>CM067338.1:77683819-82683819 GCA_034376525.1 Nicotiana benthamiana
ACAAGTTACATATTCGTCTATGTATTATCTCTAACAAATCTCATAAATCCTTCAAGGTTCGGAGGACTTTCTGTTGGTGGTGATGGAAAAGAGGCTTGTTTATCACGCCTTCCGGGCGAAGCAGCATCCTGCAAGTTCCACTAGCATTTCTTCATAAGCTTCGTCTATCTCCAGTTGTGATTCTGCAAGTCCAAAATTTCTTCTTCCCGAAAAGATCCAATATCTGAAGAGTACCAATTTTTCCTAGCTCTCCCTATAGACGATCTATGATTACCAATTTAAAGTCTCGGTTGACTGAAAGCGCTCTCCGATGCTACTGTTGAAGCTTGAACACTTAAAATATCTCGAGTCATCCTTGAAAGAACCGGATAGTGTTTTTGTTTGTCCTTCCACCATTCCAAAAAATCAAAGGTGCCGTCTGGATTCTCCATTTCAAGGCCCTACGACAAATAAACTTGAAGCTCATTTAGTTGTGAACTATCACCAAAATTACCACCTTGAGAACCTTTGAATTCTGTCCATGAACTAAGGGTTTTTAGGCCCGGGCCTCTTTTAGATGATTGTGAACTAGACGAAGTAGCAGTAGAAATATTTGGTCTAGCATGATCTACAGCAAGTTGATAAGCATTATAAATTGTTTGAGCATTTATTTTAATTGAGGCTTTTTCATATCCAATTGAAAAAAAATTCCTCAGCTGAAAGTGGTAAAGCGTTATAAATTTTTTAATACCAAAAGTGAGGACCTCCTAATTTTATTGTAAAATTTAATACTGCAGCAACACCAAAAATAGGGGGATAGGGAAAAAATAATTTTTGAACTTAATTTTTATAGAATTAATAGCTCCTTGATAAATTACTCCACCCTCTGAAAATGCTGTAATAAATCTACAAGTGCTGTAATATAAACTAAACAGTTAGAAATAGTAGGATAATATAGGCCAGATAATTCATTTGTAGCAATATGAAATTGTTCTAAAAATTCTACAAGTATTTTAACATTACTCCAATCTTGACTTGTAAGGTTCTCATCATCATCATTATCACAATCACCTACACGAGCATCATACGTTGCGCTCATTGGGTTTCTATATTTATATGCAACAACTAAACTTTCATACATGCAATTCCATCTAGTGGGACAAGGTTTAGGAACCTTTCTTTTTCTAAGGCCAGATTCATCATATTTTTTAAAATATTCTCTAAGCCTACTTCTACGGTTTGAATAAAAAAAGTCAATGAAGAGCCACTTTAACCTTTTCAATTTCTACATTTAAAACTTTCATACCAGCACCGACGATTAAATAGTAAATATGATAAATACATCTAACTCAAAAAAATATTACTAAATGCAGGAAGCAGTGTGGTTGTAAGCAAGCCTACATCGTTAGTGTTACTAGAAGTATTATCCATTAAAACCGACATAATTTTATCTTTAAGGCAAAAATATCTACAAATATTTGCAACTATTTTAGCAATAAACTTACCTGTGTGCGTGAATTAATTATTCTATAAGCAATAATACGCTTTTGCATTATCCACTCCTTGTACATCCAATGACTTGTAACAATTAGATAATCATAATCATTACTACTTTTACCAATAGAAGTAGTGCTAGCAATGCGACAATCTATATGAGTAAATAAATAGTGCAAATATTGTTCATATTCATGTTTATATATTTAAATATCGCTCTTTGCAGTTGCGCGAGGTCATCCTTTATAAGTAGGATTAAAAACTCTTCTAATATAATGCATAAAATGAGGTCAGAAGGAAAACTATATGGTAAGCAGTGAACAGTAACTATTTTTACCAATTCTTCACGATCTTTATTTGGATCATAATATAAAATACCACTGATAACAGTGTCAATTTCCGGTTGAACTATTTTTGAACCTGTACTAGGGTTAACCGTAGTATCTACACTTCTCCCCTCTTGCGTAGCTTTCATTTGAAGAAATTTAGCTTTATCTTTAGGGCGTGTCTTTATGTGTCTAGTCAAACTACCTGTACTACTACGGTCTCTAGTAAATTTATGAACCAACAAAGCTCCATAAGTTTTACACTTAGCCTTATTTTGTTCTCTTTGTTGAGTAAAAAAGTGCCAAACAAAATATGTTTCGGGACGTATAGAAGGTTGCCTATTAAAAGTAGGGATTACTACAAGAGGGTCAGGCGGGGCATCGGTTGGGTTATTAACAGGACTAGTAGGTGTATCATCTAAATCCGGTTGCGTTTCATCTAAATCATCATTTTCCTCATCATTTTCAAAGATAACTTCTTTAGGATAAAGAGCATTCATAATTTCTTCATTTAATTGTTGATCTGGTGCAACATCATGACAAAATTGACTATCGAAAAATTGAAAATAAGGGTTATCACTATCAAGAATGACAGGTGGAGGAGAACAGGTAACAGGTCGGGGTCGGGGAACCGTGGGAAGAGTAGTATCTTAGCGACTAGATTCACCAATTTTTGCTTTTTCATTACCACCAAACGTTTTTTCGAAAAAAATGCCATATTAGTTATAATTATACAAGCTAAAACAAACAAAATTATAATATTAAACTTAAGAGTTGGAACGAATTTACCGAATTGACGATTAACTTCTTGAAAATTGAATATCGTTGAAGACTTGAATACTTCAATTCACCAACTTCACAATTTTTTACGAAATTGCAATAATAAAGCAAGCAATTATAGAGGAATATTAGAGAGAGATTGATGAATTTGTGAGTAAAATGAAAGAATGAGGGGTTATTTATAGTTGTGAATTGGAAAAAAAGTGTTATTATAAAAGGTTTGGGATTAAAACAAAGTTTGGGGGCCAAATGGCTATGTTTTAAACTCCCGAACGGTTGAACTGAAGGCCCAACGGCTAGATTTTAAAAATCTGACCATTGGTCAATTATAAAAAATAATTTAAAATGGCTTTTGGGCCCGGTTGAACCGGCCCAGACCCGCCTGCCAGTTCCGGTAGAAACGGTCCTGGGCTCGCAGGCTATTTGGGTAGGACCGGCCCGTCATGAGCTTTTATACCATGGAGATTGGACCCACTTGAGATAGGCCCGTTTGGCCCGTGGTCTCGGGCCTGTCCTGAGCCCATCCCGGCCGAAAATACACCCTTACCACCAAATAAACATCTAGACACACTCCTAAGTCTAAAATTATCATACAAAGCTATTGAAACCAAAACTTCATTCTGAAGTCATTTACATATAAGCCAATATCCGATCAACTCTTTCAACTTAAGCTTCCAACTTTGGGACAAAGTGTTCCAACACATTCTGAAATACCCCTGGACCCAAACCAACTACTCCGGCAAGTCACATAACAGCAAACGAACATAAAATAAGCAATCAATGGGAGAACGCGGCTACAATACTCAAAACGATAGGCCGGATCATTACATACACACGGGGTGTTCCTTCTTTCAAATAAATTTGGGTAAGAAATGAAGCATGGAAAAAACAAGAAAGGTAAAAGAATAAACACAGAAATAGAGAGAGAGAGTGTGTGTGTGTGTTTCAGATGGATTCAGGTGAAGAAATGGAGAATGAATGTGGAAAATGGAGAAGAAAGGTGGAAAAAAAGGAAGATAAAATATAAAGAAAAGGAGGAGAAAAATAAAAAAAAAAAGATATAAATTTTAAGAAAACATGGGCTAATCAGTAGTTAGACACTCTCCGTGGGCCACTTTATGCCTTTTTTTAGCCTTCACGCATTTTTTTGTGATTTATTACACATATTATATCATATAAGCGATAAGGGGGTTTTATTACGAAAAAGGTATAATTAAGGAGGTTTGTAGAGACATGTGATAGTTTAGGTAGGTAACTAACAAAAGTTATATAGTTTAAACGAATTTTAGGATGTTAACTCTAGATTAAATGATTCACAATACACATATATGTATTGCAGTTAAGTTACAATTACAAATATTATATTCAACGCTTTTGGTAAACTAAACACGTAAATTAAATTGATACTTGCAACCGTGTTATTATGAAACTACAATCATTTACTGTGACAGACACGTTTTGTTACCTTACATTTGTATGGTGTCTTTATTAAGTCGTGTGTTACAAACTTGAAATGTCGTTATCATATTACTCATATGCTAATTGACACCCGTTCAACTTTTGCGTATATAAGAGCTCTTACATGATGAATGTATCGTCAAGTAAACTTATTACAGTAAACCGTATTTTGTGGTGCACCAATATCGTGAAGTAGAATACAATTTGTTTTTTATATTATAATATAATAAAGTAAAGACTTTGACTATCATAGAGTGCAATATTGAGTGAATTGAATTTGTGTAATCATGTGAAATAAAATCAAGAATTTTGAGAAAAATTTCACAAAAATACAATTAAAAAGTTGACTATAGTTGGTTTAGTTTAGTTTGTATATTTAGCAAATCGACATAATTAATTTATATCCTTTTTAAGTAAAAATTTGAATCAAATCAAACAATGAACACATATCTTATTCAATGGAGCAAAGCTTATGATAGATGTCCATAATAGTGAGCAATAAGGGGCCTTTTTCAAAGCAGGGGCTGAATCAGTTTAATTTTAAAAAGGAATAACTCGAGTCGATGTTGAAATAATTCATCATATGATTTTACGTTCTAGCCTAGATAGCTTTAACTGAAAAGTTATAGTAAATTTGCTTTTCAAAAGAATAATTTTCTTGTTATTCATAAGAAGCGAAAGTCTTGTAAAAAAGTACTCGTGGCACAATTACTATATCACTTTCCTAACTTCACTTATTAAAATAATCAATGCATGTTTAAGGTAGGAGTGGGAATGAAGTAAATTTGTTTTACAAAAAAGAAATTAAAACAATAATTAGTCTTCAAAACCCTAAGGAGAGGAACCAAATGAAGAGAGTGAAAGAAAAAAAAATTGATTTCTCACTCGATATTCGATACCAACTGTCACGCTCCAAAATGAGGGACATGATAGGTGTTCGACCAGGTAGTCCCAGTCAAGCGGACCTGGGTGTCTTTCCTATCCCACGTATTACCCCGTGTTTTCATTACTCACTAATCAAGTGAAATAGCCGTTTCTATTTGAACATATTCTTACGCGATTTAGTAACTTGTGTGGTTTATAACTTACACCGCCCAACATACAAAATACATAATTACACAAGTTCATAACTCACATTTCCTATCTACGGAGCTTCTAAGGATACAAAAATGGTGATATAATATTTGCCGGTAACAAGTCTCTAGCTATACCTTACACAAATATCAGAATAAGACTCCGGAAGAAAAGAGTCATGAGCCACGCAGGGTCCCGAGAGGAAAGGGGCTCACCAATTCAGCTGATGGAAAGTGAAGGAGTGCTACTGTGAGTGGACTGGAGTACCTGCTATAGATTCACCTATAATCATAACACGAATGTAGCGTCCCCGGCAGAAGTGACGTCAGTACATTTGAATTGTACCGGTATGTATGAACAAACTTTATCCCAAGTAAAATCAAGCAATCCACAGGTAACAAACAGTAATATAATTAATGATCAAATGAACATGAAAGGAACAACCAAAGCCAAACAAGTTTCACAATCTCTCATTTTCCCCTTTCAACATTATTCCATCACATCAATGATTTTCACAACTTTCGCATATTTGTATTTCAATAGTGATTTAGATCACTTTTCCATCCTTATTACCTTTGCTACCTTTATTACCTCGGCCACTCTTATCACCATAACCCACACTTTATTACTTCATGTTGCGGCATGCAACCCGATCCCACCGGAAAATCATATTTCACACAATAATAATAACAATAATAACAACAAGAACAACAACAATTGACAAAGAGTTTCATAAACGTCAATCTATTTCCATCAAGTATAACATCCGGATACAATTCAAGTCACAACGATAATTGCCCACAAAAAGCCACACATGATATTACCACAATTATTTTAATTATATTAATTACGACTTCTTCGCATCATTTGTTAAGCTTTTACCACATTTACACACACTTGATTTTTTGCCATTTACTTACACCATCATATCAAAAAACTTAACCAACAACGTTCAAGGCATATTAATCACAATAATTCATAAATAGCCCATATAAGTAACACATACCAATCACCCGTACACCAACAAGGTGACCTTACAAAGGTTAAAGTTAGCCATATATACCTGGAGTCGAATTTTCTTTTTTACTTCTACTTTCAGCTCACCAATAGCCTAGTATCGACAATCTAGTTCACAAGTTAACACACACATCTTAGAATTGAAGTTCACAATTACTACCCAAACTTATTTGGGTTATCAATCGCTCATTTGCAAATCTTTACTCCTACCCAATTTCTTTTACTAGATTTTAAGTTTTAATGAACATGATTGTGTATTTGAACTTATGTTTTCAAGAATCAATGCATGAGAATCCCCCTTTATATTTAAATCTGAAAACCAATGAATAAGGGTTGGAGATTTTACCTGAAAGAATATAGATGAAGGCAAATACTTTAAATTTTCCGGCCCGAGTGACTTTGAAGAATCAAATCGATAAATGTAAAACTTTCTCTATCAATAATCCTCCCTTCCTCTCTCTAGTTTGTTCAGAAAACTATGTTAAAATGAGGGGTTAGGGTATTTTATTGAAGAAGGGGTCGGGTTTAAAAATTAAAGAAATGAGAGCCCGAGTCAGATCTGCGATCGCAGAGCGGAAATGTCATCCGTAGATTGGACTGCAAAAATATTCTCAAAAAGTGGGCAAACTGGTTAGGTCTGCAATAGCAATGCGGTCTACATTCACGTTCTGCGGTTGCATAATGCATTGTAGAACTGTCCTTCAAAAAATCCTTAGGAAATTATAAGACGACTATGCGATCCGCATATCAGTTATGATCACGTAATGGACCGGATTTTTGACATCAATTTAACCAAACCATTGTCTCAGTCTGCGGCACAAAATGCGGTCCACATACTTGATCTGTGACCGCATTCTGGACCGCATGATAGCATTTTTCTGAAAAACTTTTATTCTTGATTTATAAGAAGCTAGATCAGTATAATTTACCACATTCCTAACACATATTCGAAACTTGGCACTACAAGTTACTAGATTTTGAGTACAAGTTTTCACGGGGCCTTACATCCTCCCCCACTTAAAATCATTCGTCCTCGAGTGAGAATTTTGGAAATCTGTTGGTTTTGAAAACGTGGTACGCCCATATTTTTAGAAAATTTTGCCAGAGTTTCCTTTGTGATTAGACTTATCTACCTATTAGAGAGAGCCCCCAAAACATAGTTCAAGCACCAATATACACTTCCTATTATCCCTACAATTGGTATACAATTCATTATCTTAACTCTTGCACATATTTAATCACTTATCACATTTGCACATTAATTAGTCACTTCTATGAGTCCCATACAATTTTAACCACTTCAATATGCTATATGCATCTCAATTAATCATTAGTACCATTTATCGTTCACTTATCACATGAGCAACAAAACTTTTATTTACCAAAAGAGTTTGCACATGACTCAAATATCACAATACATATAATTTTTTTTCCACAAGTTGAGAAGCTACAATAGTAAACCATTTATGGGGAGAATGGGGGTGTCTTGTCACCAATTTGAACACAACATCAGTTTTCCTAGAGATAGAAGTTCACATGATTACTACTAGACTTGTTCAAAGAGATGGGGATACTTTTCTTTCATCTCACTTTCCGCTTCCCACGTGGCTTCTTCGACTTGTTGACTTCTCCATAATACTTTAACTGAAGATATCCTTATTTCTCAATTTACGGACTTGCCTATCAAGAATAGCAACCGGAACTTCTTCATACGATAACCCTTCATTAACCTTGATGGTCTCAACTTGCACGATGGTGGATGGATGTTCAACCATTTTCTTTAACATAGACACGTGAAACACCGGGTGTACTAATGACATTTCAGGGGACAATTCCATCCTATAAGCCACTTGTCATACCCTTTGAGCAAACCGATATGGCTCGACATATCTAGGACTCAACTTTCCTTTCTTCCCAAATCGCATGACTCTCTTCATATGAGATACCCTCAAAACACCCAATCATCTACTTGGAACTCCAATTCTCTTCGACACACGTCCGCATAGTATTTTTGGTGACTTTGAGAAGTTTTCATCATATCCTATATAGCCTAGTGCACGAGATCTGGCCCTACTAACTCTGCTTCACCCACTTCAAACTACCCAATCGGAGACCTACACCTCTTTTCTGTACAATGCCTCAAATGGGGCCATCTGAAAACTAGCATGGAAGCTATTATTATAAGAAAAATTTATAAGTAGCAAGTCATCATCTCAATTACCTTTGAAATCCAAGACACAAGCCCGCAACATATCTTTAAATGTCTGAATAGCCCGCTCCACTTGACCGTCAGTCTATGGATGAAAAACCGTGCTGAGGTTCACTTAAGTACCCAAAACTTGCTGAAATTTCTTCCAAAAACTAGTTGTGACCTGGGCCTCTCGATCCAAAATAATAGAAAGTGGAGTGTCATGAAGCCTTACTATTTCCTTGATATACAACTGGGCATACTATTCCGCAGTATTTGTGGACTTGACTGGCAAGAAGTGAGCTGATTTTGTGATTCGATCCACTATTACCCAAATTGAGTCGAACTTGTACTGAGTGCGAGGTAAACCTACCACAAAATCCATGTTGATCATCTCCCATTTCCACATTGGTATTTCCATAAGCAGAGTTAACCCACCGAGCCATTGATGCTCAGTTTTTACTTGGTGACAGTTCGGACATTTAGATACAAAGTCTGCCACACTCCTCTTCATACCGTCCCACCAATAAATTTCCTTGAGATTATGATACATTTTCGTAGAACCTGGGTGCACAGAATATGTGGAATTATGAGCCTCTGCCATCACCCTCTCCCGAAAATTATCCGTATTTGGAACACATACCCTACCTTGACATCGCAATACACCATCGTCGCCGAGTGAAAATATTGAAGTCTTGTTATTCAAAACTATCTCTTTCATCTTTGCCAATGCCAGATCAATAAACTGCTTTTCCTTGACTTCCGCTTCAATTGACGGTTCTGCTCCATTATGCACCGTAAAATTCCCTCATCTGAGGTCGAATTACAAAACTCCCCAGACTGGCCAATTGATACACCTCCCGAGCCAAGGGCCTCTGATCCGCCCCCAAGTGAGCCAAACTACCCATGGACTTCTGACTGAGAGTGTCGGCCACCACATTCGCCTTTCCTGGATGGTAAAAAATGTTCATATCATAATCCTTGAGCAATTCTAACCACCGTCGATGCTTTAAGTTCTACTCCTTCTACTTGAACAAATATTGGAGACTCATATGGTCTGAGAACACATCCACATGAACCCTATAAAGATAATGCCGCCATATTTTCAAGGCAAACACAACTGCTGCAAGCTCCAAATCATGCGTCAGATAATTCTTCTCATGATTCTTGAGCTACATTGAAGAATATGATATAACCTTCCCATGTTGCATCAACACACGCCCTAAACCAACCCTGGAGGCATCACATTAAACTACAAATCTTTCTGTGGTTTCTGGCAAGGTCAACATCAGTGCCGAGGTCAACCTTAACTTCAATTCCTGAAAACATTTCTCACAAGTGTCAAACCATTGGAACTTAACTTCTTTCTACGTCAACTTAGTCAATGGGGAGGCGAGGGCAGAGAATCCCTCCACAAACCTCCGATAATACCCTGCTAAACCTAAGAAGCTACGAATCTCCAACGGGGCCATGGGTCTAGGCTAATCTTTACTGCTGCAATCTTCTAGGGATCCACCTGAATCCCTTCACTGGAAACAACATGACCCAAAAAGGTAACAGACTCCAACAAAAATTCACATTTCGAAAATTTAGCATACAGCTGGTGCTGATGAAGAGTCTGTAGAACTGCCCTGAGATGATAGGCATGATCCTCCCAGCTCCATGAGTAAACAAGGATGTCATCAATGAAAAAATTCACAAAAGAGTGTAGAAAAGCCTTAAAGACCCGATTAATAAGATCCATGAAAGCTACCGGGGCGTTGGTTAGCCCAAAAGACAGGACCAAGAATTCGAAGTGGCCATAGCGAGTTCTGAAAGCGGTCTTAGGAATATCCTGCTCTTTGATGTTTAATTGGTGCCCGTAGATCAATTTTGGAGAAGAACCTTGCATATTGCTGCCACACCTCCTTTTATATGGCTACTCGGAAGGATAAACGTATGAGGAAGTTTTTCCACTTAAAGTGACATTATTCGAAATGAGATTATTTATTTATTAGAGTCACCACTTGGGATAGGTTTGGCTTTTGGTGTCCCAAGTCACCGATTTATTTAGAATCCCAAATTGAGGAAATTTTTGACTGCCCAAATGGATTATGCAAACTAGAAATTCTAAGTAAGGAATTCTGTTGACCCGAGGTTAGGTGTTAGGCACATTCGGATCTCGTGGTTCTAGCACAATCGCTTAAACTATTATAATTGGCTAAAATTCTGATTTTTTGTACATGTTCATCCAATAGTGCAATTTTAAATTGTTTTTATACCATTTTTAATATTTTTAAGAGAATTGCAATATCGTTAGCGAACCACGTCACATAAATGCACTCGCGATTTTTGACATATTTCAACTTCATTGAGATTTGAATTGGGGTCACATAAATGTGCACCGGTACTTAGGAAGATAAACTTATTAAAGACGCGCCTAATGCGACTAACGTATTATTATCCTTGCGGGAAGCCGTGAAGTTTGCAAAACGGATGTCCCGAATTTCTAAGTATTTTAATATAAACCGTTAATGAGGGCCACACAGTATATGGGTTCCGTTTGGCACAGCGCACCCCATTTTATTATTTTTATGGCCAATTCTAAAGCAAACTAAGATTTTATATTGGATTTGTCTCTACTTGGGCCTATTGAATTGATGATACATTACTTAGAGGGTCTAAACTCATAATTCCATTTTAAAACAAATTTCAAATCTCACTAAATCTGCTATGGAAACGAAGTTCCCAATGGATTGGGTCTTAAAGAAACCCATGGAGAAAGCTGAACTTCAGTTTATTCAAATAACTCTCAGAATCTGGGCTCAATCACAAGCCCAAACCTTATTTACACAAAAGAGTGAGCTGTTTGGGCTCATAGCAGGCCAAAAAATCGAATAAACTTGGGCCTGTTGGCAAGTTTTCCATCAAATGTACTATTTATTCAATCATTCCCCAAATCTCAATTACTCAATTAGCCTAATTTACTCAAATTCACTAGCACACAGCATGCTTGGACATTTAAATAACCATTTAACTGTGACTTCCCAAATTAACGTGTAATGCAATATGAATCTGAAACATCGAACTGTTTGGAATTGAAATGCATTACTTTGGCATTCTACTTTTCACGAACATACGGTGATTAAATTCACATAACCTGCTATTATGCATTTACAAGAGATATTGATTTTCCATTAATAAAATTTTTCGTGCTATTTTAAACCAAAATTATATTCTAAATGCAATCTTCCAAATAAAACATGATAAAAGCACTTGAACCGACTATACTACTAGTTAACATTACTGCTAACTGTGTAAACTCATAACATTAATCCAAAAGTCCAATTATTACAAGGCAATTGTCTTGATTATAGTGGGTATCACAATTAAAACTAAAAGGAAAAGAAAACAAAGTAAGAATTCATGGAGAAAACAAGGGTCATTGATCTTCAAACTTGGGAATACATTCAGTTCAGGCTTCATACATCAATAGATATCGAAAGTGTACCTGGAATTGTGAGTAAAGTGAAAAAGATAGTTAGCAAAGGAGAAACAAATAGCAGTAATAAACACTTTAAAATCCCAGGGGGCTGATTTTCAAATAATTTAGGAAGGGAATTTCAGCAAGACAAAGCCAATAAACGAAGTCCAAACATCCTCAAACACACACTCGATAAGGAATACACCCAAACTTCTGAACCTCGACTACTTGCATTTTAGATCATTCCCATTTCTTTTAAGCTAGACAACTGGAAATTAACATCAATATGATGTAGTTTTTGAATGAAACAGTGTAGTTCTCTCTAGAACCTTAGGAATTCTTCATAATCTTGAAATTTAAAGTACCTTTTAAGAGTTTTAGGCCTCTGAACAGATGGGAGTTTTGGATTTCTGGGAATATTTTAGGAAGTTTTAGGAATTTTCAGTTCTTCTAAATTTTCTGGGAATTTTTAGAGATTTCAAATTGTGCCCCCAAAACTTGTGAATGAAGGCACTAGGGTGCTCTTTTCTAGCAAAAGCTTAGTGCAACCCTCTTATTTTTGTTTTTACCATTAGTCCCCTTCAAATTTTCAGATTTTACTCACTTAGTTCTTTATTTTTTGACTTCTTTATCAAGTTACTGCACTAAAACTACTTATATGTAAACTAAGGCCCTCTTCTAGAAGAGTCTAGAGAATTATAGCATTGTTTTCTATTTATGGAATACCTATGCTACCCTTACTTTTATTATGAATTACCAGACCTATATCAACTAAACCAAAACCCTTGGTATCAATTCTACATAGTTAGTCAATATTAGCTCAATCAGCTATACCCAAACAAAACTTAAAATTGAACTGATTACTTACCCCAACTAAACATGGAGGTTAAACCTATCTTAATCTATTAATCCAAGCAATTCAAACAAAATTATCAGCAACAATCATGAACTACCCAACAGAAAATTAAACCGAGAGAAAGAACTAAAACAAACAATCATCAATCATGAAGAAAAATTAATCTAACAAGGAGGAATTTTGCTAACTTAAAACGGATAATCAAAAATTTAATCTGAACCTAAAACACTGAACAAGAACTAATGTATATACTAATGACAATATTACGAACAAATTCATGTTAGCAATTAACAGAACTTAAAACAAAATGAAACGAACAAAGAAGAACAAACTTGATTACTGACCCCAAATGGATAAAACAGAATCCAAACCAATTAACGAATCAAAGCAGTCATGAAGAGGAAAAAATTCAAAAATAACAAGAAAAATAGGAAACTCACTGGTTTGAGCATTCAACTTGACTGACTTCTCGAAAATGAATTTCAACTATTGTAATATGTTTATTTTACCAAAATAAACAAATAACATTAACTGAAAACCCCTCGAACACTTGAAAACCCAAACGGATTGAAGTTCTTCAGACCTTATATGTAAGATTTGTGGGGTTCCACTTGGATTCGAAGGATACGGCTTGAAATTCGGAATTAGGAGGTCGAGAAGAGCTTGGGGTGATTTTGGGGCTGTTTGGAGGCATTAGGGCTTTCGGTTGGAACTTTGATTTGAAATTCAAGGAGAATCAGTGAGGTTTGAAGAAATTAAGTTAGGGATTGGGGATGAGGGAGGTTAGGGGAGTATAGGGTGTATTTTTTGTGGCCATTGGAGCCGGCACCGCCGTGGACAGCGGAGCAGTTGCTCTTTTGGACGAATATTCGGGAGCTTCGGCCGAGATTCGAGGCTTAATTTTTGGGGGATTGGAAAAAGGAGGGGAAGGGAAGCAAACGGTGTTAATTTTGGTGGATTTGGAGCTACGCCGCCGCCGACGGACGGCAGGGGAGGGGTGTTTTGGCGGTGGTGTTACACCGGTGAGCAATGGTACGAGGAAGGTGAAGGGCTGTCTCTAGGGTTTGTGAATAGTTAGGACATTTTTATTCAAAATGGAGGCCAAATCTAGACCGTTAGATGGTAAGGGATGAAGGGTTGGGATTATGTGCTCCAAAATAACGTCGTTTTGGGGCATCTCTAATGAGAGACCGGGTTGGGGGACGGGTTTGGGCCGGTTTTTGAAGGATTTGGGATGGTTAATAAGGTTTTAGTGTGATTTTGGGCCAAATAAATGGCCCAGACTAGTGGCCCTTTCAAAATTCATTTCTTTTAATTGTTTTTTTTCTTTTCTCTCTTATTTACTTAATCCTCTTTTTTTTGTTTTTAATTAATTCTCTTTTTATTTTATTTTTCCAGATTTTAGTAAGTATAAAATAAAAAGTTAATCAAATCAAACTTAAATTCTACAAAATAAACTAATTAACTTCTAAAATAACTTAAATCCCAAATTTAAAAAGAAAACTAAACAAATGTAAAAATGACCATTTTTTTTATTTTTCCCTTATCTAGAAATATTAATTAACTAATAAACTTAAAAAATATAAAAATTAAGTCATAAATGCAAATATGCTATTTTTTAAATTTTATGAATTAAAAAATGCACAAAAATACAAACAAACACAAAATCAGGCAATTAATTCCAAAAAATGCAAATAATAAATGAATTATATAGTAACATTTCGAGTGAGGCAAAAATCACGTGCTCACAGCTACCCCTCTTTGCCCGAAGACACGAAGGGTTTCCGAGCAAAGATGAATGAGCAACTGAGAGATTTTTTCCTGCTTGGCATTCCATGAGAAGCATTTTCGAAAACTGTCTGACCAAACCCTTCCTCAAAGGTTGCCTACATATCCTTGACTACAAAGAAATGAGGTTAGTGTAGTTCTGGAGTGTTTCATAGCTTGGACTATCATGAGCTGTGATTTCACTGTTGATGCTTCTACTAGTGCTTGCTGACCTCCTTATTACACCAAAAGAAAAATCAAAAGCTAAGCTAGCTATGCCTATCAACTATGAATTACAAGATTCCTATCTATAAATCTCTTGGAGCTTAATCTTGAGGCTTATCTAGATTCGTTGTGGATCCTGATCTGAATCTTGTGCTCGTAAGTTGTAGGTTCCGGTCCTTTCTTCAGCACTGAAACCAAACGGGACATGTGCGACTTCTGACTTTGAATCCAATTTGAGCAGTCCGCATCTTACTTTTTAATCTTTTTGGATTTGTTTATTTTTGTTCTTTTCTGCTTGTCCTTTATTTTGGATTGAAAATCGCTCTTCCGGTAGTCTCGAATCCTGCGCCTTGAGGCAAGACCTATTCGGACGCCAAAAATAAGCAAACGAAACGAAATTTTCTGCCCCATCTTTCACTGGAAATATTCGTGAGTTACTTGTAACACCAATATAAGCTATTTCTATTGAAAACAATAAAAGTCAGGATTGTTTATTTTTGGAAGGATAGCGAGGTTATGCTGGCAGATGAACGGGTAGATGAATGGGTTATGCCGGTAAAGAAAATGGTCCCTACTGGGGATAAGAGGAGGATCCACGAATTATGTCAGGATAGGAATAAAAAGTCCCTGCTGGGGCTGAAGAAGAAAAATCAACGGGTTATGTTGGGATGGTATGACAAATATTCCTGGGTTATGCCAGGGAGATCCGTGGGTTATGCCGGGATTGAAAGAAAAGACTCGTGGGTTATGCCAGGGGAATCCGCGGGTTATGCCGAAATTGGAAGAAAAAACTCCTGGGTTATGCCAGGGGGATCCATGGGTTATGCTGGGATTGAAAGAAGGAACCTCATGAGTTATGCCAGGGGAATCAGCGGGTTATGCCGGGATTGAAAGAAGGAACTCCTGGGTTATTCCAGGGGGATTCCGAGGGTTATGCCGGGATTGAAAGAAGGAACTCCTGGGTTATGCCAGGGGAATCCACGGGTTATGCTGGGATTGAAAGAAGGAACTCCTGGGTTATGCCAGGGGAATCCGCGGGTTACGCTAGGATTTGGGAAGAAAAAGACTCCTTAGTTAGGCCAGGGGAATCCGCAGGTTATGCAGGGATGGGAAGAAACGAATCCTGGGTTATGCCAGTGGAATCCGCGGGTTATGCCGGGATTGAAAGATGAAACTCCTGGGTTATACCAGGGGGATCTGTGGGTTATGTTGGGGTTTAAAGAAGGAACTCTTGGGTTATGCTAGAGAAATCTGCGGGTTATGCCGGGATTGAAAGAAGGAACTCTTGGGTTATGCCAGGGGAATCCGAGGGTTATGACGGGATTTTGGAAGAAAAAGACTTGTGCTGGGGGGGAAAAGAGGAAGACCCTCAGGTTATGCGGGGGATAGGGAGGAAGGAACCCTCGGGTTATGCCAGGGAATAAAAGGAAGGAATCCTCAGGTTATGCTGGGGGATGCTGGGAATGAAAGAAAGAAAATTCCCTCGGGTTATGCTGGGAGTAGAGAGAAAAGAACCCTCATGTTATGTCGGGGAATGAAGGAAAGGAATCCTTAGGTTATGCTGGGAAATGAATGAAAGAAAAGAGCCCTCGGGTTATGTCGGGGATGTCCACAGGTTATGCTAGGGAGAATAGAGCATTATCCTCGAGTTATGTCCGGGAGGTCTACAGGTTATGCTGGGGAAAGAGGAGAATGATTCTCCTGTAATGCCGGGGAGGTCTACACGTTATGCTGGGGAGAAAGGAGAATGATCCTGGGGTTATGCCGGGGAGGTCCACAGGTTATGCTGGGGAGAGTTAGGGGATATGGTCCTAGATTTAAGGGAATGGAGTTAAGGATCGGGGGTCCTATGCTAACATGGTTTGTGATTCTTATTTTCTTCTTTTCTTTTATGAAAACTGCGGGAAATGATGTAAAGAGAACTTCCCTTTTGGTTGATCATTGCTGCAAGGCTATTTTCAGCTCTTGTGTATTTCCTTTGGTTGCAACTGCTATTTATTCAATTGCTTTGGATTACACCTATTTCAGATTTTCAAACAAAGCACGATTGTTAGTCCGAAACGGTGGTCGGTTTTGTGGCCTTGACTGCTTGATCCCGGCCTCACTTTTGTTGAAAAGACCTTTGGCTTTCCAGACATTGCCTTGTTGGTTGGTCGGGAGATCTCATCATTCAGATTTATTTCTCCTTCGTAGGCCTTTCGGTTATGATTTCTTTTCAGGACCTTTGGGTGTCTTGCCTTTTTAAAACTTTGTGGAGACAGTTAGCCCACTCGGGCTTAACCTTTCTAATCTTTATTTTTCCTTCGTGGGAATTTGTCTTTGATTTCCCTTCTTTCATACCCTTTCTGCTTTTGAAACGTCAGCCATCATGGCCAGCCGGGATCGGCTAGATGTGCCCGCTGAGGCTGGGTATTTTCCTTAGTCCTTGCCAGGCGAGCCCTGTGAAATCGGCCTTACCACCTTTTCTTGTGGAATAGTCATGAAATTAAAGCTAAGCCGAAAGAGATTCAAGGAAGCAGTATAAAAAAGCAATCATATGGGTTTTGAAGAGAAGCGTCCCTTTCGGGGAAGAGAGAAAGACTTATTTGGGGGTGCATGCCGACCTCAAATCGACATGACATGCTTCTAGGACTGGATGCCTGACTTGTACCACATTTCCAGCTCCTTGTGACTCGTATTTCAATCTTTCGAAACCAAGGAACTTTACCTGGACTTTTGATGGTGATATATCTTCTTTTCGGCCGACGGTGCCCTTTGCGGGTTTTCGCCAATCGTTCTCTCTCATTTCTCTCCTCCCGTCGCCCGATAGTGCTCTTTACAAGTTTTCACTAAACGAACTCTCTCATTTTCATTTTCCCTACTCACCATCGTCTTATGGTGCCCAAAGGTTTTCAACGATAAGACTTTCTCATTTTATTTCTCTCAACTTGAATTGTGCCAAATCCCAACAATGACGTTTGTCATTTCCTCGCCTTTGCCAATCGATCAGAAGGCCTTGGGCTAGATTTTTAGGTAATGAAACTCGGATGGAACTACAACTTTGGAACCATTTTGGTGGGTTAATGGCCAAACCATTACATCATCTGCCCCAATTACAATTTTGGGGAATTGGGGTTTTTATTTTGATATGACTGAACCTCGGGAGAGGCTGCCTACGTATCCTTTCGGAATCAAGTCAGACGTAGTTCAGGAAGTGTTTCCTAAATTATTATTTTTTTGTTTCTTTCATCTTTTCATCATTTTATTTTGTTTTGTTTTTCTTTTTTTTTTGATTGTTTTATTTTCTTTTATTTTCTCTTTTTTTTTTGAATAGCACTTCCGGGTTCCAAAGAGGGTGATCAAAGAAATGTAACCAGCTCAAAGGGTTTGCGAAGGGTTGATAGTGTTTAGGGTAGTGGGAAAGAGAAGCCTTCGTCATTTCAACCAGACTGAATCATTGCTGCAGGGAGTTCAAGCATAGTACCTTTTTATAGCATCTGCATTCACTACTATTTTGGGATCGTCTCCTTCGACGTCACCTAGGTACAATGCTGCTTTGGGCAGTATCTTTTTGAAATATATGGACCTTTCCGGTTAGGAGCAAATTTTCCATTAGCTTCCTGATGGTGAGGGAGAATGCGCCTCAATACAAGCTCTCCGACCTCGAAATTCCTAGGGCACACTTTCTTGTTGTAAGCGCGGACCATTCTTTGTTGGTACAATTGTCTCTGACAATCCGCGGCCATTCGTTTTTTCGTCAACTAATGAAAACTTCTCCAGCCGAGTATTAACCCATTCACTATCCTCAATTTCTGCTTCGACAATTATCCGGAGCGAAGGAATTTCTACTTCTGCGGGTATAACAACTTCAGTTCCACAGACCAACAAGTATAGATTTTCCCCTACCGATGTGCGCACCATGGTGCGATATCCAAGCAATGCTAAAGGCAGCTTTGCATGCCCTTGTCTTGAGCTTTAAATCATTTTTCTCAAAATCTTCTTCATGTCCTTGTTAGCTGCTTCGACGGCACCATTGGCTTTGGGCCAGTAAGGAGTGGAGTTTCTATGTGTTATTTTTATTTGTTCACATATCTCTCCCATCAGAAGACTCTTCAGGTTGGAAGCATTATCTGTAATGATGGTTTCAGGAATACCTAAGCGGCAAATGAGGTTGGAATGCACAAACTATACTATAGCTTTCTTGGTGACTGACTTAAGTGTGATAGCTTCGACCCACTTTGTAAGGTAGTCAATAGCAACCAATATGAATCTATGTCCATTTGAGGCTTTTGGTTCGATGGGCCCAACGACGTCCATGCCCCAGGCAGCAAATGGCCAAGGTGCTGACATAGGATGCAACTCAGTTGGCGGTGCATGAATCAAATCACCGTGCACCTGACATTGATGACATTTCCGAATGAAGCTGAACCAGTATTTCTCCATGGCTATCCAGTAATACCCCGCGCGAAGTATTTTCTTTGCCAACACATACCCATTCATATGAGGCTCGTACACTCTCGCGTGTACTTCATGCATAATCCTTTCGGCTTCCTCGGCATCAACACAACTTAGCAAGTTGAGATTCGGGGTCCTTTTATATAAGATATCACCACTTAAGAGGAAATCACTTGCATGTCGTCTGATGGTTCTCTTTTGATCCCCAGTGGCCTGCTCGGGATACTCTTGTGTTTTAAAAAATTTCTTGATATCATAATACCATAGCTGAGTGCTGGATTCTGCCTCTGTCACATTATAATACCCATGCCTTTCCTTGATTTGGATTTCTAAGGGATCGATGTAGGCATTTCTGGGGTAAGGCAACATGGAGGCCAAAGTAGCGAGTGCATCTACTAACTCATTGTGACAGCGAGGAATGTACCTGAACTGTACCAACTTGAACCATTTGCTGAGATACTCCATATGTTGTCGATAAGGGATGAGTTTGGCATCTCTCGTTTCCCACTCCCCTTGGGCTTGCCGGATAATCAGATCTGAATCCCCCATGATTAATAGTTCCTCGGCGTCTTGGTCAATAGCCATATTCATGCCCATGATGCAGGCCTCATATTCGGCTGTGTTGTTAGTGTAGAAAAACCGAAGCTGAGCCGTGGCTGGATAGTGTTGACCAATGGGTGAGATTAAGATTACCCCAATTCCTACGCCTATTGCATTTACTGCTCCATCGAAGAACATTTTCCAAGCAGTGATGTCTTCATATGTTACCTCTACTGAATTCTCCTCTTCATCCAGGAAATAGGTATTTAAGGGTTGATATTCATCATCGACCGGGTTCTCGGCTAGATGATCTGCTAATACTTTGGCCTTCATCGCGGTGCGAGTGACATAGACTATGTCGAACTCTGTGAGGAGGATTTTCCATTTCGTCAATCTCCCTGTGGGTATCGGTTTTTGGGATATGTACTTCAAAGGATCCAGCCTGGTTAGGAGGTAGGTGGTGTGGGCTTGCAGGTAATGCCTTGGCTTCTGATCCACCCAAGTTAAAGCACAACATGTTCTTTCTAGCAAGGTGTATTTGGCCTCGTAACTGGTAAAGTTCTTGCTCAGGCAATAGACGGCTTGCTCCTTCTTTCCAGTGACATCATGTTGCCCAAGAATGCCACCAAAAATTTTCTGTAGGACCGTCATATATAGAAACAATGGCCTTCCCAGTTCTGGCGGGACCAAGACTGGTGGATTGATAGGTAATCTTTAATTTTATCAAAAGCCTCTTGACACTCATCAGTGCATTTAATTGTTGCATCCTTTCTTAACAACCTAAATATGGGCTCACACGTAGAAGTCAACTGGGCGATGAATTATCTAATGTAATTCAGTCTTCCAAATATGCTCATTACATCCTTCTTGGTTTTCGGAGGAGGTGGCTTTCGAATGGATTTTCTCTTTGTTGGATCCAGCTCAATGCCTCTACGACTGATGATGAACCCCAAGAGCTTGCCCGATGGGACCACAAATGCACACTTGGCTGGGTTTAATTTTATATCATACTTGCGAAGCCTTTCTAAGAACTTTCTTAGGTCCCGTACAAGATCACCTTGAGTCTTGGACTTGATGATCACTTCGTCCACATATACTTCTATCTCCTGGTGCATCATGTCGTGGAAGATAGTGGTCATAGCCCTCATATATGTTGACCGAGCATTCTTGAAACCAAAAGGCATAACCCTGTAGCAATAAGTATCCCAAGGTGTGGTGAAGGCAGTTTTCTCGGCATCCTCCTCAACCATCAACACCTGGTGATATCCTGCGTAGCAATCCATGAAAGACTGTATCTTGTGTTTGGCGCTGTCATCGACAAGGATGTGGATATTTGGCAAAGGTAAATTGTCTTTGGGACTAGCCTTATTCAAATCTCTGTAGTCCACGCACACTCGTGTTTTCTCGTCTTTGCACCGGACTACATTGGCGAGCCATGTGGTGTACCGAACCACTAGGATTACTCCCGCCCCCAACTGCCTTGTGATCTCCTCTTTGATCTTATCATCAATATCAAGTTTGAACTTTCTCTGTTTTTGTTGGACTGGAGGGCATTTAGGGTATGTAGGCAATTTATGAACCACCAAATCAACACTCAACCCTGGCATATCGTCATAGGACCAAGAAAACACGTCTTTGAATTCAAAAAAAAGGTTAAATCAGTGAGTCCCGGATTTCCTCATATACATGGATGCTTATTTTGGTTTCCCTGGTTTCACCGGGATCACCCAAGTTAACCGGTTCGGTATCATTTAGATTTGGCTTAGGTTTATTTCAAAATAATCCAGTTCTAGATTTATTTCCCTAAAATCCTCTTCTCCGTCATACTCCGGTTCTTGGTTCATTATTTCACAATTAGGCTGCATGTGTTTGATCGGGGCATGAAGTCTGCGAGCATGTCATATTATTTAAAGCCGCATTATTGGAACTGAAAGAAGTGAATAAAAAGAAAACAGAAAAATCAGAAAGAATAAAAGAATATAGATGATGAAATATTGATTTCCTTTCGTTGAAATTGTAATATAACAGGGTTTACATTTGGAAATTAAAAGGAAAAAATGCTAAAGGAAAACACCCGAGTTACACCCTGAAATAATTCGTGATGCAAGAAAAGATGGCAAGACAGGACTACCGGGCCTCCCACCTGACTAGGAAAGGCGTAGCCTTCCGATTTTGCAATTTGGCATCCGGTCCCATGTAGAGCACCTCAGCAGTGCTCGAGCCTTATCCAACCTGGACCATGTTAGCTTCATACATTATTTTTCTCATGTCCCCACATATGTCCTTGATTTCTTCCGCTGTGAAGGTCTCATCTTCTTCCTCATCACTGTACTTTGGCTTCACAAACGTTTCGTACAAGTGGGGTAAGGGTTGAGATAAATCCCATCCATTACGCTTTCTGAAATTCGCCCATGTTATATCCTCTGGTGTTGGGTGGAAGCCTACCCCGAAAAACTTCTCTGCAGTGGGCAAAGCGATCGGCTCAACTATCCCTTGTAAAGAACTTTCGAGTCCCTTCCCTGGTTTGAATCTTTGACGTATCATCTCTCTAGTCACCATGATTGAGGCAATGGAGAGGAAAGGTTGGGGACAGGGTTCGCCCTCTTCATGTTGATCAGCTACCACAATTTCAAAAGCTTGATAGACTATATGCTCACTTCCTTCTTTAGCTTCGAGGCAGGGGACGGAGGTATCGCGCTAAATTGACTATTCATCTTCACCATGGACCACAAGTTCCTGGTTCTCTTGTTCAAATTTCAACATCTGGTGTAGAATAGAAGGCACAGCTCCCGCTGCGTGAATCCATGGCCTTCCTAAGAGGTAGTTGTAGGATGTGTCCATATCTAACACTTGAAATGTTACCTCAAAATCAACTGGGCCAATGGTCCAAACCAGATCAATCTCTCTGATTGTGTCTCTTTTAATTCCATCGAAAGCTCGGACACACACATTATTTGGGCAGATCCTCTCCCTCCCGATTTCCATTCTTTGTAATGTTCAAAGTGGGCATATGGCCACCCCATAGCCTCCAACCATTACCCTTTTGACATAGTATCCTTCGCATTTGACGGTTAGATGTAGGGCTTTATTGTGGGCGACTCCCTCTGGAGGCAAATCAATCTTACTGAATGTGATCTGATTAACATTGCAGAATTTTTCCTCCATTCTCTCCAATTGTTCCACAAAGGTTTGAGCCGGTACGTAAGCCTCGTTGAGAGTTTTGGCTAACACCATCTGGTGCTCCGAAGAATCCATCAGCAAGGATAATAAAGAAACTTGTTCATGGGACTTCTGAAGCTGGTCCACTACTTCATAGTCCAACATTTAAATCTTCCGGAAGAAAACCTCCGCCTCCTTGACGCATACTGGCTTCTTGGGTGGGAATCGCCTTTTGGCAGCACTATTTACTTACTCCAAGTCAGAGTATTTCTTTGCAGGGTGGCTTTCTTAGGTTTCTCCAGTGACTTCGTTCCCTTTATATGTCAGCACTATTTCTTGATAGTTCCAAGGGACTGCAAATGGGTTTGTCAAAGGCCTTTAAGGTGTGCGACCAACTACCACAGGCTCATTCATCCTTGGCAATTTAGTTGGTCCCCACACCACATAGGTTTCTCTAGGTACGTACATAGTCCTGTTTAACTCAAATATCTTTTGGGGACCCAGAGTCGGCTGTTTTTCCCCACGACCCCGTGGGACATAAAGGACAGTTTCTTTGACACGTGTCGCCTCAGTTTTAGCCTCAATCTTCTATTCAGCTTCCAAGTGCGTGGTTTTATTCATTTTCTCTTCATTAGCCTTCTTGGAAGCTGCTCTTGGCTTTTTATCTACGTCAGCAATAGCAATTATGGATTTCAAAGCAGGGTTGAGTTCTTTGTCTTCGCAGATCATTCCAATCACCAGTCCGTTGTGGTGGCTGGTAACGGGCTGTTAGTCACATTCGGGATATCTTCATCCCTCAAAACTTTTTTCCTTTGTTCTATTAGATCTTCCACGGCTCATTTTAGAGTCCAACAATTTTCTGTGTCGTGCCCTTCAGCCGCTGAATGATAAGGACACTGGACACCTCGTTGGTAAGAAGGTGACTCAGGGTTTTGTTTGTTCGGAGGCATAGGCTGTAAGAGACCCAACTGGACTAGCTTTGGGAACAAGCTAGAATAAGATTCCCCGATTGGCGTAAAGTTTTGCCTTCTGGGCGGCTCCCTGGGACGAAAATTGTTTTGAGAAGGGCTGGGATTATAGTGGCTTTAGGGAGGCTGGTTTCTCGAGGCTTTATTCCTGTTGACCTGCTTCTGCGGTCGTGCAAATGGCTAGGCATTCATAATTGCATAAGGTTGGGGAGAATACTGCATGTCTTGATGAGGATAATAGTGTTGAGGGGTTCTTTTCGAGAACATGGGCCAGTGAGCATGATGTCTCCTTATATTAGATGTTTCCATCGAGGGTTCTTCTTTCTTTTTATTACTTGCAACTCCTCTTTCTAGGCTTGGATGGCCTAGAAGGTTGCTCTGGTTGCTGACTCACTTAACATTCTTCCCGTTTTCAAACCACTTTCTACCATCTCGCCAATCTTGATTGCTTCCACAAAAGGCGTGCCCATGGCCGACATCATGTTTTGAAAGTAATATGCTTCCTGGGCCTGGAGAAAAACAGTGACCATTTCTATCTCATCCATGGGCGGCTTCACTCTCGACTCATGTTCGCGCCACTTAATAGCATATTCTCTGAAACTCTCTGAAGGCTTCTTCTTCAAATTAGCCAAAGAATTTCTATCTGGCGCAATGTCAATATTGTATTGAAATTGCCTTATAAAATCTCTGGCAAGATCGTCCCAGATGTGCCTTCGAGAGGCATCATGGTCCATATACCATTCTAAAGCAATGCCTGCCAGACTCTCTCCGAAGTATGGCATTAACAGTTCTTCTTTTCCACCCGCCCCACGCAATTGGTTGCAATACTTTTTCAGGTGAGCAATGGGGTCGCCATTACCATCATACCTTTCAAAATTTTCCGTTTTAAATCCCATGGGAAGATGTACATGTGGGAACATGCACATGTCTGTGTAAAAAACACTCTTTTGCCCACTCAAGCCCAGCATGTTCTTTAAGCTCTGCTCGAGGCTCTTCATTCTTCTTGCTATCTCATCTTGTTCAGGCACTTTGAGAGTTTTATCCTGCACTAGTGTAAGCTCATATGGTGGTTGAGGATAAGTGTATGTGGGGTATGGAGGAGGCTCAGTTTGGTAATTGGGGGTTTGGAATGTAAAAGTCTTCGGATCAAGCATGGGTCTTGGCACTGCAGGCTGTGTGGTGGCTGCGCATGGGGGAGCCGTGAAAATTTTGGGGATTGTGCCAGCGGTGAAAAGCTGAGGGCAGACTTCAGAAGGTGCTCCGGCAAAATTGGCTGGTATGCTAGGCTGTCCCAAGGGGATGTTTGGATGGCTGATGGGAATAGTGGAACTTCCCCCCCCCCCCCCCTCGGACCTTGGGAAGAGCTCAGGAAACCCATGGATGGCACTCGGAGGCTCTTTTCCATTCGTCATGCATCCCACATCTCAACGAACCTAAGTCGTAAGATCCTATTTTCTTCGGCTGCCATAGACTCTAAGGCCAGGATGCCTGTAATCAGACTATCATCTGAGATGGGAATTGCCGGCAAAGTCATTTCAGATGACATTTCTACGCTTTCTTTCGATCTGGTAAAATACCGATGTGATGCCAGTTTATCACAAACCAACCACCATTTCTAAAACCTGGACTGAAATTTTATCAGCAACTTAGTTTGAGACAAATAACAGATAGGGAATCGTACATTGGGGTGTGATGCACCTATATAATTAACAGATGTCTACATGTTTGCAGTGGTTGCATATGTCATCCCGACTTTTACTCTAACTTTCTCCCTTTTGATTTCCACTCTTTATTTTTCTAGCTTTCCCCCTTTTTGTATTCTTCTTCCTCTCTAGTTTTTCTTTTGTTTTGGGTTTTCTCTCTTTCTTTCTTTTCATTCCTCCCTCTTTCCTTTTTTGTGGCTTTTGTTTTTGTTTTTAAGATTATGGTCGAATCCCATAAATATTGCCTACGTATCATGCCCCGCATGAATTAAACTCATTGTAGTTTATAAAAATAAACGTGAAGCAATAAAATATTTCAGAATTTTCAATTTCATAATAACAAACTTTGGTTACAGAGACTCGAAAAACTGATAGACTCTGATGAAAGACGAATTACAGACTCGACGAACAACTAACTTTGAGCAAAAGAAAATATAGACTCTAAGACAAATTGACAGACTTTAAAGAGAAAAATACAATTTCAAGAAATCACGAATACGTTAGGGCATCAATTGCTCCTGGAGCCCACGAGGCATTGTTCGCCCTTGTCGCAGGTCGACTAGCTAAATCCCCTTGGAGGTGATGAAGATCTTCCATTACGCAGCGAACAAAAAGCATCGCGGTGTCAAAGAACATAGATCTAGGCATATCCTCACAATTATTACATTTCATTGTGATGTAGTGGGCGATTCTTTTGATTCTCTATTGTATGACACCTTTCTCTTGCAATAATCGCTCAATCTACTCAGTTCTGGCTCCCAAAATTTGTTCGGCTACTTGATTCTGCTTTTGAAGTTATTGCAAATCCAATTCTAATTGTGCCAAGACTGTGTAACAATGTTCCCTTTCAATTTTGAACTCTTTTGCCTGTTTGAGTACTTTGTTTTCTTCGATGACGACCCTTTTCTTTAACTCTGTCACCTCACCGTCGAACTCTTCTATTAATTTCTTAACTAGACATGCTCGTTCTGCTGCATTTTCAGCCAATTATTTTCAAGCCCTAGCTAGTTCCCTTTGTATTTTGTTTAAATCAAAGTTGTAGTCACTCACCTTCTGTCCCAAACCATCTATAAGTTTTGTATCCTTGGAACTTCGGACGGAGTTTTCTGCTGCTACTTTTATCTGCTGAATTTGGGCCCGAAGGGTTTTATTTTACTTGACCGGTTTCTTCTTTTCGCCTTCATCTGCAGCGGCCTGCAAATCTTTCTCAAATTTCAAATTCATGACCTGTTTCTCCAGTCTGCTTATCGTAGCCCTTTACACGTGTTCTTTAGCCAACCAGTCCCACTGCTCTTGTGATGCTTCAACGAATTCCTGGAAATGGGGCCTTTTGGCTGGCCTCTCAAATTCAATTTCTCTCCTGTTTCAAGCAAGGTATCCTGGCGACACTTCACTTATGGACCAATCCCGTACACAATTGTTTGTCGTTAGGTATTGGCATTCATTCCAAATTTTGCAGACTGTTGCCTCAGGGAGCTGACTATCAGGTCCAATCTCGACTACCCAGATACTGAGATCTTCGCCTTTTAGCAATATCTAGCACCTTCAAAGTTGTCTCAAGACCCGGTGCGGGGCGTATGCCTGGATGCTCCTAAGACCCATCAGAAGGAAGTAAGGCTCTGATGCCGGCATGTTCATATCTTGTCCACAGACAACCATCCCAGCGTCCACTCTATTTGACCAGCAGTGAGGGACTTAAAGTAAGATATCCATCCTGTTACTCCTTCGGGCAAACTGAGCCCTTAAATCCTTGAGTGAAATTCCTCTATACAAGTTTCTCCGCGGACCCATAGCTCATAAATTGGGGACGGTGGCATAGATGCTCGGTCATCCACATTTGCAATAACAGATTGCACCCCTCAAAGAAATCTTTCCCGGCTTTGAAAGTTGTGAGAGCACGAAAGACCTCAGCTACTATCATGGGCGCGAGTGTCACTTGGCTTGGGTGCGTAGAGTGCTGACAACCCCTCCATTTTTATGTCAATGTTCCCATCTTTCCTCGGGAACACCAGGGGCCCTAGGAAAGCCACCATAAAATCGACACATCTATGCTCTTCCCATTTGACGTGGCTTTCTTTGCTGCAAATTTTGTTCATCGGTTTGTTGAACCCCCTACATGACCATACCTGCTATACAGGAATGAAAAAGTGCAAAACCCTACTTCCAAGGTCAAGTCGTGTACCACTCTGCTTATTTTAAAGGTATCTAAGAATTTATGCACTGCTACAACTCTTGGAGCAACCAAATACTTGTGTCTCAAAGGAAGTTCTGTATCTTCAATGTACCAAGCTATTTCTTCTAAAGTCGGGGTAAGTTCAAAATCTAAGAAGTGGAACATATTGTGCACCGGTCCCAGCACGTGACCAACGCTCTTATGATGTCTGCTCGGGGTACAATCTCCAATAGCCCGGGAAGGCCCCCCAAATATTTATTTACCTCGTCTTGCCCTTCTATACCCAGATCATTCCACCACACCCGCAACTCCAAAGGGATTCTGCTTACAAATGAAAAAGGTTCGTTTTGGATTGCGCTCATCCTGCACATTTATTAAGACAAATTAGCAACTTATGACTTTATTCGGTTGACTTCGAAATCAAAATTGACTCCTTTCTTTTATGAAATTTATTTTCTAAGACCAAAAACCTAGTTTGCAAATACGGCCTTTCAGTACTTCCGGGGGAAGATTTTAAGACTGTGCGTGCTAAACGGCCAAAAAAATAAAATAAAAACCCGGAGGTGGCCATTTGTGCAAAATCAGCCTTTCGGCGTCCCTTTCGGGAACATTCGGCTATTCTTGACAACAACGGCATCACCGGATTTATTTAGGACAACAAATAAAAATTGACATTTGTTTTGGCTATTTTTGCAAAAGAGAAGTTGGACCCGATGGGGGTTGTCTACGTATCTCACACCTGGCGAGAATCAAACCGGCGTAGTTCGGAAAAAATATTATGTCAAAACCAAAACTGTTTTAAAAGGCCTCTTGTTTTTTTTTTTTGCTTTTTCTTAATTTTCCTTTTTCTCTTTTTTTTTAAAAATTCGGCAACATTTCGGTGCTATTTGAGCATTGGTTTTGCAAAACAAATGGTTACTCTCATTTAGCCCTTATAGTCTATTTTCTCAATTTTCTCTCCTTATTCATAAGCCGGTCAACATGCGAATCCAAAGCAAATAAATGCGCAATAGCACGTCATATGTATCAGGATGGTCTTTTCATTCGGGTCACCTGTCCTAGATGAACCCAACCCCTGTGTTGAGTCCCCTAAGCCAAATGCACATGATGCGAACAAACGTTCCTACTAGGGATCCGGCATGAGGCTTTGTTATACTAAGTTCGGAACCTGGGTATTTTATCTAGACTGTGTACTCGAGCAGACAACTCGAGTCGATGAGGGGGCTACGTACTGGGGACCTGCAAGATCATCCGACTTAGTAACTTGTCCGAGCCTCTTTCTTATTTCAAGGTATGATACTAACAGAATAGGGAGTCTCGACCAGCGAGCACATCCCCAAAGATAAAGAGAGAAGAGTTTCAGATGGTTTATATACACAAATCATTCAATATCAAATAGGTAAGACATTTAGCAAATTAGCATGGGACATGTAGAAAAATCAGAAAAAGCCAAATATAACAGTTATTCTAAGCTCAAATTCTTGAACCCTGAACCAGAGATTCTGGGTTCGATCCCTAGCAAAATCGCATGAGCTGTCGCACCTCCTTTTTACACGGCTACCCCGAAGGATAAACGTATGAGAGAGTTTTTTCACTTAAAGTGACATTTTTCAAAATGGGATTATCTATTTATTGGAGTCGCCACTTGGGATAGGTTTGCCTTTTGGTTTCCCAAGTCACCGGTTTATTTAGAATCCCAAATCAAGGAAATGTTCGACTGCCCAAATGGATTCTGCGAACCAGAAATTCTAAGTAAGGAATTCTGTTGACCCGAGGAATGTGTTAGGCACCCTCGAATCCCGTGGTTTTAGCACGGTTGCTTAAACTATTATAATTGGCTAAAATTCTAATTTTTTGTACATGTTCATCCTATAGTGCAATTTCAAATTATTTTTATACCGCTTTTAATATTTTTAAGAGAATTGCAATGTCGTTAAAAATATGACGCGAACGACGTCACATAAATGCACCCGCAGTTTTTGACATATTTCAACTTTATTGAGATTTGGATTTGGGTCACATAAATGTGCACCGGTACTTAGGAAGACAAATTTATTAATGACGCGCCTAAACCGACTAACATGTTATTATCTTTGTGAGAAACCGTGAAGTTCGCTAAACGGCATGTCCCAAATTTTAAATTATTTTAATATAAACTGTTAAGGAGTGACATGCATTTTATGGGTTCCGTTTGGCACATCGCACCTCATTTTATTATTTTTATGGCCAATTCTAAAGCAAACTAAGATTTTCTATTGCATTTGTCTCTACTTGGGCCTAATGAATTGATGATACATTACTTGGAGGGTCTAAACTCATAATTCAATTTTAAGACAAATTTCAAATCTCACTAAATCCGCTATGCCAACGAAGTTCCCAGCGGATTGGGTCTTAAAGCAACCCATGGAGAAAGCTGAAATTTAGTTTAGTCAAATAATTCTCAGAATCTGGGCTCAATCAAAAACCCAAACCCTATTTACACAAAAGAGTGAGCTTCTTGGGCTCACAGCAGGCCAAAACATCGAATAAACTTGGGCATGTTGGCAAGTTTTCCATCAAATGTACTATTTATTCAATCATTCACCAAATCTCAATAACTCAATTAGCCTAATTTACTCAAATTCACTAGTATGCAGCATGCTTGGACATTTTAATAACGATTTAACTGTGGCTTCCCAAATTAACGTGTAATGCAATATGAATCTCAAACATCAAACTGTTTGGAATTGAAATGCGTTACTTTGGATTCTACTTTTCACGAACATACTGTGATTAAATTCACATAACCTGCTATTATACATTTACAAGAGATACTGATTTTCCATTAATAAAAATGTTCATACTATTTTAAATCATAATTTTATTCTAAATGCAATCTTCCAAATAAAATATGATAGAAGGACTTGAATCGACTATACTACTAGTTAATCTTACTGCTAACTATGTAATCTCAAAACATCAATCCAAATATCCAATTATTACAAGGCAATTGTCTCGATTATAATGGGTATCACAATTAATACTAAAAGGAAAAGAAAACAAAGTAAGAAGTCATGGAGAAAACAAGGGTCATTGATCTTCAAACTTGGGAATACAGTTAGTTCAGGCTTCATACTCAATAGACATCGAAAGTGTATTTGGAATTGCGAGTAAAGTGAAAATGATAGTCAGCAAAGACGCAACAAACAGCAGTAATAAACACTCTAAAATCCTAGGGGGGCTGATTGTCAAATAATTCAGGAAGGGAATTTCAGCAAACAAAGCCAATAAACAAAGTCCAAACAGCCTCAAATACACTCGATAAGGAATCCACCCAAACTTCTGAACCTCGACTACTTGCATTTTAGATCATTCCCATTTCTTTTAAGCTAGACAACTGGAAATTAACATCAATATGATGCAAATTTTGAATGAAACAGTGTAGTTCTCTCTAGAACCTTACGAATTCTTCAGAATCTCGAAATTTAGAGGACTTTTTAAGAGTTTCAGACCACTAAACTGATGGGAATTTTGGATTTCTGGAAAAATTTTAGGATTTTTCAGTCTTCAAAATTTTCTGGGAATTTGTAGAGATTTCAGATTGTGCCCCCAAAACTTGCGAATGAAGGCACTAGGGTGCTCTTTTATAGCCAAGGCTTAGGGCAACCCTCTTATTTTTGTTTTAACCATTAGTTCCTTTCCTATTTTCAGATTTTACTCACTTAGTCCTTTATTTTCTGACTTCTTTCTCAAGTTACTGCACTGAAACTACTAAACATTAAACTAAGGCCTTCTTCTAGAAGAGTCTAGGGAATTCTAGCATTATTTTCTATTTATGGAACACCTATACTACCCTTACTTTTATTCTGAAAATATCAGACCTATATCAACTAAACCAAACCCCTTGGTCTCAATTCTACCATAGTTAGTCAATATTAGCTCAATTAGCTATTCCCAAACAAAACTTAAAATTGAACTGATTACTTACCCCAACTAAACATGGAGGTTAAACCTATTTAAACTATTAGTCCAAGCAATTCAAATGAAATTATCAGCAATAATCATGAACTATCCAACAGAAAATTAAACCAAAAGAAAGGACTAAAACAGACAATCATCAATCATGAAGAAAAATTAATCTAACAAGGAGAAATTTTGCTGACTTAAAACGGATAATCAAAAATTTAATCTGAACCTAAAACACTGAACAAGAACAAATGTCTATACTAATGACAACATTAAGAACAAATTCATGTTAGCAATTAAAATAACTTAAAACAAAATGAAACGAACAAAGAAGAACAAACTCGATTACTCCAAATCCATTAACGAAGCAAAGCAGTCATGAAGCTGAAATAATTCAAATAAAATAACAAGAAAAATAGGAAACTCACTAGTTTCGAGCATTCAACTTTATTGACTTCTCGAAAACGTTTTTCAACTAATGTTTATGTTTATTTTAAAAAAATAAACAAATAACCTTAACTGAAAACCCCTCAAACACTTGAAAACCCAAACGGATTGAAGTTCTTCAGACCATATATTTAAGATTCGTGGGATTCCACTTGGATTCAAAGGATTTCGGCTTGAAATTCGGAATGAGGAGGTCCATGAGGGCTTGGGGTATGATTTTGGGGCTGTTTGGAGGCATTAGGGCTTTGGGTCGGAACTTTAATATGAAATTCGAGGAGAATCAGTGAGGTTCGAAGAAATTTAGTTAGGGATTAGGGATGAGGGAGGCTAAGGGAGTATAAGGTGTGGTTTTTGGTGGCTATTGGAGCCGGAAGCGCCGTGGGCGGCGGAGCAGTCGCTCCTTTGGACGAATATTCGAGAGCTTTGGCTGGGATTCGAGGGTTGATTTTTGGGGGTTGGAAAGAGGAGGAGAAGGGGAGAAAACGGTGTTAATTTGGGTGGATTTGGAGCTACACCGCCGGCCGAGGCGATTTCCGGCCGGCAGTGGACGGCGGGGGAGGGGTGGTTTGGCGGTGGTGTTACACCGGTGAGCAATGGTACGAGGAAGGTGAAGGGTTGTCTCTAGGGTTTGTGAATAGTTTGGACATTTTTATTCAAAATGGAGGCCGAATCTAGACCGTTGGATGGTAACGGATGAATGGTTGGGACTATGTGCCCCAAAACAACGTCGATTTGGGCGTCTCTTATGAGAAACCAGGTTGGGGGACGGGTTTGGGACGGTTTGTGAAGGATTTGGGATGGGTAATAAGGTTTTTTGTGATTTTGGGCCAAATAAATGGCCCAGACCGGTGGCTCTTTCCAAATTCATTTCTTTTAATTGTTTTCTTCTTTTCTCTCTTATTTACTTAATCCTCTTTTTTTTGTTTTTAATTAATTCTCTTTTTATTATATTTTTCCAGATTTTAGTAAGTATAAAATATAAAGTAAATCAAACCAAACTTAAATTCTACAAAATAAACTTATTAACTTCTAAAATAACCTAAATCCCAAATTTAAAAATAAAACTAAACAAATGTAAAAATGATCATTTTTGTTATTTTTCCCTTATTGCAATATTAATTAAACTAATAAACCTAAAAAATATATAAAAATTGAGTCCTAAATGCAAACATGCTATTTTTGTATTTTTATGAATTAAAAATGCATAAAAATGCATACAAACACAAAATAATGCAATTAATTCCTAAAAATACAAATAATAAATGAATTCTATAGGAACATTTTGAGTGAGGCAAAAATCACGTGCTCACAAATGCAATTGGTCGAACAAATCATCTATCCGAGGAAAAGGATATTTATTCTTGATGGTGATATTTTTAAGTTGGCGATAATCAATACACATCTAGAGCGGCCTATCCTTCATCCTGACATCCAGAGCGACCTATCCTTCATTATGACAAGAAGAACTGGAGCATCCCATGGCGACACACTCGGCCGTATGAAACCCTTTTCTAATAAATCCTTCAGCTGCTCCTTTAACTCCCTTAACTCTGGTGGTGCCATTTTGTATGGTGAAATAGATATTGGCTGCATATCTGCCAATACATCAATTCTGAAATCAATCTCCCTATCTGGAAAAATCCTAGAAGTTCGTCGGAAACACTCCAAGAAACTCATTCACAACTAGCACAGACTCGGGAGCAGACACTTCTGAAGTGGTGTCCGCCACCCGGACCGAATGATAGATTTACCCTTTCTTACTCATCTTCAACACCCTAAGGTAGGAAATAAACCTACCCTTCGGCACCACACTATTCCCCTTCCACTCAATAACCGTCTCATTAGGGAAATCGAATTTTATGACCCTCGTTCGGTAGTCAAGTTTAGAAAAACATGAATAAAGCCAGTCCATTCCCATAATAACATCAAAATCCACCATTCCAAGCTCGATAAGGTTGGTCGTGGTAACACGACCATATACCGTGACAACACAATTCCTATAAACTTGTGCGGCTGTAATAAAAACACCAACTCGAGTCGATATGGAGAACAGCTCATGAAGTTGTTCAGGTTCTATCCCAAAACTTGAATCAATGAATAGGGTGATATGAGATAAAGAGGACCTCGGATCAATAAGAGCATAATAATTAATGGCCTGAACAGACAAGATACCTGTAACATCATCTGGAGAAGCCTTTGTACTCTAGCGACCATTCAACGTATAAAACTGGTTGGGTCCACCTCTACCACGAGCCCCACCCCTAACTGCACCACGCTCTGCTGGAGCTGGAGGACGCGCGGATGATTTGGCGGCTGAAGAATCTGATGGCTGAGCAAATCCCCTATCCAGGCCCTAAATGGGCGCACAACAGTCCCACTGGATATGACCTCTCATCCCGCATCTATAGCACATCGGGATATCCAAATAACAAGTCTATGTATGAAATCTCCCACACTTGGGTACAGAGCCTTAACCTGTTACTGAAATTCCCTCTTGAACGCCCGGATTGATGGTCCTCCTACTATCTGAACCTGGTCTCAAGTGACTGCTCTGTTGATAACTGCGCACAGATGGTAGTGCACTTGCTGAAGCTGAGCATATTACTAGGATAGCCCTGATGGCCCTCTCCCCGGAACCCGTCTCCTTGAGTGACCCATTGATTGGGCCCTACTGCTACTCTCCCTTTCTGCCCGAATTTTCAACTTCCTAGCATCTATGGCCTGAGCGAATCCCACAATCTTTTCATAATTCATATATTAGTGTAAGGCTGATGTAGCAGCCTCATTCACCCCCAAGGAACTAAGGCCCCGAACAAATCACCAAACACGAGCACTCATGGTCGACACTAACTGAGGAGCATACTTGGAAAACCTCACAAACTCCATGTGGTACTCCCAAACACTCATACTACCCAGCTTAAGGACCTCGAACTCAGTGGCATGGGCTGTCATTGTCCTGGCAGGCAAGAAGTGGTCCATAAATACACAAACTTATCCCATTTAGCCGGAGGGCTTTCTTCCCCATAGGAATCCTCCCACATCTCGAACCATGAATATGCTGCTCCCCTCAACCTGTAAAAATCCAACTCAACTCCCTCCGCATTTGAAGCCTTCATCACTCAAAGGGTCTTATACATTTCATCAAGGAAATCCTGCGGATCGGCCACTGCGTTTGTGCCTATGAACTCTGTAGGGGCCAACCGCAGAAACTGGTTGAATCTGAAGCTGGCGGAATCTCCCTGTCCGCTGGAGAATGTAGGGCTATCATGAGACCTCTGGAACTGAGCGACCACTAACCGGGTCAACATATGGATGGCTCCTCTAACATCCCTATCAGAAACTCCGGGACCGAGAGCTGGAACTGCATCAGAATCAGGAATATCGGCAGGAGGGATAGCAGCACCCTCTACCACTGTAGGAACAGGAGCACTTTGATCATGAATTGATGAGCCAGGATGATTCAAGACCGGGGAGTCACTCTCGCCCACGACATCAGGTCATGGTCCACAATTACGCTTGGGGTGGCATTTGCCCCAAGGTTGAGTCGAGCTCTCTTTAAAGGTGCCACTATTGAAAATTCCAGAACAGAGCACGAGTTAGACATAAATACTTTCACTTTTCATTCACCACACGATATAGAATAACGAAGAAGAGGATAATTTCCTAAATGTCCATGTATCCCCCTATTTATAGATGTGGCTGACAACATACCAATAAGAAGGGCTCTACTAGATACGGCTCCGAGACATCCTGGGACTCCTTTAAAACCAAATGCTCTTATACTAAGTTAATCACGCCCCAAACCGAGGGACATGACCGGCGCTCGACCAGGTAGCCCCAATCAAGCGAACCTGGGTATCTTTCCCATCCCGTATATTACCCCATGTTTTCATTACTCACTAATCAAGTGAAATAACCAATTACAATTTGAACACATTCTTGCGCGATTTACATAGCTTACATGGTTACTTGTGTGATTTACAACTTACACCGCCCAACATATAAAATACATAATTACACAAGTTCATAACCCACATTTCCTGTCTACGGAGCATCTAAAGATACAAAAAGGGTGATACAATACTTGCCGGTAATAAGGCTCTGGCTATACCTTGCACAAATATCAAAATAAGACTCCGAAAAAAGCGGCTTGAGCCACGCAGGGCACGGAGAGGAAAGGGGCTCACCAATTCAGCTGATGGGAAGTGAAGGAGTGCTAGTGTCTATGGACTGGAGTATCTTCTATAGATTCACCTACAATCATAATACGAATGTAGCGCCCGTGCAAAAGGGACGTAATTACATTTGAATTGTACTGGTATGTATGAACAAACTTTATCCCAAGTAAAATCAAGCAATGCACAGGTAACCAACAGTAATAGAATCAACGATCAAACGCATATGAAAGGAACAACCAAAGCAAAAAAAGTTTCACAATCTCTCCTTTTCCCCTTTCAATATCATTCCATCACATCAATGATTTTAACAACTTTCGCATATTTGCATTTCAATAGTAATTTCAATCACTTTTCCACCCTTATTACCTCGGCCGCCCTTATCACCACAACCCACACCTTATTACTTCGTGTTGCGGCACGCAACCCGATCCCACTGGACAATTATATTTTATACAGCAACAATAGTAACAATTCACAAAGAGTTTCATAAACATTAGTACTATTTCCATCAAGTACAACAGTAGGATACAACTCAAGTCACAATGATAATTGCCCACAATACGCCATACATGATATTACCACGGTTGTTTCAATTACCTCAATTACAATTTCCTCTCATCATTTGTTACATAGCTCTTACCACATAAACACATTTATACACACTTGGTTTGTTGCCATTTACTTACACCATCATATCGAAAAACTTAACCAACAATATTTAAGGCATATTAACCACAATAATTCACAAATAGCTCACATAAATGACACATACCAATCACTCATACACCAACAAGGTGACTTTACAAAGGTTAAAGTTAGACATACATACTTGGAATCGAATTTCCTTTTTATACTTCTACTTTCATCTCACCAACGCCTAGTACCCATAATCTAGTTCACAAGTTAACACATACATCTTAGAATTGAAGTTCACAATTACCATACAAACTTATTTAGGTTATCAATCGCTCCTTTTGCAAATCCTTACTCCTATCCAATTCCTTTTACTAGATTTTAGGTTATAAAGAACATGTATGTGTATTTCAACTTATGTTTTCAAGAATCAATGCATGAGAACTCCCTTTTTATTTAAATCTGAAAACCAATGAGTAAGAGTTGGGGATTTTACTTGCAACAACAGAGATGAAGGCGATTACTTGAAATTTCCCCGCTCGAGTGACTTTGAAGAATCAAATCGATAAATGTAAAACTTTCTCTCTCAAGAATCCTCCCTTTCTCTCTCTAGTTTGTTCAAAATATGTTAAAATGAGGGGTTAAGGTATTTTATTGAAGAAGGGGTCGGATTTAAAATTTTAAAAAAATTAGAGCCCGAGTCAAATATGTGGTCACGCTTTGCATTTGCGGAGTGGAAATGTGGTCCGAAGATTAGACCGCAAAAATATTCTCAAAAATTAGGAGAATTGGTTGGGTCGGTGACAGGAATGCGATCCGCATTCACGTTCTGCGGTCTCATAATAAATCGCAGAACTGCCCTTCACAACATCCTTAGGAAATTATGCGACGACTATGCAGTCCGCTTATCAGTTGTGCAGTCGCATAATGGACCGTATTTTTTACCTCAATTTAATCAAACCATTGTCTCAGTCTGCGACAGAAATGCGGTCTGTATACTTGATCTGCGATCGCATTCTGGACCGCATAATAATATTTTTCTAGAAAACTTTGATTGTTGATTTTTAAAAAGCTAGATCAGTGCAATTTTATACATTCCTAACATATGCGAAACTTGGGACAACAAGTTACTAGATTTTGAGTACAAGTTTTCAGGGGACCTTCTACCAACATTGGGCTCCGACTAATCTGAATTCGCTCTGGGAAGTTCTACATCGGGGGGAGGGGAGGGGGAAGGGGGTAAAATACTCCCTAACAAAGACGACTCCATACCCATGAACTCGAATTCGAAATCTCTTGTTAAGGATGAAGGAGTACTTAACCACTCTATCATAGTTCTTGTTTGGTAAGAAAAAGTTGGAGTAAAGAAGTTCCGATGTAACATAATAAAACGATTTTTTTTTCTAAAATATCAGTTAACAATCATTATTTTAGTTTGCAAGTTGTGCACTATGTCTATGTAATATCAATTATTATTTTAAAAAGTAAATTATCAAACTTTAGCTTCTAATAAATTGATCCCATTTTTACTAGTGTAGCCGTCGTAACTCTCTAGCTTTTAGATTTTTCATTTAAAATATTATTGTGAGGGTATGACCGACAAAAGATATAGAACCTCAGCTATACTTCTTAGGATATGGTAATATAATATTTCATGACTTTATAACAACAAAAACCTAATTTATATTTGACTCAATAATTTGACATTTAGTATCTTTATGAAGTGCTCTTTTGGAAAAAGATATATCTAGTGGAAACCAAATGGTCTACAAACAGAAAAGTAAAATGGCTACATCAATTATCAAATGGAAGCATATCGAGTGTATCACTATCTGCCCCCTTAACATTATTATTATACATTTATTATTATTATTATTATTATTATTATTATTATTATTATTATTAATGGTTCCTCTATTCCAGAAATGCATTAATCTGCATCAATTTCCTTATAACCTTTTTGGTTGGTAAATTATTTAATCATTATAAACACGATTTTAGAAAGAAAAACCCCAAATATTATAACTATTAGATAGCAGAATAAAGAATCAAATAGCCCAAAATATCAAAGTTTTTTCGCTCAATCCTTTGTATGATCATGACCTAAAAATCTTATTTACTGTCTATGTCAAAAGCTTATGTCAATAAATGCAAAAGATCATCGTAAATCTTTATAGTAAGTATTTTTCTCTAATTTATATTCGTCCAAATTCTAAGATTAACTATATAAAAGATTATTCAATAATCTAATTACAAAAACACTCAACAAATGCATTTTTCTAACCACAAAATCATTCAACTATTACTAAATACGATAGAATGGCATGAGGCAAAAAAACCAATGAAGGCTTGGCTCATCTTATTCCATTAAACAAATTATTTTTGAACTAACTAACTTCCGGAACCAAATAAAATCCTAAATAACTAATATACTGTGATTAAAGGAATTCAACAAACTTGAAGTAAAACGACAATTACGTATTCTATTTTTCTTCTTCATTTTTAAACTTCGATCAAAACAATTGTGAATTACCGACCAAACCAAAAAAATAAATTAAAAGGAAAAGAGATCAGATACAAACAAAACAAAAAAGATTTTGTCACTTTACCATGAAGAAAACAAAATTTTTAGTAAAATTATGTAGGGTTTTGTTTTCTTAGAAAGGAAAACAAAAAAGAAAAAGGAAGTAGGGTTTTTCTTTTCTTTTTTCTTTTATTAAACTCTTTTAACGTAAGCACGAGCACAACAAAACTTTAATTAGACAGACGGGCCACGTGGAGAGTTCTAGCTAGAGACCCAAAAAAACAACACTCGTGCTTTATTATTTAGCGGTACCTTAGATACATATATACAAAAATGTTGTACCTAAACGTTTCTTTTAATATACACCCTCTATTTTAATTTAGATATCATATTTTATTTATTAAACGTTATTTTAACTAAACTTTATAGTTAAATTAAATTAGTTTAATTTAGTATTTTTAAATTAAAATTAAAATATACTAAAACTATATAAAAAGTATTATAATTTATAATTTTTCTCATATTAATATGATAATAAAATATATTTTAAAATATTGATCGAACTTCACACTATTTAACTTTCGATTAACAAAATATGTTATCTAAATTGAATCGGAGTGATGGAGAAGTGTAGGAAAAAGATTATACCTCACATACATATATAATATACAAAAAGGTTGTACCTAAACTTTATCTTTTTTCACAATCAGTGTTTGTATTCCAATTAAAAGCTTTAATTAATTTGGATTTACACCAAAACTTATATTCAAATAACAATAATCATTAGGTGGCATGTGAGAATGATATTGTATATGCACATTTTCTATCTGCGGGTAATGGCAGATAGACAACACTAAAGTCTATATGTTTTACCAAAAAAAAAAATTATTCAATAATATAAACTTAAAATCATAAAAGAATTTATATGTATGTATCTCAACACAAACCATAATGGTCTAAACTTTATTCGCCAGTATTTATTAATTCATTAAATAAATAAGTGTTTAGTAGTAGTACTACATATTTAATAGCTTTTCAGCTGCATTTGGAATCAATCATCTACCTCTTTGATTGAACCCTAGCTGACTCTCCCCCTCTCTCTCATCAACACAAAGTTTCAATCTTTCAGGTCCAATTTTACTATCTACATGTTTATATTCTTACATATACAGCATGAATTCTGCTTCTTCTTTTTTTGGGTGGGTGTTTGATTGAAATTGAAAGTTGTAGCTGATTTTTAGTGATTCTTTTCGATTTGCATTCAATTTTTCTCATGAATGTTTTGTTCTTTTTTGGGTGGTTTTTTGTTGTGGTTTTAATTTGGTTCAGATTCATGGTTGGTTTTTAGTGGGTAATTTGCTGAATTTTTCGATCAATCGGAAATTCAAGTTTTCAGCTTCAATATTCCAGCTGCATGTTTCCATTTTGACATGAATTTTGCTTTTAAAAAAAGGAGTTTATGGTGAAATTCATTTGATTTGATGGAGATTTATGTCTGATTTTTAGCAAGAGTTTTTTGGTTTAAATCGAAGTTTCAATTTTTCAAGTTCAGTTCTCTATATGCATGTTTCCATTTTTGCAAGAGTTTTGCCTTTTATTGTTCTGTTTTTTTTTTTTATTTGGCTATAATCTTTGGGTGGTTTCACTTGATTGGAATGGAGATATATTGATTTTATATTTTAACCTTGTTTTAAGATAATGGCTTTGCTGATTTGTTTGGTTGATGTTAGGTGATTTGATCGTGAGGTGAATCAAGAATTTGGAGCTGCAATCAGTAGAGAGGTACTGAATGTTGATATCAGATTCGCTATTTGTGTTGATTGGTGGTTTGATCAGTTGTGGGTGTTCTCTTTTTGGTCGGTTTGTTAAGAGTCTGGAGTATTTATGAGGTGGTCGTGTTCTGTGCTTATCGACACATAAATCATATGCATGCATGTGTGGCTTTTTGTTTTGTAGTGATAATAGAACTGGAATTGAATGTAGAAGGTTTAGCAGACGCATAAGGTTCTTTATTTGTTGATTGAGGTTTGAGTGTTGTCCCATGTTCTTGAACAGAAGGCACATATAGTCACGTGCACTTATGTAACCGTTCCTTAATGGTGTTTAGAGCATAAATTTTAAGTCAGAGGTTTTAGAAGATGCATAAGATGGTAGCTTTGTTGGTTAAGTTGCCTTGATAGAGATGCTACCATTGCTGTTTCCTTATATGAAGCACCAGGAACTTGTGAATGCTTGAAGACTGTGCTGGGATTAATGTTTTATGTGTGGAACAAATTCAATTGGTGGAGTTGTTCAATCGTGGAAAGCATGTTTTTGTGCTTGTTATTCCCACTTAATTCCTTTCTTGGGAAACAACAAAGGTTTTGGATTATTCCTGTCGGTATTTGAATTCTGTGATAATAACAGAATAACCCCTCTTTGACAAGAGGTGTTGCTCTGATGGTAAGCAACCCCACTTCCAACCGAGAGGTTGTGAGTTCAAGTCTCCCAAGAGCAAGGTGTGAAGTTCTTGGAGGGAAGGATGCCGGGTCTATTTGGAAACAGCCTCTCTACCCAAGGGTAGGGGTAAGATCTGCGTACACACTACCCTCCCGGACCCCACTAAGTGGGATTATACTGGGTTGTTGTTGTTGTTGTTGTTGATAATAACAAAATAACTAGTTTTCCAGTTGTGGGACATTTATTACACGTTTCCTGAATCAAGAAGAATTGGGGTGTGCAATTCCTGGAAACGACAAATTTGCAGGTTACTCAAATTGTCCAAATATTTTCCAGATGCATGATAGACACATTCATTATAAGGAAGTGTTGTCTATTATACTTCCTGTTGGAATTAATTGGAACTTGGAGTAGCCGAAAGTAACAAAATAGCTCATTTTGTGACAATTGATGCGTGCTCACCACGTGCCCAAGTTGGAAGGTGTTTCCTTTTTTACTTCAAACCGGACTGGGATAAATAAAAACTTTGGAATGATATGACTGTTAATTCTGGTGAAGTGCTTCTGGTGTTTGTTGTTTTCAGTAGTTTCTATATAACTGTTAACTCTTGTATATCATTAGTTATTCCATCCTGGGTAGTAAAGTCAGCTACTTCTTGCACGGTGAGCATGTTCTCATGCTCATTAATATCTTTTGCTTATTAAGATCTTGTCTTCATTGGTCTGATCAATGTCATGACGGATCTCATTGACTTCATTTCTTTTACACTCTAGATTTCCTTCTTATTGTCCGGGAATTAAATGTCATTCAGATTATTTGTTGTCACATCCGCGCTGCAGTTGCAGATTTAGATAAGAGGGACTATTTGACTTATTTCCTTCTGTTACTTGATTGTGATACTTTTCCATGCATACCCTGCATTTATCTTTTAATTTCAATGGTCGGTATTAATAGCATCTTCTTTATTAGGCATCTGAATATTTCTTCCAATTACATGTATGCTTAATTATCTCTATGTGATTGATATCCTCGGTATAGAAGGTATAGAAGAAGTGATCACAATCAATAGGTAGGTGCAAATGAGAAGTTAAAGGGGTCAAATGGTTTCGTGGGGTTTTACAAACTTGTTTTAAGTTTTATGACCCTATCTCTTTATTTACACATGGGAGATTTACTTTTTCGCATAAGAGATCTATATGTGACACATAAGAGAATTAAAAAGGACACTTCCTTAATTTCAACATTGTAAATGTCCATGAAGGCCCATTTCCCCAAGTTGTTAAAGAAAGTTGATACTATTATTATGGTCTCATTATGTATTGTTACTTGTGAGCTCAATTCTCCTCTAATCCTTCATAAGTCAGGGCTTCCATCAACGTGATTAAACGGAATGACTGGTTTTTCTTTTGATTTATTTATACACTTTACAATACCTGTAAAGACGATATTTAGGATCTAAAACTGTTACTTGTTTCTACCTTACTCACAGCCTAAGGTAGCCTTGAATTCTCCCGAAAAAGGGCCACTTGCTCAAAATGGATCATCATGGAAATGGACAGCCTCCAGGTATTGGAGTCGTTACTAGCTCAGCTCCAATATATGGTGCTCCATACCAAGCTAACCAAATGGCAGGGCCATCTCCTGCAGTTTCTGCTGGTGCAATTCAATCTCCTCAAACAGCTGGTCTTTCTGCTTCCTCAGCCCAGATGGCACAACATCAGCTCGCTTATCAGCACATTCATCAGCAGCAGCAGCAACAATTGCAGCAGCAACTCCAAACTTTCTGGGCAAATCAATATCAAGAAATCGAGCATGTTACTGATTTCAAGAATCATAGCCTGCCATTGGCAAGGATCAAGAAAATCATGAAAGCGGATGAAGATGTTAGGATGATTTCTGCAGAAGCACCAGTTGTATTTGCTCGTGCCTGTGAGATGTTCATACTTGAGTTAACACTCCGTGCATGGAACCACACTGAGGAGAACAAAAGGAGGACACTGCAGAAAAATGATATTGCAGCAGCCATAACAAGGACTGACATATTTGATTTCTTAGTTGACATTGTACCAAGGGAAGATTTGAAAGATGAGGTGCTTGCATCAATTCCTAGAGGAACCCTTCCTGTTGGAGGCCCGACTGAGGGTCTGCCATTCTATTACAGCATGCCACCGCAGTCTGCTCCTCCGGTTGGAGCCTCAGGGATGTACATGGGAAAGCCTGTTGATCAAGCTCTTTATGCTCAGCAGCCCCGTCCATATATGGCTCAGCCAATTTGGCCCCAGCAACAACAACCACCCTCAGATTCTTAAGCAGCTCAAAGCTTTAGGTCACAGAGTAAGCACTACAACATATTTCATCACCTAAGTTACCCTCTGACATTTATTCTTCCTTTTTGATTGATGCTTTGCTCTTCCTTCCCTACTTCATATTTTCTTTATCTTATTGTATATTCCTATTTATCTGCAAGCTGATGCGATGTCTGTTCGGTCAGCCTGCACATATGTTTATGGTTTCAAGGAATGGACTGGAATTTGAATCTTTACTTTACTTTTGGGGGCACCCAATCAAGTTTTAACTACTATTTGGAGGTCTTGAAAGGAAATTACTACAATGTCAAAACTTATTTAAGAAGAAGTCTGAGGTGTCATTAGTAGTCGAACTTCAGTATTTCCATTGCTGTTTACTCGATTAATTATATCTGTTAAATATTACTGATCCCTAATTTTCATGCCCATCTGCAGAAGCCAAGGCTCAGTAGCAGGGAGTAGTCCGAGTAGCAAAGTACTGGAGAACACATCTTGGTGATAGCAGTCTGCATACTTTGAACTCTTTAATCTATAGACATGAAGCAACAGTTGTTGAAAGTCTGAGTGTTCCGTGTTAGCTTAAACTTCATACAGTGAGCTTGATGTTTTTTAGCTTATGAACAAGTATGTTCTGAGTGGTAATCTTTTGTGAATTATAAAGTAAAACCTGGGTTTAGGTTGCTTATGTGCATGTCTATCTTCCCCCTCCCTTTCTGCCTCTCTTTGATGGCAACTTTGTGGCTCAAGTCCTCCATTCATATGCTGCTCCGTGGGAGATGAGAGCAAAGCCGTTTTCTGTGTTTAACTAGTGCTGATTTCATAAATTTAACTAGTGAAAAGGGATAGCAAAGCTATTATAATACTAGGTTTTATATCTTATGATTGTGAGGCGAGGAATGGCAGTCTGATCAAATAGCGATGATAAGTCGATAAGATATTGGTTTCCTTTTGTCTATTCTACAATCCTTTCCCTGAGAAGAAGGGCCCGTTTGGTCATAAAAAAAGATACCTTTTTCTGGATTTTCTTTTTTTGCTTTTTTCTGAATTTAAAAAATTTTAAAAAGTTATTTTTCATAATTTTCACTTGAAAGCACTTACAAAATTTTAAAACAGCTTTAAATTTTGTTTATGTCAAAACACAAATTTAAGTTATAAATATATTTATTTTCCTTTTTTCTGGAGTTTCATAATTTTTATGTCACGATTCGCAATTTTCACCATCAGAATCATGATGGTGTCTAATATTGTACTCGCAAGGCAAGTCAACGTTAGAGTTTTATTCACCTTTTTCCTTCACATTTTACGGATTAAAATTAACAAAGTTAAATCAAAATGAAATAAATGTTGAAGTACATAATTAACCAATTATCTATAAACTATTAAAAATACAGATTACCACCCAGAAACTGCTGTCACAATCTACTAACGTACTATGAATATCTACAAACATTGGTCTAAAAAGAAATTACAACTATTTTGAAAGAAAGAAAACAGGAATGTAGAAACATAAGAAGGGACACCAGGGCCTGCGAACACCAGCAGGATTACCTTGGGTCTCCTAGATGAAATATCTGCAACCGATCTCTCGATTAGCCACTATCAACTTCAAAATTTGCACAAAAATACAGAGTGCAGTATCAGTACAACTGACTCCATATAGAGGTAAGTGTCGAGCCTAAATTCGACGAGATAGTGACGAGGCTATGGCGGAGCTATTACAATATAACCTGCATATAGTATATAATAAAGAAAAACGGGAGCACGGGGCAAAATGAAATAGTAACTTATAGCAAAGATGGATACGGAACTCAAATATCTTGCCAATGCCAGCTATAACCAATCCTTAAGTGTTATACAACACTACAGAATAACTTCATTGCAGAAGAAAGATACATAACAATAAACTGTTGCGGCGCACATTCCGATCCCACCATATAATCAGTATAAACATTCACCTTTATTACTTCCTATCAATCCACTCGTATTCCTCTTGTTGCTGCGTCCAACCTAATCCCACCAGACAATCACATTTCACCCTTATACCTCTTGTTGCAGCATGCTACCCGATCCTACCATTAAGCCTCAAACAAAATTAAACATAAGGCTATACAATTATGAAGCTTCACTCAAGTAATACTACACAGTAAGACCAACCAAAATAGACCATGAAACACCGATATACCAACTTAAACCAATGATATAACACAATGAAACTATGGACTAATTACTACCTTCATTAAAGAAAACAACATCTAACAAGAAATAATTAAATATGGAAACACCAATAAGCATTTAGCAGTTAAGACAGAAAGATAATATATTAGGAACGGGGAAAACAAACAGGCTAAACAAATAATTTGGCGGCGCATAGGTACTCGTCACTTCACCTATACGCCACATACATGGATTTTCGCATAGCAATTAAGTCGAGGATACCTAATCCCTCGAGTAAAATTTATAAACAACACTTACCTCGATCCAACGTCCAACGTCCAACTCAAAGCTCAATTACGTTTTTTCCTCTAGATTTCACCTCAAATCCACTCATATCTAATGATAATTAACTTAATAACATCAATTATCGCTAAAGAAATCAATTCAAATGCATAATTATAAGTTTTCCAATATTTTTCCCAAAAAGTCAAAAATCAACCACGGGCTTGGTCAAAACACGAGGTTCGGACCAAAACTCATTCACTCACGAGCCCAAATATGTAATTACTCTGGAATTCGACCACAAATCGAGGTCTAAATTCCCAAATTTAAAAAATTTCCAATTCTCCCAAAATTCCTAATTTTCTACCTTAAGAATAAGATTTAGGACTAGAAATCTAATGGGTGTTGATGGGAATCGAAGGAAATGAGCAAAGAACACAAACCTATCATTTGGTGTCAAAATCCCTCTTCAAAATTGCTTATAGGTCGAGTTCTAATGAAAGAGTTGTGAAATTTTTCAAGCAATCTCGTGCTGGTTCTGTTTTACAATAACTAGACAGGCATACGTGTTCGCGAAGCTATGACCCTATTGGCTTATGTATTCATAAGAAACCCTTCGTGTTCGCAAAGGCATAGTCCTCCCCCCCCCCAATACTCCGTGTTCCCCAGCCAAGTGCCGCGTTTGTGATGAGTTACTTTCCCCTCCCCTAGGTCCCATGCTTCGTTTTCGTGATAGCCTGGTCGCATTCGCGAAGGGTAATGCCTCCAATGCTTCGTGTCCATGTGCACCACTTTGCTTTCGTGTAGAAAGAATTGTCCTTCAGACCAACTTACTCTTCGCATTTACAAGAGTCCCTTTACGAATACGAAGAATAAGAGACAAGATGACAGCTGAAGCCATAAACACCAGATTTTTAAAGTCTAAAATATTCTGTACCCTATCTGAAACTCACCCTAGCTCTCATGGCTCCAAACTAAACATGCACGCAAGTTTAATAATACCATGCGGACTTGATGGCACGGTCAAATCACCAAAATAACACAACTATGAATTTAGCACCAAATTTCATGAAATTTTCAAGAAAGTTCCAAAACATTTATTTTCTCAACCAAAGGTCTGAATCACGTCAAATCAGTCGCGTTTCTCACCAGTTTTTCACAGATAGGATATAAATGTTATATTAAACCTGTAACAAGCTCTGGAACCAGAATACGGGCCCGAACTAATGAGTTCAAACATTATTCAAATCCTTTAAATCGTTAGGTTTCAGTCTTATAATTTTCATCAAAAATTCATTTCTCGGGCTTGGGACCTTGGAATTCGATTCCGGACATACGCTCAATTCTCACATTTTACTACGCCATCGAGACCTTCAAATTACGGGTTCGGTCCATTTTCTCAAAATTTTGACCGAAGTAAACTAAAATCAATGTTTTAGGAAAAAATTATTATTTTATCAATTTTCCACGTAGAAACTTTTCGAAAATGCGTCCGGACTATGTATGCAAATCGAGGCGAGATAAAATGAGGTTTTTAAGGCCTTGGAACACTGAATCAAGTTTTGAAACATAATATGACCCTTTGGGTCATCACATTCTCTATCTCTAAAACAATCGTTCGTCCTCGAATAGACATAGGAAAGTAACTAAGCCAGTGAAAACAGGGGGATAGCTTCTCCGTATATCAGACTCGGACTCCCAGGTAGCTACCTCAACAGTCTGACCTCTCCACTGCACTCGAAACAAAGGATAACTCTTTGATCTCAACTGACAAACATGTCGGTCTAGAATAACTACCGGCTCCTCCTCGTAGATCAAATCATTATCCAACTGGACAGTGCTGATATCTAATACGTGGGATGGATCATCGTGATACTTTCGCAGTATGGACACATGAAACACTAGATAAACCATTGATAAACCCGGGGGCAATGCGAGTTTGTAGGCCACCTCTCCCAAGCTACATATGCAACAATATCCTTCTTTATCCTCCTCCACCAATAATGTTGTTGCAAATCCTCATACATCTTGGTGGCACGCAAATGAATAGAATTCTAGGAACTGTGAGACTCCTCTAAAATCAACTCATAAATTCCACCCACATTAGGCACACAAACATGACCCTGCATCCTCAAACCTCCATCATCTCCAACCGTAGCCTGCTTGGCTTCACCGTGCCACATTGTGTCCCTAAGGGCAAGCAAATAAGGGTCATCATACAGCCGATGTCTGATGCACTTAAATAAGGAAAACCGAGCGACTATGCAAGCTAAAACATGACTAGGCTTTGAAATATCCAACCTCATGAACTGATTGGCCAATGTTTGAACATCTAATGCAAGCAGTCTCTCACCGACTGGAATATACGCAAGGTTGCCCATACTAGCTGACTTTCTACTCAAAGTATCAGCCACCACATTGGCCTTCCCGGTATGATATAAAATTGTGGTATCATAGTCTTTCAATAGCTCCAACCACCTCTTCTGCCTCAAATTGAGCTCCTTCTTCTTTAACAAATACTGCAAACTCATATGATCCATGAACAACGTTGTAAAAATAGTGCCTCCAAATATTAAGCGTGTGAACAATGGCTGCTAGCTCCAAGTCATGAACTAGATAATTCTTCTCATCAATCTTTAACTACCGTAAAGTATATTCAATAACCTTTCCACCCTACATCAATACCGCACCAATTCCAATACGAGATGCGTCACAATATATTGTGTAGGGACCCGAACCTTTAGGCAACACCAACACCATACTCACAGCTATCTTGAGCTTATTAAAGCTCATCGCAAACTAATCCAAACACCTGAACTGAGCACCCTTCTAGGTTAGCCTAGTCATCGGGGCTACTATAGATGATAACCCTTCCACAAACCGATAGTAATAACCTGCTAAACCCAAGAAACTATGAATCTCTGTAGCTGATGTGAGTCTAAGCCAATCCTTGGATGCCTTAATCTTCTTAGGGTCCACACGAATACCCTTTATTGATACAATGTGACCTAAGAAAGCAACTCAACTCACTCAAAACTCACATTTTGAAAACTTAGCATATAACTGGTGTCCCTCAAAGTCTAAATAATGATCTGAAGATGCTTTCTCACTCAAAACTCACATTTTGAAAACTTAGCATATAACTGGTGTCCCTCAAAGTCTAAATAATGATCTGAAGATGCTTCTCATGCTCCTCTCGACTACAAAGAGTAGATCAATATATCATCAATAAAAACAATCATAAAAGAATCCAAGTAGGGCTTGAACACCCGGTTCATCACGAATGATATCACCAGAAACCCATGATGCCCATACCGAGTCTGAAAGGTTGTCTTAGGGACATTGGATGCCCTAATCCTCAACTAATGGTAGGAAGACCTCATATCGATCTTTGAAAACACCTTGGAAGCTTGAAGCTGATCAAATAAGTCATCAATCCTCGACAATGGATACTTGTTCTTGATGGTGACTTTGTTCAATTTCCGATAGTCTATGCACATCCTCACCGACCCATCCTTCTGCTTTACAAACAACACCGACACACCCTAGGGCAAGACACTAGGTCTAATAAAGCCCTTATCAAGCAAATCTTGAAACTTCTCCTTTAATATTTCAACTCTAGTGGGGCCATGCTGTACGACGGAATAGAAATAAGCTGAGTGTCCGAAGCCAAATCAATACAAAAGTAAATATCCCTGTCGGGTGGCATCGCCGACAGGTCTGCAGAAAGTACCTCTGGGAACTCTCGACAACTGGTACAGAATCCATGGAAGAACCTCCACACTAGAATTATAAACATAAGTCAAATAAGCCAAATAACCCTTCTCGACCATACGCCGAGCCTTCATATAAGAAATAACCGTGCTGGTAGAAGGACCAGAAGTCCCTCTCCACTCTAATCAAGGCAACCCTGGCAATATTAAGGTCACGGTCTTTGTGTAATAGTCCAATATAGCGTGATAAGGTGACGACCAATCCATCCCTAAAATGACATCGAAATCAACCATATTGAGAAGTAAAGGATATACGATAGTCTCCAGACCCCCAATAATAACCACACACGAATGATAGACATGATCTACAATAATAAAATCCCCAATCTATGTAGATACATATACGGGAGTACTCAAAGAATCACGAGGCACAACTAAATATGAAGCAAAATAAGATGAGACATAGGAGTATGTAGACCATGGATCAAATAAAACTAAAGCATCTCTACTACAAACAGAAACAGTACATGTGATAACAACATCGGATGAGTCAGCCTCAGGCCTGGCTGGGAAAGCATACATCAAGATTGTGCCCCACCACTTTGAACCATATCCCTGGGACGGCCTCGTGCTGGCTGGCCTCCACCTTTAGCGGCCTAGCCTCCACCTCTAACGGCCTGACATCCACCCCTAGCGGGTTGACCCCTACCTCTGGTTCCCTGGCCCTTACCTCTAGCTGGTTGAGCAGGCGGTGTTGATATCATGGAACGAGAACCCTACTAATGTGACTGAACACCCACTAATCTCATACATGTCCTCTATATATGCCCATACTCACCACACTCGAAACATCTATACTGATACTGCGGTTGTGGAAACTAAGACTGGCCCTGATGAGTTGACTGGCCGTGATAATAACTCTAAAGAGGAAGTGCTCTAATAGGAGCTGGCAATGCACTATAATCTGGCTGACCTAAAGTAGATACATAAGGACTACTACTCCCCGAAGCTCAATGGATGCCTGAAGTTTTAATTGAAACATCCTGGGAAGATGGCCCCTACCAAAAGTAGATAGGCCTCCATACGAGGTCCCACTGAATCCACCGTAGTGACGAGGCCTCATGGAAAGAAATCTCACTCCATGTCTCCTTAGCCATTTGAAATTTGATAGGTTTAGCAAGTCCCTTAATGAACCTCCTCACCCTTTCTTTCTAGGTAGGAAGTATAAGAAAGGAATGACGGGCCAAATCAACAAATCTATCATACTAAGTGATAGTCTTAGAACCCTGCTGAAGGCACTCAAACTGCCTCATGTAGTCCTCTCTCTAAGTGATAGGAAGATACTTCTCCAGAAATAGCCGAGAGAACTGGTCCCAAGTAAGAGCTGGTGACTCAGCTGGTCTAGCCAAATTAAAATCCCTCCACCATTTCTTGGCAGAACCTGACAGACGAAAGGTAGCAAAGTCAAACCCATTGGTCTCCACTATCCCCATGTTCCGTAATACCTCGTGACAACTGTATAGATTGTCTTAGGAATCTTCTTATGATGTACCGCCATAGGTAGTAGTGAAGATCTTGGTAAACCTATCCAATCTCCAAAGAGCATCAGAAGACATAGCTAATCCATCGTCAGTCTGTGCTGCAACACCCGGTTGAACTACCCCAACTAGTTGAGATGTTGGAGTCTAAAACTGGTGAGTAGTGGGAGTCTGTGCTCCTCCCATATCCCGAGAGACGGCTGGTGCTATAGGGAATGTGTTGGCCTGAGTTACACTCTCCATAAGTCCCACTAGTCGGACCAAAGCATCCTAAAGTATCAGGGTAGCAATGAACCCCTCGGGAACCTGAGCTAGCCCTACTAGAATGGTCTGGGTTGGAGCCTCCTTATCAAACACTACCTTAGGCTCCGCAGCTGGTGCTACTTCTCGAGCTCTGGGCTGATCCTTGCCCCTACCTTGGCCTCTATCACAACCTCGGCCTCTACCCCTCATAAGAGCTGTCACTAGGGGATTGGGCTGCTGATCAACTGATGAAGTTGTACGTGTTCTCTCCATCTACGAAGGAACAAGAGTAAAGAGTTCAATTAGCATTGAGAAATCAATTCGCATGACAAAGAAGAATATAAGTGAAATTTTTCCTAAACTTTGTAGCCTCTAAGGGTTAAGCACGGGAGTTCCATACCGATCCCTCAAACTCTACTAAGCTTGTTCGTGAATTGTAAGACCTAGGTAACCTAGTGCTCTGATACCAGCTAGTCACGATCCAAAATTCCTACCATCAGAACCGTGAGAGCGCCTAACATAGCACTCGCTAGGCTAGCCAACGTTAAAGATTTATTCATCTTTTTCCTCTACATTTCACAAATTAAAATTAACAAAGTTAAATCAAACTGAAATAAATGAGAAACTCAATAATTAACCGACTATCTATATACTATTAGCAATACCAAAACTGCTATCACCCAGAAACTGGTGTCACAATCCACGAACGTACTATGTATATCTACAAACATTAGTCTGAAAAGAAATTACATATATTTCGAAAGAAAAGAAGACGAGAATGTAGAAACATGGGGGGACGCGTGGTCCTGCGGATGCCAACAGTACTACCTTGGGTCTTCTAGATAAAATGTGTGCAATCGACCTCTCGATAAACCACTACCAGCTCCACAATCTGCACAAAAAGTGCAAAGTGCAATATCAGTACAACCGACCACATGTACTGGTGTTGATACCCAATTTTTTTCTATGTATTTTTATATACAAGATACTTTCAAAATAATATATACATATATATATATATATATATATATATATATATATATATATATATATATATATATATATATATAAAGGTGTTTAACGGTTCAACCGGTCCGGTCCGGTCCGGTCCGGGTCGGGTCGGATTTTTTTGACCTGTTCGGGTTCCGGTCTTGTCCGGGCCGGGTTGAACAGTACCAGGTTTTTAAGGGGTCGGGTTGATTCGGGTTTAAATTGAACCATACTGGTTACGGGTTGAAAGGGGCCGGGCCGGGTTTAGTATATTTTCAATTTTTTTTGAAATTAAGTATAATTATTAAGTTATAATTATATTAATACTTTGTAATCATTGAATGAATACAAGTAAGATGGGAAAAAATTACACTTATTGCAAGTGTTGCAAGTGCTACTTTATTTCTCAATTTCAAATTAATAAGTAGAAAATGAAATGTTTACATTTTTTCTAACAAGTAAACTAGTGAAGTAGTAATTTCAAATATTTTGCATCGCCTTAGCAAGTTCATCATAATCAATATGAACCGATTGACCTTCTTCTGGGGAGTTAAATTCCGATGGGTTTCCATGGGTTAATATATCTCCAAGCTCTTCGTCTCTGGGCTATCAACATCTTCTTTTCCTTGATATCTCTGAAACATACTAAAACTTCCAAAGCATTGCTTCCCAATGAGTGGCGGGTGTCTCCAAGTTGTTGTCTTGCTTGGCTAAATGCACTCTCCGATGCAACGGTAGAAATTGGCACATTCAGCACGTCACGAGCCATAGCGAAAAGAACAGGAAATTGCTTTGCATTTTCATGCCACTATCCCAACGGTGAAAAGTCCTTTGTGCGAGGCTCCTTTTGCTTCTGCAAGTAGAATTGAAGCTCATCAATAGTCATGCTACTGGTTTGAGTGTTAGAAAATGTAGAAAAATATTAAAACTATCAAGGCCTTCATCATCCACATTAGAAGAACTGCTACATTGCATAGCGGGATTAACATTGTCACAAGCACGAGCAGTATTATCACATTCATTTGCATAATAATTATATAGTTGTTGTAAATATTCATTTAGTTTGTTCATAGAATCATATAAATTTGGGGTTTCAGATTCTCCAATCTCCATATAAGTATATAAAGCATTCATTAATTGGTGACAATCAGACAATTTAATAGAAGGATTTAAAACTGCACCAATTAAGTAAATTGGAGGAATTGGAAAGAAATATTTTTTGAATTTCGCTTGCATTTTTTCAACAACATCCATATATTTTTCTTTCTTCTTAAATTCATATAGTAGCAAAGAAATTTCAGCTATATGTACTAAAGCCATAGTAACAGTTGGGTAATATGCGCCAGAAAACATAACAGTAGCAGTATAAAATTTATGTAAAAATTTAACAACATCATTAATGATATCCCAAGTATCACTTGTTAACATACGCCTAGGATCAGTACAATGTGCATTAGCAACTTCAGTTATAGGAAATCTATATTTGTAGCAACATTTTAAAAGAATATATGTATAATTCCATCTAGTAACAACTTCGTCTGGCATGAATCTAGGTGTAAGGTTATACTGGATACACTTAGTCTTAAATTCTTTTATTCTAGATTGTCTATTATTTCCCTGAATAACACCAACTGCTCTTCTAACATGAGTAATCTCAACTGAAATCAAGGCCACTTTTAACAATTAAATTATAAACATGACATGCACACCTAACATGAAAAATATCATCAAGAGGTGGTTGCAAATGCAATTTTAAAATTGAAACTGCAGCATTATCGTTTGAAGCATTATCAAAAGACATACACAAAATTTTTTTGGTTTAGATTATAAAATTCAACAACGTCAACAATTGTACTACTTATAAACGTAGCAGTATGACTCTTATCTTCCTCATATTTAAAAGCGATAATACGTTTTTGCATACAAGTATTATCATCTATCCAATGGCATGTAATTGTCAAATAATCATTTCCATTAACAGCATGACCAATATCAGAAGTTAGACATACTCTAGAAGGAAGGTGACTAAACAAATCACGTATGTATGTTTGATATTGTCCATGAAGTCTAAATATATCTGCTGTACAAGTACTTCTAGGGATACTTTTAAATAAAGGATTGTAAATCCTTTGAATATACATAATAAGATACGATGAAGAAGCAAAAGAAAAAGGTAAATAACCCAAAGTAATCATTTTTGCTAGTTCCTCCCGATCCCTCATTTTATCATATTTTAATAGACCTCCAGTAGTAGGGTTAATAGTTGTTTGACTTCCATCCCCATTAATTTCCCATTCTATGGGATGGATAGCCGTCATATGTCTAGTAAGTGTCCGAGCCCCCCCCCCCCTAAATTACCTCCGGTCAAATGTTTAAAAGTTTCATTACAAAGTTTTCATTTAACTCTATCAGTACCTTCTATTATTTCAAAAAATTTCCAAACCGGACTTCTTTTTTTACGAGTAGAAGTTGGAGCCACTGGTGGTCTTCTACCCTTTGTAGTACTAGCAAGTCCAACTCCAATACTACCAACATTTCCACTACTAGGTGTAGGTGGTATCTCATCTTCTATTCCAATTTCATTATCTTCTATTCCAAAATCTTCTTGTAATTGTTCATAATTAATCTCTACATCTTGCAAATTAGGCGATGATTCAGAAACATGTGTTATTGGGTCATTACTATTACTACCAGAAGCTACAGGACTACCTCTTTTTTTACTTCCACCCCTACCAGTAACTTTTCTACACGCTCTTTTAGCAGCATTAAACGTATTGTAAAAATTAAAATATAAGCTAAAATCAAATATGCAATTAAAATATTAAATAAGAGAAAGAGTTGGAGGGAGTGCACCGAATTCGGCAATAAATTGAGCACGTGATTACGCAAATCCGGTGTTACCACGAACAAACGAAAGCAAATATTTCAATTTTGACCTTCAAGCTTCAAATTCCGAATGACAAATTACGATAAATTAAATTCGGGAAAAGAGTAACAAATAAAATATGTAATCTTGCAAATTGAAGGGAAGAGATAGATTGATAATTTGAGAATTGTGATTGAGATAAGAATTTTGAGTGAAGAAATGAAGAAGAGATGAGGGGTATTTATAGATTTTAAGAAAGGTTAATATTGTAATTTAATAAATAGAAAAAAAATTGAAAAATGGCCATTTTTGCAAAATTGTCCATTGGCCAACGGATCTGTAGCCGTTTTCCAACGGAAATGTGGGCCCCACCAATTCAAAAATCAAAAAAAATGTTATCGTTGAACCGGGCCGGTCCGGTCCGTACCGGTTCACGATACTGTATACCATACCGGGCCGGTCCGGTCCGGTTCCTGAACAAAAATTTCTTAACGGACTAACCCCCTACCCCCTTCGAACCCAGCCCAGCCCGGCCCCTACCTACCGGTCCGGTCCGGTCCCGGGTTTTACCGGTCCGGTCCCGGGTCAACCCGGCCCGGTTGACAGGTATATATATATATATATATATATATATATATATATATATATAAGCATACCCAAGTGTTTTAGTATTTTTTCCATTTTTTAGAAATTTTAAGAATCAATTTAGTGTCCATTTAAGCAATACAAAAATCCAATAATTATTCCCAAGATTATCATTTTGGTGATAACATATTTTATTCTTATATTTATACCAAATTATAGTTAAGATAATTTTTGTATATTTTATCGAATTTATTTGGTATTTTTAAAGATAAATTACATATAATTACAATTTTATCCTACTTTAACGTTAGCAATATTTTTATTATTATGATAAAATTAGTCCCAGTATTTTAAAATAAATATTTATATATTATTAATTATTTCAGTACTTTTAATTTACTTTTAAAACCATTTTCACTATTTTTACAAAATAAAAAGGAAAATCGACCATTTAACATTTAGCCTCCCTTTTGTTTCAATTACAGCCTCTTTTGCATTTCAATTGTAACCTTAATTTGACCAAATTCTACCCATATTTGGACCAGCCCAATTTCATTTCTACTCGGTCCCCCGACCCAATTTGAAATCTGCCCGTTTCTTATATTTGATCCAGGCCGTTAATCATTTTGATCAACGGCCATAAACCCCCTTACCTTTTTTAACCCTGAAAAACCTACCCTAATCCCTTATTTAACTCTGATAGCCACCTTTGAAAACCTTCATCTCTTGAAATTTCTCAAAACTCTTCGGAACCCTAGTCTCCTCCTACCTTATTTCACAGAATTTTCACCATAATCCATGGCTTCTCAGGCCATGAACGGTCTATACTCAACCCCCCCCCCCACCATTAAACCGTAGTTGTTCGAAGCTACGAGACCTGACATCGCCAGTTCTCTTTCAGATCTTTGGTTCTATGTCCCTATCGGCCTTTGCTCCGTCATATTCAAGATTCAGGAGCCTGACCTCTCCAACTCAGGATCTAATTCTTCTTCCAAGCCTTTCTCATTTCAAGGGTTTCTCTGAAACCCTAAAATATTCAAGGTTCTTTCTCTGTTGTTAGCTTAGATGTATGTTGTATCTATGCTTTACTTGACATTTGAAGTGTTCTCCCAAAATTTCCTTTCTCAAAATCGCTTGTCTTCGATTTAGGGTTTCTGAAATGATTTTTTTTTCAACATATCTTTCTGATTGTTCTTCTTCTTCTTTTCTTTATGTATGTTTGTCTATATCATGCTTGTGTCATTTCTTCTTACTACGCATGTACTTACTTTCTACATTTCTTTTTTACATGTTACTCATGTGCTCACATGTTAATCCTTGTTATGTTTTCTTTGCTCTTTATTATATGTGTTTATCGTTGAGATCTTTGATTTTATTTTACTGAACTCTGTTCGTGTTCTTTCTAAACATGTTTTATCTAATTTTGTTTAAGTTTGTATCACCTCTTTCTTCTATATTTGTTTAAGTTTCGAGTTTTTTCAAATATGTTCTTCATGATCTTGAATCGGCTTTCTTTCTTGGTATCATGTCTGTTTTTTTCTCATCAATCTCTAAAAGAGACCTCTGAGTCTGTTTAACGGCTCGCCTTCTCATCTCTATGTCTGATTCGATTTGAAACCCCAGTATTTAGGGTTTCCTTTGGCGATTTTGATTTTGTGTTTGAGTTAGGGTTCCACTTTGGGACCCAAGACTATCAGACTCATTGTGAGTCTGCAAATTGGACTTGTACCCCTTCTTGCTTACGATTCTGAACTTTTCAATGTTAGACTATTTTTCTAAGCAACACGACGACACTTTTTTTGATTTGTCTGCTTTATATATGAGAAGTTCTTCTTTCAAAAAAGGGTTTTTTGCCAACTGCTAATTGATCCTGAATTCCTTTAATGGGGTTTACTTAATTGTTACTGATTTCCTTTAAATTAAACCTTTATTTACCCCATTCCTGACTTGGTTCATTCGGGTAAAAACATGCAACTTTGATTTCATTATCTGTTTCGTTGATTCCCTTTTCTTATTTTTCACAAATTGTTTACCACTGGACTTTTGTCTTAATTAACTCCTATGTATTTACCCTTGTTGTATTGCTTGAGAAAATATTTTGATTAATTCTTTCCTTAATTGTATTTACCCGTTTGAAATCAGAGTCCCTTAATTAAAGGGAGATTGATTTCAATGTTATTTCCTTACCTTTCTTGTTTGCTTGCTGCACTATAAAAGGGGCACGACCCTTCTATACTTTTACAGACATTGATTATTGAACACTTCAAATTCAATATTCTTACACTCTCAATTACAATACTCTTTCAATACTCTACTCTCTTTTGAGGTCTTTGCACTGTTTGCTTGCAACTTGGCTTTTCATGACTACTGTTTTACTTATTTGTTCCCCTAAAACTGGTATGTCTCAGTTTTGATTTCAGCTTTCTCCCTAAGTGTTTACTTTACAGTTGCCTTACTCTATTCTACTTTGTTGTTTCTGTGCAATATTGAGTATGCATGTTCTTTTCTCGCATCTGTTTCTATTGTGAATCCCTACTCCCTTCTATATGTTTGAGTTAAGGTTCATGGCCTAGCAGTATTCAAATTACTGCCCAGGTCTAAACCTGATCCTCAATGGATCCTAACTCCTAAGATTTGGCTAACAGGTTGGTCAGGGGTGTGCCAGTACTCTTAATTGCTAGGCATGACCACCATCCGGCCATGGCCTTCCCTACTCCCCTCTATGCACTTACACTTACTCATAGACTCTAAGTTCTGCCCCCCCCCCCCCCCCCGCCCTCCTATGAGCCTTGCTTTGGGACCTTGAGTTCCCTCTGAACTTGGACATTTAAGGTCTGGCCCTTCCACACTGCACTATAATCTAATTCTGCAATGTATTTGGGGTGTAAGCATTGCCCGGAGTCCACTTGAGGCTCTTGGGAACTTTGACACATCCCAAATAAGAGAAAGGCTTTGAAAATCTGATACCTGGAAGTTGGTTTATCTCATATTGTTAGACTTTGAGTCTGAATTAGGCTCCTTGGTTATAGTCTAATTTCTAATGTAATTTTACTTTTCTTAATTCATCCGGGTTGTAATAATTTTGTAATAACTTATGGGGTATATAGTGAAAATGGGAGGGTCACTCATGTTATGCATATGGGTAGACATCATGCTTTAGGTATTATTTCTGCAATCACAACCTGCTTTCCACTTCTGCATCTGCATATAGAAATCATGCATATAAGTTGTTTCATTACTGCATTAAAATCATGCCTATAAGTTATGCAAAGCATTAGGAATCATGTCTATAAGTTTCTACACTTTATACATTAGAAACCATGCCTATAAGTTTCTGCACTTCTGCATATAGAAATCATGATCACAGGTTTGTGCACTTCTGCATATACAAACTCCATTAGGCAAATAATCTATAGGTTAAATTAACAACAAGTTGCATCCTAGATACCATCCCTAGAGGATTCATGCATCCTGATAATCGTTTGAAACCAATAATGCTTAGAAATCATGCCTATAGGAGTAACCAATTGAACCGGATTCGTCTCCTTCATCTACAAGTCTAAAAATCAGTAGTAATGTCGCTAATATCCACAAAATTTATTTTTTTCTAAAATCAGTAACCTTTTTCTTAAAATCAGTATACTCCCACATCGTTAGATATCATGCTTAGAGGTTTCACCTAGGCAAACCAGTAGGTAATGGATTAACGGCATCAATCTTTGATAATTACAACCTGCCTAATTCGGACTTCTCATCTGAGAAATATATGATAAATCAGCCTATCCTAACGCATTAAATTTAATTTAGACTATAACCAGTATTTGAAGTCATGCTAGACAATTTGTTTCTTTAAGTGAGAAGGCCTGTTTGAGCCTTCAAACTGCTATGTTTTTCCCCTTAACTGCTTTGCGTGTTTTGTTTTTCGCAATAGAATTTTGTCCTTTTAATCTCTGAAAAGCCCAATTTCCTTCCCTTTTAGGACTAGTAGTCCTAAATGCCTCCGAGACTGGTAGGATAGGGACAGATAACAGTATACAATAAGTAGCGATACTATTCCGCATTTTATTACCTTAACGGGGTGGGACTGGTGCTCTAATACCACGTGTAGCCCCTCTCTGAGGAGTGATTACCGGGTATCGCATTGACGTGATTCATATTATTCATAAACCTAGATCCCCCTTTCCTTACTTGTTTATCTTTCAGAATAAAAGAAAATTGCTCGACTTTCAGCTTCTCTAACTTCTTTTGCTTTAATTGCTTGCAACAATTATGTGAAAACCCCTTCCCTTTACTTATTTATTTTCAGAACTTCCAAAGCTACTTTCTTCCCAAACTTCAGGTTCTTTAGCTTCCTTGCTTGTAACCATTATGTGTAGTTCCTGCTTGTTTACTTATTGTTCGCACTTAAAGTCATAATTGTAGCATGGCGGGGAATCACACTAGTGGATCCTAAGGGGTGCCTAACACCTTTCCCTCGGGATAATTTTTAGTCCTTACCAGAACTCTGGTTTTCCAACCCAAACCCTTCTTTAGTGTCCTAATGCACTTTAATCATTAGGTGGTGACTCTTCAATCCAAAAACCCAATTCCCGAAGGGGACAAGTTGTCTTCTTAAATATCATAAACCCGATTTCGCTTTAGAAAGAGGGGGCATCGACAACTCGTAAATGTCGAGCCTAACCTCGACGAGGTTGTGATGAGGCAATGGCGGAGCATTTACAATATAACCTATATACAGTATATAATAAGGCGAAAAATAAGTACGGGACGAAATGAAACAGTAACTTGTAGCAAAGATGGATACAGAACTCAACTATCTTGTGAGTGCCAGCTATAACTAATCCTTAAGTATGATATGACATTACAGAATAACTTCACAACAGAAGAAGGATACATAAAAATAAACTGATGCGGCGCACATCCTAATCCCACCATATAATCAGTAACAGTATAAATATTCACCCTTATTACTCCTTATCAATCTACCTGTATTCATCATGTTCCGACGTACAACCTAATCCCACCAAAAAATCACATTTCACCCTTATTCCTCCTCAATATGTCAACATTATTCATCCCGCTACAGCGCAAACCGATCCCACAACATATTCATATTTAACCCTTATTCCTCCTCAATGTATCACCCTTATTCCTCCTATTGTGGCATGCGACCCGATCCCACCATATCAGTACCAATCACATAATAAGAACATAAATTTCGCAATTCGGTTCAAACCCGTCCACACAACTTAAGCCTCAAACAAAAGCAAACATAAGGCTATACAGTTATGAAGCTTCACTCAATTAATACTACATAGCGAGACCAACCAAAATAGACCATGAAACACCGATAAACCAACTTAATCCGACAATTTAACACAATGAAACTACAAAATAATTAATACATTCAATTAAGAAACAACATCTAACAGGAAGCAATTAAACATGGAAATACCAATAAGCATTTAGCAGTTAAGACAAGAAGATAAAATATTATGAACGGGGGAAAGAAACAGGCTAAACAGATAATTTGGCGGCGCATAGGTACTCGTCACCTCACCTATACGCCACATACACAAATTTTCACATAGCAATTAAGTTGGGGATTCCTAATCCCTCAAGTCAAAGTTAGAGACAACATTACCTCGATCCAACACCAACTCAAAGCTCAATTACCATTTTTCCTCTTAACTCCACCTCAAATCCACTCATATCTAGTCATAATTAACTTAATCACATCAATTATCGCTAAAGAATCAATTCAAATGCATATAAGTTTACTATATTTTCCCCAATAAGTCAAAAATCGACCCTATGCCCGCTTGGTCAAAACTCGAGGTTTAGACCAAAACTCATTCACCCATGAGCCCAAATATGTAATTAGTTCCGGAATTCGACCCCAAATTGAGGTCTAAATTCCCAAACTTGCAAAATCCCCAATTCTCCTAAAATTCCTAATTTTCTACCAGTAAGAACAAGATTTAGGACTAGAAATCTAATAGGTGTTAATGAAAATCGAAGAAAATGAGTTAAAGAACACAAACTAATGATTTGGTGTTGAAATCCCTCTTCAAAGTTGCTCCTAGGTTGAGTTCTAATGAAAGAGTTGTGAAATTTTTGAAGAAATCCCGTGCGGTTTCTGTTTAAAAATCACTAGACATGCCTTATTCGCGTTTGATAAGCTATGGCCCTATTAGCTTACGCGTTTGCACGAAACCGTTCGCGTTCACGAAGGTGTACTCCCTCCCCCCAAGCTTCCGCATTCGCGAGCCAAGTCCGCGTTAGCGATGAGTTACTTTCCCCTCCCCCAGTTCCAATGCTTCACGTTAGCGATAGCCTAGTCGCATTCGTGAAGGGTAATGCCCCCAAACGCTCCGCGTTCCCGACCAGCACCTCACGTTCGCATAGAAGGAATTCTCGTTCAGACTAACTTACTCTTCGTGTTCGCGAGAGTCCCTTCGCCAATGCCAAGAAGAAGATACCGGATGACAGCTGAAGCCAAAAACACAAGATTTTTCAAGTCTAAAATATCCTGTAGCCTATCTGAAACTCACTCGAGCCCTCGCGACTCTAAACCAAATATCCACACAAGTCTAAAAACATCATAAAGACTTTCTCACGCGATCAAATCGCCAAAATAACACCTAGAACTATGAATTTAGCACCAAATTGTATGAAATTTTCAAGAAAGTTTCAAAATCTCTATTTTCTCAGCTAAAGGTTTGAATCACGTCAAATCAGTCTCGTTTCTCACCAAATTTTGATAGATAGGATATAAATGTTATATTAAACATGTACTGTGCTCCGAAACCAGAATACGGGCCTGATACCAACGAGTTCAAACATTAATTAAATTCTTTAAATCATTAGGTTTTCAATCTTACAATTTTCATCAAAAATTTATTTTCAGGGCTTGAGACCTCGAAATTAGATTCTGCGCATACGACCAGGTTCCATATTTTACGATGGACCCACCGGAACCGTCATAATAGGGGTCCGGGTCCTTTTCTCAAAACATTGATCGAAGTCAACTAAAATCAACTTTTTAGGTCAAAAATTATTATTTCATTAATTTTACACAGAAGCTTTCTAGAAATGTGCTCGGATTGCACACACAAATTGAAACAAGATAAAATGAGATTTTTAAGGCCTACAAATACGAAGTGGAGTTTTAAAACATAATCTGACCTTTGGGTCATCACATCTTATGTCCAAACCCACTTAATTTGCTAAACTTTTCAAATTCGAGGAAGACTCAATTCCATTTCGTTCTTTTTTTGTACCTTCTCGTGTTTTGACGCTAGTATAGCGCGGCTGATCTCAACTTCAAACATTTGCTTGCGGTCGTAAAAATCCAACGATTCAGGACCCTTTCGCCATTGCACAAGAACCATTACTTTACGTTCAATTACCAGTATTGGTAGTAGATGATGTAAATTATCCCAAGTATTTACATTTTTTATTCGCTTAAGATCTGGCTTCATCAACCCAACCATGATGTTTCATGAAGGAAACTTTTTCTCAAAAATTCGGAATCCCAATGAAAATGGAATATGGTGCAACATATTGAATCTTGCTGCATTACGTCGAATGGAATTTTAGCTCGCTTGCATTCTTTGCTGCATAAATAAGGGCATAAACCAAAATTGTGTAGTTGAGTCAACAACATGCTCTATGTTGGGTCTAGAATCTTCGTTTTTTTTTTTCTTTAGCATTTCCACTACCTGCCCTTCTTTGTGACAGTTCATATCACAAAACTGATCGATGCCAAATAACCAAACCCCCCAATAAATATTAATTAACCCCTTTGAATTAGTTGACCTTTCGGGAGGCTAGTTGGGAATGGCTTTTCTATGATTTCAAAGGGTTCAAACTCCCTAACTACTTAAATACCAAAGGTTGCTGCGCTTTGGACGCAATAGCTTCTCCCAAAAATGGGATTTCACAACTTGAAGTGAAAGAGCACTGTCTTGTGCAAGGGACTTTAGTATACGATCTGGACTATTTCTCTCTCGACTTTGGGTCTTAGCACCCGCAAATTTTGAGAGTTGGTGCATGCTTGTGGACAATATATGTATGAGTCTCCAAACCCAACAACTAATGTATAGGGCGACTAGAGTAGGTCAAGGGCAGCGATATTATGCTGAAAATCTTCGAGGGAATTTTTCGTGTATATATATCATATATGAAATTATATTATCAAATATGTTCATAATTTGTATATTATTATTCATGCTAATAATATTCCTACATAATATATACAATGTATTAAATAAGGAATTACTAAAGCTTTATGATTCCTTATTTAGGCACGAAAAAAAAGGGAATTAAATATTCTTCCAGATCTTCCACAACGTAAATCACACAGATTAAATTTTTTCGTCAGTTTCGTTTCAAATTTAGCATCTTTGTTTTTTCGATACACTATGTTTCAAATCTTTTTTCTGATTTCACAAATCAAAAGCGACTAAATCTTCTACAATTCTTCTACATCAAATGTAATTATGTCCAAATTTCAGTAATACAAAGCAACGGAAAAATGAGAGTAGCAATTCCACTATTGATAGCCATTAAAAAGCTTTGAAGCTTTGTATTGAGATTTGGGTTTTCAAAAATCATTATTTGTTTGGATTGGATGTTGTTGCAAATAATTGGGAATATGGTTTGGAGTTTATATCTCAATTTTAAGGGATTTTTGATGAAGATTAGACTTGGTTTTGGCTTAATTTCGGATTGAAACTCGAAGAAGAAGAAGACATTACATCAGAAATTGTAGAAACATTGTAGACTGTTGTTTATTCATTTTTTTATATTCATTTACTTATTGTATGAAAGTTGAACAACATTTTATAAAATTTGTATTTAAGTGGATGATTTAGAACTGTTTTGGAAAAAAATATGTATAAAAAATGTGAAACATACATTTCAGGGAAAGCATCGAGTCCAAACATTTACCTAGTTTGTAGATATTTTGTAGATTATTTGTATTCTGATTGTAGATGCTTTATTTTCTGTTTTCACAAATAAAAAACGACTAAAACTTCTACAAATCTTCTGAAAAACGTAATTATGTCAAATATTCTAATTATGCTACAATTGAATGAGAATTAGGATATTAAAATTTAATGTACCCAGTTTGTAGATATTTTATAAATAAATTGTAGATTATTTGTATTCTAATTGTAGATGCTTTGGTTTTTGTTTTCACAAATTATAAACAACTAAAACTTCTACAAATCTTTTACAAAAAAATACGAATATGTTAAAATTTTCAAGTATGCTACAATTGAATGAGAATTGGGATATTAAAATTTAGTGTATCCAGTTTGTAGATAATTTGCAGAAATATTGAAATTCTGTATTTTCATATTAATTTTTCAAATAATATGTAGTTTTGTTATAGATTAAATGTAGAAAATAAGCAACTATGAGCCTTATTTGACTCATTCGTCACATTCAACCTATTCAATAAATTCACGCCTCTTTAAGTATTATACAACCATACTTCTTGAATTTAAAGGTATAGCAATAACTATGACTTAAAAAATATCTCCTAATCTGCACAAGTTAGCTCCAAAACATACGAAGTGGATTAACAAGCTCCCATCAAAACTTTTAACACAAACACACAAAGCTAAAAAAAATAACAGTCTACAATATTTTTACAATTTATCTATAATTTCTGCAATATAATGTATGTCATGTCTTCTTCGAGTTTCAATCCGAAATTCAGCCAAAACCAAGTCTAATCTTCATCAAAAACCCTCAAAATTGAGATATAACTCCAAACCATATTTCTAATTATTTACAACAACACCCAATCCAAATAAATAATAATTTTTGAAAATCCAAATTAGAATTCAAAGCTTCAAAGCTTTTTAGTGACTGTCAATGGTGAAATTGCTGCTCTCTTTTTTTTTTCTCTTATAGTACTGAAATTTGGGATTGCGAGATAGAGAGAGAATTCTCAAATCTTTGCAATAACATCCCATTCAAACAAACAATGTCTTTTGAAAACCTAAATTCGAATTCAAGGCCTTGACTATGAAAGAAATAATGAGATTTTGACACAGAAATCGTGAGTGTGGGAGGGAAACGTAGGTGAAGGTGTGGGAATATGAGAGAGAAACGTGGGGGGATGGTATTAGATGGAATATACAGTACCATTAAATTAGGAGTGTAATTAATACCCTTAAAACCCACTAATGATATATAATTGATAATTAGTTATACTAAATGTTATTATATCAAATCTTAAACATTGTTATCGTTATCGCGGGCCAAACGGGCCTAATGGGCCGGTCACGGTGGATCGGTCCCAAATGGTTCAATAAGCACGTAGCGTGCTGGTCCTACCCAAATAGCCCACGAGCTCGGTACTGCTAAGCCCGGGACCAGCAAGCGAGGCTGCGTCAGTTCAACCGGGCCAAACGGTTCTCAACGGTTATATTTTTTTAAGAAAAATATATTAAATGACCAACGGTTAGATTTTAAAATCTAGCCGTTGGCCATAAAAAATTAGCCGTTTGGGAGTTTAAAAAATAGTCATTTGGCCCCTAAACTTTGTCTAACCCCAATCTTTTTATAATTATACTTTTTCCCAATTCTCAACAATAAATACCCTCCCATTCTTTCATTGTTGAAACACGTTCTCAAGTCGCTAAAACTAAACGTGTGTTCATCTTTGTAGGTTTTGATAAATGACAAACCGGCGCGCATGGAACATTGACATATGCCGAAGTCTATGCACAAGAGAAACAAAGAACAAGATGGAGTAAAGCAACAAAGTTATACATGAGTCGTTTTATATTGTGATCTTGATCCGACAATAGATTCAAGACTTGGCTTCTCTCGTAAAATCATTTTCATCAAACCATGCATCTTTGATTTAAAACAAAATGATTTTTAAACATCTTCATTTTAGCCAAAATGATTTTTAAACATGTCTTTCAAATCTAGGCAGAAATAATCGATTATGTTTTCCGGATAATCGATTATGTTAAGACAGTGTAAACCGGAATTTACAAAACAGCAAAATAATCGATTATGTCTTTTCTGATAATCGATTATGCTAAGACAGTGCATAACCGGAATTTTCAAGACAGCAAAATAATTGATTATGTCTTTTCTGATAATCGATTATGTTAAGACGGTGTATAACCGGTTTTTACAAAACAGCAAAATAATCGATTATGTCTTTTAGGTAATCGATTATGTTAAGACCGTTGCCAAAGTATTTTCAAACGCTGAAAGATAATCGATTATGCACAAGGCAATAATCGATTATGCTAGCATACAATCAGCGTCTGATTTTTAAACGTTATCAGGTAATCGATTATGCAATTTGAATAATCGATTATTCTGCTTAAAATCTGCATATGATTTTTGAACGATTTGCAGATAATCGATTATGCAAATCAGATAATCGATTATCCTAGCACAAAATCAGCAATTAGTGATTGGCAATTAAGCAACGGTCTTGGTGACTTTGAGGACTATAAATACACCTCAAAATCACTCTTTTAAGTACAACAACTGATTACATTCTTGCTAAAGCTTACGTACTCTCATATCAATCATTTTATATTCATTTCATAGTTTTTGAGAGCCAAACTCTTGACGAAGTTGTTGTATTCTTGAGCATACTTGTTTACTCATATCTACTCTTCAAGAGAGTTCTGTTTAAGTGAGTACTAAGTGTTTGCATACACTTGAAGGGAAGTTCTAATCCCTTGTTGTAAGAAGGAAAAGTTAGTTCCTTGACTTGAAGTCTTTAGGTGAGGTATCCTCGAGCAGGTTGAAGTCTTGTAGAGTGTATATCTACGAGCAAGTGTAACGGTTTGTTAGGCACCCGTAAGCTTAACGGAGTTAGTGTAAAACTCGAGAGAGTCTCTCGGGGACTAGACTAACCACACGTTGTAGTGAACCAGTATAAATTCGGTGTGTTCTCTCCTTACTACTTTAATTACTGCACTTACTTTATTCCTGCAATTTTAATTCCGCAAATTTACCTTGATTTTTATTAAGACGCTATTCACCCCCCCCCCCCCTAGCGTTAAGCGTATATTCTAACAATCTTTACTCACAAATTCATGAATCTCTCTCTAATTTTCTTCTATAATTGCTTACTTTATTATTGAATTTCGTGAAAAATTGTGAAGTTGGTGAATTGAAGTATTCAAGTCTTCAATTCGATAAACTCGTTCAAACTCTTAAATATAATATTATAATTTTATTTTTTTTGCTTGTATAATTATAACTAATATAGCATTTTCTTTGAAAAAATATTTGGTGGTAAGGGAAAAGCTAATTGGCAAATATAGTTGTCGAGACACTACTCTTCCCCCAACTTTCCGACCCAGACCTGTTACTTGTCCTCCTCCACTTGTTATTCTTGATAGTGATAACCCTTATTTTTAATTTTTCGATAGTCAATTTTGTCATGATGTTGCACTAGGTCTACAATTAAATGAAGAAGTTATGAATGCCTTTTATCCTAATGAAACTATCTTTGAAAATGATGAGGAAAATGATGATATAGATGAAACGCAACCAGATTTAGATGATACACCTACTAGTCCTGTTAAAAACCCAACCGATGCCCCGTTTGATCCTCTTGTAGTAACCCCTACTTTTAATAGACAACCTTCTAAACGGTCTGAAACATCTCTTGTTTGGCACTTTTTTACTCAACAAAAATCGATTAAAATAAGGCTAAGTGTAATACTTGTGGAGCTTGGTTGGTTCATAAATTTTACAAGAGACCGTAGCGGTACGGGTAGTTTGACTAGACACGTAAAGAAACACCCTAGAGATAAAGCTAAACTTTTTCAAATGAAAGCTGCGCAAGAGGGGAGAAGTTTAGATACTACGATTAACTCAAGTACAGGTTCAAATATAGTTCAACCGGGAATTAACACTGTTATCGGTGGCATTTTATATTATGGTCCAAATAAAGATCGTGAAGAATTGGTAAAAATGGTTGCTATTATGTACTTACCATATAGTTTTCCTTCTAACCCTCATTTTGTGCATTATATTAGAAGGGTTTTTAATCCTACTTATAAAGGATGGCATCGCGCAACTGTAAAGAGTGATATTTACAAATATAAACATGAATATGAAAAATATTTGTGCTATTTTTATACTCATATTGATTGTCGCATTACTAATATTAGTAGAAGTGGTAATGATTGTGATCATCTAAATGTTACAAATCGTTGGATAGATGAATAGTGGATAATGCAAAAGCGCATTATTGCTTATAGAATAATTAATTCATGCCACACAGGTAAGTTTATTCCTAACACTGTTGCAAAGATTTGTAGATATGTTTGCCTTAGAGATAAAATTATAGCGGTTTCAATAGATAATGCTTCTAGTAACACTAACGTTGTAAGCTTGCTTACAACTACACTAAATCCTGCATTTAGTAATATTTTTCATATTAGATGTCTTTGTTATCGTTACCATTTAATCCTCGGTGCTAGTATGAAAGTTTTAAATGTAGAAATTGAAAAGGTTAAAATGACTCTTAATTGACTTTTTTATTCAAACCGTAAAAGTAAGCTTAGAAAATATTTTAAAAAATATGATGAATTTGGCCTTAGAGAAAGAGTTCCTAAACCTTGTCCCACGAGATGAAATTACATGTATGAAAGTTTAGTTATTGCATATGAATATAGGAACCCAATAAGCACAACGTATAATACTCGCGTAGGTGATGGTGATGATGATGAGCACCTTACAAATCAAGATTGAAGTAATGTTAAAATGCTTGTAGACTTTTTAGAATAATTTCATATTGCTACAAATGAATTGTCTGGTCAATATTATCTTACTATTTCTAACTATTTAGTTTATATTGCAAAACTTGTAGATCTATTTACACCATTTTCATAGGGTGGAGATATTTATCAAGAAGCTATTAATTCCATGAAAGCCAAGTTTAAAAAATATTTTTTCCTTATCCCCCCTATTTTTGGTGTTGCTGCAGTGTTAAATCCTACAATGAAATTAGGAGGTTCTCACTTTTGGTATTCTCAAAAATTTATAAAAGCTTTACCACTTCCAGCTGAGGAATTTGCTACACTTGGAGATGCAAAAGTTTCAGTTAAAATAAATGCTCAAACGATTTATAATTCTTATAAACTTGTTGTAGATCATGCTAGACCAAATGTTCCAACCTTATTTCGTCTAGTTCACAATCAGCTAAAAGAAACCGTGGGCCTAATAGCCCTTAGTTCTTGGACGGAGTTCAGGAGTTCACAAGGTGATAATTTTGATGATAGTTCACAACTAAATGAGCTTCAAGTTTATTTGTCGCATGGCCTTGAAAAGGAGAATCCAGACGGCACATTTGATCTTTTGGGATGGTGGAAGGACAAACAAAAACACTATCCGATTCTTTCAAGGATGCTCGAGATATTTTAAGTGTTCAAGCTTCAACAGTAGCATCCAAGAGCGCTTTCAGTCAAGCGAGACTTCAAATTGGTGATCATAGAGCGTCTATGAGGGAGAACTTGGAAAATCGATACTATTAAGAGATAGAATCCGCTCGGAAAGAAGAAATTTGAACTTGTAGAATCACAACCGAAGATAAACGAAGTTTATGAAGAAATGCTAGCGGAACTTACGCAGGATGCTGCTTCGCCGGGAAACAGTGATGAACAAACCTCTTTTCTACTACCACCAAAAATTCCTCCGAACCTTGAAGGATTTAAGAGATTTGTTAGAGATAATACATAGACTAATATGTAACTTGTATTTTGACACATCTTCCTTAGTTTTTTTCTTTTAATGATGTATTAGTACCTTGTTGTGCTCATTCCATTGGGGGGGAGGAAGACTAAGAAAGATATTTCATTCTTTGTTAATGACGTAATAATAAAATTATAAGACATTCCTTTGAATATTTTTTTGCAATTTATTTTGTATTTAAATTTGATATATATATATAAACAATACACACACACACACACACACACATATTTATAAGGCAATATGTATATATAAGCTATAATGAAATATATTATATATAATTCAACATATAATTATATGTATACCCAATACACTCTTACCTTATATATAGATACTATACATACTATATACATTTATATATAGCTATATATAAGCAATTTATTTTAGTATATACATATATACTTTACAAGAAATTGCCTTGGAATTTTTTAAAAAAAAATAGCCCGAAACCAAAAAAGCCCGCATGCCCGTGGACCCAGCCCATTAAGCCCGGGACCATGTGGATTTAGGCCCATGACGGGACGGTTCCACCCACTGGGACCGTGAAGCCCGGGACCATTAGACCCTGGCCCGCCTAAAGTCCAGGCCCGTTTGGCCCGGGCCTGGACCACAATACAACTTTATTAGCAACACGAAATGTTTACCACTGAGCATAGGCATTAGAATAAAAGCTACAGGATCAGGGAAACAAGAGAAACGTTACAACTGCAAAAAGGAGTAGCTATTCACACGCCTCACACTTATTAGCATCAACAAACGGGACGAGTTTCCCTACTTTCCATTATTTTCCTTCTTTGTTTCCCCTCTGCCCTTTACCATTGAACTGCTTCTTCAAGTTTGGAGTAGAAGTGCTGTGCTCCCAAGAAAATCCTCCATGAAGTTTCTATTAGACTGGACATATTTCCTGTAGACTGAAAAGAGACAAGTGCAAGTTACATTTGATTGTTCTCAACTGTAAGTAAACGATGCAAGAAACACCTACCTTCTCCCCAAGCACTCAATGATATCACCAGTGAGCGTAGACCTTTTCTTACTCTCAAATGCTAAAGATGCTGCTCTCCTCAGTAAAGCAGATCCGGCGACGCATCCTAATATGGTTGGGTTCATGCTTACCTCCCCTTTAGCCGCACATTGGCGGGCCCAGGACAGGAACACTGCAACACTGCAGATTTACATCCGTGTCAAGATTCAGTAACACAGTTGTATAGGAGAGAGTAAACAGGGGATAGTTAATTAGAACTGTGAACTTTCATTTTGCTAATGAAAATATGTACTGATTTCAATTTTTATACACGGACAACAAAAATAAAGTAGTAACCTGTTACAACTAATTAAACAATCCTGAAAATCGTAACCGTATGTATGGTAGAAAATGTAATTACCTTCCTGACAGTATGTCACCCTGCCCACCACAACGCCGCGGAGAACCATAAATACTCACTGCACAAGCTGCATATTCCATCCCACTTGTCAGCTCATGACTTCCAAAAGTATTTGAAGAAATCATTACAACAAATTTTGCTCCTCTTGAACTCATCATTGTAAGGAGTAAATCATTGAGACAGTAATCTTAGTCCTTAGACAACACCTTTTGATGTTTACATCTTTTTAAATTGTAACTTACGACTTGAAAGATGCACCGAAGTGTTCAACGTATTTAGAGCCACCATTTATACATGCAATACATCAATTATAGCTATTCCGTCAAACTTGATATAAATGGGATACAAACTAATGGTGATAATGTAGCCAATATCCTTTTTACCACTTGGAACTCTAAAATGCGTATCTTGCCCATGAATTCCTCAAAAATAAATCATAGTACATGGTGCAGTATACTCCATAAACAAATCTGGTATTGCAAAGTTTAGAAAATGACCCACCAAATAGGTATAGAGCAAAATACAAGATGCATCTTCCTTCATATGAAAATGTGGTGTTGCAAATATTCATCAAGGCCAGAAGCACTAGAAGCAGAATAATATATAGGTAACAACCAAAACTCAAACCACTATTGAAGGAACTTTCAGAGGATTTTCTCGTAATAATTTCATTAAACACCAAGACAAGAGGGGTTGCTCTGATAGCAAGCAACCCCCACTTCCAACCGAGAGGTTGTGAGTTCGAGTCTCCCCAAGAGAAAGATGAGAAGTTCTTGGAGGGAAGGATGTCGGGGTCTATTTGGAAACAACCTCTCTACCCCAGGATAGGGGTAAGGTCTGCGTACACACTACCCTCCCCAGACCCACTAAGTGGGATTATACTGGGTTGTTGTTGTTGTTAATTTCATTAAACACCATCATGTTGAAACTTATATTGGTTGTTGAGTTCATCCTCTTCTCTGAATCTCCTTGCCTCCTTTTGCCATCACTTCTTTCTTCCGAAGAATACACTTAGGCTAAATTGAAAAGGTCGCCTTTTGAGCACAAGTACTCTCTTAAAGTCTCGTAGAAGAGGAACTGGGGCCTTACCGTGTATCCCAACCTTAAAGGTAACCCCTAGAATCTAAGTTACTCTAGCAAGTAATGGAAATACTTCAGCTGTTTCTTATCTGCTACATCATTTCAAATCAAAATGAAAAAAGAATATCTAATACTGCTGAAACTCTAAAAGAACATGCTTATATTACTGAGAATCAATTTGTTAGCATGTACAAGCCGTTACTACCATAAAAAGGATTCAGATTTACAGCTTGAAAGTCCCTATAAAAATCTGTCCTTCATGGTCATTATTCTCATATTAGGTTATAAAGTCTCATACTAAGTTAAGTGAAAAAATAGACTTAGATATTCCCCTAAGGAGAAGAATGAAAGCAGGAGTCCCAACATTTTGTGCATCACGAAAATATGCAGGTGGAACCCATGCCTCAAACACAAAAGCGTTGTTCATCCACCAGTAAATTACTGATAGGTGGAATCTATATGATTGAATTATCTGTACAAGGGCAATTGACAAAGCAAAAGTATTACCTGTTTTACCATCACTGATGAAGTCAGATTTTCCTTTCCGCAGGACAGTAACACCACCAATCCTGATCAGAGGGATATTTTACCGATTAAACCACAAATAGAAGTAACAAATACAAACAAATTGGGTCTAAACCAAAGGAACATACTTAGTGGTTGCGAGCCTCTTAACCGTGTTCCTTGGTGCATCATTCGAAATTCGGTGGATAATGGGCCTGCCCCCTATCCTCCTTCGCTTACATAACAGACTTTTGTTTATGGTAAGGTTCAACTGGTGACTTGCGCTTAACCAACATATCACGTGTTGCACTCTTACCACTAGACCGAAACTACAGTGCTAGATAGCTTTAACTTTTAGACTCCATTGCAGTTTTTTAATAACCGCACTATAGTCCGTTAAACATTGCAAAGTCGGCATACAACTCGCAGAAAAATATCAAAGACTTTATTTTTTTTATAAGAAAAATCTCAAGTTTCTATAACCCCGTGTATGTTTTTCCCCTTTTTGGGATAATGGTATTCCCTATAACCCGGTGTATGTTTTTCCCCTTTTTGGGATAATGGTATTCCCAGAGTGACCCGTGCGTAACTAGACTAACCCAATGGACAGCCAGCTAAAACCTACAGCACAACTTCTTTTTAAACCTGCCATCTAACAAAAATATACGGGCTCATCCTAAATGATTTAGTTGCGAATTTGAAACAAAGTTATTAAGAGGCTAAGTGGCTCAGACTCGGGTATAGGTGTCTCATACGAGTGCAGATCTAGAGGTTGGATCCTTCATGATCTAAATTTCAAAGTTTGGGGGGTCTAGATATGGATACGGGTGTTTCAAATATCTAAAAGTAGAGTTATAAAAATATGTCTAAATTATCAGATATTATATAAAAAACTTACGAGGTATTCCGAGAAGGAGAAAATGTTGATCAAGAGGAGAATCGAGAAGAAGATAAAAGGAAAAGAACTGACATAGAAATTTCCAATACAAGGCATTCCATTTTCTTCAATTTCACCCTAGCTTTTATTTTAATTTAAAAAATCATTGTATTTGTCCTGAATTTGTCCGTCGATTTTGGTTGAAGTACTGAAAATCAGTTGACTAGATCCAATACGGATCCCACACCTATGTCGTGTCAACACGAGTGCGGCACCAAAGGTGAAGAGTCCGAACAACTTAGCTAAGAAGTACATAACTCATTTCTTCCCGAAGGGAGGGAAAAGATCTGTGTACGACCTATTAAACATATAATGTCATCTTTTGGCACACTAAAGGAGTTGAAGTTTTGTAAGGTATAATGTAGGTCTTAACATATTAAGTTTTCAACGTATCACCATGGTTTTGAATAAAAAGAAAAATTGGCAGACTGTTCTTTAAGATCACATAACTTTGGACGTCTATCAATCATTGTCATTTGTCACTAACAAATTTAAAAGGACAAACAGCAGGCAAAGATGAGATATGGATAAAAAGACTCACCCTTTTGCAAGAGACAGCAACTGATTGGTTCCGTTTTGGTCATTTACCTCAGAGTTTAGTACTTTCTGAACAAGCCTTTTATACTCATTTATATTTGGAGTCAGGACTGCTAAGGGATAACCGCTAACCAGATCAAGACAATTATTCACGAGAAAAAGCCCATCCTGATAAAACAAAGAAGGCCACCAATGGCATATCAAGAATAAACGCCATATCGAATGTTAGACAATTGGCTTGCAATATAATAATGCCATCACATACCCCATCTATAACCATTGGGACATTGCACTCCCGTGCATGCTTCATGATATTACTTACACAGTCCTGGAAGAATAAACATGCAATCGAAATCCAATGGTACCAAAAGAACCCACAAAATAGTGAAAGCTTAAAAAGAGGAGAAAAGAGAAATTTTCTGCGCATAAATTTCCAGATAATGCAAGATAATTGTGAAATGATACGTCCTGGTCGCATTAATGGCATCATGCTTAGGTGGCCCAATTTTTCTTCGCAGCATAAAGCTTAAAAATGGTAAGCTTACTCTTAAAACTGAATCGAGTGTGCTCAGGAAAAATGAGATGAATTTAGATTACAAGCATGTCCTGTTCCTGTCCACAAGAACCAAACAAATTCTGAGGCTTTATATAGTTGTTCCACTCTCATGTTCACTGCTGATCATCTTTCTTTCTAGACATATTACATAAAACTGATATATCTTGTACATTTCCAAGTTTCCAACTTTTCAGGATCATGCACTCTATCCTTTACATCCCCGACCCACAAAGTTACACAGACCTTCAATATTTTACCCTCAATATTTACCTTGCAATAATATTTCTTCAATGCAAACAAACAATAGAAACAAACCAGATCGTATTTTACAGCAGACATGCATTTGCTCTTTCAAGGAATGGTTATCCTTATCAGCTAAACAAAAGGCTAGGAATTAAGTAAATGTGACAAATGACAAGAAGAAGTCAATTTTTCCTCATCCACAGAAGACGAGAATCCCTATTTGCCTTTAGCTAGACAAACACAAAGATGGCAGATTACAATGATGCTTTACTAGTTTTTCCATATGTAGAAAATTAAAAATAGCGAGCCTTATATGCAGCAGAAAGGACAGAGATGCAAGAGGAGGATAAGGATTAAGCAGATATAAGATCATGATGTTAGGGTCAGCATATTACAGCAAATAAGCATTTAATCAAATCCAAACCCTCCCAAAATTAGAGGAAGAAGAAGTGATCTCTTTGCATGAGTGATTAAAACAAGCACTTGTGCCAACTGAATACTAGGGATAGACAAATATTAGGTGTAAGGACAGAAGGGCTTGAGTAAAAAGAGCACACCAGGAGAAATGGATCCCTTCCAAGGCCTGGACCAACAACAAGACAATCAAACCTCTCCATCCACTTCTCAACCTCCGCAATCACTTTAGCTGCTATCGAACTTTTCTCCTCGTCCCTGGAAGAATCCTTTGGTCAAAATCAGCACCCTCAAAATTAAATTTACCATGCTTCAATAACGGAAACCAAAGAAACACGCTAAGAATGTGCACTTAAGACTTATGTTGAATTTCATAACAAAGACTCACCTAATACTGTATGACTCTTCTAGAATAGGGTGCACAATTAACTCAGGACTGTAGCTTTTTATAACAGGAGCAGCATCTTTGGTACAGAAAACATGGGATAAATCTGCACCCTGAGAGATCAGGCCAATACCATGCCAAATGAGGTCTCAGCTATAATTGCATAATTAAATTGTAGTAAAATAAATAATTCAATACTGAAAAGGATGGTTCAATTTCCCTCGGAGAGTTTGGGGAATGAGGAAGGAGGAAAGAGAAATTGACAAAAAGTAAAGAAGACAGGTTACAGAACGAACAATCTTTAAGGCTGAAATTGCAGAGAAGTATGGTGCACCAGTATATTCTCGACAGCCACCAACAACAGCTATCTTCCCTGATTGGGAAATAGAGCTCAGAAATTAGCAACAAGAAGTACCATAAAGGGAACATCATCAAAGGCAGAAATGTTAATATTTTTTTCAAGCTCAAAGGTCGAATCATTACGTTTTTTCTATTAGAAATGTCATTACAAAGAAGGTTTCCAGACGCATAAAACAGAAAAACATAAGCAACGCAGTTCACCTGTGATGGGCAATGCATTAGCCGTATGATTTTCTGCTAATCTTATCTTTTCAGGTTTTTCCAACAACAATAGCAATATACCCTATGTGGTCCCACACGTAGGGTCTAGGAAGGGTAATGTGTACACAAACCTTATCCTTATTTTGTGAAGGTAGAGAGGCTCCTTTTCTAGTTTTTCCAAACATCAAAATTCATAAACTATATAGCAGGTGTACTATGTATAAAGTTCACACCCTTCTCGATCTCTAAAGATAGTGAGAGGGAAAAAGTGAGGATAGTACATCTTGATAAACAAAAATCAGTTAAATGACAATCACCAGTGAAATTTTCCTGATAAAATAGACAGATATTTATGTGTCAAAACTTATGCTATAAATAACCAAAAAAAAAAACGGAAGTACTCAGTAAAGTTTTCGTCATAAAAAAATCTGTTATATACTAGTTAAGATCAAACTTTATTTTCGTACTTCTGGAAAGGAACTGAGGCATAAAGGTACAACTGAAGGCCCAAGGGATTGCCACAAACCTCCAGTTGTTGCGAGGCAAAGACTTTAATTTCATCAATAGACCAGATGCAATTTGACATGCTTGCCTCAAGCTGAGGCCAAAATCAGATATTTGAGATTGGATGAAATTCATCATATAGCATAAAGCCAGAAATAAGGAATACACAAACTAATTGAGACTTGAGACTAGAATCTATAAGGACTTGATTAATTGTATTATTCAGCATAAAAGACTTTCAGCAAAGTTCAGTAGCATCAAAATGCTGGAGGGAAATAGAAACTCAAGTTTCTAGATACAGAATCTCGAGCAACTTCTTCCCCCTTTTGAGTCCTGATTAGATTGGTTACTCCCCCTAGGACCCCAACTAATATATCACTTGATATGACAAGCACTATGTTTGAATTGATCCGCATTTCCCACAAATGTACATCAAATCACAACAAAAATATAATTAATATATTGATGGACTGCACATCAAACTGACATGGAAGATACCCATTCAATTGTCACTCATCCGAACACAAAGCAACCAACGGAAAAGCAAACGAAAGCACAAAGCCAATAAGTTGGTGATTTCTCATCCGGCTATCACCTAACAAATAGGTCTAGAGATTTCATGATACCATGCCCATTCTGTAGTGTTCAACTGATAGTTAAGCAGGATTGCATGACACCATGCCCATTCTGTAATTTATTTATTTTTCACATGTATTACATTCTTAGTCCTAGCAGTATTTTACCAAGAAAACTGAGTCGACACTGAATGATCTAATGCCTCACAGAATGAATAGATAATTACATGACAGTTGGAAAAAAATATGTCTTAAACAGCCAATTGCATTGGAAAAGCCACTACATGGTCATCCAGAACAAAGACCGGCACAGTTACATACAATTTAACACGAAGCAGGAAGAGGTTAGGAATTCGGGATCCCTACCACCAATCATAAAAAAATATCCACGACTTCTGCCAACAAAAAGACATACAGCCCGCAAATAAGGGTGCATGTACAGACTTAATTAAATAAATAAAATTGTTTATTCTCTAATATTTCAAACTTACAGATGGGCGGTAACGAATTTCAATATAAGTAAACAGTAATCAGAAAGAATTTTCACCAGCTTGGCCTTTATGCTTATTTGGTTCAAGACCTGGAATTATTGATCTCAAAATGCTGACAGCGTCAGCCTCCAAGCTTGGTCCACTACTCATTACAGATTGCATTCTAATACTCTGAAAATTAAAGTTAGCTTTCTCAGCTGAACCTCCCAAACACGTTATCAAGAACTGCTGCCTTCTGATGACAGCCGCAGAGTAAGCCAGCTTTAATAATCTGCGGAAGTTCAATTGATATCAGACCATCTAGAGGTGATATTCATTTATTAAATATACAATCAAAAAATTTATCATCTTTGAGGTATTAAACCCCAAGCTGTGGCGGCGAAGAAAAAAACTATGAGATTATAGAAGTAATATACTTGCATTTATTAGTATCCCCCCTCTCTACCCTCTCCACTGAAAAACCAGGCTTTTTGTTTGCATTAGGATTTGAAACCGTGATGTGCGCCTAACCCACTAGACCGAAGCCCCCACAGGCATATCTTCTTTGCCAAAATAATTACATTAGTATTTACTAATTTGAAAGAAACTTGACTCCTAAATTCTTATCCAAAATTGACGAAATAAAATGAAAAGGATTCCAATTTCATGCTTCAATCTAAACTAGTTGGTGTGGTCCATCTCATTCTAATTCCAGATCACTTTATCTATTAAGGAAAAATACCCAGAAAATTTGAATTACATTCTGCATTCGAAAAATTAAAGCTTGCGCTTTCCAATTGCTGGATGAACAGTCTGTGAAAACGGTAATTGATATGTTGAAATTGATTACTCTACTTGAAATACTGAGAATTGATGGTAAATATGAAATGGATTATGTGTACTTACCTCTTACCTCTTACCTCTGACCAAAAGCTGTAACCTTTTTCTGAGCTTCAGCAGAAGTGTTCTTATGTTGCTCTCCGGAAACTTTGATGGTTTTGGTTTTACTGGTAAATCTCATTCCGCCCCTGATAAGATATAAAACTTCTAAATATATCCCTCTAAAATTCTCACTAAGAGGGATTGCCCCTTTATCTTTTTCATTTGTGAACTGTCTATAGATGGAGTGGGTTTTCTGTCTTTTCTTCTTTTCTTTTTTCCCTTTTCTTTTCTTTTTCCTCCTATTCTTAAGCACTTGCTTCCTTGTGATAATGCAGTGAGATTTAAGTATTTGAAAATTATTTAAAAAAATATCTTTCCACCCCCTTAAACTTGATACGAATTATTAGTTAGAGTATTAAATTATTCGTGGTCTTAATTACCCTTCTCCATTTGGCCTTTTGAGAGCCAATACCCTACTAGACGTTGATGTGGCACAAAGTGTGGGTGACTCACCTGCCACGTGGATTTTTCTGCATATGCGGTATTTTTTGAAAAATAAAATATATTTTTTATCTTTTTAAGTATGTTACTTTTCTAGATGATTTTTTCGGATAAAATTTATAATAAAACCTGCATAGAACTACATTAATTATGCTAAAAATTTATTAGGCTAAAAATAATAAAGTTTTAGTGAATTTTTTTAATTTACATGAAAATAAAGATTTGTACAATTGAAATATAGGCATCTAAAAAGTTATAAAAATACATAATTTGAAATTAATTATTTTGGATATAACTTTTATATAGCTCTAAATTATGGTGCCCTAAAAATATATTTTCTTTATATATTTTAACTGAAAAAAGTAAATATACACAGTTGAAATAAATATTTATTGCATCAAAAGAAGAAATAAAAAGAATAGTTTGTTTTTTATGCTATGATTACACTCTTTTTATTTCTTCTTTTGATGCAATAACTATTTATTTATCTGTGCATCTTTACTTTTTCAGGAAAAATTTGTAAGAAGTATATTTTTGGAGAACCATAATTTAGTGTTATATAAAAACTTATAGCCAAGATAATTAATTTTAAACTATGTATTTTTATAACCTTTTAGATGCCTTGACTATTTATTTTAATTTTTTAAATCTTTATTATCATGTCAAATTCAAAAAAGGATTAGCTAAAACTTTATTATTTTAGCCAAATAAAAAATTTAGCCTAAATAATATAGTTCTATCCAAGTTTTATTATAAATTGTATTCGAAAAAACTTATCTAAAAGGTAACATACTTAAAAGGGTAAAAATATATTTTATTTTTAAAAAAAAAAGGCCACATATTCAGAAAAAACCACGTGCCTTGTGAGTTGTACCCATACTTTTTGCCACATCAGCATTCATGGGTTATTGCCTCTCAAAATACCAAGTTAGAGAAAATAATTAAGACCACAAATAGTTTAAAACTGTAATTAATAATTTGTGCTAAATTTAAGGGGATGGTAAGATATTTTGCCAAATTATTATGATAAAGAATGTAATGGGTCATCTTATTTGTGTCTCAATTTTTCAAGTTTAAAGTAGTTAGAGGTCTTTTCATGAAGAGTGATAATTGGGCGCAATTTGTACTTCGTATATTTTTGAATATTTAATCTTTCATATATTTTATTTTTGAATTACAATTTAGTTAATTTTTTTATTTGTATGATTTATATTTTTTATCTTTATTTAGTTTTTTTATACTATTATAGAATAGTTGATAGATGTAAATACTCTGATCATCTTTCGTATTTTTTTAATTCATTACCTTTTAAACAGTAAAAATATGTAGAAAATTTTGCGAAATCCTATAAAAATACGTATGTTATTGCATTCTGTTTCTTCTAGTAATTTTTACCTAAAAATTAAAAATATATCAAAAATTAATTGAAACGTACCGATATCGAAAAGAAACCAACATGATTGGGACGGTTTCAGAAAATTTAATTCTGCTGAAACATAATAAAATAACTGAAAAATTAGTAAAGTATAAATTTCATAAAATAACCGACTAAACCGAACCTGACATGCCTATGAAAAAGTATGCAAAATAGATAGGATTACACCCTATGCTGGAAAAAATAAATAACAAAATATTTCAATTGAAGTAGGGAAACTCATTGATTAGACATACAAATCGTGTTCTAAATATTCGTTTTATTTTATTTTCGCTCAACTTTCATGCTAAAATAAATTTATATAAAATAAAAGGCGTAGCAAAGTCACCATATTAAGTCAAGTGGCATAATTACAAGATGATAAATATAAATTTTTAATATTAAAATTATTTTATGATAAAAATAAAATATATAATTAAAACCTATCCATTCAAATTGGGGAATAGTTTCAAGTTGGAATTTTAAAATAAAAAATAAAAAAATAATTACCAATTCAAATTGGGAAGTAGGTTCAAGTTGAAGTTTTAAATTATTTTAAAATAAAATAAAAATAAGAAAAAATTTAAAACTATCAATTTGTTTATCGAGTAAAAATTAAAATAAAATATATTTCAATAATAATAAAATATATATTTTCTTATATTAAAAGAGGAGTAGCATACAAAAAAATATTAAATAAAGTAATATGCTAATAAAAATAATCGCTTCATCTTCTCTGCTGCCTCAACGTATGTTAGTCTAACGTGCGCCGAGGGTGACATGGCGAGAGGGAGAGGCCGACCTCGAAAAGTTCTATTGCCAATCTATGCTGGAAATCCAACCAACACTGTTCCATTCCCAAAAATTGTTAACACTGTTCCATTGCCAAAAACTGTTAACACTGTTCCATTGCAACACAGTAGTGATATTGTTCCATTGCCTCATGCACATTCAGATTCAGAGCCATCTGGAGTTCCTGTGCTTGGAACACTTGCTGATAATGTCGATAGCAGTTCAGAGCCTCAAACTGTACCGGCGATAGTCCCGATGGTGCAAGAGAATAGGGGTATCGACCACATGCAGCAACCTCCACAACCTGATGTACCAAAGCCCAATATAGATGAGGGGTCAAAAATTGAAGCACCCAAAGGGTGGGCTAGCCTATTTCAGAGGAATTACCTTGCTGCTAACGGTATGTCTCTGGAGTACATCCCACCAACAGTTATTAATGGTAAACCAGTGGGTCAACTAGTTAAGGATGAAGTGGAAGAGGAAGAGGGAAAATGGAAGTGTGCCCTAGTTGTATTTGTACTAGGGAATAGCCGAGGGTATAATGGTATGAAAAGGTTTATTAATTTACACTGGTCTCATGTTCCTGACCCTGATCTCTTTTACCATGATGAGGGCTATTATATTGTCAAATTTCAATCCCTGGATGATGCCAAGGAAATACTGTGTGGAGGACCATATACTATTGCCAACAGACCTATGATCTTGAAGTAGTGGTCTGCTGATTTTGATTTCAAAGTTGCTTTCCCTTCAGAAGTTCCCCTGTGGATCAAGTTCCCTAACTTGCCTATGTCCTGTTGGGGCAGCAGGTCTTTGAGTAGGATTGCAAGTGTGCTGGGTAGGCCTATATTTGCTGATGAATGTACGACAAAGCAAACTAGAATCTCATATGCTCGTATGCTCATTGAGGTAAATGTGTCAAAGGAATTACCTAGAGAGATTGAGATACTGGATCCAAATGGGAAGAGCTTTATGCAGGATGTGACCTATGATTGGAAACCATTATATTGTGAGAAATGCCTTGAGGTGGGACACAACTGTTTGGCCAAATCTGCTCAATCCAATCCCATACAGAAGAACAAGGTGACACAGGAATGGAGAGTTAAAGCTCCAACCACAGTGAACCAGATCAACCAAGTTTCCCAAATCCAGCAACCAAATCTTCCAAAGGAACCAAGACCTCAAGCTGATTTAGGTGAAGTTTTGAATAAACAGAAGGGTATTGATACACAGGTTTCCCCAGTCTTTAACATCACAAACTTTCCACCATTATCCCCTATTGTGATGTCTAACAGATTTGAAGTTGGGTCAGTGAGTTGGGCAGACCATCCCCTGGATGAAGGGGGAACCATCTATACTCAATGAAGTGGATATTTTGGAATATTAGGGGTGTAAATAAAAGGTATAAACAGAAAGAAGCCAAAGAATACTTTAGAACCAATAAGTTTGACCTTGTAGGTCTGGTAGAGACTAAGGTTAAACAGAAGAATGTAGAGAGAATATCTAGCTTTTTGTTGCCTAACTGGAGTATACTAACTAACTACAGGGGAGCAGTGAATGGTAGAATATGGATTCTATGGGATCCTACAAAAATTTCGATCACTGGTTTATAGGAGGAGGCTCAACTCATTCATTGCACTGTTAGGACCCTCACTGGTTAAATTATCTGCTGCCTCACTGTGGTATATGGCTTCAATGACAGTGATCAGAGGGGGACATTGTGGAAGACTATTCAGAACCTGGCTGTTGTTGTTACTGACCCCTGGCTAATTGCAGGAGATTTCAATGCCATTCTGACTAGTAAGGATAGACAATCTTGTCACCAAGTTAAGCAAGTGGAAACTGTAGATTTTAACAATTGCATACAACAGACTGGTCTGACTGAACTACCATGGAAAGGGGATGGAACTAGCTGTTGACATAAGTGACACAGAGATTCTAAACAGCTTGAAGGCAATTGGCAATGATAAAGCTCCAGGGATAGATGGGTATAATGCCATGTTCTTTAAACACACTTGGCCAATCATTGGGAAACAGGTACTGCAAGCAGTCAAGAATTTTTTTGAAACCAACAAGATGCATAGACCAATAAACTGTGCCACTCTCACTTTAATTCCCAAGGTATCAAATCCTCAAACAGTCAAAGAGTTTCGACCAATAGCTTGCTGTTCAGTTTTATACAAAATCATTTCACAGTTACTGGCCAACAGACTCCAGAAGGTCATGAATAGTATCATCTGTAGTGCACAGGCAGGCTTTATTCCAGGAAGGAGAATTGCAGATAATGTCATCTTAGCTCATGAATTAATAAAGCATTACTCTAGGTCACATATATCTCCCAGGTGTATGATCAAAATTGACCTACAGAAAGCTTATGATTCAGTCGAATGGTGTTATTTGCAGCAGGTTATGGAAGCTCTGGATTTTCCTACCAGATTTACAAGATGGATCATGGAGTGTGTCCAACTGTCAGCTATACAGTGGTAGTTAATGGGGAAACAACAGAACCCTTTCAAGCAGCCAAAGGATTGAGACAAGGGGATCCCATATCTCCTTTTCTGTTTGCTATTGTGATGGAATACCTTAGTCGATCTCTGGCTGAGTTGAGGCAAGCTAAAGGCTTCACATTTCATCCTGGTTGTAAAAAACTGGGAATAACTCACCTAAGCTTTGCTGATGATCTATTGCTGTTTGTCAAAGGAGAACCTCACTCTGTAAGTACCATGTTTACATATTTCTCTCAGTTCACTGCAGCCTCTGGAATGAAAGCCAACTTGCACAATAGTGCTGTTTATTTTGGAGGGGTAAAGCCTGGGGATCAGCAGCAAATTCTTGACCATCTTGGTTATGTACGTGGAGAACTTCCCTTTAAATACTTGGGAGTACCTTTGGCTACCAAGAAGCTGACTGTTGTTCAATGGCAACCACTGGTCGACAAGATTACTGCCAGGATTACATCCTGGACTGCTAGGCAGCTATCATATGCTGGTAGAATCCAGCTGGTACAATCAGTTATCTCTGGTATTCAAGCCTACTGGGCTCAACTATTCCTCATACCTTCCAAAGTTATAATACTGCTTGAGGCAATATGTAGATCCTACATATGGTCTGGCTCAGTTAATGTATCAAGGAAAGCATATGTGGCTTGGGAAAAAATCTGTATGCCAAAGTCTGCTGGAGGATTGAACTTGACCAATCTCTTACTTTGGAACAAGGCTGCTGTAGCCAAACTCAGTTGGGATCTGGCACACAAGAAGGATGCATTATGGGTGAAATGGATTCACATAGTCTATATCAAACAGCAACAGTTGGAGACCATCACTGTCCCTAAACAAGCTAGTTGGATGGTCCGGAGGATCATTGAAGGCACTGTGCTATTGCAGCAACACCATCTGTTGTATAAACCTGATTGCACTATAAGAATGCTATACTTACAACAGATTGGAGAGGCACCTAGAGTTCTTTGGAAGAACTTAACAATGCAGAATGATGCTCGACCTAAAGCAATCTTCAACTTGTGGCTGCTATTACAAGACAGATTACCTACCAAGGATAGGTTGATTAAATGGAGCCTGAATGTGGCAGACACTTGTGTTATGTGCCAACAAAATGTGGAAACCAGAGAACACTTATTTCTGGGCTGCACCTTTGCATCCCAGCTGAGATATCATACATTACAATGGATTGGAGCTAAGCAACCTACTGGACAGAACTGGTTTCAATTTGTCCAGTGGTTCATTGAGCAGTCTAAAGGCAAATCTCCTCGAGCTCATATAGTCAAAATGACCTTGACAGAAATGTTCTATGTCCTATGGCTGGAAAGGAATGCGAGAATATTTGAAAACACCTATTGTAACAGTGACAAACTGCTTAGAAGTATTGCCTATACTTGTAATGTTAGATCTCCTCCTAGGCTAAGAATACACCTTCAACATTATTTACTATAATGCTGAATTCTTGGATAGTATAGGTTAGTCTTTTTGCTCATTTTGATAGACAGCTGAGTATAAAGCTGTGCTATGGATCTGTATGACAAATACTTTGGTGATTAATACAAAGTTTAATTACCAAAAAAAAACAATGTAGTAATACTAAATATTGGATAATATAAATACAAAAAAATAAAGACCAAAAAAGTTATTTGATTACTATAATACTCTCCTTTAACTTAATCGAGATTTTATTATTGGATATATCGCATTGACAAATAAGATTACAATTAAAATTTAATAAAGTAGTACGATCTAATATTTTAAATAAGTCCTATCATAATTTAATTTAATTAATATTTTTTAGTATTGACGTGCATCGCATGGGTACAAGCATTAGTAAGCACTAAATAGAAAGAGACCTAATATTGTATACAAAGTACGGAAAGGGACCAAAGCTATATCTGAAGTATCGTATCTGGTACAAAAATATCTTTCGTTTACCTATTTGAATAAAAATTTCCATGCGATTTTTTTTCTCAACCTTAGTGTTACACCGGAGTGTTTTTATATATGAGAGTGTGTAGCTCAAAAATGAGATCGTCTTTGAAGTACATAAAGTAAGTTAATAATATTACCTTGGAGGTTACAAATAATTAAGATCATGTATAACAAGTACCGAGAGAGTGGAAGGCTTAGAAACTAAACAAATTGAAGAAGATAAGTTTCATCGATAGTCGACAAGATTGGAATATTATCACATGTACTTATAGGGTGTGTCACGACCCAAATTCTACTAAGGTTCGTGATGGCACCGAACACCACTGTCAGGCAAGCCAACCAAAGTACTTAATTAAATTCTCGTTTAAATACTTGCGAGAACTATGATTTTCCTTCAAATTTACCAGCAATAGATAATCGTTGTCGACACCCCCTTTTTCTAATGGGTACGAAATCGGGTTCACAACATTTTGGAGGATAACTCCTTCCCATTTGGGGATTGGGTTTTGAAATTAAAGATTTTCCACCTAATGATTAAGTGCATTATCACACTAAAGGGGTTGAGTTTGAAGAACCAGAGTTTGGGTAAGGGCTAGAAGTTATCTCGAGAGGAAAGTGCTAGGCACCCCTCAAGATCCATTACTGTGGTTTCCGGTCATGTTACAGTTGTGATTACATATAATCATATAATTAAGGGCTCAAATACAGGGTTTGCATGTAAATATTGCAAAGAAGTTGAAAACTTTTGAGAAAAGTAAAGAGGGCAGAAATTTGAAAGATTTAAGGAATTCTAGAGAAAGTAGATAAAGACTAGTGAAATGAGAATGGTCCTAGGTTTATGATTAATATGGATCACGTCAATGCAATATCCAGTAATAACTCCTGAGAAGATGAGCTACATGGGATATTAGTGAATCGGTCATCATCTCCATAGTCTACCCTTCTCATCCAGTAAAGGTTATTTAAAACGCATGGATTGGTCACGAAAGCTTATTGCGTGCTATTACTCGTCCCATCCTATAAGTCCCAGAGGGAATTTAGGACCACTATTTCTACAAGGTAAGGACTAATTCGAACCTTTAGGTTTAAAGGACAAAATTATAGGCAACATACATAACAAGTAGGACTGCACATAAACGGAGCACACAAAGGTAAATAAAAGCTCACAGATCCCTCCACAAGTAAAACATGTAATCAACACTCCTCAAATACATTTAAAGTCTCAAACATAGGAGTTTTAAAGAAAAGGAATAAGTGACAGTAGTTGAGTAAGTAAAAGATAAAGAAACTATTAAAACATGGTTTGAAAAGGTAGAGACAATAGTTTAACTAGAAAAGTATTGAAACAACACGATTCTGGGCAGAAAAGGTAATCTAGTAGTTAAAAAAACATAATAGGATCAGAATCAGAAAATCAGTGAGAGTATAGATGTAAGCAATTTCAAGACTTGTAGATAGAGATAGATTTTCAGTAAAAACTGAGTGGACTTCAGAGAGTCACAACAAGAATGGGAGCGACAGAGTTCAAATTTAAAAAAGAGGCTAGTTAGTCTTAATATGATGAAAACATGATTCATCGATCCTTATTAGGCCTAAAGTTTTCCTAGGCGGCGTATGCATTGCCTAATTACCTTAATAGGGGTGAACATGCATATATAATTCCAGTTTTAAAAGAAACCAGTTAACCAAACTTGTATTATTAGATTAAGCATGTTGATGAGGCGTTCAACACTTACTAATGTTTGATATGCATGTCCTATACATGGTATCTATTGCGCAAATAGGTAAATAAAGTACTATAAGCATGTTTTCTACCCATTACTTAAACTAAACATGCATAACCCCTCCCATATTCACTATTCAACCCTAATAATTTGTTTACAAATTATTACAAACCAAAGATAGCTGAATTAAAGTAATAAAGAATAAAAATGAGAAGTTATTCTATAGAGAGCCTTCAGTCAAGCCCAATCTTCCAACCTCACTCCTTTCGAGTTTCACAGCCTTTGCCATGGTCTGGGTGCGGCAAAGCTCCCTAAGGCTCCATTGGGTCCCTGGCCAATACCAGCATACAAACACTTACCAAAAATGTTGCAAGTGTAGTGTGGAATTACCAGCCTTGTGCATCAAAGTTCAGTAAGTACTCAGAGGTACCCAAAGCAATGCTTACACGAAGGGGGTAGAACCTAATCTCTAAGAGTAGTGAGAGTACGTGATATAGTTTTAAAGAAATTGAGTTGAGAAAAACAGCTTGAAAATGATCCACATAGAATCAGTTCTTGAAAGAAAACAATAGAAGCGTGTGACAGTTTTGTAAGAAGATGAGTAGGACAATCTTAGAACTAGAATATCACACATAGTTCAAGGAAGCAAACACAAACAAGGGAAGGGGAAATGGGACAAGTATTTCACATGTAAGAGCATAGTTGCACATATGTAGACATCAGAGAAGGCATTTCAGTACTTAAACAGTCGTAACATATTTTATCCCAAAATGTTCGTGGAAGAGGTTAATGATTATTTGGCAGCTAGAAAGGGTAATAAATACATGCTGACAATGTACCGGGGTTAAGGAGTAAGGAAGAACTGCATTAAACAAGTAAGAAAAGCAGTAGACGTGCTGAATTAAGGGAAGGGTAATCACATCAATGAACTAGCAAAGAGGCATGCCAATTGTAAGGTAAATAGCATAACCGTAAGTAGAAGTGTAAAAGAAATAAGAGAAAGTGCAATATGCATAAAAACATGGTGTTTTGGAAGCTGTAAATCAAATAGAAGACATACCAGTCAAGAGTGAGATAATAGAGCAGTAGTGTGCAGATCAAGAGAGAAGCAATATATAGAGTAATAACAGTAGAGTAACAAATTATTCAGTCTTGGTTTTCGGCCGACTGGGTAACCAATGTCAATAAGAGAAGCGAGAGAGAATGTGCATGAAAGTAAGAGAGAACATTGAGTATGCTTGTGTGTGTAAGAGAGAGTTCAGAACATTTTAATTGTCTTGTTTGTTATTCTAAAGAGAGGGTAGAGTATTTGTAGTTTTGAAAACGAGTAGAGAATAGGGTAACAAGTACTAACTTAAACACAATTATTGAAACCATACCAATTGGAATCAATCTCAATAAGAGAAGCGAGAGAGAATGTGCATGAAAGTAAGAGAGAACAGTGAGTATGCTTGTGTGTGTAAGAGAGAGTTCAGAACATTTTAATTGTTCTTGTTTGTTATTTTAAAGAGAGGGTAGAGTATTTATAGTTTTGAAAACGAGTAGAGAATAGGGTAACAAGTACTAACTTAAACACAATTATTGAAACCATACTAATTGGAATCAATCACAGGACCAAACTCCTTTTAATTAGGGAGTCATGATTCAAATGGGTACAAGTTATATTAGATAAGGAAAGAATCACTTAGACTACTGAATCTATCATAATAGGATTAGTAAAGCATGTAACATGTAATAAGGTCCAAATACACAACATTTCAAATAAATAAAATATATACTGAATATTTAAAAGTATGTTTATGTGTATAAATTATGGCAAAAATATAAATTAACTCTAAAAATTAGTCAAAGAATCACGGATGAGACTAAAATCACAAGGAATTAGTTCTAAGTAAGGAAAGCATCTCACAAATAATGACGTGATTCAAAATTAGTGAAAACTTCTAAGGAAAACATATACAAAATCAGGGATTTGAAGAGATGCACAGAATCGGCAGAATATTATGTAAACAATGAATAATTATACATATTAAACACAATAGGCACGAAAGTCAGAGAACCCTAAGCAAGAAATCACAGAAAAAATAGAAGGTTGGAAGCCTAACAACAAGATTAAAGCATAGAACTCGGAGAATCACACAAACAAGCAAATAATACAAACACAAATATATAGTACTCAAAAATTAGAAAATAAATTGATTTCAAAGAGTGGTTCAGAAACCCTAGATTTTTTTATTAAAAAAAGGAATAAAACGTTTAAAACTTGAGTTATCGTAAAGATCGAGTAGAGAGTAGTGTAAAACATAAAGGTGTGAGTTAAAATCATTAAAAAATACAAAGGTTTAAGAGGTTTGAGTAGACATTAGGGTTTCATAAGAAACCAGTGAGAAGTAAGAGAAACACGGCTGTGAAACTCAGTAATAATGGTGTTCATGGCACCAACGGACCAAAACCCATCGAAGAAAGGCCGGAGGTAGACCAGGAAAAGATTTCAGTGACCATCTTGTATGTTGCAGGCTCCTAGGGCCTCAAGGATAGAGGGAATCAGCGAGATAAGGTTTCACGGTAGCTGGTGGTCGAAAGAGGTAAGGTCGAAGGTAGCCGGAGAGATGGTGAACGCCATCGGAGAAGAACCAGAAGGTTCTAGAGAGAAGGAGGAGGGGAATGTTGGAAACACGTTTCAAATGCAATATACTAAACGTGTGTTCTTTTGTAGGTTTTGATGAATGTCAAACAAAGCAAAAAGCGATATATAGCAGTGCTCAAGGACAAGCGCAAAATGGATGCATTACAAGAAGCTCAAGACAAAGTTTAGAAATGTTATAATTGAGTCAATATTAATTGTGATCTTGATTCCTCAACTTGGCTCATAACATGGCTTCTCTACTAAAATTATTTTTCCAAAATCATGCATATTTAAATTAAGTGTCAAAAGATTTTAAACTATGCATATTTACATTTGTTAAAATGTTTTCCAAGCATGCCTCAAAAATCTGGGCTAAGATAATCGATTATGTACTTATGATAATCGAGTATCTCTAAGCCAAGACTGCATGACAATCGATTGTGAATTAATGATAATCGATTGTGAGTAAGTCAGTTAACATCAGGTTTATGCAAACTGCATAACAATCGATTGTGTACTTATGATAATCGATTGTTAACTGAGGCAAAGTTTTCAAATCATAAAAATCGATTATGAACTAATGGTAATCGATTAGAATGAGAGAAATGTCTCCCAGTGATTTTAAATAAAATGATAATCGATTGTGGCTTTTGATAATCGATTATATATGAGACAGAGAGTTTTGAAATTAATTAATAATCGATTAGTCCATTTGATAATCGATTATATATGAGACAGAGTTTTGAAATTAATTAATAATCGATTATTCTATGTGATAATCGATTGTTGAAGCTGACCGTTGTCACATATTTTCAATTACCTTCAGGTAATCGATTGTTGATATTTAACAATCGATGTTTTGCGTAAAATCTGGAAAAGATTTTCTGAACGTTGTTAAAATAATCGATTGTTGATTTCCGGACAATCGATGTTTTATGCCAAAAATTGGAAAAGATTTTTTAACGTTATAAATAATCGATTATTGATTTGAAGTAATCGATTGTGGACGTAAAATCTGGGATTGATTTTTTGATCTGATAGGCAAACAATCGATTGTTTAGTCTTGACAATCGATTGTCACTGAGTAATTTCAGCAATCCTTAATTGGCAATTAGACAACGGTAAGACTGAGTTTTTCACCTATAAATACAGGTTCAACTCAGTGTTTTCACAACAACAACATATACACTTTGAGTATTTTCATTGCTAAAAGCTTTCTTACATTGATCATCATTTTTCATTCATCCATAAAGCTTTTAGAAGAGCCATTCTATTGAGCTAAGTTGTTGTGATCTTGAGCGTACTATTTCTACTCATATCTACTCATTAAGGAGTGCTTTGTAAAGTGAGTGTGTTTTGTGTTTGTAAGAGAATTGAGATTCTCGTTTGTTGAGGAACTTGTGATTCCTCGGTTGAAGTCTTTGGGATTGTTATCCCCGAGCAATTGAAGTCTTTGGGATTGTTATCCCCGAGCAATTGAAGTCTTTGGGATTGTTATCCCCGAGCAATTGAAGTCTTTGGGATTGTTATCCCCGAGCAATTGAAGTCTTTGGGATTGGTATCCCCGAGCAATTGAAGTCTTTGGGATTGTGATCCCCGAGCACCTAGGTGAGGCTTGTGTCCTCAGCTGTAACGGTTTGTTAAGCACCCGTAAGCTTGACAAGTTTAGTGGAAATCTCGAGAGAGTCTCTCGGGGACTGGACTAACCACGTTTGTGGCCAACCAGGATACATCATTGTGTAAGTTTATTTTACTGCACTTGTCTTAATTTCTGCAAAGTTTTTTAATTCCGCACTAAAACGCTTAATATTTTTAAAACGCTATTCACCCCCCCCTCTAGCGTAGAGCGTTATTTCCAACAATTGGTATCAGAGCCATACTCTCTGAAAGACTTAACCGTTTGAGAGAATCTTTCCATGGCTTCTACTCTAGACTCTTTTGCAGGTATTGATGAAGGACAATGCCCCACAAGACCTCCTTTATTTAACGGGACTAATTATTCATATTGGAAAGAAAGGATGCAGATATTCATCAGATCAAACAGCCCTTACTTGTGGAAGGTGTACACCAAAGGAAATGAGGTTCCTGTCAAACAGGTGGAAGGAGAATGGGTGCCAAAATCAGAAGAGGAATTCAACGCCGAGGATAATCGAATGGTCCAAAATAACTTTAAAGCTATTAATTTATTACTTTGTGCTGTTAATGCTAATGATTACAGGAAAATCTCCTGCTGCAAAACAGCGAAAGAAATGTGGGACAAGCTTGAGGTCACTTACGAAGGGACTGACCAGGTAAGAGAAGCTAAAATTGATTTTTTAACTCATGCTTACGAATTGTTCCATATGAAGGAAGGCGAAAAGGTAGACGAGATGTTTGAGCGGTTCTCATCAATAGTGAATGATCTCCACGCGCTCAAGAAGACGTTCACAGACAAAGAACTAGTTCGAAAAATCCTTAGGAGTCTAACACCGGCATGGCGATCCAAGGCCGATGCGATTCAAGAGTCAATTGGAATCACGAACGTCACCATAGACGCTCTTAGAGGTAATCTTAAGACTTATGAATCCACTATTCTTAACCCTGTTATTGATGAACAAAGAAGGCAAAAGATTGCTCTAAAGGCGAGCACAAGTCAATCACCAATTGAAGAGGATGGAGATAGCGAATTTGGACTCATCATCAAAAAGTTCCAAAAATTCATGCAAAAAGAATATGACCGCAAAGGGAAAAAGCAAGGTGAGCAAGTTAAATGTTATGAATGTGGTGAAACAGGGCATATCAAAACAAACTGCCCAAATCTTAAAAAGGAGAAGAAACCCTTCAAGAAGCAACGAGCATACATATCTTGGGGAGGACATTCCGGAGACGAATCCAGTGAAGAAGAAAATGAAGAAGCGGCAAATCTCTGCCTCATGGCACAGGAAGAAAATCAAAGTGAGGTAAGTCAAATCTCTTCTCAAAATTTTTATACTCTTGATGACATGAGAAATGCCTTTGATGAATTGTATGCTGAATTTCTCAAAGTTACAAAAACCGTCACTAGCTTAAGAGAAAGTGCTTCTCTAAAAGAACAAGATTTTCAAAAACAGTTTTCATTAAAAGAAAAAGAATTAGAAAAATTGGTTTTGGAAAATGAGAAGCTACTAGAACAAAACAAGTTTTATGGGAAAAGAAGTTCTGACAAGCCCGAAAGTTCTACAAAAAATTGTGCTTCTTGTGTAGACCTTAAGAATGAAGTAGGTAGATTAAAAGGCACACTAGATAAATTCAACTCCTCTCATAGAAACTTGAATGTGGTGCTTGATAACTTGAAATCAACCAAGCATGGAATAGGCTTCATAAATGAAGAAGAGGTTGATGCAAAAACCCAACCACCTAGAGCTCAATCTAGGATTAATAACAAAAATGTCTTTCCTAAAACAAACATGCATGCTAGACAAAATATTAGGAGATCTAGACATGACCTTCCACCTAGCAATCGTCACCATAGACATGATGCATATTTTAGGCACAACAGTGATCATGCTAGAAGATCCCGAAATGTTCAACCTAGAAATGATTATGGTGCTCAAATTAGGAGAAATGAAAATAGAGTAAACAATGTGCATTATTCTAGCTACTATGAGCCTAGACGCATGCATAATCCAAATGTGACATGTCATTATTGTAGACGAATTGGTCATATTGCTCCCGCATGCTTTACTAGACATAGACATGCTACTCAAACATATCATTATAGTATGCATAACCCTCAAGGACCCAAAATGGCATGGGTACCAAAAGAGCATTGATTTGTTTTGCAGGTGTGCTTGAAGGAATCAAGTATAGTAGATGCTCCAAACACTTGACGGGAGACGAATTCAAAAATTCCTTCAATTAAAGCACAAAGAAGGAGGAAGAGACGGAAAAGTCGAGTTAGTTTTTTTTAAAATCGGAAGTATTTTCGAAAAATTTAAAAGACAAAATACAAGGAAGACAAAGGCAAAATTGTGGAAGAAGCTTCTTAAATTGAAGAATGAGCCAAAAGACCAAAATGAACGGAAGATGTTCAAAATCAGGTAATTGGCAAAGTCGAAGGGAAGGTAAGTATCCTAAGCCCTCTTAAGAACATCCTAGGACAAAATTCTTAAGAGTTCACGTTTTTCACCCGACTACACTAGTTTCAAAGTTATTATTTCATTTATAGATTACTGACTTGAGCGTCGGAGATGTTTAATTCTATTTTGCAGGTATCCCCCAAAAGGTAAGAGGAAAGTATAAATTGTCCTGATACAAGAAAAATCGATCATAATCGATTATTTATGCTTACAATCGATTATCAATATCAATAATCGATTATTAATTAATTCAATTTTTTTGAAATCTTATTGAATGTTTACATTGCTTGATAGAATTAAGTATCATCATTTTAGCATCCCCCTTCCAAACAATCGATTATTTGTTCTGCCAATCGATTATTTGCCAAAATCCAAACTCTCTGTGAGTGAAACAATCGATTACTATATATTGACAATCGATTATCTGTTTTAAACTTATGTTACCGTTTCGGCTCTACAATCGACTCCTGTCAGGTCATAAATATGAAAAACAATCGATTACCAAGTGTGACAATCGACTATCTTTTTCAAATTTTTTACCGTTCTGGCGTGTAATCGATTTGTCAGATCTTTTTCATTAATGATAATCGATTATTCTATTCAAACAATCGATTATTGAACGGTCAGTGAATTTATTTTTACCGTTTCAGACTTCAAATCTCTTCAAATCTTTTCCAATAGGTGTAAGATTCATTCCTTCTCTATATATAGGCTACACATATGCTCTTGTATACTCACTCAAGCCTCCCAAGCATCAAATTATCTTGTTATCTTTGAAAAATCCTAGCACATCTTCTTCAAAAATGTCAAGCCGCAACTCCAAACGTGCTCGTTCCAAACAAGGTGCTTCTTCTTCTCGCCATCCATATCAAGATGGATCGGTTCTATTCTTTGAATCCGATGAAGAGCTCACCCGTTTCTTAACCAAATTTGAGAAACGCCTTATTCTCCCTCCTCGCTTTTCAACAAACGCTCTTGTTGCACCATTTATTCCAGCCGCGAATATGCTAAGAGAGTGCCAACTTTTCAATTTCCTACTCCTTACTCACCCCTACTACAACATTACTTTGGTTGAAGCTTTCTACTCCAACCTTCACAAAAATGATGAGGGTGAACTCGTTACCAATGTTAACGGCATTTCCATTCTAATTTCTGAAGATAACCTCCACCTTATTGCCGGCATTCCGCATGATGGTGAAGACATCTACCAGTACATAAATGATGCCGGGGACATGATTGATGAAGCTAATCTCTTCCGCCAAGCCGGAGTCGCCTATGATGAGTCTTCTTCCCGTCGTCCCACCATAAAGGGTATGGACCCGAATTATCGTTTCATTCTCTATTTCATCACTCGTGTTCTCAAACCCCGTAAACTCAATCACACCACCATTTCCCAAGAGGATGCCAAATTTCTTCATGCCATTGTCACCGGTGTTAAAATCAATTGGTGCAAGCTTATTCAATCTCATATGTTCAATGCCACCAGAGATGACATACCTCTCCCCTATGCCCTCTTAATAATGAAATTTCTTGAATCTTCCGGGGTCAATATTGCTAATGGTCCTCTCAAAAAGAGCACCAAAATCTGGGAAATTTCGGAGTCTTCCTTTCATCATGATGGCGATCATGCTCCCGCTCCTCCTCAAAATCGACAAGCCCGTCGTGCTCATCCTCCTCAGGAGCCTACCCTCCGGACTATTTCTGACCAAATTACTCAATTAACCCGTGAGATCCATGGTTACTTTGATCACGTGCACTATGCCTATGCTCCGGTGGTGCCATATCAAGCGCCTCCCAATGATGATGAAGGGGATGGGGGTGATGAATGATGAAACTGTTGTTTTTGATGATGTGAAATTGTTGTTTTCGATTTGTTGGTTAGTTGTTGTTCGTTTTATTGTGTTTGGCTCCACCCATGTAATGCTATATTTTCCAATAAATAAACTTGTGTTTATTTCATATTTTATTCATATTCTTCCCTTGTATATATTTTTTTGCTAATGGCAAAAGGGGGAAGAAGAAACGGGATATCAAGAAGTATGCTATATCACTCTCAACTTCATTCATGCTTAAAGTGAGGGGGAACATGAATTGAGGGGGAACATCAAATTGCATACTTTACACTTGTCTTGGATTATAAATAATTATTGCATATATCCCGCTTATGTTTGCCATTATCAAAAAGGGGGAAATTGTTGGAAACACGTTTCAAATGCAATATACTAAACGTGTGTTCTTTTGTAGGTTTTGATGAATGTCAAACAAAGCAAAAAGCGATATATAGCAGTGCTCAAGGACAAGCGCAAAATGGATGCATTACAAGAAGCTCAAGACAAAGTTTAGAAATGTTATAATTGAGTCAATATTAATTGTGATCTTGATTCCTCAACTTGGCTCATAACATGGCTTCTCTACTAAAATTATTTTTCCAAAATCATGCATATTTAAATTAAGTGTCAAAAGATTTTAAACTATGCATATTTACATTTGTTAAAATGTTTTCCAAGCATGCCTCAAAAATCTGGGCTAAGATAATCGATTATGTACTTATGATAATCGAGTATCTCTAAGCCAAGACTGCATGACAATCGATTGTGAATTAATGATAATCGATTGTGAGTAAGTCAGTTAACATCAGGTTTATGCAAACTGCATAACAATCGATTGTGTACTTATGATAATCGATTGTTAACTGAGGCAAAGTTTTCAAAACTCATAAAAATCGATTATGAACTAATGGTAATCGATTAGAATGAGAGAAATGTCTCCCAGTGATTTTAAATAAAATGATAATCGATTGTGGCTTTTGATAATCGATTATATATGAGACAGAGAGTTTTGAAATTAATTAATAATCGATTAGTCCATTTGATAATCGATTATATATGAGACAGAGTTTTGAAATTAATTAATAATCGATTATTCTATGTGATAATCGATTGTTGAAGCTGACCGTTGTCACATATTTTCAATTACCTTCAGGTAATCGATTGTTGATATTTAACAATCGATGTTTTGCGTAAAATCTGGAAAAGATTTTCTGAACGTTGTTAAAATAATCGATTGTTGATTTCCGGACAATCGATGTTTTATGCCAAAAATTGGAAAAGATTTTTTAACGTTATAAATAATCGATTATTGATTTGAAGTAATCGATTGTGGACGTAAAATCTGGGATTGATTTTTTGATCTGATAGGCAAACAATCGATTGTTTAGTCTTGACAATCGATTGTCACTGAGTAATTTCAGCAATCCTTAATTGGCAATTAGACAACGGTAAGACTGAGTTTTTCACCTATAAATACAGGTTCAACTCAGTGTTTTCACAACAACAACATATACACTTTGAGTATTTTCATTGCTAAAAGCTTTCTTACATTGATCATCATTTTTCATTCATCCATAAAGCTTTTAGAAGAGCCATTCTATTGAGCTAAGTTGTTGTGATCTTGAGCGTACTATTTCTACTCATATCTACTCATTAAGGAGTGCTTTGTAAAGTGAGTGTGTTTTGTGTTTGTAAGAGAATTGAGATTCTCGTTTGTTGAGGAACTTGTGATTCCTCGGTTGAAGTCTTTGGGATTGTTATCCCCGAGCAATTGAAGTCTTTGGGATTGTTATCCCCGAGCAATTGGAGTCTTTGGGATTGTTATCCCCGAGCAATTGAAGTCTTTGGGATTGTTATCCCCGAGCAATTGAAGTCTTTGGGATTGGTATCCCCGAGCAATTGAAGTCTTTGGGATTGTGATCCCCGAGCACCTAGGTGAGGCTTGTGTCCTCAGCTGTAACGGTTTGTTAAGCACCCGTAAGCTTGACAAGTTTAGTGGAAATCTCGAGAGAGTCTCTCGGGGACTGGACTAACCACGTTTGTGGCCAACCAGGATACATCATTGTGTAAGTTTATTTTACTGCACTTGTCTTAATTTCTGCAAAGTTTTTTAATTCCGCACTAAAACGCTTAATATTTTTAAAACGCTATTCACCCCCCCCCCCTCTAGCGTAGAGCGTTATTTCCAACAGGGAAGAGACCAAGTAGAGAGAGATAGGTCACGAAAAAATTAGGGAAAATGGGGGGCGGGGGTAGTTAGAATTTAACTAAGGAAACAAAATCTGGACTGTTGATCTCATTTGATCAACGGTTCAGATTAATTCGGAGCTGGGCCGGGTTATTTAAAAATTGGGCTGGGCGGATTTGGATTGGGTATTGGGTCAATTGGGTAAACTAAAAATCTGATGGGGTGGGTTACAATTGGGGCTAAAATTGCAATAATAATAGGCTGGGTATTAAATAACCAATTTCTCACTTTTATTTTATATAAAATAGTAAAATGATTTTAAAAACAAATTTAAAGAACTAAACTAATAATAAGGTATAAGTATTAATCCAAAAATACTATAAATGATTTTATAAATGTAAAATTCTATTAATCGTACTATAGGCGATAATTACAATTATATTCAATTTAGCTTAAAAATACCAAATAAAATTTGTAAAATATGCAAAAATCACCTTGATTATATCTTGGTGTAAATACGAGAATGAAAATAAATTATTCACCAAAATGATAGTCTGGGAATAATTATTGGATTTTGCACTGCTAAAATATACAATAGATTGATTTTTTTTAAAAATCTTTAAAAAATAGGAAAAAATACCAAAACTTTTGGGCATGCTCATATATGCATACACATGTTATTTTGAGTGTATTTTGAGTACAAAAAATACATAGGGAAAAATTGCTTATCAAGAGATGCCTCTCTTTGCCTGAGAAGTATGAAAGAGTAATCGGGTAAAGATATGATGGCCAATTTTGACCGGAAGAAACGATTCGAAAGGTTTTGACCAAGCTCTGGTTCCTGAGCTACCTACATATCCCTGGTCTTACAAAAATCAGGCCATATGTAGTTCAGGTTCCATTGACGGAATATGCCGATAGAGGTTTTGAAAAGGACGGACGCGATGTTTAGGTTGAGAAAGGTGGTTGAAGTCTGATAGGTTGCGGTAATTGGAGTGAGATCGCTCCTGCTGAGACGGATATTGATTGCTGATGTACCTACAAATGAATAATGCAAACATATATTGTGCATAAATTTAAAATTGATGCAAGTTCCTATTGGACCATGAATGATGTCTTTGGACGGCTAGGATGATATCCTCAGACCATGAAGTCCCAGGCCATGAAGCGTATGATTAAGGATTCGTAGGCCATGAAATGATGTTCTCGAGCTATGATAATGATGCCTCCGAACCAAGATGCCTTTGAATCATGATATGCAAAAGGTAAAAGTGGGGTCCTCGGGCCATGGCATGGCATTTTCGGGCTATGAAAAATGGTGCCTCCGAACAATTACGCCTTTGGACAGTTTGGCAATCTTTCAGCCCATGCAATGCAGAAGGTAGAGATCTTTCAGCCGATGCAAGACATAAATAAAAGGTGGCGATATTTCAGCCGTGCAAGAAAGATAAATTGGCGATATTTCAGCTGATACAATATGTGAATAAAAGGTGGCGATATTTCAGCCGTGCAAGATAAGGTGGCGATATTTCAGCCACACAGGATGGAGAATAAAATGTGGCGATACTTCAGTCGTGCAAGATAAGGTGGTGATATTTCAGTTATGTAGGATGGAGACAGAGCTTAGTTTCGGAAGGCAGAAAGGTAGCCTTATGAAATGCAGGAAAATGCAGATGGAGGTAGACCTAACCTCGGAAGGCAGAAAAGTAGCCTTATGCAATGCAGAAGATGCACATGGATGTAGAGCTTAACCTCGAAAGGCAGAAAAGTAGCCTTACATAATGCAGAAAAATGCAGATGGAGGTAGAGCTTAACCTCGGAAGGCAGAAAAGTAGCTTTATGCAATACAAGAAAATGCAGATGGAGGTAGAGCTTAACCTCGTAAGGCAAATGCGTAGCCTTATGCAATTCAAAAGATGCAGATGGAGGTAGAGCTTAATCTAGGAAGGTAGAAAAGTAGCTTTATGCAATGCAGAAGATGCAGATAGAGGTAGAGCTTAACCTCGGAATGCAAAAAAGTAGCCTTATGCAATGCAGAAGATGCTGATGCAGGTAGAGCTTTTCTCAAAGGCAGAAAGGTATCCATATGCAATGTAGAAGATGCAGATGGAGGTAGAGCTTAACCTCGAAAGGCAGAAAAGTAGCCTTATGCAATGCAGAAGATGCAGATGAGGTAGAGCTTAACCTCAGAAGGCAGAAAAGTAGCTTTATGCAATGCAGAAGATGCAGATAGAGGTAGACCTTAACCTCGGAAGGCATAAAAGTAGCCTTATGCAATACAGGAAAATGCAGATGGAGATAGAGCTTAGTCTCGGAAGGCAAAAAAGTAGCATTATGCAAATGCGAGAAAATAAAAGGTGCATAATAATGAAATCTCTTAACTAATAGATGACGGCTGATAACTGATTATGTAGTGTTGGGTGCTGGGGATGTCGTGTGCGGATAGTACTTGCAAATAGGTGATGATTCTGAGATTCCTAAAAAAAGCATGAGCGCATAGATATATTTAATGATTTTGCAATTTTAATGCCTACATCGAAAGAAAAATCGTGAGTTTTTTAAAAAAGGGGAAGGTTAGTTCATCTTGCCATGGCCTTTGCTCGTCCTGCTCGATGTTGTGTTTTTATTGGGGTAGCGTCGCTAATAAGGAAGTTTTGATAATGAACATGCATGATTTAGAAGACATATAATTTTGAAAAAATGACGTGAATATGTAATTGAAAATTGTTTTCTTTTAGGTGAACCGATGACTGCGACGCAGTTCAAGAAATTGCAACCTCACCCTCAAAATTCTACCTCAGTTAAGTGGGTTGATGCTTATGACAACTGTGTGCAATAAACAGTTGAAAATCTGTTAGATAATACGCTTAACGCTAGAGGGGGGGTGAATAGCGTTATAATAAAAATTAGCGTAAACTTGCGGAATTTAAAATTTGCAGGAATAAACAAGTGCGATAAATAAGAAAGAACGCACCGATGTATCCTGGTTCACCACAACCCGTGGCTAGTCCAGTCCCCGAGAGACTCTCTCGAGATTTCCACTAACTTCGTTAAGCTTACGGGTGCTTAACAAACTGTTACACTTGCTCAAGGATATCACACCTTAAGACTTCACTTGCTCGAGGATACCTCACCCCAAGACTTCACTGTTAAGCTTACGGGTGCCTAACAAACCTTTACAACCAGAGGACACAAGCCTCAACACCTTTGCTCGGAGATACAACACTCCAAGACTTCAACCAAGGAAACACAAGTTCCTTATTACAACAAGAGAATAACAATTCTCTTCAAGTGTACAAAACACTAAGCACTCACTTAAACAAGACTCTCTTAATAGAGTGGATATGAGTAAACAAATACGCTCAAGAACACAACAATAAATTCAAGACCTTGGCTTTCAAAATATGATGAAAATGATCAATAAATGATATTGGAAATGTATGAAAGCTAAAGAATGTTTTTGGTCAGAAGTTGTGTGTTTAATGAGTGATTTTGAGGTGTATTTATAGCTCCAAAATCACTCCTAGGCGTTGCTATGATCATAAATACAGATTCTGAAAATCTGTTAGATAGTCGACTATCCGATATGGTTATTCGACTATCTTGGCAACGGTCACAAGGATAGTCGACTATCTGATATGGATATTCGACTATCTTGGCAACGGTCATCAGGATAGTCGACTATCCAATATAAGATATTCGACTATCTGACCCTGCGGAAATGGTCCGGTTTTAAAACAACTAACTTATTGAAAAAAAGTTATAAAATGTTTTTCAAAGCTTTGTTTGAAGATATAAAATATTATAAATATCTTAAACATGAAAAACAATTGTAATGATCATTCCGAATCAATAAAAACATTTAAAATCATTTTGTTTTAAATGTATTGAAAATATTTATTATATAACATTTAAAACCAATAAAAATATTTTTATCACAAATAAAAATATTTATGATATGCATATATTGTAAAACCATTTATGATATGCATATATTGTAAAATCATTTATGATATGCATATATTGTAAAACCATTTGTGATATGCATATATTGTAAAACCATTTATGATATGCATATATTGTAAAATCACTTATGATATGCATATATTGTAAAATCACTTATGATATGCATATATTGTAAAATCATTTATGATATGCATATGTTGTAAAATCATTTTATGAGAGAAGCCAAGACTCAAACTTAAAGTCGGATCAAGATCAAAATAAAGACAATATAAATAAGACTCAACAAAAGGTCTTCATTTATTTTCATTGCTTCTCTCGATCTTGTCTTGAACTTCTTGGACTCCAATTCTTGTCCGCTCAAATAACGTTGCATAGCCTTTTCTTCCTCTATGCTCATTGTAATTTTGCATATCAATTCTTTATCTTCCTTTTGCATATCTACACAATGAATAGCACTTTAGTTAAAATATAAATTAAAGTGTATTCAATAATAACTCACATTTTTTTGGCATATATTATTTTCCATTAAATTGGTTTGTCAATTATCAAAACATATAAGTATGAACATATACATATGTTCCAACAATTTCCCCCTTTTTGATAATGGCAAACCTTCATGGGAATATGCATATACCTTTTATAAAAGACTATGCCAAATGTAAGACAAGTTATTATTGAGTTCCCCCTCAATTTATGTAATAAATATTTAAAACAAATAAATATGCATATAAATAAATAAGTATGCATATACCCTTATCTTTCCCAATGCATGGAAAATAAATATACCCTTAATCTTCCCAAAAGCATGATTAAAGATAAATATGCATATACCTTTAATCTTCCCCCTTTCGACATTAACAAAAAGATAATTTCATTAATGAAGAAGGAAAATTACAATAAGAGTAATTGAAAATATATTACAATAAATGAAAATACATTTCAAATAATGAAAATACAAATCAAGAACTTTCATCGTCGTCGAAATCATCGTCATCGCTAGAAGTACTTGCGGAATAGACGTGAGAATACGAATAATTGACATGGTCAAAATATCCGTGGATTTCGTCACTAAGCCTACGCACATTTCTTTCCGTGCGAGACACATTACTATCGATTCGATTAATTGAGGTCAATAGAGAGGCAAGTTGATCCAAGATGGCTTGAGACACATCCGGTTGGGCACGAGGACGACGAGCTTGAATTGGAGGAGGAGGATTTGGAATTTGATCATGTGGTTGGTCATGGCCATGAAAAGAGGTCTCTTGAATTTCCCAATGTTTTGTGCGAGTTTTCTTGATACCAACATTGATGTTGACTTGAGATGCTTCAAGAAGATGCATTATAAGTAATGCATAAGGAAGGGGTTTGTCACTTCCTATTGAGTCAAACATATGTGTAAGAACAAATTTACACCAATTTATGCGTGCTTTGGAAATAATAGCATGCATGATTTTTGCATCTTCACGGCCAATTATCGTGTGATTGCTTTTTCTCGGTTTAAGAATCCGAGTGACAACATAAAGAATCAAACGAATTTCCGGAAAAATTCCTTTAATAGGAGCTCTCTTTTGCTCTTGAGAGAATTCAAATTGTCCAATTCCAATAAGATTGAAGAGGACATTTTCATCATAGAGTATTCCTTCGACACCGGTATATTGTTCGATGTCTTGGCCATCACGAGGAAGATTTGTGATAGCTTGAATATTTTCTTCACTTAAAAGGATAGGAATGCCATTGACTTTGGTAGAGAGAACTCCATCTTACTCTTTTTTAAGGTTCGAATAAAAGGCTTGAATCAAAAGAGGATGAATGAAATCATACTTCAAATAAACAAAGTCAAGGATTAAACTTTGTAGAAGTATATTGGAATGATTAGAATCCGCTAGATATCTTGCGGTTGTGAATCGAGGTGGAAGAATATCTCGATTTTCAAAGTTTCTAATAAATCGTTGAAGCTCATTTTCTTGTTCAAACCAAAGAACGGATCCATCATCATAACAATGTAGAGATGGAGGAGGAACTGAAGAAGAAGGGATATTCTTTCTGGCACGAGAGCGTTTAGAGCTTCTATTTGCCATTGAAATTTGTAGGCAAGAAGAACTTTTGGAAGAAGTTTGGAATAGAATTTTTTGAAGAGAATTTCTTGAACAAGAATGATTTTGGTGTGAAACAAAGAGTGCACACTAATCCTATTTATAGAGTTCAAGAAAACATAGCATTGAATGACAAAAATCAGATTTTTGGACTGATTGGAACGGCTATAAAACGGTCAGATTTTTTAAATTTGACTGAGGATAGTCGAATAACTTATTGAATAGTCGACTATCTGAGAACGATATTCGAATATCTTCTGGGATAGTCGAATATCTGGAAACAGATATACTCGAATAACTTCTGGTTAGTCGAATATCTGGAGAAATAGCTTGATTTTCTGGATAATCAAGTTATTCGAATAACTTCTAGTTAGTCGATAAACTTCGACGACTTTGAAAAATCATTTAAGCAGAAAATATTGGAAAAACAATTTTCATTTTATGGAATTCGTTTATTAAAAATAAACTATATTTTTGGTAAAAGTATATATCATAATTTTATGAACATAATTTTATCAAATCAAATATGCTATTTCTAAATTCACAAGTCAAGTAAGAAAGATAATATTGACTTGAATTGAAACTTTATCTTGGTTCCCCCTGAATTTAGGGCGATACCTGCAAGAGAAAATACGCGTCTTCCACGCTCAAGTCAGTAATATTCAAAATATAAATGCAACCAGAAAAAAAAAATGCATTTAGATCAACGTTTAACCGCATTAGGACGTGACTCCTTTGAACATGATTTATATCTAGCACTTCAATAAACGCTAAATATTATATCAATTCTGCTAGCAATAAGGTAAAGTGAGGAACGATCATACCTTTGTAATACTTGGTATTGCTTTCCTTACCTTTCACATTTCTGTCAAGACGGTCATATGAATTCATTGAATTGGCCATTGCTTTGGTGTTGCTTATTTCAAAGCGATTTAGCAACTCATTGCAATATTGAGCATGACAAATGAGAGTTCCCTCTTTCATTTGTTTCACTTGCAACCTCAACTTGAAATTTAGTTCGTCCATCATGATATTTCAAGAATTTGCTAGTTATGAGTTTTAAACTCCTTGCACACAAATTTATTAGTTGCTCCAAATATAATATCATCAATAAAAATTATTTTTAAAGTACAAGAAATATCATTAATAACATTCATGCAATTTCCTTAATGAAAAATTCCCCCTCAATTAAGGCAAACTAGAATGTAAAGATATTCCCTCTTACTTGAGGCATATCGCCTAAACACTTCTTCTTTTTGGCATTTAGCAAGAAGGGAGTATATTAAAGAAAGACTATGAGAAGTATGCAATATGAAGATTTATAGAAATGTATCAAGACATACCAACAAAACATAGATCTACCAATTGTTATAAAACAATGATAAAACCATTTGTTGAAGAACATACACAACAGTTGCCTAATTGCCAATTAAGAATTGCTGATTTTGCTCTTATGACAATCGATTGTCAAGTTACCACAATCGATTGTCTGCCAGTCATTCCAAAAATCATTCCCAGATTTTACGCTTAACAATCGATTATCTAAGATCAACAATCGATTACTGGCAACGTTCAAAAAATCTTTTCCAGATTTTAATTAAAACAATCGATTGTTACAAATCTACAATCGATTACCTGACGGTATTTGAAAACTTTTTGGCAACGGTCAGTTATACAATCGATTATGCAATGTTGACAATCGATTATATATCAGTCTTGAAAAATCAATTTAGACACTGCCTCTTGACAATCGATTGTTATGAACTCACAATCGATTATATAATAACTTTGAAAAAGTCTGGAAGACACTGCCTCAACACAATCGATTGTCATAAGTTCACAATCGATTATTTTGTGACTTTGAAAAATCTGATGGACACTGTCTCTTCACAATCGATTGTCATTAGCTTCACAATCGATTATTTTGAGCTTTGAAAAACTTTGATGGACACTGCCTCATCACAATCGATTGTCATAAGGTTCACAATCGATTGTCATGCAGATTTGAAAAATCTGATGCTCACTGCCTTAACACAATCGATTGTCATTAGTTCACAATCGATTGTCAAGCAGCTGACTTAAACATAATCGATTATCATAAGTACATAATCGATTATCTTAGTCCATATTTTAGAGGCGTGTTTAAAAATCATTTTGGCTAAAACAAATGTGCATGATTTAAAATCAATTGTTATTGGAAAACATAACAGATGTATCAATTGTTATTTAACAACTATTACGATCAAGCATATCAGAAATTTCAACAGTATAAGAACTAAGTTAACAACAAATATGTTAACATCGGTTGCTTGCACATATCAACAATTCGGTTTTTATCGAAAAGGATAACTAACCGAAATTCCTCCTTGATGCAATGAGGTTCCGTGCTTGGTGCATCTACTACAATATTGTAGTCTTCAAGCACACCTGCAAAAGTACCTAAACATAGGTTTTTGGTACCCAAACACTTTTGGGTCCTTGGGGGTTAGGCAAATAATAATTATAGCCACAAGATAAATCCCTATGTTTTGCAAAACATGTGGGTTCTATGTGTCCTACCCGGTTGCAGTAGTGACATACAACATTCGGGTTGTGCATATTCCTAGGTTGTGCCAAATACGTTCTAGGTAATCTAAAATCAACATTCCTAGGAGCGTTGAAATTCCTAGAGTTATTTCTAGGCGGTCTAGAATAATTATTTCTAGATTCATTTGCACAATTTCTAGAATCGTTTCTAGGTGATCTAAAGTTATTAATTCTAGACTCATTGATAATCTAGTATCGTTTCTAGGTGGTCTAGTCGCATTCCTAGAATTATTTCTAGGTTACCTAAAATCATTATTTCTAGGCTCATTTGTATAATTCCTAGAATCGTTTCTAGGTGGTCTAAAATTATTAATTCTAGACTCATTAAAAATCCTAGGATTATTTCTAGGTGGTGCATCACGATTTCTAGCATGATTCTTATTCTTTTTACGCCTTCTGTTTTTCTTTTTCTTCTTGATCTCTTCAATAGTTTTAGGAGCATCTACACTATGTTTTTCTAGTGTGTTCCTAAGTTCTATGTTTTCTAGTTTCAAGGAATCACAAGATAAACAAATAGAACTTTTATCAATTGAAGAAGATTCATTCACTGCTTTAATCTTATTTCTAAGATAAAAAATGTCATTTCTCAAGAAATCATTTTCTTTTTCTAAAACATCAATTTTATTTTTGAGAACACCATTTTCATTAGTTAATTTTTCAAAATCTATTTCTTTCAAAGAAGAGGATTTTCCAAAATCTTTTTCTCGTAAAGAAAGTGTTTTCTGCAAAGAAAATGTTTTCTTCAAATCTTTTATCATTTTGGAGGCATTAACAAATTCACCATACAGTTCATCATAGGCACTTTGTAATTCTTCAAAAGAGTGAGAGTTAGATGTACTTCCCTCTTCTCCTTCGTCGGCCATGAGGCATTTAGCAGTTGGTTCATCACATGAACTGTCTGCTTCTTGAGGCGCATTTTCATAAGTGTCCTCAAGCTTATCCCACATCTCTTTTGCAGTTTTGTATTGGGAAATTTTCCGATAGTCCTCCTGTTTCAAGGAACTATACAACATATTGATAGCCTTGGTATTGTATTCACTTACCATGGCTTTTCCAACTTGTTTCGTCATTTGTTCACCATACTTGATGATTTGCCATAGACGAAAGTTGTTTGATTTGATGAAGATTGTCATCCGATCTTTCCAATGTGTGTAATTGCTTCCATCAAATATTGGAGGCAAAAAGGTAGAGTGACCTTCACCTATTCCTGCAAAAGCACTACTAGTAGAAGCCATAGAAGGATTCTCTCAAACTGTTAAGTCTTTCAGAGAGTTAGGCTTTGATACCAATTGTTAGATAATACGCTTAACGCTAGAGGGGGGGGGTGAATAGCGTTATAATAAAAATTAGCGTAAACTTGCGGAATTTAAAAATTGCAGGAAATAAATAAGTGCGATAAATAAGAAAGAACGCACCGATGTATCCTGGTTCACCACAACCCGTGGCTAGTCCAGTCCCCGAGGGACTCTCTCGAGATTTCCACTAACTTCGTTAAGCTTACGGGTGCTTAACAAACTGTTACACTTGCTCAAGGATATCATACCTTAAGACTTCACTTGCTCGAGGATACCTCACCCCAAGACTTCACTGTTAAGCTTACGGGTGCCTAACAAACCTTTACAACCAAAGGACACAAGCCTCAACACCTTTGCTCGGAGATACAACACTCCAAGACTTCAACCAAGGAAACACAAGTTCCTTCTTACAGCAAGAGAATAACAATCCTCTTCAAGTGTACAAAACACTAAGCACTCACTTAAACAAGACTCTCTTAATAGAGTGGATATGAGTAAACAAATACGCTCAAGAACACAACAATAAATTCAAGACCTTGGCTTTCAAAATATGATGAAAATGATCAATAAATGATATTGGAAATGTATGAAAGCTTAAGAATGTTTTTGGTCAGAAGTTGTGTGTTTAATGAGTGATTTTGAGGTGTATTTATAGCTCCAAAATCACTCCTAGCCGTTGCTATGATCATAAATACAGATTCTGAAAATCTGTTAGATAGTCGACTATCGTATATGGTTATTCGACTATCTTGGCAACGGTCACAAGGATAGTCGACTATCTGATATGGATATTCGACTATCTTGGCAACAGTCATCAGGATAGTCGACTATCCAATATCAGATATTCGACTATCTGACCCTGCGGAAATGGTCCGATTTTAAAACAACTAACTTATTGAAAATAAGTTATAAAATATTTTTCAAAGCTTTATTTGAAGATATAAAATATTATAAATATCTTAAACATGAAAAACAATTGTAATGACCATTCCGAATCAATAAAAACATTTAAAATCATTTTGTTTTAAATGTATTGAAAATATTTATTATATAACATTTAAAACCAATAAAAATATTTTTATCACAAATAAAAATATTTATGATATGCATATATTGTAAAACCATTTATGATATGCATATATTGTAAAATCATTTATGATATGCATATATTGTAAAACCATTTATGATATGCATATATTGTAAAACCATTTATGATATGCATATATTGTAAAATCACTTATGATATGCATATATTGTAAAATCACTTATGATATGCATATTTTATAAAATCATTTATGATATGCATATGTTGTAAAATCATTTTATGAGAGAAGCCAAGACTCAAACTTAAAGTCGGATCAAGATCACAATAAAGACAATATAAATAAGACTCAACAAAAGGTCTTCATTTATTTTCATTGCTTCTCTCGATCTTGTCTTGAACTTCTTGGACTCCAATTCTTGTCCGCTCAAATAACGTTGCATAGCCTTTTCTTCCTCTATGCTCATTGTAATTTTGCATATCAATTCTTTATCTTCCTTTTGCATATCTACACAATGAATAGCACTTTAGTTAAAATATAAATTAAAGTGTATTCAATAATAACTCACATTTATTTGGCATATATTAGTTTCCATTAAATTGGTTTGTCAATTATCAAAACATATAAGTATGAACATATACATATGTTCCAACAAAATCAAAATTCTGCCCCAGTTTCCACTGGCATCAGGGGGGATGAAAATTTTATTGAATTGTGACCGAACCTATAGGGCTGCCTATGTATCCCTCTTAAACGAGAATGAGGTCAGACGTAGTTCAGATTATATCATAAAGAAATCATAAATGGCTACACATAGCATCGCTTCACTGCATCTGAATTGATCGGCTTCGGCCAAACTTCTTCGTCCATTTCTGCAAGTATGAGGGCTCCTCCGGTTAGAACCCGATGAACCATTTATAGACCTTGATAGTTGGGAGAGAATTTTCCTTTGGCTTCATCTTGATGCGGGAATATTTTCTTCAGCACCAGCTGCCCCGGTGTAAACTTTCTCGGCTTGACTCTTTGTTGAAGGCTCTGGCCATTCTGTTCTAATATAATCGACCATGGCAAACTGCATTCATTCTTTTCCCATCTATTAAAGCTAGCTACTTGTAGTGACTTTTTACTCATTCTGCGTCGTTAAGTTCTTCTTCCTGTAGGATTCTCAAAGAGGGTATTTCTACCTCGGCAGAAATGACTACCTCTGTACCAAAAACCAACATGAGGGAGTCGCCTCGGTTGATGTGCGCACTGTGGTACGGTATCCCAATAGAGCAAATAATAGCTTCTCATGCCACTGCTTATGTTTTTCTATCATTTTCCTTAGTATCTTTTTTATATTCTTGTTGGCCGCTTCTACAGATCCATTCATCTGAGGCATGTAGGCTATAGAGTTCTTATGTTTGATCTTGAATGTTTCACACATTGCTTTCATTAGGTCACTATTGATATTGGAACCGTTGTCAGTAATGATTGACTTCGAAATTCTGAATCGACAAACAATACGATCGTTGACGAAATCTGTCACAACTTTCTTAGTTACTGCCTTATATGATGCTGCTTCAACCTATTTGGTGAAATAACCAATTGCCACTAGAATGAACATGTGCCCTTTTGCTGCAGCAGGCTCGATAGGTCTGATAACATCCATTCCCCAAGCGACAAACGACTATGGCGAGCTTGTTGCAGTAAGCTCATTTGGAGGCACCTTTATTAGGTCTGGATGTATCTGACAACGATGGCACTTTCGGACATACTAGATGTAGTCCATTTCCATAGTCATCCAAAAATATCCCGCTCGGAGTATCTTCTTTGCTAAGACAAAACCATTCATATGTGGATCTTAGGTCCCTACATGAACTTCTTCTAATAACCTGGATGCTTCCTTTGGTTCGACACACCTTAGTAATCCCAAATCGGGAGTCCTCCTATATAGCATTCCTCCGCTATGAAAGAAATTGTTGGATAACCTTCGAAGTGTGCATTTCTGAGTAGCATTTGCAAGTTCTAGATATTCTCCTATTGCCAAATATTCCTTGATATTGTAAAATTAAGGTTTCCCATCCGCTTCTTCCTCGACCTGAGCACAGTAAGCTGGTTGATCAAAAATCTTTACCAGAGTAGGATCAATGAATATTTGGATGCTGAATCATAGATGATAGGGTAGCCAATGCATCGACAAACTCACTCTGAACTCTAGGGACATGCTAAAATTTTGTCTTTGTGAATCTCTTCCTCAACGTTTTTACATGAAGCAGATAAGGAAGTATCTTGGAGTTCTTGGTTGCCCATTCTTCTCGGACCTGATGTATGAGAAAATCTGAATCCCTGATCACTAGTAACTCTTGAATGTTCATATCAATGGAAAGCTTGAGCTCTAAGATGCAAGCTTCGTATTCGGCCATGTTGTTGGTGCACGGGAACCTGAGTTTGGCAGATACCGGATAATGTTGGCTGGTTTCTGATACTAGGACTGCTCCTATGCCAACTCTTTGAAATTTGATGCTCCGTTGAAAAACATTTTCCAACCATCATAGGATTCTGCAATATCTTCTCCGATGAAAGATACATCTTCATCAGGAAATATACGTCTTTAAAGGCTCATATTCTCCGTCCACGGGATTCTCGGCGAGATGATCTGCCAATGCTTGTCCTTTGATTGCCTTTTGAGTTACGTAGACAATGTCAAATTCTCTCAGTAGGATTTTCCACTTGGCTAGCTTGCCCGTGGGCATGTGCTTCGGAAAGATATATTTTGTGGATCCATTCTTGAAATGAGGTACGTGGTATATGCACAAAAATAATGCCTCAACTTCTGAGCTATCCAAGTCTAAGCACAACATGTGCGTTCCAATAGGGAATACCGAGCCTCGTACGGCGTGAACTTCTTGCTGAGATAGTATATGGCCTTCTCCTTTCTCCCCGTTTTGTCATGTTATCCCAAAACACAACCGAATGCCCCATCCAATACTGCAAGGTAGAGCAATAGAGGTCAACCCGGCTCAGGCGAAACCAGGATTGGCGGCATTGACAGGTATTCTTTAATTCTATCAAAGGATTTCTGAAAATCATCAGTTCATTTGGTAGCGGTGTCCTTTCTAAACATTTTAAAGATCAGTTCATAAATGACAGTGGACTGAGCTATGAACCGGCTGATATAGTTGAGTCTCCCCAAGAGACTCATCATGTTCTTCTTGTTCCTCGACGGTGGCAATTCTTGAATGGCCTTAACCTTTGACAGATCCAGTTCTATTCCTCGGTGACTCATAATGAACCCAAGCAGCTTTTCGGTAGGAACCCCGAATGCACATTTGGCGGGATTCAGTTTCAGATTGTACCTTCTCAGTCTTTTAACGAACTTCCTCAGATCTTCCATGTGGTCAGTGGCTTTCTTGGATTTGACGATGAGATCATGTATATATACATCGATCTCTTTGTGTATCATATCGTGGAAAATAGTGGTCATGGCCCTCATGTAGGTGGCCCCAACATTCTTTAATCCAAACAGCATCATCTTGTAGCAATACATACCCACGGCGTGATGAAAGTCATTTTCTCTGCATCTTCTTCGTCCATCCATATTTGATGGTATCAAGCAAAATAATCAACAAATGACTGCAGCACTGCTTAGCACAGTTGCCAATCATATGTGTATGTTTGGCAAGGGGAAGTCATCTTTCGGACTAGCCCGATTAAGATCTCGGTAGTCGACACAAACTCTAACCTGTCCATCCTTTTTCGGTACTAGCACGATGTTGGCTAACCATGTTGGATACTCCACTACCCTGAGAACCTTGGCTTTGACTTGCTTGGTAACTTCTTCCTTGATTTTCAAACTCATGTCAGGTTTGAACTTTCTAAGCTTCTGCTTTACCGACTGACATGTGAGTCCCAGCAGATATAACTTAGATCTAAAACTGTCATCTAATGAAGAGTTATCAAGACCCCCTAAATAATGGGATGTAGCTTTAGTTACTAGCCCATAACAGAGATAACTTAAATTTAAAACCGTCATCTAGTTAAAAGTTGTCAGGACCCTCCTGGATAATGGGATTTAGCTTGTAAAGTTATTGAGATATCGGCAATGGGATATAATTAACACTCATGGATGCACCCAGCACCAAACTGGGGCAAAAATTTCTTTTGTTTTGTTTGTTTTGTTGTAATCAGGTATAGAGACAGCAGTCTCAAGGGAATACATTTCAAGTTTTTGGTAATCAGGTGCCTACCTGGAGAACAAAGGAATACATTTTAAGTCTTTTTGGTAATAAGGCGTCCACCTGGAGAACAAGGAAATATATTTTAGGTTTTGGTAATCAGACGCCCACTTGGAGAACAAGGGAATACATTTGAAGTTTTGATAATCAGGCTCCCACATGGAGAACAAGGGAATACGTTTCAATTTTCATTTCAAGTTTTGGTAATCAGGCACCCACCTGGAGAACAAGGGAATATATTTCAATTTTTATGCAAGTTTTGGTAATCAAGCGGCCACATGGAGAACAAGGTAATGCATTTCAATTTTATTTCAAGTTTTGGCAATCAGGCTCCCACCTGAAGAACAAGAGAATACATTTCAATTTTTATGCAAGTTTTGGTAATCAGGCGTCCGCCCTGGAGAACAAGGGAATACATTTCAAGTTTTGGGTAATCAGGTGCCCACCTGGAGAACAAGGGAATACATTTCAAGTTTTGGTAATCAGGCGCCCACTTAGAGAATAAGATAATACATTTTAATTTTTATGCAAGTTTTGCTAATCAGGTTCCCACCTGGAGAACAAGGGAATACGTTTCAAGTTTATTCAAGTTTTTGCAATCAGGTGCCTACTGGAGAACAAGGGAATATAACTCAAGTTCAACCATCAGGCATCAACATGGAGAAAGAGAAACATAGCAACCAGTCAACAAGGCAACTAAGAGTTTCACAGGAAGATATCCAAGGCAATAAGGAAACCAGGATCGAAAGCAAGTTTGAAGACACAGATATGTTCCTTTGTAATTCATAGGTCATAGCATAGTCTAGTTTCTTTTTATTTCGAATTGGTGTAATAAGGGGATTTAGCAAGCAGTAGCAGCAGCATCAACAACAATAGTGAGATCACAACTTCAGTAGTCCCAGTTACCAATCACTCTTGAACTATACTGACCTGATTCCTTTTTAGCCGAGGATATGTAGACAACTTTTGAAGCATGGTGCGATCAATCTTTTGAAAATGCTTCTCACGGAGTATTCAAATGGGGTAAAGTCGCTCGTGTCCGCTCACTTATATTTGCACGAAATCTTTTCGTATTTCCGAGCAAAGAGGGGCAGCTGTGAGCATGTGATTTTTTTCCCTATATGAATTTCTCCCATTAATTCAAACAAAATAATTTTTTTTAATTATTTGCAATTTTGTGGATTTTTGTGGTATTTTTCGTTAATTGTTTGCATTTTTGTACATTTTAATTAGTAAAAAATACAAAAATTTTATATTGCATGTGCATTTAGAAGTCGATTTGATCATTTTTCAATAATTAATTATCAATTAGTTATTTTTATAAAAAGGGAAAATAAAAAATAGTTTAATTTGCACTTTTAATTGTAACTTTGATTTTAGGTGATTTTTTTAATTTTATTTTAATTATTTGTCATAATAATTAGCAGTTTTATAGGTTAATTTGGGATTTATTATTTAATTTAGATTTTAGTTAATCTTGAAAATGAAAAAGAAAAAAAAAGAAATAAAAGAAATCTGAAAAAATGAAAATAAAGAAGAAGAACAAAAACATTTGGGCCAATTTCGTTTAAATTCCCAGCCCAAAAATGCCCTGGCCCGGTCCATACCCGCCCATTACCCGATCCATCCCCCCCAATAAATTAAATGACGTCGTTTGGATTAAATCAATCTCAGTTGTCTAGGATCTTTGATCCAACGATTGAGAAATGAGGAGCCTTGAGTATATTAATTTCCAAATCCTACCCCACCCCCAAATCTCTCGTCTCTATCTCCCCTCTCAGACCAGACTCAACCGTCATGAACCGTTGGCCAGAAATCGCCTCCGCCGACGGCGATCATGCAATCCCAACCAAATTCATACCCTAAGCCCACCTTGACCTCCTCATCTCAAAGTCACCATTGGTTTCATCTAAAGCTCACCCAAAATTCTCAAATATCCAAAACCCTAAGGCGCCGCCATGGGTTCTTCCTACATGTCTGGCGGTGCCGCCTCCAATCACCCCCAATTCACACCCTGCAACCCCCATGCCTCCCTTATGACAAATCCACAAAATATTTTCCTTCGAATAACCCTCAGAGAGTTTGAATATTAGTTTGAAGGTCTGACCTAAAACTCTAAAACCTGTAATGAAGATTTTTTAGTACTGGTTTGGTCCTCTGACAATGCTATTTGATTGTTCTACTAAGAACAAATAACCAATGTTATTAGAGGAAAAAATCAGATATTCAAGTTGCCCTAGATTTCAGGATTTGATTTGGTAAGTCTGTTTCCTTTTCGTTGTGTGTTCTTTTCTTTCATATTCATTGGAACCTGAGCTTGTTTCGTCACTAGCCTTGTTAGCTTTTCCCTTTTGCTTCTTGTCCTTTCAGAAATGCGTGGTCTATGGTATTTATTAGTTCATCCCTTTGTCCTGTTTTAACAGCTTAATTATTATGTTGTCATGTTATTATCAATATAGTCGCCTAGCCAGTAAAAATAGGTCCATGATTAAGTTAATCTACTGTCATCAGATTGGTTGGTTCATTCACCTCTTCTTCTTCTTCTTCTTCTTCTTCTTCTTCTTCTTCTTCTTCTTCTTCTTCTTCTTCTTCTTCTTCATCTTCTTCTTTATCATAGTGTCGGGCCTGGTTAAAACTTATCCTTTCCCAGGTTTACAAGTTGATTTTGTCCTGCTTGATGAATTTTATATTCATATTGGTTAGTTAAGTCGAGTTAGACCAATGGGTTATTTAGTTCAGTTTGGCATTAATTGGTTTACTTGTTAAGTTGCCCACTTGTAAGATTGGGCTTTGAATCATTTTGAGCCCAGGTATGTAAAGTTATTAATCCATGACCCATCAAAGAATCGACTACCTTACTTAAGCAATTCTGCTTATTCTTATTCTTTCTTAGTTGAAGTTCCCCTTCTCCAGATTTACCTGGTGAGAGTGTCGCGTGGTGAAGTTCGGGTATGCTATGTTTCCAGCATGTACCAATTGGCAGATGTCTTTATCAAACCAAGGTTTTATTTTCTGCTTAGTCCTCTTCGGTCCAAGCTGAAGGGGAGGAACTACACTAGACGGCTGAGATTAACCTATGCCAAACGACGTCGTTTGGGTTCATTGGGGGGGTTGGACCGGGTTAGGGGTTTTGGATTGGCCCAAATATTTTTATTCACTTCTTTATTTCCTCATTTTTTCAAATTTCATTTTCTTTCTTTTTTGTTTTTTTTATTTTAAAAAATAACTAAATTATAAATCCCAAATTAACCTATAAAAACTGCTAATTAATCATACATAATTATCATCACAAATAATTAAGATAAATTTAAAAGAAAAATTACCTAAAAATCAAAGTTAAAATTAGAAGTGCAAATTCATTTTTTTATTTTGCTTTTTTATAAAAGGACTAATTGTTGATTAATTCTTAAAAAATGATCAAGTGAACTTCTAAATGCACATGCAGCGCACTTTTGGAAATTTTTACTAATTAAAATGCACAAATAAAATACAAAAAATTAACGAAAAATGCCATAAGAAACCACGAAATTGCAAATAAATAAAAGAAATTATTTTGTTTGAATTTATGGGAGTAATTCATATAGGGCAAAAATCACATGCTCACACCCTAAGCATATATGTACTTAGTGCAACGAGGATCAATACCGCCTGAGCTTAAGTAACAAACATAATCAAAAAGTGTGCCAGGGTCTCCTATAGTTCAAGGTAGCACCAGGTATCTAAGGATCATGACTCCAAATCGGAGCTACTGGTAGCTCCTCAGTCGCTGCTTGGGCAGGTGCTCTGGCTGAAACATGTGCCCCTTATAGACCTTGACCTTTTGCGGCTCTATCAGGGGGAACAAGTGTCTGATCATCTAATCCAGTAGTGTGTGTCCTCGAAAGACAAAGTCTAAGATTTTGAAATCAACAAATCCGCACAATAAGGAATCAAAGAATTGGAATTTTCCTTATAGTTCTATAGCCTCTCGAAGATAAGTACGGATGTCTCCGCGCTGATCTGTAAGGCTCTACTGAACTTGCTTATCCTCAAAGTACCTATGAGCCTAGAGCTCTGGTACCAACTTATTATGACCCCAAAATCTCACCTTAGGTAATCGTGATGGATCCTAATCTCTTAGACTAGGTAAGCCTAACTCAAATTGAGAATTTAACATAATTGAAAATAAGATATAATATTAAACTAATAATTACCACAATATAACCAATATGAACCAACATGTATATAATCCCCAAAGTCGGTGGAACTGAGTCATAATCTCTATAGAAATGCACTAAGAATCTCTAATATAACACGGTTTGATAAGAATATAACAGTAGTAAAGCAGTAAATAAAGGTAATTATGAGGCCTGCGAGCATCAAACAGTTATACCTTGAAGTCTCTGAAATATCTAGGGAAACATACTGGCTTCAAGCAGGAGCAGAAGTAACTAGATCTGCAAAAATATGTGCGAAAGAATAGCATGAATATACCACAACGGAACCCTAAAAGTATCAAGCCTAATATCGGTAGAGTAGTTATGAGGCCAAGTCATGATATCTACTCGACATATCAAACCTGAAATGAATATTAATATAACCTAACAATGGAAAGTAAAGGAATAATGACAACAAAACATTACAATGGCATCAGGCTAACAGCGGAAATTAAGGCAATAAAGGACAATACGGAGTGAACATATGATAAGAATAATAAGTGATAAAGTACCGTAAAAGTAAAACTAAAACTAATGAAGGAAAGATAATAATCGTTTAAATCAATAAGCCTTTCCAATATAGAATACACATAAAGAATCACAACCGAGGTGCAACACCTCATATTCATATTTCACAAGTTAGAATCATAATCTTCCTTATATTGCTACCTGAACTTTGAATATACTTTTATTTATGAAAAATATTTTTCCTAGAATAGATACACAAGCTTTTGCCCCCTATCTCAAGACGTCGCTATAAGTAATTTTCTCACTAGCAACACGCGTATAAATCTCACTTTATCTTGTTGCATCCTCATTAATACACACCCTAATATCGACGCACGTGCATCAATATCACAACAAAATAATGAACTTGCTCCACACTTGTCCATATGTCACGGTATTGGAAAAATCAACAATACCAATATCACCATACATAGTCCACAGTTCAACCACAATGTATACAAAAATCTCAATAACAACAAAATAAGTGAGAAATATTACGAAAGAAAGGTATTTCATGAACAATAATTTCAACAACAAATGTGTTCATAACTCTCAAACAACTATAACTTCAACAACTCAGTAATTAAGGTATTTCCATGAAATGACAACTTCAAATTATAATGCGTAACATAACTTTAATTTAAAAAAAGCCATAGCATGAAATGGAAATTATGACTAAATGCATGAAAATAACTCAACAATAAAGAGAATAGCATGTAATCACAACTACTAATAAATGCATACACGAGTAACCATGACATGGAAACTAGAACATGTAATAACAACTTCAATTGAAGCCTATAGCAATAAACACAAAAATGAAAGATAGAACAAACAATAATAACTTTAATTAAATGGTCATAAGTAATCTGAAAGTCTAAACCAGTCAAATACCATATATAAGCATGTATATACACTCGTCACCTCATGTACAAGTCTTCCGCATAATTCAAATAGTAGAATCAAATCCAATCATAAGGCGTAGTTCCTCCACACAAAGTTACACAACACACTTATCTCAACTAGGCCAAATCAACACTTAAAAATAGTTTTTCCCTTAAAATCTCCTATGCACGGCTCAACTCAAACCAAAATTGACTTAATATCATTGAACAATGCAAGGGAAACCAACTACGACTAATAAAGATATGATTTTAATCAATTCCCCAAAAGTAAAAAATAAAGTCAACTCCAAGATCGTTCGGTCAAAACTTGGGTCCAAGGGTATATTCCCGCTACCAGTAACTCCATGAGTCCGTATATATATATATATATATATATATATATATATATATATATATATATATATAGATATATATATATATATATATATATATATATATATATATATATATATATATATATATATATTCAATTGAATCTCAAATCCTAAACTTTTATTTTCAAAGCATAAATAAAATTTTTCAAAATTTCTAGTAGATTCTCATGAATTTGATGTGAAATATCATATATAAATATATAATATAATTAGAAATTGATCAAATCACTTGCCCAATAGTTGTTGATGGAAATTCCTCCTCAAAATCGCATCCTACCAAGTTTAGTGTTAAAAAATATGAAAATTAGACTTAATCCCATCTGCATAGCCCCTTTGTTCAGGTGAAGAACTCGCAATTTTAAACCCTCGCAAAAAAAGGACTCGCAAATGCGTTACGTGATAGCCTAGAGGAATGTCACAAATGTGACATTGACTTCACATTTGCCAAGTCTGCCCTTCTCACAATTGCGAGGCTACGAAGCCCAGGCCTAACATCACAATTGCAAGTAAGGAATAAAAAATGAGATACTTGAGCTTTTCTGTCTACTTTGTAGTTGCGATGCTGAAGCTCGCAATTATGACACCTAAGGAACCAACACACCAACTTAAAAAGGAATCAAAACCAATTCGAAATATGTACGAAACTTACCTGAGACCTCGGTGCTCCAAACCAAACATCCACACAAGTATAATAATAATATCATACGAACTCGCTCGTATGATCAAAACACCAAAATAATATCTAAAACCACAAATGGGACGTTAAGACACATGAAATTCAAAAGGAAAACTCAAGAACTTCTTGAATCATCATAAAGCATCTGAATCATATTAAACCAACTAAAAATTACATTAAATTTTACAGACAAGCTCGAAATAGCAAAATGGACCTATTTCATGTCACAAAATAACAATCTAAATCCTATAGTAATAAATTAAACTACAGCCAAACCAAAGGAAATTCCTAAATATCAAATTGCTATCTTTCGGCAAAACAAGTTAAATCAACCTAGAGATCTACAAATTCAATGATGTGCATATCCTCAGGTACAAAATCACGATACGAACTTATAGGAGCAATCAAAACACCGTTCTAAAGTGATTTTCATAAAAGTCAAACTACGATCATTTCCATTTTAGTCTTCCAAACCAAGAACCAAAGGGTCCAAATCATTCTAAAGCTTCCTCGAAACAAAACTTAGGGGTAGACATAATACTGACCGAACCGGAAAAACTGACCGAATCGATAATTTCGATTTTTTCAGTTCAGTTTTTTCGATTTTCAGTTAGTTTACGATTTATATTTTTAAATAAGTTGGTGATCGGTTCGGTCTTTCGATTTTGGTGCCCCAATTTTTAGTATAACCAAAAGGCCGAAGTTTTATTGTATAGGTTTTTGTGGGCTCTTCTTCACCTATTAATCTCTAGCCAGTTTCTTACCCACACCGTAAAGGCTAAAGTCCAAAAACTCATATTTCAAAACCAAGCCCTTTTGTTAATGTAGTATAGTTTAGACTATAATTTCTGTTTTCCAAATCTCTTTTCTATTTACTCATTCAATTCAAGATTTGTTCCAATTTAAACTAGGGTTCCTATTTATGTGAAAAACAAAAGATAGCAGATATAAAACTAAATTTGTGCCTTTAGTTTTCTACAGTAGTATCCTTGCTATTCACATTTTGTGATACCTATTTAGTCTCCAATTTCTATTTTGACGAAATGGAAATATTTTTTGAAATAATTTCCATAGTTATAAATGTAATGCAAGTTAGTTATGTAGATATGAGAATAAATTAAATGTTCCTCCAAGGAGTTTCATAGCAAAGTTTAACGTATGGTCTCATTATTTTTCATCTTTGTGAGTTTGTGTTGTATTAGTATTTAACCGTTATGTGGAGAAAATATCCAATTAACTTTTAGAAAAAGTAATTGTAAAAAAATATGAAAAATATTGCTTAGGTTATTGGTGCACCAAATGAAAAATCAAAAACTATCGAATCAAACTGAATATCAACCGAACCAAACTAAGGAAAACCAATAAAATTGAACTAATATTGCTTAGGTTATTGGTGCACCAAATGAAAAATCAAAAACTAGCTAAAACAAATAAAACTTTTGAAAAACCAGATCGAACCGATCGACACCCACATGTAAAGAAACTAATCATCCCTGCAAGTCATAAAACTACAAATACACATATGAGAAGCTTCAAATAGGAAACAGACTCAAATACACAAAATGACTGGTCGAGTCGTTACATTCTTCCTCATAAGAAAATGTTTATCCGGGAACGTGCATAGAGTCATACCTGAAGTGCAAAACGGGTGAGGCTAATGATTCAGTATGTATTGTTCGGTCTTCCAAGTCGTCTCCTCGACCGGTTGACCCCTCCATTGAACCTTCAGTGAAGCAATATTCTCTAACCTTAACTTTCGCACCTGCATGTCTAAAGCCACCGGTTCCTCAACACAAGTCAAATCCTTGTCCAATTGGACTGAGTTGAAATCTAATACATGCAGCAAGTCACTATAATGATTCTAAAGCATGGAATGGAACACCGGGTAAATTCAGATAAGCTGTGTTGTAACTATAAGCCACCACTCCAACACTCTGAAAAATCTCATAAGGACCAATATACCTAAGGCTCAACTTTCCCTTCTTCCTGAACCTCATCACTCCCTTCATGGGTGTAACTCTAAGCAAACCTTACGATCAACATAACTTTTCTGCGCGGCTCAGCCAACCAATTTGAGAACGACACCGCCTCTCATATAAGGCATCATAAGAAGCCATCTGAATACTTGATTGGCACTTGTTGTTGTTAGAAAAATCTACGAGTTGTAGAACTAATCCCATGAGCACCCAAAATCCATAACACAATTACGTATACAATTACATAGCATGTCCTCCAAGTTCTTAATGGTGTGCTCGGACTTCTCGTCCATCTAAGGATAAAATGCCAGGCTTAGCTCGACATGTGTGCCTAACTAACGTTGCACTGCTCTCCAGGAATGCAATGTGAACTACTTTCCTCGATCGGAGATAATAGACACTGGCACGCCATGAAGACTAACAATCTCACGGATATAAATCCGACCCAAATGCTCTGAATATCATGTAGTCACCACTGGAATAAAATGTGTAGACTTTGTCAGTCTATCCATAATAACCCCCACTGCATAAAACTTCTTCAGGGTTCGTGGGAGTCCAACGATGAAATTTATGGTGACATGCTCCCACTTCCAAATTGGAATATCAAGTCTCTAAAGTAAACCATTGGTCTTTGATGTTCGTACTGCACATACTGATAGTTCAAACACTGATCCATATACTCCACTATATATTTCTTTATTCTTCTCCACCAGTAGTGTTGTCAAATCATATAATTTATTTGCAGCACCTGGATGAGCGGAATGCCGAGAAAGGTTAGCTTCCTCAAAAATCAACTCACTCAACCAATCCACAGTGAGCATACAAATCGTGACATGCATTTGTAACGCTTCTGTAATAAAAACCTCCCTAGGATTACTATGGTACACCATGTCCTTAAGGAAAAGCAAATTAGGATCATACTGCATGCTTTGACGTGCTCATACAAAGAAGACCGAGAAACCATGCCGGCAAGAACCCGACTAGGCTCTAAAACATCAAATCTCATGAAGCGATTGGCCAAAGCCTGAACATCCAGTTATAATGGTCTCTCTCTAATTGGAATATATACAAGGCTACCCATACACTCAACCTTCATACTGAAGGCATCGGCAACCACATTAGCCTTCCCGGCAAATAATGGTGATATATTAGTCTGTTAATAGCTCTAATCACCTTTGCTGCCTCAAGTTTATATCTTTTGTCCTAAAAAAATGTTGAACACACTAATGATTTGTGCATACCTCAAAAGACACACCATATAGATAGTGCCTCCGAATATTCAATGCATGAACAATGGCTGGCAACTCTAAATCATGTACTATGTAGTTCTTCTCATGGAGTTTCAACTGATGTGAAGAATAAGAAATCACCCTACCCTCTTCCATTAAGACAAACCCAATGCCAATCCATGCAGCATCACAATAAATTGTATATCAACCTAATGTTGAGGGCAAAACCATAACTGGAGCTATAGTCAAGGCAGTCTTTAGCTTATGGAAGCTCTCCTCATACTCGTCATACCACCTTAATGGAGCACTTTTATGAGTCAATATGGTCAAAGAAGAACACAATGTATGAGAATCCCTCTATGAAATGATGACAATAACCAGTCAAGCCTAAAAACTATGAATCTAAGTAGAAGGAGATAGTTTGGGCCAACCCTGAACTGCCTCCACCTTTTTTGGATCCATCTTAATCCTTATACAAGACACCACATGACACAACAAATCCACTGAATTAAAACGAAAACTCACACTTGGAGAATTTAGCATATTGATTATTCTCCATCAAGGTCTGGAGCATAATCCTCAAGTGATGCTTGTCATCCTCTCAGTTGCAAGAATAAACCGATATGTCTTCAATAAACACTATGGTGAAAGAATCAAGATATAATTGGAATACATTATTCATTAAGTGAATAAATATTGTTGGGTCGTTGGTCAGCACAAATGACATCACCTGAAACTCATAGTGAACATAGCCAATCCTAAAAGCAGTTTTCAGAATGTCAGAATTCTGAATCATCAAATGGTGGTACCCTAATCTCAAATTAATCTTCGCGAATACCCAATTACCTAGAAGCTAGTCGAATAAATCATCAACATGTAACAGTGGCACTTCTTCTTAACTGTAAGATTGTCCAACTCCTTGTAACTAATACTCATCCTCATATATCCCTCTTTCTTCTTTATAGATATAACTTGATTATCCCAAGGAGAAACACTCAGTTGGATGAACCCCTTACCAAGGCACTCCTAAAGTTTTCCCTTCAATTCATTCCACTCCATCGGTGCCATAAGATATTGTGGAATATAAATGGGCTGAGTACCCGGCACTAGGCCAATACAAAAATTGATATCCCTATCGGGAGACATACATGGAAGGTCTGCTGGAAACATATCTAGGTAATCTCTCACTACCAGTACTAACTCAACGGTAGAAGTATTATCACTGACATCCATCATAAAGGCTAGATATGCTTCACACCCCTTCTCAACCATGCAGTGCATTTAGAAAGGATATAAATGTTCTAGGAATATAATCCATTGTACCCCTCCATTCAAACCGCAACAACCCTAGGATAATCAATGTCACGGTCTTGGCGTGGCAATCTAGACTAGTGTGATAGGGAGACAACCAATCAATACCCAATATCATGTCAAATTCTACTATACTTAGTAGAAGAAGGTCAACTTCGATCTCATAACCACCGATAGTGATTAAACATGACCATTAATCATGGTAAACAATAATAATTACTCCCACAAGCATGGACACATATACACGAGCACTCAAAGAATAAGGAGATATATCAAAATATGGAGCAAAGTAGGATGACACATATGAATAAGTGGAAACTGGATCAAATAAAATTGATGCATTCCTCTGACAGACCGGAATAACACCTATGATAATAGCATTTGATGCACCACCTTTTTCCTACCTATAAAATTATGGAAACAATCCTAACCGCCCCCTCTCAGATGACCCATACCTGCTTGACCTCCACTCCTAGATGGCAGTACAGGTAGATCAGCAACCATAGCCTGTGGAATCTCTGTAGCCTATGTTGTTAATGGAGGTGCACCCCTCCTAACTCTGGGACAATGTTTCACCATATTCCTAATATCACCACACTCAAAATAAGCTCTTTGTGGGCGTGTCTGCTGAAATAGAAAAGGACTTGGTCGGCTTGACCGACAACCGAAGGCACCCCGTGCAGTAGGTGCACTGGAAAGTAGATATGCATAGTGGATGACCTGAGACCTCGGAATAGCTGGAGCATTGTAAATAGTTGGAATTGCTGAATAAATTAGTTGTCTCACATAACCTATTCCATGATGAGCCAAAACTGCAGTGTGGGCACTACTAAATCCTTAAGAATCTCAAGGCCTCTTGACCTTCTTATCCTCCTTCTTCTTGCCCGGCATATGCGTGATCATCTGAGCAATCTATACAAATTTTCTGAAATAGAGTATCTGTCTCCAACGCTCGAGCCATGCTGAATCTAAATAATTGACCCCTTAGATAAATCTGTAGTCTTGCTCTCTAACTATAGAAATCAAAGCAGGTGCATGTTATGACAACTCGTCGAATCTAATGGCATATCTGACACTATCATATTCCCTTGACACAACTGCTCAAACTCTGCACGCCATGCATCATGAAGGGTTGGAGGAATAAAATCTCTCAAAAACATATGTAAAAGATTTACCCCAAGTGAGTGGCTCTACATCAATTGGCCTACCCTCCTTATAAGCTTGTCACCACCTATACACTGCTTCTGACAATTGAAATATGGTACAGGCAACTCTGTGCACGTCCACAATGCCCATGATACAAAGAATATAGTGGCACTTGTCTAGATAACCCAGCCCATTCTCAGTAAATCCGCCACTATAAGTAGGAGGATCATACTTCTTGAATCTCTCAAGTCTCCTATTCTTCTCCTCGGATATCTTTATCATGACATAAAGATGAACCAGAATAATGGGTTGTGCTGGCATAACTCCTAAAACCCTATCAAAATGGATCCTCCTGCTCCAGAGTATGGACTCTAGGAGTCTGAGCTCCTCCCTAGCCTGAGATGTAGCTTATGAAACGGGGATAAATACCTCTTGAGATAAATTACTAAACACGCTCAATAAATGTGCTAGGCTCTCATGTAGTTAGGTACATGTCCCCCAAATAAACCCACCATGATTTAACATATCTTTTTTTGTTGATTAGTTTTTTACTTTTCCCATATTTTTATCCCGAAAAATTGCGATTAGATTAATATATTAAAACTTCTGTTAGCTCCAGCACAACATTAAAGCTTGGCTCCTGATTTTGAATAGAAATTATTTTTTTTGCAGAGAAGCATAGCTTGAGTTTTTGGTGTGGTGAAATCAAATTTGTCGGAAGGGTAAATTTTCGAAATTTTTCCCAACCATTAAAACTTAGCTTAAGCTTTTGCACATAAACGCATTCTTTAATTTTGTTAATGGGTAAATGTCTTAATCTTCTTCTCTAAGAAATATAAGTTCCTCCTTATTATTACAACCTCGTTGCTTCAGTTGTGAAAGTCGAAATGGCACAATAAAAAACAAGGCGGATTTGCGTTCAAAATTTATGATTCTATTTATGTGGAAAAGATGGACTTTGGATTTTTTTGCTGATAATTTGTGTTAGTTAATGGGGAATTTATCTTTAAGTGAAATGTGAGAAAAGAGGCTATGGTGGTTGACGATGAAGAGAGGAAGAAGACGGCAACCATGGTGGGTTAGATGGAAAAGATGAGGATATAGTTGTAATTTTAATTATTTTCTTTTTTAATTAAAAAATAATAAATATGTTAAAGTTTTATTGGTGCGTGATATTACACATATTTTAAAAAATGGTCAAAGTGGTATGTATTAAATATATTTTAGAAAAGTTAAGTATGTAAGGTTATAGTCATTCATAAAAAATATGTAAAAGAAATTTGGCCCGTTGTTTAAAGAGTAATTTATGTATTTTGCCATATAATTATAATACTTTACATGTTACTATTTAGGATGTTTATATTACTTTATACAGTGTAAACATTACTTTTAAAGAGTAAAAGGTTGATTAAAGTATTGTAAAAAATATTTTAAATGAAGATTCAACACAAAATGTTGATCGTTTTGTATATTTTAAATGCATATTTCACCTTGAAGAAAATTATCATTTAATTATTTAATATTTTAGGACTTTAAAATCAACTAATATTTTGCTTATTATTATTTTTTTTAATTATTTTAACTATATAGAACATACTAATATTTACTTTTTCTGACCCATTCATTAGCAGTGTTTACCTAAGGATGAAATTTTAGAAAGAAGACATAATTTTGAAATTTATAGTCTAAACAAGTCATAAACATTTATGCAACTATATAAAAATTTTATCAAAAAATATTAGAAGTTTATGGGTAACATTCTCTTGCCTCCAAACACAAGAGTACAATAATTTTCTTATAGCAATTAAGCAATAAAAATAATCAACAAATATGAGTATGATTTCATGACAAAGCAAATGTGTGTAGTAGAGAAACACAAGAGTTTCTAACTTTTTCTCGACCAAAGAAAAACAAACACAAGATATGTTTATCCATTTAACTAAATAGAATCAACATTCTTCAGCTCATAAACACAAACACAAGATATGTTTATCCATTTAACTAAATAGAATCAACATTCTTCAGTTCATAAACTTATATTTTCCCTTTGTTTTTATTGTATAACTTAATTTTATATATTTATAGTACTTAAGTAATTTTATAAAAAAATATATACATTATATGAGGTACACGCGTAACGTGTGTAATTTAAAACTAGTGTAAAATAAACGAAAAAATATTAATATTTTAGGAAGGCTCGAATAATGTATGTCATGTAGCAACTAGGGTTTCAATTATTAATTGCTTCGTTGTTGAATTCATTGGCATGTTAGTTTTAATTCTATTAACTAGTGTCTCTTGAAACAATGCATACTTAGCTGTTTAATTATGGTAACTGATAATTGCATATTGAGGATCAGTTGATAATTAGTTAATTGTGATTACTCTTACTTTAAATAGTTAGTTTGAATTATTTTGGTGTTGGGACTTTGATCAATCGAGGGGCATTTGCATCTATTTTCGTTTGAGTTGCGACTTGATCAATCTAGGGGCATTTGCATTTATATTCGCTTTTTGGGTCACATTTAACTTATACCCACTTTGTAAAAAAATTACAAGCGTACCCACTTTTCGTGTAACTTCAGGCATACGAGCCTGAAGTAGCAAAAAATTTTGCCTGAACTGTAACAGAACTTCAAATATTGTTGCAAGAAGTTTAGCCCGACTTGCAAAGCAATCACGCAAACTTCAGTTCATAGTGCAAATGGCAAACTTCAGTTCAATAAAACAACAACATGTCTTGGCTGAAGTTTTTATTTGTAATTGCTGAACTTAAGCATTCTAGTAGCTGAAGTTTTATTCTGTATTTGCTGAACTTTAGCATATTTTAGCTGAAACTTTGTTCTGTATTTGCTGAATTTCATCATGCTTTGGCTATATTTGCTGATCTTTAGCATGTTTTAATTGAACCTTTGTTATGTTTGTGAAGAACTTCATGGCTGAAGTTTATTTTGTATTTGTTGAACTTCAGCATTCTAGGAGCTGAAGTTTTTGTTTATATTTGCTGAATTTTAGCATTCTTAGGGCTGAAGTTCTAAAACAACAATTATAATTTATCCTTAAGATCCAGTTGCTAACTATTTCTTAATTGTATATTTTAACCTTGGAATAATGGAATTATCACGAAATTTGAAAAGCAATACTCATATAAAACAAGACCATTAGTAATAGTAAAATCTTCACCTAATGCACATGAAATCAAGTTGTGCTTTCATATTTCAGTAACAATTAAAATTAGAATTTTCGAACTGGACGGTCCACAAGAAAATTCCTTGATGTAAAGATCTAAAATAGCACATATAAGTTGCTCTCTCTCTCTCTCTCTCTCACTCCCCCCCCCCCCCCCTCTCTCTCTCTCTCTCAAGTTGTGCTGAATTTTTGAACACATAATAATATCTCAACCTTCTGCATTTAGAATACAAAGGAGGAGGAGAAAGGGAACAGAAGTTGTTTAAACAATAAGTACAAAATAATTTTTTTTAAAAATAGATATAAATTAAATATGGACGATCAAATAGGATGCCCGTGCAATTTTTACTTGTTAAGTGGGCATGTCTTTAAGCCTTCAGACAGGCATGAAGCTTTTTGCTTAGGCTATCTAGTATAGACTGGACTTTTAAGTAACTAGTTGGGCCTAGTCCTCTTTCTCTTTCTCATACACACACTCACATAATGAGAAAAGCAAATATATATGAATCATCAAACTAGAACAAATAATTATATTCCAACCTTCTACATTCAAAAAACAGAGAAGGAGAAAGAGATCTAAAGTTATTTAAACAGTAAATATAAATTAACTTTTTTAATATAAGTATAGATTAAATGTTAACGATCAAATAAAATACCCGTACAATTTTTACTTGTTAAGTGGTCCTGTCTTAAAGCTTTCAGACATGCCTAGAGCATTTTGTTTAAGGATTTTTACCTTCCTATACCATATATTAAACTTTATTACCCTCAATATTAAGGTTTGTGTTAATTACATTTCAATATACCAAATTACCATTTGTATACCATAATTCAAATTAGGGATATAATTAAGGGTGAATTTATATTAGGCATAATTATAGGACCATATCTTCCCAATTCTCCCACCTCCCCCACACGTTTTACCTTTACCAGTAATCTTCCCCACCCTACCCCCTCCACACGTTTTACCTTTACCCGTAATCCCCACCTTCCATGTTTCTGTTTTGAATTCCACCATTGATCCCAATTAAAAAGCTTTGAAGCTTTGAATTTAAATTGGAGTTTTCAAAAATAATTATTTGTTTTGATTGGGTGTTGTTGTAAATAATTTGAAATATATTTAGGAAATTTTGAGGGATTTTGATGAAGATTTAGACTTGATTTTGGCTGACTTTCAGATTGAAACTCGAAGAAGAAGAAGAAGAAGAAGAAGAAGAAGAAGAAGAAGAAGAAGAAGAAGAAGAAGAAGAAGAAGAAGAAGAAGAAGAAGAAGAAGAAGAAGAAGAAGAAGAAGAAGAAGACATATTTCCATAATTTGTAGATAAATTGTGGTCAAATTAAAAAAATTGTAGATAAAATGTAGACTGTTTTTTGCAGAAGATTTTGTAGAAGCTTTAATCGCTTTGGATGTGTGAAAACATAAAACAATGCATCTACAATCAGAATACAAATAAACTACAATATATCTACAAGATATCTATAAACTGGACACATTGAATTTTAATATCCCAATTCACATTTCAATTGTAGCATAATTGGCATTTTCGACATAATTGTAGAAGATTTGTAGAAGTTTCAGTCTTTCCAATCTATAATTTATCTATAATTCTACAATTTATCTACAATTTCTGAAAATATGTCTTCTTCTTCTTCTTCTTCTTCTTCTTCTTCCTCTTCTTCTTCTTCTTCTTCTTCCTCTTCTTCTTCTTCTTCTTCTTCTTCTTCTTCTTCTTCTTCTTCTTCTTCTTCTTTCAATCTGAAATTCAGTCAAAATCAAGTCTATTATTCACTAGAACCCCTCAAAATTAAGATATAAACTCGAAACCATATTCTCGATTATTTTCAACAACACTCAATCCAAACAAATAATGATTTTTGAAAACCCAAATTTGAATTCAAAGCTTTCAAGTTTTTTTAATGACTATTAATGGTGGAAAATATATGGAAGAACAGATGAAGATGAAGATGAAGAACAGAAATCTCCTTTCAGTTCCATAATTATGCAGCTTCCAAATCTCCTTTCCGTTTCAAGTTTTGAATTTAATGTGGAATAAATCAATCCCAGATTTTGTGGCACTTTTCGCGCGCTATAAATGACAGATTCTGCCTAATTAACAATTAGTATATAAATTATAGTTAAAGTATGGACTGGACGGGTAATATACAAATTATGCATATTTTTTATAATAAGGTTTCATATATGGTATAATTAGAAAAAAATTCCTTTTATTTAGGCTGTCTAGTATAGATTGGACTTTTAAGTAACTAGTTAGACTTTTAATTAACTAGTTGGGCCTAGTCCAATCTTCAGGGAAGTTCCAGCTCGGTCAAGTCTCTTTTAAAAGACTGACAATTAAGATACATATACTATCTTGAAAATATATTAATTATTCATCATATTTTGCAACTAGTACAGAAAAAGTGATTCATATATTTTTAAATTAATAATATTTATTTTAATTAATTATAAAATCTATAATTACATATTTAGTAAGAACAATATGGACTGCACCATAACATTACTCAAATGCATTATAATCTATCAATTCCAACTAAAAAATAAATGACATGCAATTTGAATTAATAAGTCAATACTACTAAATCAAATAAAATGGAACCGAAAATATAACACTTTTCAAAATTTAAAAATAAATTAACATAATACTCTTATGTAAATTCATAAAATAATAGAATAAGCTTCAACATAATATAAATAAATATAATATAAAAAACGCAAACATAAATTTATAACCCCATTCAACAATGTGATCATACTTTAATAACATCATTCATCATATGTTAAGTTTATTAGTGACTCATTATTTCTAATGTTAGGAGATGTAATTTCAAAACAAGAATAATAACATAATTATGCTAAATAAAGAAAACAAACAAAAATAGAAATATATATGAGAACATACCTAGAATCACAAAAAATAACGACTAACAAATGAAAACCTTATTTAAATATTATAAAGTAATATATAATTTTAACATATTTAAATTTACATATTACCTCATCCAATAACAAAATTCAACTTAGTTACGTCACTCATTATATGTTATGTTTGTGGACGGCTTATTCTTTCTAGGATTACAAGGTGTAGTTTTTAAAAAAAAATTGAATGATAACATATCTAAAATTGAAAAACTTCTTATGTCTAAACGAGCGCTTAGTAGTTCCTGACTTGTACTACTAGTCCTTGAGTTATTGAATGGAATCCAAATATATCATTTATGGATCACCTTTATTTTATTAAATATCTGTTAACTATTAATTGGCTGACCTAACAGGTTGGGTTAGGTTCCATCACGATTAGTGTATTTTGAGTTGTGACAAAGTTTCCGCAACACAATAAAACAACTAACTAATGTCTGCGCTCTCCGAGGTACTTGGATCTGCATAAAATGTACAGAAAGTATAATATGAGTATATCATAGCGGTACCTAATAAGGATCAAAATTAAACTCGGTAAAATAATGACGAGCTCCGAATCAAGATACCTATTAGTCAAATAACCTGTAAAGAATATCCATTTAGAGCTAATAGAAGAACGGATACCAATACAAAGCTAAACATGGAAAGAAAAATAATTTAAAGATAGCAATGGAAAGTCAAAACAACAAATGACAACAAGGAGTAACAAGGTGGAAACACGGCAAAATGCTCAAAACACAGTTAAAGTACAAGTGAAACTAACTAAGGGAAATACGTGACAACCAAATAATAAGACTGTTCTAAATACTAGTTTACAACAAGAATCACCTTGAGGTATTACATCTGATAATCACATATCACGAGTCCCAAATAATGAATCATATAAACACGGAATCTCGTGCCCACATTATCAATCACAACTATACGGACAATTCACGTTTTGTACGGACAACTCACATAATATTACAACATGCCCGACATGGTCACACGCTCACTATCACAATTATCGAGGCGTGGTCATATGTCAATATCACAATCCGCCCCATCATGATCACAACCTAACAGTCCAACCATATCACAGAGAAAATAGATGTACAAGAATACATGTACATGATCAAAGAAGATCAAGTTTCATACTCCTGAATTGGTATAAATAACTTAGTATGGTGGATGCATGTGCAAGTGTACTATCACAACCCAAGTACAAAAGAAATATTAGAGAGATATAATACTTTGGAAACAACACCATAAGTAACATAATATGCATGACATACACAAGGAACATCACACTATTTCACGAATATCATCAATAGTATACCCCTAGGACATTACATATCATCCTTGACATAGCCGCCTTGTCTCGTCACATGTGTATCAATAATTGTCCCATCTTGTGTCGCCATATGCGCCAACCGAACATATGTAATATAGCCCGCTTTGTCTTACTGCATGTGCAATATTTATAACTATAATAGCACGACAGAAACCTCATGTACACGTCTTCCACGTAATTCAAATAATGCAATTAAGACAAATGTTATGGGGTAGTTTTTTTCCACACAAAATTAATCAAGATACTTAACTTAAAAGTCTTCAATCAATACTCTTATAATGCTTCTCCTCTCAAATTTTCCTTCGCTCGGCTTAAATATAACCAAATTGACTTAATAACATCAAAATATGCAAGAGAAACCAATTTTAATAAATATAATTAAGATCTGTATACAATTCTCCAAAAGTTAACCACAGGCTCCCCCTATCAAAACCGAGTCCGAGGGTAGATCTTGTTACCAAAAACCCACGAGTCCATATATGTATTTTGTTTTTAAATTCGAGCCCAATTCCACTCTCAATCTCAAATTTTCATTTATCAAGACAAAGACAAAATATCCCTTCAACATCATGATTTAGAAGTTAAATCTCATATATAATCATGTAATATAATTGAAAATTGATCAAAATCACTTACCTAATGGTAGTATGTGAAACTCCCTCCTTAAAATTGTCCCTACTGAGTCTAGGGTCCCAAAATATGAGGGAATGAAGCAACGCCTCATTTCCAGTCCATTTGTTCAGGTGCAGAAGTCCCAAATTGGACCTGGGGTATTTGCGCACCCTTCAAATGTAAAGAATGATCGCAAAAGAAACACCCATCACAGTCCTGCCAATGTAACAATGACGACAAGATGTTCGCAAATACGAACCAAGAACACTTTGCAAATGCGACCTCATGATTGCAAATGCAGAATTCCCCAGCCCAGAGCACCATCACAAAAATGACTCTGGCTTCGCATTTGCGAAGTTGGTCCACACTAATAGAAATTGCAAAAGCGGAGCCATCCTCACAAATGCAAGGTCCGCAACTGTGAAAATGATCTCGCATTGCGAGACTTGAATCACCAGCAAACATCATCAAAATTTTGAATCTCTCAACTCACTCGAGCCCATGGGGTCCACACCAAATAACCACACAAGTCTAAAAAAATCATACAATCTTTCTTGTGCAATTAGAACAAAAAGATAACATCTGAAACCACGAATCAGACACCAAAAGATCACAATGAACTTCAAGAACTTCTAAAAACACAACAATGTGTCTGATCCTATCAAATCAACTCAGAACGACACTAAATTTTGTAGATAAGTCACAAATGACAAAATGGACTTATTCCAACTCCCAAAATCAAAACCCAATTCGATAGCTAATAAATGAAATCATGGTCAACCTAAAGAATTTCTAATCTTCAAATTGCCAATTTTTGACAAAACAAGCCAAATCAATTTAGGGACCTATGAATTTAATTTCGGGCATACGCCCAAGTCCAAAATCACAAAACGAACCTATCAAACCCATCAAACTAGCGTTACAGGGTCGTTGTCACGACACAAATTTTCCATCATCGGGACCGTAACGGCACCTAACATTGTACTCGCTAGGCAAGCGAAGTACCAATTATTTCATCTTTTCCTTTTATCTTTTAACACTTTACAAGTTAACATATGTAAATCAGCGGAATAAAAATGGAATAACATAATTTAATAAGTGATCTTAATACAACTACGAAACTATAATAAAATTCCACCCAGAACTGCTGTCACAATTTCACATACTGTATACGAATACTACAGATAAAAGTCTGAATAAAGAAATACACATCTGTCTTGGAATAGATAAAACAAAAAAGAAATGGGATAGAAAGTGATGCCAAGGCATGCGAACGCCTGCATGACTACCTCGGGTCTCCACTGGACTGAAGTCGGAAACCTCAAACTACGATCCGTCATTAGCTCTGTAATCTTGACAAGAAGTGCAGAGAGTAATATCAGTACAACCGACCCCATGTATAGGTAAGTGCCGAGCCTAACCTCGATGAAGTAGTGACGAGGCTACCGTAGGGCATATCAATATAGATATATAACCTGCAAAAATTTATAATAACATATCAGAGGAATAGAATGAAAAATAACCGGAACTTTCTTTAAAGAAACGTAGGACTCAGCCATTCTACGAGTATCCAGCTATAACCAATCCTCAAGAAGTTTTTCAATATCTCAATAATAAATTTTCAACAGAAATAAATGCCAAGAAAACATAACTGATGCGGCATGCATCCCGATCCCACCATATAAACAATAACAGTATCAGTAATCCAACAATAACAATATCAATATTCTCCCTTATTCCTCCTTATTGTGGCACGCAACCTGATCCTACCTGTCATCCCTTATTACTCCTTAACAAATATCACACTTATCCCTCCTGTTGCGACATGCAGCCCGATCCCACCTGTCCACCCTTATTACTCGTTATTACAGCATGCAACCTGATCCCACCAGACAATCACTTTCCTTCCTTATTCCTCCTATTGAGAAATGCAACCCGATCCTAATATTTGTATATACCAACACCAATAGAGTAGATTCAAGGTATTTCACAAGTTAGCTCAATTTCCAAATTTTCTATACTCTAACCTCCACACTAGGAGATCACTACGATAACGAAACATCACCAATGAAAGCTAATGAACAAGGCCAACAAAGGTGCACCATAAGGCACCGATAACACAATATAAGCCAACAGTGTAATAAAGAAAACCCATGAAACAATTAGATATTTCAAATAAGAGGGTAACAGTTAATATGAAGCAATTGGCATGGATACATTTATGGCAAGTAGAAATTAACGCATGGAAACAGCTTAAGCATATAGCAATTAAGACAAAAATGGTATAATAGGAAACATGGAATTGAATGAACTAAAAGTTGAAATTTGGTGGCGCGTAGGTACTCGTCACAACACCTATACGCCACACACATGAGATTTCACATAGTACATAAGACGGGATTCATATTCCTTCAAGTTAAGGTTAAGCCAAACACTTACCTCAAGCCAATGAGTAATTCAACACTCAACCACCGTTTTACCTCTCGATTCCACCACCAATTCACTCGTATCTAGCCATAGAAAATTCAATAACATCAATAAATTCTAAATAAACAAATTCTAATGCATGAATATGAATTTCCCAATTATTTTCCCAAAAAGTCAAAACCCGACCCTAGGCCAACTTGGTCAAAACTCGAAGTTTGAACCAAAACCCGATTACCCATTCACCCAAAAACTTAAATATGAAATTGATTTTGAAATCCGACCTTAATTTGAGGTCCAAATCCATAAAATTCAGAAATCCTAATTTCTATCCAAGAACACCCAAGTTCCCATGTAAAACCATAGATTTTGTAGTGAAATCATATAAAAGGGTGAATTAGATTGAAGAAGATGAGTTTGAAATCACTTACCTATGATTTGAAGAAGTTTGAGACTTTGAAAACAAGTGCATTTATCGCAATTACAATTAGGGACTCGAAATTACCCTTTAAATTTATGCTACCTTCGCATTTGCAATGAAAATGTCGCATTTGTGACAAAATGCCTTCGCAAATGCTGGCTTATAGTTCGCATTTGTGAGGATGGACTGCCCAGTCCTGGTTCGTATTTGCAACACATTTGTTGCATTTCTCAGGCCTGCACATTACGCAGTTGCGAAGCCTGATCTCGCAGTTGCGAGATCAGAGGCTTGTGCAAAAATACCATATGCACAACTGAGTTTTCTAAGTTCTAATCACTCTGTGGCCTCTCCAACATTCACCCAAGCCCTCGGGGATCCAAGCCAAATATGCACGCAAGTCTAAAAATATCATACGGACTTGCTCATGCGATCAACTCATCAAAACAACATCATAAACAACGAATTTACCACAAAAACTCATGAAATTCCTAAGAACATTGAATCTCCATTTTCTCAACTAAGGGTCCAATTTATATCAAATCAACCCTGATTCTTACCAACTTTCAGAGATTTAACATAAATATTATTTTAAACATGTACAGGGATCCGAAACTAAAAAACAGCCCGATACCATCAAGAACATACACCAGTTCATTTCCAAACGTCTTTATATTTTCTATAAAAATTCATTCCTCGGGCTAGGGACCTCGAAATTCAATTCCGGGTATACGCCTAAGTCCCATATTTTATTTCAAACCCTTCTGGATTGTCGGAATACGGTTTTGAGTTCGTTTATCCAAAATATTGATTGAATTCCGCCAAAAATCATGTTTTTAAATCCAAAATAACTATTTCTTAAAAACTTTCACACAAAAGCTTTCTTGTATTGTGCCTTGGCTGTGCACGCAAAACGAGGAGAGATAGGAGGAGGTTTTCAAGTCCTCAAAACACGTAAATGGACTCTAATATAAAAGATGGCCTTTTGGGTCATCACACTCGTCACAAATTTTCAAAACTTGGTCAACATTTCCAACTTATGCTTTGTATACGGCTAAAATTGGAGAGCCCGATTTTGTGGCCGTTATGACATTCCACGGCCCGCCTCCAGAAGCCTCGAGGTATAGTTCGAAGTTTGACCCTGGGGTCCCCTATGCTCAACCTCGGGGCAGCACAAGCCAGTGTCTAACGTGGATAAGCGGAAAGTTTCCAAGACCAAGAATATTACTAGCCTAGACCAGACTAGTAAATAACTGAACCAACAATGTTCCTTTGTAATAAATGCACATTTACTATATAGGTATTCCCTCGCCTTATAAAGGGGTTCCTTGTTATTTATTAAGAGAGACAACACACAACATGACACAATATTTAATTTACAAGAACATTCTCTCTACTTTCTAACGTATACTCTTGATTTCATTGCTTACATTTATTGATTGCACTCATAGTGATCTATTTATTGTTCTTTATTTATTAATCATAAAGAGCCGCCGTTGTAGCTCTCATAACTGTTAATGCCCCATCGATTTCCCTCAAGTGGGCGTCCGATTCGACTTTAAGGTCCCGTGTACGCAAGCTCGAGGCCTCGATCCCCAGCCATTCAGTTTGATTATTACACTATCTACAAACTCTTATCTTATTTTCATGTCTTTCTCTTAGAATCTATTGCCTAACAACTAGCATAAATATAGATCGCATATTTTTAGAACCAAAAAATCAAATCTAATTTTAATTACCATTTTCAAGGAAAATAGTTTGGCGCCCACTGTAGGGATAAACATAATAATGATTATTTTCTTGTTGGTTTACCATATAAAACAAGTTATCTTTCACACTTTTTCTTGTCTAAAGATCTTTAATTCTAGGTCAAAATATCTAATTCAGTAAATCACATGGTAACAACGGCGTTGAGGATCACCAGGAGAATGACGTAGATGTTCTAGGTGTTTGTGTACCACCACAAAACACTGAGAATTCCCCAAAACCAATTCCCGTGGACGTGGTCTCGCGCAACACTCAACACGTCGAAATAAGCTCCCACAACAATAGGAGCATACACCTAGGAGATTGATAAGAAGCTAAAAAAACACCACCTAGGAAAGAATAGAAAGTTAGCCTTCACATTATTTTTGAAATGTTATAGGCACAACAACTGGTGATTGCTCAGCTACAAATTCACCAGAAAACTCCGAACACGCTACCACCAAAAACGGCTCCCTGAGCCGAATATATACTAGAAAGTTCAAGCAACAACGGGTCGGTAGCCGACCTCACCATCATAAAGATGCTCGGGGACCTCACAAAGAGGATCGAGTCTGGTGAGAAGAAGATCGAAGACAACGACAAGAAGGTAGAGACCTACAACTTTAGGGTGAATCAAATTCTGGGGGCACACCCGATCCTGAAAGGTATAGATTCGAAGAAGTTAGTGCAAAAGTCATTCTCTTAGGAAGCGGCCCCGAAACCCATTCCAAAGAAGTTTATAATGCTCGACCTTCCGAAGTATAATGGAACCTCGGACCCAAACGAGCATGTATCTTCTTACACTTGTGCGATGAAGGGAAACGACCTGAGGAACGATGAAATCGAATCTGTCCTACTGAAGAAGTTCAGAGAAACACTCTTGAAAGGGGTCATGATGTGTTATAACAACCTAGCTCCTAACTCTATAGATTCATTTGTCATACTGGCAGATTCTTTCATAAAGGCACATGCTGGTGCCATCAAAGTAGCTACAAGGAAATCCGATGAATTCAAAATCAAGCACAGGGAGAACGAGATGCTGCGAGAGCTTGTATCTCACTTTCAAATGGAACGAATGGAACTACCACCGGCCTCTGGCTTGCTTGGAAAGTGGAGGCCTTCACTCAAGGTTTGAACGAGCGGAGCTTGGTAGCTTTGAAATTGCTAAAGCAGAACTTAGTCAAATATCCCGCCGCAACTTGGTCGGATGTCCACAACCGATACCAATCAAAGATCACGGTCAAAGGCGTCGAAATAGTAGCCTCATCGGGCTCGGTATATCCTAGCAGGCTTCTGGCAAAGGTGTCAAAGCCAAATAAAGAAAGATACCAACTGTGAGCACGTGATTTTTACCTCGCTCAAAAATGTTCCTATAAAATTCATCAAAATTAGGATTTTTCTTTTAGTATTTGAATTTTTAGAAATTAATTGTATGATTTTGTGTTTATTTGCATTTTTTTTCTTTTATTATTTGAATTTTTAGGAATTAATTGCGTGATTTTGTGTTTATTTGCATTTTCCTTTTATTATTTGAATTTTTAGGAATTAATTGCATGATTTTGTGTTTATTTGAATGTTATGCATTTTTAGTTAATATAATTCACAAAAATACAAAAATAGCATGTTTGCATTTAGGACTTAATTTTTACATTTTTCTCTTTTTTGGGTTATTAGTTAATTAATATTGAAAATAACCAAAAAATGGTTATTCTTACATTTGTCTAATTTTATTTTGAAATTTAAAATTTAGGTTATTTTAAGGGTTAATTGGTTTATTTTGTAGAACTTAAAATCTGAATATATAACAAAAAATTATAAAGAGGAAAATACATATATCGTGGGTCTTTATTAAAGACCATGATTTGGGCCATTTCTAGCAATAAAACTTGGCCCAAAATCACCAAACCCATCAATTTAACCAAACCCAAACCACATACCGATCCAGCCAGAGGAGGTCCCAAACGACGTTGTTTGACGTCCACTGGATCTCAACCCTTCATTACTTTTGATCCAACGACCCAGATTTGGTCTCATAATTTTAATAAAAATGTTTGAATGACACTCACAACCCCTAGAGACAAAAATCGTCCTCTTCGTACTAAACTGACCTCCGGTGTAACACCATCTTATCCCCACCGTCTTTCCACTGACCTCCGGTGTAACACCATCGTAACCCCAAATCCACCCAAATTAACACCATTCAATCCGCATCTTCTCCTCTTTCCAACTCCCAAAAGATCACCCCTCGAATCCCGGCAAAATGTGTCAAATATTTTTCCAAAGAAGCGGCTGCTTCGCTGTCCACAACGGCGCCGACTCCAATAGCTCCCAAAAACACACCCCATACTCCCCTTGGCCTCCTCTACCTCAAAAATGAACCATGTTTCTTTCAAAAAACCCTCAAATGTTTCGAATTTCAAATGTGAAAATTAAGCAAATTTTGAGGCGAATTTTCAAAGCCATACTAGAGTTCCCAGACGAAGTAGCATGTTCGTATTGGCCAAAAACAAACATGTAACTCCGATTGGGGATTCAAGTCGAATCCAACAGTCTAGTTGAAGATCGAGTCAGTAAGTTTTCTTTTTTCTTTTATTTGTTTTTATTTTTGCTTCTTTTGGCGACAATTTGATTTTGCTTTAGTTTAATTATTTGTCGTAATTGGAAATACCGATTAGTTCTACTCAGATTTGATTTTGGTTTTTGGTTACCATTTATGTCGATTGCATTTCTCATCTTTTATTTCTGATAATTCCATAAATTAAGTGTTCGACCATGTTTCTTGTTTGCTTTAGTTAGCCAAAGAAAAATCAACTTCTGGTTCCTTTCTATAAATAGTTTACTTGATGATTCTGTCGCATTAGTTTTAATTTTTTAGCTTAGCTTCAGTTCTTGTTCTGTGACTTTCCGCCTTTTTAATTGATAATTTGATAATGGTATGAATAAGAATTAGTTTTCATTTATAGGGTGGCATTGTAGTTATAGCTTTGCATGTTTTCTTTTAATTATGTTAATTTAAGCCTTTGACTTGAACTTGTATTCCAGTAGTTTGAGAATTCTGAGTTGCATTTTGATTATTTATGATTAATGGTTCATATTTGATTATGGTTTTGGCTATAGCTATTAGTTAGCATTAAAGATTTAGCTTAGTAGAAATGGTATTTTAGTATACTAGAAGGATAGTTTGGGTTTAGTTTATTTAGTTATGGTAATTTCAGGATAAAACAAGGGTAGCATAGGTATTCTATAAATAGGAAACAATGGTAGAATCATTTAAACTCTTCTAGAAGAGGGTCATATTATGAAATTCAGTAGTTTTAATGCAGTGACTTGGGAAACAAGTCAGAAAATAAAGGACCAAGTAGGTAAAATCCAAAAATTGAAAGAGGGACTAGTAGTTAAAATAAAATAAAGGGGTTTCCCTAGCCTTTGTCTATAAAAGGGCACCTCAATTCATTCAAAAAAGGCATATAGATAATCTGAAAATATCTAAAAATTCCCAGATATTTTGAAGCTTAAAAAATCTCAAAAAATCCTCAAAAGTTTCTAGAAATCCAAACATTATTAAAGTTATCAAATTCTCTAAAAGTTAGTGGTTTTTACTGTTCCATCGGGTCCATTTTTCCTCAGAAATAATCCTAATTTCAGATGTCCAATATAAGTTTTTCTCTATAGGATGAAAAATGACCTAAAATACGCTTATTTGAGGTGTTAAGGTTTCAACACTTGTCATGGGTTAATATTTTAGCTGGTTGGGGTTCATTCGAGCTATTTGAGTGGGTTTTACTGGTTTGGGTTTGGGTTTAAACTTTTCTAGGTATTTGGTAGCATTCCTGGGTTCATTAACTACTCATGAGTTGTAGATTCCTGTGATTATTTTGTTGTTTGAGTTTGCTGACCCTCAGTTTTGTTTTGCTCGAATTCCAGGTACATTTTCAATCTCCAATGATGTATGAAGTTTGAGCTTAATGAATCCTCAAGTTGAAGATGTGTATTATTTGGTCTTTCATCAGCTTTTATTACTATTATGTTTATTATAGTTGAGACAATGATTTGTATAATATAACATTTGGACTGAAACTTTGGTTTATGCAGTAGTCAATAATTAAGTTCAGCCAACAGAATAATTGATTTAAAGATTCCTGTCGTGCTTAGTTGAAAAATGAATTTGAAATGAGATTTTGGTTTAAACTAGTATGGACATTTTATTCAATGGAAAATTATTATCTCCTGTAAATGTTCAGTAAGGTGATGGGAACTTGATCATTGTATGTTTTGTGAAAAGTAGTATATTTCATTTTGTCACAGTTTGATGCTTTAGTCGGTATTGCCTTATACATTGATTTGGAAATCACTGTTAAATAGTTATTTAATGTCCAGGCATGTTGTGTGTTTTTAAGTAAACTAGGGTGGTTGATTGGTTGTCTGGTGGCTGATCGAATGATCCACACATTTGATGGCACCTTTGTTAACATGCCTAGGTTTACTCAATTATGGCCTATTGTGAGCCCAGACAGCTCATTCCTTGTGCAAATGAGATTTGGGCTTGAGATTGAGCCCAAGTCCTGAAGAGACGATTGAACAAGTTGAAACTTTAGTTTTCTCCCCATGGGTTGCCTTAAAACCCAACTCGCTCGGAACTTTGCTAGCACCGCAGATTCAATAAGATTTGAATATTCTAAAAATCGATTTGTAAAGATGGACCTTCCAAATAATGTATTATCGATTAATTGAGCCTTATTAGAGACACATTTTATAGAAAAATAATAGTTGGCTATAGGATTGTCCTTTTAAAATAAAAAATAAGGTGCGCCGCGCCAAACGGAACCCATAAATTGCGTGGCCCTGGTGAAATTCTTATATTAAAGTGCTTAGAGATTCGGGACATGCCGTTTAGCGAATTTTACGACTTCCCGCAAAGATAATAACGCGTTAGTCTCTTTTAGGCGCGCCTTTAATATTTTTATCTTCCTAAGCATGGGTGCACATTTTTGTGATCCAAATCCAAATCCCAATGGAGTTGGAACATGTCAAAAATCGCGGGTGCATTTATGTGACGTGGTTTGCGGCGTGTTTTAACGACATTGCAAACTTCTTTAAAAATCTTGAAAGCGGTAGAGAAATAATTTAATATTTCACCATTGGATGAACATGTACAAACATCAAAATCATTAGCCAATTATAGTAGTTTAAGCAACCGTGCTAGAACCACGGGATCCGGGGGTGCCTAACACCTTCCCTCGGGTCAACAGAATTCCTTAGTTATAATTTCTAGTTTCCAGACTCCATTTGGGCAGTCAAAACTTTCCTCGATTTGGGATTCTAAATAAACCGGTAACTTGGGACACCAAAAGCCAAACCTATCCCAAGTGGCAACTCTAAATAAATAATTAATCCCATTTCGAATAATGTCACTTTAATTGGAAAAACTCCCTTATACATTTTTTATCCTTGGGAGGTAGCCGTATAAAAAATGGAAGGTGTGACAGCTCTGGCGACTCTGCTGGGGAGGGAACCTAGAATCTATGGTTTAGGGTTCATTCGAGCTTAGAATTAAAATTATATTATGCTTCTTCTGATTTTCCTACATATTCCATGCTGATGTGCTAAATGTTTTACCGCTTTGACATTGGATAAATTATATATATAAATTGTTACGAAACCTTCTCTCCTTATCTTCGGGGATGTGCTCGCTGGTCGAGACTCCCTGTTCTGTTAGTGTCATACCTTGAGATGATAAAGAGGCTCGGACAAGTTACTAAGCTGGACAATCTCGCTATTCCCCGGTACGTAGCCTCCTCCTCGACTATGTTCTGAACTTAGTATAACAAAGCCTCATGCCAGATCCCTAGTAGGAACATTTGTTTGCATTACATGCATTTGACTTAGGGGACTCAACACAGGGGTTGGGTCCGACTAGGGCAGGCGTCCTGAAATGAAAAGACCATCCTGATGCATATTACGTGCTACTTGCGCATTTATTTCTTTGGATTCACATGTTGACCGGCTTGTGAATAAAGAGAGAAAATTGAGAAAAATAGTGGGTTTGGCAAAATGTTTGGCTCGAACTACGCCGGTTTGAATCTCACCAGGTGTGAGATACGTAGGAAACCCCCATCATTTCAAACCTCCCTTTTTGCGAAAATAACCAAAACAAAGAAAACACAAATGTCAAATTTTTATTTGTTATCCTAAATAAATCGGGTGATGCTATCATTGGAAAGAATAGCCGAATGTTCCATAAAGGGACGCCAGAAGGCTGATTTTGCACAAACGGTCACCTTTGGGTCTTTATTGTATTTTTGGCCGGCTAGCGGGCACAGCCTTAAAATCTTCCTCAGTGAAGAGCTGAAAGGCCGTATTCACAAAGCTGGGCTTTTGGTTTTAGAAAATAAATTTCATAAAAGAAAGGGGTCAATTTTTGATTTTTGAAGTCAAATAGGAATGAAGTCATAAGTCACTAATTCTCCTCAATAAATGTGCAGAATGAGCACAATCGAAAACGACCCTTTTTCATTTGTAACCCGAATCCCTTTGGAGCTGCAACTGTGGTGGAATAATCTATGTATAAAAGGGCAAGACGAGGTAAAGAAATATTTGGGAGGCCTTCCCAGGCTATTAGAGATTGTACCCCGAGGAGACATCATAAGAGTGTTGGTCACGTGCTGGGACCCGACGCACAATGTGTTCCACTTCTCATATTTTGAACTTATCCCGACTTTAGAAGAAATAGTTGGGTACATCGGAGATGCTGATCTTCCTTTGAGACATAAGGATTTGGTTGCTCCAAGAGTTGTGGCTGTGCATTAATTCTTAAATACCTTGAAAATAAGCAGAGTGGTATATGATTCAAACTTTAGCGGCAGGGTTTTGCACCTTTTCATTCCTGTATACCATATATGGTCACATAGGAGGGCTCAACAATCCAGAAAATAAAATCTGCAGCAAAGGAAACCATGTCAAATGGGAAGAACATAGACGCTTTGCTTTTATGGTGGCCTTCTTAGGACTTCTGATGTTTCCAAGGAAAGATAAGAACATCGACATAAAAGTAGCAGGGTTTGTCAGCACTCTGCGCACCCAAGCCAAGTACACACCCGCACCTATGATAGTAGCTGAGATCTTTTGCACTCTTACAGCTTGCAAGGCCGGGAAAGATTTCTTCGAAAGGTGCAATCTGTTATGAAAATGTGGATAAACGAGAATTTATGCCATCCTCCCCAATTTATGAGCTATGGGTCTGCAGAAAAAACTTGCATAGAAGAGTTTTACACAAGATTTAAAGGGCTCAGTTTACACGAAGGAGTAGCAAGATGGACATCTTACTTTCAGTCCCTCACAGCCAGTAAAATAGAGTGGACGCTGGGATGGTTGTCTGTGGACGAGATCATATACATGATGGCAACATAACTTCATTTCCTTTTGATGGTTCTTAGGAATATCCAGCCTTATGCACTGCACCGGGTCTTGATACAACTTGGAAGGTGCTAGATAGTGCCAAAAGACAAAGATCTCAGTACCCGAGTAGTCGAGATTGGACCTGATGGTCAGTTCCCCGAAGCAACAGTCCACAAAATTTGGAATGAATGCCAATACCTAACGGCAAACACTTGTATATGGGATCGGTCCAAAGGCGAAGTGTCGCCAAGATATCTTGCTTGGTAGAGGAGAGAAATTGAGTCCGAAAGGCCGGCCAAAAGTCTCCATCTCCAGGAATTCGTTGAAGCATAGCAAGAGCAGTGGGATTGGTTGGATAAAGAACACGAGTACAGGGCTACGATAAGCAAACTAGAGAAGCAGGTCATGAATTGCAATTCGTGAAAGATTTGCAGGCCGTCGCAGATGAGGGCGAAAAGAAGAAACTGGTCAAGGAAAATGAAGCCCTTTGGGTCCAAATTTAGAAGATGAAGGTAGAAGCAGAAAAACCCACTCAGAGCACCAAAGATGCAAAACTTATAGATGGCTTGAGACAAAAGGTGGATGACTACAGTTTTGATTTGAATAAAGTAGAAAAGGAGCTAGCCAGGGCTTGGAAACAATTGGTTGAAAATGCAGTAGAACGAGCATGTCTAGTTAGGAAATTAAAAGAACAGTTCGACGGTAAGGTGTCAGGGTTAAAGGAAATGGTCATCATCATGGAAAACAAAATGTTCAAACAAGCAAAATAGTTCAAAATTGATAGTGAGCACTATTACGCAGCATTGGCACAATTAGAATTGGATTTGCAACAACTTCAAAAGCATAATCAAGTAGCTGAAAAAATTTTGGGAGCCAGAACTGAACAAATTGGGCGGTTATTGTAGGAGAAAGGTGTCATACGAGAAAGAATCAAAGGAATCACTCACTACATGACAATGAAATGTAACAGTTGTGAGGACATGCCTAGATCTATGTTCTTTTCCACCCTGAAGCTTTTTGTTCGCCGCGTAACGGAAGATCTTCATCACCTCTAAAGGGATTTAGCTAGTCGACCTGCAGCAAGGCCAAACGATGCCTCGCGGGCTCCTGGAGCAATTGAAGCCCTAATGTATAAGTGATTTCTGAAAACTATGTCTTTCTTTAGAGTATGTCAATTTGTCTTAGAGTATCTATTTTCTTTTACGCATGGTTAATTGTTCTTCGAGCGTGTGGTCTTCTTATGTCAGAGTCTGCTAGTTACCTATTTAAATCTGTCAGTATTCGTAACCGAAGTTTGTTATTATGAAAATTGAAATTCAAAAAAATATCTTGTTGCTTTCATTTTATTTTTCATGAACTACACTCGGTCTGATTCATGCGGGGCATGATATGTAGGCAATCTTCATAGGATTCGATCGTATTCTAAAAAAATAAAACAAAAAGTCACAGAAGGGGAAAAGGGATGAGTTAAATGAAAAGAAAAAAACAAAGAACCAAAACAAAAGGAAAATCAGAGAGATAGAAAGCACAAAAGGGGAAAGCAAGAAAATAAAGAGTGGAAATCAGAAAGAAAAATTGGAATAAATGCCGGAATGACACATGTGACCATAGCGAACATGTAGAAATCCATTTACTGTCTAGGTGCATCACACCCCAATGTGCGATTCTCTATCTGTTATGTGTCTCAAACTGACCCTTTGTTGATTTTACAAATGCCAGTCCAGGTTTTAGAAACGGTGGTTGGTTTGTGGTAAACTGGCTTCACATCTATATTTCACCAGATTAAAAGGAAGCACAGATATGTCATCTGAAATGACTTTTCCAGCAATTCCCATCTTAGAAGATAGCTCAGTTACAGCTATTCCGGCCTCAAATTCTGCGACAACTGAAGAAAATAGGATCCTACGACATAGAGTCATGGAAATGTGGGATGCATGGATGAATGGAAAGATCCGCCGAGTGCTATCCCTGGATTTCCTGAGCTCTTCCCAAGGGGGGGGGGTACTTCTACTGTTCCCATTAGCCATCCAAACATCCTCCTGGGACAACCTACCATACCGGCCAATTTTGTCGAAGCACCTTCTGAAGTCCGCCCTCATGTGTTCACCCCTAGCACAACCCAAAATATTTTTATGGCTCCCCCATGTGCTGCCACCACACCGCCTGCAGTGCCAAGACCCATGTTTGATCCGACGACTTTTACATTTCAAACTCTCAATTACCAAAATGAGCCTCCTCCATACCCTACATACACTTATCCTCAACTGCCATATGAACTTACACCACTGCAGGATAAAAATCCTAAAATGCCTGAACAAGATGAGATAGCAAGAAGAATGAAGAGCCTTGAGCAAATCCTGAAGAACATGTAGGGCTTGAGTGGGAAAAAGAGCGTTTCTTGCAGAGATCTGTGCATGTCCCCGCATGTACATCTTCCTATCTTCCTTGGGATTTAAAATGCCAATGTTTGGAAAGTATGATGGTCATGGCAACCCCACCACTCACCTGAAAGTATTGAAACCAATTGCGTGGGGCAGGAGGAAAAGAAGAACTATTGATGGCATACTTCGAAGAGAGTCTGGCAGGCATTGATTCAGAACGGTATATGGACCAACATGTCTCACGATGGCATATCTGGGACGACCTTGCCAGAGATTTTGTACGGTAATTTCAGTACAACATCGACATTGCGCCAGACAAGAATTCTTTGGCTAATTTGAAAAAGAAGCCTTCAGAGAGTTTATGAGAATATGCTAGTAAGTGGCAAGAACAGGCGTCGAGGGTAAAGCCGCCTATGGATGAGATAGAGATAGTCACTATTTTTCTCCAGTCCCAGGAAGCAGATTATTTTCAAAATTTGATGTCAGGAATAGGCAAGCCTATTGCGGAAGCAATCAAGAATGGCGAGATGGTAGAAAATGGTTTGAAAACGGGAAACATTCTCAGTCAGTCAGCCATCAGGTCAACTCCCCAGGCCATCCAAGGTGGGGTAGGAGGAGTCGCAATGAACAAAAAGAAAAAAGAAGCTTCGATGGCATCCTCCGGTATGAGAAGACATCATGCGGACAGGCCTATATTCGCGGAAAGAACCTCTCAATACTATTATCCCTATCAAGACATGCATTATGCCCCCAACCATACACAATTATGAATGCCCAAACATTTGCACGAACGCAGCAGCAGGTCAACAGGAACCAGGCTCCAAGAAACCAGCCTCCCCAAAACCACTATAATCCCCGCCCTCCTTAAAAAAATTTCCATCACAAGGAGCCACCCAGAAGGCAAAACTTTATTCCAATTGGGGAATTGTATTCTAGCATGTTCCCAAAATTGGTCCAGATTGGTCTCTTGTAGCTTGTGCCTCCGAACAGACAAAACCCAGAGTCACCTTTGTACCAACGGGGTATCCGGTGTGCTTATCATTCAGGGGTTGAAGGGCACGACACAGAAAATTGTTGGACTCTAAAGCGACCTGCGGAAGATATAATAGAACAAAGGAAAATAGTGTTGAGGGATGAAGATGTTCCGAATGTGACTAACAACCCGTTGACGGCCCATAACAACAGACCAGTAGTCGGATGATCTGCAAAGACAAAGAATTTTACCCTACTTTGAAAGCAATAATAGCTATTGTTGACACAGATAAAAAAGCCAAGAGCAGCCTTCAAGAAAGCTGAAGAAAAGAAAATGAATGAAACCAAACACTTAGAAGCTGAAAAGAAGGTTAAAGCTAAAACTTAGCCGGCACATGTCAAAGAAACAGTCCTTTACGTCCCATGGGGTCGTCAAGAAAAGTAGCCAACTTTGAGTCCCCCAAAGAGGTTTGAGTTAAACAAGACGATTTACATACCCAACGGAACCTATGTGGTGCGGCGACCAACTAAACCGCCAAGGATAAATGAACCCATGGTAGTTGGTCGCGCACCTCAGAGGCCAATGACGGATCCTTCTACAGTCCCTTGGAACTATCAAGAAACAGTGGTGACATACAAAGGCAAAGAAATCACTAGGGAAACTCATGAAAAGCACCCTGTAAAGAAATATTCTAACCTGGAGGAAGTGAACAGTGCTACCAAAAGGCGATTTCCACCCAAGAAGTCGATGAGCGCCAAAGAGGCGGAGGCCTTCTTTCGAAAGATAAAAATGCTTGACTACGAAGTAGTGGACCAGCTCCGGAAGTTGCCTAAACAAGTCCTTTTGTTATCCTTGCTGATGGATTCTCGAGAGCACCATAAGGTGTTGGCCAAAACTCTAAACGAGGATTACGCTCTGGTTCAAACCTTTGTGGAAAAATTGGAGTGAATGGCAGAAAGATTCTTCACAGTTAATCAGATCACATTCAGTAAGAATGATCTGCCTCTAGAGGGAGCCTCCCACAACAAAGCCCTGTATCTCACCGTCAAATGCGAAGGCTACTACATCAAAAGAGTTATGGTAGATGGAGGTTCCGGGGTGGACATATGCCCCTTGTCAACACTACAGAGAATGGAAATCAGGACAGAGAGGATTCGCCCCAATAATGTGTGTGTCCGAGCTTTTAATGGAATTAAAAGAGACACGATATGAGAGATTGATCTGGTCTTGACCAATGGTCTGGTTGATTTTGAGGTGACATTTCAAGTGTTAGATATGGACACATCTTACAATTACCTCCTGGGAAGGCCATGTATTCACGCAGCGGAAGCTGTGCCTTCTACTTTGCACCAGATGCTGAACTTTGAACATGAGAACTAGGAAATAACGGTCCATGGTGACGATGAACAGTCAATATACCCCGACCCCTCCCTCCCCTATGTCGAAGCTAAAGAAGGAAGTGAGCATATAGTCTATCAGGCTTTCAAAATCATAGTAGTTGATCAACACGAAGAAGGCAAACCATGACCCCAACATTTCCTCTCTAACGCCTTAATCATAGTGTCTAGAGAGATGATATGTCAAAGATCCAAACCAGGGAAGAGGCTCAGAAGTTCTTTACAAGGGATAATTGATCCAATTGCTTTGCCTACTGCACAGAAGTTTTTCAGGTTAGGCTTCCACCCAACACCAGAGGATATAACATGGGCAAATCGTAGAAAGCGTAATAGATGGGCTGTACCTCAACCTTTACCCCGCTTGTACGAAACATTTGTGAAGCCCAAGTATAGTAAGGAAGAAGAAGATTAGACCTTCAGAGTGGAAGAAATTTAAGACATATGTGGGGCCATGAGAAAATTATTGTATGAAGCTAACGTGGTCCAACTTGGAGAAGGCTCGAGCACCGCTGAGGTGCTCTACATGGGAATGGATGCCAAATTGTAAAATTGTAAGGCTACACCTTTCCCAGTCAAGTGGGAGGCCCGGTAGTCCTGCCTTTCCATATTTCTTGCAACACAATTTATTTTAGGGTGTAGCTCGGGTGTTTTCCTTTAGTATTTCATCCTTTAATTTCCAAATGTAAACCCTGTTATCTTACAACTTCAAAGAAATGAAATCAATATTTCATTGTCTACATTCCTTTATCCTTTCTGATTTTGATATTTTCCTTTTATTTTATTTGTTTCAGTTCCAATAATGTGGCTTTAAATAATATGACATGCTTGCGGACTTCATCCCCTGATCCGAACATGCTGCCTAATTATGAAATAATGAACCAAGAACTAGAGTATGACGAAGATGAGGCTTTTAGGGAAATCAATCAAGAGCTGGAACATTTTAAAAATAAACCTAAGCAAAATTTAAATGATACCGAACCGGTTAACTTGGGTGGTCCGGACGAAAGCAGGGAAACCAAAATAAGCATCAATGTAAATGAGGAAATACGGGACTCACTAATTCAACTTCTTTTTGAATTCAAAGGCGTGTTTTATTGGTCCCATGAAGATATGCCAGGGTTGAGTATTGATTTAGTGGCTCATAAGTTGCCTACGTACCCCCAATGCCCTCCAGTCAAACAAAAGACAGAGAAAGTTCAAGCCTGATATAAGCGATAAGATCAACAAGGAGATCACAAAGCAATTGGAGGCGGGAGTAATCTGAGTGGTTCGCTACACCACATGGTTAGCCAATGTAGTCCCGGTGCTAAAGAAAGATGGGAAAACCCGAGTGTGTGTAGACTACAGATATCTAAACAAGGACAATCCCAAAGACAATTTCCCTTTGCCCAATATCCACATCCTTGTTGACAACTGTGCCAAACACGAGATATAGTCTCTCGTGGATTGCCACGCAGGATATCACCAGGTGTTGATGGATGAGGAAGATGCTGAGAAAACTACCTTCCCCACACCTTGGGGTACTTATTATTATAGGGTCATGCCTTTTGGTTTAAAGAATGTTGGGGCAACATATATAAAGGCTATGACCACTATCTTCTACGACATGATGCATCAGGAGGTAGAAGTATATGTGGACGACGTGATTATCAAGTCCAAGACTCAAGGTGATCATGGACGGGACCTAAGAAAGTTCTTTTTGAGGCTTCACAGGTATGATTTTATATTAAATCTATCCAAGTGTCCATTTGGGGTCCCGTCATGCGAGCTCCTGGGGTTCATCGTCAGTCGGAGAGGTATTGAGCTGGATCCAACCAAGATAAAATCCATCCAAGAGCTACCTCCCCCGAAAACCAAGAAGGATGTAATGAGTCTGTTGGGAAGACTGAATTATATTAGCCAATTCATCGCCCAGTTGACCTCTACGTGTGAGCCATTATGCAGGTTGTTAAAAAAGGATGAAACAATTAAATGGACTAATGAGTGTCAAGAGGCTTTTGACAAAATTGAAGATTACCTATCCAATCCACCAGTCTTGGTCCCGCCGGAATTGGGAAGGCCATTGTTTCTACATTTTACAGTCCCGGAGAACTCTTTTGGTTGCATTATCGGGCAGCATGATGTCACCGGAAAGAAAGAGCAGGCCATTTATTACTTGAGCAAGAAGTTTACCAGTTACGAGGCCAAATACACCTGCTAGAAAGAACCTGTTGCGCCTTAACTTGGGTGGCGCAGAAGCTGAGGCGCTACCTGCAAGCCCACACCACCTACCTTATAACTAGACTGGATCCATTGAAGTATATATTCCAAAAAACGGATGCACATAGGGCGCCTGGCAAAATGGCAAATCCTGCTCACCGAGTTTGACATAGTCTATGTCACTCGCACCGCGATGAAGGCCCAAGCATTAGCAGATCATCTAGCCGAGAACCCAGTTGATGATGAATATCAACCCTTGAATACCTATTACCCAGATGAAGAAGTGAATTCGATGGAGGTAACATCTAAATACATCACTGCTTGGAAAATGTTCTTCGATAGAGCGGCAAATGCAAAAAGACGTAGGAATTGGGAAATCTTAATTTCACACTAGTCAACACTACCCAGCCACAGCACGGCTTTGGTTTTTGTGCACCAACAACAGAGCTGAATACGAGACCTGCATCATGGGCATGAATATGGCTATTGACCAAGACGTCAAGGAATTATTAATCATGGGGGATTTAGATCTGATTATCTGGCAAGCCCAAAGAGAGTGGGAAACGAGAGATTTCAAAATCATCCTTTATCGACAGCATGTGGAGGATCTCAGCAAACGGTTCAAGCCGGTATAGTTCAGGTACATTCCTCACCACCACAATGATTTAGCAAATGCACTTGCAACTTTAGCCTCCATGTTGCCTTACCCCGGAAACACCTACATCGATCCCTTGGAAATCCAAATCAGGGAAAGGCATGGGTATTGTAATGTGACCGAGGTTGAATCCAGCACTTAGCCATGGTATAATGATATCAAGAAGTTTCTGAAAACACAAGAGTATCCCGAGCAGGCCACCGGGGATCAAAAGAGAACCATACGACGGCACGCGAATGGTTTCTTCTTAAGTGGTGATATCTTATATAAGAGGACCCAGATCTCAACTTGCTAAGATGTGTTGATGACGAGGAAGCAAGAAGGATTATGCATGAAGTACACGCTGGAGTGTGTGGTCCTCATATGAACGGGTATGTATTCGAAAAAAAACTTCGGGCGAGATATTACTGGATGACCATGGAGAAAGACTGTTTCAGCTTCGTTTGGAAATATCATCAATGTCAAGTGCACAGTGATTTGATCCATGCACTGCCAACTGAATTGCATCCTATGTCAGCACCTTGGCCACTCGCTGCCAGGGGCATGGACATTATTGGGCCCATTGAACCAAAAGCCTCAAATGGACATAGATTCATATTGGTTGCTATTGACTACTTTACAAAGTGGGTCGAAGCTATCACACTTAAGTCAGTCACATAGAAAGCTGTGGTAGACTGTGCATTCCAACCTCATTTGCCGCTTCGGTATTCCTACAACCATCATTACCAACAATGCTTCCAACCTGAATAGTCGCCTAATAGAAGAAATATGTGCAAAATTCAAGATAACACATAGAAACTCAACTCCTTACCGGCCCAAAGCCAGTGGTGCCGTTGAAGCAGCTAACAAGAACATCAAGATGATTTTGAGAAAAATGATTCAAAACTCAAGATAGTTGCATGAAAAACTGCCTTTTGCATTGCTTGGATATCGCACCACGGTGCTCACATTGGTGGGGGCAACTCCATAATTATTAGTCTATGGGACTAAAGCTGTTATATCCGAAGAGGTAGAAATATCATCATTCCGGATGATTGTCGAAGCAGAAATTGATGATAGTGAGTGTGTTAAGCGTCGGCTGGAGCACTTGTCATTAATTGACGAAAAATGAATGGTTGCGTTTTGTCATGGGAAGTTGTACCAACAAAGAATGGCCCGCGCTTACAACAAGAAACTGCGCCATAGGAATTTCGAAGCCGGACAACTTTTATTGAGGCGTATTCTCCCATACCATCAAGAAGCTAAAGGAAAGTTTGCTCCGAACTGGAAAGGTCTATACATTATCAGAAAGATACTGCCCAAAGGAGCATTGTACCTGGGTGACGTCGAAGGAGACAATCCTGAAATAGCAGTGAATGCAGATGCAGTAAAAAGGTATTACGTTTAAACTCCATGCAGTAATGATTCAGGCTGATTGAAATGACGAAGGCTTTTCTTTCCCGCTACCCTAAAAACTATCAATACTTCACAAACCCTTTGAGTCGGTTACGTTTCTTTGATCACCCTCTTTGGAACCCGGAAGTGCTATTCAAAAAGAAGAAAAAAAGAAAAAGAAAAAACAAAAGAAAAAAAACAAGAAAACAAATGAAAAATGAAAAAATGATGAATGAAATATGAAAAAAAATAGAGAAACAACAAACAAATTAGTTTAGGAAACGCTTCCTGAACTACGTCTGACTTTATTCCGAAAGGATACGTAGGCAGCCTCTTCATAAGGTTAAGTCACATCAAAATAAAAACCCCAGTTTCCCAAAAATGAAACTGAGGCAGATGATGTAATGGTTTGGCCATGAGCCCGCTAAAATGGTTCCAAAGTTGTAGTTTCCATCCAATTTCTTTTACCAAAAAAAAACTTGGCCCAAGTCCTTCCGATCGATTGGCGAAAGCAGGGATACGACAAACGTCATTGTTGGAATTTGGCACATTTCAAATTGAGAGAAATAAAATAAGAGAGTCATATTGGTGAAAACCTTCGGGCACCATAGGGCGATGGTGAGTAGAGAAGATAAAAATGAGAGAGTCCGTTTAGTCAAAATCGTAAAGAGCACTATCGGGCAACGGGAGAAGAGAAATGAGAGAGGCGATTGGCGAAAACCCGCAAAGGGCGCTATCGGCCGAAAAAAAGATATATCACCATCAAAAGCCTGAGCAAGTTTCCCTGGTTTTGAAAGATTGAAATATGGGCCATACGAAGCAGGATATGTTTATGGGTCGGGTATACAGTCTGAGAAGCATGTCATGTCCATTTGAAGTCGGCACGCACCCCCACATGAGTCCTTCTCTTTTCCCCGAAAGGGACACTTCTCTCTAAATCCATATGATTGCTTCTGTTTCTTCCTTGAATCCATTTCAGCTAAAATTTGATATTATGACTATTCCGCAAGAAAAGGTGGTAATATCGGTTTCATAAGACTCGCCTTGAAAGGACTAAAAATACCAGTCTCAGCGGACGCATCTAGCCGATCCCGCCTGGCCATGACAGCTGACGCTTCAGAAGCAGAAAGGTGGAAAGAAAGAAAATCGAAGTCAAAAGCCCACAAAGGTATAATAAAGATTAGAAAGGTTAAGCCCGAGTAGGCTAATTGTCTCCACAAAGTTTCAAAAGGTAGGATACCCAAAGGCTCTGAAATGGAAATTTGGGCAAAGAAATCGTAACCAAAAGGCCTATGAAGCCGAAATAAATCTGGATGATGATATCTCCCCACCAACCAACAAGGAACGTCTGGAAAGCCAAAGGTCTTCTCAATATAAGTGAGGCGGGATCAAGCAAATCAAGGCCACAAAACCGACCAATGTTTCAAACTAACAAGTCATGTTTTGTTTGAAAATTTGAAACAGGTATAATCCAAAGCAACGGGATAAATAGAAAATGCAACCAAAGGAAATGCATAGGGACTAAGATTAATCTTGTAGCGATGATCAACCAAAAGGGAAGTTCTCTTTACATATTTTCCCGCAGTTTATATAAAAGAAAAGAAGAAAAGGAGAACCACAAAATATGGTAGCACTGGACTCCGATCCTCAACTCCATCTCCCCAAATCTAGGACCACAACCCCTAGCTCTCCCAAGCATAACCTGTGGACCTCCCCGGCAGAACCCCAGGACCATACTCCGTTCATCCCCAACATAACCCGAGGATTCCTTTCTTTCATTCCCTAGCATAACCCGAGGGTTCCTCTCTTCATCCCCAGCATAACCTAAGGGACCTTATTTCTGTCATTCCTCAGCATAACCTGAGGACCAATGCTTCTATCCCTAGCACGACCTAAGGGTCTTTCCTTTCTCTCTATCCCCAGCATAACCTGAGGGACTTCTTTTTCTTTCCCCAACATGAGTCTCTTCTTTCAATCCTAGCATAACCCGCGGATTCCCCTGGCATAACATATGAGTTCCTTCTTTCAATCCCGGTATAACCCGTGGATTCCCCCAGCACCACCAACGAGGTTCTTTTCTTTCCTATCCCGGCATAACCCGCAAATTCCCCTAGCATAACCCAGGAGGTGCTTTTCTTTCCTATCTCGGCATACCCCGCGGATTCCCCTGGCATAACCGAGGGGCCTTTTTCTTTCAAATCCCGGCATAACCCACGGGTCCCCCTAGCATAACCTAGGAGTTTTTCTTAATACTGACATAACCCGTGGATCCGCCTAGCATAACCTATAAGTCCTTTCCAAATCCCGGCATCCGCAGATTCCCCTGGCATAACCCAGGAGTTTCTTTCGATCCCGGCATAACCCGCGGATTCCCCTAGAATAACCCAGAGGGTGCTTTTCTATCTTATCCCGGCATAACCCGCGGATCCCCCTAGCATAACCTAGGATTCTTTCTTCCAAATCCCGGCATAACCCATGTATTCCCTGGCATTACCTAGGAGCCCTTCCTTAATCCCGGCATAACCTGCGGATCCCACAGGCATAACCTAGGAGTCTTTTCCAAATTCCGGCGTAACCCGCGGATTCCCCTGGCATAACCCAGGAGTTTCTTTCAATCCCGGCATAACCCGCGTATCTCCCTGGCATGACCCAGGAATCTTTGTCATACATGCCGTCATAACCTGGATGTTCTTCCTCTTCCCTAGCATAGACTCTTTATTCTTACCCCGGCATAACCCGCAGATTCTCCTCTTATCCCCAACAGGGACCCGTTTCATCTTCTGGCATAACCCGGCCATCTGCCAGCATAACCTGGTAATCTTTCCAAAAAATAAACAATCCTGACTTTTATTGTTTTCAATAGAAATAGTTTAGATTTGTGCTACAAATAACTCACGAAATATTCGTAGTGAAAACTGGGCAGAAAATTTCGTTCATTTGTTGGCGTTGATGTCCGAACAGGTTTTACCTCAGGGCACAAGATTTGAGATGACCGGAAGAGCGAATCTCAATCTAGGACAAAGGAAAAGAAGAAAATAACAAAAAGGAAACAAATGCAGAATGGTTGAAAAGAAAGATGCGGATGGCCCAAATTTGATTCAAAGTCACAAGTCTGCATGACTTGCTTGATTTCAATGCTGAAGAAAGAACTTGAACCTACAGCTTATGAGCATCAAGATTCAGATCGGAGTCCACAGCGAATCCAGCTAAGACCCAAGATCAAGCTACAAGAGATTTGTAGATAGGATCTTGTAACTTATAGTTGATAGGCATAGTTAGCTTAGTTTTGATTTCCTTTCGGTGTAATAAGGAGGTCAGCAAGTAGTACTAGCAAAATCAGTAGTGAAATCACAGCTCATAGTAGTCCCAACTACCAGATACTCCAGAACTACACTGATCTGATTCCTTTATAGTCAAGGATATGTAGGCAAACTTTGAGGTAGGGTTCGGTCACACAGTTTCCAAAATGCTTCTCATGGAATGCAAAGCAGGCAAAAATACCTCAGTTGCTCATTTATCTTTGCCCGGAAACCCTTCGTGTCTCCGAGCAAAGAGGGGCAGATGTGAGCATGTGATTTTTGCCTCGCTCAAAATGTTCCGATAAAATTCATCAAAATTTGGATTTTTCTTTTATTATTTGAATTTTGAGGAATTAATTGCGTGATTTTATGTTTATTTGCGTTTTTCCTTTTATTATTTCAATTTTTAGGAATAATTACGTGATTTTGTGTTTATTTGCATTTTTCTTTTATTATTTGAATTTTTAGGAATTAATTGCATGTTTTTATAATTATTTGCATGTTATGTATTTTTAATTAATATAATTCACAAAAATACCAAAATAGCATGTTTTCATTTAGGACTTAATTTTTACATTTTTTCTCTTTTGGGTTATTAGTGAATTAATATTGATAATAACAAAAAAAATTGGTTATTCTTACATTTGTTTAATTCTCTTTTGAAATTTAGAATTTAGGTTATTTTAAAGGTTAATTGGTTTATTTTGTAGAAGTTAAATATGTTTTGGCTTATTTTTATCTTTTGTTACTAAAATCTGAAAATATAACAAAACAATATAAAGAGGAAAATACATATAACTTGGGTCTTTATTAAAGACCATGATTCGGGCCATTTCTAGCAAGAAAACTTGGCAAAAAATCACCATACCCATCAATTTAACCCAAACCCAAACGCCATACCCGGTCCAGCAGTCTAGTTGAAGAATCAATAAATTTTCATTTTTCTTTTGTTTTTTTTTTTTGCTTCTTTTGTCGACAATTTGATTTTGCTTTGGTTTTAATTATTTGTCTTAATTGGAAATACTGATTAGTGCTACTCAGATTTGATTTTGGTTTTTGGTTACAATTTATGTCGATTGCATTTTTCATCTTTTTTTTATGATAATTCCATAATTTTAGTGTCCGATCATGTTTCTTTTTGCTTTAGTTAGCCTAAGAAAAATCAACTTCTGGTTCCTGTCTATAAATATTTTACTTGATGATTCTGTCGCATTAGTTTTAATTTTTTAGCTTAGCTTCGGTTCTTGTTCTGTGACTTTCCGCCTTTTTAATTGATAATTTGATAATGGTATGAACTAGATCTAGTTTTCAGTAATAGGGTGGCATGGTAGTTATAGCTTCGCATGTTTTCTTTTAATTATTTTAATTTCAGCCTTTGGCTTGAACTTGTGTTCTAGTAGTTTGAGAATTCTGAGTTGAATTTTTATTATTTATGGTTAATGATTTTGATTTGATTATGGTTTTGGTTATAGCTGTTAGTTAGTATTAATTAATTTTTAAGATTTAGCTTAGTAGAAATGGTAATTTTAGTATACTAGAAGGGTAGTATTGGGTTTAGTTGATTTAGTTCTAGTAATTTCAGGATAAAACAAGTGTAGCATAGGTATTCTATAAATAGCAAACAATGATAGAATCCTTTAGACTCTTTTATAAGAGGACCATAGTATGCAATTCAGTAGTTTTAGTGCAGTGACTTGGGAAACAAGTCAGAAAATAAAGGACCAAGTTGGTAAAATCTGAAAATTGAAAGATGGACTAGTAGTTAAAACAAAATAAAGGAGTTTCCCTAGCCTTTGGCTATAAAAGGGTACCCCAATTAATTCAAGAAAGGCATAGAGACAGTCTGAAAATCTCTAAAAATTCCCAGATATTTTGAAGCCTAAAAAATCTCAAAAAATTCCTGAAAAGTTTCCAAAAATCCAAAGCTTATTAAAGTTATCAAATTCTCTAAAATTTAGTGGTTTTTACTGCTCCATTGAGTCCCTTTTTCCTTAGAAATAATCCTAATTTCAGCTATCCAGTATAAGTTTTACCTCTATAGGATGAAAAATGACCTAAAATATGCTTATTTTAGGTGTTAATGTTTCAACACTTGTCCTAGGTTCATATTTTAGCTGGTTGGCGTTCATTCGAGCTATTTGAGTGGTTTTTGTTAGAATATACGCTTAACGCTAGAGGGGAGGGGGTAAATAGCGTTATAATAAAAAACAGCGTAAACTTGCGGAATTTAAAAATTGCAGGAATGAAATAAGTGCGATAAGTAAATAATAGGGAACGAACGCACCGATGTTATCCTGGTTCACCACAAACCGTGGCTAGTCCAGTCCCCGAGAGACTCTCTCGAGATTTCCACTAACTTCGTTAAGCTTACGGATGCTTAACAAACCGTTACAAACTGAGAACTTGAGTCACACAAGCCTCAACAACCTTTGCTCGAAGATACAACACTTCAAGACTTCAACCAAAGGAATCACAACGTTCCTTCTTACAATACAAGGGATTAACACTTCCCTTCAAGTGTGTAAAAACACTTTGCACTCAAAACAAGACTCTCCTTAAGAGTAGATATGAGTAAAATAAATACGCTCAAGAACGCAACAACTTTCGTCAAGAATTTGGCTCTCAAAAACTTATGTAATGAATAGAAAATGATAAATAAGAGAGTTTGCAAGCTTTAGCAATAATATGATCAGTTGTTGTGTTTAGAAGACTGATCTAAAGATGTATTTATAGTGTCAAAAACATGCATAACCGTTGCCTAATTGCCAATTAAGAATTGCTGATTTTGTGCTACGACAATCGATTGTCTAATTGGCACAATCGATTGTTTTCCAATCGTTCCAAAAATCATTCCCAGATTTTACGCAGCATAATCGATTAGTAAGACGTATAATCGATTATTGGCAACGTTCAAAAAATCATTTCCAGATTTTACTTAAAACAATCGATTATCAGAAATATACAATCGATTACTTGGCAACGTTCGAAAAATCTTTTTCAGATTTTACTTCAAACAATCGATTATTAAAATCCTATAATCGATTATCTTACGGAGTTTGAAAATATTTTGGCAACGGTCATTTACATAATCGATTATGCTATATGGACAATCGATTATTTTTCAGTCTTTAAAAATCTAATAGACACTGCCTCAACACAATCGATTGTCATAAGGTTCACAATCGATTATTTTGTATCTTTGAAAAATCTGATAGACACTGCCTCAACACAATCGATTGTCATAAGGTTCACAATCGATTATTTTCTAGCTTTGAAAAATCTGATGGACACTGTCTCAACACAATCGATTGTCATGCAGATTTCAAACATCTGATGGACACTGCCTCAACACAATCGATTGTCATAAGGTACACAATCGATTGTCTTGCAGCTGCCTTAACATAATGGATTATCATAAGTACATAATCGATTATCTTTGTCCAGATTTTAGAGGCATGTTTAAAAATTATTTTGCTAAAATAAATATGCATGATTTAAAATCATTTTGCTCTAAATTAAATATGCATGATTTGATGAAAATGTTTTTACGAGAGAAGCCAAGTCTTGAGTTAAATTGTCGGATCAAGATCACAATTAAAGAGCGACTCATGTATAACTTTGTTTAATCTTGATCTTTGTTTGTCTTGTGCTTGAACTTCGTTACGTGACATTTGCGCGCTTGTGCTTGGACCTCGTCATATGTCAATTGCGCATCGTTTGTCATTTATCAAAACCTACAAATATGAACACGTTTAGTTTAGTGCCTTGAGAACGTGTTTCAACAATTTCCCCCTTTTTGATAATGGCAAACCTTAATCGGGATATGCATATTAGGTATTTCATAATGACGATCCAAGACAACTATATATATATATATATATATGCAATTAGTTCCCCCTCAACATATGAATTCCCCCTCAATTTATGCCAATAAGTATTAAGTGCATAGCCCTTATTCTTCCCCCTTTTGACATTAGCAAAAAAAAATTGGTAAATAACTTGTTTATTGATTAATCAAAAATTTCAACTTCATAAAAGGGATAATAAAGCAAATAATGTCAACATAATCGATTATTGATACTTGATAATCGAGTATATACTAAAGAGAAATCGATTATTCTGCAGAGGAATCGATTATTCTGCACCAGTCTTTATAATTCCCCCTGCTTTTAGGGCGATACATGCAAAAATACGTTAGACGCCTCCGACGCTCAAGTTAGTAATCACGTGAAAGGGAAAATGCAATGCATGACTTAGATCAATGTGGAGTCAAGAATCCCGAGTTCACTACAAATTCGGAAGAAGGACTCTTTCTCTAAAGGTTTTGTGAAGATGTCGGCCAATTGATCTTTGGTTTCAACAAATTCAATTTCGACATCACCTTTGAGAATGTGATCTCTTATAAAATGATGCCTAACTTCAATGTTTTTTGTTCTTGAATGAAGAACGGGGTTCTTCGTCAAGCATATGCGCTAGTATTATCACATCTAAGAGGGATATGATCGATACTTAGGCCATAGTCCAAGAGTTGCCGTTTCATCCAAAGAATTTGAGCGCAACAACTCCCCTCGGCTACATATTCAGCCTCGGTTGTGGACAACGCAACACTTACTTGTTTCTTGCTAAACTAAGAAACTAGAGAGCTACCGAGCAAATGGCAAGTGCCACTAGTGCTCTTGCGGTCCAATTTGCATCCAGCGAAATCGGAATCGGAATAGCCAACAAGTTGGCATGAAGAACCTTTGGGGTACCATAGACCCACATTTACAGTACCAACAAGATACTTCAATATCCGTTTCACCGCAGTTAGGTGAGACTCCTTAGGACATGATTGATAACAAGCGCATAAGCACACGCTAAATATGATGTCCGGTCTACTAGCAGTAAGATAAAGAAGAGATCCAATCATACCTCGATACTTCTTGGTGTGAACTTCCTTACCTTTCTCGTCTTTGTCTAGATGGTCGGATGTGCTCATGGGAGTGGCCATTGCTTTTGCGTTGCTCATTTCAAATCGTTTTAGCAATTCTTTGCAATATTTAGCTTGACAAATGAAGGTTCCTTCTTTCATTTGCTTTACTTGCAGCCCCAAAAAGAAGGTTAGCTCACCCATCATAGACATTTCAAATTCGCTTGTCATTAAATCAGAAAATTCCTTGCACAAAGCATTGTTTGTAGCACCAAAAATAATATCATCCACATAGATTTGAACTAATAAAATATCATTGTTTTTATGCTTAACAAATAGAGTGGTGTCAACTTTCCCCCTAATGAATTCATTTTCCAAAAGAAATTTGCTCAATCGTTCATACCAAGCTCGGGGAGCTTGTTTGAGACCATAAAGCGCCTTTTTAAGTTTGAAAACATGATTGGGAGATTTAAAATCTTCAAAGCCCGGGGGTTGTTCTACATAAACTTCTTCTTGAATAACACCATTTAGAAAAGCACTTTTTACATCCATTTGATATAAATTGAAATTCATAGAAGAGGCAAAAGCAAGAAATAAACGAATAGCTTCTAACCTTGCTACGGGTGCATATGTTTCTTCATAGTCAATTCCCTCTTCTTGATTATAGCCTTTTGCTACAAGCCTAGCTTTGTTTCTAGTGATTACGCCATTTTCATCTAGTTTGTTTCGAAAAACCCATTTCGTACCAATTATGGTATGATTTTTGGGTCTTGGCACCAAATCCCAAACGTCATTTCGTTTGAATTGGTTAAGCTCCTCTTGAATTGCCAAGGTCCAAAACTCATCCCCAATTGCTTCGGAGATGGTTGAAGGTTCAATTTGAGAAACGAAAGTAGTATGTCCTAAGGTGTTCTTAAGAGTGTTTCGAGTACTTACCTGTTGTTCAATGTCGCCAATTACCTGTTCGAGAGGATGGTCTTTCATTGTCCTCCATGCGTTAGGCAGTTTCGTTTCTTTTTCCAGTTGTGGTGCTTCCTCCGATAATTGTTCCAAGATTTCATCTTGAATTTCCTTAGGAGTTTCCTCTTGTACTTTGTCTTGAGGACTCATTGAGTTTAAACTACCTGCAAGTTCAAAACCAGAATCCTTTCTCACCAAGCGAGCATTATTTTCGGAAAACACAATATGAGGGGATTCCTCCACAGTTTTGGTTCTATTATTGAATACTCTATATGCTTTTCTACGTGAAGAATAACCAATAAAAATTCCTTCATCGGATTTGGCATCAAACTTTCCCAAATTATCTTTACCATTGTTATGAATAAAACATTTACAACCGAATAATCTAAGATGGAAGATATTTGGTTTCCTTCCCTTGTAAAGTTCATAGGGAGTTTTCATGAGTATTGGCCTTATGACTACTCTGTTTAATACGTAGCATGCGGTACTCACGTCATCCGCCCAAAAATATTTGGGAATCTTAGCCTCATCGAGCATGGTTCTAGCCATCTCTTCGAGACACCTATTTTTCCTTTCCACCACTCCATTTTATTGTGGTGTGCGTGGAGCAGAGAAGGTGTGCTCGATACCGAGTTCATCACAAAAATCCGCGAAGAGATTGTGATCGAACTCTCCCCCATGATCACTTCTTATTGAAGTGACGGTTGTGTCCTTTTCATTTTGAACACGTTTAAGAAAACATTTAAAATTATGAAAAGCTTCACTTTTATGAGCAAGAAATAGTGTCCATGTAAATCTAGAATAATCATCAACAATAACAAAAGCATAACGATTTCTACCAAGACTTTCAATTCGAGATGGTCCAAAAAGGTCCATGTGAAGAAGTTGCAATGGTCTAGTAGTTGAAACAATATTTTTCGATTTAAAAGATGCTTTTGTTTGCTTCCCTTTTTGACAAGAATCGCAAATGGAGTCTTTTTCAAATTTCAAATTTGGAAGACCAATAACTAAATTTTGTGAAACCAGTTTGTTTAAAAGATGCATGTTGATGTGAGCTACTCTACGATGCCATAACCACATATCATCTTCTTTGCTCATAAGACAATTCACATACTCAGATGAAGAATTTTCGAGATCAACCATATAGATGTTATCCATTCTAAAACCACGAAGGATAATTTTAAAATCGCTACGGCGAAAAACTAAGCATTCATCCAAATCAAATAAAACAAGATTTCCCTTGTCACATAATTGACTTATGCTCAAGAGAATATATTTTAGACCTTTAACTAGCAATATATGCTTAATGGAAGAAGGTTCATCCTTACCGACCGATCCAATGCCGATAATTTTTCCCTTGTTGTTATCTCCAAAAATAACGCTTCCTCCTTCCTTGTGTTCTAGTTGAAGGAACTTGGATTCGTCTCTGGTCATGTGTTTGGAGCATCCACTATCAAGGTACCAAAGTACACTTGATCCCTTCAAACATACCTACAAGACAAATTAATGAGTCTTTGGTACCCAAGCTGTTTTGGGTCCTTGAGAGGTAGGTGTAACATGATGTTGTGCTTGACATGCAGTTAAGTGTCTATGTCAAGTGAAACAAGCAGGAGCAATATGTCCAATTCGATTGCAATAATGACAAATGACATTAGGATTATGCATTCGTCTAGGTTGATAGTAGTTGGACGGACGAAATTTGTTTACTCTATTTTCGACAATATGACTATTGCGCATTTCATGAAAATCATTTCTCCTACTATTTGTTCTAGGATATGCAGCATTTCTAGAATAGTTATTTCTAGGTTGAAAGCCATTTCTAGCTGTCCTAAAATGTTCAACGTTTCTTCTAGTGTTTGGTCTAGGATATGCATCATTTCTAGAATAGTTATTTCTAGGTTGAAGGCCATTTCTAGGTGTCCTAAAATGTTCAAAGTTTCTTCTAATGTTTGGTCTAGCATGCATGTTGATTCTAGGATTGTTATCTCTAGGATGAACATTTGTTTTATTTGTCCTAGGTTGAGCCTTAGGTGGTTGGGGTTTGGCTTCAACTTTTTCTTTAGGCTCGTTTTTAAAACCTATCCCATGTTTGGTCGATTTCAAATTAACAAGAACTTCATTCAAATTTTTATGAGAAGAATTGAACTTATCTAAGGTGCCCTTAAGTCTTTCTACCTCATCTTTTAGATGCATTGAAAGAAGTACAATTTTTACTAGAACTCTCGGGTTTGTCGGCGCTTCTTTTGCCGAAAAAATTGTTTTCTTCTTTCAACTTCTCATTTTCCAAAATCAGTTTTTCCAAATCCTTTTCTTTCAAAGAGAGTTGTTTTTAAAAATCTTTTTCTTTCAAAGAAGCATTTTCCTTAATGTTTTTAACAGGTTTGGAAGCTTTAATGAATTCACTATACAACTCATCAAAGGCATTTTGCATTTCCTCAAGAGAATAGAAGTTTTTGGAAGAAATTTGACATACCTCTTCTTGATTGTTTTCGTGAGCCATGAGACAAAGATTTGCGGTTTCGTCTTCTTCTTCCTCACTCGACTCGTCTCCGGAGTCGCCTCCCCAAGATATGTATGCTCGTTGTTTCTTGAAGGGTTTCTTCTCCTTTTTGACATTTGGGCAATTTGATTTAATGTGCCCGATTTCTCCGCACCCATAGCACTTTACTTGATCTCCTTGTTGTTTGCCTTTTCGTTCATACTCTTTTCGCATGAACTTTTGAAATCTCTTAATAACGAGTCCGAACTCGTTATCTTCGTCCTCGTTATTTTGAGGTTGGCTTGTGCTTGCCTTGAGGGCGATTCTATGTTTCCTTTGATCATTAACAAGAGGGTTAAGTATAGAAGATTCATAAGTTTTAAGATTACCTCTTAATCCGTCGATGGTGACATTTGAAATGCAAATAGACTCTTGAATCGCGTCGGCCTTGGAGCTCCATTCCGGAGTGAGACTTCGGAGAATTTTTCGGACAAGTTCCTTATCCGTGAAGGTCTTCTTAAGAGCATGCAAGTCATTAACGATTTTTGAAAATCGTTCGAACATGTCATCGACCCTTTCGCCTTCCTTCATGTGAAACAGTTCATATGCATGGGTTAGAAAATCAACTTTAGCCTCTCTTACCTGGTCCGTACCTTCGTACGTGATTTCCAGCTTATCCCACATTTGCTTCGCCGTTGTGCAACATGATATTTTTCTGTAATCATCAGCGTTTATAGCACAATATAATAAGTTGATGGCTTTAGCATTGTTCTGCACTTTTCGGATATTATCCGCATCGTATTCATCTTCGGATTTTGGAACCCATTCATTTTCAACCTTTTTGGTTGGAATTTGTTCTCCCTTCATTATAACCTTCCACAGATGAAAATTATTCGATTGAATGAATATTCTCATCCTCTCCTTCCAGTACGTATAGTTTGTGCCATCGAATAGTGGTGGTCGGGTGGAGCATTGTCCTTCACCTATTCCTGCAAAAGAATCACGAGTAGAAGCCATGGATTGTTTCTCTCAAACGGTTAAGTTTTTCAGAGAGTTGGGCTCTGATACCAATTGTTAGAATATACGCTTAACGCTAGAGGGGGGGTGAATAGCGTTATAATAAAAAACAGCGTAAACTTGCGGAATTTAAAAATTGCAGGAATGAAATAAGTGCGATAAGTAAATAATAAGGAACGAACGCACCGATGTTATCCTGGTTCACCACAAACCGTGGCTAGTCCAGTCCCCGAGAGACTCTCTCGAGATTTCTACTAACTTCGTTAAGCTTACGGGTGCTTAACAAACCGTTACAAACTGAGAACTTGAGTCATACAAGCCTCAACAACCTTTGCTCGAAGATACAACACTTCAAGACTTCAACCAAAGGAATCACAACGCTCCTTCTTACAATACAAGGGATTAACACTTCCCTTCAAGTGTGTAAAAACACTTTGCACTCAAAACAAGACTCTCCTTAAGAGTAGATATGAGTAAAATAAATATGCTCAAGAACGCAACAACTTTCGTCAAGAATTTGGCTCTCAAAAACTTATGTAATGAATAGAAAATGATGAATAAGAGGGTATGCAAGCTTTAGCAATAATATGATCAGTTGTTGTGTTTAGAAGACTGATTTGAAGATGTATTTATAGTGTCAAAAACATGCATAACCATTGCCTAATTGCCAATTAAGAATTGCTGATTTTGTGCTACGACAATCGATTGTCTAATTGGCCCAATCGATTGTTTTCCAATCGTTCCAAAAATCATTCCCAGATTTTACGCAGCATAATCGATTATCTTAGACGTATAATCGGTTACTGGCAACGTTCAAAAAATCATTTCCAGATTTTACTTAAAACAATCGATTATCAGAAATATACAATCGATTACTTGGCAATGTTCAAAAAATCTTTTTCAGATTTTACTTCAAACAATCGATTATTAAAATCCTATAATCGATTATCTGACGGAGTTTGAAAATATTTTGGCAACGGTCATTTACATAATCGATTATGCTATATGGACAATCGATTATTTTTCAGTCTTGAAAAATCTAATAGACACTGCCTCAACACAATCGATTGTCATATGGTTCACAATCGATTATTTTGTAGCTTTGAAAAATCTGATGGACACTGTCTCAACACAATCGATTGTCATAAGGTACACAATTGATTGTCATGCAGATTTCAAACATCTGATGGACACTGCCTCAACACAATCGATTGTCATAAGGTACACAATCGATTGTCTTGCAGCTGCCTTAACATAATGGATTATCATAAGTACATAATCGATTATCTTTGTCCAGATTTTAGAGGCATGTTTAAAAATCATTTTGCTAAAATAAATATGCATGATTTAAAATCATTTTGCTCTAAATTAAATATGCATGATTTGATAAAAATATTTTTACGAGAGAAGCCAAGTCTTGAGTTAAATTGTCGGATCAAGATCACAATTAAAGAGCGACTCATGTATAACTTTGTTTAATCTTGATCTTTGTTTGTCTTGTGCTTGAACTTCGCTACATGACATTTGCGCGCTTGTGCTTGGACCTCGTCATATGTCAATTGCGCATCGTTTATCATTTATCAAAACCTACAAATATGAACACACGTTTAGTTTAGTGCCTTGAGAACGTGTTTCAACAGTTTTTACTTGTTTGGGTTTGGGCTTAAACTTTCCTGGGTATTTGGTAGCATTCCTGGGTTCATTAACTGCTCATGAGCTGTGGATTCCTGTGATTATTTTGTTGTTTGAGTTTGCTCACCCTCAGTTTTTTTTGCTCGAATTCCAGGTACATTTTCAATCTCCTATGATGTATGAAGTTTGAACTTATGAATCCTCAAGTTGAAGATTTATATTATTTGTTATTTCATCAGCTTTTATTACTATTATAGTTGAGACAATGATTTGTATAATAGGACATTTGGACTGAAATTTTGGTTTATGCAGTAGTCAATAATTAAGTTCAGCCAGTAGCATAATTGATTTAAATATTCCTGTCATGCTTAGTTGAAAAATGAATTTGAAATGAGATTTTGGTTTAAACTAGTATGAACATTTTATTTAATGGAAAATTATTATCTCCTGTAAATGTTCAATTGTAGGTGATGTGAACTTGATCATCATATGTTTTGTCAAAAGCACTATATTTCATTTTGCAATAGTATGATGCTTCAGTTCGTATTGCCTTATACATTGATTTGGAAATCACTATTAAATAGTTATTTAATGTCCAGGCGTGTTGTGTATTTTAAAGTAAACTAGGCTGGTTGATTGGTTGAAATCTGGTGGCTGATCGAATAAGCCATACATTTGATGTCACCTTTGTTAATAGGCCTAGGTTAACTCAATTATGGCCTATTGTGAGCCCAAGCAGCTCATTCCTTGTGCAAATGATATTTGGGCTTGAGATTGAGCCCAGATCATGAAGAGTTGATTGAACAAGTTGAAACTTTTAGTTTTCTCCCCATGGGTTGCCTTAAAACCCAATTCGCTGGGAACTTTGCTAGCACCATAGATTCAATAAGATTTAAATATTCTAAAAATAGTTTTGTAAAGACGAACCTTCCAAATAATGTGTTATCAATTAATTGAGCTTTATTAAAGACACATTTTATAGAAAAATAATAGTTAGCTTTAGGATTGACCTTTTAAAATAAAAAATGAGGTGCGCCGCGCCAAACGGAATCCATAAATTGCGTGGTTCTCGTGAAATGATTATATTAAAATGTTTTGAGATTCGGGACATGCCATTTAGCTAATTTCACGGCTTCCCGCAAAGATAATAACGCGTTACTCTCTTTTAAGCGTGTCTTTAATAATTTTATCTTCCTAAGTATGGTATACATTTATGTGACCCAAATCCAAATCTCAATGGAGTTGGAACATGTCAAAACCCGCGGGTGCATCTAAGTGACGTGGTTCGCGGCGTATTTTAATGACATTGCAAATTTCTATAAAATCTTTGAAAGCGGTAGAGAAATAATTTAAAATTGCACCATAGGATGAACAGGTACAAAAATCAGGATTGTTAGCCAATTATAATAGTTTAAGCGACCGTGCTAGAACCACGGGATCCAGGGGTGCCTAACACCTTCCCTCGGGTCAAAAGAATTTCTTACTTAGAATTTCTTGTTCGGAGAGTCCATTTCGGCAATCAAAACTTTCCTCGATTTGGGATTCTAAATAAACCGCTGACTTGGGACACCAAAAGCCAAACCTATCGCAAGTGGCGACTCTAAATAAATAATTGATCCCATTTCAAATAATATCATTTTAATTGAAAAACCCCATTATATGTTTTTTATCCTTCGGGGTATCCGTGTAAAAAAAAAGGAGGTGTGACACCAATCATACACTGAAGATAGAAGAAACGCCCCAATGCACAACATACCCCAATATGGAGAGTTAGATTCGATAGGAACCTAAGATCGATGGAGGCACCCTGTCTTTCTAAATACAACTTCAATGTTGACATTTCCAACATCGTGTCTGCCATGAACAAAATCATAGATACCAGGTGTCCAAGACCTGTACAGCTAGACCCGTCGCAATGGAACCCCAACATAGTTTGTGAATTCCATGGCACGTATGGTCATAAGACCGAAGAATGCAGACAATTCCAAGAAGAAGTAGCCCGACTACTGAGCAAGGGACACCTCTGAGAGTTTCTCAACGACCGAGCCAAAAACCAATATCAAGAAAGAGAGGCAAATAGGAAAAATGAACCGAAAAAACCACAACATTAGTTCTCATTCCTCGATGTTTGGTGGACCAGCCATGAAGATCCTTTCTACGTGTTAGCCTTTTAGAAAGGACATGCTCTGATACAAATTCATAAAAACTAAGAGTTTGCAAACACTATAGAGAACCAGGTTCTCCATTAGTTACCACAGTAAACAACAGTAAATAAAAAATGCACAATATTTACGTGAAAAACTCCCAACTCACATGATTAAAAATCACGACCAACCCTAGTAGGATTTCAACTTCACTAACTGAGAAAACTTCATACTACAACCTATTGCAATCCAGAAATTAAACACTTATTCCATTATCTCTTACAATAACTCTACTGTAAGCCTTTATTATAGTTCCATTTCAAAGCTCCACACTTGACTAACTCCAGTAAACAACCAAAAGCAATAATGGTTTGAATGATTGCCTACTAAATTTTCTAAAAAGCTGTGTAGGAATTTCAAATAAATAACATGAGACAAAGATACAACAATACTAAAGGACACAAGATATATGCAATGCTAGGATAAGGTTCATTATTTTGTAGTTTTTTTGTTGTTCAATGCACATGTGGAATACAGAGGTGGCCGCACATTTGAGAGAATGTATGTATTGTAAATACAAGTGTTAGGTCAAATCCTTGTAACATTGTGTGTTTTTTTTCTCTCTCTATATATATAGCAAATTGCAAATTGTAATTTTCGATCTCTAGCAAATTGCAGTTGTGCTGCTGTACTGTTGTAAGTACAATGTAACAACTTTAACATCTGTAGAGTTTGTTTACCTCAAAAAATGAGTTTAACAATTAAAGATATTTTTGTGGTTTTAAAGACACGTGATATATTCTAATATTAGTGATTATACGAGTAATATTGAGCTTAAGTAAGAAGAAATAAAGAACCAAATCACTGTTGTTGGAGCAGTAAGGGTCCTCGAGCTCGACTATCCATTGACCTCAAGGTTAACTAAGAGTAATAAAGTATGAATAATAAAGTAAAGGCAATAAAGCTAAAGAATAATTGGAGAGCGCGTTAAACAAGGGAAAAATAAGAATGTTCTATTGCAATGAATAATCTGATTATTTTACAAAATGATTGGGATCCCCTTATAGGAGGAGAAAAACCCCAATACAGTACATTGCTCATAAGGTAAAGAATTCTATTGGTAAAGGTGTATAACGGCCTAGTACAAACTTGTACTATTTCGTACAACTCTTATCCTATAATTAATGCCCAGGTCCACGGGTCCTTGAGAAATTTTCGCTCTTTTTTTTTACTCTGAGATAATGCTGACCTCGATGCAGTCTGTGCCAGGCACTCGATCAGCTTCCTCGAGGTAGGTGTCCCTTGTCGGATGCGACACCCACTTTGAGTCTCCCGGAATCAAGCCTATGGCCCGATTTAAGACATTAAAATTGTGCTCCTCAACTTTGACCACATACAGAGTTGACTTGCGCGACGACCTGAGGACATAATCTTATCTATTCCCTGTACAGTTCCGGTGTCTGTTTTTCTTGAGAGTAATGCCAGCCAACAAGGTATGTTTTAGTGAGCACAAGAAATCTGATTATATCACGTTCTTATTTGATTCTTTCATAAAATTTGACAAATCATCAAGCGACTGGCATAACTTCTCAGGTCGTCATTAAAAAACTTAACAATTAAAAGTACAAATTTGATCAATTATTGATGTGGTGATTGGGTTTCTGGACCCTAACAATCAAGATGTTTTCGAAAATAAAAAGATCAACCCAAACAAATACATTAGAAGTATGCATGATTAATTAGTTTTGATGGCCATTGACTACCTTGATCGGCCAATTGAGTTGAATTATAATATTAGTTACTCTAGTATTGTATTAACCTCGTAAATACGTGTCAAAACACAATTGGATGTATTGTTCATTAAAATATTTTTTTGTAAGACAACAAGTGTCTTACCTATTGAAGAATAAATGTTTGTCTTTCATTACTCTGTAGCTATATTTGATCTGTCTGTAATGTTGAGCAAGGTTCATTTAGATGATAAATAGAAACAGTACTACTACTATTTATTTGTCCAATAGGCTATAAAAAAGTACAACTACTATTTATTTGTAAAGCAGAAAGGCTTCGTGGAAACTGAAAGCAACAAAGCACAAACATTTACCGACAACTGAGACAAGGTAAGGACAAAACTTCCACTTGGTTCTTTGTTTAATATTACATAAAGAAGCTAATTAGGGTGCACTTTATTATATAAGGAAAGTCGTGTCGCCTTCTTCCTTTCTTTCCGTTGTTTTGGATACATGAATGAATTTTTTGTTTAGAAATTAGTAACATAATTTATTAATTAACATTAAAATAAAGCATAAGCCAACAATATCTAAAATAATCATTATGGCTTAACTAACATCGTAAGGGTCGTTTATTATTCAAATAAGACGAGATTAAATAGAATTGATGTTTAAATTATTTGAATTTTGTAAATTAAGAGAACATATGATTTTATTATTCTTGTTCACTTCGAAAATACAAATAATAATTAACTTGATTTGTGGTTATAAAGATATGTGATTTATAACTTGTTTGGCCAAGCTTTTTTTTGGGCCAAAAGTATTTTTTTCCCAAAAATACTTTTGGCCAAAAATTGAGGTGTTTGGCCAAGCTTTTGGAAGGAAAAAATGCTTTTGAGGAGAAGCAGAAGTAGTTTTGGAGAAGAAAAAAAAGTAGCTTTTCTCCAAAAGCACTCTTGGGAGAAGCACTTTTGAGAAAAATACAGTTAGAAGTAGTTTTCAAAAGCTTGGCCAAACATTAATTACTGCTCAAAAATATTTTTTTAATTAATCAGCCAAACACAAACTACTTCTCACCAAAAATACTTTTTTTAAAAGTACTTTTGAGAAAAGCACTTCTCAAATAAGTTGATTTTAGAAGTTTGGCCAAACGGGCTATTAATTCAATACCAATTAATAATCAAGAAGTATAAAGCATAAATGAAAGAAATGAGTCAATCAAATTAGTGTTACTTAAGCTATATCGACGTCGAGCTTAGTAACCTCGAGATGGGTTAAGAGCAGTATGGTAAGAACAGTAAAGAAAGAACAATAAAACTTAAAAGGACAACTCTGATTGATAGTGAGCGAACAATTATAGAGTATATTCTTTTCCAATGATTAAACGATCTTTACAAATAATTGGGGTCCCTTTTATATAATATGGGAAATCCTAAATAATGTACATTTCTATTTACATTAAAGAAACTTATTAGGACATTTGTATAACTGCCTAGTACGGATTTGTACAATTCTATTTCGGGATTTACGGCATGATTTTGGGGACGTGGCATGAATCTTGCCCATTCTATTAGAAATCCATAACGACATTATTTTGGGGTCGAACATACTTGGATTCGGTATTCATCGTACTTCAATCCTCGGCATTGCGTCCTATCTTCGAGCACGAGTCTTGTCCATCTGGTTCGAACTCTCCTTACCTCAACTCGAGCTTAATACAACCACTCAAGCCTATAGATCAGAGGCATATAATTTTAATCATATACATATAGTCTCTGCGTTTCTAAGAGTAGGTCGTTAAGAAACAATTTAATCTTCGATGCTCCGACGCCTTGATCCTGATGTCAATATCATGATAACAGTGGTTGAAGCGACTGAAAGGTCACTTTCGTGCTGTTGCCAATGTCATTAATTGGAGGCGGCTGATGGTCGGATATTTGGCTTCCCCAATATGCTTAAGAAACTTCTATAAATAGCCCAACTTCACAATTTTGGAAATTTTACTTCTCAAATCACTCTTAAAATCTCATTAGCTCTTTCAACTTCTCTGATTTTACCCTTCTCTCAATTTGTTCTTACTTCATCATCAACATTTTCTCTTCTTATGAGTTTCTAAACCATAATGGCTAAAACATCTTAAATTGTTCCCCAAAAAGAAAGGTGACCAGAAGTAAAATGGTGGTGCCACCTCATATCGAGGATTGTATCCCCCGCCGTGTGAATTAACATTCGATTTTGAAATTGATAAACTTGAATTGACACCAGGACGATGTGATACCATGTCCTGATATATTTTTTTGATAATCGAAGATAAGCTCGAGCAGGTGAAAAGGGGTTGCAACTGGGAGAACAAAGATGTATTGATCCCTTCTCCTGGAGAGGACATCACTACTCATAAAGCAGGGTACTTAAGCGTGTACACCTACCCATTCATCTTGGATCCTGCAGATCCAGCTTTGGTCCTATAGATCCAGTTATTCTTGATATTTTCCAACAATACCAAGTGACATTTGGCTAGATCTATCCTTCATTCTGGCGAATGATCAATCTGATCAGATACTTCTCGAGCCAGGTCGAGGGGATTCCTTTTACCCCCAACAATATGATCAGGCTATACACACCTTTCCTTTATCGAGGTGGCCTGATAAAGATGCAACGCCGATCCTCAAAATATCTCTTCTTCGGCATCAATAAGGATAAGAACCGAGGATGGATGAGCCAGTTTGTCCGAGTCAGGACCTCTAACCTGATTACTGCTGACAGGATGTCATTCCCTGAGGAATGGAACATGAAACATAAGTACATGCTTATCGGTAGTGATCTTATACCCTGCCTTCGCTTCTCTTTCTCGACCTAATCTTTTTCTCGATCTAATCTATTTTCGATGGTACAACAATTTCCTGGTTTTCTGGTGTTGTCCCAGACCTCGAAGGTTGGGTTCGGAAACTAGCCTCTACTTCTTCTTACGCGGAGCGCAACTGTCATGACCTGGCCAAAGGTCGATGGGAGGCTAAAAACCATGGTGAGTTCTCTCATTTGCATTGTGTTTCTCAGTGAAATACATACGTTTTATTTATGCAGGCTTCAAAGACGCCATTGCTATGCGACCGCCCCCGCCCGGTGAGGAAGAGATCCAAAAGACTTCCAAAGAAAAGAAAATAAAGAGGGGATCTCCTGCACGTTTCCTGAAGCCAAAGAAAAGCAAGGCTTGAAAGCCTAAGGCCGATACTGTGGTCCTACCTCTAGAAATGACTCAACGCCTTCAGGTTAAAGATAAATAAGGGGAATATGATGACTTTCTGTTGGTAGTTTGAAAAAGAGAAAGCAGATGTGCTTCGAACTCTACCGAACCGATAGTGGCTGATGCGGTTCATTATAGGACTGAAGAAATCTCTAAGGGGAGCTCGATCAAACCTCATCTTAGAGTTCATTTGAAGGGTAATACTGAGGGGCCAGGTCCCGATGCCCTTCAAAGAGAAATGAATGCCCCAAGTGGATCACTTAGGGTAATTAACGTGGATGAATCAGTGCCTGATCCTGAGTTCTCTGAGGGGCAATTCCGAGATTCCCAAAACATGAGAACTCCTGATGTGGGAACTAGCCACGAAGGGCATGATATCTTTCGAGAGTGGCTTGCAGGGATCGAAGATGGTCCCGACACTAATGTCTTTTTTTATTTTTTATGAGGCCAGCAGTTCTTCAAACAAGTAAGTTTTTGCTCTCAAGATTGCGCTTGTGGTTTATCCTTGTTATTTTGAGTCTAACTTTTCCTTTTCGTGAAGGCTGTAACGCTCCATCTAGAAGAGTTTTCGAAGTCTCGAGCTGAGCTTGCTCGATGTGAGGTGTAGCTCAAGAAGCTTTCATATGAAATTGATTTCCTTAAGGTCATCTATGTCAAAAATGAGGGGCATATTAGTGATCTTCTGGCGAGGCTCATCAAGAATAGACCGAGCTTATCAAAAAGGTAATATACCCTTTGAAGTTTTTTATGCATTTGCATGATTGGTCTCTAACACTTCAACTTTTTAGGCTCAACAAAAGGGCGAGCTGGTGGACAAGCTCCAAGATGAGCTCAAGATGAAGGAGGCCGAGAGCCTAGGGTGGATAAAAGGCATGGACTGTCTCGGCTCAGAGAAAGATGCTTTTCGGGAGCAGATGTCTTCAATTGAACGGCGACTTCAAGGTGTAAACGAGAAAATCCTGGCTCGAAGCCGCAAAATCAAGGAGCTCAAAGCTATATCCGCTGCTGAGCTTGCAAAGGCCAAATCTAATTCAGAGGCATTTGTGTCTTTGTGCCGAGACATCGCCGAATCCACTAACACCCATGCAAATGAGATCTCTGTTGCGGCTAAAGTTAAGCTATCATGTGCACTCGACCATTAGGTTGTTTAAGTTTGGCCAATTCAGCCTCTAAAGAGGCTATAATTTTTCCCTTTTTTTCGGCTAAAAGACTTAGTGAAAATATTTCTGTGCGTTAGCATGTGTTTTTTGTACCTGTTGGGTTTTTCGAAGGTTATCTCTTGAGGGTTTTTTGAAGGTTTGTGTTATCAAAGCCTTTAAATTATTCGAGGGCTGATTTTATCAAAGCCCTTTTTCATTTGCTTTTCAGAGGGTAACCTGGTTTAATCGGTTATTTCAAAGTGTTTGAATACCTTTAATTTGTGGCGGAATTCTAACGTCTTAGATCCTCATTATTTCGGCCGTAGCCTTTTTATATGACTGTAGTCTTTAATATGGTCGTAGCCTTCGGGTATGTCTCTTAGACTTGTTTCTCGATAACCTTTCGAATTTGTTTGAAGCGTTAGTCTCGAGTATGATGTTCTTGAACTTTATATCGAGGGGATGCCTCTATGAGGTCTTATGAGTTTGAGTTTTGGATGACTCGGACGTGTTGGTAGTCCGTGACGGTCCCTAAGTATTCGAGGTGCATTTGCCTTTTGGCCTTTGGGTTGTTTCTTGTAGAATTGTAAGTGTAGAGCTCGTATAGATTATTAGAGACACAAAGTGTTTTGATATGGTAGGAATGCTTCTTTGAATAATTAATACACGCGTACATGTTTTCGTTAGAGCTCGAGCTCGATTATTCTATATGGACACGGTCCATTTGACCGTTTGGCCAGTTACAAAGTTCTCCTATCGAGGCCCTTTTAGGCATAAAGTATATTCCTGGAAGATATGACCTCCGAGGGTGATGGACCCCTAATATTCTAGGTTGATTAAAAAGAAGCCTTGGATACTGTTGAGTTCTACTTAGGTAGAATATAGTTGCTGCCTCGTTAAAAATATCGCCGGCAAAACCCGTTTGGGGCAGAATCCGATCTAAGGGAAGAAGAGTGCAATGCATTCTTTAAAACCTAAAGTCTTTGTGTAAAAAGGTTCCTTCAATAGTGTCACGCCCCAAAACCGAGGGACACAACTGGTGCTCAACCGGAGGACCCTAGTCAAGCAGACCTGGAATTTCCTTTCCTATCCCACGCGTTACCCCGTGATTTCAGTATACATTATTCATGTGAAATAGCTATTTATAACTTAAGCATAAACTTACAACTCGAATTCATTTCTACTTTTTATCATTACCAACATATGATACCAAATACTTACAATATTTACCAACGTGGATCACGATTCCGAACCGTACCATTACTTACCCAAAATACATATGTCTACGGAGTCTCTACGAATACTAGAAACATAACAATACCTGCCGGCTATACCTTACCATACACAATAAACTCAAAATAATGTGGCATGAACCACACATGGCTCCAAGAGGAAGTGGGGCTCACCAATGTAGTTGACAAAATATAGAGGAGGCACTACTGTCGGTGGACGAAATTACCTGCTATAGAACCACCTACAAACAGCAAAAGAATGTAGCACCCCCGACAAAAGGGACGTTAGTACATTTAAATTGTATTGATGTGTATGAACAAACCTTACCCCAAGTACAATCAAGCAATACACAGATAAGAGAAAGTAATAGTACCAATAAGCATTGCACGTAGGAAGAAACAACCAAAGACAAAAGTTTCACAATCTCTCCTTTTTCCTTTCCAACATCCCCATATTGACGAGTTTCATATATTTTCATATGAACAGTGATAATGATCATATTTTCATCCTTATTACCTCGGCCACCTTTATTACCTCGGCCACCCTTATCACCCCAACCCACAATTCATCATTTTGTGTTGCGGCGTGCAACCCGATCCCACCGGACAATCATATTTTTCAACAACAATCATGAACAACACATAAAAACAATCATTATTTCAAGGAACACAAGTTTCTATCAACAATTCGTGTATTTAGGCCCAAGGCATAATAATTCTCACCAAACAGTAGTACATATACAAGGCATTGCCAATTACTCAACTCATCCACAACATTTCACATTGACTCCCTCAAACAATTATAGGCTTTACATATGGGAAGAGATAAACAAAATCACAAGTTTCATAATCTCTCCTTTTCCCCTTTCAACATTGTTTCATCATATCAATGATTTCACACACTTTCATTTCAATAGTGATAATGATCACATTCCATCCTTATTACCTCGGCCACCCTTATTATCTTGGCCACCCTTATCACCCCAACCCACAATTTATCATTTTGTGTTGTAGCGTGCAATCTGATCCCACCTAACAATCACATTTCATACAACAACAATAGTTCACAATTCAATCACATGGCTTCAGGAAATCCAGAATATCATTTAACAACAACAATAACAATTCAGAAAGTGTTTTCATTTGCATCAATTACGACTTCTTTCCATCATTTATTACACAACCCTTACCACATAAACACATTCACACACACACTTGGTTTGTTGCCATTTATTCACACCATCATATTGGAACATTTAACTAACAATATTCAAGGCATATTAATCACAAAAATAAATGAAATAGTCCATCTTGCCTTAACACCCTTGAAGCAACCAAAATTCACAAATAGTCCACATAAGTAACACATACCAATTACTCATATACCAAACAAGGTGACTTTACAAAGGTTAAAGTTAGCCATACATACCTCAAAGAGCTTTTCCTTAAGTTTATACAATACACCAACACCTCTAGCAATAACAATCTACAAGGACATAGCAAGAATCGATAAATAATTAGGAAGATTACCCATGGTATAACTCTCTTAGGAATTTAATCAAACACCTAACATGTAGAATACAAGGTTTAGAAATGGCAATCTCTTCTTGCTTTACCCAAATCTTAACAAAAACTACCCAAATTAGTTATTTAACGACACATACTACAACTTAGTACCACATGCATGGCATATTTCTAACCTTCACAACCTATTTGAACTTTTAACTTCTTGTATGAAATTTTTAGAAGTAGAACTTACCTAGATGGAAGACAATCCAAGTTCTAGAGGATTATGAAGTTAAACCCCTTACTTCTCTCTCTCTATGTAATCTTATATCTCTCTAAAAATCAGTAGAAAATGACCCCAAATGAGGCCCCTAACCCTATTTATGAAAATGGGGTGGGATTATAAAATTAGAAAAATAATCCTCTATAACAGGGTCTGCTATCGCAGAATGGACCGCAGAACCAACATGCGGGCCACAGAGTGAATCGCAGAATCAGTGACCAAACTGGGTTACACTGGCCCAGTCTGCAGCCAGATTTGCGATCGCACATCAAAAATGCGGTCCGCATTGTGATTCTGCGATTGCATATTCGACACAGGATCACGTTTTTTCCATCCTTCGGTAATTTGACCATAACTTTGCATAGGAATGTCCAAATGACGAAAGGTTTGAAGTGTTGGAAAGAATACTCGAAGAACTTTCATTTGATAGGTTAGTCATCACATAATAACATAAACATATTTAGATATGATCGTTCAAAATGTATACTAGTGGAAACTCATTTGGAATTTTAGCCTATTATGAACTTTTCCCATTTGGCTTAGACTTAGGCTTACCCTTGGACCTCACATTAGTTATTATATGACTCATAAACTCATTCACCACATCCAATTAATTTACATCATACTTAATACACGTAATATATTATAATTAGTCTACCAGGCACCCTGAATCTCTTATAGCTTAGCAAAATTTTCCAGGGCCTTACATTCTCCCCCGTTTAGGACCATTCGTCCTCGAATGAGATATAGAGCCTGACCCAAACACCTAACATGAAATATCTCTTTTATATCCTACCTCAAGTTCCTAAATCTTTACTAACTCCTATATTTTTCCGAAATTTCAGCAGTATCTCCTCTAGCGAACCACCAAAACCATATTGAAAATTCATCATAACTCGATAAAGCACCACAATGTATATACCTATAACACTAATATCAAAATCATAAGAACTACATTACCATGAAGACACCTGAACATGGACTGCATGTTTTTAGATCATAACACCTATATGGTACCTTTCAAGTCAAAATTAATTGATATTCAATTAAGCAAAAATATTTTCCTTCCACGACACTTTCAGCCTTCAAAATGGCCTCCTCGACTTACAAGCTCTGTGATAGCACATTCTCAGAAATAATATCAACTCCCAAACAAATATAACAAGGATGACAGATAGACACATCGCATGAATTAACTATCCATTGACTTTACCTTTAATAATTTCCACTGTACAATTTACATTCCACCCGATATTACAATTCATGGTAACAACAACAACCCACAATTCCATCACATGGAATCATACCACCAAGAATATCATTTCATAGTAACCAAAAAATCATGTGTTCATGATAGTCCCTACAATCCATTAGTGTAATCACAAAGGTTTTCATAAACAAGAATATAATTTCATTTCAATCAACAATCCATATAATGTCAAGCCATGATGATTCTTGCTAGTAGTGCATCATATAGGATATTACCATGATCATTCAATCAAATAAATTCACACCCTTCTTTTATCAATACCATATTAGACATAAACATACGGAAACACAAAGTACATGAGGAACAGTTACGGGGAACATCATACTCCTAGTGCAACTTATTGGGGAAAATGCGCTTGTGTACCATTCATTATCAATTCACATAACATCTTCATGGAACATTTTGAGAATAAACTATTCAACTTCAAAATTAATTCTAAATCTCTACACGAACACCCTACTGAACCTGTGGCAACCTTCAACGATTACTCTAAGGTGTGTTATCATGAATTAACCATAACATTGCCGATTAAATATACGTGATCACAGGGTGATTCTTCTTCTTTCAACACGTTTGAACCTTCAATACCCAATAGTTCTAATATAATGAGGATCAGCGGAGTTCAAGATAGGGCTAGAATTATTTAGGCATCCAATAGAATGCTAAGTCGAGTGTTTCCTAGTATTATATGCTCAAAGCCATGGGGATTTCGATCGCTGTCGACTCGACGCTACACAAAGGTACGAAGAGCGGGTCACAATAGCTTTTACCCAAATAATGGTTGGGACCGATTTCCATTGGGAGCTAGAAGTGGAGTTGGAATTCTTGTCTAGCCTAAAGTTGTGTTTATACTCCTAATGCCACTTCAAACATTTTTGGGTTTTTGTATTTATAAATACTATTATAAAACTGAGGGTTAAAGCTATATTACTCTCAGAGAATGTTGCTAAGTTATAATTAATAGGGAGAAAGGAAATAGGGTCGTGGCACCTCGTAGGTGGTTAATTAATAGGTAGAAACTACTAAGGATAGATTGACATGTTTGGGAGATATGCACAATTGCACCCACTCTCACACCTCTCGGTAGAGAGAGTGATTTTTCCCAATTGACTCTCTGAAGACCAATTGGGTAGGCCAATTAGACCAAGCAACTAGGGTTCAAGTAGGGTGATTACTCTCTCGAGATTTAACCCGTTAATAGGGACTACCATTTCTCATAGGTCCATCCCAATTCCTAGTTGGGTAAATTTTAGGGTCATAGACTCTCTTTCTCAAGAAGAGTTAAACCCACTAAGCTTGAATCAGTGTTGCAACCACCAATTCTCAAATAAAAACATAAGATCACCCTAAATAACAAACTCCCAATATCAGTCTAACCTTAGATCACAACACCAATCAATTACCTACACTAGGGTTGATCCACAACCCTAGATAATAGGTTTATGTACACATAATTAAAGAAGGAACATAATCAATAGATGAAGACCTAAACATATTAATTAATTACTAAGAAGAAACTATAATAATCTATTATTAATGAAGACCAAAAATGCCAAAAATGGCTACAATATCGTTCCCAGGTGCTCGGTTCTGTTTCTTAATACCAAACTTAACTTAAAATGGTAAAATATTCTATTTATACTAGGCTGGAAAAACTGGACAAAAATACCTCTACAGAGTCAGTGCAGGCCGTATAAAAGAAACCGTGGCTGCATAGGCTCTTTGCTTAGCAATTTTCAACTCTCTGAACTAGCAGACACGGACCGCACAAATGAGTAGTGCGGCCGCAAAAGAGGTCTGGCACGTACCGCGCGGTGACGATCGCGGGCCGCGTGGCTTTGACTTGGCTCTTTGACAATCTCTCTGAATCTCATTCACGTGGACCGCACAAATGAGTGAAGTGGCAGCAAAGCCTGAACGCGGACCACGATAATCCAACCGCGACCGCGTAGCCATTAGTCTTAATATTACATGCCTCTAAATCTCTTAATGCGGCCACAATTGCTTTCATGCGGTCCGCACTAGGTCCTCTTTTCTTCACTTCACTTAATCTTTGACACTTGAGCAGGTTTCACTCCTTTTTGAGTTGATCTTTGACATTTCATGACTTTTTCGATCAAACCTGCAATCAAGTACAACTTGTGAGCATTCGAGACTATTTTATAGGAATTTATACTCAGAGCATAGGCAAGTAGGGGCATAAACACATTAAAATCCTAACTTATCAACTCGCCCAAACTTAAACCTTTGCTTGTCCTCAAGCAAACAATATAAGACTCACCCCTTAAAGGAAAATCCAAGTAATTCTAGCTATCCTAAAGCAACCTCAACAAGCATCAATTGGGACTAACAATTGCCCTCAATACGAATGCATCATTAACACATTTAAATTTTGAAAAACCATGGATCAAGTATGACACAAGAGCATCAAGAGTTGACACATTTCATTAAAGAACTTCTCTCAATTACTTAGTCATTGTATAACCCAAACTCCCACATCCTCAATTCTTCCTAAGTGAACCTCACATTTTAAGTATTGACACACAAGCCGAGGTTAATCGAATTTCACTCATCTCTCTCAAGAAGAAGGTCGCAAGTCTGGCTCTAAGTACCATATGCTTGCTCCTTATGTATGTATCCACTAATGTAGGCTCATTTCGACTCAAGATCAAATAGGCTTTTGTGGAGTCATTGTGAAGGCCTTTGGGTAAGGGTAGGACATGTTTTTATTCAAGTGGGTTCAATCTTCCCTTAAGCAATTCTTTTGATTCATTTTGGCACAACTCTCTTGACTCTTTTGAGTATTTCACTTCTTTGCACACATTGTCACTCTTTCTTATGCAATTCAAAACATTTCTCCTTTTTCCACTTTTTGCACACCTTTTTCACTTTTGTTTTCCTTGAATCCCTTTTTATTCTTGTTCACATTGGACTTTCTTTTTGTTTTTTTTCTTTTCTTGCTTTTTCATTGCCTTCCTTTTATTTTGATTTTGTACCTTTTTACCACTTTGTTTCCTTTCTTGTCTCCCCCCCCCCCCCCAAAAATAGACATTTGCTATTACTCAAGGGAATATTTGGGTACCAAGAGAGGGTAATCATTTAGAATGGGTATAGGCTTGTAGCATTGGTTCTTGAAAGAAAAAGGTTTAAGGATCAAAAGGGTTAACTATGGATCATCTCCTTGGTAGGCTATGGAATTTTTCAACTTAGCACTATGATAAAGGAGAGCCTATAATAACTTGTCAAGTCAAATTTCACCCAGGATTTCTCCTCAACAAACATTCACGGCAAGTTCTAGATCATTGGCTCGGGACTTGGACTCACAATTCGATTCCTCACCACACATGCAAGGGGATTGCTAAAGACATCGATTCGAGGGTCCACAACGACCTTAGTTACGATTCAAGCACACAATGTTTCGAAAAGACCACATGATGATTGTTTGGTCAACGCAAGAGTCTCAAAGCCATGACTTTCACCATCCTAAAACACAACATTATGTCTTTGACCAAGGGATCAAAGGCAAATGTGTTGAGCCTAAGTGAAGCTTTGCTTGAGGTACCTTTAACTACAACTATCAAAAACAAAAGAAAAATCAAAGAAACGGACTCAAACCCTTAGGAAGGTTGTCACGCCATCTATCATTGGGAAGAGCCACCCGGTTCGCACGATACTCCACCATTAGAAAGAACCGTGGCATTAAAAAGGACCAAGGGCTTATTGGAAGTGCCAAAAACAAAACAATAGGCTACGAGCCTAACTACAAAGCAAAAAACGAAAACTACATTGCAAAAATAGAAAATAGAATGCATATCTATAATAGGGGAGTAGAATATACAACGGGGGATGAATATATACAGAAGTATAACTTTATATACAGGCCAGAAGAGATAATAAAAAGTAGAAAGTACGATAAAAGTAGATACATGTAAAGTTATATACAACCCAAAATAGAAAATCAACAAAAACATAAACTAAGAATATATATTATACAGTCATCCATATAAAAGTAGGGCGCACCCCCATGAATAAAAGTTGGCATTGTCCCCAATGCTAAATAAACAGATAAGCATCAAAATCAAAGTAAAGGATATATATAAGCTCCCTAAGACTGGTTCTTCTGCATGCGATCATCAGTGGTCCCCAAGTCCTCTTTATGTGTGGGAACCTCAAACTGGTTCCCGGACTCCTGCTGCTCAGCTGCTGGGACTGGGGCCTGCTCCTGGACCAGCTGAATGATAGGTGAATCACTGGAGGGGACCTTCTATGGGTCTGCTAGCTCGATAATTACACCAACTAAACTAGGAAGCATCCTCTAATTCCTTAGAGGCCTGGGTGCCTGCTCCTGCTCCTACTCTTGTTGTGGATGTGGCACTATGCTACTGGTGGGGCTGGATCCCCGAAAAGCAAGTCTAAAGGCATCTGGTCTGCCAATAATATGTCCATATAAGTCCTTAGCAATTTTACCAAGTCCTTGGAAGCCCTTTATGTCCACATATTCTCGTGCTCCTTGGCAAGCCCCATCAATGACTCGCCATGTGAATCCACCGCCTTTGTCAAGGTGTCCCGAGTCCTCATAATATTCTCTTGGTTGTCCAGGAGCTTCTTTAGTGCATCCTCAATGGAATGAGGAATCTGAGCTGTGGGAGGTGCTGAATGGGCTTCAACTGTGGCAGACAATGTAGACAACTTGGATGTCGCAGCTGACATCCAGTTGTTCAAACTGGCTAAAGTCTTGCTCAACTGATGGGCTGTGAAAGGATGAGACCAGGAATAAGGGACCCCCGGGCCAGCTGAAGTACTAGGTCTAGTAGAGGAATATGGTCCTGGAGGCAAATCATCACTAGAAGTGGTAGCAGGCATGGATGGAAGCTCGGTGGAAGGCTCAATAAAAGAGTCTATCGGAACTGGCTCCTCAGACAGGCCAGTAGGGGCAGAAGTTAGTGGCTTGTACTTCTTGTCCTTCGGGTTGTCAGGCCCCTGTATGCTAAACCATGAGAATGGAGCCATTGGTCTTACCTTCACATCATAAGACTTCTTCTTTACTTTCAAATCCTTGAAGTACATGGTGAGATTGTTAGGAAATGGGTAGTTCCGATTACTATCAACCCCCGTCGAAGTAATGGCCCGGTGCATCACATTCCCACATTGATAGGGAAGCCCGCCATGATAGAAGTAATCAAAACTGCACGGGGAAGTGGGATAGTTTGATAATGGGACATCGGATCAAGTAAGTTACACACAAACGTCACCCCCTAGTTTCAAAGTTCAATGTTCTCCGGACAATCTTCACTCCCATTTGTATCCAATCTGGAACAGTACCCGAGTGATCCAAGTACATAGCTACCCATGGGCAAACCTCTTCAACCATTTCCAACTTCTCATTGTACTGGGTCTCATCGTTATCATCAAACCCCAATTACTCATTGAAAGCTTTCCCAGAAAACACTACGCTTCTATTTCGCACTTTGGTCATAATTGAGCCCTTTTTGACTTGGGCCATATTGCAGTAAAACTCCTTCACTATGTGCTCATTGGCATCTATTAAATCATACCGAAAATGCTCCCATCCCACTCTGGTATGAAACTATCTATGTACATTTGAAAGTAAGGGCAGTAGGTCACTTGTGATGATACTACTCCCTGGAATCAATTTCCATACTGACCACCATTCCCTAAACTTATGAAATGCTACTTGACTGAAAAATCGATCTTCCTTAACCTCAGGTTTTCTGGTTCATTCAACACCCACAACCTGGGGCACACCACTGTCCGGTACCTTATAATCACTATTAGTCCCACCTTCTGCACACTCCCCTGATACGGAAGTTGCAGGGAAGGTGGAGTATTCACCGCTGCTTGCTACTAAGCCATCAGACGACTCAGAAGGTACACGTTGTGGAGCTTGGGACTGAGGGCGTTGGCACTGAGCTAAAAGAGAGGTCTTGAGAGGGTACATACTCACTCCCCGATTGGTAATCATATGTAACAATATGTTTCCTTGTTTTCAGTTTAGGCGGGGGGGGGGGGGGGTGAGTTTAACTTGTTTCCCTTTTTCTCCCCGAGAGGAGTCACCTCGGCTGGGTTGTTGGCACCTCTTCCTTGTTGTTTTACCATTATTTGCAAGAAAAAACATCTAATGTTGTCAGTTGAAACGCATGCAGTGAATCATGTGAATCAATTAAAGTTGCAGACAATGTTGTAGAACCAGGCATGGCGGACCGTAAAATCAGGAGTGCCGCCGTGTTGGAGGCAGTTCATACTGCGCTGAGGCGACCGTGGGCCGCACTAAACAAGGCCTTAGAAAAAGTATTCTTTGAATCTCCCACCACGATCCACATGTAATAGGGTCGCATCCGCAGTGAGCCAGTGCGGACCGCGTGAAATGCAATGCGGTCACGCTGGAAGCAAGGTAGGTTTCAGTCACGTTTTTTTTTTGTTTTTTCTTTTCTCAATCCACTAGGCAGGTGCCTAGGGCTAGTTTTTTTAATACTAAAAATAAAAAGAACCACATAGGAAGAGTATAAATAAGGGGGCCAATAGACCAGTAGTGTTGCCTATATGCCTTGGCTATATAATTACTCCTCTGCACCTCACTTTGCCTTTATGGAAGCCTCATGTAGAGGAGTCATGGGATAGATGCAAGCAATGTCTCACGAGGGCATATAATCTCATAGCCATTTGGACATTTTTCCAAAGGCATAGGGCTCAAGAAACACAAACTTGACTAAACCTTACCTTACTAATCCTATTGAGGAAAATAAATAAGCCTCTCCTACTAGCAAGCATGCAAAAAGAAAGAACTAGCTAACACTAAATATTCTATAATCATCACAGAGTTTATAACATACTCTGTGATAATATTATATAGAACAATGCTAATGTGATGGCAGAATAAAAAGATGAAGAAAAAACCATGGTTCTCTCTCTTCTCTAATTTTGTGAAGTCTTCAATTTGTAGAATCTTGTCTTCGTCCTCAACCTTCTTCAAAATGTCTTCAAACTTCATGCTTTCTTCTTTGAGTGATTGGATTTTGTAGATGTAGTTTGTGTAGCCTGTTTTTGTTTGGCACTCTCATTAGAAGTCGCCTTATGTTTGCATCTTCATTCACCTAGCCATCCTAACTTCTATCTCTTGTTCGAGACTCTTGATTTTTTCGCTATGCATAGGTGATAAATAAAATTGCCAAAAGGGTTTCAATCAAGTTAGGCACCATGGTCCGTGCAAAATGGTAATGTGGACCGTGTTACGGCCACACGGACTGCGCTAAGGCGACCGCGGGCTGCGCTGAGCAAGAATTACAAAACTAGGTTAGGGTTTCATGTTTTCTTCCATTTTTGTCCAAATTCTTACTCCTACTTGTCCCTACTCAGTTACCCAATCCTCAATCACTATAAACACACAAACAAACTAACATGAAATTTACCCTAGACTAATAATTCGAAGAAAAACGTGAAGAACAAGAAATTACAAACTACTGGCAAGCAGTTAAAATGAAAATAAGGAATTAATTAATCATGAATACATGAAATGTTACCAGGATTAGGACGAATGAATGCATCTATCCAAGCAAGCAAGAATTTCAATCTTAGAAGAGGGATGAACAGTAATATTGGGGCTTTGAGTTTCAGAGTTCGAAAAGAGTATAATGAGACCCTTGGTATGTATTTATAGATACCCCGTAGGACCCGTACTCACCTACCAGTGCAGCCGCACAAAAGTGACTGCGGACAGTGCTGGGTTTTTTTGTGTGACCCTTCAGTAAGCAGCCTACACGATCCGCACAAAAATGAAACACGGCCACATAGGTCCATTGTGGACCGCATTAAGAGGACCGCAGCTGCGGTGGAAACTCCAGGGAGTATCTTATTCAGCTCATGCCAATGCGGACCGCACAAAGTGCACCGCGACCGCATTGGCAAACTTCAGAGACTGCAATTTTTCTACTTTGTTTTGCATTGCTTCAACACAATTACTGCAACATCTGACAAACAATTAGCTCAAAAATCCTAAGCTAAGAAGAAAATCAAAGAGAAAGAAAAAGACATGGGTTGCCTCAAAGAAGCACCGTATTTAACGTCGCGGCATGATGCATGTTACCATCATATCACTTCAAATAAAGAAGCGCCACTACGTGGCTCTCATATAATTCTCCAAGAAACAATAAAAAGCACGTCCGACAAGTTTGTTAACCATCCGATCAATGAATGGCAAGGGATAATGGACACTGTGGGCCACTTTGTTCAAATTACCATGGTTTATACAAAACTACCAACCTGTATCTGGTCTTGTAGGAAGCCACGCATTATGGAGATTAGGCATCATTTCATGCTCTACTGCAGGTAGTCTCCCTTGAAGCTCCAAAGAGGTGTTGCATCATCCTCCAAGATAATGACGGGATCAAAGATTGTGAGGTAGAGGTGTGGCTCAACTTATTTCATTTCCCACATTGGAGACACCTCAATTGTTGGCTTTTCTAGAGGAACTTCCCGATGATCAAGGTCCAATGACAACTTATTTGGGTGACACGATTCCATGATATGTAAAGCGTCTATGCATATAACTCTACTTGCATCATCATTTACATCACGATCTAGAGGTGCGACCATAAGGGGATGTTCAATATTGATCACAGAACTTGTCTCATCCATTATCACAGCTGTGACAATGTAGACAAAGGAAAGCACACCTCTGTGCTATTGGGTTGCCTCATGGATTTGTATACCGGGAAAACAACCTTCTCATTACCTACTCGGAAAGTGAGCTCACACGCTTCAACATCAATCAATGCCTTCCCCTTAGCAAGAAAAGGTATACCTAATATGATCGGCACATCATAATCTACCTCAAAATCCAAGATGAAAAAGTCGGCCGGCAATATAAACTTGTCCACCCGGAAAAGTACATCATCAACTATGCCCAAAGGTCGCTTCATTGATCTTTCCGCCATTTGAAGTATCATTAAATTTGGTCGAGGTTCCCAAACTCTTGAAAACCGAGTACAGCATCAAATTGATCCTAGCCCCCAAGTCACAAAGGGCCTTGGCAAAATCTGCACTTCCAATAGTGCAAGGGATAGTAAAAGCTCCGAGGTCCTCTAACTTTGGGGCCATGGAATGTATGATAGCACTCATTTGATGAGTCATCTTAATTGTTTCACACTCCATCGACCTCTTCTTCATTACCAAATCCTTCATTAACTTTGCATACCCCGGATTTTGCTCAAGTGCCTTCACCAATCGCACATTAACCGTAAGGCTCTTCATCATGTCTATGAACTTTTTCAGCTGGTGGTCACTCTTGTGCTTTGCTGACCTTGAGGATAAGGTGGAGGTGGTCTAGGAAAAGGTGCCTTGGCTTTGGGATCCACTGGCTCGGGCATGTCAATCACGTGTTCCCTAGATGGGTTCACGACATCTTGTTTTCCCACCTTGACCTCATTATCAACATCAATCCGCACATCAGTGTTCACATTTTGTTCAACAACATCTTCAACAATCAATGGATCCCCATATTCTTGGATCCCAACATTATCATCCACAACTTGATTTTCTATCGAGGTGTACAGATCAGCGCGTCTTCCACATCTAGTTGTAACAGCCATCACATGGTTGGTGCTCCCACCCATTGGTTTCACTACCGTATCACTTGGTAGGGCAGCCTTCGGGCAGGTATTCAAAGCTTGAGAAATTTGACCTAGTTGCACTTCAAAGTTCCGGATAGATGTATTATGTGAAGCCAATTGTGCATCAGAATCTTTCTTCCTTTTCATCATTTTCTCGAACATACTTTCAATTATCCCCATATTACTCCCGAAAGAACTTGAATCTTTAGAAGGAAAAGGGGGTGAATTATTCGCTGGCTGGTACATGGGGGGCCTTTGAAAACCTTGCCCCCGGTTTCCTTGAATTCCGCTATTATTCCACCCTCCTTGATTGTTGTTGTTGCTCCAGTTATTTTTGTTCCTGTTCCAATTGCCTTGATTTTTACCTTGATTACCCCAATTACCGCCTTGGTTGTTGTTGTTCCAATTACTACAACCTTGTTGATTTCCCCAGTTGTTGCTTTGATTGTTGTTGTTCCAGTTGCCACCACCTTGTTGTTGATTTCCCCAATTTCCTTGGGGACGCCATTGTTGATTCCCTTGATTTCCTCTATTTCATTGGTAGTTACTGACATATTTGACATTTCTCGCTTTGATCACCATAGCACTCATTTGAATAATCATCGCCATCATTGTTGTTGTCAAATTGCTCACAATTACCTTGAGTTTGTTGTTGCCCTCTTTGCCTCCTTTTCAACATAGAAACACCTACCATGGCATTTACTTGGTGAAGATTTGGGACTTGTTGTAATTGTGCCTTCACCAATTGGTTCATAGTGGTTGTAAACACCACTAGAGCTTGCCCATGATCATGCAACTCCTTATGTAAATGAACAACTGGGTCACCTTGAGGAACATTAGCCCTACTTTGCCATGCCAAAGAGGTGTCGTCATTTCATCAAGTACATCACACGCCTCTCGCTAAGAAAGTTTCATAAAGTTCCCTCTTACCAATTGATTCACAATGCATTGATTCATGGTGTTGATGTCCCGATAAAAGGTTTGTTGGAGCATCGCCTCGGTCATGTCGTTATTAGGGCACTCCTTCACCATTGTTCTATGTCTCTCCAAGATTTCATGCAAATGTTCTGTTGGCTCTTGCTTGAAGGCTAAAATTTCATCCCGAAGTTCCGTCATATGACTTGGTGAGAAAAACTTGCCAATGAATTTATCCGCCACCTGATCCCAAGTTGTGATGGAATGATTGGGGAGCCTTTTTAACCAATCCAGTGCTTTACCCCAAAGAAAGAATGGGAAAAGCCTCAATCTCAAAGCATCCTCAGAAACTTTTGTCTTCTTGCTACCCCTGCATATATCTACGAACCCCTTCAAGTGCTTGTAGGAATTTTGATCGGAAGAGCCCATACAATATCCTCTTTGCTCGAGAAAGGTCAACATGACATTTGTGATTTGAAAGTTCCCGGCCCACATTCGGGGAGGAACAATAGCACTCGCATACCCTTGATTTGGGAGAACTCTTGGGACCACTTTTGGCGGTGGCGGAGGAGAGTCTGGTATAGGATTGTTGTCATTTGCATTGACCTACCAACCTCTATGTGGAGCTTGAGGTAAATTAGGAACCTCTTCTTGATCAAGATCATCTATCTCCTCCCCCGCCATGACATTGCCAAGAGGATCATTTGCATTAAGATCCATGTGTACCTGAGTGATTTTCACAAACAAAATTAGTAAACAAGAAGGAAAGAGAAGCAAAACACGAAACTAACTAAATAGATAGTCAACATCGTAAGCTCCCAGGCAACAGTGCCAAAAGGTTGATCGCTGCCGACTTGACCCTACACAAAGGTAGGAAGAGAGGGTCACAATAGCTTTTACCCGAATAGTGGTCAGGATTGATTTCCACAGGGAGCTAGAAGTGGAGCTGGAATTCCTGTCCAGCCTAGAGTCATGTTTGTACTCCTAATGTCACTTCAAACATTTTTAGCTTTTGTATTTTTAAATACTATTATAAAACTAAGGGTTAAAGATAAATTATGCTAAGAGAATGTTGCTAAATTGTAATTTATAAGGATAAAGGCACTAGGGTTGTGGAATCTCCTAGGTGGTTAATTAACGGGTAGAAACTATTAAGGATAGATTGACATGTTTGGGGCTTATGCCATAACCGTTGCACAATTGTACCCACTTTCACACCTCTAGGTAGAGAGAGTGATTTTGTCTAATTGACTGTCTCAAAACCAATTGGGTAGGCCAATCAGACCAAGAAACTAGGGTTCAAGTAGGATGATTTCTCTATCAAGATTTAACTCGTTAATTGGGACTACCATTTCTCATGGGTCTATCCCAATTCGTTATTGGGTCAATTTTTGGGTCATAGACTTTTTTTCTCGAGAAGAGTTAAACCCACTAAGCTTGAATCAGTGCTTGAAAGCACCAATTCAAGAATAAAAATATAAAATCAACACAAATAGCAACACCCAATATCAGTCTAATCCTAGATGGAAACACCCATAAATTACCCACACTAGCGTTGAGCCTCAACCCTAGCTAATGAGTTTAGCTACACATAATTAAAGAAGGAACAGAAGAAATAGATGAAGAACTAAACATATTAATAAATTACTAAGAAGAAACTACAATAATCTATTGTTAATGAAGACAAAAAATGCCAACAATGGCTACAATATCGTTCCCAGGTGCTCAGCTGTTTCTTAATACCAAGCTCAATTTAAAAATGGTAAAATGTTCTATTTATACTAGGCTGGAAGAAACTAGAAAAAATACCCCTTGGGGGTCAGTGCGGGCCGCACAAAAGCAATCGCGGCCGCACTGGCTCTGTGACTAAGATATTTTCAACTCCACACAAATGAGTAGTGAGGCCGTAAAAGGAGTCTGATGCGGACCGCGCGGTGACGACCGCGTGGCTTTTGACGTGGGTTTTTGACAATCTCTATAAATCTCATTCACGCGGACCACACAAATGAGTGAAGCGACCGCGAAGCTAAATGTTGACCGCGATAATCCAACGGTGACCGCGTATCCATTAGCCTTAATATGACATGCCTCTGAATCTCCTAGTGAGGCCGCAATTGCTTTCACGCGGTCCCCACTAGGTCCTCATTTTTTCACTTCACTTAATCTTTGATACTTGAGCAGGTTCCACTCCTTTTTGAGCCGATCTTTGACGTTTCATCACTTTGTCGATCAAACCTGCAATCAAGCACAACTTGTGAGTATTTTAGGACTATTTTGTTGCAATTTATACTCAGATCATAGGCAAGTAGGGGCATAAACACGTTAAAATCCTAACTTATTAGATTTCCACTAATTATGTTGACATTGTTTACTCCTGGCGACGACATCAATTATCAGATAAGTGAAGCATAGTGGTAACTAGTATTCTTAGATGAGGTGAATCTTATGACTATGACTTTCATATTTAAAAGGAAGTGGTTCTTTCCTGACATGAGCAGCATGCAGGGCATGTTCGGGAGGACAAAGACACCAACATCAGATATCCCTTAGAGGCGACATATTATGCATGGGGTAACAACAGTTTCTCCATTCTAGTTATGCCTTTCCCTACCACAATAAGCTTTATCGTGAAATGGTCAATTATGATACACCCGCTATCTCCCGGGTAAAAATATTTGAGGTACGTAGTTCAACTCAAATAGTAGGACTCTTGCAACATCGATGCGATCGAGGCCACAAAAGAAATTCATTGAATTTGACTTTACTTCGAACAATAAGCGGCACAAGGATTCCATGCCATAAGAGCATGAGGATGGGTAAGAAGTCATACACTTATGTTCATAATTTGAACAATTTAATCCTTCCTAAGGCGGTGGAATTCCAAAGGCAACAAAATTCCCCATATATGACAATGACACTAGCAATTCTCCTAGAAGCCAAGTGAGTAGAAAGCCGAATAACCTCATCAAATCTGACCAATTTAAGACTTTTGAAAAGCGGACACACTTTGATTTGAAATCGTGGCAATAGAAGCTTGAACTTTTAAGGAAAATCATTACTTTTTGAACACATGAGGCAAGCCCTCGCAGCCCTAGAAAAAAAGGCTTGCCATATGAAAGTGTTACTAGGGGTATTGCTCTTTGGTTAACCCAAAACCAAAATGTAAGAGTCAAACTGATAGGAAAATCGTTGGACTATCACCCGCATAGATTATCCATTAACAAGATTTATCGAAGTATTGTCAAAATAGAGCTACTCTTTTTGGGTCAAAGTTCAATCTTTAAAGACAGTCCCTCTGAGGGGTACATGATTAAGAAAGGATAGTATAGTTGATAATGAATGAAGCAGATTCATAGATTAAGTGAGAGGATGGATTGACTTGCTCCTGCCACCAATAATCCCCTATCCTATTTTAGTTATGTCAGAATATTGAAAACCCCATTAATATCAGAGTATCGAAAGCTAGTTATATAGAAAATGAAGGTATTGTACATCTATCTCATTTTCTGGATTTAGCAGAACTAGTAAAGAATTTGGGTGGATTACCATTGATAAAAGAAAATGTACTTCTATATACCAAGGATACAATTATGCTCTTCCTTCAGCCCTTGTAATTGGAACTGAGAAATGTGTCAACAACTAGGGGAAGAGTAACTCAATCGCTTCACGGCTAGTGGAGCCACTACAAACATCAAATCAGTTAGTTTCATAGCAACATAGAGAAATTAACATATAGTGATACTTAATCAAGTATTATGCAAACCAAAGGAGGAGCGAAAATGCTTGTCTTCCTTACAACCAAAAGAAGAACAACCTTCAAGAATAAGATGAGCAACAAGAAAATATGGCATGATCTAGCTACATGGAGGCTCAACGGATCCTAGCTTTGATGGATATTTGGTAATTTTTATAAGTAATTGAGCAGACCAAATTCAGAAAATAACCTGTTGGAGAAGAGGGAAATTCTCGCCAACAAAATAAAAATCTTGTCGATTCTGACCACTAGGCCAAACTGAAAACCTCAACAAAGATAAAATGAGGGCTCTACCATACTAGATATGACAATGAAACAAAGCAAGATCTTCACCTATATCAACATTCAGATTGAAGCGAAAAACCGAGGAAAAGGGGTCAGGAAAAGATATCTTTTTATTTTCTGCGAAAATACGATAACGGTTTCATCCCTTCATTTGATGAGAAATTCTTCGGATATAGTCCCTTGTTAGAGTTTAGAAAGGCGTGTTGGAAATGGAAATTCTATAGCTACAGCTCAAATCAAGGACATGATTATAGAGCTCAATGTCGTAAGATATTAAATATAAGAAAATTTACGGTGGAGTGGATTCGCGAAACATTGGATCACGTTCAAAGAGTAAGTGCATGCAATGATTTTTGACTAAACATTTATTAAGACCATGCGTATGAAAATTCTTCAGTATAGATGTACATATACAACAACAGTACATCCGTACCATACCGATGCACTATGGGATTTGGTGGTGTAGTGACATCAATATGGAAAAGGGAACTCCCCTCTTAGTGATCGGTTCTACCAATCCCTCCACAACTTAGTACATTCTCCTAACAAGCCCTTGGGAAGTCCTTTCGGACTCAATGGTGGGATCATTCCCTACTCATGGCTTCAAACACGCGGATTATGGTATTACATTTACTCATTAAGAGAAAATTAACTCCCTAACTTGAGCTCTATCGCATGATTGGAATATCAAAGAAAGGTCAAATTTCTAAATGTCCATGTAGCCCCTTATTTATAGATGTGGTCGACAACACACCGATAAGAAGGGCTCTACTAAACACGGCTCCAAGACATCCTATGACACATTAAAACCATAGGATCTGATACCAAGTTTGTCACACCCCAAAATCGATGGACACAACCGGCGCTCAATAGGAGGACCCTAGTCAAGCGGACCTGGAAGAGCCTTTCCTATCTCACGCGTTACCCCGTGATTTTAGTATACATTATTCATGTAAAAATAGCTTATAACTTAAGCATAAACTTACAACTCGAATTCATTTCTACTTTTTATCATTACCAACATACAATACTAAATATTTATAATATTTACCAACGTGGATCACGATTCTGAACCGTACCATTACTTACCCAAAATACATATGTACACTACCCACATTGTGTCTACGTAGCCTCTATGAATACTAGAAATATAACAATATCTGCCGGTAACAAGGCGTCGGCTATATCTTACAATACACAATAAACTCAAAAGAATGTAGCATGAACTACACATGGCCCCAAGAGGAAGTGGGGCTCACTAATCTAGTTGAAGAAATGGAGAGGAGGCACTACTGTCGGTAGGCTGAATTACCTAATATAGAACTACCTACAATAATGATAAGACTGTAGCGCCCCCGACAAAAGGGATGTCAGTACATAAGAATTGTACTGCTGTGTATAAAAAACCTTACCCCAAGTACACTCAATCAATACACAGATAAGAGACAGTAATAGAACTAATAAAAATTGCACGTAGGAAGAAACAACCAAAGAAAAAAGTTTTACAATCTCTCCTTTTTCCTTTCCAACATCCCCATATTCACGAATTTCATATATTTTTATTTCAACAGTGATAATTGTGAGCATATGATTTTTACCCGGTCGAAACAAGATCCTACAAGACTCTTAAAGTTTAGGATTTTTTCTATAAAAAATATTGGGATTTAATTGCATGCTCATGTCCATTACTGCGTGTTTTAAGATTAATTAGGATTTAATAAATTTGTTTGCAAATTAAAATACAAAAAAAAAGAATATATATACATATATGGCATTTGAAATTATTCTATGTTTTAATTTCAACTTAGTGAGGATTTATTTGTGATAATTAGGAATTTGTGGTTTTAAATTAAAAAGAAAAAGAAAAAATACATATATGTGTATATATACACAATCACTCAGGCTGGACACAATTGGGCCAGACCTGAGTGTCCCAAAGCATGTCTCCCCTTGAAATAATACATGAACCAGCCCAAACTACCGACCCCTCTGATATAGCCCACGTCCAAAGACCAAACGACGTCGTTTAAACCCTCTCCCAAAATATCATCACCGCCTTCCATCCCCATCTCATCCAACGGCCATTAAACCCTCTCCCAAAATATATATATATATATATATATATATATATATATATATATATATATATATATGTCCAAACGTCTCTAATACACATTAGAGACCAAACATCACTCTCCTCGTACCCTCTTCCCCGGATGTAATGCCGTCCATTGACCACCACTACCACCCCTTGACCACCGGCCTACCACCCTACTGTAGCCGCCGAAAATTACCTAACGACGGCAGCCAGCAACCAAACTGCCCCAAATTTACACCACTCAACCGTCGTGACCTCCCCTACCCTGTCCTAGTTTTCAGTTCCCATCAAACATGACTCCAATTGGGTAGTCAAAATTTCCTCCATTTGGGATTTTAAATAAATCTGTGACTTGGGACATCAAAAGCCAAGGTTATCCCAAGTGGCGACTCTTGAAATAAAACATTAATCCCATCTCAAATAATGTCACTTTAATTGGAAAAACTCCTATACACGTGTCACCTTTCGGGGTAACCACATGTAAGCGGTAAAAAGGAGGTGTGACAATAATGATCACATTTCCATCCTTACTACCTCGGCGACCCTTATCACTACAATCCACAATTCATTATTTTATGTTGTGGCGTGCAATCCGATCGCACCGGACAATCATATTTTGCAACAACAACCACGAACAACACATCACAACAATCATTATTTCAAGGAACACAAGTTTATATCAAGAATTAATGTATTTAGGCCCAACGCATAATAATTCTCACCAAATAGTAGTTCATACATAAGGTGTTGCCACAATTACTTAGCTCATCCACAACATTTTACATCGATGCCCTCAAACAATTAGAGGCTTTGCATATAGGAAGAAACAAACAAAATCAAAGTTTCACAATCTCTCCTTTTCCTCTTTCAACATCATTTCATCATATCAATGATTTCACCCACTTTCATTTCAATAGTGATAATGCTCACATTCCATCCTTATTACCTCGGCCACCCTTATTACTTCGGCCACCCTTATCACCCCAACCTATAATTTTATCATTTTGTGTTACGGTGCGAAACCCGATCCCACCTGAAAATCACACTTCACACAACAATAATAGTTCACAATTCAATCACATGGCTTCAGGCCATCCAGAATATCATTTCACAACAAAAAACAATTCACAAAGAGTTTTCATTTGCATCAATACGACTTCTTTCCATCATTTATTACAAAACCCTTACCACATAAACACACACACTTGTTTGTTGCCATTTATTCATATCATCATATCGGAGCGTTTAATCAACAATGTTCAAGGCATGTTAATCACAAAAAGTCGTTAAATAGTCCATCTTGCCTCAACACCCGTGAAGAAACCAAAATTCACAAATAGTCCGCATAAGTAACACATATCAATTACTTGTACACAAAACATGGTAACTTTACAAAGGTTAAAGTTAGACATACATACCTCAAAGAGCTTTTCCTCAAGTTTATACAATACACCAACACCTCTAGCAATAACAATTTACAAAGAGATAGCATAAATTGATAAATAATTAGGAAGATCACCCATGGTATAACTCTCTTAAGAAGTTCATCAAACACCAAACATGTGAAGTAGACTACAAGGTTTAGAAATGGCAATCTCTTCTTCCTTCACCCAAATCTTAACAAAAACTACCCAAATTAGTTATTTAACCACATATACTACAACTTAGTCCCACATACATGGCCTATTTCTAACCCTCACAGCCTATTTGAGCTCATAACTTCTTGTATGAAAATTTTAAAAGTAAAACATATCCGGATGGAAGATAATCTATAATTGTCTTCCTTGATTCTTAAAAACTTGTGCAAGATCTAGATGATTATGAAGTTAATCCCCTTCTTTATCTCTCTATATGCTCTTGTCTCTCTCTAAAAATCAGTAGAAAATGAACCCAAATGAAGCCCCTAACCCTATTTATGAAAATGGGGTCAGGTTATACAAGTAGGAAAATTAATCCTCTATAGCACGGTCTGCGACCGCAGAACCAACGTGCGAGCCGCAAAGTGAATTGCAGAATCACCGCCCAAAACTGGGCTACACTGGCTTAGTCTGCGACCAGATTTGCTATCGCAGATCAAAAATGCGGACCGCATTGTGATTTTGCGATCGCAGATTCGACACAGGATCGCGTTTTTTCCAGCTTTCTGTAATTCAACCATAACTTTGCATAGGAATGTCCAAATGACAAAAAGTTTAAAGCATTGAAAACTAGACTATAAGATATTTCATTTGATAGGTTAGTCATCACATAATAGTCATCACATAATACCTTAGAAATCTTTAGATATGATCATTCAAAGTGTGTACTAGTACAAACTCATTTAGAATTTTTTCCTCTTATGAACTTTACCCATTCTGCTTAGACTTAGGCTTACCCTTGGAACTCACATTAGTTATTATATGACTCATAAACTTATTCACCACATCCAATTCATTTACATTACATTTAATGCACAAAAAATATTATAATTAGTCTACCAGGCATCCCGAATGCCTTATAGCTTAGAAAAAATTTTCAGGGCGTTACAGATACATCGATAGAACATCTAAAATGAGTTAGTTTCAAGTTCAAATGGAAAAGAAAGATAAATTCATACCTTAGAAATAGTATCATATTAGTAGTGATACGTTCTAATTGTTCGACAGATGTTCACCTTCCATTGTGCTAAGTTTGTAAGATCCTGTACTGATAACTTTGAGGACTCGGTACGATCCTTCCTAATTTGGGCCCAGTGTCCCTTCATTCAGGTCTCGAGTATTGAGGGTGACTTTCTGTAGAACTAATTCCCCAATTTTGAAGTGTCGAAGATTGGTCCTTCGATTGTAGTATCTCTCGATTCTTTGCTTCTGTGCGGCCATCCTAACAAGTCCTGCGTCTCATTTTTCATCTAATAGCTCGAGGCTAGTATTCATAGCCTCGTAATTTGACTCCTCTGATGCATGTCGATACATGGCTCTAGGGTTTTCAAACTCGACAACGATTAGGGCCTCGGAACCATATACTAAATAGAAAAGAGTATCCCTTGTTCTATACTACAGCGTTGTTTGATATACCCAAAAGACCTCGGGTAGAACTTCTCTCCATTTTCCTTTGCATCATCCAACCTTTTCTTCATGTTTTGAATGATAGTTTAGTTTGTTAATTCGTCCTGTCCATTTCCCATTGGGTGGTACGCTGTTGATAAGATCCTCTTTATTTTATGTGCTTCGAGGAACTCCGTCACCTTACTGTCGATGAATTATTTTCGGTTGTCACATCAATCTCGGCAGGCATCCCAAACCGATATATGATGTGGTCCTAGATGAAGTTAATAACTTCCTTTTCTCTGACATTCTTGAAGGCATTTGCATCCACCTATTTAGAAAAGTAATCAGTCATAAACAAAATAAATTTAGCTTTACCTGGGGTCATTGGTAGAGGGCCGACTATGTCCATCCTCCATTTCATGAAATTCCGCGAGGATAGGACCGAGTGGGTTTTTTCTCTGGGCTGATAGATCATCAGAGAAAACCGTTGGCACTTATCACATTTTTTGATGAATTCCTTAGTGTCTTTTTCCATGCTGTTCCAATAATAGCCTGCTCTAATAATTTTGCAAACCAAAGACTCGGCGCCAGAGTGATTTCCACAAGTACCTTCGTGGAGTTCTCATAGAACTAATCAGTGTCCCCCGGCCCTAAACATACCGCCAATAGACCATCGAACATTCTCTTGTACAATGTTTCATCTTCATATAATTCAAACCTAGCCACCTTGGTTCATAGGGCCCTCGATTCTTTATGGTCGGATAAGTATTTTCTATTTTTCAAATAATCAATATACTTATTCCTCCACTCCCAAGTCAAAGTTGTTGAATATATCTCGGCATGAACCTCTTCAACTAAAGACCTCAATAACTAGACGACGGTCCCTATCATCTTCTTCAACCGAGGAACCCAAATTAGCAAGTGCATCGACCTCGCTATTTTGCTCACAAGGCACATGATCTAGATTCCATTCCTTGAAGCGATGAAACGTTACCTATTGTTTATCCAAGTATGATTTCATCCTATCCTCTCGAACTTCAATACTTTTATTTACTTGGTTTACCACCAACAGTGAATCGCACTTGGCTTCAATGACTTCTGCTCCTAAGATCTTAGCTAGCTCGAGGCCTGCAATCATGGCCTCATACTTAGCCTCATTATTCGTCAACCTAGAAGTTTTGATTGATTTTCTAATGGTACTACCCGGACGTTGCTTCAAGACAATGCAAAGACCGGTCCCTTTCACATTCAAGGCATCGTCCGTAAAGGGTTCACACCCCCGATGATGTACCCGATATAAGCAAGAGTTCTTTCTTCACTTCTGGTACAAGGGTCGATGTAAAATAAGCCGCAAATTCAACTCGAATTTGATACTTGACAGCAATTTGGGGTTGATATTCCATATCGTACCCGCTAAGTTCGACGGCCCATTTGGCCAGCCATCCTGATAGCTCGGGCTTATGAAAAACATTTATAAGGGTGTAAGGGTTAATACACATATGGGATGACATTGAAAATATGACTTTAGCATGTGCTTATCAGTGCAAGTGCTAATTTTCTAAGAAAGGGTATCTAGTTTCAACATCCCCTAGTGTTCGGCTTACATAATAAACAAGGAATTACGTCCCTTGCTCTTCTAGAACTCGTACCCTACTTACCGCTATCTCATACACTGCCAAATATAGGTAAAGATTTTCATCTACCTTCTGGGTGTGAAGCAAAGGTGAGCTCAATAAGTATCTCTTCAATTATTCCAAGGCTTTCTGGCATTCCGGGGTCAATGGTAAATTGTTTTTATTTTATAGCAAGGAAAAGAACCTATGACTTCAATCTGATGACCTCAAAATGAATCAACCCAAAGCTATTATTCGCCTTGCTATCCTTTACACACCCTTCACACTATCTACGACAGTGATATCCTCGCCGACGTTGATCTTATCTGGGTCAATTTTGATGCCTTGATTCAACATAATGAAGCTAAGGAACTTTCCCCAGCCGACTATGAAGGCACACTTTTCCGGTAAATGAGTTCTGCACATAGGGACTTAACCAACATATCATCAATGTAAACTTCTATCGATTTACATATTTGTTCCTCGAACATTTTGTTAACTAGGTGTTGGAATTTAGCTCATGCATTTTTTAGCCCTAAGGTCATTATGTTGAAACAATAAGTTCCAATTTCCTAGTCCTCCGGGATAATTTGAATTTGATTGTACCCAGAGTAGGCATTGAGAAAAGTTAAGATTTCGTGGTCAGCCGTGGCATCGATCATACGATCGACATTAGCTAGTGGGAAAGAAGTCTTGTGGGAATGCTTTGTTTAAATTCTTGTAATCTATGCACATTCTAAGTTTTTTTCCTTTTATAGAAACTACAACTATTTTGCTTAACCATTCGGGGTATTTTACCTCCCAAATCAAAGGGGGGGGGAGTCGACTGAACATCTCAGCCATTGGCGGGAATTTCGCCCGCATCCGATCCCCAGTTCTTGTTCACCCCGGATGATCGTGTTGGGTGAATTGTGACCTCGTACGATCATGTCAAGTGAGCAACAGCCGCTTCATCACACTACTTACTTGTGGGCTAACAGGTCACACTTTTGCCAAGTATCCGATAGACCCTATTTTAAGAAGTTTGGTTACCTCGTCCTTTATGAATGAATGCTTCACCTTGAACTGTGGCCTCCTTTTTTGCTTTACCAGTTTGAATTTGGGTCGAGGCTTAGCTGGTGTGTGTTATATTCGGTGGAATCCCTGTCATATCTAAATGGGACCAAGCAAAGCAATCCATATTATCAATAAGATATTGAATGAGTTTTTTCCTAAGTTCGGGGGTTAATCCCATTCCTAGGTATACCTTTCTCTCGGAAATGTATTCGATCAATGTGACCCACTCCAGTTCCTTGATCATTGACTTGGTTGCATCGGATTCTTCGGGAATGATGAAAGTCGAGGAGTAAGGATATCCTCTTCTTCGTCTTCAATTACTTGTTGCTCAAATTCCGTCGAGGATATCCTCTTCTTCATCTTCGATTACTTGTTGCTCTGATTCTGTCGAGGCTGAAGGCGGTTATTGTTATTTATCCAATTTCTTACCTTTAGTGTTTTAATTTTCAAGGTCTAAGGCTCTAGTATCTGCGTCACTTCATCCACTACAAACATCTTCTTTTTAGCATGTTGCTCTACGTAAAATGTTTTCACTCCATCCTCTATTGGGAACTTCATTATTTGATGATGGGTTGAAGATACTGCCTTTATGCTGTGTATCCATGGTCTCCCAAAGAGTGCATTATACCTCAGGTCACCTTTGATGACATGGAATTTTATATCTTGTATGGTCCCAGCTACATTTTCTAGCATGATTATCTCTCCCTTTGCCGTTTCACTTGCCATGTTGAAGCCATTAAGGACCAAGAATGTCGGTACAATCTAATCCTATAGGCCCAGTTGTTCTACGACCCTCGATTCGATTATGTTTGCTGAGCTACCTGGATCCACTAAAACACATTTAACCTGAATTTTATTCAAAAGGAGAGAAATTACTAGGGCATCAGTGTGTGGCTGAGATATGCCTTCTGCTTCCTCGTCATAAAATGAAAAGGCGTCCTCGGGCACATAACTCCGAGTCTATTTTCTCTAGTGATCGACACTTTTGTGCATTTAAACACAGGTCCTTGTGGGACATCGACACCACCAACGATCACTTGGATTACATGTTGTGGTTCTTCCTGTTCGTTTTTTGCATATCTCTCCATGAAGTGAATTCTTAGCTCGATCATTGATAAATTCTTGAAAATGACCCTCATTGAACAACCGAGATACCTCATCCCTTAACTGTCTGCAATCTTCATTTTTATGACCATATGTACCATGATACTTGCACATCAAGTTTGGATTCCTTTGAGAAGGATCATGTTGTATGGGCTTGGGCCACCCAGTGTCTTTCATTATTCCAATAGCTGACACGATCGCTGATGTATCTACGTTGAAGTTATACTTCGACAATTGAGGTGCCCCAACGCGGTCAGTATGCTTATCGAGCATGCTCTTACTCATGAGTCCCCGAGATCTTTGAACTCGATAGTTTTACCAATTATTTTGAGAAGTGTTACGAGCCGAACCATTGTTTCTCCCATCAACATATGGCTGATACCATTCTTTGTTCAATATTGATTCCCTGTCTATATCCCTCGAGGGCTTGGCTGCCAATCTATTAAGATGAATTGAACCCTAGAGGGCTCCCAACTGGTCATCATCGACCCTAATCTTCGATTGGTAATGGTTATGTACGTCCTAACATGTCACAGCTGGGTACTCGATCAAATTCTAATTTAATTATCAAGACGTGATCGAACTTATCTTGTTCAAACCCTACATAGAAGCTTGTAGTGCCTTGTCATCCGAGACCGGTGCTAATTCCATTTGTTTCATCTGAAACCTAGACACGAAATTCCTCAACATCTCCTCATTCCTCTGTTTTATCTTGAAGGTGTCGGATTTTCTTGTTGCCACCTTTATAGCCCCGGCGTGTGCTTTCACGAAGGCATCTCCTAACATGGCAAACAAATCAATAGAGTTAAAAGGCAAGTTGTGATACCAAATCATAGCTCCTTTTGACAATGTTTCTCCAAATATTTTCAATAAGTGTTATTCGATCTCATCGATATTCAAATAATTTCCTTTGATCATGCAAGTGTATGAAGTAATATGCATGTTAGGGTCGATTGTCCCATTATATTTGGGTATATCGGGCATGCAAAACTTTTTAGGATTGGTCATCAGAGCCACGCTCTTAGAGAATGGGTTTTGTATGAACTTTTTTGCATCTAAATCTTTCAAAACTGAAGGTGCCCCCGGTATTTGGTCAACACAGGAGTTGTAAGTCTCCACAATTTTATCATTGTCCTCAATATTACTTTCCCCGGGCTCAATCCTCTTGTAGAGCTCTTCGAGCATCCTCAAAATGGTGGGTTCAATACTTGAGTCATTCCCATTCGACCTCTTTGGCGTTGGTTCAGCACGTCGAGTGTTTTCTGGTTCAGCTATATTCGGAGTTTTATTATGACTTTGAAGTTGAGCGATGGCGATTTGCTTGCAGCATCTCAAATATCACTTGGAGTATAACTCCCCATCTCCTATACCTGGTGTTCTTTGGCCCCAGATCGGGCTTCCCTACATACACTCTCTCCGGGGTCTGCGCCAAGATCTGGATTCAAAGTAATGTGCAAACTAAACATCAGATGGTTTCACATTTGGTACTTCCCCTGGGTTTATCACTGGTACGGCGACTCCTATATTGTTGTTTTCCCCATGAAATAAAAGACCTTCATTGCAATGAAATCCTAAGGTACTTAAAGAAGAAAAATCTAGGTGACAACCAAAACAATTAGGGCTGTCAAGTAAAGAACAATTAAGGGGGCTCACATTTTACCTCTAGAAATAGAACAAAAAAAACACGTCTCGGACATTAGTGTTTTAGTCATAGGAAAAGAGTCTTAATGACAGGATATCTATGTGAGCACAAGTCAAAACATATATAAAGTTTTGTTAAAGCGGGAACCAATACCTAACCAGTTTGTCTATTGATTTTAGAGGGGATGAATCTGGACAGTTAACACAAGCACAATTTTTATGGTTTACAGGATTTTTAATCGCCCTACAGGCTTGCCTAGGCGGAAATACCCTATAAAAATATTGTCTAAAATGTAATCAGGATCAACTTAAAACAAACAGTTTTGAAGGCATGTTGGTCTAGGTGCAATGACTGGTTTTAAACAACGAAAACTAAATGTAGCAATTTTAAAGCCGGATTGGCATGCAGAGACTAATTTTAAAACCACAAACGTAGTTTCCAAAATGTAAGATTAATTTTACCCTATAGGCATGGTTTCTAATATTGAACATGTTGAACCTATTTATCATGACTCCTAAGTGCAGAAATTGATTTTTTTACCTATAGGCATGACATCTAAAAGTGCAAGATTAATTTTTAACCTATAGGCATATTATGTGGAATGCATACAAAATAATCAAACAGTGTAATGATTTTCGATTGCAAAAGTTTGGGTTGAACACTATAAACATGATCTCTATAATGCATACAAGTGATGAACATTGCAATGTCCTATAGGTATGGTTTCTAGGAATGTAAACATTCATTTTATATCTTATATGCATGATATCTACCCATTCCCCTACAAATGTGTATAATAATCCCTCCCTGTTTACAAATTTTCCCAATATCTGTTTACAAAGTAAATAATATTACAAACCAAGTGTAGAATGAATTACAGGAATGATAACAGTATACAATAGGGAGCATGGATAGGCCCAAAGCAAAAACTGGGGAACCGGGCCTTCAAACAGTCTGAATTGCCACATCTCATAGTGCCAGGAAGGGTATCTTAGTGTGTCAAAGTTCCAAAGGTCTAAAGGACCCATGGAAGTGCTGATACTAAGGCTTCCTTAAAGTCTAAACAGCTTGTGCGGTATGGAATAGCCAGCCCCAATGTGTCAAAGTTTAGAGAAGTCTCATGGACTCCAAAGCAATGCTCACACTGGAGAGGTAGGAACCTAAGTATTCTAGGAATTGAAGTGATAGTGATTTGCAAGAATAGTTTTGAGGAAAAACCAGTTTCAGATATTCAGGAAATCAGAAATAAACAGAATTATTCAATTCCTGGAACCTAGGCAAAGGTTCCATCCAAACAAGCAGCATTCAGAAATTGGATTACTTAATCTTATTGGCTGCTACTAAGTGACAAAACACAGAAGCAAGGCATGCTGAAAATCAAGCAGCCCCATGTAAGGGGTAATAGGGATTGGGGAGAAAAGTATCAATATATGGGGGTAATGGTTAGTAGGGGAGTAGGCAAGACATAGATCTAATTTTAGACATACGTAAACATGCAAATTGTTGGAGGCTATTGTGGTAAATGCTTGTATTGGCCAGGATTGGATATAAACAGATAGATTGAACATTAATAGGCATGTTATTGAATATATAGTTTGAACATTAGTGGCCACACCGATTGGATAGAAATAGTCATGCTAGCAAACACATGTGTTAAATAGGGGTAAGCATGCTGGTAACACATGGATTTAAATAAAAGTAAACATGCTAATGAATATACAAATTTAACAAAATTAAACATGCTGATAAACGCACAAATTAATTGAATGACAATAGTAGAGTCATACCAGTTTAAGAACGCGGAAACAAAACGTAAAGTAGACAGGATTCAACAGCCTAGCCTTGGCTTTAAGCCGGCTAGCCAAGTAGTGATCACAAGAAGCAGAGAGAGAGAGATGAGAGGAAATTTTTTGTGTATGTGTGAACTATTTCTTTGTCTAAGGTATAATGAGAGTGCACACACACACACACACATACACACACACACACACACACACACATATATATATATATATATATATATATATATTTGACATTGCAAAAATAAGGTAATGAAGTAATCAAATACTCAATCAAGCTTGATTAGGGATAGAAAATTAGGGAATTATATCATAAATAACTCTAATTGAATTTCAAGTAAGGCAAGAAGTAGGTTTAATAGTCAATAGGGTTAGAACCCTTAAATAAAATAATCAGTTTCACAAATAAGGCAAAACGGGTAATCAATGACCAATAAAGGGTCAATAAACCCATAGATAGACAAGAGATGTTAATTAAGAACTCAGGATTAAGGAAAATTATCAGAGATTAGTAAATTAGATTAGTAAACAAATGAAATCCTAGATAATTAGGCTAATCATTCAGTTATTCAAACATTTACTGACAAGAGGTTGAAATCAGACACTGAATAGTCAAACAATTGGACCAGAAATATAACTATGCGAGAAATATCAAACGAAACATAAAAACTTCAGAAAACCTTTTGCAAAAAATAGAAGTGGAAACCCTAGATAATGAGAAAGATACTTAGGGTTGATTAGTAGTAGGAAGATTAGGAGAACTTTAGATAAATAGCCATGGAAATAGAAAGCACTTCAAACATACAGAGATTCGAACAATAAAAATCAAAGAAATCAAAAACATAAAGTAGCGTAGTGCTAAAAATCGGTTATTAGTGAAGAAACAAGAAACTTTTTAAAGAAAAATCAATGACGATCTCAGAAACTTTCCAGTTCTACAAAGATCTGGATAAATTCGTGTTTTGAAGAACTAATGAAAAGGTAAAGAGAATCCAGTCTCAAACAAGAGTTTTGAACCGTAAAAGCATCAAAATAGTAACACTCACAATCATGGATGGACTCTCAGAGAGTCTTGAACAAGATATGGTTAGATCTCTTTGAAATCTTTCCAGGAAATCAGAAGAAGGAGCAACCAGGAGACAGAGAAGATCAGTAGGAGCCTCAAACAGAAAATCTATGGGTTGAGTAAGAATCAAAGAGAATATGATTCGTTTTCGGCGGCTGTCGTTAGGGTTAGGTTTAGGTCTTAGAGAGACGGAGAGGATTAGGGATTCTAGGACGGCCGTTTGTGAATAATGGCTAAGGGTTTGGGGGAGTCGTTTGATTAAAAATTGTAAAAAGTGATGGTGGTCGTTGATCTCTATGATCAACGGCCAGGATTTAGAGTGTCCGGAGGCCAGTTAGGATTTAATTGGCTAGGGTAGTTTGTTTGGGCCTGGTATGAGTGGATTAGGGATTTGGGCTGTTTAATTTAAGCTAGGTCCGAAAATAAAAAGGGGTGGCTTGTTAAATACCCATTTAATTGCTAAAATAATTTTTAAAATAGTTAGTAAAATATAAAAATGACTTTCATGCCTAGAAATATTTTAAAATAATTACTTAATATTTAAAAATATAAAAGGCTATTTTCTGGTAAAATAACATAATAATGCATGCATGTGCTATAATTCCAAAGTAATGGTAATTATAATCCCAAAAATATAAATGTGGCTATTTGTGAAATATTTAAAACTTAGTACAAATGCAGAATGATAGAATTCAGGCACAAAAATATTATAAAATTATTTGTGATGTAATTAGTGATTGTTCATATAAATAAAAAAGCTGGGATAAATTGATTAAAAATCTCTAAAAATATAAAAATTATGGAAAATGTCAATTGATCTTAATGCATAGTTTTGAAGGCATACATGCATTTTAAAAATATTATAGGAAAAAATTGAGAATCAACAGTCCTGCCGTTGGAGCAACAAATTCCATCATTGCAGATCACATTCCAAGAAGGGCTCACATCTGAAGAGAATGCTCAACATCGCCTAACAGAGTTAAAGGCCTTAGAAGAGAAAAGATTAGAAGCGCAATAAAAAAATTAGACTGCTATCAAGCTCGACTAGCTAGAGCCTTCAACAAGAAAGTGCGGCCGTGATTGTTCCAAGTGGGAGACTTAGTCCTAGCCATTTGACGACCCACAATCCTCAACTAACAAATAGGCGACAAGTTTACCTAAAAATGGGATGGGAAATATGTTGATAAGGAAGCCTATACAAGCGGCGCACACAAAAAGGTTATCGATAAGGATGGTCTCAAAGTTGGTCCGATCAACGAAAAATTTCTGAAGTAGTACTTCCCATGAAACACCTATGCTCCTCGACGTACAAGCCTAAACTGCAAGTCATGACACTCCTTGTTGCATGAGCCTACATGAGTCTAAACTGTGTACGGCCCAAAAAAGTAGTCTGCTAGGTTGAAAAACTCGAAAGAGGCAACCTAGGCAAAAAACAGTCAGCTAGGTTGAAAACCTCGCGAGAGGCGGCTTAGGAAAAAATTAAGACATTAAGAAAAATAAAAAAACTCACCCTTATGAAATAAGTTATCACTTGATCCTCTTCAACGAGGTACGTAGGCAGCTTAGAGTTTTATTCTAAGTTTAGTCACATGAGTTATAAAAAAATAAAAGTTTGGCGTCATCGGATCATTACGTTAATTCTTCTAAGTGTAGATGCACATATATATGAGGAAAAGAGAAGATTTGTTTTAAAGTATAATTGATGTTTTATTGCTTTATTAGTACAAAAGTTGATACATCAAAAAGAATAGAGACAAAATGAATTAGAAGTTCTCCTATACAAAACCCTAAGTCATGAAAATGATCGTAAACTAGGCTTTATGGCCGAGTCGTCTTGAATGCTTCTTCCAAGTCCATATGACGTCTCCACATTTTAATACACTATCCTAAATGTCGTGTATATGAGAAGTTATCTCTATTTACTAACCTTCAATCACCATGGGAGCCTTCATTGATAAACTTCAAGACCATCAACAAATCAAGTGCAACATTTGGTGAAGGGGTGACTCTGCATCTTGTATGACATCTCAGACCGATATTTGGACTCGTTGAAATTCTTTGCAAGTCTGCAAAAGAAATAATAAAGAGATAAGATTTGTGAAGAACAATAGCTAAAGTTGCTATATTCAAGAGTCAATTTTAAGAAAACAATAATCATTCATAGGACAACTCAAATAGCATAGAAATGGGAAGCGAGCTCAACGAATGAAGAGATCAACTTTAAAAAACTACTATGGTCCATCCAGAAGACGTTCTACCCCAAACATTTTATATGTTTTAGATTTGGATGTTCAGTCTCCAACAATACAATTCTTTTGTGATTCGAAAGCTCCTAGATTAAGATACGATTTTTGTTGACGGAACTACACAAATCTGAAAGTTACTGCAGCTAGGTGGACTTTGAGAATTTTCTGTTTCCAACTTGAAAGAAGTTCTACCACTAAACTCATATGTATTGAGCTCAATGAGTACACTTTTTAATAGAGCAAACGAACCCAATTTGGAGTCTCCTAACTCGAGATATGAATTTTTCGACATAAAAGCGCAAAGCAAACAAACACATGGCAGACACCTAGATAAATTAAAGAAGTTATTGCAGCCAGTCCAAACGGAATCATGCAATGATACTTTCAGTTGTTCCTTCACTTTGGTTTTTTCTTTCTAACAACACAAACGGCTCGCAAATCTGATACCCGAAGCTTGAGATATGAATTTTTATATGGTGAAATAAGAGGGTCAAGTTCCTCGTCATCGAGGCACCTCAGAAGATCATCTCGAAGGCTCGAGGCTAGAAGGCTACAATCGAGTTACTCCCTCGAGGTTTGTCAATGCTCGACCTTGGGAAAATGTTGACCTCGGCTATGGTAGATATAGGGAATTCCCAAGACGTGCAGCTAGAGCCGACAAAGTCTGTCAGGCTAGTCCAAACCCGAATCACGGCGTCAACTAGTTGTCCCATCTCCATATCTTTGCAATTAATGTATTTTGTACAATGTTGGGTTGCCCCCTATTCTATATAAAGCGGATCTTTGCCATTTTGTAATAATATGTTGCTCCATCCTAAATTCACAAGTACATTCTTTGTGCTCTCTAACACATCCTTTTGACATTATTGCTTTCATTTATTATCTTCATTATTGTTCATCATTAATTGCTTTTCATTGGCCATAGAGAGCCTTCGTTAATTTTATTATAACTGTTAGTCGCTCTTCAACTGCCTTCGATAGCTCTCAGCTGAGCACCGAAATCGACCTTGAGGCCCCTAAATCGCAAGCTCGAGGCCTCAATTGTTAACCTATCGGTTTGGTTATCACCTTATTGTTAACTCTTATCGCATTTCTAAGTCTCACACATAGCATTAACTACTTAACAACTAGCATAAAAATAGATCACATAATTTTAAAGTTCAATAATCAAATTTAATTGTTATTACCATTTTTATGGTAAAAAGTTTGGCGCCCACCGTGGGGCTAAAAATAATAGTGATTATTTTCTTGTTGGTTTTATTACACAACGCAAGTTATCTTTCACACCTTTACTTGTCCAAGATCTTCAATTTCAGGTCAACATGCCTAACTTGGTATATGGAGGTGAAAACTACAATCTTGAGAACCACTGAGAGAATGGTATGGCTACTCCAAATGTTGGTGTGCCACCATGAAACCTTGAGAATGCACTAGGACCAATTCCCGTGGACGTAGGTTAACGCGATTCCCAATAGGTCGATATAAGCTTACACACTAATAGGAGTGTGCACTAAGGAGATCAACAAAAAGCTCAAAAAACCCCAACTAGGGAAGAACGGGAGGTTAGCCTTCTTGAAATGTTGCAAGAACAACAGCTGGATATTGCTCAGCTGCAAAGTCACTATAAAACTCCTAGCATGGTAGCACTGGGGATAGCTCCCCCAGCCAAGCAGGCATGAGAGAGATCAAGCAATAACGAGTCGATAGACGATCCCTTCATCATAAAGATGCTCGAGGATCTAACTAGAAGGATCGAATCGGGCAAGAAAATAATAGAAGCCAACGATAAGAAGGTCGAGACATACAACTCTAGGGTCAACCACTTCCAGGAGCGCCCCGATCATGAAAGGCGTGGACTCAAAGAATTTTGTACAGAATTCGTTCCCATAATAAGCGTCCCGGAAACCCATTCCAAAAAAGTTCAGAATGCCAGATCTTCTGAAATATAATGGTACTTCAGATCCTAATAACCATGTTACCGCATACACCTATGCAGTAAAAGGCAACGACCTAAGAGACAATAAGATCGAGTCCGTTCTGCTGAAAAAGTTCGAGGAGATACTTTCTAAAGGGGAAATGATGTGGTATCACAACTTGGCCCCAAAATTTGTAGACTTATTTAGCATGCTGGTAGATTCCTTCATCAAGGCACATGTTTGGGCCATCAATGTGTCCACGAGGAAATCTGACATCTTCAAAATTAAGCAAAGGGGGAACGAGATGCTGCGATAATTTGAATCTCTCTTTAAAATGGAACTACCACCGGTCTCTGATAACTGGGCAGTGCAGGTCTTCGCTCAAGGTCTGAATGAGCAAAGCTCGGTGGCTGCAAAGTAGCTAAAATAGAATCTGGTCGAATATCCCGTCGTGACCTGGTCGGACATCCACAACCAATATCAGTCGAAGATCAGGATTGAAGATGGCCAGCTAAGACCCCCCTTAAGCTCAATATACCTAAACAGGCTTCTTTAGGAAGATCAAAAGGCAAACAAAGAAAGATATCATCTATACACCAAAGACATAAGGAATGTCTCGAGGCGCAACCCACCTCGCAACAATTGAAGGATAGACCGGGGATAGAATCCTCGAGGACTCATTAACAGAGTTGGATTTGAAAGAAATGCTTAGCCAACAGAGGCACCTCGCTTATCAGAATACATCTTCAACGTTGATGTATCGTACATCATGTTCGCCATCAGTAAAATCAGATATGCTAGGTTTCCCAGGCCTATACAATCAGATCCTTCACAAAGGAATTATAATTTAGTGTGTGAATTTCATAACATGCAGGGCCACAGGACTGAGGATTGTCACTAGCTCTAAGAAGAAGTAGCCAAACTACTCAATAAAGGTCACCTCTAATAATTCTTAAGCGACCGGGCCAAAATTCAGTTCGGGGAAAGAGAGTCGGCCAACAAGAACGAAATAAGTGAGCTGCGACATGTCATCTACATGATCTTGGGAGGCATCGATGCCCTACAGGAACCCATGACAAGAAGGACAAAAATATCCATCACCACAGAAAGCAAATCTGGGGTTACATACCCTAGGATGCCCTCACATTCAGCAAAAAGGACACTGAGACCTTGTTTTAACCTCACAATGACGCATTGGTAATCTCTTTCCTTGAAAATACATTTCAAATAAAATGTTTACTCGTGGATCCAGGTAGCTCAGCCAACATTTTCAGGTTGAAGGTAATAGAGTTGCTTGGACTACTTGACCAAATTGTTCCCACCATCCAAGTCCTCAGCGGATTCAAGACGGCGAGTGCACGAAGTTGAAAACAATAGCAAGGCAGACATTAAGAGCGAATTCGAAATGATATTGCGGCCAATCTAAATGGTGTTCTGCCATGATATTTTCAAATATTTCAGGTCTTGAACTTTTCTTTCTAATGGCATAGATATCTCATGATCTGGACATTCCTAACTTGAGATATGGATTCTTTGACGAGAGCATGCGAAGCTGAGAAGCAAGTGCTGCAGATGTCAGGGAAAATTCAAAATATTGTTGCGACCAATCTGAGATGAGTTCATCAACAATAATTTCATGTGTTACATGACTCATAGTTTTCTTTATGCACAGATATATCATGTTTCCGACACCCATATATCGAGATACAAATTTTTCCATAAAAGCGCATAAAACTGAATAGCAAGTTAGAAGACAGGTGGGTCAATTTCAAAATATTGTTGTGGATAGTCTAATAGGAATCCTTCCATGATATTTTGGGGATTTCTTTATATCTGTGTCTTATTTCTATTAGTGCATACGACCAGCGACTTATACATTCTAGCTTGAGATATGTGCATTCCAATGATAGCAAATAGTGTTGTGAAGCTTAAATGATAAACTTATGCATCGCCTTTGAAAGTTCATTCCAGCTTGTCCTGATGGAATTTAATCCTAAATTTTGGATATGTCGCTGTGGTGCAAGTTTTGATTCTGCAAAACCAAGCGTCTTGCAGTTTGTACATGCCTAGGCCGAGATATGATTTTTTCAATGCGAGCATGAAATGCTATGAAGTCAAAGCATCAGAGACGCACCAAGTGCTTGTTCGTTGATGTTAGAAAGGCTTACTCCATATGTCTCTCTCACCAAGATGCAATAAATAGACGAGTTTATTGCTAGCAATATTGCATCTTCTTAGTCATATGATAGACCGCCAATACTCTCACAAAAGCCTACAAAAAATATTATTGTGGAAACTCTCGATGCCAACAACACGAAGTTTCTGTGGATATGGTAGCAGTAGCACGATGATTCAATAGCATGACGCTTTTGTTTGACTGATGGATATGATGACTGTGATACAAAGCTGTTTATCCCACATGATTGATTGGTGCCAATGACACAAACTTTGATTCAGCAGCAAGTACCAGTATAAATGACCTGACGCTTCAATGCAGATGGTGAGCATTGTGACGTGCACTTCTCCGTCAAATATTTATGGATATTACGCTTCATGAACTTACAAAAAAATAGTGGTGATCATCCCTTCTTCTCATGATTGATATTGGAGAACTTTCCATGTATATCATCTCCGAGCCTGCAACAACAAAAAGAAGGGAAAAAAGAAGTATGCTTCCGGAATAATCCTCTCGATTTCGACATTTAATTGATCAATGATTTGTTGCATTTGGATCAAAAGGGTTGAAGCTTCGACATTTATATATGTTATATCTCACCCAGTTTTCTAACCAATGGTGTAAAGAACTCGTAGTTTTGATACTCCTATCTTGAGATATGTATTTTTTTAGCAAGAGCATGCAAAGCTGAAAACTCGAGCCAGCATGTCGCAACTCATGTTCTAGATACAGCAAATTATCTACGAAAACCTAGGGACATCCGGAATGTGATTTATACATATTTTGTACCTCCAAGAGATTAATTTTTAGCACTACAAATGGTTTGTGCTTTTGACGCTCCTACCTAGAGATAAGATTTTTTTCGTGCAGAATGCGCAGAGCTAGGAGATCATCATGCCACACATGGCCAACTTCAAAAATAAATTCCAGACAATACATAAGAAATTTGTCTCTTAATTTTTTTATATGTTGAATTTCTTTTAGTCTAGAATCGGTAGAATCAAACAGCTCATGATTTAGACTCCTCAATCTTAAGATATGAGTCTTTTGTCGAGAGTGCGCAAAGCTATGAGATTAACATGGGCAAACCGTGTAAATCGACTTTGAAAATTAATTCCAACTGTACAAAAGGAAATTCGTGCTAATTTTTTGATATGTTTCGTTCCTATGAGTCTACTTTCGTTATAAACAAATGGCTTATAATTTGAAGTCTCTTACAGAAGCTTTTCTACAAGAATTTTGCATAATGAAAAATACACCAAAGAATGGCTTCTTAAACATGTGTGAATTGAATTGGACGAGTTATTTTCATCCTAAAATACAATGCAAGTTATGGCAAAATTAATAATGAATCTTGCGCAATACATGAAAAGTTAACTGACAATAGGCCTAATGTGAGACAATAGGACTAAGATACAATGAATCTTAGTAAAAAGGGAAATAGGCCTAACGTGAGACAAACATGGAAAGTTGAGTGACAATTTGCAAGAACTTTTCATCACTATAGTTTGTAATTTCTACTTCCAAACCAAATTACATTACGCGTACATGTTCGACAATGAAATATTGAAAGGTTAATTTTGCTTGGAGCTTGTGTTTAGCACTTCACATAAATGTGCAACTGGATAAAAGTTCAGATTTGACTGGTAGAAGTCATCACAAATTCTAAAACAAAAATATCAACATTCGTTGGAACTTCAAGTCTCGTCATTCATTTCAGCAAGCCTTACACTTCGACAAATCTTTAAGTAGGGGGCTGTGGACATAAAAATTTACTAGGTCTAATTCATACAGAATTTGAATTAAATTCAATTGGGTTAAATAATTAATTTGGACTTTACAAGTTAAATTAGTCCATTTTATTATTTTCAAGCCCAAGGTTCTTTTCATCTTAATGCCCAAACTCTTACCACGTGTCAGTGACATGGCATGTCCAGTCAAATCTAAAGCCAACAAGATGATGCCACGTGTTAAATGATGTTGCAGTCAAAGTCAAAAAGTAAGAACCAACCACATGTCACCAAATGGAAAAAATGACATGGACCAATCAGAATCAAGCAAGAGAGTTCATACGTAGCTGGACTGTCCACCCCCTACAACTATAAATAGAGGGGTTACATAACTCTCGTGGGAAATTCAGAGTTGGAGAAGAACACTACGCAATTGGTAAAGGCATCTACGAACAGAGAGATCAATCATCAATTGCTTATTTCTTCAACAAATGAGTGATCAATGGAGTTCTTCCCGAAGTTCAACCCGTAATAATAAAATGTTGCTCAACGTTCTTGGCGATTAAATACATCACAAGGAGGTATGCATCATCCTACATTTGAAAAAAACGTTTCTCAAGACCTCGAATCACGGACAACTTTAGAGAGAAAAATTAAGGAATATATAAAATTGTACTCATAAATATTATTAATAAAATAACTTTTTCTTCATATTATTTTTTTTTTTGCAGTTTATTTTTAGTATTACAAAAATTTGTTGCGAACAAGACTAAACGTTGAATATAATATTGCTCATGTTGGCGGTTAGGTAATTGTGGTGGCCGAGAAGAAAATTTTAGCTACCTGATTAAAATAGGTTTGGAGTGCTGAGTTGGCATTATACGTGGTAGCCACCTAATTATATGTGAGTATCACACGAGACTGTATATTCACATTGACAAACTTAATGGAAAATGTCTCATAAAACAAAGGTATATTTTGCCTTCTCCCGAATTTAATATCATCCTTAATGAAATCCAAAATACACGATAAAATTAATATTTGTTCTTAGCCCACTCTCGAATTATTCTCTTACTATAATGTTGGTATATTAGGTATAAATCTTCTCGTTACGATATATATTATTGTTGAAATATATACTATTAACCATGAATTTTAGTTTTGATATAGTATTTATTATAGAATAATTGCTTATTCAGTTTTCATAAAGATTTAAATAAATCATATATTCCTTTGTATCCTTTACTTATAGTAGATGATTTAGTGTATAGAATTTAGCTTATACACGTAAGATTTTAATCATCGGTTCTTATAAGTATAAAGATCATGTTCACAATCTAATGATGGAATTGAACAAACCATCATGAATGATTGTAGCACAAGATTAAATATAATTTATCTTGATTATATCAATAATTTAATTTCAACTTTTTGTGCTAGTATATTTTATAAGTATTGGACGAACCAATTAGAGATAAGTATTTTATACTGATTTAATAAAATAAATTCTCTAGATATTAAATGTATTTATACTCCTAATCTTGATATAATGTCATGATCCAGATTTCCCACTCTCGAGAGTCAGGATAGTGCTTACTCGTGAAAGCTAGGAAAGCTGAGTATTATAGATTCACTAACTCTTTTATTTAGTCCTTTTTAACAGTTTGAAACAACATACGATCAATGGTGAAATATTAACAATAATTAAAGACAAGCGGAAGACGTAATCTGATAACTTAGCCAAAAACAAATACGACAATACCAAGTACATCTATACCCAGAACTGGTGTCACAATATCACGGACCAACTACGAGTACTATAAATAATTGTCTGGAAAGAAAGATACAATTAGTTTCCGAAGTAAATGGAACAGAATCTAAAGATGAATGAGAACACCGGGGCCTGTGGACGCCTGCATGGCTACCTCGAAATCTCCGACTTGACTGAGGGCATCCACCCAAAGATATGGTCCAAAAGCTGCCGCTCCGAGATCTGCACATAGTGTAGAGTGTAATATCAACACAACCGACCCTATGTGCTGGTAAGTGCCTAGTCTAACCTCGGCAAAGTAGTGACGAGGCTAGGACCAGACTACCAAGTAAACCTATGTAATTAAACCATATACATAGAAAATAAAATCAGATAATTACAACTAAAGTCGGACGGGGGAGACATGCTGCGGGGAATACCAGAAAACAACAAAATAACAATAGAGAAATGTAAGGAATGCAATAAATCATTTACCAGCAAAATATAAGGAAATAAGAAGAACAAGTACACATATAATACCGTTGCAGGTGCGCAACACAATCCCATTTCATATAGTTACCATTGCAGGCGTGCAACCCAGTCCCGTTTCATATATTACTGTTGCAGACATGTAAACCCCTCCCATTTCAAATAATTACATTCGGAGTGCAACCCTATCCCATTTCATATGATTACAGTTGCAGGCGTGCAACCCACTCCCATTTCATATATTTCCGTTGCAGGCGTGCAATTCGCTCTCATTTCATATATTTTCGTTGCAGGCGTGCAACCCACTCCCATTTCATATATTTTTGTTACAAACGTGCAAACCTGCTCTCATTTCATGTATTACCATTGCATGCGTGCAACCCGCTCCCATTTTATTTTTCAACACCAATCATAAAATAATCCCAACAAAAAAATAATAATATAAAAATAACATCCCGACAAGGGAACAATAATAAATCAACAACATCCCGACAAGGGAGCAATAATATAACACAAATATTCCGACAAGGGAACAATAATATAACATCAACACCCGATAAGGGAACAATAATATAACATCAACATCCAGGCAATGAAACAATAATATGATAAAAACGTCCGGCAAGGAAACAATAATGATAATCCACATATGAAACACGAATAAACCACACAGAACAATAATATGATATAAACGTCCCAGCACGGGAACAATAATGATAATCCTCATATGAAGCACGAATAAACCACACAGGGTCATGACAATTATACAATACAAGATTCACGTGCATACTTGACATCGATGTATAGATACTCGTTACCATGCCTATACGTCGTACTCCATAGTAAACACATAACAAATAAGACTCACTCCTAATCCCTCGAGCTAAGGATAGACCAAACACTTACCTCGATGCCACGAACACGATTCAAGTCTCAATTATCGCTTTACCTCTTGATTCCACCACATGTTTACTTGTATCTAGCCACAAGTTACTTAATTATATCAATAATTGCAAAATGAATCAATTTCAATGCATGAAAATAGGTTTTCTGAAGTTTTTCCCAAAAATTCAAAAATTGCCTCGGGCCCACATAGTCAAAACTTGAGGTTCGATCCAAAACTCGATTACTCATTTTCCCACGAACCAAAATATATAATTTGTTTTGAAATCGGACCTCAAATCAATATCCAAATTCCCAAAATTCGAAAAACCTAGGTTTTACCCAAAATACCCAATTTTCTCATGAAAATTATTGATTTTGAGTTGAAATCATGTGAAAAGATGTTGAAGATTAAAGAAAATTAGTTAGAAATGAGTTACAATTGATTTGGAGAAGAAATATTCTTTGAAAATTCGTCCAAGAGAGTTTATGTTTTGAGAAGATATGAAAAATAGGTGAAAATACGTCTAAGTGTTAATTAATGGGTTTTTGATGTCGCAATTGTGACCAAGTTTCGCAATTGCGAGCTCTTCAGAAATATGATATTTTCGTATTTGCAACATAAGTTTGCATTTGCGAACTCGCAATTGAGATTGGAAAGTCGCATATGGGATAAAGGGAGATGGCTGGGCACTTTGCATTTGCAAAGAAATGATCATATTTGCGATCAGCCCTGCCCAGGCCTTTTCTTGCATTTGTGATGTGTCGGTCGCATTTGCGATCTCGCATTTGGGAGCCAGGATTTGTAAATGCGAAGCCTGCAGGCCTGCAGCATATATTAAATCTACAACCTCCTAAGTCCAAATTCCACTCCATGGCGTATCCAAAACTCGCCCGAGCCCTCAGAGCTCTAAACCAAACATATACACTAACCTAAGAACATCTTACGGATTTGCCTGTGTATTCAAATCATCAAAATAACATAAACCACTATGAATTTAGCATCATGAAATCACTTAAGATCAAACTTTTCAATTTTCTCAAATACGGTCCGACTCGCGTCATTTAAAGTCTGTTTCTTACCAAATTTCACAGACTTAACTCAAATAATTAATAAGACATGTATGGCCTCCAGAACTAAAATACAGACCCGGTACCAATGGTTTCAAACAAAAAAAAATTTCTTTATTTCATAATTAATTCAGTAAAACAATTTCTTTCAAAAATTTATTTCTCAGGCTCGGGACCTTGAAATATAATTTCGTGGCATATGTCCAAGTCTCATATTTTCCTACGGACCTTCCGGGACTGTCCAATCAGGGGTCCGAGTTCGTTTATTAAAAATATTGACCAAAGTCAACTTAAAATTATTTTAAAGGTAAAATGTATTATTTTTCACCAGTTTTCACATAATGGCTTTTTGGCTATGCATCCGGGCTGTGCACGCAAATCGAGCCAAGACAAAAAGAGGTTTTTAAGGTCTCGGAATGTAGAATTTATTTCTAGAACAAGTGATGATCTTTTGGGTCATCACATATAAATATTATTATTATTTCAATTTATTAAAATTCGAGATCCTTTCATGGGTTAATATTCCTAATAAATTGGACAATAATGATATACATTGGCAAAGTAATAGTTAGTTGATGGAATACATGTCTTGGTCTAGAGATTGATGATACATCTTTATAAAAGCTTATAAATTTTCACCTATAAACCTTGGAGGTGAATTTTGTATCCATTACATGAAATATGTTAAGCGAACGTCTAAAGAAAATAATTAATAAATAAAATGTTCAGTAATTTAATTTATTTGATTATCTGAATCTTAATATGAGGAGTTAAATAAAATTTAATGGAAGAATTTCGAAATTGAACTGAGGAGTGCAGTAACGAGTTTTTAGTGGAATAATTCCTAATTTATTACGGTAGTATTTATTTGGATATTTAAATTAAATCCATAATAGAAAGTCTCGTTAATTAAATATTGTTGTCCCAGTTGTGCCTGAATAATTAGGAGTTAAATGGATTCTATTTCTTGTTTGAAAAGGAAGACTCAACAGAAAAAGATTTTAAACCCTAAAACATGTGGCTATATAAAGGGATCTTATTTCATAAGGAGGCGATGGTTTTTACTACACGATTTTCCTAGGAGAATCGCCTACACGAGTTTCCCTAATTCCGAACATTATTCGGATCACATAGCATAAGACAGTAGAACTAGAGGATAATCTCAGGGAAGGTTTTTGCTAATGCTTGAAGGTCTTTTTGCAATCACTGTCACGCTTCAAATGATAAGTATCAATTTTATATTTAATTAAAATATGTGGTTATGTGTTGGTTATATTACATACAGGTGATCCTGACTATTTGCTTCTGATCATCATATCTATGTTCCATCAATTATATATAGGTATAAATTTATCTCCATCCAATATTTATACTAACTAGGTGTATCTTTTATATATATATGATATGTATTTTTACTTTAATTTTGATTATTGAGGTTAAGTTGTTTGATCAGATATACAGTCAGACCTCTTCATAATAGTATCTGTATAACAGCCATTCACTGTAAAAGTCGAATTTTTCTCGAAACCGATTTATTATGCTATATTTTACCTTTCTATAATAACTTTTTACGTATAACAACATCTATCTTTATAATAATATTCTATTTATAAAATTATTCCTCTATAACAGCTACTAATAAATCTAAACATAAAGATTATTGTGTTACTTAAATAATTAAAGATTTCATTCAATTTCATTAAAAGATATGCTTGTATATTATTATTCAACTGCACAAAAATTTTCATCGTGCATAACGATTAGTATTTGAAGGTATGCACATATTATTTTCATTGGATTAAGGTTTCAATTAGTTTATTAATAATCTATTAACTTTCTTTAATATGCGTATTTCGATAAAGAATACTATCATACTTGCATAATTAAATAATTCACTCAATTTAAGTAAAAGATATGCGGGCATCTTTTCATACAATTGCACAAAAGTTTCCATCGTGCATAACGATTAATATTTGAAGATCTGCACGATCTTTTTCATTGGATAATTTTTTTGATAAATTTATTTATAATATATTACCTTTCCTTAATATGCATATACTTTGAGATTTTAAATTTGAACAACTTTTTTTCTTTTATATGTAATACTAGAAAAGAAAAAAATCAGATAGTGTTTGTCTATAACAGTCAAATAATATCTAAACGTTAATTCATGTTATAGGTGTATAATAATTATTTATAATAAAAATAAAAAAATATTAAATAAATGATGTTATTATATATAGATTTGATTGTAAACATAAGTGCGAGTAAATATTATTCTTAATATAATATACTCTAATTGATTTAATAATTTATTTTCTTTCTTCGTTCACCCTTAGCACTCATGACTCACTTACACAATTTAGCTTGCAACACATAATCTTGCATACTTATAGAATCAATTCATGATTAAGTTTCTTAATCACGCATAAATCAAGTTAGTCTTTCGAAAGGAACCCAAATCAAGATACTAAGCATAATTAACTAAAATAGATTTACTCTTCTTTTCCGAAAAAACACAAATTTAGTTCATAATCAGAGGAAAGCAAACGTGAAAGTGAGGTTTGACTCACAAGTTATTGTCAAAAGAGAAAGTTTCAAGTACCTAGGATCAATTATCCAGCGAGATGGGAAGATCGACATGAATATTACATACTGTATTGGAGGTGAGGTGGATGAAATAGAGGTTAACGTCGGGAGTCTTGTGTAACAAGAATGTGCCACCGAAACTTAGAGGGAAGTTCTATAGAGCGGTGGTTAGACCGGTCACGTTGTATGGGACTGAGTGTTGGCCAGTTAAAAATTCACATTCCAGAAGATGACAGTAGCAGCAATGAGGATGTTGAGATGAATGTGCAGGCACACTAGGCTGGAAAAGATTAGGAATGAAAATATTTGGGAAAGGGTGGGTGTGGCTATGGTGGACGAAAAGATACGGGAAACGAGGCTTAGATGGTTTGGACACGTGTGGAGAAGAAACCTAGATGTGCCGATTAAGAGGTGTGAGTGTTGGCTGTGGCAAGTGCGATAAGAAGTAGAAGGCGACATAAGAAATATTGGGACGAGGTGACCAAGCAGGACATGACACGTCTCGAGATTTTCGAGGAAATGGCTCTTATTAGAGAGGTGTGGAGGTCGAGAATTAAGGTTGTAAGTTAGGGGGTAGTCGAGCATTTTCCTCTTTGTTCCAGGTAGTCTGCTAGTATTTTGTCTAGAACTACTACCCGTTTATGTTGTGTTTCACACTTTTGAGTGCTATTTGTATTATTGCCCTTCCATTTATTAATTGCCTCTTACGTTGTTGATATTATTATTTTTTGTTTCCGTTATTATTATTGATCTTTTATCTTTAAACCGAGAGTTTCCCAAAAATAGATAAACATATATTCTACCTTTTTCAGGCCCACTAATATAAAAAATTGTATCACAATAATCCAAGATAATTGTGTCCAAGTTCATCCCCCAAAATCTTTTTCCCACCCAAAAGAAGTCCCTACGAATAACAACAAAACTTCCAAGTCATTTTACACTTTATTTTTTCGTTCTTTCTTTCACTATCACTCCAACATTATAAAACACAAATCAGTGTAAGAAAATTATTTTTAAATTCCCTAAAGCTCCACCAAACACTCTCTCCCTCCAAATAAAACCTCTAATTTTTTCAAACCCCCAAAAAGAAAGAGAGAAGAGCCTAACTAAGGCTTCAATGGCGACTATGGCTTCTCTTTTTCTCAAAACCCCAGGTCCATCTAAGTCTTTATCCAAAACCCAGAAAACCCATTTCGTGTTACCCCTCAATCTCCCTGTTTCGTATTCGTGGCGTTCCAAGTTCCGTGCCGTACCGGGGGCCCGAATCCGATGCGGGCCGCTGATTGAGCCCGACGGCGGAAAGCTCGTGGACCTCATCGTCGAGAAGCCACTGAGAGATTTGAAGAGGAGACAGGCTTTGTCTCTTCCGCAAATCAAGCTGTCAAAGATTGATATCCAATGGGTTCATGTGCTCAGCGAGGGCTGGGCCAGCCCGTTGAAAGGATTCATGAGAGAATCCGAGTTCCTCCAAACTCTTCATTTTAACTCGCTCCGACTCGGTGACGGCGGCTCAGTCGTCAACATGTCGGTGCCGATTGTGTTAGCCATCGACGATTCTCATAAGAATAGGATCGGTGGGTCTACCAGTGTTGCCCTTGTTGATGACAAGGACAGGCTTATTGCCATTCTTAACGAGTAAGGGCATTTTTTGTTACTTTAGTTTCATTATGTGTTACTGTTCTGTGTGTCCATATGGATGTTAGATGTTGCTAGAAGAACCTTCGCGGTATGTTGGATCGAATCTTTCAATGGAATTATTTCTCCAAGGCTCTATGTTTTCTACATACGTGTAAAAAAATTTGTATAGTCAAGGTCATTTATTAGGTAACGACAGATAAATCTTATAATAAATAATTGGTAATATGGTAAAAATGCTTTTTGGCGAAAGTTGGAAGATTGAAGGTTTGGAAGGTTGATAGGCTTGACCGAGAGTTGACATTGTTGATATTGGGTCCGTATTGTAATTTCAGGAGTTTGGATATGTCCGTTGTGTCATTTGGATTTTGCTTGCAAAATTTGAGATCATTCTGAGTTGATTTGGCATGACTTGGCTTGAATTTTAGAAGTTTAAAAGTTTATTAATTATTAAGCTTGAATTGATGTGCTTTTTTAGTTTTGATGTTGTTTGGTGTGATTTGAGGTCTCAAGTAGATTCGTGTTATGTTTTGGGACTGGTTGGTGTGATTGGACGGGGTCATAGAAGTCTCGGGTGTGTTCCAGATGGGCAAGCAACTCAATTTAATGGTTTTTTCTCAATCACAGGGAATAAACATATACCTCTAATAACCATGGCACTTAATATATAACAAAAGGTGGAGTCTTTTTTGTTATGTGCTTTGATGAATGACTTTTTTAAAACTTGGAACTTGTCAAAATTCATTAGTGTGGAATCTTGTTGCATAAGTATTTTCATGTTTGTAGATGGCAATTAAGATCCACGATAATTCTCACTTTAATATTTGAAACAAGGATTAAATGTCACAAACATAATAGTAATAGCTAAGGAAAGCTGGAATGCTTTTTGTTTTGTGCTATTTGAATAGGCGAATATTTCCGGGTCACTTGGGTTATCTGAGGACTTTCTTGCTACAGTAAAAGCGTTTAAAAATATTTCTGTTGTTAGAACTGCTTGTTTTATACACTCATATGTATAATATACTTTACCTGAAATCTGATGACTCTACAGATCTTTTTTTGGGTCCTTATGGGTGGTATAGACATCATGTAACATTTGTTGCTCCCGATCTGTGCCTTTTGTCATCCGGGAAGAATTGTTTCATTTTTGCTCAGCCTCTGTGTGCACCATGCTATACTAATGATATTATATGTGATCTACTCTATTTGGTTCACTTTCCTTTTCTTTTTTTCACTATGAATTTAATAAGGACATGTGTGTTACCCCACGACAGTTTCTTGGATAGGATATTAGGTGTCAATATGGTCCTCCTAGTTTATCTAGGGAAAGCGAAACTTTTTTGGACAAACATATCTATCTGAATTTGAATTTCTTCCTGAGACCTATAATTGTATGCTTTGGAGTGGATTTTTGTGGTCAAGCATACACTAATATCCACATCAATGACGCACTCATGCACATCAAAGGGATGAGTACTTATGCATGACTACTTGCATGGAGAAAAATATGCTTCTACCATGCCGTGCAGTACTACTTGCATAGGAGGAAAAGTAATCTTGTGCACTTTTGGGTCAACCATTGTTGTAAAAACATTTATGTACATGTGAAAAAGAGTATCAACCAGGTCTATGTTCATCTGTCAGAATCTCCACAAAATTAACATCACAGTATGTAATTTATGAGATTATCTCAATTTGAACGTCGAGATACTAAAAAGGAACAGTGACCTTTCTAATCATTGAATTAAATTCAGGAAATGCTCATAAAGAAAGCTCCTGATGATTGTTTTGTGATAGTTTTGGCATAATGATCCCAATATTGAATTTGTACACCCACCCGGGTTTTTGGTTGGTCTCCACTTGTTATTCTACAAATTAATATGTTGATCATTCTTTGGTGGACCTGGTGGTAGAGCAGGAGGCACCTTTTATTTTTACTCCGTCTTTTTAAGATTTCTCTATATGCCATAATTTTCTTGAATCTTGGTTCTTAATCATTAGTGCACTGTCCGCAATGTGTCCAAAGCTTTTCCTACTCTATGGCTTACTTAGTGAAAGCTTTGTAGCACTGATGTTAGGAGAATACTCAATTGCTTGTTTAGAAAATTGGTTTACCTCTCCCTTGTCTCTACTAAAAAATTATTTTGCTTGTTTACCTGCCTGCAAATGTAAGATGAGCACTTATAATACTCACTTTCTTTATTTGATAAATCTAGTGTTGAGATCTACAAGCATAATAAAGAAGAACGGATAGCCAGAACTTGGGGAACAACTGCCCCAGGTCTACCTTACGCCGATGAAGCAATAACTCATGCTGGAAACTGGCTAATTGGTGGTGATTTGGAAGTTATAGAACCAATCAAGTACGATGATGGTCTTGACAGGTTCCGGCTTTCCCCTGCTGAACTTCGAGATGAGTTTACGAGGCGCAATGCTGATGCAGTATTTGCTTTTCAACTCAGAAATCCAGTGCATAATGGCCACGCATTATTGATGACAGACACACGTCGTCGACTTCTTGAGATGGGATACAAGAATCCTGTCCTTTTGCTTCATCCTCTGGGAGGTTACACAAAGGCAGATGATGTTCCACTTCAGTGGCGAATGAGGCAACATGAGAAGGTATGTGATCTTGGACATTCAGATGCTTTGTTCTTCAAACTTTTTTTTTGCTATAAGTGAATGCACTTAACACTCACCTGCATCCATTTTTGTTGAAGTCCTTCCTGAACTAAAATGCGTTATTGTTTAAGTTACTTCCGCATTAAAGCTAACCTCAACTAATTTGGGATTGAGGTGTATTGGTAGTAGTTGCCATCATTCTGATTGATGGAGTAGTATATTGCTGCTTCTTAACTGTTTCGTACAAGGAACACTTTTTCAGGTACTTGAAGATGGGGTGCTTGACCCAGAGACTACTGTGGTCTCTATATTCCCATCTCCCATGCACTATGCTGGCCCAACTGAGGTGCAATGGCACGCAAAGGCACGCATCAATGCAGGAGCTAACTTTTACATTGTGGGCCGGGATCCAGCTGGAATGGGCCATCCATTGGAGAAGAGAGATCTGTATGATGCAGATCATGGAAAGAAGGTACTCAGTATGGCCCCCGGGTTAGAGCGGCTGAATATCTTGCCTTTCAAGGTACGACAACAATGACCTGCAGTGTGAAGTGCTTCATTTCTCATTTAGCTTTTCGAATGCCAATGTGAACCCTTAATTTCATGACAGGTGGCTGCATACGATAAGAATCAGAATAGAATGGCATTCTTTGATCCCTCTAGGCCTCAAGACTTTCTCTTCATATCAGGCACCAAGGTATATTCTCTTTGTTGGCTTTCTCTATTGTACCTACTTTCCTATACTCCTGGAGAAAAGGGAAGTTCTCCATTTTCCACGCGTTAGGAAGAAATAAAGAAGTATTTGGCATCCACTTTTTGGTTAAAGTTTGCGATGAATATAGTATGCTGTATAAAAGAAGCTACACAGATGACAAGGATATATGCTGCTGCCTGCTTATAAAAAAAGGTCACTGGCTATGTCTTGTTCAATTTTAAAGCACAACCAATTTTTTTGGGTTTTACAGATGCGATCACTTGCAAAGAATAAAGAGAGCCCTCCAGATGGTTTTATGTGCCCTGGTGGTTGGAAGGTCTTGGTGGAATACTATGATAGTTTGACTCCAGCCGGGAACGGCAGAATTCCTGAACCTGTCCCAGTTTGAAAGTATCATCATTATCAAGGTGTACCCCAATGTGTTTGGGAGAAACGTTAAAATGTAATATGGCTCCTGATTTGGTACACATTCCTCTCAAAGGACAAAACAATAATAATAGTGAGGCACTGGTATTGTGTGAGAAAAGGTGTCTCCATCTTGTAAATTATTAGTGCCAAACATGGCACCTTAACTTTGTCGGCACATCTGTTTGCAGTTGTATCATAGGTTATGCTGTCATGAATATGGATTTCAGATTTTCTGTTGTTATGTCAGAGTATTGATTCAAGAAAATGAATTATGTAGCAGGCCTGCTTTCAATTCTTTCATTAGAAGGATAAGCCAATTTAGCTCGACCTTGCCTATTAAATTCTACTCTACGCCAATGTTTACCAAGTTAGTTTAGTTGGCTAATCACGCTGGAGATTAAATTCAAAACTGAAGTCTAACTGGGTTCCTCTATATTCTATAATGACGTAAGTTTCAAACTGGGTGCCACCGGCGCCCTGCTTGAATTCTCACTTATTAAAGATGGGTTTGCCCGCGATAAGATTTCCATTATAGTAATCCTGACATTGAAAGATTCTTCCTTGTACTATAATTTTCATTTGCTATAAGAGTGGAATGTAAGATCAGAATACTGGATGTGCACATCATGAGTTTGAATTTTTCCTCTAACTAAAAGTTCTTTAATATGCATTTCATGAGTTTGAATCTTGTCTCGAACTCGGAAGTTTGGCACTTTAGTGGAGAAAGGCAAGGGTAAACTCATTTTGACCGAGCTCTGAATTGCTCGTCAATTGATTCTACTTTAGCCACACCCCACACACACACCAAAAAATAAAAAAAGGAAAAAAAAAAAAGAAAAGGAAAGAGCTTATGGATGCAACTTTTTGGTCACTCTAACTGTCACAACTTATTTGTCCTATTTTCTAAACGTCTCGGATTAATGAACATAATAGAAATTTTAAGTTACCTATAATAATGGGATTCAAACTGATTGGAGTGAGATCACGGGTAGTTTAGTTAAACGCATCGGTCTTTAAGTAAGAAGAATTCGCCAATTGTCGACCAACATGTCTTGTTTTTATTGATATGGATAAATGCTGGTTACTTATCCACTTGGGATGGATAATGGATTGACCTCTTGTTAGCTTGACAATTTGTGGAGACCATAAAATTATCGCATTGCATAGATCATAAAGCTATTATGCAGGGTTGAGGACTAAATCACTTGGTGAGAGTGTCACGATCAAAACTTTATCAATGATCGTAATGACGGCTACTTTGCTCGCGAGACAAACCAAAACTCAAAAATAATATTAGATTCCAGTTATTAAGTTACTAGTTTTTCGACACGTGTGTTACACGTGTATATCAAGTCATATTGTACATAGTTTGAAAAAATAATATCAATATATTATAAAATTTGATTAAATAACTATACATGAAAAAATAAAAATAAAAAGTGTTTTTGTGAATTATCAATGTGGGTTCATCCTATGGTGAGTTATTTGTCGACGTTAGAAAAATGTGGTTCCTCATGTGCCAAACTTGATGACTTCCCAAATATCATGCTCCTTATCCTTAGATAGGTCGACGCATTTGGCATAGCAACAACCCTCAATGTTTTAACACAACATGACCACTCCAATAGTGCTCATCTTCTCCAATTAGGTATGTATTTATTATGGCGTGTATATTGTGTAGTCTTTCCGTTCCTAAAATAAACATGTCCAAAAAAAGAGACATAAGTTACATTGTGGATGGTAAATTTTTTCATGAAATATAAATGGCACCTATTAGATGGTACTTGCAGCTTCTTGAAAATGGACGATATGTTTATAGTGTACCAAGAATGACCATTTCCCGCCTAGCAAGATTGATATCGATGATAGTTGAGGTCATATAGCGGGCGTAATGGTGACATGAGAATTTACCAGCATTATATATTGTAAAGATCAATATACCAAAATTCTCAAGCTCTTCGCGAGTGGGTCGAGCTGAAGGATTGCGTATAGATGTTCGTAACACGCAGCGATAGATAATAATAATCCTAAACAGATCTTTCCGTGTTTAAAATTTATTTACATGTCAAAGAGCAGATCTAAGACGTACCTGGTAAAGACTGTCTCGTTTCAAATTCTTCGATAGTGTGAAGACTCTATGTGTATCCACATCGAGACCGAACCTTGATATCAACTCTTTGATCAATGAAACCCGCGAACAAAATGGAACGAAATATTGTGTTGAAACATTTCTCAAAAAATCTCAACTCAAATTAGAAGAACAAGAAATACTTTTCTTGCAATTGAATTTTCTCTCTTGGCTTTGTATTGCACTCTCACTTTCACAAAGTGAGTTTTCTTATCACGAAAAATTGTGCAAATTTTTGTGCATCACCTTAAACCCTTTTCTTATTTGATTGAGGCAATAATTTATTTAGGTTAAAAATTTATTCCAAAAATAAACTTTATGAGATTTTGTATGAAATTTCCAATCCCATTATATATGTGTAACGTGACTGCCGAGAATCATGGACTTTCCATGAAGTCCAATTCCAAACATTGGAATTTTTCTATTGTAACAAGAGAACACGTTTGAGTTTCCAGACGTCCTTTTTATGGACTTTTCCTATCCAATTCCAAATTAGTAAACTAATCAATATTACATATATAACTTTTATATAAATAAATATTAATTTATATTATATATATCTCATATATATTTCAACCAAGAAAAATAATTTATTTTCTATTTCAAATAGAAACTTCAATTTGTTCACAATATTAATTATATCCTCTGTGCTAGCAAAGAATATAATAATATTTCATTTGGACTAATAACTAAATTTATTTGACTAATTAAATTCCTTTATTTAATTATCAAATAATGAGTTAATTAATCCTTTGGCAAAGATCAGAACACTCGTAAGTGTGCGACCCCATATGTTCAATACTAAACCGGTAGTAAATTGATCACATCAGTATACTAATCAAGGGTGGCGTCTAGCAACACTCCTTAACGACCGGATAGCATGAAGTATACGATTTACTCCGAAGAACCAGTAGAAGAATAATGTATTAATTCCTTCTGTCCTTATAGCTCTGGATCACCCTAGGATATAGTTCAACTGTCAAATCCTAATAGACGACCAACTATGTGTTCGTGTCAAATATAATCGACCATTGAATGACCTAAGAAACTCTTTTCTTCTTTCAATCAATTTGCCTGGCCAAGTTCTTAGTTTGGTCGTTTATAATTCATGACAATATGGAGCATAAACTCATTACTAAGAGTTGACAGATTCCATCTTGATCAATCACTAATTCTACAAGTATTTAATCATACCTAATATCCTTTCAACTATCGGCCTTGGGCCATAGGTGTCTAGTATTTAAAGCACAATAAATAACTTGTCAATTACTTTGACGATCTCAGGTCAAAGGAAATTCTTACATCACATTCTTCAAGAGAATATCCTATTGACAGTTTATGGTAATTCTAACCATTAGAAATTATCCAACAAGTCGGTTTAATGATCATATCTCTATATGCATCATCTATCTATGTGATTTAGTTAATGAGATCAACAAATCTTTATCCCATAAAGACGATCACATAAATATTTATCTAACCGGATTATTAATATCTAAATTAATAATCCTACGATAAAGAAAAAATTTAGATTAAATTGTAAGAGACTATGCTCTCATTATCATGATCTATATCACGATGAAAAATCTTAAAATATAATCAATGACCTTATCAAAATAATCAAACAATTAATAATAATGACAAAAGAATATCAAAGGCCATATATTTTATATCAAATGACGTTCACAAAAATATGTTCAAATCGTCAAATATGATATTGGATCTAGGGCATATGTACTATATCCCTAACAATCTCCCACTTGCACTAGATCCAATAGCTCTTGTACTTTATTCCCAATTTTCACTTGTTCTTGCCAAACTCATTTGCGCCAAGAGGTTTAGTGAATGGTTTGCAATATTTTCTTTTCCATCAACCTTTTGAATCTCAACGTCTCCACGTTTAACGATGTTTCTTATCAAGTGATACTTTCACAGAACGTGTTTGGACATTTGGTGTGATCTTGGTTATTTTGCTTGAGCAATGGCAAGAGTCCATGCTAAAGCAATTCCAAGCTCTTGAGGCAAACCAGACATGGGATATTGTTCCTTTACCTCCTCACAAGAAGGATATTCCTTGTAAGTGGGTATACAAAATCAAACAAAGGGCTGATGGTTCTATTGAGCGACATAATACCCAGTTGGTCATTAGAGGTGACACCCAAAAGGAGGGCATTGACTTTACTGAAACGTTTTCTCCTGTTGTTAAACTAACTACCATCAAATGCTTACTCACTTTGGCTGCTAAGTGGGGATGGACTGTCTTTCAACTTGATGTCAACAATGCCTTCCTTCATGGAGATCTTCATGAAGAGGTCTATGTGAAGATCCTTCCTAGTATTGATGTCTCTGGTTCTTCTCCTTCTTTTTCTCCACTGGTTTGTAGACTCTAGAAATCCCTCTATGGCCTTAGGCAAGCTTTTAGACAGTGGTTTTCAAAACTGTTTGAAGCCTTACAATCTAGAGGCTACATTTCTAGCATGAATGATTATTCTTTGTTCACCAAAGTGTCTCCTGATTCTTTCATTGCTTTGGCTGTATATGTTGATGACATCTTGCTATCTAGCAATGATATTGTTGAGATGACTTCTTTGAAGTCCTTCTTGGATGCTCAATTCAAAATTAAAGACCTGGGATCAGTTCATTATTTTCTTGGGTTGGAAATCTCACACCTGAGGGTTTTGTCATGAGTCAACACAAATAAACTACTGATCTCTTGTCTGAGTTTAATTGTCAACATTTCTCTCCTGTTATGACTCCTTTAGATCCTTCTGAAAAGTAGGTGATGGACATGGGGCCACCTGTTTCTGATCCTAGTATGTATAGGAGGTTGATTGGGAAACTCAACTTCTTGCAACATACTAGGCCTGATATTTCTTTCTCCGTACAATATTTGAGTTAAATTCTTCAAAAACGTCAAGTACCTCACATGATGGCAGCATTACATGTTCTCCGTTACCTACTTTATGACCCAGCTCAAGGAGTGTTACTTTCCAGTTCTTCTGATATGTCTCTCACAGCCTATTCTAACTCGGATTGGGCTGCTTGTGCTATCTCTCGCAAATCAGTCACTGGTTATTATATTACTCTTGGAGGCAACCCCATTTCTTGGAAGAGCAAGAAGCAGCCTACTATCTCTTTGTCCTCAGCTGAAGCTGAATACAGAGCACTTCGTAAAGTTTCTGCTGAGGTTTCTTGGTTACTTCGACTTCTACTTGATCTTTGTTTTGACAATATCCAGCCCGGTTCCAATTTACTGTGACAATCAGGCGGCTCTTTATATTGCCAAGAACCCTGTCTTTCACGAGCGCACGGAACATATTGAGATTGACTGTCATTATGTACGTACTTGTTTGCAGAATGGTCTAATTTCTTTGCATTTCATTTCCAGCTCAAAGCAGTTAGCTGACATCATGACCAAAGCTCTCCCTGGTCCAGTTTATTATGGTCTTCTTTGCAAGCTTGGTGTGTTTTCATCATCAAGCTTGAGGGGGTGTTAGCCCAGATACAGCACATGCCCAACTGGCACATGCCCAATCAACTAAAGGAAACAAGAATGCCTTATCATAGTTTACATTTGCGTAGTTTACATTTACTTGTATTTTCATTTTTTACATTTAGTTTTACTACTTACACTTGTAAATATAAATAACAATTCTGAAATAATAGAGTTTAGAGTTTTGGTCAAGTAAGATTGACCGACCCATTATCTCCTCTCCCTCTCTCTCAACCCTTCTAGGGTTTTCTTATGTTTAATTCCTCCATTGTCATCGAGCTTCAAGCTCAACAAGAAATCATAACTAATTAAAATCTGTAATCGCATCTACTGAACAAATTAAATTCTCGTAACATAACATTCTACGTATAATAGTAAATAAAGTAAGATGGATATGTACTTTCTATTATGAGTAACATTCTTGTTTGAAAGTATTCTGAATTAATTAGTAAAACATATTTGCATTAACAGTTGTGTGAGAGAGTCATCGAGGTACGTAATCTGTTAGAAGAGTGGAAAGCAATCTTACATTGAATCTATTAAAGCTCTAAGGAAAATAATAACAATTTAAATGATTTTTTTGAACAAATGGCAAATTTTAAATGTTTATTTGAAACAAACACCAAACTCTGAAAAAATACGATTAATTTGGGCCAAATACCATCAGGTGACAAATATAGATAGATGCATGTGACATCATGATTAGTGTATATTGCAATAACCATCATCATAGTATAAGTACTAATGATACTATAACAACAACCATAAAACAAAATAATTCTAGAAACTAATGCCATAACCAAACTCTACTTTGTAATCTTGAGATTTCGATTGTTCTGCAGCCAAACAACAATTTATTAGATCGGCAGTACAAATCAATAAGAGAACAAGGTGCATTTTAATTATATATCGCAGGCAAATCATCACTTCATTTTTTGACTCTTAAGTGAAGAATGTAATTCAATGACTAAATACTCAAGGGACAAGTTCAATAATAATGATGTCAATAAAATTGTCCCTGATTATTCCAAATCAGTGAAAATAATCGAGCCACATTAGTATCATTGACTAACCAATAGCACATAAATTGTTACACAACTTGTTAGAAAAAAATAGGCTAGGAAATCAAAATAAACAATTATTTGAAGGGATATAGATAGACCTTTAATCACCTGATGCCAAATTCCGTCCTTTTTCAATGATCTTTTACCAGAATGAGAATGTCCAATGAAAAACAATTAAAAGTAAATATCTTACCTTAATGTTCGTTTGGTTAGGTTGACCATATTTCTAATTCTTTACGCAATTCTCCTAATAACTTGTATCATAAAAAAAATCTGATAAAGAGGAGATTAGGAAAAGCTGAGTAGGAAAAGGCTAATTGAAAAAGGTATGAATTTGGTGAAATAGAGTTCAGATTTCACACATGTTGCTTTAATGGAGAAAAACGAAGATTGAGAGAAAGTTGCTATGGTACTCTAACTTTTAATAGAACAAAATGAACTGATTGGAGAAGATAATCTGGCGTCTGTCCTTGGAGAGATGCGATTGTTGAGAGAGGCACAGGTAGGGGTTTTTGTTTTAAAAAATAAAAAGAAATTAGGGTAATTTCATAATTTGACTTTTAGCTAAAAAGGTTCCTGCTTTTAATATATTGTAGATTAACAATGTTATGCTATAAATATGAAAGCGAAATATGTCTCAAATCAACATCATGGATATATGTAAATTAAAGATAGGATCTAAACATGAACACAACTCTTTCTGAAACCCTCCTAAAACGCGGTGTCAAATTATCACGAGTATCTATCAAGAGTTAAAAATCTGAACTGAGCAACAACTATCTGGAAAAGAAAATATGTAGACAAAGATAGACAAAAAGGAAAAGGGGGCTCTATGTGTTGTAGACTGAATCAAGTAAAGCAGCTCACCATGAAGTTCCCAATAAGCTCCTAAATATCTGGATAGGCACCAATAGTACGTAATGTAGAATCTGTACAAAATGTGTATAAGTATAAAATCACGGTACTTAGTAAGTATCAAGTCTAACCTAAAAAAAGTAGTGATAGAGGGCGACACTAACACTTACTAGAAGTCCAATAAACAAGTGAAAATATAATTAGAATGTGTAATAAGGCATGATATCATCAATCTAAGTGTAAAATTAGAACCACAATAAATCTAGAATTTGGTCATGCTTTTGAAACAAAAAGATAGAATACAATATCAGTTATCTCATTTTTCTTCATAATCATGATATTAGCTAATCTATGATCATATAGAAGCTAGTGCATTAGTCTAGGATATAAATGCATGCTCTTGATCCACTCTCAGTACCTCATAACACATATCCATATGCCTACACTGGCCAAGTGTCCAAACCGAGCAGGTGCTAGAGCTTAGAGGTCCAAAGTAATATGAGTAATTTATAACACTTCGTAAATTTAGATTAGATGTAGATGTATTAAATGAGCGTTAATACAATATTTTAAGCATGCGAAGTCCTATCGGGATGTGTACGAGTGAAAATAGTTATTTTAGAATCACGACAGAGAGTGTGGTGCATAAAATTCAATAAAATTTACTAAGTTTATGGAAAGTCTTTTTTCCAGCCCGATTTCGTGAAGCTATATTAGGAATTTGAGAAAATTTAAAACATGAAAGTTGAAGCCCCTTAAAATGTTTTTCCAATGATGTGTTGTGGAGCCTAATGGACCTTTATGCAAAAGGTTAGGCACATTTTACTGAACAATGCGCAGCCTGCGCGCTCAGCTGTCCCTTGTGCGACAACGAACTTGTGGCAGTGCCACTGCCCTTACTGCACGTTCAAGAATGTAGTTGGGCTTTCGGCTGTATGGGTGTTAACCTAGATTGCCGTTTTAAAAGCCATACCATGTCCCCCATATCCCAAAACACGAAAACTTGCTCTAGAAAGGGATGCTCTCAAGAACCTAACTCCTTCCAAGGTCCTCCATCATCCAAAGTAAGTTATAATAATCATTCTAAGTTAATTTAAATTCTCCAACACCTTATTAATAGATATAAATCGTTCAAATTATTAGATATTCGATTGAGGCATCATTCTTAAGAAAAGAAAACCTAAAACTTGAATTCGAGAGGATTGAATGTTAAAAAGGTATTATCTTCACCCTCTAATTGACTATAACATAAAATTAATGATTATAAACTCTAAGTTCATGAGATATGAGTTGATATGTTTGATGAAAAAATATGAACGATTATAGGTTTCGGTTGTTGATTATTGATTAGGAGTGTTGTTTATCTTATGGCAGATGAGGAATGATATTGATTATAGCAATGTGAGATTTTAGAATTATCTAGGAGCAAGAGAATGGGTTGTTGGGTGTAAAAATACCATTAATAAGGGTTATGAAGCTTTATGTCACCAAGTATTTGAGAAAATTCCTAAGTGACTAAAACATGAATATTAGTGCTAATATTGATTTCTCTTGATATATATATTTATATAAAAGATTGTTGAAAGAGGGGAATAATATTGTGATACGCTTTAAAAGGCCAAAATCAAGGTATGTGAGGCTAAATATATATCATTGGGTATGTTAATGACTCTCCACATATGATAGGTTATATGTGTATCATTGTTATGTTTTGATGATCTAAAAAGGTTACTGATAAGAACCAGATAAGGAACCTGATACACAACCTCAAGAACATAAATATCACCAAGTCTCTAGTTAGAGAGACGGTCAATTTTCATGGTCAAAGGAACAACAGAGGGAACATCAGAGGGACCATATAGCTACTAGTTCCCGAGGAGACTGTACGAGTCAACTGCCTCGGTTGTAAAGTTTCTTCCTGCATACGTGCAAAACTAGTGCAGTAGTCAACTTTATGGGGAATTCCCTTTACCTAACTTGGTCACATCATCAAGTGATTTCACAAATGAGATATTAACATCAAGCAAAGGTAAAACAAATCACTTGCACATTCAAGAACTTATTAAGCATTCTCTCAAGTGTGTGTCCATCTTGCAAGTGATTCTCAAAGGCATCAAGAACAAGGAACAAGAGGGGTTGCTCTGATGGTAAGCAACCTCCACTTCCAACCAAGAGGTTGTAAGTTCGAGTCTCCCCAAGAGCAAGGTTAGAATTACTTGGAGGGAACGATGCCGAGGATTTATTTGGAAACAGCCTCTCTACCTTAGGGTAGGGGTAAGGTATGCATACATACTACCTTCCCAGACCCGACTAAGTGGGATTATACTGGGTGGTTGTTGTTGTTTTTGTTGTAGTTGTGTTGTATCTTTGTTGAAGTTTTTACTTGTGATTCCTACTTATCATACTTAGAAGCATTGTGTAGGAAACCCTCTATAAATCATAAACCCCTCTGTTTGTATCTTGGCTAGAGTTAGTCGAGTTGTGAAGTCTTTATAATGGAGTTATTACAAAGTGTCTTGTAATAGTGTTGTTACAAGTTATTGAGTGATTAAGTCATAGTAATAGAGTTATTACAACGTGGCTTGGAATAATGTAGTTACAAGTTAGGGAGGGATTAAGATGTTAATTCCTAGGTTACAATAGTTTGTAATATAAAGATTCCTCAGTAGTGAAGTTAAAATCCTACAAGGGTAGGTTGTGGTTTTTAATCCCGTTAAGCTAGGAATTTTCCACGTAAAATTCCTCAGTGTCATTTGCTTACTGTAGTGTGCGTGTGTTCTGTTGAACACGATAGAGAACCTGGTTCTCTATGGGGTTTGGTGGACCCTTAGATTCTATCAATTGGTATCCGAGTGGGTTCTTTTTAAAAGGTTAACACCTAGAGAGGATCTACATGGATTCTCCACCAAACTTGAGAGAAATCAATCAACTGACTGATTCCAAGATTTAAAAAAATGGTTCATAGAAATGGAGGCATTTCCAAGAAGTGAAGCTTTAGCAAAAACAATAAAGGATACGATTGTTGTCACAAGTATAAAAAGCTAGGACATTTCATCAAAGATTGTGCTCTCCTCAATCAGGACCATTACTAACACAATGCCGACAAGAAGGTTAAAAGGAACTGGTTCCTGGAAGAAAGTTCAAGGGAAGAGATATCACTAATAATATTGTAAAGAAAGCTCTGGATTCGTGGGGATATTCCTCTAGTGGATCTGAGGGTGATGATGAACATGAAGATACCTCCATGATGTCCGTTGAAATAAAAGTTATAAAATATGATTCCATATTTGCATTGATGGAAAAATTTGAAGAGGACGAAGAAGTCGTTGATCATGAGGTAAACTTCTTAGATGTTCAAAGAAATCTAAAGTATTATTCTCTTAAAATACTTATGTATTTGGAAATGTTTTAATTGATGCGTATCATAATCTTATAAATGAAAAAATTAGATTGCAAAGGTTGTAATTTTTGAACCCGTTTGAATTATCTTGAGCCTTTAATACCCTTTCTTTCTAACCATATCCAAAAGCCTATATTACCGTCCAAAGAAAGACCTTTCGATCAGTCTTTAGGAAATGCCAAGTCAAGCAAGAAGAGGTGATTCATACCTGGGGCAACACTCTAGTTTAAGAAAGAAAGATGAAAATGAGAGAGTCTTATTGGTGAAAACCCTCATAGGCACCGTAAGGCAATGAGAGCTGAGTGAAATGAAAATGAGAGAGTCTTATTGATGAAAACCCTCATGGGCACCATAAGGCGAAGGCAAGTTGAGAAATGAACAGCGAAAAAGAGCTGTTGGTGGGAATCTGTGCATAACACCACAAGATAAGCAAGGTCAAGGTTTGGTTAAAGAAATTGGGTTAAAGAAGGTCGCAACAACAAAGCATGACAGCTGAAGGCCGATTTGGACAGACTGGGTTGACTAAGACGTACTGGGTTGACTAAGACGAAGTGCATGTCATGACCATGGGAACTAGTTGTTCCTCCACAGATAAGTTTATCCTTTTTTCCAGTCAATAGTCGTCAAATTCGGATTTCTTATATTCCGAAACAAAACAGTTCAAAGTCATTACATTTCATTTTATTTAGGGTCTCCATTAATTCTAAGATGTCTCCAAAGTCATTTTGTTTAAGCAAGCAGGAGAGAAATTTCAAAGCCTACTAGTTACTCCCGAATGATACAACACATGCTGGTCAAAACATAACAAACGCAGCAAAATGTGAAATGGCAAGGGGAAGAATCAATGAAAGTATCGTTAATAAACTGACTCGTTAATTTCATGAAGGATGTAAGGGTTTCGGCAAAAGGGTCAGGAGTGTAACACAATGATGGGGGAACATAGTAAAGACATGGGTTCAGGGGTCAGCCGAGCAAATCAGACGGCTCATCGTCAGTGCGGGAAATTGGACACAACTGAACATGACAATGGGGAGGCCATTTTCAGGAAAGAATTCCGCAAGCTAACCACCACTTTTCAAACTAACAAGATTTTTTTTGAATGAAACAGGGGTAGAAAATTTCGGAGGTCTCGGGAATCTTCCATAAAAAGCAAGCACCTGGAAAGTATGATTGTGAACTTCAGGACCCTCATGTAAAATGGGACTCAGTTTAAAATTCAACAGGAAACATTATCTGGCACAAATAATTCCCCAATAAGAGTCGTCACGACCCGCATGAATAATGGGACATAACTTTAACTAGCAATCCCCAGAAGTGACAACCGAGAGTTAAAAGGGACATTTAATTCGAAATTCTCAGGACCTTCCTGGAAAATGGGACTTATTTAAAGGTTGGAGATAATCATGAATAGAAAAGAGCATAAAGTAACTTACAGGTTGAAAAAGGATTCAATTAAGACTTGTTAGGACCCTCTTCGAAAATGGGACTCAATTTAAAACTCAAACAGGCACGGGTAACATGGTCAGCCACAAATATTTCCCCAACAAGATTCATCAAGACCCTCCTGGATAATAGGACTTAGTTTTAAACGGTTGTCAGGACCCTCTGGGAAAATGGGACGTAGCTATAAATACTAATCCCCAGCAGACATGATATGGATTTTAAATTGGTCTTAATAGGAGTTGTCAGGACCCTCCTGGATAATGGGATATAGCTGCAATTACTGGATCCCAGCAGATATGACTTAGATAGCAAGAAATAGTGGAAGTACTGCCTTGAGAGAACTTAGCCAAATCTCAAAGTTGTCATTAATCAAGAGTTTTCAGGACCATCCTGGATAATGGGATTTATCTTTTAGAGATATTTGGTAAAGGGATTTGATTAACACTCACAGATGCGCGCAGCACCAATTGGGGCAGAAACATTTCTTCGTTTTGTTGGTGTTGTTGTAATCAAGTTTAAAGGCATAAAGTTTCAAGTTTCAACTTTAGGTAATCAGGCACCCACCTAGAGAACAAGGGAATACATTTCAAGTTTTAATTTTTTGTAATTAGGCGCCACCAGGAGAACAAGGGAATACAATTCAAGTTTCAAGTTTTGGGTAATCAAGTACCCACCAGGAGAACAAGGGAATACATTTCAAGTTTCAAGTTTTGGTAATCAGGCGCCCACCTGGAGAATAAGGGAGTACAATTCAAGTTTCAACATTTTGTAATCAGGCGCCCACCCGGAGAACAAGGGAATACATTTCAAGTTACAAGTTTTGGTAATCAGGAGCCCACCTGGAGAACAAGGGAATACATTTCAAGTTTTAAGTTTTGGAAATCAGGAGCCCACCTGGAGAACTAGGGAATACATTTCAAGTTTCAAGTTTTGGAAATCAGGCGCCCACCTGGAGAACAAGGGAATATATTTCAAGTTTCAAGTTTTGGTAATCAGGCGCCCACCTGGAGAACAAGGGAATACATTTCAAGTTTCAAGTTTTGGTAATCAGGCGCCCACCTGGAGAACAAGGGAATACATTTAAAGTTTCAAGTTTTAGCAATCAGGCGCCCACCTGAAGACCAAGGGAATATATTTCGAGTTTCAAAATCAGGCGCCCACCTAGAGAACAAGGGAATACATTTCAAGTTTCAAGTTTTGGTAATCAGGTGCCCACTTAGAGAACAAGGGAATACATTTCAAGTTTCAAGTTTTGGTAATCAGGCGTCCACCTAGAGAACAAGGGAATACATTTTAAGTTTTCAAGTTTTGGTAATCAAGCGCCGACCTGGAGAACAAGGGAATACATTTCAAGTTTCAAGTTTTGGTAATCAGGCGCCCACCTAGAGAACAAGGGAATACATTTCAAGTTTCAAGTTTTGGTAATCAGGCGCCCACCTAGAGAACAAGGGAATACATTTCAAGTTTTCAAGTTTTGGTAATCAAGCATCCACTTGGAGAACAAGGGAATACATTTGAAGTTTCAAGTTTTGGTAATCAGGTGACCACCAGGAGAACAAAGGAATACATTTCAAGTTTCAAGTTTTGGAAATCGGGTGCCCACCTGGAGAACAAGAGAGTACAATTCGAGTCCAACAAGCCGGCATCAACATGGAGAAAGAGAATATAGCAACAAAGCGACAAGGAGTTTCACAGTAAGAGAATGCAAGACATCAAGGCAACAGGGAGATGTACAAGCAACAAGGAAACAAGGATCAAGAGCAAGTTGGAAGACATAGATAGGTTATTTATTGTAATCCATAGGTCATAGCTTAGTCTAGCTTTTTCTTATTTTTTAATCGGTGTAATAAGGGGATCTAGCAAGCAGTAGCATCAGCAGTAACAATGAGATCACAACTTCAATAGTCCCAGCTAACAAACACTCCTGAACTACACTAACTTGACTCCTCTTTAGCCAAGGATATGTAGGCAACCTCTGAAGCAGGGTGCAGTCAAAATTTTCCAAATCCTTCTCACGGAGTATTCGAACGGGCAAAAGTAGCTCATGTCCGCTCACTTATCTTTGCACGAAAACTCTTCGTGTTTCTGGGCAAAGAGGGGTAACTGTGAGCATGTGATTTTTTCCCTACATGAATTACTCCTATAAATTCAAAAAAAAAAAAATTTTTGTTATTTGTTTGCAATTTTGTGGATTTTGTGGCATTTTTCGTTAATTGTTTGCATTTTGTTTGTGCATTTTAATTAGTGAAAAATACAAAGATATGTTGCATGTGCAGCTATGAGTTAATTTTATATTTTCAGAATTATTTAGTAATTAAGTTGTTTTACAAAAAGGAAAAGCACAAAAATAGTCATTTTGCACCCTTTAATTTTAATTTTTGATTTTTAAGAGATTTTGCTTTTAATTTCGTTTTAGTTATTTGTGATACAATTATGTAGGATTGATTAGCATTTTATAGGTAAATTTGAGATTTGTAATTAATTTAGGATTTTTAATAATTTTTGAAAATTAAAAATGAAAGAAAAATGAAAAGAAATCTGAGAAAATTTTAAAAAAAGAGAATAATAAAACAATTGGTCCAAATCTTGTTAAACCTCCAGCCCAAGCACACCCATTAACCCATGTAACTCGCCCCGACCGGCTCGCTGACCCGACCTGCCCCAAATTACAACTCAAAACGCCCAAGAACCCTAATCTCCTGAGCTCAAACGACGCAACCCTACTCCTCTTCTCCAAACGTCATTCGAACCAAGCCCCAACCTAGTCCAAGTTCAGGCGAGTGAAGCTCAAGCTCTCAAACGGGTGTTCCCATTTCCTCCTCTTACAGTTCTAACGGTTTCTGATGCGAGATTCCTCTCCTCGCTCACCGCTCAAATTGGATATATCTCACATATTGGAAGGTTCTGGAGCGGATTCACTCTATGAGTTTGAGGCATTGGATTGAGTTCATTCAATCTGACCCCTACATTGTTCAAGGGATTTGTTTTCAAATAGGGCTAGTTCCGATTTTGAGAAGGAAGAACAAAAATTTAAAGAAAAGTTGAAAGGCTTCGATTTTTTTTGGTTTTCTGATTCCATTTCCTTTTTTGAAGAGTTCTTTAAGAGTTTAAAAGAAACATATATTTAATTTTTATTTTTGAATCCGGATGTGAGTTCCAAGGTGATACAAATTGAATTTCGAGCTTGGTTTTCAACTGTCGTCTTATCCTGTTTATAAATTTTATAAAAGAGATTTGCAAATTCAGGTTCACTTTTCCTTTCTTTTATTCTATGCGACTCCATTTTATTTTGGTGCTTTTGAGCTATGAGATTCAATTTATAGTGGTCTGTTTTGTGTTATGATCGAATTTCTTGCTGGTGAATCTCTTTGCAGTGGTGTGATGTAGTTGAGTATGTTTAGTTAGTAAAGGCTGAGTTTGAAGGGTCATCCTCTATGCTTATGCTTGAATTGCTATCATGATGTCGAGTTTTCATTTAAGTTAAGATCTCGAGTTAATTTTATGAGTTTAAATGTCACTTTGAATGGTTTTGTTATGGAAATGTGACAACCTGTTCAAGGTTGGATGTCTGCTTGAGTTGCTGCATTGCTGAACACTATCGGCTCTTTCCTGTTACAACCGATATCCACACGCGTTTGTTCATGCCATACGTTAGTTAACATAAATCCAATAAGGGTGTTTGCATTTTTGGAAGAAAGGTAAGCTGAGTCCAAGGTATATCGATCCGTATTAAATTCTTCAACGAATTGGAAAAGTTGCTTATGAGTTAGAATTGCCATCCGAATTGGAATTTGTCCACCTGGTATTCCATGTATCTATGTTGAGAAAATGTGTTGGAGACCCTTCTCAAGTTGTCCCTATAAAATATGTACAAGTTATAGAGGATCTATCATATGAAGAAGTGCCAGTGGCTATATTAGATCGACAAGTCCGCAAGATGAGAACAAAAGATGCAGCTTCCGTAAAAGTATTATGGAGAAACAAGAATATGGAAGAAATGACATGGGAAGCAGAAGAAGAGATGAAGCATAAATACCCTTACCTATTCCAGAATGATGATAACAAGGATGCTTGTGGAACGCAGGATACATTGGAAAGGTGAAACAGCTTTATGAGGTAAGCAGTAACTTGAGAACACTCTTCCTTAATACAAAATGGTGATATGCAGATAATGTACATGTCCATAATGCTTTTTGTAGCCTTGTGAGGCCATACGTTGGGCTTAACTGCTTGCAAATTTTTCTAGAGATCATTTTATAAGGGAAAATTGACCGGAAATTTCCGTTGGAATCCACAATGATTTGGACTCCCCACATACCCATACATTCAAGGATGAATGTTCCTAAGGGGGGGGAGGGTGTTACAACTCATATCCACACGTGTTAGTTCATTCCCTACATTAGTTAACATAAATCCAAGAAGGAATTATCCTTGAGATGATATGAAGTTAATTTTATTGATCTTAAGTGATACAAGGGTGTATAAGGGTGATCAACAAGTATTAGAAGTTAAACGAATCAAGGATATTGTAACTCGTATTTTCCGGTAAACTATAGGTGCTTAATTGAGTCAAGAGGTCATGTTTCAAGGTATTTGAATCATATAATATCCGTTTCATAGTCTTGAAGTCAAACGAGTTATGAAAAAAAAGTCGACAAAAGTTGTCACAACTTAGGTTTATGGTTTTACGTAAACTTTAGGTAAAATGTCATTAAGATGTTCTCCAAATATACTTGGAATTACGGGATGATCTACGCACCAAATTTAAGATCTATAAGTCTAGTTTCCAACGCACTAAACCATTTATCAATACGACATTGGAGTAGAGAGATATAGTCATTCTCGTGAGATTGCGCAAGCTGCTAGGTGACAAGTAGGTGTGTCACCTACTAGGTAAAATGATAGCCTAAAGAAAGGGAAACTTCGGGTCGGCTATTGAGCCCATTTAAAGGGTTATCTCCTGCAATGTAACCCTCAATATATCTCACAAACAGTAAGACCTAAACCCCTGCAAAGCTCCTCCCGTAAATCCCACACAAATCCTAATCGATTTTCCCTCTCTTTCAAGTTCTAATTGAGGGTATAATCAAGAGTTTGAAGAACCAAGGGAAGTGCTGAGTTATCCAATGAGTAAGTTAATTTTACTGCTATATATCATACAAATTTTCTTCTGTGAACTCATGGTAATTCGTTCTATATATGTAAGAACTCATGGGACGGTGATCGGAAGTCGTGAGTTCGAGTTATTCACTTGTAGCAGACTGTTTTGTGGACTGTTTTGTGTTGCTGTTGGGCTGCATGTTTTACTACTGTTTTGGAGTTTTGGAGGTGGAAGGGTGTGTAGAAACACCATATATATGTAGGGTTGTGGGATGATAGTTATTCGTAATATTTCCGGGTCGTTTGACATGACTACGGTGGTCGTCGTATGTATGAAGTAATTAGATTGTGCGTGGATTGTTTTGGGAGGCTCAATATGATTATTATTGATGTTGTTTGGGCTGTTTGGTGATTGTTTGGAATTGTGTGAATTCATATATATAGGAGAGGTTATGTCCGTTTCATCGTAAAATAGGTTATTGTCGATATATAATAGTTATGACGCTTAAATGATATGATAGTATCATTTCTCTTATTGTAGACTAAGGAGTTGTGACAATTGCATAGCTTGATAATTGGGTAGTATATACAAGGTATGTGAGGCTATCCCTTTCCTTCTTTTGCACGACTCTGGTCGTACATAATGTGATAAACGAGTTCCCAAAGATACTCTACTCTTAGAAGCTAGGAGTACTCACCTCTTATGGAACGATTGATGTGATGTTGCTTCTCTTGTGCTTATGTTATCAATGTTATTGGTACTTTCAGATTCTTATAAGGTTCATATTGAAGAGTTAGTCCTAATAACGTGTACAAGAATACCAATCTTACGTCACTCTGAAAGGTCTAGAACGTGTTTCCATGAGTCGAGCTATATATATATATATATATATATATATATATATATCTGTGTGTGTGTGTATCTATTTTAACGGCCGAGCCACGCTATAGTCGGCCGGATACGGCATCTACTTTGCAACCACTGATCAGTTGGGTTTTACCGAGCTTCACGTGGCCGGGTACCGTTCTACCGAGCCTTATGATGGCGGGGTACATTTTTTTACCGAGCCTATTACGGCTGGGTACGATATGATGATGATGATGCCCACAAAGTCGTATGCTTTAAAAGTTTATGCATTTATACATATGTATCGTGCATTTCATGTCAGTAGACCTCAGAGATACTCAGATGTTACATGTTCTATATTCTCGATCCGTGCTTACTTTACTGTTCGTATTTGTTGTTCCCTGCCTTACATACTCAATACTTTATTCGTTGTGACGTCCTTTTGTTTGTGGATGTTGCATGTCATGCAGCAGGTCCAGATAGACAGGCAGGTGCAGCTCCCCACCATAGTAGGTTGTCCAGTTCAGTGGTGATTGGCGAGATCCCTTCTCCGGACTTGCCGTGGTATTGGTATGCATTTTTTATAGACATTATGGGTATGTCGGGGCCCTGTTCCAGCTATGTTTCAGAACTTATGTTCTTTAGAGGCTCATAGACAGGTGTCGGCTCATGTATAGTTTGGTATGCCTTGTCGGCTCGTTTTTGTTGTACAGTCTTTCGTTGTAGCTTGTACCATATATATAGTTTCTTGATCGTCTGGCCGTCCTATGTTATGTATGTTTATGCCATCATCTTTTATGATTGGTTTTCCGTGATCCATGGATACCATTTATATTGATGTCGTTGGCCGTAAAAGATAATAAAGAAGGTTAGGTAAAATGTACGTTGGTCCGCGACAAGTATGGCCGGGTGCTAGTCATGGCCCTCCAATTTGGGTCTTGACATTTCCCAGCTAATTTGAGTGGTAATTTGTTGTGCCTAGATTAATGTAGGATTTTTTGTTCATCTTTAGCATCAATATAAGCTTATGAAATCAGCAAACGATTATTTCTTTTGTTGTGTCATTTAGTTTCTGGTGTTTTTCAAGATTTGCTATGAATGTTGGGAGATAAGCTATTCAATGCTTGTTATAAAGTTGGTCTATATTTCAGTTGTGGGAGAGCTATTACTAGAATCGTGTGTTTTTTTCTCTGAAATTCCATGCCTACTCATGTACTAGAAAGACTAGGATCTGGGAGAGTTTTTCTCTGGTATGCTACCGTGTTTAGCTGCGCTTGAGCTCCAGCTTAAAAATCCAAGTTCATATTGTTTTTTTCTTGTGACGAAACAAAAGGAAAGTCTTGTTGTTATTCATGAAAGTTCAAGGTTTCAACTATTGGAAGATAGTCCATGCCCATGTTAACAGTGTGCTGCAATTCTGGTTTGTTGGTCTATGTTCATGGACTGCTCTCATGTCAAAGGAATGTCTGTATACTCTCGAGTCGTATCATTTTTCATACTTCTGTTATGATATTAGAACATGAAGGTTTGATCCGATTCTTGTTTCTGCTTAACATTTAAAATTAGAAGGACATTAAGCCCAGACTTTTGCATTCCCTAATGTTTACCTTAATTCTTGTTTGTTGTGTACAAACTTTGACGGAGCTGTTGATTTAATGATTCATCTAGTTCTTGTATGCTCCTTTTCCTACACCTTGCTTGATCTGTAAAGTTCAGGAGGTTAGTTAATAGTTCAGTAGAATACTGTACTGGAAATGTATAGTCGACCTAGAATGGCTTTCACTATTAGCCATGGTGTTCTGCTGAGGATTCAATACAACTAGTAAATAGGTGTGCTGAATTCAAATTGATCTTCCCTAACCTCTTTACAGTAATGGGTGGAAGTCACTTTTTCGCTTTATGAATGTAATAAGGCCAATAGCCATTAGTGGCTTTTATTTTCTTGCTTATTTATTGTCATTTTGGGATTCATCTTATTTGAGGCATTTAAAATTCTAAGTTCTCCAAATCAATTTGTTGCTACACCTACCTCGGGCATAACGAGGCTCCCAAGTTAAGATACGATTTATATTCCTGCATTATGTGTTTAAATATTGCAACATTTTTTATGATCCGCGTGAGCATGTGATTTTTGCACTACACGAATTATTCCTATAAATTCAAACAAAATATTATTTGCAATTTTGTTGATTTTGTGCCATTTTTCGTTAATTTTTTGCATTTTGTGTATGCATTTTAATTAGTGAAAAATAAAAAAAATATGTTGCATGTCCAGTTAGGAGTTAATTTCGCATTTTATGAATTATTTAGTAATTAAATTGTTTTACCAAAAGGAAAATCACAAAAAGTAATCATTTCGCACCCTTTAATTTTTATTTTTGATTTTCGGGTGATTTGCTTTCAATTTCGTTTTAGTTATTTGTGATAATAATTAGAAGGATTGATTATCATTTTATAGGTAAATTTGAGATTTGTACTTAATTTAGGATTTTTGGTAATTTTAAAAATGAAAAATGAAAAAAACAAAGAGAAATCTGCAAAAACAAATTTTTTTAAAAAAAGAGAAGAACAAAACAATTGGGCCAAATCTTGTTAAAACTCCAACACAAACACACCCCGTAACCCATGTAACCCGCCCCGACCTGCTCGCTAACCGACCCTCCCCAAATTACAACACAAAATGCCCAAGAACCCTAATCTCCCGAGCTCAAACGACGCAGCCCTACTGCTCTTCTCCAAACACCATTCGAACCAAGACCCAACCTAGTCCAAGTTCACAGTTCTAACGGTTTCTGACGCGAGATTCCTCTCCTCTCTCACCGCGCGAATTGGATATATCCCACAAATTAGAAGGTTCTGGAGCAGAATCGCTGGATGAGTGTGAGGCGTTGGATTGAGTTCATTCAATATGGGCCCTACGTTCTTCAAGGGATTCATTTTCAAATAGGGCCAATTTCGATTTTGAGAAGGAAGAACAAAAATTTAGAGAAAAGTTGAAAGGCTTCGATTTTTTCTAGTTTTCTGATTCCATTTCTTTTCTTGAAGAGTTCTTTCAAAGCTTAAGAGAAACATATATATAATTTTTATTTTTGAATCCGGATGTGAGTGCCAAGGAGACACAAATTGAAGTTCGAGCTTGGTTTTCTACTGTTATCTTGTCGAGTTTATAATTGTTAAAGAAGAGATTTGCAAATTAAGGTTCAATTTTCCTCTCTTTTATTCTATGTGACTCTGTTTTGTTCTGGTGCTTTTGAGCTATGAGATTTAGTTTATAGTGGTCTATTTTGTGTTATGATCGAATTTCTTGCTGGTGAACCTCTTCGCAGTGGTATGATGTAGTTGAGTATGTTCAGTCAGTAAAAGCTGAGTTTAAAGGGTCGTCCTCTATGCTTATGCTTGAATTGCTATCATCATGTCGAGTTTTCATTTATGTCAAGATCTCGACTTAATTTTCTGAGTTTAATTGTCTATTTGAATGGTTCTTTTATGGAAATGTGACAGCCTGTTTGAGGTAGGATGTCTGCTTGAGTTGCTACATTGTTGAACACAGTCAGCTCTTTCCCTGCAAATTTGAGTTGTAATTTGTTGTGCCTAGATTAATGTAGGATTTGTTGTTCATGTTTAGCTTCAATATAAGCTTGTGAAATCAGTAAACGATTGTTTATTTTGTTATGTCATTTAGTGAGAGGTGTTTATCAAGATCTACTATGAATGTTGGGAGATAAGCAATTCAATGCTTGTTTTAAAGCTGTAGTTGGTCTAAATTTTAGCTGTCAAAGAGAGTGCTATTGCTAGACTCATGTGTTTTTTTCTCTTAAATTTCATTCCTACTCCATGTACTAGAAAGTCTAGGATCTGGGTCAGTTTTTCTCTGGTATGCTAGTGTGTTTAGCTGCACTTGAGGTCCAGCTTAAAAACCCAGTTCATATTGTTTTTTCCTCTGAGCAAACAAAAGAAATGTCTTGTGGTTATTCATGAAAGTTCAAGGTTTGAACTGATGGAATATAGTTTATGCCCATGTTAACAGTGTGGTGCAATTCTGAATTGTTGGTGTATGTTCCTGGACTGCTCTCATGTCAAAGGTGCAATTCTGATTCTTGTTTCTATTTGACATTTGAAATTAAGAGGACGTTAAGCCCAGACTTTGGCATTCCCTAATGTTTACCTTAATCCATGTTTGTTGTGTACGAACTGTGATGGAGCTGTTGAGTTAATGATTCATCTAGTTCTTATATGCTCCTTTTACTGCACCCTTCTTGAGCCATAAAGTTCAGGAGGTTAGTTAATAGTTCAGTAGACTATCGTACTGGAAATGTATAGTCGACCTAGAATGGCTTTCATTGTTAGCCATGGTATTTTGTTGAGGATTCAATACAACTGTCGATGGGTGTGCTGACTTCAAATTGATCTTCCCAAACCTCTTAACAGTAATCTGTTTTGCTGGAAATCTTCTCTGTGCTGATTATAAACTGTAGTTTTGTACATGTTTAGTTTCATTTATAAACAAGAAGAGGCTAATTTGAGTAAGATGAGCTAAAATCAGTAGTAGTTTTAGGATTATGTTCAACTTTCGAACCATGTTATGTTGCATTGACTGAGCTTCCTGAAATTTTCTTCACCCTTACCTTGATGTCTTAGCCTGAATATTTCAAGTTTTGATTACATCCCAAAACATATTTCAGTTAATCTCCGTAGCTATTTTGTTTGCTAGGATTCATTAGTTAAATTAGTACATGTGCTAAATAGTCTTTCGTAATTGATCCTAAGGTTCTTGATTGCATCATGGATCAGAGACATGCATCAATAATCCTTTTCATTAGTGAGACGCATCACTGGATCATAGAAATCAGAATTAGCCGCAGCAGGTTGACCACATTTCAATGGTATTGTAATCTTTTATCCCTATACTACTTGAGCTATTAACCTAAGCTTTAGGAATATACTACTACATACAAGTGCACTTTCTCCTGAGTGCGCCATAAAATTAAGCTGACATGCATTGTCCTTTGAGAGGCTACGCAGCGAGCGATTATCAACAGACCAATCCCTCACTCGGCAGTTGCGGGAGTCTATTTTAGATGAGCAATCTTTCCTTCCTACTGCACCACCAGGACAATTCCTTCTGATGTCAGGCTCATCATTTGCATATTGTTCCCGTCTAGCAAATTCATGAAATAAGGGTATCTTAGCTAATTTAATTTAGTTCATATAATTCGAGGTGTGCCGTTTAGTTTAAATTCCATGGCGCTTGCAAACTTGCAAATTCATATTCATTTTAAGCGCATTAGTTCAATAATTTACTTTCCTAAATACGAGTGCGCATTTATGTGACCCAAATCCAAAACCCAACGATGTTGAAATATGTCAAAAACTACGGGTGCATTTATGTGACATTGTTTGAGACGTGTTTTAACGATGTTGCAATATTCTGAAAAATTAAATAAAAGTAGTTCAAAGTCAGACTTTGCATATAGGTACAAAAGATTAAAATAATATTATCGAACCGAATATAACAGTTGATCTACCGTGCTATAACCACGGAACTCGGTAATGCCTAACACCTTCTTCTGGGTTAACAGAATTCTTTACTCGGATTTATGGCTCACAGAGTGTATTACAGAGTCAAACCTTCCTCGATTCAGGATTTTAAATCGGTGACTTGGGACACCATAACTTATCCTAAGTGGCGACTCTAAAATCTTTTATTAAATAAATCTCATTTCGATTGTCCTTTAATTGGAAAAACTCTATTTCTACGCCCTTCATGGGATATAGTGAAAATGAGGTGTGACAATCCCAACTAATTTGGTTACCTTTTCGTTTCATTTTGTTTTGTTATTCCCCTCCCCAAATGCTAGTTCGTTCACTCTTGCAACATCATCCTATTCCACAAGATCTAAGGGCCCTCCACCCACTCCTCATCTAAGTCCTGTTAAGAACAAGAACAAGGGCAAAATAGAAAATTTGAACGTTAGAAAGGAAATCACAATAACAGAGGCCATTGATGGCCATAGTATTCAGGTTCCCAATGAAAATGTGTCACAACTCAAGAAGAAATTGTTGATGTTTCAAGGAGCTTCATCAGGTTCGGAACCTGGCCAACCTATCCTTCTCCCTCAGCACCCCAGACACCATCTTCCCCAATGGCTAAAATACCACACCTCCACAAAAGCAACCAAATCAGCGCACTATCCCAACAAAGAACCAATGCAACACTTGCCACACTCCAAATAACAATCTGTTACTCATCACCAAACCACAAAACTCCGTAAATGACCACTTCCACACCCATACACCCAGCCACCACAACAATCCCATTTACATGGAGATCGTGACACTCTCCACCCAACGTATATCTTGCACCCCTCAGACCGAGGAAAAGGATTTACTCATCAGAAACTTGGCTGAAGAGCTTAAGAAACTAACTAGTCGAATCCAAGGTGTCAAAGGAAGTGACGGTATTGAAGGGTTGAACTATGAAGATCTCTGCATACAACCAGATATTGAACTGCCAGAGGTGTAGAAACATCCCAAGTTCAAGATGATTGATGGTACAGGTGATCTGAGGGTCCATCTTAGAGCATAATGCGGTAAGCTGGTCGGGGTAGGAAAGGACGAAAGGATCCACGTGAAACTATTCATGAGGAGTCTGAAGGGAGATGCACTATCCTAGTACATCATCCAGGATCTTAAGAAATGGTCAAATTGTGTAGTTCTGGCCTCTGATTTCATGGACAGGTTCGGATTTAACATAGAAAATGTGTCGGATGTACTCTATATTCAGAATCTGAAGAAGCCTACAGAAACATTTCACGAGTGTGCTACTCGCTGGAGGTCAAAATCTGCTAAGGTCAGACCTGCCTTAGAAGAGGAACAGATGAACAAATTCTTTGTCCGGGCCTAGGACTCGTTTGTATTATGAATGGCTAATGTTGATTGAAAATCATAAGTTTTCCAACATCATCAGGCTGAGGTAGTGAATTGAAGAAGGTATCAAAAGCGGAATGGTTACAAACAAAAGGCGTTGCAAATCATAAACAAGGTCTTACAGTCTGGTGGTGTGTCTAAGAAGAGAGACGTGGGGGTTGTAATGGTTACACAAAGGACCAAGTCTACCCTCAAAAACCACACCTATCTTATACCTCCACTCACATAGCAGTCAGCTCCAAACTACTAAGAATCTTCCTACCAAGCCCCAACAACCAACTTATCAGTCACCTCCACCTCCCATATAGCATCACACCTCGCCTCGATATTCCCAACCCGCACATGTCTACCAAGCCTATAATGCCTAACCATCTCATTACCACTCACCACTCGTACGCCAAAACTTTCCAAAGCCCTGACTTAATTTTGATCGGAGGCCCCCAAAACAATATACATCCATTACCGAACCAATTGATCAGCTATATGAGAGACTCAAAAACTGCCAGTTATATCACCCTCATCCATCCTTCAACCCTTAAGAACCTTACTCAGCACGTTAACTCAAACAAATCTTGTGCATACCATTCTGGCATGAAGGGACACATCATTGACGAATGTCGCTCTATAAAGTACAAAATATGGTCCTTAATTGATAACAATGTTGTTATAGAAAAGGAACCACATCAAATGTTCGGAACAATCCCTTACCAGATCACAAGGGCGGGGGTGTTCACGTGATTGAGATAGAAGATGATTAGGATCCCGAATGATCCATCGTGTTGATCGCAGAAGGCGATGATCCAAAGAAACCAACAGTTACTCTCAACCCTGTTATAGTTCAGATTCAACTGTCTAAGGTCATGGAGGTAGATGTGTCAATCCCTCTTGAGTTTGAGTCAACACCATCAGCCAAAACATCGGCGCCGTTCGAGGTTACAATTTTACCACCCAAGGAAAATGTCCCATTTGAAGTAAAGGTAGTCACATCAATGCCAGTGGCGATCACCACTGTGTCGTCATTCCATACAAAAACTATTCCTTAGGAATACATGGTCGAGGATAGGAGGAAGGCAAAGTCAAGTTTAAAGAGACTATTGCAGCACAGGATATGACAAGGACTGGAAGATTCTATACCCTACAGCACTTAGCTGAGTCAAGTAAGCGAGCTTCCAATCGACCACTCATCACTGAAGTAGGTCCAGATGACCATTGGAGGAAGATAGAACAAAGAGTATTCGGTCATTGACCAGCTAAACAAAACACTAGCGCAGATATTTATCCTCTCCTTGTTGCAAAACTCCAAGATACACAAAACTGCTCTGTTGAAGGTGTTGAGTGAGGCATACGTGCCAAGCAATATCACTGACAGAGAAATGGCTAATATGGTGGGACAAGTGTTAGAAATTCATAAAATCACTTTCTATTAGCAGGAGGTTCCAGCTAAAGGGTTGGGCCACAACAAAGCATTGCACATTACCGTGCAATATGAAGACTACTTCATCACTAGGATCCTGATTGATAGGGGTTCCAGCTTTAATATATGCCTATTGATAACGCTCAAAAAGCTAGGCAAAGACTACACCAGATAAAATAAGGAGCAATCAATGTGAAAGCTTTTGACGGGTCCCAAAGGTCCACCATCGGTGAGATTAGCCTGTGTCTGCAGATGGGACCAACTTCGTTCGAGGTCAACTTACCGTGATAGATGTGCCAGCATCCTGCAACCTGCTATTAGGGCGCCCTTAAATTCGTTCTGCGGGGGCTGTGGCTTCAACACTGCATCAAGCCATAAAATTTGAATGAAATCACCAGAAAGTGATCATTTACGGTGACGACAATAAGGGGAAGAAGAAAGTTAGATGGAGAGACCTACCACTACATCGAGCGAGTAAATATTGTTGGCAAGGATAAATGGTAGGACAACAATATCGAGAGTATCTTGAACTGGAGTGGGTACAAACCAGGCAAAGGTCAGAACCTATAGGGGATTGTTAAACCTATAAAGCTCGAGAAGCGCGGCATTACTTTCGATCTGGGATACGAGTACACTTGGGAAAAATTTAACAACTAGTTGCCACCATGGCGCGGTCCTTTCTATCCGCTAGAACTGCCAATACCACCTTTGGAGCAGACTTTCCAACAGGTCGACATTGCTTATAGGACAGACGAATAGGAAGCGCTTGTTGTGGTGAAGAACTTATTTTTAGAACACAATGACAATGACTGTTGTGTTGTTTTCGAGGAGGATGGGGAGGAAGGTTCTTCCATACAAGCTGTGAGTAGAGGAGCATACCTCAACAATTGGACCATCAGGACCACCAGAGCCCGACGAGCCACGGGGTAACAAGGCTAAACAAGCATCATGCACTATTTTTATTTTTACTAGATAATTTTTTCTTTTCGCATTTTGATTTCTGCAATAAGGTCTTTAATGTTCAAAATGATTATGGAATATATCAAAGCATTTCGATTTTTTTATTGTATCAACACCTTTTTATTTTTCTCTCATTACTTTACTTGCAGAGCATTATTGTTACATATCTTGATGAACCAATGACTGTGACATGCAATGAGACAATGCAAGAAATAGACATTGACTCACAATAAAATGACATATTAGAGGTAATCATCAAAAAAGTTGAGAACTTTGAAACCATACCTAAGTTCATCCAGGACAAGACAAAAATTGTTAACTTGGAAGATATAGAAAATGTCAAGAAAACACGAATCAGCGTTCATTTTTCTCTATCGGAAAAGAAGGAATACACCGAATTTCTAATGGAATATGAGGACATATTTGCATGGTCATATGATGACATGACTGGTGTAAGTACATCTATTGTGGCCCATAAACTGCGAACTGATCCGACATGTCTACCGGTAAAACAGAAGCTCAGGAAGTTCAAGCCTAATATGAGTCTGAAAATCAAGGAAGAAGTCACTAAGCAAGTCAAAGCAAAATTTCTCAGGGCACTTGAGTATCTGACATAGTTGGCCAACATTGTACCAGTACCAAAGAAGGACGGGAAGGTAATAGTCTGTGTCGACTATTGGGATCTCAACCGGGCCAGTCTGAAAGACGACTTCCCTTTTCCAAATATATACATCCTGATCAACAATTGCGCCAAACATGAGTTGCAGTCATTCGGTTATTGCTTTGCCGATTATCATCAGATCTAGATAGATGAAGAAGATGCTAAGAAAATGGCTTTCATTACACCGTCGGGGATGTATTTTTACAAAATTATGTCGTTCGGCCTGAAGAATGCAGGGCCACCTATATGAGGGTCACGACTACCATTTTTCACAATATGATACACAAAGAAATTTAGGTATATGTGGATGACTTTATCATCAAGTCCAAGAAATCCATTAATCACATGGAAGATTTGAGGAAGTTATTCAACAGATTGTGAAGGTACAACCATAAACTGAATCCCGTGAAGTATGTATTTGGCGGTTCCCACCGAAAAGTTGCTTGGGTTTATTGTAAATCGCAGAGGAATAGAACTGGATCCATCAAAGGTCAAAGCCATTCAGGAACTTCCACCGCCAAAGAACAAGAAGGAAGTGATAAGTTTCTTGGGAAGAACTAACTATATCAGCTGGTTCATAGCACAGTCTATAGTTATATGTGAGCCAATCTTTAAGATGTTGAAGAAGGACGCCGCTACCAAATGGACCGATGATTGCTTAAAGGCCTTTGATAGAATCAAGGAATACCTATCAACACCACCAGTCTTGGTCCCGCCCGAGCCAGGTAGACCCCTATTACTCTACATCGTAGTAATAAATGGAGCCTTTGGTTGCGCTTTGGGGAAGCATGATAAAACAAGGAGAAAGGAACAGGTCATTTACTATCTCAGCAAGAAGTTCACCCCGCCTATACCATGTATATCATATCAAGGATGGACCCTTTAAAATACATCTTTCAGAAGCCCATGCCCACTGGCAAGCTAGCCAAGTGGCAAATCCTACTAAGTGAATTCAATATTGTGCATGTAACTCAGAAGACGATCAAGGGACAAGACTTGGCAGACCATCTTGCCATAAACCATGTGGATGGAGAATATGAGCCTTTGAAAACATATTTTTCTGATGAATAGATATTGTTCATAGGAGAAGATATCGTAGAATCCTACGACGGTTGGAGAATGTTTTTCGTTGGAGCATAAAATTTCAAAGAAGCTGGCATATGAGCAGTCTTGTTGTCAGAAACTTCTCAGCACTACCCGGTGTCTGTAAAACTCAAATTCTCGTGCACCAACAATATGGCTAAGTATGAAGCCTACATCTTAGGGCTCAACATGGCCATTAACATAAACATTCATGAGTTGCTAGTGATTGGAGATTCAGACTTGCTTATACATCATATACGAGAAGAATGGGTAACCATCCAAGATACACCTATATCTACATCATGTACAGGAATTAAGAAGGAGGTTCACGAGAACGGAGTTCCAGCATGTTCCCGGAGTCCAGAATGATTTCGCCAATGCATTGGCTACCCTGTCATCTATGATACAATATCCAGACAAGAATTTCATTGATCAATTGAGCCAACCCCTTCAAACGGATTCATCCTAGTGGCAATTGACTACTTCACCAAGTGGGTCGAAGCGGCATCTTATAGAGTAGTGACTAAGAAAGTCGTGGAAAACTTTGTGCGTGACTGCATTGTTTGCTAATTTGGTATTTTAGAGTCGATCATTACTGATAATGGATCCAACCTCAATAGCGACTTGATGAAGGCTATGTGTGAAACCTTCAAGATCAAACACAAGAATTCTACAGCCTACAGGCCACAAATGAATGGAGCTAGAAGCTGTCAAGAAGAATATCAAGAAGATATTAAGGAAAATGATAGAGAAGCATAAATAGCAGCACAACACGTTATCATTTGCTCTATTGGGGTGTTGCACCACAGTGCACACATCAGCCGAGACAACCCCTTGTATGCTAGTTTATAGTACAGAAGCCGTCATTCCAACTGAAGGGTCCAATTGGTTATAACCTAGCACCATGCTCTTAGGGTCCAATTGGTTATAATCTAGCATCATGTTCAAGTCGGTACAATATATAGAAATCTTGCCTATATGAATTCCTATCTAAAATCCTGCATGTTCCCGTTTTCAACGAGATATCATAACTATATGGATTAAATCAACTATTAGACGCCATGTCTTTAAGGGTTTAATATCATTAATAGTAGATTTCACGTTCATAGGAATAAAAATCAGCAATAAGGGATACCCTCATCTAAAGAAACTGAAGCTAGTCTAAGTTTAAAAATTTGTCTACTCTGAACCAGTTTTTAAGTAGTTTAATCTCTTTTTATTAGCACGATTTACCAAACATGCCAATAGGATCTCAAATCACTTGTTTTAATTTGTTACTACTTTGCCACATTCAGAATCAACAACATATACCATCCTAAGGTCTTCCCTAAACACTTAGGCAAGCATTAGGTAATAATAATAATAAAACTGAATTTCCCTCTATTAATTAGTAAGTGCTACAACCAGCAGACATGCCTAATTGGGACTTCTTATCTGAGGTATCTCATGAATCTGGCTCTGACTCGAAATCCACTATTTTAGGACTTCTAAAAAAAATCAGACTTTGCTTTTTTTTTTGAATCATGCTATCTAATTGCTTTATTTGAGGAGGTATACCTAAGCCTTCACTGCTTATGTGCTTCCGCTTAATGTGCAGTCCTAAATATTTTGTATGTCACCTTAGATTTTTCACCTTTGAAACCCCTAGTCAGCCTAATATCCCTCCTTTGTAGGAATAGTAGTCCTAAGTGCCTCCGGGACTGATAGAAAAGGGCAGGTAATAGCATGCAATAGTGGTCGAGACCAATCCGCGCTTTAGTACCTTGAACATGTTGGGAAAGGGTAGATATGGATATGATGACCGGTTCGGTAATACCACGCGTAGCCCCTCTTTTAAGGAGTGATTACCGGGTATTGCATTGATGTGATCCATATTATAATAAACCTAGGACCCCCATCCTTTTCTTTCCTTTACTTTAAAGCATTATAACTCCTTTAAAAATCATCATTTCTATTGCTCTTTCAAACTTTGTTTACTTTCAAACCGCCGTGTATTAAAGTTCCCCCTTATTTGAGCCATATCTGTTTATATGTTAATCATACTAAATTCACAAGGAACTATCTCTTCGAAAACCACACTAGTGGATCTTGAGGGATGCCTAACACCTTCCCCTTAGGATAATTTTAAGCCCTTACCCTATCTCAGGTTATCAAGAAAACTTGGAAATAAACCTTGAAGGTGTCCTGATGCACCTTCAATAATTAGGTGGCAACTCTTCAAAAATGAAAAATCCAATTCCCAAAAGGAATAAGTTGTCCTATACCCAAAATGTCATTAACCCAATTCTCCCGACACGAGAAGGAAAAAAAAGGTGTGACATTAACTTATACTCTGCGCACTGTCAAAGAACACCAAACATAAAAAGTGAAAAAAGAAAAAAAAATCCTAAATTAGCACTACAAACTATTTCAAACACTATTGATTTCCAATCCTCGGCAACAATGCCAAAATTTGACCAGCACAAAATACATACGTAATTATGCTCGCTGCTCAAAGATAGGGTTTTGATATGATAGGTGCAAGATAATTGTTTAGGATCTAATTCTAGATAATTCATTTCTAATGTTCAATTGGTTCTCTCGAATTCACTCAATTATTAGTTCAAATGTTTAGCAGAAACTCCTCTCTTGATTAAGTCTCAACCTCGCGATATGAACTAATTTAAGATATGTGAAGATATGCAAGAATATGTAATGGGTTGATCTTTAGGAGAGCCGCTCTCAATTGTCCTCCTAATTAGGTTTAATAAATGATTCAACTAGCCTATTTTGTCTGCGGGATTAGCTTTATTATTTTGTTTTGTCTTGCTTGTGTTCCTAATTTTGCCTTTGTTTCTTAATGCAGCTTTTCTTTTTATCCTACACGCCGAGGGTCGATTGGAAACAGCCTCTCTGCCCTTTCGGGCAGGGGTAAGGCTCGTCTACATATTACCCTCCCCAGACCCCACCTGGTGGGAATGTACTGGGTAGTTGTTGTTGTTGTTGTAGATTATTTTGATTACTTAGAAGAATATATGGATTCAACCAAAATTATAATGCAATGACATCACAAGTTATTCCTCTCTCGATTACATGAACAAGTGAATATAGGTTTAATAATTAAATCATCCAAAAATGCTTTAATATAAAACTAGAGTTAATCCATAAACAGTTATCAATACATCAAATCTGGCAAACCATAAAGTGAAGTACTCTATAGACATGTAATAATTCATCACAAATATAATTAAAGTACAAGAAAACATAAATTCAATCCATACTCGTGTCTTAAGTGAAGAAGGAATGATGATATCCTCGTGCTGGGATTCTTCAAACTCCTCCTTAGCCTCCTTTGGTCCAAAGTATGCCAAAAGTCCAGAAAATAACAATTTTCCATGTATTTATACAAAGTAGGGTCTGCCCCAAACAAAACAACCCTTTCCTAGCCAAAAGAGGACAATAGATCTAGGAAAATAGACCGGCACACCACATAGGGCGATGAGCCATGCATGACATTTGCGGGGATATCTAGTGAGCTTGCAAAATTCTCAAGCAGCACAAATAGGCTATTGCGTGCACCACAACATCGCGTCATGCGCTGCAACAGTGCAAAATCCTTAGAAAGTTGCTTTTTACTTGATATTTGATGTTCAAATGTGTTCCTCTACCCCGAACATGATCCCAGCTTAATCCCTTAGGATTTTACTCAGACTTCTAAGTTTCAAATAACTCAAATTAACTCCACAACATCTATATCACTTGGAATCACTTCTACAAGGCATAAAACACACAATAAGCGCAAGACACTACAAACTAAAGCTCAATACAAGTAAAGTGCAGTAAATTAGAGTGCAACTAAAACACGAGATTATAGCTCACCATCAAATATCTCCTAGTGATTGGAGGGTACGCAGGGTCAGAAGAGAAATGATAGGGAGGCTAAGAGGCCTCTTATGATTTTGGCACATATAATGGTGTTTGTGCCCCAGTTCTAGCTTATCCTAGTAGAGGGTATGCGAGCTGCCCAGTTTATTTAGCACTTCCATATTCCATCAGTATTTCGGCTACTCCTAGGTCTTAGGCTGCCCATTTTGAACCACAACTATCTAGTGCACCTCCTTCACGGGGTGCTTTCAGCGGTCTGTCTAGTCGGCCAGGCCCGAGTCATGTTTAGTAGCCACGTCCTCTGAGAGCTAGTTTTTATTGTGGTGATACTCATCATATGGTGAGGAACTTCCCTAGACTTCATAGAGGTGCACCTCCATAGACTACTCAAGCTACACGTATTTCGTAGGGCCCCCACACTTCTCTGGCCGTGGTTACCAGACCAGCTATCACTCTACGTACTTATTCAGCTAAGGGTAGAGGTCAGGCAGGTAAGGGTCGCCCTAAAGGGGAAGGCCAAGCCAGATGCTATTCATTTTCGGGTAGGTCAAAGGTGGTTGCATCAGATGCAGTCATCACAGGTGTTGTTCCAGTTTTTCATTGAGATGCATTTATATTATTTGGTCCAGCCTCCACTTATTCATATGTGTCATCTTACTTCGCTCCGTATTTGGAATTATCCCATGATTCATTGAGTTTACTTATTACTGTGTTAACACCTGTGGGGGATATTCGGTCGTGTTTAGTTTTCTAGGTGGTTTTGAGACAAGAGTCATTTTATTGTTTCTCAGTATAGTAGATTTTGATGCTATTTTGGGCATGGACTAGTTGCCTTTCTATCATGCTATTCTCGATAGTCATGCCAAGATGGTAATGTTGGCTATGTCAGGTTTTTCGTGGTTAGAGTGGAAGGGTACTTTGGATTATTTTCCTATCAGTATGGTGCATTTTCTAAAGGCATATCGTATGGTTCGGAAGTAGTGTGATGCTTATCTAGCCTTTGTAAGAGATCTAAGTGTTGACACCCCTACCGTTGAATCAGTTCCGATAGTAAGAGACTAACTAGATGTATTCCCGGCGGATATTCCGTGCATGCCTCATGATAGGGATATCAATTTTGGTATTGACTTATTGTCGGGCACTCAGCCCATTTTAATTCCACCATATTGTATGGCCCCAGTGGAGTTGAAAGAGTTAAGACTAGTTGCAGGTGTTGCTTGATAAGGATTTCAATCGGTCTAGTGTTTCACCTAGGGGTGCTCCGATCTTGTTTGTAAAGAAGAAGGATGAGTCTATGAGCATGTGTATTGATTATTGTCATTTGAATAAGGTTATAGTAAAGAACATATATCCATCGCCACATATTGATGACCTATTTGATCAGCTACAGGGTGAGAGAGTGTTCTCGAAGATTGATTTGTAGTTAGGACATGGTATGGTCATTACGAGTTCTTTGTGATGTCATCTAGGTGGAACAACAGCTTAGAAACATTTATGCACTTGATGAAAAGTGTATTACAGCCCTACCTTAACTCATTTTTCATTATGTTTACTGATGACATCTTGCAGTACTCCTGGAGCCGGGAGGATCATGAGCAGAATTTGAGGACAATGTTGAAGACCTTGAGAGAAAAAAAGTTGTATGCAAAATTTTCAAAGTTTTAATATTGGCTTGATTCGGTGGTGTTTTTGGGTCATGTAGTATCGAGTGAAGGGGTCAAGGTAGACCCTAAGAAGACTAAAGTAGTGCAGAGGTAGCCTAGACCATTTTAGCCATTGAGATCCAGAGTTTTCTTTGTTTGGCAGGGTATTACCGTCGTTTCATAGAGGGTTTCTCATCTATTGTACACCTATGACCATATTGACCGAGAATGGTGCTCTATTCAGATGGACCTAGTGTAAGGAGAGCTTTCAAAAGCTTAAGACTTATTTGACTTCAGCTTAATTATTGGTGTTGCATATGGTTTCAGGGTCTTAAATTATGTACTATAATGTGTCGCATGTTCACCTTAGCATGGTGTTAATGCAAGACAGTAGGGTGACTACCTATACGTCTAGGTAGTTAAGGTGCATGAGAAGAACTATCTTGTCCATGACCTGGAATTAGCAGCTATTATTCATGACTGGAAGATTTAGCAGCACTACCTGTACTGTGTCCCTTGTAAGGTCTACTAAGTACCGAAGGCTACAACATTTGTTCAAAACACAAGGATCATAACTTGCGGTTGTGGAGGTGGTTAGAGTTGCTTAAAGACTATGATATTACCATTCTGTATCATCCCAGGAAGGCTAATGTTGTGGTCGACGCCTTGAGTCAAAAGGTGGAGAGCTTGGGCAATTCAGAATATTCACTTGTAGCAAAGAGGCCATTTGCATTGGATATTCAGGCTTTGGCCAACCTATTTGATAGATTGGATGTTTCGGAGCCGAGTTAAGTTTTGGCTTGCGTGGATTTTCGGTCTTCTCTATAAGATCGTATCAAAGAGTGTTAGTGTGATGACCCCCATTTGCTTGTGCTCAAGTACAATTTCAGTACGGCGATGCCAGTAAGTTTACTATTAGGGATGACGGTGTTACAGATGTAAGGCTGGCATGAATGTTTGCGTGAGTTGATTCTTCAGGAGGCCGACTGTTTGCAGTACTCCATTCATCGGGTGCCGCCAAGATGTATTAGGACTTCAAGTAGCAATATTTGTGGAGATGGCTAAAGAAAGACATAGTAGAGTATGTAGCTCGGTGTCAAAATTGTCAGTAGGTAAAGCATGAGCATCAACGGTTAAGTGGGTTACTTCAGAGGCTTAAGATTCCCGAGTGGAAATGGGAGCAAGTTACTATGGATTTCGTTGTAGGGCTCCCACAAACTCAGAAGAAGTTTGATGCAATATCGGTGATCGTAGATAGGTTGAAAAAGTCGGCTCACTTCATTCTTGTGGTGACCACTTATTCTTCAGAGCAGTTGGCTCATGTCTATATTCGCGAGATTTTCCAAATTCATGGTATGCCGATATCCATCATCTTTGATTGAAATAAATAGTTTATATTGCGATTCTGGAAGGTCGTACAATGTGAGCTAGAAATATGAGTTGAGTTAAGTACAACATTCCATTTTCAGATGGACGGGAAGTTCGAGTGCACTATTCAGATATTAGAGGATATGCTTCGTGCTTGTGTCACAAAATTAGGGGGTTCTTTGGATCAGTTTATGCCTCTTGCGAAGATTGCTTACAATAACAGCTACCAATCGAGCACTCAGATGGCTCCGTATTAGGCCTTGTATGGGAGGTAGTGTGGGTCTCCGGTGGGTTGGTTTGAGTTGGGGGAGGCTAGGTTATTGGGTTCTCACTTCGTTCAGGATGTTTTGGAAAATGTTAAATTGATTCAAGATCGGCTTCATACAAGTGAATCTAGACAGATGAGTTATGTGAATTAGAAGTTTCAAGATGTTGTATTCATGGTTGGAGAGCGAGTATTGCTCCAAGTTTCGCCCCTGAAGGATGCTATGAGGTTCGTGTAGAATGGCAAGTCGAGCCCTAGGTATATCGAATCTTTTGCGATCCTTGAGAGGATTGGTAAAGTGTCCTACAAGCTTATCTTGACACCTAATCAAACTACAGTTCATCCAATATTCCACGTTTCTATGCTCTAGAACTACCACGGTGATCCGTCCCATATGTTGTATTTTAGCTCAGTCTAGTTGGACAAGGATTTGTCTGATGTTGAAGAGCCAGCATTCATTTTGGACAAGCATGTCCGAAAGCTAAATTAGAAGAGCATTATATTAGTAAGGGTTAAGTGGAGGGGTCAATCAGCCGAAGAGGCGAGAGACCGAGCATGATATGCATAGTTGTTATTCTGATCTTCTCACGACTGTAGGTATGTCTTTATACTCATTCGAGGACAAATGTTATTTTAAGAGGGAGACAATGTAACGACTCTAACCCGTCATTTTAAGTATTTTATCCCTCATTCCCTATTTATTGCCTCCTCTATGTTGTATTGTAGTTATGTGACTTGCTAGGGTGTTTGGTTTTGGTTTCGAATGCGTTTCTGAGTGAAATGGAACATATATCCCTAGGTTGGAGAAAGAGTTAATTGGTGTGACTTTTGAGCACACGACTTTGGAATTGAAATTCGACGGTTCTAATAGCTCTATATGGCAATTTTGGACTTAGGAGTGTGTCCGTATGTTGATTTATAGGTTCGTACGTCATTTTGACTTGATTTGGAAAAAGTTAGAAAGTTAAAGGTTTGAAAGGTTGAGAAGATTGACCGGGAGTTTTCTTTATTGATATCCGGGTCGGGTCCTAATTCGTGATGTTAGAATAAGACTATCATGTCATTTATGACTTGTGTACAAAATTTGAGCTTAACCAGAGTTGTTTTGGTATGATTCAACGTTAGTTTTGGAAGTTGGATGTTTATAGCATAAATATGATTGAATTAGGTTGTGATTCGTTAAATCGATGTTCTTTGATGTGATTTTTGCCCTAGAGTAGGTCTGTTATGTGTTTTGCAACTTGTTGATATATTCGGACGGAGTTCTAGGGGCCCCGGGTGTGATTCGGATTCAACCCGGAATACTTTTTGACTTAGGTGATTGAAACCTTTGTTGTGTCTAGTGCAACCGCACCTGCGCACTTTGGGCCGTAGATGCAACACCATAGGAGAGAAACTCACGCCATATAAGCGAGTTTGAACATAGTCAGCTGCGGCCAAAGGTGCAGACGTTTATCTGCAGAAGAGGACTCGCGGGTGCGAGAAATTCATCACATTAGCGGAAAAGGGCTAGCTACCCTGGGGTTGGAGAAGCGGAGACCCGCTGCGGGTGCGCTATTTTGGTCTGCCGAAGTGTAAACTTAGGGGATTATTTGGAATCACCCTTGTGATGGATTTTCCGTAGGTACAACATCACAGGTGCAACAGTAAGCCCGCTATCACGCCCCAAAACCGAGGGACACGACCAGCACTCAACCGGAGGACCCCCGTCAAGAGGACATGGAATCGCCTTTCCTATCCCACGCGTAGCCCCATAATTTCAATATACATTATTCTTGTGAAATAGCAATTTAAGACTTAAGCATAAACTTGCAACTTGAGTTCATTTCTCCTTTTTATCATTTTTCAATATTTGATGCCAAGTACTTGCAAAATACATACAATATTTACCAACGTGGGCCATGATTCCGAACCGTACAATTTCTACCCATAATACTTTTGCACACCACCCGCATTGTCTCGACGGAGCCTCTATGGATACTAGGAACTTAACTAATACTTGCCGGCGACAAGGCCCCAGCTATACCTTACAATACACAAAGACCAAAATAATACTCCAAGAAGAAAAGCGGCATGAGCCACGCAGGGCCCCGAGTGGGAAGAGGCTCACCAATACAACTGGCGGAAAGTGGAGGAGGTGCTACTATCTGTGGACTGGAGTACCTGCCATACAACCACCTACAATCATAACAAGAATGTAGAGCCCAGGGCAAAAGGGATGTTAGTACATTTGAATTGTATTGGTTTTTATGAACAAACTTTACCCCAAGTAAAATAAATCAATTCACAGATATCAAATAGTAATTGAATCAACAATCAAAGCCTACAAGTTTCACAATCTCTCATTTGCCCCTGTCAACATAATTACATCACATCAATGATTTTCACAACTTTGACATATTTTCATTTCAATAGTGATTTCGATTACTTTTCCACCTTTATTACCTCGGCCACCCTTATTAACTTTGCCACCCTTATCACCACAATCCACACTTATAACTTCGTATTGCCGCGCGCAACCTGATCCCACCGGACAATCACATTTCACACAACAACAATAATTCACAGCTCAAACACATCGCTTCAGGCCATCCAAAATAACAGTTCACAACAACAATAACAATTTTACAATGAGTTTTCATTAATCTCAGTACCATTTCCATCATATCCAATAGCCTGTATACAATTTAAGTCACAACGATAATTGCCCACGACAAGTCACAAATGATATTACCGCAGTTGTTTCCATTGCATCAATTACAATTTCTTTCTATCATTTATTACACAGCTCTTACCACATATTGGGATGCTTAACCAACAATGATCAAGGCATATTAATCACCAAAATCACAAATAGTCCACATAATTAATACATACCAATTACTCGTACACCAAACAAGGTGACTTTACAAAGGTTAAAGTTAGTCATACATACCTGGAGTCGAATTTCCTTTTTAACTTGTACATTCAATTCACAAAATAGCCTAGTATCGTCAATCTAGTTAACAAGTTAACACATATATCTTAGAATTGAAGTTCACAAATATAACTCGAACTTATTTAGGTTATAATCACTCCTTTTTGCAAATTTTTACTCCTACCCAATTCCTCTTACTAGATTTTAGGTATTAACGAACATGCATGTATGGTTCAACTTATATTTTCAAGAACTAATGCATGAAAATACCCCTTTTTCTTTAAATCTGAAAACCAATGAAAAAGGGTTGGGGATTCTACCTGCAAAAACGGAGATAAAGACAATTACTTGGGTGACTTTGAAAATCAAACTGATAGAGGTAAGGCTTTCTCTCTCAAGAATTCTCTCTTCCTTCTCTAGTTTTGTTCAGAAAATATGTTAAAATGAGGGTTCGGGGTATTTTATTGAAAAAGGGGTCGGGTTTAAAAGTTAAAAAAATTAGAGCCCCGAGTCAGGTATGCGATCGCAAAGAGGAAATGCGGTCCGCAGAATGAACCGCAAAAGTGCTCCAAAACTCTAAACATTTCTGTTTGGGTTTGCGGCAAAAATGCAGTCCACATACCTCATCTGTGGTCGCGTAATGCACCACAGAACTACCCTCTTGCAAAATTCCAAGATAAATATGCGATGACTATGCGGTCCGCATATCAGTTATGCGATCGCATAATGGACCGTATTTTGACCTCAATTTTGACTAATACCCTGACTCACTTTGAAATGTGGTCTGCATACTTGATTTGTGACTGCATTCTGGACCGCATAATAGCACTATTCTGGAAAACTTTGATTCTTGATTTTTAAATTCTAGATCAGTACAAAGGGTACGAACCACGGCTCGCAAGCTCGCCATGAAGAATTTACATATTCCTAACACATATTTGAAACTTGGCACTACGAGCTACTAGGTTTTGAATACAAGTTTTCACGGGCCTTACTCCCACAGATGCACAAATAGGTGGACTGAAAATTCTTAGGTCGAGGATTTTATCTAATCTTTTATTTTTGGACTTAGAGAGCTCGGTTTGTGGTGATTTTTCAATGGATTTTCAAGAAAATCATCAAAGTAACTAATTCTAACCCGAATTTGACTATATTACATGAATCCATTATTATTTTTATCATTTAATTAGTGATTTGAGTTGAAAATTTAGAGAAAAAAATTGTGAAACTTCTTAGACTAAATTTTGGGTAGTTGCAATCGAAATCAGTAATTCTTATATAATTGGACTCGTTATCAAATGAGTGTTCACATTTTTATTATTTTGGTCGTGTTTCAAGACACGAGCATGTAGTTGGCTTTTTGAGTTGAATTTTCATTTTTCCATAAAGATTGCAACTTTATTGTTCATAATAACCTCCTATAGTATGTATTTATGGTATGAAGTTGTTTTGGCTAGATTCAAGTCGTTCGAAGAATGGATAATAGAGGGAAATGCTTACTAATGAAGTGAGTTGGCATGTTTTGAGGTAAGTGTCTTTACTAATTTGGTGGGGGGGGGGGGATTACCTTAGGATTAGTGTTAATTGTGAATGTGGAAGTTGTATACGCAAGGTGACAAGTGTGTGCACATGCTAAATGTGGTAATTGACCGGTTCTAGCAATGTAGATTCCTTCCATGCCTTCAATTGAGTTACTAATATATCATATATTTATCATTATTAGTCTATTTTCACATGTTTTACTTGTCTTATCTCTTACTTGTTAATTGTCTTTACATGTTTAGTTGAAGTTATTGTTTCTCTATTCTTTATCCCCTATTTAACCATTGAGTTTCTTACTTCAAATTGTTAATTCTTGGCATATTTTATTGTTGAACTGGTATTGAGTTATAACGGTTGTTACTCACATTGAGGCAAAGTTGTGAATATGTGAAATAATATTCTTGTTGAGTTATTCATTTCGGCTATAATTGTTGAGACTTCTATGCATATTGTGGTTGAGCCCTTGGATATTTATTGTAGAAATACCATTATTGTTGACCTTTTTGGCAAGTTGCGATCTTGGGCACTTGAGGTGTGATTTGATACATTGTGATATTGACACGCATGTTGTGGTATAAGGATTAGGGTTGAAAGTATGCAGTAAGATAAGGTAGGCTTGATATGCGTGTTGCTAGTTGGGAAACTACTTGAAGCCACAAAGTGTGATAAGATGGGCTAAAATGCGAGAAGCTATTTCGGGAAAAATAATTTTCTAAACTAAATATAAGGCTCCCGTGGTGATATAAGGAAAGATTGTGAATTGTTTTGTGATATGAGACTATGAAGTGGCACCTTGGTAGTGATCTTTGTTGATACTTTTTTATTACATTACTTGTGTTTCGGTTGTCTATTCTGAATGTATCATTCCTAATTTTCTTTATGTCCTATTTGCTTTATTTCAGTGTAGTTATTCTTGGTATATCTCGTCATTGTCTTATTTTCAATGTTTATCATTATTACACTATTATGTATACCTGTTCAGTTTTCTTATTCATTGTAGCAGGGCCTTGACCTGACCCCGTCACTAGTCTACTGAGGTTAGGCTTGATACTTATTGGGTACTAATGTGGTGTACTTATGCTATGTTTCTTCACATCTTTTATGCAGATCCAGGTACCTCTTACCAGCTTAAGCCCCCGTGAGCTAAAGTTCAGACTTAGATACTTCAAAATATACATGCTGGTATCCGCAAGACGCGGAGTCACCCTCTAACTAGTTCTACTTCATTTCTCCCTTGTTTTTAGACATTGTTGTATTGGGATGTTTAGTACTTTCTTGTAGAACTGGTGACTTGCTATCACCAGATTCTAGGGAGTTGTGTCATGTTGAGTTGCGGAGTTATTTATATGATAGTTTTTGAGTTATATGAAATTTTTAGCATTTCTCAATTAATTTCTGCATGTATGCTAGGCCACCTAGTCTTAAAGATTATGTGTCATCACGACATTCTACGGAGGGAAATTGGGACCGTGACAACATTGGACAGTGATGGAGAATTTCACTTGTGTATTGAATAGAAAGGAAAGAATTACCAGTCCTGTTACAGTGGCAGAAATAACGAAATTCAAGCAGTGTATTGAAGATTGCACACTACAAGACCTGAAATTTTCTGAGGTATTTTACACCTGGAACAACAATGAGTGTAATGGAGATAGAGTATGCAGTAGAATAGACAGAGTACTAATAAATAATTATTAGGTAACAACACTTCATAACTCAGAAGTACACTATCTAAGTGAAGGGCTATTTTACTATTGCCCAACAGTAATTAAATGGGATAATGAAAACAAGCAGGATAAGAAAAAATTCAGACATTTCAACATGTGGTGATATTGATAGACAGGCAGACAAAGTGATGGAAGAGCTTAAAGAATGTCAGGGTAGTATTTAAAAGGATCCTATTAACTTAGTTTTATTACAAGAAGAAGCAAGGTTGTCTGGAGAAAGCATTAGATTGACTGCTGAAAGGATCCAATTCTTGAGGCAGAAAAGCAAGATGAAATGGCTGGCAAAAGAGGACCTCAATACTAAGTTCTTTCCCAACATGATGAAAGCTAGAAGAAATATAACAAAATATTCTCTATAAATGACTCTCATGGGAATAATGTCAGTAACATAGGAGAAATTTCCATGACCTTTATTGAGTTCTACACTAATCTGCTGGGCACAAGTAGAAACGAAACATATCATGTTAACAGTTGATTGGTTTGACAATGGCCTATAGTTAGTGAAGAACAAAGGAAGCGTTTGGAAGATAACTTTATAGAAGGGAATATAAAGAAAGAACTATGGGCAATAGATGGGGACAAGTCGCTAGGTCCTGGTGGATATGAGAGAAAATCCTTCAAAGATAGTTGGGATGTTCTGGGAAAAAATATGGGGGATGCTGTATTAGAGTTTTTCATAATTGAAGAAACGATCAGAGTCTTGAACCAAACTATGATACGCCCTTATACCAAAACTACTCATGTTACAAGTATGGGGGACTAAAGGCCTATAGCGGGATGTAATACGGTATATAAACTGATTTTCAAGATAATGTGCAATAGGCTCAAACTAGTTTTGCCAGACCTGATATCTACTAATCAAAGTATTTTCATTGCAGGAAGTACAATTGTGCACAATATTTCGATTTGTCAGGATTTGGTGAGACTTTATAACAGGAAGAATACCATCCAAAGATGCTTGATCAAGATTGATCTTAAGAAGGTTTACGATACTGTTGAATGGTCTTTTGTGGAAGAGATGTTTCATGCATTAAGAAGGTTTACAATATTATTGAATGGTGTTTTGTGGAAGAGATGTTTCATGCATTAAACATTCCTCAGAGGTTCATCCTATGGGTAATGGTATCTCTATCAACAACTCAATATAGTATTGCTATAAATGAGGGGATGCATGGGTGCATTCAAGAGAAGAGAGTACTTTAACAAGGCGATCCAATCTCACCCCTATTATGTTGCAGTTTGTATGGAGTATCTTACGAGAATATTGAATAAGGTGACAGAAACGGAAGGCTTTGGATATAGCACGAAGTGCAAATAGCTGAAACTTATTCATCTTTGATTTGCCATGATATATTGCTATTCTGTAAGGCAATTATCAATCAGTTAATGCTTCTTTTAAGAGGATTACAATCATTTGCAAATGCCTATAGTCTAAGCACTAATATAATTCAGGGAAATCTAACATTTATAGTGCCAATATGGAGCCCCAAGGTCTAGAGGATCTCTAGGAGGTTACAGGGTATTTGAAAGGATCCCTTCTTTTTAGATATCTTGGTGTGCCTATCTCATCAAAGAGGATATCATCCATGGACTATGAAGTATTGGTTGACAAAATGGCAGCTAAATTAAGGACTTGGAGCTCAAGAAATCTTTCATTTTGCAGGAAGGGTTTAATTAATTAACTCTATCGTTGGATGTTCATACATATTGATCATTCATTCTGCATAGAGTAGTTTTGGATAGACTCACTTTAATATATAGGAATCTTTGTAGGATGGCGGGGAACACACTAATAGATATCCTTCGGTGGAATAAGATATTGTATGTAGGCCTAAGAGAACGGGAGTTTTTGGGATAATAGACTGCATGATTTGGAATGTGGCAGCTATAGCCAATTACGTGTGAAACATTGCCCAAAAGACTAACAACCGATGGGTAAAAAGAGTTAATCACATCTACTTAATTAAAAGGGACGGGCTATATAAGATTGGTCTATATCAAGAGGTCAGTTGTATGATATGTGATGGGAATATTGAAACAATGTCTCATCTATTCTTCGGGAGCTACTTCTCGAAGACTTGCCTGGGAAACCTGTTGGATTGGGTAAGAATTATTAGAGTCCATATATCTAAAGTACATGGCATTTGGAAGTGAATAACAAGAAAGATCAAAGGGAATTATGCAGAAAGTTTACCTTGGTAATTTTGAAAGCATTAGTATATAAAATATGGAAAACCAGAAATGAAGCCCGGTGGAATCAGAGAATACCACGCCCAACTACAATGTATGAGTAGATAGAGCAGAATGCAAAATTCGATTAAGTGCACAACAAATCAAAAGGAAAAGTAGGAAAGGTATACAATGGATAGAAAATTTGTATAGAATATAGAGATAGTGAAACCTGATGAGTATAAGGATGGACTTTTGCGACTAGGAGGAAATTCTTAGGCTCGACTATTGTTGGGGTGAAGCGTATGGAAGAAGATATTAGATTGTTAGAGTAGGAAAATGTTATGGGAATAACTTTGAATGCTTCTTATTAATCCCTTACAACTGATGGATTACATGGCTATTAATAGACTTGTTGGATAGTTCTAGATTTTTCCACATACATGAGATATTTCTCAAGCTCTACATTATTCTAGACTCTAGATATTTTACTTATATAGATATTTTTCCAAACATGTTCTCTAGTATTCTAGAGAACTCCATGATTTGATATTATACTCATATATCTAGAGACTTCTAGCTAATGCAAATTACATATTACACTTTAACACCCCCTCTTAATTTGTAATTTGTAACTTATCTCTGAAGTGAGTAAATTTGTCCACTGGAAGTGCTTTTGTGAAGATGTCCGCCAGCTGCTCATTGGTGTTGATAAACTTCAGCTCAATTTCTCCGTCTTCAACCAATTATCCGATGAAGTGGTGAGGAATTTCTATATGCTTGTTTCTTGCGTGAAACACATGATTCTTTGTCATAGAAATTGCCGACATGTTGTCACAATAAATTGTTGTATGCCCATCTTGTCCTTGCTCCAAGTTAAGGAGTATTCTTCTAAGCCACACTGCTTCACATGCCGCATTAGCAGCTGAGATGTACTCTGCTTCCGCTGAAGATAATGCCACGGTTTGTTGTTACTTTGATGACCAAGAGATTATTTTTGATCCCAAAGCAAAGACATATCCCGAAGTTCTTCTACGATCATCAACGCATTCTGCCCAATCACTGTCGGTGTAGCCAACAAGAGAATTGTTTTCCTCTGCAGCATATTTTATTCCAAACATCTTTGTGCCTTTCAAATATCTAAGAACTCTTTTTGCTGATGCGAGTGTATATTGCTTGGATTGCTCATAAATCTAGATTGCACGCTTACCGCATATATTATATCGGGTCTAGTGTTTGTGAGATAAATCAATGATCCAATCAGTCTTCTGTACATTGATGGATCCACCTTTTGTGCCTCATCGTTGAGAGATAACTTCTGATTCAAAGCAGCTGGTGTAGCAACTGGTTTACTGTTTTTCAAATGAAATTTATTTAATAAATCGTCACAATATTTTTCTTGGCTTATAAATATTTCTCCTTCACGTTGTTTTACTTGGATGCCAAGAAAATATCTCATGAGGCCTAAATCTGTCATCTTATATTCTTGCATCATTGCCTTCTTGAATTCTTCTACAAACTTTATATTCGTGCCACAATAAATAAGATCATCAACATAAAGGAAAATAATAAGAAAACCTGCACCTTGCTTCTTGAGATATAAAGATGGCTCACTTGGACTTCGTTCAAAACCGTGTTTGCGAAAGTGACTATCAATCTTGCTATACCATGCTTGAGGCGCCTGCTTGAGTCCATATAGAGCCTTACGAAGACGATACACTTTTCTTTCTTGCCCTTTGACAATATAGCCTTGCGGTTGCTCGACGTACACTTCTTCTTTGAGATATCCGTTCAAAAACACAGATTTATCATCTAGTTGAGACACCTTCAATTTTAATTGCAGCAAGTGCTAACACAGTTCTAACCGTCTCCATTCGAGCAACAGGGGAAAATGTTTCATTGAAATCAATGCCCGGTTGCTGTGAATAGCCTTTTGCAACTAGCCGAGCTTTTAGCTTATGAATCGTGTCGTCTTCGTTGTACTTGGTCTTATAAACCCATTTAAGACCAATGACCTCCTTATTTTGTGGAATATCCACCAACTCCCATGTTTTATTCTTCTTAATCATATAGATTTCTTCGTCCATGGATTTTTGCCAACCTTCATCTTTTATAGCCTCTTCGAATTTCTCTGGTTCACAAGAGAAAAATGCCACATCACATGAATCATAAATATCTCGTAAAGAACGTACCTTTCTTGGTGGTGAGTCTGTATCCGTAGATTCCTCCATGCTTGGTCCTTCATTTGTAGGAGATTCTTTATATTTTTCTTTAGGGATTTTTGGAGTCGCATCTTGACTTTGCTCCCATTTCCATGATGCTGCTTCATCAAAAATGACATCTCTTGAAATCACCAGCCTGTTAGTATTAGGATCAAAGAGTCTGTAGGCTTTGGATTCATTACTATAGCCAATAAAAATGTATTTTTCACCTTTCTCATCAAATTTTTCACTTTTGGTCTGCACTGGAACATGAGCATAGGCAATACATCCAAATACTTTGAATAAATCTACATTTGCTTTTCTTTGATGCCATACCTCGTAGGGGGTCTTGTTAGGAACAGCTTTTGTGGGTGAACGATTTAAGATGTAGACCGTTGTAGAGACCGCTTCAGCCCAAAATTTGTTAGGAAGATGCTTACCTTTTAACATACTCCGTGCCATCTCTACTATAGAGCGATTTCTCCATTCTGCAACCCTGTTTTGTTGAGGAGTATATCTCACAGTCAATTCTTTCTTTATTCCTTCGGCCTTGCAATATTCAATGAATTCTTTTGAAACAAATTCTCCTCCTCTGTCAGTCCGCAGTATCTTTAACCTGTGATCACTTTGCTTTTCCACAAAAGCTTTAAACTCAAAAAATTTTGAGAAAACTTCAGACTTTTCTTTTAGAAAATAAACCCACATCATTATAGAATAATCATCCACAAAAAGTAAGAAATATCTTTTATCATTTAATGATGGAGTCTTAGTTGGGCCACATACGTCAGCATGCACCAATTCTAAAGGGTGTCTAGCTCTCCATGATGTTTTGTGAAGGGTAATCTATGCATTTTCCCATATATACAACCTTCACAAATTTTTCCTTTCCTATTTATATTTGGGAGCCCATTCACCATGTTTTTCTTTTTGAGTAAATCAAGACTTCTATAATTCAAGTGACCAAATCTTAGATGCCATAGTAGAGATTGATCATTTTCAAAATTTGATTTTAGTGCAAGAGTCTCCATGGGCAGGTTAAGTGGAATAACTTTATTCAGAGACATTTTAATTTTGGTCACTACTTGATTGCTCTTTTCTTCAATAATTATACTTTCATCTTTGATAAAATTTACTCTATATCCTTTTTGCAATAATTGTCCCACACTAAATAAATTTTGTGTAAAGCCCGAAACATACAGAACATCAGAAATAGACTTGCTCTTACCTCCCGTGGTTTTTACAACTATCACTCCCTTACCTGCAACCTTATGAATTTTTCCATCTCCAAGTTTTACTTGAGAATCTATGTTTTCGTTTAACTTGACGAAGCTATTCTTGTTCCCTGTCATATGGTTACTACAACCACTATCCAAATACCAAATATCTTTTGCATCCGAATCAACAACAAAACATGAATAGAATAGATTATCTCCTTCCGTAAAGTTAGCTTCGTCAGGTTTATTATACAAATAATCTCTTTGGGAGTGATTAGCATTTTACACCTTTTGCATTTAAATCTACAATCTTGCGTATTGTGATTTGATTTCCCACAATACGACATTGGGAGGAAGACGTACCTTTTGAGAAATTATTTTTAACAAACCTTCCTTTTGGACCTTGATTTTTATTTCCAAACTTCCTTTGTTGAAAGTTGCGATTTTGCTGGAATTTATTCTTTTGATCTCCCTTCTCCGATTCTCCAGCCTTTTCATTTGAAAGAGTAACCTTTGATTGAAATGCCTGCTCCACCTCTTGAATTGAAAATATGTTCATTCTAAGCTCGTGTGTCTCCAAAGAAGCCATTAGTTTATGAAAACTTAAAGAGGATAAATCTTTAGACTTTTCAATCGCAGCAACAACATGATCCCATTTTGTAGGAAGACTACGTAATATTTTTTCAACAATTTTCTTCTCTTTAATTTCATCTCCATAACTTTTAATTTGATTAACTAGTGCGGTAACTCTATCAAAAAATACCTTCATTGATTCATCATTCTTCATTGATATATTATCAAATTCTCTCCATAAAGATTGAAGTTTGATAGATTACCTTAGAGGAGCCTTGAAATTCCTTTTGAAGAATATCCCAAGCCTGTTTTGAACTTGTGGCTGCCATAATACGAGGGAAGATAGTTTTACTTACCCCTTATTGAATAAAGAGAAGTGCCTTTGCATCGTTCTTCTTGTTTCCCTTGAACTCCTTTTGCTTGGACGTCGTCCATGTTGCAAGCGTAGCCAAGTCATCGGGTCCATCATAGCCATCTTGTACAAGCTCCCAAAGATCTTGAGAAATAAAAAGAGTCTTCATTTGGAGGCTCCAATAATCATAGTTATCTCCATCAAAAATGGGGACAAGATTCTGTGAATAGTTGAACACGGATGGTGATGATGTTGCCATGCTGAAGAACTAGTGTTGAGACACAAGGCTAACCACGCTCTGATACCAAATTTGTTGGGGTGAAGTGTATGGAAGAAGATATTAGATTGTTAGAGTAGGAAAATGTTATGGGAATAACTTTGAATCCTTCTTATTAATCCCTTACAAATGATGGATTACATGGCTATTTCTAGATTTTTCCACATACATGAGATATTTCTCAAGTTCTACATTATTCTAGACTCTAGATATTTTACTTATATAGATATTTTTCCAAACATGTTCTCTAGTATTCTAGAGAACTCCATGATTTGATATTATACTCATATATCTACAAATTACAAATTACAAATTACATATTATACTTTAACAACTATTTCCCTAGTCTGTACAACATTGAAATTTTGTATTTGGTTGTCTGCTGATTAATAATATTTTTTTCTTTTCACAAAAAAAATAAGATTATGATTAGTGGTGGGTTTGATATATATATATATATATATATATATATATTTAAACTTTTTAGGGAAAAAATAATTAACACTAAGTTTTTTGCTGCAAACCTGCAATCCCTAAATGGCTCTCTTTGGTTTATGTATAAAATTTATAAGTTGAACCTAATTAATATTTCACTTGAAATTACCTTCACAATAATATATCAACCTATCACTGGAAGTCCAAATACAAACATTCAGGGCCAAACTAGTTCAGTACTTGAAAAATGCTAAAGTCCAGATACATGCTCAAATAAGCCCCTATATTGCACCTTGTTTACCCTAAAACCTAAATAACAATTAAATTAATTTTATGATTTTAAAGATATGTGATTCAATCCAATACTAATTGATAAACAAGGAATTAAGTCTACAAATTAAAGAATAAGGTAAATCAAACCAGTATGAAAGCTAGTCTCGACCTCGGCCAACAATAATAGTTGAGCGACCGTGCTAGAACCACCGAACTCGGGAATGCCTAACACCTTCTCCCGAGTTAACATAATTCCTTACCTGGATTTCTGGTTCACAGACTGTAATACAGAGACAACCCTTTTCTCAATTCGGGATTTAAACTGGTGACTTGGGACACCCTAAATTTTCCAAGTGGTGACTATGAATCCTTTAGATAAATAAATCCCGTTTCGATTGTCCTTTAATTGGGAAAACTGCCTTATCTATACCCTTCGCGGGGTATACTAGAAAAAAGGAGGTGTGAAAGCTCTGGCGACTCTGCTGGGGATCGAACCGAAAATCTTTGGTTCAGGTTTCAGAGTTCGAGCTTAGAATAATTATTATATTTGACTTTATATATTATCTGGTTTTATTTACATGTTTGACCTAATGTGCTAAATGTTACTTCTTTCCCCTTTGATACTGTTGAACTGTATATAAACTGCTACGAAGCCCTTCTTCTCTGTTAGTCTTCTAAATCAAAAAGGAGTGTGCACTTCGTGTGACTTCTTTTCTGTTAGAGTCACAAATTTAGAACAAGGTTCGGACAAGTTGCAAAGCCGTCAAAGCTTCTATATTACCAGTACGCTGCCCACCCCCCACCCCCCTCCCGTCTCGAGTTGTGCGCTCGGGAAAATCATGTCTAGAACAACAAACCCAGGTTTTTAAAACCAAGAATAACTTTGCCTCATGCTGGATCCCTAGTAGGAGCGATTTGTTGTATCACGTGCATTTGACTTAGGGGACTCAACACGGGGATTGGATCCGTCTAGGATAGGTGTAACCAAAATAACATCCTGATTCATATTTTACGTGCTATTTGTTGCATTTATCTACTTAGAGTTTGCATACTGACCTGTTTTTGATTGATAAGAGGAAATTGGAAAAAGGAAAATAAGAAAGAAAAACAAAATAAAAAAGAGAGAAATGAAAATAGCATTGTGAGGTTTAGTAAGTATTGAATGAGAAATCTAGTGTCCAAATTGTAATGAAACTCTGCCGAATTTTTTGATAAAATGAAAATAAAGAAGAAAAGGTTTTGTTTTAAAAAATAGTTGGTTTTATTTTATTTTCCCAAACTACACCGGTTTGATTCTCACAGGGTGTGAGATACGTAGGCAACCCTTAGCAGATCCAACTTTTATTTTGCAAAAATAGCTTAGAAGAACAAAATTTTATTTTATTTTGAACAATTATGGTGGTGCCATTCTTTTCAAAAATAGCCGAGCGTCCCTCAAAAGGGAGGCTGTTTCGCAAGAACAACCACCTTTAGTCCTTTTTTTAAGGATTTGGCCGGTTAGACGACACAGCCTTAAAATCTTTGTTTAGAAATGTTGAAAGGCCGTATTGGTAAAGACGGATATTTTGAAAATTTTGAAAAAATGGTCATTTCATGTCATAAAAAATAAAAATGGTAGTTTTTGTTTCATTAAAGTCATGGTTTGCTTTTGATTAAAATCACCTTAATAGATGTGCAGGATGAGCACAATTCAAAATGAACCTTTCTCTCTTCGTGAAGAGATCCCTTTGGAGCTACATATATGGTGGCATGATTTGAGTAAGGATAGCAGGAAGGTTGTGACAAAAGCTTTGGGTGGTCTTATCGGGCTCTTAAAAGTTAAGCCGAGAAAACACATAATCCTGGCACTGATACCATTCTGGGATCCATCGCATAATGTATTCCACTTTGCTGACTTCGAATTGACTCCTACCTTGGAAAAGATATAAGGCTACACCGATCTAGAAGGGAATCTTAGAAGCCAGTACCCGATAGCACCAAAGATAGTAACCCCCCACAAATTTTTGAATTTGTTAAGCATCACTCGGGACGTCCGAGATGGAAATTTGGCCAAGGGATTATGTACCTTCTATTTCTTGTGCCGATGTTATGGAAATCCTCATGGCTTCGAGACACCAGATACTGGTCTTACTCACATAGGAAACCAAGACAAATGGGAAGCTAGGAGTGGATTGGCTTTCATAACAGCATTCTTGGGTGTTTAGGTCTGCCCTTGAAAAGACGAAAATGTTGAGTTGGCACTCATAGGGATATCTGACTTCATGATGAAAAGGACTAATGGGGCCATAGTGCTGATTATCTTAGCAGAAATTTACCGAGCTTTGACCCATTTTCGAGAAGGAAGAAAGTTCTTTGAAGATTGCAATATGCTATTACAACTGTGTGCGAAAGAACACCTTTGCCATCGCCCGGGTTATCTGAATTGTGGTATGGCTGGTCTCTAATGCATTAAAAAAAATGAAAAGAGGGTAGAGGGCTACGAGTTCACGGAGGCTACAAAGGCATGGAATGCCCACTTACGATCCTTGATTGCAAAAAAATCAAATGGATGTTCGTGTATCTTTTGATTGGTGAAGTAATCTATATGTCGGTTGAAGAGTGTTTTCTAGTGTTGATGGATCTTCGGAGTATCCACCCTTATGCTCCGCACAGAGTCCTATGCCAATTAGGCCGATATCAGACCATCCCACACGATGAGGATTTGAGCCAGCAGGTCATTACGGTAGAACCAAAATCTGCCTTTCTAGAAGAAAGAGTGCACCAAATTTGGCATTAGTGTAGATTTTTAGAACCCAAAACCCAAGTACGAGAGCTATCTAAAGCTGAGCTAGAGCTCGATTACCCTTCTTAATATGGTAAAAGAGCCCGAATTCATCATGAGTCTGAGAGGCCCGCAAAGAAACCTCATGTCCAACAGTTCACAGACGGACCACATGTGCAATGGGACTGGTTAGCAAAGGAAAACAATAACAGGGCCACAATTTGAAAGTTGGAAAAATAAGTCAAAGACCTTCAATTCAAGAATAGTATGCAAGCCACGGTAGACGAAGGAGAAAACAGAAGACTAGCCCAAGAAAATGAAGCCTTGTAAGCACAAATTCAGAAAATAAAATTAGCTGCAAAGAATCCCACAAGAATTGTGAAGGATGAGAAGCTCATAGATAACCTAACGCGAAAAGTAGGGGATTACGGTTTTGATTTAAACAAAGCAGAGGGTGAGCTATCCAGGGCCCGAAAGAAATTGACCAAAAATGCAGAAGAACGAGCACGCATGATTGAACAGATGAAAGAAAAGTACGGAAATGAGGTTGCAGAGGCGAATAATAGGGTCATCATGGTTGAAAACAAAATGGTCAAACAGGAAAATGACTTCAAGGCTGAAAGAGAGCACTATTACACAGTAGTAGCACAACTAAAAAGTGATTTCCATCAATTTCAAGAACTGAATCGGGTTGCTGAAAGAATTTTGGAAGCCCGAGCCCAGCAGATTGGGCATTTGTTGTAAGAAAAGGGTGTTATAATAGAGATGGTCCGGATGATCGTTGATTACATTACAGTAAAGTGTAGCAACTGTGAAGATATGACGACATCCATGTTCTTTGCCACCGCAATGACCTTCATTTGTTAAGTGATCGAAGACCTCCATCACCTCCAAAGGGATTTAGCACGCAGGCTCACAGCGAGACCGAATGATGTTCCGCAGACCCCAAGAGCATTAGAGGCCTCAATGTATTTATGATTTTCACTCGAGTCTGTTAATCCATTTTTGAAGTCTGTATTTTCCTTTATTTGAGTCTGTTGTTGGTGGTTGAGTTTGTTGGTTTTCATCTTTCTATCAGAGTCTGTAGGTTTTATTTTTATCTATAAAAAGAGACAGGAAAATGAAGCAGGAGTCATAGGTCCTCCATAAGCCCGTACCACATCTCTTCAGATCATTTGTGAGGCCTGGCACCAAGAAGTGCCCGACAACAATAAGTCTCAGCCTTTCGGGTGGTCCAGATAAGGAATTGCTTGAAAGGTTCGAAATGTTGTTCGAAGATGTGAATGTGGTTGAAGCAGTAGAGGGCTCTAGCAATGCAGATGTGCAATTTGTTGGACCCTATGCAAAAGTCAACGATTGGGAAGCTACTCCTCTCCCGACCAGGACGGAGTTGTGGTAGTCTGCTTTGATTTTTCTTTTAATTTCTCTGGATTATTCCAGGGTTATAATTCAAAGTTTATGTTCCTTCCGTTTGGATGTGTAAACCTTGTTATCTTTCAAATTTCAATGAAATGCAATTTCCTTTTCGTCAGTGCTGATAGTTCTTATTTTTCTTTTCTTTTCTTTTCCTTATTGTACAGTTATTTTTATGCTAGCTCCAATGATATGACTTGCATAAGGTATCTCTGGCCCAGTCTTGAAAGCCAGTCTAATCATAAATAATAATTGAGTAGATAGAATGTGAGGATGAACCAGAATATGATGAGAAAAGGGCGCTTGATGAAATTAGTAAAGAAGTAAGTTATTTTGAGGAAAAACCCCAAGCCAAACCTTAGTGATACAGAAGCAGTCAATCTAGGGGACCCGGATAACATCAAAGAAACTATAATAAGTGTCCATCTTAAACCGCAACTTAGGGAAGATATAATCGAAGGGCTGCTTGAATACAAAGATATTTTTGTATGGTCTTACAACGACATGCCAGGACTGAGCACTGACTTGGTAGTTCACAAATTGCCCACTAACCCGGTATGCCCTCATGTCTAACAAAAGTTGAGGAAGTTTAAAACAGACATGTGCGTAAAGATCAAAGAGGAAGTTACCAGGCAGTTTGAGGGAAAGGTCATTCGAGTCACGCGACATCCCACCTGGTTAGCCAACGTTGTGCTGGTAACAGAAAAGGATGGTAAAACTAGGGTGTGTGTCGATTATCATGGCCTCAACAAGGCAAGTTTAAAGGACAACTTCCCATTGCCAAATATCCACATACTAATTGGAAATTGCGCAAAACATGAGATTTGTTCTTTTGTGGATTGTTACGAAGGCTATCACCAGATCTTGATGGATGAAGAGGATGCGGAGTAAATGACATTCATCACGCTGTGGGGAACATACTGCTACAGGGTCATGCCTTTCTTGTCTCAAGAATGCTGGGGCAATCTATATGAGGGCAATGACAATTATATTCCACGATATGATACATAAGGAGATTGAGGTATATGTGGATGATGTAATTGTGAAATCCAGGAAGCATTTTGACAATGTTAGAGATCTGAGTAAATTCTACCAGAGGCTCCGCAGGTACAACCTCAAGCTCAATCCTTCAAAATGCACGTTTGGTGTGCTATCGGGGAAGTTTCTAGAATTCATAGTTAGTCACCGAGGCATTGAGCTGGATCTATCAAAGAACAAAGCCATACAAAAATTTCCGCCTCCGAGGAACAAAACTAAGGTGATGAGTCTCTTTGTGAGATTGAATTATATCAGTAGATTTATTACTCAGCTCACGATGACTTCTAAGCCTATCTTTAAGCTGTTTAAAAAGAATACCGCGGTCAAGTGGACGGAGGAATGCCAGGAGGCTTTTGATAAAATAAAGGGGTACTTGTCGAACCCACTAATTTTGGTCCGACCGGAACCGGGGAGGCCTTTTGATCCTACATCTCACAGTCTTAGACAACTCATTTGGATGTGTGTTGGGTCAGCACGATATCACCGGAAGGAAGGAGCAGACCATATACTACCTTAGCAAGAAATTCAAAGCTTATGAGGTTAAGTATACTCATCTTGAGATGACGTGTTGTGCCCTAGCTTGGGTAGCACAGAAGTTTAAACATTACTTGTCGTCTTATACTACTTACCTCATCTCGCGCCTAGACCCGCTGAAGTACATCTTTCAAAAGCCTATGCCCACGGGAAGGCTTGCAAAGTGGCAGATCCTGCTCACCAAGTTTTATATTGTCTTTGTGAATGAAACCGGAGGCATTGTCTGATCATCTAGCTGAGAACCTGGTGGGTGAAGAATATGAACCACGAAAGACATACTTCCCGGATGAGAAGGTGATGCATATTGATGAAATGGAACAGGGTGAGAAGCCAGGATGGAAACTATTTTTTGATGGGGCTACCAATATATAGGCGTTGGGATAGAAGCAGTACTTATTTCTGAAATGGGGAACCACTACCCTGTTACAGCTTAGCTCCACTTCTATTGCAGTAACAGTATGGTAGAATATGAGGCGTGTTTTCGGGCATGAGGTTAGCTGCAGACATGGGTGTCCAGGAAGTCTTGGTCTTGGGAGAATCGGACCTTCTGGTACACCAGATTCAAGGGGAATAGCAAACAAGAGATTTGAAGCTCATACCATATCGGCAATGTCTGCATGATCTTTGTCAATGATCCCGATCAGTAGAGTTCAGGTATATCCCAAGAATCCAAAACGAGGTTGTTGATGCCTTGGATACTTTGGTGTCGATGTTACATCATCTAGATAAGGCTTATGTTGACCCGCCGCATATCCAAGCCCCTGATCAACATGCTTACAATAGTGTGGTATAAGAGGAGCTCGATGGTGAACCTTGGTTTCACGATATCAAAGAATATATCAGGATGGGTGTGTACCCAGTACAAGAAACAAATGATCAAAAGAGAACAATTCATCGCTTATCAAGCATATTTTTTTTAGTGGAGGGGTATTATACAAAAGAATGCGAGATATTGGGTTGTTGAGATGCATAGTGCAAGACAGGCCACGACCATCATGACCAAGGTACATTCCGGAGTCTGTGGACCGCACATGAGTGGATATATTATGGACAAGAAGAATCTTCGAGTAGGTTATTATTGTCTCACCATGGAGTGAGATTGTATTTGTTTCGTGCGCAAATGTCATCAATGTCAGGTGTATGGAGATTTGATTCACTCTTCGCCGTCTGAATTACATACAATGTATGCACCATGGCCCTTCGTTGCTTGGGGCATGGATGTCATCGGACCCATTGACCTAGCAGCATCCAATGGGCATCGGTTTATTCTAGTGGCTATTGATTATTTCACTAAGTGGGTTGAAGCCAAAACATTCACGTTTGTGACCAAGAAAGTCTTGGTCGACTTTGTGAATTCAAATATCATTTGCTAGTTCGGGATCCCGAAAGTAATCATCACTAATAATGGAGAAAATCTCAACAGTCATTTGATGAAAGAGGTATGTCAGCAGTTTAAGATTGCACATCGCAGTTCCATCTCATACCGGCCCAAGGCAAATGGAGCAGTTGAGGCAGCCAAAAAGAACATAAAGAAGATACTTCGAAAAATGGTGGAAGGTTCCAAGAAGTTTCATGAGAAGCTACCCTTTGCATTGTTGGGCTATCGCACTACTGTTCGCACTTCAGTAGGGGCAACTCTGTACATATTGGTGTATGGCACAGAAGCAGTGATACCGACAGAAATTGAAATCCCATCCCTTCAAATTGTTCTTGAGGCGGAAATTGATGATGACAAGTGGGTCAAAACCTGCCTGGAGCAATTGAGCTTGATTGATGAGGAAATATTAGCAGCGTATCCTCCCTCATCATGCGGAGGCAAAGGGCAAGTTCGCTCCAAATTGGCAAGGGTCGTTCATCGTGTCAAGAGTGTTGTCCAATGTGGCTTTGTATCTAACAGATTTAGAAGGCAAGTGCGCAGAAATTTCCATCAATTCCGATGAAGTTAAGAGATGCTATGTATGATTTTCTTTGGTTAAATCGTATTTGTTTGTAATTGGCATATTTTTGATGACTGGAATGACGAAGGCATTTTGCTTTGTTATCTAAACACTTTATCCATTGTTACCCCTTTTGAGCTTTAATTGTTTTCCTTCATACCCCTCTTTTGAAATCAGTAGCAAAGACCACAAACGCGAGCGCAAAAGATAAGTGAAAGAAAAAAGGATAAAAAGTAAGTAAAAGAAGAACAACAAAGAAACAAAAAGAAAAGGAAGAAAGTGAAAAAAAAGAAAGAAATAAAGAAAAACAACAAAAAGGAAAAAAACAAAGAGAAAAAAAGAGAAGAAAAATCAAAAAGAAAGAGAAAGGAAGAGAAGAAGAGAAAGGAATATCAGTACAACAAAGCAATTTCTATCATGAACTACGTTTGACCTGATTCCTTTTAAGGATACATAGGCAGCCTCACGGTTCGGTCCTATCAAAACAATAATCTAAAAAGTCCCCAAGCAAGAAATTGGGGCAGAAGTTGTGGTTGTTATAAGAAATCTGATTCCAAAAATTGTAATATTGAACCCATTTGAATTGTTTTCATCCCTTGATATTCTTGCTTTGTAACCCCATCCAAAAGCCTGCATTATGGCCTAAAGAAAGGCCTTCTGATCAGTCTTTAAGAGATTCCAAATTGAGCAAGAAGAGGTGATTCACGTCAGGGAGTACACAATGGTTGGGGTCCAGAACACTCGGTTCATCTAAGGCCATATGGTTCAAAGGTCAGGCGGCAAATCAGGCGGTTCATAGTCAGTTTGGGAAAGCTGGCTACAACAAAGCATGACAGTAGGGAGGCCATTTTCCGCAAAAATGTCGGAAGCTAACCATTATATTTCAAACTGACAAGATTTTTCTTTGATTGAAATAGGGGTAAAAAATTCCGGATGTTTAGGGGAAATTTTCCATAGGAAAAGCAAGCAGCAAGCAGGTATGACTGTGAACTTCAGGACCCTCCTAAAAAATATAACCTAGTTAAATTTCAAAATAATTCGGGAACAACAAAAGAGCATAAGTGGACTTAAGGGTTTGCGTGTTGAAATAGGATTCAACTAGGAGTTGTCAGGATCCTCCTGGAAAATGTGACTTAGTTCAAAATTTAAAACAATCACGGGTAGCATAATCTAGCATAAATGTTCCTCAAAGAATACAAGTCGGTTTCAGTTTTGTCCTAGAGATAGGATTCACATAGGAGTTGTTAGGACCCTCTGTGGAGAATGGGACCTAGCCTTTAAAAATGACTGGCAAAATATACCATAAATGAGCCCCAAGGGAATATAAGTTGGTCTTAAAGTTCACATTTCAAGATAGGATTCCGTCGGGAGTTTTCAGGACCCTTCTGAATAATAGGATTTAGCTTTAAGATCTCCATTAGATAACAATATTTAGCATAAGTACTGTCGTAGGGAGATATAATTTAGCCGTAATGAATTCTAACTCTTAGGATGAAATTTGACTTTGGATTGTCAGGACCATCCTGGATAATGGGATGTAACTTTAATTGGTTGTCCCAGCAAATATAACTTAGATTTCAAAATTAGCATTTAATTAAGAGTTGTGAGGACCATCTTGAATAACGGGACTTAGTTTTAAGATTTCCATTATAAAACAAGATTTAGCGTAAGTTCTGTCTCGGGGAAGTATGATCAGACTTGATCCAGGAGTTTTCAGGACCCTCCGGGATAATGGGACGTAGTTTCAAGGTCGGCTTAGATAACAAGAGGTAGTGGAAGTCGTACCTTCAGTAGATATAGCTTAGGTTAAAACTGTCTTTTAATTAAGAGTTGCCAATATCCTCCTGGATAATGGGCGGTAGTTTTAAGACCCTCTTAGATAACCAGACTCGGTGGAAGTCATACCTTTAGAAAAAATAATTCAGCTTTTAAAACAGTCATTTAACTAAGGGTTGTCGATACCTCCTAGATAATAGGATCTAGCTTTCAAATTCTTAGTGATACTTGGTAACATGATTTAGTTAACACTCACAGATGTGCCTAGCCACCAAACTAGGGCAGAAAATTTTCTTTGGGTTGTCTATTTTTGTTGAAATCAGGTACCCACCTGGAGAACAAGCCCACCTGGAGAACAAAGGAATACATTTTAAGTTTTGGACAATTTGGCACCCACTTAGCGAACAAGGGAAAACAATTCAAGTATTCGCAATCAGGCGCCCACCTGGGAAACAAGGGAATATAGCTCAAGTTTCAGTAGTAAGGAGCCCACCTGGAGAACAAGGGAATACAATTCAAGTTTGGGCAATCAGGCGCCTACCTAGAAAACAAGGGAATACAACTCAAGTTTCAGCAGTCATGAGCCCACCTGGAGAACAAGGAAATACAGTTCAAGTTTTGGTAATCAGGCACCCACCTGGATAGTAAGGGAATATAAATTCAAGTTTTGGCAATCAGGGGCCCGCCTGGAGAACAAGGGAATACAAATTAGTTTTGGCAATCAGGCCCCCACCTGGAGAACAAGGGAATACAGTTCAAGTTTTGGCGAATTAGGCGCCCATCTGGATAACAAGGAAAAATAGGACAAATTTTGACAATTAGGCGCCTACCTGGAGAACAAGGGAATACAATTCAAGTTCTGGCAATCAGGAGCCCACCTTGAGAGCAAGGAATACATTTCAAGTCAGCAGTCAGGAGATCGCCTGGAGAATAACGGAATACATTCAAGTAACAGTCAGGAGCCCGCCTGGAAAAAAGGAGAATACATTTCAAGTTAGCAATCACCAGCCCTCTTGGATAGCAGGGAATACATTTCAAGTCAGCAGTCAGGAGCCCGCCTGGAGAACAGGGGAATACATTTCAAGTTAGCAGTCAGGATCCCGCCTGGAGAACAGGGGAATACATTTCAAGTCAGCAGTCAGAAGCTCACCTGGATAACAAGAGAATATATTTCAAGTCAGCAGTCAAGAGCCCGCCTATAGAGTAAGGGAATACATTGCAAGTTAGCAATTAGGAGTCCACCTAGAAAATAAGGAAATACAATTCAAAGTTTCGGCAATCAGGAACCCACCTGGAGAATAGGGAACACAATTCGAGTCCAACAATCAGGCGCCACCTGGAGAAAAGGATACATAGCAGATTACAATTCAAGCAGGAAAAAGAAATTCCACATGAAGATACAAGTCAACAAGGCAGCAAGGATCAAAAGCAACTTGAAGACATAGATAGGTTCTCTTGCAATCCGTAGATCGTATTTTAGACTAGCTTCTTTTTATTTTGACATGGTGTAATAAGGGGATCGAGTCAGCAGTAGCAGCAGCAATAGCAGCAGTGAAATCACAACTTCATGGTAGTCCCAGCTACCAAACATTCTTGAACTACACAGACGTGATTCCTTTTTAGCCAAGGATATGTAGGCAATCTCCGAAGCAAGGTGCGGTCAAGCTTTTCAAAAATGCTTCCCACAGAGATTCAAGCAGGAAAAAATCCCTCATCATTGCTCATTTTATCTTTGCCCGAAGACCCTTCGTGTCTCCGAGCAAAGAGGGGAAGTTGTGAGCACGTAATTTTTACGTCACATGAATTACTCCTACATGATTCCTAAAATTAGGATTTTTCTTTTTAATTATTTGATTATTAGGAATTAAGTGCATAATTGTTGTGTTTGTCTACATTTTTGTGTGCAAATTTAATTTATATAATTCATAAAAAATACCAAATATAGTGCATTTTCATTTAGCACCCAATTTTATATATTAGGATAATTAGTTATTTAATATTACAAAAATAAAAGAAAATACCAAAATAGTTCATATTGCATTTTTGTTTTATTTTTTTAATTGTGAATTTTGTAGCTTTTCTTCTAAATTAGGAGTTAATTAATTTTTTTGAAAATCTAATAATTTGGTAAGTTAATTTTTAAGAGTTAGTTTAGGTTATATTTTAAAAAAAAGAAGAAAAAGGAGTTTAATTTGAAAAGAAAAAGAAAAGAAAATGAAAAGAAATTGGTCTTCTCTATATGAGATCCAATTTTGGGCCAAAAACAATTAAAATTACCAGGCCCAGACCCCAAACCCGTCCAAGCCACCCTTACCTAGCCCAAATCCACTAAAGACCCTGGCCAAACCTTTCTTGCTACCCAAACGACCATGTTTTGTTACAGAAGATTAAGACCGTCGAGGTTTTGAGATCTAACAGTCCTGAAGGCGGGTCTCCCACATATAAAACTGTCCTAATGTTCTCCGCAACCCATCTCTCGTCTTCTTCATACAGACCTCTTCAAAGAAACCCTAGCAGCCGTCGTGAAATTCCCACCACCTTGGGCCGGCGGCACCGCCTCCAAATACCACCAAAAATACACCCCAAGACCCCCTTTACTTCCTCTTCCCAAATACTTGACCCATTTCTTTTGAATCTTGCTGGTTCGTCTCGAATCTTCAATCGAAAGCTAGACCAAAAATTTAACATTTCCCAAATCACCCCAAATCAACACTAGATAACCCTCATAGCTCACTCCTCCCTAATCCACAACGAGTTTCTCTCGAATTCCTCGCAAAGCTGCTCGAATCTTAAATCAAACTAAAGACTCTAAAATCCCACACCCTCACCCTCAGTTATGTGGCATGCATTGTCTGTGCTCATGATGATCACATTTTGAAGGCTTGATTCGACGCAAATCGATGTTGTTTACTTGTTATTGGCAAAGAACAAGTGGCTGGCATCAATTTCATTTAATCAGGAACTCCATTTGGTTTCGAGTTTTTGCTTGGTGCGTTTTTCTAGTCTTTTCTGTACGTTTTATTTGTTTTATCTTTGATCTTCTTCTTTTATTTTCTGTTGGTCTTGAGTGATTTTATCTTCTGTGAATAGACTTGAACTTAGTTTTCCTTCCTTTATATTAATTTGTGGTTGGTATTTAATCCCGATCGTTTTTAGTTTTCTTTTCAATTACTTGTTCATTAACATTGTTGGCCCGTTTGTTTAGCCTTAGGTTTAACTCTTTGATTTCCCCTTTTGTTAGCTATTTAGTTTAGTTGAATTAGTTTAGGTTGATTTATTAACTTAGTTAATTCAATACCTAGCTGTGAATTGATTAGTGATTGAATTAGGATTATAGTTGAAATCATTTCATGATATCTTGGTTTGTAGATTTTTCTTTTCAATTAGATAAGGCCTCGTCTGGGCTTTGGGCTGTCTCTGATCCATTTGGCAAGAAATAGCCCGCCCAATTTGGTTTAAGTTTATTGGATCAAATTTTAACCCATTTTTTGGTCTGGTTATCAATGTAAATTCAAGGGATAATAGGGGTAAACTTGGTAATTCACTTAGAGAATCTTGTTATAACCATCAAGGAAGCTTCCTAGAAACTGATAATAGGTCTAACTTGATCAACAAGTCAGTAGTTCAGGGAGTAGATAGCAAAATAAGAATTAAAAAATGGCTAAAATGAAAACTTAGCCTACTTTCACCTAGCCTATAGCTTGTCTATAAAGGCATAGCTAAGAAAGGTTGAAAAAGGAGACAGGTGAGAAATAGAAAATCAGAAAAAATGAAGGCGGCTGAACATTTCTAAAAAAAGCATTGTTCCATTGCTCTTGCTTTGGTTACTTCTTGAAGTTTTTCTAATCCTGAAGCATTTTTAGTTCATTTGAGGTTTAGAAAAATGGATGGAATCGGGCTTTAAGGTCTGGTTTGAAGCTTCTGGTTGCATTCAAGTGAAACTGTTCTGGTAGACTGTTTGAGCATTGTATAAGGTTAAAAATTGGATTACTGTGTCCTTTCATGTTACTGATCTCTGCTTGTTGCCACTGCTAACCCTTAATTCCTGTTTCTCTAAATCTCCACGTACTTTCTTAGCTCTTGACTGAAAGATGATCCTTGAGCATGTAACCAAGTTGAAGTCTTGTTAATTGAAAGTTGTATTCAAGGCTTATCCTTGAATTGTAAAGGTTAATAAGATTCTCTTCTCCTTGAAATGATACATGTAAACATAATCTGGAGTAGTATATTTTTACTTAATTTTTGACTGAGATTGATGTGTTCAAATGGGTGAAACTGTTCTGGTTGTAATTAGTCTTTGATTCCATCGTGATGAGTTAGAAGTAGGTAAATGTGGATCACAAAACTTTTATATTAGGTTTCATTAGTATCTTAGTAATCATGTTCAAGATTTGCCTCTATGTTTACTTGAAACTTGGTGTAGGTCCTTTTGCTTGTGATATATTTTGAGATTTTTTTCTCTCAGAATAATAGAGTTTCAGATGAGAGTTTTTGCTATAAGTTTGGTCTTTTGAAAATCTCCCAAAGTTAGCCTGAACTACTTAATGTTGTCCAAATGTGTTGAATCATGGTGAATTAAGATTATTGAGCAAATTGTTTATGGGTAATGACTGGTAATTGCAGTTCGTGAAACTCAAAGTGTTTGGGTCAGAAGTATTTGGTTATTTCATGTGATTAGTATCATGTTTGTAATGCTAAAGCTCAACAAAATCATCCTTGGGACTGTGGCTTTACAATGGCCAATCAGTGCCCTAGTGTTCTTTGCTCAAATTGTTGGGACTAGCCTTAGGAGTAATTCAATAAGTTAAGGAAAATAGTTTGTCTTTTGAAAGGATAAAACATGTGATGTCCATGTTTGTTTAATGCTTTAAAACAGTCATGAACTATTGTTTGTATTTATTTGATGATTGAAAAGTTAAACACCAAAGATTAATCTCCTATGTTGACATGTGGATTCAAACTCGGACTTTATCTCCTGCTGAGGCTATTTTGTTTCAACTTGGATCTTGTAGGCCCAGTTTAGTCTGCCTTCAATTGGTAATGCCGGACGACCTCATGCCTGGTGGTTGTTGGGTCTCATGTTGGGCCAAGTTTTAAATTCTTAAGCCATCCATTCCCTTCTTTATAAAATGTATCCTCTTAGTTGAATCGTAGTAGAGCCATTACCCATTAATGTTTAGAAAAACTGAGCTTGCTTAATTAGTGGGGGTTGAGCCATGTTAGACAATATAAATAGTTATGGCTCTCCAAATTTTAATTTGAATACCCTTTAAAAACGGAATCGAGGTACGTCCCGCCAAATAAAATCTAATATGTGTGGCACTCAATTAATCATTTATTTTAAATTCTTAAAAATCGAGGTATGTCATTTAGCAAATTTCCATGACCATCGCAAAGCTAAAAATGCGTAGTTACTTTAGGCGAGTTACTTTAATAATATTATCTTCCTAAACTCGGGTGTGCATTTCATGTGAACCAAATCCAAATCCTAATAACGTTGAATAAAATGTGTTTGAGATTGCGGGTGCATTTCATGTGGCACGATCCAAAGACATATTTTAGACGATGTTAAATCTTCTCGGTTATAAGTATAAATGTACATAGGTCAAAACATGTTTTTAAATCATATAAGTAGGCCAACAATAGCGGTTGAGCGACCGTGCTCGAATCACGGAACTCGGGAATGCCGAACACCTTCTCCGGGTTAACAAAATTCCTTATCTGGATTTCTAGTTCACGGACTGTAATATAGAGTCAACCCTTTCCTCGATTCGGGATTTAAACAGGTGACTTGAGACACCCTAAATTTCCCAAGTGGCAGCTTTGAATCCTTTAAATAAATAAATCATGTTTTGATTGTCCTTTAATTGAAAAAACTCCTTTATTTATACCTTTCGCGGGGTCTGGTAGAAAAAAGGATGTGTGACAGCTCTGGCGACTCTGCTGGGGATCGAACACAGAATCTCAGATTTGGGGTTTAGAATTCGAGCTTAGAATAATTATTTTATTTGGCTTTATTTATTATCTGATTTTATTTACATGTTTGACCAAATGTTCTAAATGTTGCTTTCTCCCGCTTTGATATTGTTGAACTATATATAAACTGCTACGAAGCCCTTCTTCTATCAAAGTCATCTAAATCATGAAGGAGTGTGCACTTCGTGTGACTTCTTTTCTCTTAGAGTCGATTTAGAAATTTAGAACGAGTTTCGGACAAGTTTCAAATTCGGCAAAGATTCTGTATTCTCGGTAGGCTGCCACCCACCCCCCACCCCCCGGTTGGAGTTGTCTGCTCGGGTAAACCAGGTCTAGCACAATACACCCAGGTTGTTAAAACCTAGAATAACCCATCCTCATGTCGGATCCCTAGTCGTAGCGATTTCTTGCATCATGTGCATTTGACTTCTGGGGATTCAACACAGGGGTTGGGTCCGTCTAGGACAGGTGTACCAAAATAATAGACCATCATGATGCATATTTTACATGCTCTTTTTTGCATTTATCTACTTCAGAGTGTAAGTTTAGGGTCGGGCCGAGCGAAGTAGGGAGGGACGTGATGATTGGATCTCAGGTCATCGCCAAGAGGGACAATGTCAGATATCTTGGGTCGGTGATGCAGGGGGGCGGAGAGATTGACGGGAACGTCACTCATCGCATAGGAGCGGGGTGGTCGAAGTGGAGGCTTGCATCAGGAGTCTTGTGTGACAAGAAAGTTCCACAGAAACTCAAGGGGAAATTTTATAGAGTTGTGGTCAGACATGCCATGTTGTATGGGGCGAAGTGTTGGCCAGTGAAGAACTCTCATGTTCAGAGAATGAAGGTGGCGAAGATGAGGATGCTCAGGTGGATGTGCGGGTTCACCAGGTTAGATAAGATTAAGAATGAAGTTATTCGAGAAAAGGTGGGGGTGGCCCCGATGGATGAGAAGAAGCGAGAAACGAGGCTGAGGTGGTTCGGGCATGTGCGGAGGAGAAGTCCTGATGCCCCGGTGAGGCGTTGTGAGCGGCTTGCGATGGTCTGTGTACGGCGAGGTAGAGGGAGGCCTAAGAGGTACTGGGGAGAGGTGATTAGGCATGACATGGCTAGAATGCAGATTTACGAGGACATGGCCCTTGATAGGGATGTTCTGGAGGTCTAGTATCAGGGTCGTAGGATAGGGGCTCCTAGAGTTTTTCGTACTCCTCACCGGGGGTTGGGTGAGGCTTGGCAGGGCTATCCATAGATGATTTGTGTCTTGGACTGTGTCTCTCTTATGGTAGTTATATATGGTAGTTACGGTCGGATACTATTGCATGCTATTTTACTTATGGTTCTTATGTTTAGATAATTATTTTCGCTATTTCTGCTGGAGTTGCTAATGCTCTTTTGTTTTTGTCTTTGTTTTTCCTTTTCTTCACTGCGTCGAGGGTCGAATGGAAACATTCTCTCTGCCCTTTCAGGTAGGGGTAAGGCCCGTCTACATATTACCCTCCCCAGACCCCACTTTGTGGGACTATAATGGGTAGTTGTTGTTGTTGTTGTATCTACTTCGGGTTTGCATGCTGACCGGCTTTTGATTGATGAGAGGAAATTGGAAAAAGGAAATATAAGAAAGAAAAACAAAACAAAAAAGAGAGAAAAGAAAATAGCATTGTGAGGTTAAAGTAAGTCTTGAATGAGAAATCTAGTGTCCAAATTGTACTGAAACTCTGTCGAATTTTTTTAGAAAAAGAAAAGAAAGTAGAAAAGGTTTTGTTTTCAAAAAAAGTTGGTTTTACTTTATTTTCCCAAACTACGCCGGTTTGATTCTCACAGGGTGTGAGTTACGTAGGCAACCCTTAGTGGGTCCAACTTTTATTTTGGAAAAATAGCCTAAAAGAACAAAATTTTATTTTATTTTGAACAATTTAAATGATGCCATTCTTGTCAAAAATAGTTGAGCATCCCTTAAAAGGACGCTAGTAGGCTGTTTCGCAAGAACAGCTACCTTTAGTCATTTTTATAAGGATTTGGCCGGTTAGCCAAAGCAACCTTAAAATCTTTGTTTTGAAATTCTAAAAGGTCATATTGGTAAAGCCGGATATTCTGACAATTTTGAAAAATGGTCATTTCGTGTCATAGTTTTTGTTTCATTAAAGTCATGGTTTGCTTTTGATTAAAATCACCTTAATAAATGTGCAGGATGAGCACAATTCAAAATGAACCTTTCTTAGTTTGTGAAAAGATCCCTTTGGAGCTATATATTTGGTTGCATGATTTGACTAACGGCAACACGAAGGTTGTGAAAAAAGCTTTGGGTGGTCTTACCGGGCTCTTGAAAGTTAAGCCGAGAAAGGACATAATCGAGGCATTGGTACCATTATGGGATACAACACATAATGTATTCCACTTTTTTGACTTCGAATTGACTGCTACCTTGGAAGAGATAGCAGGCTACGCCGGTCTCGAAAGGAATCTTAGAAACCGGTACCCAGTAGCACCAAGGATAGTAAGCCCCCACAAATTTTTGGATTTGTTAAGCATCAGTCAGGACGTCTGAGATGGAAATTTGGCCAAAGGATTTTGTACCTTTTATTTCTTGTACTGACGTTATGGAAATCCCCGTGGCTTCGAGACACCAGATACCAGTCTTACTCACGCAGGAAACCAAGACAAGTGGGAAGCTTAGAGAGGATCGACTTTTATAATAGCATTCTTGGGTGTTTTGTTCTGCCCCAAAAAAGACGAAAATATAGAGTTGGTACTCGTAGGGATAACTGACTTCATGATGAAAAGTGCTAATGGGATCATAGTGTCGATGATCTTGGCAGACATTTACCGAGCTTTGACCCATTGTCGAGAAGGAAGAAAGTTCATTAAAGGGTGCAATATCTTGTTACAACTGTGGATGGAAGATCGCCTTTGCCATCGCCCGGGTTATCTAAATTATGGTATGGATGGTCTCGAATGCATTGAATAACATGAAAAGGATGGTAGAGGGTTACGAGTTCCCGGAGGGTGCACAGGCATGGCATTCCCACTTACGATCCTTGACTGCAAACGAAATCGAGTGGATGTTCGGGTGGCTTTCTATTGGTGAAGTAATCTATATATCGGCTGAAGAGTGTGTTCTGCTATTGATGGGTCTTCAAAGTATCCAGCCTTATGCTTCGCACAAAGTCCTAATGTTCAAGATTATTCTGCTAATCATGTTCAAGATTTGCCTCTATGTTTGCTTGAAACTTGGTGTAGGTCCTTTTGCTTATGATATATTTTTAGATTTCCTTCTCTCAGAATAATGGAGTTTCAAATGGGCGTTTTTGGTATAAGTTTGGTCGTTTGAAAATCTCCCAAGTTAGCCTGAATTACTTAGTGTTGTCTAAATGTGTTGAATCATGGTGAATTATGATTATTGAGCAAATTATTTATGGGTAATGACTGGTAGTTGCAGTTCGCGTAACTCAAAGTGTTTAGGTCAGAAGTATTTAGTTATTTCATGTGACTAGTGTCATGTTTGTAATGCTAAAGCTCAACAGAATCATCCTTGAGACTGTGGCTTTACAATGGCCAATCAGTGCCCTAGTGTTCTTTGCTCAAATTGTTGGGACTAGCCTTAGGAGTAATTCAATAAGTCAAGGAAAATAGTTTGTCTTTTGAAAGGATAAAACATGTGATGTGCACGTTTGTTTAATGCTTTAAAATAGTCATGACCTATTATTTTTCTTTATTTGATGATTGAAATGTGAAACGCCAAAGATTAATCTCCTATGTTGACATGTGGATTCGAACTCGGACTTTATCTCCTGCTGAGGCTATTTTATTTCAACTTGGCTCTTGTAGGCCCAACTTAGCCTACCTTCAATTGGCAACGCAAGACGACCTCATGCCTGTTGGTTGTTGGGTCTCATGTTGGGCCATGTTTTTAATTCTTAAGCCATTCGTTCTCTTCTTCATAAAATGTATCCTCTTAGTTTGATTCGTAGTAGAGCCATTACCCATTAATGTTTAGAAAAACTGAGCTTGTTTAGTTAGTGGGGGTGAGCTATGTTAGATAATATAAATAGTTATGGCCCTCCAAATTTTAGTTTGAATACTTTTTAAAAACATAATCGAGGTACGCCGTGCCAACAAAAATCTCATAAGCGTGGCCCCCAATTAATTTTTTCTTTTAAATTCTTAGAAATCGAGGTATGCCATTTAGCAAATTTCCATAGCCACCGTAAAGCTTAAAACTCGTAGTTACTTTAGACGCGTTACTTTAATAATATTATATTCCTAAGCTCGAGTGTGCATTTCATGTGACCCAAATTCAAATCCAAATAACGTTGAATAAAATGTGTTTCGAATTCTGGGTGCATTTCATGTGGCGCGATCCAAAGACATATTTTAGACAACGTTAAATATTCTGTAAAAATAAATAAAATCGGTTAAAAGTATAAATGCACATAGGTCAAAAAATGTTTTAAAATCAGATAAATAGGCCAACAATAACATTTGAGTGACTGTGCTAGAACTACGGAACTCGGGAATGCCTAACACCTTCTCCCGGGTTAACAGAATTCCTTACCTGGATTTCTTGTTCGCAGACTGTAATACAGGGTCAACCTTTTCCTCGACTCGGGATTTAATCTGGTGACTTTAGACACCCTAAATTTCCCATGTGGCGACTCTGAATCATTTAAATAAATAAATCTCGTTTCGATTGTCCTTTAATTGAAAAAACTCCCTTATGTATATCCTTCGCGGGGTGTAGTAGAAAATAGAAGGTATGACAAAGCCATTTAGGATGTGTGAATCAGGCACAATTTGGTCCTTCAGGCCGAGGTGCTCTTCGATCTTTGATCTGATTATGTTTGCTGAGCTACCTGGATCTAGCAGAACACGTTTAACTTGAATTCTATTTAACAAAATAGAAAATACTAGGACATCATTGTGCGGTTGAGAAACGCCTTTCGCTTCTTCATCATTGAATGATAAGATGCCTTCGGGCAAATAGCCCCGAGTCTGATTCTCTAATGGTGATCGACACCTTGGTTAATTTGAATATAGGCTATTGTGGAACATCGACCCCACCGACGATCATATGAATTATATGATGCGGTTCGTCTTGCTCATTACTTCTGTTGGTGTCTCTTTCTCTCAAGTGATTCTTAGCTCGATCACTGAGAAACTCTCAAAGGTTGCACTTGTTGAACAATCGAGCCTCCTCCTCCCGCAGCTCTCTACAGTCATCAATCCTATGGCCATACGTGACATAATATATATACATCAAGTTTGGATTTCTTTGAGAAGGATCAGTTTGTATATGTCTCGGTCACTTGGTGTCTTTGATCTTTCCGATAGCCGATACGTTCCCCGTTGCATCGACACTGAAGTTATACTCCAATAATTGAAGTGCTTCTATGGGATTGGTATGTTTATTAAAATTGTTCTTACTCATATGTCCTAGAGAATATTTCCCTCAATCATCTCTTCAATCATTCCAAGGAGGATTACGGGCCGAACCATTATTTCTTTTATCTGCGACATATGGCTGATATCGTTTCCTATTCGAACTTGGCTCCCTGTCGATATCTCTCGGGGCTTTAACTGCCAACCAATTTGGATGAACTGAACCCGAGGGGGCTCCCATATATTCGTCCTCAACCCTGATCATTGAATTATAATGATTATGCATATCCACCTAAGTTACACCTGGATACTCGATCAAAATTTTCTTCAACTGTCGTGACGAGATTGAACTCCGCTTGTTAACCCCTGGCTAAAAGCTTGAATGGTCCAATCATCTTTGATCGATGGTAATTTCATTCGCTCTGTTTAAAATCGAGATATGAACTCCCTTAGCATTTCATCACCTCTCTGTCTTATCTTGAAAAACGTCTGATTTCCTCGTTGCAACCTTTATGGCCCGGCGTGTGCCTTCATGAAGGCTTATGCTAACATAGCAAACAAATTGATATAATTCGGTGGCAAGTTGTGATACCATATCATTGATCCCTTTCACAAAGATTCCCCAAATATTTTCAACAAAACTGACTCATCTCATTATCATTGAAGTCGCTTCCTTTAATCCCGCATATCTACGATGTGATGTGTTTATTAGGATCGCTCGTCCCGTTGTACTTAGGTATATCTGGCATATGGAACTCCTTAGGAATGGGCTTCAGACTCGAACTTGAGGAAATGGATTTTGTACGAACTTCTTGGCATCCTAACCTTTTATGATCGGGGGTGATCCCGGTATTTGATCAATATGAGAGATGTATATTTCCACTTTCTTGTCATTATCTTTAATTTTTTCTCTCACGACTCGATTCTTTTGGTGAGATCCTCCAGCATCTTCATAATTGCAGGATCAGTTTCTAATTCGTTACCGTTTGACTGTTCTGGCACCGGCTCATTACAGTGAGTGGTTTCTGGTTCGACCATACTCGGAGTTTTATGTTGACTTTGAAGATGAAAGATAACAACCTGCTGAGCTTTTAGCTTCTCAAAAATTACCTGGAGGCTAACTCCCATGTCTCCTATACCATATGTTCCTTGGCCACCAAATTGCACTTCCCTGCGTACACTTCCTCCGAGGTCTGCGCCTAAGTCCACAATCAAAGAATTGTGCGAACTAACAATGATTGGTTCTACAATCGACCTTTCTCCAAGGTTAATTGATGGTACACCGACTCTTGGAGCCACTACATTATCGTTTTCCCATGAAATCCAAGACCATCATTGTCGTGTACGGGTGCGTTTTGTGAGTTTGACATATTTTAACACGAGAACAAAAATTCTTGACAAAAACAAGTATAAAAATAATGTGTATTATCAGAATCAGTTGTGAAATAATCACTATTATCTTTAGTCCTACGGTGGGAACCAAACTGTTTACCCTAAAACCCGAGTAACAACTAAATTTTTTTTTATGATTTTAAAGAAATGTTATTCAATCCAATATTAATTAATGAATAAGGAATCAAGTGTATAAATTAAAGAGTAAGGTAAATCAAACCAATGTGTAAGCTAGTCTCAACCTCAGGCTAAGGCAACCTCGAGGTTAATGAAAAAGAATAATAAAATAATAATAATGAGATGATTCAGATGAATAGTAAGTAAGAAAGTGATGTATGTATATTCTCTTGTCAATAATTCATGCGTTACAAATGATTGGATTCCTTTATATAGTACGAGAATCCTAAATAAGGTACTAGTCTAATTATAGTAGGAAATCTTATTATACAGTTGTCTAACCACCTAGTACAAATCCATACTGGAATTTACGCTGTGATCTTAGGACCATTGCGTAAATCATGCTCTTTCTGTTATGAAACCATAACAAAATTATCTCGAGGTCGGTCATACTTGGCCTCCGTGTTCATTGAACACTTCGATCTTCGAGGCTTGTGCTCCGCCCTCGGGCTCGAGCCTAGTCCATTTCGAACTTGTTCTCGAAGTGACCTTTGAGAACACGAAATCGGTCGTACTTGATTTCGACCGTATACATACCTATGTACTTTTTCTTGAGCAGTACTAATATACTGTAGATAATATGAAATAGTTTCACCCCATCAGTATAATTTTACCTCCTCTAATAAGTCATTTACCATGATTTGATAGCCACCTTTGTTCCACGTGACAAACAAATGAATAATTATTTCGGATTAGTCAAATCTTGACTTAGTACGTACGTAAACTAAATGTTATTTTCTAACTCGAGTGAATTTCTTTTGTGTCTCGGACAACCTATCCTAATAGTATGAAATATCTTTTTATCACATATTTGTGGACCCAAATATCTTATATATTTGGGTCCATAAAATTCTGGATTCCACACAGTTGTGAGACAAAAAAAAGGTCTCACACAATAAGAAGTTTTACTTAGTGTCTCATATAACTGACATTAGTGGTATGAGGCTTATTTTGTCTCACAAAATTGTGGACTCCAATCTTACGCTTCTGGGTCCACAGAATTCTGAGATAAAAATTTGTCTCATATAACTAGTGTAAGGTATATAACAAACAAAATAAAAATTTTCAAAAATCTACAACATTAATAAAGTGGGGCCAGTATTCAACTTATCAAATTTTAAAGAAGCCTCAAAGAAGTGATGTTTGTTGTGCGACTCATAAAGTAAAATTTCTCTTTTGCCACCTCTAAATACAACCACCTGATGAAGTTCATGCATAGGAGATGGCAAGTTTCTCAACAAATCTTTCCGATAAGTTAAGAAAAGGAAAATATGGTACACATTCTTTCTTCTAAGTCATTACAGGTAGTTAGGAGTACACTTTTTTTCTCTGGCTGCTAGCGAAGACAATAATGTAGAGGAAAAGAGAAAAAAAGGCGCTCTAGTTATTACTAGTATCAAACGTTTTTGTACGGTGGTTAAATTAAAGACTAATGTAGGACAAGTCCACTGTCAGTTCGTATATATGATGATATCAGCATGGCAACCTCACTCTTCAAACTTGAGTCTTTTTGGCAACTGCACCATAATTTCGTAGGAGACAAGAACACCTAAGTACATGCTGGAAAAGAATTCTGCAAGGAATCCAAATAACAAAGATAAATTAATGTTTCATACTTTCAGCTTTCTGATAATATAAGTTAAAGTTGACTATGTAAAAACTTGGAAAAGTACGACTGAGTTGCACTTCACAACAAAGTGCTAAGCTTTTGATAGGCACTTTCTTTCTTTTTTATTTTTTATTTTTATTCGTCCAATTTTGTAACGTAGACTATAGAGTACAGGAGTATTCACGAAATTAAAATCAAAACATCAAACCAAACCAAATTAAAAACCGAATCAAACCGACAAGAACTTGATTATTTCTTGGTTTGATTTGGTTTTACTTTTGAATTATAAACCCGACCAAATTTAGTTTGGGTTTAATTTTTAGCAAAAAAATAACCAAAAAAGCAAACTAATAAAACAATATCCTTATATATCAACACTTTTCTATAAAAGTGAAAAATTTTCCGGAACTAAATCTCATATTCTATTATAATATATGTTTTCGATAACAGCAATGCGCTATAACATCTAAAAATATTCGGAAAAAATAAGGCTAATATAGATAGATTTGACTGATTATACATATATGAATATTTTTATATAATTTTCACACATTTACATATATATATGTGTATTGCTATGATGGTAATGATCTATTTGGAAACATCTTCTCTGCCCCAAAGTAGGGCAAGATCTTTACTTTTAATTAGTTACCCCTTTTAAACTTTTATTTTTCACAAATTTTCAGGTTTATTTGAATCAGTGATTTATTTTCATTTATATACCAAAATGACATGTTCAATCCAAATTCTGCTCTCTCAAGTCTCAAGTTGATCTGCGTGCTTGTAACCCTGTCATGGGAGCCCCCAATTGTAGAACCAAGAAGGAAGAGAAAGGCAAAGAAATTGGGAACGAAGGCTTTAATTCCAATTCTTCTCGCAAATAACATGATTTCGAAGCCTCATTGATAGGTCATATAGGAGGAGCGACAGAAAATCGCTGGCGGTAGAAACCGCTTCTGGCTGAAAATATATTGCTAAAATGCAACAGGTAAAATCTCTTCTCCATTGAACCTTGCGATCGAGCTGAAAACTATTTGTAGAATATCTTCACGACAATGTGGATAGGCAAGGGAGAAACACTAGGCTAGACACACAAGTTTAGCCAGAGGGGATCCAACATTTAAACTTGATAGAATCAACTTTTAATATTACTGAACCCCCGTAGCACTTCTAAAATTATGGTTTTGAGAATTTAATATGTGTTGACATTATTGTAATATTACATGTAAATCTGTGCTACGTGTGAAATGTATGTTGCATGAGTGCATCTCTCTCTGAGTCAAGCTGAGCTAAATTTTTTTCAGAAGGATGGTATTGGAAAAAAAATATAATGAAAAGTCCTATAAAGGCCGGCAAAAGGAATGTGATATCTTTCTTGCGGTGATGAAAAATGTCTAGTTCATCCTGGGAAATGAAACTTACTGGTCTGTTATTCTTTCAAATTCAAAAAGAACCTATTCTTAATATTCAGTATCTTGCCATTAATCGTATCTTTAAGCTCCATGTTGGAGGGAGTTGAAACTTCTATATCGGATTGTGTATTCTGGAGATCCCCATATTAGTTTGATGTGGTTCATACAAATTACAAATCCCAGTCGAAAGCTTCACAACTTTTAGCTTGTTATCATTTTCAAAAGGAATGTTGTGTCTACAATCATGAACAAAGTACTGGAGAAAAAAGAGCAGCCCGTTGCACAAGTCATCTTGCGTTCATGCAGGGTCGGGGAATGGCCACACCCAAAAGGGTATTGATGTAGACAGCCTATCCTAATGCAAGTATTAGTTGGTGCTCGTAAACAAAGTACTGAACCTTAGACATATTGACAGCCTATCATAATGCAAGTATTAGTTGCTGCTCGTAAACAAAGTACTGAACTATAGACATATTTACAAACTGAATTCTATCTTAAACTATATTTGTACTACCAGAATGTAATGAAAGGTGTATGCATATATAAATTTTTTAAGTCGTCTTGTAAATGTAGTAGAAGAATTCTGTACAACTCCTTATTTAAAAATTAACACATGAAAATACAAGTTGTTGGTAAGTTAGGAATGCAATATCAATCAATCATTTAATCAACTATACTCATACTAACAAACTAAGACTACTGCAAATTATGAAAAAGAAAACAACAAAATCTACTCACTTAAACATGGATTTCAAGTAATTCAACCTGACATAACTGAAAACTGGTTTCTCTGGGACAGGTACGCACTTGACTAGCCAACCAATTGGCCAAGATGCCGCTGCCAAACCAATGCAGATGCCCCATTGCCCCCAATTCAACCTCTCTGTATCTGCAAACTTCTTCAGAAACTCTACCATCACCACTTGAAGAGCCAAAGTGATTCCAATGATTGCCACAAACAACTTGTTCTTGTGTATTCCCTCGAAAACATTCTTCTTCTCCAGATTACATTACATTCGTTGAACACTTGGCAAAGAACAAATGTGTTGAAAATCAAACATTTACCCTCGTGTTGACGCCAAAGATTGATTCTCCTTTGAATTGGAAGGTCAATAGAACAAAAATCTGATACAAGGCCTGAGCCATTAGATTTCTCCACATAATGTTGGTGATAAGTGGCTCAGTCCTACCGACTGGTAGCTTCTTCATGAGTTCCTCGGTTGGTTTCTCTGTTGCAAGTGCTAGTGCCCCTAATGTGTCCATGATCAAATTTACCCATAGCAACTGCACTGCTGTGAGTGGTACCTCACCAGCTGAAACAGCTGCTACAAAATTGATCTCAAGTGCAGCCACATTTACTGTGAGCTGAAATTGGATGAATTTCTGAATGTTGTTATAGACGCACCTTCCCCATTTCAGAACAGTGGCAACTGAAGCAAAATTATCGTCCAAAATGACAATATCTGAACTCTCTTTTGCACTTCAGTGCCCTGTATCCCCATAGAAAGTCCTATATCTGCTTCCTTTAGCCGGTGCATCATTCGTGCCATCACCTGTGACCGCGACCATGTGACCTTTCTTTCTCAAGCACTGCACCTTTAAAAGTTTGTCAAAAGGGGATGATCTTGCCATCACGCCAATCTTCTCCACTCTCTCCATGCGTTCATCATCTGTTAAGTTGCGAAATTTCTCGCCTTCTATGACCGCTCCTTCATCTGCTTCCACGTCGGGATGAAGAATCCCACATTCTGTGGCTATGGCTTTTGCAGTGAACACATTGTCACCAGTGACCATCTTGATATTCACACCAGCATTTTGGCAATCTTCCACAGCTTTTTTTACACCAGGTCGACATGGATCTTTTAGGCCGATGAAGCCCAAAAGAATGAAAGGGTTGTCTGGAATACTTCCATGTATTTGTTCATGATCCTCCTGCTCAGCGTTTGGCAACTGATTGTGTGCAAAGGCAATACATCGAAGGCTGCTGGCAGCCATTCCTTCAATTATGCGATCACATTCTTCCTTGTCTGATTTCTCTAGAGTTTTCATGTTCCCTTCTGCATCGTAGTAATGGGAGCACATTCTTGATCATCTCTGCAGCACGTTTCCAATGTGCATGAATTGTTCCATCAGTAATGTTCTTGATTATTAAGCCACTCTTCTTTTTCTCCGAATTGAAAGCTTCCACGTGAAGAATGTTGAATTTCTCTTGACTTGATCCATATTCATATTCAGGTCCAGCACAACCCATGAAAGAATAGCTTTTTCAGTTGGGCTGCCTGAGAATTCAAAGCTCGAACCTGAATCGGAGGACTTGAAAACACTACACGTAGTGTTTAATCCAACCCCTTGATGGAATAATTCAAGAACTTTGGCTGAAATTGATGACTGACTTTTTCTTTACGTGCTCTTTGCCTAAGAAAAATTTTGTGACAGTCATCTTATTTAATGTAAGAGTACCTGTTTTGTCTGTACAAATTGTGGTGGCAGAGCCCATGGTCTCACACGCAGAGAGCTTCCTTACCATTGCCTGATCTGCCATCATTCTTTTCATCGAATAAGCCAGAGTAAGTGTAACAGCTAAAGGCAAGCCTTCAGGAATAGCGACAACTACAATTGTAACTGCAGCAGCAACAATTCCTACCACACCATTGAACACATCATCCGATTATGTCTTGCTTCCGTTGAATTCTTTGTTCCCATTCTCATCTTTTGTGTTCCCAGTAAAGTAACGTACCAATAGGACAACAAGAACTAAGAAAGCAACTAGCAATCCATAACTTCTCAATGGAATCTCCATCACCCGCACAATCGTGATCCTCGAACGTTCCACGGTCTTCTACTGTGTTACCCAAATAATAACCGGAAATAGCAATTTCGTGTGGGCGAAATTTCTAGGAAAACTTGGCTGAATATTTCAGTCACCATGTCCTTTCCATCATGGTGGAAAACCTTATGTATTTATAGCACAAGTTTTAAGGGTTAAGACCCTTTTCTAAAACCTATTGAGTTTTCTTTTCCACCAGAAAAAAGAATTACTTTATTCCTATTATTTAGGCACAGTAGGGACCACAAAATTTAATTAACAAGGCTTCTAATTTTGAAATTAATTTATAATTTTCGAAATTAATATCTACCATAATTAATTACAAATTATTTCACTAAAAATTCATAATTGCACTCCTTATTAAATTTCAAAATTCATCCATTAAATCTTATTTAACTACCCATGTTAAAATTCAGATACGAATCAATTAAATTAAATTACTGACGGCTTAATTTATTGATTATTTCCTTTAGACTTTCGCTTAACTTATTTCATGTGTTGGATACAAAATCCATCGGCTGGTTTTACACATGAAAACTTATAAGCTTTCATAAAGGTGTATCATCAATATCTAAACCGAGACATGGATTCCATCAACTAACTATTACTTCGCCAATGTACATTATTATTATCCAATTTACCAGGCATATTGACCCACGAAAGAATCTCGCCTTTTAATAAATCGAAACAGTAATACTATACACAGCTAATAATAATTATATCAAGATTAAGCGTATAAGTACATTTAATGGCTAGAGAGTTTATTTTATTAAGTCAGTATAAAATACTTATCTCTACCTGGTCCGTTCAATACATACAAAATATACTAGCACAAGAAGTTGGAATTAAACAATTCTCATAATCAAGATAAATTATATTTAATCTTGTGCTACAATCATTCCTGGTGGCTTGTCCAATTCCATCATTAGATTGTGAACTCAAACTTTATACTTATAAGAACCGATGACTTAATCTTCCACGTATAAGCTAAACTCTGTACACTAAATCATCTACTATATAAGCAAAGGACACAGACTATTACATGATCTGTTGAAAACTTTATTAAAACTGAATAAATAATTATTTCATAATAAATACTATATCTAAACCAAACATATGGTTAATAGTATATATCCCAACAATCTCCCACTTAGACTTTTAACCATAATAATTATTAGAATATATTATATCCAAATGCATGGTTAATAGTATATGCCCCAACAATTTCCCACTTAGACTCATAACCATGCATCTACAACTTTTTCAGGCATTCTTTTACATGACTGTTAAAAGTCTTCACCAAATAAGGTGTTGTTAAAGAATCTTGCCAAGTTATATCTGATGCAATATTTGTCCAGTGGTGCTTTTTCGTAACTGTCTAGTTTGGTATTAAACTCTTTAGGGATCCTGTTACCGAAACTATCCCAAGAATGTACACTGAGCTATGATTTTATTTAGCTTTCTCCCACTACGACGAAGTACTACTAATATTACCTTCATTACCTCATGACATTGAAATATTAGTAACTTCATACTGTAGTGTTCAATGTTCAAACATCACTCCCACTCGATAAAGGCATATCATGTCTATTAACGTTCTCCCACTATTGAAATGCAATGGAACGTCAATTCTGACGTATGGGTTTTGATGTTCTTAAACATCTAGTTATTTCTTTGCTCAGTTCCTGTATAGTTTATTTCTAGGAACATATTTTATTAAACAGTCCTTATCTAGAAAAATGCAATTGTTTTAACAATTGCCTTATTTTCTTTAGGACAATAAAATAAAGCTTCATTCGTTTTCTTGGATATTCGATAAACATGCATCTATCCATTTTTAGTTCCAACTTACATATCTGTTTTCCCTTTCAGCATATATGTGGGACAATCCTATATCTGAATATACCACAGACTGAGCTTACATTCAGTCCATTGTTCTATAGGTGTCCCAGGTACTAACTTAGAAGAAACTAAATTAAGAATGTAATTTGCAGTTTCCAGGAAATATTCCAAAAACAAATAAGGCAAATTTGAATGACACATCATTAGTCTATCCATATCAAAAAGAGACTTATTTCTTCTTTCTACTACACCATTCTATTATGGAGTTTACAATGTAGTCAATCGAGATGTAATCCCTTATTCTGATATGTAACAAAAGAACTTTTTAGAGATGTGCTCGCCACTATAATCAAATTGTAGTAACTTAATATATTTCTTTGATGCTTATCCGCTTCAAGTCTTAAAAATCTTGAATTACTTAATTCATTACGACTTACAGTGCATCAAATAAATATATTAATATTTTGAGTAATCATTTATGAACATCACAAAATACTCAAAATCTATCTCTTACGAGTATGTTCATTTATTTATACAAATCAAAAAGGATTCATTCTAACTTATCACTTGTTTTATTTCCTTTTAAAAGGAAACATCTTTTAGTCAAATTTCCTTCCAAATAGGATCCACAAGTTGGTAGCGGCTCTACTTTCAATGAACCTTAAGGTCCATCCTTGACCAACTTGAAATCCTATTGAGATTAATATGACTTAGACAAAAGTGCACAGATAAGTTTTACTCAATTTTGAAGAACATATTCTCATATGAGGTAGACTAATATTGTTCTGTTTAGGAGAGACATCAACATACAATAACAAGGTCATGCATTCATGTACCACAACATATAAAATATTTATTAAGCTCAATAACTCAAGAATTATTCGAAAAATAAAATAAATATCCATCTCTAATTTTTCCCAGAAATCGAAATTAAATTCCTTCTAACAAAAGTAAATATATTGCATCCTTAAAATGAATGCCTTATCACTAAAAAAAAAATTTAACAACTAATACGATCAGTTGCATAAAATCATTGTGGAGTTGAGATAAAAATATTAAATAGATTATAATAAGTCAAAACACTGAATAGTAAAATTCAGACTGCATTCAATATTTATATACATACATGCATATGAAATAATAAATTTCGATGGAAAAAGAATCATTCATGCAAAGTATATTATATAATGCAAGAATTATGCAATCTAAAAATAAATAGAACCAACTCAGATGAAGAGCATACTATTATTTTCAGTCAATTGTATATAACTTTTTATGCATATAACTATTTAATACAAAAATTTCAAACACACTACACATATATGCCATGCATCTTGAATAGAAATTTCGATGGAAAAAGAACTATTCATGCAACATACATATGCAATGCCAGATTGTTCACTCTAATAATTAAGACACACCCAATCAGATGGAGAGTATACTGTTAATTTAAGTCAAAGAACATCATTTTTAATAGCTCTAGTTCCATTGGTCCAACATGTATACTCAGATGGAGAGTAAGTACACGATATCAATTACTAGTATTTTACCTAGTAGGCTTATAATAAATTTATCCGATATGGAGGAAGACCTAAAGTCAACGCGTAAATTTATTACTCACTTGAAATTAATAGTGAAAGACCACAGAAATATAGTTCTATCACCATTTAATCATGATTGAATTTTAGTTACAAAATTGATTTAACCTTTAAACTCAGATGGAGAGCTAACATAGGTTATCAATAACTAGTAACTATATCCAGTGAGTTCATAATAAATTTATCCGATATGAAGTAAGACCTAATGTCAACGCGTAAATTTACTATCACACTATAAATAAAGAAATGAAGACCATAGGGGTTAATTCCTATCGCCACTTTATCACAACCACAAACTTTTCTCTGAGTATTAAGTTCCACAATTCAAAAAAAAGCTCAATACCCCATTTCAACAGTCTTAAAATACAAAAATTAACATTTTACACTGCATAGCAATGATTATTGTTCATTGAACTGTTTTTGATAAATCTACCAAATTTCATATTAATCGGAGATCGTTAAAGTCACAATCTCCAAAAGTTACATCAAATTTAGAAAATTATCATTTTAAGCATTTTTTGAAGAATTTTAAAATATGACCTGTATTTTTTTTATCATATATCAATTCATGTCAAATCAGCATGTGTTATCATGTTCCAGATTAAACATAAATAAAATGATAGAAAGAATGACTTTTCGCATGTAAATCACATTTTAATCCGTCAAACCTCCAAAAAAGAACTCATCTAAACGATCCCGAATCGTCAAAATACGATGTGATTCACTGTATAGCAGGCAGTTCTTAAATGACCATTTTTGATGTTCCTACCGAATTTCAGGTCATTTGGAGATCCTGAAATTCATGATCGCCAAAACTGGACCAAATTCGAATAAATTATTTTTGGCGTAGTTAGGATTAAATCCATGCATATCAAGTTAAATCACATGTTTCAGATTTAACACAAATATAGCCTATATATAATGAGTAATTTTTCATATTTATAACAAATTCAATTTAATAAATTGCTTGAAAACCCATCTAAACGACCTCAAAATACCAAAAAAGAACATGATTCACTGCAAAGCAGTGAGTGTTTCTCACTAGATCGTTTTTGATGAACCCACCAAGTTTCGGGTCAATCGGAGTCCGTCAAATTATGGAAAGATTAATACTCACAGTACGCGTGTCGAAATACTTAATGCTTCACCTCGAGCAATTCGTACAACTTCTTCCAATTAACTTATAATTACATAACATCGATCTATGTTAATTTCCTTGTTTTAGATAATTCATAGCTAATTTAGAATATCCAACCATTGAGTTTCATATTTGACTCTTAACTCATCAATTTGTACTTACTCACGCTACTGGCATTTGAGAATACTTCGAAACCTATTAAATACAACATATTCATATGATATAGCCACTTAATTCACGGAAAAGTCTCATGAATTTCTCCAAATTTCCTTAGCTTTATCTTTCAAATTCTTAACCCAATTCTAAAATTATATCTATTCAGCCTTATCAGAATTATTTATATAAAATTTTATTGTCGTAAAAGAGGAAGAATACATGTAACTACCTAGAGTGTATTGTTGAAATCCAAGAAATTATATACCAAAGATTAGATGAATTACGATCTTCGGTACTATAGGAACCCCAGAGACTCTCTTTCTTTTGTTTTTCCCGTTTTTCCTTTCCTTCTAGGGATATTTTTTTATTCTTCTGAAACGCGTTTCTTCTCTCTTTGTTTCCCCTTCCCCTAATCCCTTTCAATTTGGCAGATGATTTTTTCCTTTTGTTTTCCTTTTTTTCTCCTAACCTTTGTGACTTGTGTTAGACAAGAGGGGTTTCTCTGATGGTAAACAACCCCCACTTCCAATCGAGAGGTTGTGAGTTCGCGTCTCCCCAAGAGAAAGGTGGGAAGTTCTTGGAGGGAAGGATGCCGGGGGTCTATTTGGAAACAACCTCTCTACCCAAGGGTAGGGGTAAGGTCTGCGTACACACTACCCTCCCCAGACCCCACTAAGTGGGATTATACTGGGTTGTTGTTGTTGTAGTTGTTGTTATTGTTGTTGTTGTTGTTGTTGTTGTTGTTGTTGTTGTTGTTATTTCTAGGATATATAATATCTCCTTTTGCAATAAATTATCCTTTTATTAAACACATACGAACCTGAGATATAATATTTTCTCTCATTTGGTGAAAACCCCAATATCTCTTCTCATTGGTGGAGTTAGTTTCACTAATAGCCAAAGATAAAATTCTTTTTCTAATTAAGAACCTCCACCATTAATGTAGATTTCTTAAGGATAATTTCACATGGTATATTAAACATATTTCAATTACTCAAATAAATAGACCATTTTGTGGATCCTACTTATTAATCATAATGATCAATCCATGAATAGATATAATTTCACATGTACAAATTTACTAAGAATTTTTCATGAGTTCAAATAAACAAACCACTTCAGCGGTAACTATTTATTACTCATAAAATTCTCAATTTACAAGTGAATATATTTAGCTCATAAAATTATTTTATGGTAAACCGTAGCTTAAAAGTCATACCAACAATATAAAGCCTATACAAAATACCGTCATATTTCATTTAATTAGAACCTCCAATCATAGAACAAAATTCTTCATCGAAACTCCAAACTAGTAATCACGTAGGGCATGAAAACATAAACTTAAATTTGAGAATTTGTTTTTATGAACAAATATGTCAAACGCTCCAACCATTAGTCATCCAGGATATCAAATAGAGAATTTTAGTTTCTTACAAAATAATTATATCATCACACAATATCAATTATACCTTATAAGACCTAGTCAATAAAATCCTACACATTTATTATTGAATTTAATACAACAACACATCTATTTGCTAATAGTCAATGTGTAAACCTATTATATGACTAGTATTTAATCATGGGACCATGGGGAATCACTCCCACCACCATTGAATTAAAAAGAAATTAAAGTTATTAAAATAATTTCCAGAAAATAGAAAAACGTCCAAAACACAGTCCAAACGAATTCAAAACGCTGGAAAACACCATGGTTCACTGCAAAAGAAGTGAGTTTTTCTCACCACGTCATTTCCGATGAACCCACCAAATTTCAGCTCAATCAGAGTCCGTCAAGTTCGCTGACCTCCGAAAATACCGGCTATTCGGTCAAAATAGGTTTTGCGTTTTTCTAGGGTTTACCCCAAATAATTCAAATACTCTCAATCAAATATCAATAAGAATATAGATATCTCATGATTACAAGAATAATCCAAAAATTTTGCACAGTTAATTCAATAAACAGAGTGTAGTTTTTCAGAAAATCACATATTTCTGAAGGTTCTAGTAGGTTCCTCTCATAATTCCGAACTTGTCAGTATGTTTGGGGGGAGGGGAGGGAGCCTCGAGTATCAATCGTACGAGGCTCGAGTGAAGTGAGAATTTTGGGAAAGGCCTGAAGAGCTACTGCTACTGTCATAACTGCATCTGCGGTTCTTGGACAGCATATACAGGACCGCAGATGCGGTTCTTCGATAGCAGAAGCGGCCAAGGAGGCAAAGCCAAGAACCGCAGATGCGGCTCCCAACTTCAGAAGCGGTCCCAGCCTTCCCTCCCTTTTTTCCCTAATGTGGTCGCATTCTCGCAGATGCAGAAACGCAGATGTGGTCCCCTGGCCGCAGATGCGAAAATCACTGGGCAGTGAGGTTTATTTAATACGGGTTCTAAGCCAATTTTTATCACTTTTCACTATTTCATTTGCGATTTTGGGAGCTTTAAAGACGAGGTTTCTACTTAGTGTCAAGAGGTAAGTTCATCCCACCCATCCTTGGTTTAATACTTGTATTTTAAGTAGATTAAACACAAGAACTTAGAAAAAATCAATGGGTTAGAGCTAAACCTAAGGTTTTGGAAAAAGATGAATTTGACCAAAATTTAGTGTAAAATGAAATAAGAATCATATATTATTGATCCTTAGGAAATAAAGAACAATTTCCTTCGTAAAATTTCGGAATCCGCACACTTGGGCCCAGGGTCAGATTTTAGGAAGCTTGTGTTAGGAGTTGAGAAATTGCTTAAATAGTTAGAATGCAACCTTGTGAGTCTATATTGACTAGTTCCTACTTCGTTTATCTAGATTGGGATCGTTCGGCATCCAATTGAGGGTTGGACTCGTTCTTGGCATTGGAAGTATACCTTGGAGCGAGGTAAGTCTCCTTTCTAACCTTGTAAGAGAAAATTTTCCCCATATGTATAATAGTTAAGTAATTATTACTAAATATGGAGGATACGTATACAAAAGGTAATGAGAGTCTGTGCATAGCTATTATTATGTTAATTGTTCGGGTAGTCTAGGACCCACATCATGCTATAATTGTGAACGCTTATATAATTATTGATAATATGATCACTTAGGATATTCTAAAGACTTATAAAGGAATAATAGTGAACATGTATGTTTGTGGAATCATTGTATGAAATTTATTTGAATATAAGTATGCCTTTGTGTGTACTTGTTAGAATAAGTAAATAGTAGTAAAATAACCCTAATCCAATATGTATTAGGAGTAGGATAGTTTATGTGTATATATATGGCTCATTGTATCATGTTTAATATCAATTAATATATATTTCTCCCGTGCTTTCTCACATGGTATCAGAGCTTTAGTGAGATAATTATCATTGTGCGTCATTCCAACGACACCCGGGAAGATATAACTCAGTCACCGTGTAATTTTTTGGTGACTTAAGTGACTAATTGCGTCAAAGTCACTAATTATCAGTGTTGTGCAAAAAACCAACACAACCACAAGGTTCCCAAGAGAGATCCGACCAAACCCTAGCAAACCCCACCAGAAAACTGCCCTTCACGCGCCCTCATGTGCCAGATTTATCAAGGCAGATCCGACTCACGCGCCAGCGCGTGAGCACTGTTCCGGTGAGATTTTGACAAAGGTCTTCCAGGGAAATTGGATCGCCCTCAAATTCCGAGCCTACCCATATTTTTACTTTACAATTCCGACCACTTTGAATTTTTTCCGGTATCTACAGTGATTTTTCCGGCAACTACAGTAATTTTCCGTCAAAAACAGTATTTCCTTTATCTGTTTCAGCAAGTTTTCACGATGTCTTTGGGAGACGATGGTTTCGGGCCTAAAAATTCGGCTTCTGGAAATTCCAGTGTTATGATTACCTCGGAACCTTTAATGGGAGGTTCCAACTACTTAGCTTGGGCTTCGTATGTCGAGTTGTGGTGTAAAGGTCAAGGTGTTCGAGATCATCTAATCAAGAATTCTAGTGAAGGAGATGAAAAAGCCAAAGCACATAGGGAGAAAGTAAGTAGACATCTCCACAAGTAAACTCTGTTGCTCAGATTAATACTTCTGTTGCTGGTAATTCTTTTGCTTGTGTTTTCCAGTCTAGTCCTGTTGAATAATGGGTTGTGGACTCAGCTACTTTTGATCATATCTCTTGTAATACATATCTTTTGTCATATATTGTGTATTCACAGTTTCTTCCCAACGTTACTTTAGCTAGAGGTGTGCATTCGAATCAATTTATCGATAAATCGAATAGATTATTTGTTATCAATTTATCGATATCGGTTTATCCATTTATCGATTTTGATTTCAAAATTTTCCTTATCAAGTTATCGATTTCGATTTCGGTTCTGTCCTTTTCGGTCTATCGATTTATGGATAAACAGAAAACATACACTATTTTTTAAATTTTTATAATTTTTTTAAAAAAATATTTTTTAAATTTTTTTTACCCTTATTTTGTAATATCATTTCCTTTACCCTAAGTCCCTAGCGCTACTATTTACTCTACCACATTTAAAGCTCAAGGAAATAAAGTTCAAATTAATGGAAAATAAAATTAGCCGCCCGACGACTCTTCTCTTCACAAGTAGGCTTGGCGAGACTGCAACAATTTCTTTTGCGGGAACCGAAACAAGAGCTTTAGCTTCAAAGCTTGAAGTGAAGGCTTTACCTTTCCTTTAATCAAATCAATGCCAGAGAATACATCGTGATGATATATTTTTTTTATACCGTTGCTGTGTTGGTGGCGTACATTTGATCCCTTACTTTAATTTCGTTTCATGTGCTTGTTGACACCATATTTATGTTATAAACGGTGTTGTTCTTATTTTAGCTTCTTTTTGTCCATATTAGTTACGCGTGTTTGTAGCGATATACTTTTTGAGGAATCCCGAAAATTTTCTTATTGGTGTAATCGATAACCGACCGATAAGCCCCAAAAATCGATAAATCGAAATCGAAAAAATCAAAACCTTATTGAAACGATAACGATAAGCATATGCTCAAATCGATAATCGATAAATAATTATCGATAAGGGTCAAAATCGAATCGATAAATCGAATGCACACAACTTTAGCCAATGGGTCTCAAACTAAAGCAAAAGGATTTGGATAAGCAAATCCCCTACCCTCTGTCACTCTAGATTCTGTTCTTTATGTCTCTGGCTGTCCTTTTAATCTTGCATCTGTTAGTCATTTGACTCGTGCCCTCCATTGCGGTATATATTTTATTGATGATTCTTTTATTATGCAGGACGGCAGTACGGAACAGACGATTGGAACAGGACTTGAATCAGAAGGACTCTACATCCTTACCTCACTAAAATCCTCCAAGGCATGTCTAGTTGCAGATCCTCCAGACCTACTTCACAGTCATTTAGGACATCCTAGCTTGTCCAAGCTTCATAAGATGGTGCCTAGTTTGTCTAGTTTATCCAAATTAGAGTGTGAGTCATGTCAGCTCGGGAAACATACCCAAGCCTCATTTCCTCGCAGTATTGAGAGTCGTGTAGAGTCTATTTTTTCTTTAGTTCATTCGGATATATGGGGTCCAAGTAGAGTCAGTTCAACCTTGGGATTTCGTTATTTTGTTAGTTTCATTGATGATCATTCAAGATGTACTTGGATTTTCTTAATGAAAGATCATTCTGAGTTGTCTTCTATATTCCAGAATTTTTGTGCTGAAATTAAAAATCAATTTGGTGTTTCTGTTCGCACTTTTCACAGTGATAATGTCTTAGAATATTTATCCTCTCAATTTCAGCAGTTTATGACTTCTCGCGGAATTAGTCATGAGACCTCTTGTACTTATAACCCTCAGCAAAATAGGGTTGCATAGAGAACAAATAGGCACATTATTGAGACTGCTCGCACACTTCTCATGGAATCTCATGTTCTGCTGCATTTTTGGGGCGATACAGTTCTCATATCTTGTTATTTGGTTAATCGGATGCCTTCATCTCCCATCCAGAATCAGATTCTGTATTAGGTATTGTTTCCCCAGTCACCCTTATGCTCTGTTCCCACTCGTGTTTTTGGGAGCACTTGTTTCGTTCATAACTTAGCCCCTGGGAAAGATAAGTTAGCTCCTCGTGCTCTCAAGTGTGTCTTCCTCGGTTATTCTCGTGTCTGGAAGGGCTATCATTGTTATTCACCTGATCTTCGTAGGTATCTTATGTCAGCTGATGTCACATTTGTTTAGACTAAACCTTTATTTACCTCTTCTGATCATCTTGATATATCTAAGGTTTTACCTATACCGGCCTTTAGGGAGACTACTATAGCTCCTTCTTCACCTTCCGCCACAAAAGTCTCACTCGAGTCTACTATAGCTCCTCCTTTACCTTCCGCTACAGAAGTCTTACCATTCCAACCGTTGGAGAGTCTACTGTGGCTTCTCCTAAACTCCCTTCCAGAGAAACTCCACTCTTGACATATCATCGTCGTCCTCGCCCAGCATCCGGCCCAGTTGATTCACGTCCTGCACCTGACCCTGCTCCTACTGCGGACTTGTGTCTTCCGATTACACTTCAGAAAGGTATACAGACCACCCTTATTCCTAATCCCTATTATATCGATTTAAGTTATCATCGTTTGTCATCACCCTATTATGCTTTTCTATCTTCTTTGTCCTCTATTTCCATCCCTAAGCCTACAGGTGAAGCATTGTCTCATCCAGGGTGGCGACAGGCTCTGACTGACGAGATGTCTGCTTTACATACAAGTGGTACTTGGGAGCTCGTCCCTCTTCCTTTAGCTAAATCTACTGTTGGTTGTCGTTGGGTGTATGCAGTCAAGGTTGCTCAAGATGGTAAGGTTGATCGTCTTAAGGTTCGTCTTGTTGCCAAGGGATATACTTACATATTTGGTCTTGATTACAGTGCTACCTTCTCTCCTATGGCTAAGATAGCATCAGTCCACCTTTTTCTATCCATGGCTGTTGTTTGCCATTGGCCCTTGTATCAGCTAGACAGTAAAAATGCATTTTTACACGGTGACCTTGAGGATGAAGCTTATATGGAGAACCCACCTGGGTTTGTTGCTCAGGGGGAGTCTTGTGGACTTGTATGTCGCTTGTGCCGGTCACTTTATGGTCTAAACCAGTCTCCTTGAGCCTAGTTTGGTAAGTTTAGCACTGTTATCCAGGACTTTGGCATGACTCGGAGTGAAGCTGATCACTCTGTATTTTATCTCCATTGTGATTCGAGTCGCTATATTTATCCGGTGGTCTATGTTGGCGACATTGTTATTACCGACAATGACCAGGATGGTATTACTAAATTGAAGCAACATCTCTTTCAACACTTTCAGACTAAGGATCTGGGCACACTAATGTATTTTCTGGGTATTGAGGTCGCTCAGTGTAGCTCAGGTATTGTGATCTCACAACGAAAGTATGCCTTAAATATTCTTAAGGAAACAGGAATAATAGGTTGTAGACCTGTTGACACTTCGATGGATCCGAATTCTAAACTTCTTCCAGGACAGGGGGAGCCTCTTAACGATCTTGCAAGATATAGGCAGTTAGTTGGTAAAATAAGTTATCTTACAGTGACAAGACTTGACATTTCCTTTCCTATAAGTGTTGTGAGCCAGTTTATTGGTTCTCCGTGTGATAGTCATTGGGATGAAGTTGTTCGCATTCTTTAGTATATGAAATCCACTCCGGGTAAAGGTTTATTGTTTGAGGATCGAGGCCATAAGCAGAGCGTTGGATACTCCAATGCTGATTGGGCAGGATCACCTTTGACAGACGTTCTACTTCTGGATATTGTGTCTTAGTAGGAGGAAATTTGGTATCTTGGAAAAGCAAGAAACGGAATGTGTTTGCTCGGTCTAGTGCAGAAGTAGAATATCGAGCAATGGCTATGGCGACATGTGAGCTAGCTTGGATCAAATAGTTGCTCAAAGAGCTGAACTTTTGTGATGTTAGTCAGATGGGACTTGTGTGTGATAATCAACCTTCTCTTCTTATTACGTTAAATCCAGTGTTCGATGAGAGAACTAAGAACATTGAGATTGACTGTCACTTTGTCACAGAAAAGATACTCTCGGGAGATATTGCTACAAAGTTTGTAAAGTCAAATGATCAGCTTGCAGACATTTTCACCAAGTCCCTCACTGGTCCTTGTATTAACTACATATGTAACAAGCTCGGTACATATGATTTATATGCACCAGCTTGAGGGGGAGTGTTAGAATATGCAAATAGTAGTAAAATAACCCTAACCCAATATGTATTAGGAGTAGGATAGGTTATGTGTATATATAGGGCTCATTGTATCATGTTTCATATCAATTATTATATATTTCTCCCGTGCTTTCTCACAGTACTCTTGATATTTCTTGTTATTTGTGGATCTGGACGATCGCCTCGGTGTAAATAAGTGCATCTATGGTTCGTACCGCTCGACCCTAGGCAGCGCACAGTTATTATACTGTTGGATCGAAACGTTCACCTTCGCATAATGTACGCATGATATCTATGTGAAAACATATACTTGAATTGTTCTAGCTAATATTTTGACATGTAAATAGCTAACTAGAATATTGTGAAGAACATGATTTTACCTCTTGTTATAAACTACTGATTATTGTTTATCCCCATGCTTAGCGTAGCAACTCATTATATTTTTTGACCCTAGTAGGTATCAAGTCGACCTCTCGTCTCTACTTCTTACAAATTAGAAAGGATACTTACTAGATACATATTATTTATGTAATCATACTACGCTTCTGTACTTAATTGTATAGGATATGAGGCAGGTACATCTGGCTACCAGTCTGTTGCGTGCCCATGATTCATAAGTCGAGACTTGCACAGTGAGCTGCTCTTTTCATATGCCATTGAGCAGCCAGATGGAGTCTTTTCTTACTTTTGCTGTCTTTTCTATCTCAGACAGTAGGATAGAGATATTCTTTGTATATTGTACTAGATGCCTATTACTTGTGATACCGGGTCTTGGCACATACTCGGGCAGACATTTATTTTTGGGATGTATTATCATGTTGGTACATTACTTATCATTTTTTAACTTAACTTTAAATTTGAGAATCTATTACGCTTAATTTTGGTAAGAGTAAAAATGGGAATTTAATTACACTTCCGCATCGGCTTGCTTGACAAATGCGTCGGGCGCCATCATGACCTATTATGAAAATGGGTCGTGACAACATGGTATCAGAGCACTAGGTTCACGTATGACTCAGAAGTCATAGGCAAACCAAATAGAGTCTTGTAGATCGGTACGAAGATGTCTGTATTTATCTTCAAGAGGCTATAGGGTGTTAGGAAGAGCTACTCTTTATTCATTCATATTATGCAGTGATTGGCATACTAAATTTTCCTATTCTATTCTCTCATAGATGGCGAGGACACGCGCGACCAATGTTCCAGACCTGGGCGGAGCCGCTCCCCTTGTTGCTAGAGGCCGAGTCAGTGGCCGGAGGAGGGCACCGGCATGTGATATGGGACGAGGGCATCCCAAAGCTATCCTAGTAGCACCACCAGCAGATCTTGCGAGAGATCCTATCATTGAGGAGCAGGGCGAGGCGCCCGCAGCTGAGCATACCCCACAAACTTTATGACATCACCGGGATTCCAGGAGGTCATGGCCGTATACTGTAGTTCATGGATTCTATGACTCAGGCTGGTTTATTTCTAGCAGATCCTGCTATCTCACAGGCAGGAGGGGGAGCACAGACCCCTAGTGTCCGGGCTCCAGGTCATGGATCTACGGTATATCAGACCCCTGGTGCACTACTCATAGATGGGGCTGAGCCAGTCGCTGCAGTGGTACCCCAGTCCAGGCTAGCTGTAGAGTGTAATCCGTAGAAGTTATTAGATAAATGGACTAGGATTCACCCTCCGATCTTCGGGGAGAGCGTCATAAGGATGCCCAGGACTTCAGTGACAGGTGCAGGGACAGACTGCACAACATGAGGATATTGGAGTCGCATGGAGGTTACTTCTCTACTTTTCATCTTGAGGGCAGGGCCCGTAGATGGTGGCAGTCCTATGTTCTTGGCAGGCCAGCAAGTTCTCCTCCCATCACTTGGGATGAGTTTGCACAGCTATTCTTGGATAGGTACATTCCGCCTTTGGAGAAGGAGGAGTTGCGGTATCAGTTTGAGCATCCAGAGCAGGGTCAAATGTCTATGACCTATTACGAGGCAAGGTTTTCTGAGTTGTCTCGCCATGCACTCATGATACTTCCCACATATACAGAGAGAGTGCGGAGATTCGTTGCAGGGTTGCACCCTCGTATCCGATCTGGTATGGCTCGAGAGGTAGAGATGGATATAGAGTATCAGCTAGTGGCTAATATTGCTTGCAAGATTTAGGGATATCGTCAGAGGGGTAGAGAGAAAATTCTGCACGATAAGAGGTCTAGATTCGCTGGAGAGTTCAAAGGTGCCTCGACTAGGGGTAGGGGCTAGTTTGGGAGGGGTCAGCCCAATAGGCCCCCATATTTAGCACCACCACCTGCTCGGAGTGCTACAGTGTGCCCCTATTCATCACTATACCCGCGAATTCTTATCACCCGCTAGCTATTTAGGGTTCCTCTAGTGGGTATTTAGGTCCTCCGGATTCTTCTTGTTCTTATTTGAGTGCTGTGCTGGAGAGTTTATACCGCCCACTGGCTATCCAGGCTTCTTCCAATAGATCTACGGGCTTTCATAGTCAGTCATCGGGGCAGTAGATTGCCGCATCACGTAGTTGTTTTGAGTGTGGAGACCCTGGTCATATGAGGAGACATTGTCCCAGACTTTGGACAAGGACGTGCAACAAGGTAAGCTGCCCATGATTTCAGCACCAGCTGCCCAGCCACCTAATGGTGGAGGGCAGGCTGGTAGAAGTCGTCCTAGAGGTGAAGGAAATGCAGAGAGAGGTCAGCCAGGTACTTCTCAGTCAGGTGGAGGCCAGCCAGCCGGTGCTCCAGCCAGGTTCTATGCCCTTCTAACCAGGTCAGATGCATTGGCTTCAGATACCGACGTCACATATATTATTTCCATCTGCGGTAGATATGCTTCGGTGTTATTTGATCCAAGGTCCACCTATTCCTATGTGTCATCACTGTTTGCTCGATTCTTCGTTATTCTTCATGCACCTTTGGGTACTCCTGTTCATGTGTCCACTCCTCTGGGCAATTCTGTGATTGTAGACCGGGTCTACCGGTCCTATATGGTTATATTATGTAGTTTTGAGACTAGAGCAGATCTCCTGTTGCTGGATATGATCGATTTAGAGGTCGTCCTAGGCAAGGATTGGTTATCTTCATATCATACCATCCTAGGTTGCCATTCCAAGACTGTTTCACTAGTGATGCTAGGGTTTTCGAGGTTAGAGTGTAAGGGTTCCACGGTTGATACCCCTAGTAGGGTTATTTCTTTCTTGAAGGCTTGGTGTATGGTTGAGAAGGGGTGCTTGGCCTATCTAGCTTATGTTTGAGACACACAGAGTCTACGATGATTGATTCGGTCCCAGTAGTTTGAGAGTTCGCCTATGTTTTTCCTTCTGATCTCTTTGGCATGCCTCCGGATCGTGATATTGATTTCTATATCGACTTGGCTCCAGGAATCCAGCCTATATCTATTCCACCATATTGTATGGATCTTAAGGAGTTGAAGAAGTAGCTTGAGGAGTTGTTGGCAAAGGGGTTTATTAGGCCCAATATGTCGCCTTGGGGTGCAACATTGTTATTCGTGAAGAAGAAGAAGAAGGATGGGACTATGCGGATGTGCGTTGATTACCACCAGTTGAATAAAGTCACCATCAAGGACAAGTATCCATTTCCTCGTACTGATGATTTGTTCGACTAGTTGCAGGGTGTGAGGGTGTTCTCTAAAATAGACTTGAGGTCAGGGTATCATCGGTTAAAGATTCGGGACTCAGATATTCCGAAGATTGCATTTCGGACTAGATACGACTATTATGAGTTTTTGGTGATGTGCTTCGGCTTGACTAATTCCCCAACAACCTTTATGGATTTGATGAACAGAGTATTCAGGCCTTATATTGATTCCTTCATCACCGTATTTATTGAAGACATCTTGAATATACGCGCATAGCCATGGTTAGGATGAGCTGCATTTGAGAGTAGTGCTTCAGACCATGTGAGAGCAGAAGCTATATGCTAAGTTCTCCAAGTGTGATTTTTGGCTAGAGTCAGTTGCATTCTTGGGACATATTGTATCAGGAGAGGGTGTTAAGGTGGATCCCAAGAAGATTGAGGCAGTTCATAGTTGGCCACGACCTACGTTAGTGACCAAGATCAGGAGTTTCCTGGGGCTAGCAAGTTATTACCGACGATTCACGTAGGGATTTTCATCTATTGCATCACCGTTGACTAGATTGACCCAGAAGGGTGCTCCATTTTGTTGGTCCGATGATTGCTAGGAGAGTTTTTAGATGCTCAAGACAACTTTGACTACGACACTAGTTCTTGTATTTCCCTCTGGCTCGGGAATGTATCTGGTGTATTGTGATGCTTCACACGTTGGTTTGGAATGTATATTGATGGAGGAGAGGCGGGTTATTGCATATGCTTCGGGCCAGGTGAAGAATTATGAGAAGAACTACTCTATGCACGATCTAAAGTTGGTCGAGATTGTTCATGATCTATATGGCAGATGGTTTCAGTTTTCGGTTGGATGGGTTGAGCCGGGAGAGGATCGATTGTTGGGTAAGGATCTGGTTTAGGAGCCTTTGGACAAGGTCAGGATCATTTAGGATAGGCTTCGTACAGCTCAGTCTAGGAAAACGAGCTATGCCGACCGCAAGGTTTGAGATTTAGCTATCATGGTCTGTGAGAAAGTATTGCTTTGAGTGTCTCCGATAAAGGGCTTGATGAGATTCGGGAAGACAGGCAAGCTTATCCCTAGGTTCATTGGTCCATTTGAGATTCTTGATCGAGTAGGAGAGGTGGCTTATAAACTTGCATTGCCGCTGAGCTTATCAGTCGTGCATCCAGTGTTTCGTGTGTCCACGCTTCGAAAACATCACAGCGATCCATCCCACGTGTTAGATTTCAGCACTGTCTAGTTGGACAAGGACTTGTCTTATAAGGAGGAGCTAATGGCCATTCTCGACTGGCAGGTTTGTTAGTTGAGGTCGAAGAGTTTTCTTCTTTTCGTGTTCAGTGGAGAGGTCAGCCTCCTAAGGCATCGACCAGGGAGTCTGACTCCGATATGCGAAGCCATTATCCCCATCTTTTCCCTGACTCAGGTACTTCCTTCTTCTGTCTGTTCGAGGACGAACAATTATTTTAGAGGTGGAAGGTGTGATGACCTTTTCGATCCTAAAGGTCATCACTTGTTTTTAAATTGAATTCTATGTTTTTGAGGTCTTGAAACCTCTCTTAGCCTTGTCTCGGTTTGTGTGCATAATCCGCGCGCATAGCCGGAAAGCTCAAATATGAAAATCTGTGAAAATGATAAAATTTGGCTGTAAAATGAATTAATATGGCTTTGGTCAACTTTTTGAGTAAACGAACTCGGACCCGTGATTTGACGGTCCCCCAGGGTCCGTAGGAAAATATGGGACTTGGGTGTATTCCCGAAATTGAATTTCGAGGTCCCGACAAATAAATTTTTAAAGGAAATTATTTGGTGAAATTGTTTAGAAAAATTTGAAATGAAATTTGATTAGGACATGTTAGTATCGGGCCCGTATTTTAGTTCCGATTCCCAATACATGTCGTATACATGATTTAGGATGTTTTTGTGAAGTTTGTTGACATGATTAGGAGCTAAACTGCTAAAGTTGATGTTCTATGAAGTTTGAGAAAAATCCTTTGATTTTGAGGTTTAATTCATTGTTATTGAGGTTATTTTGGCGATTTGATCGCACGGATAAGTTCGTATGATGTTGATGAGTTAGTACATGTGTTTGATTAGGAGCCCCGAGGGCTCGGGCGTGTTTCGGGAAGTTTTGAACTAAAGAAAAATTGCAGAAACAGCTCATCTGGTATTCTGATGTTTTCGGGGAACCCATGGGAACGTGATACACTAATTCTTGCTGAAGGAAAATCCTTCTACACGAACGCGTGGCTCAAGTGGCAAACACGAGGTAGTGGAGGGTTGTCCCTTCGCGAACGCGAGCCTGGACACGCGAATGTAAAGGCCAAGTAGGTTTGGGCAGGGGGTAGGGAATTTACCTTACACGAACGCGGCCCTTTGGATGGTAATGCAAGGGCTCGAGGGGATCTTTCTCCACGAACGCGAGCCCGTTTACGCGAACGCGAAGGCTTACCCATCCTGACCCATCGCGAATGCGAAGGGTCTTTCACGAACGCGAAGAGTGTTTTCACCTAGTGATTTTAAAAGACCCAAAACCGAACACTTACGGGATTTCATACAAATTTCACAAACCCCTTCTTCTCCAAAGATATTAGCTTATTTTTGAAGCAATTCTTCACCAAAATCTCTTGGGTAAGTAATTTTTAACTCGTTTTTTCCATTTTTATCAACACCCACTAGATTTCTAGGCCTAAAACATGTGAGTAAGCGTAGAAAATTAGGGATTTGGGTAGAGTTAGGGCTTTTTGATTAATTGTGATTTAGACCTTGTTATGGGGTTGAATTATAGAAATAATTATATATTTGGGCTTGTGGGTGAATGGGTAATTTGATTTTGGTCTGAACCTCGTATTTTGACCAAGCGGGTCCGAGGTCGATTTTTGACTTTTTGGGAAAAAGGATTAAAAAACCATAAATTAGCATTGGAATTTGTTTGTTAGTGTTATTGATATTATTAAATTGATTATGTATAGATATGATTGTGTTGGTACCAAATTTGAAAGGAAGGGCCATTTTTGAGGATTGAGTTGGCCGTGGAAGTTTGAGGTAAGTTTTTTGTCTAACCTTAGCTTGATGGATTAGGCATTGAGTCCTATTTTCTAATTCCTTCTTGTTCAGTACGATGTATAGGCATGGTGACGAGTATCCATACGTCGGTGTCGAGCATGACTGTGAGTCCTAAAATTGATACTTGTTGTATTCTTAAATGATTCTACAAATGCTTTAGGGGGAGAATTCTTGATAATGGATAAGGACTTAGATTATTTTCGTGGAAGTTACTAATGATTGAGAAATGGTGATACTGTGATGAATAGAAGTTGAGCTAAGATTGGTTATAGCTTATTCTCCCTTGCCGGGATGCATATACTTGTATTGTTGAGTTCCCTTGCGGGGATAGTGTAGTTTATTGTTTATCCGTTGCCGGGACGGTTATTATGATTATTGTTGACTGTATATTTGGAACGGGTTATGCGCCGCAATATTGTTTTATATATATATGAATCGGGTTGTGCGCCACAACATTATTATGATTATGTTGATCGGGTTGCACGTCGCAACAGATATTATATTGGATCGGGTTGCATGCTGTAATAGATATTATATTGGATCGGGTTGCATGCCACAACAGATATTAACATTGGATCGGATTGCATGCCGCAATAGATATTATATTGGTTCGGGTTGCACGCTACAACACTACTGTTATTGTATGGTTGTAGATATTGAATTGTCCTTTCATATTTTATTAAGTTCCTATCGGATTTGATATGTCTCCCCGAAGCATGTGGCCCTCCCATTTAAAGTGTTTATTCCTATTTATTTTCTGCCATATATTTTATAACTGCATAGGTTTATATGGAGTCTGGTCCTAGCCTCATCACTACCTCGCCAGGGTTAGGCCAGACACTTACCAGCACATGGGGTCGGTTGTGCTGATACTACACTCTGCACTCTGTACCGGAGCGGCACTTGATTAGCAGCTGTATGGGAGCTAGCCTTTAGTCCATCTAGACTCCGAGGTAGACCTGCAGGCGTCCACAGGCCCAGCATCTCCTCTTTCTTATATTATGTTATGTTATCACTTGTACCCGAGACAGACGGTGTTTCTTTCTTTCAAACGTTTATATGTAGTAATCATAGTTAGTCCCTGAAAGTTGTGATACCTATTTCTGGGTAGAGACATATATTGGCTATTCCTTTCTTTCGCACGATTTTTGGAATATTAATTGTTCAAGTCTTCCGCTTATTCTCATATTTCGCTATTATTTGATTGTTGATCACCTGTTAATTTAATTGGTTTAAAAGGCCTAAAATAAAAGAAAGTGAATTTTTCCGCATTTCGTGGCCTTCCTAGCTTTTACGACTAGGTGCCATCACGACTCCTGAGGGTAGAAAATTTGGGTCGTGACATCGGGTGACTACTGGAAGTACCAGTCTTAGTACATGCACAATCAGTGCATACCGTGAGTATGTAAAACAATGCTTACCCAATAAGTATCTAATCTAACCTCGAAGAAGTAGTGATGAGGGTCAACATAACACTTACTAGTGTTAAAACAATAATAACATACATAAAATAGACATGGAGGATGTACAACAAGTAACAAATAAACATATAAAACATTAATAGAAAATTTCCTACATGAATCTATGTAAAGTCAATAAAATATCATAATCGCCTCGACAGACTTATGCTTTATAAACGAAGCATCCGGCATGATCCTATAGGAATAGTGATACACAATAATGCCGAAGCGAACGACCCGATTCCATAAGAGTGGTGTTACTATACTGCTGATGTGAATGGTCCAATCCAAAAAAATAATATTACCATAATGCTAAAGCGAACAACCCAATCTTATTAGAGTAGAGAAACTATTTCACTCGAGATGCGAGTTGAGAGAACATGAATTTACGATAAAACTATTATTCATAATTTTCCAAAGTAAGACACTCACTCGATATTTTGTTCTAACATCAAACCCACTCATAAATTAAGGAAGAACAATAAATAAGGTGAATAAATCTAATACGTTTAACACATGATGTGAAGCTAAGTCTACCCCGAGATAACATGAATATAACTATATATGGACTTTCGTCACTTCGTGCACACGTAGCTCCCACAACAATTAATATAAAGGGGAGAATTCCTTCTTACAAGACTAGGCACGAAACTTACCTCATTTCCATGTTCACTATCCGGCTCTTAACACGACGTCGATCGATCCGAAACTAGCCAAAGTCATATAAACTAATAAATAAATGCATAAAAGTTCATAATTTAACAATTAAATTAATTTTCCAACCAAATTTTGGAAGTCCATAAAAGACATACTCGGGCTTATGTGCCCGAATTCCAAATTTTTTTAAAGATAAATGTTACCCATGATCTCACGAACTCAAATATATAATTTATTCCCAATTCATCGTGCTCAAATTCTATTTTTACCAAAGCCTAGGTTTCCAACCAAATTCCACAATGTTTACTTCTTTTCATATTAAAAATAATATACCCATAATCCGTGTATCTAACTCAAACATGGGTAGAATTAACTTACTTTGTGATTATTGATGAAAATCCTCTCAAAAGAGGTCCCAAAACCGGCTAACCAAAGTGAAAATGAGCCAAATTTTGTATTAAAATCAAATCTTTCTAGGCCCTTTCTTCTTCGTGATCGTAGAAAATTCCCACGATTGCGAAGGCCAATATCTCTCAACTGCCCAGGTACCCTTCTCAATCTCGTGGTCGCATCAGCGTTTCCCAACTGACTCTGTCATTCGCGTTTGTGTTCCACCTGCCATGTTCGAAAAGGTCTTCTGCGTTTTAGCCTATCTCACTCCTAACCTTTTTGGCGTTCACGAAGAAGGACAAAGTCCTTCACTGCAATCGCGATAGCCTCCTCGCGTTAGCGAAGAGAAAAGATTAGGGTCCTCCACCAGCCTTCTTCCTGATCACGAAGCACACTAGCACACCAGCAATTTCAACAGATTGAACATGCTCCGGGTGGTCCGAACACACTCGAGCCACCGGGGACTCCTTCCAAATTTGCTAACAAATCCAAAAACATACTACAAACTTATTCAAAGATTCAAAACACATAAAACGACAGTTGAACGAAGAATCGCACTCCAAAATATCATTAATCAACTTCTAAGCTACAAACTCATTTCAGCCAAATCCAAACGCGGCGAAACATACTTAGACAGGCTGGAATGACGTAAAATTTTATGCACAAGTCATAAATCAAAATACGAGCCTATTCCAAAGCTTGGAATCCCAAAGAGACATCGATAAAATTAAAAAATCCACTTCAAGTCAAACTTAAGAATTTATAAAGCCTTCAAAATGCTAACTTTCAGCATTAAGCGATGAAACACTTCTGGTCTACTCGAATCCCAATCCGAAATTATGTCCAAGTAAAAAATTATCATATGAACCTATTAAAACCTTCAAATACCAATTCCACTATCGTTTATTCAAAGCGTTGACTCAAGTAAAACTTTGCCACCTTAGGCCTCTACAATGAAACTAAGTGCTCCAAGTTCAATCTGAGCCCTTCAAAAATCAAATTAATCATCGCAAGTCATAAAATAGTAAAAACACATATAAAAAGTTTTAAATTGGGGAACAAGGATATATAAAGAAAAAGACTGATCGGGTCATTATAGGATCACTACTCTTTTGAAAGTAGGAAGTGAAGTTTTTATATTTTTAAGACGACGGTCTTCGTCATCTCTCCATTTTCTATCATGTTCTTTACTACCAAACTTTTCATTATAAGTAATCATTTATGTATCTACCTTGATAATCCCTAGCATGCCTTTAATTTCTCTCTCTAAAGTATCATTCTCCATTGCTTCTAGGTTGGACTTTGATCTGTTCATAATATTACTCGTCATAATCTAAATCATCATCAAAGTCATTTTGTGATTATTGTGGCCTAAAAGGTTATTGTTGTTGCTCAATTATTTCTTCTCTTTATTGTAAAAGTAGACCTCGTCTTGGTACTTCATACTATTAGCAACTTGTGGTCCATTGATTAGCTTTGAATGTGGGGTACAGTTAGAGTAGAACTAGTTTATAGTATTGAACTAGGTAACACTCCTTTTTACGGTTATGTAACAAGCCATGTCAGTGGCTAAACAGGTTGTCACGAGACTTAACCACTTATTATATATTACAAAATTTTATAATCAATGCTTGTAAAGCCTCCAATATGGTCTCATTGGAGACTCCCTCCCTTGGAGTTGTAGCATTTCTAATATTCAAAGATATAGTACTTAAAAATGAAGAAAAATAAATTCAAAGTAAAAGGATATCTTCGATTTACTCTCTTAGTGTATCCCTCAAAGATTGCACTAAAATTTTACCATTGTTTATTACTCTTCTGCACTTCGATTTTAAGCACATTCAAAAAGTCTCACCCTCAATACTTTGTTCACTCTTGAATGAATATCTAAAGTTGATGTTAGACTCAATCAAGGAACTTTCAAGTTGTTCTTCCAACTTTGGGGCGAGAATGGATAAAGCATGCAAAAACTAGTAAATCACTAAGTATGACTAATACTTAAACTATATAGAATAAATAATAAAATAAATGGAAAAAATATAAAATTTTGGTAGAAAATTGGTTACTAGAGCAATGTGGCCACTAGTGCAAAGTGGATGGATTTATGCTATTTTTGCAAAAATATGAAATATTTAGCAATCTTGTTAAAGTTCTTCATTCTTCAACACCAAATCCAAAAAAAAAAAATGCCTCAAATAACCACTAAATTTTAGATATAAATTCCGTACAACTCCATGAACAAACCTCAATAATCAATCTCCAAATCACTACCAAAAATTCGAAACTCATTTTCAAATTTTTTCTTCCAAGCTTCAAACCCTAACAATGGTTACCATAATTTGAAAACCATATCTTCTTCACCTTTTAGGTTGAAAATAATAATGGTTAACTCAAGGAACAATGTCAAACAACTTTCAGATTCAAATAAACTCAGTGGACGTTTGGACATAAGAATTGTGAAGTTCCAAAAAAGAGATTTTTAAAGTGAAAATTGTATTTGAAAATTAGAGTTGTGTTTTGATATGAATACTGTTGCGGAAGCCAAATAAATATAGTGTAAATGATTGACAACTATACATAAAATTATGGCGGCCACTAAATAATAAATTAGAAAATAAGACAACAACAAAAGGAACACCAAAATTTATGAGGTTCGGCCAATTTTGCCTACTTCCTCAGACACAACCAAAGTTTTATTCCACTCTAAATATATAAGTGAAATAATACTAAAAAGAGAAAATACAAAATGACTTAAGAAGATAAGGTGGAAAATGAGAGCTGTGTTTTAATCCTATATATTACACCTCCTTTTATAGGAAAAAATTCCCATCCAAATTGTTACCCACCTATGTGGGACTTTTGACAATTTCAACAAATCTCCACCTTGGAAAAATTTCACATCTTCAATTTTTCTCTCAATAACAAATTTTGATTGTATCTTCATCTTCAATCTTTTGTGTTCAACAATGTTGATCAAATCCAAATAATGTTGAAACTTGACCGCAATCGCCACTTTTTTCAGTATATCAGTAAATTCTCTATAGTATGAATTTAATTCACCGTGAGTCCACCTTCTTCTATGATTTCTCGTACTAAATGATATTGAACATCAACGTGCTTCATCCTTGCATGAAAAACTTGGTTCTTCGCTAATTGAATAGCACCTTGACTATCACAAAAGATTATGATAATTTTTTGTCCAATACAAAGCTCTTTTGGCAACACCTGAAGCCAAATTGCCTCCTTCACAGCCTCTATAATAGCCATGTACTCTGCCTCTATTGTAGACAAAGTAATTGTTGACTGTAAAGTAGACTTTCAACTAACTGGTACCTTTACAAAAGTAAACGCATAACCGGTAGTTGATCTTCTTTTGTCCATATCACCCGTAAAATCTGAATCACAATATCCAAATACAGACATATTGCCTTTCTGCTAAAAAACTAACCCAGCATCTACAGTATTATGAATATACCATAGGATCCATTTTAAAGCTTGCCAATGCTCGTTTCCTGAATTATGCATATATCTACTAATAACTCCAACGGCTTGTGAAATGTCAGGTCTCGTACAGACCATTGCAACATCAAGCTACCAAAATCAATTGTTTATGGTACCCTTGACATATACTCCCATTCATTGTCATCCTTTGGCGACATAGTAGTACTTAGCTTAAAATGGGGAGCAAGTGGATTACTAACTGGCTTAGTCTTTTTATTTATGTCAAAATGTTGTAGTATTCTCTTCAAATATTTTTTCTGAGTTAAACATAGCTTCTTTGAACGTCTATATCTTATTATCTCCATGCCAAGAATTTTCTTTGCCTCACCCATATCATTCATCTCGAACTCCTTCTTCAGTTGAATCTTCTACTTGTCAATTTCTTCTGAATTCTTGGAAGCTATCAACATATCATCAATATATAGGAGAAGATATTTAAAGGAACCATCTTAAGCTTTCGCAAATACACACAATGATCGTATTTTCTTCTCTTATACTCTTGCCGCAACATAAAATTGTCAAATCATTTGTACCATTGTCTAGAAGATTGTGTCAACACGTACAATGATTTTTCAACTTTGCATACCATATTTTCTTTTCCAACAACATTGAATCCTTCTGGCTGAGTCATATAGATTTTGTCCTCCAAGTTTCCATGTAAAAATGCAGTTTTTACATCCATCTGAACTAGTTACAAATCTAATTGTGCTACCAAAGCCAACATAATCCTAATGGAGGAATGTTTATCAATTAGAGAAAACACTTCAATGTAATCAATTCTCTCCTTTTGAGCATACCCTTTGGCCACCAGTCTTGCTTTGGCGAACATCTACTTGGTTAGGAAACCCTTCCCTTTTTGCGTCAACATATTTGCACCCAATTGCTTCCTTGCCCTTCGGGAGATTGGCCAATTTCCATGTATGATTCTGATGACGGGAATGTATTTCATTATTCATAGAAATGTTCCACTTATCTTCTTTTAAACTATGGATTGCATTTTTGTAAGTTGTAGGAACACCATCAGCTACAATTGAGGTAGCACAAGCAACTGTCTCTATGAGACGAACATGTTTCGTTATTGTACTTTTTGGCCTGCTGGTTGCTATTGATTCAAGTTGTTGTCGAGGTTCCTGAGTTGGAATTTCCCACTTCACTGGCTCTCTGTTCTAAAGGATAATATTCATTTGTTTCCTTCTATGCTTTTTATGTATAAAAAATAAATTTTCCCTTAAACTCTACCTGCTTAGAAGCACCCTCATTTTGTTTGGTATCTTTTGATACCTTATCTACCATAGCAGATTCATCAAAGGTAACATCCCTACTGAATATTACTTTCTTTGTCATAGGACACCATAAGCGATATCCTTTGACTCTGGAAGTAATTCCCATAAAAACAGCCTTCTTTGCCCTAGGATCCAATTTTGACTCTATCACAAGATAATATGCAGTTGAGCCAAACACGTACAAAGAGTCATAAACTACAACAGGCTTTCCATATAATTTTTAAAATGGTTTCTTGCCATCAATAGCAGCAGATGATAGATGATTATGAGGAGGCATGTATATGTAATTGCCTTAGCCCAAAATTCTTCGCCCAAGCTAGCATTGGACAACATGCACTGTACCTTCTCCAGCAAGGTTCAGTTCATACGTTCTGCCATTTTATTCTGTTATGGTGTATGTATGATAGTGAAGTGTCAGACGATACCATCATTTTCACATGCCTTATTGAAATAATCATTTTTGTATTCACCTCCATTGTCTATGTGAATACACTTGATCCTCCTGCATGTTTCATTCTCACCATCGTCTTCCATTTGAGAAACATTCCCACACTTTATTTTTCCTCTTCACCGTATAGACCCACACTCTTCGGGAAAAATCATAAACAAAGGTTACAAAATAGTGCTTCCCACCCGATGAAGGTGTTTTAGAAAGATCCCTGTACATTATCCAAAATGCCTTTAGTATTATGGATCACTGTACCAAATGTAACCCTTGTTTGTTTCCCTTTGACACAATACTCACAAAACTCCAAGTTGCAAGTCTATTCCTTTTAATAATCCTTGATCTGATAGAGTTTTCAAGGATTTTCCTCTACCATGTCCGAAGAGCATGTGCCATATCCTAGTTGCTTCTGGCTCTTTGTCGTCACTGGATGTCACTGTCGTTGTCCCAATAATTGTACTACCATGATAGTGCTACATGTTATTGTTCTTCCGATTGGCCTTCATTACAACTAGTGCACCGGATCATATTCTTATCACTTCATTTTTTGTAATAATTTTGAACTCTTTTGATTCTAGGGATCCCACAGTGATAAGATTCTTCTTCAAATCTGGTACATATCGAACATCTGTTAATGTTCTGATCATTCTATCATGGTTCTTTGATCGTATTGAACCAATTCCATACGAGGTAAGAGGGATGTTTTCTGCTGTGTGGATGGCTCCATATTCTCCTTTTTGAAAATCCACGAACCAGTCCCTGTTGGGACACATATGATAGCTACAAGCCAAGTCCATCAACCATATGTCTGATAAGGTTGATGACTCTGTTGTAACTAATGAGAAGTTTGAATCATCACAATCGGCTACATTTTAATCCATAATGACCTTTCCATTGTTATGTTTGGCCTTATTCCTCAACTTTAGACAATCTTTCTTCCAGTGCCCTTTTTATCGACAAAAGGCACATTCATCTTTGCTGGGTCTAGATCTTAACTTGGATCTTCCCTTCTTTGTCCTCATTTGATTTTGTGGATGATCCCTCACAACCAGTTCTTCTTTTTCTCCGCCCTTCTGTTTTTCTCCCTTCTTTGTTCATAGCTATATAAAGCTGAACAAACTTCTTTGAGAGAAATTTCGTCATATCCACATAAAAGAGTAGTTTCAATATGCTTGTGATCATCAGGAAGTGACCCCAACAATACCAAGGCCAAGACACCATCATCAAAAGTAGCATCCATATTTTGCAAATCTATGACCAACTTATTGAAACATAGTGATATGTTTATTCATTGTGGTACCAGGAACATAGGTGAAGAAACAGTCTCTCTTCATGTACAATTTACTTTGACTATTTTTCTTCAAAAATTTATTCTAGTGCTCTCCATAATTTACTTGCAGATGCTTCCTTTGTGTATGGATATTTCTGCTCTCCATCAAGGTATGATCGAGTGGTAGCGCACGCAATACTATTGATAATTTTCCAATCTTCTTCTCCAATAACATCTCGTTTCTTTTCTTCAATGACAAGATCTAGTCCTTATTGGAAATGGACATCTAGAACCTGGCCTTGCCACATCCCAAAATATCATAACCCGTCAAAAATTTCTATCGCAAATTTCACTTTTGACACAATTCTTGTGATAAGCGAAGATGCCAACAATGACGTATTATTGACACTTGATGTAGATTCTTCTTGTTTATTGTCTCCTATTTTTTATACAAATATTATTAATTGTTGACGGCACAAATCAAGATTATTCCTTTTTGGTGTGGAAGATCATACTAACCTGCAGCCACAGAGCATACTCAGACAGAACCTTGACTCAGTTACCAAGATAAATCTTTTCTAATGTGGAAGATCAGACTTTGCTGCAACCACAGAGCATACTTAGATAGTACCTTGACTCTGATATCAATTGTTGCGGAAGCCAAATGTATATAGTGTGAATGAGTCACAACTACTACACCAAAAACTATGGCAGCAACTAAATAACAAATAAGACAATAAAAAAAAGGAACACTAGAACTAAAGAGATTCGTCCAAGTTTGCCTACTTCCTCTGATACAACCAATATTTTATTTCTCTCCAAAAATACAAGTGAAATAATACTAAAAAGAGAAGATACAAATATCTTAAGAAGATAAGAAGGCAAATGATAGGTGTGCTTAATCCTAAACATTATGCCTCCTTTTATATGGAAAATTCTCATCCAAAAATGTCATCCACCGATGTAGACTTGTGACAATTTCATCAAATACTAGTTGAAGATGTTTTTGAATTTTTATGAGTGACACGAAGTGAACATTTAAAAAAGAAGTTTTTTAACTTTTTCAAATTTCTTAAATTTAACTTCAAATGAAATTTTAAATTTCCACAGCAAAAAATGATTTCGAAGAAAAGTAAAAAGAATTTGAAAAAAGTGAAAAAGTATTTATGGCTAAACGGGCCCTTCAAAGATTCATATTGGAATTTCTAAAAATGAAGCTCAAAGTTCTTCATTTTGTTTCTTCAATTTTAAGCTCAAATCAAATACAAATCACCAAATGAAACTTTGATTAAATTCCACCTCGGATTCACCACATATATTTTCAAATAGAACTTCAAATCTTCCAAAGATTCATCAAACAGATTCGGATCTGCCAATTTTGCAACTTGTTTTTTTATTTCTATTTCTTTTCTTAATTTTCTAATATGAAAAGTAGTGTATAAAACTACCAAAAATCCGGTAAAAGGTGACCACAAAATGCTACCAAAGTTGGACGCTTATAGGATAAAAAGCGTCCAAATAGGCTTGATTGCTATATTGCTGGTCTTTTTATTTTAGAGACCAGATCTGGTCACTAATTAGCGACCAACGTTAGTCTCCAAGGTAAAAGGACCAAATATTCCTGGTATAGAATATACCGACCAACTTTGATCGCTTTAATATTTTAATAATATAATTTAGCGACCAAAGTTTGTCTGTACATGTAAATTATATTTTTTTTTTATTATTAATCAAAATATAGCAACCAACTTTGATCTCTAATCCAAATATTATATTTTAAAATCTGAAAAAATAGAGACCAAAGTTGGTCGCTATTTTTTTAAAAAAAATAAGCGACCAAAGTAGGTCGTTATATTTCTAAATATTATTTTTTCAATGGAATAGCGACCAAAGTTGGTCGCTTTTTATGAAATCTAGGTTAATTACCAACCAACGTTGGTCGCTATTTCCCAGAAAATTATTTTTAACAGAAAAGCGACCAACTAGCGGCCAAACCCAAGTTCCCAGCCCAATTCCATTTTAAACCCGACCCCTAACCCAATTTATGCGACCCAACCTGGATTTCCCACCTAACCCCTTTAATCCTAGCCATTGATCATTTAGCTCAACGACCAGCGTCCTCCCTTTCCTCTTTAACTTTAAATGACACCTAAACCTACCTCATTTTTCACCTACCACCGCCCTTGAATCCCACTTCTCTCTCAACCCTCTCTGAGACTCTCATGAACCCTAGTCGCCGCCATCTAACCCCAGCTTGATCCACCTCAACCCATGATCCATGGCCTCTCATGGCTATTTGAGATATGTATTAGCCTCATATGGCTCCTGGGTGCTGGTTTCTATGGTTTCATGGCCAGACCTCGAGGGAATCTGGTCCAATCCTTGCTCGACTGTTGTTTCATGGCCTTTCAAGGAAGATCCTTGCCTTTTCTGGTTAGATCGGAAACTTTCAAGGCTTTCTCACCTTATATGGGTTTTTCGAAACCCTAATCTTTAAGATCTTTTGATTTTTTGTTTCAGATCAACCATAGATCTATGCTTACTATGAATGTCTTAAGTGTTTTATCGAAAGTTCTTAACTTTTCTTTCAAAAGACTGATCATTACGGTTTCCTTTAAAGTTTTTCAAATAAATCTCTTCTCTGATTCTCGATGTTGCTTTATGATTTTACTATGTTCGAACTACTTGTTATGCTTTCCTGCTACTTGAGTCAACGTGTTAAAACACTAGTTCCTTTTTGTCTCATCCGAGTTCTGAAACTGCATGCTTAAATGTGTACTTGCTCGATTAAGTTCCTCGTTCTTGTTTGACTTATTGCTTCTGAGTTTTACCATCTTTTAACTCGATTATTGTGGAAAACCCTAGGTCTTTTGGTCTGAGACTGTTTGTTTGAAAGTATACTTGACTCGCTTAAAGGTTCATTGTTTCAGACTCTCTTTTCTTTATGTGACTTATCTGATTCTGAGTTTACTAACTTTTTAACTCGACTATTGTTGAAAACCTAGCTTTGCAAAATGTTTCTTCACTTGTTATTACGAGACATTTACTTATTTTTGACTCTCTTCTTTGTTTTGGATAATATGTGTGAGCCCTGATTATCTAACTTTGTTCTCTATTGAATCCTATGCTTATTTTTGCTATTATTGTATGTTTTTTTGCCAATGTGCTTGGCCTCGCATGTCTGGTGCTTCTATTCACTCTATTAACATACTTATTGATCTTACTTGATTGATCTTGATATTGAGACGGATTGCAAAAGTTTTCTTACAAGCCCTAATTTCTACTCATCATCTTAGACTTCATTGATTCCTTTCCTTCACTATGATATTTTACCTTACTAAATCTTTTCCAAAATAAGCATATATTGTACTTAAACTTGACTGTTTACGTCATGCTTTTACTACCTCTTTTATGGCAATAATCAATCTATCCCCAAATTGATTTTCTTCCTTAATTCGACCTATTGCTACCCGTTAAGCCATGATTCCTTAATTAAATGGAATCACTTGGGTTAATTGATTATAACTTGTGATTATTTCCATATTTGTGTTAAGACTTTACTAATTACCTTACTTATCACTCATTTTCAAAAACTATAAATATCCTGTACCCTTTTTCTTTCAAACAGAAACCATCTGAGTTTAGAACATATACTTCACTTAAACTCTCTCTTTTCTCTATTACTACTTGTGCTACTGCTTTGTTTAGCTAGCTGAAAGCCAAGGCTATGTTGTGGAAATTTTCTTAGTTTTCCTTTCTGCACTTTGCTTCTTACTGGTATGTCCGAGTTAATTTTCAAGCATCAACAACAATATATTTCTGCAATTGTTCCAACTTCTCTCATGTTTGTCTGCTTCTACCTATGTTTCTGCAATCAAGATACATTGCTAGCATGTGGCAATGTGTTCCCTTCCCCTTTTAGAATAATGCTCTCCTATGTGTATGAATCCCAAACCCTACATCCCCTCATTATGTTTGTGTTCTCTGGTTGGTTTGTGGACATCCAGCTTCATCTATTGATATTCATGTCCAAACCTGACCCCCCCCTCCCCCAGGGTCATATTATTCATGCAATATATTCCCAAAACCCCTGACCCCTTTGTGCAACTACTGATTCTATGTAGTTTGAGTTTCACTACTACTGTTTCAAATCACCCCTTAATACTTACTAATTAGAACTTAGTTTTAAATAAATCTTTATGTTCTGCACTTTCACTATATTCCTAGAATCTAAGTTCTGCCCCTCTTGTGTGAGCCTTACCTTTCTCTAAACTTGGACACATAAGGATTGGCCCTTCCACACTGCACTCATTTCTATCTAGTTATGCAAACCAGGGTGTAAGCACTGCCTAGGGTCCCTTGAGACACTTAGGAAACTTTCACACACCCAGGTCTGAGAAAGGCTTTGAAACGAGTGGTATTTGAGGTGGTTTATTCCATAATTCAGAGAAGAAGTCAAAAATCAGGCTTCCTGTGTTTGTAACTTCTTGTTTTACACTTTTCTGATGTAATTTGGTATTTGGTCGGTAATAATTTGTAGCGAATATTGGGGTTGGATAGTGAATGGGATGGGGTAATTATGTATGTTTTAGCTATTAGGGGGGTAGATAACATGCCTATAGGATATGTTAATAAATTTCTGCATGTTTTGTTTCCATACTTAGATATCCTGCCAATAGGATCTGTTTAATAAATTTCTGCATGTTTTACTTCCACACTTAGAAATCATATTTATTGGATCTAATGGCTATAATCTAACATGTCTACAAGGTCAAAAATCAACTTTGAAATTAGATATCATGTCTATTGAAATTAAATTAATATGTTTATAAAAATCATGCCTATGGGAATTTCACTGTAAATCCTGCATGCTTCATTCCATGTTCAATTAGATACCATGTTTATAGGACCAAAGTTGACCTTGAATACTTAGGAACAATGTTTGTAGGAACAAAAAGCACTTATAATAGAAACCGTGCCTATAGGACCTAAAACCAGTTTAAGCAAAAACTCAGTTTGAGTTGTACTGTTCTGAATAAGTATAAACAATTTACTCCTTTCATTAATGTGGTTTAGATAGCATGCCTATAGGATCAAAATTGCTTGTTCAAAACTGTAAGTGCTTTGCCATTTTGAATCAGTAATAAATATCATGCTTATAGGGCATCATCAATAAACACTTAGGAAACCCTTAGGTAATAATGATAAAATTGAACCTGCCTTTGTCTAATTAGCAACTGCTACAACCAGCAGGCAGGCCTGATTTGTACTTCTTATCTGAATTATGTAATAAATTGGTCTGCTTCGACAGCTAAAACTCCCCTATCTTAGTAATTTAAATTCTGACCCTAAATATGTTCAAGTCATGTTATTTATGTTCTTTACTTGAGGACATAAATGTTTACATGTTTCCCGTAATATGTAGTCATATGTGTTTTAATTGTCGTCTTAGCTTTTTTAACTTTAAAAAAACCCAAGAGTCAGCCTAATATCCTCCCTCATATAGGAATAGTGGTCATAAATTCCTCCGAGACTGATAGGAATGGGACGGGTAATAGCATGTAATATAGATCGAGACCAATCCGCGCTTTAATACCCGAACGGGGTAGGAAGGGTGATATGGATATGATGACCGGTGCGCTAATACAATATGTAGCCCCTCTTTGAGGAGTGGTTACCATGTATTGTATTGATGTAATTCATATTACAAATAAACCTAGGACTTCGTCAGCATGCTTAGTAATAACTCTTTCAAAACTTTGCTCTATTTTATCATTTCCAAACACTTGTATATTTAAATCTCCTCTTATTTGAGCCCTATTTTTTTACATGTTAATTGCACAAATTCACAAAGAACTATCTGCTAGGAACCACACTAGTGGATCCTGAGGGGTGCCTTATACCTTCCCTTTGGGATAATTTTAAGCCCTTACCCTATCTCTGGTTATCAAAAGAGTGATGGTAGTTGAACCTCGTAGGTGCCCTAATACACTTAAAATATTTAGGTGACGACTCTTCAAAAATTACAAAATCTCTTTCCCAAAAGGAAAGAGTTGTCTCAACCGAATGTCATAAACTCGATTCCATGGAGGAAAAAGGGAGCGAGACAATAGGTCTGTTATGTATTTTGGAACTACTTGGTATATTTGGATGGGATCCCGGGGGTCCCAGGTTTGAATCAAATTGAAATCGGATCATCTGCGGACTTATTGGTTATTGAAGGTGCCCAGCTTCTGGTGTTTTCGCACCTACAGAGGGAATGGCCACAGGTGTGGGCTCACAAAATCGAGCCACTCGTCTTAGAGGTGGAAATGTCCTAGCCTAACTGGATGCAGGTGTGAGGTGTTGACTACATCAACGTGTCCGCAGGTGCGAGAGAATGGTCGTAGATATAGAGGAAGGCTGTTTAGTCGATCATCGCAGAAGAAGAGAAGACTCTGCAAGAGCACACTCACAAGTGAGAAAATTGTTCGCAGAATCAAAACTTTCCTGAATTAGATGGAATCCGCAACTGCGATGGAAATTCCGCAGCGCAGTGCTGCAAATGCGGCAGCAAGGTCACAGGTGTTGTTTAACTGGCACAAAAAAAAGGAAATTTCGAGGGTTTTGATTCATATTTCATTTTAGGATAGTGGGAGCTTGGTGAAAGACGAAATTTCAAGGGATTTTAAGAGGAATTGTTGGGGTAAGAACTCTTAACTCGATTTTGGTTAAATTATACTAATATATCATTGTTATTGTCATGTAATTAAGGATTGGACTTGGAAAAATTAGGAAAAAGTGGTAAAATTTCTTAGACTAAGTTTTTGGGTTTTGAAAGGTAAAATAAGCGTAGACTAGTCTGTCCAGGCTGTCACAGGCTTGCTAAAGCTAAAAAGAGAACTTAGCTTCTCACTGACTACATCATATCGGATTTAGATAATTCTCGCATGGTTGAACTTGATATCGAATGAGTGTTCGGATTTTATAATATTGATCGGGTTCCGAGAAGCGGGCTCGAGGCGACTTTTTGGGTAATTAATCTCCTGTAGTTTTATTTATCGTGTGAAATTATTTTAGCTAGATTTGAGCTGTTCTGAGTTAAAAAATCAAGTGAAAGACCTTCTAGTGGATTAATTTAGCGTGGTTGAAGTAAGTGTCTTGCCTAACCTTGTGCGTGAGAAATTATCCTTAGAATTTGGTTTGTTAATCTGAAGGAAAATCCCAAGGTATTACATGCGAATTTAGCTGGAGATATTTTCTTGGTGATTTACCTGGGCAATTTGATATTTGGGAAATTACACTACTAGAAATTCAAAAAAAATCGTCCAAAAAAATCAACCAAAGTTGGTCGGTAATAACCAATAATCATTCAAAACGCGACCATTAATGTGTGGTCGGTATTTTGAAGATCGGAAGGGCATATGGACCAAAGTTTGTCGGAAGCTACCGATCAACTTTGGTCGGTCAATTAAATTCAAAAAACAATTATTGAAAAAAGTTGTTTTTTAACGCTACTAATATATCGTGAAAATTAACGTTAAGAAAAAATTAAATAAACGAATAAATTATAAAAAAAATAGTAAAAAATATATTATATAGTATATAATATAGAGGTATTACATAAATATGAAGATTTATATAATACCAAGGGCATAATAGACTTTTCAAGTAAAAATATGACTTTTGTGATAACTAGAGCAAAGTAAAATGATTTTTTTAGCAACAAAAAAAAAGAAAAGTGGCTTTTACATAATAAATACAAAGTTGAATACTTTTTATGTAATAAAAAAAACTTTTAAATAACAAACACAAAAGTCAATAATCATAAATAAAATTATCTCTATTATTTACCCTTAGACCGCATAAAATATGTTGTATATTAGTTGTTTTATGTCTTATCTATCTTCAAGTTGCAGCTATAAATGCTTCCGTGTAATATTTGTATTTTACTAAATCAACCTATTTGATTGCCATTATTATTCTATACTTGAAAAGCAAAAGCTACCAAGAACGTAAAGGAGATTGGAGTCATAGGTAGTCAACTTCTCGGGCAATATTTTGCAAGTATTAAGTTTTAGGACAAAGTTAGTAGTTCATATAAGGTAGAAAATTACATCTGTTTCTGATCATTCAGAACTCCCAATCAAGAGGAAAACTTTCTCTAGCCAATTTTAAGTTTATCAAGAAAAGGATTAGTGCAATAAAGAAAGAAAAAAACGGTTCCAAAGGGGAAGAAATTTGATACAATCATTTCTCGACTATTATACACCAAAGGCATTTACATAATGGACTTCCAACAACCCTCTTAATCATCAATTGATCAAAGGCATTAAAAGGACAACTTATTATCTTTAAATCATGAGGGGAAAAAGGGCAAGAAATCCAAAGGAAATGCAGGAAATGATTATGAGTTTAGCACTAATCTTTGCTTTGGATTCGAATTAAACTTTATCGCAAAAATATATTTGAAAAATAGACCTTAATGGAGTCATTATTCCTTATCCAATAGAGTTGTGATGAGACTAACAAAGCCACAAGCTATATTTGCCTCCACTGTCAATTTATCATTAAACAATACTCCCACCATAAAATGAGTTTGTTAATTAGCCAAACAGAATGACCCAATTAATCATATCATTCATGAATTCCATCCTCTTAATCAACTTCTAAGTTGTGGATTCATTCATGTAATGGGTGTAGGCATATAAATTTTACTTAAAATTAAATTTTTATAAAATAATTTGGACTATATTTTAAATTCAAGATATATTGGTTCAAATAAATATTACGGGCTAATATGTAAATGAATTAATTATATAAGTCCAATATATATGGATTAAATAAATAAGTCTTAATCCATTGGGCTAGCCCATTTAACTGGGCTAAAGTCATGAGCCCATTTCATTAAGCCCAAGATGTCATCTTCCTAGGGGCCCAATCTGGCGCTACGTGTCAAATGACGTGACTCTCCAAGTCAAATGGAAGAGCCAATAGGATCATGCCACGTGTCAAAATGACAAGGCATGCCAAGTCACACAACAAGACCAATGAAATCGCGACACGTGTGCAAGTGACATGTTTTGGCCAATCAAATGCAGCCATGTCACACTTCAATTTGATTGGTCGGAAAGAGTTTGTTCTTATCATGACTCCTCCCTTCTACAACTATAAATAGGCGTCTCCATAACTCAGAAAAGGGACCAGAAGTTAAAACAAGAAGCAAGAAAGAGCTCGTGGATCAAACAGTGCAAATTCCTCCACAAGTTTCAAGCTTCAAGTTCAAGTTCAAGAAGTTAAGTTCAAGCTCAAGAATGAAGAATAAAACAAGGTCAAGTTCAAGAAACCAAGCTCAAGCTCAAGAACAAGATCATCGTTCCCGACAACAAACATAGATTCAAGATCAAGCTCAAAGGCCCTTGAATTTATTTACTATTGGAAAGAAGAATCAGAGGATCCATAGAGATTGTAACAATCAAATATTCGAAATAAAATACTACGATTGTTACGATATTTTTCGGCCTTGATTTTATTTTCTCGACGCAAATTTATTGTCTACAAATTCTGGCACGCCCAGTGGGACAATCTCTACCTCTCATCTCAACTTTTCAAACACCAAAGTTCAAGAACATTGAAATGGCTTCAAAGAAAATCAACTCCGTTTCAACTTCCACCAAGGCTGCTAACTCCAGGTTCTATGCTGATGTGAAAAGCATCCTCGATGTCACCTTTGGAAGCTTCGGACTAGTTCGAGGAGAAAAGCAAGATCATTAGGACAACAAGCACCCCAATAGTGGTCTGCATCAACCCTTGTTTTCAGATCCTCATCCTCAAAAGGAGCAAGATCTGCGACAAACGCATCTGAAGGAGGAAAAGATGTTGCTGAAAAGATCAAGAAAACTCTTGCGCTGCTTGACCTCTCCGGCTCCAAGCACTTCGTTGTCAAGGAAGATGATGATGCTTCAAGTGATGGATCCTCCCCACTTATACCACATAGTGTGAGCCAATCAAGAATCATCTATGTGAAAATCCATGTTACTCTCTATCGTTTACGACAATCATGCAAGCCATGGTAACAAATACTTCATCTATGGAGGAGCAGTTGGCAAACTTGACGGAAGCAATCGCTGGCTTGATCAAATGCATGCAAAATCAAGAGGATAGAATTGACAAGATAGCAGACGGGGTGGGAATCTTGATGGAAGAAGAATCTACCCATGCACCTGGCAAAATCCCAGAAGTTCTAGAGAATGACTCTCCCCCGAGACAAGCAGCATCCACTAAGGCTATCCCTGTCTCATCTGAAGGAATGATTCCAATCGATCAACTGAAGGAGTTCATTGAAGGAACCATTAAGAAAAAATATGAAGTTGATGCCAAATCCTCCTTTACGTATGCAAAGCCGTACACCTCAAGGGTCGATATGTTGAAGATGCCTTCTGGCTATCAACCTCCAAAGTTTCAATAGTTTGATGGTAAAGGTAACCCAAAGCAACTTGTGGCACACTTCGTGGAGACATGCAACAATGTTGGGACTTATGGAGATTATCTTATCAAGCAGTTTGTCCGCTTGCTAAAAGGAAATGCTTTTGACTAGTACACAAACCTCAAGGCTGGATCAATCGATAGTTGGGATCAACTAGAGCAAGAGTTCCTCAATCGTTTTTATAGTACAAGACGTACTGTGAGTATGATGGAACTTACAAATACTCGTCAATAAAAGGGGGAACCAGTTATCGACTTTATCAATCCTTGGAGGAATGCAAGCCTGAACTGCAAAGAAAGGCTTAGTGAAGCTTCAGGAATAGAGATGTGCATCCAAGGAATGCACTGGGGATTGCGCTACATCTTGCAAGGTATCAAGCCTGGCACATATGAAGAACTTGCAATTCGTGCCCATGACATGGAATTTAGCATGGCTTCCGCTGGAAATGAAAGGTTTCCAGTCTATGAACCTCGCAAAGGGAATGACAAGCAAGAAATCAGGAGGTGGGGCAAGTTCGTACGCAAGTCTGAAAACAAAGAAGCTATGAATGTCAATACATCACCTATGAAGTTCACGATGAAGGTGAGCAAGAAGCAGAGTATGAAATCCACTTCTTTTCAAGAAGAGCCAAGTGGAAAGCCGACTCTAAAAGAAATGCAGGAGAAAGAATACCCATTCTTGGATTCTTATATGCCAGCCATTTTCGAAGAGCTCCTCGAGTTAAATCTCATTGAGCTTCCGGAGATGAAGCGACCAAATGAAGCTGGGAAAACAAATGACCCAAATTACTGCAAATATCACCGACTTGTAAGCCACCCTCTGGAGAAGTTCTTTGTCTTCAAGGATAATGTCATGGACTTGGCTTGCGAAAAGAAGATCGTTCTTGAAGATGAGAAAGCAAGCGCAAACCAAGTCTCTATCACCTTTGGCGCATTCAGTCCGGATGAATTAAGTGGTTTTAAAGAAATTAATGATGAAGAATTATTAGAGAGCGACAAAGCTAAAGTCAACGAACCTGATGATGATGAAGGATGGACGTTGGTGACTTGTCGTAGGCGCCACAAAAGGAGCCCACCAAAAGAATTAGTAGAACAACCAACAAGGAAGATGATGGTAAGCAGACCAATGAAAAACAATCCAATTAGGCATTTGAAGAAAGCAAAGGTGGAGATGCACCACCCTCAAAGGTCACGAAATCCAGTAACCTTGGAGGAATTTTTACCAAGTTGGTTCTGCACGAAGATTTCCCATGAGGACATTGATGCCTCTTGTTTCACGCTGACAAAGGGGAAGAAAAGAGTGATGACCTACCCTTGGCACCATCTTCCAGAAAGCCTATCGACTCCTCTCCTCAAGAATCTAATGCCTGTAAGTAAAAGGTCACATTGACAAATGACGATCTTTTGCTAGGTGACACTCCTCATAACCGCCCATTGTACCTGGTTGGCTATATATGCGATGAAAGGGTAAATCAGATTTCGGTTGATGGAGGATCCTTAGTGAACATTTTGCCAATCCACATATGTGAAAGAACTTGGTATTCCCATGAACAAACTCTCAGAAAGTCGTGTGATGATCCAAGGATTCAACCAAGAGGGGCAAAGAGCCATAGGCGCGATCAGGCTGGGAATCACTATTGAAGATATGCAATCAAGTGCATGGCTACATGTGGTCGACGCGAAGACTTCATACAATGTTTTTCTTGGGAGGCCTTGGATACATGAGAATAAAATTATTTCATCTACCTACCATCAATGTTTAAAATACTACCAGGGTGAAGTCGAGAAGATGATAGTTGCTGATGATGAGCCATTCACCGAGGCTGAGTCACACTTTGCCGATGCAAAGTTCTACTTGAAGAACCGCATACTTGAAGGAGCTGAAAGCCGATGATGGCATGAAAAGCAATAATGATGAACCCATAACTAATAGATTTGAGGTGACCATTGGTAAAGCCAAAGCTATTACAAAGGAGGTGCCTGCCAACATGAATAAATCTCATAAAAGGGGCATTGTGTCCTATAGAAAGAAAGTAAGTCCCGTACTCCAATATGTCCCTAAAAGGAAGAAAGATGAGGGCGAGTCATATAATATCCAAATTAACATGCCAAAGGAGTTAACTCTTCCGGTCAAACAAATTGAAGCAGTAAAGTCGTCCTCAATGCCGCTTGCAGGGTTTGTAGCCCAAAATCGTTTGCAGAATGTGGCACTCCCTACAAAGCGAACAGATGAAGGTTTTGACCCTAATGCTTACAAGCTATTTGCAAAAGCTAGATACAATCCCAACGAGCCATCAAAGGTAGGAAAACTCCCGTCAGAAACTACAATGAGGCAACCACGTGAAGGTTTAGAATACAAGAAACCGTCACTAGTGCGCATTTAAATAAGAAGGGAGAGCAGCAAATATATCACTGTAGAAGATGAATCAGCCGCTTCTAAAAAGCCTTCTGTTTTTGATCGACTTGGAAGATCACCTGCGAGGACCTCCGTGTTTGAAATATTGGGTCCAATAAAGAAGGGGAACAAGTTTCGGAGAAATTTTCAAAGCATAAGAACACCTGTTTCACCCAAAATCCAGGAGATCTCTAAAGATTTCCAAAGTCTGGTTCCTTCTAGAATGAGGCAACAAACAAAACTTGTAGTTTTATGTGAAGAAATACTGAAGGTAAAGCCATATACTCTAGTCTACACTAAGGAACGTGACGAAGATGAAGAAAGTGTAGGTTCTTCATATCATGTCACTATACAAAGCGAGAATGGTGTTCCGTCTTCGATGAAGGATAACACAAAATTGGAGCATGTTTCACCATGTTATCACATATCCTTCAATGATGGGGATCCTCAAGAAGATGAAGATGCAAAAGATGCTCCACCTGAACTTGAAGAAGGAGTGAAGACGACGGTTGATGCCTTAAAAGAAGTTAACCTTGGCACGGATGAAGAACCAAGACCCACCTACCTAAGTGCTTTACTCGAAGCTGATGAAGAAAGCACTTATATTGAGTTACTCAAAGAGTTCACGGATGTCTTTGCTTGGAGTTACAAAGAGATTCCTGGATTGGACCCGAAAGTAGCAGTCCATCACCTTGTAGTCAAAAATGGTGCTCGCCCTGTTAAACAAGCTCAAAGGAGCTTCAGGCCGGACTTGGTTCCCCTGATTGAAGTTGAAGTTAACAAACTCGTTGAAACTGGATTTATTTAGGAAGTTAAATACCCAACATGGGTTTCAAGTATTGTCCCTGTATGGAAGAAGAATGGCCAGATTCGAGTATGCGTTGACTTCAGGGACCTCAACAACGCATGTCCCATAGATGAACTCCTGCTGCCTATTCTAGAGCTGATGATCGATGCGACTACTGGTTACGGGGCAATGTCTTTCATGGATGGTTCGTCGGGCTATAATCAAATTCAAAAGATGAAGAGCTTACTGTGTTCCGCACTCCGAAGAGTATTTATTGCTACAAGGTAATGCCTTTTGGCTTGAAGAATGTTGGTGCTACTTACCAAAGGGCTATGCAAAATATTTTCGACGACCTTATCCACAAGAATGTCGAATGCTATGTTGACAACTTGATGGTGAAATCAATAGAGAAGGGCGACCACATGAAGGACTTGAGGATGGTATTTGAATTGCTCCGAAGATAACAACTTAGGATGAATCCGTTGAAATGTGCCTTTAGAGTTACTTCTGGAAGTTCCTTGGTTTCATTGTCCGACATCGAGGGATCGAAATCGATCAAGCCAAAGTGGATGCCATTTTGAAAATGCCCGAGCCTCGAAATATCCATGAATTGAAAAGTCTGTTAGGAAAGCTAGCGTACCTTAGGAGGTTCATTTAGAACCTAGATGGGAGGTGCCAACCATTCAGTCGCCTTATGAAGAAAGGTGTCCCTTTCATATGGGACCAAGCATGCAGTAATGACTTTGAGAGCATTAAATCCTACTTGATGAAGCCTCCAATTTTAGCAGCCCATGTACCTGGAAAGCCATTAATACTATTTATTGCGGCACAAGAAAGGACTGTTGGAGCACTGTTGGCCCAAGAAAATAGTGAGGGGAAAGAAAACTCTCTTTACTACTTGAGCAGGATGATGAAACCAAACGAGTTGAATTATTTGCCAATTGAGAAGTTGTGCTTGGCGCTAGTCTTCTCAATTCAAAATTTGAAGCACTACTTTCAAGCTCATGTTTTCCGTATTGTTTCTAAAGCAAATCCCATCAATTTCCTGATGTCAAAACCTGTTCTTAGTGATTGACTAGCGAGGTGGTGCCTCAAATTTCAACAATTTGAGATTTTGTACATCCCTCAAAAGGCTGTTAAAGGACAAGCATTGGCAGATTTCTTGACATATCATCCGATACCTGATGACTGGGAGCTTACTGATGAACTACCTGATGAGGACACAATGGTCGTTGAAGTTCAACCTCCATTGAAGATGTACTTTGATTGTGTCGCGCATCGTGGGGGAGCTGGGGCTGGCGTAGTATTTGTCACTCCCCAACGTGAAGTCTTGCCCTACTCCTTCACCTTGACACAACTCTGTTCCAACAATGTTGCTGAGTATCAAGCATTAATACTTGGGCTTGAAATGGCCGTTGATATGAAACAGTTGCAATTGCAAGTCTTTGGTGACTCTCAATTAGTGGTCAACCAGCTTTTGGGTAGTTATGAGGTTAAGAAGCCTAAACTACGCCCATATCATGATTACGCTAAAAAATTGATGGGATGGCTCGGTGATATGACTATTCAGCATGTGCCAAGGAAACAAAATAAGACGGCAGATGCTTTAGCTGCCCTAACATCATCTTTAACCCTGCCTGATCAAGCGCAAGTTACTGTTTGCCAAAAATGGGTAGTACCACCGCCAAATGAGGCTGAAGATGAAGAAAACAAACTTGAGCATCTTGTTGCTATTTCTGAAGTTGAGAAAGAAGAATGGCGCCAAACCATTATCGACTACTTATGCTATGGGATACTTCCAGAAAATCCGAGGAGAAGGGCTGAAATATGTCGTTGTTCACCTCGCTTCCTTTACTACAAGGATACTCTATATAGAAGGTCGTTCGAGGGAGTACTCTTGCGATACCAAGGACAAGAAGAAGAACTCCAAGCTTTGCAAGAGGCACATTCTGGGGTATGTGGGTCACACCAGTCTGGACCAAAGCTCCACTTCCATATAAAAAGGATGGAATATTATTGGCCATCGATGGTAAATGATTGCTTGGACTACGCTCGAAGATGCAAGGCTTGTCAATTCCATGCAAATTTTATTCATCAACCTCCTGAAGTGTTACACCCGACTGTTCCATCCTGGCCATTTGACGCTTGGGGATTGGATGTTGTTGGACCACTACCAAAATCCTCTGGTGGCCACTTATACATCTTTGCTGCAACTAACTACTTCTCAAATTGGGCTGAAGACGTTGCTCTTAAGGAATTAAAGAAGGAAAATGTTGCAAGTTTTATCCGAGTAAACATCATCTATTGCTTTGGCATTCCCCGTTACATAATAACGGATAATGGCAAGCCGTTCGACAATAGGTTGATGAAAAAGATTTGTGAGCTCTTTGGATTCAAGCAACGTAACTCTTCGATGTACAATGTTGCCGCCAATGGTCTAGCTGAGGCATCCAACAAGACTTTATGCAACTTGTTAAAGAAAGTCGTCTCCAAATCCAAACGAGATTGGAATGACCGTATGGAATAAGCTCAATGGGCATATAGGACTACTCACCGCACAACAACACACGCAACTCCTTATTCACTCGTTTATGGGGTCGAAGCCGTCTTGCCACTTAAGCGTCAAATACCTTCGTTACGACTGGCTATTCAAGAAGGTATCACTGATGAAGAAAATGCTCGACTTCGGTTAGCAGAGTTGGAAGCTCTTGATGAAAAGAGATTGGAAGCTCAACATTCTTGAATGTTATCAAGCTCGATTATCTCGCGCCTTCAATAAAAGAGTTCGCCCGAGATCCTTTCAAGTAGGAGATCAAGTTCTTGCCATACGAAGACCTATAATTACTTCCCATAAACCTATAGGGAAGTTCACTTCAAAGTGGGATGGGCCATATGTCGTGCAAGAAGCTTACTCAAGTGAGGCTTATAAGCTAGTTGATGTAGATGGTATGAGAATTCGCCCTATAAAAGGCAAGTTTTTGAAGAAGTATTATCCTTGAAGTCATGATTCTCCTTGATACACGAGCCTAAACTGCATGTTGCTACACTCCTGGCCCGCAAGAGTATAAACTGTGTACGGCCTAAAAAAGATCCGCTAGGTTAAAAACCTCGAAAGAGGCAGCCTAGGCAAAAGTTAGGACATAAAAAAAATTAATTAAATAAAACAAAAATCACCCAGTCTGAACTACGGTATGACTTAATCCTCTTCACCGAGGTGCATAGGCGGCTAAGAGTTTCATTCTAAGTTCAATCGCATAAGTTCAAAAGATACATATTGCCCCAATTGTTGTTCGAATGAAGTATGGAGGAACGCAATATCAATGTGAAATGTCATCCTCCTGTTGACTTTGATCTCATTTGATTTAAAGGGGGCAACCCTTCTGGGTAAATTGATATCTTCAATGGGCCGATTTAGAAGGATGTCAATTATTTGCATTGAAGTACATGGATTATCTATATCTTCAGGTTCACCAAACCTTCAAGTTTGTTGGTCTCCAAGTCCTCCCTCTGCCTAAAAAAAAGGGAAGAGAATCGAGGCATCAAAAGGAAACACAAGTATAAAGAAATGATTGCTTGGCACAACGTTTCAAATTTAGTAAGATTTGAAACCCAAGATATTTTTGAGAATATGGCTCTTAAATTTTGATTTATGGCAATTAAGATGTCTTCCAATCTTTAGGCTTCCATATCAAGATACAAAATATTTGGTGAAGTCGCGCAAATCTGAAATTGTCGGTGTATTAGAATTTAGTATTAACTTCAAAATATTATCTGAATGTGTCCGTAAGGCATGAACTCTTAAATTTTGGATATGTTATATATCTGGAAATTAAGTCAATAGACCAAACGGTTCATGATTTCGACGTTCCTACTTCAAGATACAAAACTTTTGGCGAAATCGCCCAGATCTGAAATTTTCAACGTGGTGAAACCTAAAGTTGATTCCAAAATATTATCTGAGACAATTCTGAAGTTATTTGATTGTTAATTTTGGATATTTCCTAGATATTGAAGTCTAGTTTTTAAAAAATTAAACGGCTCGTAATTTCAACGTTCCTACACCACAAATCTGGAATTGATAGCGAGGTGCAATATAAAGTTGGTTTCAAAATATTATTTGCGATGATTCTGATTGGATATATTTTATATATAGAAGTCTAATTTTCGAAAAATCAAATGGTTCATTATTTGGACTCTCCCACGACAAGATATGAATCATTTGTTACAAGCACGTAAAGCTGAAAATTATGCGACTAAGATAAAAGTCGAACAATGTAAAGCAAAAAAGAGGCTGAAACATTTAAGCCCTCGAAGTCTTCAAGTGTTTTCAAGTTGAAGTCCCCAAGTTGAAATCTTTAACCCCGTTGGTCTTCAAGTTGAAGTCTTCAATTCGTTGATCTTCAAATTGAAATATTTAGGCCCTCCAAGTCTCAAAGTTGAAGTCTTCAAGTCCGTCGGTCTTCAAGTTGAAGTCTTAGTATTTGGTGATCTTCAAGTTGAAATATTTTGGCCTTCCAGGTCTCAAAGTCGAAGTCTTTAAGTTCGTCGGTCTTCAAGTTTCAGTCTTCAAATTTGTCGGTCTTAAAGTTGAATTGTTTAAGCCCTCCGAATCTTCAAATTGAAGTCTGCAAAGTCCGCCAAATCTTCAAAGTTTTCCAAGTGTTCAAGTTGATGTCGTCTTCGAGTTGAAGCTTTATAACTTTCCAATCTTAAGGTGGACATATGAGTCCCTTAGCATCTTAAGTTGGCCTCTCCGATAATCGGGCTATTTTGAGAGTTATCTCTCCAAGAATCGGGCCATTTGGAGAGTAATCTCTCAACGAATCGGGCCATTTTGAGAGTAATTTCTCCAAGAATCGGGCCATTAATCTCTCCAAGAATTGGACAGGGATAAGTACCCATCCCCTCATACCCTAAAACCGCCTTCTTCATGCGTGGATCTCGCTTGAACTAAAAAAAAGACAACAAAACAAGAAAAGCACAAAAAAAAGAAGAAAAAATTACCTTCATGTTGATGCTTCCAAATCCACAAAACTAGACTCAAGTGGCTTGCAAAAAAATACAAATTGATGCTCCACAATTACGAGCGCGTGGCTTTATATAGGTGCTGAAAAGTGGCGTTGAAGATCGTTTTGCCGATATGGGACCAGTGCTAGGGCGGTTGCATTGTACAAATTGACGTGGACAAAGTTGTGACCGTATTAGTACATGAGTTGAAAGGCAAAATAAAGTAATGGTCATGCTACGTGGGCTATGCAAGTGCAACTTATGAATTCAAGGTTATTCATAACAATATGAAGAAATTATTTTCTAATCAAAAATCTTGGCTAAGTTGAAGTCAAATGTTAACAAAAATTTCGGACTTCCCGTTCAACTTTTTTTGTATAAAGAGCTAGCATGATCATATTTTAGCATTATGAATGTGTTACTGTTTTTTGAAGTTCAAAGTTGACGATGTTCGAATTTAATGTCTCGTGATACTTCAACCCTTGTCTTTCCAGTTCGACAAGTCTAAATTTCGTCAAGTCTTAAAGTAGGGGTATTTGGAGGCATATAAATTTTACTTCAAATTAAATTCATAAAATAATTTAGATTATATTTTAAATTCAAGATATATTGGTTCAAATAAATATTATGGGCTAATATGTAAATGAATTAATTATATAAGTCCAATATATATGGATTAAATAAATATGTCTTAATTCATTGGGCTAGCATTTTAACTGGGCTAAAGTCATGAGCCCATTTCATTAATCCCAAGATGTCATCTTCCTAGGAGCCCGGTTTGGTGCCACGTGTCAAATGACGTGGCGCGCCAAGTCAAATGGAAGAGCCAATAGGATCATGTCACGTGTCAAAATGACAAGGCATGCCAAGTCACACAACAAGACCAATGAAATCGTGCCACATGTGCAAATGACATGTTCTGGCTAATCAAATGCGGTCATGTCACACTTTAATTTGATTGGTCGGAAAGAGTTTGTTCTTATCATGACTCCTCCCTTCCACAACTATAAATATGGGTCTTCATAACTCAGAAAAGGGACCAGAAGTTATAACAAGAAGCAGGAAAGAACTCGTGGATCAAGCGGTGCAAATTCCTCCACAAGTTTCAAGCTTCTAGTCCATGAAATTCAGTTCAAGCTCAAGAATGAAGAATAAAACAAAGTCAAGTTCAAGAAATCAAGCTCAAGCTCAAGAACAAAATCATTGTTCGCGACAACAAATATAGATTCAAGATCAAGCTCAAAGGCCCTTGAATTTATTTACTATTGGAAAGAAGAGTCAGAGGATCCATAAAGATTGTAACACTCAAATATTCGAAATAAAATACTACGATTGTTACGATATTTTTCGGTTTTGATTTTATTTTCTCGATACAAATTTATTGTCTATAATGGGTCTTGCCATGAGCTGTAGGAATAGTGGTGAATTCTGGATTTAGAATCAGGGTTAATATTACATTAGTGCGACCTCACTATATATAAGTATTTTTTTTATATGCATATATAATTCGAGCAAAAAAAAATACGTTTAGTTGAACCTATAAAATGTGTCTTAGATTCGCCTCGTTGTAGGAATATAAGCGGGCCTAGATCTAATTAACGTTTATTTGTTATTTTATTTTTTATTTACTTTTGTGACCCAAGGGCGGGTCAAGTACTGTAGTGGCCTAAAGCCAAAAAATATTTGGAGGCCCTAAATTTTTAAGACAAATTACTCCATTTGTAAGTAGTTTATTACAAAAATTGAACAATTCATAAAATATTACTAATATTACCTAAATATTACTAATATTAATGAATTAGCTATTTGTAATTAAAAAAAGTTAAATTTTTACATTATTTTGAACGGGTGTTATTATAATAGATTGGTACATCTTAAGGGGCTTGAATCTCAGTTTTGGGATGATTTGGTGAAGTTTTGAGGTGGTTTGAATTGAAAATTCGAAGTAAAAACCAAACATGAAAAAAAATATGCATGTATACCTGTGTGTAAGATACATATTTGATACAGTGTGGCAAGAAATTTTTTTTAACTCGATTTAAATACGAATTTTAATACAGAACAAGTCTAAATCACCTTCAATGTTCCTCAAATATTGTATATTGACTTATCTATATGTTGTCAATGAATTTCAACTATACCCATTGAAAAAGTTTCTTTTTGCTTAAATTTTTGGAATATTGTATATATTTGTTTTGTATTTCATCACCTTTGCTATATTATCCATGAAATTTTCTTTCCATATTGCATCTAATGTTGTTTATCACACTTAAAAATATGGAAGAAGTTTTTTAATGTGATTCTTTGAGATAAAGAACCTTATTTATTTAGTTTTCAATTTTTACATATGCTTGACTAGTTTTGATCAATCTATAACTAACAGCTAAAGATGAATAAGTGAAGACTTATTTGGGACATTTACTTAAGTTTTCCATTAAAAAAAACCTATAAATCTATTACTGACAAGAGGGGTTGTTCTGACGGTAAGCACACCCCGCTTCCAACCGAGAGTTTGTGAGTTCGAGTCTCCCCAAGAGCAAGGTGGGAAGTTCTTGAAGGGAAGGATGCCGGGGGTCTATTTGGAAACAGCCTCTCTACCCAAGCGCATTTTTGTGGATTTTGTTTTCGAAATCCAAAGTTTCCCTGTTAATCTGTTATTGCTTCCGTCATAATGATGCTTGAAATGTAATGGGAAGAGAAACCCGAAAAATTATATGAAAATTGAAATCTTTAGCTCGAAAGAAAAGAAACCATCACATGAATATATTACATTGCTTTATGCTAATGATCGTGCCAGAATTACAATCACAGGAATGTGGTCTTTTGATGCCATATTAGATGACAATAAACTACTGTCCCATAAAAGCATAGCAGCATACAGCACAATGCAATTTTGTACTTGGTTTGGGATAGATACATATATTAAATTGCCATAACGTAAAGGAGACAAACTAAAGAAATGCCTTGTAAAGGAAAAGAAAAAGAAAACAGCCTAAACTATAAGCATAAAGATTAGCAGATCATGATGTAATGAAGAATCTAGTGTCCCCAAAAGAGGACATCTCTAGGTAAAATGTTGTTTTTAGATCAAGAATGTGACGCTCATCATCAAGAAATGTCCCTATGACGAGAAAAATCAATTAAATTTTCCCTGACTTGCTTTTTTCTTGTTCTTTTTTTTTTTTTTTTTTGTGGCTCATTTTTCTGGAAGGCTTAAAGTTGAAGCAAATATTAATGGTGGTGCCCATACTAATCACCTAATAACACTCTGGCATGTTGCAAAAGGTCTAAGCTATCCTCTAAAGCTTCTTAGCTATTAGCATGTGAATATCTCTGTTGTCATAATCACCATGGTATTGATGTTTTTTGGACCATAATTTTTCACTTTGTACATACTATTATCTTTACACTGTTTTAATGCAGGAGATGGATACTTGAGTATGGTAGTGAGATGGGGAACACAAATTCATCAGGTAAAACAGAAGAGCTTTGAAGTTAAATATTGTTATTATTATTCCTTTTGAATTTCAAGAATCTGTTTGCTTAACGTGTTTCATGATTGATGTCACAGAAGCAGAGAATGCTGCAGTTGATGCTCAACAAAAAGGACAAGCTGCTGACAATGCAAATGGTGTTAAAGAAGAAAACAACATAATTCCTGATGGTGAAAGTAGAGATTATCATGAGAAAGTTGCAGCTTTGCCTACTTATGACCCTTCCGCAGCTAAAGAACCTCACCTTGAGAACTCTGAAGATGGCAAAACAGGTTATTTTCACTAAAGTTTCTTGGTTATGGAATTAGCTTCTTCTGCGGTAGTATTTGTTTTGTTCGGAAACAATATTTGTTTTATTCGGAAACAATCTCTCTGCGCTTTAAGAGATAGGGGTAAGGTTGATAAGAATGGACTTAGGTCTAACTCAACCCCAAAAGCTAGCTTATGTAGTGAGGATTGCCCAAGCCATATAAGGAGACCAAGGACCTCAAATCCCTCCGATGTGGGACAACTCAACACCCCCTCACGCCCAGATCTCTGGAGCGTGGACAATATAAATGAGGGCCCAATATCGGTAACAATAATTGGGATGGGCCTGGCTCTGATACCATGATAAGAATGGACCTTGGGTCTAACTCAACCCCAAAAGCTAGCTTATGAGGTGAGGATTGTCCAACCCATATAAAGATACCAAGGACCTCAACTCCGATGTGGGACAACTCAACAAAGATTGCGTACATTTTACCCTCTCCAAACCCCACCAAACCCCACTTGTGGGAAATTTGTTGTTGTTGTAGTATTTGTTTTATGGTAGTTGTCTAACGTCGTTCAAATCTCTAATGCAAATGAATATAAGAGAGAGAGATAGCTTAAGCATCCTTTCCCATGTACAGGATTTCAAACAGCTGCAAATGATTTAGTGAGTGAAGTCACTAATATTGAAATACAAAATTTTGATCAACCTCCGGAGTCAGTTTTGGACGGGAAGGATGATCCTTCTGACAAACCATGTAACCAGAAAGGTCAGTAACTTCCCCTGTCATCTTAGAACCTAATTACATTATACCCTTAGCTATATTTAATCTGCTTGTGCAGTCAATCAAACAAAACTTAATTAGTTTTTTATTGTAACTTATGTTTGATAGTGGAAAAGAAAACTATATTCTTATGCATGTTCCCCCTCCTTTTGTTGTACTCTTTCGTGATTATATAACCAGGACATATATAATTGCATATATAGAGAGATAAGTAATGCAGAAAAATATAACCCTTTGGAATTTCTTTCTAAATGGTAAAACTTACAACAGGTGAGGCAGAAGGAAGTTTACCTCAAGATGAAGTTTTAAAGACCGATCCAGGTGAATCCTCAAGTGTTGCCAATGACACAGTAGAAGAATGCATCATAACATCATCACTTGAGGAACAAAAAACTACAAGGAATGGAAGATCGGGCCAGAATGAAGATAAAACTCAGTTCATCAACTCTGAAATTGCACTTGAAGATAAGGGAGCTGTTTCTGATACTGATGATCAAAGAGACGATTCGTTGGTGAGTGAAATGGCTGTCTCAGCAGATGGATCAAATGAGGAAAAACATGAGGTTATGAGTGCTGAAAATCAGGTTGAAAATGGTTTCTCAAATGGAAGTGATTGGGATGAAATTCCTAAAGTGGAGTCCACTCAAATCGATGCTACAGGTTCACTGTGACAGATATACCACCGAGTACTCCATCGAGTGAATTGATATCAAACGAATTGGATAATGCTATAAATGAATGTGATGTGAAGAAAATTGAGTTTTGTATGCAGGCAGTGCATGAAATGCAGATTGATAATGTTGCTTCTTCTATTGAATCACACCCCAAAGAGGCTACAGAAGAAAATCTACCAGGAAATGACGCTAGTACTGATATTGTAATGGATTATTCAATTAAGGGGGATGATGTAATCGTTCAACCTGATATTCTTCATTATGATCAGATGCCACCAGTAGAAATGGGACTGCACCCTAACAAATTCTTTGGAATAGATAATGGTCTTCCTGATAAAGCAAAGGGAGGAAATGAGAAGTCTAGTAGAAAGGAAATAATGGAGAAGTGCATATTGCAGTTGGGGTCATCAAAACTGGAAAATGATGTCGATATAGCATATGCACAAGGAAGAATGCAGGGGTTTGAGTCGGTTGAGGATAAAAAAGAATGCAACGCAACCTTGACAGAACAGAATAGCTGTGAATTTGTTATCACTGAGGACTCTGGTGTTTTTGAACTCAAGACATCAGAAAATGGGATAACGAAAATTGCAGCTTTTCCTGAGTCAGAAATTGCACAGAATGTTCAGCCAAGTCTTGAAGCATTAGCATTTTCCAATGAAAAATGTTCCTATGATCAAATGGAGCCAAATTTTCATGATGAAGCTCTTTCCAAAGCACCAGAAAGTATTGGAAGGTTAAGCCTCGAATCGATCCCAGATAAATCAAACAATGGAATTGAGTTTCGAAAGTCGCCAAGCTTTCATTTTGGTGTCCCTTTTCATAGAAAATCTTTAGAATCAGATCAAACTCCACTTCTGTGTCCTGAGAAGATTCCTACAAGAAGCTCATCAGTTGGCTCCAACGCAAAGTTCTCAAACTCACAAGACTACGGGTCAGTAGCAGTCGAAGAGAAGACTATTAGAATGGAAAGATGTGATTCTAAAGCTCCTCTTTTAGGCTTGTTGAAGAATGGCGATCCGAAGGTTATATCTGAAACACAGCAGAACCATGTAGTTGTTATGAAAGGGGAAGAATTGCAGACTTCACAAACAAAGGAAACTAGTCTAACTTCACCAAAGGGGAGCGGAAAACGCAGGGCCAGACCATCTTTCTTCAGCACTTGCATCTGCTGCACAGCAGCCACTCATTATTGAACAGATTCAAAAAGATATTTTTTTTGTGTTTTGATTCTTTTTCTCAATTGATTGGGTTTTCACCATATTAAAGGTATTTTCATGTGGCATTTTTCATCACAATGGGGTGTTGAGAGCATGCATAGTCTGTAAGATATTGAAAAAGGGTGTGAGATGTCTGAGTGATGACTATAAGTTATACTTTCCGTTTTGTTTTTCCTCATTTGGATATTACTTTATTTTGTTAATATTTGCCCCTCAATGTGTACTCTGTTACATTGATTTGGTAAGATTTTTGTGTACGGTAGAAATCGGAGAGCTTGATTTTGAGATTTGGTTACACTCCGAGCTCGAGTTCGGGAAGCTCGAAGTGAAAATCTAACCATGCCCGAATATAAAGCTAACATGGAACAAATTTAATATAAAGCTAAGCATGGTAAAAGTAACAAAGCAATACTCGCAATAGAAAACTAAGAGACAACAATTAGCAACAGGGAACAAACAGGTAGTAATGTTGTAGAGTAAGCTGAACAGAGTTTAAGTCTAGTGAAACCAAATAAAGGAAAGCAAGTAACAACTCAATAAGAACAACCTCTCTCCCACATGATTTAATCAAGAATTTTCCCGAGGTACCATACCTTATAATCACAAATCACGGGTCCAAAATCACGAACTCAAATCACTTGGCATCTTGTGCCCACGTTATAAATTTCAACTGCACGGACAACTCACATGCCAATACCATTAATACCTCATATCTACATGGACAATTCACGCATTATGGGAGTGCCGATACCTCGTAACCGCACGGACAGCTCACGTGCCACTAGTAAATTTCTCACACAGAGGACAAGTATAGGAGAATATATGTAAATACAATCGACATCGGGGTTCTTCTTCTCAAACCGATATGCTAGTGCAAGTGTTCTATCACAATTCGAGTTAATATGTAAGAGAGAGAGACAACAAATGTCGCATAGGAAAAAAACACAACAAGACGTAAAATGCATAACTCACACAAGGTAAGCACACCACTACACAAATATTATCAATAACAATGCCCACTGGCCATCACAAATCATCCCCAACATAGCTCGCTTTGTCTCGCCACGTACGCAATAATAAAGTAAATCCCGTCCTTGTCTCACCGCATGTGCATAATGATATTCTCATCTTATCTTTCTACATGTGCAAACCTACATTATATATAGCCTGTCTTGTCATGCTACATGTGCAAATCTCAATAACAATAATAATATGGACAACTCACGTGCGAACACCCCGGTAGTCCTCTTAACTATATCATGTGTGCCAAAATACAATATAAGGGCTTTCACCACATGTGCCCATATGCCCCAACTTTTTCTCAAAACAATTTCAATACCTCAACCATGCATCGCCCTCGACTCAACAACACTGAGTAAAACTAGTATTTCAAAAGGCATTTCTGGGGCGCGGCGCACCAAAAATGCCCTGAGATGATGGTGTGGGGCGAATGTCTCAAAAGGCATATGCCCAGCAATTCAGGGCATACGCTCGGGCGTTCGGGGCATATCCCGGTTTTTGAGGCGTATTATTGTAGTTAGGCATAAACATAAAGACTTTTCGAAATTAAAACAAAGTTTATTTAATAAATCCCTCATATAATACCCAAATTCCTAAAAGTCAACTTGTAATTACTCAACAGTTTTAAAAAGGAATTGAAATGTACTAAATTTAAACGTCAAGGCCGTTTTTATTGATTGAAGCCCTAATTTATGGTCTGTCCCAATTTTTTATCTTATCTGCTAGTCTACTAATTTCTCCCAAATGCAATGGAATATTTTTGTTTACAAATACAAAGAGAACTTCATTCTTCTTCATAGCAGCAAGGTCAAAGTTCAAATTGTATGTTAGTCATCCTTTTTATTCCTCAATGTAGAAAACTTTATTCTTTTTGACTCAAGGTATTTGTGCTTGTAAGTAATATATCATCGACTATTTTGACTAGTTTTTTTGTGGGGATGGAATAAATCTCTCTCTCTCTCTCTTTCTCTCTCTCTCTCTCTCTCTCTCTCTATATATATATATATATATATATATATATATATATATATATATATATATATATATATATATATATATATATATTCAGTTTTTATGCAATTTTACTTGTTTATAATTTTTTATTGTAATTATATTATTTTATCAAATATTAAAAATTAAATATCTAGGGAGCTTACGCCTCATTGAGGCACATATAAAACGCCTCACTTTACGCCCACGCCTTTTAAAACACTGAGTACAATAGCAACAACTACAATTACACGAGAGTACAACAAGTAAATCAACACAAGAACTTCAGAACACAAAGAATCGAAGAACAAGCGCATGAAGAAAGAAACAATAGGGAATAATGGTCTCAACAAGAATAGCTCGACAAGGGGAGAGATAATGTGCAACAATGAATTCACATAATTACAACTCAACCATAAAAGATAGCATGAATCAATGATTCCAAATAAGGATAAATCAACAATGAAAGGGATAAAGAATTTAATTAAGGTTAAGTAATTGCAGAAAAGACAACATAATTGCAATTAAGGTAAAGTAATTACAGAAAAGATAGCATGCCAATAAAAGAGGTAATGACTTCAAATCAAGCACATAAGATTTTAATAGGAAACAAGGGTAGAACATGAATCAATTAATTCCAATTACGAGATATAAGGGTGAATTTAGTAAATGAAGGATTTAACATGATACAACCACTTCATATCTAATGAGCATAAGAATCTAAGAGCCCTAAACGGTCAAATTTTCATAAATTACCCTGAGTACGTACTCGTCACCTCGCGCACAACCTTCATGACCCAATTAGCACAATGACTCAAATCCTTAGGGGTAGTTTCCCCTTACAAGGTTAGGCAAGATACTGTCACAGCCCAAATTAAAGGGCCAAGACTAGCACCCGGCCATACTTGCCGAGCACCAATGTACATTTTATCTAACCTTCTTTATTATGTTTCAGGGCCGACGAGATCAATATAAATGGTAGACATGAATCATGCACAAACAACAATGAAAGATGATGGCATGGACATATATAACATGGGATGACCACACAATCAAGAAACTATATATAAGGTACGAGCTACCATGTTATCATGAAAGACTATTCAACAAAAATTAGCCGATAAGGCATACGCAACTATACATGAATTGGCACATGTCTATGAGCCTCTAAAGGAACATAAGTGCTACAATATTGCTGGAATAGGGCATCAACATACCCATAATGTCTATGACAAAAATGCATACCAAGACCTCGACAAGTCTGGAGAAGGGATCTCGTTGTTGAACTGGGCAGCCTACTATGGTAGGGGAGCTGCGTCTACTCGTCTATAAGAGGTTAGTTGAGATGGAGTATAAGAGAGATGCTCTCAGAACTGATTTGGCAAGAGAAAAAGAGAAGAATGATGACATTCTTCAAGGTGTGCTGAAACTTCTCCAAGTCAAAAACTAAGCACCTAGTTCTTCCAAGCCTTAAGCCTCCTAACTTACTGTAGATAAACCAGTGACCCAGTTCGGGACGTTTTTGTCTCTTTTGCTCATGTTTTCAGTATTTTTATTTCTTCTTATGCTTTATGGTAGTATCTTATCAATCATCAATGAAATTCATTGTTTTTGCTCTAACTGTTTGTTCATATTTCTTTGATGGTTGAAATTCTTAGCTTGATCTAAGATGATTAATCCAGGCCCTAGTGGCCATGAGCAAGTTTTAAAATATGGTTATCTCACATTATTTAAGCAAATTTTCGATGATTCCAAAAGGAAAAAAAGGTTATGCTTTAAACAAGTAATGTTTATACTTTGAACAATGATGGTTATAACCTAATGTACCTGGTCCTTGGTAATAAGTAATAAAAAGGAAAAACGTCTCTAACATTGTGTTGATGTCGAGCTGAGTTGAAATAGGGCCTAATGTCACGGGATGAGTATTTTGCGCAGCTAACCCGTGCGGCACTTAGACAACTTTGCCAAAGGTTGCTAAGTAAGCCTAGAGCTTCTCGAACTAGAGAAGAAAGTAATAGAGCCAAATGAGAAACTTGTATTGCACTAAGAGAGGATTACAATGCTTGAGTTGCTTGTTGTAGTATTTTCTTCTTGTTGTGTGTGTTATGCAAATGCCAAATGCCGTCTCATATTTATCGGGGAGGCTTGTCAAGTTCTGGAGAGTCTAGAGAGTTCTATAACTTTCTAGCTATGTACATGTGCTAGAATTCTATGGAGAATTCCAGAGAGTCTAGCGAGTTCTACTACTTTCTAGCTAGGTACATGTGCTAGAATTCTATGGAGAATTCTAGAGTATTTCTAAGCTCAAATGGACTAGAGACTTCTAGAATTTTCCGGAATTGGGCCAAGCTAGGACTCTTGGCCTTATGTTGGCTCACTAGCCCAAGATTGTGGACGATTGGGCTATCAAATTAGGCGGACCGCAACATCCTCCCCCACCTAAGCTCGCGACGTCCTCGTCGCGCTCTCGTGCTTTGAAATTCTGGATGTGTTTAGCGAATTGCCATAGATCTTCTTCTCGTTCCCATGTGGATTTGCTTTCGAGAAGGTTTTTCCACTTTACCAAGTACTCATTATGTGCTGGCATGCCCCTTCTCGAAACCTCGCGATCCGCAATGATGTAGTCCACATCTTTGTCGAATGCGGTGACAACGGCTGTTTGTGCACGCCACGATTTTCTGCGACTTGGGTCTCCCATGTCTTCGTGATATGGCTTGAGAAGACTCACATGGAAGACCAGATGGATCTTGAGTCTTGGCGGAAGCTAGAGTTGATACGAGACATTGCCCACACGTCAAACAACTTGGTAGGGTCCCTCGTAGCGTCTCACTAACCCCTTGTGGACTTTCCGTAATGTCTTGAATTGTTGGGGTAGGAGCTTGATCATGACTTGATCACCTTCCTTGTACTCAACATGCCATCTCCTTGTATCCGCCCATTTCTTCATTATTCTTGCGGCTTTGTCGAGGTAGGCTCGCGTGATGTCCGCTTCCTCATGCCATTCGCGGGCGAGCTTATGTGGGGCTTTTTCCTTCATAAGTTGAGGCTATGGCATTGGGGGTCATGGGCTGGAATCCCATGATGATTTCGAATGGGCTCTTGCCCGTAGCCTCACTTCGCTGTAAATTATAAGAAAATTGGGCGATGTCGAGTAACTTCACCCAATCCCGCTGATGAGCGCTCACATAATGCCTCAAATACATCTCGAGGAGGCCATTAATGCGCTCGGTCTGCCCATCCGTTTGTGGGTGGAAGTTTGTCGAGAACTTGAGATCGGTCCCCAACATCTTGAAGAGTTCTGTCCAAAAGCGTCCAGTGAACCGAGGATCTCGGTCACTCACAATGCTCGTTGGAACTCCCCAAAGCTTCACAAATGTGTTTGACAAATAGGCGGGCTGCCTCGTCCCCTTTGCAGTCGGCGGGTGCGGCGATAAATGTGGCATACTTGCTGTATCGGTCGAAAATGACCATGATGCTTCCATAACCTTCAGACTTGGGCAGTGAACTGATGAAGTCCATGGAGATACTCTCCCATGGTCTTGATGGTAGTGGTAGCGGCTCCAATAGTCCCGCTGGAAGTTGATATCTACCTTGTCTTGTTGGCACACAAGACAAGTTCGCACATATGACTCGATGTCGTCCCTCATGTGCGGCCAAAAATACGACGCTTGGACTAGTGCGATGGTGCGCTCAATTCCTGGGTGATCAGCCCACTTGGAGTCGTGGCACTCCAGCACCTGCTCTAGCAAATTCTCTGCTAGCGGATCCTGTTGGAGGCCTTCCTTGATGCGTGAGACAAGAACGGACTTCGGTTGGCTCATGCTAAGTGTTGCCAACTCTTCCTTGCGGCTTAGAGCGTCTGCAACGACATTGGCTTTCCCCAGCTTGTACTCGAGCCGATAATCAAATTCCACAAGGAAATCTTACCACCGTGCTTGCTTCAGACTCAACTTCTTTTGTGTTTGAAAGTAGCTTGTCGCTACGTTATCCGTCATGATCGTGAAGTGTGAGCCAAGCAAGTAATGTCGCCACACTTTTAGGCAATGGATGATGGCTGTCATCTCCTTTTCTTGCACAGTGTAGCGGCGTTTCGTATCATTTAGCTTTCGACTCTCGAATGCTATAGGGTGGACGTCTTGCATGAGGACTCCTCCTATGGCGAAATCTGAGGCATCTGTTTGGACTTCGAAGGGCTTCGTGTGGTCCGGAAGTGCAAGGACGGGTTCCTCCGAAATTGCCTTATTTAGCTCTTCAAATGCGTGTCGGCACTCTTCGGACCAATGCCACGCTCTATTTTTCTTAAGCATATTTGTCAAGGGTGTGGCCTTAGCCGAATAGCCCTTGATGAAGCGGCGGTAGTACTTCACCATCCCAAGGAATGAGCGAAGCTCGGACACTTTCGAGGGAGGTTCCCATTCTAGGATGGCCTTTACTTTCGTGTTCTCCATCATAATCTTCCCACTCGCAATCTAGTGACCAAGGAACTCCACCTCCTGTTGGGCAAACGAGCATTTCTCTAGCTTGAGGAAGAGCTCGTTGTCTCGGAGTACTTGGAGGACTTGTTGCAAATGTTGAGCATGATCCTCGAGTGTGGTCTATACACCACTATGTCGTCCAAGTACACGACTACGAAGCGGTCGAGAAATGGTTGGAGTACCTTGTTCATAAGCGTGCAAAATGTGGCGGGTGCATTAGTAAGTCCAAAAAGCATCACAAGGAACTCGAAAGACCCATATCTTGTAGTGTACTCCATCTTCGGTTCATCTCCCTCGGCGATGCGCACTTGGTAGTACCCGGAGCGTAAGTCGAGTTTGGTGAAGTACCGCCCTTTGCCAAGCTGGTCGAACAAGTCCGCAATCAATGGAATCGGATACTTTTTCTTGATGGTGATCTTGCTGAGCTCTCTATAGTCGATGCACATTCGCAGGGATCCATCCTTTTTCTTTTGAAAGAGTACTGGTGCACCGAATGGGGCCTTTGAGGGACGGATGTATCCCGCATCCAGCAAATCTTTGAGTTGTCTCCGCAACTCCTCAAGTTCGGTGGCGCCATGCGGTAGGGCACCAAGGCTGGTGGTTTCGCTCCTTGTTCCAGCTCGATCGCATATGTCACTTATTTCCACCATGAGGGTAGAAAACTCATTGATGTAGTCCCACATACTACCCGATTGTTTGAGGCGACGTAAGCGCGCTCGCGCTTCCTTTTCCGCATTGTTTGGGGCGAATTGCTTTCAGAGTTCTTTCTTGAAGTCGGCCCAAGTGTCGATGGTGCAGATTCCCTTGCCCATCTTGCCATGCTTTCGACGCAACCATAGTTGTGCAGCTCCTCTAAGATAAGTAGGTGCAGCGCCCACTTTCGATGCCTCATCTCGTACACCAACGACATCAAAGTATTGATCAAGTCCAAATAGGAAGTTGTCCACGATGGTTGCATTTCTTGTGCCATCATAGGTATCGGGCTTTGGCACGTCAATACGGCGCGCATCACTCGAGTTGGCGGAAGCTGGACTTGGGGAGAGTGTGCGCTTGTGCCATGCCCAATCCGAGCAGACTTCATCCACTTCCGCACAGACAGCACGTAGTTCGTCCTGGACAAAACTACGAAGTTTTAGCAACTCGTCATGAAAGGAACGAAACTCTCCTCGGAGAATGTTCGCTTGTTCTTGGATGAGTGCCTTTGTTGCCACCGTGAACTCGTCATATTCCCCCTCGAGACCATCCACTCGTTCCTCCAATCCCTCGAGGCTTTCTTGAGTGGCGGAGAATATATTTTCGAGAGTGTTCACACCATGCTCCAACGCATCCACAGATGGGGCCTTGGACTTGCTACGAGTCTTGCCTTGGCCTCGTTCTTCGTCACGGCCGCGGCTTGGCTCCGGTGGAACATCCACACCAACAACACCCTCTTGTGCAATGTTCGAAGTGTTGGCCATTGCTTGTGAGCTAACTTGCGTGGGTGCAAACCTTAGCTCTGACACCACTTATCACGGGATGAGTATTATGTGCAGATAACCCGTGCGGCACTTAGACAACTTTGCCAAAGGTTGCTAAGTAAGCCTAGAGCTTCTCGAACTAGAGAAGAAAGCAATGGAGCTAAATGAGAAACTTGTATTGCACTAAGAGAGGATTACAATGCTTGAGTTGCTTGTTGTAGTATTTTCTTCTTGTTGTGTGTGTTATGCAAATGCCAAATGCCGTCTCATATTTATCGGGGAGGCTTGTCAAGCTCTGGAGAGTCTAGAGAGTTCTATAACTTTCTAGCTATGTACATGTGCTAGAATTCTATGGAGAATTCCAGAGAGTCTAGCGAGTTCTACTACTTTCTAGCTAGGTACATGTGCTAGAATTCTATGGAGAATTCTAGAGTATTTCTAAGCTCAAATGGACTAGAGACTTCTAGAATTTTCCGGAATTGGGCCAAGCTAGGACTCTTGGCCTTATGTTGGCTCACTAGCCCAAGATTGTGGACGATTGGGCTATCAAATTGGGCGGTACGCAACACTAAGCTTATGAAAAGCACAGAGTTTGTCATTATCAAAAAAGGGAAATTTGTTGGCCCAAGTAAAGATTAGTTTTAAAGACTGACAAAGAAATTCAGGATGAACCAGGTCCATCACTCAGGTGCACAAAAACGGACAGATTTGAGCATGTGGGTTGCACGTGAAGGAGATAAGCTTAACTTGGTGTATTTAATATCTCCTGATCGAAAATATTGTATAATTGATAAGGAGAAGAAGTCCTTAATCAAAGAGAACACTATCCAAGATAGGGAAGGAGTTAGAAGTTGAAATCAACTAAAACTCTTCCACCAAGAAAGAGTTGCATCAGAACTCTAATTATTTCTTTATCTACTAACTCTATAAATTGCAGGATGTTCTCACATTAAAAGTGTTGCACAAAAACGTAGAAGTTAAACGTGAATTGAGAGCAAAATAACAAGGCTTTTTGCAAGTAGTTCGCATGTGATTCAAGTGTGCAAACCTGAACCTACATGAACCGAGTTGAAGAACTAGCTCCATCAATAATTTTATGTATCTTTTTTTATTTCTAGTTCAATTGTAGTAGGTGTTTAATATTGTACCTTTCAGCTTTTCTAGAAGCAATTGTAATAGGTATTTTGAGTATTCAAGTTAGAGTTAACTTGAAGTTATCACAACAGTTAGAGGCTGGTTGCTATAACGAGATTATAGTTAATCCTTAGGTTTACAAAAAGTTTTGTAAATGCTGTTTTGACTCCGTGATTTAGTGAAGTTTTGGGAAAAATCCTACTAAATAGTAGGTCGTGATTTTTTCACCTTTTTATCCGGGTGTTTTCCACGTAAAAATCTCCGTGTTCTTTATTTTATGAATTTATTATTCTGCAACAGTAGTAGTTTGAGCACATAGAAGAACCAGGTCATTCATAAGCAATTTAAGCGAAAATTAGGTACCACATAAATCACCCTCGTTCTTGTGCGGTATCGACGCTTAGAACGTTAAAGGCTCAAAGTCCAAGAACTGATTATCTGTATCTCAGCTTCTATGTCCTATAATTTGACTTATAAGATCTTATTTTCTATTCATTATCTGTAAAATAAACAAATCAAGTTAAGAATCCAGATATGAGAAATCAAAAAGAAACTTGAAAGGGGGAGTGCTTGGCACTACTCAACAGTGAACGGAAAAGCAAAACAAAGGAAAAAGAATAAAGCTGACCGAGTAGTTGAAACCGGGTTAACAACTAATGAGAAATCCCTAGTACTTACTGATAATTTCTGTATTACTTACTTCAAATCTGAATTTTCTAGTAGAATTCTTTTACTTTTGATTCGTGTGGTATAATAAATTGTAGATAAATGGTATAATATATAATTAGTTGTATGAAATTTATTTTTACTATATATAAATTAAATATAAAATATAAAAAGAACATATTGTATAAAATTATGTTTAACATTATGACTCTTAATTACTCAGCTTTACCCATACGAGAGAGAATCTCCAACACTCTAACATCACAAAATTATCAGCATAGTGACAAATGATTGTGATGAAAATATGAGAAACTCAACCACTGTGAAGCAAAAGATAATTACATTCTTTCGCTTAGTGTTCTTAAATTTTTTGGGTAATAAGAAAAAATACATGGTCATAAGCTTTTCTTAAAAGAAGAAGAGATCCATAGAATATAGGATCTAGCGAGACATAATTTTTCTCTAAATTAATATTTTGAGTTCCGGATGGGAATAGGCAAGAACGAAGAAAGACTTAATATACCAAACCATAGCCATTTGCGTTATTTCACCTGCATTATTTAATGAATTTATGGCATGAAAATTAAATATCACCCGAGAATAAATTCCTATATATCATCTATGAATTTATATCTCTTCTCAGACAATTCTACTGATAAAAAAGCTTTCCCATGTCTTGATGAAGTATGGTTGTTATTCTCTTAATCAAATTTAGATGGTGAACTGCATTTTGCATTTAGATCCACTCTCAAATTACATAATGATGTTATATATTTACGTGTAGATTTTGGTGAAAACAGCAGTTCCAAGATTCCCGAAGGAAGAAAAATAAGGCGGAAGAAAAAAAAGAAAAGAGAAGAGAAGGAAAAAAAGAAAAAAAATATAATTAAATCTTTTGATTGAATTTGAGAATCTTTTAAAGAGAATTATATATATTTTATAAATAAAATTTATTTATACCGAGTAATTAGCTAAATATAAATATTAAAAGTAATAAAGTTTCAGATAGTATATAAAAATTAAAATATCCCTATAAAATAACTGCCAAAATTTACATCGAATAACCCACATAATTTTGAACCCAATGGCCCTTTTAAGTCTTTAATCCTGCAAAGCCCAACCTACAAACTAAAACCCTTTCAAAACCCCAACTCACAGACCATAGCGAAGTTGAATCTCAGAGTAAAACTGCAATGGCAGCTAAACCCCAAAAAAGAGACGACTCCAAAAAGCGAAAGCATGCTCCGGCAGCCGCCGGAGGGAAGTCAACTCCCAAGAAACTGAAATCATCAACTGGTGTTCCGGCTAAGATTCTGAAGAAACCCCATAATAAATTTTTAAAGCCGGGAGATATAAAGCAACAGCCTAAGCCTCATGTTGGGAACGACCCAGTTGATACCAAGCGACAGCGTCGTATACAGGCAAAGGTACGCTACTTTTTCTATTGAAACTTCTATATTTATGAGTCCCATAATCGCTCTCTGTCGTAGTTTCGTTAAAGTTTTGGCAATGGGGGAATGCAAATGGAGAAAATTTTGAAATTTCAGTCCCAAGATCGTTTTATTTGCTTAATCTCTGCTATAATTTGAAAAGTTAATAATTTTGAGTTGCGAAATGTCCTTTTGATTAGTGTTTGGTTAATTATGGGGTTTGTTGCAGGAGCTAGCTGAAGCAAGGAAGAAGAGGAAGAAACATTACACCTTGGAGCAGGTACTACATTCTTTTAAGCTTTAAGTTACTTTTAATACCGCTGACTAATATTTTTTTTTGAAATTTACCAAATCTATTTTGTCTTTCTGATGGCTATGGTGAAAGAAAGATGAATCAATCTTTATTTCGCTTTCGTTTACAAACATGATATTTTTATTTTGTCAAGATAAAGATGCCAATTCTCAACATCTTTAAACAAAGCCAAGATAAAATGATATCTGTAAACGGCCTTTTTGTTTTTCAATAATGATAATGATAATAGTAATAAGTGGCACCTTTATCTTAAATTTCAACTTTAACAAGCTTTTCATCTTTATATTGTCATCAGTTTATGCTTTACTTCTTCTATTACACTTCTTTCCATCTTATTAATTTTTTCTTAAAAATGTTCTGTTCAATCTTATTATCCTAGTGGAATATGTTCATTAACTTATTTATAGGAAACGTAAGGATTTCTTGAATTTACAAATAAACCAAGGGGGTTGGTGGGGAAACTGGATTTGGTCTGATGGCCTCGGGGGTGTATAGTTTCTGTCTAAAATTTTGATTGAAATATTTTTTTATCACAATGGTGCTTCAACCTTAACATGGCTTCATGAAGACACTAATAGTGATCGTTTGTTTTGGCTAAACTGTCTGTGTTATCATATTTAATTGCTTAGTCCTTCAACCACTGGTCCTTTGATAGGAGCTCGCGTCACTATGGGAGAAGATGAGAACTCAAAATATTGCAAAAGAAGAAAGATCAAGGTGTGTTGTCATATAACTTCAAACATTTGATTTAATCCTGAATCTTGTGGGAAGATTGTAATTTATTTGTTACTTGGTCTTTATAATGTCTTTTTTTTCCATCCTTTTTTATCCATTGATGCAGATTGGTGAGTGATGCCTTAATGAAAATGAAAGGGAAGATCCCTGAAATAGCAAGCTCCCATGTTTCCTCTCGTGTTCTTCAGGTTCATCGTCCCCTTTTCTTGTTGATGACAGTGATTTATCATGCTCCATATGGTTTTATTAACTCTTTTTTGTTAACATTAGACTTGTGTGAAACATTGTACACAAGATGAAAGAAATGCTGTGTTTGTGGAGATTCGGCCTCATTTTATCACTCTTGCCAGCAATACCTATGCAGTTCATCTTGTGACAAAGATGCTTGATACTGGTAATCTGGATTAAGTTACTAATTATTCTTCTGAGCATTTTGATCAACTCAAACAGAGAAAACGTCTTTCGTGTCTTTTTAACTGCTTCTTTTGTGTTTTGCAGCATCCAAGGAGCAGCTGGCGGAGTTTATTTCCTCTCTTCATGGGCGTGTTGCTACTCTTCTTAGGCATATGGTTGGTTCACTTGGTAAGATAACCTGCTTCCTATTGTTGTGAACTTCCTTTTGATTAATTTTTTGCCTCTCAGCTTTTGTTCTATTTGCCTGATCCTGCTTTTCTGTTTAAAAATCAATTCCTGCGGCTGTTGCATACCATCATTTTTGGATAAATTGATAAAGAGTTGTTTTCCCAATAATTCCCTTAATACCACTGCTTTAACTGTTGCAGTTGTTGAACATGCTTATCAGATGGGAAATGCAGCTCAGGAACAAACTCTTCTCATGGAGCTGTATTCCCCCGAGCTTCAGTTCAAAGTTTGACCTCACTGAAGGAAGCAAGGTAAAAATTCAAGCTGTTAATGATGGCATGCTGCATATGTACTTTTGGCTATTTAAATAGTTTTTTGTGTCAGCTTGGGACATGTTTTTACTTCTTCAACAGGGATATCCTTATGACACTTTTTTGTGATGGATCCTTATGATACATTTTTTGTTTTACTCTGCATGTCATTTTCTCTTAAGGAAGTATCCTTTTACTGTTACTCCTTCATTTGATATTGTTGAGTAAATGGGTAATTGCCTTTCCTCTGTGTACTGATAGCAAATTTTGGTGCGAAAAAACAAAGCGTGTTGCATACAATTACTATTAGATCATATTGCTTCTCTTATGAAGAGTATACTTTACATCGTATCACATCTTTTAACTTTATGAATGCATTTGCTTTCTGATATAGCCCCCACATTTTATGACACTGCCAGAATAGTTGATGATCCACGCTAAAGCTTCAAAAGACTTCAGTCATACGACTCATGACTTCTGTACTTCAGCCTATTTTGGCGAAAGGAATACTAGACCACTCAATTATACACAGGGCACTTGTGGAGTACTTAACTATTGCTGATCAGGTAGCTCAGAAACCTTAATGCGGAATTAATGAGTTGGCTTATTCTGAATCATCCCTTTCTAAATTTTAGTTTGTTCCAAGTCTTCTGCTGCAGATGTAATCCAGCATTTGTCAAGTCCAGATCTTGTTCGAATGATTCACACAAAGGATGGATCCAGGATTGGGATATTTTGCATCAAACACGGGACTGCAAAGGTTTTGGAGCACTCTTTATATATCCTAAACATGTCCTAGTGGATTTTTTTGTAAGTGAACTTATTTCAAATTCCTTTTGGAACCTTCCTGTTTTAGGACCAGAAGAAAATCATTAAAGGGATGAAAGACAAGGTCGGAAAGATAGCTCGTGATAAATGTGGGACTTTGGTAAGCATGATTTTCTTGCATTTGCCAAATGTTTTGGTCTATTTGTGTAAGCTGTGACTTCTTTCAGATACTTCCAGTCCTCATCCATGCCATCTCTCACTTGTATAGTACTTTTATAATTCTAGTTTCAGCGTTTCCATTCTCAATTACTTTCAGGTGCTTGTCTCCATCCTTTCAATTGTTGATGACACGAAACTTTTATCAAAGGTTTGTTCCTGCTGCTTTTCCAAACTTATCTAGGGTGCAGCCAGTTATAAAAAGTTCCACTCTTAAAGCTGGTCACATTGAACTCTTGCAGGTCATCATTCGTGAGCTTGAAGGAATTCTTACGGAGCTTCTTTCAGATCAGGGTTTGTCCTTCATCCGTTGTATAAAATCTTCTGCTTCCCCCCCCACAACACACACACACACACACACAAAAGCATTGCATCCTGTGAATTTATTATTGTATTTGTTGGTTCTGGCCATCACAGAATGGTAGACGCCCATTGTTGCAATTACTGCATCCAAATAGCTCGCACCATTTCAGTCCTGATGAGCTAGCAGCTCTTGGTTCATCTGTTCCTTCGCTTGTTGCCGAGGTATCTTTTCAAGCTTTTCATGAAATTATACCATTATCTTATCAAAAACTACACCTCGATCCCAACCACCATGATGATATAAAAAATATATTTTCATGAAATTCTGGAAAGTGTTGTAAGCAGTGCCGCTACAGCTAAATTTAATGATTTAAAATTTTTTTTGATAGAGCCCCTCAGAAGTAAATGTTGCATTGGATGAAGAAACAGAAGCTTCAGGGCTTGGTGAAGCTGATAAAAAAGATAACTGTGACACAGGTGCTGCAACTGATGCCGCCCAAAGTTCACATTTGAGCGAAGGAGGAAAGAAGGATCCTCTTACAAGGCGGAAAGAATTATTGGTCAATAGTGGGTTAGCTGAGGTTAATATTATCTACTTTCTCATTCATATATCTATAGAGCTGTTTTTACTTTCAGTTATCAAGCTTGTTGCCTTGCCCATTTCATTTTCTGTGATCCTTTCCTTCTGCTACTCTTTTTTACTCTCAAAGCTCTTTGAAAGCTTTATCAACAACAACAACAACAACAACAACCCAGTATAATCCCACTTAGTGGGGTCTGGGGAGGGTAGTATGTACGCAGACCTTACCCCTACCCTTGCATAGAGAGGCTGTTTCCAAACAAACCCCCGGCATCCTTCCCTCCAAGAACTTCCCACCTTGCTCTTGGGGAGACTCGAACTCACAACCTCTCGGTTGGATGTGGGGTTGCTTACCATCAGAGCAACCCCTCTTGTCGACTTGAAAGCTTTATCCTTTTGTTTAAATGAAATGTCTTTTGTGTGTTTCTGTTGTTTGTGTATTCAACTTTATCCCCTTTACCAAGTCATTCATTGTCAATATTGCAGAAACTTATCGATGCATGTTGTGAGATGGCAGGGGATTTGCTAAAATCAAACTTTGGTAAAGAGGTCATTTATGAGGTATTGTCATGTTGATTTAATAAACTTATTGCATTTTCAATGTATCATAATCTTTAAATACCACTCTGTCCTAAAATAGTTTTCAAGAATAAATGTTGGATTTCTTTCCTGAACTATACATATATCTTTTTTGGTTTTATAGAAAATAAACTTTGTTTCAAACTCCTACTGTACTGCTTGAAACATGCTAAATATGCTGTTTTACTATCAAGAATATACTTCACTCATTTTTGTTTAATATAGGTTGCCATGGGAGGTGCAGATAGCATCCTTCACGCAACTTTAGATGGAAAGTTGAAAAACTTACACGGTGCTATAGCGTCTCTGGCAGCACACCCTCAAGTGGAGGAATCAGATAAAGAACATCTCCTTGAACACTTCCATTCTAGTAGGACAATCAGAAAACTGATCTTGGACTCCCCTTCTTTTGCTTGCACTTTGTATGAGAAAGCCCTGAAAGGAAAATGTGCAATTTGGGCTCAAGGCCACAGGTTGGTTTGTTGAACTCATTTCCTCCTTTCAAGCAAATTTGCAGAGGAAAAACATCCGTCTGACTTTTACAATTTGCAGTGCGAAAGTGATTAGTGCACTGTTGGAAACTTCAAGTTCTAAGGTACACAAGCTTGTGAAGAAGGAAGTTCAGCCCTTGGTAGATGATGGTATCCTGTGAAGAAGGAAGTTCAGTCCTTGGTAGATGATGGTATCCTCAAATTAGCCAAATGATCTGCTGCTAAAGCAGAATGAGCCAACAATGAGGATGACAATTCCATGATCTTGTTTAGATTGATCAAGCATTTGGACTCCAGTGTCCAAGGTTATTATAGTGATCAAGGAGCGTATAGGACGAGTTCCTGGAAAATGTCATCAACTCAAAAGATGTAGTTTTCTATAAAGTAGTCAATGAATAGGTGATACGATAAAAGAATCTTTTATTTTTTCTTTTGGTTGTACCATATATAAAGATATGGAACACTTTTGTTATGTTGCGTTAAAGTGTTGCATTGTTTCCTAATATTCAGCAAAGCTCTTCTCTATTTATCATTAAGAAACATCTTTTGGAGGTGTTTGAAGTCTTCCTGATTGTCTATGACAACATGGAGAAGTCTGCAGAAATTACAAAAGGAGAAAAGTACAAGGAAACTCAGGTTGAAAACTTGAATGAAGCATTCACTGTTAGCTGCAAGTTGTATATTTTCAGTGTAGTATGATCCAAACACTGCACCTGGAATAAAACACTAAATGCCTGCTTAAAGGAAATGGAAAGTGCATCATGGTGTCTGCTAGTTGTAGAACTTATGCTTAGAGCCGGTTCTACCAAATCTATCTACATTTGCTTCCTTTTCTGATCTAAGCTCAAACACTGGATAGCTACAGTCGCGACTACTAGAAACATGTTTCTCATGCTTCTTTCTTGAAATCTATGCAGCAATTTCCTATAATTGCTAGGATGAGGATAGCCTTGTAACTCATAATTAAATGGATTGAAGATTGGTATTTCATTCCGTCTTGTGAAAGTTTGAGGTTCTGTTGAGCAAGTAGAAGATGGAGATTTCGCCTTCAGACATGTGTTTATAACTGCAACTTCTTCCATAAATCTGGTTTTAAGTTCTTTAACACGCGAAATGCTTCTGGTTCTGGAAACTGGCCGCGCCTCTTCATTAGTAGTAAATGTTTTGGCCACTTCTGTCACATTGCCATGTCTAGGAGGCTTTTCACTTGATTTTATGTGACACTTTGGGCATATGTGGTTTCTTCTGTCTGCTTCAAAAGTCTCTCTGCTTGCTTCATCTGTTAGGCAAATATATGCCTGTAACAAAACATGAGTTCTTTTGGTGTTTAGGTAATTATCTGCCTTTCTTAGCCTAATTATTCAAAAGGGAAAATAAGGAAACATTTCTTCTGCCCTTTCGGGTAGGGGTAAGGCCTGTCTACATATTACCCTCCCCAGACCCCACTTTGTGGGACTATACTGGGTAGTTGTTGTTGTTGGAAAATAAGGAAACAGGGATGTTCATCAGTTTTCTTTGCAAGGAAAAGCACGTAAATTTCCAAATCATGGAGTGCGTAAATGATATCCTTCCCAAGTATCCAACTGAGCATGATTTTTTTATTTATCCTTGCATCATCAAATTATCATAATGAGAAATTTGGATCATAATCCATTGTAAAAAGTACTATGGACTGAGCCTAAAAGTTGCCATTTACAGAAAATGATTAACCAAAGTTCATATGCCTACCTGAGAAACCAACTTGAATGCAATCTCAGCTTTGGGATGTTTGTTCTTATCGGGATGAAGCTGCAAAGCTACAATCAAATTTAATTAAGAGTTCACTATAACCAGAATCTGAGCTTTAAATCTTGCAAATCAGTTGTACCTAGTTTACGATATCGTTTCTTAATGACGTCTACTCCATCACTCTCATAAACCTGAACTCAGAAATCAGAACCATCAAATTTCTTGATTAAACCAATTACAGAAATCTCGGATCTGGGAAATACAAGATGAGTCCCAAAGACAATCCTATGACCAAGAAGTTACAATTAAAACTACAGTATCACAAGTTCAAATTCAATTACACTCAAGACAATTACCACCAAACATCTCTTATTTCCTTGTTAACAATGTTGAAAAAAAAAACAAAAAGTACGTAGTAGGAAAAATTGGTATTAGTGACGAAGTAATAATTTGAATTATAGTGTCACAAGTTGAATTCTAGTGATCTGATAGGACTATTGGTGCCAGTTTAACTAGCCTTCCACAGTTTGTTGTAAACTCTATACCACATGAAGAAGGAAACACACACAATACAACTTACATCACATGTCAATAAAGAAAAGAAACTAGAAAATATACGTACATCAAGAACAAGATACCAGTCGATGAATGCCGAATATCTGGGATACAAATGGTGTTGATGGGAACAAGGAACCACCCCTTTAGAGAGTTTACAAATCTCTGAGACCAATTGCCATTTTGCATCTGCAGATTCATTTCCATTACTGCTTCCCACGACGAATGCAATTCTTGAATAATCAAATGCAATGATAATTGTAGTTATTATTAATTACTTGAATATCTATACCAAATATTCAAATGAAATGATAATTAATTATGATTATAGGTGGAATATGTTTAGAGTATAGCATGAGTTAATTAAGAGCTTTAATAGAATTTAAGAATGGGTTGAGCGGTTAAGAAAAAGAAGCGCACAGTTTGCGGGAACTATTAGATTTGTTTTTCAAAAGTTGTTCAGTTGTTGGGACGAAGTAAAAGAAGAGGGTGAGTATTATTACTGTTAAATGTTGACACGTGGTATCATACTATTTAATCTTGGACTAATTAACATCTTGCTTAACCAAGATGATGTTATAACAAAAGACATGTTAGTTTTGAATATTTTCCTACTTTTCCTAACGTATGATAGCAAGATATGTCTAATATCGTTTAGTCAGTGATTTCCAGTATATTTTTATCCCTATCAATAGAGATTTTTGTGTCTATTACTATTGCATATAGAGATATATAATATATTTTCAAAATTGTATGTAAGTTTTCATTTACTCTACCATGTTGCGAAAATGTTTTTTCTTAGCTAGGAAATTAATCAATATAATAATTTGTATTAACAAATCATTTTGCGATAACTATGTACCAGGTAAAACCGAAGTTTAAATATACTTGAATTCATACGTCTGATAAATATATGCCTATTAACTTCTTAAAATGAAAGTAATGATCCTAAATCTGTAATAAAATGATGAGTAATATATACAATAATTCAAACATTGAATCATCCAAGATGGATTCTTCATGCCAAGTTTGCTATTATTATAATCTTACAGTATGATGCGAATATTCATTTTCAATTAGTAATGAAGCAAAATAATATGTTCACCTCATTTACTTTCCCGTGGACTTGTTTGCTGTAACATCGACAGAAGTAGATGTTCCATGTGGTTGTCAGTTTCCGTATCCTTGTTTGGTAAAAGAAATAAATGAGAAAAGTTACTAATGGCAATATTATTTAAAAAGAACATACTGGGTGAAAAGTGAATTCTAAATCGTAATATTCTCGACTTAAGGATATTTGGCAAGTGTCAACTAAGAAAGCTTTTTTTTTTTTTGGTTAAAAGGGATAACTTTGAGAAAGTTGATTTTTTTTATATATTATCGGATCCTTTAATTATGTTATTCATAGTTTAGAAAAATTTGTTATTACTGTAGTGCAAGGATTATGTTGGAAGTGTGTTTCCAGGCTGGCATGTAAATTGTTTGATCCAAAAATTAATTTTGAGAATAAACAATTGAATTAATTTTGCTCAGGGCCACCAGCATTTTGTTTGATTTTGAGATATTCACAAATAATAAATGATGATAAATAAGAAAGAATAGAATAAATTAAGCAGAATAATAAAGCAGAGGATTCTTTTTGATTTTCGATCTCCAAACAATATCCGATAGCAGGAATAATGGAGTTATGAAGCTATTTAATATTTTTGAATACTAAGGTAATTTGATACGTTAAGAGAGTTATCTTTCTTTTCTCATATATCCCTTTCTCAAAGTGTTAGGACGGGATTTATAGTAGTAGAGGAGTTTTGGGCGAGCACGCCAAGAAGTTAGGTAGTGGAGAGCAAAATCCTGGATAGTGGTAGCCATCTCATTGTAACTTTCGATGTCCAAGATCTCCATGCACGGTTAACTGAGTCTGCAGATATGCAACGTGACCTTCCGATTGTAGAGAGTTTTGGAGAAGTCTAATTGTCTATTGCTCACAAAAGTATATATATAAAGTATAGAGAAGTATCAAATCCTATCAACTATAGAACTGTAAATCCTAATCCTATCAACTATATGACTGTACATAAATCCTAATACCGATAACCATTGTCTCTGGAGCAAGAGGGTTTGCCCAAGGATCCCATCATCTATCTTGATTTCTGTGTATTTTTCGGGCATGCCGCGTGGAGAGGATAAATTTTGTCAATATAGTCGGTTCCTCCCACTTGTCGGGCTATTTGACAATGAATACAGGATAAGTGATAATCTTTTGGTAATAGTAAATCTTGCTGAGAATCCTTCTATAACAAGAAATGAATTTCAACATATTTCAATCTTTTCTGATGTGACTTACACATTGTCCACATTTAATGTACTACGATACATGATTGCTTTCCATTTGTTTCTTCTTCTGTTATAGTCCTTAGACAATGCTGATTACTTATAATAGGAACCCTTCCCGTTTTTTACGGTTATGAATGGCAGAGTTTCCCGCCTATATATACGAAGCTATGGGCCTTCTTTTTAGCTTAAAACTCTTCTTCTAACCTTTTTCTCCATTTCCCTTTTTGCTTCACTGGCTTTCCCATTGGTCCTTTATTTCTCAATTCTTCTTTCATTATTCCCATGGATTCTGAAAAGATTCGACCTTACTTTAGCAGATGACCACCCCTCAACACCCATAATTACAGGCACTTCTCCACTTTTACCAGAAAACCCCTTACTTATGCACATGATGCTTCTACGAGTGTTTTATGTGTCACTATTTATAAAGTGAAGGAGAAGGACCCCAAATCTCACAAAGGCAGAAATAGGAACTTTAAAGTTCTGAGCCCTCAGTGCTGGAGGTTCTCCTCAAATATTTGGATTTCGAGGGGGTTATTGAGGCATAGAATGAAGCGTTAGGGGAATTTCAGAATTCTGATATTGACAACATAGATTCTTTTGTTCGTGACGAACATATTTCCCTAATTCTTTGTGACTTCCACTAGGGTGACCGCATTATCGTTCACGTTCCTCGATCAAACAAAAGAATTTCTAGCCAAAATCCTCATTTTGCCTTTGTGTATACTTATCCGTTTACCTTCGGGTTTGAACCCCTGATAGATTATGTGATCCTCGATTTCTGCCGCCACTTTGGGGAGCGCTTGGGACAAGTTGGGCCGAATGTTTGGAGGCTGGTGGCCTGCTTCTGTTCCTAGCGAGTGTGGCTGACGTTGAGTTCTCTCTCTTGTACCTTTTGCACCTCTTTAGTCTAGAGCCATTTAGGGGGAGTATTATTTCGATAGATAGTCGAGGTACACGAACTCTCGTAGACTTTGAGGACAATCACAATAGGGGTTGGTTCGACCGGTTTGTTGCAGTCCCTACTTGTGAGTTGATTCGGCTTGAATACATGCTTATCGGAGAGAAGTGGAACGACATACGTGAGGACACTTCCTCTTTATTGGCTCATAGCTTTCTTTCCTCTCTAAAACCATTATTCTAATTTCTTGTTCCATTCTTCGTAGCCCTTAGATTCGAAGAGTATTCCAAACATTGAAGAGTGGGTTAGAAAAATCTTAGTAACCTCCCCGATAAAAGAGAGATAGTAGAGGTTTATATCGAAAGTTATTGGATGGCGAACAAAGGATCATAGTAAGCATTCGAACCGATTTTTCCACTGTTTGGCTCATGCGATTTCCTGCCCTGATGTTGTTTTGCTTATTTCTTCTATAGGTATTCCTATGAGGAAGGCAACTCTAAAAGTATTGACCAAGCTCCCACTTCCATTGACTCTGCCATGAAAAGAGTCACACAACTATCGGCTTTGAAAAGAAGAGAAGACTCGTCAGATTCTACTCTGGTAGGCCTTCTAAGGATCAAACTTTTTGATAGAGACTAACAGCGTCCAAGTCATCCCCTGAGTCACCCTTCAAACCAAGCATACACAAGACACCACTGCCATAGTAGTTGGGGATGAGGTTTCGGAGTCCCCTGGTTCAAAGTACAGTGTCTTGGAGCTAGTATGAATCCTCACTTGGATGGAGGGAAAGGAATTGCTAAGGACGATCCCACTGGAAGACGTATTCATTCACACTTACTGGATCCATCAGCTCCATGCCCTTCTCTCACCAGTTCTTCAACGAGCGCTGACATTGGTTCGATTTTTGATCAATGTACCGGAAGGGGTCAATATCCTGAACCATTCTGGTAATGGGATGACATGGCTAGAAAGATTGGGTCCCATGGAAAGAGAAGAGATATCTGCTCAATCCTGAACCACATTGATGAACAAAGTGCTTCAGTTCACCCTTCGGGTAATGTTTTCAACCATTTATCTTTTTTTTACTCAAGTTGTATATAAGGTCAAATTGTTCTTGTGGAGGCAAAATTGATCTTGATCCAGAAAGGATAGGTTCTACTTTTATGAGAGAACCGTAGAAAGATTGAGGAAGAATGTTAAAGATTGGGAGGCCCACTGAGAAGAGGCACTCTTAGGCAAGAAACCTATTAGCTGTTAGCCTATTTGGCCAGAGATGTCCTGAAAGAGATGAGAAGAAGATCAAGAAGATGGAAATCGCATATAGTGGCAGTGTCGAGAACCTGGTGGCGTCTTTGGCTGAGAAAGAAGCACAAGCAAACCTGTTGTTTGATGCTAATGCAACGTTGAATTATGACCTAGCTCGAGCCAAGATTTGTGCATCATACCTTGAGTAGGCCCTCGGGTCATGGAAGGATTCAACCGATCCCCAATAGGCTAAGGTGAATATGTTACAGGAAGAGAGTGATTCCATGGATTGAGATCTTGATAAGATGAGGCTGCAATTGAAGCGGGCATAAAATGTCATCTTCCTGCAATCCAAATTATCCATATTCGAGGGAATCCATGCAGGAATCACTGAATTAGAGGAAGAAATACAAAAAACAAGATTGGCCGTGGAGGAAGATAAACTTAATCTTGATGTAGACGTTCCCAAGAGAGGACTTTCAGAGGATGAAGAGCTTGCCAACTTTTTGGAGGAGGGTGTAAAAGAAGAACCTTCTAGCTCATGCCCTGATCCTTCGACCCCTTAGAGTGGTTTGTTATTTTCCTGCCCTCCTTCAACTAGGCCCACTTCCTAGGTGGGGACTGTTGATGGTGACATTGTAGTATCTACAATCTAGAAGATTCAAATGAATATGCTTTCTTTCTAATATTTTCCTGTTTACTTTTCATTTGTGTTTTCTTTTTGAGGATATACCTCGTTTTGCAGTGAACCTTGTTAAGCATAAATGTAGACTACTTTATCTTCCTTTTTTGGTAAAAAATTATGGATTCGAGCTGGATTTGTGACACCTCTTTGGAACTCAAAAGGACTAATTGTAGTACCGAAAGAGCATATTTGTGAAGCCATATGTGGTGTTTGAATGGTATCAACTATGTAATAGTCGTCAAGCCATGTCATTCACTCAATACACTCGTACAACACGTACTCGGGCTTACCTCGTTTTGCGATGAACCTTCTTAAGTATGAATGCAAACAACTTTATCTTCCTTTTTTGGTAAAAAATTATGGATTAGAGCTGGACTTCCGACATTGCTTTGGAACTCGAAGGGACAAATTGCAGTACCAGAAGAGCATATTTATGAAGTCATATGTGGTGTTTGAATGGTATCAACTATGTATAGTTGTCAGGCCATGTCATCCACTCAATACTGTCGTACAACAAGTAATCGGATTTTGTTCCCTTCGACTTAAATCAATGCTCCTTGGGAGGGGTAAAGTGAAAAGGATGCACCGTTCAAGTCTGGAATACTTTCAAGAACTGGATGTTTGACGTTGCTTCCATTAATGCAACTAACACACGGTCATACCCGATTGCAATAAGTGTTTGGGGATGCATCATTTGGATAGATATAAAAGAAGAGGAAAACTCATTGCTTGTCTTCTCATCCTTCTCAAGTAACTAAGTTTCAAATCTCTTTAAGTTCACATCTTCCTCTCCGTTTAAAGAAAGACCATATTCTTCAATAATTAAGCCCCATCTCGTCTAATGGATCCCATGACCAATACCTCTTAGAGTGGTCACCCTCTTCCTCTCCTTCAAAGGAGCAAGAGGATTTTCCAGAGACAACCAGTATAGAAAGGATGGTGGTGTGCACTACCCATCCAGCAGCGAAAAGGAGGAGGACCATCAAGAAGTTGGATTTGGCGTCGCAGCCTAAAATAAAAGTCCCTAGTGTCATGCCTAGGAATAAAGAAGGTCAAAGACGTCAACGTTAAAGGGAAGTTAGTGGCGATCAAAATGCTCCATTTTCATCCAGACCCTCAATATAATATCATCCTGCCCTGGGTTCAGAAGGATTACAAATGGGAGATCCGTACAGACCTTGTTCCCGAACTTCCTCGAGAGGGTGAAAGACTCACTATTCATCATCTTGGAAACTCATTAATTCCCATATATCTTTTTACTATGGGATTCCCTCTCCTCATTGATAATGTGGTTGCTGAATTATGTATTTAGTACAAACTATGCTTGACATAGGTTGCCCTTAAATCTTGAGGCTGGTTATGTGTCTATGTTATCTGGCGGAAAGGGCTGGCGTAGATTTTACCTTCCAACATCTTATTCACCTCTATTCCCCAAGATCAATCGGGAGGAGGGGGGATAATCAATATTTCGCAACAGGGATCAAAGGCTCTAATATCACACTATAAAGATCCACCATTAGTGGTTTGAAAAATATTCAATAGTTCCTATCAAGTTTCTTAATACAAACGATACGTTCTACTTCCCGAAAAAGTGGAATAATGATCATGAATATTCGAGTTACCCTACCTTAGTAACATGCTTCAGATTATTTTTTACCTTTGATGTTTTGCAGTCATCACAGTGCCTCTCGAAAGAGTGTCCGACACTGAATAATGGGTATCCAATATCCTGCATGTTTTGACCAACTGCTCGAGGAGTTGGAAGCTTATTGGTAGTGAACTCAGTGACATTCGAGTGTTGTATCATAGTAGCCTTCCTATCCTCGAAGACCGAGAATGAAAACCTCCAAAAAGAGATCGAAGAGCTCAAGGAAATAAACGAGGATCTCAAAACGTAGATGGACCGTATAAACAAGATGTGATTAGAGGATGCAAGATTTCTTGGGTAGTGATGTTCCCTTTGTGTCAAATAGAACATGTCTTCAAAGAGGATTTTAGATCTAGAAGGAGAGTTTACCACGAGGACTAGTGCTGAGGTGCAACTGAGGGAAAGCTGCTCTTGGTTGGAGACCGAGCTCCAAGGCTTAAGGTCAAAGTGAGAAACGGCCTAGGTGTGGGCGTTAGTCAATAATACCCATTAGAATCTGCTGAAGAGGCCCTTGTGAATTTATAGAAGAGGGTGGTGTTGGATGGGTCCTGGGCAGTTCTGTAGGCTAGCTCCATTCCCTCCACGAGGTGCATGTTGGTGAGTTGGATATACCACTCATAATTTCTAACATTAAAGCCGAGGTAAGGGACTTACCGGTACTACTTGGCCTTTCCTCTCCCGACAGGCATGGGCTTAACACCAACTTGGATAAGGAAGGCTTTGATGATGATGACAGAGAGAGAGAGAAGAGGCTAACCGTGAATCCTTAACCCCTTCGACAACTACTAATGTTCATGCCAATGCCCCATCCACTTATTGTTATGATTATGATTCCAACTAAATACAATAACCTTCATATTGAACAATTCAGAATTACAACTACATGAGCGGAAGCTAACCTGAATCCATGAGTGGAAATCGTTGAACCTCCTTTGATGATTGTCCAAAGGTCCTTATGAAGATTGCTCCTTGATCCTTCCTTCATGATTGTCTTGAAGTTTATGTCTCCACAAGAATTCCTTACAAGACTTGAATATGTGAATGGTTTCACAACAATAATAATATGACAATAACCAAAGTTGGTGTATGGTTTTCCACAAGAATTTGCAAGACAACTATGGAGTTTCTCTTGATTCAATAGGAGGAAGAAGAGATTATGTCTTGCAATAATGTGGGAACCATAACCCCCACTTTATAACAAAAGAGTTACATAACCCAAGAGTCACAAGAGTTACATAATTCAAGAGTCACAAGCATGTAACCATGGTTACATATATGTAACCTTAGTTAGCCCATCATTAACTAAGGTTACCCTTTTGGGTATCTACACATTAGTCCTACACTTTATATGACAATACATTGGCCCCCTTAACATAATGTCCATAAGACCACAAAATTAGGCCAAACCAAAAGATAGCACATAACATATAATTTATCCATATATTGTTTATATGTATGTAGATATAAGTCCATATATCTTACAATCTCCCACTTGGACGAGATACACATACATATGTACAAACCTTAGCATTATATGTTACAAAATAACCTTAAGAGCTCAAAATTGCTATCACAATAAAATTGTCATGAACAATCCGGTCCATCAATCATACCAACATAGGAACTAAGTGCTCTTCGTTACTAATTCGTAACTAGAACCAACATAGATCACGTATATCAATATAACCAACGACATAGATCAAGTGTAGGTATGTAGAATGGAAATAACATAAAGTGTGGTCAAGAATGTCTATTTCCAATCGGTTCTCTTTATTGAGATCAATCATAAACTGTAAGAGTACAAAAAACTTTAAAACTGAATATCTGCGCAGATATAACTGAATTACTGAATTTCTGAATATAATGGACAATACATAAATGTACAATACAAACTCCCACTAAAATACATAATCCTTATCTGATTTGACACCCATACAAGCAATATGCTCATGAAATACTTTTGATGTCAATCCCTTAGTGAGCGGATCTGCAAGCATGGAGTTTGTACTAATGTACTCAATGCACAATTGTCCATTTTGTACTCTTTCTTTAACAACCCGAAATTTGACGTCCATATGTTTTGCTTTCGTCAAACTACTATTGTTATTAGCATAAAAGGACTGCCGATCTGTTATCGCATAATAGCCTAAGTGCCCTTTTGATGCTATCAACAATTCGCAGTCCACCAACAAAATTCCACAGCCATAATGCCTCATTGGATGCTTCATAACATGCCATGAACTCCGCTTCCATGGTGGAAGTGGCTGTAAGAGTTTGCTTGATGCTTCTCCAAGAGATAGCACCGCCCGCAAGCATGTAAATATAGCCTGAAGTGGACTTCAAACTATCCTGACATCTAGCAAAATCGGAATCGGTATACCCAATGATCTCAAGCTGGTCCGATTTCCGGTATGTAAGCATGTAATCCTTTGTTCTCTGTAAGTACCTCATGACCCTTTTGGCTGCTTCCAATGGTCCATTCCCGGATTGCTTAGATATCTACCTAACATCCCAACAATGTATGCTATATCAGGTCGTGTACATACCTGAGCATACATCAGACTACCTACCGCCGAAGCATAAGGCGTCTTCTGCATTTCCGAAATTTCATAATTATTATTTGGGCACTGTTTGAGACTAAACTTGTCTCCCTTAGAAACAGGGGTGTTGCCTGGTTTACAATCCTGCATGCCAAATCTTTTATGAACCTTATCGATATAGCCCTTTTGTGACAGACCGAGAACACCTTTGGAGCGATCTCGTTGTATCTGAATTCCTAATACAAAAGAAGCTTCACCAAGATCTTTCATTTCAAATTTCTTTGAAAGAAATTTCTTAGTTTTATGCAATAATGCTATGTCATTACAGGCAAGCAGTATGTCATCGACATATAAAACCAGAAAAATATACTTACTCCCACTGAACTTATGGTATGTACAGTCATCAGCAATATTCGGTTCAAAACCAAAAGATGTAATGACTACATGAAACTTATAATACCATTGACGAGAAGCTTGCTTGAGCCCATAGATGGATTTCTTTAATTTGCAAACCCTTTTCTCTGATTCATCCGAAACAAAGTTTTCAGGTTGCACCATATAAATTGTTTCCTCAATGTCACCATTGAGAAATGGTGTCTTAACATCCATCTGATGAAGCTCAAGATCAAAATGTGCTACTAATGCCATTATAGTCCTGAAAGAGTCTTTCGATGAAACTGGAGAGAAAGTCTATTTATAATCAATGCCTTCCTTTTGAGTGTAGCCTTTTGCGACAAGACGAGCTTTATACTTAATAACATTGCCCTCTGAATCCCTTTTGGTTTTAAAAATCCATTTACAACCAAAAGGTTTAATACCTTCGGGCAATGTAACAAGCTCCCAAACGTCATTATCGCTCATAGACTTCATCTCACCATTCATGGCATCGATCCACTTTTGAGAGTTAGAACCCTTAATGACTTGACGGAAGTTGATTGGATCATCTTCCTCAAGTCCAATATCAGTTTCTTGTTCTTGGAGAAATACAACATAATCATCCGGAATTGCATTTCTCCTCTCTCTAGTGGATCTCCTTAATGGCATTTCAGTTTCTTGAGGTTGTTGAGTTTGATTTTCATTAGTAATTTCAGGATCCTGATTGGGGAGATTTTCGAGATTGTCTTGAACTGGAGTTGTATGAGCCGTGTCAGGAATGAGAACACCCTGACCAAGATCAACAACTTGAATGAAAGACACATGTTCTTCCTCGAAGACAAAATCTCTAACAACTTTATCTCCCCACCCCCCAAACTCAATATCCTCAAAAAACCTAGCATTACCCGTCTCAAAAATAGTTCTAGAAGTGGGATCATAAAACTTAAAACCCCTGGATCTTTCAGAGTATCCAACAAAATAGCTACTAATCGTCTTAGCATCCAGTTTCTTTTCATTCGGCCTATAAGGCCTTGCCTCAGCTGGACAACCCCAAATGTGGGTTTATGCCCAGTCCAAAGTTCATATGGGGTTTTGATTGTAGCTTTAGTTGGAACTCTATTAAGAATATAAGCTGCGGTTTTTAATGCTTCACCCCAGAGTGAGTCTGGTAAAGTAGTACGACAAATCATACTTCTTACCATATCCTTAAGGGTCCGATTTCGTCTCTCAGCTACACCATTCATCGTAGGACTTCCTGGAATAGTATACTGAGGGACGATCCCACACTCATCTAGGAATTTAGCAAATGGCCCTGGACGTTGTTCACCTGAACCATCATATCGAACATAGTATTCACCACCACGGTCAGATCTAACGGATTTAATTCTTTTGCTTAGTTGATTTTCAACTTCAGCCTTAAATGATTTGAACACGTCTATGGATTGGGACTTTTCATGAATAAGATATAGGTACCCATAACGAGAGTAATCGTCTATGAATGTGATAAAGTATTGTTGACCATTCCTACAAGGAGTAGGAAATGGCCCACAAATATCCTTATGTATCAATTCTAAGACGTCCGAAGCTCTCTTAGCACCTAATCTCGTCTTGTTTGTTTGTTTTCCCTTGATACACTCAACACAAATATCCGAATTTGAGGAATCAAGAGAATCAAGAATTTCATATGACACGAGTTTTTGAACTCTTTGAATGGATATGTGACCCAAACGTTTATGCCAGAGTGATATAGAATTCTCATTAGTTAATTTTCTTTTGGTACCACTTAAACTTGTATGTAAAGTTTCATTATTTGAAGTTATTGTTTCAACCAAATATAGGCTATCAAATGTTGATAAAACACCAGTACCAATAAGATTTGAATTCTGAAAGAGACTAACTTTATTGTCACCAAAAGAACATAAATAACCGAATATGTCCAATTTGGGAACAGAAATTAAATTCCGTCTAAAAGACGGTACAACAAAAGTCTCATCCAAATCTAAATGAAAACCGGTCTTAAACAACAACCTAAATTTGCCAATAGCCTCAACTGGCACCTTCTTGCCGTCACCCACATAGATGTATCTTTCACCATCATTTGGTTTTCGGCAGTTCAGGCAACCCTGCATAGATATACTTATGTGAGTAGTAGCAGCAGAATCTACCCACCAAGTATCGTTAGGTACCGAAATCAAATTAACTTCAGAACAAACAAGAGAAAAAAACGTACCTTTTTTCGCACGCCAGGCATGGTACTTGGTACAATCTTTCTTCACATGATTAGTCCCCTTACAGAAAAAACAACCTAATTCAGTAATTTCAACCTTAGGTTCCTTATGTTGGTTAATCTTGGGCCTTGCAACCGCAACTTCCTTACCTTTCCTCTTCTTAGTTTCCTTAGAAAAGGATACCAAATGAGCACTTTCAGTCTTATCTTGCTTTATCATTTCCTCTTCTTGCACACAATGTGAAATGAGCTCATTAAGAGTCCATTTCTCCTTCAGGCAGTTGTAACTTACCTTAAACTGATTAAAGTGTGCAGGAAGAGATATCAAAACAAAGTACACAAGCAGTTCCTCAGGTAATTCTAGCTTGAGTGACTTAAGTTTCGAAGCAAGATGAGACATTTCCAAAATGTACTCCCTAATGTTTCCCTTGCCCTTATACCTCATGGAAACAAGTTTACTCAATAGTGTACTTGTTTCCGCCTTTTCGTTTTGCATAAAACGCTTTTCAAGGTTTTCAAGGAAAACTTTGGCATTAGCTTCATCATTCATAGTGCCCCTGAATGATTCTGGAATTGCACGCTTCATGATCATTAGACTCATGCGATTCGAGCGTTCCCACTTCTCCATCTCCCTCCTTTCATCAGGAGAGGATGTATCCTCAAGAGAAGCAGGTTGCTCAATCCGAAGTGCAAGGTCAAGATCCATGCAACCGAGAACTATCATGATGTTCTCTTTCCATTCCTTAAAGTTTGTGCCGTTAAGCACATAGATGCTATTGATGTTGGCAGATATAGAAGCAGCAGAAGAATTAACTGAAAATAGAACAAAAGGATTACTTAATACATGCTTACAATAACTTGAACTTTAACTGAAATGCTTTATAGATTCAAAATAGGCATATCCCATTACAAGATACCTAGCACAACATTGATTTTAGTCTTTGGACAGAAAAACAACTTGGTAGTGGTACTCTTGGTGTAGTGATCAAATATAGACAATAAACTCCTGTCAAATATCAAGCCTTCCTTTGGGCCGACTTAATATTCACATGGAAAACCAAATAATTGTCTCATATTTATCACCACAAGCATGTTCGAATTCCTGCCAAATTACAACCTTCCTTTGGACCGGTGTTAAACGCATGGAAGACTAACATCCACAGTCATCTTATATTTCAAGATTAATCAATCTACACAATAGAGGTTACTTTGGCAACTTAATGCTTCAATTGACTAATTTAAAATATTAGATGCTAAAAACTTTAGTTCTTTAAGCCATATTATGAATCTTAACTTAATATGTTACATGTTTTTGACATGCAACATCTGACTATTAATTGTTATAGGCTTGAGAGGACAATTCCAAAAATGAAAATTGATGGACTAAAACAATTAATATTCAAAACTTAATTATTAATGTATAATACATTAATAAAAAAAACTTAATATTAATTGACATATTATTAATATTCAATTAAAATCTGAAACTTAAAAAAAAACTTGAAACGTTTCAACCTTACCGGTCCAGGATAATCGATTATCTTAAACAGATAATCGATTATTCTGGTATTAAAAAAAAATTTCAAACTTTACTGGACCAGGTTAATCGATTAACTTTTTAAGATAATCGATTATTCTGGTATTAAAAAAAATGTTTCAAACTTACTGGACCAGGTTAATCGATAAACTTTTACGATAATCGATTATTCTGGACCAGGTTAATCGATTAACATAAAAGTTAATCGATTAACAAGGCTTGCGTAAATTTCCAAAATATTTCTGAAAAATTGAGTTAATCGATTATCTTAAAAGTTAATCGACTAACTTTTGCCACTGTTTTTGCGAAATTTTCTGAACAAAACATGATCTTCAACAAGAATCTTAAACATGAAAACATGTTGTTTACCAACCAAAATCATGTAAAATACAATGTTTTAATTCAGGTAAAAATACATGATATTAAAACATCAAACTTCATCACAACACAACATTCATAAAAAACATGCTATTTCATGGTACTTGAATTTCATAAATAAAATTCTAACAAAACTTGAACATGAACTTTATATAACAAGAATCTTATGAACTTCCAAATTATCCAAATATGAACCTGGCTCTGATACCAATTGTTATGATTATGATTCCAACTAAATACAATAACATTCATATTGAACAATTCAGAATTACAACTACATGAGCGGAAGCTAACCTGAATCCATGAGTGGAAATCGTTGAACCTCCTTTGATGATTGTCCAAAGGTCCTTATGAAGATTGCTCCTTGATCGTTCCTTCAAGATTGTCTTGAAGTTTATGTCTCCACAAGAATTCCTTATAAGACTTGAATATGTGAATGGTTTCACAACAATAATAATATGACAATAATCAAAGTTGGTGTGTGGTTTTCTACAAGAATTTGCAAGACAACAATGGAGTTTCTCTTGATTCAATGGGAGGAAGAAGAGATTATGTCTTGCAATAATGTGGGAACCATAACCCCCACTTTATAACAAAAGAGTTACATAACCCAAGAGTCACAAGAGTTACATAATTCAAGAGTCACAAGCATGTAACCATGGTTACATATATGTAACCTTAGTTAGCCCATCATTAACTAAGGTTACCCTTTTGGGTATCTACACATTAGTCCTACACTTTATATGACAATACATTGGTCCCCTTAACATAATGTCCATAAGACCACAAAATTAGGCCAAACCAAAAGATAGCACATAACATATAAATTATCCATATATTGTTTATATGTATGTAGATATAAGTCCATATATCTTACACTTATGCTTCCCAAGCCCCCAGTTGTAGTCCGAGTCCCCGTAGTTCTTCTTAAGCATTTTATTGTACTTCCTATTTTCAGGCCCCTTCTTGTATTTCATTCTTGTGAATCTGGTTGTTCCTTTTGCACTTTTGCCACAATTTTTTTGTTTGGTCTTCGTAGTCTTAGAAACTTAGAAGAAATCATTGCCAGTCATGACTCAACAATTTAATTTTTTATTTATTTACGAAAGTGGTCACTATTTTGTGTTTATTTGGAGCGAGTGAAGGTGACCTCTCACCTTCACTATTTCCGTAAAAGAAAGGGAGAGCTTGTCTGAAAGCATATTCATAAGACATGAGTGAAATACACATACTTAGAAAGAAATGGAACTCTATTCATTTGAATGTGATAATGACACTGAAAACATTTGCTGTATCAGGTACCTTCCGATTGTATGGCCAAGACGGCTTATGCTAATTTGAATTTACATTTGCGCGCTTCTTTTGGGGCGACTTTTTCTAATAATATTGTAGGCTTTTTCTTCGCTTCAGTTATGACATCTTTGTGAGGTCATCCGAACTTTGGAGATATGAATCTTCTATTCACCTTAAGATATTCCAAATGTATGTTTCCTGACCATTTCAAATTCTCATGTTCTGGCTTTTCACCTCCTGGATGTTCACGTATGGATTCCATACGGGTTGTCTGTCCCCTCAGAGTCAAGTTTGAGGAATGAAGATTTGAATGCTGAAATGCTATCCAACATCGACAATTTCTCCCAATGTTCATGTTCCTACAAAATGTAATTGAGGGTCTGGGGGAGTATTCTTAGATGAAGATGGTACCCGACCCCTTTCATGATTAGACTGTTCGACCTTGGTGTAGAACTACGAAGGTTTACTGGGTGTGCTAGAAAGGTTTGTGTGGTTATTTTCCAGGCTGGGCCGATTTTTTGCTTATCATATAAAAATGTTAATACAAAATAACAAATTCATAAGACAAGTTGAAGGAGATATAAAGAAAATCGCCGCGATTTAGAATTAGAATCATTTGATAAGTGCCACATTCCAAATTGCCTTTACTGGCATGCCATCCATTTTTCAAGCTTGTATGGTCCCTTGTGAGTTATTTCAGTGATTCTATAGGGTCCTTCTCAGTTCGTCCCTAGCTTTCCCATGTTTGGTTCCTAAGAAGCTACAAATATGCTTCAGATTACATAGTCTCCTACCATGAAATATAGCTGTCCAATAGGACGGGACATGACAAGACCAAATAAACGGGACCGGACGAGATGGGACAAAATTTAGCCGGAACAATGGTGGGACGGGCCTAAGACGAGATAAACGAGATAAAACAGCAGGCCCATCTCATCCCACTAACAAATAGGATGGGATAGTACGGTTCGCGGGCCTTAAGTGGGCCTTTTAATTTTTTTAAAATCATTTAAGCATTAAGTTTGGTAACGACTAGTTTTTTTTAAATGGCTAAGTTTTAATGTTTACAACGGCTAATTTTTTGACTTATTTAATAAACTTAAAACTTAATAAATTATAAAGAAACTTTGTAAAGAATAATAAAATATTAAAATAAAAGACTTGCAATGAAATATATTAGTAATTATAATTGAGTTTTAATTTATGTAATATAATTTCAAGCTATTAAATAACTAGGTTAGAATGTAAGACAATTCAAGGCTTAGAGCCAATTATTTTATTTATAGAAGTTTTAAATTTCACATACAATTATAATTCTTTTGAATAGTACCTAATCTACACAACCACCTTCTATGAAGGGTTCTATTTGAACTAGGCCTCTTTGTCACGATCCGATTCTCTCTCCGTAAGATATCGTGATGGCACCTAGTCTCTACGACTAGGTAAACCTAGAAATTACGAAAATAATAAAAAATAAAGACAATGTCAAGAACTAAATTTCAACAGTTAACTATATGAAGGAATAATGCCGCTCGGCATGTACAAGTAAAATTACACTAAGGTATAAACGATGTTCCCAAAACAAGGTACTCACAAGTCACAAGCTCTAAGAATTTGTCTAACTATTTCTATACATCGGCAACTAGATGAAATAAAGGAGGAACAACATAAAAAGGGATAGAGGAGGACTCTGATGTCTGTGGACGTTGGTAGATATACCTTGAAGTCTCTGGAGCAGTAGCAAGTACACAACTAATAGCGGGGCTAGTTAGATGTACCTGGATCTTCACACAAACATGCGCAAAAGAATAGCATAAATACTCCACAACGGTACCTGGTAAGTTTCAAGCCTAACCGTGATAGAGTAGTGACAAGGTCAGGTCAGGGCCCTACTGGTATATAATAAGTAAGACAAAAGATATAATAATGTGAAAAGACTGAGAATATTACAAGGAGAATTTTATTGAAAATAACAACATAACGCATAGTGATAAACAACAGGGGCGCTCCCGAGATACCGTCTCGTAGTCCCAAAAGTAAAGCTCATCATAGGATCTCCCGAGATACCGTCTCATAGTCCTAAAAGTAAATATGCAAGGAGATCTCCCAAGGTACCACCTCGTAGTTTTGAAAGTAAATGTACAAGGAGATCTCTCGAGGTACCGCCTCATAGTCCCAAAAGTAAATGTGCAGGGACATCTCCAGAGGTACCGCCTCGTAGTCCTAAAAGTAAACACATACTTCGAAACCGATGGAAACAACATTTAACAACAAGGACTCTACAGTTAAGACTGATACAAATAAAGGACAAACATGAATTCAACTAAGCATGCTGCACAAATTTCAAATAAGCATTTAAGACACATAGACATGCGATATTAGGATAAACCGGATAACTACACATGCTGGTATAACTCAATTAATATATAACATGTTACTACTCAGTAAAAAAACCTGGATTTTACAACAGTTCACTTGTGTACGCACTCGTCACCTCGCATACATGGCGCTCACATATCACAAAGGTATCACAATAGTATCAAATCCTAAGGGAATTTTCCCGCACAAGGTTAGGTAAGCCACTGACCTCGAACCAAGCTCAGTCAATCAGTAAGGATGCCTTTTCCTTGATTTTTCGACTCTAAGTGGCGCAAATCTTGCGAAAAGTAATTATATACCATAAATATAATTTTAAGAAACTAATATAATCAATGAAATCAATACTTTAACAAGAAATTTGAAAATCTCCCAAAAAATAACCCGGGACCACGTCTCGAGTAAAAGTCAAAAAATACGATCCCCCATTCAACCATGATTTCACTAGTACCAAAATCACTCAAATCCGATATCAAAACCTCAATCAAAAACTCAAAATTTGGTCGAACAACTTTTTTTACTTTTCCCCTAAATTTCTCAACCCAAATCTTAAATTAGAAGATGAAACTAGTGATAGAGTAGTGGGATATAACCAAAAACAAGTGAAGAATCATTACCCAATCGATGCCTCTTCAATTCCCTCAAAGTTTCGTCCAAATCCGAGCTCTCTAACTCAAGTTTTGATAAAAATGGGAAATCCCTACTTTTGAAATATAAATTGCTGCCCAGGTAATTCCTTCTTCGAGAATGCGGCCTCACTCTCACATTCGCGTTTCACAAATAACTACTGACCGAAAATCCTTCTACGCAAACGTGAGGACCCTCTCGCAAACGCGATACATGATTGACCTACCTTTTCGCGAACATGATGCCTACTACTCTTGAATGCGACGCCTACTATGCGAACGCATAGAACAAATGCCGTGGGGTCCCAGCTGCTCTACTTCCTCTAAGAAAATGCCATACTCTTCACGCATTCGTGATACACCTCTGAACAGACTATTGCGAACACGACTCCCACTTCACGAACATAAAGCACAATTCCTCCTGCCACTAGCTCCCATTTGTGAATGCAGAACTCCCCTCGCGAATGCAAAGAAGGAAACCAACAATTGAATACCTGATTTTTCTATTATTCCAACAAGTCCAAAACTAGTCCGTTTACCACCAAAATCCACCCGAGGCCTGCGGGACCTCAACCAAACATACCAACAAGTTCTAAACATCGTACAAACTTAGTCGAGCCCTCAAATTACATCAAAGAACAACAAAAACACGAATCACACTACAATCTAAACTTAATGAACTTTGAAACTTCAAATTTCCATAACCGATGCCGAAACCTATCAAATCACGTCCGATTGACCCAAAGTTTTGCAGACAAGACATAATTGACGTTATACCTACTTTAAATTTTGGAATCAGAATCCAACCCCGATATCAAAAAGTTCACTTCCGGTAAAGTTTCCCATAAATTTAACTTTCTCCATTTCAAGCTTAATTCAGCTACAGACCTCCAATTCACAATCCAGACACACTTCGAAGTCCAAAATTACCCAACGGAGCTAGCATGACTAAAGAAACTCCATTTCGGAGTCATCTTCACACAGTTCCAACTATGGTCAAAATCCTAGAACTTAAGCTTCCATTTTAGGGACTAAGTGTTCCAATTCACTCCGAAACAAAAAACAAAGCCTCCCAGCAAGTCACATAAGCGTAGAAGATACGAGAAAAGCAATAAATAGGGGATTTGGGTTATTACTCTCAAAATGACTGGCCGGGTTGTTACATCCTCCCCCTCTTAAAACAATTTCATCCTCGAACGAGCATAGAGACATACTTGAAGTGGTGAAAAGATGAGGATAACGGATGCACATATCATGCTGGTTCTCCCAAGTCTCCTCCTCGACTGGGTGACTCCTCCACTGAATCTTCACTGAAGCAGTGTCCTTTGACCTCAGCTTTCGGGCATGTCTGTTTAAAATAGCTACCGATGCCTCAATATAAGATATATCCTTGTCCAATTGGACCGAGCTGAAATTCAGTACATGAGATGGATCGCCGTGATACTTCATGAGCATTGAAATATGGAATATTTGATGAACTCTTGCTAGATTGGGAGGCAAGGCAAGATGATAAGCAACATGCGCAACTTGCCGAAGCACCTCGAATGGACAAATAAACCTTCGGCTCAACTGCCCTTCTTTCTGAACCTCATAACCTCCTTCATAGGCAAAACTTGCAGCAAGACCCGCTCTTCAACCATGAATGCAACATCGTGAACCTTCCGATCCGCATAACCTTTCTGTATAGATTGGAATGTGCAAAGTTGATCTTAATCATGTTAACCTTCTCCAAAGTATCTTGAACCAAGTCTGTACCCAATAGCCTAGCCTCACTAGGCTCGAACAAACCCACTGGAGACCGACAATACCTACCCTATAAAGCCTCATAGGGTGCTATCTGAATGCTCGATTGATAATTGTTGTTGTAGGCAAACTATGCAAGTGGCAAGAATTGACCTCCAAAAACTACCACACATGCACAACACATATCCTCCAGTATCTGAATAGTGCACTTGGACTATCCGTCCATCTAATTGTGAAATGCTATACTCAAATCAACCCGAGTACCAACTCATGTTGTACGACCCTCCAGAATCGTGATGTAAATTGTGTCCCCCGGTCAGATATGATGGATACTGGCACACCATGAAGCATGATAATCTTTCGAATATTAACTCGAGCCAGCTGCTCGAATTAATATGTAGTCATTATAGGACTGACATGAGCTGACTTGGTCAGCCTATCCATAATCACCCAAACTTCATCAAACTTCTGCTGAGTCCGTGGAAGCCCAACAATGAAATCCATAGTGATCCGCTCCCATTTCCAGTCTGGAATCTCTCACTTTTGAAGCAATCCACCTGGCCGATGATGATCTTACTTCACCTATTCGAAATTTAGATACCGGGATACATATTCCATTATGTCCTTCTTCATTCTCCTCCACCAATAATGATGCCTCAAGTCCTGATACATCTTTACTGTACCCTGATGAATCAAGCACCACGAACTGTGGCCAAGGACTAAATATCCAATGCCAATGGCCTCTCAGCTGCTAGTAGATATGATAAGTTCACCAAACTCTCCGCCCAGCGACTCAAGGCATCAACCACCACATTGGCCATCTCGGGATGGTATAGAATAGTGATACCATAATCCTTAAGCAGCTCCAACAACCTCTGTTGATGCAAGTTAAGATCCTCTATTTGAACACATGTTGCAAAATACGGTGATCAATGTAGATCTCACAAGGGACACCGTACAAATAGTGCCGCCAAATATTTAAGGCATGAACAATTGCTGCTAATTCAAGGTCATGGACGCGTAGGAAATTACCCTACTATCCTACATCAACACCATGCTATGACCAATTCGCGATCATCGCAATATATTGTATAAGACCCCGAACCTATAGGCAATACCAATATTGGCACCGTAGTCAAAGCTATCTTGAGCTTTTGTGAGCGCTCCTCACACTCCTCTGTCTATCTAAATATAGCACCTTCTAGGTCATCCTGGTCATAGGTGTTGCAATAGATGAGAAACCCTTTACAAATTAATGGTAATACCCCGTCAAACCAATAAAAGTCCGAATCTCCGTAGCTGAGAATGGTCTAGGCCAACTCTGGACTGCATCAACCTTCTTCAAATCCACCTTGATCCCCTCACTCGACACTACATGTCCCAAAAATGCCACTGCATCTAGCACAAACTCACACCTTGAGAATCTTGCATATAACTTATTTTCTCTCAAGGTCTGAAGCACAGTCCTTGGGTGCTGCTCATTGTCCTCCTAACTCCAGGACTACACTAGAATGTCGTCAATAAATACAATCACAAACGAGTCAAGATAGGTCCAGAATACACTATGCATCAAATGCGTGGATGGTGCTAGGGCGTTGGTCAACCCAAATGATATCACAAGGAACTCGTGGTGACAATATTGAGTCTTGAAAGCAGTATTCGGGATATCTAGCTCACAAATATTCAACTGATGATAGCCTGAATGCAAGTCAATCTTGGAAAACACTCGGGCACCTTATAACTAATCAAATAGGTAATCAATATGAGGCAATGGATACATATTCTTCACCATAACATTATTTAACTGGCGATAATTAATGCATAGAACCATCCTTTTTCTTCACAAACAAGACCGAAGCATCCCAATGTGATACATTGGTTCGAATAAATCCATTATCAAGAAATTCCAGTAACTATTCTTTCAACTCCTTCAACTCAGGAGGAGCCATACGATATGGAGGAATAGAGATGGCTGAGTGCCCGACAACAAATCAATAACAAAGTCAATATCTCTGTTGGCGGCATGCTTGGAAGATCAACTAGAAATACATATGGATAATCCCTCACTACTAGGACTGACTAAACAATAGGGGCATCAATACTGACATCTCTCACATAAGCTAGATATGGGTCACACTCCTTCTCAACCATTCGTTGAGCTTTAAAAAATGAAATAGCTTTGCTGGAAATGTAATCTAAGGGACCTCTCCAATCTAACCACAATAATCCTAGCATAGCCAACATCACGGTCTTAGCGTGAGAATAAAGAATATCATAATGGGGCAAAAAACAGTCCATGCCCAAAATAATACCTAAATCTACCATACTAAGCAATAATAAATTGGCTCTGATCTCAAAACCACACAAAAAGACCAAACATGACGATTACACAGGGTCAACAACAATAGAATCTCCTATAGGTGTAGAAATATAAATTGGAGAACTCAAAGAATCACGAGATATGCCCAAATACAGAGCAAAACAAGATGACACATAGGATTAAGTGGAGCCTAGATCAAATAAGTCTGACATATCTCTATGACAGATCAAAACAATACCTGTAATGACACCGTTGGATGCAATTGCCTCTGTATGAGCATGAAGGGACTAATATCTGACTGGCCTCCCCGTTTAGGGTGACCTCTACCTGCCCGATCTCCACCTCGAGCTAGATGAGTAGGTGGGGTAGTAGCTAGTGCTGTAATCAAAGCATGAGGACCTGGTGGAGCATATGGTGCCTGAGAAGTCTGTGGAGGTGCACCCCTACTAAGTCTGGGTTAATCCATCACCATATAGAGAGTGTCACACCTCCCTTTTCCTACCCCCACAGAGGGGCATAGGGCAGTTTTTCAAAATTAAAGTGACAATTGAAAATGGGATTATTTTATTTAAAATACAGAGTCACCACTTGGGATAATTTATGGTGTCCCAAGTTATCGGTTTAGAATCTCGAATCGAGGAAGTTTGACTCTATTTTATAGTCCAAGAAACACGAAATTTGGGTAAGGAATTTTGTTAACTCGGGAGAATGTGTTAAGCATTCCTGGATTCCGTGGTTTTAGCACGGTTGCTCAACTATTATTATTGGCCTATTTATTTAATGTTAAAACATTTTTTTAAACCTATGTGAATTTTATTCCTTTTAAAACCACTTTTAATAATACAATTGTTATACAACTAATTATATGGTTACAAGTTGCGAATAATGTCACGGGAACCGTACGAACTAAAAGATCTTCCTATTCTAAATAAGGCTGATGCCTGTCATAAAGAATAAGCATGCTTGGCTTACTTGAATCTGTGTTAGGGATGGGGAATGAGCTTCAAAACAAAGAGTAGAGGTGAATGGTTTGAAAGTAGATGCTAGTGGTTCAAATCGTGTATTAAACCAACCTATTCTTTCTATCTATTCTTCTTATTAGTAAAGAAGTGCCTCGGGCTCAATTCTTCCAGTGCTTTAATGTTTAGTTCAAAAAGTAACCTATAAGAAAAAATGGTAGAAATACCCGGAACCTAAATCTATCGGAACTTACCTCATCAACTTTCACACCATAGACACCAGAGAGATCTTCACAAGGCAGGCTAAAATAAAAGACTAAGAGGCGCTGTAAGCGAGCAAAGAGTTATGCCACCCACAATCCACAACATGTTTATTTTATTAACAAGGTTAAATTGTTTTTGGACAACATAAATATACTTCTGGATTTTTGAAAATATGCATCACAACTACGTCACGAGAACCGTATCGGTAGCTATGGCAATTTATTTAATTAGCACGCCAAAATCAAACTGCGAAAGTTCAAGGCATTTATACACTAGTTAAGGTATCTATGTAAGGGCCATTGACTAAGTGATTGGATGGAACGTCTCAATTTTATTAAAGGAAAAGCATTTAACTAAGGATGTTCATATTTAAAACTAATTTGAGATTAAGTATCACGATCACGCTATGGGAACCGTATCTGCAGTTGTGATGATTTAATTGCATGTCTAAAGCAAAGTACGAGATATATGCACTCTTAAAATTAACTCTAATATTATTGACCGGATGTGGATTAAAATTAAACAATTAACATTGATACATGCTTTTGATCTTCTGAACCGCTGGCCTAGATAAGAAGCCAGTCACACTATTTATAGTACCAACACTGAAAATCGTTGGGCTCACAATCAAGCCCAAGGAAAATGAAAGAAACAACGAGTAGGCTCCCAAGCCTGGCTTGAACCAAGCTACTACATTCATCTCGGATTGGGCTTAAATATGTCTCTATTGGCCCATAATGAAGGAGACCTTCATTAATCTCCATATTATATATAAAAAACATTTACATGTTCCTTTGTTACAACCCATATCCACTCGAGTTAGTTCATGCCATATGTTAGTTAACACAAATCCACAAAGGAATTATCCTTGAGATGATAAGAAGTTAATCATATTGATCTTAAGTGATACAAGGGTGATTAACAAGTATTAGAAGTCAAGGATGTTGTAACTCGTATTTTCAGGTAAAACTATAGGTGATTAATACACTCAAGCGGCCATGTTTTAAGGTATTTGAATCATATAATATCCATTTCATAGTCTTGAAGTCAAACGAGTTATGAAACAAAAGTCGACAAAAGTTGTCACAACTTAGGTTCAAAATTTTACTTAAGCATTAGGTCAAATGTTTCTAAGATTTTCTCCCAATTTACAAGGAATTATGGGGTGATATTCCCACCAAATTAAAGATCTATGAGTCTAGTTTTATCTCATTAAATCGTTTATCAATACGACATCGGAGTAGAGAGATATAGCTATTTTTTGTGAGACTGCGCAAGCTGCTAGGTGACAAGTAGGTGTGTCACCTACTTGTTGAAATGATAGCCCAAAAAAGGAAAATTTCGGGTCGTCTATTGAGCCCATTTAAGGGTTATATCCTGAAATATAACCCTCAATAAATCTCACAAAAATTTAGATCAAAAATCCTGCAAACCTCCTCCCAAAAATCCCCCACAAACCCTAATCGATTTTCCATCTCTTTCAAATTCTAATTGAGGGTAAAATCAAGAGTTTGAAGAACCAAGGGAAGGGCTTAGTTATCCAACGAGTAAGGTAAGATTACTACACTATTTCATACATTGTTTCTGCTGTTAACTCATGGTAATTCGTTCTATACATGTGAGAACTCATGGGATGGTGATCGGAAGCCGTGAGTTCGAGTTATTCACTTGTAGCGGACTGTTTTGTGGACTATTTTGTCTTGCTCTTGGGCTGCGTGTTTTACTTCTATTTTGTTAATTTTTGGAGGTGGAAGGGTGTGGAGAACATCATATATATGTAGGGTTGTGGCTAATATTTCTTCATAACATTTCCGGGTCATTTGACACGACTACGGTGGTCGTCGTATGTATGAAGTAATTAGATTATGCGTGGACTGTTTTGGGAGGCTCAATATGATTATTATTGATGTTTTTTAGGCTGTTTGGTGACTGTTTTGTATGGTGTGAAGTCATATATATAGGGGAGGTGCGGTCCGTTTCATCGTAAAATAGGTTGTGATTGATACATAATAGTTATGTCGTTTAAATGATAACGATAGTATCGTTTCTCTTATTGTAGACTAAAGAGTTGTGATAATTGCATAGCTTGAGATTGGGGAAGTATATACAAGGTATGTGAGGCTATCCCGCTATCCCTTTCTTTCTTTTGAACGAATCGATTGTACATAATATAATGAACGAGCTTCCAAAGATACTCTACTCTTATAAGCTAGCAGTACTTACATTGTTTCCTCTCTTATAGAACGATTGATGTGATGTTGCTTCTCTTATTCTTTTGTTATCAATGTTGTTGGTACTTCCTAATTCTTATAAGGTTCATAGTGAAGAGTTAGTCCTAATAACATGTACAAAGAATACTGACCTTATGTCACTCCGAAACGAGCATGCATTATAGATATGTATCTATTTTACTCTACCGAGCCGGCTATAGTCGGCCGGGTATTGGGTTTTACCGAGCTCCACGTGTCCGGGTACGATTCAACCGAGCCTTATGATGGCCGGGTACATTTTTTTTACCGAGCCTATTACGGCCGGGTTCGATATGATGATGATGCTGACAGATGCTTATGTATTAACAGTTTATGTATTTATACATATGCATCATGCATTTCATGTCAGTAGCCATCAGAGGTACTAAGATGTTACAGGTTGTATATTCTCTATCCCTGCTTATATTACTGTTCATATTTATGGTTCCCTGCCTTACGTACTCAGTACTTTATTCATGCTGACGTCCTTTTGTTTGTGGATGCTGCATGTCATGCTGCAAGTCTTGATAGACAGGTAGGTGCAGCTCACCCACCATAGTAGGCTGTCTAGTTCAGGGGTGATTGGCGAGATCCCTTCTCTGGACTTGCCGTGGTCTTGGTATGCATTTTTGTTATTGACATTATGGGTATGTCGAGGACCTATTCTGGCTATGTTGCAGAACTTATGTTCCTTTAGAGGCTCATAGACAGGTGTCGACTCATGTATAGTGTGGTATGCCTTGTTGGCTGGGTTTTGTTGTATAGTCTTTCATGGTATCGTGGTAGCTCGTACCTTATATATAGTTTCTTGATTGTCTGGCCGCCCCATGTTATGTATATTTATGCCATAATCTTTTATTGTTGGTTGTCTATGATCCATGAATACCATTAATATTGTTCTCGTTCGCCCTAACGGATAGTAAAGAAGGTTAGGTAAAATGTATGTTGGTGCGCGCCAAGTATAGCCGGGTGCTAGTCATGGCCCTCCACTTTGGATCATGACATCCTTAGGCCCAATGACAGTGAAAGGCCACTTTTAATCATCTAATTTAATAAACAACCAAATTTACATTAACAGTCCCAAAAGGCAACAAATTGATGGACAGGTCTTAATTAGATTGAAGCATGGCGAAAGCAAACAAAGAAACGTATGAATAATTTCACAACTTTTCCAGCATCACCCATACATACAAAAGCAGAAGGAATGATACTAACACATTTACAACCTATAATGTGCTCCTTTTATTTTCACGAAAATTCATAACCTTACAGCTGCATCAATTCTATGAATGATCGCTAAAAAACAAAACCAGTAGATTCATTTTGCACTAAGAGGACCTAGCGAATGAGATAAACCCTTTTAATAAAACTGGATGCAATAACAATAACCAAGCATCAGACATCATTTCCCAAAAACTCGTCACACCAAAGACTCAAGTGACTCCAAAGTAAACCCAAGACCAAAATCACAGTGTACATCTTAACGCAAAAAAAACAAAATTCAAGTCCTAAATTCATGTGTTACAGTGATAACTTTAATACTCTAACACAAATCTACATCTACTGATATGCGAAACAGAACAGTGACTAATAGAAGAAGAGATATACAGATTCAGAACTCAGAAACTAATTACTGAAAAAGTAAATGAAATCACATCAGCCTTAATGCATGTATTGTCATATTCACTTCACATTACAGGGATTCAAAGGAGTACCTGGACACAGCAAAATAAAACCAAAAATGTATTTGAAGTCAGCTTATGGCAGCACAACAATAATAGGTTTAGTATGAAGTCAGCTTATGGCAGCACAACAATAATAGGTTTAGTAGCAAGGAACATCAATGAAAATCAACTTAAACAACCTCAAAACCCAGCCTCATTTTAACTTAGAAGTCTAGAAAACCCCCCAAAAAATACCACTTCAAAAGTTTTTTTTTTCAAAGAAAGAAATCCAGCTCAAACTATAGTAGAAAGAAGTTTTTTACTGTCTTTATATTTTTTGGTGTTCTGATCTCTTCCCCAGAAGTAAAGGAAATGAGCTTCTTAAGGAGGGCTTTAAAGCAGCAAAACTTAAAGAAAATATCTGAACCACTGCCTTTCTTGGCATGCAAGCGTTCCTTTATTCTCTAGAAGCTGCCTTCTTAACCGAAAATATTCTCTAGACCTAAATTCCCAAAGTAACCCCCTGACATTCCGGTATTTACTTCCCAAACTGAGTAGATCATGGGTCAAATTGACCCAAGATTCAAGCCCATATGAATGGGCTTCTTCTGCCCAAGCGAGAGATAACCATGAAACAAAAATATAGACCCAAACATTACAAGCTGAGAAATTAGCGAAATTAAACTAGATATATGACCTAAAAGCTAACTGGACAATTAATAAAGACAAAGAAAGAGAAATCTGAACAACAAATGAACTATTCAAACAAGCACTTTAACAAGTTATACACTAATTCAATACTACTGTCTTACCCAAATAAATCTGGCAAAGCTGGAAAATCAGACAGAAATAAAGAAGAAAAAACAATAATAGTCCTAACATGCAATTAACCAAAACAACCTATTTTAAAAGATTAAACTAGTCAACAGCAAACAGACTACCTATAGATAGATGAATAGAGATAGACACAACAAGAGAGGGAAAGAATATTTATACTGATTTGGCCGAAAACGTTTGAGAAAACAAAGCGAATCGACGAGCGACAACACTTGATGAAGTTTGGCCGGTCATTTTAACTTTGCATGGAATCCGGTGAGCCTTGAAATGAGCCAAAATTAATGCGAATCGATTGTTCTTACTGAGAACAATCGATTGGCATAAATTCCAACTCAAATCTAACCTTAAAACCATTTAAAACTATAAAAAGGGGACAAATTAGGGTTTCAATTTCTGGAGTAAGATTTGAAATTGGGACAAGTGAGTTAGAATATTTTGGAAACTCGTGATGGATTAGGGAACATGAGTTGGTGATGATTGTATGGTAATAGTTTGGATTGTTTCGAGGCTTTGCCACTGGCCAGTGGGGTTTGGGAACTTGGGGATAGCAAGATAAGCTAGGGTTTGGAGTGAATACAAAATGCGGGGGGGGGGGGGGGAGGGGGGGTTAGGACAGTCTTATATCAAATGGGAGGTTATCCCATATGTTCGATTAAATGAAATCAATGGAGGAGATCTAATGGCCAGGGAAACGATGTAGTTTTGGTGTAGGGTGGGATGGACTGGGTGTTTTGATTTAGTCTTGGATTTGAGGCGTTTTTAGGTGAAAATGATTGGGCTTAGCAATAAATGGCCCAAATGAACTTAAGCCCAAACCTATTTTTTTTCAATTCTCCCTTTTTAAAACCCTTTTCTTTTGTTTTTCATTTATTTTCCTTAATTAATAAAAACCCTAAATTAAACTCTAAATGAATTTAAGTTATAAAATCGGACTGGCTATCAAGTCCTAAGATTTATAAAATTTAATTAATCCTAATTAGAAGAGAAAAACTACTGATCTGGAATTAAAGCCAAAAAATATAAAAGTAAGTCAATTTTTGTGATTTTCGTTTTTAATGAAACAACTAATTTACTAATTAATCCTAAAAATATGAAACAAAATCTCAATCTAATGCATTGTATTTTTTTTATTCTTCATGATTTTAAATAAAAGTAAACAGTTATAGAAAAAGCAAACAATTAACACAAATTTCTACAAAAATCCTCTAAAATTGCAAATAATTGGAGAAATTACTATCCTAATTTGTAGGAATATTACACATAGGGAAAAAATCACGTGCTCATAGCTGCCCCTCTTTACTCAGAAACACGAAGAGTTTTTGGGCAAAGATTGAGTGAGCGGATACGAGTGATTTTTGCCTGTTTCAATACTTTGCGAGAAGCATTTTTGAAAGATGTGACCGAAACTTGCTTCCTAGGTTTCCTACATATCCTTGGCTATAAAGGAATCGTGTCAGTGTAGTTCAGGAAGTTTTGGTAGCCAGGACTACCAGAAAGCTGTGATTTCACTGTTGCTGCGACTACTCCTTGCTGAGCTCCTTATTACACCGAGACAAACTAAAATGAATCTAGGCTAAACTATGATATATGAATTACAAGAATCCTATCTACTATCTTCAAGATTGGTCCTTCCACTTCTGCAGTTCTATTGTGCATCTTGAACTGTTGACTTGCCCCTTGAGGCGAGTTTCAGTTGTTTCCATCTTGAATTGAGCTTGTAAATGAGTTCCCTTGTTTTCTAGGTGGGCGCCTGATTGCCAAAACTTGAATTGTAATTCATTATTTTCCAGGTGGGTGTCTGATTGCCAAAACTCGAACGATATTCCCTTGTTCTCCAGGTCGGGTCGTGATTGCCAAGACTTGAACTGTTTTCGGGCGCCTGATTACCAAAACTTGAACTGTGTTCCCTTGTTCTCCAGGTGGGTTCCTGATTACCAAAACTTGAACTATGTTCCCTTGTTCTCCAGGTGGGCGCTTGATTACCAAAATTTGAATTGTATTCCCTTGGTCTCCAGGTGGGCGCCTGATTACCAAAACTAAAACTGTATTCCCTCATTCTCTAGGCTGAAGCCTGATTATTGAAACTTGAAATGTATTGCCTCGTTCTCCGGGTGAGCATCTGATTACCAATACTTTAACTATATTACCTTATTTTCCAGGTGGGCGTCTGATTTTCAAAACTTGCACTGTATTCCCCTGTTCTCAAGGTGTCCGCCTGATTGCCGAAACTTGAACTGTATTCCCTAGTTCTCCAGGTGGGGACGAAACTTCCACTGTATTCCCTTATTCTCCAAGTGGGTTCCTGATTACCAAAACTCGAACTATATTCCCTTATTCTCCAGGTGGGCCTGATTTCCAAAACTTGAAATATATTCCCTTGTTCTCCAGGTGGGATTGATTTCCATAACTTGAACTATATTCCCTTGTTCTCCACGTAGGTGCCTGATTACCAAAACTCGAACTATATTCCCTTATTATCCAGGTGGGCGCGTGATTACAACAAAATAGACAAAACAAAAGAAAGCTTTCTGCCCTAGTTTGGTATTTGGGCACATTTGTGAGTGATAATCAAATCATGTTACCCAAAAGAGCCCTAAGAATTAAAAAACTAAATTGCATTACCCAGGAGGGCCCTGACAATTGAAATTAAATCCCATCTTAAGGGTAAAAATTTCAAAGCTAACTTATATTTCCTAAAGGTAGAGCTTATGCTAAATCTTGTTATCTACGAAGGTCTTGGAATTCAACTAAGTCCTATTATCTAGGAGGGCCCTGGAAATTTTAAATTAAATTATATTATCCAAGAGGGTCCTGAAGATTTACAGTCAAACCTATCTAGCCCATGTTTTTCCTCACGGAGGGTTCCTTCGGGACAAATGGAATTTCTTTCCCCTGCCTCAATCAAAGAAAATGTTATTAGTATGAAAATATGGTGGTTAGTTTTCGGCTTTCTTATTGAAGGTGGCTTCTCCACTGCCATGCTTTGTTTTGATTGGCTGCCTTAGGCTGGCAAAGAATTGTTTGACCTTCTGACTGGATCTCAACCATAGGACCCTGAATGACACAAGTGCCCTGTACTCAACCCGTTCTTTTACATTTTTTTCCTTCCAATTTGAACCTCTATATTTTCCACAAAATTCACAAACCACTCGACCACTTGAACTTTCACTAACACCTTATTTTCCATTTTACTACCAATTTGGAAGTTGGTAGTAAGCTTTGAAATCCTTTCTTACTTTCTTAAACAAGACTGATATTAAAAAAGACTTAGAGAAGTAAACCCAAAAGAAATAAAGCAATGAATTCGAGAGTTAGGAATAAAGAAGAAAATTTGAAACATGATGACTGTTTGAGGGAGAAAAGGAAAATAGACTTATCTGAGCAAGGCTGCCGATAATTATGATCATGACATGCATCTCGGATTAATCAACCTCGAAAGTTCAACAAATTGCCTTCCAGTTGTCTAATTTTATTCCTGGGGATTTCCATAGTCCAATCTCTTTGCAAAGTCACTGAACTTGTTCGTCTTGCGGCACCCTGAAGGGTTTTCACCAGCAAACCTCACCCATTTGTTCATCTGTCAACTCACTATCGCCTTACGGTGACCATGAAGGTTTTTAGCAGTAAGACTCTCTCATTTATTCATCACCTTACGATTCACGTGGGAGTTTTCACCAATAGGACTCTCTCATTTATTCATTTTTCTTTGTGTTGTTTACCATAAAATTGGTAATTATGATTAAATTTATTAAATGGGACTCTAAAAATACGTGATGTATTTCCGACCTAGTTTGTTAAAGCAGATGATGCTAATGATGTGAAACTTAACGATGGAGCGCAAGTTAAAACAAGATAATGATCGAATCGAAGGGCATGCTGCCCGGATGTAGGCCTGACCATTGGAGACTTTAGGGTCGACTTCGAGGTCGAGGTTGAGCTCGAGCTATCAAGGATAGTCAAGGATGGTATAACAGTCAAATATATAATCAAATAGGGCCCTTTATAGCCTAAACTAAGTTATTTGATATAGAACATATATAAAGCAAAGGATATCGAGATATCCTCGGGCCGATATCAAATGAGAATAGATAAGGAGACAAGTAAGCTAAAATGACTCTGTGGCAATAAAGACAAAGAAGTTAGAGAGAAGAAAGAGAGAGAAAATATTATTTCACTTGAGTAGAATGGTTTGCCTTTGCAGGGTATTAATGACTCCCCTTTTATTAGAGGGGGAGCCCAAACTTAGTACAAGATACATTGCGTGATAAAGGAAATGGGATGGTACAACCAACTAGCTTTATGATGTGTGCATGGGCTGATGTTAAGCTGCTCAAATAGACTTAGTCGACCCCAGATACATTCTTCAGGAACTTTTTGCGTTCATTGGGGTTTCAGTCGTTGTTACCTTCGACTGGGTGCTGATAGACCTTTGAAGGAAGTGGCCGACTCGAGGTCCCAGGCCTCCGGAGTAATTTTTCGAAGCATTCTTCCAATAAGAAACCGGCCCTCCAATTTCACTGTGCATAGATAGTCTTTGCATTTCTTAGAGGGAAGCGATAAGAAATGTTTTTGACACCCCATCTTGCAGGCTCTTGAAATGACATCATGCCGATGGTGCAGCCCCGTTCACAAGTGTCGAGATATTCCACCTTTTTATTTCTCTAAGGTCATTAGAAAGATCATGAATCCATGCTTCTTAGGTCATATCATTGCTATCGATTCAGCTTCGATGAACATATTGAATGCGCCTATTGCGCAAGGAAAATAATAACACCGACAGTTACTTTTCCCTCCCCTTATATATGGGGCTTCTTATGACCAGCTTTTCAATCAAAACTTCCTTCAATACCCATCCTTCTCTCCTTTCCTATTATTTTTTAATCTTTGTTGCATCGCTATGTTTGAGGCCCATGGCCTCAATATATTACGTCATGTCTAACATGGTCTAACTCTAGACCCTTCTTTGTTTGGAAGAATTTGTGCCACTGTGATGCTATTATTATTGTCGTTGTTGTTGTTGTTGTTGTCCCTATTGGCTTGGGGCGATGAAGTAGGGGGTCGATTTCCTCCGAGCCGGGGAAAGATTCAGATTATGCACTGTTGCTCAAGAGGGGCCTCAGATTATACACCACATCTCACCGTCCTTCCTCGGCTTGGTGTGTTCACCCTTTTTGGATTCCTGGGGGGCATGGTGGTAGTTTTTGCTGGCTGTTACTTTCCAGGCTGAGGCAATATCTCAAGAAATGGCTTCGAGATGGGAGTGTTGGAGAAGTTCGTACTAGCCAAGTTTTTTCCCAACAACTTCTTGACTTCTTCCGGCGTCTCCTTCATCATTTTGCTCTTCTCCCCTGATTTCCCCTTTTATATCCTTCCTTTTGAAGATGGCATTCCAGGAGGATTGTAATGATGTCCCTGAGGGGATCATACTTGGAAGATATTGATTTTAGGACCATACGCCTGAGAGGAAGATAATGGAAGCGCAATATAAAGAGGCTAGATCACTAGGCTTGGATATTACATATATTTCTTTACCCCCTCCCCCTTTTTCTATTTGTAAAGGTGTCCTGTGGGCTTTTGTAACCGTGTATAATGTAATCATATGTAAGGATCCCTCGAGGGTCACTGTAAGCAGATACCCGTGCAAATACAAAAGACATTTTCTTGGTTTCTTCCTTTGATATTTGTCGTGTGCCTTTATATTATTGACAGCTTTGAGTGTAGGGTCATGTTTTGCTACCTTCGATACTGGCCTCGGGTGCAATTATTGTTCCTAACCTTCTGTGATGAACTGGCTTCACGCGGGGTCTTTTTATGACTTTACCAACCAGGCCCTAAATTAGGCCACTAACCCTGGGCCGTTGTGGCCTTTTCTCCATACGAAGATGTGGTCGAGGTCTTCGGGCCTTATAATGGTCATTGAGAAGAGAACTTCACCTAAGGATCCTTGGTCTTATAATGCCGGTAAACTCCCGGAGGTGATCTTTGAATGGAGGTCTGTCGTTGCTTTGGGCTATCTTTGTCATTTACCTGAAGTCTGTTTTGTACGAGGTTTTGTCAAGGACGCCTCTCCCCTTGTAAATTAGCCATTTATAGTGAAGGCCTCGTGGGGTGGTATGCAAACTTGGTGGAGACACTCTTGGTATGCTTTGGGCATTGTCTTGCTATGGAAGTGGTCCTCAGAGTTGAGCATTACCGTAGGGTCGGAGTTGGTGCCGAAGTTCGGTCCCTTTGATTGACGTTGGCTCGTTTCGGCCTTTTTATAATGCACCTGTGATGATACTTCCATTTCCCGGGGATTCTTGGAGCTCTTACTCTTATGGTGCTTGATGGATTATGCCCTTAACGTCTGCTTGTTCGACGTATGGCAAAAATCGGGCACAATGATAGACGAGAAATGTGCTGCATACTCGTGAATGGGATTTTATTGGGGCAAGGCCGGCCCGTGCCTTCAAGGGGAGGGAATCACCTAAGCCTGATGTTTTTGGAGCAGTGGTCCCTTTGGGCCACCGGGAGGTTGCTTCGTCATTGAGTAGGCTTTGTCGGCTTCACTTCGTGGCAGGTTTCGGCACGATCCCTCCGCATCTTAGATCTTTGAGCTTCGATCCAAGTGGATATGGTTGTGGAGCTATAGATTGATTATTCAAAGAGTCCGGATTGGGAATAGCTGGTGCCCGGATTGGCATAACACTAAGCTGAACCGAGAATGGTGAAGGAATGGTGATTTATTGCTGATGATTTAAGCCAGGCCGGAGTGGACCTTTGAGGGGAGTATTTGCTCGCAGGGACTCATGTCGGGGATACTATTTTCCTGGAAGGATTTTCCTGAGCGAGGGTAGTTAGGGCATGGTGCCCGGCTTGTTTACTGTTGATGCTATAAAGGACGAGGATGGGGCTGATAGGCCGCCATTTTTTGGAGCTTGGATCTTGGACCTTTGTACTTTGCTTCTTATAGACTCTGCTTGTAGAAGGAGAGTGCATCATTCGTGCATATATGTATATATTCATAAAAAATAAGAGAAGTTATGAAGTTTTACCTTCTTTGTATAGCTTTTGATCCGGCAGACAGGTTTCCATGTTTCGGCGGGACCTTGTGGGTTCGAAACCAATCTGTTAAGCCAGGGAAATTTTAAATGAAATTTCTAACATGAGCGGATATTGGATTCTTCATGTTTTTTCCATCTGTTTCAGGCATTGAGTCAGGCTTTTATCGAGCATGCCTGTCCTTCGGTCTTTTTTTACCAGTGCGGGTGAATGGTGACTATTCTCTTTTCCTTCCCTTAAGTATCTTGTAATTCAGATTATCTTGGGTTTAGTCTTTGAGTTGTGATGCACTTTGAGCTTCAATTACCCCTTATGCTTCTTCCAGCCTACATTGGCAGATGGCGATGGATTTTTGTATTTTGGGTTGAAATGACCTTATAGGCGGGTGGCCCGGAGACTCACTCGGTTGGCGATCATGGAATTTATGCTATGACCTTAGGCATGTGTTAGTTTTACTTATTTCGGGTCCAGCCTCCGAGTCGTGTTGCAATTTGAGCTTTAATTGATCCTTAAGTCCTTCCCTGCCTACACGGGTGGATGATGGTGGCCTTCTATGCCTTGGGCCGAGTTGACCTTATAGGCGGGTGGCCCGGAGGCTCACTCGGCTGGCCATCGTGGCATTTATACTGTACCCTTAGGCATATTGTAGTTTTAGCTTATTTCGGGTCTAGTATCCTAGTCACGTTACGATTCGATCTTTCATTAACCCTAAATCGTTTCCCTGCCCGCACGGGCGGGTGATGGTGGCCTTTTATGCCTCAGGTCGATGTGACCTTATAGGTGTGGAATTTTATGCCTTGGGTCAAAGTGACCTTATAGGCGGGTGGCCCAAAGGCTAGCTTGAATGGTAGTAGTGGCATCTACGCCATGCCTTTAGGTACGTTGTAGCTTAACTTATTTCAGTTCCAGTCTCCTAGTCGCATTGCGACTGGAGCTTTACTTGACCCTTATGTTGTTAGTTTTGGCTGGCGATAATAGCTCTTACAATTTTTGGTCGTAAAGACCTTGTGATATGTGGCCCGTAGGCTTGTTTAGTTAAATATTTTGTGTCCGATCTTCGAATCAGGTTACAATTCGAGCTCACTTTAATACTCAAGTTGTCAATTTTGCTGGCGACAATGGCTTTTACACTTTTTGGTTGTAGAGACCTTTTGATGTGTGGCCCGTATGCTTGTTTAGTTAACTATTTTGGATCTGGTCTCTGAATTGGGTTATGATTCGAGCTCACTTTAATCCTCATGTTATCAATTTTGCCGGCAACAATGTCCTTACGCTTTTTAGTCGTAGAGACCATTCAATGTGTGGCCCGCAGGCTTGCTTTAGATGGCGACGATGGCTCTTACACTATTTTTTCTCCTTGGCTTTGTTTGGCTTTGTTTCTACTCGTTAAGGTCTTTTGAAAGTTTTTTGCGTGACCCATGGTCAATTCTGGAAGAACCTTGATTTCAAGTTGTAATCGATGATATTTCAAGCACCTCGGAAGGTACATAGCTCGTAGGCTGAGTAGGTCGAAGCCTTTGTTATTTGGAGCCGTGGTCGAAGCTCATTTTTGCCTGTTGAGGGAAGCCTATTTTAACCGGTTCTTTCCGAAGTATATTCAAAGTAGTGGCCTGCAATTTTTTTTAGCGACGGTCAGACGTCCTCGAGCTGCATTATTTTGGCTATATAAGCTATTTTGACCGTAGTCATGTGCGTTTGGCCGTAGCTATTTTTTATCTCGAATGATAGTCCATGCACGAGGGTATGCCCTTTCGGGATTCTTATAAATGCGACGTATAGCTTGAAATTTCAGATTTTCATACCTGTTGAGATTTTACGTTTTGTCATGCCCATTGAGGTCTTACAATTTATCATGCCTATTGAGGTCTTATAGTTTTATAGGTGATGTAGAATGTACCTGGTTATGCTGAGTATGCCCGCTAATGGTCTTATAGTTTCAGATTTTCCAGCGTATGGCAATTGTCATCAAGTTGTTTAAGTGTGAAGACCACTTCTTGTGAACTCGGAGCTGCGTTGTAGGGGCTTTATGAGATGGGAGTTCCGACCCTGAGATCGTGCGAGTGCCCAGTTGTAGGCATCAAGTCTCTGAGTATTTCAGAATGCACTTGGTGATGGAACCCCTACCAGAAATATATTGTGACTTCTCCATTCGGAGAATGGAATGCTGGAAGATGCCCTTTGATCCGTTGCCACAATAAACCTGGTTGTGTTGGTTTCACCTATATCAGGCCAAAGCTGATCGCTCGCGGCTGGAGAATCTTGTGATTTCATAGCCTCGGCCCGAAGGCTGTTTCGAGAGTTTTGAACTGCTGGCACCCTTTCTTGCATTTTTGGGGTGTTTCCTAGGAAAAGATTTGTTACCTTACTATAAGAAGGAAATCTCTCCTCCCTTTTGGCAAAAAGGTATTTCTTGATATCTTGACACAATAGTACATGTTTTTGCCGACGGAGCCTGATTACACCGGTGTTTCTATGCATCTTTTTCTTACAAGGAACCTTATATGGCATTTTCCAAAATTCCTACGAGTGGGCTGATCTCCGGGATAAATGCTCTCTTGCTCTTTAAAAAGCAGGCCGTGGGGTTTGTATTTAATATTTTGTGGATTTCCCCTTTCGGTGGTTTGCAGACGTTGCCTTAGTAAGAACCTTGCGGATAAAAACCTTTCTCTTAGGATAGAAACATGGTCGAAGGAAAAGAGTACAACTGGTGCACCTTCGGGGCTTCGGGGTTTTGTAACAGCATTAACGTCCCGGCAACTTCCGTTTGGGTGCCTATGTAAAGGTTAATCCCGGATTTGAAAAGTAACATAAGAAAAGGAATGGTGGTAACTTAAAGCTACATATGCAGGCGACATCTTGGGTTTGGCCTATTATAGCTGCCCGGGGATGGAGATACGGTGTGAATTTTTACTTTGTTTTGTCAAGTCTGACCGTGGGCGAGACCTGGTTTGCTCGTGGTTTCATTCGGCGATAGAGGCATGAGCGTTGGTACCGCATCGTGTATGGCGAACATTTCTCTTGCCGCTTGATGTTCCCCATATGTTGTTTTGATCCCCTGCTTTGATGGGAATTTTCCCACCAGATGGAGTGTGGATGGCATTGCTCTCATGCGGTGTATCCAGGGTCGTCCAAATAAGGCATTATAGCTTATATCTCCCTCGATGACATGGAAGTTGGTGTCTTGAGTTGAGCCATCCACAGTAACCGGGAGGATGATTTCTCCCTTCATTGTTTCGCTAGATATGTTGGAATTGTTAAGGACTCGAGTGGCGAGCACGATTCGTTTGAGCCGTCCAAGTCATTCTATCACCTTCATTTTGATGATATTGGCCGAGCTACATGTATCTACGAGTACACATTTTATCGTTGTGGGTTGAGATAGGGCCTTAGTGTCTTCTTTGTTAAACATGAGCGTGTCTTCGGGGATATATCCTCGAGTTCATTTTTCTCTGGTGATGGATATCATTGTTCTTATCGCTACGGGTTCCTTGGGGCATCGGCTCCCCCCATGATCATATGGATGACATGTTGCGACTCATTTGCCTTGTTTTTCTTGGTCGTCTCCCTCTTACGGAATTGATTTTTTGCCTGATCACTGTTAAATTTCTACAGATGCCCTTTGTTGAGTAGTTGGGCCACTTGTTCTCGTAGTTGATGGAAATCCTCAATCCTGTGACCGTGCATGTTGTGGAACTCCCATACTAGGTTGTAGTTTCTTTGCGAAGGGTCTGACTCTTTCGGTTTGGACCACTTGGCATCTATGATCTTACCGATAGGGAACATGCTGTCTGAAACATCGACGCAGAAGATATATTCCGATAGTGCGGCACGTTTGCTGGTGCAATGCTACGATCGAACCTGGTTCTATTCACGAGTCCTCGAGGGTCCTGTCCTTTATCTATCCTTCGATCGTTGTGAGGTAGGTTGCATTTTAGGATGTTCCTTCTGTCTTCGAGGTACGGCTGGTACCTTTCATTATTGGATCTCACTTTTTTACCAGGAATCTGCTTGGGTACACTGAGACCAAAGGGGCTCCCAGTTGGTCGTCCTTGACCTTGATCTTTGACTGGTATCGGTTGTGGACGTCCAACTAGGTTGCGGTCGGATATTTGATCATGTTCTACTTAAGCTATTTCGAAGCCACCAAGCTTCGTCCGTTTAGGCGTTGGGTGAAGGCCTATACGGCCCAGTTTCCGGAGATGGGTGGTAGCTCCATTCATTCCATTTGGAAACGGGACATGAATTCCTGCAGTATCTCGTTCTCTCTTTGCTTGATTTTGAAAATATCGAACTTCCTCGTTGCTACCTTGATGGCTCATGAGTGTTCCGTTATGAAGGAGTCTGCTAGTATAGCGAATGAATCTATGTAGTGGGGAGCCAAGTTGTTATACCATATTATGGCCTCCTTCGAGAGTGTTTCTCCAAAATTTTTCAGCAACACGGACTCGATTTCGTCATTTTTTATATCGTTTCCATTTACAGCGCATGTATAGGTGTTTACGTGCTCGTTGGGACCGGTGGTACCGTTGTATTTGGGAAGTTCCGGCATCTTGTAGTGGTGCTCCAGAGGCCGAGATAGCTATACCATTTTCCCCGTGGTCATCAAGGCGATTGTTCTCGACTCCGTTTATCGTCCAGACATTTTGACCTAAAATCAAAGAATCTTGGACAAGAAAAAGTGAGAAAGATAATATGCATTTTTGTAATGAAACTAGCAAGAAAATAATCACTATTAGTTTTACCCCATGGTGTGCGTTAAACTGTTTACCGTGAAAATGGTAATGACAATTAAATTTGTAAAATAGGACTCTAACAATATGTGATCTATTCCCGAGCTAGTTTGTTAAAGCAGATGATGTTCATGATGTGAAACTTAACGATGGAGCACAAGTTAAAACGAGATAATGATCGAATCGAACGACATGCTTCCTGGATGTAGGCCTGACCAATGGAGACTTCGGGGTCGAGCTCGAGCTATCGGGGTTTGTCGAGGATGGTATAACAGTTAGAAATATAATCAAACAGGGCCCTTTATATCCAAAACTAAGTTATATGATAACTAACAAATTTAAAGTGAATATATCGATATATCCTTGGGATGATATCAAATGATAATAGATAAGAAGATATTTAAGCTAAAATGACTTCGAGATAACAAAGACAAAGTAGTTAGAGAGGAGAAAGAGAGAGAAAATATTATTGCACTTGAGTAGAATGGTTAGAGCTCTGCCTTTTTAGGGTATTAATGACTCCCCTTTTATAAAAGGGAGGACCCAAACTTAGTACACGACATGTTGCGTGATAAAGAAAATGGGATGGGACATCCAACTAGCTTTATGACGTGTGCATGGGCTGATTTGAGCTGCTCAAATAGAATTAGTCGGCCACAAAAATGTTCTTCGAGAACTTCCTGTGTTTGTCGGGGTTTTGGTCGATGTTGCTGACAGAACTTTGGGGGAAGTGGCCTGCTCTAGGTCCCGAGCCTCCAGAGTGATCTTTCGAAGTATTCTGCCAATGAAAAATCAGCCCTCCAATTTCATCGTGCACAGTGCATAACGGAATGTTGTCCCTGATGCGAATCATAATTCTATCTCGCTTGACTTGGCACTCTCAAAGATTGATAGGAAGGTCTTTCTTTGGACCGTAATGCAGGCTTTTGGATATGGTTAGAAAGAATGGATATCATAAAGGCTCAAAACAACTTGAAATGGTTTAAAATTAAAACTTTCGGAATTAGATTTTTTACAAAACCGCAACTTCTGCCCCAGTTTCCTTGCCTGGGGAATTTTGGATTTTTTATTTAATGGGACCGAACCGTGAGGCTGCCTACGTATGCATAAGAGGAATGATGTAGAACGTAGTTCATAGCATAGGAATTGCTTTGTTTTTGTTACCTTTTTTCTTTTTTCTTATCTTTTTCTCTTTTTCATTTTTTTCTTTTCTTCACCTTCTTTTACGTTACTTACTTTTCCTCAACTTCTTTTTCTTTTTCTTTTCCTTTTCCTCTTCTCTTTTTCTCCTTTTCCTCTTCTTTACTTATATTCTATATATGTTTTTTCTAACTTTTTCCATTGATTCCAAAAGAGGTATGGAAGAAGCCAAATAAGGGTCAAAAGGTTAACAAACGATATAATGTTTAGATAGCTGAATAAAATGCCTTCGCCATTCCAATCTTCAAAACATGCCAAGTATAAACAACAATTAGACAAACAAAAGAAATCATACATAATATCTTTTGACCGCATCAGAGTTGATAGCCATATCTACATTTTTGCCTTCTATATTAGTTAAATACAAAGCACCATTGGACAACACTCTCATTACAATGAACGGTCCATGCCGATTTGGGGAGAACTTGCCTTTCGCTTCAGCCTAATGTGGAAGGATCCATTTCTGTACTTGCTGACCCACTTCAAAGTTCCAGGCGCACACATTCTTGTTTTATTCTCTTGCAATTCTCTTTTGATACAACTGGCCATGACACACTACTGCCAATATTTTCTAATCTATCATATATAATTGCTCCGATCGGGTTTTGACCCACTCATCATCATCAATTTCGGCTTCAACAACAATCTAAAGGTATGGAATTTGGTTTCCCTAGGTATCACTACTTCAATACTATATACCAACAAATAAGGAGTTGCAGCTACTTAAGTGCGAACAGTAGTGAGATAACCTATCAAAGCAAAAGGCAACCTTTTATGCCATTGCCAAGAATCTTGCAGGATCTTTAGAAGTATCTTCTATATGTTCTTGTTGGCCATCTCAACCGCTCCATTTGCCTTGGGGCGATACAAAGTGGAATTTTGATGCACAATCTTGAAGTGTTGACATACTTCTTTCATCAAATGGCTATTAAGATTAGCACCATTATCCATGATGATTACCTTTGGAATTTACAAACCGACAAATTATGTTCGAGTGAACAAAGTCAACCACTACCTTCTTGGTCACAAATTTGAAAGTCATAGCTTCAACCCACTTAGTGAAATAATTGATGGCTACTAGAATGAACCTGTGCCCATTTGATGATGCTGGTTTAATTGGTCGAATGACATCCACGCCCCAGGCAACAGAAGTCCATGGTGCGGACATTATATGCAACTCAAACGATGGATAATGGATCAAACACAGTGTACCTGTCATTGATGAAACTTGCACATAAAACTGATGCAATCTCGTTCCATGGTGAGTCAGTAATATCGTGCTTGAAGAATTTTCTTTTCCAGAACATACCCACTCATATGCTGCCCACAAACTCCGAAATGCACTTCTGTCATGATAGTCGTAACTTGTTGTAGAGCCCCGTTAAAACTTCTACTGATAACTCGAAAGCTCGTGTGCCAAGTTCGAAATATGTGTTAGAAGTTAGGACCCTTTTGGACGGATCTATGCACTAAAAAGTCAAGGAACAATATTTTCCAGAAAAGTGCGATTCTGTGGTTTAGGATGCGATCGCATTACAGCTATGCAGACTGCATAATCACCGTAGAGTCAAGTAATGTGATGATTAATTTTGAGGTCAGCTATGCAACCAATTATGCGATCGCATACCCGATATGCAGGCCACATAGTCTTTTTATAATCCTCTTGGGATTTTTGTAGGGGGCACTTCTGCGGTGCATTATGGGACCACAAAACATGTATGTAGACCGCATTCTTGTCGCACACTCGAGAAGTGTGTTCAGTTTTTGGGACCATTTTACCGGTCCATTTTGTGGACCGCATGTCAGCTATGCAACCGCAGATCTGAGTCGAGGCTCATATTTTCTAATTTTTAAAAACCGACCCTACCTATTTAAAACATCCCATCCGACCTTCTATATGTTATTGTTACTGAAAATAGAGTGAGAAAAGGATTTCTAGACAGAGAGAGAGAGAGAGAGGGAGTGACCTTCATCTAATCCTCACCCAACTCTTACCCCAAAATCTTGAAGATTGTTAAGAGAGTTGCTAGGTCTTCACCTTAAAAAGGTAAGAACTTGTTCCATAATCCGTAATTTCCATATTTCTGTTTAAAATATGTGATTAACAATTGAGTTCTTGGGTAAAAGGGCTAATAACCTTGCATGCATAAGGGATAATGTGGTATGAGGAAGATGAGAACTAAAGAGACAACAATTGGAGTACAACATTGAAGAAATCTCTTTCAAAAAGGGACCTAAGATCACAATGCACCCTTAGTGCTTGATAATATGCTAAAATGAGCTAGAATCTCAATGTTTTCTCTAATTCTTGGTTCTATTTGTAATACTTATACTATATATTGAAGTGCTAAGAGTTCCGGACTTTGTAAGAATTAAGAAAAGCTTTATTAAGGTATGTCAAGCTAAAACCCCATTTTTAGAAATTGAGCTTCATCAGTGTTTGTGTGAATATGGTAAGACTAAAGTTGAATTGTTGTTTTACTTGAATTGGTGTTATAATGTTATATGCGTGAAAGATGTGTCTCAACATGATCAACGTGATATCTTGATAACTTGAAAGGGGCAAAAATATGAATTATGTATTGAAAAGCATAGACCTTAAATTTAGATTGAAGTTGCATTGTTGTGCCATCTACGGGACATCTTATCTATGTTTACAACTTAAATTGCTCTTGTGTGCACTTACTGTCCTAAATTGCAAAGCTAATATTGAAATTGGAAAAGAGGAAATGCGGCGTAGTACCAAGAATGATGTGATAAGTTGTGTCCCCAAGTGCCTATGAAATAGTATGTGAAACAAAGATTGAAACGAGATGACAAATGAGATGGGAACAATGCCTTGGTAAGTCAGCCTAGCCGATCGGTCTGAGATCGGTCTCCGCACAAGATAGTAGTGGTATTGTGAATGAATTTTGAAAAAAGAGAAAATGAGATTGTGATTGAAGTATATGTATCAAATGAGGCAACCTAGCCGATCGGGTCGAGATCGTACTTTGCTCAAGATAGCGGTGTTATTGTGAATAATGATGAATAGTGTGAAATGCCCCAAACTAAAAGCAATGCAAAGATGATGTGAATGTTGTATAATTCTTTTATTTGATAATGTGGAAATCCTTTAAAGTTTTGAGTTATACTTGTGCTTTCTTATTCTTATATGAAAGTTATTTCTACCTATATGGTGTTTAGGTATACATACTAGTAGTATTACATGGTACCAACGTCCCTTTTGTCGGGGGTACTATATTTTTAAATGAATATAGGTGGCTCTATAGTGGATAGTGTCGATTGTGCGTAGTGAAGTGTCCTCCTATCGAAGACTTGGTGAGCCTCTTTTTCCTTCAAGGGCTTATGTTGTACATCTTTTGTTATAGACTTCCACTTTTGAGGCATAGCCGGCGCTTTGTTGCCGACGTTGTTATAATTTGTCTTTTGTATCCATAGAAGCTCCGTAGATGTTGTGTGGGTTATGTATGGATGTTGAATGCTCGATTTTGCTATTTTCTAATTAATAGAAAGTTGAATTCCTTAATCATATTGAGTTGGGTAGAAAGTGTCAAAAAGGTTTCCTCAATTGGGTTAACTCGATTGAGCGCCGGTCGTGCCTCCCGAGGTTTGATTGTGACAAACTTGGTATCAGAGCCTAAGGTTTTGAAGTGTCGTAGGATGTATCAAAGGCGTGTCTAGTAGATTCCTTCTTAGCGGTGTGAAGTCAACAACATATTTAAGTTGGAGGCTATTTAGGCATCAAGAATAATACCCTTCTTTGATATTCTAGATCATTTGGAAATTGTGAAACTATTCCTCTTATAACTAGTGCATTCCTTCAATTTTCTGTACATGACACCTAAGAAGAAATCCAAAATTGGCCAAGAAGCCAGTGCGACCCTAGGAGTGGCCGATGATTCACTGCTTGATACTGCAGGTGAAGTTTATTGCCCTGCTATGACCATGCCTGATTCTTCTATTCCGGAGCAGACTACTTCGGTTCCTGCATCTACTGGGGGTACCACTTGTTATGCCTCTAGCCCTAACTTCTGGTTCTTATATTTCTGATGGATCTTAGTGGAGCTATTCAGATGCTGGCTTAGCTAGTTGCATTTCAGGACCAAATGTCAAATGCCACACCCAGTTCATCTAGCCAGAAAGGTGATTCCACCAGTTCTAGGTTGAAAAGATTTCTTCATTTAGATTCCCCAGTTTTTATGGGTTCCAATCCATAAGAGGACCCTTAGGATTTAATTGATGAGATGCACAAGACCCTCAAAGTTATGCGTGCAACTGAGAGAGGGAGTAGAGTTGGTTGCCTACCGTCTGAAAGGGGTGGCCTATTTGTGTTTTAAGTTGTGGGAAGATTCTCGTGAGGAGGGAAGCCCTCCGGCGAGGTGGAGCGAGTTTCCCGATGTATTTATAGGTCATTTCCTACATGCCGAGACAAGGGTAGCCTGTGCAGCTGAGTTTGAGAATCTGAAGCAAGGTAGTAGAAGTGTATGGGAGTATCATACGGAGTTTGCCCGCCCGTCCAAATATGCTATTCACATGTTTCCCACAATGGAGGCTAGGGTGCGTCAGTTTGTTCAGGGCCTTAATCCTTTGACTATTAATAAGGCTTCTATAGCTGCCTTGTATTCTGACATGAATTATGGGAATATGGTAGCATTTGCTCAGGCCATAGAGAACCATAAATGAAGAACAGAATGGAGAGAGAGGGTAACAAAAAAAACTCAGTTTGAGGACAACATGGGCGAGTCTCTAGGTGGGGGACGATCAACCTTCCGCGGATAGTCTATTGCGCAGTTTTCAGGCAGTGCACTACTATCAAGGCCTATCCAGGAGAAGCAGTGGAGCTGTTTCAGGCCCAGTTAGGGCGACATGGGATATCGCTAGCAGGGTTGGTCACAAGAACAGCAGCAGAGATCCCCATGCCCTAGGTGCGGGAAGATGCACTCGGGATTTGCTAGATGGAGTTGTATGTTATGGATATGGGATGAGGGATCATATTCAGAGGCATTGTTGTGTATCTTGCTAGGGAGCTGGAAGGGGTACAATACAGACAGTGAGCCCAATAGCTGCTACATCTTCAGCCCCATATCTTGCTCGAGGTTCCTCAGCACTCACGAGGCATGGTGCAGCTAGGGGTGATGCGCAGAGTTAAGGATGACCTACCCGGTTCTATGCTATGTGTGGTCCCCATACTATAGAGGTTTCTCCAGATGTTGTTACATGTATTCTGATTGTCTAATCTCATGATGTGTATGCACTTATTGACCCCGGTTCCACCTTGTCCTATATTACCCCTTTTGTTGCTATGGAATTTAGGACAGAACTGGATGAGCTTCATGAGCCATTGTGTTGTCATAATACATGGTAGGGATACCATGGCCGATCTTGTTGAATGAAGGATGGTCAATTTTGATGTAATAATGGGAATGGATTGGCTTTATTCATGTTTTGCCAAGCTTGATTGTCGGACTAGAACTATGAGGCTTGAGTTCCCTAATGAGCCTTTTGTTGCATGGATAGAGGATAATGTAGCGCCTAAAGGTCGATTTATTTCTTACCTTAAGGATGTAAAGATAATCAAGAAGGGGTGTATCTTCAATTTAGTTCGGGTTACTGACACCGATGCCGAGGCACTTAGCCTTGAGTTCATGCTAGTTGTGAATGAATTTCCAGATGTCTTTCCAGATGAGCTCCTTGAGATCCCACCAAACAGGGAGATTGATTTTGGGATCGATGTGATGCCAGGCACGCAACCTATATCAACCGGTGGAGTTGAAGGAACCAAATGATAAGAACATAGTATAAGAAATGTATAGGAAACGTAGTAGAAGAACAAGTAAGAACACAGTAGAAGAAACATATAAAGAAACAGAATAGAGAAGACTACTAAAAATCATAGTAGTAGAAACACATAAAGAAACACATTGGAAGATTAACATAATAGAAGAAACATACAAAGAAACACAGTAGAAGAAACATACAAGAGAAAAAGAAAATCAGAGAAACATCTAAATAACTCAAAAACCCTCAACTGAAAAAGAATAAAGGTTTTGAAAGCATAGTTTTTCTTAAAGAAATCTCTAGAAACCGTTTAAAAGTTTAGGGAAAACATGGATCAAGAACAGATCTAAAGAAATCAGAAGAACCTCAAAAGCTAGTGTTTTAGAGGACCCAGATGGCGAGAAAGGTTTGGATAGTCGCTGATCTAAGCAGGAGGAGTCGAGGTCAGGCTCGAATAGCATTGGCTTTCCTAAGTAAGGCCGAAGATGGCCGTAGAACTTGAATCAAACAATGTCTGGGCCAAGCTTCTTATGGTCAGGCCTTGAAAGTTAGTAACTAAGCGTGTAGAAGCCATAGAAGGTTGGTAGGTGGTGAGACCACCATAAATTCAGGCAAGGAGGTGGGCGGAAAAGGGAGTGAAGTTCATCTGGGTGGAGGGGAAGGGGGAAAGTTCTAAAGAGAACCAGAGATAGATAGAGAGAGAAAGAGAGAGAGAGAGAGAGAGATGAGAGCCAGTCGAGGGAGGAATGAGAGGATTTGGGGGGTGGGGGTCGTTTGGTTTAATTTAGGAAGGGGGAATGAGGACCGTTAATCTGAATAATCAACGGTCCAGATTGAATAGGATAGATGGGTCGGGCATGGTTTAGGTTTGGGTCTAGCTCCGATGGGTTGTTTAGTTGGGTTGGGGTCTAGTTTATTTAGGCTAAATTCGATAGCCAAATTTGGTTATAAGTTAAATAGCCCTTTTTCCATTTAATTTATAGAAAATAGTAAATAAATTTTTGAAAAAAAATTTAAAGCACTAAAATGATTTAAAATATATAGTTAACAATTTAAAAATATAAGATCTCATTTTATAAACATGAGACAAATTTAAATCAAAAAATGGCTAATATTGCAATTATACAACTTTATCCTTAAAAATGCTAAACAAATCTGGAAAATACGTAAAAAAAATATTGTAACTATATTTTAGCATAAATATGAGGATACAATAAATGAATCACCAAAATATGATAATTTTGGAGACATATATTGGGTTTTTCTAGATAAAATAGGGCAACAAATTGATTTAAAAATCTTTGAAAAGTTAAGGAAAAATAATAAAACCTTGGAATATACCTATATATGCATATATATATATATACATATATATATATATATATACATATATATATATATATATATATATATATACATATATATATATATATATACATATATATATATATATATATGATATTTTGAGGGTATTTTACATATTTAAAAATACAGGAAAAAATTGGGAATCAACAGTTGTCCCTCTTTACCAGGAAAGGATGAAAGAGTTGTCGGGTAAAGATATGAAGACCAATTTTGACCGAACGAAATGTTTTGAAGAGGTTTGGTCGTGCTCTGGCTTCTGGGCTGCCAACATATCCCTGGTCTTACAGAAATTAGGCTATATGTAGTTTAGGATCTGTCGGCAAAGTATACCGATGGAGACTTTTCAAGAACGGACGCAATATTCCGAATAAGGCTGGGATGAACTGGAGCAAAATCGCTCTTGCCAAGATAGTCGTTGCTCACTGTTTACCTGCAAATAAGCAAATACAGGCATATATTGTGCATAAATTTAAACGTGATGCAAGTTCCCGTCGGACCATAAATGTTGTCTTTGGACGGTTAGGATGACGTCCTCAGACCATGACGTCCTCAAACCATGACGTCCTGGGCCATGAAGCGTACAATAAAGGATTCGCAGGCTATGAAATGATGCTCTTAGGTTATGAGAATGATGCCTCCGAACCATGATGCCTTTGAATAATGATATGTAAAAGACTAAAGGGATCTTCAGGCCATGGCATGGCGTTCCCGGGCTATGTAAATGGTGCCTCCGAACAATGATGCCCTTAAATAATTTGCCGATATTTAAGCCCACGAGATGTAGTACTTAGCAATATTTTGGCTTACGATATGCAATAGGCGACGATCTTTCAGCCATGCAAGTGTAAATGAAGCGGTGATCTTTTAGCCATGCAACTGTAAATGAAGTGGCGATATTTCGTCCATGGAAATATAAAGGAAGTGGCGATCTTTCAGCTATGCAAATATAAATGATACGGCAATCTTTCAGCCACGCAAGTGTAAAATGAAGCGGCAATCTTTCAGCCATGCAAGTGTAAAATTAAGCAGTGATCTTTTAGCCATGCAAGTATAAGTGAAGTGACAATTTTTCAGCCATGCAGAATGTAAGATAAAGTGGGGATCCTTCAGCCATGCAAATATAAATGAAGTGGCGATATTTTATCCATGCAAAATGTAACATAAAGTGGAGATCTTTTAGCTATGCAAATATAAATGAAGAAGCGATATTTCATCCATGTAGAATGTAACATAAAGTGGTGATCTTTCAGCTATACAGATGCAGATGGAGACAATGTTTAGTCTCAGAAGGCAGAATGGTAGCCTTATGCAATGTAGAAAATGCAGATAGAGACAGTGTTTAGTCTCGAAAGGCGGAATGGTATCCTTATGCAATGCGGAAAATGAAAATGGAGATAGTGTTTAGTCCCGGAAGGCAGATTGGTAACCCTATGCAATGCAGAAAATGCAGATGGAGACAATGTTTAGTCTTAGAAGGCAGAATGGTAGCCTTATGCAATGCAGAAAATGCAGATAGAGACAGTGTTTAGTCTTGGAAGGCAGAATGGTAGCCTTATGCAATGCAAAAATATAAATGAAGTGGAAAATGGTAACAGAGTTTCTTAGCTGATAGTAAGTTACAATGTTGGGATCGCTGGAGATATTGTAATATAGGGGATATCACTAGCGTGCTTGGATGGCCAATACCTGTAAGTGCAACAATCCTGAGAGTTATACTCACGGCCAATGTTCGTCTTGTGGGTGTGTAGTATGTAGATGCTTTCACAATCCAAGTGTCTGCATCTAAAGAAAAATCGCGTCTTTTGTAGGGGGATTAGTTCATATCCTTGTTGCCATGCTTCACCTGTTTGGATTTGATCCAGTGATACAGTATGTATCATTGGTGTAGCATTGTTGAACAAAGCGATTTCAATAATAAACATGCCAGAGTTTGTAAAAATATCACATAAGTATATATTAAAGAAATAACTTTTAGATGAACTGACGACTGTGACGTGGCTCAAGATATTGCAACCTCTCTTGTTATAGAATTTTAAGGTCCTCCTCAAAATCCTGCCCCAGTTAAATGGGTTGATGCTCCTGTCGGCTGCTTGCGATGACTGGCTGAAAGTACTTTGGAACTTTGAGGGTCCTCCTCAAAATTCTACCCTAGTTTCCAATTGCCGGGAAAAATGAAAATTTTATTGAATTGTGACTGAACCTATAAGGCTGCCTACGTATCCCTTCTTAAATGGGAATCAGGTCAGATGCAGTTCAAATTACATCATATAGAAAAGCATTAGATTAAATATAGTAGCGCTTGACTGCATCTGAATTGATTAGTTTAGGCCAAACTTCTCCGTCCATTTCTGCAAGTATAAGGGCTCCTCCTGTCAAAACCCGGTGAATCATGTATGGACCTTTCCAGTTGGGAGAGAATTTCCCTTTGGCTTCATCTTGATACAGGAAAATTTTCTTTAATATCAGTTGCCCTGGTGTGAACTGTCTCGGCTTGACTCTATTGTTGAAGGCTTTGGACATTTGTTCTTATAAAGCTGACCGTGGCAAACTGCATTCATTCTTTTTCCATCTATAAGAGCTAGCTGCTCGTAATAACTCTTCACCCATTCTGCATCGTTGAGCTCAGCTTCCTGTATGATTCTTAAGGAAGGAATCTCTACTTTGGTGGGGATGACGGCTTTTGTACCATAAACCCGCATGTAAGGGGTTGAACCAATTGATGTCCGAATAGTGGTGCAATATCCCAATAGAGCAAATGATAGCTTTTTGTGCCATTGATTATGCTTCTCAATCATTTTTCTCAATATCCTCTTAATGTTTTTGTTGGCGGCTTCTACAGCACCATTTATCTAAGGCCTGCTGGCTGTAGAATTCTTGTGTTTGATCTTGAAGTTTTCACACATAGCTTTCATTAAGTCACTGTTGAGGTTGGAGCCATTATCAGTAATGACTAACTCAGGAATCCCGAACCGACAAACGATACGGTCCCGGACAAAGCCCGTCATAACTTTCTTAGTTACTGCTCTGTAAGATGTTACTTCGACACATTTGGTGAAATAGTCGATTGCTACTAGGATGAATCTTTGCCTGTTGGAAGCTGCCGACTCGATTGGTCCAATGACATCCATTCCCCAAGCGATGGAAGGCCATGTAAGCTTGTCGCATTAAGCTCGTATAGAGGTCCTTTATCATATCTTCATGTATCTGATAACAGTGGCATTTCTGGACGTATTGGATGCAGTCCATTTCCGTAGTCATCTAAAAGTAACCAGCCCGGAGTATCTTCTTGGCTAAGACAAAATCACTCATATGTGGACCGCAGGTCCCACCATGGATTTCTTCTAGCAGTTTAGATGCTTTCTTTGCATCAACATACGTTAGTAATCCCAAATCCGGAGTCCTCTTATACAGGATTCCTCCACTCTGAAAAAAAAGTTGTATAACCTATTTTATGAATAGGATTTACAAGCTCTAGGTATTCTCTTTTCGCCAAGTATTCCTTGATATCATAAAACCAAGTCTTTCCGTCTGCTTCTTCTTCAATGTGGGCACAATAAGCTGGCTGATCATGGATCTTTACTAAAATGGGATCAATGAAGTTTTTATCCTGATATTGTATCGTGGCAACATATTGGCGAATTCATTCTAGATTCTGGGAACATGTCAGAATTCTGTAAGATTGTATTGTGGCAACATATTAGTTACCCAGCGACTCATAATGAACCCAAGCAATTTTCTGGCCAGAACCCCAAATGCACACTTTGCGGGATTCAGTTTCAGGTTGTACCTTCACAATCTATTGAAAACTTCCTCAAATCTTCCATGTGATCAGTTACCTTCTTGAACTTGATGATAATGTCATCTACGTACACCTCGATCTCATTATGTATCATATCATGAAAAAATGGTTGTCATAGCCCTCATGTAAGTGGCCCCTGCATTCTTTAACCCAAACGACATCATCTTGTAGCAGTACATTCCCCACGATGTAATAAAGGCCATTCTCGGCATCTTCGTCATCCATCCATATCTCATCTTAACCAGCGAAACAATCAACAAAAATGATTGCAATTCATGGTTCGCACAATTGTCGATCAGGATGTATGTTTGGCAAAGGGAAGTCTTCTTTTGGACTGACCCAGTTGAGATCCCGGTAGTTGATACAGACTCTGACCTTCCTGTCTTTCTTTGGAACTGGCACAATGTTATCTAACCATGTTGGGTATTCCACCACCCTTACAACTTTGGCTTTGACCTTCTTGGTGACTTCTTCATTGATTTCAAACTCATATCAGGCTTGAACTTTCTGAGCTTCTACTTTACCGGTTGACAAGTCGGATCAGTTGAAAGTTTATGTTCCACAACAGATGTACTCAGACCAGTCATGTCATCATACGACCAGGCGAATATGTCCTTATATTCTCTTAGAAATTTTGTGTACTCTTCCTTTTATGAAGGCGATAAGTGAATGTTGATTCGTATTTCTTTGACATTTTCTACATCTCCCAGGTTAAAAATCTCAGTCTCTTCCAAGTTGGACTTCCATCTATTTTTAAAATTCTCAACTTCCTTGATAATCTCTTATGGTATGTCATCTTCCTCCTCATTCATCAAGAATAAGGAAGATCCTTTTCATCTCGTGCTAAATAGTATGGAGGTTTGAGTCCTCTTCAAGGCATAATATTGAGAATGCTCATTCAATGAGCATTATTAATAAGAGAGCTCGGATCGAATTGGTATAAGCTCATGAGCTTGGTCTTACTTCACCGTCGAGAAAGGAAAGACGACTTCCATCTCCAAGTTTAACTCAGACGTAGCTCGTGTATTTTTTTGGTGGAGTGTGAAGCAGTGTCAAACCAAAATACCCAACAAGCATTAGCTCTCCATGAAAAGGAGGTGATCCAGCTTCACCTTCCAGTACGTTATTCTATCTAAACTTTTTTTATAGATAATTTGGATGACTGAAATAAAAAAACCTATGTTTGTTTTTAAAAACATTCTTGGACAATGAAAAAAAGAAGACTTCTTTTTCTTCTCTTACACTTCAAGCTATCATGACAACTCACCAATCTTGTGAGTCTGTGTCTGTTTGTTGTGTTGTCTTATTGCATGTCATAGTCATTGGTTTATCAAGATAAGTAATAGTAATGCTGCATATGTAAAGTAATGAGAGAAAATAATAAGAGTATTAATTTATAAGGAAAATCAAATGTTTTGATAAATTCCATAAATATTTTTAACATTAAAGATCTTATTGCGAAATTTAAAATGTGAAAGGAAAGTCAACTAGTAAAAATAAAAGATAGTGCATGATGCTTGTTCAGCCTTGCTACCCCGAGGCTCGCCCGGCTTTGGTGGTTCTGATGGTCCAGTTATTGAGGCATGCTCCTATGCTTACAGCCTATATGGAAGGGCATTCCTCCCCCTCCTCCTAAAAAATGACACAACAATCCATATCATCGTCTTCTAGGAACAAATTCCTCACCGCTTCCAGTGCTTCCTCTTCTTCTGACCCATAGATATCTTTGGCCGGTTGGAAAGTCTGTTCCAAGCATGGTATTGGCTGATCCAATAGGTAGTAAGGATCGCGCCATGGTGGCGACCAGTTGTTGAATTCGCCCTAGGTATACTTATACCCCAGACTGAAGGTGGTGCCATGTTTCTTTAATTTGATAGGCTTAGTGTTTCCTTTCAGTTTTTTGCCAAGTGCCTTGCCAGGTTCATATCTTCTCTAGTTCAATATGCTTTTAATTTTGTTATCCCACCATTTGTCCTTGTCAACGGTGTTAACTCGCTCGAGGTGATGATAAGTCTCCTCGCCTATCTTTCTTCTACCTCCTATTGCTGGGATGGTCTGGCGACTGTATATAGGATTGCTACTTTCACCGTGAATGGTCACCTTTTGATGATTCCACTCAAACTTCACTGCCTGATATAGTGTTGATGTTAAGACCCCAGCAGCATGAATCCATGGTTGTCCCAACAACAGATTGTAAGATCCCGACACATCTATCACTTGAAAATCGACATCAAACCAAGTAGGCCCCATTTTTAAACACGAGCTAATTTCCCCAATGGTGGACCTTTAGGAACTGTCAAAATTTTTGACGTTGATGGCCCTGTACTTGATCTCATGCAGTCCCTTTGCCAATATCCTGAGTGTTACCGACGGACAAATGTTGAGGCTGGGCTCTCCATCAATCAGGATTCTGGTGATAAAATAATCTTCACATTTTACGGTGATGTGCAACGCCTTGTTGTGACTCAACCCTTCTAGGGGTAGCTCATCTTCATGAAAAGTGATCTTGTAACTTTCCAATACCTGCCCGACCATGTTTTCCATCTCTATTCTGGTGATTTTTCTTGGTACATATGCCTCACTCAGCACCCTTAACTAGGCATTCTTGTGTGCATCAAAATTCTGTAGTAAAGCAAAGATAGAAATTTACACCGATGTTTTGTTCAGATCGAGTATTTTTTGGCTTGTATATTTCTCCAGAGATCGTCGGGCCTAGTTTCAGTGATGGTTGGTCGACTAGAGGCCTGCTTGCTTTACTCAGCCAAATGTTTTAAGGTATAAACCCTACCAGTTCTCGTTATGCCTTGTGCCGCAACAGCTTCCCCGAACATGACCTTCTTTTTTCTTCTTGCCTCAGCTGTGTAGTCCTAAGGTATGGCATTTGAATGGAATGGTGTTACGGCTGACATTGGCACTGGAATTGGTGTGGCAATCTTTACTCCAAACGGAGCATGCACCTTGGGCGGTAAACCTGCAACTTCGAAGGGTGTAGGCCCATTTACTAGAAACATAAATTCGACCTCAATCGGTGATGGTGTTTTTATAGAGGCTGGTGCTTCAAACTCAAGGGGAATGGACATATTTACCTCAGTATACCCAGAGGGTTGAATCTGGACTACGATCAGATTAAGGGTGACTATTGGATTCTTTGGATTGTCACCTTATATGACCAATTCGATCGATCTGTTGGGGTCCCAATCATCCTATATTTCAATCATGTGAACGCCTCCACCATTTTGATCTGCAGAGGGTTATTACGGACATTCAGAGCAGGTTCCTTTTCCACAATAATCTTGTTATCAATCAATGTCTGGATCTTATCATTCAGAGAGAGGCATTCGTCAATGGTCTGCCCTTTCATGCCAGAATGGTATGCATAGGACTTATTTGGATTAACCTACTGAGAAGGGTTCTTAGGAGTAGTAGGGATAGGGGTGACGTAAACAACAGTTTTGAGTCTTTCATATAACTTGTCGATAGGTTCAGCAATAGCCATATACTGTTTTGGGGTCTTCGGTCAAAGTTTGGTCGAGGTCTAGGGAAGTCTTGGCGTGGATGAGGGGATTGATAGTGGGATGGTTGAGTGTTGTAGGCTTGGTAAACATGTGCTGGTTGGGAATATTTAGGTGAAATGGGCTGATATATGAAAGATGATTGATAGGCGAGTGGTAGAATTTGGTAAGCGAGTGGTGGAATTTGGTAAGAGGTGAGGGTGCTTGGTAGTTTGGGGTGGGCTGATATGTGAGTGGAGACATTGGGTATGTTTGGTATTTGACGAGAGATTTGGTTCTCTGTGCCACTATTACGTCTCCTACGTCCCTTTTCTTGGACACAACGCCTGACTGTAAGGCCTTCTTTGTAGCTTGCAAGGCCTCAAATTCATAACCATACCAATTTTGATGCCCTCTTCGATCCTTTCTCCTAGCTTGATAATGTCAGAAAATTTGTGGCCCTCGATCATCATCAACCTCTCATAATATTGTGGGTCTTGAGCCCGGGCGAAGAATTTGTTCATTTGTTCTTCTTCTAAGGCGGGCTTAACCTTAGAAGCTTCGGACCTCCAACGAGTAGCATACTCGCGGAAGGTTTTTATGGGCTTCTTCGTTAGATTTTGGATATAGAACACATCCAATGCATTCTCCTTGTTCAGCCTGAATCTGCCCATAAAATCAGACGCCATGCTTACCCAGTTCAACCACTTCTTTAGATATTGGCTAATGTACCAAGATAAAGTATCTCCCTTCAAGCTCCTCATGAAAAGCTTCATGCGGATTTTCTCATCTTTTCCTACTCCAACCAATTTGTCACCGTACATTCTCAAATGGACCCTTGGATTTCCTATACCATCAAACATTTTGAACATAGGAGGTTTTTACCCCTCGGGCAGTTCGACAACCGGCTATATGCAAAGATCTTCATAGTTTAGCCTTTTAATTCCCGTACTACCTTCAACGCCTTTAATTTTGCTAGTCAACCTTTTAAGTTCTTCGGGTAGGTTTCTGATGAACAATTACTTATCACTGGACTCGGGTGTGCTTGAGATAGGTTAGGTGGAGTGCGGCAAAGTCCCTACGTAGATGGGGCTATTATGTTAGGTGTGGCAGTGGTTATTTATGGATTTTCTGGAGTTTTAAGATGAGCAGTATGGTGTTATTTGAGGTACGGCCGATGTTGCAGTGGTGATGAGGAATGAGATGGTTTTGTTTCTTTGGGATAATTTGTGGAGGTACAAGATTCTGAGCATTTGGGAAATTAACCTCTAGAGTGGTGAGGGAAAATCACAGATTTTCCAGATTCCGAACTTGTTCCAGTTCCCCTTGAAACTTAAGCAGCTTTTGTTCCAGTTGGGATGCATTTTCCTTGGGGACCAGAGTACCGTGACCATGAGTTACCTCTACCTATTTAGTTGAGTTTTCCTTTCTGACGTTGTTTAAATCTTCCATCTTCCCTTTGTTCATATGTCTGACAATACTGAGAGAATGAGTAGGTGAAGGGCCCCCAGATCTCATGAAATAGGATGATATTCCCAAAGTTCACGAACTAACCTTTGGAGGGAGGGGAATAAACAAAAAGTAAAACAAAAAGGTAACAAGTCGGTGATGATTATATATACAAAAAAATAAGGCAATATTTAAACGTACAGTGCAGGAACGTAAAGCGTGTCCTTATGTGGGGACCTCTTTATGCCCAAGGAAGGCCTAGATGCAAGTTGATTTGGAGAACTTGGAATGCTAATTGCCTCATTTCATTGATAAAAAGTAGACGAATCCCAAATCAACACTAAATAACAGGAAATAAAATTTCCATTGGCCCTATTACATTTTATAAAGCAGAAATGTAAACTTCTATCTATTTGGTCCCAGAAGTACCTTCCCCAGATTCGGTGTCCTTGACTCCATCGAACATCTTCCCTAACTTGCGCAGTCCTAGTAGTCGGTAGGCTCTAGCCAGATGTCCGCTTTCATTTCCTTCAACATTCCGGCAGTCCTCGACCCTTTTGAGAAATTTCTTTTCCAACTCTACTATACCTCGCTCCAAATAACCCAGTCACTTGTTGGCGCTGACATCCATATCCTTCCACTCTTCAATTAGTTTTTGATTGGCATCCTGTATCTCATGGTGCTCGCTTTTGCATTCTTGGATCCTTTTGCATAGTTGATTGTAATTGACCTCCGTCTCGGCCTTTTCATCTATGATCATGTGACCTCGAATAAACCCAGGTTGACCTAGACCATCGTGCCTATCCTATAACCAGACTGAATAATAGGGAGCACAACCAGTGTGGTATCTATTTGGTTCGATGGTATCCCTTTCCAGGACAATCTTGCAGTGCCATATATGCTGAGTCTGGCACTTGTAAGGACTATCCTTAAAGTCGGCCTAGAAGTGACTCATTTGGTCGACCATGGGTATAACCTGCTTCCTACCATCTTGTCTCATAACCTAGAGAGGTATGTAAGGGTACGTTCCTCTTAAGCCGATTAGTATTAGGAAGGGTGCATCTTTAGATCGGACGATGAAGTCCTCAATCAAAAATTGCTCGAACACCCATTGTACCTGGTCCTCACTCAGATTCTTGAACAGCTTGACCCATTCTTTAGCATTCTCCGGATGGGCAAATATGTTGGGCATGTAATTCATTCGCTTTGGTTGATGAAAAGAAATATGATCATCCTAGTCCCTTCAATGGATTTCTTGCTTGTATTCACCCTTTTGGAGATGTTCCACGAGCCAGAGTTGAAGTGGCAAAATACAGTCTTCGAAGTGTTTAGCTCCCTATTGACACCTTCTAGGGCTCGGTATATTTCTGTAATGATCATTGGTATGAGGCTGAATGGTTGTCCATCAATAGGAAGAAAAACATGAACACAAAGACCTTTCGGTGAATATGTCCCAATGATGTGATGGAGAATTCGTCAGGATAGGTACAGTAGGATTTGTTGTGATCGTACCTTTCGTACAAACAATCAAAAGGGATATAGGAGTCTTTTAGACATGTCAGCTTAGGATTTTTCTTCAAACCCATCATCTTGAGGAAACCCCTGCTTTTGTGGTTCTCAGGCATCAACAAACCCGTAGTTTCCCATAGTATACTGGCTAATCCCCCTATTTCTTCTAGCAAGGATGTCATTTCAATATTCTCGAAGCGAAACACATACCTCTCGCAATCCCAGAACGAAGTAGCAGCTTCTATGATCTTTTTATTGGGTTGGATTTCCAAGAGAGAAGGTAGGTTCCCCAAATATTTCCGGACAAGAGTCTGATCACAAGAGTGAAAATCCTTCAACCAACTTAGGTGTTTGGGGTGGATGTTGGTGACCATGCCGAATCTGGGGATTTTGTGCCCACAATGGGTTAGGCCTTCACCCCCACCAGAGTCGTCTATTTAATATCAACAATTGTCATAAAAGCATTTAGTTCTCCAAATAAATGCTCAAAATGTGACGATGTCCTTTTGGGTCCTAGGGAAACCTAGTGGACTTTGGACAAAGCTATCTTAAAGAATCATTATGTGGACAACATAACTGAATCGGCTAGGTTTGACAATGATGCATGCACAATTTAACCAGAGTAGTGTTTCTATGAGGTTTTAGACTGGTACCCTTGAGCAGACAACTCAAGGGGGAAAGGCTTCGAACCGTCGAGTACAGCGTTGATCGACTGTTTTTTTCCACAAATATGCCCTTTTCCGGATTTAGGGGTGATAATATGGGAAGAGCGCAACCACTCATTATAAGAGTTGGTATAGGATTTTATTTGGAATGAGTAGAATATGATGTTGACATGATTATGCAACAGTTAAAGGCATGTAGTCATGTATTTGCATGTTAAAAAAGCAGTAAATACAACAGTTTCATAATGTAAAGCAGTAATAAAGGAACACAGTAAAGAAAAGGAAAAAAAGAGACAAGAGAGTTTCGCAATCAAAATGGAAATTGAATGCTTAAAAGAAATAAGCTAATAATTACGCTTGAAGAACCATAAATTCACAATAAAATAATGAAATGGTAAAAGGCCTAAAATCCCTAGCAGAGTCGCCATGGTATCGCACCCCCTTTTTCCTCCATGGAAATCGAGTTTATGACATTGAGAGAGACAACTCGTTCCTTTTGGGGATTAGGTTTGATTTGAAGAGTCACCACCTAATGATTAGGGTGCATTAGGACAACAATAGGGTATGCTTTTAGTAACCAGAGATTTGGTAAGGGCTTGAAATTATTCTAAGGGGAAGGTATTAGGCACCGCTCAGTATCCACTAGTGTGGTTCCCGGCCAGACTATTATTGAAAATTTAGGTGCAAATAACATGTAGGAAAATAAAGCTTCAAATAAGAGGGAATTTTCACATAATGGTGAATAAACAAAGTCGTAACGAGCTAAAAGAAAGCTGATTTTTCTTAAAAGAAAGAGTTTGAAATTTTAAAAGAAACAAAGAAATAAGGGAAAGGGGGTCCTAGGTTTATTAACAATATGGATCAACCCACACAATGCTCGGTAATCACTCCTCAATGTGGGGCTATACGTGACATTATCGCGTGGTCATCATATCCATATCTACCTCTTCCCTCCCTGTTAATGTATTAAAGCGCGGAATGTTCTCGTTTACTTGTTGTATGCTCTTAACCACCCCAATCCTATCAGTCATAGAGGCATTAAGGACTACTAATCCTAAAAGGGAGAGATATTAGGCTTATTTGTAGTTTAAAAGGTAAAAATTCTAAGGCGACATACAAAACACATATTGCAAGTTGGGAAAGCACATAACAAGAAAAGGTGAGATATACCCCCTTTAAACAAAGAAGCACAAAATTAGCATGAATTACATATATTGTTTAGGGTCTAACTAAATACTAAACATGAAAGAGCATAAGGGTTGAGGCAGACTGATTTATTACATAATTCAGATAAGAAGACCAAATCAGGTCTGCCTACTGGTTGTAGTTAATGGAAAAGATTCCAATTATAACTTTACCCTAAGGCTTACCTAAGTGTTGGACAAGGATCCTATAGGCATGGTATCTACTGAATTTAGAAAGCAATGAAATAACAAGGTGTGAAACATAATGGTTAAACTCGCTAAAGAGGGTAATCGGATTTTTAAAAGAGAGGGAAGTGCTAACGAAGGTTATAAGTTCTGCAACTTATAGTACCCATTATTACTGATTTTTGCTCTATACGTGAATGAAGCGGCTCAGATTCGATTGGGAGTTCCAATAGACATGCTTTCTACGCATTGTTGAATTTGAACCTTGTAGACATGGTATAAAAATTCAGAAGACCTATTTCAAACCTATGAACATGATATCTAGATGCAGAATTTGCTTAAGACCTATGAACATGATATCTAGATGCTGAATTGTGTTAAGACCTATGTGCATCGTTTCTAGGTGTAATTGGATGTGGGAAATTCTTGTAGGCATGATTTCTATATGAATATAGTAGTCTTATGCTCATGATTTCTATATGAAAATGGATGTATAGAATCTAGAAGGACTTATAAGCATGATTTCTATATTCGTGCAGATTTTAAAAGTACCTATAGGCATGATTTCTATATGTATTTGACTGTGCACAATTCAAAATACCTATAGGCATGGTATCTAACTTTTTTGCGTACACAGTTACCCATCCCTTTTAACTAACCATTCCCAAGAGTTTCATACAAATCATTACAACCCGTAGTAAAGTAAAATACATCAGAAGGAAATATATAAATAAAAGTACAACCAAGGAGAGCATGATTCAGACTTCATCTCTGAAATATGAGGTAAACTAACTCCAAGAGATCATGATCATAAGCCTTACTCCCATTTGAATGTGCTTAAGTTCCCTAAGAGCCTCAATGAGACTCCGGGCATTTCTCACACCTAAATATACTATTAGAACAGGGGTAAGTGTAGTGTGGAAGGGCCAGACCTCTGTCCAAGTTCAGAGGGAGCTCAAAGGGTCCCAAGGCAAGGCTCACAAGATGAGGGCAGAACTTAAAGACTAAGAAAGTGTGTAAGTGAAGAACAGAATGCTAATGGGAAAAGGAGAAGGAAACATCTCCAAATAAGCACACATAAGGAGTTCAGGGGAATAGGGGGATTATAAAGAGCCTATTGCTTAGGCAAGAGGAGACGTTATGCATGCCCAACAATAGAGAGTACTAGCATACCTTTAAGCCTGCCAAAACACATACTATTAGAGGCTAGGATCCCAGGGGATCAAGTTTGATTCATGGACAATAATTTTCAGTATTACCATGCCTCAAGCCATACCAAGAACACATTGGGGGTATGGGTTTTGGGTTCATAGTAGAACAAGAAGAAAGAAACTTCAGCATGCTAGAGTAAGTTTTGAACTATACAGAAGCAGTAAGCACACATGCATACAAAGGTAGTAAATAAATACATTGTTGTGGTGTTGAAAACCTTAAATCAGGACATACCAGTTTCAAAGAAGCAAATAGAGTAAAGAAGGTAGCAAGACTTGTAAATTGGTCACAATACAAGTAAAATTAGAAAATTCTTTTGAGTATGAGTATAAGTTTAGAAAGACTATAAGTGTTGGTATGTAGAAAGCTAAGAGTATCCGTATGTTTTGTCCATGAAAGAGACAGGTATTTATATTGTGAAAACAGGCGGAAAGAAGGTAAGAAAATAATAGTAGAACTGGGTACCAATTAAAATCAATTAGTACAAGACCTCTTTTAATTAAGGAGTTCAAACTTAAATGGTAATGAACCAATTTATTTAAGGGAAGGGGTTAAACAAGCATCTTGTGCAAAGTAGGCAATCAAGGGTAGATACATAGGAATTTACTTAAGGGAAGAATTTTAAAATACATGGTTACATAAATAAGATAAAAAAAAACAATTAGTACATATTGAATCAAGGAGTCAGAGATTTGTAATTACTGGTCCATGAAGGAACCAAATTAGAAAAGCTAAGGAAAGTTTTCGACTCAAACCAAGTAACAGGGAAATAGTAAACAAGGAAAGAAATCAATCAGACTTTCACGAAGGAAGCCTCAAATTAATCAAAAATTGAACGCCATTTTAGAGGGAGATTCAGCACATATAAAGAGCACACAAGTATGCTAGGCTGAATTTAGAAAAAAAAATGTCATGTAATTGCAAAATCAATAAGTAGTAGACTATATGAGCATGGTAGTCACATAGATCAGTCTCAGTAACTCAGCAATGTAGAAGAGAGATAGTATCATATGGCATACAAAGGGTCCAGTAAAAGGACCTTAGAAACGTTTAGCAGGGAATCAGAACCATGTAAAGAAACAAAGGTCGAAACAAAGCTTTTGAAGCCTAATCAAGTAGTATATTTCAGAAACTCGAAATAGATTCAAAGAGTTTAGGTTTTTTTAGATCAAAGTAGTTTAGAGGTGAAGAACAAACAAATCATATAGCCAGTGATCTCAAAACTCAAACGAGTCTCCAAATTTAGGGTTCTTGCCATCAATCGAGTGCAGGGATGAAAGGACAAATAATCAAGGAAAAAGATACTCATGAAACAAGTTCAGAGGTCTCAGAAAGGAGGAGCCAAGGTCAGGCTCGAATAGCCATGGCTTGCCGGATCAAGGCCGAAGATGGTTGAAGAACTTGAATAAAACAAGGTCTGGGCCAAGCTTCTTCGTGGTCAGGCCTTGAAAGTTAGTAACCAAGCGTGTATGAGCCATAGAAGGCTGGCAGGTGGTGAGACCGCCATGGATTCAGACAAGGAGGTGGCCAGAGAAGGCGAATGAAGTTCATCTGAGCAGAGGGGAAGTGGGAAGGTTCTAGAGAGAACTAGAGATATATATGGAGAGAGAGAGAGAGAGAGAGAGATGAGAGTCGGTTGAGTGAGGAATGAGAGGCTTTGGGGGGGGGGGTCGTTTGGATTAATTTAGGAAGGGGAATGTTGATCTAAATGATCAACAGTCAAAATTGAATAGGGTAGATGGTCGGGCATGGTTTGGGTTTGGGCCTGGGTCTGATGGGTTGTTTAATTGGGTTGGGGTCTTGTTGATTTAGGCTAAATTTGAAAGCCAAATTTGGGTATCAGTTAAATAGCCCTTTTCTATTTAATTTATAGAAAATAGTAAATAAATTTCTGAAAAAAATTTAGAGCACTAAATGAATCACCAAAAAATGATAATTTTGGGGATAGTTACTGGGTTTTTCTTGATAAAATAGGGCGATAAATTGATTTTAAAATCTTTGAAAAATTAAGGAAAATAATGAAACCTTGGGATATACCTATATATGCATATATAAGCTATTTTGTTGGTATTTTGCATATTTAAAAATACAAGAAAAAATTGGGTATCAACAACACCCTCTTTTCAACGCACTTTAGAGGTTCTATCCATGGTGGTGGAAAGGTCTTTGTGAAAAAGGAAGTGATGAATCAAGAATGGAAGAAAGAAGAATAAGAAAAAGGATGGCTTCGGATGTGAAATTTTGAAGATGTTATAAAAGTGTGAATCATTAAACGATTGAGGAATTTATAGAAGAAATATGGGCAGCGGAAAGGACGAACCAATACCGATTCGTAGGTTTCTCGATAGTCGTATTAACAGTGACCCTTGCGTGGCTTTTTGAGTAATGGCATTTAATGCTCTAATATGCTGACGTCGTGATGTTAGTGCCTAAGAAGTAGGGGTTCAAAACCGTTTCCTATCACTTTATCTTAGGAAATGCGGGGACTATCTGTATACGATGAAATCAGTTGTCCGGTTTTATGATCATTAAGGCACCTCGTAAAAACCACCCCCAGAAGGCTCAAAGCTCATCTCGGGGTTTCAACCCCGAGAGTTCTCAATCATTGACCTCGGGGCAATGCAAACTAGTGGCAATGTTGGTCGATGTGAGGTTCCTAAGGCACGTGACTAGAGCTAATAAAGTCTATTATGCTAGTCCAAACCCATATCATGGCATTAAATGGTTGTACCAGCCTCATGTCTTTGTAATAAATGCATTTGTACTATGCTAGGACTCCATTTTATATATAAAGGGGATCCTTGTCATTTTGTAAGGGAGATCTGATACACAATACTAAATATACAAGAGCATTCTCTATGTTTTCTAACCTAACATATTCTCTTGATTTCACCACTTACATTTATTGCTTATATTCATCATGTTCTATTTATTATTCTTCATTATTTCTCATTATTGGTCACAAAGATCGCCATCAAATTTATCATAATTGTTAATCCTCCATCGACTGCCTTTTGTCAAGGCATCCGACTCGACCTCGAGGCCCCGTATACACAAGCTCGAGGCCCCCGATTTCCAGTCGTACAGTTTGGTCACTACACTATTTTCAAGCTATTATCTTATTTTTAAGTCTTTTACATAGAATATATTGCCTAATGACTAACATAAAATATATTACATATTATTAGAACCATAAAATCAAATCTAGTTGTAATTAACATTTTCAAGGTAAACAATTTGTGTACGGCAAAATAGGGAACAAAAGTCACTCCCGATTTCCCAGTAAAGAGACAAGAGGACATGGCCAACCGATATGGCTTCAGGTAATGCTGAGGGCTTCCACAAATCAGAACATGAGGAGGACGAACGGTGCACCCGAAACCGGACACGGCCAAGCATTGATCCCGAGCAATGTGAAGAACATGGGCTAAGGAAAAGGCAGTTAGATAGAAAAAATAAGGGGTCAGAATATATCCACCAATCAACAAATATTACGGCGAAAATCTCGCCCAGTATCAACTTCATAACAACGTTTAGTGGAAGCCAAAAACCTTTATCTTACTTATACTTGTACTAAGATTGAAACTCCCATACTATATAAAGGAGAGAGCTTTTATATTTTGAGGAACACTGTTGGCATGCATCTAAAAGAAATAAAGTTAATTTTTGTTCTTTATCTATTATTAAAAGTGTTCTTCAGCTACTTGTTTACGGAGTTGTAACCGAGCCCATTCCCAGTGTTGGATCGAAACTGATTTCCAAAATGTCCATAAAATCTAGAATTAATTGTCCATTACATTTTGTTTGATCACTCTTATTTCCTTTAATTCAATTATTTATTGTTCATAATTCATTCTTGTTAAATTAAATCACATATCCTTAAAACTATGTATAAATTCAATTACTACTCAGTAAACAGTTTGGCGCCCACCGTCACTAAGGATAATAGTTGTGATTAAATAAGAATCTCTATAACAGACCCTATTTTACACTCACTCTTTGAAATTTGATTTCAAGTTAATCTAAAATGTCAAATTCTCAGTCTGTTCGCTTGAACATTGACATCGAGTCGGGCCACCACGGTAAAAATAATAATGTTCTACCAAGTAATGACGTAAACCATGTTGATCCCTATGGTGGCCCAATCTCTAACCGGTTGACGCCTAACTCTCGAGTTGCCATCAACATCAACCTGCCAAGTGATAGCAAAAATAGCATTCTCGGGGCACCCTGCCATCGGCTCAAGAAGCACATGAAGGGGAAGGTGATGGAGTTAGCTTACGATTGATTTTTGAAATGCTACAAGCTCAGAAAGTGGCAATTGAATATCTACAAAATCAAAATCACATCTAGAATAGGAGAAAACCTGATTGGGTTAGAGAAGACACTCGAAGAGATGAATAGATTGTAATAGAACCAGATGAGTTCAGACTCCGAGAAACTTTCGAGGTGATAAAAATGCTTGAAGTGCTAATAAAGTGAGTGGAATCTTGTGAGAAAAAGATAGAGGCAAATGATAAGAAGGTGGACACTTACAGTGGGAGTGCCTCCGATATTGAAAGGGCCTGATTCTAAAAAATTTATTCAGGAACCTTTTCCCCCAAGTGCGGCCCTGAAGCTAATTCCGAAGTTTGAATGCCCAATATTCCTAAATATAATAGGACCACATATCCAAACGAGCATGTAACCTTCTACACGTGCACAATAAATGGCAATGACCTAGAAGACAACAAGATCAAGTCAGTGTTATTGAAGAAATTTGTGGAAACCTTGTTCCATGGGGCGATGATATGGTACCATAACTTGCCTCCAAATTCTATTGATTCATTTGGTATGGTCGTAGATGCCTCTATTAAAGCCCATGATAGCACAATCAAGATCTAGACAAGGAAATTGGACCTCTTCAAAGTCAAGTAAAGAGACAATGAGATGTTAGGGAGTTCATGTCGAGGTTCCACATTGAGCGAATGGACCTTCCCCCGGTCACATATGATTGAGTCGTTCAGGCGCTCATGCAAGGGATAAACCCCCAAAGTTCCATTACTTCTCAACAATTAAAGCAAAACTTGGTAGAGTACCTGGTGGTTACTTGGGCTGATGTTCATAACAGGTACCAATCGAAGATCAGAGTTGAGGACGACTAGTTGAGGCCCCTTTAGGTTCTGTTTACCCCAATAGATCAGACGACAAATCTAAAAGAATTATGGAAAAGGTGCCAAGGCCGGTCCGAGATTGGTATTACCATACAACTCGAATGGAAGGGAAAAACAGACCCCATCGCCACCCAACTAGGAACGACAAGAGAAGCGACCAAGGACCTAACAACTGAGGTCTGATGAATAAAAACAGTTTTGACAGATCACTTGGGGGTAGGGAGGCTTTGAGACTATCAGAAAATAACTTCAATGTGGATGTTGCATGATAGTGTCGGTCATTGGTCGCATCAAGGAGACGAAATGGCTTAGACCACTTCAGTCTGATCCCACGTAGAGGGATCACAACTTGGTATGTCAATATCATGGTACTCACGGTCACAGGACCGAATATTGTCGATAGCTAAGAGACGAAGTGGCTCAACTATTCAATAATGGCTATCTTTGGGAATTCATAAGTGAGCGGGCTAAAAATAATTTCAAAAACAAGTACGCAAAAAAATGAATTATGCAGTAAGAGCCTCAACACGTGATCAACATAGTCATTGGACAAGTGAATACTCCACAAGGGCCAATGATAAAATGCACCAAAGTTTCTATCATAAGGTAAAAATGCACTAAGGACTACATCCGGGAGGGGTCCATCTTGTTCAGCAACCAAGGGCGTCATCCAGCCTCACAGCGATACATTGGTAATATTTGTACTTATCAAAAAATCTCGAGCTAAGCGTGTGATAATTTATCTAGGTAGCTCGGCCAACATCACATGATGGAGGGTCGTAGAATAGTTAGGGTTATTGGACCAAATCGTACTAGCAGTACGAGTATTAAACGGGTTCAACATGGCGTGCGAAACAATAAAGAATGAAATAAAACCCTACTAGTAAACACTATCGGGACCACCCAGGAAGCAAAATTTTATGTGATTGAGGGGGATATGAGATACAATTCCTTATTAAGGAGGTCATGGGTCTGGAGCATGAGAACGGTAACTTCGACCATACATCAAGCATTGAAGCTTCCCATTCAAGGTGGAATTAAAATGGTTTACGAGGAACAAATGGCTGCAAAGAGATGTTCGCTATCAAAGAAGTGATCCTCATGCCCATAGTCACGACATTAAAAAGTATGGGACTAGTCAAAGATAAAGAAACCAAATAGCAATTAGCGGTACCGACCTTGACCGTGCCGAGGAAATAGGAGGAAAACAAAGCAAACGAAGTGGAACACATCGGTGTCCCGATATCCTATATAACACCGAATGATACTATGCTATCAAATTGATAATTGAGGAATCATAAGAGGTTATACTAATCGACTACCTACCGATAAAAAGTATACTTGGGCACGAGGTTAACTCCCGAGCTCAGAAAAAAACTTATTGATTTCCTTAAAGCTAATATCGATTGTTTTCCCTAGTCTCACTTATATATGACAGGAATTCCACCAGAGGTGACAACTCACAAATTAAGCTTGGATCCAAAATTTCACCCGGTCAAATAGAAGAAGAGGCGGTCTGAGATCAAACACGCATTCATCAAAGATAAGGTATCTAAACTTTTGAAAATAGGTTATATTCACGAAGTCAAATACTAGTATTGGCTAGCTAACGTAGTGGTCATCCCTGAAAAGGAACTTAGAATGAGTGTAGATTATAAGGATAAACAAGAAATGTCTGAAGTATTCATTCCCTTTGCCTAACATCGACCGAATAATCGATGCGACGACTAGGCATGAGACACTGAGTTTTCTTGATGCTTATTTCGAGTACAACCAAATTCAGATAGACCTGGGTGACTAAAAAAACACTTATGTTATAACTAAATTTGGCCCCTACATTACAACGTAATGACGTTTGGGCTAAAAAAATGTCGGTGCCACAAATCAATGCCTAGTTTACCGGATGTTTGAAGAAAAAATAAGAAAATAAATGGAGGTTTATATTGATGATATGTTAGTTATATCCCTGCGAGAAGAGAACCATTTGAAGCATTTGTAGGAAACCTTGAGGAAATACAACATGAAGGTTAATCTGGAGAAGTGTGCCTTCGGTGCCGGCTTGGGCAAGTTCCTTGGTTTCATGGTATTCAATGGAGGAATAGAGATCAACCTGGGCAAGATACAATTCATAGAATATATCACCAGCCAGATAGCATATTAGGCAGGTTTATTTTGAGGTCATCCGACAAAAGCCAAAAAATTTCTCAGTACTAAAGAAGAAGAAGAATGACTTCTCTTCAACCTCGAAATGTCAGTAGGCTTTAAGAAAACTAAAAGGATACCTATCAAGCCCCTTTGTTGCACACCCCAAAGGCGAACGAGTAGTTATACCTCTACTTGGCAGTTTTCGAGGTAGCTGTAAGTAGCGTCCTGGTTCGGGAAAGAGAAGGTACATATTTTCCTATTTATTATGTTAGTATAACCCTAGGCGATGCCGAAACAAGGTATCCACACTTAGAAAAATTAGCACTCCCCTTATTGAGCGCATCTAAAAAATCAAAGTCGTACTTTGAGTGTCACCCTATATGTGTCGTGACCTCATACCCGCTAAGGAATGGTATGCATAAGCTCTCGGGCTAACTGGCCAAATGGGTTGTAGAGATTAGTAAGTATGATATTGAGTACAAACATCGATCTGCTAGAAAATATCATATATTGGCAGACTTCATGGCCGACTTTATGCGAGCCTTGATCCCCGAGGTTGAAAAGAATTACTGCTCACCTTAGGGACTAGCTCAGGGTTTTGGACCCTATTCACGAATGGTGCTTCTAATGCAAAACGGTCCGGGTTGGTAATCGTGTTAAAACAGTCTAAGGGTAACATAATAAGGCAATCTACTAGAACTATAAAATTTACTAACAATGAAGCCGAATATGAGACTATGATTGCAAGTCTATAACTAGCTAAGATCTTGGGGATCGAAGTGATCGAAGAAAAGTGTGACTCTCTCCTTATTTTTAACCAAGTCAATTGGATGTTTAAAGTAAAAGAAAATCGAATGCGGAGATACTTGGATAAGTTTCAAGTGTCCTTACACCAATTCAAGGAATGGACTCTACATCATGTACCCTAAGATCAAAATAACGAGGCTGACACGTTGGCTAATCTAGGTTCATCACCCGACTCTGATGAATTCAATTCCAGAGTAGTAGTGTAGTTGATGAACTCGATGGTAGAGGAAGGTCATGTCAAGGTAAACTCAACAATCTTAACTTGGGATTAGAGAAATAAATACATAGACTACCTCCAAAAAGGTAAATTACCAATAAATTCCAAAAAATCAAGTGCTTTGTGAACTAAGGCTGATATGTTTGCCTTGGTTGGTGGAAAATTATATCGTAGATAAATTTTCGGGCCATTAGCGAGGTGCTTGGCTCTGGGGGAAACCGACTACGTCATGATGGAAGTACACGAGGGTACTTGCGAAAAACATTTGGGGGTAGAGTCATTGGTTCGAAAATTAATTAGAGCAAATTATTACTAGAACAAGTTGGAAAAGATGCAAAAGACTTTGTTCAAAAGTGTAACAAATTCCACAAGCCGCCCCAATGATCCACCAATCAGGGAGATGCTTCACCTGGTCCTTTCCCCTGTCCGTTCATGAAATTGGGAATTGACATTGTCGGTACCTTGCCATGGGCACCTAGCAAAGCATACTACATCTTACTTAAGACCGATTATTTCATCAAGTGGGTCGAAGCACATGCGTTCAAAAAATTTAGGGAAAAGGAGGTCATTGACTTCATCTGGGATCATATAATATGTCGATTTGGGATACCGACTGAAATCATTTCTGACAACGGGAGTTTGTTCATTGGCAGCAAGATTAATATGTTATTTGAGGATCACAAAATCAAAAAGATATTATCGACACCATACCACCCAAGTGGGAACGATCAAGAGTAATCAATAAATAAAACTATATTCCAGAACTAGAAGAAGATATTGATCGATTCAAAAGGGAAATGGAAAGAAATTTTGCTTGAGGTCTTACGGACATATCAAATGACTTCAAAGTCAAGCACCGGTGAAACACCATTGTCTCTAGTCTATGGTGCGAAAGCTTGATTCTGGTATAGGTAGGACAATCGATTCTAAGGTTCCAATATGCTAAGGAGACGTCAAATGAAAAGATCAAGGGCACAAGCTTAAACTTAGTGGACAAAAGGTGAGAATCCACTCTAGCCCAGTTAACGGCCTAAAACCAATGCACAGGGAGATATTACAACTGAAGGGCAAGCCATCGACACTTCCAAATTGGGTACATAGTACTAAAGAGAGTTACACTGCATACCAAGAACCCGAATGATGGGAAGCTAGCTTGAACTGGGAAGGAATGTATAGAGTTGTCGGTATAACTAGGAAAGGCTCATATCAGTTCGAATCCGAATATGGTTACAACTACCCAACAATTGGAATGTCACATATTTAAAGCAATACTACTATAAGGTGTGAACGTAATGATCTTTGTACTTTATTACGCTATGAACTAAACAGTGCAGGTACTCAGTCAAAATCAAACTCAAGGATTAGGGCTGAAAGCACGCATTGTACTCTTTTTCCCTTGGACCAATTTTTTTCCAAAGTGGGTTTTACGGCAAGTTTTTAACGAGGTAATAGTAAAACGTGCTACCCTAGTTTGAAGACCGTCCTAAGGCCAGGGACTATGGATCATCTGTATCAAATCAATACTATTCGAGCCTTGAAAATTAAGTCTCGAATATAAGGTTCATAACGCCCTAAGACTAGAATAGAAGTCCTAAGTGCAAAAATTTAGAAGGAAATCCTATTTGATAACGAAACCCAAGGCTTACATATTAGGATTAATTGTAAGAGTCAAAAAGTAAAATAAAACTATGCCCGTATAGCTTATTCTCGCCATTGTAGATAGATTTTGTATCTTTGATTATTTACACTACGTTCAAAGTAATAAAAGAAGTTTGCCTTCCATGTTTCATCAGTTCGCATTTGCACTAGAAATATTATCGTTAAGGTACTTAGAATGAATATTGGGTTCAAAACCCGTATGCCCATGAGCATCCTCAAACCGGGGACGACTACCCGACAGTAAGATGGGGAATTTAGGCTACCAAATCCTAGAGGCACCAAGCTTACTAGGCAGGGTCCAAACACAAAAGGCTACGACCAGCTTAAACGGCTTAGAGATGTTTGAATATGTACATAAAAAGTAAGGGCCTCACTCGTTTTTTAGTCTATGAAATATTACTTTAGAGCTAGCCATGAAAAAGCCACCTTCTATAGAGAATAATTGAATCCAGTTAAAACATTCAAATATTTTAACTAAGACTTATCTTTTTTATCGGATCCTCCAAAGTCAAAGAAACTAGGAGTTGTTAATTAACCCATGCCTCATCCGAGATTTTAATGAGCGGAGAGTCTAAGTTATGTCAACTTCTATTCATCTGAAGTTTTAATGAGCGAACAATCTAAGTTATGTCAACTTTTATGCTATGGCATTGATGGAATATTTGAAGACCGAAACACAAGTTAAAGTTTTGAACATAAGCAAGTACTTAAAAAAAGGACAAAATGTATAACCGAAGAGAAAAGTTTTATATATGTACCAAAAGGCATTTACAGAGGCACTATGAAATGACCCCAAAAAAAATATGCAAAGGAAAACAAAAAATAAACTAAGGCATTTCCTACCTAGTCTTCACCAGAGCCAGATGCGCTGCCCGAACCATCGGGTTGGTACCTCTCTTTAGTCTCGGCCTCTTCGCCTCTTCGATTTCAGCCACTAGATCGATCCCCGAGGCATAAATCTCCTCAAGGGTCTCCCTATGAGACACCCACTTCACATACTTGGCCTTTCTTATTACACAGCCCTCGGTAACCTCCACATCTTCTTATACTGGGCCTAGCATGTCCTAAACTTTGCATACCTCATTTGAAGATGCCTCCAACTTGGACTTCAGCGCAGTGTATTCTTGGATGAGAGCATCCCGTTCCGGGACGGCCAAGTCTAGTTGTGCTCAAAGCTCGTCATTCAGCCAAGACCATTTGTCGGCCTTATCCTTCATAACCCGGAGCTGATCCTTGGTTGATGCCAAATCCTTTTTGGTGGCATCCTGTTCTGAGTCTAGGAGGTCCATTTTGCTCATCAACTCCTTGATTAAGGCATTGGCCTCGTTCAATTTAGCCCAAAGCTGGTCGATCATGTATATCTTCTCTTGGACCTGCGAGCTTGTGGCGTTAGCAGTTGCTCTTAGCCTCTTGTTATTAATCTCAAACACTTTTACCTTTTTGACCAGAAGGGCATGTTCCCATTTTACCTTTAAGTCCCCTTTTTGAGCTCTCTCCTGCTTAACTTGGAGGGCGGAATAGTCCTTGAGGGCCTAATCATTTTTCTCAATAAAATCTTTGTACATGTGCTTCAGTCAGACCTGCTCCTTGATCCCGAACTGAAGATGACCCACCTTTATCAGAGACCAATGAAACCTCTCCTAATGAAGCACTAAGGCCTCAGGAATAAAATGATCAAAATCATTAAAATGCCTTAAGGCAAAATAGATTCTTTAATGACGTAAGGAAAGGATAACATACCTTATTTAATGCCTTATGTTACTTGTTGAAGAGGATCGGTGCGTCCACTTTATTCATCTACGCTTGGTCCTCTTCATTTACCAAGCAACGAAGGTATGATTTCTAAACGTCCATTGCAAAGCTAGACTTAATCATCCATTACATTTGGTTTGATTGCTATGATTTACTTTCATTCAATTATTTATTTTTCATAGCTCACTTGCATTAAATTAAATAACATATCCTTTAAACCGCGTATAAATTTAATTGTTACTAATTTTAAAAGTAAGCATGGTTAAAAACATACTGTTGCAGTTATAGATTCGACAATACTCGATAATTTTAGTCTGGATCATGAGGGAATCTTCTATAATTTCACACATGAGACTCAGATGTGATTTCTAAGTTTCGTTTCGTTATTTATAACTTGATCTCAGTAACTTACGGTAATTATTTATTCTTTACTTGCTTTTTTTCACTCAATATTCGGTATCTGTGTTGAAGTCTGATTATATTTGGATTTGCGCCGCGTATGGACTCATTCAGTGGAAGCGCACCTTACCAAAAAAGAATTCATACGCAAAGCTCGAACTCAAGACATCTGGTTAAAGAAAAATAAGTGCCGGTTAAAGTAAGCGAACGATCCATTAAATCATTAAATGGTATATGCGTCCGCTTGAAACCTCTTCCTGTTCAATGTTTAATGGTAAAGAATTAAGGTGCTTGCTTTGACTTGAACATGAAAAAATCCGTCGATTCTTTTCACCAAAAAAAATAGTCTCCTCTTCATTTTTATCCATCCAAATTCTTTAACTAAGAGATATAATATTTATTATATATGAACTCATCTCAAAATTCATCATCTTGCTTATTTTTCAATAACCACATTATGTCAATTACACATGGCTAATAAAGAATACTTACATTAATAGCTGCATACTTTGATTCCATTCTCAATACTCAACATATCCTTACTTAATTACCATCTAATACTACTCTTGGTGGTATTTTACTATCAATATCTAGCTAGTATCTGATTTATGCTTTGAAACTTTTTTTTCTTTTCGATGTTAACATGTATTTTAGTTTAGCTACCTCACTAGCAAGAGGATGGAAAAATTGATTAATGTGAACTTGTTCCTCGTAATTCTATTTCTTCAGTAACATTCAAATTTTAGTAAATTTCAAATTTTTGTGGGTCATTACCAATTTGTTTTTAGTTTTATAATCTCGCTTCTTTTTTATACATAAAAGATCTAAAATAAATTCTTTCTTAATTTCGACACTGTAAAAAGCCATAAAAGCCTATTTTCTCGCCAATATCATAAAACCAATAAGAAAACGAAAAAAAAAGAAAAAAATAACTTTCCAGAAAAGAATAAGAACGTGATTCATTAATCACGGTTAATAACTTTACTTAGAAATGTTCTCCATAATGCTTGTATAATGTCCACCTGAGGACAATTTTATAAATTAAGTTAGACAAATTAATTCGAATTTGTTATGAAAATAATTATATTGTGAATGTTTATTTAATACTCCATTATAGATAATTTTTCAGAAGAAAATTATGCATTTAGTACTCCATTGAAGTTTATCTACAAGTAGCTAATACAGGCAGGTTACAAGCAACTCAATGAAATGAATTGTAGCAGCTTCTTATTAAACAGGCAGGTTGCAAGCAGCTCATACAGAAAGTTTACAAGCAGCTCAAGAAAAGCCTCGTAGCTGCTTTCTGAAAAACGTCATTGCTGCTTCCTTTCTTCTATAAATAAAAAAAATTTCAGTTCATTATGTACATCAGTTTGAAAATTGAATAATACATGAGTTTCTCTCTATACTTATTTTTACTTTACGGCATTTACTTTATAACACGTTATCAGTAAGAGACTCTGCCTTGAGCACTTACCTTGAAAGATGTATTACTATAGTTATCCTCGTCCAAAGGCATCGATTCTCACTGTAAGTAAGATCAAAATGTTGTATTTTTGGATTTCTTTCCTCGCTACAGTAGGTTGAATGATTGATATTTCTTTGGCGTTAGTATTTTATAATATTAGCAAAGTAAGCATGAAAATAATTCCATGTTTGGCTTAAAGGTTTTACTATATCCCTTTGTCTTTATGAACGATAAATTATTTTCTCTTGTTACTTTGCTATCTTGAAGTAAGTTTGTAGCAAGGGACTTGTGACATTAATTTCTGCACGTTCGTATATTGTTTAACACTAACTATTTGTTGAGTTGGTTAGCAAAAGTCTATGAATATAAGTGAGATCCAATCACCATAATTAAGAGTTCTACTTAAAAGGTTAGTACTTCCTTCATATCCGATATTTCTGACTTTTGCTACTAACAATATAATTTTTGTTCATTGGTCTTAAGGAGCCTAATTGGTTCACTTAGAAATGCATGCCATAAATTTGTTCCTGAAGAAAAATATTATGAGAAGAGACCATGATTTATTATTTTCATCTCTATTGATGGCTAAGTGCGGGAGTTTTCAAGAAATATTTAGCTACCAGTCGTGGCAATATTTCCTAAGTCTTATTTAAACTTAATTTATGGTTCACTTGAACTCTAACAGAGTACGACCACTAAAAGTGGTAATATTTTGTAAATCTTATTATAATTAAATTTTACTAACCATCAGAAATGTTATATGTCTATGATCACCATAATCGATAATATAGGTTTTCTATGGTTACAATTGAAGATAAGTTTTTGAAAATTTCTCTATATTACTTGTATGCGTCGATTTTCTCCTAAAGTAGCATTATCTTAAAAGAGGTTCTAAGCCATCACACGATTTGGTGTGATTGATGTATGTTTAGATAATTATGTTTCGTACCCTGAAGGATGAGAACTTTTAATAAATGTTAATCCATTCCTTGAAGTGAATGTAACAATATTAATAAAGCTCGTAGTATGAACGCGTTTTTAATATAAATGTATAAGATCACCTCTAGAAGGGGTAATATGATTTAGAGAATATACACTCAATTTTACGTATTTTAAATTTGCTCCTGAAGAAGTAACATAATTGAAATTTTCTCCTGAAGCAGGAAAATATTATGAAACAGTGTCTTTCTGTGCGTAAATTAAATAATAAGCTATTCAAAGTTATTTTTGAAGCACATTTTTATTTCCTGGAGTGAATGAAGAAATACTACAACTCACCTCCTGAAGAGGTAGAACAACAAAGGATATAAATCTTGTTTTTGTGGCATAAAGATCACTGTCGTATGTACCCGTTGTACGTAAAATATCATAGATAATTTTATTAAATATCAATCCAATGCAAAAGTAATCTTATTGAATGCTTTCTATTACAATCACATTAATATGTTATGATTAGTTATCGAGTTCCACGAAGGAAATAACAACTCATGTATCTTTCCCTGAAGAATGTAATGATGATATTGTTACCACTTTAATATAAAATATTCAGATATTAATGGCATTTCTTCTTGAATGAGATTTTTGTCACAAAGTTGGTGTTAAAACATATTGAAATTCTAAATTTCTTACATCTATAAATTTAGAATTGTCTTTATAATGTTCATTTTATTATGATTTTCTTTCATGCTATTAGAAGTGTCTAAGCAATATTTGATAGTACAAAATATATCAACAACTCCTAAGGAGTTAACTGTTTGTCTAGAATACACATGACACTAGCAGTGTCTGATAAATATTAAATTGTGGATAACAAATGAAGGCTCTCGAAGAGTTTATATACAAAAATATTATTCATATTATATGATTATGGTCAAAACATATGTTGGAGTAAACTTGAAGTTTACTAATACAAATGACTATCATATTGAGACTATAAATGATTGGAAGATTGAAAATTTCCATGTTTTCACAATCATATGGGGTAAAATAATATATGTGAGAAGTTACCCGCCTTATTCTTTAATTTTGTACTATATCATGTATCAGAGTAAACCAGAAGCTTACTAATGCAAAAGCAGTCACGGTAAATTAAAAGTTTACTAATGCAAAAGTTTATTCCATTGTAAGTCAGAGGTTTACTAAGAGATAGCACATGCGATAATAAAGTTGAAGTTTGCATTTGCCATTTTTAAATAAGCTATTTGAGAATTCAGATAAGCATATACTGAAGAACTAGAAGATTCTTCAAGAATTCTCTTGTGTTCCTTGTTCTCATAATAAATTGATTATACCAGCTAATGTTAGGACTAAGACCCCTGAATTATGAAATATATAAAGGTGAATATGGTCTCATTCACGTGTCATGTGAACTACTTATAGATACATATATGAGATTGTTACATGTATGTTTATTGTCAACCTGCAGTTTGACATTTGAAATTATATTTCTCAATTAAGAGCATAATTTTAAAATTATGAAATCAAGGCAGTTCATCTTAATAATGTTGGTTTATATCCAAGCTGATTTAGCATTGAATACCTCAAATTAATGGCTAAATCATTGCTTATGAGAACAAAACTTCATGTGTAGGTCTGAGATTTTCTAAAATGCATATAGGAGCACTTGTATGCATCAGACCAACAATATATGATAAGTCCTCCCCTCACAATTGGTTTAGGATCAAAAGCCAAATATTTTTACTATCATTTGATGTATGGTATATGATTAATTTCTCTACCAAAATGCACAAAGATATATTTTCAAATAATATTAAGGATATATGTTTTCTAACATTTGGGGATGGAATAAACACCTGAAAAATGTGCTATATGAATCAAATTATCATTAATATGATCCTCACTTAGAAGATAATTCAACTCAAATGCCAGAAGCATTTGTTGATCCAAAATTAAATATCATATTTCAGCTGCAAATGCTCTTATTAAAACTAAAGTCCCTGAAGGATAAAATTTACTATACGCATGAAGCGTGGTAGATCAATCGGTTTCAAAGGTAATAATCCTTGAAAACTGATAAGAGCTAATGATCAAAATTATCATAATGAAGAGGAAATGAGCTCTAGAAGAGCCCACGACAGAACATTTCATGAAACTCCCGAAGAAGTTCAGGTACCTGAAAATAAAGAAAGTGATGAGTTCTCAACAAGCTATGTCGATTAGGAACCGATACAAAATGATCATCGATGATATATTTGATATAATATAATACGCAATATTGTAGAAGATTATGGGACTAGACTTTTAATCTAGACACCTGAAGATGTCATGCCATTTAAATGCATGTCATAACATAAATGACTCATTTGATCAAATTTATGTGAAGACCCCTAAAGGATCTGAATGTTTGAAGCATAATTCAAAGTCTTGAGCAATATACTCGATCAAATTACATAAATCTTGTTGGAACTCCAGCAGAGTTCTAAAAGGTAATTGAATATCTTAAGAAAGAATTTGAGATGAAAGATCTTGGAAAGACAGAACTTTGTCTTGGTCTGCAAATTCAATAGTTAGCAGACATAATCTTTATCCATCAATTTGCCTATACAGAAAGGGTCTTAAAACGCTTTTACATGGACAAATCGCACTCATTGAGTACACCAACGATTATTTGATCACTTGAAGTGAATAAGGATCCACTCCAACCTCCAGTAGAGTATGCGGAACTCCTTGATCCTTAATACTCTATCTTAGCGCAATTGGTGCACTAATTTATCTAGCTAATGCTAACAAAGGTGGTGCATATCGTATTGGTTGTTCATATGAAGGTTATTTATCTGATACTCATAAAGCTCGATCTCAAACCGAGTACATGTTTAAATATAGAGGTACTGTCATATCATGGTGTTCTACAAAATAATCTATTGTTGCTATTTCTTCAAATCATGCTGAGATAATAGCTATTCATAAAGCAAGTAAGGAATGTATATGATTGAGATCAGTGATTTATTTCATTCGGGAAGATGTGATTTAGAATGTGATAAAAGATCCACAATTTATACGAAGGCAATGTTGCATGTATAACCCAATTGAAGGGACGATTTATAAAAGGAGATAGAACGAAGCATAATTCACCAAAATTATTCTACACACATGATCTTCAGAGAAATGGTGACATTGATGTACAACAAATCCGTTCAAGTGATAATCAAACCGATTTGTTCACTAAATATTTACCAACTTCAACTTTTGAGAAGATGATATACAAGATTGGAATGCGGAGATTCAAATATTTGAAATAAGATTCCCATCAGGGGGAGTGAAATACGCCCTATACTCTTTTTCCCTTACTAAAATTTTTCCCATGAGATTTTTCTTGTAAGATTTTTAATGAGGCAGCTAAAAATGTGTATTACTAAATATGTATACTCTTTTTCCTTCACTAGATTTTTTTTCATTGGATTTTCATAGTAAGGTTTTAACGAGGCACAATATCTTTTAATAAACATTCAACGGGGAGTGTTACGAAAATAATTATATTATGGATGTTCATCTAATACTCCCTTATAGATAATCTTCTAGAATAAGATTATGCATTTAGTACTCCATTGAAGTTTATCTACAAGCAGCTGATGCAGGCAGATTGCAAGCAACTCAATAAAATGATTTGCAGCAGCTTCTTATTAAACAGGCAGGTCGCAAGTAGCTCATGCAGACAGCTTAAAAGCATCTCAAGAAAAACCTCACCGCTGCTTCCTAAAAAGTCTTGCAGCTGTTTCCTGAAAAGGTCACAACTACTTCCTTTCTTCTATAAATAAAAAAAATTTCAATTTATTATATACATCAATTTAAAAATTAAATAATACATAAGCTTCTCTATATTTATCTTTACTTTACCATCTTTATTTTATAAAGAATTACTCATTATACATTTTCTCCACCACGAGCATTGTCATCGAATAAGACAAGAAAGTGAGGTAGTTGGAGCAATAAGAAACTTCAGTGGCATCATTGTCATATCTCCAAACTTCAGTGCGCAATATAAGATTATGACCAAAAAGAATTTTTTACGAGATAACACAAACGACGTAACAGGAAAGCACTCGGATCGGATCCAACTTTCTCAACTCTATTCAACGCATAATATTTCCCATCTAAAATACGGTTGTACTCTGTACTTATCTTCCACGCCCGACAGAAAGAACCCCACTTTAACGTCGCCCTCTGCTCCCTTATGTAAGACACTTTTTTCTTTTTCTTCTTTTTTCTTAGACACCCTATTGACTATTGAGTATACTCTTTTTTTTTTTGGTAATTAACTTTCTTTTATTAATCACCAATGAAGTCATTACAAACCCATAATTCAGCTCGCACAGCTGAATTATCAGATAAAAGGACAACTCCTACATCTAATCTATATCTCTTTAACTAATTACATGAACCTGTTGAGATTGTAGACTAAGTACAAGAGGACTCCTAACATGACAAATATAGGCTGTATTTCTAAGCAACTGTCCGGCACAAGTTGACACATTTGTGAATACTCTAGCATTTCTTTCAAGCCAAACACAATAACAGACTTCTGCCAAGATTAGTTTAATATTTTGAGCACGTGCATTCCTTCCCTTAGACATGTTCACAGCCCATTGAATAAATTGGTCCCAAGATTGACTGGTAGGCTGCGGCACTCCAATCCAATTCAGTGCTTGTTGCATCAATAAGGCAGTGAAAGGACAAAGAAGAAAAAGATGATTTCTGTCTTCTTCTCCTTGGTTGCATAGACTACATAAACTATCAATGGTTGGATTCCATTGTTTCACTCTTTCTTTAGTAGGCAGCCTATCTTGTAACAATAACCATAGGTTAAACACTGCCTTTGGTCTTGCTCGATTCTTAATAGTTAAGCTCCTCCACTGTACTCTTGGCAGTTGTCCTATTTGATGTAGATAGAGTTTCTTTACAGAGCACTCCTTGTTAGAAATCTGCTGCTGGTGATGCAATGTAACAGTGCCTTCAAGAATTTTCCTAACCATCCAACTTGCTTGGTTAGGAATTTTGATATTGGAAAACTGTTGTTGCTTGATATACCTAGAGTGAATCCATTTAATCCATAGAGTGTCTTTCTTGTTGGCTAAATCCCATCCTAACTTGAGTATAGCAGCTCTATTCCATAGTAGTAGGTTCATGAGACCTAGTCCACCTGCTGACTTTGGTAAGCACACCTTGTCCCATGCCACATAAGCCTTCTTTGTGATGCTGGCATTACCAGTCCAGATATATGATCTGCATGTTGCATCTAGTAGCTTCAGTATCTTGTAAGGAATGAGAAATATTTGAGCCCAGTATGCTTGGATGCCAAAAATGATTGATTGGACAAGCTGAATTCTCCCCGCATATGATAACTTCCTTGCAGTCCAAGAAGTTATCTTGGTAGTTATTTTGTCCACCAAAGGTTGCCATTGTATGAGTGACATCTTTCTTGTTGACAGAGGGATTCCCAGGTACTTAAAAGGTAATTCACCTGCTGTAAACCCAAGTTGATTCAGAATAAGTAGCTTAGTTTCATGAGGTACTCCACCAAAGTATACAGAGCTTTTATGTAAGTTTGCCTTCAGACCTGATGCCTCTGTAAATTGAGTGATAAGCTGGAACATGGAGCATACAGATAGGTAATCACCTTTTGCAAATAATAGTAGATCATCTGCAAAGCTAAGATGTGTGATCCCAAGTTTTTTGCAACCTGGATGAAAAGAGAAGTTTGAATCCTTCTTGAGTTCCAGTAGGGCCCTACTGAGGTATTCCATAACAATAGTAAAGAGAAATGGTGACATTGGATCACCTTGCCTCAGTCCTTTAGCAGCTTGAAATGGTTCTGTGGTTTCCCCATTCACCATGATTGTGTAGCTCACAGTTTTGACACATTCCATGATCCATTTGATGAGCTTCCAAGGAAAATTTAGAGCTTCCATCACCTGTTGTAGAAAAATCCATTCCACTGAATCATAAGCTTTCTGCAAATCAATCTTTATCATGCATCTGGGGGAGATATGATTCCTAGTGTAGTGTTTAATAAGTTCATGAGCAAGGATAACATTGTCTGCTATCCTTCTTCCTGGGATGAATCCAGCCTGTGTCTCACAGATGATGCTTGCAATACATTTCTGTAGTCTATTAGCCAGAATTTTGGAGATGATTTTATAGACAACTGAGCAGCATGCTATAGGTCTATATTCCTTGACTGAAGTAGGATTTGTAACTTTAGGAAGCAGAGTAAGGGTAGCACAATTAGCAGGTTTATACATACTGCAAGTTTGAAAGAAGTCTTGAACTGCAACTGTGATCTGATCACCTGTAATATGCCATGTTTGCTTGAAGAACACAGCATTGTAACCATCAATGCCTGGGGCTTTGTGATCACCAATGGCTTTTAGACTGTCAACAATCTCTTCCTTAGACACCTCAGCTACTAGTTGTAATTGTTGTCTGTGATTAAGTTTGGGACCATTGTCCATATAAGTCCTGTTAATAGCTGGCAATGCCTTAGCAGCTGTGCCCATCAGGGATTTGTAGAACTGCTTCACTTCCTCCCTGATAGCATCTGGATGAGTGAGTTTCGTTCCTTCAGCTGTAGTTAATTCTGTGATGGTCTTGTGTTGATTCCTCTCTTTCATTAAGGCAGAGAAATATTTGTTATTTGAGTCTCCCAGTTGAATCCATTTAGCCCTTGATTTCTGCTGAAGCATGCTCTCTTCAATCATTGACCATTTCTCCAATTGTAATGTGAGTTCCTTTTCCTTCAGTTGCAATTCATCAGAATAATGAACTCCCATCTGAATTTGAGTGCTCAATAGTTCCCTCCTGTTGTCGTCAATCCTTTGGGATATGTTCTTAAATTCTCTAGTGTTGAGAGATTTAAGAACAGGCTTGAGGTCTTTGAGATTAAGCCAGATATCCCTGATAGTTGCTTGGTGGTGATCCTTCCAGTTGTCTTTGACAATGCATTGAAAATCCTTATGAGAAGCCCACACATTATAGAACCTATCACAAACTTCAATCTTTGCTGTTTCTTTCGTCACCATATTTTCTACTGTTTGAAAATGAATTTTGGTAAGATGAGCAGATAAATGATAACTTACCGAAATTAATAATTTGCTGAATTCTTATTTCTAAAAGATGATCAGAATTATTATTAAGAGAGTGTTTGGCTAAGCTTATAAACTTGTCAAATTGACGTATAAACACTTTTTGACTTATTTATACATTTGGTAAGGTGAAAAGTGCTTATAAGCTAAAAATAAATGAAAAACCATAAGTGAGTTTCTCCTAGCTTATCAAATTTCAGCTTATAAACGCTTTATGTTTGATCAAAATATTTATTTATTCTATCCCTAAAATACTTCTTTTTAAAACAAACTTTCCGTATACCTAATTCTTTAGCTGCTTATTACTAATTTTAACACTTTTATTCAAACACGTAACTGCTTATTTTTAAATCAATTTCAACACTTAAAAGTGCTTTTCAACACTTAATGCTTATCAGCTACTCTAAATCAGCTAAGCTAAACACGCTCTAAGATCATTTTCAAAATACATTAGCGATCATCTATTCTTTTTAATGCCATCATATGTGAAATAAATAGGATTATACATTTTCATATCTACAACATTATCTGACCGTGTAGGCAAACAACACATTACTAACTTTACTAATATAGTCTTCACTAGTACCTAAATACCTTACCACAACCCATTTATTTATTTTAAATTTTAATGTGTAGCTAATTTTCTACGAAATTATCTTTTTACAAAATAATAATAATAATAATAATAATAATAATAATAATATTATTATATTAATAAGAGACAATCCTAAGATTTTATCGTCCTTACATTCAACTTTTTAAAATTATTACCCTTAAAATTGTCATTTTTACTTTATTAATTTTGTGGGTGTTGAGTTAATAATATTACTTTTAAGTCCTATTTCGTAATTTTTATGGATTTTTTTTATAAGAGATAGTACACTTATCTTTTTATTATCTTTTCTCACACTAAATTAACCTTTTATTACAATAGACGCCTTCATATATTACGTAAATAAAACTAATTTTTTAGACCTTTTTAAGTCTTCAAAAGGAGTCATGGTTGCATCTTAACCAATATTTTTGGTTCTATAATTAGAATTGTTAAAGTACTATAACTTTATATATACCTTTTACCTTTATAAATTAAAAAAAATATGTAAGCATCCAAACTCCTATTCATAATTTTATCGATATATTAGCATAAGCACATCCTTTAAAAGTGAAAATTTCAAATATTAACTAGAGGAGTAAAATATATTGAGCCTAATAATTTTAAACTTTATTTTGATGTGTGGATATTATAGTTTTATTTATTTTTTCTTTAAAAAAATTATAGAAACTTAAGTAATGTTATTACAGGGATATCAACAAAGGTGTGTTTCCTTGGTCTTTTTTTGCCTAATTTCAACTTGATTTTGGTTTTGTTCCTTTCAAACTTATTCTTAAAGGAAAAAAATATCTTGGTTAGGTTTTTTGGTCTTTTAAATAGTTTTGATTTTGTATAGAATATTTTTGTTAGATTTTTTTTCAAAACACTTTGTGCTCTTTTTTTTTTCGGTTTCAAATATCATTCCGTTTTAATTTTTAGAAATGAAAATTGAAATTTTCAAAGAAATATATATTTTAAATTTAAAAGGTTTTAAAATTTTATATATATATATATATATATATATATATATATATATATATATATATATATATATATATATATATATATATATATATATATATATATATATAATTATCATTATCGTTAGATTTTGAATATTTTGGAGTTTATCCTACATTATATAGCAAATGAACAAATATCAAAAAGTGAAGATCCATACAACATCAACAAGATATTTTTATCATAAATATATGGGATATTGTTATCTTTAAGTAAAAATACGAACCTCCAAATTTATATTGATTATGTTCGCTGAATGTCCACGTTGATCTCACCTCTAAATAAAAATAGACTCTTGCATTTTAATGGTAGCAATTAACAAACTAAAGCCATGTGAGTTCAAATATAAGAGAATTAGATTTGCTTTCTCTATTGTATTGATACGAGTTCTAAGCAAAACTCTTAAATATGACACATGATCTATCAATTCGGGATTGACAAGAAATATACGATTAAAAACGTGTCGATGAATTTGAAATTTATGTTGGTTATAATTTAAGTATACATAATTTTTTTTTATCAGGAGAAATAAGATATTTGGTGAAAACTTAATTACATAATGGAAATTATTCTTTTTAATCATATGTATTACTTTTAGGAGTTGAATTTTGGCTCGTGGCTCAGCACCGACTTACTGCGACTAGCACTTTTACTATGTAATAAAATATACTAAGACCCAATATATTTCGTGGTTATTAATATTATGTGTCATCTTATTCCTTTCATTGAAGTTTTTATTTCTTACTTTGAGTTCATTATTACAATAAATGATCAAAACAACAAATAATTTTCAATCGCAAACAAGTTAGAATCAATTATATTAACCCATGCTTCAATTAAGTAGTATATAACAATACATGATTATGTTCTAAATTTGGGGAAAAAATTGACCTGGTTTTTTCTAATTGTCCTAATAGTAAAAAAACTAATTTTACACACTAATAATAAATATTTACCAATGGGTTCGCTGGTAAGGTATTTTCATATAATTGTGTATAAAATAAATAATGGCTAGTTATAATATTTAAAAAAATTTGATAATGTTATAAACTAAAGCAAAAGACAAGAACAATAGAACAAGAACAATAGCAATAGAGAGAAGAGTAGAGAGAGTTCTTCTTATTGAGTTGAGAGGGGTCTCAAGGGATGATTTACAATGGTAGGGGAGAGGAAGACTTAGCTACCACTAATAGAACTCTAATATCTCTCTAATTAGATACATTAAAGACATTCACCTTAAATAGAAGTGTAAGAATCTTCTATTTCATAACACTCCCCCTTGAATGTCTATTCAATGATGTGCCTCATAAAACCTTAAAACCAAAACCCAATGGGAAAAATTAAAGTAAGGAAAAAGAGTACACATGTTTGAATATGCGCCTATTGGTTGCCTCGTTAAAAACCTTGCAAGGAAAACCCAGTGGGACAAAACCTTGTAAGGGAAAAAGAGTGCAACGCGCATTGACTCCCCCTAATGAGTACATCGATTTATATCCTTGAGCATTTGCATTCCAATCTTGTGCATCATCTTCAAAACGATCTTTGATAGAGATTTGACAAATTAACCATATTGACTTGAATAAGTATTCCGCACCTTGAAATCATCATTCTTGATAGATATAAACATCTTCATATAATGTCGTGGAATAGCTCTTCAATATCTCCATAGATGCATTCTCAAATCCATCATGCTTATAGTTATGGCAAGATTCATATGTACACAAATTGTACTAATGATGCGGTACTTCAGGACCAAGAATTGCATATGCTTCAAGCAACTTAAATCTTTCAAGTTAAGTCATATAAGTCGCATAATAGACTTTAGCTGCATATCAATCTTTCATTAGTGATACTAAACAAATAAGATATCGAAAACTGACTATACATACCTTTGACTTTTATCTTTCAAGCATTTGAACTATAGGTTCAAAACTACATGTCTTTCATATGGAATCAATTCTTCTTGAATTGTATCTCTTCCATTTAGTTACTTTCTTTGAGTCAGCAAATGCGTATAGCATGCTTTGCAATATGTTGCAATTGCATTTCCCTTTTATGAACTACAGGTTCATATCATGATATTCGGGGATATACATATACAAATGATAATTCATCCCATGTAACCTTTTCTCAAGTGTTTATCATGTCTCCCCTCATGTTAGTAAAGCTAACATGTTTCCTCAACTTTGGAAAATCATCTTTGTGCATTATGTCAATATACACAGCACCTTAATAATAAGATGAAATTATTTGGTTCCTGACCCTGAACCACTTGTGAGGGGAGAATATACTCTCGTATACAACTTATATCAAACTAATATATATATAACTTAGTTCTCATAAGAAACAGTTTAGCTATTAAGTGGAAGCACTCAATAATTATCTTGCTAAACCAACTTTGATATAAACCAACTTATCAAGATGAACTGTCTTGAGTAGAGAATCTGGAAACTATGCTCGAAGTTAGATTACTGAGCGATTTACCTCGCAAACACTGCCAGGCTGCGGGTTAATAACAATGGCGCATGTAACCATATCATAGATGCATCATATGTGGTATACATGGCAGGTGAATGGGCCCATATTCACCTTTGATATTTCCAGAATTTAGGGGCTTCAACCCGAACTCTTTAGTTGGTCAGTTCATTAATGAGAACAAGTGATACAAGAGTATTCGTAAAGAACTTTCTAGTTCTTTAATATTCACCTATGTGAATTTGCACATCATACTTCAAATGAGATGGCTAACACGAATGTCAACTGACTAAATTATCAATATTGGTAAACTTCAAATTTACACCATGACATGTGCACTTATCAATAAACTTCGGGTTTATTATGACATGGGTTTTATACCAATAGATATCCACTTTCTTGTGGCATTCTTTCTTTTGTGTAGTACAAACTGGAGAACAAAGCGGGTAGCTTTTCATATACAAATTACCCCGCTACAAGTTGTAGTAATAGGAGAATCAAAGCCTTCCTTTATTTATAGTCTCAATATCATCAATCGCCTTCGCGTGTACTTTTGGAAACTGAATAAGTTTCTTTGAGACTTACTACAGCACAATACTCAATTGTGTTTCTCCAACATAGTAATAATTGGCTCTTCGAGAGCTCTCAATTAATTTTGTACTACCACAGACTGAGGTTCGAGATCCTCTCATTCTTGCATTCCGTATTTTCAAGAGTCTCAGGCTCAATAGATTCTTCGTGAATCTCGGAATTAATCAAATCATGAGCGTCCTCATGTGATTCTTTCATAGTGTCATTTAGATCGTTCTTTTTCCTCTTTCTAGGATTTCGATCTTTGGAACCTAATGGTCTGCCACGCTTCTGGCGTGCATTTGACTCATTAGATATGACACTAGATATTTGTCCAATAGGGACTTCAATACGGATCGGAACATTTTCCGCGTGAATGTGGGATTTCGTTATCCTCTTCAATTCCGTAAATGCGTCAGGCATTTGATTTGCTATTCTTTGCAAATGGATAGTCTTTTGTACCTCTTTCTTTCAAATAGAGGTATGTGGATCAAGATGAGATAATGATACATTTTTCCACAAAATTTCCCATTTGGTTTCACCGACTTCTCCCCCTAATTTTGGGAAAAGTGTCTCATCAAATTGACAGTCTGCAAATAGTGCAGTGAACAAATCTCCTGTCAATGTTTCGAGGTAGCGAATAATGGAGGACGCGTTAAACTCAACATATATTCCTAACCTCCTTTGCAAACCCATTTTGGTGCGGGATGGCGGTGCTACAGGCACATATACTGCGCATCCAAAGCTTCTTAAATGGGATATATTGGGTTCATGACCCAAAACCAATTGCAATGGGGAATATTTGTGTCAATTCGTCAGTCAGAGACGAACTAGCATTGTTGCATGCAACATGGCGTGACCCCAAACCGAAGTGGGCAGCCGACGAACTAGCATTGCTTCATGAAAAATGGCGTGACCCCAAACCGAATTGGGCAGCCGACAAACTAGTATTGTTGCATGCAAAATGGCGTGAACCCAAGTCGAAGCGGGCAGCCTCGTTTTCATGAAGAATTCAAGATTATTCTCATCTATTATCCATTAACTTTGCAAACGCAAGGTTGCGTGATGGCAACAAGCACACATTAGACCATCTACAGGATGCGTCTATCAAGACCATGAAATTCCTAAACTACCCACTAGGTGGGTGAATAGGTCCACAAATGTCCCCTTGTATACGTTCCAGAAACTGGGGTGACTCAGTCCCAACCTTTGTTGGGGATGGTCTGATAATCAGCTTGCCTTGATAACACGAAGTGCAAGGATATTCATTACTTGAGAGAATTTTGAAATTCTTTAACGGATGCCCATATGAGCTTTCTATAATCCGTCTCATCATGGTTGATCCTGGGTGACCCAGTCGATCATGCCAAAGTACAAATGTATTGGACTCAGTATTCTTTAGTTTTACTGTTGAATGTGCCTCAATTGCACTAATTCTTGTCCAATACAGGCCACAAGATAAAGACGGGAATTTCTCAATAACCCTCTTTTGGCCGGAGACATTCTTTAAAGTGAGGACGAGATATTCAAGATTATCTTCATCCATTGTCTCAATATTGTAGCCATTCCGGCGTACATCTTTAAAACTCAACAAGTTTCTTCTTAGACTTGGAGGAGAATATTGCATTCTCTAAGATAAACGTCATGCCTTTGGGCAGAGTTACATTTGCTCTTCCGGAGCCTTTCAATCAATTGACATACAAAAGGAATACATGAACATAAGAATAAACAAGTTCAATTCTTTTGCGTCACATAATATTTTCAAAATCTGCTACTAACAGTTGACTAACAAAATCAGATATGTTGTCCATAATCAATTACTTTGCAGTTTGAAAATTTCAGCGTTTTTCATAAGACAATCGATTATTAAACCCACACAATCGATTGTTGGAACATAGACAATCGATTGTTATACACAGACAATCGATTGTGGATGATTTTTGAAAAATTCCAGATTACACTGCCTAACGACAATCGATTGTTAGATATAGACAATCGATTGTGGGTGATTTTTGAAAAATTCCAGACCTCACTGTTTCAAGACAATCGATTGTTAGACAAAGACAATCGATTGTTGGCTATTTTTGAAAATTTCCAGACCTCACTGTTTCAAGACAATCGATTGTTAGCCAAAGACAATCGATTGTTGATCAATTGTTTTTCAACTTTAATGCGAAATAGTTGATAATCGACTAGTTTTTCAGGCTAGTCGATTACCCCCACTGGAAAATAAAAGTTTTATTGATATTTGAACATATTGAAGATATTCTGAAGAACTACTGCTAACATTGCATCATGAACTAGCTAATACGAGCTAATACTAATGACTATTGATTTATTCATTGACTAATACAAATAAGTAGAATAAAATCAAATAACTCCATCTTCTTTCATCATGGTCTCATCGCCGATTAGGTGGTCTATTTTCCCCTCGGGTTGCTCAAAGGAGTCTGCCACATCCAGGTGGGTGATATCCTCATTGTCGTCATAGACAAAATTTGTTTCAGGGCCTTTTCTCTTTCGAGATGCTTGATAAAGGTCAACCAAGTGTCTTGGTGTACGGCAAATCCTAGACCAGTGCCCATTTCCACCGCAACGATAACATATAGTTTCTGAACTATTTGCCTTAGGATCTTCTGGACCCCGTTTCTGCTTTCGGTGGTTATCTCTCTTTGGGGGGTGACGGACTTCTTTGGAATTTCTTCCTTGTCCACGTCCTTGGCTTTGACCCCGTTTATGACCGTGATCATGGTCCCTTTTATGTTTGGCATAATGCGAGTGCACCATATCTGCTTCAGGCAGTGGTGTAGACCCAGTTGGTCTATTTTCGTGATTTCTCATGAGCAGATCATTATTTCGCTCAGCCACTAGTAAGAGAGAAATCAGTTCAGAGTACTTCGTAAAGCCTTTCTCTCGGTATTGTTGCTGCAGTACCATATTGGAGGCATGAAACGTTGTAAACGTTTTCTCAAGCATATCGTAATCGGAGATGTTATCTCCACATAGCTTCAGTTTAGAAGTAATTCTGAACATAGCAGAATTATATTCAGAAACGGACTTAAAGTCCTGTAGCCTCAGATGGGCCCAATCATATCGTGCTTGTGGCAGAGTGACCAACTTCAGGTTGTCATATCTCTCCTTTAAGCTGTTCCACAAAACGAGTGGATCCTTGACGGTGAGATATTCAATCTTCAAACCTTCGTCAAGGTGGTGGCGCAAGAAAATCAAGGCCTTCGCACAATCCTGGGTGGATGCTTTTTCTTTATCTTTGAGGGTGTCTCCGAGACCCATAGCATCTAAGTGGATTTCAGCATCCAACACCCATGTCATATAGTTCTTGCCCGAAATTTCAAGGGCAACGAACTTTCTTTTCATAATGTCAGACATACTCGAAAATTAAATTAGGAAGAGGGAAAATACCTTGGATTTTCGAGAGTGATACTTGAGACGGTAGAGTCTCGTGCTGATAACGTGTTATAAACTAAAGCAAAAGACAAGAACAATAGAACAAGAACAATAGCAATAGAGAGAAGAGTAGAGAGAGTTCTTCTTATTGAGTTGAGAGGGGTCTCAAGGGATGATTTACAATGGTAGGGGCACCTCTATTTATAGGGGAGAGGAAGACTTAGCTACCACTAATAGAACTCTAATATCTCTCTAATTAGATACATTAAAGACATTCACCTTAAATAGAAGTGTAAGAATCTTCTATTTCATAACAGATAAATTATTATTGTGCATATAACTTGGTGAAATCACACCCACTTAACAAAGGGCAACAATGCCATCTGACGTTACCGCAAAAAGCAAACTCCGTCTCATTTCCGTTTGGGCGTTTATCGTCTCCGTCAAGCTCCTTTCGCGAAAGCGTGTGTATAATCTCTTCATGAACACTTTCCGAAATAATATACCTGTAATTTGTATCATATTATAATGTGTGTGTAGACAATAATTTATTTCACTTCTTCCTCTATTCAATTTCTCTGAAGCCCTAATTTTTCAATCCGATCTTGATTTATCTGAAATTCGGAAATTCATATTTATGTATAGCTTTGATACAAGGCTACTGCAAAATTAGGTTTACAGTGAGCACAGCTTTGATCTGAGTTTGTGCAGGAGGTGTACAGTGAGAATCGTGATCTACAGATCACCAAACACGGATCAACTTAGGGCTGTGATTTGACAACTGAATCGTATAATAATCTGAGAATGGCCGCGACGACGGTGGCTACGGCGGCGGGGGCGGTGGTGTTGTTGTACTATGTGCTGATTCGCCGATTAACAACGGCGAAGGACGTAGAGGAGGAAGAAAGTGGAGATTACTCGAAAGCAGCAAGCAGATCTGTGAAGCGGAGACTATCACGAAGGCCAGCTCAAGCTCCGGCCACGTGGCTCGAAACAATTTCAACATTGTGTGAAACTCTTCGGTTTACATATTCGGAAACACTTGGGAAATGGCCTATCGGTGACTTGGCTTTTGGGATCAATTACCTTATCCGAAGACAGGTGAGCTTATCTTCTATACTTCTAAGCTCTTATTTGATACTTTAGCGTTGGATTAATGATGAAATTGTGTACCAATATTGGAATAAAGTGGGCGAATAGAGTGGAAGTGATATATATATAGCTGACTTTGAACTGGTTGGGATTGAAAGTGTAGTTGATTGATTACTTGAATTATTTTTAAAATATGTATATATACTGTATAATATAAAGCGGTGGTTAGACCGGCTATGATGTATGGGGATGAGTGTTGGCCTGTTAAGAACTCACATATCCAGAAGATGAAAATAGCAGAAATGAGGATATTGCAGTGGATGTGCGGGCACAATAGGATGGATGAGATTAGAAATGAGATATTCGGAAGAAGGTGTACGTGACTCCCATTGATGCCAAATGCGGGAAGCAAGGCTCAGATGGTTCAGGTATGTTAAGAGGAGTAACCCAGATGCTCCGGTAAGGAGGTGTGAGTGGCTGGTTGTGGAGGGCATGAGAAGAGATATTATGGTTGTAGGTTAGTAGGTAATTGAGTTTTGCTTTACTTCGTACCTTTGTGAGACTAGTCTAGTAGGGCTTTGTCTAAGATAGGTAGCAACAATTTTGGGTCTTGCTATTTCGCTTTCCGGTGCATGACCTATATACTAGCTATCGCTTTTGCTTTGCATTTTTTTAGGATTTCATGTTGTTCCTATTTTTCCTACGATTTCTGTGGTGACACTAATATTGTCTCCTTTTGTAATGACACCCCTTGACTTCTTGGTGTGTTTGTTTCTTTATATTTGGACTCCCCTTAATGAAAATCTTGGCTCCGCCATTGTGTTCAGTACATCATTGTGTGCGCTTGTAGAGCTTTATCAAAAAATTGTGTTCACTTTTAGAGCATAGTTAGCCCAATGTAGGTCTATAGCTACCAGATTTTTAGCAAACGATGCAACAAACTATGCAATTGAGGGTATCTTTCTTGCAATTTCCTGTTAGAATTGGGATTAACTTAGGCATGTCACCGGCCGGGATATCGAATCGTGACCTTGGTTTTGTCACATTGTACTCTTACATTCTTAAGTTATAGTGATGAATACATCATTTGGGAAGGTTTCTCATAGCCAAGATGATGCACCTGCTGCTTTTGATGGATGTTCTGTCTGTTATTACTTCTCTTTAGTTATGTGTTTTTGCCCTTTTCTGATATTTGTGTGTCATCCTCTTCATGAAAGAAATTCTACATGCTGCACTCTTTAGTGCCTTGAAATTCAGGTCCAAGGCCCTCAGTGTTATTTTTTGTTTGAGAGAGCGATCGTGTTTTATAAATGCAGGGTTACAATAGTTGTGGGGTGTTTTATGTCTGTGTTTTGTTATGCTTGAATTCTACCTCAATTTCATATGTATTTATGATCTTGAAGGGAAATGCACCAGTTGCAAGTGTATATGCTGGGGAAAGCTGTGTGCAACTAAAGGGTGCTGAGATTATTGCTCAGTTGTATCATTACTTAAGGTTGGTGACACTCTGTATGCTTTTTTCAAAGAAGCCATTTCCTGTGTTTTTGGAGTCTGCTGGCTACTCTCAAGAAGATGTCCTCCTTCAGAAACCTAAAGCGGGTGTATGTAATTGCATTACCACTACCCTGCTATTTGGATTTATTTCACAACTTTATAGTAGTGTTTTGATTGTCAAAACTAAGATTTTGAAGTTTTTGTTTGCAGCTTCTTAAGCCCGCCTTTACAATTATAAGAGACAGAAATTTAAAATGTTTCCTTCTTCTAATTCGGGGCACTCACAGCATCAAAGATACCCTGACTGCAGCAACAGGTGCTGTTGTACCTTTCCACCATTCAGTTTTAGATGATGGTGGGATTAGCAGTCTTGTTTTGGGATACGCTCATTGTGGGATGGTTGCTGCTGCTAGGTGGATTGCCAAGCTTAGTATGCCTTTCTTGGTCAAGGCTCTTGACGAAAATCCCGAGTATGACATAAAGGTAAAAGTTAATATTCATGTCGTTATTTTTATCCTTTTCCTCTTGAACATGGAGATTGTTAGGTGTTTTTGATGCGTCTCTTCATTCATTAACTTGTTTATACTGAAAGATGGCATAGTTTTACATGTTAAAATTGGAAGATTCGACGAGTTATGATTGTAGTTCAACGTCTCTTGTTACTCCCATTTTGGAGATTGTCATTGATGAATCATGAGATTTGCTTTCATTTGGATATTTCTGATACAACCTTATGTTACATACTGTGATTGCATCTCCTTCCTGTTGTTCATTTAGATTGATCTTAAATTTCGGAGAACCAGTTACTGTTCTCCTCCAAAGAGCAAGTCACAAAGTCACCATCTACGTTCCTTCTATTCTTTTGATGTACATTAATCACAGTCATGTGTCCTTTCGTTCTTGTTGCTTTTCATATCTTGGGGATAAGGGGGACAGACTGAGATTATTATGCAGATAGCTTTATCAAAGTAAGCATTACCTTTGCTTATCAAAAGAAACAGTAGTCATTACCTTTTTTGGTACCATGTAAATATTCTGAACTACCTGATATATATTAATATAATGGCGATTCTTGAGTCAATACATAATGTTAATATACTTTAAGAAGTCAGGTTATTTAGTTTTAAAGTGAATTACTGCACATGAATTCGTATTTCGAGTTTTTAGTGCTTAATATCAATGCTGTAACCCCAGTTTTGAACTTTCAGATTGTTGGGCATTCACTTGGTGGTGGTACTGCTGCACTTCTGACCTATATCCTTCGTGAGCAAAAAGAACTTTCGTCAAGCACCTGTATCACTTTTGCACCAGGTCTGTTTCTTTATGCTCCAGTTGCAGATCTCTGTTTAAAAGTTGAAAGGTTTATTTTTCTTCTTCTATTATGGTTGCTAGGTTGATATATCTGTACCTCGTGTGTGAGAATTGTGGGTGACAAGGAGGAATGTAGAACATTCTCTCATCCATGCCTTTTTCCAGATTCTTTAGTGAATTTTAAGTGGAAGTAGAAATCCTCTTATTTGCCTTGTTGGGCTTCTAGGTCCTACCGGAATGATTTAGGTTCCATTAAGTGCTAAATTAGAGTGACTTCCTGAAAATTTTCTAGTTTAAATGGCTATTTCCAATTGAGTCCTAATATTTGTGATAAATATACATACATTTCATCTTCTTACATTTCTTCAAAAAGTTGAGTTTATGATGCGTCTGTTAGACCAATATTTCAATCTATGATACTGCTTTCAACAAATCATGTTATGTGGAGATTGTGAAGTTGGAATCAAAAAATTTCTAAAAGTCAATGCTCAATTAGTTGAACGATGAATTCTTTCATGAGAAACTCTTTAACTGTATTTGCTTTTTAGAAATGCCAAATGTTCTATCTTGAGTTTGTTATTTCATGTCACTGGCTTTTAAGTTCTATTTGTAAATTATAAACTACACATATATTTAGATCTCAAGAAAGGTTCTAACTTAGAATGAGAAAGAAATCGACTATTAAAACTGGTCATCTCGGAATAGACGTATCTGTTTGCTCATTATAGGTTTTCTTTGGAAATTGAAAAGGTTGGATATGGTCAATTCAGTATTTTCCAGGTTTTTAACGTCCAAAGTTCTTCCATTGTGATGCGGTATTACTTTGAAGTGATCATGGTAAAACAACATATTATTGCAGACTGGGAGAGGAGACTCTGGACTGCCTACATTGTTAAATTGTGTTTCCTGAAATGAAAATGAAATTGAATGATTGAGATCTTTATAGAAAAAAAAAATTGAAAAGTGAGCTGCGAGCATGTATCGCACGTACTAGCTAAACTTTTGGCAGAACTAATTTTTTGACAGACTGTTTTTTGGGGAGGTCTGAAATGTCATTGGATTTAAAAATTTTCCTAGAAAAGGAAAAAAGCTTGCAATATTGCCCCAAGGTGGGTTAGGGGAATGTCATGGGGTCATACCTTGCCACAGGCAAATGTCTGGTATTTAAGTGGAGATGGGTTGAGCGATGGGCCCAATATCCATCGAGTTTTGAACCGTGCGCCAGTATGGTCCTCAAGGATTTTTTAGTTATCCAAAAAAAAAAAAAAAGAATCACATTATTTATCTTATTTATGCTCCTAAATTTGGAAATATAAGACTATCTGGGAGCATAACAAAAATGTGTGAAAGGGTTGTTGAATTGGACAAATTTTCTAGTCTCTTGAAACCTGATAAAAAGGTAGAGAGCTAGTGTAATATGTAGCCAAATTTTATTGAAAATTTCATCATTACGGGGCAAACATATGGTGCATTAGGAGACAACTTGTTTAGACAATTTGTGAGGTGTTCCTTAAACATGTAACTGGAGAAAATCTGATTCTGCACTTCTACAACAACAACAACAACAACTACCCAGTATACTCCCACCAGGTGGGGTCTGGGGAGGGTAATATGTAGGCAGTCTTACCCCTACCCAAAAGGGCAGAGAGGCTGCTTCCATGCGACCCTCGGCGCATAGGACAGAATGAAAAGCTGCATTGGAAAACAAAGACAAAATTAGTAACCAAGGCAAGACAAAACAAAATAACAAAACAAAGCATAAGTAATCCTGCAGAAATAACGTAAATGGTTATGTAAACATAAGGAACATAAATACCGTCGCAACCAAGAGGGGACCTAGGCTAAAACACTAGACATCGATGGGTAACCCTACTATCCCACACCCAACCCCGGGTGAGGCGAACGAAGGACTCTAAGAGCCCCTATCCTGCAACCCTGATTCTAGACCTCCAGACTCCCCTATCGAGGGTCATGTCCTCGGTAACCTGCATTTTAGTCATGTCCTGCCTAATCACCTCTCCCCAATGCTTCTTAGGCCTCCCTCTACCCCGCCGACCACCAGCAATCTCCAGCCGCTCGCAGCTCCTCACCGGGGCATCGGGACCCCTCCTCCGTACATGCCCGAACCACCTCAGCCTCGCTTCCCGCATCTTCTCGTCCACTGGGGCCACCTCTACCTTCTGTCGAATAACTTCATTCCTAATCTTATCCAGCCTGGTGTGCCCACACATCCACCTAAGCATCCTCATCTCAGCAACCTTCATTCTCTGGACATGGGAGTTCTTCACGGGCCAGCACTCTGCCCCGTACAACATCGCAGGTCTAACCACGGCTCTGTAGAATTTCCCTTTGAGTTTGTGTGGGATTTTCTTGTCACACAGGACCCCAGAAGCAAGCCTCCACTTCGACCACCCTGCTCCTATCCGATGGGTGACGTCCCCGTCAATCTCTCCGTCCCCCTGAATCACAGACCCAAGATATCGGACACTGTCCCTCTTGGCGATGGCCTGAGAACCAAGCATCACATCCCTGCCCACCCCACTCGGCTCGTCACTGAACTTGCACTCCAGATATTCTGTCTTAGATCTGCTTATCTTGAAACCTTTAGACTCGAGGGTCTGTCTCCATACCTCTAACTTCTCACTAACACCGGCCCTCGTCTCGTCTATCAATATTATATCATCAGCAAAGAGCATACACCAGGGCACATCCCCCTGGATATGACGGGTTAGAGCATCTATCACTAAGGCGAACAACATGGGACTCAGCGCCGATCCTTGATGGAGCCCCATTACCACAGGAAAATGGTCTGAATCGCCACCCACCGTCCTCACCCTAGTCTTAGCCCCATCGTACATGTCCTTGATAACTATGATATAGGCTTCTGGCACACTCTTCGCCTCCAAGCACCTCCATAGCACCTCCTTCGGAACCTTGTCATACGCCTTCTCCAAGTCGATAAGCACCATATGCAGGTCCTTCTTCTTATCCCTGAATTGTTCCGCCAGCCGCCTGACTAGGTGAATAGCCTCAGTGGTGGAGCGGCCCGGCATGAAACCGAACTGGTTCCCTGATATATTCGTCGCCCCCCTCATTCGCGCCTCAATCACCCTCTCCCAAACCTTCATCGTGTGGCTCATTAGTTTAATACCCCTATAGTTGTTGCAGCACTGGATGTCCCCCTTGTTCTTGTACAAGGGCACCACTGTACTCCACCGCCACTCATCCGGCATCCTCTTAGTCTTGAATATCACGTTGAATAGCCTAGAGAGCCACTCCCCTCCAGGTTTACCCATGCACTTCCAAAACTCCACCGGGATCTCGTCAGGCCCGGTTGCTCGACCCCTACTCATCCTGCGCAACGCCCCTAAGACCTCCTCCACCCTAATGCGCCTGCAGTACCCAAGGTCTCTATGACGCTCTGAATGCCCCAGCTCCCCTAGCTCTATGCTCCGATCCCCCTCCTCGTTAAGAAGGTCCCGAAAGTACGCCTGCCACCTCTGTTTGACTTGCGATTCCCCCATCAAAACTCTACCATCCTCGTCCTTGATACACCTGACCTGGTCTAGGTCACGGGCTTTCCTTTCCCTTGCTTTAGCCAGCCGAAATAGCTTCTTTTCCCCACCTTTCTCCCCTAGTTCCTCATACATGCGACCGAACGCCGCGTTTTTAGCTTCCGTGACTGCCATCTTAGCTTCTCTTCTCGCCTCCCTGTAGGACAACCTGTTCACTCTCCGCTCCTCCTCGCTTGTGCTCCCTGCCAACCTTGCGAACGCCGCCTTCTTCGCCTCCACTTTTCCTTTGACTACATCGTTCCACCACCAATCACCCTGATGCCTACCTGAATATCCCTTAGAAACCCCGAGCACGTCCCGTGCTACCCCCCTAACCAAGTTAGCTGTCGCTGACCACATAGCGTCCGCTTCCCCATAACTTCTCCAAGCTCCGCCCTCCTCTAACCTCCTTTCCATCTCCTGAGCTTTCTCCTTGGACAAAGCTCCCCATCTAATCCTCGGTTGACCCCGGGCGCCCCTCCTCTTCTTCTTCACCCAGAGATCAACATCCATCACTAGGAGCCTATGAAGAGTTGAAAGAGACTCTCCCGGGATAACTTTGCAATCCTTGCACAGACCCCTGTCGCTCCTTCTGATGAGGATGTAATCAATTTGAGTCCTCGCCGCCGCACTCTTGAAGGTGACCAAATGCTCCTCCCTCTTCCGGAATGATGAGTTCGCAATCAGGAGCTCGGAAGCCCTGGCGAAATCAAGCAGCGAAGTGCCTCCTCCGTTCCTGGCCCCAAAGCCAAAGCCCCCGTGCACCTCATCGTAGCCACCAGCCTCGGCCCCAATATGCCCATTAAAGTCCCCTCCAATAACTAACTTCTCCGACTGGGGAATACTCCTCACCAGATCGTCCAAGTCCTCCCAGAAGCGCCTTTTAACCTCCTCGTCTAAGCCTGCGTGCGGCGCGTAAGCGCTGACCACATTGAGGACCCCACCCCCAATAACCAGCTTAATAGCCATTAACCTATCGTTCACTCGCCTCACCTCGACCACGGACTCCCTTAGGTCCCTATCAACCAAGATGCCTACTCCATTCTTACCCCTCTCGAGCCCAGAGTACCACAGCTTAAACCCATCAGCGTCCCGCGCCCTAGTCCCTTTCCACCTAGTCTCCTGGACGCACGCTATGTTAACCCTTCTTTGTTGGAGAACCTTCGCTAACTCGATGGACTTACCCGTCAGAGTACCTATGTTCCAGGACCCAATCCTTAATCTACGGGCGACCGCCGCCCTCTTCCCACCCTTACCTCCTGCCCTGCCCGAAATGCCACCCCCTGCACCCCTACACACCCCCGCAACCACCACCCCCTCCTGAGGACATGACCTTACGCTATCATTACTCGTTGCGGCCACTATCCAGTGACACAGACGCACTAAGGCTAAAAACGCAAATGTAGCAAACTAGATAACAACAGAATAGACCACACTCGGAATGCTAGTAAAAATACGTAAAGAATGTGCACAAAATAAGCAAGAGAGCGGGAGGTACCAACTCCCGGTGGAAAAACCTGGAAGTGTGCTTTGCTGCGCCCGAGTTCTCCTGGATCTTAGCAAAGTGCGCGGCTCTATTGCGTCCTGCCGTGAGTCTGAATGAGAGCTTGGACGACAGTTGTCGAAGATCCTCGCCATTGAAATAGGTACCTGTCCAAGAAAACAGAACACACCCACAAAAAGCAGGGGTAGAATAGAAGGAAAAGAGCAGTAGTTGCCGGTAAAATTTCCGGCGAAAAGAAAGGTGGCTAAATGAACAATGAAGAATGAAAGTGACCAATAAAAAATTCCGAGAGTACCAAGTGGGTCGGAAAAATGGGGTGAGAAAGCTGTCCAAAAGAAGCCGGCGAAAAAAGTGCCCGGAAGTGGGCTCACGCGCGCGGCGCGTGTGAGGAAGCGGCGGCGCGTGGGCGCGCGTGCTGTGGTTTCCGGCGACGAAATTTTCAGAAAATGTGCGCCAGACACTGTGTGTCACAATGGTGTGGGAGGTGAGTCCAAGAAACTCCCGAGGGATGTCGAAACACTGTCGGAACAGTGTTCCGGGCAGTGGGGGTAAGGGGGGAGAAGGTGGGGTAGTGGCACTTACCTGGTGGTTACCTGGGGGTGCCGGCGACCCGCCCGGTGGTGGTGGTGGAGCTGGTGGTGTGAGCTTAGAGAGAGAAGAGAAGAGAGAGAGGGGGAGAGGGAGAAAGAGCCGTTAGAGAGAACCCTGATTCTGCACTTCTATGACACCAAAAACAAAAGGGAATAAAAAAATGATGGTAGAGAGAACATTGCAAAGTTATTTGTGTAAATTGTGTTGTCATGAGAAATTGCTTCCTGGGTAGCAGCTACATGACTTTAAGGCTTTGCTGAGCAATTTTGAGATTATACATTAGTAGTGTCAAAAGGCAAATAGCAAAAATAGTGTTTAAGTCTATTGTGGTTTTTGCAAATAAACCCAAAGAATTATATAGAGAAAAAGAATTATAAAAAATGATTACGTGCATATTTTGTTGCTTAATGCCCGCTCTCTTCAACATAGAGTCCATAGGTGATACGACGCATAACTTTAGGGGTCGTTGATCGGAGGTATAAGAATAGTGTTGAATAGGGTATATTCATAATATTGGTATTAGTAATGTTGTGATTAGTTATGCTGGTATTAGTTATGCTGAGATTATTTCTTATCCACTGTTTAGTTGATATATCAGAGCATTGCATAATTTTTTAAAAAATTGGTTGTTTACAAAAATACCCTCAACATTCTTTAATTTAATACACTTTTTATTGCAAGAGTTTTATTACCATCCACATTCATTACTCCTTCTAAAGCCGATTTTTTTTACAGGGGAGCAAAATTAAAAGAGAAAACTAATTGAAATATAGGGTATGTTTGGTATGAAGGAAAATATTTTACGGAAACTCTTTTCCAATTTTTCCATGTTTGGTTGGCTTAAATATTTTGGAAAATATTTTCCTTGTCAATTCATTTTCCTTACCAAGAGAAGGGAAAATAATTTCCATAGCTCCTTCTCAACCTTCCCACCCCTCACCAATCCTCCTCACCCCTCTACAAATTTTTTTTCTTTCAAATTTCAGTTTTTCCGTTACCACTCACCCTACTACCCCCTCCCCCCTTCCCCGCAAAAAAATTTTACCTTAATTTTTTTTTTATTTTTAAATTTCTATTTTTTCATTTTTTCTGCACCACCCATCCCCACCCCCTTCCCCGCACAATTTTTTTTTTTACTTTTTCTTGTAATTTGAATTTCTATTTTTTTTTGTTTTACTGCCTCCCAGCTCCGCCACCTACCCCTACCCCTCCCCCCCCCCCAAAAAAAATATTTTTAAATATATTTTTCAGTTTTAATTTTATTATTTATCAGTTTGAAGGCTTAAAATTTTACAAGTTCCAAAGTTATGAGTTCGAAGGTTTATGTGTTTGGAAGTTTACGGGTTTAAAAATTATAAAGTTTATGCATTCGAAATTCCGTGATTTTGAATGTTTAGCGGTTCAAAAGTTTATGAAATTTGTGGGTCCGGAAGGTTGTTGGTCGTAAATTTTATGACTTCATATTTATTATATCTAAATTATTACTCTTGAGATGTCATTTTCCTTAATTTGCGTACCAAACACCGGAAAATGAATGAGCTGAAAACATTTTCCACGAAAATCATTTTCCGTTATACCTAACGCACCCATAATGTTAAAAGAGAAGAAAACTTTTGATCGCAAAACATATAACACAAAATACCCTTTTTTTTAAAAAGGATAGATGTTTATCAAATAAAGAAAACTTCACTTTATAGTTTGAACGAACTTAACATAAATTTAGTATTAAATATATGTTATTTTGATTATAGTAGAATGCTAAAGAAAAAATTAATTAAAATTTTACAATATAAAAACATTCAAAATATGGCGGGAAGTATTTGGAATAGGTTTCGAGGGATTTGAGGGGCATTTATGTCTTTAACCACGTTTATGCAAGCATTAATAACTCTTGCATTGCTAATACCATGGTTTGTTATCTATTAGTTACACATAAAACAATACTGAATAGGATAAGTTGAAAAAATGTACTAAACAAAGGATTAGTAATGCACAAAGCTAATGCTTACATTGTTTTTTCTAATACCTCCTACCAAAGGACCCTTTAGTGCCTTCGTGCAAAGCACATCTCATGGAAGCCTTTGAAGGTGGGTGGTGAAAATTAGCTCTCTGAAGTGTTCTATACCTTTCTCTATGATGCCTTTGTAACTAATACAACGCCGTTCCCTTTAGGTTGTGTATTATGTACACTCGTTGGACGCTGGACATGTGCTCAAACAAAAATCCAATGGTATCATTTTAGAATATAATTGGTGACTACTACATAATTTCTATCTTCTTTTGGTTGATATGCTTTTCTGCGAGGTACAAAACAAATGGCATTCTTGACAAAGTCTAAATCAAAATACCTTGTCACGGCCCAAAATCTCAACCATGGGTTCTTGATGGTGCCTAACATCCGCTTGTTAGGCAAGCCAACCTTAGCACAGTGATAAAAGCAGTTTAACAACTAAAGAGGCATTAACAATAATAAAGGGTGAAAACCCTCAGGGATTAGCTTGATGGCAATTGACTTTGCTTCCTTTCAAGGTCTCTAGTTCGAAACTCACTGGGTGCAAACAATTTCTGAGGGCCATCGGACTGGGTAAACCTGAATTAACCGTGGTGCACTTGCGGGAAACTCCTTGCCGAGGGCCTGTGCACCCCGGGATTAGTCGGGGCTCTTTGAGACTCGGACACCTAGTGCAAATAAAAAAATAATAATAAAGGATGAAATAGCATAAATTTTTAATAGACGTACAACAATTGCTGTCTAAAACTATCCCCAAAATTTGTGTCTAAAATGGAAAATACAATACTGTCTGGTACAATAAACAATAGTAAAGGATAGGAAGGGAACTGCAGGGTCTGCGAATGCCATGCAGAACTACCTCAAGTCTCCGGGACAAGGTCTGAGCAATCACCTCTGAACGCCGCTTGGACCAACACTGGGATTTGCACAAGAAGTGTAGAACAGTAGTATGAGTACAATCGGCCCCATGTACTCATTAAATATCGAGCATAACCTCGACGAAGTAGTGACGGGGCTATGATAAGACACTGACTGTAAACTTGCATGAGTAATAAACAAAGAAACAATAACAATGTAAAGAAATGAATAACTACATAACGGACGGAGTAAAAAAAGTAGATAACAGAGGGCCCCAGAATAACATCACGTCACAACCTCGAAACATAACACGACACTGGAGTATAAAAACCAAAATTAGTTATATCACATCCTTTCCGTTGCGGCATGCAACCCGATTCAATATATATTAGTAACAACACATACTACAAATCTCACAACATAACATAAAAGGGAACTAAAACACATAATTTTTCTTAGGCAATCCAATATAACATAGTAGAGTGAAATAGGAAACAAGTAAAGATATTAAGGCAAGTAAAGACATGAAATAGGTAAAAACATCTTTCTAATAACATGTAAGAGCACATAACAATTAAAGGTGTACAATAACTAAAAGTATGAAATAAGTGAGAACGTGTTACAATTTAGGACATCTAACATGAACGGACACATATATCAAGTAAAACATGTATCACGTATGAGCACCTAGCAAATAATAACATGAAATAAGTAAATACATGACATAATTAAAGATGTAAGGTAAAGTAATACACTGCCCATGCTTAATCCATGATAACGCATATACACTCATCACCTTGCATATATACTGTCCTGACACATGGATCATGTAACAACTAGACCAGTCATGTCCTTATTCCCTCAAATCAAAGTTAACCACGATACTTACCCCTTTCCAGAACAAGATCAACAACTCAACACGGCTTTCCTTTTAGAACAAGCCTCCAAATCACTCGAATCTAGTCAATTATTGTTCAAACAAGTCAAAACTAACTTTATAAATTACCCCGTAAGAAAAAGACTCGATCTTTAACATAAGAAAAGTTAACATAAAGTCCGCCCGGACCTATGTGCTTGCAATCTGAAATTAAGACCAAATCCCGATTACCAATTCATCCTCGAATCCAAATATGTGATTTGTTTTGAGATCCGACCACAATTTGAAGTTTAAATCTCAATTTTATAAAACCCATAATTTCTACCCAAAAACACCGATTTGGATTTTATAAATCTTAGATTTGATAATGAAATTCATGAAACGTAATGGAAATTGAATAAAAACAAGTCAGGATTGCTAATCTATGAAGTTGAGAAGAAGTTACTCTCCAAAAGTCGCCTCTATGGAGTCTAGGTCTCAAAAATAATGTAAAATGAGCTAAGTCCCGAAATCCTAAATTTCTACACAGAACCCTAGTTTCTACCCTATGAAATCTTAGATTTGATAGTGAAAATTCATGAAAATGTAATGGAAATTGAATCGAAGCAAGTTAAAGTTTCTAACCTATTAAGTTGAGAAGAAATTGCTCTCCAAAAATCACCTCTATAGAGTCTAGGTCTCAACAATAGTGTAAAGCGGAACTCTTACAAAATTCATAGAAACTCGCTCGCAAGCTCAAAATAATATCAAAAATCAAGAATCGATTATCAAAATTCAAGAACTTCAAAGTTCAAACTCAAATTTCCAACATTGCACATAATGCGCCGAAACAACCTTGGGTCACCCGAGACCGCAACTAAACATGCTTACAAGTCCAAAATATCATACAAACCTACCGGAATCGTCAAAACATTGATTCGAGGCCAAAAATCACATTAAAAAAAATTCACATTTAAACTTTCCGGATATCGATACGGACCACACACGCAACTCATAAATCGATACGGTCCACACATGCAAGTCATAAATCATCAAATAAAACTATGGAAGGCCTCGAAACACAAAAGGGGAAGCTATTACTCAAAACGACCTATTGGGTAGTCATATACCTTGAACAGGAAAAATGCGAAAATCTTCAATCTCCTTTACTTGACTGCATCCCACATATTATCCAAGCAAGTAGACTCCTTCACTTGACTTTTCTACCATGCTTTGATTTTGTGCTACTTTTTATGCTGTGTAAGTACTCTGAGGTATTTGCAGTTTTTGTTAATCTTGTTTGGGCGTGATCTGTTTATTTTGTTATTTTCGATATTGGAGTTTATGAAATTAATAGAATGATCTTTCTCTTAATGCTGCAACTCTGATGCTTTTTGGATAGGTTGAGGCTTATAATAGCACAAAATCTTTTCCTCTTTGTGCAATGCCTCCAATTTTTAATGTACAACTATGGTGTTTGTCTCCTTGCTAAATTAGCATCTCTTACATCTTAGCCTGTGAATGCAAATGCCTTGATGTGGTTTTTTCCCCATATTCTTACTGTGTTACTGTTGCACAGCTGCTTGTATGACGTGGGAGTTGGCGGAGTCAGGAAAGCACTTTATCACTACAATAATTAATGGTTCTGATCTGGTGCCAACTTTCTCAACCGCTTCTATAGATGTTCTTCGTTCTGAGGTATGACTCATTACTTGGATTCATAAACTTCAAAGTCTTTCTTGGATATGCTGTAATTTCTAACTTCAAAATAATCATTCTCAGGTGACTGCGTCATCCTGGGTGAATGATCTACGTGACCAAGTTGAGCGCAATAGGATTTTGAAGGTTATTTATCGATCTGCCACTGCTCTTGGTTCTCGTCTACCATCTATCGCTGTAGCAAAAGCAAGGGTTGCTGGTGCAGGTGCACTTCTCCGTCCTGTCTCAAGCAGTACTCAGGTAGGAAGTTGGGGCCTTCCAGTGGCTTAGCCCCTCTTCAACTTGTTAGACCTAATTAGTGGTGGCAAAATGGTTCAAAGAAAACAATTAACCACCCATATTATCCACTAAAAAATGGGTTGGATAATAAACTTTTTAAAAATAGCTCAAATATGGATAAGAACCATATTATCCATTTAGAAAATGGGTAACAAATGAATAACCAATGAGTCTAACTTTTACATTTGTGAAGCCTCAAATTGGGGGTTCTCAAATTAAGGAGACTAAGAATTCTCCCCAAAACGATCATATGCAAGAAGTCATGGATAGTATGATTACCATATTATTCACTGGTTAACCCGTTTTTTATCCGTATTAAATATATGTCGAGTCGGATAATTTATCCATTTTTCATTATCCGTTTTCGACCCGCAAGTTTGCCACTCCTAGTCCTAGTTTCCATTATTGAATGATTCACAACATTAAGTTTGTGAATAAATAGATTATGTAGTTCTAATTTGAGTTATCAGAATCAGTAGTAATTATATCTTTTTAGTTCTGGATAACTTATTCATAGATGGAGTTAAGGTGAAATATTTATAGGGTAATCCCCATGAAACTTTCAAGTTAATTATGTTTGCCACATCTTCAACTTTCTGTCTCCTTAAATTATTCATGGCAACAAAGCTGATTTTATTGCATTAATGTGCAGGTGGTAATGAAGCGGGCACAAGATGTTGCCCAAGCAGTTGTCAAGACACGCTCCTCTTTATCATCATGGACCTGTATGGGCGTGCGTCGTCGTGTTGTCTCCCCATCGGCAAACTCCAAACCAGATGAATTCTTTGACGCACCCCTTATAGCTCCAAGAACATGTGAAACGTTTGTGACCGGTGTTCCTGATGGGAACAAAGTCGAATATTGTTCTTCAAGCAGTGGATCTGGACAAGATGAGACCGATGAAGAGGAAGATGCTGCTGGAGTGGATAAAGCAATTGGTACTTCCACCGTAGAAGATATCACCGAAGGTGAATTGTGGTATGAATTGGAGAGGGAACTGCAGAGGCAGGAGCTTGAAGCTGATGTCCGTGACCAAGAAGCAGCTGCAGCAGCAGAAGAAATTGCTGAAGAGGAGAAAGTGCTGGCTGATGCAGCTGAAAACCAAACACCAATATCTCCATCAGATGTGTCAGATAACCACCATTTTTACCCTCCTGGAAGAATAATGCATATGGTTTCTATACCATCATCGGAGACAAGTGATCTGGAACATGATTGTCCAACTGAAGACAATGTTGGGATATATGAGACCCCTAGAGAATTGTATAGTAAGCTTCGTTTGTCAAAGACAATGATAAACGATCATTATATGCCAATGTATAAGAAGATGATGGAATTATTGATTAGGGAGCTAGAAGATGAATTAGACTCTAACTGTGAATCATGAGTTACCCAAAAAACACAGTATATATTGAAGGTGCCAAACAACGGCAACAGATTGACATTTCTGCCATCCTACACATGCACAACCCCCCTCCCTCCCTCTCTCCCTCCCCCATGAGTTTAAGTTAGTGTATTTCTTTTTGTTTCTTCTCCTTTGCTGGAGTAAATTCTATTAAAGCCTGTCAGTTTTTATATTTAATTTGTGCTAATTTCGGGTATATTGGTGCTAGTAAAGTGATAAATTGAACCTAAGGCATACAGGACCCACACGAGGGTAAAATGATATTGAGATTCTGACATAGTTGGCCGCTTGGCCAATTTTTTAACAAAATCGCCTGACTCACAATTCTATATTACAAGTTGTACCCAAAAACAAATATAATATGCTAAGCACTGAAGCAGTAAACTTATATTTGCGTCGGCTCTCCCTCCCTAGCCGCCACACTTGTTCCTCTTCTTACAACCTCTCTCGTTCACTACAGCTCCAACTTTCCTCTACCCTTCATTTTTCTCAACCTCCTCTCCACTGTAGCCCCACCATCTTGTCCCTCTTCATCACTACAAAACCAACAGCCTCCTCCAACTTTCATACACTCACATTCTTACAGCCATGGATGAGCCTTAGAGCTTCTTCCTTCACATAAATTCAATCAATCTTTAACAATCAATAGACCTTTAGCCAGCCACCATTAAAATCCCAAAAAATACGCAAAAAGAAAACTCATATTATACAGTATGTAGCGACTACAATCTATACTCACTATATACTCTAATTATGCACTATGTTGCTTCCACCATCATTGTATAATAAATAAATATTTATTATATATTTGGTGTATACTCACTGAATGTGCACTGAGTATGCTGTGATTATACATTGTACACCTAAGGATACAAGTAGAATACAAACAAGATACTGGGATATAGTAGTAGAGTAGGATAATGCCTCTCCTTTAACAGAAAAATGCCTGAATTTGCTACTTCAATCAACACCAATAACCTACGCCCGGACCCTACCCCAAAACCTCGAGAGCTCTGGCGACAGGCGATTTTGGGTCGAAGAAGACGATTTTCATGGCCTCCATAGCTTCTCTGGCCACTGGCCAGCCTCTTAAGGAGGCCGTTCAGTTGTCATCACCATCCATACAACCCCTATAACATCTACAAATCCTAATTCAATCAAAAACTATGCAAAATTACTACAACCCAATACATTAAAGGCTTTCATGCAACTACTGTCCCACGTAAACCTAAAACCTGTGGAGTATCTTCATGGAGAACCTCGTGTTCGATGGAAAAAAACAAAAGTTAGACAATTATTGCCCAACAATGATTACAACTTGCAGTTCTTGGGAAGTTTTCATATGAGAAACATGTTATTTCAAGAATTGCATAAAGTTATTCTATTTCAATGTAAGTTAAAAGGCCCCTATTCGATTGGATAAATAGAGGATACACACGTCCTCATCAAACTCTCATTAATGGAGGAATACATTCACTTACTATCAAAGCCTGCATTCTACTTGAAAGCTCAAGGAGATATATGGAAGATGAGATGCACTAAGTGGAGTCCATGGTGGAAGCCTGAAGAGGAGACCCCTATTGCCATTGCTTGAAATTCTTTTCTGGATTTGCCTCGTAACTTCTTTGTAAGGAGTTTATTTTCTCATTAGCTAGTGAAATTGGTAGACCTTTGCATGTTGATATGGCTACATGGAATGGTACAAAGCCTAGTTGTGCTAACGTTAAAGTAAAGGTGAATTTGTTATCTAATTGCCCTCAAAGAATTAAGATCATACAAGAGGAAGATGAAACTGGGCCGGAAGAATCAAAATAGATTAAAATCAAGTATGATTACATGGACAAGAGGGGTTGTTCTGATGGTAAGCAACCCCCACTTCCAACCGAGAGGTTGTGAGTTCGAGTCTCCCCAAGAGCAAGGTGGGAAGTTCTTGGAGGGAAGGATGCCGGGGGTCTATTTGGAAACAGCCTCTCTACCCAAGGGTGGGGGTAAGGTCTGCGTACATACTACCCTCCCCAGACCCCACTAAGTGGGATTATACTGGGTTGTTGTTGTTGTTGTTGTTGTTGTATGATTACATGCCCAAATGTTGTAGAACTTGTATGAAACGAGGTCACTAAGGAGAATGAATGCTGGATCATTCATCTTGAGCTCCGGCAGGTAGATCAGCCAATAATTGATAAAGGAAAGGAGAAGAATGTTATGTGAACAACTGCAACCTTAACTAAGGTATTGTCCGGTGGTAAGTTGTGGGGAAACCAATTCAAAATCCTGCAAAAGAAGAATAGATGCAAAGACGTCAGAGTAAATATCACAGAGATAAAAGGGTATACATACTTGACAATACAACTGAGAAAGAGGTGGCAAATGTGACTGAAAAGGTAGATGATAATGGGATTTCAACGGCAATGGTTTTGATGCCCTAGCTGCTGATGGGGAAAATAATAATGCTTTGGTATTATATGGGTCCAGGTGAAGGGAGAAGTATAGAAAGCACATTAACTTATGACTATGGATCCAGGAAATACTAGCCCTAATCCTAAGGAAAAAGGGATTAAGTCTTCTAGGATTGAGAAGGTTACTAATATGAAAAGATTATTGATTGGGTATCTAGAACTTTTGGCACACCTAAAAAAGTTCTTTATGAGAATTAAAATCAGTCGTTACGGGAGATTCCTTCACAAACTTTTGACAACTCTAAAAAGGGATCAAAGTCCTAGACCAAGGATAGTTCTAGTGTTCTATGGAGTGATGAAGTGGAGACTGTGGAGGAGAGTAATGATGCAAAAACTTCACACAATAGCTTTGCAAAATCCGGATTTAATCGGGAGAAGCAAGCAAGTGAACAAGTTGCACCAATAACTGTCCGTCGATCGGTAATTTTTAGTATTGGACTTCTATTTGGTGGTTTGAGGTCTTGAATAGATTCATATGATATATTACGACTTGCATATATGGTTTCTTTCGATGTTCGAGAGGTTCAAAATTGATGTGGAAGAGAAGTTTCATTTTTGAAAGCTTTTAGTTGAAAAGTTGACCAATGTTTGACTTTTATATAAATGGTCTTGGATTTATATTTTTTTAGTTTCAATAGGTTCTTATGGTTATTTTTGACTTAGGTATATGCCTGAATTCATATTTGGATGTTTTAATAAGGTTTTGGCTTTATTATGGCGAAAATTGGCAATATGAAGGTTTAGAAAGTTTATAGGTTTGATTAGAACCAGACCTTGATGATATCAGGTTTGAGTTGTTGTTTCGAGAGTTGGAATAGGTTCTTTATATCATTTGAAATGTGTGTGTAAAATTTAGGGTCATTTCGAGTTATTTAAACATGTTCGACGTAAGTTTGGAATTTGAAAGTTTAAAATAGTTCATGAAACTTGAATTGAGGTGTGATTCGTGATTTCGATATTATTTTGTGCGATTCAAGGCCTCAAGTAGGTCCTAGTTATTTTTTGGTACATGTTGGTATTTTCAGACGAGGTCCTGAGGGACTTGAGTGTGTTTTAGACCATTTGCCCTTATTGTTGATTATTTGTTTCTCTAAGTTTTCTAGAGTTGAGAGTGTTCTTTACGGTCGCGTGAAAAGGGATGCGATCGCAAGTGTTCTAGGTGTTGGATGGATGTTCTTCTTCGCGTACGCGATACTAGAGTCGCATTTGCTGTCGTTGATGCTTTAGACCTTTGCGTTCGCATACAGGACCATACGTTCGCATAGTGTTAAGTTAGGTTGGGAAGGCCATGTTGATTGACCTTTGTGTTCACGAGACAACACATAGGAGTCTTCCAGTCTTCTATTCAGCAAAATGCACATACTACCATCCGCGAGTCCATGCACCACGATCGTGTGCCTAGGGCCGTGTTCACGTAGGATTCTTCGAGGCATCTGAAGTTTTGTTCTTTATGATCATGAAGATGGTCCTGCGATCACAAAATATTTACCTGGTCAGTGAATATAAGTTGTTATTTTCGGACTTGGAACTCATTTTACCACATTTTGAGATTGGGAGCTCGAGTTTACGAGATTTTTGAGGAAATTTTCACCCTTGGATTAGGTAAATGTTCTTGATTCAGTTTTGATTATTATTCATGATTCTATCTTTGATTTTGGCATTTGATTGGTGAATCTAAAAGAGAAATTGGGTTTTTTTTGGCAAAAACTTTTCGTTTGGTGAATAATTAGGTTTTGAACATCGATTCCGAGTCAAATTTGGATGAAACTTTTATGGTTGAACTCGTATTCAAATAGGTTGTTGGAATTTCTACGTTTTTCGGGTTCCAGGGTGCAGGCCCAAGTTAATTTTTTGGTTGACTTTTAGTATTTGATTAAGGATTCGATCTTTATCATTTAAGTTTGATTCCTATGTATTATTTGATGTTATTGAGTTGTTTTTTGCAAGATTAGAGCCATTCAGAAGTCGATTCATGCGAGAAAGTATTTTTAGAGTATTGGTTTAGCTTGTTTGAGGTAATTATCTCTTCTAGCTTTGGTTGTGGGAATTGTTGGAAACACGTTCTCAATGCAATATACTAAAACGTGTGTTCTTTTGTATAGGTTTTGATGAATGACAAACAAAGCGAAAATTGATATATGACGAAGTTCAAGAAACAAGCGCACAATTGATATACAATGAGATTCAAGCTCAAGACAAAGTTTTATAGTTTAATTGAGTCATTCTTAATTGTGATCTTGATCCTACAACTTGACTCGTAACATGGCTTCTCTCATAAAACTATTTTTCAAAATCATGCATATTTAATTTAATGTCAAATGATTTTAAATCATGCATATTTACAGTAGTCAAAATAATTTTTAGACATGCCTTAAAAATCTGGACTAAGATAATCGATTATGTACTTATGATAATCGATTGTTTTAAGCCAAGACTGCATGACAATTGATTGTGAACTAATGACAATCGATTGTGAGTAAGACAGTGAGCATCAGGTTTTTCAAACCTGCATGACAATCGATTGTGAACTAATGACAATCGATTGTGACTGAGGCAGTGTCCATCAAAGTTTTTCAAAACTCAGAATAATCGATTATGAAGTAATGGTAATCGATTATGTTGAGACAGTGTCTTCCAGTGATTTTCAAATTTATTAAATAATCGATTGTTACATTGGACAATCGATTGTCAAAGAAACAATGTCTAAAATGTTTTTCAAAAACTGATAAGTAATCGATTGTTGACTTTGTGCAATCGATTGTGAAGCTGACCGTTGTCGTAAAGTTTTCAAATACCGTCAGGTAATCGATTATTTATTCTGTATAATTGATTGTTTTGATTAAAATCCGGAAAAGATTTTTTGAACGTTATTGAGTAATCGATTATTGATTTTGTATAATCGATTGTTTTGATTAAATTCCGGAAAAGATTTTTTGAACGTTATTGGGTAATCAGATATTGATTTTGTATAATCGATTGTTTTGATTAAAATCCGGAAAAGATTTTTGAACGTTGCTGAGTAATCGATTGTTGATTCTGGACAATCGATTGTTTTTGGTAAAATCTGGAAAGGATTTTTTGAACGTTGCCAGTAATCGATTATGGATTGTAAGTAATCGATTATCAAGCGTAAAATCTGGGATTGAATTTTGGTCTGACTGGCAGACAATCGATTGTTGGGGTTTGACAATCGATTGTCAGTGAGTAAAATCAACAACTCTTAATTGGCAAATTAGGCAACGGTAATGCCAAGTTTTTCAACTATAAATACAGCTTCATTTCAGTGTTTTAAACACAACAACATACTACAACTGATCATTACATTGCTATAAGCTTGCATACTTTTGTTTATCATTTTATATTCAATTTCATAAAGCTTTTGAGAGCCATATTCTTGTCCAAAGTTGTTGTGATCTAGAGCTTATTTCTTTTTACTCATACCTACTCATAAAGGAGTATATTGTTTGAGTGTTTTAGTGTTTGTACACTTGGAAGAGAATTGTGATTCTCTTGTTGTAAGGAACTTGTGTTTCCTTGGTTGAAGTCTTGGAGTGTTGTAACTTCGAGCAAAGGTGTTGAGGCTTGCGTCCTCAAGTTGTAAAGGTTTGTTAAGCACCCGGAAGCTTGACAAGTTAGTGGAAAATCTCGAGAGATTCTCTCGGGGACTGGACTAGCCACACGTTGTGGTAAACTAGGATATATCTGTGTGTAAGTTATTATTTATCGCACTTATTTACTTCCTGCAAATTTTAATTTCCGCAAGTTTACGCTAAATTTTATTATAACGCTATTCACCCCCCCTCTAGCGTTAAGCGTATTTTCTAACAATTGGTGTCAGAGCCATACTCTCTGAAGACTTAACAGTTTGAGAGAACCATCCATGGTTTCTACTCGTGACTCTTTTGCAGGAATTGATGAAGGACAGTGCTCCACACGACCACCTCTATTCAATGGTACAAATTACACGTACTGGAAGGAGAGGATGATGATCTTCGTTCAATCCAAAAGTTTTCACCTTTGGAAGGTGTTTACAAAGGGAAATCAAATTCCAACCAAGAAGGTGGAAAATGAATGGGTTCCCAAGTCCGAGGATGAGTATGACGCGGATGACATCCGAAAGGTCCAAAATAATGCTAAAGCAATAAACTTATTATATTTTGCTGTTAATGCTGACGATTACAGGAAAATATCGTGTTGCACAACAGCAAAGGAGATGTGGGACAAGCTAGAAGTTACATACGAAGGAACGGATCAGGTAAGGGAAGCAAAAATTGATTTCCTAACCCATGCTTATGAATTATTTCACATGAAGAAAGGAGAAAAGGTGGACGTAATGTTTGAACGATTTTCAATAATCGTAAATGATCTACATGCCCTCAAAAAGACATTCACGGATAGAGAACTTGTACGGAAGATCCTTAGAAGTCTCATTCCGGCATGGCGATCAAAGGCCGACGCAATCCAAGAATCCATCGGCGTCTCAAATGTCACAATTGACGCATTAAGAGGTAATCTCAAGACCTATGAATCTACTATTCTTAACCCTCTTGTTGATGATCAAAGGAGGCAAAGAATAGCTCTAAAGGCGAGCACAAGTCAACCGCAAATTGATGAGGAAGGAGACAACGAGTTTGGACTCGTTATCAAAAGATTTCAAAAGTTCATGCGCAATGAGTATGAACGCAAAGGGAAAAAGCAAGGAGAAATAAAATGCTACGAATGCGGAGAAACCGGGCACATCAAGTCAAATTGCCCAAACCTCAAAAAGGAAAAGAAACCTTTTAAAAAGCAACGCGCATATATTTCTTGGGGAGGTGACTCCGGAGATGAGTCAAGCGAAGGAGAAGAAGACGAAGCAGCATATCTTTGCCTCATGGCACAAGAAGATAACAAAGACGAGGTATGTCAAATTTCGTCTCAAAACTTCTTTACTCTTGATGAAATGCGAACTGCTTTTGATGAATTATTTATTGAATTTATTAAAGCTTCAAAAACAGTCAAAAGTGTAAAAGAAAATGCTTCTCTAAAAGAAAAAGATTTTCAAAAACAGCTTTCTTTAAAAGAAAAGGACTTAGAAAAACTGGTTTTAGAAAATGAGAAGCTGAAAGAGGAAAACAAGTTTTTTGGAAAAAGAAGTTCCGATAAGCCCGAAAGCTCTACTAGAAATTGCACTTCTTGTTTGCATCTTAAGAATGAAGTAAGTAGGCTTAAAGGCACATTAGATAAGTTTAATTCTTCGCACAAAAACTTGAATGATGTTCTTGTTAACTTGAAATCAACCAAGCATGGAATAGGCTTTAAGAATGAAGAAAAGGTGGAAGCTAAACCCCAACAACCTAAAGCTCAACCTAGGATTAACAATAGAAATGCTTATCCTAGAAACAACAACTCTAGAGCCAATATGCACGCTAGACAAAATTCTGAACATTTTAGAAGACCTAGGAATGACTTACCACCTAGAAATAGTCACCCTAGAAATGATGCATACTTTAGGCCAAATTTTGAACCCCTTAGAAGACCTAGCAATGGCCCTCAACCGAGAAACAGTCACTCTAGAAATGCTGCCCATCCTAGAGCTCATAGTAGGAGAAATAACTCTCATGAAATGCGAAATAGTCATAGTGTTCAAAATAGAGTAAGAAATTTTCATCCGTCTAGTTACTATGAACCTAGAAGGATGCATAATCCAAATGTGACTTGTCATTATTGTAAACGTATTGGTCATATTGCTCCGGCATGCTTTACACGTCATAGACATATTACTCAATCGCATCATTATAATATGCCTAACCCCCAAGGACCCAAGATGGCATGGGTACCTAAAGAATATTAATTTGTTTTGTAGGTGTGCTTGAAGGGATCAAGTGTACTATGGTACCTTGATAGTGGATGCTCCAAGCATATGACGGGAGATGAATCCAAATTCCTTCAATTAGAGCACAAAGAAGGAGGAAGTGTTATCTTCGGTGATAACAATAAAGGAAAGATCATCGGCATTGGCTCGGTCGGTAAGGATGAAAAATCCTCTATTAAGCATATATTACTTGTTAAAGGATTAAAGCATAATCTCTTGAGCATAAGCCAATTGTGTGACAAGGGAAATCTTGCTTTATTTGATTCGGATGAATGCTTAGTGTTCAGACGTAGTGATTTCAAAATTATCCTCCGTGGTTGTAGAGTGGATAATATTTATATGGTTGATCTTGCTAAATCCTCACCCGATTATGTTGATTGTCTAATGAGTAAAGAGGATGATACTTGGCTATGGCATCGTAGAGTAGCACATATCAATATGCATCTTTTGAACAAATTGATTTCTCAAAACTTAGTTGTTGGTCTTCCCATTTTAAAATTTGAAAATGACTCTATTTGTGACTCGTGTCAAAAGGGGAAGCAAACAAAAGCATCTTTCAAATCTAAAAATATTATTTCAACTTCTAGACCATTGCAATTGCTTCATATGGATTTATTTGGTCCTTCTCGCATTGAAAGTCTAGGAAGAAATAGATATGCTTTTGTGATTGTAGATGATTACTTGAGATTTACTTGGACTTTATTTCTTGCCAATAAAAGTGATGCTTTTCAAAATTTTAAATATTTTCTTAAGCGTGTTCAAAATGAGAAAGAAACAACCGTCACTTCAATTGGAACTGATCATGGGGGAGAGTTTGATCACAATCTCTTTGCAGACTTTTGTGACGAACTCGGAATCGAGCATACCTTTTTCGCTCCACGTACACCACAACAAAATGGGGTGGTGGAAAGGAAAAATAGGTGTCTCGAGAGATGGCTAGAACCATGCTCGACGAAGCTAAGATACCCAAACATTTTTGGGCGGACGCCATGAGTACCGCTTGCTGTGTTCTAAATAGAGTAGTAATTCGGTCGATACTCATGAAAACCCCCTATGAACTTTATAAGGGTAGAAAACCAAATATTTCCCATCTTAGAGTTTTTGGTTGCAAATGTTTTGTTCATAACAATGGCAAAGACCAATTGGGTAAATTTGATGCTAAGTCGGATGAAGGTATTTTCATTGGATATTCCTCACGTAGTAAAGCATATAGGGTCTTTAATAAAAGAACCCAAATTGTGGAGGAATCCCCTCATGTTGTATTTTCCGAAAATAATGCTCGCTTGGCGAGAAAGGATTCCGGTTTTGATCTTGCAGGTATCTTAGATAGCTTGAAAGACAAAATACAAGAGGAACCACCCAAGGAAAATAAAGATGAAACTGAGGAACAACCAACGGAAGAAGCGCCACAATTGGAAAAAGAAACAAAAGTGCCAAATGAGTGGAGGACGATCAAAGATCACCCTCTTGAACAGGTAATTGGAGACGTTGGAGGAAAGGTAAGTACCCGAAACTCTCTTAAGAATACTTTAGGACACACTTCTTAAGAGCTCACGTTCTCACTTGGCAACACTAGTTTAAGTCATTACTTCTTTACAAATTACTGACTTGAGCGTCGGAGACGTTTAATTCTATTTTGCAGGTATCGCCCTAAAAGATAGGGAGAATTATAAAGTTTTGGCACAGAACAATCGATTGTTCCAAGCAAATAATCAATTATTTTACTGTGCTGAAAATCGATTAGCAGTATCACTAATCGATTGTTTATGGTTTATGTTCATTATGCAGTTTTGTTTAATAATTGATTCCTTAAATTGCATAATCGATTTCTGTCTCAGCCATTCAGCAATGCTTTTCCAAAACAATCGATTATTCCACATTTGACAATCGATTATTTCATGTCAGAAATTTAAACTCTTGTTACCGTTTGGCTCCTCAATCGATTTGTGTCAGTTCCAAGTCAGGTCATAACTCTTCAACAATCGATTATTGCATCTCAACAATCGATTGTCTAACGGTCAGTGAATTTATTTTACCGTTTCTGACTGATTTGGCTTTAAATTCTCAGCAGATTTCTTCCATAAATGATAAGCCACTCTCCCCTCTATAAATAGGCTTCATATATGTTCATATTCATTCACTCAAGCATCAATTTTAGCTTTCAAAATATCAAATTCCCTCTAATCCTTTGCAAAATCCAGCAGCTTTCATTAAAAATGTCGGGCCGTCACTCAAAACGTTCCCGTTCTGCTAGGCACGGCGCATCCGCCTCTGCTGCCCCTCCTCGTCCGAACTATCCCTACAAGATGATTCCGTTCTATATTTTAATTCCGACATCGAGCTTACTCGATTCTTAACCAAATTTGAAAAGCGCGACAACAAAACAAACAAAACACAAGAAATTCTTCCTGCCCCAGTTTGGTGCTAGGCGGATCTGTGAGTGTTACTCAAATCCCTTTACCAAATATTTCTAAACCTAGCTGAGTCCCATTATCCAGGAGGGTCTTGACAATTCTTAACTGATGGCAACTTTGAGATTATGTTGTGTTTCTCAAAAGGTATTATATTCCACTATATCTTGTTATGAGTCATATCTGCTGGGGATCTGCTGGTGACTGGTGATTAAAACTACTTCCTATTATCAACACGGGTCTTGAAAACTCTTAATTAGATGACAAAATGTGTTTTCCAGGGGTTAGTATTTAGAGCTACGTCCTATTATCCGGGGGGGGGGGGGGTCCTGATAAGTCCTACAACTAAATCCTATTATCCAGGCGGATCTTGGTGACTCTTGTTGGGTAAGTGTTTGGGTTTGACCATGCCACCTGACTGTTTGTATTTTAGGCCGAGTCCCATTTTTCAGCAGAGTCCTGGAAACTCTTAACTGATTCCTACTTCAACATGCAAGTCATTTTATGCTCTTTGCTATCCATGATTACCTCTAACCTTTAAATAAGTCCCATTTTCCAGGAGGGTCCTAAAGGTTCCAGATTAAATGCCTATTCTAACTTCTGGTTATTATTGCTGGTGATCATGGTTTATGAGGGTTTGAGTGACTCTTACTAGGAAAGGTGTTCGTGCTTGCCCATGGTGCCCGTGCCTGTTTGAGCTTTAAACTGAACCCTATTTCAACTTCCATACCCCTTTTGACTCTCAGTTATTTCTGCTGGGGTTTGCTAACTAAATTTTATCCCGATGTACTCTTGCTGGTGGACACACTTCCTTGTTATATGCTCTTGCAATCCTCTATTGATACAACTGGATGTGACACACTGCTTCCAATCTTTTATCGTCGATCAAATTCAACTACTCCAAATGAGTTTTAACCCATTATTCGTCCTTGATTCCTTCTTCAGCCACGATCCGAAGGGAGGAGATTTCAATTTCAGCCGATATTACGGCTTCTGTGCCATACACTAACAAGTATGGGGTTGCCCCTACTGAGGTGCGAATGGTAGTGCGATGGCCTAACAATGCAAAGGGTAACCTATCATGCCACTGCCAGGACCCTTTCACCATTTTACGAAGTATCTTCTTTATGTTCTTATTGGCTGCCTCGACCACTCCGTTTGCCTTGGGCGGTACGGGGTGGAATTTCGATGTGTGATCTTAAACTGCTTACATACTTCTCTCATCTGGTGACTGTTGAGATTTGCCCCATTATTAGTGATGAGAGTCTTGGGGATTCCGAACCGATAAATGATATTTGCATGCACAAAGTCGCCCACGGACTTGTTGGTCACTGCCTTGAAGGTTTTGGCTTCAACTCATTTGCTGAAATAGTCAATAGCAACCAGGATGAATCTGTGTCTGTTAGAAGATGCTGGCTCGATGGGTCCGATGCCGTCCATGCCCCAAGTAACGAAAGGCCATGATGCAGACATTGTATGCAATTCAGACGACGACGAGTGAATTAAATCTCCATGCACCTGACATTGATGACATTTATGCACAAAGCCGATACAATCCCGCTCCATGGTGAGCCAATAATATCCTGCTCGGAGAATCTTCTTTGTCAATACATACCCGCTCATGTGTGGCCCGCAGACCCCAGCATGCACCTCAATTTCCATCCTGACCTCTCATCCCGTTCCAATATATCAATATGCATCACTTCCTCGTCCGGGAAGTATGTGTTCAAGGGCTCATATTCTTCATCTATCGGATTCTCAGCTAAATGATCTGCCAATGCTTGTGCTTTCATGGCAGTCCTTGTCACATAGATAATGTCAAACTCAGTAAGCAAGATTTTCCATTTCGCGAGCCTTCCTGTGGGCATGGGCTTCTGGAAATGTACTTCAATGGGTCCAGACGTGAGATGAGATAAGTGGTATATGATGACAAGTAATTCTTTAACTTCTGGGATACCCACGTCAAGGCACAACACGTCCTTTCAAGATGAGTATACTTAACCTCGTAGGCTGTAAATTTCTTGCTGAGTAGTATATGGCCTGCTCCTTTTTCCCGGTGACATCGTGTTGACCCAACATGCATCCAAATGAGTTATCCAAGACTGTCAAATATAAGATCAAGGTTCTTCCTGGTTCTGGCGGGACCAACACCGGTGGGTTCGACAAATATTTCTTTATCTTATCAAAATCCTCATGGCACTCTCCTGTCCATTTCACTGCAGTATCCTTTTTCAATAGCTTAAAGATGGGCTCACAGATGGTTGTGAGCTGATCAATGAACCTACTAATGTAATTCAATCTTCCCAATATACTCATCACCTCTGTTTTGTTCCTTGGTGGTGGTAATTCCTGTATAGCTTTGATATTTGATGGATCTAGCTCAATGCCTCGTCGGCTGACTATGAACCCTAGAAGCTTCCCTGAGGAGACCCCAATGCACATTTTGTCGGATTGAGTTTGAGATCATAACTACGGAGCCTCTGGAAGAATTTCCTCAGATATTTGACGTGATCGGATTGCTTTTTGGACTTCACAATCACATCATCCACATACACCTCAATTTCTATATGTATCATATAGTGGAAAATGGTTGTCATGGCCCTCATATATGTCGCCCCGGTGTTTTTCAATCCAAAAGGCATTACCTTATAGCAGTATGTCCCCCACGGTGTGATAAATGATGTTTTCTCCACATCTTCTTCATCCATTAAGATCTGGTGGTAACCTGCGTAACAATCCATGAACGACCCAATCTCATGCTTCGCTCAATTGTCAATCAATATGTGAATGTTCGGCAGGGGGAAGTTGTCCTTTGGACTTGCTTTGTTGAGGTCACTCTAATTGACACACACCCTGGTTTTACCATCCTTCTTTGATACGAGCACAACATTAGCTAACCAGGTGGATACCGTGTGACTCGGATGACTTTTGCCTCAAACTGCTTGGTCACTTCCTCTTTGATTTTTACGCTCACATCAGTTTTAAACTTTCTCAATTTTTTCTTGATGGGAAGGCAGGCTGGGTCAGTGAGCAACTTGTGAACCACCAAGTCAGTGCTCAATCCGGGCATATCCTCGTAGGACCATGCAAAGACATCTTTGTATTCAAGCAGTACTTCAATTATTTCTTTCCTAAGTTGTGACTCCTGATGGACACTTACTTTTGTTTCTCTGACATTATCCGGGCTTCCTAAATTGACCGCCTCTGTATCGCTCAGGTTTGGTTTGGGTTTCTCCTCAAATTGGCACAACTCTTTACGGATTTCATCCCATGCTCCTTCCTCATCGTATTCTGGCTCATCCTCATGCTCTATTTCCTAAATGATTATTTCTGAACTAGATCGATTTTTAAAACTGGGCCGAAGAGTCCTTATGCATGTCAGATCATTGGAACCATCATAAAAATAACTGTACGAAAGAGAAAAGAAAGAGAAGTAAAGAAAAATGGGAACTATCAGCATTACTGGAAAGGAAATTGCATTTCATTAGAATCAAAAGGTAACAGAGTTTACACATCCGAAGGGACGGAAATAACAACTGAATTAATAATTCTGAAGCTAATCTAAACTAGACTGAAAGAAAAATCAAAGCCGACTACCAAAACTCCCTCCGAGTGGGAAGAGGAGTGGCTTCCTAATTTTGACTTTTGCGCATGCTTCCACACACTGCACGTCTGCCCTGCTTGATCCTTCTCCTGCCTAAGTCATATTTACATCATTGAACAACCTTTCTAACCCCTTATCCAAATCCCATCTGCGTCGATCAGCAGGTCAGGAATCTTTGGCATGGAGCAATTGATAATACTGGGCTTGACAAATGATTTGGACGATCTTGGGATGGGCTTTGGGAGGGCCCAGGCCCTCTTCTTTAACTTTCTGGCTTGCCTCATGTCCGCAACTGTAGGCTTGAACCCTAGACAAAAAGTGTCCAGATTTTTGGGGAGGGACACTGGTCGTACAATACCTTGTAAAGAAACACCCCCTTGCCGGGCATGAAACCATTCTTCAACATCTCTAAAGCCACCATGACTGGCACGGCTCCTATCTTTGGAGCTATGACAATTTCACCTTCTGGGATCTTCTCAACTGATACCATGTCGAATACCTGGCAGACCCATGGACCTTTGCTGTCTTCGGATTCAAATAAAGGTATGATAGCATCACCTGAAATACACCGATTATCTTCACCGTGCACCACAATCTCTTGCCTGTCCCATTCAAATTTGACCATCTGGTGCAAAGTAGATGGCACTGCCTTGGCTGCGTGAATCCAGGGCCTACCCAACAGCAGGTTATAAGAAACTACCACGTCCAACACTTGAAATTCCATGGTGAACTCAACAGGCCCTATTGTTGCTTCCAGCACTATATCCCCTACTGAGTCTTTGCCTCCGCCATCGAACCCGCGAACACAAATGTTATTCTTGTGGATCCTTTCATTTTCCACATTCAGCTTGATCAATGTAGAGAGCGGACAAATGTTTGCATTGGACCCATTGTCAACTAGGACTCGGGTGACCATAGCATCTTCACATTTCACAGTCAAATAAAGGGACCGATTATGCTCAGTTCCCTCCAAAGGCAGCTCGTCATCAGAGAAGGTGACTCGATTTACCTCGAAAATCTTGTTTGCAATCTTCTCCAAATGATTCACTGTTATCATATCAGAGACGTGGGCTTCGTTCAAAATCTTCATCAACACCCGACGATGTTCATCTGAATGGATTAATAAGGACAGTAAGGAGATCTGAGCTGGTGTTTTCCTCAATTTCTCTATGATGGAGTAGTCCTGCCTTTTCATCTTCTTCAGGAATTATTCTATCTCTTCTTCCGATACAGCTTTCTCCACTGATTTTGGGTTATCTTTAGAGATCCTGATTTTCTTTAACTTCTCAAGGGAGAAATACCTCCCTGACCGAGTTAAACCCCGGACATCACAAACTTCTTCCCTAACTTCCTTCCCTTTGTGCATCACTATTGCTTGTTCATATATCCAAGGAACGACTTTGCTGTCGAAGACTGGCGGCTAGACTACTGATTTCACAATGACAGGTTCTATGCGAACACCTTCCACAACCACGACAGGCTCTCTAACTGCCCCGTGTACTCACTTTTGTCTATTCCTGTTTTGGTGCAATCGTGCATGATGAGCTCCTTTGAACTATGACAGGTTTTCTGCTTCTTCCTTTTGCCTCAATCACTGCTTCTCACTGTTCACATTCTCAGTTAGCTTAACTTCACTGGATTTGATCATCATTAGTGTCTGTAAGGGCCTTTTGGACTCTCCCCTTTCTTTATGATCTCAATCATGTTGGTCTCATGATGGGCCGACTGCGGGTTTTGGTTAATATTGGGTGCCTCTGGAGTTTGCACTTCAATCCGGTGGGAGTCAATAAGTTCCTGGATAGCATTCATTAAACGCCAACACTTTTCGGTATCATGCCCCGGTGCACCAGAACAATATTCACAGCTAACAGAATAATCTAGATTCTTCGGGGGAGGATTTGGCAATTTTGCTTCGATTGGTCTCAACATATCCAGTTGTCGCAGCCTGTGGAATAAACTAGTGTAGGATTCTCTGAACAGAGTGAAAGTCTTCTTCTTCTGCACCTTTTCATTTCTCAAGACTGGATTGGCTCAGAAGGCGGGTTTCGGCGGTTGTTGGTAAGCTCTTGGAGGTGGGTAATGATTTTATGGAGTTGGTTGGGTATTTGATGGGACTGGCGCACACCATTGGGCATGGGTGGGAGGTTGGGTATGCGCTTGTGCGTGATGGACTGAAAAATGAGGTTCTAATGGTGGATAGTAATGTTGTGGTGGGCCGTATGGAGTGTGTGGGAATGTTTGGTGGTGAGGACGAGGTTGAGTGTAATAGGATGTAGCCCAAGGCCTAAACCAAGTTCCCAACTCCACTATTGCTACTTCCTCCTTCTTCTTCTTTCTAAATATTCCCCCAGCTCCGCCCTGGATGGCCTGAATGGTTGCCTGGATTGTAGAGTAGCTCATGATCTTGTTGGATTTGAGGCATTCCTTGACCATACTTCCCATCTTAACTGCTTCGTTTAACGATTTACCTTTTGCTGACACCAAATGGCCGAAATAGGTAGGCTCTAGGGCCTGTGGGAAATAGTTAACCATCTCACTCTCCTTCATTGGAGGATCAACACTGGCTGCTTGTTCTCTCCACTGGAAATCGTATTCCCTGAAACTCTTGTTGTGTCTCTTCTCCAGTTTTATCAAAGATAGTTGATCTGGGACAATTTCGAGATTATATTAAAAGTGACAAGGAAACGCTTGTGCCAGGTCATTCCAAGTGTACCACGATTGTGATCCTGCAGAGTGTACCACTTCAGTGCCGACCCACTTAAACTCTGGATAAAGTACACCATTAGAATTTCATCTTTTCCCCTTGCTTCTCTCATTTTGCTGCAAAACCCCCTATAGATGCGCGACCGGATCGCCATGTCCATCATATAAGTCAAATTTAGGCATATTTAAACGTGGAGGCAACTGCACATCTGGAAATAGACAAAGATCCTTGAACGCCACGCTCACCTGGCCGCCTAACCCCCGCATGTCCCTGAATGATTGTTCTAAACTTCTGACATTTCTGAGCATCTCCTCCTGCTCAGGATTTTTGATTGGCTTTTCAACTCCCGCCGGGATATAGGAGTAAGTTTCATGGGCTTTGTAAGCAGGTTCTGGTGGATATCATTGATGGTTGTAAGCTTAAAGCAAGGGTTCACTTGACAATCTATGGAGTGCAGGAGGAGGAGGTGCCACATAAATGGGAGCAATTGGTAGAGGGCGGGGGGGGGGGGGGGGAGGGTGAGGAGCAATGTTGGGTAGTGGAGCTGGTGGTGGTTGAAAGGTTGTACCCTGGTGCTGCGAGTATATAGGGAAACTTAAGGGTGGATCAATGGTGGACTAGTCAGGAGCTTGGGCTAGTGGCGAGATGAACGTTGGATTAGCAGGATAGGTTGGGGGTAGCTGTCCTCTTGCCCATGCCTAGTACATCTCAACTGTTTGGTGCATTAGTTTGTAAATTTCCTCCTTCATGGCATTAACGTCCAATTCCTCTACTTCTTTCAAGGGGTCAATAATGCTGACATCGGTTTTCTTAATGGCCATGACTTGCTTGCTCTTAGACCGCATGTTGTAAGAGTGGGTTGCCAGAATGCCGCAAGTACTAACCGCCTGTCTATTCTGAAAGCAAAACACCAAAAAGTTGTCAATGGTTAGGTTGACATGTAAGCGGCCACATATTGGGGGGTAAATGCACCTAAACAATGATCGGTTTCTACATGCATCGGTTGCTTGCGTCATCCCGACTTTCATTTTCGTCATTTGCAATGCCCCCTTCTTAGCTTTATTCTCTTATTCTCTCCTATTTTTTTTTCTGGTTTGTTTCCTTGATTTTCCTCTGCTCTCCTCTCCTATGCTTTCCCTTTCGTTTCTTTTCTTTTTTCTTTTTCTTTATTCGGTTATGGTCCTAAGTATTATGACCACACATGAATCAGACCGAGCGTAGTTCTGGAAGATATGAAAAGATAAACGACAGAGTATTTTTTTTATATGTATTTCTGAAATTTTGATAAAATATACACCTCAACTTCAAAGACTCAAGACTCACAGACTCAAAATAAACTGAACATGCTTAGAAATGGTCAATCGAGAAAAGCTAACAGACTCCAGAACAACTTAACAGACCACTTAAATGACTCGAAACAAAAATATCGACTCAAACAAAGATCACTAATACATCAAAGTCTTAAACACTCCTGGAGCTTTCTGGGTTTTGTTTGGTTTTGTTGCGGGCTTGTCTGCAAGATCCAACTGGATCCTTTCCAAATATATAATCACTTGATGAATGAATGTCATGACTGCCGCGAGAAAAGTGGTTTGGGTCATGTCTTCACATATTTGGCATTTTGCCACAGTACATTCTGCAATCGATGTGACCCTCTCGCGGATCCTACTTTTCTCCCGTAATGATCTCCAATTTGCTGAGTTCTTGCTTCCACAGTTTGTTCTGCAACATGACTTCATTTTTGAAAGTGGTATAAATCCCTCTTTAGCCGTGCTATTAAAGAATAATAGTGCCCCCTTTCAGCTTTGAAATCCTTTTCCCTTTTGGCCATTTCATTTTCAACGATCTTGACCTTTCTTTTCATACTTGCCATCCCCTTGTCGTATTTCTCCCTCAATTGACGAACAAAACTCGCTCGGTCCCCTTCTTCCCTGGCTATCTTGGCACTAGCACTCGCTAACTCCTTTTTAGTCTTATGTAAATCATCCTCGAAGTCTCGTGCCTTTTGGGTAATGTTGTAGATGAGCTTATTATCCTTTCTACTCCTGCCCGGGTGGTCAATTGCTATTTTCATTTTCCGGATCTGTGCTGTGAGAGCTTCATTTTCTTGGATCAATCTTTTTTTCTCGCCTTGGACTTCCTGAACCTGAAGATCATTGTTGAATTCCATGTTTCTCAGCTTTTCTTTCAAGGCATGAATCGCAGCTTGATACGCTTTTTCCTTTTCTCCCCACGCTAATCTTTCTTGGATTTTGTCTTCGAAAACTTGAACATGAAGTCTTTTGGTGGGTCTTTCAGGTTCGGGTTCCGGCTCGGTGTTTCACACATGACCTCTTCTCAAACCAAGCAGTAATTGGGAATTCACCTCTCCTCTTGCGACGTCTGGTACCTAGGTGCCATTTTCAAGATATCGACAGCTATTCCAATCCTGTTGAACTAAAGCTTCAGGAAATGCAGCTTTCGGATGTAGCTCTATAACTTGAGTACTTAAATCTTCATCTTCGAGTACAATTTGGTACCGTCCCAATTTTCTCAAGACCCTATGTGGTGCATATGGTTGGATACTTTTCACATCCATTATCCTCAAGTAGCCCTTAGCAGTAGTCATGTATATGGCTTCTGTCTTCGGGAGCGATCCGATGAACCACTTGCTTTGACTTGCTTTGATAGTTTTCAAATGAGACACCCATGCCTCAAACCCCTCTGGCATGCTATAATCTTTACCCTCTCTTCATAAGTGATGATGAAATTATTTAGGCTTAAACCATAACTCACGAATCTGGGATGGTGGCGAATATGCTCGATCATCCACATTTGTAGGAGAATCTTGCAACCTTCGAAAAATCAAGCCCCAACTTTGCATAAAGTTAACGCATGGTAGATATCCGCTAGTACCAATAGGGAAAGTGTATGATTCTTCATGGTGGTGAGGATTTTTGCAATTCTAGCCATACAAATATCCACTGTTCCATTCGCATTTGGAAAAATTATTACCCCCAAGAATGCCACAATTAATGCGAACCGGCGATGAAGTTGCCAAAGCCCCTTATCATGTTTGTTGCTCAACCCCTTTTCATGTGTCTCAAAACCAGAAGAGTGCCCAAACCTAAAGTACAAGAAATGGAAAACACAACACACGTTGCTTACGCGGTTTTTGCTTGTCTGTTTGCAGATATTCAAGAGGTCAAAAAACTTGTGCACCGACAGGGTTCTTGGAAATATAAGCTGTTTCTTCCTTAGATCTCGTCCAAACTCAATGTACCTGGCTATCTCCTCCAAAGTAGGGGTAATCTCAAAGTCTGCGAAGTAAAAAACATTATGAACGGGGTCCCAGAATGTTATCATAGCCTTGATCAAATCATCCCGTGGTCTAATCTCCCAACTGTTTATTAGAGCGCCCAATTGTTGTCATCCATTCCTGACCATCTTGGTCCAAATCATTCCACCACATGCCCAAATGTACTCGAGCCTGCCCCCAGGTCAATTCTGGTGGATTCTGGATAATATTCATTTGTTCCTGCAGAAAGATAGGGTTTGGGTTGACTCTAATGGCCCTTTTGAAAACAAGTTTTTGGTTTTTATTAAAAACAAAAAGACCACGACTCTCTCTTTGATATGCCCATTTTAACCAAATGGCCCTTTTGCAAAAACAGTCCCTTATCAAGTCCATATGAATTTTGAGGCCGGAAGGATTTATTCCGTGACACTTTTCAATTTTGTCCATTCTTTTAAGAAGATAGCCCTCCGATAACGGGAGAATATTCTAACACTATCTCGGTAAGAACGGTTTTGAAATATTACCGCCATTGAATCAGCTTATTTCTCACTTTTTCTTCTTTTTTTTTTCAAAAAATGAGGCTGGACCTTATGTAGGTTGCCTATGCACCCCATATCCGATGGAAATCAGACCCATGTAGTTCGGCAAATACAACTACTTTTGAAACATGAACTTTTTTCCTTTATCTTCAAATCTTAGGCAAATAAACAAAATAATTTTGAACACAAAACTCTTTTTTTTTCATTGGAAAAAATAAACTATTTTTGAAAACAAAACTCTCCTTTCATTGGCAGCTAGAACAAGCTACATTTGACAAAAAACTCTTTATTGGTTATTCTCAAAAACAAAAGTTGTTTTTCTGTTTATTGGCGGCCAAAACTCTTTTCCCTTTTCTTCCATTTTTTAATTATTATTTGTTTTTATTTTTCTAAAAAAATCAGAGAGTTTCGAGGTATTTTCACGTATTGGATTTTTTTAAACCAGGTTCACTCCTTTCCTACATCACTCTTGGTCTTTTCTCTCTCCTTTTCTTTTTCTTGTTTTTCTTCTCTAATTTTTCTCACTCTTCTTTTCTTATTTAGACGGTCAGCATTCAAGTCGAAATGAATGTTCATGTAGCACATTAGATGCATCATGACAGTCTGTTATTTTGGGTACGCATGTCCTAGATGGACCAACCCCTGTTGAGTCCCTTAGGTCAAAATGCACGTGATGCAAACAAACGCTCCTACTAGGGATCCGACATGAGGCTGTTTTTTCTAAGTTTAAATCCTGGGGTTTTGATCTAGACACGGGGTACCCGAGTGAACAACTGGGGTCGAGGAGGGGGCGATGTACCGGGAGCACTAAAATCTGTCCAGCCTTGTCGCTTGCCCATCCTCGCTCTATTTAGTATAATTTCTAAAGAAACGCGGGATACGCGCACGTACACACCATTTTCAGAAGACTAAGAAGGGGTGGCATAAGAAATCAATTATATATAATTCAACAATATCAAGACGGTAAACAGATAGCATTTTAGCACAAAGGCTCACAAAAGTACAATAATATCAACAACAAATAATCCAAGTAAAAATCTTAAAACAAGCTCGAGTTCTTGAACCCAGAACCAGAGTACATGGGGTTTCCCTAGCAGAGTCGCCAGAGCTGTCACACCTCATTTTTCATTACTACACCCCACGAAAGGGTGTAATAAAGGGAGTTGTTTTTTCCAATTTAAGTGACAATTGAAACTAGATTAATTATTAAAAATCAGAGTCGCCACTTAGGAGATTTATGGTGTCCTAAGTCACCGATTTAAAATCCTGAATCGAGAAATGAATGACTTTGTTATTATAGTCTGCAAATCAGAAATCCGAGTAAGGAATTTTGTTAACCCAGGAGAAGGTGTTAGGCACTCCCGAGCTCCGTGGTTCTAGCAGAGTCGCTTTAATAATACTTGGCCTATTAAAATTAATTATTGACTAATTTGAGAACTTATATGCACTTACTTTTTTACCGCTTTTTATTTAAGAAAATTATCTTGAAACGAGTTACGCGTACATATACCCTCTTGTTTGGCGCGTCAAAAATCATGACACGCGAATGTGTCCATAATTAATAATGATTTATTATTATTAAGAAAATTTGCGCCAATTTTGCGCGAACACATACTCTGGTTTTGTTTTTAGAAGTGTAATTGTGTTATGCAGATGAATACCCAATTGCACTAGTAATTTTAACGACCCTAAAGGATATTCTACGAAATATTATATTTTACCTAACCTAGGAAATTATTAAAAGGCCATATGTGATTTTAATGATCTTATGCAAACTAAAAATAAAAAAAACTTGTAACCTACTTTATTATTAAGGAAAAGATTGTTTGAAGTTGCGCGAACGCATACTCCGAATTAATTTAGAATCATGGCCGCGTTACACGAACGTATACGCAACCACAAATGTATTTTTAAGCGGCCCTAATAAACTACGATATCCAAAAGAATTAATTCCTGAACTATATAAGTTACATGGAGGGAGCACACAATATAATCAGCGTTCCCAAAACTAGATAAATATTCAAATCCTGCCAATTTCACTCAAGTGTTCTTTTCCAAAACTTTAATTGCACTGCTTGATTTCGCCAGGGCTTCCGAGCTCCTGATTGCGAACTCGACATTCCGGATGAGGGAGGAGCATTTGGTTACTTTCAAGAGTGCGGCGGCGCGGACTCAGATTGACTACATCCTCATCCGAAGGAGCAATCGGGGCTTGTGCAAGGACTGCAAGGTTATTCCGGGTGAGTCGCTTTCAACTCTTCATAGACTTCTAGTGTTGGATGTCGATCTTTGGGTTAAGAAGAAGCGGAGGGGCACCCAGGGGCAACCGAGGATTAGATGGGGCGCTTTGTCTAAGGAGAAAGCACAGGAGTTGGAAAGGAGGTTAGTGGAGGGCGGAGCTTGGAGAAGTTACGGGGAAGCGGACGCTATGTGGACAGTGACGGCGAACTTGGTTAGGGGGGCTGCACGGGACGTGCTCGGGGTAGCTAAGGGATATTCAGGCAGACATTAGGGTGATTGGTGGTGGAACGAGGTAGTCAAGGGAAAAGTGGAGGTGAAGAAGGCGGCGTTCGCTATGTTGGCCGGGAGCTCAAGCGAGGAGGAGCGGAGAGCGAACAGGTTGGTATACAGGGAGGCGAGAAGAGAAGCTAAGATGGCTGTCACGGAAGCTAAAAACGAGGCGTTCGGACGCATGTATGAGGAACTAGGGGAGAGAGGTGGGGATAAGAAGTTATTCCGGTTGGCTAAAGTAAGGGAGAGGAAGGCACGTGATCTTGACCAAGTCAGGTGTATCAAGGACGAGGATGGTAGAGTTCTGATGGGGGACTCGCAAATCAAACAGAGGTGGCAGGCGTACTTTCGGGACCTTCTTAATTAGGAGGGGGATCGGAGCATAGAGCTAGGGGAGTTGGGGCAGTCAGAGCGCCATAGAGACCTTGGGTACTGCAGGCGCATTAGGGTAGAGGAGGTCTTAGGGGCGTTGCGTAGGATGAGTAGGGGTCGAGCGACCGGGCCTGACGAGATCCCGGTGGAATTCTGGAAGTGCATGGGTAAAGCTGGAGGGGAGTGGCTCACTAGGCTGTTCAATGCGATTTTCAGGACTAAAAAGATGCCGGATGAGTGGAGGTGGAGTATAGTGGTGCCCCTGTACAAGAACAAAGGGGACATCCAGTGTTGCAACAATTACAGGGGCATCAAATTAATAAGCCACACGATGAAGGTTTGGGAGAGGGTGATTGAGGCGCGTGTGAGGGAGGCGACAACTATATCTGGGAACCAGTTCGGTTTCATGCCGGGACGCTCCACCACAGAGGCGATTCACTTAGTCAGGCGGATGGCGGAACAATTCAGGGATGAGAAGAAGGACCTTCATATGGTGCTTATCGACTTGGAGAAGGCGTATGACAAGGTCCCGAGGGAGGTGCTATGGAGGTGCTTGGAGGCGAAGAGTGTGCCAGAAGCCTATATCAGAGTAATCAAGGACATGTACAATGGAGCTAAGTCTAGGGTTAGGACGGTGGGGGGGGGTATCAGACCATTTTCCTGTGGTAATGGGGCTCCATCAAGGATCGGTGCTGAGCCCCCTGTTGTTCGCCTTAGTGATGGATGCTGTGACCCGACATATCCAAGGGGATGTGCCTTGGTGTATGCTCTTTGCTGATGATATAATATTGATAGACGAGACGAGGGCCGGTGTTAGTGAAAGGTTAGAGATATGGAGACAGACCCTTGAGTCTAAGGGTTTCAAAATTAGCAGATCTAAGACAGAATATCTGGAGTGCAAGTTTGGCGAGGAGCCGAGTGGGATAAGCGGGGAAGTGATGCTTGGTTCTCAGGCCATCGACAAGAGGGACAGTGTGAGATATCTTGGGTCTGTGATCCAGGGGGACGGAGAGATTGACGGGGACGTCACCCATCGGATAGGATCGGGTGGTCAAAGTGGAGGCTTGCTTCAGGGGTCCTATGTGACAAGAAAATCCCGCACAAACTAAAGGGAAAATTCTATAGAGCCGTGGTTAGACCTGCAATGTTGCATGGGGCGGAGTGCTGGCCCGTGAAGAACTCGCATGTTCAGAGAATGAAGGTTGCGGAGATGAGGATGCTTAGGTGGATGTGTGGGCACACCAGGCTGGATAAGATCAAGAATGAAGTTATTCGACAGAAGGTAGGGGTGGCCCCGGTGGACGAAAAGATGCGGGAAGCGAGGCTCAGGTGGTTCGGGCATGTTCGGAGGAGGGGCTCCGATGCCCCGGTGAGGAGCTGCGAACGGTTGGAGATTGTTGGTGGTCGGCGAGGGAGAGGGAGGCCTAAGAAGCATTGGGGGAGAGGTTATTAGGCAGGACATAGCCAGAATGCAGGTTACCGAGGACATGACTCTTGATAGGGGAGTCTGGAGGTCTAGAATCAAGATTGTAGGTTAGGGGCTCATAGGTGATTAGTGTTTTAGTATGGTAGTTCCTGCTTGATATTACTGCATGCGACTGTATTTATGTTGCTTATGTTTGCATAACTATTTACGTTACTTTTGTGGGAGTACCTATGCTTTATTATTTGATTTTGTCTTGCTTGTGTTTCTGATTTTATCTCTGTTTCTTAATGCAGCTTTCCCATATTTACTCTACTCGCCGAGGGTCGATTGGAAGCAGCCTCTCTGCCCTTTCGCCGAGGGTGTTCCCAAACACACTAATTTATAAAGGAAATAAAGAAAAAATGCAGAAAATGACAGGACTCGAGCCTGCAATTACTGACATTTACTTAGATGTGGCATGTAATTTCAATCTCCATATCTTATATTCAACCATACTCGGACCCACACATACAGAGACATGAGTAGAAAGAAAGAACTGCACCTGAAGATTGGAGTTTGAATTCCTCAAAAATATTCAGCAACTACACGAACAAAATAGATATCAAAGCTAGAACAAAAACTTGAACGAAACAATAAGCTCGGACGGAATCTCCAGTCTGATATTAACGCCTAATCTCGAACCTCTGCCCAACTCATAACAAAGATGAATCTTCTGAATTTAAAAGGTGAGACGAACAGAGTTGCTAACATTAAACGAAATAGTTTTTGTATTTTTTATTTGTCAGTGGAAATCAACAAAGAAAATGCATATGAATTAAAAGAGAGGAAGAGAAGCTTTTTCAAAACCCTGCCCCTTCTTTTCTCTCCTTGCCCTCAAAACAAGACCTGGTTATGATAGCCCCCTCTCTCGAATTTTCCTTTTTGCACAAGAAATATGGAAGTAAGTCTCTTCTAGAATGAATCCTGACAGATGGAAGGAGAGGATCGATCCTCACATCAATCTACGACTACCATTTTCTGAGTTCATTCTTCAGAAATTCCAAAACAAATCTGGCATACGAGAGATGCAACAAAATATCAGAGGCTGTTAGAATCTTTCTGAGGTGGTGAGATAAGGTGCATGTGAGTGAATTCGATCTCACTCACTCAAAATTTGGTGAGTTGGGATGCAGCTTTGCAGTGAAGAAGAGTGAACAGTCGCTTTAGGATTAGGTCATTGCGTTTGTGGATATATCCGCGTGTTTAGCGAATGGGTCGGGTCAGGGGTTCTTGAGCTAGGTTACACGGGTTGGGTGGGGTTATATGGGTTAGAATGTGTGTTTGGGCTGGAATTTTAATAAGATTTTGACCCAATTCTAGCCTTTTATTTCAAGAACAACTATTCAAGATTTCTTTTCCTTCTTTTGATTAATTAAAACACCTTAAATTAAACTAAGATTTAAAATTAATTTAATTACCTACTAAGAAATTTATGAAAGTCAATTAACTCTAAATTAAGAAAAAAGAAATTACTAATAATATGAAAAGGCTGAAAATGCAAAAATGAGTAATTTTTTTTTATTTTATAAAACAACTAATTTACTAATTAACCTGAAATGTAAACATAAACCCTAAATGCAATACAAGATATTTTTGTTCTTTTCGTGAGTTAAATAAACATGCACACAAATTATCACAAAATCCTATAAAATTGTAAAAATGAGAAAAATTATTTTTCTTGTATTTATAGGAATAATCCATATAGGGCAAAAATCACGTGCTCACATGATCACTTGTTCTGATGAGATTATAGTTATAATTTTTCTGCTATACTTCCTGTTGCTAGTCTTTTATATATTTGCACATGTTATTCTACTGGTGAGTATTTTCTGACTTATAAACCTCTTCAGTACTTTTCTGAGGTTAGTGAAGATACATACTATGTACATGGGGTCGCTTGTACTCATACTACACTTTTGCACTTTGCGTGAAGATTTCGAAGCCGAGTAGCTATAAAGACGGAGCTTTGAATTGGAGATGTACCAGCGTACCAGATTCATGATACTCTTTTATTCATGGTATCTTAGGATTTTATTCATGTTTATGTAATTTTTGAATATATATTGTATTTATTTGATTCATTAGATGTGTACATATAAATCATACTGGCTCATGACTTGTACTACCAGTCCTTGGGATGATTGTACTAAATTGTTTTATAGTTTTATCAATAATATTAATGATTCTTATTATAGTAGCGACTTGTACTATTTTGCTTACCTAGCGGGTTAGGTTGGCTTAGGTGCTATCACGACTTAGTATTATTTTTGGTCGTGAAAAATTGGTATCAGAGCTCTAGAATCAAAGGTTCTACAAGTCATGAGAAAATGTTTAGTAGAATCTTGCAGATCAGTATGATGACGTGCATACTTATTCTTGAGAGGCTATAGGGCACCTAGGAAACTTTCATTCTTTCTTTCTTTATCGTGCTACCTTGTTTTATCTTGAAACTTGCATCTTTGATTTCTTCATAATCACTTGCACCTGATGTTGCACACTGGGTATCGGCTATGCACTAGTGACTTGTGATGCTATGGATGGACAACGAAGGGCTATGGATTATTGGTTATCATTGCATTATGTCATCTAGTAGTGGAGGCGGATGCAGTAATAGGCCTTTCAATTATTCATTTGTAGGATGTAGTGGATTCTTGTCTCTGGTTAATGAGTACGAACTGGGAGGATTAACCGGTTGTCTAATTATTGTTACCGTAATAGGGTCATGGGAAGATGTTGATTCGCGGATAGTTGGTGGGTTATCTCTTATAAGAAGATTTTAGGTTATATGATTCGTATGAGGCTTCTATTCAGTAGGATGCATATACTACCATTTCGGAGGTCTTGAGGAAGTTCGAACGACCGTCACAAGGATGAACATACACTTGAAAGGGTCGTTAGATTGTTTTATGATTGGCGTTACAATAATTTATGAAGTATTCGTTAAATTGTAGCACGAGATCGAGAAATTTCTAAAGGAAGGGTATTGTGTGTTACATATGATGTGTTCTCTAGCTTCGAGCCAAGTGAGGAAGTCTGCTATCGATAATCGAATTGCATGGTCATGTGTTATACTCATTCATGGACCTGGATGTGCTTGTAGATTAGCTATTATTTGAGAAAAATTTCATCGAGGATGATTTCGATCAAGGGATCAGTTGGATGTATGACGTGCAACACCTTATGGATATATAAAGGTCATGGAATGATTCTTGTTTGGTACTCATTGTAGATGTATTGTGCAAGGAAAATAATCAATTTGTTGCTTCTTTTGGATATTCATGTGCTGGTGGAGTGCAGGTTGTTCGATGGTCGATGGCTACAATACGGGAATTTGAGCAAGGTGAATGATTTTTGAGAAGGTTCCAGATGACTCAAGACTCCTGTGTGATATATAAGGATTTTGGGGTTTGTATATGGATAAGATTTTGTGTCTTGCATTGGATGATGCTGAGAATTGTGGTATTTTTATATCATTATTGATTCTACGTTACTGTATTAGAAAGGCGAAAGAAACAACTTCAAATTCATTAAAGGGTCCATCAATGCAAGCATTTTCATGTTAAGGTACTCTTGGTTTTAATAGTCTATGTGACTTGGTTGATTTAGAGGGATTTAGTTCAAATGGCTTGGTTATGTGCAAATGGGTTTCAAAGAGTTCATGACGGTTTTGATCACGACTTGAGGTTGATGTTTTCTACGGGTATAGAAAGTTGGTCACGTATGGTGATGTCCTCATGGATTGAGTTAAATGGAAGGTTTTTGGTTGATGTGATGTTTGTCCAACATGCATTCAGAGTTGAGAATGAGATATTTTTTTCGTACGATAGCATGATAGAGGTGGTACAATGTGTGAGATTGGGATTTTGATTAGTTGGTATTGTACTAACTTATCTCTTCTTGATACTTATCCTTTTGTATGATTTTTATGATACACTAAGGAATTTATTGAGGTTTATTGTCATATTTCAGGTATCAAGTGATTTATAGAAGATATGGAAGAAAACAAGTCAACATGTGTTAAAAAAGGGAAAATTAACTGTTGCCCGTGAATGCTCTTTGAGATCGCGGAGGATTCCATGCGATCACGTACGTTCATCAGTTAAGTCATTGCAAGCGGGGTTGATGTCATGTGACATGAACAAGTAAGTTAGCCAGCCATTGGTCAAATGTTCTACGTGAACGTGTCTCTTACCTGAGGATCGCGTAGCTTTGGAGAAGTTTGTCACATTGCAGTTCTTTTTTCGCGATCGCATAGCACATTAACCAAGAAGAAATGAAATTTTATGTTTTTGATCTCCAAGCCATTTAATACACAACCTAGCTTAATTGAAATCTATCTTTGGCTTATTTTTCAGTCTCTTGACTAGAGAAGATAAGTTTGGGAGCTAGGGTTCTTGCACATACACTTGGCTTTGAAGATTTGAAGCTTTTGGCTGAGAATTGCTTACCCATTTATGTTCATTTCTTCATTTTCTTGCTTTGTATTGAATATCTAAATGTGTTGTGTTTTTTCCAACACTTGAATCTTGTATATGAGAATATTCATATTTAAAGCGTGGATTAAATATCTTGTTGTGCTTATGTATTGAACGATCTTATTTGTATTGATGTGAGTTATTGTTCCTTTAAGTATTCTCATGCTTTAATGTTTGCAAAGGGATTAACCCACCCATTAACATTGAATTAATCTCGGAAAAAGTAATTTGGGGTTGGAAAAGATTAATTAATAAGAACTTGAGGCGTTAACCCGCACTTTATAGATTCTACCTAAGGATAGGGTTGAACTACTTGTAGTGATAATTGTGTATGCTTAAACTCTTAAATTGTTTTTGGAATAATTAAATTAGAAATCTTGTTAGTCTTCAGGAGAAGCTAATAAAGATTTATTATCCGAGGCTAATTAACATACACTCGCTCATATTTGTAAAACCATGAAATACATTAGAACGTTACTTGAGTGTTATTCCCCGTGTGTCCATGCTTGTAACCATTGATCATTTTACTTGCATTCTAAGTTAGCTTATATTTGCGCATTTAGTTATAATTATTTTCTCAACACATTTATTAGTGCCTGGCTTAACATAATAGGTGATAATTCTTTTTACACGCGTAATCGTCTACATATTGTTCTCTTAGGGATTTGACCCTGACTCATAGTTGGGTATATTATGTTGCATGCAATTGTGTCCATTTACTTTTTATCAGTGGTTTTGGACGTTATGAATTTTGGCACTGATGTTGGGGAATATAGTTTTGAAATTACTAACTATTGTGTTCTTTGCTTTACGTATTCTTCTATTACATCACACTTTGCTTGGTTTCATTAAGCATGGGCGAGCCAGAAGAAGAGGACGTGTTTGCGGACATAGATTTGTATATTGAGGATACAAACGTCATTGTCCCTCCTAGAGTTGATAGTGCTACCGTCAAAGTGGAACATAGCCTAATCCTAATGCTAAAGGCTAAGGGTTATTCTGAAATTCCACCGACGATGATCCGACACAACATCTCAAAAATGTTTTGGGTGTGTGTGTGCAATGCATAAGTAGAATCATATCTTAGATGATTCCCTAAGGTTATGGGTTTTCTAGCACTCTTTAATCGGAAAGGCAAGATAATGGATCAAAATCTACCTCCTAACTCCCTCTACCCTTGCCGAACTTGTGCGAGCTTTACTATCAAAATGGTTCCCCCTAAAAGCAAGAAGTCCGAGCTTGGGGATAAAACTTTCTTCTTCAAGCAATTATCAGGAGAGCACCTATATGAGGTATGGACTAGATTCAAGATATATTTGGTGAGATCACCGAACATGGGTTTCTGGATACTATTTTATTCGAGAAATTTTATATGGGCTTCGATCCTATGAATCTATCCATAACCAAGAATGCAGTGGATTGATGCTTCATGGATAAAATATTTGCAAAGGTCATTCAAATCCGCGACAAGATGGCCGAACACAACCAAGCTTGGCATTCGAAAGACACCATGAGTGGAATCTCATATGGTACTCTTTTGGCCAACATGATTGAGGAGAACTAAGAAAGAATCAAGTAATTTACGGGCTTGCTATCAATGTCAATGTGTTGATCAATATGTTTAGTAAAAGTCAAACAAAGAAAGTGAAAGTTGTGGAAGATGTGCAAACAATGTCAAATGAGGAACACAAAGAAGCAAATTATGTTAAAAATTCACAAGGAGGATATCGAAAACAAAATTACTAAGGCTTAGGACAACAACCCAATGGATACCTAACCCATAAGGGCAAGGTAACCAACAATGGCGAAATGACCAAAGTGGTTCTAATAAATGAAATTGGAGTAACAACAACAATAATTTTGCAAACTGGAGTTCAAACCCATATGTTCCACCAAATGGGCGATATTCTAACTCTCCACATTGGAAGGAGAGTTCTTCAAGTGATTTCAAGTTGCAAAACATGCTTGAAAGAGTATTTCAAAATTAAGAGAGGTCCGACACTTAGATGAAAAATATAACGGAGCTTGTGGGTTCTCACACTGCATCTATTCAAAAGTTGAAGATGCAAATGAGGAATTTCTCAAGAGAAAAAAAGCCAAAGCAAAAAGGCACACTCTAAAGTGATACGGTTACAAACACAAAAGGTAGTGGGAGTGGCCCTACCTCTCTTTGTATGGATATTACAACTTGAAGTGGGAAACTACTTCAAAGTGAGAGTGAACAGGTGGTCAAATTAGAAGATGTTAAACTAGAAGATGAGGGGCAAGTTGAGGTGCCAAATGTTGTTGAACTTGAAAGAACCCCAAAGAAGGTGAATGCTCAAGATGTGAGCAGTGAAGAGGTTGAGGAAAGAGTAATAGAGGCACCAAAATCTCTAGCACTGATTCCTAGACCTCCTCCTCCATTTCCTCAAAGATTATCCATAAGGGTTGATGATAGCAAACTTGTGAATTTTTATGACATCCCAAAACAATTATCGGTAAACATTCTGTTTGTGGAAGTATTTCAAGAGATGCCCGGTTTTGCTAAGTACTTGAAGGACTTGATCACTAAAAATAAAAACACCAAGAATGAAGTGATGAGTATCACCCATTGGGTTAGTTCTATCATTGCAACAACAGTTGTCCAAAGGAAAGAGGATCCGGAGGCTTTCACCATTCCATGCACTATTTAATTACGTGAATTTCCATGATCACTTTGTGATAATGGGGCTAGCATCAGCTTAATACCTCTTGCTATCTACAAGCAAACAAGATTGTGAATTCCTAGGCATACAAGTATGATGTTGGAAATGTCCGACTGTTTGATAAAGCAACTATTGGGGATAGTTGATGATGTGCTTGTGAAATTGGGGAAGTTTATCCTCCTCGATGACTTTGTTATTCTTAATTGTGATATTGATAAAGAGATACCTATCATCTTGGGAAGACCATTCCTTGCTACCGGGAGAGCACTCACGGAATCAGAAAGAAATGCGATTAAATTCCAAGTTAATGATGGAGAAGTTACTTTTCAAGCAAGTAAAGCAATGAAATTGCAAAATAAATATGGCGATATCTCAGTCATTGATGTTGTTGATGTGGTAGAGGATGCTGATGAGGTAAATATGGAAGAAGAATTCCTTAGTGAGGCGTTAGTGGCAATTTTGATGAATTTTGATGGTGAAAACATAGAAGGATATGTTGAAACAGTGAATGCATTGGAAGGGATGGGTTCCTACACTTATGCAGCAAAGACGCATTCTCTTAACTTGGACAATAGAGCCACTCATCCTGCTAACCCTTCAATCTTCGAGCCGCCACAATTTGAGCTTAAGCCACTTTCGCCGCACTTAAGGTATAAATTTCTTGGCTCTAATGAAACTATACCCGTAATTGTTTCCTCTTTATTAAATGATGTGCAAGTTGAACACATCGGAGACCTTGAGGGAGCATATATGGGCCATTGGTTGGACTATAGTAGATATTCGAGGGATTTCACCGGTATTTCTGAGCAGAAGATACAACTAGAGGAAGATAGCAAAACTAGTGTCATCATCAAAGGAGGTTAAATCCCTCCATGTAAGAAATGGTGAAGAAATAAATTATAAAATGGTTCGATACCAGGGTTGTCTACCCCATTGACGATAGTCCTTGGGTGAGTCAGGTACAATGTATGCCAAAGAAGGGAGGCATGATTGTGATTCAAAATAACAAAAATGATCTCGTTCCAGTGAGTACAATGACCCGGTCGAGAGCTTGCATGGACTGCCAGAAGCTCAATAGTTTTACTTGAAAAGATCATTTCCCTATGACTTTTATTAATCAAATGCTTGATCGGCTAGCAGGAAGGTCATTTTATTGCTTCTTGGATGGTTACTCTTGCTATAACCAAATCAACATAGCCTTAGAAGACCAAAAGAAGACAACATTCACATGTCCATATGGGACCTTTGCTTTCATTGGGGTACCATTTAGGCTATGCAATGCTCCGGTTACATTTCAATGGTGCATGATGTCAATTTCTCGGATATGGTGGAGGATTTCTTAGAAGTATTCATAGATGACTTCTTTGTAGTTGGTGATTCCTTTAAGCATTACCTTAATAATCTCAGGCAAGTAATTAAAAGATGTGAGGAGACAAACCTTTTGCTAAATTTTAAAAAATGTCACTTCATGGCGGACGAGGGTATTGTTCTCGTCACAAAATCTCCAAGAAAGGCATTGAGGTTGATTGAGCAAAGATTGAAGTAGTTTCCAAGCTTCCTCCTCCCACTCCGGTCAAAGGTGTTAGGAGATTTTTTGGGCATGTCGGTTTCTATCGGAGATTTATCAAGGACTTATCAAAATTTGCAAGCCCCATGTGCAAACTCCTTGAAAAGGACGCTAGATTTGTGTTTGATAAGTTCCTCAAAGTTGTTGATGAATTGAAAGCAAGGCTCACAACATAACCTTTTATTGTTATACCTAATTGGTCTCTTTCATTTGAACTCATATGTGACGCTAGTGGTGTGGCTATTAGGGTAGTGGTTGGTCAAGAGCACAATAAGATTCTTCATCCCGTCTACTATGCAAGTGACCTTCGACCAAAAATTCATATATTTAACCATTCTTACCTTATACTATAATACCTTTAATCATCTCTTAAGTGTTAACCATATTACTTTATGCTTAATATTATATTTGCATAGGAATAAAGCAGTGTGAAGATGAAGAAATTTTGAGCAAAATTGAATAAAACGTAGAAGAAAAAGAAAGAAAATTAAAAGAATTAAAAAGGAGGGGGGTGGAGGGTGTGGCACCCTTTCGTGTTTGTCTCCCAAGTTGAAGACAAGAAGAAACGAGAAATACAATTCAAAGATAAATACAAATAGTGAAAGAAGGCAAAAAAATGTACCTGGCATCTGTAGGATTCAAGAGAGAAATTGCAAAACTCACTAGATTTAGCGGTAGGCCAGCGCGTCGCGCTAGTCTAGTCACTATGTGTGCAGGTTTTCCTATTTCATCCCGAACAATATTAGTTCGGCCCTACACAGTCCCAACTCATATAAAAGGGTTCTAAACCTAATTTGGGGGGATCTAACATATTTTGGGAGGAGAACACGTCACTTTGTAGGGGAGAATACACACCATGCTTGGAGGAGGCTTCTAACTAGTTTTTCTTCTTTCTTTTCTTTTAATTACGTAGTTTATTAGTTCTAGTATTATGGGGTGCTACATGAATGTTGTAGTTTGAAGCTTGTATTGTTCTTACTATTTTATCATGTTAGTTTATTTATTCAATCATGAGCTTAATTATTTGATTGCTTGATCACGAATTGAATACTATCTATGAATCTAGGAGTAAACTCAGGAGATGGAATTCTAGATTGTATTTAAGATTGAGTAGAGCAAGATCTTGAACTCGAGCATCAGATGGATTTGCGATTAGGATAGGGATATACCTAATCGCGTTGCTTGATTATTATATTGGAATTACTAAAGCTTTCTTGTTAATCCCAATTCCATAGGAATGTAGATGTTAGGTTAGCTTGAATAGGCGAGTAGTAATTAGGGAGAAGTGTACAAGCAATATTAACCCTGTCAATAAATAAATCAGATAAATTAATTAGACGATTTAAGTGAAAAACTCAACGGGATTGTTAGCTAACCCATAGCTCTGGAATATTATCTCCTATTGAATTTGTTTCTAAGATTGCTGAATTATTTTTCGAAATCTCTTATCTTTCAACTCTAGATTAGTTGTAGTTAATAATCTTTAGAAAATCGCTTGAATAGATTAATTTTTTGGGTTTAGTTTAGTTAATAGTTAATCATAAGTCCCCTTGGATACAGTATCTGGATTTACAAACCTACATTACTTGTACGACCACATATACTTACGTGTGAGTTTGGGAGCAACAACAAGCAAGATACTAGATGGCACAAAAATAAACTACATTGTAACTGCGCAAGAACTGCTTGCTATTGTATATGCTTTTGAAAAATTTCAAGCCTATTTGTTGGGATCCAAGGTGATAGTCTATACTGATTATGCTGCTCTCTACTACCTTATGGCTAAGAACGAGGCTAAAACGAGATTGATTCGGTGGGTTCGTTTATTACAAGAGATTGACTTTGAAGTGAAAGATAAGAAAGGAACACAAAAATCAAGTTGTGGATCACTTATCTAGGCTTGAAGACGCAGGGAGACCAAAAGAAGATCTTGAAATTAATGATGCCTCCCCACATAAACACCTTTTGGCAATATTTAGCACCTCAACTCCTTGGTATGCAAACATCGCTAATTTCTTGGTTAGTGACCTTATCCACGATGAATTGGAAGCTTATCAAAAGAAAATTTCTTGCGCGATTGTAGGCAATACTATTGGGAGAAACCTTTTTTATATCGGATCTGCTTTGGCGTTGTGTTCCGAAAGATGAGTTGACTCAAATTCTCAAAGCATGTCATGAATCCCCAGTTAGAGGTCACCACAGTGGAAACCGTATAATGGCAAGAGTGCTTGAAAGTGGCTATTATTGGCCATTAATGTACCAAGACGCAAACCAAATGTTCAAGGCATGCGATCAATGTCAAATACATGGGTCAATTTCTAAAAGGCATGAGATGCCTATGAATTTTATGATGGAGGTAGAGATCTTTGATATGTGGGGGATATATTTTATGGGTCCCGTCATAAAATATTATGTCATGACATATATTTTGGTAGTAGTGGATTATGTCTCAAAATGGGTCGAAGTTATTGCCTTGCCAAACAATGAGGCAAGGAGTGTAATCGCCTTCTTGAAGAAGAACATATTTACTCGGTTTGGAACCCCAAGAGCCATCCTTAGTGATGCTGGTTCTCACTTTTGCAACGAAGCTTTTGCAGGGTTGCTAGAGAAATATGAAGTTAAGCAAAAGGTATGTCTCCAACCGAGAGATCAAAACATTCTAGCAAAAACTATTAATGCGAATAGGACCGACTAGTCAAGAAAGCTAGATAATGCGTTGTGAGCTTATACAACTCCATTTAAGACACCCATTGGAACCCCACCCTACTGGTTGGTTTTTGGTAAGGATTATCACCTGCCAGTGGAGCTTGACCACAAATCCATGTGCGCATGGTTAAATCTTGACTGGGCCGAAACTACTAATCTAAGGGTGACACATCTCAATAAGATGGAAGAGTTCCGTTTCTATGCCCATGATAATGTCGCCATGTATAAAGAAAGAATAAAGTTTGTTCATGACAAGAAGTTATTGAAGCGAGAACTCAAATCCAGTGACTTGGTCTTACTCTTCAACTCATGTTGAAATTCTTTTCGACTAACTCAAATTCAAATGGTCTGGCTCATTCAAAGTCATTAGCGTGTCTTCCTATGGTGCTAGTAAATTAGAATATGAGGATGGGACTCAAACCTTTAAAGTAAATGGCCAAAGGGTGAAGCATTACCTTAGAACAATTGGAGAAAGGCAACTGATAGAACAATTCAAACTCAAAGATGGTCCTGTACCAACCTCCACTACTGAATAGCCAAGAGGGGCAATATCATCGTGTTTCAACATTAAATCAAACGCTTCTTGGGAGGCAATACATATGTTGATTATATTTTTGGTTGGAGTTTTATCTTTGTAGGTTTATCTATGATTGTTGAATAGTTTGACATGAGTGTATTAGAGTGGTTGTTACTCAAAATTCAAGGAAATGGGATGCAAAAGCAGAGAAAATGAAGGAAAATAAAATGAGCTTCAAATGTTGTTCTGCGTCCACATATGCAGCCGCATAATAGGTTCACGGACAACAAACTGATTGCATAAATCAACAGAGCATCAAGCAAATTAGTCCTTAAAAATGCAGAGAAAGTTAACTTTTGCGGCCCGCAAAATAGTTCTGTGACCGCAGCGTGGGTCGCGTATCTGGTTTACACCACCAAGAACTAAAATATTGCAAAACACTTATGCGACCGTAGAAGCTGTTTTGCAGCGGGAATTGCACCGCACATCCTTTAGGTATAAACCTTTATCTCCTTCTCTCTCTCATGTCCGTCTCCCTGCTCTAATTTCATGCACTAGAAAATGAAAAAAGTAAAAAAAACAAGAAAAATAAAAAATAAGAGAACGATTTCCACAATTCATCTAACCTGTCTTGGAAAATACTGAACTTCTAAGTGAACACTCACCCTCAACACTTTCTCCCCTCTTTATTGAATTTTTTTTGTTTAAGGTACTCGCATCTTTCTTCCCTTTTCTCCATGACACCCATGCCTCCTTACCTTGTTCTTTACTTCTTGTACTGGGTGTTCAATTTGGGAGGAAAACTTGTTGCCTTAAACAAAAAATCAGAGGGTTAAGTGTTACTGCTTTGAGTGCGGGTGTTAGTGATTGTTGGCAATACACAGTGGGTATTGATAGGTTGTACATAAAATTGATATAATGTTGATTGTTGTGTAGTTGTTTCATGAAATTGTGCATTAACTGTGTAGTATAGTAGAAATTAATTGCACAACATTATTTGTGGTGAGTTTTACGTGGAGAGATAATCTCCGCGATCCGCATAACGAATTCGCGGTCCGTAGAATCATCGCATACTTGTATTTTTGTGGGCTTATGGAAAGTCATTATGTGATTGAGTTTGTGGCCGCAGACTTGTTCTACAGGACCGCATATCGGTCGTAGAAGCTAGCATGTGAAAGCCAAAGTTTCAAGTTTAAATTGCGTCTGATCTACTATCACTGATTAATTCTGCAGCCACTTTGTTGTCCGCATAATTTGCGACTCTTTACATTGGTAAATTCTGCGGTGCACTTTATGGTACACATATCTGCTATACGATCGCATAAGTGCTCTACATAATATTTTTGCCTTTTATTTCTTTGGCATATGTTACAAATGCTTTACCATGTACTTACTTCATTTTAATTGGTAGGAATGGCACCAAAGAAAGCCCTATTATCGAGAGTATCCACCACACGAGGGAAGAGACGAGTTCTAGCTATAATCACACAATCACATAAGTCTCAATGCAAAAGGCCCGGTACATCCAGAAATTCATCTAAGCCTGCCTCCCAGTCTGAAAAGGAGGAGGCACAACTTGACCTTGTGCCACTAATTGATCTCCAGGCCGAAGCATATAGAAAGAGTGGTGAGGATATTAGGATTCAGATCACCGTCTCTTGGAATAGATACAAAGATGTCTTGGTAAAAAGAAAGATCCTAAGAAAAGCAGTTGAGTGAGAATGGACTGGAAGAACATTACTCGTATGTGTTAGGAAAAAATCTAGAAGAGGGGACGAGAGTTCTTCACTATGCTTTCAAGGGAATACAACAAGACAATTCTTAGGGAGTATCATGCCAAATCAATGACCAAGGAACAAACGAAGAAGCGTGTGTACTTGACCTCTGTCACAGTTCGAGGAGTTGCAGTATCTTGTGGTGCCCAAGAAATAAATGAACTCTATTTCAGAATGTGGGCACCATGCATGACATAATATGATGCAAAAATGGAAAATAAGCAAGATGAGCATGCTTGGATAGCCTCTGTCATAGCCAAGGTAACTCCAGTTTGGATTGCACCGGGCCAGAAGATTCACACGAGGGATTTCACCCAAGAAAGCCGGTATTAGCTAATTTTTGTTTATTCTCGTATACTACCAATGACAAATGAGACCGTTATCAGTATAGAGAAAGTGATCCTCATTGCTTCTATCATGTCGGATGTCAGGATTGATTTGGTGCAACTCATATTCCCTGAGATTGGGTTCCGGGCAAACCAGAAGGAAACTTCGCTTCCTTTTCCATGCATAATCCATGCTTCCTGTGAAGACGTAGAGGTTCTTCAAACCCCTAATATGAATGCATAGTAAAAAATGCTCAGGATACTGATATCACTAGGCACAACGATGCTTCAGAAAATATGGCTGCAGACCAACCAGAGCAATTAGTCACCCTCCTTCCTACCTCCTCCACTTCAGTAGCACCTGCTACCACGTCAGCACCATCCACTTATTCAACACCAGTAACCTCCATATCTACTCCCAAGCCGGCCACTTCTACACCGCATGTTTCATTGCCAGCAATCTCCAAGCTTTATCTACTGGTACAACATGCAAATGCGAAAGTAGACAAACTTAAAAAAGGCATTCCATTGCTCATCCGTCAAGCATTGACATCACTTTAAACCTCAATAAGTGATCTTCCAATGAAACATCTATCATATGAAGATCGACTCAAAACAACTTGAAGCTCGCCTTGAGAAGGTTGAGTGAGGTGGAGATAGGGACATGCCTCAGTTTAAAAGGATGTAGCTGAGCGCATGTTTGAGCTGGATAAGGTGCAGACACTAGCGTTTGACCTGACTACCCTTCTCCCTGTGGAGGGGGAGCATGGAACTTGCACCTCCCAAGTACCAAGCCTTGATTTGGATTTCACAAACCTCCTCTTAGTAGAGGAGGCACATGATATTGGTATCTCACAAGCTCTGGGACCCGCTGCTCACACCGATGATCAATCAGACAAGGAGTCTGTAGAGTCTCGTGAGGAGACATATGAGGAGCCGATCTTTGAGAAGGGTGATGATCAAAGGGACAACAGAGGCAACAAGTTATTTCTATAGAGGAACACGGGAGAATGAGGTAGATGTGTAGACAACTATCGTGCATTCCCTTGCAAATGTGGTTGCCATGGCTACCACCATGACCATACAACCAACATCAGGTGAAGCCAGCAACTCCCAAATCCAGGATTCGGCTCCACAACTGGCAGAGCCTCCTAATTTGGTCCCAGACACCACTGTCCAGTCAGAGAATCCACCCACTACCTTCCCATTGTCAGCTGCTGGTCCCACGCCCACTCAGACAGTCCAACCCATCAAAGCGCCTAGTGAGCCCCAGAAAGCCCCAAAAAACTTTGTTCTTACTTTTTCAATTCATTAGGTACGATGCATGATTCTATTTGGGGGTGGGGTAGACAGATGACTCTTGAAGCATGTATATAAATTTTAGTCTTGATAGTGTAGATTAGTATTTTGTAATAAATTCCCCTTGATTTTTCTTTACCATATTCTTTTCCAAGGGTGGAATGGTAGAACCATGAACATAGCATGAAACATTTTGATAGTTAGGTGCTTTTTTCTAGATTCAAGTATGTGATAAATTTTTGTAAAATAAATTATACCCTTTGAATTTTGTGAAGAAATAGTTATCTTTGTGAAATCGAGGCTCGTTCTTTAACATTATGCTTACTTAGAATCTCAAATATCATGTGATAAAGTTTTGAATTACCTTGTATTCATTTAAGGGATAAAATTATACCGATTCGAGTAGTTCATGCATCTTGAGTGGTGAGAATTTGTGTAAATAATGCATGTGCTCAACTTGTAATGTTTGGAACTTGACCAGTTTGGTTTCTCAATGCAAATATTAGGTTAATGATTCGTATTTAAAATGATATTAGGCCTTATTTTTGATTGCTAACTAATTTTTGGCCAAATTACCTCCCTGTTGCATTTATTCCCTATTTGTCCCCATTTGATCCTTTAACCTTTCCTTTGGCTAACACACTACAAATCCTTTTACATTTCCTTTGGCTAACACACTACAAACTGTTACCCTTTTTTTGTGAAATTACTCCCTCTTTTGAATCCATCCCTCCTTGAATGTTATGAATAAGACTTTAAGCCTAATTAGGGGTGTTAGTGTAAATTGGAAAACAAGAGAGGAATGTTGCGTGGAAAAGCTAATCTTTTGAGGTTGTGTCATGTGAAGCGAACGGCTAACTCTAGATCAAATGTACCTTAAACAAAAATCTCCATATTACCTCAAACCATGAAATACTCACTCTTTTAAAGAAAACAGAAAAAAGAGAAAAAGAAAATGAAATAGTAAAAGAACATGGTAAGGCAAGAAACTAGGGAGTGATCACAAACTACCAGGTGGGTTGATTGTAGAAACTAGATATCAACAAGGGCAATGTGTGCTATTTGAGAAAGAATTATTGTAGTGTTCAAGGACGGTATAGTCACCATATTTCCAAATATTCATCTAACCCGTCCCGAAGCCGACACTACAACCAGTGAAAATTCTTTTTTGATCTACAACCAATTATTCCTGAGCTACCGATCAGTTAAAATAAAGGAAAGCTTATAGATTGATACTTGTAGCACTTAGATTTCTTTTTGAGTGCAAGAGTGTTCGATTGTATCCCTTGTACATATTTGTATTTGTTGAGTTGGGAATTTTCTTTATTGTGAGAACTCCTGAATTGCAAGAGTAAGCAGAAATTAGGCTTCTTGAAGTAGGATGCAAGTTCATATGTAGCTATTAGTAGCACTCTATCATTGATTTTGAGGCTCGAAGCTCACAAAATGAGTATTTGAAAAGTTAAACGGTGTTTATCTTTGTTGAAGGGATAATAAAGGAACTTACATGCTTTTTGGCTAATAATCAGAACTATCCATAGTTATTGTTGTTTTGTGATAAGCCGGAAGTCGATTTGTATTTAGTAGGGTGAGTTTTTGGTTGCTTGAGGGAAGGAAAGAGTCTAAGTTGGGGGTGTTGATATGCCGTAGAAATGAAACACTTTTGATACTAATTACATAGACTTTAGCTAATCTTTTAAAGCATTATAAGCCATTTCTTATGTAGTTTTGGTGTTTTGCAGGAAACTAGACTTGAAGAGACAAGAACATGAAAAAGATGACCTAAACCCATGAAAAGACAAATATGCGACAACTCTGCGGCCGGAGAAGTGATGTACGGACCCCAGAACCATCGCAGAGCTAACCGGGCCATCCAGTATCAGAGAGTCAAATATGTTGTTCATTATGTGGTTGCAAGACTCTTATGTGGACCGAAAATTTATCGCACCAATGCAAGAGGGCTTCCAGTGAAGATAATTCTATGGTACACTATGCAACCACGAAACCAGTACAGACCGCATAATCAGTATGCGAGGAAGAACTGGAAAACTTTATGATCAGATCTGCAACGCACTGAGGATGTGCAGATTGCGAATGAGTTCTGCGGCCCATTCTGCAAATATAGAATTAATTTGAAGGGTCATTTTTGTCACATTTTGTCTATGAATTTTGGGCCATTATAAAGAGAATGACTAGGATTTTTGTGGGTCATCTTGTCTAAAAAAGAGGCTACATTTAGAGCATTGAATACGCCGTTATTTTGGAACTTTTTGAGAGAGATTCCAAGACTTTGTCCTCTTTGTTAGATTTTATGACTTTATTTATTTCTTTGTTCTTGTATTCTAATATGAGCAACTAACTTTAAATACTAAGGTTGTGGACCCTAAGTGGATGTAATGTTAATGGGTGTTTACCATTGAGTATGTATAACGGTTGGTTGATTTTTATTCATTTCCCATGCTTCATTTATGGTTGTTTCTTACAAACATTAATTAATGACATATTACTTTATCTTTTACTTGGAAAAGTGGCTTAATGTTTGATAGAATTGAATAGCAAGAACTCAAGGCTTTAAACATTGTTTATTAGAATCACTTAGGAATAAGTGGGTTCTACTTGACATGAATTGTTTGTTCTTAATTGTAACTCTTTTATATTTGAAAAAATTATAAAGAGGAAATACTAACTAATTATTAGAAAATATTGATAATCATTTAGGAATCATTTGCATATCAAAGGACCTCCAGCTGAAAATATATCATATTAACACTAATAGCATTACATTCCATTGGCGGGGAAACCCTTGGTTTCTTAATCAATTTTTTTTAACAATTTACAATTATAAAACTCTTTCTAAACTAATAGATTTACAGCTTAAGTCAAGTTACACACTATTCAATTAACCTTTTCACACATATTCCCTGTGGAATTCTACCCCAACCTTGTTGGATTATTATATGTGGCATCGACCTCCTTACACCATTTATATATGTGTAATTTGAGCGTATAAAATTTTGGCGCCGTTGCCGTGGAATAATTTGGCGTATGTAGGTTGTTTAATAAATAAGCATGTGTGCTTTGTTTCAAACTTGTGAATATTTGCGTGATTATTTTTCTTTTTTCTTTTTCTTGTTGTTTTCTTGTTTATTTTCTTAGTTTTGAAAAATGGCATTACATAGTAAAAATTGGTCAGATGGTAGTTGTTCAAACTTTGATGACCCTTGTCCTTATTTTGAAGGACCACACTCTTGGAAAAATTATTTAAATTCTCCGGCGGGAGGATTGTGAGCACAATGCCAAACCCATGAGTGAAGTATATATGATAAGTGTGATGGTCAAAATGACCATTGAGCTAATTGTAATTATTTATCCTTCCCTTACCCGAACCCCCGCCCCCCCCCCCTATGATCACAATTATAGGGATATTGAAGTGGAAGAAACCGAGCATGGTCAAAATGGAGATTTCAAGCTCATGATGAATGTCTACTTGAAGGAGAAAACTATGAGCAAAAAGCCTTGGAGAATCTTTTGGAAAATAGTCTCCAAAATAATTTGGCGGTTGAAAGGTTAAACTCACAAATGGGAGAAATGCTTGAAGTTTTTGAGATCCAACAAGCCTCATACGTAAATGATAGCCAAGAACCTTCCTTAGAGGATGATGCTGGAAATCCTTCTTTGGGATTTGATCAAAATCAAGAAGAACTCTCAAATGCTCAAAATAAGAGGTTGATGCTCATGGTGGAGGCCATTCTTGAAAATGAGAAGAAGCAAAACTTAGTACTCAAGGACTTAAAACAAGCACAAATCAAAATGATAATATTATACGAACTTTGGAAGATCAAATGAAATCATTGGTTGAGGCTCATTATGCCTACCAACTTGAGAGTGCGGAAAGAAAGTTCAAGAAAATTCCAACTTTGAGGAAGAAAGTGAGCTTCATTTTGAGAAATCAAGAATTGAACATCCACCAATCAATACCATACTTGTCGGTGATGCCCCAAAAAATTGGAATTAGAGTCAACCTATGTAATTGAAAATTTGATTGAGATTGACTCTAGTTCGGGGAAAAAGAGGATGTCAAATTTCGGGAAAAATTGCAAATTTGGATGCTTGATGCCACATTCCAACGAATGACCTCTTTATGTTTGCTGAAATGCTTGAGAGAACTGTTACTAGGCAAGGAATAAGGCCCTCACGATTGCGACGTCCCATTCTGCAATCGGGTAGGTCTAATTATGTTGAGAACTCATATTGCCCTTCACGATCTCGTTGACTATTCTGTAATCGCTATGCTTTATATTTGACGAAAATAAAAATGTTCTTCATGATCTTGTGCGCATTTCCGTGATTGCATTGCTTTACGCTCCAGGCAGAAAAATAGTGGCTTTGCGTAATTTTATCCTGATGCTTTTTTATCCCTTTCTTCGGCCTAAATACATCATAATACAATATGTTAAGTACCCATTCAGACATCTAAGATGTGGTCTACTTTTGTTAGTACTTTGAGCATAAAATGGACTCAGGAAATGATAAAATTGAACAATATTCTATTCTCCAATTTTAAGAAGAGGAACATTTTGATCGGGATAGATTCATAGCTGCTGAATATGAAAGAAACTATGACAAAATCATGACAAAAAGCATCATCAAATAAAGGGCATCCATTTGGACAAACTTTTGGCTAAGATGCCCGTTTTTCCCAAAGTTTGACTGCAATGGATGGATTTTCTTCGCTCTTGAACCAATCAATGCCAAATACATAGTAGTATGGAAATTTTATGGCAATTCCCTGAAGACCGACTTCCAAGGGCAAGTATTTACCTTTGCTAGGGGCAAACGGGTGAACTTTGGTCCGAAGGCACTAAATACAATTATGATCTTCCCAATGCTGACAACAAGGTATACAGATCCAGAGCAAGGGAGAAAGAGTAAGCCAGTGGTTGGTCGGGAAGCTTCATGACAGGGTAACACTGACTTGGGAAGTATTGCACAAAGGGGTTGATTCTTCCGACTTCACAACTGAAGACAAGGCTTGGCTGTCCATTGTTGGTGCCAAAATCCTGCCGTCTAAACATGATTTTAAGGTGACACTTGAGAAGGCATTGATGATTGATGCTATTATGGGTGACTTGCCAATGAACGTGGGCCATCATATGGTGAGTGAGATTAAGGAAACATGTAACTGGAGGTTGAATAGTCTATTTTTCCCTCATTGATTACTCAGTTGTGCTAATATGCTAGGTGCTAAAGGACCCAAATGATTCGGAGAAGGGCCCAGAAAAGGAAATTATCCATTGCTCAGAAAGGGGCCAGGGGCCAATAGGTGGGTAGAAGAAGAGGAGGATTGATGTATCATTTCCTTCATTTGGGAAGTTTACTAAGACTTCCAATGGGCCTGATGGTTTTCCCACAGTTGCAACAGGGCCATATGACACCATTGTACCACTTCCTTTTGGGCCTCCCACTATGCACCACCTTTCCAGTCAAATCTATGGCGTCGATGCACATATTCACTGACTTGTAGCTAGCCTTCCTTCTGGTCTATCTGGGGAAGGCACTTCTATTGGAGCTGGTATGAAGCTATCTCTAGATGATGTAGTTAAGGGGGAAAACAATCAAAAGAGGGTTGGAAGACATGAGCCGGAGTCAAGGAAAGATTGAGAGGCAACAACTGAAGTTCCAGGACCAAGAGAAAAAGAAAAGCAAGGAGGATTTGGAGCTCAAATTTCCCACAACCTCCAGCTCCGAGTGATACCGGTTTCAAGGAGCACCACTTTCATTTTATCTTATTTTGTTTAGTTGCATTGAGGACACATAAAAATTTAGGTTGCGGGTGGTTCAGTTATATATGATGATGTATGTGGGGGAGAACTATTCTATGAACTTGTGTAGATTGGTTAACGTTTGTAGTTTATTAGTGATATTTTGTAGTTTATTTCTATCATGCTAGCATTAGTTTTTATTTTCTTATTTTGGTGCTTTCCTTACTTGTAGTACTATTAATTAAAATTCTTGGTTTTTCTTTATGCAAAGGTTCTTTTCCAAGGAAATAATTTGTGTCGAACTTGGTGACTTTTCCTTATGATGGATAGCATCACACATTTCTTAATGGATTAGTCTTGTCTAGTTTTTTTCTTTTTAGGTAATTATTTTTAGTTAGTTTAGTAGCTAGTAATGGATAAATTGATTATTGGGTGTTATCTTTTTATCCATAAACTAACGCGTGGCTTGTTTGATACCAACATAATTTAAACTTTAGCATATAAATTCTTTAACTTTTAAAATTTACAGTTTACAAAGCTGTTATGAAATAAATACATCATCTATTCAAAACATATATAAACAGATCTATAAATCAAAAGCTACCAAGAACAAGAGGCAGCTATAACCAAAACACAGGTGCATCTACAATACTAGCTCGTGCCATGCACAAAAACATTAACTCAAAACTCTGCATGCAAGGTGCAGAAGTATAGTATGAGTACAACCGACTCCATGTACTCAATAAATAACAAACTTAGCCTTAGGTTAAAAGTAGTGACGAGCTTGGAAAATGGCCAGAATCCAACACCAATGGCCAAGAACAACTCGTAATAATAAGATAACAATAATTCAAAATATGATGCTGAACTCGTTCACAGTTACGAAAAATAGGCATGCTTTTTAAGTATAACAGTAAAACCCAAATCTTTCACCGAAACTACCAAAATATGAGTAAATCTGAAAAGTATTTTTTTTTTCTCAAAAGCATTAAACAAGAGATAAGATATTTCATTCTTAGATAGCATGAGGAAATTACATCTCTATGTCTACTTGTCAATATGCATGTGAAGTCATGAATGTCACAAAATTGTGTAGTATGAAAAATGCATCTATACGCCTACATGCCAAGTATGCATGTCAAATGTAATGCATTACAGTGACGAGATCATGTACTCATGCTCTTAGAGTACTCAATCTCACTACTCGTTTCACTCGATCACTCAGTACATTGAATCACTTGATACTCGGTACCTGCACTCAGTGTTGGTATGTTAGACTCTGGAGGGATGCATCCTGCCCAAGCGCTAAATAAGCCAACGTGGCCTACTGCGACATACATACCTATCCCATCATGAATCATAAAATATACTGCGGTATGCAACCCAATCCCATCATGTATCAATAAAGTATGTTTCCACGTGCAACCCGATCCCATAAATATCACTCACAATCAGCCCTCGGCTTCAACTCAATCATCAATCTCTCTAGTCTCTTGAGCTCAAAATCTCACGCCAATCAACACAAACAATGATGCATGATGGTATTACAAATTATAACATTGACTAAGATATGATATGCAAATGATAAATATGGCTGAGTATATAATTACAATTTAAGCAAATAACTCAACAACAGAAATAACCTCAATGGGTCCCTACAGAATAAACATATAGCCTAAAAATGGTTTCTAACATGGATCACAACTCAATTACTCTAGCATGTAGAAATTTCATGGATAGAAATAAGATTTGGTAACTACACAGTACCACAGAATTAACGGAGTCATAATTCACACGGTGCATGCCCCACGCCCGTCACTAGTATGTGTGTCACCTCAACACCAAACACATAACACGTATGTTTAGGGATTCTTACCCTGAGCGTCAAGTTTAGAAGTGCTACTTACCTCGAAAAAATCGAATTCAATATCGAGCAACCCAACCAATACTCTACAAATTCCATCCCGTGCATACCAAACTCTGAAAGGCTTGAAACTAGCCAAAAGCAACTCAAGCACATCAAATAATGCTAAAGAAAACAAACCCAATCGATAAAGGTCAACTCATTAATCGAAAGTCCAAAGTTACCCAAAATGTCAACAAAAGTCTATGTTAGACTGCCCTTGGGTTTCAAATCCAAGCTTACCCGAGTGAAGCCCAAACCAATACAAGCTCATACGAACAAAAACAACCTTAATCAGATTCTGATAGCTCATCTAATTTGCCAAAATATCGCTCTTGGGTGTTCATATCCCAAGAGTCCAACCCATACTAGTTGGGTCCCATATCTCCCAAAATACTCCTCCAAAATTAGCCAAATACGAGTATGTTATTCACCTAATATAAGAGAACAAAACTCCAAAAGGAATTGAGAAATAAACGCCTCTAACTCATTTTCAATTTTTAAAATTTAGAACATAAGTCTAGGTCTTGATTTAAAGAATTAGATGTGTTTTCAATTAAAATCATGATTTAAAGCTTAAACCAAGGGAATGAATAGAAGAAAAATATTTAGGTTATGGTTCCGACCTTACCCCATGGAAGAAAATTGAAGAACAAGTTCACCAATTCCAAACTTTCAAAATGAAAAAAACCTCCAACAACTTCATTTACAAAAAAGGCCCAGCTATTCTGCTTCGTTTCGTATGCCATAGATCCCAAAATTCCTTGAGAAATTGCAACCAAGTTAGGCCTTTGAATTACTTCATTTGACCTTATAATGAAGGATATATGTTGGTTTCAATATTTAAAAATAGTGTAGATTTTTAAATACGAATTCAGTGGCAATTTCATAATTAATCTAAAAAATATAGTCACCCAATTAATAAAATGACCATAAATTCCTCACACAATATGAAAACTTGATGATTTAAGTTGCTATTATTCCAAAATTACAATATGGATATAATGGTTTAGTCGAAACATGAATCAAAGACCGTTTCCTCAGTGCTCAAATCGACGTTGAAACCGAAAATAAACACCATACAATCCAAACTTAGCCAAAACTCTCCGGAATTTAACCAAAATTTTTAGACATGTCCAAAGTCATCATACAAACTTATTGCAATAATTAGAACTCGGTTCCGAGTCCGTTTACTCAAAATCCAAACCTGGTCAATTTTTCCAACTTAAAGCTTCTAAAATGAGAATCATTCTTCGAAATCAATTTTGAACCACTCGAAAATTGAAACAATCCATACACCCAAGTCTTAATACATAATATGAAGCCAAAGTCTCAAACCATCGAATGTAATGCTAAAGCTCAAAACGGCTTCTCGGGTCATTACATGCTCCCCCACTTAAACATACGTTCGTCCTTGAACGTGCCAAGAGTAGTTCCAAAGCCATCACATCGTCATATATCCTCACCATTCATATAACCATGGGTGAGACCACGTCACCCTAGTATATATAAGCCCCACAACACCACCTAATAGAGGATTTTTGCTTCAACCTTAGTCAATGAACCTTAAAACCCAAATCCCCAATATCCGGAACTCATTATATGACTTGATTCTTGCGTCTATGCACTGTATAAATGTGAACAAGATGTATCAATCCATAACCATATCTCAAGACATAATCACATGATATACCACATAACTCTAATACTCATAGCAATAACTTTCGACCGCAATAGTTGCTCCCAGACACCAGTAACAAACCTTATATCAACTAAAATTTTGTTCTGAACCTTCGCACACTACCAATGACGAAAGAAACATACAGAAACATATAACCACCCATCAGATTAACAAGTCGTGGAGCTATGTTGCCGGATAAGAACCATAGCCAAAATCTAAGTCGACTAGTGACACAATTCTTGCAAACATACCTTAATTAAATCTGATAGCACTCATTTCAGGCCTAATAATCTCACCCCATTCAATGCAAGCTACTCGACCGAACTGTCACACAAATTCTACTTAGAGCCACGTACCATGCAATCCATGCACAGACGAACAATTACTCAAATATACCCACTGATGGATTGAGAATGAAAATGAATAAACCATTCTGCCAGCTCAACAGATACCACCACGAAATGCAAAGCTATCAATCCACCACACAAGGGGAAACATAACACATGAAATAAGAACAAAGGATCATATCCTAGCATAACGCCGCTGCGATGCATGACCAAATCCAAACACCGGTCCATATGAAATATCTCAAGCCACAATGGTCAAAATCAACAACCGCACGCAATTAGACATCAAGTGAAGTGGTTGACAATAAACATGGAGAAGAGAATAACACAATATACCACAACCTCAAAAGACCACAACTAAGGTGCAATCAGCCATTCAACACCCCAATAACCAGCTCGCTCGAATTCTGCTATAAGGTGCAAACAGAACCACACCATGTGTAGATATAACCAATGAATCACTACCCCTCATAGCATAGAAGAGTAACACATTGAACATATCATAAAACGAACAATATCAACTCTAATCGAATGACTCACCCCTCAACACTAACAGTTCTGAGTTAAAAATCTGACCCGGTGTAAAATGCACATCTCTCTCGGGCCTACCAATGGGACCAAAATCAACTCGATCATCCCCAATAGATAACTAACCTTCCAACAGTCCATAAGGATTTAACCATAACATGTACCACCATATGGATAAATTTAGCCACATCTTCAGAGTTCATAACCACGAAACAATCTGCTTCTGAGAACTCCCAGTCTTCAAATTCCTAGAACACATGAATCACCATGGCTAATCCTAACTCCACTCCCTAAATGTCTAACACATCTCTCATACACGATCATCCTACAAGGAATACTTCTGTAATTCTTCTGTGCCACATAGAAAAATCTGAACATCAGCAGTCGATCAACTAGGCGAGTACCGCAATACCAATGAAGCATCTGTAACTCGAAACACAGTACGCCTTATAAAATGCACACCATTCTCAGGTAATACCAAGAAGTAATAGAACTTAGCTAAACATATGAAATCGTCCATATTTTTCAAGATTCACGACGTTCCCTCCAAAACTGAACTGTCACCTTGTACATGCAAATATTTTTCTTAGAAAACTCATCACATCTATCATGCCATCAAATGAAAAGCACGAGAATCTTGTAATAAACTTTGGATCACAAGTAGAATACATACCCGGTCAGTCAGAAACCTTGAACTTGATCCCATCTAGGATAAAATCAAAACACGCCACACACCCCGCACACATGTACATAATACCTATCTCAAGTTATGGCAGAAAATATCGAGGACACTTTAAAACCCTTTTGCACGTAACCAATTCATTTAAACTAAACCCCTCTAACTTAACCAAGTCATGCTGGCCACCAAAGCTCGAGAGTTTTTCCACAAAACACATGCACACATCTTAAGTACCCAAAGAACCAATCATATCTATTACCGTTTTGATTCAACCTATTATCAAATTGTCCTATTTCTCCAAGTTCCTTCCGAATTACACTCAATTTTCCACTTCTCCTTGAAAGATCCAAAGATAACCACAAGAGATCCTAGCATAAAACCACACTGGCCTAAGGCCCATAAATCACTATATTCCCTTCCCTCTTAAGCACCCCAACAGTACCACAACCAAGACACCCACTATGAAGACACCTTATGTGAATCTAAAGTTGTTTCCTTTAGCTTCCTGATACTAAAATATAGAATCTATAATGATATAAAAATATCGCGAGTCTCAACACTACCCAATGTAAATCTCAGATTCTAGTTATATACAAATCTGAAAAATTCTTAACTTCTACATATAAATATTGAATCCATTCGAAACTTCTCGAGAGTCATCCACTCTGCTCAAATCCCAATAGCACCACCCAAATAGGTCGAACGACATGTTCCCCATTAGCATAACAACACCAAAAAAGTAACCCCGACTTAATACAACCGAGCAAATTCCTACTACAGAGGCACTACATCCTTCGCGAATGACAACTCAATATTTTCATGATTCCTATATACCCATAAGATATAATTTACCATGCATCTAAAAATTTTATTGCTTAAGTCATCCTTAAAACCAGTCTCTACAAGTCATAAGCTATCCACAAGAGTGCCTCAAATTGAAACCAATACAACACGTAACTATTCAATCAAATCATCAATCGCAGACTCCCTCACTTGGCTCAAAGACATAGATCAAAACACTCGATAACTCTCAATGCCCATACTCTATTACTGCTGGAATACCACGGTGAGATTCAACAAAATCCTTCACAAGCTTATGTAACACAAACCATTTAGTACCTCAATCATCTGCTAAGCTCGCAGTCATCCTCATGATGGTCGGGTCAACTTTCTCAACCAATCCAAACTCAAAATCGCAACACCTATGCCTACTAGTTGAAAAGAAAGCCTCCACATAACATCATAAAGATCACATATCCGTAGATTACCCCGTAGGTGATAACCCACTTGCTTGGCCTCAAACTAACATCTCTCTATACCTTTTCACAACCACAAGTACTATGCAATAATTTAATCTACTTGAGTCTTAACTTATCAACAAGACTTGAAAATATACTTTGTTTCACAAATGAAATAACTCGAAAGAATCTCTCAAAAACCTTCATAACTCAAGACTGTATGAGACATACATAAAATCAAGCATCTAATAGGCCTTTTCATATCTCAAGCAAACTCTTCCCATCACATTCAAACCATCTGAATGCATCTCGTAGTCACATCCTACTCATTATATAGCCATCCAAACACTCACCGAACCACTAGTCCTAGTCATAGGAGCACCATATGACATAGAAATCCAAAAGCACATGCTCACACAACTGAAACTATCAAGCCTAAGCTGCGATCAAGACCGGGCCTCAAGTATTCCAAACTGGTCCATCACCAAAACAAAGGAAACACATCTTGCATCTCATCCATGGTATCTACAAGCCAACGATGTACAATTGATACTGATCGCTCACATGTGCATATAAGTGAGTTGAAGGAATTCAAAGAGGTACACTTCAAGCATAATCAATATCACATGATAAGGAACGAAAGATAAAATCTTTATACTAAATGCTATGTGGCCTATCAAAGATAGGTATCGACGTCATTATATCGATTCCACAAGACCCTACTACAAAATTTCTCATGACTCATAGAACCTATGAACCTAGAGCTCTTATACTAACTTGTGATGACCCAAAATCCAACTAGTCGTGATGGCTGCAAACCTAACCCGCTAGCTAAGCACATTAACAATAAACCACAATATAATACTAATAATGATAAGAGTTAAGAATAAAATAACAAAATTTTTATACAACTCTCCAATGACTGGTAGTATAAATTATGAGCTTATAAGACTTAGAGTTTAAAAAGCTGGTATGAAATAAATATATCATTTGTTCGAAACATGCATAAATAGATTTATAAATCTAAAGCTACTAAGAACAAAAGGAAGCTATAGCCGTAACACAACTACATATTCAATGTCAGCTCCTGCCATACAAAACAACACTATCTCCATAATCTACACGCAAGGTGCAGAATTGTAGATAAGTACACTGATGGGCCGCGATGGGCACCTAATGCCTTACTCAACTAGGTACTAACATTACATATCTCTCTTATGTAATATCATTAGCAAATATGACAAATGGTCCGTCAGGGGCTAACCAAAATAAACATATGGGAATCCTCAATATAGGACGACCCAACCTGATATAAAACTTATACATGTGACATACAAGCCTATTAGAACAAAATGATCACCTATACACTGAACATAAGTTGACAAGGCCATACAATCTTTCATATACACGACATATGTCTTCAGGCCTCTAAGAGTACATAAATGTCATAAAGGTCGGGACAAAGCTCCGCCATACCAATCAATCCATGTACTAATCATACTGACAAAATAGGCAACTCTGAAGCAGATGGAGCGCACCAACACCTTCCACTGAGCTGATAACATACTTGGAGGACTCCCTACCTGTCTATCGGGACCTACGGGCGTGAAACAAATTATTCCCAAGCAAAAGGTATGCTAGTACAAATAATGTATCGAGTATGTAAGGAATGAAAATCAGTAAATAATAGACATGAGAGAAACATGGAGTAAAAGGCTCAACGTGTAAGTTTGAATAACTCTGTGAATCATTTACTATTTAAATGTCATGCATATGCGTATAAATATCATACCATGCATAGAGATGTGTACAAACATCATCAAGCCTCTAAGGGCATACATCATATCATCTCGGCCACTGTGGGCAACATCATCAATGTATACCAGCTGACCAGGTAGTGGTGTGTATATAATGCCGTAACCTTTTCCCATATCCCATATACATACATACATACATATATATATACACACATATATACGTGTATATAATACCATTTGGTCATGGATCTATGTACATGTATCAATGAATGCAATGCATGAGAAGTACGTCAATAAAATATCTCGGAACATCATAAAACCATTATACCTCTGATTAACATCATGAAATAAACTTTATCGAATTACTTATTTCTGAGACCCATGAATAGACAATAGAATATAGTCATTTATGGAAGTTGTGAATTTTCTCATTTTATTCGTGTTGTATGGATCATGCCAAAAGAAAGAAGGGATAAACTTAACATACCTAAATCAATTCTCTTGATAACCCCTCCAACACACATTGATTGCGAGAAAACATGTAACATCGGATAAAAGTAGGGGAAACTCCGTATGATATTCTTTGAGAAAGATTGTACCGTACTCCCCTTAAAATCTCAAATCTTAAACTTTATCATATTATAAAGTTGAAAACAAACTAATTGAGATCCATCCATTACAAAATCCTTAAGATACAACCTAAATGAATCTTCATCCATTTGCAAGCCTTAAGATACAACCTAAATAAACCGTCATCCCTTAGCAAGGAATTGACCGTAAGATACATATAGTCCCTAAGTTGGAGCTTTAAGTTGAAGAAATTGACCATAGTCTAGATTTTGTGTAGATGACTCTAGAATAGGGTTTTGAGTTCCAATAGATCCATATGGTGATTTTGGATTTAGGAGTGTGTCCGGATGTTGATTTGGAGGTCCTTAGGTCATTTCGGCATGAATTGGCGGAAGTTAGAAAGCTGAAAGTTTTGAAAGTTTGACTAGGGATTGACTTTATTGATATCGAGGTCGGATTCCGATAATAGGTCAGTCATGTCATTATATCAAGTTTTATTCCGTAAAATAACTCGAATTTCAAATCATTCACTTGCTTTAACTACTCATGCTATAGATGTAGGAGCATCAGCTCCATTCCTGTGGGCTTTTGAGGAGCAGGAGAAATTGTTTATGACTTGTGTGCAAAATTTAAAGTCAATCGGGGTTTTTAGTATGAATCGACATTAGTTTTAGAATTCGGAGGTTCATAAGTTTTATAGGCTTGAACTGGGTTGCGATTTGTAGAATCAGTGGATGTGATCTTTGGCCTCGTGTACATCTGTTTGGTGTTCTAGAACTTGTTGGTATATTCGGACGGGGTCCCCAGAGCCCCAGGTGTGATTTAGATCGATTCCGTAATATGTTTGGACTTGTGAAACTGTTGAAGCACTTCCGCTTTTGTTATGATCGCACCTGCAATAGGTGTGGATGCAAGTGCAACGCTGTAGGTGTGGCCAAAGGAGCTCATGTGCGAAAGTGAGTGTGTGATGCTGGGATCATATAAGCAGGAAGGTTTCCACAGAAGTGAAGTCGCTTTTTACGATGGAAGGGAGCGCAGGAGCATCAAATGGTCGGAGGTGCGATATTCTCTTCGCATGCGCGCCTGCACAGATGGGGGTGTTTTCCTGAAGAAGCAGAGGGGTTGGTTTGAGTTGTTTGCTCAAGTGCTCTTCTTTTTCCACCGGAGCAGTTCCACATAAGAGAACTTCCTGGTCGCAGAAGCAGAATCATAGGGAAGAAATTGGAAAATTCGAGGGTTCATCTCATTTTTCACATTTTAGACTTAGAGAGCTTAGTGTAAGGCGATTTTTCAAGGGTTGTTTTAAGGAAATTATTGGGGTAAGTGATTCTAACCCGGTTTGGTCTATATTTTATGATTCTATTGTTAATTTTCTCATTTAATTAGTGGTTTGATTTGGAAAATTGGGGAAAATTATGAAAACTTCTTATGTTAAAATGTGGGATTTGAAAGACAATTTGAGGTCGGATTTGAGTTATTCTTGTATGGTTGGACTTGTTTCGATTGGGAGTTCAGATTTTCTAATTTTGGTTCGGTTACGAGATGCAGGCCCGAGTTGACTTTTCGACTTAACTTTTTATTTCTTAGTAAAGATCGTAATTTTATTGTTGGAAATAATTTCTCGGTAGTTAATACTTATAGTATAACGTGGTTTTCTCTCGATTCGAGCCGTTTAGAGTTGGATATCGAGGGAAATGCCTACTAGTGGATTGAGTTCGCGTGTTTCTAGGTAAGTGTCTTGCCTAACCCTATGTGAGCGAATTTCCACTTAGGATTGGTATTATTGTGATAATTATGATATATGAAAGCTGTGTACGCAAGGTGACGAGTGTGTACACGGGCTAAATGTGGAATTTAGCCGTATTAGCTATGTAGACTCCTTTCATTCCTTAATTGTGTTACCTTAACATGTTATAGTCATCATATCTAGGTTATCTTCACATGAATTACTTGTCTTATCTCCTTCTTGTTAATTGGCTACATGTTTAGTTAAAGTTGTTGTTATTTCCTTTATTCCTTATTCATTATTTAGACGTAAGTTCTTTTCGTGAAGTTGTTATTCTTGGAATATCTTGTTCATGAAAAGAGTGTTGAATTATAAAGGTTGTGATTCACATTGAGTAAAAAAAGTTAATTTGAGAAATACTATTATGCTGAGTTATTCATTTCTGGTTGTTATTGTTGAAACTCTTGTGTACATTGTGGTTGAGCCATGGGCTCTTTATTGTGAAAACAATGTTATTATTGATTTATTTGGCAAGTTGTAATATTGGAACTTGAGGTGCGATTTGTGATACGTTGTGATATTGAAACACATGTGGTGATATATGGTTTTGGGTTGAAATGCGTGCGGTGAGATAAGGTGGGCTTGACATGCGTGGCTAGTAGGGGAACTACTAGAAGTCATCCGGAGTGATAAGGTGGGCTAAAACATTGGAATATATTTCGGGAAAATTATTTTCAAAACTAAATTCAAGGCTACAACAGTGATATAAGGAAAGATTACAAATTATTCTTGTGAGTTGAGACTACGAGGTGGTACTACGGTAGTGACTCTTGTTGGTATTTCTCTATTGTTGTGCTTGTCTATGTTTTTTTGTTTCCTTAGCATGTCATTCCTGGTTTTCTCCGTGTTGCATTATTTGCTTTAGTTCCATGTAGCTAACCTTGATATGTTATTGGTGTTTCAGTTTCATCTGAACATATTTTCTGTAGATCCTGGTACCTTCTATCAGTCCAGGAATTAGTGAGTTTAGTTCATATGTAGAGACTTATAGGTACACCTGAGAGCGTTTGTATCCCTCTGAGTCACCCTCTATTTACTTTTATATTTTCCCTCTTTGGCTAGTTATAGTTGTATAGGTTTAACTATGATACCGGTGTAGACCCTGTGACTTAATATCACTAGGTTTTAGGAAAATTGTATACACTGAGTTGCAGAGTTTCTTTATGTTAAATTGTTGAGTATTTGGGAGTTAATTTTCTTTTCTTTATATTCGCATTTTTAGTTATGGTTCCCTAGTCTTAAAGAGTAGGTACCATCACGACATTCCACAGAAGGAAACTGGGTTCGTGACACAAGAAAACTCATAATAATAATAATAATAATAATAATAATAATAATAATAATAATAATAATAATAATAATAATAATAATAATAATAATATAAAAGCAGTACAACCAACAACTCAAAGATATGATGCTTAGCTCGTTCACAATCACGAAAAATAGGCATGTTTTTCAAGTATAACAGTAAAACCCAAATCTTTCACCGAAATCACCAAAATATGAGTAAATCTGAAAAGTATAATTTTCCCAAAAAACTTTCAACAAGAGATAGGATATTTCATTCTCAGATAGCATGAGGAAAGTGCATCTCTATTCCTACATGTGAATGTTCATGTGAAGTCATGAATGTCACAAAACTGCGTAACATGAGGAAATGTATCTCTATGACTACATGCCAAGTATGCATATCAAATGTAATGCATCATAATGACAAGCTCATGTACTCACACTCTCAGAGCACTCAATCTCACCGTTTCACACTCAATCACTTCGTACACTCGATCACTCCGTACACTTAATCACTAAGCATTCAGTACCTGTGATCACTACTGGTATGTCAGTATCCGGAGGGGCGGATCCTGCCCAAACACTAATATGAGCCCTCATGACCAACTGTAGTGTGTAGCCCGATCCCATTATGCATCAATAAAACCTATTGCGGTGTACAACCTAATCCCATCATGAATCAATAAAGTCTGCTGCAATGTGCAACCTGATCCCATAAATATCACTCACAATCAGGACCTCAGCCTCAACTCAATCATCAATCTCTCCAGTCTCTCAGGCACACAAATCTCATGCCAATCAGCCTAAACATTGATATATGATATAACAATAAGTGATAACATTGATTGAGATATAATATGCAAATGAATGAATATGACTAAGTATGTAATTGCAATTTAAGCAAATAGTTGAACAGTAGAAATGATGTCAGTGGGTCCCAACAGAATAAGAATATCGCCTAAATATGGTTTCTTACATGGATCACAACTCAATTACTCTACTACGTAGAAATTTCATGGATAGAAACAAGAGAAGGTAACTACATGATACCGCAGAATCAACCAAGTCATAATTCACATGGTGTATGCCCGCATGCCTAACATCTAGCACGTGTGTCACCTCAACACCAAACACATAAAACATATGTCTAGGGAATCATATCCTCAACGCCAAGTTTAGAAGTGTTACTTACGAATAAAATAAATCCAATATCGAGCAAATAAAACAATACTCTAGAAATGCCATCTCATGCCTACCGACCTCTGAATGGCTCAAAACTAGCCAAAATCAACTCAAGAACATCAAATAATACCAAAGGAAACAAACTCAATCGATAAAGGACGAATCTTGAATCAAAATCCCAAAGTCAACCAAAAAGTCAACAAGACCAATTTTCGGCCCATCTAGGATTTTGAATCCAAGCTTACCCGAGCGGAGACTGACCAATACAAGCTCATATGAATGAAAACCAACTCCATCAGAGTCCAATAGCTCAACTAATTTTCCAAAATATTGCTCTTTGGTATTCATAACCCAAGAGTCCAAATCCATACTAGTTGGGTCACATATCTCCTGATATACTCCTTCAAAGCTCGCCAAATTCGAATATGTTGTTCTGCTAGTATGGGAGAACAAAATCCCAAAAGCAATCAGGAAATAAATGCCTCTAACGCATTTTCAATTTTTAGGACATAACCTATGTCTTGATTCAAAGAATTAAATGGATTTCAATTAAAATCATGGATTAAAGTTTAAATCAATGAATGAATCAAAGGAAAATACTGGAGTTATGGTTTAATCCTTCACCCATGGAAGAAACTTTAAGAATGTCCTTGAATTTTCTCAATCACATTCAAGATGAGTCAAACTCCAACAACTTCAATAGCAATAAATGCTCAGTTGTTTGCCTTGTTTCTTGTGCCAAATGATTTCAAAACTCACTTTTGATACCTCCAATGAATTCTTTGTGAAGTTTCATCCAAGTTAGGCTTTTGAATTATTCCATTTGACCTTATAATGAAGGAGATATTTTAGTTTCAATATCTTGAAATAGGCTAAAATTTTGAATACAAATTCAATGGTAATTTCATAATTAATTTGAATAATCTAACATTCCAATTCTTAGTAAAATAACCATAAATATCTCATACGATGTCGAAATTGGATTATTTCAGTTGTTATAGATCCAAAACTATGAAAAAATATAGTGGTTTAGCCGAAACCCGAGTCAATGGTCATTTGCTCAATATGATAACCTTTATGCTCAACTACACGTCGAAACCAAAAATAATTACCATACAACCCAAAACTTATTCAAGACTCATTGGAATTTAGCTAAACTTTGTGGACTTGTCAAAAATCATCAAAGAAAATTATTGGAATAATGTCAACCCGATTTCGAGTCTGTTTACCCAAAAGTCAAACGTTGGTAAACTTTTTCAACTTAAAGCTTCAACAATGAGAATAATTCTTCCAAATCAATCTCGAACCACTTAAAAGCCAAAACAAACTAGATATGCAAGTCATAGTATGTTATATGAAGCTACCCAAAGTCTTAAAATACTAGTGGAATGCTTAAGCTCAATACGACCGGTCGGGTCATTACAAATACCCTTAAGTCCTATTTGAGTTCAAATCGAGTGTGTCTACATTAGTGGAGAGATACATGAAGGGCAAGCCTATGACACTACTTATGTGAATATGAATATCTTTGTGATAGAGTGAAAGTGCTAATTTTTCCATTTAATATTCCATTTTGTGTTTTAAATTACAATTTATAAGATGGGATTCTCTCTTAATTGTGAGGGAACAGAAAATTTTTCTTTGTGAATTTAATCAAATCTCCATTTGGGAAGAAGAGACAAACTAAAATTTTTTGTGATAATGAGGTAACCTTTGAAGCTTTTGTGACATGACCTGGTTGCTAATTTAACCTACATGGTGTTTGAGCACTTGAATTGAAATAAAATTTGTGAAAAGTTGGTGATTCATATGCTTGGAATTAATTGTTGGTACCAACCGAAGTCACTAGATTGTATTTAATTTGAACCTTTTTGACTTGAAATGATGTTTGGTATGCTATTGAGCTTAATTGGACCCCTTGGATACTCCCCATGGTGTAATATCAAATCTCTCAATGACTAGCTTCATGGACGGCCCTGTTGTCTTGGATGCACCAAGTGACAAACGCGCATGTGCCTCTGTTGCCTACCAATAGCCCGTGCTAGTGCCCAGCTGCAGGCAGACATCAACAGTGTGTTACAACCCATATCCACATGCGTTATTTCATGCCATATTTTAGTTAACATAAATCCAAGAAGGAATTATCTTTGAGATGAGTAAGAATTTAATCCTATTGGTGTTAAGTGATACAATGGTGTATAAGGGTGATTAACAAGTATTAGAAGTTAAACGAATCAAGGATGTTGTAACTCGTATTTCCGCATAAACCTAGAGGTGATTTATACACTCAAGAGGTCATGTTTTAAGGTATTTTAATCATATAATATCCGTATCATAAGTCTTGAAGTCAAACGAATTATGAGACAAAAGTCGACAAAAGTTGTCACAACTTAGGTTCATAATTTTACTTAAATATTAGGTCAAATGTTACCAAGATCTCTCCCAATTTACTTATTATGGGGTGATCTACACACCAAATTGTAGATATATGACTCTAGTTTCCAACGCGTTAAACCGTTCATTGATACGATCTTGCAGTAGAAGATATTCACAATTTTTTGAGACTGAGCCAAGCACCTCTCTATGGGGTCCATTTAGGCGGTTTATGACTTTTGGATATATATATATATATATATATATATATATATATATATATATATATATATATATACATACACACATACACACACACACACATATGATTCCTCAGACCCATTTTAAGTCATTTCATTTCACTATATTCAGACCTTAGAACTCTAGGAACATCTTCTAAAGGTTCTCTCAATATTCAAGACCCAAATAGAGAGAAAATAACACAAATCAAGTATTGCGAATCCCGTGGCGCTAGTAAGTTTCTTGTTCTTCTTGTTGTTGCTCATTTTTGTGTTGTTCAAGCTCGTGTGGAAGGTTGTTTTCAAGGGTTTATGTTATGTATATACTCCATCAAGTTCTTAATATCAAACCTAGGTGATTTCAATCCTTCTAAAGTGATTCTAGCACCAAAAATCGTAATTCATTGCTAGTTTCTCTTTCTTGTTGTTGTGGCAGCATTAGGGGGATATTTCATGGAAAATTATGGTCAAATTGGAATTTTTCTTTCTTTATGTAGGTAATGAACCTCTTACTCTATATGTATTTAAGATTATCCAAGTTGCGGCTAAGTCATTAAAGCTATAACTTGTGAAATATATATCAAAAGGCTTGGTAGTAATGTTATCGGTTGGTGGACCATTTTGGGAGATTCAATATGATTAACATAGATGTTGTTTGGGACCTTTTGTGATTTTTTCACTTGTGGGATGTCATATAAATAGCGGAGGTTCTATTCGTTTTATCGTAAAATATGTGGTGATTGGTACATAATAGTTACGATGCTTAAACGTTAACGATATTGTCATTTCTCAAATTATAGACTAAGAAGTCGTGACATTTACATAGCTTGAGGTTAGGAATTATATACAAGGTATGTGAAGCTATCCCTTTCCTTTTTTTGCACGACTCCTCTAGTACATAATGTAATGAATGAGCTTCCAAAGATACTCTACTCTTAGAAGCTAGCAGTACACGCATTGTATCCCCTCTTATGGAATGATTAATGTTGATGCTGCTTCTCTTATTCTTATAAGTTTCATAGTGAAAAGTTAGTCCTAATAATGTGTCTAGAGGATACCGACCTTACATCACTCTGAAAGGTTTAGAACATGATTCCATGACTCGAGCATGCATTATGTATATGTATATATTTTACTCTACCAAGTCGCGCTATATTCGGCAGGGTACGGCACCTATTGTGCAACAACTGATCAGTTGGGTTTTACCGAGCTCCACGTGGCCAGGTACGATTCTACCAAGCCTTATGATGGTCGGGTATATTTTTACCAAGCCTATTATGGCCGGGTACGATATGATGATGATGATGCTCACAGAGGCGTATGATTTAAAAGTTTATGTTTATATACATATGTATTACGCATTGCATGTCAGTAGCCCTAAGAGGTACCCAGAAGTTACATGTTGTATATTCTCTATCCCTGCTTACATTACTGTTCGTACTTATGGTTCCCTGCCTTACATACTCAGTATTTAATTCGTACTTCCATCCTTTTATTTGTGGACGCTGCATGTTATGGTACAGGTCCTGATAGACAGGAAGGCGCTGCTCCCCCACCATAGTAGGCTGTCTAGTTCAATGGTGATTGGTGAGATCCTTTCTTCGAACTTGCCGTGGTCTTGGTATGCATTTTTGTTATAGATATTATGGGTATGTCGGGTCCATGTTCCGGCAATGTTGCAGCACTTATGTTCCTTTAGAGGTTCATAGAGAGGTCTCGACTCATGTATAGTTTGGTATGCCTTATCGGCTAGTTTTTGTTTTATAGTCTTTCATGGTAGCGTGGTAGGTCATACCTCATATATAGTTTCTTGATTGTCCGGTCATCCCATGTTATGTATGTTCATGCCATCACCTTGGGTCGGCAAGTATGTGGGGGTGCTAGTCATGGACCTCCAATTTGGGTCGTGACAAACTTGGTATCAAAGCAAGTGTATCCTAGGGGTTGTCTATGAGCCGTGTCTAGTAGAGTCTTGACTATGGATATGTAGCGCGTCACATTTTTAATCAGGAGGCTGCATGACATCTAGGGTTGTTACCTTCTTCCCTAATCTAGATCGTGTGTAGAGTTGAGTCATAAGTGTTCGTCTCTAATATTCACATTGTTTTCTTTCAATGATATCTTCGACTATGAAGAAAATGATTAGTAGATGGCTTGACACAGTAGCAGGGAGGGTACTAGTCAGGTGCCCCAAGCTGGAGCAGGCCAAAGTGTTGCTTAGAGTGAGATGCCCTCTCATACCACATCTACTCCATCTACTCCAGAGGATATTAGGAGGCACCCAGCACCTCCAGTTCCTCCTTCTGGAACTACAGACCAGGATATGCAGAGTGCGTTACAGACTGTGACTAGCTTGGCAGTTGCTCAGGCTCAGAGGCAGAATACAGGTGCTGCTAATAAACCAGTTAGTATGAGAGTTTGTGAGTTTATTAATTTAGACTCTCCAGTGTTTACCGGATCAAACCCCAAGGAGGACCCGCAGACTTTTACTGACCAGGTTCGTCGTACATTACGGGTTATCCATGCTAGTGATATGAAGGAAGTAGAGTTGGATTCTTATCAGTTACGGGATTTAGCAGATTTCTGGTATGATAGTTGGGAGAGATCCAGGGGTCTGAATGCTCCTCCAGCTATGTGGAAAGAATTTTCTAAGGCCTTCCTTCGTCACTACTTACCAGTTGAGATACGACGAGCTAGAGATGATAAGTTCTTGAATCTTTAACAAGGTAATATGAGTGTGCGAGAGTATAATATGCAACTTGGTTCTTTGGCAAGGTATGCTCCCCAAATGGTGGCCGAGATGAGTGATAGGGTGCATCTGTCCGTGAACGCGTTGGGACCACATCTAATAAATGAGTGCACGATAGCCTCCTTAGTCGATGGCATGGATATTTCCCGTATTCAGGCATATGCCCAGACCTTAGAGGATCGTAAGCGCCAGCACAGGGCATATAGGGAGAAGGATAGGGGCCAGTATATTAGGGCGAGATTTGCAGAGTATCCGGCGACTTCAGAGGCAGCGTCAGACCCCAGTCTTCGAGGAGTTTGGAGCCACCTGTAGCTAGTGCTCCTCCACAATTTCAAAGGCCTCGATATGATCGATTTACCTACTCTGGTCCATGTCAGAGTTTGCAAGAATTATGCTCACACCATTATAGGGATACTAGTCAGAATAGACCCCCAACACTATGATGTGATCAGTGCTGCAAGGCCCACTTTGGACTGTGCCATCGAGGTTCTGATGCGTGTTATTCTTGCAAACAGCTTTGGCCATATGATGCGGGATTGTCCTAATAGAGGAGGTGATGGCATGGCTCAACCGACTAGATCTGTGTCTGGTTCTTCCTCATCAGTTCGATCTCCAACACAGGGTTTTCAAGAGTCTATAGGTCATGGTAGAGGTAGAGGTGCAGTGCCGAGTTCAAGTGGTGCTCAAAATCGAACCTATGCTCTAGTAGGTCGACAGGATATCGAGTCATCTCCAGATGTTGTTACAAGTATATTGTCTGTGTTTTCTTATGATGTGTACGTGCTGATTGATCCGGGATCTACATTATCATATGTTACACCCTTTGTGGCTAATACGTTTGGCACTGAACCTGAATTGATAAGTAAACCCCTTGCGGTATCAACTTTGATAGGAGATTCTGTGATTGCTAGAAAGGTATTTAGAGGTTGCACTGTGATGATTTGTAGTCATCAAACCTCAAAAAATTTATTTGAATTAGAAATGGTTGATTTCAATGTGATAATAGGATGGACTAGTTGGCCTCATGCTATGCAAATGTTGACTGTCGTACGAAGATGGTAAGGTTTTAATTTCCTAGCGAACCCATCATTGAATGGAAGGGGAACATTGCTACACCGAAAGGTAGGTTTATTTCCTATCTTAACGCAAGGAAAATGATCTCAAAAGGTTACATTTATCATCTCGTTCACGTTAGGGATGTCGAGATGAGGCCACCTACTCAACAATCAATCCCCGTGGTCAATGAATTTCCAGATGTTTTCCCAGATGTACTCCCAGACCTTCCTCCTGAAAGGGAGATTGAGTTTAGCATTGATGCATTGCCTGACACTCAACCGATCTCTATCCCTCTATGCAGAATAGCCCCGACATACTGACGGACAGGCTAAACATACCATTCAGATACCTGAAGATATGCTACAAGCATGTGTTCTAGATTTCAAAGGGAATTGGGATAACCATCTTCCACTCATAGAATTCGCCTACAATAATAGCTACCATTCCAGTATTAAAATGGCCCCATACGAGGCACTATAAGGGAGGAGAGGTAGATCACAAGTTGGATGGTTTAAAGTTGGTGAAAGAGAATTTTATGGGCCATATTTGATCCGCCAAGCCATTGAGAAGGAGAAAGTGATACAGGAGCAATTGAGGACGGCACTACGCAGGAAAAAGTCTTATTCTGATGTCTGACGTCGTGATCTGGAGTTCGAAGTTGGTGATTGGGTTTTCCTGAGAATCTCACCGATGAAGGGTGTTATGCGTTTCGGGAAGAAAGGTAAGTAGAGTCCACGGTATATCGGGCCTTATAAGATTCTTTAACGAGTTGGAAAAGTTGCTTATGAGTTAGAATTGCCATCCGAATTGGAATTTCTCCACCCGGTATTCCATGAATCTATGTTGAGAAAATGTATTGGAGACCTTTCTCGGGTTGTCCCTATAAAAGATGTACAAATTACAGGGGATCTATCATTGAAGAAGTGCCAGTGGCTATATTAGATCGACAAGTCTGCAGGCTAAGAACAAAAGATGTAGCTTCCGTCAAAGTATTGTGGAGGAATAAGAATATGGAAGAAATAATATGGGAAGCAGAAAAGGAGATGAAGTCTAAATATCCTTACCTATTCTTGAATAAACATAACGAGGATGCTAGGGGAATGTAGGATGCATTAGAAGGTGGAACAACCCTATGAGGTAAGCAATAGCTTCAGAATACTCTTCCGTAGTACAAAATGGTGATATGATTATAATGTACATGTCCATAATGCTTTGCATACCCTTGTAAGTCCATACATTGGGTTAACTGCTTGCAAATTCATCCTTTACTTATAGGAGAAACTCAGTCGGAATCCATGATAATTTAAACTCACCATGAACTCTTACATTCGAGGAAGAATGTTCTTAAGGGGGGAGGGTGTTACAATACATGTGAGCATATGATTTTTGACCGATCATAGAAAACTCCTATGGGACTCTTAAAGTTTAGGATTTTCGCTTTTAAAATATTATAATTTTAATTTTTGTACTTTTATTGGATGTGCATGTTCGTTACTGCGTATTTAGGATTTATTAGGATTTAATTGTTAAATAAAATAGTTTTATAAAATACAATATATATATATATATATATATATATATATGTGTGTGTGTGTGTGTGTGTGTGTGTGTGCCAGCATTTTAAATTAGGATTTGTTTAAATTTTGTCTTTGATTTGTGGTTTTAAATAAATTTAGTAATTAATGTTAGTTAAAAGAAAAGGACAAAAAACAATAATAACAAAAATGCAATACATGTATATGGAAAGCCACTCAGGCTGGCCACAATTGGGCCAGACCTGAATGGACCAATTCATTTCCGTCTCTGAACCCATACACACCCAGCCCAAACGACCAACCAACCTAGTCCACACCCACATTCACCCAAACGACACCGTTTACCCCTCCCATCATCACAACCATTGATTCCATATGATCCAACGGCCACAGAAGCCCCTCCACTTATGTATACATATGTCCAAACACATTCAGTATACACACGACCAAAATCACCATCCCCGTATATCCACCGCCGGTCTCAGCCCCTCCATTGACCACCCCATCTCCGCTTTTGACCATCGCCTGACCACCCCACTGCCGCCGCCGGAAATCGCTTCACGGCAGCGGCCGGCAACCAAACGGCCCCAAAATGACACCCTTTATCCACCATGGCCTCCTCTACCCCATCCCATAATCAGTTCCCTACGAACACACCCCTCCGCCTCGAATATCCATTCAAAGGTCGCAGGAAACCCTACCTCCGGCGACCTCATTCCAAAGCCGGCCAAATTTACACCACTGAGACACCCTGATTTCCCTATTCCAACCATGCACCTCACCACCCTCAAATCACCATTGAACTCCTTAAATCTTAATCCAAAGCTTAACCCTAAATCCCAAACTTGCCGGAATTGGTTCAAAACCTTCCCATGCAGTCCTTGAACCCTAATGACACTAGCCAGGCCACCCTTGACCCCCAAACACCCTCAACCATTGAGAAAATTCAAATCTGAGACCTATTTGAGATCTCAGAATCTCGGAGACTCCCTTGAGCCATTTAAATTGATGGTACACTACCTTAGAGGTTTTAGAACCCTTGTGGAGGAACAAAGGTCCAACTGAATCAATCCAAATAACAACAGAAATGCAAAGCTAAGTTTCTTGCCTATTTTCCATTTTTCTTTAGCTTGTTGATAATTGATTTAGGTTCAATAACTAAAGGTTGAACTTCTGTTATTTGATTCCAGTGGTTTATTTGTTTGTCCACAAGTTTCTTCTGAAATTAGGTTCCAATGCTCAAGCTAGAGATAACTGATTAGGTTCAACAATTGCATGATTGAATAATTTGAATGTCCATGTATTTTATTTGGCATTAGTCTGGGTATTTGTACATGCCCTTTCTTAACCTGGAAAATTTACTCTAGTTCCTTAGTATGGTTATTTTTAGGGCTTAATTGACATTTATCCTTTGGCTCTATCTGATGTTGGTTTAAGTTGATTTGGGGGTTGGGTATCCTTAATTGTTCATTGCTAGATTTTATTTGCTTCATAAATTGATTCCTGAACTGAACAGCTGTGTAAAGCATTTTGATTGGAACTATTTTCTGAAAAGCCAAGTCAGGTAGATATATGCATTCTTCCTAATTATTTGATCTCTTGTTCTGGATAGAAGTCTGTTAATTCTTTGGCTAATTGAGTCTGCTAATGTTGGCTGATTAAAACCTTCATGAGTGTATTAATTTGATGATAAAATGAGACCCAATTTTGGCTGGCCAAGGTCAAATGTAGATAAACTGGGGTTAAAAAGACTAACCAAGGTCAAGTTCAGGGGTAGGGTAATTTAGGAAGGTTAGTAAGGGTATAAAAGGAATTTGAAACTATAAAAATCTGGTGAAAATCCAGTAGAACCTTCCAGCAGGGACTAATATATAATTCCAGCCTCAAACTTGAGGGACAAGTTAAGAATTGAAGGACTACTTTGGCAAAAAAATACAAGTTGGATTAAGGACTAAAAAGAAAACAGGTAAAATATGAAGCCCTAAGAGTTTTTCTATAAATTGAATCATTTTGGGAATTAGAAAGGATCCGGAAAAAACCATCTCTAGAATTTAGGAAATTTTTGGTCCTCTAAATATTCTGCTGGGATCCAGAAATCTTTCTCCTTAACACTAGACCTAGAAATATTGATCCGGAACTTTATCTACAATTCTAAAGCTGAAGTACTGATTATACATATGAAAATACCATTAAGATTGTTTTGAATCATTCCCTGAAGCTTTAACTCTCTAAGCACTCTTTCAAAATCTGGAAATACTGTTCTATTGGCTGTTGGTTGCTTAGCTGACCTACTTTGTTCACTCATAGGCTTTTTTTTCTGCTGCTTTACAGGTATACTCGATGCTTTTGTATCCATAAAGTTCAGATAAAATATATACTCCCATGTGAAGATTTGGCTGCTTATTGTATTTTGAAGTTTACCCCCTTCCATTCTCCCCTATTTAATTTTGAATATAGGTTGAGTCATAGAATGGTTATCATGTTATAGTATAATATTAGACTGATCCATGTTGTATAATTTGGACATTTAGGACTGTATTATGTGTAATAATTGGACATTCAATTCAGTTTAGCATGAACTGCTGATAGTATTGAAATCCAATTATTGTGAACAATGAAGAGTTCTCAAACTTCAACATTTTAGCAGTGATGGTTCAGACATATAAATGTAGTTGAAGTCATAATCGAATTTTGAATAGTTTGATTCATATACTCTGACTGATAATTATATGAATCAGTTAGGTCAGGTCCATTGTTAAAATTGACTCATACAAAACAATTGGTAATATTTTCAGTGAGTTTGTATACATCTAAGTGTGCGTGTAATAAATTGATTGTTAGTAGTTGGGCTCAGAGTTCAAATCAATACTAGGCTCACTTGAGAGGCCCAGTAAGTTCTCTGAGATTATACTACTAAAGTGCTTCTGAAGCTGGAGAACTGAAAGTATTGGGCCAGCCATGAATTATGTCCAATAAACCTTAGTCAAAGCAAGCAATGCACGTTTTGGGCTGGCCCAGATTAGAGTCCACGCACGCAATTAGCCATGAATGAGGCTAACTACAAATAGTGCTCCTCCAAATATACAATCTATGCGTAAATTAATTAGTGTATTTAAACACTTGTAAGAGCAGAAATTTAGCATGCGTTAGAATACCATATGAAATAAAAATGAGCCATATTAATTCGAATAAATACATGTGATGGCTCTTTACTTTATTAAAACCCGTAGAAAAATAAGAAGTACCGTTTTGCCAATTTCACGGTCTTCCCGCAAATGTCAAAGACGTAGTTGTTATAGGTGCGCGTGTTAATAAAATACCTTCCTAAATTCGGGTATGCATTTATGTGACCCAAATCCTATTCTCAATGAGATTAAAATATGTCTAACATTGTGGGTGCATTTATGTGACGCAATTCGCGACGTGTTTTAATAACATTGCAAAATTTCCTTAAAAAGATGTTAAAAGCGGTTAATGGTCTGAAATTACAAGTTAACAGGTGTAGAAAATCATGTTTTAGCCATTTATAATAAGTTTAAGCGACCATGCTAGAACCACGGGATCCGAGGGTGCCTAACACTTTCCCTCGGGTCAACAGAATTCCTTACTCACGAATTTCTGGTTCGCAGACTCCAATCGGGCAGTCGAAATTTCCTCGATTTTAGATTCTTAAATAAATCGGTGACTTGGGACACCAAAAGTCAAGCCTATCCCAAGTGGCGACTCTTGAAAATTAATCCCATTTCGAATAATGTCACTTTAATTGGAAAAAATCCTTTACACGTGTCGCCTTTCGGGTAACCACGTGTAAGCAGTAAAAAGGAGGTGTAACAGCTTTGGAGACACTGCTGGGGATAGGGAACCTGGAATCTCTGGTTGAGGGTTCAAGAATTTAAGCTTTCAATAACTGTTATATTTGGCTTCTTCTGATTATCTTACCTGTTCTGTCCTAAATGCCGCATATTTTACCGCTTTGATATTATCTGAACTGTATATATAAACTGTTACGAAAACCATTCACTTCTCACCTCTGGGGATGTTCTTAGTGGTTGAGACTCCCTATTCTGTTAGTGTCTTACCCTAAAGTAAGAAAGAGGTCAGACAAGTTACAAAGCCGGACAATCTCGCGAGTCCCCGGTATGTAGCCCCCTCCTCGACTCGAGCTGTCCACTCGGGTACACGGTCTAGACCATATACCGAAGCTTTCAACCTAGTATAACAAAACTTCATGCCAGATTCCTAGTAGGAACGTTTATTTGCATAATGCATTTTGACTTAGGGGACTCAACATAGGGTTGGGTCCGTCTAGGATAGGTACCCTGAAATAAAAGACCATCCTGATGCATTTTTACATTCTACTTGCGCATTTACTTGCCTTGGATCCGCATGTCGACCGGCCTGTAAACAAAAGAAACAATTGAGGGAAAGTAAGCAGTGTTAGGGTAGTTGCTTTTAAAACAAATGCTCAAACAGCACCTAAATACTGTCGGATTTTTCAAAAATAAAATGACAAAAAATCCCTAATCATCATCTGGGACCCTGCCCATAATGTCTTCCACTTCTCAGATTTTGAGCTGACTCCGACTCTGGAAGAAATGACTGGATACATCGGGACCCACACAATCCCACTGAGACATCAATATTTAATAACACCCAAGGCCCTCGCTGTGCAAAATTTTTTGGATGTTTTGAAAATCAGCAGAAAAATTCACAACCCCGACCTGTCAGATGGATTTTGCACCCCCTAATTCATATATCAAAGATATGGTCACATCGGAGGGTTCAACAATCCTGAAAACCTCAAATGCAGCAAGGACAATCGGATTAAATGGGAGGAACAGCGATGATTCGCATTTATGGTGTCCTTTTTGGGTCTTTTAGCATTCCCCGGAAAGGATGGAAATATCGATATACAGATTGTGGGGGTTGTCAATACATTGATGACTTAGGCAAAGAGCACTCTTGCTCCGATGATCTTGTCTGATATTTTTTGAGCCCTTACCACTTGCAAGGCAGGGGGGGATTTCTTCGAAGGTTGTAACTTGCTGTTACAAATCTGGATTATTGAACATCTATGTCTTAGGCCTCGGTTCATGAATGGCGAGTTGCCGACGAAAGGTTGCATAGAAGAAGTTGACAAAAGGTGAATGGGTTTAAGCTACCAGAGGGTGTCGCAGAGTGGGTATCACATCTCCGGTCTATTTCTGCAAGCCAAATACAATGGACGCTCAATTGGCTCTCTATGGATGAAGCTATGCATATGCCCAGAACAGAACCACATTTTCTTTTAATGGGCCTTAGAAGCATCTAGCCTTACGCCCCGCATCGGGTCTTGAGACAACTCGGAAGATGCCAAGTAGTGCCAAAAGAAGAAGATCTTAGCATTCGGGTAGTAAAAATTGGGCCGGGTAGTCAGTTCTACGAAGCCATGGTTCGTAAAATCTAGAATGAATGCCAATACCTAACCGCTGAAACTTGTGTGCAAGATCCTCCCAAAGGTGAAGTATCACCGGGGTACCTTGCTTGGTATAAGAGGGAAATTGAGCATGAAAGACCATCCAAAAGGCCTCACCTTCGAGAATTCGTCGGTACATCACAAGAACACTAGGACTGGTTAGCAAAAGAACATGAATATCGTGCTACCATAGGAAGGCTGGAAAAGAAAATTCAGGAATTTCAATTCGAAAACAGCCTGCAAACTGCTGCTAGTGAAGGACAAATAAGGTACTGGTTAAAGAAAACGAAGCTCTGCGAGCTCAAATTCGGAAAATGAAAACAACTGCAGAAAACCCTCTGAGGAGTACAAAGGATGAAAAGCTTATAGAGAACCTGCACCGAAAAGTAACCGAGTACAGTTTTGACCTGAATAAGGCAGAGGGTGAATTGTCCATAGCTCGGAGACAATTAGCTAAAAGTGACAAAGAAAGGGCCCACATATTGGAGCAGTTAAAAGAAGTGAGCGGCAATGAAAATGTTGGTCTAAAACAGAGAGTTATCCTAGATGAGAGAAAAATTGCAAAGTTTCAGAGCTCAAAGGGAGCACTGCTATGCGGTAATAGCAGGGTTGGAGAAATATTTGCGGCTTTTTTAAAGGTTAAATCAAGCGGCTGAGCAGACATTAGAAGCACGAGCAAAGCAAATAGGCGTCTGCTACAAGAAAAGGGGATAATCAGGGAGAAGGTGCGAGCAATTGCAGACTACATTACCACTAAATGCAGTCACTGCGAAGACATGACAAAATCAATGTTTTTCTCCGTTTCTATGACCTTCGTTCGGCAAGTAATGGAAGATCTCCACTATCTCCAAGAAAGTCTAGCACGCAGACCCACAACAAGGCCGAATGATGCCCTGCAAGCTCCAAAGGCATTAGAAGCATTGATGTACTCCTAGATTTGTGTTTTCTAAATAAAAGTCTGATTGTTGTCTTTTCAAGTCTCTAAGGGCATTAAATATCTGTCGGGTAGTTGCTTTTAGCCATTGTAATCGAAGTTTATATTCTTATCAAATGTAAAATCCCAAAAATATTTTGCTGTGTGCTTAACCTTTTTTTTTCATGAACTACGCTCGGTCTGATTCATGCAAGTCATGATACGTAGGCAATCTCTATAGGGGCGCCCTCTGAAGCCCACCCTCCAATGTTTGCATCCGCGCCAGTTCCCAATATCTTCACAGCCCCTCCATGCGCAACTACTACACATCCCGCAGTACCGAGGCCTGTATTTGACCCTGCAGCCTTTACCTTCCAAACCCCAAATTACCAAAATGAGCGTTTCCGTACCCTACATATAGCTACCCTCAGCCAACATATGAACTTACTCCTGTGCCGGACAAAACCTCCAAAGCACCCGAGCAGCAGGAGATCACAAGAAGAATGAGGAGTCTGGAGCAAAGTCTGAAGAATATGCAGGGATTGAGCGGACAGAAAAGTGTAGCCTATTCAGACATGTGCATGTTCCCCCATATCCATCTTCCTTTGGGGTTTAAGGTGCCCAAATTTGAGAAATATGATGGCCATGGCGACCCTATCGCCCATCTGAAAAAATATTGTAACCAGTTACGCGGAGCGGTGGAAAGGAAGAGCTCCTGATAGCTTACTTTGGGGAAAACTTAGTAGGGATTGCTTCCGAATGGTATATAGACCAATACATCACCCGGTGGCACATATGGGATGAACTTGCCTGGGACTTTGTGAAACCATTCCAGTATAATGTCGACATCGCCCTGGACAGGAATTCCCTTGCTAACCTGAAAAAGAAACCTGCTGAGAGCTTCAGGGAGTACGCTATTAAATGGTGGGAGCAACCATCAAGGGTGAAGCCTCCTATGGATGAAACGGAAATGATCACCATCTTTTTGCAGGCACAGGAGGCAGACTATTTTCAAAACATGATGTGTGCAATGGGCAAACCATTCGCTGAAGCATAAAGATTGGAGAAATGGTGGAAACTTGTCTCAAAACAGGAAGGATTCTAAGCCAATCTGCCATCAGAGCCACCTCCCAAGCTATGCAAGGAGGAGTGGGAGGAATTCCCAGGAACAAGAAAAGAGAAGAGGCATCCATGGCGGCCTCTGGGGCGAGGAAACAACATAACAGACATGCATTCTCTGAAAGAGCGCCATAAGATTACTATCCTCATAGAGACATGCATTACGCCCCTAAGCCCTATGCAGTTATGAATGCTCAATCATTCCCCCGCCCTCAACAGCAGAATAACAGAAATCAAGTACCGAGAAATCAACTCCCACCCAATCATTACAATGCCCACCACCATCAAAACAAATATCGTCCCCGGGAGCCACCCCGGAAACAAAACTTCACGCCAATTGGAGAATCTTACGCCAGTCTGTTTCCAAAGCTAGTCCATCTGGGTCTTCTCCAACCTGTACCCCCAAATAGACAGAATCCTGAATCACCATCATACCAAATGGGTGTACGATGTGCCTACCACTCAGGGGCAGAGGGCCACGATAGTGAACATTGTTGGACCTTAAAGCGAGCGGTGGAAGATTTGATCGATCAAAAGAAAATAGTTCTTAGAGATGACGAAGTCCCAAATGTAACTGACAACCCATTACCAGCTCACAATAATGGGCTGGTCATCGGGATGATTTGCGAAGACAAAGAGTTTGACCCCGCTCTCAAGGCCATCATAGCCATTGCGAAGGCCGATATGAAGCCACAGGTCACTCCAAAGAAGGCGGATGAAAAGAAAACAAGCGAAGGCAAAATCCTTGAGGTAGAGAAGAAGGCTGAGGTTAAAGCTAAAACCACTCCCGCCAAAGAAATAATACTCTATATTCTCTGGGAAAGCAAAGACAAGCGGCCCACTCTAAGCCCCCCAAAAGATTTGAGCTGAACAGAGCCCTGAATATACCAAAGAAGGCCTATGTGGTACGAGGATCAATTAAACCACCGGTGCTGAATGAGCCCGTGGTTATTGGTCGCGTGCCACAAAAGCCCATGACCAATCCTTCGGTTGTTCCCTGGAATTATCAGGAGACCATTGTTACGCACAAAGGAAAAGAAGTCCTTGGAAAATCCCCAAAAGGATATCCCACTAAGAAATACTTGAACATGGAAGAAGTAAATGCCACTACCAAACGGCGATTCCCGCCAAAGAAGCCAGTGAACGCTGAAGAAGCAGAAGCCTTTTTTTCAGAAACTGAAGATGCCAGAGTATGAGGTGGTAGATCAACTCCGGAAATCTCTTGAACAGATGTCTCTACTGTCACTCTTAATGAAATCTCCTGAGCATCAACAAGTGTTGGCCAAAACATTAAACGAAGCTTATGTGCCAGCCAAAGTCTCGGTAGAACAGTTGGAGAAAATGGCGGAGAGATTCTTCACCATCAATCAAATATCGTTCAGTATAAATGACCTACCCCAGAGGGAGCTGCTCATAATAAGGCTTTACATCTCACGGTAAAATTTGAAGGATACTATGTTAAGAGAGTGATGGTTGATGGGGGTTCCGGAGTAGATGTATGTCTCTATCTACCCTACAGAGAATGGAGCTCGGGACAGGGAAGATCCGTCCAAACAACGTCTGTGTCCGGGCCTTCGATGGTATAAAAAGAGATACCATAGGTGATATCGATCTGGTGCTCACCATTGGTCCAGTTGACTTCGAAGTAACCTTCAAGGTGCTGGACATGGACACCTCATACAACTACCTCCTGGGACGACCATGGATTCATGCAGCAGGGGCAATGCCTTAAACCCTGTACCAAATGTTTAAATTTGAATATGAAAATCAGGAGATTGTAGTTAGACGAATAATTAATTTACCGGGACCCCTCTGTCCCTTGTCTAGAAGCCAAAGAAGGCTGTGAACACATAGTTTATCAAGCTTTCGAAGTTGTAGTAGCTGACAAGCATGAAGAGGGCAAGCCGCTTCCTCAGCCTTTTCTGTCAAATGCTTCGATCATGGTAGCAAAGGAAATGACACCTCAAGGTTTCAAGCCATGCAAGGGACTTCTTTATCCTCTTCGCCAATAATGCTGCTTCAAATCACGATACATCTTCATAGCACTTGGATGAATAGAATAATGCAAACTATGAGCCTCCTCAAGAGTCACCTCTCTCAAGCATCAACATTGGAATTACTAATCTTACCGTGAAATTACAATACACAATCATCACCAATAGTCACCTCCTTAGCGCCACTATATCGCATCGTGTCATTAAGGACAAACACATAGGGATCATCATACTAGTGACCCTTAATGCACTAAAAACAAAATGACCGTAAAACAATACAAGCAAAGACTCTTCTCAGCTCCAAAATATTCAGTCTATTAGACTACGCCTGGACATCCATAGCTAAAAGTCTCTCCCTAGCTGAAATGAATGCAAAACTTTCCATACTCTCTGCTTTTCTGCTCAAGGTGTTCCCACCACATTCGCTTTCTCCAAACGATAAGGAATAGTGATATTATAATTTTTCAACAGCTCCAACCATCTTCGCTGCATCAAATTCGAATCTTTCTATTAAAAAGATGCCGGAGACTCCAATAGTCAGTATACACCTTACAAGACATGCCATATAAGTAATGCCTCCAAATTTTAAGCATGTTCACGATAAATGCTAACTCCAAATCATGCATCAAATAGTTCTTCTCATAGGACTTCAGCTGGTGCAACGAATAGGCAATTACCCTACTGTCCTACATCTACACACACCCAAGACTGCTACTAAATTTGGCTCATTTCCGACAGAAGTTTTCGACGGAAAAAAGTTGTCGGAAATTTCAAACGAAATTAGTCAAAAAATACATAAAACACATTTTTAAAATTTTGATAATATTTATAAACTAATGTTCTATCTATATCCGTCGTAAGTATTGGCAGAAAATTCCACGTCACTGTTAGCGACCAACTCGGCCAGAAATAATTTTTTTTAAAAAATAGCAACTGATTTGGTTGGAAATATTTAGTAAAACAATGATGACTCCTTTGACCAAATTATTGACCTATTCGGTCGGAGAGGTTTTTAGAAAAACCTACCAGTGACCCCCTTTCTTTTCCTTTCCCTCTTTTCTTTCTTTTCTCTTCTCTCTCACTCAAACTTTCCCATCCAAAGCCGCTGCTGCCACCAATGAACAGCACTCGCCGGCGCCGCTACAGGTCCGTGGAGACCCTCCACTTACAGGTAAGCTCTTTAGATGGGTCTTTTTTTTTGGGGGGCATTTTGCTTAAATTTGTCACTTGCTCTATTATGTTTTTGGATATCAATATTAGTAGTATTATTGTCTTTTTATGTGCTCTTTTTTGTTTATTGAAAAACAAGTGTTGTATTAGTAGCACAGAGTTTTATGGCATTTTTTACATTAGTGATTTGGAGAAAGAGGATAAAATTCAGGTGATCTCATAGAAAACGATATAAATAGCGTAGAAGTTTGAGAAGGGCAGCTTCAAGTATGCAAGCCATGAGGGTGAAGTATAGTTGTTTTATCATTCTGAACCATTTTTTTCCCTTTAATTTCACCTGAGTAGGGAGTTGAGATTAGGAAGTAAATTGTGGCTATTATTAGATCAGGTTAGATTAGGCTCTATAATGAAATTCTTTTGTTGCTGATTAGGTATTTCTACTAGTGTAACAACAACAACAACAACAACCCAGTATAATCCCATTTAGTGGGGTCTGGAGAGGGTAGTATGTACGCAGACCTTACCCCTACCCTGGGGTAGAGAAGCTGTTTCCAAATATTTCTACTAGTGTAAGTGTTCTGTAATGAGTCAAGTTTAGTTAAAGTTGAAGGATTGTGTAATATTCTGTAAATAAAGGTGCTGCAAATAGGTTGAGTGGTACAATAAGAATCCTACCATTACTTCAAGGGAAATCCAGACTGCTGCGAGGCTTGTATTGCCTGAGGAGTTGGCTAAGCATGCTATTTCTGAAAGGACTAGGCAGTTACTAAGTTCACTAGCTCTAAACTTTTTGTAGAATGTAAAGGTTCTTAGTTTTTGGTATTTCTGATTTGTATTTTGTCCTTTAATGTTGAAGTTATGCAAATGAATCAATTATTTTGACTATTTAAATTCTTAACTTATGTTCTGTATTGCTTTATTTTGAATTCGTATATAGGGCACCAATGTTGTATATGCCCTTTTACAATATAAATGCTACACGATATGGTGACTGAATCTGTCTAATACATAAATTTCAAAGAATTTGGATAAAGTAACATTGATATTTACAGAGTATTTCCAATTGGTGATATTTCTTAACTTACCAATTCATTTACCTCCGAGCACCGTTTAGGGCCTATTTTATGACTAGAACAATTTTAGCTTTTCAATATTTTATTTGTTTCATTTTTACGAGCAAAGTAAATTCTAGGTAGTTTAATTATTTGAGATGAAGGGCTAAATATTCAGCATTAACTACTTAGTTTATTCTGAAACCAACATGACTATATTTAAGGTGTTTCTAAATTATGAATTAGCCACGAGAAGAGAAAGATTAACATATGTGCATGACTACTCCATAGTTTTATTCTTTTTGAATTTTTGAATTTTTATATGTTGAAATAATTTAAATATTGCTAGTTACGACTATTTCTTTTGTTTGAGAAATTATTAATTAATTTAGATTATATGAACATTTAAGAAGCTATTCGAATTTAATTAGTATATTTAAAGACTTATATTATTTAGAATAGGGATTAGTGTGAGAATTCGAGTGCTAAAAAATATTAATTTAAAAAATAAAATATATTAATTAAAGTGCTTTGACACAATGATATGCAATTCCTAAAAGGAGCCTTTGAAAGAGTATAACTTTGTAACCAGTTTAAATAAATTAAATTACTTTAAATATCTTATTTATAGATGTCTATTTATGTAGATGGAATTTGTGCATTGTAGATGAATGTATAATAGGAATTATACTGATCGTGCGGAGAGGGATGAATTTATTGAAGGCGTTGCTAAATTTATTGCTAAGGCTCAAATACTTGATAATTTTTTTATTGGAGGAAGGTAGATGTCCTCGTTTGAAATATAAGTGTGTTAAGTTATTGAAATCAGACGAAGTTAAAGTCCATCTCTACAAGAAAGCGTTTTGTAGAAAATTATTATATATGGATTGTTCATGGGGAGAATCATGCTAGTTTAGATGATGTTAACGTTCATAATTCTTTTGGTGATGAGGGTAGCCCCATTGCAGAGCATAATGTTAAAAATTCTTGATATAATGAAATGATGAGAGATGCTTTTGGGACGTTTCCTAGGATTCAATTCGAAACAAATGATGAGGCTAAGCATTTCTATGAACAGTTAGTGGAAGCTAGTCGTCCATTCTATGAAGGCTCGGTGCATTCCAAATTGTCTATTGCGGTTAGTTTTTTTTAAGTATTAAATCAGATAGTTCTATTTCCCAAGCGGGCATAAATTCTATAATCGGGCTTATGAATGAACTTAATCCGAATAACATTGACTTACCAAAAGTTTTTTACACCGCTAAAAAATTGATTTCTAAGTTGGGTCTTTCATAAGAGAGAATTGATTGTTGTGAGAAAGGTTGCATGTTATTCTATAAGGATGACGCATCTTTAGAGAACTGTAAATTTTGTAATCAGCCTCTTTTTAAGGAAGTCACAAATACCAATACAAAAAAGAAAGTTCTAGTTAAAGCTATACATTACTTACCTCTTATACATAGGTTAAAGAGGTTGTACGCATAAATGACCTCTGCTCCTCATATGAGATGGCACTACGAACATAGAAGGCCATCTGGTATTCTCTGGCATCTGTCAGATGGAGAATTGTGGAAGTATTTTGATAGGGTGTTCCCCGAGTTTGCTAGTGAACCAAGAAATATTAGGTTGGGATTATGCACGGATGAATTTACTCCATTTGTTGTCTATGATGCACCATATTCAAGTTGGCTAGTGTTTTACTCTGTATAATCTTGTGCTTGAGTTATGTATGACAAGTTCATATATGTTCCTAACTTATATTCTTCCAGGTCCACGCAATCCAAATAGTTTGATTGATGTATGCTTGCAACCTTTGATTGATGAGTCACAATTATTATGGCAATAAGGTGTGGAAACATATGATATATCAACTAAATAGAACTTCAGATTGTATGCTGCTTTGATATGGACTATAAATAATTTTTCTACTTATGGAATGTTGTCCGGGTGGTCGACTGTTGTTAGCTTGCTCTTGTTGTATGAAAGAACAAAAGCATTTACTTTGAAACATGGAGGTAAAAACATGGTTCGACTGCCATTGTAGATTCTTGCCAATGAATCATGAATTTAGGCGAAATAAAAGTGCGTTTATGAATAACCGAACTGATATATAGGAGCCACCGGCCTACTTGTGTTCAGAAGAAATTTGGAACAGATTAAGGGAGAGTCTCCACCATCTAAGATACCAGGTTATGGTGTCATACACAACTGGACTAAACGGAGCATATTTTGGGAATTACCTTATTGGAAGCACAATCATTTTCGGCATTATCTGGACGTCATGCATATCGAGAAGAATTTTTTGAAAACTTGTTTAACACTATTATGGAAGTTACTAACAAGATCAAAGATAACTTGAAGGTCATGATGGACTTGAAGGAATATTGCAGGCGAAGTAAGTTGTATCTGACATACTTTAACAACAAGATTCAGAAGTCTAAAGCCAGTTACACATTCACCTTAGATGAGAGAAGAGAGATTTGTAGTTGGGTTAGCAATTTGAGGATGCATGATGGATACGCATCATATTTATTCAGGTGTGTTGACATGAAATAAGGGATGTTGGCGTTAATGAAAAGCTACGATTGTCATATTTTCATGGAAGTGTTGATGCCTATTGCCTTTAATGGATTGCCTGATCAAATATGAAAACCGATTATATATAGAGATAAGTTACTTTTTCAAGGATTTGTGTTCTAGCACATTGAGAGTGGAGAACTTAATTTATATGGAAAGTAACATTATCTTAACATTAAACAAGCTGGCAAAAAAATTTCCTCTTGGTTTTTTGATGTAATGGAACATCTTCCAATTCACCTTGCACAAGAGGTACGACTTGGAGGGCTTCAATGTAGATAGATGTATCCCTTAGAGAGATAATGAAATTTACTCATTTATCTTTTGTATTTGCTTCAAAGATTGTTTCATCTAAAAATAATACCATGCAGGACTATTAGCAAATGTAAACGGACCATAAAAAATAGATCAAGAATTGAATGTTCGATATGCGTGGTATATGTGGCTAAAGAAACATCGTATTTCTATTCGTAGTATTTTGAACATGATGCGCCATATCAGCATGAAGATGGAGGCGAAATCTATCTTTTGGCACCACTCATTTTCCTTTTTAATCAACCAGGTAAAGGAGGTCCAAAAAATAGTCTAAGCGAAGGTTGTCTGAGATGGAACTAAAGTCAGCTACAACATATGTATTGTTGAATTGCCCTGAGATCAAACCTTATTGTAGTAAGTATATATTCGTATATATTACATACTTTTATATTAAATATACCACCGATTTAATTAATAAGTGTGATAATGGTAGATACATTGTGGGTACATATAGGCAAGATGTTGTTTATCCCAAGTTTTTGGAGTGGTTTAAAGAATTTGTAAATATTACTTATTATTTATCATACTTTATATATATATATATATATATATATATATATATATATATATATAAAGAGAGAGAGGGGGGTGGGGGGGTTCATGGTCTAGATAATGGCATTAAAGACCTATTTTTACGTGATATAGCTTGGGGACCTGACCCTAGTGTAAGAATGATGTCTAAATACTTGGTAAATGGGTACAATTTTCATACAGAAGAATGGTCTAATGGAAAGAAAACCAATAATAGTGGGGTGTGAGTGAAAGGTGATGGAGATGTTGATTATTATGGTGTGCTTCAAGAGATTTTGGAATTGGAACTTGATGTAGGTTTGGCCGAAGAAAAATGTGGTACTCTTTAGATGTAAATGGTATGATCCGACACCGAATAGAGGTATAAAGTTGCACGCTCAATATAAAATAGTTGAAGTTAAACACACTGGCCAATATAGACTCAATGATCCCTTTATCATTGCAAAAAAGGTGAAACAAGTTTATTATGCTCCTTATCCTTTGAGCAAGACTAAGTCTATATGGTGGATAGTTTTGAAAACAAAGCCCGTGGGTAAAGTGATAGTCGAAGATGCATTAGATGTGGCGTACTAGAATGATATTTTAAATGTTGAATCAATAGTGGATGAAGAATTAGCAAATGAATTAAAGCATAATGAAGGAATATATAAAGAACTTTATCCTTCTGTTCTTGCTACAAATGAGGACAAAGATAGAGGTGTTGAACATAAAACATGTGAAGAGGAAGAATTACTGGATGAAAGTAAAACAGGCGATGATAAAGACTTAGATGATTACTATGAAGATAGCGATGGGATTGACTTGTTATGCTTTTTAGGTTGTTCATCCTTTAATCATTTGCAGAATTGTTGTATGTTTTTTTATGACAGATTAAACATTTTATGTTATTACGTTAATTATCTATTATGTTGCAAAACTATTTTATATTTTTATGACTTGTTAGATTGTTTATTTATTTCTTTAGTCAATTAATTATTTTGTATTTACTGTCACTTGTTGTATTTTTTGTCTTATATTTTATTATGATTGTGTTACGGATATGAAATCTAAGGGGAAGGAAAAGATGAAATTTAAGGAAAAAATAATATGTTCCAACTTCCTCAAGTATGCCCGATATGAGTCATCCTCTTCCTTTTATCCTCCTCTGTCGACTTCATTTCCATCTACCATGTTCACTATCTCCCCTCCATCTAATAATTCAGTTTAGTATTATTCTATGCCTACCAAAGGCGGTCAAAGTAACACAATTTTTAGCTTTGTACCTACGCATTCTATACCATCATCTTCACCCAGCTTTCATTGTAGTAAGCATGGTAGCTCACCAGCTGCTGCACCCCGGGCTTTTATGGTAGTCAGCATACTGGCTCATCAATTATTTCACCCTCTAGCTTTTATGGTAGTCAACATGATAGTTTGTCTTTTGTTTCTCCATCATCTTTCAGTCCAGCATCATTATCCATTCCCATCATATCTAGGTTGGATATTAATTATATATGTGTTAACTTTAATGTAGGTTTTTGCTATCCTTTCAGACTACACATTTGGTTACTGATTCTTTGAAGCTATTTTATCATGAGTCATGTACTTCTTCGAGAAAGATACCGTACAGCATCAGAGAGAAAATGTGGAATCAATTTAGGGTAAATATTAATTACATTTATTAATATTTATCGTCTTCATCTAATGTTACTATTTTATATTGAAGACAAAGTGTATATAGCATTCTCAACATCAAAATGAAATAAATAATATTTTCGAGAAGAAAGCTGGTATAAGGATTAACGGTACTATATTCGCTGCTCGAAATTCTGGTAAAATGCCGGACTGGTTAAGAAAAGATGTTAGAGATAAACTTCTTGAGAAATGAAATACCCCAGAATGGCAGTCAAAGAGTAAACAAACAAAGGCAAACCATGCCTCTAGTAAAGGTGACTCGTTGCACACAGGAGGTTCGATTACTTTTGCGGCCCATACACTATGATTGGTAAGTACTTATAAAAATTTTATTAGTTTTACATATAGAATTTTATGTTAGTAATGTCTAACTCATACTTTTTATTATGAAGAAAAAGGAAAGGGGGAGAGATATGAGTCACGCTGAGGTCTTCGAGGAGATGCATAAGGAAAAAAAGAAGGATTGTACAAGAGAACATTGGGTGGAGACACGTGCGTCAGACACATATGTAAAATTTTAACTTCATAATTATTTATCGTTTATTAATATTAGTTTCTTTACATAATAGCTATGTTTTTCATTTAAGGAAGATTATCATAAAAGGTTGGAAGAACGACAACAAACTCAGCATTCTTCAACTCAACCAACACCTGATGATATGGCTTCATTATGGACAGACAGTAGGTAGAGTAAACAAAGGCAGCATCTACGGACTAGGAGTACGTGGACCTACAGGTCATCCAAACCCACCCTTAGCCAATTCTTCTTCTTCTCAATATCAAGAACAAATGGAAGATATAAGGTCGAAAATTCGTGATTTGAAGCAATAAAAGGACTCCCAATACAGAACATTTGTTAAGATGCAGAAATTCATGAGAAAACATTAGCATGATTTATCTAATGATGAGGATGAACAAACTGAATCTGATGTGTAGTAGTTAAATTGTGATGTTTTGGTTGATTGGTAAACTTGATCGTGAGAGACAACTTTATGTAATATTTTTAAACTTGAATGTGGGCTACTATTTGGATGTTTTTATGCCTAAAATTAATAGGTTTAATGGTTGGTATAAGTTATGCTAATGGTTGGCATTATTGGTTTAGATTGTATTAATTATCGTAGGTTGGTATTATTGTATTAATGTATTGCGGGTTTAGATTGTGTTAATGTATTGTTGGTTGCTTTTATTGTATTATAATTATTTGACAGGTAGTGTAGCTCGAAATTGGGCAAAATTCTGCTAGTTACATACAAAATTTTGACTTAATTCCGACGAAAATAGTCTTGCAACTGCCCTGATTTTAACCATAGATTCCTAGATTTCCGACCGATTCGGTCTTAAATTTCAAAAAATATATTTGATTGATTGTGATGGATACCGTCAGAAATTAAATAAAATTTAATTTTTACTTTTTATTTTCCGATCAATTCGGTCGAAAATTTAAAAAAAATTAATATTCAATAGTTTAGACGAAACTGGTTAGAAATTAAATAAAATTTAATTTTTAATTATTAATTTTCGGCCGATTCGGTTGGACAAGATATATTTATATTATTTAATTTTAAATAAATAAATATTTTATTTTTTTTAATACAACTGATTCAGTCAGTAAATTTCGACTACTTTGGTCAGATTCGTGAAATATTTGGTTATCTGACCTTTTGAAATTTGTGAAACTTCGATTGGAAATCACAAATGAATTCGGTCGGAGATTATATTTCGACCAATGTTTTCCTAACTGACCAATTTTTGTAGGAAAGTGGTCGAAAATAAGTGATTTCTGACCGAATTTTGACCATTTTGGTGGTTGAAAATCTGTCATTTTCCAGTAGTGCACCAACACGCAAAGAATCATATTAAACCGTAGAACCCTGATCCTGAAGGCAATACCAAAATTGGAGTTGTAGTTAGAGTAGTCTTGAGCTTCTAAAAGCTCTTCCCACAATCATCTGACCATTGAAAAAGCACTATTCTAATTCAAGTTGGTCAATGGAGTTGCAATAGACGAGAAACCATTAATGAAGCAATAATAGTACCAGTCAACCCTATGAAACTCCTAATCTCAGTAGTGATAGAAGGTCTGGGCGAACTCTAAATTGTCTCCATCTTCTTCGTATTACCTTGGTCCTTTCATTAGACACAAGATGGACCAAGAATGCTACTGAATCCAAGCAAAACTCATGCTTGGAGAATTTAGTATACAACTTCTTCTCCCTCAAAAATTGAAGCACAATCCTCAAATACTGCTTGTACTCCTCCCTACCACGAGAATATACCAAGAAATGATCAATGAACACAATAATGAATGAATCCAAATAATGTTGGAACACACTATTCATCAGAAGTATGAAAGCTGATGGGGCATTAGTCAAGCCAAAAGACATCACCAAGAACTCATAATGCCGATTACGGGTCCTTAAAGCCGTCTTAGGAATGTCCAAAACCCTGGTCTTCAAATGATGGTACTCCGAAATCTATTAACCTTTTGAGAATACCCTAGCTCCCTAAAGCTGGTCACATAAATCATCAATGCACATAGTGGATACTTATTCTTGATGATAACCTTATTCAATTTCTTCTAGTCACTATACACCCTCATCGAACCATCTTTCATCTTTACAATAACATCCACCCAAATCAATTTATACGATATGGTGGACTAGATATGGGATAAGTGTCTAGCATCAAATAAATCAATACGAAAAAAATATCCCCATCAGGTGGAATATACGGTTGGTCTGCAAGAAATACATCTAGAAAATCCCTCACTACTAGAACTGACTCAATAGTAAGAGTATCAATACTAAAATCTCTCACGAAGGCCAGATATTCCAAACAACCTTTCTCACCCATCCGTTGAGATTTTATAAATAAAATCACTTTACTAATAGTTTGACCAAGTGAAGCCTCCATTCTAACCTTGGCAAGCCCGCCATAACCAACGTCATTATCTTAGCGTGACAAACAAGAATAGCATGGTATAGAGATAACCAATCCATACCAAAAATACCTCAAAATCAACTATATCAAGAATAAAGATTAGCCTTACTCTCATAACCCCAATGGTAACCACACAAAAATGATACACGTGATCTACCACAATAGAATCACCAACAGGTATAAACACTTAAATAGGAATATCAAGGGAACTATAGGGCACATCCAAGTAATGAGCAAAGTATGATGACAAAAAGAGTAAGTGGAACTAGGGTAAAAAAATATTGAAGCATTCCCGTGGCACACTAAAACAATACATGTAATCACATCTAAAGAAACTACCTCTATCCTGGCCGAAAATATGTAGCAACTGGCATGTCTCCCACCTGACTGGCCTTCCCCTCTAGGTCGACCTCAAATTGACTAAGCTCCGCATCTAGCTGGTTGTACGGGTAGTGTAATTGCTATCCCTAGAACCATGAGTTAGGTTCCCTAATGCGGTACACTACTCGAAAGACTGGATCATTTCCTCTTGAGATGACCTAAGAATCCACACTGAAAGCAACCTCTCCTCTAACGAGGGTTCTGGCTTTGTGACTACCCCTAAGAATCTGAATAGTAGCTTGAAGAACCCAAAATGGATAAAGACAATGTGAAATTTGAGCTGCCAATGCACTAAAAGATGATTGGCTTTGGCGAGCACTATATGAACTATGGTTGAGTGAAGAACCACAATGAACCTGTTATGCTAACTGAGCAGGCCTAAAGGACGGCCTCTATTTTGATGTCTCTAGCCTCCAAATGATGTACCACCAAAACCACCTGAATCACATGACCTCTTGGAATCCCGATCCACTCTCACCTACTTATAAATATGCTCCTAGTGCTTGGAAATCTCAATAGCCTAGTGAAGTAGTACCAGTCTTGGCCTCTAGTGCCATCTCATACTGAATACCAAAGTTGAGGCCCTCGATGAACCTCCTAACCCTCTCTCTCTCTCAATAATGATCAAGAACATAGCTTGACGTTCCAGCTCTGTGAACCTCATCTCATATTAAATCACAATCATATCCTCATGGTATAAATGCTCAAACTCACTACGTATCTCATCTATGTGAGTTTATAGGATTAACTTCTCTAAGAACAGAACTGAGAACTGAGGCCATGTAAGTGATGCGGGGCCAGTTGGCCTACTCGACTCACAGGTCTGCCACCAACTATAGACTGGCCTTGTCATTTTGGAAGTATTAAAGTCATCTTATTTGAGTATACTAGACCCAAAGTGCATAGAATCCATTGACACTGATTAAGAAAACCCTGTTCATCCTCAATAGGATCTCCACTGAAATGAGGAGGAGGAAGTCTTTGAAATCTATCTAGCTTATTTTGTTCCTTAGTAGTCAAGGATAGTCTAATCTTAGGCTGAGCTGCAATGACCTGCTACACTGGTAGAACTGTTGGTGTCTAATAACCTTGAGTGACTTGCTTTGGTGTGTGTGCAATGGGATTCTAGGCTCCTCCCCCAGCTTGTGAGGTAGTTGGTGTAACTAAAATCATACTTGCCTAGGCCAAACTCGAGTACACACTCAATATCTGAGCCAACGTCTCCTGAAGACCAGGTGTAGCAATGGGTCCCCCGGATCCTGAGCCGGTCCAACGGCTCAGCATAATCTGGAACTTGTTCTTCGACAGTAGAAACTGGTGGCTGCACAATGAGTGCTCTAGTGAGTCCCCTAACAGAAGCGCGTGCTCTACCCCTACCTCTACCTCGTCCTCTCATGACATGTCGTGGGGTAGTAGCACCTGCTTAACTAAACTCAATGAACGTATCCTCACCACTTGGAGAGAATAGAAGAGCAAAATTCAAACGTCAGAATAAACAAATCTGCATGATAGAGAATGAAGAAAGAGAAGATTTCCTTATAGTTAGGTAGCCTTTCGAAGATAAATACAGACGTCTCCATACCAGTCCGCAAGACTCTACTAAACTTCCACATGACCCGTAGAACCTATGAGCCTAGGGCTTTGATACTAATTTGTCACAATACAAACCTATCAATGGATGCGATAGCACCTCACCACTTGCTTAGGCAAGACAAGTCATAAAGTAATAATGAAAATGAAAAAAAATTATGGAATTAAATAAGGTTGAGATTCAAGTAACAATAGTAAAGACTACGTCAAAACATAAATCCCACAAAATTTGGTAATACTTAGTCATGAGATCTGACACAAGAATATGAATCTGATAATACAAAGTGTTGTCTGAATTAAATACAGTATTAAAATGGTAGAAGGAGATGCCAGGAACTGCGAGAAGGGTATATCACTACCTCGATCTCCACAATAACGTCATTAATCTCCAAAAGAGGCTCAACTAGGTCCAACTCTCGGATCTGTACAATAAAGTGAAAAGTATAGTATGAGTACAACCAACCCCATATATTTAATAAGTATTATGACTAATCTCGTAGAGGTAGTGGAGAGAATCACCAATGATGCGCAAATATTCAAGCTCTCAAATATTCAAGATAAAGCATAACATAGCCTAAAGACTACCCCGAACATGGATAAACTTAGGGCATGCACATGGACTCGACCACTTGCATGTACGCCACCCCTAACACGTAGCCAACATCAACAATTTATGCAACTAGTCCCTCGAGCCAAAGCTATGCGAGATACTTACCTCAAACGAGCCAAGTCAATACTTCAAAAACATCTTCCATGCCAAGAGAACTCCGAACAACTTGAATCTAGTCAAGTAATACATCATGGTTTCAAATAATGCTAAAGAAATAATTACGAAGCATAAATGCTCGGTCTTTAATTAATTGCACAAAGTCAACCAAAAAGTCAACCAATGCCCGCCTCTCAAAACCCAATCAAACTCACAATTTTAACTATCCATTCGAATATGAGTCCAAATATACTAGTTTTATCCAAATTCTATTCCAAATTGGGGTCCAAATCTCAATTATTCACTTCAAAAATCTAGCCTAAAAATCCCAAATTTTTTCTTTCAATTTCACGTTTAAGTATACAAATCCTCGGGGAAACAAGATCAAGTATCAAAATTAGGTAGAAAATAATTACCGTCCAAAGTATAGCAAAATTCCCTTAAAAATCACGTCTAGCCGAGTTCCAAAACTTCAAATAATTAAAAATAAGCTAACCCTTCAAAATATAAGACTGTCTACCGGTTTTTGCATCTACGATAACATTCTCGCATCCGCGAGCCCCAGCAAGTTCGTTCAAATCTGCACATCTGTGGCCTTCTCTGAACTAGCCAAACTTGCAGGTAGTGGTGGCAATTTCCACCCAAAATCAGGAAACCCGCCCAACCCAACACATGATAAGCCCATATTTAACCGCCCATATTAATATGGGTTAAAAATGGGAGAAGTGCACGGTTAGCCACTAATAACACATGTATTTACTTTTAAGTCACTGTTTAAAATGTCTTTAGTCTTTAGCCACTACATTAATAAATTTTAACCGCCCAGCCAAAAATACCTTTCTGCTCATGTCCATGTCCTTAACTTTTGTACTTAACTTCAGGACTACACTTCCTTAACTTTTGAACTTGGAACTCTAAGTTCAGGACTTCAGGACTATATGTCCTTATCTTTAGGACTTTACGACTAGATGTCTTTAACTTTTGTTTTTGTAAGATTAAGTTCAGAACTTCAAAACTATGTGTCCTTAACTTTTGAACTTGGAACTCAAACTTCAGGACCTATCATATTAACTTTTAAACTTATAACTGTCATTTAAGGACTGCTTGTCCTTAACTTTTGAACTTAAAGACTGTCTGTCCATAACGTTTGAACATGTAACTGTAAGTTAAAGACTGCATGTCCTTAACTTTAGAACTTGTAAATGTAAGTTAAGGACTGCTTGTCCTTAACTTTTGAACTTATAAGAAGTTCTGGACCTATTGTCCTTAACTTTTGAGCTTGTTAGTCTAATTTTAGGACTTCAGGGCCTATTGTCCTTAACTTTTTGAGCTTTTAACTATAAGTTCAGGATGTATTGTCCTTAACTTTTAAGCTTTTTAGTCTAAGTTTAGGACTAAGTCTCCTTAACTTATGAACTTATATGATTATACTGGATTTATTTTTTACATTGCTATTGTTTTTATAATTAATCAATTGGTCATTTGACAAGTCTTTCAAAGAATGCCCTCATCCAAATTATAAATGTAACACTCCTCAAATTTATAAAAGTTTCAAGACACGCTAAAATATAGAATAATTTTTTTAATCTTAAAAAGATATATATATATATATATATATATATATATATATATATATATATATATATATATATATATATATATATATATATATGTGTGTGTGTGTGTGTGTGTGTGTGTGTGTGTGTCTCTGTGTGTGTGTATGTATGTATGTATGTACACACACTCTTCTAATATGGATTTAAATCCCTAAGATTGATTTTAAAGTTACTTTTCTATTCATAAATAATTGGATATACTATTAGAAAAATATTAATAATGTAAAATAATATTAATTTCTAAAATTAAGTATAATAAGATATTAGTTAAGTAAAAAAAACCAAAAAGAATACGGAAGCACGTGACCAGGCCTTGACCCTTTTAAGGCAAAGGAGTAAACAAAGGGATTTAAGGATTAAACAGAACATAACACTTTTCTCTTCACACTAAAGCATGCACAGATTATTCTCTTCATGTATGACACGCAGGCAACGGGAATACAGTTCTAGGGTTCTTTATAAATCACAAATTCTTGAACTCGGGTATATATATTCCCTATTTTCAATTATCCTACAGTAGTAGTAGGTAAGAATTGAATTGTTAATTCACATCTTTTTCTATATCAACAATAAATTTTATATTCAGGTGTAGTACTTTAAAATTAATTAAAATACACTGGTCGTTATAGAATCAATTGTTTGACGGGCATAAATTGGATTGAGGTCTACATATTGGCTCAAGGAGATTTGAGGTGAGTTGATACAACCTTTTACTAAAGTGGTTTAACTCACAAAGCACACATACAAGGTGTTTGATTAATTGCTTAAAAGAATTTATATTTACTTAATTGGAGCGACTGAGTACCTATTAACTTAGAATTATTCTAGCAAAAGATTAGATGATTTATTATGATATATGTGCAAAAATTTTCATATTTTTTCTGTTATTCTTATATGTTATTTTCATGTTAAAAATTTATGAAGAAGCAATAATATTTAGAAATACTTTTAGATGTTTATTTCATTTTTATGCCATGATTTACATTTTAGAATAACAACATGAGCATATATATGATGTTACAAAAAAGAAAAGATTTAGACTTCAAAAGTCACAAGAAGAAGTTTTAGAAAGAAAAGATTTCTTTTAGGAGTATCATTTATTCTGAGAACGGGTCATCGTCCAGGCCGAGGGTCCTGACCAAGGCGTTGATTTCCTGAAACTACTTGTGCCAAAGTAGGAAGCACACGAGTCGAGGTCTCGTTGCTGAGAAATTACTTGGCCATGCTGAGGTATGATACATGAGCGATGAGAACCATGAAGCGAGTGGCACTTCGTGGATTGGGCCTATTCGATTAGGTTGGCATCGAACCCGTGCTGATCATACAGTGATTGAGACAAAATTAATCAGGATAGTTGGAACTCCCAAAGTATAAAGTGAAGTGTTTTTTCTTAAGAAAGAAAAAGAAAACAATTTCTATTAGAATATTCATAAACGACTATTATGCAATTATTTAGAATTATTCATATAAGAACCTTTTCTAGTAATAACATGATAGCACGCATACAAGGTGTCTATTAGAACCATTGTTCTTAGAATATTCATGATAGCACGCATACAAGGTGTCTTACGTGCAAGAACCTTTGGTCGTAATGTATATATTATTAAAGTTTTGGCCCCCGTTATTGAGACTCACTGAGTACAATGGATGGTACTAACATTCTCTTTTGGAAACCTATGTTAGTCTGCGGTACAACGTAGGGACTAAATTTGTAGGCGAGCAGGCTACGAGTTAGGACTTCCTTCTTTTCCAGTGTTATTGGTGAGCTCTGCATTTGTTCTTGGAGTAATCCTTAGAGTCATATTTATTTAGTTATTTCTTTGTTTACTTAGAGAACTCTTCACGAAATCTCATGTCCTGAGCAGTGCGTCAGTTTATCAGTAGAGGCTTCATAGACATAGTCGTTGGGTTAGGATTTAGTTGTTTTTTTATAATAACTTAGTAGTGTTTTATTGGTTACTATGAATAAAGTTTTGGAGTTGATTTATTTAAATGTTTAAATTAATCAAAAGTATTTGGTTAGAGCATTGCCTTGTTGCATATAAAGTTTAGAGTTATATTAGATTTAGATTTGATAAGCAGCAGTAGTTTGGGAGCCAGCCTTTAGTCCATCGAGGCACCAAGGTAGCCTTCCAGGAGTTCACAGGCCCGGAGTCTCATCTATCTTATTTATATCATGTTATCTGATGTATTTGAGACAAATAGCTTTACTTTTCCTTCAAACTGATGTATGTAGTATTCGTAGTAATCCGTTAATGTTGTGACTCCAGAATCTGGGTAGAGACATGTATTGGTATTCTAGACTATTTAGTTTTCTATTTATCTGAGACTTCTATTAAACTTTGGTTGTTATTTAACTATTTATTCTCTTATTAATATAATTGGTAAAGAGTTTTTAAAACAAAAGGGTTAATAGTTTCAATGATTCATGGCTTGCCTAGCTTCCACGAGTAGGCGCCATCGGGACTCCCAAGGATGAGAATTCCGGATCGTGACAAGTTGGTATTAGAGCTCTAGGTTACATAGGTCTCATAACTCACAGACAAGCTCAGTAGAGCCTGTGGGATTGGTACGGAGATGTATGTATTTATCCCCCAGAGGCTACAGAGTTAGGAAAACTTCCACATTTGTTCTTTCTTATCATGCGATTTTGTTTCTCAAATGCTAATTGGATTTATACTCTATTCTTTCGTAGATGGTGAAAACACGCACTTCCTCATCTACCGCTTAGCAGCCCGAGCCCCCAGTAGCAGCTCCCACGAGGGCTAGAGGATGAGGTCGAGGCTGTGCTAGAAGCCGAGGTAGGGGCAAAGCTCAGCCCCGAGCAGATGCACCAGTGGCGGAGCCTCAGTTTGATTTAGATGAGGAGGTTCCGGCCCCAGTGGTTCCTATGGGCCCATCTTAGGTCCTAGAGGGGTTTATTGCTACCCCCAGTTCTTCAAGACGCTGTGGTCCAATTGTGGGCCTCATGGAGAGCGTCACCCAAGCGGGTTTGCTTTCTGTAGCACCAGCCGTCTCTCAAGCTAGAGGAGGGGCTTAGACTCCTGCTACTCACACCCAGGAGTAGGTAGCTCTCCAGATTCAGACTCCAGCAGTTCAGCCAGTTAGAGCAGTTTAGCCAGGTGCAGTAGCTTAGATCGACGATGGAGCAGCTATGTCTGCTGATGTTTTACTGAGGATGGATAGGCTCACCAAGCTCTTCACTTCTACTTTCAGCGGTACATCTACTAAGGATCCCTAGGATTATCTAGACATCTGCCACGATGTTCTTAGGAACATGGGCATTATTGAGACCAATAGGGTTGATTTTTCTACATTTTTCCTATCTAGATCCGCCAAGACTTGGTGGAGGGATTATTTCATAGCTAGGCCAGTCAGGTTGCCATCTTTGACTTGGGAGAAGTTTACAGTGTTATTTCTGTTAGAAACTACGCTTTACGCTAGAGGGGGGGGGGGCTGAATAGCGTAGTAATAAAATTTAGCGTTTTCTTGCGGAATTTAAACTTTGCAGGAAGTAAAATAAATGCAAAAAAATAAACTTACACAAAGATGTATACTGGTTGGCCACCAACGTGGTTAGTCCAGTCCCCGAGAGACTCTCTCGAGATTTTTCACTATCTTGTTAAGCTTACGGGTGCTCAACAAACCGTTACACACTTGAGGACACAAGCCTCAAACAGTTGCTCGGAGATCGCAATCTCAAAGACTTCACCCAAGGAAACGCAAGTTCCTTGAAACAAGAGAATCGCAATTCTCTTACACGTATATCAAATACTAGGACACTCACTTAACTAAAGTACTCCTTATTGAGTAGATATGAGTAAAAGAATATGTTCAAGATCACAACAACTTTAAGCAATAATATGGCTCTCAAAAGCTTTATGAAATGAGTAGAAAATGAAGAATAATTGAATGAAAGCTTATAGCAATGTAATGATCAGTTTGTGTGTGTTGTTGTTGTTAAAACACTAAAATGAAGCTGTATTTTTGTAGTTGAAAAACTTGGCATTACCGTTGCCTAATTGCCAATTAAGAGTTGCTGAAATTACTCAGTGATAATCGATTATTAAGACCACATAATCGATTATCTGCCAGTCAGTTTAAAAATCAATCCCAGATTTAACGCTTCACAATCGATTATACATAATCTATAATCGATTACTGGCAATATTCAAAATCAGATAATCGATTACACTAAGTTCATAATCGATTACTTTAGCAACGTTCTAAAAATCATTTCCGGATTTTAAGCAAAACATCGATTATATAAAATCTATAATCGATTACTTCAGCAACGTTCTAAAAATCATTTCCAGATTTTAAGCAAAACATCGATTATATAAAATCTATAATCGATTACCTTATGGTATTTGAAAATCATTTGACAACGGTCAGCTTCAACAATCGATTGTCCTGTGCAACAATCGATTACTTGTTATTTTCTGAAAATCATGAAACTTATTTACTGTCTCAGTGATAATCGATTATCTAAAGACATAATCGATTACTTGTTATTTTCTGAAAATCATAAAACTTACTGTCTCAGTGATAATCGATTATCTAAAGACATAATCGATCACTTGGTTAAATTTAAAATCACTGGAAGACACTGTCTCAACATAATCGATCACCATTAGTTCATAATCGATTATTTTGAGTATTGAAAAACTTTACCTCAACAACAATCGATTGTCATTTGTTCACAATCGATTATCATGCAGATTTGGAAAAACCTGATGTTCACTGTCTTACTCACAATCGATTACCATTAATTCATAATCGATTGTCATGCAGTCTTGGCTCAGAAACAATCGATTATCATAAGTACATAATCGATTATTTTAGCCCAGATTTTTGAGGCATGTTTAGAAAACATTTTGTCTAATGTAAATATGCATGTTTGAAAATCTTTTTGACATAGAATTAAATATGCATGATTTTGGAAAATAGTTTTATGAGAGAGGCCATACTATGAGTCAAGTTATAGGATCGAGATTACAATTTAGAACAACTCAATAACAATTAAGAGCTATATCTTGAACTTCAATGTTATTCGCAACCATTGTGCGCTTGTACTTGAATTCCGTCATATATCAATTTTTGCTTCGTTTGTCATTCATCAAAACCTACAAAAGAGTACACGTTTAGTATATTGCATTGAGAACGTGTTTCTAACAATTTCCCCCTTTTTGATAATGGCAAACATTAAGCGGGATATGCAATTGAGGCAAAAGATATTGACAATTCAAGGCAAGTAACAATTATGCAATTCGTTCTTGTTCCCCCTCAATTTAAGAGTTCCCCCTCAATTTTAGCTTATAAGCAATCAATGAATTAAGAGGAGGTGCATACCCGATATCCCGTTTTCTTCCCCCTTTTGCCATTAGCAAAAAAAATAGTAAGGAAAGATGCAAAAAGATGAAATAAACAAGGTTTATTTATTGAAAAAAAAATTAGAGGGTAGTCGATTATTGATACGGGATAATCGATTTTTATAGGGACATTGCTGCAGATTCGCGGTTTGCTTAAGAATTGCTCTTAGCTCTAGGGTGATACCTGCAAAAAAAATTTAGACGCCTCCGACGCTCAAGTTAGAAATCATGTAGGAAAGAAAATGCAATGCATGACTTAGATCAAAGTGGAGTCAAGGATCCCGAGTTCACTGCGAATTCGGAAGAAGGACTCTTTCTCTAAAGGCTTGGTAAAGATGTCTGCCAATTGGCTTTTGGTTTCAACAAATTCAATTTCGACATCGCCTTTGAGTACATGATCTCTAATAAAATGATGTCTAATTTCGATGTGTTTTGTTCGCGAATGAAGAACGGGGTTCTTCGTCAAGCATATGGCGCTAGTGTTATCACATCTAAGAGGAATGTGATCAAGACTTAGGCCATAGTCCAAGAGTTGTTGTTTCATCCATAGGATTTGAGCACAGCAACTCCCCGCGGCTACATATTCAGCCTCGGTGGTAGACAACGCAACACTTACTTGTTTCTTACTAAACCAAGAGACAAGAGAGCTACCGAGCAAATGGCAAGTGCCACTTGTGCTCTTGCGGTCCAATTTGCATCCAGCAAAATCGGAATATCCAATAAGTTGGCATGAAGAGCCTTTGGGGTACCATAGACCCACATTTGTAGTACCAATGAGATACCTTAATATCCGTTTCACCGCAGTAAGGTGAGACTCCTTCGGACATGACTGATAGCGAGCACATAAACACACGCTAAACATGATGTCCGGACGACTAGCGGTAAGATAAAGAAGAGAGCCAATCATACCTCGATACTTTTTAGTGTCGACTTCCTTACCTTTTTCATCTTTGTCTAGATGATCGGATGTGCTCATGGGAGTAGCCATTTCTTTTGCATTGTTCATCTCAAAGCGTTTTAGTAGTTCTTTGCAATATTTGGCTTGGCATATGAATGTACCTTCTTTCATTTGTTTCACTTGTAGCCCCAAAAAGAATGTTAACTCGCCCATCATAGACATTTCAAATTCGCTAGTCATTAGATCGGAAAATTCCTTGCATAAAACATTGTTAGTAGCACCAAATATAATATCGTCTACATATATTTTAACTAATAAAATATCATTGTTTTTGTGCTTGACAAAGAGGGTTGTGTCAACTTTTCCCCTAATGAAATCATTTTCCAAAAGAAATTTACTCAACCTTTCATACCAAGCTCGAGGAGCTTGTTTTAAACCATAAAGAGCCTTTTTGAGTTTGAAAACATGATCGGGATATTTAAAATCTTCAAAGCCGGGGGGTTGTTTGACATAAACTTCTTCTTCAATAAAACCATTTAGAAAAGCACTTTTCACATCCATTTGATATAGAATAAAATTCATTGAAGAGGCGAAAGCAAGTAATAGACGAATAGCTTCTAATCTAGCTACGGGAGCATAGGTTTCCTCATAATCAATACCTTCTGCTTGACTATAGCCTTTTGCCACAAGCCTAGCTTTGTTTCTAGTGATTATACCATTTTCATCTAGTTTATTGCGAAAAACCCATTTCGTACCAATTATAGAATGACCTTCGGGTCTTGGCACCAAATCCCAAACGTTATTGCGTTCAAATTGGTTAAGCTCCTCTTGCATTGCCAAGGTCCAAAATTCATCCCCAATTGCTTCGGAGATGGTTTTAGGTTCAATTTGAGAAAGAAAAGCAGTAAGTTCTAAAGTGTTTTTGAGGGAGTTTCGGGTACTTACCTTTTCTCCAACATCGCCGATTACCTGTTCGAGAGGATGATCCTTGATCGTTCTCCACTCGTTAGGCGTATTTATTCCTTTTTCTACTTGTGGCGCTTCTTCCGTTGGTTGTTCCCCAATTTCATTTTTGTTTTCCTTTGAAGGTTCTTCTTGGATTTTATCTTTCAAGCTATCCAAGATACCTGCAAGATCAAAACCGGATTCCTTTCTCGCCAAGCGAGTATTATCTTCGGAAAACACAACATGAGGGGATTCTTCCACAATTTGGGTTCTTTTGTTAAAGATCCTATATGCTTTGCTACGTGAGGAATAACCAATGAAAATACCTTCATCCGATTTAGCATCAAACTTACCCAATTGGTCCTTGCCATTATTATGAACAAAACATTTACAACCAAAAACACGTAAATGAGAAATGTTGGGTTTTCTACCCTTATAAAGTTCATATGGGGTTTTCATGAGTATCGGCCGAATTGCTACTCTATTTAAAACATAGCAAGCGGTACTCATAGCGTCCGCCCAAAAGTATTTGGGAATCTTAGCTTCGTCGAGCATGGTTCTAGCCATCTCTTCGAGACACCTATTTTTCCTTTCCACCACCCCATTTTGTTGTGGTGTCCGTGGAGCGGAAAAGGTGTGTTCGATTCCGAGTTCGTCACAAAAATCCGCAAAGAGATTGTGATCAAACTCTCCCCCATGATCACTTCTAATCGAAGTGACGGTCGATTCCTTTTCGTTTTGAACACGCTTAAGGAAATACTTGAAATTTTGAAAAGCATCACTTTTATTTGCAAGAAATAGAGTCCAAGTAAATCTGGAAAAGTCATCAACAATTACAAAAACATATTTATTTTTACCAAGACTTTCAATACGAGAGGGACCAAATAAATCCATGTGAAGTAATTGCAAAGGTCTAGACGTTGAAACAATATTCTTGGATTTAAAAGATGCTTTGGTTTGCTTCCTTTTTTTACAAGAATCGCAAATAGAATCATTTTCAAACTTTAAACTGGGAAGACCAACTACTAAGTTTTGAGAAAGAAGCTTGTTCAAAAGATGCATGTTCATGTGTGCTACTCTACGATGCCATAGCCAAGAGTTATCCTCTTTGCTTATTAACCAATCAACATATTCGGGTGAGGAGTTTGCAAGATCAACCATATAGATATTATCAATTCTAAAACCACGAAGTATGATCTTGAAATCACTACGTCTAAATACAAGACATTCATCCGAATCAAATAGAGCAAGATTTCCCTTGTCACATAATTGGCTTATGCTCAAGAGATTATGCTTCAAACCTTTCACAAGTAGTATATGTTTAATAGAGGAGTTTTCGTCCTTACCGACCGAACCAATGCCGATGATTTTTCCTTTATTGTTATCACCAAATATGACACTTCCTCCTTCTTTGTGCTCTAGTTGAAGGAATTTGGATTCATCTCCCGTCATGTGTTTGGAGCATCCACTATCAAGGTACCATAGTACACTTGATCCCTTCAAGCACACCTACAAAACAAATTAATGTTCTTTAGGTACCCATGCCATCTTGGGTCCTTGAGGGTTAGGCATGTTATAATGATGCAATTGATTTATATGTCTATGACGAGTAAAGCAAGCGGGAGCAATATGACCAATACGTCTACAATAATGACAAGTCACATTGGGATTATGCATTTTTCTAGGTACATAGTAACTAGATGAATGAAGGTTGCTTACTCTACTTTGAACACCATTGTTTCTCCTATCATGAGTTCTAGGAGGTTCACGAGTTTGTCCAAAGAATGCATCATTTCTAGAATATCTACTTCTAGGTGGAGGGTCATTTCTTGGTCTTCTAAATTGTTCAAGGTTTGGCCTAAAATATGCATCATTTCTAGGTCTTCTAGCATTTTCACTATTTGGTCTAACATGCAAGTTATTTCTAGGATTTCTACTTCTAGGATAAGCATTTTGGTTATTAGTCCTAGGTTGAGCTCTAGGTTGTTGTGGTTTAGCACCAACCTTTTCTTCATTCTTGAATCCTATTCCATGTTTAGTTGATTTTAGATTAACAAGCACATCATTCAAGTTTTTATGCGAAGAATTAAACTTATCTAATGTGCCTTTAAGTCTAGCTACTTCATTCTTAAGAAGCACACAAGAAGAACAGTTTCTAGTAGAACCTTCAGGTTTATCAGCACTTCTTTTTCCATAAAACTTGTTTTCCTCTTTTAGCTTCTCATTTTCGAAAACCAGTTTTTCTAATTCTTTTTCTTTTAATGAAAGCTGTGTTTGAAAATCTTTTTCTTTTAGAGAGGCACTTTCTTTAACACTTTTGACAGTTTTTGAAGCTTTGATAAATTCAGCATATAGTTCATCAAAAGCATTTCTCATTTCATCAAGAGTAAAGAAATTTTGAGAGGAGATTTGACTTACCTCGTCTTTGCCATCTTCTTGAGCCATAAGACATAAATTTGCTGCTTCATCGTCTTCTTCTTCGCTTGCTTCATCTCCGGAATCTCCTCCCCAAGAGATGTATGCACGTTGCTTTTTGAAGGGTTTCTTCTCCTTTTTGATGTTAGGGCAATTTGATTTTATGTGCCCGGTTTCTCCGCATTCATAGTATTTTAGTTGATCGCCTTGCTTTTTGTTCTTGCGTTCATACTCCTTGCGCATGAATTTTTGAAACCTTTTGATAACGAGTCCAAACTCGTTGTCACCTTCCTCATCAATTTGTGGTTGGCTAGCCTTTAGAGCAATCCTTTGCCTTCTTTGATCATCAACAACCGGGTTAAGTATAGTTGATTCATAGGTTTTGAGATTACCTCTTAATGCGTCAATTGTGACATTTGTGATGCCAATGGATTCTTGGATCGCATCGGCCTTTGATCGCCATGCCGGAGTGAGACTTCTGAGGATCTTCCGGACAAGTTCTCTATCCGTAAACGTCTTTTTGAGGGCGTGTAGATCATTCACGATCATTGAGAATCGCTCAAACATTTCGTCTACTTTTTCTCCTTCCTTCATGTGGAATAGTTCATAAGAGTGAGTTAAGAAATCAATTTTAGCTTCTCGTACCTGGTCGGTTCCTTCGTATGTCACTTCAAGCTTATCCCACATTTCTTTTGCTGTTTTGCAACATGATATCTTCCTGTAGTCGTTAGCATTAACAGCACAATATAATAAATTTATAGCTTTGGCATTATTTTGAACCTTACGAATATCCTCCGCGGTATATTCCTCTTCGGTCTTTGGAACCCATTCGTCTTCCACCTTCTTGGTTGGAATTTGGTTTCCATTGGTGAATACTTTCCACAAATGAAAGCTATTTGATTGCACAAAGATTTGCATCCTCTCCTTCCAGTATGAGTAGTTTGTGCCGTTGAATAGAGGAGGTCGTGTAGAGCATTGTCCTTCTTCAATTCTTGCAAAAGAGTCAAGAGTAGAAGCCATGGATGGTTCTCTCAAACGGTTAAGTTTTCAGAGAGTTGGGCTTTGATACCAATTGTTAGAAACTACGCTTTACGCTAGAGGGGGGGGGGGGTGAATAGCGTATTAATAAAATTTAGCGTTTTCTTGCAGAATTTAAACTTTGCAGGAAGTAAAATAAATGCAGAAAAATAAACTTACACAAAGATGTATACTGGTTGGCCATCAACGTGGTTAGTCCAGTCCCCGAGAGACTCTCTCGAGATTTTTCACTATCTTGTTAAGCTTACGGGTGCTCAACAAACCGTTACACACTTGAGGACACAAGCCTCAAACAGTTGCTCGGAGATCGCAATCTCAAAGACTTCACCCAAGGAAACGCAAGTTCCTTGAAACAAGAGAATCGCAATTCTCTTACACGTATATCAAATACTTGGACACTCACTTAACTAAAGTACTCCTTATTGAGTAGATATGAGTAAAAGAATATGTTCAAGATCACAACAACTTTAAGCAATAATATGGCTCTCAAAAGCTTTATGAAATGAGTAGAAAATGAAGAATAATTGAATGAAAGCTTATAGCAATGTAATGATCAGTTTGTGTGTGTTGTTGTTGTTAAGACACTAAAATGAAGCTGTATTTATAGTTGAAAAACTTGGCATTACCGTTGCCTAATTGCCAATTAAGAGTTGCTGAAATTACTCAGTGATAATCGATTATTAAGACCACATAATCGATTATCTGCCAGTCAGTTTAAAAATCAATCCCAGATTTAACGCTTCACAATCGATTATACATAATCTATAATCGATTACTGGCAATATTCAAAATCGGATAATCGATTACACTAAGTTCATAATCGATTACTTTAGCAACGTTCTAAAAATCATTTCCGGATTTTAAGCAAAACATCGATTATATAAAATCTATAATCGATTACTTCAGCAACGTTCTAAAAATCATTTCCAGATTTTAGGCAAAACATCGATTATATAAAATCTATAATCGATTACCTTATGGTATTTGAAAATCATTTGACAACGGTCAGCTTCAACAATCGATTGTCCTGTGCAACAATCGATTACTTGTTATTTTCTGAAAATCATGAAACTTACTGTCTCAGTGATAATCGATTATCTAAAGACATAATCGATCACTTGGTTAATTTAAAATCACTGGAAGACACTGTCTCAACATAATCGATCACCATTAGTTCATAATCGATTATTTTGAGTATTGAAAAACTTTACCTCAACAACAATCGATTGTCATTTGTTCACAATCGATTATCATGCAGATTTGGAAAAACCTGATGTTCACTGTCTTACTCACAATCGATTACCATTAATTCATAATCGATTGTCATGCAGTCTTGGCTCAGAAACAATCGATTATCATAAGTACATAATCGATTATTTTAGCCCAGATTTTTGAGGCATGTTTAGAAAACATTTTGTCTAATGTAAATATGCATGTTTGAAAATCTTTTTGACACGGAATTAAATATGCATGATGTTGGAAAATAGTTTTATGAGAGAGGCCATACTATGAGTCAAGTTATAGGATCGAGATTACAATTTAGAACAACTCAATAACAATTAAGAGCTATATCTTGAACTTCAATCTTATTCGCAACCATTGTGCGCTTGTACTTGAATTCCGTCATATATCAATTTTTGCTTCGTTTGTCATTCATCAAAACCTACAAAAGAGTACTCGTTTAGTATATTGCATTGAGAACGTGTTTCTAACAATTTCTAGAGAAGTTTCTTCGTGTTACTCAGAGAGAGGCCCATCGGAGGCAGTTTGAGTGCCACCAGCAGGGTTCCATGGCGATCACCCAATATGAGACCGGGTTCATCGATTTAACTCTCCATGCTCTTGTCATACTTCCTACCGAGAGAGAGAGAGAGAGAGAGAGAGAGAGAGTGAGAAGGTTTATTGACGTTCCTATTCAGCTGATCCATCTTCAGATAGCCAAGAAGGCCGGGAGTGAGATCACTTTTTAGGAGGCAGCTTATGTGGCATGCATAGTTGAGATGGTTTTGTCTTAGGTAGGTGGTCATGGGTCAGATAAGGGACCCCGTCATTCAGGCAGATTTAGTGGAGCCTCATCTGGAGGCAGAGATTCATATGGTAGAGGCCATCCTCTTAGGCCCTTTCAATCAGCTCTTTAGGTTTCTCACGATGCTCCGTGTGGCTGTGGTTCTCGCATACAGTATTCTGATCAGTAGCCCTATAGTGCGCAACCAGCTGCTATCAGTGCATCGCCGCTCCAGAGTTTTTGAGGTGGTCATTCAGGTCGCCAAGGTCCGTCCCAGTTTCCTCAGCCATAGTATTCAGGTGGATGTTATGAGTGTGGTGAGTATGGTCATATCTAGGGGGCTTGTGCGAGGTTTATGGGTACTCAGTCGTAGCAGCAGGGTCCCCGTGTTGTGATTCAAGCACCAGATGTTCCACAGACCACCCTGCCATCTAGGGGTAGGGTTAGAGGTGCTAGAAGTGGAGATAGAGGATTTAGAGGTGGAGCTCAAGCCACTAGATATGGAGGCTAGCTAGCTGCAGGCCATCCAAGAGAGGTGGTTTAGGGTGGTGGGGCCTAGCCCCGATGTTATACTCTTCCAGCCAGGACCGAGGCTAAGGCTTCAGATATAGTGATCATAGGTACTGTTCTGGTTTGTGATAGAGATGCTTTAGTGCTATTTGATCCAAGGTCTACGTATTCGTATGTGTCATCTTATTTTGCACCATATCCCGTCCCGCCTAGTGATTCGCTAAGTATTCTTATCTATGTGTCTATACTGGTGGGTGATTCTATCGTGGTTGATTGAATCCATCATTCTTGTATTGTGGTGATTAGGGGTTTTGAGACTCATGCAGATTTGTCGGTTTTAGTCATGGTCGACTACGATGTTATATTGGGGATGGATTGGTCATCACCTTACCACGCTATCTTGGATTGTCATGCCAAGACTATGACCTTAGCTTTAGCGGGTATGCCTCATTTAGAGTGGAGAGGGACTCTTGGTCATTTTACCCATAGCATTATCGCTTATGTGAAGGCTCAGCGTATGGTCGAGAAGGGGTGTTTGGCCTATTTGGATTATGTTCGTGATTCCAGTGCCGAGGTTCCCTCCATTGATTTTGTGCCTGTGGTTCATGCGTTTTGTGAGATTTTCCCTTCAGATTTGCCGGGGATGCCACTCGACAGGGATATTGACTTCTACATTGATTTGGCTTGGGCACTCAGCCCATTTCTATCCTGCCATATGGCATGGCCCCGCTAGAGTTGAAAGAGTTGAAGGAGCGTTGCAAGACTTGCTTGAGAAGGGATTCATTAGACCCAGCGTTTCGCCTTGGGTGCGCAGGTGTTGTTTGTTAAGAAAAAAGACGGTTCTATGAGAATGTGCATTGATTACCATCAGTTGAATAAGGTTACAATCAAAAATAAGTATCCATTGCCGAGGATTGATGATTTGTTCGATCAGCTTCAAAGTGCCAAAGTATTTTCAAAGAATGACTTGAGATTTGTCTACAATCAGCTAAGGATTAGGGCATCCGATGTCCTAAGATAGCTTTCCGCACTCGGTACAAGCATTATGAGTTCCTGGTTATGTCACTCGGGTTGACAAATGCCCCAGCAACTTTTAAGGATTTGCTAAACCGAGTGTTCAGGCCTTATTTGGAGTCATTCATGGTAGTCTTCATTAATGATATTTTAACATATTCCCGCAGCCATGAGGAGCACGAGAAGCATCTGAGAGTGGTTCTTTAGACTCCGAAGGATAGTCAGCTATATGCTAAGTTCTCGAAGTGTGAGTTCTGGTTGAGTCTGGTTGCATTCCTGGGTCATGTTGTATCAGCATAGGGTATCATGTTGATCCAAAAAGATTGAGGCATTCAAGAACTGGCCTGACCAGCACCAGCTACAGAGATTCATAGTTTCTTGGGATTGGCAGGCTACTATCATTGGTTTGTGGAGGGGTTCTCATCTATCACAGTCCCGATGACCAGGTTGACCTAGAAGGGTGCCCAGTTCAGATGGTCAGACGAGTGTGAGGCAAGCTTCCAAAAGCTCAAGACAGCTCTAACTACGGCTTCGATGTTGGTTTTGCCCACAGGTTCAAGGCCTTATACAGTTTATTGTGATGTTTCCCGTATTGGGTTTGGTACAGTATTGATGTAGGATAGGAAGGTTATTGCCTATGCTTCGAGGTAGTAGAAGATTCATGAGAATAACTATTCGGTGCATGATTTAGAGTTGGCATCCATTATTCACGCATTGAAGATTTGGAGGCATTATCTATATAGCGTGGCACGTGAGGTGTTCACTGATCACAAGAGTCTTCAGTAATTGTTCAAGCAAAGGGAGCTGAATTTAAGGAAGAGAAGATAGTTGGAGTTGTTGAAGGACTATGATATCACTATTTTGTATCATTCGGGAAAGGGCAATGTGGCAGCCGATGCGTTGAGTAGGAAGTCAGCCAATATGGTCTTGCTTATATTCCGGTCGGCGAGAGACTGCTTGCTTTGGATGTTTAGGCTTTGGCAATTCGGTTTGTGAGGTTAGATATTTCTAAGCCTATTTGTGTATTAGATTGCACGATCGCTCGTTCTTCGTTATTGGAGCGTATCCGTGATCGGCAGTTTGATGATCCCTATTTGTGTGTCCTTAGAGACACGATGGAGGTGCCAAGAAGATTGCCTTAAGTGATGATGGAGTTTTGAGATTGTAGGGTCGAGTTTTTGTGCCTAACGTGGATGGGCTTCAAGAGTTGATTTTAGAGGAGGCCTATAGCTCCAAGTACTCTATTCATCCGGGCGCCGTGAAGATGTAGCAGGATTTGCGGCAGCATTATTGGTGGCATAGAATGAAGAAGGATGTTGTTGCATATGTGGTTCGGTGTTTGAATTGTCAGTAGGTTAAGTATGAGCATTAGAGGCCTGTGGGATTGTTTTAGAGGATTAATCTTCCCGAGTGGAAGTGAGAGCGGATCACTATGGACTTCATTACTAAACTCCCGCAGACTCGGAAGAAGTTCAACGCCATTTGGGTCATTGTTGATAGGATGACCAAGTCAGTGCATTTTATTCCTGTGGAAGTGTCCTATTTGTCCGAGAGGTTAGCTGAGATCTATATCCGGGAGATTGTTTGTCTTTATGGTGTATCGGTATCAATCATTTCGGACTGAGGAACAAAAATAACCTCGTGCTTCCGGAGAGTAGTTCAGCGAGAGTTGGGCACCCAGATTGAGTTGAGTACAGCATTTCATCCTCAGACGGACAAGGAGTCCAAGCGAACTATTCCGATTTTGGAGCATATGCTCCGAGCCTGTGTCATTGACTTTGGAGGTTTGAGGGATCAGTTTTTGCCTTTAGCAGAGTTTGCCTACAACAATAGCTACAAGTCGAGTATCCAGATGGCTCCTTATGAGGCTTTATATGGTAAGTGGTTTTGATCTCCGGTTGGATGGTTTGAGGTGGGGGAGGCTCGGTTGTTGGGTACAGATCTGGTTTAGGAGGCCTCGGACAAGGTCAGGATAATTCAGGATAAGCTTCGTACAGCTCAGTCCATGCAAAAGAGTTATGCAGACCATAAGGTTCGAGATGTGGATTTTATGGTTGGTGAGCGGGTGTTGCTCCGAGTATCTCCTATGAAGGGCGTGATTAGAGTTAGGAAGAAGGGCAAGCTTAGCCCTAGGTTCATTGGCCTGTTTAAGATCCTTGATCAAGTGGGAGAGGTGCCTTATAGACTTGCATTCCGCCAAGCTTATCAGTCGTACATCCAGTGTTTCATGTGTCCATGCTCCGGAAATATCACAGCGATCCATCCACGTGTTAGATTTTAGCACTGTCCAGTTGGACAAGGATTTATCTTATGAGGAGGAGCCGGTGGTTATTCTAGACTGGCAGGTTCGTCGGTTAAGGTCGAATAGTTTTCCTTTTGTTCGTGTTCAGTGGAGAGGTCAGGCTCTTGAGGCATCGACCTGGGAGTCCAAGTCCAATATGCGGAGCCATTATCCTCAATTTTTCCCTGACTCAGGTACTTCCTTCTTCTGTCTGTTCGAGGATGAACGGTTGTTTTAGAGGTAGAGAATGTGACGACCCAAGCGTTCATCACTTGTTTTAATCAAATTTTGTGCTTCCGAGGCCTTGAAAACCTTATTTAGAGTTGCCTCGATTTGTGTACGCAGTCCGGGCGCACATCCAAAAAGCTTAAATATGAAATTCTGTGATAAATGCTAAGTTTTTATTTTGAAATGAATAAATTTGAATTTCATCAATATTTTGAGTAAACGGATCCGGACCCATGATTTGACATTCTCTGATGGTCCGTAGAAAAATATGGGACTTGGGCGTATGCCAGGAGTTGAATTCCGAGGTCCCAAGCCCGAGAAATGAATTCTTAAGAAAAATTGTTTTCTGTAAATATTTAAGAAAATTTAAAATAAAATTTGATTAGAAAGCGATGGTATCGAGCCCCTATTTTGGTTCCGGTGCCTAGTACATGTCTTATATAAGGTATAAGTCATTCCTGTAAAATTTGGTTAGAAACAGACGTCGTTTGACATGATTCAGACTTGAATTCCTAAATTTAAAACTTGATGAAGTTTGAGAAAAAGTTCTTCATTTTGAGTTTTGATTCACTATTTTTGAGGTTATTTTGGTAATTTGATCGCATAGATAAGTTCGTATGATGTTGTTGAGTTAGTACATGTGATTGGCTAGGAGCCCCGAGGTCTTGGGTGTGTTTTGGATGTGTTTCGAAAGGTTTTATGCTTGAAAAAAAATTGTTGTTTTTCCAGTTTCTGGTGTTCAGATATTTCCTTCTTCGCGTTCGCGGGAGGACCCTCGCGAATGCGATGAGTAAAATATTGCTGAAAGAACTTCCTTCTACGCGAATGCATAGACCAGGTCGCGAACGCAAGGCAACAGGGGGCTATACCTTCGCGAACGCGTTCCTGGCCACGTGAACGCGAAGGCCAGGTGGCCTGGGCAGGGGGACAGGTAGATACCTTACGTGAACGTGACCGGTAGGACGCGAACGAGAGGGATCGAGAAGCTAAATCTTCGTGATTGCGAGCCCCTTAACGCGAACGTGAAGTCCTACCAGCCTGACCCGTTGCAAACGCAAGGGATCTATCGCGAACACGTAGAGTTAAATTGCCAAGTGATTTTTTTTAATAACCCAAAACAAACTATATTGGGATTACTCAAAATTTTACAAAACTTCTTAGGCGATCCTTGGAGCACTTCTTCACAAAAACTGCTTAGGTAAGTAATTTTTAACTCGTTTCCTTCCATTTTCATCAACATCTATTGAATTTCTAGGTCTAAAACATTTGATTAAGGGTAGAAAATTAGGGATTTGGGTAGATTTAAGGCTTTTTGATTAATTGTGATTTAGACCTTGTTTTGGGGTCAAATTTTGCAAATAATTATATACTTGGGCTCGTGGGTGAATGAGTGATTTAATTTTTGTCCGAACCTCGTGTTTTGACCAAGCGGGCTCGGAGTCAATTTTGGATTTTGGGAAGAATGATTGTAAAGCTATAATTAGGCATTGTATTCAAATTGTTTAGCCTTTATTGATTTTATGAAGTCATTTATGTATAGATTCAATTGATGTAGAGCCAAATTCGAGAGGAAAAGCGGTAATTAAGGATTGAGTTGGTCGTGAAAGTTTGAGGTAAGTGTTCGGTCTAACCTTAGCTTGAGTGATTAGGAGTTGAGTCTTATTTGCTACTTGTTTCTGTTGAGTACGACGTATAGGCATGGTGACGAATATCTATATGTTGGTGTCGAGTATGGTTGTGGGTCTTAAATTGATACTTGTTGCTTTTCTTGAATGATACTATGGTTGCAATAGTGAGTAAATCCGCGGTATTGAGCAAAGACTTAGTTTATTTTCGTGGAAGTTACTTATGAGATAGAAATGATGATAATAGAGATGATTAGAAGTTGAGTTGAGATTAGTATATATATATATATATATATATATATATATATATATATATATATATATATATATATATATATATATATGAAATATTGATGGAATATTTACATTGTAAATTATCACAATATAATATACTTGAAATATGTTAAATATATATATTCTTAGTTAAAATAAAATTGTACAGAAAAAAGTTTATGACTCAAAAAAGAAAGAAATACTAAAATTCTCATTGTGTAGGGAGAATTATTTTTGAGATATTCTTCTTTCTGAATTTTTAATATATTTGGATAAGTTTATTTATGGAAAAGAAAAAAAAGTTATAGAAGAGTGAGGGAAAAAGAAATATAGTAAAAAGTGTATTAATGTAAAGGGATCCTTAATTAATGAAGTTACCAAAATGAAAATGCTAAAAAGATAAAAATAATATTATTTTTGAAATAAACAAAGTCTATTATCATTTGTAATAATAATTTTTAAAAAGGGATAAGCATGTAACAATCTCGAGAAAAAACTATGGGTGGGCTGCAATGGTTTATGTTTGGAGCTAATGCCCCCTATTTCTCAACTTATTAGGTGGGATCTAAATAACCAAACAGTTAACTTTTTTAGTTAAATATTAACTTTTAGCAAAAAATTAAATGTTAAATTTTTATATTTGTGCAGAAGTTTTTGCGGTATGTATCACCTAGATATTTAATTTATTTATTTAAGACATATTTTTTTACTAATATACATATGTGCAACAATATGGTTATTTCATGGCTCACAAATTCCCTTACTCCTGAAATAGCAGAGAGTGTCCAATACTCTGACACTGCTCATAGTATATGGTTCAACTTAACAAAAGGTATGGGTCAGTTGATGGTACAAAGATTTTTGAAGTGAAACAACAACTTGCTTCTACTACTCAGGGTCCTTTAGACATAGCTTCTTATTTCAATAAATTGAAGAAGTTGTGGGATGAATTGAGCTTTATGAGAACTTCTAGGAGTGTTGTATCTACTTGTGGTGCTGCGTGTAGTGCTAGAATTGAAATTCAGAAGGAAGTCGATGAGAGAGAAGAGAGAAATTGAAGACTGAAAAGAATGAATTAATTGATCTGTCTAGAACCATCTGTCCACATCCGTGTATATACAAATAATCTAATACAAATTTAGTGTGTGTGTGATATTACATATGTGCCCTTTCCTTCTATACAAAATTGTATAACCAATAAATATCTCAACTACCCTTATGAATTGTTACTTGGGCTGCTGAAGACATGGCCCAACTGAAATTGCATTGGGCTGATTCTGCATAGGCCCAACACCCCCCTTCAAGCTGGAGGGTGAACAAACACCCAGCTTGGGCAGAAAATGATGATGCAGAAGACCTGTCAATGGCTTGGTGAATATGTCAGCTAACTGGCTACCAGATGCAACATGATGTAAAGAGATGAGTCCATCCTGAAGCTTGGTACGAATGAAATGGCAATCAATTTCAATATGTTTAGTCCGCTCGTGAAACACTGGATTTTTGGCTATGTGTATGGCAGCTTGGTTATCACAAAATACAGGCACAGCAGAAGCAACATGTATACCAAAATCATAGAATAATCTGACCAGCCAAGTTAGTTCAGCAACTGTTTTGCTAATGGCCCTATACTCAGCTTCAGCTGAGGACAAGGAAACCACAGGTTGTTTCTTTGTTTTCCAACCAATTAAAGAACCCCCCAAAAATATGCTGAAACCAGAAACAGACCTCCTAGTGTCAGGGCAAGAGGCCCAGTCACTATCACAATATGCAGACAAAGACAAATCAGGATTGTTATTGAGAAAAACACCAAGATCAGATGTACCTTTGAGGTATCTAAGAGTATGTAAAGCAGCATCCATGTGGACTGAGGTAGGTTTTTGAAGAAATTGGCTAAGATGTTGCACAGCAAAGGCCAAATCATGCCTTGTATGAGTGAGGAAGTTAAGTTTGCCAACTAAGCTTCTGTAAGATTCAGGGGAAGAAAGAGGGGTTCCTATGTCATGCTTTAGTTTAACAGAGAGATTGAGAGGACAAGTCACAGAAGTAACATCAGAACAGTTATAGGTGAGAAGAAGATCAGTGATGAACTTCTTCTGGTGAAGAAGAAGACCATCAGCAAAATAAGCAACCTCAATGCCAAGGAAATAGTTAAGAATACCTAGGTCCCTTATCTTGAATGCAGAGTCTAAGAAAGATTTTAAAGCAGTGATTTCCTCAGGATCATTGCCAGTGACAATAATATCATCAACATACACAGCTAATAGAACAATAGAATGACCAGATTTCTTATGAAAGAGGGAGTAATCATTAAGAGAGGAAGAGTAGCCTCTAGAATACAGAGCCTGGGAAAGTTTGGCATACCATTGCCTAGAGGCTTGTTTGAGGCCATACAAGGATTTTTGGAGAAGACAGACAAAAGAAGGAGTAGAAGAAGGAGGAGAGGAAGAAGAAGAAGAAGAGGCAGAGAAAGAAGAAGGAGTAACTGTAATACCAGGGGGCAGCTTCATATAAACCTCTTCAGTGAGATCACCATGGAGAAATGCATTGTTAACATCCAACTGAAAGAGAGGCCAAGACTGCTTTACAGCAACTGCAACCAAAGTTTTAATAGTAGAGAACTTCACAACAGGAGAAAATGTATCAGTGTAATCCACACCCTCAATTTGAGTATCACCCCTGACCACTAATCTTGCCTTATATCTCTCTACACTCCCATCAGCTCTATATTTTATCTTGTAGACCCATTTACACCCAATAGCCTTCTTACCAGGAGGAAGATGAACCAAGGACCAGGTGTGATTGGCTGCCAAAGCCTCAAATTCTTTGGTCATAGCATCCTGCCAAGCAGGATCAGAGGCTGCTTGTTTGTAAGATGTAGGCTCAACTAGTGCAGTGCTAACAGAGCCATTGCAGCAAGTGGAAAAAGAATTGGTGCCAGAAATGGAAAGGGGGAGGTCACAGATGTATTGATTAAGATGAGCAGGAGTGGTGTGGAGCCTTCCAGATCTTCTAGGAGCAGGCAGATGGTCTGTAGTAGGAGAAGTATGAATAGGGTTGGACAAAGGTATTGTATTAGAGGGTGGTGAACATTGTATTGAATTAGAAGTAGAGGTAGGGAAGGAAGGAGAAGAAACAGGTGATTGGGAAGGGCTGACTGATGGAAGATCAGGAGGAACAGGATAGTCAGGGTAGGAAGGAGGAATGGAGGATGGAACAGATGCATCAGTAGGAGGTGGATAATCATGGCAAGAAGAAGGAATAGAAGATGGAACAGAGGAAGTACTCCAAGGAAAAGCAAAAGGAAAAACATCTTCATGGAAAACAACATCCCTGGATATGAGTGTAAGCTTAGTTTTCAGGTTATAAAACTTGTAACCCTTTTTACCCAGTGGATACCCTATGAATACACAAGGATCAGCCCTTGGTTGAAACTTATCTCTATGTTGTTTAGGCACAGAAGCAAAACATAAACAGCCAAAAGTTTTGAGATGTAGTAAAAAGGGACTCCTTCCAAATAGTAATTCATAAGGAGAAACATTGTTAAGAAGTTTGGAAGGAAATCTATTTATAAGATATGTGGCAGTAAGGACACAATTCCCCCAGAATCTGAGAGGGAGTTTGGACTGAAAAAGCAAGGCCCTGGCTGTTTCTAAAAGATATCTATGTTTCCTCTCAACAACACCATTTTGTTGTGGAGTGTGAGAGCAAGATGTTTGGTGAAGGATGCCATTGTCAGTGAAGAATGTGGTTCCAGCATGGCTGGACCCAAGTTCAAGAGCATTATCACTTCTAATGGTTTGGACAACAGCCTGAAATTGTGTTTTTATCATGGCAACAAAAGCTTGGATAATTGAAAAAGCATTGCTCTTGGATCCCATAAGATGAGTCCAAGTAGACCTTGTATAATCATCAACTAGACAGATCAATTAATTCATTCTTTTCAGTCTTCAATTTCTCTCTTCTCTCTCATCGACACTGTTCATCTTCTTCTTCAAGTTTTCTCTCAATCCGTCGAGTTACAATGTTAACATGGTATCAGAGCGGGTATATTCCGGTTCTACTCGCCACGAGCTTTCGATCGATGTTACCCTCACCGGCTTTCACTCAAGTTTCTGTTGATTCACAAAATTAGGGTTTTTCGATTCGGTTAGTTTTCGTCAAAATTACTTGTATTTTGTTGTAAAAATTGTTGCATGTTGTGTAAACATCAGAAGTTGTAATTTTTGTTTGTGTTTTGTTTGGTTTGTGGTTGGTTCATGTGTTAGCCAGTTGGTGTAGTTACGATCTGTTGTTTGTTTGTGTTTAACCATCATCAGTAGTTAATAATGGTGGATGTAGTTGATGATTCTTCTTCCGTTCCTACTAGTTTTGTCCCTAGTCCCTCGAATCCTCTATTTCTCATGTCGTCTGATGTTCCTGGTATTTCCTTGGTTACCAATCCTTTCTCAGGGATTGGTTTTGGGGGTTGGAGAAGAAATGTGATAGTCTCTTTGTCCGCTAGAAACAAAATAGGTTTTATAGATGGCTCTGATACCATGTTAACATTGTAACTCGACGGATTGAGAGAAAACTTGAAGAAGAAGATGAACAGTGTCGATGAGAGAGAAGAGAGAAATTGAAGACTGAAAAGAATGAATTAATTGATCTGTCTAGAACCATCTGTCCACATCCGTGTATATACAAATAATCTAATACAAATTTAGTGTGTGTGTGATATTACATATGTGCCCTTTCCTTCTATACAAAATTGTATAACCAATAAATATCTCAACTACTCTTATGAATTGTTACTTGGGCTGCTGAAGACATGGCCCAACTGAAATTGCATTGGGCTGATTCTGCATAGGCCCAACAATTTAACCTCTTAGCAATAAAAGAAACTTCAAAAATATTATTATAAAATCTTATTTATCATAATTTATTCTAAAATTTATGCTTATTCATATTTATATTTTCTTTAGTTTCCAATCTGATACAAATTATAGATGTGATGTTAATTTAAGAATATTTTTATCATTTATTTGAAAATTCACAATTGTTTTTCATTTATTTGAAAAAAATAATATCTGTGATGTTGTTGTAAGAATGTTTTTATCATTTTTTTAAAAAAAATTTAAAAAAGAATGTATATTATATTTTCTTCGCTCTAAAAAACCTTTCCTTTCCTGTTTTGTAAAAATTGCACGGGCCGCCTTATTTGGTCGCTCCCATTTAGTCTATATAAATTTTTTTTAAAATTTTTTACTTGTATTCATTTTTTAAATAACTTTAGCCCCCTTTCTCCTCCTTCTTCTCCTCATTCATTTTCTTCTTATAATTCTTCTTCTTCTTCTTCTTCTTCTTCTTCTTCTTCTTCTTCTTTTCTTCTGTTGTTGTTGGTGTTGTTGTGACTTCAATTGATGGGATGATTGCCATAAATATGTTTAACAATTATTTAAAAATAAATTATAATAATTACATAAATTAGTATATAATAATTTTTGAATATTTTCACATACGTAAATTAGTAAACAATGATAATTCTATTTTTTTCACATTTATTGTTTCCAAAATTTATGATTTAGATACTGTTGGCAATCTGATTATTTATCTTGTATGGTAGACAGCTTTTTCAAAAACTTCAACTTACATAGTGCTGAAGTTTTTTACAAATAAACTAAATAACTTCAGCTCTAGAGCTAAAGCTCGACAGTTACATTAGCTGAAGTTCGCCAGTTACAAAACGCCAGTTATAAAAACAAAAACTTCAGCTCTAGAGCTGAAGTACATCAGTTACAAAAACAAAAATTTCAGGTCTCGCTAGTTACAAAAATAAAAACTTAACACACTTGGTGTAGCACACTTGTTACTTCAGGCACGTCTACTAGAATGCTGAAGTTTTGCGTAATTGTCTTTGCTACTTCAGCTCCGTATACTAACGCTATGCCAAAAAGCAAGTACGTTTATAATTTTTTTTTTACAAAATAAATACAAATTAAAACGCGATATAAAACACGAATATAGATGCAAATTGCCCCTCTGTTTAACAGCAAGATAAAATGGAAAAGCATAAGAAATTTTTTATAGTTGATTTATTTAGGAAGAAAAAGTTGGTTTTACTGGTAGAAAAGAAAGCACTATTTTCTGTAGAATCTATAATTTATTATATATTTCTTATAATAATTCAAACTAATTTTAATATCTACGTGTTTGATGATTCTTGTCTAACCTAAAAATCCCTTTAACAGTTCAAGGTATGCTTTTAAGTACAAAACCTACCCAGCCATCCCCCAAATTATCAAACATCAAAGGCAAAATACATAATATACACTATCATACCTACATGGCCAGTGCGTAATTTACCAATAAAAATGAGGAGTATGAAGAAACAAAAGAATTTATCTGATTCTTTATTTGAAGATCAAACAAAATTGATCCAACGATTTTAAATATTTTTTTTTCTTTTCTTTCTTTTATTTCGTTTCTTTTATTTCGTTCCTTTTATTTTATTTTGTTCTTTCTCAACAATTAGAAGATCTCCCCTATTTTTTCTTATCGTCCCTATATCTCTGTTTATTTTCACGAGACTTCTCCCTAAAAATTAAGAAGAGTTTATTAATGAAGCTTGATGGTCTTTGGAATTTTAAAGGTGAAGAACGATAATATTTGAAGAGGGATTATCTAGTTTTGTTCAAATTATTTTGAGATTTCTTTGGAATATTGAAAATACTATTGAAATGAAGGAAATAAAAGTAGCAGAAATCCTATGAAAATGGCGGATCTTAATAATCAATTTTGGGAATCACATGCTCGAAAAGAAAATAACAAAAAAGAAAAAGGTAAGAAAGATAATGGAAAAAATGAGGTAAAAATAAAACTAGCAGATATAGAGAAATCTAAATGGGAGTCGAAGAGATTGCAGCCATGGTGGTATATTTGATGAAGAATATGGGTTTAATTCTAATTTAAAGTTTTTAATTTTTTTAATATGCTGATGACACGTGTCACTATCTCATTGGTGTGTGATATTACACATGTTTTGAAAAACTGATCAAGAAAAAAATAATGTGTATTAAAAACAGTCTGAAAAGATTGAGTGTGTAAAGTTATTTTCGTTCGCAAAAAATGTATATCAAGGACTTGATCCATAGTTCAGGGGGTAATATATTTTGCCAACATCAAATATACACACGGGGGACATCAAACATAAACGACTCAATTATACAAACAAACTAGTGATATTTTCTCCGATTCGCGGTGTTACAAAAAAATCAGTAAAATAATTATATGAACTTTTCTTTTTTGTAAATTTATTTAATATAAAAATAAAGTTTTCGTGTATATGTACACAAAATTGTTTTTATAAATTAATTGATTAAACAAAAAAAGATAATTATTTTGCTCAACTAGGCAGAACCCTATTCATATCATTAATTTACATAAATATATATAGTGTACAACGTGAATAAAGTCAATCAATCTTGAGATATTTCACTTAGAGCGTTGCTAAATTTTATATTCATATTTGCTTATCCTAGGTTTGATTTCTCAAAAGCACTTTTGTGTGAGAGACATTTGTTCTAGAAGATGCTTCAATGAAGATTCAGTTTCAAATTGACTATCCTACAACAACAACAATCTAGTAATGTCCCACAAAGTGGGATATAGAGGGGAGGTAATATGTATACGAGCCTTACCCCTACCCGAAAGGGCAGAGAGGTTGTTTCCAATCGACCCTCGGCTCAGTGAAGGAGAGAAAAAACAAAAACAACAACAAAAATAAAAACAAAAGGGCATTAGTAAGTCCAGCAGAAATAGCATAAATACCTATCTAAACATAAGAACCATAAATAAATAGCATGCAATAGTATCATACAGTAACTACCATAAATAACTACCATAAGGGAGACACAATCAAAAACACAAAACATCTATGGATAGCCCTGTCAAGTCTCACCCAACCCCGGGTGAGTAGTACGAAAAACTCTAGGGGCTCCTATCCTACAACCTTGATACTAGACCTCCAGAATTTCCTATCAAGGGTCATGTCCTCGGAAACCTGCATTCTAGCCATGTCATGCCTAATAACCTCTCCCCAATACCTCTTAGGCCTTCCTCTGCCTCGCCGAACGCCGACCATCGCCAGTCTTCACAACTCCTCACCGGGGCATCAGGACTTCTCCTTCGCAAATGCCCGAAACACCTCAGCCTCGCCTCCCGCATCTTCTCATCCACCGGGGCCACCCCCACCTTCTCTCGAATAATTTCATTCTTAATCTTATCTAACCTGGTGAGACCGCATATCCACCTGCGCATCCTCATCTCCGCAACCTTCATTCTCTGAACATGAGAGTTCTTCACTGGCCAACACTCTGGCCATACAACATTGCAGGTCTAACCACAACTCTATAAAATTTCCCCTTGAGTTTCTGTGGAACTTTCTTGTCACACACGACTCCTGATGCAAGCCTCCCCTTTGACCACCCCGCTCCTATACGATGAGTGACGTCCCCGTCAATCTCTCCATCCCCCTGAATCGCCGTCCCAAGATATCTGACACTGTCCCTCTTGACGATGACCTATCCAATCATCACGTCCCTGCCTACTTCGCTCGGCTCGGCGCTAAACTTGCACTCCAGGTATTCTGTCTTAGATCTACTTATTTTGAAACCCTTAGACTCGAGAGTCTGTCTCCATACCTATAACCTCTCAATAACACCGACCCTCGTCCCGTCTGTCAAGACTATATCATCAGCAAATAGCATACACCAAGGCACATTCCCTTGAATATGTCGGGCTAGAGCATCCATCACCAAGGCAAACAAGAGAGGGCTAAGCGCTGATCCTTGATGGAGCCCCATAACCACTGGAAAATGATCTGAGTCGCCACCCACCGTCCTAACCCTAGTCTTAACTCCATCGTACATGTCCTTGATTACTCTGATGTAGGCTTCCGGCACGCTCTTCGCCTCCAAGCACCTCCTCTGGGACCTTGTCATACGCCTTCTCCAAGTCGATAAGCACCATGTGCATGTCATTCTTCTTATTCCTGAACTGCTCCACCAGCCTCCTGACAAGGTGGATAGCTTCTGTAATGGAGCGACCCGGAATGTAACCGAACTGATTCACATATATAGATGTCATCTCCCTCACCCTCGCCTCGATCACCCGCTCTCAGACCTTCATGGTGTGACTTATTAATTTGATACCCCTATAGTTATTGCAGCACTGCATGTCCCCTTTGTTCTTGTACAAGGGCACCAAAGTACTCCACCTCCACTCATCCGGCATCCTTTTTGTCCTGAAGATCGCATTGAACAAGCTGGAGAGCCACTCCACTTCTAACCTACCCATGCACTTCCAGAACATTACCGGTATCTCGTCAGGCCCGGTCGCTCGACCCCTACTCATCTTGCGCAAAGCCCCCATGACCTCCTCCGCCCTAATGCATCTGCAGTACCCAAGGTCTCTATGTTGCTCTGAATGACCCAACTCCCCTAGCTCTATGTTACGATCCCCCTCCTCGTTAAGTAAGTCTCGAAAGTACGCTTGCCACCTCTGCTTGACTTGAGACTCCTCCATCATAACTCTACCATCCTTGCCTTTGATGCACCTAACTTGGTCAAGATCACGCACCTTCCTTTCCCTTGCGTTAGCTAACCGGAATAACTTTCTGTCCCCGCCTCTCTCCCCTAGTTCCTCGTACAAGCGACCAAACGTCGCGTTTTTAGCTTCCGTAACCGCCAGCTTTGCTTCTTTCCTCGCCACCTTGTAGATCTCTGCGTTCTTCCTCGCTTGTGCTCACTGCCAACTTAGCAAACGCCGCCTTCTTCACCTCTACTTTTCCTTCGACTACATCGTTCCACCTCCAGTCACCCTGATGTCTGCCTGAATAGCCCTTGGCTACCCCGAGCACGTCCCGCTCTACCTCCCTACTCAAGTTCGCCGTCTCTGACCAAATAGCGTCCGCTTCCCCAGAACTTCTCCTAGCTCCGCCCTCAGCTAACCTCATCTCCAACTCCTATGCTTTCTCCTTAGTCAAAACACCCCATCTAATCCGCGGTTGTCCCCGAGCACCCCTCCTCTTCCTCTTCACTCAGAGACCGACATCCATCACTAGGAGTCTATGAAGAGTTGAAAGGGACTCTCCCGGAATAACCTTGCAGTCGTTGCACATATCCTTATCGCTCCTTCTGAGGAGGAGGTAATCAATCTGAGTCCTTGCTGCTGAACTCTTGAAGGTGACCAAATGCTCCTCCCTCTTCTGAAATGTCGAGTTCGCAATCAGAAGCTCGGAAGCCCCGGCGAAATCAAGCAGGGACATGCCTCCTCCGTTCCTAAACCCCAAAGTCAAAGCCACCGTGCACCTCACCATAACCACCAATATCAGCCCCAATATGACCATTAAAGTCCCCTCCAATAACTAACTTCTCAGATTGGGGGATACTACTCACCAGATCATCCAAGCCCTCCCAAAAGCGCCTCTTAGCCTCCTCGTCTAAGCTCGCTTGCGGCGCGTAACCGCTGATGACGTTGAGGACGCAACCCCCAATAAACAACTTAATATACATTAACCTATCATTCACTCGCCTAACCTCGACCAGGGACTCCCTTAGATCCCTATCCACCAAGATGCCCACTCCATTCTTACCTCTCACGACCCCAGAATACCACAGCTTAAACCCGCCTACATTCCTCGCCTTCGACCCTTTCCACCTAGTCTCCTGGACACAGGCTATGTGAACCCTCCTTTTCTGAAGAACCTTCGCCAACTCAATGGACTTACCCGTTAGAGTGCCTATGTTCCACGACCCAATCATTAATCTATGAGCGCCCGCTACCCTCTTCCCACCCTTACCTCCCGCCCTACCTGCAGGACCACTCCATGCCCCCCTACTCACCCCCGCCACCGACCCACCCCCCGAGGACATGACCTTACACAATCATCCCCCGCCGCGGCCACTATCCCTCCAACCAACTATGGAGAGTAGTGACGCACACACGCACTATAGCGGAGTACGCAAAAGAGGCAAACTAGATAGCAACAGAGTAAACCTCACAGGGAATGCTAGGTAAAATACGTGAAAAGGTGTACAACGTAAACAAGAGAGTGAGAGGTACCAACTCCCGGTGGAAAAACCTGAATGTAGTCTTTGATGCGCCCAAGGTCAACTGCTACCGACTCTTGCACTTCCCGGCCGGTGTTGTTTAGCTCTTCACTCCCAAACGCCGCGAACTGGCCTCGCCGCCGCGACTAGTACCTGGGATGAGTTTTCCTGAAGCTTATCGAAATATGTAGTTCTGTTGCATCCTGCCAAAAGTCTGAACGGGAGTCGCCTGAAGTACTGTAGCTTGTCGAAAATCCTCGCCGGAAAAATAAGGCACCTGTCCAAGAAAACAGAACACACCCGCACACACTCACTAAATGCAGAAGAGAGAATAAGAAGAAAAGACGAATACAGAGAAGAAATGGAGACAGCAAGACCTAGCCAAAGCAGCCACAAATTCAACAATTCAACTAGCAATTTTGGAGAGTTTAAATACTCTTGGAATCCCAAAAAACCACGAGCCAACAAACTGAAATCTTTCTTTCTTTTTTTTTTCAAGATCTGAAATTTTTTTTTTTTCTGCTAGGTTGAAAAAGGGGAGGGATCTGTTTGGTTCTCTCTTGAGAGGATGGAGGGTCGGCCGATGAAGTCTTTTGGAGAGAGAGGTCCGGCGGCAGCTTAAAAATGAAGAATAGAAATCACAAATTACACGAGTTTTACAAACAAGCAAGAACCAGAATTCATTGATTAAAAAAGAACTTGAAAACTCGTTGAAATAATTAGCAAAATAAAGGGTTTCAAAAGATAAAAGCAATTGACAATAGTACTGATCGATTATTCGATCTGGGAAAAACAATCAAAATCTCAGAAAATCACTGAATCTACAAAAGAGAGTACAACTATAAGTACATAAAAGTAAAGATTGTGTAAAAAAAATGAAACCTGCTTAAGTGAAGAAGGCATAGTGAATAAGCAGTGAGAAGAAAAAGTGGCTAAGTGAACAGTAGAGAATGAAATTGACTATCCTACGTTTGATTAAAATGTCTTCCATGTGTCGAAACTATATATATACCAAAATACTTAAACATATATATAACTATGGCGTATATGGTTAAAGGCTTACATTAGGATCAACTCTGTTCCAACTTAATCCTACTAATTGAAAGAAGAGTTCAAAGAAGTTAAAGCTTCAAGTTGTAGTACATAATATAATGTAGTCCCAGATAGTAAATTTAGAGACTTTCATAAAGTGGAAACAGGTAATCCATGTCAAATTGAAATACACAAAGAACTTAAGAAACATAGTTTATATGAAGAACATATCAAGTATTATTTTCAACATTCATCTATCATCTAGAAAAATAGAAAGTAGAAACCTTTCCTTTTAATAAAGAACATAACATAACCAAAAAAGGGAACAAAAACCAAACTTCAAGATAGAAATGTTACATCATGAATCAGAAAGTTCATACAACAATAGATGAATCCTAAGTAGAGTGAAATATCTTTTTCAATCTATATCCAAACTACAGTTGATTGCAAATGCAGTTAGTATATTTCATGCAATACAATAACTTCCACACAGCAGTAAAAAAAGTAAAATTCATGACTTAACTAAAATCGTGACATAAGTTCCTTGTAAACTCATATGGCTGAAATTTATGCACAAAATTTGTTAGCTTGGGGTGTCCAAGTCTAAAGCTATATATTAAGGTTCGTGCACCATTTGAATTCAAACAACCTTGTTTCTCAAGGAAATTGAGTAACAGTCATACCCGACAACACAGGCACCACGAACGAAGAATATATTGCAAAATAATCATAAGTCGTCACCATTAAAATATACCCCAAGTAATCAAGAAATAAAAGTAAGTCATGACATCTTCTTGGCTTGGTCCCTTTGCCCGTGGGGACAAAGCTGGCTTAGAATCAATCCCAAATCTTTTGAGAGTTCTTGAGTAGAAAATCGTAGTGGTGGGTGGCTATTACAAGATTGAACCCAAACATTTCTGTAATTCTCTTAATATATAAAATACCTTAAACCTTTAATATTTATAGAAATTGGAAAGCCAAACGTTTTGGCGTTTGGTAAAATTTTGAAACGGCACGTTTGACAAAAAAAAATGAAACGGTTTTCCCTCTTTCTTCATTTATTTGGATACAGTTAACACCCTAATTATTTGAATGTAATAATGGGTTATTGTGTTATAATGAGAGGGGAAAACTCAAAAAAAAAAAAAAAAAAAAAGATAAGTTGTGATGAAAACAATAAAAGAAGAAAAATAATATTGCCGAGAAAGAGAGGGGAAATTTTTATTGAATTTTGGTATGATTTATAATGGGGTAAGGCCCCTCTATTTATAGGGGAAAAATAACTTAGCCACAAAGTAAAACTCTCTACAAGATACACATTCACTCTAAATAGAACTATATTCATAACACTCCCCCTTGAATATCTACTCGATAAGTAATGTGCCTCATTAAAACCTTAACTAAAATAAAACTCAATGAAAAAAAATTCTAGAAAGGAAAAAAGAGACATGATAGTAGGCTATATTGTTGATATTTATACCTTAATATGACCATGTTTTGTTGTTTTATAGATAAATTGCCAACAAAATGCTCTAAATAGTATTTTTTTTGTTTCGCATGGAATACTATATGTGAGGAAGCAACATGGAGTGTTTTGGAGGCAATAATGTGAAGAAAATGCCCACTCGAGAAGTACCCGAGAATAAAGAAGCAGAAAATGGCCTGGGCAAGGAGTCCATCGTGACTGCGGTGAACCGCGGCATATTAAAAATGTGAGGCAGAAAGGTCAGCTTTCACCGCGGTCTGCCGCGACCGCGGTGCACTGTTCACGCTACTGGAAGTTTGGGAACCAAAGTGTAATTTCGGAAAAACTTTAGTAAAACCCTTATAAGCTTTAGAAACTCGTTCAAGATTTTTTTAAGCTTGTTTTAGATTACTTTTGGAGGAAGAACAAGTGTGAGGAGGCAATCAAAACATTAGAGTTTTTTTTCTATCTCCTTTTAATTCTTTCAATTTTATATTAACAATCTGGTAGTTTTTTATTATTTTGTTATGAGTAGCTAAACAATTATCTAGAGTTGATGGAACCAATTGTTGGTTGAAGTTTTGGCTCTATTTGTTATAATCGAGCTGGATTTATTGTATGATTGTTCAACTACGTTTTATATGGTGATTAATTAAATGGGTCCTTGATTAATCGTATCTAATTACCTCATATTGGTTGAGAAAGAATATTAGGTTAGACAGTTATGGAACAACACCACTTTTGGGTAATTGAAGAGATTCACTACTTAAATTTAAAAATGGGTTTAGAGATAATGAAAATTTTGTGGGATAATTTAGAGTTGTACATATAGTCAGCTAAAGTAGTTCGAAAGAATGCTTTAGTAAATTATTGTACTTGATCAAGAGATAATTATGATAACCCATAACTCTTAATCCTCATAGAGTAATTCAGCGAGATTATAGCGAAAGAGTCAAGACCGAAGCTAGCAATTGGGGAATCACTGCCCTAGACCTTTACTATTGAATTATCTTTTCTTTAGCTTATTGTTGTTCTTAATAGTATTTAAAGTAGTTAAGCAAAAAAACCAATTTGTATTGATCAAAATTCTTGCATCTAGAAATTGGTTGAGTTGATAATAACATTGCCAAAGAGTGTAATAGATAGGTTAGTTCCGTGAGGACTCGATTCCGGATTTAAAACCAAATTATATCTGCAGCAACCGCTTTGTCTGTTAAAAGACATATTTGGGCGTGATCAGTACACATATCTAACAATACGCCTTTTGGTTGCCTCGTTAAAATCCTTACAAGAAAAACTCAGTGGGACAAAACCTTGTAAGGAAAAAAAGAGTACAACGCGCATTAACTCTCTCTGATGAGAGCATCAATTCTCATCCTTGAGCCTTCGCATCCCGATCTTTACACTAGCTTCTTGAAGGTTGGCATCGATAGAGATTTTGTGAATAAATCAGCCATATTATCATTTTAATGAATTTGTTGTACATTGATATCACCATTCTTTTGAAGATCATGTGTGAAAAATAACTTTGGTGAAATGTGCTTTGTCCTATCTCCTTTTATGAATCCTCCCTTCAATCTATGCATGTTGTATTGTCTTCATATAAAATTATTGGTAGTTTGTCACATTTCAAACCACATAGGACTCAAATAAGATGTATTATAGACCTCAACCACACATATTCTCGACTTGCTTCATGAATAACAATTATATCATCATGGTTAGATGAAGTAGCCATAATTAATTGCTTAGTCGATCGCTAAGATATGACAGTGCCTCCACGGGTAAACACATAACCAGCTTGAGATCGAGCCTTGTGTGGGTCAGATAAATACCCAGCATCGGCATAACCAACAAGATATGGACTGTAATTATTGCCATAAAATAAGCCCACATCGGTAGTCCCTTTTAGATACCGGAATATGTGTTTGATTCCATTCCAATATCTCCTTGTAGGAGCAGAGCTATATCTTGCTAAGACATTAACTGAAAAAGTTATGTCAGGCCTTGTAATGTTAGCAAGATACATTAGTGTAATAATTCCACTAAGATATGGTACTTCAGGATCAAGTAGCTCTTCATTCTCTTCTTGGGGTCGGAATGGATCCTTATTCACATCAAATGATCGAACAACCATCACAGTACTTAATGGATGTGCTCCATCCATATAAAACCGTTTCAATACCTTTTCTATGTAGGCAAATTCATGAACAAAACATTCGTTGCCAAATGTTCACTTTGCAAACGAAGACATAATTTTGTCTTCGAGATCTTTCATCTCGAACTCCTTCTTTAAATAGTTAATTGCCTTTTGGAGTTCTATATGAGTTCCTATAAGATTTATGTCATCAACATATACGGCAAGTACAACAAATTCCGTTGTTGTTTTCTTTATAAAAACACATGGGCAAATGACATCATTTATATAGCCTTCCTTTAATAAATACTCACTAAGACGATTATACTATATTCGTCCTGATCATTTATATAGCCTTCCTTTAATAAATACTCACTAAGACGATTATACCATATTCGTCCTGATTGTTTTAGACTATACAACAATCTTTGTAATTTGATTGAAAATATTTTCCAGAACGTTGAATTATGTGCCTTAGGCATTTTAAATCCCTCGATTATTTTCATGTATATATCATTATCAAGTGATCCATAAAGGTACGCGGTAACCACATCCTTTAAATGTATGTCAAGTTTTTCATGGACAACAAAACTAAAGAGATAACGAAATGTTATAGCGTCCATAACGGGTGAATATGTTCTTCATAATCGACACCAGGCCTCTGTGAAAATCCTTGTTCAACAAGGCGTGCCTTATATCTTTGTACCTCATTTTTTTCATTTCTCTTACGTACAAAGACCCATTTATAACCAACAGTCTTAACACCATTAGGCGTTTGGACTACAGGACCAAAAACTTCACATTTTGCAAGTGAATTAACTCTGATTGGATTGCTCCTTGCCATTCTGGCCAATCAAGTATTTGTCGACATTCTCCAACAGATTGATGCTCAAGATCCTCACTTTCTTGCATAATGCTAGATGCAATATTATATGCAAAGACATAATTCACCACTATATCCAATCGAATTAAATTTGACTCAAATTTTATTGGATTTATTGATAATTCCTTATTTTCTTGAGTCTCGAACTCAGTGATTCCTCATGAATTTCAGAATTTATTAAATCATGGATTTCTTCATGAGATTCTTTCGTAGTGTCATTTTGATCTTTTGTTTTCCTTTTTCTAGGATTTCGATCCTTAGAACCTAATGGTCTGCCACGTTTTAGGCGTGCTTTTTACTCATTAGCTATGACTCTAGAAGATTGTCCAATAAAGGCATCAATACGGATTGGAACATTCTCTGCATGGATATGTGATTTTGTTATCCTTTTCAAATCTGTAAATGCGTCTGCCATTTTATTTTCTATTCTTTGCAAATGGATAACATTTTGCACCTGTTTTTCACAAATAGAGGCACATGGATCAAAATGAGATAATAATAGATTTTTCCACAAAATTTTCCGTTTGGTTATACCTTCTCCCCCTAATTTTGGAAAAAGTGTCTCATCAAATCAACAGTCTGCAAATCGTGCAGTAAACAAATCCTTCGTCAATTTTGCGAGGTAGTCAATAATGGAGGGTGATTCAAACCCAAAATATATTCCTAACCTTCTTTGGGGACCCATTTTGGTGTGATATGGCGGTGCTACAGGCACATATACTGCGTGTTCAAAAAATCTTAAATGGGATATATTAGGTTCATGACCCAGAATTAATTGCAACAACGAATATTTATGATAATTTGTCGGTCTGAGATGAACTAACATTAATGCATGCAAAATGGTGTGACCCAAACAGAAGTGGGCAACCTCATTTTCATGAGTAACGATCTTTCTATCAATTGCACACAATTAATTAAGGACTCTGCAAGACCATTTTGAGTGTGAACATGAGCTAGAGGATGTTCCACTTCTATCCTAATTGATAAGCAATAATTATTAAATGTTTGGGAGTAAAATTCAGTAGTATTATCAAGTATGATAGACTTAATTGGATTATCGGGAAATTGCGCCCGTAATCGAATTATTTGTGCCATTAATTTTGCAAATGCGAGGTTGCGAGATGACAATAGGAACACATGAGACAATCTAGAAGATGCGTCTACAAAGACCATAAAATATCTAAACGACCCACTAGGTGGGTGAATATGTTCATAAATGTTCCTTCGTATACGTTCCAAAAATGCAGGGGACTCAATTCCAACCTTTGTTGGTGATGGTCTAATAATTAACTTTCCTTGATAACAAGAAGTGCAAGAAATTTCATAATTTAAAAGAATCATAAAATTTTTTAATGGATGTCCATTTGAGTGTTGATACCCAATTTTTCCTTGTATATTTTTTACATGCAAAATACTTTCAAAATAGAATGTGTGTGTCTATATATATATATATATATATATATATATATATATATATAATATCCAAGTGTGTTATTATTTTTTAAATTTTTTAAAAAGATTTTTAAATCGATTTATTGCCCTATTTTAGCAATACAAAAAATCAATAATTGTTCCTCAAATTATCATTTTGGTGATAAATTTATTTATTCTCATATTTATATGAATATATAGCTAAATTAATTATTTCTATATTTATAAATTTATTTGGTATTTTTAAAGCTAAATTACAATTTTCGCCTATTTTAAGAATTAATGGCATTTATAATTACAAACTTTATTCTAGTATTTGTAATTTAATGTTTATATATTGTTAATTAATTTAGTACCTTTAATTTATTTTCAGAAATCATATTATTATTTCAAAATAATAAAAAGGGAAAATTGGCTATTTAAATACTAGCCTTATTTCGTTTCAATTATAGCCAAAATCGACTGGCCCAGTAACCCAATTTCAAATCCTAAATTACTCGGCACAATTTCAATATAACCCGACCCCTGACCCATTTATCCAACCCACTCGGCTTCCCTTTTGATCCAGTTTGTTGATCATTTTGATCAACGGCCACGATATCCCCTTATTTTTTTTAATTTCCCAAAATCCCCAACCATAATTCATTTCCCTCAGAGATGCCACCTTGAAATCCCTCTCCTCTTTCGAACTCTCTTGAACCTGCTCTAACGTTAGCTGCCTCTAATCACCTCCACCTCGAAACCCACCGGAAACCATGGCTTCTTCGGGCATGGGAGTCTTATAGTCACCTCCTATTTCTCCTCTATGCTTGATACTCGAAGATTCTAGGTCATACCTCAAATTTCTTTGCTCATACATTTGCTGGCTCAAGGTTTCACGACCATCACTGGCCTTGCTTGGGCGTATCCTTGTCTTCTGAGCCTGATTCTAGGTTCTCCGACTCCGATAGGTGACCTTTTCAAAGCCTTTCTCATTTTAGGTTCTTCTGAAACCCTTCGGGGTTTTTTTCTCTGATCTTCTTAAATATGTTGTGTGTATGTGCTTTATTTGAGTTTCCAAACAATCTCTCCAACTTTTCTCTCAAAAGTTATTTTCCAAGGTGTTTTTACGATCTAGGGTTTTTCTGGAAAAACGCTCGAATATTTTTATGATTTTTTCGTTTCCATTAATGTGTATTTGTCTCCATTGAGTTGTTATATCATGTTCTTAGATGCTTCTCTTACTATATTTTCCTATATTGTGGTCTCGTATGACCCTACTGTGTTCCTATGTTTTTCTTCTAACACGTGTATTCCTCTACTGTATTTTCTATATCCCGTTCTTCTACTGTGTTCTTGTGTTTTCCTTTTATCATGCTCTTGCATGTTTATCTTACTATGTTTTCCTATATTCTCTTCTGCTATACTCTTCCGGTGTTCTTATGTTCTTCTACTGTATCTTCCGGCTAAGTTTTAAGTCTCTTTGTTTGCCTTCTACTGAGCCCTGCTTAAGTCTCTTCTAAGCATGCTTTTTCTATTGCTCGTATCAGTATTTACCATTATGTTCTTTGAATTCTGCTACTATGATTGCATGTTACTTTGCTATCATATTCTTCATAACTTCTGTTATTGAGAAAACATGTCCTTTTTCTAAAACTTCTGAATATGATTCAATTTCATGCCCTCTCATCCTTGCTTTATGGTTTGCTTAACTAGGGTTCCAGTTTGAAACCTCTAACTCTGTCAGACTAACTTTGAGTCTCTGAACTAAGTATACACCTTGTTTTCATACAATGTCAAACCTTTTGCTAAACTGGATTCTTTCTATTAATTTTAAAAGAGGAGGACAAGTTTCCTTCATGTTTAACGTGTATGTATGCTTTTATATGTAATAAATCTTTCTTCAAAAAGGGTTTTCAAACTTGTCCTTTTATAAGACTCTAATTGATTTGTTTGCTGATTTTTCTTAAGTTAAAAATCTTTCCTATCTTTCTGACTTAGTTTATTCATGCAAAATCTCAAGCTTCATATTTCTTGGCTGTTAATTGATTTTCTTTCCTTAAATTGTACAACAGTGTGTTCAAAGATCTTGTCCTTAAATAGTCTTTTATGAATTTTTCAATAATTTACTACTTTGTACAAAGTGTTTATTTAAATCCTTTCGTTAAATGGTTTTACCCGTTTGAATTTGAATCTCTTAATTAAAGGGAGTCTTGTGTAATTGATTTACAATTGTCTTCAATTATTTTCTTGCCTTATTTTCTCATGACTTTCACACTATAAATACATGACTCTTTTCTTTCACACTACACATGATTTTAATAATCCTCCACTACTACAATTCACAATTCTTCGAAACTCTTACTCTCATATAACAGAACTCTCTTGTCTGCACTCTGACTTTCATAATACCACTACTTTTTCCTAGTTGTTTCCTTGAAACTGGTATGTCCTATTTCTAATTAACAGCATCTCTACAATGTCTTTACTTGCAGCTTTCCACACCTCTATCTCTTTACTACTTCTGCAGATTTAAATACTTAAACTAGTAGTTTGGTTTTGTTTTGTTTGTTTCTGTTATGAATTCCTTTTCCCTATTCCCTTTTGTTGAAACACGTTCTCAAGTCGCTAAAACTAAACGTGTGTTCATTTCTGTAGGTTTTGATAAACGACAAACCGACGCGCATGGAACATTGACATATGCCAAAGTCCAAGAACATGAGAACAAAGAGCAAGATCAAGAATATCAACAAAGTTATAGATGAGTCACTTTATAGTGTGATCTTGATCCGATAACTTATTCAAGTCTTGGATTCTCTCGTAAAATCATTTTCATGCATCATTGAGTTAAACCAAAATGATTTTCAAACATTTTCATATTAGCCAAAATGATTTTCAAACATGTTTTTCAAATCTGGACATAAATAATCGATTATGTGTTTCTTATAATCGATTATGTTAAGACAGTGTTAACCGAAATTTGCAAATCAACAAAATAATCGATTATGTCTCTTCTAATAATCGATTATGTTGAGGCAGTGTATAACCGGATTTTCAAAGCAACGAAATAATCGATTATGTCTCTTCTAATAATCGATTATGTTGAGGCAGTGTATAACCGGATTTTCAAAGCAACGAAATAATCGATTATGTCTTTTAGGTAATCGATTATGTTAAGACCGTTGCCAAAGTATTATTAAAACGCTGAAATATAATCGATTATACACAAGGCAATAATCGATTATGCTTGCACAGAATCTGCATCCGATTTTTTAACGTTAACAGATAATCGATTATGCAACTTGAATAATCGATTATGCTGCTTAAAATCCGCATATGATTTTTGAACGATCTGCAGATAATCGATTATGCAGATCATATAATCGATTATGCAAGCACAAAATCAGCAATCACTGATTGGCAATTAAGCAACGGTCTTGGTGACTTTGAGCACTATAAATACACCTCTAATTCACGTTTTTAAACACAACAACTGATTATAATTCTTGCATAAAGCTTACATACTCTTCTCTCATCATTTCATATCTATTTCATAATTTTTGAGAGCCAAATTCTTGAATAAATTGTTGTGTTCTTGAGCGTATTGTTTTTACTCATATCTACTCTATAAAGAGAGTCTTGTCTTGAGTGCTAAGTGTTTGTACACACTTGAAGGGATAGTCTAATCCCTTGTTGTAAGAAGGAAAGGTAGTTCCTTGGTTTGAAGTCTAGAGGTGCGGTATCCTCGAGCAGGTTGAAGTCTTGTAGAGTGTATATCTACGAGTAAGTGTAACGGTTTGTTAGGCACCCGTAAGCTTAACGAAGTTAGTGTAAAACTCGAGAGAGTCTCTCGGGGACTGGACTAACCACACGTTGTGGTGAACCAGGATAAAATTCGGTGTGTTCTCTCCTTACTATTTTAATTAGTGCACTTACGTTATTCCTGCAATTTTAATTCCGCGAATTTACATTGATTTTTATTAAAACGCTATTCACCCCCCCCCCCCTCTCTAGCGTTAAGCGTATATTCTAACAATTGGTATCAGAGCCATACTCTCTGAAAGACTTAACAGTTTGAGAGGAACTTTCCATGGCTTCTACTCGTAGTGTTTATGCAGGACTAGGTGAAGGACAATGCTTCACAAGGCCACCACTATTCGATGGCACAAACTATACTTATTGGAAGGAAAGGATGAGAATATTTATCCAATCAAATAATTTTCTACTGTGGAAAATTATCAAGAATGGAGAGCAAATTCCAACCAAAAAGGTAGAAAATGAAATGGTGCCAAAATCGGAAGATGAGTATGACGCAGACGATATTAGAAAGGTGGAGAACAACGCAAAAGCGATCAACATGATGTACTGTGCTGTAAATCCCGATGATTATCAGAAAATCTCATGTTGCACCACAGCTAAGCAAATGTGGGATAAATTGGAAATTACCTACGAAGGTACGGACCAGGTAAGAGAAGCTAAAATAGATTTTCTAACCCATGAATATGAACTTTTTCATATGAAGGAAAACGACAAGATAGATGATATGTTCGAACGATTTTCAAAAATCGTTAATGATCTTCATGCTCTTAAGAAGACTTTCACGGATAGGGAACTTGTCCGTAAAATTCTTCGAAGTCAACTCCGGAATGGCACTCCAAAGCCGATGCTATTCAAGAGTCAATCGGCATTACAAATGTCACAATCGACGGGCTTAGAGGTAATCTCAAAACCTATGAATCTACTATTCTTAACCCTCCTTTGGATGATCAAAGGAAACGAAGAATCGCCCTTAAAGCAAGCACGGCTCAACCTCAAAATAATGAGGATTCAAGCGACGAAGATAACGAGTTCGGACTCGTTATTAAGAAATTTCACAAGTTCATGCAAAAGAAGTATGAACGAAAAGGTAAGCAACAAGGAGACCAACTAAAGTGCTATGGATGCGGAGAAATCGGGCATATCAAATCAAATTGTCCAAATACCAAAAAGGAGAAGAAACCCGTCAAGAAACAAAGAGCATACATATCTTGGGGAGGCGACTCCGGAGACGAATCAAGTGATGGAGAAGGAAACGAGACCGCAAACTTGTGTCTTATGGCACACGAAGAAACTCAAAATGAGGTATGTACCACTTCTAAGAACTATTTCACTTTAGAAGAAATGCAAGATGCATTTGATGAGTTGTATAAAGAGTTTATTAGCGCTTCTAAATCTATAAAGGATTTAAGAAAACAAATTTCTTCAAAAGAAAAGGATTTTGAAAAACTAATCTTGAATATGAGAAATTAAAAGAGGAAAACAAGTTTTATGGCAAAAGAAGCGCCAATAAACCCGAAAGCTCAAATAAGGATTGTACTTCTTGCAAATCTCTAAAGGAAGAAGTAGAAAGTCTTAGAAGCACTTTGCACAAATTCAATTCTTCACACAAAAATCTCAATGAAGTGCTTGTAAATTTGAAATCCACTAAGCACGGTATAGGCTTTAAACATGAGCCAAAAGAAAAAGTTGAGTCCATTCCAAAACCACCTAAGACTCAACTTAGGCAAAATAAAATAAATGTCAACACTCAACCTAGAAATTTTAATCCTAGAAGTGCAACTCATCCTAGACAAATGCTAGAAGAAATATTGGCATGTATAGACCACCTAGACAAGAATTTCGAAAACCACATCAAAACTATATTCCTAACAATAGAGTGAATACTAGAAGAAATATTGGCATGTATAGACCACCTAGACAAGATTTTTGAAAACTACATCAAAACTATATTCCTAAAAATAGAGTGAATAAATTTAGACCTCCAAATTATTATCACCCTAGAAGAATGCACAATCCGAATGTCATTTGTCATTATTGCAATAAAATTGGACATATTGCTCCCCGCATGCTTCACTAGACATAGACATTTCACCGCAGGTCAATCACACCACCATTTTGCACCTAACACACAAGGACCCAAAATGGCTTGGGTACCAAAATCTCATTAATTTGTTTTGTAGGTGTGTTTGAAGGGATCAAGTGTACTTTGGTACCTTGATAGTGGATGCTCCAAACATATGACCGGAGATGCATCAAAATTCCTTCAACTAAAACCCACGGAAGGAGGAAATGTTATTTTTGGAGACAATAACAAAGGAAAGATTATCGGCATTGGATCGGTCGGTAAGGACGAATCCTCCTCCATTAAGCATATTTTGCTAGTTAAAGGTCTTAAACATAATCTCTTGAGCATAAGTCAATTATATGACAAGGGAAATCTTGCATTGTTTGACTCCGAAGAATGCTTAGTTATCCGTCGTAGTGATTTTAAAATTATTCTTCGTGGTATTAGAATGGATAATATCTATATGGTTGATCTTGAAAATTCTTCATCAAGTTATGTGAATTGTCTTTTGAGTAAAGAAGACGACATGTGGTTATGGCATCGTAGAGTAGCTCATGTAAATATGAATCTTTTAAACAAACTAGTTTCACAAGATTTAGTAATTGGTCTTCCAAACATGAAATTTGAAAAAGATTCTATTTGTGATTCATGTCAAAAAGGGAAACAAACAAAAGCCTCTTTTAAATCCAAAAATGTTGTTTCAACTACTAGACCTTTACAACTTCTACACATGGACCTTTTGGACCTTCTAGAATTAAAAGTCATGGTGGTAATCTTTATGCTTTTGTTATTGTTGATGACTATTCTAGATTTACATGGACGTTATTTCTTGCTCATAAAAGTAATGCCTTTCAAGCTTTTAAAAGTTTTCTCAAACGTGTTCAAAATGAAAAGAACACAACCGTCACTTCCATAAGAAGTGATCATGGGGGAGAGTTCGATCATAATATCTTCGCGGATTTTTGTGACGAACTCGGTATTGAACATACCTTTTCGGTTCCACGGACACCACAACAAAATGGAGTGGTAGAACGTAAAAATCGATGTCTCGAAGAGATGGCTAGAACCATTCTCGATGAGGCCGAAATTCCCAAATATTTTCGGGCGGATGCCGTGAGTACCGCAAGCTATGTTTTAAACAGAGCTATCATTAGACCGATACTCATGAAAACTCCCTATGAACTCTACAAGGGAAGGAAACCTAACCTATCCCATCTTAGAGTCTTCGGTTGTAAATGTTTTATTCACAACAACGGAAAAGATAACTTGGGAAAATTTGATGTGAAATCTGATGAAGGAATTTTTCTTGGTTACTCATCGCGTAGCAAAGCATATAGAGTTTTCAATAATCGAACCAAAACTGTTGAGGAATCTCCCTATGTAGTATTTTGTGAAAATGATGCTCGCTTGGCGATAAAGGATTCTTGTGTTGATCTTGCAGATGCTTTAAAGAAAATCAATCTTCAAGATGAGGTACAAAAGGAGGATCCAAAGGAAGTTCAAGATGAAGTCATGGAACAACCTTCGGAAGAAGTACCACCACAAGAAGAAGAATCGATGATGCCTAAGGCTTGGAGGACGTCTAAAGACCATCCTCTTGACAAGGTAATTGGCAACATCGAGAAAGGGGTAAGTACACGAAATCTTCTTAAAGACACCGTAGGGCATATGGCTTTTGTTTCTCAAATAGAACCTAAAACCATTTCCGAAGCAATTGGGGATGAGCATTGGACCTTGGCAATGCAAGAGGAGCTTAACCAATTCAAACGTAATGACGTTTGGGAATTGGTGCCAAGACCCGATAATCACACCATAATTGGTACGAAATGGGTTTTTCGAAATAAATTAGATGAAAATGGTATAATCACTAGAAACAAAGCTAGGCTAGTTGCTAAGGGATATAATCAAGAAGAAGGCATTGATTATGAAGAAACCTATGCAACCGTTGCACGCCTAGAAGCCATTCGTTTATTACTTGCTTTTTCATCATCTATGAATTTTAAATTATTTCAAATGGATGTCAAAAGTGCCTTCCTCAATGGGTTTATTCAAGAGGAAGTGTACGTTGAACAACCCCCGGGATTTGAAGACTTTAAATCTCCCGATCATGTCTTCAAGCTTAAGAAAGCGCTATATGGACTTAAACAAGCTCCTCGATCTTGGTACGAGAGCTTAAGCAAATTTCTTTTGGACAATGAGTTCGAAAGGGGGAAAGTTGACACTACACTGTTTATCAAAAAGAAAAACAATGACATTCTAATAGTTCAAATTTATGTCGATGATATTATTTTTGGTGCTACTAATGATTTTTTATGCGAGGAATTCTCTAAGTTAATGACTAGCGAATTCGAAATGTCAATTATGGGTGAGCTAAACTTCTTCTTGGGGTTGCAAGTGAAACAAATGAAAGAAGGAACTTTCATTTGTCAATCTAAGTATTGCAAGGAGTTGCTAAATCGTTTTGAAATGAGCAACGCCAAAGCAATGGCCACTCCAATGAGCACATCCGACCATCTTGACAAGGATGAGAAAGGTAAAGAAGTATACACCAAGAAGTATCGAGGTATCGCCCCAAAGACAGGGGGAACTTTTGGGCACTGGTACCAAATAATCGATTATTGACTAAGAACAATCGATTATTTCTAACATCTCGGTTTGCAGGAATTTGGCAATAATCGATTATCATATATTACTAATCGATTAAGTTGAGATTCAGTGTTACAGGTTTTATAATAATCGATTATTTAGTGCTGCATAATCTATTACCTTTTACCGTCTCGGCTTTTCGTCATATCACTGGACTGAAATAATCAATTATCATATTAATCAAAATCGATTATTCCCCGAGTCTGGACCCTCATAATACTTTCTGTCTTCAAATAATTGATTATCTCCTATCGCATAATCGATTTCTTCTCTGAGTACAATTCAAAATATTGGAAATAATCGATTATTCAGCCTCCATAATCGATTACCAACGGTCAGTATTCAAATTTTTGTTACCGTTCATGACCGTTTGGCTTCATAAATCTGAAGCTTTTTGCTCCATAAATGCCTCACTTCTTCAATTCTATAAATAGATGTTTTCATCCTTCAAATTTCTCACTTCACACTTCACTCTTAGCTTCAAACAATCTTCCAAAGCCTTCAAACTTTTGAAACAACTCCTATTTCTTCATACTAATGGCAAGCAAGCACTCTAAACGCTCTCGTTCCGGCAAACAAATTGCCTCCTCTTCCGTCGCTCCTCCACCCGTTTTCAACTATAAAGACGGCTCTTATTTGCGTTTTGATACTCAACCCGAACTTCTTCGATTCATTGAAAAATTTGAGAATCGAGAAATCTATCCGCCTTGTTTTTCAACTACTCAATATCTTCGAAATAGCGCACCCCCATCAACAGAAAACATTCTTATAGAAAGCCAACTCATTGACTTTCTATATCTTCAAACTCCTTACATTCACCCTGCTCTAATCCGTGCCTTCTATTCAAATCTACAGCAGGACGAAGATGGTGACCTTGTCTCTAGCATCAATGGAGTTCCAATTTTTGTAAATGAGGAAAACTTGCAACTCCTCACTAACCTTCCACGAAATGGTGAAGACATTTCTCTCTACACTAGAGAAGCAGACGCTTTATTTGATGAACAACTTCTTTTCCCCCAAATTGGTATTGGCGACTGTCCGGAGAATCGTCGCCCAACTATTACGCACATGCGCCCAGAATATCGTCTAATATTTTATTTCATCACCCGAGTTCTCAAACCCCGAAAATTCAATCATACAACTCTCTCTCATGAGGATTCAAAACTCTTACATGCAATTATCACCGGGGCTCGCATCAATTGGTGCAAGTTCGTCATGACTCACATGTATGATGCAATTGGGGACGATAAGCCACTCCCATATGCTTTTCTCATCATGGCTATTTTTGAAGCCTCCGGTATCGACACCTCCGTTGGTCCACACAAAAAGGCAACAAAGCATTGGGAAATTCAAGAATCTTCATTTCCCAATATTGGTGAAAATCCTCCTCCTCCTCCTACTCAAATACGTCATCCTCAAGCTCCTACTCTTCAAACCATTTCGGACCAACTTGCTTCTTTGTCAACCTCAATAACTCGTATTGATCAAAATGTCACTCGTTTGACTTATGAGCTTCATGGGTACTTTGATCATGTCAACTATCCATATGCCCAAATTGTTCTTCCGGATGAAGTGCCGGATGCCGAGCCGGATGTTAATGATGACAATGAATAATAAATTTTTGTTATGTATCGTTTGAATTATATTCTGTCTATTTCTTGCTTTCTCATGTATGTTTAATATTTTATAAGTTCATTATTTTTGCTAATGTCAAAAGGGGGAAGAATAAGGGCTATGCACACTAATACATATCGGCATAAATTGCGGGGGAACTCATAAATTGAGGGGGAATTTATAACTCATAAATTGAGGGGGAATTTATACTTATCTTATGCATATCCCGATATTGGTTTGCCATTATCAAAAAGGGGGAAATTGTTGAAACACGTTCTCAAGTCGCTAAAACTAAATGTGTGTTCATTTCTGTAGGTATTGATAAATGACAAACCGACGCGCATGGAACATTGACATATGCCAAAGTCCAAGAACATGAGAAACAAAGAGCAAGATCAAGAATATCAACAAAGTTATAAATGAGTCACTTTATAGTGTGATCTTGATCCGACAACTTATTCAAGTCTTGGCTTCTCTCGTAAAATCATTTTCATGCATCATTGAGTTAAACCAAAATGATTTTCAAACATTTTCATATTAGCCAAAATGATTTTCAAACATGTTTTTCAAATCTGGACATAAATAATCGATTATGTATTTCTTATAATCGATTATGTTAAGACAGTGTTAACCGAAATCTGCAAATCAACAAAATAATCGATTATCTATCTTCTAATAATCGATTATGTTGAGGCAGTGTATAACCGGATTTTCAAAGCAACGAAAATCGATTATGTTGAGGCAGTGTATAACCGGATTTTCAAAGCAACGAAATAATCGATTATGTCTTTTAGGTAATCGATTATGTTAAGACTGTTGCCAAAGTATTTTTAAAACGCTGAAACATAATCGATTATACACAAGGAAATAATCGATTATGCTTGCACAGAATCTGCATCCGATTTTTTAACGTTAACAGATAATCGATTATGCAACTTGAATAATCGATTATGCTGCTTAAAATCCGCATATGATTTTTGAACGATCTGCAGATAATCAATTATGCAGATCATATAATCGATTATGCAAGCACAAAATCAGCAATCAGTGATTGGCAATTAAGCAACGGTCTTGGTGACTTGAGCACTATTAATACACCTCTAATTCACGTTTTTAAACACAACAACTGATTATAATTCTTGCATAAAGCTTACATACTCTTCTCTCATCATTTCATATCTATTTCATAATTTTTGAGAGCCAAATTCTTGAATAAATTGTTGTGTTCTTGAGCGTATTTTTTTTACTCATATGTACTCTATAAAGAGAGTCTTGTCTTGAGTGCTAAGTGTTTGTACACACTTGAAGGGATAGCCTAATCCCTTGTTGTAAGAAGGAAAGGTAGTTCCTTGGTTTGAAGTCTTGAGGTGCGGTATCCTCGAGCACGTTGAAGTCTTGTAGAGTGTATATCTACGAGCAAGTGTAACGGTTTGTTAGGCACCCGTAAGCTTAACGAAGTTAGTGTAAAACTCGAGAGAGTCTCTCGGGGACTGGACTAACCACACGTTGTGGTGAACCAGGATAAAATTCGGTGTGTTCTCTCCTTACTATTTTAATTACTGCACTTACGTTATTCTTGCAATTTTAATTCCGCGAATTAACATTGATTTTTATTGAAACGCTATTAACCCCCCCTCCCTCTAGCGTTAAGCGTATATTCTAACACCTTTATGTGTTTTGAGTTACAGTTTAAAATATGGCAATAGGCAAGTTATTGTCTATGGATTAAACTTGATCTCTTAGGGGATCCTAACCTCTAAAACAACATGTTCTAGTAAGCTTATGGGTGTGCCAACATCTCTCATTGTTGGGTCATGCCCATCAGCCTGCATTTATCTCTTGCAAATCACCATCCCTTATATCCCCATGTGTGTTGTTTCCCTTTCCCTATTCCCTCTTGGAATTCTACACTTGCATTCTCCCTCTTAGTTCCTAGGTTTTCCCCCCTCTTATGAGCATTGCCTTGGGACCTTGTATTCCCTCTAAACTTGGATACTTGAGGGTTGGCCCTTCCACACTGTATTATGTCTTAATCTTGTAATGCATTTTGGTGTGAGCACTACCCGGAGTCCATATGCGGCTCTTAGGGAACTTTGACACATCTAAATGAGAGAAAGGCTTTGAAACATTGATCGTTGGAGTTGGTTTACTTCATAAATCAGACAAGAAGTCTGAATCAGGCTTTCCTTGGTTGTAACTTTAAAATTTCTGATGTATTTTCTTTATTTTATTTTCTTTAGACTGTATAACTTTGTATAACTTTTGGGGATAATTCGTTAAAAGGGGGGGATAACTATGCCTATTGGTATATAACTTGCCTATCGGAATCTCTAATTAATGCATTTTCATGTAGTTATCATGCCTATAGGACTCATGCATTTCAATATGAGGCTCTAAGGGAACTTTGACACATCTAAATGAGAGAAAGGTTTTGAAACATTGATCTTTGGAGTTGGTTTACTTCATAAATTAGACCGGAAGTTTGAATCATGCTTTCCTTGGTTGTAACTTTAAATTTTCTAATGTATTTTCTTTACTTTATTTTCCTTGGACTGTAATAACTTTGTATAACTTTTATGGATGATTAGTGAAAAGGGAGGGATCACTATGCATATGGGTAGATAACTTGCCTATAAGAATCTCTAATTTATGCATTTTCATGTAGTTATCATGCCTATAAGACATGCATTTTCATATAATTATCATGCCTATAAGATTTCTGCATTTCCATATAGTTATCATGCCTATAAGACTTATGCATTTTATTAGATTTCTGCATCTCATTTAGCTACCATGTCTATTAGAGCTTCTAAATCTCATTTAGCTACCATGTCTATAGAGCTCCTACACACACACATAGAGAGAATATGCATATAGGTCCTTTTCTTATTCTTGCACACCCGCTTTTCAGTAGGCAAACTTGGCTATAGGCCCTAATGACAAATAATGTAATCCGATAGCACACAACATTTGGATAATCATGTTGCAGAATATCTGCACTCTTCTATGTCTATGACAATGTTTTAAGTTGGCAAACACATAGAAAGAATTCCTATGGTGGTCCTAATTCAAATCTGAATAGCCTCGCTCATTTCTAAGTTTGAACTGCCAGTAGTAATTCATTATCAATTGAAGAACTTGTACTCCTTCTATTTGAACTAGCAACCTTTCCTTAAATCAATGGTAATCAGTTTATACTCTTATTTCTAAAATCTATAGATGTCCTGCCTATAGGTTTTTATTAACTTATAATATGTAGATGTCCTGACTCAGGCTTCGTAACTGAATTATGTAGCATATCAATCTGCCTCAAATCGTTAAGTTTTAATTCAACCTCAAACAGTACATGTAAGACATGCTAAACTACGTGCCATCTCTGGTTTTAAAGGAGGTTTGTCTGAACCTTATTATCTATTTATATGCTCTCCCTAAACTTGCTATATATGTTTTGTTTTTTGCCTTAGTATTTTAACCTTTTGAAACAACTAATAAGCCAATGTATCCTCCCTTTAGGATTAGTAATTCCAAATACCTCCGGGATTGATAGGATTGGGATGACTAATAGCATGCAATAGGCAAACGAGATCATTCTGCGCTTTAATACCTTCACATGGTGGGAAAGGGTAGATATGGATATGATGACCGGAGCATTAATACCACGTGTAGACCCTCTTTGAGGAGTGATTATCGGGTATTGCATTGACGTTATCCATATTATTAATAAACCTATGACCCCCTTGCTCTTTGTCCATTAAAAAATGTTTCTTTTAAATCAACTCTCTTCTATGCCTTCTAATTTTGTTTATTTCTAATCTTTATGTGAAAATCCCCTCTAATGTGACGCTCTTACTTACTTATGTGTTATTTGTATTTAAGTCACAACAATAGCTTGGCCAGAAACCACACTAGTGGATTATGAGGGATGCCTAACACATTTCCCTCAAGATAATTTCAAGCCCTTAGCCAATCTCTGGTTATTCAAATTGAACCCTCCTTAGTGTCCTAATGCACTATAATTATTAGGTAGCGACTCTTCAATTCTCTTAAATCCAATTCCCAAAAGGGAACGATTTGTCTTCCCAAATATCAAAAACCCGATTTCGCTAGAGAAAGGGGGCGCGACAGCATGGCGACTCTGCTGAGGATTCTTTTAGGATTTTACCATTGCAAGCTATAGGACTTTAAATTTTCTTATATGCCCTTATTTTTTTAATTTTTTAAGATATTAACTCCTTCGCCTACTAAAAACTGACTTGTCTTTTTGTTTCTTTCCTTTATTTCTTTTACTGCTTTCCTACTACATTCCTTTATTAATATTTTAAATTATTGTAATTATTATTATGAACGTGCAAGTATGTGGGAGCTTGTTTTAATTATTGCAGCTGCATATTTTTAACATCATATTCCGATCGTGCCAAACAAAATACCATAGCAACGCTTATAATAAGTGGTTGCACCCTTCCAATATTATCACCCCCTAAATCCGACAAAGGCGTATTTGCGGTAAAACCAGTCGAACAATAGTGTAGTCGATGGTTACACGCCTTTCCCTCTTGAGTTGTTCGCTCAAGGGTACCAGTCTAGTACTCCATAGAAACCTTATTCTATGTAATTATGCATACATCATGGTCAAACCTAGCCAAGTAAATTATGTTGTCCGCATAATGGCTCTTTAAGATAACCTTGTCCAAAGTCCACCGGGTTTCCCCAATACCCAAAGAGACTCTACCATGTTTGTGCATTTATTTGGAGAAATGAATACTTCTATGCCAATTATTGATATTTAGTAGTCGAGTCTGGTGGCGGTAAAGTCCGAACCCTTTGTTTTGCAGAAACATGAGGCACGAGGTCCCTATATTCGGCATGGTCACCAACATCCACCCCAAACTGCTAAGCTGGTGGAGGAATTTTCAATCCAGTGATTAGACACTCGTCCGAAAATATTTAGGGAACCTACCCTCTCTCTTGGAAGTTCAACCGAACAACAAAATCATAGAAACTGCTACTCTATTCTGGGATTGTGATAGGTTTGTGTTCCGCTTGGAGACACTGAGATGACACCCCTGCTCGAGGAAATAGGAGGACTAGCTGGTACATTATGGGAAACTCCAGGTTTATTAGTACTGGAAAACTGCAAAGGCAGAGGTTTCTCAAAATAATGGGTCTAAAGAAGAATCAAGACTTGACATTTTTGAAGAAGTCATACATACCCTTTGACTACTTGTACGAGAGGTATGGTCACAGAAATCATACCATACTTATCCTGATGAGTTCGCCCTTACGTTATTGGGGTATGTTCACCGAAGGGTCTTTGTCTTCATGTTCTATTCTTGAGGATGATAGTATTTCCAATGAAGAAAGCAAGGGTTCATACCAGGATAGCTATGGTTACCAAAACTCTAATGGAGGGAATTGACGGACAACCATTTAGTCTTGTACCAATGATTATTGTGGAAATATATCGAGCCTTAGAAAAGTGTCAAAGGAGCCAGACACTTCGAAGGTTGTAATCTGCTACTTCAACTTTGGCTCGTGGAACGTCTCCAAAAGGGTGAGTACCAAAAGAAAATTCATCGAAGGGACTGGGATGATCATATCACTTTCCATCACCCAAATCGAATGAATTATATGCTCAACATGTCCGCCAGTCGGAGAATTCTATAGAATAGGTCGAACTCTTTGAAAATCTTATTGAGGATCGAGTACAATGGATGTTCGAGTTGTTCCCAACTGAGGAGTTCATCGTCCTATCCAGGGACGCACCTTTCCTAATACTGATCGACTTAAGAGGAACATACCCGTACGTACCTCTTCGAGTTATGAGACAAGCGGGTCGGAAGCAGGTTATACCAAGGGTCGATAAGATGAGTCACTTCCAGGTTGATTTCTAGAATGATGATAGCCCTTACAAGTGCCAGACTCAACATATGTGGCATTGAAAAATCGCCATGGTAAGGGACACCATTGAACCAGACAGATACCACGCAGGTTGTGATCCCTGTTATTCAGGTTGGTTGGAAGATAATCATAATGGTCTGGATCAACCCGGGTTTGTTCAAGGTAACTGGATCAAGATGAAAAGGCCGAAGCACGGGCCAAGTACAACTATCTGCGTAAGAGAATCTGAGAATGCAAAAGCGAGCACCGTGAGATACAGGAAGCCAATCAAAAACTAATTAAAGAATGGAAGGATATGGCTATCAGCACCAACAAACGCTTGGTCTATTTGGAGCGAGGTATAGTAGAGTTGGAAAATAAGTTTCTGGGGAGGGTCAAAGACTGTCGTACTGCTGAAGGAAATGAAGGCGGGCATTGAGCCTACTTGCTGCTGGGACCGCGTGAGATAGAGAAGTTGTTCGATGGAGCCGATAATGCCGAATCTAGGGAAGATCCTTCTAGGATCAAATAAATAGGAATTTCCATTTCTGCTTTATAAAATGTAATAAGGCCAATGGCCATTAGTGATTTTTTGCTACTTTGTGTCGTTTTGGGATCCGTCTACTTTTTATCAATAAAATGAGGCATTGAGCATTCTATGTTCTTCAAATCAACTTGTTGCTAACTTGCCTCGGTCACAAGGAAGTTCCCAATTAGTACACGTTATATATTTCAGAATTACGTGTTTAATTATTGCAAAATTTTCCTAATGATCCTCGCTAACTTGTTACCTTTTCTGTTTTTACTTTTTGTTTATTCCCCGCCCCAAAGGTTAGTGCGTAAATTCTAGAAACATCATCATATTTTACGAGGTCCAGGGTCCCTCCACCTACTCCTCCTCCCAATCCTATCAGACACAAAAATAAAAGGAAGATGGAAGATTTGAGCAACTCAACTGAACGGATAGAGGTCACTCATTGTGCTCTGGTTCCCAAGGAAAATGTATCCAATTGGAACAAAAGTTGTTGAAATATCAGGAAGTACTTGATCAAGTCTAGAATCTGGCAAGTCTATCATTTTCCCTCACCACTCTAGAGGTTACTTTCCCAACTACTCAGAATCGTGTACCTCCACAAAACATTTGTAGGCAACAAAACAATCTCGCTCTTCACCACCACTACAATACTTGTCATACCTCCAATAACACCCCGCCGATCATCCCACAACTCCAGAACTCCACAAATGACCACTGCCACACCCAACACAATACCCCAATCTACGTGGAAACTATGCCACACTCCATCCAGCCCATCTCAGGCAAACCTGAGTCTGATGATAAAGACTCACTCATCAGGAACCTGGGTGCAGAACTCAAGAAATTGACTAATCAAATTCGGGTGTCGAAAGAAGTAAATGGAATGAAGGATTGAACTACGAAGATCTTTGCATACAACCGGATGTCGAACTGCCCGAGGGGTAAAAACCTCCTAAGTTCAAGATGTTTGATGGTATAGGGGATCCGAGAGTTCACTTGAGAACATATTGTGACAAGCTGGTCGAAGTAGGGAAGGACAAAAGGATTCGTATGAAGCTTTTTATGAGAAGTCTGAAAGGAGATGCTCTATCTTGGTACATTATCCAAGACCCAAAGAAATGGTCAAATTGGGTGAGTATGGCGTCAGATTTCATAGACAAGTTCAGGTTTAATACAGAAAATACACCAAATGTGTTTTACATTCAGAACCGAGAAAAGAATCCCACAAAACATTTCGCGAGTATGCCACTTGCTGGAGGTTAGAGGCTTCTAAATTCATGCATGCTCTAGAAGAAGAACAGATGAACAAGTTTTTTGTCCGGGCTCAGGATCCCCAATACTATGAAAGACTGATGCTGTTGAAGGCTAGAAATTTTCCAACATTATCAAACTAGGTGAGAGGATCGAGGAAGGCATTAAAAGTGGTATTGTCACGAACTTTGAAGCTTTGCAAGCCACCAACAAGGCTTTATTGTCTGGTAGTACGTCCAAGAAACCTGCTCCAAATATCTGTAATAACCCTCTGTCGGACCACAAGGGTGGAGGTGATCATATGATCAAGATAGAAGATGACTGGGACCCCAAGGGATTGATCGATTTGATCACAAAAAGCGACGATCCAAAGAAACCAATGGTCACCCTTAATTCGATTATTGTCCAGATTCACCCTTCTGGGGACGCCGAGGTAAACATGTCCATGCCACTCGAGTTTAATGCACCATCCTCTACAAAGACGCCACTGCCGATTGAGGCTGAGTTTATGGCACCGGCAGACACATACACACCTTTTAAAGTTGCAGTATTACCGCCTAAGGGGCTTGCTCCGTTCAGAGAAAAGATAGCCACACCGAGTCCAGTGGCAATATTGGCAATCACACCATTTCACACAAATTTAGTACCTTAGGACTACACAGTCGAAGCAAGAAGAAAAGGGAAAATCAAGTTCGAGGAAGTCGTTGCGGCACAGGGTAAGATAACAACATGCAGGGTTTAACCCTATAGTATTTGACTGAGTCGAGCAAGCAGGCCTCTAATCGGCCGACTGTCACCGAAGCTAGGCCCAACGATCTTTGGAGAAAGATACAAGTCAAGGAATACTTAGTAATTGATCGACTAAAAAAAACATCAGCACAGATCTCATTCCTGGCTTTGCTACAAAGTTCCCAAGGGCATAAGAATGCTTTGTTATAGGTGTTGAGTGAGACATATATACCGAGAAACATCACCGGTGGAGAAATGGAAAACATGGTAGGGCAGATATTGGAGGGTCACAAGATCACTTTTCATGAGAATGAGCTGCCGCCGGAAGGGTTGAGTCACAACAAGGCATTGCACATCACCGTACAGTGCGAAATTATTTTATCAGCAGGATCCTGATTGACGGAGGGTCCAGCCTCAACATTTGTCCATTGGTAACACTCAGGACATTAGGAAAGGGGATGCATGAGATCAAGGATGGGGCCATTAATGTCAAAGCTTTCGACGGATCCCAGAGGTCTACTATTGGGGAAATTAGCTTGCGCTTGCAAGTGGGGCCTACTTTGTTTTATATTGATTTTTAAGTGATAGATGTATCGACATCCTACAATATGTTGTTAGGACGACCATGGATTCATGTCAGTGAGGTTGTCTCATCAACATTACACCAGGCATAAAATTTAAATAGAACCACCAAGAGGTGATCATTTACAGTGATGGTAGCAATCTCATATACAGTCACCAGACTATTCCAGTAATCGGAGGCAGGAGAAGGATAGGCGGAGAAACTTACCACCACACCGAGTGAGTGAACGCTGTTGATAAAGACAAATGGTAGGATAACAAGATTGAAAGAATATTGAATTGGAGCGGATATGAACCTGGCAAGGGACTTTCCAAGAACCTCTAAGGAATCGCTAAGCCCATCAAGCTCAAAAAGCACGGCACCGCTTTTGGATTGGGATATGAGTACACCTGGGAGGAATTCAACCATTGGTCACAACTATGGAACGGTCCTTTCTATCTTTTGGAGCAGCCAATACCCCATTTGGAGCACACTTTCCAGCCGGCCGAGGTTGACGACAGGTTAGAAAAAGAGGAAGCACTGGGCAGCGATAAGGAATTTGTTCCTAGAAGATGATAACATGGATTGTTGTGACATTTTCGAGGAGGATGGAGAGGAGCATAGGAGCATGCCTCAACAACTGGACTATCATAACCACCAAAGCCCCGCGAGCCTTAGGGTAGCAAGGTTGAACAAGCATCATGCACTATTTTGTTTTTTAATAGTTGACTTTCTTTTTGCATTTTAATTTTCGCAAGAAAGAGCTTCAATGTTCAAAAGCAGTTATGGAATTTATCAAAGCATATCGATTTTCTTATAATTCTTACTCCTATTATTTTCTTTCATTACTTTACTTATACATCATTAGTATTACTTATCTAGATGAACCAATGATTGTGACATGTAATGAGACAATGCAACAAACGGATATAGACTTAGAGGAAGATGGTATATCGGAAGAGATTATTAAGGAAGTTAAGAATTTTGAGAACAAACCTAAGTCCAACTTAGACGAGACTAAGATTATTAACCTGGGAGATGCAGAGAACATAAAAAAACATGAGTTAGCATTCACTTGTCACCGTCAGAAAAAGAAAAGTACACAGAATTTTTGAGAGAGTATGAGTACATATTCGTCTGGTCGTATGATGTCATGACTGGTCTGAGTACATCTATTATACACACAATCTGCCAACTGATCTGACATGTCCAATGGTAAAACAGAAACTCAGAAAGTTCAAGCCTGACATGAGTTTGAAAATCAAGGAACAAGTCACTAAGCAAGTCAAAGCTAAAGTCCTCAAGGTAGTTGAATATCCGACATGGTTAGCCAACATTGTGCCAGTACCAAAGAAAGACGGGAATGTTAGAGTCTGTTTCAACTACCGGGATCTCAATCGGGCCACTCCAAAGGACAACTTCCCCTTGCCAAACATACACATCCTGATTGACAACTGTGCCAAGCATGAGTTGCAGTCATTTATAGATTGTTTTGCTGGTTATCATCCGATCTAGATAGATGAAGAACATGCTGAGAAAATGGCTTTCATTACGCCATGGGGAATGTACTGTTACGAGATAATGTCATTTGGTTTAAAGAATGCAGGGGCCACCTACATGAGGTCCATGACTACCATTTTCTATGATATGATACACAAGGAGATCGAAGTATATGTAGATTATGTCATCATCAAGTCTAAGAAAGCCACCGATCACATAGAAGATTTGAGAAGTTCTTCAATAGACTGAGAAGGTACAACCTGAAGATGAATCCCGCAAAGTGTGCATTCAGGGTTTCAGCCGGAAAATTGCTTGGGTTTATTATGAGAAACCAGGGAATAGAACTGGATCCATCAAAGATCAAAGCCATTCAAGAATTACCACCGCCGAGGACCAAGAAAGACGTAATGAGCTTCTTGGGGGAACTCAACAACATCAGCCGGTTCATAGCGTAATCCACTACCATCTGTGAACCGATCTTTAAGTTGTTGAAGAGGACATCGTTACCAAATGGACCGATGACTGCCAAAAGGCTTTTGACAGAATCAAGGAGTACCTATCAACACCACCAATTTTGGTATCACCCGAGCTAGGTAGACCCTTATTACTCTATCTTGCAGTATTGGATGAAGTGTTCGGCTGCATCCTGGGGCAGCATGATGAGACAGGAAAGAAAGAACAGGACATTTACTACCTCAGCAAGAAGTTCACTCTGTACGAGGCACAGTATTCTCTGATAGAACGCACCTGTTGTGCATTGACTTGGGTAGCTCAGAAGTTGAGGCACTATGTCGCGACTCCAACTGGCCCGATCGTGATGACGCCTCTTGTGAAGACAATGCCAGCTGACACAACACTCACATTAACCCTTTAACCATTAAGAGTCATTTTTAAGGCTTTAATTAAACAATGTTTCATAATAAAATTCTGAAATAACTGTGCGGAATAGAAATACAAGCCTAACATCGGAGTGTCACTAGTCATGAGCATCTACTAAGGTGTGATTTCAAAAAACCAGTCAAATGTACTAAGTATAGAAATGAAAAAAATGAGTAAAAGAAAGCAATGTTGCGAACATCGTGCAGTCACCTTGCTAACTCAGAGGACTCTCTGAACAACCAGCACCCGCTACCGGGTTCCGAAATACCTGAATCTGCATACGAGATGCTAGGAGTAATGTGAGTACTCCAGCCTATTAAGTAATAAGAGTAAATAAAGACTGAGCAGTAGGAAATAATGAATCCACAATTTTACATTAGGCTCAATAAGCACAACAGGCTTTTAAATCATAATACGAGTCAATCGTCTCATTTTAAAATTTAGCTTTTCGCAAAAGTCATTTAAAATACCTTCCAGTAGGGGATATCATTTGTAATAAAAAGATGAAAACGATAATCGGCCCCTCGGGCAAACATAGTTCGTAAAACAACCCCTCGGGCAAAACCCGCAATCATAAAAACCTCATAACTTGAAAGTCTTAGTGGAAATAACCAATTCCAAATCAGTGGTTAAATTCTACACATCTCACAAACCCCAGTTTAAATAAAAATTATATTAAAGCTTTGTTCAACATTTTTACAGAGGCTCAATATAAAAACGAGTGAAAACAACCACTAAATCAACATATTTGATAGGAACTCACTTTAAAGAGGAGTGAAATCAATAAGTTCATAAACAGGTCTCTCAAGCAAAGCATCACTCATATGCATGTATATATCTATCGCCCCTCGGGCGAGCCTCCCTGTCGCTTGTGACTTAACTCTTACCAATCAGTACTCGCACTCAGCATTCACACTCAATAGGTACTATATAATAACTGTTGCAGCATGCAGCCCGATCCATATATCGTTGCAGCGTACAGCCCGATTGATATACCGTCGACGGTGCTCACTAGGGTGTGCAGACTCCGGTAGGGGCTACTATAGCCCAAACGTTATATCGTTGCGGTGTGTAGTGCGATTCAACATATCGCTACGGCGTGCATACAGCCCGATCCGTATACACACACACACACACACATGTGTGTGTGTATATATATATATATATATATATATATATATATATATATATATATATATATATATATATATATTATTGCGGCGTGCAGCCCGATCCACAGATATATAGTCCTCACAACTAGGCCCTCTACCTCTCTCCGTCATTAACCTCACCATTAGAATCTCAGTCTATCTCAGTCATCAATCTCACCATCAGACCCTCGGTCTATCTGAGTAAAACAGGGAACTCATCCCAAAACAGTTTCCACACTTTTAAGAATGTAGTGATAAATCAAAATTTGAGTAATAAATAGGTAAAACATGATTGAGGATATGCTTTCATGCAAATGGAAAGATAGAAAAAATACCCCTAAGGGCCTCAACAAGTTGGCACAAGGTCCCAACATGTCATACAACCCAAAATATAATAAGATCAAACAATTAACTATCAAATATGCCATTAACATAATCGTTTGGGATGGACTAGGTCACAATCCCCCAGCGGTGCTCTACCCCAGGCTCTTTATCTAGCATGTAAGTCACCTCAAAGTAACACAACGATGTGTAATCCAGGGTTTCAAACCCTCAAGACAGTACTTACAATCATTACTTACCTCGAACCGGCAAAATCTCTACCTCGCGAAACCTTTTCCCCTCGTATTGGCCTCCATGCGCATCGAATCTATCCAAAATAATAACGAATACATCACAATATGCTAAAGGAACAAAGCCCAAGTGAAAACATTTAATATCGGGCACAAATCCCGTAATTGCCAAAACCCAAGCCCCGGGCCCCCTTCTCGAAACTCAAAAAGTTTTACATCATTAGATTCCTTATCTCCCCATGAGTTCATACATATTAAAACTTATCTAATTCGACCTCAAATGGTCCTTCAAATCCCAAATAAAAAGTCCAATTTCTCAAGACCTCGTTCTTCAATTTTAGTCTTAGTTCCATGATTAATTAGGTGGAATTTACATATGAATCGAGTATTGAGTTCAAAAATCTTACCTCTAGGTGTTCTCTCTTGAACCCCTCTTCAAATTCCCCTCAAGAAGCTCCAAAATCGCCCAAAAATGGTGAAGGTTAGCTCAAAAATCGCGGACAAGAGCTATTAAAACATTATGCCCAGGCTTTAAAAGCCTTCTTCGCGAACGCGTGATGACTATCGCGTTCGCGATAAACAAAACCCAGCCATCCAAAAAGTGCTCTATGCGTATACGGCACCAGCCTCGCGAACGCGATACATACTTGATACAGAACTACACAAACGCAGCCCAATGCTTGCGAATGCAATGAATATCCAGCCTCAAACCCAGTTAACCTTTTTCCTTCTATGCAAACGCGATATAACCACGCGAATGCGATGCATGAGACTCCACCCCTTCATGAACGCGTAGCCCTCATCGTGATCACGAAGACCAATTACTCAACCTCACCAGCTGACCTTTCGCAAACGCGAGGCCCTCTCTGCGAACGCAAGGACCTATCTGCGAACGCAAAGGCCAATTTTTCTGAAATTTTTCAGTAGTTTTCTGCAACTTTTCAAAACAAGAAATGGTCCGATTGACTACTTGAAACTCACCCGAGGCCATCGGGACCTCAATCAAACATGCCAACGCATCCCATAATATTATTCAAACTTGTTCCAACATTCGGAACACTCAAAACAACATTAAAACATCAAATTTGCATCGGATTTAAACCTAAGAATCCCAAAATCTTCTAGATTACGCTTTTGATCAAAGACCCAACAAACCACGTACGAAAAATCTAAAATTTTGCACACACATCCCAGATGACACAGCTGAACTCCTGCAACTTTCAGACTTTCATTTTGACCTCTACATCAAAATCTGACTTATCAACCGGAAAACGCTGAAATCTCAATTTCGCCAAATCAAGCCTAAACCTTCCGAAGACTTCCAAAATGCATTCCGATCACGACCCTAAGTCCCAAATCACGTGAAAGAGCTAACCAAATCATAAAATTTCAAATATGAGATCATAAACAAATAAGCCAGATCTTGGTCAAACCTTTCAAGTCTCAACTTTAACTGAGAATTGTATTCTTCCACATTCATTTCGATTACCCCGAAAACTAAAACCAAAGATTTACATAAGTCATAGTACATCACACAGGACAAGTCATTCCCGAGAACTAGCGATCAAAGTTCAAAAGCTCAAAACAACTGGTCATCCTCCCCCACTTAAACACACGTTCATCCTCGAACATACCCAGAGTTATTCTAGAAGACAATCAATAGCTGAATAACCTTACCATGCTTATATCCGGGGGTGATTCCATGTCACCCTATCTCATATAGGTATGATAACACAACATAACTGAAAGTCCACAATCCATCATAGTCCATAAACCATAGAACCACATTTCTGCTTCTAAAATCCCCAATGCTTTCAGAATCTCACATTTATACTGTGAATAAGTCCAAACAAGTTGTAGCAAGCCCATATCTGCTATCTCAGGAACAATTACATGATATACCCCATAAATCCAACACTCGCAGCGATAACGTCTAATCACAGCAATTGCATATCAATCGAATACCGATAGAAAACCTCTTAACAACTAAAGTCTCATTCCAACACTTCCATATACTGCCAATGATAAATGAAACACATAGTAAATCATAACCATTTCTCATATCAGCCATCCATAAGGCTACTTCTCCTTTTGCAAGGATTAAAGCAAATTTCTGAGCCGAACCTCGATATTATCTTTCCAACATGCTGAAATCGAATCCATTCATATTCATTGATGATCCCAATGAACTCATCCAATCCAACACAATTACTCTGGTGACATGAAACATCAAGATAGGCTAAGGCCACAACTTGCGCAGTCCATGCACTGATAAGCAACAATACGAACATACTCATATCATGAAACTTACTCATATGAAAGAGCTATACCTCAAGCTCACCCATACCATCACAACACATGACCGAGAACCCGTCTCGCATCATAGAAATAGAACACACGAATTTAACCAACCAATTCATTTTTCCACATAGCTTCGCTACAATGCATGATCCTATCCAAACACTACTCCACATGACACACCTCAGGTCACTATGCTGGCAATTGGCAAACACGATCAATTGATATCAGGAACCCAAACAAATCGTTACACCCACGGTGAAACAAATGACATACACCACACAAACCCGATAGAACATATCTGATACGCCATTTACCTAGAAATTCCCAATTACTCTTCCTGTTCGACTTCCATTATGAAAATCTAATAGAACCACACCTCAGGTGCCTATATCCAATGGAGCATAACGTCTCGCAACACTGAAAGGTAACTCATAGATCTCCCTAATTGCTAATAGCTCAAAACAACCAAATCAACACTTCCTTCTCTAACAATAACTTGAAGTTAACAAAACCATCTCGATGCCGGACACGTATCCATATAGGTTTACCAATGGACCAAACATCAGCTCTAGTTACACATGATAGATAAATTAATCCTTCAAAGGTCCACAATGACTTAATATAGCACATACTAATATCTGACTTACTTACCCATACTTTGCCATCCACAACCACAAGCTAACCTATATATGAGAACTTCTAGTCTCCAAGTCCATAAAACACACGAATTACCAAATGTGATCCCAATTCCGCCACTCTCATATATAAGTCACCTCTAGCCCCAATCATCCCATGGGAGATACTCTAAGATTCTTTGGTGCTGCCAAGAAAACTCGAATGTCAGCAGCTAACCTGACGAGAAGTGCCGCAACACTACCGAGGTACCATCAACTCAATCACATTGCCTCTTTCTGGAATATATACCCTCGTTAAACCACCTCAATTAGCATTACCATTGTTCTTAATCATCTGGAGATCCTTTCTCAAATCATCTAAAGTTTTTTTCTCTAATTATCTGAAACTGCCCGCACTGCCTAAGAATTTATGACCTTCCATTCAAATATGAACCGTCACCTTACACATGCAAATCTCAGTCTTACTTAACATACTGCATAAACCGTACCACTCTAGGATAACCGTGAGAAATTCATATCCCTTTCAAGCCACAGACATCTACGTACTCAACTAGTCAAGAACTTTCCAAATGTCCCCTCCCTCTAGAAGAAAATCACTATACATCCCATGCTCCTTACGCCAATATGGAAAGTATACCTCTCTAACTGTGGTGGAAGCCATCTAGAACTCTCTAAATCCAATTTGCACAAATCAAAATCGTCAGGACTGAATCCTTCTAACTCGACCAAACTATGCAGGTCACTAAAACCCAAGAGAATTGTCGCGAGGCACCTATAGAAACTCATTATCTCGTAAATATCCGAAGAGCTAATAATGTCTTTACCATACCAACTAGGCCTACTACTAAGCTGTCCTAGCTATCCGAATTCCCTTCTGATTTACCTTCAACTCGATACTCATTCTTGCTATAACATAACAATTCTTCAACCCATACTTACTATAGGAACCTAGCATAGAGCCACACCGACTAAGGTTCATAAGCCGCCGAATACTTTTTCAGGTATTCCCCCGAGCACCAAGATCAAAATACTTTGCTCTGACGAGAATTCCTGTGAATCTAAATCCATTGCCTTTACTTTCTTGATACCGATACATAGAATCCCATAATTAACATAGGAATAGCACAAGTCCTGAACCCTTCCAATGAAAACTCAGTTTCTAACCCCATATACGACTTTGAGATACCCAATTATTACATGAAGCATCTTGAATACATTAGAACCATTCTCAAGAGTCATTCACTCTATTCCGACTGCAATTAACCCGATCGACATAACTGTACCACCAGTGCTTCATTGGCATTTCTACCACTGTAGCACATAACCTTAGCTTAGTAAATAATTTCCTTTACTCGAGCCATCCTCGGGCTCAATCTCTACAAACCAGAACTGATTCACCACACGCCTCAATTCAGAACCAACATAGCACATAACTGTGCAATCAGCTAATCAATAGCACTCCCCCACTTGGCTCGAAGCCATAGATCATAATACACTCAATAACTCATAACACTTATACTCTATTGATGCCACAATACCACAGTGGGATTAATGTTAGATCCTATGTGGGCTTGTGAAAACACAGATCTTCTACTACTTTAAATCTTCGTCGAATCTCGCATTCATTCTCGCAACAGTTAAGCCCACTCTCTTGAGCAAACCAAATTCGAATTGCAACACATATATTTCACTTATCATTGAGATCTTCTAACAGACACATAAGGATCATACAACCTCAGAACACTTTGCAAGAGATAACCCACCTACTTTGCCTCCAACTAACATTTCTATATACCTTCCACCGTCAAAAATTTTACACAGCCACTTAGTCTCCCTGAGTCGGAACTCATACTGCAACATGAAATTTACTTCACTGTCAACTGGGAAACATGAAAAGATTTTTCACATGCCCATAACTCGCCGCTTCCAGTTCATAGAGTACATCTTGCAGTCACCGCGTACTATATACTCATCACAGAGCCATGCGGCCATCACTTCCACTAATAGGGACAATACTAAACATATCAGTTCAAAGACACTTGCTCGCACAATCGGCACCTCGGTGCTCAGTATTAGGTAAAATCCGACCTCAAGTCCTTCAGACTGGCCCAACATTAACTCTAAGAGATCACGTCTCGCCCCTCTATCGGGAAATCATAGGCCATCAAGGCACATCTGATATTGGCGCTCATGCGCGCATACAGACGCATGAAAGGAATTTCAAGAGTTACTTTTCAAGCTGAATCAACGACGCACGATAAGATTCCAAGAATGTGAAGTTTTTCTAAAGGTTCTACAGCCTCTCGAGGATAAATACAGACGTCTCTGTACCGATCCGCGGATTCTACAAAGCCTACTTATGACTCATGAGACCTATATAACCTAGGCTATAGTACCAACTTGTCACGACCCCAATCGGCCCGTCGTGATGGCGCCTCGCGTGAAGACAAGGCTAGCTGACACAACACTCACATTAACCCTTTAACCATTTTAAGAATTTTTTAAGCCTTTAAATAAAATATGTTTAATAAGAAAATTCTGAAATTACTATGCGGAATAGAAATATAAGCCCAACATCAGGGTGTCACTAGTCATGAGCATCTACAAGATCGGATTTCAACAAAACAGTCAAATGTACTAAGCATATAAATGAAAAAAATAAGTAAAAGAAAGCAAAGCTACGAACATCGTGCAGCCACCTTGCTAACTCTGATGACTTCGCGTCGGAGCAACCAGCACCCGCTATTGGGTTCCGAAATACCTGAATCTCCACACGAGGTGCAGGAAGTAATGTGAGTACTCCAATCTAGTAAGTAATAAGAGTAAATAAAGACTGAGCAGTAGGAAACAATGAATCCACATTTTTATATTAAGCTAAATAAGAACAACATGTTTTCAAATAATAATACGAGTCAATCGTCTCATTTTAAAAATCAGCTTCTTGTAAAAGTCACCTAAAATACCATTCAGCAATTTCAGTAGGGGTTCAATATCATTTATAGTAAAAAGATGAAAAAGATATTTGGCCTCTCCGGCAAACATAGTTCGTAAAACAGCCCCTCAGGCAAAAACCGCAATCATAAACACCTCATAACTTGAAAGTCTTACTGGAAATAACCAATGCCAAACCAGTGATTAAATTCTGAACATCTCATAAATCCCAGTTTAAATAAAAATTGTTTAAAACATTTGTTCAATATTTAAACAAAGGCTCAATATAAAAACGAGTGAAAACAACCACAAAATCGACATATTTGATATGAACTCACTTTAAAGAGGAGTGAAATCAATAAGTTCATAAACAGGAATCTCAGGCAAAGCATCACTCAAATGCATGTATATATCTATTGCCCCTTGGGCTAGCCTCCCAGTCAGTCGTGACTCAATTCTTACCAATGAGTACTCGCACTCAGCATTCACGCTTAATAGGTATTATATAATAACCGTTCTGGCATGCATCCCGATCCATATATCATCGACAGTACTCACTAGGGGTGTACAGACTCCGGAAGGGGATCTTACAGCCAAAGCGCTATATTGTTGCGGCGTGCAGCCCTATCCAACATATCGCTATAGTATGAAACCCGATCCATACAAGTATCGCTACGGCGTGCAGCTCGATCTGTATGTATGTGTATGTGTTTGTGTGTGTGCGTATATATATATATATACATATATATATATACATATATATATGTATATATATTATTGTGGCATGCAGCCCGATCCATAGATATATAATCCTTACAACCAGGCCCTCGGCCTCTCTCTGTCATTAACCTCACCATTAGACTCTCAGTCATCAGTCTCACCATCAGACCCTTGGTCTATCTCAGTAAAATAGGGAACTCCGCCCAAACCAGTTTCCACACTTTTAAGAATATAGTGATAAAGCCAAATTTGTAATAAACATGTAAAACATGACTAAGGATATGCTTTCAAACTAATAGAGTGAGGAAAGATAGCAAAAATACCACTAAGGGTCTCAACAGTCGGCACAAGGCCCCAACATGGCATACATCCCAAAATATAATAACATAAAACAATTAACCATCAAATACGCATTAAAATAATCGTTCGGGATGAACTAGGTCATAATCCCCCAGTAGTGCTCTACCCCACGCTCATCATCTAGTGTGTAAGTCACCTTAAAGTAACACAACGATGTGTAATTCGGGGTTTTAAACCCTCAGAACAGTATTTACAGTCATTACTTACCTGGAACCGGTGAAATCTCTAGCTCGCGATGCCTTTTCTCCTCAAATTGACCTTCACACGCGTCAAATCTATCTAAAGTCAGAGTGAATACATCGCACTATGCTAAGGGAACAAAGCCCAAGCGAAAACAATCAATATCGGGCACAAATCCCAAAATAACCAGAGCCCGAGCCTCGGCCCCCTTCTCGAAACTCAGAAATTTTGACATCATTAGATTCCTTAACTACCCACGAGTTCATACATATCAAAAGTTCTCAAATCCGCCTCAAATGGACCTTCAAATCTCGAATTAAATGTCCAATTTCTCTAGCCCTAGTTCTTCAATTTTACGCTTAGTTCCATGATTAATTAGGTGTAATTTATACATGAATTGAGAATTGAGTTCAAAACTCTTACCTCCATGTGTTATCTCTTGAAACCCTCTTCAAATCCCCTCAAGAAGCTCCAAAATCGCGCAAAAATAGAGAAAGATAGCTCCAAAATCGCGGACAAGAGATATTAAAACATTCTGCCCACGTTTTAAGAGCCTTTTTCACGAACGCCGGATGACCATTGTGTTCGCGATAAACAAAAATCAGCCATCCAAAAAGTGTACTATGCATTCGAGGCACCAACCTCGTGAACGCGATACATACTTGATACAGAACACGCGAATGTGGCCAAATGCCCGCAAACGTGATGAATATCTTTCCTCAAACCCAACTAACCTTTTTCCTTCAATGTGAATACGGCATGACCATGCAAATGCGATGCACGAGACTCCACCCTTCGCGAACGCATAGCCCTCATCATGATCGCAAAGGACAATTACTCAACTTCACCAGCTAACCCTTCACGAACGTGAGGACCTATCTGAGAACGCGAAGACCAATTTTCCTGAAATCCTTCAGCAATTTTCTGCAACTTTTCAAAATAAGAAATGGTCCGATTAACCACTCGAAACTCATCCAAGGCCCTCAGGACCTCAACCAAACATGCCAACACATCCTATAACATCATTCAAACTTGTTCCAACCTTAGAAACGCTCAAAACAACATCAAAACATCAAATTTGCATCAGATCCAAACCAAAGAATCCCAAAATCTTCTAGATTACACTTTTGATCAAAGACCCAATCAAACCATGTTTGAATGACATGAAATTTTGCACACACGTCCCAGATGACACAATGGAACTACTGCAACTTCCGGACTTTTACTTCAACCTCTATATCAAGTCTCACCTATCAACCGAAAAATGCCGAAATCTCAATTTCGTTATATCAAGTCTAAACCTTCCAACGACTTCAAAAATGCATTTCGATCACGCCTCTAAGTCCCAAAAATCGCCTGATAGAGCTAACCAAATCATAAAATTTTTGATCTGAGATCATATACAAATAAGTCAAATCTTGTTCAAACCTTTCAAGTCTCAAGTTCAACTGAGAATTGTATTCTTCCAAATTTATTCCGGTTACCCCAAAAACCAAAACCAACAATCTACATAAGTCATAATACATCACACGGGACAAGTCATGCCCAAGAACTGGCGATCAAAGTACAAAATCTCAAAACGACCGGTCGGTTCGTTACACACTACTTCTATTCTTATACCACATATCTTATATCAAGGATGGATCCTCTAAAGTACATCTTCCAGAAGACCATGCCCACTAGCAAGCTAGCCAAGTGGCAAATCCTGTTGAGTGAATTTGACATTGTCTATGTGACTCAAAAAGCAATCAAAGGAAAGGAACTAGCAGATCACCTTGCCGGGAATCCTGTGGACAGAGAATAAAAACCCCTAAATACGTATATTCCTGACGAAGAGGTATCAGTCATAGGAGAAGATATTGCAGAATCCTATGACGGGTGGAGAATGTTTTTTGATAGAGCATCAAATTTCAAAGGAGTCGGCATAGGAGCGGTCCTAGTATCTGAAACAGGTCAGCATTATCCGGTGTCTCCCAAACTCAGGTTCACCCTACACCAACAACATGGTCGAGTACAGGGCCTGCATCTTAGGACTCAAGATGGCCATTGACATAAACATCCAATAATTTCTAGTAATCGGGGATTCAAACTTACTTATACATCAGGTCTGAAAATAATAGGCAACCAAGAACTCCAAGATGCTCCTTTATTTGCACCATGTGCAAGAGTTGAGGAAAAGGTTCACGAAGACAGAGTTCCAACATGTTCCCAGAGTCTAGAATAAATTCGCTGATGCATAGGCTACCTATCATCCATGATATAGTATCCAGATACGAACTTCATTGATCCTATTCTGGTGAAGATATATGATTAGCTAGCCTACTGTACTCATGCCGAAGAAGAAGCAGATGGAAAGCCTTGGTTTCATGACATCAAGGAATATTTGGCAAAAGGAGAATACCCAAAGCTCGCAAATACTACTCAAAAGCGTACGCTTCGAAGGATGACCAGCAGTAGCGGAGGAATCCTATATAGGAGGACTCCTAATTTGGGATTATTAAGGTGTGTCGATGCAAAGGAAGCATCTAAACTGCTAGAGGAAGTTCATGCTGGGATCTATCAGCCACATATGAACGGCTTTTTCTTGGCCAAGAAGATCCTTAGAGATGGTTACTTCTGGATGACTATGGAGGCAGACTACACATACGTCCGGAAATGCCACCGCTGCCAGATACATGCAGACATGATAAAGGTCATCCAAATAAGCTTAATACAACAAGCTCACAATGGTCATTCGTCGCTTGGGGAATGGATGTTATTGGTCCCATTGAACCTGCCGCTTCTAATGGACACAAGTTCATCCTAGTATAGATTGATTATTTCACCAAATACACCGAAGCGGCATCTTACAGGGTAGTGACTAAGAAAGTTGTGGTGGACTTTGTCCGCGACCGTATTGTTTGTCGGTTCTGAATTTCGAAGTCAGTTATTACTGATACTGGTTCCAATCTCAATAGTGACTAGGTAAGATCCATGTGTGAAACTTTCACGATTAAATACAAGAATTCTACAGCCTACAGAACTCATATGAACGGAGCCGTAGAAGCAGCTAACAAAAACATTAAGAAGATACTAAGTAAGATGATAGAGAAGTATAAGCAATGGCACGAAAAGTTATCATTCACTCAAGTGGGGTATCGCACCACAGTACGCACATCAAGAGGGGCAACCCCCTACATGTTGGTATATGGTACAGAAGCAATCATTCCTGCCGAAGTAGAAATTCCTTCCTTGAGGATCATACAAGAAGCCGAGCTCGACGACACGGAGTGGGTAAAAAGTCATTACGAGCAGCTAGCTCTTACAGATGGAAAGAGGTTGAACATAATTTGACATGGTCAACTTTATTATAATAGAATGTCCAGAGCCTTCAACAAAAGAGTAAAACCAAGATGGTTCACACCAGGGCAGCTGGTTTTAAAGAAAATTTTCCTGCATCAAGATGAAGCCAAAGGGAAATTCTCTCCCTATTGGCTGGGTCCATACATAGTTCATTATTTTCTAACAGGATGAGCCCTCATACTTGCAGAAATGGATGGGAAAGTTTGGCAAAAACCAACAACTCAGATGCAGTCAAGTGATACTATGAGTAATCTTTATGCTTTCATACGTGATGTAATTTGAACTACGTCTGACCTGATTCTCATTTAAGAGGGGATACGTGGGCAGCCCTACGGTTTGGCTAAAATTCAATAAAATTTTCATCACCCCACCCCCAATTGGAAACTAGGGTAGAACTTTGAGGAGGACCGTCAAAATTGTGAAGTAACTTCAGCCGATCATCGTAAGCAACCGTCAGAAGCAGCAACCTAGTAAACTGGGGCAGAATTTTGAGGAGGACCCTCAAAATTCCAGAACGGGGGAGGTTGCAATGCCCTGAACCACGTCACAGTCATCGGTTCATCTAAAACTATTTCTTATATACTTACGTAATATATTTAACAAACTCATGCATATTTATTGTCGGAATCACTTTTTTCAGCAACGCTACCAAAATGATACATATCATTTCATCAGATCAAAGCCAAACAAGCAAGCAAAGTTGGTGGGGAAACGAACTAACCTTTCGCCTATACAAAACTCATGATTTTTCTTTGGATAAAGGAGCCCAAGACGTAAAGAAACATATTATGCAATCAGGAACACAACTCTCAGAACCATCGCACCTATTCGCATTTCCTATCCGCACGCAATATCCCAGCAGCCACGATATCACAATCAGCTATCAGCTAAGAAATTTTATTACTATCTACATCCGTATTTCATGCATTGGATAATTCTAACATTTCGTCTTCTGAGACTAAGCACTGTCTCCATCTGCATTTTCTGCATTGCATAAGGCTACCATTCTGCCTTCCAAGACAAAGCACTTTTTCCATCTGCATTTCCTGCATTGCATAAGGCTAATATTCTGCCTTTCGAGACTAAGCTCTGTCTTTGTATGCATTTCCTATATTGCATAAGGCTATCATTCTTCCTTCCGAGAATAAGCTCTGTCTCCATTTGCATTTTCTGCATTATATAAGGCTACCATTCTGCCTTCTAAGGTTAAGCTCTACCTCCATCTGCATTTCCTACATTGCATAAGGCTACCATTCTGCCTTCCGAGGTTAAGCTCTACCTCCATCTGCATTTCCTGCATTGCATAAGGCTGCCATTCTACCTTCCAAGGTTAAGCTCTACCTCTATCTGCATGGCTGAAATATCGCCGCTTTATTTTTCACTCGCATGTTGAAATATCACAACTTTATTTTTTCACTTACATCGGCAAACATACCGCCACTTTCATTTACATCTTGCATGGATGAAATATCGCCGCTTTATTTTTCACTTGCATGGTTGAAATAAAGCCACCTTCATATACATCTTGCATCAGCTGAAATATCGCCACCTCATTTACATCTTACATTGGCTGAAATACTGGCACTTTCATTTACATCTCGCATCGGCTGAAATATCTCCACTTATTGCATTTTACATTGGCTAAAGGATCGCCACCTCATTTACATTTTGCAATTGCTGAAAGATCGCTACCTTCAACATTTCATGGGATGAAAGATTGCGAAACTATCCAAAGGCGTCATTGTTCGGAGGCACCATATTCATAGCCCAAGAACGCCATGCCATGGCCTGAGGATCCTTTTATCTCTTGCATATGATTATTCAAAGGCATAATAGCTCGGAGGCGTCATCCTTATAGCCCGAGAGAATCATTTCTTGGCCTGCGAATCCTTTATTATTCGCTTCATGGCCTAGGACATCATGGTCTAAGGACGTCATCCTAACCGTCCAAAGACAGCATTCATGGTCCAATGGGAACTTGCATCAAGTTTAAATTTATGCACAATATATGCTTGTATTGCTTATTTGAAGATAAACTTGCAAGAAATGGTCATCTCAGCAGGAGAGATCCTGCTCCAGTTCTCGCAGCCCTATCAAACATTAGCCATCCATCCCAACCTAAACGTTGCATCCGTTCTTAGAAAACCTCCACCGGCATACACTGCCGAAGGATCCTGAACTACATATGGCCTGTAAGACCAAGGATATGTAGACATCTCATGAACCAGAGCATGGTCAACCTTTCCATACCATTTCGCCCAGTCAAAATTGGCCATTATATATTTAGCCGACAACTCTTTCATCCTTCTCGGGTAAAGATGGGCAGCTGTTGATACCCAATTTATATATATACATATATATATATATATATATATATATATATATATATATATATATATATATATATATATATATATATATATATATATATATATATATATATATATATATATATATATATATATATATATATATATATATATATATATATATATATATATGCATATATAAGCATGTCCAAGTATTTTATTATTTTTTCAATTTTTTAAAAAGATTTTTAAACTGATTTATTTCCCTGTTTTAGCAATACAAAAACCAATAATTATTCCTCAAATTATCATTTTGGTGATAAATTTATTTTATTCTCATATTTATTCCAATATATAACTAAGGTAATTTTTGCATATTTTTATAAATTGATTTGATAATTTTAAAGCTAAATTGTAATTTTAGCCTATTTTAAGAATTAATGGCGTTTATAATTACAAACTTGATTCCAGTATTTTTAATTTAATTTTTAAATATTAATAATTAATTTAGTACCTTTATAAATTTGAAGTAATCATTTTATTATTTTAAAAAAATAAAATGGGAAAATTAGCTATTTAAATACTAGACAAAATTGACCACTCGAGTAAGCCAATTTTAAATCCTAAATTAACCAGTCCAATTGCAATATAACCCGATCCCTGACCCATTTATCCAAGCCGCCGGGCTTCCCTTTTGATCTAGGCCGTTGATCAAATGTCCCCTTACCTTTTTTAATTTCTCAAACCCCCAACCCTTATTCATTTCCCTCAGAGAGGCCGCCTTGAAATCCCTCTCCTCTCTCAAACTATATTGAACCTTCCCTAACTCTAGCCGCCTCTAATCACCTCTATCTCGAAACCCACCGGAAACCATGGCTTCTCCGGCGATGAGAGTCTTATACTCAGCTCATATTGCTCATATGTGGTTGATACTCGAAGACTCGAGGCCAAACCTTGAATTTCTTCACCCAGACCTTTGCCGCCTCGAGGTTTCACGGCCATCGTCGGCCTTTCTCTGACGTATCCTGGTCTTCTTAGCCTAATTCTAGCTTCTCCGACTTTGATCGGTGATCTTTTCAAAGCCTTTCTCATTTTAGGGTTCTTCTGAAACCCTTCAAGGTTTTGTTCTCCGATCTTCTTAAATATTTTGTGTGACTGTGCGTTATTTGAGTTTCCAAATGATCTCTCCAACTTTTCTCTCGAAAGTTACTTTCCAAGGTCTTTTTACGATCTAAGGTTTTTCTGGAAAAACACTCAAATATTTTATGATTTTTCTTTGCCGTTTATGTGTATTTGTCTATTGTGTTCTTGTATCATGTTCTTAGATGTTTTTCTTACTATGTTTTCCCATATTGTGGTCTTGTATGACCCTAGTGTATTCTTAGGTTTTTCTTCTAACACGTGTGTTCCTCTACTGTGTTTTCTATATCATGTTCTTCTACTATATTATTGTGTTTTCCTTTTATCATGCTCTTGCATGTTTCTCTTACTATGTTTTCCTATATGCTCTTCTGTTATACTCTTCGGTGTTCTTATGTTCTTCTACTATATCTTCTTGCTAAGTTTTAAGTCTCTTTGTTTGCCTTCTACTGAGCCCTGATTAAGTCTCTTCTAAGCATAATTTTTCTACTATTCGTATCAGTATTTACCATTATATTCTTTGAATCATTCTATTGTGATTGCATGTTACTTTGCTATCATATTCTTCATAACTTCTGTTATTGGAAAAGCCTGTCCTTTTTCTAAAACTTCTCAATTCAATTGCCTGCCCTCTCATCCTTGCATTATGGTTTGCTTAACTAGGGTTTCAGTTTGAAACCCCTAACTCTGTCAGACTAACTTTGAGTCTCTGAACTGATTTTACACCTTGCTTTCATACAATGTCAAACCTTTTGCTAAACTGGAATCTTTCTACTAATTTTACAAGGCAGGACAAGTTTCCTTCATATTTAACGTGTTTGTATGCCTTTATATGTGATGAATATTTCTTCAAAAAGGTTTTCAAACTTGTGATTTATTTATAATTCCTTTTATAAGACTCTAATTAATTTGTTTGCTGATTTTCCTTGAGTTAAAAATTTTTCCCGTCTTTCTGACTTGGTTTATTCATGTAAAATCTCTAGCTTCAGATTTATTGGCTGTTAATTGATTTTCTTTTCTTAAATTGTACAAGTGTGTGTTTGAAAGACCTTGTCCTTAAATAGCCTTTATGTATTTTTCCCTAATTTACTACTTTGTACAGAGTGTTTATTTAAATCCTTGCCTTAAATGGTTTACCCGTTTAAATTTGAATCATTTAATTAAAGAGAGTCTTATATAATTGATTTACAACTAGTCTTCAATTATTTTCTTACCTTATTTTCTCATGACTTTCACACTATAAACACATGACTCTTTTCTTTCACACTACACATGATTTTAATAATCCTCCACTATTATAATTCATAATTCTTCTGATCTCTTGCTCTCACATAAGAGAACTCTCTTGTCTGCACTCTGACTTCCACAAGACCACTGCTTTTCCCTATTTGTTTCCTTGAAACTAGTATGTCCTAATTCTAATTAACAGCATCTCCACAATTTGTTTACTTGCAGCTTTCCGCATCTATGTCTTTTTACTACTTCTAAATATTTAAATACTTAAACTAGCATGTTGATTTTCTTTTGTTTGTTTCTGTTATGAAATCCTCTTACCTATTCCATTTATGTGTTTTGCGTTACAGTTTAAAACATGGCAATAGAAAAGTTATTGTATATGGATTAAACTTGATCCCTTAGGGGATCGTTACCTCTAAAACAATATGTTTTAGTAAGCTTATGGGTGTGCCAACATCTCTTATTGTTAGGTCATACCCATCAGCCTGCATTTATCTCTTGCAATTCCCTATCCCTTATATCCCCATGTGTGTTGTTTCCATTTCCCTATTCCCTCTTGGAATTCTACACTTGCATTCTTCCTCTTAGTTTCTAGGTTTTGCCCCCCTCTTATGAGCATTACTTTGGGACCTTGTGTTCCCTCTAAACTTGGATACTTGAGGGTTGGCCCTTCCACACTGCACTATGTCTTAATCCTGTAATGCATTTGGGTGTAAGTACTACCCGGAGTCTATATGAGGCTCTTAGGGAACTTTGACACATCTAAATGAGAGAAAGGCTTTGAAATATTGATCGTTGGAGTTGGTTTACTTCATAAATCAGACAAGAAGTCTGAATCAGGATTTCCTTGGTTGTAACTTTCAAATTTCTGATGTATTTTCTTTATTTTATTTTCTTTAGAGTGTAATAACTTTGTATTACTTTTGGGGATAATTCGTGAAAAGGGGGGATAACTATGCCTATGGGTAGATAACTTGCCTATAGGAATCTCTAATTAATGCATTTTCATGTAGTTATCATACCTATAAGACTCATGCATTTTCATATAGTTATCATGCCTATAAGATTTCTATATTTTCATATAGTTATCATGCCTATAAGACTTATGCATTTTATATAGTTACCATGCCTATAAAATTTCTACATCTCATTTAGCTACCATGTCTATAAGAACTTCTGCATCTCATTTAGCTACCATGTTTATAGAGCTCCTGCACACACACATAGAGAATATGCCTATAGGTCCTTTTCTGATTCTTCCACACCCGCTTTTCACTATGCAAACTTGGCTATAGGTCCTAATAACAAAAAATGTAATCAGATAACACATAACGTTTGGATATTCATGTTGCAGAATCTCTGCACTCTTCTATATCTATAACAATATTTTTAAGTTGGAAAACACATAGAAAGCATGCCTATAGGGTCATAATTCAAATCTGAATAGCCTCGCTCATTTGCAAGTTTGAACTGTCAATAGTAACGCATTATCAATTGCAGAACTTGTACTCCTTTTATTTAAACTAGCGACATTTCCTTAAATCAACAGGTAATCAGTTCATACTCTTACTTACGGAATTTGTAGATGTCATACCTATAGGTTTTCGTCTATCACGTAGGCAAGCCTTAGGATATCTTATAAACTGTATTAGTTCTTTTTTTATTTACTATAACCAGCAGGTAGGCCTAACTCAGGCTTCCTAGCTGAATTATGTAGCATATCAATCTGCCTCAAATCTTTAAGTTTAATTCAACCTCAAACAGTACGTGTAAGACATGCTAACTATGTGCCTTCTCTGGTTTTAAAGGAGGTTTGCCTGAGCCTTGTTATCTGTTTATATGCTCTCCCCCTAAACTTGCTATATATGTTTTATTTTTTGCCTTAGTATTTAACCTTTTGAAACCACAAATAAGCCAATGTCTTCTCCTTTAAGGATTAGTAATCCCAAATACCTTCGGGCTTGATAGGATCGGAGCGGGTAATAGCATGCAATAGGTAAACGAGATCATTTCGCGCTTTAATACCTTAATAGGGTGGGAAAGGGAAGATATGGATATGATGACCGGTACGTTAATACCATGTGTATCCCTTCTCTGAGGAGTGATTACCAGGTATTGTATTGACGTGATCCATATTATTAATAAACCTAGGACCCCCTCCTTTTACTCTTTGTCTCTTTAAATCTTTAAAAACTATTTCTTTTAAATCAACTCTCTTTTATGCCTTCTAACTTTGTTTATTTCTAACCTTTATGTGAAAATCCCCTCTTATGTGACACTCTTACTTGCTTATGTGTTATTTGTATTTAAGACAATAATAGCTTGGCCGAGAACCACACTAGTGGATCCTGAGGGGTGCCTAACACCTTCCCCTCAGAATAATTTCAAGCCCTTACCCAATCTCTGGTTATCCAAATTGAACCCTCATTAGTGTCCTAATGCACTATAATCATTAGGTGGCGACTCTTCAATTCTCTTAAACCCAATTCCCAAAAGGGAACGCGTTATCTTCCCAAATGTCAAAAATCCGATTTCGCGAGAGAAAGGGAGCGTGATATTGAGTTTTCATAATTCGTCTCATCATAATTGATCCAGGATGTCACAGTAGATCATGCCAAAGTACAAAAATATTGGAATCAGTAACTTTTTAATTTACAATAAAATGTGCATCAATTGCACTAATTCTTGTCCAATATAGGCCACAAGACAAAGATGGGAACTTCTCAATAGCGCTTTTCTGGCCAGAGATATTTTTCGTAATGATGAGATATTCAAGATTATTCTCATATATTGTCCCAATATGATATCCATTTCGGCATATATTTTTAAAGCTCAACAAGTTCCTCTTGGACTTGGAGGAGAGCATTGCATTCTCTATGATAAGTATTGTTCCCTTAGGCAGAGTTATAGTAGCTCTTCCAGAGTCTTTAATTAGATTATCACTACCAAAAATTTTAGTAACATCTGCTTTATATATACTTAAATGAAGGAAATATTTTTTCTCTTTGAATATTGTATGTGTCGTACATGAATCAATTAAACAAATACTCCTACAATTAAACTTTGATCCAAGTTTGCTTTGTGAGGTAAGTATACTTGCTTCCCATGATTTGACATACAAAATAAATATATGAATAAACATTAGTATTTTGAGAGATGAATGGGAAGAGCTAGTTTTACATGTATAAATTTGCGTAGGAATCCAAAGGATCAATACACTGAAATTTTAAAAAGAATCAGAGGTATCTTTAGAAATGAAATGACCTTTTTGTATATTATTTCAACGATTTAAGTTTGGCAGAAACTAAGCTTCCTTTGAAAGTAAAATAAGTTCTTCTCTTAAAAGGAGGAAAAACTGGAAAAGCTTTAGAGACGGTGTGGATTGGCTTTTAAGCTGGTCAAAATAGTTTTTAAGCTTTTTTTGCTTTTTTCAGTGTTTGCAAAGTCAAAAAGTGCTTAAAATAATAAAAAAATTGCTTAAAACAAGCCAGAAGCAATAAGTTGAACAACCCTAACTTATTATTTTTTGGCTTAAAAGCTATTTTTGCTAAAAACCCACTATTTTATGCCAATCCAAATGGGCTCTTAGTATAGATTCAATATTTCTCGTGTGCATTCTTTATTGATTTCCTCTCTAGCAATGTTTACAACATTTATTATATTTTAGTACTTCGTCCGGTCCAAAATAAGTGATTTTTTGGTCTTTTTCTTGTGGTCTAAAATAAGTGATTTTTTTGAATTTCAAGAATGAATTAATTATTTTTTTCCTGCATTGTCCTTGGGGTAAATTGTGTTGGAATATGTGTTAGGAGTGTTTATGTGAGATAGTAAAGGTTAATATGATCAATTCCATTGCTAATTAATGCTAAAAATGAATTTCTTAATCTGTATGAAAAAATCCAAAAATTTACTTTTTTGAACCGGAGGGAGTATTGTTTACCTATGAAATTGAGAGATGGACTTCTCCATGAAGGATAATTGAAGCGTGCAATATTCTCCAAACTCGGGCATTTAATTTTTCTAAAGACCAAATGGCTGGCAGAAACAGTGTATCACTGGTCAAATACATTACTAAATATTGGAACTAAGCAAATTTAAATATTGTCTAATCAAATACAAAAATTATATTTAATCAAAACGAACTAACACTATTTCACAAACTAAATAATACTAATCAATACTAATGACTATTACCCATGCAAAGAACTATAATTGCGTGATGTTTATTCATTAGATATTACGAATAAGCAAAAAATAAAAATTAAGCTACTTAATCATCTTTAACCACAAATCCATCACCGATCAAGTGGTCTATTTTTCCAGCAGGGCGCTCAAAGAAGTCTGTCACATCCAAGTATGTGATATCAAAATCATTGTCAGAGATAAAATTGGTTTCAGGGCCTTTATTTTTTAGAGATGCTTGATAAAGCTCAACCAAATATCTTGGTACACAACAATATTTGCCCAATGCCCATTTTTACCGCAACGATAACATTCAGTTTCTGAACCATTTGCCTTTGGCTTCTCTTCTTTCCCTTTCCACTTTTGGTGATTATTTCTCTTTGGGGGATGATTAACACTACGAAAATTTCTTCCTTGTCTACGGTCGCGGCTACGACCACGACCACGTCTATGACCACGACTAGAGTCACGGCCTTTTTCATGTTTAGCATAATGGGAATATACCTCATGCACTTCAGATAATAGTGTAGACTATTGGGTCGAATATATCGTGCTTGTGGAAGAGTGACCAACTTTAAGTTGTCATATTTTTCCTTTAAGCCATTCTACAAGATAAGTGGATCTTTGACTGTGAGATATTCTATTTTCAGCCCTTCATCAAGGTGATGGCACAACAAAATCAAAGCCTTCGCACAGTTTTGGGCAGATGCGTTAGTTTTGTCTTTAATGGGATCTCCAAAACACATTGCATCTAAATGGATTTCAGCATCCAACATCCATATCATGTAGTTCTTGCCCGAAATTTTATGGGCAACAAACTTTCTTTTCATAATGTCAGTCATAATTAAAAAGAAGAGAAAAGTTATACTTTAATCTTTCCAAAAGCTTCTTGATACGGTAGAGTCTCGTGTTGATAACGTGTGATGAAAATAATAAAAGAAGAAGAATAATATTGCAGAGTAAGAGAGAGAGAGAAAATTCTTATTGAATTTTGGTATGATTTACAATGGAGTAACACCCCTCTATTTATAAGTGAAAAATAACTTAGCCACAAAGTAAAACTCTCTACACGATAGACATTCACTCTAAATATAATTTTATTCATAAGATAAGTGAATTTCTTGGCCCGAGAAAGGTGTCACCTTAAACTTCTATTTCCCACAATTTTTATATAGATGTGTGTGTGGGGCTGATCGTTACATTATTACCTGTGGTGGGTGGCTTAAAATTTAATTTCTAAATACTACTAAATTGTTAAATTAATTTTTTGTTTTGTTTTTAATAACATGGTTATAGCTAGCTACACATATTTTTATGACTTGTTTTAATTCATGAATCTTAAAAGTCTTATTTTCCTTTTTAAACTCATACATAATTACTAAAATGTATCACATAAAATGGGAAGAAGCATTTATTTTTATGATCGGTAATTTCTGTAAATTAATTAGTACATATTCTTTATTCTAGAATTCTCTGGAGCATGGTCCATGGAACTAAAGGTGGACCTTCCTTTTCAACCTTTTTTTCCCCTGCCTCGACTCTTCGCGTCTTCTTCTCCCTCCACACCATTAACAAACCCAGCAACCCTCTCTTATCTTCAAAGCCCTAAATCATCAGTCAAAATCTCCCTTAAACCCTTTTATAAAAAGCACTAAACAATACACAATTTTCCTAATACACTTTTTTAAAAATATTTGCATACAGTACAGTACTCCATTTATAGCAAAAAATCAAACTTTCTACTGCTAAACCCACTTCTTTGACTTTTAGGATCTTTGAGGATCCATTTTCTCTTGTGGTTCATTCAATTTTTTGCAAAAAGAAAATGGCTGCGAATCGGAGACGGGTAGGAGATGATCGGTTTTATAGTCCGCCGGCAATGAGGAAGCAGCAAAAATTGAAAGCAGCCAAGTCAAGAATTGAAGCGGAGAGTAGAACCGAGTCTGATGACGGAGCATCCTCAACGGCGTCGTTTTCATCGATTAGAGTTGAGGATTTGACCAATTTGGATCGCTTCTTGCAGCATACCACTCCTAAAGTTCCTGCTCAATTTTTTCCCAAGGTATAAATTTAACAGGGAATACTAATTCCTTTTTTTTTTTTTTTGGTTTTTTTGTGTGTGTTTTATTTAATTGTTTCAGTTATGTTTTGTGTCCATCTTTGTGCATTGATTAATTCTTGTCTAGGGGAAGATGTTTAAGCAAATGGCCACTTCTTTTGTTTGCCAATTATTAGCCATTAAATTAATTAATATGTTTTATCTGAATTGTCATTAGATTTTGGTATTGGGTAAAAAAGAAACTATGCCTTGAAATAAAGTTTCTGGCGTTTTAGGTGTTTGTAAATGTTTTTAGAGCTTGTATTATGATATTGTCGAAGGGTTAAGCTTAAACTAAGTATTGACTTTCTACAATATTGTATATAGGAAAAATGGTAATGAGGAGAACTGTATTATTTAAAGCCAGTAACTATAGTTTACTTCTAATATATAAATAGTGTACCTCTAATATGTAACTGCAACTACGCCTCAGTCCCAAACAAAGTTGGGGTTGTTCCAATGCAATGGTTTTCTGCAATCTCTTCTTTCTTCCATAAATTATCCAAGTGAATAATGGCTCAACAATTGTCGACATTTCTTGGTGATTGAACTCTTTAAGTTTAAGTTGCGTTTCCTTTATACCTCTGAGTACTGTTTGTTAAGCTCAATGCCTTTGTGTATTTAAGATCAAATCCCCTCATTTGTTTAGTGGCTTATTCATTATGCAACAGAGCAGAAGTTTGTGGAAAATCAGTTTGAATCTTTTGACATCCTGATACTCAAGTTAATCCAGTGCATTTGTATATGTGCAGACAATCATGAAAGGGATGCGAAATCTTGACGATGATCCACTACCCTACTTCATCTTGGGTGATCTTTGGGAGTCTTTTGGGGAATGGAGTGCGTATGGGGCAGGAGTTCCTCTGGTTTTAAATCAGAGCGATTTTATTGTCCAGTATTATGTGCCATATTTGTCTGGGATTCAACTTTATGTAGACCCTTCGAGGCCCTCTATCAAGCAGAGGTAAGCTTGTTATGTGTACTTTCTGCCTCTTTTCAGATGACGAAAATAGTAATTATTCATGCATATTGGTCTTTGAACTACTTCATGTGTGACTTTTGGGACAATGGGGGGAATGAGAAAAGAAGTGTTGAAGAGCTTTCAGAATACTGTGTCGATTTATTATAGCTGTTTAGAAGAAAGATGCACTCTCGATTATGCGATAGATGTTACTGATTCTGGCTCGACTGTAATTGTCCTCTTAAATGTTCGCTTGAGAATAGTGATTTTATCCTAGTTTCTGGTTAGTATGGTTATTGGTTAATATGCAATTTTTATATTTATTTTATCTGTTATAAACTAAAATGTTATCTATTATGTAAAAGACCAAGATCAATGAGATGTGGATATCTAAACCTTCTGGCCGTCGCCGTCGCCGTGCCACTCAATTGAAGTTAAAGCGTGCACCTTCCTCTATACTATATTGCAGGATGCACATTTTATATGGTTGGTCATGGAAGGCATATTCTTAATTATAAATTTAGCTATTGAAGCTCTTCAGGGTTTGCATAAATAAACTATGAGCTTCTATGGACATTTATTGCAGAAAGAGTGACCTACAAAGATTGTTCAAGTGAACACTTATAACAGGGTAATGTGGCATCGGCCTGACGGGCATGTATAGTCCTTTAAGTTGAACTCCTTTGTTGATTATTTGACTAGCCCTTTACTGCTTTAAAGTTTTTATTTTACTTTGTGCAAGAAGATGGAGCTAGCAAATGTCTCAAGGTTATTAACGTTCTATTTTTTTGTTGATCTTACCTACTAAGTGAAAACTAGGTTGAAGTAGAAGACATCTTGTTTAATCATTGAAATACACAGTAACTGCTCTGTTTCCTTAAAAGCTTAGTTCAGTATAATTTGTTGGTGCATTTGATTGTGGATTACTAGTATGGATCAGCTGCATTTTCTTTCAAATAGCAATCTTGTGCTTAAATTTTTTCCAGGAGACCAGGTGAAGAAAGTGATTCTGATTCTCTCAGGGAGACAAGTAGTGATGACAGTAGTGAATATGGAACTGGAGCTTCAAGGGTTGCAAATAAAGTTAATGGAAGTTGGAATCAGCAGAATATGATTGGCTCAAGTATTGATGGAATGAAGAATCTCTGCCTAAAAAAAGACCCTTTCTTGGAATCTTCAGGCGATGAGAATGAGATAGGGAACTCTCCCGGTCTCCTTATATTTGAATATTTTGAGCAGAATCAGCCATATGGTCGTGAACCTTTTGCTGACAAGGCAAGTAATTTATCTTCATACAGAAGTGTGTCGGTCTTCTATTTTATTGTGTTATAGCATTTATAATCTTTTGCCCACAATGTTGCAGATTTCAGGCCTTGCATCTAAATTTCCTGAACTGAAAACGTATAGGAGCTGTGATCTAACTCCTGCAAGTTGGATTTCTGTGGCTTGGTAAGATTTTCTCCTTTCAGCCGTCACTGAACAAAGATTTGGTTTCTAAACTCACCTGTTAATACCGATGTGTCTTCTGCTTTTCCCATTATGAAGGTATCCCATATATAGGATACCCACAGGACCAACTTTGCAAAATCTTGATGCTTGCTTTTTGACGTACCATTCTCTTTCAACACCTGCCGGTGGTAAGTCGTTCATTCCATTTCTTCTCTATTTCTGCTCAATTCACAGACAAAACGAGCCAGTTGTTCGTTCTTGAAGTTGCTGACTATCTATTGTTCAAACTTTTGCAGTTTGTAGGACTGACTGGCCTCAACAGCATGGCACAACTATTAGTAGAGGCATCAGTTGTACTGGTACGTCTGCCAAGCTACCTCTCCCGACCTTTGGGCTGGCCTCCTACAAATTCCAAGTACCATTCTGGTTTCCTGATGGAGTCAATGAATGTCAGAAGGTCAACTCTCTGTTACGAGCTGCTGACAATTGGCTCCGGCTTTTGCAAGTTAATCACCCTGACTACAGGTTTTTTGTGTCACATAACTCGTATCGGAGGTGAAGCTCATCTTTTTTTCTTGTAAGCATAACATCCCGATATGCTCGTCTATACGAGCTGGTCACTGGGTATAGCAAAACTAGACTTGAAAGTAGCCTTCTGTTTATGCAATACAAGCTTTTGTACTTTTATTAGTTACTGAAGATGGGTGAGTGGTAAGGTTTGCAGTAGGGTCAAGAGTGAGACAATGAAGTTAGCATCTTTACTGTTGACCATAGCACCTTACATACATTGGAGTTTCCTCGATAAAGCTTTGATAAATGAATATATGTTTAGTAATTATGGAAAAAAATTGACAAACATATGATCTATTAAAATAATTTAATAGAGAATTTTTTTTAGTAACACATGATAGTTATTTTCTTAACCGTCTAACAATATTTTTTTTGTTAATTTACGCTTTCAGAGTTATATACATGAGCAGTGGCGTACGCAGGATTTTTCATAAGTGGTGTCACTATTTCTAGTAAAAGAGTTGTAACAGTCAAATAATATTTTGTGGAGCCAATGGAGTTCAAACCCAAGACCTCTCACATAATACTTGAAGCTAACAACCACTAAACTACTAAGATGTTTTGTTGCAAGTGGTGTCACTTTTAATGGTTTTATCTTGTATTTCTGTTTTACTTATTATTTTTATATATATAAATAGTAAAAAATTTCGACGAAGCGGTGTCCCGTGAGAGGATCCAAAATATTTCTACATTTTCTAAAGAAAAATCACTATAAACTCTTAAAAATATAAATAAAATTTATATATTTATATGTCGGTTTGGTTCGGGTTTTGTACTCAATACCAAATCAAGTCATACCAAACCTAGTCGAATCTTTTAATCGATTTAATTTGATTTTTCGATTTAGTGCAGTTTTTCGGTTCGATTTGAACACCCCTATTAACAACTGTAAACAAGTTAGTAAATTCTTTAAATTTCAACATACATACCTAAAAGTTATTCCTATACTTTATTTCCTAACTATAATTCCTATAGATCCAGTCTTTAGAAATAACCAACTAGGTGTGTATTAATTCTTATTTTTAGTTTGGCCCGTTTTTCCTTTTCGTACCTTCAACTATTATGTTATCACCATTTACGGGTTTATACTTCACAAAATTCACGTAGGACATGACTAAGCTTTCCATACTAGTTGTTAGCTTACACTGCCAATATTTTAATATTATCATTTACCAATAGCATGGTGTGGTCTATTATAACTCAAGTGGAATAACCATGGTGTGTATTAGGGGTATAGAACAATACATAGATTGAGTTTGTTCGGTTTTTATCAAAACTAAACCAAACTAATTATATCGGTTTGGATTTATTTGATTTTAACAGATTTTTTTGAATTTTTCGGGTTTTTTGTTACTTAGACATTATTTCAATCTTACTTTGTTAAATTTTTTATGAGTAAATATGTGTATAATAAAAAAATAAAAACTGACAAACATATGTTTTTACGAGAGAATTTTCTTAGTAACAAATAGTAATAGTTATTTTTTTAGTATTCTGATAATAATGTTTCACTGATGTACACTTTCAAGGTTAACCGAATTTAGTAATTAAACATAAAACCAATATGATACCTAAATAATAATAATCACTTCACATTCGAAATGATATATCAACTTAGCAGATCTTAACATATGATATGAATATGGAAGAACAAAAAGATAACGCATTTCAGTAATACCTTATGAGAAAGTTATCATACAACCCATTATTTAAGATCAATAAATATGGAGTAATTCATATACTATTAAATATTATATTCAGCGAGATAATCACAAATATTTCTAGATATTTTTTAAGGAAAATTCTATATAAAATCTTTAAAAAAATATAAATAACTATATTTATATGTCGGGTTGCTCAAATTTTTTACACAATACCAAATCTAGTCGGATTTTTTGATCGATTTGGTTTGATTTTTCGGTTTGGTGCAGTTTTCCGGTACAGTTTGTACATCCCTAGTGTGTATGATCTTATCACACGTGATTAACAGAAGCTTACGTACATGATAAAAAGATTATGTATCAGAAGGTGTATCCAGAATTTCAAAAGCATAAGTGCACCATGAACGTCAGAGACCTGTGTTTTCAAGACGTTGTATAATAGGTATAATTTTTGTTTAGGAATTTTAAAAGTAAAAATAAAGACTAAAAAGAGAAGGATAAAAAGAAACAAATAAAAAAGAAACAAAAAAGTGTGTTTAATTAGAAAAAAATGGCAGGGGCACGAGAATTTAACCTTATTTATTAATTATAATATAAATTAAAAGAAGAAAGAGTAAAGGGATCGTATCCCTGACTAAAAGTAGGGTTATCTAAGGATAGGATAATACCAATACCCGTATTTTTAAGTAGTTGTATTGGAGACTACCATTTCTTTTAGAGATTGGATTAAAGCAAAGAGAAAAACGTCAATAAGGCGATGCATATAATGAAATAATATTTATCAGAGATGGCAAGGACGCCGACGAACAAGTGCTACTAGTTCCTACCAAAGAACCATGAAAAGTTATTGAAAAATTAAATCGTCCAAAAGAAAATGTAATTTTACTTTTACAAATGTTGAAATATAAATAAATACTTGTAACTTGTATTAGAAATCGAATGTTTATATTGAATAAAATAAAATAAAAGGCACTTCATAGCCTTAAATTTTTTTATCCATTAAAGTTTGTTTGTATTTAAAAACAATTTTTTAAATTTTTTAATTTAAAATTACCACTAAGTACAGGTTCCCCATCCTTAGGACCGGTAAGGGTACTGGTAGAGTACCCAAAAAAAAAATTACCCTTAACCCATACCCTCCGAAGTCAAGGTTTACAAATGCAACGTTATTAATGCCTGGTTAGATCTGATTGTAGAGCTCCTAATATGGGCCGGGCCGGGTTAGCCAGGACCAAGCCAGCCCACACGGGCTTTAGCAAGTGACGGAATGGGCCGGGCTAGCCCGTCATACTGATGGACCTTATAATGGACAGCCCACCCCAGTCTTATATGGGCCACAGGCCCCCACGAACCGGCTCATTATTTTTTAAAATATAATTCTATATTTTTTCTCTAAGCTCTAGCCTAAAAACATAAGATAAATATTTAAAAGTTAAAAAGTATCTTATAGGAAAAATTTGCAAAATTTAATAACTTTTTATATTATTCTAATATATCACAATAAACACTATAAAAGTAGACGAAATACAAAAACAACCCCTTCAAGTTATTCTCAACGACCAGCTAAAACACTCTAACTGATCCATTTACCATTTAGATACTTCAAGTGATTATTAAGTATATCTCGTAGGCACCTCACACTGACATGGCAAGTTACGCGTACTTTAATTTAATTTGGGCGCCTGAGACTTTTATCAGATTTTTTCTCTCCTTTTTCAAAACTAAATTAAATTTTGTATGTGGGTACCACACAATATCATTATATTTTCCTCTAACCTTTTTCACCCAACTAGTTTAGGTACTTCTTCTTCACCAAACTTCAGCCATGGATATCCTTGAAGACCTTTGGATTTGGCGTCACTTTTTTAATTTTCGAGTTCTTGATTTTTCCTATCGCTAATAGAGGAGAAATATAGAAGAAACATGGGGAGAAAAAAAATTGAGTAGTGAAGCCTTCACCGAAGCAGCGGTCAGAATTTTGGCCGGAGGAATGAAAAAAGCATTTAATTCATTTTGAAATTATGAGTTTAAAGCAAAAGTTCTTCACCCTAGTAGTTCAAGTCTGAGTGATAAAATCTCTCAGAAGGCGTTCAAAGCTTCATTGCAGATTCTAGTGAATGTGTGTCAATGGCGGAGGAACAGAGTGAAAGCAGCAGAGGTAGACGTAGTAAGATTTTTGGTGAGTCTTCTCCTTAATTCGATGGACAAAAGGGCTTTTGAACTGATGTTTATGTTTTTGGATTAGCTTTGTCAAAGTGCAGAAGGAAGAGTTGAGTTTTTGAAGTATGCTGTAAGATTAGCCATTGTTTCTAAGAAAATAATTAGGGTTTCTAAACTGGAAAGTAAAAGGTCTATCAAGATTTAGAAAAAATAATCAAGCATAAAAGTAGTACTTCACCGTGACTGATACAAATAAGAAGATGAAATGGAGGGGAATGGGGAGGGGGAGGGGGAGGGGGAGTGTTGGTGAGGGTTTCTATTTCATCTCTAATGTATTTTATTTTTTTAATTATGTGGCAATTTTTTATTCCAATTAATACGTGTTGTTTTTTAATTGGCTCATTTGACACGTCATTGGCAAGTGTAGTTCACGCATAGAGTCTTCAGCACTCGTGTATTTATTTGATGCACTTAATATTCACTTTAAGTGTCTAAATGGTAAATGGATCAGTTGAGGTGTTCAACTGGTCGTTTAGGACAACTTGAAAGACCGTTTATATATTTCGCCAAAAAAAATAAAAGAAAAGACTATATTTCGTTCATTATACAAACTATTCAAAAGAACATTCATGACCCTTATGGGATATCTAACACATTATCTCCATCAAACACATTTGAATCTGCTTGTGACAAGATTGTCTTAACATCTTCATCAGATGCAATATTAATTAGTTAATAATAAAAATAATTAAAAATTAAAAATTAGTAATATTCAAATTCACATTAAAAAATATTATATTGTGTTTGGGAAAAGTCGTGCAACCAATTTCGAGTAGTAACAAGAGTATACATTTTAATGATGGATACAACTTCTATCTTGTAAGAACACGCCCACCAATGCTAAACGATGATTTCGATGCTATAGTGGTAATAAGAATACTAAATACGTCACGTGCTATCACTAAAAGATGGGGATATTTTTTAGAATGGTCCTTTCAATACATGACAACATTCATCTCTTGAAACTTCTCAAGATTAAGCTTTGGTTCCTCTAAGTAAAGATCGAATTCTGGCTTTCCATCGCTAGAGGTATTATACTGTTTATATTTTATATATTTTAAATAAATAATTTTGTTAGGCCCACAGGCCTGTCCAAGCTAGCCTCAATCAAGCTTCATGGCCACCGGCTTACTCGGGCTGGGCTTAAAAGCCTCATTTTAAAATGAGCTCCATAAATTCGAATCCAACCTAATTAAATCACGAATTGGACTGGCCCAACAGGCTAAACCCATATTGACAGCTCTATCTGATTGTGATAGAACACTATTATGCCACTGTCTAGTGGCATCATCATGGTTGCATGCTCAATCTAGAGGTGGTGGGGCAGTGTATGTGATGGTAATGTCAGGTAGGCAACTTATGTTTGGTATTGTACTATTACAAGTACCTTATTGGAGTTAGGGGAGTCAATGGATATTTGAAAATCGATTAAACCGACCGTATTGTACTGTACTGAACCAATTTTTCAGTTTTTTTAAAGAAACCGTAGGTTTTTATATAAATCTATAATCGTACCGATAATTAGGGTAAGTTTTTTATTTTATAAAAACAAACTGAAAAAATATCAAACCGTACCGAATAAATCTTATATGCGGAAAAGATATTTATATAGTAAGTTCAAAATTAATAAAGCATTAAATTTTTCATTAGGTATTGGAATTATGTAAATTGTTACAAGCCAACAAGTTGTTAAACACAAAGTAATAATTCCTAGAATCTATTATGCTACTTATAATTAGACTAAGTTATTTCATGTATCTTTATTAGCAAAACACAAAGTGCTCTAGTGATTATGAGTAGCAAACTACAATGTATTGAATATGTTTCTTTTCATACAATTCAAATTTATCTTTTTGAATATTTAATATAAAAATTATTCTTGAGTCTCGACTTGGTTAATATCTTTCCACTCTTGTGATTTTTTTTTTTAACTTTTACTTGGTTTCTTTTACATTGTTGTCGAATACTTGATGGATTTATACTCTAGCTATCTTTTATGTTTTTTAATTCATCACATTTAAACAGTAAAAATGTCTATAGAGTTTTGCGAAATCCTATAAAAAATATATGTTATTGCATTCTACTTTTACTGGTGAATTTTATATGATATTTTAAAAATACCCAAAATTAACCGAATATCGAAGTGAAACCGACATGATTTGGACGGTTTCGAAAAGTCTAATTTTAATTATACATAATAAAATAACCGAAGGATTAATATGGTATAAATTTTATAAAATAACCGTCCGAACCGAACCATTGACACTCCTAATTGGAGTACAATTCAGGTTGCCTTGGACTACATTGGTACTATCTTGTTCAGTAATAGACACGAACTCTCTTTTTTTTCCTCCCGAACAAATCTGTCATGATTCTTCAGAGTATATATATATATATATATATATTTCTTTCGTTATGTTCTTAGGTAGAGCCAGTGTGAGGTTCATACAACCAACGGAAGGTTCATCTATTGTAGATACCTACACAGTTTTCACATCATGGAGACAACACACAAGTTACAGGAAGATCAGCTGCTATATCTACACATGCTTGGAGGAATTGTAGAGAATTGTTGTGGTATGATGTATTAGTCGGAGTTCACATTTGCCTTGTCCTTTGAAATGCAAAACCTGGCGCCTGATGAGGTGCTACTATGAGGTCTTTGCACTTGGCTTGTGGGCTCACTTACACCATCTTCTTATGCCAATCCACCTTCTTATTCATTGTAATAGCTAGCTTGTTAGTGATTTTTAGAGCTGCTTGTGTAGACAACCCTAACTAAAAGGCAAAAGGTATACCTCCTTACCAATATACTAAAGTGCTCACTTGAGCTTGGGTTTACCTGTACTAATTTAAGTATTTGAGCTGAAATTCACTTGTGCTATGCATCTAGGGAGAGGATATGTTCACGTAAACCCACCCCTGTCATTTGCATCTGCCCCTATAAGTATGTGATGCAAGTAACGTCTACAAAACAACTATTAAAAACTATTGTCATATGTCATTGTTCCACGTCAACCCTTCTAAGCCTGCAACATCTGAGTGATGTATCTTTTAAATATCTAAGTAGAGAGTTCAATACTTGTAGTCATAAGTTAGCCAAATTTTTTTGCGCTACTTAGTGAAATCTTTTGGTTTGACAACTTTCCTGTTTGGGCTGTCAATGAGGCTTCATCTAATTTTGTACCACTGACTGTTGAGTTTGTTTAATGCATGCTTTGTTTTCTCGGAGAAAAAAAATAAAATAACAGTCTCTTCAAGTACCATATGCCAGGAAATTCTATTTTGGGGCTAATACACCACCCTCAAAATTTTGATTGTCCTACCTCTTCCAAACTTTGTTTCCCAATACTAAGAGTGTATTCTGGCCCGGGCCCGGACCTAAGCGGGCCTGACGGGCCGGGCTTCGCGGTCCTGGGCGATCCCGATGGTTGAGACCGACCCGTGACGGGCCTAAGCCCACAGTGGTCCTGGGCCTGGCGTGCCGGGCCTGACATTTTTTTTAAGGCAATATCTTGTATAATAGTTATTAGTATAGTGTAGAATATATTTATATGGTGTACTAAGTTATTAGTGTAGTACATATAAGATATATTTCATTGTATATTGTGTTGTAGTAATTAGTATATATTGTATATTATGTATATATTGATATATATTATGTATATATTGTGTTGTAGTAATTAGTATATATTGTATATAATGTGTTGTAGTAATTAGTATATTGTGTTGTACTAATTAGTATATATTGTATATATATTATATCTCTTATGTATAATGTATATATATTCTCTTATATATATATATATATATATTGTATCTTATGTATATATGTTATTACTTATATATTTTCTTGTAGTTTAGGTTGTACGTTATGTATATATATTCTCGTATATATTTTATTGTAGTATATGTTGTATGTTATATATATTGTATGTTATATATATATATTCAAGGATTGATATCGAAGTAAAGACAAAGAAATATTGAGAAAAAAGATATTCAAGGATATGTCTTATAATTTTTATTGACCAAAATGGCATATCTTTCTTAGTCTTCCTTCCCCCAATGGGATAAGCACAACAAGGTACTAATACCACCTCAAAAAGGAAAAAAAAAACTAAAAGAAGATGTGTCAATGTACAAGTTACATCATAATCTACAATTCTACATTGTATCTCTAACAAATCTCATAAATCCGTCAAGGTTGGGAGGAGGTTGTGTTGGTGGTGGTGGAAATGAAGCTTGTTCATCACCACTTTCGGGCGAAGCCCAATCCTCCGAAAGTTCCGCTATCATTTCTTCATATGCTTCATCTATCTCTGGTTGTGATTCTGCAATTTCAAAGTTTCTTCTTTCCGCGCGGATCCAATCTCTAAAAAGCATAGATTTTTCCAAGCTCTCCCTCATCGCCGCTTTATGATCTCCGATTTGTAGTCTTGATTGACTGACACTTCTTTCCGATGCAACAATTAAAGCTTGAATTGATAAAACATCCTGAACCATGCTTGCAAGAACCGGAAAATATTTTTCCCTTGACTTCCATCATTCCAAAGATCGAAAGAGCCGTCTGGATTCTCCTTTTCAAGCCCTGAGACAAGTAAACTTGAAGCTCATTTAGATGTGAAATTTCATCATAATTATCACTTTGAGAACCCCGGAACTCCGTCCAAGATTTAAGAGTTGTTAAGCCCGCCGCTCTTTTACACGATTGTGAGCTAGACGAAATAGGGGTTGGAATATTTGGCCTAGCATGCTCTAACGCCTGTTTATAAGCATTATAAACAGTTTGAGCATTAATTTTAATTGATGCTTTTGCATCAGCAAGTGTAGCAATTTCCTCTTCTGAAAGATCTAAAGCCTTATAAATATTAGAATACCAAAAATGAGGATCTCCCAATTTCATTGTAGGATTTAACATTGCAGCTACACCAAAACTAGGAGGGATAGGGAAAAAATATTTTTTAAATTTTTGTTTCATTTCATTTATAGCAAGTTCATAAATATCTCCACCCTCACCAAATTCAACAAACAAATCAGTTAGTGCGGCAATATAAACTAAATATTTTGAAATAGTAGGATAATATTGCCTAGAAAATGCATTTGTAGCAACTTGAAAATGTTCTAAAAAATCTAAAAAGATTTTAACATTCGTCCAATCTTGGGAAGTAAGCATTTCATCATCATCCTCACCACCTACCCGAGAATTAAACGTTGCATTAATCAGGTTTCTATAATCATACGCAACTACTAAACTTTCGTACATACAATTCCACCTAGTCGGGTAAGGTTTAGGAACCTTTCTTTCTCTAAGGCCATAGTCATCACATTTTTTAAAATATTCTCTAAGTCTAGTTCTACGGTTTGAATAAAATGGTCAATTAAGAGCCATTCGAACCTTTTCAATTTATATGTTTAAAATTCGCATACCATCACCAACAATTAAATGATAAATATGACAAATACATCTAAATATACGATTTAGGGTTTTTGTAAGCATGCCTATTGCACTAGTGTTACTAGAAGCATTATCCATAGAAATTGCCATTATTTTATCGCTAAAGCAATAATATCTACAAATATCTGAAACAGTATTAGCCATAAACCTACCTGTGTGACGTGAATTAATTATTCTATATGCAATTATACGTTTTTGCATTGTCCAGTCCTCATCTATCCAATGACTTGTAACAGTTAGATAATCACAGTCATTATTACTTCTACCAATATCAGTTGTAATAGAAATCTGATTAGGTATATGAGTAAATAAATAGAGCAAATATTGTTCATATTCATGTTTGAATTTATAAATATCAGCCTTAATTGTTGCACGAGGCCAACCTTTATAAGTAGGATTAAAAACTCTTCTAATATAATGAACCCAATTAGGATTAGAAGCAAAAGTATAAGGTAAGCACATAACAATAATCATTTTTGCTAATTCTTCACGATCTCTATTTGGATCATAATATAAAATACCTCCGGTGACAGTGTTAATTCCTGGTTGAACTAGATTTGAACCTGTACTAGGGTTAACCGCAGAATCTACACTTGTCCCTTCTTGCTGCGCTTGCATTTGAAAAAATCTAGCCCTATCTGTAGGGTGTATTTTTATGTGCCTAACCAAACTACCTGTGCCGCTACGGTCTCCAGTAAATTTATGAACAAGTAATTTCCCACAAGATTTACACTTAGCCTTATTTTGTTCTCTTACTTGAGTAAACAAATACCAAACTAATGATGTTTCTGCACGTTTAGCAGGTTGTCTACTAAAAGTTGGAGTTTCTACAGGTGGCTGTGCCGGTGCATTACTTGAGTTATGAACAGAACTAGTTGGTGTATCATTTAAATCTGGTGCTTGGGTTTCATCATCATCATTATCATCCTCATTTTCCTCTAAGATAGGTTCATTAGGATAAAGAGCATTCATAATTTCATCATCTAATCTATCACCTACTGCAACATCATATAGAAATTCACTATCGGTAAATTGAAAACAAGGGTGATCACTATCAAGCATTACGGGAGGCGGAGTACGACGTCTAGGTTGGCGACTACTTTCAACTTGCTTATCTTTTGTAGGTCGGGGAGCCGGGGGAAGGGTAGTATTATGGCCACTACTTTCACCGGTTTTACCTTTTCCTTTATCAAACATTTTTTTCAAAGAAAATTTCATACTAATTAGAATTATGCAAACTAAACAACACAAAAACATATTATTAAAACGTAAGAGTTGAAACGAGTTTACCGGATTGCCGAACTTCTTGAAAATTTAAAATCGTTGAACACTTGAAAACTTCAATTCAACAACTTCATAATTTTTCACAAATTTTCAACAATAAATTAAGTAATTGTAGTAGAAAGATTGAAAGAGAGAATGAGAGATACTGATGAATAAAAATGAAAGAATAAGGGGTATTTATAGTTGAGAAATAGGAAAAAATTTAATTATATAAAATTTGGGGTTAAATGAAAGTTTTAGAGCCAAATGACTATTTTACAAAGTTCCAAACGGCTATTTTTGAAAAAAAGCAGTTAGTGATTTTTTTAAAAAAAAAATAATTAAAAAATAGTGGTTGGGCCCGCCAGGACCGGTCCAGGCCCGCCTGGCGGTCCCAGGCCTGATGGTTCGAAGCTATTGGACCGGCCCGTCACGGGCTTAATGGACCGGTAGGACCGGGACCGCCAGGACCGGCCCACCAGGCCCACCAGGACCGCGGTCCCGGATCGGTCCCGGTTCAGGCCCGGCCAGTTTGCACCCTTACCCAATACAGGTCTTTTGCCTATTGGTGGTAACCAGCAGCGTAGGCGAAAGCAAATTCTACTGCTAATGGATGAAGCAGCAGCCATAGCGCGTCGGTAGCTGCTTCACTGCTTTGATAATTTTAGGGAAACTAGCAATATAGTCATATATCTCTCTTGTTGCTTTACACAATTAACTTAGAAATATATTAGCATATGGCCTACATTGAAGAAGGGAAACGAACGTAGTGTGTAATCAATATACACATAAGTAGGACTTTTAAGAGTCCCCTCTTGCCCTAGCTACTACACAGAATGGCTATTCTCTTCTTGCTTAGAAGTCTTCTTCAAGAAAGGTGGACAGCAGCAGCCCTTGCAAAAACTCACTTCTCCTGGCCTTCTCCTCCTGATCTTTGACAGATAGTGGAGGTGGCTGAACACTTCTGTTCAACAAGAACAACAAAACCAATAATTTAGGACATTGGTAAATAGAAGTGGACTACAGAAGAAACTCAATGCCATGTATCTTGATGATGAGCAGCTTTTACAGCCCACAATCCACTTAAGCCTCAGCTACCGCATCATTTCTTTGGATATGTTAGAGACATGAATATAAAACCTTCAGGGCTAGTGTAATACACATAATCATAGGCAGTTGAGAGAGAAAAAAAAAACACAAACAGAAGTAATGAGGCATTACCTTTCGTAGGAGTTTTCAAGAGTGCTTTCTTGTTTTGAACTTTGCTTAGTACAAGATAAAGGTTGAACATCAGGAATTTCATTAGCCAAAGGTGTATTGTGAATGAATGAAGATAACAAGGGATCAGGATCTGTAGTGGAGGAAGAAACCAAATGAGAGGACCCGCCAAGGATGGATTGCAGATTTCCTTCCCTTAGCTCTCTTCTTGAAATAGAGAGAGCCGAAGTACCACCCCTTCGAAATCTTTTCCTGCGCTGTACCTGTAATGCAGTCAATGATAAATACTATGCAAATGGTTTCAGCGGCAAAACTAAGACAAACTGACACGCTCAAATACGGTTTACATCAAAGAATTTTGATATGCTGCACATTTGATACTGAAGCAAACCCAAGAGAGGTTTCAAGTCCAAAACTCATGAAAATAAATAATGAAAGATAACCAAAAAGATACCTTTAAAATATTTCCATGTTGCTGAGTAATATGACCAACCAAATCCATTCCAACCCTTCTTGCACAAACCGGACATATCTGCATATAAAGACATGTTATCTAACATCACAAGAAAGCTTGACAAATTGCTAGAGATCACTTTGTGCTCTTTAACAGAACCCTGACCACTAGCCGGAGATGAAACTGACAAGCTAGTAGCAATTAGCAAATAGTGTTTAGCTATCTAGATTTAATTCAGAAATAGCAGAATAAAGTTATATAATCGTGAGGAGATCTACGTATTATAATCATTAAAAATTATTTTTTTGTCTGAACCACTTTAGTCTCTACCTGATTCTAAATCATGTAATAAAATCTCATTTCTAGTTCTAAGCTTATTATCTTATTCTAAGGTTAATAGTGTTGAAGCCTTGACTAAATTTTTGTCAACAGAGAAGGTACTAATAATGCAACCAAACATTATTTTGTTTCTTGAAAAAATATTGTTCTGAAAAGTATATTGTGTGATTAAAATTTTCAGTAACAATCCCTTCCATACAGGAGCTATTGTTTGAATTGAGCAACTTTTTAAAAAAAATACTTAAACCACACTTGCCTTTTGATTATTTTCCCCAAAAAGAACTGTAAAAAAGAAATACTTACTTTGCTATTTAGCAGGTTGGAGCACTGTTGAAGAATTGGTTATACATTTAGAAGCTCTTTAAAAGCCACTCAACAATTAGGTAGCTCCTTCTCAAATGTTAACAGAAGCTACTTAGTATTTTATTTTTTATTTTTATGAAAGCCCTTATCATACCAAATAAGTAACTTCGTTGAGCCCTTAACCACAGACACAAACACACTATCGTTCTTTGCGGAATGAGCCCTAAAACACCTTAAGTCACTGCTCACTTAAGCAACTGAACTATTTCTTTTTCATTTTTTGGTTATTGTACGCAGGGTAAGGTTGCGTACAATAGACCCTTGTGGTCCGATCTTTTCCCGGACCCCGTGCATAATGGGAGCTTAGCACACTGGGCTGCCATTTTTTTTCCAGGTTAGTTGAAGTACACAGTTTTTTTTTCAATTCTATAGCCAGCAGATGGGACAGCACTTTTTAATTAGCTGACTCTTATAGTTTTTGAAATTTATTAACATGATATGCAAACCAAATTCAGAACACTAGATTTTAAGTTAAAACACCGTCAAATAACTTAGAGATGACAAGCCATTTCAGTACCTGGAGAACTGATGAACCGACAAAGAGTAGTAAAGCTACCACAAATTATTCATAAAAAGAAAACAAAGATAATAAAGATATATAAAAAAAGAAGCAGAAATGCAGACGGTTAGCTTTTCGTCTTCTCCATAGAACACTCCCACTGTGTTCTTTTCGTCTTTAGCTTCTACTAATCTAAAGATGTTTCCCTCTTGCCTTTGAGCCTTCTTCTCCGCCATTGTTGCCGGACATAATTTCCAAATAGAGGTTTATGAATTTTCTCATAAAGCTCTGTTTCCTTTGGTTTACTTGTAATAAATTTTTATATCTAAAGCCAAATGATGAATATAGCGATTCTTCTAGTCCAAGTATGCCTCTACTCAATCCTGGAAGATACCAAAAGATATGCAACATTTGCGATTATTGACTGTGTTTAGCTAATGAATCTACTACATGGTTCGAAAATATTGTGCATCTTATCTGTACTGTTCTGCAGTCGCAAGTGAGTAGGTTCCAGCCTTTGATGGTGTGGCCAGATTTGGAGGAGAAAAATAAGAAGGGTTGTGGTTGGCGGTAACCCTTTATTGTGGCCCGGGCCTGAACCGGACCGGACCGGACCCGCGGTCTTGACGGGCCTGGTGGGCCAGTCCTGGCGGTCCTGGGCCTGGTGTTACTCTTAAGCCCGTGACGGGCCGGTCCGCACAATTTAGCCCGTGAGCCCGGGACCTTTTGGCCCGGACCACCAGCCGGGCCTGGGCCGGCACTGGCGGGCCTAAACGGGCCCAACGGCTATATTTTAAAAAAAATTAATTTTAAAAATCACCAACTGACAGATTTAAAAAGTAGCCGGTTGGGCTACAATTTGATCGTTTGAAGGTTTAAAAAATGGTCATTTGGCCCCCAAACTTTATATAATTACACTTTTACCCATTTCTCAACTATAAATACCCCCTCATTCTTTCATTTTTATTCACCAATTCATTAATATCTCTCAATCTTTCTACTACAATTGCTTAATTTATTGTTGAAAATTCGTGAAAAATTGTGAAGTTGTTGAATTGAAGTTTTTAAGTGTTCAACGATTTTCAATTTTCAAGAAGTCGTTCGGCAATCCGGTAAACTCGTTTCAACTCTTACGTTTTAATAATATGTTTTTGTATGGTTTAGTTTGCATAATTATAATTAATATGGCATTTCCTTTGAAAAAAAATGTTTGGTAAAGAAAAAGGTAAAACCGGTGAAAGTAGTGTCCATAATACTACCCTTCCCCTGGCTCCCTGACCTAGAAAAGATAAGCAAGTTGAAAGTAGTCGCCAACCTAGACGTCCTCCTCCTCCTCCCGTAATTCTTGATAGTGATCACCTTGTTTTCAATTTACCAATAGTGAATTTCTACATGATGTTGCAGTAGGTGATAGATTAGATGATGAAATTATGAATGCTCTTTATCCTAATGAACATATCTTAGAGGAAAATGAGGATGATGATGATGATGAAACCCAAGCACTAGATTTAGATGATACACCTATTATTCCTGTTAATAACCCAAGTAATGCACCGGTCGATCCACCTGTAGAAACTCCTACTTTTAATAGACAACCTGCTAAACGTCAAGAAACATCATTAGTTTGGAATTTTTTTACTCAAGTAAGAGAACAAAATAAGGCTAAGTGTAAAACTTGTGGGAAATTACTGGTGCATAAATTTACTGGAGACCGTAGCGGCACGGGTAATTTGACTAGGCATATAAAAATACACCCTAGAGATAAGACTACATTTTTGCAAATGCAAACACAGCAAGAGGGGACAAGTTCTGCAGTTAACCCTAGTACAGGTTCAAATCTAGTTCAACTAGGAATTAACACTGTCACCGGAGGTATTTTATATTACGATCCAAATAGAGATCGTGAAGAATTAGCAAAGATGATTACTATTATGTGCTTACCTTATACTTTTGCTTCTAATCCTAATTGGGTTTATTATATTAGAAGAGTCTTTAACCCTACTTATAAAAGTTGGCATCGCAACAGTTAAGGCCGATATTCATAAATTCAAACATGATTATGAACAATATTTGCGTTATTTATTTACTCATATACCTAATCGGATTTCTATTACTACTGATATTGGTAGAAGTGGTAATGATTGTGATTATCTAACTGTTACAAGTCATTGGATAGATGAGGACTAGACAATGAAAAAACGTATAATTGCGTATAGGATAGTTAATTCACGTCACACAGGTAAGTTTATAGCTAGCACTGTTTCAGATATTTGTAGATATTTTTTCTTTAGCGATAAAATAATGGCAATTTCTATGGATAATGCTTCTAGTAACACTAGTGTTATATGCATGCTTACAAAAACACTAAATCCTGCATTTACTAATATTTTCCATGTTAGATGTATTTGTAATATTTATCATTAAATTGTCGGTGACGGTATGCGAATTTTAAACATAGAAATTGAAAAGGTTCGAATGGCTCTTAATTAGCTTTTTTATTCAAACCGTAGAACTAGACTTATAGAGTATTTTAAAAAATGTGATGAATATGGCCTTAGAGAAAGAAAGGTTCCTAAACCTTGCCGACTAGATGGAATTGTACGTACGAAAGTTTAGAAGTTGCATATGAATATAGAAACCCAAATAATGCAACGTTTAATTCTCGGGTAGGTGGTGAGATGAAGCTTACTACGTAAGATTGGACGAATGTTAAAATTCTTTTAGATTTTTTAGAACATTTTCAAGTTGCTACAAATACGTTTTCTGGCATTATTTTTTCCAAACTGTTTAGTTTATATTGCAGAACTAGCTGATTTGTTTGTTTAATTTGACGAGTGTGGAGACATTTAGGAACTTGCTATAAATGAAATGAAACAAAAATTTAAAAAATATTTTTCTCCTATCCCTCCTATTTTTGGTGTTGCAGCAATGTTAAATCCTACAATGAAATTGGGAGGTCCTCATTTTTGGTATTCAAATATTTATGGCTTTAGATCTTTCAAACGAGGAAGTTGCTACACTTGCAGATGCAAAAGCATCAATTAAAATTAATGCTCAAACAGTTTATAATGCTTATCAACTTGCCTTAGAGCATGCTAGGCCAAATATTCCAACCCCTACTTCGTCTAGCTCACAATCGTCTAAAAGAGCTGCGGGCTTAACAGCTCTTAAACATAGACGGAGTTCTGGGGTTCTCATGGTGATAATTATGATGAAACTTCACATCTAAATGAGCTTCAAGTTTATTTGTCTCAAGGACTTGAAAAGGAGAATCCAGACGGCTCTTTCGATCTTTTGTAATGGTGGAAGTCGAGGGAAAAACATTTTCCGGTTCTTGCAAGGATGGCTCGGGATATTTTATCAATTCAAGCTTCAACTGTTGCACCGGAGAGCGCTTTCAGTCAAGCAAGACTGCAAATAGATGATCATAGAGCATCGATGAGGGATAGCTTGGAAAAATTGGTATTTTTTAGAGATTGGATCCGCGCGGAAAGAAGAAACTTTGGAATTGCAGAATCACAACCGGCAATAGATGAAGCTTATGAAGAAATGATAGCAGAACTTGCGAAGGATTCGGCTTTGCCCGGAAGTGGTGATGAACAAGCTTCTTTTCCACCACCACCAACACAACCTCCTCCCAACCTTGACGGATTTATGAGATTTGTTAGAGATACAATGTAGATTATGATGTAACTTGTACATTGGCACATCTTCTTTAAGTTTTTTTTTCCTTTTAATGGTGGTATTAGTACCTTGTTGTGCTCATTCCATTGGGGGAAGGAAGACTAAGAAAGATATGCTATTTTTGGTAATAAAAATTATAAGACATACCCTTGAATATCTTTTTTCTCAATATTTCTTTGTCTTTAATTCGAATTATTTATAAGCTACTATATATATATATATATATATATATATATATATATATATATATATATATACTACAAGAAAATATATACGAGAATATATATACATAACATACAACATAAACTACAAGAAAGTATATAAGTAATAATATATATACATAAGATACAATATATATATAAGAGAATATATATACATAAGAGATACAATATATATACTACAACAAAATATATAACTATATAAGTTATAATATATATACATAAGACACAATATATATACTACAAGAAAATATATAAGATAATATACATACATAACATACAATATATACTACACAAAAATATATAAGGGAATATATATATACATAACATACAATATATACTAATTACTACAATAAAATATACAATGAAATATATATTATATATACTATACAAATAACTAGTATACTATCAGTATATTCTATACTAGTATACTATATTATATACTATACTAATAACTACAATACAAGATATTGCCTTAAACAAAAAAATTATAAAAAAGCCCGCCAGGCCCACGAAGCTAGGGACCGCCAGAGCCCAGGCCCGTGAAGCCCAGGCCCACAAAGCCTGGCCCGTGAAGCCCGTTTAGGCCCGGGCCCGGGACAAAATACAGCACTAGTTGGCAGATTTGAAGGAGGAGAGAGTGATTCTGGTGGCAGCGGCGAACAAATTTGAAGGAGAAGCAGATGGTGGTGGTGTCACCAAATCTTAGAAAGAGAAAAGTCACTGGAAAATCAAATTTCTGTCGGAACTACACATTTTTTCCGGCAAGAAGCACGTGGAACTTTGGATTCCTGATTATGTCACGCGCTTAAGGGATGTGCAAAATACGTTTTTTGCTATGTCATCATATTGTGTTTACTAGACACACTTTTAAATGGGTTGAAGTGTCTAATAGGTAAAATCCTAAGTTGAAGAGCCCAAATGAAATATTGTGACAACTTTAAGGGGCTGCTTATGTATTTGGCCTATAACAATCTATCTTTAAACTTTAAAGAGGAGCAAGGGGAGCAGGTTATCAGCCAAAACCACTGTGCAACGTAGAACCAGTGTTAATTGCACATAATGCTTCTGATATTTATCTATATTGCTTAATTTAATATGGTTCATGAATTAAAGATTTCTATATCTCCATATTTTGCAGGAGAGGGAACAAAAGAAACTATGTTATTTCTGACACGCAGATAAGGAAAAATGAAAACAAATTCAATTCATTACTTTGAAATTTGAAGTTCAAAGCTTCAAACAACCAGTGTGATTCATTGATTTAAATTCTGAAGTCCAAGCCTCTATAGACATATACAGAGTTAATGCACAGAATTGTTTCAAGAAATGAAAGCCTCCATTTTAGATCGCCAATACTTATCTATACATACCTATTGGGTTCACCAAGGAAGAATAGAAAGAAAAGAAACCATTTCATTTTTTTGATAAGACGAATGAAACCAACTCCTGAATAAGGTCAATGTACAGAATTAAAAGTACAACCCAATATAATCCCACTTAGTGGGGTATGGGGAGGGTAGTATGTACGCAGACCTTACCCCTACCCTGGGGTAGAGAGGCTGTTTCCAAATAGACCCCCGGCATCCTTCCCTCCAAGAACTTCCCACCTTTGCTCTTGGGGAGACTCGAACTCACAACCTCTCGGTTGGAAGTGAGGGTTGCTTACCATCAGAGCAAGCCCCTCTTGTCAATGTACAGAATTCTAATGGCAAATTAGAAGGCTCTGTGACAGTCACCCTGGTTTTAAAAACTTACGCAAAACCTACATTTGCTAACTCAATGAAAACAATCGGGTAAAGAAGTGCTAGTAGTAGAGATATTATACCCCATTCTTAGCCTCAATAGGATGCTCTTCATCCATATGACAACAGAGGCCAACAATATCAAAATCCTCAGCACAGAAAGGACACAGAAACTCTGGCCTCGATTCCTCTTCACCTTCATACTCCTCTCCAATGTTATAGATATCTGCAAAACACACCAAAAAAGTTTAAACAAAAAGGTGGAAAATCATATATTTGTATTCTTCACACCTACTTCATTTTTGCGCAACAATAATTTCTACTTACATTCTAAACAACTTCACTAATGAGGAAAAAATAAATCAGAAATGCAAACGTGAGTTCTTCCATGCTTTTCAGGTAGAGAAACCTATTCACTGAACCTCAGCTCATTAAAAGAAAAAGCTGGAAAAACAAAAGGTTGTAATCTTTACACCAGGTTGACTTCCGAGCAACGAAAACCTATAAACAACAATTTCTAATTACATTATTTCTACAAAAAAAATAAGCAAAACGCACATAAGAAAATGTAAATTTCTTCATTTTCTGGTACTCGAGAAAACCCCAGCTCGACAAAGAAAATTGTAATTTTCACATCTGGCTCATTTCTTTCTAGGCAAGGAAAACCAATAGCAATAACAAACAAATGCAAATGCAAATTTCATCATTTTTCGTGCGAAGAAACATATTCCACTTAACCCCATCTCATAAAATAAGCCAAAATCATTTGGGGGTGGGGGTGGGGTGAGAGGGGGGGGGTTATAAAAGTTGTAATCTATACACCTGCATCATTTATGGTAAGCCTAAAAAGAAGATAAATAGTAACATAATACTGACCTGATCGAGATTGGTAATGCCTTGAAGAAGTAAATAGACGAGTCCAAGAATCTGAATCCATTATACTATGTCAGACTTAATAAAATAATTAAATCCTTAGAAATTCCTATAAATTCTTATACCCCTTTGACTGAAATTCCTCAAACACGAAACCTTTTTTCTTTTTGGGGTAAGAAAATAGAAGGAACACTTAGATTCAGATAATTTAATCAAGACTTACACCAGGAAGAGGTGAAAAAAGGGAAAAGGGCCAAAAAAGGGTGTGTGTGTGGTGTGTGGGGGGGGGGGGAGGGGGACTATGAAGTTTCCTGGAAATAGGGAGGAGAAAGAGCAATAGCAATTAGCAAGCCAAGCCTCCACCAAATTTCAAATTTCAAGGTGGAAGGTGCTTTGAAGTTTATACACGGTTTTGCTGACACATAAAAAAAGGCTAAAAGTTGAATTTATTGCACGACTGGGATGGCCATTATGCACCTTTCACTTTTGGACCGACTTATTGTCTGAGAATCGTTTTCTAGCCTTCTAGGAAACAAGACAACCACTTAAAAAAATGACTTATATTTATTCTTATTCATAAACGGTTAAGATTAATTAGCCTTTAATTAGTCTGTTTAGCACTAGGAAAAGCCATATATTCAACACGTGGCTAAGAGTAATAGACCCCCACTTTATGTGCTTTCGCCAAAATCACTCTTAACTTTTTCATTCTTACTAGACCGAATAAGCTAGTAGACTAATGTACTTATTTCGATTTGTTATTTCAGTTCTTGTAATCCATAAAATTTTATCCGTACAATTATAATTATCAAAATATATTACTTTAAACTTCTTTGATTGTTAACTGAATATATGCGACAACTTGATGGCTGTGGTAGATAAAATGTGTGTATTTCACGCGTATAATAAGCGTGAGTATGAATATTAAAACGAAAAATAATTAAAACATTTAAGAAAGAAATGTTTTAAAATAAAAGAAAAGGACAAGACAAATAGTAAGAAAAGAAAATTAGACAACACCCAAAAATGAAAAACTCCAGTTTGCTGAATCCTTGTCGTTCTCCTCTTCGCCGTCGGCCTACCTCTCTCAAAAAGTAAATAAACGATAAAGATCACTTAGATCTAAAAACACAGATATTCTATTCTCAGAAAAGAAAAAAAAATAGTCTTTCATAAACTAAATACTGCAATTCATTCACGACTGATTCTCCCAAAACCATATCCAAATATACATGCATGTTTTTCATTAAATAAACCAAAATTCAGAAGCAAACCGTTGTGATCTGAATGCTTTTTGTTGAAATAATAATTTATTCAAAAAAAATTGACCACCGGCCATTTCTTTTGAAACACATGTTTTAATTGTTAAAAGGGGATTTTAAAATAAACTTCACCTACCAAGGTTAGGCACCGGCTATGGTGTGTTAGATTTTTAGTTTTTTGTTTCACATTATTTGTTCACACTAGGGGTTAACTAGTATAAATAGACCTTGTAATTCATTTGGTTATTATCAAGTTTTCAAGCAAGTATTGAGTTATCAATAGCTTGAGTGTAAGGAGTGTTTGTAAGAAATACTTTTGTATTTGAGAGTTTTCGAGTTGTATTAATAAATCCATTTTCGGTATTCTTTTGTCTCCATACATTGTTTTGGGAATCATTAATTTATTTTTTTGTTCCTACATTTGGTATCAAAGCTAGTTTGAGTCTTGTGAGGTGTTAGGAAATTGAGTCATGCCAGGCAATAACTCGATTCAGTTTCAACTCCCAAAACTCAACGGTAAAAATTACAACAATTGGGCTATCCAATTGAAAGTATTTTTCCGATCACAGGCTGTATGGGAAGTGGTGGAAAATGGCTATACCGAAGTTCCAGACGCCAAAGCATTCGAGACGTTGAAGAAGGAGGAAAAAGACGCTTTAATTGAAACTCGGAAAAAGGACCAGAAGGCATTGTACGCTATCATTCAGGCTGTCGATGAACTGGTATTCGAAAAAATATCAGCGGCAGAGACATCAAACCAAGCGTGGGTTATTCTGCAGAAAGCCTACAAAGGTGACGATCGAGTTAAGCGGGTCCGGTTACAAACACTCCGTGCAGATTTTGAGTTCTTGCGCATGAAGGACTCGGAAAATGTTGCAAGCTACTTTGACTGTGTGAAGTCAGTCGTAAAACCATTGCGGGCTAACGGTCAATCGTTGGACGAGCAGAGGGTGGTAGAAAAAATCTTACACTCTTTGAACACAAGATTTAACTACGTAGTATCTGCAATCGAAGAAGGTCAAGATACAACAACTATGTCGGCAGACCAGTTGTTGGGTTCGTTAAGTTCTCATGAGCAGAGAATGAACCAGACGGCGAGTAGCAGTAACCAAGAACAAGCTTTGCAAAGCAGTTATGTCCCAGGAAATTGCGGTGACAGTCAAGGCAACAACAGCCATGGACGCGGTGGCGGACAAGGTAGCGGGCAAGGTGGAGGAAATTGGAAAAATAATTCTTCTGGTAAAATTGACTAGTCCAAAGTCAAATGTTACCGGTGTCAACAATTTGTGCATTATAAAAGGGAATGCCCGCGTGGCAACCGACACGGACGAACGCAGCAGGCGTATGTTGCAGAGGCAAGTGACAATATGGTTCTAGCATGCAACGCTGGAGAACCAAAAAAAATCACTCAGATATTTGGTTTCTTGATAGCGGTTGCTCGAATCATATGTGTGGACACAAGGACCTTTTTACGAAGCTAGAGGAGTACGAAGGCGGTGAAGTCAACTTTGGCAACAAGACGAAGGTGAGTGTCAAAGGTAAGGGTGACATCAAAATCCAGTCAAAGGATGGTACGGATGTTACTGTCGCCGATGTTTTCTTTGTACCTGGGCTTTTCTGGAACTTATTAAGCATTGGGCAGCTTTCAGAAAAGAGGCACAAGATTCTTTTCCAAGATGGAGTCTGCACGATCCGGAGCAAGAACAACAAGTTAATCACGCAGGTAGAAATGGCCAAAAATCGAATGTTCGCTCTTACTCTTAATACGAAAGGAGTAATGAATTTTCAAACTGTGGCAATGGATAGCAATTGGTTATGGCATCTTCGGTTTGGTCACTTACACTTCAGAGGCTTGAAGTTGTTGGCGCAAAAGAAGATGGTGACAGGTTTACCAATGATTGATGTTCCAGATAGAACGTGCGAAGGATGTCTACTTGGGAAGCAGCACAGAGACGCATTTCCAATAGGGAAATCCATACGGGCAGAGCAACCATTGGAGCTAGTACACGGATCTGTGTGGCCCAGTTGAGGTAGAATCTTTTGGAAACAAAAAGTACATGCTTGTTTTCGTAGATGATTTTACAAGAAAATTTTGGGTTTATTTTCTGCGTGAAAAATCTTAAGTATTCGGAAATTTTAAAGAGTTTAAAGCCTTTGTTGAAAAGCAAAACGGCTTTAGTTTGAAGACCCTGAGATCCGATAGAGGCGGTGAATTTACCTCTAACGAATTTCATAATTACTACTAGTCCCAAGGAATTCTTCGTCAGTTATCTGCCAGTTATACACCGCAGCAAAATGGTGTGGCAGAAAGAAAGAATAGGACGATCTTTGAGATGGCACGAAGCATGTTGAAGGCGAAAGGCTTACCAAAGGAATTTTGGGCGGAAGCTGTTGCTTGTGCAGTGTTCGTGCTGAATCGGTGTCCGACAAAAGCTTTGCTCGAGAGGACTCCGCAAGAAGCGTGGAGTGGCAACAAACCTGATGTTTCTTTGTTGAGGGTATTTAGGTGTATTGCATATCCCCATGTACCAGACGAACATAGGAAGAAGCTGGATGATAAAAGTCAAAAGTGCATCTTTATTGGCTATAGCGAAGGGACTAAGGGCTATAGACTTTAAAATCATGTCAGCAGAGAAGTCATCGTAAGCAGAGATGTGCGGTTCGTAGAAGATGGAGCTTGGAACTGGAGCAGAAAAGATGACACTGGAAGAGGTGTGCTGATGAAAATAGAAGAGGCAGATGAGAAAAATGTCTTAACCCCAGAACCATCAGAAGATATTCCATCTTCGGAGCCAGTAGATCTTCCATCTCCGCAGGCAGTAGAGATTCCATCATCACAATCAGAAGAAGAAGTTGAACGAGAAGAGCGGCCTCGTCGACAAACAAACATGCCACCACGTTTCAAGGATTTTGATATGAGGAGAAATTAAGAAGGTGTTGACAATGACAGCAGTCCTGACATTACCGATGAAACATTGGTAAAATTTTTGTCTTTTTGCAGATTGTGATCCAGTTTTGTTCGAGGATGCTGCTGATAATGAAAGGTGGATCAAGGCAATGAATGAAGAAATTCATTCCATTGAAAAAAATAACACATGGGAATTAACTTCTTTGCCATCCAGAAAGAAGCCTATCGGTGTCAAGTGGGTGTATAAGACCAAGTATCGACCCGACGGTCAGGTGGACCGATTCAAAGCAAGATTGGTAGTCAAAGGCTATCGGCAAAAGCCTGGAATTGATTACTATGAAGTCTTTGCACCAGTGGCCAAATTGGATACTATTCGCATGATAGTAGCACTTGCAGCTCAGAACAGGTGGAAGTTCCATCAAATGGATGTCAAGTCAGCTTTCCTAAATGGCTTTCTTGAGGAGGAGGTCTATGTTGAGCAACCACCAGGTTTTGTAAGAAAAGGACAGGAGAATCAGGTCTACAAATTGAAAAAGACATTATACAGACTGAAACAGGCACCACGAGCTTGGTATACGCGCATTAATACGTACATGTAGCAGGCAGGATTCCAGAAGTGTCCTTATGAGCATACATTATACATCAAGTCAAAAGTGAATGGCGACATGATGTTTATATGTCTTTATGTTGATGATTTGATTTTCACAGGCAATTGTGAATCAATATTTGCAGAATTCAGGAAGGCCATGACTAGTCAGTTCGAAATGACAGACATGGGGTTTATGTCTTACTTCTTGGGCATAGAAGTACAACAACGTAAAGATGGCATTTTCATTTCGCAAAAGAAATATGCCAATGATGTCTTGAAGAAATTCAAGATGGAATCTGCGACTCCAATCCGAACTCCAGTTGCTGAACGCCTGGAAATGAAGAAAGAAGGAAGCGATGAGCTGGTTGATCCCACTTATTTCAAAAGCATAGTTGGAAGTCTGCGTTAGTTGGCTTCAACTCGGCCAGATATTGTTTATGGCGTGGGAATTATCAGTCGATTCATGGAGACATCACATCAGTCACATTTGCAAGCGGCAAAAAGGATTTTGAGGTATATTAAAGGTACCCATGATCATGGAATTTTCTATACCTACTCTGGCAAATGCAGTCTAGTAGGATATACAGACAGTGATTGGGTAGGTGATGTGGAGACTCGAAAGAGTACTTCAGGTTATGCTTTATTTATAGGGAAAGGAGTATTTTCATGGTCATCAAAGAAGCAACAAGTAATTGCTCTTTCTACAACAGAAGCAGAGTACATGGCAGCGACTTCTGCGGCTTGTCAAGCAGTTTGGCTTCGAAGGATGCTTGGAGAGCTGAAACACGAGCAGATGTCCGACAAGAATTATGTGTGATAACAGGTCAGCAATTGCATTAACCAGGAATCCGGTATTTCATGGCAGGAGTAAGCACATCGGAATTAAGTATCACTACATACAGGATCTTGTTAAGGATGGTGAAATCGAACTTGAGTTCTGCAGATCTGAAGATCAAATCGCGGATATCCTTACAAAATCGCTGAGAGCAGAATTATTCGAGAATCTGAAGTCAATGCTTGGTATAGGTAATTTTTGATAAATTAAAGGAGGCTGTTGAAATAATAATTTATCCAAAAAAAATTGACCACCAGCCATGTCTTTTGAAACACATGTTTTAGTTGTTCAAATGGGATTTTAAAATAAACTTCACCTACCAAGGTTAGGCACCGGCCATGGTGTGTTAGATTTTTGTTCTTTGTTTCACATTATTTGTTCACACTAGGGGTTAACTAGTATAAATAGGCCTTGTAATTCATTTGGTTATTATCAAGTTTTCAAGCAAGTATTGAGTGATCAATAGCTTGAGTGTAAGGAGTGTTTGTAAGAAATACTTTCGTATTTGAGAGTTTTCGAGTTGTATTAATAAATCCATTTTCGGTATTCTTTTGTCTCCATAAATTGTTTTGGGAATCATTAATTTATTTTTTGGTTCCTATACTTTTAGCATTTGGAACTTCATTTTGGCAATCTATGAATATTCAACAATTTTTGTAAATTACACCATCAAATGTTCAAACTTAGTTTCACCCGGCTTCTTTGAGTAAAAAACGAAGCCTTAAATATCAATTGCTTTGAGCCTTAAAATCGGGTCTCTTGTGTCAAAATCATAAATTGCTTGAGTTTTAGTAATCTCTTGAAAGAGAAATCATTGGTGGAGGCTTGAGGGTGGCGGCGATGGGGGTTGGGCGGAAAAGAGAGAATGAAAAAAGATGAAGAGGGAGCAGGAAAGAGAAAATGGAGTGAATATCAAATTTTTTTAAAAAGTAATTTCTGTCAAAAAATAATTTGTAATAATCAAAAGTATGTGGCATATTTTATCTGATGTGGACATCAATCTCAGCGTGATTAAACAACACGTAGGGTCAAAAGGGGTTAAAAGTGTATATTTTAATAATTATAAGTGTCAAATGAAACTTTATGAATTAAAAGGACTGGCATGATAATCGGAATAAGTATAATGGTCTCCTAGGCTATTATGTCTTCTCATAACTCAAACATTACCAACAAAATTCCTTAATTTTTTTTATCAGTAAATTGAGTTTTTTGTAAGCTGGTTCCCCTTTGATTTCCCTTTAAATTTTCGTTTCCCATGGCAAATTACAAAATCCAGAATTAGGTGATTTGAGAAAGAAATCAATAACCTTTGTATGAGATTGTGACAGGCAGCCGATGCCTTAAAATTTCATCGAGCGAAATACTTAACCCGCCTACCCATTCATAAACAACGTATGTAAATCATCATATGAAAATATAAATAGCCTTAAAAAATCATAACATATGGCTCAAAGAACTCATATAAGTGCTCAGAATACTTTTAGAAACAAAGTTGTTAGTTGAAAAAATGAGATCTTTGGTAATATCTTTTAAAAAAAAAAGATACTAGCTAGGATAAGTGACATCCAATTTTCTCCTTATTATCATAAGAGCTATTTCTTACAAGATCTGGAATCCAATTTACAATATGAATATAACTTCATTCTTACTATGCAGCATGATTTCTGAAAACTTCGATCTAGAATATACTGGCTTAATGAGGGCAAGGCTAATACCAAGTTCTTTCATACCATGGCCTCAAATCGTAGGCGTCGTAATACTATTATGTACTTTACTAATGATAATGGTGAGAAGATATTGGATCCTAATTTAATTCTAGACCATGCACTAACTTTCTTTAAAAATGCTTTTAGGACATCAAAAATCTCTTCCCCTAGTAACAACAACATTGGTGATATCTTCTCCCATAAAAAAGTAGACATACGTAGCCTTGATAATCCTCTTAATAATTCTGAAATCGCAAATGCACTATTCTCATTCAACCCTTTTAAGGCTCTGGGTCCGGATGGCATTCATCCTCTTTTTTACCAAAAATATTAACATATATTGGCCCCTTCATTACTAGCTACTGCCACAAAGTATTTGAATCCCAATCCCTTCCTAATGGATTCAATAATACCTTTGTTTGTCTAATACCTAAATTTTCCAACGCGAATTATCTCAAAAATTTTCGACCAATTGGTCTTTACAATACATCCTATAAAATAATCACAAAAATTATAACTAATAGGATAAACCTCTATCTCCCTTATCTTACTAGTCCAATATAAACTAGTTTCATTAAAAATAGGAGAGCTTGTAACAATGTTATTATATCTACTGCCACAAAGTATTTGAATCCCAATCCCTTCCTAATGGATTCAATGATACCTTTGTTTGTCTAATACCTAAATTTTCCAACGCGAATTATCTCAAAAATTTCCGACCAATTGGTCTTTGCAATACATCCTATAAAATAATCACAAAAATTATAACTAATAGGATAAACCTCTATCTCCCTTATCTTACTAGTCCAATATAAACTAGTTTCATTAAAAATAGAGAGCTTGTAACAATGTTATTATATCCAAGAGATTATGAATAATCTCCATAAAAATAAGAAATAAAATTTTGACATGATCATTAAATTAGACTTAGAAAAAGAATTCGACCGGTTGGAATGGTCCTTTGTCTATAAGGCCCTAAGGTTTTTTAAATTCCACCCTTAACTATCCCATCTAATAATGAAATTGCATATGTGCAAGCTCTCTGAGTATCATAGTAAATGGTGTGAGAACTAACTTCTTTCATCCAAGTCGAGAAATTTGTTAAGGTGACCCCCTATACCCTTATATATTCACATTTGTCTTGAACTACTTTCTCGACTAATTAATTATCAAGTAGACACTTTACAATGGGACCCTATCTACTTTAAACATAAAGAACCAAACTTCTCACACATCTTCTTTGCGGATGATATTATTTTAGTGGAAAAAGCTAACAAAAAACTAGCTACTGTATTAAATCATGCTTAGATTTTTTTTTTGCACTGAATCTGGACTTGCCATTACCAAAGCCAAGTCAAAAATTGTGCTATCAAACTATTGTCCCTAAGACTTAAAAAAACTTTTAACAAACCTTTTTTGTATCAAATCCACTAACGACTTTGGCAAATATCTAGGCTTCCCAATTCTTAACCACTCTCCTATAACTAAAGACTTTCAGTTTATCATAGACAAAATACAATTTAAATTGTTCCACTGGAGATGTTCGTTCTTAAACATGACAGGAAGAACAACTTTGGCCTCAAGCACTTTAGGAGTTATCCCTACATAGTCCATGCAATACACCCTTCTCCCTCTTAAAATACTTAAAAAGATTGACAAAATCCAAAGGGATTTTATCCGGGGTTCCACTAACACCACTAAAAAGCTCCACCTAATCAAATGTCAAATTGTTACTAAAGACAAAATTGAGGGAGGTCTAGGTATTCGTCAAGCAAAATCTAAAAATCTAGCCCTTCTTTCTAGTCTTGTTTGGAGGCTTCTAAAAAATACTTCATCCCCCGGGACAAATAATTCTAGCCAAATATGGCACTAGAAAAACCTTCAATAACACCTCATTCATCTAGAAATCCATCTTGCAAGGTTGGAAAGTTTACAAGAAGGGGATCCTATGGCCTCCTTGTATCAATCCAATATTAACATTTGGAATGATAATTGGATTTATAACTCTAAACCCCTAAGATGCTTAATTGAAGGTCCCCTTTAATAAAAGTGATCAAGCACTTTCTATAAAAAACCTCGTTCATAAAAAAGAATGGAATAGTAAGGCTATCTCCTTTGAGCTACCCGACAATATCCTCAATAACATACACATTAATCTTGTTCCTGGCAAGGGTTAAACTTCCGACAAAAAGAGTTGGCGTCCAAACTCATCAGGTATTTTTTCGACTAATTCTTGCTATAAACTCATTCACGAGAATGACTCCACCTCTATACCTTTTAAATGAATTTGGTAACTCCAATGCCCGATTAAAATAAAGTTCTTTCCATAGCAATGCATAACTGTATTTCCTGTCAGGCTTACCTAGCTAAAATATGTACCAACATTGTGTAACGACTCGATCTGTCATTTTGGGTTCTGACGCGTCGTTCAGTAGTCTAAGACCTGAGCATCTTCATTTTAGATATTATGATTTGTACGCGTGGTCGGAATAGAATTTCAGGAAGTTCAGAGTTGATTTGGAAAGAGAATTCTCATTTTGGAGGCTTTAAGTTGAAAGAATTGACTAAGATATGATTTTTAGGTAAACAACCTCGGAATCAATATATGAAGGTTTTGGTAGGTTCGTATGATGATTTCGGACTTGAATGTATGCTCGAATCGGGTTTTGGATGACCCGTGAGCGTTTTGGCGCCTATTATGGAAGTTAACATTTTGGAAGAAATTTTATAAGTTTGGCTTGGAATGAGTTTCAGTGTTATCGATGTCCGTTTGGGATTCTGAGTCTAGGAGTAGCTCCAAATGGTGATTCTAGAGTTGGGAGTGCCATCGGAAGTGACTTTAGAGGTCCGTAGGTCATTTTGAAGTAATTTGGCTATAGATAGAAATTTGAAGGTTTTTGAGAAGTTTGGCCAGAAATAAACTTTTTGATATCAGGGTCATAATCCAATTCCGAAAGTTGGAGTAGGTCTGTAATGTCGAATATGACTTGTGTGCAAAATCTGAAGTCAATCGGATTTAAACATTGAGAGTAGAAGTTTGAAATTTCAATGTTCATAAAGCTTGGATTGGAGGTTGATTCATGATTTTAGCACTGTTTGATGTGATTTTAGCCCTCGAGCGAGTCTGTAATGTGTTTTGGGACTGGTTGGCATGATTGGTTGGGGTCCCGGGGGGCCTCGGGTGTGTTTCGAGTAGTTTCGGATCATTTCGGGTTGTGTTGTTGCTGTAGATTTCCGTTTCTGGTTTCCTTCTTCACAATCGCAAAGGAAGTTCCGCGTTCCTCAAGAGGAAGGTGGGAGGATGCTAGTTTTAGCCTTCACGAACGCGAGGTGTAGGTCGCGAACGTGAAGGAATAAAGCTGGTTACTACGCAAACGCGGGGAGGAGATCACGAATGTGTAGAAGGGAAAGATGTGCCTGGTGTCTTTGGCCTAGGCGAATGTGAGGCCTTGTACGCGAACGCGAAGGGGCTGGTTAAATGGCCTTCGCGAATGCGAGCGACAGGTCGCGAACACGAAGAAGGACAGACTTGTGCTGGGCAGAATGTTTAAATTCGGGGTTTGAGTTTATTTCACCCATTTTTCTCTTAGCTTGGGCGATTTTTGGAGCTTTTGAAGAGGGGGTTCCATCATTCATCATGAGGTAAGTAATTTATGCTAGTTTTGAGTTAAATATAATGTTTATATATGAATTTATACATGAAAATTTGTAGAAAACTTGGTGCTTGAAGAAAACCTAGGAAAATTGTATTCTTGGATTTTGACCATGATTTTGGACATGAAATTAAGAACTAATTATATATTTGAGTTCGTGAGGTTGTGGATAAATTTTATCTTCAAAAATATTTGAAATTCGTGCACGTGGGCCCGAGGGTGTTTTTGTCAACTTTTCGATCGGGGTTAGGAATAGTTGTACATTGGATTGTAATAAGTAATTGAGCATATATTAATGGATTTGTATAATCATTGGCTAGTTTTGGAGCATTGTTCATCGATCCGAGTCTTCTGAAGGGCGTGAAATGCCGGTTATAGATCTTCAGAGCTAGGTGAGTCTCCTTTATGCCTTATAAGAGGGAATTGTCTCTATAGGTAAGTTAATTGGTTATGTGCTCCTATTTGTTGGGGCTACATATGCACGAGGTGACGAGAGTTCATGCGTAGCTACTATTATGCTATTGTTTGGGTAGTCTAGGACCCAAAATCATGCTATACTTGGAATATTTGTAATCTCATTAACATTTAAATATCTAAAAGCACATCGAATTAGTAAATAAATTTCTAAAAAGATTTAAGCTTCATTTTCTTTAATTGCTAAAAGAGAATTGGCTTTTTTCTTGAATAATTATTTCCTGATGAATTCTTGATTGACTGATTGTTGTGTTTATTTATATTTGACCATGTCGCATATATGATTTACGAGCGGGTAATGGATGCATCCATGGTACGTTTATTTTCTGTTGGATCGGACAGTACGTCCTCGGCATGATTTGTGTATGCTTGTATTGCTTGCCTTGAGATTATTTGAGATTAATATTTTCTCTCCCCGACTTGAGATAATTGGAAATTATTGGATTATGAATCCGGAAACTTTTAACATAAAAGGGAACCTTCACCTGTTCATGATTTACTTGACATTTCTGCCATTCTTAATAAATCACGATTAATCGCTTTAATAATATATCATTATTTGGATAACTAGTAAGTATCGAACATCTCGTATCAACGTCTTCGATATTAGAGGGATACTCATTGGGTACATAATGCTTTGTACTCATACTACACTTCTGCGCATTTTGTTGAATAGGAATATGCATCTTTAGTGGCCTACTGAGCGTAGCAGCATGATTGATACGGAGACTTAGGTGAGCTGCACTTCTCGAGGCGACCCACAACCAGCAGAGTCTCTTTCAGTTTTTTGTATTTATTTCTTGTCCAATATTGTATTCCGGACGGTTATTGTAGTATATTATTTCTTAGAAATTGCTCATGCACTTGTGACACCGGGTTCTGTGAGGATTTTTTGTTGGAATTTATTCAAGGTTAAGTTGTTAAAGATTTCATGGTTATTTTTTTTTTGTAAATTTCATTATTTTTCATTTAATGTATAAAGAAAAGGATTTCAACAACTACAAAAAATTGGAATTTAATTGAGTATTTTGGTTGGCTTGCCTGACAACGGTGTCCGACACCACTCTGACTCTTAGCGGATTTTGGGTCATGACAACATGGTATCAGAGCACTAGGTTCCTAGGGCCTCACGGTTCATGAGCAAGTCTAATAGAGTCTCGCAGATCGGTACGGAGACGTCTGTGCTTATCCTCTGGAGGCTGCAGGACTGTTAGAGTACTTCCCTTCTTGATTCCTTGTTGTGCAATTTGATTCCTCGAGGCTTGTGCCCTTGTTTCCTTCCAGCTCAATCTTACACGACACGAACCACTGGATATAAATCGAGAATTGAAGGATTGTAATGGTACTAGGAATGTGGAACGGGGTGTTTCTCCCTACGGAGTTGTTTGAGCTATAATCATCGCCTTGTGGAAGGATATTCTATTGTTTCAGCTCAGTAGCGGTACCTATGAGGGCTCTAAGGCTAGGCACAAATTGCCATGATGCTTACGAATGATTGTTCAACAGTTTTGATATGATGGTAGGATGTTTGCCTACGTGTAGCGGCAGTGAATGACTTGAAGGGATGTTTACTCAGTACACGTTCTAGAGATTCGATAATTATTCTCCGAAAGGGAAAAGCAATTGGCCTATGAATGTCCATATTTGGGCTGATGGAGTGGCGAGGATTGGTATTGCAAGCGTGGTGGAGTTTTTCCCTTATGATGAAGTGTAGTTGTCCCTATTGAATGTATTAAGTTCATCGGTGTTATGATCTTCTACAATTCACCTTGGGAGTAGGATATGGTGAGATAGTATTGAAGAAGCGACTGTTAGAGATTGGGTGGTGCTGTCGTTCAGGATTTGACCGGTGTTCCTAATATCGACGGCTTGAGAAAGATGATCTCTAGAAAGGTTTAAAGTTAGTAGCGTTTGTGGGTCCAAGAGATATGAAGAAGGATTTTATTTAAGGCAATAACTTAACAACAAAGGACGAGGAAGGACATGTGGGAAGCGTCAGGCAGTGTTCAAAAATTTTAAAATGCCAGGTATATGAAGCGAAGGTCGAGTAGTTGATTAAGGAAGCGGGTTTGCCCAAAGTGGGAGAGTGGGGAAGTTGCATATGGGCTTTATAGTAGGATGACCACGTACTTTAAGGAGAGTTGGTGTGATTTGAGAATAGTAGTGATTGGTGATTGGGGACCACATATTTAATTTGAAGTATTGACTATTATGCAGCATGAGATTTGACATAACATGAAGGAGCTGCTAGAATGAAGAAGGATATAACATAACTTTGAATTGGAAGATGTTGCTGCACATTTAGTTGATGTCCACGAGGGGTGAATGGACTTGTGCAGCTAGAGAGTGAGCTCAGACTTAAGAGTGGTAATTGATGTCGTAGTGATTATGCCCCGTGTAACAGCGCAGGAAGATGTAGGAAAGTGATTTTCACAGGGGGGTTATTTCATGTGAGTAGGTTAGCGGTCGCGCGGTTGGCAAAGCTTCTGCGAAGAATTCTATTGGTTATTCAACAAAGAGATCGGCCATGCAAATTTGATTGATGATTCAGAGTATAAAAAGTGGTTACACCAAAAGGTTCCGAGAATTTTGGCGGTTAATTGTGCGGATTATGTCAATAAAAGACTAAGAATCCTGGTGAATTCTAGAGTTGTGTAATAGTGGCTTCGAGCTATGTAGGAGAGTCCCACCGCCTATGATTGGGCTGCATGTTTAACTACTTGCGAGGTTTCTGGTTATTATTATGTTGATGGGTTATTTCAGCCATAGGAAAGAGCATAGGTGGTAATTTGAGTAGAGGAATTGCTAAAGGTGCCCTATGGTTGGACTTGTTGGCTCATGTTTAGACTTGGGGAAGGATTCAAGAATTATGCTACATATAAGTGTGGGTTTCGAGGGAAGTGATTTTGTCGGGTGCTCCATCGGGAGGGTATGCTTGTGCTAGAAGAATCTGTCACGTCCTATCATCGGGAGGCACGACCAACGCTCAATCGAGTGAACCCAACTGAGCAAGCCTTATCATACACTTCTTACCCAACTCAATTCAAATAAGGAAACCATGCTTTCGTTGCTTAGACTAGAAAAGACAGCGTGTTCAACATTTTTAGTCCATTTTACATCACAACGCTAAATCGTAGATAAGTTCCAAGATTCCATACATTTATACTTTAGAGAAGCGAGAGCTAGAATCACAATATAGTTAGTACTCCCATCCAACACCCACACATAACCCACATTTATGTCTACAAAGTCTCTAAGGATACAAAAGACAACTGTAACAATGTCAGAGACAAGGCCCCGACTATACCTCAAAAGCGAGAGTCCAAAATAAAAAGATGTGCGATATAGCCCCTTGAAGGAGAAGGGGGTTCACCAAGATATTGAGGAGAAGGATGCTCCGCTACACATTATCAGCACTATCCGCTATGGAGCCACCTATATTCATTTAAAAATGTAGCGCCCCCGGCAAAAGGGACGTTATTACCATGGAATAATACTAGTATGTATAACTAAATATTATTGTACTAGAAAGAACTATCAGTAATGAACAAGGAAATCACAAGAATAAATCAAGTTTTTAACCGAATACCACACATCAAATAAACTAACCATGTAATCTTTCACATAATTTCCATAACTTAGTTTGGGGCATTTCTTTCATGTATTCATCACCGTTCTCAATACCACCGCTATCTTGAGCGAAGTCCGATCACGGCCCGATCGGCTAGGTTGCCTCATTGCGGCATGTATCTCAATTACCATTTCATTTTTCTTTCTGGAATTCAATGTTAGCACATTACCACCATGTGTACGGCATGGTGTCCGATCATGACCCAATCGGCTAGGCCACAATACTTAGGCGTTGTTCCTTCTTATCAATCATCTCACTTGAATCTTTATTTCACATATATCATATCCATTCATTGGCACTTAGGGCCTCAATTATCGCAGTTTTTCCATTTTCAATGTTTATCTTGCAATTTGTGATCTTGGGCACATACAAGGGCATTTCAAGTTGCAAATAATATTTCACATAGTTAGCATGTCAATCTCAGTTTTAATCTTGGTTGATAGCCTAGGCAGTTCAACACATGATTTGAATTCTTCACACATCTTTAAATATCAAAGATAGTTCATTACACACGTTGAGGCACATCCTTCATGTAGATGTGTGTGTGTGTGTGTGTATATATGTGTATATATATATATATATATATATATCTTTATATATATATATATATATATATATATATATATATATATATATAATTGCAAACCAATTCATGTGAAATAAAAATCGGTACATCAACAAATTCTCGGCTTACCTCATTTGCGTAAACACCAGGGGGGGGGTAGCCATACATACCTCAATATAGCTTTCCTTACTCTTTACAAAATTCTGTAACTCTTAGCACTTTGATCTATTGTGTAAGAATTACAAATTGAATCAGGAATTAGAGACGAGCTTGAGATTCTAGCTCGTTTCGGGCATATTATCAAACACTAAAGGTGCATTATGATCTTAGGTCCTTTTTTAGAGAAATTTCTATTATTATATACCCCATTTGATTCTTTTTAGTTTACTTCCTCCCAATACCCTAAGGTTTGATATGCATGCAAGGAATCTATTCTTATGCCCATGAATTACCACACTAATAACCCCTTATAGTTAGTGTAGAAATAAGAGCTGGGGTGATGAAGTCTTACCTCTTAGGATGAAGATTTAGATGCTTTCACTTGGTTATCTTCAATGTTTTAGAAAGATTTCATGGAGAAATGTTGATGGGAATAACTTTTCCTCACTTAGACCCCCCCTCTCTAAAAGCATCAGGAAATATGCTCAAAATGAGCCATAGCACCGAATATATCGATAGGGGGTCGGGTTTAAAATTTAGAAAATTAGAGCGCCGAGTCAGATCTGCAATCGCATTTGAAATCAAAAAGTTGACACGCGGTCCACAAAACTGGACACACTGGTTGAGTTTGCCAAAGAAATGCTGTCCACATTCACATTCTGCGGTCGCAAAGTGCACCGCAGAACTGACCTTTATAAAATCCCAAGGAAGTTATGCGCTGACTATGCGCTTCACATTTTGATTATGCGATCTCATAATTTACCGCATAGTTGACTTCAATTTTTCCAATACACTGTCTCATTCTGCGGCAGATATGTGGTCCGCATACATGGTATGCGACCGCATTTTGGACCGCATAGTTGTATTTTTATGAAAAATTTGAATTCTTGATTTTTAAATGCATAGATCAGTACAAAAGGGTCCGAACAAAGTTTCATAATTTGGTAGTACGTGCTTTTAAGTTTTGAGTGGAAATTTTCACGGGGCCTCGCAGAATCATGGAGTTGATTATATTCAGGCCAAGTCAGAGCAGGCGGCTTTTAGCAATGGTCGTAGTGGATTCAAAGGGGTAAGGTGTGGTGCTTAAAGATTGCGAGCTTATAGGTAGAGATAAGAATCAAACCTTGTAGCAGCTTATGAGAAGGTCCCAGAATGTTCTATGATGTTTTGGCTTGCGATGTAGCAGTTAGGAGGTACGAAATATTTTGTGGGACTTGATACAACACGGTCTCGTATTCAAGGTCACTCGAGAAAAGTGAGGATGGAGTGTGTTATGTTTTGAAGGAGTTATTATTATTTATATGGCAATCAAAGATAAATTGGAAGAAGAGGGATTGGGTATCCATAGTCGAATTGGCATGTTGCTTGTAGTGAGCAGTTCCTTCAGCATGATCAAGTCATGCAACTGAATTGTGATGATACGTGCGAGTCTCGTCAGTCACTGTATTTGGTGTTATTCGAAAAGTATTTCACCGTTACGGCCTGTTATAGGTAGGCGGATCTCGACATGGCTATGGTGGCTTAGACCACTACTTAGAGATTTGCATATTTCCATGGTTGTGAGAATTCACCTGTATGTTGCTATAGTTCTCCTAAAGCGAGTTAAGTGAAAAGATTTTATATATAATGAAGTGTTAGCCTAATAATGGTTCTATCATATGTTGGCATGTTAGGTGCAGTGAGTAGCATGGAATTTTGAGTGAAAATCAAGGTAACAGCTCAGTGTGGACAAGGATGTCATGAGCTCGAATGAGCAGGAAAAGAGTTTCGATGTTTAAAGTAAGTTAGTATTGTTTTTAGGGTCACCTGAGATCTTTATTTGTGAAGAAGGCTTTGTATCTTGGTTCAGGATTCTTAATCGCTTTTCAGCGTTAGTGCGGGCGGTGGTTGGGATGTATAGACATGTTGTTTGGTATTGTAGGTTATGACAGTGTGTCCCACAGGAAGATTTTATAAATATGGCATGTAGCCACTTTATTGATTAAATATTCAAACCAAATATGAAGATTGTGGTGATATCGTCAATATGAGAAATAACGCCTGGAGAGCACATGACTTATTAAGTTGTGGACTGTTGAGGATTACTCCAGTTTTGATGGTGGTTCTAGTGTATTATGAGAAAAAGGAAGTTAGTATAGACCTTTGAAAGATTATTGGCCTAGTTTGGTACGATCAGGATCGACTTGAGGTCGGTTGATGGAGTTATATGTGAGTATAGGCTGTATATCATGCCAAATGTGTTCATTTCAGCAATGTGCTCCTTATGGAAGAGTAGTCAGGGTGTTATTTTGTTGTTAGCTTTTTCATGTAATGTTGTATTGGGTCGTGCGAGTTCTGAGGTGGCTTGGTGAATTTATTGTATATTGAGGCTCTGTGTAGAGATGATGTTGTATGAGCGGGATGGCTTTTGAGATTCAGATCATTTATCGCACCCCAGTTATGCTTGAGTTTTTTAGCTTATGGCACTATATGTTCCCCCATGGATGATGTTATTCACTTAGCGTGCTTGTGACCGATATTCGGTATTTTGTTATAATGAGCAATTTAGCTCGATGTATACCTCCTTATGTGAATTCTATGTGTGGATCGTATGGCACGCCGCCATGGGTATGTTATTTGGATTAGGCGGTGCACCGCAATAGTGTGATGTGAGTATAATTTTCTATATGCTATTTTTATATGCTTTGTTTCCCATTTTCTAAGTAAAGTCCATTGTAGTGCGTGAGTTGAATAGTTCCTTCTAGAGTTCGTTTTCCCTTGTATCACATTCGAATTGGTGGCCTATTGGCACATTACGGCATCATATGAGGTTTTTGATCATGTCCGGAGTAGCTTATTGCCAGATCAGTTCGTACTGGGTGAGACGAGATCAATAGATTTAGGATCAGCGCAATCCGATTATATGAAATATAATAAGGAGCTAAGATCATTATTTGGTCTAAAATAGGGTGATAGTTCTTGCCAAGAGTATAAACCCAATGAACTGTTGTTTCGGTAGTAGTGATGAATTTCTACGCATCTCATCCCTCGTGTCGGTATTGTAAGAGTTAGAGCAAGATCTATGTATGTAATAAGGTGAAACATGAGCACCAGAGTCATAAAATTTTGACTAATTTGATCAAAGAATGTTATTTTGGTCATATAAGTAAAATGGTGCAAGGTGTGAGTTCTGCTAAGGTATGCAGTCATGTCTTGGTGCTGCGTGTAGTTATCAATATGGTGAGCGTATGTTGGAAATGTTGAAACACGTTCTCAAATCGCTAAAACTAAACGTGTGTTCATCTTTGTAGGTTTTGATAAATGACAAACCGACGCGCATGGAACATTGACATATGCCGAAGTCCAAGCACAAGAGAAACAAAGAACAAGATCAAGTAAAGCAATGAAGATATACATGAGTCGTTTTTATATTGTGGTCTTGATCCAACAATAGATTCAAGTCTTGGCTTCTCTCGTAAAATCATTTTCATCAAACCATGCATCTTTGTTTTAAAACAAAATGATTTTTAAACATTTTCATTTTAGCCAAAATGAATTTTAAACATGTCTTTCAAATCTGGACAGAAATAATCGATTATGTTTTTCTATAACCGATTATGTTAAGACAGTGTAAACCGGAATTTACAAAACAGCAAAATAATCGATTATGTCTTTTTGATAATCGATTATGTTAAGACAGTGTAAACCGAAATTTACAAAACAGCAAAATAATCGATTATGTCCTTTTGATAATCGATTATGTTAAGACAGTGTAAAACCGGAATCTACAAAACAACAAAATAATTGATTATCCTATATAGCATAATCGATTATTCACTGACCGTTGCCAAAGTATTTTTAAACGCTGAAAGATAATCGATTATGCTAGCATAAAATCAACGTCTGATTTTTGAACGTTATCAGGTAATCGATTATGCAATTTGAATAATCGATTATTCTAGCATAAAATCTGCATATGATTTTTGAACGATTTGCAGATAATCGATTATGCAAATCAGATAATCGATTATTCTAGCACAAAATCAGCAATTAGTGATTGGCAATTAAGCAACGGACTTTGGGTCTTTGAGGACTATAAATACACCTCAAAACCACTCTTTTAAGTACAACAACTGATTACAATTCTTGCTTAAGCTTACATACTTTCATATCAATCATTTCATAGTTTTTGAGAGCCAAATTCTTGAAGAAGTTGTTGTGTTATTGAGCGTATTAATTTTACTCACATCTACTCTATAAGAGAGTCTTGTCTTGAGTGCTAAGTGTTTGCATACACCTGAAGGGAAGTTCTAATCCCTTGTTGTAAGAAGGAAAGTTTAGTTCCTTGACTTGAAGTCTTGAGGTGAGGTATCCTCGAGCAAGTTGAAGTCTTGTAGAGTGTATATCTACGAGCAAGTGTAACGGTTTGTTAGGCACCCGTAAGCTTAACGGAGTTAGTGTAAAACTCGAGAGAGTCTCTCGGGGACTGGACTAACCACACGTTGTGGTGAACCAGTATAAATTCGGTGTGTTCTCTCCTTACTACTTTAATTACTGCACTTACTTTATTCTTGCAATTTTAATTCCGCAAATTAATCTTGATTTTTCTTAAAACGTTATTCACCCCCCCTCTAGCGTTAAGCGTATATTCTAACAATTGGTATCAGAGTCTAACTCTCTAAAAGACTTAACAGTTTGAGAGAAACAATCCATGGCTTCTACTCGTAACGTTTATGCAGGACTAGGTGAAGGACAATGCTTCACAAGGCCACCACTCTTCGATGGCACCAATTACACTTATTGGAAGGAGAGGATGAGAATATTCATCCAATCAAATAATTTTATACTGTGGAAAATTATAAAGAATGGAGAGCAAATTCCAACCAAAAAGGTTGAAAATGAAATGGTTCCTAAATCCGATGATGAATACGATGCGGACGATATCAGAAAAGTGGAGAACAACGCTAAAGCCATCAACATGATGTACTGTGCTGTAAACCCCGATGATTATAGGAAAATATCATGTTGCACAACGGCCAAGCAAATGTGGGATAAATTGGAAATCATCTACGAAGGTACGGACCAGGTAAGAGAAGCTAAAATAGATTTTCTAACCCATGAATATGAACTTTTTCATATGAAGGAAAACGAGAAGATAGATGATATGTTCGAACTGTTGGAAACACGTTCTCAAGGCTTTATACTAAAACGTGTGTTCTTATGTGTAGGTTTTGATGAATGAAAAACAAGCGCAAATTGATATATGACGAAGTTCAAGTACAAGCGCACAATTGGTGGATAACGAGATTCAAGCACAATACAAAGTTTTATAGTTTAAATGAGTCGTTCTTAATTGTGATCTTGATCCGACAACTTGACTCATGACATGGCTTCTCTCGTAAAACTATTTTTACAAAATCATGCATATTTACTTTAGTCAAAATGATTTTTAAACATGCCTCTAAAATCTAGACTAAGATAATCGATTATGTACTTATGATAATCGATTATGTTAAGCCAAGACTGCATGACAATCGATTGTGAACTAATGACAATCGATTGTGTTAAGGCAGTGAGCATCAGGTTTTCCAAACCTTATGACAATCGATTGTGAACCTTATGACAATCGATTGTGATGAGGCAGTGTACATCAAAGTTTTTCAAAACTCAGAATAATCGATTGTGACGCTAATGACAATCGATTGTGAAGAGACAGTGTCCATCGGATTTTTCAAAGTCACAAAATAATCGATTGTGAACATATGACAATCGATTGTGTTGAGGCAGTGTCTTCCAGACTTTTTCAAGGTTATTAAATAATCGATTGTGAGTATATAACAATCGATTGTCACGAAGCAGTGTCTAAAATGATTTTCAAAGTCTGATAGATAATCGATTGTTAACATTGCACAATCGATTGTGAAGCTGACCGTTGTCGTAAAGTTTTCAAATACCGTCAGGTAATCGATTGTGGATTTAGTACAATCGATTGTTGAAATTAAAATCTGGAAAGGATTTTTTGAACGTTGCTGAATAATCGATTATTGATTTTGTATAATCGATTGTTTTACGTAAAATCTGGAAATAATTTTTTGAACGTTGCCAATAATCGATTGTTGATCTTGGACAATCGATTGATAAGCGTAAAATCTGGGATTGATTTCTGGAACGATTGGCAAACAATCGATTGTGACTTCTTGACAATCGATTGTCACACAGTAAAATCAGCAACTCTTAATTGGCAATTAGGCAACGGTAATGCCAAGTTTTTCAACTATAAATACAGCTTCATTTCAGTGTTTTAAACACAATAACACACAACAACTGATCATACAATTGCTATAAGCTTGCATACTCTATTGCTTATCATTTTATATTCATTACATAAATTTTGAGAGCCATATTCTTGTTCAAAGTTGTTGTGATCTTGAGCTTACTTCTTTTACTCATATCTACTCATTAAGGAGTGTTTTGTTTGAGTGTTTAGTGTTTTGTACACTTGAAGAGAATTGTGATTCTCTTGTTGTAAGGAACTTGTGTTTCCTTGGTCGAAGTCTTGGAGTGTTGTATCTCCGAGCAAGATTGTTGAGGCTTGTGTCATCAGATTGTAAAGGTTGGTTAGGCACCCGTAAGCTTAACAGTGAAGTCTTGGAGTGTTGTATCTCCGAGCAAAGGTGTTAAGGCTTGTGTCCTTAAGTTGTAAAGGTTTGTTGAGCACCCGTAAGCTTGACAAGTTAGTGGAAAATCTCGAGAGAGTCTCTCGGGGACTGGACTAGCCACTTGTTGTGGTGAACCAGAATACATCGGTGCGTTCTTTCCTTTTTGTTTACTTAACGCACTTATTTATTTCCTGCAAAGTTCATATTCCGCAAGTTTACGCTAAACTTTATTATAACGCTATTCACCCCCCCTCTAGCGTTATGCGTATTATCTAACAATTGGTATCAGAGCCCAACTCTCTGAAGACTTAACAGTTTGAGAGAACCATCCATGGCTTCTACTCGTTACTCTTTTGCAGGAATAGGTGAAGGTGATTTTAACATGTTGCCCCCAATATTTGATGGAAAAAATTACTCATATTGGAAAGATCGGATGAGAATTTTCATCACAGCCAACAACTTTTATCTATGGCAAATCATCAAGCATGGTGATCAAATGACAACAAAAGTTGGGAAAGCCAAGGTAAGTGAATACAACACTAATGCAATAAATATGTTGTATAGCGCCTTGAATCAGGAAGACTATCAAAAAATTTCCCACTACAAAACCGCCAAAGAGATGTGGCATAAGCTGGAGGAAATGTATGAAAGCATGCCTCAAAAAACGGTAGCTCATATGATGAATCAACTGGCCAATGTCTCATGGCAAACGAAGAAGAAGAGGTAAGTACGTCCAACTCTCACTCGCTTGAAGAAATGCAAAATGCTTATAATAAATTACATAGTGAGTTTGTTGTTGCTTCCAAGACTATTAAAGATTTGCAGAAAACTCTGTCGTTGCAAGAAAAAGATTTTCAAGAACAACTTTCTCTAAAATAAAAAGATTTTGTAAAACTGGTTTTAGAAAGTGAGAAGTTGAAAGAGGAAAACAAGTTTTTTGGAAAAAGAAGCGCCGATAAGCCCGAAAGCTCTATTAGAAAGTGTACTTCTTGCTTGCATCTCAAAAATGAAGTAGAAAGGCTTAAAGGCACATTAAGTTTAACTCTTCGCACAAAATTTTGAATGATGTTCTTGATAATTTGAAGTCAACCAAGCATGGCATAGAGTTTACGAATGAGCCTAAAGAAAAGGTTGAAGGTAAACCCCAACAACCTAAGATTCAACCTAGGACTAATAATAAAAATGCTTATCCTAGAAATAGCAATCCTAGAACCAATATGCATGCTAGACTAAATGTTGAACATTTTAGAAGACCTAGCAATGACTTACCACCTAGAAATAACTATCCTAGAAATGATGCATATTATAGGCCAAATACTAGAAGGATTTTTGAACCCTTTAGAGCACCTAGAAATGATTTCCAACGTAGAAATAATTATTCTAGAAATGCTGCTCATAGTAGGAGAAATGATGTTCATAAAGCGCGCAATAGTCATAATGCTGAAAATAGAGTAAACCATTTTCGTCCGTCAAGTTACTATGAACCTAGAAGGATGCATAACCCCAATGTGACTTGTCATTATTGTAGACGTATTGGTCATATTGCTCCTGCATGTTTTACACGACATAGACATATCACTCAATCGCATCATTATGATATGCCTAACCCCCAAGGACCCAAAATGGCTGGGTACCAAAAGATCATTAATCTGTTTTGCAGGTGTGCTTGAAAGGCTACAGTATTGTAGTAGATGCACCGAGCACGACACCTCATTGCATCAAGAGGAAATTTCGGTTAGTTATCATTTTTGACAAAAACCGAATTGTTGATATGTGCTAGCAACCAATATTGACTTATTTGTTGTTAATTTGGTTCCCTTATTGTTGAATCTTTGATAAGCTTAGTCGTAATAGTTGATGTGCGTTAACAATTGAGATATCCTTGTCAACAATCAATATCAATTAGCTTTGTTGATTCATATGTTGAAAACATGTTGTTAAATGACAATTGGTGTCAATTAGTTTACTTGTTAGTTTTCTGCTTTTAAAAGATCAAAACTGTTGATATGTATTAACAGTTAGCTTGATAAAATCATTTCATTCATGATTTGATAATTGCTATCTGTGGTTTAAATAACTGTTAGTATACTGTGTGGTGTGTATTATCTATTAGCATATTCTTCAAAAAGTCTTCACTCACGTTTTTGATGAATGCTATCATCAGCTTTGAAAAATAATTGAGATGTCTCATGTTTCTAACAATTGACAAAAATCCTTCTGTTAAAAATCGTCTCTTGATGAACACATCCTTTGGTCTGGATAATGGTTGGTATGTTCTTCAAAATTCGTTGTATGGTTGATATGTTAACAGTCAATACTCGTTTGTAATATGCTTTACTAAAAATAACAATTTGTATCACTGTTACTAACATAACTTTTGGTACACTTGTTATGTCATCCAACAAATGGGTTTATCATTGTTTTATAACAATTGGTATATCTATGTTGGTATGTCTTGATAAATTTCTGATTAAGGGGAAATAGATTGCATGAAGTTTACTATCTTCTTGATGACAGAATTTCAAAACAACTCTCTATATTGGCAATGTTATTTTCTTTAAACTCTCATGCCACTAATATCTTGCATTCCAAATCTTGTGGAAAATGATATCGTAGAAAATATTTATATTACTTTGGAGCAACTAATAAGTGTCATGCAAGGAATCTGTAAATCGCATTTGAGATATCATTGATAGACAAGCTTAATTTCTTCTTGGAGCTGCAAATTAAGCAAATGAAAGAGGGAACTTTCATTTGTCCATCTAAATGTCGTAAGGAGTTGCCAAATCAATTCGAAAAGAGCAACACCAAACCAATGGTCACTTCAATGAATTTAGATGACCATCTTGACAGAAATGTGAAAGGTAAGACGAGCAATACCAAGAACTACACAGGTATGATCGTTCCTCACTTTACCTTATTGCTAGTAGACTTGATAAACTATTTAGCGTTTAATGTTGTGCTAAATATAAATCATGTCCAAATGAAGATTTGAATGCGGGTAAACGTTGATCTAAATGCATACATTTTAGGTTGCATTTATATTTTAATTACTGACTTGAGCGTCAGAGACGTTTAATTCTATTTTACAGGTATCACCCTAAAGGTAGGGGGAATTATTAAGTTTTGGCACAGAACAATCGATTGTTCCAAGCAAATAATCGATTATCTTACTGTGCAGAAAATCGATTAGCAGTATCACTAATCGATTGTTTATGGTTTATGTTTATTATGCAGTTTTGTTAATTAATTGATTCTTTAACTGCAAAATCGATTTCCATCTCAGCCATTCAGCAATGCTTTTCCAAAACAATCGATTGTTTCAAAATATAATCGATTATTCTCAAAATCAGAAAATTTCTGTGCTCACTGTAACATAACAATCGATTACCATATTTTGACAATCGATTATTTCATGTCAGTAATTCAAAAAATTTTTTCCGTTTGGTTCTGCAATTGATTTGTGTCAGTTCCGAGATTCAGTCAAATCTTAATGACAATCGATTATCTCATTCCAACAATCGATTGTCTAACGGTCAGTAAGATTTATTTTTACCGTTTCTGACTGTTTCAGCTTTCAATTTTCTGCAGATTTCTTCCATTAATGAAATGCCTTTCTCCCCTCTATAAATAGGCTCCATATATGTTCATTTTTATTCACTCAAGCATCAACTTTAGCTCTCAAACTATCAAAATTCTTTCAAGTCTCTTGTAAATTCCAGCAATACTCAGTGAAAATGTCGGGCCGTCACTCCAAACGTTCCCGTTCTGCTAGGCATGGTGCATCCTCCTCTGCTGCTCCAAACTATCCTTATCAAGATGGTTCCGTTCTATATTTTAATTCTGACATCGAGCTTACTCGATTTTTAACAAAATTTGAAAAGCACGACATTCTTCCTCCCCGCTTTTCAACCAACAAGTATCTTGAATCTTATGGCCCTGCTGCAAATATGCTCAAAATTTGTCAACTTCTTACTTCTTACCCATCCTTACATCAATACTACATTGATTCAAGCTTTTTACTCCAACCTTCATGAGGATGATGATGGTGAGCTTGTGACAAATATAAATGGTGTTCAAATTCTTCTTTCCGATGAAAACCTTCATACCATTGCCCGTCTTCCTCATAATGGTGAAGACATTTTTCGGTACATCGGAGAGGCCGAAGCCCTTTTTGATGAAACGGTCCTCCTACATCAAACCGGACTTACTTCTTATGATCCCGTTCTTTCTTCCCGTCGTCCTACAAATACGGGAATGGATCCAAATTATCGGTTGATTTTCTATTTCATCACCCGAGTCCTCAAGCCTCGCAAGCATAACCATACTACCATTTCCCAAGAGGACACCAAGCTCATGCATGCCATAATAACCGGAGCTAACATCAATTGGTGTCGATTTGTCAAGATTCACATGCGTGACGCTATCGGAGATGATAGGCCTCTTCCTTATGCTCTCCTCATCATGAATTTTCTTGAAGCCTCCGGATTCATCACTTCCAACGGTCCTCTCAAAAAGAGTACCAAGAAGTGGGAAATTTCAGAATCCTCCTTTCATCATGACGGTGATCATGCAGCGCCTGCTCATCCTCCAACCCGTCGAACTCGTCCGCCTCAAGAGCCCACTCTCCAATCCATTTCCGACCAAATTGCTTCCTTGACCACCTCTGTTGGTCAATTGAAAAATGAGATCCATGGATATTTTGACCATGTTCATTATCCATATGCCGGTCTTGTTCCCTTTGAAGCAGTGCCAGACGATGAGGCGGGAAACAATGATGAATAATTTCTTTGTCTTTCTATTTTATTGTTCTATGTTTGTATTGTTCTAATTATGTACCCGTTTTATTTTCAATGAATAAACAAGTTTTTTTTAATACTTGCCATCTTATTACATTTTTTTTGCTAATGGCAAAAGGGGTAAGATAACGGGTATGAACTCTCAATATTTATAAGCTTAAATTGAGGGGGAATACATATATTGAGGGGGAACAATTGCGTACTTGTTGCATGTCTTGAATCGTCATTATAAATTGTTTAAGTTGCATATCCCGCTTAAAGTTTGCCATTATCAAAAAGGGGGAAATTGTTGGAAACACGTTTTCAAGGCTTTATACTAAAACGTGTGTTCTTATGTGTAGGTTTTGATGAATGACAAACAAGCGCAAATTGATATATGACGAAGTTCAAGTACAAGCGCACAATTGGTGGATAACGAGATTCAAGCACAATACAAAGTTATATAGTTTAAATGAGTCGTTCTTAATTGTGATCTTGATCCGACAACTTGACTCATGACATGGCTTCTCTCGTAAAACTATTTTTACAAAATCATGTATATTTACTTTAGTCAAAATGATTTTTAAACATGCCTCTAAAATCTGGACTAAGATAATCGATTATGTACTTATGATAATCGATTATGTTAAGCCAAGACTGCATGACAATCGATTGTGAACTAATGACAATCGATTGTGTTAAGGCAGTGAGCATCAGGTTTTTAAAACCTGCATGACAATCGATTGTGAACCTTATGACAATCGATTGTGATGAGGCAGTGTACATCAAAGTTTTTCAAAACTCAGAATAATCGATTGTGACGCTAATGACAATCGATTGTGAAGAGACAGTGTCCATTAGATTTTTCAAAGTCACAAAATAATCGATTGTGAACATATGACAATCGATTGTGTTGAGGCAGTGTCTTCCAGACTTTTTCAAAGTTATTAAATAATCGATTGTGAGTATATAACAATCGATTGTCACGAGGCAGTGTCTAAAATGATTTTCAAAGTCTGATAAATAATCGATTGTTAACATTGCACAATCGATTGTGAAGCTGACCGTTGTCGTAAAGTTTTCAAATACCATCAGGTAATCGATTGTTGATTTAGTACAATCGATTGTTGAAATTAAAATCTGGAAAGGATTTTTTGAACGTTGCTGAATAATCGATTATTGATTTTGTATAATCGATTGTTTTACGTAAAATCTGGAAATGATTTTTTGAACGTTGCCAATAATCGATTGTTGATCTTGGACAATCGATTGTTAAGCGTAAAATCTGGGATTGATTTCTGGAACGATTGGCAAACAATCGATTGTGACTTCTTGACAATCGATTGTCACACAGTAAATCAGCAACTCTTAATTGGCAATTAGGCAACGGTAATGCCAAGTTTTTCAACTATAAATACAGCTTCATTTCAGTGTTTTAAACACAATAACACACAACAACTGATCATACAATTGCTATAAGCTTGCATACTCTATTGCTTATCATTTTATATTCATTACATAAATTTTGAGAGCCATATTCTTGTTCAAAGTTGTTGTGATCTTGAGCTTACTTCTTTTACTCATATCTACTCATTAAGGAGTGTTTTGTTTGAGTGTTTAGTATTTTGTACACTTGAAGAGAATTGTGATTCTCTTGTTGTAAGGAACTTGTGTTTCCTTGGTCGAAGTCTTGGAGTGTTGTATCTCCGAGCAAGATTGTTGAGGCTTGTGTCCTCAGATTATAAAGGTTGGTTAGGCACCCGTAAGCTTAACAGTGAAGTCTTGGAGTGTTGTATCTCCGAGCAAAGGTGTTAAGGCTTGTGTCCTTAAGTTGTAAAGGTTTGTTGAGCACCCGTAAGCTTGACAAGTTAGTGGAAAATCTCGAGAGAGTCTCTCGGGGACTGGACTAGCCACTTGTTGTGGTGAACCAGAATACATCGGTGAGTTCTTTCCTTTTTGTTTACTTAACGCACTTATTTATTTCCTGCAAATTTCAAATTCCGCAAGTTTACGCTAAATTTTATTATAACGCTATTCACCCCCCCTCTAGCGTTAAGCGTATTATCTAACACGAACGATTTTCAAAAATCGTTAATGATCTTCATGCTCTTAAGAAGACTTTCACGGATAGGGAACTTGTCCGTAAAATTCTTCGAAGTCTCACTCCGGAATGGCGCTCCAAAGCCGACGCTATTCAAGAATCAATCGGTATTACAAATGTCACAATCGACGGGCTTAGAGGTAATCTCAAAACCTATGAATCTACTATTCTTAACCCTCATTTGGATGATCAAATGAAACGAAGAATCGCTCTTAAAGCAAGCACGGCTCAACCTCAAAATGATGAGGATTCAAGCGACGAAGATAACGAGTTCGGACTCATTATTAAGAGTTTCACAAGTTCATGCGAAAGGAGTATGAACGAAAAGGTAAGCGACAAGGAGACCAATTAAAGTGCTATGGATGCGGAGAAATCGGGCATATCAAACAAAATTGTCCAAATACCAAAAAGGAGAAGAAACCCGTCAAGAAACAAAGACCATACATCTCTTGGGGAGGCGACTCCGGAGACGAATCAAGTGATGGAGAAGGAAACGAGACCGCAAACTTTTGTCTTATGGCACACGAAGAAACTCAAAATGAGGTATGTACTACTTCTAAGAACTATTTCACTTTAGAAGAAATGCAAGATGCATTTGATGAATTGTATAAAGAGTTTATTAGCGCTTCTAAATCTAATTTAAGAAAACAAATTTCTTCAAAAGAAAAGGATTTTGAAAAACTAACTCTTGAAAATGAGAAATTAAAAGAGGAAAACAACTTTTACGGCAAAAGAAGCGCCGATAAACCCGACAATGGTTGTACATCTTGCAAATCTCTAAAAGATGAAGTAGAAAAACTCAAGAGCACCTTGAATAAATTCAACTCCTCTCACAAAAATCTCAATGAGGTTCTTATAAACTTGAAATCTACTAAACATGGAATAGGGTTCAAAAATGTGTCTAACGAAAAAGATGAGACCATTCCCAAACAACCTAGAAATAACAATCCTAGGACCACTATACATCCTAGAACGAGTACTAGAAGAAATGTAGAACAATTTAGAACACATAGAAAAGATTTTCAAAAATTGCAACCTAGAAATGATAATCCTAGAATCGTTATGCATCCTAGAATAAACACTAGGAGAAATGTTGAGCAATTTAGAACACCTAGAAAAGATTTTCGAAAATTACATCAAAACTATATTCCAAAAAATAGGGTGAATGAATTTAGATCCCCAAATTATTATCATCCTAGAAGAATGCACAATCCGAATGTCATTTGTCATTATTGCAATAAAATTGGACATATTGCTCCTGCATGCTTCACTAGACATAGACATTTCACTGCAGGTCAATCACACCACTATTTTGCACCTAACACACAAGGACCCAAAATGGCTTGGGTACCAAAATCTTAGTAATTTGTTTTGTAGGTGTGTTTGAAGGGATCAAGTGTACTTTGGTACCTTGATAGTGGATGCTCCAAACATATGACCGGGGATGCATCAAAATTCCTTCAACTAAAACCCACGGAAGGAGGAAATGTTATTTTTGGAGACAATAACAAAGGAAAGATTATCAGCATTGGCTCGGTCGTAAGGACGAATCCTCCTCCATTAAGCATATTTTGCTAGTTAAAGGTCTTAAACATAATCTCTTGAGCATAAGTCAATTATGTGACAAGGGAAATCTTGTATTGTTTGACTCCGAAGAATGCTTAGTTATCCGTCGTAGTGATTTTAAAGTTACTCTTCGTGGTATTAGAATTGATAATATCTATATGGTTGATCTTGAAAATTCTTCATCAAGTTTTGTGAATTGCCTTTTGAGTAAAGAAGACGACATGTGGTTATGGCATCGTAGAGTAGCTCATGTCAACATGAATCTTTTAAACAAATTAGTTTCTCAAGATTTAGTAATCGGTCTTCCAAAACTAAAATTTGAAAAAGATTCTATTTGTGACTCATGCCAAAAAGGGAAACAAATGAAAGCCTCTTTTAAATCTAAAAATGTTGTTCAACCACTAGACCTTTACAACTTCTTCACATGGATCTTTTTGGACCATCTCGTGTTGAAAGTCTTGGTGGAAATCTTTATGCTTTTGTAATTGTTGATGACTACTCTAGATTCATATGGAAGTTATTTCTTGCTCATAAAAGTGATGCCTTTCAAGCTTTTAAAAGTTTTCTTAAACGTGTTCAAAATGAAAAGAACACAACCGTCACTTCCATAAGAAGTGATCATGGGGGAGAGTTCGATCATAATCTCTTCACGGATTTTTGTGACGAACTCGGTATTGAACATACCTTTTCGGCTCCACGTACACCACAACAAAATGGAGTGGTGGAACGTAAAAATTGATGTCTCGAAGAGATGGCTAGAACCATGCTCGATGAGGCTGAGATTTCCAAAAAGTTTTGGGCGGATGCCGTGAGTACCGCAAGCTATGTTTTAAACAGAGCTGTCATAAGACCGTTACTCATGAAAACTCCCTATGAACTCTATAAGGGAAGGAAACCAAATCTTTCCCATCTTAGAGTCGTCGATTGTAAATGTTTCATTCACAACAACGAAAAAGATAGCTTGGGAAAAATTGACGCGAATTCTGATGAAGGAATTTTTCTTGGTTATTCATCGCGTAGTAAAGCATATAGAGTTTTCAATAATCAAACCAAAACCGTTGAGGAATCTCCTCATATAGTATTTTGTGAAAATGATGCTCGCTTGGCGAGAAAGGATTTATGTGATGGTCTTGCAGATGCTTTAAACAAAATCAATCTTCAAGACGAGGTGCAAAAGGAGAATCCAAAGGAAATTCAAGATGAAGTCGTGGAACAACTATTGGAAGAAGCACCACCACAAGAAGAAGAATCGATGATGCCCAATGCATGGAGGACGTCTAAAGACCATCCTCTCGACAAGGTAATCGGCAATATCGAACAAGGGGTAAGTACTCGAAACCTTCTTAAAGACACTGTAAGACATATGGCTTTTGTTTCACAAATAGAACCTACAACCATTTCCGAAGCAATTGGGGATGAGCATTGGACCTTGGAAATGCAAGAGGAGCTTAACCAATTCAAACGTAATGATGTTTGGGAATTGGTGCCAAGACCCGATAATCATACCATAATTGGTACGAAATGGGTTTTTCGAAATAAATTAGATGAAAACGGTATAATCACTAGAAACAAAGCTAGGCTTGTAGCTAAAGGTTATAATCAAGAAGAAGGAATTGATTATGAAGAAACTTATGCACCCGTAGCACGGTTAGAAGCTATTCGTCTATTACTTGCTTTTGCCTCTTCTATGAATTTTAATTTATATCAAATGGATGTAAAGAGTGCCTTCCTAAATGGGTTTATTCAAGAGGAAGTATATGTTGAACAACCCCCGGGCTTTGAAGACATTAAATCTCCCGATCATGTCTTCAAACTTAAGAAAGCCCTCTATGGTCTTAAACAAGCTCCCCGAGCTTGGTATGAACGCTTAAGCAAATTTCTCTTGGACAATGAGTTCATTAGGAGGAAAGTTGACACTACACTCTTTATTAAGAACAAAAACAATGACATCTTATTAGTTCAAATATATGTAGATGATATTATTTTTGGTGCTACTAACAATTCTTTGTACAAGGAATTCTCTGAATTAATGACAAGTGAATTTGAAATGTCAATGATGGGTGAGCTAAACTTCTTCTTGAGGTTGCAAGTGAAACAAATGAAAGAGGGAACTTTCATTTGCCAATCTAAATATTGCAAGGAGTTGCTAAATCGTTTTGAAATGAGCAACGCCAAAGCAATGGCCACTCCAATGAGTACATCCGACCATCTTGACAAAGATGAGAAAGGTAAGGAAGTAAACACAAAGAAGTATCGAGGTATGATCGGATCCCTTCTTTATCTTACTGCAAGTAGACCGGACATCATGTTTAGCGTGTGTTTATGCGCTCGATATCAATCATGTCCGAAGGAGTCGCACCTATCTGCGGTAAAACGGATAATGAAGTATCTTGTTGGAACTATAAATGTGGGACTATGGTATCCTAAAGGTTCTTCATGCCAACTTGTTGGCTATTCCGATTCCGATTTTGCGGGTTGCAAATTGGACCGCAAGAGCACTAGTGGCACTTGCCATTTGCTCGGTAGCTCTCTAGTTTCTTGGTTTAGCAAGAAACAAGTAAGTGTTGCGTTATCCACAACCGAGGCTGAATATGTAGCCGCGGGGAGTTGTTGTGCTCAAATCCTTTGGATGAAACAACAACTCTCGGATTATGGTCTTAGTATCAATCATATCCCTCTTCGATGTGATAATACTAGCACCATAAGCTTGACGAAGAACCCTGTTCTTCACTCAACGAAATACATAGAAATTAGGCACCACTTCATAAGAGATCACGTTCTCAAAGGTGATGTCGAAATTGAGTTTGTTGAAACCAAATATCAATTGGCCGACATCTTCACAAAGCCTTTAGAGAAAGAGTCCTTTTTCCGAATTCGTAGTGAACTCGGAATACTTGACTCCACGTTGATCTAATACATGCATTGCATTTTTTTCTTTAACGATTACTGACTTGAGCGTCGGAGGCGCCTGATTCCTTTTTGCAGGCATCGCCCCAAAGTCAGGGGGAATACAGTCACATATTTGCTGACCAAATGCAATAATCGATTTTTACAATACAACAATCGATTATTTAACATTTCCGTTTTGCAGGATTTTGGCGACCATATGCAATAATCGATTATCAATAATTCATAATCGATTATATTTGTGTTCTGTTTTGCAGATTTTTGGGCAAACTTATAACATAATCGATTATCCCAAAAGCCATAATCGATTATCTTAACATTCTGTTTGTCAAATGATTAGTGAACATATAGAATAATCGATTATCTATTTATCGCAATCGATTATTAACTAATTCTATTTTGCAGGTCTAAGCCAAAGATTAAAATAATCGATTATCGGCAACCTCGTAATCGATTTTCCTTTACCGCTTCGACTTCGTCGGGTAGTACACTTCCTGACATAATCGATTATCTCAAAATGATAATTATTCTCTGAATCTGTTTTCCAGACTGGGTCACCAAAATCGATTATCTGACCAACAAAATCGATTATCAACGTTCACTTTTTCAAACTTCTTACCGTTTTTTGACCGTTTGGCACTTAAAATCTGAAGTTATTGTACAATTAAATGCCTTCATCTCCTTCACCCTATAAATAGGTGCTTCCACCCCTCAAATGCTTCACTCCAACATCACTCCTAGCTCCTAATATTCTTCCAAAGTCTTCAAAAGTTTTTGCAAAAGGCTCTCAAATTTCTTTTTAAATGACGGGCAAGAATTCTAAACAATCTCGTTCCAGCAAACATATTGCCTCCTCTTCCATTGCTCCTCCACCCGTTCACTGCTATAAAAATGGATCTTATTTACGGTTCGACAGTGAAGCGAACTTATTCGTTTCGTCGAAAACTTTGAAAATCGAGAAATCCTTCCTCCTCGATTCTCCACTGATCGATTCCTTAGCCACATCGCCCCTCCATCCACAGCAAATATCCTCATGCAAAGTCAACTTCTTGAATTCATATATCTTCAATCCCCTTACATTCACCCTTCTCTAATTCGTGCCTTCTATTCCAATCTTGGGAAGGACGAAGATGGTGAACTTGTCTCGAGCATCAATGGAGTTCCAATTCTTTTAAATGAGGAAAACATGCAAGTCCTCACTAAACTTCCACGAAATGGGGAAGATATTTCCCTTTACACTAGGGAAGAAGGTGTTTTATTTGATGAACAACTCCTTTTTAACCAAATTAGCATTGGCGAATTTATTGCAAGTCCGGAGCAGCGTCGCCCAACCATTACACACATGCTCCCGGAATATCGTCTAATCTTTTATTTCATAACCCGCGTTCTAAAACTGCGCAAATTCAATCATACGACTCTCTCTCATGAGGATTCAAAACTCATGCACGGAATTATCACCGGGGCTCGCATCAATTGGTGCCAGTTCGTCATGACTCACATGTATGATGCAATTGAGGACGATAAGCCACTCCCCTATGCTTTTGTCATAATGGCTCTTTTTCAAGCCTCCGGTATCGACACCTCCGTCGGTCCTCACAAAAAGGCAACAAAACATTGGGAAATTCAAGAATCTTCATTTCCCAATATCGGTGAACATCCGGCTCCTCCTCCAACTCAAAGACGTCGTCCTCAGGCCCCGTCCGTTGCTACCCTCCAAACCATTTCTGAGCAACTTGCCTCTTTGTCCACGTCCATGACTCGTATTGATAGGAATGTCACCCGATTATCCCACGAGCTTCATGGATATTTTGACCACGTCCGCTATCCCTTTGCCCAAGTTGCCCTTCCGGAAGAAGTACCGGATGCCGAGGTGGATGTTAATATTGATAATGAATAATGTCTTGTCTATTTTTTTTGCTTCCATTATGTCTCGTTTGAATAATATTTTGTCTATTTTTCTTGCTTTACTATGTATTTTCAATATTGTTTCCTCAATAAAAGGTTATTTATTTTTGCTAATGTCAAAAGGGGGAAGAATAAGGGCTATGCACACTAATACATATTGGCATAAATTGAGGGGGAACTCATAAATTGAGGGGGAACTAATTCACATATCTATATACTTGTCTTGGATTGTCATTATCAATTATTTAATATGCATATCCCGATATTGGTTTGCCATTATCAAAAAGGGGGAAATTGTTGAAACACGTTCTCAAATTGCTAAAACTAAACGTGTGTTCATCTTTGTAGGTTTTGATAAATGAAAAACCGACGCGCATGGAACATTGACATATGCCGAGGTCCAAGCACAAGAGAAACAAAGAACAAGATCAAGTAATGCAACGAAGATATACATGAGTCGTTTTTATATTGTGATCTTGATCCAACAATAGATTCAAGTCTTGGCTTCTCTCGTAAAATCGTTTTCATCAAACCATGCATCTTTGTTTTAAAACAAAATGATTTTTAAACATTTTCATTTTAGCCAAAATGAATTTTAAACATGTCTTTTAAATCTGGACAGAAATAATCGATTATGTTTTTCTATAATCGATTATGTTAAGACAGTGTAAACCGGAATTTACAAAACAGCAAAATAATCGATTATGTCTTTTTGATAATCGATTATGTTAAGACAGTGTAAACCGGAATTTACAAAACAGCAAAATAATCGATTATGTCCTTTTGATAATCGATTATGTTAAGACAGTGTAAAACCGGAATTTACAAAATAACAAAATAATCGATTATCCTATATAGCATAATCGATTATTCACTGACCGTTGCCAAAGTATTTTTAAACGCTGAAAGATAATCGATTATGCACAAGGCAATAATCGATTATGCTAGCATAAAATCAGCGTCTGATTTTTGAACGTTATCAGGTAATCGATTATGCAATTTGAATAATCGATTATTCTAGCTTAAAATCTGCATATGATTTTTGAACGATTTGCAGATAATCGATTATTCTAGCACAAAATCAGCAATTAGTGATTGGCAATTAAGCAACGGTCTTTGGGTCTTTGAGGACTATAATTACACCTCAAAACCACTCTTTTAAGTACAACAACTGATTACAATTCTTGCTTAAGCTTACATACTTTCATATCAATCATTTCATATTCATTTCATAGTTTTTGAGAGCCAAATTCTTGAAGAAGTTGTTGTGTTATTGAGCGTATTAATTTTACTCACATCTACTCTATAAGAGAGTCTTGTCTTGAGTGCTAAGTGTTTGCATACACTTGAAGGAAAGTTCTAATCCCTTGTTGTAAGAAGGAAAGTTTAGTTCCTTGACTTGAAGTCTTGAGGTGAGGTATCCTCGAGCAAGTTGAAGTCTTGTAGAGTGTATATCTACGAGCAAGTGTAACGGTTTGTTAGACACCCGTAAGCTTAACGGAGTTAGTGTAAAACTCGAGAGAGTCTCTCGGGAACTGGACTAACCACACGTTGTGGTGAACCAGTATAAATTCGGTGTGTTCTCTCCTTACTACTTTAATTACTGCACTTACTTTATTCCTGCAATTTTAATTCCGCAAATTTATCTTGATTTTTATTAAAACGCTATTCACCCCCCCTCTAGCGTTAAGCGTATATTCTAACAGGAAACAGGTCTGGCATAGAATTTTGGTTGTTGGAATTGGGCTCTAAGGCTGATTTTCTTGAATAAAAGGGATTATCTTCCGAATTGATCGAGCTGATGTACTCATCTGAGTTGTGGTAGCACAGGAAGGTGCGTGAGATATTAAACATCAAATTCAGACTACTTTAGTGTTGTTCTCAGCATGTTTGAGGACAGACATATGTTTAAGTGGGAGAGAATGTAACGATCCAATAGGTCATTTTGGACTCTGGTGCATTGTTCAGCAGTGTGAAGCCATGAGCAGCTTTATTTCATGTATTATGACTTGTACGCATGGTCGGAATAGAATTTCGAGAAGTTCGGAGTTGATTTGGAAAGAGAATTCTCATTTCAGAAGCTTTAGGTTGAAAGAATTTACTAAGTTTGGATTATTTAGTAAACGACCTCGAATCGACATCTAAAGGTTCCAATAGGTTTGTATGATGTTTTCGAACTTGGGCGTGTGCTCAGATTGGGTTTTGGATGACCCAGAAGCATTTTGGCGCCTATTATGGAAGTTAGCATTTTGAAAGAAATTTCATAAGTTTGGATTGGAGTGCATTTCAGTGTTATCGATGTCTATTTGGGATTCCGAGTCTGGGAGTAGCTCCAAATGGTGATTCTGGAGTTGGGAGCGCGATCGGAAGTGAATTCGGAGGTTCATAGGTCGTTCTGAAGTCATTTGGCTAAAGGTAGAAATTTGAAGGTTTTAGAGAAGATTGACCGAAAGTGGACTTTTTTATATCGGGGTTGGAATCCAATTCCGAAAGTTGGAGTAGGTCCTAGTGATGAAAATGACTTGTTTACAAAATTTGAAGTCAATCGGACGCGATTTGATAAGTTTAAATATTGAGAGTAGAAGTTTGAAGCACCAAAGTTCATAAAGCTTGGATTGGATGCCGATTCATGATTTTAGTGTTGTTTGATGTGATTTGAGGCCTCGAGCAAGTCCATAATGTGTATTGGGACTGGTTGGCATGATTGGTTGGGGTCACGAGAGGCCTCGGGTGTGTTTCGGGATAGTTTCGGATCATTTTAGGTTGTGTCGTTGCTGCAAATTTCTATTTTAGGTTTCCTTCTTCGCGATCGCAAAGGAAGTTCCGCGTTCGCGAAGAGGAAGGTAGTAGGCTTTTATCCTTCGCGAATGCAAGGTGTAGGTCGCGAACGCGAAGGAGTAGGGCTGGTTACTACACGAATGCGAGAAGGAGATTGCAAATGCGTAGAAGGAAAAGCTAGGCCTGGGGTCTTTGGCCTACGCGAACACGAGAACTTGTATGCGAATGTGAAGGGGATGGGTAACTGGCCTTCGCGAATGCGAGCGACAAGTCGCGAATGCGAAGAAGGGCGGAGCTGGGCCGGGAAGAATGTTTAAAATCGGGGTTTGAGTTCATTTCACCCATTTTTCTCTTGGCTTGGGTGATTTTTGGAGCTTTTAAAGAGGGGGTTTCGTCATTCATCATGAAGTAGGTAATTTATGCTAGTTTTGAGTTAAATACAAGGTTTATATATGGATTTAGACATGGAAATTTTTAGAAAACTTGGGGCTTGAAGAAAATCTAGGAAATTTGTATTCTTGGATTTTGACCATGATTTTGGACATGAAATTGAGAACTAAGTATTTGAGTTCGTGAGGCTGTGGGTAAACTTTATAATAAATTTTTTTTGAAATCCAGGCACGTGGGACCAAGGGCGTTTTTGTCAACTTTTTGATCGGGGTCAGAAATTACTATACATTGTATTGTAATAAGTTAATTGAGCATATATTAATGGATTTGTATAATCATTGGCTAGTTTTTTGAGCATTGTACATCGATCGAGTCTTCAGAAAGGCATGGAATGCGTGTTATGGATCTTCGGAGCGAGGTGAGTCTCTTTTCTAATATTGTAAAAAGGAATTGTCCGTATATGTGAGTAAATTGGTTATGTGCTCCTATTTGTAGGGGCTACGTACGCACAAGGTGACGAGAGTCCATGCGTAGCTACTATTATGCTATTGTCCGGGTAGTCTAGGACCCAAAAGCATGCAATACTTGGAATATTTGTAATCTTATTGACATTTCAATTTCTGAAATCACATCGAATTAGTAAATGAATTTCTAAAAAGATTTAAACTTCATTTTCTTTAATTGCTAAAAGAGAATTGGCTTTTTTCTTGAATAATTATTTCCTAATGAATTTTTGATTGACTGATTGTTGTGTTTATTTATTATTGACCGCGTCTCATGTATGATTCGCGAGCGGGTTAATGGATGCATCCATGGTTCGCATCGTTCGACCCTCGGCAATGCACAATTTATTTTCTATTGGATTGAGCCGTACGTCCTCAGCATGATTTGTGCATGCTTGTATTGCTTGCTTTGAGATTGATATTTGCTATTCCCGACTTGAGATAATTGGAAACTATTGTATTATGAATCTGGAAACTTTTAATATAAAAAGGAACCTTCAGTTGTTCATGATTTACTTGAAATTTATGCCATTCTTAATATATCCTGATTAATCGCTTTAATAATATATCATTATTTGGACCACTAGTAAGTATCAAAGTCTACCATCTCGTCTCTACTTCTTCGAGATTAGACGGGATACTCACGGGATACACATTGCTTTCATACTCATACTACACTTCTATAAATTTGTTGCACAGGATTATGCATCTCTAGTGGCCTACTGGGCGTAGCAGCATGATTAATACGGAGACTTAGGTGAGCTGCACTGCTCGAGGCGACCCGCAACCAGCAGAGTCTTTTTCAGTTTTCAGTATTTATTTTCTGTCCAATATTGTATTCCGGACGGTTGTTGTAGTATATTATTTCATAGAAATTGCTCATGTACTTGTGACACCGGGTTATGTATGGAATTTTTTGTTAGGATTTATTCAAGGTTAAGTTGTTAAAGATTTCGTGGTTATTTTTTTTTGTAAATTTCATTATTTGTCATTTTAATATATAAAAAAGGATTTCAACAACTACAAAAAGTTTGGAATTTAATTGAGTATTTTGGTTGGCTTGTCTAACAGCGGTGTCCGGCGCCACCACGACCCTTAGTGGATTTTGGATCGTGACTCATTGATTACAATTGTACAACGTGAAGAGCCGGAATCAAGGATATACAATACATCTTTGCTAGTTGTTCTATCTCAAAGTATTTCTGGGAAAATATGGATCTTTCACCTTTGGATATTGAAAAAAACAAAAACTGACTGACTAACTTAAGAGATATTTTCACTAGTAATTGCAACTCTCCCAGGAAGTGGACTACTATATTCCCCTATTGTATATGGGAACTATGAAAAAACAGGAACAATAATAACATCAACAACTTGAATAACTAGCTTGACATAACAAAGGTTATCCATGCATCTTGGGAATTCACCTTCTTCACTAAAAGAAATCCTTTTGTGGAAAAAAAACTATCAAAGTTGAGATTAGTTTGATTAAGCCTAACAAAGCAGTGATTAAATTAAACTGCGATGGTACTCTCTATAATAAAAATAGTAGTGTAGGACTTGGAGGAGCATTTCGAAATGACAAAGGTGATTGGATTGCAGGCTTTCACAAAGCAAGCCAAGCAGGTTCTCCCATCCATGCAAAGCTACTAGCCATACTAGAAGGGCTAAAATAGCAAGAGACATGAACTTCATGGTGCTGGAAATTGAAACCGATTCCATTGATGTTATTAAGCTCATTTGCGATAATAACTCTAACTACTCTAATATTGTTTATGAATGCAGATGACTAATGCACCAACTGAAGATCCCAATGTTGAAGCATAACTTTGGAGAAGGCAATATGGTGGCCCTTATACTAGCCAAGCAAGCCACCAAAAATGTATCAGCATCTAAGTGTTTTTACCGTGCATGTCCACCCCTTTTTGTTGATCATGAAGCTACCAAGGACAAGCACGTAGTTTGTAATGGCATTAGGAACAATGTTTGTAACTATTTAGCAACTATGGGTAACACTAGTGCCCTAAAAACATTCCATGTCTATGTAATTTGCATATATATATATATATATATATATATATATATATATATATATATATATATATATATATATATATATATATATATATATATATATATATATATATATATATATATATATATATATCTGCGTGTTATGTTAAAAAAAGTGAGAAAGATCTTAAGGGACAATTTTTACACAGCAATACCTAGGGTGTACAAACCTAACCGGAAAACTACATCAAACCGAAAAGCCAAATCAAATCTATTAAAAAACTTGATAAAGTTTGGTTTGGTATTGAATAAAAAAATCAAACCATACCGATATATAAATATATAATTTTTATATTTACTTTTATGGCTTTATATATAATTAGAAAATGACTAGAAACATTCGGGATTTTCTTTAGAATATTTAATAGAATATAAAGTGCTCCATTTATATTAGCTTTAAATAATATGTTGTATGATCACTTTCTTATCAAATGTTATTGACACGCATCGATCTCTTCGTTTTTTTATATTCATATGTTAAGGTCTATTAGATTCTTATATCTTTTTTAAATTTAAAGTGATATTTCGATAAGTAAAAATCAAATAGAACATACATCATTATTTAGGTATCATATTGGTTTTATGTTTAATTATTAACTTCGATTAACTTTGAAAGTCTATATCAACAAAATTTAGCGTGAGACACTTAATAAAAAAAACTATCATGCATTACTAAGAAAATTCTCCCATAAGAATATTTTAATAGATCGTACATTTGTCAATTATTTTAATTTTTATGAAATATACATTTACTTATGAAAAGTTTAACAAAGTAAGATTGACATATTATTCATGTAACAAAAAAATCTGAAAAATCCGACAAAACTGAACGAATCCAAACTGTTGCCCCCCCCCCCCTTTTTTTCCCTCCTCACGTTGGGAGAATCGGGTTAATGACATTTTGGGTATAAGACAACTCATTCCTTTTGGGAACTGAGTTTTGCATTTGAGGAGTCTCCACCTAATAATTTATGGTGCATTAGGACACCTACAAGGTTTATTTCTAAGTTTGCTTGATAACAAGAGATAGGGTAAGGGCTTGAAATTATCCTAAGGGGAAGGTGTTAGACACTCCTCAGGATCCACTAGTGTGGTTCCCGACCAGAAATTTAGTACAATTAACATCTAAACAAATAAGGTTCAAATAAGAGGGGATTTTAATACATAACTGCTTGAAAGGAAATAACTTTTGAAAGAGCAATTAAAAGCCTAATTTGAACAGAAATTATAATGCCTAAAAAAGGAAATAAAGGGAGGGAGGTCCTAGGTTTATTTATAATATGGATCACATCAATGCAATACTCGGTAATCGCTCCTCAAAGAGGGGCTACACGTTTTATTAGCGCACCGGTCATCATATCTATATCTACCATTTTCACCTTGTTAAGGTACATAAAGCATGGATTGGTCTCAACTACTATTGCATACTATTACCCGTCCCATTCCTATCAGTTCCAGAGGCACTTAGGATTACTATTCCTAAAAGGGAGGGATATTAGGCTGATTTGGAGTTTCAAAGGTGAAAAATCTAAGGCAACATACAAAACATATTAGATTGCACATTAAAGGGGAAGCACATAAAATACTAAAGTCTCACATATGCCTCCTCAAACACAGAAATCAAATAGCATGACTCAAATAAAATTTAAAGTCTGAATTATTTAGAAGTCCTGAAATATTGGATTTTAAGCCAACGCCAGATTCATCAAATACCTCATATAAGAAGTCCAGATCTAGCTTGTCTACTGGTTGGAGCAGTTGCTAATTAAACAAAGGTAGTTCCAGTTTTATTCAAGTATTTACCTAAGGCTTGCCTAGGCATGGTACTGCCATCCTATGAGCATGACAACTAGAGAGATGCTGTAAATAGTGATTAATTTAACAGGCGATTTGGATCCTATGTTTTCTAAACCGTATTGATAAAAGGAGTAGGTTGTTTAACCTGGTTCAAGACAGTATGAGTCAAACCGTTTTTTTAACTAAACTAGTTTTAGATCCTATATGCATGATCTCTATTATAGCTGATTTTAAACCCCTATAGGCATGATATCTAAATGGTGACAAACTTGCGGAATTTTTGATAATTCCTATAGGCAGGTTATCTAGATGTGAAGTTGGATATGCAGGATTTAAAGTAAGTCATATAGACATAGTTTCTGAACACAGGGTTGAACATGAAAGATCCTATAGACATGGTTTCTAAATGCAAATTGAACATGTAAAATTAAGGAGCAGTCCTATAGACATATTTTCTACCCTTGAGTATGCATAATTACCCAGCCTTTTTTCACTAGTAACCCCCAAGTATTTATTACAACTTATTACAAATCATAAATACTGAATTACAAAAGAAAGAATGAAAGAAAAAGCTACAACCATAGGAAAGCCTGATTTGACTTCCTATCTGATATATGCAATGAACCATATCATTGCCAATGATATTGATTTCAAAGCCTTTCTCGCACTTGGGTGAGTCAAAGTCCCCTAAGGGTCTCAAAGGACCTCGGGAAATGCTTTCACCCATGTTCACAAAACCAAATAGGGATGAGTGTAGTGTTGAAGGGCCAGCCCTTATGTGTCCAAGTTCAGAGGGAGCTCATAGGTCCCAAGGCAAGGCTCACACAAGAGGGACGGAACTTAAGTCTAAGAATATGGTGGAAGTGCAAGAATAAAGTTTTAAAAATGAGGGGAGACAGGAGAAGGGTAAAAGGTGATAGGAAAAACGAAAATAGTAAAGTATAGAATTAATAGTTTCATACAAAGGGGTCAGGGGTTTGGGAAGACATTGTAAAGCATATATACTGAGGCAGGTATCAGCTTTTTGCATAGGTGGTGCTGACATGCCTAATAACCAATCAGAACACACAACATCTAGAAGAGACACGAAGGTTATGATCCCAGGGGATTAGGTTTGGGTCATGCAAAGCAATGTCTAATGTTGCTATGTACCAAACCAACCACAAATGCCAAACACATTGGGGATAGGGGATTAGGATTCATAAACCATAATAAGTGATCGATAGAATTCATAAGAAAGCATTAATTCAGAATAGAAAAGGCAGAGTACAACATGGTTGATTAAATACAAACAGCAAACAAGCAAGGTTGAAGGACATAGTAAAGAAACATGTTGTTGTTGGTGCTGAAAATTAGCTACGACATACTAGTAAGGATGCAAATGCAAAGAAAAGTAAACGAGCTTACCACAACATATCCTTAGATTTCAGCCAGCTAGGTAAGGCAGTAATATAATTAGCAACAGGGAAAAAGAGAGAGATTTTAGTTGAGTGTGTGTCTGAACTCAAGTGTTTTTGCCTTGTGTTCATGTGTTTGAAAGAAAAGAAGATGGGTTTTTATACTTTTGGAAACATGTGATAAATAAAGCAATAAATAAAGTTCAATGCAAATATGGAAGTAATCAGCAATCAGAATCAATCAACCAAGTGATTCCCCTTTAATTGGAGAATCACTTGTCTTACGTGGCTAACAGGTTTAAAAGAGGGAAAAAAGATCAGTTTGTAGACAGACTGATTATTACCATAAAAAGAAGTAGTGAAACATTATGTACACAATCAAGTCAAAATACAGAGATACACTTGTTTTGGGAAAAAGATTCAGCAAGGCAATAATAAGGAAATGGATCAATTACTCCAACAGGTGAGTGAAATTAGAGTTACAAAAAGAGAAGTTTTGAAATCAATCCCAAAATTGAGAATCAATCAAAGAAGGAACCTCAGAATATAAATAAAATACACAAACAGTAGACATAAGAGGCCAAACTATGGGCAAAAGAAACAACATGCAATAGTAGCACAAAGCCAGTAGATAGCAAACATTCGAAGCATGATAGTCAAGTAGGTAAAGTCTCATTGAATTAGTGGTAAAGAAGAATAGAGTATCAGAAGCATGCAAAATGGTCTCTCAGTAACAGATGAGAAAACCCCTTCATGAAAAGTTAGGGTTTCCAAGCATAGTCGAGTTTCAAGAATAGTAAGAACTTAGAATTAGAGGGATCACATAAAGAAATGAGATGCTAAAACAAAAGATCTTCGAATCAAGTCAGGTATTCCAACAAGCGATTTCAAACCCAAAGACATAGGTTTTTCTTTAACAATATTATAGCTTAAAGGATGATAAACAAATAAATCGAACAAATACTAGTTAACAATTTCAGAAACTCGAATGAACCCAAGAGAAATGAGGGTTTTCAACATCAGTCGAGTTTAAAGATGATAAACGAGTAAATTACACAAATATCATGACACAATTTTAGAAATTCGAATGAACCCAAAGAATTAGGGTTTTCAACACCAATCGAGCCTGAAGATGATAAATAAATAAATTACACAAATACTTAGAAAAAACTTCAAAAACTCGAATGAACCCAATAAATTAAGGGTTTTCAACATCAATCGAGTTTGAAGATGGTAAACAAGTAAATCAAACAAATATTGGCAAACAATATCAAAACCCAAAAGAAATTAGGGTTTCTAACATGCTAAACTCAAAAGAGACTTTGAAAAGAAGAACCTAAAGAAAAACCATAATCGAAAAAAGATGAAGAGTTTTTTTTAAAGCAAAATTAAAGAAACTTTGAAAAACCTCATAGCAAGCATCGATCTAAGGTAAACCTGAAAGAAGTTGAAGATCTCTTACAGAGTAGGGTTTCAGAAGAACCCAAAGCAACGAGAAAATCCTTGAAAGCTACCGATCAAAACAGTAAAGTTACAAGTCTGACTCGAATGGCCATGGCTGACCGCAGAAAGGTCAGAGATGACCGGAGAAAGGCCATCAAGTAAAGACTGGACTAAACTACTTCAGAATCTGGTCATGAGACCATAGAACCAAATACGTAGAAGCGATGAAAGGTTGATACATGTCTTACACGACCATGGAAAGCCATAGATTACGGTAAATTAGGGTGGTGACGCCTAGGGTTTGGGGTTGTTTTAGAGAGTATTTGAGAGATGATGGGGATTCAAAGGTGGCGTATGGTGGGAAATGAAGTAGGGTAAGGAGTCTTTTGGAATTAATAAGGAAAAGGTGATTTTTGGCCGTTGATCTGCGTGATCAACGGCTTGGATTTAAACGGGTAAATAGGGATGTGGGCATGGGTCTGTTTGATCAGAGTTGGGTTGGGGTTTAATAGGAATTAGGCCAGGGTAATTGGGAATCCGATTGGGGGTCAAATTTAGGCTATAATCGCAATGAAATTGGGCTAACATTTAAATAGCCCATTTTCCCAATTTGACTCTTAGAAAATAATAAAATAATTTTTAGAAATAAATTAAAGGTACTAAAATAATTTATAACACATAATTGACTATTTTAAATGCCAGAATTAATTTTATGAATATGAAACATAATTAAATCTAAAAGGGGCTAATATTGTAATTATACAATTTTAGCCTTAAAAATACTAAACAAATTTGTAAAAATATGTAAAAAATATCTTAGCTATATTTAAGTATAAATATAAATTCCAATAAGTAAATCACAAAAATGATAATTCTGGGAACTATTATTGGGGTTTTTATGAATAAAATAGGGAAATAAATTGGCCTAAAAAATCTTTTGAAATAAAGAAACACTTGGAGATGCTTATATATGTGTACATATGCTATTTTGAAGGTACTCTTAAAAATGATGACTTTAAAAGAAACTTTAGGGAGATGGTTGATATGTCACCCTTTTGGAAACTAGGGTGGCAAATCACGCTCAAATGCTAGATGACTTTGTTATTCGGAAATGATAGAAGTTCCTACTGAAGGCCAATCTGGAGGAATAGTGGTAATGTAAAATTATAATATAGTCACAGTCCAAAATTTCATTTGTAGGAACCGAGAAATTCATGCAACTATAGAGGTAATTCCTGTTCGTAAATCTTGGTTATTTTCTTTTAGATATGCTTCTACTGATAAATATATTAGAAATATAATGTGGGAAAAACTAAAAAATATTTACAAAAATTACAAAGGCCCCCGGATGGTAGGAGGAGACTTCAATGATATTATGGGATCAAATGAAAAATTTGGGGGGAGACCATTACGATGTAATAGGGCAAAGTACCTTTGGTCAAATATTAGTAATTGTAACGTCTCTGACATTGGCTATACACGTGTTGTAAATTTATGTAGTCTAATCATAGGAAAAAGAATAAGGGTCTTATAAGGGAATGTTTAGATAAAGTCTTAGAAAATGAGGAGTGGCTTGAATTATCCCCTAATTGCTCAATAATTCACCTTCCTAAGACCTATTCAGACCATAATCCACTTATAATAGAACTAATTCCTAGAGGCAGGTGGGATTATAAACAAAACTTTTCGTTTAGAGTCTTTTTGGTGTAGACACCCGGACTTTCAAAATCTTGTTAGAAAAAATTGGTATGGTGTGGACTACAGTAGCGGAAGCAACAACTTTACAAATAATATTAAGTCATGGAAGGATGAAACTTTTGGGGATATCCTTATCAAAAAAAGAAAAATGTATCAAGACTTCAGAGGATCCAAAATTCTAGAAATTATACAACTAGTGATTTCCTTCACACACTCGAGGTCAATCTCAAAAAGGATTACAATGACATCCTTAGGATTGTGGAGGATTATTGGAAGTTAATATCTAGAATAATGTGGCTCGATGAGGGTGGTGAAAATATAAAATTCTTTCATATTTCGGTCTCAAATAGGAGGACAAGAAATAAGATTACCTACTTTAAGGATGAGGCTGGAAACTGGCTAAATGATCAATATTTGATCATGTCGCATGCTTGTAATTACTTTAGTGACACCTTCACAGCCTCACACTTAAATACGGATTGACATAACATTAAAATAAGCCCCTATAGTTGTCATAAGGTAGATTTATCAATATTAGATAATCCCTTGTTAGATAGTGAAATTAAGAGAGCAATCTTCTCTTCCAAACCCTTTAAAGCGCCTGGGCTGTATGACATACACCCTTTGTTTTTCCAATTCAATGCAAAAGCTTTGTAATAATATCTTTAACACCCAGCAAATCCCTCATAACATTAACAAAACATTTCTTTGTCTAATTACAAGTTCCCCAGTGCAAACAATATAAAAAACTTTAGGCCAATTAGTCTTTGCAATACCATGTATAAGACGATCACAAAAATTCTTACAAATCATCTTAAGCCCTTCCTGGAATAAATATCATCCCATTCCAAACAAGTTATATGAAACATAGAAAAGCCTCCGATGATTCCATTATAATTCAAGAGTTAATTACTAAATTTAAAAAATTAAAAGGGAAAAAGGGTCAAATGATCCTAAAGTTCGATTTGGAAAAAGATTCCGATCGCCTAGAATGGTCTTTTATCTATCGTACCCTTAGATATTTTAATTTTCCCTCAAAATTTATGAAACTTATAGTAAACTGCATCTCCACTAGTTCAATAGGAGTTCTAGTCAATGGTTCAATCACAAACTTCTTTGAACCTAGCCGGGGAATTAGGCTAGGAGACCCTATATCTCCATACATCTTTATTCTTTGTATGGAAATGTTCTTTAGATTTATAAACCACAAAGTAGATATAAACAATTGGGATCCTATTACTACATGATAGTAGTCTAAAATTCTCTCACTTATTTTTCGCAGATGACCTGCCATTGATGACTAAGGCTAATGATAAATCTTGCCAAGCCAAAAAAAATGGTCTAAATAATTTTTGTAACTTATCAGGTCAAAGTATTAATACTACCAAGTCAAAAATTATCTTCTCTAATAATTGTCATCCTAACAATGTTAAGGACATCACAAACATCTTGAATCTTAAAAAAGGCAACTCCTTTAGAACTTATCTAGGATTTCCAATTCTAGAAACTAACCCAAGACCTACAGATTACCATTTTATCATAGACAAGATGAGGGCTAGATTTCTAATTGGAAAACACAGTTTATCAATATCGGCTAGTATAGGTAGCCTTGCGTATATTCCATGAGAGACCACTTGATTTGGTTGTTTAAGATTTGGCCAATCAGATTGTGAGGTTGGATGTTTCAGAGACCAGTCGTGGTTTAGCTTGTACAGTCACTCGGTCTTCATTATTTGAGCGTATCAGAGATCGGCAAATATTATGACCCTCATTTGCTTGTGCTTAGGGACACAGTGCAGCACAGTGGTGCCAAGCAGGTTGCAGTTGGAGATGATGGAGTTTTGAGGATGCAGGGTTGTATTTGTGTGCTCAATGTGGAGGGACTTCATGAGTTGATTCTAGAGGAGGCCTATAATTTCCGATACTCCATTCATCCAAGTGCCGCCAAGATGTATCAGGACTTGCGGCAGTGTTATTGGTGGAGAAGGATGAAGAAGGATATCATTGCGTATGTAACTCGGTGTTTGAATTGTCAGAAGGTAAAGTACGAGAATCAGAGACTTGGTGGTTTGATTTAGAAGATTAAGATTCCTGAGTGGAAGTGGTAGCATATCACTACAGATTTCGTTGTTGGACTCTCATAGACTCAGAGGAAGTTCGATGAAGTATGGGTTATTGTGGATATGCTTACCAAGTCTGCGCATTTCATTCCTGTGGCAGTTTCATATTCTTCTGAGGCGATTGGCAGAGATTTATCTCCATGAGATCGTTCGTCTCTATGATGTGCCTGTGTCTATCATTTATGTTCGAGGTATGTACTTTACCTTGCATTTCTAGAGGGCATTACAATGTGAGTTAGGCGTTAAGTTGAGCACAACATTTATTCTCAAACGGACGAACAATCCGAGCGTACTATTTAGATTTTGGAGGATATGCTCTATGCCTGTGTTATTGACATTGGAGGTTCTTGAGATCAGTTCTTTCCATTAGAAGAATGTTCATACAACAACAGTTATCAGTCCAGCATCCAGATGTCCCCATATGAGGCATTAAATGGTAAGCGGTATCGGTCGCTTTTTAGATAGTTTGAGCTAGGAGAGGCTCGCCTATTGGGTATGGATTTAGTGCAGGATGCCTTGGATAAGGTTAAGATTATTCAGGATAGACTTCGTATAGTTTAGTCCAGGAAAAAGAGTTATGCCGACCGTAAGGTTCGTGATGTGGCATTCATGGTAGTATTGATTCAGGTGTCACCCATGAAGGGCGTGATGAGATTTGGGAAAAAGGGCAAGCTAAGCCCTAGATTCATCGGGCCTTTTGAGACCCTTGATCGAGTGGGAGAGGTGGCTTACAGACTTGTGTTGTCGCCAGGTTTATCAGCTTTGCATCCAGTGTTTTATGTGGCCATACTTCGGAAGTATCACGGAGATCCATCCCACGTATTAGATTTCAGCACTGTCCAACTGGACAAAGATTTGACCTATGAGGAGGAGCCGGTAGCCATTTTAGATAGGCAGGTTTGTCAGTTGAGATCGAAGAGTTATCCTTCGCTTCGTGTATAGTACAAAGGTCAGCCTGTTGAGGCAGCTACTTAGGAGCCTGAGTCCGATATGTAGAGCAGATATTCCCATCTTTTCTCTAGCTCAAGTACTTTTCTATGTTTGTTCGAGGATGAACGGTTGTTTTAAAGGTGGAGAACGTGATGACCCAAAGAGTCATCTTTCGTTTTTGAATATGATTCCGTGTTCCGAAGCCTTGAAAACTTATTTCTTTCTCCTTGATTTAAGTGCGCAGTCCGGGCATGCTTCCGGAAAGTCTTATATGAAAATTCGAGAAAAATATTGAGTCTTGCCTTTAAAATTGATTTAAGTTGACTTATGTCACCATTTTGTGTAAATAGACTGGGACCCGTGATTTGACGATCCCGAAGGATCCGTAATAAAATATAGGACTTACGTGTATGCCTAGAATTGAATTCTGAGGTCACTAGCGCGAGAAATAAATTTTTAAAGAAAGTTATTAATTGAAAATATAATATTTTATGGAAATTTAATAATGTTTGAACTTGTTGGTATTGGGCCCATATTTTAGTTCCCAGGTCCGTTATAATATTAAACCTTATCTGTGACATTTGGTGAAAACGAAAGTGATTTGACATGATTCAGACCTTTGATTGAGAAAATAGGAAGTTTGAAACTATCTTGAAAATTTCATGTGTTTTGGTGTTGAATTCATAGTTCTAGGTGTTATTTTGGCATTTCATCGCATGAGCAAGTCCATATGATGTTTTAAGACCTGTGTGCATGTATGGTTTGGAGACCCAAGGGCTCGTGTGAGTTTTGAATAGCCTACTGACTGTTTTGAAACTTAAGTAAATTGCTGGTATGTTTTAGGTCTGCATGCTTCGCATTTGTGAAACCTTGCTCGCAAATGCGAGCATCTCATTTGCGAAGAAAGTTTGCACTTGCGATCAATGGGGCTGGGAGGGGACCTTCGCAATTGCGAAGCTCAGGATCGCATTTGCAATAGGAACAAGTCACATTTGCAAACAAGTGTTCGCATATGCGATGAAAGAAGGTCATGGACATTCTTCGCATTTGCGATGAAATGTTCGCATTTGCGGGGATCACAAATGCGGTATATACAATTGTTCAAAAATGATTTTGGACGGGATTTTTGGTTCATTTCTCAAATATTCAAATCCTAAACTTCAAAAGGCAATTTTCCAAAGACCAAGTCTTCCCCCAAATCATAGATAAATGATTCTCAACTCATTTCTTGCAATCTATCTCATCTTTTTACAAGATTTTATCACGAAAGTTAAGGTTTTTCATGGTGGAATTAGGCATTCTTGGGTAGTATTTAGGAATTTAGGAATTTAGACCTCAAATTGAGGTCGTATTCCAAAACTAGTTATATATTTAGGCTCGGGGGTAAATGGATAATCGGTTTTTGGTCCGAACTTCAAGTTTTGACCAAGCGGGCCCAAGGTCGATTTTTGACTTTTTGGGGAAATGTTGGAAAACTTGTAATTATGCATTGAATTGACTTCTTTAGCAATTATTGATATTATTAAGTTAATTATGACTAGATACCAATGGATTGGAGGTGGAATTGCAAGGAAAAGCGGTAATTGAGGCTTGATTTTGGCCGTGTAATCGAGGTAAGTGTTGTGGCTAATCTTAGCTTGGGGGATTTGGTATTGTTGCTTTATTTTCTACATGTCTAGCTATTGAGTATGAAGTATAGGTGAAGTAACGAGTATCTATACGTTGTTGTTGGTCATAGCATGCGAGTGAGTCTTATACTTGTGATTGTGATGTTCCTTTATACGTACTATTTTAATTGGTTAATTCTCCATGCTAAACCAGTTTTATTAAATTCTTCCATGTTTTGAATATTGGTTGAGTATTGACTCAAGTTGAGATTCATATTGTGAAGTTAACTATTGAAATGATGTTGGTTATTATTGATTCCCTTGCCGGGATGTTATTATTTCTATTATTTGGTTGAGGAAGAGTGTAAAACACAAAGGGTGATGTCGTGCACGATATTGTGAGTGAGTGTTAATGCACGAAGGGTGATGTAGTGCCATAATTTGTGAGTGTTAATGCACGAACGGTTATGTTGTTCCATGATTATGAGAGAGTTAATGCACGAAGAGTGATGCCGTTTCATTTTCGCTATTTCTTATGGTGAGGACGGGAGTAAAAATACAAAGAGTAATGTCGTGCATATGTTGTTAGGTTATTATTTCTATTGGTTCAAAGCATGATATTTACTTTGTCTCTTAACTGTATTGTTCCAGAACTTGATACCCCCCCCCCCCCCCCCCGCATGACTGTCTTCTTTCCGTTATTATCTGTTAAATTTTTGTTATTATTATTTTCTTGTATATAATTTAACTGCATAAATTTATATTGTTGTCATGTCCTAGCCTGGTCACTACTTCGCCAAGGATAGGCTCGATATTTACCAGTACATGAGATCGGTTGTACTGATACTGCACTCTGTACATTCTGTGTAAATTTTGATGTCGGACCTCGTGAGTAGATTTTGAGTTGCTGCCTTCAGTCTACAGGAGACTCAAAGTAGATTTGCCAGCATTTGCATACCCTGGAGTCCCCTTCCATCTATCTTAGATTTCCTGTCTCTTTACATTTTGAGAAGAGATGTATTTTTTTAAAACCAGTGTTTGTAGAAAATTCTTAAAAGTCTATGGATTGTGACACCAGATCTCTTGGATAGTTATGTATTAGTATTTTAAACTGTTATAAGATTTTCACACTTCATATTTGTTTAGTTTACGTTATTATTTGTTACTGTTTTGGTTAGTTATTAATGGGTTAAAAACTGTGTCTATTATCTTGACTAGCATTCTAAGAGTTAGGCGTCAGATGCCGACGGTGAAAAATCTAAGTCGTCACAGAGCTAGTAATATGCAAGAGAAAATGAATAAAGCTTTAATTTTGCAAGAAACTCCTTCAGCACATTACATTCATCGCTTTGCTCATCAATTACAGTTGGCGCTTATAGCGGCTTCTAAAAAATAAAAGAAGGTGGAAACTTTCTTTGCTATAGCTGTTAATATGTTGAATGTGATTGGAGTATTCTTTAAATGTTGAGATAAACTTCGAGATCATCAAGCAGAATTATTGGAGCGATTGCTAGAGAGTGATGATGTTCAAAGAAGGAAATGATTAAAAGCACGAGAGCTTCAAATGCCATGTGACACTCATTGGAGATCACATTGTAAAACATTAAATAACTTTGTTGTTTATTTGCATCTATTATTCATGTGCTTGGGGTGATTGAATATGAAGATTCTGAGGCTAATGATAGATTACAAGCAGGAGCTTTTTTAAGTAAACTTAATTCATTTGAATTTGTGTTGATGCTTCACTTGATGTTGAAGGTATTGTTGATGTCAAATGAGCTGAGTAAAGCTTTACAGAAGAAAGAGCAAGAAATTGTCAATGTCATGATATTTCTTAACTTTACAAAGGAAAGGTTGCAACAAAATGAGAGATGAAAGATGGAAATCATTAATGGATGAAGTCTCTTTATTTTGTGTTAAACATGACATTTTGGTGCTAAATATGGAAGAATTTTATATTCCTGAAAAGTCGAAGGATAGGATTTCTATTGTTACTTATTCACATCACTTACGTGTTGAGATTTTTTATACAATGATTGATTTTGCGATTTCAGGAGCTTAACAGTCATTTTGATGTTGTTCGTGGTAACTTGCTTCTTGGTATGACTAACTTGAAGTAATTCATTTGCTAATTTTGATAAGAAAAGAGTAATGACATTGGCCAAGTATTATTCAGATGAGTTTGGTAAATTGAAGCTTCGGATCTTAGTCACCAACTTAAACATGGTGACCTAGATTCTTGGAATTGAAAGGAATTGGTGATTTGGCAAAACCGTTGGTTGAAGAAAATTTTGTGGAGACATATTCACTTGTTTATTTACTTGTGAAGTTGACTCTAATTTTACATGTCGTGACTGCAACAGTAGAAAGAGCGTTCTCATCCATGAAGTACATCAAAGATGAATTGCGTAGTAGCATTAGTAATGTATTTTTAAGTGATTGTTTAGTTTGTTACTTTGAAAAAGAAGTATTGCCAATGTATGCAACGATGCTATTAGTGACCATTTTTAGAGTATAAGAACGCATTCAGTTGAAGTATAAGTGGATGATGTACTTTTGTTATATTAGTATCATTTAAAGGTATTTTATAACATTGAAGTTTATATTTTGACTTAAGTTGTGTCTTCTTTAATTCTCTTTTTGGGACAATAGTAGATTGCTATTAGTATGTCACGAATTACTATTAAGGTCACTAAGTCTATTTTACAAAAAATTATTCCAATTTAGTCCATGTGTGCGCAAAAATGTGCACGAATTTTTTTTCCTGGAATATTATTTTAAAATTTATGTTGTTAGGTCAATCGGGGAGTGTGATAAAGTTGAAGTTTGTGTTTGCGGGTCAAGTGGAAAGTCTGATGAAATCAAAGCGTAAGATCTTCTTACTGTATTTCAGTTTTTTGCTTAGCAAGTTTCTTTTATATAGTGCATTATGCTGCTTATTTACTTGTCTATCCGAGTTTATATGTATTATTTTATTGACTAATAATATTTTAGGTAATTTATTCTAATAATAATAATGCACCCATCATACTCAAATTTTAAATCCGCCTCTGGTGCATTCACATTTCAATTGCTAACTGCAAGCTTTCAATCATACTTAAGAAGACGGCCATGTCTTTGGTGTTTTGAGAGAGATCAGGAGCAGCTACACAAGTTGAAGGTGTAGAGAGGTTCAGGTGAGAGAGAGTTGTGGAATATTGGAAGAACTTTTGGTCTTTCATCTTCTCTTTTGCTCTAGCTAAAGGTCTATTGAATTTCTTCCAGAATATGGATTACCCTCCTCATACCCAACTACTAAGAATACACACATTTGACGGCTTGATGATGGTGGAACAGTGAAAAAATTAATGGAGTGATACCAAGTAATGTAGGAAGAAAAATATATTGATGAAAAAGTAAAAGAATTTAAAAGGAGTGGAAGAGATGTAGAAAAAGTAAAATTAATGGTATCTGATATGGCAATTAATGATGTGGAAACACATCTTCTATAGGGCTAGGATAACACATCTTCTATTATGCAACTGAATATATGTGTTAGTATTTAACAGGAAGAGATCACTCATAAAACAATGTATAAAGCAAAGTAAATGGTGTGAAACAAGACCACTAAACAATGCAGCTCCAGAACTAGATGTTGTGCTTATTATTTTCCAATAATAATTAAGGACTGATGTTGAGTAGAGAGAGGAAATGGGCTTTGTGGTTTTTTACGATACTAGTCTTAAGGTGTACACATTGTGCATGTTTTTTGTGTTAATGAAAACAAAATTTTAAAAATAACATAAATATTATTCAAAAGTTATATTTGCGTTATAACATAAAAATTAATAATGCAAATTCCAATATGATGAATTTTAATCATATGAGGGAGTTAGATAAAGCGGTTCTTTTTTCTTTATTTCCTTACTTGCTTCATTGTATTGATATGTAAAATATTCATTCAACTTTATCTGACCACTTATCTACGTTCATTATATGTATATTTTCGTATTACTTTTAAAATTTTTGTTAGATAGTTTAATAATTAAACAAATTTTACCCACATTTTACTCTTTTTGAAATAACTTCATATTACTTATTATAAAAGAGATTGTGAATTCGAGCCATCCCAAGAGCGAGGTGGGGAATTCTTGGAGGGAAGTATGCTGAGGGTCTACGGAAAACAATCTCTTTTATCCAGAATAAGGGTAAAGTCTGTACATTACTCTTCTCAAACCCCACTAATAAGTTTATACTGAATTGTTATTGTTGTTGTTCTAAATTGTAGCCTTATTCTATTTATACCTAAGTAATTAACCTTATTTTATTCATACCTAAGTAATTATATAGGCATTCGTTATATCGTTTAAATTTTTTTTTACATTTTAAAAGATTGTCATTTGAATTTCCTAATATTTAGACAATAAAAGTGGACAAAAAATTGAGTATACTTCAAATCCAAGTCCTTTAACCAAAAAGAAAGTACTGACTGCTAAGTCTAAATTCATACCACATCAATATAATGCGTCCACATTTTATAATTAAAATGAGAAAGAGTTCAAAATGCCCCTAAATTATTGAAAATCTTTTTAGAATATCTTTCGTCTACTTATTAAGTTAAAAATAGTCCTTCATCTACCTTTTTGGTTCATTTATGTCTTTTGATTGTTAGGTCAATGCTGAATTAAAAATAATATTTTACAAAATATTTTCATCTTTTTAAACTAATGCACCAGTAGTTCATTAATTTAAAAACTGAAAAAAAAAATTTCAACAAAATATTTCGGTTAAGAAAAATTAATGGACTATTGGTGCATTAGTTTAAAAAAATAAAAATATTTTGCAAACTATTTTATTTTTAAGTTTTACAAAAAGAATAATAATTATTTTTTAGTTAGCATTGACTTAACGGTTAAAGGGAATAAGTGAACCAAAAATGTAAATGGAGATGTATTTTTAACATAATAAGTGAATGAATTGTTATGAAATAATATAAAGACAAGAACAATAATTCAAGAACAAGAGCAATAGAGAGAAGAGTAGAGAGAGTTCTTCTTATTGATACTTAGAGAATGTTAGGAGTGCATTACAATGGTAGAAGACCCCTTTATTTATAGGGAGGGGGATGATTTAGCTACCAAGAATAGAACTCTAGAATCTCTCTAATTATAGACATTCACCTTAAATAGGAGTCTATTTATAACACTCCCCCTTGAATGTCTATTCAACAATGTGCCTCGTTAAAACCTTAAAACCAAAACCCAATGGGAAATATTAAAGAGAAGGAAAAAGAGTACACATGTTTGAATATGCGCCTATTGATTGCCTCGTTAAAAACCTCGCAAGGAAAACCCATTTGGGACAAAACCTTGTAAGGGAAAAAGAGTGCAACGCGCATTAACTCCCCCTAATAAGAACATCAATTTATATCCTTGAGCATTTGCATTCCAATCTTGTGCATCATCTTCAAAACGATCTTTGGTAGACGTTTGACAAATCAACCATATTGACTTGAATAAATATTCCGCACCTTGAAATCATCATTCTTGATAGATATGAACATCTTCATATAATGTCGTGGAATGACTCTTCAATATCTTCATAGATGTATTCTCAATGCCATCATGCTTATAGTTATAGCAAGATACATATGTACACAAATTGCACTTAGGATGTGGTACTTCAGGACCACGAATTGCATATGCTTCAAGCAACTTAAATCTTTCAAGTTAAGTCATATAAGCCATATAATAGACTTTAGATGCATATCAAGTTTTCCATGTCATGCTAGACAAATAAGATATCGAAAACTGACTATACATACCTTTGACTTTTATACTTTCAAGCATTTGAACTATAGGTTCAAAACTACATGTCTTTCATATGGAATCAATTCTTCTTGAATTGTATCTCTTCCATTTAGTTACTTTCTTTGGGTCAGCAAATGCGTATAGCATGCTTTGCAATATGTTGCAATTGAATTATCCCTTTTATGAACTTCAGGTTCATATCATGATATTTGGGGATTTACATATACAAATGATAATTCATCCCATGTAACCTCTTCTCAAGTGTTTATCATGTCTCCCCCTCATGTTAGTAAAGCTAACTTGTTTCCTCAACTTTGGGAAATCATCTTTGTGCATTATCATGTCAATATAAACGGCACATTAATAATAAGATGAAATTATTTGGTTCCTGACCCTGAACCACTTGTGAGGGGAGAATATAATATACTCTCGTATGCAACGTATATCAAACTGATATATATAACTTTGTTCTCATAAGAAACAGTTTAGCTATTAAGTGGAAGCACTCAATAATTATCTTGCTAAACCAACTTTGATATAAATCAACTTATCAAGATGAACTATCTTGAGTAGAAAATCTGGAAATTATGCTCGAAGTTAGATTACTGAGCAATTTACCTCGCAAGCACCGGCCAGGCTGCGGGTTAATAACAATTGCGCATGTAACCATATCATAGATTCATCATATGTGGAATACATGGCAGGTGAATGGGCCCATATTCACCTTTGATATTTCCAGAATTTATGGGCTTCAACCCGAACTCTTTAGTTGGTCAGTTCATTAATGAGAACAAGTGATACAAGAGAATTCGTATAGAACTTTCTAGTTCTTTAATATTCACCTATGTGAATTTGCACATCATACTTAAAATGAGATGGCTAACACGAATGCCAACTGAATAAATTATCAATATTGGTAAACTTCAAATTTATACCATGACATGTGCACTTATCAATAAACTTCAGGTTTATTATGACATGGGTTTTATACCAATAGATATCCACTTTATTGTTGCATTCTTTCGTTTGTGTAGTACAAACTGGAGAACAAAGCGGGTAGCTTTTCATATGCAAATTACCCCGCTACAAGTTGTAGTAATAGGAGATATCAAAGCCTTCCTTTATTTATAGTCTCAATATAATCAATCGCTTTCGCGTGTACTTTGGAAACTGAATAAGTTTCTTTGAGACTTACTACAGCACAATACTCAATTGTGTTTCTCCAACATAGTAATAATTGGCTCTTCTAAAGCTCTCAATTAATTTTGTACTACCACAGATTCATCAACATCCATGTGGTGAATATCTTTCTTAAAGAGAAAGTTATACCATTATGGTCATGTCAAACTTATATGCAAGATATGTTTCTTGCATTATCGTTGTCCTTTAATAGTCATATTTCCAAAATACTTTGGCGTACAATAGGTACGTGACCAACGATCATTCATGCCATATATCATCTCAAACCTCCTTCTAGGGGTGAGTGTGGTATATTTAATACCAATTTCATGTTCATATTCTTCCAATAATGAATATGTATTCGTGAATCAGATGTTGTCATATTCACTTCGGGGATATGTGATTTTGTTATCCTTTTCAAATCTATAAATGCGTCAGGCATTTGATTTGCTATTCTTTGCAAATGGATAATCTTTTGTGCCTCTTTCACAAATAGAGGTATGTGGATCAAGATGAGATAATGATGCATTTTTCCACAAAATTTCCCGTTTGGTTTCACCAACTTCTCCCCCTAATTTTGGGAAAAGTGTCTCATCAAATTGACAGTCTGCAAATCGTGCAGTGAACAAATCTCCTGTCAATGTTTCGAGGTAGCGAATAATGGAGGGCGATTCAACCTCAACATATATTCCTAACCTTCTTGCAGACCCATTTTGGTGCGGGATGGCGGTGCTACAGGCACATATACTGCGCATCCAAAGATTCTTAAATGGGATATATTGGGTCCATGACCCAAAATCAATTGCAACGGGGAATATTTGTGTCAATTCGTCAGTCAGAGACGAACTAGCATTGCTGTATGCAAAATGGCGTGACCCCAAACCGAAGTGGGCAGCCGACGAACTAGTATTGCTGCATGCAAAATGGCGTGAACCCAAACCAAAGTAGGCAGCCGACGAACTAGCATTGCTGCATGCAAAATGGCGTGAACCCAAACCGAAATGGGCAGCCTCGTTTTCATGAAGAATTCAAGATTATTCTCATCTATTGTCTCAATATGATATCCATTTTGAATGATATCTTTAAAACTCAACAAGTTCCTTTTAGACTTGGAGGAGAACATTGCGATTGATATCATTAAAACTCAACAAGTTCTTCTTAGACTTGGAGGAGAATATTGCATTCTCTAAGATAAACGTCGTGCCTTTGGGCAGAGTTACAGTTGCTCTTCCGGAGCCTTCAATCAATTTACTTCCCATGGTTTGACATATAAAAGAAAATATACGAATCATGAGAATAAACAACTTCAATCCGTTTGTGTCACATAATATTTTCAAAATCTGCTGCTAACAGTTGACTAACAAAATCAGATATGTTATCCATAATCGATTACTATGCAGCTTGAAAATTTTTAGTTTAAGCATTTTTCACAAAACAATCGATTGTTAAACACACACAATCGATTGTTGAGCATTGACAATCGATTGTTAAATATAGACAATCGATTGTTGGCTATTTTGAAAAATTCCAGATTACACTGTCTAACGACAATCGATTGTTAGACATAGACAATCGATTGTTGACTATTTTGAAAAATTCCAGAGCACACTGTCTTAAGACAATCGATTGTTAAACATAGACAATCGATTGTTGACTATTTTTGAAAAATTCCAGATCACACTGTTTTAAGACAACCGATTGTTAAGCATAGACAATCGATTGTGGATGATTTTTGAAAAATTCCAGATCTCACTGTATAAAGACAATCAATTGTTAGACATAGACAATCGATTGTTGATTATTTTTGAAAAATTCCAGAACACACTGTCTTAAAGACAATCGATTGTTAGACATAGACAATCGGTTGTTGATTATTGACGATCGATTGTTTTGCAGTTTTAATGCGAAATGTTAGATAATCAAAAGCTTTTAAGAAATTTTAAACACATCTACAACAACAAGATACGTTGTAGTATCATTGTGAGTCAACAAGTCAGCAACACAAAACCTTTAACTATTTGTAATAAAAAAAATGACACACAATAAATTCATACATGGTTCATTAAAAAAATAGTAGCATTGTTATTCATAAAGAAAAACAAGCTAGTTAAAACCAACACATTTGTAGGCAATGATCCAGCAATACAAACAAATTCAAAATATTGCACCAGTGAGTTAAACTGTGAAGTCGTAAACTTTTACATGGGTTAATTAAATTATTCCTCTATTACCTTGAATGTCGATACACTATTATAGTCATGTATAAATGAAATAAACCACTATACGATAGCAAGCTCACAAGACTGTAAAGTACTTCGACCGCCATACATATCTACAATAGCGATAAATTAAAATAAGAAGTACTCGCACCACAAGTATGTGTTTAGCCTTGCAACACAACTTAACTACAAGATTTGTAAATCAGAACGTGTTTCAAACCTTCATCAAGGTGATGGCGCAAGAAAATCAAGGCCTTAGCACATTTTCAAACCTTCATCAAGGTGATGGCGCAAGAAAATCAAGGCCTTAGCATAGTCTTGGGTGGATGCATTATTTCTGTCATTAATGGCGTCTCCAAGACCCATAGCATCTAAGTGCATTTCAGCATCCAACATCCATGTCATATAGTTCTTGCCCGAAATTTCAAGGGCAACGAACTTTCTTTTCATAATGTCAGACATAAAACAAAATTACATCAAGAGCGTGTTCATACTTACGGGCTCTATTACAATTTTCACATTCACTTCAGGGAATGGATCATAATCATGTGCTTTACACAATCTCATGTCAAATATTACTTTCATAAAGTGAAAGATTATTTTGAGAATCTTTATTATTCTCATTATCACAATAATGACGATTGTAATTTCGTCTACACGTCCACATCCATTGATACCTTTACGTTAATAATTTTGTCTTCTTTTAGACTTATCACATGCTGCTACCACATTCTCTAAAGGGAATGGAGCAAATTCAATTGGACGGAATTCTTTGCCACGTCCACATTCATTGATACCTTCATGGTAATATTTTAGTCTTCTTTCAGACTTATCATATACTGCTTCCATATTCTCTAAAGGGGATGGAGCAAATTCAATGGGACGGATTTTTAATTATTTGCCCACAATCATACATGAATTTAATCATGGTAGGACATAGAGATTTTACCATTTCATGTGGTTATAATTTCTTACAAACTCCATTAGAGTTATAATCAAACTTTGTTGTCTATGTTTGTATATAAAATCAAATTATAGAATTCCAAGAATTTGAAAGGGAAAAGTAAATTACTTACCTTTAAGGTATACCAATTATATTTTCAATGTTTTCTTCATTTTCTCTCTTCCGATTCTGTTTCCTTCTTTTTTCTTTGTTTTCGTTTCTTTTCTCTTTTGTCTTCCGTTTCTGTTTCCTTCCTTTTTCTTTGTTTTCGTTTCTTTTCTCTTTTGTCTTCCATTTCTGTTTCCTTCCTTTTTCTTTGTTTTTCGTTTCTCCCCCTTTTTTTTTTCTTTCTTCATTCTTTCTTTGAAGCAAAACCCTACACAAACAAAAGTTAAGACAATCGAAAATTTCAATTAGTTAGAGACTCGTGCTGATAACGTGTTATGAAATAATATAAAGACAAGAACAATAATTCAAGAACAAGAGCAATAGAGAGAAGAGTAGAGAGAGTTCTTCTTATTGATACTTAGAGAATGTTAGGAGTGCATTACAATGGTAGAAGACCCCTTTATTTATAGGGAGGGGGATGATTTAGCTACCAAGAATAGAACTCTAGAATCTCTCTAATTATAGACATTCACCTTAAATAGGAGTCTATTTATAACATGAATGGTATTATTAAATCTTTTCCAATAGTTTAGAGGTATTTTTACCCCTTTTCTGTAATTAAAATCATGTTTTACTGCACTTTTTCTTACCTGCGTTGCCAAAACAATCGAATTACAGATGTGGTGTCCAATTGAACAATGGTTCGCTTTTTTACGTCCTAATTGTTAACTATAATTGAACTTATTTAACAATTTAAATAAGAAAATAACTTATATAAGTAAAATATATCTTAACTTTGTATTTCAAAAATATTAGGATCCTACATAATTTGAACAAGGAAAGAAATTTTTGTTGATTTCAAAATCCTAAAAATTAGGAAAATTATTTAATTATGGTTTCGTCTAAATATGAAACTTATTATTGAAGGGTAAAAAAAGCGAACGATATTTTACTAAGAGCCTTCGTACTTTTAATATAGTATAGATTAAAATTACAAAAGTACCCTTTTTAGATTTATTATGTGTAAAAGTAAATTTTTGCGTGTGTAAAAAAAATATGAGATCATAAAACTAAAAACAAGTTTGTAATGACTCACAAAACCATTTGACCGAGCAAGGCAGAACTAGCATTCGGATTAAGGGTTGAGCCGTAGCTTTGGTTCAAATTATATATTTATCATAAAAAAATTATTTGAATAAATACAATTTAATAATTTAGAACTCGATAATTTAAAAAAATATAAAATCTTGAATTCATAAACTTCAAATTATAGTTCCGCCACAAAACCGAAATAGATATGGATTAAAGCAGTCAGCCAGGCATTACCCTTTACTTAGGACTTGAAAAACTAAACAGTTCTCTCGAATATGAATGTTTCGAGTTGTAAACACATGCTAGCCAATTACATTATTATGTATTATAGGAGTTGTATTTAATTATTTACTCCAGTAAGAAATTGGAACCCTAGGATTTGCAGTGGTATAAAGAATTTATCATAATACAAAGCTTCTATTTCATTTTTAATTCCACTCTCTTTTCCCGTAATTGCATGTACGCAAGAGACAAACAAAATACCAAGGCTTATAATTTAATTAGTAGTAAAGATGTATTTTGTTTTTCATACAATAAGGTGTAAGTGTTATAAACTAAAGCAAAAGACAAGAACAATAGAACAAGAACAATAGCATTAGAGAGAAGAGTAGAGAGAGTTCTTCTTATTGAGTTGAGAGGGGTGAATTACAATGGTAGAGAGCACCTCTATTTATAGGGAGGAGGAAGATCTTGCTACCAATAATAGGACTCTAAAATCTCTCTAATTAAGTACATTAAAGACATTCACCTTAAATAGAAGTGTAAGAATCTTCTATTTCATAACACTCCCCCTTGAATGTCTATTCAATGATGTGCCTCGTTAAAACCTTAAAACAAAACCCAATGGGAAAAATTAAAGTAAGGAAAGAGTACACATGTTTGAATATGCGCCTATTGGTTGCCTCGTTAAAAACCTTGCAAGGAAAACCCAGTGGGACAAAACCTTGTAAGGGAAAAAGAGTGCAACGCGCATTGACTCCCCCTAATGAGTACATCGATTTATATCCTTGAGCATTTGCATTCCAATCTTGTGCATCATCTTCAAAACGATCTTTGATAGAGATTTGATAAATAAATCAACCATATTGACTTAAATAAATATTCCGCACCTTGAAATCATCATTCTTGATAGATATAAACATCTTCATACAATGTCGTGGAATAGCTCTTCAATATCTCCATAGATGCATTCTCAAATCCATCATGCTTATAGTTATGGCAAGATTCATATGTACACAAATTGTACTTAGGATGCTGTACTTCGGGACCAAGAATTGCATATGCTTCAAGCAACTTAAATCTTTCAAGTTAAGTCATATAAGTCGCATAATAGACTTTAGCTGCATATCAAGTTTTCATGTCATGCTAAACAAATAAGATATCGAAAATTGACTATACATACCTTTGCCTTTACACTTTCAAGCATTTGAACTATAGGTTCAAAACTACATGTCTTTCATATGGAATCAATTCTTCTTGAATTGTATCTCTTCCATTTAGTTGCTTTCTTTGAGTCAGCAAATGCGTATAGCATGCTTTGCAATATGTTGCAATTGCATTTCCCTTTTATGAACTACAGGTTCATATCATGATATTCGGGGATATACATATACAAATGAAAATTCATCCCATGTAACACTTTCTCAAGTGTTTATCATGTCTCCCCCTCATGTTAGTAAAACTAACATGTTTCCTCAACTTTGGAAAATCATCTTTGTGCATTATGTCAATATACACAGCACCTTAATAATAAGATGAAATTATTTGGTTCCTGACCCTGAACCACTTTTGAGGGGAGAATATACTCTTGTATACAACTTATATCAAACTGATATATACAACTTCGTTCTCATAAGGAACAGTTTAGCTATTAAGTGGAAGCACTCAATAATTATCTTGCTAAACCAACTTTGATATAAACCAACTTATCAAGATGAACTGTCTTGAGTAGAGAATCTGGAAACTATGCTCGAAGTTAGATTACTGAGCGATTTACCTCGCAAGCACTGCCAGGCTGCGGGTTAATAACAATGGCGCATGTAACCATATCATAGATGCATCATATGTGGTATACATGGCAGCTGAATGGGCCCATACTCACCTTTCATATTTCCAGAATTTATGGGCTTCAACCCGAACTCTTTAGTTGGTCCGTTCATTAATGAGAACAAGTGATACAAGAGTATTCGTAAAGAACTTTCTAGTTCTTTAATATTCACCTATGTGAATTTGCACATCATACTTAAAATGAGATGGCTAACATGAATGCCAACTGAATAAATTATCAATATTGGTAAACTTCAAATTTACACCATGACATGTGCACTTATCAATAAACTTCGGGTTTATTATGACATGGGTTTTATACCAATAGATATCCACTTTATTGTGGCATTCTTTCGTTTGTGTAGTACAAACTGGAGAACAAAGCGGGTAGCTTTTCATATACAAATTACCCCGCTACAAGTTGTAGTAATAGGAGAATCAAAGCCTTCCTTTATTTATAGTCTCAATATAATCAATCGCTTTCGCGTGTACTTTGGAAACTGAATAAGTTTCTTTGAGACTTACTACAGCACAATACTCAATTGTGTTTCTCCAACATAGTAATAATTGGCTCTTCGAGAGCTCTCAATTAATTTTGTACTACCACAGACTGAGGTTCGAGATCCTCACATTCTTGCATTCCGTATTTTCAAGAGTCTCAGGCTCAATAGATTCTTCGTGAATCTCGGAATTAATCAAATCATGAGCGTCCTCATGTGATTCTTTCATAGTGTCATTTAGATCGTTCTTTTTCCTCTTTCTAGGATTTCAATCTTTGGAACCTAATGGTCTGCCACGCTTCTGGCGTGCATTTGACTCATTGGACATGACACTAGATATTTGTCCAATAGGGACTTCAATACGGATCGGAACATTTTCCGCGTGAATGTGTGATTTCGTTATCCTCTTCAAGTCCGTAAATGCGTCAGGCATTTGATTTGCTATTCTTTGCAAATGGATAGTCTTTTGTACCTCTTTCTTTCAAATAGAGGTATGTGGATCAAGATGAGATAATGATACATTTTTCCACAAAATTTCCCATTTGGTTTCACCGACTTCTCCCCCTAATTTTGGGAAAAGTGTCTCATCAAATTGACAGTCTGCAACTAGTGCAGTGAACAAATCTCCTGTCAATGTTTCGAGGTAGCGAATAATGGAGGACGATTCATACTCAACATATATTCCTAACCTTCTTTGCAAACACATTTTGGTGCGGGATGGCGGTGCTACAGGCACCTATACTGCGCATCCAAAGCTTCTTAAATGGGATATATTGGGTTCATGACCCAAAACCAATTGCAATAGGGAATATTTGTGATAATTCGTCAGTCAGAGACGAACTAGCATTGCTGCATGCGAAATGGCGTGACCCTAAGCCGAAGCGGGCAGCCGACAAAGTAGCATTGCTGCATGCAAAATGGCGTGAACCCAAACCGAAATGGGCAGCCTCGTTTTCATGAAGAATTCAAGATTATTCTCATCTATTATCCATTAACTTTGCAAACGCAAGGTTGCGTGATGGCAACAAGCACACATTAGACCATCTACAGGATGCGTCTATCAAGACCATGAAATACCTAAACTACCCACTAGGTGGGTGAATAGGTCCACAAATGTCCCCTTGTATACGTTCCAGAAACTGGGGTGACTCAGTCCCAACCTTTGTTGGGGATGGTCTGATAATCAGCTTGCCTTGATAACACGAAGTGCAAGGATATTCATTACTTGAAAGAATTTTGAAATTCTTTAACGGGTGCCCATATGAGCTTTCTATAATCCGTCTCATCATGGTTGATCCTGGGTGACCCAGTCGATCATGCCAAAGTACAAATGTATTGGACTCAGTATTCTTTAGATTTACTGTTGAATGTGCCTCAATTGCACTAATTCTTGTCCAATACAGGCCACAAGATAAAGACGGGAATTTCTCAATAACCCTCTTTTGGCCGGAGACATTCTTTGAAGTGAGGACGAGATATTCGAGATTATCTTCATCCATTGTCTCAATATTGTAGCCATTCCGGCGTACATCTTTAAAACTCAACAAGTTTCTCATAGACTTGGAGGAGAACATAGCATTCTCTATGATTAACGTCGTGCCCTTGGGCAGAGTTACAATGGCTCTTCCGGAGCCTTCGATCAATTTACTTTCCATGGTATGACATACAAAAGAAATACAGGAACATAAGAATAAGCAAGTTCAATTCCTTTTGTGTCACATAATATTTTCAAAATCTGCTACTAACAGTTGACAAACAAAATAAGATATGATGTCCATAATCAATTACTATGCAGTTTGAAAATTTCTGCGTTTTTCATAAGACAATCGATTATTAAACACACACAATCGATTGTTGAAACATAGACAATCGATTGTTAAACACACACAATCGATTATTTGTTATTTTTGAAAAACTTCAGATCACACTGTTTAAGACAATCGATTGTTAAACATAGACAATCGATTGTGGATGATTTTTGAAAAATTCCAGATTACACTGCCTAACGACAATCGATTGTTAGATATAGACAATCGATTGTGGGTGATTTTTGAAAAATTCCAGACCACTGTTTCAAGACAATCGATTGTTAGACAAAGACAATCGATTGTTGGCTATTTTTGAAAAATTCCAGAACACTGTTTCAAGACAATCGATTGTTAGCCAAAGACAATCGATTGTTGATCAATTGTTTTTCAACTTTAATGCGAAAATAGTTGATAATCGACTAGTTTTTCAGGCTAGTCGATTACCCCCACTGGAAAATAAGAGTTTTATTGATATTTGATCATATTGAAGATATTCTAAAGAACTACTGCTAACATTGCTTTATGAACTAACTAATACGAGCTAATGCTAATGACTATTAGTTTATTCACTAACTAATACAAATAAGTAGAACAAAATCAAATAACTCCATCTTCTTTCATCACGGATCCATCGCCGATTAGGTGGTCTATTTTTCCATCGGGTTGCTCAAAGAAGTCTGCCACATCCAGGTGGGTGATATCCTCATTGTCGTCATAGACAAAATTTGTTTCAGGGCCTTTTCTCTTTCGAGATGCTTGATAAAGGTCAACCAAGTGTCTTGGTATACGGCAAATCCTAGACCAGTGCCCATTTCCACCGCAACGATAACATATAGTTTCTGAACTATTTGCCTTAGGATCTTCTGGACCCCGTTTCTGCTTTCGGTGGTTATCTCTCTTTGGGGGGTGACGGACTTCTTTGGAATTTCTTCCTTGTCCACGTCCTCGGCTTCGACCCCGTTTATGACCGTGATCATGGTCCCTTTTATGTTTGGCATAATGCGAGTGCACCATATCTGCTTCAGGCAGTGGTGTAGACCCAGTTGGTCTATTTTCGTGATTTCTCATGAGCAGATCATTATTTCGCTCAGCCACTAGTAAGAGAGAAATCAGGTCAGAGTACTTCGTAAAGCCTTTCTCTCGGTACTGTTGCTGCAGTACCATATTGGAGGCATGAAACGTTGTAAACGTTTTCTCAAGCATATCGTAATCGGAGATGTTATCTCCACATAGCTTCAGTTTAGAAGTAATTCTGAACATAGCAGAATTATATTCAGAAACGGACTTAAAGTCCTGTAGCCTCAGATGGGCCCAATCATATCGTGCTTGTGGCAGAGTGACCAACTTCAGGTTGTCATATCTCTCCTTTAAGCTGTTCCACAAAACGAGTGGATCCTTGACGGTGAGATATTCAATCTTCAAACCTTCGTCAAGGTGGTGGCGCAAGAAAATCAAGGCCTTCGCACAATCTTGGGTGGATGCTTTTTCTTTATCTTTGAGGGTGTCTCCGAGACCCATAGCATCTAGGTGGATTTCAGCATCCAACACCCATGTCATATAGTTCTTGCCCGAAATTTCAAGGGCAACGAACTTTCTTTTCATAATGTCAGACATACTTGAAAATTAAATTAGGAAGAGGGAAAATACCTTGGATTTTCGAGAATGGTACTTGAGACGGTAGAGTCTCGTGCTGATAACGTGTTATAAACTAAAGCAAAAGACAAGAACAATAGAACAAGAACAATAGCAATAGAGAGAAGAGTAGAGAGAGTTCTTCTTATTGAGTTGAGAGGGGTGAATTACAATGGTAGAGAGCACCTCTATCTATAGGGAGGAGGAAGATCTTGCTACCAATAATAGGACTCTAAAATCTCTCTAATTAAGTACATTAAAGACATTCACCTTAAATAGAAGTGTAAGAATCTTCTATTTCATAACAGTAAGTTCGTTTTTACTCTTTTCTTTTTCTTTTTCCTCTTCTTCTGATCTCCGCTATGAAATAGAAAAAAGATATTAAAGAAAAACAACGAAAATGATGGCTTAATTATAATTCAAATAGTAAAATGCACATCTCTCTACGGTAAACTTGTAACTAAAAAAGTCAGTAATCAGTCTTTTACATAAAAAGATAATAAGAAATTGTGCGAGTAAAATTTCTTTACAGTTTCTTTGGATGGTTGTTGCATATCGTTTTATATCATATTGTATTGTACTGTATTATTTGATGAATATAATGTTTGGATAAATTGTATCGTTTTACCATCATTTCATAGTATCATGCACTAATAATATGATTAATAAACTTATAATATTTAAAAAAAATATTATAACACGGTATATAAAAAGCTAGGATGAATGATAAAATAAAATTATTTAATAATAATGAAGGGTGAGATTGAGAGAAAAACACAAGAAAATAATGCGAGCACACCAAATCGATCGTTACATAAAATAACACATTTTATCATTACATAATGACGGATTTTAAAACACAGTATAATAAAATTTAAGTAATAATCAAAACAAATATTATATTTATAATAACAATACAATACGATAGAAGACGAACAACCATCCAAACAAGCTGTTAGTTGCACAGTATAAAACTGAAAGAAGGACTGCACTTGTAGCTGTATCGTTCATTTGTTCAATAAGTGAAAATATTCTCTCCATAACTTCTCCTATCTCTCTTCTTATCAGTTAAAGATTGAATCCAGAAATTATCATGCTATCAGAGTTTGCGGATTGATCCAAGCTTCTTATCTCTTCACTTGTTCGTCTAGTTCACCCAATTGGTTTCGATTCACCAGATTTCAAGTGATTCATCTTTGAACAATTAGGGTTACTTTTTTTTTTAGATCATCAATGGCAGTCGAGAATTCAGACGGCAATACTGATATTCCTCTGCCATCTCCAGCTAGAGGCCTCATTGGCTCAATTTTAGTAGTCGATGAGCATCATCCTCTTTTTCTTCAGCCTTGCGACACTTCAAGTAGCTCAATAATCTCAATCAAACTTACTCGACCAGACAATTATGCTTTGTGGAGCAGTTCTATGCGAGTTAGTTTGCTTGGTAAAAGCAAATTACAATTTGTCGATGATAGATGTTCTAAGGATAAATGTGATCCATCTCTTCATGAGTTGCCGGATAAATCCAATGTAATAGTGCTTTCATGTATAATGAATTATATTAATAAAGAGTTATTGAGTGGTATAGTATATGCTACAAGTTCTTAGAAGGTATGGATAGATATTAGGAAACTTTTGATAAGGTCGATTGATCTAGAATAATGTATCTACATAGGAAAATAGCTACCTTAACTCAAGAAATTTCGCCTGTCGCAATCTATTTTCAAAATTAAAGGAGTTGTGGCAGAGTTTGATGCTTTAATACCTTGTCCTGGTTGATGTTGTGAAGAGTCTAAAAATATGACACTACAAGGGTTTTGAGGTTCCAACCATCAGTTCCTTGAGTCATTTATCCAACACACATTTTTCAAGGCAGGTGTCCTTATGAAGTGTTGTATGGTCATCCACCTTCCTTGAGACATTTAAAATGATGTGGTTGCCTAGGATATGCCGTAGACTTAAAAAGAGGAGATAAATTCTAACCTAGAGATGTACCTGCTATATTCCTTGGTTATTCTATGACACAGAAGTGATATAGTGTATGCCATTCTTTCAAGATAGTTTCAGGTTATGAGAGAAGTGGTGTTCAAAGAAGATGTATTTCCATTTAAATCTCTTCTTGCTACCGTCTCCTATATATTTCCATTCCTAGATCTAGCCTCTATCTCTAAATTAAATTGTAGAGTGGAAGCTTCTGTTTTCCTACTGAACCATCTCCTGCACCGGATAGCATTGGTTTTGCTGATATAGCTGTTGAATCTGCCTTGGCAGAAGCTGATGCAGGTACTACTACTAAGTCTGATATGCCCTCAGTTGTTGCACCTACTATGGTAATTGATGTTCCTAGTGCCTTACCGCAGGCTATTCCTCTAACTCCGACTGAGCCCGAATGAGGCAGGAAGTCAACTGGAACTAGTAAACCATCAGCTTGGCTGAAAGATTATGTCACTTAGAAGTAGGGCAATGTTAACTACTTGTTTGCCGTGAAAATGTTAATAACAATTAAATTTGATGATGAGACTCTAAAAATACATGATCTATTTTTATGCTAGTTGTTAAGAAGTTGATGCTATAAGTATAAGGGTTAAGGGTAGGACGATAATCAAACCGATAGGCTGTCAATCAAGGCCTCGAGCTTGTCGATTCGGGGTCCTCGAGGTCGATGCCGGAGCTCAACTTTGAGCTATCAAGGGTAATCGAGGTACGACTAACAGTTATAATAAAATCAACGAAGGCCCTTTATGGTTAACGATAAGCAATGAATGATGAACAAATATAAAGATACTAAATAAAAGCAATAATATCAAGGGAGTATGTTAGAGAGCAGAGAAAATGTTCTTGTATATATCGTATGGAGAAACTGAAGCAACAGATTTTTACAAAATGACAAGGATCCCCTTTATATAGGAGGGGGAATCCCATTATAGTACAACATGGATTAATTACAAAGATATAGAGATGAGACAATTAGATGACACTAGGTTCTGTCAGTAATGGTTGCATGCCTTGGGAACTCCCTTTTTCTATCACATCCGTGGTCAACATTAAGGTCGAGTGTCGACAACCCTCGAAGGAGGATACTTGATCGTAGTCTCGAGCCTTCGAGATGATCTTTAGAAGTGCCTTAATAAAGAGAAATTGGACCCCCGATTTTGCCGTATATAGATAGTCCCCGCGTTTTCTAGAACAAAGCGATAGAAAACGAATTAGAGCTTCTATTCTGGGGGCATCATCGTCGTGGCGTTCGCCTATCAAAGCATTAAATGCCATGCCCTAAAAACCGCACAAGGGTTGCCATCAAATGCGACTATCGAGAAGCCCATGAACCGCCATTAGCTCGTCTCTTTCGTTGCCCATATGACTCCTATAAATGTACCGACTGTTTGATAATTCTTACTTTCTCAACATCTTCAAATTCGCGAAGCCAGACTCATCCTCTTTCTTCTTACTTTCTTACATAAATTTACCATCGTCATGGCTACAACTTCCAAGACAGTTCCTCGAGATAAGGCCGACTCTTCATCTCGAACGTCTCGAAAGTCTAAAGGAAAACTCAAAGTGATACCCACCTTAGGACAATACACCCTCACTAAGCTTGATATGTCGAAAGACTTCATCATTGATAAACCCCCATCTGCATCGGGTCGATGCAAACACGTGTCTCCGTACATTAGTGTTGTGACCAATATATAGAAGGTGAAAAAAAATGTTGATGGGGAGAGGCAGCGGAGGTGGAGATTCCAGCCCTGATGAGAACATAATGGATTACAAGAGTGGTTTCGATGTGTATTCGTACCCGTTCACTTTGGGTCCGACTGATCCTTCTAAATCCCCTCACTTGGAGATAGATTCGGTTATCCTTGATTTCCGCGACAAATACCAAGTGACGTTTGGTCAATCTATCCTTCTTTCTAGAGGATAGTTTTGATGCTCTGCCATTTCTCCGATGGGGTCGGGGGTGAGACCTTTATCCTCAACCATTTAATCAAGTTGTACAACCCTTGATTTTATCGAGGTTTGTTTAGGATTCACCAACAATCCAAGAAAATATTTTTCTCAAGCACTGACGAGGAGAAAGATTGAGGATGGATGAGTAGGTTCGTTCGGGTAAGGACCTCAGATGTCATTCCGTCCTAAAGGATGCATTTCCCGAAGAAGTGGAACACACAATGTAAGTATTCTTTCCCTCAAGCATATTTTGTGATTTTTCATTCCTTTCTTCCAAGAAAAATGATCTCTTTTTGGTTTCTCCAACTGCCGATTAGTATCCCGAAGCAGTCTCTGATCTGCCGGGATGAATCAAGCGGTAGGATACTCGTTCCCATATCTTGTCCGATCTTGGCCCGACCTAGATAAGAAGCGGTGGGTGGCCAAGAATCATGGTAAATTTTCCCTTGCCACCTATGTCTTAGCCTTATGTTTCTCCATGTATCTTTTGTGCTGATGAGTTATGGCCGCTCCTTTTATGCAGGCCTTGGCGAGAATATGCCGATGAGGCTGCCCCCTGGTGGCGAGACGGAAAGGTTATAAGGCTGATGATCTCCCTGTGACAAAGAAACCTAAGTCATACAGGCCTCGAATTGCCACTAGGGCCTCAACTTCAGCTTTCGAGGCAATCCTTGGTACCGGGGATGAACATGATGAGAGCGAGTGTCGTTCGAAGAAAAGATCTAGGTCGGGTGTAGGAGCCTCACCGGTACATCGACCGAAGACTGCTGATTTGGGGGCAGCCGACTCAGGTCAGTCCCGTGCGGCGAAGACCCTCGAGGAGGGTGTTAATATGGTTCTTAGTCCCGTGGCCAGATGTGGCACATAATCTGATAGGAGGAATGTTGCTGCAAGTCCCAAAGGATCTGGGCTCGGAGCTTTTTGGGGGCAGGAGTTGCTCATTGGGGATTTCTATGATTTGTATGATTTCAGTTCGGGCCTCCGGTTCTCATAAAGGGAGCTAAGTTAAACATCGCCAAAGCGGTGTGTCCTCTCAAGGGGGAGGCTCGCTTGGCAATATCCTTGATGATGTTAGCAATAACATCAGTCTCGACGTTCCTAGCACCATCAAGGTGGCGGAGAAATTCCTATAGCAGGTGATAGTTGTTTTTCATGTATTTCTTTTAGTCTTGGGCATCACTCTTCGTTCCTCTAATTCTTCTGTAATGCTGCAATGTGAGGAGATGTATGATCATGATCTTTTGAGGAGCATTCATTCTATGAAAAGGAGCATGAGAGGCTTACCTCTAGGCTGCGGGAGTCGGAGGCTTACTCTTCCCGAAAGGAGAAAGAACTAGGTGAGCTCCGGGCTACTTTGGAGAGAGCGGTCCATGAAAAGGCTGATCTTGCTGAGCAAGTATTTTGTCACGCGCAAATCCATCCCTTACTCATGTAGTTCGACATTGACTAGATTACCTTTCTTTTCACAGGTCGGGCGAAAGGATTCGCAGATCGGGTAACTGAATAAAAAGATCCTCGGGCTAAGGGAGAAAAATGAGGTGGCGACCTTGGAGTTGGCATCGACCCAGGGTCTTCTCCAAAATACTCATAAGGAGATCACTGCGCTGGTTTCGGCCAAGTTTGAGACCAAGAGAAAGGTTGCTACTAATCTGAAGGCGCGGCTACGGTGAATCAAATAGCTTACAATATAGCGATTGAGGCCAAACTGAAACTGGCTCAGGCTGTTGATCATGCTAGGGCGAAGGAGAGGAGGGAAGCCTTAGAGGGGGTTGGAGCCAGAGGTGTCAAACTTTCAGTCGAAATTGAGGAGGCCCGAGAGTTGGAGAGAAAGTTGGTGCTCTTGATCGCTCCAGATGAGGATCCTGGAGATGGTTCGGAGGACAACGACAATGAAGAGTAGACCTTGTGTCGCTTTTGCCTTTTTTCCTTTTTTTCTTTCCCTGTAAGCATTTGCGGGAGAATAAATCTTGTAAAGACGCGCCTCGTAAATATATTGTTGGCAATGCAAAAGGGTTTTCCTTCTCCAAGTCTTTCCATTCTTTTTACATCGCTGCTCTTGCGAAGTTAACCTTCAAATTTTGATGTTTGCTCTTTGAAACCAATACTTGGAGCGGCCGGGACCCTGGAATCGGGTCCTGTCTTGACAGCTTCTTTGTGACTAGTGCTAGTGATAGCGACAAGCCCTCGAGGCCTCGCTACTTCTCAAATTTCGCGGGATAGCAGCATTCGTGTGGTCTGATAAAGGGACTCCGAGGTGGTACTGTCAATACGTTTCCCAAGAAAAGGATATGTTAACATGGACATAATTAATTGGCCCTCTGGGCAGGTGAGCACTTGCTGATTTTCCCCATATATTTGTTCACTTGCCTCTTAAGTGGAGATTCTGCTACTCTTAGTAACTATTTCTTACATATAACTTGGCGCTTTGTGCTATTTCCCCCATCGTTTTGACTCAAAATCTTTTCCCAAAATTACACCCTCCCCTGTTTATTTTATTGTAACCATGGCTGCTACGTCAATATCCGGCCATCAAGGAGATGGGAGTTATGCCTATGTTTCGCATCCGGTCGATGGTACACTGTCGGTGCCTGGTGAGCGGGCCTCGAGGTGCTTTGTCTTGAGGAGAGACATGACATTGGAGAGACCTCCTAATGTTCAAGGGCATCAGGAGCATGCGTCAAGGTTCATCTCATCAGTAGGAGAGGAACACCTCGAAATGATCAGAAAAGACTGTGGATGGACAGAAGGTGTGATACTACAAGTACCTTCCTCTAATGAGAGCATCATGACCTTTGTCGAGGTATTTTTGAGTGTGTTTGTGCATACTTTTACGTCGAGTCCCCCCAAATGGGTCGTGCTTGAAATCTATTAGAGATATTGGGTTACTTTGGCGCAAGCTCACATATTCCGTTGGAATATAGTGCAGACGATAAGATACTTCATAGATAAGGATGGGCTCGATTTTACCCTCAGTCATCTCGTGAGGTTATATCGGCCACTACTCTATCGAGGTTTGATTACTCTACAACATGGATCCACCTGGTAACAGCGAAGAGGTCGAGGACTGGGGGTGGACGAGTCAGTTTGTTCAAGCTCGGATGATCGATATCATTCCTGGAGAGTTTTTTCCCTTTCACAGGAAATGGAATTTCACACGCAAGTGTCGTACCTGTATTTTTATCATTTTTACTGGAGACAGGATCCATAACGACATTTTTCTTTTTCATTTTTGCATTGACTCCTTGGTTTCCGGACGAGGTTCCTGATTTGGCCGAATGGTCTCGTAAGCTGGCACCTTGTTCGACCTATGATAAGCGTAGGTGGTGAGACCTGTCCAAGGAAGAAGGGAGGCAAAGCATCATGGTAGGCGCTTGGTGGCTTATTTCCCCAAAATGGTGCTTTTCTTTTCTACGTACTAACTTAGTCGCTGCAGGTATTGGAGATTTTTCTAATATGAGACCGTGCCCTCTGGGGAGAAGGAGAGACTGCCGACTCAGGATCGAGGGTGGATGATAAACACATAGAGCCTCTAGGGCGTGAGGGATCTTGTAGCGAGGCGAATCCTTGTCAGCAGTTGAAAAGAGGCGATTCAAGCGATCATCCAGTTCCGGAGGCCTCCGTTTTTGAAAGAACATTCTCTATTGCTACTAAGGCTACTTCGGAGGATGAGGGGCACATGGTGCCACCTTCTTTTCATACCAAAGGTGCTTCGGGAGACACTAAGCCATCAGACATTGGCTCGGCCTTTGGCGAGGCTTAGCGGCTTGGCTTTATGGTAAGCTTTAGTGGCCAACAGGATTATTCCAGTTTCATATTTTCTTTTTTTACTATATTTTCGCATGCCTTTGATATGCTCAAGTCCAAGCTTCTTCTCTATGAGGCTAAGTTGCGGAAAGCTTCGGATAGGGAGAAATCCCTTAAGCTTCTTTGCTTGAGAAAGGAAAGCAAGCCGGTATCCCTGTAGTGTGAGGTAGATCAAAGCCGGAGCTGCGAGGGCTGCCTCGAAAGACAGGTATCCTGAATTTCATGTTGACATAGGCTCCTTATTTTATCTCCAGAGATTAATGTTTTGATATTCCAATCGGAGAGCAAGACGGAGGAGCTGGAACGACTTTGGGGCGAAGTTGGCCGGGCGAATCGTAAGTTTAATGAGCTTTAGGATCGTGTAGATGCTCAAGTCACGACCAAGGAGAGTGCTTTGGTTAAGGTTTTCACACTTGAGGTGCAGATATGGACCGCTCGTGTGAATAATTCTGAACGAGCGAACATGATCGCAAGGCTTGAGACCAAGCTTTCGAAGGCAAAGGTCGAGGTGGTAAATGCCTAGGCCAAGGCTGTAATGAGCAACACTAGGGCAGACCAGAAAGCGGTGGCCTATTTTGATAGCACTGCCACTGTTGGAGCTGATCTGAGGAGAACCCTTGATCGTGCGAGCAGTAGTAGAGAGTATGCGAAGTGCAAATCCCGGAGGGAACAGAGAAATTCATGCCAGAGGCTTCGATCTTTGGGAGAGATCGAACAAGTCAAGGTAGAGGAGTATGATGCCAATTCTTTCTGTACGATGACGAGGATGAGGTCGTCCGGCCATAATCGCCAAGGGGGACATTTACTTCTTTCTCCATCTTTGTGTATATAACTTTCATAGTATGTTATAAATGGAACTTGTACTTTATTGCATGTGTGTATAAGGGGGAAACCTCGCGATTCTATATCTCTTAGTTTTTTGTTTGCCGATATTTTAGCCAGATCAATTTGGTCTTTGAGTTGGTAGGAATCCATAGATTCGCGATATAGCCCTGGGGCTCATTAGGCTGGCGACAATGGCTCTTACGCTTTGGGTTGAAGCGACCTTTATTTGTGCTGCCCTGAGGCTTATTAGGCTAGTGACCATGGCTCTTATGCCTTGGGTCAAAACGACCTTTCGTTTATGTGGCCCTAAAGCTCATTAGGCTGGCAACAATAGATCTTATGCCCTGGGTCGAAATGACCTTTGTTTGTGTGGCCCTGAGGCTCATTAGGCTGGCGACAATGTCTCTTATGCCTTGGATCAAAGCGAACCTTTCATTTATGTGACCATGAGGCTCATTAGGCTGGCGACAATGACTCTTACAATTTTCCCTTAGGCATATGTAGTTAACTATTTTGGGTTCAATCTTCGATACGGGAATCGACTTGAGCTCATTTGACCCTCAGGTTTTTATGTTTGCATGTACTGGCGATAATGGCTCTTATGCCTTTGATCGAAGCAATCTTTTATGCGGGTTGGTGACTATGGCTCTTATGCCTTAGGTTGGAGTGAACTTTTCTTGGCTTTATTTTTCCCTCTTTAAGGAGTTTTCAGATAATTTTTTCCTTACTCTTCGACGGTTCAAGAAGAACCTCGGTTACGAATCGTTTAGTGGTGATGATCGAGAACGTCAGGAGGTTTGGCTCAAAGGATGAGTATCTCGAAGCCTATGATTCAGAGCTGACATGGTTAAAAATCTTTTGCCTACACGGAGGGTAGGTTTTTTAACCGATTCTTTTTTTAAGTAGATTCGGAGTAATTAAAGGCCTGTGATTTTGCAGCGATGGTCAGGTGTCCCCGAGTTGCGGTAGTTTGGCTGGTATAGCCGTATGACCGTAGTCATTTGTGCTTGGCCGGAGCCATTTTGATCCCAAGTGAAGTAGTTTAGGCGTCCATATCAAGGGTATGCCTTTTAGGGGTCTTACAAGTTCGATATATAGTCTTAACTTCAGGATCGAGTTTATGACAATAGTAAGGTCTTACAAAATATTCATGCCTTTGAGATCTTATAGTTTTTAGATACTTGGTACAAGTATGGTTCATGCCTTTCTTGAGGTCTTACATGTTTGTTGATACTTGGTACAAGTATGGTTCATACCTTGCTTGAGGTCTTACAAATTTGTTGATACTTGGTACAAACATGATTCACACTCGGGGTATTATGGCCTCGGGTTTTTTAATGAATAGAGATTGGCGATAGTCCTCGAGTCGTCGAGGGTATTCTGGCTCGGGAGCTGTTACTCTTAGACTTGATATTGCCTCATTGAGGGCTTACGATTTTGGTGATTCTGACCCTGAGGTTATGCGATTTTTAAGATTTTGACTCCAGTACCCGAGTGTTCGGGACACTTTCGGCCTTGAAGACGTTTGACCATTTTCATGTTTTCTCGTTGAGGGCTTACTATTTTGGAGTCCTAACTCGGAGGTCATTCAGATGTTAAATTATCGATGCCAGTCCCCTAGTGTTTGGGACGTTTTTTATGGAGGAATCATTTTTGCGAAAATGCTGAGTTTCATTTGGAGTATGAGATTCTTCGATAAAGGTATTCATTGATTAATTGGCACAAGTATACATGTTTTCGCCATTCGGGCCCAGCTATATGGACACGGTTCATTTGACCATTTGACCCGATACATAGTTTTTCTATTGGGACCCCGCTTGGCACGTCTTGGCTTTTCGAGTGGATGGCCTTCTGTGGGTACCCCCAGTGTTCGAGGTCGACTGCAAAAAGAACCTTGAATACTTGTTGAGTCTTTCTTAGGTAGTATGTGGATGTTTCCTCGTTAAAAACCTTGCCCGTAAAACCCTTTTTCGGGACAAAGGTACAGGTAGGGAAGTTGACAGTCCCCCTTCTTTGGATCCCTAATCAGCTAGAGTTGGTCTGCTCCATTTGATCCGGAGATACTTTTGATTTTGGTACGATATGTTTTCATGTGTGTCTATATATATATATATATATATATATATATATATATATATATATATATATGGGTATGGGTATAACGTGGCTCAGTCCCGTCTTTGTAACAGTTATGTTTCTATTAGAGGTCTGTAGACAATATGTATAGTTGGGTTGTATGTGGCTTTGTCGGCTTTCAGTTTTGGATGTATAGTTGTCTATAGCAACCTTGCCGGCTCGCCCACTGTATTCTGCATGTATACGTACATATGCCTTGATGGCAAGTTTCATTCACGTATGTCAATTTCATAATGCAATAGACGTTATACAGGTTCATATCCTAGACGCATGTTTAGGGGTGCTTGACAGGTAGGACTCAGGCACCCGCCACGACCCATTGGTTTGGGTCGTGACAAAAGTGGTATCAGAGCAGTTCTATCCTAGGGTTGTCTACAGACCGTGTCTAGAATAGTCTTGTTTATGGGTGTGTCATACACCACACTCATAGACAGGAGGTTATATGACATATACGATGTTATCCTCTCTTCTTATCTTAGATTTTGTGATATAAAAATTCATGTTCCTAATGATGTGTTACATTTTCAAGCGATGCTTCTGAAGACTACAGCTGCTAGCACGGGTCAGAAGTTATAAAGGTGCTAGAAAAAGAGATAAGTTATACTATGGATTTAGATCTATCGGATATCATGGGTTCTTTTGAGGAGGATCCATATGAGCCATCCGTTCGAGTTATTTCGACCACTCCGGTAGTAGATGGGGTGAGAGGAGTTTCCGACCTCACCAAGGCCCTAAATTTCATAGCTCGTTGATCTGGGTATGAGGGAAGTTGTGTATGGATTGGCACAACCAGGATTCCCTCAGGCTCAAAACAATGTGAAGGTATTTAAGGACACAAACTCTTCTGAGGTTCCGAATAGTCCACAGTCATGGGAGTCCGTCAATCAAGGTTCGTCGGTATATGTTATGGGATAGAAGATAGTAGTCGAGCTAAGAGGAGGAAGGTAACGGATAAGGACATGAAGATTCTGCTTCGAAGTGTGTCCGATCAAGGTTCTTATATAGGACGAGGCAAGGAACCCTCTACTATTAGACTTCCTCCAAGTGTCAGTTTTTGATTAATAAGTTCCACCTCTTCTCGAAATATTACCAGTGTTAGGTTGTTTTATAAGAACGTAGGGAGCCCCGTCCCGAATTGTATGTATTATGGTTATGCCTACTTATAGGTTTTGCAGACATGATCCTGCATATATTTTTGGATATGTCATGTCTACGGCCTAGTCGACCCCTATGTATAAAACTTTTTGTAAATTAGTTATGCAAGTTATGTTTTAATATTGTTACTTATATATATGGATGTGACCGAAATGGCCCGTGATAGATTTGATAATGAACAAGGATAAGATACGTGGTGTTCGGTTAGGAAGGACTTGATATTATAATAGGTGTGGATTGATTGGGCTTTTGTTATGTTAACATCAAATGTAGGTCAATGATGGCTTAATTTCAGTCCCCATGAGAGCCTGTTTTAGAACGGGAAGGTAATACGTCATCACCAAAAGATAAATTTATCTCCTATCTCAAGGCAAGGAAGATGATCAATAAGTGATGTATTTACCACTTAGTTCGGATTCTGGATATGAAAGTAGAGCCACCAACCATTTAGTCCATCCCTGTTGTGAATGAGTTTCCCGATGTATTCCCCGATGAGCTTTCGGGTCTTCCACCAGAGTGAGAAATTAAGTTTTCCATCGACCTACTACAAGATACTCATCCAATATCTATTCCCCTCATCGAATGGCCCTGCAGAGCTAAAAGAGTTAAAGGAACAACTAAGGGACTTATTTGAAAAAGGTTTTACCAGACCTAGTACGTCACCATGGGGAGCACCTGTTTTGTTTATTAGAAAGAAATATGGTTCCTTGCGAATGTGTATTGGATATAGATAGTTGAATAAGGTGACAATCAAGAATAAGTATCCACTCTTGAGAATTGCTGATTTATTTGATCACTTGCAAGGTACCAAGTGTTTTTCAAAGATAGACCTAAGGTTTGGGTACCATCAGGTAAGGGTTAAGGAAAAAGATATTTTGAAGAAAACATCCAAGACTAGATATGAGCACTTTGAGTTTCGGGTTATATGTTGAGTCTGACCAATGCTATTCATGGATTTGATGAACCGTGTTCCGGACTTTTTTTAGATCCGTTGATAATTGTATTATTGACGATATGTTGGTGTATTCTAGTTTAGAGACTGAGCATGCAGATCACTTGCGTATTGTACCAAGAGTTCTACAAAAAGGAAAGTTGTATGCAAAATTCTCTAAATGTGAATTCCGGTTGAACTCTGAAACATTCCTTGGGCATATTATTTCGGGTGAAGACATCTGGGTGGATACACAAGAGACAGAGGCAGTGAAGACTTTTCTTGGACCTACAATACCGATGAAGGTTCGTATCTTCTCCGTTTGGCAGGATATTATGAGAAACTTGCAACGAAATTTTCTTCTCTTCTTAATACCTTTGGCCAAAGTGGTATGTAGTGTCTTGCTTGATGTTCCGGAATAACATAAGGAAATTCGTGGCACAAGAAGGTTGAAGAAAGGTTGCAAATAAGTATAAATAGATATGCGTAGGTCGCAAGCTAAAGTATGGTAGAGCGACAAGGTTCTCGGAAGACATGAGGAAGGATAAGAAAAGATGAGTAAAAAGGTAACAAAAATGGATAAGTCCTTGGGAATAGGTTCATAAGAGATCTGATGCTCTAAGTTATAGAAGGCTCAGTATAGACGGAATGAACTCAAAGGAGTCTAAGACTAGTAACGTGTAGAGTAGATGAAATGTTTCCCTAATAGTGGGATAAGGGCGAAATTGTAAGGGATAAAAGATGAAGTTTAGGCCTCCAATGAGGGGAATTTCCTAAATAAAACAAGATTAGGATAACCACGTAAGTGAACTCAGAATGGAACTAGGTTTCAATGGACCGATGCTTGCAGACGGAGTTTTCTAGGCCTTAAAGGACAAATTAATTTCAACATCGGTTCTAATGCTTCTATAAGGGACCGATTACGTTATCCATTGTGACGCTTCAGGCGTTGGGTTGGGTTGTGTGCTGATGCAGCATGGTAAGGTTGTGGCTTATGCTTCTAGACAACTAAGTAAACACGAGAACCCGACCCACGATTTAGAGTTAGCCGCGGTGACTCATGCACCAAAGATGTAGAGGCACTACTTGTATGGCATTCATATTGATATCTATATGGATCATAAGAGCCTCTAGTACATCTTTAAGCAAAAGGAATTGAATCTACATCAAAGTAGATGATTGGAGCTACTTACAGACTATAATGTTAATATTTTATAGCATCCAGGGAATGCGAACATAGTAGACGATGCCCTTAGCCGTAGATCTATGGGTAGCCTGTCGTATTTGTAGTCAGAAAATAGGAGAATAGCCCATGAGGTTCATCAGCTCTCTAGTCTTGGAGTTCGGTTACTTTACTCTTCCGAATACAGCAAACATCCTCATTAGTAACTGAAGTAAAGGAACGCCAGTACAAGGATCATGTGTTAGATCATTATACGGGTACCACCCTTCAGAAGGAGAAGACACTGGTTGAAATTACACAAGATGGAGTTCTCAGATATCGAAGACGATTGTGTGTGCCTAATGTCGTAGGACTGCGTTGACAGGTTATGGGAGAAACTCACTATTCTCTTTACTCTATCCATCTAGGAGCGACAAAGATGTATCATGACATCGGGGAAGTATATTGGTGGTATGAAATAAAAATTATATAGCAGAGTTTGTTGCTTAGTGTCCTAACTATTAGTAGGTTAAAATTGAGCATAAAAAAACCCGAGGGGTTATTGCAAGCTATGGAGATTCCGACTTGGAAATGAGAAGTAATCAATATGGATTTCATCGTAGGATTACCTCATGCCTATTGTAAGTTTGATTCAATATGGGTGATTGTTGATAGGCTTACTATGTCACATTTTCTACCCATTAGAACTACATATTCCTCAGAGGATTATACAAGTCTTTATATTAAGAAAATAGTCCGACTACATGGTGTCCCTGTATCTATTATCTCGAATAGAGAAGCCTAATTTATTGCTGCCTTCTGGAGGTCCTTCTAAGAAGAACTGGGGACTCAAGTAAGTCTTAGTACGAAATTTCATACACAGACAGACGGACAGGTTGAACGTACTAGACAAACACTGGAGGATATGTTACGAGCTTGTGTAATAGACTTCAAAGGTAGCTGGAATGATCATTTGTTGTTTATTGAGTTTGCATATAATAATATCTAATGTTCCAACATTCAGATGGCTCCATACGAAGATCTTTACATATGGAAGGGTAGGTCTCCTATAGGGTGGTTCGATGTTGGAGAATCGAAATTACATGGGCCAGACCTAGTTTAGCAAGCCATAAAAAAAATAAAGCTTATCCGAGATCGATTATTGACAGGTCAGAGTCGTCAGAAGTCATATTCTAACATGCGGCAACGAGATTTAAAGTTAGTGGTTGATGGCTGGGTATTCTTAAAGATGTTACCTATGAAGGGTGTGATGAGGATCGATCAGAAAGGAAAACTTAGCCCTCGATACATAGGACCATAAAGGATCATACGTAACGTAAACAAGTAGTATATGAATTAGACTTCCCTTCGGACTTGGAGTTTGTACATCCATTCTTTTATGTGTCTATGATCCATAAATGTATCAGATACCCTTCCAGAATTGTGTTAGCTGATGACGTTCAGGTTAAAAAGCAGCTCTCATATGAAGAAACTCCCATTGTTATATTAGGCAGACAGATTCAAAAATCAAGAACTAAAGATGTTGCTTCTGTGAAAGTACTTTGAAGAAACAATAATGTGGAAGAAGCAACTTAGGAGGCCGATGGAGATATGAAGCCTAGATATTCCTATTTATTTCCTCTCTCAAGAGAAGGATCCGACTGAGACGTTAGAACCTTAAGGTATGTGTATGGATTCTAGTGATAGTTATTGTCATTGATCATGTGAAGCCATCGTTGTTATTGATGGTTGTGGTCCTATGTGGCGTTGAATTATTAAGTTTCAATAGCAAGAGTTGGTTGTAGTTTTATTACCAAGGGCGACTCTGTCCAGGTTATATAGATCCTAGAAGGTTAAACGTTCGAGGACGAATGTTTCTAAAAGGGGAAGGATGTTACATCTCACGTTTTCGTACGTTAAAAATTTCATTTTTCAGTTAATCAACGTAGACTCGGGGATGAGATCATCTTGACATTAACGTACTTACGCTATTTATAACAAGCGATAAATAAGTGCTATGAAGGATAAAGGAGTACACAGATTAACAAAAGAGAGTTTTGTTGGAATAAAATACGGGTCGAGCGATAACACCTGATAATTATGAACTAGTACCATGCAAGGTACCATATGACTACAGTAGTATAATATATAAAGTATATATGAAGTATTTTTAAAATAAATAAAATTTTTTAAGTAATTTATGGTAATTTTAAATTATGCGGGTAATTGATTAATTAATGGGTAAAAGAACATTATCGAGTTAACTAATAAGTGAATAAAAAATTAAATTAACTGATACTCCACCCCCACCCCACCTGCATGAATCCACAATAATTAGAAATGACTAAATAGTCACTTTGCCAAATGGCTAATATGTGATAGCTTAGATCATTATTGATAAGATTTATCCATGACATTTAGTCTTGTAAAGGCTTCAGAAAACACAATCTACCTTTGCAATTTATTTCAAGGCAAATTTTATCCAAGTTCCACCATAACCATAAGGATATTAAAGCAAAAGTAGAAGCATTTCAAGGCAATCTGCCTTTGGACGTTGAAGCAGAAACATATTAAAGCTTCACCAAAAGTAATTTTATCCAAGTTCCATACAAATCCAAGCAAAGTTTAGTTCCAATTTGAGAAGCTGAAGCTTCATCCTCTCGTTTCAACGTATTTCACGGAAGCAGAAGCTTTATTTCGATCAAATAATTCAAGGAACATGTATGTTAACGCCCTCCCTTCTTTCTTTTAGCGTGGTCCATATGATACTGAAGAAACAAGCAAATATACGATTTTTATAAATTATTCTATTCATAGAGATACTAGGGGTGTCTATATTCTTGATTCCCCATAAAAAATATTATTATCTTCTGTTCATGGGTCTCAAGATAATACACCGTTGAAAAAGTTTATCTGGAAGGAATATTGAATTATTACGTATTTTTCATGCATTTCACTTAATTATACATGTGCATTGACACATGACCAGATAGCGTTATAGATACGTATATATGTATATTATATTTATACGGGATATATGAAAAAGGTTATGGCATTATACATGCACCACCACCTAATCAGCTGGTATATGATGATGATGTTGCCCACAGTGGTTGGAATATGACTTAGATACGTATATATATGTATGTATATGTATGGGATATGGGAAATGTCATTATGCGCACATGCACCGCCACCTGATCAGCTGGTATATATTGATGATGTGCCCACAGTGACCAAGACGATATAATAGGATGCCCTCGATGGCTTGATGATATTATGTACACCCATACCTATGCATGGCACGACATTTTTACGCATGTGCATGATGTTATAAACGTTTAAGAATTTACAAAGTTATTCATATTTAAAGACGTGTTTATATATTTCATGTTTCATCTATGTCTGTTACGTACTAATTTTCATGCCTTAGATGCTTAGTACATTTTTTATACACAAGCCCTATTTTACGGGGCCTGTGTTTCATGCCCACAGGTGCAGGTAGGCAAGTTGACGGTCCCCCTTCTTTTGATCCCTGACTAATGAGAGTTGGCGTGCTCCAATTGATCCGGAGCTACTTTTGATTTTGGTACGATACGTTTGTGTGTATAAATATATATATATGTATGTGTGTGTGTGTATGACGTGGCTCAGTCTCGTCTTTGTATAGTTATGTTTTTATTAGAGGTATGTGGACAATATGTCTAGTTGGATTGTATATGGCCTTGTCGGCTTTCAGTTTTAGATGTATAGTTGTCTATAGCAGCCTTGCTGGCTTGCCCATTGTATTCTACATGTACAGGTACATATGCCTTGATGACATGTTTCCTTCACGTATGTGAATTTCGTAATACAGTAGATGTTATACAGGTTCATATCTTAGACGTATGTTTAGGGGTGCTTGACAGGTAGGACTCAGGTACCCATCACGGTCTATCGGGTTTGGTCATGGCACCCTTTTATTGATCAAATGCTTGATCGGCTAGCAGGAAGGTCGTTATATTGCTTCTTGGATTGTTACCCTGGCTACAATCAAATCAACATAGCTTTGGAGGACCAAAAGAAGAAGACATTCACATGTTTGTACAGGACCTTTGCTTTTAGCCGGATGCCATACGGGCTATGTAATGCCCCGGCTACTTTTCAACAGTCCATGATGTCGGTTATCAGATACGGTAGAGAATTTTTTGGAAGTATTCATGGATAACTTCTCTATATTTGGTGACTCCTTCGAGCATTGCATTGATAATCTTGGGCAATACTCAAAGGATGCGAGGAGACAAACCTTGTATTTAATTGAAAAAAATATTACTTCATAGTGGACGAGAGTATTGTTCTTGGCCACAACATCTCCAAGCAAGTCGTTGAGGTTGATTGAGCAAAAATTGAAGTGATTTCCAAGCTTCCTCCTCCCATTTCGGCCAAAGGTGTTCGGAGCTTTATGGGGCATGCTGTTTCTATTACTGATTTATCAAATACTTATCAAAAATTAAATTTACACCTAGTGCTATAAAAGAATAATGTTTAAAAGGTGATTCAACTTTTCATCCTATCTCTACATGAATAGTTTTTTCAAAACCAACTTATTGGGATTCAATAGAAGTTAATTCGACTCTTGTTCCGTCACTATTTGCAGAACCAACTTACTTAGAATTTGCCAAATCCAATTTAAAACTATATTAGCGATTTAACATTCCTGGTCTATTTGTTTAAAAGCAAACAAGAAGTGGGAGAAAATGGCGCATGTTTGCATGAGTTTGTGATACGAAATATCAAAAAATATCAAATCGATCTGAGGGATGCCAAATAATTAGTCATGTGCTTAACACCTAGTTTTGACATTACTTAACATGCCAAATTGTCCACCAACCTTTTTTTCTCTATATATTTCTAAGAAGTAATAATGTAATAGAAAGGGGTACAAAAAAATAATTAAAGAAGTTACCTTCATTAGTATTTTGTTTTTCCTTTTAAAGAGTTGTGATAGTATTTATAACCGTGCACATTTCAGGTTATATAATTCTTTTTCATTTTAAAGAATTGTATAATAGGAAAAAGGATTGATATTTGTTTGAAGTAGGACCGGATTTGACTACCTTAATATATCTAATTTAACCATGAACTCCTAATTATTTGGAGATTATTTAATTTAGACAAGTGAAGATCTGATTTGACACTACTTCCAGCACTTTGATTGACTAATTTTTTATGGTATAAATCTTTTACCATAGAAATTTAGATCTACAGCTATTTACATAATTCAATTTTAAACAACTCATTACTTACAACTCATCAAAAGAAGGAAATAACTAAACAAATAAAAAAATAACAGATAACAGACTACAAACCTCCACAAACAACTTGTCCGGCTCATTTGGACCCAAAAAAAAATCTATCTGATGATGTTACAAACATTTGGCTCGATGTTTTTTTTAATAAGAACAATATTCAGAAAAATAAAGAATATGTTTTTTTTAAAGTAGAGGATATTAACACTAATATATGAGGAGGCTTACATATTTAACCGTAGGTTAAAATAATTGTTCCAGTAGTGTCAAAGAACAATGGTATTTTACCCAGTAATCTTAAGTTAATTAAAAATCAGCAAAGAAGTAAATAATAAAAAAAAATCAACATATGCTACAATAATAAAAAAATATAATATATAAATATAAATATAAAATGTGCTGGCATGGGGTAATGTGTGAGCTGGATTCAAAGACCCACTACCATATATAAAAGGAAGAAAAAAGAAAGGAAAGAAGCATTAAAAGAATAAATGTAAAAAATTAAGATAACCCCCCCCCCCCCCTCTTCCCCCCCCCAAAAAAAAAAAAAAACAAAATAGGCAGGAGTAATATAAATGAGCTAATTATCCCCTGAATTCTCTTTCTGTTGCTTTCTTCCTCTTCAACTCAATAACAACTGTTGTTAATATGGTATTGATATATAGTACTTGATTTTTCAGATACTGTTAATTGGCTTCTTGTTGGTAGTGGGTGAGTGGTGAAATCGATGTCTGTTCCTAGTTCAACTGTCTCTGATCAGTTTCCAGTGGGACTCCGGGTCCTTGTAGTTGATGATGACCCTACCTGCTTAAGAATCTTGGAGAAGATGCTCAGGAACTGCCATTATCAAGGTATTTAATCACAAAATGTTTCCAACTTTTTTGGAAATTTTAAGTCTTTGTGGTTAAATTTAAGTCTTTGTAGTTTCTAATGATGTGTCCATTTGATGATTGATTCAGCATTTGCTTTTTAGAAATTTATGCTGGGAAAGAGGTGGTTTTAGATCTCTGTTTGGTTGTAAGATTTAAAGTTCACTTAATTGGTTTCTAGGGTAATTTTCAAAGAAAAAACGGGCAGCTCACTGGGTCTAGCGGTTGTGACGTAGACAACCTACTCTAATGCAAGTTAAGTGGATGCTTACACGGCTTTAACTCGTGACCTGTTAAGACAACTTTATCTTGCTCCGAGGCTCCCCTTCCTAATTTTCAAAGAAAAACCAAACTTAATATGTAGGTTAGTGAGTTGTTTTCCTTTTTGTTGCTCTTGCAGTAATTTTAGCTTATTGTATGTTCCAGTCACCAAGTGTAATAGGGCTGAGGTTGCCTTATCGTTGCTCCGGGAAAAGAAGAATGGGTTTGACATTGTTATAAGTGATGTCCACATGCCAGACATGGATGGCTTCAAACTTCTGGAGCACATTGGTCTGGAGATGGACCTGCCTGTTATAAGTGAGTTTCCTGTTTCATTTAGTTAAAAAACTGTCATGTCTTTAGGGTTTAAAAGCTATTTCATTTTGTACTAATTGGGTGGATTATGACTCTAGTGATGTCTGCGGATGATAGTAAGGATGTGGTTATGAAAGGAGTTACTCATGGTGCATATGATTATCTGATCAAACCGGTGCGGATTGAGGCGCTGAAGAATATTTGGCAGCATGTTGTTCGTAAAAAGAAGCATGAGTGGAAGGACAACAATTACGATCAATCTGGAAGTTTGGAAGAAGGAGATCGGCAGCAGAAACTACCAGAAGATGCTGATTACTCATCTTCAGCTAACGAAGGAAACTGGAGAAACTCGAAGAAAAGAAAGGAAGAGGAAGAAGAAGCTGAAGAAAGGGATGATACATCCACATTAAAGAAGCCACGTGTCGTTTGGTCAGTGGAGCTTCATCAACAATTTGTGCAAGCTGTGCATCAACTTGGAATTGACAGTATGACCATTTTCTCTTCTGTTTACTATATATAAACTTCTATATTGTTAAGATGTTATCCCTCGTTGCTCTATGTGTTCTGGATGATAGCTTTCTTTTGCATGTACTTTCTCCACCTCGTTTTTTCTGTATTTACTTGTCCTGTAATATGCTTCCGAGCCGAGGGTCTATTGGAAACAGTCTTTCTACCTTCATTAGGTAGGGGTAAGGTATGCGTACAGACTACCCTCCCCAGACCCACCTATTGGGAATATACTGGGTATGTTGTTGTACTTGTCTTGTAATCTGTTAACATATTTCCCACTTGTTGTATATGGGTGGGTTCTCCTTTAAGTTCTTTTCTAGTATGAGTTTCTTTTCATTTGTAAAGAATATTAAAAATCTGATCAGAGAGATGTAACCTTACAACTGGCAGAAGGAGTTCTTATCAAATAATTATAATTAGCCTAACCAAATGTTTTCTCGTTTGATGTCATGTGCCTTCTTCCATCCTAGTCTTGGGTGGACAATGAAGGGGATATATTCAATTTAGAGACCTCGTTCCAGCGAAGTGGATCTGTAGCTTCTTTCCTACACTTCATAAGAATATTGTCTTTTCCATTTCACTAGCTTCAAAAAACAATAGGTTATTGGGTGATTGTGTGTTGGGGAGTTGTTTGTTAAAAACGCATACATGATAGCCAGAGGCGGAGATGGGATTCAAATTCTATCGGCTCAAAAAGGTTCTTACTTCTTAGCATTGAGCCCCATCATATTTATACAGTTATTAATTCATATCTACTATGTCTTGCAATTTTAGTGGATTTTTACGCATAAATTTGTGCTCCGCAGTCCGCATTGAAAGTATTAGGTTCAGATGAACCTGGCAACTCTAAGCTGCATCCGCCCTTGATAGTTTTAAGCAGTACATAGTATAGCATGAGCTATGTGAGATTTAGGGTTTTAGCTAGGTACTTTGGTTTGTTCAGATGTCACTTACTCTGTCATATCAAATTAGGTGTTAACAGAAGGTTGAGATTATTCTATTTGTACTTGGAAGTCCAATCATTACATCAGATAATTTTATACCTTTCTTTTGAAGCATCAGTCATAGGTTAATTTCCCAGTATGATATGCTAAATAGAAAGAAAAAGGAACCAATGAAATAAAATCTGGGTGTAATGAAAAGAAAGGATTAGAATTTTTGGAAAAGAAAAAGAAACAAAAATGAAATTGGAAGAAATGAAAATGACTGAGAAAGAAAAATAAACAAAAAATTCTTGACTGTCCTAAAAGTTGTCGTAGTTTCTTTCACTATATAATCCGGTTATAAGAAATTGTATAATTTTGTTGTGCTGTCTTTTACTGTACAATTTGTTTTGTGTGAACTCAAAATTAATACTTATTGACATTTTTGTTGTCTATTCGTGCTAAATGTTTCAATATTGGATATGAATGCAGAGGCCGTTCCAAAGAAAATTCTGGAACTGATGAACGTTCCAGGACTAACCAGAGAAAATGTTGCTAGCCACCTTCAGGTAATTTTAGACTTTTACTTTTAACCCTTCTACAGTGTCATGCACAAGAAATTTAATTGCCCAAAGTCTTTGTCTTGGTAGTCGTTTCGCATTTTGTGGTAGAGAAATGTTTGTCTAATTTCTTTAGCAGAGCACTCAATGGTGGCAATAACTTTCTGCAGAAATATCGGTTGTATCTCAGAAGGTTGAGTGGTGTATCACAGCACCAGAGTAGTTTGAACAACTCGTTCATGGGACGCCCAGATGCAACCTTTGGCACAATATCTCCCCTCAACGGGCTTGATCTTCAAGCTATTGCTGCCGCTGGTCAAATCCCTGCGCAAAGTCTTGCTACCCTCCAAGCAGCGGCCCTTGGTAGATCTGCTGCTACAAAATCTGCCATATCTATGCCCCTAGTAGATGAAAGAAACCTTTTTAGCTTTGAAAATTCCAAGTTGAGATTTCCAGAAGGGCAACAACAACTAAATAATAGCAATAAGCAAATTGACTTGCTACACGTAATCCCAACCACCATGGAGCCAAAGCAGCTTGCTAATCTACACCACCCTTCCCAGTCCTTCATTGGTATGAAAACACAAGTGAACTCCATGGCACAACATAATAATTCCTTGCTTATGAGAATCTCCCAATCACAACCTAGGGCTCAAATGCTAAATGGAGCGAATAATAGCCATCAAGTTTCGAGGCTTCCATTATCCATGCAGCAACCTTTGTCGCCAGAGGGGATACCTGGTACAGTCCCAACGCAGAGTGGTATTGTTGACAATGCACGAGGGAGCGTGTACAATCCAGTCTCCCAAGCATCTTCAATGGTAGATTTCTCGCTAAATCAAAGCAAGGAGTTGCAAAGCTACGACTTTTCTCTTGGGAGTAATAATTCAGGGATGTCCACTTTGACCAATAGAGGGATGCTTCAGGAAGAGATAAACTCCGATATTAAAGGATCTAGAGGATTCCCTTCTAATTATGATATTTTCAATGAACTCCATCAGCAAAAATCACAGAACTGGGGTTTACAGAATGTTGGGTCAACCTTTGATGCCTCTCATCATCCAAGTATACAAGGAACTCAGGGTGTCTCATCACAATTGTTACTTCAGCAAGAGATTTCTTCAACACACCACAGTGGACAAAACAGAAATGCTCGTATTATTAAACCAATGTACTCCAATGCGGATGAAAGTGGACATGTTAATCCTATGAGTGGACCACAACTTAACTCTCTTGGTGGAAGTATGCTTGCCGTTAAAGCTGAAAGATTTTCTGACTTAGACTATCACAGTACCATTTACCACGAGCAATTTGGAGAGGAGGACCTCATGAGTGCCTTCTTAAAACAGGTTAGTCCTAATTTGTTATCCTTAAAGAAGATAGCTTCTAAATCAAATTTTGTAGTTCATGACTTAACTCTTGTTGCTAATTTGAATAACTTTTATTTGCAACAGCAAGGAAATGTTGGACCAGTTGAAACTGAATTTGGCTTCGATGGATACACACTGGACAATCTTCCTGTGTAAGATGTGAACAAAGCATAGTTGATGATACTGAACATATAATTCAAAGTAACTAGTGTACATAGTTGCCGTCACAGCTGAAAATTTCCCTATGAACCAAAATGGAGTCACAGTTTTCTATTCAGTTGTAAGGTCTCAAGGTTGCTGGTTCTTATTGGAAAAGAACTTAGCTGTCAGATGGCAAGTATGGATATCAGATAGATCAGAGAAGGGTAAATGTTTATGATACTACTGCATGGTATGCAAAGGCATACGTGCAAAGTTTTGGTTGGTATTGGTAGGTGATTTTAGGAGAATCACATTTCTTTGGAGGATTTATTCAAGGAGTTCTAATCGTGGGGTGCAGACGCTAGGTGCAGGGATATAAGGTTAAGTTCTAACATCAATTATGCAAGTTTTCTTCCCTTTCACTTTTAGGAACGATCTTTCAATGTACAGATTTCATTTGAAATGCTTATTAAGATATGTCTGGATTCATGTGTTCATTTACCTGGTCATTTCATGTTCTATTTCTGAGGCGTGCAGCGTATTTTCTATGTATTACCTATTTCTGTGTAGGTTTAGCGAAGTTGATTGGAAACAACCTCTCTGCCCTTTCGGGTAGGGGTAAGGCCCATCTACATACTACCCTCCCCAGACCCCACTTTGTGGGACTATACTGGGTAGTTGTTGTTGTTGTTGTTTAGCGAAGTTGAGTTATGTACAAATATGATCCTTTTTGTGCTTGCCAAACCCTTAGCTCTTGACTTTTACATTTATATAACGAAACAAAATCATGTATGCTTAAAATTTTATTCGTTCCAGGGCTTTATAGCGAAGCTATATATGTATGGTGGAACAGGGCAATATTGACAAGAGTGTCGAGCGCAAGCCGGTTAATAAGAATGTGTTATTCGCTACAGTAACTATAATAAAAGAGTAGTTGTTACAGGCATGAAGTTCCATTTGGAAGACTGACATTTATTCGCCTTTTCACAATCAAGAATAGCTTTAATCTTTTCATTTTTTTCCAGTCAAAGAATTCTTCTGCAACACGACTTTATTTGCTGGAATATTCAAATAAAATTCTTTGAAATAAAAAAACCCAAGTATCAACTGTTTTTTGTAAAAGAATTGGCCGTTAAGGAAACTGATACAAATTAGCTAATCACAAAAAAACAATAAAGACTGAAAATTAACAAGTACTAATCAGGTATTCAAACTGAGGTACTAATCAGGTACTAACGTATAGTCATATGTTGTCTGGAAAAAGAATTCCAGATAAGCAGATAATTACAAATCAAAACTTGCCGAAAATACCTTGTCCCGAGTACATATTGACATAATCTGATTACAAGACTGTTTCACCAGCAGCATTAAAACCTGGTTGCATCATCTAAAGAATGAATCAATTAGCAGGTATGGAGTAAAGAGAAAATGCCGCATTTCACTGCTATTGTCGCATCAACATAAAAACCACAAGTGCTAGTATGGAAGTAGTGACAGTAAACGAAGATATCCTCCTAGATGAGCTGCTTGTTGGGAGTATCTTTGGCAATGAGCACTCTTCTCCATTAAAGTATACCTTTGTTGGGAACCCATCACCGCCAGGAATGTTGATGCCAGGGATATTCTTCTTTGTGAATGAGATTACTGATTGTTGTTTCCCAGGTACTCGGGGATCTTTCTCTGGATTAGCTCCATCTGTTTCTGCTACTAGATAGTTCAAGCCCTCCAGGCCTTGCATGAACAAGGTATTGTTAACGCCGTCTAATATAGTTCCATTGAAGGAATACACCGCATCAAAACCAAGGGCTGCTTTATCCAATTGCACTGCGGTGAACCAATCAGCAAAAGAAGTATCATCCCAGTTAAAGAGGGTGATCCTGGCAGACCATCCACCCCTATAGTCTGTGAATAAATGCCAATTGATGCTGACACCGCAGTTATCTCCGCATGGCAATGGGTTCGAAACTGGAAGATGATTAATATCAGCCCAGGCAACGGACATCTTGGTTCTATTCTCAAATGGGACCAGAAGAGCCTGAGATGGTAGGAGAAGAGCAGGAGCTTTTGCACTACATGTCCGAGCGGTATTAGAAGGGCAACCACAGGAGCATGTTGGACAAGGAATGATAGATTCATTGTAGAAAGCAGAGAAAGATACACAGCATCTAGGGCTTGCTCCTTTTGGTTGCGTGATGTTGCATACAACTTGCCAGCTTGCAAATGCTGCTGTATCGGGTAGCAATCCACTAGGATCAGGAAACTGGCTGGGGCTTACACGGACTGGAGGTCCACATTTATAATCTGGATTCAGTCTGCCTTCAATCTTCCAATTCTGAGGAGGAGTGAACGAGGAGCGATTGAGATCCGGAGGCATTTTAAAGACATTTATCTGGAATGCTGAAGCAGACTTGCTTGGGTCCATGGCAGGTGGCAAGATCGTCCCATTTCGGCAACAGAAAGGTATCATCCCAAGCTTTGTGTCGTTGGTCTTTTCCAGAGGCAGATCAATTATTGTTGGCCTTCTCTCACAGTTCAATCCATTGGAGAAGTCAAGGCTCTGATAAAATTGTCCCTGTGGCCCAAAAACGCAGTCAGAAGTATCAACAACAGAGGGGTAAGCACCCTTCATTTCCCAGATAAACTCATCTTTCATCCAGTCCCAACTTAGTCTCCAGTTATCAAGGCGGCCGAGGGGGTTATGGTTTGCAATCTTAACCTGTGCCCAGTAATTTGAATCATACGTTCTTAGGATATCGTACATAATTGTAAGATCCCCATCTTGCCGTGGACTGAATTTCTCATCCAATGTCAGATTTGTCTTGAATTTTGGGTCTCTAGTGCAGCATACTTGCATAACACTCTTTCCTGAACAATTAAGCACAGACAATTCAGATATGCTACAAGGGTACTTAAAAAGAAAACTAAGAAGAAATTACTCAGGCAGACGAAGATTTTCCAAATACTATATGAAGTAAAGTTATAAACTACCAAAGGTTTTTTATAAAGAATCGACGAGAAGCTTGAAATACCGAAATATATTGACAAATTAAACATCCATGAATTTACTGAAGAAAATTTGCAAAAGATCCATTAGGAATTCTAGTTAAGACAGCCAACATCAAATTACTCATAATCTATATAAACTATATAAGCACTTCTTAAAAATTATCACAATTCAGACATAATGCTCCATCCAAGTTGACATGGTAATGAACCAAATTCTCCAGAAAATTTTTCGTCTATGTAATCGTCCTTATCACTCTCTAATAAATCTAGTTTGAAGGAGGAATAGTAATTAGGGTAGATCATCTATTGTTTTTTAGCTAATAATTTTAGTAAGCAATCATCAGTGAACCAATTTGAATGTCAAATTATTTGAAGCAACAACGATGACCAGCTTATAACCTCGACGCAGAATTCAGATCTAAACAAACTAAAGCAATTCCACTTTGCAAATAGCACAAACAACTAATCCAGTAAAATTCAAACATTGACCTAAATTTCATAACTAAAGCAGACAAAATAAAGTTACATAAACAAATCAATCGAAATATATCATCTTTAAATTGTTCAAACCATGTCTTTGCAATTAATGAAGCAAAAATACTATTCATATATTCATATTAAGAGTAGCACAAATGAAATTAAATCGAATCCATACCTTGCATAGAGGGTTTAGGGCAAATAAACCCATCATTGACCAAAGAAATATTCGACGGCATAGGGACATTAGGAGACCCAACTCCAAACTGGGTTCCCTTAATCTGAACCTGCACACTCGTTTGCGTAGCATCTCCAGCAGTTTCAATAGCAGTCTTAAGATCCGCATTCGGAAAACCAGCAAAGACAGTACCATTACCAACTTTAGCAGGTAAAGAAGACCCATCAGCAAGAACAACATTGGAAGCAGAGACCAAAACCTCATCGTGTTGAAACCCAACAAAGACTCTCCATAACTTTAGTTCGTCAAGCCCGTTGTTTATTATGCTTAAAATGGACTGGAACTTGTAGGGTTGATTTTTAGGGTCGGATGGTTTGATTTTGGATCCAGAAGTGAAAACGTACTGTAGGAATATGCCGTTGCAGTCGTCGAATGCGGGAGCCGGAGCTTCGGCGACTGCAGTTGTTTGTCCGGCAACTTGAACGGCGAGGGAGATGAGGAGAAAGAGAGAGAGAAATGTAATGGGTGCCATGTTCTTTGAATGTGATTTCGGATTCAAAGAGAATTTTATATAATAAGTAGATATGTTTAGTCGTGTGCGTGTCTATGTAAAACGCGGACAGGGAAAAAGACGAAAGAGTGTAGACAGCTTAGGTAAAGCTGTGCTTTATAAATTTTAAACAAGGTTTTTATTTTTATTCCAACTCCATTTCACTTTCATGACTATTTCTTATTAGCAGTATTTCAGTCATAAATTTTTCACTCAAATCACTTATAAAAATTTAAAAATAATACAAAATTATATTTTAATTTTTAAATATTATTTTCACATGAATTTTATTTTTACCGTTTGAAATTTTACAATTCTTATGTCCAAACACCCACAAAGTGAAATACGCTTTTTACAAGAACATGTATGTTAATTCAGACAAAAAAATAAATTCAATTGAAGTAAATTTGAGAATTTATGTAGATTAAAATATGATTGATATTGTGATGTTTGCTTTCGAAATAATTCATTAATCATGCTACATAAAAAGTAAAATTATCGTCTTAAAATTTGTGTATTCAGTCAAATATTAATGAGATGACATGAACGGAGTAGAGCTGTAGTTTCATATTTGGTTGGAACGGAAATGAAATAATGAATGACAACGTGGCGTCTATGAATGTATGCAAATAGAGGTGAAGTGGGCCCATTGTTACGTCGGGTTACCGTTGAGAAGAACGTTGTTTGATTCTTTCTAAAAAGAAGTTGGATTTTGTAAGGCTGAAAGCGAATGCTTTCTGTGGGGGCTTTGGAAACAGTCATCCTCCCGATTGATACTTTCAAATATATTCTGATTCTGTTTGGAAAGGAGGAAGATATTTTTTACTCAAAAATATTTTTCTGGGAAATAAGTGTTTTTTCATTTATTGGAAAATTTTGATCATTTTTCAACCCATTTAATTATTGTTTTGGGTGTCGAAATTTGATGATTTAGTATGGTTGGACTCGTTATTGAATGGGTGCTCGGATTTTATGAATTTTGTCGGGTTCTGAGAAGTGGGTCCGAGGTTGACTTTTTAAATTAACTTTTTGATGTTGGTTAAAGAACTTAGCTTTACCGTATGGAATTAATTCCTATAGCTTCTATTGATTGTATAAGTTGTTTGTGGCTAGATTCGAATCGTTCAGAGGTTCACGAGGCAAAGGCTTGTTAGAGTTGTGATTTGCGCGGTTTGAGATAAGCAACCGTTCTACACTTGGTACATAGGGTATGAATCCCTGAAATACGTGTTATTTGGTTGGTGTTGAGGTAACACACATATTAAGTGACAGGGGTGTGGGCACGCACCGTAGTAGTTGTGACTCGATTGATTCCGTGTAGTTATCAAACCTTGTTGTTATTCATGTAATCCCTACGTGTTAGAGTAATTAAGTTGCAATCCATGTTACAAATCATGTTTAGGCTATACAATTATTCTGTTTGGATCCACTAAGGCCATTTCTGTTATTAAATTATTTGCTGAAATTGTAATTATGTACACAGTCACATTAATTATTGCACATCAATTTCAGTCTCCATTGTTATTTATTGTTACATCATGTTATCATTGTTTGGATTGATCGGCATGAGATTTGTGAGCCCGAAATACTGGAGAGATTGATGACTAAGTTGGGGCATGAGAGCCATGTTGCGAGTGATGTTGTGGATCGGGTTACACGCCGCAACATGCCTTCTTGGCTTTATATATTATTATTATTATTATTATTATTATTATTATTATTATTATTATTATTATTATTATTATTATTATTATTATTATTATTATTCTAGATGGGGCTGCATGTCATAGCTAACCTTATAGGCTTTATCTATTATTACGGGATAGGACTGCATGCCGCAACAAACTATATTGGCTTTATGTTAGTGCTTGGAGGATTTGCCCCTCCCGAGTCTAACATGCCAGCAATGAGCGCGAGTACCGTACAATGTTGAGTGATTGAGTGTGCTGAGTGATTGAGAGTGTGAGTCAGTAAGAATGAGTACTCTAAGAGTGTGACTATATGAGTTTATCACTATGATTCATTACATGTAACATGCATACTTGACATGTAGACATAGAGATGTAGCATTCCTCATATAAGTTATACATGGCATATTTCAATGTTGAGCTTAAATTGTTAAACTTAACATTATGTCTATATTTCTATACTATGTTCGAATTGATTATGGAATTTCTTTGAGTTTTTACTTTCATTTCCCTATCATATCTATATTGTAATTATCTGGATTTGGATTGTACCTTTTTGAGCTCGCCACTGCTTCCAGCCCAAGATTAGTCTTGTTACTTATTAAGTATATTGTGTTGGTTGTACTCATGCCATTCTTTGCACTTCGTGTGCAGATCAGGTACTTCTGGGCAGGGCGGTTGCCAGACTTGGAGCAGTATCTGCTTTGAGATTATTGAGATAGCTGTTATGATGCCTGGAGACCTCGACTCTCCTTCCTTTTAGTTTATTTTGTAATCTTCTATCTTTGAGATAGTTGTATTAGAGATTTAGATTGTGTTGAGACTTAGTAGCTCATGTACTTGGTGAAACCTGGATTTTGGGAGATTTTGTAGTTGATTCACAATTGTTCTTATTGGTTATTTATGAGATTTTCATTTCTAAACTTAATATATCATGCTTCTAGTTTAAAATGTGTATTTATTTTGTGATTGTCGTTTTTCTAGTATTGTGATAGGCTCCATCACCACATGTTGAGATTTGAATCGTAACAAGTTGGCATCAAAGCCTAGGTTACATAGGTCTCAGGAGTCATGAGGAGGTTTAGTAGAGTCTTATTGATCGGTACGGATACGTATGTATTTATCTTCGAGAGGCTACCGAACCATTAGGAAAACTTCACACTTTTGTATTCTTGTCATGCAGATATGTTGATTCCGAAAACTGAAGTTATATTATTCTATTCTCTCATAGATGGCGAGGACATGTGTGACCAGATCGGGTGGATGGACACCTGTACCACTATCTAGGGTCGTGAGAGTCAAGGGCCGCGGTAGAGGCCGAGGTGTATCTTGTATAGTAGCTAGAGCAGCACCCGTGGAGCCACCAGTTGCTTCTGAACATAAGTAGATACCAGATGTAGTTGAACTAGTAGGACCAACTCTGGCACTAGTTGTGCCCATTGTGATTCCATGCCTTCATGAGGCATTGGCCCAGATATTAGCAGCATGCACTAGCCTTGCTCAAGCGGCTATAGTTCCAACTGCACCAACCACTTCTCAATCCGGGGGAGGTGCTCGGACTCTCGCCACCCAAACTACAGAGGAGGTAGTTCAAGGACTTTAATCATCACGGGTATTACCAGCTCACCCGATTGTAGTTGCTCAGGCCCAGGTAGGTCTACCTATGAGTGACGAGAAGCAAAAGAGGCTAGAGAAGTTAGGGAGGCTCAGTCCTTTAGAGTTCAATGGGGCTGAATTAGGGGATGCTTAGGATTTCTTAGACAGGTTCCAGCAGATCCTTCACAAGGCGGGTATTCTAGAGACTAGTGGACTCTCATTTACTACTTTTCAATTGTTAGGGGCATCATTCAGATGATGAGAGACCTACGAATTGATCGGGCTAGACCGTACTACACCACTTACGTGAAATGATTTCTCACTTCTCTTTTTAGAGAAGTTTGTCCCACAGACCCGCAGGGAGGAGTTGCGTAAGCATTTTGAGAATCTATGTTAGGAGGGTGACCCAATATGAGATGAGATTTTTACTGTTGGCTCGTTACCTGATCTGGTTGGTTCCCATAAAAAGGGAGAAGATTAAGAGGTTTACTGATGGCCTGAACTATGGGCTGCATTTCATCATGACTCTGGAGATTGCATCAAGTGCTAGGTTCGATACGGCGGTTGATATTACTAGTGTAGGTTTGTTGTAGGAGCGTGAGGAGGGGGAATCCAAGAGGACTCGTGGTTCAAGTGGTGGTTAGCGGTGTTTATTCTGGAGGACAAACCCACCATATTAGGGGTCGTCCTTATAGGATCTCTTAAATGGATCATCCGGTTTATCGTGGTACTTCAGTGAGCCATGGTTCAAACAGTAATCATCTGAGTCACTCATCTCTCAGTGCCCTCCCAACTTAGAGTTTATCTTGTCCTCCATCAGTTTAATGTTCATTTGCACCAGGTCTTTCAAGTAGTTATTTTGTTCTCGGGGTCCGATTCAGTCTCTACCACCATTGACAGATCGGAGTTGGTTCGAGTATGGGGAGTTAGGAAATGTGAGAAGGTATTGTCCTTGTCTCTTGGGGGGTTCAATTCAGCTGAGGGTTCAATTTATGACTTCTGCACCAGTTACTTTACCACTCGCTCAACTAGATCGCGGTGGGGCTTAGGTAGCTAGAGGTCTCCCTAAGGGGGAGGATGATCAGGTAGAGGTCAGGCTCGATGCCATGCTTTTCCTACTAGGCCAGAGGTTGTTTCTTTGGAAGTAGTGATCACAGGTATTGTCTTAGTATGCCATAGGGATGCTTGACCCTGTTTCCATTTATTCATATGTATCATTATAATTTGCTCGTGATTTGGATATGTCATATGAGTCCTTAGCTTCACATGTTCATGTATCTATGTCGGTGCGTGATTCTATTATTGTAGACCGTGTGTATCGGTCGTGTGAGGTAACCATTGTGGGGATTGGAAATGAGACTTGATTTCTTATTACTTAGTATGATTGATTTTGACATGATTTTGTGCATGGATTGGTTGTCCTCATGTCATTCTATTCTAGATTGTCACGCTAATACCATGACATTAGCCATGCCGGCGTTGCCTAGGATCGAGTGGAGAGGTTCTTTGGACTATTTTCCTAGTAGAGTGATTTCATATATGAAGGTATAACGAATAGTTAGGAAGGGGTGGTTGTTATATTTGGATTTTGTGAGGGATAGTCGTGCAGATACTCCTACTATTGATTCTATTTTGGAGTGTGAGACTTCCCGGATGACATGTCCGGCATGCTACCCAAAAGGGATATTAATTTTGATATTGACTTGGTGCCCGGTACTCAGCCCATTTCTATTCCTCCATATTATATGGCACAAGCAGAGTTGAAGAAATTGAAAGAGAAGTTTAAAGAACTTCTTGATAAGGTGTTTATTAGGCCTAGTGCATCTCATTGAGGTGCACAAGTTCTGTTTGTGAAGAATAAATATGGTACTATGAGGATGTGCATTGACTATAAGCAATTGAACAAAGTTACAATTAAGAAAAATATCCTTTATCGTGCATAAATGACTTATTTGACAAGCTCCAGGGAGCTAGATTGTTCTCTAAGATTGATTTGAGGTCTGGGTATCACCAGTTGAAGATTCAGGACTCTAATATTTTGAAGACGGCATTCAAGACTCGCTATGGTCACTATGAGTTCCTTGTGATGTCTTTTGGGCTAACCAATGCCCCAACAAGATTTATGCATCTGATGAAAAGTGTGTTCCAACAATATTTTGATTCATTTGTCATAGTATTTATTTATGTTATTCTGGTGTACTCATGTAGCAAGGAGGAGCATGAACAACATCTAAAGATTGTATTGTAGATGTTGAGGGAGGATAAACTTTATGCTAAGTTCTCCAAATGTGAGTTTTGCGTTAGTTAGGTGGCATTCTTAGGCACATGGTGTCCACTGAGGAGATAAAGATGGATCTGAAGAAGATTGTGGTGGTTAAGAGTTGGCCCAGGCCATCTTTATCTACTAATATTCAGAGTTTTCTTGGCTTGGTCAAATATTATGCCGCTTCGTGGAAGGTTTCTCGTCCATTGCAGCGCCTTTGACCAGGTTAACCCAGAAGTGTTCCCAATTTAGGTGGTCTATTGAGTGTGACGAGAGCTTTCAGAAGCTCAATATTGCCTTGACTACAGCTTTAGTGTGAGGAGAGCTTTCAGAAGCTCAAGAAAACCTTCAGCATCGGGTTCTTATACAGTGTATTGTGGTGCTTCTCATATTGGTATTAGGTGTATTTTTTTTAAGAGCGTAGAGTGATTGATTATGCTTCACACTAGTTGAAGCCTCATGTGAAAAACTACCTGATTCATAATTTAATGTTTGTATCTATTGTTCATGCATTGAAGATTTTGAGGCATTATCTCTACGACATGTCTTGTGAGGTATTTATAGATCATCAGAGTCTTCAACACTTGTTCAAGCAAAATGATTCAAATTTGAGGCAACCTATATGGTTGGAGATGTTAAAAGACTATAATATTACCATTTTGTATCATCCCAGGAAGGATAATGTAGTGGTCAATGACTTGAGTAGAAAGGCGGAAAGCATAGGTTGTCTTGCATATATTCCTGTTGGTGAGAGATCACATGCATCAGATGTTTAGGCATTAGCTAATCAGTTCTAAGATTAGATGTTCTGGAGCCTAGTAGGGTTCTAGCTTGCGTGGTTTCTTATTCTTCTTTATATGATTGCATCAGAGAGCGTCACTTTGACGATCCCTATTTTGCTTGTCTTTAAGGACACGATTCAACATGGCGATATCAGGAGGTTTTATTGGGGATGATGGGGTGTTACAGATGTAGGGTCGTATGTGTGTGCCCAATATGGAAGGATTGCGTGTTTAATTCTTGAGAAGGTCCATAGTTTGCGGTATTTATCTATCTGAATGCCACAAAGATGTATCAGGACTTGAGGCAACACTATTGGTGGAGGAAAATGAAGAAAGATATATTGGAGTTTGTAGCTTGGTGCTTGAATTGTCACTAAGTGAGGTATAAGCATCAGAAACCGAGCGGTTTGCTTTAGAGGCTTGAGATTCCTTAGTGGAAATGGGAATGTATCACCATGGACTTCGTAGTAAGGCTCCCACGAACTTTGAAGAAATTTGATGCTATTTATGTGATTCTGGACTGGTTGACTAAGTCTGCACATTTCATTCCAGTTGGGACTATTTTTTCTTCAGAGTGATTGGATGAGATCTACATCCGCTAGATTGTTCGCCTTCAAAGTGTGCTAATGTCTATTATTTTAGACTGGGGCACGCAGTTCACATTACAGTGTTGGAGAGCGGTGTAGTGAGAATTAAGCATACGGATTGAGTTGAGTATAACAGTCCATCCTCAGACGGACTAATAGTCCGAGCACACCATTCAAATATTTGAGGATATATTACGCACTTGTGTCATGGATTTCGGGGACTATTGGGATCATTTTTTACCGCTTGTAGGGTTTGCCTACTACAATAGCTACCATCGAGTATTTAGATGGCTAGGTATGCGGCCTTATATGGGAGATTGTGTCAATCTTTAGTTAGGCAATTTGATATGGGGGAGGCTAAGCTGTGTGGCACAGTTATTGCATAGGATGCCTTGAAAAAGGTCAAGTTGGTTCAGGATCTGCTTCGCACGACACAATCTAGACAGAAGAGTTACAATGATCGGAAGGTTCGTGATGTTGTCTACATGGTGGGAGAGAATTTATTGCTTAGAGTTTCACCCATGAAGGGTGTTATGTGGTTCGAAAAGAATGGCAATTTGAGCCCTTGATATATTGGCCCTTTTGAGGTGCTTGACAGTATTTGAGAGGTGGATTACAAGTTTGCATTGCCACCTAGTCTATCGAGTGTTCACCTAGTATTTCATGTTTCCATAATCTGGAAGTACTTTGGTGATTCGTCTCATGTTTTTCACTTCAACACAGTTCAGTTAATGGGGATTTGACTTAATTATGATGTGGAGCTGGTGGCCATTTTAGATCAACAAGTTCAAAAGTTTAGGTGAAAGAATGGAGCTTCAATGAATGTACAATGGAGAGGTCAGCCAGTTGAGGAGGTTATTTGGGAGACGAGTGGGATATACAAAGCATCTATCTACACCTATTTGAGACTCCAGGTACAATTCTAGACCCGTTCGAGAATGATTATTTGCTTAAGAGGGGGTGAATGTAATGATCTAGCCAGTCGTTTTGAGTATTGTAGCCCTATTCCCCTATTTATTTCTTATTCTATGTTCGTTCGTTGTTTATGTGAATTTCCAAGGTAGTTGGCTTGGTTCCACAGATGTTTTGGAAATAATTGGGACACTTAGTCCCAAGGTTGGAAGCGCAAGTTGAAAAAGTTAATCGAATGTTGACTTATGAGTAAATTACTCCAAAATGGAGTTTTCATCATTCTGATAGCTTCATATGATAATTTTTTACTTAGGACTAGGTTCGTAAGTTGATTTGAAGGTCTGTAGGTCGTTTTGGCTTGAATTGGCGAAAGTTAAAAAGTTGAAGGTTTGGAAAATTGAGAAGTTTGGCCGAGAGGTTACTTTGTTGTAATCGAGATTGGATTTGGTTCCGGGAGTTAGACTAGGTCCATTGTGTCATTTATGAATTGTGTGCAAAATTTGAGGTCAATCGAAATTGATTTGGTGTGTTCGACATTAGTGTTAAAAGTTGGATGTTCAATAGTTCATTAGGCTTGAATTAGGGTCTAATTCGTATTTTTGATGTTATTTGATATAATTTGAGGCTACGACTAAGTTCATATGATGTTTTAGGTGTGTTGGTATATTTGGATAAGGTCTTGGGGGCCTCGAGTGAGATACAGATTCATTGCGGATTGAGTTTGGCCTTATGGAGTTGCTATACTACTGGTGTCTGGTTTTTTTTACGCGATCGCGTGAAAGGGGTCACGATCACGTAGGTTTATCCCTGGAAGGGGATTTTTGTGCAACACGTTCACAATTTTGTATTCGCGATCGTGGAGCCTTGGTTAGGTTGTGCATCGTGAATGCGAGTGTTGGGGCGCATCCACGAAATAAGGAGGGGAGGTCTTGGAAGACCACACATTTATTCTTCACGAGCGCGTGTGACAGTCTGTAATCGCGTAGGTCTGAGTATCTGTGCATCTTTTTCGCGGCTGGGTGTCTGCATTTGCATAGGCTATTTCTAAGGACAATAAGCTTTGTTCTTCTCAATTGTGAGGGCATTTCCACGATCACAAAGGGAAAACATCTGGGCAGGCTATTAAATTTGAAAAACAATGGTTAGAGTATTATTTCATTTTTGGACTTTGAGACCTTGATTTTGGGCGATTCTTGAAGAGCCTTTTAAGGATTTTGGGGTAAGTGATTCTAACTCGGATTTAATTAATATACATGAACCCATCATTATGTTTACCATTTAATTAGTATTTTGATTTGGAAAAATTGGGAAAATTTTGGAAAAACTTCATAGGCTATATTTTGAGGATTTTAAAGGCAATTTGAGGTCGGAATTGGATAATTTTGGTATGGTTGGACTCGTTATTGATAACTGAGTTGGGGCTTGAAACTTGTGTTATCAGTGATATTGTGGATCGAGTTGCACGCCGCAACAAGCCTTCTTGGCTTTATACATATTATCGATCTTTGGAACCTAATGGCCTGCCACGTTTTAGGCGTGCTTTCGACTCATTAGATATGACACTAGAAGATTGTCCAATAGGGACATCAATACGGATTGGAACATTCTCTGCGGGGATGTGAGATTTTGTTATCCTTTTTAAGTCCGTGAATGCGTCAGGCATTTGATTTGCTATTCTTTGCAAATGGATAATATTTTGCACCTCTTTTTCACAAATAGAGGTATGTGGATCACGATGAGATAATGATGGATTTTCCACAAAATTTCCCGTTTGGTTTCACCAACTTCTCCCCCTAATTTTGGAAAAAGTGTCTCATCGAATCGACAGTCTGCAAATCGTGCAGTGAACAAATCCACTGTCAATGTTTCGAGGTAGCGAATAATGGAGGGTGATTCAAACCCAACATATATTCCTAACCTTCTTTCCGGACCCATTTTGGTGCGGTATGGCGGTGCTACAGGCACATATACTGCGTATCCTAAAATTCTTAAATGGGATATATTAGGTTCATGACCCAAAACTAATTGCAACGGGGAATATTTGTGATAATTCGTCGCTCTGAGACGAACTAGCATTGCTGCATGCAAAATGGCGTGACCCCAAACCGAAGTGGGCAGCCTCGTTTTCATGAGTAATGGTCTTGCAATCAACTGTAGACGTTTAATTAAAGATTCTGCAAGACCATTTTGAGTGTGAACATGAGCTACATGATGTTCCACTTTTATCCCAATTGATAAGCAATAATCATTAAATGCTTGGGATGAAAACTCAGCAGCATTATCTAGTCTAATAGACTTAACTGTATTATCAGGAAATTGTGCTCGTAATCGAATTATTTGTGTCATTAATTTTGCAAACGCAAGGTTGTGTGATGACAATAGGCACACATGAGACCATCTAGAGGATGCGTCTATTAAGACCATAAAATATCTAAAGGACCCACTAGGTGGGTGAATAGGTCCACAAATATCCCCTTGTATACGTTCCAAAAACGTAGGTGACTCAGTTCCAACCTTTGTTGGTGATGGTCTAATAATTAACTTGCCGTGATAACAAGAAGTGCAAGAAAATTCATTATTTAAAAGAATCTTTAAATTCTTTAATGGATGCCCATATGAGTTTTCTATAATCCGTCTCATCATAATTGATCCAGGATGTCCCAATCGATCATGCCAAAGTACAAAAGTATTGGAATCAGTAACCTTTTGGTTTACTGTGGAATGTGCCTCAATTGCACTAATTTTTGTCCAATACAGGCCACAAGATAAAGATGGGAACTTCTCAATAACCCTCTTTTGGCCAGGGACATTCTTTGTAATGATGAGGTATTCAAGATTATTCTCATCTATTATCTCAATATGATATCCATTTTGACGGATATCTTTAAAACTCAGCAAGTTCCTCTTGGACTTGGAAGAGAACATTGCATTCTCTATGATAAATATTGTTCCTTTAGGCAGAGTTATAGTTGCTCTTCCGGAGCCTTCAATCAATTTACTACTACCAGAAATTGTAGTAACATCTGCCTTACACATACTTAAATGAGAGAAATATTTCTTCTCTTTGAATATCGTATGTGTGGTACATGAATCAATTAAACAAATATTTTTACAATTGGACGTTGATCCAAGTTTGCTTTGTGAGATATCCATATTTGCTTCCCATGGTTTGACATACAAAAGAAATATACGAAAAATATTAGTATTTTTTTTATAGATATGAGAATAAACAAATTTAAGTCTATGATTCAACATAATAGTTTCAGTGCGGTCATGAAAAAAAAATCTACTGAGGTTAGTCGATTAACTAAATCGGATAGTCGACTAACATGCCTTGCGGAAAAGGTCCAGTTTAATAGAATATATTGGTTAATCGATTATCTGTTATGTTAATCGATTAACTTACTGAAAAATCATTACAAATAAAGCATAAGATGAATGTGTAATCTAAAGTTATAAACTTTAGATTATTACTAAAATAATATTTAAAGTAATAAACAAAAAGATATTAATAAAGCATAAGATAAAAGATAATTATCACAAATATTCTTTACTAGCTTAAAGCAGAAAATATAAAATTTGAACCATATCACAATAATAGATAACTTATGTAAACTATGATAATTGTTTATTCATTAACTACTACGAATAACTAAAAATAAAAATATCAAACTGCTCAATCTTCTTTAACCATGGATCCATCACCGATCAAGTGATCTATTTTCCCCTCAGGGTGCTCAAAGAAGTCTGCCACATCCAAGTGGGTGATGTCAAAATTATTGTCAGAGACAAAATTGATTTTAGGGCCTTTACTCTTTAGAGATGCTTGATAAAGCTCAACCAAATGTCTTGGTATACGGCAAATTTTTGCCCAGTGCCCTTTTCCACCGCAACGATGACATATAGTTTCTGAACTATTTGCTTTTGGATTCTCATAATTCCATTTCCGCTTTTGGTGGTTATATTTCTTTGGAGGGTGACTAACACCAGGAAAATTTCTTCCTTGTACACGTCCACGGCCATGACCCCGACCACGACCACGACCATGATTAAAGCCATAGCCTTTTCCACGCTTAGCATAATGGGAATACACCTTATCTACTTCAGGCAATGGTGTAGACCCAGTGGGTCGATTTTCGTGATTTCTCATGACCAGGTCATTGTTTCGCTCAGCCACAAGGAGAAGAGAAATCAGCTCAGAGTACTTTTTGAAACCTTTCTCTCTGTACTGTTGTTGCAGAACCATATTGGAGGCATGAAACGTTGTAAACGTTTTTTTAAGCATATCATAATCAGTTATAGTATCTCCAGAGAGTTTCAATTTAGAAGTAATTCTAAACATTGCAGAATTATATTCAGAAACAGACTTAAAGTCTTGGAGCCTCAGATGAGCCCAATCATATCGTGCTTGTGGCAGGGTGACCAACTTTAAGTTGTCATATCTCTCCTTTAAGCCATTCCACAAGATAAATGGATCTTTGACTGTGAATATTCAATTTTCAAACCTTCATCAAGGTGATGGCGCAAGAAAATCAAGGCCTTAGCACAGTCTTGGGTGAATGCATGATTTCTGTCTTTAATGGCGTCTCCAAGACCCATTGCATCCAAATGGATTTCAGCATCCAACACCCATGTCATGTAGTTCTTGCCCGAAATTTTAAGGGCAACAAACTTTCTTTTCATAATGTCAGACATAATTAAAACAAAATTAGGAGGAGAAAAAATTCCTTAATTTTCTCGAAGAGATTCTTGAGATAGTAGAGCTTCATGCTGATAACGTGTTATAAAATATAAAGAACAAGAGCAATATTGCAGAGAAAGAGAGAGAAAATTCTTACTGAATTTTTGGGGTGATTTACAATGGGGTAATACCCCTCTATTTATAGAAGAAAAAATGATTTAGCCTCAAAGTAAAACTCTCTACAAGATAGACATTCACTCTAACTAGAATTCTATTCTTAACAGGAATAAAATATTAGAATCCTTAAAAGTAGTAACATTTCAAGTGGGCGATGTTCCACTTGCATTAAAGAAGCTCTACACTGATCAGGAATGGGCCTCCCTAGTTTGGGCCAAGCTTCCTTACATTGGGTTCTTGAGTCCCGCTAAAAAACCTTCCAAAGGACATAATTTCCAACTTTAATATATCTCAACTTAGTATTTCTATTGTAGTACTTTTTAGAAAAATTATCAGCTATCTCCATTTATAGGTAGCTTATTATAAAAATTGGCCAATTGATAAAATATTATTAATATTAGCCAAATTAGTTAATTAACTATTTGTAGCAAAAAAAAATCAAATATTTGCTTTGTTTTGAGTGGATGTTAGATTGGGCACAACTTAAGAAGCTTGAATCTCAGTTTTGGGATGATTTAGTGAAGTTTTGAAGTGGTTTGAATTGAAAATTCAGTAAAAATGAAAAATGAAAAATGAAAAAATGATATGTATATCATTTGTGTATCACATATGTATCATATTTGATCTATTGTGTATCACATGTATATCCATGTATACTTGTGTGTGAGATACATGCGTGATACATGTTTGATACATATTTTGCAGAAGACTTTTTTGAACTCGATTTAGTTACGAATTTTGATGCAAAACCATTCCAAATCACCTCCAATCTTCCTCAAATTTTGTATATTGACTTATCTATATATTTTTAATAAATTTCCACTATACCCATTGAAAAAGTTCCTTTTTTGTTTAGATTTTTGGAATATTGTATATATCTTTTTTATTTCATCACCTTCTACCTCATCCATAAAATTTCCTTTTCGTCTTGTATCTAGTGTTGCTAATCACGCTTAAAAATATGAAAGATGATTTTTGCATGTGATTCTTTGAGAGAAAGAACCCTATTATTTGGTATGTTAATTTTTATTGGCTAATTTTGATAAGTCTATAATTAATAGCTAGAGGTTGCTAAGTTGAAATTTATTTGGGACATTTATGTAAGTTTTCCTACTTATTAATCATTTATTTTTTGTGGCTATTCCAATTAGTCCCAGCTCCTGTTGTTCTCCAACTAGGTCCAACCTAGCTAATAAAGCTTTATTATTTAATTCCTCAGTTGTATGGGTTCTCTTATCTTTAACGAAATGAGTGCTTCTCATGGGTACGCAAGAGAAAAAAGGGTTTCCCCAATGCTTGTCTTTATTATTGTACGATATGCCCATAAGAATCCCAAAAACTCTTCTAGTTATCTTCAACTAGTTGCTTCTTCAATTATTTCACAAAGTTTTTTAGATGACTCATCATGTTCATTTTCTCTAGGACGATATGAGAAGGGACTCAGTCACTTTTGCCCCGTCGAATTGTAAATGGTCTTTTCCCTGGTACTATGAAATAGCAAATGATATGTCTCCATATAATATCTTATCACTCTTTTTTGCATAAGAAATTGCTTTTTATTGTTGATGGTTTAATGAATCACTGAACTTCTCTCGATATCGACTACTGATCCAAAATTAGCTAAGGCATTTGCGCTGTCTTCCATTCACGGAATCAGGTTTAGAGGTCCATTGACCCTATTGTTGCATATGGACTTCCTGGCTATGTGCGTTCCCTATATTTGGTTAATTACAAGTTGAGAATCAATTTTTAACTCGATGCATTTTGCATCAACTTCATTAGAGTCCTGCAACTACAACCTTATATTAGCATGACAATTAATAGATCGTCAAATTGCTTCCCTGGTTGGTTCTATGATAACCAACCCGAGATTGAACCCTCTGTGAATACCTAATTTTTGCATTATTTTAACATGTTTTAAGGTCATTATTTTTATTGTTGTTGTTGTATGTGTTATTTTAATTTTTGTGTATTTAATTGCTTTATTTCCTATCATAAAAAATATAAAAATAAGTATAGTTATTTCTTCATTTGTGCATTTTAGAAATTAACTAGCTGTTCAATAGGTCAATCAATCTAGTTAAATGTTCATTTGAATAAGTTATTTAATTAATTTATTGGTTTTTGTAAAATTTAGTTCAATAAGCAGGATAAAGGAAGAAATTGAGCCAAATTTAAAAGATAAAGTGGCCAAGAGTGCAAGACCAAGGGCTACCACTGAAAGGGTCTGAAATGACATAGTTTTACCTTAAAACTACGTCGTTTCATTAAGTGACCAAGATTAAATCACAACTCTTGATCTCACTCCGATCCAATGGCCTTTACTCAATGTCCTCATAGGTATATAAGGCTGCAAAAATCAAAATTTTGGCTATTTACCAAGCCTAAATTCCTCTCTCTTCTCACCCTCTCTCATCTCTCTAACCTAGCCTCCTCGCACCGCCTCTCCTTCGCCGCCGCCAGAACCGGCTGCGGGACCTCCTCCAAATCCCACCAGAATCACACCATATAATCTCCACAACCTCCTCTTTTCATACCTCTAAACCAAATCCTTCAAACCCCCTCAAACTCATTGAATCTTAGATCTAGGAAACTTAATCGTCATTTTTTTGCCCAAGTTCTTGAAGCTCCCACCACTACCATCCCACAATACCTACATCAACGGATAGAGCTACTCGAGACCTAAATATTGATGCCAATTCCACCCTGAAAATCCGGCGACCAAAATTCGACCAAATTCATGTGACCTCCCCGAACACCCTCGCTCGGCATATCACTATTGTATTAACCACTTGAATTGAAAAATGGTAAAAATCCTATTCTTTTTTGTGTTGCTATTTTTTTCCAGATTTTATTTTGTATCTTATTAATTATTTTTAGTATTAGTTTTTGAAGTTCGAACTTCTAGATTTTCTGTTTTTGCAATTGTTGAAGTATTTGAATAGTTTTGGTTGATGAAAGTGAGGTAGTAAAGAATACCTGAGAGTATAGGGTACTTGTTTGTTTGTTTATTTACTACTTCAAGACTTTTTGACTACAACGCTCAAAAGTCAAATTATTTGGTAAGAAAATATAGACTTTTGGGCAGCGTTTGAATAAAAGTCTGTCTTTGAACAATGAAGAGCAGATTTTGATTAAAACACTTAACACAATTTGAGATATTTAGTGAAAAAATGTGTCAAAAAGATTGATTTTTAATTTTGAAATAGTTGTTTGTTTTGATACATAAAGAGGACATGTATTTTACTCAGGGAGGAACAAAAATTGAGCCATCATCTCTTACACTCTAAAAAGACTTATCTTTGAGAAAAATCAGGAACTAAATAGCAAATAGTAAGCTAAAAATTGAGAGCTTGGTGAGTGTTTCTTAGAGCGTAAAAATCATGAAAAAAGATTAGAAGGATCCCTTGAGCAATTCATGAAGTTGTTAGCTACTAGTTTCAAGCATCCTTGTTGAATTTTCTGGGTTATTTTTTTTGTTGTTTGTTGCTGTCACTGCTGCTGATTTTAGTTCATCCATCTCTAATATTTTTTCTGCTATCCAGGTAATTCCTTTAATTTAATGAAATTTTTGATCAATAATTAATGCAAGTAAAGCAACTTGAGTCATTCATTATATTTTGAGCTTTTGAAAATATTCTATCCAGATCTATTTGAGCACCATAACTCATAAATGTTATAATTTTATTTTTTCTAGAGTTTGTTTTAAAGTATTAGAGCATTACTAAGTTTAGAATACATAATTATTATCATATAATATGTGATGGTGAAGTGGGTCTTATTTATTTATTTATCGTTTCTTTTGTTCAATTAGCAAGTCAGTGGTGTACATATGTAATTTTATTTTAGAGTTCGCATGTTTAAAAGACTAGTTTAAGTTGAATATACACATAGATATGGGATCATGCGCCATGTCATTTTGCTTTTAGGTTAAAGGAATTATGGGCTTATAACAGTTGATTCTTAAAGAAAGGAAAAGAAAATGTTCGAACGACACATCGGATTTCACCTTATATAACATGCCATTTTTGCTTTTTAGACTATTATTTTCTCATTGTCTTTTATATTTATTATATTGCTGTTATTTTATTATTTTATGTTATGTTATGTATTTTATGTTATTTTAATATGAGTCTATATAGTACGAACAAATCATTATTGCTTTCTTGAGCCAAAATTTCCTGAAAACAGCCTCTCTGCCCCTCGGGGTAGGGGTATGGTCTGCGTATATATCACTTTTCCTAGACTTTACTTGTAAGATTATACTGCACTATTGTTGTTGTTGTTGTTGTTATTTTTGTTATTGTTATTGTATTTTCTCATTGTCATTCCAATGAATTGAATTGGTCTTGCATTTGGTTTGGGTTAGCAGCTTGCCCCCTTTTTCCTTTTATTTTTTACTTCAAAGCTCACTCCAAACTTGTTAATTTTCATAAAAATCAGATTTTTTAAAACTAAAATAATTTAATAACTTTAGTAATTAATTTAAAATGCTAGAAAAATAGTAAGCATGTTTTGGCCTTTTTTATACGGACTCGCTTGCGTATCATCATAGTAGCTTTTAAAAAAATAAAAAAATTATTTTCTCAAATATTTTAATTTTTCCAAAAAAAATTAATAACGTAGTAATAATTCTTGTCATGAGTACTGCAGAATCGCTTGCGTAGTGCTGTCATGACAAAATTAATAAGTTTTGTCACGATCGTGCATTCGCTTGTGCGGTACGGTTTAGACAATTTAAAAATTATCAAATCTTTTCTTTAAATATTTTAAACAAATAAAAGTGGATATAAAAAAATATGAAAATCATATAAATCACAGTTTGTCCATAATTAATTCAAGCCAAATTTTAAGTCAATAAAGCAACCGTGCTAGAATCACGGAACTCGAAGAATGCCTTACACCTTCTTTCCGGTCAACATAATTTCTTACCCGAACTTTATTTTCGCAGACCAATAGTAACATAGTCAAACCTTCATTTGACTAGGGATTCAAACAAAGGTGACTTGGAACACCCAAAAAATCAATTCCAAATAGCGACTTTGAACAATAGAATAATCCATATTCAAATTTGTCACTTCAATTGGAAAAACTCTTTAACCCACGATCCACAACATATCTTCTATCTTTTGGGAGTAGAAAAGGGGTGTGACAGCTCTTGCAACTCTGCTGGGATAATCAGAAGTCTATCTTGTACATGTTGACTTTTATTTGACTTTATTAATTTTGTACATATTGTAATTTATTTGTGCTACATGTTCGCTTTTTAGCGTTTTGATATTATTGAACTGTACATATAAATTGTTTTCTCACGCACCCCCTCCGAGTCTTCTTGAAAATTAAAAATTCGGCATTTGCTTGACATAACCCGCTTTCTTTAAGATAGCCGAGGTGCTTGGCATCCGGTGAAGGATTTCAGTCACACATTGTTTATGTGGGGAGCACCATCAGTTAATCTGGAAAGCAATGCTAACGGTACACTAACCCTCCTCGGCTCGAGTTCCGCTCGAGTAAGCCAATTTAGATACCTCCCCACTAGGATTTAAACCTAGAAGAACAAACATCATGATCTAGTAGGTTCGCTTTATGTGCATCACGTGCATTGACTTAGCGAAACTCGGCACGGGGTTCGGGTCTGTATAAGACAGGTATCCTCTTTAAGACCATCATTTTCACTTATGTGTTACTTGATACATCATTTGGAAAGCTTACTTGCATTGTCGGCCGGCTTTAAAAAATTAGTGAAGCAAAATTAATTTTAAAAAAGATTTTTTAGTAGTCCTGCGTAAGGTGTAAAGATTAGTTTTAATAAAAATTAAAAGAGAAAAATACTCAGTTATCAAACTAAGCGGGTATGAGTCTCACCAAACGTGAGATACGTAGGCAAACCACATCGATTCTGACGCTCAATTTAAAAAAATAAAATTAAAAATATTTTTCTTTATTTCTTTCTTTAAGAAAGAATTTCTTAGAAACCCCAATTTAAATTAAAAAAAAAGAAATAAAAAATTCAAAAATATTTTTTTTAGAAGTCTTTTCTCCACAATTAAAAATATATATTTTTATTTATTTCAAAAATTATAAAAAATATAAAATAAACGTAATAAATGAAAAAGCCAGAAATAAATAGAACAATCCTTACAAAAAATTCCAAAAGAAGAACAAGCTGAAATTCAATATACATATAGGTTTTTCTTTTGAAAATTAAAAATAAAATTCAAAAAAAAATTTATTTCATTTTTAGAAGTCTTTCTTTCAAAAGATTTGAATGAAAAAACTAAAAAATAAAAAACAAATTATTTTAACAATTCCAAAAGCAAAAGAAAAAAATCGAAATTCAAAATATATATATATATATATATATATATATATATATATATATATATATATATATATATATATATATATATATATATATATATATATATATATATATATATATATATATATATATATATATAATTTTTTTTTTCTTCTTTGGAGATCTTTTTTTTCAACAACAATTTAAAAAAATGAAAAATATTTTCCTTGTTAGGAGCTTTCATGGAGTTTTTTTATATATGAAAAAAAAGAGTTAGCTTGTTTACTTTATTCCTAATTCGTCTGAACTACGTGATGATTTGATTTATGTGGCGTCATGATACGTAGGCAATCCCCACATCCATAAATAAAATGAGTGAAAAAATAAAAAAACAAAAACAAATGAGGAAAGAAATAAAAAAAGGAAAAGAGAGAGAGAGAGACAGAAACATGAGAGAAGAGGGAGCCATGATAGCTTCTAGCTCGAAGGGGCCCATTGGTTATTCAACTAATCATATATGCTTCCTAAGGAGCCACAACACCATTATCCCCATCGAGAAGCTGCTTATGCCGTAGCACCGCCTCCCTATGTGGTGTTGAACACGCAACCTTAAACGCAGCCACAATATTATACACAAAACCGAGCTCTACCTCCTAGAAATGCCAATCGTTACCAAGTTCCGTATAACCCCCAACCAAATGATCCACATTATAGTGGTCGCCCAAATGAGCCTTTCAGAAAGAATCAGCCACCTATAATGGGGAATAATACTCGAGCTTATTTCAAAAGCTAGTCAGGCTAGGTCTGTTGCAGCCTGTAGCTCCGAACCGGCCAAATCCCGAGTCCCCTTGATGTTCTAAACGTTAATACCACACAAGAGGGGGGGACGATGATTTGTGTGGTATCCAATTTTCGCTCTAGAAGTACCTGGTTCTTCTAGGTGTACTTACTACTACTGTTTGCAATTAAAAGTACATAAAATAAAGAACACGAAGATTTTTACGTGGAAAACACCTAGCTCAAAAGGTAAAAAAATCACGACCTACTACTCAGTAGGGTTTTCCCAAACATCCACTAAAATCACTGAGCCAAAACATCATTTACAAAACTCTTTGTAAACCTAAGGATTAACCTAATCCCCGTGTAGCATACAACCTCAACTGTTGCGACACCTTCAAGTTAACTCTATTTTGAATACTCAATGTACCTAGTACAAATGCTTCTATGAAAGATGAAAGGTACAATGGAATTGATTCTTCTATCTTGTCCAAGTAGCTTCAGGAATGCATACTCAAATCTCATATGAATTGCTTGCAAAATTGCCTCGCCTTTTTGCTTTTAATTTAGTTTCACTTCTGCGTTTGTGCAATACCTATAAAAGAGAACAATCACTATTACTTAATGAGTTAGTAATTAGAGTTTGATTGAGATTCAATTGTTGATCTTCCATCGAAGTTTAGTCCTTGAACAATACAAACTCCAAGCCTATCCTTTATATGGATCTCTGTTCTCTTCATAAGGATACTTTCCCTCCTTATCCAATATGCAACCTTTTCAATCAGTTCAGCAGATATTGCTGCTTGATCAATGGGACTTATCTCCTTCACGTGCATCTCACATATATAGTTGACAAACATTGTGCTTCACCTGATGGACCTGGTCCATGACTGAGTTCATTTTTCTTTCTTCAAAACTACACCTGTTCTTGGGCCAACAAATTCTCCCTTTTTGATGATGACAAACTCTGTGCTTTTTACTGATAAAAAATCTCTAAGAACTCAGCTTAACCACTAACACTTTAATTAGAAATTTCTACTTATCATCAAGGACCATGTTAATTAGGATATAAGTATCACTTAATTTAGAATAATGAGTAAAGCACAATATCTCTTCCCCCTTTTTGGCATCAACGAAAAGTTGCATACATTGTGAATCCCAGAATTTAATAAGTACTCATAGCCACTGGGGCAACTGCAAATGAAAACATTTTGCAATTATCAATAATCAACAAACATATTTAATCCATTAAGAACAGAATCATCATTGAACAAGAGAAAACAACAGTTTGTCATTGATAGAGATATGCCTTCACAAACAGACCATAAAAGGAAAGAAAAACGTCCAAAACTTAATCACAAAAAAATAGAAACATCCCTAATCTGGGTCACTAGGGGTCACTAGACTGGTTCAAAAGATAGGTGCTGGGAGATCTAGGGCTCGGAGTAACTAGGGGGTTGAGATTGGAGAAGGTTTAGCATATTCTGAAGCATTTCATCACTTTTCTCCTTTTCTTTTGCTAGCTCACTTTTAAGGCCATCTCTTTCAGTTTCCAATTTAGCCACACGTGCCTTGAGCCTAGCAATTTCATCATCCTTAGTTCTACACTCCTGAACCAAAGCCCTAACCTTGTTGTTGATGTGTGTCCTCAAAGAAAACAAAGTCTTAACACCAAAATGTTCTTTGTCGGATGTTATTTTCTATTTCTTCAAAGGTACGTTCAGCCTATCCAGCATAGTAGTCAGTATGAACCCATATGTAGTAGCATGTACCTTAGATCCATTGATTACCCTATCTAGTAATTTACAATTAAAGTAGGCCAGTTGAGTTATATTCCTCGCTCAAGGCGCTCTATAAGAACCAGGTCCATGTAATTTGCAGTGTGTCTTCTCTCCTGTCTGGGCAAGAGGCACTTGTTGACAAATTCAAACAAGACCTTGTGCTCAGGTCTTATTTCACTCTTCTGCACAAATCTAGCTTCAGGCACATCTTCAGAATCACAAAACCTTCTAGTGATTTCAACAGCAATGGGAAAAGAATTCAAACATAGCCACCTTTGCCTTGTATAATCATCATACCCTTCAGTAGGTATGTCTAGAATCTCACCCAGTTTGAGTGCATCAAACTTCACTTTCACTCCTTTCACCAGGCTGGTGACTACTCCATCCTTCACAGCAGCATTTGCCATAAATTCAATCAGCTCATTCATGACCAGCCACTCATCCATTTCAAGGACCATGTCTTTCCAACCTTGTGCAGCTAAATCATCCATCAGCCTTATCATCCCTTGCTCAACCATGTCCTTCAGCAATCTTCCTTTCAGAATTTTCTTTTGCCACATTTGGAAAGCTTATCCTGCTCCTTCTTAGATTCCTCTTCTCCACGCCACTCTCCATCTTCTTCACCAAATTTCTTTTGCTTGCCTTTCATTGCAGATCTTGTCCTCTTGGCTAGTGGGGGTTTATCAGACACAAGTACAGACGGAGACTTCTTGGAAGAAGCCTTGGACTTTTTAGGTTTAGGTTTAAAAACCTCCACTATTGTTCCCTTTTCTTGATGGACCAATTCCATCTCCTCTTCTTCTTCAACCTTAGAGGACTGTGCAATATTTTTCTTTCCCTTCTCCATTTTCTTATTTTTGCTTTCTTCTAGAGCTTTTTGTAGGTCAGCTTCACTTTATCTTACCTTGCTTCTTGTAGCCCTTCCCCTAGGTAGCACAGGGGCAATAGATTTTGGGGATGAAGTCTTTCTTTTCTTGGATGGCCTGGGAACAGTTGGGGCCTTTTGTGAGGTAGATTTGCGTTTCTTTGGGTCATAACTTGCCCCAGCCCTTTTCAAAAGATCAGCAAGAGTTTCCTCAGGAGATGAACCAGGTTCATCTCTTTGTTTGCTTAGATGAACCAACCCTTCAGCTTCTTCCCCAAATCTACTTCCCCCTGACATTATGCCACTCTTCTTCAGCTTCACATATAGCAAGAACTTTTCCTTTTCCTTTTCCTTTCCAACTCCTACTCGATTCAGCCACCTTTACATCTCGAATAGGTCCAACTAGAACAGAACCTATTTTCTAAGTCTCCAAACATAAAAGAACTTACCTCAACAGGGAGTTTCTTGAATATTCTCAATGTCAGAAGACCCATGTTCTTCACATTCACTAGCAGATATAAAGGATTCTGACTCAGAATTGGAGTCAGATTCTTGAGCTGGGCTTTCTTTCCTTTGGCTAGCTTTCAATCTCTCATTTAAAACTTTTCTTAGAGCTCCAGATGCTATAGTTTTTCTAGCCAACATTTTCTACCTCCAAAACCTAGGTTTTGGGGACTCACTTGGAGAAGTAGATGAGGATGTATTTGATGGAGATGGTGGTGGAGGAGTACCAAGATTATCTTGGGGGTTAGACATGGTTCTTCGTTGCTTGAGAAGCTTTGGGAATTTTTGAACAAAAGAATTATGGGAATTTCTGGAGAGGAAACGCGATTAAGAACTAGAGTAAATTTTTTCTGGTTATTGAATAATGAAGAAGGTTTGAGATGTGGTGTGTATTTAAAAGCAATTAGACACTTACTTAGTAACGACAACTTTTCAGAGGTCAAAGAGAAGTCTAATAAACCTGTAATTCCAGTCCTTTAATGATTTATTTGTCTTCCCTAGATTTTAGGAAAAAACCACAATTTAGAGTTCTAAATGGACGAAACTGGTTCAATGCCTCAAAAGAATTTGGCAATGACCGGACTTCTGCTCATGTTTGAATTGTTAATCTTTCTACTATGCAAAGTATTGAAAACATACTTGTATTTTCACATGAACTCATACTGATGAACTGGTTCTTTATATAAAACTCTCTTGAACATGCCTCAAATATCATAATAGAAAAACTTTGTAAGAGATCAGTGAATCATATATACACAAGTCACATGACTATACTAATTAAAGTATGAAGCAGAGTAAGAATTAATCTAACTATTTACACAAAGAATATAACTCCTAGCCGAAATTTTTTTTCCATTTTTTTCCATTGTGCATTCTGAACTGGACCTATTAGGTGATCTTAATCATTCCTAATTCTAACATGTTCCTCTCAAAGTTTTCTCTATTCATTGCTTTTGTGAAAATGTCAGCAATTTGCTTATCAGTAGCATAGAATTGTATGGAGATTAGTCATTTCTCATAGTTATCTCTTAAGAAATGGTATCTAACATCCATGTTCTTAGTCATCTTATAATGAACAAGGTTCTTTGTCATACGCATAGAACTAGTGTTATCACAAAATATTAGAATACAACCAACTTCAATACGAAAATTTACCAGCTGCTGTTTGATCCATAGCAATTGAGCACAACAAGATGGAGCAGCAACATACTCAGTTTCAGCGTAGATAAGGCCACTAAATTTTGCTTTTTGGTAGCCCATGACACAAGACATGAACCAAGGAAGTGTGCCATACTTGAGGTGCTCTTCCTATCCACTAGAAAACTTGCATAATCAACATCAGCATATCTATATATAAAATTGCTACCTTTTGGATACCAAGACACATATCAGTGGTGCTTTTTAAGTACCTTAGTATCCTTTTGACAGTAGTAAGATGAGACTCTTAAGAATTTTCCTGAAAGCGAGCACAAAATCCTGCACTAAAAATAATGTCAAGGTCTACTAGCAGTAAGATAAAGAAGTAAACCAATCATACACCTATACAACTTTTGGTCAACAGATGAACCATGTTCATCAACATCTAATTTAGTAGCAGTTGCAATGGGTGTGTCTATTTCCTTTGATTCTTCCATTTTAAACTTATTGATTAGTTCCTTTGCATACTTCTGCTAGTGGATCATGGTTCCATTTGGACTTTGTTTGACTTTTAAGCCTAAGAAGAAGTTAAGCTCACCCATCATGCTCATTTAAAACTCACTCCCTATTAATTTTGCAAAGTCCTTATTTAGTTTGTCAGTAGTGGCCCCAAAGATTATGTCATCAACATATATTTCTACAATAAGGAGATCCTTACCTTTTTCTTTTAAGAATAAGGTACTATCAATTTTACCTCTCTTGTAACCATGCTCCAGCAGGAATTTAGACAATCGTTCATACCATGCTCTTGAAGCTTGCTTGAGTCCATAGAGGGCGTTGTCTAACTTGTAAACATGCTCAGGACAATCCTTGCTCTCACACCCTGGTGGTTGTTTCACAAACACTCAATCTTTCAGGTAGCCATTTAGGAAGGCACTTTTGATATCCATTTGATGCAGGGTGAATTCCATGTGTGCTGTAAAAGCTATAAGGAGTCTGATTGCCTTTAGTCTTGCAACAGGAGCAAAAGTCTCATCATAGTCTATGCCCTCCTCTTGGCTATAACCTTGGACCACCAGTCTTTCCTTGTTTCTTGTAACTATTTCATCTTCATCAAGTTTATTTCTGAAGACCCATTTTGTACACATGACTGATCTATCCTTGAGTCTTGGAACTAGATACCAAACTTGACTTCTTTTAAACTGATTGAGTTCATCTTGTATAGCTATCACACAATCTGTATCCTGCAAAGCCTCAACAACATTTTTAGGATAAGAGACACAAAGGCATCAAAAGTGTTAGAATATACGCTTAACGCTAGAGGGGAGGGGGTGAATAGCGCTATAATAAAAAACAATGTAAATTTGCGGAATTAAAATTGCAGGAATAACGTAAGTGCAGTAATTAAAATGATAAGGAGAGAACACACCAAATTTTATCCTGGTTCACCACAACGTGTGGTTAGTCCAGCCCCCGAGAGACTCTCTCGAGTTTTACACTAACTTCGTTAAGCTTGCGGGTGCCTAACAAACCGTTACACTTGCTCGTAGATATACACTCTACAAGACTTCAACCTACTCGAGGATACCGCACCTTAAGACTTCAAACCAAGGAACTACTTTTCCTTCTTACAACAAGGGATTAGAATATCCCTTCAAGTGTGTGCAAACACTTAGCACTCAAGACAAGACTCTCTTTATAGAGTAGATATGAGTAAAAACAATACGCTCAAGAACACAACAACTTAGTCAAGAGTTTGGCTCTCAAAAAGCTATGAAATGAATATAAAATGATGGATATGAGACTATGTAAGCTTAAGCAAGAATGTAATCAGTTGTTGTACTTAAAAGAGTGATTTTGAGGTGTATTTATAGTGCTCAAAGTCACCAAGACCGTTGCTTAATTGCCAATCACTAATTGCTGATTTTGTGCTTGCATAATCGATTATATGATCTGCATAATCGATTATCTGCAGATCGTTCAAAAATCATATGCGGATTTTAAGCAGCATAATCAATTATTCAAGTTGCATAATCGATTATCTATTAACGTTAAAAAATCAGATGCAGATTCTGTGCAAGCATAATCGATTATTGCCTTGTGTATAATCGATTATATTTTAGCGTTTTAAAAATACTTTAGCAACGGTCTTAACATAATCGGTTACATAAAAGACATAATCGATTATTTTGCTGTATTGAAAATTCCGGTTATACACTGTCTGGACATAATCGATTATCAGAAAAGACATAATCGATTATTTTGTTGTTTTGCAAATTTCGGTTAACACTGTCTTAACATAATCGATTATAAGTAAGACATAATCGATTATATTGCTGTCTTGAAAATTTCGGTTAACACTGTCTTAACATAATCGATTATAAGTAAGACATAATCGGTTATATTGCTGTCTTGAAAATTTCGGTTAACACTGCCTTAACATAATCGATTATAAGAAATACATAATCGATTAGTTATGTCCAGATTTGAAAAACATGTTTGAAAATCATTTTGGCTAAGATGAAAATGTTTGAAAATCATTTTGGTTTAACTTAATGATGCATGAAAATGATTTTATGAGAGAAGCCAAGACTTGAATAAGTTGTCGGATCAAGATCACACTATAAAGTGACTCATTTATAACTTTCTTGATCTTGCTCTTTGTTTCTCATGGTCTTGGACTTTGGCATATGTCAATGTTCCATGCGCGTCGGTTTGTCATTTATCAAAACCTACAGAAATGAACACACGTTTAGTTTTAGCGACTTGAGAACGTGTTTCAACAATTTCCCCCTTTTTGATAATGGCAAACCAATATCGGGATATGCATAAGATAAGTATAAGTTCCCCCTCAATTTATGAGTTCCCCCTCAATTTATGCCAAAAATGTATTAGAGTGCATAGCCCTTATTCTTCCCCCTTTTGACATTAGCAAAAATAATGAACTTTCATTAAAAATATTAAACATACATGAGAAAGCAAAAAAATAGACAGAATATAATTCAAACGATACATAAAAAAATTATTATTCATTGTCATCATTAACATCCGGCTCGGCATACGGCACTCTATACGGAAGAACAATTTGGGCATATGGATAGTTGACATGATCAAAGTACCCATGAAGCTCATAAGTCAAACGAGTGACGTTTTGATCAATACGAGTCATTGAGGTTGAAAAAGAAGCAAGTTGGTCCGAAATGGTTTGAAGAGTAGGAGCTTGAGGACGACGTATTTGAGTAGGAGGAGGAGGAGGATTTTCACCAATATTGGGAAAGGAAGATTCTTGAATTTCCCAATGCTTTGTTGCCTTTTTGTGTGGACCGACGGAGGTGTCGATACCGGAGGCTTCAAAAATAGCCATTATGAGAAAGGCATATGGGAGTGGCTTATCGTCCCCAATTGCATCATACATATGAGTCATGACGAACTTGCACCAATTGATGCGAGCCCCGGTGATAATTGCATGTAAGAGTTTTGAATCCTCATGAGAGAGAGTTGTATGATTGAATTTTCGGGGTTTGAGAACTCGGGTGATGAAATAAAATATTAGACGATATTCTGGGCGCATGTGCGTAATAGTTGAGTGACGATTCTCCGGACAGTCGTCAATACCAATTTTGTGGAAAAGAAGTTGTTCATCAAATAAAGCGCCTGCTTCTCTAGTGTAGAGAGAAATGTCTTCACCATTTCATGGAAGGTTAGTGAGGAGTTGCAAGTTTTCCTCATTTACAAAAATTCGAACTCCATTGATGTTAGAGACAAGGTCACCATCTTCGTCCTACTGTAGATTTGAATAGAAGGCACGGGTTAGAATAGGGTGAATGTAAGGAGTTTGAAGATATAGAAAGTCAATGAGTTGGCTTTGTATAAGACTATTTTCTATTGATGGGGGTGCGCTATTTCGAAGATATCGAGTAGTTGAAAAACGAGGCGGAAGGATTTCTCGATTCTGAAATTTTTCAATGAATCGAAGAAGTTCGGGTTGAGCATCAAAATGCAAATAAGAGCCGTCTTTATAGTTGAAGACGGGTGGAGGAGCGGCGAAAGAGGAGGCAATTTGTTTGCCGGAGCGAGAGCGTTTAGAGTGCTTGCTTGCCATTAGTATGAAGAAATAGGAGTTGTTTCAAAAGTTTGAAGGCCTTGGAAGATTGTTTGAAGCTAAGAGTGAAGTGTGATGTGAGAAATTTGAAGGATGAAAACATCTATTTATAGAATTGAAGAAGTGAGGCATTTATGGAGCAAAAAGCTTCAGATTTATGAAGCCAAACAGTCATTAACGGTAACAAAAATTTGAATACTGACCGTTGGTAATCGATTATGGAGGCTGAATAATCGATTATTTTTAATATTTTGAATTGTAGTCAGAGAAGAAATCGATTATGCGATAGGAGATAATCGATTATTTGAAGACAGAAGTATTATGAGGGTCCGGGCTCGGGGAATAATCGATTTTGGTTAATATGATAATCGATTATTTCAGTCCAGTGAAGTGACGAAAAGCCGAGACGATAAAAGGTAATCGATTATTTCTAACATCTCATTCATTATTTTTGCTAATGTCAAAAGGGGGAAGAATAAGGGCTATGCACACTAATACATTTTTGGCATAAATTGAGGGGGAACTCATAAATTGAGGGGGAACTTATACTTATCTTATGCATATCCCGATATTGGTTTGCCATTATCAAAAAGGGGGAATTTGTTGAAACACGTTCTCAAGTCGCTAGAACTAAACTTGTGTTCATTTCTGTAGGTTTTGATAAATGACAAACCGACGCGCATGGAACATTGACATATGCCAAAGTCCAAGACCATGAGAAACAAAGAGCAAGATCAAGAAAGTTATAAATGAGTCACTTTATAGTGTGATCTTGATCCGACAACTTATTCAAGTCTTGGCTTCTCTCGTAAAATCATTTTCATGCATCATTAAGTTAAACCAAAATGATTTTCAAACATTTTCATTTTAGAGAGGCCTTTGTTTGTTTCCCTTTTTGACATGAATCACAAATAGAGTCTTTTTCAAATTTCATGTTTGGAAGACCAGTTACTAAATCTTGTGAAACTAGTTCGTTTAAAAGATTCATATTTACATGAGCTATTCTACGATGCCATAACCACATGTCGTCTTCTTTACTCATAAGGCAATTTACAAAACTTGATGAAGAATTTTCAAGATCAACCATATAGATACTATCCATTCTAATACCGCGATGAATAATTTTGAAATCACTACGACGGATTACTAAGCATTCTTCAGAGTCAAACAATACAAGATTTCCCTTGTCACATAATTGACTTATGCTCAAGAGATTATGTTTAAGACCTTTAACTAGCAAATATGCTTAATGGAGGAGGATTCGTCCTTACCGACCGATCCAATGCCGATAATCTTTCCTTTGTTATTGTCTCCAAAAATAACATTTCCTCCTTCCGTGGGTTTTAGTTGAAGGAATTTTGATGCATCCCCGGTCATATGTTTGGAGCATCCACTATCAAGGTACCAAAGTACACTTGATCCCTTCAAACACACCTACAAAATAAATTAATGAGATTTTGGTACCCAAGCCATTTTGGGTCCTTGTGCATTAGGTGCAACATATTGGTGTGATTGTCCTGCAGTGAAATGTCTATGTCTAGTGAAGCATGCGGGAGCAATATGTCCAATTTTTTTGCAATAATGACAAATGACATTCGGATTGTGCATTCTTCTAGGATGATGATAATTTGGGGGTCTAAATTTATTCACTCTATTTTTAGGAACATAGTTTTGATGTAGTTTTCGAAAATCTTGTCTAGGTGGTCTATACATGCCAACATTTCTTCTAGCATTCACTCTATTTGTAGGAATATAGTTTTGATGTGGTTTTCGAAAATCTTGTCTAGGTGGTCTATACATTCCAATATTTCTTCTAGCATTTGTTCTAGGATGGGTTGCAATTCTAGGATTAAAATTTCTAGGTTGAGTGTTGACATTTATTTTGTTTTGCCTAAGTTGAGTCTTAGGTGGTTTAGGAATGGACTCAACTTTTTCTTTTGGCTCGTGTTTAAAGCCTATACCGTGCTTAGTGGATTTTAAATTTACAAGCACTTCATTGAGATTTTTGTGTGAAGAATTGAATTTGTGCAAAGTGCTTCTAAGACTTTCTACTTCTTCCTTTAGAGATTTGCAAGAAGTACAATCCTTATTTGAGCTTTCGGGTTTATTGGCGCTTCTTTTGCCATAAAACTTGTTTTCCTCTTTTAATTTCTCATTTTCAAGAGTTAGTTTTTCAAAATCCTTTTCTTTTGATGAAATGAGTTTTCTTAAATCTTTTATAGATTTAGAAGCGCTAATAAACTCTTTATACAACTCATCAAATGCATCTTGCATTTCTTCTAAAGTGAAATAGTTCTTAGAAGTAGTACATACCTCATTTTGAGTTTCTTCGTGTGCCATAAGACACAAGTTTGCGGTCTCGTTTCCTTTTCCATCACTTGATTCGTCTCCGGAGTCGCCTCCCCAAGAGATGTATGCTCTTTGTTTCTTGACGGGTTTCTTCTCCTTTTTGATATTTGGACAATTTGATTTGATATGCCCGATTTCTCCGCATCCATAGCACTTTAATAGGTCTCCTTGTTGCTTACCTTTTCGTTCATACTTCTTTTGCATGAACTTGTGAAATTTCTTAATAACGAGTCCATGTAGTTACTTGTAACCATGAAATTTCTACGTACTTGAGCTATTGAGTTGTAATCCATGTTAGAATCCATGTTTAGGCTACATGCTTATCCTGATGGGATCCACTGAAGTCATTTCTACTGTTGAGCTATTTGCTTTCATTGCATTATATACACACTCATATGCATTTATATGCATATCATATCTCATTCTCTATTATTATTTATACATCATATCATTATTTTTGAGGTGATATTTCATGACATTGAGAGCCCGAGAGACTAGAGAGATTGGTGACTAAGTGAGGCCGAGGTCCTGATGGTGAGGATATTGATACTATAGCACGTGAGTTATCTGTATGGATTCTAATATTGATACTATAGTACATGCATTATCGGTGCAACATGTGAGGTATCTGTTCAGATTATAACGCTTGGGTTTAAGGAGCCTCTCTGAAGTCTGTACATACCCCTAGTGACCGTAGGTACCTACAAAGTACGATTGTCGAGTGCGGAGTGACTGTAAGGACTGAGTAGCTGGGGGGACTGAGTGATCGGGAGGATTGAGTGAATTGATACTCTAAGAGTATACATATGATTTTATCACCGAGTCAAATTGCATTTGACATGAACATAACATACATGCATAGAGATGTATTTTTCTCATGTAGTACTGTATCACGTCATTTATGACTTCTCACATATATTGATATATGGGCATCGAGAGGTATTTTTCACTTGCTATCTGGACAGAAAATGAAACAACTTATTTATTGTTGAAAGGATTTTTGGGAAAAATTATAGTTTTCAAACTTACTCATATTTTTGATGATTTCGATAAAGGATTTGGGTTTTCACTGATATACTTGAAGATCAGAACTATTTATGGAAACTATGAAAAAGTTGAGCATTTTATCTGCGAGTTACCTCTTTTATTACTTGCACTATGTTGTTAGGAATTGTTTTGGAATATTGGCGTCGAACCCGACCTTTGTTCCAGCTCGTCACTACTTTCAATACAAGGTTAGACTTGTTACTTATTGAGTACATGGGGTTGTTTTTACTCATATTTCACTTCTGCAACTTGTGTACATATGTTGATTGCTGATGTTGTTATGTTCGGCGGAAGCCGAATTTGAAGATGTACGTGCATTCTGGTTGTAGCTACATTTTGTTCAGGGTATCCCTTAGATTCATAAAACTTTGTTTATGTACTTTTCGAACAAATGATATATTTACTTAAGAGCTCATTATTTAAACTACCAGTTTTTGGAAATTTTTTGTATATAAGCCCAGTTAATTTTTTATATATTTTCTCATTAAATTGGATAGTTGTTAATCGGTTGACCTAGCTGATTGCGCTAGGTGCTTTCACGGCTAGTTGGATTTTGGTCATGAATCTTTCTTTACTTCTTTTTGTATCGGAGTTGATAATTGTATAGAGTATCCTTAAATAAAGAAACAGGGTGTATAAATTGGATATTTGGCTCGCAATAAATCTAGGGTCCTAATCGAGCAATTAGTAGTCCTATATATCCACCTCTTAAGACACAATATCTTGAGTACCTACAATGGCAACCACATATGTTGGCACGTGATGTTTGGACATAGAATCGATTCCTTGTTAATGGGTAAATCCAAATGCTCTTATTTCATGAACGTAGGGATGATTTCTTCCATTACTGACTAGAAAGACACCAAGTTCTCCTTTAGGTGGTGTAACTGTAGTATAGGTAGAAGCAACAGGTATGGAAAAACTTCTATATAAGGTTCGAAATGGTAAATAGAGGTTGAATAAACCAACGATCATGTAGTCATTTGGCTGGTTATTGAAAGAAAAAGCTAGCATCTGTTTCCCCTATTATATAACTGGTCACATCTCTCTCTAAACCTAACGCAATAGTTTCCCACTATAGGGATTTTTATCTATAGATTACGCCATTACTAAGGAGCTAACCAGAGCTCAGTTGACTGCTTCTATAGAGAAGGCGGAGCTTTCTTGGCTCAACATTATAGCATATAGGGATTCATTGCTAATACCACGCTTCACTAATTCAAAGTGCCTCGCTATGAGAATATAGCATCACCTAAGTTTTGAACATTCGCACCGACTGATAGCCTTCTCAGTAGCAAGAGCGCTTCTCTTCACCCCTTAACCTTAAGCAGAAGGACAAAAAAGAAATTATCAATTTTCTTGGTCTCACTTCCTCATATGCGCTCATCAAGCCAACTTTTCTTTTTGGAGGGAAAATAACGGTTGAAGTAGACATTTCGAAATGACAACATCGAAGATATATTTATATATATACGAGATTATGGTATCTCAGACTGCATTCCGAAAAAAGCATCTTACTTGTGGGTACTTACAGCTTCTACAATAAGCAAGTGGATGTGGCCAATTCATGGTGAAGGGATCATCTAGCCATTTTTTCGCTTCAACTCCCTAAATAGGAATAAGGGGTATTTTAAAATAGGGGTAATCAATTCGCACTTGAATGTGATAGTTCTCTCGATACCTTATTATAGCTTTGGAACTAGTGGCCTATTTCCCGTCGCGTTAGCCTTTTCCTAATATGCGGAGCCCTATCGAGGAAAGTCTCAGTGCTTTATCAATGGGTCAATAATACTAATCGTCTTTCTATGTCACTTCTACAGCGGAAAGAAGATAAGAAAACGCGAAGCGGTCTCTTGCTTTCCATCTTGTTATTTTTAAAGATTACCCTTTGTCTTTGTCCAACCTACTAAGAGGATCCTGTATCCAGCATCCCAACCTATATAAAGGGCTCTATTATTTTTTAGAGAGGTTAAAAATATACATTTCTCCTCCTCTTCTTCTTTTTCTTCTTTTTTTTTTGTCTGAAGAAAAATCTAATTATTAATAATGAACCTTTGTCGAAATAAAAGATAATTGGACACCTCTCAGGGATAGGCTAATAGCCATGCAATCATCACTTAATTATTACTCCATCCGGTTCATAATAAGTGACTTTTTAACTTTTTTATATGGTCTATAACAAGTAATTTTTTCAGATTTTAAGAATAAATTAATTAATATTTTCTTACATTGTCCTTGGAGTAAATGATATTGGAGTATGTGTTAGGAATATTTATATGAAGAGATAATAAAGGATAATATGATCAATTTTAACGCTAAGGATGTTAGAAGAAGAATTTCTTAATATGTGTGAAAACAAAAAAAAAAATCACTTATTTTGGAAAACGTATCGACATTTTATTCACATTCCGGTAACATCATTAGCCATGAATACTCTTCCTAAAATTTCGTCTTTACTTATTTTGATTGAAGGATGTTTTTGTTTTGCAGTATGGTAAACATTTCCATTATGGTGGTATGTGAAAAAAAAAAAGAAGAAGAAGAAGAAAATGAGAGATCAAGACCAAAAAAAGGTGTTGCGTACATATTCTGCTGTAGCAATCGCATATTTTAGCATAACTGGTTACCTAAAAAACATTAGTTGTTGATAATAACATGTGTATAATTAGTCACGGAAGTTTAATCCACTCATCAAAATAAGGAAAGTACTACTTTTTCTTTTGATGTAACATCTTTTTCCCTTTTAGTTTGCTTAAAAGAAGAACAACACACTTTATTATTAAAAATTATTTATTTTTAAATATTTTGTATTATCATTAATAACATATTTTTATAGCCACGTAAATAAAAAATATCATGACCAATTTAAGACCATATATTTCAATTTTTTTTATCTTTTAAATTTAATACACGATTAAACACCGTTATATCTTTTTTCTTGGTACTTCATGACTTTTCTCTATTAAATAATTAAGGATAACATAAGATTTTAAGTTATTTGACGGAGAGGACCGTTATAGTCGCAACTTTGTGCCAGCATACATACAATTATTTTGTATGTAAAATAAATTCAGCTGTTATGTCCCATATTTATTGTTTGAAAAGAAAAAAAACCCAGTGAATTCACTTGCATCTATTACAAACCTTGCATTCGTCCAAGTTAACTAATCCCTCCATTTCAAAAAAAGGAAAAAGAAAAAAGAAAGAAATATATTTTGGTATTTTTCTTTGAAAAAAACTTGGGGTAAAATATACATTATATTGTTAGAGAGAGAGAGAGAGTGATTTGAAAAATTCATACCCAAGAAAGTTATTTGACTCAATAGTAGAGTATTATTGATCAGTAGTTGTGACAAGTTGTCTTCTCTATGACTATAACAGCTAAAACAAACAAAAATAATAATAATAATAATAATAATAATAATAATAAGTCCAAAATGTTTTTCCAGACAAAAGGCAAAAGGGCACTTATCCAAGATTTTGGTGGATTTGCCTTGCAAATTGCAATACCTGACAGATATGTGTTTTGTTAGTTTAATTTATCATTTTCATTTTTCCAATTAAAGAAGTACATTCTCGTTTTAACTGAGGAAAAAGTGCTGGTTAATTATTTTATTGAGAAAAGTGATTAATTATGGGGATTGAGGAATTAAATAGGAGTATTTAGAAGGAAAGTTGAGTGATTGCCACTTTGGGGGCACAATAATATGTTTTAACTTTGGATAAAAGTATAAAATTGACACATAATGTATACTTAAAGTTATTTTGCTATTTTATTTCTCTTTGTCCAAAAAAGGTTTAAAGAAAAGGAAAGGAAAAAGTATATAAGAAAGTAAGATGAGAAGGGAGAAAAAGTGTATAATAAGACCTCTCTACTTAGAGGATTAGAAAATTGAGGAGTGAAAATAATTGAAGACAGGCATTTGGTGTTTGTCCGCAGCCTGGAATGTTTCTTAGTGCACTACTCATATTATTACTCTCTGTGAGGAGTCATAAATATTTTTCTATCTCTAACTAAAACCATAAAATTTGGATCGTGAAAGCGTCCTTTTAATATGAGATTTTTCTAGGTAAATCCGTATTTAATCGTAATACCTGATATAAAAATAATGATTTTATCTGTTGTTCTGTCTTATAATCTAGTTTACCAATCTTTTCTTTAGCCAAAAGTGTTTTTTTTGCCAAAAGTACTTTTGGCCAAAAATTAAAGTGTTTGGCCAAGCTTTTGAAAGGAAAAAAATGCTTTTGAAGAGAAACAGAAGCAGTTTGGAGAAGCAGAAAAAAAGTAGCTTCTCTCCAAAACCACTTTTTTAAGAAGCACTTTTTGATAGAAATACACTTAAAACAGTTTTTTGTAGCTTGGTCAAACACTAATTGCTGCTCAAAAATGCTTTTCAATTTAATTAGCCAAACACAAACTGATTTTCACCAAAAATACTTTTGATAAAAGTACTCTTAAAAAAATATTTCTCAAAATAAGTCGATTTTTGCAGCTTAGCAAACGCTCTATTATTCAGTTTTGAAACAATTACAGTTCCCAACTAATTTTAACATATATTCTTCTTTAGCTAATTTAGTTTATTTTGTATGTAATTTAAAACTTCTTTTCACCTAGTATTTAATAGCAGTTGTATTAGAAAGTTATATTCATATTTATCATCACAAAGCTAAATGTGTTGAGATATATATAGGCGATGATGATAAACCCCCGTTAAGGGTCAATAAGGGAGTCATATCTGAGCCTAATAGGCTACTTATGTAATTAGCTTATTTTCTGTAGTTAGGCTATATGTGTAAGTAGGCTATTTCTGTAATTGATTAGGCTACATTTGCAAAGGCTATATTTGATATATAGCCTTAGGGGTCATTTGGACAAGGCTGAAGGGTCATTTGATGAAATAATATCTTCTCTCTTCTTCGAGAGTCTTCCGAAACTCTCCTCCTTCTCTCTACTTTATCTCTCTAAATTTCTTCGATATTGAGCATGTTTTCATGGTATCAGAGCCTGTATAATGATCCGATGATGCTCTTGTGTGAATCAATGGTTCATTTGAACTATTTTCTGATAAAAAATTCGAGGTTTTTCTGAGATCAAAAGATCGATGATGTTTTTGACCCTATTAGGGTTCTTCCGAGTCTCTACCTTCACGATTTATGACTGTTCCTTCTCTATTGAACGGTTCAATCGTCTATTGTGAAATTTTCGGAGATTTTTCGGTGAGTTTTCAACCTCTAGGGTTTTCTGGTGGTCAAATCGGTTGTTTGATTGCCATCCGGTGGTTTGATACTCATTTTGCTGAGGTTTTGGTTATTGTCGGTACTGTTGCGACATCATTGACGGTATTTGCGGTAAAGTTTTGACGGTTACTCATACCTAGGGCTTTATCTGTTGTTAAAGGCCGATCTTCTCCGGTTGCGAAGAAGGACGGTAACCTCGTTCCTATTATTTGGTTGTGATTCTTTGACTGTGTGTGTGATTGTTTGATTCTAGCTGTGAATAACCTCTTTGAGTTGTGAGTACTGACTGTGTAGATTGTGAATATTGATTTTGGTGATATTTGCAAAAGGTTTAATTCATTTGAGCATGGCTGCTAACATGAATGCTGGTGGTTCTGGTGGTAACTCTGGTTCTATCGATCCTTCCAGTCCTTTGTTTGTACATTCTTCTGATGTGCCTGGTGCATGCCTTGTTTCCACTCCTTTCTCAGGTAGTGGGTATGGAGGTTGGAAACGTAAGATGACTATGGCTTTATCTGCTAAAAATAAAATTTGTTTCATTGATGGTTCCTTTTCCCGACCTAGTAATAATGTGAGCCAACAGAGGTTGTGGGATAGATGTAACATGCTAGTTATGTCATGGTTAACTTCTTCTGTGTCATCTCAAATAGCTGATAGCGTTCAATATTCTGACACTGCTCAAAGCATGTGGTCTCAACTTGAGAAAAGATATGGTACCCCTAATAAAACCAAAATCTTTGAGATTAAAAGGGAACTTTCTCAGACATCCCAAGGCTCCCTTGATATAGCCTCATACTTCAACAAACTCAAAAGTTTGTGGGATGAATTGGGGACAATGTGCCCAAACCATGGACAGAGGTGCACTTGTGCTGCCAAGAATGGTATTATTGAGGAAGATGATGAAAACAAGATTTATCAGTTTCTTATGGGATTGAATGAGACATATTTGGGAGTAAGGAGTAATTTGTTAATGATGCAGCAATTTCCTTCCCTTGACAGTGTTTATAATATTGTGCTCAATGATGAGAAACAGAGACAAGTCAAGTCTGTCTCTCATATCAGCCCAGACTCTATGTCTTTTAATGTTCACGCTGTCAGGCCTCCTGCTGGGTCCAACCAGGGTAAATTGACTGGTTCTAATTTCAGACCTAGAGTCAACTTTGAGCAAAATAGAGGAAACTTATTTTGCAGATATTGCAAGAAGTCTGGACACTTAATTGATAAGTGTTTCAAGCTCCATGGTTTTCCTCAAAACAACTCTTACACCAAGGGAAGGAAATCTGCAGCTGCTCATCTTTCTACTAGTCCTGATTGTGTGTCTGATGATACAGGAAACTCAAGTCTATCTGTTCCTCTAGGGGATCCTATTGCCAGCCAACCTGTGATACCAGGGTTGAGCAGACAGCAATGTGCTCAGATTGTGAATTTGATTCAACAGACTCTTTCAAAGGATTCTAGTGATCAAGCTTCTTCTCCCATGTATTCTGCTAATTTTGCTGGTACTATAATGTCTGAGAGTCTTGTTTCTGATTCCAAATTGTGCATGCTTACAAACATAAATTCTACTACCTGGATCATTGATTCAGGGGCTTCTAATTTATGACTTATGATAAAAATCTACTTTTTGATATTATACCCTTAGCTATCCCTTACCTTGTTTCCCTTCCTAATGGTTATAAAGTAAAGGTAACTTGTACAGGATCATTTGCATTGACTTCTTCTCTTACTCTTCACAATGTGCTCTTGGTCCCTTCTTTCAAACATAATTTGATTTCTGTTCATAAGTTGATGAAACAATTGAATTGCTTGGTTCTGTTCACACCAACCTCATGTCTCCTTTACCTGTTACAGGACCTTTCTCTGAAGAGGCTTCTGGATCTTGGTAAAGTGGAGGCTGGTCTGTACAAGTACTCTTGGTCACCTCCTTCCTCTTCTGCCTCTTCCAAGCCCTCTTCTACTTTTGAGCATAGTGTTTCAAATGTTTGTAATGATGATGTTGTTTCTGATAGCAAACATTTTAGCTCAATTGTGCAATCTTCCAGTTGTAATAATGCTGCTAATGCTGATATGAACTATATTTGGCATTTGAGATTAGCTCACACTTCCTTTGCCAATATGAAACATGTTTCTGGTTTACCTTTTTCTTTTGCTGCTAAACAACTTTTTCCTTGTTCTATTTGTCCTATGGCAAAACAAACCAGACTGCCTTTCCCTGATAGTAGCATTAGCACTACTAAACCCTTCCAACTTATACATGTAGATACTTGGGGCCCTTATCATACTTCCACTTCCCTTGGCAGTAAGTACTTTCTCACCATAGTTGATGATTTTTCTAGGGCCACCTGGACACACCTGATGGGTTCTAAAAGTAATGCATTCCCTCTGCTTAAATCTTTTATCTCCTATGTTCAGACTCAGTTCCATTCCATGGTCCAGGTTGTCAGGAGTGATAATGCCCTAGAACTGGGTTCCAGTGCAGAAGGGATTTCCTTTTTTAGTGAACTTGGGATTGTGCATCAAACAACCTGTCCTCATTCTCCTCAACAGAATGGGGTTGTTGAAAGAAAGCACAGATCTTTACTTGAAACTTGTAGAGCTCTTCTTTTCCAGTCTGGTTTGCCTATATCATTTTGGGGAGATTGTTTGTTAACTGCCACTTACATCATTAATAGATTACCATCTAGAGTTCTTCACTATAAATCACCTCATGAATTGTTACATGGTTCTCCTCCTTCCTATTCTCACCTAAGGGTTTTTGGTTGTTTAGCTTATGCTGCTGTCCCTATCCCTCACAGGGACAAACTGAAGTCTAGAGCTCATTCTTGTGTTTTGGTTACCCTTTTGGTAAGAAAGGTTACAAACTGTATGATTTGAATTCTAAGAAATGCTTTGTCTCTAGAGATGTTGTCTTTCATGAAACACATTTTCCCTTTAAATCTGCACCTCCATCTTCCTCTCCTCCTCCACCTATTCCCCTTTCTGATGACATCCTTGAACAATCTTTTATATTACCATCTTCCAGTGATTCTACCCCTTCTTCTCCTTCTAGTTCTTCTCCTGCCTCTCCTGTATCCATTCCTTCCCCTTTTTTTAATCCTAATGTTTCTCCTCCTGATTTACCTGTCTCTCAGCCCCTTCCCATGCCCAGAAAATCCACTAGACACCACAATCCCCCTTCTTACCTCCAAGATTATGTTTGCCAGCTTCCAGCCTTCTCTGGCTCCTCTTCCTCTAATTTGGAATCTGAACCCATGTATTACTCTCAAGCTGCATCTGTACCAGCTTGGCAGGATGCCATGAGAAAGGAATTTGATGCATTGGATGCTAACCACACTTGGGACATTGTGCATCTTCCTCCAGGCAAGAAACCTATTGGCTGTAAGTGGGTTTACAAAATCAAATATAAATCTGATGGTACTATTGAGAGATATAAGGCAAGGTTGGTTATTAGAGGTGATACACAGGTTGAGGGAGTGGACTTTACAGACACATTTTCTCCTGTTGTCAAGATGACTTCAGTGAAATGCATTATTGCAGTGGCTGTTAAGAACCACTGGCCATTGTATCAGCTTGATGTTAACAATGCTTTCCTTCATGGTGATTTGGATGAGGAAGTGTATATGAAACTTCCTCCAGGTTTGGTGGTATCTGATTCTGCTTCTCACTCTGCTTCTTCTACTTCTTCTTCTTCTCTTCCTTTGGTTTGCAAACTAAAGAAATCTTTGTATGGGCTCAGGCAGGCCTCCAGCCAGTGGTATGCTAAACTGTCATCTGCTCTTCATTCCAGAGGTTACAGGCACTCTTTGAATGATTATTCTTTATTTTTAAAAGGTACTCCTGATTCCCTTGTTGTGGTTGCTGTGTATGTTGATGACATTATTGTAACTGAGCATGACTGTGATGAGATTGCTGCCTTAAAAGTCTTCTTGGATGATACTTTCAAAATCAAGGATTTGGGGTAATTGCATTATTTTTTGGGTCTTGAGGTTAAACATGTCCCTGGTGGGATACATCTGAATCAGCATAAGTATGTTACTGATTTGTTGCATGCTTTTGACTGTGTCTCTGTTTCCCCTGTTGTCTCCCCTCTGGACATTTCTATCAAACTACATGCTGATTCTGGTGATCTTTTGCCCGCTTCTGACCAGTTCAGGAGTCTTGTTGGCAAATTATTGTTCTTAACCCATACTCGACCTGATATATGCTTTGCCGTGCAACATCTGAGTCAATATCTTAAATGCCCAAGGGTTCCCCATATGTCTGCTGCTATGCATGTTTTGAGGTATCTTAAAGGCACTCCATCTTTGGGTCTTTTTTACTCTGATGTTGCTGATTATTCTGTGACTGGGTACTCTGATAGTGACTGGGCAGCTTGTCCTGACACTAGAAGGTCTGTTACTGGTTTTTGTGTGTTGTTGGGTGGTAGTCTGATCAGTTGGAAATCAAAAAAATAACCAGTTGTCTCTCTTTCATCTGCTGAAGCTGAGTACAGGGCTTTAAGCAAGGTTACAGCTGAATTATCTTGGCTCTCTCGCTTACTTGCTGATCTTGGGGTATCTGTTCCTTCTCCTATTTCTATTTTTTGTGATAGTCAGGCTGCTGTTCACATTGCTAATAACCCTGTTTTCCATGAGCGTACTAAGCATATTGAGGTGGATTGTCATTATGTTCGCACTTTGTTACACAATGGTTTCCTCAAGCTTTCCCATGTTTCTACTTCTCGCCAGCTGGCTGATCTATTGACCAAGGCTTTATCTGGGACTGCTCTCTCTCCTCTTTTGTCCAAGTTGATGGTGGTTTCCCCCCTTCAACTTGAGGGGGGGTGTTGAGATATATATAGGCGATGATGATAAACCCCCGTTAAGGGTCAATAAGGGAGTCATATCTGAGCCTAATAGGCTACTTATGTAATTAGGCTACTCTTGTAATTAGCTTATTTTCTGTAGTTAGGCTATATGTGTAAGTAGGCTATTTCTGTAATTGATTAGGCTACATTTGCAAAGGCTATATTTGATGTATAGCCTTAGGGGTCATTTGGACAAGGCTGAAGGGTCATTTGATGAAATAATATCTTCTCTCTTCTTCGAGAGTCTTCCGAAACTCTCCTCCTTCTCTCTACTTTCTCTCTCTAAATTTCTTCGATATTGAGCATGTTTTCATGGTATCAGAGCCTGTATAATGATCCGATGATGCTCTTGTGTGAATCAATGGTTCATTTGAACTATTTTCTGATAAAAATTCGAGGTTTTTCTGAGATCGAAAGATCGATGATGTTTTTGACCCTATTAGGGTTCTTCCGAGTCTCTACCTTCACGATTTATGACTGTTCCTTCTCTATTGAACGGTTCAATCGTCTATTGTGAAATTTTCGGAGATTTTCCGGTGAGTTTTCAACCTCTAGGGTTTTCTGGTGGTCAAACCGGTTGTTTGATTGCCATCCGGTGGTTTGATACTCATTTTGCTGAGGTTTTGGTTATTGTCGGTACTGTTGCGACATCATTGACGGTATTTGTGGTAAAGTTTTGACGGTTACTCCTAGGGTTCATACCTAGGGTTTTATCTGTTGTTAAAGGCCGATCTTCTCCGGTTGCGAAGAAGGACGGTAACCTCGTTCCTATTATTTGGTTGTGATTCTTTGACCGTGTGTGTGATTGTTTGGTTGGGTGAATAAATGTGAAATTGTTGGGTGAATAAATGTGAAAAGCTAAAAACTCCATTAGTAGGGTTATTAATTATAAAGCTTGAAAACTCATAGGAGAAACTCTTAAATGAGTTTTGTGATTGACAAATTGATGATTAAGTTTCGTTTTAAACGTTATTTGGAAGTTGTGGTCAAACTTTAAGACTGTATTCCGTTAAGATTTGAGCTATTTGATGATGTTTTCTGTGTTGAAATTTGTAGGAGATGAAGCTTTATTTTTATATACAATATTATTATTCTAGTATTATATAATATTAGAATGTATAAATATATAATAATATTAGAATGTATAAATATTATTGGAAAAAACTAATGGGCTATGTGGCTGTAAAATTATACGTAAGTACAGAAATTCAAAAATAGCCAGATTTTCAACTGATCGTACAAAAATAGTCCAATTTCAAAAGTAATCAAAGTTTAGCTACTTTTTATGTAATGATAAATTTGAGCAAAAACACCGTTCAAAATCCGGAAAATACTCCAGTATATTATATTAGAGTTCCAGCATAAGTATACTTGAACTCAAGTATATTATTACCGGAGTTCCAGAAGCATAATATGATGGAGTTCCAACATAAGTACACTAGAACTCCAGCATAATATACTGGAGTTCCAGCAAGTATACCGGTCCAGCATAATATACTGGAGTTTGAAACATTAGTGCTCTAGTCTCGAGTATATTATACTGAAGCCAACAAAGTATACCGGTTCAGCATAATATGCTGGAGTTCATACACAGGTGCACCGAACTCCAGTATATTATGCTGGATTGGTCTCTATAGCAGCAAAATAATTGTTATTTTTCATTGACTTGGTAAATGTTGGCTATTTTTGAATGACCAGTCAAAAACTGATAATACTATGCTATTTTTACTGTAAAATTCTTGCTATTTTTACTTTAAAATTCTCTTCAATATTTCAGCCTCTTATACAAAGAAGATGGCGTTTGGTTTTGCCTCTATTATAATGCAAAATGGATTGATACAGTCCAATTTCAATTATTACTTGGTGTTCAAACGGAAAGAGGGATTTTTATTAGTTGTAAAGTCGATTATCATGCAATAAGCCAATTAATCGTCACGTGAATAATATCATTCGACCAATCATCAATTTTTTTTCATATATCTGTCCAAAGATTTGGTATCCTACTTTGATGAGATTCCATTAACCCGACAATTGCATCAATTTTAAGCTATTTCTTTCATTTTATTTAAAGAATTCAAAAGAAAAGAGAAGTAGAAACTTGAAGATTAATATGAATTTCAACAAGTTGGAACTAAATCAAAATGACAAATGCAATCATGAATAATTCGTCGCATTTCAGTAACATTTAGTAAGAAAATTATTATATAACTCATTATTTAAGGTTAACAAAAATAAAGTACTTCATATTCTATTAAATAATACATCCCATAAGAGAATTCCATATATTTCTATAATTTTTGTAAAGAAAATTTTATATAAAGTCTTAAAAATATATATATAAATTATATATATTTTAGTTTGGTTCAGATTTTTTTTACTCAATATCAAATTAAATTAAACCAAATCTCATCGAATTTTTTAATTAATTTAATTTGATTTTTTGATTCGATTCGTACACCCTCGATTGTAACTCTTAAGATTCTATCGTTTTCCCATTTTCAAAGTTACATAAATAAGAGATGATCAATAACGTTATATGGGCTCACCCAATTCGGTTAGTGAGTCTGCCTCATCTTTCCTCTTTTGAGGAAAATCCAGTTTTGATATTTTCTACTTTGGTTCTTTTGTGAACTGCTTCTTCAATTGTCAACCCATAGACTCCATTTTCGTAAAGTTCACTCTTTTTTGCCAAAGCCCTTAACCTCTCAAGAAGCACTTTCTTTTTAACTGTGTACTCATTTTGTCAAAGGTCCTTTTGGACAATGCAGTCACCATACTTTATTTCAAATCTTAGCTATACAACAAATTTACTACTCATTCAACTCGACACTAACTTAAAAATTCGTGATAGTATTCATTAAAATTATCAATTAACTGTATAAATCTACATAAATTACATACTTAACAAAAATAAAAAACTCTCTTTATATAAGATTCAAAAATCTACATATATATATATGTACGTGATCATACAAGTAATAAAATGATACTCGAGTATCGAATCCACAGAGACTTATATTAATACCCCACAATATTCACAACTTGATAGAAAATTGTGGAGGTCGAGTGTTACGGTTGTAGGCTAGGAGGTAGTTGAGTCTTGCGTTGCTTTGTACCCTCGTGAGCAAAGTCTTGTGAAGTTTTAGTCTAAAATAGCTAGGAGCATTATCGTGTCTTAATATTTTCTGTTTTCGGTGCAAGATCTATTTACTAGCCATCATTTCTGTCTTGTATTTTCTTCTGCATTTTACCTCCTCCTCAGAAGAAGCGATAGGGGTATGTGCAAAGACTGCAAGGTTATTCCGGGAGAGTCCCTTTCGACTCTTTATAGACTCCTAGTGATGGATGTCGATCTCTGAGTGAAGAGGAAGAGGAGGGGTGCTCGGGGACAACCACGGATTAGATGGGGTGTTTTGACTAAGGAGAAAGCACAAGAGTTAGAGAGGAGGTTAGCTGAGGGCGGAGCTTGGAGAAGTTCTAGGGAAGCGGACGCTATGTGGTCAGAGACGGCGAACTTGGTTAGGGAGGTAGCGCTGGACGTGCTCGGGGTAGCCAAGGGCTATTCAGGCAGACATCAGGGTGACTGGTGGTGGAACGATGTAGTCGAAGGAAAAGTAGAGGTGAAGAAGGCGGCGTTTGCTAAGTTGGCAGGGAGCACAAGCGAGGAAGAACAGAGAGCGAACAGGGAGATCTACAAGGTGGCGAGGAAAGAAACAAAGCTGGCGGTTACGGAAGCTAAAAACGCGGCGTTTGGTCGCATGTACGAGAAACTAGGGGAGACAGGCGGTGACAGGAAGTTATTCCGGTTAGCTAAAGTAAGGGAAAGGAAGGCGCGTGATCTTGACCAAGTTAGGTGCATCAAGGGCAAGGATGGTAGAGTTTTGATGGGGGAGTCTCAAGTCAAGCAGAGGTGGCAGGCGTACTTTCGAGATTTACTTAACAAGGAGGGGGATCGTAACATAAAGCTAGGAGAGTTGGGCCATTCAGAGCAACATAGAGACCTTAAGTACTGCAGACGCATTAGGGCGGAGGAGGTCATGAGGGCTTTGCGCAAGATGAGTAGGGGTAGAGCTACCGGGCCTGACGAGATACCGGTGGAGTTCTGGAAGTGCATGGGTAGGTCAGGAGTGGAGTGGCTCTCCAAGTTGTTCAATGCGATCTTCAGGACCAAAAGGATGCCGGATGAGTGGAGGTGGAGTACGGTGGTGCCCTTGTACAAGAACAAAGGGGACATCCAGTGCTGCAACAACTATATGGGTATCAAATTAATAAGTTACACCATGAAGGTCTGGGAGCCGGTGATCGAGGTGAGGGTGAGGGAGATGACAAATATATATCTGTGAACCAGTTCGGTTTCATGCCGGGTCGCTCCACTACAGAATCTATCCACCTTGTCAGGAGGCTGGTGGAGCAGTTCAGGGATAAGAAGAAGGACCTGCACATGGTGTTTATCGACTTGGAGAAGGCGTATGACAAGGTCCCAAGGGAGGTGCTATGGAGGTGCTTGGAGGCGAAGAGCGTGCCAGAAGCCTACATCAGAGTAATCAAGGACATGTATGATGGAGCTAAGACTAGGGTTAGGATGGTGGGTGGCGACTCAGACCATTTTCCGGTGGTTATGGGACTCCATAAAGGATCGGCGCTTAGCCCTCTCTTGTTTTCTTGGTGATGGATGCTCTAACCCGACATATTCAAGGGAATGTGCCTTGGTTTATGCTATTTGCTGATGATATAGTCTTGATAGACGAGACGATGGTCGATGTTATTGAGAGGTTAGAGGTATGGAGAGAGACTCTCGAGTCTAAGGGTTTCAAAATAAGCAGATCTAAGACAGAATACCTGGAGTGCAAGTTTAGCGCCGAGCCGAGCGAAGCAGGCAGGGACGTGATGATTGGATCTAAGGTTATCGCCAAGAGGGACAGTGTCAGATATCTTGGGCCGGTGATTCAGGGGGATGGAGAGATAGACGGGGACGTCACTCATCGTATAGGAGCGGGGTGGTCAAAGTGGAGGCTTGCATCAGGAGTCCTGTGTGACAAGAAAGTTCCACAGAAACTCAAGGGGAATTTTTATAGAGCTATGGTTAGACCTGCAATGTTGTATGGGGCAGAATGCTGGCCAGTGAAGAACTCTCATGTTCAAAGAATGAAGGTTGCGGAGATGAGGATGCTCAGGTAGATGTGCGGGCTCACCAGATTAGATAATATTAAGAATGAAGTTATTCGAGAGAAGGTGGGGATTGCCCCGGTGGATGAGAAGATGCGAGAAGCGAGGCTGAGGTGGTTCGGGCATGTGCGGAGGAGAAGTCCTGATGCCCCGAAGAGGAGTTGTGAACGGCTGGCGATGGTCGGCGTTCGGCGAGGCAGAGGGAGGCCTAAGATGTATTGGGGAGAGGTGATTAGGCATGACATGGCTAGTATGCAGGTTTCCGAGGACATGGCCCTTGATAGGAAAGTCTGGAGGTTAGTATCAGGGTTGTGGGATAGGGGCCCCTAGAGTTTTTCGTACTACTCACCCGGGGTTTGGTGAGACTTGACAGGGCTATCCATAGAAGTTTTGTGTTTTGGATTGTGTCTCCCGTATGGTAGTTACTGTATGATATTATTGCATGCTATTTATTTATGGTTCTTATGTTTAGATAGTTATTTATGCTATTTATGCTGGACTTACTAATGTTATTTTGGTTTTGTTTTTGTTTTTGTTTTTATTTTTGTTTTTGTTTTTCCTCTCCTCACTGAGCCGAGGGTCGATTGGAAACAACATCTCTGCCCTTTCGGGTAGGGGTAAGACTCGTCTACATATTACCCTCCCTATACCCCACTTTGTGGGACATTACTTGGTAGTTGTTGTTGTTGTTGTTACTTTATGTTCCTATTTCTCCTATGATCTCAATGGTGAAACTAATATTCTCTCCTTTTGTTTTTCTTATTATCTTGAGTCAAGGGTCTTTCGAAAACAGCCTCTCCACACCTTTGGGGTAGGGGTAAGGTCTGCGCACATACTACCCTCCCCAGGCCCTACTTGTGGGATTTTTCTGGATTGTTGTTGTTAATATTCACCAAGATTGTTATTAAGTCGAGTCAATCCGAGTTTAAAAGTGTGAATACATTAAGTAATAGTTTTAACTTATAACTAAATTATATATCAAGCAGCAAAATGATTATTGTGTATTCAGTAGAGACGAATATTCCAAGGTTGTGATCGATTCACCAATCCCATTGTGCTCTCGTTAACTCTCAATTTCATACAATTCACTCATGGTTGCTAAGTAATCGAATAATTTCTCTCATAGCCTTCTCCCACAATGTTACTCGCTTATTCAAAACAGATTAACACCTATATTCCTGTGAAATTGATTTATTAAGAACACATTTAGATTACGATATTTAATTAAGCACAATGACTGGGTATTTTCCTGTCCTAACTATAAATCCTCCCCCTCTGAGTTAAGATCATGCTGAATAGCTAATTTGTTATCTAGGATTTTGATGGAACCTTTTGTAGGATAAATTCATGTTATATTTTTGTATAATTGAGCCGTTAGATTTCTCTACTTGTTCAACGACATGTTTATTATTGTTGATTGAATGACCATCGATTGACTGTGCCTATTTATTATGTGTTGCTTGAGAAATGATACATATTTAGGTGGTTGTTGAATAATATCACTCCTAACGTATGTGACAAATCAATACAACGGGTTTTAAGGCAGGTTTAGAAATAACAAAGCATTGACATGGTCATAATGAGTGGTTAGATAAAGCCAACTAGCGTAGTTCGAGAGAATATATATATAGTAAATTATTGTAGTTGCTCGAGAGAGAATTACGGCACTTAAAGTGCTCACGATCAGTAGAGAATACATTGGCAAAATTGTAGGGAACATAGCTAGAAGGATTCTGACAATTGGGGAAGTTATAACTCTAGACCTCCTTAATTTAGTCTCCAACCCTTTGTCTCCCTAGTTGATAATTTTACCACTTTGTAGTATTTGCTAGTTTATAGTTAGAAATGTAAATCTCAATCTTTATAATTTAGAAAATTGTTCAAACTTGTCTTTTTAGTGATATTAAACAGATATAGCTATACCTTAGTTCTTTGTGGGATTCGACTCCGGACTTTTAGACCGGATTATATTTGCAATGGCCGCTTATCCTTTTTAGGGCTAGAGTTGGGCGTGATCATTAAGTTAATTTTAAACAACAATATTCATGGCTAAATCATAACCCCATAACTATAGGTTTTAGCTACTCATGATAATATCTAACAATTTCACAAGTGTTGGATAATTGAAAATACTAAGAAAAAATGAAGAAAACGTAGATATCCTTGCTCCCCGGTGCTTCCCGTATGTAATTTTCCTTCAAAGTAGCGTTCACTCCTCCCCCTCCCTCCCTCCAAATAAGCTTAGTCATGCTATTGTACATGTTAGGTAGATCTCGGACCGGAATAACTTTGTCCTCGACAAAGTCTGAGAAATTCCTGTCACTAGTGCCCAAGGCAGGATGGGATACTGGCTCTGGCTTTGGCGCTGGCAAATTGAGCATTCTGTAAATGGCGCCTCATGTGGTGTGGAGCATTGCCTGTGGCGGCGCTGGAATTCAATATTTTCTATTTTTTCTCCGTTTTGTCTTTAATCTCGCACCCTTTACTCCTATTACCTCCGGATAATTCCTACATGTAAAAACACCATGAATTAACATAAATCTATACATTTTACCTCCGAAATCAACGAAACACGAGTAAAACATAAGTATATATATATATATATATACTTCAGCTAAATATCATTCATCCATACACATATTATCAATTAATTTGTAAACTAACAACGACATCTCAGCTCCAAAGCTAGTTAGGGTCGATATATGACTCCTCATCATCCATTTTCTTTCTCTCTATACAAACAAATTTTTACCATACATATCTGAAAACTTAATTGTCTAACATTGGAAATCCTCTGTATTTTCTATTGATATATGAACCTTTTTAAATGCAGTAAAAAAAATTAGGCGAAATGTAAAAACAACATTCTGCTTAAGCCTTAATCTTAACTTGGTAGTGTTATTTATAAAGATCTTTTGCTTCCATTATTTCTTTTTACCACCCAAATCTACATGGGTTGTTCATTAATCTGTGTCGAGGTTAATCAGTAAAATGAAAATTATAGGGACAAAATGGGCTCAGCTGCGCGTTTGGTGTAAGAAAAGTAAAACGTGTCGGTGGTCATCTTTTTGAACATGAGGGCGCCTCACTTGCACTTTAATTTCACTCTTACACTACATTACTATATTTAACACCTTTCTCAATACCTTCAAAAAGATTTAGAGCATTTCTGTTGCTTCATTAACAAGTGAACCCCACTTTCCATTATTTTCCACTCTCTCCATTGAGCCAAAACTCTCTCTCTCTAGAGCTACTATTTTCTCCTTGTGTTTTGATCATTCATACAATACAAAGAAGGGGTGGGGCAAAATGGGAGTAAAGTGTGTTTTTTTCAAGATTCTTGTGCTCATCATAGTGTTAATGGTTATGGGAAATGAGGGTAATTTGGTAACTGCAACAAATCATGTTGGGACAGCATGGGCAGGTTCAAGGTATGAGATTGAATGTACAATGTGTGCAGCTTGTGACAACCCCTGTGCCACCCCATCTCCGCCACCTCCTCCGCCGCCTTCTTCCTCTAACAATTGTCCTCCGCCACCCTCTCCTCCTAGCTCCGCTGGTGGTGGTGGTGGTGGAAATTACTATTATTCACCTCCACCACCACCCTCCTCCTCCTCTAGTGGTGGTGGTGATGGTGGGGGCAATTCCTATTACTCACCACCTCCACCTGGTGGTGTTATTGGTGGTTACTACCCTCCACCCTACCAAAATTACCCTTCTGGCCCTGTTCCTCCACCTCCTAATCCTATTGTTCCTTATTTCCCCTTCTACTTCTATAATCCTCCACCACCTTCACAATCTGCTGCTTTTAAGCTCACTCATTCTTCTTTTTTTACCACTATGTTCATTTTCTTCTTCATTTTCCTTTGAGATTTTTCCAAGGAAAAATGTATAAATAAAGTGTCGGAAACACAGATCTACAAACTTGCAGAGGTGAGAGCAAGATGGATTTATCCTTGGATTATTAACAAGCTGAAGAATTAATGGTGAATTGAATTGCTGAAGTGAAGTTCTCTTCTTACTCTCATCCTGTGGAGTAATTAATCTGTAAATTCTTTGACCATTGTTCTAATTATGCTTCTCAAATTTTAGCTTCTTAATTTTTCTAATTGTAAGGAAATTACTTTATTCAATTTTGCAAGAATTATAAAGTCAACTTTTAACTAATAGTCTAATTGTTGTTGTGCTTCTAGACTTGGTAATTCAGTTCACATGATCATCTTACACTTGTCAATCTTATGCATTAATTATTTAACTCATACACTATAGAATTGATTTATGTTTTGTTTTTGTTTTAGAGTGGTCCAAGTGTATAATAACAATATCTTCAAAAGAGAAGAACTTGAAATGCCTTAGACAAATTGGCAACGCATGTTCATAATTTTATTTTATATGTTTATTTTCACATACCATCAAAGAGAAGAAAAAAAAAGGATTTCCGTTGCCAATTGACAGTTGAAGATGAAGATAATATTATTGCTACTAATTATATTTCATGTTCCATTCTATGTCTTGTACATAATAATATTCAAAAACTAAACAGGATGGGATTCAAAGCATTCTCTACTGGTTGAAGCTTCTTTTGGCTAGAAAATCCGCTACAGATCCCTATGGTAAAAATAGTACGGACTAGCCAGTTTTCGGACTGATTATTCAAAAATAGTTAGAAAAAGTCATTAAAAAACAGCTACCATTTTGCTACAACAGGAAAATTTTTAGCATAATATAATGCAGATTGGATCACCTGTGTATGAACTTCCAGCATATTATGCTGGATCGATATAATATACTGAAATTTTTTCTGATTTTGAACAGTGTTTTTGTTTAAATTTATCTTTATATAAAAAATGACAAATTATCGATTACTTTTGAAAGTGTAATTATTTTTGAATAATTAATTATAAATCAAACTATTTTTAAATTTCTAACTTAAATTGCAAGTATTTCTGTTAAATATTGATTGATGGTCAAATCACTAATTTACTAAAATATAATTTTTGATCAAACGATACATAAATGTATTATAATAAATGGTACTTTCATTTCATTGCATTGTCGTTTGCAGCTTTTCCAAATAGGAAAAACTGAAACTTTTAATGAGAGGGCATCAATGATAAATCTTTGGACATGGCCACGATGGATTTGCAAAGAAAAGGAAGATTCTTAAAAAGTAGGACATGTTTTTACACGTTGCTATGTCCTATTTGTCCATACTTAAGTACGAGTATATGTAAAAGAATACTACTATTGTTATAGCAAATTGTCAGAACAACAAGACATTGTGTAGTTTCTTGTTTAGTTCAGAAATTAATCTATCTTTTCAATGTTTTTAACCACCACACAACTGGAGTACTATTAGACACCCTCTTTAATTTAAGAACATTATCGAAAAGTTTAATTCTTTAAATAATTATAGTATCATATACACAATTTTTGTAAGTTTTAAGTGGGCAGTAGCCGTGAAGAATCTTTAGTCTTGTATTATTAGTGTAAGGTGATAAAAGAAATTAAATAAATAATAAAGAAAGCATAGTTGATAAGAAGTTTCATCTTATCTTGAATGAGGTAAGATGAGCCGCCAACCTTAAAACATGTGAACACAAGTGTGGGCTAAAATGTCAGAAGAAGTTGGTATTTCCTTCTTTTTATCATGTCCAACTACTTGCGCTATGTTTCACGTAGCACATTTACCACTGGATTTTAATGCTTCCTAAATATATGGTTTCTCATCCAATGTAAACAACAAAATTTAACTTATACCATATTCATTACCGACTAAAATTTTTGTTATATTTTAATGTATTACAACAAGATAATTACTTTATTTTCAAGTTTTAATATCAGAAATGCTATGAATAATAATCTTTTCTCTAATTCTAAGTAATTTTTCTTGATGGAAATACTTACAAGTAAAATTAAACTCTAAAATGAATTAAGGCACTCGTAACAAGCATAGATTGAATTCGTCTCTAGCAAATATGAGGCAAAAAAAGATGACATGAAAAACTTGCAATATTTTTACTCCAATATATATTATCACTGGGAGAGTGCCTTGTATTGTTTTTGCCACGATCCGGAATTTTCATTTTCGGAATCGTGATGGTGCCTAATATTTCACTTGTCAGGCAACCAATGTTAGAAGATTATTAAACCAACTCTTATTCAATTCAGTAAGTAACGGTAGATAAGCTAAAATAAATCCCTCCACTATTTTTTGGTGGGACCCGACAACTGAAATGCAGTGAAATTGACCCCATGAGTCTTCACTATGCCCTTGTTCCGTAACACCTCATGATTGCTGTCCAGATAGTCCTCGAGGTCCATCTGAAGATGCACCGCTGAAGTAAACTAGGAAAAGCTTGGTAAACTTATCTAATCTCCATAAAGCCCCGGAGAAAATATCTGATCCATCACAGGTCTGTGCCACAACACCCGGCTAAACTACCCAATGGGTTGGGCTACTGGAGACTGATGCTAGGGAACCATCTGCTCCAGAGTGTGAGTAGCAGGAATTTGTGCTCCTCCACCGGCTTGAGAGACGGCTGGTACTGTAGGAAATGTGCTGGCCTGTGCGACGCTCTCCACGAGGCCCACTAAATCGACCAAAGCTTCCTGATGTACTAAGGTGGCGATGAACCCCTCTAAGACTTGAGCTGGTTCTGTTAGAATGGTTTGGGCTGGAGCCTCCTCATCAAACTCTACCTGAGGCTCCGCCGTTGCTGTTGCTGTTGCTTGAGCTCTGGGATGGGCTCTGCCCCTACCTCAGCCTTTGGCACGACCTCAGCCAGATGTCACAAATGCAAGAAAAGTTTCACAAATGCAAAACTCCTACACTTTTGCTGCCTTCGCAAATGCAAAAGGCTAGTTCGCTAATACGAACTCTGATGGGATCGCAAATACGGCACAATCTTCACAAATGCGACGAATATTCGCAAATGCGTACTTGTGTGGCCCAACTTCTCTTCAGATATGTGATGGGAGGCTCGCAAATGCGAACCCCTCAGAGGTCGCAAATGTGATGCAAGATCTCGCAAACGCAGATTAGAAGCCTACAACAAGATCAGATGCACCAACAATTTCTCCAAGTCAAATTTCACTTTGTAGTCTATCCGAAACTCGCCCGAGCCCTTGGGGCTCTAATCCAAAAGTGCACATAAGTCTAAAAATATCATACGAACTTGTTCCTGCTATCAAATCACCAAAATAACACCTAGAACTACGAATTTAGCACCAAATCAAATGAAATTTTAAAGAAAACATTGAAACTTCTATTTTCATTTCCGGATGTCCGAATCACATCAAACCAACTTTGTTTCTCACCATATTTTATAGACAAGTTACAAATATGGTATTGGACGTATACCAGGTTTTGGAACCAAAATACAGACCCGTTATCTAAAAAGTCAAACTTTGGTTAAACACTTCAAATTTATTAAACCTTTAACTTTCAAATTTCAACAAAGTTCGATATCTGCGGCTAGGAATTTCTGATTTTGATTCTCGGCATATGTTCAAGTCCCAAATCATGATACGACCCCATTGGAACCGTTAAAACACAAGCCTAGTCCGTTTACAAAAAATATTAACCGAACTCAATTCAAATGAAGTTTTAGGCAAAAATTGTTTATTTTTATCAACTTTTAATATAAAGCTTTTTGGAAATATGCATGGGTTATGCACCCAGATCGAGGAAGATGAAAATGAGACTTTTAAAACTTAAAAGCGTAGAACTAAATTCTAAAATATAAAATAAACTTTCGGGTCATCACAGTTTTTCTTATTAATTCAGTTAAAATTTGTTATTCAACTAATAATCTTTAACTAGTCCACCGAACTAAAAGAGTGGGTGAAATAGTTTGACTATGTGGGAAAGAAGAAGGGTGGGGTGAATAATTGAGCAACAAAGGACGAAATAAATAAAGGCATAATGGCTGATGAGCTGGATGGCATGTTTATTAGGGGTCCCAAAAACACTACTTTGGACTATTAAATTGGAGAAAACAGCTTCGCAAGTATGCCCTATGGATTCCACTACTCCAAAATGCCATTCCTTAACAAAATTTCGGTGGTCAATTTTCTCCTTCCCCTCGTCCTTTATCCTCTTTCTATTTTTTTACTTCGTCAGTTTACTTTTATTTATTTATTATTTTAAAAATAAATTTCTTATTTTAATTGTCCACTTTCGCATATAACAAAAAATAATTTATTTTTTCTGTTTTACTCTTAACATTAATTATTTATTTCAAATCATTTTCCAAATCTATTAAACTATACACCTATTTTAATGAGTATCATAATAAATATTATATTTTATTTATTATTTTAAAAAGATACCCAAAGTCACTAGCCGACAAGTAAAAGTGAACGGAATGAATAATTAATTAGATTTCACCATTTGTAAGGTTCTAATTTCACCAAATCTTCTCTCTTTATCTACTACTATTCACGATTTCACTTTAATACCAATAAACAAAAAAAAATATTTGTGAATATTTAATTTTTGACCACATTCAAATTTTATATTAATTTAGTGTAAATATTTCTTTTACGTCTAATCTTAATATTCTAAAACTTTTATCTTACTCTTAGTAGGTTTTATTTTAGAAAAAAAATATACTAACTATATATTCACATTCTTAGAGTATAAGTTTTAATCCTAGTTTTAAATAAAAAAATTAAAAAAAATCTGATTAGAATTTTAAATGTAAGCTATATTATTTTTCTTAGTATAATTTAAACTACAATATAAATATTTAATTTTTTATATATATAATATTTAAGTATAAGGTAGCTAAATAATATTTTTAACTATGCATTTTACTTTCTAATTTCTTCATTAATAAAGAATAAGTAAAAGTTATTAAATAAAAAAACAAAAAGAAAAAAACTAACTAACAAAAAAAAGGCAATGCGAGTAATAATAATAATAATAATAATAATAATAATAATAATAATAATAAGTAATAATATAATAAAAAGGGATAAATCTTAAAAGATTCAAACAAAAATTATTCTAACTACTTTCCATGATCTTCTCAACTTCATTCTCGCACTCTAACTCTAACTCTAACTCTAACTCTTTTACATACCATCTACGTTCCCTTTATAAAAGGAAGACATAATATAAAAAAAAGAGAAAGACAAGAGAAAAAAAGAACAAAGAAAGAAACGAAAAAAAAGAATAGAAGGAAGAGAAAAGAAAGAAAAAAAAATGTTGAAACAAAAAAAGAAGCAAAAAAAAAAAAACGAGAAAGAAAGAAAGGAAACAGTGAGAAAGAAAGAAAAAAGGAAACGAAAAAGGAAGAGAGATTTGGAGACGGAGTTCGGGATTTCGTTCGCGGTTCTATGTTCGTGGTTCTAAAGAGGTTAGTATTGTTAGCTTTGGAAATAAGTAGATTGTAAATTTTGTTGACATCTTAAAAAAAGGTTCATCTCTGTCTCTTTAATATTTGGATCATACATGGTTATATATGTTTAAGGAAATCTTTTACGTCATTTTTTGTTTAAGATTTGAGAAGTTTTAATCATATTCGATTTATGCATTCTCAATATTGTTTAGTATGAAGTTAAAGAAAAATCGTTTAAAAGAGAACGACTTCTATGATAATTACTTGATTCTTAGGTGAGTTTATTTTAATCTTTAATTTTAATTTTCTATGACAATTATAATTTTTGTTCGAACTAATGTATATCGCTTGATTGTTTGCAGCCTTAGTAAAATAATAATTAAGACGAGTTCTTTTTATTCTTTCTCTTTCTTTTAGTTTTTAGGAGTGCTTAAAGATTTTTTTTACTTCGTTATAGTTTTGTTTATTTTTTCTTAGAAGTTTTATTTATATTTTTGGTATAAAAAAATGTGATTGACAAAATTTTATTGGAACACGTGTTAGTTTATTATTTAAGTTGCTGAATTTTAGTTCTTTAATAGTTAAATTAAATTGATGTTCATATAGATATGTATATCAAATTACGGCAAGTTAGTCACACATAACAATATGATAGTTTATAAATTACATCACAATAAGTATATCTATATGTTAAATATATCTAAAATTTCTATGTATGTAATGTCAGGTTGGTTTGGTTTCGATTTGGCTTTCTTTTGTTAAAACCAAACCAAACCAATTATGATCCGGTTTTTTTCCAACACCAAACCAAATCAAACCAAATCATAATCGAATTATTTTCTGAATTTAATTCGAATAAACGAATTGGTACGATTTATCAGTTTCTTTAATGTATACTAAAAGGAAAACTGCTTTTGCAAGTTAATATAAATAAATCCCTAAAACTAGTAAGGGAACCAGTACACATGCTAGATTGGATGATGCAAGAAGTCGACTTTAAACAAGCAGTAAGAAAAGTTCTCTCCATTTTCAGTAGTGCTAAGTATGAAGAAAATGGGTGGCACGAAAACACTTCTTTCCACGGACTTCAGCAACTTGTTTAAGTAAAATAATTTTACGTACTTTGCTTTTGATAGAAAAATAGGCACCATATATAGTTAATATTGGATTGTTGATCAATCTTGAGCTTGCGTTTTCCAGATGAGAGCATTTTAATTATGTTAACTAAATAAATAGTTGATATGATGCCTCCCAAGTTAAATTGCCTCTCGTTATTCATGGCATTTCAAACATTTTGTTGGGAAAAAACACAAGAGTAGAGTAATGGCATACACAATTTGAGATGTTAACTCTTCGTTTGCTGATCAGAGACATGTTCGAGTTTTTCCTTTATTTTGTTTGGTTATTAAAAGGAAAATATTTTGAAAGAAAACAATATATATCCCATGGTTCCTTCTTCTTTAGCTGGATGAGAAGTGAGTTTAAGTTGTCCTTTCTTCTAGACTCAAATTAAATACTACTTCCTTGCAAAAAAAAAAAAATTGACCTATTTCCTTACTAGGACCTTTCAATATTTTCTTAAGGAAAAAATTACAGCTCTTGTCACTACGTCTAATAATTCAATTGTAAATGGCTCACGTTTAAACTCCTTAGTTTGGCCCAGGTGGCACATAATTTGAAAGAAAATTTTCAGCCTTTAGTCTACTACTAAAGATACTTTTAGGAATTCTTTATTTTTGTTTTTCTTCACTCACAACACACTCTATACTCTCCACCCGTCTCTCTTTGCTTTCTCCTTTCTCTTCTCTCTCTATAACGATCCGACCGGTCGTTTTGAGCTTTTGCACTTTGATCGCCAGTTCTCAGGCATGACTTGCCCCTTGTTAGGTATTATGACGAATGTAGATCGTTGGTTTTGGTTTTCAGGAAAATTTAAAATGAATTTGAAAGAATAGTTTCAGTTGAAAGTTTGAATTTGAAAGGTTTAACCGATAGTTGACTTATTTGTATATGAGCTCGGATCGGAGTTTTATGATTTGGTTAGCTTTGTTAGATGATTTTTAATTAAGAGTATGATCTGAAGTGATTTTAGAGGTCCGGTGTAGAATTAGGCTTGAATGAGGAAGTTAGTATTTTGGAGAATTCCGGTTGATAGGCGAGATTTTTATCCGAGGGTCGGAACGAAATTTCGAGAGTTGGTTTAGCTTCGTTAAGTGATTTGGGATGTGTGCATAAAATTTCTGGTCATTCGAACGTGGTTTGGTCGGGTTTTTAATCGAATGTGTGCTTCAGATGTTTTAGAAGAACTTAAGCTTGGATTCGATGTGATTTGATGATTTTGGTGTAGTTTGAGGTGTTTTGACAATTGGAACAAGTTTGGATGATATTTGGGATGTGTTCATGCTTTTGGTTGAGTTCCCAGGGGCCTCGGGGTGATTTCGGATGGTATTCAGAGAAGTTGGAATTTTGTTGCAGCTGAAGAATTTGTGCTTCTGGTATTTTCGCATCTGCGGATGGTGGACCGCAGATGCGGCACCGCAGATGCAAGTGGTTCACCGCAAAAGGGAAAAGGGGCAGGGGGCAGGCGAGCTGGACCACAGAAGCGGCTAATTGGATCGCAGATGCGGCTTAGGCCGATTTAATGAATTCCACAGAAGCGGACGTGGAAGCCGCAAAAGCGGCATTTTGACTGCAGATGCATTAATGGCTGCGCAGTATGTCATAATCTCATTTCACCCGCGATTTTGGGTCATTTTCCTCCATGGTTGATCATTTTGAGAGCTTCTTGGTGGAGATTAAAGAGGGATTTGAGGGAAATCGATTGGAGGTAAGATTTTTGATCTCAATACTCGTTTTTATTGTCAAACCCACCTAGAAATTCTTGGAATTTAACTAAAAATGGAAGAAACTAGGGCTTGAGTTTTGATATTTCAAATTGGAATTTGATGGGTCATTTGAGCTCGGATTTGAGAACTTTTGAAATGTATGAACTCGTGGAAAGATAACGAATCTAATGATGTAAAACTTTCTGAGTTTCGAGAAGTGGGCCCAGGGCTCGAGCTTTGCCAATTTCATGAATTTTGATAGTTTTTGATTGGGTAATGTTCCCTTAGCATATTGTGATGTGTTCACTCTGATTATGGATAGATTCGACACGCATGGAGGCCGATTTGAGTGGAAAGGTGTCGTGAGCTAGAGATTTCGCCGGGTCAAGGTGAGTATTGATTGTAAATAATATTCTGAGGGTATGAAACCCCGAATTTGCTCATCATAGTGCTATATTGAAGTGATTTTCATGCCGGATAGCGAGCGTGGGGTAGAGCACCGTTGGGGATTGCGACTTGGCCCGTCCCAATTGACGAATTTACTGCGTATTTGACTGAAATTTACTTGTTGTCATCATATATTGGGCTGATTGCCATATTTGAGCTTCGTGCCAATTATTTGATCCCTGTCGGGGATGGTTGTTGATATTCCTCACTGCTTCGATTCTATTCTTGAACTCAGTTATGTATTTTCTACTATTTTCAAAACTCAACCAAGTTTATTTTGCGTTGACACTTGAAATGATCTTTCTTATACTATTTTGGGCTGAGCAGCATGTTTTACTATTGCTCGAGGGGCTTATGTGATTTTGACTGAGTAAGGCTGAGGGCCTGTGTGTGAGGATATTTTTGGATCGGACTGCATGCCGCAGCGGTGTTACATTGATACTGATATGAGGCCGAGGGCCTAGACTTGATGCCACGAGATGGCTTGATATTGCACTTGGGCCATAAGGGGCCCCTCTCGAAGTTTACACCCCCCCCAGTGAGCGTCGTCGACGATAAATGGATCAGGATGCACGCCGCAGCGATAGTGGAGCGGGTTGCACACCGTAACGGTATCGGTAGTGTTTGATGTGTTTGTATTATCTTATTTATCTAGTATTATCTATTATTTTGTGCTACTTTTTGCAATATTGACCTGATACTCTGGTATTCCTTGATAACTGAGTATTGTGCCCACGGGACGGAAATTCTGTGCTTATCTACACTATTTGTTTTGCATTCGTTTGCTTAACTGCTTAAAAAATATGTCCTTCTTAAAAGAGGTTTTAAACTGAGCTAAGGTGTTTCGCTAAAAATTTCATAGCTTCAATGTTTTTCTAAAAAGGATTTGTTATAGGTGATTTCTTACCTCTCAGTTGTTATTTACCTTTGTTATTCACTGAGTTAGAGTACTAATTTTTCTCCATGCACCTCGTGTGCAGATGTAGATATCTATTCATCCGGTAGCGGGTTTTGGCCGAGGCATAATTAGATGAGTAAGGAGGTGACTGCCAACATTCACAGCACCATGTTTATCTCTTTTGTTCATTATTCCGATTTTGAATATTTTAGACCTTGTAGTGGATTTACATTCTGATAGATGCTCGTGACTTGTGACATGCCGATTAGGGATGTGTTGGGTTGCATTTCTATTAATTAATATCTTAAGTCATATTTAAGTTGTTTATTTATGTCTAACTATTTTTGAAAATACGAATTGGGTTTAGTTGGCTAGCCTTGTCCCCACGAGATGCGTCATCACGACCGAGCCCGTGTTTGGGTCATGACAAGTTGGTATTAGAGCCTAGGTTACTAGGTCTCACGAGTAATGAGCAGGTTTAGTAGAGTCTGTTAGAATATACGCTTAACGCTAGAGGGGGGGGGTGAATAGCGTTTTAATAAAAAACAATATAAACTTGCGGAATTAAAAATTGCAGGATTGAAATAAGTGCAGTAAGTAAATAATAAGGAACGAACGCACCGAGATTATCCTGGTTCACCACAACCTGTGGCTAGTCCAGTCCCCGAGAGACTCTCTCGAGATTCCACTAACTTCGTTAAGCTTACGGGTGCTTAACAAACCGCTACAAACTGAGAACTTGAGTCACACAAGCCTCAACAACCTTTGCTCGAAGATACCACACTTCAAGACTTCAACCGAAGGAATGAAAACGTTCCTTCTTACAACCACAAGGGATTAACACTTCCTTTCAAGTGTATACAAACACTTAGCACTCAAGACAAGACTCTCTTTAAGAGTAGATATGAGTAAAATAAATACGCTCAAGAACACAACAACTTTCCTCAAGAGTTTGGCTCTCAAAAACTAATGAAATGAATATAAAATGATGTATATGAGAGTATGCAAGCTTTAGCAAGAATATAATCAGTTGTTATACTTAGAAGACTGATTTTGAGTTGTATTTATAGTGTTCAAAACCCCCACAACCGTTGCCTAATTGCCAATCAAGAATTGCTGATTTTGTGCTAAGATAATCGATTATCTGATTGCATAATCGATTATTTTCCAATCGTTCAAAAATCATTCCCAGATTAAGCAGAATAATCGATTATCCAAATCATATAATCGATTACCTGACAACGTTCAAAAAATCATATTCAGATTTTACTTAGCATAATCGATTATCAGATTGTGTATAATCGATTACCTGACAACGTTCAAAAAATCATATGCAGATTTTACTTAGCATAATCGATTATCAGATTGTGTATAATCGATTATCTTTCAGAGTTTAAAAATACTTTGGCAACGGTCATTTGCATAATCGATTATGCTATAAGGATAATCGATTATCTTTTATATTTTGAAAACTTCGGACTACACTGTCTTAACATAATCGATTATCATAAAGTACATAATCGATTATTTTACAGTTTTGTAAAATTCGATAGACACTGCCTCAACATAATTGATTATCATAATGTGCCTAATCGATTATTTTATAGCTTTGAAAAATCTGATGGACACTGCCTCAACATAATCGATTATCATAAGGTACATAATCGATTATCTTGTAGCTTTGAAAAAACTAATGTACACTGCCTTAACATAATCGATTATCATAAGGTACATAATCGATTATTGTTCAGCTTCGTAAATCTGGTGTACATTGTCTTAACATAATCGATTATCATAAAGTACATAATCGATTATCTTTGTCCAGATTTGAGAGGCATGTTTAAAAATTATTTTGGCTAAAATAAAATGTTTGAAAATCATTTTGCTTTAAATTAAATATGCATGATTTGATAAAAATGATTTTACGAGAGAAGCCAAGTCTTGAGTCAATTGTCGGATCAAGATCACAATTAAAGAACGACTCATGTATAACTTTATTTCTTTGCTTGATCATGATCTTTGTTCGTCTTGTGCTTGAACCTCGTTATGTGTCAATTGCGCGCTTGTGCTTGGACCTCATCATATGTCAATTGCGCGTCGTTTGTCATTTATCAAAACCTACAAATATGAACACACGTTTAGTATGTATTGAGAACGTGTTTCAACAATTTTCCCCTTTTTGATAATGGCAAACCAATATCGGGATATGCATATTAGATAATTCATAATGACGATCCAAGTCAAGTGTATAGATATGCAATTAGTTCCCCCTCAACATATGAATTCCCCCTCAATTTATGCCAATAAATATTAAGTGCATAGCCCTTATTCTTCCCCCTTTTGACATTAGCAAAAAAACATTAGTAAATAACTTTGTTTATTGATTAACCAAAAATCCGAGTACAAAAAAAGAGACAATGAAACATAGAACATCAATCTAGAAAAAGAAAGAAATTATTCATTATTAATTTTCGGCTCGGCATCCGGTACATCTTCCCGAAGGACAATTTGGACATATGGATAATTGACATGGTCAAAGTATCCATGAAGTTCATGGGAGAGACGAGTGACATTCATATCGATGCGAGTCATGGAGGTGGACAGAGACGCAATTTGCTCGGAAATGGTATTGAGGGATACATCGGACGAGGCCGGAGGACGACATCGCTGAGTTGGAGGAGGAGGTGAATGCTCACCGATATTGGGAAATGAAGACTCTTGTATTTCCCAATGTTTCGTCGCCTTTTTGTGAGGGCCGACGGAAGTGTCGACACCGGATGCAACAAGAAGGGTCATAACGACAAAAGCATAAGGGAGAGGCTTATATTCCCCAATAGCATCATACATATGAGTCTTGACGAACTTGCACCAATTGATGCGAGCTCCGGTGATGATGGCATGCATGAGTTTTGAATCCTCATGAGATATAGTTGTATGATTGAATTTCCGTGGTTTTAGAACGCGGGTGATGAAACAAAAAATTAAACGGTATTCGGGGAGCATGTTTGTGATGGTGGGACGACGATGGTCCGGAGTTGGAAAAAATTCACCGATGCCGATTTGAGTAAAAAGAAGTTGTTCATCAAACAGAGCGCCTTCTTCCCTAGTATAGCGCAAAATGTCTTCCCCATTGCGTGGAAGTTTAGTGATGGCTTGAATATTTGCCTTAGATACAGGGATGTGAATTCCATTGACGGTCGAGAAGAGTTCATCATCTTCGTCTTTCTCGAGATTTGAATAGAAGGCCTGAATTAAGGAAGGATGAATGTAAGGGGTGTGAAGGTATAGGAAATCAAGGAGTTGGCTTTGTAGGAGCATATTTGCTGTGGATGGAGGGGCGCTTTGACTAAGAAATCGATTAGTGGAAAATCGAGGAGGGAGGATTTCTCGATTTTGAAACTTTTCAGCGAAGCGCATAAGTTGTTCTTCACTGTTGAATCGTAAGAAGGAGCCATCTTTATAACAATAAACTGGTGGACGAGTGGCGGAAGAGGAGGCAACATTTTTGCCGGCACGAGCACGTTTTGAGTTTCTGCCCGACATTTTGAATAAGTAGTAATAGCCTTTGAAAGAAATTTGAGAAATTTTGAGAGTTTGGGAGATAAGTTTGATGTTTGAGTGAAGAAATTGAAGACTTATAGCACCTATTTATAATGAGAAGGATGGCATTGCATTGAAGATGATAATCTATAGAAATTTAAGAGATAAAACGATCAGAAACGGTAACAATTTTGAAATACTGACTGAGGATAATCGATTATTGAATTATGGTAATCGATTATTCTGACACAGAGTGCACAGTGATTTTCTGACTCGGGAAATAATCGATTATACTTTTGAGATAATCGATTATTTTAGGAAGTGCAGTAATGAATAGCCGAGACGGTAATCGATTATACAGTTTAAAAAAAAAAACGATTATTGTCACAATTAACACCTGAAAAATAATGTCAACAAAATCGATTATAAAAATTGATAATCGATTTTTATATTTACCATCCAAAAACCTGCAAAGCAAAAACTGTTAGATACTCGATTGTAGTGTTGCATAATCGATTATGTTAATTTTCCGGCATAATAAATATAAAACGTATATAATCGATTTGTGATACTTGCTAATCGATTTTCCGGCATAGTAAGCATAAGACAAAAAGAAGTGATAATCGATTATCGACTTTAGAGAAATCGATTATTCTACACCATCTCCTTATAATTCCCCCTGCCTTTAGGGCGATACCTGCAAAAGAGAATTAGGCGCCTCCGACGCTCAAGTTAGTAAAATTTTTTTAAAAGAATAATGCAATGCATGACTTGGATCAATGTGGAGTCAAGAATTTAGAATTCTTTCTCTAAGAGCTTTGTGAAGATGTTGACCAATTGAAAATGTGATCTCTTAAGAAGTGTGTCCTAAGGTGTTCTTAAGAGTGTTTCGAGTACTTACCTTTTGTTCAATGTCGCCAATTACCTTGTCGAGAGGATGGTCTTTGATTGTCCTCCACGCGTTAGGCAGTTTCGTTTCTTTCACCAGTGGTGGCGCTTCCTCCGATAACTGTTTCAAGATTTCATCTTGAATTTTCTTTGGATTTTCCTTTTGTGCTTTGTCTTGAGGACTTATTGTGTTTAAAATACCTGCAAGATCAAAACCAGAATCCTTTCTCGCCAAGCGAGCATTATTTTCGGAAAACACAATATGAGGGGATTCCTCAACAGTTTCGGTTCTATTATTGAATACTCTATATGCTTTGCTACGTGATGAATAACCAAGAAAAATTCCTTCATCCGATTTGGCATCAAATTTTCCCAAATTATCTTTTCCGTTGTTATGAATAAAGCATTTACAACCGAATACTCTAAGATGGGAGAGATTAGGTTTCCTTCCCTTATAGAGTTCATAGGGAGTTTTCATGAGTATTGGCCTTATGACTACTCTGTTTAAAACGTAGCATGCGGTACTCACGGCATCCGCCCAAAATTGTTTGGGAATCTTAGCCTCATCGAGCATGGTTCTAGCCATATCTTCGAGACACCTATTTTTCCGTTCCACCACTCCATTTTGTTGTGGTGTACGTGGAGCAGAGAAGGTGTGTTCAATACCGAGTACGTCACAAAAGTCCGCGAAGAGATTGTGATCGAACTCTCCCCCATGATCACTTCTTATGGAAGTGACGGTTGTGTTCTTTTCATTTTGAACACGTTTAAGAAAACATTTAAAATTTTGAAAAGCCTCACTTTTGTGAGCAAGAAATAGTGTCCATGTAAATCTAGAATAATCATCAACAATAACAAAGGCATAACGATTTCTACCAAGACTTTCAATTCGAGATGGTCCAAAGAGATCCATGTGAAGAAGTTGCAAAGGTCTTGTAGTTGAAACAATATTCTCAGATTTAAAAGATGCTTTTGTTTGCTTCCCTTTTTGACAAGAATCACAAATAGTGTCATTTTCAAATTTCAAATTTGGAAGACCAATAACTAAATTTTGTGACACCAATTTGTTTAAAAGATGCATGTTGGTATGAGCTACTCTACGATGCCATAACCACATATCATCTTCTTTACTCATAAGATAATTCACATACTCTGATGAAGAATTTTCAAGATCAACCATATAGATGTTATCAATTCTAAAACCACGAAGTATAATTTTAAAATCACTACGACGAAAAACTAAGCATTCTTCCGAATCAAACAAAACAAGATTTCCCTTGTCACATAATTGACTTATGCTCAAGAGATTATGTTTTAGACCTTTAACTAGCAATATATGCTTAATAGAAGAAGATTCATTCTTATTGACCGAGCCAATGCTGATAATTTTTCCCTTGTTGTTATCTCCAAAAATAACGTTTCCTCCTTCCTTGTGTTCTAGTTGAAGGAACTTGGATGCGTCTCCGGTCATGTGTTTGGAGCATCCACTATCAAGGTACCAAAGTACACTTGATCCCTTCAAACATACCTACAAGACAAGTTAATGAGTTTTTGGTACCCAAGCTATTTTGGGTCCTTGAGAGTTAAGTGTAAAATGCTGTTCTGCTTGACATGGAGTTAAGTTTCTGTGTCTAGTAAAACAAGCAGAAGAAATATGTCCTATTCGACTAAATAATGACAAATGACATTAGGATTATGCATTCTTCTAGGTTGGTAGTAGTTGGAGGTACGAAAATCGTTTGCTCTATGTTTGACAATATAGCTATTGCGCATTCCTTGAAAATCATTTCTCCTACTGTTTGTTCTAGGATATGCAGCGTGTCTAGAATAATTGTTTCTAGGTCGAGTATGTCTAGGTTGCGATTGTTGAAGGCCATTTCTAGGCGTTCTAAAATGTTCAAAGTTTCTTCTAGTGTTTGGTCTTGGATGCATATTGATTCTAGGATGGTTATTTCTAGGATGAATGTTTATTTTATTTATCCTAGGTTGAGCCTTGGGTTGTTGGGGGATGGCTTCAACTTTTTCTTTAGGCTCGTTTTTGAAACCTATGCCATGTTTGGTCGATTTCAAATTGACAAGAACATCATTCAAATTTTTATGAGAAGAATTGAACTTATCTAGGGTGCCCTTAGGTCTTTCTACTTCATCTTTTAGATGCATGCAAGAAATACAACTTTTACTAGAACTCTCGGGTTTGTCGGCGCTTCTCTTGCCGAAAAATTTGTTTTCTTCTTTCAACTTCTCATTTTCCAAAATCAATTTTTCCAAATCTTTTTCTTTCAAAGAGAGTTGTTTTTCAAAATCTTTTTCTATCAAAGAAGAATTTTTCTTTACGTCTCTAACAGTTTCGGAAGATCTAATGAATTCACTATACAATTCATCAAAAGCATTTTGCATTTCCTCAAGAGAAAAGAAGTTTTTAGAAGAAATTTGACGTACCTCTTCTTGATTGTCTTCGTGCGCCATGAGACAAAGATTTGCGGTTTCGTCTTCTTCTTCCTCACTTGACTCGTCTCCGGAGTCACCTCCCCAAGATATGTATGCTCGTTGTTTCTTGAAGGGTTTCTTCTCCTTTTTGACATTTGGGCAATTTTATTTAATGTGCCCGATTTCTCCGCATCCATAGCACTTTACTTGATCTCCTTGTTGTTTTCCTTTTCGTTCATACTCTTTTCGCATGAACTTTTGAAACCTCTTAATAACGAGTCCGAACTCGTTATCTCCGTTGTTTGAGTCCTCATCATTTTGAGGTTGAGCCGTGCTTGCCTTAAGTATAGTAGATTCATAGGTGTTATGATTACCTCTTAGGCGATGGTGACATTTGAAACGCCGATAGACTCTTGAATCGCGTCGGCCTTGAAGCGCCATTCCGGAGTGAGACTTCGGAGAATTTTTCGGACAAGTTCCTTATCCGTGAAGGTCTTCTTAAGAGCGTGTAGGTCATTGACAATTTTTGAAAATCGTTCGAACATGTCATCGATCCTCTCGCTTTCCTTCATGTGAAACAGTTCATATGGATGGGTTAGAAAATCAATTTTAGCTTCTCTTACCTGGTCCGTACCTTCGTACGTGATTTCCAGCTTATCCCACATTTGCTTAGCCGTTGTGCAACATGATATTTTTCTGTAATCATCAACATTTACAGCACAATACAATAAGTTGATGGCTCTAGCATTGTTCTGCACTTTTCGGATATCATCCGCATCGTATTCATCTTCGGATTTCGGAACCCATTCATTTTCAACCTTTTTGGTTGGAATTTGTTCTCCCTTTGTTATAACCTTCCATAGATGATTATTCGATTGGATGAATATTCTCATCCTTTCCTTCCAGTACGTATAGTTTGTGCCGTCGAACAGTGGTGGTCTGGTGGAGCATTGTCCTTCACCTATTCCTGCATTAAAGTCACGAGTAGAAGCCATGGATTGTTTCTCTCAAACGGTTAAGTCTTTCAGAGAGTTGGGCTCTGATACCAATTGTTAGAATATACGCTTAACGCTAGGGGGGGGGGTGTGAATAGCGTTATAATAAAAACAATATAAACTTGCGGAATTAAAAATTGCAGGATTGAAATAAGTGCGGTAAGTAAATAATAAGGAACGAACGCACCGAAATTATCCTGGTTCACCACAACCTGTGGCTAGTCCAGTCCCCGAAAGACTCTCTCGAGATTCCACTAACTTCGTTAAGCTTACGGGTGCTTAACAAACCGTTACAAACTGAGAACTTGAGTCACACAAGCCTCAACAACCTTTGCTCGAAGATACCACACTTGAAGACTTCAACCGAAGGAATGAAAACGTTCCTTCTTACAACCACAAGGGATTAACACTTCCCATCAAGTGTATACAAACACTTAGCACTCAAGACAAGACTCTCTTTAAGAGTAGATATGAGTAAAATAAATACGCTCAAGAACACAACAACTTTCCTCAAGAGTTTGGCTCTCAAAAAATTTTGAAATGAATATGAAATGATGTATATGAGAGTATGCAAGCTTTAGCAAGAATATAATCAGTTGTTGTACTAGAAGACTGATTTTGAGTTGTATTTATAGTGTTCAAAACCCCCACAACTGTTGCCTAATTGCCAATCAAGAATTGCTGATTTTGTGCTAAGATAATCGATTATCTGATTTGCATAATCGATTATTTTCCAATCGTTCAAAAATCATTCCCAGATTTTAAGCAGAATAATCGATTATCCAAATCGTATAATCGATTACCTGTCAACGTTCAAAAAATCATATTCAGATTTTACTTAGCATAATCGATTATCAGATTGTGTATAATCGATTACCTGACAACGTTCAAAAAATCATATGCAGATTTTACTTAGCATAATCGATTATCAGATTGTGTTCAATCGATATCTTTCAGAGTTTAAAAATACTTTGGCAACGGTCATTTGCATAATCGATTATGCTATAAGATAATCGATTATCTTTTATATTTTGAAAACTTCGGACTACACTGTCTTAACATAATCGATTATCATAAAGTACATAATCGATTATTTTACAGTTTTGTAAAATTTGATAGACACTGCCTCAACATAATCGATTATCATAATGTGCATAATCGATTATTTTATAGCTTTGAAAAATCTGATGGACACTGCCTCAACATAATCGATTATCATAAGGTACATAATCGATTATCTTGTAGCTTTGAAAAATCTAATGTACACTGCCTTAACATAATCGACTATCATAAGGTACATAATCGATTATTGTTCAGCTTTGTAAATCTGGTGTACATTGTCTTAACATAATCGACTATCAGAAAGTACATAATCGATTATCTTTGTCCAGATTTGAGAGGCATGTTTAAAAATTATTTTGGCTAACATAAAATGTTTGAAAATCATTTTGCTTTAAATTAAATATGCATGATTTGATAAAAATGATTTTACGAGAGAAGCCAAGTCTTGAGTCAATTGTCGGATCAAGATCACAATTAAAGAACGACTCATGCATAACTTTATTTCTTTGCTTGATCATGATCTTTGTTCCTCTTGTGCTTGAACCTCGTTATGTGTCAATTGCGCGCTTGTGCTTGGACCTCGTCATATGTCAATTGCGCGTCGTTTGTCATTTATCAAAACCTACAAATATGAACACACGTTTAGTATGTATTGAGAACGTGTTTCAACAGAGTCTCGTGGATTGCACGGAGGCGTCTGTACTTATCCTCGGGAGGCTGCAGAATAGGAAAACTTCACATTCTTGGAATTCTTATCTTGCGTCCTTGATTCAACTTGAAAGGTAACTCTTGAAATTCCTTCCACGCGTTCGTATGCGCGCATGAGCGCTTAGTGTCAGATGTGACTTGATGGCTTGTGATTTCCCTCGATCGAGAGGCGAGATATGATCTCTGTGAGTTCAGTGTTGGGCTAGTCTGGAGGACTTGAGGCCAGATCTTTTCCTATGGCTTGAGCACCGAGGTGCTATATGATGAGTATGTTAGTACTACGAGATGTATCAATGTGATATGGAAGTGACGAGGAAGGTCTGCTAGATGATAGAAGAGCTATTAGGTGTTTGAATTCCATCGTGATTCGAGGCATTGCCTCGAGTTATGGGCGTGTGAAGGATCCTTTCATGTTTTTCAATTGAGAGTGAAGTAAATATTATGTTACGGTATGAGTTCAGACTTAGAAAGGCTAATTTACGACGTGATGTTTGTGATGGTGGAAGGTATACAGAAATGTTAGTTGAAGGCAAAACAGGTGGGTGATATCATGCAGAGTGTTTTGAAGTGGTGTGATCCTTATGTTGTCTATTAGAAGATCTCATTTACAAGTGAAAAATATGTGTTGAAATTTAAATTTGGGTTGCTAAGAGAGTGGAATTAACTGTTGTGGGGATTAATGCGAAATGCAGAAGTCTTACAATACTAGATGATATGTGTTTTCACAACTTATAAACGATTTGAATCTAGTCTCACTATGCTATTCTAGTAGCAATAGAGTCTAGTCTTACTATGCTATTCTAGCAGTAATAGGGTATAAACGTTATGAGCTATTGAGCGTATCTTGATCTATGACTTAGAGCCAAGTGGGGGAGTCTGCAGTGAGCAGTTGATTGCATAGTTAGGTGCTATGTTGGTTCCAGTTTGGGGTGTGCGAGTGAATTAACTATGGCTAGAGTAAAGGAAAATTTTGACAAAGGTTATATTATGCTTCATAGGGTATGAGAATCACGAAATATCTTAAGTTGTTGTTGGTAAGGAATGCTAGGTGCATAAAGCAGGTAGATGCTTGGTCGTATTGGTGTGAGTATTCATTCTGCGGTGCCAGAGTGCTAATGAGGCACATATGATTTTGTTCGCTCGATCAAACTAATTGCAGTTTTAATAGAGTGAAGGACTCTAAAGAGTGGTTCTAATATGTTCAAGATTCTACATACAATAATTGGGTATCTTAAAGTTGTATATGTGATTAGAAACCGAGTTTTCATTAGAAGAGTTCAAGACTTGTGGTAATTTTATGTTAATTATGGGATTTTATGTATTAATATCAGGAAGATAAATGTGACAGACCTAGATTCGCATGAAGTTCTTCAGAGCAAAATATTCAGGAATATGATGTTTCGGGGAATATTTGAGAGAGTATTCAGTGGCTTATGGGTCTTAGTCGGTGTGGTATTATGCAGGGGTCTCGCGCGGTAGGCATGGGTTGAGGCATTATGGCACAATAGCAAGAGGAAATATCAAGTTGATGATAAATCGGAAAAAATTTAGAGATATGGAGTAGGTTGAAAGTAGACCGAATCAGTATGGTAAGGAAATGATTAATTCTTATGTTTAAGGTAGTGGGTTTTTACAGGTACTTTGCAGTAATGCTCTTGTGTTATGATGGCTTGCTTAGCTTTGTCTAGTTAGAAAGATTCAGTCTTTGCAGTTGAATGTGTGCAAACGGAAATTCGGAGAGTTCTTGATGGTTTTTACCGCAGTTTGGAGATGTATATTTTCTATGGGCATGCGAAGCATGGGAGGTGTTGTGAATTTTCTTCTAGATGGGACCAATGGAAAGTTCTTGACTAGTTAAGTACGTAGATTTCTGTGGCTTGGAAGGAAGATGAAGTTCTCATGTTATACTATGATGGTATGGTATAGTATATGTGTAAATAATGGAGGATCGAAATTTGCGTGTGTAGAGTTATGTTTAGCTCAGAAAGGAAGTTCATAAAACTCTTAGGCAGCGGGCAGCCTCAAATGGTTAAGGGAATGATGTTTCTAATTAGAAGTGATTGACGATAGTATATGTTCAGAAAAAGTGTAATGTGACTAAACTGATGATACTTTTGTAGTATTTTGGCATTTTCTTGTTGGATCGACTGGTGGTATTCGGGTTTGCTTGACGGAACAGGGAAATTTTGGAATATATTTCATGGAATGACTAGGTACTTGATGTGTGATATGTATTTGGACGACGGAATCTGGGATCAGGTATGGTGATTTGTGTTCTACATGGAATTGGAGATTGGGAGTTCCATATCCAAGCTATGTTATCGTGGTAGATCGTGTGCACCGTCACTTTTTAGAATCTATCGGGGTTTGGAGGCCCGAGTGGGCCTTTTGTTTCTTCGGATATTAGATCTTAGATGTGACATTGGGATTCGAGCTGGTTGTTTCCGTGTTGTGTTATTCTGAGCTATTGCGATAAGATGGCGCGATTGGCTCTGCGGGAAAATGCCACAGATTGAGGCGATGTTCGACAGATTATGTCCTATTGGGGAGAGTCCTATATATAAGACCCAATGGACAGCTGGGAAGGAAATGTCTTTCTTATTTTGGGCTCTTGTGATGAGTGTCAGTGCTAAGGCCCCTCATATTTATTAAGTTCCGATGGTGAGGGACTCCCCGAATGTGTTTCTTGCGGCTAGGCATGTCGTCGGACAAGGTTGTTGATTTCGATATTGATTTGGTGCCTTGCATCGTGTCATATGGCACCGGTAGATTTATAAAGGTGGAAGGAGCAGCTTCAGGTTTCCTTGATGAGGAGTATATTGGCAGACCAATGTGGGTGAGTTTTCTATCTTGAGTCGGCTTGGTTGTCTCCGAATGCATTGTTTAGGGAGGTATTGATCCGACCGTTGTTAAGATTATCAAAGATCTAGGGAGATCTATGAGTTACCCACCTCTGTTGTGAGATGTTATGATTTGTTGGTTATATGCACATATGGTGTGGTTCAATTCAGGGTCTCTTAGTAGAATTCAAGCGGGAAGAGTAATTGAGCGTTGCTTAGTGCACGTCATATTGGTTATGTCTTATCGGGTTGTATGGCGTATGTTACGTATTTCGCCGTAGGTGTAATGATTTGCTTTGGCTTCAGACCTCAAATTGTGCATGGCTGTCATTTTAATCATAGTAACTTGAGGTGTTTTAGTGTAGCAGTGTTTGGATAGGATCACGCATTGTAGCGAGGCAGTGTGGAGATATAACCTTTTGGGGTAGATTCATGTGTTCTATTTCTACGATATGAGAGGGGGTCTCAGCCTTGTGTTGTGAGGGTACTGATGAGTTTGAGGCTTAGGCCTGATTGATATGTCATGTTACCAGTGAGGTGTGGTGGGTTTGAGGTGGCTGTTTGGGGTCATTCATGAATACGAACGGATTTGATTTCAGCTTGTTTGGAGGATAATATCGAGGTTCGGCTCAGAAATCTGCTGCGGTATTAGCCAAAAGGGAAGTGACTTCATGAATGGTTGACCTGAGAGATGGCTATGGTTTATTGCATGTTTTATTTATCATTAGTAGTATATAGAAGTGTACAATAAGACCTTAGTTGATGAGAGGTTTTCTACCGATATTCGGGTGTTGTGTGCAGCTTCTATGAATAGAATTTATCATTTTGAGTGTTTGAGTTATGTGGTATATCATGTAATTACACCTGAGGTTGCAGGTATGGGTTATTAGAGCTGATTCAAGCTTATTCTGAATAGAGATGTGAGATTCTGATCTTGTGTATGCTTTCAGAAAGGGAAATGTGGTCTATGGCTTATGGGCTAGATTGGATGGTGAAATTTTAGTTACAATGTGCTATGGGACCTATATGAGATAGGGTGATGTGGGACACCCCTGGGTCTATGCATAATAAGGTTATACAACGATTGGTTGGCTTTTAGAACAGCTACGGGTATGTTCGAGGACGAATATGTGTTTGAGTGGGGGAGGATGTAACGACCTGACCGGTCATTTTGAGCTTTTACACTTTGATCACCAGTTCTCAGGCATGACTTGCCCCGTGTTAGGTATTATGATGAATGTAGGTCGTTGGTTTTGGTTTTCAGGAAAGTTTGGAATGAATTTGAAAGAACAGTTTCAGTTGAAAGCTTTGAATTTGAAAGGTTTGACCAAGAGTTGTCTTATTTGTATATGAACCCGGGTCAGAGTTTATGATTTGGTTAGCTTCGTTAGATAATTTGTGACTTAGGAGTATGACCGGAAGTGATTTTGGAGGTCCGGTGTAGAATTAGGTTTGAATTGGCGAAGTTAGTAGTTTGGCGAATTCCGGTTGATAGGTGAGACTTTGATCCGAGGGTCGGAATGGAATTCCGAGAGTTGATGTAGCTTTCGATATGTGATTTGGGATGTGTGTGTAAAATTTCAATTATTCAGACGTGGTTTGGTCGGGTTTTTGATCGAATGCGTGTTTCGGAAGTTTTAGAAGAACTTAGACTTGAATTCAATGTGATTTGATGGTTTTGGTATCATTTGAGGTGTTTTGACAATTGGAACAAGTTTGGATGATGTTTTGAGATGTGTTTGTGCTTTTCGTTGAGGTATGGGGGGCCTCAGGGTGATTTCGGATGGTATTCGGAGAAGTTGGAATTTCTTGCAGCTGAAGAATTTGTGCTTAAGGTATTATAGCATATGTGGTTGGTGGACCACAGACGCGGCGCCGCAGATACGAGTTGTGCACTGCAAAAGTAAAAAGGGGGCAAGCGAGTTGGGCCGCAAAATAGGCTAATTGTAATGCATCTGCGGAAGATGCCCGCAAATGCGGCTTAGGCCGGTTTAATGAATTCCACAGAAGCGGACATGAAAGCCGCATAAGCGCTATTTTGACTGCAGATGCGGTAATGGTTGGGCCGTATGTTATAATCTCATTTCACTCGCGATATTGGGTCATTTTCCTCCATGGTTTATCATTTTGAGAGCTTCTTGGTGGAGATTAAGGAGGGATTCAAGGGGAATCGATTAGAGGTAAGAGTTTTGATCTCAATACTCGTTTTTATTGTGAAATCCACCTAGAAATTCATGGAATTTAACTAAAAATGGAAGAAACTAGGGCTTGAGTTTTGATATTTCAAATTGGTATTTGATGGGTCATTTGAGCTCGGATTTGAGAACTTTTGATATGTATGAACTCATGGGAAAATAAGGAATCTAATGATATAAAAGTTTCCGAGTTTTGAGAAGTGGGCCTGAGGCTCAGGTTTTGCTAATTTCGAGAATTTTCATATTTTTTATTGTTTTCTATTGGGTAATGTTCCCTTAGCATAGTGTGATGTATTCGCTCTGATCGATAGATTCGATGCGAAGTGGAGGCCAATTTAAGGGGCAAAGGCATCGCAAGATAAAGATTTCACTTGTTCAAGGTGAGTAATGATTGTAAATGATATTCTGAGGGTTTAAAACCCCGGATTTGCACATAATAGTACTATATTGAGGTGACTTGCATGCCGGATAGCGAGTGTGGGGTAGAGCAGCATTGGGGATTTTGACTTGGTATATCCCGATTGATGAATTTACTGCATATTTGACTGAAATTTACTTGTTGTCATCATATGTTGGGGTGATTGCCATATTTGGGCTTTGTGCCAATTATTTGAACCCCTTTGGGGATGGTTGTTGATATTCTTCACTGCTTTGATTCTATACTTGTTTTCAGTTATGTATTTTCTACTGTTTTCAAAACTCAGCTAAGTTTATTTTGCTTTGACACTTGAAAAGATATTTCCTATACTATTTTTAGGCTTAGCAGCATATTTTACTATTGCCCGAGGGGCTTATGTGATTTTGACTGAATAAAGCCGAGGGCCTGTGTGTTAGGATATTTTTTGATCGAGTTGCACGCTGCAGCAGTGTTATACTGATGCTGATATGAGGCCGAGGGCCTTGACATGATGCCACAAGATGGCTTGATATTGCGGTTGGGTCGTAGGGGACCCCTCCTGGAGTCTGCACACCCCCAATGAGCGTCGTCCACCATAAATGGATCGGGCTGCATGCCGCAGTAATATGTGAAGCGCGCTGCAGGTTGCAGCGGTACCAGTAATGTTTGACGTGTTTGCATTAACTTGTTTGTCTGTTATTATCTATTGTTTTTTGGTACTACTTTTAATACAGACCTGATACTCTAGCATTCCTTGATAAGTGAGTGTTGTGCTCGCGGGGCATAAATTCTGTGCTTATCTGCACTATGTTTTTGCATTCGTTTGCGTAACCGGAAATGTCATTTTTAAAAGAGGTTTTAAATTGATCTAAGGTGTTTATTAAAATTTCATAACTTCACTGTTTTTCTAAAAAGGGTTTACACTGCTTCTATATAGCATGATGATTTGGCATTAGTGATTTCTTACCGCTCTGTTGTTATTTACCTTTATTACTTACTGAGTTGGAGTACTCATTTTTCTCCTTGCACCACCATGTTTCTCTCTTTTGTTCATTATTCTGGTTTTGTATATTTTAGACCTTGTAGTGGATTTACATTCTGATAGATGTTCGTGACTTATTGATACTCCGATTAGGGCTTTGTTGGCTTACATTTCCATTAATTGATAGTTTAATTCATATTTAAGCTTTTTATTTATGTCTAACTATTTTTGAAATGAAGAATTGGATTTAGCTGGCTGGCCTTGTCCCCACGAGAGGCGTCATTACGACCGGGTCCGGGTTTGGGTCGTGACACACTCACATAGATCTGAACATTTATAGATCAAATTTGATTTAAAGCATTTTCTTTATTAAGTTGCTTAATCTTAGTAAATATTTATAGATCTCAAATATTTAAATTTCGATTGATGGGTGTCCAAATTTAAAATTGATATTTTATTGCATCCATATTAAAAGCTCCTTCCTCTAAGTTCAACTCAGATTGGAAAAATCTAACTCCAAAGTGATTTGTTAAGCTAAAATTATTATAAAAGCTTGTAATAATATATATCTTGAGTGCTGGATTAATGGTGTTTGATTAACGTTCGTTTTTGAAACCATACTTCTTTACCTTCAAAACAATAATAACAATTTATGTATGAAATTTAATGGCGAAATACGAGCTAAAGCAGAGTTATGATCAAATCAAGGGGCTAGTTATTCGGGCCTTGGACTGACCGATGTGGGGCCTCAAGGTGGATTCCTAGGCTCGGCCTAGAGCTATCGGGGACAATCGAGGAAGGACTAACAATTAGGATATAATTGACGGAGGTTCTTTATGGCCAATGATAAGCAAATAATTGAAGAACAAGTATGAAGATAATAAAATAGAGCAACAATATCTAGATATTGTATTAGATAAAAGAGGGAGATAGAGTTATTATTTCATGTAGAATAGTTGGAACAACATCAGCTTACAAAGTGATAAGGATCCCCTTTATATAGATGGGGAAATCTAACATAGTACAAAAGTGCATTAATTATAAAGGTATGGAGATGGGACGGCTAGATGTGACTCCTTAATACAGGCTCCGGACTAGCTGGTTTTGTCAGTCTTAGTTGCGTGCCTAGGGAATGCCCTATTTGATTCTAGCTTCAATCAGTATTCTCTTTAGGTCGGGCCTCAACAAGCTCGGGGAGGGGGGGGGGAGGGGGGAGGGGGAGAACTCAATCAAAGCTTCGCGTCCTCGGGGCCTCGTGGTGTTCTTCTGAAGTGACTTAACAATAAGAAATTGGACCCTCTGATTTTGCCTCATACAGATAGTCTCTGTGTTTCCTAGAATAAAGCGAGGAGAAATGATTTTGATTCCTGAATCCTCGGGCTTCTCACTACAACGTCATACCGATGATGCAACCTATGGTGGGTTTTTTTACGATAACCGGGACATCCCATGGACTTGTCTTTCGACTCTATTCAATGTGCTGTCGATTTGTCAAAATGTAGCTCGGGTGCGAGCATTCTTTCCGGTCTTTGGTTGGTAGAAATGGCTCTTTCCTTAGCCTTCCATCATTCCTCGGATCAAGCTTGAAGTAGTTTGATAGACTCGGGCCGTCGGTATCCTCGAGTTATATGAAGATAGCACATCGAAACTAAAGGTTTTTGAGAGTGGCATCTGAGTGAGAGCCGGCTTCGGGCGCCTGGAGATTTGTTTTGAACTTGGCATACATAATACTTTAAAACGTTGTAGATAGGCCCGCAATGAAGGGTGTCCCATATTTAGGAAATGTTTGGGGATCGAGCCCCCATGGATGGAACTCGAAATGCTTATTTTTCTTCTTGAGAAGGACCTTTGAGATCGGATACCATCTTGAGATTGGAGGTGACACTGTTGGCTTCTTAAAGCCCAAACCTCTTGCTAATGAGAGCCCTCGAGGTCGGGTACCACCTCGGATCTGAAGATGATATTGTTGGCTTCTCAAAGCTTAGCTTCTTTCTAATGAAAGTCCTCTAGGTCGGGTGCTGCCTCGGGACTGGAGAAGTTTTCGTATGCTTTTTGAAGCCTAACTTCTTCTCGATGGAGGCTCTCGAGGCCGGGTACCACCTCAGAACTGGAGATTATATTGTTGGCCTTTTAAAGCCTAACTTCTTTTTGACGAAGGTCCTCAAGGTTGGGAACCACCTCGGGATTGGAGATGTCGGTGCTGTCCTTTTGAAGCCTAACTTCTTTTTGATGAAGGTCCTCAAGGTCGGGGAACTGCCACGGGACTGGAGGAGTCGTCGTTGGCCTTTTGAATCCTAACTTCTTCTTGATAGAGGTCCTCGAGGTCGGTTACCACCTCGGGACTAGAGATGATATTGTGGGTTCCTTAGAGCTCAGTTTCTTATTGATGGAGATCCTCGAGGTCAGGTACTACCTCGAGGCTTGCATCAAAATTATTGACTTCCCGGGGCCTATCTTGGGAAAGCCGACCGTTGTTGTTTCTACATACATATAGGTTGCTTCCGCTTCTTGGGAGATCCAACATTTTTAGATAGATGTCCTTTCATTTCGCCGTCAAGCCCTTCGTTACCTTAGAACCAAAGTGTTTGCGTAGGTTATTGCTTCAGTATGCTAGTTCCCCCACAGCTATCTATGACTGAAATTTCGGGTCCTGTTTGAAAAAGAGGGGAGAGCTTTATTCTTACTGCTCAGGATCAACGAGAGTTTACCTTGGAAAATACGTCTTTGATATGAGACAAGCATCTTGAGTTATTGAGGAGAGACTGTGGATGGGAGGGAAGGTAGCGCTTCATGTGCTTTCTCCGAACGAGGGTATCACCGACCCTGCCAACGGATTCCTAAATGTGAACACGAATCCCTTCACACTGGGCCCCCTTGATAGGGTTGTGCTCGACTTTTGTTTAATGTATCGGGTTACTTTGGTGCAGATACATTTTTTGTTTTGGCAAATAGTTTTGATGATGAGGTTTTTTGCAGAGAGGGCGATGCCTGACTTCACTCTCAGCCATCTCATCAGACTGTACCAGCCCTTCACTATCGAGGTCTACTAATCTTACAATGTCGTTCGAACACGCCCTTTTTTGTTGATGACAAGGAAGATGGAGATGGGGAGTGGATTAGTCGGTTATTCCGTGACTGGATGGCCAACGTTATCCCCGTAGAACATATGTCATTCCCAAAGGAATGGAATTTTTCACATGAGTGAAGTGTCCCGTGCTTTCTCAAATTTGCTCATGGTGAAAGCTAGTTTCATAACAGTGTTTCCTCCTTTTTCTATAGAAATTTCATGGGCGCCAGGCAAAGTTCTTGATCTGCCTAGTTAGGTTCGGAAGCTTGCAATCCACTCAACTTGTGAAGAGCATAGGTGGCAAGCTGTGTCCCGGGACATATGGGAAGCGAAACATCATAGTATGTGTGTATACTACCTTTTCCTTGCCATTTGTCCATTTAGGGAGACATTTTCCCTTTTAGCGTATAAATCTTTGCTATCGTAAGTATCAGAGAGGCATTCGAGGCGAGGCCGTGCTCCTCTAGAGAGGGGGAGGGGTTGCCAGCTCTCAGGCTAAAGAATGAAAGCAGGACATACATTCGTAAGGTGATGGTGCTCAGAGTAAGGAAAAATGAGGCCGGCGTTTCAAGACAGAGATACCGTCCAATCCTACCACGCCTGAAGTTTCTGGTTCTAGAAATATGTCTTGTTCGAGCGATCGTGCTTCGACCGGGGTCGATCCTTTTAGGACTGAGGAGACTGGACCAATATATGTGTGCTCGGCCTTCGAGGAAGTCTGCCAACTTCACTTTGCGATGAGCTTAGCCATAGGCCTTCTAAATCCCGCATCTTCCTTTTCTCAACGAATTTTTTATTTGCAGACCCTTGACAGGCATAGGACTGAGCTGCTTCGTCATGGAGCTAGGCTTCGGAGAGCTATGGATGAGTGTAGATCCCTTAGGATCCTTTGCGAGAAGAAGGGAGTTGAGTTGGCACATTGGCGATATGAGGCGTACTAGAGCTCGAATTACTAGAACTATTTGATGAAGGAGGTAACTTCCCGTCCCAGCCGAGTATTGTTGATATCCAATTTTTTATATATTTTAATATGCAAAATACTTTTAAAATAGAATTTATACGCATATATTATTATGTCCTAAGGTTTTATTATTTTTCTCAATTTTTAAATATTTTGTTTTATCAATTGATTGTCCTATTTTATAAAGAAAACCCTAATAATTGTCCCAAACATTATCATTTTGATTATTCATTTATCGAGTTCTCACATTTACACTAAAATATAGTTAACATAATTTTTGCATATTTTTATAAATTCATTTAGTATTTTTAAAGCAAATTATGTATAATTGTGATATTAGCCTATTTTAAGATTTAATTATGTTTATAACTATAAATTTGATTCCAGTATTTTTTAATGTAATAATTATGTATTATGAATCATGTTAATACCTTTAATTTACTTCCAAAAGTTATTTACTATTTTTTTTATAAAACAAAGAAAGGAAAACGGCTATTTAACTATTAGCCCACATGCATTTCAATTTTATCCAGATTTTGACACCCCAATTAAACCCAATTTCAAATCCAAATACCCAACCCAACTACGTAATCTACTCGGCCAAGGACCCTTCTATATATCCCGCCCGGATTCCCCGTTCAATCCAAGTCATTGATCAAAATGATCAACAACCACCTTTTAATCTTTCCATTTTTAATTACACATTACCCCAAACCCTAGCCATTTGCATCCCAAGCCATCTTTGAATCCCCCATTCTCTCAATCTCTCTAAGAAGCCCTAGCCGCCTCCTTCCACTTCCACCCTAAAACCACAGGAATCCATTGCTTCCAAGGCCATTGAAGCTCTACACCGACCTCTTATAGCTCCTACATGCCTGGTTGCTGAAGTTTCAAGGACAGGCCACGAAGAATCCTGGCCCAGACCTTATTTGATTTGAGTTTTATGGCCGTCTCGGACCTTTCTCCTGCTAGCCATGTTCATTCAAGCCTGACCTTGACTTCTCCGGCTTAGATCAGTGACTTGTCCAAGCCTTTCTCACTATATGGGTTCTTTTGAAATCCTAACCCTTTGTGATTTTTCCGATTCTTTTAGATCCATTGTATATCTGTGTTTTCTCTAAGCTTTTGAACATTTTTTTCTCAAATTTCTTTCAAAACTACACCTTCAAAAGCTTTATATTTTTCCGACTGAGGGTTTTTCTAAGTTATCATTTAAAGTTTCTCTGATCTTTAGCATGCTCTACTATTTCTTATGTGTTCTTATACTGTATTTCTTACGTGTTTCTTCTACTGTGTTTCTTGTATTATGTTTCTTTATGTGTTCTTCTATTATGTTACCGTATTTCTTTTTTTGTTTCTTCTACTTTCATTCTTATGTGTTTCTTTTACTGAAAGATGCATGTTAAAAGTCTCAGTTTCTTTCTAAGATTTCTGAAGTTATTTGTTCAATTTTTTTTCCTTGATTACTTATCCTTTCATGGCAAAAACTCCAAAATTTTGGGGTTTCATTCAAGTGTTGAGACCATTCGCTATGTGATTTGCTTGTTCTTCATCTCTGAACTTTTTCAATTTCAAAACCCTAACTTCTTTTGACCTATTCAATTTTCTAAAGTTATTTCATCTACCGCTCGACTGAGTGCCGAAACTTTGTTTCAACAGTGTTTCTTTGTATGATTCTGATTCCCTGCTACATGATTCTAAGGTTTTTCAATTGGACCCTTTGTATGCTATTTGATATTCTCTCTCTCTTCTCCATTGCTGAGTTACCATGTAACTACTACGTTCTTATAATCTATAACTTACTGATTTTGCAATTGCATGACACTTTTCTTTGTCTTAAATTCAGCCTCGCATGCTTAACGTTTATATACTCTTTATAGGTTATATTTCCCTCTTAAAATAACCCCTAAGTATGGACTGATTTCGAATCTCTCTGTAATTCAGATTACACTCTTGTAATTGATTCTTTCCTTATTGTATTGATTTCCCTTGTTTTTTGGACTTGTTGGAATATTTTCCTTCGAACTTTCGACCCCTATCTTTTCTACTTAAGTTGATTTGATCCCCTTACCTTAATTACATTGGTATGGGATTCTTACAGGCCTTTCCTTGATTAAAGTGTGATGAACCAAACCTCTATTACCTACCGTGTACTCGTACTATGCTGGAAATGTTTCCTTATTGGTCATATTCAGCCTATGTGATTTCTTTCCTTATTTAACACTAGCACGCTACCTTTTGATTTAATTCCTTAATTAAAGAAAGTGTTTGATGCTAATTTGATTTTAATTGACACATATTTCCCTAATTATTTCTGAACTAGAATCCTTACCTTATTTTCTGCTTGTTTGCACACTATAAATACGTGACTCTTTCATTGAAAAAAAAAATACAAGAACACTCATAGTTTTTCTGAACATATACTCATACTTAAAATTATTCTCTCTTATTACTTGTGGCATGCTTGCAAGTCATGATACCTGCTTCTTTCTCTATTTGCTTTCTTTGAACTGGCATGTTCTAAGTTAGATTCAGCATCACAACTATGTGTTTATTTAACACCTTTTTCCTCCCAGCTGCCTACTTATGTGTTTCGTTCAGTACTTGTTTAGTATTTTCCTTCTGCGTGTTCTGCCTTTATTGTGTGTCCTAAGTATGTTTGACACAAATGGTTGTTTGAGGCATTAAAGTATTGTTGTCTCTAACTCAAACTTTATCCCCTAGGATCCTAACCTCATGTTATCATTGTATGTTGTATATTTTAGTTAGTTTTAGGAGCATAACAACATTCCCTATTGTTGTGCATGCCCAGAATCAATTAATGCCCAAGCACAAGGGCTCTCTACAACCAGTCCCAACCCATGAATCCCTTTCATGTGAAGTTTTTAATTATATAAATATTTCCCAACACCCCTTCCCTTTTCCTTTACTTCCCTAGTTCTTCAAGATTTGTTTCTGCACTTGCACTCTCTCTTAGGCTTTAAGTTCTGCCCCTTATTGTGAGCCTTGCCTTGGGACCCATTGAGCTCCCTCTGAACTTTTACACTTGAGGGATGACCCTTCCAGAATACACTTATCCATATTCTGTTAATACAATTTGGGTGTGAGCATTGCCCAGAGTCCCATTGAGGCTCTTAAGGAACTTTGACACACTCAGATTGGAGAAAGGATTTGGATCAGTGGTCTTTGAGTTGGTTTATCTCATATTCAGACAGGAAGTCTAAATTAGGCTCTCGTTTGGTTGTACTTTTTTACTTTTTTCATGTAATTTTTATTGATTCTTGTTTGTAATAAGTTGTAATAAATGTTTGGGGATGTTTAAAGAAAAAGGGTGGGTAACTATATATGCTAAGGGTAGTTATCATGTCTATAGGTATGTTAAATTCTGCATATTCAAATACATATAGAAATCATGCCTATAGGTCATACTGAATTCTGCATCTCTAACTTGCATATAGGAATCATGACTGTAAGACTACTACATTACTGCATATCCAATTTTCATATAGAAACCATGTCAATAGGTGTTCTTAATTCTGCATGCATATAGAAATCATGCCTATAGGTCTACTCTGAATTCTGTATATTCAACCTCATATAGAAATTATGCCTATAAGATTGTTTAATTTTGCATGTTCAATTACATCTAGATACCATACTCATAGGTCTTAAATAAATTCAGCAAGCTAGATACCATGTTTATAAGTTAAAAACCAGTCTTACGCATTTAGATACTATGTCTATAAGGCTTCTGCATTTTTTATTCCATGTCTACAAAGGTTTTAAACCAGCAACACATAGAAATCATGCATATAAGAATTTCTAATTGAATTTGAATCACATCACTCAGTGTTAGATATAAAACCACTAATAATAGATACTGCCAGTTGTAGAACTTATAAGCAGTTCGTTTAAATCTGGCCTCTCTTTTAGTAAACTAATTTCCTCACTTAGCAAGTTTAACAAGTATGCATCCAGTCAGTTTATTGTAGGCCTTACTATTTCATTATTTTTCTGAATCCAGTAGGTACCATGCCTGTAGGATCCTTGTCCCTTGCCAGCTATTCAGAGGACACTGTACGGTCCTTCCCAGCTCTGGCCCAACTTCCCTTTATTATGGTTTCAGGTGGTAAGAGTGACCTTCATTAGGACTAGGTCTCCGATCCCAAAATACTAGATATTAGTTCTCATGTTATAGTATCTTTCGATTCTTTGCTTTTGGGCGTCCATCCGGATCAGCGAGGCTTCTCATTTTTTGTTGATTAGTTTGAGGGCCGTTGTCATGGCCTCTTTGTTCGAGCCCTCATTATTGTGCTAGAATCTAGAACTCAGCTCCCCAACTTCCACTGGTTTGAAAGCCTCTGCGTCGTATACTAGAGAAAAAGGTGTTTCCCCGGTGCTTGATATTGTAGTTGTTTGATATGCCCACAGTACCTCGGGCAACATTTCTATCTATTTTGAAAATTAATCAGTCATAAATAAAATGAATCTAGCCTTACTGGGTGCCATCAATAAATGGCCGATGATGTCCATTCCCTATTACATGAACGGCCATGGTGATAAAATGAAATGTAGTTGCTCGTCGAGTTGGTGAATCATGGGAGCGAATATATGGCATTTGTCGCATTTTCGGACGAATTATCTAGTGTCTTTTTCCGTAATTTCCCAATAGTAGCCTGCTCTGCTCACCTTCGAACCAAGGAGTTGGCGCCGGAATGATTTTCGTAAGTCCCCTTGTGGATCTCTCGGAGTACATAATTTGTGCCCCATTGCCCTAGACATACCACCAGGGGGCCATCGAAAGTTCTCCTGTACTGAGTCTCATGTTTGTCGAGCGAGAACCGAGTTGCTTTGCTTTGCAGGGCCCTCAATTCTTTTGGATCTTCGGGCAACTTCCCAACTATTAAATAATCAATATATTTATTCCTTCAATCCCATGTTAGACATGCAGAATTAATCTCTACATGATCTTGCTCAACCACTGATTTAAACATTAGACAACAGCTCCGGGGAGTAAGTCCTCTTCTTTACTAGAAGATCCCAGATTCACGAGGGCATCAGCCTCGCTGTTTTGCTCTCAAGGTACATAAACTAAGCTCAATTCTTTGAAGTGATGCAGTGCTATCTAGATTTTGTCCAAGTACCTTTGCATCCTATCTTCTCGAGCTTCGTAGATCTCATTCAACTGGCTTACTATGAGGAGCGAGAACATTTTTCCTTGATGGTCTCGGCTCCCAGGATTTTGGTTAGTTCTAAACCTATAATCATAACCTCGTACTCGGCTTTATTGTTAGTCAATTTTGCATTTTCTCTGGATTATCTAATTACTCTTCCAACGGATGGCTTTAGGACTATACCGAGCCCGTATTCTATTATGTTTGTGGCACCGTCTGTGAATAGGGTCTATACCTTGGAAGACGTGCTTGATTTCAATATAAGTCCCTCACTACCTCGAGTACGAGGGATTGTGAGAAATCAGCCACGATCTGCCAGAATTTAGGACTTGATGGTCGTTCGAGGTTGATGCTCAATATCATACCCCAAGTGTTCAATGGATCATTTAGCCAATCAGCCCGATAGCTTAGGTTTATTCAGTATGCCCCGGAGAGGGTACGTCGTCAGGACATAGATACGGTGACATAGAAATGGTCTTCAGCTTTCTCAAGGCGCTTATTATCGCGAGAGACAATTTTATTAGATGGGTATACCGGGTTTCAGCGTCCTCCAGGGTTCATCTTACATAATAAATAGTGAATTGCGTACCTTGCTCCTGTCAAACCAGTATACTGCTTATCGCTACTTATGATATGGCCAGGTACAGAAATAGTGTTTCATACTCTTTTGGCGTGTGTAGCAAAGGTGGACTAATCAAGTATCGTTTTAGTTCCTCTAAGGCGTGTTGGCATTTTGGAATCTTTTCAAAGTTGCTCTTTCTTTTGAGTAAAGAGAATAAATGATGGCTTTTGTCTGATGACCTTGATATGAATCTACCCAGGACGTTATCTGCCCGGTTAGCCGTTGGACGGCATTTACATTGTTTACCATCATGATTTCTTCGTTGGCCTTTATTTTGTCGGGATTGATCTCGACCCCCCTGTTTGAAACCATGAAGCCTAGGAATTTGCCCGGACCCACTCTGAAGGCGCACTTCTCGGGGTTGAGCTTCATGTTTAACTTTTGAGGATGTCGAAGATTTTTGGTAAATGAGTCAAATGGTCCTCTGTGCACAGGGACTTAACTAGAATATCATCAATATGTACTTCTATTTTATTTCCTACTTGGTGCTCGAACATTTTACTTACTAGGCGTTGGTACATAGCCTCTGCGGGTTTTAGCCCAAAGGGCATTACGTTGTAGCAGTAGGTATCATACTTTGTGATAAATGAGGTTTTTTTCCCTATCTTCGGGGTTCATCTGGATTTGATTATACCCCGAGTAGGCATCGAAAAAGGTGAGGGTCTCGTGGCCAGCCGTATTATCGATCAGACGATCGATATTAGGCAATGGGAAGGAATCCTTGGGGCACACCTTATTCAAGTCTTTATAATCTATGCACATTCTTATTTTATTCCCCCTTTAAGGCACTACTACTACGTCGGCCAGCCATTCAGGGTTTTTTTACCTCTCTAATAGATCTGATTTTTAGAAGTTTCATTACATCTTCTTTGATGAAAGCATGTTTTACCTCGGACTATGGTCTTCTTTTCTACTTTACAGGCTTAAATATGCGATCGACATTCAGGCTATAGGAGGTTTTTTCTGACGGAATTCCTATCATTTCTAAGTGGAACCAAGAAAAACACTCGATATTGTTACTAAGAAATTGAATGAATTCCTTCATGAGTTTGGGGGTTAACCCCGTTCCCAGGTATACCTTATGATCTGGGAGGCATTCAATTAAAATGGTCTGCTCCAACTCTTCGATTGTCGATTTAGTCACGTCTGATTCTTAGGGGCGACGAAGGTTTGAGGAGCAAAGAAATATTCTTCGTCATCCTCGAGGGTTTGTTTGTTCCTAACCTCGTCTGAGATCAAGCAAGTGGGAATCAGTGCCCTATGGTTGACAGCGAATATTTCTTTCGTTGCCTGTTGTTCTCCATATATGGTCGTGATGCCGTCCTTCATAGGAAACTTTATCACCTGGTATAAGGTTGACGGTATAGCCCTCATGTTATGTATTCATGGCCTACCGAGTAATGCATTGTACCTCATATCGCAGTCGATGACTTGGAACTCAGTGTTCTAAATTATGCCGGACGTGTCTATCGGGAGGGTGATTTCTCCTCTCTTTACTTCGACGGTCATGTTGAAGCCGTGGAGGACTTGAGGGATAGGGGTGACTCGATCGAAACAACCGCAATTGTCCTACTACCTCTTATCTAATTATGTTGGCAGAGCTTCCTGAATCCACGAGTAGACGCTTTATCCTGTTATTGATTAAGAGAAAAGAGATCACCAATGTGTCATTGTGCGGTTCTATCATGGCCTTGAGGTCATACTTGCTAAAAGCAAAGGTATTTTTGGGCACGCAGTTTTGGGTCAGTCCTTCTTCCGTGATGGACGTTCTTGTGCGTTTGAACACTGGACCTTGGGGAATGTTGGTTCCTCCAATAATCTTGTGGACACCACATCGGAGAGTCTCCTCCTTCTCCCGGGTTGAGTTTAGTGGTGTGCCGATATCTAGAGTAGTCACGTCCTTCTCTTTGCTATTTTTGAGGTTATTGTCCACTTTGTTCACCTAGCCAAATATTTCATCCTAAAATCGAAGATCTTGGACAAGAAAAGATGTGAAAGGTAACTTGTGTTATGTAATGAAACCAGCAAGAAAATAATCACTATTATTTTAGCCCTACGGTGGGTGCCAAACTGTTAACCTTTAAAATGGTAATAGCAATTAAATTTGTTATTGGGACTCTAAAGATACGTATATATTTTATGCTAGTTGTTTAAGTAGTTGATGCTAGATGCATAATATTTAACGGAGAAATACGAGCTAAAGCAGAGTTATAATCAAACAAAGGGGCTAGTTGTTCGGGCCTCGGACTGACTGATGTAGGGCCTCGAGGTCAATGCATGGGCTCGGGCTTAAGCTATCCGGGACAATCGAAGAAGGGCTAAAAGTTAGGATATAATCTATGGAGGCTCTTTATGGCCAATGATAAATAAATAAAGAACAAGTATGAATATAATAAAATAGAGCAACAATATCGAAATAGTGTATTATAGAGTAGAGAGAGGATTATTATTTCGTGTAGAATAGTTGGAACAACGACAACTTACAAAGTGATGAGGATCTCTTTTATATAGGAGAGGAAACCCAACATAGTACAAAAGTGCATTAATTTGTAAAGGTATGGAGATGGGACGGCTAGGTGCGACTCCTTGATACATGCTCCGGGCAGGCCGACTTTGTCAAACTCAGCCGCGTGCCTAAGGAATGCCCCATTTGATTCTAGATTTGATGAGTATTCTCTTTAGGTAGGGCCTCGGCGAGCTCCGAGAGGGTGGGGGAACTCGGTCACAGCTTCGCGTCCTCGAGGCCTTGAGGTGTTCTTCTTAAGTGACTTGACAACAAAAAATTTGACCCTCTGATATTGATGCATACAATACTAGTTAAAGAAGGAAGTTGAAGATGAAATTCATTTTTGTATACACCGTTATACATCATTATACAATATTACTTAACATTACACAAAAATATAACAAGGGTATAATGTTGTATAATATTGTATATTGGATAGGAAAATAATGTTATATAACATTGATCTTTCTTTTGAAGTAAGTTTCTCTTTCACTGTAGTAATTTTAGTTTTGTTACATGTTTTTTATTTTTGTTTTTCCACATTTCCCTTTTGCTTTTACTTTGGTTACTTTTTGTTTAGATATTTTCTTTTTTTGCTTATTTTGTATTCTCTATGTTTTCTATTAACACTGATTTTTCTTTTCTATGATAGCAAAATACTGGTATATATTATTAAACCTTTCATATACAAGTGTATATATAGTTATAAATTACTATGCACCTACTGTATAGATGCAGTTAAAACTAAAAATAATTTTTCTTACTTTTTTCAAACATTTATGTATAATGTTTATTTTTTCATTTATTTCTCTATTAAATCACAAACTTTCAAGTTTTTCTTTCCTTGTTGATTTTTCTTCCAAATTAGAAACTTTGGAGAAAATTCATCTTTATAGAACTTGGAGAATAAGAGATTTAAGGAAATTTTTTATATTTTATAGCTGGAATAGGAATGAATAAATTTCGGGAAAAGAGAATGGAAACCCATGAAATTTTTTTGTCAAATAAAAAATGGCACGAAGGTTGTTTGAGGATCTGAGCAAACTAATATTGGGCTACATATTTGTAAATTTAAATCCGGGTCATCCGGTTGCAAGGTTAACTTGTGGTGTGTATCATTATGTGATTCTCCCTTTCCTCAATAGGAAGCATTTATAGCCACACAAATGTTCTAGCAAGTTTAAGATTACAAGTTTTAAAAGTTTTACAACCACATAAATGTAATAGATTATTTAAGACCACATATCTCAAAACATTTCCCTTCTTTATTAAAATTTGTATTAGTTCAAACTAGAACAATCTTTTTGAACAGAGCAAGAAGGAGTAATAGAGTAGCTAATGATATTAGGTAATCACATGCACATCTCATGATATCAATTATTAATTACTTGGTAAAATCGTAACTAATATACTATAACAGGTTAATTATGTATCGTATTTAAATCCTAATCATATTGTTGAATCTATACTTTCTAACTGGTGTGGGAACTTACTTCCAGCGGGATATTCTCTATTGTTTGCCCAAGTAAAAGGTGAAGTTTTGAAGACTCACAAAAGAACTTAGACATGGACCAGTTCCATCTTGTAAAGCATATTCATAATCAACCCAAACATATAAGATGCACGTGAATGAGATAAATCTAACTTATCAGAAGTAATATCTCCTGATCTGACTGAAAAAGTTGCATACTGGATAAGGATAGAAAGACTCCTTACATGAAGAGAACACAGTTTAGGAACAGGATAATGTTAGAGTATGATATTAACTAGAACTCTTCTACTATGGAAGAGTAGCATTTGTATCACAGTCAATCTCTAATTATTAATTCATTAAATATCAGTGTTGTTATTTTTTACAGGTAATGCACATAAGCAGAAGTTAAACGTAAATTGAGAGCAAAAGAGCAAGATAATTTTGCAAGCAATTTATGTGTGATTCAAGCGTGCAATCCAGAAGCTACTTGAACGAGATAGCAAAACCAGTTCCGAGTGTGTATTTTTTATTCTAGTTCAATTGTAATAGGTGATATTACATTGTACTCTTTAGCTTTTATAGAAGCAATTGTTTTAAGTAATTTTGCATTATACCATTCAGCATTTACAGAAGCAGTTGTATTAGGTACACAGAATGTTCGAATTAACTTAAAGTTGTCACAACAGTTAAGGTCGTGTGCCACAACGGGATTAGAGTTAATTGTAGGTTTACAAAATAGTTTTTGTAAGTACAAATTTTGGCTCAGTGATTTTAGTGGAAGTTCGAAAAAATCCTACTGAGTAGTAGGTCGTGATTTTTTCGTATTTTGAGCTTGGTGTTTTTCACGTAAAAATCTCTATGTTCTTTATTTTCTTTACTTATTATTTCGCAAATAGTAGTAGTTGGAACATATAGAAGAACAAGGTCCTTATATAATCAAGTTAAGCGAAAATTGGGTACCACACAAATCACCCCCCTCTTGTGTGGTATTGAAGTATAAAACATCAATTGGCATCACAGAGGGTTATCCTTGAAGAGGTTAACACCTTAGGAAACGATCAAAATGAGTGCACCACCTGAAAACCGGGAAGGGCAATCCACTGCAAGGCCTCTACTCTTTAATGGCTAGTACTATTTTTGGTGGAAGAACAGGATGAGATATCACATCATAGGAGAAGACTATGAACTCTGGGACATAGTCACTGATGGTCCCCTGGCTACTACAAAGAAGAATACTGAAGGAGTTGATGTGCCAAAGATAAGAGTTGATTGCACTGCAAAAGATTTGAAGAAATGGGAAAAGAATGCCAAGGCTAAGAAATGGCTTGTGTGTTGACTAGGTCTAGACGAGTACAAAAACATTCATAGTTGTACCATTGCTAAGGAGATATGGGACACATTACAAGTGGCTCATGAAGGAGCTCCTTAAGTAAAGAGATCAAGGGGAACACTGCTATATTCTCAATAATTTCACTATGAAGGAAGAAAAAACTATCGAGGAGATGTACACAAGGTTCACAACACTAACAAATGAACTTAAATCTCTTGGGTGAATTATCCTTGAAGAATACAAGGTTGAGAAAATCTGGACAAGAGTCTTACTAGTAACTTAGGAAAGCAAAACCACTGCTATTCATGAATCAAAGAACATTAATCTCTCAAGTTGGATCAGCTGATTGGAAATCTCACTGCCTATGAACTGAGAAAGCAAACCATGAAAATGGATGTACCCAAGAAAGAAAGGAGTATGGCTCTCAGAATACCTGAAGGTGCAGATCTAGAAGATGAAGAAATGGCCATGATCACAAGGGATATCAAAAGGTACCCCATGAGAGGAAATGGTTCTTCAAGAGGTACAACCTTTAACAAACCAAGGGCTTCTACCAACGAGGGCTGCTACAAATGTGTCAAGACTGATCCCATAATCAAGAAGTATCCTGAGTGGAAAATTGAATGGAAGAAGGAAAGGGTTGAATAAAGGAACAAGAAGAAGGAACATGTTCAACCCACAAGGAACAAAGGATCAACAAAGGCTACGGTTGCTGCTTGGGGAGAAACATAAGATGAGGATTCAGAAGATGAATATGGAGATGAACAAGCACTTATAGCCATCGGAGAATCAGACCATAAACAAGAGGTAATAATGATTCAACTCAAAGACAAGATTAAACTTTTGTCTAAAGAAAGGTTATCTGAACTATTGGTAGACTTTATCGATGAGTCTGAGGTAATTAACAACGAGAAGGAACAATTGTCTAGAGAATGTGTGATTCTAAAAGCCAAATGAAAAAATCTAGAACATAGGGCTAATGAGAGTGACAGTAAATATGTTGTGTTGAAGAACCAGGTTCTTAAACTTGACACCAGTGTTTTAGAACTTAGGTCTGGAAATTTAAAACTGAAGTTAGGAAAAGGTAAGAAGAAAGCTTATCACACACATATCACTATGGAAGAAAATCTGGGAAAATTGAAGGATGAGTTGTACAAGAAAGATAAACAAATAAGAGTCTTAAAAGAAGACAAAGGGAAAGTAACGCATGAACTAGATAGCACTTGCAAATGGAATAAGGCTTCTGATGCACTATCCTAGCTACAAAAGCACCACAATAGCAACAAGAGAGGACTTGGCTATGGGACCCAATCACCTAAGTGGGATTGTGAGTAATTGATTTTTGCCTCACTTGAAACGTTCCTATAAATTTGTAATCTAGGATTTTCTTTTATTATTTGCCTTTTTAGGAATTAATTATGTGATTTGTGTTTATTTGTATTTTTATTTATTAATTAATTATATGATTTGTATTGATTTGCATTTTTCCTTATTAATTATGTGATTTAATCTTTATTTCCGTCTTGCTTTTATTATTTGAATTTTTGGGAATTTAATTGCATGTGAGTGCATTTTTAATTAACAAAACAATATAAAAAATAATAATAATAGCATTGTTATTAATTATCCTAATTGTGAATTTTTAAATCAGGGTTTTGTTAATTTGGTAATTTAATAAGGTTTGAAAAGGTGTCCTTGATCTAAAAGGCCAATTTACGCCATTTTTGCAAGTGAAACCGGCCCAAAACCATGCCCAGACCCGGTCCAAGCCCCACCCTCCTCCAAATGACGTCGTTTGATGCTTTGTAATCTCGACCGTCCAAATCTCTGATCCAACGGCTCAGGTAGAGCCTCACATTCTAAAATAAAAATTTCCAAAGCCCTGTAATAGCTTCAGAGACAAAATCCACCATCCTCGTACAGTTCAATCACTGGTGTAACACCACCATGAAACCACCACACCCCCACCATCCACCGCTGGCGTCAAGTCACCAAACTGTACCAAATTAACACCACATACGCATCTCAACCCCCTCTATCCAAATATCCAACCCTTGGCCCTCGAATCATCTCCGAACTTCTCGAATATTTGAAGAAACGATCATCGGATCCGCCGTGTCCAGCGGCGTTGCTTCCAAATTTCCCCAATATCATACACAAGGGTCTGCTCACCTTCTCCTTCGCAAATCCAAGACCAACCTCTCTCAAAACAACCCAGAACTACGTGAATTCTAGATCTAAGGCCTCGTTCAAAACGGATCGAATTTTCAAGGTGCCAGTACTCGAATAGGGGTTCTAAATAAGGTTATATACTTGTTCTTGGAAAGTACAAGCATGCAACATTATTTGGAGACCAATTCGAGGTCAGTCCAAACGATAGCCCAAAACCGTAAGTTTCTAAGTCTTTTTCTTTCTTTGTTTGTCTTTCTTTCTCTTTGCATGAGTAATATGTTTCAATTGCATGATTTTCTGTTCTAGTAGTTCTCTTATTTTTATGTAAGTTAGGGTTCTTCGATTTAAGCTTCTGATTCTTGAACATTGCAATCATATGGTTTAGTTCGTATTCGATTGTGTGATTGTTGTTGTTAATTTGTTTTTAGTTTTATGTTCTCCTTCTAATTAGCAATTCTAGGAATCCTGAATGTCTATTGTGAATTTTTTAATTGGTAACTTCTGTTCTTTTGTGCCATGCCTGATGTAAGCTTAATTTTTAAGTTTATGCACGTGGTCTCTAGTTTCTGTAATCCTCCTAATTTTTGAATCTGAGTATGGGTTTGTAGTCACATGTAATTAGGAAATGGTTTTGATTGTTTGATGTGTTTAGCATAACAATTCTCATGTTTGTTTGTTAATTTCAGTGAGTTTAAGTGTCGACTAATGGCTAATATATTTTGAGGGATGGACTCCTGAGATTTAATTTTGGTAATGGTAGCCTTCTAGTTCTCTTTGTGATCTTGGAGTATTGGACTTGATTTCCAACTTGATTGCTGAGGGTTGATTGGTATTTGTCCTTGAGTAGTATCATTTGGATTGGTAATAGCTGTTAGGATTAGAAAATTTAATTTTAGGAGTTAGTTTTGGCACCAAATAAATAACTTAAGGGTAATATAGGGTCCTCCTGCTTAATTCTGATAATTTCAAGATAAATAAGGATAATATAGAGTTCTCAATTTGGTTTTGGTAATATTAGGAACAAAATAAGGTTAGTGTAGGTTGTTTATAAAGGGTATAAAATGGTAGACGCCTTTAGACCCTTCTAGAAGGGGTCCTTAATACAAAATCAGTAGTTCTATTGCAGTAACTTGGGAAACAAGTAAAAAGTGAGGTTCCAAATAGGTGAAATCTGAAAATTGAAAAGGGACCTTTAGTAAAAAAAACAAAAAAGTAGTGATGCCCTAGCCTTTGGCCATAAAAAGGGACCAAAATCCACTCAAAAAGACGGAAACACAATACACAATACCCAGAAGATGGAGATGAGCGCAGCTGCGCAGAACAGACCCCACCCCCTGACTTTGTCTTCTCCAAACGACCATCCCTGAAGTTTCTTCTTCTTCGAACTCACCTTCACGCCAACTTGAACTAGCCATATTCTATCATCTCCCTTACCTCACACATCACCTGGAACACAAACGCACATACAACGCCCTAGCAAAAACGGCCAGATCAGCTGTTCCACCACCATAATCGTTGGTGTATCCCCATCGACGACGAGCTTCTCAAAAGCTTCACCGGTTATACTCAAAATGAGCAGATCTAGAGCAACGAAACACATACTCATCTACCGATTTTCTTCTTCTTTCTCTTTGATTTTGATTTTGATTCGACTTTTTATTTCAAATCCATGGATATCATTTGATTTTGAAAGCTATTTTGTGTTTGGGTTGGTTTGAGGTCGTGGGTCGTCATTGTTCGTCGAGGTTCGAAATGGTGGTTCACATCTTCAGACGATTTTATCGTTGTTTTGGATGGGTTGTGGTTTATTGACACCTTTGTAACTATTGGGATTCTCATTAATCAAAGGTAAAATTTTAATTTGTGGCAGTTTCGGTTCGTATCGGGTATGTTTTCTTATGTTTGTAGTCTCTATATCCGGTTGAAAGTGAAATTACAGTGGCTTCACTTTATTGGTTGCTATTGTTTGGATCCTCGTTTGGATGCTGATGGTGTGGCGGTTATCATAATTTCTATGTTGAAATGTTTCTCTAGGTAGATTGTGTTAGTTATTAATGTTGAGTTACTAATTTATAAGATATAACTGAACGTGCTGCTATGTACTTTGCTTATTCTATTCTAATATCTCTGTTCTTCTTCTTTGAAAAATGAATACATAATTCCAAGAAATTAGGCCCTTCGAATTAAGTTCAAATTTGAATGTATACTACATTTAGCTCATGGATACGGTCACGACAGTGAAGGAGATTAAGGGTAGTTGAATTTCAGCTAATCATTCTTAGTGATAATTGAGTGAAGGAACATTATTTATACTTTTTCATATGTTTATTCGGGTTGGATATAGCTGGACATGATGGTGTCACAATATAGATATTGGGTTGCTATTCATCAACTGAACTACGTGATCAGATTAAAGGAGTCAGTGAGTGCATTTCATGTGGCCCGACTCCAATTCTAAATATGGTTAAATAATGCAGGTTGTGAACCATGGGCGCATTTCATGTGACGTGTCTTGCGATATGTTTTAAATAATCTTGATTTTTCCTTAATAAAATAAAACAGTTTTAAAGTTTATGGTCCTCTAAATGCAGTTCTCTTCTAAATAATAAACGGGACGCACCGCACCAAACAAACTATAAATTGTGGGGCCCTCGTGAAGTATTTATAATAAAAATATCTAGAAATTTGGGACACGCCGTTTACCAAATTTCACGGCTTCCCACAAAGATTATAACGCGGTAGTCGCTTTTTGGCACGCCTTAAATAATTTTATCTTCTTAAATAAAGGTTTGTATTTATGTGACCCAAATCTAAATCTCAACGGAATTGGAATGTGTCAAAAACCGCGGGTGCATTTATGTGATGTGGTTCGAGGCATGATTTAATGATGTTGCAATTTCTTTTAAAATACTGATAAAAGTGGCTAAAAGATTCAAAATGCACACATGTCCATAATTGCATAAAATCAGATATTTTAAGCTAAATATAACAGTTGGGCGAACGTGATAGATTCACGGAACCCGTGAATGCCTAACACCTTCTCCCGGGTTTACAGAATTCCTTACTCAGATTTCTTGTTCTCGGACTGTTAAACAGAGTCATCCTTTCCTCGATTCGGGATTATAAATGGTGACTTGGGGAACCATAAATCTCCCAAGTGGCGACTCTGAAATTCTCTTAAATAATTGAATCCAATTTCGATTGTCCTTTTATTGGAAAAACTCCATTGTCTACGCCCTTCACCTGGTTGTAGTAGCTAAAAGGTGGTGTGACAGCTATGGTGACTGGTTCAGGGTTCAATAACTCGAGCTTAGAATAATTTTTGTATCTGGCTTTGTTTATTATATGATTTTACATGTTGGCTTAATGTGCAAAATGATGCTTTTACCGCTTTGATATTATCTGAACTGTACATATAAACTGCTACAAAACCATTCTCTTCTGACCTCCAGGGATGTGCTTACTGGTTGAGACTCCCTATTCTGTTAGTGTCATACTCTGAAATAAGAAAGAGGCCGGACAAGTTACTAAGCCGGATAGCCTTTTGGTTCCCGGTACGTAGCCCCCTCCTCGACTCGAGTTTCTACTCGGGTACATAGTCTAGGCCATATACCAAGGTTTTTAACTTAGAATAACTTGTCCTCATGCCAGATCCCTAGTAGAAATTCTTATTTGCATCATGCATTTGACTTAGGATGAAAATCCCATCCTGATGCATGTTATGTGTGCATTTAATTACTTGGGATTTGCATGTTGACCGGCTTGCGATTAAGGAAAGAAAATTGAGAAAATAAGGAATGTTAGGGTTGGTTGAGATTAGTCATTTGTCTTGTAAAACCAATGCTCAAATAGCACCTAAATTATGCTGGATTTTTGAAAAAAAGAAACAACAAAAAGAAAAAAGCAAAAGCAAAAACAAAGAAACAAAAGGAAAGGGGTTTTGTAAAGTTTTGATTTTGATAAATTCTTTTGCCTGAATTTTGCCGGTTTAATTCTCGTCGGGAGCAAGATACGTAGGCAACCACCATCGGGTCCAACCTTCCTTTTGCAAAATAACCAAAACAAGAAAACAAATGGCCAATTTTATTTAATTTTCCAAAATAAATCGGGTGATGTCGTTACTGCCAAGAATAGCTGAATTTTACTGAAAGGGATGTCGGAAGGCTTACTTCGCACGAATGGCCACCTCCGAGTCTCACTTGGCCGGTGAATGGTCACAACCTTAAAATCTTCCTTCGGAAGTACTGCAAGGCCATATTCGCAAAGCTGGGCCCTGATTTTAGAAAAATGCATTTCATCAAAGAAAAATGATGGTCTTAATATTTTGTGGAGTCAAGTCGAACAAATTTTGAGATACTAATTCACCTTAATAAATGTGCAGAATGAGCACGGATCAGTACTTGCCGATAACATTCATGAACAAAATTACCTTTGAGCTACACATGTGGTGGGATGACCTGAGGGAAGCTGGGAAAAAATAGGGTCAATATGCATTTGGGGGGACTTATTGGGTTGCTTAAAATTAATCCGATAGAAGATATCATTAAGGCATTGATCACATTCTGGGACTCAGCTCACAATGTCTTCCATTTCTCGGATTTTGAACTCACACCGACATTGGAGGAAATAATTGGATATATTGGGACCCCTACAATTCTGTTGAGGCACCAATGCTTGATTGCACCAGGAACCCTTGCTGTGCATAAGTTCCTGGACTCCTTAAAATCAATAGGAAGGTTCACAATCTGGACCTGTCAACCGGCTTCTGTACTCCACAGTTTATATATCAGAGGTACGGGCATATAGGAGGATTCAATAACCCGGGAAACTATATTTGTTGTAAAGGAAACCAACTCAAGTGGGATGAGCATCGATGTTTTGCATTCATGGTGTTCTTCTTGGGTCTTTTGGTATTTCCGCAGAAGGATGGAAATGTTGACATACGAATAGCAGGGGTAGTCAGCACTTTCATGAATCAGGCCAAGAGTACCCTAGCTCCTATCATCTTATCCGAGTTCGTTCATGCTCTTACCGCTTGTGAAGCGGGAGGGGACTTCTTTGAAGGATGTAACCTATTGTTACAAATATGGATGATTGAGTACTTATGCCACCGGTATTGGTTCATGAATTATGGGTCACCAATAAAGAGCTGCATAGAAGAATTCCACAACAGGGCAAATAGATTTAGGTTACTTGAGGGTGTAACAGAATGGGTGTCATATCTCTGGGTTGTCACTGCAAATCAGATAGAGTGGACATTCGAGTGGCTCCCCATAGATGAAATTGTGTATATGCCAGCCACCAGACCTGATTTTCTTCTGATGGGTCTCCGAGGTATCCAACCCTATGTGCCATATACAGTACTAAGGCAATTAGGTAGATGCCAAATGATTCACAGGGACAAGGACATTAGTCGCCATGCGGTTGAGATTAGCCCTAATGGTCAATTCCCTGAAGCCGTCGTGCGTCAAATCGGGAGCGAATGTCAATATTTGACAGCGGGTACCCGAGTACGCGACATATAAAATCTAGGGTACATTGCTTGGTATAGAAAAGAAATAGAGCCCGGAAGGCCAGCGAAAAGACCGCATCTCCAAGAATTTGTTGAAACATCGCAGGAATAGTGGAATTGGGTTGGCAAGGAAAATTAGTACAGAGCCACCATAGGAGGGTCAGAAAAGCAAGTCAAAGAGCTTCAATTCGAAAATGGTTTGTAAGCCGTAGTAGATGAGGGGGAAAAGAAAAGACTAACCAAAGAAAATGAGGCATTGCAAGCCCAAATCCAGAAAATGAAAGTAGCCGCAGAAAATCCCCCAGAAGCGCGAAGGATGAAAAATCATTGACAATTTGAGGCGAAAAGTGACTGTATATGGGTTTGACTTGAACAAGGAGGAAGGTGATTTATCCAGGGTTCGGAAAAAATTAGCCAAAAGTACGGAGGAACGAGGCTGTATCATTGAACAATAAAAGGAAAAGCATGATGATGAGGTTGCGGCGTTAAAACGGAGGGTCATCATGGCTGAGAATAGAGTGTCCAAGAAGGTCCAGGACCTCAAAACCAAGAGAGAACATTGTTACGCAGCAATAGCAAGGTTGGAGATGGATGTGAGGCAATTTGAGGAACTGAATCAGGTAGCCGAGCAAACTCTAGAGGTGAAGGCTGAACATATTGGGCGTTTGTTGCAAAAAAAGGGTGTTATTAGAGAAAGAGTACGGTCTATCGCAGACTACATCACCAAAAGGTGCAACCATTGAGAGGATATAACAAGATACATGTTCTTTGCCACTACTATGACCTTTGTCCGGCAAGTGATGGAAGACCTACACCACCTCCAAAGGAGTTTAGCACGCAAGCCAGCGGCAAGGCCGAATGATGCCCCGCGAGGCCCAGGAGCACTTGAAGCATTAATGTACTTATAAAGATTGCACTGCCTTTTGTATAAATAAATTTTAAAGTCTATTAGTTTAACCAGGAGTCTGTATTTTCCTTATGCATAGTTAGTTGTTGTTCAAGTCTGTAGTTCGTTTTATCAAAGCTTGTTAGTTACATGTTTAATCTGTCACCATTTGAGTCCTTGTAGTTGAAGTATGTTGTTATGAAAATGGAAACTTTCCCAAATATTTTATGCTATGCTTTCTTCTCGCCAGAACAACGCTCGGTCTAATTTATGCGGGGATATGATACGTAAGCAATCTACATAAGATTCGACCATAATTGAATAGAATAAAAGAGAAAATGAACGAGGAAGAAAATAAGGATAAAACGAGGGGAAGCTTTTCAAATAAAATCCGAGATGACGCAAGCAACCAATGCATGTAGGGGCTGACTGTCATTTATGTACATGCATACCAAATATGTGGCCGCTATATGTTAGAACCTAACAATTAACGAGTTTGTGGTGTTGTTGTTCCAGTTTCAAATTAGATATGTGATTAGTACTCGCGACATTCTGGCATTCCACTCCTACAACACGCGGTCGAAAAGCAATCAAGTCATGGCCAATCAGGAAGCTGATGTCACCATTATTGACCCCTCGAAGGAAGCAGAGCAATTGGAAGTTAATTCTATGAAGGAGGAAATGTATATGCTTAAGCACCAAATGGCTGAGATGTACCAGGCATGAGCAATAGGAAAGGTGCCCCCGACCTATCCTGCTAATCCAACCTTCATCCCGCCACTGGTCCAAGTACCTAACCAGTCCGCCATTGATCCACCCTCAAGTTTTCCTATCTATTCACAAGATCAGGGAACTACCTCTCAATCACCACCAACTCCACTACCCAAAATCACTCCTCACCCTCCCCCGCCAATTGCCCTCATATATGTGTCACCTCCTCCTCCGACACTTCACAGGTCATCAAGCGAACCCATGCTTTAAGCGAACTCCTACGCTCCCCCTCCTGAAATCCCAACGGGAGTTGAAAAATCGGTCAAAAATCATGAGCAGGAAGAGATGCTTAGAAAGGTCCGGAGTCTGGAGAAACCATTCAGGGACATGCGAGGATTAGGTGGACAGGTGAACGTGGCATTCAAGGATCTTTGTCTACTTCCCAAAGTGTAGTTGCCTCCAGGTTTCCAAATGCCTAAATTTGACTTATATGATGGCCACGACGATCCAGTCGCACATTTAAGGGGGTTTGAAGCAAAATGAGGGAAGCAAGAGGAAAAGATTAATTGCTAATGGCATAATTTAGCTAGAGTTTAAGTGGTTCGCCACTGGAGTGGTATACTTGGCAGGATCCCAATCGGTGGTATACGTCGGATGATTTGGCAGAAGAATTTACCTGCCATTTTAGATATAATCTTGAGATTATCCCGGATCAACTATCTCTGACAAAGCGGGAGAAAAAACACAATGAGAGTTTCAGGGAGTACGTTTTTCGGTAGAGGGAATAAGCAGCTAGAGTTGATCATCCCATGAAGGAGAGCGAGATGGTTGGTTATTTTCTACAAGCTTTGGAACCTACCTACTTTGGGCATTTGGTGTCAGCAGTGGGGAAGTCTTTCAACGAAGTGGTGAATATGGGAAGTGTGGTTGAGGAAGGCCTCAAATCCAATAAAATCATAAGCTACTCTACAATTAAGGATACCACTCAAGCCATCCAGGGTGGAGCTGGGGGAACATTGGGAAAGAAGAAGAAGGAGGAAGTAGCGACAGTGGAGTCAGGAACTTCGTTCAGACCTCGGGCACCATCTCATTACGCCCAGCCACGTCCTCACCAACAAACATACCCACACACTCCATATGGCCCACCACAGCATTACTATCTGCCACCAGAACCTCGCTTCTCAGTCCATCATGAACAAGCATATGCCCAACCTCCCGCTCACGCTCAATGGCATGCGCCACCCCCTCAAAACACTTACCCAACTCCACAAAATCATTACCCACCTCAAAGAGCTTACCAACAACCCCCGAGGCCCGCTTTCTTAGCCAATCCAGTCCTGAGAAATGAGAGGGTGCAGAAAAAGAAGACTTTCACTCCGCTGGGAAAATCCTACACTAGCTTATTCCACAGGCTACATCAACTGGATATGTTGAGGCCAATTGAAGCGAAAATGCCAAATCCTCCCCCGAAGAATTTAGATCATTCAGACAGCTGTGAATACTGCTCCGATGCACCTGGGCATGACACCGAAAAGTGTTGGCATTTAAAGACGCTATCCAGGAACTTATTGACTCCTACACGATTGAGGTGGAGACCCTGGAGGCGCCAAATATTAACCAAAACCCGCTGTCGGCCCATCAGGAAACTAACATGATTGAAATTATGGAAAGAAGGGGAGAATCCAGAAGGCCTTCACAAACAATAATGATGATCAAAGCCATTGAGTGTAAGCCAACAGAGGTTCAGAGCAGTGAGAAGCTGGTAAACAGGGCAAAAGAAGGCATCAACATATCATAGTTAAGGGGAGCTCAGCATGCGCGGTTGCGCCAAAGCAGGAACAGGCTAAATTAGCAGTACATGAGATAGCTAGAGAACATGTCGTGGTTGTAAAAGGTGTCCGCGTCGAATCAGTTATTGTAAAACCAATGATCTATCCACCGATCATCAACAGCAAAGCCATTCCATGGAGGTATGAACAAGCAATAGTGATGTACAAGGGGAAAGAAGTTTGAGAGGAAATGTGTGAGGCACGAGGTTTAACTCGGCCAGGGGGTACTTTGCCCTAGAAGAATTGAGGAAGGGCAGAATTTCTAAAGATAACCCAGGACCAGTGAAGAAAGCTGTGTCAGAAGAAGAGGCGGAAAAGTTCTTGAAGAAAATCAAAATGCGGGACTACTCCATCATAGAGCAGTTGAGGAAGACACAGGCTCAGATTTCTTTGTTATCCTTACTAATCCACTCCTATGAACATCGCCAGGTGTTGATGATGTTTTGAATGAAGCCCACGTCCCAGACAAGATAACGGTGAACCATTTGGAAAAGATTGCAAACAAGATATCCGAGGTAAAACGGGTCACATTCTCTGACGATGAATTACCCATGGGGGTTACTGAGCATAACCGGGCTCTTTATCTGACTGTGAAATGTGGATATGTTGTGGTCACCCAAGTTTTGGTCGAGAACGGGTCCAGTGCAAAAATTTGTCCACTATCCACATTGACCAAATTGAATGTGGAAAATGAAAGAGTCCGCAAGAATAACATTTGTGTTCGAGGCTTGAATGGAGGAGGCAAAGACACCGTAGGGGATATAGTGATGGAAGTAACTATAGGACCCATTGAGTTCACTATGGAATTCCAAATGCTGGATGTAGCAGTCTTTTATAATCTGCTATTGGGTAGGCCCTGGATTCATGCAGCCAAAGAAGTGCCATCTACCCTGCATCAGATGGTGAAATTTAAATTTGACAGGCAAGAGATTGTAGTGCATGGTGAAGACAATCAATGTACTTCAGGGGACGCGATCGTACCTTTCATTGAATCCGAAGACAGCAAAGGGCCATAGGTCTACCAGGTGTTTGATACAGTATCAATATAGAAAATCCCAGAAGTGGCGTTGTCGTGACCCCAAAGATAGCAACTGCGTCCGTCATGGTGGCTTCAGAAATGTTGAAAAATGGTTTTATGCCCGACAAGGGGTTGGGGGCTTCCCTGCAAGGCATTGTGCAACCAGTATCCCTTCCCAAAAATCTGGACACTTTTGGCCTAGGGTTCAAGTCCATAGCCACAGACATAAGGCGAGCCAGGAAGCTGAGACAGAAGGATTGGGTTCTCCCAAAACCCGTCCCAAGGTTGTCCAAATCATTTGTCAAATCCAGCGCTAGCAATGGCCCTAGACCAAAGATTTCCGTCCCGCTGATCGATGCGGACGAAGATCTTGATAAAGTCTTGGAAAGAATGTTCAGTGAGGTGAATATGGTCGAGGCAGGAGAAGGATCAAGCATGGAGGATATGCAGTTTGTGGGAGTACGCGCCAAACTCAATAACTGGGAAGCCACTCCTCTTCCCACTCGAAAGGAGTCGTGGTAGTTGGATTTGATTTTCCTTTCAGTCTATAGTTGTTAATTCAGTTGTTATTTCCTTCCGTTTAGATGTGTAAAATTTGTTATCTTTGATTCTAATGAAATGCAATTTCCCTTTCAGCAATGCCGACAGTTTCTATTTCTTTTTACTTTTCCTTCTTTTCTCTTTTGTGCAGTTATTTTTGTGTTGGTTCCAGTGATCTAACATGCATATGGACTCCTCGGCCGAGTCGCCAATACAGGCCTAGTTCATAAATAATATTTCAGGAAATAGAACATGAGGATGAACCAGGGTATGATGAGGAAGGGGCATGAGACAAGATTAGTTAAGAGTTGACCCAATTCAAAGAGAAAACCAAACCAAACATGAATGATACAGATGCATTCAATTTAGGAAGTCCGGATAATGTCAGAGAAACAAAAATAAGTATCCATCCAGAGCCACAACTTAGGGAAGAAATAATTGAAGTGTTGCGTGAGTACAAAGATGTCTTTGCATGGTCCTATGGCGACATGGCCGGATTGAGCACTGACTTGGTGGTCCACAAGTTACCTACTGACCTAGCCTGCCCACCTTTCAAGTAAAAGTTAAGAAAGTTCAAAACTGATGTGAGTGTGAAAATTAAATAGGAAGTGACCAAGCAGTTTGAGACAAAAGTCATCCCAGTCACACGATACCCCCACTTGGTTAGCTAATGTTGTGCATGTACCAAAGAAGGACGGCAAAACCAGGGTGTGTGTTGATTACCATGACCTCACAAAGCAAGTCCAAAGGACAACTTCCCCCTGCCGAACATCAACATATTGATTGACAATTGTACGAAACAAGAAATCGGGTCGTTCGTGGATTGTTATGCGAGGTACCACCATATTTTGATGGATGAAGAAGGTGCGGAGAAAATAGCATTCATCACACCGTGGGGGACGTACTGCTATAGAGTTATGCCTTTTGGTTTGAAAAACACAGGGGCAACATACATGAGGGCCATGACAACTATTTTTCACAATAAGATACATAAGGAAATTGAGGTCTATGTGGATGATATGATAGTCAAGTCTAGAAAGCAATGCGATCATGTCAAAGACATGAGAAAATTCTTCCAAAGGATCCGCATGTATGACCTCAAGCTCAACCCGGAAAAATGTGCATTTAGGATCCCCTCGAGAAAGTTGTTAGGGTTCGTAGTTAGCCACCGAGGTATCGAACTAGACCCATCAAAAATCAAAGCGATACAGGAGCTGCAGCCACCAAGGGAAAAATAGAAGTGATGAGTCTACTGGGAAGATTGAATTACATCAGTCGGTTCATTGCTCAGCTCACAACCATCTGCGAGTCCATTTTTAAGTTGTTGAAAAAGGATGTTGCGATAAAATGTATGGGAGAGTGTCAAGAGGCTTTTGATAAGATAAAGGAATATTTGTCAAACCCACCGTTATTGGTCCCACCGAAACTAGGAAGTCCTTTGATCTTATATTTGACAGTCCTAGAAAACTCATTTGGGTGCGTGTTGGGTCAGCACGATGTTACCAGGAGAAACGAGTAGGCCATATACTACCTCACCAAGAAATTTACAGCTTACGAGGTGAATTATACTTATCTTGAAAGGACATGCTGCGCCTTGACGTGGGTAGCCCAAAAGTTGAAGCATTACTTGTCATCATATACCATTTTTCTTATCTCACGTCTGGACCCATTGAAATACATTTTCCAGAAGCCCATGCCTATAGGAAAGCTTGCAAAATGGCAAATCTTTCTCACTGAGTTTGACATTATCTACGTGACTAGGACTGCCATGAAGGCACAAGAATTGGCGGACCATTTAGCGGAGTATCCTATAGATAAAGAATATGAGCCCTTGAACACATATTTCCCTCACGAGGAAGTGATGCATATCAATGAAGCAGAGCGGGATTAGAAGTCGGGATGGAAACTGTTCGTCGATGGGGCTGCCAACATGAAAAGCGTCGGGATAGGAGTAGTGCTCATTTATGAAGAAGGGCATCATTACCTAGTCACATCTCAACTATGTTTCTACTGCACCAACAACACGGCGGAATATGAGGCATGCATTTTGGGCTTGAGATTAGCAGCGGACATGGGTGTCCAGTAAGTCTTGGTCTTGAGAGACTCGGACCTTCTGGTACACCAGATTCAAGGGGAGTGGGAGACAAGAGATTTAAAGCTCATACCATACTGGAAATGCTTGCATGATATCTGTTAACGATTCAGGTCAATAGAGTTCAGTCACATCCCTTAGTTCACAATGAGGTCGATGATGCCCTGTCTACTTTGACGTCAATGTTACATCATCCAGACAAGGCTTATGTTGACCCGATAAATATCCGGGTCCATGATCATCATGAGATTGAAATATGGTGGAAGAAGAAATTGACGGCAAGCCTTGGTTCCACGACATCCAGGAATATATCAGGAGAGGTCTGTACCTGGTGCAGGCCATGAGTGACCAAAAGAGAACAATCTTTCGCTTATCAAGTGGGTTTTTCTTCAGCAGAGGAATATTATATAAAATAACTCCAGATCTCGATTTGCTAAGATGTATAGATGCCAAGCAGGCGACGGCCATCATAAATGAGGTACATGCTGGCGTCTGTGGGCCACACATGAGCGGATATGTATTGGCAAAAAAGATTCTCCGGGCAGGATATTATTGGCTTACTATGGAGCGAGATTGTACCAGCTTTGTGCGCAAATGCCACCAGTGTCACATACACGGAGACCTAATTCACTCTCCTCAGTCTGAATTGCATACGATGTCGGCACCATGGCCTTTCGTTGCTTGGGGAATGGATGTCATCGGGCTAGCAGCTGCTAACGGACATAGATTATCTTGGTTGCTATGGACTATTTCACCAAATGGGTTGAAGCCAAAACCTTCAAGGTAGTGACCAAGAAGGCCATAGTCGACTTTGTGCACACAAACATCATTTGTTGGTTTGGGATCCCCAAGACTCTCATTAGTGACAATAGGGCAAATATCAACAGTCACTTAATGAGAGAGGTATGTCAAAAGTTCAAGATCACACATCATAATTCTACCCCGTAACGCCCCAAGGTGAATAGAGCGGTTGAGGCGGACAATAAGAACAGAAAGAAGATACTCCATAAAATGGTGGAAGGGTCCAGGTAGTGGCATAAGAAGCTGCCTTTTGCATTGTTAGGTTATCGCACCACGGTTCACACTTCAGTGGGGGCCACGCCATACTTATTGGTATATGGCACAGAGGCAGTAATCCCAGCCGAAATTGAAATCCTCTCTCTTCGAATCGTGGTCGAAGCAGTAATCGACGACGAAGAATGGGTCAAAATTCGTTTGGAACAATTGAGTCTGATAGATGAAAAAATATTGGCGGTGGTCTGTCACGGCCAGTTGTATCAACAAAGAATGACATGGGCATATAATAAGAAAGTGCGCCCAGAAAGTTCGAAGTAGGTCAACTGGTATTAAAGCGCATCCACCCTCACCAGGCCGAGGCAAAAGGCAAGTTTGCTCCAAACTGGAAAGGACCATTCATTGTATCAAGAGTGTTGTCCGCTGGAGCATTGTATCTAACGGATGTGAAAGGAAAATATGTGGAAATGGCTATCAATTCGGACACTGTCAAAAGATATTATGTATTTTATTTTAAGATCATTGTCTATGCTCGACACTTGTTTGTACTTGGAATGTTTTGAAAATTTGAATGACGAAGGTATTTTATTTTGCTATCTAAAAACTCTATCGTTTTCTAAACTTTTTGAGCTTTAGTTATTTTCTCTTCATGCCCCTCTTTTGGAATCAACAATCAGTAACAAAAATCAAAAGCGCAAGTATAAGCGCGAGAAGGCAATAAAAGGGAAGGAAAGAATAATGAAAATTAAAAGTGATGAAAAAAAACTAAAAAGGAAAATAAAATTAAAAAAAAGAAGGAAAACAAGAAAATCAAAGAAGAGAGAAAAGAGAAAAGGAAAAGGAAGAAAGAAAAGAAAAAAAGGGAGAAAAGAAAATAAAAGAGGAGAAGAAAGCAGCAACAAAAACAAGGAATCGGTATGAACTACGTTTGACCTTATTCCTTTTAAAAGGATACGTAGGCAGCCTCACGGTTCGGTCTCATAGAAATAAATATCCAAAAGTCCCCGAGCGACAAACCGGGACAGAAATGGTGGCAATTGTAAGATGTGATTCCGAAAGTTGTAACTCTGAACCCGTTTAAATTGTTTTGAGCCTCTGATATCCCTCCTTTCTAACCCTAACCAAGAGCCCATGCTACAGTCCAAACAAAAACCTTCTGATTAGTCTTCAAAAGATGCCAAGTTGAGCAAGTAGAGGGTATTCATGTCAGGGGCATCACTCCAAGCCAGATGACAGAGATAATAAAATGAGAGAGCCTTATTGGTGAAAACCCTCACGGGCACCAAAAGGAGACGAGAGTTTGAGAGAAAATAAAGTGAGAGAGTCTTATCGGTGAAAACCTTCACAGGCATCGTGAGGCCAAAGTAAGGCAAAAGCAAATCTCACAAAGGGGCTATTGGTGGATGCAAGGCAAGCCAGGTTAGGTTTTGGTTGGAAAATTGGGTCGGAAGGGTCACAACAACAAAAGCACGACCACGGAGGGTCGGTCATCGGAACAGATTGGGTCTACTTGGCCGAAGTGCATGTCATGATCGCGAAAACCAGCGGTTCCTCTTAAGATAAGTCTTATTTCTTGTCTTTTCAATAGTCAGCAAGTCTGGAATTCTTCACCCTAAATATCGTTCGGAGTCTTTGCATTTCACTTTTCTTTCCAGTCTAAAATCATTTGTTCAAGCGAATGAAAGGAATTTCAAAGCCGATTATCAACTCCCAAAGGGACAAAGTGCATGACGCCCAAAGGAGTAACAAAGATGACAAGTGTGGAACAATAAAAGGAAGGATTCATAAAAACTGCAATTTGTGGAAGAGACAAGAATTGGCAAAGTGAAGGAGTACCACACAGAAAAGGGTGTGCAAGTAAAACCACAACAGGTTCTGGGGTCAGCCAAACATCATACACCAGTCGGGATATCTTAGAAGGGATGCAAACTTGGCACAACAAGAAAACAGGGACGAGTTTCAAGGTTGCAAGGTTAAAGAATTCTGATGACGGATCGAGAATGCAACATAAGGAAGGGAGCGAAGCGAGGGAGTAAAGATCAAAAGTCAGTCAAGCATCACAAATGGACTGCGTAACTCAGGGAAAGGGGGCAAGTATTACTGGCAAAGACTTGGAAACGCAACACAAAGATGAGAAACAAAACAAAGTCACGAGGGTTAGAGGATCAGCTGAGCATAAACGTCCTAAATCAACAATCGTCCGAGAAGGGTATGACGCTTCTAGAAAAATAGGCAAAAGCACAACACAAAGACGGAAAGGGCCCAGAGAATGGACCTAGGGTGACATATCAACTCATCAATTGCCGGAAAGAGGCATATAGGGCAAAGAAAAGTGGAGCGCAAAGTAAAGACATATAGGGCAAGGGATAACAAAACGTCAGGGACAGATCAGGTGATTTCAAAAATAGGTGCCACGATTTTGGCAAAAGAGAGAAAATGTAACAGTATAAGAACAAAGAGAATCCGAAAGTTTCAGAGGGTTGGCCAAAGCATAATACTAATTCCTCAATCGTCCATGGAGGACATAAATAATTCCAGCCAAGGGTTAGAAATGTAACACAGTTATGGGAAGCAAAGAAAAGCCGTAAAGGTGTGAGCGGTCAGCTAAGAAGTTCGAGCAACTCAGTATGGGCAAAGGAACACAGCAAAACACGACAATAGGGGGATGTCTTCAACAAGAGTGCTACGAGCCAACCACTACTTTTCAAACTGACTTGTTTTCTTTAATTGACACAGGTGCAGAAAAATAGCAGAAGAGCCTAAGGGAGGCCATCCACAAGGGAAGGCAGACACACGGCAGGAATGATTGAAATCTCAATGCCCACCTGGAAGTGGGACTCAGTTAAAACTCAAAAGGGACACAGTCCGTCATAAATACCATCCCCAGCAAAAAGCACAAGGGGACAAATTTTGGAGAGTTAAATGAAGCATGGAACTTGAGATGGAACACAATTTTGAACTGAGACAGGTACGGGTAACATGGGCGAGCACCAACACCTTCCCCAGTAAGAGTCGCAGAAACCCTCCTAGATAATAATCGCCTGCAGAAACAACCAGAAGTCATTTAAGTGGGAATCTTCAGAACCTTCTTGGAAAATGGGACTCATTTTAAGGATATGGGTAATCATGGATAATAAATGACGTAAAATGGCTTGCATGTCGAAGTAGGATTCAGTTAAAGTTGTCAGGAACCTCTTGGAAAATGGGATTTAGCTTAGAACACAAACAGTCGAGGGCAGGGTCAAACCCAAAACCTCCCCAACCAGAGTCAACAAGAGTCATCAGGACCCTCTTGAAAAAAGGAGACTTAGATTAGATACTTCCCCAGCAAGAGTCGACAAGAGTTGTCAGGAACCCTTGGATGATGTGACGTAGCTCTAGATACTAACTCCCGGCAGACACATCTCCTCATATAATTAAGAGTTGTGAGGACCCGCCTGGATAATGGGAAGTAATTCCAATCATCAATCACCAGCAGATCCCCAGCAGATATAACTCATAACAAGACATAGTGGAAAATAATACCTTTTGAGAAACATAACATAATTTTAAGGCTGTCATTGGTTAAGAATTGTCAGGACCCTCCTGGATAATGGGACTTAGCTTATATTTAGAGATATTTGTTAAAGGGATTCGATTAACACTCATGGATCCGACCAGCACCAAACTGGGGCAGAAAGAATTTTGTGTATTTTGTCTTGTTGTGATCAGGTACACAGGTAGAAGTCCCAGGAAATATTTTTCAAAATTTTAAATTTTGGTAATCACGCACCCACCTGTAGAATAAGAAAATATTTTTCAATATTAAATTTCAAGCTTCAGGCGCCCACATGCAGAACAAGAGAATATTGTTCAAAATTCAAGTTGTAATAATTTGGCGCCCACCTGTAGAACAAGGGAATATTTTTCAAAGTCTCAAGTTTTTGTGATCAGGCTCCCACATGTGGAATAAGGGAATATTTTCTAAATGTCAAAGTCTTGGCAATCAGGCGCCCACCTGTAGAACAAGGGGATATTTTCAAAATTCAAGTCTTGGTAGTCAGGCGCCCACCTGTAGAACAAGGGAATATTTCTCAAATTTCTTATTTTGGCAATCAGGCGCCCACCTGTAGAACAAGGGAATATTTTTCAAAATTTCAAGTTTATGCAATCAGGCGCCCACCTGTAGAACAATGGAATATTTTAAAATTTCAAGTGTTATTAGTCAGGCGCCCACCTGTAGAACAAGTGAATACTTTTCAAGTTTCAAGTTTTTGTTACTAGGCGCCCACCTGGAGAACAACGGAATATTTTTCAGAAGTTCAAATCAGGCGCCCACCTGTAAAACGAGGGAATATTTTTCAAATTTTGAATTTTGGTTGTCAGGTGCCCACCTGTAGAACAAGGGAACACTTTGCAAATTTCAGGTCGTGGCAATCAGGCACCCACCTAAAAAACAAGGGCATATTCTTCAAAAGTCAAGTATTGGCGATCAGACACCCACCTGCAGACCAAGGGAATATCCTTTCAAATTGTAAGTTCTAGTAGTCAGGCGCCCACCTGTAGAATAAGGGAATATTTTTTCTAAATTTCAATTTTTGTAATCAGGCGCCCACCTGGAGAACAAGGGAATAGTTTTCAAAGGTTCAAATCAGGCGCCCACCTGTAAAACAAGGAAATATTTTTCAAAATTTGAATTTGGGTTGTTAGGTGCCCACCTGTAGAACAAGGGAACACTTTGCAAATTTCAGGTCTTGGCAACCGGGCACCCACCTGGAAAACAAGGGCATATTGTTCAAAAGTCAGTTGTTGGTGATCAAACGCCCACCTATATAACAAGGGAATAATCTTTCAAATTACAAGTTCTAGTAGTCAGGCGCCCACCTGTAGAACAAGGGAATACTTTCAAAGGAATACATGTCAAATCTAAAAATTCAGCGTCAAACATGAAGGAAGAAAAGGCAAGAAGTCAGCGAGGCCATAGGGAGTTCGCAGAAAGAAATATAGGGCAACAAAGCAACAAGGATCAAAATTGAAGACATAGATATGCTTTCCTTTGTAATTCGTAGCTTATAGCTTAGTCTAGTTTTTTTCTTCATTTTTCATAAAGTGTAATAAGGAGGTGAGCAGGCAGTAACAGCAGCATCAGCAGTGCAATCACAGCTTCTGGTAGTCCCAGCTACCAAACACTCCAGAACTACACTGACCTGATTCCTCTTTAGCCAAGGATATGTAGGCAACCTTTGAAGTAGGGTTCGGTCAAACAGTTTTCAAAACACTTCTCATGGAATGCGAAACAGGAAAAAATCTCTCAGTCGCTCACTTAGCTTTGCCCGGAAACCCTACGTGTCTCCGAGCAAAGAGGGGCAGCTGTGAGCAGTGATTTTTGCTTCGCTTGAAACGTTCCTATAAATTCGTAAACTAGGATTTCCTTTTATTATTTGCATCTTTAGGAAATAATTATGTGATTTGTGTTTATTTACATTTTTAGAAATTAATTATGTGATTTGTGTATATTTGCATTTTTCCTTATTAATTATGTGATTCTGTGTTTATTTGCATCTTGCTTTTATTATTTGAATTTTTGGGAATTTAATTGCATGTGAGTACATTATTAATTCACAAAAAAATACAAAAATAATAATAATAGCATTTTCATTAATTAGCCCAATTGTGAATTTTTAAATCGGGTTTTTTAATTTGGTAATTTAATAAGGTTTGAAAAGGTGGTCTTGATCAAAAAAGGCCAATTTATGCCATTTTTGCAAATGAAACCGGACCAAAACTCTGCCCAGACCCGGTCCAAGCCCCACCCTCCTCCAAACAACGTCGTTTTATGCTTTGTAATCTCATTCGTCCAAATCTCAGATCCAACGGCTCAAGTGTAGCCTCATATTCTAAATAAAAATGTCCAAAGCCATGTAATAGCTTCAGAGACAAAATCCACCATCCTCCTACAGCTCAATCACCGGCGTAACACTACTATCGAACCACCACAACCCCACCGTCCACCGCCGGCTGGAAATCATCACCGTCAGCGGCAAGTCTCCAAACCGTACCAAATTAACACAACATACGCATCTCAACCCTCCCTATCCAAATATCATACCCTTGTCCCTTGAATCATCTCCGAACTTCTCGAATATTCGAAGAAACGATCCGGCTCTATCGTGTCTGGCGCTGTGCTTCCAAACTTCCCCAATATCATACACAAGGGTCTCCTCACCTTCTCCTTCCCAAATCCAAGACACACCTCTCTCAAAACCAACTAGAACTACGCGAATTCTAGATCTAAGGTCTCGTTCAAAACGGGTTGAATTTTCAAGGTGCCAATGTTCGAATAGGGGTTCAATATAAGGTTATATGCTTGTTCTTGGTAAGAACTAACATGCAGCATTATTTTGAGACCCAATTCGAGGTCAGTCCAAACGATAGCCCAAAACCGTAAGTTTCTAAATCTTTTTATTTCTTTGTTTGTCTTTCGTTTCTCTTTGCATGAGTAATATGTTTCAATTGCATGCTTTTCTGTTCTAGTACTTCTTTTATTTTGATGTGAGGTAGGGTTCTTCGATTTAGGCTTCTGATTCTTGAACATTGCAATCATATAGTTTAGTTCGTATTCGATTGTGTGATTGTTGCTGTTAATTTGTTTCTAGTTTAATGTTCTACTTCTAATTAGAAATAATGGGAACCTAAAGGTTTAATGTGAATTTTTTAATTGGTAACTTCTGTTCTTTTGTGTCATGCCTGATGTAGGCTTAATTTTTAAGTTTATACATGTGGTCTCTAATTTCTGTAGTCCTCTTAATTTTTGAATATATGGGTTTGTAGTCCCATGTAATTAGGAAATGGTTTTGATTGTTTGATGTGTTTAGCATAACAATTCCCATCTTTGTTTGTTAATTTCAGTGAGTTTAAGTGTCGACTAATGGCTCATATATTTTTAGGGGTTGACTCATGAGATTTAATTTTGGTAATGGTAGCCTTCTAGTTCTTTTTGTGATCTTGGAGTATTGGACTTGATTTATAACTTGATTGTTGAGGGTTGATTGGTATTTATCCTTGAGTAGTATCATTTGGATTGGTTATAGCTGTTAGGATTAGAAAAATTAGTTTTAGGAGTTAGTTTTGGCACCAAATAAGTAACTTAAGGGTAGTATAGGGTCCTCCTACTTAATTGTGATAATTTTATGATAAATAAGGGTAATATAGAGTTTTCATTTTGGTTTTGGTAATATTAGGATCAAAATAAGGATAGTATAGGTAGTATACAAAGGGTAGAAAATGGTAGAAGCCTTAAGACCCTTCTAGAAGGGGTCCTTAATACAAAATCAGTAGTTCTATTGCAGTTACTTGGGAAACAAGTTCAAAAAAGAGGGTCCAAATAGGTGAAATCTGAAAATTGAAAAGGGACCTTTAGTAAAAAAAAATAGTAGTGATGCCCTAGCCTTTGGCTATAAAAAGGGATCAAAAATCACTCAAAAAGGCGGAAAAACAATACACAATACCCAGAAGAAGGAGATGAGCACAATTGCGCAGAACAGCCCCCCACCCCTAACTTCATCTTCTCTAAAAGACCATCCCTGAAGTTTCTTCTTCTTCGAACTCACCTTCACGCCAGCTTGAACTAGCCATATTCTATCATCTCTCTTACCTCACACATCACCTGGAACACAAACGCACACTCAACGCTCTAGCGACAATGGCCAGACCAGTTGTTCCACCACTATAATCGTTGGTGTATCCCCATCGACGGCGAGCATCTCAAAAGCTTCACAGTTATACTCTAAACGAGCAGATCTAGAGCAACGAAACACACACTCCTTTGCTGATTTTCTTCTTCTTTATCATTGATTTTGATTCAACTTTTGATTTCAAATTCATGGAATTCATTTGATTTTGAAAGCTATGTTCGGGTTGGTTTGAGGTCATGGGTCGATTTTTATCGCTGTTTTGGATGGGCTGTGGTTTATTGACGCCTTTGTAACTATTGGAATTCCCATTAATCAAAGGAAAAATTTTAATTCGTGGCAGTTTCGGTTCGAAACGGGTATGTTTTCTTATGTTTGTAGTCTCCATATCCAGTTGAACCTGAAATTACGGTTGCTTCACCTTATTGGCTGCTATTGTTTGGATCCTCGTTTGGACGCTGATGTTGTGGCGTTTATAATAATTTCTATGTTGAAATTTTTCTCTATGTAGATTATGTTAGTTACTAATGTTTAGTTACTAATTTTAAAAGATATAACAGAACGTGTTGCTATGTACTTTGCTTATTCTATTCTAATATCTTTGTTCTTCTTCTTTGAAAAATGAATACATAATTCCAAGAAATTAGGGCCCTTTGGATTAAGTTCAAAATCAGAATGTATACTCCATTTAGCTCATGGATACGGTCACGACAATGAAGGAGATTAAGGGTAGTTGTATTTGAGCTAATCCTGCTTAGTGATAATTGAGTGAAGAAAAATTATTTATATTGTTCATATGTTTATTCGGATAGGATATAGCTGGAAATGATGGTGTTACAATATAGATATTGGGTTGCTATTCATCAACTGAACTACATGATTAGATTATAGGAATCAGTGGCTTCATTTTATGTGGCCCTGCTCCAATTCCAAACAAGGTTAAATAGTGCAGGTTGTGAACCACTGGCGCATTTCATGTGACGTGCCTTGCTATATGTTTTAAATAACCTTGACTTTTCCTTAAATAAAATAAAACAGTTTGAAAGTTTACGGTCCTCCAAATGTAGTTCTCTTTTAAATAATAAATGGGTTGCGCCACGCCAAACAAACTATAAATTGCGTGGCCCTCATGAATTGTTTATATTAAAATATTTATAAATTTGGGATATGCCGTTTAGCAAATTTCACGGCTTCCCACAAAGATAATAACGCGGTAGTCACTTTAAGGTAAGTCTTTAATAATTTAATCTTCTTAAATACGGGTACGCATTTATGTGATCCAAATCTAAATCTCAACGGAGTTGGAATATGTCAAAAATTGCGGGTGCATTTATGTGACGTGGTTTGAGGCATGTTTTAATGATGTTGCATGTTTCTTTTAAAATAATAATAAAAGTTGTTAAAATATTCAAAATGTACACGGGCCCATAATTGTTTAAAATCATATAATTTAAGCTGAATATAACAGTTGAGTGACCGCGCTAGAACCACGGAACCCGTGAATGCCTAACACCTTCTCCCGGGTTAACAGAATTTCTTACTCGGATTTCTGGTTCGCAGACTGTTAAACACAGTCATCCTTTCCTCGAATTGGGATTTTAAACGGTGACTTGGGACACCATAAATCTCCCAAGTGGCGACTCTAAAATTCTCTTAAATAATTGAATCCCGTTTCGATTGTTCTTTAATTGAAAAAATTCCCTTATTTACGCCCTTCACCAGGTTGTTGTAGCCAAAAGGAGGTGTGACAGGGATCCTAAAAGCAAGTACATCACTCTTCCTGAAAACAAAATGTGCACATACTATGGCATGACTGGTCATTACAAAAATGAAGGTAATGCAAAAGAAACGGCTAGTCAAAAGAACAAAACCTTTGTTCAAGAGAAAAATAGGTTGCCTGGATGGGCCAAAAAAAATTTAATTTACCCATTTGATTATAAAAAGGGACCCAAACTAGTTTGGGTTCCTAAAACTAACCCCTGATTTCTTTTTTAAGGTCCAAGTGAAGGGAAGTAGCCAAATATGGTACATGAATAGTGGTTGCTCAAAACATATGATTGGAAGCAAGAACCAATTCCTTTCACTTAAGGACTTAAAAAGAGGTAATGTCTCCTTTCGAAATGGGAATATAGGTGAGATTATTAGGGTTGGAAAGGTAGGTAAGACAGACTCACATTCCATTGAGAATGCCTACTTGATAGATGGATTGAAAATTAGCCTAATCAACATATCACAACTGTGTGACAGAGGTAACCTTGTATCATTTACCTCTACTAAGTGCTTTGTGATTAATCTTACCACTGACAAGATTGTTTTGTAGGGAAAAGAGTAAACAGTATTTACGTTGTGGACTTGTCCACTTTTTCAGAAAATGAACTCATTTGCTTGAGTGTTGGACAATGATCCTCTCCTATGGCACAAAAGACTTGGTCATACAAGTCTGAATCAACTCAATAAATTAGTCTCCAAGGACCTGGTGATAGGGTTACCTAACATCAAGTTCAAGGAAGACAAAGTTTGTGAGGCTTGTGCAAGGGAGAAGCAGGTAACATCATCTTTTAAAATCAAGAAAATGGTAAGCACAACCAGGACGATGGAACTAGTTTTTATGGATCTCTATGGTCCAATGAGAACATCGAATAGAGGTAGTAAGAAATATGTGATGGCACTTGTTGATGATTATTCTAGGTTTACCTGGGTACTGTTTTTAACATCTAAGGATGAAGCATTTGTCATGTTTTACTGCCTTTGTTAGAAAAACTCATAAACAACTAGGTAATTGACTTGCATCAATCAGCTTTGATCATGGAGCTGAATTTGAAAATGCTACGTTTACTAAATTTTGTGATGAGAGCATGGTATAGATCATAATTTATCTGCCCCTAGGACTCCTCAACAAAATAGAGTAGTTGAAAGAAAGAATATGATTCTTGAAAATATGGCTAGGACTATGCTTCTTTCTAGCAAACTGCCACATAGCTTTTGGGCAGAGGCTTTAAATACTGCATGTTGCATTATTAATAGATGCATGACTAGACCTCTTGTAGAGAAGACCCCATATGAGTTACTTAAAGGGAGAAAACCAAATATATCTCATCTAAGGCCATTTGGATGCAAATGCTTTATGCACAATAATGGAAAGAACTCTCTAGGTAAGTTTGATCCCAGAAGTGATGAGGGAGTATTCTTAGGATATTATTCACATAGAAAAGCTTATAAAGTGTATAACAAAAGAACTTTGTGTGTAGAATAAAGTGTACATGCAGTTTTTGATAACACTAACATTCTTTCTGCGAGACAGGAATATGAAGAAGAAGTTGTTGGGCTGGTAAAAGAATTGAGTGAAGTCTCAGCTCAAGCTAAAGATACACCAAAAGAAGGAATAGGTGATGGAACATGTTCTTCCATCCAGGCAACCTGACTGGGGAAATTGAACAAAGAAGAACTGACAATCCCCTAAAGGAACATGTTCATGACCATGTTCCTCAGCAACAAAACATGGGAGAAATAACAAGCAGAAATCAGTTGTTTGTGAAACCTCACCGGTATCAAAGTTCTTATCACATAGAGAACATAATCATTAATCCAATATCTGGAGTTAAAACTATATCACAATTAAAGAACTTGTGTGTTTTTTATGCTTTCTTATCTCTTACTGAACCTAAAAATGTTGTTGAAGCTTTGTAGAATGCAGATTGGGTAAATAAAATGCAAGATGAACTCAATCAGTTTGAGAGAAGTCAAGTTTGACATCTAGTTCCATGATCCAAGGAAAGATCAGTAATTGACACCAAATGGGTCTTCGTAAAAGCTTGATAAAGATGAACAGTTACAGGGAACAAGGCAAGGCTGGTGGTCCAAGGTTATAGCCAATAGGAGGGTATAGATTGTGATGAGACCTTTTCTCCAGTTGCAATACTTGAGGCAATAAGACTCTTCATAGCCTTTACAGCACACACGAAATTCATTCTTCATCTGATGGATGTCAAAAGTGCCTTCGTGAATGGTTACCTAAAAGAAAAAGTATTTTTCAAACAACCTCCAGGGTTTGATAGCAAGGAGTGTCCGGAACATGTGTACAAGTTAGATAAGGCTCTATATGGAATCAAGCAGGCTTCTAGAGCATGGTATGAACGACTGTCCAAATTCTTACTTAAACGTGGATACAAAAGAGGTAAAATTGACAATACTCTACTCTTGAGGGAAAAAGGTAAGGATCTTCTTGTGGTACAAATATATGTTGATGACATAATTTCTGGGGTAACCACTAACAAACTAAATAAGGATTTTTCCAAATTAATGGGGAGGGAGTTTGAAATGAGTATGATAGGCGAGCTTATCTTTTTCTTAGGGTTATAGATCAAATAAAACCTAACTAGAACCATGATCCATCAGCAAAAATATTCAAAAGAGTTGATTAAAAAGTATAAAATGGATTAATCAAAGGAAATATATACACCAATTACAACAACTACTAAATTAGACATAGATGAACCTGGTTCATCTGTTTATCAGAAGTTGTATAAGGGTATGATTGGTTCACATTTGTATCTTACTACTAGCATACCTGACATAGGTTTCAGTGTAGGGCTTTGTGCTCGTTTACAGGCAAATCCTAAGGAATCTCACTTGACTGTTGTCAAGAGGATACTGAGATATTTGAAAGGCACTAATGATATTTGTCTTTGGTACCCTAAAAGTAGTAATTTCAATCTAGTAGGGTATGTAGATGTTGTCTATGCAGGTTTCTTTACGGATAGGAAGAGCACCTTAGATATGACTCATTTTCTTGGTTCATGTTTTGTATCATGGGCCACTAAAAAGCATAATTCAGTGGCCCTATCCACTGTTGACGCTTAATATGTTATTGCTGCCTCTTGTTGTGCTCAATTGTTGTGGATCAAACAGCAGCTGAAAGATTTTGGCATTAATGTTTGTTGCATTCTTAGCTTCTGTGATAAAACTAGTGCTATAATTATGACAAAGAACCATGTTCATCATAAGAGGACTAAGCATATAGATGTTGCACATTACTTCTTAAGAGATAACTATGAGAAAGGATTGATTATCATAAAAATATGTGCTACTGATAAACAAATTGCTGACATCTTTACCAAAGCATTTAGTAGAGAAAGCTTTGAAAGGAACAGGTTGGAATTAAGGATGATTAAGATCACCTAATGGGACCAGCTTATAATGTACAACGAAAAAAAATGAAAATTGAAAAATTGAAAAAGAAACATTTGGACAGGAAATTTGAACTTGTGTAAATATCTAGATGAAATTTTACTCAACTTCATACTATAAATAGTATGATCCTATGACATATGTTAATATAACTCATTGTCTCTTACAAAGTTTACTTTGTCGTGTTAAATTGAGGCATGGTCAAGAGGATTCTAAATGAAAAACATGGTTCATCAGAATGCTAAGGTATGTTTTCTATACTCTACACAATTAGAAATATAAATATAAAATCATGAGCAGAAGACCTCCATTTTTCAAATCCTTAGAAAATTCTATCTATTTGTTTTTTGAACCAGTTCTATCCTCATTTGAATTATAACCATAAATATTGCCTAAAATCTAGGGAAGCTTAACCGCTTGTTAAACCTGTAATTTCAGGTTGATTAGACCCCTAAATGAGTGTTAAAGCTACCGTTATCTATTAAATGAGTCTTTCTCTTTAAATATTCATTATTACTTTCTGCCATCTTCATAATTCAAAACCATCAAAAACTTTTCTTCACTCTCAATTCTTTCTTCTCCAAAGGTTTAACTCACCAATTCTCTCCAGCAATAAGCACAATGACAAACCCACAAAACAACACCGGAAAGCCTCCACAACCTACTCTCTCTGATTCATTTACCCCTCCTCAACCTAGCACAACTCTCCAACCCAGGCGAAGGAGAGTAAAAATGCTTGCTCGAAAAATAGTGGCTTATGGTGCTATTTCAAAGAAATTGAATGAGAAATTAAAGGCAAGATAGGTCCAAGATTCTAATTCTAACTTTGAGTATGATTTTTTAAAATCCGCTAGTGGATGGGAGATTGGCCAGAAATGAAATCATTGAGTTCATGGAAAATTTTGAAGTCAAATATGGCAAAGTTGTAGCAAAGTTAAAGGAGTTTTAGAGACATTTGATGCTGAAATACTAGGTGAGATTCTAGACATCCCTACCGAGGCATATGATGATTACACCAGACAGATATGGTCAAGTCTGGATTCCCTTCCATCTGCCCTTACAATCACTAGGAGATTTTGTGATGTTGAATAAGTCAATGAGCCCAGGTTTGTGCACAAGAGTGAAATGAATCCACAACATAAAGTCATGTTCGACTTTGTCAACAAGTGCCCATTGTCCAGGCAGGAGAATAGGCATATTGCAAATTATATCGACATAGTTCTAATGGAATGCCTTGAAAGTTGAAGGCAAATTAACTGGCCTTCATTCAACATCAAGCTATCAGACAAGTTATCAATGGATCCAAGGCTCATGCTACCCCCTATGACTTTATTCTGACTACGGTTCTAGATAGTGCAATGTGCCTCTAAAGAAATAGGTAATGGCGACAAGCAAGGGTTACTTTAGCATAAATACTCTGCTTGATTGTGACTATTTAGTCAATGCTATCCCAAACAAACCTAGTTCATCCAAGAAGACACCTATAAACAGTAAAGTCAGGGCTCTTATTCAGGAAAGTGAAGCCAAGGATGCTGAGATAGCTAGGCTAAAGGCCCGTATGACAGAGGTGGGATCTGAGAGGGATGATCTCAGAACTGCGCTTACCAAGGAAAAGGGGAAGAATGATAGAATTCTTCACAATATATTGAATCTTCTCCAAGCCCAAAACCAACCCTCTAGCTCCCCAAACCTTAGGAATTCTAGCCTTTATCTCCTAACATGTCTAGTACCTTCAACCCGGATTAGGGATTTTTTCTTTCTTTTTGCTCATGTTTTGAATATTTTATCTTTCTGGTTGTGGATTGTGGTAGAAACATATCTTCTATCAATGATATCTACTGTTTTTCCTCTTGTTAAATGTTAATATTTCCATTTAGTTTAAATATGTTTGCTTGATTACTGATGATTAATCCATGATCTCATTTACAGTTGCCTCAGTGGCCATGAGTATTTTCAAAATATGGGACTCACACTTTTTGTATGCAACTTTATGGTGATGCCAAAAGGGGGAAGAGATATTATGCTTTACATATTCTGAATAAGTAATATTTATAAACTAATTAACCCGATCCTTAATGATAAGTGAATATTCTAAACTTCTTATTCATGGTTAAGCTGAATTCTTACAGGGTCCAAGTAAGTAAAAAGCACAGAGTTTGTCACCATCAAAAAAGGAGAATTTGTTGGCCCAAGTAAAAGGTGAAGTTTTGAAGACTGACAAAGAACTCAGACATGGACTAGTCCATCTTGTGAAGCATAGTCATGATCAACCCAAACATGTGAGATGCACGTGAATGAGATATATCTAACTTATCATAAGTACTATCTCCTGATCTAATAAAAAAGATTGCATATTGGATAAGGAGAGAAAGACACCTTACAAAAGAGAACACAGTTTAGGAAGAGGACAGTGTTAGAGTATGAGATGAACTAACTCTTCTACCATATAAGAGTAACATCTGTATATCAGTCAATCTCTAATTACAAACCTATCAAATATCAGTGTTGTTCTCTTTTATAGATAATGTACATAAGCAGAAGTTAAACATAAATTAAGAGCAAAAGAGCAAGGTAATTTTGCAAGCAATTTATATATGATTCAACCGTAAAATCCTGAAGCTACTTGAACGAGATAGAAGAACGATTTCCACGAGTCTATCTTTTATTCTAGTTAAACTGTAGTAGGTGATTTTACATTGTTCCCTTCAGCTTTTATAAAAGCAATTGTATTGGGTACACAGAGTACTCAAGTTAGAGTTAACATTAAGTTATTGCAACGTTGAGGAGGTATGCCACAACGGGATTAGAGTTAATCCTAGGTTTACAAAAGAGTTTTTGTTAATGTAGTTTTTGGCTCAGTGATTTTAGTGAAAGTTTGGCAAAATCCTACTGGGTAGTAGGTCGTGGTTTTTCACATTTTGAGCCAAACATTTTCCACATAACAATCTTTGTGTTATTTATTTCTCTTTCTTGAACTATATCATAAACAGATCTTTTCTTTACTTATTATTCGCAAATAGTAGTAGTTTGAATACATAGAAGAACCAGGTCTTTCTATAATCAAGTTAAGCAAAAATTAAATACCACACAAATTACCCCTCCCCTTCTTATGTGGTATTGAAGTATAAGACACCATCTATCAACTCAGTCTACACAATAATCTCCCTCAAACCTCCCAATAACTATAATTATCATTGGATTTAGAATCTTAATACTCTTAATAAAATAAATTCTTCCTCTAGCAACGTTCCCATAATCGTCTCCCAATAAATGGTTACCTTCATCACATTGGTACAAATGTAGATACCACGTTCTTAGTTTGCAAAGGAGCAGATGAAACCATTACGCACATCCTTTTTGAGTGCCTTATAGCACAAAATCTTTGGAATGAGGTTCACCCTGATAATTCTCCTATTAAATTTTATCAACGATCACTGGCTCTCTACTCTTCAAAAAGCTAACATCGGCACTAACCATATGGGTATATCATGTCTAGAGTTCTTTTCATTTGCTATTTGACATTTGTGGCTAAATAGAAATCATAACTCATTCGAAAATCTTTGGAACAACCTTTCCATTAATATTGTTTTGGTCTCACACTAACACATATGGAATTATTAGCCCTCAAATCGGGTTTACAACTTGTGTATGACACAAACCTACCCAGCTTGGAAATTGAAACTAATGCCACTGATATACTTTACCTGATTGATCAAAATAATTGTTCCATTTATGCTAACATTATTAATAATTGCAGTTCATTATTGAAGAGGGTGGGAAATCTTATAATTCGGCTTAACTTCCATGAAGGCAAAAACGTGGCTCAGTTTTTGGCGACTGAAGGATCAAACTGGCAAAACATCAACTTCTTGATAACCTTGCACCAACCACGTACAAAGTTTTTGAAATTACTCTGTGATAACAAAATTGGTGCAACTACAACTAGACTTGTTTCTATAAATGTACAAAATAGAGTAGAAGAACTTGGGAATCATAATGTGACAGAATATATGAGTACACCAAACTATATAGACACCAGGTCTTCTATGAGTTTTTGTTGAGAATGCTAATAAAATAGTAAGTAAATAAGATAGGAAAGTGTTATGTGGAAAAATCCCTGCTCAATGAGATAAAAAATCATGACCTATACTGGTAGGATTTTAATTTCACTATGAGCAACTATAGAATACAACCTATGCAATCTAGGAACTAAACTCTTAATCCCTCACTAACTTGTAATACACCTATTACAAGTCACTTTACAATGCACCTATTGCAAAGACTTCAACTCATGACTAACTCTAGTCACGACACAAACACTAAGGGTTTATGGTTTTACAAGGGGTTTTTGCGTAACACTGCTAGATAAGCAAAGTAGGAATTACAATGAAGAACAATTACAAAGTTGCAACTCAACTAAGGACATACAAAATACTAACTCTAGGAACTGGTCCGTAATAGTGTTAAACTTTGTTCTTGATGCACTTGAATATTGAATGCTTGAATAAATTCTCAAGTTTTCAAATAGTATTTTGTTGTAATGTTTAATTTTAATACATGGATGATACAACTTGAATGATGTAATTACTTGGTAGGTCAAATGAGAAGCGACTGTAGAACTGTGTTGCACTGTTTCTGTGTACAGTGCAGGGAGTCACTTTCCAAGTGTAGACAGTTGACTTCGTACTGTTGTCAGAGAAACATAATGGTATCAGGTCCTGTGTTGATTCTCTATCTTTTAAAGTCGTAGCAGTTTACATAGCTGGAGTTCGTTAATTTGAATTGTATACCAAATATATCAGGTTTCTTATTTGGTTCTTTAATGATAAATTTGTTAAATCATCACTACCATAAAGCTTAGATATTATGAATCCACCGTAATATTAGTTGTCCCACTAATACTAGTAGCTATGATGGTCAGAATACCGGCAACCCATGGGAAATCATCCTTATGTAGTTATGCTTGTTAATGAATGATGAATTTTGTCTTTCTACCCAAAAAAAAAAAAAAAGAAGGAATGATTTAAGAATACTGAATAAAATACATGGGATGCCTCCAAAATACTTACAGGACACCACTTCTTCTCTCACACAAAAATCAGAATTGCATATCTTATTTGTGTGTTGTGTCACCGTCATCTCATCAAGCAGATTTTACTAGTACATTTAAAAAAATTTATAACAATATTTAATTTTAAGAAAATATTTTCAAATATTTTCGCAAGTTATTATTACAAAAAATAATATATTATAACATAATATGAAATTTAATTCTGAAAAATAAAATTTTCTCTGACTGAAATTAGAAGAATTTTTTTTTTTTGTCAAGTGTTTGGAGACAATCATCATACTTTTTCACATCAACGGCATCATGATTTTAAGGGGTACTTCAAACTCATTTCACAAATATGTCCAAACAAGTGCAAACGGTTTAAACATATCATTTATAATAGCACGATTTCCTTCAATTCAAAACTAGAATATAGTAGGCTCTTATATTAAAAGATTATGACACTTAGATAATACTTGATCTATTTCAATTTAGGTGACATTAACTTATTAATATATGCACGAAAATAACATATTTTTATATTCAAATTATTATAATTCTATTTCAAATTTTCTTATTTTACATTAAATGTTATGATATCTAAAATTAAAAATTTCAAAAATCTTAAAGCTACGCCATCACCTAACTTCATTTTGCATCTCATTAGCATTTTCTACAAAAGGAAAACATCTGTTAAAGCTGGTTGCATAAAATAATCTTGATCAAAATGTATGTATATCAATCAATTTTGAAGAATTCTCATGAATCATGACATGATAAAGCATAACAATAATTTTCATTAAACTAAAATGAATTTAATTAATTTAAAAGGATAGACCACTTCCAATTCAAAGGAGAGCCAACTTGATTAGGCTCTTTCTTTTATCATTCTATTCATACGCCTGCGCACCCACCCACCCACCCACCCACCCACCCACCCACCCAAAAAGGTACAACCACCACAGGCCCTAGTACAACATTCCTGATTGATTTATGCATAAACAGAGCCGCAAGAGAGAGCCATTAACAAGAAAGCCGCTTGTTCTACTTCACCAAGTTTGTGAGTTGATCTTGATCTTGATCTTGGTCTCTGCAATGCTACTACTTGTCTACCAAAAGGCAACAACTTCTTTAATAAACAACCATTACTGCTACTGCTGCTTGTACTATCTCCACTGCAGCTCGTACTACTGTTACTGCACTGGTTTTTATTTTCAGATGATCTCTTCAATTTCTTGTCTTCTTTGTTCAATCCCAGAAGTGCTCTTCTCTTCTTCCTGCTCCTGATCCCACACGCATTACACAGTGACTGCATTCATAAAATCAATCATTACAATCTTTTCAAAAATATAATTACACAAGTATATATATATCTTACTGACCTTAGGTCCAGCAGGGCCACCACGCCAAAGAGGGGTTTTGGTTGTACCACAATCAGCACATGTTTTGAGTTGGCTTTCGCTGTTTTCTCTTTCCGTTTGGCTCATCATATCCTCAGATCCCCCACCCTATACCAAAAAAGAATCAGACATTAGTACACACATATATATAGAGTATGATCAAAGGTAAAATGGTTCAAGGATGGATCTTGATCACTCACTTTATCACTTAGATCCATCACTTTGATCAACTAACTAACTAGAAACATCCAACAGAACAGCCTTGATCACCTCAGCTTCAATGATCACACCTAAAACTAAGCAAAACCCAGAACACGAAATGGTAGATAAAATCAGCTGAATCACACTTGATTCTTGATTTCAACTAGAATTAGACCCGCTCAAGAACTCAAAATATGAAAGGTTTAGCAGGAAATTAGTAGAAATTAAGGGGTTTAGTAAACCGACTTGAAGAGATAGGAAGAGAGACTGCGGGAAAGATATAAAGAGAGACCGACACTGAAAGAGAGTAGTGGCTGATCTCAGGAGATATAAAATGTGGGGTTTATAACAGGGCTTACGAAAACCCTAGGCGCGAGAGATTGTCGAAATGACTAAGTTACCCTTTGTTACGAAAATGTTCCTCCCACAGTCGACCCGCCCGCCATTAAAATGTTTTTTGTTATTTCTGGGTTGGGGTCAAGATGGGCACTTCAAAATATTCTCTTTGCCGCCTTATGTTAAATCTAGGGTTTTCAGGACTAGATCACCCCGCCAGGATACATCCCCTTTCTCACTTCCTCAAGAAACGTTAACCGTTTTGTATATATAAGAATAAAGGGAAAAACATCATAAATCAAATACACTTCTATTTAAGGTGAATATCTTTAATTAGAGAGATTCTAGAGTTCTATTCTTGGTAGCTAAGTCATCCTCCTCCCTATAAATAGAGGTGCTCTCTACCATTGTAAATCACTTCTAACATTCTCTAAGTATCAATAAGAAGAACTCTCTCTACTCTTCTCTCTATTTGCTCTTGTTCTTGAGTTATTGTTCTTGTCTTTTATATTATTTCATAACACGTTATCAGCACGAGACTCTACCGTCTCAAGAACTATTCTCGAGAAATCTAAGGTATTTCCCTCTTCCTAATTTAATTTTCGATTATGTCTGACATTACGAAAAGAAAGTTCGTTGCCCTTGAAATTTCGGGCAAGAACTATATGATATGGGTGTTGGATGCTGAAATCCACTTAGATGCTATGGGTCTCGGAGACACCATCAAAGATAGAGAAAAAGCATCCACCCAAGAATGTGCGAAGGCCTTGATTTTCTTGCGCCACCACCTTGATGAAGGTTTGAAGATTGAATATCTCACCGTCAAGGATCCACTCGTCTTGTGGAACGGCTTAAAGGAGAGATATGACAACCTGAAGTTGGTCACTCTGCCACAAGCACGATATGATTGGGCTCATCTGAGGCTCCAGGACTTTAAGTCCGTTTCTGAATATAATTCTGCTATGTTCAGAATTACTTCTAAATTGAAGCTATGCGGGGATAATATCTCCGATTATGATATGCTTGAGAAAACGTTTACAACGTTTTATGCCTCCAATATAGTACTGCAACAACAGTACAGAGAGAAAGGCTTTACAAAGTACTCTGAACTGATTTCTCTTCTACTAGTGGCTGAGCGAAATAATGACCTGCTCATGAGAAATCATGAAAATCGAGCCACTGGGTCTACACCACTGCCTGAAGCAGATAAGGTGCACTCTCATTATGCCAAACATGAAAAGGGCCATGGTCATGGTCGTAAACGGGGTCATAGCCAGGGACGTAGACAAGGAAGAAATTCCAATGAAGTCCGTCAACCCCCAAGGAGAGATAACCGCCGAAAGCAGAAACGGGGTCATGAAGATCCTAAGGCAAATGGTTCAGAAACTATATGTTATCGTTGCGGTAGGAAAGGGCACTGGTCAAAGACTTGCCGTATACCAAGACACTTGGTTGACCTTTATCAAGCATCTCGAAAGAGAAAAGGCCCTGAAACAAATTTCGTCTATGACGACGATGAAGACATCACCCACCTGGATGTGGCAGACTTCTTTGAACAACCCGAAGGGAAAATAGACCACCTAATCGGCGATGGGTCCGTGATGAAAGAAGATGGAGTTATTTGATTTTATTCTACTTATTTGTATTAGTTAGTGAATAAACTAATAGTCATTAGTATTAGCTCGTATTAGTTAGTTCATGATGCAATGTTAGCAGTAGTTCTTTAGAATATCTTCAATATGCTCAAATATCAATAATATTTTTATTTTCAGAAGGGGTAATCGACTAGCCTGAAAAACTAGTCGATTATCTACTATTTTCGCATTAAAGCTAAAAAATAATTGATCAACAATCGATTGTCTTTGTCTAACAACCGATTGTCGTTGAGACAGTCTAATCTGGAATTTTTCAAAAATCATCCACAATCGATTGTCTTTGTCTAACAATCGGTTGTCGTTAAGACAGTGTAATCTGGAATTTTTCAAAAATCATCCACAATCGATTGTCTATGCATAACAATCGATTGTCTTGAAACAGTGTGTTCTGGAATTTTTCAAAATAGCCAACAATCGATTGTCTATGCATAACAATCGATTGTCTTGAAACAGTGTGTTCTGGAATTTTTCAAAATAGCCAACAATCGATTGTCTATGCATAACAATCGATTGTCTTGAAACAGTGAGGTCTGGAATTTTTCAAAATAGACAACAATCGATTGTCTATGCATAACAATCGATTGTCTTAAGACAGTACGATCTGAAGTTTTTCAAAATAGCAAATAATCGATTGTGTGTGCTTAACAATCGATTGTCAATATTCAACAATCGATTGTTTGTAAGTAACAATCGATTGTTTGAAGAAAACGTTTAAACTGAAATTTTCAAACTGCAAAGTAATGGATAACATATCTGATTTTGTTAGCCAACTGTTAGCAGCAGATTTTGAAAATATTATGTGACACAAAAGAATTGAACTTGTTTATTCTTATGTTCTTGTATCTCTTTTGTATGTCAAACTATGGGATAGCAAATATGGATATCTCACAAAGCGAACTTGGATCAACATCCAACTGTAAAAGTATTTGCCTAGTTGATTCATGTACTACACATACAATACTCAAAGAAAGGAAGTATTTCTCTCAACTAAATATGTGTAAGGCAAACGTTACTACAATCTCTGGAAGTAGTAAATTGATTGAAGGCTCCGGAAGAGCAATTGTAACTCTGCCCAAGGGCACGACGTTAATCATAGAGAATGCAATGTTCTCCTCCAAGTCTAAGAGAAACTTGTTGAGTTTTAAAGATGTAGGCCTGAATGGCTATCATATTGAGACAATGGATGAAGATAATCTTGAATATCTCGTCATCACAAAGAATGTCTCCGGCCAAAAGAGGGTTATTGAGAAATTCCCGTCTTTATCTTGTGGCCTGTATTGGACAAGAATTAGTGCAATTGAGGCACATTCAACAGTAAACCAAAGGGTTACTGATTCCAATACCTTTGTACTTTGGCATGATCGATTGGGACACCCAGGATCGGTCATGATGAGACGGATTATAGAAAGCTCATATGGGCATCCGTTAAAGAATTTCAAAATTCTTTCGAATAATGAATATCCTTGCACTTCGTGTTATCAAGGCAAGTTGATTATCAGGCCATCACCAACAAAGGTTGGGACTGAGTCACCTACGTTTCTGGAACGTATACAAGGGGACATTTGTGGACCTATTCACCCACCTAGTGGGTCGTTTAGGTATTTCATGGTCTTGATAGACGCATCCTGTAGATGGTCTCATGTGTGCCTGTTGTCATCACGCAACCTTGCGTTTGCGAAATTAATGGCAGAAATAATTCGACTACGAGCACAATTTCCAGATAATCCAATCAAGTCCATTAGACTAGATAATGCTGCTGAGTTTACATCCCAAGCATTTAATGATTATTGCTTATCAATCGGGATAAAAGTTGAACATTCTGTAGCTCATGTTCACACTCAAAGCGGTCTTGCAGAATCGTTAATCAAACGCCTGTAGTTGATTGCAAGGCCATTACTTATGAGAACGAGGCTGCCCACTTCGGTATGGGGTCACGCCATCTTACATGCAGCAATGCTAATTCGTATCAGACCGATGAATTACCACAAGTATTCCCCGTTGCAATTGGTTTTGGGTCATGAACCCAATATATCCCATTTAAGGATTTTTGGATGCGCAGTATATGTGCCTATTGCACCGCCATCCCGCACCAAAATGGGTCCGCAAAGAAGGTTAGGAATATATGTTGGGTTTGAATCGCCCTCCATCATTCGCTACCTCGAAACATTGACAGGCGACTTGTTTACTGCACGATTTGCAGACTGTCGATTTGATGAGTCACTTTTCCCAAAATTAGGGGGAGAAGTTGGTGAAACCAAACGGGAAATTTTGTGGAAAAATGCATCATTATCTCATCTTGATCCACATACCTCTATTTGTGAAAGAGAGGTACAAAAGATTATCCATTTGCAAAGAATAGCAAATCAAATGCCTGACGCATTTACGGACTTAAAAAGGATAACGAAATCCCACATTCCCGCGGAAAATGTTCCAATCCGTATTGATGTCCCTGTTGGACAATCATCTAGTGTCATATCCAATGAGTCGAATGCACGCCTGAAGCGTGGCAGACCATTAGGTTCCAAAGATCGAAATCCTAGAAAGAGGAAAAAGAACGATCAAAATGACACCACGAAAGAATCTCATGATTTAACAAATTCTGAGATTCATGAAGAATCCATTGAGCCCGAGACTCTGGAAAATACGGAACTATCCCTAAATCCAATTAATATTGAGGCAAATATTAATCGAGTGGATATTGTGGTGGATAATGCCTTTGCTTATAATGTAGCATCTAGCATTATACAAGAATGTGAGGATCTCGAACCTCAATCTGTTGAAGAATGTCGAAAAAGACAGGATTGGCCAAAGTGGCAAGAAGCAATTCAATCAGAATTGAATTCGCTGGCAAAACGTGAAGTTTTTGGCCCTATAGTTGAAACACCTAATGGTGTTAAGCCTGTCGGCTATAAATGGGTCTTTGTACGCAAAAGAAATGAGAAAAATGAGGTACAAAGATATAAGGCACGCCTTGTTGCACAAGGTTTTTCTCAAAGGCCTGGTGTCGATTATGAAGAGACATATTCGCCTGTTATGGATGCGATAACCTTTCGTTATCTCATAAGTTTTGCTGTCCATGAAAAGCTTGACATGCACTTAATGGATGTGGTTACTGCCTATCTTTATGGCTCACTTGATAATGAGATATACATGAAAATTCCCGATGGACTCAAGGTGCCAAACGCGCACAACTCAAAATCTCGGGAAATGTTCTCAATTAAATTGCAAAGATCCTTGTATGGTCTAAAGCAATCTGGACGAATGTGGTATAATCGTCTTAGTGAGTACTTGTTAAAAGAAGGCTATATAAATGACGCCATTTGCCCGTGTGTTTTTATAAAGAAAACAACATCGGAATTTGTTGTACTTGCCGTATATGTTGATGACATAAACCTTATTGGAACCCCTATAGAACTCCAAAAGGCAATTGATTATCTAAAGGATGAATTCGAGATGAAAGATCTCGGGAAGACTAAACTATGTCTTGGTTTGCAAATTGAATATTTGGCAAACGGAATTTTTGTTCATCAATCTACCTATACAGAAAAGGTACTGAAACGGTTTTACATGGATGAAGCACATCCTTTAAGTAAACCGATGGTTGTTCGATCACTTGATGTGAACAAAGATCCATTCCGACCACAAGAAAGGAATGAAGAGCTACTTGGTCCTGAAGTACCATATCTTAGCGCAATTGGCGCACTAATGTATCTTGCAAATACTACAAGGCCCGACATATCTTTTTCAGTTAATGTCTTAGCAAGATTTAGCTCGGCTCCTACGAGGAGACATTGGAATGGGATCAAACACATATTGCGGTACCTAAAGGGAACTACCGATATGGGCTTATTTTATGGCAAGAATTGCAGCCCGGATCTTGTTGGTTATGCTGATGCTGGATATTTGTCCGACCCACACAAGGCTCGATCTCAAACGGGTTATGTGTTTACCTGTGGAGAAACCGCCATATCTTGGCGATCGACTAAGCAATCAATTGTGGCTACTTCATCTAATCATGCCGAGATAATTGCTATTCATGAAGCAAGTCGGGAGTGTGTGTGGTTAAGGTCGATAATACATCATATCCAAGACAAATGTGGTTTGAAGTGTGATAAACTACCCACAACTTTGTATGTAGACAATGCAGCATGTATAGCTCAATTGAAGGGAGGATTCATAAAAGGAGATAGAACGAAGCATATTTCACCAAAGTTATTCTTCACACATGATCTTCAAAAGAATGGTGATATCAATGTTCAACAGATTCGTTCAAGCGACAATATGGCTGATTTGTTCACAAAATCTCTACCAAAGTCAACCTTCAAGAAGCTAGTTCACAAGATCGGGATGCGAAGACTTAAGGACATAAATTGATGTTCTTATCTGGGGGAGTTTAATGCGCGTTGCACTCTTTTTCCCTTACAAGGTTTTGTCCCACCGGGTTTTCCTTGCGAGGTTTTTAACGAGGCAACCAATAGGCGCATATTCAAACATGTGTACTCTTTTTCCTTACTTTAATTTTTCCCATTGGGTTTTGTTTTAAGGTTTTAACGAGGCACATATTGAATAGACATTCAAGGGGGAGTGTTATAAATACACTTCTATTTAAGGTGAATGTCTTTAATTAGAGAGATTCTAGAGTTCTATTCTTGGTAGCTAAGTCATCCTCCTCCCTATAAATAGAGGTGCTCTCTACCATTGTAAATCACTCCTAACATTCTCTAAGTATCAATAAGAAGAACTCTCTCTAATCTTCTCTCTATTTGCTCTTGTTCTTGAGTTATTGTTCTTGTCTTTTATATTATTTCATAACATCTCCAAATTTGGTTTAGATTATTAGTATATTTTTTAAATTATATTTAATTTTAATTATTTCCTTCAACTTGGCATTTTAGAAGTCATTACCCTTTAAATGCTTATGTGATAAAAAGTATGAGAGTAATAACCTGCCACGTAAAATTTTCTATCTATATGGCAATATTTTGAAAAATAAAATAACTTTTTACCTTTTTAAAAATATTACTTTTTAGATAAATATTTTCTAATACAATTTATAATAAAATTGGATAGAACTACATTATTTAGGATAAATATTTTTATTTGGCCAAAAATAATAAAGTTTTAGTTAATCTTTTTTTGAATTTTATCTGAAAATAAAGATTTATAAAATTAAAATAAATAACCAATGCATCTAAAAATTACAAAAATATACGGTTTGAAATTAATTATTTTAGCTATAATTTTTTATATAGCTCTGAATTACGGTGCTCTAATTCTATTTTTTACAATTTTACCTAAAAAAAATAAAAATACTTGTAATTTCTTGCAATTGTACATTCTTTTTATTTCTTCTTTTAATGCAATGACTATATTTCAAATATGTATTTTTTATAATTTTTTAGATGTCTTGACTATTTATTTTAATTGTTAAAATCTTTATTTTCAAGTGAAATTCAAAACAAAGATTAGCTATAACTTTATTATACTTGACCAAATAAAAATATTGAGTTTAAATAATGTAGTTCTATCCAAATTTTATTATAAATTATATTCGAAAAAATGTATCTAAAAAGTAATATTTTTAAAAAGATAAAAAAATATTTTATTTTAAAAAAGATGCCACATAGACGGAAAAATTCACGTGGCGGGTGAGTGCACTCATACTATTTGCCACATCAGCATTTATGGGTAATGGCTCTCAAAAGGCTAAGTTGAGAGAGGTAATTAAGACTGGGCATAGTATAGAAAGGATACTAATAATCTAAGTCATGTTTAGGGGTGATTTAAGGTATTTTGCCTTAGAATAAATAATTAATTAACATTATTAGATATCTTTTTGTCACCTACTACTACTTTCGACATGAAATTTTTCTTTCTAAAAATTGCTAATCAAGGATTTATGCCAAGAGTACATATCACCTTGCAATTAGTTATGCATTTTATTGATTTATAAAATGTATATTTAATTCAATTTATATAAATTTATTATTATATTTTTTAGATAATGTCGCATGCTAAAAATGTAAGATTCAGTTGAATCTAATGGTTATATGCGTAATACGCATTCCTTTTATTAGAACAAATATGAAATATATACTTGAATATTTATTCACATAATAAAACGTATATGTAATTATTGTAATCTGCGATTGATTGCAACAATATTTATGCAACCTCCGTCGTCCATGCTTATATATAGCAAAGATTATTCATTGCCAACAAAATAAATAGGGTAATTTTTAATATGTCCCGGTTGTTGGTTTTATTATGTTTGTTGTATGCATGTAGTTTCTTGTTTTTGGGTACGTAGATTTTATTTACCAAGTATAATTATTTACCACTCATACAAATAAGAGACAGACAATATAGTTTCTTTCTTTAATTTATGATGTGCTTTAAGTATTCCTTTGTTAAGGCTTTATACGTACTATGCCTTTTCCATATTATGATTTAAATCCGTTAAATACGTGAAACATTTGTTACTAATACCCTATTACATGAATTAAGATCACTTTATATCAGATAGTGTATGACGCATGCTACGCAAAAAATTATACACGTCAAAATAAAAAATAGTAAAAGAAACTCGCTCTTTCCTCTCCTCAGCATCTTCTCCAACATCCTCCTCATTTTCATAATTATCTCTCCATCGTCCACCATCTCCGTCACCTCTTGATCAGTCTATCTTCGTCACTAGTTACTCTGATCAGTGGAGGTCCATCCAATACTGGTGTTGTTGAGCCTCGCTGATTTTGTTTCAATCCTATTGAGATTTTAGTCGAAGTGAGCCTTTATGTCCCCCAGACTTTTGTACTGGATTATTGTCTTTAAACGCTCCTTGACAGTGTATAATGAATTTTGGGATATTTTATTACTCTCTTCGCTTTATATTGAATGATGTTGTTTGATTCGATCACGGAGCTTAAGAAAAAAAAGAAGATTTTAGGAATTTGTGATTTTGAAAGTTTAAGGTGTAAAAAGTTTGTGATGTCATGATATTTCTGTGATTATAAAAGTTTTTAATTAAAGGTAAGTGGATAAAACAAAAGAGTTTAAAATTGAATTATTTCTAGATTTAAAAATATATCATTGTATCATTTATTTTAAAACAAACAAAAAAAATACCTTATTTAATATGAAACTAAGAGAATACGATTTTAGACTTCAGTTATATTGAGATGTTAGTAGATCAAGATCTATTTTATGGCTTAATTTTATTATATGCTCTTTAAATTGGTTAAACGATAATGGTTCATCTTTTGAGTGGTGGCTCATAATTAGATAGATGCCAATCACGGCATATGTTTTCAAGCGGTGACACCTCCATCATTTTTGTAAGAATTCAGCTAGTTATTTTGAATATTTTAGCCCGATTACTTAGTTTATGCTTCCTTTTATATTGTAGTCATGTGATTTGTCGGGGTGTTTGGTTTTGATTTTGGTGGAGTTTCAGAGTAAAATGAGACACTTAATTCTTAAGTTGGGAGGTTAAGTCGTAGGAATTGACTGTAGTTTGACTTATGTGAAAAAAACTCCAGAATGGAGTTTTAATGGGTCCAATAGCTCTCAATGATTATTTTGGATGCATGAGCATGACTGGATGTTGATTTGAGCTCCATAGGTCGTTTCAGCATGTTTTGGTGAAAGTTGAAAATTGAAGGAATTTGGGAAGTTTGGCAGGGAGTAGACTCTATTGATATCGGGGTCAGATCCCGATTTTGAAAGTTGGAATATGTGTGTAACGTCAATTATAACTTGTGTGGAAAATTCGAGGTTAAATAGAGTCGTTTTGGTATGAATCAACGTTGGTTCAGGATTTCGAAAGTTCATAATTGTTTAGGCTTGAATTTAGGTTGCAATTCATAGTTTTTGCATTGTTTGATGTGATTTAGACCTCGCTTAGGTCCGCTATGCGGAATACAATTTGTTGGTATATTCGAACGGGTCCCGGGGGAGCTCCACGTGTGAATTAGATGAAAATTAGATCATTTTTAAACTTTGTGTTCTTTTGAAAGCTGAGCTATTCTGGTGTTCTTGCACATGCGGAGGGGATGGCCGCTGGTGCGGGCTCGCAAATGCGAGCCACTAGTCGCAGAAGCGAAAATGACCTAGACCAGCTGGGATCGCAGGTGCGAGGTCCTGACCGTATTTCCGTGTCTGCAGGTGCAGAGAATGGTCGCAGATGTGGAGGAAGGTTGTTTGGTCGATCATCGCTGAAACGGAGAAGGCTCCGTAGGAGCGCACATGCAGGTGCGAATCTTGTCCGCAGAAGCGGAACTTTCCCGAGTAAGTGGTATCTGCACCTGCGATAGAAATTCTGCAGGTGAGGAGCCGCATATGCGACAGTAAAGCCCATAGAAGCGAATTCACTGGGTAGATGCATTTCGAGGGTTTTGATTCATATTTCATTTTGAAATTTTAGGAGCTTGATTTGAGATAAAATTTTGAGGATTTTTCAAAGGAATTATTGGAGTAAAAATTCTTCACTCGAATTTGGTTAAATAATACTAATGTATTATTATTATTATTATTATTATTATTATTATTATTATTATTATTATCATATAATAAGGATTTGAGTTGGAAAAATTAAGGAAAAAGTATAAAAGTTCTTAGACTAAGTTTTTGGGTTTTGAAAGGCAAAATGAGATCGGATTTGAATAATTCTTGTATGGTTAGATTCGGTATCAAGTGGGGGTTCAGATTTTATAATTTTGGTGGGGTTCCGAGATGCAGGTCCGGATTGACTTTTTGGGGCGATTTTTCAAATTTTTGTTAAGATCATAATTTCATTATTTAAATTAGTTTTCTATTATTATATTTATAGTATGAAATTATTTTGGCTAGATTCGAGCAGTTCAGAGTTGAAAAATTGAGGGAAAGACCTTTTATTTGATTGATTTAGCGTGGTTTGAGGTAAGTAACTTGTATAATGTTGTGAGGAAAAAATCCCTTAGAATTTGGTATTATTGTGATAATTGTGATATGTGAAGGACGTGTGCGCAATGTGAAAAGTGCATAAATGGGATAAATATTGAAATTTCGGTTTTAGCTACGTAGTTTTCTTTCATGCTTTAATCGAGTTACTTTAACATGTTATGGTCACCATGTTTAGCCTAATTTCACATGTCTACTTGTCGTATCGCTTTTTTGCAACTTGTCCTACATGATTTTTTGAATTACTTGCTTTCTTTATTTTGTGTTCATTATTTAACTGTGGGATTCTTTATTTGAAATTTTATATTCTCGGAATATCTTGTTGTTGTGTTTGGTATTGAGTTGCAAAGGCCATGATTTCTATTGAGGCCAAGTGTAAGTAGTGAAATATCATTTATTGTGTTACTCTCCAGTTACTATTGTTGAGACTTTATGTACATTGTGATTAAGACGTGGGCTTCTTATTGTGAATTTTTGTTATTGTTGGCTTTTTTCTAGCAAGTGTGATGTTGGTACTTGAGGTTTGCACGAGGTTTCTGATGTGCTGTTGATACTTTTGATACACATGCGGTGATATAAGGTATGTATGTTGAAATACATGCGGTGAGATAAAGTAGACTTAATACATGTCGCTAGTAGGGGAATTATTAGAAGCCATGCAGTGTGATAAGTTGGGCAATAACGTAGGGTGCTATTTTGAGAAAATAATTTTCAAAACTAAATATAAAGGCTCTCGCGGTGATATAAGAAAAAGACTGTGAGATACTTTTTGTGATTTGGGACTATGAGGCGGTACCTCGATAGTAACCCCAGTTGATCTTTCTTTATCTGCTGTATTTTCCTTGGTTGTTTGTTTCCTTAACGTGTATATCCTTGTTTCCTTCCCTTGTTGTATTAACTGTCTTGATTCTGTGTTATTAACCTTCCGTAAATTCCTTATTTGTTTTATTTCCTTTGTCATTATCATTATATCGTTATATCTTTCGTGTTGTTTATTATCATCTCTGGTAGGGCCTTGACCTGACCTCATTACTACTCTACCGAGATTAGGCTTGGTACTTACTGGGTATCATTGTGGTGTACTCATATTATGCTTCTGCACATGTTTGCGTGCAGATCCATGTACATCTTATCAATCCCGACACTAGTGCCCTGAGTTGAACTTGGAGACGTCAAGGTACACCTGCCCGTGTCTGCATGCCTCGGAGTCCCCTTCTATCATGTTCTTCCTTATTTCATTTCACTTTTATAGACCGTGATGTATAAGATTGTTCAACATTGTACTTAGAGCTTGTGACTTATATCTCATCAGGTTTTGGGAGGTGTATGTATTAAGTTTACAAATTTTATTTATGAAATTGTTGGAGCTTTGGAATTCTAAGATTTTATTTAATGTTTTTGCATATTGTCAAGCTTACTTATAGCATTTTTGGCCAAGCTTATTTTGGATAGAAGTGTTTTTGTGGGCCAAAAGTACTTTTGGTCAAAAATTAAGGTGTTTGGCCAAGCTTCTTGAAAGAAAAAAGTGTTTTTGAGGAGAAGCAGAGCAGAAAATAGTAGCTTCTCTCCAAAAGCACTTTTTTGAGAAGCAATTTTGAAAAAAATACCTTAGAAGCAGTTTTTTAAAGCTTGGCTAAACACTAATTGCTGCTCAGAAGTGCTTTTCAAACTAATTAGTCAAAAATAAATTGTTTCTTATCAAAAGTACTTTTGAAAAAAAGTACTTCTCAAAGTAAACAAATTATTATAGCTTGACGGGCTATTAATCTTAAAGATTAGGCGCCGTCACGATATCCTATAAAAGAAATTTTGCATCGTGACAATTTTCAAATTTCAACAGCTGGAAACCGCCACTTTCAATCGATAAAGTAGAATGACTCACCCTCTCTAGTCTAAAAAATAACTTCAGGAATCAGGACATTGTCGAATCTAGCATTATGGAGTGGTAAGAAAGGTGCACAAAATTTTGAGGAGTTCGGTGATCTGCATGGGTATATTTGTTTTTCTCAATAGTATCTAACTCGTGAGGATGCATAAAGTGCACGTGACAGCTCTGTGAGAAGTCTTTGATCTTAAATGGGAAAAAAAAAAGTGATCTGAGTTTTACTATTCAAATTAATTTGTACATACTGCATGTCAATATGATTCTTTTTTGGTTGCCAATTCGATGAATTTATAGAGTGGAATTTTCCTTTAAGGTTGGATTCCACAAATTAATTCGCAGAAAGAATCACTGGCTAATTATATCTCCAAGAATGAAGTGATAACCATGTAAAATCTGCTTTTTTTTTAGATTCGTTATTTTCCTTTATACTTTCTTGATTATCTGGTTGCTAATTAAATGAATAGAAGTCCTTATAAACCATGTAGCTTCATTCATTAAAAAAACTTGCCAGTCCATAAAGAATGCAAGGAAACCTTGGGACTGAATTATTTTAATATTATCTTGAAGTGAAGGGTTTTCTCCTTTTCTTTTGTTGACCACTTTGAATTTCATTCGTTAAGAGAATATATAAGTATATCATTTCTAAAATTATTATATTATTTTTAAATTTTATTACCTTAATATGAACCCCTGTTGAGTTCCTGGCATAAAGAAAATTAGCAGTAAAAGAACAAAAGAGAAAAAATTGAGACCATTTTGAAAAGAGATAGAGATTGAATTCTGTAAGCACATGAGTGGGGATATAAAAACCACGAATTAAGACAGTGTACTTTGTTTCATTGAGACAAACATTGTAGGCGGCTGGCGTCAACGCACTACCTTTAATACAATTTGACTTTGTTGCTTCCATACACGCACTCTTTAATGAAAACTAACGTCGTTACGTTGGTAAGTTAAGATACCTATTTATTATGTTTCGTGCCCAAAACAGAAAGTAACATGAGTTGGACTTCATGTGTTTGTTAGGTTATGGTAATTATGTAGGAATTTAAACTCGATATGTTTGGCCAGCAAGATTATAAACTTTTTACGAAATTTGGGCCAAAAGTTAGAATTTATTAAACTTTTTAGTGATTTTCAGATAAATATTTTAAAAACAAATACTAGATTAGACTGAATTTGTAAAAAAATTCTTATTTTCCTTGTCCCCTAATGAACCTCCAATCTGAGAGTAATTTTAAATGTTACTCAAAAGTTGAGGGGCAAGTATGGATCGCTTTTGATCTAAAAACATGGACATGTGGAGTCAAAGCATTTCCTTTGGCGCTTCACTATTTGTCGAGCAAAATAAGTATGGTTTATCCTACATAATGTCTATGTTGGCCTTGTCATTTTATTCGACCCTATATGCAATACTCTTTTTTTTTTTAAATTTTATATGTTATTTTATGAATTTTACCTATTATATATGGTAAAATCAGGTTCTTCCGATTTAGTAGGCCCGAGACGTCGAACCGAGGGAAGAAGTACGATAAAGATCAAGCTCGGGCTCGAAAGCAAAATAAGAGGCTCGAAGACCTATGTGTTCGAGGAACATCAAAACAAAGTATGAACAACTCCGAGATAATGCCGTTAGGAAGTTTGTTACGGAAGGACAAAATTCTCATTATGTCCCGAAGGTCATTGCGTAAATTCCATAATTGATTTGTACGAATTAGTATAAGTCCGTACTAGGCGGTATACGAAGTCCCAATAAGATTCTTTACTGTAAATGGAAATTTACCTTATTTAGTGCTCCCCTCCTATATAAAGAGGACCCCAATCATCTGTAAAGATCATTTAATCATTGGCAAATAAATACTAACTTACTTTTTGCTCATTGTTCATCAGAATTGTCCTTTATCTTTATTGTTCTTACTTTATCGTTGTTGATTCATCTCGAGGTCACTAAGCTCGAGGTCGATACTGCTTAAGTAACACTGGTTTGATTAAGTTATTGCACTTATTTATACTACATACTTCTTGATTATTAATTGGTATTAAACTAGATCACGTATCTTTAAAACACAAATCAAATTTAATTGTTACTCATATTTTTGAGGTAAACTATTTGGCGCCCACCGTGGGGCTAAAGATAATAGTGATTATTTCATTACTGATTCTCATAACACACGTTATTTTTACACTTTTTCTTGTCAAGATTTTTTATTCTCAGACTGAAACATGTCTAGCTCACAAAAAGCACATGTTGATGACAACTAAGGTCTTGGATTTCATGGGGAAAACAACAATGTGGGGATCGATGTACCACCGATAAACTCTGGGGAAGTGCCAAATGTGGAACCAGTGGATGTTAGTTCACTCATTGCTTTGAATGCAGATCTAGGCGCAGACCCCAGAGTAAGTGTACACAGGGAAGTCAGATCTAGTGGCCAGAGAACACAGGGTGTATGAGATGGGGAAATCAGCCTCCAAGTGATATTCGAGATTCTACAAGCTAAATATATTGCCATTGCTCAACTTCAAAGTTAGAATAAAACTCCAAATGTAGTCGAACAAGAAAATACTCGACGTACTGAACCAGCGCCAGAAAGATCAAACGAAAATAGTTCGAGAACTGACTCCACCAGTATAAGGATGCTCGAGGAACTCACCAGGAGGACCGAGTCCGGGGAAAATAAGATTGAAGATAACGACAAAAAGGTGGAGACTAATAACTCCCGCGTTGATCAAATACCAGGGACACCCCCGGTATTGAAAGGTTTGGTTGCCAAAAAGTTCATACAAAAGTCGTTCCCTCCGAGTGCGGCTCTGATGCCCATCCCCAAGAAGCTTCATATTCCCGATATACCAAAATATAATAGGACAACTGACCCTAACGAGCAGATTACTTCATACACTTGTGGGATCAAAGTGAATGACTTAAATGATGATGAGATCGAATTGGTATTTTTTAAAAAGTTTGGGGAAACAATGTCGAAGTTAGCAGACGCCTTCGTAAAAGCACACGCCGGGGCCATAAAGGTGGCAATGAGGAAATCAGACATTTTCAAGATAAAATAGAGGAACGATGAGATGTTGAGGGAATTCGTGTCTAGGATTCAGATAGATCGAATGGAATTACAACCGGTCTATGATGACTGGGTAGTACAAGCTTTTATGCAGGGTTTGAATGAAAAGAGTTCGATTGCATCTTGACAATTAAAGTAGGACTTGATTGAGTACCCAGCTGTGACGTGGTCAGACGTACATAACCATTGCCAATCAAAGATTAGGGTCAAGGACGACAAGTTGGGAGCCCCATCAGGCTCAATTCATCCTAACAGTTTGGATGCTAAGCCCCCGAGGGATACAGACGGGGAATCAAGATCCAACAAAAAATACTATCAGCCATATACCGATCGAAGAAATGGTGGCTCGGCTCGTAAAGCGCCTCGAAATGATCAGAGAAACAATCGAGGTCAAAGCTCTCGGGGACTCATAGGTAAAAACGGGTTGATAAATATACCTACCCCACGGAGGCACCCCGATTGTCAGAGTGTAATTTCAGTTAGATGCATCAGGGATTGTGTCTGCTATTGGAAGGATCAAAGATATCAGGTGGCCCAGACCTATACAAACGAATACTTCTCAAAAGAATCCAAACTTGATGTGTAAGTATCATGGCACACATGGCCATAAAGCCGATGACTGCATGCAGCTTAAGGAGGAGGTAGCCCGGTTGTTCAACGACATCACCTTCGAGAATTTCTCAGTTATCGAGCTAAGAATCACTTCAATGAGAGAGATGCAAGTAGAAAAAACAAGCAGGAAGAACCACAACACATAATTCAAATGATTGTTCGCGGTGTCGATGTACCCCAAAGACCTGTATTCAACACATAATTCACATGATTGTTCGCGGTGTCGATGTACCACAAAGACCTGTATTCAAACGCATCAAGGTATCGATCACCAGAGAAAAACAGACTCGGAGCTATGTTCCCGAGGACACCCTATCATTCTATGGAGAGGAAGCAGATGGCATATCTAAGCCGCACAATGACGCCCTGGTAATTTCTATTCTTTTAAATATAATTCAAGTTAAACGTGTTCTAGTGGATCCAGGTAGCTTAGCAAACATAATCAGATCGAGATCGTAGAGCAACTCGGCCTGCAAGACCAAATTATACCAGCATCCCAAGTCCTGAATAGTTTTAACATGGCAAGCGAAACAACAAAGGGGGAGATAATCCTACCAGTGAATGTGGCTAGAACCATTCAAGATATAAAATTACATGTCATCAAAAGCAACATGAGGTATAATGCACTTCTTGGAAGGCCATGGATCCACAACACGAGGGTAGTACCTTCGACCCTTCACCAGATAATGAAATTCCCAACTAAGGATGGTGTGAAAATGATACATGGAGAACAACATACTGTAAAGGAAATGTTTGCACTCAATGAAGTGACACTGATACCGATGCCTATGAATTTGGAAAAATTTGGGCCAAGGATAAGCAAGCGACCAAATAGCAATCACAATCGGGACTGGGATCAATGATATTGATCGAGCACATGCCCTAGAAAAAGGTATACCTGGGAACGGGTTAACCTCCTAACTTAGAAAAAATTCATTCAATTTCTTATCGATAATATGGATTTTTTTACTTTGTCCCATCAAGATATGACAGGGATCCGACCAAAAGTAACAACATACCGACTAATCATCGACCCCAAGTTCAAATTAGTGAAGCAAAAGAGAAGGCCTCAATTTGATGTAAAGCATGCATTCATAAAGGATGAGGTAACTAAACTTCTTAAAATAGGGCTTATTTGGAAAGTAAACTACCCCGAGTGGTTAGCCAACATAGTCGTAGTTCCTAAAAAAGGAAAACAAACTTAGAATGTGCGTAGATTATAAACATTTGAACATGCATGCCCTAAAGACTCTTTTCCATTGCCTAATATCGATCACATGATCGATGCCACGGCCCACCACGAGATTCTAACCTTTCTCGATGCCTACTTCGGGTACAATAAAATTCAGATGAACGTAGAGGACCAGGAGAAGACCTCATTTATTACTAAGTTTGGAACTTCTTGTTACAACATAATGCCGTTCGGGCTAAAAAATACAGGAGCTACATACCAACTCCTAGTTAACAAAATGTTCGAGGAACAGATAGGCAAATCGATGGAAGTTTACATTAATGATATGTTGGTTAAGTCCCTATGCGTAGATGACCATTTAACGCATATGTAGGAAGCATTCAAAATCTTGAGGAAATATAGGATGAAGCTTAACCCAAAAAAATATTCCTTTGGAGCCAGATCGGGTAAGTTTCTTGGCTTCAAGGCATCGAATTGGGGCATCGAAATTAACCTTACAAAATCAAGGCCATCGAGGATATCTTAGTTGTGGATAGTGTGAATGTCATCCAAAGGCCAGCATGTCGAATAGCCTCCTTAGGTCGATTCATTTAAAGGCCATCAGATCGATGTCGTAGGTTATGTTCCTTGCTTATAAAGAGAAATGATTTCACATGGACCCCGGAATGCCAACAAGCCTTAGAAAAATTAAAGTGATACTTATCGAGCCAGCCTTTGCTTCACACATCGAATGTAAATGAAAAGATTTACTTATATTTGGCAGTATCGAGATAGCGGTAAGTGGCGTACTAGTTCGAGAAGAGCAAGGTACGCAATTCCCTGTTTGTTATATAAGCTGAATTATAGGAGATGTTGAAATTAGATACCCTCACTTAGAAAAATAAGCACTTGCAATGATAAGCACATCTAGAAAGCTAAAGCCATATTTTCATGTCATCCCATCTGTATATTGAGCACTTACCCCCTTCAAAATGTTTTTTATAAGCCCGAACTATCAGGCCGGCTGGCCAAATGGGCCATCGAATTAGCGAGTACGACATCGAATATCAACCCCGAACCAGCATCAAGTGTCAATTCCTATTTGACTTCGTGGCCGATTTTACACCGACCCTCATACCCAAAGTAGAGAAAAAACTCCTGCTAAGATTGGGTATATCATTAGGAGTATGGACTTTTTTCACGGATAGTGTCTCGAATGTGAAAAGGTCCGGGCTCGGCATTGTTTTTAATCCATCAACATGCAGTACTGTTATACAATCTATCAAAACTTCAAGATTGACTAACAATGAGGCCGAGTATGAGGCCATGATTGCAAGTCTCGAGCTAGCTAAGAGCTTGGGGGCAGAGGTCATCTGTCACGCTCCAAAAATTGAGGAGCGCGACCGGCGCTCAACCGAGTAAACCCCATTGAGAAAACCTATTAGGTTTCATTCTACCTTAATTAATTCATGAATAAAGAGGAGATAAACTCCATTAATCATACTTTGTAAATATTTCATTAACAACCTCCATTTTGTTTCCATTAGCAGTTTTAACCATAATATCAAAAATATTACAATTTTTATAGTTATGAAGAAAAGCATATTTTTCTAATACCTATATTTCTAATTCAATTTCCAATATCAAACATCACCCACAACCTGTCTACGGAGCCTCTAAATATAACTGAACAGTAATATAGAAATACCGGCAACAAGGCTCCAGCTATACCTCAAAATACAAAGTACATGATAAACAATGATATAAGACCTCGAAATGAAGTGGGGCACACCAAGTCGGCTTAAAAGAGGATGTGCCACTAGATGCGACCAACATTGTATGTTATGGAACCACCTACATTTATTTAAAGATGTAACGCCCCCGGCAAATTGGACATTAGAAATGTCAAATAATACTAGTATGTAAAGGCAAACACCAATCTTAGTAGAATGAACATTGAACAAAGAGAAGGCAGTTATAATAATTAATAAGTACTATACAGAAAAACAAAAGAAACAACAAGTAAGGGTCACATAGTTTTCGATTCACTTTTCCATCTTTTTAGGTTGATAATCGTAGTGCCAAGTGCAACAACTTACAATGCCACCGTGTTCTTACACGATGTCCGATCTCGGTCTAATCGGATAAGCCATCTCAAGTAAGACATAACCATATTCACAATTTTATCAATAATGCCACTGTGTTCTTACACGAAGTCCGATCTCGATCCGATCAGCTAAGCTATCTCAAGTGAGACATAACCATATTCACAATTTCATCAACAATTCCACCTTGTTCTTACACAGAGTCCGATCGACTAAGCCATCTCACTTGATGCATAACCCCTTTCAATTGTTTAACTCAATTCACATTTCTTTCTCATCTTTTGTTATGTGGCACAAGCAGCCTCATTTATTAAGTCTTTATTGGCCCTTGAATGCATTTTACAATTCAGATCCTTCCTTTTTAATATGTTCGAATAATAGTATCATTTGTCAATAAGTCTTATCACTTAAGGCATTGCACACATAAGGGAAAGAGCTTGGAAATCACAATCACCTCCTCAAATAGCATGATTACATGGTAAATGTTTCGAACAATTATGGAACAAAAAATTTTCAACCCAACACATTAATGCAATCAATTATAGCATGACAAGCCAAAACTTACACCAATTATTCGGACAAGAGATTGATTTTAAGAAGAAGAGAGTTAAGCATACATACCTCAATAGAGCTTTTACGAAAATTTTACTTTTAGAAGTCATTTTAAGACAGTTGAGTCGAGGCCCATTTCATAATCTGATTCATATATTTCCTCATTTAATAGGCATCACTAGACTCAATTATAAATGTTGTCCACACTCTATTTCCCCAATTTATTTAATTTATATTCAAATATCTTCATAGTTTGTCAACCACTAGACACACTCAATCACGACATTTAGTACGAATATGAGCGATTATGAGTATTAAGCATATTGAGTTCTCCTCGCCTAATCGGTACACCACTTTTCATTTAATTCACAACTCAAAGACATATCATTTTAATAAGCAACCCATACGTTAAACATCTACCATTCAATATAATGCTCGTTTGAAGTGATCGAGTTTATAAGTTAATAGGGGATAACCCGAAACGTAGAAGCCAGTCATACTAAACTTATGAAAATATTATGGAATTTAATTCTGAGAGAGAAATTTAACCAATATACTTAGTTTGAGCTTTTCTTAAGCGATTACAATACACCAATCCTTCTAGCAATAATAATCTACTAAAAGATAGCAAAAATCGATCAAGAATTAGAAATATTTTCCATGGTGTAACTCTCTTAGGAATTTCATAAAACACCTAACATTTGAATACACAAAAAGGTTCTACAATGGGAACTCCTTCTTCCCTCGACCAATTTTAACAAGAACAACCCCAAAATAATTCTTTATTTCCTCATACTATAGCATAGTGTCACATGCATGGCTTATTTCTAAGCCCACATTATATTTTGAACTCATAGTCTCTTATATGAATCTTAGAAGTAGGACTTACCCGGAAGGATAGTGAGATAGAGATTAGCTTCCTTGATTCTTGAGAATTTGTGCAAGATTGAACGATTAGGATGTTAGGTTCCTCAGGCCCTCTCTAAAATTCTCTCACCTCTCTCTAGATTCAGTAGAAAATAGCCCCAAATGAAGCCCTAATAAATGGGGTCGGATATGAAAATTTCCAAAAAAAAACCCTCAAAGTCAATTATGTGGTGAAATTATGCTATAACATAATTGTTTTGTGGGCAACAAGATTGCATCATATCAATTATGCGACAACATACTCGAAAACATAATCAATTATGCGACAACACAATCAATATGCGACAGCATAATAGTTTGCATGTCTCTGCTCCACTTTATGCTGCTCATCTAGTCAGCCGAACCGTTTTATGGTCGTTAATTTGATCGCAGGTCTAGCCATTGGTAATTGATCATAACTTTGTGTAAAAATGCCCAAATGATGAATGGTTTAAAGCGTTAGAAACTAGACTTGAAGATCTTTCTTTTGATATGTTGGTCATGACATAACACCATATATATATATATATATATATATATATATATATATATATATATATATATATATATATATATATAGTGGTCCAAAGTTTGGACTTGTGCGAACTTATTTGGAGTTTTAGCCTATTATGAAATTTTCCAACTTGACTTAGACTTAGGCCTCTTGTTAGATCCTACATTACTGATTATATGACTTATACACTTATTTAATAGATCCAATTGGTATACACCATTTAAATAGCACATAAAATATCATAATTAGCCTACCTAGCACCATGAAATCCAAAATTACTTAGCGAAACTTTTCGGGGCCTTACATCATCAAGGCCAAATGCGACTCTCTATTGGTGGTGAACCAAGTAAACAAGAGCTTCAAGGTTTGAGAGGACAGAATGCAATGGTACTTAGACAAACTACAGGTGACATTGCATCGGTTCAGGAATGGACTCTAGATCATGTGCCTCGAGAGCAAAATAGTGAGGTTGATGCACTTGCTAATTTGGGATCCTCTGTTGAAGAAGATGATATCGTCCCGAGGACTGTCGTCCAGGTATCAAGATCCATGGTCGAGGAAGGTGATGCCGAAATAAATTCTACGAGCTTGACTTGGGACTGGAGAAATAAGTATATCGATTATTGTAAAAATGAAAAACTCTCGTCTGACAATAAAACATCAATGACCTTATGAACAAAGGCTACTAGGTTTGCATTAGATGAAGATGGAACATTGTACAGAAGAATGTTCCATGGGCCATTGGCAGTATGATTAGGGACTGGGGATACCAATTATGTTATTCGAGAGATCCACGAAGGTACTAGTAGAAATCACTCCGACGTCGAGTCTTTGCAGGGTATTATTGGGACAACATGGAAAAAATACTAAGGAATTTGTCAAAAAGTGTGATAAGATTTTGTTGTTTGCACCGATGATCCATCAGCCCAGAGAACAACTCCACTTGGTCCTATCCCTATGGCCCTGCATGAAATGCGGAATGGACATAGTCGGCCTCTACCAACGGCCCCAACTAAAGCTAAATTTATTCTCTTTATGACTGATTACTTTTCCAAATAGGTCAAAACTCAGGCCTTCGAGAGGGTTAGAGAAAAATAAGTTATTTAATTTATCTGGAACCATATCATATGCCGATTCGGGATACTTTTCATTGGCAGCAAAGTGACAGGATTCCTCAAAGTGCACAAGATAAAAAAGGATCTTATCAACACCATACCAACCAAGTGGAAATGGACAGGCCAAGTCAAAACAAAACCATCATTCAAAACTTAAATAAAAGGTTGGATAATGCAAAGAGAAAATGGAGAGAAGTTCTACCTGAGGTTCTTTGGGCATATCAAACAACATCGAAATCTAGCACAGGGGCTACTCCATTCTCTTTAGTATATGACTACGAGGCCCTTATTCTTGTCGAGGTCGGGGAACCAGTGCCAGGTTTCGACACGTATTGGAGGAGTCAAATCACGAGGCCATGAATAGTAGCCTCGAGTTGCTAGATGAAAAACAAGAAGCATCACTTGTTCGGATGGATGTCGAAACCCAATTTTCCATGTATATTTTAATATTCTAAATACTTTCAAAATAGCATGTATATGCATATATAAGTAGGTCCCAAGGTTTTATAATTTTTCTTTAATTTTTAAAGATTTTTAAATCAATTTATTGCCCTATTTTATCAAGGAAAACCCCAATAATTATCCCCAAAATTATCATTTTGGTGATTCTTTTATTGGATTCTCATATTTATACATAAATATATCTAACATACTATTTGCATATTTTTGCAAATTTATTTAATATTCCTAAAGCTAAATTACATATAATTGCAGTATTAGACTCTTTTAAGGTTTAATTGTATTTATAGTTATAAAATTGATTCCAATATTTTTAATTTAATATTTATGTATTATTAATCATTTTATTACTTTTAATTTATTTCCAAAAATTATTTTACTAATGTTTATAAATAAATAAAGGAAAAGTGGCTATTTAATTGTTAGCCCATTTTAATTTCAATTTTGGCCACATTTGGCACACCAATCAAACCCAACCTAAGGCCCAATTACCCTTACGCAAATCCTAATCTACCTAATCCATGGCCCTTTTAAAGTAACCCACCCGAATCCCCATTCAATCTAGGTCGTTGATCAAATTAATCAACGGCCACCATTTAACCTTTCCTTTTTAATTTCCCATTACCCCCCCAAACCTAATCACTTTCCATTTTTAGCCGCCTTTAAATCCCCCCCCCCCCCCAATTCTCTCTCAAGCTCCTCTCAAACCCTAGGCGCGCCTTTAAGCACCACCCCCAAAATCGGCAAATCCATGGCCTCCAAAGCCATTGAAGGCATGTACCTGCCTCCTATTACTCCTACATGCTCGATTATCATAGTTTCAAGGCTATTCCTTGAAGGAGCTTGGTCTAGACCTCAGATACTTTTAGTCCTATGGCTGTTTCCGGCCATCTTTGACCTTATTCCGGCCAGCAATGGCTATTCAAGCCTGACTCTTGGCTTCGCTTGGTTAAATCAATGACTTTCCAAGCCTTTCTCATCATCTGGGTTCTTCTAAAACCCTAACCTTCGAGGTTCTTCTAATTATTTTAGATCCTTTATAGATCTATGTTTTCTCTAAAGCTTTTAAACGTTTTCTCAAAGTTTCTTTAAAAAATTTACCTTCAGAACCTTTATCTTTTCTGATTTAGGGTTTATAAATTATTTCGAAGCTTTTCTAAATTTTTATCATATTTTACTATGTTTCTTTATGTTGTTCTTTTGCTGTGTTTCTTTATGGTGTTCTTCTACTGTGTTTCTTTATATTGTTCTTCTACTATGTTTCTTTATGTCGTTCTTCTAACTGATGTGTGCATGTTAAAGGTCTTTGTTCTTTTTGAGATTTTCTAAATTTATTTTGTTAGTATTACTTGTTTTTATCTCCATACACGAATGATGGTAAAAACCCTAAAAATTGGGTTTCATTCAAGTTCGGAGACCATTTGCTAAGTGATTACTTGCTTTTCATCTCTAGAACTTGACTGATGGTGAAAATCCTAATGTTTGGGGGTTCATTCGAGTTCTGAGATTATTTGTTATATATTTTACTTGTTCGTCATACTCTGAATTTGACTAATTTCAAAACCCTAATGTCTTTGGACCTATTCGAGTTTCTGAAGTTGTTTCATTTACTGCTCAACTAAGTTTCAAAATCTTTGTTTCAACTTTTGTCTCTTTATATGATTCTGACTTAATGCTAAATTCTATAAGATATTTTACTTGACCTTTTTGGCATGATATTTGATACTCCATCTTCTCTATTATAGAAGCAACTACCATGTTCTTATAGTCCAATGCTTACTGATTTTGTAATTGCATGACATTTCTCTTTATCATAGACTCCGCCTTGCATGCTTAAAGTTTATGCACTCTTTATAGGCTAAATTTTACTCTCAAAATAACTCTTAATTGTGGACTGATTTCAGATCTCCTCATGTAAGTTTGATTGATTCTTTCCCTGTTTACTTATCTCCCTGTTTCTTGGGTTGGTTTGAAAGCTTTCCTTAGCCTTTCTGTTCTCCTATTTCTGACTTGGTTTATTTGTTTATTCATGAACCAGTAATTTCGAATCCCAGACTCCTTGCTTTATTATGTGTTAATGGATTCATCGTGTTTCTCTTATTTGGTTAACTGAGTATTTCAAAGATTCTTCTCTTAATTAAAACCTTATGTATTTACCCCTAATTATCTACGTTGCACAAGAAGCTTACTTGATTTCTTTCTGTAAAAGTCTCCTGTCCACTATCGTTTGGTTTTAACTCTTTGATTAAGGGAAGCATTTGATATTGAACTTCTTAATTAATAAACACTTCCATAATTATTTTCTTGCCTTACTTTTGAGTTATTTTCAAACTATAAATACCCAGCTTGTTCATCAACACAGGGACGAACACTCTGAGTTCTAAAATCACTTACACAGGAACTCTTAGTTTCTAAACTCATACTTACACTCAAAAAGTATTCTCTCTTGTTACTTGTAATGTGGCATGCTTTCAAGTCTTGCTACTTGCTTTTACTGTATCTTGCTCTTTGAAACTGGTATGTTCTGATTAAGATTTTTCAGCAATCACAACAATGTATTTACTTAATCCTTTTACCCTTTTGTCTACCTACTGCTTGTGTTTAGTTCAGTACTTATTTTAGCATGTTGTTGTTTCCTTCTGCTGATGCTGCATCTACTATGCATCCTAAATGTACTTGATGCTAATGGTTTATTTGAGGCATGACAGTATTAAGTATTACTGTCTACGTGAAACTTGATTCCCCTAGAATCATAACCTTTATGTAACCATCATATCTTGTGTATTCTTGTTGATTTTGTAAGCATAGCAGCACTCTCTATGTTGTGCATGCCCAGAATTAGCTAATGTCTAAATACATAGGCTCTTTGCAATCCCCAATCCCTGAACCCATTTGTCTGAAATCCTCATTCATGTAATTGTTTCCCAGCACCTCTTCCCCTCCCATTTACTTTCTTATTTCTTTAAAACTGTGTTTCTTCATTTGCACTCTCTCTTAGACTTTAAGTTCGGCCCCCTCTTGTGAGCCTTGCCTTAGGACCCATTGAGCTCCCTCTGAACTTGGACATTTGAGGGCTCGCCCTTCCACACTACACTTGTCACTATTCTGGTAATACAATTTGGGTGTGAGCACTACCCAGAGTCCCATTGAGGCTCTTAGGGAACTCTAACACACTCAAATTGGAGAAAGGCTTTGGATCAATGGTCGTTGAGTTGCTCTATCTCATAATTCAGACAGGGAAGTCAAAATTAGGGTTCCTCTTGTTGTACTTTTCTTTGTACTTTTTTGATGTAATTTATTTCTGGTTTGTCATAAGTTGTAACAAACATTTGGGGCTGTCTAGTGGGGGGTAACTATGCATGCAAAAGGCTAGAACTCATGCCTATAAGTCTGCCATAATTCTATATATTCAAACTTCACCTAGAAATCATGTCTATAGGATTGCTCTAAATTCTAGATATTCTACCATATATAGAGACCATGCCTATAGGACTGTCATAATTCTGTATATTCAAACTTTACCTAGAAATCATGTCTATAGGGTTGCTCTAAATTCTGCATATTCAACCATATATAGAGACCATGCATATAGGACTGTTATAATTCCGCATATTCAAATTTCACCTAGAAATCATGTCTATAGGTATGTTCTAATCTGCATATTCAAATATATATAGAAACCATGCCTATAATACAACTAATGCTGCATATTCGAAACTTCATCTAGAAACCATGCTTATAGGAATGTTTTAATTCAAACTGCATTAGATACCACGTCTATAAGTTTAATTCAAACTGCATTAGACACTATGTCTATAGGTTTAAAAACAAGTTCTGTATTAGGTATCATGTCTATGGGTTTAAAACAGGCCTGCATTTAGATACCATGACTATAAGGTTCTTATGCATTTTGACATCACGTTTATAGGTGTCTATAAGTCAGCAACGAGTAGAAAACATGCCTATAGGAGTTTCTAAATGAATCTGATTCTCTTCGCTCAATGTTAGCTATAAAATCAGTAATATATGCTATCACTTGAAGAACCTGTAATCAATTTGTTAATTCTGCATCTCTTTTGATAATCCAAGTCATTTACTTAACCAAAGTTTAGCAAGCATGTCTATAGGATCCCGTCTGAACATTTAGGCAAGCCTTAGAGTAATAATTAAGAATTGAATCTGCTTCTGTTAATTATTACAACCATCAGGCATGCCTAATTTGGGCTTCGTATCTGAATTATGAAATAAACCAGTCTGCTTCAACATTTAAACCCCCGCGTCTTTAATTTTAATCAGACCTAACCAGTATGTGCAAGACATGATGTTATGTGCCTTTTCTGTTCAAAGGGGGGGGGGGGGTATAAATGAGCCTTATATGTTTATATCTCTCCCTACATATGTTGAATGTGTGTTGTATGTCGCCTTAGAATATTACTTTTGAAACCCCAAATAAGCCTAATATCCCTTCCTTTAGGATTAGTTGTCCTAAATGCCTCCGGACTGATAGAAACGGGATGGGTAGTAGCATTCAATAAGTAATCGAGACCAATCCGCGTTTTAAATACATTGACATTGTGGGAAATGGTAGATATGGATATGATAACCACGCGATAATGTCACGTATAGCCCCTTATTGAGGAGTGATTATCGAACATTGTGTGGGTTGATCCATATTTTAATAAACCTAGGACTCCGCTCCCCCCCCCCCCTTATTCCTTACTCTTTTAGCATTATAACTCTTTATTTTAAAATATTAGTTTTTCTAATTACTCTTTCCAACCTTGTTTACTTTCAAACCTTTATGTGTTGAAATCCCCACTTATTTGAGCCTTATTTGTTTACATGTTAATTGTACCCAAATTCTTAATAATTGTCTGGCCAGGAACCATAGAAGTAGATTCTGAGGGGTTCTTAACACCTTTCCCTTAGAATAATTTCAATCCCTTACCCAATCTCTGGTTATTCAAACAAACTTAGAGTTAAGTCTCTATTGGTGTCCTAATGCACCTTAATCATTATGTGGCAACTCTTTAAATGCAAACACCAGTTCCCAAAAGGAATGAGTTGTCTTTCCAAATGTCATAAACCCGATTTTCGCGGAGGAAAAAGGGGGCACGACAGCATGGCGACTCTACTGGGGAATTTTAGGCTTTTATCCTTTCAGACTATTATTGTGAATTTATGCTTCTTTGCACGCAATTATAATTTTATTTCCTTTTAAGCATTAAATTATTTTTTGATTACAAAACTTACTTGTCTTTTTGTTTCTTTCCTTTACTACTTTCCTTCATTGCCACTTTAAACTGTTGTATTTACTGTTTTCTTGAACATGCAAATACATGACAAAATATCCTTAATTGTTTCATAATCATGCTTAACATCATATTCCACTTGTGCCAAACATAATCTTATAGCAACTCTTATAATGAGTGGTTGCACTCTTCCAATATTATCACCCCCTAAATTTGAAAAAGGCGTACTTGTAGTAAAACCAGTCGATCAATAGTGTAGTCGACGGTTTTGTGCCTTTCCCCCTTGAGTTGTCTGCTCAAGGGTATTAGTCTAAAACTCCATAGAAACCTTACTCTGTTTAACTGTTATGCATCATGGTCAAACCTAGCCGAGTCAGTTATGTTGTCTGGATAATGACTCTTTAAGGTAGCCTTGTCCAAAGTCCATTGGATTTACCTAAGCCCAAACAGACACTACCACGTTCTGTGTATTCATTTGGAGAACTAAATACTTTTATGCCAATTGTTGATATTAAAGAGTCGAGTCTGGTGGGGGTAAGGGCCTAACCCTTTGGTCTTGCAGAATTGTAAGGCACGAAGTCCCCAAATTCGGCATGGTTATCCACATCCACCCAAAATTGCTAAGATGGTGGGAGGATCTTCACTCCAGTGGTCAAACTCCTATCCAAAAATATTTGGGAAACCTACCTTCTCTCCTGGAAATTCAACCCAATAACAAAATCAAAGAAGTTGTCACTTTGTTCTGGGATTGTGAGAGGTCTGTATTCCACATCCGAGACATTGAAATGACACCCTTACTAGAAGAGATAGGCGGATTAGCCGGCATAGCATGCGAGATTTCGGGTTTGTTAATGCCTGAGAACCGCAAGGGCAGGGGTTTCCTCAATATGATGGGTTTGAAGAAGAATCCAGAATTGACATGTTAGAAAGACTCCTATATCCCATTTGATTATTTGTACTAGAGGTATGGTCATAGCAAATCCTACCGTACCTATCCTAACGAGTTTTTTATCACATCACTACAACATATTCACCAAAGGGTCTTTGTTTTCATGTTTTATTTCCTAGGATTGATCGTGTTCCCAACAAAGAAAGCAAGAATCCACACCAGGCTAGCTATGGTAACTAAGACATTAATGGAAGGAATTGGCGAGCAACCATTCAGCATTGTGCCCATGATTATTGCAAACATGTACCGAGCCTTGGAAAAATGTAAACGGGGAGCCAAACACTTCGAATGATGCAATTTTGTACTTCAACTTTGTCTCGTGGAACATTTCCAAAAGGGTGAATATCGACAAGAGATTCAGCGAAGGGACTGGGATGATCATATAGCCTTCTATCATCTAAGGCGAATGAATAACATGCCGAACATGTTCGCTCGATCAGATCACGCCAAGTGATGGGTAGAGTTATTTGACAATCTGACTGAGAACCAGGTACGATGGATGTTTGAGTGGTTTCTGACTGAGGAGTTCATCGCCCGATCCAGGGATGCACCATTTTTGATACCTATTGATATGAGGCAAAAATAACCTTACATCCCTCTCTGGGTTCAGAGGCAAGCTAGTAGGAAGCAGGTTATCCCAGGGTCGACGAGATGAGTCATTTCCGGGCTAATTTCCAGGCTGATGATAGTCCTTACAAGTGCCAAGCGCAGCATATATGGCACTGTAAGACTGTCACGGGAAGGGATACCATTGAGCTAGATAGATACCATACTGGTTGTGCTCCCTATTATTCAGGCTGTTGGGAAGATAAGCATGACGTCGTGGGCCAGCCTGGGTTTGTTCTAGGTCACAAGATCATATATGAGAATGCCGAGGCATAGGTCAAATATAATCAACTGCGCAGGAGGATATGGGAATGCAAAAGCGAACACCCTGAGAAGCAAGAAGCCAATAAGAAACTAATTAAGGAGTGGAGGATATGGTTTTCAACGCCAATAAGGGATTGGGATATTTAGAGCGAGGTATAGTGGAGTTGGAGAAGAAATTTCTCAAAAGGGTCGAAAACTGCCAGAATGCTGAGAGAAATGAAAGCAGACATCTAACTAGAGCCTACCTGCTGCTGGGACTTCGTGTGTTGGGAAAGCTATTCGATGGAGCGAGGGATGTCGAATCTGGGGAAGGTCCTTTTGGGACCAAATAGATAGGAGTTTTCTTCTTTTATGAAATGTAATAAGGCTAATGGCCATTAGTGTTATTTCCGGTTATTTAGTGTCGATTTAATATCCATCTACTTTTTATCAATAAAATAATACGTTTAGCATTCCAAGTTCTCCAAATAACCTTGTTGCTAGGAGGTCCATAATTTAGGACACGCTTTACATTCACGTACTATGTGTTTAAATATTGCAACATTTTTTATGATCCTCACTGACTTGTTACCTTTTTTGTTTTTACTTTTTGTTTATTTTCCTCCCCAAAGGTTAGTTCGTTCACTCTGGCTACATCATCTTATCTCACGAGATCTAGGGGCCCTCCACCTACTCCTTCTCTCAATCCTGTCAAAAACAAGAACAAAGGGAAGATGGAAGATGGAAGATTTAAACAACGCCAGAAAGGAAAACTCAACTGAATGGGTAGAGGTCACTCATGGTCATGGTGCTCTGGTTTTTAAGGAAAATGACTCCCAAATTGAACAAAAGCTGTTGAAATTCCAAGAAGAACTTGATTAGGTTCAGAATCTGGCGAATCTGTTATTTTCCCTCACTACTCCAGATGTTAATTTCCAAAATGCTCAGAACCCCCCACCACCACAATACATCCCAAAACCAACCATCCCGCTCCTCACCACCACTACAACACCTACCATACTTCTAACAATACCACGCTGATCATCCCAAAACCTTAAAACTCCACAAATGACCACTGCCACGCCCACCATATCACCCCCATCTATGTGGAGATATGCCATACTCCACCCAACCCATCTCAAGCACACTCGAGTCTGATAATAAAAACTTGCTCATAAGAAACCTGGCCGAAGAACTTAAGAAATTGACTAGCCGAATTCAAGTCGTTGAAGGAAGTAAAGGAATTGAAGGGTTGAACTACGAAGATCTTTGCATAAAACCCAGTGTCAAACTACCCGAAGGGTACAAACCTCCTATGTTCGCGATGTTTGATGGTACAAGGGACCCAAGGGTCCATTTAAGAACATACTGTGACAAGCTAGTTGGAGTAGGAAGAGATGAGAAAATCCGCAAAAAGTTTTTCATGAGGAGCTTGAAAGGAAATACTTTGTCTTGGTATATTAGCCAAAATCCAAAGAAGTGGTCGAAGTGGGGAAGCATGGCATCCTACTTTATGGACAGGTTTAGGTTCAACACGGAGAATGCACCATATGTATTATATATTCAGAATCTAAAGAAGAAACCTACAGAAACATTTCGAGAGGATGCTACTCTTCTGAAGCTACTAAGGTTAGACACGCCTTAGAGGAGGAACAAATGAACAAATTCTTTGTCCGGGCTCAAGACCCACAATATTATGAAAAGCTGGTGATGATTGAGGGCCACTAATTTGCTCACGTTATCAAATTGGGAGAAAGGATCGAAGAGGGCATCAAAAGAGGTATGATTACGAACTTTGAGGCTTAGCAAGCTACAAATAAGGCCTTATAGTCAAGAGGTGTGTCCAAGAAAAGGGACGTAGGAGCCGAAATGGTGGCACAGAGAACCAAATATCTCGTCAAATACCAAACCTACCCAATTCCCCCACTCACATATCAGCCTACTCCAAACTACCAAGCACCATCACCCTCTTACCAAACTCCACCACCCACTTATCAATCACATCCACCTCTCACATATCAGCCTACTTCACCCAAATATTCCCAACCCGCACATGTTTACCAAGCCTACCACACTAAACCATCCCACTATCAATCCCCTCCCATACGCTAAAACTTCCCTAGACCTTGACCAAAGTTTTGACCGAAGGCCTCCGAAACAATACACAACTATTGTTGAACCTATTGACCAGTTGTATGAAAGACTCAATGCTACTGGTTACGTCACCCCTGTCCCTGCGGCTCCCGAGAACCCTTCTCAGTGGGTAATTCGAATAAATCATGTGCATACCAATCGTCATAAAAGGACACACCATTAATGTCGTTCCCTGAGGATAAGATCCAGACCTTAATTGACAACAATATTATTGTGGCAAAGGAATCTGCTCCAAATGTCCAGAATAACCCTCTGCTAGACCACAAGGGTGGAGGCATTCACATGATTGAAATAAAAGATGATTGAGATCCCGAGGGATCGATTGGTTTGAATGCAAAAGGAGACAACCAAAGAAACTAATAGTCACCCGTAATTCAATCGTGGTCCAAATTCAGCCCTCTGGAGACATTGAGGTAAATATGTCTATGCCACTTGTGTTTGAAGCACAATCCTCTGAAAAGACATCAACCTCTATTGAGGTCGAATTTGTATCTCTAGCTAATCCGCCCGCACCATTCGAAGTTGCAGTTTTAATACCTAAGGTACACGCCCCATTCAGAGTAAAGATAGACACTCCAATCGAGTGGAGATGTCGGGAATGACACCATTCCATACAAAGGCTATACCATGGGACTACACAGCCGAGGCTAGAAGGAAAGGCGAGGTTAGGTTTGGAGAGGCCATTGTGGCACAAGGTATGACAAGAACTGGTAGATTTTATACCCTGGAACATCTTGCAGAGTCGAGCAAGCAGACCTCTAGTCAACCAACCATCACCAAGACCGGGCTAGATGATCTTTGGAGAAAGATATATGCCAAGGAATTCTCAGTCATTGATCGGCTGAACAATACACCAGCGCAAATCTCTATCCTTTCTTTGCTACAAAGTTCCGATGCACACAAGAATGCCCTGTTAAGGGTGCTGAGTGAAGCATATGTGCCAAGCAACATAACAAGCAGAGAGATGTATGGCATGGTAGGACAGGTATTGGAAAGTCACAAGATCCCCTTTCATGGAGATAAGCTCCCACCATAAGGGTTGAGTCACAAGAAGGCATTGCATATCACCGTGCAATGCGAAGACTATTTTATCACCAGAATCCTGATTGATGGATAGTCCAGCCTCAACATTTATCTGTTAGTAACACTCAGGATGTTGGGTAAGGGATTGCTCGAGATAAAGGATGGAGCCATCAATGTGAAAGCTTTTTAGGGCTCCCAACGGGCCACCATTGGGGAAATTAACCTATGTTTGCAAATGGGGCCTACTTGGTTAGAAGTTGATTTTCAAGTGATAGACGTGCCGGCATCTTACAATCTGCTGTTGGGGCGGCCCTAGATTCATACTACTGGGGCCATAGCATCAACACTACATCGGGGGGTAAAGTTTGAGTGGAATCACCAGGAGGTGATCATTCACGACGATGGTAGCTATCCTATATACAATCATCAGACCATCCCGACAATAGGAGGTAGAAGAATGATAGGTGGGGAGACCTATCACCACATCGAGCAGGTCAAGGCCGTTTGATAAGGACAAATGGTGGGACAACAAAATTTAGAGCATATTGAGCTGGAGCGGATACGAACCTGGCAAGGGGCTTGGCAAGAACCTCCAAGGAATCACTACGCCTATGAAACTCAAGAAGCACGGCACCACCTTCGGTCTAGGATATGAGTATACCTGACGAGAATTCATCGACTAGTCAGCATCATGGTACAATCTTTACTATCCGTTGGAGCAGCTAATATCACGCTTGGAACAGACTTTCCAACCAGACGACGTTATCTATGGGTCAGAAGAAAAGGAAGCACTAGTAGCAGTAAATAATTTATTCCTAGAAGATGATGACATAGATTATTGTGCCATTCTCGAGGAGGAAATGGAGGAAAGTCCTTCCATACATGCTGTAAGCAGAGGGGCACGCTGCAATGACTGGACCATGAGAACCACCAGAGCCTGACGAGCCTCAGGGTAGCAAGGCTGAACAAGCATCATGCACTATCTTTTATTTTTACTAGTTAATTTTTCCTTTCGCATTTTAATTTCCGCAGTAAAGATCTTCAATGTTCAAAACAATTATGGGATTTATCAAAGCATTTCGATTTTCCTTATAAATCAGCACTCTTATTATTTTCTCTTATTACTTTACTTATATAGCATTACTATTACTTATCTTGATGAACTAATGACTGTGAAATGCAATGAGACAACGCAACAAATAGACATAAATTCAAAGGAAGATGACATACTTGAAGAGATTATTAAGGAAGTTGAGAACTTTGAGAACAGACCTAAGTCCAACCTGGACGAGACTGAAATTGTTAATCTGGGGGATGAAGAAATGTCAAGGAAACAAGAATCAACGTTCATTTATCACCATCAGAAAAGAAGGAATACATAAATTTTCTAAGAGAATATGAAGACATATTCGCCTGGTCGTATGATGTCATGACAGGCGTGAGTATGTCTATCGTGTCTCACAAACTGCTCACCAATCCAACATGTCCGTCGGTAAAGCAGAAGCTCAGAAAGTTCAAGCCTGATATGAGTCTGAAAATCAAGGAAGAAGTCACTAAGCAGGTCAAAGTTAAGGTTCTTAGGGTAGTAGAATACCCGAAATGGTTAGCCAACATTGTGCCAGTACAAAAGAAAGACAGGAATGTTAGAGTCTGTGTCCACTACCAGGATCTCAACCGTGCCAGTCCGAAAGACGACTTTCCTTTACCAAATATACACATCCTGATCGACAATTGCGCCAAGCATGAGTTGGAGTCATTTGTAGATTGTTTCGCTGGGTATCATCAAATCTGGATGGATGAAGAAGATGCTAAGAAAATGACTTTCATTACACCGTGGGGAATGTACTGCTACAAGATGATATCGTTTGGGTTAAAAATGCAGGGGCCACCTACATGAGGGTTATGACTACCATGTTTCATGATATGATACACAAAGAGATAGAGGTGTACGTAGATGAAATTATCATCAAGTCCAAGAAGGCCACTGATCACATGGAGGATATGAGGAAGTTTGTCAATAGGTTGCGGGAGGTACAACCTGAAACTGAATCTTTCGAAGTGTGAATTTGGGGTTCCCGCTGAAAAATGGCTTGGGTTCATTGTGAATCATCGTGGAATAGAACTGAATCCATCAAAAGTCAAAGCTATTCAAGAATTACCACCGCAAAAGTACAAAAAGGACGTGATGAGTTTCTTGGGGAAACTCAACTACATCAGCGGGTTCATAGCACAATCTACGGTCATCTGTGAGCAAATGTTCAAGATATTGAAGAAGGATGGCGCTATCAACTGGACTGATGAATTCCAGAAAGCTTTCGATAGAATCAAGGAATACCTATCAGCACCACCAGTCTTAGTCCCGCCTAAGCTAGGTAGACCTTTGCTACTCTGCATCGCAATATTAGATGGGGCCTTCGGTTGCATCCTGGCATAGCATGATGAAACAGGAAGGAAATAGTAGGTCATTTACTACCTCAGCAAAAATTTCACTCCGTACGAAGCCCGGTATTCTTTGTTAGAACGCACCTGCTGTGCTCTGACTTGGGTGGCCCAGAAGCTGAGGCACTACTTCTGTGCCTATACTACATATCTCATATCAAGTATGGATCCTCTAATGTACATCTTTTAGAAGCCCATGCCCATTGGCAAGTTCACCAAGTTGCAAATCGTGTTGAGTGAATTTGACATTGTCTACGTAACTCGTAAGGTAATCAAGGGACAGACATTAGCAGACCACCTTGCTAAAAATCCCATAGATGGAGAATACGAACACCTGAAAATGTATTTTCCTGACGAAGAGGTATCATTCATAGGAGAAGACATTGCAGAATCCTATGATGGCTGGAGAATGTTTTTTGATGGAGCAGCAAACTTCAAAGGAGTTGGCATAGGATCAGTCCTAGTATCAGAAACTGGTTAGCGTTATCCAGTGTCTCCCAAACTCAGGTTCCTCTGTACCAATAGCATGGCCGAATATAAATCCTGCATCCTAGGGTTCAAGATAGACATTGACATGAACGTACAAGAGTTGCTAGTGATTGGGGATTCAGACTTGCTCATACACAGGTACGAGAAAAATGGGCAACCAAGAACTCTAAGATACTTCCATATCTGCATTGATAAGGAGGTTCACAAAGATAGAATTCTAGCATATTCCCAGAATCCAATATGAGTTCACCGATACATTGGCCACCCTGTCATCTATGATACAACATCTAGACAAAAATTTCATTGATCCCATTCCAATAAAGATCCGCGATCATCCAGCTTATTATGTCCATGTTGAAGAAGAGGCAGACAGAAAGCCTTGGTTTCATGACATCAAGGAATATTTAGTAAAGGGAGAGTACTTAGAACTTGCAAATCCTATTCTGAAGCGCACAATTCGGAGTTTATCCAATAGTTTCTTCCACATCGGAGGAATCCTATGCAGGAGGACTCCAAATATGGGATTGTTGAGGTGTGTCAATGCAAAGGAAGCATATATGCTGCTAGAAGAACTCCATGTTGGGACTTGCAATCCACATATGAACAATTTTATCTTAGCCAAGAAGATACTTCGAGCTAGTTGCTTTTGGATGACTGTGGAAATGGACTGTATCCAATATGTACAGAAATGCCACCGCTGTCAGGTACATGCAGACATGATCAAGGTACCTATAAACGAGCTTAATGCAATAAGCTCACGTTGGCCGTTTGACGCATGAGGAATGGATGTTATTGGACTGATCAAGCCTGCCGCTTCCAACGGGCACAGATTTATAATGGTAGCAATCGACTATTTCACCAAATGGGTCAAAGTAGCATCTTATAGAGTAGTAACCAAGAAAGCCATGGTATACTTTGTCTGAGATTGCATTGTTTGCCAATTCGGGATTCCGAAGTCAATCATTATCGATAATGGCTCCAACCTTAACAGCAACATGGTGAAAGCTATGTGTGAAACCTTCAAAATCAGAAAGAATTCTACAACCTACAGACCTTAGATGAATGGAGCCGTGGAAGTCGCCAATAAGAATATCAAGAAGATATTGAGCAAAATGATAGAGAAGCACAAATAGTGGCACGAGAAGTTATTATTTTTTGTGTTAGGGTATCACAACAGAGTCCGTACATCAACCGAGGCAACCCCTTATATGCTGGTTTACGGTACAGAGGATGTCATTCCCGCTGAAGTAGAAATTCCTTCCTTAAGGATCATATAAGAAGCTGAGCTCAACAACGCAGAATGGGTGAGGAGTCATTACGAGCAATTAGCCTTATCGACGGACAGAGAATGAATGCAGTTTGCCACGGTCAACTTTATCAAGGGAAAATTCTCTCCCAACTGGCAAGGTCCGTACATAGTTCACGGTGTTCTAACATGAGGAGCTCTTATACTTGCAGAAATGGACAGAGAAGTCTGACCAAAGCCAATTAATTCAGATGCAATCAAGCGTTACTACGTGTAATCTTTATGCTTTCCTATATGATGTAATTTGAACTACGTCTGAACTGATGCACATTTAAGAGGGGATACATAGGCATCCTTATAGGTTCAGTCAAAATTCAATAAAATGTTTATTTCCCTCGCAGTTGGAAATAGGGAAGTAATTTCAGCCAGTCATCGGAAGCAGCCATCAGAAGCATCAACCCGTTAAACTGGGCCAGAATATTGAGGAGGAACCTCAAAATTTTGAAACAAGAGAGTGATGCTACCCCCAATGATATATACCGTGTCACAAAATCAAAGCTGAACATGTCAAGCAAGGCCATCAGGGATGCGAACTAACCTCTCTCTACAAAACTCACGATTTTTCTTTGGATGTAAACACTTGGATTGCGAAAGCAGCTAATATACTATACACTCACGAGACAAATGTTGTTCAAGAATACAATTCTAATAATTACTACATTTACCAGTATTTGCTATTTTTGTACGCCGGGGACATTCAATATATTTCAATATTCCCAGTAGTCACAATATCGCAACCCGCTATTAGCTAAGAAACTCTATTACTATTTGCCATTTTATTTCATTTGTGCATTGCATAAGGCTACCATTCTGCTTTTCAATATCAAACATTGTCTCCATCTGCATTTCTACATTGCATAAGGCTACCATTCTGCCTTCCGAGACTAAACACTGTCTCCATCTACGTTTTTGCATTGCATAAGGCTACCATTCTGCCTTTTGAGACTAAACACTGTCTCAATCTGCATCTGCATTGCATAAGGTTACCATTCTGCCTTCCGAGACTAAACATTGTCTCCATCTGCATCTGCATGGCTGAAAGATTGCCACTTCAGTTATGCTTGCCTGGTTGAAAAGATTGCTACTTCATTTATATTTGCATGGTTGAAAGATCACCACTTTTATTTATATTTGCATGGTTGAAAGATCGCCACTTTATTTACGCTTGCATGGGTGAAAGATAGTCACTTCATTTACACTTGCATGGATGAAAGATCACCACTATATTTACACTTGCATGACTGAAAGATCGCCACCTACAGCATCTCATGGGCTAAAAGATCGCCAAATTATCTAAGGGCGTCATTGTTTGGATGCACCATTTGTATAGCCCGAGAACACCATGCCATGGCCTGAGGATCCCTTTTAATCATTTGCATATTATTATTCAAAGGCCTCATGGTTCGGAGACATCATTCTCATAGCCCGAGAGCATCATTTGATGGCCTGTGAATCCTTTATTATACGCTTCATGGCTCGGGACATCACGGTCTAAGGACGTCATCCTAACCATCCAAAGATAACATTCATGGTACGACGGAAATTTGCATCATGTTTAAATTTATGCACAATATACGCTTGTGTTACTTATTTGCAGTTGAATCGGTGAGCAACAACCATCTTGGCAGGAGCGATCCCGCTCCAGTTTCCGCAGCTCTATTAGAGTTCAACCATTTACCCTGTCTTAAATATTGCGTTCGTTCTTTAAAGTCTCCATTAACATACTACACCGACGGATCCTGAACTACATACGACATGATTCATGTTAGACCAGGGATATGTAGGCAGCTCAAAAATTAGAGCACAACCTAATTCCCCTCGAACCATTTCGTTCCGTCAAAATTGGCCATCATATCTTTATCCGACAACTCTTTCATCCTTTCCGGGTAAAGAGGGGCAGCTGTTGATACCCAATTTTTCCCTGTATATTTTAATATGTAAAATAATTTCATTTGTATATACATATATATTCTCAAATATTATTAAATCAATTCATTGCCCTATTTTATCAAGGAAATACCCAATAATTATCCTCAAACTTATCATTTTGGTGATTCATTTATTGGATTCTCATATTTATGCTAAAATATGGCTAATATAATTTTTGCACATTTTAAAAATTTTATTTAATATTTTTAAAGATAAATTGCATATAGTTGCAGTATTAGCCTATTTTAAGGTTTAATTCTATTTATAATTACAAAATTGACTCTAATGTTTTTAATTTAATATATATGTATTATTAATTATATTAGTACTTTTAATTTATTTCCAAAAATTATTTTACTATTTTTTATAAAATAAATAAGGGAAAAGTGACTATTTATATGTTAGCCCATTTTCATTTTTATTTTGGTCAGATTTGGCACTCCAATCAAACCTAGCCTAAGGACCAATTACCCTGACCCAAATCCTAATCTACCCGACCCACAGCCCTTTTAAAGTAACCCGCCCAGATCCCCGTTCAATCTAGGCCGTTGATCAAAATGATCAACGACCACCATTTAACCTTTCTTTTTTAATTTCCCATTACACCCCCCCCCCCAAACCTAATCACTTTCCATCTGTAGCCACCTTTGAATCCCCCCCTCTCCCAATTATGTCTCAAGCTCCTTTCAGACCCTAGCAGCCTTTAATCACCACCCCAAAATCAACCAAATCCATGGCCTCCAAAGTCATTGAAGGCATGTACCTACCTCCTATGACAACTACATGCTCAATTATCATAGTTTCAAGGACAGATCTTGAAGGAGCTTGGTCTAGACCTTGAATGAGCTTGGTCTAGACCTTGGATGCTTTTAGTCCTATGGCTGTTTCCGGCCATCTTTGACCTTGTTCCGGCTAGCTATGGCTATTCAAGCCCGACTCCTGGCGTCGCTTGCTTAGACCAATGACTTTCCAAGCCTTTCTCACCATCTGGGTTCTTCTGAAACCCTAACCTTCGAGGTTCTTCTGATTCTTTTAGATCTGTTGTAAATCTGTGTTTTCTCTAAAGCTTTTAAATGTTTTCTCAAAGTTTCTTTCAAAACTTTACCTTCTGAACCTTTATCTTTTCCTGATTTAGAGTTTGTTAAATTATTCGAAGCTTTTCTGATTTTTTAACATATTCTATTGTGTTTCTTTATGTTGTTCTTCTACTGTGTTTCTTTATGGTGTTCTTCTATTGTGTTTCTTTATATTGTTCTGCTACTGTGCTTCTCTATGTTGTTCTTCTAACTGAAGTGTGCATGTTAAAGGTCTTAGTTCCTTTTTGAGATTTTTTTAGTTTATTTTGTTAGCATTAGTTGTTTTAATATATACACAACTAATATTGAAAACCTTAAAATTTTAGGGTCCATTCGAGTTTGGAGAATATTTTTGACTTGGTTTATTTATGTATTCGTGAATCCCTGACTCTTTGGTTTACTATGTGTTAATTGATTCATTATGTTTTTTGCCTTATTTGGTTAACTGAGTATTTCAAAGATTTTTTCCTTAATTAACCCATATGTATTTACCCCTAATTGTCTATTTTGCACTAGATGCTTACTTGATTTCTTTCCTTAAAAGTTTTCTATCCACTTCCATTTGGTCTTAACTCCGTGATTAAGGGAAATCTTTGATTTGATTGATTTTTTAATTGATGCGCAGTTTCATAATGCCTTACTTTCTACCTATTTTCAAACTATAAATACCCGGCTTTTTCATCAACACAGGGACGAACACTCTGAGTTCTAAAATCGCTTACACAGGAACACTATTAGTTTCTGAACTCACATTCACGGTCAAAAAGTATTCTCTCTTGTTACTTGTAATGTGCCCTACTTTCAAGTCCTGCTACTTGCTTTTACTGTATTTAAACTGGAATGTTTTGATTAAGATTTTTCCGCAATCACAACTATATGATTACTTAATACTTTTACCCTTTTGTCTTCCTACTGCTTCTGCTTAGTTCAATATTTATTTTAGCATGTTGTAATCTACCTGTGCTGCATCTACTATACATCCTAAATGTGTTTGAGTCTAGTAGTTTGTTTGAGGCATGATAGTATTAAGTATTACTGTCTATGACTCAAACTTGATTCCCCTATTATCATAACCTTTATGTCACTATCATATATTGTGTATTCTTGTTGATTTTGTAAGCATAATAGCAGTCTCTATTGTTGTGCATGCCCAGAATTAGATGAGGCCTAAGTACATAGGCTCTTTGCAATCCCCAATCCTTGAACCCTTTTGTGTGAAATCCTCAATCCTGTAACTGTTTCCCAGCACCTCTTCCCTTCCTCTTTACTTTCTTAGTTCTTTAAAACTATGTTTCTTCACTTGCACTCTCTCTTAGACTTTAAGTTCTACCCACCCTCTTGTGAGCCTTTCCTTGGGACCCATTAAGCTCCCTATGAACTTGGACACTTGAGAGATTGCCCTTCCAGACTACGCTTGTCCCTATTTTGGTAATACAATTTGGGTGTGAGAACCGTCCGGAGTCCCATTGAGGCTATTAGGGAACTCTAACACATTCAAATTGGAGAAAGGCTTTGGATCGATGGTCTTTGAGTTGGTCTATTTCATAATTCAGACAGGAAGTCAAAATCAGGCTTCCTCTAGTTGTACTTTTCTAATGTAATTTATTTCTGGTTTATAATAAGTTGTAATAAACATTTGGGGCTGGCTAGTGAAAAGGGGAGGGTAACTATACATGCAAAAGGGTAGAAATCATGCCTATAGGATTGTCATAATTCTATATATTCAAACTTTACCTAGAAATCATGTCTTTAACGTTGCTCTAAATTATGCATATTCAGCCATATATAGAGACCATGCCTATAGGACTCTCATAATTCTGTATATTCGAACTTCACCTAGACATCATGTATATAGGGTTGCTGTAAATTCTATATATGCAACCATATATATAGACCATGCCTATAGGACTGTTATAATTATGCATATTCAAATTTCACCTAAAAATCGTGTCTATAGGTATGTTCTAATTCTGCATATTCAAATATCTATAGAAACCATGCCTATAGGACTGCTAATGCTGCATATTCCAAACTTCATCTAGAAACCATGCTTATAGGAATGTTTTAATTCAAACTGCATTAGATACCACATCTATAGGTTTAATTCAAACTGCATTAGACACCATGTCTATAGGTTTAAAAACAAGTTATGCATCAGGTATCATGTCTATGGGTATAAAACAAGCATGCATTTAGATACGATGTCTATAAGGTTTTTTTGCATTTCGACATCACGTTTATAAGCGAAAACATGCCTATAGGAGTTTCTAAATGAATCTGATCTGCTTCGCTCAATGCTAGATATAAAATCAGTAATATATGCTATCACCTGAAGAACCTGTAATCAATTTGTTAAGTTTGCATCTCTTTTGATAATCCAAGTGCTTTACTTAACCAAAGTTTAGCAAGCATGTCTATAGGATCTCGTCTGAATACTTAGGCAAGTGTTAGAGTAATAATTAAGAATTGAATCTACTTCTGTTAATTATTACAACCAGCAGGTAGGCCTAATTTGGGCTTCTTATCTAAATTATGTAATAAACTAGTGTGCTTCAACACCTAAACACCCTCATCTTTCATTTTAATTAGACCTAAGCAGTATGTACAAGACATGCTATTATGTGCTTATTCTGTTCATATGAGTATAAATGAGCCTTATATGTTTATATGTCTCCCTAAATATGCAGAATATGTTTTGCATGTCACCTTAGAATTTTACCTTTAAAACCCCAAATAAGCCTAATATGCCTCCTTTTAGAATTAGTTGTCCTAAGTGCCTTCGGACCTGATAGTAACGGGACGGGTAATAGCATGCAATAAGTAATCGAGATCAATCCGCGTTTTATATACTTTGACGAGGTGGAAAAGGGTAAATATGGATATGATGACCTTGCGATAATGTCAGGTATAGCCCCTTATTGATGAGTAATTATCGGAAATTGTGTGGGGTGATCCATATTTTTAATAAACTTAGGACCCCTGCCCCCTTTCTTTATTCCTTATTCTTTTAGCAGTATAACTCTTTATATTAAAAAATTGTTTTTTTTCTAATTATTCCTTCCAACCTTGTTTACTTTCAAACCTTTATGTGTTGAAATCTCCTTTTATTTGAGCCTTATTCGTTTACATGTTGATTGTAACCAAATTCACAATAATTGTCTTGCGGGGAATCGCACTAGTGGATTCTGAGGGGTTCCTAACACCTTCCCCTTAGAGTAATTTCAAGCCCTTACCTAATCTCTGGTTATTCAAACAAACTTAGAGTTAAATCTCTATTGTTGTCCTAATGCACCTTAATCATTAGGTGGCGTCTCTTTAAATGCAAAACCCAGTTCCCAAAATGAACGATTTGTCCTTAAAAATGTCATAAACCCGATTTTCGCGAAGGAAAAAGGGGGCGCGGCAATGGTTGCACAAAAGCGAAGAATCGATAGATACTACGATAAAAGAACCAACCTTCTACACTTTGGAATCCGGGACTTAGTTCTACGAAAAGTCACCCTCAATACTCGAGACTTGAATGAAGGGAGACGAGGCTCGAATTGGGAAGGACTTTACCAAGTCCTAGAGTTATCGATAAAGGATCTTAAAACTTAGCATAAAGGAAGGTGAACAACTACCAAATAGCCGGAACATATCATTACTCAAACGATACTATTGCAAAGGTATGCCTTTGTCTTTTTGTCCATTTGAATTATAATTTAAACCATTGCAGGTTCTCAATCGAAGCGATCGAATACTCCTTTTACATGAAGGCCTTAGGTTTTAAAGAATGTGTCACACTCTTTTTCCCTTAGATCGGATTTTGTCTCAAATGGGTTTTATCTGCAAGGTTTTTAACAAGGCAATAACTATAGGCTACCTAAGGAGAACTCAACAATATCCAAGGCTTCTTTTCAATCAACCTCAAATACTGGGGGCATCATCCTCGCAGGTTATATTTCCAAGGACAATACTTCACGCCAAAGAGGGCCTTGATAGGAGAATTTGTAATGGCCAAAAGGTCAAATGAAACGTGTCCATATAGAACAATCAAGCCCCAACGGCATAACATATACACATGCATAAATTATTCAATGAAGCATTCTTTCTATATCAAACCACTTTATGTCTCAAAGAAGTCTATCACCATACGAGCTCTACACTTATAATTTTACGAGAAATAACCCAAGGGGCCAAAGCACAAATACACCCCCATTACTCGGGGACTATCATCGACAGTCATCACGTTCGAGTAACCAAAACTTCAAAGTCATAAGATCTCAAAGAGACATCCCCTTAATATAAAGGCCAAGGCCACCATACTAGGGACTAACCTTTCGAACAAGTTCGAAAGGTTATTGGGAAACAAGTCCAAGAGGCATATCCGAAGGATACGACTATATTAAAGACTACGGTCATATAAAAAGGTTATGTCCAAAATAATACGCTTCGGAGATGCCCGACTTCTTCCATAAATAAAAGGCCTTCAAACACTTCGAAAAAACCGGTTAAATTAGGCTACCGCAGGAAAAAGAAAATGATAAAGGGCTTCGATAAAATAATCCCTTGAATAATTTAAAGGCTTCGAAAATATTAGCCTTCGAAAAAAACTCAAGAGGTATTCGATTGTGTTTACACAAACAAATTACAAATAAGGTTTCAATCCTTCGAACCTTCAAAAAACCCAACGGGTACAAAAATACATGCTAAGGCATAAATAAAATTTCACCAAGTCTTTTAGCCGAAAAGAGGGATAAATTATAGCCGTCTAAGAGGCCGAACCGGCCCAATTTAAAGATCCTAAGGGATGACCTAAAATGGCCTAAGGGCCAATAAAAAAAGAGCCTAAAGGCTGAAAACATGTCGAGTTCGAGACCTCGCTCTCATTTAAATCGGACTCAAGAGTCCCATCATCCCGGACTCGCATCAAGTCGACTTGAGCATTGCTCTTGGGCTAACCAAAAAACATTAAGAGGTAATTTATTATTATAAGTTCAAAAAATCATCCACTGGTCACTAAAAAACCTATGAGTTTATTCTAAGTCTGGGCCAAAAGCTCACTTGATCGTTGAAATTGTAACATCAAAGATTTCCACTAACACAAGCGAAGCAGATATCAATATAGATCAAAGGTAAAGTGAAAAGGAAGTAAGCTTCTTATATTGATGGAAAGTATTTACAAATGCCCGGAAATGGACTTATACAAAACACAAAAACAAAAGAACCTAATATACTTTTGAGTCCGCATCCTCGAGAGCTATATCTTTGGAGGACGTATTCGGGAGCTGCATTCTCGGAAGTTGCATCCTCGGGAGCTGCATTTTCATGAACCTCCTCCTCGGGGACTCCATCATCATTTACCCCATCCTCAGAAACACTAGCGGAGTCCTCACCATTGGAAAAAATGAGGAACCTGGCATCGATCTCCATTGCCCTTGCTTGAGCTTTCTCTTCAGTGAGGTCGAAACCACGGTCGTGGATCTCTTCAAGGGTCTCCCTTCGAGATTGGAACTTAGCCAGATCATTGTTTCGTTTTTCCCAATCGGAGGCCTCCCTTAGCTCTGCTTGAACAGCCTCGATATCCCTCAAGGGGATGGTCTTATCGGCAGAGACCTTTATCCTCTCCACTTCGGCTCTGGCTTCAGCAACCTTTGCCTCGACTTTAGCAAGTTTGTCCTTGAGCTCCTCGATTTTCTTGGGCAGGACCAGATTCTTCACTTTTGCACCCCGGAACTGGGTCTCAGTCGAGGCCAATTGAGCTATTAGCAGCTTCTTTATTAGTAGCAAGCTGATCCATGTTTTCCTTCTATCTATTGCAAACAGCCTTACCCTGATCGACCTCATCTTGAAGCTGCCCAATAATCTCCAACTTTTGTTGTTGCTGAGACATCGAATTGTTGGCCTCGGTAGTAAGGCCAAGAATAGCATACTCTGTTATAATCACAGTTACCTGCTTGTCTAGCTCGACCTCATTTTATTAATTTTGGCCACTCAGCCCGAATGTCTTTGATCTCCTCCTCTTTTTGGCTGCAGAGGAGCCTTAGGGCCTTCTCTTCATTCAAAAACTTCTTAAGCTCGGCCTCACATTGGCTTAGCTCAACCTTGAATTTTGTAATGGCCTACATAAAAAGAAAAAAAATTACTCCCTCAATTCTAGTTTATGTGAACCTATTTCCTTTTTGGTTCATTCCAAAAATAATGACCCATTTCTAAATTTGGTAATAATTTAGCTTAAACTTACAATTCTACACTTAATGAAAAGCTTTTATAACCCCACAAATACTCTGGGGCCCATTTTTACTTGTTTAGAATGACAAATTCCAAAAGTCTTTATTTTTTCTTAAACTCCATGCCCAGTCAAACAGATTTACATAAATTAGAACGGAGGGAGGATAATTAAAAGAAAGGGAGAAAACAAAAAGTTTATTATAGTGGGAGCTAACACTTACCCGGGAAAAAAGACATTGAGCCTCCTCTAAAAGGTGGATGCATCGTTGAGGTCAGCATCATCATCAACCACACTAAATCAGTCCTGGAAGGATCTTCTTCACCGGGGACTTTGCTCAGGTCGGGAGCTCGCCGAGCTCAAGCTTCATTCATTGTCTCCTCAGAAAAAGACGTTAAAGAATGAGAATGACCCATTGTCACGGCCTCAAGCAGCTCACTCGAGGAACTCTGTTTGGCATTAGGGGTATCGGTACTTGTCCTATATGGTATGTTTCTCAGAGGAGGCGGAGTAGTCTCGATCTCGGGTAATTCGGAGGCTTTGCCTGAGTCTTCCTTCGGAGTTTCCTTTCCACAAGGCAAGATCTTTGGTCTGGAGGGTTCGGCAGCCTCGACTGGTTCCCTAGTTTGGTCACTAGCGTCCATTCTTCATCCTCGTCTTCTTCATCATCTCGTGCTTGGTGGGTTGAGTCTGTGTCCACGTGGAAAATATTCCTCCTTCGTCTTAGAGTAAGAGCCTTGTTCTCCTAGGGTCTTCGGGTTTTGAAACCCTTCTCCTCTTGTTCTCGTTCCCCGAAATAAGAATCGGGAACTCGATCTCTTCCCCAAGAGGGTCCGGCTTTATCTTAGAGGAATATCTAGTGCATGCATGAGTTTGAAATTTAGTGTTAGGAAACAGACGGATTCGATAGAGAAGAAGAACATCAAAGGAAAGGGCATATACAGGAAAATTCACCATGGTATTTGCCTTCCCATTTACCATTCAACAAGTCACGCCATTTGCGTTCGACATATGAGGAGGTTGCAGCCAACTTCCTGACCTAGTCCTCAAGGTCAGGGATTGCATGTGGCATCCAAGCATCTGTTGCATGAAAAGGTAGCATCACATAATGCGAGAATGAAACACAAGGGGATACCGGGAAAAGAATTTTTACTTACGATGGGGGTTCCATCTCTCTAGAAAGGACATTTTTTTCCTTTGGAATGATGTCTGAGGTCCTAACTCGGATGAACCGGCTCATCCAAGCCTTGGTCTTTGTCATCATTGCAAGAAAAGAAGGCTTTTCTATCGATGTTGGAGCTTGATTAGTCCGCGGAAAAGCTAAGGCCGATATAATCTAATAAGGTGATAGAAGGTAAACTCCAGCCCCTTGTCCTTGCTAGAATATTAGCGTAGCATCATCACGATGCGCCAAAAAGAGGGATGTATCTGACCAAGAGTGACCTCGTGCCTTTTGTAAAGTTATTTCACAACTGGATCGAGGGAACCCAATGTAAAAGGGTAAGTGTAAACATTTAAGAACCCCTCAACATGAGTTGTGATGCTCTCCTCAGGGGCCGAATTTGTACCACGGCCTCAAACCCGCAGCCGCACTCTTTTTTCACAACCTCGAGGTGCTTCTCCATTTTGAACAGATGTACCTCGATGCATATTCACATCAGCCAGGAACTGCACGGGAGTTCTCGACGTCGAAGTTTTTCTTTAAGACGTAGGTGACGGGAAAAATCTTGTGAAGGGCCGACGCTTTGTCATCAGTTGGACGAGAAGAAGATGAGGAAACGTTTTCTTTTTGAGGGACTGTTTTAGAGGTATGCGCCATAATTTTTGATTGTAAGATGCAGAAGACAGCGAAGCTTGGCGTTTTCTGGCACTAAGAATGAGGTAGAAGCAGATAATGAAAGGAAACACATGAAGAAAGAGAGACAGAGATATGTATATAAAGGAGGTTTAGAGGTGGTTTGAAGATTGAAGTAAAGCTTTCCCAGGGACTGTACCTTATATTTATAGATGGGCGGCGACAGATCAACAATGCTAGTGGCCGATCAATAGTGGCATACATTTAATATTTTGGAAAAGCGAACTGGTGAGACATTTCTGTCACTTGGAGCGCTTATATCACAGGTATGGAGTCATCATCAAGGGCTTCGAAACTCGAGGTTCAAATAGTTTCTTATCATTTTACTCTGAGAAACACGGGGACTATCTGTATACGGTGAAAAGAGGTGAAAACTGATTTAGTAGGCTCGAGACATCGCACTGAGGGCAGAAGTTTGATAAAGACCAAGCTCGGGCTCGAAGGCAGAATCAAAGGCTCGAAGACCTAAGTGTTCGAGGAACATCAGAGCCAAGTATGGCCAACTCCGAGATAGTGTCGTTATGATTTTGTTACAGAAGGACAAGATTCACGCCACGTCCCCAAGATCATGGCGTAAATAGCGGAATTGATTTGTATGAATTAGTAGAAGTTCATACTAGGCAGTTATACAGCTGTCTCAATAAGATTCTTTATTGTAAATGGAAATGTACCTTATTTAGGGTTCCTCTCCTATACAAAGGGGACCCTAATCATTTGTAAAGATCATCTAATCATTGCAAAGAATATACTATCTTACTTTTTGTTCATCATTCATGACAATTGTCCTTTATCTTTATTATTCTTACTTTATTGTTCTTGATTCATCTCGAGGCCGCTACTGCTTAAATAACACTGGTTTGATTCACTTATTTTATCTTCATACTTCTTGATTATTAATTGGTATTGAACTATATCATGTATCTTTAAAATCACAAATTAAATTTAATTGTTGCTCGTATTTTCGAGATAAACACCTATAAATAAACTATGTTAAACCTCGTTATAGATTATATTACATTTATTAAAATTAATATTAGAATAGTTCTTTTATTAATTTATCGTAAAATTAGTCATGCTTTTATGATTTTTATCTAATATAACACGCATTAAGTAATTATTTAAAAGTTACATTTTCTTAGTGGTAAATTGATAATCTTTTAGAGGTGTATTTTAAAAATAAGATTGTGTTCTTCACATATGCAGGCTAGAAAGATGTATTCACAGTTATATTCTATCTATATATGTCTATCAAGTTGAAGTGATATTTGTCTTTACTTTAATAATTATAATTTTTTGTACTGATTACTAAGGGTGAGTATCAGTTGTTTCGGTTCGGTTATGAATATTATCGATTTAGTATATCGATTATCGGTTTACAAATCTGATAAACCGATAACCAAACTGATAAGATATGGGTTAACGGGTATCGGTTAATTGATTATCAATCATTATCGATTCGGTTATCGGTTTACCGATAAGATAACTCAATCTAGAGTTAAGCAAAAAAGAGAAAACAATTCATTGGAGTTAAGCATAAAGGAGAAGAATTCGCATATAGTATACTAAAAACTTACGCTAAGAGTAACTAGTAAGGTGTATGAAGAATGAAGATGAAGTGACTGAAGAGTGAAGTTGAGAAAGAATAATAGAGAATGAACTGAATCCTTAGCATTTGTATATACTTAAGGGTAAAGTCGTAATTTTATTAATTCTTATTGGATTATCGGTTAACCAATTAACAAAATTGGTAAACCGAGGCCCAAACCGATAACCCAATAGTAAAAAAAATCTTTAAATTGTTACCGAACCATTAACTTAATAACCTGATACAAATAACCCAACAAACGATTAACGATTCGAATTATTGGTTTTTTATATGCCCAGTCCTACTAACTGCATTGCGTGTATGTTTATAAGGTTTTCACCATTTTTTATTTTCGATTGTATGGAAAATTGATTGCTGCTAATATAATTATTGATAAAAGTTAATTATTTTCGTTTTTTACTCTTATTTTGTTCATCCTTTTCATTATTTATCATCAGTAAATATTCTGTTTGATTATTCTTTTTTAATTTCGAAAATAAAATAAGATATAAAGTAGAATTACATAAAAAGGCAGAATATAATAATAACAACAATAGCATACCCAATATTATTCCATATCGTGGAGTCTAGAAGGGTAGTGTGTAAGCAGACTTTACCCTTACCTTGTAAGAATAGAGATATTGTTTCCAATAGACCCTTGGCTCAGGAAAATATAAGCACCACATTAATGAAAATATAAACAAGAAGGGACAATACCAAAAAGCCATATAAAAACGGAACAAAAATTTGTAAGGAGATCAACCATGAAGGAAATAACAGTTAGTCATAAAAATCTACTACCAACAGAAAGTTAGACTGCATGTCATCACTACCAATAAAAAAGTAGGATACAAAATAAAAAATGACAATTTAATAATAAGGAAGGGTAAATTGACAGAAAAAAGTAAGGTAGCGACGTCATCATATCAAATTTTTTGCTTTATAAAGTGTTACTTTTCGTCGTTATATAATAATAAATTTAATAATAAGATAAAATAAAATTTAATTAACAATCAAACAGATATTATATTTAAAACAAAAATATAATACAATATAATGAGTGACAATTATCCAAACAAGTTATAAGAAAACTATTAACAGTATAATTTCACTAACACCGGTCAATTTCATTTTAAATTTTGGACTTAAAAATGAAAAGTTGATTCAATGAAAATAGCAGGAGTCCATTAGAAGAAATTTAATGAGGACGATTTCAATTAATAGTATTCTGATTTACAAAAGTTATTTTATTAAACACTAGCAGACATAAGTAGGTATTATAGAAAATAAAGTATCCAGCTTCATAATGCATGTGCATAGTGATTCGTGACTACAGAGCTTTCTGTGTCCCAGTTTTGACCAGCTTATAATACATCTCTGGTCAAACTTCTTACTGCAGAATCAATATTTAATATGTTTTCTTTGCCTCTTTTCTCATTCATGTTTTTACTTATTTTTTGGGCGAGTGGGTAGGTGGGGTTAGCCTTTAAAAATTTAGCTTAAAGAAGTGCATTATAGTTTGTTTGGAGGGATATTATGTATCGCTTCATAATATATTGTATTATATGTATTATATAGTTTAATGAATATAATATTTGGATGGATTCTGTTGTTTTGAGAGGTTGTTCTGATGGTAAGCAACCTCCACTTCCAACCGAGAGGTTGTGAGTTCGAATCTCCCCAAAAGCAAGGTGGGAAGTTCTTGGAGGGAAGGATGCCGGGGGTCTATTTGGAAACAGTCTCTCTACCCAAGGGTAGGGGTAAGGTCTTCGTACATACTACCCTCCCCAGACCCCACTAAGTGGGATTATACTTGGTTGTTGTAAGATTCTGTTATTTTGGTATCATTTCATGGTATCACACATCTATGATATGATGAATAACTTGTAATATTATTAAAAAAATTACGATATGATATATAAAAAGGTAGGGTAAATGATAAAATAAAATTATTTAATAATAATAAAGGGTGAGATTGAGAGAAAAACACAAGAAAACAATGCGACCAAACCAAATAGGCCGTTACATAAAGTGGCACATTTCATCGTTACGTAACGAAGAATTTAACGATACGTAAAAATTTAAATAACAATCATAACAAATATTGTATTTAAAATAACAATACGATACAATACGATAAGTAATAACCATCCAAACAAGCTGTTAAGGGTAAATTAAAGTACTAGTCTTAGAATGCACGTCCTATACCCTATATTGATGAGAATAAATTAGTTGGCAAAAACATAACATTTAAAGCATCAGTTTGAGTAACAAAATAAATATATTAAATAAAAGTTCAAGTTCATGAAAATGGTTTATACTGATCAGGAAATTAGCACATATGTAATGAATTATATTCATTTATTTATGATCTTATTTAATAATATTTGTTGAAGTTACAAATTAAAATTAAGGTATACAAAGAAAATTTATTACTAGTAATTTGAATTAGAATATATAATGGATATTGCTTTCGTTTTAATTAGGGGCAGCAAAATGGCTGGCTAGTTGGGTCATATTGGATATAGGCAGGCTGAAAACTGATAACGAAAAATGGATAAATTATCCGACTTGATTAATATTTAATACAAATAGAAAATGAGTTAATTGGCTAATAATATGAATATTTATATTGTTTATGACTTCTTGAATATGATCATTTTTTTAAGAATTTTTAGTCTTTCAAAGTTGAGCAACTCTTCATTTGAGTTTTTACAAATATAGTAGTTAAACTCATTATCTTAAGTGGATAATATGGATTTTTTCAATATTTGATCAATTTTTAAAAAAGTTCATTATTCAATCCTTTTTTAATGGTTAATATGGATGGATAACTTTTTTTATTTATTTTGTTACCACTAATTTAATAACCATGTATATTATGATTTGTTATACTTAGATATTTAGGAACCAATAAACATGGTCAATTAAGTTATTAATTAAGTATTAGTTATTATTATCGAATAAAAATTATTGATACTTTTAGAAAGTAATAATTTTGTAATAAGTTCTTCGGACGTCTTAGAACTAAAAATATTGTAATGAAATTCTAGAAAAAGGTTTTTATAAGGTAAACCCTTTTATTGATTTTAAATTTTTAAATATTAAGACTTTTTACCTATTAATAAATTAAAAATAAAATATTAGTTGATCTTCAAGTCTTTAATATTAAGAATATAACTTAATTATAACTTTGTTCGATATTAAATCTATTTTTAAAATGTAAAAAAGGCAAACAATATTTTCTTAAACGACTTCATATTTTTAATATAACTAGTTGTAGAGTTAGCGAGTATCTCGTATTGATAAGAATAATTTTTTAAAACATAACTTAAATAATATTCAAAAGTTATACTTGGATTATAAAATAATAATTAGCAAAAATTACATGTTCCAAAAATGATAAATACTAATCATGGACACAGGTTTGGACGCGGTCTAAAAGACACAAACATGATCAATTAATTGATAAAAGATGTTCTTTTATTTTTTTCTCGCAAAAAGAGTAGTCGTTGTTCTGTTTCTTCAGTACAAAATAATATATGAATTGTTTCCTATATCATTAATTAGTAATTATTTATGGCAAAGAAAATAACGTATATTATACATTTTACATAGATAGATAAATGGGAGTAATTACTGTCGCGCTAAAACATGACAAAGAAAAGGAGTTCAAAATCTAAAAGATACTGAAAGTGGGCAAAATATTTCCCTGTAATCGGTTAAAAAACTAATGTTCAAACACGTTAAACTATGAGAAAAAGAAAAGGACTTCTAAAATAAAAGGGACGAAAATAAATCCTAAACATTAGGAATATAATTAAACAATTATCCCTAAATATTAAGAAAATAGTTCAATCATATTTCCTAAATATTTGAGAAATAATTAAATGACTATTTTGTCTAATATAAAATTAATTTTTAAAAAATAAAAAAAGGCAAATAATATTTTACTAAGGGTCTTCATGCTTTTAATATAGTATAACTACAAATATAAATATAAATATAAATAGATATAGATTAGCATCAATATACGTGCTTGCACGCGTACCCTATATTAGTAATAATAATTTTTTTAATAATTACATCAAAAAATATGTTAAAATATATTTGCATTACATTTCTTTTATTTTAACTTTCCCCGTTCAATTCAAAAGACAAAGAATTTGATGGCTTCCACTTGACTAACGAAAATAATGAACGTTTGGATTCTCTTATACGTAAATGAATTTCTTATTCAATTCTGAAGACAAAGAATTTGATGGCTTCCACTTGATTAACGAAAATAATGAACGTTTGGATTCTCTAATACCTTAAATGAATTTATTTTTTAGTTGTTTAATTGAGCTATAATAAGCTTATTCTTTCCGTCGATTGAATCTGAGGTTATTTTGATAGCTATAACTTCATAATGAGTTTTACGTATATCAATTTTTATTATCATATGGGCCAACCAATCATGTAGTCATATACTTCATGATCACTAAGATAATATTAATGTTCATAACATATTTAAACTTCTAATACATCTTGTTTTTTAATATTTATGCAGTAAAAAAGTCATCATTAATGGAATCAAGGGTACTTCTAGCAAGAAATATATCGAAGAGTTAGTACTAGGCTAAGAGAAAATTAAAGTTTATCATAAGCCAAGTCAGTATAATGATCTGACCGGGTGTTTTGAGTATTTACACTTCGTTCGGTAGTTTGAGGACGTGAGTAGCTCCGTATGATGTATTATGATTTATATTAGCCGTCAGCTTTGGTTTCAGGATATTCGGAATCGATTTGAAAGAATGAATTTCACGACTGAAGCTTTAAGTTGGAAGAGTTTACCATGTTTGGCTTTTTAGTATTTGACCTCGGATTGGAGTTTTGATTATTCCTTTAGGTCCTGTTAGGAATTTAGACTCGGGCTTATGCCCGGATTTGTATTTAAATATTTCAAGAAGGTTTCGGCTCAAATTGACGGAAGTTAAAAATTTAAAAGATTGGAAAGTTCATAAGTTCAAATTTTGATTGTGTTTCCGGGAATTGGAATAGCTTCGTTACATCATTTGGGACTTGTGTGCAAAATTTGAGTTCATTTCGAGTTGATTTAATATGTTTCAGCACGAGTTTTTGAAGTTGAAAAGTTCAAAGTTCATTAAGTTCGATTCAAGGTGTGATTCGTTGTTTCGATGTTATTATGCATGATTAAGGCATCGAGTACGTCCGTGTTATGATATGCGACTTTTTGGTATATTTGTACATGGTCCTGAGGGTCTCAGATGAGTTTCAAACGAGGTTCAGATTAGTTGTGGCGTGTTGCAGTTTACTGAGGCTATTGGATTTTGTGTAGCCGCATCTGCGGATCATTGGTAGCAGAAGTGACTTCGCAGATGTGGGGTTTTCTTTGGAAAAATAAAAATGGAGACTGGGCATGAAGTCGTAGGTACGGGTGTATGGGTGCATCTGTGCAACCCCAGATGCGGTTCGATATGCGCAGAAGTGCGATCACAAAAATGGGAAGTAGATTGCAGAAGCGATGGCTACTAGGTGCGGGTGCGGGTGTATGGGTTCATCTCCATATAAGCGGAATTTTTGTCGCCAAACGACGCCGCAGAAGTGGCTAAGTGTGTCGCAGATGCGATGATGCCTGGGCAAAAGCTATATATTTAGGTCTTGGCTATTTTAATTACTTTTTTAGTTGGAGAGCTCGGATTTAGGCGATTTTGAAGGAAAATTTCATAGAGTGAATTTTCAAGTTTTGAACATTGATTCGTAGTCGAATTTGAATGAAACTAATATGGCTGGACTCGTAATTGAATAGGCTATTGGATTTTATTAGTTTCGTCCGGTTCGAGGTGTAGGACCGGGTTTGCCTTTTTAGTCGATCTTAGGCCTTTTATTAAAGATTCAACCTTTATCATTTGGAGTTTTTCCTTAGGCATTATTTCATGTAGTTGAGTTTCTTTTAGCTAGTTTCGAGCTGTTCAGAGGTCGTTGTGCATGGGATGGCATTTGTGGAGTATCATTTGGCTTGCTCGGTATTGGATTTGGCTTCTTCGAGGCAAGTAATACTTCTGAACTTCGTACTGAAGGTATGAACCCCTGAATACACGTGATATGCGTTTGGTGTTTAAGTGACGCACATGCGAGGTGACAGGCGTGTGGGCGTACACCATGTGAATTGTGACTCACTTATTTCTACGGTACTACCTAGTTACCTAATCTTATCTGTAACCATGAAATCTCTATGTGCTAGAGTAATTGAGCTGTGATCCATGTTACAAATCATGCTTAGGCCACATGCTCGCAATGTTGAGACCCACTGAGGTCGTGTTGCATGTTGAAGTAATTGATTAATTTTAAATTTATACTTAGTCACATCTATTATTTGCATATCACATCTCAGTCTATGTTTTCCTTTATTTATACATCATATGATCACTGTTTGGGCTGGTTACTATGATTCTTGTGAGCCCGAGAGACTATAGAGATTAATGACTGGGTGAGGCTGAGGGCTTGATTGAGAGGATAATTATGGGATCGGGTTGCATGCCGCAATATGTTTATTTGGTTCATACCATAATTGGCTTATTATAGCGCTTGGGATGGAATTGGCCCTCCAGAGCTGCATATCCACAGTTAGTGCAGGTACCTACCAAATGCGAATGCGAGTGATGAATGACTCTGAGGACTGAGTGACTAGGAGGACTCGTTGAATTAATACTCTAAGAGTATACATATGGTTTATTCATTGTGTTATATTGCATTCGACATGCACACTTGATATACATGCATAAGTATGCATTTTCCTCATGTTGTACGGTATCACGTCATTCGACTTCTCATAAACATTGACATGTAGGCATAGAGATGTACTTTCCTCATATCATTTGATAATGAAACATTTACCTGTTGAAAGCTTTGGGGAAAATCACAGTTTTACAAACTTACTCATATTATTGGTGATTTTGGTAAAAGATTTGGGTTTTCACTAATAGACTTGAAAAATATGTTTATTTTTCTGGAGCTGTGAACGAGTTGACATTTTATCTTTGAATTACTTCTTTTTGAACTTTTATTATATAGTTACGAACTGTTATTAGCTATTAGTGTTAGACTCTGATCTTTGTTCTAGCTCGTAGCCACTTTCAACCTAAGGTTAGGTTTGTTACTTATTGAGTATATGAGTTGGGTGTACTTATACTACACTTCTGCACCTTGCGTGCAGATGTTAGATGTTGGTTCGCTGAATACGGTGAAAGTTGGATCTGAAGATGTACTTGCATTCCAGTTATGGCTATCACTTGGCGGGAGCTGGATCTGAAAATGTACCTGCATTCCACTTATAGCTATCACTTATCCATTGTAGCATTAGATTTGAATTCTGTTCATTTGTATTTCAAACAAGTGTTGTAATTATTTCAATTTATGGAAAAATTATAAGTCTTAAATGTTGATGATTTGTACTACCAGCCCTTGGAAAATTTTTCTAGAAAAGGAGTTATATTATCATTTCTTCTCTTAATCCATCTCATTAAATTAGATAGTTATTAATAGGCTTACCTAACGGGTTGGGTTAGATGTCATCACGACAAGTTAGATTTTGGGTTGTGACAAGTTGGTATCAGAGGTCTACGTTCGTATGTTCTATGAGTCATGAGAAAGTGTCTAAGAGTCTTACGGATCGGTATGATGACGTCCATACCTACCTATCTTCGAGATGTTGGAAACACGTTCTCAAGGCATTATACTAAACGTGTGTTCATATTTGTAGGTTTTGATGAATGACAAACTATGCGCAAATTGACACATGACGAGGTCCAAGCAGAAGCGCAAAATTGATATATAACGAGATTCAAGCACAAGATAAAGATCGAGATTAAGTTTTATATGAGTCGGTATTTAATTGTGATCTTGATCCGACCACTTAAACTCAAGACTTGGCTTCTCTCGCAAAAATATTTTTAACAAATCATGCATATTTAATTTAGAGAAAAATGATTTTAAATAATGCATATTTACTTTAGTCAAAATGATTTTTAAACATGCCTCTAAAATCTGGACTAAGATAATCGATTATGTACTTATGATAATCGATTATGTTTAAGTCAGCTGCTTGACAATCGATTGTGAACTTATGACAATCGATTGTGCTAAGGCAGTGAGCATCAGATTTTTCAAATCTGCATGACAATCGATTGTGAAGCTAATGACAATCGATTGTGAAGAGACAGTGTCCATCAGATTTTTCAAAGTCACAAAATAATCGATTGTGAACTTATGACAATCGATTGTGTTGAGGCAGTGTCTTCCAGACTTATTCAAAGTTATTAAATAATCGATTGAACCTATAACAATCGATTGTCAAGAGGCAGTGTCTAAATTGATTTTTCAAGACTGATATATAATCAATTGTTAACTTAATATAATCGAGTGTATAACTGACCGTTGCCAAAATGTTTTCAAATACCGTCAGGTAATCGATTATTGATTTCTTATAATCGATTGTATTAATTAAAATCTGGAAAGGATTTTTTGAACGTTGCTGAGTAATCGATTGTAGATTTCTGACAATCGATTGTTTTAAGTAAAATCTGGAAATGATTTTTTGAACGTTGCCAGTAATCGATTATTGATCTTAGATAATCGATTGTTATGCGTAAAATCTGGGATTGATTTATGGAAAGACTGGCAAACAATCGATTGTGGTAATTTGACAATCGATTGTCACAGAATAAAATCAGCAACTCTTAATTGGCAATTAGGCAACGGTAATACAAGGTTTTTCAACTATAAATACAGCTTCAATTCAGTCTTCCAAGGACAACAACTGATCATACAATTGCTAAAGCTTGCATACTTTATTGCTTATCATTTTATATTCATTACATAAGCTTTTAAGAGCCAAATTCTTGTCGAAAGTTGTTGCGATCTTGAGCGTATTCTTTTTACTCATATCTACTCTTAAAGGAGTGTCTTGTATGAGTGCTAAGTGTTTTTGTACACTTAAAGGGAAGTGTTAGTCCCTTGTGTTGTAAGAAGGAACTTATGTTTCCTTGGTTGAAGTCTTGGAGTGTTGTATCTCCGAGCAAAGGTTGTTGAGGCTTGTGTCCTCAAGCTGTAACGGTTTGTTGAGCACCCGTAAGCTTAACAAGTTAGTGGAAATCTCGAGAGAGTCTCTCGGGGACTGGACTAGCCACGGGTTGTGGGGAACCAGGATACATCGGTGCGTTTGTTCTAATTTATTTACTTATCGCACTTATTTATTTCCTGCAATTTTTAAATTTCGCAAGTTTACGCTAATTTTTATTATAACGCTATTCACCCCCCCCCCCTCTAGCGTTAAGCGTATTATCTAACAATTGGTATCAGACTCTCTGAAGACTTAACCGTTTGAGAGAAACATCCATGGCTTCTACTCGTGATTCTTTTGCAAGAATAGGTGAAGGACAATGCTCCACCCGACCACTGCTATTCGATGGTACAAATTATACATACTGGAAGGAGAGGATGAGAATATTTGTACAATCAAATAGTTTTCATCTTTGGAAGGTCATAATGAATGGAGAACAAATTCCAACCAAGAAGGTTGAAAATGAATGGGTCCCAAAGTCCGAAGATGAATACGATGCGGATGATATCCCAAAGGTGCAAAATAATGCTAAAGCTATTAATTTATTATATTGTGCTGTAAATGCTGATGATTACAGGAAGATATCTTGTTGCACAACGGCGAAGCAAATGTGGGACAAGCTGAAAATTACGTACGAAAGTACGGACCAGGTAAGGGAAGCCAAAATTGATTTCCTAACCCATGAATATGAATTGTTTCACATGAAGGAAGGCGAAAAGGTCGATGAGATGTTTAAACGATTTTCAAAAATCGTAAATGATTTACATGCTCTTAAGAAGACCTTCACGGATAAGGAACTTGCCCGAAAAATTCTCCGGAGTGGCGATCCAAGGCCGACGCGATTCAAGAATCTATTGGCATTTCAAATGTCACCATCGACGCATTAAGAGGTAATCTTAAGACTTATGAATCTACTATACTTAACCCTCTTGTTGATGATCAAAGGAAGTAAAGAATCGCTCTCAAGGCAAGCACAAGCCAACATCAAAATGATGAGGACGGAGACAACGAGTTCGGACTCGTTATCAAGAGATTTCAAAAGTTCATGCGAAAAGAGTATGAACGAAAGGGCAAAAAGCAAGGAAATCAAATAAAGTGCTATGAGTGCGGAGAAACCGGGCACATTAAATCAAATTGCCCAAATGCTAAAAAGGAGAAGAAACCCTTCATGAAGCAACGAGCATACATATCTTGGGGAGGCGACTCCGGTGACGAGTCAAGTGAGGAAGAAGAAGACGAAGCCGCAAATCTTTATCTTATGGCACAAGAAGACAACAAAGAAGAGGTATGTCAAATTTCTTCCAAAAATTTCTTTTCCCTTGAAGAAATGCAAAATGCTTTTGATGAGTTGTATAGCGAATTTATTAAAGCTTCAAAAACTGCTTAGAGTATAAAAGAAAATGCTTCTTTAAAAGAAAAAGATTTTCAAAAACAACTCTCTTTTAAAGAAAAGGAATTGGAAAAACTGATTTTAAAAAATGAGAAGTTGAAAGAGGAAAACAAATTTTTTGGCAAGAGAAGCGCCGACAAGCCCGAGAGTTCTAGAAATTGTACTTCTTGCATGCATCTCAAAAATGAAGTAGAAAGGCTTAAGGGCACCTTAGATAAGTTTAATTCTTCTCATAAAAATTTAAATGAAGTGCTTGTTAATTTGAAGTCGACCAAGCATGGCATAGGTTTTAGAAACGAGCCTAAAGAGAAAGTTGAAGCCAACCCCCAACCACCTAAGGCTCAACCTAGGATAAATAAAACAAATGTTCATCCTAGATACAACAAACCTAGAAATGGTTTTCATCAATCGCAACCTAGAAATAATCATGCTAGAAATAATGCACATTCTATGCCAAACACTAGAAGGAATTTTGAACCTTTTAGAACACCTAGAAATGACTTCCAACCTAGAAACAACTATTCTAAAAATGATGCATATCCTAGAACAAATGGTAGGAGAAATGATTTTCATGATTTGCGCAATAGTTATATTGTCAAGAATAGAGTAAATGAATTTCGTCCGTCCAATTACTATCAACCTAGAAGGATGCATAATCCTAACGTGACTTGTCATTATTGTAGACGAATTGGACATATTGCTCCTGCTTGTTTTACACGACATAGACATAACACTCAATCACATCACTATGATTTGCCTAACCCCCAAGGACCCAAAATGGCATGGGTACCTAAAACTCATTAATCTGTTTTGTAGGTATGTTTGAAGGGATCAAGTGTACTATGGTACCTTGATAGTGGATGCTCCAAGCACATGATGGGAGACGAATCCAAATTCCTTCAACTAGAACACAAGGAAGGGGGAAGTGTTATTTTTGGTGATAACAACAAAGGAAAGATTATCGGCATCGGATTGGTCGATAAGGATGAAATTTCTTCCATTAAGCATATATTACTTGTGAAAGGTTTAAAACATAATCTCTTGAGCATAAGTCAATTATGTGACAACGGAAATCTTGTTTTATTTGATTCGGATGAATGCTTAGTTTTTAGACGTAGCGATTTTAAAATTATCCTTCGTGGTTTTAGAATGGATAACATTTATATGGTTGATCTTGCAAATTCTTCACCCGAATATGTGAATTGTTTAATGAGCAAAGAGGATGATTCTTGGTTATGGCATCGTAGAGTAGCTCACATCAACATGCATCTTTTGAACAAATTGGTTTCACAAAATTTAGTTGTTGGTCTTCCAAATTTGAAATTTGAAAATGACTCTATTTGTGATTCTTGTCAAAAAGGGAAGTAAACAAAAGCATCTTTTAAATCGAAAATAGTGTTTCAACTACTAGACCATTGCAATTGCTTCACATGGATTTGTTTGGACCATCTCGCATTGAAAGTCTTGGTAGAAATCGTTGTGCTTTTGTTATTGTTGATGATTATTCCAGATTTACTTGGACTTTATTTCTTGCCCATAAAAGTAATGCTTTTCAGAATTTTAAATATTTTTCTCAAACGTGTTCAAAACGAAAAGGAAACAACCGTCACTTCAATTAGAAGTGATCATGGGGGAGACTTTGATCACAATCTCTTTGCGGACTTTTGTGACGAACTCGGTATCGAGCATACCTTTTCCGCTCCACGAACACCACAACAAAATGGGGTGGTGGAAAGGAAAAATAGGTGTCTCGAAGAGATGGCTAGAACCATGCTCGAAGAGGCTAAGATTCCCAAACATTTTTGGGCGGATGCCGTGAGTACCGCATGCTACGTATTAAATAGAGTAGTCATAAGGCCAATACTCATGAAAACCCCTTATGAACTCTACAAGGGAAGGAAACCAAATATCTCCCATTTTAGAGTATTCGGTTGTAAAGTTTTTATTCATAACAATGGAAAAGATCAATTGGGAAAATTTGATGCAAAATCCGATGAGGGAATTTTTATTGGTTATTCTTCACGTAGCAAAGCATATAGGGTATTTAATAATAGAACCCAAACTGTGGAGGAATCCCCTCATATTGTGTTTTCCGAAAATAATGCTCGCTTGGCGAGAAAGGATTCTTGTTCTGATCTTGCAGGCATTTTAAATAGTTTAAAAGACAAAGTACAAGAGGAAACTCCTAAGGAAATTCAAGATGAAATCTTGGAACAATCAACGGAGGAAACGCCACAATTGGAGAAAGAAACGAAAATGCCTAACGAGTGGAGGACAATCAAAGATCACCCTCTCGAACAGGTAATTGGCGACGTCGGAGAAAAGGTAAGTTCCCGAAACTCTCTTAAGAACACCTTAGGACACACTTCTTAAGAAACACGTTCTCATTGCATCATTTCGTTACAAATTACTAACTTGAGCGTCGGAGACGTCTAATTCTTTTTTGCAGGTATCGCCCTAAAGGCAGGGGGAATTATAAAGAAATGGCATAGAACAATCGATTGTTACAGCAAATAATCGTTTATTTTACTGTGCGGACAATCGATTAGCATGTATCACTAATCGATTATTTATTGTTTGATGCTTATTATGCATTTGTGTTTAATAATAAATTTTTTAACTGTATAATCGATTACCGTCTCAGCCATTCAGTACTGCTTCCTAAAATAATCGATTGTTTCATAAATATAATCGATTATTTTCCAAGTCAGAAAATCACCGTGCTCACTGTATCACAACAATCGATTATCATAATTCAACAATCGATTATTTTTTGTCAGTAATTCAAATATTTGTTACCGTTTGGGTCCTGCAATCGAGTTTGTGTCAGTTCTGAGTTCAAGTCAAAATCTGCTCAACAATCGATTATTTCGTTTCAACAATCGATTGTCTAACGGTCAGTGCAATTTACTTTTTACCGTTTCTGACTGTTTTGGCTCATAAATTTCTGCAGATTTTCATCATAAATGAAATGTCATTCTTCCCATTATAAATAGGCATCACAAGTCTTCAACTTTATTCACTCAAGCATCAATCTTTGCTCCCAAATCTTCAAAAATCTTCCAAGTTTCTTACAAAGTTCATTACTACTTTTTGAAAATGTCGGGCAGACACTCTAAACGTTCCCGTTCAGGTAGACAAGGTGCATCTTCTTCTGCTCCTCCACCTCCAAATTTCCCTTATCAAGATGGGTCTATTTTACAATTCAATACTGAAACCGAGCTTACTAGATTTTTGACAAAATTCGAAAAGCGTGACATTCTTCGTCCTCACTTTTCAACAAGCAAATATCTTGAATTATACGCCCCCCCTGCAAACATTCTTAAAGAATGTCAACTTCTTGACTTCTTATATCTTACCTATCCTTATATTAATCCTCCATTGATTCAAGCGTTTTACTCAAACCTTCATGAGGATGACGATGGTGAGCTTGTGTCAAATATTAATGGTGTTCAAATTCTTTTGTCCAATGAAAACTTGCACTCCATTGCCCATCTTCCTCGAAATGGCGAAAACATGACTCGCTACATTAGAGAGGCCGGTGCCTTATTTGATGAGAAAATTCTCCTAAACCAAATAGGTCTTACATCTTATGATCCTAATCTATCCACTCGGCGTCCTACTATCACGGGAATGCTCCCCGAGTATCGTTTGATTTTCTATTTCATCACCCGAGTCCTCAAGCCTCGGAAGCACAATCATACCACTCTTTCCCAAGAGGACGCTAAGCTCATGCATGCCATTATAACCGGAGCTCACATCAATTGGTGTAAGTTCGTCAAGATTCACATGCTTGATGCCATCAGAGATGATAGACCTCTTCCCTATGCCCTCCTTATTATGAATTTTCTTGAAGCTTCCGGGTTCAACACTTCCATTGGTCCTCTCAAAAAGAGCACCAAGAAGTGGGAAATTTCAGAATCCTCCTTTCCCCATGACGGTGATCATGCAGCTCCTGCTCCTCCTCCAACCCGTCAATCGCGTCAGCCTCAAGAACCTACTCTTCAATCCATTTCCGACCAAATTGCTTCATTGACCACCTCTGTCGGTTAATTGACACATGAGATCCATGGATATTTTGACCATGTTCATTATCCATATGCCGGTCTTCTTCCCTATGAAGCAGTGCCGGATGATGAGGCGGGAAATGATGATGAATAATTTCTTTATTTGTTTTTCTATTTTATTGTTCTATGTTTTATTGTTCCCGTTATGTAACCGTTTTTATTAATAAATAAACAAGTTTTTTTAATTATTCTATATTTTTGTGCAAATGGCAAAAGGGGGAAGATAACGGGTATGCACTCTCAATACTTATTGGGATAAATTGAGGGGGAATTCATATATTGAGGGGAACTAATTGCATATCTATATACTTGTTGCATATCTTTACTTGTCTTGAATCGTATGCATATCCCGCTTAAAGTTTGCCATTATCAAAAAGGGGGAAATTGTTGGAAACACGTTCTCAAGGCATTATACTAAACGTGTGTTCATATTTGTAGGTTTTGATGAATGACAAACTATGCACAAATTGACACATGACGAGGTCCAAGCACAAGCGCAAAATTGATATATAACGAGATTCAAGCACAAGACAAAGATCGAGATTAAGTTTTATATGAGTCGGTATTTAATTGTGATCTTGATCCGACAACTTAAACTCAAGACTTGGCTTCTCTCGCAAAAATATTTTTAACAAATCATGCATATTTAATTTAGAGCAAAATGATTTTAAATAATGCATATTTACTTTAGTCAAAATGATTTTTAAACATGCCTCTAAAATTTGGACTAAGATAATCGATTATGTACTTATGATAATCGATTATGTTTAAGTCAGCTGCTTGACAATCGATTGTGAACTTATGACAATCGATTGTGTTAAGGCAGTGAGCATCAGATTTTTCAAATCTGCATGACAATCGATTGTGAAGCTAATGACAATCGATTGTGAAGAGACAGTGTCCATCAGATTTTTCAAAGTCACAAAATAATCGATAGTGAACTTATGACAATCGATTGTATCGAGGCAGTGTCTTCCAGACTTTTTCAAAGTTATTAAATAATCGATTGTGAACCTATAACAATCGATTGTCAAGAGGCAGTGTCTAAATTGATTTTTCAAGACTGATATATAATCGATTGTTAACTTAATATAATCGAGTGTATAACTGACCGTTGCCAAAATGTTTTCAAATACCGTCAGGTAATCGATTATTGATTTCATATAATCGATTGTTTTAATTAAATCTGGAAAGGATTTTTTGAACGTTGCTGAGTAATCGATTGTAGATTTCTGACAATCGATTGTTTTAAGTAAAATCTGGAAATGATTTTTTGAACATTGCCAGTAATCGATTATTGATCTTAGATAATCGATTGTTATGCGTAAAATCTGGGATTGATTTTTGGAAAGACTGGCAAACAATCGATTGTGGTAATTTGACAATCGATTGTCACAGAGTAAAATCAGCAACTCTTAATTGGCAATTATGCAACGGTAATACAAGGTTTTTCAACTATAAATACAGCTTCAATTCAGTCTTCCAAGGACAACAACTGATCATACAATTGCTAAAGCTTGCATACTTTATTGCTTATCATTTTACATTCATTACATAAGCTTTTAAGAGCCAAATTCTTGTCGAAAGTTGTTGCGATCTTGAGCGTATTCTTTTTACTCATATCTACTCTTAAAGGAGTGTCTTGTTTGAGTGCTAAGTGTTTTGTACACTTGAAGGGAAGTGTTAGTCCCTTGTGTTGTAAGAAGGAACTTGTGTTTCCTTGGTTGAAGTCTTGGAGTGTTGTATCTTCGAGCAAAGGTTGTTAAGGCTTGTGTCCTCAAGTTGTAACAGTTTGTTGTGCACCCGTAAGCTTAACAAGTTAGTGGAAATCTCGAGAGAGTCTCTCGGGGACTGGACTAGCCACGGGTTGTGGTGAACCAGGATACATCGGTGCGTTTGTTCTAATTTATTTACTTATCGCACTTATTTATTTCCTGCAATTTTTAAATTCCGCAAGTTTACGCTAATTTTTATTACAACGCTATTCACCCCCCCCCCCCTCTAGCGTTAAGCGTATTATCTAACAAGAGAGGCTACTAGGCATTTAGGATACTTCCCATTTTTCTTTCATTATCGTGCAACATCGATTCAACTTGAAGCGTAACTCTTTAATTTCCTTCCATGCACTCGTATACGTATGTGAGTGCTCGTTATCAGATGTATATCAACAGCTTGTGATTCCATAGATGAAGTGCAAGATGTGATTTCTGTGTGCGGATAATAGGCCAGTCTAGGGGACTTGAGGCCGGGTTTTGACTGTAGCTCGAGCGCAGGATTTCGGTTGTTTGAGCACGTTCTTTTGGATTTATATGTCCATAGTGTCCCTATAGGTGAAATCTGTTGCTCGGCGAATGGCTCGATGTCTATATGATGAGTATGATATGACTGCATATGTGTTAAGATGGTTTGAATGTGATAGGAAGAGTTTGCTTGGGATGTAAAAAGGACTATTGGCTGTTTGATTTTGTTTTGGATATGACGTATAGTCTCGAGTTATGAGTGTATTGAAGGATATTTCATGTCCTTCAACTGTGGAAATAATTAGGTTCTCATGCATTATTGATGAGTTTAGACTCAGGAAGATTAGGTGATTGTGTAGCAGTTATGGCTGTGAAAAAGTATAGAGAGATGCCAGTTTGAGGCTAAGTAGGTGGGTTATCACCTGCGGGGTAATCTGCTGATGTGTGATCCTTATGATGTTGTGTGGAGGCTTTCTTTTCTACCAGTGGGTTATATTCGTGCAATTAAGGTTAGGTTGGTTTTAATAGTTGACCTAACCATCACGAGAGTGAATGCAAGCTTAGTAGGTGATTTGAAGTATTATATGCTCTGTGTTACACGAGCTTATAAAGGATTTAATTGAATCTCATTGCGGTATCATGGCAGTAATGGGGTATGGTATTGTAAGTTATTAGATGTTTTGTTCCATGGCTTTAAGCCAAGTGGGGAAGTTTGCTATCGGCGGTTTGATTGCATGGTTACATGTTGTATTCGTTTCAGTTTGAGGCATACTTGTGAATCAAATATGACTCATAGGGGTTGGGATCGAGGATGACTCGAGTAAAGGAATTTCTGGATACAAGTTATATTACACATTATGGGTATATGGGAATCATGGAATGATTGAGTTGTTATTCATGAAGGATGTATGAAGTAGGAATTTACTCGGTTGCTTAGAGGTTGGATTACTTTTTTGGGTACTATCATGCTGATATAGTGATGGGGCACATGTCATTCGGCCCATTTGGGCGGTGGAATTGAGATTTAAGCAGAGCGGATGACTCTTGAGAAGGTTTTGATGTATCTAAGATTTATATGTAGTAATTAAGAATTTTGGATTGGTATATGGCCAGAACCTGAGTTTTACATTAGATGGTGTCGAGACTCGTGGTATTTCTATATCATTACTGATTACATATTTCAATATTAGGAAAGTGAAGGATAAAACTTTAGATTCATAGAAGGTCTCTTCAGTGTGGGTATCTTAGTTGTGGTACTTTTGGGGTGCTTAAGAGAGAATACAATGGCTTATGGGCCTTATGGCGGTGTGGCTTTATGCTAGGATCTCTTATGGCAAGCCTTGGGTAAGGATGTGATGTTTGGGGAAGGAGAAATGTCACCTTGATGGAAATTAAGAAGAAACTCGGAGAAATAGGACAATTTGATAGTAGGTTGGATCACCATGGTAATAGATACGATCGATTTTTTGAGTTCTTGTGATGTGGTGGGTCTCTATAGGTGTTGTGGCAATACTCTTGGGTTTGGCGACTTGCGTAGTTTGGTTGAGTGAGGAAGATTCTGTTTTGATGGCTTGGTTATGTGCAAATGGGTTTCAAAGAGTTCTTGATGGTTTTTACAACAGTTTGGGATGGATATTTCCTACCGGTGTGTAGAACATGTTGTATATTATGATTTCCTCCTAGATTGTATCAAATAAAGGGTTCCCGGCTTACCAAGTATGTATGTTGCTTGTGACTTAGTGTTAATTATGAGAAATTTGTACTTTTTATATAATGGCATGATAGATGCAGTGTGTTGTGTGGGATTGAGATTTGCATATGCAACGTCACAATTCACTTTTGATGGGAAGTTCATGAATTCTTAGGAAACATGGATGGTTTCAGATGTCTAGATAAATGATATTACTACTTGGTATTGCCTGAGAAGGGTGCGTATTTAAGAAGGCACACTGTATTTTTATATACGAATACTTCATTGGTATTGGGGTATTCACCTAGTTGATCGACTATTGATATTCAGATTTTGCTATATGGAATAGCAGAATTATAGAAGTATTCCTCATGGAATGATTGTGTATAAGAGATGTGATAGACTTTTGGGCGGTGGAGTTGGGATAAGATATGGTGATTATGTGTTCAATGGATTTGCAGGTTAGAAGTTTTCAGAAGTAGAGTGTTTCGTGGTTATAGATTGTGTTAATGTGGCCAAAGCTAGCCAAATGATGGTATGTGTTATGGTTAGGTTATTCTAGACTTTCAGGTGGTTAATTATCTATTTGTGGATGACCGGGGTTGATTTGAGCGCCCATTTATATGCTTAATGAGGATGTATATCCTAAGCCGGGTCAGATTTGACATATCAAAACTGTTAGTGTTGAGGGGTGTGTTATCCTCTATGCTATGAGGGGTTGTGATTTGTTGGCTATATGCACACATGATGCAGTTCTGCTTGGGCCTTGCAGAGGAATTCGAGCAAGATGGTAACTAGGGTGTTGAATGGTCGATTGCTCTTTGGTCATGCTTTTTCTAGGTTGCAGTATATTGTGTTATTGCCTCTCTTTGGTTATGGTCATACTCTTTATGTATTTGATGTCGAATTGTATGTAGTTGTTGATTTTGTTCATGGTGGCTTGAGGTGTTGCATCTGGACTGGTGTATTGATAGGGTCACGCATTGCAGCGAAGTTATGTTAGGGTATGATCCCTTGTGTTAGATTTATGTGTCTTGATCCTACTATGTGTGATGGGTTGTGGTGGTACTTGTTGAGCCTGCGGGACAGTTCTCTTATTTGAGTTATTTCTATTTTTGGGTGCAGTTGAATTGTTGCATGGATTGCACAAGTTGTGATTCTAGGTATTGGTATGGCATGTCAATAGAATAGTTTTGCTTGAGAATGTAAGGTCATTGGACCAAGAATGGGTGCTATCAAATTAATTGCGGTATATTTGGAAGGATAATGTCATTGATCGGCGTAAAAATTAGCTATACCTCTTGTTAAAGGAGAGGGTACTCCACGACTTATTGATCTGGTGAATTTATGAGTTTCAAGTATGATTCTTTCATCAGCTACAGCGTACAAAGTTATTAGAGTGGGTTTTTGTTCAATATGAGGTTTATTACCAATATTAGGTTGTTTTGAGGAGTTATTGTGGTAGGAAATTATTGCTTCGAGTATGCGAGTTACGTGGTATATTATGTGATTTCATCTTGGGTATGTATATGGCTTTATACGGCTTGTTATGACTTATACATTTGAGATTCGGATCTTATAGGAAAATTCAGATGTTGGGAATTAATTATAAGGTTATGGGGTAAGGTTGAATTAAGAATCTTCAGTTAGGGTATGTTTTCATGCATATATGGATTAGGATGACATGGAATAACCCCGGGCATGTGCACGGTAAGGTTACACGGCAATTTTATGGCCCTGAAATGACTCTAGGCACGTTCAAGAACGAACGTATATTTAATTGGGGAGGATGTAACGGCCCGACCGCTTATTTCGAGCATTTTCACTTTGCTCAGTAGTTTTAGGGCATTAGTAACTACGAATGATGTATTATGACTTGTGTGAATCGTCAGTTTTTGCTCTAAGGTTATTCATAATCGATTTGGAAGAATGAATTTTCTGATTGAAGCTTTAAGTTGAAAGAGTTGACCAAGTTTGACTTTTTAGTATTTGACCTCGGATTGGAATTTTGATGGTTCCGTTAGGTCCGAATGTTTATTTTGGATTTGGACATATGCCCGGATATGCATTTGGATGTTTCTAGAAGGTTTCAGCTCAAATTGGCGGAAGTTTGAAATTTGGAGGATCAGAAATTTCATAAGTTTGACCAAGAGTTGACTTTGAGGATATCAGATTCGGATTATGTTAGGGAATTGGAATAGCTTCATTACGTCATTTGGGGCTTGTGTGAAAAACTTGAGTTCATTTCAATTTTATTTATATGGTTCAGTACGAGTTTTGAAAGTTGAAAAGTTCAAAGTTCATTAAGTTCGATTCGAGGTGAGATTCATTGTTTCAATGTTATGCTTGATTTAAGGGATCGAGTAGGTCCGTGATATGATATGGGACTTGTTGGTATATTTGGACGGGGTCCCGAGGGGCTGAGATGAGTTTCAGACGAGGTTTGGATTAGTTATGGCAAGTTGTAATTTGTTGAGGCTGCTGGTTCTGTTGTACCCGCATTTGCAGAGCATTAGTCGCACAAGCAACATCGTAGTTACATGGTTTTCTTAGCAGAAGCAAAAAAAATAGTTGGGCATGAAATTCACATGTGCGGGTGTATGGGCACATCTGTGCAACCATAGATGCGGTTCGATATGCGCAAAAGTGCGACTGCAAAAATGGGTTGTAGATCATAGAAGTGATGGCTGCTAGGTTCAGAGATTCTCCATAGAAGCGGAATTTTAGTCGCAAAAGCGAGGATATAGAAGTGGTTAAGTGTGTCGCAGATGCGACGACGCCTGGGAAAAAGTTATATATCGAGGGCTTGGCTATTTTATTGCATTTTGAGTAGGAAAGCTTGAATTTGGGCGATTTTGGAGGAAAATATCCTCACAAGGATTGGGTTACATGTTCTATACTCGATTTTGATTATATTTTGTGAATCTATCTTTGTTTTGATAATCAGATTATGAATTCCAAAGGGAAAACTGGGGGAGGGGGGGGTCTAAAGATTCTTTGCGTGAATTTTTGAGTTTTGAATACCGATTCGAATTTGAGTGAAACTAGTATGTGTAGAAAATCACTCTATCTATGATATGTGTGCTTTCGTTGTATGAGCATGATTTTCAGGTATAGGTTTTGATGAATGACAAACAATAAAGTCAAGTGTCAAACAACGATACTATATGACAAACAATCAAATGGCGAGAAGCATATTGATGACGGAATTGCATAGACAAGCCAAAGACGAGCTCAAATGTTCAAAGACCGAAGACCCAAGGCGTAGGTCGTTAGGTAGAACCAATGTAAGAGCAACGCTTAAGTTATCTCGTCTTTTGGCTCAACATTAGGTCATCATAAACATGCATAAAATATTTTATTAAATCATATTTATCATAAATATAGTTTAAATACTTTAAATAAAATGTTGTTAAAGTTTTCATCTTAACCAAAATGGTTTTTGAAGTAAGTTGTAAATTCTGGAGGTAAATAATCGATTATACAATAAGGCATAATCGATTATATGGTAGCCGTGGCCTAAGTGTTTGAACACTGCCACCAAACAATCGATTATCCAAATGTGTATAATCGATTATGAGATTACCGTTGCCAGCGTTTGAGACACTGTCTCAATATAATCAATTATATCAAATAAGATAATCGATTATCTGGCGGAAAATCAGCGATCTGATTTTCGGAACGTTACACACATAATCGATTATCCAGGATGAAATAATCGATTATGTGTGGGCAGAATCTGGCAGATTTTATTAACGTTACAAATAATTGATTATGTGAAATCAAATAATCGATTATATGAGCATAAAATTAGCATAATTAATTGTCAATTAAGCAACGGTTATGCACCATTTTTCACCTATAAAAAGAGGTCTTTTGAGCTGATTTTAAACACACAACTCCTCCATATATTGATATACATATTGATCATAATTGAGCATCATTTTAGAGCTTTTGTTGAGCCATTTGAGAGACAACTTTGTATTGTTCATAGAGCTAAATTTGTATCTCTTTATTCACTCTTTTGAGAGAGTTCTTGTGTAAAAAGAGAAAGGTGTTTGAGAAGAACATATCTTCTCATTTGTCGGGTTCGCTAAGTACCCTAAGTCTTAGTGTGTGAAGTCTTGTGGTGTGGTATCCACGAGCAAGGTGAAGTCTTGGGGTGCGGTATCCTCGAGCAATCGAAGTCTTGTAGAGTGTACATCTACGAGCAACTGTAACGGTTTGTTAGGCACCCGTAAGCTTAACAAAGTTAGTGTAATCTCGAGAGAGTCTCTCGGGGACTGGACTAGCCACAGGTTGTGGTGAACCAGGATAAAATACGGTGTGTTCTTTCTTTATTATTTCAATTACCGTATTTAGTTTATTCCTGCAATTTTAATTCCGCATTATTTATCAATATTCTCGTGCCTCACCATTCACCCCCCCCCCTCTAGTGAACGGCATAAATCCTAACAATTGGTATCAGGGCCTAACTCTCTGAAAGCCTTAACCGGTTGAGAGCGATATATATTTTTTTGTTGAGAATGTTGAACATAGGAACAATGAGCGAAGGACACTCTACCTTTGAGCCTCCACGAATTGATGGAACAAATTATACATATTGGAAAGAGCGGATGAGGATCTTCATCCAATCGAACAACTTTCGCTTATGGCAAATCATCAAGTACGGTGAAACGCCGACCAAGAAAGTTGGGAAAGCCATGGCTCCGAAGGAGAAGAATGAATGCAACGCCGAAGCCATCAATATGTTATATTGCGCGGTGAATCCGGATGATTATCGGAAAATTTCCTATTGCACAACCGCTAAAGAAATGTGGGATAAACTTGAAGCCATTTATGAAGGAACGCCTCAAGTCCAAAAGCATGTGTCATGGACTCGGACAGTTCATGTGATGAAACCGCCGCATTATGTCTCATGGCCAACGAAGAAGAAGAGGTAAGTACTTCTAACTCTCACTCGTTTGAAGAAATACAAAATGCATATGATGAATTATATAGTGAATTTGTTAATGCTTCCAAAACTATCAAAGAATTGCAGAAAACACTTTCTTTGCAGAAAACACTTTCTTTGCAAGAAACAGATTTTCAGAAAATACTTTCTTTGCAAGAAAAAGATTTTGAAAAACCATCTTCTTTGAAAGAAATAGATTTTGAAAAATTGACTAGTGAAAATGAGAAGCTAAAAGAAGAAAAGAATTCTTTTGAAAATGACAATAGTGTTCTTAAAAACAAAATTGAAGTTTTAGAAAAAGAAAATAAATTTTTGGAAAATGACATTGTTGATCTTAAAAATAAGATCAAGGAATTGAATGAAGCCTCTTCAATTGATAAATGTTCCAATTGTTCTTCTTGTAGTTCTTTAAAAATAGAGAACATAGAACTTAGGAACGTACTAGAAAAACGTAGTATTGATATTCCTAAAATTGAAGATATTAAAAAGGATGAAAGTAATGAGGTCGGACCATCTAGAAAGAATTCTAGGAACCTCACAAATGAGTCTAAGATTAATTATTTTAGACCACCTAGACACAATTCTAGGAATTTTATAAATGAGTCTAGAATGAATAAATTCAGACCACCTAGAAACGACTCTAGGAATTTCAACGCTTCTAGGGGGAATAACTTTAGATCACCTAGAACGCATTTGGCTCAACCTAGACATATGCACAATCCTAACGTTAAATGTCATTATTGTAACCGGGTAGGACACTTGCACCCGTATGTTTTGCTAAACATAGAGATTCATATGTTGATTATGATTTATATTATCCTAACCCCCAAGGACCCAAAAGAAGTTGGGTACCGAAAACCTATTTTTAGGTACGTTTGCAGGTGTGCTTGAAGACTACAATATCGTAGTAGATGCACCAAGCACGAAACCTTAATGCATCGAGGGGGAACGTTGGTTAGTTGTCGTATTTTTTGATAAAAACGTCACTGTTGATATGTGCTAACAATTGATATTAATTATTGATTCATAGTTTGATAAGTTTTATTTTGAATAACAATTGATATCAACTAGTTTTATATGAAATGATTGACTCATGTTTTGATGAATATTTTTTAGTTTAAATAACAGTTGGTACATTTGAGAAAAATGACCGTTATTATGGTTAGTATGCTTTTACTAACATTTGGTATTATTTGATGTTAATATGATTTTGTTTATAACAGTTGGTGTCGTCAATAGTTTAAATACATATGGTATATTCTTTTTGTTAATGCCAAAAGGGGAAAGAATATAGGCGATATGCATGCTTTAATTGAGGGGGAATATTCAATTAAGGGGGAACAATATTGAATTGTTTATATTGAATTGTTTGCATAAAATTGCATGTTGAGATATAGCATGAATTTAGGGGGAATTCAATATGCATATCTCCTGTTGTTTGTCATTATCAAAAGGGGAAAATTGTAGAAAATCACTCTATCTATGATATGTGTGCTTTGGTTGTATGAGCATGATTTTCAGGTATAGGTTTTGATGAATGACAAACAATAAAGTCAAGTGTCAAACAACGATACTATATGACAAACAATCAAATGGCGAGAAGCATATTGATGACGGAATTGCATAGACAAGCCAAAGACGAGCTCAAATGCTCAAAGACAGAAGACCCAAGGCGTAGGTCGTTAGGTAGAACCAATGTAAGAGCAACGCTTAAGTTATCTCGTCTTTTGGCTCAACATTAAGTCATCATAAACATGCATAAAATATTTTATTAAATCATATTTATCATAAATATATTTTAAATACTTCAAATAAAATGTTGTTAAAGTTTTCATCTTAACCAAAATGGTTTTTGAAGTAAGTTGTAAATTCTGGAGGTAAATAATTGATTATACAATAAGGCATAATCGATATTATGGTAGCCGTGGCCTAAGTGTTTGAACACTGCCACCAAACAATCGATTATCCAGATGTGTATAATCGATTATGAGATTACCGTTGCCAGCGTTTGAGACACTGTCTCAATATAATCAATTATATCAAATAAGATAATCGATTATCTGGCGGAAAATCAGCGATCTGATTTTCGGAACGTTACACACATAATCGATTATCCAGGATGAAATAATCGATTATGTGTGGGCAGAATCTGGCAGATTTTATTAACATTACAAATAATCGATTATGTGAAATCAAATAATCGATTATATGAGCATAAAATCAGCATAATTAATTAAGCAACGGTTATGCACCATTTTTCACCTATAAAAAGAGGTCTTTTGAGCTGATTTTAAACACACAACTCCTCCATGTAGTGATATACATATTGATCATAATTGAGCATCATTTTAGAGCTTTTGTTGAGCCATTTGAGAGACAACTTTGTGTTGTTCATAGAGCTAAATTTGTATCTCTTTATCCACTCTTTTGAGAGAGATCTTGTGTAAGAAGAGAAAGGTGTTTGAGAAGAACATATCTTCTCATTTGTCGGGTTCTCTAAGTACCCTAAGTCTTAGTGTGTGAAGTCTTGTGGTGCGGTATCCACGAGCAATGTGAAGTCTTGGGGTGCGGTATCCTCGAGCAATCGAAGTCTTGTAGAGTGTACATCTACGAGCAACTGTAACTGTTTGTTAGGCACCCATAAGCTTAAAAAAGTTAGTGGAATCTCGAGAGAGTCTCTCGGGGACTGGACTAGCCACAGGTTGTGGTGAACCAGGATAAAATACGGTGTGTTCTTTCTTTATTATTTCAATTACCGTATTTACTTTATTCCTGCAATTTTAATTCCGCATTATTTATCAATATTCTCGTGCCTCACTATTCACCCCCCCCCTCTAGTGAACGGCATAAATCCTAACAGTATGGTTGGACTCGCAATTGAATGGGTTGGAGGATTTTATGAGTTTCGTCAGGCTTCGAGGTACGGGCCTGTGTTTGATGTTTTAGTCGATTTAGAGCCTTTGATTAAAACTCGTCCTTTATCATTTTGAATTGTTCTTTAGGCATTATTTGATGTACTTGAATTGCTTTTGGCTAGTTTCGAGCCGGTCAAAGGTCGCTACGTGCAGGATGGCATTTGTGTAGTATTTTTAGGCTTGCTCAGGTATTGTATTTAGCTTGTTCGAGGTACGTAACACTTCTAAACTTGGTGCCTAGGTTGTGAATCCCTTAATATATGTGATATGTGTTTGGTGTTGAGGTGACGCACATGCTAGGTGACAGGTGTGTAGGCGTGTACCGTGTGAATTGTGACTCAGTTATTTCTGCGGTACTATGTAGTTACCTAATCTTATTTATAACCATGAAATATCCAGGTGCTAGAGTAATTGAGTTATGATCCGTGTTAGAAATTATGCTTAGGCCACATGCTGGTACTGTTGGGACCCATAGAGGTCATGTTGCATGTTGAAGTTATTGCTTAATTTGAAATGTATACTTAATTACAACTATTATTTGCATATCATATCCCAGTCTCCATTGTCCTTTTTTAATACATCATATCATTAATATTGGGCTGATTACTATGATTCTTGAGCCCGAGAGACTGGAGATAATGATGACTGAGTGAGGCTGAGGGCCTGATTGTGAAGATATTTATGTGATGAGGCTACACGCCACAACATGTTTATTTGATTCATGCCATAATTGGCTTATTATAGCATTTAGGCCGGAGTTTCTCCTATGGAGTCTGCATATCGACATTGAGCGTAGGTACCTACTCAGTGCGAGTGCGAGTGTGAGTGACAGTGAGGATAGAGTGACCGTGAGGATTGAGTGATAGTGAGGATTGAGTGACTGGGAGGACTGAGTGAATTGATACTCTAAGAGTATGCATATGGTTTATTCACTATGCAAATAATTCGACATGCACACTTGACATACTTGCATAAAGATGCATTTTTCTCGTGTTGTACGGTATCACGTCATTCATGACTTCTCATACACATTTACATATAGGCATTGAGATGTACTTTCCTCATGCCATTTGTTAATGTAACATTTACATGTTGAAAGCTTTGGGAAAAACCCACAATTTACAAACTTACTCATATTTTTGGTGATTTCGGTATAAGATTGGGTTTTTACTAATAGACTTAAAAAGCATGCCTATTTTTTCTGGAATTGTGAACGAGCTGACATTTTATCTCTGAATTACTTCTTTTAGCACTTTATTATGTTGTTATGAGCAGTTGTTGGCTATTGGTGTTGGACTCCGACCTTTGTTCTAGCTCGTCACTACTTTCAACCTAAGGTTATGTTTGTTACTTATTGAGTACATGGAGTTGGTTGTACTAATACTACACTTATGAATCTTGCATGCAAATGTTGGATGATGATGTTGCTGCGTACGGAGGGAGCTGGATCTAAAGTTGTACATGCATTCCAATTATCACTATCACTTGTCCTTGGTAGCATTAGATTCAAGTTCTGCGTATTTACATTTCAAACAGATGTTGTAATTATTTCAATTCTATCCTGTAAATATCTAAATCTTAGAAGCTCATGATTTGTACTACCATTCATTGGATAGTTCTTGTATAAAAGTAGTTGTATTAACATTTCTTCTCTTAATCAATCTCATTAAACTGGATAATTGTTAACTGGATTACCTAACGGTTGGGTTAGTTGCCATCACGACTAGTTAATTTTTGGATCGTGACAGTAAAAAATGTCTGAAAATTTAGTTTTTATGATTACATTTGCAATAATCCGATAAAAGCAGGACTATTCAGAGCAGACATAATTGATTGTTCTTTGTACTATCAAATATGCTTGAATATTGTTAGTTCATTGGTTTTGAAGGTATTAAAAAATAAGTATTTGTTTAATTTTTTCTAGTTTTTATACGTGCATATGTGAAATTACTTCATATCAATAATATTTTGATTGAGCAAGCAGATGGCTTCGTGTATTACTACTTCTTGCCTAGTCTTTAAAGGTATGCTCTAAGATGGATTTTCAGATTAAATAAAAAAACTATAATTAAATGAGTACACTCGTAAGAATACTTGGTACCAATATTGATGAGAATGTGTTGCTTTTTCTAACTTTGTCCGGAATTTACAATTTCTCAATTATATACTTTTTTTCGGGGGTCCTTTTATCGAACTACTTTAAAATAGAATTGTTACACCCTTGAAAGGCCACAACCGCATCATATGATGTCCATTGAAGCCACGAGCCAGGTACATTTAATTAGGATTTTTATAAATCTTTTCTTATTCTTTCCCTTGTTTTTGGTACTATTATTCTACTCTTTTTTTCTTTCTTTTTCTTTCCCTTCTCTTCCTCCAATTACATAACTTCTTCCCAAATCGTGACAACCCCATCTCACAAAATTCTTTTCAGATTTTCTTTTTTATGTCCTTTTTCTTCTGAAATTATTGTTTAGTTTTTGGTTATGCAAGAAGTATATAATCAGAAATGATGGGATCTGCTATTAATATGATGGATCCGCTGATGAAAGTTTTGCAAACTTTGGCCAGAAAAAAAGAATTTGGATGGTCGGAAAACTTTCTGGCGAGGGACTTCCTTCACAACCTGGTTAATTTTCTTGCATATTTATGGATTGATTATAGGAAAATCTTATACAACCCCGAATCCTTCACAGATTTGTTTACTTCTCAAATCATTTAGAATGAATCTGAATTACTGAGTTGTTTAAACAATTTTTGTCTTCTTAAAAAGCTAGTTACACTTAGGGAGAAAGATGAGAGAGTTGGGGAGGTCATGGTTGCCGGCCAACCAAGCCGCATGTCACAATCCCATACTGACCCGATCATGATGGTGCCTATCCAGAAAGTAGGCCAGCTGACACATTTCTAGATTAATCTACATTTCATCTAAAACTTAAGAAAAATCATTTTTCAAATGAAATCCGATAAAAGATATAAAATCAAAATTCAGCAAAGCGGAAAAATACTAGCCCCACCTCAGGTGTCACTAAGTCATTAGCCATGCTGTTGTAGTTCCGAAACAAGGCAAGACCAAATAGTTCAATAATAGGAACAATGTACTAATAGGAAAATAGAGAAGGAGAAAAGAGGAACTGCTAATCGTCAAGCAGCTACCTCGTTATCTCTGTGGAGTCCGCATCCGAAATAGTCAACAGCCGCTACCGTGTCATGAGATACCTGAATCTGCACACAAGGTGAAAGGGGTAACGTAAGTACACCAACAAAGTAAGTAACAAGTCCAAATTATTGACTGGCAGGTAGTGACAAACCAAACCTCAACAGGTAATGCTATTAAACTGTACAGAAAAGTAGGCATGCTTGCAGTTCAAGTAAAAAGTCAACAGTAAATAAACACAATCTAAACAGTAAATAGTATAAATCTTAGTAAATCTCTATGTACCGAATTACCAATACACAGAAAGCATGAACAATATTCTGTGTACCTCCACTTACAAGTGCTCAATCACTCGGTACTATATATGGCCCTCCGGCATTGGGAAATCCATCCAAGAATACATACACATCATTGACCGCAGTCATCCAGTACCGAGTAACGCCATTCCAGCCCTATGGAGAATCAATCTCCAGTTATAAATACTTCGGATAAGATCCATGTTCCTGGAAGATCCATCCTTCAATAACATCAACTGCGCTCACTGGGGTGTAAAAACTCCGGAGGGGCTCCTTTTAGCCCAAGCGCTATAACAAGCCAACGAAGGCATAATCAATATCTTGCTATGGCTTGCAGCCCGATCCTATACTGTCACTCAATATCAGGCTCTTGGCCTGACTTAGTCATCATTCTCTAGTCTCACAACTCGGGCTCAAAATGTCATGATACTAGCCGAAACAATGAATGTTTCAAATAACAGTAATCGAGTCTAAGGCATGATAGATATGCACGAATAGGACATCAAATAATATGACAGCAAAAAATGACCTCTCGAGTCTCAACAGTATCAGCGTGAAGCCTTAACATGATAATTTGCATAATCTATAGCTAATTAACTTAATCATATTATCACAACGCAGATATCAACAAGAAAGAGTCACTAAAAGCTGCAATGGAATGATCCAGGCCACAATCCTCATGGTGCATGCCCACACGCCCTTCACTTGGCATTTGCGTCACCTCAATAGTAAGCATAGAACACATAGTTCAGGGTTTCGAACCCTTAAAACAAAGTTTGGAAGCGTTACTTACCTCAACAAAGCCAAAACTCTAACCCGTGATATCTTTGCCTCTCGATTCGGCCTCCAAATGATTCGATCTAACCAAAATCAGTATATTATCATTAACATATTCTAAAGGAATGAAACTCACACAAAAAATTACCAAATTAGGCCCAAAGTCCTGAATTTTCTCAAACCCGGCCCCTAGCCCACATCTCAGAATCCAATAAAAATTGTGAAACTAGAAACTCCTTTCACTCCGGAGTCCATACATACCAAAATCATCAAAGTCGGACCTCAAATGGTCCCTCGAATCCCCAATTTAAACTCTCCAATTTCAAGCCCTAGTCTCCCAGCTTTCTTCCCTAATTTCTACTAATATCATGATTAAACAATGGAAAAATGGTCATAAACACAAGTAATAAAGCTTAAGTAGCTTACCCAACTGATAACCCTTGATCCCTCTTGAGAAATCACTGCCCAAGCTCAACTACCGTTATCAAGAATGGTAAAACTTAGCTAAATTTGCGAAGAAGACCTTTTTATTCTGTCCAGTGTTTTCTGCATCTGTGGTCTCAAAGCCGCTTCTGCGGCACCGCACCTGTGGAAAAACCATCGCGGGTGCAATTTTCACTTAACCCTAGAATTCCCACATCTACGGTGAGCTTCCCTCTCCAGTAGTCTTGTCGGTGCGGTCCCTGTATGCACCTGCAATTTTCTTCAGCTCCTCACTCTCCGCATATGCGGTCCAATCTTGCTTCTATGTGGCTCGCACATGCAGTCCCCAATCCGCAGGTGCAGAAATGACAGAAGCAGCAAAGTTCGGCTACTCAAGCAAAATTCCAAATCCTTCCGTAAGCCATCCAAATTTATCTCGAGGCCCTCGGGGCCTCCACCAAACATATCAACAAGTCATATACCGCTATACAAACTTATCCCAACCTTCGGAACACTCAAACAATATCGAAACACCAAATAGACATCAGATTCAAGTCTAAGAACTTAGAAACATCCAAACTCTGCGAACGAACCTATCAAACCTCATCTTAATGACCTAAAAGTTTGCATACACATCATAAATGACAAAACGGACCTACTCTAATTTCCAGAATTCCATTCCGAACCCGATATCAAAGTTACCACTATCTACCGGAAAATACCAAATTTTGTCAATTGAAGCTTAAATCTACCACGAACCTCCAAAATACATTCTGATCACGCTCCTAAGTCTCAAATCACCTAACGTAGCTATCTGAACCATAAAACTCTATTGCGAGATCATTTACCCACAAGTAAATTTTCAGTTGACTTTACCAACTAAATAACCCATCTAAGAGACTAAGTGTCTTATTCCACTTTAAAACCACTCCGAACATAACACAACCAACACGATATGATCAAATACAACTGAAAAACACAAAGGGAAGCAGAAATTGGGAGAACGGGACCCAACTCATGAAACGACCGGCCGGGTCGTTACATCCTCCCCCTCTTAAACAAATGATCATCTTTGAACGAGTGTAGAAACATAGATGAAGCCTCAAACATGTGAGGATATCTGCTTCGCATATCCCGCTCGATATCCCAAGTAGCCTTCTCCATGAGTCGACCTCCCTATTGCACTTTCATTGAAGATATATCCTTCGATTTCAACTTTCGGACCTACCGCTCTAAAATAGTCACTGGCTCCGTATCATAGGTCAAATCACCATCTTATTTAATCGTGCCAAATACAAGACATAAGATGGATTGCCAGTATAATTCCGGATCATTAAAACATAAAATACTTGATGCACACTCGACAAGCTGGGTGGCAAAGCAAGCTCATAGCCACCTCGCCAATCCGCCGAAGCACCACAAAAGGCCCAATGAAACCAAGGACTAAATTTACCCTTCTTTCTAAATCTCACAACACCCTTCATGGGTGAAACCTTTAGTTGAACTTTCTCTCCAACCATGTAAGACACATCACGAACCTTCCTATCATCATAACTCTTTTCTCTTTTCTGTGCTGTACGAAGACACTCCTGAATCACTTTCACCTTGTCCAAAGCATTCTGTACTAAGTCTGTACCCAAAAGCCAAACCTCGCCCAGCTCAAACCAACCTACTAGAGATCTACATTGTAGCCCATATAAAGCCTCATATGGGGCCATATAAATACTCGACTGGTAACTGTTGTTATATGCAAACTCCGCGAGCGGTAGCAACTGATCCTATGACCCTCCAAAATCTATGACACAAGCGCCCGACATGTCCTCCAATATCTAAATAGTGCGCTCAGACTACCCGTCTGTCTGAGTGTAAAAATTTGTTCTCAACTCAAATCGAGTACCCAACTATCACTGCACGACTCTCCAAAATTACGAAGTAAAAAGAGCACCTCTATCTGAAATGATTGAAATTGGGACACCATTCAAGCGAACAATTTCTCCAATATAAATCTCTACTAACCGCTCTGAAAAATAGGTAGTACACACAGGAAAGTGCGCGTACTTGGTCAACCGATCCGCAATCACCCATATAACATCGAACTTCTTCAAAGTTTGTGGGAGTCCAACTAAAAAATCCATGGTGATCCGCTCCCACTTCCACTCAGGAATATCTAATCTTCGAAGCAATACACTCTGTCTCTGATGCTCATATTTCACCTGCTGACATTTGAGACACCGAGCTACAAATCCCACTATATCCTCCTTCATTCTTCTCCACCAATAATGTTGTCTCAAATCATGATACATCTTTACGGCACCCGAATGGATGGAATACCTTGAGTTATGGGCCTCCTCCAGAATCAACTCCCGAAGACCATCTACATTGGGCACACATATCCAGCAATGCATCCTCAATACCCCATCATCACCAATAGTCACATCCCTGGACTCGTCGTGCTGAACTCTGTCCTTGAGGACAAACAAATGAGGATCATCATACTTGCGCTCTATGATGCGATCAAACAAGGAAGACCAAGAAAGCACATAGGCTAAGACCCGACTGGGCTCCGAAATATCCATCCTTACAAACCGATTGGCCAAGGCCTGAACATCAACTGCAAGAGGCCTCTCCCTAACAGGAATATATGCCAAACTATCCATACTCACCGCCTTCCTACTCAACGCATCGACCACTACATTGGACTTCCCTATAAGGTACAAGATAGTAATACCATAGTCCTTTAGCAGCTCCAACCATCTCCGCTGCCTCAAATTGAGATCCTTCTACTTGAACAAGTGCTGGAGGCTACGATGATTAATAAACACCATACAAGACACGCCGTAGAGATAATGCCTCCAAATTTTCAACGTGTGAACAATGACAGCCAGCTCTAGAACATGAACATAGTATTTCTTCTCATGGGGCTTCAACGGACAAGAAGCATAAGCAATTACTCTACCCTCATGTATCAACACACACCAATACCAACTCTCGAGGCATCACATACACTGCATATAAACCTGAAACTAATGGAAAAACTAACACTCAAATTGTGGGCAAGGTAGTCTTGAGCTTCTGAAAGCTCGCCTCATATTCCTCCGACCACATGAAAGGAGCACCCTTTTGAGTCAATTTGGTCAGGGGTGATGCTATAAATGAAAATCCCTTAACGAACCGATGGTAATAGCCCACCAAACTAAGAAAAATGTGAATCTCTGTGGCTGAGGATAGTCTGGGCCAACTCTGAACCGCCTCTATCTTCTTCGGACCAACCTGAATACCCTCACTGGACACCACGTGCCCCAAGAAAGCCATTGAACTGAGCCGGAACGCACACTTGGAGAACTTTGCATAAAGCTTCTCCTCCCTCTACCGCTGCAATACAAATCTCAAATGCTCAGCGTACTCCTCCTGACTATGCGAGTACACCAGAATACCATCAATCAACACAATAACGAATGAGTAGAGATAAGGCTGAAACACACTGTTCATCAAATGCATGAACGTTGTTGGGGCATTGGTCAACACAAAGGACATTACAAGGAACTCATAATGACCATATCAGGTCCTGAAAGCTGTCTTAAAAATATCTGAGTCCCTGATCTTCATCAGGTGATACCCCGACCTGAGATCAATATTGGAGAACACCCTCGCTCCCTGAAGCTAATCAACTAAATCATCAATACGAGCGAAGGATATTTGTTCTTGATTGTGACCTTGTTCAACTGCATGTTATCAATGTGCATCCTCATAGTGCCATCCTTCTTTTTCACTAATAGAATAGGCGCACCCTATGGCGATACACTAGGATGAATAAACCCCTTATCAAAGGAGTTCCTGAAAATGCTTCTTCAACTCCTTCAAATCCGCTGGTGCCATACAATACAATGGAATAGAAATGGGATAAGTTCCCGACACCAAATCAATACCAAAGTCAATATCCATATCCGGTGGCATGAACGACAGGTCTGTAGGAAATACATCTGGAAAGTCCCTCACTACCACGTCCGAATCAATGGTAGGAGTCTCTACAGTGGCATTCCTCACAAAGGCTAAGTAAGAAAGACAACCCTTCCCAACCACCCTCTGGTCCTTCAAAAATGAAATCACCCTAGTGGCAACAAATCAGTTGAACATCGCCACTCAATCTATGGCACACTCGGTATAGCCAATGTTAATGTCTTAGCATGACAGTCCTAAATAGCACGACACAGAGATAACCAATCCATGCAGAATATCACATCAAAGTCCACCATACAAAGAAACAGAAGGTCCACTCGGGCATCCAAACCCCCAATTGTCACCATACAAGACTGATAATACGCAGTAATTATCAACAGTATCGCCCACCGGAGCAGATAAACGAACAGATAGAACAAAAGACTCACGGGGCGTATCCAGATAATGAGCAAAATATGATGACACATATATAAAATGTGGAACCATGATCAAATAACATAGAGGCATCTATGTGGCAAACTGAGACAATACATGTAATCACAGTATATGAAGCAATAACATCTGGTATGGCTGGGAAGGTATAGAAACGAGCATGACCACCACCTGATTGACCTCCCCCTCTAGGGAGAGCCCTAGATGGCTGACCTACACCTCGAGGTGACTGAGCAGGTGCGGGAATAACTAGTGCTGGAGTCGAAGACTGACTCCTCTGCTAGGATTAACCTCCTATAAGGCGAGGACAAAACCTCTTGATAGCCAAATCTCCACATTCGAAGCAACCTCTTTCGGTAAATGGCGGTGGGGACTAAAGGGAGCCCCGAGCACCGGGATAACCACTAGAAGAACTAGGCGCAAATGAACCCTGACTTGATGGAGCATGAGTCGAACTCTTAGCTGGAAGGGCATTGAGAGATGAGTGGCCCTGATATGAGCTATGATAACCATGGCTCAATGATCCACCACAGTGACCCGAACGAGCTGGCTGAGCATGTCTGGATGGACGTCTTCTGCCATGCTGAAATTGACCCCTAGAAGGAATACCACCAAAACTACTAGATACCCGAGGCCTCTTCGCGTCCCTCTCGACTCGCTCCTAGAGGTGAACTGACTCAATATCTAAGGCAATGTCAACCACCTTCTCAAAATAAGCACTAGATACCCTCTCCCTGGTTAGAAAAATCCGTAGCTAATAAGTGAGACCATCGACGAATCTCCTGATCCTCTCCCTATCCGTGGAAACTAGCCAGATAGAATGAAGGGCCAACTATAAGAACCTCATATCATGCTGCTCATGGTCATGTTCTCCTTATGCAGCTGCTCGAATTGACCGAGCAGCTCGTCCCTGCGGGAATGGGGTACATACTTCTCCAGGAAGAGAATGGAGAATTGATGCTAGGCAAGGGGAACTTCACCAATAGGTCTACACCTCTCATAAGCCTTTCACCAAGTAAAGACAGGTCCAGAAAACTAAAAAGTAGTAAATGAGACCCCACTGGTCACCAGAATACCCATTGTACGTAACTTCCACTGACACTTGTCCAAGAAACTCTAGGCATCCTCGCCCTCTGCACCACTAGAAGTCGGAGGTTGAAGTGTATCAAGCCTCTCCAATCGATGTGGCTCGTCATCAAGCATAACTGGTACCATAAAATACTGAGTAGGTGCAACTGGCTGGGCTGGTGGTACCTCCGGTGTCTGCAGTCCCTGAACAACCTGCTCTGGTGTACGGGCATCGGGAGTCTGAGTGCCTCCCCCCGCTTGAGAAGTAGCTATTACAGTAGAAACTGTGACCACCTGAGAAAGGCTAGTGGACACGTTCAGGATCTGAGCCAACATCTCCTGAAGACCCAAAATAACAATAGGCACAGTTGGTGCATGAGCTGGTCCTATTGGAGCATCGGCAACTGGGACCTAATCATGAACTGGGGCGGCTGGTGGATTTACAGGTGCTTCCTTAGCTGCTATACGGGCTACACCCTGCCCCTACCATAGCTTCGACCGTATCCTCAACCTCAAGTAGCCTCAATTGGTGGCACTGCTGGTCGTCTTCCCTGATCGGTAGCACGTGTCCTCACCATCTGTGAGGGAATAGAACAACAGAAGTTTAGTTACCAGAGTCAACAGATTCGCATGATAGGAATTCAAGAATGTGAAGTTTTTCCTAAAGGTTTTGTAGCCTCCCGAGGATAAGTACAGATGTCTCCATACCGATCCACGAGACTCTACAAAACCTTCTCATGACTCGTGAGACCTATGTAACCTAGGCTCTAATACCAACTTGTCACGACCCCAAGCTGACTTGGTCATTATGCCGCCTACTGTGAAACTAGGTCAGCCGACACATTCCCAAATTAATCTACATTTCATCTAAAACTTAAGAAAAATTATTTTTCAAATGAAATCCGATAAAAGATATTAAATCAAAATTCATAAAAGCAGAAAAATACGAGCCCGGCCTCAGGTGTCACTAAGTCATGAGCCATGCTACTGTAGTTCCGAAACAAGACAAGATAAAATAGTCCAAAAATAGCAACAATGTACTAATGGGAAAATAGAGAAAGAGAAAAGAGGAAGTTCTAATCGTCAAGCAGCTACCTCGTTATCTCTGAGGAGTCCGCAACCGGAGCTAACAGCCGCCGTGTCCTGAGATACCTGAATCTGCACACAAGGTGAAGAAGGTAACGTAAGTACACCAACAAAGTAAATGACAAGTCCAAATTATGGCTTGACAGGTAGTGACAAACCAAACCTCAACAGGTAATACCATTAAACTGTACAGAAAAGTAGGCATGCTTGCAGTTCAAGTGAAAAGTCAGCAGTAAATAAACACAATCTGAATAGTACGTAGTATAAAGCTTAGTAAATCTCTTTGTACCAATACACAGAAAGCATGAACAATGTTCTATTACCTCTACTTACAAGTCCTCAACCACTCGGTACTGTATATGGCCTTCCAGCCTTTGAAAATCCATCCAGGAATATATACACATCACTGACCGCAGGCATCCAGTACCGAGTAAGGTCATTCCAGCCCTATGGAGAATCAATCTCCAGGTGTAAATACTTCGGACAAGATCCACGTTCACGGAAGATCCACGTTCAGGGAAGATCCATCCTTCAATAACATCAACTGGGCTCACTGGGGGTAAAGATTCCGGAGGGGCTCCATTCAGCCCAAGCGCTATAACAAGCCAACGAAGGCATAATCAATATCTTGCTATGGCGTACAGTCCGATCCAATACTGTCACTTAATATCAAGCTCTCAGCCTCACTCAGTCATCACTCTCCAGTCTCAAGCACACGGGCTCAAAATGTCATGATACTAGCCCGAAACAATGATATGATGTGCCAAATAATAGTAATCGAGACTGACGCATGATATAATATGCATGAATAGGACTAAGTACAGAATATCAATGAAGCTAATGATATGACAGCAAGAAACGACCTCTTGGGTCTCAACAGTATCGGTGTGAAGCCTTAACATGATAATTAGCACCATTTACAGCTCATTAACTTAATCATATAATCACAATGCAGATATCAGCAAGAAAGAGTTACTAAGCGTTGCCATGGACTGATCCAGGCCGCGATTCTCACGGTACACGCCCACACACTCGTCACTTGGCATTTGTGTCACCTCAATAGTAATCATAGACCACATAGTTCGAGGTTTAAAACCCTCGGAGCTAGGTTTGAAAGCGTTACCTACCTCAACCAAGCCTAAACTCTAACCAGTGATGCCCTTGCCCCAGATCTGGCCTCCAAATGCTATGAATCTAAGCAAAATCGGTATATTATCACCAACATATGCTAAAGGAATGAAACCCACAGGAAAAATTATCAAATTAGACCCAAAATCCGAATTTACTCAAACCCGGCCCCCGGGACCACGTCTCAAAATCCAACAAAAATTGTAAAACTAGAAACTTCTTTCACTCCCGAGTCCATGCATACTAAAATCATCAAAGTCGGATCTCAAATGGTTCGTCAAATCCCCAATTTAAACTCTCTAATTGCAAGCCGTAATCTCCCAACTTTCTTCCCTAATTTCCTCTAATATCATGATTAAACAATGGAAAAATGATCATAAACACAAGTAATAAAGATTAAGTAGCTTACCCAACTGATAACCGTTGATGCCTCTTGAGAAATCACTGCCCAAGCTCAACTCCCATCATCAAAAATGGTAAAACTTAGCAAAATTCGCGAAGAATACCTTTTTATACCTTCTGCCCAGTGTTTTTTTGCCCAGAGTTGCTTCTGCACGCCGCACCTGCGGAAAGACCATTGCAAGTGCATTTTTTACTTAACCCGGGAATTCTCGCTTTTGCGGTCAGCTTCCCGCTTCTGCGGTCTCGCAAATAAGATCCCTATGCGCATCTGCGATTTTCTTCAGCACCTCACTCTCCGCATATGCGGTCCAATCTTGCTTCTGCGTGGCTCGCACCTGTGGTCCCTAATCCGCAGGTGTGTAAATGATAGAAGCAGCAAAGTTTAACTGCTTAAACTAAATCACAAATCCGTCTATTAGCCATCCTAATTCATCTCAAGGCCCTCGAGATCTCCACCAAAAATACCAACAAGTCATATACCACTATACAATCTTATCCCAACCTTCGGAACACTCAAACAACATCGAAAAATCGACGTCGAATTCAAGCCTAAGAACTTAGAAACTTTCAAATTCGCATACGATACCAAAACCTATCAAACCTCATTCGAATGGCCTGAAGTTTTTCACACGCGTCAAAAATGACATAACAGACCTACTTTAATTTTTGGAATTCCATTCCGACCCTAATATCAAAATTTCCAATGCCGACCGAAAATGCCAAATTTTCAATTTCACCAATTCAAGCCTAAATCACCAACCTAAGAGACTGAGTGTCTCATTCCACTCCAAAATCACTCCGAACACAAACAACCAACACGATATGATCAAATACAAGCGAACAGCACACAGGGAAGCAGGGAAAATTGGACTGCAACTCATAAAAGGACCGATCGGATCATTACATTTTATTACTACTGAGTATATTTACAACTTAATAAAAACAAAAAATAGACTCCTACTTCACTGGACATTGCGTCTCTAGTGTTGTAGTAGTTTTCACTCACCTGGCAACCTAAACACAACTGATCCGCCGTTCTAATTAGCCTAAAGAAACCAGCTAGTGTACAAACTCTCTCCTCCTTACCCAAAGGACCACTCCTTTATTAATTTATTAAGCGTATATATCGAACTAAAACTTATTTTCTCATGACGTTGGTCTAATTTCAATGATTTAACGACCAAATGTACTTCAAATAAACTTAAATTTATAGTATAAGTTCTAAATCATAAATAACAAACCCCTATTAATAATTTATTAAAACAACAATAAACCTAACAAATCCATTTTGTAAGTTGATATTTTGCCAATGTTCTGGAGTTAGTTGTTAAACAACAACAACTCTACCATAAGTTTCACTTACCATTCAAATTTTCACGTTAAAGGAGCATTATCACAATAAATTCTTATTCCACGGTTTAAATAATTAAAAAGAAAGAAAAAGAAAAAGGAGAGGAGGAGGAGACAATGTACTATATCTGAAGTTAACTAAACTGGGTACTTATTAAATAAATTTACTAAGATGAGTATAAATTAAATAGCAGCAAAATGGGACGTCATGGAACGCTGAGTGTTGCTTTTGAGCATACAAACTCAAACTCTCTCTCTCTGTCCTTTTTTTACTTTCTTTTCTGGGTTCGAAATTAAAAGAAAAACAAAAGACATGGATAAGATATTCAAATGAAGTGTTGGGATTTGATGACTGGCATGCGATTAGCCAAGTATCTCATTCTTTTGTAGGTACCAAATGAGTTTTTCCTTTTGAAATCAACTAAATTAACAAAATGAGATACTCCTGTCGTTATTATTTATGTGAACATATTTGACGAGATACGGAATTTAAAAAAAAATAAAAAAATTTGGAATTTGTGACTCTAAATTAGTCAAAAAATGATTCAAAATATTTGTATGATTATAAAAGTTTCTCATTAACAATAAAATTATAAATTTCAATTACATTATTCCTAAATTTAAAAAGGAACATTCTTTTTCCAACGAATCAAAAAAAAAAAGTTTACATTAGCTGAATGGAGGGAGTAGTACATATCTAGTAGTAGTAGACAAGCAATCATGCTAGTATTCATCCAAAAATTTCCACATCCTTACCTCCACAGTCACGTTATGATGGTAATTCTTTTAGCTATCCGATGATAGGTAAATTAGATTATAATTAGGTTTTAAAGAACTATATTTTTGTATAGCTTTTACGGTAAAAAGAAATAATAAAATGCTCTGGTTAGTGTTTTTCACGCTTTGCAGATTATATCCAATAAAAAAAGTCTGTGGAGTACTTTTTGGATCAATTACGAAGAAAAGAAGGCCAATCATTTAATATCCACAAAGTGCATAAAGCGAAGGGACAAAACCAGAACTGAAGCTTGTCTGCTGCTGTCCGGGCGTAATCGCGGTAGGACCGCGACAGAACACTGCTGCAGATTCTGAAGGCTACTCTGGCCGTGATCCTGGCGTAACCGCGATAGGACCGCGGTAGGATGCGTAAACTTCAGGGACCAAAGTGCAAAAAATGGGATTTTAAGCCCTAAACCCTATATTAAACGAGAGAAGCCGGCCAAGAAAGGGGGAAAGGATTTTTAGAAGTGAAAAACATCATAAGGAAGGGCAAGAGGCAAGGAGGATCATTGAGCATCACTCTTTAATCTTCTTCTTTGTTCTTTTACCTTTGAGTATGAATTCTTTTATGATTTTTGTTATTTTCATGAGTAGCTAACTTTTTAAATATAAGATTTTAGTGGAACCCGTTGGGATGAATTTTTTGTGATATTAATATAGTTTTGATTGGTTGTTAATCTCTATTTGTTCAACTACATTTTTGTTGTAGTTGATTGACGGGCCCTCAATTAGCTATGCTTATTTATTATGTATCTACTTGAGAGAGAGAGTGCATATTTAGGTAGTTGTTTGAACAACTTCACTACGGGAGTATAGACAAGAGTCATAACCGAGGGTTTAGAGGTTGGATTAGAGATAACGATACCTCGGGTGCGATCTAAGTAAACTGTAATGCAAATCGAGCTAGCGTAGCTTCAGAGAGAGCGTCTAATAAATTATCATAATTGCTTTAGAGATATTTATGATAGCCGGAGAGTTCGTGATTGATAGAGGCAACTAAGTCAAAGATATAAGAAACATAAAACTAAGGAAATCAACAACGGGGGGAAAGCATTACCTTAGACCTTTATTCTAATTATTTATAATTCAAGCACAATTAGTTTTCAGCTGGTTATTTATTTTTAATTTTGTCTTCTTGATGATATTAAACAGATATAACTAAATTTAAATTTTTTGTGTGATTCGACTCCAAACTTTTAAATAAAATTATATTTACATCGGTCGTTTATTTTTTTTAGAATTAAAATTGAGCGTGATCACTATCATTTGTTGGTACAAATAATCCAAAAAGTTGTATTTGGGGAAGAGAAAATCTTGAAACAAATGGGCATATTAGAAGTTTTGAGAGAGGAATAAAAGAGACAAATATTTGATGGCGAATGAAAAGGACAAGTCTTGTGAGTATCGTGGACCATAACAAGGACATCACTGCCACAGCTGTTATTGTAAGCCATAATTGGACCACTTTAATTTCTCCAAAAGCACAACTCATCACAGCCTCGTCGCCTCCATTTCGCCGCCAAACTCTATCTATATCATGCCCTATTGTTGAATGGTGGAGTAAGAGTTAAGAACAAAAGATATTTAGCCCGCATTTAGATATAAATTTGATTGAAATTTTAAAAAAATTGAAGTTGTATGATAAATAATTTTTAAAAGTGAAGTTGTATTTGTATATATATTTTGTTTAAAAAAAAGTTTAAAGTTAATGTGTGGAAGAAAGTATTCACTCAAAAACTGCACTAAACCACTTTTTGAGAACTTAAAATTTCTTTTCATAATTTTTCTCAAAACATGACCATATTCGATAAACAAATAATATTTTTAAAAAAATCAATAAAATATATCCAAAATTTATGATCAAGCAGAATCTTAAATTTGGGATAATCTTATTTTCCCCCTTGGACTTGGCCGATTTCAAAAGAGCACTTAGGGGTTGTTTGGTTAGAAATTCTAACAGTATAAATTATGCCGGTATAAGTTATATTGGGATAAGCGATATTGGGATTAGTTATGCCGGGATCGTTGTTTATTCATAGTTTGGTATATTATATTAAGAATGATAATTGCATAATTTTTAAGAAAATGGTATAAGTTATATCGGTGTTAATTTCTCCATCTTCTATAAGGTATAAGTTATTCCGGTGTTAATTTCATTTGCTAATCAAATAGAGTATTATGTGTTGATTTGCGAATAAATTATGTGTTCCGAGGCCTTAAAAGTCCCTTTATCCTCACCTAGATTTGCGTGTATGGTCCGGACGTATATTCGAAACACTTTTATGTAGAAATGTGAATAAATATTAATTTGACCTTTAAAATTAAATTTAAGTTGACTTCGATCAACATTTTGGGTAAACGGACCCGAATCTATGATTTGATAGTCCCGGAGGATCGGCAAAAAAATATAGGATTGCGCATATGTCTAGAATTGAATTTCGAGGTCCCAAATCCGAGAAATAAATTTTTAAAATAAATTTTTACTGAAAATATAAGAGTTTTTTGAAATTTGATTATATTTGAAATTCATGGTATCAGGCCCGTATTTCGATTCTGAATCCCGCTACAAATTCAATATGATATTTAAGATGCGTATGGTGAAATTTGGTAAGAAACGGAAGTCGTTTGATGTGATTCGAACCCGTAGTTTTGAAATTTGATACTTTGAAAGTTTAAAAATTTTCTTCGATTTCTATGTTAAGTTCGTTGCTTAAGATGTTATTTCGGCAATTTGATCGCACAAGTAAGTCCGTAGAATTCTTTTGAGGTTGTGTACATGTTTGGTTTGGAGCCCCGAGGACTCAGGTGAGTTTCGAATAGGTGTTAGAGTATTTTTTGACTTAGAAAATCTGGTATTTTTGTTATTTGCCGGTGTCCGGGTTTTTGAGCTATCGATCGCATAGGTAGGTTCGCGATCGCATAATGTAGTCTCAGGGGGGCTTATTTTGTGCTATGTCATCATTGGGCAACTTCCACGATGGCATAAAGTTAATTCTGGGGGTCACCATTTGTTATATGCCAAAGTAAGGCTTCCCACGCTATCGCACTGAGTTAACTAGGCCTGGGGAAGGGAAACCTATTTTCTTCTATGCAATCGCACTCCTTGCCCCACAATCGCAATGCCCGTCCCCCTTACCCTATGCAAACACATTTAATTGTGTGCAAATGCATAGGTTCCCTGTCCAGATATTTTAAAACAGTAACAAAACGAGATTTCTTCAAAATTTCATAACTTTTTCACTTAAAAACTTGGGCGATTTTTGAAGAGGTATTTCAGCACAAAATCACAGGTATGTGTTCTTAGACTTATTTTCTTCAATTTCCATTAACACGTATTAGATTTTTAGGCCTAAATCATGTTCTTAATGGTAGAAAATTGGGGATTCGGGTAGAGTTAGGGATTTTTGAATAGTTGGAATTTAGACCTTGTTTTGGGGTCGAATTCCAAAACTAAGTACATATTTGGGCTCGTAAGTCAATGGGTGGTCTTTTGGTCTGAAACTTGTGTTTTGACCAAGCGGGCCCGGGGTCGATTCTTTACTTTTTGTGAAAAATAAAAGAAAATATATAATTAACCATTAGGTATGAAATCTTTAGCATTTCTTGATGTTGTTAAATCAATTTGGACTAGATACAAGTTATTTGAAGGGCTAATTCTAAAGGAAAAGCGGCGTTGGAGGCTTGGGTTGTCCGTGGAAGTTTGAGGTAAGTATTTGGTCTAACCTTAGCTTGAGAGATTATGAGTTGTGTCTTATTTATTATGTGTTAACCGTGGAGTACGACATATAGGCATGATGATGAGTATCAATACATCAGTGTCAAGCATGCACGCGAGTCTTGTATTGTCATTTTTTGACTCTGTTGTGGTTTATTAGTGCTTCATATGAGAATTATATCATCGTTCCCTTGCTAGAATGTTGTTGTGATATTATTGTTCTTTACCGGGATGTTGTTGTAGTATTATTATTCCCTTGCCGGGATGTTGTTATTATATTATTGTTCCCTTACCAGAATGTTGTTGTTACATTATTGTTCCCTTGCCGGGAAGTTGTTGTTACATTATTGTTCCCTTACCGGGATTCTCTTATGATTGGTGTTGATAAATAAAATGGGAGCGGTTTGGACGCGTGCAACAGTAATATATGAAATGGGAGCGGGTTGTACGCCTGCAATAATAATAATATATGAAATGGGAGCGGGTTGCATGCCTGCAACAGTAATATATAAAATGGGAGCGGTTTGCATGCCTGTAACGGTAATATATGAAATGGGAGCGGGTTGCACGCCTGCAACAATGATATATGAAATGGGAGCAGGTTGCACGCCTACAATGGTAGTATATAAAATAGGAGCGGGTTGCACACCTGCAACGGTACTATATGCAATAGGAAAGGGTTGTATGCCTGCAATGGTACTATATGAAATGGAAACGGGTTGCACGCCTGCAATAGTACTATATGAAATAACATCAGGTTGCACGCCTGCAATGGTATTACATGTGTATTTGCTTCTTATTTCCTTATCTTCTGATGGTAATCGATTTATGGGTTCCCTACATTTCTCTACTATTATTCAGTTGTTATCTATTACTCCCCGCAACATGCTTCCCCGCCCAACTTTAGCTGTAATTATTTGGTTTTATTTCTACTGTATATGAATTAACTATACAGGTTTATTTGGTAGTCTAGTCCTAGCCTCGTCAATACTTTGCAGAGGTTAGGCTAGACACTTACTAACACATGCGGTCGGTTGTGCTTATACTACATCCTGCACTATGTGCAGATACTGATACTGAGCATTTGGACGACAGTGAAGGTGCTCTCCTCAGTCCACTCAGGCGACCCGAGGTAGTCATACAGACGTTCGCGGGCCTTGGCGTCTCCTCCTATCATTTCTCTATCTATTTTTACTTATTCATAGACAAACTGGTGTATTTTCATTTAGACCTTTTTGTAGTATTCTTAGATAGTCTGTGACTTATGACACCAAATTCTGGGTAGTATTGTATTTCAGATTATGTAGCAAATATATATTAATAGTTAAGTTTTCGTCTTCCGCATTTCTAGTTATTTAGTTTATTCCACTACTTAAATCATTTATTACTTAGAATTATTGAATATGCTTGATAAAAAGAATAATAAATTTAAAAAAAATCAGCTTGCCTAGCTTTCACGAGTAGGCACTATCACGACATCTGAAGGTGGGAAATTCGGGTCGTGACAAGTGGTATCAGAGCTCTAGGTTACATAGGTCTCACAATTCACGGACAAGCTTAGTAGAGTTTGAGGAATCGGTACGGAGATGTCTATATTTATCCCCAAAGGCTACAGAGTTAGGTAAAATTTCATATCCATTCTTTCCTGTCGTGCGATTTTGTTCTCACAATGCTAAATTAAAACCTCTACCCTTGTCCTTTCGGAATAGTAAGGTCACTTACTATTTCTTCAGACGAACAACAGCACAAATTTGTGATAGATCAGCTATGCCTTTGGAGGCTTTGTAGAGGTTGGATAGGTTTCACCAAGCTCCTCACTACCACTTTCAGCGATGCATCTTGTGAAGATCCCTAGGATTATTTAGACAGCTGTCATGAGGTTCTCAGGAACATGGGCATAGTGGAGACCAATGGGGTCAACTTTGGTACTTTTTTCTTATCTGGATCTGCCAAGACTCGGTGGAGAGATTATCGTTTGGCTAGACCAGTTGGGTTACCAGCTTTGACTTGGGATCTTTTGTCTCAACTATTTCTGGAGAAGTTTCTTCCTATCACTTAGAGAGAGATCTATCAGAGGCAGTTTGAGCGTCTCCAGCAGGGTTTTATAACTGTTACTTAGTATTAGACCAGGTTTATTGATTTGGCCCGTCATGCTCTTCGTATATTTCCCACTGAGAGAGAGAGAGAGAGAGGAGAGACTGAGGATGTTCATTGAGGGACTCATTCATCCTATTCGACTTCAGATGGCTAAGGAGATGGGGAGTGAGATTTCTTTCCAAGAGACGGCCAATGTGGCCAGGAGAGTTAAGATGGTTATATCGCAGGGAGGCGGTCAGGGGTCTGATATGAGACCTCATCATTCAGAAAAATTCAGTGGCGACTCGTCTGGAGGCAGGGATTCATGTGGTAGAGGCTATCGTCCTAGACCTTTTCAATCAGCACTTCAGAATTCTCATGGTGCTTCAGGTGGCTGTGATTGTCACATGTAGAATTCTGATCACCAGTCTTACAGTGCATCACCAGCTCCTATCAGTGCACCTCCGCTTCAAAGTTTTTAGGGTCGTCAGTCCCAGCAGTCGAGGGCTTGTTTTACTTGTGGCGACACGAGGCATATTGCTAGATTTTTTCCTCATGCACCAAGCAGTTCTCAGCACTAGGGTTCCCGTGCCATGGTTCAAGCACCGAGATTTCCACCGTCCATCCAGCCATCTAGATGTGGAGGTAGAGGTGCTAGAGGTGGAGGTTGAGGTATTACAGGTGGAGCTTAAGACACTAGAGTGGAGGCCAGCCAATAGCAGGCCGTCCCGGAGATGTAGTTTATAGTGGTGGGGCCCGGGCCCGATGTTATGCTCTTCTAGGCAGACCTCAGACTGAGGCTTCCGATGCAGTTATCACAATGATTGTTTGAGTTCTCTTGTATATGTGTCTACACCAGTGGGTGATTTTAATATAGTAGATCGTGTCCATCGTTCATGTATAAATGTGATTGGGGGTCTTGAGACCCAAGTAGTCATATTACTGTTAGACTTCGTTGATTTTGATGGCATATTTTGGATAGACTGGTTATCACCTAACCACGCAATCTTGGACGGTCATGCCAAGACTGTGACCTTAGCCTTGCTGGGGTTGCCTCGTTTAGAGTGGAGAGGGAATCCTGATCATTCTACCCGTAGTGTTATCTCATATGTGAAGGATCGGCGTATGGTCGAGAAGGGATGTTTGGATTATTTGGCATATGTTCGTGATTCTAGTGCTGAGGTTCCTTCTATTGATTCTGTGCCTATTATTCGTGACTTTCCTAAGGTATTTCCTTCAGACTTGCCGGGTATTCCACCCCGATAGGGATATTGACTTCTGTATTGATTTGGCTCCAGGCACTCAGCCCATTTTTATCCCATCGTATCGTATAGCCCCCGCCTGAGTTGAAGGAGTTGAAGGATCAGTTGTAAGACTTGCTTGAAAAAGGCTTTATTCGACCAAGTGTCTCGCCTTGGGGTGCGCCGGTGTTGTTTGTTAAGAACAAGGATGGATCGATGCGAATGTGGATGATTTGTTTACAATCAAGAATAAGTATCCATTACCGAGGCTTGATGATTTGTTTGATCAACTTCAGGGTACCAAGGTATTTTTGAATATTGACCTGAGATCGGGCTACCATTAGTTAAGGATTAGGGCATCTGATGTCCCTAAGATAGCTTTCCACACTCGGTACGGGCATTATGAGTTCTTGGGGATGTCATTTGGGTTGAAAAATTCCACAGCACCTTTCATAAATTTGATGAACCGAGTGTTCATACATTACTTGGATTCATTCATGATAATCTTCATTGATGATATTTTGATTTATTCCCTCATCTGGGTGGAGCACGAGCAACATCTGAGAGTTGTTCTTTAGACTTTGAGAGATAGTTAGTTGTATGCTAAGTTTTCGAAGTACGAGTTTTGGTTAGAATTAGTTGCTTTCTTGGGTCATGTTGTTTCAGCAAAGGGTATTCAGGTAGATCCAAAGAAGATACATGCAGTCAAGGACTGGCCTAGACCCGCATCAATTACAGAGATCCGACGTTTCTTGGATTTGGCAGGCTATTACCATCGATTTTTGGAGGGGTTTTCATCTATTGCAGTCCCGATGAATAGATTGACCTAGAAGGGTGCCCAATAGGTGATCGTACGAGTGTGAGGTGACCTTTCAGAAGCTCAAGATAGCTTTAACGACGGCACAGATGTTGGTTTTGCCCACAGGTTCAGGGCTATATACAGTTTATTGTGATGCATCTCGTATTGAACTTGGTGTGGTGTTGATGCAGGATGGCAAGGTTATTGCATATTCTTCACGTCAGTTAAAGATTCAAGAGAAGAATTATCCAATTCATGATTTGGATTTAGCAACCATTGTTCATGCATTGATGATTTGGAGGCATTATCTATATGGTGTGTCATGTGAGGTGTTCACGGATCACAAGAGTTTTCAATACTTGTTCAAACAGAAGGAGTTAAATTTGAGGTAGAAGAGGTGGTTGGAGCTACTGAATGACTATGATATCACCATCTTATATCATCCGGTGAAGGCCACTGTGGTGGCCAATGTTTTGAGTAGGAAGTCAGCCAGTATGGGCAGTCTTACATATATTCCTGCCGATGAGAGACCGCTTGCTTTGGATGTTCAAGCTTTGGACAATCATTTTGTGAGGTTGGATGTTTCGGAGCCCAGGCCCAGCCATGTATTAGCTTGCACAGTCGTTCGTTCTTCTTTATTGGAGCGTATCTGAGATCGGCAGTGTGATGATCCTCATTTGTGTATCCTTAGAGACACGGTGCAACTCGGTGGTGCCAAGCAGGTTACATTAGGAGATGATGGGGTTTTGAGGCTTTAGGGTCGAGTTTGTGTGCCTAATGTGGATGGACTCCGAGAGTTGATTTTAGAGGAGGCCCATAGTTCCTGGTACTCTATTCATCCGGGCGCCGCCAAGTGTATCAGGATTTGCGGCAACATTATTAGTTAAGAAGGATGATAAAGGATATCTTTGCGTATGTGGATCGGTGTTTGAATTGTCAACAGGTAAAGTACAAGCATCAGAGACCTGGCGGTTTGTTTCAGAGGATTGAGCTTCTCGAGTGAAAGTGGGAGCACATCACTATGGGCTTTGTTGTTGGACTCCCATGGACTTAGAGGAAGTTCAATGCAGTGTGGGTTATTGTTGATAGGCTGACTAAGTCAGTGCATTTCATTCCTGCCGCAGTCTCTTATTCTTCCAAGAGGTTAGCTGAGATCTATATCTGAGAGATTGTTCATCTTCGTGATGTGCCCGTCTGTATCATTTCTGATCGAGGTACATAGTTTACCTCACATTTATGGAGAGCAGTTTAGTGTGAGTTGGGCACGCGGGTTGAGTTGAGCAAATCGTTTCATCCTCAGACAGATGGGTAACCCTGGCAGACTATGCAGATTTTGGAGGATATGCTCCGGTCTTGGAGGCTCATGGGATTAGTTTTCACCTTTAGCGGAGTTTTCCTAGAACAACAGCTACCAGTCGAGTATCCAGATGGCTCCTTATAAGGCTTTGTACAGTAGGTGGTGCGGGTCGCTGGTTGGATGGTTTGAGCCGGGAGAGGCTCGATTTTTGGGTACAGATCTAGTACAGGATGCCTTGGACAAGGTCAAGATCATTCAGGATATCCTTCATACAGCTCAGTCCAGGAAAAAGAGTTACACTAACCGTAAGGTTTGTAATGTGGCCTTCATGGTTGGTGAGTGAGTGTTGCTTCGGGTGTCGCCTATGAAGGGCGTGATGAGATTTGGACCGGTTCGTCAGTTGAGATTGAAGAGGTTACCTTCTGTTCATGTTTAGTAGAGAGGTCAGCCTGCCGAGGCATCAACCTGGGAGTCCAAGTCTGATATACAGAGCCGTTATCCCTATCTTTTCTCCGACTCAGGTACTTCCTTCTTATTTCCGTTCTAGGACGAGCGGTTGTTTTAGAGGTGGAAGATGTGATGACCCAAATGGTCATCACTTGATTTGCGAATAAATTCTGTGTTCTTAGGCTTTAGAAGTCTCATTTTTCCTCACCTAGATTTACGTGCTCGGTTCGAGTGTACATCCAGAACGCTTTTATGTGGAAATATGATAAAAAAATATTAATTTGACCATTAAGATTGAATTTAAGTTGACTTTGATCAATATATTGGGTAAACTGACTTTGACCTATGATTTAACGGTACGCGATGGTCCATAGAAAAATATGGGACTTGGGAGTATGTCCGGAATCGAATCCAAGGTCCCGAGCCCGAGAAATGAGTTGTTGAAAGAAATTGTTTTGCTGAAAATATAAGTATTTTTGGAAATTCGATTATATTTGAAATTTATGGTATCGGGCCCATATTTTGGTTCGAAAACCGGTACATGTTCAATATTACATTTAATATGCGTCTTTGAAATTTGGTAAGAAACGAAAGTCATTTAATGTGATTCGGATCATAGTTGTGAAATTTGATACTTTGAAAGTTTTGAGTTTTTTTTTTAGATTTCTATGCTAAATTCGTTGTTTAATATGCTATTTTAGCGATTTGATCGCACGAGTAAATTCGTAGGATGTTTTTGTGTTTGTGTACATATTTGGTTTAGAGCCCGAGGGCTCGAGTGAGTTTCGGATAGGCGTCGGAGTGTTTTTGGACTTAGAAAATCCGGTGTTATTGTTGTTTACTAGTGTCTAGGTAATTGTATCATGTGATTGCATAGTGTAGTCTCAAGGGGCCCTATTTTGTGCTATACGATCGCAGAGCAACTTCTGCGATCGCATAGAGTTAATTCTGGGGGTCACAATTTGTTCTATGCGAAAGCAAGGCTTCTCACGCTATCACACTGAGTTAACTAGGCATGGGGAAGGGAAACCTATTTTCTTCTATGAGTCACATTCCGCTCCCCGCGATCTCAATGCCCATCCCCCCTTACCCTATGCGAACAAATTCAATTGTGTGCGAACGCATAGGTTCCTTGTCCAGTTATTTTAAAATAGTAGCAAAAAGGAATTTCTTCAAAACTTCATAACTTTTTCACTTAAACTCGAACTTGGGTGATATTTGAAGAGGGATTTCACCACAAAATCATAGGTATGTGTTCTTAGACTTGTTTTCTTCAATTTTCATTAACACCCATTAGATTTCTAGGCCTAAATCATGTTCTTAAGGATAGGACTTGGGGATTTGGGTAGAGTTAGGAATTTTTGAATAATTGGAATTTAGCCCTCATTTTGGGCTCGGATTTCGAAACTAATTATATATATGGGCTCGTGGGTGAATGGGTGATCGGATTTTGGTCCGAACCATATATTTTGACCAAGTGGGCCCGAGGTCGATTTTTGACTTTTTGGGAAAAATAATAGAAAACATATAATTAAGCATTGGGTATGAAATTTTTAGTATTTATTGATGTTGTTAAATCAATTTGAACTAGATACGAGTTATCTAGAGGAGAATTCTAAAGGAAAAATGGTGTTTGAGGCTTGGGTTAGCCATGGAAGTTTGAGGTAAGTGTTTGGTCTAAGCTTAACTTGAGGGATTAGGAGTATTGTCTTATTTGTTATGTAATAACTATGAAGCACGACGTATAGACAAGTTGACGAATATGTACACATAGGTGCCAAGTATGTCTGTGAGTCTTGTATTGTAATTTTATGACTCTGTTATGGTTTATTTGTGCTTCAAATAAGAATTATATCAGCGTTCCCTTGTGTCACACGTCCTTTTTCCTACATCCCCAGAAGGGAGTAGGGGACTTTTTTTCAATTTAAGTGACAATCGAAATGGGATTATCTATTTAAAATTCAAGTTCGCCACTTGGAATATTTTTATGGCGTCCCAGTTCACCGGTTCAAATCCCGAATCAAGGAAAAGATTTACACTGTTTTACAGTCCGCGAACACAGAAATCCGGGTAAGAAATTCTATTAACCGGGAGAAAATATTTGGCATTCCCGGATTCCTTGGTTCTAGCACGGTCACTCAACTATTATAATTGGCCTATTATCTGATTTTAATACATGTTTTAGCCTATGGTTCAATTTTAACTTTATAACCACTTTTGTTTAATTATTTTTAGGAAAGATTCAACGTCGTCTAAAACACGTCTTGAACCACGTGACATAAATGCACCTGCGGTTTACAATATATTTTATCTAACATTGTTGATATTTTAATTTAAATCACATAAATGAACACCCGAATTTAAAAAAATTAATATTAAAATAACGCGCATAAAGCAACTATGCACTTTCAACTTAACTAGGACCGTGAATCCAACGCCACGGAAGCAAATTGAATCCAGCCCCAAAACTTTTACAAACCACTGATAGTGACTATGTTATCTAAATGTACTAAACAAATTCATGATACTAGCACGAATAAAACACGACACTGATAAAAAGTTGAAGAATAAAGTAAGACTAAATACAATCATCCAATTAGTATTTGACCTGGGTTATTTCCGGAAGAAAACCAATCGATACGTCAATCATCTCGTAGTACCAACAATAACAGAGATTGAGCAAGAAAAAGTATAGCGTCGTTTAAACCACAAAATAAATACTGTTGATATTAATTTGAAAGGACCCATCTCAACAACAAAAGGGAGCAGATATGGTATACCTCATTTACAACTTTAATATCCTCTCCGTTTCTCCTCCACGAACTGAAAATCAGCAACAATGACTTGGACTGAAACCTCGATGACGACCTCAACAGCTCAATGATTGGAAACCTCTCCCGTTTCTGTCACTATTTCTGCTGGATTTCCTGCCAATTATGGTAGCGGCAGATGTGAGAGGGTGGAACGGTAGCAGTGTGTGTGTGTGTTCGCCGGAGATGGTAGACTCGTAATGAACGGAGGTCTGACAAGGGTTATTGAGTTCCGGAAATGGCTGCCTCTGTGTGTGTACCTTTCTGATGACGGCCGGTTATGAGGTGAAGAAGAAGAAGCGGAGACGGAGGGGGTTGTGTGCTCGAACGGTCTTGTGAAGATGAGCAGTGGCTGCTGTCATTTTCCGGCGAACTTGGTTAACGGATAGAAGCAGAGGGGTTGTCGTTTTGGTGATTATCATTCAGGGGTCGTTGTTTTTGATTTGTCGAAGAAGAAGAAACAAACACGGGGAATTCTATCCCTTTGGCTCAAGAAGAAGATCGAACTTTTATGGTGAAAATGGTTGATCTCTGCATGCTCATGTAGACCTAGGAGAAGAAGACGACGTGGGGGTGGGGGTGTCTTGTGATGTTAAACGGCACTGCTTGTCAGCCTTTTTCGTTTTTGTCCATCTTCTGCCCATTTTAGGCGTTGTATGTCTAGGTTTACGGGTCTAGGTGTTAGGGTTGGGTATTGGGTATTGGGTATTGGGTGTGGGCTTAGATTATTTGGGCCTTAAGATTGGGCCCAAGACTCCTAAAATTGTTATTTAAAATCATAGCTAAATTTCTTTAATATACAACAACAATAATAATAACCCAGTATAATCCACTTAGTGGGGTCTGGAGAGAGTAGTGTGTACGCAGACCTTACCCCTACCCTTGGGTAGAGAGGCTGTTTCCAAATAGACTCCCGACATCCTTCCTCCAAGAACTTCTCACCTTGCTTTTGGGAGACTCGAACTCACAATCTCTCGGTTGGAAGTGGGGGTTGCTTACCATCATAGCAACCCCTCGTATAAGATAACTATACTACATAATGTAAAAATAAATTCTAATTAATTAAATTAAACTATATTAAAACATGAAACTAATATAAATTTTTTGTATTTTCAAGATTATATGAAAATAATAATAAGGTACTATTTTTGTATTATTTAAGATTAAAAATAATTACAAAACATTAATGAACCTATTTTTTTGTAATTTTTATTTTCTTGTAATAAAGTATAAAGTAAAAGAGTAAAAATGAGTTGAAATAGTTATATTAGGGCTAAATTAAATATTTACGTGCTAAAATGTAAAAATTCTTGGGGAGGGTCAAAAATCACATGTCTACACCTTGCCGGGTCATTGTTGTGATATTTTTATTCCCTTATCGAGATATTGTTGTAGTATTATTATTCCCTTGCCGGGATGATATTGTTATATTATTGTTCCCTTACCAGGATGTTGTTGTTACATTATTGTATCCTCGTAGGAATGTTGTTGTTATATTATCCCCTTGCCGGGATTCTTTGATGATTGGTGTTGATAAATGAAATGGAAAAGGGTTGCATGCCTACAACGGTAATTTATGAAATTGGAGCGGGGTGCACGCCTACAACTGTAATATATGAAATGGGAGTGGGATTTACGCTTGCGACGGTAATATATAAAATGGGAGCGGGGTGCATGCCTGCAACTCTAATATATGAAATGGGAGCGGATGGCATGCCTACAACAGTACTATATGAAATGGGAGCTGGCTGTACGCCTGTAACGGTACGATATGTAATAGTAACGGGTTGCATGCCTGCAACAGTACTATATGAAATGGGAGCGGATTGCACGCCTACAACGGCATTATATGAAATGGGATCGGGTTGCACGCCTGCAACGGTATTACATGTGTATTTGCTTCTATTTCCTTATCTTCTATTGGTAATCGATTTATGGCGTTCCCTAAATATCTCTGTTACTCTGTTGCTATTTGTTACTCCCCGTAGCATGTTTCTCTCGCCCAACTTTAGCTGTAATTATCTACTTTTATTTTTGTTGTATATGATTTAACTGCACAAGTTTATTTGGTGGTCTGGTCCTAGCCTCGTCATTACTTCGCCGAGGTTAGGCTAGACACTTACTAGCACATGAGATTGGTTATACTGATACTACACTTTGCATTGTGTGCAGATACTGATATCAAAGCGTTTGGACCGCACTTAGGGTGTTGTCTTCATTCCACTCAGACGACCCGAGGTAGTCCTACAGACATCCGCAGGCCTTGGCATCTCCTCCTATCACTTCTCTTTCTTTTTTTACTTATTCAGAGACAGACTGGTGTATTTTCATTCAGACTTTCTTTATAGTATTCTTAGATAGTCCGTGACTTGTGACACCAAATTTTGGGTAGTATTGTATTTGAGATTATGTAGCAAATGTTTTGTAAGTAATTAAGTTTTTGTCTTCCGCAATTCTAGTTATTTAGTTTATTTCGCTGCTTAAATCACTTATTACTTAGAATTATTAAATATGCTTAATAAAAAGGGAAATAATTTTAATATACTCAGGTTGCCTAGCTTTCATGTGTAGGCATTATCATGATTTCCGAAGGTGAAAAATTCAGATCTTAACGGTATTATGATAATTTTAAATTTTTATACTACCCTTATACCTTTTTATACCTCGTATCAAACGACCCTTTAAACTTTGCGAACCCCTATTTATATGAAATGATATAAACATCACCTTTTATGGCCAACATATTCAAGGGATGTGGTGTGTTGCACGCACCAGTAATGTGATTTTTCTTTTCCTAATGCTTTTTTTATTTTCTTTTTTGTCTATTTTCTTATTCATAGTTTTTCTTATTAGTTACTGAAAGGAGAGGGCTGAAGGAGCCATGGTATTCAGCCAAAACGAAAGAAGAAAAGAAGAAAAGAAGAAAAAAGAAAAAATTGAAAAAGAGAATAGAAAAACACATTTAACAAAAAAATAATTCAGATATGAAATTTTTACCTTTTCGGTCTTCTCACTCTCTTCAAGAGAGATATACACTTTCCATGCAACAAAAGATGGTATTAACACCACCTCAAGTAAATATAAGGAGATAATAGGACTCCTGCGAGGTTTAAGTGCATGTTTGGACTGAAGGAAGATTTTTTTTTAAAAGAAAATTAATTTTTTTTCAAAATCAGTATTTATTTATAAAATTTTTAATTTTCATTTGAGGAAGCATTTTGAAAATTTTTGAAATTTAAAAAAAAAACTTTAAAAAGTTGTTTTTCAAAATTTTCACTGAAATCACTCACAAAACTTCAAAAACAACCTAAATTGAAATTATGTCCAAACACAACTCTAAATATCAAATACCATTATCACTTGAAATTTTTTTTAATAACTTTTTGGAATTTTATAATTCTTATGTCCAAACACCTACTAAATGTTCCTCTGGAATAATCAGCCAAGTCCATAGCGGAAATAATGTGTTTTTCCTTTAAATTTCCATATGAATTTATACATTGATGTCTTAACGTTTAAAATATGTATAAAGATGTAAATACAAATAATAGACAATTCTCCAAAACATTTGGCATCAGAGATTTTAACTAAGCGAATTATATATATATATATATATATATATATATATCTTTTTTAAATGAGGAGAATTATAACTTGTAGTCTTTGTGTAGTTTGTTAAAAAAGTTTAAGAAAAATAAAAGTTTGATTTAATTTGTTTTAGTTTCATAAATAAATTAAGCTGATTCTCGATAAGCAACGAGTGTCAGTAAGAGGATAAATGAGTAAATATAAATTATAATTTTACAATAGAAGCTAAAGATACCTGTTCGACTTCTTAAATGACAATTATAAAGACATCAGTTTGTGATTGAGGAAATATTGAACTAACTCTGATTCGATTCATCATAGGCATGTCATCGACCACAATTTTGAAAAAAATTCAATAAGATAATTATTGAGTTGAAGTATTTGACGATCAACAAAGTTTGTTAACATACAATATTTGAAGCATCAGATTCTCAACGTAGTTATTTAACTGTTGTAAAAATCAGCTCTTCAGGTTGATGATTGTACGTCAGTGCAAGACAATAACAAAATCTCAAGATTACCCAGGTCCGAGTTTGATAGAAGAAGGATGCGGGGTTGTTGCCCAAGAAGATACAAATAAATCAGTAAGAGACAAGAGTACCAAAACTTGTGGAGTTCTTGGAACGTAGGACTCCTATCAAACGAGAAGCTCACTATGAATTAGACTCCTAGATCTTGAAGTCCAGAAGTTTAAATACTATCAATTTTAAACTTCTGAAATTATCCTTTCATATATCAACAGAATAATTACATTTTGTACACCCTCGTCGAGTACCAATGTTCTGTTCTGCTTGAATTACTATAATAAATGTGTTTTAGAAATTGAATTGTAATCAAAGTGGCACTACCAATTAATGATTTGGAATGAGTGTTTGCTTTACAAGTTAGAGTAATTTATAAATCAATAGACGTAGTAGGAGTACCTGAGAGTATTGAATTACAGTCTTGTAACTGATACATTTCGGCTTATTATTCTAGTGGAGTTGAAGTTGAAATTCCTATGCAGTAGATCGTAGTTTTTGCACAATTTGAGTCGGGTAATTTTCCATATAAAAATTATTGTGTTTACTTTACTTCTTATTTTGCTTCACGTTAAGGAATACGGTAAAAAACCAAGTTCTTTAATAATTCATATGAGAACTCAAACTAACAAGTGGTATCAGAGCAGTTTCTCTCATATACATAGCTAACACCTAAAGAGATCTTGGAAGCAAGATGAGTGCACCACTCGGAATTAATTAAGGATAATCAACTACCAGTCTACCCCTATTTCATGGAAAATATTACAGTTGGTTGAAAGTAAGAATGAGAAACTTCCTAACATCTAAAGACTATGAACTATGAATCATAGTGAACTAAGGTCCATTAACTTCAATTTTCACTAGTTTTGTATTCTTTTACAAAAACAAGTGCACATTTCTTTATTTCATTGATACCGCTCCAAAATCACCCCGCACTTAGTCCCTTATTTCTTTTTTTAGCGCTTAAAATTAAAGTATTTAAGAGGTACAAAGATCAAAACAATGTCAATTAAGAATAAAGAAGGGTATAAGCTTGTAGTGTGGGTGCCAAATAAAAGTGTATAGGCTCAAAATGGTTAACTAGGGATAAATTTTATTCATGGTAAGTAATTAAGCTCAAAAAGATCAAAGAAAGCATAAAATTATTTTTCAAACCGAGCATCACCTAACATTTCACTTCGACTCACATACCGGGCAAGTTCTAGATACAAGTACAATACATAAAGTACACAGAAACCTCATCACACATGGCACATGACTCACTAAGGACATTTTCATTCAAACTCTCAACTAATGCAAGTCTGCACAAAGCCACGAGATATTAAGCATTAAGCACAAAGTAACATAAGTCATGTAAATGAGACATAGGCGTCAATAATATGCTATCCAATTTGTACAAGCGCCATCGATATTTAAGACATAGGGAAGATACTACATATGTCAAAGCCTATGTATGCTACTATCAAACAAGACAAAGGCTTCTAGATTCATCATTCTTCCTTCTTTTATTTCCTTTACCTTATTTACTCTAAAAATAAAAATTACTACTACCCGGTTCAAACTACACCCTATGAAAAAGAACCGAGGCGCAAAGAAAAATCACAGGGGATTATTACTACCTAAAGAAAGCTAAAAGATATATTTTTGAATTTTTATTTATACTTTAATCCCTCAAGAAAACTCTATAGGAGACCCATCATCGGGAAAAGTTTAATAATTTTCTACTCTCTTTTTTTCGATTTTTCTCATAGCTACTAAAACACTACACATGTACAAAAATAAAAACAAGAAGTTAATATTTTTTTAACATCCTACTACTAATTTAGAGAAATTCTTCCACCCCACACTTAAAAGAATGCAATATCCGCAGTGCACAAATAAAGCAAAATAATAACAGAGGTGGACAAGAAACTTCCTGATAGACCAAAGGCCGAAGCAAAGGCAGCTCATGAGGTACTCAGACTTCCCCTAAGCATAGTCTTTTGTGTGGTTATCACCATCTAACTTGATTTTGTACTCTTCCAATGGCTTTGCTTCCTATGTTTATAATCCCACAAAATAAAAATAATGGTACAAAGATAATAGGCAAAAAAATAAACAAAATAAATAAATAAATAATACTAAATATGGGTTGCCTCCCAACAAATGCCTAATTTAATTTCGTGGCACGCGCGAACCACTTTTTGCCTCCATCATGAACTTGTGAATTGTACCCCTAACATGGCATTTAAGTCTGCAGCTATGCTCCAATGGTGGGGATAAAAAGATAACCAAGCCAACCAATAAAATTTTCGCTCTACACCTCTTAACCTTTAAATGAGGAGTGTAATTTTTGGGGTTTTCAAGAATATAGGCACCCCGTTCCTCGTCCGTTGGCTCCTCCAAAGGCTTAAATGACTTAATCTTCATGTCATCATCCAAACACAATGTTGAAAAATGTATGGAATGAGGAACAATAAGCTCCAAATCTAAAATTGCGTCATTATGTACATCCTCATATGTATACACACTAGAATCTTCTATTATAACATGATTTGCTTCCTCGAATGGCTTAAGTGTACTTTTCTCAACATGGGCATCATCAACAAACATATACTCGAATAGTTGACAATCCAGTTTTAGCTCCTCAATTGGGCATATAAGATCCTTTTCAACTTCACACAACTCATTATTATTTTGCTGGGCGTTAGACACATTAACCGTTGCAATTAATTTAGCTCCCAAGTTGTGAATAACATTGCCAAGTTTTTTTTTCTTGTACCAGTTCAGCTCTTCCTTTTATTAAGTCTTTTATCTCATATGTAGTTCGCTCACGTTGAGACTAATATATTTCCAATCTTTTAGCTTGTTCCACCAGCCAAGTTTGACTCGTAATCTCCTCTTTTTCAAAATTTTTCTATTGCTGGTACTCGCTCTCTTCGTTCAATTCTTCCATATTGGCGTTCATTCTTATGACTGCTGCCCTCATTCTTTTCATATCTTTTTTGAGTCCATCATGTTGCTCTGCTACTTGCCTCAAAATATCGCTAATATATGCCTCGGGTTTCATATCCTGCACTTCATTGCCCCTATCAAACTCACAAACATCATTAAAAAGATCATAATAAGGGCTCAGAAAAGGATGAAAACAATTAGGATAACCATTCCAATGGCCATCTTGACCACTACACATATTACAAATATTCCACTCAGAGAATTGAGATTGTGCACACAACTCGCTCCTGAGAATATTCTGATAAATTTTCCACTAGTGGGGCCCTACACAATATGGACAAGGAGCATCAAAATAAGAATAACCATCATTTGATGAATTTTCATTACAAGATGCCATGTTAAAATAAAAAAATACTAACTAAACTAAAGCAAAAAAAATAATAGAAAAAATAAATATATGTCTAATATGGAAAAATAGCTAATTTCCAAGTCCCAGGCAACTTCGCCAAAATTTTGTTGTGGGCAAACGTACACGCTAATATATGCGGTCGCCAAGTAATAAAGTGACTAAAAGTCGGATATCGAACCCACGGGGACTTGTGATCAACTATTAACTAAATTATACTGTCTTATCTGAACAAGAACTAAACCTAAAAACATTTGATTCTAGATTAATTAAATAAATAAAAATAACTAACGAACTCTGAACAAGGAAAAAACGGATTTTTATGATATCAATATAATAAAAATGATCTAGGGTCATGTGCTATCTATCATTCCTATTGTATTCTTCAATTGAATTGATTAACTAATTTATCTAGTTTATTGGTTGACCGGGTTAATATTGTTCATAAGAATTTATCGAGTTCTTACTTGCCTATAAAAGCGAACCTAATGCCTATATGTCTATGGAGTTAGAATCAACAGGAACACATTTATAATTCCTGTATATCAACCAAGCAAGACAATTAGGTATATGTCTATCATAATCGCGAATCTGTTTCCCAATTTCGAGGTTCAAGAACTTGCTTTACTCAATCATATATGCAATTTAGAATTCCCATTTTCGAGTTCAATTTAAAATTTGTAGATAGTATTCAATTGGTGATCGAGCAATCAAATAATTAAGTGCAAGATTGAATAAACTAAGAAATCAAAATCAATATCCGAATAACAATAGTCATAAAAGAACCACAACCCTAGAACATGAAGTTTATCTCCACATGGACATTGTAGAAAATCATTCTATCTATGATATGTGCGCTTTGGTTGTATTAGCATGATTTTAAGGTATAGGTTTTGATGAATGACAAACAATGAAGTCAAGTGTCAAACAACAATATTATATGACAAACAATCAAGATTGAATGCCGAGAAGCATATTGATGACGGAATTGCATAGTCAAGCCAAAGACGAGCTCAAATGTTCAAGACCGAAGACCCAAAGCGTAGGTCGTTAGGTAGAACCTATGTAAGAGCAACGTTTAAGTTATCTCGTCCTTTGGCTTAACATTAGGTCATCATAAATATGCATTAAATCATTTTATTAAATCATATTTATCATAAACATATTTCAAATACTTCAAACAAAATGATGTTAAAGTTCTCATTTTAATCAAAATGTTTTTTGAAGTAAGTTTTCAAATCTGGACTAGAATAATCGATTATACAATCTGCATAATCGATTATGCTGTAGACCGTTGCCAGTGTTTGAACACTGGAACAGAATAATCGATTATGCAAAATCAAGTAATCGATTATTCAGCAGAAAATCAGCTTCTGATTTTCGGAACGTTGGAAGAATAATTGATTATGCAGAATCAAGTAATCGATTATTCAGCAGAAAATCAGCTTCTGATTTTCGGAACGTTGGAAGAATAATCGATTATACAAATCCAATAATCGATTATCCTTGCATAAAATCAGCATAATTGATTGTCAATTAAGCAGCGGACTTGCACCTCCTAAACCCTATAAAAAGAGGTCTTTTGAGCTGATTTTAAACACACAACACCTCCCAATATTGATATACATATTGACATTATTTGAGCATCATTTTAGAGCTTTTGTTGAGCCATTTGAGAGACAACTTTGAGTTGTTCATAGAGCTAAATTTGTATCTCTTTATCTACTCTTTTGAGAGAGTTCTTGTTGTAAAAGAGAAAGGTGTTTTGAGAAGAACATATCTTCTCATTGATTGTCGGGTTTGCTAAGTACCCTCAATCTTAGTGGTTGAAGTCTTGAGGTGCGGTATCCTTGAGCAAGTTGAAGTCTTGTAGAGTGTACATCTACGAGCAAGTGTAACGGTTTGTTAGGCACCCGAAAGCTTAACGGAGTTAGTGGAATCTCGAGAGAGTCTCTCGGGGACTGGACTAACCACAAGTTGTGGTGAACCAGGATAAATTCGGTGTGTTCTTTCCTTGCTATTTTAATTACCCGAATTTATTTTATTCCTGCAATTTTAATTCCGCAATATTTATCAATATTCTTGTGTCGCACTATTCACCCCCCCTAGTGACGGGCATAAATCCTAACAATTGGTATCAGAGCCTAACTCTCTAAAGCCTTAACCGGTTGAGAGCAATATGTATTTTTTTGTTGAGAATATTGAACGCAGGAATGATGAGCGAAGGACACTCCACCTTTAGCCCTCCACTATTTGACGGAACAAACTCTACATATTGGAAAGAGCGGATGAGAATATTCATCCAATCAAATAACTTTCGATTATGGCAAATCATCAAGAAAGGTGAACAAATGCCAACAAAGAAAGTTGGGGAAATCATGGTTCCAGAGGAGGAAATGAATATGATGCCGAGGACATCAAGAAGGTTGAAAGAAACGCAAAGGCCGTCAACTTACTATTTTGTGCGGTGAATTCGGACGACTATCGGAAAATCTCTTGTTGCACAACCGCAAAGGAAATGTGGGATAAACTTGAGATCACTTATGAAGGTACGTCTCAAGTCCGAGAATCTAAAATTGATTTTTTAACACATGAATATGTACTTTTTAGAATGAGGGAAGATGAAAACATCGATAATATGTTCGAACGATTCTCAATGATCGTCAACGATCTTCATGCTCTCGGAAAAATATACTCAAACAAAGATCTAGTTCGAAAAATCCTACGGAGTCTTACTCCCAAATGGCGCTCCAAAGAAAATGCTATCCAAGAGTCGATAGGAATCACGGACGTCACAATTGATGGACTACGAGGTAATCTTAAAGCTTATCAAAGCACAATTCTTAATCCGTATCTTAGAAGTAATTCGAATATTGCCTTCAAAGCCTCATCCTCTAAAAGAGAAGAGGTAAGTGATTCGGAAAATGATGATGCCATTACTTCTAATGATATAATTGAAAAGTTTTATAAGTTTATGAAGAAGGAAATAAAGAAGGAAGAACCAAGTCTTTCATGTCAAAATTATGGAAAACTTGGCCACACCAAATCACACTGTCCAAAATCAAAGGACAAGAAAAAGAAGAAACACCATAGGCGCGTAACATAGGATTCGGACAGCTCGGGCGATGAAACTGCCGCATTATGCCTCATGGCAAACGAAGAAGAAAAGGTAAGTATTTCTAACTCTTACTCGTTTGAAGAAATACAAAATGCCTACGATGAATTATATGGTGAATTTGTTAAAGCTTCCAAAACCATAAAAGAATTGAAGAAAACACTTTCTTTTCAAGAAAAAGATTTTGAGAAAACACTTTCTTTGCAAGAAAAAGATTTTGAGAAAACACTTTCTTTGCAAGAAAAAGATTTTGAAAAACAACCTTCTTTAGAAGAAAAAGATTTTGAAAAATTGACTTGTGATAATGAAATACTAAAAGAAGAAAATGATTTTTTAGAAAATGACAATACTATTCTTAAAAATAAAATCAAAATTTTAGAAGAAGAAAATAGTTTTTTGGAAAATGACAATGTCGATCTCAAAAATAAAATCAAGGAGATGAATGAAGCCTCTTTAATTGTTCAAAGTTCAAATTGTTCTTCTTGTAGCTCTTTGAAAATAGAGAACGTAGAACTTAGAAATACACTAGAAAAATGTAGTGTAAATGACTCTAAAACAAGTGAAGTAATTAAAAAGGATGATAGAAATGAGGTTAAACCACCTAGAAACGACTCTAGGAATTTTGTTAATAAGTCTAAAACTAATCATTTTAGACACAATTCTAGGAATGTTATTAATGAGTGTAGAATAAATAAATTCAGTCCACCTAGAAATGACTCTAGGAATTTCAACGCTTCTAGGAATAACGACTTTAGATCACCTAGAACGCATTTGGATCAACCTAGACATATGCACAACCCTAATGTTATATGTCATTATTGTAACCGGGTAGGACATATTGCACCCGTATGTTTTGCTAAACATAGAGATTCATATTTTGATTATAATTATTATTTGCCTAACCTCCAAGGACCCAAAAGAAGTTGGGTACCGAAAACCCATTTTTAGGTACTTTTGCAGGTGTGCTTGAAGACTACAATATTGTAGTAGATGCACTAAGCACGAAACCTTACTGCATCGAGGGGGAACGTCGGTTAGTTATCGTATTTTTGATAAAAACGTAATAGTTGATATGTGCTAACAATTGATATTAATTATTGATTCATGTTTTGATAAGTGTTATTTTGAATAACAAATTGGTATCAATTATTTTTATGTTAAATGATCGATTCATGTTTTGATGAATATTTTTAGTTTAAATAACAGTTGGTATATTTGCGAAAAATGACCGTTATTATGATTGGTATATTTTTACTAACATTTGGTATTATTTGATATTGATATGATTTTTTTTAACAATTGGTATCGTCAATAGTTTCAATAACAATTGGTATCGTCAATAGTTTCAATAACAATTGGTATACTCTTTTTGCTAATGCCAAAAGGGGGAAGAATTTAGGCGATATGCATCGAATAAGGGGGAATGTCTTCACATTCTAGTATGCTTTAATTGAGGGGGAATATTTAATTAAGGGGGAATTATATTAAACTTTTTGCATGAATTGTATGTTGAGATATAGCATGAATTTAGGGGGAATCCAATATGCATATGTCCTGTTGTTTGTCATTATCAAAAAGGGGGAAATTGTAGAAAATCATTCTATCTATGATATGTGCGCTTTGGTTGTATTAGCATGATTTTCAGGTATAGGTTTTGATGAATGAAAAACAATGAAGTAAAGTGTCAAACAACGATATTATATGACAAACAATCAAGATTGAATGCCGAGAAGCATATTGATGACGGAATTGCATAGTCAAGCCAAAGACGAGCTCAAATGTTCAAGACCGAAGACCCAAGGCGTAGGTTGTTAGGTAGAACCAATATAAGAGCAACGTTTAAGTTATCTCGTCCTTTGGCTCAACATTAGGTCATCATAAATATGCATTAAATCATTTTATTAAATCATATTTATCATAAACATATTTCAAATACTTCAAACAAAATGATGTTAAAGTTCTCATTTTAACCAAAATGTTTTTTGAAGTAAGTTTTCAAATCTGGACTAGAATAATCGATTATACAATCTGCATAATCGATTATGTTGTAGACCGTTGCCAGTGTTTGAACTCTGGAACAGAATAATCGATTATGCAAAATCAAGTAATCGATTATTCAGCAGAAAATCAGCTTCTGATTTTCGGAACGTTGGAAGAATAATCGATTATGCAGAATCAAGTAATCGATTATTCAGCAGAAAATCAGCTTCTGATTTTCGGAACGTTGGAAGAATAATCGATTATACAAATCCAATAATCGATTATCCTTGCATAAAATCAGCATAATTGATTGTCAATTAAGCAACGGACTTGCACCTCCTAACCCCTATAAAAAGAGGTCTTTTGAGCTGATTTTTAACACACAACACCTCCCAATATTGATATACATATTGACATTATTTGAGCATCATTTTAGAGCTTTTGTTGAGCCATTTGAGAGACAGCTTTGAGTTGTTCATATAGCTAAATTTGTATCTCTTTATCTACTCTTTTGAGAGAGTTCTTGTTGTAAAAGAGAAAGGTGTTTTGAGAAGAACATATCTTCTCATTGATTGTCGGGTTTGCTAAGTACCCTCAATCTTAGTGGTTGAAGTCTTGAGGTGCGGTATCCTCAAGCAAGTTGAAGTCTTGTAGAGTGCACATCTACGAGCAAGTGTAACAGTTTGTTAGGCACCCGAAAGCTTAACGGAGTTAGTGGAATCTCGAGAGAGTCTCTCGGGGACTGGACTAACCACAAGTTGTGGTGAACCAGGATAAATTCGGTGTGTTCTTTCCTTGCTATTTTAATTACCGAATTTATTTTATTCCTGCAATTTTAATTCCGCAATATTTATCAATATTCTTGTACCGCACTATTCATCCCCCCCCTTCTAGTGACGGGCATAAATCCTAACAGACATGATAGCCAAATAATAAGTCATACAAAGAAATATAAAAATTACTAAATTTGGTGAAAGAAAGATGGAACTTGATGAATTCCGGTCTCCCATCAGTTCTACACTTGTGTTTTCCTCTAAAAGATGTCCACCCCTCTTAAAATAGGTATACGTTAGCCTTTATATGAATTGGGGGCGTCAAGGGGTCAAAATACCCAAGTCCCAGTCAGAAATAGGGAAATATCAAGCCTCGAGCGTCTAGGGCAACGTGGGGCGCTGGCCCTGGCGCCCAAAAAATTGAGTCTTCTATAAACTGCGTCACAGTCAGCGCCCCACGATGGTCGTGGTCCTCAAATTATACCTTTTGCCTTTTTGTCCCGATTTCGCTCCAGTTCGCCCCATTTCGTCCCAAATTGCATCCGAATGACTCCTACACATAGAAATACCTTAATTTAGCAAAAATAATCATATTAAACATCTCAAATATGTAATACATAAGCAAAATGTGAGGCAATATATAAGAAATATGCATAAATTAAGCCAAACATCACTCCTACTAAATAAAATACACAACATGAAATAGTTCCTTAGGACACCTATGAATTTGTGGCAGCTGTGAGCATGTGATTTTTGCCCTACTAGAAATATTCCGACAAAAATTTAAAAAATAGGTTTTCTGAATTATTTTTAGCTTTATAGGATTTTATAGGATTTTCTTATTTAATTATTTGCCTTTTTTGTGCACATTTTTATATTTTTAAAATCATAAAAAATACCAATATCAAATCATCATTATATGGTATTTTCTTAGGTTTTAATTACATTTAAAATTTAATTTCATAATTTAATTGCATTCACTAAAACACAAAAAATCATAATTATTTTTACCATAGCCATGTATACATCTTTAGTTTTAATTAATTAGTATTAAAATCAGTGAGAATAGATAATGATAATTTTATAAAATAGATTAATATAAACTAGTACTTCGGTTAGTTTAGGATTTAGTTAATTTGATTATGTTTAAAATCATTTTTTTAAAAAGAAAAAAGAAGAAGAAAGAAATGAAGAAAAGGAGGAAATGAGTGAAAATACACGATTCGGCCGATTTTTTGAGCCAAGACTTTGCCCATCCGCCTGGCCCATTCTCTTTACCTGCCCCAGCAAGCCCAAATTTGGTCCAACCCCACTAAATGACCAAAAGGGCTCCGTTTGGTCAGGGTAAATCCCCACTCTTCATCTAATTCATTCCAACTGATCGAAACTAACCCATTTTCTATTTATAAATGTACTAACCTCCCCTCAAGCCCTGGACATCACCTTCTTCACTCCCTTCTTTTCACAAGTCGCCGCCGCCCACCGGAGATCACCTATGATGGTGTCCTAACTCCAAAAGCTTCCAAATTTTAACCACATAACCGCTATCACCCCCTCATTCTAAATCCACCCTTATCTTCTCCAAAAGAATCACCAATACTTACTGAATTTTAGATCTATGAATTATAGGGCCAATTTTTCTTCTTCTTTTTCGAATTTCTACCCGAGATAGTTTGTTTTCTTTACCATAAAAAAATGTTATTAAAATTGTCACGCCCCAAACTAGGGGAGGCACGACTGGCCTTCGTGTATTTGACCGAGTTAGCCACTAAACATACTAGCTAACTAAATTGGAGGACCAACAAATCGGGCAGCATAACATCTGAAATACTAAGCCTGGACCATTAAGGTCATGACCTGAATAACAATAAGACATATAACTAAAAGTAGACGAGCCAAAATAATAAAGTACTAGCTGGCCAACGAGGGCGCGATTGGAGACGTACATGCCTACACACATATATATACATGCCAAGCCTATGGGCTAGAGATTGCAAGCTGTAAAAAAAAAAAACCCAGCATACTTTGTCCACAATAGCATTTATGAGTGTCATAAGCATTGTCGAGACAAGGTCCCGACTATGCCCAAACTGTACAACAAAAGTAACCATCCTATGAAAGCTCCAGGAAGAGGTGGAGCTTACCAACTAACAGCTGAACCTCGAAATCCTAGCAGAGGGGTCGATCAGAGTCCCTACCTGGACCTGCACGCACAAACAAAATGCAGTGTCCCCAGGCAACGGGACATCAATACGAATAAAAATGTACTGGTATGTAAGGCAGAAAGTAGAATCACACATAGCTGATGTAAAAAAATAATAGAGATACCACCTGGCACTGAAACTCTGATAGCCTCCATGAACGCCATCTGGCCTCATAGTAAACAAATATGCATGGTATGCTCATGTAATCGTATGTTGTGAATACATACATACATACATATATATACATACATACATATATATACATACATATATATATATATATATATATATATATATATATGCTAGCAAATGGCGATCTCTTCTGGTAGCTAACCGGTATCATATTGCCAACTTGCGGCCATCTGTACAATATATAGTTTTTTCGGGCAAATAGGCCCCTTACCTCCGATTATAGCTCGAAGTACATGCATAATATGTCATGTATGATATGAACTTTGAATGCACATAATATGCCATAACAAGAACTTAGCCAATCTTGGCTCATAGGTACTCTTATTCTCATGATCTCATAATCACCTTCGTATTGCATACAATTGTCTCATGGAACCTCATATCTTTTTTTTTTTTGAATAAGCTTGAAAACTTAACTCGACTTTTAGGAAGATAATTTAACTCTGAAGATATTTTTAAAAAGTTTAAGGTGCTTCACTTAGTTCTTAAACCTGATTTCTCGATATTTAATAAATGGAAGTATTTTTAAAAAATCAAGTGTTTTAGTAGTTTAAATAAAAATTTAATTTGAGATTACTACAAATCGACGTGTCATTTAAGATATTTTAAAATACACTTTAACAAGGAAGAAAGACTGATCACAAGTACTAAATGCCTTTATCTTTTTTTTAGTTACACAATGCAAAGACGAATAAGAATTCATATATATAGACATATAGTTAAGAAAGCCGACAAAATGACATATATAGATATCGAATACCCTATGTAACCGAATGAGTGGAACATCAACCTAATAGCGTTATGAAAATACTTCAGCTATGTTCCCAATGCCTTCCACGGAAGGTCTTTCTAGTAATAGAATAGTAAAATATCACATTTGACGTCTTAGGAATTTCCCAGAATTCGTGCTAAGCTTTGCAAACACTATATATATGTAGCTTATACACACCTAGAAACAATTCATAATTGAGTTTAAATCGGCAAGTTTGCCATATGACCCTAACTTGACGAAACTTTCCGTAGAACTTTGTAAAAACGCTCATAAAAGAGTCCCCAGATGATTACCTTGGAAAATCAAGTATAAAGCCCGAAGAACCAGCAAGAACAACAGATTCCTATCTTCCAAGAATAGCTCCAAACACAGCTAATAGAAGGGGGAAATGATTGCAAAGCGTTGAGATTATTTTTCTAGGCACGGGGGAAAATTTTAACTGTAGAAATCATTAAAAACGCACCTTAATTACTCAAGAACACCATGGAACCCTCTCTTCAGCTTTCTCACTTTTTTGGAACTGAAATGAAATGTTTTGAGGGTTTCAAAGTCGATTTTACCGACTTATACCACTTGTTTGACCCGACCCGGTTCGCGACCCTGTTTCAGCCGGGACAGTTCGAGGTAAAACAGTCATAACGTTTTATTCCAATTTCCATTTGATGTGAGGTTTTTTTGATTGAAAACTAGACTCATAGAATAGGTTGTGGGTCTCATGAATCTTTATATATTAGAAGAAATGATCTAATACATTTGACCCAAAATTTTAAAAAATTATTAGAGAAATTTATGATAACGTTTCCCGACCTTTATTTCGCAACTTGCTTGACTCCAAAATATAACAAGTGACCACTGTGATGTTATATCCAATTATATATAACTAATATTTAGTTTCTGTTTTTTTTCTTCTTTATTTCTTCTTCTTTTGGCCTTTAATCAAAGCCATGGTCCAATACCTCTAAAACTTGGTGTGAGTTTGATGGGCTTTGCGGCCCAATTTTTTGTCCAAGAAGGGGAAGTTTGATTTTGGAAAGGTGAATAACAGCGTTGGTAAGGGAATTTAGGGTATTTAGGCTCAAGGAATATTCTCATAACTATCTAGAGAAGTTGTAGGAAGGTGAGAATGGGGGATTGAATGAGTAAATAGTACAAAATTTAGGTAAAATTGGGCAAAACAGATTTCTTAGTTTGAAAAGAATGGACCTTGGGCGTAACTCAACCCCAAAAGCGAGCTTATGAGGTAAGGATTGCCCAAGCCATATAAGGAGACCAAGGACCTCAAATCCCTCTGATGTGGGACAACTCAACACCCCCCCTCACGCCCAGATCTCTGGAGCATGGACAACATAAATGGGGGCCCAACATCGGTAATAATAATTGGGACGGGTCTGGATCTGATACCATGAGAAGAATGGACCTTGGGCCTAACTCAACCCCAAAAGCTAGCTTATGAGCTGAGGATTGCCCAAGCCATATAAGGAGACCAAGGACCTCAAATCCCTCCAATGTGGGACAACTCAATAGTTTCCCTAAGAAGAGTCTTATAAATACACATTGTAGGTTAAAGGATAGAAAGAGGAGAACACACATGGCAGAAAAAGCTCACTCAAAAGAATAATATTTTCAGAATTTGAAACTTTTTTAGCTCTCAAGTTTTCTTCTGGGGATTTAGAAGAGGAATGAGTTCTTGAAGCTATAGTTTTAAGTTTATTCTACTGAGTTTCCACTCAATTTCAAACTTTCATTTGGTTTATTTAGCTGATTTAGTCACATTTAGGTATGTTCTTTACCTTGTAATCATTTGAAGTGAGCATGATATGTGAGCTGAACTTCTTCCCGGGGTTGCAAATCAAGCAAACATCTACTAGAGCCATGATGCATCAGTAGAAATACATCAAGGAATTACTGAAGAAATTCAACATGGACTCCTTTAAGTGTATTGACACTCTCATTGCCATTACAAAAAAAGCCGGGCCTTGATGAATAAGGGAAAGTATTGGCAGAAACTATATAGAAGAATAATTTGGTCACTGTAGTATCTCACAGCAAGCATGAATGTTATTGTATTCAGCATAAGACTGCGTGAAAGGTTTCAGGAAAATCTCAAGGAGTCTCACCTAAAGTCTGTCAAGAGGATACTAAAGGGACTCCTGACCTATGCCATGATATCCTAGAGGGTATAGCTTTCATCTAGTTGGTTATGCTGACGCTAACTATGTAGGTTCTCATATTGACAGAAAAAGCAGTTCAGGATCAACACATTTTGTAGGTTCTTATTTGGTGTCTTGAGTAACAAAGAAGTAGAACTCAGTGGCTCTATCCATAGCTGAGGCTGAATATGTGGCAGCAATATCTTGTTGTGCTCAGTTGTCGTGGATAAGACACCAGCTAAAACTATGGTATTTTCTTTGATTATGTTCCCATTTTATGTGACAGCATTAGTGCTATAAACATTTTTAAAAATTCACGCCAACACAAGATAGCCAAGTATATTGACATTAGATAGCACTATCGCAGAGATAATGTTGAAAAAAGGAATATCTCATAATATATATATATATATATATATATATATATATATATATATATATATATATATATATATATATATATATATATATATATATATATATATATAAAAGATCAAATTGCAGATATTTTTACTAAAGCTCTGAGTTGAGATCACTTTGAAAGAAACACATTGGAACTAGGTCTAATCAATACTTCCAACTAGTTGAACCCCTATGATTGACTAGAAAAAATATAATTAAATGCAGATAGTCAAGTAAAATGTGTTTGATTTAGTATCGTGCTTGTATTAAGCGCGCGCGCGCAGACACACCAAAAATCTGGCTGATAACTATATTGTATGATACTAATGTATAATGCTGAAGCTGTATAGCAAAAACAACTAAGGAGTTGGTCCTTCGACTCAAGGTCGTGCCAACTTGTCCTTATTCACCGAGGCTTAATATCCTATATTATTGTTATGTTCAAACTTCTAATTCTGTTAGCATAACTTCTAGTTGTCTTCTAATCAAAGAATAAGGGGGAATCTTAGAGAAATTAGAGTTTATTTATTCCTGAAATTCTAACAGTCAAAGTAAATATTATAAGAGTCTCGTTAGAACTCAAATTCGATCACCATCTCTCTTCCCGTCAAATGAGGAGCAGCGTCTTTAAACGCCTTTTATGGTCAGCTTCTTAGACCTCACTTCTTCTCTCAACCGCTAAGAAAGAATCAATAAATAATTTTCTCTTCTCATTTCATAGATTTTCTTCTCTGATCATTCCTTAATCCAGCCAAACCCTTTTATAGCCACATTATCATACAAGGCCGAAGCCAAATCCAAGAACATAAAGCCCAAATAAAAAAAAGTATCAAATCACATCAAGTGAACCCACACTAATACCTGCTCCTTATCCATTGATACCTTCCATTGTACCTACACCATTATCCCATGTTCCTGCTGATCTGACCATCCCCACCTCCATTGGACCTTCACTTCCAAACCTTACCTCCCATGCATTTGTACCTGCCTCGAAAAATACCTCTAAGTCAAATAAGATTAAGGCTACTCCAAGAAAATTTGTCAAGAATATCAAAGTAGTTCTGATGCTACTACACAAGTACACACAGTGGTCAAGGAAACTATGGTTCAAGGGGAATTAGTGCCAGTCACTACAAGTAAGGTACAACTCCCTCCTTTAAAATTAGATATTCTGGTATTCGCTATTGATGTTGCATCCTTAGCCACTCTTCCACCCACAAATGGAGGAGCTCATTGTAGAAAAGAGTGCAGGAATAAAAAAGATACCATTACTTTGGTGTGTGTTGTTTAAGGAGGAGGAGTAAAGAACCAGTGCAAAATAAGGCATCTGATTGCCCTTCATTCAGTTGGACAAAAGATAAGGATAATAATAGCGGTGAAAAGGAAGGAATAGTGGGCAGTCATGAGGAAAATACTACTCAAGATATTGCTAATGTAGAGGAAAAGAATAAAAATGAAGGATATTCTGGTAAAAAGAAGGAGAGTGAGACAGAAGATAGGACAAGTGGATGACTCTACAGAAGAAGAAAAAAATAGTGAAGAAGAGGGTAACTTTTAAAATGAAGGTGGGGATTAACAAAAGACAAGTGAAAGTGAAAGAGTGGATGAAGAAAGTGGGGAAGAGAATGAGAATACGATTGAGGAATTTGAAGGCTCTATAACTATTGAGAACACTGGCATAGCCCCTTCGAAAGAAGCAAGTGGAAAGAAAAGGAGTGAAGAACCTGGATCCCTGTTAACTCCTTTCACTAGAGATGAGGAGGTTAGCAATAACGAAGATGATTTTCCTTGTCCGAGGTAGGAAAATGGAAAATTCGGGATACCTTAGATTTGTTAATTCATTTAAATTGATTATAGAGCATGTTTTGATTATCGTGTACTTTATCAGCTAAATACTTTCGGATATTAAAAATACGTGAATGTTAAAAGAGCGAGACATAGCCAATATAAGTTAAGTCTTACTTACTAAAAGGGAATCCCAGTAAAATTTACGAACTTATGTGTTTGATGAAATGCTAAAAAGGTTTTCTTGTGATTTCATATACAGTTCACCCCTACTTACTTCATATAGTTTAGATGATAATATGACAGTATTATATTTTATGCTTATTGCCCAGTATGACTTGTATGTTATTTTTCTCCACTAATAAAAAAATTATATGGTTATATCACTATTTGCTATGTGATATTGTTTGTGATGCTTGTATTCAATTCAGATTTAGTTAAAGATGTAATCACATCAAGAATAGAGAGCTAGTCAACCTCCCCTAACGTGAGTGTATGAGGGACAAGTTTAGTTATTCAATGCTCGTAACAACAACAACAACAATAACTATTCAGTATAGTTTCACAAAGTGGGGTCTGGAGAGTGTAATATGTAGACGAGCCTTACCCCTGCCCGAAAAGGCAGAGAGGCTGTTTCCAATCGACCCTCGGCTCAGTGAAGGAAAGGAAAAAACAAAAGAGCATAGTAAGTGCAGCAGAAATGGCGTAAATAATTATCTAAACATAAGAATCATAAATAATATAGCATGCAATAATATCATACAGTAACTACCATAAATAACTACCATAAGGAAGACACAATCCAAAACACAAATCATCTATGGATAGCCTTGCCAAGCCTCACCCAACCCCGGGTGAGTAGTAAGAAAAACTCTAGTGGCCCCTATCCTACAATCCTGACACTAGACCTCCAGACTTTCCTATCGAGGGCCATGTCCTCGGAAACCCGCATTCTAGCCATGTCATGCCTAATCACCTCTCCCCAATACCTCTTAGGCCTCCCTCTGCCTCGCCGAACGCCGACCATCGCCAGCCGTTCACAACTCCTCACCGAGGCATCAGAACTTCTCCTCCGCACATAGTGGCTATTATTCAATGCTCATAGTGGCTATTATTTATCGAGAAGGTAAGATGACACTCTCCTCCCTTTGCGTGTTGCCAAATCTCACAGACGCATGGTTAATGCGTGAAAATTCGCTTTTAGAAAAATTATCTTAATTAATAACTCAATTTCCAGCTTGAGCTTCAATTATCAACTTATAGTCTCAATTTTTGGACATTAAATTATTTGCATATTTCCTGTAAAATGTGTTTTATTGCTTATTACTCTCTCCGGTCCATAATAAGTGATTAATTTACTTTTTTATTTTGATCCAAAATAAGTGTCCATTAATAATCAAGACAAATTCAATTTTTTTGTCAAAATACTTTTATGTATGTATCTCTAAAAAGTCTTTTACTCCTCGCATTAAATTATCCTGTAACATTTAATTAACGGTAATTTAGTCACATTAACTATTTTTATCTAGATTTTAATATTTTTTTAATGAGTATATCAAAAACAAATTGATCACTTAGGAATATGTTTTAATCGAGAAGATGGTGCTCCACCTCAGGACTTATTGGGTATTCTATTAGTGACACTTAACCGTGAGGGCCTGCTTCCGTTCTTTTAGATGAGATGCATCTGATCATGTTTTCAGTGCGATCGGATATGGTCAGCTCATTGTTCGACTTTTTCTTGCTACTCTTTTCGGTGTTAGATCCGGTCCAATTATTTTATTTAAAAATGGCTTAGTATTTCATGGTATGCCCCGAAGACATATGTATATATTTTTTCATATTTTTATTCAGTCCTTTATATAGGCTTATTACTTAAACTTAGCTTTGTATACGGTCAAAATCGGGCCTACTCAAATTTACTATTTGATGGAGACAAGGAGTTGCATCGGGGGTAGCCTTGTAATGAATCAGATCTGATCTCGAAAACGAGCCATTGATTCTAAAGATCGAAGTTTCCGCTGAGATCGAGGCCAGCAGCAATCAGGATTAAGTATGATTGGCATCAAGTTAAGTGCAATATTAAAAAGCGAGATATCCGTAACCGGTCGAAAATTATGGCGAAAATCTCAGTATAAACCAAATCAAGGGTGGTTATTCGTACTAATTATGAGGTTTGCTAACGTAATTATAATTGTATTATAATTCGGATTCCTCTAGTATATAAAAGAGGGTCCCATTATCTGTAAAGATGCTATATTTACGAATATCAAGGGCAATATAATATTTATTTCTTCTACACATCAGCTTACTGTTTTTTCGTTGTTCTTACTTCACTATTCTCGACAGTTCATCAACTCGAGTGCAATGTCCAAGAATTAGTTTGTTTTACATTTTTGTCAATTCCATCATTTATCTCTAAGTTAATCAATTGGTATTAAGTGAAATTATGTATCCTTAAAATCATATTACAAGTTTAATTATTACTTGATTTTTAGGGTAAACAGTTTGGGACCCACTGTGGGGCGAAGGATAATAATGATTGCTTAATATTAAAATTCATAACACACAATGCTTTTATACTTGTTCTTATAAGTGTTTTTATTTTTAGGAATCAACATGTCAAACTTTCAAGTAGTACCCACTCACACTAACACCGTGTTTGGTCTTTATGGCGAAAACGAACACATAGTCGTCCCAGGAAACGGAGTGCCTCCAATCAATCTCAATGCACCACATGACGTAGATCTGATTGATGTCAATTCTCATGTCGCCATTCGTGGAGATTTAGGCACCAACCTTGAAAATAGTGTCCGCAGACACGTTCGGGCAAACGATCAGAACGCACAAAATGGTGAAGAAGGCAGAATTACCCTTTGAATGATATTTGTCATGCCACAAACTCAGCAGGTTGTGATAGTGCAACCCCAAAATCAGAATCGAGCCCCATGCAGAATAGAACTCGATACATTACGGAAGTTGCTCATAGGGTCAAACCCGTGTAAGAAAAGTTGAACAATAATGGATCAGGAACTGATCCCGCCATCATGAAAATGCTCTAAGAGCTTACTAAACGGATAGAATCAGGTGAAAAGAATATCGAGGCTAACGACAAAAAGGTAGAAGCATATAACTCATGAATTAACCAAATACCAGGGGCACCCCCAATCTTAAAGGGTTTGGATTATCGTGCAGAAGCCTTTTTCTCAAAGTGCGGCCCCAAGACCATTCCTAAGAAGTTTCGTATGCCATACATCCCCAAGTAAAATAGGACCACCGATCTTAATGAATACATCACTTCATATACATGCAGAAGAAAGGTAAATGACTTAGAAGATGATGAGAGTGAATCTGTTTTGTTGAAAAAAGTTGGACAAACTTTGTTGAAGGGGGCAATGATAGGGTACCAAAATTTACCGCCAAATTCCATCGATTTTTTCGCCATGTTAGTCGATTCATTTGTAAAGGCACACGCTAGAGCAATAAAGGTCGTGATCAGGAAGTTAGACCCCTTTATAGTGAGACAGAAGGACAATGAAATGCTAAGGGAACTCGTATCTCGATTTCGGATGGACGCATGGACCTACCCCTAGTTACCGATGATTGGGTTGTCCAAGACTGAATTCACCACTCATCGGGTGAGTTGGACCCAAAGTTCAGACCGATAAAGCAAAAGAGAAGGCCACAATCCGAGGTAAAGCATGCACTCATCAAGGACGAGGTAACCAAACTTCTCAAAATAGGATCCATCGGGGAAGTAAAATATCCCGAGTGGTTAGTAGATGTAGTCGTAGTCCCCAAGAAGGGGAATAAACTTACAATGTGTGTAGATTACAATGACTTAAACAAAGTATGCCCTAAGGACTCTTTTCCACTGCCAAATATCAATCGCATGACTGATGCCATGGCAATTCATGAGATCCATAACTTTCTCGACTCTTACTCCGGGTAAACCAAATACAAATGAACCTGGAGGATCAGAAAAAACTTCATTTATCACTAAGTACGGTACTTATTGCTATAATGTAATGTCGTTTGGGCTAAAAATGCAGGTGTTACCTATCGATGCCTAGTAAACCGAATATTCAAAGAAAAAATAAGTAAATCAATGGAGGTTTATATTAATGACATGCCAGTTAAGTCCCTGTGCACAAAGGACCATTTGACACATTTGCAGGAAACCTTCGACATTTTGAGAAAATACAACATGAAGCTCAACCCCAAGAAATGCGCATTTGGGGTCGGTTCATGCAATTTCCTCAGCTTTATGGTATCAAATCGGGGAATCGAGATCAACCCCGACAAAATTAAGGCAATTGAAGACATCACAGTCGTGGACGGTGTCAAGGCTATACAATGGCTAATAGGACGAATAACTGCTTTAGGTCGCTTTATTTCGAGGTTTTCTAATCGAAGCCACGAGTTCTTCTCACTTCTCAAAAAGAAGAACAATTTCACTTGGACCTCAGAATGCTAATAGGCATTGTATGAATTAAAGTGATACCTCTCAAGCCTATTATTGCTTCATACTCCGAAAGAAGACGAGCACCTCTACTTATATTTGGCAGTCTCGGAGGTTGCGGTAAGTGGTGTCTTAGTACGGAAAGAACAAGGTACGCAATTTTCGGTTCACGATGTTAGCCGAACTTTAGGTGAAGCACAAAACTGGTACCTACACTTAGAAAAATTCGTGCTTGCTCTAATAAGAGCCTCTAGGAAATTAAAACCATATTTTCAATGTCACCTAATTTGTATTGTAACCACTTATCCCCTACACAACATTTTTCACAAGCCCGAGCTCTCGAGCCGATTGGTTAAATGGACCGCAAAATCAGTGGGTATGATATTGAGATCAACCCCCAACGGCCATCAAGTCTCAAATCTTAGCAGACTTCGTGGTCGACTTTACACCAACCCTTTTGCCCGAGGTCGAAAAAGAGCTATTGCTAAAATCGAGTACATCCTCGGTGGTGTGAACTCTTTTCACATACGGTGCTTCGAATATGAAGAGGTCCAGGCTAGGCATCATTTCGAAGCCAACCATAGGAAATACGATTAGACAATCTATTAAAACTCATAAGTTGACTAAGAATGAGGTCGAGTATGAGGCCATGATTGCAGGTCTCGAGCAGGCTGAAAGTTTGGGAGCTGAGATTATTGAAGCCAAGTGTGATTCCTAGGTCGTGGTTAAGTAGTTCAACAAAATCTTCGAGGTCCGAGAAGATCGAATGCAGTGGCACTTGGATAAATTACAGATAACCTTACACTAGTTCAAAGCATGGACCCTACAGCATGTACCTCGAGAAGAAAATGGTGAGGCCGATGCCCTTGCAAACTTAGGATCATATGCTGAAGATTATGAAATTAGCTCGGGGCCTGTCGTATAGCTTTCAAAATTGGTGGTCGAAGAAGGCCATGCCGAAATAAAATCCACAAGACTAACTTGGGATTGGAGGAACAAATATATCGATTATCTGAAGAATAGGAAACTTCCATCAGAATCTGAGGAATCGAGGACTCTGCGAATAAAGCTAAACGAGTTACATTGGCTAAATATGGACATTGTACAGAAGGATGTTCGATGGGCCGTTGGAAATATGCTTGGGTTTGGAAGACATCGATTACGTCCTATGAGATATTCACGAGGGCCCTTGCGGGAACCATTATGGTGACGAATCACTAGTTCACAAAGTCATCACAGCAGGATATTATTGGGACAATATGGGAAAAGATACTAAGGAGTTTGTTCAAAAATATGACAAATGCCAAAGGCATGTGCCGATAATCCACCAACCTGGAGAGCAACTTCATCCAGTCCTACCCTCATGGCCATTCATGAAGTGGGGGATGGACATCGCTGGTCCTCTCCCATCGGGCGCATGTAAAGCTAAGGTTTTTTTATTTATGACTGACTATTTCTCTAAATGGGTTGAAGCGTAGGTTTTCAGGAAAGTCATAGAGAAAGAAGTTTTAGACTTCATCTGGGATCAGATCGTATGCCGATTCGAGATACCCCCCGAGATAGTGTTCCACAATGAAAAAACAATTTATCGGTAGCTAAATAAAAAAGTTCCTCGAAAATCACAAAATAAAAATGAAGTTATCGACGTCGTATCATAATAGTGAGAACGAACAGCGTGGATTAACGAAAAAGACCATCATTTAAAACTTAAAGAAAAGGTTGAATGATGTTAAGAGGAAATGGAGAGAAATTTTGCCCAAAGTCCTTTGGGCATACTGGACAACGACAAAATCTAATACAGGGGCAACACCGTTTCTCCTTAGTATATGGTATCGAAGCTCTGATCCCCATTAAAGCTGGGTAACCAAGCATCAGGTTTCGATACACAACGGAAGAATCAAATCACAAGGTTATGAACACAAGCCTCGAATTGCTAGAAAGAAATGGCTGCCCAAAAAAAACTAATCGAAAGATATTATAATCGAAGAGCCAATCTTCGACACTTCAAAATAGGCTACTTAGTTTTGAGAAAAGTCACCCTCAACACTCGTAATCTAAACGAGAGGAAACTTGGCCAAATTAGGAATGACCATATCAGGTCCTTGGTGTCATCGGAAAATGATCTTACGAGATCGCACGATTAACCAAGAACAACTGCCAAATAATTGGAAGATATCACTCCTTAAAAGATACTATTTCTACTGTATGACTCTCTCCCTTTTTCATTTATATTTGACACTAACCTATTACAGACCGAAGACAGCGGGAAATTCTTCAATACGGAGACTTCAGGTTTTAAAGCACGCATTGTACTCTTTTTCCCTTAGATTTGTTTTTTCCCAAATGGGATTTTTCAGCGAGGTTTTTAATGAGGCAACAATCATATGCGCTACCTGGGAACAATTCAATAGTATCCGAGGTTTCTTTACCATGACCCTCATTATTAAGTTTTCAAGGAAGATGCTTCGTGTCAACATGGTCTCGCTAGGAAAATTTTATAAAGGGTCAAATGGTCAAATGAACCGTTCCCATGTAGATTTCCCTAGCCCTAATGTCAAAACATGTACCCATGAATGATCTATTGAAAGAATTATTTTTTCCCTATTAGATGTACCATGCCTTAGTGAGATTTCTACTTTACAATTTTGTACTCATGATATATTACGGAAACCAGCTCAAGAGATAATATCCATATACTCAAATTATCAAACTTCAAAATCTTAAGGCCTTAAAAGTGCAATCCTCGATTTTTGTAAGCCAGGGCCACCCCACTTAGGGACTAATACGTTGAACAAGTTTGAAGTATAATCGAGAAACAAGCCCAATGGAAAGATATCAAGTTAAAGTCTACAACCAAAATAACACAGTTCGGAGAAGTCCGAATTCAATAAACAAATAGGCCTTCAAATATTTTCACAAAACCCGAAAAAAGGCTACCCTTGGCATATTTATATAGGGTGTCGATAACATCAACCCTCAAAAACTTTAAGAGGTACAAAATTGTTCTAACACCCGAACAGACTTATACTAAGCCATAGCATGGTTTTTCGATAACGCTGAATCCTAATGGGCACAATTTTATCTCATGCTAAGGCATAACAAATTTGAATATGATTAAACATTTTAAGATGAAAAGAGAAAAAAGCCACTCTTTTGAGTCCATATCAGCATGATCCAAGAGCCTAAGGGACATTACACTGTTGAGCTTGAGGAGCCGCCCTCGCTTCACCAAAATCTAAGGGTTTTTCTACTTCGAGTTCGAGCAAGTACTCACTCGATTATGGAGACTATAACTATCCGATTTCAACAAAATTTTCACAAGGAAAAAAAGTGAGTCAAATTTCTTACAAGACCTAAAATATATTAGAATTATCATAAGGCGAAAGCGAAACAAAGTTTTCATGAAACAGAGATAAATTGGAAAGAAAAAGGATCTTTCATACATGCAAAAGTATTTACAAAGACTACTCAGGGTCTTACAGACAAAAAAAATCTAAGTGCCTAATGTTAGTCGGGAGCTTAATCTTTATCTTCTCCGTTCTCGAATTGCTCGCGCTCCCGGAGTCATCATCATCAGAGAGTAAAGCTTAGGCTTTAGCCTCTAGCATATTCGCATTCTCGCTATCGGTCGTGAGGTCCAAACCATGATCATGAATCTCTTCGAGAGTCTCTCTCCGAGATTGGCACTTAGCATGCTTGCAATGCAGGATAATCAAACCTGAGTAGCATCAGAAATTTCCTTTTCTCGACCATTAGCGGCTTTCGTATTTGCTCGGTAGACGGCCATGACCGCCTTCACGTCGGTCTTTTTTCTTTCCTCTTCAGATGCGGCCTATGCAAGCTCAGCAGCTAACCGAGTCTCGAGCACTTCCATTATCTTTGCCTGGGCCAAGCTCTCTTCCTTCATGATTTGGAGTTAATGCTCAGTCAAATATAGACGGGGTCAAGCGGTATCATTCTACGATGCGAGACAGTCCATCTTCTACTTCCACCCTAAAGTCTTTGCCTCTCCAGTCTCGGCCTCCTCGCAAAGCTACTCAACCTTTTGAGCCTTCTGATGAACCTGCAAGATCTAAGTGATAGTCTCCAATATAAAATTTATATGTTAAGCTCCCATAAATTTACATTACCTACTCGATGAGATCGATCTTCTCTTTATGAGCTGTTGCCAATTCAGCTCGGAGGTCTTTGACCTCTCTTCTTTTTGCCAATAGAGGAGTTTGAGGGCGTCACTCTCCTCCGTAAGCCTTTTGAGATCATGTTCACACCAGTTCATCTAAGCTTGGGATATTGAAAATACTTCCCTGTGAAGCATCACAGCCTATGGAGAAAGGAGGGAAATCAGACAAAAGCAAACAAAAGCAAATGTAAACCTAATTACAGGGGTTGAAATCTACCTGGTTTAGGAGTCGCTCAGCCTCATCGAAAATGATCGATGCATCCAGGTTGGAAATATTATTGAACCCCGTGAAGCAGCCATGGAATAAGACATCCCATTTGTAGGTCATTCCCACATCAGGGGTCTTCATAAACCGGGTCTTCCAAAAATTGCCCTTCAGAAAATATGGGGAGGTGCGGCGAATCATCAATATTGATCGCCTCAAGAAAGAAACTTGGGGCACTCTCTCCTTTTCGAAAGGTCTCGAAATCGAAACCTTCAGGCACACCCCCCAATTGTTCATCACGGTGGATAGGCACACTCGCCGGTTGCTTGTCACTGTAGTAATATCTTAAGCCCCCGATGACTCGGGGACTTTGCTCGAACTATCATCTGATATCTCCTCGGTCCGAAGATGAGCCTCCTCGATCATCACCAGCTCAACTGCTTTTGATACTTCAGTGCTTCCCCTTTTTTAAGCTACCAGCTCATAGTTAGCCTCATAGTTTTAGGCTACGTCAGCAGGCAGGCGGCATAGTCATTATTTTGACTTACGTGCCTTGATCTTTTAGGCTATGGAGTATCGGAAGGTGAGACCCTTCTCCTCTTATTACCCTTAGATGGTTTCAGGTACTTCTCTTCCCTAGGTGGGGATGGCCTCATTTTAGCAGCTTCCCTAAGACCTGCATAAAAGGGAATCAAGTATAAATTAGAAGAAATATTTCAAAGAAAAGTATCAAAAGCATATAAGATAAGCTTACCATGATTCTTGGCCTCTCATCGGCCCCTTTCTAAATCACGCCACGAGCGCTCATCATATGTGGAGGTCGAAGCTAGCTTTTGAATCCAACTTTCAAGGTTTAGGATTGCACCGGGCACCCAAGAAACCGCTACATCATAAGTAAAGATATGGGTAAGAGAAGATAAAAGAAAAAAACAATCAACATAAGATGTTGATGGGTTTGTACTTACGCTTCATGTTTCGTTCCTCGGGGAATGGCATCTTCTCGGCCGAGATTATATAGAAGGTCCTCACTCGGACAAACTGACCCATATATTCCTGATCCTTTTCCTCGTCTATACTCATGAGCAACGCTTTTGTGGGTTGGCACTGGAGCCTTATTAACCTGCCTTGATAGAGACGGAGGCTATACAGTCTAATGAGGTGGTCGAGGGTGAATACATGCCTTCGACCTTGCTCAAGAAGAATCGTAGCAAAATAAAAATGCGCCATAAAAATGGCGTATATGGCACCAAGAGTTATTGGGTATTGGCGGCAGAAGTCAAGGATAATCGAAGATCTAAAAAATAAAATTCTGAAAACTCCTTTGTCTTATTTATACTCGTCTTCAAAGTCTACGTACTATGTGGTACAAGGATTGATTTGAGATTTTGATAAGGTGAATACCCGGTCTATTCAATGCTAGGCATAATGAGTATAAGGACCTCAAAAAAATCTCTTTTCGTCATATGAACTTTAAGGTCAATGGGACCCAATGTAAAGGGGTAAGTGTAAGCACTTAAGAACCCTTCTACGTAAGTGGTGATGTCCTCTTCAGAGGTAGGAATCACCACCTCTTTGTTTTCCCAGTGGCAATATTTCTTCACCTGCTCGAGATCGCCTTCGGTTATCGAACATATATATATATATTGACATTGGTTCGGAACAGCCACGGACCGATAAGAGTTTTTCAACTTTAAAATCGGAAGTAAGGTCCCATGACCCAGGTGCGCACTCGTGGCTCTACCGGCGTTTATCACCGGCCGACCACGATGAGGAGGCTTTTCCTTTTGAGGAACGATTTTTGATATTTTCGTCATTGTAATATGAGTTCAAAGAAAGAAGAAGACTTTACGAAAAGATTGGCAAATGGGATTTGAAGAACCGACAGAATTGATAAGCTTGAAGGGAGTAGAAGTGTTTTTGAAGATTAGGAAAGATTTTGAAAGTAAAGTTTGAGAAAATTATGAAGATGGTCTATTTATAATATCTACTATGACAGTTTGAAAACACTATTGGTCGACCATCAACTGGCACTAATTAATAATCTTGAAAACTGTGCAGACGCGACGCTTCAGTCTCCTCCGTCGCTTAGGTCACTGGGGTGATGTCATAATTGGTCAAGGTACTAAGTCGAAGGCCCGGTTCATTTCTTATCGTTACACTCCAAGAAACAAGAAGATTATCTGTATACGGTAAAAATCGGGCCTATCCAATTTTACTATTTGATCGAGACAAGGGAGTTGCATCGGGGGTAGCCTTGTAATGAATCAGACCTTAGCTCGAAGACGAGGCATCGAGTCTAAAGATCGAAGTGTCCATTGAGACCGAGGCCAGCGTAAATCAGGATTAAGTATTACCGACATCGAATGAAGTGCAATAACGGAAAGGTGTAAGTTATCCGTAACTGTTAGAAGATCACAACGAAAATCTCGGAATAGATCAAATCAAGGGCGGTTATTCGAACCAATAATGATACTTCCATAATTAGAATTGTTCTATAATTAGGATTCCTATAGTATATAAAGGAGGGTCTCCATCATCTGTAAAGAGCCCGCATTCACGAATATCAAGGCAATATAATATTTATTTCTTCTGCTCATCAACTTACTGCACTTTCGTTGTTCTTACTTCACTACTCTCGAGGGTTCATCAGCTTGGGGGCATTTTCCAAGCATTGGTTTGTTTTACATTCTTGTCAATTCCCATAATTTATCTCTAAGTTAAGTAAGTGATATTAAGTAAAATCACATATCCTTAAAATCACATTATAAGTTTAATTGTTACTCAATTTTTAGAATAACCAAGGTTAAAGGATATCATTATACTCGTTAGTCTTAGCTTGGTATTCTTCATCGGCATTTTTACTCGTTACACGTAATATTTGTGATTACATCTCTAGTTGTTAATGTTACATGATACTTTTATTTATGTTTAGTCATTCTACAACTTAATTTAGTTTGCTCTGGCAAAACCTGGGCACAATAATTAAGTCTTGGTTGCTTTATATTCTATAGTTAAAACTTTATAATCTAATTAACAATATTACATAACATGCACGTTATAACTAGGAAAAGGTGGGAGCAAAATACACTTACTGTCATATAGTTGAATAAGCAACCATTAACCTTTATTATACGTGCTAATTACTCTATTCGTCCCCAAAATCTTTGTTCACATCTTATTTTGTGGATGTCCAAGATATTGTTAGTAATGTGTAAATGCAAGACAAATTTTAACATGTCAACACCGCCTAATTAACATACACAAGTTTAATTAGGCCATTGCAATTTCTATTTGGCCGAAATTTTAATGACTTCTCTATTATTAGACAGACATCCAATGAATATTTTCATGCCCACTTAATATACGTAGGGATCTTGAATATCCTTCTGTCATATTTAAGGCCAAATTATACATTAAGGCCAAATTACGTTGTTAGATATGGATGATTGCAACAATTTTTAAAGTACGGAAAATAAACTACAATTACAAACAAAGTATAAAGAATGATAATATTTCCTTTATCTCAATTTATATGGTGCTGTTTGACTTGGCATAAAATTTAAAAAATAAATGAAAAGTTTTAAAATTTGTAGTCTAAAACAAACAACAGGTATTTGTTTGGCTTCGAATGAATTCATTAAGGGAAAAAAAGGAATTATAAAATACATTATTTCTAAATAAAGAAAATAATATTTTTTTAAGATTAACTGAAAGAAAAGAGTGCCATATAAATTTTGACGGGGGAAGTAACTTTTAGTATGAATCTTTGTGAGTACAATTTTACGTATTCTTTTGATTTTACTCTCCAAATTCTACGTGATTCGAGGGTAACAATGTCTTTCTTGAATATAGGATAAGGCATACCTTCTTATGAAATATTTGATCGCCAAGAACATCGGACAACATTCATTGTTTCGGATTGATCTACAGAAAAAATATTGTTCATGACCACCTCTTCTTTTTCATTTTCTTTTTTGTAAATAAAATTTTAATACCAAAGGCAAAACTCAACAGCGAAAAAAAAATCCCTGCAAGTTGGACATGTAGCCACAAATGATAGGTGTTTAACCAAAAAAATATCTTTTGATCAAAATATAATTTTAAAAGAAAATCGATTAGCAATAATTAATTTTACTTCACTTTCACAATGATATCAAAGGAAATAACAAGAATAACTATAAAAATAATTGATTGCAAAGTCAAGATAGAGAATTTCGAGTAAGCAGAAAAATAAAGAGTATATTTCAATATTCTGATATGTCCTTACAAATAGAATTATGTGTCGTTATATTGGAATATACAATAGTAGCGATTTTTTCCACATAATTTGGGTTAATTATAGGCATTAGTGATATTGATTGCCCATAATTTTGGAAATCTATAAGCGATGTATTTATTGCTATAAATGTTTCATATATGTTATGATTCCCCTTCCTTATTTCGTTTCGGTTCATGTATCTTTCCTTCTTTTTATTATTTATTCATGTTTTTCTCAATCATTTCTTGTCAACTGTTAGGCCTTATACCGTCTCGTGGGTATTTCTTTTCGTGCATTCTCTTCCCTAACAATTAAGAAAGCCACATGTCGTTGAATTATTTTCCCACGTGCCATGCCATGTCAGCATTCCAATATTCTACGTGTAGCGCTTTTTCACCACTAATACAGATAGTCCCCCAATTTTGTTGAATATTCAGGGAAGTGGAGAGTTTTTATGCTGGAGATTTCCTTACCGCCGTTTTTCAAATGTAATCATAATTCTTTTTCAAGTGATGCGAAACATATCTCTTCCGTTTAACGATCAGGCCACGTGGCTTTTGCTAATTGCACTTTCAGTTCTTCAGTGATATTTAGGGCTTTTCTGCAACCGCGTCAATCACTTCGTGACAATTTCATTATAATGCTTTATAATGACCTTAATAGTCGTGTCTTCTTATAAATACTTCTCCTCTTTGATTTTCTGAAGTCTTTCCTCCTCCGTCCTCTTGTTTTACTCCGTTCTGCAATTTTTTCCCTTGTTCTTATTTAGATGATCATGTGTTCTCCTGATCCTCACAAAGTTATAATTGTCGACGAGTTTTCTTCCTCCAATGCACCTACTAAAAGTAGAAGAGGTGGTAGGCTGCGTAGCCTCGGTTCTATTTGTAACCGTGGTTCCCCCTCTCAAAGTAGTGCTGTCAATCCGTATTCTTCTAGGCTTATGGCTTCTGTAACCCCAATATCTTCTTCTAGAGATAAAGATTCAACTTAAGCTTTACGTGAACCTACTGTTGATGAAATAGTTCCTCAGGAACTATCCTTTGTGATTGATAGTGAATCTATAAAGAGTCAAGTTTCTTCTATGGCCTCCCTTGATCATTTTGACCATTGCCCAACTTTGATTACTACTTGTCTTTTCGCTCTCGTTTGAAGGGAATGTTATTTGAAACTTGACTTCCCAACTTTAGTTCCTGGTGCCAACCAGAGAATAACTTCATATCAAATCGGTTATTCTATCGTATAAACATATCCTTTTACCCTAGGCTTTAGACCTTTTATTGATCTAGTTATCATCGAGTTTTGCCGTTAATTCAATGTGTGCTTAGGATATATTGGTGCTCTTATTTGGAGAGATGTTGAATGATTCCATTATCTGTCAAATTTGGCTTCTATGCCTTTATCTTTGCGTTGTCTACTTCATCTTTACTCCCCTACAATATTCCATGAAGGAGATTTTTTCCTTGTGATTAAAATTAAAAGAGTATTAGTTATCCCTGAAGATGACATATATCGTGGATGGTATGCCCGCTTCATCGTTTCTCCCGCTAGTGCTTTGGTGGGTAAAGAAAATATGTCTTTTCTAGAAAAGTAGAATTTTGCACGTAAGTATTTCTACGTTACATTTTTTCTTTCTCAAAAAGAATACTCATGTCTACTCGTGCCTACTTTTTCAGCAACCATGAAATTTTTCGAGGAGATTACTAACTATTGTGCTTGGATAGAGAAGTTACTATCTGTTGCCTATATAGAGAGAAGATCTTGGAAATATCTCTAACAGAGATGTGAATGGAAAGTCAAGACATACGGTATGTTGTCCCGCTTAATCTTTTTCTTTTTCTCTTTTTATAACTTAAGAGTTTCTTACGATGCCTCTTTTCTTTTGTTAGGATTTCCTATTCGCGGTGTCATTCCTGCTTCTGTTTCATCTGCAAGACTTACGGTGAGTCTTTGTAATGAAAGAATTTTGAGCTCTTCTTCAAAAAGGAAGGTTGATGGAGGTCGTGGCTCTAAGGGTGAAGAAGAACCAGAGGAGGGTTCTTTAGTTCGTAGGCCTGATTCAGGAGGCGTGTTATATCTAATGATGAACTACCCCTCCATCAAGCTTAGTTCCTTCTAGACCTTTGGATGAACCAGAAAGTTCTCCATTAGTGATGTCTTATGAAGATGTGAACGATCCCCCCCTCCCCTCCACTGTTAAACAATCATTTGATCATGACTTCGTAAGTGAGAAAGCCTTCGAGCCTTTTTTTGAGGAGTTGTCCCTTACCTCTTTTCAACCGCTAGGCCCCGATTATCCTTGAGTTCCCTTACTTGAAGTTGGTGTTAATGCTCCCCTCGTGAATTCTTTCACCTCATCTGCCATTTCAACTACTACCACTTCTCACATTGAAGTTGATCCTTCCACTATCAAGAAGGCAGTGAAGAAAATTGTTGTTGAGGTTCCTGAAGGCGACAACTTACTGAAGAAGTCAGGTCAAGACGACGTATGATTGAAGCCTACACTAGGCCCTATGGAGAAGGCAAAGTTGGAGAGTCATAATTCGTTGACTTTGGATGAATGATATTGTTCATTCATCTCTCTAGGTTCGAGTTTGATTTTACTCTTTCTTTCTTCTCTTTTCGTGTTATCTATAACTCTTTCTCTTTTTTTTATAGATCAATTTGATAAGCACAGAACTAATGAAAAAGATTATTCATGCTGGCCAACAAATCACTGGTTACCACATTGAGGCTGATAATTGGAAAGAGCAATTTAAAGGTTTACAAGTGGAGAAACAAGTGTTGGAAGAGGAGAAGGATGCCTTAGAGCAACAAATGCATGAGATCGCTGCTGAATTAGCAATTGAAAAATCTTCTTCAAGCCAAGTTGGTAAGGATAATGATATTCTTGAGTCCTTATTTGCTGAGCAGCTTTCAAAGGAATCGAGGAGATAAGGAGTTTGAGGGAACTCCTTAACCAGAAAGAGGCTTGTTCGGGAGAGTTGGTTCAAACACTCATTCAAACTCAAGAAGAACTCCGTGCTTCTGCTGATAAGTTTAAGTTCTTGGAAATTCCCTTACTCCTTTGAAGGCATCTTTTGACGCTTCTAAAATAGAGAATGAGGAGTTAATAATCGAGATTGATCAATGAGAGAAAGACTATGAGGATCTCGAGGATCAGATGTCACTTGAAGTGAGTAGAGCTTTTTCGAATACTCGCCTCGAGACTTTAATGGAAGCAAGCCAAAAAGGGTTTTGACCTAAACGCTGAGATTGCTAAAGCTAAAAGGACAATAAAAACAACTCAGCAAAGTCAAAGTTTCCCTTCACCTGAAGATGGAATTCCCGAAGGTGATGAACTTGGTCCTGGTGAAGCTAATATTCAGCCTCTTCTTTTCAACTTGATCCCTCTATCTCCGTTAATGATTCTCTTATTGCTGATGTTCCAGTTGATAATGCCTACAAGTGTTTTCTATTATTTGATGTTTTTCTTTAGAACTCGTTGATGGGAAGCTTTCTTTTTTGTTTTGGAATAGTTGTTGGTTTACCCTTATCTTGTTCTAGGGTTTGATGACAAACGAACGTCTTGTTTTTTTGGCAAAGTTTAATATAAATTTTGGCTTTCCTTTCCGCTTACTTTGAAGTTTGAGATTTGGTTACATCTTTAACATTCAGCTTTACATTAAAAATGCTTTACAAGTCTGTGATACTGATAGACATGGAATTTTAATAAAAGAGGGCCTTTTTTATAAGCGACATGATGAAGATGACGTCTCATCTTCATATTGGTGTAAATATATGAAAGAAGCATAAAAGATAATTTTGAGGAAGTTTTATGCTTTGAAATTTCAAATTTTATACATCATTCTTTATTTATGTAATACAACATTTACAACTCTTTCACAATTTCTTTATTTATAACAGGTTTTCAAAATTCAGGATGTATTATTTTGTAACTAATTATTGACCTTAATCTAAAAACTCATAAGAACTTGGAGCATATCGTGTATCTATCATGTGTCCTTTTTTAAGTTTCTTCAAAGATTTTTTGAATGCTTGATTTTGGCTCTTACGCTGATTCAAGCCTGAACTGAGACTTTTTGTATTCTTTGTGTAATGACTCGGCCAGTCATTTTGAGAATTTATACCTCAATCCCCTATTAACTACTTTCCCGTGTCATTTTATGCTATTGTTATTTTTTGGGATGATTCATTTGAGTTTCGGAGTGTTTTGGGATGCTTAGTCCCTAAATGAGAGCTTAAAGCTTAGAATTTAGGCTGTAGTCGGAATAGTATGAAGATGGCCCCGGAATGGGATTCAGCAAACTCTGTTAGCTCTGCTGGGTAATTTGGGCTAAGGGGCATGTCCGAATTGTTTTATTAGGGCTATAGCTCATTTAGGCTTGAAATGGCGAAAGTAAAATTTTTGGAGTTTCGGGCCATTAGTGAAATTTTTTAAATCTGGGTGGGAATCTCATTTCAAAAGTTATAGCAGGTTCATGTTGCTGAATATGAATTGTGTACAAAATCTGGGGTCAATCGGACGTGGTTTGGTCGGGTTCTGAATATGTTATAGAATTTTAGAATTTCAAGTTCATTAAGTTTGGATTGGAGGGTGATTCATAAGTTAAGCATTGTATGAAATGATTTGAAGGCTTAACAAAGTTCGTATGGTGTCCTAGGATTGGTTGGTGTGTTTGGTTGAGGTCTCGGGGGCCTCTAGTGTGTTTCGGGTGCTTAACGGATTGGTTTGGGACTTATGCCTTTGCTGAAGTTTGCTGCACATGTTATTTTCGCACCTAGGGATTTTGGACTGCAGGTGTGGTGCCTCATAAGCAGCTAGGGAGCCGCAAAAGCGGATGGCATCTGAGACCGAATGTGCTGCTGGGGGGCCATTGAAGCAGGCTCGCAGATGCAGCCCCAACTCAGTTAAGTGGCTTTCGTGTCTGCAAAGATTGTTCTGCAAGTGCAGGACCGGAGATGCGGTCCTATGAGCGCAAAAGCGAAAATCGCTGGGCAGAAAAAGGGATTTCGAGGATTTGAAATTTCATAGCACAAAATTCATTTTGGAGCTTGGTGGAAGGCAATTTTTCGAGGGATTTTGAAAAAAAGAGCTATTAGGTAACTCATACTAACTCGGGTTTTATCATATTACATTAATATATTATTTTATTCTTCATCTAATTAAAGAATTTGAGGGGGGAAGTTTGGAAAATGGGGGGAAAGTTACCCAATAAAAAATCTAAGATTCGAGTGGCAATTAGGCATTGGTTTTGGATGATTTTTGTATGAGTGAACTCGTGAGTGAGTGGGTGTTTATTATTTGTGACTTTTACCCGATTCCGAGACGTGGGCTCGGGGAGGATTTTTGGGTGTTTTTCTGTTTTCTTACCGTAGTTTTGTCATTAGCTAAATTAGTTGCTTGTAGCTATATTTATGTTACGTAATTGATTTGATTATATTTGGGCCACTCAGAGTTGGATATTCATGGCAAGAGTATGATTTCGGATTGATTTTAAGCTTGGTTTGAACTAAGTGGCTTTCCTAACCTTGTATAGGGGAACTCCCTTTAGGATTTGGTACATTTGATATATGAATACCGTGTATGTGAGGTGACGAGTGCGTAGAAGGGCTAATTATTGAAAACCCTATTTTCTTTAAGTAAATATCTATTTTTTTCCTATAATTTATCAATACTAGTATATGTAGACATCTTGCTTAGCTTAGGAAAGCATGCTTACGTGCCTTAACTGCCTACCTGGACTATGTGCAGCATGTTTAGAGTAAGAATACATGTCTTTTTTAATATGAATTTAATCAAATCTGTAAAAGTTCTTGTTGGAACTGTTATTTATATTGATTGAGCTATATTTTTACTTTGGGACTACGGAACGGTATCCCCGGAGATCCCTCTGCACATTTATGTTTGGGACTACATGACGGTATCCGTAGATCACATGTATTGGACATATTTACTTGGGACTACAGAATGATATTCCGGAATATCCCCTCTACACCTTTATGTTTGGGACTATGGGATGGTATCCCAGGAGATCCCATGTATATTTATGTTTGGTAATACGGGATTGTATCCCCGGAGATCCCCTGTTCTCTATCTCCGTGTATTGGGTTATCATTTTTCTGTGATTTCATTCTAGTTGACTGTTAGTATTTATCTTCACTATGATATTTCATACTATTTTATCTTATTTTACATATATATATATATATATATATATATATATATATATATATATATATATATATATATATATATATATATATATATATGAGTAGGGCCCTGACCTAATCTTGTCACTACTTGACTGAGGTTAGGCTTGGCACTTACTGGGTACCATTATGGTGTACTCATGCCCTTTCCTGCATATATTTTTCGTGTGAAAATCCAGGTTCATTATACCAGCCTTATCACTAGTTGTAGTCATTGCTGCATATTGGAGACTTCAAAGTACATCTGCCTGCGCGGTAGATCCTAAGAGTCCCTCTCTATCCTCTTATGTTCATTTCTCTTTTTTTTTTTCTGTAGAGATGATGTATAGAACAATTAGAACATCTTAGTAGCTAGTGACTTGCATGTTTTTGAGTTTTGGGTATTGTTCCGTACTTTTTCTGAAGTGTTAACTATATATGCAGATTAGAATTTGGTTTTTAAATGGATAGTTGTGTTGCCAATAGTTAATATTCATGCTTTTGTTTTCATTTATGCAATATGTTAGGGTTTCCTAGTCGTAGAGACGAGGTTCCATCATGACAGTTCATGGAGAGAGGAATTGGGTAGTGACACTTTGCCTCTTCATATATATATATATATATATATATATATATATATATATATATATATATATATATATATATATATATATATTCCCCCCCAGTGTTATAGCATTGGAGTATGAAATCTCGAGCACTGGATTGTTTCTTCCTTTAATCCATTCCTTGAAAGGAAAATACACATTAAACTCGAAAGTATACATTTAGACTTCTTAATCCCTTTTCTCTATCAGAAGGGTTGTAACCTAGACATGGAATAATTCAGTATTCCTCGTGTCTTTTGGGTCTAATATCATTATTTGAGAAGGGTTAGCTTTTGCCTATCATCTAAAATGGTTAGTATAATTAAAAAATAACAAAACTAAATCTTAAGCGAGTAATACCTGACGGTGGATACTTCCTTTATATAGAAGTAATACTTCATTAAATGGACAATATTCCAATTTGATGGGAGTACTTTGCCTTCCATTGTTTCTAACTCATGCGCACCCTTTCCATCAATGCTTTGAATTTTGTGGGGTCCTTCCCAATTTGGACTCAACTTCCCTGCATTAGCTGCTTTTGTTGACTGAAAAATCTTTTTGAGGAAGAAGTCCCCAATTTTGAAGTATCTAAGATGGGCTTTCCGATTGTAGTATCTCTCAATAATTTGTTTCTGAGCTACCATTCTTATTAGAGTCACTTCTCTCCTTTCTTCAAGCAAATCTGGATTTATTCGCATCTCTTCCTTGTTTGATTCCTTAATTGCGTTTGTGTATCTTGTAATCAGTTCACATATTTTGACTGAATTGAAGCTTAAGCATCATAAACAAGTGAGAATGGAGTCCCTTTCATACCTGTTTTTCCTGTTGTCCGATAAGCCCATAAGACTACTGGTAACACTTCAAGCCACTTACCTTTCGATTCCTCTAATCTTGTCTTCAAGTTATTAATTATAAATTTATTTGTCGATTCATCTTGTCCATTAGCCATAGTGTGGTAAGGTGTTGAAGTTACCCTTTTAATCTGCCAACTTTAAAAAAATTCTGTTTTTTTTTTTTGTGACTATGAATTGTGGGCGATTGTCACATACGTTTTCTTTTGGAACTCCGAACTGGCGTACAGTGTTTCGCCAAATAAAGTCCCTGAGTTCTTTCTCCTGCACCTGTTTGAAGGCACCTGCTTCTACCCACTTAGTAAAATAATCCATTAAAACTAATAAAAATGGTACCTTTTCTTTATTTGTGACAGATGACCCACGATATCCATCCCCCATTTCATAAAAGGTCATGGTGAAATAGCCGGATGTAATAGATCTACTAGGCGATACATGTTATTTTCATATATTGTTGACATTTTCACATATGACCACAAAACGTTTTGTATCTTCTTCCATTTTTGGCCAATAGTATCCAGCTTTAATTAGTGTTTTTATCAAGGATCTTCCTCCTGCATGATTTTTGCAGTGTCCTTCATGTACTTACCTCATCACATATTCTGTTTGACAAGGTCTGAGACATCTTGCTAAAGACCCTCTGAACATCTCTCAATACAGGTTTCCACAAACCAAACAGTAACATGCAGCTTTTTGTCTAAGTGGTTGATCCTTTTTCTTGCCTTCAGGTAGAATTTCATATTGCAGAAACTTAAAAACACTTGTCTCTCCAATCCCAAGTTAAATTATTGAAATTTACCTTATTTTTATCTTTGATCGAGTGTCGAATTAAAGAAATGTAAAATGGTAGAATTTTCCTCATATAATACTTCTGCAATAGATGCGAGATTAGCTAGTGCGTCTACTTCCACATTTTCCTTCCTATGTATTTGCACGATTTTTCTACTATCGTAATTATCTGATTAATTCCCGTGCCTTTTCCAAATATTGATGCATTCACACTTTTCTAGCTATGTAAGTCCCCTGCATATATTTAACCGCTAGCTGCAAATCACTTTTGGTTATAATCTGCTCTATTCCGAGTTCTCGTGTCAATTCCAGACCTGCAATTACAGCCTTGTATTCTACTTCATTGTTGGCAATGGGATGGCACTTTATTGCTTGCCTTATGGTTTCTCCCGAAGGAAGGATTAGAACAATGCCTAACATTCGAGAATCCATCAGTAGATAAAGTCCAAGTATCTAGATTAGATCCGATGAATACCTATGGTTTCATTTCTGCTTCAAGAACTATCTCAGCACTGAAATCTGCCACAAAATCTTCTAAAACTTGTGCCTTTATCGTAGTTCTTGGTTGGTACATGATGTCATATTCATTGAATTCTATAACCCATTTAGCTAATCTACCTGACAGTTCTTGCTTATGCAATATATTCCCTAGGGGATATGCAGTTACTACAGAGATAGGGGAACACTAAAAATAAGGCCTCAATTTTCTAGATGCCATAATTAATGTTAAAACAAGATTTTGTATGTGAGAATATCGAGTTTCAGCATCTAACAAATATTTTCTAACATAATAACTTAGAGATTGTTTACCTTTGTCTTCATGTACCAATACTGTACTTATCGTTATTTCTGATACAGCGAGATAGATGAGTAACCTTACTCCATCCTTAGTTTTAGCCAGTGAGGGTTGATTTGACAAATATTTATTTAGATTTTTGAGAGCTTGTTGACACTCATCATTCCACTCAAGTTGGTTTTGTTTTTTCAAAAGTAAAAAGAACTTAAAACGTTTCTCCGAGGATTTGGAAATAAATCTTCCTAATGCTGTTATCCTACCTTTCAACATCTACACCTCTTTTTTTTTACTCGTGAGTATGTATTGTATCTCCTCAATGGCTTTGATCTGTGCAGGATTTACTTCAATACCTCGATTAACAACAAGAAAACCTAAAAACTTACGTGAAGCCACGGCAAAGGCATATTTTTCAGGATTTAATTTCATACTGAACTTGTTGAGAATCTGAAAAGTATATGATAAATGTTGGATATGATCTCCTGCCTTTGCCGGCTTAACTAACATGTCATCAATGTAGACTTCCATAATCTTTCCCAGGTGTTCTTGAAACATTTTTGTCACCAATCTTTGGTACATGGCTCTAGTATTTTTTAGTCGGAAAGACATGACTTTATAACAGTAACTCCCCATGTATGTGATAAAGGAGGATTTTTTCTTCATCTAAAGGGTCCATCCTTTTTTCTATTTGACAGGTGGATACGATGGATCTTTATTTAGCTTGTGGGTCATCACCTCCGATGGTATCATATTGGAATGCGACCAAGCAAAGCAATCTGCGTTAGCTTGTAAAAATTTGATAACTTTCCTTTCGTTCCCGGGCTCAGCTTCACTCCAATATAAACTTTTCTATTTGGACACTGCTCGGAAAGTGTGATAACCTCGAGTTCTTCAATGCTTGTTTTGATGTTTTCATTCTCTTCTTGCTCTTGAATGATATCAGTTATTGAATCTATGTTTGTCTATCCTTTTTCAGTTGAGCTTTGTGTTTTTATTTCCTCTACTAAATTCTGTAGTTGTTATTTCTCATTGTTTGCTATGCTCGAATCCGTAACTGAATTGATACTTTTAGAAGCTTGTTGATATCCACAGATTTGTCGAATAACCCATTGTGAAGGAAACTTAATAACTTGATGTAAAGTATATAGTATAACATCCATATCATGAATCCACGGCCGGCCAAGAATCATATTATAATTCATTTCCATATCTATCTAGAATTTTGTATCCTTGATAACTCCTTCCGCAAATGTGGTAAGCACTATTTCCCCTTTTGTTATAATGCTTGAATTATCGAATCCAGATAATGTATGTGCTTTGGGCACCAACTTATTATCAGCTTGCATCTTGTTTACCACCCTCTCAGAATAATGATATTTACTGAGCTACCTGGATCAATCAAAACTCATTTCACATTAGTATCATGTACAAGTAAAGATTTTACTAGTGCGTCGTTATGAGGGATTGTCACGCCATCTGCATCTACATCATCAAATATTATACTTTCTTCTTCTAAAACTTGGCAAACTCGTTTCCTATGGGTAACCATGCCTTTTGATGTCTTTTTTACAGCTGTATACATCACACCGTTGACCTCTTCTCCCTCGCTTATCACATTAACCGTCCTTTTTGGTAATGGGGGTTTTGGAGCTCTTGTATACTCCTCATATATGATTGCTTCAGTTAAATAAGCTTGTTTTAATAAATGCTTTCACCTTGTAACAATCTACAATCTGTTGCTTTATGGTCGTGGTCATTATAAAATGCGTACCAGAAATCTGGGTTTCTTCTGCTAGGGTTCGATCTTATTTATTTTGGCCACCACACCTTATCTCCCATACTTCTTAAAACAACTACCAACTCAGAAGTGCTAACATTAAAACTGTAATCACCAGTCTTTGCATTTGCATTAGCATTACTGTCTCGCACATCTCGTTCTTTTCTGAATTTGAATGATAAACCCGCATCTTTATCCCTTAATGTAGAACTACACCTTGGTTTTTCTTGTTTAGAGCGAGAATCATGTCCTGTTGGTCCCATGTAAGGCTTGTACATATTCTTACCAGACCCTTTTTCGGGTCTCGAACTTGTTCTTTCATCACCCCTTATCCGTGCGATAGTGCCTTCTTCTATCTACAGCTTCGTGCTGTACCTATTGTACACATCATTCCATGTTGTAGCAGGAAATTTTCGTAAGCTTTCCTTGAGTCTCATCATAGATTTTGAGCTTTTTCCATTTAAGTTGCTTGCAAATGCCATGGCAGCCCAATTATCAGGTACTCACGGTAACATCATCCTTCTCGTTGGAATCTATCCACAAATTCCCTGAGTAGTTCTGTATCTCCTTATTTTATTTTGAAGATGTATTCCATCCTCATCTCCACTTTTTGAGCTCCCGAATATGTTTTATAAATTAATCTACAAGCTTAACAAAAGAATCAATAGAGTTTTAGTAAGAGAGAATACCATGTTAATGCTCCTTTTGTGAGTGTTTCGCCAAATGTTTGACCAACACAGACTCAATTTCTTGCTTGGTTAAATCATTGCCTTCACGATAGTTGTAAAAGCTGTTACATGATCTCGCGGATTTGTTTTTCCATCACATTTTGGAATATCAGGCATTTTAAACTTCTTAGGCATCGACAAAGGTGTTGCACTTGGCTTTCATGATTGCTGTTTATCAATATCCACTCCTTTAATCACAGGTGGCATGCCATGTATTTACTCTATGCGATCATTCTACTTCTTCAGTTGCTTCTGTAAAATTAGTACTAAACTTTATAATTTAAAATTACTCTGGTGTACCTGACTTTCACCACCAATACACTAGGCATTACTCATCTTCCTGTTACTACTTAGCTCTAATAGTCTGCTGGCTATCTTGGTCTTCTTGCTTCCTCTTCAAAAGATATGTTGTATTAATAGTCTATTATCCCATATGGAGTGCTCTTTCTGACCTAAAACAGTCTGAAATTTCTTCCTTGCCAAATACAGTAGACACGGTCTGCATATGCTATTCAATATACTTCTGCTGCTGCATACTTCACCTTCATTTCTTTGCTTGTCCAGTCAATCTCTATCTCCTATTCCATCACAGATCAGAGCAGGGGCAGAGCTAGCCCTCTGTTTATGAGTTTCGCTGAACCCAATAGCTTATGTGCATAATATATTTTTATCTTGTAAAATTCATGAAATATATAAAAGTTATTATACTAGAACCTAATAACTTAAATAAACTAGAATTATGAACCCATAAGATTTAAATCTTAACTCTGTCTCTGGGTCTGACTATCCCTTCCCACTGAAGTAAACTCTGCCAAATTTTATGTGACCGTTTACATTAAAAAAACAGATATATAATAGATTCATCCCTTTCATTGCAAAGGACACAACTTTGATTAACATTACACCCCGCTTGCCAATTTATCTTTGGTATTTAGCTTACTCTGCAATCTAAACTCATGATAAAATACCATCTTGGAACTGCATAGTTGTTGCATATCATCTTCCTTGGAACTTTTGTGGTATAGTTTTCTTACGAAAAAAAACATATTATATGAATTCACTTATTTGATTTTGATTGACTCAGGTGAGTAAGCAAACTTATTACACAAGTCATGTGATAAAATTACATGTAATTGGCTAAGACATATCATTTTAGAAATTTGGTAGCTTAATTGGTTATTGTTTTGATTGGGATTGTCACATGATCATTACAAAGCATGGCATTATCTTGTTGGCCTTGACTTTAACTGTTCATGATATATTACTTACATATGACATGAATCTGGGCCTTAAGATGAGATAACTTTAAGCATAAAAATAATAAAATGGACCTATATTTAATTTGTAAAGTCCAAATTAATTATTAATTCAATTAAAGTTAATCTAAATTTGGTATCGAGTAGGACCAATAAATTTTGCACGTGTATAATGATGACACAAATGAACAATAACATATCATTTACATATACTTAAATTTTATTCTAGTTTTTAGGCAAAAAAAGAGGAAAATATATAAATTTTATTTTTCTTAAAAAGATATCGTTCTCTACAAAAAAAAAAGAACAAAATATGAATCAGTAGTAAAATCTAGAGATTTTTACTTATCTATACTACTATTAAAACTTACTTACTATCAATTTAAAACTTTAGCTTAATTACAAGTTGATATACGATTTACTATTTATATATAAAAAAATGCATTAGACTCCAATGTTAACGATTTTATTTGGTGAAATACATAGTTTACCAATCCAACTTACACTCAAATCTTTGTTACACACCTGTTGACCACGGATATGACTTTACACATCAAATCTTTGAAATGTATGTCAATTACATACTACTTTTGATCAGCCTCTGAAAAGTGTGAAACATAACTAATGCGGCGCGTGAAAAGTTATTTCTGCCTCACCTGACAAATTACAACGGCTAATTGCTGGAATTGGGTCCATTTTGTTAACCCTAATGCTTGATTCTTCATCTCCTTCTAATTAAAAGCAACTATTTTTATCTTCTTTATATTAAAAGGAACCAATTCAGAAAAATCCAACCTCCATCTTCATCTTTCACATCTAATATTTTGAAGTTGTTTATATTTGTTCAATTAAAGTGCAATACATTATTATTCTTCTGTCAATTCTTGTATTAGGGTTCATATTGAATGGAGAATTCGGGCCATAACGGTTGAACAACCTAAAATGAGAATACTAACATGAAAATGAAGAAAGTAACAGCAATAAAGAGCAGATGTGTTCTCGTCGGATTCGCTTCAAAGGTTAGGGCTGAAGACCACGGATTTGAAAATGGAATTATGTTTGTTAATCTGGTCGTGTAGTTGTTTTTAATTACAGGTTCGGATCTTTTTGGGTCGAAATTAAGAAAAGGTCAGTTTGTCCATGTTAATTAAAGAATAATTTATTTTTTAATTTAAATAAGCGCGTGCATACACATCATTGAATATTAACAGGGCTAATCAACAATAGGGTGTACTTGACACACATTTGAAAGGTTTAGCGTGTAAAGTCATATCCGTGGCCAACAAGTGTGTAATATGAATTTGAGTGTAAGTTAGATGGGTAAAGTATGTATTTCGCCATTTTATTTCCCTCTACATCCTTCCCCACTCCAATCATCTCTATCAAGAAAAGGTCCACTAATTACTAAAATGGCGCAGACTATGGCCTGAAATTGACTCAAAATGAAGGTGCAAAAAGATATGAAATTCAAGTGACTCTGATCAAAGTGAGCGAAGTGTTAATACAAGGGGAACGAACTTGATTTTCGGTAGCGAAGTGTTAATATAAGGGGAATGAACTTGATTTTTAGTAGCGAAGTGTTAATATAAGGGGATGAACTTGATTCCTAGATACTAAATTACTAAATTGAATAATACTCAATTACTGGAAAATATCAAATGCATTTTTCGCCTGCATAAAATTTGAAGTTTCTTGATCACGCCCAACTATACTTTATAAAAAGGACGAGGTAGTCGCTGTAAATGTAATCTAGTTTACAAGTCCGGTGTTGAATCCTACAGAAAACTAAGGCTTAGCTAAAGTTGTTCAGTAACGCTAAGAGACATAAGTCCAAATAATTTCCTAATTAAGAAGATTCTGATTCTTATTTTAAACTAATTAACTAGAAACTATTAAAAGCAGCAAAAATGATGAACTAAGGAGACTAAGAGTTGGAGATAAGATTAGGGAGATCTAGGGTTATGATTTCCTTAATTGTCGAAATTCTTCCGGGTAAATCTTCTATAATTTTGTCTATGTATTCTCTACTGATCGTGAGTACAGTGGGAGTTGTAGCCCTCTCTCGAGAATCTACCATAATTTACTAGACGTATTTGGTCGAACTACGCTTGTTGGCACTAATTCACAGCTCACTACGATTGCACCAAGATTTTAGTATCTCTAATCCCGCCTTTAAACCCCTCTAGTGGTCATTCATTCTTTTGATGGCTCGCAGTCGAAAGAGTTGGCTGCCAGTTCAAACCTCAGAGGGAGTTGAAGAGAGGCCTTTCAGTTCGTTCAAAGGCATTAGGGACGAGCCATTATAGACGGTCTGATGCTTATGGAGTTCGCTCATATCGAATTGTCCAAAAGCTCATCAACCTGTCCGAGGGATGATGAAGGCGATGCCCCTTTATTCTGAATTCTTTAATTCAGAATCAATCAAATCTCCCCAAGTAGGATACGTCTGCATCGATCTCTCTCATACATTAGGAGTGATTTTGTTCAACAACTACCTAAATATGTACTCTCTCGAGAGCAGTACACACTAAATAGGCACAGTCAATTGATGGTCATTCAATCAACGGCAACAAATGCATAGTTGACCAAGTAAAGAAATTCAACGACTTAATTATATTAAAAAAATATAAACAGAATTCATCATAAAAGAGGTTCCATCAAACCTTTAGCTAACAAATTAGCTATTCATAATAGTATGCAAACTACAATACTAGAATTCATAACCAATAATAAAAATAGAAGAAGAAAGAGGGAAAAAACATGAAGTTGAATCTTTATCCTTCTTGCTCCTACATGTTGTTTCCTCCCTAAAATCTTCTCTCATTTTAAAGTAGTGTCTACCTGTGTCCAAAGTAGTATCCCCTCCTCCCCCCTCCCCTCTAAAATCAATTTTAGGAAGTATTTACAGTGATTAGGGTTTGATGGGCCGAATTTCCTCCCTCTATTTTGGATTGGAAAACCTGTGGTTTTTCTGCTCCGGTCCCGGTCTGAAAAAGTGAACCTCGCTTTGTTGTCCGGGGTTTTTGTTTCTGATTTCTTCTGCTTTGGTCCCGGCCTAACAAAATGAACCTCATTTCGATGTCCGAGATTTTTCTCTTCAGCTCTTTTTCACCAATTTGTTTTTCGTTTGATCCTTTTTCGTGCAAGTTTATTCCTACACATAAGAAACACGTAATGAGCATATTTTCACTTTAAAAATCATGTGATCTGTCATAACACATGGAAGAAATAATTTATAAAGATACTAAAAAAAGATGCACTTTTCATTATTTATCACCACCCTAAACTTAAACTCTTGCTCGTCCTCAAGCAACTTATAATTATGCGCATAGACAAGAAATACCTTTCAAAATATACTAAAGCATTACACTAATGATAATAGTTATATCAATGCATAGAACCCAGCTTATGCACTTTTCATACGTTTCTCAAGTTTTAAACTCATGCCAAGATTATTTAAAATATTCATGTAACTCTTTCTAACATCCTCGCCTCAAAACTTAACTCTAATGTATTCCACAGTATGACTCGCTCCTTGTGCCAACTCAGAAATCAAGGTCACTATCAATCCTTTGTAAATCATGTGCCCTCACTAAGAAAACACAGAGAGAAAGTAGTCCACCCACTCAAACATAAGTTCAAGTATAATTTAAGGACTCTCAAATCGAAAGAATTTACTCACTCTCACAAGAAGATCTTATGCCACCCAAGTTCATTTCATAGGCTTCCATGTAGTGTAAGTATCTGTTAATTTAAGCTTGCACGGTCTAGGATAAAGTAGGACTTTATAGGTTGTAATCTAGGCTAAGGGACGAGTAGGATATATTCGAAAAATAGTGACTAACCTTCCTACGTACTTTTAATACACTACACTTCACTTTAAACATACCTTCTTGTCATGACCAGTTCTATGTCTTGCCATGAAACCATCCGCATTTACGCCCTTCATCATTAAGCACATCAACGTACAGATATTTACTAGCCCAAAAAAAGATATGGAAGTGTTTTTTTTTCAGATCTCCTTAATTTGGTATTTCCGGCTAGTACCCTTTTTTGTAAACAATGCACCTTGTTGGCTTTTCTATGATTCAACTCAAAAGCTACCCAATCTCTTTCTTTACTCTTCTGGCTACTTAGGTGCTTTTGGGGATAAAGGCTCAACAAGATTTGATTTAAAAATATTGTGGATTCGATTTGTAATGTGGTCTCCAAATAAAAGGTCAACAAGATCAAAATGGATGACTACGAATAATATTAGCATTGTAGGCAAATAGGCTAAACGGTTAATTAAAGAAAGCCTATATCACTTCCCAACTTAAAAGACTTAATAATTTCGATGTGACTCACACACGTGGCAATTTATAGACTAGCAAGGATGGCACATAATATACTAAAATCTCACCTCACACAATGCACATGTCTCACACAGGATGGCTCAGACCCGACCCTTATGTTAAAATAACTAGCACTGTCATTATAAAATTGGAGCACATAAGAACTAATCACAAGAGCCAAAGATGAGCCTTAGTGTCAAAAGAAAGCGACACATATTTTCAAGGCATATAATTACAAAGATCATGAAGAAAGTACTTAGTTAAAATGCTCTACCATTAAGCCCTGATATAAAATATGTCAAAAGTTATAGATACTCAAGTTCTTCCTATTCCATTTTTAGTTCAAAAAATATGTATATTTGTGTTTTTCGTGGATTTTAAACCCTCAAGAAAACTGCCTAGGAAGTCCATAGTCGGAAAAAGTCCAAAACTTTATAAAAATTCTACCCATAAAAAAAATTACTACCTAGTTCAAAAGTTAACCCTTGGAATAGTACTATAGCCTATAAAAAAACAAGAGGGATTATTTTTACCTATTTTTTTTTTCACACACATACAATAACATAACTAAGATAGCACAGGAACACATAAACAGTCACTTCATCCCACACTTAAAATTATTCATTCTCCCCAATGCACATCTATAAATACAAGAGGATAAAAGAAACTCCATGGACGGCTAAAGGCTGATGCATTAGCAGCTCATGGGGTACTCAGACTTCTCTCAAGCCTGGTCATTCGTGCAAGAACCTCACACTTAGTTCCAACCATCTAGTTTATTTTTGCATATTTCCAATAGCTTTGCTTTCCATACTTCTAGAAAATAAAAAATCGATACAACAAAAATAATATAATTAATAAAAATAAGTAAATAAAAAATCAGTAAAGTTGGGTTGCCTCCCAACAAGGGTTTGATTCGCTATACGACGCGAATCATTTTCTGCCTCTACCTCGAGTCTATGAAATGAACACCAACTTTTGCTTTAAGTTTTCTACTATGCTCCAAAGGTGGTGGAACAAATCTAACTGTCCCAAGAAAATAATATAGTATTCTGCACTTCTTAGCCTTAGCATGAGGTATGTAATCCTAACTTTCTGGCAAGAAGAGTTCAAAAATATATGCACCTTATTTCTCATTCCTTGACTCCTCAATTGGCTTGGATGACTCTACTTCAATATTTTCGTCCAAACACATGAGTGTGGACTAATGCGCTCACCTATGTGAACATTGTGACTGTCAACATTCTCAACACCCATGACACTAGAGTCAACTAAATACGTATCTTCAATGTCCTAGGTTGACTTTAATATCTCTTCTACAATATCGCCATCTTCAAATATTAGTTGGTTAGATTGTTGGTATTCTACTAAGACCTCCTCTATTTGAACCTAAATTTTAGTATCTAATTCATGCTTTTCTTGGCTTCTATCCACAATATTGGCTTGTTGAGCATTAAATAATTTAACTATCTGGCTCACTTATGCCTCTAGGTTGCCAATATTAGCATCTTGCCTTTGTATGCATAGTTATGTCTTATTATTTTGTTCCACAAGGTACAAGGCACCTTAACATATCCTTGATCTCTTTCAAGTCATCATCCCAGGGTTCATTGTTCCTATTAACTTCACAAGATAAAGAAGAACTATCAAAGTAAGGGTATGGAATAAGATAAAAAATATAAGCACAACCATAAAAGTGATCATCTTGACCACCACACACATCACACATATTTCACACATAACATTGAGTTGGTGCACATAACTCGCTCTCTGAAATATTTTAATAATTTTTTTATGGGTAGTTTTATTTCATAATATGCATAAGGAGGATTAAAAGTAGAATTAGCAACATCAAAACTCTCATAATTCCAAGACGCCATATTTTAAACTCAACAAGTAAAACAAAAATAAAAAATCAAATATAGAAAATAAAAATAAAAGTTCAAACTTGAAACCTAGAAATATGTATACTCATAACTAAACCGTTAGTTTCCGACAACGGCATCAAAATTTTATCACGCCCAGCTATGCCTTATAAAAAGGACTAAACGGTCATTGCAAAAAAAATTTGGTTTACAAGTCTGGAGTCGAATCCCACAAAGAACTAAGGCTTAGCTAAAGTCGTTCTGATCGCTAAGAAACATAAGTCCAAACAATTTTCTAATTATGAAGATTGTGATTCTTATTTTAAACTAATTAACTAGAAACTATTAAAAGCAGTAAAATTATTAACTAAGAAAACTAAGAGTTGGAGAGAAGATTAAGGACGTCTAGAGTTATGATATCCCCAATTGCCGATATCCTTTACGCTAAGTCTTCTATAATTTCACATGTGTATTCTTCACGGATCGTGAGTACTTTGGGTGTTGAAGCTCTCTCTCGAACAAATACCATAATTTACTAGATGTATTCTCTCGAGCTATGCTAGCTGGTATTAATTCAGCCCACTACGATCGCACCAAGGTTTCGTTATCGCTAATCTCGCCTTTAAATCCTCCGTATTGAACTCTCACATACGTTAGGAGTGTTGTTCAATAACTACCTAAATGTGTACTCTCTCTCGAGCAGTACATACTAAATAATTACAGTCAATTAATGGTCATTCCATCAACAACAACAAACATGTAGTTGAACAAGTAGAGAAATCCAATGGCTTAATTATATAAAAACTTAAAAATTTATCCTAAAAAAATGTTCCATCATAACCCTAGATAATAAATTAGCTATTCATAATAGTATGTAAAACCATAATACTAGAATTCATAACCAACAAGTGAAATAGAAGAAGAAAGGGGGGAAAACATGAAGTTACATCCTTCTCCTTCTTGGCTCCCTAAAGTCTTCTCTCCTTCCAAAGTAGTGTCTCCTTGTGTCCAAACTAGTGCCCCCCCCCCCCCCCCAAAAAAATCATGTTTTAGGATGTATTTATAGTAATTAGGGTTTTTATACGGCGATTTCCTTCTTCTATTTCGGGTTTGAAAACCTGGGTTTTTCTGCTTCCTCGCTTCGTTGTCCGGAATTTTTCTCTTCAGCTCTTTTTCACCAATTTTTCTCCCGTTTAATCCTTTTCTTTGCAAGTTTATTCCTACACATAAGAAACATGTAATGAGCATATTTCCACTTCAAAACCCATGTGATCTTCCATAACTCACGTAAGAAATAATATATAAACATCTGAAGCTGAAGCAGCTACTTTCGAAGTAACAGAAAGAAAAGCAACGACTGGAGTGGGAGAGTCAGAGTTGTAAAGAGGATTCCTCACTTCTTTCTCTCATTCACTTTTCGTCATTTATCATTTCTCAACACCACCTCTTTAATGATCAGACATAGACAACCATTAAAAAGTTTCGAAACTTGAAATTCGAAAACTGATTTTTGGAAAATTATTTTGCTTGGATTGAGTGTTGTTGCAAATGATTGGGAATATTCTCTGGAATTTAAATCTCAATTTTGAAAAAGTTTGGTGAAGATTCTAGGTGAATTTGATTAGAATTTCATATTGAAACTCGAAAAATAAGACATAAATAAATTGTGTATGTTTTGTATGCCGGATGTAAAAACGGCATATAAAACAATGCAACTAACATAATTGTATACAAGTTATATATAAATTGCATGTCAATTGTAGTGTTTGATCGAATTTTGTTAAAAAAGATTGTATTCAAGTTGTAGATAAATTATAGTTCTTTGATCGAATTTGTATATATTAAAATTAAATAGGAAAACATATATAAACCAGGTAAATAAATTTGAATTGAAAAAATCCCTAAAATCTGCACAATAAATAGCCTGCACGTTGGTGAAATCAAAACCAGAAAATTTTGGGCCATAGGGTGACGGTGAACTTATCCCATCTTTGGGAGTTTGCTGGCATCCACCCAAGAAAAGAAATATCTGAGGAAGAAAAAAGAACAACATTTTAAATCACACCACCATTTAGAAAACTTTAGATTTACTTGCATAAATTCCTGAGACTGACGCAGAAAGTTAGGAAGTAGTGGTATTATTTGTCTAGGGGTAGTTCATCAGCTTCGAATGTAAATTCTAAAAATTTAAGATTCTAGGCCTTTTTTTCGTTTGTACATATTTTTCTCATACTCCCAGACTTCCAGTAGTAAACGATCAACTAAATTTTCTACACTTCTTTACCACTCGTTTAAAGTTTTAAAAAATAATGTATAGATTTATGAGAAAATTCGCAACTTTACAAACAACATACATTGCAACCGAATGACCTATATATAATTTTGCATAAGTTACAACCAAAATACAATAGGCCCAGCTTCGCCAAAAAGGGGCTTATTTCCAATTTTTTTTTTGATTCTCGAGATCTTTAAAAATACAAAAGTAATTTCATAGAGCGATAATTAGACCAATTATGTTATATGGAACAGAGTATTGGCCGGTTAAGGCTCTCATATTCAAAAAATGAAGGTAGCTGAGCTGAGAATATTGAGGTGGATTTTCGGGCACACTAGGATGGATAAGATTAGGAATGAAGATATTCGGGGGAAGGTAGGTCTAGTCCGTGTGTATGACAAGATGCGGGAAGCGAGGCTCAGATGGTTCCGGCACGTGCGGAGGAGAAGCATGGATACTCCAGTGAGGAGGTGTGAGTGCTTGGCTTTGGTGGGTACGAGAAGAGGTAGACGACGGCCTAAAAAGTATTGAAGAGAGGTGATCAAGCAGGACATGGCACGATAGCAGATTTCCTATGGCATGGACCTTGATAGGAAGTTCTAGAGGTCGAGTATTAGAGTTATAGGTTAGGGAGTTTTAACGACCTGAATTTTCCACTCTCAGGAGTCGTGATGACATCTACTATTGAGCAATTTACCTTTTTTCTTTTCTAACCCATTAACAATTGTGAACCAACAATTTATGAACATCTAAATTTAACAAGCGAAAGAAACAAATAAACTATTCAAATATTTCCAATATAATTTCTTTACCAAAGACTAACCAGAACTGGTGTTACAATTTCACAGACAGTCTAGAAATACTACAAACAAGGTCCAAAAAATAAATACAATATTATTTCTGAAATACGTAAATTAAACGGGATGAAAGGATAGAGGGAGAAGCCAAGGCTCGCAGACGCCTCGAGACTATCTTGGGTCTCCGAACGGACCGAAAGTAGCAACCCAAAACTACGGTTTGTATGCTCCAGTACGGGGATCTGCACACAGCGCAAAGTGTAGTATCAGCACAACCGACCCCCTGTGCTGGTAAATTCCTAGCCTAACCTCGTCAAAAGAGTGACGAGGCTAGGACCAGACTACCAAATAAACATGTGCAGTTAAATCATATACAGCGAAAAAAAGGAGCAGAAATGTACATTTAAGAATGGGAGAGGGAAATATGTTGCAGGGTCATCGAATAATAACAGAAGAATAAAAAATAAATATAAGGATCATCATAGTTCGATTGAATATAGGAAGGGAGAATCATAATGCGGGGTACAACAAAGATCAACATAAACCAATAACTAAATGTAGAGAACCATAACTCAGTTATCGATAAAAATCAGGAAATCAAAGACAAGTGCGCGATATCACCATCCGTGCTTTAACACTCTCTCACAAATAACATGCACGGCATCACCCTTCGTGCATTAATACTCTTCCTCACCCAAATAACAATAACAAGCAATAAGGGTAAGAAAATCAACAGTTTACAATTAAATTCCGGCAATGGAACAATAGTACAACAGTCATATCCCGGCAAGGAAAATAGAATAAAAAGTAACAACATCTCCGCAAGGGAGACAATATAATAATTCTCTTCTCTTTTTTCACTTTTACTTCACAACTCACTTCACAACTTGAGTGAAATCTCTATAAGGTTCAATTGCCAATTATACTTTGACAATTCACTATACAACTTGAGCCAACGCTCTTCAATGTTCAAATATCACTATTACTTCCATAAGCTTTACTCAACATTAGAAATTATCTCATAAGGCATGAACAATACAAATGGAGCCACATTAATCATTGAATAAGACTAACGGGCATGCTTGACTCCAACATATAGATACTTGTCACCATGACTATACCTCGTACTCAACAATTAGCACATAGCAAATAGGACACAACTCCTAGTACCTCAAGCTAAGGTTAGACCAAACACTTACATTGATGCCACAAACACAATTCAAGTCTCAACTATCGCTTTACCTCTTGATTCCACCATCGATTCGCTCGTATTTAACCACAAGTTACTAAACTATATCAATAAATGCTAAATGAATCAATTTCAATGTATCAAAATCCGAGGTTCCAACCAAAAATCCCATTACCCATTCTCCCACAAACCCAAATATATAATTTATTTTGAAATCGGACATCAAATCAAGGTCCAAATCCTCAAAATCTGAAAAAACTAAGTCCAACCCCAAATACCCAATTTTCCCCATGAAAACCTTTGATTTTAAGTTGAAATCATGAGAAAAGATATTAAGATTGATGAAAACAAGATAGAAATGACTTACAATTGATTTAGAAGAGTACTTGTCTTTGAAAAATCGCCCAAGAGTGTTTTGGTTTTGAAAGGGTTTGAAAAATGGTTGAAATGCGTCTAAGTTATGATTTTGCAGGTTGTAGATGTCGCAATTGCAACCAGAGTTTGCAATTTGCGAACCCCTCAGACAGCTACTCTCACATTAGCCACTGATGTTCATATTTGCGAACTCGCTTTTACAATGAAATTTTCGCATTTGCGACACTGAAGGAGTCCAGGACACTTCGCAAACGCGACTGGCCTTTCGCATTTACGACATTGTTTTTGTGATGAGTGCATTGCATTTGCGACCCCAAGACAAAAAAGCTAGGTCTTTTCGCATTTGTGGTGGTTTTCTCGCATTTGCGAGCCAGGCTTTGCAAATGAGAAGCATGCATACCTGCAATATACCGGCTAAAAACCTCCAACATCCTAAGTTAAATTCCACCCCGTGGCCTATTCAAAACTCACATGATCCCTCAGGGCTCCAAACCAAACATGCACACCAACCTAACAACATCGTACGGACTTTCTTGAGCAATCAAATCATGAATAACATGTAAAACCATGAATTAAACCTCAAAACTCATCATTTTCATCAAGAACACTTAAAGTTCATAACTCTTCAACCGGATGTCTCGATCACGTCAAATAAACTTTATTTTTCACCAAATTTCACAGTTAGAATTTAAATACTATAACAAGTTTATAACAGGCTCTGGAAACAAAATATGTGCCTGATACCAATAGTTTCAAACATGAATTCTTTTCTTTATTTCATAGATAGTTCAACAAAACAATTTATTTCAAAAATTAATTTCTAAGACATGGGACCTCGGAATTCATTTTTGGGCATATGCCCGAATCTCATATTTGACTGCGGACCTCTCGGGATCGTCGAAACACGGATCCGGGTTTGTTTTCTCAAAATGTTTACTAAAGTCAATTATAATCAAATTTTAACGTTAAAAATACCTATTTCTCATGTTTTCACATAAAAGGATTTCTGAAGCGGGCTGAACTCTCCAATGAGCACGAACAAAAGGGAAACTCTTCGATCTCAACTGACGAACCTACTGGTATAGAATAGCTACCAGCTCCTCCTTGTATGATAAGACCTTCTCCAACTTGACAATGCTGAAGTCTAAGACATGGGATGGATCATCATTATACTTTCGAAGCATGGACACATGAAACACAGGATGCACGGTTGATAAGCTCGGCGGCAACATAAGTCTGTAAGACACCTCTCCTACTTGATCAAGAATCTCAAATGGGCCAACGAACCTAGGTCTAAGCTTTCCCTTCTTTCCAAATCTCATCACGCCCTTCATAGGCGACACCCGGAGCAACACCTGCTCACCGACCATGAATGCCAAATCACGAACCTAACGGTCGGCGTAACTCTTTTGCCTAGACTGAGTTGTACGATGCCTATCCTAAATGATCCTGACCTTGTCCAAGGCATCCTGTCTCGGTTGAAACCATCCAACCAGCGACCGACCTCGCCTGCCATATAAAGCCTTATAAGGAGCCATCTGGATACTCGACTGGTAGCTGTTGTTGTAGGCAAACTCTGCTAAAGACAAGAAATTGTCCCACGAGCCTCCAAAGTCAATGACACAAGCTTGGAGCATATCCTCCAGAATCTGAATAGTCTGCTCGGATTACCCGACCATCTGAGGATGAAATGTTGTGATCAACTCAACCTGTTCTCCCAACTCCCGTTGAACTATTTGAATGGTTATCCAAATATTTGATATATGCGTACATTGTTTTCTACCGGGGTTCGACTATTCTATATAGACACGGATCGTTTAACCGTTTGGCCCATAAAAAGCTTTCCTATCGAGCCCCTATTAATCATGAAATATCTTTCCCATAAATGTAGCCTCCAAGGGTGATGTCCCCCAATATTCGAGGTTGATTGAAAAGAAGCCTTGCATACTTGTTGATCGTTCCTCGGGTAGCATATAAGGGTTGCCTCATTAAAATCTTTACTGGTAAAACCATTTGGGAAAAAATCCGAGCTAATGGAAAAAGAATGAAACGCATGCTTTGCGACCTACATCTTTAGTGCAGGAAGGGGTATTCTCGAGATCACAGGCCTTTGAGAGATTCCATCATGCCGAGCCTGTAAAATCCTGTATCAATGACTCTGAAGTCTTGCCATCCGTGACCATGACCTCTCCGAGAGCCTTGACCTAGTACCACGAAGGTCGAGACACTCAGCCTTTCCAACTTTGAGGTAATGCTTCTCTAGGTTCAGCTTCATGTCATTTGCCCCGATATGTTGATTATTTCATGCAAATGAATTAAAGTGGTCCTCTGCGCACAGGAGCTTATCCGTTCATATCATCAATATAAGCTTTAATTATTTTACCTGTTTATCCATCGAGTGGAATCCCTGTCATATTTAAACGGGACAAAGCAATGCGATCTATATAATCAATACGAAACTAAATAAATTTTTCCTGAGAACAGGGATTAATCCCGCTCCCGGATGTACATTTATTTTCAGCAGTCGGCTTGGTAGCATTGAGATTTTAGGGAACAACGAGGGTTCAAGGATCTGGAGAATTCCTTTCTTCACCTCTGATTACATGTTATTCTGCTTCTGACGAGGCTCAGAGTTGTCACTACTACTTGGCCACCTACTTAGCTTTGGAGATCGATGTCTCCGAGGTCAAGGGTTCCGGTATCGGCACCACTTCCTCGATAGGAACATCTCGTTTGTAGCATGTTGTTCTCCGTGGACTGTTTTCACTCCTTCATCTATCTGGAACTTCATCATTTGATAAAGAGTCGAAGGAACTGCCCTCATATTTTTATCCATGACCTCCCGATGAGTGCGTTATACCTCATGTCACCTTCGATGAGATGGAACCTAGTGTCTTGTATGGTCCCGACTACGTTTATAGGAAAGATATTTTCTCCCTTCGTTGTTTCACTTGCCATGTTGAAGCCATTCAACGCCCGAGATACAGGTACAATCTGATCTTATTGGCCGAGTTATTTCACGAACCTCGATCTAATTATGTTTGCCGGGATTGCTGGATCCACTAAAATACCTTTAACCTCAATTTTATTCAAAAGGATAGAGATTACTGGGGCGTCGTTGTGAGGCTGGGATACGTCTTCTGCTTCCTTGTCGTAGAATGATATAGCGTCCTTGGGCACATAGCTCTGAGTCCATTTCTCCTTTCTGATGGATATTTTAGTACGTTTTAATGTATGTTCTTACGGGATGTCGGCTCCACCGTTGATCATGTGAATGACATGTTAAGGTTTTTTGGGTTCATTCTTCCTGTTTGCATCTCTTTCTCGGAAATGGTGTTTGACCCGATTAATGAGGAAGTCACAAATGTGTCCTTCATTGAATAGTCGAGCTACCTTCTCTCTACGCTACATGTAATCCTCGATCGTATGCCTGCCGATACTTCGGATCCTGCTTGGACGAAACGGAAGATATTGTCAATAAAAAGAAGTACGTCTTGTTCATTAACATCTCGGAAATATTCCGCCATAGTTAGGGCAGTCAAACCAACTCTCATACGAGCTCCCGGCGGTTCATTCATCTGACCGTAAACTAGGGCCACTTTTGATTCTGCAATATTTTCTTCATTAATTACTCCAGATTCTTGAACCTATTCGTCGCAGACCCAAAACCAAAATGACCCCCCTAATTTTTCTCGGTTGTGAGACACATTAAATTGGAATCTAAGTCCCCCAAAAAACGTTGATGGATCCGGAAACTTCCAATTCTATAAGCTGGGGAAGAGCCCTAACTAGGAGGCTTCTAGCTTACCATCTATAGTAGGCCTCGAAACCTTTCCATATTCTTCATTCTTCTACTCCAGGTGAAATACCATCATAAAGGGGAGCCTGAGTCCGACCACAACGACCGAATTGATTATCTTCATGCATAAGGATACTAGATTACCTAGTAGAAAAGATTGAAAAATCATCACAAACCTCCCTTATTTCTTTTCTATTGCAATTTCTGGATTATTATATGATGATTTTTGACGACTCCTTCAGAAAAACAAACTTATTCAAGTTCTTTTTCCCAAAGAAGTCCCGCACCGACCACCCGACGAGTCATCTACTTAAAAGGACCCTCCCTGTAGTCACGGGGTTGTGGGAGAGCAATACAAGCGTTGTGCTGCTAGGTGAAGCAGCCCGAATGCTGCACCCTAGATGGCGAAAGTCCAGTAGCCGAAAGCATCACTAGCTTATGCTCTGACCCGAGTAGCATGGGGCACGTGGAATCCCGTGTGAATCAGCAAGGACCACCTTGCAAGGCTAAAAACTCCTGGGTGACCGATAGCGAAGTAGTACCGTGAGGGAAGGGTGAAAAGAACCCCCATCGGGGAGTGAAATAGAACATGGAAAGGGCCACTGGTTTATCTCTCCAGCAAATCAAATTGGCCAAAGGTGTGCGTTCATGAGCCCATGCTAATGTTTCAATCAATTCCTGCCAATATCCACGCCAAGAAATTAAGAACATAAATCCAGTAGCCCAAACAAGACCCTTAACCCAATAGAGAAAATTGCTTAATGAAATTCTGTATGACTGGTTGTCAATTTTGAGCGATGCAAAATAGGTTCTTTTCTTTCTATTTTGTCTTCAAAATCCATTTTTTGACCTATTTCGAAAAATTGGTTTAATCAGTCCAGAGATATCAAAAGAAAAAAGAAAGGGGGGGTTATTCTGTCAAGAAAAAGGGGGGAATGCACGGGATTAGCCGCTTCAATGGGATCTTTTATCCTGGTCGGAGGAGAAATTACCAAACGTCTGGCATTCCCTCACGCTTGGCGCCAATGAGGTTTTTATTGGGAAATCTCATTGCTATTACTCAAACAAGCATGAAATGTATGCTTGCATATTCGTCCATAGGCCAAATCGAGTCATTCTTTGATAAACGATCACTATGAGTCAGACTCAATAGAATTTGATCAATCCTATTTTCCGTCGTTAAGGTGGAGAACTGAACCAAGAATTCTCTTTCTTCATCATCAATCGAATCACTGTTCGCTTAACTTGATTGAATCCATTATGGATTAAATAAATATAAATAAATTGTAGTTTTGTTTTCCACTTAATTTATTCTTTCACCTTTTTAGTTCTTTTTAGTTGGAACTTTAGGCGGTTCTCGAAAAAAGATAGCGAAAAAAATTATCCCTGGTCGATACGATGCGAGGCTGATTTGCTGACCGTAACGAACTTGACTCTGCCCCTGAAAAAAAAGGGCGGGAAGACCTTTGCCCTGGGCTGGGGATGGATTGGGGTCGCTTTTCTTTAGGACTTTAGTCCGTAACAAGGCTCGAAGACCTCCGGCTGGATTTGAAATGGATCAGGTAGGGCATCCGTTTACGACGTGGGTGGGATTAGCAGTTTTCTCTATTTTCTTCAATGTAGGAAATACGTGGGTACCATGGTACTTACACATTACATTAGGGTTTCTCTGAGAAGGATCTGTCTGTATGGGCTTAGGCCATCTATTATCTTTAATTTTTCCAACGGCTGAAATGATATTTGAGGCGTCGACCCTGAAGTTGTATTCTGATAAATTGGGAGCCTCTACTGGTCCCGAGTGCCTGTCGGACGCGATTTTGCCCATGAATCCCCAGGATATTTTCCCTCGATCTATTCTTCGATCATTTCGAGGTGCAGTACGCCTTGAAATGTTCCTTCTGTCTTCAACGTACAGTTGATATCTTTCCCTGTTGAATCTTGATCCCTAGTCTGTGTCCCGCGGGGGCTTGGCTGTGAACCTATTTAATTGAACTGGGCCCGAGAGGGCTCCTAACTGGTCATCCCCGATCCTAATTTTTGACTGATAATGATTGTGCACATCCGACCATGTCATGGTTGGGTACTCGATCAAGTTCTGCTTTAACTGTCGAGATGCTATCGAGATTTGTTCATTCAAACATTGCATAAAGGCCTGAATTGCCCAATCATCGGAGACCGGGGGTAATTTCATTCTTTCTATTTGAAATCGGAACACAAACTCCCTTAACATTTCGTCGTCCCTTTGTTTTATCTTTGAAGGCATCCGATTTTCTAGTGTCCGCCTTTATGGCCCCGGCGTGTGCTTTTACGAATGCATCTGCTAACATAGCAAATGAATCAATAGACTTAGGAGCTAACATAGAAAATAAATCAATAGAGTTAGGAGCTAAGTTATGATACCAGATCATAGCTCCTTTTGACAGTGTTTCTCCAAAAATTTTTAACAATATTGACTCAATTTTATCATAATTCAAGTCATTTCCTTTAATTTCGCAAGTATAAGAAGTATTATGTTCATTAGGGTCAGTTGTTCTATTGTACTTAGGTACATCGGGCATGCGGAACTTCTTGGGAATGAACATCGGAGTCGCACTCGAGGGAAAAGGTCTTTGTAAGAATTTTTTAGCATTTAGGCCCTTCAAAACTGGAGGTGCTCCCGGTTCTGGTCTACCCGGGAGTTGTAAGTTCCACCTTTTTATTGTAGTATTGTATCTTCTCTTATCCAGACTCGATCCTTTTAGTCAGTTATTCGAGCATTTTCATGATCGTGAGGTCAGTCCCCGAGCCGCTTTCATCGGGCCTTTCAAGCATTGGTTCTTGCTGTGTGTTTACTAGTTCGATGGTGTTAGGAATTCTGTTCTGACTTTCGAGCTGAGCTATGGTGACTTGCTGAGCTTGCAGCATCTCGAATATCACCTGGAGCTGACTCTTCCTTCTTCCAGTCCTCGTTTTTCCTGGCCTCCAACCTGGTCTTCCATGTGTTAATTCCTTATAGGGTTTGTGCCTGCTTCTGTGTTTAGAGCGTTGTGGAAGCTGATATCAACTGGCTCGGTGTTAGGAACTCCCTTCGGGTTTATGGGTGGTACACTGAGCCCTATGCTGATGTTCTCTCCAAGTCCCGCACTGTCATAAGAAGGTACATTTTGTGTGCTAGACATATTTTGGCCTGAAATCAAAAAATCATTGACAAGAAAAAGTGTGAAGAATAACGTGTCTTATCATAAAACTAGCACTAAAATAATTACTATTATCTTTAGCCCCACCGTGGGCGCCAAATTTTTTACCACGAAAAATGTGAGTAATAATTGAAGATAATTTGTGGATTTAGATATATGTGATATATTCTAATACTAGGGATTATACGAGTAATATTGATCTTAAGAAAAAAAATAATGAACCAAATCAATGTTGTCAAAATAGTAGGGGCCTCGAGGTCAGCTAAGACCAGTAAAATATGAACAAATAAAGTAAAGGCAATAAACCTGAAGAATAATTACTGAGCACGTTAAACAAGAAAAAGAATAAGAATGTTCTGTTATAGTGAATGCTCTGATCTTTATAAAATGATTGGTTCCCCTTTATATAGGAGGAGAAAATATTGACATAGTACCTTGCTCATAAAGGTAAAGAATCCTATTGGTACAGGTGTATAACGGCCTAGTACGGACCTATACCATTTTGTAAAAAACTTATCCTATAATTAATGCCCTTGGTCCACGTTTCCTTGATGAATTACTGCTATTTCTTGATTGACTTTAAGATTACGCTGCCATCGATGCAGGTCGTGTCAGGCCTTAGACCAGTTTCCTTGAGGTAGGTGTTCCTTAGCCGATTATATCCCCCACCTCGAGTCTCCCGGGCTCGAACTCATAGGCCAATCCAAGACTTGAAGTCGAGCTCCCTGATTTTGACCGCATACAATATATACACATATACACTTTTATACGTAGTTATACAAATAATTCTTATCAATAGAGCTTCACGGGTACTTCTCTTCCTTGAGCCTTTATGAAATATAACTCAAATTTAATACAAATCTATATCACTTCAATTTTTTCAATTTTTAGTTTTGAACTTCCAAATGATTGGAACAACAACCAATAATGTTTTCGAGCGCACTAAACAATACTAGTTCAAAATGAATCTCAAATTCGAGTTTAGCTTTCAGCTCTTTAATGGATTTTTTTAATCAATTAAATTTTAGATCTGAGAAACTTGATAATAGGGATTTTTCTGATTTCTTCAATGTTCAGCTTATGTTTTCAACTATGAAATGTACCTCAAATCATCACTACCCCAACTATGAAGACTCAACTCAAATTTTCAATTAAAAGTGGATCTTTAATATTGAAATAAAGGGATGAAAAAATCAAGTTATATATAAATTAGGTCAAATAGGTAAGAATATAAAATATGAACCCAATTTGATTGGAATATTGCGTGACTGATAGAAAAAATGGTTTTTATGGGATTTTTACGTACTTATACATTATTGGAAATCTTATTACCTTTTTTTATTCAAGTTTCAATTTAATTACCTTCTATATACAAATTTATTAATTATATATATTTTAGGAATTAAATGAGTATCCCTTTATATTAGTAATTAATTATTTCTTATCCTTTCTCTCTCTCTCTCTCTCTCTCTCTCTCTCTCTCTCTCTCTCTCTCTCTCTCTCTCTCTCTCAATCCATAATTCCAATAATGTAGATTAAAGGAAAAAAGAGCATCAATTCCACCATTAAAAAGTTTAAAGCTTTGAATTCGAATTTAGATTTTTAAAAACACTATTTGTCTGAATTGGGTGTTATTGCAAACAATTAGGAATTCTCTCTACGTCTCTCTCTATCATTCTATCCCTAATTCCAGTAATGTAAATCAAAGGAAAAGAGAACAACAATTTCAACATTGACAGCCATTAAAAAGCTTTGAAGCTTTTTTCTTAGTGCAACTGCCCTATTCCTACCATGGGAATATCTATCTTTCTTTTTTCTTTCATATCGAATTCGAATTTGTGTTTTCAAAAATCATTATTTGTTTGGATTGAGTATTATTGCAAATAATTGAAAATATGGTTTGTGTTATAAATAGAACTCTATTTAAGGTGAATGTCTATATTTTGAGAGATTTTAGGGTTTACTACTTGGTGGCTAAGTCACCACCTCCCTATAAATATAGGGGTTCTATTCTATTGTAAACCATCTCAAAGTATCAATAAGAATACTCCTCTCTCTACTTTTCTCTCTATTGTTCTTGTTCTTGTATTATTGTTCTTGTTCTTATATTATTTCATAACACGTTATCAGCACGAGTCTCTAAACAACCGAGATAAGCAAACATAGAATCAATTACGTTGATGGTGGAAGCTCGAGTATTTTATATGTGAATCAATTTGCTTCAATTGTACAGGGAGTGTCTTTTTCATTTTTCCTATAAATTCTCACTTTAATATTTGAGATTTAATATTTGATATTGTTCATATTACACAAACATACAATATTATTTGTGCAGGAAATGAGTTGGTTGAATCAAGAAGGAATATATGGGAAACGCTTTGTGAGTAAATTGATTTGTACATTCTGATAGTCAAAATAATGTCAAATTACAAGCCTGTTTAATGTTAAAATTTTTAATGCAAATTTTTTTTTTATTTGACCATCAAACCAAATAAATAATCTTTGTTGCAATTAACTCTGTAGAATGTTGTCTCGGACGAGGCAATGTTATTCTTGCATCACATTGAAGCCAACGTATCCTATATATTGTATATTATGCTGTGTCCTCTATGATTATGAGCAATTCATATATAACACTACTAACATGTGTGAATACACTGCTTTACATAATTTATATTATGTCTGACATTATGAGAAGAAAGTTTGTTGCCCTTGAAATTTCGGGCAAGAACTACATGACATGGGTGTTGGATGATGAAATCCATTTGGATACAATGGGTCTTGGAGACGCCATTAAAGACAGAGATAATGCATCCACCCAAGACTGTGCTAAGGCCTTGATTTTCTTGCGCCATCACCTTGATGAAGGTTTGAAAATTGAATATCTCACAGCAAAGATCCACCTATCTTGTGGAATGGCTTAAAGGAGAGATATGACAACCTGAAGTTGGTCACTCTGCCACAAGCACGATATGATGAGAATCCAAAAGCAAATAGTTCATAAACTATATGTTATCGCTGCGGTGGAAAAGGGCACTGGACGAAAATTTGCCGTGTACCAAGACATTTGGTTGAGCTTTATCAAGCATCTCTAAAGAGTAAATGCCCTGAAACCAATTTTGTCTCTGACAATAATTTTGACATCACCCACTTGGATGTGGCAGACTTCTTTGAACACCCTGAGGGGAAAATAGACCACTTAATCAGTGATGAATCCATGGTTATAGAAGATTGAGCAGTTTGATATTTTATCACCAATTTCACTACTTTTTATGTTCTGAAATGTGTGTTCAGTTGTAGATATTAACATAGTTAAGTGTTAAACAGTGTCTGTAAATTAACAGCCTGTCACAATGCATTTGAATGTGTATGCATGATCATGCTATATTGGTACTTGCAATACATGTTATTTGTATAAATTTAAATCTTACAACTCATGTTGCAAATCCTTATGTAAATCATCAACAATATTTACTTTATTGTAATGTACTTAATTTTTGTCGCACTGTCATTATTATGAAACTTCTTCATTATTACAGTAGTTACAATACATATTGAACTGTCTTAATATAATAATTTATCGTGATTGATTTTACTTGTTGTAGTGCATTAACTATTATTATCATATTATATGATAATCCTACTGTTTCTTTAGTATATTGCAAGACTGTGTTCATTTAATGTATATTTATTGTCTATGCATTGTTAGTATGTTGTTGTTGTGTGTGTATTGTATATTACTATATACACATCTTATTTATCATCTATCAAATTATGTGTAATAGTCAGTATATTTTAACATCCATTTGTGTTAGTAATTAGCTTGCAATAAACAGTTGCCTTAATCACAAAAATAGTGGCAAATGCTCGCTGTATAAATGTATTCCATGCTATAACAAATAAATTTATATTCATGTTTACAATATGTATACTATACATCGTGTTCTCTAACATACCTTGGATCAACGTCCAATTGTAAAAATATTTGTTTAATTGATTCATGTACCACACATACGATATTCAAAGAGAAGAAATATTTCTCTCATTTAAGTATGTGTAAGGCAGATGTTACTACAATTTCTGGTAGTAGTAAATTGATTGAGGGCTCCGGAAGAGCAACTATAACTCTGCCTAAAGGAACAATATTTATCATAGAGAATGCAATGTTCTCCTCCAAGTCCAAGAGAAACTTGTTGAGTTTTAAAGATATCAGTCAGAATGGATATCATATTGAGACAATAGATGAGAATAATCTTGAATACCTCATTTACTCATGAAAACGAGGCTGCCCACTTCGGTTTGGGGTCACGCCATTTTGCATGCAGCAATGCTAGTTCATCTCAGACCGACGAATTATCACAAATATTCCCCGTTGCAATGAGTTTTGGGTCATGAACCTAATATATCCCACTTAAGAATCTTTGGATGTGCAGTATATGTGCCTGTAGCACCGCCATATTGCACCAAAATGGGTCTGCAAAGAAGGTTAGGAATATATGTTGAGTTTGAATCGCCCTCCATTATTCGCTACCTTGAAACATTGACAGGGGATTTGTTCACTGCACGATTTGCAGACTGTCAATTCGATGAGACACTTTTCCCAAAATTAGGGGGAGAAGTTGGTGAAACCAAACAGGAAATTTTGTGGAAAAATGCATCATTATCTCATCTTGATCCACATACCTCTATTTGTGAAAAAGAGGTGCAAAATATTATCCATTTGCAAAGAATAGCAAATCGAATGCCAGACACATTTACAGATTTGAAAAGGATAACAAAATCACATATCCCCGCAGTGAATGTGACAACATCTGATTCACGAATACATATTCATTATTTGAAGAATATGAACATGAAATTGGTATTGAATATACCACACTCACCCCTAGAAGGAGGTTTGAGATGATATATGAAAATAATGTCATTGTTATGGCATGAATAGTCATTGGTCACGTACCTATTGTACGCCAAAATAATTTGTCAATGTGATTATCAAAGGACAATAATAATGCAAGAAACATATCTTGCATATAATTTTGACATGACCATAATGGTATAACTTTCTCTTTAAAGAGATATTCACCACATGGATGTTGATGAATTTGTGGTAGTACAAAATTAATTGAGAGCTCTAGAAGAGCCAATTATTACTATGTTGGAGAAACACAATTGATTACCAATAAGGTATTGTGTTGTAGTAAGTCTCAAAGAAACGTATTCAGTTTCCAAAGTATATGCGAAAACGATTGATTATATTGAGACTATAAATAAAGGAAAGATTTGATATCTTCTATTACTACAACTTGTAGCGGGATAATCTGTATGTGAAAAACTACCCGCTTTATTCTCCAGTTTGTACTACACAAGAATACCACAATAAAGTGGATGTTTATTGATATAAAAACCCATATCATAATAAACTTGAAGTTTATCAATATTGATAATTTATTCAGTTGGCATTCGGGTTAGCCATATCATTTTAAGTATGATGTGCAGTAATAGAGAATTCACATGGGTAAATATTAAAGAACTAGAAAGTTCTTTACGAATTCTCTTGTATTACTTGTTCTCATTAATTAATTGACCAACTAATGAGTTCGGGTTGAATCCCATAAATTCTGGAAATATCAAAGGTGAATATGGGCCCATTCACCTGCCATGTATACCACATATGATGCATCTATGATATGGTTACATGTGCGATTATTATTAACCCGCAGCCTGGCCTGTGCTTGCGAGGTAAATTGCTCAGTAATATAACTTCGAGCATAATTTCCAGATTTTCTATTCAAGATAGTTCATCTTGATAAGTTGGTTTATATCATAGTTGGTTTAGCAAGATAATTATTGAGTGCCTCCACTTAATAGCTAAACTGTTTCTTATGAGAACAAAGTTATATATATCAGTTTGATATACGTTGTATACGAGAGTATATTATATTCTCCCCTCACAAGTGGTTCAGGGTCAGGAACCAAATAATTTCATCTTATTATTATTGATGTGCGGTGTATATTTTCATTAACACCATAATGCACAAAGATGGACTCTCAAAGTTGAGGAAACAAGTTAGTTTTTCTAACATGAGGGGGAGACAAGATAAACACTTGAGAAAAGGTTACATGGGATGAATTATCACTTGAGAAAAGGTTACATGGGATGAATTATCATTTGTATATATAGATCCTCGAATATCATAATATGAACCTCAAGTTCATAAAAGGATAATTCAATTGCAACATATTGCAAAGCATGCTATACGCATTTGCTGACCCAAAGAAAGTAACTATATTCTCACTGCAAATGCTCATATTAAGTCCCAGAAGGACAAATTCTTTGATACGCTTAAAGCGTATAGACAAATCGGTTTCAAAATAACTTCTTAATAAAGAAGATGAGCAAATGATCAAAGTGATCATAATGGGGAGGCAAGTGATCTAGAAGATCACATGACATAACACTTCATAAAATCTCATGAGAGATTCAGGTACCTGAATATATGAATAAAGAGATCTCCATGTTATGTCTTTATGAAAATTTATTGGAACCGATATAAAATGTTCGTCAACGACATCTATGATAGCTCTAAACATCGATGAGGATCTTATGTTTGTCGAATACAAACAAAATATTGGCTAAATGGAAGAGATACAATTCAAGCAGAATTGATTCCATATGAAGATATGTAGTTTTGGACATGTAGTTCAAATACTTGAAAGTATAAAGTCAATGGTATGTGTTTCGATATCTTATTTGTTTAGCATGACATGAAAACTTGATATGCATCTAAAGTCTATTATATGGCTTATATGACTTAACTTATATGTCAATCCATGAAAGATTGAAGTTGCTTGAAGCATATACAATTCTTGGTCCTGAAGTACCACATCCTAAGTGCAACTTGTGTACATATGTATCTTGCTATGACTATAAGCATGATGGCATCGAGAATACCTCTATGGAGATATTGAAGAGTCATTCCACGACATTATATGAAGATGTTCATATCTATCAAGAATGATAATTTCAAGGTGCGGAATATTTATTCAAATCAATATGGCTGATTTATTTATCAAATCTCTACAAAAGATCGTTTTGAAGATGGTGCACAAGATTGGAATGCAAATGCTCAAGGATGTGAATTGATGCTCTTTTCAGGGGGAGTTAATGCGCGTTGCACTCTTTTTCCCTTACAAGGTTTTGTCCCACTGGGTTTTCCTTGCAAGGTTTTTAACGAGGCAACCAATAGGCGCATATTTAAACATGTGTACTCTTTTTCCTTTTCTATAATTTTTTCCCATTGGGTTTTGTTTTAGTTAAGGTGTTAACGAGGCACATTATTGAATAGACATTCAAGGGGGAGTGTTATAAATAGAACTCTATTTAAGGTGAATGTCTATATTTAGAGAGATTCTAGGGTTTACTACTTGGTGGCTAAGTCACCACCTCCCTATAAATATAGGGGTTCTATTCTATTGTAAACCATCTCAAAGTATCAATAAGAATACTCATCTCTCTACTTTTCTCTCTATTGTTCTTGTTCTTGTATTATTGTTCTTGTTCTTATATTATTTCATAACAGTTTGGAGTTTATATCTCAGTTTTGAGGGTGTTTTTGTGAATATTATATTTGATTTTGACTGAATTTCAGATTGAAACTCGAAAAATAAAGAAAAATAAGGTATGACATACATTGTACTGCATAAGTTGTAGTAAAATTATAGAAAAATTATATTATGTTATTCATATAATATTTTTTATTTAAATATTGTATGAAAGTTGAACAATATTTGTATAAAAAACTCCATTTAAGTTGTACAATATTGTAGTTGTATATAACTGAGTAAAAATAATGTATGAAAATTATAGATAAATTGTATAATATATAGCTAGTTGTATGAAATTTAGTTTTACTATGTATAAATCAGATACAAAATATGCAAAAAACTTATTATATAAAATTTGTATAAAAGTCGTGTTTAAGTGATATAACTGGATAGAAATAATGTATGAAAATTATAAATAAATTGTATATTATATAATTATTTGTATGAAATTTATTTTTACTATGAATATATCAGAACAGAGAAGTGACAGCCGTTTACATCAATTTTCTTACAAAATTAAAACTTATTTTTGTGAACTTTAAAAGGGTGTATTGATACCGATTGCATGTATCAACAAGAGCCACTCTCAAAGTAAATTGAAAGCTTTAAGCAAAAGCTTTCTTCATTAGTAGTTAAAAATAGAGAATTACATAAAAAATCTAATAACAACAATCCAGTATAATCCTACTTTAATGGGGTTTGGAGAGGGTAGTATGTACGCAGACCTTACCCCTACCTTGGGGTAGAGAGGCTGTTTCCAAATAGACCCCCGACATATTTCCCTCCAAGAACTTCTCACCTTGCTTTTGGTGAGACTCAAACTCACAACTCTCGATATGAAAAATCTAATAAATTGCACAAAAACAGCTTAAGATTAATACTGCTCTATGTGCTAGATTGAGGTAAATCTCAAGATGCTTAAAGTTCTGGGCTAAACACTGCTTCACAAGCTCTAGGATCCTTTGTTACCAACACTTTTTTATCTGATAATCTTAGTTCAAGAAGTGGGTTTCTTTTTTTTAAAAAAATATCCCTTTTCTGTCCGTACAATGATGAAGAAGCTTATTTTTAAGAAATTCTGTTTTACATATTGAAAGTTTCAAGTTCTTTTTTTAAAAAACACTTTTTGCTAAATGCAGTAGCTTTTAATTCCATTCTCTCCTCCTTGATTGTTTGTTTATATTACTATTTTTCAAATTTTGGATAAAGTTCTAGAATTATCTTGAGGCAGGCTCTATTTTCCAGAAAACTTATTAATATTGTTTGGTTTAAAAATTGAGGTGCAGGAACTTCCTTTGGATTTTCAAGAAAAAGGTGTGAATTGCTTTGCATCATACTCTATTTTCCAAAGGAATTGCTCAGAATACTGTTGTAAAATTGTCCACTATTCAAAATATTTCATTTTCCGAAGAAAGAGTGAGCAAGGCAGCTCCTTTCGTCAAGGAATTGTTACAAAAAGACCAAGTACCTTATGTTCATGTACATCACACCTCAAACCTCTTTAATAGTCTGTTTGGCCACGCTTTTTAAAATTAACTTATTTTTTAAAAGTATTTTTGGTGAGAAGTAATTTCTGTTTGGCTAATTAATTAAAAAAATATTTTTGAACAGTAATTAGTATTTGATCATGCTTTTGAAAATTGCTTCTAAATATATTTTTCTCAAAATTACTTCTCAGAAAAGTGCTTTTGGAGAGAAGTTACTTTTTTCTGCTTCTCCAAAACTACTTATATTTCTTCTCAAAAGTACTTTTTTCTTGCAAAAGCACGGAAAAGAAGGATGAAAATGGCTTGAAAAGGGAAGAAAGAGAGTTGAAAAAAGAGTAACTAAATCCTTGATTGAAGAGACATTAATAATAGATTAGAAGTTTTTTTTAAGGTGAAATGTATATATTTTATGCATTATATATGGGTAGGTCGGATAATTATGTAAACATGAATATTTTTTGTGATAAAGTTTCTAATTCCGTATAGGTATGAAAAAATCCTTTTACTTTTAAGCATGCGTCAGATACTATTTACATTTGGTAGCCATAAAAGTATATAAAATTTATATAATTTTTGTATATAACATACAGAATGTGTGTATATATATATATATATATATATATTCTAATATTATCTTGAGAGCAATTATAGAGTGTTATTTTTCCAAAAACTAATAAATAAAATGCCCGCCTCTTCTCCTCACCAAGAAAAAGAAAATACAGTACTGCAGCAAAAGGAAGATCTCTGCATCAAGACATAATACTCCAATATTTAAGCTTCTTCCAGTCATGAGTAAATCCTGAGAGATGAGTCGATGATCGATGCGACAATAAGCACTCAAACACAATTTATCATAGTCATGTGACAGCCTAATGTGAGAATATATATCAGCTGAACATCCTTAAGTGATAAAATTTTGTGTAAATTAAAAGACACATTTATGTATTACAGCAATATCAGTAATAAACCCATTTAATCTCTCTAATATTGAAATCTACCATTAAAAAGGGAAAAATACATAGTACCTGAACTGTGGACCAAAGTCATGTTACACATTATTTATGGACAAAAAATAATATTACACACGTTTTAAAAGTATATCTAATACACATGGCATTTTTCTCAATAAGTGTATACTATACACCGTTAAGATTATAATTTTTGTAATATATTTAGATTTTGTTTTTCAAAATCATGACACATGATTTATATCCCACAATTTGTAAACAAAAAAAATATTAAATTACTCCAATTTAATTATCCTACTTAAAATAAACAATCAAACACGTTATTTTTTAACTATTATCATATTCTGCTCTACTGCAACACAAAAAACAAGCAAAATAATTACCATATATTTTAATTCTACAGATATGGAGAAGGTACAAAATTAGGTATAGCCATATATAATCAAACTTCCAATACACAGATTTCAAAGAATATCGCCGCAGCTGATGGGAGATGCCAACCCCTTGCCAGATTGGGATAGCAAAGGCAGCCGCTCACTTTTTGGTGCGACTAAAGACCTGCTGATTGCGTTTTGTGTTTCTGACTTTATAAAAGTGGAAAGTGGAAAGTGGATAGTTACCTAGGTTAATAACTAATGGGGTCTTTTTATAAATTTTAATAATATATGGTAAATTTTTATTACTAAAAAATAGAAACTCCGACTTTCATTTTTTCTTTTTTATCTTTTTCATTTTTTTCCCTTACAATTTTCAATTAAAAAAATGATTCTCATCAGTTTTTCAAATTTAAAAATGAATTTTCAAGTAAAATTAAAAAATTATAAGATATTGATAACTAAACATTGTTTTACAGCAAAAAAAATTCTTATATTCAAACGGGCTCTTAGTCTTCGGAAATCCTATCACGGCAAACCCAGAAACCTTGCATTTTCATCCACCAAAATGATAAATACCAAAAAAAAGAACTTTTGTTTTCACCTAAAAACAACAAATTTTTATTCCATTTTCAAAACTCATGGCCGCCACAAAAAGACGTTAACTACCTATCATTTTTTATCAAAGGATCTCAAACTCCTGCCCCAAGTCTACCACCAGCAGAAATAACATTTTTATATTAAAAAGAAAAATAAGTATAAGCCCCTCATAATTTGGATTACTATACTTTAAGCTTGTAATTACCTAATTTTAAGTATTCATTTGAGTTCCGAATCAATAGCACAAATCACAATTAAATAATTCTAATTCTAAGGTGAGAGTATCTCAAATTTAAATATCAGTTACACTTTATTTAAAAAGTAAAAGAAGGTACTTCAATGGAGGAAAGTAGCATATGGTGGTGTTGATGAGGAAGATGACGAAGGACAAAGAGTCTTGAATAAATAAAGGTTTGGGAAGCAAAAGAAAAGAAAGAAAAAATAAGATAAAGGATGAAGGGAGGTTGGCCGGCGGAAAAAACACGATAGAGAGACGGGGGTGGGGAAGATGAAGGATTTGCGGACACGTGAAATTAAATAAGTATTTAGACAATATTTTACCTAGTATATGCGCTTCTTTCTTGGTGTTTTACACATGTTAGGTCTTGGTCAAAGAAGATGTATATTAAATACACTTTTAAGAATTTAAGTCTGTAATATATCTTCGCTCATAAAAAGTATGTAACAGAAATTTGGTCCATAATTTAGCTGTCAACTTTCGTATTTTGCCACAAGAGAAAATTTAAATGTTTCAAAATATCCATGGTACCAACATCCTATCAGACTCCATATTGGGTCAAAAATAGCTAGAATTACAAGTGGTAATTGAAAAATAGCCACAATTACAAAAGTAATCGAAATTTAATCATTTTTCATGTAAAGATAAATCTGAAACAAAAATATTATTCAAAATCCAGAAAATATACCAGCATAATATACTAGAGTTCCAGTATAATATACTAGACTTCCAATATAATATACTAAAGTTCCAGTATAATATACTGCACTTCCAGTATAATATACTGGTACAACATAATATGTTGGAAGTTCATACACAGGTACTCGAATCTCCAGTATATTATTTTGAAATATTTTGTGTGTTGGAGTTCCAATATAATGTATTGGAAGTTCACATTCAAGTGCACTAATCTCCAGTATATTATGCTGGAACTTTTCGTGTTGCAGCAAAATAGTGACTATTTTTCAGTGAGATTGCAAACGCTGGTTATTTTTTTCACTCCCCAAACTAGGGGAGGCACGAATGGCCCTTGATATTGTATTTGACCGAGTTAGCCACTAAAATACTAGCTAACTAAACTGGGGGCCCAACAGACCGGGCAGCAAAACATCTGAAATACTAAGCCTGGACCATTAAGGTCATGACCTGAATAACAATAAGCCATATAACCAAAAGTAGACAAGCTAAAATAATAAAGTACTAGCTGGCCGAAGAGGCCGCGACTGGAGAGATACATGCCTACACACATGTATATACATGCCAATCCTATGGGCTGGAGACTGGAAGCTGCAAAAAGAAACCCAGAATACTATGTCCACAATAGCCTCTAAGAGTGTCATAAGCACTGTCGAGACAAGGCCCCGACTATACCCAAACTTTACAACAAAAGTAACCATCCTATGAAAGTTCCAGTAAGAGGTGGAACTTACCAACTCACAACTGAACCTCAAAATCCTAGCGGAGGGGTCGATCAAAGTCCCTACCCGGATCTGCACGCACGAAATAAAAATGCAGTGTCCCCAGGCAACGGAACATCAGTACGAATAAAAAAAATACTTGTATGTAAGGCAGAAAGTAGAATAATACATAGCTGATGTAAAAAAACAATAGAGATACCACCTGACATTGAAACTCTGATAGCCTCCATAGACGACATGCAACCTCATAGTAATCAAATATGCATGGTATGCTCGTGTAATCGTATGTCGTGAATACATATATATTGATGCAACTGCATGACATACCCAACCAAATGCTAGCAGTGACTGTCTCTTCCGGTAGCTAACCGGTATCATATTGTCTAAATGTGGCCATCTGTAAAATATATAATTTTTCAGGCAAATAGACCCTTTACCTCCGATTATAGCTCGAAGTCCATGCATAATATGCCATGTATGATATGAACTTTGAATGCACATAATAGGCCATAACAAGAACTTAGCCAATCTTGGCTCATAGGTACTCTTATTATCATGATGTCATAATCATCTTCGTATCACATATAATTGTCTCGTGTAACCTCATGTGTTTTCTTTTCTTTTGAATAAGCTTGAAAACTTAACTCGACTTTTAGAAAGATACTTAATTCAGAAGATGTTCATAAAAAGCTTAAGGTGTTTCACTTAGTCCTTATACCTGATTTCTTGATATTTGATAAAAGAAAGTATTTCAAAAAAAAAATCAAGTGTTTTAGTAGTTTAAATAAAAATTTATATTTGAGATTACTGGAAATCGACTTGTCACTTCAGAGATTTTAAAATACACTTTAACAAGAAAGAAAGACTGATCGGAAATACTAAATGCCTTTATTTTTTTTAGTCACACAACCCAAAGACGAATAAGAATTCATATATATATATATACATATAGTTAAGAAAGCCGACAAAATGACATATATAGATGTTGAATACCCTATTTAACCGCATGAGTGGAACATCAACCTAATAGCATCATGAAAATACTTCAGCTATGATCCCAATGCCCTTTACAGAAGGTCTTTCTAGCAATAGAATAGTAAAATATAATATTTGACGTCTTAGGAATTTTTCAGAATTCATGCTAAAAGGAAGGACGGAGCTTAGCCTTACCATACCTTTCCAGCGAACGTCTGAATGCCTGTAGTTCCTTCACGAAAGTAGTTCCTTACGTCCTACGCTTCGCAAACACTGTATAGTAGCTTATACGCACCAATAAACAATTTATAATTGAGTTTAAATCGGCAGATTTGCCAAATGACCATAATTTGACGAAATGTCCGTAGAACTTTGTAAAAACGATCATAAAAGATTCCCCAGATGATTACCTTGGCAAACCAAGTATAAAGCCTGAAGAACCAGCAAGAACAATAGATTCTTCTCTTCCAAGAATAGCTCCAAACAAAGCTAATAGAAGGGTGAAACGATTGTAAAGCGTAGAGACTGCATTTCTAGGCACAGGGGCAAATTTTAACGGTAGAAATCGTTAAAAACACACCTTAATCACTCAAGAACACCATGGAACCCTCTCTTCAGCTTGCTCAATGTTTTGGACTGAAATGAAATATTTTGAGGGCTTCAAAGTCGAGTTTACCGACTTCTACCACTTGTTTGACCCGACCCGGTTCGCGATCCGATTTCAACCTGGATAATCCGGGATAAAACAGTCATAACTTTTAACTCCAATGTCCGTTTGATGTGAGGTTTTTTGGTTGAAAACTAGACTTGTAGACCTTCGATTCGATAGGTTGTGGGTCTCGTAACTCTTTATATATTAGGAGAAATGATTTGATACATTTGACCCAAAATTTAGAAAATTTATTAGAGAAACTTATGATAACTTTTGCCGACATTTATTTCGCAACTTGCTTGACTCCAAAACATAACATGTGACCAGTGTGATGTTATACCCAATCAGATATACCTAATATGATCACGCCACATTACGTATATTACGTAAGAGGAGGAAAAAAAATATGGAGTCTCACAATTTTTCAATGACCAATCCGAAAACTGGCTAGCCCGTCCTATTTTTAGTTCTTGAAAGCTAATATTAGAAGTATAGCCTCATTCTCAAGGAATGAACACGATGGAAACAAAAGAAGGGCAAGATATTGTTTTTCGATTTGTCCGTTGTAAATATTATATCCATTTCAGTTTACGTAAATCTATTTCCTTTTTGGTCCGTTTCAAAAAGGATGACCCTTCTAAATTTGAAAATAATTTAGCTTACACCTACAATTCTATCCTTAATGAGAAACTTTTATAACCACACAAATATTTTGGCCCCTTTTGATTTGTTTATAACCACAAATTCCAAAAGTCTTTCATTTATTTTTTTTTAACTCTGTACTCAATCAAACAAGTTCATATAAATTGAAATGGAGGGAGTAACATATACAATACTCCATATTATCCATTATCAACGCGATTTACGCGAAGCTACTTTTTATCCGCCGCAGACAGTTATAACAAAAATGTCTCTTGCTGAGGATTACCAATCTGTTTATATTATTCGTTCATCCCCCTATCATAATTTACCCTCGTATTATCATATCACCATAACAAGAATTCAGCGTTAAATTGAATTAATGAAATATGGAGTATTAAAGGTAGCAAGGCAGTGACATTATATAGGTTCCAAGGGTAGCGTTAGAATTTTAGTGGACCTCTTTTATGACATCTAAGCTGCACTGGTTGCTCAAGCAGGGACATTTTGCTCTGGTATCACCTCCATCATATGGGCAAGTACATTCCCACCTAACCACAATATTCTACGTGCAAGTTCATGGTGATTTTGAATAACTTGTATGCAGTACAAGAAAAACCTGAAAAGTGAGCAATTCATCTCGACACATATGTAGCCGATAGCTGAAGAGTGCAACTTGAACTAGGGCAACCAAAATTAAGGGCACAAAGAATAAATCAAAATTGCTCAAACATGTACTTTTGCAATATTTATAGAAAATGACTCGTAAAGTATAGACATTTACCCAGCAACTCGAAATACTATAGACCGACTCTTTTCAGACAGACTGCAGATGCATCTCAAGAGCTAACTGGAAAAGGGACTCCACACTCTGAGAAGCTAATTCACTGATAATAATAACTTCCATACTTTCACCAAAACAACACAAGCAATGCAGGGGAATCATGTATGAAATTCCCAAGATGCCGCTGCTGTTATCTCTTGACTCTTCACGCTGTCTTATTTACCACTGTCATATGGAGTGACCCCACCTCGGCACCTCCCCTCAACCACAACTGACTCTTGACCCGGACTGACCAGACTCAGGGAGGTGATCTGACTCAACTTGACCTGACCCCAACACCAACATGTCACCTTCAAACCGCATTTCTCATCCACCATACTCAGCCCCTGCATATGTTAATGCTTCAGGTGAGCAAAGGATTAGCAAAAATGCCTTTAAGCTTTTCGATCCAACAAGAGCATGCAGATTAAGGAATAGGATAAAATGTTTCGCACACAACGTTATGCACCTGTTAAGGACAAAAATTTGGTGGATGGATGTCATAACTTTCAACCAAACTTGAATCCACCAGATGGCACTTGAATGTCATTTCCGCCAAAATTGAATCCAGCTTGTGTTTCATCACCTGCCGGCAATGTTTCGTCCTCCTCCTCCAACCAGTATGTTTCCAGTATCTTAACAGCCTTCTCATATATCTCATTGTTATCATGACTCTGAAGGTTTTCAATCTTTTCCAATCCCTCTGCATCGTCGGTCAGCTGAGCATAGTAATTAATGCCTCCAGTGTTTGCTTTTTCTGCTTCCCCAACCTTCAATATGTTTTCTAATCCTTCCAGACAGACGGTGACAATCCTTGGATCAGGGCACACTAGCAAATCACATAGAGGCTTTATGCAACCCTGACTCACCAAGAACCTGAAGCCAAAAGCACAAGAAAACACCAAGTTCAGTAATATCATCGGCAATATCAGAGGGATGATCACCCAAAAGAGAGGTTACATACTTGATCTGCTCATGAGTCCCACCAGAAGTAGCATTTGAAATAGCCCAGGCAGCCTCTTTTTTGATATCAAATTCTGCAGTTTGAAGCAGGTTGACCAGAGGAGCAATTAATCCAGCCTCAATTACAGCCTGCTCAAATGTAAATAAAATACATTATTATTTAGATAAATGGGAAATGCACTGGTGGTTTCATCAATTGAAAAGTCTATCAATAAAAGCAAAGAAAGCTGGGCTGTGGTGAGAGGGCGATGCGCATTACTACACAGCATCTCCACAACTCAAATTCCCATTCCAATTTCAAACTCTTACACTATTCACCTATTTAACCACCCATAGATTTGCATAATATGTTACAGAACTTAGAAGACATGCAAAGAAATGTATGCAAAAGACGTACCTGTATCTGCTCCTTGTTCCCAGCAGTAATATTGGATATGGTCCAGCATGCCTCTTTCTTGATGCTCTTTTTGTGATTGTGTGTTAACAAGCTCAGCAGGCAAGCAAGGGCACCATGTTCAATTATGCACTGGATTGTGAAGATAGTGGACATTAGTCAAAAATAAAGTAATATGCATGACTAACACCACTACATTTAGCAGAAGGTTTAAGAAAAAAGCAAAACAAAAAGTCAGTTTTCCAGTGTGGTCTCACATTGCACTCATCCTACAAGTTTAGCACATAAAAAAGGATGATATATAGCTGAACAGGACAGCAGAGGAAGACAGATAATTGATGATCTCTGCCAAACCGATCCCAAGACACTGGCAATTTAACAAGGGTGAGTTAAACTCACTTTCCCTTTTGTACCTGACAATTAGATTCTCCTTTCAGGTGCAGCATATAACTTCAAGTTCATATTTTGAAAATCGAAACCATGCTAGAAGCACCTAGTGAGAAGCACATAGCTTGCGTAACACATCTTGAGCATCTTATGACATTAACATATCTCAGAAAAGCATAATGCCTTCACAGCATCTTAAGATATAAGGTATAAGGCCCCACTTGAGAGCGTATGACAAACCATTTGGGAACTATTTAGAACAGAGTAATTAATATCGCTGCATGAAAATTTAAGGAGCGCCATCTTATCAGTTTAGACTTGTTTTGCCTAAAGAATTTACTTTGAACTATCTAGAAGTTATTGAACTTTCCCTTTGCTTGATCAGAAAAAAAGATCAACATCTGGCTAAAAGAATACATTGAAACAGGTCTGTGACATTCCATTGTTACAACTTGTACAAAGTTGAGAATTCTTTTAAAGTTTCAACTTTATACAAGACATATATTTGCAAAATATTAGGAACTGAGGCTTATCTTTGGAATAACATGGAAACCACAACTGGTCCACAACTAGGTAAAGATATTAACATGCTTACAGCTTATAAATAGTTTTTTCTTGCCTATACACTATGTTAAGTGAGGTGCCATAAATACTAGCATTTTGTTTCTGATAAACCATACAGAAATACTCGACTGCCAAAAAATGTACTAATGTAGTGTCATTTAAAGCTCAAGATTGGATAGTCACTGATCAAGGATGTAGAAAAAATAAAATAACAACGGTCCATGTCTTGCTGCTACAGCACTAAGACAGCCACTTTCAATGACTGTAGATTTAAGTATGCTACTGCATATTAACCCTTAGGGTTGGCCCGGTGGCAATTGACTTGATCCTTAGGGTTTGTTTCCTTTCAAGGTCTCAAGTTCCAAATCCACTGGGTGCAAACAATTTCGGAGGGCCATCGGAATGGGTAAAACCTGGAATAACCGTGGTGCACTTGCGGGAAACTCCTTGCCGAGCGCCTGTGCACCCCCGGGATTAGTCGGGGCTCTTAGAGACTCGAGCACCCGGTGCAAATTAAAAAAAAAAGTATGCTAAAACACAGGTTGTGCACTTCGCCTCGCCTAATTGGCGCTTTAGTGTAGGTCTCAAGGTGTTAAGGGGAGTGTCTTCCACCAATGGGTTCCATCTTTAAGGGTACAGTTATATATAGCTAATTATAGTTTTTCCGTTCTGTCCAAATAATTATTATTTGTGTCTATGTTTACATTTTTCTTGCAATACAATTCTGTCTATTTTTTCTTTGGCGCGTTTCTTCACTATAGCCCATGGTGCTTTGCGCTTAAAGCTCCATAAGACATTGGAGCTTTTTCGTGTTTTTCCCTTTTGTCTACTACTAGATTGCTTAGATGCATAGAGAACGGGCCTAAATCCAGGAGTGAACCAAGCACAAAGCTATAAAGTTTAGAAATGGACTGAAGATGATCAAATTTAAAGTTGATTCAGGGAATGATGAAATACCTTCACAATATATATTATATCAGATGCTTCCAACTTTTAACATTTTATTTTATTTGTCCTGTTTATCATTAGTCAATTCATCTAAGTGTTTGGCTACAACCATGAAAGCTTCTAAAAGCTCCTTAAGACCTACATACCTGAGTCTGGAGGTCATCTCCTGTAACAATATTTCCAACTGTACGGAGAGCAGGGATGAGTACTGAAGGAGACGGATGCCTGAAAGTTGGCATACATATATCAGATTCAATCATAAGTTAAGTGCAAAAGAAGTACGTTAAATGAGGAAACTAAAACTTCCCACTCACATGAGGAGCTCAACCAGCCGTGGACAAACACCTGCTTCAATGACGGCTTGAATTTTGTCGTTTGTACCATCAGAAAGGTAAGAAAGTGCCCAGCATGCATCTGTTAGCACCTCTTCATCATTCGAATGAACGAGGCGCTGAAGAGCTGAGAGTGCTGGTCTCACCTGGAAAATGAATTGCCATCAGTAATGCAAAAACAATCCAATAAGGTCTCAATGGAAAACAATTTTTTGAATTAAATACTGCAGGCATGAAAATTTTCGACAGCCATTACCAACCTGCTCAAATGGAGGTTGTGGCTTGCCTCTACAAAAGTTTGATAAAGTCCACGTGGCATTTCTCAGCATTGAAAGCTTGGCATGCTCGTTCAACTGAGAGAGCAAAGGAATCAAAGCCCCATTACTAAGCACAAGATCACGGCATCTAGGAGAATCGCCAGCAACATTTCCCAATGCCCACACAGCCTGTAGTTGGAAAGAAAACACAATCAGCCTTGAGCCTGCTAATCAACATAACTTCAGTCTATACGGCACAAGGGTCTACCAATCTTCAAAACACACCTGCTCACGGACATCGTCACTTGGAGAACCCAGAAGCTTTACAAAAATTGGCACTGCCCCATGATCAATCACCACTCTGGTATTCTCCGAGGTACCAGAAGCAATGTTTGTGAGCGCCCAAGCAGCTTCAAACTAAGAACGCAAAACCACAATGATAAAGTAAGTGGTGAAGCTACAATGTGAAACGCTAAAGAAGGCACAAATAGAGTAATCAAGCATCACTCTCTTACCTGGAGCTGTGGAAAGTCTTCCCTCATTAGAAACTCAACAAATCGAGGAACAACACCAGATTGTATAACTTCCTCAATAGGAGGACTCCTTTCTGTTGATCATAATTTGCACGTTAAGTCATACACAAATTGAATGAAACCAGCATAAAAGAAGCAGGAGCAGGCTTAGTCATACCAATAGATAGCAATTTACGGAATTGGGTGGTGGCCTCCAGCTGCAAATTGTTATCATTTGACCAAACACCAGCAACCATTGATGGAAGACTTTCCAACTGTAAACCAACAATTAGTTACCATTCAAAACCACATTCACAATCAAATCAGCACAAATCATCAAGTCCCAACTATGTGATAACTGTGATTAAAAAAATTATTTGATCCAAAGTTCATTTATGAACGAGCTTTAAAACAGAATCAAACTAACTTTGCTCCAGATTAATATTCATTATTTTGGACAGATACACAGAACATTCATACAGCAGAAACTGATTTGGCCTTAAACATCAAACCGACTATCCCCTCATCCAGTGGCGGATGCACAATTTGAAGCCGAACGCAGCAGCTCTAACTCAGACCCGTTATATGAGTTATGAAATCTACTAAATATGTACAAATATTAACTCTTGAACGCGCTAACTCAAATTGTCAGTGGGTTTAGTAGCATCTCAAACTCATAAAGTTCAAATCTTGAATTCACCTTTGCAATGTGATTATAAAAAAAATTGCATACTTTGAGATTGATTAAGGAATTGATTGAATATGGCTTTCCAAAAATGGCAAAGGACTATGACTAAAGCTCCGGGATTCAAATTTTTACCAATCAAATAGCTAAAAATCCAAATGGGTATGCAAAATATACTGATAAAACAAGACCCAAATTGAAGGGAAAAAGAGAATTTACTACAAAAAACAAAACCCACCTTTTTTTCAACGGTGGATGTATGAAGATTAGCTGGGAAGGGTTGTTGTTGGGGTTGAAGACCTTCCCTACGCTTCTTGAGCAAACTCTCTTCTCTCTTGCTCTTTCGGATCTCAACCATGTTGTCCTCTCGCCTACGCCGCCCTTCCTCGGCGTCCACGGCAACCTTGTAACGGTTCCGACGAACCTCCGACCTAGCACTTGGTCTCAGAGACATCTTCGTATAAAAAAACGAGAACTGCAAAAGAGATTGCAATAGGGTATTACGGAAAACCCTTTGAAGGACAAGATGATTGAATGGAGAAGAGAAAAAAGTATATATATAGAGAGAGAGAGTAAATACCAATTATTTTGGAGAGGACCGTGACTGACAAGGGTTTGGGAAATAGTTCCTCTTCTAGTTTAGTTCTCTTGATGGGCCGGGTCATCATCTATTTTGGGTTCCTCTTCTTCTAGTCTATTTTGAACGGGAAAATTTCGTTCCTATATATTATGAAATTTTATTAACAAAATGTCTTTGTTCACAATATTATTCGATCTGGACACTTTTTTCTTACAAAATTTATACAAATCATTTAAAAGGTTTATTTTGTTGTAACATTCCTCTTTTAGGAGCGAGAATTTCGAATAGTAAAAGATTCTACCGAAATTTTTTTCAACGCATTAGTCGCCATTAATTAAGCCTGAAATTATTTCATTTCTCTCACAATTTCTGATACTCTATTTTCACTGAATATTCTGATTTCATAATCAAAATCGGATTAATTTTCTATAATTGTATCGAATCACGCGCAATAATGTTGAAAATAGCTATTATGTTTCAGCTAAATTGTAATTGGGATAGCTTTGGGAGATATAGTGATTTTCATATCGACGGGAGTGTAATCAGCCAAGATGCAACTTATAACCAATTGATTTCTACAATTGCAGAGCATCAAATGATTGATACATCAGAAAAAATAATCGAAATCAAATACATTGCCAACGAAAATTGTTCGCCAATGGAATTAGGAACGACATGGGAGTTCTAGTAATAGGAGCTTAGGAATGTATCCGCTATGTATAACAATGCGGAATTTTGATTTTGAATGCAATATATCTATTTCGAACGCAATTGCAGGTTTGATCTGTTATACCAGTGGTGAAATTTGTTTATATCTCCTGTGTTCGATTATTTTTCTATAATTTTCTACGAAACAACTACGTAACATGTGTATATCAAAATAAGTATTAAATTTTATTTGTTCTATAATATTTATAAACAAAAACTACATAAATGTATATATCAATTGTTATGAATATGTAAGTTTTCAATTTTATTGTTCTACAAAAAAATTACAAAATATCTACAATTATATATCATAACTGTATTTAGCTTTAATTGATGGCAGAATAGCCTAATAAACACTTCTACTTGTCCCACTTTGTCATCCCGGTCCCGATACTCTACAAAGTTTCATCTAGACACTCGTAGTTTTTAAAATATATTATTTTAAACCTCTCTGACCGTTGATCAAGCATATATGGCATATGTATTGCTGAGTTGGGTAAAATATGTGATTGCACGCTCTAAAAGGCGAGTAACTTTGGTGATTCCAATTAAAAATAATAAAAATGAAAAAATTATATATTATTCTTACACAAATATTCGACCTCTATCGAGGTCTTTTCCCACTCCCTGCTTTTCATTCTTTCTCGTTCCCCCCCCCCCCCTAATGTCTCTCCATCTCTATATCTCTTTCACGCACGTGCACAAAGCAATACTTAAATTGATAAGAAAAAAAATTAAGGTGTGTTGATCAGTTAGTTTGAGTGTTGTGGAGAAAGCTGGGCTTCTATCAAAGGCAGAAGAACTAGGCTTTACATTATCCTCCATAGAGAAGTTAGGAGTATTTTCAGAGGCCAAAGAACTGGGTCTGCTTAGTTTACTGGAGAAGGTCGCGCATTTCTCGCTTTCTGCTTTGGCATCAGCTACGCTTCCTATTTTAGTGGCAGCTATACTAGCAATCGTGTTGATACCTCATGATTCTGCGGCTCTTGTGGCGGTCCAGATTAAGATTTAAAGATATTGTGCAAAAAATTTATAAAGATTGAGTTGAATATTTTTGTTTATTTCTAATTCTAATATAAGCGAACAAAATGAATGTCCGTTGGGTTTCTATGAAAAATGCTAGATCTGGTTTTGCAAATATGAGAAAGAGATGGTAGATTTTGGTTCACAAATTAAAGAGAATAGGAGATGAATTGACAAAAGGCTAGTATTCAAAAAGAAGGCTTGAAGGTACTTCTGAGGGAGAAAAAATTATGTACTTTAGAATCCAATTTTTAAAATATCTTTTGTGAAGAAAAATAATGACGTGGAATATTTTTATGTGACATGGATAATACAGCAAGGTGATTGAGGAACACGCATAGTCATAAGGGTTTAAAATATCACTTTTAAACGAGTAAAAGTGTCTAGATGAAACTTCGTAAAGTATCAGGACCGGGATGACCAAGCAGGACAAGTAAAAGTGTCTAACAGGCTATTATTCTTTAATTAATTGCAGGTTCATCTAGAACGCTGAAGTTGATTGATATGCCAATATCTCCAGCGACAGTGGAATATGAAAGTATAATCATAACAGAAAATACACCAGTGGTTAGTGAAGTAGGCCAGGTATACAAAGGCAAGCAAACAATTATCAGTGCAATGAAGCATTTTTCTGTCATGAACAAGTTTCAATTTAGGTTAAAAAGGTCTAGTTCTAGAAGGCAAGAACAATTCAATGTGAAAAATCATGTCTTTCTTTAATTTGTAGTTTATTTGTATTTTTTTTGTTCTTCAGTGTTTGTAATATTTTTGTATACAAATTGTAGATAATTTATAGTTTTTTTTAGTTTCATGATTAAACAACCTATTTTATGGCGTATCTGTATTTTTCATACCATTTTTTAAATTATTTTTATTCTTTAGCTACTGCCTAGTATGTGTTGGGTAAGATTGTACATGGCACTTCAAGTCCACCTATATAAATGATTTAGCAATGTTCAAGGTTCGAAAATTCAACAGCTTGCACATATGCACTTTGATGGATAATACGTACATATAACGTAAACCTACTTACATGGTAGTAGGTAGCATAGTTATACCAAAATATGCTGATCCTAAGATAGTTTACACACCAAAAGACATACGAACTAATATGTTGTATGTGCACGGCGTGACTTAACAAACATGAAAGTTATTTGTATATTCTTGTGAAGACTTTTCCGATGTCTGTATTTAAATTGAAGAAGACCGACAATGGTTGTTTCTTGTATGCATTTGTTGTGATTAGTATGCTAATAAATTGTTTGGAAATATTGTAGGCCAGTAGTAGTAGTTGATGAGACCTTCTTGAAGTCAGCATACAGGGGAATAATCCTAACATCTAGTACAATAGATGCAATAAGTATTATATATTTATTGTAGATATATTGTAAAAAATTTATTGTTTGTATGTATTTTTCTTTATCTACAATTTTATGATGGAAATTGAATTCCTTTTTGCCACATATGATAGGTAGCATATTACCACCGGCATATGCTATTCTTGATTCAGAAAATGAGGCATCATGAAAGTGGTTTTTTAAGCAATTCAAACATGCATATGGTGAAAGACCAAATATGTGTGTTGTTTTTATCGGAATGAGAGTATCTTGAAGGCAATATTTGTTATTTATACCGGCATGCTACGTTATTTTTGCATGTGGCATATTTGGACAAATATAAGGCCAAAGTTCAAGAAAGGTCATCTAAAGTTAAGCAAATTGTACTTTGTCGTGACACAATCATACACGCTTGATAAATACAATGAAAGAATGCCAACGATTGAAGAAATCGACATGCGTGTTAAATCATACTTATATATTGTCTATCACATATGGTCTCGAGTATATGCTATGGTGAATAGAACTTGGACTATGACACCAAATATTGCAGAGTCATTGAATGCAGTAACAAAAGATGCAAGAGAGTTGCCGATAGTAGAACTATTAGAGTACATGAGGACTCTTCTTGAACGCTGGACTAATGAAAAGTTATTACCGTAAATCTCTCCCGAGTAATCACAATAATTTACTAGACGCACTCTCCCGAGATATGCTAGATGTCTTTGTTTATTACAGCTCACTTTAGATTACGCCCAAGGCTTCGTTATCCCTAATCCCACCTTTAAACCCTCAGTTATTGATCCCCCATATACTTTGGGAGTGGTGTTGTTCAACAAATACCTAAATATGTATTATCTCTCGAGTTATGCACACTAAATAGGCACAGCTAATTGAGGATCCTATCAATTAATTACAACAAGAATGTAGTTGAACAAATAGAGATTAAATCAGACAAACTATATTAACATAGCAAGAAGTTTATCCTTTAATAGGTCACATCAAAACACCAGACTAAGAAATTAGCTACTCGTAAAAAATAAGATAAAAGTACTAAATTATTCATAATGGGTAATTGAAAATAATAAAAATAAGATAGAAGAACTCTAATATATTGTTACTCTTCTCACACTTGATTTGCCTCCAAAGTAGTCTAATAAATAAGCTTCAACATGTCTTGGGCGAGCTTCTAATGTTTATAAGGGTTTGGAACAAGTTTTTCCCGATTTACACTTTGGTCCCCAAAATTCCTGGCACGTGAACAGTTCACCGCGGTCGCGGCAAGACTGCGGGCTCGACCGCGGTAAACGCTGAACATTCTTCCTCGAGTACTTGAGCTGTCGCAGCTCCACTACGGTCGCGGTGGATTTCACTCTGTCCATTTTTGCTTCTTTATGCTCGATTACTTCTTGATTGTACGTTTTCTTCACATTATTGACTCCAAATTATTCCGTAGTGCTTCCTCACTTAGATTATTCCATGTGAAGAAAAAGAACACAATTTAGAGCATTTTGTTGTGAATTCGCCTATAAAATAACAATATGCATGGCAATATTAAGATGTAAATATCATATATATATAGCCTAATATCAGTAGACAATCTCAGAATCGGTATTTGAATATCCCTATAAGTTTGTAAGGTGATTTTGAACTTGAATGTATGTTTGGGTTGCGTATCGGATGGTCTGTGAGCGATTCGGCACCTATTATCAAAAGTTTGCATTTTGAAGGTTTTGAAATTTGCTAAGTTTGGTTTGGAGTGTGCTTTGGTGTTATCGGGCTCTGGGCAGTATTTTGGGACCTTGGATAGGTTCATTCAATTGTTGAAACTTGTGTGTGAAGTTTGGTTGTGATTCGGAATGTATAAGTATGATTTGGACACGTTCGGCAAATTTTTAAGGTTGAAAAGTAAAAGAAGAATTTTGATCGACAATTCATGGTTTTAATATTATTCATGGTATATTGAGCATCCGAATAAGTTTAGCTAAGGTGTTAGGACTGGTTAGTATGATTGGACGGGGTTTTGGGAGTCTCGAGTGTGTTTCAGGGCGGGTTCGAACCCTTTCTCCTTGTTTTACAACTGTTGGTTTCCAATATCATTGATTTGGTTGTACTTAAGCTACACTCTGTACTTCGTGTGCAGATACATATATTTTCAGGCACAGTGGTTGCTGATCTTGGAGTTTTTACCCATTCGGAGATTATCGAGGTAGTTGGTTTGGTGTCTGCAGACCTTGACTCTTGTCCTCTATCTCTTAGTTTTACTTATGCTGTTCTACCTTCCTATATGGTGTTTCAGACTAGGTTATTTTATAGATGCTAGTGTACTTAGTGATACTGGGATTTGTAAAAGTTGTATTCGAGTCGCAGTTGTTCATATTGACTATTTACGAGAGTTATTACTGTTAAATTTGCTTCATCTTATTTTTAATATGAAAATGCCTAGTTTTATTGTGATTTTTGGCTTTCCTAGTTATATGATAGGCGCCATCATGACATGGGAAGTTTTGTATCGTGACAACATATAATATTTTGTTCCTTTCAAGTTTTGCAACACTTTCTTTGGAGCCTTCCAGTGGTCCATTCCTGGATTATATTGATATATGCCCAACATTCCAACAGAAAAACTAATGTCTAACCTTATACATGTATGGGCATATACTAAACTCCAAACTATGGATGTGTAAGGGTATCTTTCATTTGTTCACATTCCAATTTATTCTTAGGACATTGATTGAGACTGAATGTATCTCCTTTTTGAATTAGAATGGGAATTGATGAGTATTTTTCCATTCTATATCTCTCTAACACTCTATTAATATAGGCTTTATGAGAGAACCCCAATAATCCTTATAATATGTTTCGGAATATTTCTATCCCGATCACATAGGGTGTCTTTTCGATATCATTCATTTTAAAGTTTTTAGAAAGAAATTTCTTGGTATCATGCATCGTACCAAGATCATTAGTAGCAAGCAAGATGTTATCAACATACAAGACTAACATAATAAACTTACTACCACTGACCTTCAGATATATACACTTATCAGCAGTTTTTTCTTAAATCTAGTTTCATTTAATTTAAGATACCATTGCCACGAAGCTTGCTTAAGTACGTATATTGATTTCTTATGTTAACACACTATGTGCTCCTTTCCTTTAATGGCAAACCCCTCTGGTTGATCCATATAAGCTTCTTCCTCTAAATTTTCATTCAAAAAAATGCTTTTTACTTAATTTGATATAGCTCTAAGTTATAATAAGGTACTAACGCCATTATAATTCTGAATGAATTTTTTCTAGAAAACGGTAAAAATATCTCTTTATAGTCAATGCCATCTTTCTGAATGAAATCTTTGGAAACAAGTCTAGCCTTATGACGTTTGAGGTTGCCATTTAAACCGCGTTTAGTCTTAAAGATTCATTTACACCCAACTATTTTGCAACCTTCTAGTAATTCAACAAGGTCCCAACTTTATTCTGTTCCATAGACTCTAACTTATATTTCATAGCACTATCGATTTATTAGAATTATTACTTTCAATGACTTGTTAAAATGAAACTGAATCATTATCAATTCTTAAGTCAATTTCTGACTCATGTAGATAAATTAAATAATCTTTTGAAATAGAAGATCTCTTTTGTCTTTGGGACCTTCTTAATGCTACTTTTTGTGGTTCATCTACTATAGGTTCACTAATTGTAACTTCATTATTAGTAGTAGGATCATTTATTTGTTGTTCTTTTAAGTTTTATGACAAGTATAGAAGTAGTGCGGGGCAGAGGAACTTGTACCCTGATTTCTTTAATTTCCACATTACATGGTTCTTTAGCCCCACTAACATTACCATTCTCAATGAACTTAATATTTTCAATTTCAATTATTCTCGTATTATGATTAGGACAGTAAAATCTATACCCTTTTTATTTTTCTGGATAACCAATGAAGAAACCAATGATTGTTCTTGAATTCAGTTTCTTTTCTTGTTGATACTAAATTCTTATCCTGTCGGGCAACCTCAAATATGCCAGTGTCTCAAACTAGGTTTCCTACCAGTCCAAAGTTCAAAAGGAGTCTTTGGAATTACTTTACTAGAAACCCTATTTGGCCTTATTTGTTTTTTTAAGATTACGACGTCTGAATCTGAATACACATCTGAATATTAAGATGTGTATTAAGATTAAGACATCTGAATTTATAAAATTTATATTTATTTGAAAATTAATAAACATTAAATTCAAATGAAATACTTACTAATCTAATGTTCGATCAATAAAGTATAAAGTTTTTAAAAATATGATAGGTGTTGGTGGTGATGACTAAGGGGTAAATACTGACCAGGTGCGGTAGTTGGTGGTAGTTGATGATGATGGTTCATGCTGGTAGCTAAAAGAGATTAGTAATGGTGAAAATATGATTGAGGATGGTGGTGGTGGATGGTGATAGTTAATAATGGCAGGTGGTGGTAGTAGTTGTGATCGAGAAAGGTGATGGTGGGTGGTGGTAGGTTATAATGATGGGCAATGCCGGTTGTGGTTATTGATGATGATTAGGTGGTCGGTTGTGGTAGTAGATGTGGATGAGAGTTGATTGTGGGTGAGAATGATGTTGGTCGGAGTGGTGGGGATATGGGGTGGTGATGGTTGATAATGGTGGCGGCTATGATTGAGGATGATGGTGAGGTGGTGATGGTGGTGGTAGTGGTGGCATGGTGGCAGTTGATAATGGTAGATGGTGGTAATTAATAATGAATATGTCATAACATCTTAATGAAATTAAGTCTCTGTTATAGATCGTAATCATACAGACCTATTCAAACCCATTAAGTGATTATGAAGTAAAAAATATATACATAATTAATGATTAAGATCTAAATAATTAAGATTTTGACTTAAAAAACAAACGGAATTTATATCTAAGATTTGAATGATTAAGATTCAGACCTCTATTAAGTGCAAACAAATGAGGCCTAAGTAAGTAAAGGGTAGTCCTTAATGCATACATCCACAATGAGATGAGTAAAGATGAATTACTTAACATACTCCTAACCATGTCCATAAATGTATGATTCCGCCTTTCTGCCACACTATTTTATTGTGGTGTGCCAGGCATTTGTGTATTGAGCATATATGCCATGCTTTTAAGGAATTTAACAAATGGACCAGGGTGTTGTCTAGTTTGGTCATACCTTTATCTGACCTGATTATTTTTATCTTTTTGTCTAGTTATCTTTCAGTCTCGTTAATAAATACCTCTAAGGCATTCATTGTGAGATTTTTCATGCAACAATTAGACATATCCATAATGTGAAAAGTCGTCAATAAAGGTGATAAATTATCTTTCCTGATTGAAAGAAGTGACATCAGATGGACTACATATATCGCTGTGTATAATTTCAGAAAATTATTTGCTTGTTGTGGCTCCTTTTTTTTGTGTTTTTTATTTTCCTTTAAAATTATTCACACAAATATTAAGGTCCATACAATTCAAATCTGGAAGGACTTCATTCTTAACTAATCTTTCTAGTCTTTTTTTTGGATATGTGACCTAAACTTTTATGCCACAGGTAAGCAAAGCGTTCATTCGGCATATTGCGTTTGGTTACAATATTATGATGCAGAGTTAAAAGAGAATTTAGGCAAAAGATTATCAATATTCAATTTGTATAAGCCATCACAACTAATACCAAAACCAATAAGATTATTATGCTTAAACAAACTAAAACATCTATTGCCAGAATTTAAAAAATATCCAGCTTTATCCAACTTCAAAAAAGAAATTAAATTTCTTGAAAGAGAAGGTACGTAAAAAGTTTCAAATAAGCCTAAGTGACGCTCAATATCTAGGATTAAACGATAAGTCCTGATAGCTTCAGCTGGAGCCTTCACTCAATTTCCTATGTACATAAATCTTTTATTTCGATTTATGATCTGAGTTGTAAGAAATACCTACATCATATTAGAAACATGAACAGTAGAACAAGAGTCAATCCACCAAATATTATAAGGAACTTCAGTTAAATTTGATTTGATATATGTAAAAGCGCAAGGCTTACCTTTCTTTTCAATCCATGCATTACATTTCAAGCAATCTTTCTAAAAGTGTCCGGGTTTTCCACATAAACAACACTTATCATTCTTGTGTTCCTTCTTACGTACTAGAGAAGAGGACTCATTGACATGATGTTTCCTCTTTTTAACTTTTTCATGTTTCTTTCCTTTCTTTCCAGCTACAAGGTTAATGGAGTGGGTGCCTTAATTCTTAAGCCCTGTTTCCTCTTGAACCAATATGTCGTGCAGTTCATGAATGTTCCATTTATCTTTTATGGTGTTGTAGTTCATTTGCGAAGGACCATACTAAGATGATAATGAGTTAATGATGAATTGAACAAGGAGATTCTCGTCTTAAGTCTTGCTGCTATATTTGTCATTTTAATGACATGCTCATGCATAATACACAATCCATCAAATTTCATGGTGGTTAAAGTACCCATTAATGTCCCAGCAAGAGACTTATCAGCAATTTGAGAGTATTCTTCCACAAGTTTCAGAAGTTCTTTCGCGCTTTCAGTTTTAGGAAGAGTAATCTTAATATTGCCCGCGATATTCATTCACATAATTATTAGGATTTGCATGTTGGACCTATCTCAGTGCTTAAAGTAGGACTTTTCTTCAGTAGTGCTATTTTCAATAATAGTAGTTGACTTCTCAACATAAAGTACAACATTAAGATAAAAAACTTCAAGATGGAATTTGATCTGTTCGCACCAATTTGAGAAGTTAAGTCTTTTAAATGTCGTAAAAGAAGCAGAGTGCGAGTGAATAACAAGTGTTGCAAACAAAATATGCTCATTCTTTAATGCTTTGAGTTATAAAATTATAAACATACTATTAGATTCAGAAACAGTTTTATTTACTCTATGTATATTGATGTCCACCTTTGGGCGAAATACAAAATACAACTTTTAATACAATGATGCTTAAAATAAATTTTACATAATTCGATAATTTTAATTTACAAGTTAGTCAGTAATATTTACTATCTTTGGATAAATAAATAAAACTAACAATACATTTAAATCATTGACTTAATGTTCAATAATTATAAGAACAAAATATCAACCATTAGGCGATCCATAAATATCTTAAAATCGTGAACTTTAATTTATCCAATATTTATTATTTCGTTGATAAGCATCACAATTTATGGGTAATATATGATAAGCATCACAATTAACCATTACTTTGGAATTAAGTATTTCGATCACTTTGGTGATTAGTGAAGCCCACTTACAAGAAGAGCTGTCATAATTTGCACTACTGTAAGGCTGGAAGTGGCCCGGTTCAGAACCGGAACCGGACCGGAACCGCGGTTCTGGCGGTTCCGGTTCCGCGGTTCCGGGTCTGGCGGTTCCCCGGAATCGTGATGGAGCGGTTCCACCCACTAGAACCGCGGAATTGGAACCGCCAGAACCAGAACCGGACCGGTTCAGGCGGTTCCAACCGGTTCCAAACGGTTCCGCAACGTTTGAAATTTTTAAAAAAAAATTTTTTTTTTAAATTCGGACCGTTGCGGAACCGTTTGGACCCGTATGGAACCGGACCGGTTCAGGCGGTTCCATCCGGTTCCAAACGGTTCCCAACGGTCCGGATTTTTAAAATTTTTTTTAAAAAAAAAAAAAAAATTCAAACGGCTCTTTTTCAAAATTAGCCGTTTGGAATTTTCAAAAATAGCCATTTAACCCCCCAAACTTTAATTTAACCCCAAACTTTATATAATTACACAATTTCCCATTTCTCAACTATAAATACCCCCTCATTCTTTCATTTTAATTCACAAATTCATCAATATATCTCAATCTCTCTCAAGCTCTCTTTCAATCTTTCTAGTACAAGTGCTTAATTTATTGTTGCAATTTCGTGAAACATTGTGAAGTTGTTGAATTAAAGTTTTCAAGTGTTCGAATTCAACGATTTTCAATTTTCAAGAAGTTGTTCGTCAATCCAGTAAACTCGTTTCAACTCTTACGTGATTAGAATATTTTTGTGTGTTGTTATTTTCCTTAATTATAATTAATATGGCATTTTCATTGAAAAATATGTTCGAAAAAGGAAAAAATAAAATCGGTGAAAGTAGTTGCCAAAATACTACCCCTCCCCCGGCTCCCCGACCTAGAAAAGATAAACAAGTTGAAACTAGTAGCCAACCTAGAAATACTAATGAAAACTTCGGAATACTTGATAGTAATCACCCGTGTTTTCAATTTAGCGATGTTGATTTTCTACATGATGTAGCAGTCGGTGATAGAATAGATGATGATATTATGAATATGCTTTATCCTAATGCACCAATATTAGAGGGAAATGAGGATGATGATGATGACGAAACCCAAGCTCCGGTAGATTTAGATGATACACCTACTAGTCCTGCTACTAATGAAACGGAACACCCACCCGTACAAACTCCCACTTTTAGTAGACAACCTCCTAAACATTCAGAAACTTAATTAGTTTGGCAATTTTTTATTCAACTAAGAGAACAAAATAAGGCTAAGTGTAAATCTTGTGGGAAATTACTTGTGCATAGGTATACTGGAGATCGTAGCGGTACAGGTAGTTTAGTTAAACATATAAAATTACACCCCAGCGATAAGGCTAGATATATCCAATTGAAAGCGCAACAAGAGGGGAGGACAAGTCCTGAAAAAACTGCTAACCCAAGTACTGGTTCTAATCTAGTTCAACCATGAATAAACACAGTCACCGGAGGTATATTGTATTACGATCCAAATAAGGATCGTGAAGAGCTAGCTAAAATGATTACTGTTATGTGTTTGCCTTATTCTTTTGCTTCTAATCCTGCTTGGATTCATTATATTAGAAGAGTATTTAATCCTACATATAAAGGTTGGCCTCGCGCCACAGTTAAAGCCGACATTTATAAATACAAGCATGAATATGAACAATATTTGCGTTATTTATTTACCCATATAAGTAATCGTATGTCTATTGCAACTGATATTGATAGAAGTGGAAATGATTGTGATTATCTAACCGTAACCAGTCATTGGATAGACGAAGACTGGACAATGCAAAAACGCATTATTGCATATAGAATTATTAATTCAAGGCACATGGGTAAGTTTATTGCTAGCACTGTTTCAGATGTATGTAGATATTTTTGTTTTAGTGATAAAATAATATCAATTTCCATGGATAACGCTAGTTGCAACACTAATGCAATAGGTATTTTAACTAGAACACTTAATCTTGCTTTTACAAATATTTTCCATGTTAGATGTATATGTCATATTTATCATTTAATTGTTGGTGATGGTATGAGAATTTTAAACATAGAAAATGAAAAGGTTAAATTCGCTCTTAATTGGCTTTTTTATTCAAACCGTAGAAGTAGACTTAGAGAATATTTTAAAAAATGTGACGAATATGGCCTTAGAGAAAGAAAGGTACCTAAACCTTGCCCGACTAGGTGGAACTACATGTACGAAAGTTTAGTAGTGGCGTACGAATATAGAAACCCAATTAACGCTACTTATAATTCTCGGGATTGTGGAGAGGAAGATAATGACATGTTAACTAATCAAGATTGGACTAACGTTAAAATTCTGTTAGATTTTTTGGAACATTTTCATGTGGCTACAAATGCTTTATCTGGCCAATACTATCTAACTATTTCTAACTGTTTAGTATATATTGCCGCACTTGCTAATTTATTTGTTGATTTTAACGAGGGAGGGGAAATTTATGAATATGCAATAACAGAAATGAAAAAGATGTTTAAAAATATTTTTTTCCAATCCCTCCTATATATGGTGTGTCTGCTATGCTAAATCCTACTATGAAATTAGGAGGACCTCACTTTTGGTATTCTAGTATTTATCAAGCTTTAGATCCTGATGAAGAAGAAATGGCTACACTATCTGATGCGCAAACATCAATTAAAGTGAATGCTCAAACTGTTTATAATGCTTATAAACAGGCGTTAGAGCATGCTAGGCCAAATATTCCAACCCCAACTTCGTCCACATCACAGGCGTCTAAAAGAGCTGCTGGCTTAACAGCTCTTAAATCGTGGACTGAGTTCAGGGGTACTCAAGGGGAAAATGTAGATGATATTTCCCATCTAAATGAGCTTCAAGTTTATTTGTCGCAGGGATTAGAGAATGAGAATCCAGACGGCTCTTTCGACCTTTTGGATTGGTGGAAGACAAGGGAAAAGCATTTTCCTGTTCTTGCAAGGATGGCTTGGGATGTTCTGTCGATTCAAGCGTCAACTGTTGCATCGGAGAGCGTTTTTAGTCAAGCAAGACTACAAATAGGTGATCATAGAGCGTCGATGCGGGACAGCTTGGAAAAATCAGTGCTATTCCGAGATTGGATCCGCTCTGAAAGAAGGAACTTTGGGCTAGCTGAATCTCAACCAGAAATAGATGAGTGCTATGAAGAAATGCTAGCAGAACTTGCTCAGGAAGCAACTTCACCCGGAAGTGGAGTTGAACAAGCTTCATTTCCACCACCACCAACACAACCACCTCCAAACCTTGAAGGTTTTATGAGATTTGTTAGAAATAATGCATAAATTATTATGTAACTTGTAAATTGGCATGTCTTCTTTTAGTTTTTTTCTTTTAATGGTGGTATTAGTACCATGTTGTGCTCATTCTATTGGGGAAAGGAAGACTAAGAAAGATATGCCATTTTGGTCAATAAATATGCTTTTTATTATATCCTTGAATATCTTTGTCTCAATATTTTTTTGTTTTTACTTCTATATCAATCCTTGAATATTTATATAACATATAATATATAACATACAGCACATAATACTAATGACAATATTCTTTTATCAATATGTACTACTTATATAAAATTTATACTAATTACTAACTACTACACAATATATACTACTTAAATACAATATATACTACTTATATACAATATATATACCACTTATATACAATATATACTAATTACCAAACACAATATATACTATAATTAATAACATAGTACACCATATAAAAATATATTCTACAATATACTAATCACTACTATACAAGATATTGATTTAAAAAAAAAAAAGAAAAAATTACTCGGAACCGCCGGGAACCGCCTGGAACCGCCAGAACCGCGGTTCCGGAACCGCCCGAACCGGAACCGGGTGGTTCCGGAACCGTATGGTAGCGGTTCCGGCTCCGGAACCGCCAGAACCGGAACCGCCAGAACCGCAGAACCGGAACCGCCAGAACCGGAACCGCAGACCCAAATAGACCCAGAACCGGAAACGGATACAGCCTTACACTACTGTGCCAACAAGTACTTCTAGTAAAAGAAATTCCAATGATGTTTAATCTTACGGTTATCAATCATACTAAAAATTATGCTCTAAATCACCATTGGACAAAATAAGCAAACTCCATAATCTGGTTATTCATAAGAAACCATAGAAGCAGATGCATACCTTTTAAAATTAGTAAATCAATTTGCTAACAATAAGTAAAAAGAAGACATATGAATTGCTGAATTTATATATTTGACAATATACTTCACATGGATTCAACTTTAAAAGCATTAATTCTGAAGCAAATCAAGCCCATGTAATACAGGTGTCAGTTTAAGTCCTTTAAAAGAATTCATTTACATGACAAAAAGTTGGTTTAGAAATCCCAACAGAAAATTCTTTTGATATTAGGATGTATAGTACTTACACTTAGAAACAGTCATGTCTATAAACAAAAAAGGAGGTTGGTACTTGGTAAAAGTTATATACAAATCAATCTTGCAGTAAAAACATACAAGATTTTTGTTAGGATGGAGAAATTAAGAAGTCTTGTGTTTGTTCAAACCAAGTATAAATACTTGTCAAAGTCAGAAAGGTAGTGTGCTAATGAAGTAGTATGTTCATTACTATGAGCTGTTGTTGAAATAGGATTTTCATTAGGAACAGGTCTAATGATTGTTGGAGGAGATGTTGGTGGAGATGCGAAAAGCATAGAGGTTTCTAGGACTTGACGACTTATACTTTCTTGATGAAGCAATAATCTTTGTGCTCGTAATGCTACCATGTATAAACCAGCAGCCAAGAAAACTGTGAGTAGACCAAAAAGTCCAGCAGCTGAGAATAATCCTTGTCCAACCACTAAACAACTTTCCTTTGCTATTTCCCAATTTTTTAGATGTCCAGACTCTACACTTAGCCCTATTAGTAACAATATCTCCGCAACAGCAAAAGAAACCCTGTTATAACATTCAAATACTACACACATTAATGATGTTTTAAAACAAAAGCTTGATATTATAGTATGTTAGGATATTTGCAAAATGAAAAAAAAAAAACAAGATTGAAACCAGAGGTGGATCGAATATTTTAAGCCAATGAATGTGAAGTATCACTGCACTATTTCCTTTATTGTCAGAAAGTACAAATTACTTGATATATATTTATCTATGAACTATAGTTAAGATTTAAGGCAATAAGTGCCAATGCACCAACGGTCAAAAAGGTCCCATGACCCAAGTATACTTTTGGCTTTCTTTCCAAAATAAGATCTTTAACTCTTCAAAAATTTTATACTTTAGTGTTCTGCTATCAAACTTTTACACTTTTACCTACATAAGTTACCTCCTACTCCACGGTTAATCTCAAAAACCCATTGTCTTTAGTGATACACCTTCTAACATTTTTTCTAGGGCGGTCACATATGGCCCAAGCCCAAATAACCTGCCTAACCCATTTAAGATTGGATTGGTTATTGATCCATTCATTTTATTGAACTAAGTCTATTTTGATCCAATCTATCTCAATCCGTTTAAAATTTGACTTATTTTTAATCTAAATCAATCCATGAGTTTTTTATTTGTTATGTTATATATGACCATACAATTCATACTAAAACAGTACATATTAATTAAAGCTTAGTAAGAGTTGAATGAGTTGAGTTATGACCCAAATTTTAGTACATCTTAACTCATCCGACCTCAGCCCAAGTAATTTTTAGGCATGTCAATGACCTACCCATTTATTGATTCAACCTATTTTAACTCTCAAAATCGGCCCAATCCGTTTATTTGACACCCCTAATTTTCTCATATCTAAATTATATGTTAACATCATTTTGAGATGATTAGAAGGAAAGGTGACATTATACATACCATGTGGAAACAAAGAAGAAGCCAGCTTGCCAAACAAGTGTGTTGAGAGAATCAGAATGAGGATCCCAATAAAGGATATGAGGAGGAGTTGCTTTGCTCACAACAATCAAAAAATATGTGTGCTCAATCACCATGGCAATAGCCAGAGCCAAAAATGCAGCACAAGCACACAGTAGAGGTGTTTTCCCACTACCACTGTATGTGCATTCATTTGTCCCTCCTCCTAATTTCCCACTCAATATCACCTGCAATTTCCATTTAAAATAAGTATTTTTCAATTCCAATATGCAACAATTCACTGTTCTAAAAGATGTTTTCAACTAAAATTAACTTCTTACATGTTAAGACACACTTATAAGATATAGTTCTTTTTCACCGTATGTGTATATAAGTTAAATACGAAAAAGAAACCCTACCTGAGAACGCGTGGCTTCGGCAATGAGGGAGAGAATGAAGCAGAGGAGGCCAAGAAGTACTGACAAAACCATAAGAAATGCACCCATTTTGCTACCTAAATTGGTACTAGGGCGACTTGGTGCAAGGTCTGCATGAGTCACAGCCATTCCCGCAACAACAGGAAGATCAATTTGGTCAAGTTCAAAATTAACGGATGGTACAGAAGACAAAAAATAAAGATTGTACTCTTTCGAATTAGCCATAAAGAGAAAAAGTTTTAGAATTGCTTGGAACAAAGGTTGCTTAAAGGCCAAATATTCCTTTGTACGTTCTTGAGCTTTCCATGTAAGTTTTCACACACAAGGTTGTCATTATTGAAAGTATTTTACGTTTGAAACTTAATCTAAACCCAAAAAGGTATTACTTTATTCAGATTACTAACTAAAGCTATAGCAAGAAAATATAATTTAGATCATATGCGATAATATGCTTTTGTAAAATTAGACCTTTTATTGTGATGCAGAAAGGGAAAGAACGTATTAGTGAAAAGAAGCTTTAGTTCAAATTGATCTTCTGAAATATTAATACATGGCTTTCGAGAGATTATTTGATTGATTTAGCAATTGAGTATTTTATACAATAAAGAACTTCAAGTGGAATATATTGACTCAAGTACAACTGCAAATTCTTGAATGACCTTACATCATTTGCCGACCCAGATAGCACGAGGCAGGCATCTTATTTTCTTTACCAACTTTTGCACTCAACGAATAATATTTCTGTGGGCATACGTTCTTGTCTTAGTGCATATTAAAGCGTACAAATACATTTGAAAATCTTAACCTATTTTTCCACGTTTCTATTGGCGGACAATATTAGTTTATCAACGGCGGATGTGAATATAAGATTTGAAATGTTAGACTTCAGCTTACTATGGCCCATGATAACGGCTCACTACCAGTTTAACTAAGGTGTAATTATTTGTATTTGAGCTTCTGGGTTAAAGCCCAATATAATGTAAAAACAATAGAGAGATATGAGATAAGTCGGCACATTCTAGAACTTAACAGAAATGAGATTCTCTCTCTCTCTCGTTTCTCTTTCTCGAATGAACCCTAATCAATTCTTTTTCATGCTTAGCTCAATTTGGTAGGTTTACATGGTATCAGAGCGGATGATCAACTGATTCACTTCTTCCTGTTTTGAGCGGTGTTACTCCTCGTTCATTTTCATCAATTTTTTCACTCGATTGTCGATGTTCGTGGTTGACTCTACTTCTGGTAATTTCCTCTGGATTTGCAGACATAATCAAGGTCGGAGTTACTTTTCGTCATCTATTGGTGGTATGTGTGATACGTATGGGTGATTTTGGATCCAATTGGATGGATTTCCTCCTCCGTTACTGACCTAGGGTTTTTTCGTTCTGACTTTTGGAATCTAAATTCAAGGCCATTTGTTTTCCTATAGCGAAAACATACGATAACCTATTTCAATTTTCCTTTCCTTGCATTGGTTATCTGTTTGTGTTAAGTACTCCGACAAAAGGACCAGTTTCAACTGAGAACCTATTTATTCTTATTCTGTGGTTCCTGGTCTGACTAAGTACCAGTATGCTCAGCTCCTGATGTTACTTCAGCAACATCACATTTCAGAGTCCTTCCCGCAGTCTAATCTGATGGCTTCTGCTAATTTTACGGGTATAGTTCCTTCCCCTGATTGTGTAGGCAATGTGTCTTATGGTGCATGCATACTTACTAGAGTTCATGAAAACACCTGGATAATAGATTTTGGGGCCACTAATCACATGACTTCTAAGAAATATGATATTCAGCCTTTAGTTGTCCCATATTTGGTCACACTTCCTAACAGATATAAAGTCAAGGTCACTTGCACTAGTTCTCTTCACTTTCTTTCTTTCACACTTATCATGTACTTGTTGTCCCTAGTTTCCAGCACAATCTTATTTGTATTCACAAACTTGTTGTACAATTAGATTGCCTGGTTCTGTTTGGTAAATCTTCATGTTTTCTCATACAGGCCCCTTCAATAAAGAGATCACTGGAAATTGGTACAGGATCATGGGTATATAAGTTTGTGCAACCATGTCCATAATCTGATTCTACTGCTCTTGCTGCTTCTTGTAACAGGTTTCTTACTTGTTCTTCTATGTCTTCCAATTATAAATACCATTATCCATTGGCCATTGGAACTGATAATCATTGTACATACCATTCTAATTTGAATAAAATAGAGGTTTTATGGCACAATAGGTTGGGGCATATCCCCTTTGTCAGAATGAAGGATATTTCATCCATTCCATGCAAATTTTCCTCGAAACAAACTTTTACTTGTTGTATATGTTTAGGCAACCTACACTACCATTTTCTGATAGCTCGATCAAAACTTCTCATCTCTTCCAACTTGTCCATGTGGATACTTGGGGACCATATAGCACTCCTACTTACAATGGGCAAATATTGTTTTGGCTATAGTAGATAACTTTATTAGAGCCACTTGGACTCACCTTATGGGGTCTAAACGTAATGTTTCTCCTTTGATTAAATCTTTTGTTTCCATGGTTCAAACTTGCATTCAAACTATTAGAAGTGATAATGCTCTTGAACTTGGGTCTGATGCTCTTGTTGGCCAATTCTTTGTTGACAATGGCATTGTTCACCAAACATCTTGCTCACACACATCACAACAAGATGAGGTAGTTGAAAGGAAATATAGGTATTTGTTGGAAATCTCTAGAGCTTTACTTTTTCAATCCAAGTTACCTATTATGTTTTGTGATGATTGTGTCCTCACTGCCACTTACCTCATTAATAGATTCCCTTCCAAGTTGTTTGCCAATAAAACTCCTTTTGAATTACTTTTTGGGAAATCCCCTCCATGTAATCACATTATAACCTTCGGTTGCTTGTGTTTCTCCACAATTCATAAGTGTCACAAGGACAAGTTTCAACCTTGAGCCGATCCTTGTGTTTTCCTAGGATATCCCTTGGCTAAGAAAGGTTATAAACTTTACAACCTACCTACTAAACTAACCTTTATTTCTAGAGATATAGTGTTTTATGAGGGTAATTTTCCTTTTGCCTCAGTCTCTCCTACATTTGTTACTTCTCCATCATCTTCTTCTCATGTTCCTTTCCCTTCTAATGAGTTTTATTACACCTCTTCTCATGAACCTGATCCTGTCTCATCCTCAACACCTGTTGCTTCTCCCTTTTCTTCTCCTATTCCTTCTCCTGTGTCTGTTCCTCACTCTACTGCTGTCCTTGAACCTACTCCTTCTCCTCCTACTGCCCCTATTGTATCTCCAGCTCTTGTTAGGAGACCTACCCGAAATCATGTTAGTCCTAGTCATTTTCAACAGTATTTTTGCAGTCTGCCTCCTTCTCTATGTGGTTCTAGTTTTTCTCCCTTTTTTTCAATGTTCAGTTAGCACTGCTGGATTGGAACCCCAAGCTTACCATCAGGAAGCTTCTATTCCATCTTGGTAAGAGGCATGAGAAAGGAATTTGAGGCTCTTGAGGTTAATTATACTTGATCTATTATTGACATCTTGGCAAGAAACCTATAGGTTGTAAATGGGTCTATAAGATAAAATATAAGGCGGATGCGTCTATAGAAAGATATAAAGCTAAGTTGGTTGTTAGGGGTAATACACAGGTGGAGGGTGTAGATTTTAATGAAACTTCTTCTCCAGTCATCAAATTTTCTACTGTTAAATGTCTCATTGTTGTAGCTATGAAAAGGAATTGGTCTATGTTCCAACTTGATGTAAATAATGCATTTTTGCACGAGGACTTGGATGAGGATGTCTTCATGAAATTTCCCCATGGTTTGTTTACTGAGAGTGTTGCTTCAACTAGTCAGTCTTCTAATTTGGTTTGTCATCTTCAAAAATCTTTGTATGGTTTGAGACAGGCATCTAGGTAGTGGTATGCCAAGCTGTCTCATGCTTTGAGTTCTATGGGTTATTTCCATTCTTTGAATAACTATTCCCTTTTCATCAGAAGATTAGGTGGTTCCACTGTCCTCCTTGCCGTTAATATGGATGATATAGTATTTACTTGTGATGATTTGGAAGAAATCTCTGCTTCGAAACTTTTCTTGGACAATCAGTTCAAAATCAAGGATTTGGGTGTTCTTAACTGCTTTCTCGGCATAGAAGTGGCATATCTTCCTTCTAGGATATTATTACATCAAAGAAAGTTTATCATAGATCTACTTCATTATTACAATTGTGATATGTTGTCTAATGTGACTTGTCCTTTGGATTTGAACTCTAAATTGAAGGCTACAATGGGTGATCCTTTGCTTTCTCTTGTCACTTATAGAAGCTTGGTGGGGAAGTTGAACTTCTTGACTCACACAAGGCCTGACCTCTGATTTGTTTTCCAACATCTCATCCAGTTCATGCAGGCCCCTTGTACTTCCCACATGAAATATGCTTTACATTTACTTCGATACCTCAAGGTACTTATGTTGTTGGGGTGTTCGATGGAAATTCTCCATCTCTTTATTTGTATGCTTTCTGTATCGGTCACTGGGCTGCTTGCCCAGACACTCGAAGGTCAGTCACCAAGTTTTACATTCTTTTGGGGTATTCTCTCATTGGTTGGAATGCTAAGAAGCAACCAATTGTCTCCCTTTCTTCTGTTGAGGTTGCTATCGCGGCCCCTTTTCCTCCACGAAAATCGGGTTTATGACATTTGAGAGGAAAACTCATTCTCTTTGGGGGAATTGGGTTTGCACTTGAAGAGTCACCACCTAATGATTAAAGTGCATTAGGATACCATAAGAGTTTTATTTGAATAACCAGAGATTGGGTAAGGGCTTGAAATTATTCTAAGGGGAAGGTGTTAGGCTTATTTGTGTTAAAAGGCAAAATTCTAAGGCGACACACAAAACTTGTATAGCAAGTTGGGGGGGGGGGGGAGGACACATAACAAGAAAAAGGCTCAGATATACCTCCTTTAAACAAATAAGCACGTGATTAGCATGACTTACACATACTACTTATGGTTTGATTGAATACTAAACATGAAAAAACTTAAGGGTTGAGGCAGACTGATTTATTACATAATTCAGATGAGAAGCCCGAATCTAGCCTGCCTACTGGTTGTAGTTGTAGTTAATAGAACAGATTCAGTTTATAATTTTACCCTAAGGCTTGTCTAAGAGTTTGGATAGGGATCCTATTGGCATGGTATCTATAGAAGTGAGAAAACAAAGAAATAACAAGGTCTAAAATAAATTGAATATGTATTGGTTTGCAAGACGTAGTCAGATTATTAAAAGAAAGGCGAAGGTTATAAGTTGTGAAACTGATGGTACCCATTATTAGTGGTTTTAGCTCTATACGTTAATGAAGCGATTCAACTTCTTTTAGGAATTCCTAAAGACATGCTTTCTATGCGTAATTGATATTGAACCTTGTAGACATGGTATTAAAATGCAGAAGACTCGTTTTAAAGCTATGAACATGATATCTAGATGCTAAATTTTGTTTAAGACCTATGAGCATGGTATCTTGGTGTAATTTTACATGCAGAATCGAACAATCGTACAGGCATAATTTCTATATGAGGTTGAATATGCAGAATTCAGAGTGAACCTATAGGCATGATTTCTATATGCATTTTTTGAATGTGCAGAATCCAGAACACCTATAAACATGGTTTCTATATGAAAATTGGATATGCAGGAATGTAGTAGTCTTATAATCATAATTTCTATATGAAGGTTGGAGATGCAGAATTCACAATGACTTATAGGCATGATTTCTATATACATTTGAATATGCATAATTTAAATATACCTATAAACACGGTATCTACCCTTTTACATACATAGTTACTCACCATTTTTTCACTAACCATCCCCAAGTGTTTCTTACAACTTATTACAAACCAGAATGAATAAAAATTTCATCAAAAAAAGTAATAAAAAGTACAACCAAAGGAGAGCCTGATTCAGACTTCCTGTCTGAAATATGAGAAAAACCATATCAAAGACCACTAATCCAAAGCCTTTCTCCAATCAGATTGTGTCAAAGTTCCATAAGAGCCTCAATGGGACTACGGGCAATGCTTATACCCAAATTGTATTATCAGAATGGGGACAAGTGCACTATGGAAAGGCTAACCCTCAAGTTTCCAAGTTCAGAGGGAGCTCAATGTGTCCCAAGGCAAGGCTCACAAGAGGGGGTCAGAACTTAAAGACTAAGAAAAAGTGCAAGTGTAGAAGCAGATCTTGAGGAACCAGGGAAGTAAAGGAAAAGGGAAAGGGGTGCTGGGAAATAGTTACAGAATTAACAACTTCACATAAAAGGGATTCAAGGGTTGACACTGGTTGTAGAGAGCCGTTGTGATTGGGAATTAGTTGATTCTGGGCATGCATAGCAATAATGAATTTTGTTATGCTCCTAAAACCAACTAGAATATATAGTATACAATGATAACATGAGGTTATTCTCCCAGGGGGACCAAGTTTGAGTCATAGACAACAATACTTTAATGTTGTCATGCCTCAAACAACCATCAGTGTCAAACATACTTAGGATACACAATAGAGGCAGAATACGTAGAAAGAGAAATGCTAAACAAGTACCGAACTAAACACATAAGTAGGCAACCAGGAGGAAAAAAGTGTTAAATAAACACATAGTTGTGATGCTGAATCTTAATTAGAAAATACCAATTCAAAGAAAACAAATAGAGAAAGAAGCAAGCAGCAGGACTTGCAAACATGCCACAATTAATAGGATATAATACTTTTGAGTATGAGTATAAGTTCAAAAAAACTATGAGTGTTCATGTGTTTGTGTCAATGAAAGAGTCAGGTATTTATAGTGTGAAAACAGGCAAAAAATAAGGTAAGGATTGTAGTTTAGAAATAATTAGGAAAATATGTGTCAGCTAGAAACACATCAGTGTGAAAGACTTCCATTAATTAAGGAATTAAATCAAAGGGTAGCATGAAAGTGCTAAGTAAGGAAAGAAATAATATAGGGCTGAATATGACCAATAAGTAAATATTTCTAGCATAGTACAAGTACATTATAGGTAATAGAGGCTAGGTTCATCAGACTTTAATCAAGGAAAGGTCTGTAAGGATCTCATGCCAATGTAATCAAGGTAAGAGGATAAAATCAACTTAAGTAGAAAAGGTAGGGGTCAAAAGTTTAAAGGAAAATATTCCAACAAGTCCAAGAAACAAGGGAAATAAATATAATAAGGAAAAAATCAATTACAATAGTGCAATCAGAATTACAAAGAGATTTGAAATCGGTCCATAATCAAGGGTTATTTTGAGAGAGAAGTTTAACCTATAAAGAGTGCAAAATGTTAAGCATGTGAGGCTGAATTTTAATATAAAAGACAAAAAAAATGTAATGCAATTGTAAAAATCAGAAAGTAGTAGACTATAAGAACATGGTAGTCACATGATATTTTTAGCAATGGATAAGATAAAGAATATCAAATAGCATACAAATGGTCCAGTAGAAAGACCTTAGAATTATGTACAAAGAAATAAGGTTGAAACAAAAGATTTCGGGACTCAATCGAGTAGTAGATGAAATAATCTTCAGAAACTCGAATAGGTCCAAAGAAGTTAGGGTTTCGAAGATCAAACAAGTTAAGAGATGAAGAACAAGCAAATCACATAACGAATAGTCTCAATACTCAAATGAAACCCCAAATTTTGGGTGTTTTCCATCAATCAAGTGTAGAGATGAAAGGACAAGCAATCAAGGCAAAAATACTGACGAAATATCTTCAGAAATCTCAGAAAGAAACTGAGACTTTTAACATGCATCTTTTAGAAGAAGAAACACATTAGAGTAGAAGACACTACATGAAAATACAGTAGAAGAAATTACATAAGAAATACAGTAGTCGAAACACATAAGAAATATCAAAAAACATGCTAGAGATCAGAGAAACTTTAAAGGACAACTTAATGAAACCCTAAATCAGGAAAAGATGAAAGCTTTGAAGGTGTAGTTTTGAAAGAACTTTGAGAAAAATATTTAAAAACTTAGAGAAAACACAAATATACGATGGATCTAAAAGAATAAAAAACCCTCAAAGGGTTAGGGCTTCAGAAGAATCCAAATAGTGAGAAAAGCTGGGAAGAGTCACTGATCTGAGTCGGAGAAGTCGAGATTAGGCTCGAATGGCCATGGTTGGCCGGAGCAAGGTCGGAGACGGCCATAGAACTTGAGTCAAACAAAGTCTGGGCCAAACTTTTCCATGGCAAGGCCTTGAAACTATAATAACCGAGCGTGCAAGAGGTATAAGAGGCCGGTGTAGGACTTCAGCGGTCCTGGAAGCTATGGATTCCAATGGCTTTTAGGGTGGAAGTAGAAGGAGGCAGCTAGGGATTCTAACATAGACTGAGAGAGTTTGAGAGAAAGGGGGATTCAAAGGCGGCTGGTGATGAAAAATGAATAGGGTTTGGGGGTAAGGGGAAATTAAAAAGGAAAGATTAAAGATGGTCGTTGATCATTTTGATCAACGGCCTGGATTAAATGGGGAGTCCAGCAGGTTGTTTAAACGGGTTGTGGGTCGGATAAATTAGGTAATGGGCTAGGTGATTGGGTCTGAAATTGGGTTTAATTGGGGTGCCAAAATCTGGCTAAAATTAAAACGCAGATGGGCTAACAATTAAATAGTCATTTTTCCTTATTTATTTTATAAAAATTGTAAATAATTTCTAAAAGTAAAGTAAAGGCACTAAAAGTAATTAATATATATAATTATTAAATTAAAAATACTGGAGTCAATTTATAATTATAACCATAATTAAATCTTAAAATATGCTAAAATTATAATTATGCTCAATTTATCTTTAGAAATACTAAAAGAATTTGTAATAATATGCAAAACTATATTAGCTATATTTTAGCATAAATGTGATAATCCAATGAATCACCAAATGATAATTATGCGGACAATTATTAGGGCTTTCTTGATAAAATAGAGCAATAAATTGATTAAAAAATCTTTATAAATTGAGAAAAATAATAAAAACCTTAGGACATACTTATATATGTATATACATTCTATTTTGAAAATATTTTACATTTTAAAAATATACATGGAATAATTGAATATCAACATGTGTCCCTGTTTATTCGGGAAGGTTGGAAAAGTTGTCGGGTAAAGATATGATGGCCAATTTTGACCGAACAAAATGGTTCGAAGAGTTTTGGCCGCGCTATGGCTTCAGAGCTACCTAAATATCCCTGGCTTATAAGAATCATGCCATATATATTCAGGATCTGTCAACGGAGTATGCTGTTTGAGATCTTCAAGAACATATGTGATAATTAGGATGGGTTAAAGTCTGATGGGGTTGTAGGAACTGGAGCGGAATCACTCCTGTAGAGATGGCCATTGCTCATCAGTTTACCTACAAATAAGCAATACAAGCATATATTGTGTGGAAATTTAAATGTGATGCAAGTTTTCGTCGGACCATGAATGTTGTCTTTGGATGGTTGGGATGATGTCCTTAGACCATGATGTCCTGGGCCATCAAGCATATAATAATAAGGATTCGCATGCCATGAAATGATGCTCTCGGGATATGCGAATGATGCCTTCGAACGATGATGCCTTTGAATAATGATATGCAAAAGATTAAGGGATCTTCGGGCCATGGCATGGTGTTCTCGGGATATGCAATTGGTGCCTCTAAACAATGTCGCCCTCGGATAATTTGGCAATCTTTCAGCCCATGAGATGCAATGTTTGGTGATCTTTTAGCCCATAAGATGCAATAGGTAGCAATCTTTCAGCCATGCAAGTGTAAATGAAGTGGCGATCTTTCAGCCACGCAAGTGAAAATGAGGTGGCGATCTTTCAGCCTATGAGATGCAATAGGTGGCGATCTTTCAACCATGAAAGTTTAAATGAAGAGGCGATCTTTCAGCCATGCAAGTGGAAGTAAGATGGCAATCTTTCAGCCATGCAAATGTAAATAAGGTGGTGATCTTTCAGCCATGCCAGTGTAAATAATGTGCTGATCTTTCAGCCATGCAAACATAAATAAAGTGGCAATCTTTCAGCCATGCAATCGTAAATAAAGCAGCAATCTTTCAGCCATGTAGATGTAAATAAAGTGGCGATCAGCAACACAGATATAGATGGAGACAATGTTTAGTTTCGGAAGGCAGAATGGTAGCCTTATGCAATCCAGAAAAAATGTAGATGGAGACAGTGTTAGTCTCGGAAGGAAGAATGGTAGCCTTATGCAATGCAGAAAATGCAGATGGAGACAGTGTTTAGTCTCGGAAGGAAGAATGGTAGCCTTATGCAATGCAGAAAGATGTAGATAAAGATAGTATTTAGTCTCGGAAGGTAGAATGGTAGCCTTATGCAATGTAGAAATAAGAATAAATGGCAAATGGTAATAGAGTTTCTTAGCTGATAGCAAGTTATGATGTGGGGATTGCTGGGGATATTGTGATATAGGGAATATACCGGCGTGCTTGGATGGATAACAATGGTAAGTTAAACAATCCGGAGAGTTGTATTCGTGAGCAATTTTTATCTCGTAAGCATATAGTATGTCAGATGCTTTCACAATCCAAGTGTCTGTATCCAAGTTCTTTAGAGGGGAGGTTAGTTCGTATCCCTGCTGGCTTTGCTCGACCTATTCGGCTTTGATCTAGTGATATGGTATATATCATTGGGGCTAGTGTCATTAAGAATAGTAATTTCAATAATAAACATGCTCGAATTTGTAAAAATATGACATAAGTATATATTTAAGAGATAGTTTTTTAGATGAACCGACGACTGTGACGTGGATCAAGACATTACAACTTCTCTTGTTGTGGAAATTTGAGGGTCTTCCTAAAAATTTTGCCCCAATGTAATGGGTTGATGTTTCTGACGGCTGCTTGCGATGACTGGCTAAAATTACTTCAGAATATTGAGGGTCCTCCTCAAATTCTGCCCCAATTTCTAATCGCGGGGGAAAATGAAAATTTTATTAAACTGTGACCGAACCCATAAGGCAGCCTACGTATCCCCTCTTAAACGGAAATCAGGTTAGACGTAGTTTAAATCCCTCATGTTGGTAGCCCCTGTATTTTTTTAACTCAAACGACATCATCTTGTAGCAGTACATTGCCCACGATGTAATGAATGCCGTTTTCTCAGTATCTTCTTCACCCATCCATATTTGATGATACATAGCAAAACAATCTACAAATGACTCCAGCTCATGCTTGTCGCAGTTGTCGATCAACGTATGTTTGGTAAAGGAAAGTCATCTTTCGAATTGGCCTGGTTGAGACCCCGATAGTCGACACAGACTCTAACCTTCCCGTCCTTCTTTGGTACTCGAACGATGTTAGCTAACCATGTTGGGTATTCTACTACCATGAGAACCTTACCTTTGACCCGCTTGCTGACTTCTTCCTTGATTTTCAAACTCATATCAGGTTTGAACTTTCTGAGCTTCTGCTTTACTGGTGAACAAGTCAGATCAGTTGGCAGTTTTTGTGCCACAATAGATGTGCTCATACCAGTCATGTCATCGTATGACAAGGAAAATATGTCCTCATATTCTCCTAGAAATTTTGTGTACTCTTCCTTTTATGACGGTGATAAGTGAATGTTGATTTGTGTTTCTTTGACATTTTCTGCATCTCCCAGGTTAACAATCTCAGTCTCGTCCAAGTTGTACTTAGGTCTGTTTTCAAAATTCTCAGCTTCATTAACGACCTCTTTCGGTATGTCATCTTTCTTTGAATCCATGTCTGTTTGTTGTGTTGTCTCATTGCATGTTACAATCATTGGTTCATCAAGATAAGTAATAGTAATGCTGTATACGTATAGTAATGAGACAAAGCAATAAGAGTGTTGATTTATAAGGAAACTCAAAATGCTTTGATAAATTTCATACTATTTTGAACATTGAAAATCTTTTTGCGAAAATTAAAATTGCAAAAGAAAAGTTAACTAGTAAAAATAAAAGATAGTGCATGATGCTTGTTCAGCCTTGCTACCCCGAGGTTTACCGGGATTTGGTGGTTCTGATGATCCAGTTATTAGGGCATGCTCTTCTGCTTACATCCTGCATGGAGGGGCCTTCCTCCCCCTCCTCCTCGAAAACGACACAACAATCCATATCATTGTCTTCCAGGAACAAATTCCTTAGTATTGCCAGTGCTTTCTCTTCTTTTGACCCATAGATAACATCGGTCGGTTGGAAAGTATGTTCCAAGCATGGTATTGGCTGCTCTAATGGATAGTAAGGAGCGCACCATGGTGGCAACCAATGGTTGAATTCCTCCTAGGTATATTCATATCCCAGACCGAAGGTGGTTCCATTTTTCTTTAATTTGATAGGCTTAGCGTTTCTTTGAAGGTTCTTGCCAAGTCCTTTGCCAGGTTTGTATCTGCTCCATTCAATATGCTTTCAATTTTGTTGCCCCACCATTTGTCCTTGTCAACAACGTTGACTCGCTCGATGTAGTGATAAGTCTCCCCACATATCTTTCTTTTACCTTATATTGCTGGGATGGTCTATCAACTATATATGGTATTGCTACCTTCGCCGTGAATGATCACATCTTGGTGATTCCACTCAAATTTTATAGCCTGATGTAGTGTTGACGCTACGACCCCAACGGCATGAATCGATGGTCGTTACAACAATAGATTGTAAGATAGTGGCGCGTCTATTACTTAAAAATCAACATCAACTGAAGTAGGCCCCATTTGCAAACACATGCTAAATTCCCCAATGGTGGAACTTTGGGAACTGTCGAAAGCTTTGACGTTGATAGCCCCGTCCGTGATCTCATGCAATCCCTTTCCCAATATCTTGAGTGTTACCAACGGACAAATGTTGAGGCTAGACCCTCCATCAATTAGGATTCTGGGATGAAATAATCTTCGTATTGTAATGTGATATGTAAAGCCTTGTTCTGACTCTACCCTTCTAGTGACAACTTATCTTCATGAAAAGTTATCTTGCGACTTTCCAATACCTGGCCCACCATGTTAGCCATCTCTTTGCTGGTGATGATTCTTGCTACGTATGCCTCACTCAGCACCCTTAACAGGGCATTCTTGTGTGCACCAGAATTCTGTAGCTTAGCAAGGATAGAAATTTATGCCGGTGTTTTGTTCATTTGATCAATGACCGAGTATCCCTTTTCTTCTATCTTTCTCCAAAGATCATCGGGCCCGGTTTTAGTGATGGTTGGCTGACTATAGGCCTATTTTCTTGACTCAACCAAACTTTCCAGGGTATAAACCCTACCGGTACTCGTCATACCATGTGCCGCAACAGCTTTCCCAACCTTGACCTTCCCTTTTCTTCTTGCCTCGGCTGTGTAGTCCCATGGTATGACATTTGTATGTAATGGTGTTACGACCGACATTGCCACTAGAATTGGTGTGGCTACCTTTACTCCGAAAGGAGCATGCACCTTAGGCGGTAAAACTACAATTTTGAAGGGTGTAGGTGCATTTTATGGTCATATAAATTCGACCTCAATTGGCACTGGCATCTTTACAGAGCATGGTACTTCAAACTCAAATGGCACGGACATGTTTACCTTGGCTTCCCCGAAGGGCTAAATCTGGACCACAATTGGATTAAGTGTGACTATTGGCTTCTTTGGATAGTCACCTTCTGTGATCAAACTGGTCGATCCCTTGGGGTCCTAATCATCCTCTATTTCAATCATATGAATGCCTCCATCCTTGTGGTTTGGTGGAGGTTATTGCAGACATTCAGAGCAGGTTCCTTGGCCACAGTAATCTTATTATCAATCAAAGTCTGGATCTTATCTTTCAGAAAAGCGACATTCATGAATGGTGTGTCCTTTCATGCCAGAATGGCATGCACATGAATTATTTGGAATAACCCACTAAGAAGGGTTCTGAGGAGCAATAAGGATAGGGGTGACGTAGCCAACAACTTTGAGTCTTTCATACAATTGGTGAATAGGTAAAGCAATAGCTGTATACTATTTTGGGGGTCTTCGATCAAAGTTTGGTCAGGGTCTAGGGAAGTTTTGCCATAGAGGAGGGGATTGGTAGTGGAATGGTTGAGTGTTGTATGCTTGGTAAACTTGTGCTGGTTGGGAGTATTTGGGTAAAGTGGGCTGATATGTGGGTGGTGATTGATAAGTGAGTGGTGGAGTTTAGTAAGACGGTGATGGTGCTTCGTAATTTGGGGTAGGCTGATATGTGAGTGGAGGTGTTGGGTATGTTTGGTATTTGACGAGATATTTGGTTCTCTAGGCTACCATTACGGATCCTATGTCCCTTTTCTTTGACACATCGCATGACTGTAAGGCCTTGTTTGTGGCTTGAAAAGCTTCGAAATTCGTAACTATACCACTTTTGATGCCCTCTTTGATCCTTTCTCCTAGCTTGATAATGTCAGAAAATGAATGGCCCTCGATCATCATAGTCTCTCATAATACTATGGGTCTTGGGTTCGAACGAAGAATTTTTTCATTTGCTCTTCTTCCAAAACAGGCCTAACCTTAGCGGCTTATGACCTCCATCGAGTAGCATACCCGCAGAATGTTTCTCTGGGTTTTTTCTTAAGATTTTGAATATGGAATACATCTGGTGCATTCTCTCTGTTGAACTTGAATCTGTCCACAAAATCAAATTTCATGCTCACCCAGTTTGACCACTTCTTCGGATCTTGGCTAATGTACCAAGACAAAGCATCTCCTTTCAAGCTCCTCAAGAAAAAGCTTCATGCGGATTTTCTCGTCTTTTCCTACTCTAAACAATTTATTACAGTACGTTCTCAAATGGACCCTTGGTCCCCTATATCATCAAACATCTCAAACTTAGGAGGTTTGTGCCCCTCGGGCAGTTTAACATCGGGCTGTATCCAAAGATCTTCGTAGTTTAGCCCATCGATTCCCTTACTACCTTCGACGCCTTGAATGGTGCTAGTCAACCTTTTAAGCTCATTGGCCATATTTTTTATGAGCAAGTCCTTATCATCGGACTCGTGTGTGGTGGAGTGCGGCACAGTCTCCACGTAGATGGGGTAATTATGTTTGGGTGTGACAGTAGTCATTTGTAGAGTTCTGGAGTTCTGGGATGAGGAGTGAAGTGTTATTTGAGGTATGGCAAGTATTGTAGTAATGGTGAGGAGGGAGGATGTTTTTGTTGCTATAGGAAATTTTGTGGAGGTATAAGATTCTGAGCATTTGGGAAATTGACATCTGGAGTGGTGAGGGAAAATGACAGATTTTCCAGATTCCGAACTTGGTCCGGTTCCTCTTGAAATATCAGCAGCTTTTATTCCAGTTAGGATGCATTTTCCTTGGGAACCAGAGTACCATGACCATGAGTGACCTCAACCTGTTCAGTTGAGTTCTCCTTTCTGGCATTGTTCAAATATTCCATCTTCCCTTTGTTCTTGTGTTTGACAGGACTGAGAGGGGAAGTAGGTGGAGGTCCTCTGGATCTTGTAAAATAGGATGATGTTGCCAGAGTTCACGAACTAACCCTTGGGGAGAGGAATAAACAAAAAGCCAAAACAAAGGGTAGCAAGTTAGTGCGGATTATGAAAAGATGTGCAATATTTAAATGCATAGTGCATGAATGTAAACACGTCCTAATTTGGGGACCTTTTTATGCCTGAGGTAGGCCTAACAACAAGTTGAGTTGGAGAACTTGGAATGCTAAATGCATCATTTCATTGATAAGTAGTATAAGAATCCTAAATTGATACTAAACAACAAGAAATAGAAGTCACTAGTGGCTATTGGCCTTATTTTATAAAGCAGAAATGAAAATTCTTATCTATTTGGTCCTAGAAAGACCTTCCCCAGATTCAGCGTCTTTGAATCCATCGAACAACTCCCCTAACTCGCGCAGTCCTAACAGTAGGTAGGCTCTAGTCATATGTCCGCCTTCATTTCCTTCAGCATTCCGGCAGTCTTCGACTCTCTTCAGAAATTTCTTTTCCAATTCTACTATACCTTGTTCCAATTATCCCAGTCGCTTGTTTTCTCTAACAGCCATATCCTTCCACTCTTCAATTAGTTTTTAATTGGCTTCCTGTATCTCTCGGTGCTCGCTTTTGCATTGTATCCTTTTGCGTAGTTGATTGTACATGACCTGCGCCTCGGCCTTTTCATCTACGATCCTGTGACCTCTAATAAACCCGGGTTGACCCAGACCATCGTGCCTATCCTCAAACCAAATTGAATAATATGGAGCACAACCAGTGCGGTATCTCTGGTTTGATGGTGTCCCTTCCCATGAATATCTTGCAGTGCCATATATGTTGAGCCTGGCACCTGTATGGACTTCTGACATTCTGGAAGTTAGCCCGGAAGTGACTCATATGTCGACCCTGGGTATAACCTGCTTCCTACCTGCTTGTCTCATAACCCGAATAGGTACGTAAAGGTACATTCCTCTTATGCCGATTAGTAGAAAGGTGCGTCCCTAGATCAGACAATGAACTCTTTGGTTGGGAACCACTCAAACATTCATTAAACCTGGTCCCCAGTCAGACTTTCAAAGATTTCGACCCATTCTCTAGCATTCTCCCATTGGGAGAACATGTTGGGCGTGTATTCACTTTGGATGATGAAAAACGATATGATCATCCTAGTCACTTCGATGGATTTCTTGCCGGTATGGAGATATTCCATGAGCCAAAGTTAAAGTAGCAAATACAGCCTTCGAAGTGTTTAGTCCCCGTTGACACCTTTCTAGGGCTTAGTATATTTCTACAAATGATCATTGGTACGAGGCTGAATGGTTGTCCGTCAGTTCCCTCCATTATAGTCTTAGTTACCATAGCTAGTCTGGTGTGGATTCTTGCCTTCTTTGTTGGAAACATGATCAATTCCAGGAAGTAAAACATGAACACAAAGACCCTTTGGTGAATATGTCCCAATAATGTGATAGAAAACTTGACAGGATATGTACGGTAGGATTTTTTGTGACCGTAACTTTCGTACAAATAATCAAAAGGGATATAGAAGTCCTTTAGACATGTTAGTTCAGGATTTTTCTTTAAATCCATCATATTGAGGAAACCCCTGCTCTTGCGGTTCTCAGGCATCAACAAACCCGAAGTTTCACATGGTATACCGGTCAATCCCCCTATTTCTTTTAGCGAGGATGTTATTTCAATATCTCTGAATCGGAATACAGACCTCTCGCAATCCCAGAACAAAGTAGCAGCTTCTATGATTTTGTTATTGGGTTGCAATTCTATGAGGGAAGGTAGGTTCCCCAAATATTTCCCGACAAGAGTCTGATCACTTGAGTGAATATCCTCCCACCAATTTAGTAATTTTGGGTGGATGTTGGTGACCATGCTGAATCTAGGGTCTTCATGCCTCATATTTTTGCAAGACAACGGGTTAGTCCCTTACCCCCACCAGACTCGATTATTTAATATCAACAATTGGCATAAAAATATTTAGTTCTCCAAATAAATGCACATATCATGAAAATGTCCGTTTAGGTTTTAGGGAAACCTAGTGGACTTTGGACAAGGCTGTCTTAAAGAGTCATTATGCAGACAACATAACTGACTTGGCTAGGTTTGACCATGATGCATGCACAATTTAACATAGCACGTTTATATGTGATTTTAGACTAGTACCTTTGAGCGGAAAACTCAACGGGGAAAGGCGTGAAACCGTCAACTACACCATTGATCCACTGGTTTTATCGCAAATATGCCTTTTCTGAATTTAGAGGGGTGTTAATATCGGAAGAACGCAACCATTAATTAAAAGCGTTGCTATAGGATTTTGTCTGACACGAGTGGAATATGATGTTGAGCATGATTATGCTACAGTTAATGGCATGTAGTCATGTATTTGCACGTTAAGAAAGCGGTAAATATAACACTTTCATAATGTAAAGTAGTAGTAATGAGAAGAAAAGAAAAAGGAGATCAGTCAATTTGGGAATTGAAATAAAATTGAATGCTTAAGGGAAATAAACAAATAATTGTGCGTAAAGAAGCATAAATTCACAATAAAGGTCTGAAATGGTAAAAGCCTAAAGATCCCCAATAGAGTCGCCATGCTATCGTGCCCCTTTTTTCCTCCGCGAAAATTGGGTTTATCACATTTGGGAGGAACTCATTCCCTTTGGGGAATTGGGTTTACATTTGAAGAGTCGCTACCTAATGATTAAGGTGCTTTAGAACACCATAAGGGTTTGATTTGGATAACCAGAGATAGGGTAAGGGCTTGAGATTATCATAAAGGGAAGGTGTTAGACTTATTTGTAGTTTCTAAGGCAAAATTCTAAGGCGACACACAAAACATGTATAGCAAGTTGGGGGGGGGGGGGGAGGGGGAAGCACATAACAAGCAAAAGGCTCAGATATACCTCCTTTAAACAAAGAAGCACGTAATTAGCATGACTTACACATACTGCTTAGGGTCTGATTAAATACTAAACATGAAACAACTTAATGGTTGAGGCAGACTAATTTATTACATAATTTAGATAAGAAGCCCGAACCAGGCATGCCCGCTAGATGTAGTTAATAGAATAAATCCAATTTATAATTTTACCCGAAGGCTTTCCTAAGCGTTTGGACAGGGATCCTATTGGCATGGTATCTACTGAATTTAGAAAATAATGAAATAATAAGGTATTAAATAAACTGAATATGTACTTGTTTAAAAGAGGTAGTCAGATTATTAAAAGAAAGGTTATAAGTTCTGCATCTGATGGTACCCGTTTACTGGTTTTAGCTCTATACGTGAATGAAGCGATTCGGCTTTGATTAGGAATTCCTAATGACACGCTTTCTATGCGTAGTTGATATTGAACCTTGTTGACATGGTATAAAAATGCAGAAGACTCGTTATAAACCTATGAACATGATATCTAGAGGCTGAATTTTGTTTAAGACCTATGAGTATGGTATCTAGGTGTAATTTTACATGTAGAATCGAACATTCCTACAGGCATAATTTCTATATGAGGTTGAATGTGCAGAAATCAGAGTGAATCTATAGGCATGATTTCTATATGTATTTTTTGAATTTGTAGAAGTCCGAACACCTATACACATGGTTTCTATATGAAAATTGGATATGCGGGAATGTAGTAGTCCTATAGTCATGATTTCTATATGAAGTTTGGAGATGCAGAATTCATAATGACCTATAGGCATGATTTCTATATGTATTTGAATATGCAGAATTTAAATATACCTATAAACATGGTATCTACCCTTTTGCATACATAGTTACTCACTATTTTTTTCACTAACCATACCCAAGTGTTTATTACAAACCAGAATGAATAAAAATTTCATCAGAAAAAGTAAAACAAAAGTACAACCAAAGGAGAGCCTGACTCAGACTTCCTGTCTGAAATATGAGAAAAACCATCTCAAAGACCACTGATCCAAAGCTTTGCTCCAATCAGAGTGTGTCAAAGTTCCATAAGCGCCTCAATGGGACTCCGGGCAATGCATATACCCAAATTGTATTATCAGAATGGGGACAAGTGCACTGTAGAAAGGCCAACCCTCAAGTGTCCAAGTTCAGAGGGAGCTCAATGGGTCCTAAGGCAAGGCTCACAAGAGTGGGACAGAACTTAAAGACTAAGAAAGAGTGCAAGTGCAGAAGTAATCTTGAGGAACCAGGGAAGTAAAGGAAAAGGGAAAGGGGTGATTGGAAATAGTTACAGAATTAACAACTTCACATAAAAAGGTTCAGGGGTTTAGATTGGTTGCGGAGAGCTCTTGTGCTTGGGCATCGGTTGATTATGGGCATGCACATCAATAGGTAATGTTGTTATGCTCCTAAAACTAACTAGAATATAAAGTATACAATGATAACATGAGGTTTTGCTCCCAGGGGGATCAAGTTTGAGTATGGACAACAATACATTAATGTTGTCATGCCTGAAACAACCATTAGTGTCAAACATATTTAGGATACACAATAGAGGCAGAATAGGCAGAAAGAGAAATGCTAAACAAGTACTGCCTAAACACATAGGTAGGCAGCCAGAAGGAAAAAGATGTTAAATTAACGCATAGTTGTGATGCCGAATCTTAATTAGAACATACCTATTCAAAGGAAGCAAATAAAGAAAGAAGTAGGTAACATGACTTGCAAACATGCCGCAAGTAATAGGAGAGAATACTTTTGAGTATGAGTAAGTCCAAAAACACTATGAGTGTTGTCACGCCTCTTTTTTTACCACACCATCCCGGAAGGTAGTGTATAAGAGAGTTTTTCCAATTTAAGTGACATTATTCGAAATGAGATTATTTATTCAATTCTTTTTAGAGTCGCCACTTAGGATGGTTTGTTTTGGTGTCCCGAGTCACCAGTTTATTTTAAATCCCAAATAGAGGAAAATTCAGCTTTCCTTTTGAAGTCTGCGAACCAGAAATTTTGAATAAGAAATTATGTTAACACGAGGGAAGGTGTTAGGCACCCCCGGATCCCGTGGTTCTAACACGATCGCTTAAACTATTACAATTGACCTATTATCTGATTTTAATACATGTTTTAACCTATGGTGTATTTTAACTTGTTAGCCTCTTTTAATTAATTTTAATAAGATTTGAACATCATCTAAAACGCGTCTTTGGACCACGCCACATGAAATGCACCCGCAGTCCGAGACACATTTTATTTAACGTTGTGAGATTTGAATTTGGGTCACATGAAATGCACATCCGAGTTTAGGAAGGTAAATTATTAAAATAACGCGTCTAATGCAACTACGCATTTTTTATTTTAGACGGCCATGTAAAATTTTCTAAATGGAATGCCTCGATTTCTAAGGATTTGAAAGAAATAATAAATCAGGTCCACGCATTTTGAGATTTTATTTGTCACGGCGCATCTCAATTTCAATTGTAAAAGGGAATTCACACTAATTTTCGTAGGGAAATAAACCATTTATATTGTCTAATATGGCACACCTCAAATTAATTATCACAAATATTTGACGTGACACGATTTAATGCCGAGATACACAACACGTTAACGTAAAAAGGAAGGGGCGTTAGTATTTCATGAGTTGAACCACCCTTATTAATTAACATTGGTAACAATAAAGCTTGGACTCAAGAACAGGCCCATGTCAAGCGAGGATAGCTAGGCCATTCTTTATTTCCAAAGGAGCCTCAAAGACCAGGCCAAAAGTCTGTTGCGCCTACTGGCCCTGATCAACGCATGTATGATAGGTGTACATATAAACCAGAGATGTAGCACACCAGGTGATCATTATTTTTTGAAATAAGCAAATGAACATTGAATAAGAACAAGAATTCACGTCTCAATTTAAAATAAGCTAAATCATCAACATATAATGTGAAGTTGGAATCCTCATTGTGATCTTGCCAACGACAATGAAAAGCTCACATAGCTTAGCAAGTTTTGTAGCTTGTCAAACCATAAATTCATTGTTTGAATCATAGTTCTCCAATAACACTAATGCCTCACTTGGATTCTAAAAGACCATATGATAAAAGACTGTGATACAAAACTCAGATTCTAAAAAAGAAAGCTAAGCGAAACCTGGAACAAATTTAAACTAGATCTAAAAAAATATTGAAGAAAACCTAGCTCCCTACTACAGGAAGGCAGATATTCACTAACATTGAGGCTAATTACACAAATCAAACTCAGAAGCTAAGGTATTAAACAATCAATCCAACTTGCATACAAGATTTAGATCCCTACTACATTAGACTTAAAAACCTTGTGTAGTACATATTTAAAAGTCTAAGCATATCCTTTGCATATATCTTTATAAGTCTCTTTTATACACAACAACAAACTCCTACTCATAAAATCCACACAACTAAACCAGGATTTGATCAGTATTCCAAACCAAGACTAAATTAAAACAAAGAACTTAAAGGACACATCCAACAAGAATTAGCAGATTACAAATTTAGCTATATCCTATTCAACAGTAAATATGCTTAATCGATATCTTTCTAATACTAAATAATACAAGTTTTGCATGCTATTAAAAGAGAAAGAGATGAAAATTCAATAACAACGGTCATCAGGTTTGATCATATCTCAGATTCAAGCTTCAAATTACATTCATGTAATGTCCATGAAGTTGACAAATACCTGGAAATGAAAGGAAGCAGGAGGTGAAGGATTAGCAATCGCAGTAGCAGAAACCAGCAGCAGGAACAAACAGAAACCAAAGCTTGAAAAACCAATTTAGATTCGAAATAACCCCATAAAATTTTGTAACCCTCAGATGCTAAAATCAGCAGGAAGCTTAACCAATTTCTACCCCGGATGAACCAGAAAGTATTTCAGAAAGTGAAAGCTTCAAAACCACAAGAAGAGCTCAATGGAACATTAGTTTTATGGAAATTCTCTTAGTTGTTTTTTTTATTTTTTCTGAAGTCTTATCCTTCACAATCTATTCTAAAATCTATTCTAAAATATGCTCTCACAATTCTTTCTAAAATCTGACTTGCAAACCAAGTTTAGGTGCCTTTATAGGCAAGGTTTTAGGGCAACAGAAAACTTTTCTAATTTTTTGCTACTTAATCCTTGAAATTTGGACTTTTTGGCCAAGTAAGTCCTTTTTTCAGCTTCCAGGAAGCTTTCTAATCTGTTACACCAAAGATTCCCTAAGATAATTTCCTAAACTACCCTTTAAACCCCTGATATTTACCCTCAGCAAATCACATGGGTCAAGTTGACCCAAGACCCAAACCATAATGAACGGGCTTCTCTTGAAAATGGGTCTAAATTGATCCCAAAGCCCAAACCAAGTCAAAAAATCAATTTTAGCTATTTATGAGGAGTAGAAAAAGACAACTTGAATTCTTTCAAAACTAAAAACTTGAATGATTTTAAACTAATATAAATAAATTGGAATTAAGCTAGATTACCAAATGTAAACAAGATCTAATTAAGCTAATTATATGACTAGAATAAGAAGGACAAAACCAACAACTTATATGTCATGAATAACAAATAGGCATAATGAATGAGTAAGCTGAACAAAATCAGAGAATGGCTTTTGAAATTTAAAAAGAAAACTAAAACGCGGACAGAACAAATATTAACACTAAACAATCAAAAGTGAAAAACCTAGGTTTTGGGATTTGGACCTTTGCTAAGGTTCAAACAGAAGAAACGACCTAAAGAACAGGTGAAGAAAAGAATGGACAAAAAAATGAAAGAAAAACTTACCGACTTAAACTTGAGTTCGACTGAACCCCGTTTTAAACCAACCAATGTTAAAACACCCTTGAAGACTCATAAAACTCGGAGGTTAGGCTTTGCATGTCACAAATTCAAAGGTAAGTCATTTTGGGTTTTTAGGGCTTCAAACCCTAGATTTGATATTTGAGGGATTCTGGGAAGATTCGAGGGACACCAATGGTGGATTAGGCATGAGGGGGTCAGGATGGTTATGTGGTATTGATTTGGACTGGATAGGGACTGGCGCTGCCACCAGAGAAAGTTAGGGCGGCTATAGGTTTTCTAAAGTTCGAGGCGTTCTGGTGGGATTTGAGAGAAGGTGTTTAGAGATTTGTGATGTGGAGGTTCAGGAGAAGAAGTGGTGTAATTTTGGAGGTGATTGGCTGCCGGTCACCGCTCTGGGCAATTTTCGATAGGCGGCGGACGGTTGTTTGAGGCGGCGATTCGGTCTCTGGTGAGAGATATGAGAGATGGCGGGGTAGGGGGGGTAGGGGAGCGTTTGGACATATATATGTTAATGAACCATCCAGTTCTGAACCATTAGATCAACGATCCTGATCATAAGCTGGCTAAAACGGGGTCATTTGGATGGGGGTTATTGGACCAGTTTTTGAAGCGGGTTTGGGCCGGTTCTGAAGTGGAATTAACTGGTAATTGGGGCAAAACCATTTGGGCCAGGGGAATTTTGGCCTAAAAAATATTCTCTTCTAATTCCATTCCTTTTTCTTTTAATTTCAAAATTCTTTTTCTTTAAAAATTAAAAATAAAAACTTAAATTAATTCTTAATAACTAAATTAAACTACCAAATTACTCGATATACTATTTACAATAATTAACTAAATCCAAAATTAAAAAAACACTATGAAATTCAAAATTAGAGAGTTAAAATACAAAAGGAACTATTTTGTAATTTTTTTTTATTTCATAAAACAACTAATTTACTAATTAATATAAAAATATAAAATTAAGACCTAATTGAAAATGCCACATATTCTTGTGTTTTTTATAAATTAAATAAAATTGAACATGCACACAAAAATGCAAACAAACAACAACATTCTACAATAACTCCTAAAATAACAAATAATCCAAGGAAAAATCTAGTTTTTGGAATTATGTAGGAGTAATTCATGCAGGAAAAAATCAAGTGCACACAAGTGTTCGTGTGTCTCTGTCAATGAAAGAGTAAGGTATTTATAGTGTTAAAACAGGCAGAAAATAAGGTACGGATTGTAGTTAAGAAATAATTAGGGAAATATGTATCAATTAGAAACAAATCAGTATCAAAGACTTCCTTTAATTAAGGAATTAAATCAAACAGTAGCATGCAAGTGCTAAATAAGGAAAAAAATCACATAGGCTGAATATGACCAATAAGGAAATATTTCCAGCATAGTACGAGTACACAGTAGGTAATAGAGGCTGGTTGATCAGACTTTAATCAAGGAAAGGTCTATAAGGATCCCATGCCAATGTAATCAAGGTAAAGGGATAAAATCAACTTAAGTAGAAAATGTAGGGGTCGGAAGTTTAAAGGAAAATATTCCAACAAGTACAAGAAACATGGGAAATTAATACAATAAGGAAAGAATCAATTACAAGAGTGCAATCAGAATTACAGAGAGATTTGAAATCGGTCCACAATCAGGGGTTAATTAGATAGGGAAGTTTAACCGATAAGTGCATAAACGTTAAGCATGTGCGGCTGAATTTTAAGACAAAAGACAAAAAAAATGTCATGCAATTGCAAAATTAGAAAGTAGTAGACTATAAGAACATGGTAGTCACATGGTATCTCAACAATGGAGAAGAGAGAGAGAGTATCAAATAGTGTACAAAGGGTCCAGTTGAATGACCTTAGAATCATGCACCAAGGAATAAAAATCATACAAAGAAACAAGGTTGAAACAAAAGATTTCGGGACTCAGTCGAGCAGTAGAAGAAATTATCTTCAGAAACTCTAATAGGTCCAAAGAAGTTAGGGTTTTAAAAATCAAACAAGTTCAGAGATGAAGAACAAAAAAATCACATAGCGAATAGTCTCAATACTCGAATGAAACCCCAAATCTTAAGGTTTTTGTCATCAATCGAGTGTAGAGATGAAAGGACAAGAAATCAAAGCAAAAATACTAACGAAATATCTTTAAAAATATTAGAAAGAAATTGAGACTTTTAACTTGCATGTTTCAGTATAAGAAACACATAAGAGTAGAAGAAACACCATGAAAATATAGTAGAAGAAATTACATAAGAAATACAGTAATCGAAATAAATAAGAAATACACATAAGAAGTACAGTAAAACATGCTAGAGATAAGAGAAAATTTAAAGGACAACTTAACGAAACCCTAAATCGGAAAAAGATGAAGGCTCTAAAGGTTTAGTTTTGAAAGAACTTTGAGAAAAGTATCTAAGAACTTAGAGAAAACACAGATATACGAGTGTCACGACCCAAACCTGGTCGTGGTGGCGCCCGGCCGTATGGCTAGGCAAGCCCGACCTTAATATCAATAATCCCAGATGAAAGACAATAAAGAAATGATAAGCTCAGAAACGAAAGAGATTTAAGACCCAAAATAGAGCTTAATATACTGAAACCAACAATAAACCACCTAGAAACAGGTGTCACAAGTCTGAGCCTCTAAAAATATAAAATCCAATGCGATACAAGTCTGTTTGTACTGAAAGTACAAAGAAAAAAAACAAGAAATAAAGATAGGGGAAGGAGAGTCAATGGCTGCGAACGCCGTGCAGCTACCTCGACACTCCGAATTGCTCAAAGCTGACCACTGCAGGATCTACTCTGCCTGAGACTGCCCTGGATCTATACACAAGGTGCGGGGAGAAATGTGAGTACTCCGACCCAGTGAGTAATAACAGTAAATAAAGCACTAAACGCAGAAAACCCAATAATTACACAAAGTAAGCTAAAATAGTGTATAACAATATCTGCAACTGATCAACTGAACAACAATATATATATATATATATATATATATGTGTGTGTGTGTGTGTGTGTGTGTGTGTGTGTGTGTGTGTGTGTGTGTGTGTGTGTGTGATGCAAATGCAGGCATGCGATGCAATGCATATGATGGTACAATCCAGTACCCACTGCGGCGTGCAGCCCGAGCCACCCATATCATTTATCGTCGACCGCGCTCACTGGGTGTGTGTACAGACTCCGGAGGGGCTCCTACAGCCCAAGCACAATAACCAGTCATCTCGTGGCAAATAATTAAACAAGCCATCTAGTGGCGAATAATCAAACCAACCATCTAGTGGCAAATAATCAAACCAGCCATCTACTGGTGAAAATTAATAACCAGGCCAGTCCATGTTACCTGACCGCTCATATCACACAATGTCCGTGTTACCACTGTTTTTAATCACCGCTGTGGCACGCAGCCCGAGCCATACAAAATAATTCCAGAAAACATATCATAAGCCCCTTGGGCAGTTATAAACAATGATCCTCAGCCGAAATACATTTAAAAGATAGCATATGAGTTCTAAACATTTGAAATACGGCTGGGTTTTGAAAACAATGTTTTAAAACCATGGACTGAGGACATCACAGCTCGGCACTAGGCCCCAAACACGGCATAAAGCCCAATAATAGTCATCACAGTGTGCGTATCATACGCCAATATAGTATAAATCTCTCTCGGGATGGACCAAGTCACAATCTTTCAACAGTATCCGACCCCACACTTATCGTGGAGTGCGTGTCACGCCTCAACATAGTGTTACAATGTGAAAGTCCAGGGTTTCAAACCCTCAGAACAACATTTACTTGCATTACTCACCTCTAGCCGACCGTAGACTAGCTTGAAATGCCTTTCCCTTGAGAATCTCCCTCCGCGGATGCCAAATATGATCAAAATCAATAGGAATACGTCAAAAAATAAGCTAATGGAACGTAACCCGATCGAAGTGACTCAAATTACACCCAAAAACACGATGTTGGCAAAACCCGAGCCCCGGGCCCACTTCTCAAAAAATTACGAAATTCACATTTTCAGAATCCTCATCTTGCTACGAGTCCGAACATATAAAATTCATCAAAATCGGAGTCCAAATGCACCTCCAAATTCCAAAATTTTTATTTGAAATTTCAAGCCCTATTTCTTCAATATTTACACCAAATTTTAGAGAATTTATGGTTGAAACTTCAATAAAATGATGTAATAAGGTCACGATACTTACCTCCAATCACTTCCCGATGAAATCCCCTTCAACTGAAGTCTAAAATCTGCTACACTTTTCAACTTCAAAACCATCCGTCAACCATCCGAAATCACCACGAGACCCCCGGGACCTCAACCAAAAGCACCAAAATGACTTATTACTCCATTCAAACTTGCTCGGGCCATAAAAACGCTATCTTTAACATCAAAAGTCACCAAAATCATTGAATTTGATTTTTAAGATAAACTATAACTTTTCGAATTCGCATTCGATCCAAAACCCAACCAAACGACGTCCAAATGACCTGAAAATTTACGGACATATCCAAAATTACCTAACGAACTACTGCAACTCTCGAAATTCCATTCCGATCCTCGGATCAAAATCTCACCTATCAACCGGAATTCCCCGAAATTCAACTTTAGCCAATTCAAGCCTAATTCTTCACCGGACCCCAAATTAAATTCTGATTCTCTCCCAAGTCATAAATCACCATTAAAAACTAGTCAAATCATCGGAAATCTAGTTTAAGCCCTCTAACTCACAAGTCAACGTCCGATTGACTTTTCCAACTTAAACTTTCCTTAAAGAGACTATTTGTCTCATTTCTAACCAAATTCAATCCAACACATCTCAAACTCACCAAACACATATATCAACTTACGGGGGAGGCATATTACAGGGATGTCGGGGCTGAAATACAAGAAGTGATGGGTGGGGTCATTACAATGACGGATCTAAAAGAATTGGAAAAACCCTCGAAGGATTTGGGCTTTAGAAGAACCCAGGTAGTGAGAAAGTCTTGGAAGAGTCACTGATCTGAGCCGGAGAAGTCGAGATCAAGCTCGAATGGCCATAGCTGGCCAGATCAAGGTCGAAGACAACTATAGAACTTGAGTCAAATAAGGTCTGGGCTAAGGTTTTCCATGGCAAGGCCTTGAAACTACAATAACCAGGCGTGCAAGAGCTATAGGAGGCCAGTGTAGGACTTCAACGGCCCTAGAAGCCATGGATTCCAGTGGCTTTTAGGGAGGAAGTGGAAGGAGGCGGCTAGGGCTTCTGAGAGAGAGTTTGAGAGGAATAGGGGATTCAAAGGCGGCTGGTGACACAAAATGAATAGGGTTTTGGGGTAAGGGGAAATTAAAAAGGAAAGATTAAAATGTGGTCGTTAATCATTTTGATCAACGACCTGGATTGAAGTGGGAGTCCGGGCGGGTTGTTTAAATGGGCTGTGGGTCGGGTAAATTAGGTAATAGGCTGGGTGGCTGGGCCTGAAATTGGTTTTAATTGGGGTGTTAAAATATGGCTAAAATTAAAACGCAGATGGGCTAACAATTAAATAGCCATTTTCTCTTATTTATTTTATAAAAATAGTATATAATTTTTGAAAGTAAATTAAAGGCACTAAAAATTAACTAATAATACATAATTATTAAATTAAAAATACTGGAGTCAATTTTATGATTATAAACGTAATTAAATTTTAAAATAAGCTAAAATTGAAATTATACACAATTTAGATTTAAAAATACAAAGGAATTTGTAAAAATATGCAAAATTGTGTTAGCTATATTTTAGTATAAATGTGAGAATTTAATAAATGAATCACCAAAATGATAATTTTGGAGACAATTATTGGGTTTTTTTTGATAAAATAGGGCAATAAATTGATTTTAAAAATCTTTAAAAATTGAGAAAAATAATTAAAACCTTAGGAAATAGTTATATATGCATATACATGCTATTTTGAAAGTATTGTGCATGTTAAAAATATACAGTGGACAATTGGATATCAACAGTTGAGAACCGAGCTCTCAGTAAGGTGGTTGCGAAGTTGACTTGGGTTGTTCGGCTTTTATTTGATTTTGGTATTGTTGTATCTTCTGTTGTTCTAGTGTTTTGTGACAACTAGGCGGCCATTCATATTTTGAGGAATCCTATTTTTCATGAACGGATGAAACACATTGAATTGGATTGTCATTTCATTTGGAATAAACTTGGTGAAGGAATAATCTCCTTGCATCATCTTCCTACCACTTCTCATCTCACCGACATTTTTACAAAACCACTCACTAGAGCTATTCATCACTCTTTTGTTGCCCAAGTTGGGGGTTGTAGCACCCTCCAACTTGAAGGGGGTATTGGACTTCAACTTACTACGGCCCATGATACATGCCCACTACCCATTTAACTAGGGTGTATTTTTTTGGATTTGAGCTTCTGGGCTAAAGCCTAATATAATGTAAAAACAATAGAGAGATATGAGATAGGTTGGTACATTCTAGAACTTGACAGAAATGACTCTCTCTCTCTCTCTCTCTCTCTCTCTCTCTCTCTCTCTCTCTCTCTCTCTCTCTCTCTCTCTCTCTCTCTCTCTCTCTCTCTCTCTCTCTCTCGTTCCTCTTTCTCTAGTGAACCCTAATCAATTATTCTTCATACTTAGCTCAACTTAGTAGATTTACATGAAATTTTTTAGTTCCTAAAAAAACAACCTTAAATTAATATAAAATAATAAATAAATTCACAATTATATAGTTAGAGATATTTAGTGAATTGTTTAAATAAAAATTATTGGATTCAGGTAAGCCCATAACTAAAACTAAAAATCCCTTGTCGATAGGGAGTGGGGTAGGATGGTTTCAATTTCTTTTGGTTATATAGAGTGCAAAGAAGACACAAACTATAACATCAGAATTCCGTAGAAGTAGATGCCGTGTATAGATGTTTGGCATGTCCTATGAACAATGTACGAAGGCATAGACAAGTTCAGGATTTAGATCCAATACAGTTAATTACAGAACATACACAGATAATGTACAGGCAGTGGCAGACGTAGCTTGTCAGTACGAATTTGACTGAACTCAGTATTTCACTACAAAGTATAAATATATGTGAAAAATCTCCAAAATTTAAATTCTAGATTTGATTCTGTGTATGTGGGTGTGTATACATGTGTGGATATGTATCTATATATTTATCATGTTTTCACTTACTTCTGCATATATACATAGTGACTTTCACTTATCAAGTGGTCTCTCTCTCTTTCTTTCCCAAAAGATTTTTCAAATAATTCATATAAATTATGCCTTTTGCATGGTGAAATTATAAAGTCATGACTAACATAATTCTTCCACAATTCCAATCATGTTTCCTTTATAAGAAGATGAAACCGTTTTCAGATTAACTCCTAGAAAGGGACGCACTATAGCTTGATGTATATGGTCAAAATTGTATGCAACCGACTTATAGGCTCGAGGGCCCGTCCTAAGTCCAAGTCCGGACAAGATCAAGTTTAAGCTCGAGGGACCAGACCCGAGTTCAAAAGCAAAACACGGTGCGTATCGAGGTCGAGTGTGCTCGACCCTGAAATAGTACCATTATGGATTTATACCAAAACGAGTTAGATTCCTGCCACATCCCTAAAGTCATGGTGTAAATCCTGGAATACGATTGTACTATTCCGTACTAGGCAGTGAGACAGTTGTACTAAGAATTTCCTTATTGTAAATAGAAATATTCTTATTTAGGGTTTCCCTATTATATAAAGGAGAATCCAATCATTTGTAATATTATCTTATCATTGAGCAAAGAACATACTCTCTATGTTTTGCCTACGGTTCATCGGAATTGTCCTTTAGCTTTGTTGTTCTTACTTTGATTTTCCTACTTAATTGTTCTTACTGCCCTAAGCCAGATCGAGGTCACTAAACTCGAAGTCACTACTGCTAAGTAATATTGGTTTGATTCACTTTTATCTTTCATTTCTACTAGTTCAACAAGATCAAGGTACACAATGTCCTGTTTATTACGTTAGGCGAACTCCGGGAGATGTTGAAACTAGGTACCCTCACATAGAAAAATTAGCACTTGGCATTGATAAACGTATCTAGAAAGCTAAAACTATATTTTCAATGTCATCCTATATGTGTATTAACCATGTCCTCCTTTTGAAATGTTTTGCATAAGCCCGAGTTATCGGGCCGATTGGCGAGATAGGTCACCAAACTTAGCGGGTATAATATCGAATATCCACCCCAAACGGCCATCAAGTCTCAAATCCAAGCTAACTTCGTGGCTAACTTTACGCCAACCTCATACCTGAAGTAGAGAAATAACTCTTGTTGTGATTGGGTACGGCATCGAGGGTATGGACCCTTTTCGCAGACGGTGCCTCGAATGTGAAGGGGTTTGGACTTGGCATCTTGAAGCCACCCACGGGTGATACCATTAGGAAATCTATCAAAACCCCTAGATTAACTAACAATGAGGCCGAGTATGAAGCCATGATTGCAGGTCTCGATCTAGGCAATAGCTTGGGAGAAGAAGTCATCGAGGCTGATGCACTTGCTAAGTGTGATTCTCTATTGGTGGTAAATCAGGTAAACAAAAGTTTTGAGGTTCGAGAGGGTAGAATGCAGCGGTACCTGGATAAGCTATAGGTAACTTTGCACCACTTTAAGGAGTGGAATCTGGATCATGTACCTCGTGAAAAAAATAGCGAGGCCGATGCACTTGCTAATCAGGGATCTTCGGTCAAAGAAGATGACATCGTCTTGGTGACTGTCGTTCAACTATCAAAGTCCAGGGTTGTAGAGGTTCATGCCGAGATAAATTCAACAACTTTAACGTGGGACTGGAGAAATAAGTATATTGACTATTTGGAGAATGGAGAATACGTTTATCGACTATTAGATAAAGATGGAGCATTGTACCTAAGAACATTCGATGGACCATTAGCGGTATGCTTGGGGCTAGGGGATATTGATTATGTTCTATGATAAATCTGCGAAGGCACTTGTAGAAACCATTACGGTGCCGAGTCTTTGGTTTGCAAAATTATCAGAGCAGGTTACTACTGGGATAACATGGAAAAAGATACTAAGGAATTTTTCAGCAAATGTGATAAGTGTCAACAATTTGCACCTATGATCCATCAGCCAGGAGAACAACTCTATTCAGTCCTATCCTCGTGGCATTTCATGAAATGGGGAATGGACAGAATTGGAACCTTACCAATGGCCTTAGGTAAAGCTAAGTTTATTTTATTTATGACCGATTATTTTTCTAAGTGGGTGGAATCACATGCCTACAAAAAGATCCGAGAAAATAAAGTTATTGACTTTATCTAGGACCATATCATATACCGGTTCGGGATACCTGCCGAGATTGAATGTGACAGTGGAAAGCAATTCATCGGCAACAAGGTAATTGAGTTCTTCAAAGCACATAAATAAAAAAGGATTTTATCAGCATCGTACCATCCGACAGGAAATAGACAGGCCGAGTCAACAAACAAAAGTATCATGCAAAACCTGAAGAAAAGGTTAGAGATGCAAAAGGAAAATAGAGAGAAGTTTTACCCGAGGTCCTTTGGGCATATCGGGCAATATCGGAGTTTAGCACGGGGGCCACCCCATTTTCTGTAGTATATGGTTCGAGGACCTCATCCCCGTTGAGGTTGAAGAATCCAGCGCCAGATTTTGACATGCAATGGAGGAGTCAAACCACGAGGTCATGAATGCTAACCTCGAGTTGTTAGATGAAAAGCGAGAAGCAATGCTTGTTCAGATGGTCCAGAAGCAACTGATTGAAAGATACTGCAATAGAAGAACCAACCTTCAACATTTTGGAATCGTGGACTTAGTCCTACGGAAAGTCACCCTTAATACTCGAGACCCAAATGAAGGGAAACTAGGCCTGAATAGGGGAAGACTGTACTAAGTCCTCGGAGTTGTCGGTAAAGGATCTTACAAACTTCGCACAATGGAAGATCAACAACTTCTAAACAATTGGAACATATCATTTTTCAAACATACTACTGCTAATGTATGACTTCACCTTTTTTGTCCATTTGAGTTCAAAACTAACTCATTACAGATTTTCGATCGAAGCTATCAAAGCCATCATTTTATACACGAAGACCTTAGGTTTTAAAGCATGCGCTACACTCTTTTTTCCTTATATCTGATTTTGTCCTAAATGGGTTTTACTGGCAAGGTTTTTAGCAAGGTAACAACTATGTGCTACCTAAGGAGAATTCAACCGTATCCAAGGCTTCTTTTCAATCAACGTCGAATACTCGGAGGCATCACCCTTGGAGGTTATATTTTTTAGAAAAATACTTCACGCCTAAGAGGGCCTTGATAGGATAACTTTGTAATGGGACAAATGAACCAAAACCATATAGAATAGTCGAGCCCCGATGGCAAAACATGTACGCATGTATCAATACTTTGAAAAAGCATTCTAGTTATTTCAAAAATACTTTGTATCTCAAAGAAGTTTACTATCATACTAGCTTTACACTTACAACCCTACGGGAAGCGGCTCAAGAGCCAAAACACAAATACACCCCGAAATACTCAGGGACTGTCATTGACAATTAACACATCTGAGTCATCACTCGAACTCATAAGACATCAAAGAGGCACCCTCTCGAAAAAAAGTCCAAGGCCAATATACTCGAGGACTAACTTTTCAAACAAATTAAAAAAGCTATTGGAAAACAAGTCCAAGTGACATACTCAAAGGCTACGACCATATTAAAGACTACGGTCATATAAAGGCTATGGCCAAAATAATGCAGCTTAGAGACATATGACTTACGCCATAAATTAAAGGCCTTCAAACATTGAAAAATCGATTAAATCAAGATACCCTCAGAAAAATATAAAGAGATTCGATAAATTCAACCCTCAAATAATTGAAAGGTCTTCGATAAATTCGGCCCTCAAATAATCCAAAGGCTTCGATAACATCAGCCTTTGAAAAAAACCTCAAGAGGTATTCAATTATGTCTATACAAAAAATTACTAATAAGGTTCCACTACATCGAACCGTCGAAAAACCCAAACGGGTACTAAAAAATACATGCTAAGGGATACAAAAATTTTCACCAAGTCTTTTAGTCTAAAAGAAGGGAAACATTATAGCCATTTTAAACACTAAAACGGCCCAACTTAAAGAGCTTAAGGGCCAATTTTTAAAAAATCCTAAAGGCCAATTTGAAAGAGCCTAAGGGCCGATATATAAGAGCCTAAGGGCCAACTTAAAAGATCTTAAGGGCCAAATGCGTATAAGAGTAAGATACCTCGTTCTCACTCAACTCGGACCCAAAAGCCCCATTGTTCCGAGCTCGCATAAAATTGATTTAAGCTTAACTCGAGGATTATCTAAAATCTTAAAGGGTATTATATTGAGCAATAAAAACCTAAGAGTTTATTACGTTCTGAGTTTGAACCGATACTCGAGCTGATTATTTGAATTATCGAAATCTTCCACAAATGAGAACAAAATAAAATTCAACACAAGTCGAGGATAGAACAAAAAGATACTTTATATTCACAAGGGAATTTTTACAAAACATATTTACAATGCCCACAAGGGGCTCTTGCATAGAAAATAAAACCTAATCTATTTTCGGGGTCACACCCCCAGGAGCATCATCTTCAGGAACTGCACCTTTAGCAGCTCTATCTTCGGGAGACTTCTCTCCTTCAGGAATATCTTCTTTACCTTCCCCATCTCCGGAGCCACTCGCTACATCCTCAACATCGAAAGAGACAAGAACCCTAGCATCGGTTTCCCGTGCCTTTGCCTCGGCTATCTCATCGGCAAGGTCGAACCCTTGGGCATGGATTTCATTGAGAGTCTCTCTCCGGGCCCGGCACTTGGCCAAATCATTGCTCCGTTTCTCTTAGTCGGATGCCTCCCTCAATTCATCTTGAACAGTTACAGCGTCCCTTAAGTATACGACAATGGATTTATTGGTCGCTACCTTCATCTTTTTAAATTCAGTCTTAGCATGTACAGCTCCGACCCAGGCTCTCCCTAGCTCTACCTCTAACTCCTCAATTTTCTTGGATTGGGCCAGACCCTTCACTTTAATGCCTCAAAGTTGAGTTTCAACCAAGGCCATTTAGGTTGTAACAACTTACTTATCGGTAGCTAGGGCTGCTTATCGGGCGGATTGGGCAGCTTATTACTCTTAACGGTTTGGCTTAACGGTCATCGGATTTTAAATGTATTAATCTGGTAGCCACCCGATAAGATATCGGGCGGATTGGTATCGATTTAGCTCTTATCGGGCGATTTATCGGCCTAACACACATATTCATTAAATATCTCCCCTTCTACTGACTTCTTCAGCTATAATATGTATTAGAAAACTAGATCTTTGTTAGAAGTCAGTTATATGGATTGTTTTTCTTTGTTCTTGCAAAAATAATTTGTTCGAAAGTTTCATTTTTTGGTGCTTTTGATTCCAAGTCTTTCATTTCTGGTGAATTCGATTTTACTGACTTCATTAGTTGTAATATGTATTGACAAATTGAATCTTTGTAAGAAGTCACTTAATCTGGATTGTTGTTCTCTGTTCTTGTATGCTCATTTGATTAAAAGCTTCAATGCTTAGGTATTTCTTATATCTAGTTAATCTGATTGTCTTTGAGAGTCAACTGGCTTCTGCAGTTATGATATGTATTGAAGAATCGAATCCTTTTAAGTGTGCAGTAAGTATTAATAGTTGATCCTTTTAAATAGATGATTAATGAATAAACAAGTCCACAACAAAACAAAGTATTAATAGTAAACTGTGTTGGATAAAACACAAAAAACACTACAGAGACAAACTTCGTAACCAATCCAGAACAAAGTATTAATAGTAAACAAGATTGTTTGTTTTTGTTATACTTATTCATTTTCAAGGGTTTTAGTTTTTTTATATTTATTATATATAAATAAAGTAATATATATATATATAGATATATATATATATATATATATATATATATATATATATATATATATATATATATATATATATAAAATTTTATTTTTTATATTCTTAACAGGTTAACGGATTATCTGTTAAGAAAATTGAATAATCCGCTCCCAAACCTATAAGCCATTAATAAATAAAATTCAATCCGTACTTCGTCCGTTAAGCCGTTATGCCATTACCAGTAATCCATTAAGATTTGGTTCGGTTCGTTTTTCGGTTTCAAATCGATTTTGAACACCCCTATCGGTAGCAGGCTGATCCATGCTCCCCTTCCAGCAGTGAAAATCAGCTTTAACTTAATCAACCTTGCCTCGGAGCTGCCCAATCATCTCTATCTTTTGCTACAGCTAATATATCAAAGTGTTAGCCTCCAAAGTAGGGCCAAGAAGGCCATACTCTGTTAAAATCACAGTTACCGACTCATCTAGCCTGGACTCATTTCTTTTAGCTGTGGGCAATTCGGCTCGGAGATTCTTATGCCCCTCGTCTTTTTTGCTATAGAAGAGCCTCAGGGCCTTCTCTTCATCTGAAAATTTCTTGAGATCGGCCTCACATAGGCTCATCTCAGCTCTAAACTTTAAAATGGCCAATACATGAAATAAAGATATATCAATCAAAAGAAAAAAGAGAAAAAGAAAATTACAATGATGGAAGTAATTATTTACCCGGGAAAGGAGATGTTGAGCCTCTTTGAAGATGGTGGATGCATAATTAAGATCAGTGGCATCCTCGACCCCAGCAAAGCAACCCTGAAAGTAATCTTCCTCAAGGACCTTGCTCGAATCAGGCATACGCAGAGTGTTAGCTTCTTTGATTTCCCCCTCATGATAAGTTGGTAAATAAAGGGAATGGCCTGTTGTCGCGACCAAGAGCTCTTCACTCAAGGCATTCTTATTGGCTTTGAGGGTCTCCGCATTTGCACCCTCTGGAATACTTGTTGAAGACGGAGGAACAATCTCAACCTCCGGGGACACGTGGGCCTTGCCCGCATCTTTCTTTTGGTTCTTACCACTGGATGAGGTCTCCAGTTTGGAGGTCTTGGCTGCCTCGATTGGTTTCCTGCATAGAGGCACCAACACTGACTTTTCACCATCATTTTCTTTGTCATCCAGGGAATCATGGGCTAAATCTACGTCCGCTTGAGAAAATCTTTTTTGCAACCTTCGAGCAGGGGTTTTCTTGTCATGAGGGTCTTCAGGCTTCGAAGCCCTTTTTCTTTTGTTGTCCTTCTCAGACTTCGGGATTGAAGACTTAGTCCCTTTCCCCGGGTGGGGTTGGCCTCATCTCAGATACATATATGAGGCCTGCACAAGTAAACGTGAATAAATTGATGCCACCAACATATGAAAAGTATTTGAAACTTAGGAAAAGCAATTACCAAGGTTATTGGCCTCCCACTAGCCCTTCGATAATTCACGCCATTTGTGCTAATCATACGAAGAGGTTGTGGCCAACTTTCAGACCTCGTCCTCGAGATAGGGGACAACAAGATGTGTCCAAGCAACAACTACAGAAAAGATAAAAATATCATTATGAGATATGGAACTTGAGTATATATAGACATTAGGAAGAATGAGTCCACTTACGATTGTAATTCCATCTCTCCGAGAATGGTATTTTTTCCCGGAGAATGACATGCGAAGTCCTTACTCTAACGAACCAGCTCATCTAGCCCCGATCCTTGGCTTTATTTTTGATGTAAAAGAAGGCTTTCTTCATGCGACGTTGCAACTTAATAATCCCTCAAAATAGCCAGGGCAGGTACAATCGAATCAGGTGGTTGAGGGTGAATTCCAAACCCTTGCCCTTTTCAAATAAATAGCGCAACATGATCATGATGCGCCAAAAAGAGGGGTGAATCTAGCCGAGGGTGATTTCGTATGTTTACAGAAGTTAGTCACCATCAGAATAGGGGAACCTAGTGTGAAGGGGTTAGTGTATATACTTAAAAAACCCTCCGCATTGGTAGTAATACTTTCCTCAGTGCTCGGGATCCAAATCACGACCTCTTTTTCCCAGCCACAGTCCTTCTTCACATCCTTGAGGTGCTTCTTCGATATCAAGCGAAGATATCGAGATGCATGCTCGCATCGGCCTGGGACACAGGGGGGATTTTCAATATTAAAGTCCTTCTTAATTATACAAGGCTAAGGGTGATTTCCTCAAGAGTTGGCGATGCCACCGGTTTGGCCGGCCGGGAGATAGAAGAAGACGACTTTTTTCCCTTTTTGTCAGCCATTTTGGAAGTTTTAGCCATGATTGTAAGCTAAATAATACAGGTTGCACAATAATGTGGTGTTTCTTATAAGAGCTTAGCATTTTCCGATGCTTAAAGAGGCAGTGGAAACATGTGATTAGAGAAAAAGATGAAGAAGGGAAAGATGTAAAGAAAGAGTAATGTTCTTTACTCAAAGGAATAACCTCATATTTATAGAAGGGCAACGACGGTGCGGCAACGCTAGTGGCCGACCAATACTGGTGTGCATTCAATATTTTGGCGAAGTGGAACGACGAGATGTTTCGTTCACTTTGAACGCCTGCATCACGAAAATGATGTCATCACTATAGGCTTCGGAAAAACGAGGATCAAATCATTTCTTATCATCTTACTCTAAGACATGCCGGTACTATCTGTTTACGGTAAAAATCGTATGCCTCCGACTTATAAGCTTGAAGGCCCGTACTAAGTCTGAGTTCGGGCAAGATCAAGTTCGATCTCGAGGGACTAGACCCGAGTTCGAGGTCGAAGAACGATACATACCGAGGTTGACTGTGCTCGATCCCTAAATAGTACAGTTATGGATTTGTACTAGAATGACTTTGATTTCTTCCACGTCCCCAAAGTCGTAACATAAATTCCAAAATATTATTATACTATTCCGTACTAGGCGGTTAGACAACTTTACCAAGAATGTTCCTTACTATAAATAAAATTATTCTTTATTTAGGGTTCCCCTTTTATATAAAGGGGACCTAATCATTTGTAAGATTATCTTATTATTGAGCAAAGAATATACTCTCTAATTTTTGCCTACGGTTCATCGGAATTGTCCTTTAGCTTTATTGTTCTTACTTTGTTGTTCCTGCTTAATTGTTCTTACTGCCCTAAGCCACCTCGAGGTCACTAAGCCCGAGGTCGCTGCTGCCAGGTAACATTGAATTGAATCACTTCTATCTTTCATTTCTACTTAATATTTCTTGATTATTAATTGGTATTGAACTAAATCACATATCTTTAAAACCACTAATAAAATTTACTTGTTACTCGTATTTTCAAGGTAAACACTAGACATATTTTTCTTGCTTTGGCAGAGATGTGGATGCATCATTTGTCCTTTTCAGGTATGTTTTCCTAGAAGCAGTGTTAACGTGGACATTGGACAAACAAAATTTCTTTATTTGTTTTCAAAATTCACTTGTAGTTGATCCACTCAAATAGAGGTTCAAAAATGTCATGACCCTAAATTTCAATCACGGGGTCGTGATGACACCTAATATTTGCTTGCTAGGAAAATCAATATTAGCTAAACAATTAAGCAATTTAAAATTATAAAAACACAATAATAATAAATTAAGACTGAACTATCCTGGAAAGAATAATAATCTGGAACCGTCACTGTCTAGACTAATCGCAGAAACTAGTGTCACAAGTGCATGAATTACTAGACTACTACAAATAAAGTCTGAAATAAATACAAATTGGCTTATGCAAAGTAAACAGTAATATATATATATATATATATATATATATATATATATATAGGAAGTTTATTTTAGGCTGCGCATGCCGTGCAGAACTACCTCAAATCTCTTGGAAGGAGGAACCAAGCAACTACCATTCATGCCACTGGGACCAACCCTGGAATTTGCATAAGAAGTGCAAAAGTATAATATGAGTACAACCGACCTTATGTACTATGTAAGTGTAAATCCTAACATGGACGAAGTAGTGACGAGGCTGTGACCAGACACTTATTATAAACATGTACGAGTAATAAGCTGAAAAATAATAGCAAGATAGAGAAACAACTAACTACATGATAACCAGAAAAAGAAATATATGACAGAGGGCCTCCAGAATATTATCACTTCTCAGTCTTAAAAACACAACATGGTAACAGAAACTATAATCAAGAACCACAATACAACCTCTCCGTTGTGGTGCATAACCCAATCCACATATGTAATAATATTGTCGCGATGTGCAACCCAATCTATACACACACACAGAGACAAATATATATATATATATATATATATATATATATATATATATATATATATATATATATATATATATATATATATATATATATGCTAGTAATAATAATAAGAATACTGTTGCGGTATGCAACCCAGTTCACATATATATAATAATACTATTATGATATGCAACTTGATCCACATATGTATAATAATACTGTTGTGATGTACACTCCGATCCACATATATATAATAATACTGTTGCAGTGTGCATGTGATGATCCAAAAGGTCATTAATTGATTTAAAAATAAATTCTACATTTTGAGGCCTTAAAAATATCTTTGTGCCTTATCTCGATTTGTGTGTGCAGTCCGCGCGCGTAGTCATAAAGCAAATATGTGAAAATCTATGAAAAATGGTGACTTTTGACTTTAAAATGAATTTAAGTTGACTTTTGTCAACATTGTTGGTAAACGGACTCGGACCCATAATTTGACAGTCCCGGAGGGTCCATAGAAAAATATGGGAGTTAGGCGTATGCCCAGAGTCGAATTTCGAGGTCCCAAGCACGAGGAATGAATTTTTATAGAAAATTATTTTCTGGAATATTTATGAGTTTTTGAAAGTGAAATGAGTTTATAGTTTGATGGTATCGGGCCCGTATCTTGGTTCCGCAGCCCGGTACAGATCTTATATATGATTTAAGTTGAACCTGTGAAATTTGGTTAGAAACAGACTTGAAATGATATGAATCGGACCATATTTGAGAAAATTGGAAATTTTGATGTTCTTAAGTGATTTCATGATTTTGATGCTAAATTTATAGTTGTTGATGTTATTTTGGTGATTTAATTGTATCAGCGTGATATTTTTAGGTTGGTGTGCATAATTGGTTTGGAGCCTGAGGGCTCGGGTGAGTTTTGGATAGGCCACATAGTAGAATTGGACTTGGGAAAATTGCAGGTTTCAACTGTTCTATTGTAGGCCTGCAGGCTTAGCATTTGCGAAGCCTGGCTCGCAAATGCAAGTTTGCAAATGTGAAGGCTATGTCACAAATGCGAAAATAGCCCAGGTCAGCTTACCTAAAAAATGTGAGAAATACATTGCAAATGAGATCCTCTGGTTGTAGCCCAGTCATCACAAATGCGACAGTTTTATTGCAAATGCGACTTCGCATTTGTGAGAGGTTCATCGTAAATGTGAAGAAGTCCGAAAAACCGACTCGGTTGCAAATACGACATTTTGTTCACAAATGCGGAAGTCTTAAAATTATGAAGGGTCCACAATTGGAACCCTGGTCGCGATTGCTACATCAGAGACTTGTAAATTCACACTTAGACGCATTTTGAACCATTTTTCATCTCTTCAAACCCAAAACACTCTAGCACGATTTTTCAAAAGAAATTTCTTCTCCCAATCAATCTTAAGTAATTTCTAAATAGTTTTCTTAATCTATAATATCTTTTCACATGATTTCAACTCAAAATCAATAATTTTCATGAGGGGGATTGGGTGTTTTGGGTAGAATCTGGGTTTTTCAAATTTTGGGGATTTGTACCTCGATTTGAGGTCTGATTTCAAAATAAATTGTATATTTGAGTTTTTAAAGAATGGGTAATCATGTTTTGGTTCGAACCTCGGGTTCTGACATGTGTGCCAGGGGCCGATTTTTGACTTTTTGGGAAAACTTTGGAAAAAATTATTTTCATGTATTAGAATTGATTCATTTAGTATTTATTGATGTAATTAAGTAACTTGTGGCTATATACAAGCAAATTAGTGGTGGAATCAAGGGGTAAAGCGATAATTGAGACTTGAATTGTGTTCGTGGCATCGAGATAAGTGTTTGGTCTAACCTTAGCTTTAGGGATTAGGAGTCGAGTCCTATTTGCTATGTCGCCATTGTTGAGTACGACGTATAGGCATGGTGACAAGTATCTATACAATGGTGTCAAGTATGCCCGAGAGTCTTATATTGTGATTATTATGACTTTGTCGTACTATTTATGCCTTGGTGATGATTTCTATTATTGGCAAAGTTTGTGGAAGAAATTGTGATATTTGAACATTGAGGTGCATTGGATCAAGTTGTATAATGAAATGTGAAAGTATAAGTGGTAATTGAACATGTTAGAGCATTGGCGCAAGTTGTAAAGTGAGTTGTGAAGTAAAAGTGAATAAGAGAAGAGAATAATTATATTGCCCCCCTTATCGGGATATTGTTGTCTTTAATACTATCTCCCTTGTTAGGATGTTAAGGTTGTAATGATGTTGTCTTTTGTCGGGACTTGATTATTGAACTATTATTCCCTTGCCGAGATTTCTTATTGTAATTTCATTTATTTCCTTTCCCTATTGTTTGTGATTGTTGTATGGGAGAGGAAGAATGTTAAAGCAGGGAGAATGATTCCATGTATTGTTTTGGTGAGACAGTGTTAAAGCACGAAGGGTGATGTCGTGTATGATTTGTGAGGAAGCGAGTAAAAGCACGAAGGTTGATGTCGTGCACATTTTCATTACTTGATTATATAGTGAGGACGAGAGAAAAAGCACGAAGGTGATGAAGTACAGATTATCATTACTCGATTGCTTTGGTGAGGACGAGAGTAAAAGCACGAAGGATGATGTTGTACACTTGTTTGATTTCTGATTCTTGTTGATAGCTGAGATATGGTGTTCCTCTTATTTATTTTATGTCTTTCTTTTCTTAATTGATGTTTCCCCGCAGCATATTTCCCCTCCTATACTTAACTGTATATTACTGTTCTTCTTTTCCACTGTATATAGTTAAACTGCATAGGTTTATTCGGTAGTCCGGTCCTAGCCTTGTCACTACATCGATGAGGTTAGGCTAGGAATTTATTAGCACATGGGGTCGGTTGTGCTGATACTACACTCTGCATTATGTGTAGATACCAGAACAACAGGTTTTAGACCTTAGTTTGGGTGGCTGCCTTCAGTTCATACGGAGATCCAAGGTAGTCCTGCAGGCGTCCGTAGGACCTGGTGACTCCCTCTATCTCTTTATCCTGTTTCATTTACTTATTTCAAAAATAGTGCATCATTTACCTTTCAGATTTTGTTTGTAGTAATCTTAGACCATCAGTGAAGCTGTGACACCAGTTCTGAGTGGTCTTTGTTCAAACAGTTGTATTGGATATATATTTGGATAGTTTTATTTTTTTCTTCTGCTTGTTATAAAATTTGTTGTCTACACGTTATTACTTCTTATTTGTTAAAGGATATAAAATGGGAAAAAAGGTAATTTGTGCAAATAGTAGGCTTTCCTAGCTCACATTAGTAGGCGCCATTACGACTCCAGAGGGCAGAAAATTCGGGTCGTGACAAGTTGGTATTAGAGCTCTAGGTTACATGGGTCTCACAGTTCATAGACAAGCTTAGTAGAGTTTGAGAGATAGGTGCGAAGACGTCTGCATTTATCCCTAGAGGCTATAGAGTTAGGAAAAACTTCACATCTATTCATTCCTATCATTCGGTTTGGTTTCTCAATACTAATTGAATTCCTGCTCTATTCTTTCACAGATGTCGAGAACACACGCTTCCTCATCTGTTGATCAGTCACTCGAGCAGGCTTGCTTCCTGTAGCACCAGCCATCTCTCAGTCTAAAGGAGGAGGCCAGACTCCTACTCGCGAGCAGATGGCTCCCCAGTTTCAGACTACAACAGTTCAGCCAGTTGGAGCAGTTTAGTTGGGTGTGGTAGCTCAGACCGGTGATCGAGCATCTATATTTGTCGATGCTTTGTGGAGATTTGACGGATTCACCAAGCTCTTCACTACTACTTTTTGCGGTGCATCTTCTGAGGATCACCAAGATTATCAAGACAACTATCATGAGGCTCTCAGGAACATGGAAATAGTGGAGACCAATGGGGTCAACTTTGCTACTTTTCGCTTGTCTGATCTGACAAGACTTGGTGGAGAGATTATTACTTGGCTAGACCAGCCGAATCACCAACTTTGACTTGGGAGCAGTTCACCCATCTATTTCCGGAAAAGTTTCTCTCCATCACTCAGAGAGATCTATCGGAGGTAGTTTGAGCATCTACAACAGGTTTCTATGACTGTTATTCAGTACGACCAGATTCATCGACTTGGCTCGTCATGCTCTTATCATACTTTCCACCGAGAGAGAGAGAGGGTGAGGAGGTTTATTGAGGGACTTATCTAGCCTATTCGGCTTCTGATGGCCAAGGAGTCGGGGAGTGAGAATTCTTTTCAGGAGGTGACCACTATGGATAAGAGAGTTCAGATGGTTCTATCGTTGTGAGGTAGTCATAGGTCTGACAAAAGGCCTCGTCATTCAGGCTGATTCAGTGGTACCTCGTATGGAGGCAAGGATTAGTAAGGTAGAGGCCATCCTCCTAGTCCTTTTTAGTCAGCATTTCAGGTTTCTCATAGTGCTTTAGATGGTCGTGGTTCCCCTATGCAGTATTCTAATCAGAAGCCTTATAGTGCACCACTAGCACCTACCAGTGCACCGCCGCTCCAGAGTTTTGGGGTGGTCATTTAGGTCGTCAGGGTCAATAGTCTCAGCAGCCAAGGGCTTGTTACACTTATGGTGATATGGGTCACATTGCTAGGTTTTGCCCTCGAGCATCGAGCAGCTCTCATCATCAGGGTTCTCGTGCCATGATTTAGACACTCAGTGTTCCACAACCTGCCCAGCCAGCTAGAGGTGGGGGTAGAGGTGCTAGAGGTGGAGTAGAGGTATTAGAGGTATAGCTCAGGCCGCTAGAAGTGGAGGCTAGCCAGCAGCAGTCCGTCTTAGAGAAGTAGTTCAGGGTGGTAGGGCCCAATCCCAATGTTATGCTCTTCCAGCCGGGACCGAGGCTGAGGCTTCTGATGCAATCATCACAGGTACTGTTTTGGTTTGTAGTAGAGATGCTTCATATTATTTGATCCAGGATCTATATACTCATATGTGTCGTTTTATTTTGCATCATATCTGGTCATGCCTAGTGATTTTTTGAATGCTTTTGTTTATGTGTCTACACCGGTGGGTGATTCTATTATGTTAGATTGAGTTCATCGTTCATGCATAGTTGTGATTGGGGGTCTTGAGACTAGTGTGTATTTTCTTCTTCTGGACATGATTGATTTCGACGTCATATTGGGGATGGTCTGGTAATCACCTTATCACGCTATCTTAGACTGTCATGCCAAGACTGTGACCTTAGCCTTATCGGGTTTACCTCGTTTAGAGTGGAGAGGGACTCCTGGTCATTCCACCCGTAGTGTTGTCTCATATATGAAGGCTCGGCATATGGTCGAGAAGGGGTGTTTGTCCTATTTGGCCTATGTTCGTAATTATTTTGTTGAGGTTCCTTCAATTGATTTTGTGCCCGTTGTCCGTGAGTTTCTTGAGATATTTCCTTCAGACCTGCTGGGTATGGCACCCGATAGGGATATTAACTTCTGCGTTGATTTGGCTTGGGGTACTCAGCCCATTTCTATTTTGTCGTATCGTATGGCACTGCTTGAGTTGAAAGAATTGAAGGAGCAATTACAAGACTTGCTTGAGAAAGGCTTGTATAGATTACCAGAAGTTGAACAAGGTTACAATCAAGAATAAATATCCATTGCCGAGGATTGATGATTTGTTTAATCAGCTTCAGGGTGCCAAGGTATTATTGAATATTGAGTTGAGATCTGGCTACCATCAGTTGAGGATTAAGGAACCTAATGTCCCTAAAACAGCTTTCCACACTCGACATGGGCATTATGAGTTCTTGGTGATGTCACTTGGATTGACAAATGCCCCAATAGCCTTTATGGATTTGATGAACCGAGTGTTCAGGCCTTACCTGGATTCGTTCATGATAGTCTTCATTGATGATATTTTGATTATCGCAGGCGGGAGGAGCATGAGCAATATCTTAGAGTGGTTCTTCAGACCTTGAGAGACAGTTAGTTGTACTCTATGTTTTTGAAGTGTGAGTTCTGGTTGGGGTCAGTTGCTTTCTTGGGTCACGTTGTATCAGTAGAGGGTATTCAGGTTGATCTGAAGAAGATAGAGGAAGTCAAGAACTGGCCTAGACCTACATCAACTACAGAGATCCGAAGTTTCTTGGGTTTAGAAGGTTATTATTGTGAATTTGTAGAAGGGTTCTCGTCTATTGCATCTCCGATGACCAGGTTGACCTAGAAGGGTGCCCTGTTCATATGGTCAAATGAGTGTGAGGCGAGCTTTCAAAAGCTCAAGACAGCTTTGACTACGGTGCCAGTGTTGGTTTTGCCTACAGGTTCAGGGCCTTATACAGTTTATTGTAATGCATCTCGTATTGGGCTTGGTGTAGTGTTGATGCAGGATGGCAAGGTCATTGCTTATGCTTCGCGTCAGTTGAGGATCATGAGAAGAACTATTCGGTTCATGATATGGAGTTAGCAGCCATTGTTCACGCATTGAATATTTGGAGGCATTATCTATATGGAGTGACATGTGAGGTGTTCATAGATCACAAGATTCTGCAATACTTCTTCAGGCAGAAGGATCTAAATTTGAGGCAGAGAAGGTGGTTGGAACTATTAAAGGACTATGATATCACCATCTAATATAATCCGGAAAGGCCAATGTGGTGGCCGATGCTTTGAGTAGGAAGTCAGCCAGTGTTGGCAGACTCGCTTATATTTCGGTTGGTGAGAGACAACTTGCTTTGGATGTTTAGGCTTTGGCCAACCAATTCATGATGTTGGATTATCGCAGCCATATATTAGCTTGCACAGTTGCTCGTTCTTCATTTTTGGCGCGTATCTGAGATCGGCAGTATGATGATCCTATTTTGTGTCTTTAAGGACACGGTGCAGCACGGAGGTTCCAAGCAAGTTACCTTAGTATATGATGAATTTTTGAGATTACAGAGTCGAGTTTATGTGACTAATGTGGATGGGCTTCGAGAGTTGAGAGGAGGCATGTAGTTCTCGGTACTCTATTCATCCGGGTGTCGCTAAGATGTATCATGATTTACGTCAGCATTATTGGTAGAGATGGATAAAGAAGGACATTGTTGCATATGTGGCCCGGTGTTTGAATTATCATTAGGTTAAGTATGAGCATAAGAGGCCGTGTGGTTTGTTCTAGAAGATTTAGATTCTTGAGTGGAAGTGGGAGCGTATCACTATGGACTTTGTTGTTGGAATCCCACGGACTCTGAGGAAGTTCAATGCAATGTGGGTTATTGTTGATAGGATCACCAAGTCAGTACATTTCATTCATGTGGTAGTCTCATATTCTTCTGAGAGGTTAGTTGAGATCTATATCCGGGAGATTGTTCTTCTTCATGGTGTGCCCGTGTCTATCATTTCGGACGGAGGTACGCAGTTTACCTCACATTTCTAGAGAGCAGTTCAGTAAGAGTTGGGCACACGAGTTCAGTTGAGCATAAAATTTCATCCTCAGATGGACGAGCAGTCCGAGCAAACCATTCAAATTTTGGAGGATATGCTTCAAACTTGTGTCGTTGACTTTAGAGGCTCATGGGATCAATTCTTGCCTTTACTAGAGTTTGCCTAAAACAACAACTAATAATCGAGTATCCAGATGGCTCCTTATGAGGCTTTGTGTTGTAGGCAGCATCGATCGCCGGTTGGATGGTTTGAGCTGGGAGAGGCTCGGTTGTTGGGCACGGCTCTAGTAAAGGATGCCTTGGACAAGGTCAGGATCATTCATGATAGGCTTCGTACATCTCAGTCCAGGAAATGAGTTATGCCAGCTATAATGTTCGTGATTTGGCATTCATGGTCGGTGATCGGGTATTTCTTCGAGTGTCGCCCACGAAGGGCGTGATGAGATTTGGGAACAAGGGCAAGCTTAGCCCTAGGTTTATCAGCCCGTTCGAGATTCTTGATCGAGTGGGAGAGGTGGCTTACACACTTAAGTTGCCGCCGAGCTTATCAGTCGTGCATCCAGTGTTTCATGTTTCCATGCTTCAGAAGTATCACGATGATTCATCCCACGTGTTAGATTTCAGCATTGTCCAGTTGGAGAAGGACTTGTCTTATGAGGAGGAGCTGGTAGGTTCGTCAGTTGAGATCGAAGAGTTTTCCTTCTGTTCATGTTCAGTGGAGAGGTCAGCCAGCTGAGGCATCAACCTAGGAATATGAGTCCGATATACGGAGCCGTTATCCCCATCTTTTCCCCGACTCAGGTACTTCCTTCTTCTATTCGTTCGAGGAGGAACAATTGTTTTACAAGTGGAGAATGTGATGACCAAAAAGGTCATCATTTGTTTTATAAATTCTACATTTCGAGGCCTTAAAAACCTCTTTTTGTCTCACCTCGATTTGCATGCATCGTTCGGACGCTTCGATGGAAAGCCAATTTGTGAAAATTTGTGAAAAATGATGAATTTTGACTTTAAAATGAATTTAAGTTGACTTCGGTTAACATTTTGGGTAAATGGAACTGGACCCACAACTTGACGGTCTTGGAGGTTCCGTAGGAAAATATGGGACTTGGTCGTATGCTTGGAATCGAATTCCGAGGTCCCAAGCCAGAGAAATAAATTTTTAAAGTAAATTATTCCTGGAATATTTATGAGTTTTTGACAATGAAATGAGTTTAAAGTTTGATGGTAGCAGGCCTGCATCTTAGTTTCGGAGCCTAGTACAAGTCTTATATATGATGTTAGGGAACTTGTGAAATTTGGTAAGAAACAGACTTGAAAGGATATGAATCGGACCATATTGAGAAAGTTGAAAATTTTGAAGTTCTTAAGTGATTTCATAATTTTGATGCTAGATTCATAGTTTTTTGTGTTATTTTCATGATTTAAATGCACGAGTGAGTCCGTATGATGTTTTTAGGTTGGTGTGCATGCTTGGTTTGGATTCCCGAGGGCTCGGGTGAGTTTTGAATAGGCCACGGAGTAGAATTGGACTTGGAAATATTGTAGGTTTCAGCATTTCTATTGCAGGCTTAGCATTTGCATAGCCTGGATCGCAAATGTGAAGGCTATGTCGCAAATGCAAAAATAGCCCAGGCCAGCCTACGTTGCAAATGCAAGGAATATATTGCAAATGGGATCCTCCAATTGTAGCCCAGTCGTCGCAAATGCAACAGTTTTATCGCAAATGCGGCTTCGCATTTGCGAGAGGTCTATCGCAAATGCGAAGAAGACCGAAAAGTTGACCTGGTCGCAAATGTGATGTTTATTTCACAGATGCGAAAGTCTCAGAATTCTGAAGAGTTCACAATTGCGAATCCTGGTTGCAATTGCGACTTCAGAGACCTGTAAATTCACACTTAGAAGCATTTTCAACCATTTTTCATGTCTCTTCAAAACCAAAACACTCTAGGGCGATTTTTCAAAGGCAATTTCTTTTCTCAATCAATTGTAAGTAATTTCTAACTAGTTTTCTTTAATCGTTTACATTTTTTCACATTATTTAAACTCATAATCAATGATTTTCATGGGTAAAATTGGTACTTTGGGTAGAACCTAGGTTTTTCAAATTTTGGGGATTTGGACCTTGATTTGAGGTACGATTTCAAAACAATATATATATTTAAGTTCATGAGGGAATGGGTCATTGGGTTTTAGTTCGAACCTCGGATTTTGACCATATGGTCCCGGGGGCGATTTTTGACTTTTTGGGAAAACTTTGAAAAACTTATTTTCATATATTAGAATTGATTCATTTAGAATTTATTGATGTAACTAAGTAACTTGTGGCTAGATACGAGTGAATTGGTTGTAGAATCAAGGGGTAAAGCGATAATTGAGACTTGAGTTATGTTCGAGGCATCGAGGTAAGTGGTTGGTCTAACCTTAGCTTGAGGGATTAGGAGTCGAGTCTTATTTTCTATATGGTCATTTTTGAGTACGACGTACATGCATAGTGACGAGTATCTATATGTTGGTGTCAAGCATGCCCGTGAGTCTTATTTTTTGATTATTATAAATTGTCGCATTATTCATACCTTGCTGATGATTTCTACTGTTGGGCAAAGTTTGTCGAAGAAATTGTAATATTTGAATATTGAGGAGTGTTGGCTCAAGTTGTATAATGAAATGTGAAAGTATAAGTGGTAATTAAACCCATTAGAGCATTGGCTCAAGTTGTAAAGTGATTTATGAAGTAAAAGTGAAAAAGAGAAGAGAATCATTATATTACCTCCCTTGTCGGGATATTATTACTTTTAATGTTATCTCCCTTGTCGGAATGTTGAGGTTGTTATGATGTTGTCCCTTGCTGGGACTTGATTGTTGAACCATTGTTCCCTTGCCAGGATTTCTTATTGTAATTTCTTTATTTCTTTCTCTATTATTTGTGAGGATGAGGAAGAGTGTTAAAGTACGAATGGTGATGCCGTGTATTGTTTTGGTGAGAGATTGTTAAAGCACAAAGGATGATACTGTGTATGATTTGTGAGGAAGAGTGTAAAGAACGAAAGGTGATGCTATGCCACACGATGTATAATTTTTGTGCCAATTATATTGATTATATGGTGAGGGCGAGAGTAAAAGCATGAAGGGTGATGCCGTACATATTTTCAGTACTTGATTGATTTGGTGAGGACGAGAGTAAAAGCACGAAGGGTGATGCCGTGCACTTGTTTGATTTCTGATTCTTGTTGATAGTTGAGATATGGTGTTCCTCTTATATATGCGCTATCTCTATATTCTTAATTGATGTTTTCCCGCAACATGTTTTACCCTCCCATACTTGACTGTATATCATTGTTCTTCTTTTCCGTTGTATATAGTTAAACTGCACAGGTTTATTTAGTAGTCCAGTCCTGGCCTCGTCACTACTTTGCCGAGGTTAGGCTAGGCACTTACCATCACATGGGGTCGATTGTGCTGATACTACACTCTGCACTGTGTGCAGATACCGGAGCTGCAGCTTTTGGACCTTAGTTTGCGTGGTCGCCTTCAGTCCATTAGGAGATCCAAGATAGTCCTGCAGGCGCCTGCAGGCCCTGTTGTCTCCCTCTATCCTTTTATCCTGTTTCATTTACTTATTTCGGAAATAGTGTATCATTTATCTTTCGAACTTTGTTTGTAGTAATCTTAGACCGTTTGTGAGCTGTGACACCAGTTTTGAGTAGTCATTGTTCAAATAGTTGTATTGGATATATATTCGGATAGTTATATTATTTTTCTTTCGCTTGTTATAAATTCCGTTGTCTACACGTTATTGCTTCATATTTGTTAAATGATATAAAATGGGAAAAAAATAATTTGTGCAAATAGTAAGCTTGCCTAGCTCACATCAGTAAGCTCCATCACGACTTCTGATGGCGAAAAATTCGGATCGTGACAGTGCAATCCGATCCACATATATAGTATAACTAGTTTAGGATGGTAGGATTAAATTTGTAAAGAAACCCTAGCTCTTTTCTTCTTCTTGTCTTGACAGATTTCTTGAAGAACCTAAATTTTCATGATGATTTGGTGTTACTAATGGCAATTAGTACTTGAAATCTACTCGCAACAACCTAAAGGAACTCACCTTAAAAAGGGTATTTACATCGTGTTTGGATGGTTGTTACCCATCATTTTATAATATATTATATTGTGTTATATTGTGTTATATTGTATTATATTATTTTATAAATACAATATTTGAAATGATTGTATTGTTTGCGGTTATTAAATAATATTTTATTGTTTGGTATGATTGTACCATACTGTACTGTAATTGATAAGTTTACTAAAATATCCTTAATTTTTTAAATATTAAATTTATCATGAAATACGCATAAAAATTTAAGAAACCCCCTTCCTACTAATTTTATCAGCAAATATGTCTTATAAATAAATTAAGCAATTAAATTCATGCAAATTGTAACAAAATTAGCAATTTTACGTTGGAGTTGGAAGCAGCAAAAGTTCTAAAAAAAAGGGACGAAGATAATGTAGGTTATAGATTGGAGATTTAGAGTTAAACAAAAAAGATTAAGGGTAAAATAGAATTATAAAGTAATAAGTTAGGGCTTAATTGGGAAGATAAAAAGGAAACAATCTCATCACATCAAATTGGTTATGAGACTTTTCATTGTTCAAGAATAATGAATTTAATAATACAATATAATTAATTTTAATATAACAATCAAAATAAATATTTTTTTAAAATAATAATATAATATGATACGATAAGTAACAACCATCCAAACAAACTGTTAATCTGCCAACCGGGAGCCTTTCCCTCTAGACTTCAATATGTTCAATATTTATAGGTCGAGGTGAAGTTATTGTTGTACTGACGCTATAGATGTGCTATAGAGGTTTAGCTCATTGATTTGCTTAAAAAAATTTGGTTCCTTCCTGCGCTATAGCTGCACTGTGGGGAGATAGTGTTGTCTTTTTCTTAGTTCTATTTCTTTGAAATTAATATTCAAGTATTCCCCATTAATCAAACACTCAAAGATTGATAAAATAATTACTCTCAAGCAATCCCAATAACTTAATTTGTTCCACTCAAGTAATCTTATGTAGCTCGGGTTTAATAACTTAAGATTAAAATTATTTTGAATTAATTGTAGGTATTCACGGGGTTTTACATAAAGTATTTATAAATTGTTTGAAGGCCATTAATATGAGTTCGACTTGTTGGGCTGGCCTAATCCGCCGGGCGCCAGTGATTTAAGCTCATCATATTAAAAGATCAAAATTTTAAATTTAAAAGTTAAATCTAAAATTAAGTTAAATAAAATTATGAAATAAGTTATCTCATAAAGTCACCTTTTTTCGTTTGCAATAACAAAGTCACTAAACTATACCTATTACACTTAGAATGTCACTCTACTAGATTTTCAAATTTTGGATTGCCAAATACCTATTTTACCCTCTAAATTATAAAATTTATCTTCTTTTATATTTTAAATTTTTTTTAATATTATAATTTTCCCCTTTTTAATTTACATTATAGACTTATCTATATTAAATAAATATTATTTATAAATTAAAAATAAAAAGTATTTAATCATATTTTGAGTAACAAAAGAATAAGTATACTAGAAAGATTAATAAGAATAATTTTAATATTAGCAACAAAAATTTTAAAAATTTATTTACACAATTCAGAATGAAAGAAAATAACGGTGGTAAAATATATACTCTGAGCACGTGATATAAAAATAGTTATCTAATCAAAAATATTTAAATTATGCTCAATTATATTATTATATTACATGCACGAGCTAACATAGCATATTTTAACCTACACAGATAATTTCCCTATTTTTCGCTGACATAACTTTGTATCATCAGAAAGTTAATAGAAGCATAATAATATAATTGAGCATAATTTTCAAGAATATATAATATGTATTATAAAAATATCCTTTATTTAAATAATTATTTTTATATTACGTGTGTAGTATATATTTTACAACCTTTATTTTCTTTTATTCTGAATTATGTAAATAAATTTTTGAATTTTTATTATTAATGCTAAAAAGTTTTTAAAAAAAAGAAGATAAATAATTATAATTTAGGGGGTAAAATAGGTATTTGTCAATCCAAAATTTGAAAATTCTAGATGAGTGACCTTCTAAGTGCAACAGACATAGTTCAGTGACTTTATTGTTACAAACGAAAGAAAAATAATTTTAAGAGATAATTTAAAATAGATGAGTGACCATTTAAGTAATTGACTCTGCATTTGTTTGCGGGGCCGGTGCGGCTTAAGTCCAGCATGAGCTAATCATTTAAGGCCGATCAATAAATCGGCCAGCCCAATCCCTCAAATGTCGAGGCTCGTGTGAGCTGGGTTAGGCCAGCCTCTATTGATAGGTTTAGTCAAAATGAATCATATTGTTAATCAAGAATCTGATGCACCAAGTGTTGGAATGAATCCAAATAAAATACTTTAGCCTTCATATCGAATTACTTGGAACAACAACATAAGCGGAAGCATAGCTGAATCCATAAGTGGAAGCTCCTTAATCCTTCTTGAAGATTGTTCAAGGTTTGCCTTTGGAAGCTCCTTGATCCTTCTTGAAGATTGTCTTGAAGTTTTGGCTTTCACTTGATATCCATGACAAATGTGAGGATTGGTTTTCCACTTGATATGCAAGAACAAGTTTGTGCTCTCTCTCTCAATGGGAGGAAGAAGAAGAGAATGTCTTGCATTCTTGTGGGAACCATAACCCCCCTTATTATAACATGTGAGTTATGAAACTCAAAGGTCACAAGAATGTAACCTTGGTTACATGTATGTAACCTTAGTTAGCCCATCATTAACTAAGGTTACTCTTTTGGGTATCTACACACTAGTCCTACACTTTATATGATAATGTATTGGCCCCCTTAACAATAATGTCCATAAGACCACTAATATAGGCCAAACCAAAAGATAGCACATAACATATAATTAATCCATATCTTGTCCATATGTATGTAGTATAAGTCCAAATGTCTAACAATCTCCCACTTGGACTATACATTCATGAATATGTACAAACCTTAGCATTATATGTTACATTATAACTTTATGAGCTCAGAATTGCTATCATAATAAAATTATCATGAACAATCCGGTCCATCAATCATACCAGCATAGGATCTAAGAGATCTTAGTTACTCTTGCATAACTAGACCCAACATAGATCACGTATATCAATATAACCAACGACATGGGTCAAGTATAGGTGTGTAGCATGGAAATAACATAAAGTGTGGTCTGAAATAGAATGTCTATTTCCAACTGGTTCTCTTTTTGAGATCAATCATAAACCTTAAGAGTACATAAAACTTTAAAACTGAATATCTGCAGATATAAACTTAAAACTGAATTACTGAATGCAATGGACAATTAATAATTGTATAATACAAACTCCCACTAAAATTCATAATCCTTAACCGATTTGACACCCATGCAAGCAATATGCTCATGAAATACTTTGGGTAGCAGTCCCTTAGTGAGCGGATCCGCAATCATGGAGTTTGTACTGATGTGCTCTATGCACAATTGTCCATTCTGTACTCTTTCTTTAACAACCCGAAATTTGACGTCCATATGTTTTGCTTTTGTCAAACTACTGTTATTGAGCATAAAGGACTGCTGATTTGTTGTCGCATAATAGCCTGAGTGACTTTTTAATGTTGTCTACTATGCGTAGTCCACTAACAAAATTTCGTAGCCATAATGCCTCATTGGATGCTTCATAACATGCCATGAATTCCGCTTCCATGGTGGAAGTGGCCGTAAGAGTTTGCTTGATGCTTCTCCAAGAGATAGCACCGCCAGCAAGCATGTAAATATAGCCTAATGTAGACTTCAGACTATCCTGACATCCAGCAAAATCGGAGTCGGTGTACCCGATGATCTCAAGCTGGTCCGATCTCCGATATGTGAGCATGTAATTCTTTGTTCTCTGTAAGTACCTCATGACCCTTTTGGCTGTCTTCCAATGGTCCATTCCCGAATTGCTTAGATATCTGCCCAGCATCCCAACAGTGTATGCTATATCAGGTCGTGTACATACCTGAGCATACATCATACTACCTACAGCCGAAGCATAAGGTGTCTTTTCCATTTCCGTAGTTTCAAAATTATTATTTGGGCACTGTTTGAGACTAAACTAGTCTCCCTTAGCAACAGGGGTGTTGCCTTGTTTTGCAATCCTGCATGCCAAATCTTTTAAGAACCTTATCGATATAGCCCTTTTGTGGCAGACCGAGAACACCTTTGGAGCGATCTCGTTGTATCTGAATTCCTAATACAAAAGAGGCATCACCAAGATCTTTCATTTCAAATTTCTTTGAAAGAAATTTCTTAGTTTCATGCAATAATGCTATGTCGTTACAGGCAAGCAGTATGTCATCGACATATAAACCCAAAAAAATATATTTACTCCCACTGAACTTATGGTATATACAGTCATCAGCAATATTCGGTTCAAAACCAAAAGGTGTAATGACTTCATGAAACTTATAATACCATTGACGGGAAGCTTGCTTGAGCCCATAGATGGATTTCTTTAATTTGCAAACCCTTTTCTTTGAGTCTCCCGAAACAAAGTTTTCAGGTTGCACCATGTAAATTGTTTCCTCAATGTCACCATTGAGAAACGCTGTCTTAACATCCATCGATGAAGTTCAAGATCAAAATCTGCTACTAGTGCCATTATAGTCCTGAAAGAGTCTTTCGATGAAACTGGAGAGAAAGTCTCTTCATAATCAATGCCTTCCTTTTGAGTGTAGCCTTTTGCGACAAGACGAGCTTTATACTTAATGACATTGCCCCCTGAATCCCTCTTGGTTTTAAATATCCATTTACAACCAATTGGTTTAATACCTTCGGGCAATGTAACAAGCTCCCAAACGCCGTTATCGCTCATAGACTTCATCTCATCATTCATGGCGTCAATCCACTTTTGAGAGTTAGAACCTTTAATGACTTGACGTAAGTTGATTGGATCATCTTCCTCAAGTCCAATGTCACTTTCTTGTTCTTGGAGAAATACAACATAATCATCCGGAATTGCATTTCTCCTCTCTCTAGTGGATCTCCTTAATGGCACTTCAGTTTCTTGAGGTTGTTGAGTTTGATTTTCATTAGTAATATCAGGAACTTGATTAGGGAGATTTACATGATTGTCTTGAATATCCGTGTCAGGAATGAGAACACCCTGACCAAGATCAACAACTTGAGAGAAAGACACATGTTCTTCCTCAAAGACAAAATGTCTAACAACTTTATCTCCCCACCCCCCAAACTCAATATCCTCAAAGAATCGAGCATTACCAGTCTCAAAAATAGTTCTAGAAGTGGGATCATAAAACTTATACCCCCTGGATCTTTCAGAGTATCCAACAAAATAGCTACTAACTGTTTTAGCATCCATTTTCTTTTCATTCGGCCTATAAGGCCTTGCCTCAGCTGGACAACCCCAAATGTGTAAGTGCTTAATACTGGGTTTATTTCCAGTCCAAAGTTCATATGGGGTTTTGATTGTAGCTTTAGTTGGAACTCTATTAAGAATATAAGCTGCGGTTTTCAATTCTTCTCCCCGGAGTGAGTCTGGCAAAGTAGTACGACAAATCATACTTCTTACCATGTCCTTAAGGGTCCGATTTCGTCTCTCAGCTACACCATTCATAGTAGGACTGCCTGGCATAGTATACTGAGGAACGATCCCACACTCATCTAGGAATTTAGCAAATGGCCCTGGACGTTGTTCACCTGAACCATCATATCTACCATAGTATTCACCACCACGGTCAGATCTAACGATTTTAATCCTTTTACTTAGTTGATTTTCAACTTCGGCCTTATATGATTTGAACACGTCTATAGATTGGGACTTTTCATGAATGAGATATAGGTACCCATAACGAGAGTAATCGTCTATGAATGTGATAAAGTACTGTTGACCATTTCTACAAGGTGTAGGGAATGGCCCACAAATATCCGTATATATCAATTCTAAGACATCCGAAGCTCTCTCAGCACCTAATCTCGTCTTGTTTGTTTGTTTACCCTTGATACACTCAATGCAAATATCCGAATTTGAGGAATCAAGAGAATCAAGAATTCCATCTGACACAAGTTTCTGAATTCTTTGTTTAGATATGTGACCCAAACGTTTGTGCCAGAGTGATAAAGAATTCTCATTATTTAATTTTCTTTTGGTACCACTTGAACTTGTATGCAAAGTTTCATTATGTGAGGTTATTATGTCAACCAAATATAGGCTATCATATGTCGATAAAAGACCAGTACCGATAAGATTTGAACCTTGAAAGAGCCTAACTTTATTGTCACCAAATGAACATGAATAACCGGATATGTCCAATTTGGGAACTGATATTAAATTCCGTCGAAAAGACGGTACAACAAAAGTCTCATTCAAATCTAAATAAAAACCAGTCCTAAACAACAGCCTAAATTTTCCAATGGCCTCAACTTGAACCCTTTTGCCGTCACCCACATAGATGTATCTTTCACCATCATTTGGTTTTCGGCAGTTCAGGCAACCCTGCATAGATATACTTATGTGAGTAGTAGCAGCAGAATCTACCCACCAAGTATCCTTAGGTACCGAAATTAAATTAACTTCAGAACAAACAAGAGAAAGAGATATACCCTTTTTTGCACGCCAAGCGTGGTATTTGGTACAATCTTTCTTCATGTGATTAGTCCCCTTACAGAAAAAACAACCTGATTCTGTAGTTTCAACCTTAGGTTCCTTATGTTGCTTCTTCTGGGGCCTTGCAACCGCAACTTCCTTATTTTTCCTCTTCTTATTATCTTTAGAAGAGGATGCCAAATGAGCACTTTCTGTCTTATCTTGCTTTATTCTCTCTTCCTCTTGCACACAATGTGAAATGAGCTCATTAAGAGTCCATTTCTCCTTCAGGCAGTTGTAACTGACCTTAAACTGATTAAAGTGTGCAGGAAGAGAGATCAAAACTAAGTACACAAGCAGTTCCTCAGGTAATTCTAACTTGAGTGACTTTAGTTTCGAAGCAAGATGAGACATTTCCAAAATGTACTCCCTTATGTTTCCCTTGCCTTTATACCTCATGGAAACAAGTTTACTCAAAAGAGTACTTGTTTCCGCCTTTTCGTTTTGTGCAAAACGCTTTTCAAGGTTTTCAAGGAAAATTTTGGCATTATTTTCATCATTCATAGTGCCCCTAAAAGATTCTGGAATTGCACGTTTCATGATCATTAGACTCATGCGATTTGAGCGTTCCCACTTCTCCATCTCCTTCTTTTCATCAGAAGAAGATGTATCCTCAAGAAAAGCAGGTTTCTCAATCCGAAGTGCAAGTTCTAGATCCATGCAACCGAGAACTATCATAATGTTCTCTTTCCATTCCTTAAAGTTTGTGCCGTTAAGCACAGGGATGCTGTTAATGTTTGCAGATATTGTAGCAGCTGAAGAATTCACTGAAAGTAGAACAAGGACAACTTAATACATGCTTACAATTACTTGAATTTTAAACTGGAGTTTACAGATTCAAAATAGGCAAATCCCATTACAAGATACCTAGCACAACATTGATTTTAGTCTTTGGACAGAAAATCAACTTGTAAGTGGTACTCTTGGTGTAGTAATCAAATATTGACAATAAACTCCTGTCAAATATCAAGCCTTCCTTTGGGCCGACTTAATATTCACATGGAAAACTTAATAATTGTCACATATTTATCACCACAAGCATGTTTGAATTCCTGCCAAATAATAACCTTCCTTTGGGCCGGTGTTAAACGCATGGAATACTAACATACACAGTATCTTATACTTCAAAATCAATCAATCTACACAAAAGAGGTTACTTTGGTAACATAATGTTTCAATGGACTAATTTAAAATATTAGATGCAAAAATAGTTCTTTAAGCCATATATTGAACCTTAACTGAAAAAGTTACATGTTTGACATGTAAAAACTGAACATTAAAAACTTAATCTTAATTGTACAAAACAAAATCTGAAGCATGATGGACAAAAAAAAAAATTAATCTTAAAACTGAATATTAATGTACAAAATATTAATAATTAAAAAACTGAATATTAATTGACATATTATTAATGTACAATTAAAATCTGAAAACTTAAAAAACGTTTCAATTAATAATGAAAAACGTTTCTTTAATTAATTGAAAAAACATTTCTTTAATAATGCAAGATTAATGTTTTAATATTAATCTTGCATTATGACTCCATTAATATCTTAATTAAATAAAAAAACGTTTCAATAATAATGAAAAACGTTTCTATTAATTAATTTTGCATTACGGTTTCATTAATGTCACCAGAAAAACGTTTTTAATAAAAAATGTTATCTTTATTAAACGTTTCTGTCTAGGACCTTTTGCGGCGACGAACGCCGCCACTAAACCCATAGAAGTCGCCGCTAAATGTATTAGTGGCGACTATGTATTGAAACTGAAGTTGCCGTCAGTGAAGGTTATTTGTGGTAACATTGCGACGAACGCTGCCATCAACCCATAGAAGTCGCCGTTAAATGTATTAGTGGCGACTATGTATTGAAACTGGAGTTGCCGTCACTCAACGATAATAAACTTAATGGGGCTTTCAACAAAAGGCTTAATCAAGGAATCATGTTCAACAATCGAAATTAGGCAATTTATTTCAACATTTCAATTCATATGGTAATAACATGGTATCGAAATACTAAAGTTTATCATCAACAAATCATTCATGAAAGCATGCTTTATCAAGGTACTAGAATTTCAAAATCAAAATTCTATCTTAAGTTAATCATGAAGCTTTATAACATGGATTTCATGAACTTCCAAATGATCCAATACGAAGGAGGCTCTGATACCAATTGTTGGAATGAATCCAATAAAACACTTTAGCCTTCATATCGAATTACTTGGAACAACAACATAAGCGAAAGCGTACCTGAATCCATAAGTGGAAGCTCCTTAATCCTTCTTGAAGATTGTTCAAGGTTTGCCTTTGGAAGCTCCTTGATCCCTCTTGAAGATTGTCTTGAAGTTTTGGCTTTCACTTAATATCCAAGACAAATGTGAGGATTGGTTTTCCACTTGATATGCAAGAACAAGTTTGTGCTCTCTCTCTCAATGGGAGGAAGAAGAAGAGAATGTCTTGCATTCTTGTGGGAACCATAACCCCCCTTATTATAACATGTGAGTTATGAAACTCAAAGGTCACAAGAATGTAACCTTGGTTACATGTACGTAACCTTAGTTAGCCCATCATTAACTAAGGTTACTCTTTTGGGTATCTACACATTAGTCCTACACTTTATATGACAATGTATTGGCCCCCTTAACAATAATGTCCATAAGACCACTAATATAGGCCAAACCAAAAGATAGCACATAACATATAATTAATTCATATATTGTCCATATGTATGTAGTATAAGTCCAAATGTCTAACACCAAGTATTAAACACTGAATTGTTCTTTCCAAAATTCAAATTGTAGGTGGGCTTTGATAGTCAGCCATTTAGCCGGGTGAATAGAAAACGAAATAAAGAACTGCTGGAGCTCTTATTTAGGCAGAAAAGACTACCACTCTAGGGTTCAAAGTCGTCAGACCATTATTAAAGTAGCAGAAAACAAGGAGAGTGAAATACAAGTAGTAGTTCAAGAAACTGAAGATGGCAGACTTGCTCGGATTTGATGATCATTTTAGCCAAAGTGAGGTTTGTAAATGGAGAAGGAGATTAATGAAAGGAGTTGTGGGTTTGATCCATTTAATTTCCTTACTATACTATGGATTTTGACCATTTCTTCTATGAGTTTGGATCGCCACTATGCTGGCTCCATTGAGGATTGCACATACTGGGATAATATTTTTCTTTGGACGTGGCGTGGGATGATGAATATTATGAAGCAAACTAATAAGTAAGCCTTTCTAAACTATGAGGAAATTTTATACTTCTATTCAATTTGACAAGATTTTTAAAGTTTAATGATTTAAAACTCCACATGTTATTGATATAAAAACGTAGTCCGGTGCAGTAGGCTTTTGTTATGCTTGGGATTCGGTGAAGGACCGTACTACAAGAGTTATGGTACGCAATCTTACAGTACATTTATGCAAGAGATTGTTTTTATGATTCGAACCCTACATTATTGATACACATATTTTTGTTTCATATTCTATCCCACAAAAATAACATATAGATAATCATATAATATAATGCATGTATTTACTTATACTACTAACTAAACGTTGCACTAGATATATGAGCTATTTTATTATCTTATGCAAGATTTTATGTAGGAATTAATTATTCCAAACCATTAAAAGTTATACTTATCTCATGCTTGATTATGAGTATAACTAATATCTGTGAAGTTAACAAATTAGTGGTTAATTAGTTATTAGGACTAATATGTAAGTATAGAGACTTAGGGGTGTTAGTGAGAGTAATAACCAACTTAGTCTATAAAAGGACTAAGTCGGTTACTAATGTAGCTAACAGAAAATCAGAGCTTGAAGCTCGTTCTTCTTCCTTCTCCTATGAAATCAAAGGATTCATTGCTGAGTTGTTCTTGCATGTGTTAGTCCAATTGAACTTTGATCAATCTAGTACAAATTGACATGGTATCAGAGCCTCAATCGATCAATTAGAGTTGTTATCTGAAGAGATTTGAAAACCAATTAATTTTAGAGCTTGACAAGGTGCAACAATGGCGGATGATGAAATTGAGAAGTTTCCTCACAATCATCCACTATGCCTAAAGGATTTAGATTCACTGGGAACATCTTTGATAGCTCTCAAACTCACAGGGCCAGAAAATTATGCCCTATGGAGTAGATCTATGAGAGTGACTCTCCTAGTAAAGAACAAAGCGCAATGGGAGAGATGTAAACCAGTGGTCGTCTCAAGGCTCAACAACACTGTAGCGAATGAGTTGGTGTCGAGCATCATGTACGCTTCAAGTGCGAGAAAGATCTCGGATGAGTTAAAGGAAATGTTTGACAAAGATGATCTAACTTGAATTTACCAAATTTCTACTGAGTAATGGTGTATTGTGGCCCGGGCCTAAACGGGTCTGACGGGCCGGGCTTCATGGTCCCGGGCTTGGTGTGCCGGGCCTGGCGGTCCATACGGTAGAAATCGGCTTGTTACGGGCCTAAGCCCACTGCGGTCCTGGGCCTGGCGGGCCTAACGGGCCTGACGGGAGGGGGGGGGGGGTTAAGTCAATATCTTGTATAGTAGTCATTAGTATATTGTAGAATATATTTTATATGGTGTACTAAGATATTAGTATAGTATATATTGTGTTGTAATAATTAGTATATATTGTATATTATGTATATATTGTGTTGTAGTAATTAATATATATTGTATATTATGTATATATTGTATTGTAGTAATTAGTATATATTGTATGTTATGTATATATAGATATATGTTATGTGTATATTGTGTTGTAGTAATTAGTATATATTGTATGTTATGTATATATGGATATATGTTATGTATATAATGTGTTGTAGTAATTAGTATATGTTGTATATTATGTATATATTGTGTTGTTGTAATTAGTATATTGTGTTGTATGTTATATATTGTATGTTATATAAATATTCAAGGATTGATATCGAAGTAAAGACAAAGAAATATTGAGAAAAAATATATTCAAGGATATATAAAGAGCATATTTATTGACCAAAATGACATATCTTTCTTAGTCTTCCTTCCCCCAATGGAATGAGCACAACAAGGTACTAATACCACCATTAAAAGGAAAAAAAACTAAAAGAAGACGTGCCAATGTACAAGTTACATCATTATTTACGTTGTATCTCTAACAAATCTCATAAATCCGTCAAGGTTGGGAGGAGGTTGTGTTGGCGGTGGTGGAAATGAAGCTTGTTCATCAACTTCCAGGCGAAGCCGATTCCTCAGAAAGTTCTGCAATCATTTCTTCATATGCTTCATCTATTGCCGGTTGTGATTCTGCAATGCCAAAGTTTCTTCTTTCTGCGCGGATCCAATCTCTAAAAAGCACTGATTTTTCCAAGCTCTCCCGCATCGACGCTCTATGATCACCGATCTGTAGTCTTGCTTGACTGAAAGTGCTCTCCGATGCAACAGTTGAAGCTTGAATTAACAAAACATCCCGAGCCATCCTTGCAAGAACGGGAAAATGTTTTTCCCTTGACTTCCACCATTCCAAAAGATCGAAAGAGTCGTATGGATTCTCCTTTTCTAGTACCTGTGACAAGTAAACTTGAAGCTCATTTAGATGGGAAATTTCATCAAAATTATCACCTTGAGAACCCTGGAACTCCGTCCACGATTTAAGAGCTGTTAAGCCAGCAGCTCTTTTAGACGATTGTGATGTAGACGAGTAGGGGTTGGAATATTTGGACTAGAATGCTCTAACGTCTGTTTATAAGCATTATAAATAGTTTGAGCATTAATTCTAATTGATGATTTTGCATCAGCAAGTGTAGCAATTTCCTCTTCTGAAAGATCTAATGCTTTATAAATATTATAATACCAAAAATGAGGACCTCCTAATTTCATTGTTGGATTTAACATTGCAGCTACACCAAAAAATAGGAGGGATGGGGAAAAAATATTTTTAAAACTTTTGTTTCATTTCATTAATAGCAAGTTCATAAATATCCCCACCCTCGCTAAATTCGACAAACAAATCAGCTAGTGCGGCAATATAAACTAAATAGTTAGTAATAGTCGGATAATATTACCCAGAAAATGCATTTGAAGCAACTTGAAAACGTTCTAATAAATCTAAAAGAATTTTAACATTAGTCCAATCTTGGGTAGTTAGCATTTCATCATCATCCTCACCACCTACCCGAGAATTAAACGTAGCATTAATTGGGTTTCTATATTCATACGCTACTACTAAACTTTCGTACATGCAATTCCACCTAGTCGGGCAAGGTTTAGGAACCTTTCTTTCTCCAAGGCCATATCGTCACATTTTTTAAAATACTCTCTAAGTCTAGTTCTACGTTTTGAATAAAATAGCCAATTAAGATCCATTCTCACCTTTTCAATTTCTATGTTTAATATTCGCATTCCATCACCAAAAATAAAATGATAAATATGAGAAATACATCTAACATGGAAAATATTACTAAATGCAGGATTAAGGGTTTGTGTTAGTATGCCTATTGCACTAGTGTTACTAGAAGCATTATCCATAAAAATTACCATTATTTTATCACTAAAGCAAAAATATCTACATATATCTGAAACAGTGTTTGCTATAAACCTACCCGTGTGACGTGAATTAATTATTCTATATGCAATTATGCGTTTTTGCATTGTCCAGTCCTCATCTATCCAATGACTTGTAACAGTTAGATAATCACAGTCATTATTACTTCTACCAATATCAGTTGTAATAGAAATACGATTAGGTATATGAGTAAATAAATAGCGCAAATATTATTCATATTCATGCTTGAATTTATAAACTCTTCTAATATAATGAACTCAATTAGGATTAGAAGCAAAAGTATAAGCCAAGCACATAACAGTAATCGTTTTTGCTAATTTTTCACGATCTTTATTTGGATCGTAATATAAAATACCTCCGGTGACAGTGTTAATTCCTGGTTGAACTAGATTAGAACCTGTACTAGGGTTAACTTTAGAATCTACACTTGTCCCATCTTGTTGCGCTTGCATTTGAAAAAATCTAGCCCTATCTCTAGGGTGCAATTTTATTTGTCTAACCAAACTACCTGTGTCGCTACGGTCTCCAGTAAATTTATGAACAAGTAATTTCCCACAAGTTTTACACTTAGCCTTGTTGTGTTCTCTTACTTGAGTAAAAAAATGCCAAACTAATGATGTTTCTTGACGTTTAGAAGGTTTCTACTAAAAGTGGGAGTTTCTACAGGTGGGTGTGCCGGTGCATTACCTGAGTTATGAGCAGGACTAGTAGGTGTATCATCTAAATCTGGTGCTTGGGTTTCATCATCATCATTATCATCCTCATTTTCCTCTAAGATGGGTTCATTAGGATAAAGAGCATTCATAATTTCATCATCTAATCTATCACCTACTGCAACATCATGTAGAAATTCACTATCGGTAAATTGAAAACAAGGGTGATCACTATCAAGCATTACGGGAGGCGGATTAGGACGTCTAGGTTGGCGACTACTTTCAACTTGCTTATCTTTTGTAGGTCGGGGAGCCGGGGGAAGGGTAGTATTATGGCCACTACTTTCACCGGGTTTACCTTTTCCTTTTCCGAACATTTTTTCAAAGAAAATGCCATACTAATTAGAATTATGCAAACTAAACAACACAAAAATATATTATTAGCACGTAAGAGTTGAAACGAGTTTACCGGATTGCCGAACAACTTCTTGAAAATTGAAAATCGTTGAACACTTGAAAACTTCAATTCAACAACTTCAATTTTTCACGAATTTTCAACAATAAATTAAGCACTTGTACTAGAAAGATTGAAAGAGAGCTTGAGAGAGATTGAGAGATATTGATGAATTGGTGAATAAAAATGAAAGATAGAGAGGGTATTTATAGTTGAGAAATGGAAAAAAAGTATAATTATATAAAGTTTGGGGGCCAAATGGCTAATTTTCAAAGTTTCAAACGGCTACTTTTTGCAAAGAGTCGTTACTGATTTTTAAAAAAAAAAATTTTTTTTTTAAAAATAGCCGTTGGGCCCGCCAGGACCAGCCCAGGACCGGCCTAGGCCCGCTAGGCGGTCCCGTGCCTGGTGGTCCCGGGCCTGACGGTTCAACGAAGAAGACCGGCCTGTCACGATTTTTTGGGACCCGTAAAGACCGGACCACCAGGACCGGCCCAGCAGGACCGCGGTTCCGGTCCGGTTCTGGGCCTGAACCGGGCCACAATACAGCATTACTACTGACATTGCTGCTCTCAAGCAAGGTACAAATTCTGCGACTTCTTATTTCTCAATGTTGAAAGACTTATGGGGTTAGGAGCTGAACAACATAGAGTCTAATATCCAACTCGCAGATGTGATGAATAAAAGGTTAGGAGCTGAACAACATAGAGTCTAATATCCAAGCTAGGATTGTTCAATATTTTCCACCTCCGACTTGAGGGGGAGTGTGAAGTTAACAAATTAATGGTTAATTAGTTATTAGGACTAATGTGTAAATACAAAGACTTAGGGATGTTAGTAAGAGTAATAACCAATTTAGTCTATAAAAGGACTAAGTCGATTATTACTGTAGCTAACTGAAAATCAGAGCTTGAAGCTCATTCTTCTTCCTTCTTCTTCTATGAAATCAAAGGATTCATTGGTGAGTTGTTCTTGCATGTGTTAGTCCAATAGAGCTTTGACCAATCTAGTACAAATTGACAATACCAATATTAAATTATTGTATTAACTATTGATAGCTAATCTCACATGATATTGTAGGAGAACAATTTAAAGGTAGAAGACCTTTAAATGTAAGAAGGAAAGAGATTTTGTTTAGTTGATAAATGAAGAAATGGAGGTAGTTTGGAAGGTTTAATATATGTAGCTATATGGAGAGAGACTTTTGTAATTATTCAACTTTTATTACACAAGGGATCACTTTGGTACACACTTGGGCTCACACTTTTTTTGTACATTCTACAAATCAGGAGGTCTTCCCCTATTTATAGGCATCAACCTCCATGTTCTACGACATTCTAGAATATTCCATATAAGTATCCTAAACAATATTCATATCTACCTATTCTCATATGTTCTAGAATATTCCACTACTCTAGAATATTCTCACATTCTCTACTATACATAAAAGAGTTTCTATCATCTTCTAGAATATTCCAGAGAACTCCATAATGTTCTCGAACCTTCTAGAACATTCTAGCTCATTCTAGACTATTTTAGAATAGTCTAGAATATTCTAGTAATATCTAGCTTTGGTTTAATTTATTGTTCACATTGCCTCCCTTAAACCAAAGCCTCGTAGGTGGTCATTCCTAATAACTTTTTCATCTTCAGAAAAGTCTCCATCTTCAATGCCTTGGTGAAAATTTCTGCCACCTGTTCACCAGTTCTGCAGTAGCCAATTCGGATCTCATTTTCTCGTACCATTTCTCGAATGAAATGATATTTGATATCAATGTGTTTGCTGCGACCATGAAGTACTGGATTCTTCGCCAACTTGATTGCTGATTGGTTGTCACAAAATATCGTGGTTGGACCATCATGTTTGTGTTGAAGAAACCTGAGCATTCTTCTCAACCATACCGCCTGTGTAGCAGCATTTGATGCAGCAATGTACTCGGCTTCAGCAGTGGATAATGCTATCAAAGGTTGTTTCTTTGAACTCCAAGAAAACACACCCGAACCAGTGAAGAATGCATAGCCGGAAGTACTTTTTCTCTCGATCGTATCACCAGCCCAATCACTGTCAGTGTATCCAAGAAGTTCAAGTGACTCACCTCTAGGATAGCAGATTCCATCTCCTTGAGTTCCTTTAATGTATCTCAAAATTCTCTTAGCCGCTTGTAAGTGTGATTGGCGTGGCTTTTCCATGAATCGGCTTATTACGCCAACACTGTAAGCAATGTCGGGTCTTGTTGAGGTCAAGTACCTCAAGCTTCCAACCAAGCTCTTAAAGTAGGATGGATTCACAAGATCACCTGTTCCATCCTTCGTCAGCCTCAATCTTTCTTCAGCTGGGGTCGCAATCGGATTCGCACCATCCATCTTAAATTTCTTCAAAATGTCTCCAGCATACTTTCTTTGAGATATGAAGATTCCCTTATCTGATTGAGAAACTTCAATCCCAAGAAAATATGACATAAGACCCAAATCAGTCATCTCAAACTGATGGATCATAGCCTCCCTGAAATCCGCCATCATTTTCTCATTATTTCCTGTGAAGATTAAATCATCCACATACAAACAGACGATCATAACATCGCCAGCATTGGAAGTCTTCACATATAGTGTATGCTCATAAGCACATCTTTGAAAACCGCTTTCAACGAAAAAGGTGTCGATGCGTGTGTACCACGCTCTTGGAGCCTGCTTCAAACCATATAGAGCTCTCTTTAACTTGTAGACCTTGTTTTCATTACCCCTTTTAACAAATCCAGGGGGCTGCTCCACATAGACCTCTTCTTCAAGAACACCATTTAGGAAGGCTGACTTAACGTCCATTTGATAAATTCTCCAGTTACTTTGAGCAGCTAGAGAAATTATCAAACGAATTGTGTCTAGTCTAGCAACAGGAGCAAATACCTCGAAATAGTCAATTCCAAGTTTTTGCTTATAGCCTTTGACAACTAACCTTGCTTTGTATCTGTCGACTTCTCCCGTTGGTCTGTACTTTGTTTTGTATACCCACTTTACTCCAATGGGTTTCTTTCCTCTTGGAAGGTCGGTAAGCTCCCAAGTATCATTCTTCTCAATAGAATGGATTTCCTCCTCCATTGCTTTCACCCAACGTTCTTCTTCAATTGCATCCTTGAAATCCACAGGATCGCAATCTGAAAACAAGGCAAAGTTCAAAATATCTTCGTCAGTTAGAGTATCAACATCATTACCGACAACGTAATCCTCCAAATGAGCCGGTAGACGTCGTTGCCTCTGTGATCGACCATGCTGTATTGGTTGTGTTTCTGAGGGAGACTGTTGTTGCGCAGGTTCATCATGCTCCTCGTCATCAAGATATGATGGTGCTGGAGGTTGAGATGGCTCAACTGCTTTTTTCTTCCAATCCCACGCTCCATGTTCATCAAATGTGACATCTCTACTGACAATAACCTTTTTGCTGTCTGGATTATATAGCTTGTACCCTTTTGTCTGTCGACTGTAGCCAATAGATATGCTCTTTTCTGCTTTCTCGTCAAGCTTCTTTCGCAGTGGATCGGGTACATGCGCATAGGCAAGACAACCAAATATTCGTAAATGAGAAATATTTGGTTTTCTACCTGTCCGTACCTCATAAGGTGTTTTTCCATGGTTGCTTCTCGTAGGGTACCTGTTTAATATGTAAATTGCAGTAGAGACAGCTTCAGCCCAGAATTCTTTAGGCAGTTGTTTTGCTGCCAGCATTGACCGCACCATATCCATCACAGTCCTGTTCTTTCTTTCCGCAACTCCATTTTGTTGAGGAGTATACCTTGCAGTCAACTGATGTTGAATCCCATGCTTCTTCAAAAAATCATCGCACACAGTGTATTCTGTGCCTCGATCTGTTCTCAGAGTCTTTATAAAATGACCACTTTGTTTTTCAACATATGTTTTGAAGCTTTTGAATGTGTCACAAGCTTCAGACTGATTTTTCAGCAAATACACCCATGCTTTTCTACTGAAATCATCAATAAAAGTAATGAAGTACTTACTTTCACCGAGCGAAGGAACTTCCACCGAGCACAAATCAGAATGTATCAGCTGCAATGGGTGTTTTGCTCTCCAAGCTTTGCCTTTGGGAAATGGCTCTCTATGCTTCTTCCCCAAAATGCATGCTTCACACTGTCTTGGAACAAAGTCAAGTGAAGGCAAACCTGACACCATCTTATTCTTCACAAGATATTGTAAACCACCGAAATTAAAGTGGCCAAACCTCATGTGCCATAACCAAGTATCATCAAGAGCAATTGAATTATAGAAGGGTAAGTGACCGTAGTTGAAAGTTACTGGAAACATCCGATTTTTGGTCATACTTACCTTGGCTATAATTTTCATACTCTTGTCTCTTATAGTGCATATATCATTACTGAAATGCACTTCATATCCATTGTGTTGGAGCTGACCCAAGCTCAACAAATTATGCAGCAGGTTAGGCATGTAGTAAACATCTTTATGGAGCACTCAAGCCCATTCTCCATGGTGACCGGTATTCTCCCTTTCCCGACAACTTGCATAACTTGATTATTTCCAAATTTAACCGTGGATTTAAAAGACTCGTCCAAATCAGCAAATATCTCCTTCTTACCGCACATATGATTACTACATCCGGAGTCAACATACCAGACATCATTGTTAGTTTCTTCACTAACAGCATCCAATTCACTAACAGCATCCATAGATGCGGAGTAAAAAATGGTTTCACTTTTATCCCCTTCATCCTCAGCTACTCGAGCATGAACTTGTTTATTTTCAGTTCTTTTGCTCCAACAATCTTTAGCATAATGACCCAATTTACCGCAGTTATAGCATTTAAGGGGAGGTTTTTGCTGACCTGGATTGTTGTAATTTCCTCTTGGCTAGAAATGATGATTACCTCTTCCACGGCCACGATAGTTGCCGGTGCCTCCATGACCTCTGCCTTGGAAACCATGTCCTCTAGTTTCCGCCACATTAGAAGATTCTCCTCTCTCTTTAACTTTAGTATGTGCCTGCATTGCCTTCTCTGTCGGATCTTTCTCCAATGACTCTTCTAATTTCCTATTAATTCTATTCTCATGAAGAATTAATGAGCCCAGAAGCTCCTCGGTACTTAAAGTTGAAAGATCATTGGTCTCTTGAATTACTGCCACAATATGATCAAACTTCATAGGTAAAGTATTAAGTACCTTTTCAACGAATGTCTCATCACTAAGGGTATGACCATTGAGCTCCATCTCATTCTTGATCTCCGTCAACCTCGAAAAGTATCCCTCAAGTGTCTCTGACTTCTCCATCGTGGCAAGCTCGAACTTCCTTTTTAGCACCATCAAATTATTCTTTTGGACCTTATCAACTCCACGATATGCTTTGGCCAAAATATCCCAAGCCTGTTTTGTTGTTTGGGCTGTGGAAATTTTGCCAAACACAGACATATCGATGGCCTGGTGTATTTGGGACAAGGCCATACTATCACGCCTTATTTCATTCTCTTCGGCACCTTCCATTCTTCTCGCGTATATTTTAACAAATTATACGCCTTCAGATGTGTCTCCATCTGAATCCTCCAAAAGTTGTAATTTTGTTTCCCCGTCAACTTGGGAACCATGCACACGATATTCTTTCCTGCCATAGTTAATGAATCACCCTCCTAACGAACCAATTGCTCTGATACCAGATGTAGGAGAACAATTTAAAGGTAGAAGACCTTTAAATGTAAGAAGGAAAGAGATTTTGTTTAGTTGATAAATAAAGAAATGGAGGTAGTTTGGAAGTTTTAATATATGTAGCTATATGGAGAGAGACTTTTGTAATTCTTCAACTTTTATTACACAAGGGATCACTTTGGTACACACTTGGGCTCACACTTTTTTTGTACATTCTACAAATCAGGAGGTCTTCCCCTATTTATAGGCATCAACCTCCATGTTCTACGACATTCTAGAATATTCCATATAAGTATCCTAAACAATATTCATATCTACCTATTCTCATATGTTCTAGAATATTCCACTACTGTAGAATATTCTCACATTCTCTACTATACATAAAAGAGTTTCTATCATCTTCTAGAATATTCCAGAGAACTCCATAATGTTCTCGAACCTTCTAGAACATTCTAGCTCATTCTAGACTATTTTAGAATAGTCTAGAATATTCTAGTAATATCTAGCTTTGGTTTAATTTATTGTTCACAAATATCCTTATTTATCCTACAATTGAACCAATTTTGAAAATCTTCCTACTACTTAGGGGTGCAATAAGGCAGGGCAAAACAAGGCAGGTGAAGCATTGCCCTACTACAAATTCAGCCCGCCCTGTCCTGCTCCGTTTAACAATTTTTCTGTGAATACTACTTCACAAAGAAATTGAAAGAAAATAGACACGAAAATGAACCAAAAGGAAGGGGGACAAATAATTATCGAGGCAAGGGGAACATACGGAACGCATTCTTTTTCAAAATGGCTATTTGCAACCCGTTACTCAAATTTGGGAAGAAAAAATTCCAATAACGTTTTCCAACACAAAAATTTAATAGACAAGTTGAAAAAATTAATTAATAGAAGTAAACCAAAATATTTAATTCAAATTAGCAATTTAACGACCGTTTATCATCACGGGATAAAAACTAAAAAACTAACAATCTCTAGTACATGAGTTATTGGAATTTTAACGGATGAAACTGAGGATCATAGCCTCTCATTGCCCTCGGGAAAGAAGGAAAAAAAATACAAATGGAATAGAATGATAACAAAGTAAAAATTGGCAGTTCGGTGCACTAAGCTCCCGGTATGTGCGGGGTCTGGGTAAGAGCCGGACTACAAGGATCTATTGTACGCAGCCTTGCGATGATAACAAAGTAACAAACCAATAAATGAAATGTGGATTCTGGTAACATCACATCCAAAAACTGCAGTCAGTCAGTTTCATTTCTCTTGTTCTCTCTCAATGACTAACAGGATGAAAGAATCATACATGCAACAACAAACATACAAGAAGAATATGCATTTTAGAGTAGCAAGATGTCAGCAACTACTTCATCAATCAAAGAATTTATCAACCGTTTCTCGATCTGTATTCCGAGTTCAAATGCTTCAACTTCAAAGTCCAGCCATCTACCAAAGTAACCACTCATGTCCTTGTCTACAAGTTCATCAACCATGCAGTTACCCATTCCACTCCACCCTGAAATTTCCCTATATACTTCTTCTGCTAGTTTCTCCTTGTTTCTCACCACCACGACACCTTTTACCCATGTATCATATCCACCATCCACGTATCGCTTACATCTTATGTCCAAGCATTCACTCACACAATCAAATACTACCTTTCGTCTTTGTTTTAGCTCATGTCCACGACCATTTACCCTTTCCAATTGATCAAACAGGTGTGGATTGATGATCTCGTGAGACCTGCTCATTGCAAAATCCATGAACATCGACTCAATATTGCATACTATTTCCTTCACATATTCCAGCTCCCAGTTTGGTGATTTCCCAAGATCCATCATACAGAAATTTTTGAGATGCTCCTTTGCTCCACAAGTTGAAGATGCAGAGTCTAACAAATCTACATCACCTTCTATTGAATGAAACTTTTTCAAAGAGCATATACCAAGCACTTCTTTCGCTTGTACTGATGAACTTTGCTTGCTAGCTGAAATTCATTAAACAATGTTCAGATGTTTCTATGTGAATTTTTTTCTTGCATGAAAAAACTAGGTGTGTTGGTGTCTTACCTCCTGTATTGTTACTTTCTGCAGTATCTGAAGAGTTGCAACTTTCAGTAAGAAAAGAATGCTCAAGAACAGATATAGGACTTGGGAACCGACTGCCAAACACCTTCCTGCCTTCAAATTCACTGCTGCAACACTCACTCAGTTCCTCTTCCATTCCCTGATATCATACCAGATTAGAATGATCAAATTAATTTAAAGGTTTCCCACCTATTCTTTAAAGAGTTTTCCACAGAATTATATATAAAGAGAAATTCATAAACAAATAGAGCAATACAATTAACAAGAGCACATTGAATCAGGAAAGTTGGAGGGAATTACTTTCTGAAATTTTTAGTCAAAGATGTCTAAACCATACAATGTCAAATCCAACTCAGTTAAAAGAAAATGAGGGAAAACAAAGATGTCAAAGACCACAGAACATCAAATCATTAGAAGGCATAAAAGGGCTAACAAGAAATGCAGGTTAAGATACAGTCATCTGAATGGTCTAATTAAATTTTCACACAAAAGGCACAACTGTAGAAAATATATCAATAGAGGTATCTGCAACCTACAAAGAAAGTGGCAAACTTAATGTAATAAAGATTCGATTATAAAACAGAATTCTGCAATACATACCTGATGCCTGTGCTGCCCAATGATTCCCAGAGGACGAATAGAAGAAAATCCAGGGTTGCAGCGGCTGACTAAATCATCCACTTCCATGTCATCATGTTTCCCCTTACCATGCAACATGGTGGTCTTCGATAAGCCATTCAGATCCTGGAATATCGATGAGGAAGAACTGGATGTTCCCTTTTTCTGGTGTGACGACTCAACTACATAAGATAATTCTCTCAACTTTTGATCCAAAAGAGTGCTCAAATCATCAGCAGCACTCAAGTTATGCCCAAAAGAAGACTTAAAACTATTCATACGATCTGAGCTGAGCTGCATCTTTTTACTTCGAAAATCCGTCCTAAACTCATGACTTGTCCCCTGTGCTTCTCTTGGGGGCTCGGGGCTGGGTACTGATCGTGTCAGGGGTGCATTGAATGTAAAGGAAATAATGTCTGTTCCTTCCCCTTTTCTCTTCTCACCCCAGCTCATTTCTCTATCCGTGAGTATGCCAGACTGGATCAGCTTTCCACTTTTATGAGTAGACGAGCTCCCAGCAGCCTGATTTTTCTCATATTGGATATCACCATCACTAGGCCGCTTCTTACGTGTGACACTTTTTGTACAAGAATATGTTTCTTCCTTTCTATCACCTGCCTGTCTGTTCAACCTCCTGGAACTGACTTTGGAGTTTTCAGCCATTTTATTTGAACTCTTCTGCCGCGCAATGGAAGAATCCTCTCCAAGTGTACGTTTTCCTAGGGAGTTGGACAGAAATGTCTTTGAAGGTGCATTCCCCCTATCAGCTATGCTATTTTGTTTTTGATTATTCTGCCGCAGAATACTTGAACTATTATGTACAGATGGTTTCTTGTGTGTGTTCTTTTCTGTGCTAGGTTGGCTTGTAAATAATTGGTTTGAAATGACTTTACTTGGTTCTTTCAGGCCAAGTACACTTTTGCTGCTGCCTGTATTTAGGCCCTCTCTTTTCTGGACATTAGCTTTTGCTTGCAGGGCTAGGGAAATAGACTTTCCTTTAGTTTTGCCTCCAACAAAAGATTCATCAGGATCTGAGAGATCTTTCTGCTTGGTTGTATCTGCCAATCCGTTCCAGCTCTTATTCATAGGTTGCCCTTTAAGGTACTTAGAAGCATTTGACTCAGCTGGCCTTCGAGAAGCTTCAGCAATCTTGGTTACTTTTTGAGAAGCTTCAACCCTTTCTTTTAAATCTTTTACCTTCAAGGGAAGTGAAGAAGATCCAATTAGGGACAATTTTGCTTTCGATGTAGCTTGAGGTCCTGGCTCAAGAATTCTGGCAGCTGCTTCCATTATGTGAGCTGCATTCTGAGGTGGGATTGAATTGGCACTTTTGATAGGGGATAGAAGCTTATAATGAGTGATTGGGATTGGTTTAGCTGACTTAGGAGGCAAAATCTCCGTTTGAAACTTCTCAATTGGCCTGCTGATTATCTTCTGTTGCTTTGGCTCCAATGAGCTCCTGTCTAGAGTCTCCATCTTCTCATGAAAGTTGCTGGAATATACTGATTGAAAATTTTGCTGGTATTCAAGGTTTCTCGAAAGGCAAGGAACACTTCGTAGGGATTCACAATCTAAAAATGGAGTTGAGTAAGGCTCTGAAACGTTAGAGGTTGGCATACAATCCAATCCCATCAGCCTTGCAACGACACCCGCAGGCTTGATACCATAATATTCCTCATCAGTCACCGACGAGGCACAACTGTAATCACTGCTTTCTTTGACACTGGATGCTGCTGTAGTATCATCCTCATTCTTCTGCATATGAAAAATAGTTTCAATTGAGAAGTACAGCAACAAGAAAATACCAATCCAAGTAGGTGGAAAAAGAAAAGATGAGAAAGATTGAGTAGACAACTGACCAGATGAACCCGAGTCATAGGTAAGTTCCCATCACATCTCTTCTTCTGTTTGGATTGCTCTGAAAAAAGCATAGAAATTATGCTTGTCCAGCCATTATAACATTAAACAGGTGAAGTTCTACCACTACAGACATGCACGTGGAAGAATCAGTAGTTCAAACCATTGCTCATAGACAATTTAGTGTTTACCTGGTATATCAGACTTGCTAGGGAACAACTTCTTCCGTGATTTTGCGTTCCAATCAAATAACTGCAGGAAGCCACCAACATAACCTCCTCCACTCTTGGAACCGTGTTTCTCAGCGCCCATATTCAACTGCAGATCTCAAGCTCTCTTCAAAATTTGCAAACTGAAAAAAACAAATATAACAGCTAGCATTGTTTCTAGAACCCCCAAGCTCATCGCAGACAATTTTAGATTAAAGAAATGCTCTTTAAAACAAACATCAATGGTGAGGAAGACGTAGAATAGAAATTTTCTTTTGGAGATTTGTGCCTTTAGGCTACTTTACAACTTGTGAAAGTCAGTAAATGAAAATGGAGGGGATATGCTCAACCATTTTGTCCACTAAATTTGGTCAATTCCATCTTTCCCTTAAAATTGAAAACTATCCTCCTTCAAGAATTCAAAATTTGAGCATTAAAACAACTTTGTATCATCCAAATCTTGGTATATATCTTTCGATCAATTTTTTCTTGATAAACCATTTCAAATTTCCTTTTCTTGAAATCAGCAGAATACCGGAAATCCATAGTCTTAATTAGCTCATTAAATCGTTGCAAAATCAATTTACATTGCAGCTTAAGCAGATACATACCTGATCTTGGATTTCCTAAATCATTCCAATGTCATCTCTTTGCCTTAAAGACTAAAGTTACTCTCAAACAAAGACTTAAAATCTAGTGCTTTCAAACAGAAAATGTGAACTCAGAGTATCAATGCTACCTCTCCCCGTCGTTATCTAGAAAACATATTAAAAAAAATTCTCAAGTGGTGAAATTGGTTTTGCCCCTTTCCTTTTGAATTTGACAACATGATCAAAAGCTCTTAACTATAATTGAACTAAATAATCTGCAAAAATAACAAATTAAAGACATTCAACCCCGAGAATGATCAAACAAAAACATAGCAAAGAATTAAGCATTCCCGTACTAAAAAGGGTTAAAAATTAAAAACCCTACTATCATAACCAATGAGAAGCTAAACAAAATAAACCAAATACTAAAAAATACTGACCCAGAGTCCCAGAGTAAATCAAGTCTCATGCTTACAAATAAAAGGTTAATGATCAAACATAACATAGTACGAAAATGAAGCATTCTCTAATGCAACAGTCATACGAACTGAACAATAAAATCACCATTAAGAAACTAAACGACACTAACCCAATTTATTTTTTTTTATATAAAAAAAACCTATGCGGCTCCGAAGAAATTCGAACTGATTAAAGCTCCTGCTTTTTCAATTTCCCAAGAATGATCAAGCATAAACATACTAAAATGATCAACCTTTCACATATACTCATCATACAAAGTGAACAAAAACAAACCCAAATATGGATTAATAAAAACTTACACGACAGAGAAAAATCAAGACTTGCTAAAGCACCAGCTTTTCAATTCTTGTGGATATATCTGATATAGAAAAAATTATAGCACTGAAGAGACGAGTGAGGTTGTGGTTTTGAGGGTTTTGGGGGGGGGGGGGGGAGTGGAGAATGAAAGCTGTAATGTTGATTGGTCTGAAACAGAGCATTAAATGAGGAAGACGGAGAAAAAAAAATTAAATTTTTGAAAAAAGTGAAAATGGGATTGTTTAAATATTCGAAAGAAGAAAATAATTAATGGTTTCTCCATTAAAGGTTAAAAAGGTTCTAACGTCTCTTTTGTGAAGAGGGAGGGATTTCAAATTCTCTCAACGGGAGGGCGCTCTGATTCCCTGCTTCGAGGTCCACCTTTTGCACTTTGAGGAACCAATTGATTCGCTGATGCATTGGAGATTAACGGAGTAATTAAATTAAGTCAACGACAAAACTTGCATACACGAGAGATGTTTTAAAACATTTACATCTCTTTTTATTAAGGTCCGTAAGACCATATATCTATATTATATTAAAAGTACGAAAATTATTAATCAAATATTGTTTGCTTTTTTTATTTTTAAAAATTTAAGTTTATATTAGATAAAGTAATAATTTAATTATTCTTTAATATTTAGGAACGGTAATTTAACTCATTCCCTAAAATTTAGGATCACTCCCTAAAATTTAAGACTTCAAAATCAATTAAAGATTGTGTACCAAATCCGTCCAAATTTAAGCTATGTAATATAACATATCTGTGAAAAAAATTGTACGTTTCATTAATATATTAAAAATCTTTGGATGGAACACTTTCAATTCCTAAAGTCATAGGAGTATTAGGAAATGTATCAGCACTTTGGAATCATTTTAGCTATAGGAGTCTCTTTTTATTAATATACGTTTGGCTAAAGGAAAGGAAGGACGAGGGTGAAAATCGGAAAAAGAAAAAAAACATATATCAAATTATTTCTTTTAGGTAAAAACAAATATATATATATATATATATATATATATATATATATATATATATATATATATATATATATATATATATATATATATATATGTGTGTGTGTGTGTGTGTGTGTGTTATAAATAGAGAGATTCTACACTTCTATTTAAGGTGAATGTCTTTAATTAGAGAGATTCTAGAGTCCTATTATTGGTAGCTAGATCATCCCACTCCCTATAAATAAAGGGGTCTTCTACCATTGTAATACATCCCTAACAATCTCTAAGTATCAATAAGAATACTTCTCTCTCTCTATTCTCTCTATTGCTCTTGTTCTTGCATTATTGTTCTTGTCTTTATATTATTTCATAACACGTTATTAGCACGAGACTCTACCGTCTCAAGAACCATTCTCGAAAAACCTAAGGTATTTCCCTCTTCCTAATTTAATTTTCGATTATGTCTGACATTACGAAAAGAAAGTTCGTTGCCCTTGAAATTTCGGGCAAGAACTATATGACATGGGTGTTGGATGCTGAAATCCACTTAGATGCTATGGATCTCGGAGACACCATCAAAGATAGAGAAAAAGCATCCACCCAAGACTGTGCGAAGGCCTTGATTTTCTTGCGCCATCACCTTGATGAAGGTTTGAAGATTGAATATCTCACCGTCAAGGATCCACTCATCTTGTGGAACGGCTTAAAGGAGAGATATGACAACCTGAAGTTGGTCACTCTGCCACAAGCACGATATGATTGGGCTCATCTGAGGCTCCAGGACTTTAAGTCCGTTTCTGAATATAATTCTGCAATGTTCAGAATTACTTCTAAATTGAAGCTATGCGGAGATAAAATCTCCGATTATGATATGCTTGAGAAAACGTTTACAACGTTTCATGCCTCCAATATGGTACTGCAACAACAGTACAGAGAGAAAGGCTTTACAAAGTACTCTGAACTGATTTCTCTTCTACTAGTGGCTGAGCGAAATAATGACCTGCTCATGAGAAATCACGAAAATCGACCCACTGGGTCTACACCACTGCCTGAAGCAGATAAGGTGCACTCTCATTATGCCAAACATGAAAAGGGCCATGGTCATGGTCGTAAACGGGGTCATAGCCAGGGACGTAGACAAGGAAGAAATTCCAATGAAGTCCGTCAACCCCCAAGGAGAGATAACCGCCGAAAGCAGAAACGGGGTCATGAAGATCCTAAGGCAAATGGTTCAGAAACTATATGTTATCGTTGCGGTGGGAAAGGGCACTGGTCAAAGACTTGCCGTATACCAAGACACTTGGTTGAACTTTATCAAGCATCTCGAAAGAGAAAAGGCCCTGAAACAAATTTTGTCTATGACGACAACTTGGACATCACCCACCTGGATGTGGCAGACTTCTTTGAGCAACCCGAGGGGAAAATAGACCACCTAATCGGTGATGGGTCCGTGATGAAAGAAGATGGAGTTATTTGATTTTGTTCTACTTATTTGTATTAGTTAGTGAATAAACTAATAGTCATTAGTATTAGCTCGTATTAGTTATTTCATGATGCAATGTTAGCAGTAGTTCTTTAGAATATCTTCAATGTGCTCAAATATCAATAATATTTTTATTTTCCAGTAGGGGTAATCGACTAGCCTGAAAAACTAGTCGATTATCTACTATTTTCGCATTAAAGCTGAAAAACAATTGATCAACAATCGATTGTCTTTGTCTAACAATCGATTGTCGTTAAGACAGTGTAATCTGGAATTTTTCAAAAATCATCCACAATCGATTGTCTTTGTCTAACAATCGATTGTCGTTAAGACAGTGTAATCTGGAATTTTTCAAAAATCACCCACAATCGATTGTCTATGCCTAACAATCGATTGTTGTTATAACAGTGTAATCTGGAATTTTTCAAAATAGCCAACAATCGATTGTCTATACTTAACAATCGATTGTCTTAAAACAGTGTGCTCTGGAATTTTTCAAAATAGCCAACAATCGATTGTCTATACTTAACAATCGATTGTCTTAAGACAGTGCTCTGGAATTTTTCAAAATAAGCCAACAATCGATTGTCTATATTTAACAATCGATTGTCTTAAGACAGTGTGATCTGAAGTTTTTCAAAATAGCAAATAATCGATTGTGTGTGTTTAACAATCGATTGTCAATATTCAACAATCGATTGTTTGTGTTTAACAATCGATTGTTTGAAGAAAATGCTTAAACTGAAATTTTCAAAACTACAAAGTAAATCAATTATGGATAACATATCTGATTTTGTTAGTCAACTGTTAGCAACAGATTTTGAAAATATTATGTGAGACAAACGAATTGAACTTGTTTATTCTTATGTTCGTGTATCTCTTTTGTATGTCAAACTATGGGATAGCAAATATGGATATCTCACAAAGCGAACTTGGATCAACATCCAACTGTATAAGTATTTGCCTAGTTGATTCATGTACTACACATACAATACTCAAAGAAAAGAAATATTTCTCTCAACTAAATATGTGTAAGGCAAACGTTACTACAATCTCTGGAAGTAGTAAATTGATTGAAGGCTCCGGAAGAGCAATTGTAACTCTGCCCAAAGGCACGACGTTAATCATAGAGAATGCAATGTTCTCCTCCAAGTCTAAGAGAAACTTGTTGAGTTTTAAAGATGTACGCCGGAATGGCTATCATATTGAGACAATGGATGAAGATAAACTTGATTATCTTGTCATCACAAAGAATGTCTCCGGCCAAAAGAGGGTTATTGAGAAATTCCCGTCTTTATCTTGTGGCCTGTATTGGACAAGAATTAGTGCAATTGAGGCACATTCAATAGTAAACCAAAGGGTTACTGATTCCAATACCTTTGTACTTTGGCATGATCGATTGGGACACCCAGGATCGGTCATGATGAGACGGATTATAGAAAGCTCATATGGGCATCCGTTAAAGAATTTCAAAATTCTTTCGAATAATGAATGTCCTTGCACTTCGTGTTATCAAGGCAAGTTGATTATCAGGCCATCACCAACAAAGGTTGGGACTGAGTCACCCACGTTTCTGGAACGTATACAAGGGGACATTTGTGGACCTATTCACCCACCTAGTGGGTCGTTTAGGTATTTCATGGTCTTGATAGACGCATCCTGTAGATGGTCTCATGTGTGCCTGTTGTCATCACGCAACCTTGCGTTTGCGAAATTAATGGCACAAATAATTCGACTACGAGCACAATTTCCAGATAATCCAATCAAGTCCATTAGACTGGATAATGCTGCTGAGTTTACATCCCAAGCATTTAATGATTATTGCTTATCAATCGGGATAAAAGTTGAACATTCTGTAGCTCATGTTCACACTCAAAACGGTCTTGCAGAATCGTTAATTAAACGCCTGCAGTTGATTTCAAGGCCATTACTTATGAGAACGAGGCTGCCCACTTCGGTATGGGGTCACGCCATCTTACATGCAGCAATGCTAATTCGTCTCAGACCGAGGAATTACCACAAGTATTCCCCGTTGCAATTGGTTTTGGGTCATGAACCCAATATATCCCATTTAAGAATTTTTGGATGCGCAGTATATGTGCCTATAGCACCGCCATCCCGCACCAAAATGGGTCCGCAAAGAAGGTTAGGAATATATGTTGGGTTTGAATCGCCCTCCATCATTCGCTACCTCGAAACATTGACAGGCGACGTATTTACTACACGATTTGCAGACTATCGATTCGATGAGACACTTTTCCCAAAATTAGGGGGAGAAGTTGGTGTAACCAAACGGGAAATTTTGTGGAAAAATGCATCATTATCTCATCTTGATCCACATACCTCTATTCGTGAAAGAGAGGTACAAAAGATTATCCATTTGCAAAGAATAGCAAATCAAATGCCTGACGCATTTACGGACTTGAAGAGGATAACGAAATCCCACATTCCCGCGGAAAATGTTCCAATCCGTATTGATGTCCCTGTTGGACAATCATCTAGTGTCATAACCAATGAGTTGAATGCACGCCTGAAGCGTGGCAGACCATTAGGTTCCAAAGATCGAAATCCTAGAAAGAGGAAAAAGAACGATCAAAATGACACCACGAAAGAATCTCATGATTTAACAAATTCTGAGATTCATGAAGAATCCATTGAGCCCGAGACTCTGGAAAATACGGAACTATCCCTAAATCCAATTAATATTGAGGCAAATATTAATCGAGTGGATATTGTGGTGGATAATGCCTTTGCTTATAATGTAGCATCTAGCATTATGCAAGAATGTGAGGATCTCGAACCTCAATCTGTTGAAGAATGTCGAAAAAGACAGGATTGGCCAAAGTGGCAAGAAGCAATTCAATCATAATTGAATTCGCTGGCAAACGTGAAGTTTTTGGCCCTATAGTTGAAACACCTAATGGTGTTAAGCCTGTCGGCTATAAATGGGTCTTTGTACGCAAAAGAAATGAGAAAAACGAGGTACAAAGATATAAGGCACGCCTTGTTGCACAAGGTTTTTCTCAAAGGCCTGGTGTCGATTATGAAGAGACATATTCGCCTGTAATGGATGCGATAACCTTTCGTTATCTCCTAAGTTTTGCTGTCCATGAAAAGCTTGACATGCACTTAATGGATGTGGTTACTGCCTATCTTTATGGCTCACTTGATAATGAGATATACATGAAAATTCCCGATGGACTCAAGATGCCAAACGCGCATAATTCAAAATCTCGGGAAATGTTCTCAATTAAATTGCAAAGATCCTTGTATGGTCTAAAGCAATCTGGACGAATGTGGTATAATCGTCTTAGTGAGTACTTGTTAAAAGAAGGCTATATAAATGACGCCATTTGCCCGTGTGTTTTTATAAAGAAAACAACATCGGAATTTGTTGTACTTGCCGTATATGTCGATGACATAAACCTTATTGGAACCCCTATAGAACTCCAAAAGGCAATTGATTATCTAAAGGATGAATTCGAGATGAAAGATCTCGGAAAGACTAAACTATGTCTTGGTTTGCAAATTGAATATTTGGCAAACGGAATTTTTGTTCATCAATCTACCTATACAGAAAAGGTACTGAAACGGTTTTACAGGGATGAAGCACATCCTTTAAGTACACCGATGGTTGTTCGATCACTTGATGTGAACAAAGATCCATTCCGACCACAAGAAAGGAATGAAGAGCTACTTGGTCCTGAAGTACCATATCTTAGCGCAATTGGCGCACTAATGTATCTTGCAAATACTACAAGGCCTGACATATCCTTTTCAGTTAATGTCTTAGCAAGATTTAGCTCGGCTCCTACGAAGAGACATTGGAATGGGATCAAACACATATTGCGGTACCTAAAGGGAACTACCGATATGGGCTTATTTTATGGCAAGAATTGCAGCCCGGATCTTGTTGGTTATGCTGATGCTGGATATTTGTCCGACCCACACAAGGCTCGATCTCAAACGGGTTATGTGTTTACCTGTGGAGAAACCGCCATATCTTGGCGATCGACTAAGCAATCAATTGTGGCTACTTCATCTAATCATGCCGAGATAATTGCTATTCATGAAGCAAGTCGGGAGTGTGTGTGGTTGAGGTCTATAATACATCATATCCAAGACAAATGTGGTCTGAAGTGTGATAAACTACCCACAACTTTGTATGAAGACAATGCAGCATGTATAGCTCAATTGAAGGGAGGATTCATAAAAGGAGATAGAACGAAGCATATTTCACCAAAGTTATTCTTCACACATGATCTTCAAAAGAATGGTGATATCAATGTTCAACAGATTCGTTCAAGCGACAATATGGCTGATTTGTTCACAAAATCTCTACCAAAGTCAACCTTCAAGAAGCTAGTTCACAAGATCGGGATGCGAAGACTTAAGGACATAAATTGATGTTCTTATCAGGGGGAGTTAATGCGCGTTGCACTCTTTTTCCCTTACAAGGTTTTGTCCCACCGGGTTTTCCTTACGAGGTTTTTAACGAGGCAACCAATAGGCGCATATTCAAACATGTGTACTCTCTTTTCCTTACTTTAATTTTTCCCATTGGGTTTTGTTTTAAGGTTTTAACGAGGCACATCATTGAATAGACATTCAAGGGGGAGTGTTATAAATAGAGAGATTCTACACTTCTATTTAAGGTGAATGTCTTTAATTAGAGAGATTCTAGAGTCCTATTATTGGTAGCTAGATCATCCCACTCCCTATAAATAAAGGGGTCTTCTACCATTGTAATACATCCCTAACAATCTCTAAGTATCAATAAGAATACTTCTCTCTCTCTATTCTCTCTATTGCTCTTGTTCTTGCATTATTGTTCTTGTCTTTATATTATTTCATAACAATATATATATATATATATATATATATATATATATATATATATATATATATATATATATATATATATATTGCATTACAGGGCCAAAAATAGTAAATGTCGTTCGCCTTTTAACCTTAAAAAATAAATTTTACAATTGATAAATTTGTAATTTCTGTTAGTTTTCTAATATTTAAGACTTTGAGATTAATTAAAATTTTGCATGTTAAATCTTTCCTTATTAAAATAGGTAGAAAGTACTAATATTTAGGAGTTTAAAATTAATAAACTAGCATTAGTACCCGCGCGATGCGCAGACACAAATATTAAATTGTAGTTTGAGTTATTAGAATTATCTTAAAATTTAAAACTCCCCCCATAACTTATTTCTTTTTATTTTTATTTTTATTTTATATCTTTAAGAATCCAACTCCTTGATTTAGTACTTGTATTGGCCAATATTAAAATATTATGTTTGTGATATGTCTTGTTTGAGCATATTATTTAATAAAATTCTTACTACCATTTTATGTTTCACCGCGAATTCGAATAAGTCTTATCTTCTACATTGTCTTTTTTTTCGGTCAAAAGAAATTTTTTTATTTAAACCAGTATAACTGTACATTACATTTTCTTTGGGACTATAGAACAAATCTCAAAATTGATCAACTATCTACTATACAACCCGAAGGTTGTTTAACTAACTCCTAACATACAAAACTGCGAATATATTCAAGGAGTACATTGTGGATAACAATTTAAGTACTGTAATGTGGTCTGCCATTTTTGCTTCTTCCTTCCAGTGATATGCACCTAAATTGCAATCTGTCTTGCTCTATCAGTAGCATCCTTGCTCGATTGTCTGAATCTTCTTTCATTCTTTTCCATCCAGATATTATATACAGCTGCTGCGAATACCACTCCTAGGATGGTTTTCCTTGGTTTTCTTTTGTTGACTCTATCAGATATCCATTGCACCTCTAGTTCCCAATTGTTTATCACTCTGTTGAAATTCAGCCACCTTAACAATCCTTGCCACAGGGATTGGGAATAAGCGCAAGCAAAGAATAGGTGGTCGTGTGTCTCTACATTACCACTGTCACACAATGAACAAGCCTGATCAGTGTGGATACCCCATTTTTCTAGCCTGTCTACTGTTGCCAAACGTCGATGCAATGGCATCCATAATATGAATTTCTGTTTTGGAAGTATTCCTGGCACCAACACCAATTTTTTCCAAGGAACTTTGGTGAACTGTGGGATAGAATTCATACATGCTCTCTTGATGCTGTAACTTCCCTTCTGGCAGCATGCTTGCATTGCTGGCCAGTCGTGTGCCCACCAGTCCCTAGCTCCAAATATTTTCCTTACCAACCAGCTAGCCTGCTTTGGTGTTTCCATGGTAGCAACTACTTTCCTCTTTATATAATGACAGTGGATCCATTTGATCCATAGCTTATCCTTTTTTTTTTGCATTAGAGCCCATAGCAGCTTTGATAGGGCTGCTTTGTTCCACTTTTCATAGCAAATGACATTCAAGCCTCCAGCTGCCTCTGGTTTACATACTGTTTCCCAAGCTATGGAGGCCCTATGACTTGTCTCATGTTTCCAGTCCATAAGTAGTTCATGCATATTCCTTCCACCAGTTTGATGACTTTCTTTGGAAGTAGGAAGACCTGTGCCCAGTAGGTTTGCATTTCAACTAGGACACTCTTGATCAGTTGGAGTCTTCCAGCATAGGATAAGACCTTGGATGACCAACATCTGATTTTGTCCACTATCCTGTCAACCAAAGGTAGGCATTGTGTAATTGTAATCTTCCTTGTTGACAAGGGAACTCCCAGATATTTGAAGGGGAGCTGCCTTTCTGTTAGTTGAAATTCTGCCAATAGCTTTTCCTTGATTTCTTGTGAAACCCCTGCTATGTACAGGGAGCTATTCTCCAAGTTTTCTTGCAGTCGAGACATCTGGGAGAAGTTATCAAACTCTTTCAGTAATAGCCTCATGGAAATTTCATCTCCTCTACAGCACATCAGGAGATCATCTGCAAAACAGATATGAGTGAGTTGTAACTTGGAACATTTGGGATGGAAGTTGAAGTCTAGGTTCCTGTTTAATTGCTTCAGTGGTCTGTTGAGGTATTCCATGACTAAGACAAACAGGTAGGGAGATATTGGGTATCCCTGTCTTAGGCCCTTCATTGATGTAAATTTGCTGGTAAGACCTCCATTGACTAGTAAAGAGAAGCTTGCTGTAGAGACACACTCCATAATTAAGGTGATCATTTTGTAGGGTACACCAAACTCTAGCAATACTGCCCTAGGAAATCCCCATTCAACAGAGTCATAAGCTTTTCTAATATCCACTTTGATTATGCACCTGGGAGATACTGCTTTCTGGGAGTAAGCTCGAACCAATTCATGAGCCATAATGACATTATCCAAGATGTTTCTCCCCTCTATGAAGGCTGATTGTGCCTGCCCCACCAGATAGTCCACAACTATTTTAAGCCTGTTTGTAAGCATTTTCGCAATAACTTTGTACAGTGTTGAGCAGCAAGCAGTGGGCCTGTATTCCTTGACATAGTTGGGATTCTTCACTTTCGGAATCAATATAACAGTTGTGCAGTTAATTTCTTTCAGTAATTTCCCAGTTTGAAAGAACTTCTGCTCTGCCTCTATAACCTCCTCATCCACAATAGCCAGAATTGTTTGAAGAATTCTGCAGGGTACCCATCTATCCTAGGAGCCTTGTCATTAGGAAGATTATGCATTATCTGACTGATTTCTTCCCTTGTTACTGGAGCTAATAATTGTTGTTGTTGGTGCAGTGATAGATATGGCCCATCTCTAGCCACATTGATATCTATCCCAGGAAGCTGATCTGGTGCTGTGCCCAGTAGTTGTTGGAAGAATTGAATGAACTCCTGCTGGATCAGTTGTGGATCAGTGATCCTCACCTGGTTGTCATTGAGGATGCTACTCACCCTGCTTCTTGCTTGTCTGGACTTCATATACGCATGGAAGTACTTTGTATTGCTATCACCCAACTGGATCCAGTTTGCTCTTGATTTCTGTCTCATTATTTGTTCTTGAATGCCTTCCCACTTTTCAATGTTCTCTAATAGTTTCTTTTCTTCTTCAATCACTGCTTCATTGAAATAATCTTCATTCAGTTTTCCTTGAACTACCCCCAGACCTTCTCTCATTTGTTGCAGCTTTGTATCAATAGATGAATGCTCCTGGTGTCCTGCTCAATTTTCCTCAGTTTGCTCCAAATAGAATACATAGTGTAGCCTTGAATTTGTTGACCCCACACTCTTTGAAATGCTTTCTTGTATTCTTTTTGTTGCATAACTGTTAGTAGTAGCCTATTTGGTCTTTTTACTTTAACTTTAACTATATCAATATCTATCAATATAGGAGTGTGATCTGAACACCCAGGTAACATGTATACTGCTTCCACTCATGTGCAAGAATTGAACCACTGATCATTACCAAAGGCCCATTCAATATGGCTATAGGCTCTGGCTTTAGCATCCCTTTATTGCTCCATGAGAATGAATTGCCTCTTTTGGTAAGCTGCCCCACTCGAATGTCATCAATACACCCCTGAAAATCAGCTATCTCAGAAGGATGCACTGCCTGACCATTTATCCTATCCTCAACCCCTAGCAGACTGTTGAAATCCCCCATTATAAGCCAAGGGTCAGTTTGTTGGACAGCTCTCAAGTCCCTCCATAGTGGCGCTCTGTGTTGGGTAGTGTGTAGGACATATACAAAGGTGATGTAGCTAGTAAAGGTTGAATTCTTATCTTTCACCTGACAATGGATTAGTTGATCAGTGCTCTCCAGTAGTACCACTTGAAGATTGACATCTTTCCACATTATCCATATTCTACCATTAGGAGCATTTACATAGTTGTTCCCTATAGTCCAGTCACCTCCCAGCTTCGTATATATTGCCATTGAGTTCTGCTGCTTCACTCTAGTTTCTAGGCAAGCTATCATATCAATTCTATTAGTCCTCAAGAATTTGACTAACTCTTTTTTTTGTAGGACTTGTTTAGTCCTCTAATATTCCAGGATACAATAATCATGGGGAAACAGTGGATGTAGTACCTCCTGGATCTACTGGCTCTAGGCTGCATTCTCCCTGTTGTTGGTTCCCATCAGGAGGTTCTACTATGGTGAGTATTGCAAATGTATTCCTCCGGGTTACTTCAGCATAGTTGGTCACTTTGTTTTGGTTTCTATCCTTAGGGCCTTGGACAACTGCAATATGCTTGCCTTTGTTATTCCTTTCTACAGCAGGCACCTCTGTTTGTTTGTCATTCTGCTGCCCTTCTATTGTCTCCTCAGTTACAGCTTTTGGTTGCCAATGCACTCGGGTTACCTTCTTTTTCCTCCTTCTCTGTCTCTGGACTTCTACAGTCTGTTGTTTCTCCTTCTGACAGTCACCATTTTTGTGCCCAAACGAGTTGCATTCAAGAACAGAAGTTTGGTTTCCATTCATACTCCACATTTTGTAGCCAGCTTTTCCCATCTGGTATCTCTATGTAGACATTCTCAGGCAGAGGTTGAGTGATATCAACTTCCACAAGAACTCTCGCATAGGAGATTCTTTCGCATTCAGCAGTTAACCTATCAGTGCATAGAGGCTTACCCAATAAGCTTGCTATTCTGCCTAAATTCTCTTCAGCCCAACATTGTATCGGCAGCCCAGGAAAACTGATCCAAATTGGGATAATTCTCATCGACTCGTTCTGAATCTGAAAGTTAGGATCCCATTCCTTCAGAATTATAGGCCTACTGTTGAATGTGTATGGTCCTTGTTGCATGATTAGGTTCTTCTCCTCCATAGACTCAAATTTGAAGATAAAGTACTCATCGTCGTGCAACAACAGTGTATGTGTTGTAACCTCATTCCAAACTCCATAAACATACTTTAACATTTCCTTAAATGACGGATTACCTCCCAAAACATAACCAATTAGGGCATACCTCCATTTCTGGTTCTGAATCTCTATCTCCTTAGGGTTCAATTTTGCGATTTTCACTCCATCCTTCATCATCGGAGGATAGAACTTCAGCTGCATGCCCTGATTTTGAGTCCGATTACCTTTGACTACCTCTGCCATTGTGGGCTTCTGGGTTTCAGTGGAGTACGTGAGTTTCCTAGCCATCGTCATTCCACCTGCAGCCTCCTTCTCCTTCTCCGGCGGTGCCTGCATGACAGTAAGGGAACTCCCCATACCAGGGAACCAGTGTAGAAGAGGCATTGGGGTTAGCTGTTGTGGTATTCCACTCTCAGGTGTGATCACTCTTCCCATATTTACAGTGGGGAAGTGTTTAGTAAGGTCGGTTGGGTGTGGTGGGTGGTTGCCGGCGGCAGGCAGCGGCTCGCTTGTTGTCACTCAAAACAACTCTTTTTTTAATCTTTGCTTATTGCATTATCTATTACTTAACCATGTTATATTCATATGATATTTTATTAGCTTACCAATTGACTTGATATCTTTCTTATTACCCTTTTGATAAACATATATTAATATAAATTCATACTCGTAAAATTTAATTGATTTTGGTTAAAGGCCTAAAATTTTCACTCATCTTTCAGAAATGGTCTATCCATGTCATTCGTTAAAAAAATACTCATTTCATGCCACTGCCGTTAAACATTTGGCCCATCAATGCCATTATCGACTAATAGCTCAATTTTTATTTGGCCATCAATACCACTGCGTTAGTCAATAATGACATGGATGGGCCAAATGTGTAACAACGGTGGCATGAAATGAGCATTTTTAACGGATGGCATGGATAGACCATTTCAAAAAATTAAGTGGCATTTTTAGGTCTTTTCCAATTTATTTTTGTTCTTTTATCCTCTTACTTGAAAATCTTTTTTCATTTAAATCTTTCAATAATATATTTGAGTATTATTTAATTATTTGGTATACTTATACTTAGTTAATTCAAAGTATAGATATTCTCACACTATCTTGATTTTCCTTTTTATACACCATCTTCCCTACTATGAATTTTTAATTAGTTTTTTACATTAATTTTTACCAATAAATAAAATATATAATATCACATTTTATTTTGAGTTATAACTTTGAATTAGTTTAAAATATTAATAGATAATTTTTTATTATTATATTTTAGATCTATTAAATTTTCTTATAATTGTTTTTTGTATCATGTTAATTTAATTTTTTTTTGGTAATTAAAATTATATATTAATCACCAAAGAGATTATGTTACAAATCCATAGTACAGCTCAACACAGCTGACTATCTAATAATAAAACACTACCCAACTAAACTATGCCTAGGAGGTTACAGAAAAAAATTGTTGAAGCTGCAGGTTAATTTTCGGAGTACTCCTAACATTACATACATACGCTATGGATCTAAGTAGTTGGTCACTAGTACAGAATACATTTTCAAATATCCTCGAGTATAGTATAGAACAATTCTGCAATTGTCATTTTGAAGATATGTGCTCGGCTTGACTTCCCTTTAGCTTTGGTAACTGCCCAGTGAATAAGTTGTTCCCAGTTCTGTGCATTTGGTGGGGAGACTCTGGTCCATAACATAACGTGCTTACTCAGTTGCCTTGTAAAAGGACATCCCCAGAAGAGGTGATCTCTATTATCCACTGCTTGGTTACAGAATACACAACTGCTATTTAAACGTGCTTGCCAATGGTTCAACCTTGCTTTAGTAGGAAGCCTATCCTGAAGAACCAACCATAAATTGAACACTGCCTTGGGTCGAGCATAATTTTGTATGGTGAGGTTCTTCCAATAAACTCTGGGAAGCTGGCCAATCTGCAGCAGATATAAGAGTCTTATAGTACCAACTGGTTTCTGCATCAACTGGAAATGCTTCAATAGAACAGTAGCATCAAATATCTTTTTTACCATCCAACTAGCCTGCTTAGGAGTACTCATACACTCTAACTGCTGATGTTTGATATATATTGAGTGAATCCATCGAACCCATAGTACATTTTTTTTATGAGCCAAGTCCCAACAAAGCTTAGCAATAGCAGCTCTATTCCACAGTGATAGGTTAAGAAGATTCAAACCTCCAGCTGATTTTGGCAAACACATCTTATCCCAGGCTACATATGCTTTCTTGGATATATTGGCAGAACCAGTCCATATGTAGGACCTGCAAACTGCTTCCAACATTTTAAGAATCTTAACTGGCAGTAAGAACAGTTGAGCCCAGTAGGATTGAATACCAAAAATCACAGACTGGACCAAGTGAATTCTGCCAGCATAGGAGAGTTTCCTGGCAGTCCAGGAAGTGATTCTATTAGTAATTCTATCAACCAAAGGTTGCCATTGAACTAAGTTCATCTTCTTGGTAGACAAAGGGACTCTCAAATATTTGAAAGGAAGTTCCCCATGTACATAACCAAGTAGAGAAGTGATTTGCTATTGGATAGAAGTATCCACACCTCCAAAGTACACTGAACTTTTGCTAAGATTAGCTTTTAGTCCAGATGCATCAGTGAAATGAGAGAAATACTGGAACATAACTTCTACTGATCTGTATTCCCCTTTGACAAACAACAACAGATCATCAGCAAAACTGAGGTGAGTAATACCTAGTCTTTTGCATCCAGGATGAAAAGAAAAAACTTTGCTTTTCTTCAATTCAGCCAGGGATCTACTGAGGTATTCCATCACTATGGAAAATAAGAATGGGGAGATTGGATCTCCTTGTCTGAGTCCCTTTGCTGCCTGAAATGGTTCCACAGTTTCCCCATTAACCAGCACAGTATAGCTAACTGTTTGCACACATTCCATGATCCATCTGATAAACCTGTTTGGAAATTCCAAAGCTTTCATCACCTGTTGTAAAAATATCCATTCAACTGAATCATATGCTTTCTGCAAATCAATTTTGATCATACATCTAGGGGACATATGAGTTCTTGAGTAGCCTTTGATCAATTCATGGGCCAATATAATATTATTAGCAACCTTCCTGCCAGGTATGAACCCAGACTGAGCTTCACAAATGATACTGGACATGATTCCCTGCAGCCTATTAGCCAATATCTTTGATATAATTTTATAGACAACTGAGGAGCAAGCTATAGGTCTAAACTCTCTCACTGCTTGAGGATTTGGAACTTTGGGTAACAGAGTAAGTGAAGCACAGTTAGCTGGTCTATACATTTTACTGGTTTGAAAGAAATGCTTGACTGCCTTAATTATAAGCTCTCCAGTGATATGCCATGACTGCTTAAAGAAGAAAGCATTATATCCATCTATCCCAGGAGCCTTATCATCACCAATGGACTTTAAACTGTCCAGAATCTCAGAGTCCATAATATCAGCAACTAACTCTTTCTTCTGGTTAAGAGTAAGCCTTGGTCCATTGTTCATATACATCTTGTTTATTGTTGGCAGTGATGTAGCTGAGGTTCCCATAAGTGATTTAAAAAACTCCTTGATCTCTTTTCTGATGTCATCTGGATTGTTAATTTTGATTCCATCATCTGTAACCAATTCAGTTATATTTTTGTATTTGTTCCTCTCCTTCAACACAGCAGAGAAATATTTACTGTTAGAATCTCCCAACTTGATCCATCTAGCCCTGGACTTTTGTTGCAGTATATGTTCCTCAATTGCTGACCATTTTGTTAGAAACACGTTCTCAATGCAATATACTAAACGTGTACTCTTTTGTAGGTTTTGATGAATGACAAACGAAGCAAAAAATGATATATGACGGAATTCAAGTACAAGCGCACAATGGTTGCGAATAAGATTGAAGTTCAAGATATAGCTTTTAATTGTTATTGAGTTGTTCTAAAATTGTAATCTCGATCCTATAACTTGACTCATAGTATGGCCTCTCTCATAAAACTATTTTCCAAAATCATGCATATTTAATTCTGTGTCAAAAAGATTTTAAATCATGCATATTTACATTAGACAAAATGTTTTCTAAACATGCCTCAAAAATCTGGGCTAAAATAATCGATTATGTACTTATGATAATCGATTGTTTCTGAGCCAAGACTGCATGACAATCGATTATGAATTAATGGTAATCGATTGTGAGTAAGACAGTGAACATCAGGTTTTTCCAAATCTGCATGATAATCGATTGTGAACAAATGACAATCGATTGTTGTTGAGGTAAAGTTTTTCAATACTCAAAAATAATCGATTATGAACTAATGATGATCGATTGTGTTGAGTTGATGTCTTCCAGTGATTTTAAATTTAATTAAGTAATCGATTATGTCTTTAGATAATCGATTATCACTGAGACAGTAAGTTTTATGATTTTCAGAAAATAACAAGTAATCGATTGTTGCAAAGGACAATCGATTGTTGAAGCTAGCCGTTGTCAAATGATTTTCAAATACCATAAGGTAATCGATTATTGATTCTAGATAATCGATGTTCTGCTTAAAATCTGGAAATGATTTTTAGAACGTTGCTGAAGTAATCGATTATTGATTCTAGATAATCGATGTTCTGCTTAAAATCTGGAAATGATTTTTAGAACGTTGCTGAAGTAATCGATTATTGATTTTATATAATCGATGTTCTGCTTAAAATCTGGAAATGATTTTTAGAACGTTGCTGAAGTAATCGATTATTGATTTTATATAATCGATGTTTTGCTTAAAATCTGGAAATGATTTTTAGAACGTTGCTAAAGTAATAGATTATAGATTATGTATAATCGATTGTGAAGCGTTAAATCTGGGATTGATTTTTAAACTGACTGGCAGATAATCGATTGTTTGGTCTTAATAATCGATTATCACTGAGTAATTTCAGCAACTCTTAATTGGCAATTAGACAACGGTTGAACCAACTTTTTCAACTATAAATACAGCTTCATTTCAGTGTTTTAAAAACAACAACATACACAAACTGATCATTACATTGCTATAAGCTTTCATTCAATTGTTCTTCATTTTCTACTCATTTCATAAAGCTTTTGAGAGCCATATTATTGCTTAAAGTTGTTGTGATCTTGAACATATTCTTTTACTCATATCTACTCAATAAGGAGTACTTTAGTTAAGTGAGTGTCCAAGTATTTGATATACTTGTAAGAGAATTGCGATTCTCTTGTTTCAAGGAACTTGCGTTTCCTTGGGTGAAGTCTTTGAGATTGCGATCTCCGAGCAACTGTTTGAGGCTTGTGTCCTCAAGTGTGTAACGGTTTGTTGAGCACCCTTAAGCTTAACAAGATAGTGAAAAATCTCGAGAGAGTCTCTCGGGGACTGGACTAACCACGTTGGTGGCCAACCAGTATACATCTTTGTGTAAGTTTATTTTTCTGCATTTATTTTACTTCCTGCAAAGTTTAAATTCCGCAAGAAAATGCTAAATTCTATTAATACGCTATTCACCCCCCCTCTAGCGTAAAGCGTAGTTTCTAACAATTGGTATTAGAGCCCAACTCTCTGAAAACTTAACCGTTTGAGAGAACCATCCATGGCTTCTACTCTTGACTCTTTTGCAGGAATTGAAGAAGGACAATGCTCTACACGACCTCCTCTATTCAACGGCACAAACTACTCATACTGGAAGGAGAGGATGCAAATCTTTGTGCAATCAAATAGCTTTCATTTGTGGAAAGTATTCACCAATGGAAACCAAATTCCAACCAAGAAGGTGGAAGACGAATGGGTTCAAAAGACCGAAGAGGAATATACCGCGGAGGATATTCGTAAGGTTCAAAATAATGCCAAAGCTATAAATTTATTATATTGTGCTGTTAATGCTAACGACTACAGGAAGATATCATGTTGCAAAACAGCAAAAGAAATGTGGGATAAGCTTGAAGTGACATACGAAGGAACCGACCAGGTACGAGAAGCTAAAATTGATTTCTTAACTCACTCTTATGAACTATTCCACATGAAGGAAGGAGAGAAAGTAGACGAAATGTTTGAGCGATTCTCAATGATCGTGAATGATCTACACGCCCTCAAAAAGACGTTTACGGATAGAGAACTTGTCCGGAAGATCCTCAGAAGTCTCACTCCGGCATGGCGATCAAAGGCCGATGCGATCCAAGAATCCATTGGCATCACAAATGTCACAATTGACGCATTAAGAGGTAATCTCAAAACCTATGAATCAACTATACTTAACCCGTTTGTTGATGATCAAAGAAGGCAAAGGATTGCTCTAAAGGCTAGCCAACCACAAATTGATGAGGAAGGTGACAACGAGTTTGGACTCCTTATCAAAAGGTTTCAAAAATTCATGCGCAAAGAGTATGAACGCAAGAACAAAAAGCAAGGCGATCAACTAAAATGCTATGAATGCGGAGAAACCGGGCACATAAAATCAAATTGCCCTAACATCAAAAAGGAGAAGAAACCCTTCAAAAAGCAACGTGCATACATCTCTTGGGGAGGAGATTCCGGAGATGAAGCAAGCGAAGAAGAAGACGATGAAGCAGCAAATTTATATCTCATGGCTCAAGAAGACGGCAAAGACGAGGTAAGTCAAATCTCTTCTCAAAATTTCTTTACTCTTGATGAAATGAGAAATGCTTTTGATGAACTATATGCTGAATTTATCAAAGCTTCAAAAACTGTCAAAAGTGTTAAAGAAAGCGCTTCTTTAAAAGAAAAAGATTTTCAAACACAGCTTTCATTAAAAGAAAAAGAATTAGAAAAACTGGTTTTCGAAAATGAGAAGCTAAAAGAGGAAAACAAGTTTTATGGAAAAAGAAGTGCTGATAAACCTGAAGGTTCTACTAGAAACTGTTCTTCTTGTGTGCTTCTTAAGAATGAAGTAGCTAGACTTAAAGGCACATTAGATAAGTTTAATTCTTCGCATAAAAACTTGAATGATGTGCTTGTTAATCTAAAATCAACTAAACATGGAATAGGATTCAAGAATGAAGAAAAGGTTGGTGCTAAACCACAACAACCTAGAGCTCAACCTAGGACTAATAACCAAAATGCTTATCCTAGAAGTAGAAATCCTAGAAATAACTTGCATGTTAGACCAAATAGTGAAAATGCTAGAAGACCTAGAAATGATGCATATTTTAGGCCAAACCTTGAACAATTTAGAAGACCAAGAAATGACCCTCCACCTAGAAATAGATATTCTAGAAATGATGCATATTTTAGACAAACTTGTGAACCTCCTAGAGCTCATAATAGGAGAAACAATGGTGTTCAAAGTAGAGTAAGCAACCTTCATTCATCTAGTTACTATGTACCTAGAAAAATGCATAATCCCAACGTGACTTGTCATTATTGTAGACGTATTGGTCATATTGCTCCCGCTTGCTTTACTCGTCATAGACATATAAATCAATTGCATCATTATAACATGCCTAACCCTCAAGGACCCAAGATGGCATGGGTACCTAAAGAACATTAATTTGTTTTGTAGGTGTGTTTGAAGGGATCAAGTGTACTATGGTACCTTGATAGTGGATGCTCCAAACACATGACGGGAGATGAATCCAAATTCCTTCAACTAGAGCACAAAGAAGGAGGAAGTGTCACATTTGGTGATAACAATAAAGGAAAAATCATCGGCATTGGTTCGGTAGGTAAGGACGAAAACTCCTCTATTAAACATATACTACTTGTGAAAGGTTTGAAGCATAATCTCTTGAGCATAAGCCAATTATGTGACAAGGGAAATCTTGCTCTATTTAATTCGGATGAATGTCTTGTATTTAGACGTAGTGATTTCAAGATCATACTTCGTGGTTTTAGAATTGATAATATCTATATGATTGATCTTGCAAACTCCTCACCCGAATATGTTGATTGTTTAGTAAGCAAAGAGGATAACTCTTGGCTATGGCATCGTAGAGTAGCACACATGAACATGCATCTTTTGAACAAGCTTCTTTCTCAAAACTTAGTAGTTGGTCTTCCCAGTTTAAAGTTTGAAAATGATTCTATTTGCGATTCTTGTCAAAAAGGGAAGCAAACCAAAGCATCTTTTAAATCCAAGAATATTGTTTCAACGTATAGACCTTTGCAATTACTTCACATGGATTTATTTGGTCCCTCTCGTATTGAAAGTCTTGGTAAAAATAAATATGTTTTTGTAATTGTTGATGACTTTTCTAGATTTACTTGGACTCTATTTCTTGCAAATAAAAGTGATGCTTTTCAAAATTTCAAGTATTTCCTTAAGCGTGTTCAAAACGAAAAGGAATCGACCGTCACTTCGATTAGAAGTGATCATGGGGGAGAGTTTGATCACAATCTCTTTGCGGATTTTTGTGACGAACTCGGAATCGAACACTCCTTTTCCGCTCCACGGACACCACAACAAAATGGGGTGGTGGAAAGGAAAAATAGGTGTCTCGAAGAGATGGCAAGAACCATGCTCGACGAAGCTAAGATTCCCAAATATTTTTGGGCGGACGCCGTGAGTACCGCTTGCTATGTTTTAAATAGAGCAGCAATTCGGCCGATACTCATGAAAACCCCATATGAACTTTATAAGGGTAGAAAACCCAACATTTCTCATTTACGTGTTTTTGGTTGTAAATGTTTTGTTCATAATAATGGGAAGGACCAATTGGGTAAGTTTGATGCTAAATTGGATGAAGGTATTTTCATTGGTTATTCCTCACGTAGCAAAGCATATAGGATCTTTAACAAAAGAACCCAAATTGTGGAGGAATCCCCTCATGTTGTGTTTTCCGAAGATAATACTCGCTTGGCGAGAAAGGAATCCGGTTTTGATCTTGCAGGTATCTTGGATAGCTTGAAAGATAAAATCCAAGAAGAACCTTCAAAGGAAAACAAAAATGAAATTAGGGAACAACCAACGGAAGAAGCGCCACAATTAGAAAAAGGAATAAATACGCCTAACGAGTGGAGAACGATCAAGGATCATCCTCTCGAACAGGTAATCGGCGATGTTGGAGAAAAGGTAAGTACCCGAAACTCTCTTAAGAACACTCTAGGACACAATTCTTAAGAGTTCACGGCATTACTTGTTAACACTAGTGTAATTTATTAATTTCGCTATAAATTACTAACTTGAGCGTCGGAGACGTTTAAATCTATTTTGCAGGTACCACCCCAAAGGTAGGGGGAATTATGAAGTTTTAGCACAAAATAATCGATTATTTTCTGTGCAGTACATCGATTATCAGTATCAATAATCGATTGTTTATGACTGATTATTACTATTATGCATCTGTGTTTAATTTTTTACTTCCTAAATTGCATAATCGATTTCCGCCTCAGTCATTCAGCAATGCTTTCTACAACAATCGATTATTTTTTCATACTATCGATTATTTGACAAATTCTGATATTCTCCAAGTTCACTGTATCAAATTAGTTCCCTAAATAATCGATTACCAAGAATTGACAATCGACTACTTCATATTAATTTTTTGTTACCGTTTGGCTCCTCAATCGATTCCTGTCAGGTCTTAAATGCTCCATAATCGATTACCAAAATTTAACAATCGATTATTTCATTCAAATTTTTTACCGTTTGACTCAAGAATCGATTTGTCAGATTCAAAATCTCAATCAAACAGTAAATACAATCGATTATTTCAGTTCAATAATCGATTATCTAACGGTCAGTATTTTTAATTCTTACCGTTTTCTGACTGCTCCTAAACCAAAATCTCAGCAAATGTCTCCATTCAATGCTTGATAATCCTTTCCTCTATAAATAGGCATCATAAGAGCTCACATTCACCCACTCAAGCACTATCTCTAGTATTCAAAAGCTAAATCTCTTCTATTTTCTTTGCCAAATTCCAGCAGTCTTTCTCCTAACATGTCTGGACGATCTTCAAAACGTTCCCGATCCAAACATGGCGCATCAGCCTCAACCGCCCCTCCTCCTTTAAATTTTCCATACCAAGACGGTTCCGTCTTGTTCTTTGAAACTGAAAATGAACTCACAAGGTTCCTATCAAAATTTGAGAAACGCACCATTCTTCCTCCTCGGTTCTCAAATAGTAAACTCCTTGAGCCTTTCACCCCTGCCGCAAATATGTTAAAGGAGTGTCAACTATATGACTTCTTGCTTCTCACTCATCCTCACATAAACACAACTCTCGTTCAAGCTTTTTACTCAAACCTCCATAAAGATGAAGATGGCGAACTTGTCACCTCCATTAATGGGGTTCAAATTCTTCTCTCTGAAGAGAATCTCCACACCATTGCCCGCCTTCCAAATGAAGGTGAAGACCTTTACCGGTATATTGATAAGGCCGGGGCTCTCTTTGATGAAACCATCCTTCTCCACCAAGCCGGTATAACCTCCTATGATCCATCTATCTCTACCCGTCGTCCTACCATAACGGGAATGGATCCAAACTACCGGTTGATTCTTTACTTCATCACCCGAGTCCTCAAGCCTAGACGGCACAATCACACCACCATCTCCCAGGAGGATACCAAACTTCTACATGCCATTGTCACCGGAGCCAAAATAAATTGGTGTCAGCTCATCAAAATTCATATGCTCGATGCCATCGGTGATGACATGCCTCTTCCTTATGCCCTCCTCATTATGAACTTCCTTGAAGCATCCGGATTTGTCACGGAAAATGGTCCTCTCAAAAGGAGTACCAAAATTTGGGAAATCTCGGAGTCTTCTTTCCATCATGATGGTGATCATGCTCCAGCTCCTTCTTCAAGTCGTCCACCCCGTCGTGCTCGTTCGTCCCAAGAGCCTACTCTCCAAACCATATCCGACCAGCTTGCTCAACTCACTCATGAGATCCATGGATACTTTGATCATGTCAATTATCCATATGCAGCTCTCGTTCCTTTTGAAGCAGCGCCGGATAACGAGGCGGACAACGACGGAAATGAATAAAATTTTTTTTGTGTTTTGTGTGGTTTTTGCTGTTGTTCTCTTTGGTTCCCATTGATGTACCCTCTTTTTTTCCCAACAAATAAACCTTGTTTATTTCATCTTTTTGCATCTTTCCTTACTATTTTTTGCTAATGGCAAAAGGGGGAAGAAAACGGGATATCTGGTATGCACCACCTCTTAATTCATTGATTGCTTATAAGCTAAAATTGAGGGGGAACAAGAACAAAATTGCATAATTGTTACTTGTCTTGAATTGTCAATATCTTTTGCCTAAATTGCATATCCCGCTTAATGTTTGCCATTATCAAAAAGGGGGAAATTGTTAGAAACACGTTCTCAATGCAATATACTAAACGTGTACTCTTTTGTAGGTTTTGATGAATGACAAACGAAGCAAAAAATGATATATGACGGAATTCAAGTACAAGCGCACAATGGTTGCGAATAAGATTGAAGTTCAAGATATAGCTTTTAATTGTTATTGAGTTGTTCTAAAATTGTAATCTCGATCCTATAACTTGACTCATAGTATGGCCTCTCTCATAAAACTATTTTCCAAAATCATGCATATTTAATTCTGTGTCAAAAAGATTTTAAATCATGCATATTTACATTAGACAAAATGTTTTCTAAACATGCCTCAAAAATCTGGGCTAAAATAATCGATTATGTACTTATGATAATCGATTGTTTCTGAGCCAAGACTGCATGACAATCGATTATGAATTAATGGTAATCGATTGTGAGTAAGACAGTGAACATCAGGTTTTTCCAAATCTGCATGATAATCGATTGTGAACAAATGACAATCGATTGTTGTTGAGGTAAAGTTTTTCAATACTCAAAAATAATCGATTATGAACTAATGATGATCGATTGTGTTGAGTTGATGTCTTCCAGTGATTTTAAATTTAATTAAGTAATCGATTATGTCTTTAGATAATCGATTATCACTGAGACAGTAAGTTTTATGATTTTCAGAAAATAACAAGTAATCGATTGTTGCAAAGGACAATCGATTGTTGAAGCTAGCCGTTGTCAAATGATTTTCAAATACCATAAGGTAATCGATTATTGATTCTAGATAATCGATGTTCTGCTTAAAATCTGGAAATGATTTTTAGAACGTTGCTGAAGTAATCGATTATTGATTCTAGATAATCGATGTTCTGCTTAAAATCTGGAAATGATTTTTAGAACGTTGCTGAAGTAATCGATTATTGATTTTATATAATCGATGTTCTGCTTAAAATCTGGAAATGATTTTTAGAACGTTGCTGAAGTAATCGATTATTGATTTTATATAATCGATGTTTTGCTTAAAATCTGGAAATGATTTTTAGAACGTTGCTAAAGTAATCGATTATAGATTATGTATAATCGATTGTGAAGCGTTAAATCTGGGATTGATTTTTAAACTGACTGGCAGATAATCGATTGTTTGGTCTTAATAATCGATTATCACTGAGTAATTTCAGCAACTCTTAATTGGCAATTAGACAACGGTTGAACCAACTTTTTCAACTATAAATACAGCTTCATTTCAGTGTTTTAAAAACAACAACATACACAAACTGATCATTACATTGCTATAAGCTTTCATTCAATTGTTCTTCATTTTCTACTCATTTCATAAAGCTTTTGAGAGCCATATTATTGCTTAAAGTTGTTGTGATCTTGAACATATTCTTTTACTCATATCTACTCAATAAGGAGTACTTTAGTTAAGTGAGTGTCCAAGTATTTGATATACTTGTAAGAGAATTGCGATTCTTTTGTTTCAAGGAACTTGCGTTTCCTTGGGTGAAGTCTTTGAGATTGCGATCTCCGAGCAACTGTTTGAGGCTTGTGTCCTCAAGTGTGTAACGGTTTGTTGAGCACCCTTAAGCTTAACAAGATAGTGAAAAATCTCGAGAGAGTCTCTCGGGGACTGGACTAACCACGTTGGTGGCCAACCAGTATACATCTTTGTGTAAGTTTATTTTTCTGCATTTATTTTACTTCCTGCAAAGTTTAAATTCCGCAAGAAAACGCTAAATTCTATTAATACGCTATTCACCCCCCCTCTAGCATAAAGCGTAGTTTCTAACACATTTTTGTAACTGTAATATCAGCTCTTTCTCTTTAAGTTGAAGAGCATCAGTGTAATCCAAGTTCATCTGGTGTTGGATGGTCCTCAATGCACTTCTACTTGTCTCAGTTCTGTGTACAATATTTTTAAACTCTCTAACGTTTAGAGCTTTTAACTTTGGCTTCAACAACTTAAGATTACTCCACATTTCCTTAAGAGAACCCTGAGTGGTAGTTGGCCAGTTCTCACTGATGATTTGTTGAAAGTCCTCATGGTTAGCCCATGCATTATAAAATCTGAAGGGAATCTCTCTGGACAAAATATCACCAGTTAAGGTGAGTGTCATAGTAGAATGATCATAAATAAGAGGAGAACCATATACTGTTTGTATATGGTTCCATTTAAGCATCCATTCATAATTCCCTAGAATTCTGTCCAGCCTACTGCAAACTCTATCCTTGCCAATTTGCTTGTTGGACCATGTGAAGAAATCACCTTTCCATGGAAGTTCAAATAATCCAGCTTGCTGAATACATTGTATGAAATCCAGAATCTCAGATTGTTTAACTGAGTTACAAGACTGCCTGTCATTGATAGACATTATAGCATTAAAATCACCTGCAACCAACCAAGGGTCTGTTATAACAGCAGACATATTCATTAGATGTTGCCATAAAGTTCTCCTTTGCTCCATACTATTAGAACCATATACCACAGTCAGATAGCAAACCGGAACACCTGTATATGTCATGACCTTACAATGAAGAAATTGAGCATCCTCTTGGATACCAGTGACCAATATCTTCTTGGAATTCCATAATATCCAAATTATGCCATTAGCTGATCCTTTATAATTAGAAAGAAGACTCCAACCAGGTGCCAACAGCTTAACAATTTTGTCTGCATTAACCTCCTTAACCTTTGTCTCAACTAAGCCAACTAAGTTAAAATTATTTGATCTAATAAATTCATTAACCTCCTTTTGTTTATACATTTTATTTACACCCCTAATATTCCAAAATAAACACTTCATTTGATATGACTAGGGCCCCCATCATCTAGGGGATTAGCTGATCTACTCTCTGACATAACATGAAATCTATTGCTCATCACCACAGGAGATAGATGAGGGAAGTTTGTAAGGTTGAAATCTGAAGATTGAACCTGTTTGCCTTTGTCTATCTGTTTATGAACATCTGGTTCACCTATAGGAGCCACAATTTCCTTGGTAGATACAACACTCTTCAAAGTATCCTATTGCTGATTAGGAACATCTTACTGCTGTAAGTTACTCTGGTTTGGAGCTTTTGGTCTCCATTCCTGTAGTACTTTAGTTTTCAGCACCTGGTTGGCTTGTGGAGGTTTAGGATTAGCCATACAGTTATGTCCAACCATACAACATTTCTCACAGTATAAATGCTTCCAATCATATACCACATTCTGCAGAAGTTTCTTCCCATTTGGATCAATTAATTCAATCTCACTTGGTAGCTCTTTGGACACATTCATTTCAATAAGCATACGAGCATATGAAATTCTAGTCTGCTTGGTGGTACACTCATCAGCAAAAATAGGTCTGCCCAAAACACTGGCTATTCTACTTAAAGTTCTGCAACCCCAACATGACATAGGCAGATTAGGGAATTTTACCCACAATGGAATCTCAGTTGGAAAAGCTTCTTTGAAATCAAAATCAGCAGACCACTGTTTTAAAATAATTGGTCTATTTGCAATAGAATAAGGACCAGCACATAGTACTTCTTTAGCATCATCAATCGATTTAAATTTCACAACATAATAACCCTCTTCATGATAAAATAGATCTGGCTCAGGCACATGCGACCAATGCAAGCTAATAAATCTCTTCATTGCATTGTATCCTGGAGTAGATCCTAGAACGAAAGCCACTAGTGCAATTTTCCATCTATTTTCTTCCATCTCGACTTCAATTTCGTCCAAAAAACCCACTGGTTTGCCATCTATAATAGTCGGGGGAATATATTCAAGAGACATACCATTAGAAGAAAATCGATTTTGCTGAAACAGATTTGCCCATTTTTTATTCTCATTAGATTTGGTACCCTCCTCTGGTTTGCTTTGATCGGTACTCTTCAATTGACACTGCATGTGCTCGCTTCCACTATTAGCTTGTACCATCGGAATTAATGGTACATCTGGAGGTCCTTGACTTCTAGGTAAACTTTGAGAAATAGGAGGATCTGCAGGTGGAATCACTGGTCCAGATTGAGACTCTGAGTTATTATCAACCTTATCAGCTACTGTTGGAAGTACGGGAACTCCATATGGCTGCGAATCTACAGTTGCATGAGGCAATGAAACAGTATCTTCAGTGGGCTTCAATGGAACAGTGTTAACCGACTGTGGCACAGTGTTGACAGATTTTGGGAAAACATTGTTGTTTGCATAGATTGGCACCAGAACTTTCTTAGGTCGGCCTCTCCCTCTCGCCATGGCACCCTCAGCGCAGGTTAAACTACATACGCAGAGGAAGCAGAGAAGAAGAAGAAGCAGTAAAAGTTAGAGAGAAGGAAGAGCTTCTCTCTCTAATTTTCATTCTATTTTAATATTAGATACAAATTAGACATTAATTTTCGTTCATTAAATTACCCACATTAGATTTTTGTATTTTCTTAGTTTTAATTTATTATCCAATAATTGTAATCAAATCTATAGTTTGAGTATTTTCACCATAATTTAATTTAAATCTCAAGTTTAAATCATATTTCCCTTCTATTTCTAATATTAAATATTTTTAAATTTTTTTATTGTTGCTATTAAGTTACCAAATATATAGTATTTTATTTTCTTATAGCTATCATTCACATGCTTCGTTAATTGATACCATAATCTGTTTTTTTTTTTAATTTAGCTTCCATTGATATCAACAAATGTACAAGAAGGTGTTCTTAGTGGTAGTATAGACTAACTATCACTCAATACACAAACAATACTGCTATTACAATTCAACTAATAGCTAAGGATAGTAATTAAGTTGTCGCAGCCCCTTTACCCATTTCTTGCATTTCCTGCCTCGTGCATGAATAAGAATTGCAATATCTCGGCAGACAAGGTTATCATCAAATGGTTTCTTCTCAAATCTGATAGCATTTCTGCATTATCGAATCATCGATACTGTGGTGACAAAGGCAGTGGCTATCACAGCCTTTTTAAACAGTTTACTTCTGGCGTTGCAACAAATCCATGTCAATTCATCCTTCCAGCATCCTATAGTTCTATTGCAACCCAACCAGCAGCAAATACTAAACCAAATCTTACTTGTAACTGGACAATTAAAATACAAATGATCAAACTTTTCAATGTTTTGATTGCAAAATACACAGTTTTCTTCTACACTTATGCCAAACTTCAGTAATCTGTCAACTGTTGGCAATCTACCATGAGCAGCCATCCACGCAGTAAACTTATGTCTAGGCAAGACATTAGTTGTAGCCATTAAGTTCTTCCACTCCACTCTAGGAAAAACTGGAAGCAAAGAATGGTATAAAGAATGTATTTGAAACTTTCCAGATTTACAAAAACCTGAAAGTCTGATCAAAAGATCTCCTTGCATACTGTTGACAGCCATAACAGGAGTTTTGCACTCTATTATCTTCCTGATTACCCATGAAGCAGTTTTTGGAATAGCCATTGACTCAATGTCATCACTCTTTATGTAATAGAAGTGAATCCATTTGATCCAGAGACAATCGTTTTTCCTTGCCTAATCCCATAGTAACTTAGATATAGCAGCTTTGTTCCAAGTCTGAATATCTATGAGATTTAATCCTCCAGCAGTAACAGGCCTACATATTTTATCCCAAGCTATCAACGATCTTCTGGTTACTGTTCCATTGCCAGTCCAGAGGAATGATCTGCAAATAGCTTCAATTGCTTTCACCACCTTCTTAGGTAAGATGAAAATCTGGGACCAGTAGGTTTGAACTCCAAATAATACTGATTTGATAAGTTGACATATGCCTGCATAAGATAAGAATTTGGCAGACCAGCAGGTAATCGTAGCAGTGATTTTCTCAATCAGTGGCAAATAGTGATGTATATTTAACTTCTTAGAGTGTAATGGAATGCCCAAGTACTTGAATGGGAGATGCCCTTCACTGAACCCCAAGTCCTCTAGAATACCCTCTCTTTCAATCTGAGAAATGCCAGCAAAATATACAGCACTCTTAGACTTATTGGCAGAAAGTCCAGATGCTGCAGAAAATGATAAGAATGCATCATGCAGTAATTGAATAGATGTTAAATCAGCTCTACAGAATAATAACAAGTCATCTGCAAAGCAAATATGAGAGCAGTTGAGCTTCCTGCATCTAGGATGAAAGTTAAAGTCACCATTCTTATGTAACTGATTCAGAGTTCTGTTAAGATATTCCATCGCAATAACAAATAGGTAAGGAGACATAGGATCTCCTTGCCTAATACCCCTTCTGGCTTGGAATGGTTTAGTGAGTCCCCCATTAATCACTAAAGAATAGGTCACAGATGAAACACAAGCCATAATCCAATCCACAAACTTTGCAGGAAATCCAAGATCAACCAACATCTGCTTAAGGAATCTCCATTCAATGGTATCATAAGCCTTCCTTAAGTCAACCTTTAATACACACCTAGGTGATATACCTTTCCTGCCATATCCCTTGAACAGCTCATGACTGAGTAGAACATTATCTAAAATACTCCTCCCCTCAATGAATGTTGACTGACCTTTCCCAATAATGATGTCAATGACAGCTTCCAATCTTCTGGTAATGACTTTAGAAATAATCTTGTATAGAGTGGTGCAGCAAGCAATGGGCCTAAAATCCTTTACTGTTTTAGGAGTTTTAACCTTGGGAACAAGAGCAATAGCTGTAGTGTTAAGCATGTGTGGCATATGACAAGTAGAAAAGAACTCCATAGTGGCAGCATAAACATCTTTCTTAATTGTCTCCCAGTTTTTAGTGAAAAATTCCACAGGAAATCCATCAACACCTGGAGCTTTATCAGTTGGCATATCTCTAACAGCATCATCAATCTCTTCCATAGTAACCTCTCTAATAAGAGCCCTTTGTTGATCAAAGGTAAGACAGATTCCTTCTTTAACAACAGCAGAATTTAGATAAGGTAATTCAACAGGTCTATCACCCATCAGAGTCTTAAACACTTCAATAAATTCATGTTCAACAGCCACAGGTTCAGTAAGCTTAACACCTGTTTCAGTATATATAGAAGTAATATTGCTTTGGCTGGACCTTATTTTCCACTGTGCATGAAAATATTTAGTGTTGGCATCACCACAATCAATCCAGTTGGCCTTTGATTTCTGTCTCAAGACTTGTTCCTCTACATTACTCCACTTCTCTATGTTAAGAAGGGCTTCTTTCTCTGCACTGAATAGTGTGCTGAACAAGGATTCATCAACAGCTGGCTTTGAATAATATCCAATTTCTCCCTTGCATGAATCAATTTCTGTTGATAAGAAGCCATATTCCTATTGATTCCTTTTAGCTGCTGCTTCAACTCCTTAAGTTTGTACCATATCTGATGCAATGATGACCCTTCCCCTACTTGATTCCACACCTGTTGTAGAATAGTATCAAATTGAGGATCCTCCATAACAGTGTAGTACAGTCTGAAAGGTTTAGGATGTAGAAGCCTTTGCCTTCCAAACTTAATATGGATAGGGGTATGATCAGAGACTGAGTGATTCAAAAAGTCTGCTTCCACATGACTATGCTGCTGTAGCCATTGAAAGTTTCCAATTGCCCAATCAATCTTACTATATACCTGTTTATTGGTCCATGAATACTTCCAGCCTTTTGATCTGATAGGAGTAAGTTGAAGATCATACATCAGTTCCTTGAAGTCCTTTACCTCTGCATCTGTTACAGGGGATCCAATTTTGTCTTCAGAGGATAAGACAGCATTGAAATCACCACTTAACAACCATGCATCCTGGCTTGGAATGGATAGACCTCTCAGATCACTCCAAAGCTTCTTCCTAAGTGTGATTGTATTGAAAGCATATATGACACTCAACTGGAACCTAACTGCTGTAGCTGTATCTTCAACAGTACAATGGATAAACTGATCAGTGGTACACATAATATGAACTTGTATATGTGGCCTCCAAACTAACCATATTCTGCCATTAGCTGCTTTGAGATAGTTGTGGTGAAACTTCGATCCTTTAGCAATTTTATTAAAAATACCATGAGCTTTTGGTTCTTTGACTCTAGTTTCAATGCAACCAAGAATATCAACCTTATTCTTAAGCAAAAAGTTTTTTATTTCTTTCTGCTTATGGGCTTTATTAAGCCCTCTAATATTCCATGTAACAACAATCATGAAATACTAGACAGCATTCTTAAAGAAGGGCCAGGATCCTGCTGTTGGCCTCTCCTACCTTCATCCAGTATTCCATCATTAACCATCTCTCCCATTTGTTCCTGCATTGTTCCAAATATATCACTGTCCACATTCTCTTGTCTCCCATGATCACCCCCAACTCCAATACTAGAAATCATATCAGTACCAATGGGAATCCTTTTCAAAGCATCCACAGGCTGACCAACACTTACTGTACTCCTATGAGCATTTCCTTCACTAACCAATGATACTGGATTTGGCTCAATATGCATTGGCAGTTTAGGAATTGCTGTTGTATTTATATCATCCTTAGCCAGAGTGTTGTTGGTTCCAATGTTTCCTTTTGGGATCCATTCCTGCCTTGGTTTTTTGCTTCTCACCTTATTTGTAGTCACTTTATTATGATCTACCTGCTCTTGTTCTTTTTCAGTGTGACTGTTATACCAACAGTCAAGAGAATTGTGACCAAACTTCAAGCAGTGATTACAAAATTCTGGTTTTCAATCATACTCAATATCTTGGATTTTCAAACCAAATGGAGTCTCAATTTCAATTTCCTCAGGCAAAGGAAATGCAGCATCAACTTCAACCAGTACTCTTGCAAAGGAAATCTTCTCAAAATGAGCTGTAACTTTGTCAGTATACAGAGGTTTGCCCACAGTACTAGCTAACTTACTGAGTATTTCAGGGGACCAGTATCCCAGAGGCAGTCCCGGAAATCTCACCCAAATAGGAATAGTGCTAAGAATACCATTTTGCATAGAGAAATCTATATCCCAAGGTTTCAAAATCATAGGCTTGTTCCTATATGAGTAAGGACCAAATTGAAGCACTTGGTTCATATCCTCAGTAGAACTAAAACGAAACACACAGTAGCCATCTCTATGCATTAGAATTTGCGGCTTAGCCATAAAATTCCACACATGCAAAACAAAATTCTCCGTGGCCTTCTCATTAGGGTTGTCACCAATGATATAGCCAATGAGAGAATTACTCCAGTATTCAGTTTGTGGTTTCAGCTCATCGATGTTGATTTTAACAATCTTCTTCCCATCCTTATCAATAGGAGGAACAAATGTTAAAATCTTGCCCATATTGTGCTTACCTCTAACAATCTCAGCCATAGTAGGAGGTGGTTGTTCAGCAACTGCAATGTCTGAGAATTGGAGCTTCCTCATAGCTTGACTATCTCGATCTGCATCAATCAACTTCAATTGAGGCTCAGCATTCGTAAATTCCTCTGCATGCAAAGGTATTTTGAACTGAATTTCTTCGGCAAAAAGTTGCCAAAAGTCAGTGGTTCGAGTTCCTTTGTTACTCCTGGAGCCGGAGTAACGATCTGTGGTGGAGAGGGAATTGGTTGTCGCCGGCGACGAGCCATTATCAACAGAAAAGCTTCGTGCTAACGTGCGCTGTTAGGCGCACTGTTCCATTGCTTAACGTGTGCCGAGAGCTTCTCTCTCTTCCTTTCTGCTTTACCATAATCTATTTATATCCTTTAATATTATTATATAAATTTAATCTTGAAATAAATATTTATTTTATATAAAATTGAAATTCAAAATTATTAAAATTTAAATTTATTAACAATACTGTTAATCATTATAAATTTCCTTTATTTTATTTCTAAACTAATTATTAGTACAAATAACCTCGCATTATCTCTAATTTATTAATATTTTGATTTTTAAAATTTTTTAATCTATTAAACTTCAGCTATGTGGCTTTATCCACATCACTTTTTATATCAAATTTAAGGAAATTTTATTTAATCTTTGTTCTTTATGATAAAATTTTTGATTTTTTTTCTCTGTTTGTTTCTTATTTTGCAGTTATATATTCAATACTTAATAGTATTAATGTTGTCATGTGCTTTTTATCAGTATACTTGAATTTAATATCCACTTTTATCACATTCATTTTAATATAACAAATAATAAATAAAAATTATTTCAATAGTAACTTTGACTCTATTGCTCATATTCTTAAATATAATTTTTCTTATCATATTTTAAAAAAGTCCCATCTTAAATTCAAATATATCTTATTCTTCTATTTTCTCCATTAGACTACATTTTTAGAAATCATATTATAGTTGCAAACTTGACCTAGAAATATTCAATTTAAATATTAATCTTAAAAACTCTAATTACAATATTTTCACTATGATTTTACGAAATATTTATTTATGTAGAAAATATTTATTTGTTTGAATGGGTCAGCACTAATATAACCTCATTATTCTTATATACATATATATATATATATATATAATTTAATTAAATATACTTGTATAATGTATATTATTTACAAATAAGGTCAGATACAAAGAATGTACTAAATAAAAAATTATATTCTAACTTAAAATTAATGTGTAGGATACAAAATAGATATTTAATTAATTCTTTCTCAAAAAATGTTACCTACCATAACTGAATTATTCACAAAATTTTAATTAAAGATACCTACAGTAATGTATATTGCACCCAAATAAGGTTGATACAAAGCTTGTACTAAACAACAAAATTATTGTTTCAATTTAAAATTAATTTGTACGATACAAGACGAAAATTTGTTTGTTTCTTTCTAAAAAAGGGATACTATCATAATTGAATTACATAGAATTTTAATTAGATACCTACAATAATGTATATTGTACCAAAATAAGACCAGTTACAAAGCTTGATCAATTAGTTAAAATTCGTCTCTATCATAATTATACAAAAGAATGTTAACTATTAAATAGAGATTTTTATCACAATTAAAAAACAATTCTTATTGAACTACTGCTTCCATTAATTATGTTTCAATTTACAACTCAAAAATTTTAATGTTTATATTCTAACTTAAAATTAATGTATATGATACAAAATAGAAATTTAATTAATTCCTTCTCATAAAAGAATACATACCATGACTGAATTATACATAAAATTTTAATTAAAGATACCTACAATAATCTATATTGTACCCAAATAAGGTCAGATAAAAATCTTGTACTAAACAACAAAATTATTGTTTCAATTTAAAATAAATTTGTACGATACAAAACGAAAATTTAATTATTTCTTTCTAAAAAAAAGGATACTATCATAATTGAATTATACATAGAATTTTAATTAAAGATACCTATATTAATGTGTATTGTACCAAAATAAGGTCAGTTACAAATCTTGATCAATTAATTAAAATTCATCCCTACCATAATTATACAAAAAATGTTAACTAAATTAAATAGAGATTTTTATCACAATTTAAAAATAATTCTTATTGAACTACTGCTTCCATTAATTATATTTTAATTCACAACTCAAAAGTTTTAATGTTGTCTTAAAATTGCCAAGTTGCCTTTTTTTAGCTTTTCACTTAGATTAACCTCATGCTTTCCTACTCTCCTTTTAATATATCTCTGTGTGTGTATATATATATATATATATATATATATATATATATATATATATATATACACACACACACAGATAGATAGATAAATCTTTAATATATTAAGTAAATTTTAATTTTATTTTAATTTACTCCAACGTATAAATAATCACAGGTTATCTAAATCTACATCTTTCTAAATTTTATTCTTTTTAATTATAAATTTTAATTAATATTTTATTTCCATATTTCTAACTAATATAGAAAAAATATCTTCGGACAGATCAATACAGATATAAATGGAGACATAACTACAAATATACATATAAATATAGATTTTAATGTATATATATTTATTAGATTTGTCTAAGATTTATTTAAATAAATATAAGATTTATTAAAGTACTTATAATAATTATATTTCTCTTTATAATTCAAATTTTAATGTTGTTTTAAAATTGCCAGGTGACTTCTTTTTAGCTTGCTACTTTTTTTAATCACACGCTTCACTACTCTCCTTTTAATATAATATAGATAATATAGATTATTCGGAGTAGAAAAAAATTAAGAGACTAAAATGAAGGTTCGTACAGTATTGCATGGTTAGAATATGAATATATAGTATTCTACGTTGGCTTATGTTGAGCGAATCTTAATCATAATATTATTTTACCATATATGTCGTTTGATTGTTAATTAGTTATTCACTTCCATGTATTAAAATATGAATTAATTTTTCCATATTAATATTTGTCTTAAAAATGTAAACAAATTAAAAGTAATAAATGAAGTAAATATGCAGATTTCATTACCTTTATCTAAGGTACACATATTCTTAATTTGTAGAAATACGTATTATATTTTTTTATTTCAATGTGAATATACTAAAATGTTACCTTTGAATTCAAATAATTTACTAAAATATTATACATGTACAACCAGATTATCTCAATCAAAATTTAGACTCATATATATCTATATATTTCACACAATAAGTTTGAATGGAATTTGCATTCCCAATCGAATTTGACTTTTCTTTCTTTCAATTTTAATTTAAACAATAATAATTGGTTAAGAAAGAATTAGTTTAAAAAATTATATTATTGAGTTTGAATGGCCCTTTAATTACGTTATTGGTAAGGTTTAAAAGCATAATGAATTCTAAATATGGATAAATATAATTAGCTTTTAAATCAAAATTAACTTTATTTTCCTGTTAATAAATGAAAATATCAATTGATGAAATATGATAAAACCATGAATATTGTTTGGCATAAAATATTATCTTTTATGTGGAACTATATTTAAATTAACTTTTTATCTCCATATTTCTAGCTAATATAGAATAAAATTTATGAGTAGATATGATCTAAATATAGTAGATATGGATATAAATGTACGTATAAATATAAATATAGATAATAGATTAAATTTATTTAAGATCTATCTAAATTATGTATAAGATTCATACAACTACTTCCAATAATTATGTTTCTATTTATACTTTGTAATTATACATATTGTCTTAAAATTGCCAAATGGTATTATTTTAGCTTGCCACTTGGCTTAACCACAATGCACACTACTCTCCTTTTAGTATAATATATATAGTTTACCTTATGTAAATTGTACTAATTGACAATACATCCTCTGTGCAATACGTATAAAATCAAGATGACAACAACGGCGACTTCAATTAATTTTTAATTAAAAAAGAAAAATGGAGATATAAAATCACATACATTAAGTAAAAATCATTTAATACAATAACGAGTCTAACTAAAGTTGTTTCAATGCATAATAATTAAATAAGTATTTTAAGTATTCGTATTTAATCATATAAAGTAATTAATTCATATTCAATTAAGCACCTAAATTATTACTCCATTTAATATCATATTTAATTATAACAAATTATACAAGTCTATTATCTATATTTATGTATATCTATTTTATACTATATTAAAAGTGTTAAGTCCCTATCTTAATATCGTTCGCCTTTTGTACTTTTTAAAAGTTAATTTTATACCAGACAAAATAGTCATTTAATTATTTTCCTAATATTTAGGATTTCAAAATCAACTAAAATTTTATTTAAGAAGATCCTAATATTTAGGTTTTTAAATTCAATTAAAATTTACCTTATTAATTCTTTTCCTTATTTGTCTAGTTTTTATAAATATTGTTTTGGAGTTCAGTACGTGGCTATTAAATTTTTTTAATTCTTAGCTTCTAAAGTATATGGTAGTATTTTTTTCCCCAAACTGCCAACAATTAATTAACTAAAAATATGAACCATCCATCAGCAACGTATGTTTGCTTTTTTCTGTTAAATTTTCAAGAGTTTTAATTTAATCTTAACTTTAAATTTCTAGAAGTCTGAACTAATATGTTGTTAATTTAGAAATAATTTAAGCCACAACCATACTATGTGAATTTGCAATTACAGTTAACTTTTTACATTTAGGTTAAACTAATGTATTTAGAACTCTTGAAATAACTATAAATTGGTCATTTCTCCTTGATAATTTTGAAAAATTGACCTTAACATTGTGAATTCTTGAAATTTTAAAATTGTTATTAGCAAAGTGCATTCAGAGTGAGTTTAGAATAGTATTGACTTTTAATTGATATTGGATGAGCGGCAAAGAAGAAAATTTAGAATTAGATCAATAAGAATGCGGACAACTTTTTCACACAAGAAGAGGTTCATTTGGCTATAATTTTGATTACCTTTGAATGGAGAAATGTTTGTTTGTACAATGATATTATGAACGTAGACTTTACAAAGAGATGCTGGATGAGATACAACAATATAGCATATTCGTTTCTTATATAATAAAATATTTATAATGATAAATGCTATAGAACAAATTACACTAAATTCATTCGGAAAATATTGAATTTAGCTATATATTAGATCAATGTACTAATAATTTTTTAATCATTTACATATATATTGTATTTAATTTTATCTCCATTGCTAGTTTATTAATAATTTGTATACGTTTTATACTTATTAACGTAATGCACACGTGCAACACTAATTTTTATATAAAAGTGACTTTTCTCTAAAACTTTCCGTAACTAATTCCTATACATTTTTGCTGACGATACGGAGGATGTTAATTTGAACTGTAATACTAGATCTCAAATTTCAGCAGTCAAAATTGGTTCTGTTAGTTTCTCATACCTTAAGGGATGTTTTTGTTTGTTCTACCAATGATAAGTAAAAATAATTCATTTCCAATTCCTCTCCACAAGTCAAAAAAGGGGGTTCTTTCCGCTAAGTAAGATCCTTCTCTTTCACTTTTTTATTTTATTTATCTCAATTAACTAATTCTGGTGCAGGAAAAGAATGGAAAAATACTAAAACAAGATTTTTAGGATATGTGTGCGCCTCCCCTGATTCATGAATATTTCGAAGAATTTAAATAAATAAAAAAAATTAAAAAATTTTGATTTACATTTGGTTATCTGAAAACTAGTTTGGAAAACAAAAATGCGTGTGTATTAACTTTGACAATGTTTAATGTATAAAGACATGAGTTTGATTTTTTTGTTTTAATTGTATACAGTTAAAATCAGACATACTCGATTCTACTATTTGATCGAGATCAGGGAGTTGCATCGAGGATTAGCCTCGTAAGTGGAGCAGATTGAAGTGACGAAGGCAAGCTATCATGTTCGAGAATCGAAGTGCCTGTCGAGATCGAGGCCAGCAGTGATCGAGACCAAACAGGACATACTTCGAGCAAAGCATAGTAACAAAAAAGAGACTTTCCGTGACTGGTCGAAGATTATGGAGAGTATCTCGTAAGGGATAAAATCAAAAGCAGTTGTTTAGGCTAATAATAGGATTTACTTCCATAATTAGTATTATACCATAGATAGGATTCCCTCTATTATATAAAGAGTGTCCTAATCATTTTGTAAGGACTTGACATTCACGCATATCAAAGCAATACAATACTTTCTGGCTTATATTCTTGTTTATTAAATTGCTACATTTTTAACTATTCCTGGTCGATCAGTACAAGGGTATTCACCTCGAGGGCTAAACTCCATTGAAACACTGGTTTACTTAATTTTATTGTTAATTTCAGCTACTAATTTTAGTAATCATCAATTGATATAAGGTGAAATCCCGTGTCCTTAAAACCATATTATAAGTTTAATTATTATTCAATTTTTTGTGTAACAATTTGGCGCCCGCCATGGGGCTCAGGATAATAGTGATTGCCTGGTATTAATTCCCATAACACATACTACTTTATACTTGTTCTCGTAAGTGTCTTTGATTCCAGGAATCAACATGTCAAACAATCAAGTAGCACTCTCTCACACAGAAAATGGCATTGGCCTCCATGGCGAAATCAAAAACATATTCGCCCAGGAAAACGGAGTACCTACAGTCAACCCCGATGGACTACCCGCCGTAGACCCAGTCGATGTCTGCCATTAATGGAATTTGGGCGTTGACCACGAAAACAACATCAACAGAGATGCCCAAGCAGCCGATCAAAACGCATAGAGTGGAGAAGAAGGCAGAATTAGCCTTCGAATGATATTCGAAATGTTGCAAACTCAATAAGCTGCGATCTTGCAACTCTAAAAATCAGAATCGAGCATCAAGTAAAATAGAGTTTGAAACATCACAAGAAATTGTTCATAGAATCGAACCTATATTGGAGAAATTGAACACCGATGAATCGGGGACTGACCCTGCCATTATGAAGATGTTCGAGGACCTCACTAAGCATATTGAATCAGGAGAAAAGAAAATCTAGGCTAATGACAAAAATGCAGAGACGTACAACTCACGGGATGACCAAATACCGTGGCACCCCGATTCAAAAGGTTTGGATTCGAAGAAGTTCGTGTAGAAGCTTTTCCCTCCAAATGTGGCTCCGAAGCTCATTCCTATGAAATTCCATATGCAAGAAATCCCTAAATATAGTGGGACCGTCGATCCTAATGAGCACGTCACTTCTTACACATGTGCAATAAAGGAAAATAACTTAGAAGATGATGAGATTGAATCTATTCTATTGAAGAAAATTGGAGAAACTTTATCGAAAGGTGCCATGATATGGTATTATAACTTACCACCAAACTCTATTGACTCATTTGCTATGCTCGCAGATTCTTTTGCGAAAGCCCATGCTGGAGCCATTAATGTTACAACAAGGAAATTAGACCTCTTCAAGGTAAGACAGAAGGATAACGAGATGCTCAGGGAATTCGTATCTCGGTTCCAAATGTAGAGAATGGATTCGCCTCCAGTCACCAACGAATGGGTTGTTTAAGCTTTTATACAAGCTCCCAACGTCCGGAGCTCCATAGCTTCATAATAGTTGAAACACAAATTGATCTAATATCCAGCTGTCTAATTGAAGATGATCAACTTGGAAGTCTAATTGGTTCGATTTATCCTAACAAGCCCGTGGACAGAGTTAAAAGGGACGTTGATCGCGAACCACGATCGAATAGAGACAGATACCAACCGTGCAATGGAGATCGGAGAAATAATAGGCCTGGAAGCAACCACATACGAAATGATAGAAAGAATGATCGGGGAGAAAGTTCTCGAGGGATTATGAGCAAAAGTGGTTTCAATAAGGATGTCGGGTCCAAAGAAACACCTCGACTATCAGAATACAACTTCAACATTGATGCATCAGGTATCGTATCAGCATTGGTTAGATTAAGGATACTAGATGGCACGGACCCTTACAGACCAATCTAGCTCAAAGGAACCCTAATTAAATGTGCAAATACCATGGTACCCATGGTCATAGAACTGAATACTGCAGACAGTTGAGGGAGGAGGTAGCCCGTCTATTCAACGAGGGTCACCTTCGAGAACTCCTAAGCGATCAAGCCAAGAACCACTTCAAAAATAGAGATTCAGACAGGCAAAACAAGCAGGAAGAGCCATAACACGTAATTCACATGATCGTTGGACAATATCCCTCAAGAACTGGTATTCAAACGCACTAAAGTGATAATCACGAGGGAAAAGCAAAACTCAGGACTACTTACTAGAAGAAATCTTATATTTCAATTATAAGGATGTAGAAGGAATCGGACAACCTCACAATGACACATTGGTAATATCTACCCTTATGAATAAAATTCAAGTTAAACATGTGTTGATTGATACAAGTAGCTCGAAAGTATCATTCGATTAAGGGTTATAGAGTAACTCAGCCTTCAAGATCAGATTATACCCGCAACTCAGGTACTTACTGACTTCAACATGGCAAGTGAAACCACCAAAGGGGAAATCATTTTACCAGTAAACATAGCCGGGACTATCTAGGGAATAAAGTTCCATGTGATCAAAAGTGACATGAGTACAACATGCTGTTCGGAAGGCTTTTGATTCATAATCTAAGGGCGGTGCCCTCAACGCTTATCCAAGTCTTGAAATTCCCATTATGTGAAGAAATCAAAATGATGTACGTTGAAAAACCCGCCGCCAAGGAAATATTTGCAATCGATGAGGTAATACCTGTATCGACGATGTCATCAACAAAGAGATCGAAATCGAAGGGAAAACAAGAAGTCAAATAGCAACCGTAGTTTCCGGCCTCGGCCAAATAGAATGAGCAAGAAATGTTCGAGGATGATGATTATATGATACCTCGAATATTTGTAATCCGCGATGATTTCGATGCAACAAAGTCAATGGTCGAAGAGCTGGAACAAGTCATATAGATCGATCGTCTGCATGATCGAAAGGTATACCTGGGCATGAAGTTAACTCCCGAGCTTTGGAGAAAGCTCGTTCAATTCCTTTTAAATAACATAGATTATTTTGCTTAGTCCCACTTAGATATGATAGGGATCCCATCGGAGATCACTACGCATCGACTGAGCTTGGACCCAAAGTTCCGCCTGGTGAAACAAAAGAGAAGGCCTTAGTCCAAGGTAAAACATGCATTCATTAAGGACGAGGTAACAAAACTTCTCAATATATGATCCATTCGAAAGGTAAAATATCCCAAGTGGTTAACAAACTTAGTTGTAGTGCCTAAAAAGGGAAACAAACTTAGAATGTGCGTAGACTATAAGGATTTAAATAAGGCATTCCCTAAAGATTCCTTTACTTTTTTCGAATATCGATCGCATTATCAATGCCACGGCCAACCCCGAGATCCTTAGTTTTCTCGATGCCTACTCCGGGTTCAATCAAATAGAGATGAACCCGGAGGATCGGGAAAAGACTTCGTTCATCACTAAGTATGACACCTATTGTAATGTCGTTTGGACTAAAAATTATTTGTGTTATTTATAAATGCCTAGTAAATTGAATTTTCGAAGCACAAATAGGTAAATCAACGGAGGTTTATATTGATGATATGCTAGTTAAGCCCCTGCGAGTAGAGGATCATTTGAAACATTTGCAGGAGACCTTCGAAATACTGAGAAAGTATAACATGAAGCTTAACCCCGAGAATGGGCTTTCGGGGTTAGCTCGGTAAAGTTCCTCTTCTTTATGGTATCAAATTAGGGGATTGAAATCAACCCCGATAAAATCAAGGAAATCAAAAACATCACAATTTTTGACAATGTCAAGGTTGTACAAAGACTAACTGGATGAATAGCCGCCCAGGATGGATTTATTTCGAGGTCCTCGGATAGGAGCCACCGGTTCTTTTCATTGCTTAAGAAAAAGATCAATTTCGCATAGACTCTAGTGTGTCAACAAGCTTTAGAGGAACTCAAAAAATACCCGTCGAGCCCGCATTTGCTTCACACCGCAAAGGCGGACGAGCAACTTTACTTATACTTAGCGATCTCGGAGATAGCGGTAAGTGGGGTCTTAGTTCGAGAAAATCAAGGTATGCAATTTCCTATCTATTTTTAGTCGGACCAAAGATGAAGTTGAGACCCGGTACCCACACTTAGAAAAATTAGTGTTTGATTTAATAAGTGCCTCTATGAAATTAAAAACATATTCTCAATGTCACCCAATTTATGTTGTAACCACCTACCTCTTTCGCAACATTTTGCACAAGCACGAACTGTCGGGTCGATTGGCGAAATGGGCTATCGAGATCAGTGTGTACGGTATCGAGTATCAACCCCGAATGACTATCAAGTCTCAAATCTTGGCATACTTTGTGGCCGACTTCATGCTAGTCCTCGTACCAGAGGTCGAAAAGGAACTATTATTGAAATCGGGTACATCATCGGGAGTGTGGACCCTCTTCATAGACGGCGCTTCGAATGTGAAAGGGGTCCAAGATAGGCATCGTTTTGAAGCCACCCACGAGTAATACAATTAGACAGTCTATATAAACTACTAAGTTAACAAACAATAATGTTGAGTATGAGGCCATGGTTGCAGGTCTTGAGTTAGCTAAGAGCTTGGGAGCGGAGGTCATCGAGGCCAAGTGCGACTCCCAACTTGTTGTAAATCAAGTCAATAGAACTTTCGAGGTTCGAGAAGATTGAATTTGGAGATACTTGGACAAATTGCAGGTGTCTCTACATCGATTTAAAGAATGGATCCTACTGTGAGCACGTGATTTGTCCCTATATGAATTACTCCCATAATTTCAAACAAAATAATTTTCTGTTGTTATTTTAATTATTTTTAATTTCGACTAATTTTGTGGCATGTTCTATTATTTGCTTGCATTCGTGTGTGCATTTTAATTCATAAAAAACACACAAAATATATGCATTGCATTTAGAGTAACTTTGCATATTTTAGGAATAGGGAGTTAGTTTACTTTTGTTTTTAATTTTAATTTTTGGAATTGTTGCAGGCTTTATTTTGCATTTAATTATTTTTGATAATTATCTTTTAGAGCTAATTAATTTAATTTGGTAGAATGATCTTATTAGGAGCTAATTTTGATTTTAGGATTTAATTTAAAAAAAGAAAAAAGAAAATAAAATAACAATAAATAGTTCTTTTGTATTGTTTTGTTTTAATTTTTGAATTTATCAAGGGATTTACTTTTTGAAAAATAATCAGTTGAGATTTGGAATTAAAATAGGTCTTTGGTATTTTTAATTTTGCATTTTAACAAAATCAAAAATGTATATAATAATAATAATAATAATGAAAGATAAAATCCAAAAAGAGGTCCTAAAAAAACCAAGGAGGAAATATATATCTGGGCCAGTCCATATATACCCAGCCCATGCCTTTTCTTCCCTCACCCCAACCCAGACCCACGTCCCCAGACCCGGTCCGGCTTCCCCATTCTCAAAACAACGTCGTTTGGCATTGGTAGATCTGATCCGTCGAGGATACATGATCCAATGGCTCAGAACTGGATTGAAATCGATATAAAGTTGGCCAAATGCCACCACCCATCCCTCCAAACCGTCTCCAAAACACCCTAACCTCTCCGGTGTAACACCGCTGTATAACCTCCATCTTTCCACCGTCCGCCACCGGCCGAAAATTGTCGCAGGCGGCGGCGTAGGTCAAATGAACCCCAAAATTACACCATATCACCTCATAATCCTCCCCTTTCCAACCCCACCACCCGTTTCCCTCAAATGTCTCCCAATCTCGTCGAATCTTCGTCGAAAGGAGCAACTGGTCCGATGTCCACGGTGGTGCCGGCTCTAATGGTTACCAAAAATACACCCCAGGCTCCCCTTTCCATCCTCGTCACAGATCTAACACCAGTGTCCTCGAATCACACCACAACTTCTCGAATTTTAATTTGAGAAGTCTGGCCAAAATACAACCATTTCCAAAATCCACCAAAACAACACCATAGAGTCCCTTTGCCTTCCTCGTCCCAAATCGGCGACTCATGGCTCTTGAATCGTCCCCATATGGTTCGAATTTTAAATCAAAATCAGCCGGAGTCCTTTTAACAATGCATGCCGACTCCTGAAGCCCAAAGTTTAAGCTAAGTCCCATAATCAGTCTAATGTTAATTAAATATCATTTTGTAAGCCATTTTCTGTTTAGTTTAATATGTTTTTAGTCTTCATGATCTCTTCTTTCTTGTTCTATTTGGTTTAGTCCATGATTCATTCTTTTGGTAGGCCTATAGTATAGTAAAATCTCGTTCGTATGAGTTTGTAAACCATAGTTGTTTTTTTGGTTAAATACATATGCTCATTGTGTTTGTTCTTCTCCTGAATATCTTTTATTTTTTTTCATTATTCTATCTTGACTGATTTTATTAGTTTGAGTCTGTTTGTTGGAATGCAATCCGTGTTTTATTCCTTGATTTTGATTTTTGTTAGTTTGATTTTTCTTTGATTTTCTTTTTTTACAGTCTTGTTTTGGGTAAACATATTTTGATTGATTTTGTTGAATAGTCAGTAGTGTTTGATTGATCTGGACTTTAGCTAATTAATTCAAGTCTTTCAAAGTCATTTGGGTCCTTTAATTCTGACCTTAGGACGTTTGGTTGTAGCTGAGTTAGGATTATTAAGTTAATAACAGGGTTTGGGGTTTGGCTTAACTCAAAATAGTAATTTTAGTAGGTTAAAACGATAATATGGGAAATTTAGCATGAGAAAACTATGGTAACTAGAATAGAAGTCCCTGAAAGCTGTTGGAATAAGGGTCAAAATTGAGATTCAAATTTTTGTTAGTTATAACTTGGATAGCAAGTTAAGAATTTAGGGACTAGTGTGACAAATCTGAAAATAGAAAGAGTGACTAAAAGGGTAAACATAAAACAAAAGGGTTGCCCTAAACTTTGGATATAAAGAGGGCATCCCAATTGAGGCTGAGGGAAAAAAATCCGTGGAAACTTCCAAGATTTCTACACTCTTAAGGTCATATAAAATTCACTAAAATTCCCAGGAAATCCTGAAAGAAGTGTAAAGTCTAAAATTCCCAAATGTTGCTTCATTAGAGTGATTTTCCTCATAATTAATTCCAGCTCTCAACAGTCAATTTGAACTGCTAATCTGAATAAGCTGCGAAGACTTGAAATATTTGTATTTTGAGGTGTTAGGATCCCATATGCTTATTTGGATGCGATTATGAGTAATCCTGAGTATATTAAGGTTATTTTCAAGGTCTTTGGGTTGGTTTTCTTGTGTTATCTGCTCTAGATCAAAATTCCAATTTATGTAACAACTTCTTCTATTCGAATCTGGGAATCGAGCCTAGTCTATTTGCTGCATTTGCTGAAGACTTGTTGATGTTATTGCTATTATTTCTTTGAATGCCTACTCATAGGTGTTTCACCTTGCTTCCATTCCAGGTACCTTATTGAGCTCTTACTATATATCTCAAGTGGAGGCCAAATGAAAATAGTGCTTCATTTGTAATAGGTCTAGGTTTATTTTTGTAATGATTGGTTGTGAATAATTTGGACTATACTGGACTCTTTTGAAAACTCTGAGGGATTCGTACTTTAGATGTTTTTTACTTGTTTACTTCATGATTAGTTTCAATATCCCAAGTAGATTAAGGGTTCATGAATCCCTGTAGCAAACGTGGTATCAGTATTAGTTTTACTTTAGTAACATGAAACTGGAAATCAAGTGTTTATTCATGCAAGTTCGTATATGCTCAGTTCAAGTTTGAAAGCATTTTAATGATTAATTTCGGTCGAGTGTCCGAGTTTTAGGTTTTAGTTAGTTGTTTCGTATTAATTCCTTGAGCTTTGTAAGTATTAATTGAAGTCGAATAATTAACACCTTGATTGAATGGATTAAACGTACATTTCTATCGCTAAAAGTTGATGGAAGTGCAATTATGCAAGTTTATAATCAAATTGGGATCTCACTTGGATCCATTAAAGGATCAGGGCTCAACAGCCCGCCTTCGAGGTGTTGGGCTTCAGCTTGACTAATGCATAGCCCAATTTGGTCTCAAATTTAGGTTTTGGTCTCAAACTGAGGCTCAAGAGTGGCCAGTCCGGTAAGGTTGGGGTTCCTCCTCTTTGGGCTCATTTCGAAGCCCAAAGGTTTGAATTTGAGGTCTAGGTTGTGAAATGTCCATTAATTACGTTTTATTAGAGACAAATTTAGTAGAGAAAAATAGTTTGCTTTAGAATTGCCCTCTTAAAATAATAAATTAAGACGCGCTATGCCAAACGAAACAACAATTGCATGGCCCTCAATTTATTTAATCTTAAATTGATCCTTAGATTCTGAGGCGTGCCATTTAATAAATTCCATGGCCCTTGCAAAGTTGCAAACGCGTAATTGCTTTAGGTGCGTTAGTTTAATAATTTACCTTTCCTAAATTCGGGTTCACATTTATGTGACCCAAATCCAAATCTCAACGAAGTCGAAATGTGTCAAAAACCACGCGTGCATTTATGTGGCGTGGTTCGAGACATGTTTTAACGACGTTGCAATTCTCTTTAAAAAATAATAATAGTAAAAGTGGTTAAAGGATTTAAAATGCACATAGGTTCATAATTGTACAAAATCAGATAATTTAAGCCAAATATAACAGTTGAGCGACCGTGCTAGAACCATGAATCCGGGAATGCCTAACACCTTCTCCCGGGTTAATACAATTCCTTACTCAAATTTTTGGTTCGCGGACTGTTAAACAGAGTCATTCTTTCCTCGATTTGGGATTCTAAACGGTGAATTGGGACACCATAAATCTCCCAACTATTGACTCTGAAATTCTCTTAAATAATTGAATCCAATTTCGATTGTCCTTTAATTGGAAAAACTCCCTTATCTATTCCCTTCGCCGGGTTGTAGTAGACAAAAGGAGGCGTGACAGCTCTGTCGACTATGCTGGGGAAGAACCCAGAATCTCTGGTTCGGGGTTCAAGAATTCAAGCTTAAAATAATTGTTGCATTTGGCTTTGTTTATTATCTGTTTTGTTTTTAGATGTTGACTTAATATGCAAAATGTTTCCTCTTACCGCTTTGATATTATCTGAATTGTATATAAATTGTCGCGGAACCCTTCTCTTCTCACCTCTGGGGATGTGATCACTGGTCGAGACTCCCTACTCTGTTAGTGTCATACCTTGAAATAGGAAATAAGCCCGGACAAGTTACAAAGCTGGACGATCTTGGGGGTCCCTATTACGTAGCCCGCTCCTCGACTCGAGTTGTCCGCTCGTGTACACAGTCTAGAACAAATACCGAGGTTTCAAACATAGAATAACTTAAACTCATGTCGGATCCCTAGTAGGGACGCTTATCTGCATCATTCACTTGACTTAGGGGACGCAACACAGGGGTTGGGTCCGTCTAGGACAGGTGTATCCGTAATAATGGACCATCTTGATGCATCTTACTTGAGCATTTATTTTGGATTTGCATGCTGACCGGATTTTCATGGGTAAGGAGAGTTAGGCACCTGTTGTAAAAGAACCAATGTCCAAATAATGCAGAAGCTCTGACAAATTTTTGAAAAAAACAGGAAAAAAACAACAAAAGAAAAACAAAAATAGGAAACAGAAGGGAGTCTGTTTTATTCGTCTAATAGAGAAAAAACATGTTTTCAAAAACGAATGGTATTATGAAAAAGGGAAAGCATAGTATTGTTTTCAAAAATAATTTTGCCCGAACTACATCGGTTTGATTCTCTTCAGGTGCGAGATACGTAGGCAACTCCCATCCAACCTCCCTTTTGCAAAAATAGCCAAAACAAAGAAAAACAAATGTCAAATTTTATTTGTTGTCCTAAATAAATCGGGTGATGCCGTTGTTGTCAAGAACAACCGAATGTTACCAAAAGAGACGCTGGAAGGCTATTTTGCACAAACGGACACCTTTGAGTTTTTATTTTATTTTTGGCCAGTTAGTGGACACATCCTTAAGATCTTCCTGTGGAGGTGCTGAAAGGCCGTATCTGCAAAGCTGGGGTCTAATTTCAGAAAATAAATTGCATAAAAGAAAAGGGGTCAATTTTTGATTTTGAAGAAATTCTTAATTCACCTTAATAAATGTGCAGGATGAGCACAATCCAAACCAATCTATTTTCATTTGTAAGCAGGGTCCCTTTGGAGCTGCGACTGTAGTGGAATGATCTAGGTATAGAAAGTCAAGATGAGGTAAAGAAATATATGGGAGGCCTTCCCGGACTGTCGGAGATTGCACCTCGAGGCGACATCATAAGAGCGTTGGTCACGTGTTGGGACCCATCGCACAATGTATTCCACTTCTCAGATTTTGAATACCCCGACCTTAGAGGAAATAGCCGGGTACATTGGGGTTGCTGAACTTCCTTTGAGGAGTATTTGGTCGCCCCAAGAATTGTAGCAGTGCAAAAATTCTTAGATATCCTGAAGATAAGCAGAGTGGTACACGACCCAAACCCGGTGGCAGGGTTTTGCACCTTGTCATTCTTGTATACCAAATATGGTCACATAGGGGGGTTCAACAATCTAGAGGACAAAATCTGTAGCAAAGGAAACCGCGCCAAGTGGGAGAAACAAAAATGTTTTGCTTTTATGGTGGCTTTTCTAGGGATCCTTGTATTTCCGAGGAAATATGGGAACATTGACATAAAAATAGCAGGGGTTGTAAGCACTCTACGCACCCAAACCAAGTGCACACTCGCACCTATGATAGTGGCTGAGATCTTTCGTCCTCTTACAGCTTGCAGGGCCGGGAAAGATTTCTTAGAGGGGTGCAATCTTTGGTTTAAATGTGGATAATCGAACATTTGTGCCACTGTCCCCAGTTTATGAGCTATGGGTCAGCGGAGAAAACTTGCATAGAAGAGTTTTACACAAGAATTGAAAGGCTCAGTTTTCTCGAAGGGGTAACAGGATGGATATCCTACTTTCAGTCCCTCATTGCCGGTCAAATAGAGTGGATGCTAGGATGGTTGTGTGTGGACGAGATCATATACATGCCGGCAGTAGAACCTCACTTCCTTCTAATGAGTCTTAGGATCATCCAGCCATATGCCTCGCATCGGGTCCTGAAACAACTCGGCAGGTGCCAGATAGTGCCAAAAGACAAAGATCTTAGTATCCGGGTAGTCGAGATTGGACCTGATGGTCAGTTCCCTCAAGAAACGGTCCGCAAAATTTGGAAAGAATGCCAATACCTAACAGCAAATACTTGCGTACGGGATCAGTCTAGAGGCGAAGTGTCACCAGGATACCTTGCTTGGTACAAGAGAGAAATTGAGTTCAAGAGGCCAGCCAAAAGGCCTCATCTCCAGAAATTGAGTTCAAGAGGCCAGCCAAAAGGCCTCATCTCCAGTCGAGATTGGACCCGATGCGAGGCATAAGGCTGGATGATCCTAAGACCCATTAGAAGGAAGTGAGGTTTTATTGCCGGCATGTATCCTCATCTCCAGGAATTTGTCAAAGCATCGCAAGAGCAGTGGGTCTGGTTGGCTAAAGAACAAGAATACAGGGCTACAATAAGCAAGCTGGAGAAGTAGGTCATGAATTTGCAATTCGAGAAATATTTGCAGGCCACCACAAATGAAGGCGAGAGGAAGAAATTGGTCAAGGAAAATGAGGTCCTTCGGGCCCAGATTCAGAAAATGAAAGTTGACCCCGTCCGGAGTGCCAAGGATAAAAAACTTATAGATGGCTTAAGACAGAAGGTGAGTGACTACATTTTTGATTTGAACAAAGCAGAAAAAGAACTAGTTAGGGCTCGAAAACAATTGGATGAAAATGCGGCCGAACGAGCACGTCTGGTTAGGCAATTAAAAGAAGAGTTCAACGGTGAGGTGACAAGGATAAAGAAAAGGGTCGTCATTGCAGAAAACAAAATGTTCAAACAAGCAAAAGAGTTCAAAATTGAAAGGGAACATTGTTACACAGCATTTGCACAATTAGAATTGGATTTTCAACAGCTTCAAATGCAAAATCAAGTAATCGAACAAATATTGGGAGCCAGAACTGAGCAGATTGGGCAGTTATTGCAGGAGAAAGGCGTCATACGAGAGAGAGTCAAAGGGATTGCCCACTATATCTCAATGAAATTTAGCCGCTATGAGCATATGCCTATATCCATGTTCTTTGCCTCCGTGATGGTTTTTGTTCGCTGCGTAATGGAAGATCTTCATCACCTCCAAGGGGATTTAGCTAGTCAACCTGGAACAAGGTTGAACGATGTCGTACGGGTTCCAGGAGCAATTGAAGCCCTAATGTATTCGTAATTTCTTGAGATTGTATTTTTCTTTAAACGTCCGTCAATTTGACTTAGAGTCTATATTTCTTTTGCGCATGATTAGCTAACCTTCGAGTCTGTAGTTCATCCTTTATTAGAGTCTGTCGGTCTTTTGAGTCTTTGTAATGAAGTTTATTATTATGAAAATTAAATATTCCAAAGCATTTTTCACCTTATTTTTGCAAGAACTATGCTCGGTCTGATTCATGCAGGGTCATGATACGTAGGCAATCTACATAGAATTCGACCATAACCGAATAAAGAAAGGGAAAAGGGAAAAGAGAAAAGAAACACAGAGGAAATACAAGGAAATAAACAAAAAAACAAAGTAGGAGAGAGAGAGAAAATAAAGTCAAAAAGAGGGGGGCTTTTCAAACAAAGTAAATAACAGCCGGGATGACGCAAGCAACCAATGCATGTAGTGACCATCATTATTTAGGTGCATTCACACTCAATATGTGGCCGCTTGCGTGTTAGAACCTAACCATTAACAAATATTTGGTGTTTTGTCATTCCAAACTAGACAGGTGGTTAGTACTTGCGGCATTCTGGCAACCCACTTCTACAACACGCGATCTAAGAGCAAGCAAGTCATGGTCAATCAGGAAACCGATGTCAGTATTACTGACCCCTCGAAAAATGCAGAGGAATTGGATGTTAAAGCCATGAAGGGGGAAATGTACAAGCTAAAGCACCAAATGGCTGAGATGTACCAGGCATGGGAAAGAGGACAACAACCCCCAATCTATCCTGCTAATCCAACCTTCATCCCGCCACTGGCCCAGACCCCTGACCAGTCCACCACTGATCCACCCTCAAGTTTTCCTGTCTACTCGCAGCACAAGGGTACGACCTCTCAACCATCGCCAACTCCACTACCCAACGTCGTTCCTCATCCCCTCCATCAATTTTTCCCATCTATGTGGCACCTCCTCCTCCCGAACTCCGTAGATCGTCAAGTGAAACCTTACTTCAAGCTTACGACCATCAATACTTCCACCAAAACCTGCTTACAAAGCCCATGAGCCTCACTCTTATGCTCCCCGTCTCAAAATCCTGGCAGGAGCTGAAAAGCCAATCAAAAACCTTGAGCAGGAGGAGGTGCTCAGAAAGGTCAGAAGTTTAGAATAATCATTCAGGGACATTCAGGAAAGCGTGGCGTTCAAGGACCTTTATCTATTTCCAGACGTGCAGTTTCCTCCCGGTTTCAAGATTCCTAAATTTGACTTATATGATGGACACGGTGATCCTGTCACGCATCAAAGGGGGTTTTGCAGCAAAATGAGAAGAGAAGGGGGAAAAGATGAATTGCTAATGGCGTACTTTAATCAAAGTTTAAGCGGGTCGGCACTGGAGTGGTACACTTGGAAGGATCACAATCGGTGGTATACTTGGGATGGTCTGGCATAAGCGTTTGCTTGCCACTTTCAATATAATCACGAGATTGTCCTGGATCATCTATCTCTGACAAAACTGGAGAAGAAACACAACGAGAGCTTCAGGGAATACGGTTTCTGATGGAGAGAACAAGCTGCCAGAGTTGATCCTCCCACGAAGGAGAGTAAGATGGTTGACTATTTTCTACAGGCTCTGGAACCTACCTATTTCAAGCATTTGGTGTCAGCAGTAGGTAAATCTTTTAACGAAGTAGTCAAAATGGGAAGCATGGCCGAGGAAGGCCTTAAATCCAACAAGATCATGCGCTACTCTGCAATCAAGGCAACCACTTATGCCATCCAGGGCGGAGCTGTGGAGCATTCGAAAAGAAGAAGAACGAGGAAGTAGCAATAGTGGAGTCGGGAACTTGGTCCAGGCCTCGAGCTCCATATCATTGCACCCAACCTCGTCCTCACCACTAATCACACCCACACCCTCCATACAGCTCACCGCAACATTACTATCCACTATTAGAACCTTGCTTCTCAGTCCATCACGCACAAGCATATACCTAACCTCCCGCCCACGCATAATGGCATGCGCCAGCCCCACAAAATACCTACCCAACTCCACAAAATAACTACCAACCTCCAAGAGCCTGCTAACAACCCCCGAAACCCGCTTTCCGAGCTAATCCAGTCTTGAGAAATGAAAGGGTGCAAAATAAGAAGACTTGCACTCTACTGGGAGAATCCTACACTATTCTATTCCACAGGCTATGACAATTGGATATGTTGAGACCAATCGAAGCAAAATTGCTAAATCCTCCCCCGAAGAATCTAGATTATTCTGTTAGCTGTGATTACTGTTCCGATGTACCATGGCATAACACCGGAAAGTGTTGGCATTTAAAGAATGATATCCAGGAACTTATTGACTCCCACCGGATTGAAGTGCAGATTCCATAGGCACCCAATATTAACCGAAACCCACTGTCGGCCCATCATGAGACCAACATGATTGAGATGGTGGAAAAAGGGGGAGAGTCAAAAAGGCCCTTACAAACAGTAATGATGATCAAATCTAGTAAAGTTAAGCCATCTGAGAATGCGAGCAGTGAGAAGTCAATGATCGAGGCAAAAGGGAGAAGTAACAAACCTATCATTGTTTAAGGGAGCTCATCATGCACGGTTGCACCAAAACAGGAACCGGCAAAGGTGATAGCACACAGGGCAATTAGAGAGCCTATCATGGTTGTGGAAGGTGTTCGCATTGAGCCCGTCATTATGAAACCAGTAATCCAGCCACCAGTCGTTAACAACAAAGCCGTTCCTTGGAGATATGAACAAGCAATAGTGATGTATAAAGGAAAGGAAGTTAGGGAAGGAGCTTGTGAGGCCCGGGGTTTAACTCGGCCGGGGAGATATTTCGCCCCTGAAGAATTGAGGAAAAGCAGGATCTCTAAAGATAACCGAGAATCAGTGAAGAAAACTGTATCGGAAGAAGAGGCTGAAGAATTCTTGAAGAAAATTAAAATGCAGGACTACTCCATCATAGAGCACTTGAGGAAGAAACCAGCTCAGATCTCCTTATTGTCCTTACTAATCCATTCAGATGAAAAGCGTCAGGCGCTGATGAAGACTTTGAATGAAGCCCACGTCCCTGACAAGATAACAGTGAATTATTTAGAGAAGATTGCAAACAAGATAATTGAGGTAAATCGGGTCACTTTCTCTGACGGTGAACTGTCCATGGAGGGCACTGAGCATAACCGAGCCCTTTATTTGACTGTGAAATGTGAAGATGTTGTGGTCACCAAGGTTTTGGTCGGCAACGGGTCCAATGCAAATATTTGTCCACTCTCCATATTGACCAAGCTGAAGGTGGAGAATGAAAGGGTCGACAAGAATAACGTTTGTGTTCGAGGTTTCGATGGCGGAGGCAAAGACTCGGTGGGGGATATAGTGTTGGAAGTGACAATAGGGCCCATTGAGTTCACCATGGAATTTCAAGTGTTGGACGTGGTGGTTTCTTATAACCTGTTGTTGGGCAGGCCCTGGATTCACACAGCCAAGGCGGTGCCATCTACTTTGCACCAGATGGTCAAATTTGAATGGGACAGGCAAGAGATTGTGGTGCACGGTGAAGACAATCAGTGTGTTTCAGGTGATGCTATCGTACCTTTTATTGAATTTGAAGACAGCAAAGGGCCATGGGTCTACCAAGTATTTGATACGGTGTTAGTTGAGAAGATCCCAGAAGGTGTGGTTGTCATGACTCCAAAGATAGCAGCTGCATCGGTCATGGTGGCTTCAAAAATGTTGGGTGCTGATCTTCAAGGCATTGTGCAACCTGTGTCCCTCCCCAGAAATCTGGACACTTTTGGTCTAGGGTTCAAACCTATAGTTGCAGACATAAGGCAAGCCAGGAAGCTAAAGCAGAGGGCTTGGGCTCTCCCAAATCCCATTCCGAGGTTGTCCAAAATCATCTTTCAAGCCTACTACTAGAAATTGCTCCGTGCCAAGGATTCCCAGTCCGCTGATAGACGCTGCGTGGGATTTGGATAAGGGGTTAGAAAGGCTGTTCAATGAGGTAAATACGGTCGAGGCAGGAGAAGGATCAAGCAGGGCAGGCGTGCAGTTTGTGGGAGCATGCGCAAAAGTCATTCCCACCCGTAGGGAGTCATGGTAGCCGGCTTTGATTTTTTTTCCAGTCTAGTTTGAATTAGTTTCAGATTTGTTAATTCAGTTTTCATTTCTGTCCGTTTTGATGTATAAACTCTGTTATCTTTTGATTATAGTGAAATGCAATTTCCTTTCCAGTAATGCTGATAGTCCCCATTTTTCCTTACTTCTGTTTCTTTTCTCATTTGTACAGTTATTTTTATGCTGGTCCAAATGATCTAACATGCATAAGGACTTCTCAGCCCAGTCTTAAGAATCGGTCTAGTTCAAAGATAATAATTTAGGAAATAGAGCATGAGGATGAACCAGAATACGACGAGGAAGGGGCTTGGGATGAGATCAGTGAAGAGTTGAGCCAATTTGAAGAGAAACCCAAACCAAACCTGAGCGATACAGAGGCGGTTAATTTAGGAAGCCCGGATAATGTCAGAGAAACAAAAATAAGTGTCCATCTGGAATTAAAACTTAGAAAAGAAATAATTGAAGTACTGCTTGAGTACAAAGATGTCTTTGTATGTTCCTACGATGATATGCCCGGATTGAGCACTAACATGGTGGTCCACAAATTGCCCACCGACCCAGCCTGTCCCGTCGTCAAACAAAAGTTGAAGAAGTTCAAAATTGATGTGAGCGTGAAAATAAAAGAGGAAGTGACCAAGAAGATTGAGGAAAAAGTTATACAAGTTACACGATATCCCACCTGGTTAGCTAATGTTGTGCCCGTACTAAAGAAGGATGGTACAACCAGAGTGTGTGTCGATTACCGTGACATATTGATTCACATATTGATTCACTTCCCCCTTCCGATCATTCACATATTGATTGACAATTGTGCAAAGCATGAGATCGGGTCATTCGTGTATTGTTACCCAGGCTACCACCAGATCTTAATGGATGAAGAAGATGCGGAGAAAACAACATTCATCTCACCATGGGGGACATATTGTTATAGGGTCATGCCTTTTGGTTAGAAGAACACTGGGGCGATATACATGAGGGCCATGACAACCATTTTTCATGATATGATACATAAGGAAATTGAGGTCTATGTGGATGATGTGATAGTGAAGTCCAGAAAGCAATCCGATCATGTTAAAGACCTGAGGAAATTCTTCCAAAGGCTCCGTAGGTATGACCTCAAACTCAACCTGGCAAAATGCGCATTTGGGGTCCCCTCAGGGAAGTTTCTAGGGTTCATAGTCAGCCGACGAGGCATTTAACTAGACTCATCAAAGATCAAAGCTCTATGGGAATTACCGCCACTGAGGAACAAAACAGAGGTGATGAGTCTATTGGGAAGATTGAATTACATCAGTCGGTTCATTGCTCAGCTTACAACCATCTGCGAGCCCATCTTTAAGCTATTGACAAAGGATGTTGCGGTGAAATGGACGGGAGAGTGCCAAGAAGCTATTGATAAGATAAAGGAATATTTGTCAAACCTACCGGTATTGGTCTCGCCAGAACCAAGAAGGCCCTTGATTTTATATTTGACAGTCATGGACAACTAATTTGGATGCGTGTTGGGTCAACACGATGCTACTGGGAGAAAAGAGCAGGCCATATACTACCTCAGCAAGAAATTCACGGCTTACGAGGTTAAGTATAATCATCTTGAAAGAACCTGCTGTGCCTTGACGTGGGTAGCCCAGAAGTTAAAGCATTACTTGTCCTCATATACCACTTATCTCATCTTGTGTCTGGACCCATTGAAGTATATTTTCCAGAAGCCCATGCCCACAGGAAGGCTCGCAAAATATCAAATCTTTCTCACTGAGTTTGACATTATCTACGTGACTAGGACTACCATGAAAGCACAAGCATTGGCAGACCATTTAGCTGATAATCCGATAGATGAAGAATATGAGCCCTTGAAGACATACTTTCCCAACGAGGTAGTGATGCATATTGATGAAATAGAACGGGATGAGAAGTCAGGATGGAAATTGTTATTCGATGGGGCCGCCAACATGAAAGGCGTTGGGATAGGAGCAGTGCTCACTTCTAAAGAAGGACATCACTACCCAGTCACAGCTCAACTCCGCATCTGTTGCACCAACAACAAGGCAGAATATAAGGCATGCATTTTGGGTCTGAGATTAGCAGCAGACATGGGTGTCCAGGAAGTCTTGGTCTTGGGAGACTCGGACCTTCTGGTACACCAGATTCAAGGGGAGTGGCAAACAAGAGATTTAAAAGTCATACCATACCGGCAATGCTTGCATGATCTTTGTCAACGATTCCTATAAATAGAGTTCAGGCACATCCCCAGAATTCACAATGAAGTTGCTGATGCCTTGGCTACTCTGGCGTCAATGTTACATCATCCTGACAAGGCTTATGTTGACCTGATATATATCCGGGTCCATGATTAAAATGCTTATTCCAACATGGTAGAAGAAGAGCTTGACGATGAGCCTTGGTTCCACGATATCAAAGAGTATATCAGGAGAGGTGTGTACCCGGTCCAAGCCACGAGTGACTAGAAGAGGAAAATCCATCGTTTGTCAAGTGGGGGTTTTCTTCAGTAGAGGAATATTATACAAAAGGACACTGGATCTAAGTTTTCTAAGATGCGTAGATGCTGGGCAGGCGACAGCCATCATGAATGAGGTGCATGCCGACGTCTGCGGGACACACATGAGCGGCTATGTTTTGGCAAAGAAGATTCTCCGAGTAGGATATTATTGGCTCACCATGGAGCGGGATTGTATCAACTTTGTGCGAAAATGTCATCAATGTTAGGTGCATGGAGATTTAGTTCACTCGCCGCCATATGAATTTCATGCAATGTCTGCACCATGGCCTTTCATCACTATGGCCATGAACGTCATCAGGCCCATCGAGCCAGCAACTTCTAACGGACACACATTTATCCTGGTTGCTATTGACTATTTTGCCAAATGTGTTGAAGCCAAAACCTTCAAGGCAATGACCAAGAAGGCCGTGGTCGACTTTGTGCATACAAATATCATTTGTCGGTTCAGAATCCCCAAGAATCTCATCACTGATTATGGGGAAAATCTCAACAGTAACTTAATGTGAGAAGTATGTCAGCAGTTAAAGATCACACATCGAAATTCCACCCCGTACCGCCCCAAGGCGAACGGAGCGGTTGAGACAGCCAATAAGAACATAAAGAAGATACTTCGTAAAATGGTAGAAGGGTCCAGGCAGTGGCATGAGAGGTTACCCTTTGCATTGTTAGGCTATCGCGCTACCGTTCGCACCTCGGTAAGGGCAACCCCATACTTGTTGGTATATGGCACAGAAGCAGTAATCCCAGTTGAAATTGAAATACCTTCCCTCGGATCATGGCTGAAGAAGGAATCGACGACAAAGAATGGGTTTAAACTCGTATAGAGTAATTGAGTTTGATTGACGAGAAAAGATTGGCAGCAATTTGTCACGGCCAATTGTATCAAGAGAGGATGACCAGAGCATATAACTAGAAAATGCATCCCAGAAAGTTTGAAGTGGGTCAATTAGTGTTGAAACGCATCCACCCTCACCAGGCTGAGGCAAAGGGCAAGTTCGCTCCAAATTGGCAAGGACCGTTTGTCGTGTCAAGAGTGCTGTCTAATGGAGCGTTGTATCTGATCGATGTGGAAGGAAAATGTGTAGAAATGTCTATCAATTCAGATGCCCCCAAATGATATTATATATGATTTTTTTTTGTTTGGATCATTGTCTACACTTGGCGTTTGTTTGTACTTGGCATGTTTTATAGATTGGAATGATGAAGGCATTTTATTCAGCTACCTAAACACTTTACCCTTTGTTAACCCTTTGAGCTTCAATTATTTTTCTTTTCATATCCCCTCTTTTGGAATCAATAATGAGAGCCAGAAACACAATTATAAAAGGCGGCAAATAGACAATAATGAAAAGAGAAAGTAAAGCAAAACAAAGGAAGAAAGAAAAAGAAAAAAATAAAGAAAGGAAAAACAAAGGAAAGAAAGAGAGAGAAAGTTAAAAAAAGGGGACGAGAAAAGATAAGAAAACGAAAAAAAAAGAAGAAAAACAACAATAAAAACAAAGAATCGTTAGGAACTACGTTTGACCTGATTCCTTTTTAGGATATGTAGGCAGCCGCACGGCTCAGTCATATTCAAATAAAATCCAAAGGCCTCAAGCAAGAAACAGGGAAAGAAATTGTGTTGGTTTGGATTCCGAGTCTTATTGGTGAAAAGCCTCTCGGGCACCATGAGGCGAAGGCAAAGCAAGAAGCAACAATCAAAAAGGGGCAGTTGGGGAAAATTTGTTCAGAGCATCGTAAGGCAAGCAAAGTTGGGGTTTGGTTGAAGGAATCGGGTTGGAAATTGTCAAAACAACAAAAGCGTGGCAACAGAGGACCGATCCTCAGAACAGTCTGGATCGACTAGGCCGAAGTGCGTGTCATGATCATGAAAAAAACAGTTGCTTTTCCTCATATAAGTTTCCTTTCTCTTCCTTTCAACAGTCAGTGCATCTCGAATTCTTTACTCTGAATACAATTCTGAGTCATTGCACTTCATTTCCTTATTAGTCTCTAAAGTCTTTTGGCTAAGCAAACTGGAGAAATTTCAAAGCCTATTATTAGCTCCAAAAAGGACAAACTGCATGACCCCCAAAACGTAAAGGCAGCCAAAGTTTGAAACAGCAAGGGGAGGGGTTTACAAGAGCTTCAATGATAAAACCGATGGAAGAGACAAGAGTTTGAAAAGTGAAGGAGCAGCACACAAAGATGGGAATGCAAAGTAAAACCACAAAGGTTCTGGGGTCAGCCGAGCATAACACAGTGACCGGGTAATCTCAGAAGGGATGCAAGGTTTCTGGCAAAAAGAGTCAGAAGCACAACACAAAAATGGGAAAGGTCACAAGGGTTGACCAAGCATAATAAATTAACTCATCAATCGCCGGGGAAGGAATAAAGAATTCTGGCAAAGGGTTGGAAATGCAACACAAGGTGGGGAGCGAAGTGAAGACACAAAGGTCAAGGGTCAGCAACATCGTAAACTGGCCGGGAAATCTCAGGAAAGGATGCAAGAATTTTAGCAAAGGCTCAAAAATGCAACATAAAGATGAGGAACAGAGTAAAGTTACGAGGGTCAGAGGGCCAGCCAAGTGTAATGCATCGAACTGGACATCTCGAGAAAGGTGCAAGGATTCTGGTAAAAGGGTTAGAAATGTAATGCAATGCTGGGGAGCAAAGTAAATCCGTAAAGGTTCGAAATGTTAGTTGAGCAGCTCAAGCAACTCATCATCAACATGGAAAATAGAACACAATGGAACATGATAGTGGGGGGACGCATTCAACTAGAATACCGCAAGCTAACCACCACTTTTCAAACTGATAAGTTCTCTTTGATTGACACAGGGGCAGAAAAATTCGGGAAGAGCCCAAAGGGGAGGGCCATCCGCAGGAGAAGGCATGCACATGACAGGTATGATCGAAATCTCATAGCCCACCTGGAAGTGGGACTTAGTTAAAACTCAAAAGGGACATAGTCCATCATAAATATCCTCCCCAGCAAAGAGCACAAGGGGACAAACATTAACTAGAAAACCCCAATAGGAACAACTGAGGGTTTACAGAGACATGAAAGTTGAGATGGAACACAGTTTAAAACTCAGACAGGTTCGGGTAACATGGGCAAGCACCAACACCTTCCCTATCAAGAGTCGTAGAAACCCTCCTGGACAATAATCACTAGCAGAAACAACCAGAAATTAGAATTGGCATTTAAGTTGGAACCCTCAGGACCCTCCTAGAAAAAGGGACTCATTTAAAGGTTGGGATAATCATGGATAACAAAGGGCATAAAATGAATTGCATGTTGAAGTAGGATTCAGTTAAGAATTATCAGGACCCCCTGGATAATGGTACGTAGCTCTAAATACTAATCCCCAAGCATACACATTTTGGCATCAAATTAAGAGTTGTTAGGACCCACCTAGATAATGGGGGTAGTTTTAATCACCAGTCACCAACAGACCCCCAGCGGATATAACTCATAACAAGATATAGTGGAAAATAGTACCTTTTGAGAAACAAAACATAGTCTTACAGTTGTCATCAGTGAAGAATTGACAGGGCCCTCCTGGATAATAAGACTTAGCTTAGATTAAGAGATATTCGGTAAGTGGATTTGATTAAAACTCACAGATCCGCCCAGTACCAAACTGGGGCAGAAAGAATTTCTTGTGTTTTGTTTGTTTCGTTGTGATCAGGTACACATGCATCAGTCTGAGGGAACAATTTTCAAAATTCAAGTCTTGGTAATCAGGCAACCACCTATAGAACAACGGAATATTTTTCAAAGTTTCAAATCTTGGTAACCAGGTGTCCACCTGGAGAACAAGGGAATATATTTCATATTCAAGTCTTGGTAATCAGGTGCCCACCAAGAGAGGGAATATATTTCAAATTCAAGTCTTGGTAATCAGGCGCCCACCTGGAGAAGAAGGGAATATTTTTCAAAATTTCAAGTTTTGGCAATCAGGCGCCCACCTATCAGAACAAGAAATATTGTTCAAGTTGCAAGTCTTGGTAATCAGACATAGAAAAGAGAAAACAAGAAGTCAACAAGGTAACAAGGAGTGCACAGAAAGAAACACAAGGCAACAATGCAATAAAAATCAAGAGCAAGATTGAAGACGTAGATAGGATCTTTTATAATCCGTAGTTCATAGCTTAGTTTAGCTTCTTCATTTTTCACAAGGTGTAATAAGAGGGTCTAGCAGCAGCAGTGAAATCACACCTCCTGGTAGTCCCAGCTACCAAACACTCCCGAACTACAGTGATCTGATTCCTTTTTAGCCTAGGATATGTAGACAACCTTGGAAGTAGGGTGAGGTCAAAATTTTCAAAAAAGCTTCACACGAAGTATTCAAACGGGCAAAAATCGCTCGTATTTTCTCACTTATCTATGTGCGAAAACTCTTCATATTTCCGAGCAAAGAGGGACAGCTGTGAGCATGTGATTTTTGCCCTATATGAATGACTCCCATAATTTCAAACAAAATAATTTCCTTTTGTTATTTTAATTATTTTTAATTTCAGCAGATTTTGTGTCATGTTTTGTTATTTGCTTGCATTCGTGTGTGCATTTTTAGTTCATAAAAAACACAAATAATATATGCATTGCATTTAGAGCAACTTTGCATATTTTAGGAATTAGGAGTTAGCTTACTTTTGTTTTTAATTTTATTTTGAAATTGTTGCAGGCTTTCTTTTGAATTTAATTATTTGTGATAATTATCGTTTAGAGCTATCTAATTTAATTTGGTAGAATGATCTTATTAAGAGCTAATTTTTATTTTAGAATTCAATTTAAAAAGAAAAAAAGAGGAAAAGGGAAAGAAAATAACAAAAAATAATTCTTTTGTATTGTTTTGTTTTAATTTTTTCATTTATCAGGGGATTTAGTTTTTGAAAAATAATCAGTTGAGATTTGGAATTAAAATATGTCTTTGTTATTTTTAATTTTGCATTTTAACAAAATCAAATATGTATATAATAATAATAATAATGAAAAATAAAATCTAACCCATGTCAGACCCATGTCCCCAGACCCGGTCCAGCTTTCGCATTCTCAAAACGACGTCGTTTGGCGTTGGTAGATCTGAGCCGTCAAGGATACATGATCCAATGGCTCAGAACTGGATTGAAATCGAAATTAAATTGTCCAAACGACCCCACCCACCCCTCCAAACCGTCTCCCAAACAACCTAACCTCTCCGGTGTAACGTCGCTGCTAACCTCCATCTCTCAACCGTTCGCCGCCGGCTGGAAATCGTCACCGGCGGCGGCGTAGGTCAAATGAAACCCAAAATTACACCATATCACCTCCTAACCCTCCCCTTTCCAACCCCACCACCCGTTTCCCTCAAATGTCTCCCAATCTCGTCGAATCGTCGTCCAAAAGAGCGACTATTCCACCGTCCACGACGACACCGGCTGTAATGGTTACCAAAATACACCCAGGCTCCCCTTTCCATCCTCGTCACAGATCTAACATCAGTGTCCCTCGAATCACACCATAACTTCTCGAATTTTAATTTGAAAAGTCCGGCCAAAATACAACCTTTTCCAAAATCTGCAAAAGTAACACCACAGAGTCCCCTTGCCTTCTTCGTCCCAAATGGGCGACTCATGGCCCTCAAATAACCCCCATCTGGTTCGAATTTTAAATCAAAATCAGTCGGAGTCCTTTTAACAATGCATGTGGACTCCTGAAGCCTAGAGTTTAAGCTAAGTCCCCTAATCTCTCTAATGTTAATTAAATATCATTTTAAGCCATTTGCTGTTTAATTTAATATGTTTTCAGTCTTCATGATCTCTTCTTTCTTGTTCTGTTTGGTTTAGTCCATGATTCATTCATTTGGTTGACCTATAGTATAGTAAAATCTCGTTCGTATAAGTTTGTAAACCATAGTTGTTCCTTTGGTTATATACATATGCTCATTGTGTTTGTTCTTCTCCTGAATATCTTTTTTTTTTTCATTATTCTATCTTGGCTGATTTTATTAGTTTCAGTCTGTTTGTTGGAAGGCAATCCGTGTTTCTTCCTTGATTTTGATTTTTGTTAGTTTGATCTTGATTTGATTTTCTTTTTTTTACATCTTATTTTTGGTAGACCACTTTTGATTGATTTTGTTGAATACTCAGTAGTGTTTGATTGATATGGACTTTAGCTAATTAATTGAAGTCTTTCAAAGTCATTTCCTTTAATTCAGACCTTAGGACGTTTGGTTGTTGCTGAGTTAGGATTATTAAGTTAATAACAGGGTTTTGAGTTTGGCTTAACTCAAAATAGTAATTTTATTAGGTTAAAAGGGTAATACGGGAAATTTAGCATGAGAAAACTGTGGTAATTAGAATGGAAGTCCCTAGAAGCTGCTGGAATAGGGGTCAAAATTGAGATTCAGGTTTTTGTTAGTTATAACTTGGATAGCGAGTTAAGAATTTAGGGACTAATGGGAAAAATTTGAAAATAGAAAGAGGGACTAAAAGGGTAAACACAAAACAAAAGGGTTGCCCTAAACTTTGGATATAAAGAGAACATTCCAATTGAGGCTGAGGGGAACAAAATCCGTGAAAACTTCCCAAGATTTCTACACTCTTAAGGTCATATAAAGTTCACTAAAATTCCCAGGAAATCTTGAAAGAAGTGTAGAGTCTAAAACTTCCCAAATGTTGCTTCATTAGAGTGATTTTCCTCATAATTAATTCCAACTCTCAACAGTAAATTTGAACTACTAATCTGAATCAGCTGAGAAGACTTGAAACTTGTGTATTTTGAGGTGTTAGGATCCCATATGCTTATTTGGATGCGATTCTGAGTAATCCTGAGTATATTAAGGTTATTTTCAAGGTCTTTGGGTTGGTTTGCTTGTGTTATCTGCTCTATACCCAATCCTGATTTATGTAACAACTTCTTCTATTCGAATATGGGAATCGAGCCTAGTCTATTTGCTGCATTTGCTGAGGACTTGTTGTTGTTATTGCTATTATTTCTTTGACTGGCTACTCATATGTGTTTCACCTTGCTTCCATTCCAGGTACCTCTTTGAGCTCTCACTATATATCTCAAGTGGAGGCCAAATAACAATAATGTTTCATGTGTAATAGGTCTAGGTTTATTTTTGTAATGATTGGTTGTAAATAATTTGGACAAGACTGGACTCTTTTTAAAATTCTGAGGAATTGGTATTTTAGAAGTTTTTTTACTTGTTTACTTCATGATTAGTTTCAATATCCCAAGTAGATTAAGGGTTCATGAATCCTTGTAGCAAACGTGGATCATTACTAGTTTTACTTTAGTAACATGAAACTAGAAATCAAGTGTTTATTCATGCAAGTTCATATATGCTCAATTCAAGTTTGAAAGCATTTTAGTGATTAATTTCGGCCGAGTGTCTGAGTTTCAGGTTTTAGTTAGTTGTTTCGTATTAATTCCTTGAGATTTGTAAGTATTAGTTGAAGTCAAATAATTAACAGCCTGCTTGAACGGATTAAACGTACATTTCTATCGCTAAAAGTTGATGGAAGTGCAATTATGCAAGTTTATAATCAAATTGGGATCTCACTTGGATCCATTAAAGGATCAGGGCTCAACAACCCGCCTTCGAGGTGTTGGGATTCAGCTTGACTAATGCACAGCCCAATTTGTTCTCAATTTGCTGAGGCTCACGAGTGGCCACTCCGGTAAGGCTGGATAAAGGGTTCCTCCTCTTTGGGCTCATTTCAAAGCCCAAAGGTTTGAATTTGAGGTCTATGTTGTGAAATGTCCATTAATTAGGTTTTATTAGAGATAAATTTAGTAGAGAACAATAATTTGATTTAGAATTGCCCTCTTACACTAATAAACTAAGACGCGCTATGCCAAACGAAATAACAATTGCATGGCCCTCGATTTATTTAATCTTGAATTGATCCTTAGATTCCGAGGCGTGCCATTTAATAAATTCCATGGCCCTCGCAAAGTTGCAAACGCGTAATTGCTTTAGGCGCGTTAGTTAAATAATTTACCTTTCCTAAATTCATGTGCACATTTATGTGACCCAAATCCAAATCTCAACGAAGTCGAAATGTGTCAAAAACCATGGATGCATTTATGTGACGTGATTCGAGACATGTTTTAACGACGTTGCAATTCTCTTTAAAAATAATAATAGTAAAAGTGGTTAAAGGATTTAAAATGCACATAGGTTCATAATTGTACAAAATCAGATAATTTAAGCCAAATATAACAGTTGAATGACCGTGCTAGAACCACAGAATCCGGGAATGCCTAACACCTTCTCCTGGGTTAACAGAATTCCTTACCCGAATTTCTGGTTCGCGGACTATTAAACAGAGTCATTCTTTCCTCAATTTGGGATTCTAAACAGTGACTTGGACACCATAAATCTCCTAAGTGGCGGCTCTCAAATTCTCTTAAATAATTGAATCTTGTTTCGATTGTCCTTTAATTGAAAAAACTCCCTTATCTACTCCCTTCGCCGGGTTGTAGTAGCCAAAAGGAGGTGTGACACCTACAACACGTACCTCGAGAACAAAACAACGAGGCCAATACCCCTACAAATTTGGAGTCATCAATTGAAGATGATGAACTTAGCTCGAGGATTATCGTACAACTTTGAAGGTCAGTGATCAAAGAAGAGCACGCCAAGTTAAAATCCACAAGTCTAACATGGGATTGGAGGAATAAGTACATCGAATATCTAAAGAACAAGAGGCTTCCATCGGATCCTAAAGAATCAAGGACTTTACGCACTATGGTCGCACGATTCACTTGGGCTGAAGATGGAACACTGCATAGGAGAACATTCGATGGGACATTAGTAAAATGATTGGGGCCAAGAGATAGACTACATTCTATGAGAAATTCATGAGGGCACTTGCAGAAACCATTTTGGTGCCGAGTCATTCGTTCACAAAGTCATAAGAGCAGGATACTATTGGGCTGATATGGAAAAAGACACTATAGAATTTGTTCGAAAATCCAAATAATGTCAAAGGTATGCGCCGATGATCCACCAGCCCGGAGAGCAACTCCACTTAATCCTATCCCCGTGGCCGTTCATGAAATAAGGAATGGATATCGTCGGCCCCCTACCATCGGCCCTATGTAGAGCTAATTTCATTTTGTTTATGACTGATTATTTTTCTAAGTGAGTTCAAGCACAAACCTTCAAGAAAGTTGGAGAAAAAGAAGTTATAGACTTCATCTGGGACCACATTATATACTGGTTCGAAATGCCTGCCTAGATTGCATGCGATAATGGAAAGCAATTCGTCAGCACCAAAGTGACAAAGTTTTTCCAAGATCATAAAATAAAAAGAATCATATCAATGTCGTATCATCCCAAGGGTAACTGATAGGCCGAATTGACAAACAAGATTATCATCCAAAATCTGAAGAAAAGACTGAACAAAGCCAAAGGAAAACGGAGAGAAGTATTGCTCGAGGTCCTTTAGGCATATCGAACAACGTCAAAATCTACTATGGGGGAAACACCATTCTCTTTAGTCTACGGTGCTGAAGCTTTGATCCAAGTTGAATGTAGAGAACCTAGCTTCGGGTTTCAGTATGCAACGGAGGAGTCAAATCACGAGGCTATGAATACGAGACTAGAATTGCTAGATGAAAGACGGAAGGCTTTCCTCATTCCTCATTCGAATGACCGTATATAAATAGAAGATCGAAAGGTACCACAATCAAAGAGCCAATCTTTGACACTTTAAAATTGGAGACTTAGTTCTGAGCAAGGTCACCCTCAATACTCGAGACCCAAACGAAGGAAAAACTTAGCCCGAACTGGGAGGGACCATATCAGGTCCTCAAAATCATTGGAAAGGGATCTTACAAACTTGGAACGATGGATAGCGAGCAGTTACCACACAATTGGAACATATAATTCCTCAAACGATGTTACTGCTAAGGTGTGACCTTCTCCATTTTCATTTGTATTTTATAATAAGCAATTGCATGTATCCGGTCGAAGACATCGAGGAACTCTCCAACACAAAGTCCTTAGGTTTTAAAGCATTCGTTGCACTCTTTTTTCCTTGGACCAATTTTTGCCTCAAGTGGGTTTTTCTAGCAAGTTTTTTAACGAGACAATCATTAGTTGTGCTACCTTGAGGCAATTCAACAGTATTTAAGGCTTATTAACAATCAACCTCGAATACTGGGGGGCATTGCCCTCGAATGTTTACTTTGTTACAAGGAAGGTACTTGGTGTCAACAGGGTCTCGATAGGTAAAACTTTGTAAGGGCCAAAAAATCAAACTAACCATGCCTATATTGATTACTCGAGCCCTAAAAAAAATATGTACGCATGTATAATCTATTGAGAAAAGTATTTTTTCTTGAAAAATATTCCATTCCTTTGAGAAAATTTTCTTTACAATTTTTGATCTATCGTGGAAACAGGCTTAAGATCTTATTACAACTGAAGTCAAACAACTTACCCACACTCTGGGACTGCCGTTTAAAAAATTGATGTAATCGAACTACTAAAATCTTGGGGTCTATGAACTTAAAAAGGCAATCCTCGTTTTCATAGGCCACGGCCACCCCACTTGGGGACTAACATTTCGAACAAGTTCCAAATGTAATTGAGAAACAAGCCCAAGAAGCAAATCTCAAATTAAAGGCTACGGCCAAACTAATTCTATTCGAGATGTACGAATTCTGTAATAAAATATTCCTTCAAATACTTTCATAAAATCGGTTTAAAAGGCTACCCTTGGCCAATTTATAAAGGGTTTAGATCATAAAAACCCCAAGGAGTATTGAATTGTTCGAATTATCGAATGAGCTTATTTCACACTAAAGGCGTAAAGAAACAAAGGGTTTCGATAGCACTAACCCTCGAACACCCTAATGCGTACAAATTTATTTTGTGCTAAGGCATAACAAATTTTTACATGATTAACTTTAAGCCGAAAAAGGTAAAAAGCTATTCTTTTAAGGCCATATCAGCCTAATTCAAGAGCCAAAGGGCCATTTCATTTTTTGAGTTCGAGAAGTCAACCTCACTCAACCAAAACCTAAGGGTCATCCTATTTCGAGTTTGAACAAGTACTCACTTGCCTAAGCCTTGTACTCATGAATAAAGCATGAACGAAACAGAATTTTCACAAGGCAAAAATTGAAACAAAGACAAATCAAAGGGAAAAGAGATCTTTTATACATATAAAAGTATTTACAAGGACCGATCAGGGTCATACACAAAAATTTAAAGAATAAAAATTCTAAGTGCCTAATTTTCCTTGGGAGCTGCATCCTCGCCATCGCGATCTCCTCCATTCTCATATTCACTCATACTCCCAAAATCATCATCATCGGAAGAGAGCAATTACTTGGCTTTAGCCTCAAGTTCTTTTGCATTATCAATCTTAACAGAAAGGTTAAAAGCCACGAGCATGAATCTTATCAAGAGTCTCTCCTTGATATTAGGCTCTGGCATGCTCGGCAACCCAAAGTGCTCGAGCCTGAGCAGCATCAGAAACTTCATTCGCTCGAGCTTGAGCAACCTCGGTGTTAGATCAGTAGACAGTCGTGATCGCCTCAGTATCGACCTTAACAATCTCAGCCTCAAATTTTGCAGCTGCAATCCCCGTGTCCAACCGAGCCTGTAGCTTCTCAATCTTCTTGGCTTGTTCAAAACTCTTTTCCTTCATGCCATGGAGTTGTCTTTCGAATTAGGATACCTGAGCTCGAGCTGCCTCTTTCTCCGAGGCAAGGCGATCCATCTTTTGCTTCCATATTGAAGTCTCTGCCTTACCTCATCTACCTCTCCTCGGAGTTGCACGATCGTTTTGTGTAGCTGCTGGACCTTTGAGATCAAATCATTAACCATAACTCCCAAATCAATGCCATTAGTGTCTAAGACTTTATTTACCTACTTGATCAGTTTACTCTGTTCTTTCAGGGCCACGGCCAACTCAGCTCGGAGGCCTCTAATTTCTTTTTCTTTTTCCTCACCAAGAAACTTGAGAGCATTTTTCTCTTTGGTAAGCCCTCGAATTTTAGCTTCATATCATCTCAAATATCTTCGGGACTTAAAGAAATCCTCTTAATGAAGTACCTAAGCCTGCACAGATAAAAGAGAAAGAATTAAGTAAAGAGAGAAAAACAGAAGTATGAAGACCAGCCTCAACAGAAAAGGTTAGGGCTTACCCAACTTAAAGCTTGCTGAGCTCATTGAAGGCATGCTGCTCCCACCTTGTCCATCTGAGCTTGATCCTCCTCAGTGACTATACCTTTAAGGTAACAGGCCATCCCTAGGGGGGCGACAAAAACTCTACATCCTGCGGGACCATAATAATGATGGTCCGTTTGCACTCAGGATTGACACTAAGGGTTGGAAACTGGCTGGTCAATATGAAACTCGAGGAGGTTTCGCCCAAGCTCCTCCTCAATACGCTCAAATCATTAAAGCCAGTGACATCATCGAGGGGCCTTCCCTCTAAGGAAACCTTCTACCTGAGGGGCCTTCATAGCCTGAGCCTCCCGAACTTCCCCTACCAAGAATGAAGGAAGAGGTGGACAGTCTCCAATTTCTATTGTCCCAAGTGAATCACTTGGGGGGTTCTCTTTATTTCTAAGGGCCTCAGAGCCGGACCCTTCGGACATACTTGTCGATTGCTCCTCTCGGTAGGAGCCATCTTCAGTCTCCAACAGCTCGGGGACTGTTCCCAGATCCTCTTCCGAGACGCCCTCGGTTTGAGGATAAATTTCTTCAACCCTCACCGAATCAGAGGCCTTTAGGGCCTTGGTGCTCCTTTTCACTCGGGCCACAATCTCAAAGTTGTTGCCCCCTTTTCTTCTCTTCGTCTCTTAGCAACTGAACTACCTCCGGGGACAAGGCAGTGGTGTCTTTTTTCGACTTACAAGCCTTATTTTTTTGGGCTTTGGGTCCTCGAAAGTTGAGACCCTTTTTCTCTTTTTGTCCTTTACTACTTTCAAGGTCGAGGGCGACACCTCTTCCTCCCCGAACGGGGGCCTCTTGACAACATTTTCTCTGAGGCCTATATGGAAGGAAATCAAGTGAGTATGGAAAAAAATATTTCAGAAAAGATCATCTAATATGTGGAAAGAGGCTTACCATGATTTTTGGCCTCCTGTCGACCCTTTGCCAAATGGTGCCTGTCACACCTCCTTTTTCTATCCCGAAAGGGGATATATGAGAGTTTTTTCAATCAAAGTGATAATAATCAAAATGGGATTATTTATTAAAATTCAGAGTCGCCACTTGGGATAATTTATGGAATCCCAATTTACCGGTTTAAAATCCCGAATCGAGGAAGTTCGACTCTGTTTTACAGTCACGAACACAAAATTTAGGGTAAAGAATTCTGTTAACCCGAGAGAAGGTCTTAGGCATTCTCGTGTTCTATGGTTTTAGCATAATTGTTCAACTATTATTATTGGCCTAATTATCTGATTAATCACATATTTTATACCTATTGTGCATTTTTAACCTTTGACCGCTTTTAATTATTTATGAAATTATTTTGAAACAATTTACGATTGTCGTACACTTGTTTGTTTGGAATTTATTATGAATCGTGTCACGAGAACTGTACCCACGATCTACAATATGTTTAATTATTAACATTATTAGTTTTTGTGGCCGGATCACATAAATGTACCCCGGATTTGGGAAATTATTTATCACAACTACCTTACGGGAATCGTACCCGTAGCTATGATAATTTATTATAACGGTGTCTAAAGTAAACTACGAATGTTCGAAAGTTCTTTAACTCCCATACATTTGAATTGCTTGCGAAAATCTGAAGTTTATATAAAAAAACATTTACTCTTACTGTTCCCCATCTATTACCCTATTTTCCTTCTTAATTAACTCAAACTAACATTAAAGTTCTCATCCCAATAATCAAGGAATTAAACAGTAACATGAATAATTACAAACAACTACTACCAACCTAAACTTCTTTTAAATTAAACATGATTCATATATATTAACTCTAAAAAAGGAAGATGGCAAATCAATATGTAACCATATCAAGCAGTGAATGCTCAGCTCAAGCATGAATCCGTAGATCAACTCATGACAAAATGGACCAAGTTAACTAGGACTACATAATGAAAGATAAGCAAGAGCAACAACTGAACAAAAACCATTCATAAATGTCGTAACAAAACAAAACAAAATGAAAGAAGTAAATCTCACATTGCTCCTTCGTAAAAATGGAATTAGTCACTGTTAACTGGTCCAAAAATGGAAACCTCGAACGAAATTACGGTTCAAACCTCGAATCTCGCTGGAGTCAATAATGCCACTACCACAACGATGACGACTCTGGAGTAACAGTCAAACGACACACACGTGGAATTGCCAGAGAACTGATTTCGGTCAAACTCGGTGCAAAACGTACAAAATCCAGAACCTGTTAGATCTAAACCCATCCGCCATAGAAGTAAAGCACACGAGACGAATAGTGATGAAATAGTTGACTGTTTTCTATTCGTTCATCATTGACAATACGACTCTGATGAGACAAAGATAGTAGAGGGGGAGGAAGGTAAGAAGCAACGGCTAGGCACAACAAAAACAGTCATGGCTGTAGCCGGTCATCACCTCCGGCATCGACGACCATGTAAAGGGCGAGAGTTGGCTTCAGCGAGCTTTATTTTTGTAGTTGCAGAGAAATCGCCTGGGTATATTAGTGGTCTCTCGATGAAGAAGATGAAGCAACAACTCATTGGCTGCTTAGTTGCTAGGGTTTTTGTCTAAGAAGATCCATCTCTTTGGAAAGGGTGTTGCGTCTATCAGCTTAGGGAACTAGAGTGTGTTTTCTCGTTAGGGTTCTTTTAGTTGTTGGAGCATGAGTTGAAGGGAGATCCGGCCGGTGGTTGTTGGTGGTTGTAGTTTGGCGTTAGGTTGTTGTGAGGTGAGGAAGAATGGAGGTGTAGATGGGGTAAACGACTTGGGGTCTTAGGCGTGTTCCTGGGGTTTTTCTTTGTGTTGTCCGTTGAAGAAGAAGAATATGAGGGGTTTTCTTGTGTTTTTTCCAAAATCAGAAACGTTGGCTCTTAATGTCTAGTTTTTGTCTAGTTTTATTAGGGTTTTAGGGTTAGATTAGTGGGTATTGGGCTTAGGATTATGTGATAGATCTTAATTAAGCCAAATTTTAAAAACGGCCCTTTAACTATACTAGACTAAAAATATATTAATTCTTAAAATAATAATTACAAAATTATGAAATCATTTCTAATTAATTAAACTAAAACTAAAAATTAAAAATGAAATTTTTTTATATCAATTAGTTAAACAAAAGAGAATATTTGTAATTTTTATTTTTATGATAAAATAAAGTACAAGAGTCAAAACTAATTGAAATAGCGATATTAGGCCAAAACTAAATATTTGTATGCTAAAATATATAAAATCGTGGAGAGGGTCAAAAATTACATGTCTACAGTTGCCCCCCTTTGACTGGAAACGCGAAGAGTTTTCACACAAAGAACGACGAGACAGGTTTTTTGACCTGACCCTTATTTAGAGACACCAAAAACTAAGAGAAAGGAGAATATGACCGAGCGCTAGTATCTAAGCTGCCTACATATCCTTGACTATAGAGGAATCATGCCACGAGTAGATTAGAAGTAAGAACAGTGATGGAGTATACTGAGCTGGAGAGCCGATTAAGGTGTTGTTCTGTCGAGGTTCCGGTCCGCAGTCCTATTATTACATCAAAAATCAAGATTAAAAAGTCTAACTAAGCCTATCAGCTACAAGTTACAAGATTCCTATCTATGAGTTTTATGAAACTTGATCTTGAGTCTTGGTTGGTTTTCTATATGGACTCTAATTTGAATCTTGATGCTTGTTAGCTGCAGGTGTTAGTTCATTCTTCCGGGGCTTCTTTACATCAAGACCGGACATGCATTTCTCATGACTTTAGCCATGTTTTAAGCAGCTCACATCTTTCATCTGCTTCTGCATTTGGATTTACTTCCCTTTTTTTTACCTTTTCTTTCTTTTTTCTAGGATTAAGACTTCTTCTTCGGTCATCTCAAACCATCATGCCTCGAGATAAAAACCTTATTCTTCAAATAACTCGTGCTACCTCCGATTTGAAACTTGCAATGAATCATAAAATGACTTCCCCATTCTTCAGGTGTGTACCTACTACTGACTGGAAACTTGAAATGAATTCCCTTATTTTCTAGGTGGGCGCCTACAACTTAAACTTTTAGATGAATTTCCTTGTTTTCCAAGTGGATTCCTGCAACATAAACTTTGATAAGAATTCCCTTATTTTCCAGGTGGGCACCTGATGCCAAAACTTGAAATGTATTTACTTGTTTTCCATGTGGGCGCCTGATGCCAAAACTTGAAATGTATTCCCCTATTTTCTAGGTGGGCGCCTGATGCCAAAATTTAAAATGTATTCCCTGTTAGAATATACGCTTAACGCTAGAGGGGGGGTGAATAGCGTTATAATAAAAAGCAATGTAAATTTGCGGAATTAAAATTGCAGGAATAACGTAAGTGCAGTAATTAAAATGATAAGGAGAGAACACACCGGATTTTATCCTGGTTCACCACAACGTGTGGTTAGTCCAGTCCCCGACTCTCTCGAGTTTTACACTAACTTCGTTAAGCTTACGGGTGCCTAATAAACCGTTACACTTGCTCGTAGATATACACTCTACAAGACTTCAACCTGCTCGAGGATACCGCACCTCAAGACTTCAAACCAAGGAACTACCTTTCCTTCTTACAACAAGGGATTAGACTATCCCTTCAAGTGTGTACAAACACTTAGCACTCAAGACAAGACTCTCTTTATAGAGTAGATATGAGTAAAAGTAATACGCTCAAGACCACAACAACTTCGTCAAGAGTTTGGCTCTCAAAAACATATGAAATGAATATAAAATGATTGCAAAGAGAGTATGTAAGCTTTAGCAAGAATGTAATCAGTTGTTGTGCTTAGAAGAGTGAATTTGAGTTGTATTAATAGTGCTCAAAACACCCAAGTCCGTTGCTTAATTGCTAATCACAAATTGCTGATTTTGTGCTAGGATAATCGATTATCTGATTCTGCATAATCGATTATCTGCCAACGTTCAAAAATCAATCCCAGATTTTAAGCAGAATAATCGATTATCCAAATCGTATAATCGATTACCTGACAACGTTAAAAAATCAATCCCTGATTTTATGCTTAACATAATCGATTGTCTGATTGAACGTAATCGATTATCTTTTAGTGTTTGAAAATACTTTGGCAACGGTCTTTAATATAATCGATTACCAGAAAAGCCATAATCGATTATTTTGCTACTTTGTAAAATCTGATGCTCACTGTCTCAACATAATCGATTAGTCTAAGGCACATAATCGATTATCTTGTAGCTTTGAAAAAATCTGGTGAACACTGCCTTAACATAATCGATTATCATAAGATACATAATCGATTATCTTGAAGTTTTGTAAAATCTGGTGTACACTGCCTTAACATAATCGATTATCATAAGGTACATAATCGATTATCTTACAACTTTGTAAAATCTGGTGTACACTGCTTTAACATAATCGATTATCATAAAGTACATAATCGATTATCTTACAACTTTGTAAAATCTGGTATACACTGCTTTAACATAATCGATTATCATAAAGTACATAATCGATTTTGTTTGTCCAGATTTGAAAGACATGTTTAGAATTCATTTTGGTTAAAATGAAATGTTTGAAAATCATTTTGCTTTAAATTAAAGATGCATGGTTTGATAAAAAAATGATTTTACGAGAGAAGCCAAGTCTTGAATCAATTGTCGGATCAAAATCACAATTATAGAACGACTCATGTATAACTTTGTTGCTTTACTAAATCTTGATCTTTGTTTCTCTTGTGCTTGGACTTCGGCATATGTCAATGTTCCGTTCACGTCGGTTTGTCATTTATCAAAACCTACAAATATGAACACACGTTTAGTTTAGCGACTTGAGAACGTGTTTCAACAATTTCCCCCTTTTTGATAATGGCAAACCAATATCGGGATATGCATATTAATTAATTCATAATGACGATCCAAGACAAGTATATAGATATGCAACAAGTTCCCGCTCAAGTTATGAATTCCCCCTCAATTTATGCCAATATGTATTAGTGTGCATAGCCCATATCTTCCCCCTTTTGACATTAGCAAAAAAATAACTAACTCTTTATTGATTAAACAATATTGCAAATACATGACAATAAAAGACAGAATATTATGCAAACTAGAAAAACAAAGAGACAAGACATTATTCATTATCCTCATTGACTTCCGTCTCGACATCCGGTACATCTTCCCGAAGGACAATTTGGGCATACGGATAATTGACGTGATCAAAATATCCATGGAGTTCGTGAGTCAATTGGTTGACATTCATATCAATACGATTTATGGATGTGGACATGGAGGCAAGTTGCTCGGAAATGGATTGGAGGAATGCATCGGACGGGGCCGGATGACGACGTCTTTGAGGTGGAGGAGGAGGCGGATGCTCACCGATATTGGGAAAGGAAGATTCTTGAATTTCCCAATGTTTCGTCGCCTTTTTGTGAGGACCGACAGGGGTGTTGATACCGGATGCAACAAGAATGGTCATAACAACGAAAGCATAGGGGAGTGGCTTATCTTCCCCAATTGCATCATATAAGTGAGTCATGACGAACTTGCACCAATTGATGCGAGCCCCGGTAATAATGGCATGCATGAGTTTTGAATCCTCATAAGAGATAGTTGTGTGATTGAATTTTCGCGGTTTTAGAACGCGGGTGATGAAATAAAAAATTAGACGATATTCCGGGAGCATGTTTGTAATGGTTGGACGACGATGGTCCGGAGTTGTAATAAATTCACCGATGCCAATTTGGGTGAAGAGAAGTTGTTCATCAAATAACGCGCCTTCTTCCCTAGTATAGAGAGAAATGTCTTCCCCATTGCGCGGGAGTTTAGTGAGGGCTTGAATATTTGCCTCAGATAGAAGAATTGAAGTTCCATTGACGTTTGAGACAATTTCACCATCTTCGTCCTTCTCGAGATTTGAATAGAAGGCCCAAATTAGAGGAGGGTGAATGTAAGGAGTGTGAAGATATAGGAACTCAAGGAGTTGGCTTTGTATAAGAATATTTGCTGTGGATGGAGGGGCGCTTTGATTAAGGAAACGATCCGTGGAAAATCGAGGAGGAAGGATTTCTCAATTTTCAAATTTTTCCATGAAGCGCATAAGTTCGGCTTCACTATTGAATCGTAAATAAGAACCATCTTTATAACAATGAACTAGTGGACGAGTGACGGAAGAGGAGGCAACATTTTTGCCGGAACGAAATCGTTTGGAAGTTTTGCCCGTCATTTTGAATAAATAGTAATAGCCTTTGAAGAGTTTTGAGAGATTTTTGAGAATTTGGGAGCTAAGATTGATGTTTGAGTGAAGACATTGAAGATATAATGCACCTATTTATAATGTGAAGAATGAAATAGCATTAAAGTGAAGAAATCTGCAAAAATTTAAGGAGCAAACGGTCAGAAACGATAACTATTTTGAAATACAGACTAAGAATAATCGATTATGGAACAATGGTAATCGATTATTCTGACACAGTGTGCTCAGTGATTTTCTGACTCGGGGGATAATCGATTGTGCTTTTGAGATAATCGATTATTTCAGGAAATGTAGTAACGGACATCCTAGACGGAATAGGAAAATCGATTACACTGTTTTAAATAATCGATTATTGTCACACAGTGACTTAACACCTGAAAATAAATGTCAGCATAATCGATTAGGGATATGTGATAATCGATTTTTATATTTAACAGCTAAAATCCTGCAAAGCCAAAACTGTTAGACAATCGATTGTAGTGGTGTATAATCGATTATGTCAATTTTCCAGCATAATAAACATAAAACGTAAATGGGGAATAATCGATTATTGACTTTAGAGAAATCGATTATTCTGCACCAATGTCTGATAATTCCCCCTGTCTTTAGGGCGATACCTGCAAAAAAAGAATTAGGCGGCTCCGACGCTCAAGTTAGTAATCGTTCAAACATAAAAATGCAATGCATGAATTAGATCAACGTGGAGTCAAGAATCCCGAGTTCACTACGAATTCGGAAGAAGGACTCTTTCTCTAAAGGCTTTGTGAAGATGTCGGCCAATTGATTTTTGGTTTCAAAAAATTCAATTTCGACATCACCCTTGAGAACGGGATCTCTTATAAAGTGATGTCTAATTTCTATGTGTTTCGTTCTTGAGTGAAGAATAGGATTCTTCGTCAAGCATATGGCGCTAGTATTGTCACATCGAAGAGGGACATGATCAATACTAAGGCCATAGTCCGAGAGTTGTTGTTTCATCCAAAGGATTTGAGCGCAACAACTCCCCACGGCTACATATTTAGCCTCGGTTGTGGACAACGCAACACTTACCTGTTTCTTGCTAAACCAAGAAACTATGGAGTTACCGAGCAAATGGCAAGTGCCACTAGTGCTCTTGCGGTCCAATTTGCAACCCGCAAAATCGGAATCAGAATAGCCAACAAGTTGGCATGAAGAATCTTTGGGATACCATAGTCCCACATTTATTGTTCCAACAAGATACTTCATAATCCGTTTTACCGCAATTAAGTGTGACTCCTTCGGACATGATTGATATCAAGCGCATAAACACACGCTAAACATGATGTCCGGTCTACTAGCAGTAAGATAGAGAAGAGATCCGATCATACCTCAATACTTCTTGGTGTCTACTTCCTTACCTTTCTCATCTTTGTCAAGATGGTCGGATGTACTCATTGGGGTGGCCATTGCTTTGGCGTTGCACATTTCAAAGCGATTTAGCAACTCCTTGCAATATTTGGATTGGCAAATGAAAGTTCCCTCTTTCATTTATTTTACTTGCAGCCCTAAAAAGAAGTTTAGCTCACCCATCATTGACATATCGAATTCGCTAGTCATTAACTTAGAGAATTCCTCGCATAGAAAATCATTAGTAGCACCAAAAATAATATCATCGACATAAATTTGAACTAATAAAATGTCATTGTTTTTATTTTTGATAAAAAGTGTGGTGTCAACTTTCCCCCTTTCAAACTCATTGTCTTAGACGTTCATACCAAGCTCGAGGAGCTTGTTTAAGACCATATAAAGCTTTCTTAAGCTTGAAGACATGGTCGGGAGATGTAAAATCTTCAAAGCCCGGGGGTTGTTCAACATACACTTCCTCTTGAATAAACCCATTGAGGAAGGCACTTTTGACATCCATTTGAAATAATTTGAAATTCATATATGATGAAAAAGCAAGTAATAAACGAATGGCTTCTAGGCGTGCAACGGGTGCATAGGTTTCTTCATAATCAATGCCTTCTTCTTGATTATATCCCTTAGCAACTAGCCTAGCTTTGTTTTAGTGATTATATCATTTTCATCTAATTTATTTCGAAAAACCCATTTCGTACCAATTATGGTGTGATTATCGGGTCTTGGCACCAATTCCCAAACATCATTACGTTTGAATTGGTTAAGCTCCTCTTGCATTGCCAAGGTCCAATGCTCATTCCCAATTGCTTCAGAAATGGTTTTAGGTTCTATTTGTGAAACAAAAGCCATATGTCCTACAGTATCTTTAAGAAGGTTTCGTGTACTTACCCCTTTCTCGATGTTGCCAATTACCTTGTCAAGAGGATGGTCTTTAGACGTCCTCCAAGCCTTAGGAATCATCGATTCTTCTTCTTGTGGTGGTACTTCTTCCGAAGGTTGTTCCATGACTTCATCTTGAACTTCCTTTGGATCCTCCTTTTGTACCTCGTCTTGAAGATGGATTTTCTTTAAAGCATCTGCAAGATCAACACAAGAACCCTTTCTCGCCAAGCGAGCATCATTTTCACAAAATACTGCATGAGGAGATTCCTCAACAGTTTTGGTTCGATTATTATAAACTCTATATGCTTTGCTACGTGATGAGTAACCAAGAAAAATTCCTTCATCAGACTTCGCGTCGAATTTTCCCAAGTTATCTTTTCCGTTGTTGTGAATAAAACATTTACAACCGAAGACTCTAAGATGGGAAAGATTTGGTTTCCTTCCCTTATAGAGTTCATAGGGAGTTTTCATGAGTATCGGTCTAATGATAGCTCTGTTTAAAACATAGCTTGCGGTACTCACGGCATCCGCCCAAAAATATTTGGGAATTTCGGCCGCATGGAGCATGGTTCTAGCCATCTCTTCGAGACATCGATTTTTACGTTCTACCACTCCATTTTGTTGTGGTGTACATGGAGCCGAAAAGGTATGTTCAATACCGAGTTCGTCACAAAAATCCGCGAAGATATTATGATCGAACTCTCCCCCATGATCACTTCTTATGGAAGTGACGGTTGTGTTCTTTTCATTTTGAACACGTTTAAGAAAACTTTTAAAAGCTTGAAATGCATTACTTTTATGAGCAAGAAATAACGTCCATGTAAATCTAGAATAGTCATCAACAATAACAAAAGCATAAAGATTACCACCATGACTTTTAATTCTAGAAGGTCCGAAAAGGTCCATGTGTAGAAGTTGTAAAGGTCTAGTGGTTGAAACGACATTTTTGGATTTAAAAGAAGCCTTTGTTTGTTTCCCTTTTTGACATGAATCACAAATAGAATCTTTTTCAAATTTCATGTTTGGAAGACCAATTACTAAGTCTTGTGAAACTAGTTTGTTTAAAAGATTCATATTTACATGAGCTACTCTACGATGCCATAACCACATGTCGTCTTCTTTACTCAAAAGACAATTCACATAACTTGATGAAGAATTTTCAAGATCAACCATATAGATGTTATCTATTCTAAAACCACGAAGAATAATTTTAAAATCACTACGACGGATAACTAAGCATTCTTCAGAGTCAAACAATACAAGATTTCCCTTGTCGCATAATTGACTTATGCTCAAGAGATTATGTTTAAGACCTTTAACTAGCAAAATATGCTTAATGGAGGAGGATTCGTCCTTACCGACCGATCCAATGCCGATAATATTTCCTTTGTTATTGTCTCCAAAAACAACATTTCCTCCTTCCGTGGGTTTTAGTTGAAGGAATTTTGATGCATCCCCGGTCATATGTTTGGAGCATCCACTATCAAGGTACCAAAGTACACTTGATCCCTTCAAACACACCTACAAAACAAATTAATGATATTTTGGTACCCAAGCCATTTTGGGTCCTTGTGCGTTAGGTGCAACATATTGGTGTGATCCTGCAGTGAAATGTCTATGTCTAGTGAAGCAAGTGGGAGCAATATGTCCAATTTTATTGCAATAATGACAAATGACATTCGGATTGTGCATTCTTCTAGGATGATAATAATTTGGAGGTCTAAATTTATTTACTCTATTTTTAGGAAAATAGTTTTGATGTAGTTTTCGAAAATCTTGTCTAGGTGGTCTATACATGCCAATGTTTCTTCTAGTATTTACTCTATTGTTAGGAATATAGTTTTGATGTGGTTTTTGAAAATCTTGTCTAGGTGGTCTATACATGCCACTATTTCTTCTAGCATTTGTTCTAGGATGAGTTGCAATTCTAGGACTAAAATTTCTAGGTTGAGTGTTGACATTTATTTTATTTTGCCTAAGTTGAGTCTTAGGTGGTTTAGGAATGGACTCAACTTTTTCTTTTGGCTCGTGTTTAAAGCCTATACCGTGCTTAGTGGATTTCAAATTTACAAGCACTTCATTGAGATTTTTGTGTGAAGAATTGAATTTGTGCAAAGTGCTTCTAAGACTTTCTACTTCTTCCTTTAGAGATTTGCAAGAAGTACAATCCTTATTTGAGCTTTCGGGTTTATCGGCGCTTCTTTTGCCATAAAACTTGTTTTCCTCTTTTAATTTCTCATTTTCAAGAGTTAGTTTATCAAAATCTTTTTCTTTTGAAGAAATTTGTTTTCTTAAATCCTTTATAGATTTAGAAGCGCTAATAAACTCTTTATACAACTCATCAAATGCATCTTGCAATTCTTCTAAAGTGAAATAGTTCTTAGAAGTGGTACATACCTCATTTTGAGTTTCTTCGTGTGCCATAAGACACAAGTTTGCGGTCTCGTTTCCTTCTCCATCACTTGATTCGTCTCCGGAGTCGCCTCCCCAAGATATGTATGCTCTTTGTTTCTTGAATGGTTTCTTCTCCTTTTTGATATTTGGACAATTTTATTTGATATGCGCGATTTCTCCGCATCCATAGCACTTCAATTGGTCTCCTTGTTGCTTACCTTTTCGTTCATACTTCTTTTGCATGAACTTGTGAAATTTCTTAATAACGAGTCCGAACTCGTTATCGTCGTCGCTTGAATCCTCATCATTTTGAGGTTGAGCCGTGCTTGCTTTAAGGGCGATTCTTCGTTTCCTTTGATCATCCAAAGGAGGGTTAAGAATAGTAGATTCATAGGTTTTGAGATACCTCTAAGCCCGTCGATTGTGACATTTGTAATGCCGATTGACTCTTGAATAGCGTCGGCTTTGGAGCGCCATTCCGGAGTGAGACTTCGAAGAATTTTACGGACAAGTTCCCTATCCGTGAAGGTCTTCTTAAGAGCATGAAGATCATTAACGATTTTTGAAAATCGTTCGAACATATCATCTATCTTCTCGTTTTCCTTCATATGAAAAATTTCATATTCATGGGCTAGAAAATCTATTTTAGCTTCTCTTACCTGGTCCGTACCTTCGTAGGTAATTTCCAATTTATCCCACATTTGCTTAGCCATGGTGCAACATGAGATTTTCCGATAGTCATCGGGATTTACAGCACAGTACATCATGTTGATCGCTTTTGCGTTGTTCTCCACCTTTCTAATATCGTCTGCGTCATACTCATCTTCCGATTTTGGCACCATTTCATTTTTTACCTTTTTGGTTGGAATTTGCTCTCCATTCTTGATAATTTTCCACAGTAGAAAATTATTTGATTGGATAAATATTCTCATCCTTTCCTTCCAATAAGTATAGTTTGTGCCATCGAATAGTGGTGGCCTTGTGAAGCATTGTCCTTCACCTAGTCCTGCATAAACACTGCGAGTAGAAGCCATGGAAAGTTTCTCTCAAACTGTTAAGTCTTTCAGAGAGTATGGCTCTGATACCAATTGTTAGAATATACGCTTAACGCTAGAGGGGGGTGAATAGCGTAATAATAAAAAGCAATGTAAATTTGCGGAATTAAAATTGCAGGAATAATGTAAGTGCAGTAATTAAAATGATAAGGAGAGAACACACCGGATTTTATTCTGGTTCACCACAACATGTGGTTAGTCCAGTCCCCGAGAGACTCTCTCGAGTTTTACACTAACTTCGTTAAGTTTACGGGTGCCTAACAAACCGTTACACTTGCTCGTAGATATACACTCTACAAGACTTCAACCTGCTCGAGGATACCGCACCTCAAGACTTCAAACCAAGGAACTACCTTTCCTTCTTACAAACAAGGGATTAGACTATCCCTTCAAGTGTGTACAAACACTTAGCACTCAAGACAAGACTCTCTTTATAGAGTAGATATGAGCAAAAGTAATACGCTCAAGAACACAAAAACTTCGTCAAGAGTTTGGCTCTCAAAAACTTATGAAATGAATATAAAATGATTGCAAAGAGAGTATGTAAGCTTTAGCAAGAATGTAATCAGTTGTTGTGCTTAGAAGAGTGAATTTGAGTTGTATTTATAGTGCTCAAAACACCCAAGACCGTTGCTTAATTGCCAATCACAAATTGCTGATTTTGTGCTAGGATAATCGATTATCTGATTCTGCATAATCGATTATCTGCCAACGTTCAAAAATCAATCCCAGATTTTAAGCAGAATAATCGATTATCCAAATCGTATAATCGATTACATGACAACGTTCAAAAATCAATCCCCGATTTTATGCTTAACATAATCGATTGTCTGATTGAACATAATCGATTATCTTTCAGAGTTTGAAAATACTTTGGCAACGGTCTTTAATATAATCGATTACCAGAAAAGCCATAATCGATTATTTTGCTACTTTGTAAAATCGGATGCTCACTGTCTCAACATAATCGATTAGTCTAAGGCACATAATCGATTATCTTGTAGCTTTGAAAAATCTGGTGAACACTGCCTTAACATAATCGATTATCATAAGTTACATAATCGATTATCTTGCAGTTTTGTAAAATCTGGTGTACACTGCCTTAACATCATCGATTATCATAAGGTACATAATCGATTATCTTACAGCTTTGTAAAATCTGGTGTACACTGCTTTAACATAATCGATTATCATAAAGTACATAATCGATTATCTTACAGCTTTGTAAAATCTGGTGTACACTGCTTTAACATAATCGATTATCATAAAGTACATAATCGATTTTGTTTGTCCAGATTTGAAAGATATGTTTAGAATTCATTTTGGTTAAAATGAAATGTTTGAAAATAATTTTGCTTTAAATTAAAGATGCATGGTTTGATAAAAAATGATTTTACGAGAGAAGCCAAGTCTTGAATCAATTGTCGGATCAAGATCACAATTATAGAACGACTCATGTATAACTTTGTTGCTTTACTAAATCTTGATCTTTGTTTCTCTTGTGCTTGGACTTCGGCATATGTCAATGTTCCGTTCACGTCGGTTTGTCATTTATCAAAACCTACAAATATGAACACACGTTTAGTTTAGCGACTTGAAAACGTGTTTCAACATTCCCTTGTTTTCCAGGTGGGCACCTGATGCCAAAATTTGAAATGTATTCCCTTGTTTTCCAGGTGGGCGCCTGATGCAAAAACTTCCCTTATTTTTTAGGTGGGCGCCTGATGCAAAAACTTCCCTTGTTTTTCAGGTGAGCGCCTGATGCAAAAACTTGAAATTATTCCCTTGTTATCCAGGTGGGCGCCTGATGCCAAAACTTGAAATGTATTCCCTTATTATCTAGGTGAGCGCCTGATGCTTAAACTTGAAATGTATTCCCTTGTTATCTAGGTGGGCACCTGATGCAAAAACTTGAAATATATTCCCTTGTTTTCCAGGTGGGAGACTGATGCCAAAACATGGGATATATTCCCTTATTATCCAGGTAGACGACTAATGCAAGAAGTTGAAATGTATTCCCTTATTATTTAGGTGGCCGCCTGATGCCAAAACTTGAATGTATTCCTTGTTATCCATATGGGCGCCTAATGCCAAAACTTGAAATGTATTCCCTTTTTTTCCAGGTTGACGCCTGATGCCAATACTTGAAATGTATTCTCTTGTTTTCCAGGTGGACGCCTGATGCAAAACCTTGAAATGTATTCCCTTCTTTTCCTGGTGGGCGCCTGATGCTTAAACTTTGAAATGAATTCCTTTGTTTTCCAAGAAGGCGCTTGACGTTTGAATTTTGAAATGAATTCCCTTGTTTTCCAGGGGGGCGCCTGCAAGTATAACAAAACAAACAAAACAAAAGAAACTTCTCTGCCCTAGTTTGGTACTGGGAATATCTGTGAGTGTTAATCGAATCTTGTTATCCAAAAGAGCTATAAGAATTTTTAAAAGTTAAATCTCATTATCCATGAGAGCTTTGAAAACTAAAATTGAATCTCATCTTAAGCGTGAAAACTTCAAAGCTAAGTTCTATTTCTTAAAGGTAAAACTTACGCTAAATCCCACTATTTATGAGGTCCTAAAAACTTAAATCTAAATCTCATTATCTAGGAGGGTTCTGAGAGTTTTAAATTAAATCCCATAATCTAGGAGGGTCCTAAATACTTAAAACTAACTCACATCATCCAGGAGGGTCCTGAACACTTAAAACTAAATCCAATTATCCAGGAGGGTCCTGAAAACCTGAAACTAAATACCATTATAAGATGTGGATACCAACTCTAATGACCATGACATGCACCTTTGGATTAAATGGCCTAATCTGTCAAGCAAGTCAAATGTTCAACTCTTGTTATACCTCTAAGTCGTAAAACTGCGCTTCCATGCTCCGATTATCCTATCTAATTCACGGTCCTTATTCGACTTGTAGTATCCAAAGGGTTTTCACCATCAAGCCTCTCTCATTTTGTTCCTTCTCTCAATTTACCGTCGCCTTATGGTTCTTGTGAAGGTTTTCACCGATAAGACTCTATCATTTTTCTATTCTTTTCTTTTTCTCTGATTCTACAGATGACAAGGCATTAACTACGATAGAAATATCATATGCTCCTGGCATGTTTGACTCGACACTCTTAAAAATTATCTGGGAGGTCCTTTTTGGACTGTAATGTGGTTTTTGGACAGGGTTAGAAAGAAAAAAAAGGCTCAAAATAACTAAGATAATAGGGCTAATTTATTTACAACTCTTAGAATCCATTATAAAAACTTTTCCCCAATTTCTAAAACAAGGGAATTTGATTCTCTTTTTTCTTATTTTTTGGTGGAATTTCTAAGAAAGACTGTCTCAGTCTCGACTGCATGAGATTATGAAATATTTATTTGATGTGACCGAACCGTAAGGCTGCCTGCGTATCTTGTGGTGGCAAAAATCAGGTCGAACATAGTCCAAAGGGATGCTTTCTTTTTGTTGCTATTCTTCTGTCTTTCTTTTTTTTCTTTCTCTTTTTCTTCTTTTTCTATTTTCTCTTTTATTTTTTTTCCTTTTTGAATTTTCTTTTAAAATGACCTTCTTAAAACAAACCTATGGGAACATGAATTCTTTTTCTTTTCTTTTTATGACTCTGACGTGATTCCAAAAGAGGAGAGGTCAAGAAAATTAGCACATGCTCAAAAGGGGTACCGAATGGTATAAAGTGTTTGGGTAGCTGAAAAAGGGCCTCCCAATCCCTGAAAATGCCAAGTACAATACCTACAACTTGATGATAAAATTTGAAGATCATGCACAAACTTTTTTGCAGCTTCGGCATTGATATCACTGATATGCCTTCCACTTTTTAGTGTCTTTTCAATTACAGAACCCTTATTGGGTGATTCCCTCTTACAAAGGATATCCGCTGTTAATTCGGAGAAAACTTTCTTGACTTTATCGTGTAACTTGAGATGCACTTGAAATCAAAGTAGTTGGCTTCAAATTGTCTAGGAAGCACTCTCCTTTGACAAATTCTTGTCATCCTATTAACTTCCCAAATTATCTGCCCCATTTTCACATTGTTCGGGCTTTAAATGATCTTAAAATGTATAAATATATACTTATTTCCCTTAGGTGCCCCTATCATCTTCAAAATTATTTCATTGCTTTATGATTAAACTAACTTTTAGGAACATTCCTAAAATTATGTGTGCATGTCATGTCACTAGAGCCAGCATGAAAAGAACTATAAAAGGAGATGATAACTAAACAAAAAAATGACTAGAAATAAAAAAAATAGAAAATTACATTAGACAGATGACAAAAGGGTTTGAACAACGAAACAAGCAAAGTAAACTTGGTTACAACCCTAGAACAAACCTGGATAACACTAAACGAGCTACTATGACTGAATGAACTAGCCAAAATAAAAGGATAGAAAGGTTTGGGTCACAAGACAATATCCAGATTACAACCCTGACGTAACCAGGACAATAGAAATAACAACAAAATAAACCACCGGGATTCCCTTGGCTAGCCAAGAAAGGAGAATCTTTTCAATTACTAAGCTTGACATCATAGACACTGAGTTCCACATTAATATTACCAATACCATTACCAATTTCAATCACATTGACCCTAGCAAATAGCTTTTGGGTCCCTTTTGCCAACTCATTCTTAAGATCAACTTTTGGAACTAAGATTGATAGCACTGAAGACTTTGCGACAAGTGGCCCTCCAAGAAGCTCAGAAGAGTTCTCATATTAATTTTCAACACAAATCATGCCCACCATATGCGTCTTATTATGAACAGGCGATGAACTTTGGCTAGTATCCGTTGTACCTGGAATTTGTACGGTAATGTCACATGATCAATAAGCTTTTGGACTGATGTTCAGAGGCCAATACTTTTATATACTGTGCCCGGAGTGGTTTGAAAAATATGCGCACCTCTGAGAATAATCAAAACTCTCTGGAAGGGGGCTCGACATTTTTATCTGGATCGACTTCAACATGCTCGGTTGCCTCAATCTTTGGAACAAGCTGGCATATGATTCTCCAATAAGAGTGAAAGACTTTTTCTCTTTATTGTTGCCTTTTCATTTTGTACTCCGGCCTCGACTGGAACCTCTTACGGGCAGGTGGTTAATATGCTTGTAGAGTGGGTAAGACATTTGTGGAGACGGTGCAAGCCATTGCGGGTCATGTGGGGGTGGAGCATATGGTGGTGCAATTTGGATGGAGTACTGAGAAGACGAGGTATAACTTTAAGGATTTTGTGGAGAGAAGTAGCATGGGGTTGATATTGGCTAAAACGTTGAGTAGGAATGCCTACTGGATCATGTCATTGGCGTGGCTCAACAACATCTTTTGTATTTCTCTTTCTTCTACCCAAACTTACTGAGATGTTCTGAATGTCTTTTGTAGTATCATTCAATGCAAAATAACTTGTGATTTTTCCTGACTAGATTCCTTCCTCTACCATCTCCCCCATTTTTACCACACTATTGAAAGGTTTACCTAAGGCTAGGATCAAACGACTGAAGTAGGTGGGCTCCTGGCTTGTAGAAAAAGCTCAACCATATCTTCTTCACCAAATCGAGGGCTGACCCAAGTAGCTTGTTCCGTCCATCTAAGCTAAACTCCCTAAAACATTCCTCGGGTTTCTTTTCCATATTAGACAAGGAGGAGTGGCCTAGGAAAATGTCTAAATTTTACTGAAAGTGTCAAACAAAATCTTGTGCCATGTCATCCCATGCATGACACTTCTCGACATCTTGACGAGTATACCATTCCAAGGTTGCCCCACTCAAACTCTCACTAAAATACGCCATAAAAAATCTTCTTTCCCACTAACACTTTTCATTTCACTACAATAACCCCTCATACGGGTTACTGGATCTCCACTCCCATCATACAAGTTAAACTTTGGTATTTTAAACCCCGTGGGCAGATAAACATCAGGGGACATACACAAGTCATTGTAAGACATGTTAATATGATTTCCCATGCCTTGAATTCTCCTTAAGGACTGTTCTATACCTCTCAGCTTCCTGGATATCTCATATTACCCTTTTCTTTTCCTGTGATCTTTTCATTTTCAACATGAGGCTCAATCCGAGGGCTATGATTGTATGAGTCAAGGACCTTGTGGGCAACCTCTAAGGGGTAATATTAGGCATCATGAGTTTTGAGTAGGTATTCATTGTTGGATCTATAAAGGAGATATTGTTGAGAAGTTGTGATCGTGGGGATAACGGATATGACAGGAGGGCAATTTTCGGGAAAGGTGGTTAAAGAACGAGTGATGGAACTACTAGGGTGGTTGGGAAAGCTGCAATAAGCGAGAGAATTTGGGGAATATGGGGGATCATCTGGAATTATGACCGGAGTTAGGGTAAGGGAAACATTTAAGGAGCTAGGTGATGGCGGGGGTGGTGCCTTTCCAGTCACCCAAGCCTGATACATGTCCGTCATGTGTTGTATTAATATCCTTACCTCTTCAACCAACTCATTGTTATGTTCAACCAATTACTTTTGGGCACCAGTATCAACCAACTCAATTTTGTTGTCGCCTACCATTGCCGTTCGAATTTATGTTATAGAGAAAAGTTACCACTTTAAGAATCACAAACCAACCACCCTTTCTGCTATAATGAAGATGAAGTCATCACATTAGCGTTAGGGCTTTTAACATAAGATAATCTTATATTATGTGCAATGCACCTAGTCACAGTTGTTAGTTCTAAAATGACTTCGATGGTATGAAGGTCATAAGGCATCATTCCAATTTGTTCATTTCAATACTCTTTCTTTTCTTTTCTAGCACTTCTTAGCTTGCTCATTTTCCTTCATTTTTTTTCTAATTATCACACTTTTCTTTCCTTTATTTCTAACATCCCATAATTTTATCTATCTTTTTTTTTCTTCTTTTATTTCTTTTTCTTTTAATGAAATAAAAAATGATTCCATCTAATCCTATGTAGATTGCGTACGTATCATGACGTCGTATGAATCAGATCTTTGTGTAGATCGGAAAGATCGTAAATAAAGTAGACAAACAAACGTTCTCTTTTCGTTTTTTAAAATAGATACTCTATGAGAAATTATTAAGGGAAAAAAACCTAGAAGAGAAAAATAATTTTTTATGAAATCAAAAGAATGAACCAAAGAAAAATATTTTGAATTTCACTTGATATACTGAAGAAAGATTTCGAAACAAGCAATGAAAAAGATAAAAAAATATTTTTGGATTTTAGTTTTTGATTACCTAAAGGAGAAACTCTGAAGATAAAAAAAAGATAAAGTATGGTTTCTTTTTCTTCTATGTACAATGTTCTGAATTTCTAGTGAAAATACAAAGAATATATATTTTTCGTTTTTATATATTTTCCAAAGAAGAACCTCAAAAGAAAGTTTTTTTTTTTAAATTTTTGGAATTAATATCTTAAGAAAACTTCTAAAAAGGTGTTAAAGAAAATACTCTTTTTTATATTTTTAAATTTTAGTATTAATTACTAAAGGAAATACAAAAGTAAATTTTGTTTTGAGTTCTGGATATTAACTTCCTACGGAAAACCACCTCAATTTTGTTTTTATTAAATTTCTTGAATTAGTATTCTAAAGAAAACTCCTAACAGAAATATAAAACCCAAAATCTCTTCTTCTTTTTTTTTTTGGATTTTTGAGTTATAATAAACTTTTTCAAATACAAAATAGGAAATACAATAACAAAAGACTCGACATTACTGTACGAAACTAGAAAGTAAAAGACAACATAAAAATAAAAACAGACTCAAAAGATACGTGATCTATTTTTATACTAGTTGTTAGAGCAGTTGATGCTACGCGTGTGAAGTTTAACAATAAGATACAAGCTAAAACGGGGCGGTAATCAAATCATGGGGCTTGCTACCTGGGCTTCGGATTGGTCGATGAAAGACCCCAGGGTCGATATCTGGCTCGAGCTATCGAGGGTAACCGGAAGGGGATAACAGTTAAGATGTAATTAAATGAGGCTCTTAATGGCCAATATCGAGTAGTAAATGAAGAACAAGTATGAAAGTAATAGATGGAAAGAATAGCCTTGAGGAAATGAGTTAGAGAAGGAGAGAGAGAGAGAGAGAGAGAGAGAGAGAGAGAGAGATTATTAATCGTGTGTACAATGGTTAGAGAAACAGCAGCCGATGCTTACAAAGTGATGGGGATCCCTTTTTAATAGGAGGGGAATCTAGTTATAATACAAAATGTATTAACTGTAAAGGCATGGAGATGTGACGACTGGATGTGAGATCTTGAGACAGGCGCCAGATAGGTCAGCTCTACCAGATTAAGCTATGTTCCTTGGAAACTCCTCTTTCGCCTGCTATAGCTGTTAGAACGCAATGCCCTATGGGCCGATACCTGACAACCCCCGAGGGTAAGTCTCACCTTGGATTCGAGCCTGGAGGAGTATGACCACGAGATGACCTTATGAAGAGGAAATCGAGCCCCCGGATTTACCGCATACAAATAGTCTCCCCGTTTCATTGAGTGAAAGTGGTAGGAAACAATCTTAAACTTCTGCTTCCTTCGATGTTCTTGCAATTGTCAATGGCTATGAGGTGCCAAGATGCAGCATGTGCGTTGTTCCTGCATGTTTCGCACTGACTACGGTGGTTGGCTTCCTTCAATGTACACATGCTGCTTTTATAAATACTCACATCTTTCTTTCTAGACCCTATCTCGTGCAAAAACCCCTAATAAGGTTTGTTCTTCCCTCGTTCTTGCTCTCTTTCAGGAATGCAACTCTTTTTCTCCCTCCAGAGTCTCCCGATGATGGCGAAAATTTCCACTTCTGCTTCCCAGGAGGTCGCGGGCTCATCCTCTTTGTTTTTCTCTCAAGGAAAAGTGGTCACTTCCTCTTTTGCTGAGGAATGCGTCCCAGGATCCTTTCATATGACCTTCGATTTCAAGGTCGAGAGACCTTCCTCGAAGCCAGGGCACCGCGAGCCTTCAACTCGGTATATCAACTCGATAACGGATGTCGAGAGAGTGAAGGATGACTATCGCTGGGGTGTACCGTGCTTGTGGAGATTCCTGCTTGGGAGGAAGATATCATGGATCATAAAGTTGGCTTTCTGAGTGTATGCACCTATCGATTCACCTTGGGGCCAGTGGGACCATCCTCGCCCCGATCAACCCCGTGATTCTCGACTTCTTCCGGAGTTATCAAGTAACTCCAGGAAAAATTCATCCTTCATTCTGGCGTGTGGTTTATATGATTAGGAATTACTTGAACATGATAGAAGAGATGCCCTTCAGCCTCAACCACCTGATCCGGATGTATAGTCCCTGTTTTCTCTGTGGGGGCTTAATCAAGCTTCACTGCCAAGCCAAGAGATCCCTTTTTCCCTGCACTAAGGAGCTCGGGGATTAGGGATGGATAAGCCAATTAGTCCGAGTGAGGACGTCTTTGCTCCCTTTTGGCGATTCTCTATTTCTTGCCTTTTAGTCGCAACAATCTATCCTGGTGCGGTGTCGGATCTCTAGTGTTAGGTTGGCCACTTATACTCAATATTCCCGTATACCGAGCGAGTGTGGCGAGATCTGTCCTGAGCTTGGTGGGAAGCCAAAGACCATGGTAAGCCTTGTTGCATCCACATATTTTGACGTAGATTGCTGTTAGTAGCATCCTTCATCCTTTGCATTTAACCTCTGCATTTATGCAGGACTGGGGTAAATCCCTTTGATGAAAGAGGCACCGTCCGTTGGAAGCGACGCTCTGATGTTCGACGAGGAGAGAAAAGGCAAGGTAGTCTATTGGTTGGGCCTCCAAAGCTAAAGAGGGTTAAGGTGGAAGATTCTGAGGTTGACCTAGTAGTTCTAACCTCTGAGGTGACAGGAAAAGCTCGAGCTGAAGGTGAGGGAGAAAGCAGCTTCTCAACAACCCATGAAGAGCATACAGACTTGGTTGACCCTCGAGCCATGGGGATGGATGCAATCATACCAGAGTCGGATGTTGTCATGGCCAAGCTTTGTAGTTGTGAGGCAATAGATGGAGTATCGAGCAGTACCCCCTGGTTGGCAAGCGGCCAAAATCTTCCTGAGTTGGGATGACAGAGATTTTGGCTGATCCTGTTAACCCATTGATTATTGTCGATTCTCCTCATGGAGAGATCCTTAGGTCTCACAAAGTGTAAGACGTCCCGCGTAAAGAGCCTTCTAAAGTAGGAGAACTAGTCAAAGGTGGAGATGCACTTGAGAGGTCGCCGACCTTCTCGAGGGCAGTTCCGAGGTTGTTGCTTCATTAATTTTCGGCGAGATGGCAGACTTTAAAAGTGGGTAATTTTTTTTAACCTTCTCCGCCGCTCTAGGCTGTTCCAGTCTTCATTTTTCTAACTTGTCTCTTTATGTAGTTTCAGGCTGAAGTGCTTTATAACCAGGATTTCACCCAGTATCAGGATGAGGTGAGCCACCGTGAGTGCGAGAGAGCCTATCTTATTGAGAATGTTACTCATCCCCTATTTTTACTATTACCAAGCCCTAGTGAGATTTCACCACTTTTAACTTCCCGAACCTAATTTTTGCAGTTTGAGAAGGAGAATGCCTACTGAGAGGGGAGCTTCTGGATAGAGATGCTAAAATCTCCAAGCATAGTCAGTATGTAAGCGAGATGACTTCTGGGAGGGAAAACCTCCATAGGAAGGGAATCTTGATCGAGCATCAGCTCCAGGATGCGAAGGAGGATAATGACAAGTATAAGGGCCTCCATTCTGAACTGGTGGCTGCATTACTTTGTATGGTGAGGCGCTTGTATCCTTGCATATGGGGGAGGGGAGGGGGGAGCATTTGTCGCAAATTTTTGCAGTGAGAGGACGTTTGAGGAGCCTAGCCCGATTTTACCTCGAGCTGCAAATTGTGCCTGGCCGGATTCCGGTAAGCAGACCATTGGGGGCCATTGGAAGGCAGCTCAAGTGGTGCTAAAAATGGCGGTGGATCCCCAGGGAGAGAGGATGCCGTTGAAAAGGGGCTGTCGGGGGACTCGTAATTGTTTGGGTGTAACCCTTGGGGATCCATTAAGGATGCTGGTTTGGCAATAGATTAGGATCTTTGTTGATTTTCTTGTCGATCTTCCTGTTTGTATATAGTACTTTCATTCTGGAATATGTATAAAGTGAACCATGCGGCTTTGTTTCCCTTATTTCCCTTTTTTCCCTGAATTTGGAAAGAATTGGCAAGAAACCCTAGACCCGCGATATGGCATTGTGGCATGTTTAGGCCGGCTCGGGGGTTTTCACGCGCCTGGTTGATGTGACCTTTAATGTAAACTGCCGTCAGAGCTCATATACTTTTGCTCAACTATTTTGGGTTGAGTCCCCGAGTTAGGTTTTGACTTGAGCCTACTCAACCTTAAATCCTTTGTGTCTTCATGGGCGGATGATAATGGCTCTTATAAGCCTTGGGTAGAAGTGACATTTTAGGTATGTGGCCTTGAGGCTCGTGAAGCTGGCGATGGTGGCTCTTACATTATGCCCTTAGGCATGTATAATTAACTATTTTGGATCCGGTCTTTGAATTGGGTTATGACTCAAGCTCATTTTGATCCTCAAGTTTTTAATTTTTGAGCTGGCAAATAGTGGCTCTAATGCTGTTGATCGTTGTGACCTTTTAATGTGTGGCCATGAGGCTCATTTGGTTGGCAACAATGGCTCTTACGCGTTTTCCCGTGGGCATATGTAGGCTTTGTTTTCCTCTCGTTAAGTACTTTTCGAAATGGTTTTGCCTGACTCGTCAATTTAGGAAGAACCTTGATTTTAAGTCATTAGCAACAATGTTTGAGCACCTCGAAATGCTTAGCTCATAGGCTGAGTAGCTCGAAGCCTTGTGATTCGAAGTTGACATGGTCGAAGCTTATTTGCCTATTGAGGGTAGCTTGTTTTAGCCGGTTCTTTTTTAAGTAGATTTGAAGTAATGGCCTGTAATTTTGTAAGCGACAGTCGGGCATCCCCGAATTGCGTTAATTTAGCTTTGCAACCATTTTTACCGTAGTCATATCTGTTTGTCCAGAGCCATTTTTTTATCCCGAGTGATAGTTTAGGCGTCTTCATCGAGGGTATGCTCTTTCGGGAGTCTTAGAAATGCGACATATAGCCAAAACTTCGTAATTGAGTTTTATGCATGTATCAAATCAATTTATGACACCTTCAGAGTGACCTAACTTGCCTTCTCTCTAGGAAGAAGGGTGAATAGTGAATCCGTCACTATTCATCGGGCACAATTCCGTCAGTTTTCATCACGAAATTAGTCACTCAACAAGATCCTTCTTGTGGTGAAAAACTCCCTTTGATTTTATTCCAAAATCCTAAACCAATCGCAACAGATCTTGAATTTAGTGATCGAGCTCGCTGTAGATTCGAATTTTAGCAAACTTTTCTCGTTACGCTTATGTGATGTGAAGTTTATGGATTGTTAATATATTGATTTGTTTGGATAGTGTTTTGCTATTATAAGCAAGAACATATCATAATAAATTCTTTGAAGGAACTGTAGCTTCGACTGTTCAATTTAGTTTTCTGCATTTTTGTAGCAGCGTCATAGCGTGGATTTGGAGGATCTTTTCTGAAGTAAAACGCAACCATGGATGCTACGCCCTCTCCCCAGCATCTGGCTATGGGAGAGGTTTACAACGTTCTAAAAACTGTTCCAAAAGAATACACTAAGCAATAGTATGCTTCAACTCTTCAAGCAAAATAGGCTGCTCCGTCAAAAATAGAGCTGTGTCCAGTTATCAACGAGCATGGTGAACCTATAATTCAATTCACTTAGGAAGAGGTTAACAACTTCATTAGGGAAGAAGGATTGCATCAGGCAGCTGTTTTAAAATTTTCTTATGGCAGACCTGATCTATCAGAAGTGCGAAGAATATTTTCGTCGCAATTTGATATTCAAGGTCAATGTAACATTGGGCAGTTGGAGTTTCATCATCTGTTAATCAGGTTTGATGTCTTCAATTATTATGTTCATTTCCTTCAAAGTCGACTGGATATCTTAAATCCAAAGGCGATGAATATTTATTCAGAATATTCCCATGGTCTTTAGAATTCAATCTGAATGAGGAGACGTCGATGGCAGTCGTGTGGATTTCTCTTCCAGGTCTGCCACCAAATTTTTTTGCTAAGAGGTCGTTATTGTCTATTGCCTCAGCTGTGGGAAAACCTCTGGCAGTGGACAAGGCAACTCAGGATAGAACGAGACCTAGCACGGCAAGAGTTAAGATTATAGTTGATCTTGTGGATAAACATCCTAAAAAGGTAAAGCTTCAGATTTTAGATAGAGTTTCAGGTAAATCTGTCGAGTTTCATCAAGAAATAGTCTTCGACAACCTGCCTAAGTATTGTGCTTATTGCAAGCATCAAGGTCATGATGAGAAGGCGTGTAGAATTAAAAAAGAAAAAACTGGAGCAGAGGTGGTGGTAGAGGAAAAGTTGGGCAGTGATCTGCCTGGTCCCGAGGTTGATGTTTTAGAAAATTTATAAGGGGATGCAAGGGATTATCTAAATGCTAAAAGATCTGGACAAGGAGCTAAGGATTTACAAGTAAAAGATGGCAATTTGGGAATTGAATTATCAAAACTCTCACAGCAGACTTTACAAAGTGCAGAAGGAGTGACTGTGGAAACAAATGCAAAAGTGACGGATGATGTTGATCCAATTGATTCTGCTGCACAAACTTGTATGGTAAAGTATGTTATGAAAATGGCTGCTGACACTACATAACCTACTGTGAATGATAGGGGAGATTCTGATCAATATGAAATGGCTAGGAGTGTTGTGGTTACTAAAACAGCTTCTGCTTCAAATGTTACAGCTGCAGAAACTCTTTTAAGCCCAAATGCTAATATTCCCCAGCCTTGTATAATGCCATCTACTGCTACGTTGAAGCTGCCCTTGAATGTTTTAACTGAAAAGGAGATGTTAAATTTATCTTCTGTGACAGCACATGACAATGCAAAAAGGAAGGAACATAGTTTGATCGACCAGCAGCACATGTTGCAGAACTCTATTATGGTTGATCAAGCAACTGGTACAAAGTTGGAGGCTTCATATACTTTCAAAGCAGTACGGATTCTACATTTTTGTCAATTCAACCAGCTGACAGGTCCACAGTAACAAATTTACCTACTGCTTCAAAAACACCTGGGCAACAAGAAAGCAATGAATTGAGTAAAGCATCAGTTTTGGTTAATTCTACCCCTCCCAATGCAGCTGAACTATCCAAAGGACAACAATACAGGTATAATGTTCAGGAGCTAGCAGTAGAAGATGTACATGCACAAGATACTGTTCATCCAGCTCTAGCATTGGATGGCATTAATATGACTGGGCAAAATGAATAGGTGGATGATCAATGTGATGTTATGGAATTGGAATTTGCAGCATCTGTTACAAAGGGTAATAAGAGTACCAACTGGACATTGCATAATGAAGCAGCTGCTGCAGTTTCTATTTTGCCAAAGCTGGATTCTACACTTCCTTTACAAAGTCTTGCTGATCGAGCTATATCTGGGAGTGATGATGCAACACATGCAACAGTTCCAGTTGAGTCGATGGAGGAGGTATTGAAGTTGGAAAAAGGATCTCCTAAGCCTTCTAGAGATGTACATGTTTCTAATGCTGGGGCAATGCTGTCTACTGCAGATAGTATTTCTTCTAGTATATAGGCTGGGCAGGTGGTTGTTTTATAGGGTGAGACATTACATCTGAATTCAAAATTAGTTTTGGTTACTTCTGAGCATACCAAAACAGATGATATTCACAAAGGACAGAATCAATATTGCAATGTGCAGCAGCTAGGAGGTGAGGCCAGGGAGTACCTTATTGATACAGCTCACTCCTTATCTGCTTCAAATGTTACTCCTGCAGAAACTCTCCCAAGGCCAAAGGGTGTCAGTTTTGTAAAATGACACCTACTGTTCCAATGATTTTGCCTTCTACTTTTGTGACTAAAAAGATGGTATCTAATTTGCAACCTACTATTCCATCTAAGGTACCAGAATCCGACAACACAAAAATACATGAAGACATGCTGATTGAGCAGCATCACATTTTGCAGAATACTAACAATAAAAACACAATATAGTTTAGTCAAGAAAATGCTACTAATGTGGAGGTTTCGGATAACTTCAGATCTTCTACAAATCCTACTGGTTTAACAGTTCAACCAGGGGAAAAGTCGACAGTAAGAAATTTACTCGATGCTTCAAAAAATTCTGGACAATAGCATTGTAAAGAATTGAATAAAGCAGCAGTTTTGGTTACCTCTAAGCATACCAGAAAAGAGGAAACTCACAAAGGACAGCATCTCAGCTGCAATGTGCAGCACCTGGCAATAGAGGAGGATAATGTACCCGCTAGTGTAGATCAAATTCTTCAAATACACCTGGGCAACAAAAAAGCAATGAATTGAGTAAAGCATCAGTTTTGGTTAATTCTCCCCTCCTAATGCAGCTGAACTATCCAAAGGACAGCAATACAGGTATAATGTTCAGCAGCTAGCAGTAGAAGATGTACATGTACAAGATACTGTTCATCCAGCTCTAGCATTGGATGGCATTAATATGACTGGGCAAAATGAATAGGTGGATGATCAATGTGATGTTATGGAATTGGAATTTGCAGCATCTGTTACAAAGGGTAATAAAAGTACCAACTGGACATTGCATAATGAAGCAGCTGCTGCAGTTTCTATTTTGCCAAAGCTGGATTCTACACTTCCTTTACAAAGTCTTGCTGATCGAGCTATATCTGGGAGTGATGATGCAACACATGCAACAGTTCCAGTTGAGTCGATGGAGGAGGTATTGAAGTTGGAAAAAGGATCTCCTAAGCCTTCTAGAGATGTACATGTTTCTAATGCTGGGGCAATGCAGTCTACTGCAGATAGTATTTCTTCTAGTATATAGGCTGGGCAGGTGGTTGTTTTTTAGGGTGAGACATTACATCTGAATTCAAAATTAGTTTTGGTTACTTCTGATCATATCAAAACAGATGATATTCACAAAGGACAGAATCAATGTTGCAATGTGCAGCAGCTAGGAGGTGAGGCCTGGGAGTACCTTATTGATGCAGCTCACTCCTTATCTGCTTCAAATGTTACTCCTGCAAAAACTCTCCCAAAGACAAAGGTTGTCAGTTTTGTAAAATGGCACCTACTTTTCCAATGATATTGCCTTCTACTTTTGTGACTAAAAAGATGGTATCTAATTTGCAACCTACTATTCCATCTAAGGTACCAGAATCCGACAACACAAAAATACATGAAGACATGCAAATTGAGCAGCATCACATTTTGCAGAATACTAACAATAAAAACACAATATAGTTTAGTCAAGAAAATGCTTCTAATGTGGAGGTTTCGGATAACTTCAGATCTTCTACAGATCCTACTGGTTTAACAGTTCATCCAGGGGAAAAGTCGACAGTAAGAAATTTACTCGATGTTTCAAAAAATTCTGGACAACAGCATTGTAAAGGATTGAATAAAGCAGCAGTTTTGGTTACCTCTGAGCATACCAGAAAAGAGGAAACTCACAAAGGACAGCATCTCAGCTGCAATGTGCAGCACCTGGCAACAGAGGAGGATAATGTACCAGCTAGTGTAGATCAAATTCTTAAGACAAATTTCCAAATATCAGCAAGTCTTACAGATGATCTGGTTGCGCAGAACACATTTCGACAAGATAACGCTAATCAGCATGATATGGTTCAACAAGGCAGTGTGACCTCTTTGATAGATACAGCACATACAGTTTCTAATGAAGCCTTTCTACAGCGTGGTTTTGATTCACATCCTCCTGATGTTACACAACAGACAAGTGAAGGTGTTCAACAGTCTGTAAATAACTAGTCATCTTTGTCCAACAGAAAAGCAATTTCAAAATCCAAATTCAAATCACACAGTGCAGATAAGAGTCCAGCTTTACATACAACTCCAAACTCATTTGCTGCACTTTCAAAAGTCAATAATGAGGATGCAATCTTCACTGGACAGAATAGGCAGATGGCCAATGTTTAGTTTTCTCCAATCATACCTTCCTCAACTACACATGTCGAGACAACTTTCAAAGATTATGGAAAACCATCAACTTCCACTGGAAATAAACGAGGGACATGGTCATTAAATCGAAACTGTGGAAAGACCAAAGAGATTATGACGATGACAAGGGCTGGGGAGAAGGACTTGCTGGTTATTCATCTTCAGAAGACGACCAAGAGTTTGACGACGACAGTGAAGAAGAGGACATTGATGCTCAATTCAAGCCAAAATTTCAAAGGAAATCAGCGACAATCAATAGTCCCGCAAATATGAAAACTGCAGCAAACTCAAACAACAACTTGAACCATAATTCTCCATTATTTGTTCCACGAAATACTTCAAAAATCAGGCAAAACAACAGCTGTTATTCGCATCGCAACAACACTGCCAACATCTGCCCAGAATCAGATTGTACCAATAAAGTCAATCACTACTTTGGAGGAGACAAAAATGTCGGATGCAATGATGCGACCTTCCCATAAACTACTGGATGCGAGGGTAGAAAGACATATATATGAAAAAGGGGAGGAAGAGGATATATTAAAGCAATGTCGGGCAGACGCGTCAAGAAAAGGTGATTTGTCGCCAATGCATAGTAAAACAAGTAAGAAGTCTCATGAAAGAGATAGAAGTTGGGACAGAAACATAAGAAGACCTCCGATGAGAAATGCAAAACAAAAACAGGTCACTCAAACAATTATTACAAAGGCCAATCGATCGAGGAACAAAGCATGAATTTTGAAGTCATATTGAGAAATATTGTGGACGAAGACCTTAATCTACCAATTAAAATTTTTACAAAATTGGAGAAAAAAGGGCACCAAGATGGTTTCTTCAACTTTTTATATTTCCATCTCATTAGTAATTTTTAATGTAATATCATCATAGAGCATGTTATAAACTCTAGGATGATCATACCTTTCTAATTCTTGCTACTTCTTTCTTTTACATGCTTGTTAGTTCATGAGGCTTTTATTGGCCTCAATCGGATTAATAAGGTAAGGTTTTCACCGGTTATTGTTATATGGGTAACAATACGGTGCTATCCCCCTTATTTTATTTTTCCTATTTGCTGTAATTTTTATAGTTATATTAATGAAAACTAGCCATAGGCGCTTGCCTAGTGGTTTTCCCAAAAAAAAATTCATGCCTATTGAGGTCTTACAATTTTTTCATGCCTGTTAAGATCTTACAGTTTTTTCATGCCGTTGAGGTCTTCCAGTTTTTTCATTCCTGTTGAGGTCTTACAGTTTTTAATATCGTTAAGGTCTTACAATTTTTTCATGCCATTGAGGTCTTACAATTTTTTCATACTGTTAAGGTCTTAGAATTTTTGTTGCTGTGTAAAATAGATCTCGCTAGTCCGAGTCTGCTCGCTCGGGGTCTTACGGCCTAGGGTTTTCAAGTGAATGGCGATTACCGACAGTCTCTGAGTTATCGGGTTTGCGTAGGCTCGAATAACGTTACTTGTAAGCTTGGAATTGCATTGTTGGGGCCTTATGAGTCCGGAGTTTCGACCCTGAGGTCGTGCAGGTGCCAAATAGTTGACGCTAAGTCTCTGAGTATTTCAGGAAGTACTCAATAAGGGGAACCTAATCATGAACATACTGGATTTTCTTTAGAGCACGAGATGCATTTGGAGAAAGATATTATTTGATTGCTTGGAGTAAATACATGTCGTTACGCTGCTGTAAGCCCGTCATATGCGGACACGATTCGTCCAACCATTTGGCCTGGTACATCATTTCCTATTGGATCCTCATTTCATATTTCTTAGTACAAGGTTGATTATGAAGAAAACCTATTAGGTTTGTTGAGTCCTTCTTAAAAAGTGCATGGTCGTTGTCTCATTAAAAACCTAGCCAGCAAAAACTCGTTTCGAGATTAAAAAAACTAATCGAAGGAAAAGAGTGCAACGTTTGCTCAAGGATCTTTGCAGGATTTTTTGATTTTGGTTGCGCTAGCAGTAATACCGCTTAAGCATCGATACGTTCTAGTTGCTCAGAATTTATTCGCCTTCCATGGTGCCAAGCTTATAGGATTCCTTGCCAACTAACCCGAGGACACAATATGGTCCTTCTTAATTCTGGCACAGATTTCCTACAATAGGGTTTTGGGTGTTGACAGTAACCTTCCTTAGGACTAAGTCCCCGATTCGAAATATCGGAGATTTGTTCTTCTATTGTAGTATCTTTCAATTTTCTACTTATGGGCAGCGATTGAATAGCGAGGCTTTCTACCTTTCAACGAGTAGATCGCGGGCTGTTGTCATAGCCTCGTTGTTCGGGCCCCCATTAATGTGATGTAATCTGGTGCTCGGTTCCCTGACTTCAACCAGTATCAATGCTTCGGCGAAGTACACTAGAGAGAAGGGTGTTTCCACGGTGCTCGTTTTTGAAATTGTTCCATATGCTCATAGCACCTCGGGTAGCATTTCTCTCCATTTTCCCTTAGTGCTCTCTAGTTTCTTTTTAAGTTTTGGATTAAGGTTTTATTCATAGATTCGGCCTAGCCGTTTGCACACGGATGGTAAGGCGTTGACAAAATTCTCTTGATTTTGTTATCTTCAAGGAACTATGTTACCTTGCTCCAATGAACTGCCTCCCGTTATCGCATGTTATTTCAGATGGGATTACAAACTAGCATATGATGTGATCCCATATGAAATTGATGACCTCGTTCTCTCTTATTTTCTCGAAGGTATGCGCTTCCACCCATTTTGAAAGGTAATCACTCATAGACAAAATGAACCTAGCCTTACCTGGTGCCGTCGGCAAAGGGACGACGATGTCCATTCTTCATTTCATAAATGGCCATGGTGATAACACAGAATGTAGTTGCTCGCCGGGTTGGTGGATCATGGTAGCAAATTTTTGGCAATTGTCGCATTTTTTGATGAATTTTCTGCGGTCTTTTTCCATGCTTTTCCAATAGTAGCCCACTCTAATCACCTTTCATACTAAGGAATCGGCCTCAGAATGATTTTTGTGGGTTCTCCTGTATATATCTCGAAGTAAATAATCCGTGTCACCCGGTCCCAAGCAAACCGCCAAGGTCCATCGAAAGTTCTACTTTACAAAGTCCCATTTTTGTCGAGCGAGAACCGGGCTGCTCTGATTCACCGGGGCCTCTGTTCTTTTGGATCTGCGGGCAACTTCCTATCTATTAGATAAACAACATATTTATTTCTCCAATCCCATGTCAGACTGGTGGAGTTAATCTCTGTGTGACCTTCATCGACCACTTGTTTAAATAGTTGGACAACGGCTCCGGGGAGTAGTTCTTCTTCTTTAGCAAAAGATCCCAGATTCGCGAGGGCATCGCCTTGTTGTTTTGCTCTTGGGGTACATGGACTAAGATCCATTCTTTGAAACCATGTAATGTGACTTGGATTTTGTCCAAGTACCTCTGCATCATGTCCTTTCGAGCTTCGTAGCTTCCATTCACTTAGATCACTACGAGGGGCGAATCATATTTTGCCTCGATAGTCTCAGCCACAAAACTTTTGGCCAATTCTAAATTTCAATCATAGCCTCGTACTCGGCTTCATTATTTGTTTGTTTAGCAATTTTATAGATTTTCAGATTATGCCGCCAAGGTCGGCTTTAGAACTATACCGAGCTTGGATCCTTTTATGTTTGTGGCACCATCTGTTGATAGGGTCCATACCTCGGAGGACATGCCCGATTTTAATAAAAGTTCCTTCTATACCTCGGGTACGAGGGATGGCGAGAAATAGGCCACGAAGTCCGCCAGGATTTGGGACTTGATGGGCGTTAGAGGTTGATACTCGATGTCATACCCTCCGAGTTCGATGGCCCATTTGGCCAATCAACCTGATAACTCGGGTTTATGCAGTATGCTTCAGAGGGGATAAGTTGACATAACACATATACAGTGACATTGAAAATAAGGCCTGAGCTTACGCGAGGCGCTTATCAGCGTGAGAGCCAATTTTTCCAGATGGGGATACCGTGTTTCGGCGTCCCCCAAGGTTTGACTTACATAATAAATAGGAAATTGTGTACCTTTCTCCTCTCGAACCAATACACCACTTACTGCTATTTTAGATATGGTCATGTATAGTTATAGAGTTTCATCCTCCTTGGGTGTGTACAACAAAGGCGAGCTAGTCAGGTATCGTTTCAATTCTTCTGGGGTGTTTTGGCATATTAGAGTCCATTTGAAGTTCCTCTTTCTTTTAAGTAGGGAGAAGAAATGGTGACTTTTGTCTAATGATCTTGATATGAATATGCCCAGGGCCGCTATCCGCGTTGTTAGCTATTGGACAGCTATTAAATTGTTCACCACTGTGATCTATTCGATGGCTTTTATCTTGTTGGGATTGATCTCTATCTCCCTATTTGAAACCACAAAACTAAGGAATTTGCCCTAACCCATTTCGAAGGCACACATATCGGGGTTGAGCTTCATGTTGTAGCTTCTGAGAATGTTGAAAGTTTCCTGCAAATGGGTCAAATGGTCCTCTGCGTGCAGGGACTCGACTAGCATATCGTCAATATATACTTCCATTGATTTTCCCACTTGATGCTCGAACATTTTATTAACTAAACGTTGGTCAGTTGCCCCTGCATTTCTTAGCCCGAAGGGAGTTACGTTATCGAAATATGTACCGTACTTTGTGATGAATGATATCTTTTCCCTATCCTCGGGGTTCATCTGGATTTGATTATACCCCGAGTAGGCGTCTAGAATAGTGAGCGTCTCATGGCCGGCCGTAGCATTGATCAGACCATCAATACTAGGCAAGAGAAGGAATCTTTGGGGCACACTTTATTCAAGTCATTACAGTCTACGCACATTCTTAGTTTTTTCCCCCTTTTTGGCACTACTACTACGTTAGCCAGCCATTCGGGATATTTTACATCTATAATGGATCCAATTTAAGAAGTTTTGCTACCTCCTCTTTTGCTTTACATGTTTGAATTTGGGATCAATGCTCAGCCAATGAAAGGTTATTTCTGGTAGGATTTATGTCATATCTAGGTGTGACCAGACGAATCAGTCGATATTGTTACTAAGAAATTGAATAAACCATGTCCTGAGTTTGGGAGTCAACCCCGTTCCCAGGTATACCTTACGATCCGGGAAGTGCTCAATTAAAATGGTCTGCTCCAACTCCTCGACTGTTGATTTAGTTCCATCCGATTTTTTAGCAGCGACAAAGGTTCGGGGAGCGAAAAAATCTTCCTCGTCGCCTTTGAGATTCTGTATGTTTCTCTCCTCTTTCGAGATCGGGTATGTGATCGTTGGCGCCCTATAGTGGACTGCTAGCATTTCTTTTGTTGCCCAAAGTTCTCCATATATGGTCGTGATGCCATCCCTGGGGGGAAACCTTATCACCTGATGCGAGGTTGAGGGCACTGCCCTCATACTACGTATCCAAAGCCTGCCGAGTAATGCATTGTACATCATGTCGCTGTCAATAACCTGAAACTCAGTGTTTTGGGTCGCGCTGAAAGTGTTGATCGGCAAGGTGATCTCTCCTTTCGTTACTTCGCCGGCCATGTTGAGGTAGTGGAGGATTCGAGGGATGGGAACGACTTGATTGAGCAGCCCCAGCTGTTCTACTACCTCTGATATAATTATGTTGGCCGAGCTTCCTGGATCCACGAGCACGCGCTTTATCTTGGTATTGTTTAATAGAAACGAGATCACTAGTGCGTCGTTGTACGGTTCAATCATGGCCTCGAGGTCCTCCTCGCTGAATACGAGGGTGTCTTTGGGCACGCAGTTTCTGATTGGTCCTTCTTCCGTAGTGGACGTTCTCGTTCGTTTGAACTCCCCTTTTGCCTGCTATAGCCGTTAGAATGCAATGCCCTCCGGGATGGTACCTGACGATCCCTGAGGGTGAGTCTCGACCTTAACTTCGAGCCTCGAGGAGATGACCGCGAGACGACCTTATGAAGGGGAAATCGAGCCCCCCAGATTTGCCGCATACACCAAGCATGCAAATTCAACACAATAGACCTTAAACAGAGAGAACATCTTGATGTGGACTTAGAACTCTAAAACATAAGTCACTGAACTACTTTTGTGAAAGTTACCCCATTTTGCAAGAGCGGTCGATGTGGCCAAAAGCGGCTAGACATGCAAATTCGACAAGAATGGTCCTTAAAGTAAAGAGACACCTAATTGTGGATTCGAGACTCTCCAGACAATTAAACAAACCACTTTTGCGAAAATAATCATATTTGCAAAATGACTGATATGTCCAAAAGTGGCTAAACATGAAAGAATTGGCTACGACCCCGCGACGCCAAGAACTTAAAACTTACTAGGAAGACCAGATCCTATGTGGGTTGATTACGTATCACACTCCGAAAGACGAGAATCAAGTATGCGTTGTATGAGAAAATTGGATATAGACGAGAATAAAAAAATAACTAATTTAGAGAAAATATATTTTTATCTCTTTTTTTTTGAAAAAAAAAAGATGATGAAACATGTAAACTATTTTTGCATTTTCCTTTTTCCTTTTTTTATTTTTTTTTTGGAAAATGATAGGAAACTACAAAATCTTTTTAGATTTTTCATTTTTTTACTTTTTCTTTAAAAAATATGAAAGAAAAATATAACTGGGTCCTACTTGCTTTATTTTCACACTTCACCCTCTTTTCTCACTCATTTACCCTCAACCATCATTGGTCTGCCAAATAACCCTTTTTCCCCTTGAAGAATGGAACATGTAGCATATAAGATGCATCAGGGTGATCTTTTATTTTTTATGTACATATGTCCTAGATGAACTCAAACCCTATATTGAGTCCCCAAAATCAAATGCATGTGATAGAAACAAATGTTCCTATTAGGGAACAGCATGATACTATTTTATTCTAGGTTTAAAACTTGGGTGTATTGTTCTAGACCTGGCTTACCCGAGCGGACAACTCGAGCCGGGAGGGGGGGTTACGTACCAGGAACCAAAAGTCCACCCGTCTTTGTAACTTGTCTGAACCTCTTTCTAAATTAGGGTATGACACTAACACAAAAGAAGTCACACCACCATGCACTTCCCTGAAGATGAGAAGAGAAGAGTTTCGTAGCTGTTTACATATAGTTCAAATAATATCAAAGAGGTAAAAAGCGGCATTTAGCACATTAGGACCAAACAAATAAAAAATAAATAATAAACATAGCCAACTATAACAATTATTCTAAGCTCAAATTCTTGAACCCTAAACCATAGATTCCGAGTTCTTGTCCCAAACAGAGTCGTCAGAGCTGTCATACCTACTTTTTCTACCTCGGAAGGGGGTATAGCGGAGTTTTTTCAATTAAAGTAACAATAATTGAAACAAGATTATTTATTAAAATTCAGAGTCCTCACTTGGGATAATTTATGGTGTCCCAAGTCACCAGTTTAAAATCCTGAATCGAGGAAGTTTGACTCTGTTTTACAGACTGCAAACACAGAAATTCGGGTAAGGAATTCTGTTAACTGAGAGAAGGTGTTAGGAATTCCCGGGTTCCATGGTTTTAACATGATCGCTCAACTATTATTATTGGCCTAATTATCTTATTAATTTATACCTATTGTGCATTTTTAACCTTTGACCACTTTTAATTATTTATGAATTATTCTGGAACAAGTTACGATTGTTGTACACTTGTTTATTTAGTACACATTACGAATCGTGTCACGGGAACCGTACCCACAATCTACGACACGTTTAATTATTAAGATTATTAGTTGTTGTGGCCGGTTCACATAAATGTACACCCAGAATTGGGAACTTATGTATTACAACTACCTATGGAAACCGTACCTGTAGCTATAATAATTTATTATAATCGTGCCTAAAGCAAACTACGAATGTTCCAAAGTTGTTTAACTCCCATGCGTTTGAGATTGCTTGTGAAAATGTAAAGTTTATATAAAAAAATTTACGCTTGCTGTTCCCCATCTATTACCCTATTTTCCTTCTTAATTAACTCAAACTAACATTAAAGTTCTCATCCTAACAATTAAGGAAATAAACAGTAACATGGATAATCACAAACGATTACTATCAACCTAAACTTCCTTTAAATTAAACATGATTCATATGTATTAACTCTAAAAAACAAAGATGGCAAATCAATATGTAACCATACCAAGGAGTGAATGGTCAGCTCAAGCATGAATCCGTAGATCAACCCATGGCAAAATGGACCAGGTTAACTAGGACTACATAATGAAAGATAAGCAAAAGCAATAGCTGAACAAAAACCAGTCCTAAATGTTGTAACAGAACAAAACAAAATGAAAGAAGTAAATTGCACACTGTACCTTCGTAGAAACGGGATTAGTCATTGTTAACCGGACCAAAAATGGAAACCTCGAACTAAATTACGGTTCAAACCTCGAAACTCGCTGGAGTCAATAACGCCACAACCACAACGATGATGACACTGGAGCAACAGTCAAACGACACACACATAGGAATCACCAGTGAACTTATTCTGGCAAAACTCAGTGCAAAACATTACAAAATCCAAAACCTGCTAGATTTAAACCCATCCCCCATAGAAGTAAAGCACACGAGACTAATGATGATGAAATAATCGACTGTTTTCTATTCGTTCAGTGTTGACATTGCTACTCCGATGAGACAAAGACGGTATAGGAGAGAAAGGTAAGAAGCAGCAAAAACAGTCATGGCCGTCACCGGTCATCACCTCCAGAATCGGCGACCACGTAAAGGGCGAGAGCTGGATTTAGTGAGCTTTACTTTTGCAACTGTTGAGAAATGGCCTGGGCAGACCAGTGATCTCTCGATGAAGCAACAACTCATTCGCTGCTTAGATGCTAGGGTTTTGGTCTAAGAAGATCCATCTCTTTGGAGAGGGTGCTGTGTCTATCAGCTTAGGGAATTGGCGTGTGTTTTCTCGCTAGGGTTCTTTTGGTTGTTGGAGCGTGAGTTGAAGGGAGATTTGGCCGGCAGCTGTTGGTGTTTGTAGCGTGGAGTTAGGTTGCTGTGAGGTGAGGAAGAATCGAGATGGGGATGGGGTGAACGGTTGGTGGTCTCAGGCGTGTTCCTGGGGTTTTTCTTTGTGTTGTCCGCGGAAAAAGATGAAGATGAAGGGTTTTTGTGTTTTTCCCAAATCAGAAACGGCTGGCTCTTAATATCTAGGTTTTGTCAAGTTTTATTAGAGTTTTAGGGTTAGATTAGTGGGTATTGGGCATAAGATTATGGGATAGATCCGAATTGAGCTAAATTTTAGCTAAATTTAACTTTAAAAATGGCACTTTAACTCTACTAGACAAAAAAAATATTAATTCTTAAAATAACAAGTACAAATTACAAATATGTTTCTAATTAATTAAAGTAAATTTTAAAAATAAAAATAAAACTGTTTTATATCAATTAGCTAAATAAAATAGAATTATTTATAATTTTTATTTTTTTGACAAAATAAAGTAAAAGAGTCAAAACTAATTGAAACAACGATATTTGGCCTAAACTAAATATATATAAGCTAAAATATATAAAATCTTGGAGATGTTCAAAAATCACAGGTCTACAGCGCCACAAGCCGTCAACATACGTAGAGGTGAAGCCAATTTACGATTCTGCCTCTCGAGGTTAGGAATCGCACCGGGCATCCAAGAAAGTGCTACATCATAGGAAAGGATATCGATGAGAAAAAGCAAAGGAAACAAAACAATAAATTGAAGCTATAAGTGGGATTATACTTACAATAACAACAACAACAACAATTCAGTATAATCTCACTAGTGCGGTGTGGGGAGGATAATACATACGCAGACCTTACTCCTACCCCGAGGGGCAAAGAGGCTGTTTTCAGAAGACCTTCGGATCAAGAAAGCAACAAGACATGATACATTAGTACTATCAATAGACTCATAATAAAATAACATAAAATACATAGCATAATATAAAAAAACAAATAACAGCAATATAAGAAATATAAAAAATACGAAAAGGATGAAAGGTATACTAAAATTCAACAGATAAAGCCCTACATCAGTAGCTGATTACTAGCATCTTAAGACTAACTCCTAACTGGATAATCTCTCTCTAGTGCGTTGTAAAAATATCCACAACTTCCCCTTAACCTACAACCTTAATGCTCGACCTCCACAATTCCCTATCAAGGGCCATGTCTTTAGTAATCCTAAGTCGCGCCATGTCCTGTCTGATCACCTCTACCCAATACTTCTTTGGTCTCCCTCTACCTTTCCTCGTGTCCACCACAGCCAGTTGCTCACACCTTCTCACCAATGCATCGGTGCTCCTCCTCTGAATGTGCCCGAACCATCTGAGCCTTGCTTCCTGCATTTTGTCCTCCATGGGGGCCACACCCACCTTCTCTCGAGTATCTTCATTCCTAATCATATCCATCCTTGTATGCTCGCACATCCACCTCAATATCCACATCTCTACTACTTTCATCTTCTGGATGTGTGAGTTCTTAACTGGCCAACACTCGGTCCCATAAAATATGGCAGGCCTAACCGTTGCTCTATAAAACTTACCTTTTAGTAACGGTGGCACTTTCTTGTCACACAAGACTCCCGTCGCTAACCTCCACTTCATCCACCCCATCCCCATATGGTGTGTGACATCCTCGTCGATCTCCCCGATCCCCTGAATAACTAACCCAAGGTACTTGAAACTACCCCTCTTCGGGATTACTTGAGAGTCAAGCCTCACTTCCACTCTCGCTTTCGTCAGCTCGGCCCCAAATTTGCACTCGAGGTATTCCTTCATCGTCTTTCTCAACCTGAAACCATTAGACTCAAGGGCATGTCTCCAAACCTCTTGCCTCTCGTTGATGTTGCATCGTGTCTCATCAATTAGGACTATGTCATCAGCAAATAGCATGCACCATGGCACCTCCCCTTGAATATGATGCGATATGGCATCCATCGCCAGGGAAAATAGGAAAGGGCTACGCAGATCTTTGGTGCAACCCCATAAAAATCAAAAAATATTCTGGATCATCTCCTACTATCCTAACCCGAGTCTTAGCTCCATCATACATGTCTTTAATCACCCTAATGTAGGCAACCAGGACCCCTTTAACCTCTAACCAGCTCATAAGACCTCCCTAGGAACCTTTTGTACGCTTTCTCTAGATCGATAAATATCATGTGGAGATCCTTCTTCTTATCCCTGTATTGTTCCATCATCCTCCTAATAAGAGGGATAGCTTCTGTGATAGATCGCCCAGCACAAACCCGAACTGGTTGTCTCAAAATAAACACTGTCCTTCGCACTCTTATTTCTACCACTCTCTCCCAGACTTTCATGGTATGACTCAGTAATTTGATACCCCTATAATTGTTACAGCTCTGGATATCACCTTTGTTCTTATGCAACGAAACCATTGTACTCCACCTCCACTCTTCAGGCATCCTATTAGTCTTGAATATAATATTAAACAACTCAATAAGCTATTCAAAGCCTACTCTACCCACACATCTCCAAAGTTCAACCAGAATTTTTCCTGGTCTGGTAGCTCTGCCCCTCCTCATCTTACACATTGCCTCTATGACCTCATCGACCTCAATGTCCCTACAATAACTTAATTCATGGGGGCTGTCAGCATTCCTCAATTCACCTAGTACAATATCTTGATCCCCTTCTTCATTTAGAAGTTTATAAAAGTAGGTATGCCATCTCCTCTTAATCTGGTCATCTCCCATCAAAACTTTGCCATCCTCATATTTTATGCACCTCACTTGGTCCAGATCTCGAATCGTCCTCTCTCTCACCTTAGCGAGTCGGAATAACTTCTTCTCCCCGCCTTTGTTCCCTAGTTCCTCATACAAATGAGCAAAAGTTGTTGTCTTAGCCTCCGTTACTGCCATCTTCACCTCCTTCCTAGCTACCTTATATCTCTCACTGTTTGCTCGCTTCTCCTCCTCGCCAGTGCTCTCTACTAACTGCAGATAAGCCACCTTCTTTGCTTCCATCTTACCTTGGACAACTGCATTCCACCACCAGTCTCCTTTGTGGCCACCGGTGTGGCCCGAAGATATGCCTAACACCTCTCTCACCGCCTTCTTTATACAGTCCATCGTCATTGACCACATAATGTTCGCGTCCCCACTACTCCTCCAAGCTCCCATTGCCGATAACCTTCCTTCCAACTCCTGAGCTTTATCCTTAGTCAAGGCGCCCCACCTAATCTTCGGGTGGCCTCGTACTGGCCTCTTCTTCCTCCTTATCATAATGCTAATGTCCATCAACAAAAGCATATGTTGCGTTGCAAGGGTCTCACCTGGGATAATTTTGCAATCCTCACACAACTTTCTGTCGCATCTCCTGGGGAGGAGATAGTCAATCTGAGTCTTCGCCACCAAACTTTGGTAAGTAACCAATGCTCCTCCCGCTTCGGAAAACTTGAGTTCGCAATCACTAGATCGAATGCCTTGGCAAAGTCCAACAGCGAAGTGCCCCCTCCGTTCAGCTCCCCGAAACCAAAGCCGCAATACAACTCAGTATACCTACCTGTAGACGACCCAATATGACCATTGAAATCTCCTCCTATGAATAACCTCTCGGAAGGCGGAATACTACGAACAATGTCCTCCAACCCCTCCCAAAAGCGCCTTTTAATATCCTCTTCCAAGCCTACTTGTGGCGCATATGCACTAACGACATTTAGCGTGCACTCACCCACCACCAATTTAATAGTTATTAGTCTATCATTCACCCGTCTGACCTCTACCACCGACTCTCTAAGATGTCTATCTACGAGGATACCTACCCCATTCTTACCCCTCAAGACTCCAGAGTACCACAACTTATACCCATCTACGTTTCTCGCCCTCGATTCGACCCACCTAGTCTCTTGGACAAACGCTATATTAATCTTCCTCTTCTAAAGGATCTTCGCTAATTCTATAGACTTACTTGTTAGGGAACCTATATTCCATGACCCGATTCTCAACCTATAGGCTCCATTGCCCCATCTACCTCCCCTGCCTCCTGTCCTACACCCCGACACTGGCCTTACACTCTGCCCCACTAGAGGACATGCCCTTAATCTATCATCTTAGGCTGCAGCCACTACACTTACGACAAATCTAATGAAGACTCGCTAGTGCACAACGGAAAACGAATCAAACTAGAAGGAAAAAAGTGACTACAAGTACACTAGTTGAATAACTAAAATATTGTGAACTGAAGTAACCTCAATTTAGCTTACACCAAAAGGGAAAACAGTAGAACGGGATTTACCAACACCCGAGAACCAAACCTGTGTTGATTTGTTGTACTTGATGTAGTTGTACGCTCACGCACCGCTTCCCACGCTCGTCCAGGTTTCTCTCCTTTTCTAGTGCTCGTGCACCCAGCTTATCTCCAACAACTTCGAGAATTCTCTGAAAACACAGAAAATACCACGATCCAAAAACCAAAACGGGTTGTCATCTCTACCAATGGTGTAGCCCTGGCAGTAGTAGGGGAACTGTAGCGAAAAGCATAGAACTACCCAAAATCACCAAGTTCTATCGTGAGCTTCATATTTCATTTCTCGGGAAATAGAATCTTCTCGGTCGGGATTAGGTTAGAAGTCTTCACTCGAACAAAACGGCACATCCATCATCGATCCTTGTCCTCGTCTTGCACCCAGCTTATCTCCAACAACGTCGAGAATTCTCTGAAAACACAGAAAATACCACGATCCAAAAACCAAAACGGGTTGTCATCTCTACCACTGGTGTAGCCCTGGCAGTAGTATGGGAACTGTAGGGAAAAGCATAGAACTACACAAAATTCACCAAGTTCTATCGTGATGCTTCATATTTTATTTCTCGGGAAATACAATCTTCTCGGTCGGGATTAGGTCATAAGTATTCACTCGAACAAAACGGCACATCCATCATCGATCCTTGTCCTCGTCTATGCTCGAGAAAAGCACCTTGGTAGCCCAATGTTGAAGCCTTATTAACCTGCCTAGATAGAGATGGGGGCTGTACCGCGTGATAAGATGGCCAAGGGTTAAAGACATCCCTTCTACTTTTCTCGAGAAGAATCGGAGCAGAATGACAATCCTCCAAAATGAGGGATGGATCTTACCTAGAGTTATTTGGTATTGGCAGCAAAACTCGATGATGACGAGATTGACATGGCCTAACGTGAAAGGGTAAGTGCAACACTCTGAAATCTTTTCAAATGGGTGGTGATATCTTCTTCGGGGTTGGAATCACCACCTCTTTGTCTTCCCAATGGCAGTCTTTCTTTACCTGCTCAAGGTCACTCTTAGTTATCGAGCATATAGATATATCTCGATATTTGCTCGCATCGGCCAGGGACCGATGGAGTTTTCTCAACTTTGAAGTTGAAAGTAAGTTCACACCCCTTGGGAACACCCTCCTCAAGGCTTGTCTCCACCGGTGTTTTATTTCAAGTCTGCGATTAAGAAGCTTTTTCCTTCTGAGGAGCATTCTTTGACATTTTTGCCATTTTTTGTATAAGTTTAAAGAAAGAAGATGAGAGTAAGGCTTGGTGTTTTGAGGGACGATTGATAACAAAGCCTTAATATTTTGAAGAAATAAAGAGCTTAAGAGATGTAAAAAGCTTAAAGGATTAGAAGGAAGTGAAAGTAAATATTAAATCAATGAGAGAAGAGGCCTATTTAAGTGATTCAGGGTGACGGTTCAAAGGCTCTGGTGGCCGACCACCAATTACGCTCATTAATAGCTTTGGGAACTGTACTGACGGGATGATTCAATCACTTCTGCCGCTTACATCATGAAGATGACGTCATGAAAGATCAGAGTATAAAATCGAAGGATTAATTTGTTTCTTCTCATTATATTTCAAGAAACGAGGGAACTATTTATATAAGGTTAAAATCGGAGCTACCCGATTCTATTATTTGATCGAGACCAGGGAGTTGGATCGAGGGTTAGCCTCGTAAGTGGAGCAAATTGAAGTGACGAACGCAAGGTACCGAGTTCGAGAATCGAAGTGCCTGTCTAGATCGAGACCGTCAGCGATCGAGACCAAATAGAGCAGACTCCAAGAAAAGCACAATAACAAGAAAGCGAGATATTCGTGACTGGTCGAAGATCATGGCGAGAATCTCGAAACGGATCAAATCAAAGGCAGTTGTTTAGGCTAATCATAGAATTTACTTCCGTATTAGAGTTATACCATAGACAGAATTCCTTCTACTATATAAAGAAGGTCCTAATCATTACGTAAGGACCTGACATTCACGTATGTCATAGCAATACAATATGGCTTATATTCTTGTTTATTAAATTGCTATATTTTTAACTATTTTTGCATTGATCAGTTCGAGGTTATTCAATTCGAGGGCCGAACTCCGTTCAAACACGAGTTTGCTTAATTTTATTGTTGATTTCTGCTACTAATTTTTGTATTCATCAATTGATATTAGATGAAATTGTGTGTCCTTAAAATCATATTATAAATTTAACTGTTATCCAATTTTTAGTGTAAATATTGATATTTCTTTTTGCCATCGGTGTTTAGATTTCGATAATCTGATTTAGGAAAAATCATAGAACCATTTAGTTTTGATTTAAAAGATCTACTAGACCAATCGGGTCGAATTGGAAGCAACGGTCAAGCAATAAATTGAATTTCAATCGGCAGCTGACAAAAGTAGGTAATATTCCTTTTTTCTGTCAAATGTAACTAGTATTTGAATTAGGGAATTGCCACCCTTCTTTCTCTTGCTTCCTCCAATTCTGGAAGATCTGCACTTACAAATTTGTTGGTTAAACTTTAAAGTTGCCTTTTGGCCAATAAAATCTGCTTACTAGGGCCTCTTGTCCATATTCAAGCTTGAGTTGTCAACTGACCTCAAGTTTTACGTATTGTTTGGATGGTTGTTTTCTGTTGTATTATATGGTATTGTTATTTTAAATATAATATTTGTTTTAATTGTTAATATAAAATTGATTGGATCATATTGTTAAATTTATTATTTCGAAACAATGAAAAACCCCATTTTATGAAACAATCAAATCGGTGTGGTGGATTGTTTTGTATTATTCTTTCCAGTTACACCCACACATGTTATTCTATATTTCAATTTTACCATTTGCCCTATTATTTATATTATATTCACCAAACTAATAAGTACTTTATCTTCATCTTCTTTCTACCGTGCAACTACTCAACTACGTACTTTTCTGGTTACTTCGTCTCTTTTCAACAAGAGTTTCACATGTTAGTTTTCCATCTCTTTTCTAAAAATCTAAAATAATTGTATAGTACAATACAATCAAACCAAACAAATAAAGATGTAATTTAATAACAGTAAATGATACAGTCTATTCAAATGTTGTATTCAGCAAAACGGTACAATACAGTATAATACAATATAATACAATACATTACATTATAAAATAATGAAAAATAATGAACCAAACAAAGTGATAGTTGACCTTCATGCTTAACTAGTGCTTAAACGTGATTATAAAGTTGAGGAGAAAAGTTCGGTTTTTATCCCTAATATTTTATTTATTACACTTTAACACCAACCTATATAAATTTAATATTTTCAGATTTTAAAAAAATTCTCAAACCCTTCCCGACATTTCTGCCGACCCAATACCCATTTCCCACCGCCGAATTCTCCATTGCAGGTTTTTTTTTGTGCATTCCTCACACAGAGGTTGTCTCCTTTCTTTCCGATTCCTCTCAAAGCCTGAGTCACATGGAGGAATGACTTTACCTGGTGATTTAAAGAGGGAAACCGGAAAGAGGAGGAACTGACTGAAGGCGAAGTGACAGTTGCGTCGCTAGGCTAGCGGTTGCTATTTCTTTTCGCCTATAGTGGAGTGTGATATTTCAAGTTGGCCAAATGGCTTCGTAGCTACTTAAATTTGTATCAGTTTGCAAAATCGATGCATGAATTTGTAGTTTTTGTATTTGAATATTTCAATTTGATAAAATGGGTATTAATAAACATATTTATCAGAGCGAATACATCAATTGTGCTGACATATACAATACGTCATGCTAAACTATTTATTACTTATCATGTATTATTTTAGGGTCCCATTTTTAAATACAAAATCAACAAAAAAGGTTATAAATACAAAAAAAATACCTGAAATATACCCAGTATTAGTATGTATCTAACTGCCCCTTCTTCTTCGTTCACCCTCCTCCGTTCCTTTCTTTACTCTTCTTTTTTCTCATTTCTCTTTTTCTTCATTATTCTCTCTATCTTTTTTTTATTTCTAAATCAAATTCATAACATCACTAAGGTCATGATTAGACCTTAAACAAAAAAAAATAGATTTTCATTATTTTAAAAGTGGAGGTCGCGCAATACTATTGTAAATTTGCCTCTTTTTTTGCTGATATTTTGACAAAAATAAATTCGATTATAGTATAACGATAAAGCTCAAGCTTTCTTCCAACCACCGATAGTTGAGAGATGTTAGGACGAAAATAGTGGGTGAAGACGAGCAAATGAAAAAAAATATATTATTGAAACGGAAAATGAAGGGAAAAAGTAACAGAGAAAGGGGAGGGAGAAGAGAAATTAGGATGAGAAATAAAAAAAATTGAGTGAGAGTTTTGTTGGGAAGAGGAGAAAGTTGGAAGGGGAGGGGAAAAGAAATGGGAAAGGTAAAAGTCTTTTTATTTTTATTTATATTTTATTCTAATTCTATTCTTTTAGTAAAAATAATATTATTCACGCGCCTTGGCAGCATGATTTGTATACAGTTTAGCCATGTCACCTGCACTTCTTCAACATAGGCGTCATCAATGGTCAAAAATGTTTATTACTATCCATTTTATCAAGTTAAAATGTTCAAATAGAAAAAATATTGTTCACGTATCGGCGTTACAAACTGATACAAGTTTAAGTGGCCACAAGGCCATTTGGCCTTTAAAGTTTTAAGATTTCTACATCATTTCCCTTAAAGAATTTTTATTTGCGATAAAATAGGACTGGTGGTGATAAAGCTTCTTATGCATTAGGAATCCTCTAGCGAAGATAACGAGTGCTGGAAAGTACTCAAAGGTAGATATGGAATGAAGAACAACTGTTAGCACCAGGGAAGAAGCTAATCAAATCAATCATAATTGGAATAGATGGAATAACGATATTCGCAGCAAATACCAATGGTTTTCTCTTTTATTCTTAAAAATGGATGGTAATGAGATCCCTAAGACAATTTTAGAGTATCTAATCACAATGATCACTGGGAATGAATTTGGAATTTCGACTTGAGAAGAAATATAAAGGATAGGAGGACGCCCATGTTTAAAGCCATTTCTTTTGAATTTTATAAACCGATAGCATTCTGGATTCCAAGACTTCCTACACTGATAGAACATGCTTGGAGACAGCATCACTATAAACGTCTTTTCTGCTAAAAAAAAAAAGAAAATGAAAACCTACAACACAAATTTTAATTACATTTGAGTGTCTATTTACTTGTTTATCGCAATCTAGTTTACAATCTTATAGGGTTTAAGAATAAGGCAAGAGGGGTTGCTCTAATGGTAAGCAACCTTCACTTCCAACCAAGAGGTTGTGAGTTCGAGTTCCCCCAAAAGCAAGGTGGGAAATTCTTGGAGGGAAGAATGCAGGGGATCTATTTGGATACAGCCTCTCTACCCAAGGGTAGGGGTAAGGTCTGCGTACGCACTATCCTCCCCAGACGCCACTTAGTGGGATTACACTGGATTGTTATTGTATAGAGAGTTTAAGAATATAAGTGAAGTCTAAAAACTCTAAAAATCATGTTTAGCAAAAGATTATCCACGGGTAGCTTTTTCCAAAATGTCAAAAAGCACACGTGAATTTAAGCCTTGCAAAGATCCCGCAGGTTACAACAGCTGTTTATCATGAATAATAAATTCAAGGCAATATGATCTAGAGAAACAATGTGAATTGCGAAACCAAAAGCCCTCATTCCCAATGTATAACATAAAATTCTCGGCTTAAGATAAGGAAAAAAAATAATATGCAATGGCTCATCTGAAATAAGCTTGTATTCTTGGATCCCCGTGAATGAAAATACAAGAAGGTATATAACACCAAGCTTCTGTACAAGCATCTCTGTAACATTTACTCCTATATGCCCTTCCAAGGTTCATAAAATTATGAGGTTAACGAAGGTCTATAACATCAAACTTCATGTTTGCATTCATATAGACATGAGAACAGTGTTCATATATTGGACTTCCATCCTCAGGCTCCTCATGAGGATGAAAACCACGTTGCTGACAATTCCGGATAACAGACACACCAGCAGGATCAGACAAATGAAATATACCATGAGGGCTGTCACAAGAAGTGAAACTGCAATCAGTATTAGAAGTCTCTAATCCATTAAGTGGCCTTTCTAACATCTCAATAATGTATGGTATATGATTATGTACCCTGATCTTTCAACTTTATGTCTTATTAGTACTCTAGAATTATCAGAATTTCTAGTTGAAGCCCTTCAATAATTAAGCGACTTCTTCAGAAGTGAGCTTACTCCAGGTAAAACTTACATTTCCAGAAAACATTTCAAATTAGCGATGGAATTTTATTTTTTTCAATTGGGGTTGGGGGTGGGGGGGGGGGGGGGGGCGTTGAACGCTCCACTTCAGCTGTGGAAGTCAGGGAAAAAAACGAAATTATTTATGCTGGAATTAAGAATCAAAACGAAATTATTTAGGAAAAAAACTCCACTACGGATTCACTGCGCATTTGAATATAAAAACCAAAATGCAAATCTAAATATAAGAGCACTCATATACATGTAATGTATACGAGAGAGAAGTGTGTGCGTGTGCGCGTATGTGCACAATGTATATCAGAAATCATATTAAAAGAAAAATAATGGACAGCGAAACCTTTTTTTCCAACTAAACAGCTACTTGAGCAATACCAAAGACGTAATGGCATAATACCTCGCTTTGTCTGTAGGAGCCATCACTATTGCAATCGCTTCTGGCAACATAATCTACAAAAAGGAGCCGAAAGAAACAGTGTCAAGAGTAAAAAGAAAGTACTTCTGATGAAGATTAGTCAGAAATCAATTTTCATCCTATGGAATGAACATCTTTAAGAACAACAAACCCGGTGTATCCACAAGTGCTCTGGGGAGGATAGTGTATACGCAGACCTTACCCCCACCTTGAAGGTAGAGAGGTTATTTCCAATAAGCCCCCGCATCATGAAAGACGAAAAGACCGGATGTGTCTGGTAACAGGTAAAGCCCGAAGGCTGTTCATCCCATGGAATGAACATCTTTTAACAACAACAACAAATCCAGTGTACCTATTAGTGGGGTCTGGGGAGGGTAGTGTGTACGTAGACCTTAACCCACCCTTGAAGGTAGAGAGGTTGATTTCGATATACCCTCGGTCATGAAATACGAAAAGACCGGATGTGTCTGGTAACAGGTAAAGCCCAAAGGCTGTTCCCGTCCCTGTCGGGGAAGATGCCAACCCATCTCTCCTTTCTATGAACATGGAATGAACATCTTTGATTAGATAATTTTACACACGTTCTTCTCATGTAATAAAAAAGAAACAATATATAGCAAACCCTTCTGACACAAGTAAAAGATGCTTAATGCACACACCTCAATAAGAAACCACCAAATGTTAGATATGTCTAAAGTTACATTCTATCATTTCACCATTAGACTAGAGTGGGCCTCAACAATTTGAAAACTATATGCACTAATATATTCCCAAGAAAAAAGAAGGAGACATATCTAGATCCTGCCCATAGAAATCCGGAGGTTAATAACACAAGAATATTGCTTATTACCTGATATGAGTAATGAGTGTGCAGGTCAACTGATGACATAAAACAGGTTTGTGATGGATGTGTCTGCAAACAAATAAGAAACACAACAATTCATTGAAAACGGTACTAAACATATCAAGATACGAGCAGACAAGCAACTTAGGTGGTGCATTTACATCATTCTGCAGGTTTGTATGTATATGATTCATCCTTTTCTTTCAGCATCCTAGATTTTAGCCAATTATGAAATAAAAAATTCTCACGAGTTTCATAACAAGTAATGACCTATGAACAAGTTATACGCCAAACCTCTGAATAGCGAGACCAAAACCCATTGCCTTACGGCTTGACCTCAATGGGGGTATTGAGTTGTCCTTCACTGACTACGCCCCATTAAGAATTCTATTTGATATTAATTCGATCCTAATAAAGTGTCAAAAGGTTGATTGTTTCGCTTCTACATCTTCCCAAAGAAAAAAGATCTCTGGGAGTTGTTTCCTGAATCTAAAAGCTCCTGTGTCTTTCCCGGTGAAAGAATCTCTGGGAGTTGTTTCCGCACGTGAAAGAGAGTAGTATCTGGGAGTTGTTCTGAATGTGAAAGAGAGTAGTCTCTGTTTTTTTTAAATAGATATATGAAAGAGAGTAATCTTCTTTTTCTCTCAAATAAAAACCTCATTGGCGCCTAGCGTGAAGGAATGCTAGGCCTTTGGTAATTTCTCTTCCAACTAGGATTAAATCCCATTGACGATTAGCCTAATACAGAAGTTTAAGGGATCGTTAAGTTTTGAGGAAAAATATGCAAGGATTAATAATATAATGTTAGTAACGCATATCAGTATACAATGTACACTTTAAACTATTTGTTTACCTTTTAAAACAAAATTAAAATCTTCTGATTAGTATGAGGGTTAGTTTGGTCATTTTAGCATTTTAATCTATGCATTACTAATACTCACATTCTTATTCCACATTGTATCTCACACAAAGTGATACCTAGATTCCCACAAAACGTATGTTATGCAAGTATTATTTATGGGGAAAACAAAAAGGAGCAACCAAACGTATTAATTAATGCTTATTTCCTAAAATCGCAATCAAACATTGTATAAACTTATGTTGATGTTTATATAAAGATTATATATAGTACAATCCAAACCAAACAGCCCCTAAGAGTATGAAAGAAGCTGAAAACCCAATCCAAAACCTCAACGGTACAGGTAGAGAGATCAAAACCTTTATAAACCCCATTAGATGCTTTATATACCTAATGCGAGACACTATCCAACTCATACCTCCGAACATGTGTAACCCAAGTTTAAGGTTCACATGTGAATTTTTTTGAAATAACGGCGATATCCAGGTCAGCTACACCCACCTTAACGATTTCACCATATACATGTTATTTCCCACCCACACAAGTACATGATAACATTGACAACCAAAACTGAAGCAAATGGGAAATAATCACTTAACATTTTTTTTGTCTCTGTTAGGACTTAGGAGTTAAACCCTGGTCTCCCCTATTTTTTACCCACTTCATTGACCAGTTGGCCACACCCTAGTGTGCTTCACACATGAAATTTCATGCAGACTTACTTACGAGTTCAAGAACAAATTTGCTTGAGGTACCACTTAGAATATGGAAGGGAAAGAGAACGATAGAGTATCTAATGATCTACATTTGAGAAAGTAAAATAAGAAAGGTCTGTGGTACCATGTGAAAGAATCTGAGTCTAACCCAAAAACCAAGAGTATATACCAAAATGGAAGGTCAAAACTAGTCCATAGATGATTTGGGTTTTGGATTGTGTCCCCCTTATGGAAGTTATTTATGGTAGTTATTTATGGTAGCTACTGTATGATATTATTGTATGCTATTTTATTTATGGACTTTATTTATTTTATTTATGGTTCTTATGTTTAGATAATTCTTTAAGCTATTCCTATTGGAGTTACTAATGCCCCTTTGTTGTTGTCTTTGTTTTTCCCTTTCCTTCACTGAGCCGAGGGTCGATTGGAAACAGCCTCTCTGCCCTTCGGGTAGGGGTAAGGCTCGTCTACCTATTACCCTTCCCAGACCCCACTTTGTGGGACTATACTGGGTAGTTGTTGTTGTTGTTGTTGGAAGGTCAAAACTAAGCAAGCTGGATGATTTATTATCGTATTTTTAGTATCACATGAAATGACCTCTAAGTCAAAGAGAAAAAAAAAAATTGGCACTACATCATTAAAGTAAGACAAAGAAGTCTGTATTGCTAATTTCTTATCATTACATGCAGCTAATTTTATAGCTAATTACTACCATTACAAGCAGCTGATCAAGAAAGCTTGAGAAAGGCAAGATATGAGAAGAGGATAGAACAATCAACCAAAAGTAACACACTAAACTGTTCACAAAATAATGAAATTCATGCACAGCCAACATTCTTCAAAAATATAAACTTGTCACTACCATCACCACAATATCTTTGGAATTTAAATAAGTAAATTAGAATCATCAACTGTATCAACATACCGTGAGAGAGTTCCCTTCTTATGCAATGCAAATGAAGCAACTTTAGATATAAACAATGATAAAATGAAAAAAACAACAATTGATTGGTTACAATGAGGATTTGAGTCTTTAAGTACAGATGGAGAGTTGCACAGTTGGAAATTCGTGCAAGACACAGACAGAGAAGTACATATTTTATATGAAGGCATCAATTAAACAGATTCCAAACAATTCGAAAGAAGCAAAACGCAACGTCAGCTGAAATGTATTCATCTACTAATCCTTTCTATATTCATCTACTAATCTCAATTCCACACACAACATAAGCACTTCTTTGGTCAAAATTTCAAATTCAATAGTAAAACACAGATGTTGACCAAGCAATATAGCCACAGCTACTTGTGAAACTTACATGTATCCAACCGAGAGGAAAGAGAGAGAGCTTGTCCTGAACCTCAAAAATTTCTTCTTCATTCAATGTTGAACACTGGATATCAAAAGCAGTGTTTCAGAAACAAGGTTAAACCGTTTCATATGAAGTCAAAAGCATTACTCCGTAAGCATATCTGACTGTATTATTTTTTAACTTGTATGAACTATTTTCTTTATAGGTTTAAAGCAGCAACGCATAAACTTCTTAGATTTTTCGTTTCTTCTTATAGATGCAGCAAATGCAGAAACTACCAACTAATGTTAATATTTCTCATCTTTCCCATATACTTTATTATGAAAGAGGAAATTAAAAATACAATGAGCCCTTTTTACCAGAAATTTCACCATGTTTCAGGATATTCAAATCCAAAAGTGCAAATTTCATAAGTAATCTTAAAGAGACAAAGCTACTGAAATTTACAAGCTTGGTTTAGCTTTTCAAATTCAAGATGCAAAGCCGCTTCAATGTTGCACTTATACTTTTTCGGTCCTAAAGGACGGTCAGAAAGCATGAATAATAGGGGTAAAGTTCAAGCATAAATCTAGTATATCCCTACAGATGAAACATATAATTCATCTTACAGAATCTGAAGTCGACTCCTGCTTTGGGACAATAAGAGTAGTGATGTGAAAAACACGGTTCCTCTGCAAGTTAAGAAATACAAAACAAAACACCACGCATATGAGACAACAGGTAAATAGAGCTTATAAATTTCAGACCAAGCATTTTGCTCCATACCAGTGAACCAGCAAGAACAGCACAAGTTTCTAAATTCTTTGCTGTATTTTCTCGAGCTAATCTTAAGAAATCATCCATCAGTCTCACTGGCTGCAATGTAAGAGAAAAAAAACGAGGGTTATACTAGTGCAAATTATATCAAGCAAAGCTGATTGATAAACAACTAAAAATCCTCCAATTCAAACAGTTTGTATAAAGATCAAGGTTGCTCTATAATTTTATGGGTGAAAGAGATACATGAACCTAAATGATGTAAAATAAAACAACTTACAACATGCAAATGTTGATAAGAGTTTGAACCAGGTGGCCCATCTTGAAAGGACTTAGCTGGTCCAGGTCTTGGATCTGCAACTTTGGATGGAGATATGGGACGAAATTCTTGTTGTATTTGCGCCAGAACTGGAGGCGGCGAAGGTTGCCTTAAGTTACTTAAAGGAATATGATCACTCCGCATACCGTCAAAAAATGGAGAACAAGAATCCTCAGGAGGTTGTAACCACCGTCCATCATCCAAAGAAAGAACCGATTCCATAGGAGACTTATCCACCTTCAAGCTAGTGTCATTAGACACGAATGAGCCATCATCGCCAACCTGATTGAGGCTATAAAAATAGCACGACAACATTCAAAACTTTGTACCAAATCAGCTTGAAGAAACAGAAAATTAAGAACATACAAATTAGATGTCTGTGGAATAGTGACACTCTGATTTAATTAACTCTCTTGCAAGACATCAGAGTAGGCCGAATTAGCAATAACCAATCTTTGGAAGGGCCCTAACCTCAAAAGCTCATTTGAACTTAAATCAGCATTTGCTGGGTAATTCACCTGTAGAAAGCAAATTAGATCAGTTGATTTAGGCTGAAGTTTATAGTAAGATAAGAAACTACCATTAAATTTCAACAATACCTTTATCTTGGAACTAGGTCCGGACCATTGACCACGAAGACCATTTGGGCCTAAAAGCGAGTGCCTTGACAGTGTTTCTTGCTTTGGAACAGGAAAATTGAGAGATCTAACAATAAGTTCATAAAATATTCAGCTAGATTACATCAGGTAATTAAGAAATTCCATGTTATCATGCACACTATTATGCAACAGACATTTAGAGGAATCGTAGAACTTCATGAAGAAAATAAAACTCCCACCGCTTTAATTAAAATGTCCATGCTTGACTAGCACAATAATCAAGATGGGAATTAACATTGTAAGATTAAAGTTAAATTGCCGAAAATACAGGGACTAGTTGTGTTGCTTAAGAAGTGATACTTCCACACACTTCTTCTTGATGACAACAGTATTGCATGAGCAAGATATTAACCTGGATAGAACTTTTTCAGGGAAATTTAAAACACATGAAGTTCATAGCAAGCTGTAAAACTGCACCATGTCCAGCAAAGTTTAAAACCAGGTACTCTAAAGTACCTTAATTGCTAAAAATTTAAACCCTACGCGAAAAGAACTTTGCAGGTAGACTGAATAACTAACAGTATTAGAGGATAACTCGAGGATATCAACCCTTTAGGAAAAGTAACTTAATAACCAATTTCAATTCTGCACGAGATCTGCCTAAACAGCAAGGATACTGGATAACAAAGGCGAACAAGTTATTTAAAGATATTGTTCCATCCTCTGGAACACCCCTCCCCCTAAACCATAAAAAAGAGGACATTGGTAGTTTTCTTAATTTGGACTCACAGCTTCTGGAACTGCATATCGATCGAACTTGAAGATGAAACACCAGAGTAATCTTTATTCTGCTTCCACAAAGATGAAGGTGCATTGCTGATGGCCTGAAATTTTATCACATACAATTACATTCGTGGTCCATAAGGAGAGCAAAAGTGTAGAAAGCAAAACAAGGCCAAATGAGAAGGCCTTGAGAAATCGTGCAAACCAAATATATGCTGGACATGAAATCACAGGGTTTCAGGCTAGAAAAGAAACAATGTCCTTTACTGAGACAGAGAAAGAATTATGAAACTATGATTTCAGCAAAGAGAAAATTATCCTAAACACTAGTTAATGAATGAGACAGCAAAGAGCATATACAAATCACAAGTTATTTTCCATTCTAATTTCTAAAGAAGGAAAAAGTGAAAATAATGTGAAAGAAATTGATGGCATAAAATACAACAAATCTAACAAAACCCCAAAACTCAAAATAAAAGCAAGTAGCTACATACCCATTTACTGTCATAATCAGAAGATGCTTTATTGTTGGTATAGGGCCGTACTAAAGAATTTCCAACTGATCTATAGGGAGGGATCTCCTGATTATTAAGTTGGGAAGTCTGAGTTGCTGCTTGAGCTTTATCCATTCTTTTCCGCTGGCGCTGGAATTCAGGTTTTAAACCCTCTAGTTCATCTAGCACTGTCGAAAGCATCTGAAACAATCAAACAACAAAATTTGAAAATCTTAGCATCATCAAGTTGACGCAGAAAATCATAAATTGTATCCAGATCACGTAAAGAACAAATCGCAATCCAGAAGAATGATTAGTACACAGCATAGACGACTATTAAAGACAATAAACCGATACACTGACCCTTTTCGATAATGCTCTTTCTTCTGGATGCGAAGCTTGGTAGTCTCGATGGTCGGGTATTGTTTCAGTAACCAAACTGGCAATACATAATACAAACAATGCCATTAAGTTACTTATTATTACTAGCAAAAGAAAAGTATCTGAAAATCTAGTAAAAATTCCACCAAAGATAAAGTAAAAGCAGCACAGTATCATTCACCTTGAATATCTCATTAGAATTATATACAAGTCTATGATATTCTTCTCCCCACGGTGAATATTGGCCTGTAAACAAACCACAAGATAATCACAAAACTCAATCCAAAGAGAGACTATTTGTCAAGATAAAGGTTTCAGCTTGATCCAGGATTTGAAGTTTATGGTTTTTGGATTCTAGCTCTTTGGAGTTTCAGGGTTCTATTAATAATTTGCACATATTAAGTTAATTTTTTAAGACAAATAAAGGATCTGGGCCATACAATAAATCTACATCCGGTTTATCGTCATAACAATGAACAAGTTGGGACTTGCACCATATCGGAATGAAACGGATCAAACAAAAAGAATTCGATAAAGAAAATTCACATAGCCTATATATAACAAGATAAAGTCTCAATCTTTATCCTTGTACAACAATGTAATCGAACTTTGTTGATTCTTATAGCTGAAACTAACTAGTTTGGAATTGAGGAAAAGTTACAGTTGTAGCTTCCTCCAAGCTTCCCCTTTACCAGTTGATAAAAGTAATTAGTAAAAAGTCCAACTGAAAAATCAAATAAACAGCTCAACCCAATCAATTTGGCATAAGATATTAGCAAAAATATAGGGGTGTTGATTGTTGGAATAAAATTGGCCCAAATAGAACAGAATGCATAGTTAGAGTTAGAGTTATAGTTGTAAAGATATTACACTTTTAACAGCTTATATTAAATGAGTTACAAACTTAAAGCAAAATTGGAAGTTTATATCAATTAAAAGAGTTAACCTGTCGGAGGAGATTATTGGCGATTCGATAGTAATTGCGAAGAGGAATTCGATTATCGACGGCGACTTTCCGAGTCATCGCGTCGACGTTCATAGTCGCCGGCCGTCTCATTCTTCCGGCGAGATTATGGGAAATTTCCGACGATGTGGCTTTAGAGATTGAGAAAAATGGTAGCCCAGGTGGTTTTAACTTTTAATTTAATAGAGAAGAATAATTTCATATTGTGTTAAGCTTCTTATTTGTCATGTCGACAAGGTGTGACCATTTTTTAATTGGATAAATATCTTAAATCACCCCTAAATTTGATTCAGATTATTAGTATTTTTTCAAATTATGTCCGGTCTTAATTATCTTTAACTTAAACTTTTGAGGGTCATTAGTCCACTAGACGCATAGCAAAACGTGTGGGTGAATTCGCCTGCCACGTGAATTTTTTGTCAATATGATATTTTCTTTGAAAAATAAAATATTTTTTATCGCTTTAAGAATATTATTTTTAAAATAACTTTTTCGAATAAAATTTATAATAAAACTTGGATATAACTATATTATTTAGGCTAAATAATTTTATTTGGCCAAAATTAATAAAGTTTTAGTTAATCTTTTTTTGAATTTGACCTAAAAATAAAGATTTATACAATTGAAATAAATAGTCAAGACATCTACAAAGTAATAAAAAATACATAGTTGAAATAAATAATCATTACATCAAAAGAAAAAATAAAAAGAGTGTACAATTGCACTTGTATTTTTTTGTAATTGTACACTCTTTTTATTTCTTCTTTTGATGTAATGAATTTTTATTTCAATTGTGTATTTTTATATTTTTAAGTAATATCTGTAAAAATAAAAAAATTTAGAGCACCTTAATTAGAGCTATATAAAAATTATAGCCAAAATAATTCATTTCAAACTATGTATTTATTGTAACTTTTTAGATGTCTTTGACTATTTATTTTCATGTCAAATCAAAAAAAGATTAACTAAAACTTTATTATTTTTTACCAAATAAAAATATTTAGCCTAAATAATGCAATTCTATCCAAATTTATTATAAATTGTATTTGAAAAAAATTATCTAAAAAGTAATATTCTTAAAAAGGTAAAAAAATATTTATTTTTCAAAGAAATGTCATATAGACAGAAATATTCATGTGGCAGGTGAGTGCACCCATACTTTTTGCCACATCAGCATTTAAGGGAGTAATGACTCTCAAAAGGCCAAGTTGAGAGGGATAACTAAGACCGAACATAATTCAGAAAAGATATTTATAATATAAACCAAGTTTAAGGGTGATTTAAGGTATTTTACATTTTAAATTTAATAAAAGGAAAACAACAGACACTGCAAAGACACTTTTTCATAATATTTTCAGAAATCTCTCATCATATATTATGGCTTTATAAGACAAATTTCATTTGTGATTTGAATGAGACTTACCTCTCTAATCTTTTATTTCTTTTTTCCCTGAGAATACTAAATTAAAACAATACAATTTATTTAATGTATCTAAATTATCTCTTGGTAACGTTAATTGTTGCATTCTTTTTTTATTACAAAAATAATTTCTCTTTTCTCTGAGAAAATTAAACTAAATGATAAAACTTATTTAATGTACCAAAATTATCTCTTGGTGGCATTAATTGTTGCTAAAACGATAAAACTATCTTCACTTTTCAAATGCTAAGAATGATGAAAATAAAACTCCTTTTTTAGCACTTGAACTTTAAGCATTATAAAGAGAAAAGAAAACCAAACGCATCAACATTAATGTTGGCCAATTGTATTTTGCTAAACCGTTCCAGAAATGTGAATACATATCTTTTAAGTGTTCCTATTTTAGAAATGTGAACAAATAGTGTTTTTTTCTTTTCTTTTTGTTTTCTTGCCAAAATAATAAGCACAATTAGATATATGTGATTCTAATGATACTCCTAGAATTGATAAAAAATGTGATGATCCGGCAATCATCATCCGAACAATTGAACAATTTTACTTAGATATTTTAAGATTTTTTTTGTAAGGATAAAAGATCAATTTTGTTAAATATGTAATGAGAGATTTCTCAAATTATGTACTAAATTAAAAAAATGCTCAAAATTGAAACGCAATGTTTTAAATATAACATACAAGAAAATGTGTTTATACAACTACAACAAAAAATAAAATGATAATAGAATTTGAAATCTCGAAATAAAAATTGTATTTGTTACTAAAAGTCTGATATTCTACCTAATTTGAGCATTTGCTTTGGAAGTTGTTCTTTTTTTAGCAAATTATATTATTAGGCGGGCTGCAAAAGTGTAGTGTAAGTACAGATAACGATACTCAGTAAGTATCAAGTATAGTCTCGAATAAGTAATTGCAAAGGTCGACTCTAACATCTCACTACTAGTCAATATTCAGCAGATGAGAGAATAATCTAACATGAAACTAGACATTATATTGTCAACAAGTATAAAAACACAAATACAGCTAATACGAATTTAGGCATGCCTTTCAACTAATCAAATTAGGTATCAACATCTCAATCTCCGAATAATACATGATATCAGTCAATAATACCTTTCTTAACTCATAGCATGAGTCTGAGCAAATATAAAGGTTCATGCTCAGTATCTCTCTTTCAATAATTCACAGCATGAATTTATATGCCTAACACAAATCGCGTGCCGAACGGACCTGGACCCATAATTAGATGGTCTCGTAGGGTCCGTAGTAATATATGGAACTTGAGCGTATGTCCATAATCGAATTCCGAGGTCTCTAGCCTAAGAAAAGAATTTTTAAAGAAAATTATTTGTTGGAAAATATAGACTTTTGGAAATGAATGATATGTGATCTTGATGGTATCGGGCCCGTATTTAGTTTTGGAGTCCGGTACAGGTTTAAAATAATAATTACGAATATGTGAAATTTGGTAAGAATCGAAGTTGATTTGGTATAAATCAAACCCATAGTTGAGAAAATGAAAATTTCAACGTTCTTAAGAATTTCATGAATTTTGGTGCTAAATTCATAGTTATTTATGTTATTTTGATGATTTGATCGCACGAATAAGTCTGTATGATATTTTTTGACTCGCCTGCATGTTTGGTTTGGAGCCCTAATGGCTCGGGTGAGTTTTGGATAGTTCACGGAATGGTTAGGACTTAGGAAAACTCAGGTGATGTATCTGGTGTTTTGTACAGGTCTCTGATTTTGCAATTGCGAGATCAGACTTCATAATTGCAAAGTGAGAAGGCCTGGGAAATGCGACAATAATGTTGCAAATGAGAACATGCCTGGTCAGTCCATCCTCGTAAATGCGACACTCTGGACGGAAATGCGAAGGTCACAGTTGTCGCAATGTGACTTATTTTTCGCAAATGCGAAGGCATCGGAAATTTATAGGGTTCGGAACTGCGAATCCCTGATTGCAATTGCGATAAATGCGGCCTGTTAAGTGAGATTTCAGACGAGATTTTCACCATTTTTCAATTCTCTCAAACCCTAATCATCCATAGGCAATTTTTCAAAGACCCAAACTTCTCCAAATCATAGGTATGTGATTTCTAACTCATCTTCTTCAATCTAATTCATCTTTTATATGATTTCACTTCAAAATCTAGAGTTTTTCATGGGAAATTAGGTGTTTTTGGGTAGGAATTAGGATTTTTAAATTTTAGGGATATGGACCTCAATTTGTGGTTGGATTTCAAAATCAATTGCATATTTGGGTTTGTGAGCGAATGTGTAATCGAGTTTTGGTTCAAACTTTGAGTTTTGACCAAGCGGGCCCGGGGTCAATTTTTGACTTTTTGGGAAAATATTGGGAAATCTATATTCATGCATTAGAATTGGTTTATTTTGTATTTATTGATGTTATTAAGTAAATTATGACTTGATACAAGAGGATTGGAAGTGGAACCGAGAGGTAAAACGGTAATCGAGGCTTAATTTTTATCCGTAGAGTTGAGATAAGTATTTGGTTTAACCTTAGCTTGAGGGAATAAGAGTTATTGTCTTATTTGCTACGTGTTAGTGTTAAGTACGACACATAGGTATGGTGACGAGTATTTATATGTTGGTTTCAAGCATGACTGTGAGTCTTATACCATAATTGTTGTGATTTTGTTATGTATTGTCCATGCTTAAGTTGATGATTATCAGTGTTGAATTCCATTTTCATGCCTATGAGAATGTAGCCATGTAAAAGGAAAGAGTGAAGTTTGTTCATGACAAAAATATTTTGAAGCGGGAATTCAAATCCGGTGATTTGATCTTATTCTTCAACTGAAGACTGAAGTTCTTTCCTGGAAAACTCAAATCCAAATGGTCTGGCCTGTTTAAAGTTGTGGAATGTGTTTGCCTATGGTGCCATTGAATTGAAATTCGAAGACGGGACTCAAACTTTCAAAGGTAAATGGCCAAAAGGTCAAGCATTACCTCGGAACCAGTGGAGAAAGGCACTTGGTGGAATAATACGCACTTAAAGAAGCTCCAACACCAACCCCCACCAATGATTAGCAAAAATGGGGGCCACATCATCGTACCGCGACATTAAATCAAGCGCTTTTTGGGAGACAACCCATGTGTTGTAACACTTTTTGGTTAGATTTTAATTTCGGAAAGTTTAATTGTAAGTGTTGGGTAGTTTGATGTGTGTGTTAGAATGCAGGTGACCCAAAATACATTGAAACAGGATGCAAGGGCAGAGGGAAATATAGGAAAGCAAGACCTCTATTTTGCGGCAACATATGCGGCCGCACAATGGATTTGCGGACCGCATAATGGTCGTAGACACAAGTAGAAAAAATGTAATCTGAGACCTCAAAAATGAAACGAAAATGTGCTTTCTGCGGCCCGCTAAACGATTATGCGACCGCAGAATCTATCGCAAAGTTAGTCTGCATCACTTGGTCACTAACCCATCAGATAACACATATGTGGTCGCATAATATGTTATGCAATACACTACATCACCGCGAACCTCTCAGGCATTAAGCCTTAAATCCCCAATTATTTTTGTCTTTCTTTGGCATTCCCACATATATGCACACTACATAACACAAAAGAAAATATAAAAAGGATCAAAAACATTGAAGCAATAACACAAAATCAAAAATAAAAAGGAATTGAAAAGGAAGGTCATAACTTGCTCATGCTTCAGACCGTAATCGTCCATCCTCTGATATCCGGTATGTGCTATTCCACCATTTCTATTGCTTAATCAAATTGCAGAATGCCTTGTGCTCTCATTGACCTCCTCTTTCTCCCCAACTCATTGCTATATGTACTTAATTATGAGTGATTTTACTGAATATCTATGTTGGGGGCTACTGTAGGTAAATTAATAGTTTAAATTAGAGAGTAGAAATTAAGAAAAAGGGTTGGAAAGTTATGGCAAGTTGCTAAAATTTCATCCGAATGAGTGTAAAGTGATTGAGTGCAGCAATTGCACTGGCTTGAGAACCTTTTTGACTTAGGACGATGATCTTTGCGGCCAGTATAACTGGTTTGCGGTCCGCAAAGTCATCGCATTTTTTATGATAGGTGGTTTTTCAATAAACCCATGTGCAGTTGAATTCGGGACTGTAGAAATGTTTTGCAGACCGCAAAATGGTCAAAGAGAGGCAGATAAAATGCTAAATTCTAAAGAAAAAAATGCGACCGATATGAAATTGCATAAGTTGTTCTACAGCCACTTCTACGGATCGCAAAATTTGTTTGGCTTCTGAAAGTTGTATTATACAAAAGGTTTTGCAGCTCGTGAAGCTATTATGCGATCGCATAGCTGGTCGCAGAAACAATTTTGTTTTTCTTTTTTATTTGTCTAAATATTTTGTACGTGCCATATCACGTACTTGTTGAGTTGTCCCACATCGGAGGGATTTGAGGTCCTTGGTCTCCTTGTATGGCTTGGGCAGTCCTCACCTCATAAGCTAGCTTTTGGGGTTGAGAATGGACCTTGGGCCTAACTCAACCCCAAAAGCTAGCTTATGAGGTGAGGATTGCCCAAGTTAAGGAGACCTAGGACCTCAAATCCATCCGATGTGGGACAACTCAACACCCCCCCTCACACCCAGATCTCTGGAGCGTGGACAACATAAATGGGGGCCCAACATCGGTAACAATAACTAGGATGGGCCTGGCTCTGATACCATGATAAGAATGGACCTTGCGCCTAACTCAACCCCAAAAGCTAGCTTTTGGGGTTGAGTTAGGCCTAAGGTCCATTTGAATTGTCCCACATCGGAGGGATTTGAGGTCCTTGGTCTCCTTATATGGCTTGGGCAATCCTCACCTCATAAGCTAGCTTTTGGGTTGAGTTAGGCCTAATGTCCATTCTTATCATGGTATCTGAGCCAGGCACATCCCAATTATTGATACCGATGTTGGGCCCCCATTTATGTTGTCCACGCTCCAGAGATCCGGGCGTGAGGGGGGTGTTGAGTTATCCCACATTAGAGGGATTTGAGTTCCTTGGTCTCCTTATATGGCTTGGGCAATCCTCACCTCATAAGCTAGTTTTTGGGGTTGAGTTAGGCCCAAGGTCCATTCTATCGCGTTGGAAAGTTTTCGGGTATGTGTGAGATATTTGGTCAGTGATGATTTCGATAAGAATCGAGTGTTAATCTGAGACCTCTATCACCATTAACTGGTTACATCTTCACTTCTTGGACGTTTTGGGTTGGTTTTCCGACGTCCTCGACTCGATTCCGGCGAGACTTCAGATTTTAGGGTTTCTGCTGCTCGGAACTGGCATTTTTTGTTAATCGAAGGCTGTTCTTCTCCGGTCGTGAAGAAGGAGGGTAAATATGTTCCTGTTTTAGGTGCTATATGATTTGCATGAGGTTTTTTATACAACTTTAGTTTTTCAAACTGATTACAGAGACTATCTTTTGATTTTAAACTCATTGTTGTTCATGGCTGCTAACATGAGTGCTAATACAACTCCTGTTGACCCTACCAGTCCTATTTTTTGTTTACTCCTCTGATGTTCCTGGTATTTCTCTTGTATCCACTCCCTTCTCGAGTAGTGGTTATGGGGGTTGGAGGAGGAAAATGATTGTAGCGTTGTCTGCTAAAAATAAAATTGGCTTTGTTGATGGTACATGTCCCTGACCAGACACTAATGTGGCTGAACAAAAGTTATGGGACAGATGTAACAATATGGTAATCTCCTGGTTAACTGCTTCCTTATCCCCTCAGATAGCTGAGAGTGTGTAGTATTCTGATACTGCACAGAGTATATGGGCACAGCTCGCAGCTAGATATGGTACTGCTAACAGAACCAAGATTTTTGAACTAAAAAGAGAACTCTCTCATACTTCTCAAGGATCTCTAGATGTAGCCTCATATATTAACAAACTTAAAGGACTGTGGGATGAATTAGGAACAATGTGTACAAACCATGGGCAAAGATGCATTTGTCCTGCCAGAAATGGCATCATACAGGAAGATGATGAGAATAAGGTGTTCTAGTTCCTCATGGGCCTTAATGAAGCATACATGGGGGTAAGGAGTAACTTACTGATGATGCAGCCTCCTCCTACCCTTGACAATGTCTACAATATGGTCCTCAATGATGAGAAACAGAGACAAGTCCAGTCCCTTTCTCAGTTTAATCCAGACTCTAGGTCTTTCAATGTCCACATAAATAAACATTCAGTTAGAATCAATAAGGTCACAGTGCATAATCCTTCTCCTTTCAGACAAAGAGTTAATTTTGACCAAGCTAGAGGCTCTTTATTCTGTAGATACTGCTAAATATCTGGGCATTTAATTGATAAGTGTTACAAGATTCATGGGTATCCACAAAGTGCAACATTTAACAAGGGGAGGAGACCTACTGCTGCTCATCTAACTGCTGGTGTGGATTTCCCTTCTTCTGAAGGAAATATGTCTGTTCCTCATGGAAATTCTCCTGAAAGTCATCACCCTGTTTCAAACATGGATGGCCAGAGTTCTGTGATACCAGGGTTGAGCAGACAACAATATGACCAATTGATGACCTTGCTACAACAAACTCAGTTAGGGGACTCCTCATCCCATATATGCTGCCAACTTTGGTGGTACTATGCTAACTGAGAGCCCTGTTTCTGATTCCAAATTTTGCATGCCTACTCACATTAATTCTGCCACCTGGATAATAGACTCAGGGGCATCTAACCATATGACCTTTAATAAAGATTTACTCTTCAACCTCACGCCTTTAACTGTGCCCTATCTTGTAACTCTTCCTAATGGATATAAAGTGAAAGTGACATGTACAGGATCTTTTGCATTACATCCATTCATCATTCTTCATGATGTCTTATTTGTTCCTTCTTTCAAACACAACTTGATTTCTGTCCACAAACTAGTAAAGCAGTTGCATTGCATAGTCTTGTTTACTGCAACTTCCTGTTTCCTCCACATGTTACAGGCCCCTTCTCTGATGATGCCTCTGGATCTTGGTAAAGAGGAGGCTGGTCTGTACAAGTTTTCTTGGGTGCCAACTTCCTCTTCTTCTAATTGTTGTTCTTCTGCTTCTGTATGTTCTTCTTCTTCTGATTCTTGTAAACCTGACTGTTCTAGTCATAAAGTTGTTGCTTTACCTTCAACTGTAAATAGTTACATCTATAATAATGATGTTACCACTGACATGAATTACATTTGGCATTTGGGATTGGCTCATATTTCATTTGCAAACATGAAACACATTTCTGCCTTGTCTTTTCCATTTGCTTCTAAACAGCCTTTCCATTGTTCTATTTGTCCTGTGGCTAGGCAAACTAGACTTCCCTTTCCTGATAGTACAACAAGTACATCTAGACCTTTCCAATTGATTCATGTAGATACTTGGGGTCCTTATCATACTCCCACTTCTTCTGGCTCTAGATACTTTCTAACAATAGTTGATGACTTTTCTAGAGCAACTTGGACACATTTGTTGGGGTCTAAAAGCAATGTTTTCTGCATGCTTAAGTCTTTTCTGTGTGTGGTTAAAACCCAGTTTAATGCTGTTGTTCAAACTATTAGGAGTGTCAATGCTTTGGAATTGGGGTCTAGTATTGCTGGTGCATCCTTCTTTAGCCAACAAGGCATTATTCATCAAACAACTTGTCCACATACTCCTCAACAGAATGGTGTTGTTGAAAGGAAACATAGGATTCTTCTTGAAACTTGTAGAGCCTTACTCTTCCAATCTGGTTTACCCATCTCTTTCTGGGGAGATTGTCTATTGACTGCTACATACCTTATTAACAGAATACCCTCCAGGCTCCTTCAAGACAAATCCCCTTATGAAATTTTGCATGGAAAGGCACCTACTTACTCTCATTTAAGGGCATTTGGTTGCCTTGCCTATGCTGCTGTCCCAATTCCTCAAAGGGACAAGTTGAAACCTAGGGCCATTTCATGTGTCTTCCTGGGGTATCCTTTTGCTAAAAAGGGTTATAGACTGTATGATCTCACTTCCAAAAAGTGATTTGTGTCCAGGGATGTTGTCTTTCATGAAACTTCTTTTCCTTTTAAATCTGTTTCTTCTGTTAACCCTACTCCTTCTGTTTCTCCTTCTTCTTTTCCTTTTGTTCCTCCTCTTGAGCATTCCCTTTCTGAGACAGACTTATCTGTCCCCATCTGTTCCTCTCCTCCTTCTTCTTCTGCCCCAGTTTCTCCTTCTTCCAATCCAGTTTCCAGTCCTTCTTTCAACCCTGATATTTCTCTTCCTGCTTTGCCTTCTTCCACATCACCTAATATTCCCAGAAAATCTGGAAGACAACATAATCCTCCTTCTTATCTTAAGGATTATGTCTGTCATCTTCCTGCCTTTTCTGGATCTTCTTCTTCTCCTCTGGAGTCTGAACCTCTTTATTACTCTCAAGCTGCATTAGTTCCAGTACGGCAAGATGCCATGAGAAAGGAGTTTGATGCTTTGGATGCCAACCATACCTGGGATGTTGTTCCACTTCCTCCTGGTAAGAAACCCATAGGCTGCAAATGGGTTTAAAAGATCAAATATAAGGCTGATGGTAGTGTTAAAAGAGACAAAGCTAGACTTGTTATTAGAGGGGATACTCAAATTGAAGGAGTTGATTTCACTGACACTTTTTCTCCTGTGGTTAAAATGTCCACTGTGAAGTGTCTTATTGCAGTGGCTGTTAAGAACCATCGGAATCTTTTTCAACTTGATGTAAACAATGCTTTCTTGCATGGTGATTTGGATGAGGAGGTCTATATGAAGCTCCCTTCAAGTTTCACAGTTTCTGTCCCTTCTACTGATTCTGTTTCCTCTGCATCTCCTCCTCTTGTATGTAAGTTGAAAAAGTCTCTTTATGGGTTGAGACAGGCATCCAGACAATGGTATGCTAAACTGTCTTCTGCTCTCTACTCCAGAGGATATACTCATTCTTTGAATGATTATTCCCTTTTTATCAAAGGCCAACCTGGTTGTCTGGTTGTTGTGGCAGTCTATGTGGATGACATTATTATTACTGGGGATGACAATGATGAACTTTCTGCCATGAAACTGTTTCTGGATGATCAGTTCGGGATTAAAGACCTGGGGTCTTTGCATTAATTTTTGGGCATAGAGATGTCTGTTGTTCCTGGTGGGATGCTCCTTAATCAGCATAAATATGTTTCTGACCTACTGCATCAATTTGACTGTGTGAATGTTTCTCCTGTTGTTTGTCCTTTGGATCTTAATGTGAAACTCCATGGTGATTCTGGTGGCCTCTTCTCCTCCCCTGATCAATATAGGTGCCTTATTGGCAAGCTCTTATTTTTGACTCACACCAGGCCTGACATCTGCTTTGCTGTTCAGCATCTGAGTCAATATTTGAAGTGTCCCAGAGTCCCTCATATGACTGCTGCCTTACATGTCCTCAGATATCTTAAGGGCACTATGAATTTGGGTCTCTTCTATTCTGACAGTTCTGATTTCTCTATACATGCTTATTCTGACAGTGATTGGGCTGCCTGTCTTGATACTCGCAGGTCTGTTACTGGTTTTTGTGTTATTTTGGGAGGCAGCTTGATTAGTTGGAAGTCCAAAAAACAACCTGTAGTTTCTTTATCCTCTGCTGAAGCTGAATATAGGTCTCTCAGTAAGGTGGTAGCTGAATTGTCTTGGCTTTCTAGTTTTCTCACTGACATTGGTGTTTCTGTTTCTCTTCGCTTTTCTATTTTTTGTGACAACCAGGCTGCTATACATATTGCCAAGAATCTTGTTTTTCATGAGCGGACCAAGCATATTGAGGTAGATTGTATTTTTGTTAGAGATCTGTTGACTGGTGGGTTCATTACTCTCTCCCATGTCCCTAACTCTCGTCAGCTGGCTGACCTTCTCACCAAGCCTCTGCCTGGCACTATCCTACATCCTCTGCTGGTCAAGTTGTAGGTGGTCTCCCCCTCCAACTTGAGGGGGGGGGGGGGGTGTTGAGCTACAAGATAATCTAGCTTCCAAACCTAGACATATACATTGATTTTGTAGTGTATATTTGTTGTATACTGTTTGTATATCGTGTATAACATGTATGTTGGGCCAGAACACATCTGAGCCCATTTTTCTTTTGCCTTATAGTTGGCACGAGTTGGCCCAGTTTGGTTATATACACACCTGAAATAGAGTCAGTCGGATATTTTGATATTGAAGGTTTTTCTTTTCTAAAGCTCTCTAGAAGCTTCTCTCAACCGATTCATCTTCTTCAATCTTCATCTTGATTCTTCTATATTGTCATGGTATCAGAGACAGGCCCATCCTAATTATTGTTACCGATGTTGGGCCCCCATTTATATTGTCCACGATCCAGAGATCTGGGCGTGGGGGGGGGGGGGTGTTGAGTTGTCCCACATCGGAGGGATTTGAGGTCCTTGGTCTCCGTATATGGCTTGGGAAATCCTCACCACATAAGCTAGATGTTGAGATTGAGTTAGGCCCAAGGTCCATTCTTATCAGTACTTACTCGATGACTAATTGACAGGAATAACACCAATGAAATCCCTAGCATCTCAACAACCTCTAGCTCGAGGAAATAAATGGGCTAATGCTCTGAGCCCACAATCACAACAATCCAAAAGCAAGCGTCCTGACACTGCCAGTAATATATCTGGGGATTCCTCCTAGTCTGAAGAGGAGGAGGCACAAAATGATCTTGTGCCACCAGTTGGCCTACATGCCGAAGCTTGTCGAAAAAGTGGTGAAGATCTCAGGTTTGGAGTTTTCGGCTCTTGGACTCTGTACAGAGATGGCTTGGCAAAAAGAAAAATCCTTGAAGAGAAGCAGCTAGGCCTGAACGTCTCAAAGAACACTACCCCCATGTGCCAGAAGACATCAAAAAGAGGGGTTGGGAATCCATTACTCGAGTTCCGGGAGAATACAACAAGATACTTGTTTGGGAAGTCTATGCTATCTATGATGTATCCAGGAACGCATAACAAAAGAGAAACTGTAAGTTCATGGACTCTGTCTTAGTCCGAGGAGTTGAAATACTCTGTGATGCCGCATCATTCCGAGCGTGCTTGGTAGCCTCTGTCATAGCAAAGGGAACTCCATCTTGGATTGCACCACGCCAAAGGATTCACAAGAGGGATCTTACCCAAGAAGGTCAGTATGACTATCGGCTAAGTTTTGTTTGTTCCCACATAATGCTCTCGAGAAATAAAACAAATATAAGTATCAAAAAGGTTATCCTCATTGCTTGCATCATGTAGGGTATCAAGATTGATGTGGGAGAGCTTATATACCATTAGATTGGGATCTAGTAAACCAGAAACTTCGCTCCCTTTTCCATGCTTAATACATGCTCTGTGTAAAGTTGGGACAGTTCCTTATTTCCCCAAACATGACCTTATAGCAAAAGATGTTCATGATATGGACATCACTTGGATCATTATAATGCAGATAAAGTGGTTGAAGATCCACCAAAGAAATCACTCACTCCCCTTCCAGCCTTAGCAGCACCCGCTACCTCATCAGTGCCGGACACTTCTTCTACACCGGCTACCTCCACATGTACTCCCAGACCAGGCATTGCAACGCCATCTATCTCACTGCATGCACTCCCCAAACCTGGTCTACTGGCACAACATGCAAATGCCAAGGCAGACAAATTGGCCAGAGAACTTCCATCTCTTATCCTCCCCTCAGTGAGCAATTTTCAAAATCAACATCTATCCTTTGAGGTCCGACTCAAGCATTTTAAAGTATACCTTAAGAAGGTTGAGCAAAATGGAGCTGGGGATATGCCTCAACTCAAAAAGGATATAGCTGAGCTAATGTTTTATAAGATGCAAAACTTGGAGTTTGACTTAACCTCCTTTCTTCTAGAGGTAGGGGAACAAGGCACTGGTACCTCTCACATCCCAAGCCTTGACCTTGATTTCACAAACCTCATGACAACTGAGGTAGCCCATGGTACTGAAGCTTCAAAGCTCTGGACTCTGTTATGCATATCGATGATCATTCAGAAGAAGAATCTAGAGATTCCAAGGAGGAAACTGATGAAGAGGGGTTACTATAGGACGATGATGGTCAACGGGCCAACAGAGGCAAACAGATTGATGTCTTTACAGAATCACCGAGTGAGGAGGAAGAAGATGTGCAGATAGGCATTGGACACTCCCTTGCAAATATGGTCGCGAAATCCACTCCCACGACCATACATCCATCAGTGTATGAGGCTAGCAGCTCTCAGGTCCAAGATCCAGCTTCGCAACTAGCCGAGCTTCCTATTTTGATCTCAGGCATCACTACACAGTCAGAAGTTCCACCCACAGTTCCACCGCAAACACCTTTCAAAACATCTTCCTTTGTACTTTATATATATATATGTGTGTGTGTGTGTGTGTGTGTGTGTGTGAACGGCTAAACACTTTCAAAACAACTTCCTTTGCACTTTGTTTCGTAGGGATGGAGATAGTATGGAACCTTTCTATGTGTATCGAATAAATAATGTGTCGTGGCAAGCCACCATCTTGAAAGAGATTTCAGTCTAACTGATGCAAATATTTAAGACCCGGTCGCTTCCCAAGGTTCCACAGTACTCCCAAATACGTGCACTTGTGGCTGAAAGTTTAGAGTTTGCAAAAAAAAAAAATAACCTATGAAAATAGGAAGAAAAACAGTCTTTTGAGAGGATGAGAGAACAAATATTTTGGTGGTTATTTAGCTCACAAATGATGATGCTTATACAGGCAAATCATCTACGTTTTCATCCATAAGAAAAACATAAGAAGTCAAATGAGAGTTAATGTTATGTAACATTATTCTTGGTTTAATGACAAAATTGTCATAAAGAAGAGTAACTTCAAACCTTCTAAAAAGTTAATATCTTTTTACAAACAAAGTCACAATATTAAGAAAACATCATATGAATTAATATGAACATTTATTAAGTAGTAGCTTCATTCTCCTATTTTGCATATACATATGATGTGACGTAAAATTGCGACACTTTTGATATTAATTACATAGGCTATATCTCATCTTTTAAAGTATTTTAAGTCAATTCTTATGTAGTTTGGTATTTGTTAGAAAACTAGACTTGAAGAACCAAGAACAAGAAAAAGATGACAAAAACTCATAGAAGTGCAGAAATGCGGCAGGTTTGTGACCGCAAAAGTGATGTGCGGCCCGTAAACCAAGCACAAAGTAAAGCAGATCAACCCAGCCTTGAAAGTGGATTTTGCGGTCGCATAATGCTTGTGCGGATCACGTAATGACCACACAAATGCGAATATATTTTCTGCGAGAATGTATTATGCGGTACCAAATGCTGCAACGAAATTGATGTGTGGACTGCATTATAGATGTGCGATGAACAATTGGGCAACTGGACATTCAATTGTGCGATGGAAATTTCAGTTATGCTGGCCACGAAAGTGTTCTGCTACCCGTTCTGCGGTTGCGGATGAGATAAGCAGGGTTATTTTTTTCATATTTCGATCCTGAATTTTTAGCTCATTATAAATAGAATAAGTAGAATTTTGTGGGACATTTTGTCTGAAAAAGAGGCCACACTTAGTGCATTGAATACACCATTATTTTGGAAGCTTTTGAAAAGAGAATTTTTTCATCTTTATAAGCTTTATCACTTTATTTATTGCTTTGTTCTTGGATTCTAGTATTACTAGCTAGTTTTAAATACTAAGTTTGTGGATCCTAAATTGGTGCTTACTATTGAATATATATATATATATATATATATATATATATATATATATATACACCTTGTTTAACAGAAACGCTTAGGAATAAGTGGGTTCTATTTGGCATAAATTTGTTGTTCTTAATTGTAACTCTTTTATATTTGAGAAAATCATAAAGAGAAAATACTACCCAACTATTAAAAATATTGGGTAGTCATTTAGGAACAATTTACATATCAAAGGACCTTCTATTAGAAATATATTATATTAACACTGATAACATTATATTTCATTAATCAAATTAATTACACTCTCATAACAAAATAATTTTTCTTGATAATTCACAAACAATATTCTCTTTTTAAGATAACGGAGTAGAATTACGACTCAAGTCAAGTTTCACACTAATCAAGTAATCTTTTCACACCTATTCCTTGTGGGATTCGACCCCAACCTTGTTAGGTTATTTTATTTGACATCAACCGCCTTACATTATTTTAAGTATAATTTCAGCATATGAACATACAATCTAGATATTTTAAAAAATTTAATGGTGGAGAGGTATGGGAATTAACCACAAATTAATTGTGGATTAAAAGTTCTTTATTTTATGCATTATCAAATTAGAGTATAGCTCCTAAAGAAAGAAGAATATCAACAATGTGTCCTCGTACCAAGGAGGGAGGGATCTAACAATCTCCTATTTTTGGTCCTCAAGCCATGCTTTCCATCTCTTGAAATGACTCCTTTTAGAGGTTGATACAGAATTAAAATTTTATGGGTTTAACTTTGTAATATTGAATACATTATATGTATAAAGCTATAAATTCACATATATATATATAGTTGTAATTTTAGTAGATTATACACATAAATTTATGTTTCGTGTCGAAAATATTATGTTCCATTGACCCGTAGCTTAAATGCTGCATCCCCCGTGTGTCCTTGCGATATCTTTGACGTTTCTTTCATCGATCTTAATTATTCTCATGGTCATGAACCCTTCTGTTTACTCCTAAATATAGTTGTCGCATGTACTATATATTAAGATTTGCAGTATAAATTGAGGAGGTCCACCCAAAAAGATTACTCGCAAAAAGAAAAATTAGTTTAAGAAGATATCGTTCAAGAAAGAAAGTATAATCGTATGTTTTGTGAAATGAATATCTGTAAATTTGAATCTCTTCATTTATAGATTAACATTTATAAATGGTAGAATGGTAATTTGCAGGCAATGAACCTCCCCATTCTTGCCACCATTTTATCTTGATTGTAGATTTACTCAGTGCTATTTTTCCTGCAGGAAATTTTGCCTTTTGGTATGGTAAGCAGATGAATTAACAAGCATAGACATTAATTTTGTCATATAATTTAGAAATGGATAATAATCTAACAAACACTCTGGGGTGCTTATCTACAACAACGGCCCAAATGGAACAAGAATTTCCAAGAAATAATGAACTGATAGTTTGTTCACTGTGACCTATCAGCACTACCACTAGACAAATTGAACAACACCAAAAACTAGAATGCTCCATCTAAATCTATAAGCTACTTTGTCCATCAATACCCTCACTTCAACATTTCTTTAAAGGATGAAAATGTGTGTCAAAGACATAAGAACAACACCATGTAGCATGAAGTTGGAAGCGCGAAGAGAAGTGCCACCATTAGATTGGATGTGTTCAGCAACATTGAAGAAACCTGTAGCCACATTGCACAATGAGTTTAACTTCTACAGTAAACAAATTTTTACACTCAGTCATCTGAATGATAACTTCAGGTATAAGAGGTGGGACTAGTAATGAGATTACCTGCTACAACAAGTTAAAATATATTGATAAAATCCTTTCAGAATTAGGTTAGTATATAATTTAGTATTGTCTTATAATATTAATTCTTCTCAAGAATACATTTTTGTATAGTAAAGTATAGGGACTGGAGAAAGTTTAACCTCTTCTAGGGCCATAGCTACATCCTTCCTTGATAGTCTCTTCGACGTCTCTAATGGTGGCCTTATTATAGAATCTGAAGTGTGAAAGTATATTTCCAAGACAATTTAGCACAAGGTGTGTCTCCTTCAAGCATGGTCCGCTGCAATATTGATCGGTATATTCAGATGGTACATTGAGATCCCCTGTCTCTGTCAGTCTATAAGCCTCCTCACAACTACTGTATATCTGCAGCTACCATCATTTGAAGTAAGTTACCATCATTCAAAATGTATTCCACTGTTTACTCACATATATAAGCGATGCTTTCTTGCTTAATTGCAACATATATAGGCAAAATTAAGTGAGAACATTGATGTCTAAGAATTACTTACCTGCTTATCGCTGAAACATCGCAAAGCTTTAGAGAAAAGATAGCCAGGTTGAGCATCAGCTGTGCCTGTGCCACCCCCATATTCATGAGGATAATCTCCGTTCTGCGTTGAATATCCTTCATTTGTGCCTCCATAATTTGGCAGATATTCATTTTCAAGTACTCCTGGAGCTGCGGTTTGAGTCCCATAATCATCTGCTTTCCCTGTGAAGAACAATTTGCATGCATACAAACTGTCAGAAGATTTAACATTGGAACAAGAAGAAAAGTAGAAAGCACATATCACCTAGTGTGAAGGAGAAAAACAAGATGAAAGTCGCAGCTAAAGCTTGAAGAGAATTCTTCATGTTAATGGAAACTGCTATCTCAAAAAGTGAGCAAGTTTGTGCTGATTATGTATAAAGCAAGTAGTGCCTGAAACAAAGATCTTGTGCTGTATTTCACACGTAATAGATTCCAGAAAGTGAATAATTTCACCAAGATTTAGAACAACAAAATTTTGGGGAATGTTCTACATTGAGGATGGTTGTAGATTTTATATTTGAAAATTTCAATTATGGTATGGAATTATAAGGAAGCTTGTAACAGAAGAATCTACAATAGTCAAGTAAAACAAGAGAAATTTCATGGGGAAAAGTAAAAGAAATGGGTGATCTGCTCGATGGAAACTTAAAATATTGATGGTCTAAAAAGGTGAATAAAAGCAGAACGCAGTTGAACTGCAACGGCCATTACTTGCTTGAGGTCTTTTGCATTAGAAATCAAACCTAAAAGATCCATTCTTGTGCTGGAAGTTACCGTCACCAATTTTCTAGAGTTTTATTGGATGTAGTGCCGTTCGTTGCCCAACTCACGCCATTAAGGCATTTTTTTATTTTTTATTTTAAAAAAAGGTAAAACGGAAAAGGCAATGTTTTTACACAAACCAAAAAAGCTTTATGAGGTGCCACCTCGCATATATTAGGTAATTCTACTCATCCAGTACTGAAAACAACAGAAATTTACCTACTACCACCATACATGCCAAGTCTTGGAAACAAAAAAAAAGTTTTACAAGGTCAGCTAGGGAATTTTTTTTTCCATGTATACATGGCATAAATCTTAAAGGTTACATGGAGGAATATGATAACTTAAATCTTAGTCCTAGGTTAGAAAGCAGCAACAGAACACCCAACCTCCAGAAGCAAGCCAGTGTAGCTTTGGTGGGTATGAATAAGAGACAGTATGAAGACCTTCATTCATTATTTAGATCAGAATATCAAGAATTCACTTTTAAGTGTTCAAATTAGCGAATGCTACATGTGACAGAGAACAAATGGATAAACCGTTAGTCCTTGCCAATTCAGTCTATACAAATTTCCAAGAGGAAACCTGCTATAGTTCCTCATTCAAGCACTAAGTAATAGAACTACATTGATACAGGGAGATGTATCTTGAACTCTTGATGATTCCTTGACTAGTAGTACTTCTGGGAAAGATAGGAACCAACATAAATAATGCAATAAAAGACCAAGCCCAGCTTCTATTTTGGAAATATTAAAGACGGGCGGCATCACTTCTTCGTGATCCTTCCTCTTACTACTCTTCTCGGTTAAGGACTGAGAAGCAATTGAACTTCTGCCATTGTACTTTCCTTTAAACCACAAGAAGAATCTTCAACTGGCAGGAAACCATCCTAGCCACAAAAGGCCAACTTACAGATGCTGAAATTAAAACATTTTCAGCAAACGCAGCTTTCAATGATCAGATATCTCCATTTCCTTTACGAGAAGGTTCTTAAACCACATGTCAGGAGCCTATACTGCTAGCCAGCTTATGTTTCGCCCTCTTTACATGGTTGGAGTAGTCAAGAAAAACTTCATTCAAAGAAGCTGCATGTGCACAAAGACTTAAACCAGTCATGAGTACAGTCCACTCCATCTAGACGAGAAAACAGATGAAAAGGAAAAAAGAAATTCATCATCATGTATGGAGGCAGAGAAAAACCTTATACAAATTAACACCCAGGTTTCATGTATAAGATCTAAACAAGGGCTCCATATTCATGTTCACAGTGAAGCATGCATAGTAAGTATTGGTTGGGTATTGATAACTCCTTTTCCCTTTAGTCGGTTCCTTGATCTGAAAATCAGATTGCTTAGGATCAATTAAGCACCTCATTACTTTTCCAAATCTTACAGAGAAATGAGTGCATGTTGCTTTGCTTTTAACAGCTCATTCACCTCCTGCGAATAATAGAAGGATGAAAATACTAAAAGTTAAAGTATAAAAATTTTCTTCATCCTCATTTTGAAGAAAAAGTTAGCTGAAATATCAAAAATTACCATAATTTTAACCGTGAAGTAGATTATAAACATCAAGATGTCACAGAGGAGATATACAACGTGAAACTTCCGCAATCCAAGACAAGCAAATATTAAAGGAGATATACAAAGTGAAAATTTCGCAATCCAAGACAAGTAAATTATAATGTAAACCAGCTTAAACAGCAATCCAACCAGATATGAAACATCAAGATTAAGATACCTAAAGTTAAACTCGCTGTTTCTCATCAAGATTAAGATACCTAATGTTAAACTTGCTGTTTCTCCAAGGCAGATCAATCAAAGACTGCTGTTCCTTGGAAAAGCACAGCCGCTCCTCATATAAAAGGAGAGATCCACAGGCACATATATGCATGAGTGAAAATGCTAATCCCATACACTTTTCTACAGAAGTCCTAAAAACAAGAATTAATTAATACAAATACTCTTCTACTAGGAGAATCTAAAACAATGCTTGCTATAACATTATCAATAGCTAAAAGACTGAAGGTCTTTGGAAACCAAAGACTCAGAGGTGTTGCAGAAATCTCCTAAAAGTATAGGGTTGTTCGTGTGTAGCCATGAGATTTGGAGTGCCTGTGCAACATATCTTCCATACTGGACTAACATTTGTGATAGATACAGAATACCATCTCAGATCTAACAATGTTTAATTCAATATGTATGACTTGTGGTTTAAGAAATTGTTAAGCCAGAGAAACTAAAAGCATGAACTACAACTGGGAATCACACTTCATACATATGCACCTATCATTTCTGCTACTTCACCATTATTAGAAAATCTCCAATTGCACAAATATTGTACATGCACAATGTTGTCCAATTGAAACCACCAAAAGTATTGTCGGACTTCAACCAAATCCCCGAACTACAACAATTATTTTATTTTCAAAATTATGTAATTGATACACAGTTATCCACAATGAAAGTACTATAGAAAAAATTATGATGATGGAGTCCAAGTCAAATTCGCGTGCATGTCAACTAATTCACCAGGCACCTGCTACTTCCCACTAGTAAAAATTATTGGGTAACTCTGTCAACAACAACAACAACCCAGTATAATCCCATTAGTGGGGTCTGGGGAGGGTAGTATGTACGCAGACCTTACCCTTACCCTTGGGTAGAGAGGCTGTTTCCAAATAGACCCACGGCATCCTTCCCTCCAAGAACTTCCCACCTTGCTCTTGGGGAGACTCGAACTCACAACCTCTCGGTTGGAAGTGGGGGTTGCTTACCATCAGAGCAACATCTCTTGTCTATGGGTAACTCTGTCAACCACTACTTAAATAGATGGGAAAAAATTGTAGGGAAATGACACCGAAAATAACAACAATAATAATACTTCAATAATATTATTTGTGAACGGATACACAGATTAGCTTGAGTCGTGCTAGGCACTGTCATAAGAAACTATTTCAGCAATGTGAAATGTTTCCCCAGGATTAAACAAGCCTACCTCTATTATACTAGGAGAATTGAATCAGCAAAATTAAATAATTAAATCAGCAAGTTGGAAGAGAAAGAGCAACTAATATCTAATGCCAATCAAAATATAATAAAAAAGGAAATTAGAAAGAGAGGGACTATAGGAGGGAAAAAAGAAAGAAGAATTTCTTCTTTGCCAATGATTAGCTTTTCTTGGTGTTTGATGATTGAAGAATGATTGCCTAATCATGACTATTTATAGGCCTAAGGAAAGCTTCTTACATTGCCAAATATTCGATTGCATGAAAGAGGATTGCTCCGAGGACATGACCCTTGATAGGAAAGTCTGGAGGTCTAGTATCAGGGTTGTAGGATAGGGGCTCCTAGAGTTTTTCATACTCCTCATCCGAGGTTGGGTGAGGCTTGGCAGGGCTATCCTTAGATGATTTGTGTTTTGGCTTGTGTCTCCCTTATTGTAGTTATTTATGGTAGTTACTATATGATATTATTGCATGCTATTTTATTTATGTTTCTTTTGTTTTGTTTTTCCTTTTCTTCACTGAGCCGAGGGTCGATTGGAAACAGCCTCTCTGCCCTTTCGGGTAGGGGTAAGGCTCGTCTACATATTACCCTCCCCAGACCCCACTTTGTGGGACTATACTGGGTAGTTGTTGTTGTATGAAAGAGGATTGCCATTTATTTATGGCTTAGCCGTTTGGCTACATATCTTCATGCAAAGTGCCACATGGTATTCATAGCCACTTGGCTTAGTAGAGCCATTTGTCACACAATCTTCTAAATCAATGCCACATTTAAAAAAATCTTTTGATACATTACCAATAATTATCAACAATCCCCCACATCAAAAGACTTTTTTTGTTTAGGAATACGGAGTAGGAAACAGCAAAACTTGCTAGATTTGCGTAGTCCAAATGTAATAAGTTTGGTGTCTTCTGAACTATGAACCAAACTTAGACCAATAAAATTTAACTCACAAAATTACTAGTGAAATGTAATATTTTTATGAACCAATAATTTTTATTGTAAGTCAGAGATTTTATCAATCACATTTTGACCCTTGGTAATTTTGCTGTTTAATGCGGTTTTGCGCCCAATAGGCCATGGCGTGCCTGGTTAATTCATGAGAACTCTAGAGACTAGGCTAAAATCTCATAGAAGCGGCCCACTCCACTCTCATATAGGTGAATTCAACAAGTGTATACTGCTTTTAAATATACCATCCATAAGGACTATGAATTTCAAGAGTTACAACTCAGCCTGTCAATTAGTAGCAGTTAAGCACTCTCTTTTAGTGCATCACTACCATATTGACTTGTTATTACCCATATGAACCTACTTCATCGATCTCCAATCACATAGGTTGGGTTACTATCTCTATTTATAACATATGTGCTTAATCCCATCTCTTTTGAGGTTTGAAGAATTAATTTTCTTCCCACGGGTTTAGTTACAGGATTGGCCAAATTAACTTCTGGCTTCACATAATTAATGAAAATTATTCCATCTCTTAGCAGCTGCTTTATGACATCATGTCTCAATTTCATATGTCTACTTTTACAATTATAAGATTTATTCTTTGCTACAGCTATTGCCGCTTGGCAATCACAGTGCATATGCATAGGAGGAAATACGTCCTTTATTAAAGGGATATTAACTAAGAAGTTTCTTAGCCACTCAGCCTCAGAACTAGCTAACTCCAAAGATACAAACTCTGACTCCATAGTCGATCTAGCAACGATCATCTGTTTAGCCGATTTCCACGATATTGCACCACCAAGGGTCATTACCACTAGTGAATTTTGTCTCATCTGAATCAAAGATCCAGTTTGCATCACTATACCCTTCTAAAATAGAAGTAAATCCACGATATAGGATACCATAATTCATGGTACCTCTCAAATATTTCATTAGTCTTTCTAATGCAGACCAATGCTCCATGTTGGGATTATGAGTATATCTACTCAGTCTACACACAGCATAGGCTATATCAGGCCTTATAAAATTCATTAAATGTATCAAACTCCCAATAATCTGAGCATATTTAGACTAAGCAACTGGGTCACCATTATTCGTTTTCAACACAGATGTGACATTAAAATATTCAAACTTCCTAAGAAGTCTCCCAACATAATCATCTTGTGACAACATTATGTCATCTTCACTCCTTATAACTTTAACTCCCAATATCATATTTACTTCATCCAGATCTTTCATATCGAAATTAGTAGACATAAATAATTTAATACTTTGCACAATATTTGAAATTGTACCAAATATATGCATGTCATCAACATACATACATATTATCACATAATCAGTGTTTTTGATAGCGCGCGGCGACAAATACCGACGAGGGCTCGCTTCAGTGAGGCGAGAGGCACGCAGCGAAGCGCTCGCTTTTTTAATGTGATGCGACAATTTATAAAAAAACAATATATATTATAATTTAAAAACTCAATAACAATAATATGTTAATAATAAATATATCAATTTAAAAATTAAAAACTCAATAGATAGTCATAAACTCATAAAATAAGCAACATCTATTCTTCTTTAAGATTTTCAAATTCTACAACATCATAATTGATAGCATTATATTGGCTATCATCTTCTTCATCCTCGGACACTTCATCAATTAGGGTGGACCGGCTTGAACTTGCTACCCCCTTTCCCTTGTACGTTGAACTTGAAGAACTCGCTCTAAGTCCATAGATGTTCTCCTCAACTCCAACGGCTATAGAAACGGTACCCCAATCAAGATCATCTCCTTCATACATTTGTTCATCTTCATGATTTTGGGGGGCTCCAGTTAACCATTCATTTGCCTCATCAATATTGTGAGAAAGCACGGGAGAAATATGTAATTGGTATTAAACATAGTACAATGAGCCCTATATATATATACACATAACCTATCCTACTCCTAATACACATTGGATTAGGGTTCTACTATTTACATATTCTAACACTCCCCCTCAAGCTGGTGCATATAAATCATATGTACCGAGCTTGTTACATATGTAGTTAATACAAGGACCGGTGAGGAACTTGGTGAAAATGTCTGCAAGCTGATCATTTGACTTTACAAACTTTGTAGCAATATCTCCCGAGAGTATCTTTTCTCTGACAAAGTGACAGTCAATCTCAATGTGCTTAGTTCTCTCATGGAACACTGGATTTGACGCAATATGAAGAGCAGCTTGATTATCACACACAAGTCCCATCTGACTAACATCACCAAATTTCAGCTCTTTGAGCAACTGTTTGATCCAAACTAGCTTACATGTCGCCATAGTCATTGCTCGATATTCTGCTTCTGCACTAGACCGAGCAACCACATTCTGTTTATTGCTTTTCCAAGATACCAAATTTTCTCCTACTAAGACACAATATCCAGAAGTAGAACGTCTGTCAGAAGGCGATACTGCCCAATCAGCATCGGAGTATCCAACAATCTGCTCATGGCCTCGATCCTCAAACAATAAACCTTTACCTGGAGTTGATTTTATATACCGAAGAATGCGAACAACTGCATCCCAATGACTATCACACGGTAACCCATAAACTGGCTCACAACACTCACAGGAAAGGAAATGTCAGGTCTTGTCACTGTAAGATAATTTATTTAATTTACCAACTAACTGTCTATGTCTTGCAGGATCGTTAAGAGGCTCCCCTGTCCTGGAAGAAGTTTAGAATTCGGATCCATCGGAGTGTCAACATGTTTACAACCTGTCATTCCTGTCTCCTCAAGAATATCCAAGGTATACTTCCGTTGTGAGATCACAATACCTGAGCTAGACTGTGCGACCTCAATACCTAGAAAATACTTTAGTGTGCCCAGATCCTTAGTCTGAAAGTGTTGAAAGAGATGTTGTTTCAATTTAGTAATACCATTCTGGTCATTGCCGGTAATAACAATGTCGTCAACATAAACCACCAGATAAATACAGAGACGTGAATCAGAATGCCGATAGAATACAGAGTGATCAGCTTCACTCCGAGTCATGACAAAGTCCTGGATAACAGTGCTAAACTTACCAAACCAGGCTCGAGGAGACTGCTTTAGACCACAAAGTGACCGGCGCAAGCGACATACAAGGCCACGAGACTCCCCCTGAGCAACAAACCCAGGTGGTTGCTCCATATAAACTTCATCCTCAAGGTCACCGTGTAAAAATGCATTTTTAATGTCCAGCTGATACATGGGCCAATGGCGAACAGCAGCCATAGAGAGAAAAAGGCGGACTGATGCTATCTTAGCCACGGGAGAGAAGGTATCACTGTAATCAAGCCCAAATATCTGAGTATATCCCTTGGTAACAAGACGAGCCGTAAGACGATCAGCCTTACCATCTGGACCAACCTTGACTGCATACACCCAACGACAACCAACAGTAGATTTACCTGAAGGAAGAGGAACGAGCTCCCAAGTACCACTTGTATGTAAAGCAGACATCTCGTCAGTCATAGCCTGTCGCCACCCTGGATTAGACAATGCTTCACCTGTAGACTTAGGGATGGAAGCGGAGTACAAAGAAGATAGAAAAGCATAATAGGGTGATGACAAACGATGATAACTTAAACCGATATAATGAGGATTAGGATTAAGGGTATTCCGTATACCTTTCCGAAGTGCAATCGGAAGAGACAAATCCGCAGTAGGAGCAGGGTCAGGTGCAGGACATGAATCAACCGGACCAGATGCTGGGCGAGGACGACGATGATATGTCAAGAGTGGAGTGTCTTGTGCAGGGAGTCTAGGAGGAGCCACAGTGGACGTTCCAACGTTTGGAATGTGTAAAGACTTCTGTAGCGGAACTTGAAGGAGGAGATATAGTAGACTCCCTAAAGGCTGGTATAGGTAAAACCTCAGATATATCAAGATGGTCAGAATGGTCAGAAGAGGTAAAGAAAGGCTTAGACTCAAAAAATGTGACATCGGCTGACATAAGGTACCTATGAAGATCAGGTGAATAACAACGATAGCCCTTCTGAGCACGAGAATAACCAAGGAAGACACACTTGAGAGCACGAGGAGCTAACTTATCTTTCCCAGGAGCTAAGTTATGAACGAAACAAGTGCTCCCAAAAACACAAGGGGGAACAGGGTATAAGGGTGACTGGGGAAACAATACCTCATACGGAATCTGATTCTGGATGGGAGATGAAGGCATCCGATTAACCAAATAACAAGATGTGAGAACTGCATCGCTCAAAAAACGCAGCGGAACATGAGATTCAATGAGAAGTGTGCGAGCAGTCACAATAATGTGCCTATTTTTTCTCTCTGCAACCCCATTTTGCTGAGGGGTATAAGGACAAGAGGTCTGATGAACAATTCCGTGAGAAGACATAAACTGCTGAAATTGAGAGGATAAATATTCTAAGGCATTATCACTGCGAAGAGTGCGAATAGAAACACCAAATTGATTTTTAATTTCAGCATAAAAATTCCGAAATATAGAAAACAACTCAGAACGATCTTCCATTAAGAAAATCCAAGTACATCTTGAATGATCATCAATGAAACTAACAAAATAACGAAATCCCAAGGTTGAACTGACTCTACTAGGACCCCATATATCCGAATGAACTAAAGAAAAAACAGACTCTGCACGACTCTCAATACTACGAGGAAAGGAGGCGCGGGTATGTTTCCCGAGCTGACATGACTCACACTCTAATGTGGATAAACTAGACAAACGAGGCACCATCTTCTGAAGCTTGGACAAGCTAGGATGTCCTAAACGACTGTGAAGTAGGTCTGGAGGATCTGCAACTAGACAGGCCTTGGAAGATGTTAGAGAGTTAAGGTAGTAGAGTCCGTCTGATTCAAGTCCTGTTCCAATCGTATGTCCCGTACTGCGGTCCTGCATAATAAAAGAGTCATCAATAAAATATATACCGCAATGGAGGGCACGAGTCAAACGACTAACAGATGCAAGATTAAAATGACAGCCAGGGACATAAAGAACGGAATCTAGAGTTACAGAGGGTAGAGGATTCGCTTGTCCAACTCCTTTTGCTTTAGTTTGAGACCCATTAGCTAAAGTAACGTTGGGAAGAAACTGAAGAAACTGTGAATACACAATATTTGACAAAAGGGATTTATTACCAGAGATATGATCAGAAGCAGCTGAGTCCACAACCCATTGTTCAAGAGGACTAGACTGGGAAACACAAGCAAAAGAATTACCAGCAACAGAAGTATCAGTCTGAGCAACAGTGGCTACTTGTGGAGATATCTGCTTACTTGCTCGATATTTAAGGAACTCATTATACTCCCTTTCAGATACAGAAAATCCCTGGTTACCTGTAGTCTCGGTCTGAGCAACATAAGCATTTTTGGGTGGTCGACCATGTAAAGAATGGCACACGTCACGAGTGTGACCAAGTTTATAACAATAAGAACACTTGGGTCGAGATCTTCCAAAACGACCTCCCCTCGTCTATACTCCATAGTATGAGATGCCCGATTGTCCACTGATTGGGATATGAGGATAGATGAATCAAGTGTCTGTGATGAGCTCACTGGGTGACTTGGTGCTGCAGCAAGGCGAAGTAAGCGAGAGAATAATTCATCAACTGTGGGGACAGTCGGACTAGCCAAAATCTGATCGCGTACTGAGTCAAGATCATTAGGAAGCCCAGCAAGAGTAAGAACTAGAAACAGCTTTTGTTGTTGCTCTTGCTGCTTTGCAACGCTAGCAGAAACTGGCATCAACGTCTCAAATTCCTCCATAACTGCCTGCACTTGACCCAAGTAAGTAGACATATCTAATTCCTGTTTCTTTAAATTTGTCATCCGTGATATCACTCCATAGAAATGAGATATGTCATTAGTGTATAAAGTACGAGCCTTTTCCCAAACCAAATAACATGTTTGGAATGGACGAAACAAGGGCATCAACTTGGAATCAATATATTGCCACAAAATACTGCATAATTGAGCATCGATCTTCTCCCAATGTGCTTTGGCTCTTTCATCTCCTTCACTAGACTCTTTGATTAGATGATCTTGAACACCTTGACCTTTACACCACAACTCGACAGACGAAGCCCAAGCTAGGTAGTTTGAACCTCCCATTAAAGGTTCTGAGATAATCATAACACCGGAACTGCCAGAACCCGGGTTTCTAGACCCGAAAGCATCTAGTCCCAAAGACATTGTTGGATTATCAACTGAAAACTCACTGAAACTGAAATAGAAAACTGGAAACTGCCGGGAAAAAAAACTGGAACACTGTAGTGCCAGAAAAAAGCACTGTAGCTACCGGAAAAATTCAAAGTTGCCGGAATTGAAAAATAAAAATATGGATAGGCTCGGAATTCAAGGGCGTGCAGACTGTCCTGAGGAAATTCTGGCCGGAAAGTACTGTAGCTGCCGGAAAAGTCAGTGTAGTCGCAGGAAAAAACTCAAAGTTGTCGGAATCGAACGAAAATAGGATGGGTAGGGTCGGAATTAGTAGCCGACCAAACTGTCCTGAAGGAGTCACCGGAAAAAATGACCGGAAAGAGGGTCACGCGCCGGCGCGTGGGCTCACGCGCCTAGGGTTCCGGCGGCGCGTAGGGGCGCGTGGGGCTGAGTTGGCCGGAGAAATTTCTGGGGTTTTGGCGCCGGACAGAGGCGAGTCTTTTGGTATTGCTGGATTTTGCACAGCACTGACCGAGACTGATTTTACTTGAAAAAGTCGCCGGAAAAGGGTTCCGATGGCTGATTTTACTTCCCGGAATCGCTGGAATTTATGCACAGCGTTAAATCTCTCACGATTGCTCTGATACCATGTGAGAAAGCACGGGAGAAATATGTAATTGGTATTAAACATAGTACAATGAGCTCTATATATATATACACATAACCTATCCTACTCCTAATATACATTGGATTAGGGTTCTACTATTTACATATTCTAACAAATATTGTCCAACAAAATTGGATCAATAGTATCGCGAGCTTCATAACGTCGCCTCAATGTTCTATTGTATTTAATATACACTAGATCATTGAGACGCGATAGCTCAAGCCTATTCCTTTTCTTGGAGTGAATCTGCGCATTAAGTTATTTAGATTAATTAGTAAATACTAATAATAATACAATATAAAATATATATTAATATAACAAATCTACTTCTTACATGCTCAAATACGCTCCAATTTCTCTCGCATCCAGATGCACTACAAGTTAGGCTTAATACTTTGATGGCAAACTTTTGCAAGTTTGGAGTTTGACTTCCAAATTACTTCCACCATTCAACTATAGTAAAATATTTTAAAAGTTAATAAGTATAAATTAAATTAAAGTTATAAGGAAATCTATATTAAAGTTAGTTACCTCGCGACCTTTTGTCTCTGGCTCTAATGGCAGCCGGTAAACCAAATAGACCATATGCTTGTTCGTACTTACCAAACTCCTCCCCTATTAGATCTATCGTCGCTGAATTAGGGATCAACTTCTCAAGACAAGCATGGTATCCAACCCACACCTCTGGAGCCAAAGTTTCCTGACTAGTGTTCTTGTAAAATAATCCCGGGTTCAGAAGATGGCCTGCTGCACGCAAAGGTCGATGGAGTTGCTTGTCCCACCTGCTATCAATTATCTCAAAAACTTTCTCATATTTCCTAACATCTCCATCAAATGATGCTGCAATACTCTCTTTCGCTCTATTCATAGCTTCATAAAGATAGCCCATTGGTGATTTTTTCTCCCCATCCACCATACGGAGCACCCGAATCAAAGGACCACCAACTTTAAGAGCCCGAACGACATCATTCCAGAATGATGGAGCAATAAGAATTTTGGCAACCTCTCTCCCCGCAGCTTCCTTTGCATATTTATTATCTTTCCAATCAGTCGAAAGAACTAGCTTTCCCAAATTTCCCTTTTGCAAGTAAAAACTATACAAAGTTAAAAAAGCCGTTGCAAATCTAGTCTTGGCCGGTCTCACCAAATTTCTTTCTTGTGTGAATTTTCTCATCAAATTCAACAACGGCCTCTGATTGATGTAAGAATATATCTTGACGGCCTTAGCGAAAACTGTAAAAGCAACAATAGCAATTTTTAAATTAATAGTTTAATACTAAAGGCTAGGATATAAGTATAAATAAAGTTAAAGGCTTGAAAGATAATTATATTAAAGTTACCTGAAGCATATGGGTGTTCCTTGAATATGTCACCAAACATCAAGTTGATACAATGGGCAGCACATGGAGTCCAATAAATGTTTGGATAGATAGCTTTCATCATCTTCCCCGCACTAACATTCTCACTAGCATTATCCGTAACAACTTGTACAACATTTTCCTTTTCAATTTTATCAATAATTTTTCTAAACAAGTTGTACATTTTGCTTCCATCCGTAGAAGAGTTGCTAGCATGGTGAGATTCAAGAAAAACACTCCCTCTTGGAGAGTTCACCAACACATTTATAATTATTTCCCATTCCGTGCTGTCCACTTATCCATCATAATGGAACAACCAAACTTGGTCCATTCCACTTTATGCTCCTCAATAATTTGGTCTACCTTCTTCACCTCCTTTTTAAGATGAGTTACTCTAACTTCATGATAGCTAGGAGGCTTCATCCCCGGTCCATATTGTCCTACGGCCCCAATGAATTTATCAAAAGTTTTGTAGTCGGCACAGTTGAAAGGAAGGCCTGCATTATACATCCATGATGCAAAGGCACTGACGGCGCGATCCCTCAAAGTCTTCTTGACATCTTTACCCGAACCTTCTTCACCTTTTCCCCTTTCTTGTTGTTTTGCCGAGTAATAAAGATTGATAGGGCCTTTTGCCACCGAACGTGCCGTGGATGACCCACTAGATTGAGAGTGCCTTTTAGGGGGGGGAGATCCCATTTCACCTTCTTCATCTATCTCATCATCTTCATCAATTAGATTCACGGAATTCACCGATGCTTCATAACTCATTTGAGTACTTACTAAATTTTTCTTTTCAACAAAAGCTTTTATTTGCTCCCTAACCTCGGGCAGACAAAAGGAACATTGTATTACATTTTTAAATCCACCGATCAAATGTTGCTTGTGACGAGTTATCCCACCATTATATGTTTTTCCACAGAACAAACATTTAATTGCAGTTCTTGACGGGCCTTGTATAGCATAATTCCAAGCTATATCACTTCGTTTACTATTATCGGATGACGCCATTTCAATTTTCAGCGCTTTTTTATAGAAAAATAGAGCAATAAATCAAATAAAGAATTTAAAGAAAATAAAGCAATAAATCAAATCAATTTTCAGCGCTGTTTTATAGAAAAATAGAGCAATAAATCAAATAAATTTAAGCAACTTAGCAGAATTGCAGATTAATTTTTCTTGTTTTATCTGTGCAGGTGCTCTTCGAAAGAAGAAGAAAAATGGAGCTGTTGCTGCTGCTGCCTGGACAGTGCTGGTCGCGAAAAACAGAGCACTGGACAGTGCTGGTCGCGAAAAACAGAGCACTGGACAGTGCTGGTCGCGGAAAACAGAGCACTGGACAGTGCTGGTCGCGAAAAACAGAGCACTGGACAGTGCTGGTCGCGAAAAACAGAGCACACAGTGCTGGTCGCGAAAGAGAAAAGAAGAAAGAAGAAAGAAGAAAGAAAGAAAAACAGAGTCTGGTCGAGTCGAGAAAGAGAAAAGAAGAAAGAAGAAAGAAAGAAAAACAGAGTCTGGTGATGGTCGAGTCGAGAATGAGAAAAGAAGAAGGAAGAAAGAAGAAAGAAGAAAGAAGAAGTGAAGAACATACCTGGGCACTGGTGCTGTCGCAGACGATGGAAGAAGAAGAAGATGGAGTGAAAAATCCTAATTTGTCGACTGGAGCAACTGCTGTGTTTTAATATTTCTGTATTATCAAAATAGCGACGCCTCGCAGCGCCACGCGCCTCGCCTCGCCACTCGCCACAGCTACTGTGGCGCGCGCTATTCTTGCTCGCATCGCAACAGTGCCCTTTTGTGGCGTTAAAGCCTCGCCTCGCTACACGCCTTTAGCGCTGTAGCGAGCGCTATTTACAACCCTGCACATAATCATTGTCTACCACTTTAGTATAAACACATTATCCACCTCAACGGAAGAAAAATCGTCGTAAGACTTGTTCAAATTTCTCATACCACTGCTTAGGAGCTTGTTTAAGGCCATAAGTGATTTAATTAATTTACAAACTTTATTTTCTTGTCCAGGAATGACACAGCCTTCAGGTTGAACCATATAAATCTCTTCTTCTAAATCACCATTTAGAAAAGCAGTTTTCACATCCATTTGGTGGATAAAAAGCTTACGGATTAAAGCTAAGGCAATTAAAATTTGAATAGAAGAAATTCTAGTCACTGGTGCAAATGTATCAAAATAATTTATATTTTGTTTTTGAGAAAATCCTTTTGCTACTAACCGAGCTTTATATTTATCTAAAGATCCATCGAGATTAAATTTCTTTTTGAAAATCCATTTACAACCAATAGGTTTTGCACCAGGAGGTAAGTCAGTTAAAATCCATGTATTATTTTTCATAATGGAATCAATTTCAACTTTTATTGCCTCTTTCCAATATTTAGCATCTGAAGAAGATGTAACTTCAAAATAATTTGATGGTTCATTATCGACAAGAAAAGTTTGAAAATCATTTCCATGAGAAAATATTCTTTTCTAGGCCTTATGCTCCTTCTCAGTTCCTCATTAGAGGTAATTTCATTATTTGTTTCAACAGGTTCATGAGAAATTTTATCAGATAATGGATAAATATACTCAAAGAACTCAGCATTCTTTGTCTCAATTATAGTATGGCAATCAAGCACATCACTTTTTAAAACAAGAAATCTATATGCAGCACTATGTTCTGCATATCCAATTAGCATGAAATCAGCAGTTTTTGAACCTATTTTTCTCTTTTTAGGTTCATGCAAAAGACCTTTAGCAAGGCACCCTCACACTTTTAAATATTTTAAATTAGGTTTATAACCCTTCCACAATTCATAAAGAGTTTTGCCTATTCTTCTATGTGATATTCTATTTTGCAATTGACATGCAGATAAAATAGCTTCACCCCACAAGTTATCAGGAGCATTAGTACTAACTAACATATAGTTCATCATCTCTTTCAATGTTCTATTTTTCCTTTCAGCTATTCCATTTGACTCAGGTGAATAAGGCGGAGTTACTTCATGAATTATTCCATACTTTTCACAAAAATCATTTAAAGTTAAATATTCCTCACCTCTATCTGATCTAATTCTCTTGATTTTTCTACTAAGTTGATTTTCAACCTCAGTTTTATAAGAAATAAAAGCATTAAATAAATCATCTTTATTTCTAAGCAAATACAACTTAGTAATATCTAGAAAAATCATCAATAAAAGGCACATAATATTTTTACCATCTCTAGTCATAGTCTGCTTTAATTGCCTAAATCAGTATGAATTAAAGATAATAATTCAGTTTCTCTATTTACAGAAAACAAGTCTTTCTTGTACTTTTAGCTTCAACACATATTTCACACTTATTAATATTACTCGAGTCTAAACCAAATATTAATCCTAGAGACTGCATTTTCTGTATATACGCGACATTAACATGTCCTAGTCTAGCATGCCACAAAGAATAGACTCAACCATATATGCAGAAGAAGATGCATTTTCATTGTTAGTGTCAAATATATTAACCACAAATAAACCGTAGTTACAATATATTAGAAACATGCAATACATCACTAAACGCTAGAGTTTTATCAGATGTGAGTTTGAGAAGAATTTTTCATTTTCCAAGAACACGAGTTGTTCTTGAGTCACCAAGATATATAGTTTCTTCTCCTTCCTCAACTTGGGTGTAAGACAAAAATTTATTTGTCTCCATAAATGTGCCTAGTAGCACCAGATTCTATCACCTAATTTGAGAAGAATTTTTCATTTCCCAAGAACACCGGTTGATCTTGAGTCACCAAGATAAATAGTTTCTTCTTCTTCCTCAACTTGGGTGTAAGACAAATTTATTTTGTCTCCACAAATGTGCCTAGTAGCACCACAGTCTATCACCTAATTTCTCACAATTGGCCACATTATTTTTTTGGAAAATGACCGCAATAATTATATAATTTGCTTTAGTCAAATTTAATTTTGACTTAGCGAGATTATCATTTATCCCAACTCTTCTATTGCATCGATGTGCATTTTTCTTGAAGATTTTAATATTAGCATTGGGTATGTGACCATGTCTATTTACATACCTGTGTTGTGACATTAGTGTCTGCCGAGGTTGTGGATGCAATAATGTATTTGTAATGTCATGAATATCTGACAGAACAGTTGGAACAGTAGCTGCGGAGATATCACCAGAATTGGTAGCACCATTAAAAATTTCGCAGTAGTATTACTTGCCATAGTTTCTTAGATTGTAGGTAAAAGACACGAAAAATAACAACAATAATAATACTGCAATAATATTATTTGTGAACGGATACACGGACTGGCTTGAGTCGTGCTAGGCACTGTCCTAAGAAACTATTTCAGCAAAGTGAAATACTTTCTCAGGATTAAACAAGCCTACCTCTATTATATTTAGAGGATACAGGAATCAACAAAATTAAATAATAAATCCAACAAGTTGGAAGAGAAAGAGCAACTAATATCTTATCTTATGCCAATCAAAATATTATAAAAAAAGAAATTAGAAAGAGAGGGACGTATAGGAGGGAAAGAAGAAAGAAGAATTTCTTCTTTGCTAATGATTAACTTTTCTTGGTGTTTGATTTGAAGAATGATGGCCTAATCATGGCTATTTATAGGCCTAAGGAAAGCTTTTTACATTGCCAAATATTTTATTGCATGTAAGAGGATTGCCATTTATTTATGGTATAGCCATATGGCTACATATCTTAATGCAAAATGTCACATGGTGGGTATTCATAGCCACTTGGCTTAGTAGAGCCATTTGTCACACAATCTTCTAAATCAATGCCACATGTAAAAAAATCTTTTGACACATTACCAATAATTATCAACAGAAATCACCTAACTTTTTTGCCTCCACTGGAATTTGAGTCCATTCCAACTTCATTGACGGCCAGGTCATCTTTGGGTGCTTTGCGAACATTATATGATTCTTTTCTCCTTTTTTTAAATAATGGCTCTACAAACATTATATAATAGTACAACGCAATTAAAAATCGTCAAATCAAGCCAACTAACTATCCGTGCAAACTGGATAATCCTTGTTACACCTAAAATAGAGATTAGATAAAAACGGAAGATAACCTTAACCTATGGAGTTTTAATCTTTCAAACATTGTACTAAACCTTTTTTCCCAAATTGTATGGAAATTGCATAGCCTGTCTTATTTCCTAGTGTCCATCTTGTCCTCCAATAAGCAATTCCTCTGCCACGGTAATTGGGTTAACCCAAGAAATATTTAAAAAAATGTGGGTAAAACAGACTAAAATGCCTGCTTTGCCAGCACAATATTAAACATGAGCTGACGGCAAAAATTTAATTAAATGTTCAAACCATTGGTTGTTTAAACAAAGGTTCAAACAAAATGTGAAGGGATCTAGAGCGTTGAAGTACACCTGGATGCTTCTTTCTTCATCAATTTAGGACCGGCTAGGAAGATGTACATTCAGGAAACCTAGCTCTCAACAGCTTCTTACTAGTGGGACATGGGAATATTCAAAAAAATTACGGAGTAATCTTTTCTTCTTTATTTAAAAATTCACAAGTAACTGAGTGAACCATTGACAGTAGTTCCACAGGCACTTCTTCGTATTTCGAAAAGGAAAAGAAACATCAATGTAAGAAGACTTTCCAGAATATTGAAATAAATATTAGTATAAAAATCATTTTTGTTTAGTGTACTTCTATTTGGTGTGTGAAGAAAAAATTACTGTAGCAAAGCATGATTGAGACTGCTTATTTGCTAACGTGATTGAGTCACCCATTTATTTCGCACATTCTTCTAAAAAGTTTGGCATATTCAATTGATAAAATTCTTTGATATATCGGATGAAAAAAAAAATACAATGTTGAATGAGGTGATCAACATCCTCTTCGTGATCGTTATACATACAACACCAGCTCACTGAAACTCTTCGCCTCCTCAAATTGTTGGCTGTCAAGATGGAACCTGATGCTGCACTCTATGCGAAGAAGCAACACTGTTAGGTGCCTTGGACTTCCATAACGACAACAATATCGGGTTTGACCCATCCCAATTAAGTAAAATGTTATAGTATGACTTCACTGAAAAGCTTCTAATGGATCCATTCCATATTAACTTATCAGAATCTTTTTAATCGGATATTCCATATTAACTAATCAGACTCGCCAATCAGTGTTCTGTAAGAACTCTTCTACATCATTCATTCTAATCCTAATTGGATTACTAAGAGATATGTCAAATGATTGGGTCCACTGCACTTATAAGTAATTCAGCAATTGTAGTCTTTTTAGCTGTCATGATGGAGAACACATTAGATAATTCAACTTTCAGAGTATCTCTACACCTCACAGCAAGCCCAATCCTATATGACTTCCATTCCAGGCCAAAATCAAATTAACCTTAAGAAGTCTATTCCTCACGAATATGGTCTTAAGAAGTCTAGAATTATTTTTTCATGCCAACACATCCTTAGCAGTCCTGAAATTTAGCTCTGACAGCAAAATGTGACTGTTATATTTCAAAACCCCTGATGACTCCACTAAGATGATTGCATATGCCATCTCTGACTAATGCTGTTTATATTTCACCGAAACAAAGAAGAATAAAGCAGTTCTGTTACAAATTAAGCCCAATATACAATTTTCGCAGTTAACAAGTTATATTAGATGCTTCAAATAACATTAAATTCAGAACTGCTGCTTAGTAGTAATAGGTCACACCTAATTGCATATCATAGAAACATTAAAAACAAGAGAAAATACCTCTCTCAACAGAATACTCAGATATTTGTCTATTGAGAAAGTCATGTGACGTCTTTCTATTTTTATTCTGTCAATTAAATAGGAAAACTTATGACCACAAAATGATCACAAAAGTCAACATCCGATCATCAGGAGTCATAGAGTAGCGCCTTTACTCTTGTGCATTCCTAGTCCATTAGACTGGCACTATATTATAACCAAATCCCACTTTTCCCTTTCAAGAGATTTTGAAAATCGTTTTCGGGAAAGGAATCAGATTTAACCTCCTGTCTGTCTAGTAATTCCTTTTATCCTTCTTGCCTCCTTAGCATCTTTTACCGGTAGGGATTTATAATTGCAAATACAGTGACCAAAGGAGCAAAGAATGGAAGAAGTTATGTTTTAATTAGCGATTGGCTTTTCACTGTCAAGTATCAACCAGAAAAACACCAAAATAATAAACAACTTAGAAATCAAACAGACATATTTATCAAAAATAAAAACGTATAGGGCAACAAATGAAGTAGAAGAAAACAAGGAAAAGATCAGAGACATAGAGGAGATCATAACATCAAACCCATAGTAGCTTATCAAGAAAACAGTCATACCTATAGTACATTTGTCTCCAAAATTATCGTGTAGAACCCAGCCTGTTGAGTCAATAGCTTACGTCCATGGAGGGCTAAGGAGCAGCGTAGGTTGTCAGCATTAAGTGATAATCAATCCTAAAGAAAAGATACTATGAAGCAGTAACGGGTTCCAAAAGCATCCCCTTTTCCCTGCACTCCCTTAAAACATCCCGAGCTTCTTCACTACATCCTGATTGAACAATTGAATCAAAATATAATTTACATGTGGAAGCGTCGGGGATGCATCCATTTGCTTCCATTGACAAAAACAAGTTCTTAGCTTCATCAAATCTCCCCGAGTTACATAAGGCCCTTATAAATGCACCGTAAGTATGATTATCAGGGTTAAAATCCAGTGTCAACATGCTTACAAGAAGCCTTTGTGCCTCGTCAATCTTATTCATCCTACAAAAACTTTGAATTAACGCATTGAAGGAGAAAACATCTGCTTTTATTCCATCATCTTGCATTTTTCTTAATAATTTCAACGATCCACCAACATCTCCCAGGACACAGAGTGCACAAATTAAGATATTGTACGTAACAGTGTTTGGAGCAACTCCCCATTCCACCATCTCTGTGAAACAGTCTAAAGTATCGTCAATCCGGTTTACTCTACAAAGGCTGTCAATCAGTGAACTAAACATGAAAATGTCTGGTCGAAAACCATGTTCCAGTAACATGACTAATAGATCACGTACCTTGTCAATCTCCCCTACCTTAGAATGTCCACTAATAAGAGTGTTGAAAGTTACAAGATTGGGAGCGAGACCTCTCTGAAGCATGTCTTTAAAAGACTCTGATGCTTTGTCCATCATTTTGATTTTGCATAAGCAATCAATGACCCGGTTATAGAAGAATGTGTTAGATACAAGACCATCCTTAAACATGTAGAACAAATATTCATTCCCCTTTTCTACTTTCCCTGCTTTGTAAAGAGCATCAACAAGTGCAAGATACATATCAATGCTAACCTTCAAACCTCGAACAGTGATAAAGTCTAACATCTGACAAGTATCATCAAGCTCTAATCCTTTGATTAAACAAGTCATTACAATGTTAATAGTTGAATTATCTAGGACGTAACCTCTATCAATTGATATTCTTAAAAGTTGGGCTGCTTCTATTGGCAAAGAATTAATACTAAGGCAATGTAGCACGAAGAAAAAGCTACATAAGGCAAGGCAGGTTCTTTCTCTAACCATCTAGATAGTAATTCAAAACCTTTATCTGGTGGCATACAACGAAATACCCCATTAACCAATGATCTTATAGTAGCTTCAGTTGGAACAATATTCCTATCCTTCATTATCCGGAAGAGTTCAAAAGCCTCGTCCACCCTTCTAGCATTACAAAATCCATCAACCACAATGGTGTAAGTAAACACATTGGGAGATTATCCCGCTTCTTCCATCTGTTTAACCAGACGAAGCGCTTCCTCCACAACTCCAACCTTACAAACTCCGTGAATGAGAATATTATACGTACACCTATCCGGATTACAATTATCCACCTGCATTTGCTGAAACTTTAGATAAGCTAAGTCAAGTGAATTGGACTTGATCAACGCATCAATCACTGCATTATACAACCTAGTACTAGGAGCGAGTCCCAAATAAGAAACCTGCTCTAAAATGTCAGCACAGTACTTCCCCAACCCTAATCTCCCCCAACTACCAATCAGAACACAAAGCAAATCCACAGTAATTACATTTCCAGAGTTTCTGATATCCTGAACTAACTCAGCTGACAACAAAAGGGACCTCTTCTATAAAGTAAATTACCTAAGACCCCCTTAACTGATTGATTCTTGGCAAAAGAGGGACAAATATTCGAAATCCAGATGTAAAATCTAAAAGGGTGTAATGGATTTTCTTGATTATGCAGAATACTATCAACTGCTTGCTGATTCAAAGTAACCCTCCTGGCTTTATACTCGTGGTTTAGCAGTAAATACCAGTCATTTCTTGCAAGAATCTGAGTAAAATACTCGTAATCAATACCACTTTCTTGAAAGTTCCGTTTTTTAGCTGCAATTGAAGTGTTGGAACGCGAATTAAATGAAGAATGACCGGGTGAAGTTTGTTCAGTGGTGGTGCTGCTAATGGTCGCAACAGAGTCAAGATTTGAGGGTTTTGGAGTAATGGGTCTGAGGGAATTGTGGTTTTGTTTAGAGAGATTTGTAAAAGCAGGTGAATAAGCCCTTGAAGCTAGAGAGGAGAACCCTCTCATACTCTTTCATTCCCCTTTGAAAATTACAGAGTTCAGTTCTGTATGCGACTATGTTTTGTTCTCTACTGTGTTATTAATTTGACTCCTCCTAAGCTTCATGGAGAGAATTCAACCAAAGAGACCATCCGTCTTGAATTAGAAAAGAACAACTTCTTTTACACTCATGGCTACCCGTCTTTTTTTTTTTCCATAATATACTATTGTATTAGTATATAATTGATAAGTTCACTAAATACCATCAATTATTTTAAATAAAATTTATCAAAAATTACAAATGAAAAAAATTAAGAAACCCTCTTTATACTAATATCATTAATTACATAACTTAAAGTAAAAGCAAAAACCTGAAAAAAAAAGGTTAACTAATATTAGTAAAAAATTAAAACGTTAGAAAAAGACAAAGAACCGAATGGAGACTTGGATAAAAAGAATGGGGCAAACTTATAGAAGAAGACAAAGTAGGTCAATAGATTGGAGATTTGGAGTTTAAATAAAAAAATAAATGTTAAAATAGAATTATAGAATAATAAGTAAGGTTATAATTGGAAAAGAAAATGGGAAACGATCCCACTACACAAAATTGATTGTTTCATAAAATGTTGCTTTTGGTTGTTCGAAACAATGCATTTAACGATATGATACAATTAATTTTAAACGAATAATCAAAACAAACAATGTTTTGAGATAACAATACAATACGATACAATGGGTAACAACCATCCAAACAAGCTGTTAGCAAACTTTGTTTTTTCCTTTTTTTTTTTTACACAATAAAGCTTTTGTGTGTCAAGGACTAAAAGGTAAAAACTGATTAAACGGAGAGGAGACAAAATTACAATACAAAAATGTAAGGGCTTTTAATTAATCTTTTGGCACGAATACATAAACTTAGTTAATCTACCTCAACTAGACGTAGGTATGTCTCGTGGATATTAGGATCTGGCAGATGTTGCGATTCAAAATCCTATAAAGATTGTGATGGTGCCTAACCCACTTGCTAGGCAAGCCAACACTCAACAATAATAATAGAGTCCAATTATATTTGTCATTAACTAATTCATGATATAAACAATAACATGGAATAAGTCATAAATCAATATCAAAAGTAATCAATGACAGGGTCTAAACACGACTACATCTATTTAACAAATGCCTAATAAGAGTAACTAATTTCAACTGAACAGTAATAATATTTGTCGGAAAAGAAATACGTACACAAAAAATATTTAGGGAAGAAGGACTCCATGTTCTGCAGATCGGATTAAGTAAAGCAGCTTACCACAAAGTTTTTAATAAAATACTCCTGCTCAGCTCGACTGGTACCACTAATACCAGTCTCAAAACCTGTAAATAAATGTGCAAAAGTGTAGTATGAGTATAAAATTAAGGTGCACAGTAAGTATCAAGTTTAGCTCAAAGAAATAACGATAATGGGTCATATCAAAACTTACGAACAAATCAAATAAGCATATGAAAGATAGTTAGGACATGGAATAGCATGAAATCATCAATCAAGTCCATCAGTAAAACATAGTAAATTTGAAATTTAGAAATACTTTTCAGATAAAGAGATAGAATACTATATCAACTATCTCAATTCTTTTCATAATTACGATATGAATTAATCAACATTCATAAATATCTAAGAGTCATTGCATGAGTCTATGCTACAAATGCATTCTTATGATCTAATACCAAAACCTCACTGTACAAACTCATATATCCCATTGCGATCACAGAGCTTAAAGTAATATGGGCAATCACCTAACCGTGGAGGTACGAATCCATATCCAAGAACTATTATATGGGTACAACCTGATCCACTAATAATAATACCGTTGTGGCATGCATCCGAACCACTCATAATACCATTGTAGCGTGCAACCCGGTCCAGTCACAATATCATCGATAATCAATGTTCGTTCACCATGTCCTTGGTGCCAAAGTTCTCATCTTTTTACAATATTCAATTCTTTAACTCATGCACATATGTATAAAATAATATAACAAAAAAGTACCTGACATAATAATAAAGATGTGAATAAAAATTCATATGGCTAAAAGATGGTTAGAGCTAATCAGGCAGTTCAGTTATCTCAACGGTTTAGTAAGCACTCTTTAGCATTAAAAAGTTCATTTATAGTATTTAACATGAAGAAATTAAGCCATGTAAGCACCAATTAAGAACAAATAAAACAAGTGTATCACTAAAGCTTAATTACGAAACTCAACATGGAAAAATAATCCTTTATGCTCAATTCAATAAGTCATAATCTTAACATGCTTCTAATCCATAATTACGAGTCATCACATAGTCACAAAATCAATGAAACACGGATATTTTGGTCACATAGTCCAAACAAAACATAACTATAAGCTACACTTTATCGTATATGGTCATAACCTAGCCACGCATATATGCGCATCACCTTGCATAAAAGTGACTTCTAAATTAAGTAACAAGTAGCAAATAGATCACTCATATGAAAATTTTCATCTTACAAGCATAGACAAAAAATTTACCTCATCCCGACAAGCTTCAATCAACAAAAATCGTGTTTACACCAGCAATTCGAATTTAGTCAAACATTGCTCAATTAGTCAATACAAGCTTTAGGAATTAATTTCATATAAAAAATCAATATTTAAATCAAAAGATCAATAAAAATTCAACTTCAGGCTTAGGCCCAAAATCAGAAATTGATCATAGATATAGTTCGCCCATAGTCGCACGATTCTAAATATTAAATAAAATTCTAAATCGGGTTGCAATTTTAAAATCAATACCCCCAACATCACTCTTTAAGTTCATAAAAAAAGTCCAACTTTTACACTTTTAACTCATATTTGATAGATTAAAATTTATTTAGATTCTTCAAATATAATCACAAATGAGCAGAAGTCACTTACCATCTTGCCTTGTACGAAAATCTCCTTGCAAAAGTCGCCCCTCCCTAAGTCTAGGGTTCAAAATATTACTGGCACAATCCCAAAATTAACAATTTAAAATAGTCTGCCCTAGTATACTCCCTCACGACCCGTTGCTCCGCCATCGCTAAACACAAAATACACTCAGCTAGAAAAACCTCATCACGAACGAGGACCACCCTTCTACTCGTACACGATCTGCATATCATGAATGTGTAGGCCGAGCCTCCAAGCTTCCTCAACATATACAAAACGCGAGTTACTCCATGAGATATTGCTAACCAACTCTCCTACAATTCGCGGACGTGAACACACCCTTGTGAAAGTGAAGCACAAGGCTCCCATCTCCGAAAACATTCTACGTGATCACGATGCACCTCCCGCAATCGCGAATCTCATTAGAGACACTAGAAACCAGTAGTACAAATTTATTAGAATGATTCGAAATCTCCCAAAACATGGTCGAGCCCTATGGGATCCCATCAATCATACCAACAAGTCCAAATACTTTATTCAATATTATTTCAAGGATCCAAACATCAAGAACAATAATAAAACCAATAAACGAAGATCAAATCAATCTTTTAATTTCAAAAAATTTCAACTTCGCCGAATGTGTCAGAATAACACTTTGACATTCTGAATTGCAACTAAACATTGCACAGAAGTTCATATCAACCATTAGGACATATACAAGAACTCAAAACCATAATCGAAGTGTAGTAACATCCAAGTCAACAATCTGATAAAACATATCAACTCTCCAGTTCTTCAAATTGCTAACTTTCAATAAATAGAGTCAAAATCTTCTAGGAACATCAAAAACCAAATCCGAACATGTGCCCAAATCCAAAATCACATGTAAACCTATTGAAAACATCAAACCCCCATTCCTACATCCTTCACTCAAAAGTCAAACGTTAGTTAACTCTTCTAACTTAAAGTTTCTATATTGAGATTTATCTTCCAGATCAATCCCGAACAAGTCGTAGTACATCATATGGAGCTACTCAAGGTCCCAATCTAGTGAAAAAAATTCTAAAGCTAAAAAGAACCGGTTGGATCTATACATTCTGCCCACTTAAACATACGTTCGTCCTCAAACGTTCCAAGTGTCATTCCAAAGCCATCAAATAACTTAATAAACTCTTCATACTCATACCCATGAGCGATCCCATGCCACATTAATCCATACGAATCTATTAATACAATATAGACTAAATATTCTTCATTCAACCTTAGCCTATAATCCTCATAGACAAATTTCAATATCCGTAACTCCCTCTAAGATTCCATTCTTCTATATATACACTATATCAATCCCCACATGTTGTATCAAACCATAATGTACAACAAGCATACCTTAGTAGCTAAATTACAATAATACATGACCATGTGATTCATTCGTCGATGATAGACTCCCCGACTTGACTTTAAGCCACAACCGTATCACCCAGAAACCTACAATGACTTTTCTTTATTAGTTACCATGATCTCATATGTTACTCAACTAAATTTCTCTTAAGCTCATATCATATTAACAACAAAACACCCCAAATTATCAGCTCAAATGCATATTAATCCTTGTGAAAGTCGTTCCATCGTCCTCAAGAGATCCGAACCTATATCATAATACATACATCCTACTAGATATAAGGTAAAACTCTTCATAGGAACCTCATATGAAATTATACGACCTCCAACCTTCTTGCATAAGATAGCACACCTGTGTAGCCTCATATCGACATCTTCTATGACCTTACCATGGGTAAAACCATTGAGTAATCAATTGATACTCCTAAATCTACACTCATCCGCAAGTTGTAAGAAGCCATTTCATAACGACAACTTAAAGGTCCATCAACACATCCAAAACTCAAGATCGTATTGCATGCCAAGACGATAATCATGCATTTATCTTCCCTTAGTAGCTTAAGCAAACCCCTCTCATCATATCCAGACTCTCAAAATGTAAGAAGTCATCACTAGAATGAAATACATAGACTTAGACCCAAATGACCCAAATAGCATAAAACTTCCTCAAGGTCGGTGATGATCCTACCACCAAATCCTAAAATTATGCATTACCACTTCTACTCCGGCGTAGCCAAATCCCATAGTAAACCACTCAGTCTCGGATGCTCATATTTGACATACTAGTGATTCAAACACCACGATACATATCCAACAATGTCCTTCTTTATCCTCCACTATGAATGAAGCTTCTTCGAATCATGATACACCCACATAACACCCAGATGAAGCGAATTTTGCAAACTATGAGCCTCCTTAACTATTGACTCTCTCAAGCCTTCCATATTAGGAACTAAAATATGACCATGATGTCAGAATATACCATGATCTCTGATGATCGCCTCCTTAGCGCCACCTCAAAATATCGTGTCTTTAAGGACGAGCAAATAAAGATCATCATACGGACCAGACATGATGTGCTAAAAAGGACAACTATGCAACCACTCTACTACACTTAGAAATATCCAATGTCACCACAATATTAGCAAAGGCCTGAACATCCATAGCCAAATACCACTCCTCCGCTGGAATTAATAAACTACACAAACCTTCTGCTACCTCAAATTCAAATTCTCTCACTTGAACAAATGGTGAAGGCTTCGATGATTAGCATAAACTTCTTGATACACTATACAAATAATGCCTCCAAGTCTTAAGTACATGCACGATAGATACCAACTCCAAATCACGAACCATATAATTTTTCTCATGCGGCTTCAATTGCCGTAACATATAAGTAATCACCTTATCTTTTTGCACCAACACTGCACCAAGACCAGTGCGTGAAGCATTATAATACACTATGTACATCCCTGAACCTGTTGGCAACACCAACACTAGGGATGAAATGATTCGAACACCCATCCACAAGGCGACAAAAGTAGAATGCCATTATAATAAAAGGAAAAGTATACTATGTTGATATCCAATTTTTATATATATATTTTTTATGAAAAAAAATTTCAAAATAGCATGTGGATGCATATGTAAGCATGACCAAAAATTTTGGTATTTTTTCCTAATTTTTAAATATTTTAAAATCAATTTATTATCTATTTTTAGCGGTACAAATTCAATAATTATTCCCAAAATTATCATTTTGGTGAATAATTTATTTCTATTCTCATATTTACACCAAAATATAATTAAGGTGATTTTTGTATATTTTACAAATTCATTTGGTATTTTTAAAGCTAAATTGCATATAATTGCAATTATAGCCTTTTTTACGATTAACATCATTATACAATTATAAAACTATTTACAGTATTTTTAGATTAATGTTTATATAATATTTGTTGGCTCATAGTTTTAATTCACTTTTAAAATCATTATTATTATTTTTATAAAATAAAAAGGAAAAAATTGGCTATTTAATATTTAGCCTATTTCATTCTCAATTACAGCCTCATTGCCTTTCAATTTGGGCCTCAATTTGACCTAAATTAAAACCAACCCAATTCCAATTTTAACCCAACCCACGACCCGATTTTAAAACCCGCCCAGCTCCCCTTTGATCCTGACCGTTGATCATTTTGATCAACGACCGTGATTCTTTCTTTCCTTTTTAATTTTCAAACCCACCTAAACCTAATTCATTCTGATAGAGACGCCACTTTCGAAACCCCTTCGTCTCTCAAACTCTCTCTAGCGTCTCTGAAACCCTAATCGATTCCCACATCGTTCCACCATGATTCTACCGGAATCGATGGCATTCCAGGCCATGGATGGTCTGTACTCACTTTCTTTCACCATTAAAACTAAGCTACTAGAGGTTCTGAAACCCGACTTCAATGGTTCTATTTCAATCATTCTCAGATCTATAGATCTATGGCCTCTCCAACCGTTATTCCAGCATGTTCAAGCAATATGAGTCTTTTCGACTCAGGATCCGACTTTCCTCAAGACCTTTCTCATTCAAGGGTTTTTTCTGCAAATCTAAGTCGTTTGAGGTTATGTACTTGCCTATCTTTCTTAGACCCACGCCATGCTTGGGCTTTACTTGACTTTTTAAAGGTTTTCCCTCAATTTCCTTTTTTAAAAACCGTTCAATTTCGATTTTAGGGTTTCTAAAAAGTTTTCTTCAAATATTTTTCCGATTCTTCCTATTCTTTCTTTACGTGTGTTTTGTTCTCGCCAAACCTATCAAACTAAAGAAACACGATACCACCTTTGGCTTAAGGTATGAGTATACTTGGGAAGAATTCAAGGACTGGTCGCCACCCTAGCACGACCCCTACTATCCACTAGAGCAGCCAATACCCTGTCTAGAGCAGTCTCTCCAACCAGCCGAGGTCATCTATGGGACAGAAGAAGAGCAATGAAGAATTTGTTTTTGGAAGAAGATAATATGGATTGTTGCGTCATCTTCGAAGAGGAGGTGGAGGAAGGCCCTTCCATACAGGCCGTAAGCCGAGGAGCACACCTCAACAATTGGTCCATCAGAACTACTAGAGCCCAACGTGCCTCGGGGTAGTAATGCTAAATAAAGCACCACGCACTATTTTGTTTCACTAGTTTATTTCCCTTTCGTATTTTGTTTTCTTCTTTTTTCCAAAAAGGGCTCTGATGTTCAAAAAGTTCATGAAATTTATTAAGTATTTCATTTTCTTATAAATCCTAGACTTATTATTTTCATTACTTTACTCAAATAACGTTACCATTACTTTACTTGATGAACCAATGACTGTGATGTGCAATGAGACAACGCAATAAATAGACATAGAGGAAAATGATATACCAGAGGAGATTGTTAAGGAAGTTGAGGATTTCGAGAATAGGCCTAAGTCCAACTTGGACGAGACTGAGATTGTCAAGAGATTCAGAAAACATCAAAGAAACACGAATCAACATCCATTTGTCACCGTCAGAAAAGAAAGAATATACAGAGTTCCTAAGAGAGTATGAAGACATATTCGCCTGGTCATACGATGATATGACTTGTTCTAAGCACTTCTATCATGGCTCACAAATAGCCGATCGATCTGGCCTGTCCACCAGTGAAGCAGAAGCTCAGAAAGATCAAGCCAGATATGCATCTAAAAATCAAGGAAGAGGTCACTAAGAAGGTCAAAGCCAAAGTTCTCAAGTGGTAGATTATCCAACATGGCTAGCCAATATCATGCCTGTACCAAAGAAGGACGGGAAAGTTAGAGTTTGTGTTGACTACCGGGACCTCAACTGGGCTAGTCCAAAAGATAACTTCCCCTTGACGAACATACATATCTTGATTGATAACCGCGCCAAGCACGAGCTGCAGTTGTTCATTGATTGTTTCACTGGGTACCATCAGATATGGATGGATGAAGAGGATGCAAAGAAAACAGCCTTCACTACGCCATAGGGGATATATTGTTACAAGATGATGTGGGTTAAAGAATGCTAGGGCCACATACGTGAGGGACATGACTACCATCTTCCATGACATGATATATAAGGAGATTGATGTATATATAGACGACGTCATCATTAAGTCTAAGAAAGCCGCAGATCACATGGACGATTTAAGAAAATTCTTCAATAGACTGAGAATGTACAACCTGAAGTTGGATCCCGCAAAATGTGCATTCAGGGTTCCAGCCCAGAAATTTCTTGTATTCATAGTAAGTCACCAAGAAATAGAATTAGATCCATCAAAGGTCAAAACTATTTAGGAATTGCCGCTGCCAAAGAACAAGAAAGAAGTAATGAGTTTCTTGGGGATACGAACTAACATTTTCTCTCTACAAAACTCATGATTTTTCTTTGGATGCAGGCATCCAAGTTACGAATCACTGAATGCATTCACATAATACGACCCTCAAAGCCATCATCTATTCGGATATGCTATCCGCACACGACGTCCCCAACAACCACAATATTGCAATCAGCTATCAAGCCGGAATTTTACTAATGTTTGCCTTTTACTATTCTACCTTCTGAGACTAAGCACTGTCTCCATATATATTTTTCACATTGCATAAGGCTACCATTCAGCCTTCCGAGACTAAGCACTTTCTCCATCTGCATTTTTTGCATTGTATAAGGCTACCATTCTACCTTCCGAGACTAAGCATTGTCTCCATATGCATTTTCTATATTGCATAAGGCTACCATTCTGCCTTCCGAGACTAAGAACTGTCTCCATCTGTATTTTTTGCATTGCATAAGGCTAAAATTCTGCCTTCCGAGACTAAGCATTGTCTCCATCTATATTTTCTATATTGCATAAGGCTACCGTTCTTCCTTCCGAGACAAAGCATTGTCTCCATCTGCATTTTCTGCATTGCATAAGGCTACTATTATGTCTTCTGAGACTAAGAACTTTCTCAATCTGCATTTTCTACATTGCATAAGGCTACCATTCTGCCTTCCGAGACTAAGCACTTTCTCTATCTGCATTTTCTGCATTGCATAAGGTTACCATTCAGCCTTCCGAGACTAAGCACTATTTCCATCTACATTTTCTGTATTGCATAAGACTACCATTCTGCCTTCCGAGACTAAGCACTGTCTCCATCTGCATTTTTTGCATTGCATAAGGCTACCATTCTGCTTTCTGAGACTAAGCACTGTCTCCATCTGCATTTTTTGCATTGTATAAGGCTACCATTCCGCCTTTCGAGACTAAGCATTGTATCCATCTGCATTTTCTACATTACATAAGGCTACTATTCTGCCTTTTGAGACTAAGCACTGTCTCCATATGCATTTTCTACATTGCATAAGGCTACCATTTTGTCTTTCGAGACTAAGCATTGTCTCCATATGCATTTTCTGCATTGTATAAGGCTACTATTCTACCTTCTGAGACTAAGCACTGTCTCCATTTGCATGACTGAAATATCGTCATTTCATTAAAAATCTCACATCGACTAAAAAATTGCCATTTTTATTTACACTTTGTATGGTTAAAATAGCCCACCTCATTTAATCTTGCATCGACCGAAAGATCACCGTTTTACTTACATTCTGCATGGATAAAATATCACCATTTTATTTTTATTCCTTGCATGGCTGAAATATCGCCAACTCGTTTACATCCCGCATCGGCTGAAAGATCGCCATTTCATTTAAATTATGAATCGGCTGAAAGATCGCCACTTTTTGCATTTCATGGGCTGAAAGGTCGCCACCTTTTGCATGTCATGGGTTAAAAGATTTCCAAATTTTTTGAAGGCATCATTGTTCGAAAGCACCATCTTCATAGCCAGAGAACGCCATGCCATGGCCTAAGGACCCCGTTTTATCTTTTGCATATCATTATTCAAAGGCATCATAGTTCGAAGGAATCATTCTCATAGCCCAAGAACATAATTTCATGGAATGATAATCCTCAATTGCATGCTACATGTCCCAGGACGTCATGGTCTAAGGACGTCATCTTAACCGTCTAAAGACAACATTCATGGTCCAACGAGAACTTGCATCACATTATGCACAATATATGTTGGTATTATTTATTTGCAGGTACAACGACTAGCAATGGCCGTCTCAGCAGGAGCGATTCCACTCCAGTTCCCGCAGTCTATCAAATCTCGACCATCCTTCTCAACCCGAACATCGCGTCCGCTTTTCAAAAATCTCCATCAGCATACTTCGCCTATGGATCCTGAACTACATATGGCCCGATTCATGTAAGACCGGGGATATATAGGCAGCTCAGGAACCAGAGGTCGGTCAAAGTTCTTCAAATCGTTTCATTCGGCAAATATGATCATCATATCTTTACCCGACAATTCTTTCATCTTTTCCGATTAAGGAGGGGCAATTATTGATACCTAATTTTTTCTCTATGTATTTTTTTGTGCAAAATAATTTTAAATAGCATGTGCATGCATATATAAGCATTCCCAAGAATTTTGGTATTTTTTCCTAATATTTAAGGATTTTAAAATCAATTTATTGTCTATTTTTAGCGCTACAAATCCAATAATTATTTTCAATATTATCATTTTGGTGAATAATTTATTTCTATTCTCATATTTACACCAAAATGTAATTAAGGTGATTTTGTATATTTTACAAATTCATTTGGTATTTTTAAAGCTAAATTGCATATAATTGCAATTACAGCCTATTTTATGATTAACATCATTTTACAATTATAAAACTATTTCCAGTATTTTTAGATTGTTATTTATATAATATTTGTTGGATCACTGTTTTAATTCACTTGTAAAATAATAATTATTATTTTTATAAAATATAAATGGGAAAATTGGGTATTTAACATTTAGCCATTTTATTCTCAATTACAACCTTATTTCCTTTTAATTTTAGCCTTAATTTAACCCCAATTTCGCCCCAAATTAAAACCAACCCAGTTCCAATTTTAACCCAACCCACGACCCAATTTTAAAACCCATCCAGCCCCCGTTTGATCTTGGCCATTGATCATTTTGATCAACGACCGTGATTCTTTCTTTCCTTTTTAATTTTCAAGCCCACCTAAACCTGATTCATTCTATTAGAGACACCGCCTTTGAACCCCCTTCATCTCTCAAACTCTCTCTAGCCTCTCCTAAATCCTAATCGATTCCCACCTCATTCCACCATGATTCCACTGGGATCCATGGCATTCTAGGCCATGGATGGCATGTACTCACTCTTTCTCACCATTAAACCTAAGCTACTCGATGTTTTGAAGCCCGAATTTAATGTTTCTCCTTAGGTCTTTCTCAGATCTACAGATCCAAGGCTCCGGCCGTTATTCTAGCATGTTCAAGCAATATTTTTCTTTTCGACTCAGGATCAGACTTTCCTCAAGACCTTTCTCATTCTAGGGGTTTCTCTGAAACTCTAAGCCGTCTGAGGTTCTGTACTTTCTTATCTTTCTTAGATCTGTGCCATTCTTGGGTTTTACTTGACTTTTTCAATGTTTTCCCCAAATTTTCTTCTTAAAAAACTGTTCAATTTCGATTTTAGGGTTTCTAAACAGTTTTCTTCAAATATTTTTCTGGTTCTTCCTGTTCTTTCTTTATGTGTGTTTTGTGCTCATATGTTTTCCTCTTATTACACATGAGTTTTCTTTCTTGTTTATTTTCTATTATGTAAGACTTTTCTATCTTTTATTAATATTCTTATGCTCGTATATTAATTTGTGTTATTTTCCTTACTCTTTGCTATATGTGTTTATAGTTGAATTCTGTGATTTTTTTTCTCTTTACTAAATTTTGTACGTGTTCTTGCTAAGCATATTTTTCTCTAGTAATGTTTAAAAACTCGTATCATCTCTTTCTTCTGAACTTGTTTGTGTATGTTTGTCTTTGAAAGAGACTTCTAAGCCTCGTTCAATGACCTATTTTCTCACCTCTATTGTCCGACTCAATTTGAAACCCTAGGATTTGGGGATTTTCTTTGGGTAAATGGTATTAGGGTTCTAGTTTGGGACCCTAGGCTTTCAGACTTACTATGAGTCTGTAATTGAACTTGAAATCCCTTTTGCTTGTGACTCTGAGGCTTTTAAACTATTTTTCTAAGTAACCTAACGACTCTTTTTGTTTGATGTGTGTGCTTCATATATGAGAAAATTCCTCTTTCAAAAGGGTTTTCACCAACTAAGTGATTGATTCTAAATTCTCTTTAATAAGGCTAATGGTTTGTCATTGATTTTTTTCTTTGATTGAACATCCTTTACCTTTCTTGACTTGGTTCATTCAAATTGAACTTGTAAATTTGGTTTCATGGCTGTTTGATTGATTACCTTGCCATATTTGGTACAAACCGTGTACTATTGATTGCTTTCCTTAAATAAATTATGTGTATTTACCCCTTTTGTGCTGCTCTGAAAGATTTTAATCAAAGTATGTTTCCTTAACTTGTTTTTACCCGTTGGAATCAAAATCCCTTAACCAAAAAGAGACTGATTTCAACGATATTTCCTTACCTTTCTTACTGGTTTTCTTTGCACTATAAAAGGGACTGCCCCTGTGTACTTTTAACACACTTCCAATTCAATACTTTCACATCTACACTTTGAGATATAGACACCTTAGATCTACAAACTTACACTCTATGATTTTCATCTTCGCACCACCTTCACTGCTAGTCTTCCAATTCAATACTTGCAATACTGTTTTGAATTCAACGCTCTGCTTTGCTTGTTAATCTGTACCCCTATTACCTTCTATGTGCTTGAGTTAAGGTTCTTGGCCTGGCAGTATCCTAATTACTGCCCAGGCCATAACTTGATTCACAATGGATCCTATCTCCTAAGTTTGGCTAACAGGCTGGTTAGGGGTGTGCCAACATCCCACTTGCTGGGCATGAACACTAGCCTGCCATGGCTCTCCCTGATTCCCATCTATGCACTTACACTTGTTCTTAGACTCTTAAGTTCCCCCCTCTTATGAGCCTTGCTTTGGGACTTTGAGTTCCCTCTGAACTTGGACATATGCGGGCTGGCATTTCCACACTTCTCTATGATCTTAATTTTGCAATGTGTTTGGGGTGTAAGCACTGCCCGGAGTCCCTTTGAGACTCTTGGGAACTTTGACACATCTCAAATATGAGAAAGGCTTTTGGAAATATGATCCCGCAAGTTGGTTTATCTCATATTGTTGGACTTTGAGCCTGAATTAGGATGTTTGGATGTAGCTGGAACTTCTGATGTAATTTTACTTTTCTGATTCATTTGGGTATGTAATAATTTGTAATAACTATTGGGGATGGCTAGTGGTAAGGGATGGGGATGAATGCATGCAAAGGGTAGAAAACTTGCCTGTAGTTTATTTATAATTTCTGCATTTCTGAACTCATGCCTATAAGTTTTCTGCACTTCTATATTTCTGCATCGTGGAAATTATGCCTATATGTTCTGCATATAGAAATCATGATGTTAGGTTCTCTGCACTTCTGCATATACATGTCATTAGGCAAATAATCGTAGGTTTTTTAATAATCAACCTCGTTCTAGACACAATTCCTATGGATCTCTTGCATTTATGTAACCTTTTAAAATTAATGACTCTTAAAAATTATGCCTATAGGAGTAATCAATTGAACCAGCTTCGTCTATTTCATCTACGAGTCCAAAATCATTCATAAGGTCGTTAAAATCTGCAGATCTTTTGTTTATATAACCAGCATCCCTTTTTTCTCTTAAAATCAGTACGCTCTATTAGATGTCATACCTATAGGTCTCATTTAGGCAAACTATTAGATAAGTAGTTAACTGTGTCAATTTTTGATAATTACATCCAGACAAGGCTAATTCGGACTCCTCGTATGAGAAATATGTGATGAATCAGCCTATCATACGCTTTAAAGTTAATTTAGACCATAACTAGTACTTGAAGTCATGCTATATAATTTGCTCCTTAAGTGAGGAGGCCTATTTGAGCCTTAACTGCTATTTGCTTTCCCCCTAACTGCTACGTGTTCTTGCTTGTCGCCTTAGACTTTTATCCTTTTAATCTCTAAAAAGACCCCAACTCCCTACCCCTTTAGGATTAATGGTCCTAATGCCTCCGGGACTGATAGGATCGGGACGGGAAATAGCATGCAGTAGGTAACGATACCATTCCGCACTTTAATACCTTAACGGGGTGGGAAGGGTAGATATAGATATGATGACTGGTACGCTAATACCTCATGTAGCCCTTCTCCTGAGGAATGATTACTGGGTATTGCATTGATGTGATCCATATTAACCTTAAACCTAGGACCCCATCCCTTTTACTTGCTTTTGTCTATTTTTTAGCATTGTCTAAATCTTTCATAAGATTTTTGCCCTATTTACCTTTCCTTAAGTTTCAACTTATTTGCAATATTACATGAACACTCTTTCTATTTGATCCCCTTAATTTCTTACTTGATTATGTGAAGTCACAAATATATCATGGTCGGGAACCATACTAGTAGATCTTGAGGCGTGCCTAACACCTTCTCCTCGAGATAATTTTTACCTGTTACCCAAACTCTGGTTCTTCAAAATCAAACCCTTCTTAGTGTCCTAATGCACTTAATTATTAGGTGGAGAAATCTTCAAATTCACAAACCCAATTCTCAAAAAGGAACGAGCTGTCTTCCAAAAATATCATAAACCCGATTTCGCCTTAGAAAAAGGGGGTGTGACATCCTATACCATATTTGTAGAATCATAACAAATTGACGATACCCAATTTATATTAAGTACTCAACATAATGTATGAATGAATAGGAAGAAACTGAAAGTATAGGCTTCCAGCTGAACTAAAATTTCTAGGTAAGGAATTAAGAAAAGAGAAATGTTCCTGAAGCCCTATAGCACATAGCAGATAGATACTGACATCTATATCAATCCACAAGACTCTTGTCACAATCTAATAATCCTACCAAAGGTCATGATGGAACCTAACCTCCAATGCTATGTAATTTAATAAGATTCAAAACTAAGAAACAAGATATAATATGCCTGAAATAACATAAATAGAAAAATAAAGCTTTAATAACAGTTAATACAATAATACATATTACCAAACTCCCAAAACCAGGTAGTATATAGCCATAAGCTCTAAAAAAGAATAAAATGAGATATTTTAATAGCGTAATATTGTCTGAATGTATAAATAATAGTATGGAATAATGGAAGGAAACTCCAAGGATCTACAGCGATCCTGCAGCACTACCTTGAATCCTCTTACTTCAAAAATATGCTCACTCTCAAGATCCGTTGCTGCCAATGCCGAAATCTGCAAAAAAATGTGCAAAAGTGTAGTATGAGTACATGACAATGTGTGCTAAGTAGGTATCAAGTTTAACCTCGATGAAGCAGTGACGTGCAATGGACTGATGCTTGTGAGCAGAGTTTCCAAGCATTCAAGGGCAGATTGACTTCAGCACTAGTTTCAGCACTCCCAAAGGGACCGATGGTTATGCTATCTATTGTGACGCTTCGGGCATTGAATTGAGTTGTGTACTGATGCAACAAGGTAAGGTTGTAGCTTATGCTTATATAAAACTAAAAATGCATGAGAAGAATTACCCTGACTCATGATTTAGAGTTAGCTGCGGTGATTCATACTCTAAAGATGTGTAGGCACTATTTGGCATTCATGTTGATATCTATGCAAATCATAAGAGCCTTCAGTATGTATTCAAGAAAAAGGAATTGAATTTATGTTAGAGGTGATGGTTGGAGCTACTAAAAGACTATGATGTTGATATTTTATACCATCTAGGGAAGGCGAATGTAGTAGCCGACACCCTCAGCCATGGATATATGGGTAGCCTATCATATTTACAACTAGAGAAGAGTGAGATAGCCTGTGATATTCATCAGCTAGCTAACCTTGGAGTTTAATAACTAGATTCAGGTGATACCGTAGTTACTATTCAGGACATGACAACATACTCTTTAGTAACTGAAGTGAAGGAACGTCAGTATGAGGATCCTATGGTAGCTCATTACAGAGATGCAAACTCAAAAGGAGAAGACACCATTTGAGATTACAGAAGATGGAGTACTCAACTATCGATGTCGATTATGTGTTCCTAATGTGGCAGGGCTGTGCCAGCAGGTTGTGGGAGAAACTCACTATTCTCATTACTCTGTTCATCCAAGAGTGATGAAAATGTATCATGATATCAAGGAAATATACTGGTGGGACGAAGTGAAGAAGGATATAGCAGAGTTTGTTGCTTAGTGCCCTAATTGTCAGCAAGTTAAGATTGAACATCAAAAACCCGGTGGATTATTGTAGGCTATACAGATTATGACTTGGAAATGGGAAATAGTTAATATGGATTTCATCATAAGCTTACCTCGTACCCAGTATAATTTCGATTCTACATTGGTGATAGTTGATAGACTTACAAAATCAGCCCATTTTATGCTTGTCAAGACTACGTATTCAACAGAGTATTATGAAAGGAATTACATTAAGGAGATAGTACCGCTTCATGGTATCCATATGTCTAATATCTCAGATAGAGGTGCTTTATTTACAGCTAATTTTTCGAGGTCCTTCCAAAAAGGATTAGGGACTCAGGTAAGTCTTATTACATCATTTCATCCGTAGACATACGGTCAAGCTGAACATACTATTCAGACATTGGAGGATATGATACGGGCTTGTGTGATAGACTTCAGGGGTATATAGGATGATCATCTTCCACTTATTGAGTTTGCATATAATAATAGCTATATTTCCAGCATTCAGATGACTCCATATGAAGCTCTTTACGGACATAGCTGTAGGTCACGTATTGGATGGTTTGAGGTAGGGGAAACTATGTTAGTAGGAGTAGAGTTGGTAAAAAGACAGTTAAGAAGATTAATCGTATACGAGAAAGGCTATTAGCAGCTCAGAATCGTCAAAAGTCCTATGCAGATAATCGGCAACGAGACTTGGAGTTTCAGGTAGATGATTCGGTATTCCTAAATGTATTACCAATAAAAGGCGCTATGATATTCGGCAATAAAGGAAAGCTTAGGCCTTGGTACATTGGATCTTATAAGATCATACATAGAGTAGGCCAGGTAGCATATAAGTTAGACTTTCCTTCCAACTTGGAGTTAGTACATCCAGTTTTTCATGTGTGTATGCTCCGCAAGTGTATTAAAGATCCTTCTAGAGTTGTTCCAGTTGATAATGTTCAGGTGACAATGTAGCTATCATATGAAGAAGCTCCCATTGCTATACTAGATAGACAAGTTTGGAGATTTCAGAACTAAGGATGTAGCTTTAGTTAAAGTACTTTGGAGAAACAAGAATGTGGAGGAGATGCCTTGGGAACCTGAAGAAGACATGAACTAGGTATCCTCACTTGTTTCCGCTTCTGGAGGAAGATCGGATTGAGGCGTCACATCAATTAGGTATGTAAAGGACACTATATTCTTATGTTAGTTACTGTCATTGGTCGTGTGAGGCCATTGGTGTTATTGATGATTGTAGCCCTATGTGGTTTTCTGTTGTTGGGTTTGCTGTGCGACAGACCGTTAGAGAGGAGACTCTGCCAAAATTTCTATAGATCTTTGAGAGTTAAACATTAGAGGACATATGTTTCTTGGGGGGTGGGGGAATTATTACACCCCATGCGTCCTAAAGTGACGCATGATGAATATGAGAATTATTAACCATGATTTAAATGAGTTTAAATTCATAATATGACTCTCTCTCTCTCTCTCTCTCTCTCTCTCTCTCTCTTTCTCGCTATATATATATATATATATATATATATATATATATATATATATATATATTTGGATATAAAATATAATGTTTTGGAAAATTCAGATTATTTGCGGAAAAACCAGCTTAGGATGTGCCTTGTAAAAGAGCTTTTTGAGTAATGCATTTCATGTGCTATATGAGGTCTTTTTGGAACATATTAAACCATATTGAAGGTATTGGAATTTAGTTTTCAATTCTCTTAACTTTTCATTCATACGACATCTGTATTCAAAGATATAAGTGTCGGAAAATGGGCCAATGCTAGGGAACCAATCTAGCACCTCTTTGACTTTTCCAAAGTTGATATATCTAGTTAGTAGGCCATCTTTATAATCAGTTTTCAATAGAAAAAACCATAGAATATCCATAAAAATATCCATAATCTCTTTTCTAGGGTTTCAAAGAAGATTAACATTCCAGGTACGAAATTAAGATGTGAAAATATTAGAACGATCCCTACGATGTAAGTAATGCTATTTCACCTCTTTTTCTTTGTATTTTGAGTTTTGGAAGGTAATTCATAGTTAAGAAAATTTTACTTTCTGTATTTAAGATTTTAAATATGAAGGAAGGTTGATAAATGTTTTTCCTAATAGTAAGAACTCAATGTATGGTGATTGGAAGTGAGTTCGATTTATTTCACTTTTAGTGGACTGTTTTGTAGTCCACTCGTGTTGGCCTATTGTGCTGCTGCATTATGGAGTATGGAAGGATGAAATACGTGTACAAACGCCACATATGGTGGGGTAGTAGGCTGGTTACTCATCGTTGCAGTTTCAGCCTATTTGATAACTTGTTGATTGGTGTGTTATGGTATATTTGGGGGTTTTGTGGAATTGAAGGTCCCGAATTGCAATCAAGTCATTTTGAGTTTTCGATTGTATTGTGTTTGTATCTCGCCTATAGTAGGATTAGGGGAGCAGTAAAATCAGGGGAAATGCCCGTTTTATTTTATAATCGAGTTATCATTTGAGATACGTGATATACTAGCACCATCTAAGTATTACATGTATTTCTTTGTTATAGGGTTGGCGCGCTAGTTTTCATGGGCTTATTGTTGATGTTTTTATTATTGTATTTCTCTGGTTGTTGTTATTGGTATCTGGTATTGGATGAGTACCTTATTACAGGGGAGATGCTGCCCAAATGTTCATAAACGAGCTACTAGTTTAAGTTGTGGACTTAGCCTTTACTCAACACTATTTTTGAATCGCCTTATGCTATGGTTGATTGAGTTGAGTTGTTTGAATAATTGCTTAGAAGGTATTAAGGACTGAACGAGTTAAGGTATGTTAAGGCTAACATTTTTTTCCTTTTTGGCATGATCCATATGATACAACAAAACGAGCAAGTACACAACTTTCCCCATATGTAAATGATTCTACTCTTAAAAGTACTAGGATTGCCTATGTCCTTGATTCCCCATATGTTCTACTATCATATCATTTGTTGGGTCTCATGATATCCCGAGAGATCTTATTAACTTACTTCATTATGCATTCCATTTATTTGTACATGTATATTGACCCATGACCAGATAGAGTTATATACACATATAGTATATGTATATGAGATGTGGGGAAATGTTATGGCATTATATACGCACCGCCACCTGATCAGCTAACGTACGTTGATAATTTCGCACATTGAGGATGAGATGATATGATGGGTTTCCCTCATAGGATTGATGATTTTATTTATGAATATACTTATGCATGTTATGACATTCATACTCATATGTATGATATTATAAATATTTCATGATTCACAGAGCTATTCAGACTTACATGTTGAGTCTTTTACTCCATGTTTCTTTCATGTATTTTATATATTGATTTATGCCTTACATATTTGATACATTATTCGTATTGATGCCCTTATTGCCTTGGGGCTTGTGTTTTATGTCCATGGGTGAACTGGCGAACCGAAGTCACTTTCGGAACCATACTTCTTACAGCTAACATGTGTCCAGTCCAGCGGGAACGCGCAGTGCAAACGAACCTGAGCTGCTATACCGAATCCCCCGCTGGCCATCCAGGACCGAGTGGTAAGGCCATGATCTGTAGGGGAACAGATCACTCATTCTTCCATTGGGGACAGGTGCACGAACGACAGCTCCAAACATCACACATACGCCGCCTACCTACCGTTTAGGTGGAACCAGCGAGATCCAGCTAAGGTAAGGAACTTCATGTCGTGGCTGCTCCACTTCGTTGTGCTGTGGTCTCATGAACTGAAGTTTGTTGCCTTCCCGTGCGCGAAGCGAATGGGCGCTGTGCCATGGGCCTGTTTCAGGTTAGGCAGCAAAGAGAGACCAGAAGAATGATTCATTTGGATCAACGAGCTTTTTCAGCCCCAAAACAAAGAATCAATGGAATTTCTGTCTATCCATGAACATCTATTATATCTGGGCATGTAGATTGTTTGACGATCCCCAATCATAGGATCCTTGCTCAACGAGAGTTGGTATGCTTTAACTAATTTAGAGCTGCTATTGGGTTTAGGGTACGATACTTTTGTATACATATGGGTATAATGGGCCCTAGTCCCCTTATTTATATAGTTGTACACTATGTTAGAGGTTTGTAGATAGTCATGTATAGTTGGATAGTATGTGGCCTTGTCGGCTCACCCTACTATATTCCATTTATACATGTATATATGCCTTTTGGGAATGTTTTCCCATGTATGTTATTCATATGAATCAGTAGTTTATTGTCAGATGTTATGCATGACCTACACTTTTTTCATGTTTTATCTTAGACGTATTCTTAGAGTGTTCGATGGGTAGAACTCGGGCACTCGTCATGGCCCATCGGTTTGGGTCATGACAAGCTTTACTCCAAGTTCTCTAAGTGTGAGGTTTGGCTCAATTTTGTGGTGGGGCATGTAGTGTCTAGTGAGGGGATTAAAGTGGATCCAAATAAGATAGAAGTGGATTAGAGTTGGCCTAGACCGTCTTTAGCAATTGAGATTCAGAGATTTCTTATTTTGGCCAGATATTATTGTTGCTTTGTGGAGTATTTCTCGTCTATAGCGGCACCTTTGACCAGGTCAACCCAGAATGGTGTGCCATTCAGGTGGTCAGATGAGTGTGAGGAGAGCTTTCAGAAGCTCAAGATTGTCTTGACCATATCTCTAGTTCTAGTTTTGCCTTTAACATCAGGTTCTTATACAGTGTATTGTAATGCTTCTCAGATTGGTATTAAGGGTGTATTGACGCAGAAGGGTAGAGTGATTACTTATGCTTCATACCGGTTGAATCCTCATGAGAAGAACTACCTTATTTGTGATTTAGAGTTGGTAGTCATCGTTAATGCATTGAAGGTTTGGAGGCATTATCTCTACGGTATGTATTGTGAGGTACTTATGGATCATCAGAGTCTCTAACACTTGTTTAAACAACAGAATCAAAATTTGAGTAAGCGGAGATGGCTGGATCTTCTAAAGGACGATGATATTACCATTCTGTATCATCTGGGGAAGGACAATATAGTGGCCGATGCCTTGAGTAGGAAGGTGGTGAGTGTGGGTGGCCTTGGTTTTATTCTTGTAGGTGAGAGATAGCTTGTATCATATGTTGAGGCCTTGTCTAATCAGTATGTTAGGTTAGATGTTTCAAGGCCTAGTTGTGTTCTAGCTTGTATGGTTTTTCGGTATTCCTTATACGATCGTATCAGAGAACATTTGTATGATGACCCCAATGTCATGCCCTAAAAACCGTGGGATGCGACTGACGCTTAACTGAGTAAACCCGACTGAGCAAGCCTATTAGGTTTCATTCTACCCTACCTAGTTCATGGATAAAGTGGGAGTGTTATCCCATTTTATCAAAACACTAAGCAATCTTCCATTAGAAACTTTCATTTCATTTTCCGTAATTACTCAATTCATAGTTTTCAAAATATTACAAGTTTACAAGATTAATGAAAACCATGCTTGTCAAGTACCAACATTTCTAGTTTGGACTCCCAACAACCACCACCACCCACAAACAGTGTATGGAGCCTCTGACTACAATAGGAGAGTAATAGGAAAATGTCGGCAACAAGGCTTCGGCTATACCTCAAAACGTGATGAGAAATTTAACAAAAGATACATGACATGACCCGGGATGGAGTGGGTCCCACTGAGACTACTGGGAAGAGAATACCACTATCACTGGTGGATGCCACATGCTGTGGAACCACTTGTGTCATAAATCGATACAGTGCCCCCGAAAAAAGGAAAGTTAGCGCCGTCGAATAGTACTAGTATGCAAGCTAAAAGTCCTCTTTTAGAATAGAATAATCATACAAGCAAAGAAACCATGAAACAGTAAGCCATAGTCAAGAATATACAAGCTTCCAATTTGAAACAAGTAAGTCTTTTAGTTTACCAAAATAACGTATAATTTCTGGTTGGGAGATCATTAGCACCAATATGATTTATACCACCATCTTTGTTAGCATGGAGTCCGATCATGACCCGATCTGCTCGGTTGTCCCCTTGGAGAAATATACCATAATCACAATTTCCAGTTTTGAATTTCCAGTTTTTGATTTCCAGCACAATACTACCATATGTGCGGCATGGTGTTCGATCATGGCCCAAATGGCTAGGTTGACTTCCCACATATGCCATGTGGGTTGGCGTTACCAATTTACAAATGTTACCAAGTTCATATCAATTAAGGGGAATAACCATGATCCACACCTATACTGGCACGTGTAATTTCAGGTATGAGCCTTATGACCCACCCTTCCTTGGTTTTGCTAATGATACCCCAAAAATATTGTTGATTTTATTTAATATTACACACAATTATATTATAAATATAACATAAATACAACCATTCTTACCTCAATCCCTTTCACATTTTATAGTTTTTAATAATATCCTCAATCTTTCTCGATGACTTTCTCAATAACAGTATTTCCTTGGCCCTTTGTGCCTTTCGCAAGATTCATCTTTTGCATGGCACGAAGGCCTTGATTTTCCATATTCTCTTCTCCTTTGTTTTTAAGGATAATAAACCAATATAAATGTACCGGATATTACGGTAATCATATATTTTTGAGTTCATTAGTAATAGAAACATCAAATATAAGGGATTCTTCCCAAAGATGGACATGCCAACCAACAATTGAAATACACATTTGAAGTTATAAACAAGCAATCACCTAAATTATCCTTGAATTATTCCTTTCCCATCATGACAATTGTACAATTTCAACATCGGAATGTGTGAGGGATATCATTACATTTAATGTATTTATAAGGCAAAGTAATATTTAGATCAGCCACTTATGGGCATAGTTCGGGTACAAGACCTATAGGCCATTCTATTTTTGAAGTTAGTTCATAACGATTGGGTCAAGGCTTATTTTATAATTGTTTCAAATTTTCTTATTCAATTCATTTCCATACATCTTTAATGTTTATCAACAAGTAGACATATTTCAATCAAGGCATTTACTACACATAATAGCAACTAGGAGCATTAAACAAATTGAATTCTTCTTACCCAATTAGTATACTAACCTTCATTTAAAATGTGACTCAAAGCTTATACCATTTTGGTAGACACACCAAAATTAAACTCATATAATCATATGGAATTCACTTTTGAGAGAGAAAGTTCAGCCTACATACCTCGTTTGAGATTTCCTTAAGTCCTACTATCCTCTGAGACTCTTAGCAACGTCAATATCTTAGGAACATGGCAAATCGAACCACAAATTAGAGAGGTGAGCATATTTCAAGCTCATTTGAGCACATTTTCAAACACTAAGTTTGATTATGCTTTTAAAACCATTTTGTGAAATATCCTACCATCCTTTATCCCATCCTTAGCTCAAAACCTCACTAAACACTTTAAGAACTTATGCATGCAAGATATCAACTCATATCCTCTTGGATTACCTTTCTAATGGTCCACTCTAGTTATATTTAGTAATTAAGAGTTCAAGTAATAGAACCTTACCTCTTAGGAAGAAGACCTCGATACCTTTCTTGACAAATCTTCAAGGTTTAAGAAAGAACTTAGGAGAATTGTTGATGAAGAACTCCTTCTCCCTCTAGGACCCCCCCCTCTCTCTCTCTCTATCTATATATATATATATATATATATATAGAAAATAAACCTAAAATAGAGGGTAGCATATAATATATCGACATAGGGTCGGGTCAAAATTAGAAATAGGAGCCCCGACACAAATTTGTGATTGCATAATTGACATGCAGCCCGCAAGAGGGACCACAAAAATGGCCCCTAAAACCTAAACAAACTGCCCTGGTATGCAACAAGAATGCGCTCCACATACCTGTTCTGCAGTTACATAGTGCACTAAAAAATCGCTATTATGCGATGACTATGCAACCCACATATTGATTATGTGATTGCATAATTGGTTGCATAGTTGACCTCAAAATTTGCCAATATACTGCCTCACTCTGAGATGACTATGTGGTCCACATAGATTTTATGCGACCACATAATGGACCGCGGAAACGTGCTCTTCTGAAAAGCATTATTCCTTAACTTTTTAATGCACCAATTTGTCCAAAGGGTCCGAACACTTATTCCTAACTTGGCATTACGAGATCTCAGGTTTTGAGGAAAAAATTTCACGGGGTCATACATCCTCCCCTACTTAAGATCATTCAACCTCGATGAGGATCATGACTCACCTCAAACACCCTAACATGACTTATTTCCATCCTTACATACCTCAAGCCCCCAATTTTCATATGCCCCTCAATTATGCATAGTTATTAAGTGATTCACCTGCCCTTCCCAAACCAATACATTCAACTAATTATAGTATCCCGCCGAGAACTGAGAACTAACTTGCTCATCTTAAACCCTCAAACCAGAATAAGACTAGACATCATCAATGGAAACAACATAACTGAATCTAGAAGCCAGAGAGTAGAAGCGACCCTCTGAGAAAAGTCTATTACATTATCGTCCTCTTTCTCTTCCACACAAGATTTATAACCCATGACCACTAGCTCAGTTGGCGTACCAACATCACAATACTTGCCACAGCCTCAACACTACTATTCCTTGTACTAATAACATCAATAACAACAATTGGCTCCGCACCTTGGCGGTGTCCCTTTATATTGGATTCGGCTCTTCATCACACCCTCAAAATTCCAAATTTGACGAACTTCCTAAATTTTTGAAAATTCCGCCAGAGCTTCCGTTGTAACTGGGCCTGTCCACCTATCAAAGAACCTCAGGAACACTGTTTAACAATACATCTGTCACTAAGCAACTAGTACAACATGCCAATAACACAAATTTTCCACACACCTAATATTTCATTATCAAAGACAATACTTGCACATGAGCTGCACATATATAGGTCGTAACACACAGAAAGCACCTCTCGAATCACAACCATATGATATACAATTAAGCGAACACATAATTTCCCTTCCATAACTCAAACTTGATTAAACTCGCATTGCAATTAGCTACTCCCTATAAGCCTACTATCAATTAGTTCCACCTTCAACAATTCTCATCAGAATGATATACCAATGATTCCTAATTACCTCTTTCGACATATATACATGGAGCACCGCAACCATGGAGGGAAACATAACGATAGGGGGATATCATATTCATAACTTGACCCATCTTTTTCAAGGTTCCTTAAATTCTGAAGTGCACTACACCTACTTTACCCTTGTGAACAATTCACATAGCATCTTCCTAGAGGAAACCTTGAGAACAACGTGCTTACTTTATTTAACTCTAAATCTTTATGCCGGACACCCAAGTTGAACACTTGAAGACTTTTAATCATCATTGTGTGAGGGGCTAGAATGAGTAAGACTATAGAGTTCCTACCCAATACGATTAACCATGGAATGGTGCTACCTGTTGACATGCTTGAACCCATACCATTAATAGATTTACCACAAATAGGAACAATGAGGTTCGAGATTGGAGTAGATGTATCTCAAGAATCCATCAATGTAGAGGTGTTGAGCGGGGTATTTCATGAGGTTGTATTTTATTTTAGGAAACATAAAACGTACTACGGATTATGATGACATGATTAATCATTGCGAAGAAATCATTGGTTTGAATAAATGAGGCATGGAGTTTAAACAACATATCAACAATAGAAAGTATTTATGGAGGAATATTCAAGTACCCGCCACCGGTCGTCTCCTGGAGTGTAGGAAAGATCGATTTATCAAGAATGGGAATACTCTAGCACTTTGAATGAGATAGGGGTTTCAAAGCATGAAGTTGAATTACTCTCCGAATATTAACTAATGCAAGGAATTGGTGCCACAATCCTATTAGAACAAAATAAAAGTTAAACAGTCGTGAGATTAATATAGTTCAAATGGCTCAACCCTTTTCAATATTTGATCCTATAAGAAAGTGCTGAAAGTACGAAAACTAGTCTTTCAAATTAATATGATATGTGCCAAATCCAAAACATCTAATACGAACCTCTCACAATTGAATCCACATTGCTAGGACTCCTCAATAATTGGGGGAGGGGGGAGAACTATGTGCTGGCTAGAGAGGGAATAAAATCTTTTTTATGAGATTGACACAGTTTTGTTATCATAATTCTCTAGCTGCGATACTGGACCACTTCATGGGAAACTTCAATACTAGGAAAAAGGTGAGCTACTTATTGCGGAACAATTTAAGTGAGCATGATAGGCATACTACAATGGCCAAAGAAAAGATCTTCTTATGGCGGATTTGTGAAAACCCCAAATATCTCAGGAACTTATATAGATGAATCTACTTCAACTGATATGCACACATGTGATAGGAGCTAAGATAGGCTCTCATGTTACCAGATAATGAAAATACTTCATGATAATATTGACGAAGGAGCAAAGTGATTGTTTGAACCATAGAAGCCATCTGCATCAGGGAGGAAAGAGTGACTCAAGAAGGATTACAACACCGGGCTGCTTTTCATTGAATTTCACACCACACAGGAAAATATTACGATGGTTAATACGTAAGCACAAGTGAGTAGATGTTATCCTTTTGAATAAAATGACCTGTAGAAATTTAGCAGATATAGTTCCTTGGTGAGGGTCTAGGAAAGCCAGTAGAAATAGTTACCTTTCGGATTCTGACTCAATTCAGAAAATCATCATATGACTCAAGTATGATATTTGCGATAAAGAGGCTTCACAAATATTTCATCTCGTTAAAGTAGATACATAGAATGGATCATAAGGTTGTTCTGTCTCTATCCCAATTCTCATAGCAATATAAGGATTGACATATGACAAAGCGAAGCCAGAGTCAATAAGGGCATACTCATCACAAGATTGAGAAGCCAACATACCTTTAACCATACTTGATAAAGCTTCCGACCCTTGATGTCCCCTCATAGCATAGAACCTACTGGGCCTTCCCAAGCTCAGAATACCACCCCTGGCTACTCCATATCATGAAGGAACTATAGATGAAGTAGCTGTAGAACTGGCTGGCTGCGCCACACCCCCTGCCCATGATCTGGCGATATGGATGACAATCTCTTTGAAGGTGACCTAATATACCACACTTATAGCTTACATTGTTACCATAGCGACATTCTCCCGGATGACATCTCCCACATTTCACACAATAGAGACAAGCTCCACTAAATTGACTCGCCCCACTAACCTGATACACACAATTTTTGCATACATTATAAACATCCACCTTATCCTTCCTCCAAGCTTCAAATGTGGGAGTACCAATTCTAGTATTGGTTTGCTATGCGGGCCCTTAGAATTGCCCCTATCTACCACCCTAAGCACGTTGCTGGGCATCCATACAACACGTTGTCAAATGTTCCTTCCTATATACCAGGCAGACCGGGATAGGTGTATCCAACCTAGGGCATTTATTCTTCTTATGCCCCCTCTTTCCACAACCATAACATATATCAAGAGTCATCGAACATCTTTCTAAGTGACGCTTCTTGCAAACTGAACAATCCGGATCCTTAGCACCAACAACCCTCTTTCGTTTCTTAGATGCTCCCACCATATGCTTTGGTGGTGTAGTGATATTGGCAGGGATAAGGACACATCCCTTAACAATAAGTTCTTCCAGTCCTTCTATGGCTTAATGCATCCTCCGTATGAACTCATGTGCAATCTCCCCCGAATTCAATGGCAGGGTTATTCCTTCCTCGATGATTCAGACTCGAGGATTACGCATCTAGAAAGATGAGACATAACAAGGAAATTAGATCTCTACCTTGAGCTCTATAGCATGATCCAGAATATCAAAGAAGGGTGAAATTCCGAAATATCCAAGTAGCCTCCAACTTATAGATGTGGTCGACTATACACCGATAAGAAGGACTCTACTAGTCACGGCTCCGAGACATCCTAGGACTTTAAAACCTTAGGCTTTGATACTAAGTTTGTCACGCACCAAAAACCATGGGACAAGACCGGTGCTCAACTGAGTAAACCTGACTGAGCAAGCCCGTTAGGTTCCATTCTATCGAATCTAGTTCATGAATAAAGTGGGAGTATTATCCCATTTTATCAAAACACTAAGAAATCTTCCATTAGAAAATTTTATTTCATTTTCCGTAATGAATCCATGCATAGTTTTTAAAATATTACAAGTTTACAAGTTTAAGGAAAAACATGCTTGTCAAGTACCAACATTTCTAATTTAAACTCCCAACAACAACAACCACCCACAAACAATCTACTGAGCCTCTAACTACAATGGAAGAGTAATAAGAAAATGCTGGCAACAAGGCTCCGTCTATATCTCAGAAAATAATGAGAAATTTATCAAAAGATACATGATAGGACCCCGGGATGGATAGGGGCCCACCAATACTGATTTGAAGAGAATACCGCTATCATTGGTCAATGTCGCCTACTGTAGAACCACATGTATCATAATACGATACAATGCCCCGGGAAAAAGGGATGTTAGCACCGTCAAATAGCACTAGTATGTAAGCTAAAAGTCCTCTTAAAGAATAGAATAACCGTACAAGCAAGAAACAAAGAAGCAGTACGTGAAAGTCAAGAAAATACAAGCTTCCAATTTGAAACAGGTAAGTCTTCTAGTTTACGAAAATAATATATACTTTTTGGTTGAGAGATCATTAGCACTGATATGTATTATACCACCATATTTGTTAGCACGGAGTCCGATCACGACCCGATAGGCTAGGTCATCCCCTATGAGACATATACCACATTCGTAGTTTCCAGTTTTGAATTTCTAATTTTGATTTCCTGCACAATACCGCCATATGTGCGGCATGGTGTCCAATTACAGCCCGATCGGCTAGGCTGCCTTCCCACATATGTCGTATAGATAGGCGTTACGAATTTACAAATGTTACCATATCCATCCTAATTAAAGGGAATAACCACGATCTACACCTATACCCACAAGTGTAGTTTCAAGTACGAGCCTTATGACCCACCCTTCCTCGATTTTTCTAATGGCACCCCTAAAAATATTTTTGATTAGATATAATATTACACACAATTGTAGTATAAATATTGCATAAATACAACCATTCTTACCTTAATACCTTTCATGTTTCATAGTTTTTAAAATGTCCTCAATCTCTCTCGATAATAGTATTTCCTTGGCCCTTTGGACCTTTCACAAAATTCAACTTTTCCATGGCACAGAGGCCGCATTTGGTTATCCATATTCTCATCTCCTTTGTTTCCAAGGATCACCAACCAATATCAATGTACCGAATATTCTGAAAATCATATATTTTTGAGTTCATTAGTAATAGAAACATCAAACACAAGGGATTCTTCCCAAAGAGGGACATGCCAACCAACAATTGAAATACACATTTGAAGTTATAACATGTAATCATCTCAATTATCCTTGAATTATTCTGTTCCCATCATGACAATTGTACAATTCTAACATCGAAATGTGTAAGGACTAGAATTACATTGAAGGTATTTATAAGATAAAGTAATATCTAGAACAACCACTTATGGGCATAGTTCGGGTAAAAGACTTTTAGGCCATTCTATTTTTGAAATTAGTTCATAAGGTTGGGTCAAGGCTTATTTTATAATTGTTTCACATTTTCTCATTTGATTCATTTCCATACATCTTTATAGTGTATCAACTTGTAGACATATTTAATCAAGGCATTAAGTACACATAAGAGCAACTAGAAGCAGTAAACAGATCGAATTCTTCTCACCCAAGTAGTATACTAACCTTCATTTAAAATGCGACTCAAGGCTATACCATTTTGGTAGACAAACAAAACTTAAACTCACAAAATAATACGGAATTCACTTCCGAGAGAGAAAGTTTAGCCTACATACCTCGATTGAGATTTCTTTAAGTCCTACTATACTCCGAGATTTTAGGAACGTCAATCTCTTAGGAACATGGCAAATCGAACCACCAATAAGAGAGGTTATCATAGTTCTAGCTCATTTGAGCATATTTTCAAATACTAAGTGTGCATTATGCTTTTAAAACCATTTTGTGAAAGATCCTACTATCCCTCATCCAATCCTTAAAACCATTTTGTGAAAGATCCTACTATCTCTCATCCTATCCTTAGCTCAAGACCTCACCAAATACTTTAAGAACTTATGCATGTAAGATATCCACTCCCATCTTCATGGATTACCCTTCTAAAGGTCCATTCTAGTTATATCTAGTAATTAAGAGCTTGGATTATAGAACCTTACCTCTTAGGAGGAAGACCTAGGTGCCGCTCTTGACAAATCCTTATGGTTTAAGCAAGATCTTAGGATAAATGTTGATGAAACCCCTTCTCCCTCTAGGACTCTCTCCCTCGATATATATATATATATATATATATGCATCAGAATATAGCCCTAAAATATAGGGTAGCATATAATATATCTATATGGGTTTGGGGGTTAGAAAATAAGAAATTAGGAGCCCCGACACAAATCTCCGATTGCATATAGCGATCAAATAATTGACATGCAGCCTGCAAAAGGGACCGCAAAAATGGCCGAACTGAACAAACTGCCCAGATATGCAACAAGAATGCAGTCCACATACCTGTTCTGCGATCGTATAATGCACCATAGGACTGCTCATCGCAAAATTTCAAGGATATTATATGATGACTATGCGGCCCGAATATTGATTATGCAATTGCATAATTGGCCGCATAGTTGACCTCAAAATTAACCAACATTCTACCTCACACTGCGATGACTATACGGTCCGTATAGCTTTTATGCAACTGCATAATGGACCACAGAAACACGCTCTTCTGAAAAACATTATTCCCTAACTTTTTAATGCACCGATCAGTCCTAAGGGTCCGAACACTTATTCATAACTTGGCTTGAGATCTCGGATATTGAGCAAAAGGAATTCACAGGGTCTTACATCCTCACCCACTTAAGATCGTTCAACCTCCAATAAGAATCCTGGCTCGCCCCAAACACCCCAACATGACTTATTTCCTTCCTCACATACCTCAAGCCCCCAATTTTCACAAGCCCCTAAATTATGCATATCAATATACTTATCAAGTGATTCTCCTGCCTTTCCCTAAGCTATACATTCAACTACTTATATTATCCTATGGAGAACTGAGAACTAACTTGCTCATCTTAAACCCTCGAACGAGAATAAGAACTAGACATCATCAATGGCAACAACAAAACTGAATCTAGAAGCCAAAGAGTAGAAGCCACCCTCTGAGAAAAGTCTATTACATTATTTTCCTCTTTCTCTTCCACACAAGATTTATACCACGTTACCACTAGCTCAGTTGGCGTACTAACATCACAATTCTTGCCATAGCCTATACACTCTCTTCCTTCTATTAACAACATCAACAACAATATTTGGCTCCCCACCTTGGCAGCGTCCCTTTATATTGGATTCGACTCTTCATTCACACCCTAGAAATTCCAAATTTGACTAGCTCCCTAAATTTCTGAAAATTTTGTCAGAGCTTTCTTCGTAACTGGGCCTATCCACTTATTAGAGAACCTCAGGAACATAATTTAACAATACAACTGTAGCTAAGTCAGTAGTACACCATACCAATAACAAAGATTTTCCACATATTTAATATTTCATTATCAAAGACAATACCTGCACATGAGCTACACATATACAGGTCGTAACTCACAGAATGCACCTCTCGAATCACGACCATATGATATACAATTAAGCGAATACATATTTTCCCTTCCACAACCCTCAACCTTGATTAAACCCAAATTGCGATTAGCTACTCCCTATAAGTCGACTATCCATTAATTCCACCTTTAACAATTCTTACCGGAATGATATACCAAGGATTACCAATTACATCCTTAGACATAGATACATGGAACATTGGAACCATGGAGGGAAATGATACGATAGGGGGATATCGTACTAATGACTTGACCCATCTTCTTCATGGTTCCTTAAATTCAGAAGTGCATTACACTTACTTTACCCTTGGGAACAATTTGCATAACATCTTCCCAAAGAAAACCTCGAGAACATCTTGCTTACTTTCTTTAACTCTAAATCTTTATGCCGGACACCCGAGTTGAACACCTGGCGACATTTAACTATTATTCTGTAAGGGGCTAGAATGAATACGACCATAGAGTTCCTACCTGATATGATTAACCATGGAATGACACTACTTATTGACATGCTTGAACCTATACCTTAATAGATTTACCACAAATAGGAACGACGGGGTTCGAGATTGGACTGGAAGTATCTCAAGAAATCATCAATGTAGATATGTTGATTGGGTATTTCATGAGGTTGTATTTTATTTTAGGAAACATAAAACTTACTACGGATTATGATGAAACGATTAATCATTGCGATTGAATCATTGGTTCAAAACAATGAGGCATGGAGTTTAGACAACATATCAGCAATTGAAATCATTTACGGAGGTATATTAAAGTACGCGCCACCGGTCGTCTCCTGGAGTGTAGGAAAGATCGATTTATCAAGAATGGGAATACTCTAGCACCTTGAGTGAGATAGGGGTTTCAAAGCATGAAGTGGAATTATCCTAATATTAATTGATGCAAGGAATTTGTGCCTAATCCTATGAGAATAAATTAGAAGTTAAACACTCATAAGATTACTATAGCTCAAACCGCTCAACCCTTTCTAATATTTGATCCTATATGAGAGTGTTAAAGATACGACAACTTGTCTTTCAAATTAATATGATATGTGCCAAATCCGAAACATCTAATACGAACCTCTCATGATTGAATCCACGTTGCTAAGACTCCTCAATAATGAGGGGTGGGGTGGGGTGGGGGAACCATGTGCTAGCTGGAGAGGGAATAAACTCTTTTCTATGAGATTGACATGGTTCTGTTATCATAATTCTCCGTTTGTGATACTGGGCCACTTCACGGGCAACTTCAATACTAGAAACAAGGTGAGCTACTTATTGCGGAACAACTTAAGTGAGCATGAAAGTCATACTACAGTTGGCAAAGAAAAGATCTTATTGTGGCAGATTTGTGAAAACCCCAAATTTCTGAGAAACTTACATAGATAAACGATATACTTCAAATGATATACATATATGTGATTGGAGCTGAGATAGGCTCTCATGTTACCAGATAGTGAAAATACTTAATGATAGTATTGACGAAGGAGCAAAATGATTATTTGAACCATAGAAGCTATGCACACCAGGGAGGAAAAAGTGATTCAAGAAGGATTACAACACGGGGTTGCCTTTCATTGAATTTGGCACCACTTAGGAAAATTTTACAACGGTTCATGCATATGCACAAGTGAGTAGATGTTATCCTTTTGAATAAAATGACCTGTAGAAATTTATCAGATATAGTTCCTTGGTGAGGGTCTCGGAAAGCTAGTGGAAATTGTTACCCTTCAGATTCTGAATCAATTCAGGAGATCATCATAGGACTCAATTCCGCAAGAGGTTGCAAGTATGATAATTGTAATAAAGAGGCTTCACGAATAAATCATCTCGTTCAAAGAGTAGATACACAGAATGGATCATAAGGTTGTTATAACGCTATCCCAAATCCCATAGCAATATGAGGACTGACATATGACAAATCGAAGACAGAGTCAATAAGGGCATATTCATCATAAGATTGAAAAGTCAACATACATGTAACCATACCTGAGAAAGCTTCCGACCTTGATGTCCCCTCATAGCATAGAACTTGATAGGCCCTCCCAAGCTCTGAATATGACCCTTGGCTACTCCACGTCCTGAAGGCACTATAGATGAAGTAGCTATAGAACTGGCTGGCTGTGCCACACCCCTGCCCATGATATGGCGAGATAGATGACAATCTCTTTGAAGGTGACCAGACATACCACAATTGTAGCATATATTGGTACCATAGCGACATACTCTCGGATGATATCTCCCATATTTCACACAACGGGGCACATGCCTACAAAATTGACTCGCCCTACTAACGTGATACTCACCATTTTTGCATACATTATAAATATCCCCCTTATCCTTCCTCCAAGCTTCTAATGCGCGAGTACCAATTTCAGTATTAGTTTGCTTTGCGGGCCCTTGGAATTGTCCTCATCTACCACCCCAAGCACGTTTCTGGGCATACTCACAATACGTCATCAAATGTTTCTTCCTAAATACTGGGCAGATCGGGATAAGTTTACCCAACCTAGGGCATTTATTTTTATTGTGACCTATATTTCCACAACCATAACATATCTCAAGAGTCATCCAACATCTCCCCAAGTGACGCTTCTTGCAAACTGAACAATCCAGCTCCTTAGCACCAACAACCCTTTTTCATTACTTAGATGCTCTCACCACACGCTCTGGTGGTGTAGTGACATTGGCTGGGACAAGGATACTTCCCTTAACAATAAGTTCTTCTAGTCCTTCCATGGATTGGCGCATCCTCCCAACGAACTCATGCGCTGTCTCCCCCAAATTTAATGGTGTGGTTATTTCTTCCTCGCTATTTCGGACTTGAGGATTACTCATCTGGAAAATGGGATATAACAAGGAAATTAGATCTCTGTCTTGAGGTCTATAGAATGATCCGGAATATCAAAGAAGGGTAGAATTCCTAAATGTCCAAGTAGCCTCCAACTTTTAGATGTGGCCAAGTACACACCGATAAGAAGGACTCTACTAGACACGGCTCCAAGACATCCTAGGACACTTTAAAACCTTCGTCTCTTATACTAAGTTTATCACACCCCAAAATTCGTGGGACGTGACCGACGCTCAACCGAGTAAACCCGACTAATCAAGTCTGTTAGGTGTCATTCTACCCAACCTAGTTCATGAATAAAGTGGGAGTGCTATCCTATTTTATCAAAACACTAACCAATCTTCCATTAGAAACTTTCATTTCATTTTCCGAAATGATTTCATTCATAGTTTTCAAAATGTTAAAAGTTTGCAAGATTAATGAAAAATATACTTGTCAAGTACCAACATTTCTAGTCTGGACTCACAAAAACAACCACCACCCGCAAATAGTCTATGGAGCCTCTATAGAAGAGTAATAGGGAAATGCCGACAACAAAGCTCCGGCTATACCTCAAAACGTGAAGAGAAATTTAACAAAAGATACATGACATGACCCTACGATAGAGTGAGGCCGGCCAAGACTACTGGGAAGAGAATACTGCTATCACTGGTCGATGCCGCCCGTTGTGGAACCACCTGTATCATAAAATGATACAGCACCCCCGACAAAAAGGGACTTTAGCGCTATCAAAAAGCACTAGTATGTAAGCTAAAAGTCCTTTTAAAGAATAGAATAACCATACAAGCAAAGAAACCATGAAACATTAAGTCAAAGTCATACAAGCTTCCAATTTGAAATAAAGTAAGTCTTCTGGTTTATGAAAATAATATATAATTTTTGGTTGGGAGATCATTAGCACCGATATGAGTTATACCACTTTATTTGTTAACACAGAGTCCAATCATGACCCGATCGTCTAGGTCGTCCTGTTGGAGAAATCTACCAGAATCACGGTTTCCAGTTTTGAATTTCTAGTTTTTGATTTCCAGCAAATACCACCTTGTGTACGGCATGGCGTCCACTCACGGCCTGATCGACTAGGGAGCCTTCCAACATATGTCATGTGGGTTGGCATTACCAATTTACAAATATTACCAAGTTCATCCCAATTAAGGGGAATAACCATGATCCACATCTACACCGACACGCGTAGTTTTATGTATAAGCCTTATGACCTACCCTTCCTCCATTTTGCTAATGATACCCACAAAAACATTTATGATTTGATTTAATATAACACACAATTGTAGTAACAATATAACATAAATACGACCATGTTCACCTCAATACCTTTCACATTTTATAGCTTTTAATAATGTCGTCAATCTCTCTTGATAATAGTATTTCCTTGGTCCTTTGGGCCTTTCACAAGATTCATCTTTTCAATGACATGAGGTCACATTTGGTTTTCCATATCTCATCTCCTTGTTTCCAAGGATCACCACCCAATATCAATGTACCTAATATTTTAGGAATCATATATTTTTTAGTTCACTAATAATAGAAACATCAAACACTAGGGATTCTTCTCAAAGAGGGACATGCCAACCAACAAATGAAATACACATTTGAAGTTATAAACAAGCAATCACCTTAATTATCCTTGAATTATTCCTTTCCCATCATAACAATTGTATAATTTCAACATCGGAATATGTCAGGACTAGCATTACATTGAATTTATTTATAAGGCAAAGTAATATCTAGAACGACCACTTATGGGCATAGGTCGGGTACGACATATTTAGGACATTCTATTTTTGTAGTTAGTTCATAACGGTTGCGTCAAGGCTTATTTTATAACTGTTTCATATTTTCTCATTCGATTTATTTCCATATATCTTTACAGTTTATCAACAAGTAGACATATTCAAGCAATGCATTTAGTACACATATAAGCAACTAGCAGCATTAAGCAGATCGAATTCTTTTCATCCAATTAGTGTACTAACCTTCATTTAAAATGTGACTCAAGGCTATACCATTTTGGTAGACAAACGACACTTAAACTCACAAAAACCATATAGAATTCACTTCTCAGAGAGAATGTTTAGCCTACATACCTCAATTGAGATTTCTTTAAGTCCTACTATAATCCGAGACTCTTAGCAACATCAATATCTTAGGAACATGGCAAATCGAACCACAAATTGGAGAGGTAATCATAGTTATAGCTAATTTGAGCATTTTTTCAAACACTAAGTGTGCATTATGCTTTTAAAACCATTTTGTGAAGATCCTACCATCCCTCATCCCATCCTTAACGCAATACCTCACCAAATACTTTAAGAACTTATGCATGTAAGATATCCACCCCCATTCTCATAGATTACCCTTATAATGGTCCATTCTAGTTATATCTAGTAATTAAGAGCTTGGGTTATAGAACCTTAATTCTTAGAAAGAAGACCTTGGTGCCTTTCTTGGAAAATCTTCAAGGTTTAAGCAAGATCTTAGGAGAAATGTTGATGAAGAACCATTTTTACCTCTAGGACCCTCTCTCTCTCTCTCTCTCCCCCTATCTCTTTCTCTCTCTCCCCCTATCTCTTTCTCTCTCTCCCCCTATCTCTTTCTCTCTCTCTCTCTCTCTCTATATATATATATATATGCATCAGAAAATATACCTAAAATGGAGGGTAGCATATAATATATTAACATGGGGTTAGGTCAGAAAATTAAAAATTAGGAGCCCCGACACAAATCTGTGATCGTATATATGATCGCATAATTGACATGTGGCCCACAAAATGGACCGCAAAAATGGACCATGAAACCTGAACAAACTGCCCAAGTATGCAACAAGAATGCGGTCCGCCTACCTGTTCTACTGTCGCATAATGCACCACAGAAGTGCTCCTTGAAAAAACTCCAAGGAGATTATGCGATGCGGCCCGATATAATTAGTGGCATAGTACACCTCAAAATTAGCCAACGTACTGCCCCACTCTGCTGCTACTATGCACTGTACATAGCTTTTATGCGTCCACATAATGGACCGCAGAAATGTGTTGTTCTGAAAGACATTATTCCCTAACTTTTTTAATCACTGATCAGTTCAAAGAGCCCGAAATGCGGTGAAATTTCTAACACTTATTCCAAACTTGGCATTACGTGATCTCGAGTTTTGAACAAAAAAAATATAGGGTCTTACACCCTATTTGCTTATCCTTAAGTACACAGTTCATCACAGTTATGCCAAAGAGGTTACCATTGGGGATGATAGGGTGTTACGAATGTAGGGTCAGATTAATGTGCCTAATATGGATGGCCTTACGTGAGTTGATTATTGAAGAGGCCTAAAGTTTGCGGTATTCCCTACATCTAGGTGCCGTAAAGATGTATGAAGACTTGAGGCAACACTATTGGTGGATGATAATGAAGAAATATATAGTGGGGTTTGTATCTTGGTGTCTAAATTGTCAATAGGAGAAGTACGAACATCAGAGACCCGACAGTTTGATTCAGAGGCTTGAGATTCCAGAGTGGAAATGGAAGTGTATAACCATAGATTTCGAGGATGTTTGATATTTTTGGGTAATTGTGGATAAGTTGACCAAGTCCGTGCATTTTATTCTAGTTGGGACTACTTATTCTTAGAGCGGTTAGCTGAGATCTATTATCCACGAGATTGTTCGCCTTCACTGCCTGTCAATGTCCATAATTTTCAGATCGGGGCACACAATTCACCTTGCATTTCTAGAGAGTAGTGCAGAGAGAGTTAGGCACACCGGTTGAGTTGAGGACAACGTTCCACCCTCATACAGATGGACAATTTGAGCACACTATTCATATATTGGAGGATATGCTACGTGCCTTTTTCATAGACTTTGGGGGCTCTTGGGATCAGTTTCTATTGCTTACAGAGTTTGCCTACAACAACAACTACCAATCGAGCATCTAAATGGATCTGTATGAGGTTTTGTATGAGAGAAAATGTCGATCTCTGGTGGGTTAGTTTGACCTGGGTGAGGCTAGGCTATTGGATATTGATTTGGTTTAGGAGTCTTTGGACAAGGTTAAGTTGATTTAGGATTAGCTTCACATGGCGCAGTCTAGATAGAAAAGTTATGCCAATTGGAAGGTTCATGATTTTTCTTACATGGAGAGAGCGAAGGTACTACTTAGAGTTCCTCTCAGGAAGGGTGTTATGAGGTTTGGGAAGAAGGGCAAATTCTACCCTCGGTATATTTGGACTTTTGAGGTACTTGAGAGGATTGAAGAGGTGGCTTACAAGCTCGCATTTCCGCCTAGTCTATCGAGTTTTCATCTTACTTTTCATGTTTCAATATTTCCGAAGTATGTCGGTGCTTCGCCTTCTAGTTTGGACTTTACCACAGTACAGTTAGATATGTATTTGACTTATGATGTGGTGCTGGTGGCCATTTTCGATCGTAATTTGTAGGTTGAGATCAAATAATATACCTTAATTGATGGTGCAGTGGAGAGGGTAGCCAGCCGAGGAGGCTACTTGGGAGACCAAGCAGGAGATGCTAAGCATATATCCACGCCTATTTGAGACTCTAGATATGATTCTAGACCTATTGGAATATGAATGTTCGTTTAAGAGAGGGAGGATTTACCAAACCGGTCTGTTGTTTTGAGTATTATAGCCATGTTCCCCCATTTGTTGCTTAAAATATGCTCATTTTTTGTTATGTGACTTCCTGCGATGGCTAGTTTAGTTCCAAAGATGATTAGGAATGAATTGGGACACTTAGTCCTAAGGTTGGAAACCTAAATGGAAAGGATTGAACAGATGTTGACTTAAGTGTAAATGTCACCGAAATAGAGTTTTGATAGATTTGTATGGTAATTTTGGACTTATGAGTGCGTTCAGATGTTGATTTGGGGGTCCATAGATGATTTTGGGTTGAACTGGCGAAAGTTGAAAAAATAGAAGTTTGGAGAGTTGAGAAGTTTTACCGAGACTTAACTTTGTGGTTACCAGCTCGTATTTTTTTTCTAGAAGTTGGACTAAGTCCTTTGTGTTTGAGGCCTCAACTAAGTTCGTATGGTGTTTTAGGACGGGTTGGTAGGTTTGGATGGAGTCCCAAGGGCCTTGGGGATGATTCAGATGGATATCAAATTGGATTTTGATTTAGGAATAGTTTTGGGCATCTAATATCTAGTGCCATTGCACATGCTGAGGATTGGTTGCAGGTGCATGACTGGAGAAGCGAGTCAGTGGCTGCATGTGCAGTCTAGAAGGAGCTGGGCAGTGGTCACAGGTGAGAGGGTATTGTCTACACCTACGCTTTTGTAGATGCGACTGGTGTTCCGCAGTTGTGAAGGTGAGTTGGGGCTTGCTGGGTTGTAATCGAAAAGGTGTTCCGCAGAAGAGGAGTCTCACCCATGGAAAGGAGGTCATAGAAGCAAGGTACGAGGACTTAATTGAGCTCCTTACGCGTGGAGTTTTCACCGCAGATCCAGATTTTTAGGCCGCATGTGCGAAAGGACTAAGCATAATATAAATCGAACGGTTTGAAGCTTTTCTCATTTTTAGATTTTGCAAGCTCGGTAGGAGGCGACCTTTGAGAGAGATTTCACGGGATTTCTTGAGGTAAGCCACTTTTGGCTCTTTTTATCTATTTATAATGAATACCCATTGAAGTTCCCTTATAGATTTGGTATTTTCGAGGTGAAAAATTGGTGATTTTCACCCATGTATTGGAGAGCAATTATTGGAGATTTGAGTTACAATTTGGTGTCAGTATTTATTTTTTTGGTATTGTTGGACTCGTGGTTGAATATGTGTTCAAATTTTTTTAATTTTGTTTGATTCCAAGATGTAGTCTAGGGTTGACCTTTTAAGTTGACTTTTTGACTTTTGTTGAAGAACTTACCTTTATCATATGGAATTGATTCTTACATCTTGTGTTGATTGTATCAAGTTATTTATGGCAAGATTCGAGTAGTTCGGAGGCCAATCACAAGGCAGGGGATTGTTGAAGTAGAGATATGTATGGTTTACGGTAAGTAACACTTCTAAACTTCATCCTGAGGGTATGAATCCCTCAATTACATGTTATCTGATTGGCGTTGAGGTGAAGCACATGCTAGGTGACGTGCGTATGAGCGTGCACCGTAGAAATTGTGACTCAATCGATTTTGTGGAACTGTGCAGTCATCTTATATGAGTATTATTTGTGGTACCCTTTATGTAATAGAGGAATTGAGCTATGATTCATGTTAGATATTATGCTTAGGCTTTATGCTGGTATTGATTGGACCTACATTGGTTGTTTTTCTATTGAATTACTTGCTTAATTTGCAATTATGAACTCAGACACATCTATCATTTGCATATCATATCTCAGTCTCTATTATCATTTATTGATACATCATGTTATCATGATATTTGTGAGCCCGATAGGATGAAGAGATAGATGATTGAGTGAGGCTGATGGCCTGATTGTAAGTGATGTTTACGGGATCAGGCCACACACCGCATCAAGCTTTATTGGTTCATGCTATGATTCGCTTATTTAGCACTTGGACAGGAACTACCCCTCTAGCGTTTGACTTACCAAAAGTGAGCGCAAGTACCTACTGAGTGCGAGTGCTAGTTTGTATGTCGAGAGCGAGTACCGAGCGATTTGGAGGACTGAGTGAATTAATACACCGAGAGTATGTATATGAATTTATCACTGTGTTGCATAACAGTTGGCATGAATAATTGACATGTTGACACATAGATGTATCATTCAACATATGAGTAACACTTGGCCTATTTTATCCGTGATGAACTTAAATTGTTAAACTTGAAAGCATGTCCACATTTTTTGTGTTATTTAAATCTATATTTGGAATGTATCTGTTGAGCTCGTCATAGTTTTCAGCCTAATGTTAGTCTCGTTACTTATTGAGTATATTGGGTCGGTTTTACTCATACTACACTCTGCACTTCGTGTGTAGATCCAGGTACTTTCGGGTACGACGATTTCTAGCTTTAGAGCTTCATCTGTTTGACAATATTGAGGTAGCTTCTTTGGCATCTGCAGAACTTGACTCTTATTTTTTCATTTAGATGCTCATTTACCTAGTGATACCCGAATATTTAGGGAATATTGTATTGAGTCTCGGTATTTTCTTATCAGTAAATGATGAGACTTATTATTTAAACTTATTTAAGTATATTTTAAATTAAAGATGCATGGTTATTTTGAGTGGTTGACTTGCCTAGTATTGTGATAGGTGCCATCACGAAATATGTGGTTTTGGGTCATCATAACCTGTTAGTGCTACACAACCCAGAGAGACACCCACTATGTCGTCACAGGGGTTTAAGAGGTTGGACAAGTTCACTAAGTTCTTTCCTATTCATTTTAGCTTCTCAACTTCTGAGTATTCTGATGCCATGAGGTGTTTCGCAACATTGGTATTGTGGAGTCCAATGGAATCGACTTTGTAGTGTGTTAGATGACCAATTCTACCAAGAGGCGGTGGCAGGATTTTGGGTGAGGCATGATAGCATGATCACCTCCACTCACTTAGGATTAGTTTTCATTGCAATTCTTGGACAAGTTGATTCTTTTAATCTAAGAGAGGAGTACCATAGGAAGTTTGAGCACCTCTAGCAAGGTAGCATGACCACTACCCAATATGAGACCAGATTAGTGAATCCATATGGCAATGCAGCTATCTTAAATCTTACTATTAATGAGAGGGTGAGGAGATTCATTGATGGTCTTACTTCTGGAATCAAGATATAGATGGACAAAGGAGATTAGGGAGGATATTTCTTTCAAGCAGGTGGTAGATATTGCTAGACTTGATTGAGATGATTTGTTATTAGGGTAGATAGTAGGTATTTAAGAAGATGTCTTGTCATTTTGGTGTTTTTAGTGGTGCCTCATTTAGAGGTTCACTTGGTAGAGTCCATCCTCATAGGTTAATTCAGTCATATCTTCAGGTAGCACATAATGCTTCAGGCAGTCGTGGTTATTATGGATCTTGTCATGAGCAACCAATATTTAGTACACCTTCAGTTCCTATCACTGCACTACCAATAAAAAGTTACTACGACAATCGTTTGAGTTATTAGGGGTCATCCCAAACGTAGCAATTGGGTAGCCGCGGTTTGCTTTGAGTGTGGCGAACAAGGTCACATCAGGATGTGCTATCCTAGGTTGATGAGCAGCAGACCACATCAGGGTACTCGTGCCATGATTCTGGCACCGATTGCTCTACTTCCCATATTGCCAGCTAGAGGTGGGGGTCAGGTAGCTAAAGGTCATGGTCAGGTCGTTAGAGGTGGAGGCCTACTAATTTGAGGTTGTCCAAGAGGCGGAGGTCATAGTGGTGGGGCTTAACCCATTTTTATGGATTCCTAAATAGACTTGAGGCAGAGTTAATTCGTGCCATCATCCAAGGTATTATTCCAGCTTGCCATAGTTACGCCTCAGTTTTATTTAATCTGGGCTCTACTTATTTATACGTGTCATCCTATTGTTCTTTATATCTGATTATGCCTTGTAATTCCTTGAGTACTATTATTTATGTGTCCACACATGTGGAATATTCTATTGTGGTAGATCATGTTTATCACTCGTGTGTGGTTTCTATGGGGAGATATGAGACTAGGGTAGACCTTTTACTTATTTATATAGTGGACTTTGATATTATCTTGGGCATGGATTAGTTGTCACCTCATCATGCTATATTGGACTATTACTCCAATACTATGATGTTAGCTATGTTGGGGTTGCCTCGATTAGAGTGGAGAGGGACTTCAAGCCATTCTACTAGCAGGGGTATTTCATATGTGAAGGCCTAGCGTATGGATGAGAAGTGACGTTTTGCATATTTGTCCTATATCCGTGATATTAGTGTAGAGGTTCCTTCCATGGATTTGGTTCAATAGTGCACGAGTTTCCAAAGGTGTTTCCTACAGATTTGTTGGGGATGTCATAGACAGATTTATCGATGTTTGTATTGACTTGGAGCCGGACATCCATCCCATTTCTATTCAACCATACCATATGGCCCAAATTGAGTTGAAGGAACAAAAAGAGCAGTTGTTGGATTTTCTTGACAAGGATTCATTAAACCTAGTGTCTCGCCTTGGGGTACGCCAATGTTCTTCGTGAAGCAAAAAGACGACTCTATGAGGATGTATATAGACTATCGAGAGTTGAACAATGTCACTATCAAGAACAAGTATCCACTGCCGAATATTGATGACTTATTTGACCATTTTTAGGGTGACAAAGTGTTCTAGGTGATTGATTTGAGGTCTAGCTACCATTAATGAGGATTAGGGCATTAGATATCCCTAAGACAGTTTTTAGACTTGATATGGTCGCTACATGTTATTAAGATGTAGCTTATATGATGGGTAAGAAGGTTCTCCTTGAAGTGTTGCCTATGAATGGAGTGATGTGGTTTGGGAAGAAGGGCAAGTTGAGCTCGAGGTTTATTGTTTAGTTTGAGACCCTAGAGAGAGTTGGAGAGGTTGCTTATATGTCACGCCTCGACCTCGGGGAGCATAACCGGCGCTCAACCGAGACAACCCAGCCGAGCAAGCATGTACAGTACCTTCTACCCGAGATCTTTCTTGGATAAAGAAAAGATCTATTTCATTAATTTGACAATAAGGAAGATCACGTGAACAACACCAATTCAATATCATTAATTACATCATTCATGAATTTCAAAATGCATACACTTTCATAGTTTAAAATAGAACATATGGTAAAATTGCAACATTTGTAGTTTGACTTTCTCAACACCAACATAGAACCCACACTATGTCTAAGGAGCCTCTAATAGATACAAAAGAGTATAATGATAGTACCGGCAACAAGGTTTCGGCTATACCACAAGACATAATACACAAGGAACAAAATATACACAACCCCGAAATAAGGTGGGCTCACCAAGTCAGTTGGGAAGAGGGTGTACCGCTAACACTGATCAAATTTGTATGCTGTGGAACCACCTGCATTTATTAAAGATGCAACGCCCCCTGAAAAGAAGATGTTAGTACATATGGACTAGTACTAGTATGAATGACTGAACACGCTCTCAGTACATCGAGTAATAAAGTAAGGAGTACTAATTATGAATTCAATGGGATCCTCACTTAAAATCAAGACATCAAATTAGGAGCAAGAAAAGTTTTCAAGTAAATTTCTATATTTTAGGTTGGGAGATCTTTAGCACTGATATACCATCATGATTTTAGCACGGAGTGCGATCACGTCCCAATCGGCTAGGATGTCTAACACAAAGACATCAACCACAATCACAATCAGTATAACAACCTCAATCATTAACTCAATCACAATCAGTATCATAACCTTTATCATTAACTCAATACAATTTCAAGCACAATCGCCACCATGTGTGTGGCATGGCATTCAATCACAAGCTGACCAGCTAGGCCGTCTCACCACAATTCCATGTGTATCGAAACCACCGTTTTATAGCATTAATCTTATCCCAATGAAGGGGAATATTCTCATTACATCAATCTCATCCCAAGTAAGGGGAATGATCACAATTCACTCCTACACCGGCACATATAGTTTCGGGGTTAGGTTATTTCGACCTAACCTTTCATGGTGACTAATGATATTCCCAAATTATTTATTATTTAGAGGATTTACAACTCATTTCAATATCTTTTACATGTCTCTTAATTTCGTTGGCGCTAGTGACTCCAAATATAATATCATTCTTGGCACGTTGACCGTATTTCATATTTCATGCTCATCTCTTTCACTTCCAAACATCATCATGGATCATCAACAACAAATCATTTCTACTCAAGACTTTAAGTACAAATGTGACTGAATAAGAGTCTTAAGAACATTAAAATTTCCTACACAATATGGCATAAAAGCTTTCATTTGAAACATGACTTGAAGTTATAACATTTGGATACACAACCCATACTTTGAACACATTCTCAAGTGGTAACATAATATGCCAAGAGCAGTTGGACCATGAGCATATATCTTTTGGAACAAGGCTTATTCGGAACACTGAATTTATAATGAATAACTTTGGATTTACAAAGACATCATGGTGTTCAATTCCAAAAGAGAAGTTTAGTCAACACACATTACCTTGAGCTTTCCTTAAATCACTACACAGTTTTAAAAATCCTAACAAGATTGATCTATTTAGAGACATGATACATCGAACCACAATTAGGAAGATTTTCATAGGTTCTTCTCACTTAAGCATTTTATCAAACATTAGGTGTACATTAAGATTTCAAGGTCCTCTTACTATGAATTCCTTCATCCCACAACCCAATATCCACCCGTTTAAGCTCAACAACCTTCCCACAACATTATTGGTACCTGAATGCATAGATAACACCCCATACCTAAGAATTAACTCCCCATTATCCATCTTCTACCTCAAACTCGAAATTGACTATGGTATGTAACTTTACCTATTTTTTTCTCTCGTAGAACTGCACCCGCAAATGCAGGCTTTTTTATTTTTATAAATGAAAATCAAAAACAAAACCAACAAAGAGCATAGTCTTACATATAGCATGGTAGCCTTCCTTGCTTCCTTTCTGTTCCCGCATTATGTAGATTGCTGGACCTAATTCCCCATTGTGGAGATGACCTTTTTGGCCCATTCATGAGGATATTCATATCTCAACCTGTCTGTTATTAAGTTAACCGGGCAACAACTTTTCTTTTCTTTCCAGTAGTTGTTTTCATCTGTACCTTGTTTTTAAGTATGAGCTCCCTTCTTAATTGCATCATTAGTTCTATGTAAAGCCAGTGGCATCCTATTCGTTTACAATCATATATGATCAAATCACCTTGCTTCCTTTGAAAATGTGTCGCCAACGATGTCCATGATTGATTTTTCTTTTATTGTTGCATATGTTGTAAACATTGCTTATGTATTGGTTTATGACAAGTTCAGATGTCGTTAGAGATGGGGTCCTTATGCTTGTAATGACCAACGTCTCTTCCTGGAAATGAGCATATAGTGATAATACTACCCATAGAAGTTTACTGGCCTAATGAGGCATTGTTATCATAATTGTTCCTACAAAAATGAGCATGTTGTTAGGCATAAAACCGCCTCCCAATGTGCTTGATCGCAATCCCTTAAGACACGAGATATAATGATTTGCTAAACTGTTGCCCTCCCTTAAGACACGAGATATTATAAAGTTACACCCCTAAATAACATGTAGAATCTCCTCAACATTATTCTGCAACATTCCAAGGAGGTAGCCATTTCATTTCTACAATATTCTTCATGAACATAGAATCTGTTTGAAATATGAGTGCATGAATCATTTATACATATAGTATTGCAAGGCCTCCAAAATGGCTGAAGCTTCTATGTCATTATTTGTACAATGTGGAATCTCCTTACTTGGTGCATAAACTACATCTTCCTTCTCATCTCTCAACACAAATACTAGAGCTCCTTCCAGAATTTCCCCTGCATGCACTATCTCTATTGACCTTAATCCATCCTTTAACTGGAAATTCCCAGATTACTTTTTTTATACTTCAAATGTGGTGTATATTTCTCCAACGTTTGTGTCAGATCAGACCATTTTTGAGACATGATTTGCACTCTAGGCTTCCTTACCTTAACTAGTGATTGTAGGGTAGTTGATACATGATATATAACTCGACTGATCATCACCGTCTCACCATGCTTGTACATCTTGGATGAAGACCTTGTGACTTTTTCTTGTGAATTCGTCAAGACATGAGCAAAGATTGGAAACAATTAGCTTAGGAATCGCCCTCACTCTAGGCCACTTTCTTCTCTTTAAATTACTAGTTAGGACCAGCCAAAATAAATCACAGTTATTTTTAGAAAAACGGGATTGGGTGAAGTTTTCCAAAATGTAAACTCTACGAAGCCGATTCTGTGGTTGTAGACCGGACTACAAAATAGGTATTCGGTCTGCAAAGGGGGCCGCATAAGGGGTCCCAACAATTAATCAGGGATGGACAGTTCTGCGATCCACAGATCAATTCTATAGTCACATAATTGACCACAGAACATCCTTCCAAAGTTTTCTCATGCTGGGTCTGTGATAGGTTGTTGTCACGCCCTGACCTTGGGGGAGCGTGACTAGTGCTCAACCGAGATAACCCAGCCGAGCAAGCCTGATAGATTTCCTTCTACCCTACTTACCCATAATTAAAACGAAGATAAATTTCATTAATTAACACCAAGAGGATTCATGAACAACACAAATTGCATCACCACCAGTTACTTCATTTTAAAATCTCAAAATAACTTACACATTCACATTTGTAGTAAAACATGTTATACAAATACAACAAGGCTAGTTTGATTTTACCAACACCCATATATACAACCCACACTATGCCTATGGATCCTTTAGTAGATATAAAAGAGTACAATGATAGTGCCACAAACAAGGCTATGGCTATACCTCAAAACATAATACACACGGAACAAAAGATGCATGACTCCGAAATGAAGTGGGGCTCACTAAGTCAACTGGCAAGAGAGTGTAGCGCTATCACTAGGCAATGCCTCCCATTGTAGAACCATGATGAGTGGGGATTGTACCATTTATTTTAGTCTCTTTTCCTTAGGTTTTATGTCCGTTAATTATGATATGAGGTTATTTATGGTGTGTATTGCAAGATTTTCAGGTAAATGATGCCACGAAGAGAGTTGAATTCAATTGAAATGGAATTGAGCAAGAAAAATGTAAAATAAGTGCAAATTCCTTTAGTGATTCTGCATCTGCAGGATAGTGTGCACTTTTGCAACCTCGCATCTGCAAGGAAATGGTCTGCATATGCGGAAGAAGACCTTGAAGGCCCAATCCTCTTCTGTAAGTGAATTACCGCATCTGCGCTTGGGGTCCGCATCTGCATTCATGCTCCTACGCATGGATGTCCGCTTCTGCGGTGTACCTTGTTTCCATCAAATCTTGCTTCTGCCAGCCTCTATACGCATCTTCATAACCGCACCTACGGGGAATTTTCCGCAGGTTTGATCAATGGTCTTCAACTATGGATAGAATTTGCATTTCATATTTCTCCATTCCAAAGCAACAAATACACGACCTAGCTTATTGGAAAGAGTTCTTTGGCTTATTTTTCAATCTTTGAACTAGAGAAGACAAGTTTTGGAGCTAGGATTCTTGCACACACACTTGGGTCATTAAGATTTGAAGCTTTTGGTAGAGAATTTCTTACATAGTTATGTTCATCTCTTCATTTCTTTGCTTTGTATTGTATATCCAAGTGTGTGGTATTTTTTTCAACACTTGAAATCTTGTTTATGGGAATATCATATCTAAAGTATGGATTAAATATGTTGTTGTGCTTATGTATTCAACGATTTTTATTTATTATGAAATGTGTTATTGTCTCTTTAGTTATTCTTGTTCTTTAATGTTTCCAAATGGATTAGCTAACCCTAGGACTCACCCATTTACTTCAAATTAATTTTGGAAAAGATAATTTGGGGTTGTGAATGAATAAGTAACAAGAATTTGAGGCTTTAACCCTCATTTTATAGATTCTACCAAGGGATAGGATTGAACTACTTGTAGCCGTATTCGGGTGTGCTTAATCTCTTAATTGTCTTGGGGATAACTCTATTATGAAGTCTTGTTGGTCTTTGGAAGAAGCTAATATAAAATTATTACCCGAGGCTAATTAACATAAACTCACTCATATTTGTAAAATCATGAAATACATTTTATCATTACTTGAATATAATTTTCCTTGTATTCATGCTTGTAGCCATTGATCATGTTATTTTCGTTTCTAGGTTAGTTTATATTTTCGCATTTATATATAATATTTTCTCAAAATGTTTCTAAGTGTTTAGCTTAACATAACAAGTGATAATTCTCTTACACGCCTATTCGCCTACGTATTATTTTTTATGGGATTCGACCCCGACTCATAGTTGGGTAAATTATATTGCATGCAACCGTGTCCATTTACTTTTTAATAGTGGATTTGGACATCATCAAACCACCTGCATCTACTAAAGATGCAACGCCCCTAGCAAAGGGACGTTAGTACATGTCGAATAGTACTAGTATGAAACTAAAACACCTATTCAAGGACTTGTAAATACAACATGAATATGATGTATCACAGAAACAATAAAAGGGCTTAGATAGCCGTTAATGTCGAACAAATTTTTTAAAAACTTCCAATAACATTTATAAATTTCATGCCGGGGATCCTCTGTAACAAGCTTTACACAAAGAGGCCCCATCGCCTCACCCCAATGTATATGGGTGGAGGTGAAATCACAGTACCATAAGCTCTACATAAAGCGTCCCTACCTCCTCATCCCAATTTATGCGGGTGGAGGTATAATCACAATACCACAACTCTAGATAAAGCGGCCACGTCGCCTCACCTCTATATGTGCGAGTAGAGGTGCAATTACCGAATATGTGTGGGTGGAGGTGTATTCACAATTGACACACTTCGTATTCCCAAAACGATAATAGTTTGTACAGAATAATTCTCTTTCAGTAAACCGTTTGGCACCTTTGGCCTCAGATAGTGTAACTTCTTAAGGTTTCATCATATGACAAAGATATTTTTGCTCTCATTGATTTCGCGAAAGGTGGTCTTCCCAAAATGGGTATAACATAATTTAGTCACAATGGAAAAGACTTAACACATGAGGGTTCGAACATGTTAATCAATTTGAGGATCAATTTACTATCTAGACATCCCACCTCAACAGTATTTCAGGTTTGACTACACATGATGGAGTTTTTCATGAATACGTGAATTCCAATACTAGCAAAAAGAGTTTAGCCTTCATACTTAGAAAGAGATTTTCGTAGTGAAACAATAATCTCCCAACACTCCTAACGATGTCAATCTATAGAGTAGGAGAGAATTACAAGCACGATTAAGGATTCACATGGCAAGGGCTGTTACAACTATGACCCAACCTTTCCCTCAAAAAATTTCAACAACAAAACCACCCAAGATATTTCAACAACTTCCCCACATTCCTTATTATCTCATGCATGTGATAAATCTATTCTCACCACCTATAATGAACTCAAATCCAAAATTGAAGAATTGGGGGAAGAATTCTTACTTCTTTGAAGCCCTAGCAAATGCTTTTGATGAAATTCCAAGGTTGGATTAGAGTAGAGTAGTGAATCCTTAATCCTCTCTTTCATCTCTTTAGAATATCTTTTACCTCTCTCTAAAAATATCAGATAAACCCTAAAAATGACCCCCAAAGATTTTCTAAAATGGGATCTGGTAATTTCCAAAACATAAACTTGCTGAAACTGGGTCTGCGGTTACAGACCGAACCGCAAAACAGTCAAAAGGTCCCAAAACTGGGCTATTCGTATTGGGTCTGTGGTAGGTTTGCAATCCGTAGACCAGTTCTGCGGTTGAATAATGCGCCGGAGAACTCCTCTCCAAAAATCTTCACGCTGGATTTGCGATGGGTTTTGTAGCCCACGAAATGTTTATGCATCCGCATAATAGACTACAAAACAACCTCAAAAATTGGCCATTTATCTACCTCACTCTGCAATGGTTCTGTGGCCCATAGAGTGATTCTGCAATCGCATAGTGGACAGCAGAAATGCCCTTCTTTGCAAAAAATTTCTTCAACTTTCCGGCGTATTATTCAATCCAAAAAGTCCGTACTAGGTGAAATTTCACAATCCTCAAACATATTGGCTCACCTTGTCACCAAAAAACCTCGAGTTCTAGGTGAAATTGCATGGGCATTACATCCTCCCCTGCTTAAGATCATCCAATCTCGAATGAGGGTTAATACTCACTATTGGCATCCAATGTGACTCATTTGCTATGACACACCAGTAGTTCCATGTTTTTAACTAACTCCTTAAATTTCCAAAAATTTCGCCAGAGTCTCCCCTGTAATTGGGCCTATCCACCTTTAAAGAATACAAAAACCAATCCTAACAATATAATCACAACATAACAATGTAATACAATAGGGAAACAACACCGACCACAATGCCATTAAACATTACATTAACAAGGAAGAGTAACCTCGCTATAAGTGGTGTAGGGGAAGCATAATTTTAGAAAGTTAGATTTCAACATCATGGACACTTAAATAGCTATTCATATAAATTAGGATACTTCTTCTTCATTTCTTCCTCAGCCTCCCAAGTGGCCTCTTCAACTTGTTGGTTTCGCCATAGTACTTTCACGAAGACAATTTCTTTATTTGTTAGCATTTGGACTTGCCTATCAATAATGTCAACTGGAACTTCTTCGTAGGCCAGCTCTTCATTAACCTCAATAATCTCAACTTCCAGAATAAGCGACGTATCTCCGACCACCTTCTTCAACATGGACACATGAAACACCGGGTGCACTACAGACATCTCTAGAGGTAGTTCAAGCTTGTAAGCCACCCGACCAATCCTATGAATGATTCTGTACGGCCCAATATACGTTAGACTCAACTTTCCTTTCTTACCAAACCTCATTATTCCCTTTACAGGGAAACCTTTAAGAATACCCAATCATCCTCTTCGAACTCCAAGTCCTCGCAACACATATCTGAATAAGAGATTTGATGACATTGAGCAGTTACCAGCAGATCCTTAATGACCTTAATCTTCTTCGTAGCCTGATGCACAAGATATAGTCCTATCAATTCCACTTCCCCAATCTCGAACCCAGTGAGAGTACATTTCCTATAATATAAAGCCTCGAACGATGCCGTATGAATACTAGCATGAAAATTGTTGTTGTAGACGAATTCTACAAGTGGCAAATGACCATCCCAACTACCCTTGAAGTCAATAACATAAGTGCATAACATATCCTCAAGCGTTTGAATAGTACATTTTCCCTGCCCATTAGTCTGCGGGTAAAAGGCTGCACTAAGATTCACCTGAGTACACAAAACTTGCTGAAATTTCTTACAAAAGTTAGCTGTGAATTGTGTCCCTAGAGTTCCATGCAACGTGACTAGTTTCTTGATATACAACGGAGCATACTGCTCTGCAGTGTTGATAGCCTTAATAGGTAAGAAGTGTGCTGATTTCGTAAGTCAGTCCACAATCACCAAAATTGAGTCGAACTTGCAAAGAGTGAAAGTTAGTCCTACCACAAAATCCATGTTGATCATCTCCCATTTTTATATGGGAATTTATATGTTTTGGTCCAAACTACCGGGTGTTGGTGCTCGACCTTTACCTGCTGACAATTCGGACACACTACACTCCTATTCATATGATTCCACTAGTAATCTTCCTTAAGATCATGATACATCTTTATGGAGAGTGGGTGCCCAGGAATAGCTAGAAGTGTGAGCCTTATCGTGATTCTTTCCCGGAGACCATCCATATTTGGAACACATAGCCGCCCTTGGTACCTTAGTATGCCATCATCAATGACAAGAGAAAAATTCACGATCTTATGTTTATGAATATCCTCCTGCAATTGTACCAACAATGGATTTTTATTGTTAGTCCTTGACTTCCAAAAAGGTGATGATTCATCCCTATTTTGCACAATCGCTCCTCCTTCACTAGATTCTGCAAGACGAACTCCCAAACTAGCCAATAGATGAACCTCCTTAGCTAACGGCCTTTGATATGCCTCCAAGTGAGACAAACGTCCCATAGATTTCTGGCTAAGAGAATCTAGTAGAGCATTAGCCTTCCTCGCATATAGAGTATACCACAAACCCATCTATACCCAAACCCATATGTACCCTCTGGTAAGGTCAACACTGGCACCGTAGTCAACCTTGATTTCAGCTCTTGGAAGCTCCTTTTACAAGTGTCTTACCATTGGAACTTAACCGCCATCTATGTCAATTTAGTCAACGGAGAGTCAAGAATAGAGAAACCCTCTACAAATTTCCCATAATACCCAACTAAGCCCAAGAAACTGTAAATATCCATTGGAGTTATCAGTCTAGACCAATTCTTTACCGCTGCAATCTTCTGAGGGTCAATCTTGATTCCTGCTCTAGAGATATCATGGCCCAATAACATGATAGATTCAAGAAAAAATTCACACTTTGAAAACTTTGCATACAATTGGTGCTAATACAGGGTCTGCACAACCGCCCTGAAATAATCGGCATGGTCCTATCGACTCCGTGAACATTATAGAATATAATCAATGAACATTATCATAAAGAAATCGAGAAAAGTCTTGAAGAATCTATTAATAATATCCATGAAAGTTTTCACGGCATTTGTTAGACCGAAAGACATAACCAGAAACTCAAAGTGCCCATATCGTGTTTTGAAAGTTGTTTTCAGAACATCCTGTTCCCTAATCTTAAATTAGTGATACTCAGATCTCAGATCAATTTTGGAGAAGTACTTAGCACCCTAAAATTTGTCAAACAAGTTATCCATCCTTTGTAGCAGGTACTTATTCTTGATCATGACCTTGTTAAGCTACCTGTGGTCAATAATGTTGATCGCAAGTCTACGGTCCGCATACCATTTCTACGCTCGCATAATGCATCGCAAAAATCTGCTTCGAAAATCATCATGCTAGATCCGCAATGGTTTTATGGCTCGTGATATCTTTATGCGGCTGCATAATGGACCGTAAAATAAGCTCCAAAATTGGCTATTTCTATTCTTCACTTTGTGGCAGTTTTGCGGCCCGCAGAGTGATTATGCGGTCTCATAGTGGACTGCAGAAATTCCCTTCTTTGCAAAATATTTTTCTCAACTTCCCGGTGTACTGTTCAATTTAAAAATACTGTACTAGGTGAAATTTCACGATCCTCAAACATATTTTCTCACCTTGGCACCACAAAACCTCAGGTTTTAGGTGAAATTTCACGGGGCCTTATAGTTTGTAGCATGCGAAATGGTTATATGGTTGCATAATGGACCCGCAAAACAACCTCCAAAACGGGCCATTTCTCTGCTTCAATCAATGACATATCTGCGGTCCACTAAGTAATTTCGTGTCGCATAATGGACCGCAAAAATTCCCTGTTGTGCCAAAAGTTTTCTTTGACTCCCCAACGCATTGTTCAACCTGACTCATAAGTCTACCTCGGCTCAATGAAAACTCGGGTTTTTGGAGAAATTGTATGGGCCCTTGCATTATAGACTGCCATTTCCTCTTGTTTAGGAGCGATACATCCGATATTCCACGTTTTAATACTTTGGAAGTAACTTGAGGATAGTGTACATTTTTTGGTGTACAGCACGGTGCAACTTGATGAATATTTGGCATGTGAGGAGGAGCTGGTGGATATTCTAGCCTGATAGGTTCAAAAGTTTGATCTAAGAGTTTTTCTTTTGTGAAAGTGCAATAGAGAGGTCAGCCAATGGATGCAGCTACGTAGGAGTCTAATTCCGATATGCTGAACAGATACTCGCACTTTTTTACTAGTCCATATACTTTTCTATTTTCGCGCGATGACGAATGTTTCTTTTAGAGGAAGAGAATGTGACAATCCGATAGGTCGCTTAGGGTAATAGCTCTTATTTCTGTGTTCCAAGGCCTTATTCATTTGATGTTTCTTAATAGCGTACATAGTCTATGTTATTTTTCAAAAAACTTTCACGTAATTATTTGAAGAATATGTGATTTTTGGCTTTAAAAACTGCTTGAGTTGACGACGGCCAACATGTTAGCTTAACAAACTTGGATTGGTGGTTTGGTTATTCTGCCAGGTTTGCATTATGATTTAGGACTTGGTTGTATGCTCTGAAACGAATTCAGAAGTCCCTAGATTGATTTTATTTGTTTTGCCAACAATTAGCATTTTAATGTTTTGAAATTCCCTAGGTTTGCTCGTAGATTGACTTTATGGCTATCATGTTCGAATTTTTGTTTTGGGACTTTGAATGGGTTCATTTTTCTATTGGAAGTATTTTGGCAAAATTTGGTAGAATTCCAAGTTGGTTTAATAGGAATCAGACGCTTGGTTGTGTTTCTAGCTACTTTTCAATTTCCTTTATAATTTCATGTGTTTTAATGTCCGATTTGTGATTGCGATTGTAATTTTGGTATTTTGATCGCACGAGTTCGCTTTATGTTACTGCACTTGTCTACATGTTTGGTTTAGAGCCCGAGGTCTCAGATAAGTTATGTATAGATTTCATATCAATTTGAACTTGTAGAACTTCTATTTTTGGTGCCTACTGTCTTGTTCTTCGCGATCGAGAAAGGGAAACTTGGGCTAGCACTGGTTCTTCATCGTGATCGTGAAGTCCAGTCACGAACATGAAGCTATAGGGGTCTTAGCCTTTGCAAAGAAACAAGCGTCTCCCGAACGCGAGAGGTGATCTAGGAGAAGGCGGGTAGTTTCTCTTTGCGAACACGGTCCAGAGTTGGTGAACGCGATAGCAGGATATAAATTTAGGCTTTGCAAATGCAAAAAGGAACTTGCGAATGCGATGGCCTATTGGCCAGTGCCCTCCGCAAATGCGTCGGGTGCTTCGCGAATGTGAAGAACATTTGACGCCTAGCTATTTTCAAGTTGAAGGTCGGGGTTTTTAGTAAAACACCATTTTATTGAGCTAGAGCTCGGCCTAGAGGCTAATTATTTGACCTGTGGATAGTTTCTACAACTAATTTTGAACTATATTTGGCTACATTTGACTGGTTTGGAGGCTAATTATAAAGGAAAGGTCGCGGTTGCGTGTTGATTTTATTGTGGAAAGAGGTAAGTGTTGTGTCTAACCTTGACTTGGGGAAATTAGGACTTGTTGGACTAATTATTACGTGAATTGTGTGGGTAAATGGAGAATATGCAAGGTGATACGTGCATATGTGCCGTCATTGGGATAAAGCATGCTGGATTAGGCTATTTACTTATGTCTCTTTATTTATTCCATGTTATCTCTTGTTATATGCTTTTATTACTATGTGTCACTACTTGATTAATTGTTACTTGTTTTGATTTGCTCATTTCTCACTGAATATCTACTTACCTGCTATAAGTTCCTACTTTCCTTAATTTTTTATTCTCATTGTCACATGCTTTTACCTGCTCTTATTGTCCTATATTACTTGACGCACTCTATTATGCTAATTCGATTACGTGATCCATTTAGCTATTCTTGTATTGATGAATCGCTAAGGTTTGGGATTACGAGGTGTTGGATATTCTCCGTTGTATTGGTAGCTCTTTAATATTTCATACATTTCATTCACTTTTGTGTTGATATTTCCTAAATAGTGATGTTGAGTTATTTATGTAAAGAATCTGATACTCGAGGATCGGATTGCGCGCCAAAATGGTACATAAATGAATTGATATAGGGGATCGGGTAGCATGCCGCAATAGAATAGGAAACGATATAATATGATATTAGTTATGAGTTGTACGCTGAAAAAGGATATTGTGTTGAAACTTGGATCGCTTTACACACCGCAATAGATTTGATGTGTTGTAGTTGTCTAAGGTTGTGGAGTTTATTCTCGGTATTCTGATATGAGATGTGAGATGATGATATTCTGGGCTTCTCTGGTAGTTTACCTTCAGGTCCATTTATATGAATTTACTGCTTTTTATTGTTCCTATTTCCTGTTATTACATTTCATACATGTTTAATATGTGTGACTTACCATAGCCTCGTCACTACTTCGTCGAGGTTAGGTTCGGGAATTATAGAGTACATGGGTTCGATTGTACTTATGCTAAACTTTTTCAGTTCTCTTGCAGATCTCGGTGTTAGTTCGAGTGGCGCATATCAGATACTAATCAAATTCAACTGCTTTCTGAGACTTGAGGTAGAGCTGTTGAGTTCACAGTCCCTTAAGTCCCCTTTGATAATTTTTACTATTTACTCAGTTTCAAATAGTTGTGCTTTATTTTAGACTGTATTTTTAGTACTCTAGTTGCTCATGTACTTGTGTCTCTAGATCTCTGGGAGTATGTTTAGTACTGTGTTATTTATATAAATACTTTAGTTCATTTCAGGGTTTATTAGTAGTTCTTGATTATTACTCTGTTATGAATTTTTAATACTAGTTACGTAATTATTTAACATTATCTTTCCTAGCAAATAGATCATCGTGAAAACTAGAGGCTGATGCCTTCTACTGGTATAAAAAGTTTATTACATGTTGTGATTTTCTCCTGAATCGAGTTAAGTGGAAGGTTTCTAATTGATGGAATGTTTATGAGGAGGGCCATCCTACATGTGATTCAAAGTTAATGATGGAATTCTCTTATTTTTATATAATAGCATGATAGATGTTTACGGCTAAAATCGAAAAGTCCAATTTTATCGGATCATTTTGACATTCCGTAGCTTCATCCGGAAGGCTCGAGGCACACCTCAAGGATTGACTCCGAGGGTCCTCTATGTTCGATCTCTAGATAGCACAAATCGATGGCTATCATGAACAAATAGAAGATTCCCTTGGCACGGGGTTAAAGATGACAACGCCCGCAAGAATAGTATCAGTTCGTACCGGATTGATAAGTAGTTTTACCAACTACATTTCTTTATAATAATTATACATGTGCCATGTTGGGACTCCCCCTCCTATATAAAGGGGACCCTTGTTATTTGTTGGACACATGATATTCAATACAAGAACAAGAACATTCTCTGCTTTCTAACTTAAATATATTCTCCCTTGGTTTTATTGCTCATATTCATTACATTGCTTACATTTATTGTGTTTCATTGATTTTTCTTCATTTATTACTCATCATTGATCATAAACAGCCCTCGTCAAAACCCTCAGAACAGTTAGTCCTTCATTGGCAGTCCACAGCCAAACACTTGGCTCGACCCCTAGGTCCCGTATAATTTAGCTCGAGGCCCCGATTCTCGGCCACTCGGTTTGCATAGCTTACTATCTACAAGCTCTTATCTTATTTTCTAGTCTGTCACTTAGCATCTACTGCCTAATAACTAGCATAAAAATAAAGCACGTATTTTTAGAATCACAAAATCAAATCTAATTGTAATTACCATTTTCAAGGTAAATAGTTTGGCACCCACCGTGGGCTAAATATAATAGTGATTGTTTTTGTGTTGGTTTACCAAATAATGCAAGTTATCCTTCACACTTCTTCTTCTTGTCCAATAATCATTGATTTCAGGTCAAAATGACTAACTTAGTGAATGCACATGAAAACAACGATCTTGAGGACCATGGAGAAAATGGTATAGCTGTTCTAGGTGTGGATGAACCACCACAAAACCTTGAGGATGCGCCGAAACCAATTCCCGTATATGTGGTCTCATGCAACGCCCAACATGTCGATATAAGATCCCATACTAACAAGAATATATGCCAACAAAACCGTCAAGAAGCGCAGAAAACTATAGCCCCGAAGAAAAGAGAGACAGACGGGAGGAATGAAACGGTAAAACCTCAGCACATCGTTCATATGATCATTGGGGGGATCAATGTTCTTCAAGGACCCGTGACCAAGTGGACAAAAGTTTCTGCTGCAACAGAAGGGCAAATTCGAGACCACATACCTGAAGACATCCTCGCATTTACTGAAGAGGACTTCGAGATGTTGTCTCATCCACACAATAATGCGGTGGTAGTTTCATTTATGTTGAATAACGTTTAAACTAAATGTGTTCTTATGGATCCAGGTAGCTCGGCCAACGTAATCAGGTCGAAGGTGGTAGAATAGCTCTGACTGCTCGATCAAATCATACCTACCTATTGAGTCCTCAACGGCTTCAACATGGCTGGCAAAGTAATGAAGGGAGAGATCACCCTCCCGGTCAACATGTCTGGTACAGTTCGAAGTACCAAATTTCATGTTATCGAAGGTGACATGAGGTACAATGCATTTCGTCAAAGGCCATGGAAACACAACGCGAGGATAGTACCATTAAATCTTTATCAGATGATAAAGTTTCCCAATAAAAATGGCATAAAAAGATATACAGAGAATATCATGCGGCAAAGGAGATGTTCACAGTCCATGAGGAGAAACCAACTTCTATACCCTCCTCCATGGAGGAGCCAGAGGGCAAACAAACCCTCGAGAAAGATGAAGAAGACTTCCTCACTCCCCAAACTTTATGGCCCCCAAAGAATCAGATACAACAAAACGATGATTGAATAATTGAAACAAGTTGTTCTAATCGAGCATCTCTCGTATTGGAAGGTATACTTAGGAATGGGATTAACACCCGAACTCAGGAAAAAAATCATTCAATTTTTATTAATAATATCGATTTCTTTGCTTGGTTACATTTAGATATGATAGGGATTCCACCAAAAATAACCACCCATCAACTAAGTGCGACCCCAGGTTCAAACCGGTGAAGCAAAAAAAGAGACCTCAGTCTGAGGTAAAATATGCGTTCATCAAAGACGAGGTAAGAAAACTCCTCAAAATAGCGTCTATCAGGGAGTAAAATATCCCCAATGATTGGCCAATGTGGTGTTAGTTCCAAAAAAGGGAATAAGTTTAGAATGTGCATAGATTATAAAGACTTAAGCAGAGCCTTCCCCAAGGATTCATTCCCGCTGACCAACATCGATCGGTTGATCGATGCCATGGCCGGCTATGAGATCCTCACCTTTCTCGATGCCTACTCGGGATACAACCAAATCTAGATGAACCTCGGAGATAGGGAGAAGACTTCTTTCATCACGAAGTACGGTACGTACTGCTACAATGTGATGCCCTCCAGGCTAAAAAATGCGGAGCCACGTACCAACGCCTAGTTAAAATGATGTTTGAACATCTAATATGCAAATCTATGGAAGTTTAAATTATGATATACTAGTTAAGTCCCTACACAAAGAGGGCCATTTGACTCATTTTCAGGAAATATTTGACATCCTTAGAAGCTACAACATAAAACTCAACCCCAAGAAATGTGCTTGCGGAGTGGGTTCGGGAAAATTCTTACGCTTCATGGTTTCAAACAGGGGGATAGAGATTAACCTGACAAAATCAAAGCCATCAAAGAAATCACGACGGTAAACAATGTGAAGGCCGTGCAACGACTAATTGGGAATAGCAGCCTTGGGCCGATTAATATGGAGGTCATTAGACAGGAGTCATCATTTTTTCTAGTTGCTCAAAAAGAAAAATAATTCAAATGGACTCCGGAATGCCAAAGAGCCTTAGAGGAATTGAAGTGATATCTGACAAGCCCACCTTTACTCCACATCCCAAAGAAGGATGAAATGTTGTATTTTTACCTAGTCATATTCAAGGTAGTGATAAGTGGTGTGCTGGTTCGAGAAGAACAAGATATGCAATTCCCTACTTATTATGTGAGTCGGACCTTGGGAAATGCCAAAACTAGGTATCCGCACTTAGAAAAATTAGCTTTGGCATTAATAAATGTATCTCAAAAATTAAAGACTGATTGTCAATGCCATTGTATTTGTGCTTTAACAACATATCTTCTTCGAAGCATATTGCATAAGCCCGAATTATCAAGCCAACTGGCCCAATGAGTTATTGAACTCTAGAGATACGATATCGATTGTCAACCCCGAACGATTATCAAGTACCAAATTCTGGCAGATTGTTTGGCTGACTTTGTGCCATCCCTTGTACCCGAGGTAGAGTAACAACTTTTACTAGAAATAGGCACATGTTTATAGGTGTGGGCCCTGTTCACTCACGGCGCCGCGAATGTGAGAAAGTTCGGGCTCGACATAGTTCTGAAGTCGTCTACGGGCGACATGATTAGGCAATATATAAAAATAACAAGGTTACCAAACAACGAAGCCGAGTATGAGGCTATGATTGCAGGTCTGGAATTGGCCAAAGGCCTAGGAGCTGAAGTCATCGATGCTATTAAATGGGATAGGATGCAAAGGTACTTAGAAAAAATTCAAGTCATATTTCACCGATTCAAAGAATGGACTCTAGACTATCAGAATAACGAAGCCGACGTCCTTTCAAACCTTGGGTCATCTGTCGAGGAAGATGACATACTCTCCTGGGATGTTATTCGGCTATCCAAATCTGTGATAGAGGAAGTTCATGCCAAGACCAACTCCACTATCCTGACATGGGATTGGAGAAACAAATATATCGATTGCTTGGAAAGTGGTAAGCTACTCGCGGGCCCAAAAGAGTCGAGGGCCTTGAGGACCAAAGCAACCCACTTCTTGCTCAACGAAAACAAAATTCTGTATAGGAAAACCTTTGATGGGCCCCTTAAAGTATGTTTGGGGCTAGGGGACACAGATTATGTGCTCCGAGAAATCCACGAGGGCACCTGCAGAAATCATTATGGTGCCAATTCTTTAGTTCGAAAGGTTATCAGAGCAGGCTATTATTGGGACAACATGGAAAAGGACACCAAAGAATTCGTTCGTAAGTGTGACAAATGCCAGAGATTTGCACTAATGATTCACCAACCCGGTGAACAGCTACATTCGGTCTTGTTGCCATGGACATTCATAAAGTGGGAGATGGACATCGTCAGATCTCTACTAAAGACACCTATAACTGACTACTTCTCGAAATGGGTAGAAGAGAAAGCCTTCGAGAATATAAGAGAAAAAAGGTCATTAACTTCATCTGGGACCATACCATTTGCCGATCTGGAATTCCAACCGAGATAACATGTGATAACAGGAAGCGGTTCATCGAAAGCAAAGTAACATAGTTCCTTGAGGACCACAAAATCAAAAGAATCCTATCAACACCCTACCACCCCTGTGCAAACGGTCAGATCAAGTCAACAAATAAGACCATCATTCAAAACTAAAAAAAGAAGTTATAAAGTGCAAAAAGAAAATAGAGAGAAATTTATCGGAGGTGCTATGGGCATATCAAACAACTTTAAAATCAAGCATAGGAGAAATGCCTCTCTCTCTGGTGTATGGCGCCGAGGCTTAGATACCGGTCGAGGTCGGAGAGCCAAGCACCAGATTACGACACACCACCAAGAGCTCAAGAAACGAGGCCATGACTAAATCTCTTGAACTATTGGATGCAAAATAGAAAAGCTTTGCTTGTCTGAATGGCCGCCCTAAAACAAAGTATTAAAGGTACTATAACAAGAGAACAAATATCGCACATTTTGGAGTCGGGGACGTAGTCCTAAGGAAAGTCACCTTAAAAACTCAAAACCCTAATAAATGAAAGCTAGGCCAGAGCTGGGAAGGACCGTACTACGTCCTTAAAGTAATCGGAAAAGGGTCCTACAAGCTCGATACCATTGATGGCCAACAACTTCCAAGCAATTAGAACATATCAATGCTCAAATGCTACTACATCTAAGGTATTCGATGTTGCACCAACATCGACGCCTTCAACATTGAAGGAGCCAAAGGATAAGCAATCAGTAAAGTAGCAATCACGAGATACATCCTCGGCTACACCTTGATATATGAGCAAAGGACCGTACCACGTCTCTGGAGAAAACAATCAAAGCATATAGGCTCGAAGCGCAATCACCACTAAGGTATAACCATCTCCCTTTGTTAACCTGTGTCCATGTGTCCAGATAGAATAATCGAAGCAATTTTCAGCTTGAAGACCTTAGGTTTTAAAGCATGCATTGCACTTTTTTCCTTTGGTTGGATTTTATCCCAAGAAGGGTTTTACCGGAAATGTTTTAAATGAGGCAACATCTATATGCTACCTAAGGAGAAGTTAACCAAGTATTCAAGGCTTCTCTTCAACCATCCTCGAATACTGGGGGGCATCCCCCAGGCAGATCATCTCGCCGTAGAAATAATAAAGACAATCCAGAGAGGGTCTCAACAGAAAAATGATGTATCAGGCCAAAAGGTCAAAAGAACCGTGTCCGCATAGAAAAATCGAACCCTCAATGGCAAAAACTATGTATACTTGTACCAAGTAATCAAGGAAAAGTTTTTTTTGATTTTCTACCATCAAAACACTTTGCGCTTCAAAGAAGTTTGTTATTCTCATAAAAACGGCTCCAGGGCCAGCAATTTCCCGAACACTCAGGAACTGACATCAAAAAGTAAAATACATAAGACCTCCAGGCAGAAATATTCGAGCATAAGCCCTCAAGGACTATCTCCTATTGTCACCCTATCGATCTATCAGAAACTCAAAGCCATAAGACCCAAGAGGTCAACCTCAAGCCTGAAAGAGCTCCATGAGGCATTATCAATAGTATAATACCTCTATAGGAAAATACCAAATCTGTAAGACCATAAGCAAGGCATGAACTATACTTGTACCAAGTAAATTATCTGTAAAACCTCAAGCAAGGCATGAATCATACTTGTTCCAAGTAACATATCTGTAAAGCCTCAAATTAGTCATGTTCAAATTTATAAAACCTTACAAAAGGCATAATACCGATCTTAAAGTCAAGGCTATATATTTGAACTTGTAACACCCCTAAAAGGGCATACCCTCGATATAAACATCGAGGTTACTTCACTCGAGGACTAAAAGGCTACAGCCAAATACAATGGATATGGTCACAAGGTTATACCAGCCAAATTAATGCGGCCCTGAGATGCCTAATTGTCACCATAAAATCACAAGCCTTCAATTGCTTCATAAAAAGTTTAAAATAAACTGGTTAATCAGGCTACCCTTGGCATAACAAAAATCGCTTCAATCATATTAGCTCCAACCAATAAAAAGGCTTCAAAACAATTCATCCATTGAGCGAAACCTCCTAAGGTGCTTATTTATCGTTAACATAACGACTCACAATCGAGGTTCTTATTGAATCGTCGAAGAGTCAGACAAACACAAAAACTTCAAAAAAGTATTTAAAGAGGAAAAAATAAAGCCTATATTAGCGGTCATATCGACCCAATGCGTAAGAGACTAAGCCGACCTATATTAGAGGTTGTGCCGACCTAATGCATAAGAGCTTAAGCGCCTGCCTATATTAGAGGTCGTACTGACCAAATGTGTAAGAGCCTATGTGTTAACCTATATTAGAGGCCGTACCGACCCGATGCGTATGAGCCTAAGCGTAAGCCTATATTATAGGTCGTACTGACCCAATGCGTAAGAGCCTAAGAGCCAACCTATATTAGAGGTCGTACCGACCTAATGCATAAGAGCCTAAACACCAGCCTATAGTAGAGGTCCTACCAACCCAACGCGTAAGAGCCTAAGGGCCGGCTGAAACAGCCTCAGAGCCAATTTTTAGACATAAAGGTCGATGAATTCAAGTCAAAACTCGACTAGAGGACTAAGCCCCAAACAATCAACTTTTGGCCGTTGTGAATCACTCAGCAATAGTGAAAGCCTAAGGGTTTAACCTGAGGTCCAAAATCTCGAACCAATTGTCAACAAATATCGCAATTTATTCCTAAAAGCAAAGTACAAACAAGAAATTATGGGAAAGTAAAGGTTTTTCTACATATATATTGAAAGTTCACAAGGGTACATTACAGGACCTATTCCTAAAGCCCTTATAGGGGAGAAAGCAATCAAAACCCTAATCTACAGCTAAGGTTGTGCCTTCGACGGCTCCCTCAGAGGTTGTTACTTCAATAACTCTGGTCATGGCCCCCGGGTCATCAATGGCCCCTTCCGCTTCAGGAATTTCTCCTTCATCATCTTCCGAGCCACTTCTCGACTCACCTTCAGAGGGAAGCATGGACGGAACCTCGTTTTCTAGGTTTTTCACCCTCTCGATCTCGGTAGTCAAATCTATGCCCCCTGCACGTGTATCTTTGAGGTCCTATCTCCGAGATTCTAACCATACATGTTCCACGTCTCGAGTCAATTGCATCTCAACCTCCTCAAAGACCTTCTTGGCCTGAGCATTTTTAGCAACAACATCCTCTTTGTGCAAGGGTACAAGCGCCTCGACTTCATCCTTGATCCCAGATAGCACAACAACTAACTCAGTATGAAGTTCTTAATACTTATTACTCTTCGCCCTCCCGTCATGAAGTTGATGTCTGGCTGACACCACTTTCACTTGAAGAGTATCTCTCTCAGAGGCTATCTCGCTTACATGCTGTTTGAGTTCGAGAATTTTAGAGTTTGTAGCTCGAAGCTCCTCTATCATTAGAACATCTTTCTTCTGAAGCTTCATAGCTCAGCCTAAAGGTATAGACAAAAGCAAACAGAAACTACATAACCTGCTCAATGAGATGAGTCCTCTCTCGATACACCACCGCAAAATAATCTCGAAGGCCACGGAGTTCCTCTTCCTTCTCGGTAAGAAGATCTCTAAGATCATCAGCCTTTGAGGTGAGCTTCCCGCGATCACCCTCGTAGCAAGTCAACTCGGCTTGAAACCCAGCAAAGGTTTAATTATAAAGCACCTTGGACTAGAACCATGAAAGAAACCAAGTTAGAAAGACGAAAATCAAGACGTCGAATAGAATTCGCAAGAAGTTACCTGATCACAGAGCCTATTCATCTCACTGAAAATAAATGAGACATCGAGCTCAGGGTTTTTCTTGGGCGCATCTAAAGGACTTTCAAATGCATATTTATCTCTGATGGGCGCCCCCACATCAGAAGGTTCTTTATTCTAGGCATCAGGCATCTCCTGAGGAGGTAAAATTGATCCCAGAGGGGAATCGTTCACTTCAATAACCCCCACAAGATCAATCAGGGCCATCTCTTGTCTCTGAACAACTTGAGAACTGGGTTTCTCTGGACCGCCTAATAAATGAACATCATTTCAAGGAATATTTTGCCTGTCAACCATCCTAGGGACATTACCTAATACATCCCACGCTCGGTTATTGTCGAGGAATCATTCTTCTCATCTCCTTCAACTCGGGGACTCCCCAATACTTATGGGGTTAAGGCTGATGAATTAGCCTTAGGTTTCTCTACTTTAGCCTTCTTAGGTTTCGAAGGCTCAGTCGACAATTCCCATTGTTTTCTCCTCTCTTTGCTAGGTTTCAGGGTATACACTTCCCCAAGTGGTGTTTTTATCATAGAGGAGGCCTTTTCCAAACCTGCACAAATACAAAATATAAACGCAAGAAATAAGGGCGCAATCAATGTTTTTTTTTCTGAGAGATTCGATTGCATCAGAAGTAAGGGACCACCATGGTTCTTGGCCTCCCATAGAGCCCTAGAAAAGTCGTGCCACACGCACTCAATATATGGGCAAGCCGAATATAGCCGTCCAACCCAGCCCGAGAGATCTCTAACCGTGCTAGGGTACACCATGTCAGCTGTACCGGTGGAGGAATTTAGTTCATGGTGAAATTGATTCCAAAGGAAAAGAAAAAAAAATTAATAAGCGTAACTACTTAAGTTGTGTATTCCATCTTTCAAGGAATGACGTGTTCTCCACTGGGATAAGGTCCTAGGTTCTAACTCAGACAAAACGGCTCATCCACCCTCTGTGCCCAGCCTCGTCAGTATAAGCAAAAAGGGCTTTCGAGGCTCGTCATTAGAGCATAATCAAGCCCCTTATAAGGAGTCAGGGATTGTACATTCTGATTAAGTATTCGAGGGTGATGGGCATCCCCTTAATCATGTTCACAAAATGCTTGATCATGTAATTATTACGCCAAAACAATGGATGAATTTGGCCAAGAGTCACTCGGTATCATTTGCAGAAGTCGAGGATGGCTCGACCAATACAAGAGTAAATGGATAGGTGTACACACTAAGGAAGCTAGCCTTGTATGTCGTTACGTCTTCTCATCGAGAGGGAATCTCTAATAGCATTGTGTCCCCCCAGCGACAATCAGCCTTCACCTTCTCGACGTCTGCTACTAAAGTAATGCATCACGACACGGGCTCATACCGTCCCGGTATTGAAGAAGGCTTGTCGATCTTGAAATTGAAGGTCATTTCAAAGGCTCCTAGGATGCATTCCCTGACAAGATGGGATACTGTTGCTTTGCCCTCAGATGAGCGTGAAGAAGAAGAAGGCACATCCTTATGAAGGATAGGGGTGGAAGTTTTTGCCATTCTTATTAAAAGATTTCATAGGAGAAATGAAACTATAGTCATAGGAGGACACATGAGAGAAGTAAGAAGAGCTCTTTTGAGGGCTTTATGATGTAGTGGAAAATAAGAAGCGAAGAGAAGTATTTATAGAGGTCAAATGTGTACGTTGGAAGCAGGCCAAAAGATAGCCAAACGTTATAGTTAATTCAAAGGCTTTTTAATGGCTGTATAAATGCGAAATTTACACACCCTATTTGTCACGTCAATCGCTTGATAGGGTGAAACTGACGTTGTGATGGAAGTATCGTAGGGACAAAGAACTCAGGACCGTTTCCTATCATTTTCACTGTAAGAAATGCGAGGACTATCTGTATATGGCTAAAATTGGAAAGTCCAATTTTTGTGGATCATTATGACATTCCGTAGCTAAAGGTGTTCAAAATCAAACGGAAACCAGAAAGCGAATCAAAAGCGAAGCTTAATGGCTTATTGATATGGGATTAACGGTTTAACGAACGGGGAACAACTTGAGATGTTTTATTAATGGCTTATTAGTTGGGGGCAAATTATACAATTTTCTTAGAATAATCCATTAATTCGTTAAGAAAATATATATATATATATAAAAGAAAAACCCTTTTTCCTCCAGTACTTTATCAAAGTATATTAGAATAAAAGAAAGCCAAATAAAAAGAGTCATCTAACTATGACAAAAGATAGAATTTCTTGTCTAAAACAAGATAATGACACCAGTTACACCACTTCTTCACCAACTTTTCCTAGGTTTAAGGCCTCCTAGATTTCTAAGCAAGATGAACATTTGTTTTAACAACGTCTAATTGGAAATCTTTCACATGGACCAAGGCCAATGTGCATAAACATAAATAAGAGACAGATGATTTAACCATCACGGTGTCTCTTCTACTTTGTCTCTCTTAGTACGTCAACCACCTAAATATACAGAGACTAAATTTTATTTTATTGTTATTGAACTTAGGCCGATAAACCGCCCGATTCGAGCTAAACCGATAACAATTTGCCCGATATATTAACAGGTGGCTAGCAGATTAATACATTTAAAAGTCGATAATCAATAAGCCAAACCATTAAGAGTAAATAACTGCCCGATCTTCCAGATAAGCATCATCATATGTAGCTTCATCTAAAAGGCTCGAGGAACACCTCGAGGATTGATTATGAGGGTCCTCTATGTTCGATCTCTGGGCAGCACAAATTGGTGGCTATCATGAACAATTAGGAGATTCCCTAGGCACGTGGTTAAAGCTAACAACACCTGCAAGATTAGTATTAGTCCGTACCAAACTGATAAGTAGTTGTACCAGCTAATTTTTTTTATAATAATTATACATGTACCATGTTGGGACTCTCTCTCTCTCCTATATAAAGGGGGCCCTTGTTATTTTTTTCACACATGATATTCAATACAAGAATAAGAACATTCTTTTCTCTCTAACTTAAACACATTCTTCCTTGATTTAATTGCTTATATTCATTACATTTGTTACATTTATTGTGTTTCATTGATTGTTATTCATATATTAATCATCATTGATCATAAAGAGCCCTTATCAAATCTCTCACAACTATTATTCCTTCATTGACAGTCCACAGCCTAATGTTTGGCTCGACCACAAGGTACCGTATAGTCTAGCTCGAGGCTCCAATTCTCGGCCACTCGGTTTGCATAACATACTATCTACAAGCTCTTACCTTATTTTCTAGTATCACACTTAGCATCTACTACCTAATAACTAGCATAAAAATAAACCACATATTATTAGAACCACAAAATCAGATCTAATTGTAATTACCATTTTCAACGTAAATAATAGATATGGTGAGTCGTGTGGAACTGGGATTGAATGGATAAGGTTGTGATTCACTTTCGTAAGGAAGGTCATGAGTTCTGGACAGTGAGATTTCAAATGTTTAAAAGAATGCTAGAGCTATCTTGTGTCACCACCTAAAGTGTGTGTTGCAGAAAACACATTGTGTATTGATTTGTGGGTGCTTGAATAGTACTACAGAAATCACATGGTTGGTAACAGCTGATGTTCAATTTATGATACTCGATGCGGAAGATTTACCGAAGTATTTCTCATGAGGTGGTTGTGCTTGCATGATATGGCAGTCATTTAAGTGGGAGAGTTAAATATCAGGCATGGATATTCTTGTATTCTTGAGTTTTAGAGATTGGATTTTCTTAAGGGAAGACTATCCCGTTAGTGCGGACTATTAAAGTCTGTTAAGGGTTAGACACCTAATTGTATGTGTCATGGATTGGTTCACTATGGACTTTTGGAAGGCTATTTACCTATTTCAAAATGGTTTGAATTAGTTTATGGGCCTACTTGTAGGCCTAATAAGAATGTGTATTCTACACTGTAATGGACTTTCGTACTCAGTACAACATTTACTGTAGGTGTGTCATCGAGTAGAATTAATCTTATTTATGCCTTGACCTGTTACAGATGTTACTCGCTTATGCTATGTTGGGTTATGATACTACTTAATTATTCACATCTAGGTTGTGACCTTGTTTAGGCCTTGTGGTGATATATGAGTGAGATAGCTCTTGAGATGTTTATTTTCTTATTGCACTTAGTCGTGCTTACATGTTTTCTAGTGTATTCTTCTATCTGTCTCTCTATGGTTTCGTTTATGCACCGTACATGCTTGTTGTTGATATACATGTGTTTGGAGAGTACTAGAATTGTGACAAAATAGCATTCCTATATAGACGTTATGTTTTATGGGGTTGCACAGCACAACAATATAATGTTGGATCAGGTTGTATGCTGCAACGAGGCTAATTTGGATATGATTCTTTATACTCATTTCATTTGTTTTGTTTTTCCTTTGTGGGATGGGTTCATACCATTTTCTACTATTATTATATATTCTAAACTTGTTGGATAGTTCTTCATTTGGTTATTCCATTATTGGTCATATTTGAGTTGTTAATCCGTTGGCTCACGGATCAAGTCATATGAGGTTCTGGTGGTATTTGGTGTGACTTGTCAATCGAGCAGCTTTTATTGGGTGAGACGAGGTTATTGATCCTAGAATTATGCAATTGGATTTGTATAAGGTATGCTTGGAGGAGAACCCCATTAGTCAGCTCAAACTTTTGAAATGGCTGTTGTCGTGTGAGAAAACTCCATAACCTATTGATTTAATGGATGGTTATGAGTTTCTACACTTTATCATTATTAGTATTGCAAATGTTTGAAATAAGTTTTTTGTAAGGAGCCGCAAAATTTCACCGAGGATTTAAGGTTTTATAATTCTAAAGTCGAGCTAATATGTAGGAGATCGCAGTATGAATTTATGGACTGTGCAATACATCATGAAGTAGGTAACAAAATTAGCAGAAAGGGAGATTATGGACTGTGCAATACATCATGAAGTAGGTAACAAAATTAGCAGAAAGGGAGATTTTATGGTTATTTATGTAGATCGTGAGTTAGTTTGTAGTCCGTAGAATAATCATGGATTTATTTAGGGGAAACTAATAAATATGTAGGGTTATTTTATGGAAAATTATGCATACCGCATAACATTTTTGCAGACCGCACATTCGTGGCGGAATTGATAGGTATGTTTTGAAGGAGATTTCATGGTCCGATGTGCTTAGCGCAGAAGCCCTTCTCGGGCCGTAGATCCACCGCAGACCTGTCCAGATCTAACTCGAATCTGAAGAACCCTTTGACGGTCCATTTCTTGGACCGTATAGCCTTTTCGCGGTAAATGCTACGATCACAAATCAGCGTCGGAGGGGTATTTTTGGAAAGTTCTTAACCAGATTCTACTTTTATAATAAGGCCTAAAGGGTTATTTTGAGAGAAAGTCGGATTATTTTGAAGATAGAGACAGAAGGAGAAGCACCAAGCTTGCTACACTACAATTTCTTGCTCATTTCTTGGAGATTCAAGGGAGAAATCATACAAGGTCTTCGACTAAGGAGGTAAGACTTCATTCCTAGCTCTCATGCAAATAATAAGTTATAAGCAAGATTTTTAATTGGGGCTTATAGGATAGTTATTGAAAGACATAAGCCCTCAATCTAGAATTTGGTTGTTTGTGAAGAATAGTAGATGTGGTTCTTGGATTTGGAAATGAATGGTGGGGAATGCATATGCCAATAGAGGTCGTTGGTTGTCTTAGAGCTATTGTGAGTGAATTGTTTGACTGGAAACTGGTTGTAGGTGAAGAATTCTCATTGTATGAAGTAGTAGATAAGTATGCACACTATGTCTTTGATGAAATTCCTATATGACCTAGACTATGAGAATATTTCTAATAATAGTCAAATAGAACTATGTTAATTTAGATAAGTTTCCAAGAGTACTGGAATGTTGTTCGGATGTTTATTTAATGATTTACTTATGCTTTAACTTGACATTTTAAATATTGTTTATTTTCTCACTACCTTCATGCTTTTCTCTCCTTATGTTGGCATCCACTCCATGTGAGCATACGTTGCTTTACATACCAGTACCATTCCATATATATTAATATCTCTTATGATGGAATGCTACATTTTTAATAGATGTAGGTGATATCTGAGCAGACGGCGTTGACCCTTGATAGAAGCGTACCCTCCATTCAGCGAATTTTGGTGAACCCTACTCTATATTAGGACAAAATATTATATTGATTGTACATTATTTTTAGGTATATCCGGGGCCTTGTCAGTGACACTTCCATAATTTTCTTATGTCTTTTTAGAGGCTCCATAGACATACCGTGGCTCATGTTATGAACGGGAAAAACTATAAATGTTGCTCTTGTTAGTTGCTTCCACCCAATTGGACTTGCATTACTTTGATATCTATCAACGAAATTTCCTAATTAATCAAAATCGGTGTTCTACCTATCTCATGTTATTTATTCTTGAATCATTCATGGGCAGGGTTAGATAGTAGGCACCAAGTAGGCTTGTTTAACTGGGATATCTTAGTTGAGCACCGGTCCCGCTCCCCTAGGTGGGGACATGACAAGCTTGATATCAGAGCCTATGATTTAAAAATGTCCTAGGATACCTTGGAGTCTTGTCTAGTAGAGTCCTTATCATTGTGAAGTCGGCCACATCAAGCATGCATCAGTGTCTCACAAACTCTGCATGTATGCCACCAGGAGAGAAACAAGGGAGGGCGACCCTAATGGATCTGTATCCACATGCTCCACGGTAAATACCTCATGCCATAATAATATAACATCACCATAATCGCATGACAAAAATCTCGTTCCACATCAATATCAATTCGCTCAAGATGTCAAAATGTGCAATCACTATATTAATCTGAAACAAGTTGTTTACCACCAAGATGAAGGGATATATTCATAAAACAACCAACAAGTTATACAAAGACATAACAAATAAGTTGAGAATGTGTGCTCATGATATAAAGTTTGACCACAGCTAAATCAGGTATTTCGATATCTTAAGAATATGCCATCATGCCAAACAAGGATAATATTATTCTAAATTTGATCTCTGAACAATTAGGTTCACTTATTCATACAAACAAATAAAGAGTATGTTATAAATAACACACAACCAAACAAGGCGTAAAGATTGTAGTGAAAATACCTCTTCAAAATCTCCTCCTCACGTTCTTCAAAATTCGAAAATGGTATAATTAAACTGAATCCCAATCAACTACACTCTGTGTGATAGCGATACTACCCATGCGATTGAGAAGCTTGCCCGAACTTCCCTTACGCAATCGCGACTATGCCCACACAATCATGAAGGAAAATCACCTCCCTCGCCAAATCTTCTACACTATCGAAATCTCACTCATGCGATCGCAATTAAAATACCTACCAAAGTTATGTGATTACAGTCCTATCCATGCGATCGAGAAGCATAAAGTCCCCCTTCACAAACTTCCTTCTACGAGATCGGGATACTATGATATGCAATCTTGATTAAGTGCCTGTCCCACCCCTTTTTCCTCTGCGAAAATCGAGTTTATGATATTTGGAGGGACAACTAGTTCCTTTTAGAAACTGGCTATGTATTTAAAGAGCCTCCACCTAATGATTAAGGTGCATTAGGACACCAATCAATTTTTAACTCTAAGTTTGTTTGAATAACCAGAGATTGGGTAAGGGCTTGAAATTATTCTAACAGGGAGGTGTTAGGCACCCCTCCACTTGTGTGGTCCCCTGCCAGACAACTATTGTGAATTGAAGTGAAATTAACATATAGACAGGTAAGGCTCAAATGAGAGGATATTTCAGCACATAATTGATTGAGAGTAAACAAAGTGTTAAAGAATAATTAGAAAAGATGATTTTCTTAAAAATAAGGAGTTAAAATGCTGAAAGAAATAAAGACAAAGGAAGAGGGTCATAGGTTTATTAAAAATATAGATAACCCCACACAATGTTCGGTAATTACTCCTCAATGAGGGCTACGCGTGACATTATTGCGTGGTTATCATATCTATATCTACCCTTCCTACACCGTTACAGTATTTAAAGTGCGATTGGTCTCGATTACGTATTGCATGCTATTACCTGTCTCACTCCTATCTGTCTCGCAGACACTTAGGACTACTAATCCAAAAAGGTAGGATATTAGGCTTATTTGATGTTTCAAATTTAAAAATTCTAAGGCGACATATAAAACACATATTGCATATTTTGGGGGAAAACATATAGACAAACAAAAGGCTCATGTATAGCTCCTTAAAGCATGTAATTTGCATGACTTGCACATACTTTTTAGGTCTATTAAATACTGAAGATGAGGGGGTTTAGGATTGAAACGGATTAGTTTATGACATAACTCAGATAAGAAGTCTGAATCAGGCCTAACTGCTGGCTGTAACAATTAACAAAAGTAGATTCAGTTTACAATTATTACTCTAAGCTTGCCTAAGTATTTAGATGAGGATCCTATATGTATGGTATCTTCTGAATTCAGAAGATGATAAGACAGTAAAACTCAAACTGAATTATTCGGTATCCTATAGGCATGCCTACTAAACTTTGTTAAGTGAGGTACTTAAATTATCAAAAGAGATGGAGAATTAAACAAATGGATTGCAGGTTTTGCAGGTGATAGCATAAACTATTACTGATTTTACATCCAACATTGAGTGAAGCGAATCATATTCATTTAGAAACTCCTATAGGCATATTTTCTGCACGTTGCTGATTTTAGACACTTATAGATGTGGTGTCGAAATGCAGAAAACCTTATAGGCATAGTATCTAAATGTACAAACTTATTTTAAACCTTATAGGCATGGTATCTAAATTCAGTTTGAATTATGCAAAATGAAATTAGAATAATCCTATAAGCATGATTTCTAGGTGAAGTGTGAATATGCAGAATTATAACAGTCCTATAGGCATAATTTCTAGGTGAAGTTTGAATATGTAGAATTATAATAGTCCCATAGGCATAACTTCTAGGTAAAGTTTTAATATGCAGAATTAGAACAATCCTATTGGCATAATTTCTAGGTGAAGTTTGAATATGCAGAATTATAACAATCCTATAGGCATAATTTTTACCCTTGGCATGCATAAACACCTACCCGTTTTTCACTAGCCAAACACTAAATGTTTATTACAACTTATTACAAATCAGGTATACCAAGTACAGTAGAAAATATAAAGAAAATAATTACAACAAGAGAAAGCTTGATTCTTGACTTCATGTCTGAGTTATGAGATAGATCAACTCAAAGATCACTGATCCAAAACCTTTCTCTGACTTGGGCGTGTCAATGTTCCCTAAGGGCCTCAATAGGACCCGAGAAGTGCTCACACCCAAGCTTCAAAATCATAGTATGGACAGGTGCAGTGTTGTAGTACCAGCCCTCAAGTGTCCAAGTTCAGAGGGAGCTCATGGGTCCTAAATCAAGGCTCACAAGAAGGGGGCAAAACTTAAGTCTAAGAGGAAATGGAAGTATAGAAACAGAACTTTAAGAACTAAGGAAAGTAAAGAAAAGGGAAGTGGGTGCTGAGAAACACATACATAGTTGATAACTCTACAGAAAAGTGGTTATGGGTTGGGAGCTTATTGCAGAGAGCCTATGTACTGAGGCATTAGTTAATTCTGGGCATGCATAGGAATATGGAGTACTGTTATGCTTACAAAATCAACTAGTTTACACAATATGTAATGGTAACATAGAGGTTATCATCCCAGCGGAATCAAGTTTGAATCATAGACAGCAATACTTAATACTGTCATGCCTCAAACAAACTATCAGTATCAAACACATTTAGGATGCATAATAGATGTAGAATAGGCAGCAGGAATTACAACATGCTAAAATAAGTACTGAACTAAACACAAACAGTAGGCAGACAAGAAGGTAAAAGTATTAAGTAAACATATTGTTTTGATGCTAAGAATCTTAATCATAACCTACTACTTAGAAGAAGCAAAATGCAGTAAAAGCAGGTAGAAGGACTTTGAAGACAGGCCATGGTATAAGTAATAAGAGAGAATGCTTTTTCATGTGAGTTCAGAAACTAAGAGTGTTCGTGTGTTAACGAAAGAGCAAGGTATTTATACTTTGAAAGTAGGTAGAAAATAAGGCAAGAATCATAGTTTAGCAGTAATTATGGAACTATGTACTAATTAAAATCAAATCAGTATAAGACCTCCTTTAATTAAGGAGTTAAAATTAAACTGCAATGGGCAGAAAACATTTAAGGAAAGAAATCAAGTAGAACGCCATGTATAGAATAGACAATTAGGGGTAAGTACATAGGGTCCAATTAAGGAAACAACAATTATTGAATCAGTGAAGATACTCGATTAACCAAATAAGGTAGGAAACACAATAGATTTGCAAAATATGGAGACAATCAGCTCCCAGTAAATCAAGGAGCCACAGATTCAAAATTACTGATTTAGGAGAGAATAACATGGGGTTACATGAATAAACAAATAAACCAAACTAAGGACAAAAGAATTGAAAGTCTAGAGGGAAGTTTTCAAATCAATCAAAGAAACAGGGAAAATCAGTAAAACAAGGAAAAGATCAATTACACGAGTGCAATCAAAATTATACAAGGACCAACATTGAAGGTCATTTTAGAGGGAAATTTAGCATATAAAAGAGTGCATAAATATTAGGCATGCAAGGCATGAACTCATGACAAAGAGAAATGTCATGCAATAGCAAACACAAAGTCAGTAGCTAATGAACTATCGAAATATGGTAGTTACATAGGTTGATTTCACCAACTCAATAATAGAGAAAAGTGAGAGTACCAGAAGCATGTAAAAATTAAAGTAAAAAGACCTTTCTGAAAACATAGTCCAATTTCCATGATAGCAGAAAGCCAAAATCACATAAAGAAATAGAGGTTGAAACGAAAAGGGTTGCAAATCTAGTCGAGCAACAGATGAAGCAGCATTAGAAGCTCGAATAGGTCCAAAGAAGTTAGGGTTTTGAAATCAATCAAATTCATTGCATGACAAAAAGTAAATCACATAGAAAAAAGTAACAGAACTCGAACGAACCCCAAATTTTAGGGTTTTCACCATCAATCGAGTACAAAGATTAAAAACAAGTAAGTCGGGCAAAATACTAACAAAATAAATTCAGAAGTCTAAAAAAGGTTAAGGCTCTTAACATGCAAAATCCAATCAAAAAACGACATAAGGAAACACGGTAGAACATGTAGAAAAATCGGAGAAAACTTCAAAATAATTTAACAAAACCCTAAATCGAAAAAGGCAAGGAGTTTTGAAGGTAAAGTTTTGAAGAAACCTTGAGACAAACGTTGTGAAGTTTATAGAAAACATGGATGTAAACAGATATAAAATAAATCAGAAGAATCTCAAAGATTAGGGTTTCAATAGAAGCCCAGATGGTGAGAAAGGCTTGGACAATCGTCGATCTAAGCAGGAGAAGTCAAGAATCAGGCTTGAATAGCCATGGCCGACCGGAGCAAGGTAAAAGATGACCGGAAACAGCCGTAAAAACTAAGATCGACCAAAGTGTAGGCCAAGATTCTTCAAGGTCTGGACTTGAAACCATAGTACTCGAACACATAGAAGCCAAGTGAGGTAGATACAGGCCTCTAATGGCTTTGGAAGCCATTGATTTGGATGATCTTAGTTGGTGGTTGAGGTGGCAGCTAAGTTTTTTGAAAGAGTTTGAGAGAGAATTATGATTCAGAGGCGGCTGGAGGTGTCAAATGGGGTTAGGATTAGGGGTCGTTTAAATGAAAAAAGACTTGGTGGCCGTTGATCATTTAGATCAATGACTTGGATTGATCAAGTACGTGGAGCGGTTTAACGGGGTCAGGTATGAGTCGGTTCAGATGGGGATTGGATCAGGGTAATTGGGTTACAAATTGGGGTTTCAATAATAGCCATAATTGAAACACAATTGGGCTATATTTTAAATATCCACTTTTTCCTAATTTATATTATAAAATAGTAAAGTAATTTCTGGAAATAAATTAAGGGTACTAAAATAATTAATAATGCATAATTATTAATTTAAAAATGTTGAACCTAAATGTTATAGGCATAAACGTAATTAAATCTAAAAGATGCTAATATTGCAATTATATGCAATTTAGTTTAAAGATACTAAATAAACTTGTAAAAATATGTAAAAATTATATTAGCTATATTTTAGCATTAATATGAGAGTCCAATAAATAAATCACCAAAATGATAACTTTGGTAATAATTATTGGTTTTTTCGATATAAGATGGAGCAATAAATTCATTTAAAAATCTTTAACAATTGGGGGAAAATAATAACATATTTGGACATACCTATATATGCATACTATTATTTTGAAAGTATTTTATATATTAAAAATATATAGAAAACAATTGAGTATCAACACTGCCTGATACCAGAAAACTAGCAATCTCAACTTAGCGCAAAATAGTCTAAAACTACATTGAAGGTCATCTGAGCCTGTCGGGACCCCGTCCAATCATCCTAACAAGTTCATATACTTAATCGATACTTATGAAAGCCTCGAAACATCACAAACAACATCAAAATTAAGGATCGTCTATTAAACCAAAATCTTCAAACTTTCTTTAGTTGATAACTTCAACTTTCAACCAGAAGCGTTGAATCAATCCCTCACTCGAGGCCCAAACAAATATATGTAGAAGTCTAAATTAATATGCGGACCTATTGGACCCTCAAAATACCAATCGGAGGTTCTTGTACGTAAAAGTAAAACCTTGGTTAGCTCTCCCTAAATAAGGCCTCAAATTAGGAACTAAGTGTTCTAAAATACTCTCAGATCTCCAGAAACCAAACCACCATTCCTCTCAAGTATCACGCCTCGGCCTTGGGGATCAGGACTAGTGCTCAACTGAGAAAACCCAATCAAGCCATCCTTCTTAGTGTCTACTCCCTACCCTTAACTTTGAATAATTTAGGATGGAATAACATGAGATAGTTGATTGAGAAGATAGGAGAAAACAACACTAATTCCCAGTAATTAAAACGTTTTGTAGGTACATAATGGAATTATAAAACTCCTTAGTTTACAAGTGGAAGTAAATGACAAAAACAATATTTGTAATTCTTCCCGATACATATGTGACACACAGTGTGTATATGGAGCCATTGAATACAAATGAAAAAAGTATGAAAGTGCCGGTGAAAAAGCCCAGTCTATACCTCAAAAATAATTTAGAAGAAATCTATTACAACCATGTTTTCGTACGTAAAAGTACGTCATCCTTGTAAAAGGCTCGGAAATAAGGTATTACATTCCGTATTTTTGTATGTTAAAGTTTCGTCGTAAGTTAATCGACGTGCGTTCCGGAATGAGATTATTTTGAGATTATAAGTATTATGCTATTTCAAATAAGTGATAAGTAAATTTATGAAGGTTAAAGGATAAGACAATCAAAGAAAGTGAGTTTCGTCGACAGTTTGACAATTTGGAATCAAAACATAGTCCGAGCTATAATACTCGTATTTATGGATTAATGCCATACAAGGTACCATACGACCATGATAGTAAGATGTGCAAAGTGTGACAAAGTGAGTAGTACTTTAAGTAATTTGAGATAATTCTTAATTATGTGAAAAATTGGTTAATTATTAGATTAGTGGGGAATACTAATGTAATTAAGAAATGGGTAATAATTAAGATAATTTGGATAAGACTAAACCCATCCCCCTCCCCCACCCTCCCCCTAAGACATAGTAGCAAGCCATCCCAAACTAATGAGTCCTAAATTACTATGGTAGGGTGGTCTAATTAGGGGCCTTTAGGCAAGCATTAGTCATCCTAGTGTGGCCCACACCTAAAGGTTAAAAATAACCTCTCTTATTCACCAAAGTGAATTGCTCAGCTCTACTAATTTAAGAGAGAAAGCATCAGCAAAAATGTTGATTTGAAATCACAATGTAATAGCTTCAAATGTTCCATACGAAAATTACTTAATACTATACAAATGTGGGATTTGAGATTCTAAGGGAGTATGGTGAAATCTTTCTCAAGAATATCATACAGACTGTTCTCTAATTCGATGTCGCCATTACCTGTTTTGTCACGATTGACGTATGTAAGAATTGTTAAGTGAATCAGTTAAGGTATGTTAAGGCTAAGCTCTTCCTTTATTTTGGTATGATCTCGTAACTCCATGTGTTTGATAATGAGGCGTAAAGAGTATTTCATACTCCCTAATTAATATGTATTCTCCCTTATCAGGACTTTATATTCAACTAGGTATTGTCTTCTTCCAGTCAAGATAGAAGAGTGTCTATAAATATATATAGTATTAAAGTATTTTAACCACCATCAAGATATAATTGGTGGGCAGGCCCCTATTGGGCAACCTCTGATCAGACTGTTATTTATATATCGAGCCTACTGTGCACGAGCGCCTATGAGCAAGCATAGAATGGCTGAGATATATAGCCTAGTATTGCCGAGCGCCTATTAGAGAGCCTACTATGGTGGATCAGTTACACATATCGAGCCTTATAGGATCGGGCAACTTTTTGTTTACAATATCGAGAGACTTGACTCAGTATCAACAGTTAAGCATATATTCAAATTATCTTTGACTCCCGGTTACTTTCAGTTATTATATTATCAGTTTAGCTTCAGCTATCAGTTATTATATTTCCTTACATACTCAGTACATTATTTCATATTGATGTCCCTTTTGCTAGGAATGCGGCATTGCATGCCTGCAGGTCCTAATACACAGTTGGACAAACCTTCCCAGCAGATAATGTCAAACATCAGCTTGGTTTGTAAGGTCCACTTTCCCGGAGTTACCAAGTCTAGACCTTGGTGTCCATTTTATATATAAAGGTTTGATGGATAGGTCGAGGCCATGCCCCGACCATGGTACAGTTCATTTTATCTCTAAAGGCTTGTAGACGAGTCCTGTATTTTTGTATATTAGTAGATATTCATAGCTTTTTCATCGACATACACAATTATATATATATATATATATATATATATATATATATATATATATATATATATATATATATATATATCATCTTTTGGGTATGCTGACCCTATAGATTAGAGAGACTTTATTTTCAGACGGTTCACAATATGGCCTCATCGGCCTAAATTGAGGGTTACCCTTCCAGAGTTCACAGTTACAGATGGTATGCTCGAGCGGAGTATGGCACTGATTACCCGCTGTGGCCCATAGGTTTGGGTCGTGACAAAAGTGGTATCACAACAGGTCTACCCTAAAGATCTACAGGTTGTGTCTAGTAGAGTCTTATTTATGAGTATGTTGTGCACCACACTTATAAGCAGGAGGCTACATGGCATTTAGGACTGTTAGTCTTTCTTCTTACTCTAGATTGTGTGGTAGAGCTCAATTGTAAGAATTACTTTCCTAAACTTTATCTTATTCATAATACGACGACGCCTATATTTAGAAAGACAGTTGGTAAGAGATTGGATGTGGTTATGGAAGAGTTGAGTCAGAGGAACTCAATTTTTCATGATGTTTATGATGAGAAAATGTAAGGTATTCAGTAGATCATGTGTGTACTAAGACGTGTAAGCCTCTTAATAAGGAACCTTAAGGCAAAGATATCTATCCACCGCTATGGTATAAGTCAATGAGAGATTAAGAAGATAGATACATGTTTCAGCAAGTAAAAGAAGCAAGGTGAAGAATGGTACGAGGTACCCAGTTAGTGAAAATGATCATTATCTATAATTCAGGAAGAGAGATATAAGCATTTTGAGTTACCTTCAACTATAACTGAGGTATGTACAACTGGCCACACCCCTCTCAGTTATGCCCTATGGGAGCTAACAAATATAGTTTAAGAGAAGGACGGGATATCATGATGCAACTAGGGTTAGAATAACCCAATATGGTGGAAGTATTGTTTGCATTAGTTGACATTTCTGAATGATACTGCAAATGTGCTAATAGATCTCCTTGTGAGACACCTAAATAGTTCACTCTAAATAGTATAGCTAAATACGAATAGTACAAAGATAGGCACTGAAAATCTGGAAGGGATAAATATTATCTTAGTGTGGCTTATGTCCCTAGTAGAGAGAATGTTAGGCAACCCGAAGACCTAGTAGATGGACCAAAGGGAGCTAAAAGCAAAATGAATGTCTTCTTGAAGTTCTTAGAATAAAGTGATAGACAGAAATATTAGAAGGGAAATAAGAAGAGAGATAGTAAAGCACTATGAGTAGGATATGATACATGGATGACAATGGTAGATAAAAAATGACAATATTACAGAGTCCATAGTCAAGTGAAGTAAAAGACGAGAGGTGATAGGCCTTAAGACAACAAAAGAGTATAGGAAATAAAGTCATATCCTCATTTTGAGAAATAAGCTGTGACCCCAACACGACTACCAGAAGGAAATGTTTGACCTAGAGTAATGGAAATCAGTATGAACATATGAACAAGTTAAATTGAACATGAATTAGGGACTGAGTGACTTGATAATGATCGGCATCATGAGAACATCATATTTCGTTCCAACAATAATAGAATGGACAACAGAAGAAGATTCGCGAGAAATTCATAGAATGGTCATTTAGGAAGATGCTTCGCTAAAGCTAGCAATGTGAGCAAAGTTCAGCTTAAGGGATGGTATGTGCCAATTATAGTGAGTGTCACCCTCGCGAGCAAGGAAATTTATTATTCTTGGTACAGAAGGATTACCGCAAGGCGAGTAAGGGTCATCGATGGTGTGAAAAGATGCCAAAGATGAAGAGGCAAAACATTTATAGATAGATCATCGTAGCACTAAATCATAGTACTCCCCAAGGGGGAGGGGGGATATTGAGTGATTTGGCATTAAGTCAGAATTAAGTGATTCTAGTAACTATGGAATGGTAAGGAAAAATGCGATAAAAATGAGAAAGGGATGAGATTGTATTTATTCAAATCCTACAGGTATGCTACGATTCCAGAACATTATACGAATGGGATGTCAAGGAAAGGAAGTAAGGGTTACTGCCCGAGATGCTATTGATAATAAGGAGCTACTGCGAGATGTAAGTTAAGACAAAGTAAATAACCCAATAAAGATAAAGCGAAATATTAATATGAGAATGGGTCAACAAGTAGTTAGGAGTTGAGACTAGAGGCAATAAACAAATCAACAAAACATGCAAGATAAACATAGTGAATCCCAGCATAGTGAATCTAGTCTCGTAGATAATGATATCATGATCCTTGAGAAATATTTAGATAGAAGTTGCGGTAGTTAAAGATATCGTATGAGTGTTACGAAAATAAAAGAGAGTTCCACTGGGAACCAATCAAAATTTAAGTTTAGAAAACACACTACTAGCATAAAGGCATGGTGGTAAGTAAGTAAGGATAATTTCAAGTGAGCATGAACATCAAAAATTCTATCAGAAATACAATGTAATAAGCTCACAGCTTTATAAGAGTCATAGGGTCCTCCCTAGGTACTACAATGAAAGACTAGCTGAGGAAATAAGGAAGAATGCTTCAACCTAAGAATACTGACTTAAAGAGGAAATGGTCGTGTAACAACAGTCTCATAACAACATTGTATTAACTACATAAGAAAGTGGAACCTACAGTGGATAATGAACGAGAAGGAAAACCAAAAGTAATATTCAAGATCATATGAGTTGCAAAAAAATTCCGGCATGTGGGTGAACTAAGATAAGCTAAGTATGCACGGAACAAGGGGTAGAAAGACAAGAAAAAGTAATAGCTTACATTTAAAGAAAGCTGAGAAGGAACGAAAGGAATTATTCGATAAATGATCCTGAGTTAATTACATTATGAATGCACTTAAATTTTTGGGGTACTATGTAGCATGTATGTTTACAATCATACAGTCGTAGAAGACTCTAGTATAAGTTAAAAGAATGAACTGAGTCCAGGTCATAGACAAAGGATTGAATTGTTAGAAGATTGTATCATGTATATTCCATAGCGTCCATGACAGACTAGAGTAATAACAACCATGAGTCGCATATCAAAAGATAGCTTAAGCCTACATAAAAGATGATCAGAAGGAAGAAGAAACTCAAGATTTACATCAACTAAGTAAATCAAGAGAAATTCCAATTTTTTCTCTCTACTTTCTCTCTCTAGCGTCTTCTTCACGTAGCGGGCAGTCATGGCTGCGGCAACTTCTCCCCAGTCTTTGGCTGTGGGAGAGGCAATCTAAAACACCTCACAAAACCCAACATTCAATAATTCCAAGCTAACGTATGCATCACAGATTGCTGGAAAATTTTCTGCTGCAAAAACGTCAAAACTGGAGCTTTGTCCAGTAAGTTTCGAACATGGAGAACTTGTTGTTCAGTTCACCACTGAAGAGGTGAACTCATTCACCATCGAAGAGGGATTACACCAAGCAGTTATCCTCAAGTATTCGTATGGAAAACCTGATCTTCAGGAGCTACGACAGTTGATTCCGAAACAGCTCGATGTCAAAGGTTTCTGCAATATTGGATAGCTCCAATATCGGCACATATTGGTAAGATTTGATCTTTATGAAGATTTTGTACAAGTAATGTCAAAATCTACTGGTCATGTTAAGTTTAAGGGTGATGAGTTCTTCTTTAGAACTTTTCCATGGACAATTGGATTTAATCTAAGAGAAGAAACGTCCAAAGCAGTGGTTTGGATATCTTTACCTGATCTCCCAGCAAATTTTTTTGCAAAAAATCTTTAATGTCCATAGCCTATGCAATTGGAAAACCTTTAGCAGTTGATAAAGCAACACAAGATAGAACGCTACCTAGTACGGCTAGGGTTAAAGTTTTGCTTGACTTACTAGACAAACACCCTAAAAGGATCAAGATTAAGATTGGGGATTTAAAATCTGGTAAGTTGGTCGAATATTATCAACATATTGTTTATGATAATCTACCAAAATATTGCACTGTTTGTAAACATCAAGGACATGGTGAAAAGTCATGTCGATGGAAGATTGAGGAAAAAACGACAGAGGCAGATCATGTGGAGGTAGTAGAAGGCTCGGGTAAGCTTGACAAATTAACAGGTGATGCCAGGAATTACCTCAATACCAAAAGAGCTGGGCAATCAAGGGATCAAGAGGCAGAACAGGTTTTTACTGAACAACGGTTTTTACCTAGGGATCAAGCAGAGAAAATTAACGTTGTGATCAATGATAAAGGGAATGCTAAGGCACCACTAGAGAGTAATGCAGTAACCGTGGGTAAAAATGGTCATTAAACACAAGAAGTTGGGACAATTATTGATGGTGCTGTATCTGTTCCAGTTGCAACAGCAACAAATCCAAGTGACAGGGATGAATAAACAGTGGTCAAACACGTGGGACATCTTGATCATGTGATTGACGTAAAGGAAAAGGAGATGGGTGACTTAGGTAGTGTGAAGGAGCATCACCATGATTTTGGTGTGGGCACATCAGGCCAAAAAAGTTGCGGTATTACTGTGCAACAAAGAATATCAAGCTAGTGAGGCATGTAATTGATTTTGTGGGCTCACATGCACACTATGATAATTATAACATTCAACAAATTGTTGAAAAGAACAAAGGCATGGCCGAAAAAATTGACAAACAAGAGCAAAAGTATGCGGGCCAGCGTTGTCTTTTAAGCATTAGTGATGCTAATGTCACTTTTAGTAGTTTGACTACACAAAAGGCTGCCAAGGATGTTAAAATAATTCAAAGTGCAACAAAGAGGGCTATGATTTTTTTGAAAAAGACAAGCATATGGCAGTTGGTCCACTCGAACGAATTAAAAATTCAATTCCTACAACTTCAAAAGGAGGTCACGCACAGGAATCCTCAATTGGTCATAAAAGAAATTGCGTGCACCAATTTAAGGAAAAGGAGGTGGGTCATGTGGGGAGTGTGATTATGAAGGAAAAGGAGAACAAATTTGCTGCTAAAAAATAGTAAAGATGTTGTTTTTTCAACGGGTGAAGATGTACATGTGGGCTCAACCAAACAAAATGGGTATCCAATATCCATAATTAATAATAAACTTGATGATGTAGTAACACATGAAAGAGAAACATTATGCTTTCGGTGTCGGCTCATTTGGGCAAAAAGTGGCGCTACTACTGTGCAAAATTTGAATAGTAACCATGTGGGCCAGCTGTGTCTATTTGAAAATGTCGAAAATCTTGAGCAAAATGGTCAAGTGTTGGCCTCATCTTTTCAAGGCAGTGGCAAAGCAGCAGTTGTTCAAACCAGTGCAATCATTTCAGCAGAGGAAAGAAAACTATTGGATTCTATGGACAAGGTGGTGTCTCGAGCCAGTGATGAACGAGGTTACGAAAGTAATGAAGAATTGAGCACACCGGAAGAAGTAGGATCTTGTAGTAATACACAGCTTCTCGTCAATTCTGGGCAGAAACCAATAAGTATGACCAGTACAACAGATTTTTTATCCCATGATAGACAACTATTGGATGCAATGCTAAATGCACATCCCTTTGAAATTTTGGGTCGTGATCCTTATAGCGCTAAACGTGCAAATAGGAGCAGGAATGAGGTACATATACAACAACAAATCAAGAAAAGCGATATTAAATCACAAGATGCACCAAACTTGGATGCACAAGGTGGTATACACATGCCAAATCATCGGACAACAGAAGAAGGTGACTTAATTGAAGTGTGTCACAATGCGTCGAAAAAGTCCAAATTAATGCTACAGAGGAACAAAAGTCTCAAACAAAGGAAAAAAGCAAGGACGACAATGTTAGACGACCTCCGATGAGAAATGCCAAGCTTAAGCAGGTCGCCCCAACTACATCAACAAAGTCCAATCAATCTAAAAAGAAATCAGAATTTTGAATTCTTCTTGAAGAATTGGGATGATGTTGATAAAGAATTACAAATTGAAGATATTGCAAGGATCGACAAAAAGGGACATCATTGTAACTTTTTCATCATTTTAATCTGCCACTTTGTTAGTATACTCATTTTTAATCTCATCACAGAGTATGTTACAAACTCTGTGATGATCATAAAATATTTGGTCCTGTCAAGTTCGTATTTTTTGTATTCCTGTTAATAAGTGAGGTTGTCAAGCCTCAATAGGATTTAGTATGGTAAGTTTAGCCTGGTATGTGTTATATGGGTAACAATATTGGTGCTAATGCCACTTTATTTTTACTTTTTCTAATTGTTATATTTTCTTTTTTGCTATTAATAAAAACCTAGCCCTAGGCTCTTGCCTAGTGGATTACCTAAAAAAAATAAATCAAGAGTCTAATTATTGGACCTGAACAATTATAAACCTCGTGATTAAGAACATTGCAGAATCACTCTTAATATCAAAGGTACAAGAGAGACAGTATAGTAGCCATATTTTTTAATGGCTCTACAATAAAGCTAGTTAGAAGAGTACCAAAAAAGAAGTCAATATAAAGCTCCCACCGGATTGTGTATGCACCAAAGGTGCAAGTGTTATGATAGAGATTCAAGTTGTTGATGTGAAATATATCTGTGTGGAAGGGAGGTCTTGAAGGAAATAGAAGATATAATGCAAGATTTTAAGGTAAGTAAGGTAAATGTGAACAATGTACGAGATATTAAAATGCAGAAGGTTGTAAAGAGTCCATACTTCAGATAGAAGTCTAGAAGCGCGAGGATTTAGTATCCAGGAATGATAGCGGCATCGTCAGTGGCATATCTTCCAGCCTATGTTTTCTAGGTAATCTAGTCAAAAGAGTAAAGAAGAGTTGGAGACAACGCGATGTCTCGCTTGATGTTCCAGAATAATATAAGGAAATCTATGGTGAAAGAAAGTTGAGGGAAGGTTGCGAGTAGTGTTAGTAGATATGTGTAAGTCGCAAGCTAAAGTATGTCAAAACGACAAGGTTTAAGAAAGGCATGAGTAAGGACAAGAAAAGGCGAGTGAGAAGGTGACGAGCATGGATAAGTCCTCAGGATTAAGCCCATAAAAACAAGATAGCTAATGGTTTCTCTAAGTTATAAAAAGTTCAGTATAACCCGAATGAACTCAAAGGAGTCTAAGCCTAATAGCCTTTAGAAGAGATGGAATGATGCCCCGGTAATAGAATAAGGCTATAACTGTGATAGATAAAGGATGATGTTGGGAATTTGATTGAGTAATGATTTGGGAAAAAAGGATTTCTAGAATTGTACAGCATTAAAATACCCACGTAATTGAACACATTGGGATGTTATGAAATATGGTTATGGAAGTATAGTATCGCCCCCAAGTGGATCAGTCTAATCACTTTAGATATCCCCCGATGAGACGTAAGCCTTATTGATAGCGTATTACGTAAGAGGTTTCATTGCAAATCAACACTGAGGTGAATTAACAATGGATAGATAAAAGTTACAAAGTACGATATGAGATTAGGCAACCATTCTTAAGATGAACGGCAAGGAAAAAGAATTAAATGATTTAGAATTATACATGTAGGATAAGCAACGAGAATCACGTGAAGTTTGGTAGTAGACCTTAATAACATAAATTGAAGTAAGAGTTATGGTATAGTTTGACCTACCTAGATACAGTAAAGTCATGCGGATAGATAACCGGGTCTATGAAATAAGATATAGCAATATTTGTAAGTTTGACAAAGTACCGACCGAAGAACTTCAGTATACCCATATATGCCTAGAGGGACATCTTGTTAAGATCTATATACGTTCACAAAGTAAGGCCTAGATATTGGCTAAAAATTGGAGGAAAAAAGGAGGTAAGAATCGGATAGGCACACATACAAGGTCAGAGTCGTACAAGCTGCACAATAAAAGGTAGCAAAAGTTACGAGATTGGAAAAATTCCGACCACAGGCCGTGGTGTGAGAAGGAAAGGGGATTCCTATGCCTTTGGATTTATTCACACGACAGAGATGGCAAGGAAAGTACTATAGTATTCGCACGAGCTATATGTTATAAGAATGACAAGTGCATCAGTCACCATTCGAGGGCGAATATTCCAAAGAGGGGAATGATGTTACACCCCATGTTTTCGTACGTGAAAGTACCCCATAAGTAAATTGATAAAAGCTCAGAAATAAGGTGTTATATTATGTATTTTTGTACGTTAAAGTTTCATCGTAAGTTAATCAACGTGAGTTCGGGAATGATATTATTTTGAGATTATAAGTATTATGCTCTTCCAAACAAGCGATAAGTACATTCGTGAAGGTGAAAGGGTAATAAAATCGAAGAAAGTGAGTTTCGTTGAAGTTTGCCAATTTGGTATCAAAACACGATCTGAGATATAATACTCGATATTTATGGACTAGTGTCATACAAGGTACTATATGACTATGATAGTAAAATATACAACGTGTGATAAAAATAAGTAGTATGTTAAGTAATTTGAGATAATTCTTAATTATGTAGAAATTAGTTAGTTATTGAATTAGTGAGAAATTATCAAGTTAATTAAGAAATTGGTAATTAATTAAGACAATTTTAATAAGTCTAACCCACTTCCCCCTGACGTGGCAGCAAGCCATCCCAAAATAATGACTCCTAAGTTATTATGTAAGGTGGCCTAATTAGGGGGCCTTTAGGCAAGGATAAGTCATCCTAGTGGGGCCCACACTTAAAGGTTAAAAATAAACTCTCTTATGCACCAAAATGAATTGCTCACCTCTGCTAATTTAAGAGAGAAAGCTCCAGGAAAGATGTTGATTTGAAATAGCAACGTAATAGCTTCAAATGTTTCATACGAAGAATATTTAATACTATAGCAACGTGGGATTTACGATTCTAAAGGAGTGTGGTGCAATCTTTCTCAAAAATATCTTACCGATTGCTCCCTATTTCGATCTCATTGTTACGTGTTTCGTCGCGATTGGCGTGGGTTAGAAGGATTGTCAAGAGAATCGGTTCAAGTATGTTAGGGATAATACCTCCTTCATTTTGGCACGATCTCGTAACTATATGTGTTTGATAACGAGGCATAAAGAGAAGTTCATACTTCCGAATTTATATACATTATCCATAGTCTCACAAGTTACAGTATTCTCCCTTATGGGTACTTATATTAAATTGAGTAATGTCTTCTTCAAGTTAAGAGAGCAGAGGGTCTATATATATATATATACATTATTACAGTATTTTTACCACCATCGAGCTATAATCAGTGGGCGAGCCCCTATTGGGCAACCTCTGATCAGACGGTTAGTTATATACCGAGCCTACTGGGGGCGGGAGCCTATGAGCAAGCCTAGAATGGCTGAGATACAGAGCCTAGCATGGCTGAGCACCTATTAGCAAGCCTACTATGGTGGAGCAGTTATACATACCGAGCTTTATAGGGCTGGATAACTATTTTACTTACTATATTGAGAGAATTGAGTCTATATCAACAGGTAAACATATCTTCATATTATTTTTGACTCCCAGTTACTTTCAATTATTATATTATCAATTAAGCTTCAGCTTTCACTTATTTTTTTGCCTTACATACTTAGTAAATTATTTCGTATTGATATCCCTTTTTTCTGGGAATGCTACATTTTATGCTTGCATCTCCTAATATACAGTTGGACAAACCTTCCCATCAGATAGAGTCAAATATCAGTTTGGTTGGTAAGCTCCACTTCCCCCGAATTACCAGGTCTAGACCTTGGAGTTCATTTTATATATACAAACTTAATGGATAGGTCGAAACCATGCTCTGACCATGGTACAGTTCATTTTATCTCTAGAGGCTTGTAGACGAGTCATGTATATTTTGTATATTAGTAAATATTCATGGTGGCTTCGTCTGCCTGCACGTATGTGTGTGTGTGTGTGTGTATATATATATATGTATGTATGTATATATATATATGTATGTATGTATGTATCTATATATATATATATATATATGTATGTATGTATGTATGTATTTTTATCCCACATATTAGAGAGTCGTTATTTTCAGACTGTTCAGAATATGGCCTCATCGGCCTAAGTTGAGGGTTACCCCTCTAGAGTTCATAGTAACCGAGTGGTCGAGTATGGTACCGAGTACCTGCCGTGACCCATCAGTTTGGGTCATGACAGAATCAATACAGCATATGATCATCGATATAAAGTAGGGCTCACCAAAATCTATTGAAGAGAGGGTACGCTCCTATCAAGAGTTTGTGTCGCCTGCTGAGGTACTAAATATATCCCCTAAAGATGCAGTGCCCCAGGCAAAAGGAAGTTAGTACATATGGGATAGTACTAGTATTTAAATCTAAGTACCCTCTAATGGAATGAAACACCAACATAAGGAGAGAGAAACACGAAACAACAACAACAAAAATAGCCTAGTATAATCCCACAAGTAGGGTCTAGGGAGGGTAATATGTACGCAGACCTTACCCCTACCTCGAGGGATAGAACTGTTTCCAGAAGACCCTCGGCTCAAGAAAGCAACAAGAGATAATATATTAGTACCATCAATAGATCATAATAAAATAACATCAATACAAGAAATACCAGGTTAAAATTAGTAGTAAGAAAATCAGTAGTATTTAAAATACCAGGTTAAAATATAAGCAAATCTTCAAACAAACATTAGTATTTTTTTGGTTAGAGATCATTAGTTACCGATATAATATCATATAACCGCCATGTGAGTGGCATGGCCTCTAATCTCGGCCTCATCGTCTAGGCCGTCTTACCATAATACCGTGTGGATCGACGCGTCTGTGCTAACAATACAATATACACTATCCCAATATTTGAGAATGACCTCATAATGGTGCAAAAGGGATTTGTCGCAATTCGCTCCTACAGCGGTACGTATAGTTTCGGATATAGTCCTTTTAACCCACATTTTCTGGGTTACATACAATACTCCCAAAAATATTTTATATAAAGTAATTCATAAGTCCTTTTTCTTTTCATTTGCCCTTGGGTCGTACATCATTATTTTCATTTGGAAACAAGACCACATTTCATGTTCGTTCTCTTGACATGGCTTATCATATGACATACAGGATAATTTAAAATATTGGAGAATCATAGTATCGAAATATGAGTTGTAAGAGTTTGAAAGAACATATAGATATTTCCATAAGGAAACCATAGAGATTACCTTTGAAACATGGATTAATTTAATAAGCATTTGATAGATCAACCATACTTGAAATATTTTCCGAAGAAAAGCGTAATGATAGCAGTTTAATCATTACTTGAGTACATATGAATCAGGTAAATCATTTCCTCGAGGCAATTCAGAGTTAGTAGTAGGATTTAGAGCAAACCATATTTGGAATATAGAAGGGGTTCATGGAATTCAATTCTATAGAAGGATTTTAGCCAACATACCTTAATTGAGCTTTTCTTAGAATCCCTACGATGTTCTACTACTCTTAGCAACTTCAATCTATAATAACATTGTTTAATTGAACCATTATTCATAAGAATTCGCATATCTTACGTCTTTTAATCATTTTATCAAATCCTTGGCATGCATCCTCGGTTTCAACTGCCAACAATGGAGTTTCTTCATTCTACAACCAATTTTCTTACCAGCAATTCACCCACAATAATCCTAAGACAATCAACAACCCCTATAGGCACATGCATACCCCACCATTCATTTTCCAACCCTAGAACCACATCTCTTATTCTTTACACACACCCAAAATTCGAGATTAAGGGCTTAGGATTTTAATTACCATCCCATAAGCCCCACCAATAAAAAATTTGGTTACAAATTTATCACTTAAACTTTGGACGGGAGCTAGGGACTCTTACCTCCTTAGAAGAAGACCTTTGTGTTTCCTCCCTTGAATCCCCAAGATTGGTGAGAAATAGAAGTGTGGAGTTGTTCGAGATCTTCCTAGTATCTCTAGTGTCTTCTCCCCTTAAAATGATCAGATTTTTCTTCTAAAATGAACCCTTAGGCTCTTTTATTAGAATAGAATCGGGTTAGGAATTTCACAAAAATATCCCTCTGATGCGATTACGGAACGGACCACAAAAAAGTTATGCGGTCCATAAAATGGACCTCAAATGGTCCTTCAGATTTTGAGTTGGAACTGGACAGGCCTATGGCGAATCTATAGTCCTCTAAAGGGTTATGCGGTCCACATACTAGACCGCGAATTGTCCTACAAAAATTTCCCAGGTGTACCTACCAGTTCCGCGATGGATATGCGGTCCATAAAATAGCTATGCTGTATAAAAAACCCACCACTAAATAACCCTTAAAATTTAGTTGATCCTGCCTCATGATTCTACGGTCAACGGAACTAATTCATGATCCGCATAAATGACTGCAGAATCACCCTTCTATACCAAATATTCTATCCACTTCACGATGCATTGCACAATTCAAAAATCCGTACTTGACTTGGGCACTATAAAACCTTAAATCATTGGAAAAAATTTGTAGAGCCTTACAATAAGTCATCAAACCAATCTACGAAAAGCATCAAATTGGAAAATAGGGATCTAGAACGAAAAAAAATTGATCAGATAGTTATATGAATTTGCAAACTCATAAATGGACCATCCAATTGCAATGTCAATTGGTGGACTATATGTAATTTTGTCTATAGAAACATATAATTTGTTAGTGAGTCACATTTTCTTTTTTAGGTTTTATCTTTCAATTTCATATTTCTATATATCCTCTTTTTGTTCTTCTTCATCTGTATCTATATATTTTGTCGAAAACAAGTTCACTGAATAATTTGAATTGCACATTTTTTTGTTCTTTCTCATATTTTCAAGCATTGAAATAAGCAAATGGAAGTTGTGAAACTACCTGTCACGATCAAAATCCCAGCTTGTTGTGATGGTGTCTAACACACTTACTAGGCAAGCTGACAATAATATAACAACTAAGCATTTGAATAAAATATTATTTCATAAGCTCAACAGCGAAAAATCTCATAAACATATGATAAAATAACAGAAATGCTACTACAACCACCCCAATATCTAGAGTCAATGAGTACATGAGCACTACAAATTATCAACATAAACCATAACTCTAATACAAGTGTCGGAGTAATAGTACAGTACTGAACAAAATAAAAGGAGAGAGAATCAATGTCTGTGATCGTCATAGCAGCAACCTCAAAGTCTCGAGCATGTACTTGCATAGATCTAGCAATAACCACGTCTAAATATATATTGATTTTCATAGAAAGCGCAAAGTGTAGTATTAGTACAACCGACCTCATGTACTCAATAAGTAATAAGAATGACATTTGGCTAAAAGCAGTGACAAGCTCAAAAGGATATAGGTAGAACCAATATAATGATAACGCATGTAAGATAATAACAATGACAATAAATAACTCAAAGGGACTTCCATATACAACTCGTTCATGGTACAGAAATTTAGAACATGTCAAGTATAGCTAGCATAAGAAATTGTCACATGGAAAATACACATGTCAAATGTAAGGTATCACAATGATATTCTCAGGTAATCACATTCTTAGAGCACTCAATCTGTCCATCTCAATTGACCACTCATTACACACACAATTACTCAGCACTGTACGGGTGCCTGTCATCAATGCCCCTAGCCAAAGCATGTGTATATATCATTGTTCATGTGCTCACTGCTAGTATATCAGACTCTAGAGAGAAGAATCTTACCCAAGTGCTAATATACATCCTATAAGTCCTGCTGCAGCGTGCAGCCCGAGTCACAATAATAAATAAGCTAATAAAGCTTGATGTGGCTTGCAGCCCAATCCATAATAACACTCACAGCCCATCTCTCAGGCCCATCTCAGTCATCAATCACCCAAGTCTTCGGGGCTCACGAATCTCGTACCACTCAGCCCAAACAATGATAACATGTGATGTAACAATGAATGGTAACATAAATTGAGATATGATATGCATGTGAAGAATCATGACTGGGTATATAATTGCAGTTAAAGTAGATAACTCAAAACAACAGAAACAACCTTAGTAGGTGTCAATCAAGTAAGCATATCTAAACATGATTTCTAACATGAATCATAGTTCAATTACTCTAACATGTAGAAATTACACAGAATAAACAAGACTTGATTTCAACACAGTATAATAGAATCCACTTTGATCATGATTACCACGATGCACGCCCACACACCCGTCACATAGAATGTACGTCACCCTAACACAACCCAAATAGCACGTACATACCCCCTCAGTTCCAAGTTTAGACAAACCATTGTTTCGCGAATTGGCCTCCGAATGACTCGAATTTAGTCACAAACAACATCATATAATCAATCAAGCTGTAGGAATCGATTCCATATGATAAAGCTAAAAATTTAACTAAAATAAAAAAGTCAACCCCGAGCTCGAATCTCGAAACCTGGCAAAATTTAAAGACCCTGAACATTCATTCAATAACGAGTCCAACCACACAAAAATTATCCAATTCCGGCAACCAATCGACCTTCAAATCACCAAATCTCACTCTCCAATTCATATTCCAAATTTCATCTATGTTTTACCTCAAACACACATAATCTAGGTGTAAAAATCAATGGGTAAACTTTATTTATCAATAAAATGGATGGATCTTCACTTACCTCTTCAATTATATTGAAAACCCTCTTAAAGATCGCCCTTAGTAGAGCTCCACAAGTCCAAAGTGAGAGAAACAACTCAAACCCTCATTTTAATCTTTTTGGCTAGGCTTTTCGCACATGCGCTTCCATCCACCATAACAGAGCTACCGCATCTACGGACAAACTATCACATGTGTGGTATTTCATTAAATCCCCGACCATCCGCTTATATGGAAGAATACCTTAGACGTGCGAAAATGCACCTGCGCTTAAGCCTCCACATCTGCGGTTCCAGACACTCCGGCCAATAGCGCTTCTGCGGTCCTATATGCACTTCTACGCATGCACACCTGCGCCCTCATCACTGCATCTTCAGAAACCCATGCCTCCTCTCCTCTTTGCTTCTGCACTCTACTGCTTGCACCTGCTATCTCACTGGTGCAGGATATTTTTTGCACTTGTGCCTCTTCCCAGCTCCAACACAAAACCGGTTCTGCGACCTCGTGGCCGATTCTGCGATCTCGCACCTGTGGCCAAAATCTTGCAGGTCCTATTACACCAAACCTGAAGCCATCAGCATTTCCTTAAGTCCAAAACTCAATTTGAATTACACCCGAGGCTCCAAAAGCCCATCCAAACATACCAACACATCTTAAAATATGATACAAACTTAGATAAAGCCTTCAATCACATCAAACAACATCAAAATCACGAATTGCACCCAAATTCAAGCCTAACGGAACCTATAAATTTTCAACTTCTAAAACTAATATTGAAACCTATCAATCCAACTCTGATTGATATCAAATTTTGCAAACAAGTCATATATGACACAATAGACCTATCCTAACTTCGAGAAACGAAATCCGAGCCTGATAACAACAAAGTAACTCTTTGTCAAACCTCTCAATCTTCCAAACCTTAAACTTTTCTAACTTTTGTCAATTCAAACCAAAATGACCTACGGGATTGCCAAATCAATATCTGGACATACTCCTAATTCTAAAATTACCATATGAAGCAATCTAAATTATCAAAACTTCATTCCGGAGTTGTCTACATAAAATTCAACTATGATCAACTCTTTCAAATTAAGCTTTCAACCTTGGGACAAATGTCTTCATAATTCATTTCGAAACATCCCCGAACCAAACCAACCACCCGACAATTCACAAATTAATTTTTTTTTGTTATATCAATCACCAAACTATCAACTTTTGAGATTAGATTTTATTGTTCCAACTTTCTATTATCCTTTAAAATTAGAATTGGTATCTTTTTTATTTCTCTATAATTTTCTTTTACTATTTTTTATACATATATTAGAATTCCAATATCTAAACAAAAAAATAAATATGAACAAGGTTACTAAAAATACTCAAAAAAAGAAAATGATTCAAACTTTAATACAATCTCAAAAAGGTTGTCTTAATAATTTTTTAATAAACAGTAAAAATAGTTTTAAAAAACTAAATAAAATTGGATTGGTTTATTAAAATAAACAAGTCTTTGAAAATGGTAATAAAATCCAAGAAAAAGAACTTTGCATATCAGAAGAAATGTTTCAAATCTAAAATATAAATATCATACCACACACACTATATCTGTAAAGACATGATAAAGTTTGACTCTAGGCTACATATATATATATTATTAAGTCGTTCATGTTATTCCAATAAATCCCAAAATATAATATCAACTTATACAAAGGCTCAAAACATGTTTGATTTTCGTCTTTTGCGCCTAGCAAGTAGCATTCATCTAAATAATATATTTGAAGACTGAAAACTGGGAAAATAATAATTTTGAAATGCTCAAGCAATGAGAGATTTTAGAAGTGCCATTTGTAATTAAATCCAAATCCAGTTGAAGAGAGTATATAGTTAACTATGCAAAACAACATATGCATTTGTGGGTAAATTATTATCTACTTAGTCTGCATGAACATTATATAACCAGTATTCTGAATTGAGCAGAGGTCCAACATGTCAAGATGTACAAGCAGGTCTTCGAGGAGGTAGTTGTTGATGAGCTGTTCTCTGTTACATTTTAAATTACATTCATTATATTTCTCACTTTTATATGAAGTTGAAATTTACGAAAAAGTTAAAATACTTAAAAGCACATAATTCAAATTAGTTTGTGTAGAAATTAAAATTACTTGCAACTTGGGACGCAATGTCTCAATAACAACTGCTGATTTTTTATCAACTCCTGCACCTTGCTGTATCCATATAAAAAGCACCAGCATAACAAATCAGAAGAAATCAATAAGCATTTCACAATTTTATACGTGTACCATAAATGGTTGCAGTTTACCTCCATACGTGATCTGAATCCAATACTTTCGACATGGAGCATAATTTTATACGTAAAAAGTTATTAAACTTATCAAAATTTGTAATTATAAAAATACAGTGAGTTCAATAATAAGAACATTAAAGATTAAAATCATATAGCATTAACCATTAAATTACTTCACAATTTTCCTTTTCGGGGTGTTTGGTTCTAAAAATATTTTCAATTACCTAATATCTAATTCGCTTACATATTTTAAAATTTTGTTTTCCTGATAAACTTATTTTTATCTGATTTCGAAAAATAACTTCTCTATTAAAATAAGAAAATATTTTATGAAACTTTCTTTTAACCCTCCCAACCTCATCCCTAGCCCCCAGCCTATCCACCTCCCCTCCCCCCAAAAACCATTGCCTACCCTAAGACCCACACACCCCACCATCAGCACCCCCTCGGCCCAAGACCCCGCCTCCCTTGCCACTGGCCTCGATCTCCCGCGAACATGATTCCCCAAACAAAACTCCCCTGCCTCCTCCCCCCCCCCCCACCATCCAACCAACTCCCACCACTCTCCCCCTCTCCCAGCCTTACTACTCCCTCCGCCACCCTCACCCACCTCGTTCTAAATATTATTTACTTATTTTATATATAAATGTTTTTGGGATAATATTTTCTGCTTAATAACCAAATACGAGAAAATAAATAAAATATCACTTATTTTTTCAGGAAAAATATATTTTTCATGTCAAACATATTATTCATCCTTATTTAGTTCTAAAGATTTTCATCAAGAAGAAAAAGAGACAAAAGGAATTAAAGTGAAATTTTACCGGATTGAACCTATTATCAAACCAAGTAGCAGTTAGTTATGGAGTGAGAATTTTAAACAAACCCAACTTTAAATTCAGGAGTCATTTCTCTTAGAACCATGATTCTTGCATATCATAGGGACACCCCTAGATTTTTCCTTTAGTCATAGAAATTCCCCCATCTAAAATTTATTGTTACTCTAACTTAACCAAGTCTTAATTAACATCTCAATAGCCAGAGAGAATGTTCATTTTAATTGTGTGCTTTTCATATCTTATGAAAAAGTCTTTTTTTTATGTGTAGAACAAAGGTAAAGAAAAAATAACTACAAAAGATTTTGTTATTTAATGTCTAACCATAAGCTAAAAGGGAATTTAAGTTTCATACAATTCAAGTATTTTAATAGGGTTTAAATTAATAAATACCATGCATAGAGCCCAGTCTGCGGAATCAAAGAAGGCATGTTCATGGTCCTGCATCCACAACATTACAAGTGGTTGTCAATTTTTAGTCAAAAAGCCTTTTATTTAAATCTCTTTGAAGAAAAAAGAAAGTATAAATCTTGCCTTTGAAATCAAAGGCTTCTTCTTTGGCATAAGTCCTCCATATTTTTTACCGGTGGCAGTGGTCTACAAAATTTAGCATCAGCACCAATTATACAAAAGAGACGTTGAATTAAAAAGAAAAAAACTCATAAAATTACAATGACAGTGTAAAGCATGGAACGTGGACTAAAGATCGCAAAGCCAGCTGCAAAATGAGAACAAATAATTGGTCATTTAGTTCATACTATAGAAAACATGTCCAACTTTTTTTTAACCCTAATGTTCGTACATAAAGTAGGGAAAATGAAAACGATATTTCAGTGAAAGAATCTTCTGATTAATTCAAACTAAGTCAATTTTACTAAATTTCTATTTAAGAATCTTTTATAAAGCGTAAGATGTGACTAGCACATCCCCCAGTTAGATGTTTCATTCAATTAATGTTTAATTTGGTTTATTTTTTGCCCCTTAAAGAATCGGATTTGTTTCTAATTCTCCTTTTTCTTTTTCATTTATATTCCTGTAACCTGAATTTCGGTTATTAATCTCATCAAAAAGTGATAAGCTCCCAAGTTTAAGAATGGCAATAAAGGTCTGCAGACGGTCAATCAACTAATGAAGAATATAAACCGAGTCTTTTTGCAGGCTGCACGTGATTGCTTTGCCCATTCAACCCCACAAATCTACATAATGTTTACGTGATTGTTTTATCAAAACATAGAATATTTTTTTTAATTGGAAGACAAGAAAAAGTAAATTGCACGACAAGGTTTAAAAAAATTTCTTTTTCATTTTTCACATGGTTAGTGGTGGTTATAGCAATAACTGTCGATTACGGGAGTTAGGTCCAATAACACATGCTTCATCTATACTCTTTTCATACTTTAAAAAAACACTCATTTGGGAGCATCTTAAGGTTCATAAACTCTCTATCATTATATAGTACGTTACCTTAATAAGGGGTGTTACAATCGAACAGCAAAACTCCACCAAACCGATTTAAAAAATCGATTAGATTTAATTTAATTTGATTTGATATTGAGTAAACAATCCGACATATATATATATATATATATATATATATATATTCTTAAGACTTTATATTAAATTTTCTTTAATAATATAGAAATGTTTGGGATCCTATTATGTGTTAATCTTGAAAGCATACATTAACGAAAAATTTTTGTTAGACGACTAAGAAAATAACTATCATATGTTACTAAAACAATTCTCCCATTAGAATATTTTAATAGATCAATGTGTTTGTCAATTTTTTTTATATTTATGTAACATATATTTACTTATCAAAATTATATTTATAACTTTAATAAAGTAAGATTGAAATAATATTCATGTAAGAAATAATTTAAAAATCTAACAAAATCGAACCAATTCAAACTAATATAGTTAATTTAGTTTAATTTTAATAAAAGCCAATCTAACCCCATCCATCTACGCCCCAACCTTAATACAAATTTAATTGCCACTGGCACTAAACATCTTTTGTACTTGCAAAATTTTCTTTGACGAGAGAGTAGATATTGTGGTTGCACCTATACAACTTTTAATTGCCACGGCCCACCGGCATTAAGTATCTTTTGTACTTACAAAATTTTCTTAAAAGAGAGAGCAGACATGAAAAATAAAAAAGTAAAAAATTAAAGAGAGAGAGAGAGAGAGAGCAGACCTTGCGATTGCACGTATACACCTTTTAAAAGATCCATATACGTGTGTCAACCGATTAATTATGCCGCAATTCTAAATTGAGTAAATTTAGCTAATAAATCATTAGTAAACATTATACACGTACTCGAAGAAACTAATAGGTGTGTATATGTAATATATTGCATCAAACAAACCATTGTTAACTCAACTTTCGTGAAGAAAAGAGTTAAAGATGATAAGCAATCAAGAATATTGATAAAACCAGAGAAATGCTCCTCAACCAAAGTAGCAAGAAAATATCGAAGGACCAAATAAAAAGGCAAAGATTTCATCTTATGTAGAAAAGGAAGGAATAAAATAAAATTTTCAAGTACCTCGTGATCTTGAGAGGAGACACAAAACTCTTCAATACTGCTGCTATCTGCCATCTTAGTATGTTACCACTTACCACCACCAGTCTAACTCTCCCCTGTTTTATCCACTTACCATAAACATATTTATAAGGTTATAGAAAAGAGGAGGGTAGAGTTCGTTTCTTTTTTTTGGGGGGGGAAGGGGGGGGGGGGGTGGATAGAGTGTGCAGCTCTAATCCAAACAGAAGGCAATAAAATATAGGAAATAAAAAGGGAGTCTTCTATTACCTTGAAGCAGAGGATATAACAAGAGCAAGCAAAGGCAGAAATATGGAGAATAGGCTAAGGAAGAAGAAACGGTGGAAAAGAGGGGGAGTTGGGTGTTGGGGGAAAAGTAATGTTTGACTACAAGAGAATTGAGATGATGTATTCTTTTAGGGTTTGCCTGATTCTATAATTATATTTGAGTTTTTATTTAAAGAAAAGGCAAAATATTTAAATAACTAATTTTTATTAAAAGAAAATTACTATAGAGCCGTGGTTAGACCTGCGATGTTGTATGGGGCGGAGTGCTGGCCCGTGAAGAACTCGCATGTTCAGAGAATGAAGGTTGCGGAGATGAGGATGCTTAGGTGGATGTGCGGTCACACCAGGCTAGATAAGATTAAGAATGAAGTTATTCGAGAGAAGGTAGGGGTGGCCCCGGTGGATGAGAAGATGCGAGAAGCGAGACTGAGGTGGTTCGGGCATGTGCGGAGGAGAAGTCCCGATGCCCCGGTGAGGAGCTGCGAGCGGCTGGAGATCGTTGGCGGTCGACGAGGCAGAGGGAGGCCTAAGAAGTATTGGGGAGAGGTGATTAGGCAGGACATGACTAGAATGCAGGTTTCCGAGAATATGACCCTTGATAGGAAAGTCTGGAGGTCTAAAATCAGGGTTGTAGGCTCCTAGAGTTTTTCGTACGCCTCATCCGGGGTTGGGTGTGGGTCAGCAGGGTTACCCATAGATGATTTGTGTTTTGATTATGTCCCCCATATGGCTGTTAGTTATGGTAGTTACTGTATGATATTATTGCATGCGATTGTGTTTATGTTTCGTATGTTTAGATAATTAGTTACGTTATTTACGCTATTTCTGCTGGAGTTACTAATGCTCTATTGTTTTTGTTTTTGTCTTTGTTTTTGTTTTACTGCTGTTTTTCCTTTTATCCTATGAGCCGGGGGTCGATTGGAAATAGCCTCTCTGCCCTTTTCGGGTAGGGGTAAGGCTTGTCTACATATTACCCTCCCCAGACCCCACCTGGTGGGAGTATACTGGGTAGTTGTTGTTGTTGTTGTTGTTGTTGTTGTTGTTGTTGTTGTTGTTATTAAAAAAAAATGTTAATCACTTTTATATTTGATTAATTATTTTCTTAAAAGAAATATTTTTGCACTTAGAATTAGAGAGTCATGTTTAGGGGTAAAAATTTATTTTTTGGATAGTTTTATAGTCTCTTTTCTATAGTAGATTATTTATCTCCTCTCATAAGCATGTAAGTTAAACTTTATAATATTATCTTTTAGTATATTATTATTTTATTATATAATTTATTATCGTTTTATCAGCTTTTGCATAATGCTTAATTATTTCGATTTCAACATATTATTCATGCTTATTGCTTTCACTCTTACTTTATACATAAATATGATTTTTTTAGACAGATGCATATTGTAAAGAGTTTTGGGAGAATTGATTTTCTTGTATTGCTCACAAAAGTATATATAGAGTACAGAGAGGTATCAAATCCTACCAACTATAGGACTGTACAATATCAAATCCTACCAACTATAGGACTGTACAATATCAAATCCTACCAACTATAGGACTGTACAATATCAAATCCTACCAACTATAAGACTCTACAATAATGATAGAATATCTACCATTAATAAAAAGATACACAACACAATATTCCTAATACGCCCCCTCAGGATGGAGGGCCGGAGGACACGCCAATCTTGGACATCAGCAGAAGAAGCCGAGGAGGTCGTAACCCGTAAGGAGGGTTCGGACTTGGAATTTCCACGCCAGGTAATTAGTGGAATCCAATTTGAGTGGGATCTGAGCAGATGCATTGATGGCAATCGGCTGGAGAAGATCATTGGATGTCGTAGCGGCCATGAAGAGCGAGGCAAAGGAGAGAAGGCGCTGATCGACGTCGAGAGAGACAGGGCTGCCGGTTAGTGCAGCGGCGGCGCGGCAAGACGCCTGACAGAGGCGGTTGACCGAGAAGGTCGGCGGCGCTCGAGGGAAGATTTAGGGTTTCTGGCGATAAGCCACTGGCGTATGATACCATGTAGAGAGTTTTGGGAGAATTGATTTTCTTGTATTGCTCAAAAACGTATATATAGAGTACAGAGATGTATCAAATCCTACCAACTATAGGACTGTACAATATCAAATCCTACCAACTATAGGACTGTACAATAATGAGAGAATATCTACCAATAATAAAAAGATACACAACACTGTTAGGATTTATGCCCGTCACTAGAGGGGGGAGGGGTGAATAGTGCGGCACAAGAATATTGATAAATATTGCGGAATTAAAAATTGCAAGAATAAAATAAATTCGGTAATTAAAATAGCAAGGAAAGAACATACCGAATTTATCCTGGTTCGCCACAACTTGTGGTTAGTCCAGTCCCCGAGAGACTCTCTCGAGATTCCACTAACTCCGTTAAGCTTTCGGGTGCCTAACAAACCGTTACACTTGCTCGTAGATGTACACTCTACAAGACTTCAACTTGCTCGAGGATACCGCACCTCAAGACTTCAACCTTGCTCGTGGATACCGCACCACAAGACTTCACACACTAAGACTTAGGGTACTTAGCGAACCCGACAATCAATGAGAAGATATGTTCTTCTTAAACACCTTTCTCTTTTACAACAAGAACTCTCTCAAAAGAGTAGATAAAGAGATACAAATTTAGCTCTATGAGCAACTCAAAGTTGTCTCTCAAATGGCTCAACAAAAGCTCTAAAATGATGCTCAAATAATGTCAATATGTATATCAATATTGGGAGGTGTTGTGTGTGATTAAAATCAGCTCAAAAGACCTCTTTTTATAGGGGTTAAAGGGGAGATGTCTGTTGCTTAATTGGCAATCAATTATGCTGATTTTATACTTACATAATCGATTATATGATCTGCATAATCGGTTATCTTCTCAACGTTCATAAATCGGAACGTTAGGAAGGCTACTGACAGTAAATAATCGATTTTGTGAGTTAAATAATCGATTATTTACCCTTGCGAAATTTCCAGCAAAGCTGGAATATACCAGAGTATACCAGAATCAAAGCTGGAGTATACCAAAATATACCAGAGTATACCAGAATCGAAAACTTACTTCAAAAACCATTTTGGTTAAAATGAAAACGTTAAAATCATTTTGTTTGAAGTATATTAAAAATGTTTATGATATATATGATTTAATAAAATGATTTTATGCATATTAATGATGACCTATGTAATATACCAGAATATACCAGAATTGAAAACTTACTTCAAAAACCATTTTGGTTAAAATGAAAACGTTAAAATCATTTTGTTTGAAGTATTTAAAATATGTTTATGATAAATATGATTTGATAAGATGATTTTATGCATATTAATGATGATCTATGTTGAGCCAAAAGACGAGATCACTTTAAACGTTGCTCTTACATTTGTTCTACCTAACGACCTACGCCTTGGGTCTTTGGTCTTGAACTTTTGAACTCGTCTTTGGCTTGTCTATGCAATTCCGTCATCAATATGCTTCTTGGCATTCAATCTTGATTGTTTGTCATATAATATCGTTATTTGACACTTGACTTCATTGTTTGTCATTCATCAAAACCTATACCTGAAAATCATGCTAATACAACCAAAGCGCACATATCATAGATAGAATGATTTTCTACAATTTCCCCCTTTTTGATAATGACAAACAATAGGAGATATGCATATTGGATTCCCCCTAAATTCATGTTATATCTCAACATACAATTCATGTAAACAATTTAATATAATTCCCCCTTAATTAAATATTCCCCCTCAATTAAAGCATACTAGAAGGTGAAGACATTCCCCCTTATTTGATGCATATCGCTTAAATTCTTCCCCCTTTTGGCATTAGCAAAAAGAGTATACAAAGGCTACCTTCCCTTATGGACAATTCCCCGATTGGGAATACCAACTATTAGTGTCAAAAATAAAGTAGGAAGTATAATGAGGAATATACATTGACGATACCAATTGTTAGATTAAAAAAAATCATATCGACATAGAATGATACCAAAAGTTAGTAAAAATATACCAACCACAATAACGGCCATTTTTCGCAAATATACCAACTGTTATTTAAACTAAAAATATTCATCAAAACATGAATCAATCAAAATAATTAATATCAATTGTTAGCACATATCAACTATTACGTTTTTATCAAACATACGATAACTAACCGAAATTCCCCCTTGATGCAATAAGGTTTCGTGCTTGGTGCATCTACTACGATTTTGTAGTCTTCAAGCACACCTGCAAACGTACCTAAAAATAGGTTTTCGGTATCCAACTTCTTTTGGGTCCTTGGGGGTTAGGCAAATAATAATCATAATCAAAATATGAATCTCTATGTTTAGCAAAACATACGGGTGCAATGTGTCCTACCCGGTTACAATAATGACATATAGCGTTCGGGTTGTGCATATGTCTTGGTTGAGCCAAATGCGTTCTAGGTGATCTAAAGTTGTTATTCCTAGAAGCGTTGAAATTCCTAGAGTCATTTCTAGGTGATCCAAAATTATTCATTCTAGACTCATTAATAAAATTCCTAGAATTGTGTCTAGGTGGTTTAACCTCATTTCTATCATCCTTTTTAATTACTTCACTTGTTTTAGAATTATTTACACTACATTTTTCTAGTGTATTTCTAAGTTCTACGTTCTCTATTTTCAAAGAGCTACAAGAAGAACAATTTGAACTTTGAACAATTAAAGAGGCTTCATTCATCTCCTTGATTTTATTTTTGAGATCGACATTGTCAATTTCCAAAAATCTATTTTCTTCTTCTAAAATTTTGATTTTATTTTTAAGAACAGTATTGTCATTTTCTAAAAGATCATTTTCTTCTTTTAGTTTTTCATTGTCACAAGTCAATTTTTCAAAATCTTTTTCTTTTAAAGAAGGTTGTTTTTCAAAATCTTTTTCTTGCAAAGAAAGTATTTTCTCAAAATCTTTTTCTTGCAAATAAAGTGTTTTCTTCAATTCTTTTATGGTATTGGAAGCTTTAACAAATTCACCATATAATTCCTCATAGGCATTTTGTATTTTTTCAAACGAGTAAGAGTTAGAGGTACTTACCTTTTCTTCTTCGTTTGCCATGAGGCATAATGCGGCAGTTTCATCGCCCGAGCTGTCCGAATCCCATGTTACGCGCCTATGGTGTTTCTTCTTTTTCTTGTCCTTTGATTTTGGGCAATGTGATTTGGTGTGGCCAATTTTTCCACAATTTTGACATGAAGGACTTGGTTCTTCCTTCTTTATTTCCTTCTTCATAAACTTATAATATATCATTGGAAATAATATCATCATCACTTTCCGAATCACTTACCTCTACTCTTTTAGAAGATGAGGCTTTGAAGGCAATGTTCGACTTACTTCTAAGATACGGATTAAGAATTGTGCTTTCATAAGCTTTAAGATTACCTCGTAGTCCATCAATTGTGACGTTCGTGATTCCTATTGACTCTTGGATAGCATTTGCTTTGGAACGCCATTTGGGAGTGAGACTCCGTAGGATTTTTCGAACTCGATCTTTGTTCGAGTATATTTTTCCGAGAGCATGAAGATCGTTGACGATCATTGAGAATCGTTCGAACATATTATCGATGTTTTCATCTTCCCTCATTCTGAAAAGTTCATATTCATGTGTTAAAAAATAAATTTTAGATTCTCGGACTTGAGACGTACCTTCATAAGTGATCTCGAGTTTATCCCACATTTTCTTTGCGGTTGTGCAACAAGAGATTTTCCGATAGTTGTCCGGATTCACCGCACAAAATAGTAAGTTGACGACCTTTGCGTTTCTTTCAACCTTCTTGATGTCCTCGGCATCATATTCATTTTCCTCCTTTGGAACCACGATTTCCCCAACTTTCTTTGTTGGCATTTGTTCACCTTTCTTGATGAGTTGCCATAATCGAAAGTTATTTGATTGAATGAATATTCTCATCCGCTCTTTCCAATATGTATAATTTCTTCCATCGAAAAATGGAGGCCTCTCGGTGGAGTGTCCTTCGCTCATTATTCCTGCGTTCAATATTCTCAACAAAAAAAATATATATCGCTCTCAACCAGTTAAGGCTTTCAGAGAGTTAGGCTCTGATACCAATTGTTAGGATTTATGCCCGTCACTAGGGGGGGGGGGGTGAATAGTGCGGCACAAGAATATTGATAAATATTGCGGAATTAAAAATTGCAAAAATAAAATAAATTCGGTAATTAAAATAGCAAGGAAAGAACACACCGAATTTATCCTGGTTCACCACAACTTGTGGTTAGTCCAGTCCCCGAGAGACTCTCTCGAGATTCCACTAACTCCGTTAAGCTTTTGGGTGCCTAACAAACCGTTACACTTGCTCGTAGATGTACACTCTACAAGACTTCAACTTGCTCGAGGATACCGCACCTCAAGACTTCAACCTTGCTCGTGGATACCGCACCACAAGACTTCACACACTAAGACTTAGGGTACTTAGCGAACCCGACAATCAATGAGAATATATGTTCTTCTCAAACACCTTTCTCTTTTACAACAAGAACTCTCTCAATAGAGTAGATAAAGAGATAGAAATTTAGCTCTATGAGCAACTCAAAGTTGTCTCTCAAATGGCTCAACAAAAGCTCTAAAATGATGTTCAAATAATGTCAATATGTATATCAATATTGGGAGGTGTTGTGTGTGTTTAAAATCAGCTCAAAAGACCTCTTTTTATATGGGTTAAAGGGGAGATGTCCGTTGCTTAATTGGCAATCAATTATGCTGATTTTATGCTTACATAATCGATTATATGATCTGCATAATCGATTATCTTCAACATTCATAAATCGGAATGTTGGGAAGGCTACTGACAGTAAATAATCGATTTTGTGAGTTAAATAATCGATTATTTACCCTTGCGAAATTTCCAGCAAAGCTGGAATATACCAGAATCAAAGCTGGAGTATACCAAAATATACCAGAGTATAGCAGAATCGAAAACTTACTTCAAAAACCATTTTGGTTAAAATGAAAACGTTAAAATCATTTTGTTTGAAGTATATTAAAAATGTTTATGATATATATGATTTAATAAAATAATTTTATGCATATTAATGATGACCTATGTAATATACCAGAATATACCAGAATTGAAAACTTACTTCAAAAACCATTTTGGTTAAAATGAAAACGTTAAAATCATTTTGTTTGAAGTATTTAAAATATGTTTATGATAAATATGATTTGATAAGATGATTTTATGCATATTAATGATGACCTATGTTGAGCCAAAAGACGAGATCACTTTAAACGTTGCTCTTACATTTGTTCTACCTAACGACCTACGCCTTGGGTCTTTGGTCTTGAACTTTTGAACTCGTCTTTGGCTTGTCTATGCAATTCCGTCATCAATATGCTTCTTGGCATTCAATCTTGATTGTTTGTCATATAATATCGTTGTTTGACACTTGACTTCATGGTTTGTCATTCATCAAAACCTATACCTGAAAATCATGCTAATACAACCAAAGCGCACATATCATAGATAGAATGATTTTCTACGAACACAATATTCCTAATACATATAACCTAATTCAAAATCATATATAAATGTGGGTATAATTACTTTACCTTGAAAAAAAAAAGGAAAAGAGACAAATATTTTCAAGAATATGGAAGGATTAGGAAAAAGTTTGGTGAATAGGTACGTAAAGTGGGAAGGGGGCAATAGTTGGGTGTTAACTGTTAAGACATCAATATCAGCTGTACTCTTAAGCTTAGCTCCTTCCAGTTACACACCATACATTACGTGTGCTTAAATAACATGCAATAAAAACCGACACTCCTCTTAACAAAAAAACGTATATTGGAGAAGGGTTAAGGGAGTCTTTAGACTCTTTACCCAAAAAGTCCGGATTCACATTGATTTTTTTGTCGGTGATATTAGATTATACGCTGATTATGTATAGAAAAATTAACCTAAATATTTTCCTTTATTTTTGTTTATTCTAAAATTCTATCATCCGTTATACTTTTTTTTTTTATATATATGTATAGTGCACAATCAGTTCGTATTAAATACTCGAATAATAGAGCAACACGTGGAATCGAGAACAGACGAAAGATGAAGCAAGTGGGAACCAAGACTGAGAACAGCAACTTTGGTTGGCACCAGGCAGAACCCGAAGGGACCATTGCTAACGAGGAAAAACGAATATTTGCCACCCCGATGAGATTTAATAAAGAATATTCCTCAGTATTAAATACAGAATCTGTTACAGAGAATTTTGGCATTCATAGCTTGCCGTTATATATTCATCAATGACCCTCATAATTGTCATTTAAGAGGGGTTTGATCCTAGGATCTTGTTTTCTACGTATAGCTATAAATAGTAACTTCAATAGCCATTGTAAGACACGAAAATTCTAACAAACTTATGCTACACATTATTCTAAGCTCAATAATACTTAATTTTCTGTCTATTATTATTCTTATTACTGTTTTCGAAATCCTTGCTCCCGGAACTAAGCTATTTGCTGTCATATCTTGATTTCAATGCTACGTCTTGAATTTCATTTAATTTATTTATTATTTTGGGATCAAATTGATTCGTTTGTCTATAAATCACATTATAAATTCAATTGTACTGTTTTACGGGTGAACAGTTTGACACCCACCGAGGGGCTTAGACAGTTGCATAATTGAGTTGATCCTTGCATCTATTACTAATTTGTTTGATTTCTTGATTATTAGCAAAAATCGTAAAAGATGACAGATAACGATGTCAATATCGCGCACAATGTTGAGGTACAAGGAAATCTGCGTCAACTCAAAGATTCGATCGGTGGTACTGCAATAAGGAGGACGTAGCCACGCCGGTCCAAGGCAGGCAATATCCGCGATACGTGCGGGAGACAACTTTTGATGAAGCTGAAGACGAGCATGTTGCGAAAATAGTGAGAATTTCGAGGAAACAACAAAAGGTTATTATGGGATACTTCACTTCTCACGGATAGATATCAAGTTCAATTTAATTTGTTTGTGTGGTCTTTAATGTGAAATCATATAATAGGATATTTAATTTGCCGCTAACAATCACAACTAAAGTTTTGGATTATAAACTCTGATCCCAAAATCTCATAAAACCCATGGAATTTTTTTTACATCTTTTATGGGTGTAATTGACGAACCAATTTAACTGCAATGAGATCATAAAGTCATCAGTAGAATAGGATTTAAATTGTTCAATTAAGCACTCAATTCAAATGTGTTCAAATAAGAAAGTTGTCTAGGCTCTTATAATTGGCACGCGCAAGGTATTGCACAAGGCATTTCTCTCATAATCTTTATTTCTTTTCTTTTATGAAAAGTTTACTCAGCCAAATGTGATATTTAATCTACGGCTGGGTATATCATATGTGTTTAATCATTTGACATCTTACAAAGTTAAATTACATAGAAAGGCATTAATTCCCTTGAATTCTACACAATGAAAATTACATAATGAAGAGTACTGTGCGTTGAAATGCAACATATCACATAGAGAACTCTCCTCTATTACATTTTTCGTATACACCTTGAGACCCATGGAATCTCTGACGACAGCAAACTATGCTCTTTGCAGCAAAATAATCAAGAACAATTGCCAAGACCAAATAATCTAGACGTGATGGCACTCGCTCTTCTTTTTTTTTTCAATCAAATCTAGACGTCTACATTTTCATTCAAAAAAATAAATCAAAAAGCCATTAAAATCCATTATTTGCGAGTAATGTTTCAACTAAATGTTCCTATCTTTGTGAATAAGTTTATATTTACCAAGTTGGTAAGTTTAGATTTTAGAAGGATTGAATTGATTTTCTTCTTCTTTTTAAGTCTAGTTTTCTCAGAAATTGATTTTTTTCCCTTTCTATGGGATTATATTTTGAGAGAGCCATCAAACTTAAAAGGCCAAAATACACAGGCAGTCCATTAAAATTGACACTATCTTTCATTTAGGAACTTTAACTAAGGCATGTACCTGAGCACTTAATTTTTGTCCCACATGAAAATAACTCATAAAAATAGACAAAAATAATTTTTAAGGGATTTAAGAAATTTTTCTTTATTTAGTTGCATTTCATGCATTTTTAATATTTTTAAAGTTCATAGAAAAAATTGTCACATTTTTCTTCAATGCCATCTTAGGTTTAATTTGCATTAAGGAATTAATTGAATTAGTTTAATTGCATTATCAAACAAAAATTATAAAAAGAAATATATACATTAGCTTTATTCAATTAGTTTAATTAATTAGGTCTTTTGCAAAAAATAAATTCAACTAGGATTTAATGTGCCAATTTTTGAAAGGTCCACTAATAAAAAAAAAGAGAAACTTTTAGAAACCACTATGTTTTAGTGGTTATTGGCTAGTTGTAGCTACCATTTACTATATTACTTCCAATAGTTATGTTTTCAGACTTTTTTAGAGTGTATTCGATGTATTTAAGCTACTGTATTCATGAATACAATAGTATTTTTAGGCGTGAAACATGGGATTAATTATGTGTCAAAATAAAATGCACGAAAGACCATGCAAAGTTCTAGCAGCAGAAGAGCAAAACGCTTCTGCTATCAAATCTTCCAAATTACATTTTCTCCAGTCCCAATTTCTCTAATTCTATTGGAGATTTGCGCATTGATGGTGGTGGTGGAGGAGAAGTTTTCTAGGAAGAAGAATGATCGACGGAGGAACTAATAAGAGAGAATTCATGAGTTTGCATTCATAGAAAAAATTAGCGTTGAGAGAGAGGGTGGACAAAAATACGAAAGAATAAGAGAAAAAATTAATACAAAGCTTATTTTATGGCTTAAGATTATGAGGTAATAATGAATAGATATTTGGCTATAAAAAATAAAAAGTAAGTATGGAATATAATTTTTGAAAAAAAATATTTATTTAAAATAAATAAAATATCAACATTTGCTATATAAGGTAACTAATTTAAAAATCGGTAAGTTTTGCCTTAAATTTCGAATTGGATCAGCTTTACAATGAACCAAATCCCTTCAAATCCAAAACCCCAATACCCATTTCCCTTCCCTTTTAATTAAAAACGTATAAGACCTAATAAAAAGAGGTCTCTCCCTTTTCAGAAGGAGCTATAGTCAGCTTTCCCCTTCTGGACAACAAAAAAGATCCTAGCCACACCAAGAGGAGAAAGGCTCTCAAATTCCTCACACACGCTCATTCTCATTCATCAATGCACACACTCACATTCTGGATTCGAATTCAAAGATCAGATATGAGGAAAAACACAAAAGCTCTTAAAAGACGCAAAAATAAAGATTTCAAGTAGAACTTGAAGTGAAATCAAGCATTGAAGATTTTATTCACACTTCCCTGGGTTTTCCAAGTTGATTTCAACTGGTAATTGAAGTTGTTTTACAAATAAACTGCAACTGAACTCCAACTTTTCCTCCTTTCTACCCTTTCTTTTGGCAATTTTACGTTGATTCCTAAGCGACCAGGTACATATCCCAATCTTGTATCTCCTCTCTGATTCGTAATAAGACTGTGGATATACTTCTAGCTCATGTGCTTCAATCGTTTGAATCTGTTGAAATTTAGTTTTACCATATTTGAACGTGTTGAAAATTGATTTTTAGCATAAGTGCAATGTTATAACTTTGATTGAGGTGTTTGATTTAACTGATACCAGGAACATGTTGCGGATTTAAGTGATAATGACAAAAACAAGTATGGAAATCGATGCTGCATCTCGTGTGCAATCTACGAGCATAAGTGTCTTTAGTTTGAGGCATACTTAATGTTCCGTGCAAAATCTTGAAGTTCGGTTGTTAGATCTCGATTTTATGTCTTGAACGTTTGAAGTAATATGCGCAGAGTTCAAATTTGCCTTGAACTGTCTTGTATTTTTTCTGGTAAATTAAGATTCTGTTTGAAGAGTGAAAAAATCACCCGCGCTTGGAGAAGCTTCTCACCATTTTCCAGCCATGAAATCCCCCTAAAAGCAGCTCGGAAAAGTCCATAAACTCACCTAAACTATTGTAGAAAAGTTAGTAGATTTATCAGATCTTTGGGACCTTAATAACTCTACAGAAAGTAAGCCATGATCGGTTGATCACCTTTGGGGAACTAAGTAGGAAGTGATCGTTATTCAGAAGTGCTCATTGTTTAGAAGGGCAAGGCTGTTAAGAAATATTTTTCCGTTTTCTCTTTGATCTTGAAGAAGAGCATTGATCATACTTGGGAAATTTACGTAACTACTTTACCTTAGCACAAACCAGTCTCAGAGTCTAATACATTTCTCTACTGTAGCTAGGTAAGATTCGGCATTATCAAACTCTAAATGATTGCTTTTTGAACTATTTCTATCCTTGAAGCAGCCTAAATGAGTAAAAGAAGTAGAATCGTACTTTGTTCACAAATTAATACATAAGTTCCAGCCTACGTGTTAGCGGTTGTGATGTATATCTTGTCCAACCTATGTGTCCTCCTGCTAATGATAAGGATTCAGTTGTGCTATTTTTAAGACACATCTGTAAGGTATGCAAATGCTGAAGTTAAGCACTCATTCTCATTTTATGTTTGTTTGGTATTCTTGTGAATCAATACATCCATAGCTGAAATCTCCCCGTGTAATTTCAATCTTTCTCCGGCAATCGTCTACCGGCGGCGAGTTAAAGTAATCTCATTCTCTCTCTAACGACTCGTAACTCCAGGTTTTCAGCTTTCAGTGAAATCCTCTAATATCTTAGGTTTTCTTTGCTTGTTTGAATTTGATTGTTAGAGAATTGATTTTAGGGTTATCGAAAGGAAAAACAAAGCTTTGTCGCAGTCTCTTTTGGCGTCTTTTGAATCTGATCCTTTTTTTACTACTCCATCTGATTTTTTTTCTTTTACAATTCATCTCTTAATTTTACAGATCTACTCCCTTCTCATCTTTTTTCTCTTATTGTTTACGATTCATTTTGATTATTTTAAATTATTTCTTAGTTGTTCTCTTTAATTTACTTATTCAATATAAGTTTGTGCTGAGTAACAAGGTTTATACAATTTCAAAGACGATATTTTTCTTGCGACCTACTGAACAATATTAATATCAATTGGGTGGAACTTTATTTGGTGAAGAGAGTGGAATACTGCATTTTCAATTGGGTGAAACATTTCATTTTCTTTGTCGGAAGAGACGAAGGTTGCAAAATCAACGGTCTTGATAGGATTTTTCCCCTTTGTTACCTAAGAACTAGATAGCGCACTAACAGATCGAGAAGGATTGTTAAAATCCTGATACAGATCTATACTTTCGCTATTTCTAGTTGACCCTTTGCTGGCCATTTTCTCGCACAGGTTTGTTGAATTCTTGCTTTTCCCGGCGATATGTCCGGCGACCCCTGCTTTTTTTTTCCTATTCTCTCTTCTGCTTTTTGTGGGTGTGTGTGGGTGTGTTCTGTTTTCTTGGATAGGTACCTTATTTTTCCGGCGAGGATTTCCGGCAAGCTACAGTACTTCCGGCGACTCCCGTTCAGACCTTCGGCAGGACGCAATAGAACTACACGTTCCGATAAGCTTCAGGAAAACTTGCCCCAGGTACTAGTGGCGGCGGCGAGGCCAGTTTGCGGCGTTTGGGAGTGAAGAGCTAAGCAACACCGGCCGGGACGTGCAAGAGTCGGTAGCAGTTGACCTTGGACGCATCAAAGCCTACTTTCAGGTTTTTCCATTGGGAGTTGGTACCTCCCGCTCTTTTGTTTACTTTATACACCTTTTTACGTATTTTAGCTAGCATTCCGTGTGAGGTTTACTCTGTTGCTATCTAGTTTCCATCTTTTTGCGGATTCCGCTATTGTGCGTGTGTCCGGCACTATTCTCCATAGTCGGTTGGAGGGAAAGTGGCCGCGGCGGGGGATGATAGTGTAAGGTCATGTCCTCGGGGGGTGGGAGCGGTGGGGGGGGTGAGTAGGGGGCAGTGAGTGGTCCTGCGGGTAGGGCGGAAGGTAAGGGTGGGAAGAGGGTAGCGGACGCTCATAGATTAAGGATTGGGTCGTGGAACATAGGCACTCTAACGGGTAAGTCCATTGAGTTGGCGAAGATTCTTGAGAAGAAGAGGGTTAACATAGCATTTGTCCAGGAGACTAGGTGGAAAGGGTCGAAGGCGAGGAATGTAGACGGGTTTAAACTGTGGTATTCTGGGGTCGTGAGAGGTAAGAATGGAGTTGGCATCTGGGTAGATAGGGATCTAAGGGAGTCCGTGGTCGAGGTTAGGCGAGTGAATGATAGGCTAATGTCTATTAAGTTGGTTATTGGGGGCTGCATCCTCAATGTCATCAGCGCTTACGCACCGCAAGCGGGCTTAGACGAGGAGGCTAAGAGGGGCTTTTGGGAGGACTTGGATGATCTGGTGAGTAGTATTCCCCAATCTAAGAAGTTAGTTATTGGAGGGGACTTTAATGGTCATATTGGGGCTGATGCTGGTGGTTATGGTGAGGTGCACGGTGGCTTCGGCTTTGGGGTTAGGAACGGAGGAGGCACGTCACTGCTTGATTTCGCTAGGGCTTCCGAGCTTCTGATTGCGAACTCGACATTTCAGAAGAGGGAGGAGCATTTAGTCACCTTCAAGAGCTCGGCGGCAAGGACTCAGATTGATTACATCCTCCTCAGAAGGAGCGATAGGGGTATGTGCAAGGACTGCAAGGTTATTCCGGGAGAGTCCCTTTCGACTCTTCATAGAATCCTAGTGATGGACGTCGGTCTCTAGGTGAAGAGGAAGAGGAGGGGTGCTCGAGGATAACCGCGGATTAGATGGGGTGTTTTGACTAAGGAGAAAGCACAGGAGTTGGAGAGGAGGTTAGTTGAGGGCGGAGCTTGGAGAAGTTCTGGGGAAGCGGATGCTTTGTGGTCAGAGACGGCGAACTTGGTTAGGGAGGTAGCACGGGATGTGCTCGGGGTAGCCAAGGGCTATTCAGGCAGACATCAGGGTGACTGGTGGTGGAACGATGTAGTCGAAGGAAAAGTGAAGGTGAAAAAGGCGGCGTTTGCTAAGTTGGCAGGGAGCACAAGCGAGGAAGAACGGAGAGCGAACAGGGAGATATACAAGGTGGCGAGGAAAGAAGCAAAGCTGGCGGTTACGGAAGCTAAAAACGCGGCGTTTGGTCGCATGTATGAGGAACTAGGGGAGAGAGGCGGGGACAGGAAGTTATTCCGGTTAGCTAAAGCAAGGGAAAGGAAGGCACGTGATCTTGACCAAGTTAGGTGCATCAAGGGCGAGGATGGTAGGGTTCTGATGGGGGAGTCTCAAGTCAAGCAGAGGTGGCAGGCGTACTTCCAAGACTTACTTAACGAGGAGGGGGGGTCGTAACATAGAGCTAGGGGAGTTGGGGCATTCAGAGCAACATAGAGACCTTGGGTACTTCAGGCGCATTAGGATGGAGGAGGTTATGGGGGCTTTGCGTAGGATGAGTAGGGGTCGAGCGACCGGGCCTGATGAGATCCTGGTGGAGTTCTGGAAGTGCATGGGTAGGTCAGGAGTGGAGTGGCTCTCCAGGTTGTTCAATGCGATCTTCAAGTGCAAAAGGATGCCGGATGAGTGGAGGTGGAGTACAGTGGTGCCCTTGTACAAGAACAAATGGGACATCCAGTGCTGCAACAACTATATGGTATCAAATTAATAAGTCACACCATGAAGGTACGGGAGTGGGTGATTGAGGCGAGGGTGAGGGAGATGACATCTATATCCGAGAACCAGTTCGGTTTCATGTCGAGTCGCTCCATTACAGAAGCTATCCACCTTGTCAGGCGGCTGGTGGAGCAGTTCAGGGATAAGAAGAAGGACCTGCACATGGTGCTTATCTACTTGGAGAAGGCGTATGACAAGGTCCCAAGGGAGATGCTATGGAGGTGCTTGGAGGCGAAGAGCGTGTCGGAAACCTACATCAGAGTAATCAAGGACATGTACGATGGAGCTAAGACTAGGGTTAGGACGGTGGGTGGCGACTCAGACCATTTTCCAGTGGTTATGGGGCTTCATCAAGGATCGGCGCTTAGCCCTCTCTTGTTTGCCTTGGTGATGGATGCTCTGACTCGACATATTCAAGGGGGTGTGCCTTGGTGTATGTTATTTGCTGATGACATAGTCTTGATAGACGAGACGAGGGTCGGTATTATTGAGAGGTTAGAGGTATGGAGACAGACTCTCGAGTCTAAGGGTTTCAAAATAAGCAGATCTAAGACAGAATACCCGGAGTGCAAGTTTAGCGCCGAGCCGACCGAAGTAGGCATGGACGTGATGATTGGATCTCAGGTCAAGAGGGACAGTGTTAGATATCTTCGGTCGGTGATTCAGGGGGACGGAGAGATTGACGGGGACGTCACTCATCGTATAAGAGCGGGGTGGTCAAATTGGAGGCTCGCATCAGGAGTCCTATGTGACAAGAAAGTTCCACAGAAACTCAAGGGGAAATTTTATAGAGATGTAGTTAGACCTGCAATGTTGTATGGGGCGGAGTGCTGGCCAGTGAAGAACTCTCATGTTCAGAATGAAGGTTGCGGAGATAAGGATTCTCAGGTGGATGTGCTGGCTCACCAGGTTGGATAAGATTAAGAATGAAGTTATTCGAGAGAAGGTGGGGGCGGCCCCGGTGGATGAGAAGATGCGAGAAGCGAGGCTGAGGTGGTTCGGGCATGTGCGGAGGAGAAGTCTTGATGCCCCGGTGAGGAGTTGTGAGCGGCTGGCGATTGTCGGCGTTCGGCGTGGCAGAGGGAGGCCTAAGAAGTATTGGGGAGAGGTGATTAGGCATGACATGGGTAGAATGCGGGTTTCCGAGGACATGACCCTTGATAGGAAAGTCTGGAGGTCTAGTATCAGGGTTGTAGGATAGGGGCTCCTAGAGTTTTCTTACTCCTCACCCGGGGTTGGGTGAGGCTTGGCAGGGCTATCCATAGATGATTTGTATTTTGGATTGTGTCTCCCTTATGGTAGCTATTTAAGGTAGTTAATGTACGATATTATTGCATGCTATTTTATTAATGGTTCTTATGTTTAGATAATTATTTACGATATTTCTGCTGGAGTTACTAATGCTCTTTTGTTTTGTTTTTGTTTTTCCTTTCCTTCACTGAGCCGAGGGTCGATTGGAAACAGGCTCTCTGCCCTTTCGGGTAGGGGTAAGGCTCGTCTACATATTACCCTCCCCAGACCCCACTTCGTGGGACTATACTGGGTAGTTGTTGTTGTTGTTGTTTAATTTCAAAACTTTGAAAGTTAAACAATCCGTGAACATCATAGGCTGCTTTTCCGTGATGTAGTCGTGATTCATAATTTCTAAATCCGGAGGTATATTTATGTGACCCGGCCACAACTTCTAATAATGTTTAACAAAATTAAACATGTTGTAGATCGTGTGTTTACAATTTCCATGACACGATTCACAATGCGTATAGAGTAAACAAGTGTATGATAATCGTAACTTATTCCAGAATAATTTTATAAATAACTAAAAGTGGTTATAAAGCTAAAATGCACAATAGGTATAAAACGTGTAGTAAATCAGATAATAGGCCAATTGTTAATAGTTTAAGCGACCGTGCTAGATCTACGGGACCCAGGAATACCTAATACCTCTTCCGGTTAACAGAGTTCCTTATCTAGAATTTCTAGTTCTGCAGACTTTAAATAAAGTCAAAATTCTTCTCGATTTGGAATTTAAATATACCGGTGACTTGGGACACCATATAAATTATTTCAAGTAACGACCCTTAAAAAAATAAAAAAATAATTTCATCTCGAATAATATTATTTTAATTAAAAAAAACTCACTTCTATCTACCCCACGGGCAGTAAAAAGGAAATGTGACACGTATTAAACACTCTAACCTCAATAAAATTGTGTCAATTAACACTTCACACAATGTACAGTAATAAATTTAGGCGCGTGACAACAATTGCTTCTGACATGAAAATTCAAACAAATAAATGAGAACCACGTGGAACTATAAGAAAGTTCTTTCTTCCCAACAACTTTGGATCCCCTGACCGGTCCCGACTCACCGGTCCCCTCCCCTCCATTCGTCTTCTTCGTTCTTTGCTCTTCAGTCTTCTACTTTTCGTTTTTTTTCCTCTTCTACAATTTCATTTTACCTTCCTTTTTTCTAAATTTACGTCCAAAATTCGAAGCTTTACCTTCTCATTTTTTTCTTCTAAAATATATTTCACACTACAGAACTAATGCTGTATTGTGGCCCGGGCCTAAACGGGCCTGACGGGCCGGGCTTCGTGGTCCCAGGCTTGGTGTGCCGGGCCTGGAGGGTCTGGCGGGCCTGACGGTCCTCATGGTAGAGAGGCCCGTTACGGGCCTAAGCCCACAGCGGTCCTGGGCCTGACGGGGTTTTTTTTAAGTCAATATCTTGTATAGTAGTCATTAGTATATTGTAGAATATATTTTATATGGTGTACTAAATTATTAGTATAGTATATATTGTGTTGTAGTAATTAGTATTATTGTATGTTATGTATATATGGATATGTTATGTATATAATGTGTTGTAGTAATTAGTATATATTGTATATTATGTATATAGTGTGTTGTAGTAAGTAGTATATATTGTATATTATGTATATATGGATAAATATTATGTATATATTGTGTTGTTATAATTAGTATATATTGTATATAATGTATATATTGTGTTGTTGTAATTAGTATATTGTGTTATATGTTATATATTGTATGTTATATATTGTATGTTATATAAATATTCAAGGATTGATATCGAAGTAAAGACAAAGAAATATTGAGAAAAAAGATATTCAAGGATATGATAAAGAGTATATTGACCAAAATGACATATCTTTCTTAGTCTTCCTTCCCCCAATGGAATGAGCACAACAAGGTACTAATACCACCATTAAAAGGAAAAAAAACTAAAAGAAGACGTGCCAATGTACAAGTTACATCATAATTTACGTTGCATCTCTAACAAATCTCATAAATCCGTCAAGGTTGGGAGGAGGTTGTGTTGGCGGTGGTGGAAATGAAGCTTGTTCATCACCACTTCCGGGCGAAGCCGATTCCTCAGAAAGTTCTGCAATTATTTCTTCATATGCTTCATCTATCGCTGGTTGTGATTCTGCAATGCCAAAGTTTCTTCTTTCCGCGCGGATCCAATCTCTAAAAAGCACTGATTTTTCCAAGCTCTCCCGCATCACGCTCTTACCGATTTGTAATCTTGCTTGACTGAAAGCGCTCTCCGATGCAACAGTTGAAGCTTGAATTGACAAAACATCCCGAGCCATCCTTGCAAGAACGGGAAAATATTTTTCCCTTGACTTCTACCATTCCAAAAGATCGAAAGAGCCGTCTGGATTGTCCTTTTCTAGTCCCTGTGACAAGTAAACTTGAAGATCATTTAGATGGAAAATTTCATCAAAATTATCACCTTGAGAACCCCGGAACTCCGTCCACGATCTAAGAGCTGTTAAGCCAGCAGCTCTTTTAGACGATTGTGTTGTAGACGAAGTAGGGGTTGGAATATTTGGCCTAGCATGCTCTAACGCCTGTTTATAAGCATTATAAACAATTTGAGCATTAATTTTAATTGATTCTTTTGCATCAGCAAGTGTAGCAATTTCATCTTCTGAAAGATCTAAAGCTTTATAAATATTAGAATACCAAAAATGAGGACCTCCTAATTTCATTGTTGGATTTAACATTGCAGCTACACCAAAAATAGGAGGGATAGGGAAAAAATATTTTTTAAACTTTTGTTTCATTTTATTTATAGCAAGTTCATAAATATCCCCACCCTCGCTAAATTCAACAAACAAATCAGCTAGTGCGGCAATATAAACTAAATAGTTTGAAATAGTCGGATAATATTGCCCAGAAAATGCATTTGTAGCAACTCGAAAATGTTCTAAAAAATCTAAAAGAATTTTAACATTAGTCCAATCTTGGGTAGTTAGCATTTCATCATCATCCTCACCACCTACCCGAGAATTAAACGTAGCATTAATTGGGTTTCTATATTCATACGCTACTACTAATCTTTCGTACATGCAATTCCACCTAGTCGGGCAAGGTTTAGGAACCTTTCTTTCTCTAAGGCCATATTCATCACATTTTTTAAAATACTCTCTAAGTCTAGTTCTACGGTTTGAATAAAATAGCCAATTAAGAGCTATTCTTACCTTTTCAATTGCTACGTTTAATATTCGCATGCCATCACCAACAATTAAATGATAAATATAACAAATACATCTAACATGGAAAATATTACTAAATACAGGATTAAGGGTTTGGCATGCCTATTGCACTAGTGTTACTAGAAGCATTATCCATAGAAATTGCCGTTGTTTTATCACTAAAGCAAAAATATCTACATATATCTGAAACAGTGTTAGCTATAAACCTACCCGTGTGACGTGAATTAATTATTCCATATGCAATTATGCGTTTTTGCATTGTCGAGTCCTCATCTATCCAATGACTTGTAACAATTAGATAATCACAGTCATTATTACTTCTACCAATATCAGTTGTAATAGAAATACGATTAGGTATATGAGTAAATAAATAGCGCAAATACTGTTCATATTCATGCTTGAATTTATAAATATCGGCCTTAACTATTGCGCGAGGCCAACCTTTATAAGTAGGATTAAAAACTCTTCTAATATAATGAACTCAATTAGGATTAGAAGCAAAAGTATAAGGCAAGCACATAACAGTAATCATTTTTGCTAATTCTTCACGATCTTTATTTGGATCGTAATATAAAATACCTCCGGTGACAGTGTTAATTCCTGGTTGAACTAGATTTGAACCTGTACTAGGGTTAACTTGAGAATCTACACTTGTCCCCCCCCTCTTGTTGCGCTTGCATTTGGAAAAATCTAGCCCTATCTCTAGGGTTTAATTTTATGTGCCTAGTCAAACTACCCGTGCCGCTACGGTCTCCAGTAAATTTATGAACAAGTAATTTCCCACAAGTTTTACACTTAGCCTTGTTGTGTTCTCTTACTTGAGTAAAAAAATGCCAAACTAATGATGTTTCTTGACGTTTAGCAGGTTGTCTACTAAAAGTGGGAGTTTCTACAGGTGGGTGTGCCGGTGCATTACCTGAGTTATGAGCAGGACTAGTAGGTGTATCATCTAAATCTGGTGCTTGGGTTTCATCCTCATCATTATCATCCTCATTTTCCTCTAAGATAGGTTCATTAGGATAAAGAGCATTCATAATTTCATCATCTAATCTATCACCTACTGCAACATCATGTAGAAATTCACAATCGGTAAATTGAAAACAAGGGTGATCACTATCAAGCATTACGGGAGGCGGATTAGGAAGTCTAGGTTGATGACTACTTTCAACTTGCTTATCTTTTGTAGGTCGGGGAGCAGTGGGAAGGGTAGTACTATGACAACTACTTTCACCGGTTTTACCTTTTCCTTTACCGAACATATTTTCAAAGAAAATGCCATACTAATTAGAATTATGCAAACTAAACAACACAAAAATATATTATTAGCACGTAAGAGTTGAAACGAGTTTACCGGATTGCCGAACAACTTCTTGAAAATTGAAAATTGTTGAACACTTGAAAACTTTAATTCAACAACTTCACAATTTTTCACGAATTTTCAACAATAAATTAAGCACTTGTACTAGAAAGATTGAAAGAGAGCTTGAGAGAGATTGAGAGATATTGATGAATTGGTGAATACAAATGAAAGAATGAGGGGTATTTATAGTTGAGAAATAGGAAAAAGTGTAATTATATAAAGTTTGGGGTTAAATTAAAGTTTGGGGTCAAATAACTATTTTTCAAAGTTCCAAACAGCTACTTTTTGCAAAGAGCCGTTACTGTTTTTTCAAATTTTTTTTTAAAAAAAAATAGCCGTTGAGCCCGCCAGGACCTGGCGGTCCGGGCCTGACGGTTCAACGAAGAAGATCGGCCCGTCACGATTTTTTGGGACCGATAAAGACCGGACCGCCAGAACTGGCCCAGCAGAACCGCCAGGACCGCGATCCCTGTCCGGTCCCGGGCCTGAACCGAGCCACAATACAGTATTATACAGAACACTTATTTCCCCTTTTCTTGATCACTTTCATCACCCAACACTTATCTTCTATTTTTATTTGGTAAAAAATTAAGCTCAGTTGCTATTTCAGTATTCTGCTGATTTTAATTTATATCTTTTAAAATATTTGTGGTGACATGCTAACAATACAAAATAGGAGTAACACCTTAACTACCACGAATTATACAGTCACATTAAAGCCACTCAAAACTATACATATTTGATATGTAAAGAATCAATGTTTTCATAAGATAGGAAATAAGTGGTGTGGTTTCACTTGACTGAGTTGACTAGGACGCCAATATAAAAATCTAGTTGAAGGTGGTGTTTTGGGGTTGAAAAAGAGTGGTCTTTAGTTTATGAAAGGTTGTTAGAACGAAATGACAGAAGTTGAGATTACGTTAAGCATGTCAGTAATAATTGTCGGGGGAAATTCAAAAATAGTTCAATTTAAAAAGTAATCGAATTAGTCACTTTTTATCTAAAGATAAGTTTAAGCGAAAATACTATTCAAAATTCAAAAAATACATCAGTATTTTATGCTAGAGTTCCAACATAAGTATAATTAAACTCCAAACATATTATACTGGAGTTCCAGAATAAGTATGCTGAAACTCGAGCATAATATATTGGAGTTTCGCCAAGTATAGTGGTCCAGTATAATATGCTGGAGTTTGGAGCAGTGTTGCTCCAGTCTCCAGTACATTATTCTGGAGCGAGCAAAGCATACTGGTCCAGTATAATATGCTGGAGTTTATACACAGGTACATCAAATTCAAATATATTATACTAGACCGGTCTCTATTGCAATAAACTAGTGACTATTTTTTATGACTTGATAAATATTAACTATATTTAAATAACCAATCAAAAAATTGACTACATCATGCTATTTTTACATAATTATATGCAATGGCTCCAAGTGAAATGGATCTGTGAGTTCTTCGGCCATGATTAAAGGTGGTTTGAAGATTAAAAAATAATTTCCAGAAAAAATAATCTTTAAAAAAACTAAAAAAAAATAGATTTTCGACCAACTTACGCGCACAGGAGTTGTGAAAAACACTTTTCTTGCGACATCACCACACTGTGTTTAATTAGCATACTTTTATTGGGGTTCGAGCGTCCAATAGGTGCATGTTTTAGTTAAAGTACTTAAATGACAAATGGTGTCAACTACAAGGGACCGGATAGTTAAAATCAACTAAAGCTTAAGAAAATAATAAGATTGAAATTTTTTAGGAGATTAACTTTCTAAATACTAATTGAGTGAAAATAAATTAGGTTTGGATACATGATTTCTATGTCCCCTTCTACACTGCATATGTAATAAAAAAGAAGCGAGGAATATATGTGTTTGTGTATACAATTTCAACTCGTACAAGTTGTAAATATAAATTAATTGATTTTGATGGAGATTTTTATATTTTTAATTTAACTTGCGTAGTGTAATAATAACATATATTCTTTATTCACATATAAATGTTAAAAAGCAAATAGTTATTGTGATATTAAAAATTTTGTTGCGTAACTTTTATTTTATATGTGCAAGATTTAATTCTTGTAAATTTCTTATCTTCGTCTTTCCTTAGCTGAAGCTTCCCGTAATCTTTAAATAACTAAAAAGTATGAGTTTATATGTGAAAGTGTAAGAAAATTTCAGCCAAAGGATCAAAATAATAAAACTAAAAATAATATTTTAAAAAAACACTCAAACGGGGAGGGTGAACACGGGTGTTAGTGCAGCACGGTTAAATGCAAGTATAAATTCTATGCGGGCGAGGCGGGGCAAGGCATATTAAAATTTTACGGGTTAAGATAAAATCGCCCTCCTACACCGCTTACCTTTCCTATACAGAGTGGTTGAGTTCATCCCCTATTCTAAAGAATGATTAAAGATTGGAGGTTTATTATTTGATATTGATTTCTATAGCTTATATCGACTCATTTGAGTGATATTTGACTAGATTTGAGTCATTTGGAGGTAGACTTCAAAGGAAAAAGCGATTTTGGGCGGTTGATGTCACGATCCTAAAATAGATATGGTCCTGATGACGTCTATCGTGAAACTAAGCCAGCCGACACGAACTCCCAAACCAACCAAACAATTATAATAAGTCATTTTAAGTCAGTAATAATTTAAAATCCCAAAATATACGTTAAAAATAGACAATGCAGAAATAAAACACGATCTGACATCAAGGTATCATCAGTCATGAGCAACTACAACTCGTTTAGGAATATATAAGACAACATTATATGAAACAAAGCTAATACAAGGATGGATAAAGATAGGAAGGAGAATCATTGGAATGCGAACGCCATGCAGCTACCTAGTCAACTCCGAAAGCATGCTGGAAAACAAATCAACACTCGCTATCATAACCCGAGACTCCTGGATCTGCACACAGGGTGTAGGGAGATATGAGTATGCCAACTCAATAAGCAATAAAAGTAATAAAATACGTAAACCACATCAAGATGCTACAGCAAAATAATATAAGTCCAGAACAATAAAGTAAACAATAAAAACTCGTAAAAACAACCCAGTTCAGTGAAAAACCTTTTAAAACATCTTTCAATAGTTTTAAACGAGTAATGAAAAATAGTGAGAAAAAGGATAGAAATGTAAACAGCCCCTCGGGCATAATATCAACAGAAAATAGTCCCTCGGGCTACCTCATTGTCACTCGTAATCTGCCCCTCGGGCAACAACATGGAACAACAACAGCCCTCGGAAAATATCACATCTCACATTGGGTAGCCGCGCTCACTGAGGGTGTGTAGACTCCGGAGGGGCTACTACAACCCCAACCACTATCACAAGTCATTTTGTGGCATTATAAATCAGGCTATCGGCCTCTCATATATCACAATCAGTACAACTCGCTGTGGCGCGCAGCCCGATTCTATGACATTCTCACAACATAGGCCATCAGCGTCACTCAGTTAAACTCACTCAAACCACTCGGGCTGAAAGTAAAATGAGTACTCGGCTCAAAATATCATATATGAAATCAAAAGGAGTGAATAAAATCTATTTATAAAAATAGTAAGAGCATAGCATGATTGAGTGTAAATATTAAGCCAAAAATAGTAAGGAAATAGTAGTAAAAGCCCCTAAGGGTTCAAACAGTTGGCACGAGGCCCAAACATAGAAATACTTTTCAAAATACAATAATATCAACTAGTTTCCAAGAAAATACGCAATTTACTAGTCATACGAGACGGATCAAGTCACAATTCCCACACAACCCCACACTCTTCACCTAGCGTGTGCATCACCTCAAAATACTAGAACGATGTGAAATTCGAGGTTTCATACCCTTAGGACAATATTAACAATTATTACTTACCTCAATCTGGTCCAGATTGTACCCCGCGATGCCCTTGCCTCTCGAATCAGCCTCCGAATGCTCCAATTCTAACCAAAATAGATTCATAGCATCAAAAATATACTAAGGGATCAAAGCCCACTTGAAAATAACTAATTTACTAAAAAAACCCCAAAATTGACCAAACCCAGCCCCGGGGCTTACGTCTTGGATTCAATAAACTTCACAAAACTTGAATCCTTACACTCTCAGAGTTCATGCGTACCAAATATACCAAAATCCGACAAAAAATGACCCCTCAAATCCCTAGATTAAGGTCATCAATTTCCAAGCCCTAAACCCGCGGTTTTTGCTATTAATTTCCATAGATTTCAAGCTTAAACAGTTAAAACCATCATAGAAACAAGTTTAGGGTCCAAAGACCTTACCTCTACGAAACCCTCTTGTATGCCCTCTTCAATTTGCTCTCCTTAGCTCAAACCCATATATGAAAATTGGTGGAATAACCAAAAATTCGTGAAGGACTTAATTTATATTATTTGCCCTAGCTAAATCGCTTCTGTGATCAAAATCTCGCACTTGTAGACCAACACCTGCAGTCCCAGGTGTGCATCTATGGAAGTCATTTATCCGCTCAAGAACCGCACCTGCAATCAAAACCCTGCACACACATATGACGCCACAGACCTACTACAACTTCCAAAATTCCATTCCGACCCTGATATCAAAATCTCCACTACTAACCGGAAAAATGCCAAAATTCTAATTTCACCCATTCTCGCCTAAATCTACTCCGGACCTCCAGAACACATTTCGATCATACTCCTAAGTCCCAAATCACCTCCCAATACTATCCGAGTCATAAAAAATAAATTACGAGGTCGTTTGCTCACAAGTCAACTTCTGATTGACTTTTCCAACTAAAAGACCTACTTAGTAGACTAAGTGTCTCATTTCTCTACAAAATCACTCCATATAAAAGATAACCAACACGATGAGATGAAGTACATCTGAATAACATATAATGAAGAAAAAATGGGTAAAATGAAGCGGTAACTCATGAAACGATCAGTTAGGTCGTTACATCCCCCTCTCTTAAACAAACGTTCGTATTGGAATGAATCAAGAAACATATTTGAAGCCTTAAATAAGTGAGGGTATCTGCTCTGCATTTCCCGCTCGGTCTCCCTGGTAGCCTCCTCTACGGGCCAATCTCTCCACTGCACTTCCCCTGAAGCTATTTCCAACTTTCGAACCTTATGCTCCAAAATAGCTATTGGCTGCATAGCATAAGTCAAATCACCATATAACTAAACTGTGATGAAATCCAAAACATGAGACGGCTCGCCAATATACTTCCGGAGCATAGAAACATGAAATACCGGATGTACACTCGACAAGCGGTGTGGCAATGCAAGCTCATAAGCCACCTCCCCAATCCTCTGAAGCACCTCAAAAGTTTCAATGAACTGAGGACTCAATTTACCCTTTTTCCCAAATCTCATGACTCCCTTTATGGGTGAAACCTTCAATAGAACCTTCTCCTCAACCATGTAGGATACATCACGAACCTTCCTATCAACATAACTCTTTTGTTTTGACTGCGCTGTACGTAGCCTCTTCTTAATCACCTTCACCTTGTCCAAGGCATCCTGCACCAAGTTTGTACCCAATAGCCTAGCCTCACTCAGCTCAAACCAACCAACTAGAGATCTACACAATCTGCCACACAAAGCCTCATATGGAGCCACCGAATACTCGACTGATATCTATCGTTATAAGATAACTCCGTGAGTGGTATAAACTGATCCCATGAACCTCCACAATCAATGAACAAGCGCACAACATGTCCTCCAAAATATGAATAGTGCTCTTGGATTGCCCGTCCGTTTGAGGATGAAAAGCTATGCTCAACTCAACCTGAGTAATCAACTATCTTTGCACGGCCCTCCAAAACTGCAAAGTAAACTGAGTACCTCTATCTGAAATGATGGAAACCAGGACACCATGCAAACGAACAACCTCTTGGATATACATCAATGCTAACCGCTATGAGGAATAGGTAGTATAAATAGGAATGAAGTGCGCGGAGTTGTTCAGCCGCTCCACAATGACCCAAATAGCATTGAATTTCTTCAATGTCCGTGGGAACCCAACTACAAAGTTCATGGTGATCCGCTCCCATTTCAACTCTAGAATAACCATCTGCTGAAGCAAGCCACCCGGTCTTTGGTGCTCATATTTCACCTGCTAACAATTGAGACACCGAGCTACAAATCCCAAAATCTCCTTCTTCATTCTCTTACACCAATAATGTTGTCTCAGATCCCGCTACATCTTTGCGGAACCTGGATAAATGGAATATTGCAAGCTATGGGTCTCATCCAGAATCAACTCCCAAAGCCCATCTACATTAGGCACGCGTATTCGGCCCTACATCCTCAATACCCTATCATCACCAGTAGTCATATCTCTAGCATCGTCATGTTGAACTCTGTCCTTTAGGACAAGCAAATGAGGATCATCATACTGGCGCTCTCTGATGTGATCAAATAAGAAAGATCGAGAAATCAGACAAGCTAATACTCGGCTGGGCTCCGAAATATCCAACCTCATGAATCGATTAGCCAAGGCATGACCATCAACTTCAAGAGGTCTCTCCCTAACAGGAATATACGCCAAACTCCCCATACTTACCACCTTCCTACTTAAAGCATTAAACACTACATTGGTCTTCCTTGATGGTACAAGATAGTAATATCATAATCATTTAGCAGCTCCAACTATATCAGCTGCCTCAAATTAAGATCCCTCTACTTGAACAAGTTCTAGAGGCTATGATGATCAGTAAATACCTCACAAGACACACCATTAAGATAATTCCTCCAAATCTTCAATGCGTGAACAATGACAACCAACTCCAAATCATGAACAAGGTAATTCTTCTTATATGGCTTTAACTGACGAGAAGCATAATCAATCACTCTACCCTCCCGCATTAATACACACCCAATACCAACTCTCAAAGTATTACAACACACTATTTATGAGCCTGAAGATGATGGAAAAACTAACACTGGTGTTGTGGACAAGTCAGTCTTGAGCTTCTAAAAGCTCACGTCACACTCCTCCAACTACATGAAAGGAGCATCCTTTTGAGTCAACTTGGTCAAGGGTGATTCTATAGATGAAAATACCTGAATGAACCGATGGTAATAACCCGCCAAACCAAGAAAGTTGCGTATCTCTTTGGCTGAGGTTAGTCTAGGCCAACTCTGAATTGCTTTTATCTTTTTCGGATCAACCTGAATACCCTCATTGGACACCATGTGTCCCAAGAAATCTAGTGATACGATACAAAACTCACACTTGGAGAACTTTGTAAAAACCTTATCCTTCCTTAATCTATGCAACACAACTCTCAAATTTTCCGCGTGCTCCATTTGACTACGTGAGTACGCCAGAATATAATCATTGAAAAGAATAAAGAACGAGTCAAGATAAGGAAAAAACACGTTGTTTATCAAATGCATGAACGCTTCTAGGGCATTGGTCAGCCCAAAAGACATCACAAGGAACTCATGATGACTATATTTAATCTTGAAAGTTGTCATAGGAATACTCGAGTCCCTGATCTTCAACTGGTGATACCCTAAATGAGGATCAATCTTGGAGACACTCTCGCTCCCTGAAGCTGGTAAAATAAATCATCAATGCAAGGCAAATGATACTTGTTCTTAATTGTAACCTTGTTCAACTTTCTGTGATCAGTACACATCCTTATAGTGTTATCCTTCAAAAATAGGACATGCGCACCCCAAAGCGACACACTAGGCCGAATAAAACTCTTTTCAAGGAGTTCCTGAAGTTGCTCCTTCAACTCCCTTGGTGCCATACGATACAGTGGATTAGAGATGGATTGAGTGCCCGACAGCAGGTTAATACCAAAGTCAATATCCCTATCCGAGGGAATACAAGATTGGTCTGCAGGAAACACATCGATTAAATCCCTCACTTTGGGAATAGAATCAATTAGGAATCTTTGCACTGATATCCCTCACGAAGGCTAAGTATGAAAGACAACCCTTCCCAACCATCTACTGGGCTTTCAGAAATGAAATCACCCTGCCGGGAACAAATCAGTCGAATCTCTCTACTCAATCCGTGGCATACCCGGCATAGCCAATGTCATTGTCTTAGCATGACCGACTTTTATAACATAATACAGAGATAACCAATCCATGCGTAATATCACGTTGTAGTCCACCATACACAATAATAAAAGGTCCACTCGGGTATCCAAACCCCTAATAGTCACCACATACGGCCGGTACACACGGTCCAAAATAATAGTATCGACTACCGCCGTAGATTCACGAACAAATGAAACAAGAGACTCAATGTGGCATATCCAATAATGAGCAAAATATGATAACACATATGAAAAAGTGGAACCAGGATCAAATAGTAGAGAGGCATCTCTGTGGTAGATTGAGACAATACCTGTAATCACAACATATGAAGCAATAGCATCGGGTCTTGCTGGGAGTGCATAGAAACGGTCCTGACCACCTCCTAATCGACCTCCTACTCTGTAGTGACCCTTAACTGACTGTCCTACACCCTATCTGGGTGGGTGGGTAGTGAAGTAACTGGTGCTGAAGGCGATGGCTAACTCCTTTACTGAGATAAACCTCCTAGACGATGGGGACACAACCTCCACATATGCCCTAACTCTCCACACTTATAACGACTCCCTGGTGCTGGAGATAGGGACTGAAAGGAACCCCCAGCACCGGGATGACTATCAGATGTTCCTGGCATAGAAGAGCCCTGAATTAATGGAGCATGGGACGAAATCTAGGTTGGGAAGGTACTGAGTGTTGAATGGCCCTGATGAGAACAATGAGAACCATGGCCCGATAATGCCACGCGATAATCTAGGCGGGCTGACTGAGCATTCCTGTATTGACGGCCTCTGGCACGCTGAAACTAACCTCTTGAAGGAGTACAACCAAAACTATTAGATCCCCGAGGACTTTTGGCCTCCCTCTTATCTCGATCCTAGCAACGAACTAACTCAATCTCATGAGCGATATTAACAACCTCCTCAAAAGTAGCACCTGACACCCTCTCCTTGGTAATGAGAATTCGAAGCTGATATGTGAGGCCATCAATAAACCTTCTGATCCTATCTCTATCCGTCGGAACCAACCAAACATCATGACAAGCTAAATCTGAGAACCTCATTTCATACTGTATCACAGTTAAATCACGTTATCTTAACAACTCCAATTGCTGCACAACTCCTCCTCTATGAGATTGTGGCACATAATCCTCTATAAATGAGAATGGAGAACTGCTTCCAGTTATGGGGCGCTGTACTAACAAGCCTACGCCTCTCATAAGCCTCCTACCAATTGAAGGCAACTCCAGAAAACTAAAAAGTAGTAAATATTATCCCGTGGTATGAAGAATCCTCTGACACTTACCTAAGAAACCTTAGGGATCCTCGTTCTCTGTACTACTGAATGTTGGAGACTAAAGTCTACCGAACCTCTCCACTTAGCGATGCTCGTCCTCTGGCATTACAGGAGCTACATAGACCAGAGCAGCTGTAACCAGTTGGGCTGGGTGTGCCCCCGGTGTCTGCAGTCCCTGCATGACCTGCTTAGGTGTGCAATCGGCAGGAGTCTGAGTGCCTCCCCCAGCCTGAGAAATAGCTGCAATAGTAGTAACTGAGATTGTCTGAGCTAGGCCACTGCACACTAATAAAATCTAGGCTAGGGCCTCCTGAAGGCATATAACCACAATAGGCACAACTGGTGCCTGAGCTGGTACTGCTGGAGAATCCGTAACTGGGACCTGATCCTAAACTGGGGCAGTTGGTGGATCTGCAGGTGTTGCCCTAGCTGCTATGTGGGTGGCACCCCTGCCCCTACCATGACCTCGATCGCGTCCTCGGCCTCTAGTGGCCCTAACTAGTGGTACTGGTGGTCGTCCATCCTGACCGGTCGTATATGTCTTCATGATCTGTGAGAGAATAGAATAAAAAAATTTTAGTACTAGCATCAACAGATTTGCACGACAAGAATTCAAGAACAAGAAGTATTTCCTATAAGGTTCTGTAGCCTTCTGAGGATAAGTATTGACGTCTCCATACTGATCCACGAGACTCTACTAAACCTGCTCATGACTCGTGATACCTATGTAACCTATGCTCTAATTTCAACTTGTCACGACCCTAAAATGAACCTGGTCGTGATGGCGCCTGTCATGAAACTAGACCATCCGAGACGAACCCCTAAAAAAATAAAACAATTATAATAAATCATTTTAAGTCATTAATAAGTGTTTACCGTGAAAATGATAAATATGAGACTCTAAAAATACATGATCTATTTTTATTTTTGTTGTTAAGCAGTTCATGCTAGATATATGAGACTTAGAGACAAAATTAAGCTAAGGAGAGAGCTATAATCAAACTGATAAACTAGTTATTTGGGGCATGGAGCCTATCGATTCGGGCCTCGATGTCGATCTCTTGGCTCGGCTACGAGCAATCGAGGGTAATCGGGATAGGGCTTAACAGTTATAAGATAATTAATGATGGCTCTTTATGGCCAATGATAAGCAATACATGAAGAACAAATATGAAGACAATAAAAGGAAGCAATAATATCTAGAGAGTATATTAGAGAGTAAATAGGATGTTCTTGTATATTTCTTATCGGGGTAGTTGGAGCACCAACTAACCCTTTATAAAATGATAAGGATCCCCTTTATATAGGAGGTTAATCCTGACATAATATAAAATACATTAATTGTAAAGATATGGGGATGTGACAGCTAGATATGACACTCTGAATGGGGTTTAGAGTAGACCAACAGGCTTTGTCAGTCATAGCGATGTACCTAAGGAATTCTCCCTTTTCTATCATTGTTGTGGTTACCGTTGTCCCTAGGTCGAGTATCAACAAACCTCGAGGGAGGGAAATCCACCACAACCACGAAACCTTGAGGCTTCGAGATGATCCTTTGAAATGCCTTACTGATGAGAAATTGGACCCTTTGATTTAGCCGTATATAGATAGTCTCCGCGTTTCCTAGAACGAAGCGATAGGAAATTCGTTCTAGGAAACGATTTTGATTCCCAACTCTTTGTGCTTCCTGTGATGATGTTCCAACCTATGACGTAAGCCTTCATGATAACCGGACATCCCATAAACTTGTCTTTTTAGTGTCATTCAATGCACTGCCTATTCTTCAAAGTGACAGTGCCATCATCGATTCAGTTTTCAAGAACGCATTGATTGCGCCTGTCGATCCGTCTTTTAAAGGAATTGATGGCCGTGTTATCACCCTCTATAAATGAGGGTATTATGACACTATCTCTTTATCTAACTGCCTTTTTCTATTCATTCATCGCTTTCTTCTTACTATCTTCCACCATTGCTAACCACCATATTTGGGGTTCATAGCTTTAAGGTTATATAGTAGCCTTTCCATCAGCTGTGTGATGGTCTTCTTCATAAGATCCCCCTCGTCAAGCGAGATTATACTGTCTTGTCTCTGCCGTTGTTATTATTATGCTTGTTACTACTTTCATTATTGGCTCAAGGTGGCGATACATGGGCGGCCATTTTTTTCCAGTCTAGAAGGATGTTTGGACTATACACTGCTGCTCGGGAGAGTGTTCGGACTGTACACCGCCATTCACTCTCCTAACCTAGCTTGGTGCGGCAATTCATTCCTTGAGTTTTTTCTAAAGGGATTAAATGGAACAACCAGCCGTTGAACTTGCATGGCACATCATCCTGGAATGCATACTCGGAGAAGCCATGTAGGTAGGTTTGGTGCCCGTCGAATGTTCAATCTTTGGCTTCAGCAGGCTATGTTTCTTTTTTCTTTCTATTCAGCATCTTCCCCCTTTCCTCTTCTTTATCTTCTCCCTCGGAGATATTATTACGTGGGATCGAGCTAGGAACCTAGAAGAGGTGGCAATCGAAGATTCCGGTAAACCTTCGAGAGTAGAGTAGGCTCTTAGGCATTTAATATTGGTGTACCCTTTCACATGTTTGTTTCTGCGTAAGTGTCACGACCCAAACCATAGGGCCGCAATGGGAATCCGGTACCTTACCCAACCAAGTACCAATGTAACATATCTTTCTTATCACACTATCATGAGTCAATGAGCTAGAAAACTCGTCATGAGATAACAAGAATAAAATATAGTGGAATACTCAACGGTGAAGACCTAACATGACATACAAACTTATATATGTGACATACGGGCCTATATGGCCAACATGACCATTTGTAAACTTATAACATAGGCCAACAAGGCCATACAAGTATCCATACACCTAACATCTATCTAAAAGCCTTTAAGAGTACATAAAACCATATAGGTTGGGATAGGGCCCTGCCATACTAATCAATACATATCCAAATCATACTGACCAAATAGGCAACTCCGGAGCAAATGGAGTGCACCAACACCTTTGCTGAGATGATAGGCTACTAGGAGGACTCTCAACCTATCAATCGGGGCATGCGGGCATGAAATGTATCATCCCCAAGCAAAAGGGATGTCAGTACGAATAAAGTACCGAGTATGTAAGGCAGGAAAGCATAAACAAGAACAGTAATGTAAAAAGAGATAGAGGAGATACAACATGTAACATCAGAGTGCCCATAGGGGCTACTTATATGAAATGCATAATACATATATATACATAAAATTGTTTTAAAACATTCGCCTGTGTGGGCATCATCATCATCATATCGTACCCAACCTCAAAGAGGACTCGATAAAAACGTACTTGACCCATCATAATGCTCGGTAGAATCATAAACGGCCATGTGAAGCTCGGTAAACCCAACTGATAAGTGGTTCCACAATAGGTGTTGTACCCGGCCGACTATAGCGCGGCTTGGTAGGGTAAAATAGAAACTATATATAATGAATGCTAGACTCATGGAATCACTTTCTAAATCTTTCGAAGTGACTTATGAACATTATGGATATCCATACCCATAATGTATGGATACACAGTTGCTTAGAATAATTTTATAAGGAAATAACAACACTGAGAACCTTAGTTGCTAGGAGTAGATCTGTTATGAAATAGCGTATTCATTTCACTCTAGATCATGCCAAAAGAAAGAAGGAAGTGACTTAACATACCTTAAACCCATTGATTCCTTAATCCCTTCCAAGAAACTCTTCAAACAAGTCAACTCAATCTATAATAGTATAAGGAGATTCAAAATCAGTGCTGAGCAAAGGCTAAGTCTATAACTTAAGCTAGTAGCTCGTTTAGGTAAATTTAGGAAGCATATCCCTAGTAACAAGGTCCTCCACCAATATCATATACCAACAACAGCAACCAGAGAACTCCATCAACATACAAATGTCAATAACAAGACACCATATAACAACAAGTCACAACTACTTCACGACGAGCGGCAAGCTCCAATTAGAATCAGTATAACCCATATCACCCCTTCTAGACTTCTTACCTTAACTTAAAAGTATCATTAACATGATAATAAAGTCATTCATCAACGATTCCATCCTTATACCACATATTTATAACAAAGGAAAACATCTACAACTCCAACTATCTTCAATTAGTAACTTTATACACTAGTTCATGTCTACTCCCTCCATTTAACTTAATCAACATCAAGATAACCTTAAGCACATGTAAGAACACAATAAAAATACCTCCTAAAGTAACTTCAAGTCGAAATCCAAGATATATTCAGCTTACTACAAACCTCAATGGCAATACAACACCATAGAAGTGACTTAAGCTAATCCAAGTATTATCTTGTAGTTTATCATCCAAAAAACTTAACCAACATACAATAAAGCTCAAGCACAGTTTTTAGGATGCTGTAATGACCTTAGACAGCAGTAACAAACTGGAATTTCATCCAAATACAGCCCACAACAATCCTTATTGACAGTACAACCTCAAAGAGGTGTTGTTCTTCACTGAAACTAAGTTTTGATGTTGAAATATGGTGTAATCACTTTGGAATCACTTCAAACCCTTGTGGTATATGTTTAGGAAGGTTAGGAGAAGTTTAGAGGTGAAGTTTAGTTGAAAAACTAGCAAAAATAGGCGTCCAAATCGTTTATAATATGAAGTAGGTCAACCATTGTCTAAGTGGGTCCCATTGGGAGCTGCTTGCGCGGTCTCGCAAAAACACAAATACCTCTCAACTCCGACGTCGTATTGACAAATGGTTTAATGTGTTGGAAACTACACTCGTAGATCTTAAATTTGGTATGTACATAATCCCTTGATTCCAAGTATATTGGGAGAAAAGTGGAGCTACATTCGACCTAAATTCAGCATATTATGAATGCAACTTGTGATGACCTTTGCCAACGTTTTGTTCCACAACTCGCTTGACTTAAAAACATAATACACAAATATCATACCACTACTATAAATCATAAATTAACCTCCTAATTATGTTAATCACCCTAGTCTCACACCACAAGTATATGTTATAACATTCCAAACTTTTCGACTTTCGATGAAACTTATTTTCTTCAATTCGTTTAGCGTCTAAGATTTCCAAACCTTTTGGTACTTGTTATTCATGATCTAACAGATTTGTGACCTCCAGGACAAGATGATGAACTTACTTATTTATTTTCAAAATTGATCTTATTTTCAAGCTCACATTAATTGGCTTATGACGTACTCTCACGTATGAAAATTTGTGATGTAACAGTAAGGAACCCTTGTGGGATTTTGTAATCATATGAAAGGGCCGTCGCGGGCTACTGTAACCAAAGATTTATGAATATAAATATATTTTCTTAACTTTCTCCTTTGATGTTTTCCATATTCTTTTACGTTTATGGAGACTCTGAATGTATGCCTCTGTTGACTATTGTAAATATCTAACAGATGCAAGTATTCTTTCTAGTCTTCGATCAATAAAAATGACACTTCTCAGAACCCTCTGTTATTCCTCAGACCAAGGTTATATTAGTCCGATAGACTCGGTTCCTTAGGACCCTTACCGTGGATCATAGGAAAATAATACTTCTAGCCTTGAAATTTTTGAGAACGCTCTCCGAGTGAGAGTTAGATTTAGGCACCTAGAAACTTGCTTTGAGGTCAAACCCTTATGGACAGAGCTCGAAGTGCTTATTTTCCTTCTTAAGAGGAGCCTTCGAGACCGGGTACCATCTCAAATCCTGCAATGGTGCTAAAGGCTTCCTGGAGCCTAACTTTCTTTTTTGAAGGAGGTCCTCGATATTGGGTACCATCTCAAGACCGGTATTGATGTCGTTGGCTCTTTAGAGCCTAGATTATTTTTGATGGAGATCCTTGAGGTCGGATACCACCTCGGGACTGGAGATGATGTCTTTGGCATTTTAAAGCATGGCTTCTCTGGAGATCCCACTATTTTAGTTATCCTTCTGTTTCGGCATTGGCCCTTCATTAGCTTAGCGCTAAAGTATTTGTGTAGGTTCCTGCTTCAGTTCTATTGTCTTGCCATAGCCATGATTTTTACCTCGGGGCCTGTTCGTCAAGGAGGGAAGAGTTCTGCTCATGGTGCTTAGGATCGACGAGAGTTTACCTTATTTCTTCGATAAGAGAGGAGCACATTGAGTTAGTGAAGAGAGACTGTGGATGGAGGCAGAAGGTGGAACTATAGGCGCTTTCCCCAGATGAGGGCATCACGGATCCTGCCGATGGATTCCTAAAAATGTGTACACGTATCTTTTCACACTGGTCCCCCTTGATAGGGTTGTGCTCATCTTCTATTTAAAGTATCGAGTTACTTTGGCATAGATACACCCGTCTTTTTGGTGAAAAGTGTTGATAATGAGGTTCTTTTCGGAGAAGGCGGGGCTTGAATTCGCGCTCAGTCATCTCATTAGGTTGTACCAGCCCTTTCACCACTGATGTCTGCTAACCTTCTGGTGTCGATCAACCATGCCTTTCATTATTGACCACAAGTAAGACGGAGATAGAGAGCGGATTAGTCGGTTCATCCGATTCCAGATGGCTGATGTTATCCCCGAAAAACTTATGCCATTCCCTGAAGAATGGAACCATACACATAAGTGGTGCATCACATGCCTTTTCAAATTTTTTTTATGGAAAATACTAGTGTAGTAACCATGTTTCTTCCTTTACTGTAGTGGTTTCATGGGCGCCAGACGACATTCTTGATCTACCTGGTTAGGTTCGGGAGTTGGCGACCCACTCAACTTGCGATGAGCACAGGTGGCGATCTTCATCTAGGGGTATATATGAAGAAAAACACCACGGTGTGTGTTTGTACTACTTTTTCCTTCCCTTTCATTCATTTTGAGAGACATTATTCCTTTATGCGTATTAATCTTGCCATCGTAGGCATCAGAGAGTCTTTTGAGGTGAGGTTGTACTCCTTCGGAAAAGGGGAGGGTTGCCAGCTCCTGGGCTAAAAAATGATAGAAATAAGCAGGATATGCCTTCACAGGGTGATGGAACTCAAAGTAAGGCAAAATGGGGCCAGGGCGTTGAGAGTGAAACATCATATGAGCTTGTCTTGCCTGAAGTTCCTATTTCTGGAAAGGTGGTCTCTCCGAACCTCAACTGGAGTCGATTCTTCCAAGGCTGAGGGAGCTAGATTCACGGATGTGCGCTTGGCCTTCGAGGAAGTCTGATGGCTTCACTTTGTGGTGAGTTTTGACATAGGCCTTTTGAACCCCACGTCTTCCTTTCCTCATCGGGTTTCCTTTTGTAGGCCGTTGATAGGATTAGATCTGAGCCGCTCTGTTATGAAGCTAGGCTCCAAAAATCTCTGGATAAGGATATCCTCTTATGCTCCTTTACAAGGAAAAGGAAGTCGAGTTGCACAATTGCGATATGAAGCAAGCTAGAGCTTGTATTGTGAAAGCTACTTGATGGAACAGGTAGTTTTCCTGTCCCGGGTGAGTATGCATTCCGCCTTTTAGCATTTGAGGCTAATACTTCTCCTATCCCACTTGCAAAAAACTATGTAAGGTCTGGAACATCTTTGGGATGAAACTGATCGAGCCAAGAGTGACTGCGATGAGCTAAGAACTCGGGCGGAGGTTCATGCTTCAGAGGAGAAGGGTACTTTGGCCAAAAATCCTGCCTTCAAGGTTCAATTGTGCTTGGTTCCTGACAATTCTTTAGTTCAAGCGGATATGCTAATGAAGCTCGAATGCGAGATTTTAAAGGTCAAGGCTAAGATCATTAATTCCCGGGCTAGAGCCATACTGAGCCGAACTAAGGCTGATCAGGAGATGGCAATTTATTTAAAGGACACTGCTGATGTGCAAGCTGAGTTGAGAAGGATCGATCGCGAAGGGAGGATAAAAGAATATGTTCGTTGAAAGTCTCGAAGAAATATTCTCGAGGAGGTCCGTGCTATGGGTTTTGTTCTCCTGGAAGAGTAAGCGTGAGCAAGGGCGGACGAGCGTGATGCTCAGTTACTTCTGTGTGACCCCAAGAAAAGTGAAGATGAGGCCAGCAGGCCGTAGCTCCTAGGCATAGATTTTGCCATTTTATATGTAGTATTTTTGGAGCATGCTTATAGATAGAGATTGTGTTTTTTCACATTTATGTATAGAAGAAAACCTTGTGATATTACTTGTTCTGTACCTCTCTCTTTCTCTAGTTTGGCCAAGTGAACTGGTCTCGGAGTTGGTAAGAAACCTTAGATTCGCGATATGGCCGGGGCTCATTAGGCTGGCCTGTAGGCTCTTGCGCGCTTGGTCAATGTGACCTTTAGTACAACCTAGTGTTTGAGCTATTATGCTTTGATTGAAGTAATCATTTACGTGTGTGGCCTTGGGGCTCATTAGGCTAGCCCAGGGGCTCTTACATGCTCGGTCGATGTGACCTTTAATATAAGCTGGATTTTGAGCTCCTATGTTTTTGCTTAGCTGTTTTAGGTTTGGTCGATGAGTCAGATTTTGACTCGAGCTAATTTGACCCTCAAACTTTCATGTTTGTGTGAGTTGGCAATAATGGATCTTACGCTTTAGGCCGGTGCAGCCTTTTAATGTAAGCTGATGACAATGGCTCTTATGCTTTGGGTCGATGCGACCTTTTAATATAATTTGGCGATAATGGCTCTTACGCTTTGGGCTGATGCAACCTTTTAATGTAAGTTGGTGACAATGGCTCTTACGTTTTGGGTCGATGCGACCTTTTAATGTAAGCTGACGACATGACTCTTATGCTTTGGGCCGATGCAGCCTTTTAATGTAAGCTGGCAATAATGGCTCTTACGTTTTGCCCTTACGCATATGTAGTTAACTATTTTGGGTTCTATCTCCGAATCGAGTTACGACTCGAGCTTATTTGACCCTCAAGCTTTGTATTTGCGGGGGCTGGCGACAGTGGCTCTTACGACTTGGGTCGAAGCAACCTTTTATTAGCTTTGTTTTCTTCTAAGTTAAGGACTTTTTGAAGTAATTTTTGCCTGACCCGTCATCGCTTCGGGAAGAACCTCAATTTCAAGTTGTTTTGCGGTGATGTTCGAGCACCTTAGGAGGTTTGGCTCGGAGGCTGAGTAACTCAAAGCCTATGATTTGGAGCTGACATGGTTGAAGCTCTTTTGCCTATGTCGAGGGTAGCCTGTTTGACAGGTTCTTTTCAAAGTAGATTTGAAGTAATAGCCTGCAATTTTGTAGCGACGATCAGGCATCCTTTAGTCACGTTAGTTTGGCTGGTACATTCGTAGAACCGTAGTCATTTGTGTTCGGCCACAACAATTTGTTTCCCAAGTGAAGTAGTTTAGGCGTCTATATCGAAGGTATGCCCTTTTAGGGGTCTTACAAATTTGATATAGAGCCTAAACTTCGAGATGGAGTTTACTCATGTAGTAAGGTCTTACAAATTTTTCATGCCTTGTTGGAGGTTTTACAATTTTGGATACTTGGTACAAATATTGTACATGCCTTACTTGAGTTCCTACATATATTGTTGTTGCCTTATGTAGGCCTTAGAGGACCGAGTCTGCCCGTTTGGGGTCTTATGGCCTCGGATTTTTTAATAAATGGCGATTGGCGATAGTCTCTGAGTCATCGAGGTTGTTGTGGCTCGAGAATTGTTACTCCTTCGCTCGGTATTACCTCATTGAGGGCTTACAATTTCAGAGATCCCGGCCTTGAGGTCATGCATTTTTTTTTTAGTTTTTGACACTAGTCTCGGAGTGTTCGGAGCACTTTTGGCCTTGGAGATGTTTCGTGATTTTCATACTGCCTCATTGAGGGCTTATGAGTTTGGAGTTTCGACCCTGAGGACAAGCGGGTGCCGAATTGTTGACATCATTCTCCGAGTATTTTGGGTGTTCTCTATGGAGGAATCATTTTTCCAAAAATGCTGAGGTTCCTTTGGACTATGAGATGCTTCGATAAATGTATTATTTGCTTACTTGATTGAAGTACATACATCTTTGTTATTGGGGATCCCGCTATACGGACACAGTTCATTCGACTTTTTGGCCTGGTACATCATTTTCCTATTGGGACCCCATCTAGCGTTTCTTGGCTTTTTAGACTGGATGAACTTCCGGGGGGATGCCCCAGTTTTTGAGGTTGATTTTCCAAAGAAGCCTTGAGCCCTTGCCGGATATTACTTAGGTAGTATATATCGGTTTCCTCGTTAAAAGTCTTTATGGTAAAGCCCTTCTTGGGATGAAACCCATGCAAAGGAAAAGAGTACAATGCATACCTTTGAAACCTAAGGCCTTCGGGTTGGGAAGAGGTTTGGTTGTTTCTATCGGGTGCCTGCATGGAGGTATTAGTGCTAGTGCCACATCGTGCACCGTAAATATTTCTCTTAGCACATGTTGTTCCCCGTAGACGATTTTGATCCCATCCTTTGTCGGGAATTTCATCATTTGGTGGAGGGCGGATGGTACTGCTCTAATGTAATGTATCTACTAACATCCGAACAAGGCGTTGTACCTCATGTCTCTTTCGATGACATGGAGTTTGACATTTTGGGTCGTGCCGGTCATGCTGATTGGGATGGTGATTTTTCCTTTTGTTATTACACTCGTCATGTTGAATCCATTGAGGACTCGAGTGGAGTGAACAATTTGGTCAAACGGTACAAGCTGCTCTATTACCCTTAACCTGATAATGATGGCCGAGCTACCTGGGCCCACGAGTACACATTTTATTTTGAATGTATTTACGAGGTAAGAGATTACCAGTGCATCATTGTGAGGTTTAAACAAGGTCTCAATGTCTTCTTCGCTGAACGTGAGGGTATCTTCGGGTATGTATCCTCGTGTTCGCTTTTCTCTGGTAAAGGATATTTTTGTCTTTCTCATTACGGGTTCCTGGGGAGCATCGATTCCTCCCAAGATCATGTGGATAACATGTTGCAGCTCATTTTTTTTGTTCTTCTTGGGCGCCTCACTTTCCCGGAATTGATTCGTAGCCCTATCGCTTAAGAATCTCAGAGTTGACCTTTATTGGGTAGTCTGGCTACGTCCTCTCAAAGCTGGTGACGATTCTCGCTCCTGTGGCCATACATTTTTTGAAATTCACATACTAAGATATGATTCCTTTGTGAAGGATCCGATTGTATAGTTCTGGACCATCTGACGTCTCTGATTTTGCTGATGGCAAGCACGATGTCTGATACATCAATGTTGAGTTATATTCTAATAAGCAAGGTGCCTTAGTTGGCCCTACGTTTCTATCGAACTAGGGTCTGTTGATGAGTCCTTGAAGATTCTGTCCTCGATTCATCAGTCGATCGTTGCAAAGTGGGTAGCGCCTTGAGGCGTTCCTTCTGTTCTATGTGTATGGCTTTTGTATTTCTTTATTTGGCATTGACTTTTTTGCCAGAAGCCTATTTGAGTATAATGAGCTCGAGGGGGTGCCTAGTTGGTCATCCTCAACCCTAATCTTTGACTAGTATCGGTTGTGGACATTCGATCAGGTTGCAACGGGATACTCGACCAAAAATCTGCTTTAGCTGCTTCGCAGCCACTGAACATCGATCATTTAGACCTTGAGTGAAGGACTACACCACTCAGTCCTCAAATACTGGTGGTAGTTCCATTCATTCCACTTGAAAGCAAGATACGAACTCTTGCAACATTTCGTTCTCCCTTTGCTTGATCTTGAACATGTCAGATTTCCTTGTTGCTATTTGATGGCACCAGCGTGTACCTTTATGAAGGAGTCTGTCAACATGGCAAATGAGTTTTGGGGTTAGATTTTGATACCACATCATGGCTCCTTTCGAGAGCATTTTCCCGAACTTCTTTAGTAAGACAGACTCAATCTCATCGTCCTTTATGTTGTTTCCCTTCAATATGCAAGTGTAAGCAGTAACATTTTCATTGGGGTCTGAGGTCCTGTTGTATTTTGGGAATTCTGGCATTCTGAACTTTTTTTGGAATGGGTTTCGGGGTCACTTCCTCGGGGAACAACCTTTGTATGAACTTCTTCGAATCCACGCCTTTCAGGATCGGTGGTGCGTTTGGAATTTGGTCACCCTAGAGTTGTAGCTCTCGACCTTCTTGTTGTTGGGTTCTATCATTTTCTCGCCCTATTTGATCCTTTTGGTGAGGTCCTCAAGCATCTTCGTGATGATAGGATCGGCTATCAACTCATTATTGCTCGATCTCTATGGCACCTGTTTGGACGGGGGAGTGGTCCTCGGTGCTACCGTGCTAGGGTTTTTCTGGTGACGCTGTAGCTGAGCAATAGCCAGCTGTTGTGCCTACAATATTTCAAAAATAACATGAAGGCTAACCTCCCGTTCTTCCCTAGTTGGGGTTTTCTTAGCCTCTTATGGGTCTCCTTGGTGCACGCTCATGTTGGTCTGTGTGCTTATATTGATCTACTGGGCGTCGCGTGAACCCATAATTGACTGAATTGGTCTTGGTGCGTTCTCGAGGTTTTGTGGTGGCACACCGACATTTGGAACAGCTAAACTGTTCTCTCCGTAATTTTCAAGATTGTCATTTTTGACTCTATTTACCAAGCTAGACATTTTAACCTTAAATCAAAGATCTTGGATAGTACAAATCGTGAAAGATAAGTTGCGTTATGTAATGAAACCAGCAAGAAAATAATTACCATTATTTTTAGCCCCACGGTTGGTGCCAAACTATTTACCGTGAAAATAGTAATAACAATTAAATTTGTTAATGGACTCTAAAATTACGTGATCTATTTTTATGCTAGCTGTTAAATAGATGATGCTAGATATAAAAGAATAAAAGACAAAATAAAGCTAAGGAGAGAGCTTTAATCAAACCATTAAGCTAGTTATTTGGGGCCTCGAGCCTATTAATTCGGGCCTTGAGGTCTATCTCTTGGCTAGGCTACGAGCTATAGAGGGTAATTGGGATAAGGCTTAACAGTTATAAAATAATCAGCGAAGGCTCTTTATGGCCAATGATAAGCAATAAATGAATAACTAATACGAAGATAATAAAAGGAAGCAATAATATCAAGAGAGTATATTAGAGAGTAAAGAGGATATTCTTGTATATTTCTTGTGGAGTAGTTGGAGCAACAACCAACCCTTTATAAAATGGTAAGGATCCCCTTTATATAAAAGGGGAATCCTGACATAATACAAAATATATTAATTGCAAAGATATGGGGATGGGACAGCTAGATATGACACTCTGATTAGGGTTTAGAGTAGGCTAGCATGCTTTATCTGTCCTAGCCGAGTGACTTGGAATTCCCCCTTTCCTATCGTGGTCGTGGTCACCGTTGTCCCTAGGTAGGGTGTCGACGAACCTCGAGGAAGGGAACTCGACCACAACCACGAAACCTCGAGGCTTCGTGATGATCTTATGAAATTGCTTAGTAATGAGAAATTGGACCCTCCAATTTTTCCATATACAATAAGCTAAAATCCAAAAATATAAGTTTAAGATAGATAATGCGGAAACATAACATGGCCCGACATTGGGGTATCACCAGACATGAGTAACTATGACTCGTCTAAGAATATGAAAAGACAAGAAAGTCTGAAACCTAGGTTGCGAACACCATTCAGCTGCCTAGTAAATTCTGAAAGCCTATTGGAAGACAAATCAACAACCGCTATCATGACCTGAGACTCTTGGATCTGCACACAAGGTGCAGGGAGTAATGTAAGTATGCTAACTCAGTAAGTAGTAAAAGTAAAAGTAGCTGAGCACTAAGAAAACACGTAAACTACATCAAGATGCTACAACAAAATAGTATAAGTACAAAACAATGCAGTACACAATAAAAACAACTCAGTTCAGTGAAAACCCTTTTAGAAGATCTTTCAATTGTTTCAAACGAGTGATGAAAATAGAACGAAAAAGGATAGAAATGTAGACAACCCCTCGTGCATAATATCAACAAAAAATAGCCCCTTAGGCTACCTCATAGTCACTCGTAATCGGCCCCTCGGGGAACAATAATAGCCCCTCTGGCAGTATCAAATCTCAGACTGGGTACCTGCGCTCACTAGGGTTGCGCAGACTCCGAAAGGGTTCCTACAACCAAGCGCTATGACAAGCCATATCGTGGAATAATGAATCATGCCCTCGGCCTCTCTTATATCACAAAAAGTACAACTCGCTAAGGAGCACAGCCCGAGCCCATGATATTCTCACAACATAGGCTTTCAGCCTCACTTAATCAGAACTCACTCAAACCCCTCGGGCTGAGTAAAACGAGTACTGAGGTGAAACTATCATTTATGAAATCAAAAGGAGTGAGTAAAATCAAGTTATGAAAATAGAGTAAAATCGAGTTATGAAAACAGTAAGAACATATCATGACTAAGTGTAAATATTAACCCAAAAATAGCAAGGTAACAATAGTATTAGCCCTTAAGGGTCCAAACAGTCGGCACGAGGCCCAAACGCGGGATTTAGCCCCAAACATAGTAATACTTTCCAAAATATAATAATATCCAATAGTTTCCAGGAATATACACGACTTAATAGTCGTACGGGATGGATAAAGTCACAATCTCTAACGGTGCACAACTCCACGCTCGTCACCTAGAGTGTGCGTCACCTCAAAATAGAAAAACGATGTGAAATCAGGGGTTTCATACCATCAGGAAAACATTTACAATCATTACTTACCTTAATCTGATCCAAATTTCAGCCTGCGATGCCCTTACCTTTCGAATTAGCCTCTGAATGCTCCAAATCTAACTAAAATAGATTTATACTACTAAAAATATGCTACAGAAATAGAGCTCACTCAAAAATATCCAATTTACACCAAAAATATAGAAATTGACCAAACCCAACCCCCGAGCCCACGTCTTGTATTCCAATAATATTCACAAAACTAGAATCCTTACACTCTCACGAGTTCATGCATACCAAATATATCAAAATTCGACGATAAATGACTTCTCAAATCCCTAGATTAAGGTCTCCAATTTCCAAGCCTTAAACCCCCGATATTTGTGACTAATCTCCATAGAATTAAAGCTTAACTAGTTAAAAACTATCATAAAAACAAGTTTAGGGTCCAAACGCCTTACCTCCACGAAAACCTCTTGAATTCCCTCTTCAATTTGCTCTCCCAAGCTCAAACCTGTATATGAAATATGGTGGAATAACCAAAAATTTGCGAAGGACTTAATTTATATGTTCTGCCCCAGCTAAATCGCTTTTGCAGTCAAAATCACATACTTGTGAAACCGCACCTGCTGTCCCGGGGTGCGCATCTGCGGAAGTCACTTATCCGCTCAAGGACCACACCTGCGATCAAAACCCCGCACCTGCGCTATCGCAGGTGCGTTTGAATCTCTGCATCTATGATTCCAGCTCCTCTCGCCCCTTTTCGCATCTACAGATGCTCGTCTGCTTTTGCGGTCCCGCACCTGCATTTCCCAAGTTGCAGGTGCAGTTACGATAATATTCAGCAGCTTCAGCTGCAAATTTCAAACTCCAAACTTCCCGTCAACCATCCGAAATTACCCCGAGGCCCCCGGGAACTCAACCAGAAATACGAGCAAGACATACCACTATCCAAACTTATACCAAACTTTGAAACACCTAAAATGACATCAAATCAACAAAATAACATCGAATTCAAGTCTAAGGTTTCAAAAAACATTCAAATTCCGCTTTTGATAAAAAAGTCTCTCAAACCTTGTCTGAATGACCTGAAATATTTCACACACATCACATATGACACAATAGACCTAGTGTAACTTCCGGAATTCTTTTCTAACCCCGATATCGAAATCTCCACTACCTTCCGAAAAATGCAAAAATTCTAATTTCGCCGATTCAAGCCTAAATCTACTCTGGATGTCCAAAACCCATTCCGATCACGCTCCTAGGTCCCAAATTACCTAACAAAGCTATCTGAATCATATAAACAAAATTCTGAGGTTGTTTTCTCACAAGTCAACTTCAGGTTGACTTTACCAACTAAAAGATCAACTTAGGAGATTAAGTGTCTCATTTCTCTATAAAACCACTCCGAAACCAAGCTAACAAATATAATGAGATGAACTGTAGGTGAATAACATTTAAAGAAGTAAAAATGGCAAAACGGAGCGGTAACTCATGAAACTACCAGCCGGGTCGTTACAGTTGAAGGTATTCTTGGGAAGAGATAAGTCTCTTATATATCCTTGTAAATGAAAAATCTCCATATATGTGATCTATTTTCTACTTATTGCTTTAGTTGGAGCTTGTCACGTCTATGCCATGTGATGAGCGTATATGCATATCTAAGTTTTGACCATGTCCAAAAAGAGTTAAATTTATAAAATGCCTTATTTGGACAATATGAATTTAGTATTCGTGCTTTATTGATTCTATGACCGTGTTATGGCTCTCTACTATAATTACAATCATGCTAAGGTTAAGACTTGTTGAATTTAGCATAAATGTGTTTTTTGGCTATATAGAGCTCTCTTATTGATCGTGTCATACACTTGTCTTAATGATTAATAATTTAGTGACCGCACGAATTATTTTTCTCGTGTTAAATATCATGATCAGACTTATGAATGTTGAATTAGCTTATTGCATTGTTATGAAGAATTGGATTATGTGATTAACCATAGCCATTTTTTTTATCTACGCGTGATTTTATATGTATTTTTATTATTATATTCCAATGCATTTTAATTGCATTTATTCAGATATTGAGAAAAATTGAGAACTTTTGCGATTCGCAACATATGAGCAGATTGAGTTATTATGGCCAATGAGTGTGTATGTAGGGAATAGTATGAATGGATAAGGTTGCATGTCACACTGATATTATAATTTAATCGGTTTGCATGCAAAAATAGTACTCTAATATGGATCCATCCCTACGAAGTCAGATAATTACCTATGTTACTATAGGCCCAGAGCATATACCCTCAGATTGGTACTTAGTTTGGACATGTGGACTATGTCAGACACATGAATTGTGCTATGAAGCATTGACAATGGATCTGAGTATGCATCTATATTTTATAGTTACGCAATAAATTTTATGCGACTGTTGATTGCTATCCAGTATGCCATATGTAAGCTGAAGTATGTCACTTCGTATTTGTTCTCTTTATTTGACAAACATACCTGAATTTAATGTTTACTGCTTCTTATTCTTTTGTATTTATTTGGAGATAATCATATCTTATTTTGTATCTTATTTATGTTCTCACTTGTTATTTGAGCCACTATTGGGTGTTAGTATCAATTCCTCACTACTACTTCTTCAAGACTAGACCTGTTATTTATTGAGTACTGTGATTTTGTACTCATCTATACTTCTGCATATGTTTGTGCAGGGTTTGAGGCTGGTACTACTAGTAACCATCCAGCAGTATAGGAGAATATTTAGCGACATCCTAGTGAGCTTCTTTATATAATCCAATTTGTGGGATATAGAGTCCCCCTTTCTTGCCTATCTATCTCTGTTTATTAATTTTATTCTAAACATATATTATTATTTAGTTGAGATTATTTACTCTTGATAGATGCCCGTGACGAAGTGACATCAATTTTTGATATTTTATATAGCAGTCGTGGTTACATTTAGACCCTATATTAGAGTTATGTATTTATGATGTTGATTAGAGACTTACTCCACTTTATTATTTATATCATGACTCGGTTAATAACTTAATAATACTCTTTTATAATTATTATTGGGTGTTGGCTTTCCTAGCAAGCCAGTTGGTAGGTTTTGGGATTGTGACAAGTTGATATCAAAGCTCTAGGTTCTAAGATTCTCATAAGTCACGAGCGGGCCTAGTAGAGTTGCAAATCAATACAGAGATGTCAGTATCTATTTGCAAGAGGATATAGGGCTTTAAGGACTTTTCCCTTCTTGATTCCTTGACGTGCGTTGATTATTGTCTAAGCCTAAATCCTTCTCTTCTACCCTGTCACATGAGAATGTACGCTTTAGCAACAACAACAAGTGGTGGAGAGGTAGTACCATAGGCTAGCCCGGAGGGGCAGGGCTAAGGCTCCTGCTAGAGGTCACATAGTCACTACTAGAGGTGGATCACTCGCCAAAGCTTGTGGCCACACCAAGGCAACTTCAATGGCTCGGGTGGAGGGTCAGATTATTGATGATCAGGTTGAGGCCCGAACACCAGCTTAGTACTAAGAGGGTTTTGTTGCTGCATCAGTATTTCCGGAGGCCATTGACAAAATGGTTAGTTTTATTGATGCCTTGACTTATGCTTGATTAGTTCTAGTGATCACAACCACATATTTGGCTTGAGAAGGAGCTTAGACCCCTTCCATCTCGTACCTCGAAGTAGGAAGCTATGTCATACCCCGAACCTAGAGGCTAAGACCGACACTCGGTGCCCTCCTTAACCTAGCTTACCAACTTGCGGCTGAGAGACTCTGAATATATAATGTCATACTGGATACAGTGCAAGACAATTTGTAAAGCAAAATATAAAACTAAACACAAAATAGCTCTAACTAAACATAAATACAAAGTTGGGTGACAAGGTCGGCGTAACTACTACAACTGACAAACAGAAAAATGTATGTACGAGGCCTACAAGCCCAACATACTGTACTAACTGATATGATATGTCTACAAGCCTCTACTAATAAATATATTGTTATTGGAATAGGGCCCTCACCTACCCACAACATATATAGACATATATATATATATATATATATATATATATATATATATATATATATATATATATATATATATATATATATATATATATATATATATATGCACTAGGTCAACTCAGAATGATGTTGATCTTACTGATCAAGCTGAACTCAGGCAACATCTACTGAGGAGGTCTACCTATCGTTCTATTTGAACCTGCATGTATGAAATGTAGCATCCCTGGAAAAGGGACATCAATACGAAATAATACACTGAGTATGTAAGGAAATAAAATAATTGAAAGCTGAAGCTGAACTGATAATATAATAATTAACAGTAACTGGGAGTCACAGATGATTTAGAGATACACTTAGCTATTGATACTAACTCAACTCTCCCAATATAGTAAGTAAAATAAATTTCCATCCCTATATATCTCGGTATGTGTAACTACTCGGTTGTAGTAAGCTTGCTCATAGGTGTTGGGCCATACTAGCCTAGGTACCTTGTCCATTCCAGGCTTACTCATAGGCACTCGACCACAATATGATTGGTATATAACTTACCATCTGATTGGAGGTTTTCCAATAGGGGCCTGCCCATCGATTATAGCTCGATGGTGGTGAAAATATTGTAATACTATATATATATATACATAGCCTATGCTCTCTTTACTGGAAGAAGACGATACTTAAATTAATATAAAGCAATGACAAGGGATAATAATGTAACTTATGAGACGAGAATAATGTACATAAGTTCAGGAATATGAACTTCTCTTTACTCGTCGTTATTAAACTCATGTAGTTACAGGATCATGCCAAAATGAAGAAAGGGTTATCCTTAACATACCTTATCACAACTTTTCCAATCAAGTTGAACTAGACTCGATGCACCCTAATCTACAATAACAATAATAATACTATAATTATGTCATGAAAAGTACAACTATCTCACAACGAACGACAAACTTATTTTGTATTAAAACGGGGAACATATCCCCTATATATATATATATATATATATATATATATATATATAGCCTATGCTCTCTTGACTGGAAGAAGACGATACTTAACTAAATATAAAGCACTGACAAGGGAGAATAATGTATCTTATGAGAAAAGAATAATGTACATAAGTTCAGGAATATGAACTTCTCTTTACTCGTCGTTACTAAACTCATGTAGTTACAGGATCATGCCAAAATGAAGAAAGGGTTAGCCTTAACATACCTTATCACAACTTTTCCAATCAAGTTGAACTAGACTAAATGCACCTTAATCTACAATAACAATAATAATACTATAATTAAGTCATGAAAAGTACAACTATCTCACAACGAACGACAAGCTTATTTTCTATTAAAACGGGCAACATATCCCCTATAATCCTTATTTTCTCCAAATTCAAGATAACACCACCAACACAATAACACAACAATAACAACATATATACATTATTTTCCAACCATATAAACACCAAAAAGTACTACAAAATATCCCAACATACCCCAAGCTCTTTATACAAAAAATGACCACCATAGCAGTGTCAAACGATCTGAAAATGTTATGAAGAATGACCAGCCCACCACCCTGAATTTATGTGGTTATTCTCCATACCATTTCTCCTCCAAAACTCCATAATATAGTAGCAAAACACACAATTCAATAGCAAGACAAAATAGTCCATAAAGCAGCCCACTACAAGTGAATAGCTTGAACTTAAAGCTTCTAATCATCGTCCCGTGAGCTCTTACAACTATCGAATGCCTTTTCACATATCTACAACACAAAAAATAGATGAAAGACAGTAGTAAAATTACCTTATTTGTTGAATAATTCAGCTCCAATATTGGTTCTTCAAACTCTAGATTTTACCTCCAAGTAGAACTTGAAAAGAAGAGAAAATCAATTAGGGTTTGGGGGAAATTTTTAGGAGTATGTTTGTGTATATGGTAGAAATCAGGCTACCTGATTTCATTCTTCGATGGAAAAGATGATACCACATCGAGAGGCCAAGACGCCGAGCTCGAGGTTAACGTTTCTTTTCTAGTGCCGAGGTCGAGGTCGAAATCATTTTTCGAGGTCGGAAGAAAGCATACCTTGAGATAATACCATTATGGTTCAGTAACAAAAAAAGATAGATACCCGCAACGGCCAAAGATCACAAAGTAAATTGCGGAATGGATTGACCCTTAGAGGTTAGACAACTGCCACTAATGTTTTCCTACTGTAATTATAAGTGTAACTTATTTAGGACTCCCCTATTATATAAATAAGATTATATTCATTTGTAAGATACGTTTTTTGGACTAATAAGAAATGCATACACTTTACGCTTTAGCTATTACTGTTCATTAGAGCTGTTTTATAACTTGCTATTCCCACTATTCCACCTCGAGACTATTATAATTCGAGGTTGAGACCTGGCTTGAACACCAGTTTGACTTACTTTATTTTTCAATTTATATATTTAATTCCTTATTTATCAATTGGTATTGGATTAAATCACGTATCCTTAAAATTACAAAATAAGTTTAAGTGTTACTCGGATTTAAGGGTAAACAATTTGCAGGGGTTTAGTTCAAGTTACTATTTCCTCTTATCAATGTATTATATGAATGAAATAGGACTTTAAAATTTCTCTTTGGATGACCCGAAGTTGCCCATTTTTTGGACCCTCTTTTAAGCAAGTAGCTGACACACCTACTTGTCACCTAGCAGTCTGCACAGTCTAGCAAAAATACATATATCTCTTTACTTTGATGTTGAATTGAGTAACTGTTTAAGCAATAGAAAATAGAATCGTAGATATTCAATTTAATGGGTTGAAAATCCCTTAATTCTAAGTATGTTGGGAGAAAATCTCAGTTACATTTGACCCAAATTTCAGTAAAACTTATAAACGTAACATGTGATGACTTTCATCGACTTCCGTTCCATCTCGCTTGACTTCAAACATTACACATGATCATACGACTAACATAACTCATAACATAATCTCCTCATCATGTTAAGCAACCTAGTCTCACCCCAAAAGTACATGTTATAACATTTCCAACTCGTCGACTTTCGGCAAAACATTATTTTCTTCAATTCCTTTAGCTTCTGAACCTTCCAACCCTATTTGTGCTTGTTGTTCATGATATTTAATATTTGTAACCTACAAGGTAACATTATTAACTTACTTTATATACTTTAAAAGATAGTCTCGTTTTTTGTCCTACCTTAGTTTGCTTAAAACGCACTTTTTCGAAGTGTAACATCATTCCTCCCTTGGGAATGTTTGTCCTCGGATGTTTACTCTTAGAGACTTTGAAAAAATTTTCCAGAGTCTCCTGTATACACTAGTCTAAAACACGCCGCCAGAAAATATACTATACATGCCACACATGGCCAATGTCTATAAATAGCACCACTTGGTCTCAAACAGACGCCAATTATAAATACTGAAAGTCAAAAATAAGAGCTTACTTAATGACCTACTGGCCTAAATACAGATGTGCTGAAGTATCCCCTCTCGAGCCATATCTTCAGTTTCAAATAGATATGGGTATTTCGACCTTATTATTTCCTCCACTTCCCATGTCATCTCTTCTACATTCTTGCTTCTCCATAAAACCTTCATGGAGGCTACTCCTTGTTTCCTAGCTTGCAGATTTGTCGGTCTAGGATGGTAACTAGAACTTCCTCTTATGATAAGTCCTCTGTAATATGTACATCATCAGTGGGAACTACTCAGGTAGGATTGCCAATACAATTTCGTTGCATAGATACGTGAAAAATCAGATGGACAAACAATTTTGAGGGAAAATCTAACTCATAAGATACTTAACCTACTCTTCGAATAATCCTATAAGGCCCAATATATCGTGGGATAAGCTTGACCTGTTTGCCAAACCTCATCACACCTTTCATAGGCGATACCTTTAAGAATACGCAGTCATCAATCTCAAACTCTAAGTCTTATCTCCACACATCAGAATATGACTTCTAACGACTCTAAGCTATCAAGAGTCATTCCCGGATAAGCTTTACCTTCTCTACGGCTTGTTGAACCAAGTCTGGACCATATAAGCTAGATTCTCAAACATTAAACCACCTTATAGGAGATCTGCACTTACGCCTATACAAATCCTCGTACGAAGCCATCTGGATATGGGAGTGGTAACTATTATTATATGCAAAATCGATAAGAGGTAGATGCTCATCCCAATTTCTTTTAAAATCTAAAACATATGCTCATAACATATCCTCGAGCGTCTGAATGGTGTGCTTGGCTTGTCCGCCAGTTTGTGGATGAAAAACTGTGATGAGATTCACCCTAGTCCCTAGAACTATCTGAAATGACCTCTAGAAATATGTTGTAAACTTCCCTATGGTCAGATGTAATAGATATTGGTACTCCATGTAGCCGCATTATTTGCTTAATATAAAACTTCCCATATTCTTTGGATGTATATGTAAATCAGACCGGTAGGAAATGGGCTGACTTTTTGAGCCTATCGACTATCACCAATATTGAATCAATCTTGAAATTAAAACGAGGCAAACCTGTGAAAAAGTCCATGTTTTTCACCTCCCATTTCCACTTCGGGGTCTCTATTACCTCCATTAACCCTCCAGGCTTCTGGTGCTCTGCCTTCATATGTTGACAACTAGGAAACTGTGCAACAAACTCAACAATGTTCTTCATCATATCGTTCCACCAGTACACATCCTTAATGTTATGATACATCTTCATCAACCTAGGATACATGTGATATCGCGAATAATGTGCCTTTAACATAATCCTATCTCGTGTCCTGCTACATCTAGGACAAACATGCTACCTATGTATCTGAGAACCCCATCTTTCTTGAGCTCTAACAATGGCTTCTTTTTCTATGGAACTCGCTCTCAACTCGACCAACTCTAGGTCCTCATACTGCCTCTCTTTTACTTCAACAATAACAGATAATTTGGCAATGTTTTGGTGTACAACTCCACTGTCCTCAAAATCTAGTAACCGAACCCTCAACCAAGCCAAATGATGAAGCTCTCTAGCTAGTTCTCCTTTCTTATCCTCCACATGTGCTAAGCTACCCACATTTCGGTGACTTAACGCATCAGCTACAACATTAGCTTTCCCTAGATGGTAGAGAATGGTAACATCATAATCTTTTAATAATTCTAGCCATAGCCTATATCACAATTTCAACTCCTTTTGCTTGAACATATGTTGCAGGATTTTATGATCTGTAAACACATCCACATGAACACCATATAAATAATGCCGACATATTAAGTGCATGGACAACCGCAGCTAACTCGAGGTTGTAGGTCAGATAATGCTTCTCATGTTTCCACAACTTCCTTGAAGCGTACGCAATTACCTTCCCTTTTTGCATCTGGATCATCCCAAACCGAAAATCGAGGCATTACAATGCATGGTATAATCCTCTGGACCCTCTAGAAGTGTTACAACTAGCACTGAGGTCAACCTGTTCTTAAGCACTTGGAAATTCCGCTCGCAAGTCTATGTCCACTAAAACATAGCTGCTTTTTGAGTCAGCTTCGTCAATGGTTCCGAAAGGGAAGAAAAACCCTCTACAAACCTCCGATAGTAACCTACTAAGCCTATAAAGCTACGAACCTCTATCAGAGTGGTAGTACTATGCCAGGATTTCACGGCATCAATCTTATGAGTGTCTACCTTTATACCTTCATTAGATACAATATGCCCCAAAAATGCTAGAGAACCCAACTAGAACTCAGATTTAGAAAACTTAGCATACAACTTACTATCGCGGAGGGTTTGGAGTACTGCTCACAAGTGGTCTGCATTCTTCTTCTCTGAATTGAATAGACTAGAATATTATTATTAAATACTATTAAAAACATATCTAAAAATGGCCAAAATATGCAATTCATCATGTCCATTAATATGGTGGGTGCATTTGTCAACCCAAAGGACATGACAAGGAACTAGAAGTGGCCATATCGGGTCTTGAAAGCTATCTCTGGAATATCTTTCTCCCAAACTCTGACATGATGGTACCCCGACCTCAAATCTATCTTTGAAAAGCATCTAGCCCCATTAATCTAATAAAAAACGTCATTGATCCTTGGAAGTGAATACTTTTTTTTAATAGTTACCTAGTTCAACTGCCAATAACCGATACACATCCTCATTGAGCCGTCTTTTTTCCGCACAAACAGTACCGGTACACCCCAAGATGAGGTATTGGGCCTAATGAAAACTTTCTCTAGTAAACCTTTTAGCTGTTCATTCAACTCCTTCAATTCGGCTTGTGCAATTTTATACGGAGGGATGGATATTGGTTGAGTTCCCGTTAGTAAATCGATGCTAAAATTAATCTCTCACTCTAGAAGAATACCTGGAAGCTCATTTAGAAACATATCTACATACTCTCTAACTACTGGAATAGATTGAAGTGCAGGTATCTCAACATCTGCATCTCTAAATTGTACAATATGATAAATTCACCCTTTTGCGATCATTTTCGTCGCCTTCAGATAGGAAATAAACCTACCTCTGTGTGTCACAATATAACCTACCATTCAAGGATTGGCTCACCCGAAAAATGAAATTTCGCTACCTTTGCTCGGTAATCAACTATGGAATAGCAAGTTGCCAACCAGTCCGTGCCCATGATAGGATAAAAATCTATCATCTCTAGCTCAACTAGGTCGGCTGAGGTCAGAAAACTACAAACTATCACCATACACCTCGGTAAACCCGTCTAGTAATAATCGGTTCTCCAATCAATGTAGATACTGCAAAAAGGATCACTTCGTATTTTAGGCAATATACCAAACTTTCTCGCGACAAATGGGGTAATATACGATAAAGTAGATCCTGGATCTATTAAGGAAAAAACACCATGAGAGCGAATGGTAACTATACCTATCACAACGTCTGGTGAAGACTTCTGGTCTTGTCGACCCACTAAAGCATAGATACAGTTCTGATTATCACATGAACTGGAACCTCTATCTCTGCCTCAATCTCTACCAATAGAAGACTGAGACTCGCGCCCTGAAGGATGCATAGACATAGATGATCGTGTTGCTAGACTCGTTGGTTATGACATACCCCTAGAATCTCTAATTGGGAAATCTCGCATCATATGCGTCAGGCGCCTACATATATAACAGGCATTGGAACCTTCTACGTATTGCCTAAATATCCTCTACCATAGATTTCACACCACGGCGGAGATGAAAATGTATGCCCTAAACCTCACAGTCGCTGCAAACCTGACATTCGTAAGCTCTCACATGGTCCCGACTAAGTATAATGGTCATTGTTGTAACCCTGTAATTGAGGTGGAAAAGGCCTAGGTGGTCATTTGAAGTACTGGGGCTAATAACTACCCAGATACTGCTCTTGAGATGTGGCAAATCTCATCATCTTATGCTGCCCTTGCTCATTCCTCTCAAGCATGATCCATCCATACTATCCTACAATGTAGGGGTGGAACATGCCTCTGTCAACTCTGTAGCCAACCCTGATATAAACTTGTGGATTCTCATAGTAGCAACTATAGATGGAGCATATCTAGCCAATAGGTCAAAATGGAGACTATACTCTCGAACACTCATATTGCGATGCTTGAGGGCTAGAAACTGATCAACTCAATCCTGTTGGATCTCCTGCAATAAGTACTTGTCAAGGAAGGCATTTGAAAAATTCTCCCAAATAGCTGGAGGTCCATCACATCTCCCGGACCTCTCCCATCCCTTTTACCAAAGGATGACTATATCTCGGAGTCAAAAAGCTGCTAGCTCAACTACCTCTTTCTCCGTAGCATTCATAACCTGAAACATCCAATAAAGCTAATCTATGAAATCCTATACGTCCTTCCTCTGATCTGTCCCTGTGAACTCCTGGGGACTCAAAGATATAAACTCTCGGAACCTTGAACTACCAAACCCTTCATATGATCCTACACTAGTTGATGCCCTAGCCTGTTGCTGGGTAGCTACCAACTGTATCAACAAATGCTCTGCACTTCTGATTTCCTGATCTAATGGAAATGGAGGGGGAACTGAAGGTGTGGTATCCCTAGGAATCTCCTAAGGTGCCAGAGGAGTCGGTAATGGCTGAGTAGGGGTCTCGCCTTGTGCCTTGGACTAGGCCACATATACTAGGGGTACCTTGTTGGTTCCCTCACCTACTGTTGTATCTCCCATCTGGCTAGCTATAGTATTCCCAGTCATCGTCATCTGTGTATGCAAACAACAATATGTAAGTTTAACTAAAATTTATATCTCACTTCTAAAGAGTGATTTAGATTTGAAAGAAGGGTAACCAACTCCTAAATGCACTGTAGTTCACTAACTATTAAAACTTGTGCTCAACACATCTTTAAACAAGACCCTACTACACACGGAATATAGATTCCCTAGAATAGAAATGCTCCGATATCAAGTTTTTCACACCCTGAACCTTGGGGGCGAGACCGGCACCCGATGCCTCACTTAACCTAGTGTAACAACTTGTGCCTGGGGGACTCTTAATATATAATGTCATACTTAGGACATGGGGCCACATTGCAAGACAATTTGTGAAGCAAAATTTAAAGCTAACAAAATCTAATTCTGACAAAACAACAATATAAAGCTTGGATGACAAGGCCGTCATAACTACTACAACTGACAAACCAATAAAATATACATACGAAGCCGACAAACCCAATATACTATACTAACTGAAAGGATATTTCTAACACCTTTACTGATGGCTGTATTGTGATCGGAACAAAGCCCCGACCTACCGATAACATATATACATAAATACACAATGAATATACACAAAACCCTAGACGAGGCAACTATGAAGGACGTGGAGCTTATCGATCAAGCTGAACTCGGGCAACACCTACTGAACAGGTCTACCCAGCCATTCTGGCCTCGCTCATGGAACTCGACAACATATGTTTGATATATAACTTACCATCTAATTAGAGGTTTCCTAATAGGGGCCTGCCTACCGATTATAGCTCGATGGTGGTAAAAATACTGTAATACTGTGTGTATATATATAGACCATATGCTCTCTTGACTAGAAGAATACAATACTTAATAAATATTATTCCTGATAAGGGTGTATACTGTAACTTATGAGGCAAATATAATGTACATAAATTCAAGATTACAAACTTCTCTTTATGCCTCATTATCAAACTCATGTAGTTACAGGATTATGCCAAAATAGAGAAAGTTTTAGTCTTAACATACCTTATCACAATCTTTACAATCACCAAGTTGAATTCGCCTCTCCACACCTTAACCTACAACAAAGATAATAATATTATCATTAAGTTATAAAAAGTACAACTATTGCACAACGATTGACAAGCTTATTTTGTATTGAAACGACCAACATCTTCCTTCTAGTCCTTACTTTTTCCAAATTCAACATAACACTAACACAATATATATATATATATATATATATATATATATATATATATACACACACACACACATACATATTATTGTAAACCTTATATACACCATAATATACTATAAAACAGCCTAACACACCCAATCTTTTCATACACAAAATAACCACTGTAGCAATGTCAAACGACCAAAAATATTACAACAAACAGCCAGCCCATCACCATAAATTTATTTTATGTTTCTCCACACCAATTCTCCTAAAGAACTCCATCAAATAGAAGAAAAACACGCTATCCAATAGAAACACAAAACCTTCGACAAAACAGTCTGCTACAAGTGAATAACTCCAACTCACGGCTTTTGATTATCGTCTCGTGAGTTCTTACAATAATAGACCAACTTTCCACACGTATCTAGCAGAAAAAATAAATAAAGAGAGTAGTAAACTTATCTTATTTGTCGAATAATTCTGCTCCTATCTTGGTTCTTCAAACTCTAGGTTTTACCTCCAACTAGAACTTGAAAAGTCGAGAAAATCAATTAGGGCTTGTGGGAAATTTTAGGGAGGATGTTTGAAGGGGTTTAGGTCTGGTTATTATGCAACGTTATCGATGTATTATATGAACAAAATAGGCCTTTAAAAGGTCTCTTTGGATGACCCAAACTGGCCTACTTTTGGACTCTCATTTAAGCAAGTAGGTGATACACCTACTTGTCACCGTGCACTCTACGCAGTCTCGCAGAGATGCATATATCTCCATATTATAATGTCAAATTGACAAATAGTTAGAATATATAATTATATATATTCAATAAGGATGGTGGAACACCGTGTAACTCTAAGTATATTGGGAGAAAATTGTAGTTAAATTTGACCCATATTTCAGTAAAACTTATGAACGTAACTTGTGATGACTTTCATCAACTTTTTTCCATAGCTCGCTTGAATTCAAAACATAACACACAACTATCATACGACTAACATAACTCATACCATAACCTCATTATCATGTTATGCTATGGAACTTGTTGGCATATTTTGACGGGGCCTCGAGTGTGTTCCGGATAGGCTACATGACATTTCCTTCTGTTTTTGGATTGCTTATTGTTGTTATCTAGTGTTCTTCATTGCGAAAGCGATAAAACTATCGCATTCATGTAGCCTTCTGTGGAAGCTAGCATCTTTGTTCTTCGAGGATGCAAAGAGACCAACGCGTTCGTGAGGCTTTGAGTTTGTTGTCTTTGCATTCACGTCAGGGAATATGCGATCGTGTATAAGAAAATTGAAGGGTAATTAGGGGTTTTACTCTCTGTTTTCACGATCTTGGTTATGCATTAGCGAAGGCTGACAGAGATGTTGGTTCGCGTTCGCGACTCTTCCCATGCATTCGCAATGAATTAGTTTTTGGCAGGTTGCATTTTGTGCTTCGCGATCGCGAGAAGGAACATCTGGGTAGACCTATATTTACTCTATTTTGAGGGCTTTTTATATCTTATCACTTGTTGAGTTAGAGAGCTCGGATTTGGAAACTTTTGAAGAGGATTTTCACACTTTAGATTACGGTAAGTGTTCTTTACCCAGATTTGATTATATTTTATGATTCCATCTTTAGTGATTCAAATTGGAGAACATGAGAATTATTTTAAAAACTTGAGAAAATATAAAATGAGGATTTGAAAGTCGATTTGATGTCGGAATTGAGCAATCTTGAGATAGTGGGACTCGTATCAGAATGGGTGTTCGGTTTTATGAATATTTTTGGACCTCGAGGTGCGGGTCCGGGGGTGAACTTTTTAGTTTTCTTTGATCCGAAATGGTTTTGTATGGTTTTTTGTGATATGAAGTTATTTTAGCTAGATTTGATCTGTCCTGAGGTTATTTCACACGAGAATGTCATTTTAGAGTATTGGTTTAGCTTCTTTGAGGTAAGTATCTTGCCTAACATTGTGTGGGGGAGCTTCCCCTTAGGATTTGGATTAATTGTGCTATTCTTGTTATGTAATGGCTGTGTATGGAAGGTGGCGAGTGGGTGCACGACCTATATGTCATACTTGACTGGTTTAGATTATATAGACACTTACATGCCTTTAATTGAATTGTCATACACGTGATATCTCTCATTGTTAATATGCTCTATTTGACATTTTAAACACTTGTTCTACCTCATAAAAGTTGACATATTTTACATTAATTGATTTCTAAAATTAAACTTTTTACCCTATTTGTTGTTTTTGCTTTACTTAAAAATCATTATTCTGTTTCATTTTAACAAATTTTATATTTAATTCAGCAACTTATCCAACGCTTCGTTTTATTTGAAAATGCTATTTTCTTTACCCAAATTTATAAAATAAACTCATTTCTCATTTGATTCCCTACTTTATTCAAGATTTTTATTATCGTTATCATATATAAATAAATCTCTCAAATATTTTATTTAGAAATTTAAACGGATACAATGTACATGATAGCACATGGACTCTGCCGTGTGAAAGTGATTTGAAAACAATGTAGGCACGAGGTTCCATACTTGTAAAATTTGGAAGTTGGACTTATGATTTGAGATATGAGGTGTGGTACCTTGGGTAGTTCATGTTGTGACTTGTGCGTCAAGAACAATTTGACTGATTGAGTTGTCACCGGTTCCCCTTACTTGAATTCATTCATATTTCATATGTATCCTAACTATGTTGTTCCTTTATTACCTGGTTATTTGTTGTTCCTATTCGTGATCCTATTATTTTCACTGTTTATAGTAAATTTTTTATCCTTCTGCATTGATGTTCCTTTCATTGTTAGCTTGAAGTTCTATTCTGCACAGGTTTACAAGTCTAGTAGGTGTCTTGACCTATTGTCGTCACTACTCTAACGAGGTTAGGCTTGATACTTCTTGGGCACCACTATGGTGTACTCATGCCACGCTTCTGCATAATTTTGTGAGAAGTTATGTACTATGATCGAATTTGTTTGAGACTTAAGTTTGCATAGCTGGAGACTTCAAGGTATATCTTTTTGACATATGGCAAGCTTCGAAATTGTGACGACCGACCAGCCATCTCATGAGTTACTGCTTCGTTTTCCCCCGTTTCTACTTCCTTATGCTTCGTTATCCGTGTTTTATGGTATCGGGTTTGTCGGATTGAGTCTGGTATAATTTTGGTAAGGTTCGGGTCACTTAGTCTCTTTTAAGGAAATTAAAGTTGGAAAAGTCCAGTTGACTTATGTGTTAGAGGGCTCGAATATGAGTTCTGATGGTTCGGTTAGCTTCAACAGGTGAGTTATGACTTAGCATCATGATCGGAATGCATTTTGGAGGCGTGGAGTAGTTTTAGGCTTGCATTGGCGAAGTTGATCTTTTGGAGATTTCTGGTTGATAGGAGAGATTTTGATCTAGGGGTTGGAGTAGAATTCCAAGAGTCGCAGTAGCTTCGTTTTGTCATTTGGGATGTGTGTGCAAAATTTCAGGTCGTTTGGATGTGGTTTGGTTGGGTTTTTAATCAAATGTGTATTTCAGAAGATTTTAGAAACTTATGCTTGAATCCGACGTGTTTTGAGTGATTTATTGTTGTTCGAGATTTTTTGATGATTGGAACAAGTTTGAATAAGGTATTGGGTCATGGTTTTTGCTTTGGTTGAGGTCCTGGGGGTCTCAAGATGATTTCGAGTAGTTCTTGAAAAAGTTCAAAGGTTATTGCAGCTGCTGAGATTTTTCCGCTTTTGGTGTTTTCGCACCTGCGGTTTGGGAAACACAGGTGTGGAAGGAGAGCCATAGAAATGGATTCAAGGGGAATTTCTGGAACCGCAAATGCGGCAAATGGCACGCACTTGCGGAGTCACAGATGTGGCGAGTGGACCGTAGATGCAGTTTAGGCTGGATTAATGAATTTCTGCAGAAGCGGAGATTTGACCGCAAATGTGATACCGCAGAAGCGGTTGGAGATGCGCAGATGCGGAAAGGCCTGGGCAGACCATATATGTTATTTCATTTCGCGAATTTGGGTTATTTCACCATTATAGACTCCGACCTTCGAGCTGTTTGGGCAATTTTGAAGAGAGAAATCAAGAGACTTCATTAAGGTAAGGATTTTTGGACCTAAAACACATTTCTATGGTAGTATTTCATAGATTAAGGCTGTGATTAAAGGAATTAAAGGGCTAAAATGGAGGATTAAGGTTTGAGTTTATGAGGCCTTTAATGGAGAATTTGAGGGGTCATTTGGGCTCTTAGTGTTCCTTATATACATAGACTCGTGGGGAGAGGAGGAACCTATTGATGTAAAAATTTATGAATTTTGAGATGTGGGCCCAGGGGTCGGGTTATGGTATTTTCTGGATTTGTGCCCTTTATTAATTGTTTTGCTTGGGCTTTGCCCCTCAGCATATTTTGACATCCTTGTTTTGATTTTGGATAGATTTGACGCACGTGGAGGCCGATTCGAAGGGCAATGGCTTCGCGAGCTAGAGATTTAGCCAGTTCAAGGTGAGTAATGATTGTAAATGATGTTCTAAGGGTTTTAAGCCCTACATTGCACATCGTAGTGCTATATTGAGGTGAGGCACACGCTTGATGACGAGCGTGGGGGTCGTGCACCATTGGGGATTGTGACTTGGTCCATTCCGATTGATAATTTTACCACGTATTTGATTGAAAACTATTTGCTATCATCTTTTATTAGGCTGAATGCCATATTTGGGCTTCGTGCCAACTATTTGAACCATTTGGGGCTTTTATTTGATATTTGCTCATTGTTTTGACTTATTACTTGAACCAGTCATGTTATTTTTTACTATTTTATTACTCAGCCATTTTACTCAGTTTTGAGAGTTAAATAATATTATAAATGATCTTTGGTCTGAGAAACACTGTTTTACTATCGCCCGAGGGGCTTGTGATGATTTTTGTCTGAGTAAGGTCGAGGGCATGTATTGTAAGGAAATACTGATATTGATTTGAGGCAGAGGGCCTGAGATATGTACACCATTAGGTGGCTTGATTGATATGAGGCTGAGGGCGTAGATTTGATGCCAAGAGATGGTTTGATATTGCACTTAGGCCATAAGGGGCCCCTCCCAGAGTTTGTACACTCCCAATGAGTGTGGGTACCCACAGTGATATGAGATTGAGCCCAAGGGGCTGGCATTGTTTGTAACATTAAGCCCGAGGGGCTGGTACTGATTTGAGATGTTGCCCGAGGGGAAAATTTGTTGATAATATCGCCAAGGGGCAAACTTTTACTTGTTTACTTTACCTCAATTATCTGCCAATTACCTATTTTATTGGTTAAAAGAGTATTATACTTTGATTTTACTGGTTTTACTGATGTTAAATGATTTTTACTGCTTCATTATAGAAGGCCTTGTGTTTTCTATGTTTTCTTACTTTCGGTCATTATTTATGTTCGTTACTTACTGAGTTGGAGTACTCACTTTACACCTGCACCCTGTGTGCAGATTCAGGCGTAGCCGGTCCCGCTCCCGGGTGCTAATTCATTCCAGCTTCAGGCGGATCTTCGAGGAGTCTTTGGGTAGCTTTGGCGTTTGTAGCCTGAAGCTTCTCTCTATCTATTTCTTTTACGTTCTTAGTTTAGTCTTTAAAACTCTGTTGTTACATTTGAGGATTTGGTATTGTTAGATGCTAGTGACTTGTGACACCCCTGTTAGGGCTGTGTCGGGTTGGATTTTTTTGAATTGTTATCGATTTGTTCTACTGTTTGGTGTATTTAAATCATGTTTCGGCTATTTTTATGTTGGTTAACTGTTTTAAAAGATGAATTTGGTTGAACTAGCTAGACTGTCTTCACGAGAGGCGCCATCACGACCGGTTCAGGGTTTGGGTCATGACAGAAGTTCCCTTCTATTGTATTTTATTTCCATTGTTTCATATTATTCCAGGATAGTGATGTATTATTATTTCTAGTTACTCTTAGAAAATCTTATGACTTGTACTACAAATTTTGAGGTTATGTAATTGATGTTGGTTCAGCTAGATTGTTACAAATATTATTTAATGTATTGCGGTTAAGTTAGTTAAATTCCATTAATAATATGCATGTGTTAGGCTTACCTACTCTTGAGGACTAGATGCTATCACGACGTCCTAAGGTGGGAAATTGGGGTCGTGACAAGTTGGTATCAAATCTCTAGGTTCATAGGTGGTACGAGTCATTAGTAGGTTTAATAGAGTCATGTGGATCAGTACACATACGTTTGTACTTATCTTCGAAAGGCTAAGAACTATTAGGAAATTCTACTTCTTTCATTCCTTATCATGCGACATCGATTCAGTTTGAAGCATATATCTTATATTCATTTACATCCACTCATGTATGATATTACGCACTCTGTATCAGCTATGTGCCAACGGCTTGTGATACTGCGTATGGGTTGCAAGGGAGTTGGGGACAAATATTGTCTTAACATGTCGTCCAAATAGAAGATGCGAGTGAATGGAGAGACCAATCAGTTAATCACGTGGGGGTGCAGTGGCTTATGGCATCTAGTTGATAAGTACAAACTTGGAAATATTGAATTGGTTGCCTAATCGCCGCGGTAGTGGTAGGTTATGAGGTGGATTATAATTAGGATAGTGAGTGGTATTAGAGTCTATGTGGTTCCTATATGATCTCTACTCAATGAAAAGTATGTATTATCATTCAAGGAACTAGAAGAAGCTGTTTGAATGTCACGAGGATGGACATGCGCTTAGTAGATGATTTGAAGTATCTGATGATTGGTATTGTACGAGCTATGAAGGTTAATATTGTGGATCATCGTATGTTATGTCCTATGGCTTCGTGCCAAGTTGTGGAGTCTTCTATCGATGATTTGATTGCATGGTTACATGTTGTACTAGCTTTGGTTTGAGGCATACTTCTGGATCGGTTATGACTTTTAGGTGCTTCTTTAAGGATGACTTAAATAAGGAAGTTTTTGGATGCATGGTGTATTAGACTTTATGGGTGTATAGGAATCATGAAATGATTCAGTGGTTATTCATGAAGGATGTAATGCATATAAAGTAGGAATTTTCTCGGTTGCATTAAGGTGGGGTTACTTCTTGAGTGTTGTCGTGTTAATGGGGAACAGGTCGTTTGCCCATTGGGGCAGTGCAACTGAGATTTGAGCAGAGTGGATGACTATTGAGAAGGTTCTAATAGATTCAAGATTTATATGTAGCAAGTGAGAAATTTTTTTCGAATTTGTATATGGCTAGAATATGATATTTACATTGGATGATTTCGATACTTGTGTTATTTATGTATTATCATGGACTCTAAATTTAGGTATCATGAAGGAAAAGGAAATGGTTTTAGACTTACATAAGGTCTCTTCAGAGTGAGTGTCTCAATTGTGGTACTTTTTGGATGCTTTAGCGGGAATACAATGGTTTATGAGCCTTAGGTGGTGTGGTTTTATGCTAGGATCTTTTATGGTGAGATTTGGGTAAGGATCGTGGTGTTCTGGCAAGGAGATCCTTGAATGAAATTTGGAAGGAAACTCGGAGAAATAGGACAGCTTAGTAGTAGGTTGGATCAACACAATAATGGTATTATCGATTCTTTGGGTACTTATGATGTGGTGAGTCTCTACATGTGTTTTATGGAATACTTTTAGGGCATGTGTGGCTTGGTTGAGTTAGAGAGATTCAGTTCTGATGGTTTGGCTATGTGCAAATGAGTTTGGAAGAGTTCTCGGTGGTTTCTACCACGGTGTGAGATGGATATTTCCTACCAGCGTGAGAAGCATATTCTGTATTGTAATTTTCTCCTGGATAGGATCAAATGCAAGATTTCTGAGTGATCAGGTATGTATTCTTCTGGTGATCATAGTTGAATATGAGACTCTCGTGATTTTCATATGATGGCATGATAGATTCGGTGCGTCCTGGGGGATTGAGATTTGCATGAACAAGGTAGCGTTTCAATTTTGAAGGGAAGGTCATGAATTCTTAGACAATATGGGTGGTTTCATATGACTAGATGAATTATATTACTACTTGATATTACTTGAGAAGGGTGCACATTTTAGAAGGCACTATGGTTTGACTTACGAATGCTTCATTGGTATTGCGGTACTCGCCTGGTAGATTGGACGCTGATGTTTCAGATTTTACTATGTGGCATGGAAGGCTTATAGAAGTATTTTGCGTAGGGATGATTAGGTATGAGGGATGTGTTAGTCATTCGTGTGGTGGAGTTAGGACGTCTATGGTGATTCAGGCATTCTATGGATTTGGAGACGGGGAGTTTTCAATAGCAGATTGTTTGGGGGTTACGAATTGTGAAGATGTGGCAAAAGATAGAATATATAGTGGTACGTGTTATGGCTAGATCTTTTTGGGCTTATGGGTGGCTATTTATCCATTTGAGAATGACTGGAGTTGATTTGGAGGCCCATTAGTAGGCCCGAGGAGGATGTGTATTCCATACCGGGTCAGATTTGGTGATTAAGCATTGTTATTATTTAAAGGTGTGTCATTCGCTTAGAGTTGAGCTTGTTCGTGTCCTGATATGTTCTATGTGTTACTCTTCTACGCTACGAGGGGTGGTGATTTGTTGGTTATATGCACACCATATGCGGTTCTGTTTGGGCTTTGTAGTAGAATTCGAGCAAGATGGTTATTGGGGTGTTGAATTGTAGATTGTGTGTTGGTTATGGTCTTTTTGCGTTTGTCGTATATTGTGTTATTTACTTATCCATGATTATGGTCATGCACTTTGTGGCAAACCTGGCATAGCCAATGTCACAATCTTGGCGTGAAAATCTAAAATAACATGTCACTGCGACAACCAATCCATACCCAAAATAACGTCAAAGTCTACCATACTAAGTAACAACATATCAACTCTGATCTCAAAACCACTGATAAAAACTAAGCATGACCGATACATATAGTCCTCAACAATAAAATCTCCCATAGGCGCGGACATATAAAAGGATAACTCAAAGAATCACGAGATATATCAAAATATGGAGCAAAATAAGATGATACACATGAATAAGTGGATCCTTGATCAAATACGACTAATGCATCTCCATGGAAAACTAACCATATGTGTAATGACTGTGTCTGAAGTGACTACCTCCATCCTATCTGGAAAAGCATAGAATTTGGTCTAGTATCCCCTACTAGGGTGACTTCTACCTGAACGTTCCCCACCCTTCCCTGGTTGTCCGAGTGGAGCGGCAACTGGGGAAGCAACCATGACTTGAGAAGTCTATGGACCTGACTGAATTCGTGGAGCCTTAGTAGTATGTAGATGTGCACCCCTCATGAGTCTGGGGTAGTCTCTATCCATGTGACAGGTATCACCACACTCACAGCAAGCTCTCGATGGGAGTGGCTGCTGGGACTAACTTGGGTCTGGTTGATTAGATTGAGCGCTGAAGGCACCCCATGTAGAAGGTGCACTATTGGTTGAGCAAAGTGTGCATCCCGAGATCTCAGAATGACGGAAGCACCACTAGAAGATGGAAGTGCAAAATGAACTAGATGGCTTACATAGCCTCTACCCTGGTGGGCTGTAGTTGCAGCGTGACCACCACTAAATCCTCCTCGACTTCTTGGCCTCCTTTCCTCTCTCTCACAGCCCGCATAATCTCCAACCTCCATACAATCCCCACCAACTGCTGATACGGGGTATCTATTTCCAACTCTCGAGCCATATTGAACCTAATACCATAGTTGATGCCCTCGATAAATACACGGACTCACTCTTTGACTGTAGAAACCAAGGCAAGTGCATGTCTGGTCAAATCACTAAATCGAACGGCATACTTCGACACTATCATAGTACCCTGATGCAGTTACTCAAACTCCACACGCCATGCATTCCTAAGGGTATGAAGAACAAACTCTCTCAAGAACAATGCTAAGAACCTAGTCCAATGTAAGTGAAGCGGCATGTGTTGGGATACCCTCCTCGTACACTCGCCACTATTGATATGTTGCTCCTAACAGCTGGAAAGTAGTGAAAGCAACCGTACTTTTATCAAGAATACCCATGGTGCAGAGAATACAGTGGCACTCTTCTAGAAAACCATGTGCATCCTCTGAAGCCAAACCTCTAAAAGTAGGAGGGTGATACTTCTTGAACCTCTCAAGTCTAAGTTGCTCCTCCTTAGATGATGCTACCCTAACCTCGGGCTGAATCGAAACAACATGCTGCACTGGTATAACCTCTAGGACCTAGTCAACATGGACCCGCTGCTATGGCGTGTGGTCCACGGAGTCTGAGCTCCTCCCCCAGCTTGAGATGTGGCTGGAACATATGAAATTAACCCCGCCTGAGCTAGAGGACCAAACATGGGCAAGTACTATGCGAGGTACTCTTGAAGTGCATGGGTGGCAACAGCCGCATCCAGTGCATGCCCCCAACTGGAGCTACTGATGGCTCCTCTATCGCAACTCGGTTAGGTTCTCTGGCTACACCACGTGCCCCTCCTCGGCCTCTACCTCAACCCAGACTATCACATCTCTAGCAGAAGGCACGTGTGTTTGATCGCCGGATCAATACATGTCTTCACTATCTGTGAGACATAGAAAGTCAAAGATTCAATTTTCGATGTCAACCAGTTCGCATGACAACAAATCAAAGAAGTGAAGTTTTCCTAACACTTCCTTAGTCTCTCGAATATAAATATATAGACTTCTTCGTATGAATCCTCAAGACTTTATTAAACCTGCTTATGATTCGTAACACCTACGAACGTAAAGCTCTCATACCAACTTGTCACGATCCCAATTTTTCTCCATAGAATGTCGTGATGGAATCTAGTCTCTACGACTAGGTAAGCCTAACATTTGATAACAACTTGACAAATATAATTAGCAGAAATGCTAAAAGCAAGTCTAATATAACTCATATAATCTTCTGAAAACATAAAACAACAATACACTCCACAAGACCGGTTGAACTAACTCATAAGCTCTATAGAGTGAACTAAGATGTCTACTGCATCACTGTCGAATAAAAATACAACAGGAACAAAGGTAAAGGAAGGTGACTCCGAGACTTGCGGACGCCAAACAGACTTACCTTGAAGTCTCCATAAGTAGCTAACAATCGATCACCAACGCTCGACATGAGCAAATGTACCTAGATCTACACAAAAAGATATACAGAAGTGCAGTGTAAGTACACAATAATAACACCCAATAAGTATCAAGCTTAACCTCGGTAGAATATTGACGAGGACTTGTCAAGACACATACTAAATAATATGAGAACATAACAAGGATAAATAATGGAAGAAATAGAAACAATTGATACGAAACAAGTGAATAGCATGGACTAATACCGAAATTGTAAGCATGGAAATAACATAAAGAAATCAATTAAAGAGAACCAAAATGACCATATACGAATAATAACAAAAAGTATGAGGAAGAACATAACAACAAGAAGTGTTCCAACCAAAACACGTTGCAACATAAGATAAACAACAAGAATCACAATGAGGTAGCGCCTCGTGTAGAATAAGAATCACAACCGAGTTACCGCCTTGTGTATATATAAATAATCACAAATGAGGTACCGCCTCGTATTAAAAGTTCACATTCCCAATTACAATCTTTTCTTATACCGCCGCGTGAGCCTTACATTTAAATAGGTTTTGAAACAATTTTTTCGAAATAGCTACATGCACTTTTGCCCACCTTATGACGTTGTGTGGCCTCACGTAGTTCCCCTAGAAGCAACACACACATTAGTCTCACCTTATGCCATCAGGTGCACATTAACCCCTATCTTATATCAGCACATGCGCGTCAATATCACATCACAATAACAATTCGCATCACAAGTTCCCACATATCATAACTTGCTAACAATCAACAATATTAATATTTTCACAACAATAGCCCATGGATCTACCACAACGTGTAAAAGAATATCAACAATAACAATGAACGTAAACTTTCAACAAGAAAGATATCTCAACAATTAACAACTTCGCCTAAAAGTGATACGGCTTTCACAACTTCAACACCAGTAACTCAACAATGACAAAAATAATGTGTAACCACGAACTAAATAAAAATATCTCACAATGAAAGAGATAACATGACTTCAAATAAATAATAGCAATAAAGAGATAACTTGTAACAATAAGTTCAAATAATAATAATCAACAATGAAAGAGATAACATGTAAAATTAAAAGGGGCAACAAGTTCAACTAAAGAATGAGAGCAATTTATCAAGTAGGATATAGAACAAGTGTTTAAACAAGTCATTTAAGGCATCATCGGTCAAATACCACGTACAACCTATGTAGTTACTTGTCACCTTGCATACACAATCAATCACAAATCCTAAGGCGTAGTTCCTTATATAAAGTTAGACAAAATACTTCCCTCAATTAGGCTAAATCAACCCTTGAAAATAGCTTTTTCCTAAAATTCGCCTCTATACGGCTCAAATATAACCAAAATCGACTTAATATCATCAAATAATGCAAGAAAAATTAATTACAATAGATAAAGTTAAAACCTTCTTACTTTTCCCAAAAGGTCAATAAAACTCTATCCGGGGCATGCACGGTCAAAAGTCGAGTCCAGCGGTAGATTCAGACTACCCATGACCCCACAAGTTCATATATGTGATTAGTTTCAAAATTCGAGTCCAAATCGACTCTCAAAACTCAAATTCTTATTTTTTTTCAAAAGCTTGACAAAGTTTCACAAATTTTCACTTTGATTCAAATGATTTTGATATTAAAATCTAAGATATATTAATGGAATATGATTAGAAATAAATTAGAATCACTTACCCAAAGTTTGTAGGTAAAAATTCTCTCTTTAGATCGACCTCTACCGAGTCTAGTATTTAAAAATAAAAGAATGTTTTGAAAAATCCCATCTCCCAGCCCTTTGTACCAGCTGCATTTGTTGTATTTGCAAACCATTGCAATTGCGTACCAGGCCTTGCATTTGTGAATATTGACAACCTCGTTCAATACCGCAACTGCGACAACTGACTACGCAATTACGTAGCTGTGAATCTCGCAAAAGAGAACAAATATTCGCAAATGCAAGCTGAGTCAATTGCGAACAAGTTCGCAATTGCGATATCTAAGCCTTCATTGTCACCTTTACAATTGCGATGCTGGTTGTCACAGTTGTGATACTTGAGCACCAGTAGTTCATTTCAATTCAAAATCATTTTGAAATATCCCTGAAACTCATCCGAGCCCTCGGGGCTCCGAATCCACAAGTGTAAAGACATTATATGAGCTCACTCGCGCGATCAAAACACAAAAATAACAGCTAAAACTATGAATTCAACGCTAAAACACATAAAGTGAAGTTCAAGAATTTTTAGAATTATAACTAAACATCCGAATCAAATCAAAACTCCAAATGCCACCAAATTTTGCAGAAAGTTCTAAATACAATAGAAGACTTATTCTAAGTCCCAAAATTAAATTTGGAACTTGATAGCAATAAGTCAACCTACGGTCACACTTTTCATCTTTAAATTGCCAAATTTCGGCAAATCAACCTATGAACTTCCGAAATCAATTCCAGGCATGCACTCGAGTCCGAAATCACGATATGAAGCAATCGGAACCATTAAAATACCGTTCCGAGTCGTTTTCACAAAAATTAAAGTTTGATCAACATTTCTATTTTTAAATTTCTAAGTCAAGACTCAAAGAGTCCAAATCAACCCGAAAGCTTCCCGGAACGAAACTAACAAACCCCGCAAGTCATAAAATCATAAACCCATATGTGTGAAACATATAAAAGAGTAATGAAACGCAATTACACAAATCGATCGGTCGGTCGTGACATATATCCAGAAACTTCTCCAAGAATATTTTTTTAATTTCTTACCACAAAAAATTGTTAATATGACATATATGCCGGAACTCTGCTAAGAATTTCTTACCATAAAACAAAAATAATCCTAGCCTTTAGAATTTATATGAACCCATATGAGGAATCTAAGCTACCTTTGACCATCACTAGAGCAATATTCAGTGGACAAGAGATCTGAGCCGCTTCCTTATATATATATATATATATATATATATAAAAAATATATCCACTTATGGAAGGTTAAGTGTCATCATCTCGTCTTTATTGTATTCTTTTGTTCAAACCAAATATGTTTTTCAAGTCATTAAACACTTAACTAAATGGTTTAGACCTCGTTTGGATTAGTTGATTGTAAATAGCCGATAAGCTTAAAGTGCTGAAAAGTTTTTTAAGTGCTGAACCTGCTTTTAAAAAATAAGTCTGTACGTGCTTGGATAGAAGTGTTGAAATAGATAATAAGCCGTTGATTTATTTGTTTGAAAGTGCTGAAAAGATATTCTTTTATTAAAATGACTAAAATACCCTAGATTTTTTTTAAAAAAATTATAAATTAAAAAAAAAATTTGTAAAGAAAAGAATTAACAACGAATATGGAATGGAGAGAGTGAAAAAATTTACTTTTGGAAAAGAATTTTGTGAATTAGAAAATATTATTAAGGATAAGGTGCTGGTGAAACAAAGTGTTTATAAGCTAAAAAGTTATAAGTTGGGGGTGACCGGCTTATGACTTATGGCTGATTTTAGCTTATAAGCACTTGGCTTATAAGTACTTTTGGTGTTTACCGAACGCATAGATAAATTAAAAAGTGTTTATAAACCAATTTGACCAGCTTATAAACATAGCCAAACATCCTCTTATTACTTCTGTACAGTAACATTTGACGTAGTCTAATTCATACAGACAAACTAAATGAGGATCACTAGTTAAATATGGAGTTGACTTAAATACACTAACTAAAAAAGTATCTGGTAAGAGGTTAATTAGTTTTTCTTAAGATAACCGCATACATTTAACTATAAACTGTTGCAGCAATTACCATGTAAATGACTTTCTTCTATGAAACAATTTCCAGTGTCTTAACGAAAAAAGAAATTATCAAGTGGGAAGATGTCGACAATCTGAGATGCTGTTTCATAACAATCATTTACTGAAAACATAGTGAATTACTACTTCATGGAAAGAACTGGCATTTCACCAGAATATCAAGATGCAATTTATATCTGCAATGAGAGTGAAGATACACAGAGAGATGCATAGACCTATCACTAAACAGCAGATGATCTATACAAACAAAAACAAATTTGACAGCAAGTCAATCGTGTTACATCTACAATCTACTCTTTCCCACCGGTCCCATCTCCTTTGCCTTTGCTCTTAACAAGTGCTTCTGTATCTTCCCTGTAGCTGTCTTTGGCAATGGTCCAAAAACAACAGACTTTGGGACCCAGTACCTTGGCATCTTTGATCGACTGAAGTTCATAATATCCTCTGCTGACTGTTGTTGATCCGTTTCCTTTACATTAGGCTTTAATGTCACAAATGCACAAGGTGACTCCCCCCATTGCTCATCAGGCCTTGCAACAACAGAGACCTCAAGTATTGCTGGGTGTTGATATAAGATATTCTCGACCTCAACACTACTAATATTTTCACCACCAGAAATAATTATGTCTTTTGATCTGTCTTTTATTTCTATATACCCATCTGGATGTTTTACAGCAAGATCACCAGAGTGATACCACCCTCCTGCAAAAGCAGCTTCATTGGCTTTAGGGTTCTTCAGGTACCCTTTCATCACAACATTACCCTTGAAGACGATTTCTCCCATTGTTTTACCATCGGCTGGAACAGGTGTCATGTCCTTTGAGTTAATTACGTCTAGTTTCTCCAAGCTTACATATCTGACACCTTGACGTGCATTGAGACGTGCTTGGACATCTATGGGAAGTAAGTCCCATTCTGGCTTCCATGTGCATATAGTGGAGGGGCCATAGGTTTCGGAGAGGCCATAAGTGTGTAAGACACGGAAGCCACGTTGAGTCATTGCAGCGAGAACTGAAGGAGGAGGAGAAGCACCAGCGGTGCTTACCTGCACTAGACGAGGCAGGGGAAGGATAGTCTCTTCTTTAGGGGCATTAACTATGGTGTTGAGCACCACAGGTGCAGCAGAGAAATGGGTCACGCCAAGGTGGGTTATAGCTGAATAAACAGCCTTTGCTGTTACCTGCATATGGACCGAGGACAAAAACAAAAGGCAAACTTGTCATGAACCAGCATAAGCAAGGGAAGAAACTACGCGTTCAACCAGCCTCAAAGACATTATGTTTTTCTTTTTATCTCCATCTAAAAAGTCCTTTCGGGTCTTAACTAGAAAGTAAGCTATGTGTTACTACTGTTTTAAATGAACATCTAAGATGAAATACTGTATTATTGTGTTTTACCCTGATAGTTTGAACAGTAAGATGCCATTGCTTCTTGTTGGTGACTTGCATCTCTTGTATGGTCAGACGACTAAATACCGATTTTTTGTTGGATTTCAGCTTTGGATACTTGGAAGGGGGGGGGGGGGGGGGGGGATACTCCTCCATACTTTTCAAGAGGATTCTATCTACATCTCCGTTTATAATCACCCATTATTTGAATATTTTATCATGTATGTGGGAGAAGAAATGAGTAAAGGTGCAGAAGGGGACGCATTGTTATTTTTTATTAGTGAAATAAGCAGTTTTCATTTTATTAAAAATTTCAATGGTAAGAGTTGGCAGTTCATATCTTTTTATGACCCCAGAACAAGAATTAGGAGCGTCTTTCTCAACCAAAAAAAAAAAAAAGAAAAAAAAAAGATAATTAAGAGGGTGGGCAAAGCTCTTGGAGGACTTAACAGCAGCAAATGCTACCCCTCAACGTTTCAACCCTTTTTTGATGGATAAGCCTAATTACTTCTGTCATATACATTCAGGTCGTGCAAAAGGGAAATCACCAGATATGCATCTATTCTAAAACACACTTGTCAACTAAAGTGCCGGGGCAATGTGGTCAAAAATAAACAAAAATTACTTTCATCTGTTCATTATTATTTCTATTGTACGCTTCTCATGCCAAAGCCTGGTATCTTGTTATTAACTACATTTATCCTACATTATTTGCATGTGCATTAACAAGGTTGCATAGTACTCAGAACTAAGTACCATAAATAGGACATATGAATCTCCATGTGCAAGAAAAGAGCCAAGCGGTTACCTGTCTAAGACATATGTTAGTCCCACAAATTGCAGCAATTGTCCATGTGAAACACCAACCATTGCAGTGAAACATTGGTAGTGTCCAAAGGTACACAGCTCCCTCTTTCATACTCCAAACAACAGCATTACTCATAGCCATAAGATAAGCACCACGATGATGAAGCACCACTCCTTTAGGACTAGCTGTTGTTCCAGAAGTATAACCTAGCGCAATACTTTGCCACTCATCTTGCGGTGGCTTCCATGGAAACTGCGGATCACCAGTTTCCAGGAATTGCTCATATTCAATTGCCCCTTTCTCTAACGCATACTGGACTGGGGCTGGATCACAGTTTTTATCAGCAATAACAATAAGAAGTGGTCGATTTGATTTTCCTTTGCTCTTATTTTCTAAGACTTTTAAAGATTCCTCAGCCAAGGGAAAGAATTCTTGGTCCACCATGACAACTGCAGCTGAGCAGTGACCCAAAAGAAAGGCAATTGTATCTGCATTTAAACGAACATTGACAGCATTTAAAACAGCTCCAGCCATTGGAATTCCAAAATGAGCTTCATACATAGCAGGAATATTTGGTGCAATCACCGCAACCTGCCATAATGCCAAAAAGGGAAGGACTTAAAAGGCTCCCACTGGATACCAGAAAATGTGTTTCGTCAAGAGGATAAAACTGGATGTGATATTAACATAATATTTATTTTGACTCCTGATAACCCCAGAACAAGAAAAAAAATGGGGAAGGGTCAACTCCATCCAGAGAATGAACTTACAGAAAGGCAAGCCACAAAACCATGTGATGAACCTACCAGATGTATGAACTTTATCAATAAATCAAAGATCTTCCTGTAATTTCAAAACTAAAGACCAATCTGACTCCACCACCCACTCATTTGCTCCACAAATAAACGGGACAGTGTGAGCTAAGCCTGTAGACTCTGTTACATTGTTTATATTACTGTATGCAAAATCTCCAATAGGCCAAATAAGTATTCCTCTTCTTTCCCTTGTATAACCAGAAAATTCAGCTAACGTGTATGGTCTGTCAGTGTTAAATTAGTGATCCATAAAGAGTATATGAGGGAGTATGGAATGAAGATATAAGACAGCTTGCCACAAACCACTCAAGTTGAAGTGCCAAATTCTCACTTAGCAACGGATGGAACTCTAACACGCCAACACACGTCTAAAGCAATTTCTCCTGGATATTGGATACTATGCATTTGCATTAGTCTATTTTACATGTACTACTGTCCATGAATCACCCTTATCCATACTGCATTGAGTCTTGAGAACCACTATCAACTATGCTTGTATATCAGGATGGTGAGGACTGAGGTAAATCAATGCCAGCAAACCCCCGAAGGAATCTCTACGCAATCAGTACAGAAATCTCTATAACAGTGGCAGGGTGCAAAGATCCTCATATGGATGTAGTCTCTAGTAGATGTTGGAACAGATTCTTATATGATTAACTACGAGTATCTCATCCGTTATACTAATTTGACCAAGAGTAGAAAATAGATTTGTACGGGTCATACCGTGTAGAGGAAACGTTATTTGGTTTAGCTGAATAAAAACTATATTAACTTATAGTGTCTACAATCATTTAATAAACTGAACATAAGATTTAGCCGAACATACACCAAGTATGGAACCAAAGTATATTTACTCTCAGTCTCTCACACACTAAACCTTTCTCGCTAAACCAACAACAACAACAACAACAACAACTACCCAGTATATTCCCACCAGGTGGGGTCTGGGGAGGAAAATATGTAGACGAGCCTTACCCCTACCCGAAAGGGTAGAGAGGCTGTTTCCATTCGACCCTCGGCGCATAGGATAGAATGAAAAGCTGCATTAAAACAAAAACAAAAACAAAAACAAAAACAGAGACAAAATTAGAAACAAAAACAAGACAAAACAAAACAATAAAGCATTAGTAAATCCCGCAGAAATAACGTAAATAATTATGTAAACATATGAAACATAAATATAGTCGCATGCAATAATAACAACCCGTAACTACCATACTAACAACCATAAGGGGACATAAGCTAAAACACTAATCATCTATGGGTGACCCTGCTATCCCACACCCAACCCCGGGTGAGGCGTACGAAGAACTCTATGAGCCCCTAGCCTACAACCCTGATTCTAGACCTCCAAACTCCCCTATCAAGGGTCATGCCCTCGGAAACCTGCATTCTAGTCATGTCCTGCCTAATCACCTCTCCCCAATGCTTCTTAGGCCTCCCTCTTCCTCGCCGACCGCCAACAATCTCCAGCCGCTCGCAGCTCCTCACCGGGGCATCGGGACCCCTCCTCCGTACATGCCCGAACCACCTCAGCCTCGCTTCCCGCATCTTCTCATCCACCGGGGCCACCCCTACCTTCTGTCGAATAACTTCATTCTTAATCTTATCTAGCCTGGTGTGCCCACACATCCACCAAAGCATCCTCATCTCCGCAACCTTCATTCTCTGAACATGGAGTTCTTCACGGGCCAGCACTCCGCCCTATACAACATCGCAGGTCTAACCACGGCTCTGTAGAATTTCCCCTTGAGTTTGTGTGGAATTTTCTTGTCACACAGGACCCCTGAAGCAAGCCTCCACTTTGACCACCCCGCTCCTATTCGATGGGTGACATCCCCGTTAATCTCTCCGTCCCCCTGAAACACAGACCCAAGATATCGGGCACTATCCCTCTTGGCGATGGCCTGAGAACCAGGCATCACGTCCCTGCCTACCCCACTCGGCTCGTCGCCAAACTTGCACTCCAGGTATTCTGTCTTTGATCTGCTTATTTTGAAACCTTTAGACTCGAGGGTCTGTCTCCACACCTCTAACCTTTCACTAACACCGACCCTCGTCTCGTCTATCAATACTATATCATCAGCAAAAAGCATACACCAAGGCACATCCCCTTGGATATGTCGGGTTAGAGCATCTATCACTAAGGCGAACAACAGGGTCTCTTTGTACACATTTTTATGCTTCTCGCTAAACCAAATCAGACAATAAAATATTCTTATCCAAAGCAGACACTAAGAGTCTCTTTGTACACATTTTTATGCTTTTGCTAACTGTAACCATTTGGGGCATGTAAAGTCCTGTAGCCAGTATACAACATTTCCATCATTTCCTCTCATCATGATTGATGACATAGCTATCCACAGAAACTAAATACTGCCAGCTAGAACCCGAAAACAAATGCCACATAGGGAAAATCTAAGAAAAGAAAAGTACTATTAGCGGAAATACTAGCTAAAAAATCTATTCTTGCAAGAAATTATTACCAAAGAAGACAATGTCAAAACAGATTACTTATCAGATCACAGTAATCTCAAACAATTCACAAAAATCATAATATTGCCTTTACTTCCATGACACTAAGCTTAATTTTAAAAAATCCGCTGCTGCAACACACAAGACATGAAACAAACTAACAACATAAAGAAGCAAAGGAGAAAATGGAAATTATTCTAATAAGATAGAGAGAAAAAAAAACAGAAGCCCCATTCTTACAAAATAAAGCTAGTGTTGCCCATATAAACCCTTTATACATAGTCTATTGTTCCTACTGGTCCTACGGGATTTCCTGATTATAAAAAGAAATCCTTTACACTTAGTTAAACGGATGAACTTACCACAACTCTCTTCCTATACAGTGAAGGAAAACAGAAAAAAGAATAATGGAGTAGTAAAATGAAGTAAAGAAGCGGAGATACCGTGCTTCCAAAAGTGACGGAGCGTTTGGTAAGAGCAGAAGCCAGTTGACGGCATCGGCGATAAGTCTGAAGCCACGTGTATTCAACGGAGCCGTGAACTAACGATTTTCGGTTGGGATACACCATCGCCGCCCTATCCAAGAACCATAACGGCGTCAAAGCGGTGTAGTTCGCCTCATTCTTTGGAAGATCGTCGATATCTCTCTCTACCACCATTTTTCACTCTCTCTCTTTGGACTTAAGAAGAGTTCTGTGCAAACGGAGAGCAGAAATGCTGAGTATATTATATGTTGGAGTTTAGAAAAATGTGTGACTGATGTGTGTTGCGTTGAGGTTTTTTTTAATTGCTAGTGGAGTGGAGTAGTATTCTCTTCTCGTCCTTTTATATTGGATATGTTGGCTATGGTTATGACTTTTTGCTTCTTTTTCCTATTTTATTATGGTGATGATTTTGATGAGCAGAAAAGACAACCTTGGCTAGAATTTGTACAAGAATTTCTTCTTTGCTTCTTTCAAAATTGGAACTCGTCTGAAAATCTTTTGTGAAGCGTCTCGAATTTTTATGCTTAGTATGAAATACAGTCCCGGAGTTAGTAGTTTTATATGCAATTGGAGCTAATTTCGAGTTTTTTATTTATAACTGTCAAATTCTGGAATTTTACTACACTTGTGGAGTTTTGAGTTGGAAATTTTGTATGCTTGGCATTTCATTTCATTTCATTTCATATTTGAAAATTTGCATAAGATAAGATGTTATAACGACCCAATCAGTCGTTTTGTTTATTGCAATCTTGTTCTCCCATTCACTGCTTCTTCTGTGTTCATTTGTGGTTATGTGATTTTTCCGAGGGGTTAGTTTGGTTCCGGGATATTTCGTAGTGAATTGGGATACTTAGTTCCAAGGTTGGAAGCTTAAGTTGGAGTAGTTTAGCAGAGTTTGACTTTTGTGCAGATGACTCCGGAATAAAGTTTTGATCTCTAATAGCTTCTTATAATGATTTTGGACTCAGAGGTATGTTTAGATATTGATTTGGATGTCCGTATGCTGGTTTGAGACTTTTTGGTAAAAGTTGAAAAATTGAAGGTTTGGAAGGTTGAAAGGTTCAATCGAGAGTTGACTTTGTTGATATTGGGTTCATATTTGGTTTCTAGAAGTTGAAATAGGTCTGTTGTGTTATTTGGAACTTGCATACAAAATTTAAGGGCATCCAGAGTTGTTTTGGTATGGTTCGACATTGGTCTTAGAAGTTGGAAATTCATTAGTCTTGAATTGATGTGCGATTAATGGTTTTTGTGTTGTTTGATGTGATTTGATGATTCTAGTAAGTTTGTACAATGTTTAGGACATGTTGGTATATTCGGACGGGGTCCCGTTGGCCTCGAGTATGTTTCAGATCAAGCTCTGGTTCATTTTAGACTTAGTGGGACTACTGGTTTCCTTCTTCACGATCACGAAGAATTGGTTGCGATCGCATAGAATCTTTGCTGGCACGTGACTTGTTTTTCTTCACATTCGTGAAGCCTTGATATGTTGTTCATCACGAACGTGAGTGTGGGTTTGCGGTCACGTATAAGGAAGATGAGGTTATGTGGTGGCACACGTTATTCTATGTGATTGCGAGATATGGTCTGCGATCGCGAAACTTGTGAGTAGTTGCTCATCACGTTCGCGATAGTAGACCTCAATTGTGTAAGAGGTTTGGTCAAATTAATTAGTATAACGGATGAGATACTCGTAGTTAATCATATAAGAATATGTTCCAAAATCTACTGGAGACTACATTCGTACGAGGATCTTTGAAGTTGTTTTCTATGATATTATTATTGATATTGAGTTGTTTGTGACTAGATTCGAGTAGTTTGGAGGCCGATACGATACAAAGGTCTTATTGGAGTATTGATTTGCGCGTTTTAAGTACGCACTAGGTGACAGGCATGTGTACGTTCACCAGTGTGTTCATGATTTGGAGAGATTTTTACTCTATTAGCGGGCTTATTTTGTTACAATATCTTGTTATCCACGTGTTTCCCCTACTTGTTCAATCATTTGAACTCTGATTCGTGTTAGGCATCATGTCTAGGCTAAGTGCTATTCACTTGAGACTTGATAGGTCTATTCTTGTTGTTTCAAAGCTATATGCCATGTTTATACAGATGTTCTCGGTCATGCTTCATCCGTGTATGATACCTCAGTCTTGGTATTTTTTATTTGACTCCTCACATGTTGTTAATGCCTCTTATGTGTAACACTATTAAACCGAGTATTTTGAGAAGTGTTTATCTGAGACATGAATGGTAAATGACTAAGTTTGGGCCATAGAGCCAATTTGGTATTGATTTTGAGGTGACGCATATGCCATGCCCATTTTAGGCTAAATGATATTGTTTTGGGGCGATGCGCGCACCAAGCCTCACTATTGGGCTAATTGATTGTGATAAGCACTTGGACAGGATTCGTCCTTCCAGAGTCTGATATGCCAATAGTGGGCACAGGCACAATGTTTTATATACGTGCTTGATGATGGGCAGTTATGTTATGCACTTGTACAGTGCTAAGTGTGAATTTTGATTGATCCACTGTGACATTGTTGATTGACATGTATACTTGACATGTAGGCATATAGGTGTATCTTCCACACGCTAGTTGTTAAATAAACTATTTTATATATATTGGGCATTAGCGATTATACTTGAAAGCATGTCTAAATTTCTGAAATGTGAACAAGATGAACAAGATATCATTGAGCTACTTGTCTCTATGGTTTTCCCTTTAATTTCTGAATTGTTACCAGTTATTGATATTGGCATTTGACTATTTTTCTAAGGTCATCACTAATTTCAGACCAAGGTTAGTCTTATTACTTATTCAATATATTGGGTCGGTCGTACTCATACTATACTTTGCACTTCGTGTGCAGGTCAATGACATGTAGTCAAGGTGATTTTTCAGACTTGAGTTGTTGTCAGCTTTTGGGAGACTACGAGGTAGTTGTTATGTAGTCTAGAGTCCTTGAGATAGTTGTCAGCTTTCAGTTTTTTATCTTTACTGTTCTATTGTTCAGATAGTTGTAATAGAGGATTTTGCTTGTATATCGTTATTCATAGTGCTCGTGAACTCATTGACACCAGATTTTGGGATTGGTTGTTCTAGTATTTTTGTTTGATTCTCAAATACTTTATGATATTTTTTCGCTGTTGAGTTATTGAACCATGATTATTGGATTTTATTTTTATTAGGTCACTGTTGGCTTACCTAGCGGATTGGGGTTAGGTGAATTTTGGATCGTGATAGATGTTCATTTTAATAATTTTTCTCCACATACTCGACTCGGAGGCGGATGCATATTGTGGCATCAGGTTCATTAAACTCAACACTTTCAACATTATGCATAAATTTATATCTAAAAAATTAATTAAAATTATAACATATAGTATATGTGAACCCATAATTTAATAGTACATATGTACAATGCTAAGAACATTAAGAATTAAGCTAATAAAATTTAAATACTGCATGTTCCTCTTACTCGACTTACTATTTGATATATCTAAAATAAAGTTGACTCGTTGCTATCCTGAAGAAGTATGTGTATTGCAACGTAGGAGACTTTTTTTATTACATATACACAGACATATTTAAAATTTTGATTGAAGTATACAAAAGACAGAGTTAGAATAATACTTGCTCTCACACTTTAAAGATTTTGCAAAAATCCTGTATAATTAGCGGCATGTCTTAGGAGAAGCTTAAGAGAAAGTTATGAAATTATTGTATTTTATTTTCTATTTTCATCTATCCCCGATTGTGACTCGATGGATAGCTAGCTCTCTGATGATAAAAACTTACTCATACTAAATATTAAATCGATCGATTTAAATTTAGCAATAAAATAATAAGCTGAATATGCATATCACCTAATCAGAATTAAGTGATGAATTTTATATTTTTCTATAATATAGAAGAGTAGGTTTTTCAACATGGTTGCTTAAAGTGATTAACATTTTATTTGAGGGTATTTTAATCTTTTAGGCATCTCTTCATATACATGTAGCTGAAATGTTTTCACAAACCCTACGAGCAAATTTGATTTCATTACAGCTGTCTGACAACTTATTTGCCACGTTTTTTAGTCTTATCGTCTTGATGTTCATTTTGGCTCTCTCTCCCCCTGCCCTTCACTATTTTTCTTTTTCCTACTTCTCTGTATCTTCTAAAGTCTAGATGACGCAACCACTTGGAGGATGAAAAATAGGCAAAATATATTTCATCATCTTCCTCTTGTGCTCTTCCGTTGCGCTTGGATGGGCTCTATTCCCATCTTCATTGGTCATTACTACTGTTGTTTGTTCAATGGGTAGTGCCTTGTGTTGGCAATTGTTTGATAAAAAAGTATTAAATCTTTTGTTAAATTAATTAATGATGAAATAAAGGATAAATCTTAGCCAAGGATAATTAATTATAGATCTAAGCGCATTGAACAAGAGAATAAGATTTGATCAAGCTCATACACTTCATAAGATATTAAATATAAATGATAGGCTTACAGTCTTGACATATTATCCCATAATGTAGCGATTAAGACAAAAAATGAAGTGCCATAGATGAGGACGAGATCTAACTTTTGATTCAACAAACATGATTACAAAGATTAGTTTTTCCCTATCTAAGCCCTTTCATAGTTTTCTTCTCTTCTTCTCCTTCTAGAAGAGAAAAAGCCCCCTTCATTTGTCTTCTCACATCCTATATGTACTGTCAGTATTTCCTTTTGCCCATCGGTCCTTAACCTGAGTGCATTCATCCTACGACTCTACTTCATGTTGTCTTCCTTAACTACCATGACATTTTCTTCAACATACAAGCTTTTTGATGGCTCAATCTCGGCGATGGCCGAGGTATTCATTGTTATTACATCTAGTGGGTATGGCCACGACTTAGTTAACCTCATACCGTTCCTGTTATCGCTAATCCGTGTGTGGTCATATTTTGACCCATATTTAGTTCTTCCGCCCGTTGGGGTCGCGTATTGGCGAGCTCCACGGGCGGTCCTTGTTGATTCCAAAATGAAAAAATCCGAACACTCTGTGTGGGTGAGAACCTCATGGCAAGGTAGCGACGTGATGCTTCGAGAATCGCGTCAGACCGTTACACTCATAAGATATCAAATGTACTGTTGCACTTCATAAGATATCAAATGTAAATAATATGCTTATATTCTTGACATATAATTTCATGGTGTAGCAATTAAGACATAAAAGATGGAGTGCCAAAGATGAGGACATCTAACTTTTGATTTAACAAACATGATTACGAAGATTTGTTTTTCCCTCTCTAAACCCTTTCATTGTTTAATTCTCTTCTTCTCCCTTATGGGAGAGAAAACCCTACCTTCATTTGTCTTCTCACCTCCTATAGATATATTGTCTATATTTCCTTTTACCCTTATGTCCTTAATCAGAGTACCTTCATCCTTTGACTGTACTTCAAGTTGTCTTCCTTAACTACCATGACATTTTCTTTGCCATAGATGCGTTTTGATGGCTTGATCTAGGTGGTGGCTGAGGTATTCATTGTTATTACATCTAGTAGGTACAACCACGACTTAGTTAGCATATTATCATTCATGTTAGTGCTAATCTGCGTGAGATAAGAGTTTAACCCATACAGTTAGTCCTTTTTCCGTTGGGTTGCCTATTGGCGAGCTCGATGGGTAGACCTTGTTGATTCCAAAATGGAAAAATCTGATTGTTCTATGTGAGGACGTGATGCATCGGGAATCATGTCGGACCATGACATCAATTCAAGATTGGACCGTCATCCATTTCATTGGCAACTGAAATAGATCTAAACGGATTGCGCGGTACCCCGGACCGAAGAAATTTAAAAATGAATTGAAAAGAATATCAATATAAGGCCCAGATGTAACCTGTGCGGAGCAAGCCTACACTGGCCTGCAACTGCTTACGAAAAGATCGCTTGAATTTAAGAAAGGGTCGCTTGGATTTATCCATGGTTTGTTTGTTTAATTTATTCCTTATATTCCCCGTGCATCATTATGGCGCACATTTCCAAATATTGTGTCATTTTTTGTACCAGTTCCATTTTCTAATTGGCGGCTCTTGGTTTTCCCCCTTAGGGAATTTATACCCCTATAAATAAGGGGGAAGCTCCTCATTTGAATGTTACATTTTTCAACTTCTTAAGAGAGAATTTCACAAGTCTTCTCCTCTTTCCGTATTCTCTCATGTCTCCCCTTCCGCTAGAATTTGCAGTGACCATTGTCTTTCCCATTCAACATCTATGCTTTTTTCGATCAAAGAGATCAATGGACAATACTTCGTCCTACTTCAGTAATGCTTTAGGTGCTCCAATTCTAGAGAATGATGCAATCCTTCATGAAGAGGGAACAGAGATGGTGGAAGATGGGGGATTTCCAACAGTGGTTCCCCACTCGGGAAAGGCGAGGGCCGATTTTAATAACCTTGCCGGGGATGAACCTAAGCCCGTTCCTTCCATAGTAGATGCTGCAGCGATCACGAAGTTCAAAACCAAATGAGGGATCCCTAATCATATTGAAATGGTGTTGGCTGATAAGAGTATAGTGCATTTCGTCGCCCGAGCTACTCTTAATTTTGTTCCTTTCCCTTTGTAATCGCGTACACGCATCCCCTTCCTTCTTTGGTTGTTTATTTCTGCTATTTATATAAGGCCTGCCTGGATCAATTCTCCCCGTGTGCGTATAAGCTCTTTCTCATGCTCATCAAGTATGTTGAGTTGTCCAGCCAAAAATTTTCTCTAGGGCATATGCTTCACCTATTTGTCCCCTATTTTCACCGGGGCATGATGATTCACATGCGTTATCGACGAACAGAAAGTTTGGCGGTGAAGATGGACGACAACACCAACCGCCGCTTCTGGGAAAACTACTTTTATGTCTGAATGGAGCAAATCGTATCAAACCCAGCATGGTTTCCTGAGACATGGAATGTTGCTCGTAAGTTCTCCTTTCTGTTTAATTTGTGCAATGTTTCTTAAGATGGACACTGGTTGTCTCCTTTTAATGACTTCACTGAGAAATTGTTTTTATTGTTTTAGTTGAGAGACTACCTCACCCGCTTGTTTCCAATATCCGTGAGTGGGTGAGCGCAATTCTCCCCCACACGGTAGGGATTCGTGAGTAGGCATCTTTCCATGAAAAGTTTGGGCGCAAGCCACTTAGAATTGAGTTGGTTCGTTGTTGTTCCACTTTGTTCTCCACAGTTTTTTATCTCGTCGTTATGTGACCAAATCCCCTTTTACTGACAGGTTGGAGATGAGTGAGAAGGACGAGGGCTACACTGCTCGTATTCCATCAACTGGTGCCCTCTACTCAGCCTGCACCAAGAGCTGCTGCCTGGCCTGCACAAAGCGCTATTACCAAGCATGTGTCCACGACCGAATTCATACGCTTGGAGGTTACTTCTCAACCAGAGAGTTTGATTCCCATAGACTATTCAACGGGAGAATCCCGCATTGGTAGTGGAAAGGCCCCATAGAAGAGGTAAAGGGTAGTGTTGGAAGAGGGATTCTTTATCTGAAACACCCTCGAGGGGCGACCCTATTTCAATGGAACCCGAGATCAGTGGTGGTGTCAACATAGATATAGAGACGACACCCATTTCTAGAATTCAAGATGCTATTATGTTGGAGGGACGAGGTTCCAAGGCTGCTGTCGTTTCTCCGAGCAAGCCATTGTCATCTCAGCCGAACTATACCCCTTCTTCGGCCAATGAGAGGGGGAAGGCCGTCATAGTTGAGGATTATGAATCTTAATCCGAGATTGACGCCGAGGACATGAGGATGTTCGAGTAAGACTATATCCAAATTGTGGTAATAGAGGAAGGCCCTTCGAATACTCAAAATTCTATCGATTCCAACCCATTGCAAGACACGGTTGATTTGGTGCTGCAGTTTTATCTTCTATGCTCCGCCGCTGATAGCGAATCCCTTTAGGAGGTCAACGATTATGGGTTGTCACAGAGTGTGGCCGCGATAGCCTTAAGGTTAAGTTCCCTTTTTCTTTCTTTATTTTGTGACCTTTATTTTTACACTGACTCTTTCTTCTTTCTCTTTTCTAGACTTATATTCTAGAGGTCGAGAGTGCTCGTAGGGCCGAAACATGGGCCGATATATTTTTGAAAATAGCCGAGGAGTATCGGCAATATCATAACATGTGCTAGGAGATGCACGAGCAGCTTAGAACAGACACTGGTACCCAGTCCATCAGGGAGGAGTTGGAGAAAAGAGATGAGGAATTGATGTAGTCTATCCGCAGACACAGTGATCTTGAGAAGTCGCTTCACGCCAAAGACGAAGAGCTTGAGGTGGGTAAAGGGGTTCCTGTGGAGTGTGAGGACCTTCAGGCGAAGGTGTCATCTTTACTATCTAAGCTTGAGTAAAATGCCACTAGGGTCAACGCTCTGAGTGCCGAAAGGACAGAGAAGGAGGCCGAGCTAGAAAAGAAAGTGGCCAAAATGGAGATAGCTGAGGATGCTCGAGTATAAGATATGGCGAGGGTGGTAGCGCTAGAAGACACAATTTCTGTCCTTAAGTCTGAGAAGGAATTTGAGAGAGCGACGGCCATGCTGAGGGAGGCACAACTCGAGGAGCAAATCAGTGAGCTTGATCAGGATTCTTCGAGGTTGCAAGACCGAGTTGTGACTCTTAAATCTGAGGGCGCGGTTACTGGCTCAAACACCCTCTCAAGAATCTGCATCGGCTACTGTTCCTTGCCACCTGTATGTGTTATGGGTCCATGCTGAGGCCCAATGTGATATATACAAGGGTTTGTAGAAGGCGGGGAGTGTTCAAGAGGAGCCTTTGAAGATGCCCAGGTGAAGGAACGCGAGGCTTGTAATGACTACGGTTATGACTCCGTGACACCGCAGGTAGGTGAGGGCGTTGATATTGAGGACAAGATTCCCTCTGATGATGATGATACTGGGGAGGGGGGCGGTGGAGATGACACCAAGTGAAACTTTGTTGGAGCATTTGTGCTTAGGTTTTTTTGTTCTTATGTTTTTTTGTTTCAACTTTTTCTTGAGGTCTTGTTTCGTCCTTTTGTAAGGTGCGGCTATTGTTTCACGTACATTTGAGTAAAATAGTTGTTTTGCCTTTGTTGATGTATCTTTTGATTTTCTTTTTCTTTCTTTCATGTTTCTTTGCTTTCTTTATTCGGTCAAGTTCTTAGGATTTCTCTGTGACGAGCCCCTAAACTTGTAATTGGGAATTCAAATTTTCTCTGATCAAGTTTAAGTAAGATTTTATAGTGTGAGTACTAATGGAGTCACTTCGGATCAGCAAGTTTAGCTGAGGTTGACTTCTGATTTGATGACTTGGGTGGAATCAACTTTGATTTGTATATTCGATCTAGGTCAAATTGACTTGCCAACTTGGGTGAAGTCAATGTTGACTTGTACATTTGAGTGAGGTCGAACTCAGAGTTGCAAACTTGGGCGAACTCAATCTTGACTTATAAATTGATTGAATTTAGACTTGCCAACTTGCGCGAAGTCAATTTTGAATCATATTGTTACAACCTAAAATCCACTAAGGGTCGTGATGGCGTCGGACAACGCTGTTAGGCAAGCCAACCAAAATACTTAATTAAATTCTCGTTTTAAAATTTTAACATGAAATAGACGACGACGAAATAACATCCCACGTCTGAATACTCCTCCATAAGGAGAGCTATGTTGAAATGAACACATCGGCCTGATATAGAGCCCATATTCATACTTAAATCCATTCACAGACCTCAAGCCAATTCTGTTCGTACTGAACTAGGTCCATACTTTTTCCTGGGTCCATAATAACCCTATTTTCCCCATAACATACAAGAACAAACGTCATAACGGAGTAATCCTCCACAGTCCACAACCCAATAAATCGAGTGCCCTCCAGGCATCAATTCTCAAATTAACGATATCACCACAATCTTCATACTTGGTTTAATTCTTCAATCAATCAAGTGATTACATAGCACACTTATACAACCTTCCCATGGGGCACACTCCTGCGACCTTCCATTATAGATAACAAGTATGTACATCTATACCAGTGACCGCACTAACGCTGAAAAGCGATTAAGAGTCCTTAACCAGGATGCTAAGCCTTTTCAAAAAACACTGATCTCCGATGATGTTGAAGACAATGCCAGCTTACTCTAAACATTCAAATCTCTTTCTTGCTCATCCGAGCTCGTGACATCGCTGTCAAAGCCAAACCTTAACCGTGATCCTCACTTTCAAATTTCATACGAGTCACTGCACCTAACATGCTAATATGTGATAGCACAAGATTTTCCTCATAACTCATGAACCACTAATATGGTAAACACTTCCTCACCTGGAAACTTTTTACTTAACTCATTCCAAGACAATCATAGAAACACATTCTCATAACCGTAGAACATTCAAATCCTCAAGTAATGGTCCAAACTACCATAATCCTTCTGGGACTTGCCTACACATAACATGCCATAAAACATGAATACTTGCAAATATAATCAATTACGGCGACCATCGAGCCTCGTGTGCATAGCCACCACTATGCCAATTCAACCATGGCTAACCAATCTAACTTCATATAATTCATCCTTAACTTGCCTTAGAGATAATATTAGCTCCATTCCTTATATCACCAACCTAAATCTTCATTCATCTTGAGTGACCCCATTCCATGAGACCACGTTGTCTCCAAACCCATGAACCGCTTCATACCCTCTTTGCACACACATTTGCATCTTCAACTAATGCACCCATTATAATAATCCCTATATGAATCTGATGTCTTTTTCCCTTTTTCCTCCCGATGCTTCATAGAAAGTCAAAAAAAATCATAGATCATTTCGGGACTCTTATCATAGTCTACTACAAAAGCTCGATTCTTAACCATGCTACGGTCTTGAATCCTTAGGCATCGTATTTTTTGAATCCTTTAAATTCACTAGGACCATTGTTGAGAGCCCCCCAGCCTGATTTGGTCCCGAATATAATCAACTCCATGAATCTTCTAGCACATGAACACCCTCTCAACTAAGCACCCGGTGGAATCACTTTCCTTGAAACCTGCATCTAGATAAGGCATAAATCTTGTACCCTTCCATAAGTTTGAACACGAGTCAATAAGGTCAACTATAACACACCTTTAATAATTTCTCTCCTCAAATTACCTCTTATGTTCCTTTACCTTAGCTGAAGTAACCCATCCATATGCTAATAACCTGAAATCTCACAAAGAGATGACCATGCAATCCAACTATAGACGGTGAGACTCTCCCACTTAGATCGAAGCCACTACACAACTCCTGAAGCCACTAATTCTTTATCTCTCATTGATATAAACTTGCACAATCCACCGCAAAATTCCTCAAAATCCTTCCGTTAGCATTTTATGAACGCTCTAAATCTCTAGCAACAATCACATGTTCTTCACTAACCACATGACCGCTGATTTGCTCACAAGAGATTACCCCTTGTAGAAATTACATGTTGTCATCTCCCAACAACGCTGCAATTCACCATTACTACCAAATCAGTAACCCATCCCGAGCTCATGCTCATTTACTAGCTAAACGAATCTGTTCATTCCTCGTGTACATCCACTAAAATACACGACATTATCTCCCTATTTTAAAGTTATGTTGTATCCTTATTTATATCAAGTAGCTCATTTTTGTCATATCGGATCTCCCGCCATATGCTAGCTAATATTTCAAATTATGCTCGTAGACCCAATCACTGCCCACTAAAATTTCCAAACCACTCTAACTTTTCCTCAAGATGTGTAGTTATCCTGCCACTAAACCCATATGATATTCTGCCACTCTCCCACTTTGGGCAAGCTCATTTCTTTAAGAAACTACTAGGCTTCTGCTTCATACACCTGGCCTTCTAGAAGTTTAACCACCGCATGGCACTTCCCACATATCCTTCCTCATCCTTTGCTTCCCAGTTTTTGCCTTAGATCAATATATATCTCTGTAGCACTTGAACCAATAGACCGCTACTAACTTAATGCTTTTTCTAAGATCATGTTTTATCGATCCATCGACATTAGAAACATCGACTCAATCCTAAGCAACTATAGTCCGGTTGTCTTTCCTCCACCGGGAATGATATACCGAGTCTCTGAATCATGCACTGAGTAGGCCTCCTTTCAGGTCATTCATTGCCCCGACATATCGTTAAGCATCCTACCATCACATCAATACATGGAGATAGTAATGCATGAATCATCAAAACACCGATGCCAAATTTTGAAGCCTTAGGTAATACTTATATTGAGCTGAAACAACAAAACGACCTTCTGCAAGGTGACGACAATAGTCGAAACAACTACGTAGGGAGAAACATCCCTTACCACATCTACAGTACTATTACAATTCCTCAATTCCTGATTTACAATAAGCATTTCGCATCACATAAGATCGATTGGGAAGGAAACAAAGACATAAGCCTCAAGGAATCAAATCGCACGATGGAGAAATCAAGAAGGGAAGTTTTCTTAAAAGCCCTATAGCCTCCCAAAGAAAAGTAACGATGTCTCCGTACCGACCAGCGAGACTCTATTTGACTTGATCATGACTCATAAGACCTAAGGGAACCTAGTGCTCTGAAACCATGTTGTTACGACCCAAAATATACTAAGGGTCGTGATGGCACCGGACAACGCTGTCAGGCAAGCCAACCAAAATATTAAATTTTTGTTTTTATAATTTTGAAAACGATGATTTTCCATCAATTTTACTAGAAAAATGTAATCATTTCAAATTAATTATAAATGTTAAAAAGTTACTACAAGATATCCCATAATCATCTCAGGACCCGGTGTCACAAGTGCACGAACATTTACTAGGGAATGAATTAACACACAGTAACTATCTGGAACACAAAGTGGACAGAAATGAAAATACAGTACAATACTCTAAAGAAGACTCTGCTAGCTGCGGGTTGTCTATATAAACGTAGCTCACTTAAGTTCCCGTATCATCCACGCTGCTACGCCTAGTAGGCCACTAGAAATACATGTGCCTTTGTAAGAAAAATGCACAGCAAATGTATCATGAGTACGAAAGTAATGTGCAACCAATAAGTATCCAGTCTAATCTCGAAGAAGTAGAGATGAGGGGTCGACTTCAACACTTACTAGTGGTCCAATAATGATACGCCCATAATGTAATGGATCGAGGATTTCAAAAAATGACAGTAACTCAAATAGCATGAGGCAAGTAAATAATTCTTTCTTTTATAGGATATTCCCAAATTACTTTTCATCATTTATACAATTATTCTCAAGTTAGGGAGAGAAAATATCAACATCTATTAGTCCCAAGGCAAGTAATACAAGCATACGCAAACCATGCCGAGGACGTACGACCCGATCCAACTATATTTAAACAGTGCACTACCAGAGGGTCGAATGGAGCGAAACATAGATGCATCCATTACCCCGCTTCCCAATCATACATGTAACACTGTCAAATATAAATAAACACAAAAATCAGTCAATTAAGAATTAATTAGGGAAAAACTATCCAAAGAAAAGTCAATTCTCTTTTAACAATTTTAAAAAATAATGTTTAATCTTTTTAGAAATTCATTTACTAAGTCGAGGTGATTTAAGCAATTCAAACTGTCAATAAGATTACAAATATTCCAAGTATAACATGTTTTTGGATCCTATATTGCTGGGACTTAAACATAGTAGTAGCTACGTATGGGTTCTCAACACCTCGTGCATACGTAGCCCCCACAAATAGGATCACAAATCCAATTAATTCACCTATGGGGACAATTCTCTCTTATAAGGTTAGATATGAGACACCTTACCCCGAAGCCTACTTTTCGGTCCAAGATTATGCTGAAACCCTCAATTCGGTACGGAACAATCCAAAACTAATGAATTAGTGTATAAACTAATCAATACATGTTCAAAAATTGATGTTCCAACTATTAAGGTGATTACCCAACCTAAATGTAAGATTCCTAAAATTCGCCCCCAGGCCGACGTGCCCGGATTTTGAAAACTTTTTAAGAAAGTTGTTACCCATAACCTTATGAAGTCAAATATATAATTTTTACCAAACTCTATAACTATTTTTGTGGTCAAATCTCATTTTTATACAGAACCTATGTTTTCATCTAAACCCTTGATTTCACCAATTTTTACATGTTAATCTATCCCTAATCTATGTATTAAACTCATGTTGTATAGAAGTTACTTACCTCAAAGTGCTAGGTTAAAACCCTCTTCCAAAAAGCTCCAAAAATGGCCCAAATTCAAGATTCAAAACTCAAAAATGAGTAAAAAAAGGTTGTATCCCGTTTTTAGGCATTCTGCCTAGGCATATCACATATATGAAATGCGACTTTGCCAGATTTTTGAGCGAAAAATGAACTACTACTAGACTTCTACAATGGACCATAACTTTCTGTACAAATGTCCAAATGATGAATGGTTTAACTTTATGGAAACTAGAACCAAAGATCTATAGCTTTCATGATTTTCCTATTTTCAGATTTTTTTTACAGATTTCGAGATATAAGCTTCTACAGTAGGCTCCTCGCATCATAAATTTCTAAAGAAATTGTAGAAAAGCTTTACCAGCCTTCATTCGGTCGATCATAACTTTCTGTAAAAATACCCAAATAATGAGTGGTTTATATTTCTAAAAAATGGAATTCAAGGGATACAACTTTCATGTTTTGTAAATTTTCAAGTTCCTTATAGATTGCAAGATATGAGCTTCCAAAATCAACTCCTCGAATCAAAATTGTTCTGGAGAATAACTTCTGCAACAGATTTCAACAGCTTTTCTCTGTCCGAAATCCATTTCGTTAACCTTCTAAAATCCATCCGAGGCCCTCAGAACCTTAACCAATTATAACAACATGTACCAAAACATGATACGAACTCACTCAAGGCCTCAAATAACATCAAACAACGTCAAATTTATGAATCGCACTCCAATTCGAGCTTAATGAAGTAATGAGCTTTAAAATTTCAAACTTCTACTTTCATTTCTTAAACCTATCAAATCTCATCCGATTGGCCTCAAATTTTGCATACAAGTAATATTTAACATTATAGAGCTATTGTAACTTCCAGAATTGTAATCCGACCTCGATATCAGAAAGATCAATTCCGGTCAAACTTCTCAAAACCTTCAAATTTCTATCTTTAGCCAAGTGACTCCAAAATGACCTATAGACCTCTGAATTAACTTTTGATCGCACTCCCTTTACCAGAATGACCAAACGGAGCTATTCCCAAAGTAAGAATTCTGAACAGACATCGATAGCATTAAAATGCACTTCAACCCAAATTTATGAAATTCTTCCAAAAATGCTAACTTCCATAATATGCGCCAAAACGCTCTCGGTCTATCCAAAATTCGATTTGGGAATATTCCCAAGTTTGAAATCATCATACGAACCTGCTGAAACCTTAAAATCCCAATTCTAAGGTTGTTTCCTGAAAAATCCAATCCTAGTCAATTCTTCCAACTTAAAGCTTCCAAAATGAGAATTTCCTTTCCAAATCAATTCCAAACATCCTGAAATTCAATTCCTAACATGCGAACAAGTCATAATACCTGATATGAAGCTGCTCATGGCCTCAAACTACCAAACGATGCGCGAGATTTAAAAATGACCCATTGGGTCATATATTCGAACATGGTTAAATTTAGACTTGCCAACTTGGGAAAAGTTATTTTTCCAGGGCGAGTTTGGCGATGGAAGGGGGTGAGCTTGCATGAGATTGAAGTATGATCCATTTTGAGCTAGATGGGATCAAGCTTTTATTTGTATTTAGTGATGGCCAATTGTTGTAAGGGTGTTAATTCGAGCGAGGTAAAAAATGTAACCCATTATAAATTTGAGCGAGGCCGAATTGCCTTCCATTTGGTGATGGCCGATGGCCATAAGGGTGTTAATTCAAGTGAGGTCGAAATTGTGATCCATTGTAAATTTAGCAAGGTCGAACTCTCCTTCCATTTGGCGATCGCCGATAGCAGATGGATGTAAGGGTGTTAATTCGAGCGAGGTCGAAACTATTACTCGTTGTAAATTTGAGCGAGGTCGAATTCTTCTTCCATTTGGCATTGGACAATGGCTATAAGGTTGTTAATTCGAGTGAGGGAAAATCCATTTAGCGATGGCCGTAAGGGTGTTAATTCGAGCGACGTCGGAATCGTAACCCATTGTAGATTTGTTCGAGGTCGAATTTACATTTCATTCGATGATGGCCTATGGTTGTAAGGGTGTTAATTCAAGTGAAGTTAGAATTGTAACACATTGTATTACTTTTATTGAAAATTACTCATCACCGTATTATTTATGCGTGCATCGAGGTGAGTCTCGATTTGCTTAATTTTTCTTTCACTAGAGAGTATCGTGCGTCTGGGTAAGTCCCAGTCTTCTTCACTTTGCTTTCACTGGAGAATATTATGCGTTTCATCGGCCCATCGTTCAATCCTCTGTTCTGGAGAATGCTTCTTAATAGTCGACTTGTGCTGAGCCGTTTATGTTATTCATAGTATTGTACGACTTAGAGGGGGTTTGCTTGGTCATTGCTTGTGAGATGGTACGGTACAGAACATTTTCCTGGTGTGTTTTAGTGGCATTCATTCCTTGTCCGTGATAAGTTAAACCTGAACCAAATTTCTTGTTACCTTGGCCTGGTAAATCAGCGAGAGGGGTAGCGACACTCTAGGGTTGCTCGTTTTTCCTTGTGCTCGAGTGACAGTTTCAGATTTGGCAGTAGTGTTTGGCTTCATTATATTAGTCGCATTTAGGCCTTTTGTGGGTTGGACATACCTTGACTGTTAGCATATAGAGACTAAGTCCAATCCGATCATGTCTGATACGTTCAAACAATAAGGGAAACGCCATACTTTGGTTATAAATCACACAGTGCATGTGGGTACAAAAATAAGGCAAGATATGTACGTTATTTAAAAGAATCACACAGTAAGCTATCCTTTCCTAAGGGGTGGAAGTACAAGCTGGTATATATAAGGTGAGTACATCACATGGGATTGTGGCTGTGTTAGGTGCATAGTGGCTGTGATCCTACTCTAAACATGCAATTGACATGCCAAACCTATCGTTACGGATGAGGTATGGGTTTTGCACATACATCGGACATGCTTTCTATTTCATGAAGAGATTTGACCTAGATTGGTTTGATTATCTCAAAAGCTTTTCTACCATTTTTTTGAGTTGGTGTTTACACCGAGATGGCGAGGCTATGACAGCTTGGAAGTGATACTTGGCTGGTTTTAGATCTAATGGAAACTAAAAATTTGGCTAAGAAATCCCCACAGATTGCACCAAATTGTTTAATTAAAAAGTATTAAACCTTTTGTTAGTCTAATTAATGATGAAATAAAGGATAAGTCTTAGCCAAGGATAATTAACTCTAGATCTAAGGGCATTGAACAAGAGAATAAGATGATCAAGCTCGTAAACTTCATAAGATATCAAATGTAAATGATAGGCTTATATTCTTGACATATTATCCAATGAGGTAGCAATTAAAGACATGTATGATGGAGACAAGACTCGGGTAAGGACAGTAGGAGGTGATTCCGAGTACTTTCCGGTTGTTATTGGTTTGCACTAAGGGTTTGTGTTCAGCCCATTCCTATTTTCCCTGGTGATACATGCACTAACTTATCATTCAAGGAGAGGTGCTATGGTGCATGCTATTTGCAGATGATATAGTTCTAATTGAAGAGACATGAAGCAGCGTCAACGAGAGGCTATAGACTTGGAGACATGCCCTTGAGTCTAAAGGTTTCAAGTTGAGCAGGATGAAGATGGAATACCATGAGTGCAAATTTGGGGTCGAGCTAACGGAAGTGGGAGTGGACGTGAGGCTTCACTCTCAAGTCATTCCTAAGAGGGGTAGTTTCAAGTACCTTGGGTCGGTTGTTCAGAGGACTGAGAGATCGATGAGGATGTCACACACCATATAGGGGTGGGGTGGATGAAGTGGAGGCCAACTTCGGGAACATAAGAAAATGCCACTGCTACTAAAAGGTATGTTTTATAGGGCATCAGTTAGGCCTTCCATGTTGTATGTGACTGAGTGTTGGTCAGTTACGAACTCACACATCTAGAAGATGAAAGTAGCAAAGATAAGGATGTTGAGGTGGATATCTGGTTATACAAAGATGGATAATATTAGGAATGAAGATATTCGAGAGAAGGTGGGCGTGTCCCCCATAGAGGACAAGATTCGGGAAGCAAGACTCCAATGGTTCGGACACAATCAGATGAGGAGCATTGGTGCACCGGTGAGAAGGTGTGAGCGACTGACTCTGGTGGGCACGAGGAGAGGTAGAGGGTGACCTAAGAAGAATTGGGGAGAGATGATCACATAGGACATGGCGCAACTTAGGATTGCTGAGGACATGTCCCTTGATAGGGAATTGTGGAGGTCGAGCATTAAGGTTGTAGGCTAGGGGGAGGTTGTGAATATTTCTACAATGTACTAGAGTGAGATTAGCCAGTTAGGAGTTAGTTTTAGGATGCTAGTGGTCATCTACTGATGCATGGATTTATCTATTGGTTATTATTATAACTTCCATTTATTTTGTATTTCTTATATTGCTGTTATTTTATTATGATTCTATTAATGGTACTAATATATTGTCTCTTGTTTCTTCTTGAGCTGAGGCTCTCCTGGAAACAACCTCTCTGCCCCTCGGGGTTGGGGTAAGGTTTGCGCACATATTACCCTCCCTAGACCCCACTTGTGGGATTATAATGGGCCGCCGTTACTGTTGTTGTTGTTGATGATGATGATGATGATGATGATGATGTAGCGATTAAGACAGAAAATATGGAGTGCCATAGATCAGGACGAGATCTAACTTTTTATTGAACAAACATGATTACAGAGATTTGTTTTTTCCTATCTAAACCCATTCATGGTTTTCTTCTCTTCTTCTCCTTCTGGGAGAGAAAACAAATAGCATTCTGCTAGAGAGAGAGGGCGCTAGCCCGGTAGTTGATCGGATCAGATAGCCTTTCCTTCGCGCAAGCACCAAACTCGACACATCCAATTCTATTCCGATCAACAACTTAGAGGTATGGCTGAGTGGCTTAGTCTCCGATCTCACAGATGGTTAGGCTGCAATTCCTTACTTAAGACCAGAAGCGGTTGAGACCAGATAAGCGGCAAGAAAAGCATTTCCGGAATCGATACAGAAATAGGTGCTTTTTCTACGTTGTGTACCTTAGTTACTGGGGGTTCTTCTCACCTCCTATATATATATATATTGTCAATATTTCCTTTTCCCCATTGGTCCTTAATTAGAGTGTCTTCATTCCTCGACTGTACTTTACATTGTCTCCCTTAGCTACCATGACATTTTCATCGCCATACATGATTTTTAATGGCTAGATCTCGGCTGTGGCCGAGGTATTTGGTTCTAGTTTGCGGTCAGTTCAATCTATTTGTTCCCTTTTTATCCTAGATTCAGGGACTTCTCTGCCTATTTCTTGCGGCCTCTGAATTCTAGGGTATTCCTGTTTTCTTTATATCTCATTGAAAATGTTTTATTTTTAGTTTCTATACTTGTAGAAAATCTTAGTGTGCGATTTTCTTCCCAGATTGATAACATATGTGAATCTTGATTGCATTGATCTATACCAATATTAGACATTTTCAATTTGACATCACCATTTGATTTTCATATAAATGTTAAATTAAGGAAAATAAAAGCTCCAATGTTGTATCGAGAAGTAAAGAAGTCATTGAAATTGGTGATAAAACTTCTATAGTCATATGCAGTAGAATTAACGTTTGAGTTCGGATGATTTTCAAGTATTCATACCTTCACCTTGATTATATTTTCCAGCATTTGACTGTCGTTGAGTTAGTATTCTTATCCATTCAGTAAAAACAAATCACAACTTATCCTTTGATCAAGCTTTTCAATTTCGTAAGATCTGCTAGATCTTTTTATGTCATATGTTTTACTGCATTATATTAGAAAATGGAAGTGTTAGCTTCCTTTTCTGTTTTTCCTTTTTGATAAGTAAATTGATAGCTCTTTATAGCTCAAATTTTATAGTCGTGATTGACAAAGGCTGCTTCTACATGTTCTGAATAATGAATTGTTTGCTACATATTTTTGTTGAAGGAGTTCTAGTGTATGTTATGCATATAACGTGCTGCATGAGAGAGCATTAGATAGTAAGTTATCCATTTATGTGCAAAATCGGATGTGAAAAAAATTGTGCAGGAGGGTTGTAATGATCTGACCGGTTATTTTGAGCTCTAGCACGCTGTTAAGCAGTTTGAGACCATGAGCAGCTTCATTTATGGTATTATGACTAGTACTCGTGGTTATAATTGAATTCCGGGAAGTTCAGAATTGATTTGGAAAGAAAATTCTCATTTTGAAAGCTTTAAGTTGAAAGAATTAACTAGGATTGGAATTTGGAGTAAACGACCTCAAAATCGGGATTCGAAGGTTCCAACAAGTTCTTATGACAATTTCGGACTTAGGTGTATGACCGGATCAAGTTTTGGATGACCCGAGAGCGTTTTGGCGCATATTGTGGATGTTAGAATTGTGGAAGAAATTTCATAAGTTTAGGTTGAAGTGCATTTCAGAGTTATCAATGTCCGTTTGGGATTCCGAGTGTGGAAGAAGCTCCGTATGGTGATACTGATATTGGGAGCACGATCAAAAGTGAATTCAGGGGTTCTTGGGCCATTTTAGAGTCATTTGGCTAAAGATAGAAATTTGAAGGTTTTTGAGAAAGTTTGATCAAAAGTAGACTTTTTGATATAGGGGTTGGAATCCGATTCTGAAAGTTGGAGTAGGTCTGTAATGTTGAATATGAATTGTATGCAAAATTTGAAGTCAATCTGACGTGATTTTCTTTAAACATCGAAAGACGAAATTTGAAATTTTGAAGTTCATTAAGCTTGAATTGGAGTGCGTTTCGTGATTTTAGCATTGTTTGACATGATTTGAGGCCTCGAGAAAGTCCATAATATGTTTCGGGACTGGTTGGTAGGTATGGAAAGGGTTGACTCTTGTCTTGTGATAATTGCTAGTTTTTTTTATGTGAGTGCAGCAGGTTTTTACTCTATGCGATCACGTGAGTGGGTCTGCGATCGCATAGTGCAAGATTTGGAGGCAGTTGGTATTGGCTTATACAATCGCAAGGGTGTATGTGCTATCGCGTAGAGCAAGAAATTTGAGGATGCTGGTTTTGGCTTATGCGATCGCGTGGGAGTATATGTGATCGTATTGTGCAAGAACTTTGAGGCGATTGGCGTATGCAATCACGGGGCATTGTTGACGATCACTTAGAAGAGTCATCTTGTCAGTGAAGTGTTAAGACGGGATTTGGGCCATTTCTTCTTACTTTTCTCTTGGTTGGTCAATATTTTGAGAGCTTCAAGTGGGGATTTTCGTTATCTATGTCAAGGTAGGTTGTTTCTACTAATTTCAAGTTAAATACATGAATTAGATATGGATCAAAGCATGAAAATTGGTAAAAACTTTGGGTTTGAGGGAAAACATAGAAAATTGATATTCTTGGAATTTTACCACGATTTTGTGTATGAAATTGAGAGTAAATTATATATTTGAGTTCGTGAGATTGTGGGTAAACTTATTCTTTGAAAAAAATTGGAATTCAGGCATGTGGGACCGAGGGCGTTTAGGTCAACTTTTCGATCGGTGTTAGGAATTGTTATAAATTAGATTGTAATGAGTAATTGAGCAAATATTATTGGATTTGCTTAATTATTGGCTAATTTTGGAGCATTGTGCATCAATTTGAGTCTTCAAAAGGTCGTGGTATACCGGTTATGAATCTTCGGAACAAGGTGAGTCTCCTTTCCAACCTTGTAGGAGGGAATTGTCCCCATATATAAAATAATTAAGTATGAGCTCCAAGTTGTGGTGGTTGCGTACGCACAAGGTGAAGATAGCCCGTGCGCAACTCCTATTATATTTAAGTCCGGATAGTCTAGGATCCAAAAGTATGCTATACTTGAATTATTTGTAATATCATTGACAGTTTAAGTTGCTTAAATCCATTGAATTAGTAAATACATTTCTGAAAAGATTAAACTTCATTTTCTTGAATTGTTAAAAGATAGGTTTCTCAATTTAGACCAACAATTTAAGGAACCTTCTATGTATTGCCTCAAATAGGTTATCGAAATAAAAAGTAAGTTGATGATGGTAGGTTCATGGCTATATGTAATATATGTTGATTGCATGAAATTGCACGATTGTATCATTATATTTCTTGCTCAAGTGCACTTGAACTTTAGGAATTTATTTTGAATCAAGAAAGTGGCAGAGAAGGGTTTATTGGTGATATATTGCAGTAAACCTAGCTTCGGCTCTGATAATTCTCTAGATATTACATTAGATTTTCTGATGTCATTTAATTTGCAAGATAAAGAACTTTGAAGTTTATAAAGTTTCAGGAATTTTCTTCACCATTTGGAGGCTGATCAGTCAGTTTTACTTGTGAATTTCAAGTAGTGACCACCAAGTCAAATCTTGAAATGAAGGGGGCTATTGGATTGCTCATCATCTTCCTTCTCATTATTGTCTAGAATTTTACATAGACTCTTATGTAAAACTCGAGATTTAGATAGATTAGGCCCTTGGAAGGACAGCATTTGCGGTCAACAAGAGTCGAATCCCCAACGGTCATTTTCTGATGGAACCCTACCGGCACCGACAACGACAACTAGTTGTCTTCTCCGGCGACTACTTTTCCACCGGCGACCTATATTCGTTAAATAATTGGACTCCTATTTATTTATTCCCGTCCGAAGGATTTTTCACTTCGACGAAAGAGAAAGGAATTATTAAAACTTTCTCTCTGATTTTTCCAACTTCTTACTCCAGCAAATTGTAATTCACATCTCATCTCCCATTTTCTTGCTTCAGCTGCCACACCACTGATTCTCCAATCAGTTTTTTTTTTGAATTCTTGCTTTTCGCTGGCGATTTTTCCAGCGACCCCTGCACTTTTCTTTCTATTCTCTCTTCTGCTTTTTACATGTGTGTGGGTGTGTTCTGTTTTCTTGGACAGGTGCCTTATTTTCCGACGAGGATTTCCGGCAAGCTACAGTACTTTCGGCAACTCTCATTCAGACTTTTGGCAGGACGTAATAGAACTGCACGTTCCCATTAGCTTCACGAAAACTTACCCCAGGTACTAGTCGCGGCGGCTAGGCCAGTTCGCGGCGTTTGAGAGTGAAGATCTAAGCAACACCGGACGAGACGTGCAAGAGTCGGTAGCAGTTGACCTTGGGCGCATCAAAGCCTACTTTCAGGTTTTTGCACCAGGAGTTGGTACCTCCCGCTCTCTTTTTTACTTTGTACACCTTTTTGCGTATTTTACCTAGCATTCCGTGTGTGGTTTACTCTGGTGCTATCTAGTTTGCCTCTTTCTGCATATTCCGCTATAGTGCGTGTGCGCGTCACTATTCTCCATAGTCAATTGGAGGGATAGTGTCCGCGGCGGGGGATGATAGTGTAAGGTAATGTCCTCGGGGGGTGGGGCGGTGGTGGGGGTGAGTAGGAGGGCAGGGAGTGGTCCTGCGGGTAGGGCGGGAGGTAAGGATGGGAGGAGGGTAGCAGACGCTCATAAATTAAGGATTGGGTCGTGGAACATAGGCACTCTGATGGGTAAGTCCATTGAGTTGACGAAGGTTCTTCAGAAGAGGAGGGTTAACATAGGCTGTGTCCAGGAGACTAGGTGGAAAGGGTCGAAGGCAAGGAATGTAGACGGGTTTAAGCTGTAGTATTTAGGGGTCGTGAGAGGTAAGAATGGAGTGGGCATCTTGGTGGATAGGGATCTAAAGGAGTCCGTGGTCGAGGTTAGGTGAGTGAATGATAGGTTAATGTCTATTAAGGTTGTTATTGGGGGTTGCGTCCTCAACGTCATCAGCGCTTACGCGCCGCAAGCGGGCTTGGACGGGGAGTCTAAGAGGCTCTTTTGGGGAGGCTTGGATGATCTGGTGAGTAGTATTCCCCAATCTGAGAAGTTAGTTATTTGAGGGGATTTTAATGGTCATATTGGGGCCGATGTTGGTGGTTATGGTGAGGTGCACAGTGGCTTTGTCTTTGGGGTTAGGAACGGAGGAGGCACGTCACTGCTTGATTTCGCCAGGGCTTCCGAGCTTCTGATTGCAAACTCGACATTTCAGAAGAGGGAGGAGCATTTGGTCACCTTCAAGAGTTCGGCGGCGAGGACTCAGATTGATTACCTCCTCCTCAGAAGGAGCGGTAGGGGTATGTGCAAGGACTGCAAGGTTATTCCGGGAGAGTCCTTTTCGACTCTTCATAGACTCCTAGTGACGGATGTCGGTCTCTGGGTGAAGAGGAAGAGGAGGGGTGCTCGAGGACAACAGCGGATTAGATGGGGTATTTTGACTAAGAAGAAAGCACAGGAGTTGGAGAGGAGGTTAGCTGAGGGCGGAGCTTGGAGAAGTTCTGGGGAAGCGGACGCTATGTGGTCGGAGACGGCGAACTTGGTTTGAGAGGTAGAACGGGACGTGCTCGGGGTAGCCAAGGGCTATTCAGGCAGAAATCAGGGTGACTGGTGGTGGAACGATGTAGTCGAAGGAAAAATGGAGGTGAAAAAGGCGGCGTTTGCTAAGTTGGCAGGGAGCACAAGCGAGGAAGAACGCAGATCGAACATGGAGATCTACAAGGTGGTGAGGAAAGAAGCAAAGCTGGCGGTTACGGAAGCTAAAAACGCGGCGTTTGGTCGCATATACGAGGAACTAGGGGAGAGAGGCTTGGACAAGAAGTTATTCCGGTTAGCTAAACCAAGGGAAAGGAAGGCGCGTGATCTTTACCAAGTTAGGTGCATCAAGGGCGAGGATGGTAGAGTTTTGATGGGGGAGTCTCAAGTCAAGTAGAGGTGGCAGGCGTACTTTCGAGACTTACTTAACGAGGAGGGGGATCGTAACATAGAGCTAGGGGAGTTGTGGCATTCAGAGCAACATAGAGACCTGGGGTACTGCAGGCGCATTAGGGCGGAGGAGGTCATGGGGGCTTTGCATAAGATGAGTAGGGGTCGAGCGACCGGGCCTGACCAGATCTCGGTGGAGTTCCGGAAGTGCATGGGTAGGTCAGGAGTGGAGTGGCTCTCCAGGTTGTTCAATGCGATCTTCAGGACCAAAAGGATGCCGGATGAGTGGAGGTGGAGTACAGTGGTGCCCTTGTACAAGAACAAAGGGGACATCCAGTGCTGCAACAACTATAGGGGTATCAAATTAATAAGTCACTTCATGAAGGTCTGGGAGCGGGTGATCGAGGCGAAGGTGAGGGAGATGACATGTATATCTGTGAACCAGTCGGTTTCATGCCGGGTCGCTCCACTACAGAAGCTATCCACCTTGTCAGGAGGCTGGTGGAGCAGTTCAGGGATAAGAAGAAGGACCTGCACATGGTGCTTATCAACTTGGAGAAGGCGTATGACAAGGTCCCAAGGGAGATGCTATGGAGGTGCTTGGAGGCGAAGAGCGTGCCGGAAGCCTACATCAGAGTAATCAAGGACATTTACGATGGAACTAAGACTAGGGTTAGGACAGTGGGTGGCGACTCAGACCATTTTCTAGTGGTTATGGTGCTCCATCAAGGATCGGCGCTTAGCCCTCTCTTGTTTTCCTTGGTGATGGATGCTCTAACCCGACATATTCAAGGGAATGTGCCTTGGTGTATGCTATTTGCTGATGATATAGTCTTGATAGACGAGACGAGGGTCGGTATTATTGAGAGGTTAGAGGTATGGAGACAGACTCTCGAGTCTAAGGGTTTCAAAATAAGCAAATCTAAGATAGAATACCTGGAGTGCAAGTTTAGCGCTGAGCCGAGCAAAGTAGGCAGGGACGTGATGATTGGATCTCAGGTCATCACCAAAAGAGACAATGTCAGATATCTTGGGTCGGTGATTCAGGGGGACGGAGAGATTGACGGGGACGTCACTCATCGTATAGGAGCAGGGTGGTCAAAGTGGAGGCTTGCATCAGGAGTCCTGTGTGACAAGAGAGTTCCTTAGAAACTCAAGGGGAAATTTTATAGAGCTGTAGTTAGACCTGCAATGTTGTATGGGGCGGAGTGCTGGCCAGTGAAGAACTCTCATGTTCAGAGAATGAAGGTTGTCGAGATGAGGATGCTCAGGTGGATGTGCGGGCTCACCAGGTTAGATAAGATTAAGAATGAAGTTATTCGAGAGAAGGTGGGGGTGGCCCCGGTGGATGAGAAGATGCGAGAAGCGAGGTTGAGGTGGTTCGGGCATGTGCGGAGGAGAAGTCCTGATGCCCGGGTGAGGAGTTGTGAACGGCTGGCATTGGTCGCCGTTCGGCGAAGCAGGGGGAGGCCTAAGAGGTATTGAGGAGAAGTGATTAGGTATGACATGGCTAGAATGCGGGTTTCCGAGGACATGGCCCTTGATAGGAAAGTCTGGAGGTCTAGTATCAGGGTTGTAGGATAGGGGCCCTAGAGTTTTTCGTACTACTCAGCCGGAGTTGGGTGAGGCTTTGCAGGGCTATCCATAGATGATTTGTGTTTTGGATTGTGTCTCCCTCTTGGTAGTTATTTAGGGTAGTTACTGTATGATATTATTGCATGCTATTGTATTTATGGTTCTTATGTTTAGATAATTATTTACGCTATTTCTGCTGGACTTACTAATGCTCTTTTGTTTTTGTTTTTGTTTTTCCTTTCCTTTACTGAGCCAAGGTTCGATTGGAAACAACCTCTCTGCCCTTTCGGGTAGGGGAAAGGCTCGTCTACATATTACCCTCCCCATACCCCACTTTGTGGGACTATACTGGGTAGTTGTTGTTGTTGTAAAGTGGCAGAGAAGATCTAACTTTCTGTTATATTTTCATATCCTATTTTTTGAAGTTAGTTGGCTCCTATATTGTTTTTGTGTGAACTTTTCAATTTGAATATTTAGTTCTGGTAGAAGTATTCTTCTTTTATCTACATAAGTTCAACTCTTTGAGAAAATGGTATCTAAATCAAATAGAAAGAAAACAAAAATTTCCCTGTGTGCGCTCTTGATTACTTTCTATTTATTTGTTGCCCAAACAGAATTGTCTTCATTCAAATAAGGTAATTTGATAAATGATGTCCAGGACTCCCACGCTTTCTCCTCTTCTTGGTTCTTCTAAGTTAAATAGCAAGTTTCTTGATGAAATATACTCATTTTTGGGGAATACGAAATTACCTTTATTCTAATATGTGACGTGTAATATTTCCTACTTTCTTGAACTATGACTTATAAATAGGAAAAGCTTGTCTCACCTCAATAACTTTATATACCTTGAACTACAACATACCAATAGAAGAGAAACTACATTAACACAAGTTTATTTTGTTTTGCGATATCTTAGAACATGGTTTTGTTGGGTTGCTTCTTATATAGAACATACAAAGCATATATTGTTACTGAAGTCATAAAAAAATATGTGCTATTGCAGTGATTCTCCTTGACAGTGTTCACCAACAAAGTGATTATGTACTTCGTAGCTAATCAAGTTTCTTTGTTGCATGGAATTGACTTTTCCTATGATAAAAAGATGGAACGAGAGCCATCAAGAAGGTAAACCAGTCTCAATGGAACACTTACCTTTACATTACTGGCAAATTAAAGATCTTTTAGAGCATTGATTCAATATCTAATAAGATAAGGGTAATGTTGTTCATGGCAGATTCTATTGCCTCACATCTTAGTTATATATGAGTTGCATCTCTCATGCTTACATAGTTTCATATATTTTACCCACTGCTGTTGATAATTTGTTAATCTATCAAAATGAAGCTCAAAAGACTTTTTTTGCTGCATATAGTATCCTAATTTCACATTCATCTCATAATCACAAACTAAATACTACTCAGCGGCCTTACTTCATCATAGGAACTACACATTTTTCTTTGGTTTTTTTGTTGTTTTATTTTTGCCATTGTGATGGAACTATTTAATACAAATGTATTGCAGGTGTTGAATAAAAATAGAGGAATTTTTCTCATTTACATTGTGCTCGCCTATAATGAAAATATAGAGAGAACAAGACCATGAGAACAATCTTCTCTTCTATCACGATCCAAAATCCCCACTAAGGGTCGTGATGGCACCAGACAATATTGTCAGGCAAGCCAACACCAAATAACTAGTAACTTTTTGTTCTAGATATTTCTGAAATCACTTCTTTTATATATTTAAACAATACATAATAAATTCTATTGAAAAAACAATAATACCTTTAACAATTTTAAATTATTGAATAATCCCATAGACATCCTAGAATCCGGTGTCACAAGTGGAAGAACAACTTCTAGGAAATAATATGGTACAATAATCGTCCGAAATACAAGTTTGACCGAAAATAAACACAGTAATCTGAAAGAGATTCTCCTGGCCGCGGTTAGTCTTGAGAAGTGCATCTCACCTAAGTTTCCATGTCAACCATGCTGCTATGCCCGCTAGGCTACTAGAGATACATGCGTCCGTGCAACAAAAATGCACAACAAGTGTAGTATAAGTTCGAAAATAATATGTACTCAGTAAGTATCTCGCCTAATCTCGAAGAAGTAGAGACGAGAGGTCGACTTTGACACTTGCTAGGGGTCCCATAATAATATGTCAATAATGCGAATGATCATAGATTTATTAAATAAGGCGGTAACTCAAGAAAGTCAAGAAACAAGTAGATATTCCTTTTTATATTTAGAAGTATCAAAATTCATAATCCATTATTTATCAATTTATCTCAGATCAGGGAGGCAATATCAATTTGTCAATCTCAAGCAAACAATACAAGCATGCACAAATCATGCCGAGGTTGTACGACCCGATCCAAAATATTTAAACTGTGCTTACGAGAGGGTCGAATGGAGCAAACCATAGATGCACCTATTTCAAATCATACATGCTACATGGTCAAATATGAATAAACAATCACCCTGCTCGCGCATCATACATACGATGCATGTACACATAGAAACACACATTCAAATAGTCAATCAAGACTTCAGCAAGGGAACAATTATTCACGAAGATGTAAATTTCTCTTTTACAAGTCAAGAAAATAAACTTTAACTCTTTTAGAAAATTAGTTGCCACTTCGATATGATTTAAGCGATTTAAACTATCAATAAGTTATAATTATTAGAACTAAATATGTTTTTGGGTCCTAGACTACCCGGAGATAAGCATAATAGTAGCTACGTATCGACTCTCGTCACCTCGTGCATAGGTAACCCCCGCAAACAGCAGCACACATGGGGAAAAAGTTAAAAAGGAGACTCACCTCGCCTCGAAGTTCTATAACATGCATTCAATGCCCTTCCAAAGATTCAATTCGATGCAAAAATTCTCCAAAACTAGCCAATAATTATGTAAATCCATTAATATGTGTTCAATTACTCTTTATAATCCAATTTATAATAATTACTAACCCTAATCGAAAAACTGACAAAATTACCCTCAGCTCACATGCCCAGTTTCCGAAATTGTTTTAAGATAAAAATGACCCATGACCTCATAAACTCAAATATATAATTTATTCTCAATTCCATTCCAAAAATCGTGGTCAAAATTCAAAAATTTCAATTTCTAGGTTTACTTCAAAATCCCTAAATTTTCACAATTTTACATGTTTAAATCCATATATAACACTTGCATTTAACCCATAACTGGAAGAAATCACTTAGCTCTTTGATGATGATGGAACTCCCTCTCAAATGCTCTCAAAAATCGCCTAAGACCACGTGGAAAATGAGAGAAATGGGTTAAGTCTCGAGATAAAAAGCCCTGGCTTCTAGTTCCAGATGTTGCATTTACGACATCCGGCTCGCAAATACAATGATTGAATTTGTGAAAAATGCATCACAAATGTAAAGCTGCTCGCGGCCTCAAACTGCCGAACGTTGTACTAGAGTCCAAAAGGACCGATGGGGTCGTTACATCTTCATCAAAGAGATTAGCCAGATATATTTACTATGGTACTTACAAATTGCCAAGCTTTTTTTGGTTGTTCATGTATTAGCATGTAACCATATTAGTGGTGTTGTACATATATCATTCTAAAATTTTTTTGCTTGAACTGGAACATATCTTTTACTCATTAATTGAGCATGTCATTTTAGGTGAGCTGCCATATAGAACTTGCAATTTGAACTAATAAATTTCTATGTGTTGATCGCAGAAAATAGAGGAGGTCTATTTCGGTGGAAAATTATTGAGGATCAGCTAATTGCTTGTCATGTCACAGTAGAATGGAGAGAAAATCTAATTTTTACTTACCGAGATTAGAACATGGATAATTTTGCTCTGTTTGTATAGGTCTAAAGAATGCAATATTTAGCGTATACACTCTATCAAATGACAGTTTATGTAGTCCTGGCTCCCTTATATGCTCCCTCATATATATATCTTTTAAACAGGTTTATCATAAATGAGAGATTTAAATGGTTATCACTGAGGTGGTCTTTAATATGACTAATATCTCCTATCACATGATAGCTGCAAAACAAAGTGGGGCCCGTGTTGAGCATGGGCTTATCTAACCTAGTTTCGATTATAAAGAAGAGCAAAGATTTTCGACGTATATGCTTCAAGGCATTAAATTATAATGTGACGGGTATTATGGAATTTTACCATCTAATATCAAACCCAAACTCGATCGTAATGACACCTCTCATGAAGATAAGGCCAGCCGACACGCTTCCAATTAACTTTAAGGAGTTACAATAATAAATACTAAGTCCTTAATAGAAATAAAATCTCAAAATAATAGTATAAGTTGCGGAATTAAAAACCAACACAATCCAACATCGGGGTATCACCAGTCATGAGCATCTAGAACAATACTACAAGTGCGAGACTGTACTCCACTACTACACAACTTAATCAAAAAAGAAATACAATAGAGGAGGCTGCGAATCGCAAAGTAGACAGCTAGTAAATCTCCGAAGATTTGCTGGAACTATCAACCCGCAGTAGCAGGACCTATAGCGCCCGAATCTGCGCACATGGGTGCATGGAGTAAAGTGAGTACTCCAACTCAGTGAGTAATAACAATAAATGAAGACTGAGCAATATAAAATCACGTAAAACACAACAATAAGCTATAAGAGGCAGAAAAAAATCAGTAGACACAAGTAAACAGTGATATCTCATAAAACACCTTTTAAGTAGTTAAACAATTAAAGGAAAAGTAGTTGGAAATGTAAACATACAGGAAAACCCCTCGGGCTCAGTAACAACAGTAGAATCATCCCCTCGGGCAATATGACAGAACAATGCCAACCCCTAAAGCTATATGTTATATCATAATGGGTATCCGCGCTCACTAAGGGTGTACAGACTCCGGTATAAATTCGGCCTCAAGTCCACAAGACTAGCCTAGCATCAACACAGAATCACATCTCGCCCCTTGATCAGGAAATAACAAACCGTTTATGCATAGCCGATACCAAGCGCTCATATACGCATACAAACGTGTGGAAGGAATTTAAAGGGTTATATTTCAAGCTGAATCAATGATGTATGATATGAATTCAAGAATGTGAAGTTATTCCTAGAGGTTTTGCTGCCTCCTGAGGATAAGTACAGAAATCTCCGTACCGATCCGTGAGACTTTACAAAGCCTGCTCATAACTCATGAGACCTATGTAACCTAGGGCCTAATACCAACTTATCACGACCCTAAAACTCACCCCATCATGATGACACCTATCGTGAAACTAGGCCAGCTGACACAACTCCCAAATTAACCATTTAATCAATAACAATCATTTTAAAGCCTTTAATTAATAAGATATCTCATAATGTAAGTCTAGATGAATAGTACAGAATAAGTACACAAGCCCGACATCGGGGTGTCACAAATCATGAGCATCTACTAAGGTCTAATTACAATAAAGATTCTAAAAATGTACTAAATATGGTCTAAGGAAGACAAAAGGGAGAAAAGCGGTGCTGCGAACATCGTTCTTCTACCTTGCAAACTCTAATGACTCTACCAATAAGCAATCAACACCAACTATCGGGCTCAAAACTACCCAAATCTGCACACAAGGTGCAAGGAGTAATGTGAATATGCAAACTCAGTAAGTAATAAAAGCAAATGAAAGGTGAGTCGTAAGAAAACACGTAAGCCACGTCATAACACTACAACAAATGCAGTACATTTCCAAAATAGTATAGAAATCATTTACTCAGCAAATCATGCTCAGTTTCAGTAAATCCTTTTAAAACAACTTTCAATAGTTTCAGAAGAGTTATAAACAATGAGTAAAAATGATAGAACAGTAAAAATCCCCTAGGGCAAAACACGTACCATTAAATGCTCTTCGGGCATAATATCAACATAATCAGCCCCTTGAACTACCTCATAATGACTCGTAATCAGCCCCTCGAGCATAACATTAATCAAGAACCGTCCATCGGGCTAAACACTAGATCAAGAATAGCCCCTGGGCTATATCATATCATTCACACTGGGTACCCACACTTACTGGGTGTACAAAGTCTGGGAGGGGCCCCTTACGGCCCAAGCACAATATCAAGCTATCTCGTGGCGTAACACTCAATTAATTAGCCTCATAACAAGCCACCTCGTGGTGTAACAACTCACACTGGGTACCCACACTCTCTAGGGGTATACAGAGTTTGGGAGGGGCCACTTACGGCCTAAGTGAAATATCAAGCAATTTCGTTGCATAATCAATAGGATCTCGGCCTCATATTAAGCCACCTCATGGCGTATTAATCAAGCCCTCAGCCTCATAATCATAATTCAGTACAACACTGTTGCTGCGCGTAGCCCGATACCATAATAACCTCACAACACAGGCCCTTGGCCCTACTCAGTTAGAAGCCTCTAAAAGCCAATCGGGCATAGTACATATGATGCTCAGCCCAAAATATTATTTAAGATGTCAAAACAAAGTAATCATAGCAGATTTATGAAAACAGTAGAATACAACATGACTGAGTACAAATATGAAATCAAACAGTGAGAAAATTGCAGTAAAACTCCTTTAAGGGACCCAAACAGTTGGCACGAGGCTCAGATATGGCTTTCGGCCCATAACATGATAATAGCAAATAGTTTTCAATCAAATACACGGTAAAGCAACCGTACAGGAGAGACTAAGTCATAACCCAATGGTGCACGACCACATGCTCGTCATCTAGCATGCGCGTCACTTCGAAATAGCAAAACGATGTGAAATTCAGGGTTTTATACCCTCAGGACAACAATTACAATAATTACTTACCGCTATCCAGTTGAAACTCTAGCTCGCAATGCATTTGCCTCTCAAATTGGCCTTTAGATGCTCCTAATCTATCCAAAAATTGATTTGTACCATCAAGATATTCTAAGGGAACAAATCTCACTCGGAAATAACCAATTTACATCAAGAATCCCGAAATTGACGAAACCCGAACCCTAGGCCCACGTCTCGGAATTCAAAAGTTATACATCGATATAACCCTTATTCTGCCACGCGTGCATGCATACCAAAAGTACGAAAATCGGATCTCCAATCATTACTCAAAGATCTCCAATTAACCAAGCCCTAATCCCCAAATCTACCACTGATTCTCCCTTAAATTTCAAGCCAACAACGAAACAATCACTATAATAACTAGCTTAGAAACCAAGGACCTTACCTCAAAGAATCCTTCTAGAAATCTCCCTTGAAATGGGTCCCAAAAGCTTCACCCGAATGAAATATTGAGAAAAATGGCCAAAAAGCATGAAGGCTGAAATATGTATCTTCTGACCCTAAGATTCTGCTCTTGTGGTCCTTTTTCCGCTTCTACGGTCTAACCCTCTACATGTGCGATGTTCACTTAAAAGCCCATTACCGCATCTGCGATTAAACGCCCGCACTTCCGCTATCGCATGTGAGCTTTAATAGTCGTTTCAGTGGTTCTAGCTGACCTCCCTCTTGGCCGCATCTGCAGCTCCATCTGCACTTTTATGAGTCCGCACCTACGGTCCCCTAGCCACAGGTGCAGTTATGACAGCAACAGAAAAACATCAACTGCAAACATAACTCAAAATCTTTCGTCAATCATTTGAAATCATCCTGAGGCACCGGAGACCTCAACTAAAAGCACAAATAAGTCATATACCACTATCCAAACTTATACCAATCATAAAAAACCTCAAACAATATCGAATCAACCAAATCACATTGGATTCAAACCTAAGGTTCCAAAATCTTTCAAATTCTTCTTTTGATGAAAACGTCTATCAAATCACGTGCGAATGACTTGAAATTTTGCACACACATCCCAAACAACACAACGGACCTACTGCAACTCTCAAATTTCATTTCGATCCCTATATCAAAATTTGATTTATCAACCGCAAAACGCCAAAATTCCAATTTTGCCAATTCAAGCGTAAATCTAATACGCACCTCCACAACACGTTCTGATAACACTCATATGTCCCAAATCACCTAATGGAGTTAACCAAATCATGCAAATTTCAATCAGAGATCATACACTAACAAGTCAAAGCTTGGTCAAAGCATTCAAAATTTTAAGCTTCAAATTAAGAACTGTTCTTCCAAATTCTTTTCGATAACCCTAAAAACCAAAACTGACAATTTACATAAGTCATAATACATCACACGGGGCTAGCCATGCCCAAGATCTTGCGAGCAAAGTGCAAAAGCTCAAAACAATCGGTCAGATCGTTATATTCAGCCTGCAAGATCAGATTATGCCTGCATCTCTGGTGCGGAATGACTTTAACATGGCAAATGAACCAACGAAGGGAGAAATAATCTTGCCTATAAACGTAGTTGGGACCATACAAGACACCAGGTTTCATGACAACGAAGAGGTATAATGTACTCATCGGAAGGTTATCGATACGTAATATGAGGGTAATGCCTTAGACTCTTCATCAGATGATGAAGTTCCCAGTAGAGGAAGGAGTGAAAACAGTCCACAGCGAACACCATGATGCAAAAGAGATGTTCACAATTGAGGAAGTGGTGTCGATACTGGAACCCATGACCTCGAAGACGTCGACCTCCAAAAGTAAGCATATGGCTAAGCAGTAGTCACAACTCTGAGCCTCTACGAAAGTGGAATAACAGGTAACCGAAGGTGAAAAAAGGAATTCCCCAAATCCTCGAACCCTCATAAGCCCGATGCTATCAAGCAACGGCTAAAATGAAAGGTACACGTGGGAACAAGATTATTTCCCGCTCTTTGAAAAAAAACTCATTTAGTTTCTTGTTGATGATATATATCACATTGCATAAACATGATAAGGACTCCACTCAAATTATAAATAGGTAAAATAATTAAAGCTTAAATTGATGATATGACCGAATAAGTCCATATGCGCAGAGGACCACTTTAAATCATTTGCAGGAAATAATCAACATATCGGGGAAATACTACATAAAGCAAAACCTGGAGAAGCGTTTCTTTAGAGTTGGCGTGGCTGAGTCACTTGGCCTTCGTGGTATCAAATCGGGGCATTAAAGTCATCCCCGACAAAGTCATGACTTTTGGAAGGGTAATGGTCATGGATAGAAAGACCTAGGAGTCATTAGTAAGGGATCTCAAGAGCTCGGCAAGATGGAAGATGTCAAAGATCGTGAAAGCATGTGTTACACTCTTTTGCCCTTAGCTCAAATTTTGTCCCAAAAAGGTTTTACCGGCAAGGTTTTTAACGAGGCAACACATATATGTTACCTAAGGAACAATCGACAAATGTTCAACGCTTATTTTTAATCAACCTCAAATACTGGAGGGTATCACCCTTGGAGGTTACAATTATGAGAAACATAGCTCAAGCTTAAGCGGGCCTCGGTAGGAGAACTTTGTAATTGGCCAAATTGTCAAACGAACTGTGTCAATATAGAATAGTTGAAGCCCCGGTAGCAAAACATGTATGCATGTATCGACTATATGAAAGAACACTCAGGTTATATAAAAAATACCTTGTGTCTCATACAAGCTCTACACTTACAATCCTACGGGAAACTGCTTAAAGCCAGTTTGCCGTGAAAATTGTAATAACAATTAAATTTGTTGATGGGACTCTAAAAATAAGTGATCTATTTTTATGCTACTTGTTGAGCAGTTGATGCTAGGTATATGAAGTTTAGAGACAAAATGTGAGCGAAAATAGAGTTATAATGAAACCGATATGCTAGACGGGCGGGGTCTCGGACTTATCGATACAGGTTCTCGAGGCCGATTCCTAGGCCCATGCTCGAGTAATTAGTGATAATCAGGGAAGGGATAATAGTTATAAAACAATTAGCAAAGTCTCTTTATGTCCAATGATAAGCAATAAATGAAGAAGAAGTATGAAAATGATAAATAAGAGCAATGATATCGAGAGAGTATGTTAGAGAGAAAAGAGAGAGAGAGTTCTGGTATATTTTGTGTGAAGTAGTTGGAACAACCGTCCTTTACAAAGTGTTAAAGACCCCCTTTATATAGGAGACGAATATGCTCATGGTAAAAAATACATTAATGGAAAAAGGTATGGATGGGATAGCTAGCTAGCATGAGGATGTACGTTCAGACTAACTGCTTCAAAACAACATGACAGATTTATCAACCCCGACTACATTCCTTGGGAACTCCCATCTTTCCTAATACAACCGTTGGTATGCACTGCCCTGAGGTCGAAACTCGACAACCTTTGAAGGCGAATCTCAACCTTGGTCTCGAAGCATATTTGCATGGCACCCTAATGACGGAGAAATCGGGCCCTCCCAATTTTGCCGTACACAAATCCAAAATATAAAAACACCCCGAATACTCGGGGACTACCATCAAAACTCAAATTAATAAGACCTCAAAGAGTCACCCCTTTGAAACAAAGGCCAAGGCCAATATTTTTGGGCTTTAACTTCTCGAACAAGTTCAAAAAGATATCCAAAAATAAGTTCAAGTGACATACCCAAAGGCTACGGTCATACTCAAGACTATAGTCATATAAATGCTACGACCGAATAAAAGACTACGGTAGTGTAAAGTCTATGGCCAAATAATGTGGCTCGGAGATGTCTGACTTTTGACTTCCGCTATGAGTTAAAAGGCCTTCAAAGACTTTGTAAAATCCGGTAAAATTAGGCTACCCTTGATAAAAGTAAAACATAAAGGGCTTTCATAAATTCAGCCTTCAAAAATCCCAAAGGGTTCGATAACATCGGCTCTTGAAACACTTCAAGAGGTGTTTGATTATGTTGATACAAACAAATCACTAATAAGTTCCAATATGTCGAACCTTTGAAAAACCTACGGGTGCAAAAAATACATGCTGAGGCATAATTACATTTTCACTAAGTCTTTTAAGCCAAATGAGGGAAAAATTATATAGTCATTCTAAGAGGCAGAATCCGTCCAACTTAAGAGCCTAAGGGCCGATATATAAGAGCCCAAGGGCAAATATATATAAGTCTATGGGCAAATATGTAATGACCCAAAGGCAAACATATAAGAGCCTTAGGGCAGATATGTAAGATCCCAAGGGCCAATATATAAAAGCCTAAGGGTCGACATATAATAGTCTAAGGGCCAACCTCGAAAGGCTTAAGGGCCTAAAAGTTATAGTTCATGAGTCTCCTATCATTTCAATTCGGACTAGAAGGTCACAATATCCCGAGCCCATAACGAATTAATTTGAACTCATCTCGAAATTATCTAAGGTTTTATAATATCCCAAACCAATCCTAGAACCAATCATTCAAATGATGTGTTCCATAAATAAGGAAATGTTGAATTCAGGCCATGTTGAAACCAGCATTAGCCAAAGACGAGATAAAATTTCCCCTCGTATTTCCAAAAAGATGATTAAAGGAAATATTTACACAAGAAAGGCATACGAGGAAACAATATAAAGTGATCTGCAACTACTTCGGGGTCGCGTCCTTAGCAACCGCATCTTCTGGAGTTGCGTCTTCTAAGGCCTCACCGTCGGGGACTTCATTCACGTGTCCTTCACTTTTGGAGACACCGGATGAATTTTCATCAAATAGTAGAACAACCGCCTTTTTTTTCAAAATCTTCTTCACTTCACTATCGGCCAAAAGGTTGAATCTACGAGTATGTATCTCCTCGAGGATCATTCTGTAGAATTGTCTCCTAGCATGGTCGAGGGAACTTGCTAACTTAACCTTCATTGTATAAGAGATCTTCTTTGCCAGAGCATTAGCGTCCTCGACATCGGCTCTATGTGAAGCCATAATTACTGTAGCATCAGATTTAGCCTTGGCCAGCTCAGCAGCAGATTTGACTTTAAGCTCATCGATCTAGAGGCCCTAAGCTTGGCTCTACTTCTTCGTACTTCGAAGTTGGCATTTGAGCGAAGCTAACTTCTCTATTAGATTTTCCTTCTCAGAGGAGAGATTGTCCATGCATTTCCTCAACCCTTGGGTCTCATTTTCTTTCATCTTAAGCTCCTCCCGAAGCTGCACCTCCAAGTCAGTCTTTGCTGAAACTGCAAAATGGAAAATGTCAATTGCTAAAACAGACTAGTGCGTAGCATACCTTCAAGGGTTGTATTTCCTTCTACACATACTCGGCTCGACCTTGGCATACCTGCTTCAACTCTACTCGAAGATTGTGGATATCCATCTATTTCTTAACAAAGAGGTTTTTGGCAACATCCCTCACTTAGGAAGCCTTTTTAAGCTCAGCCTCGTATGTAGCACGTTCAGTTTGGGACTCGGAAAATGCCATTTTATAGAGCACCACAACCTTCATATAGAAGAAGGAAAGAAGATTCAGAACAGGTAAAACAATGGCGCAAGCTAAAAAAATAAAAAAAAACTCACTTGTTCAAAAATGAAGAAAGCATCTGGGTCGAGACTATCTTCGAGCCCTGCAAGACATTCTCGAAAGATATTGTGCCCCTCATGGCTTTCCTCCACTTTGGAAGATATAAAAATTTGAGCCTCATTAATTTTTCCTTCGGAGAACTCAGGGCCAAGAGGAGAATCATCCACATTGGTTACCTCAAGTAATCTAATCGAGGAATTCTCTTTTACTTGAAGAGGCTTAGGGTCCGGACGATTGGCCTCGCCCTCCAAATGATCTCCCAGGCGAGGTGCCTTCTTTATGGACTTTGGTTCAGGGACTTTGTTTGAACTCCCATCGGAGATTTATTCATCTCTAGAATGAGCCGCATCGACCACTACCGACTCGATAGGCTTTGAAGCATTGGCATTCTTTGTTTTATAATTTACTAGTAGGCAATAATCATCTTCTTCTTCCTCCTGGTCCCGAAGGCATTGAGCCGTTTCCAGGGATAAGGCTGTTACAACGGCCTTAGCCTTCCGAGTCAAGCTTTTCTTTCGCTTCGAAATTTTGTTAGATGACTCACTTCTCTTTTTTCTTTCCTTAAAAGGATTCAAAGCCTCCACTTCAGCAGCTAGGGCCGGCCTCAACTCAACAACGTCTCTAAGACCTACATGAAATCGAGGTAAGTATGCCATAACAGAAGTGTAGGAGAATAAATGAGAGAAGTCAGTGTGGTTTTTGGTATCTCATCCACCCTAGGACAGATCTCGCCAACAATGCTCCGAGTAAAAGGAGGCTAAGGTTAGATTTTGAATCCAACCCTTAAGGTCTGGGACACCACCGAGAAACCAAGTAGCGTGTACGCCATCGTAAATAGGTCAGATCAAATAAAAATACAAAATTGGGGAAATAAAAAAAGGAGGGGATACTCACATTTCATGTTTCACTCCTCAGGGAATGGCATCCAATCTGAAGGAATCAGATTGAAGGTCTTGACACAGACAAGTTCATCCACCCACGGTCTTTGTCCTCATCGATACTAACAGATAGAGATGTTAAGGATCGATATTAAAATTTTATTAACCCCCATGATAAAGTCAGGGATTGTACAGTCTTATCAGATGATCAAGGGTAAAGTAAATCCCCTCATTTTGGTTCGAAAAGAACCTAATTAAGTAATAATTTCCTTGAAGGAAGGATAGATCTAACGGAGCATTACTTGATACAGTTGGCAAATGTCGAGGATAATAGAATCTGTGGGACCTTGGGTCGAAATTGCAGGGCCTAGTGTAAATGGGTTAGTATTCCTTTGTTGTCCCATTTATAATCTTCCTTTACTTTCTTGAGCTCAGCTTTGGTCATTAGACAGACACAACGAGACATGGGCTCGCATCGACCTAGCATGGAAACATGTTTTTCGATTTTGAAATCGGAGGTTATCTTGCACGGTAAGGGGATGCACTCCTCAATACGATGAGGTACTACTGGTTTACTCTTAGATGATCGAGAAGATGAAGCATCTTTTTCATTTTGAGGAACAAATTTAGATGTTTTATTCATCATTATGCAGAAGATCCGAGAAAGTTTTAAAATGTTGTTAGAAAAGAGAAGGGAAAGCTCAAGGAAATTGAAAAAGGCTAAGTGGGACTTCGAAAGCAATATAGGAATAAGATTTGTAAGGTTGTGGGATCTAACTATTTATAAAGATTATCTAGGCGTGCCGAGGAAGCCAAAAGGTCGACCGTTAGCCACCCCCAATTAATGATTTTGGGAATCATATAGAAAGAAAATTTCCAGTCACTTTAGCCACCTATATAATGATATTGGCGTCCGGATCAAGGCACTGGGGTTAATTTGTCAATAATCATTAAAGGCAGTCTACAGGTCAAATTCGAGAAAGTATCCCCTCGTCTGCTAAACCTATGGGTTACCCGAGTTCGAGAAAATTCTCACTCGGGGACATCTACAAAGCTTAAGGGCTAATTTTATTTCGAGATCGATCAAATACTCACTCAAAATTTTCACAAATGAAGGCAGAATGGAATTCAACACGAATCAAAGATGAAATAAAAAAATTCTTATATTTTACAAAAGATGTTTACAAAGTCCACGAGGGGCCCTTATAGAGAAACAAAGAAGCGAAAACAAAGTCGAGAACCTAATAAAATTTTGGGGTTATATCCTCGAGAGAGACATCTTTGGGAACCTCTTCCTCGGGGACTCCATCTCGATCTTTAGAGAAAATTGTGGCCTGGTGAAAAAACTTGGCGAGTATGGGTCTTGTTAGCACAACTATTTCGAAGCCACTTCTTAAGAAGTTGTATCAGTGTGGGATGAAAAAGTTAGTAGATGATAGCGCTGCCTCATTCCATGGAAAGTAAGGGAAATGAAGAACCACACTAGGTTAAAGTTAAGAGAGATGAGCAGTAGTGTAAAATTCATATATCTTATGATATGGGGAGAATTCAGTGCCCTTGTCTCGTTGTTTCGAGCCAACAACAACAACAACAATAATTGAGTATAATTTCACTTAGTTGGAAAAGCATTAAAAAGGGAGACGTGACACAACTGATAAAGTTGATGCCATGTGACCTTGCAATCACAGATTTGAACAACAAAAATATGTGATTAGAGGAGGTTATATAGAAGGGAAAGTGCTAAAGGTTGATGAAGAAATAATGAGAGTAGTTTTTGTTCAGACGAGTGACCCCTTATTTATAGACAACAACAAAATTGGTGGCACATTCAATGCTTTTGGGGAAACGGACTCGCAGTGCATTCAATGCTTCCGGGGAAGTGAACCGATGGGATATTTCGATTACTTCATATGACTACATCAAGATCATAACATCATCGTGAGAGGATCGAGAAAATCGAGGCTTGAATCATTTCATTCTAAGAAACATGAGGACTATCTGTATACGGTCAAAATCGAGGAGCATGATTTTTAAAGTTGGGCTATAGGTCAAACCTCGGGAGATACAAAGTGGCGATCGGATCAGACTAAGGAACACCCTCCTTAAGGAAGCTAATTGAAGTCATGGCATGATCTATATCGAGGGCAGCACAATCTCGAAGATAATCAAGAAAGAGCGAGAATTTCTCAAGAACACGTGGACCAAGGCATTAATTAAAAGATAAAATTTGTATGAAATGGTACAGATTCCTACTAGGCCGTTATATGACTGTACCGATAAAATCTTTTACATTTATGAGGAATGTGCTAAATTGGGGTTTTCCCTCCTATATAAAGGGGACCCCAATCATTTACTAAGGCATCAGATCATTCACTGAAATAAAACATTTCTATTCTTTTTATTTAACGTGCTCAATAATTTTATTTTTCAGCTTTACTACTTTTACATTATTGTTCGTACTTTATTGGTCTTAACTGAGCTTGAGGCCCATGTATATCCAAGCTCGAGGCCCCTATTTGGTCTAATATTTCTTCTTACTTAAGCTCAATATTACTCGTTTAATCACTAGTATTATAATATATCTTGTATCTTTAAAACTATAAATTATCTTTAATTGTTATTGACATTTTTCGAGGTAAACACACTCGAAAACAAAACCCAAAATTATATGCAAGTCATAATTCATCAAATAAATCTATTCAAAGTGTCAAAAACCCATACAAAATGCTAAAGCTCGGAATGGTCAATCGGGTCATTACAGATTTTTGTGCGAGTTTAGCTACTCAAATTTTAATGACAAAATTATTACTATGGTTTTGGTTTAATAGGATTTTTATTTTTTGTCATGGTTGAGAGAAAGTAAAGATGATTTCTATTGTTGTATCTAAAACAATGGTGGTTTTAGCAAGAATAACTGCAACATAAAAAAAATATATAAGCTCACTATTTGAAAGAGCTTTAAATATTCTTTTTTGCTTAATTAAACGATTAGACCAAAAAATTGAACAAAACTACTCAAGGATTAGTGGAAAAGTAATTAACCTACACATTTAATATTGTAGTCCCTTTAAACTTTTATGTTAAACTTTTTCTTATGTTACTTATGTAATATAGCTAATAGTGGTATTAATTTTAAATCTTATTAGTTTATCGAAATTCAATACTTATTGGTTTGTATAGATGGAATTTAGACATTGTAGATTGATGTATAATATGAGTCATCCGAGTTGTATGGGGTTGCAGGATGAATTTATTGAAGAGGTTGTTGGCTTTATTAATTTAGAAGCGACTTCGTACATCATAGTTCATGCAAAAAATTTATTCTAATAGGAAGGCTTGTGATGTGTCATTCATAGTGGGTGAAAAGATTCTACTCGAATTTTCTCCCATGAAGGGTGTGATGAGGTTTGGGAAAAAGGGAAACTTGAGCCCTTGGTATATCGGTCCTTTAGAGGTGCTACAGAGAGTTGGTAAGGTGGCCTACAGACTTTCTTTGCCACCCAGCTTATCGAGAGTTCATCCTGTGTTTTATGTTTCCATGCTTCAGAAATACTATGAGGATCTATCACATGTGTTGGATTTCATCTCGGTAGAGTTGAACAGGGATTTAACTTATGTTGAGGAATCGGTGGCCATTTTGGATAGGCAGGTTTGAAACCCGAACTTGAATAATATTGCATCAGCAAAGGTTTAGTGGAGAGGTCAGCTAGTTGAGGAGGCAACTTGAGTGATCGATCATGCTATGTAGAGCATATATCCTCACCTTCTTGATATCCCAAGTATGATTCTAAACTCATTCAAGGATGACGTTTGTTTAATAGAATGTTAATGTAATGACATAGCCGATTATTTTGTGTATTTGAGCCTTATTCCCCTATTTGTTGCTTCTCGTATTCTTTTTTGTTGTTTTGTGACTTTGTAGGATGGTTGGTTTGGTCTCGAGGAGGTTTTGGAGTAAACTGGAATACTTAATTCTATGATTGGAAGCTTAAGTTGTAAAATTTGATTGGGGTTTGACTTTTGTGTAAATAACACCATAACGGAATTTTGATGGTTCCAATATATTTATACAAATATTTTGGACTTAGGCGTACATCTTGAGTTGGACTTGAAGGTCCCTAGGTTAATTTGGTTATATTTCACAAAAGTAGAAATTAAATGTTTTGAAAGTTCATATGTTTGAGCGAGAATTAAGTTTGAGGCTATCGGGTTTGGATTGTTGTACCTAAAATAGGAATAGGTTTTTTGTGTAATTTAGGATTTGTGTGCAAAATTTGAGGTCATTCCGAGCTGCTTAGACATGGTTCGGCATGAGTGTTGATAGTTTGGAAGTTAGTTTGTTCATTAAGATTGAATTTTCGTGTGACTTGTAGTTTTAATGTCAATTTGCGTGATTTGAGGCCTCCAATAGGTTGGTGTTAGGGATTGGCTTGTATGATTCGATTCGATGGGCTCCTGAGAGAGAAAGTTTCAAAGCATTAGAGGTTTGATTGGCAGTTCTGGTGTGATCGCACCTGCGAAGGTTTTTTCTACAGGTGAGAGCTCGTAAATATGGTTATCACAAATGGGAAGGAAGGAGAAATGCATCTCTATTCACAAGTACGAAGGCCCTTGCGCAAATGCGACAGCGCAGCTGCGCGTCCTTGTCCGCAGCGCTACTCTGTAGAAACAGAATGTCTCCATTTGAGTGGAGCTCGTTGAAGCAGGCCTTTGGTTACAAAAATGAGCTCGCACAAGCTCGCATAAGCGACAATTCCTAGACAGTGTATTAAACTTGGGGGTTTGGCTTATTTTATCATATTTTGATATTGGGAGTACAGATTGGGTCGATATTGTGGCGATTTTCACTACTTAGATTGGGGTAAGTGTTCTTGACACAAATTTGATTTTATTTCATGATCGCATATTTTATTTTGGCTTTTGGTTGATGAAATCTAAGAGAGAAAATGTGATTTTTGTGAATAAATTTTGGATAGTAATTATTTAGGATTTGAACCACGATTTGAAGCCAAATTTGGATCAAACTTGCATATTGGGACTTGTGTTAGAATGGGTGATTGGGTTGACTTTTGGTTCATTTTTTGATATATGATAAATATTAGAGCTTTATAATTGGAACTAATTCCTATAGGCATGCTTTATATTATTGAGTTGTTTTCGGCTAGATTTGATCGGTTCAAAGGCTGAATCGAGAGGCAAGCTTTTTTTGTAATGACTTGGCAGATCATTGTTGATTATTTGAGCCTTTTCCCCCTATTTTATTCTCCCTATATGTGTATTTATTGTTATGTGACTTGGGAGATGGCTGGTTTAGTTTTATGATTGTTTTGGATGAATAGCAATACTTAGCTCCTAGCTTATAAGCTTCAATTACAATTGTTGACCAACTTTGAATTTTGTGTATTTGACCTTGAATTTGATATTTCCATTTGTTCTGGATGGTGATTATGTATTTAGGCGTGTGTCTGAATTTGGATTTGGAGGTTCCTAGGTTGATGTGACTCTAATTTATGAAAGTTGGCAATTTGAAGGTTTAGAAGTTCATAAGTTTGACAAATATATGAAATTGTGGTTATCGATGTATGTTAGGGATTCTTATAATTGAAATAGGTTATAATGGTGATTTATAACTTGAGTGTAAAATCTGGGGTCATTCCGAGTTGTTTAGGCATGTTCAACGTAAGTTTGGAAGTTGGAACTTTGAAATAGTTCATTAAGTTTAAATTAAGATGCAATTTGTGGTTTTAATATTATTTTGTGTGATCGAGGCCTCGAGTAAGTGTGTTCTATGTTTTGTATTAGGTTGGTGTGATTGGATGGGTTCTTGGGGGCCTCAATGTGTTTTGGGGCGGTTTCAGACCATTTCTCTAATGTTTGGAGTTGCTGGTTTTTTTGGTGTTCAGGTGTTCTTTGCAATCATGAAATATCTAGCGCGGTCGCAGAGTGTCTTTTGTGGCTAGCATCTTATTGTTGTTTACTTTAGTGAAAGATAGACTGCAATCAAAAAATATGGGGAGCTGAAGCTTCATGTTCGCATTTTCTACGTCGCGATTGTGAAGGTTTTGTATAATGACCCGACCAGTTTTTTTGAGCTTTAATATTCTATTCGGTGATTTGAGACTTTGAGTGACTTCATATTATGTATTATGACTTGCGTGTATGGTTGGTTTTCATTTTCGACGGTTCGAGATTGATTTGGAAGACTGATTTTTGTTTTAGAAGCTTTAAGTCAGAAGTGTTATCGAAAGTTAGCTTTATTTATATTAGGGTCGGACTCAACTTTTGGATGTTGGAATAGGTGTGTTGTGTCATTTGTGGCTTGTGTGCAAAATTTGAGGTCAATCGGAGATATTTTTTTATGAATCGACGTTAGTTTTGGAAGTCATATGTCCATGGATTTAATAGGCTTGGATTGGGTTGCAATTCATAGAATCGATGTTGTTTGAAGTTATTTTTGGCCTCAAGTAGGTATGTTATGTGTTTTGAAACTTGTTGGTATATTCGGACGGGATCTCGGGGGCCACATGTATGAATTGGATTGGAATCAGGTTAATTTTGGACTTAATGCAATGCTTAAGCTGTCGAGGTTCTGGTGCAATTGTACCTGCGCACTTTGGGCCTAGGTGCAGCACTTTGAAGCGGCCTGTGAGCCACAAAAGTTAAGATTAATCTGGCAAGTTGTGATTTCAAGTACAGTTAGTTATCCGCAGAAGTGCAAGCGCAGATGCGCTCAGGGCTCCGCAGGTGCAATATTTTAGGGGCCTAAATGAAGGTTGCACCGGCGATGGAACTTCAGCAAGTGTGGAGCCACAAATGCAGCTGAGGGCTGGCAGAAGTGAAATTCGCGGGGAAGAAATAGTGAGTTCGAGTGTTTTCATTCATTCTTCATCTTTGGGCCTAGATATCTCGATTCGTGGCTATTTTTAGAGGGGTTATCAAGGAAATCATCAAGGTAAGTGATTTTAACTCAGATTTGGCTATTATTCGAGAATCCATCATTGTTTTTTCATTTAATTAATTCTTGTAGTTTAAAAATTCGGGGAAAATTTGTGAAGCTTCATAGACTGAACTTTTGGAATTTGAAAGGCGATTTTAGTTTGCATAAACTTTTGTATTGTTGGACTTGTTATCGAATGGATATTCGGATTTTGTAAGTTTGGTCGACTTCCGAGACGCATTCTTGGGTTTGTCTTTTGATTTTCCATAAAGATTTCGACATTATTATTTTGAATAGTTTCCTATGGTTTGTATTTATGGTATAATTATTTTGTCAAGCTTCGAGCCATTTGAATTTGGATAATTGTGAAAAAGACTTACTAGTGGATTGACTTAGCGTGGTTGAAGAAAAAAACTCTAGTTTAGTGACTTTGAGGTTTCTGAGAACGCTCTCCCTTCTCTCTTCTTTCTCTCTCTAGATTTTGGCGTCTTTTTCTTGAGCTTGGCAGCCATGGCTACTGTGATCTCTGCCCAGCCTTTGGCTGTGGTAGAGACAATCAAAAACACAACTGAACAGCCAACAAATTCAAGTCCCAAACCATCGTACGCAGCCCAGCTTCAACCAAAACAATCTGTCGCGTCGAAGCTCGAATTAGTGCCTGTAGCAGTTAAGCATGGGGAGCCAATGATTGAGTTCACCATGGACAAAGTCAATAAATTTACTAGATAAGAAGGACTTCATCAGGCAGTAGTGGTGAAGTTTTCATACGGAAAACCAGAATTACAAGAGATTAGAAAGAGTTTTCCAGTGCAATTCGATGTTCACGGTCGATGTAATATTGGTCTGTTGGAATATCGTCATCTGCTGGTTCGTTTTGATTTATATGATGACTTTGTTAAGTTCTTATCAAGGACGACTGGATATATGAAATAAAAAGGAGACGACTTCTTTTTTAGAACGTTTCATGGACACTAAGCTTCAATCCAAAGGAAGAAACATCCATGGTTGTCGTATGGATCCCGTTCCCATGCCTTCCTCCTAACTTTTTGCCAAAAGATCGCTTTTATCTATTTCTTCTACTGTGGGTAAAGCTTTAGCTATGGATAAGGCAACACAGGAGAGAACTCGACCTAGTGCGGCGAGGGTTAAAGTAATACTGGATCTTATGGACAAACATCTAAGAAAAATCAAGATTTTTATGACGGACAGAATTACTAGAAAATCGGTCGTCCATGAACAAGCAGTTGTATATGATAATCTCCCAAGATTTTTCACCTACTGCAAACATCAAGTACATGAAGAAAAATCGTGTCGAATTTTGAAGAGACAAGCGGACGAAGAAGGGTTGAAAAAGATTCGGTAAATGTGAGTAATCTTCCTGTGATCGATACATCCATGACTAAGCAGCTTCAAAGCGATGCAAGGGAATATATTAATGCAAAAAGAAGTATGCAACTGGAAGATATTGCAACAAAAGAAAGTCTAGGTGAGAAGCAACCTTTACAAATCGAAGGAGCTATTTTATCAACTGGCATACGCTCAAGTCCCATATTTTCCTACGGACCCTCCGGAACCGTCAAATCATGGGTCCAGGTCCGTTTACCCAAAACATTGACCGAAGTCAACTTTGTTCAATTAAATATTAAAGTTCATCATTTTTCGCACTGAATTCAGATTTAAGCTTTCCGGTTATGTTCCCGCACTGCGCATGCAGATCGAGGCGACCCTTAATGAGGTTTTGAAGGCCTCGAAGACACGAAATGAGTAAAGAAATAGGTGATGACCCTTTGGGACGTCACACTAGGCAAGCCAAATTTTAATTTCTTTTCCATTAGTAATCCAATCCATTTCAGCAATTAACGGCAGAAATACAAAAGCAACAAAATTCAGACTACTAAATGAAAGTCTTAATATTATAAAAACTGAATGGAAATGCGGAAAATTCAACAAAAAGCCCTACCAAGACTAGTGTCACGATACTTACAAACTGCTAAGACTACTAAATACAAATGTCTGAAGAGAATATAAACTTGTTGTCTCGACTACAATGAAATAACAGACAAAATAAAGGATAGAGGAGTCGCCGAGCCTGCGGACGTCTACAAGGCTACATCGGGTCTTGCTAGACTGGAAGTCCGCTTCCACACTACTGTTGTTGCTGCTCGAAACCTAGATCTGTGCAAAAATACCACATAGTGTAATATCAGCACAGCCGACCCCATGTGTTGGTAAGTGTCTAGCCTAACCCCAGCGAAGTAGTGACATGGCTAGACTGGAATACCACATAAAACCTGTGCAATTATAAATATACAACGAAATCGAAATACCAAACAAGTAAACAATACGAGAGGGGAACAATGTTGTGGGGAGATAAGAATTTCAGGTAAAAATTGACTAATATGAAGGAAAACCCAACTCATACAACAATAAGGAACAATGATCAACAAGCACACGACATCACCCTTCAGCTTTTATTCTCATCCTTACCATATCAATCGTATCATTAAATCATGTTGACGGCATCACCCTTCGTTCGTTTACTATCTTTCCTCATGGTGTATAATGAATGATTATCAGTACGGAATGGTACATCGTACGACACGACATCACTTTTTGTGCTTTAGACTCTTTTTCCTCACAATATATAATCAATAAATATCAGTACGGAATGGTACATCGTACGACATGGAATCACACTTCGTGCTTTACACTCTCTTTTCTCACAATATATAATCAATAAATATCAGTACAGAATGGTACATTGTATGACACGGCATCACCTTTCGTGCTTTACACTCTTTCTTCACAATATCAAACAATACACATCACCACGATTCGTGCTTTAACACTCTTCCTCACCCATTCAACACATCACAAACAAGGGCAAGGGAAGAAATATATTATAAATGGAAATCTCGGCAAGGGAACACAAACAAGCAAATTAAAAACCCGGTAAAAGTACAACATCAATAATCTCAACGTCCCGTCAAGGGAAAATGTTCAATAATCAACAACACCCCAGCAAGGGGAAATATCATTAACTTTTTCTCTTTATTCCACTTACATCCCACAATTCACATTATTACTTGAGCCAATGCTCCAAAGATTTACTTATCTCATATACCTTTTTGTATTTCAACTCGAGCCAACGCTCCACAAATTTTAAAAATCACAATCTCTTTACAACAATAGAAGTCATCAATCAAGCGTGGAAGGTATAACAAGAATACAAACTATTCTCAACATAAGGACTCACGGTCATGCTAGATACCAATGTATAGATACTCGTGGCCATGCTTATTCATCGTATTCGTCAATTAGCAAGTGACATATAAGACTCAACTCATATTCCCTCAAGCTAAGGTTAAACCAAATACTTACCTCGATTCCTTGCATTCAGCTCAAGCCTCAACTATGGCTTTACCCCTCGGTTCCACCACAAAAATTGTTTGAATCTAGTCACAAATTACTTAAATACGTCAACAAATGCTAAATGAATCAATTTGAATGCATATGAATTTTCCAAAGTTTAACCCAAAAAGTCCAAAAAATCCCCCAGGTCCCACGTGGTAAAAACTCGAGGTTCAAACCAAAACCCAATTCCCCATTCCCCCACGAATCCATATCTATGATTTGTTATGAAATCGGACCTCAAATTAAGGTCCAAATCCCCAATTTTTGGAAAATCTAGGTTGTACCAATACCCAAATTTTCCCCATTAAAATCTTTGATTGAAGTTGAAATTATTTTAAAAGAAGCTAAGTAGTGAACAAAAAAGTTTGAAATCACTTACATATCATTTTGAAGAAGAATAATCCTTTGGGAAATCACCCCTTATATTTTGGGTTTTTGAAACGTGAAAAATAACTGAAATTCCCGTGCATATATATCCTCTGAAGATTCCCAGCACGGACCATGCAAAAAGGACCGCGGCGGCGCTGGGCTACGTGAAGACCTAAAGGCCTGCAGATCTTAGACATCTCCAGACTGCGCAAAGCCGACCGTGGCCGCACAGCATCAACCGCAGACCGCACAAAGGCGACTGTTGCTGCGTTGGCCCCTCTGCGGCCGCACTAGTTTTCATGTGGACTGCGCTGGAGGGTTCAAAGTCTACAACATTTTCCTAAACCTGCAATACCTGGTCTTTGAAGCTTAAGGTGTCCCCGAACCTACTCGAAGCTCACCCTAGCCCTCGGGGCTAAAAACCAAACATGCACATCTTCTCAAAACCATCTTATAAACTTATTCGTGCGATCAAATTGCTAACACAACATCATAAACATTAAATTGAGCCTCAAAATCCATGATCTCCTCCAAATTTTCGTAAAACATCAAATTCCCATTTTAAGTCCGAAACACGTCAAACGATGTCCATTTTCAACGAAACTTTACAAAAAGCGCTTATACCATAATTAAGACTGGTTCCGGGCACCGGAACCAAAATACGGTACTGATACAATAATATTAATCAAATTTCAGTTCCAGTTTTCTAAATTATTTCTAGAAAACAATTTTCCACAAAAATTCATTACTCGGGCTTGGAACCTCGGAATTCGATTCTGGGCATATGCTCAAGTCCCATATTTTTCTGCGGACCCTCCAGGACCGTTTACCCAAAATGTTGACCGGAGTCAAATTTATTTAATATAATATCAAAATTTAGTATTTTTCTCACATAATTCATATTTAAGCTTTTCGACTATGCGCCCGTACTGTGCACGCAAATTGAGGTAACCATAAATGATATTTTCAAGGCCTCAGAGACACAGAATGAATAAAGAAACAGATGATGACCCTTTGCGTCTCCTCACAACTTTATACCAACTCGTAATGGTTTTAAGTACGTTCTCGCTGTTATTAACGATTTTCTAGGGTTACATGGTCTTGTCTCATAGTTTCCAAAAGTAATGATTTTCCTTAAAGAATAAGATTAAATTTCCATGATTTAAAATCAAAGTGTGTACTCTTTTCAAAAGTCTTAAATGGGTTGGATTGGATGGGTTATGTGGCCTTCTGATCACTCGACTTCTTAAATAATTGACTATACCGTTGTCATGTGAGAGGAGTTTTGCTTCCCTTGGTATTCCACCTCCTTAGGTGGATAGGACTGTCATTTGTGTTTCTCTCCGGAGCACCATGTTAACTATTAAAATGGCTTTAGCCAATATATGATTTCGTCCCAACATTTAGATGTCCTAGCTATGTGGTTTTACTCGTGAAAGGTTGAGATTGGATGCCCTTGTTTTTTGCACATATCATGAGAATATTGATTTGGAAGACCAGTCGTCGTATCATTAGTTCGCTCATATATGGTCAATTATCAGGACGAGCTAAGCTGTTTGAAACATAATAATCCCATAAGTGTTCCACCTCTTTTCATCCTCATGGGCTTGTGCCATATATTCCTTGTGTTAGTTAACATTAAGAGTGTAATTCAACTTTATGTATTGTGAAACCCATATTGCATTCAAGGTGCCAAAAAATTCGCATTCTTGATAATCGTATTTTCCCTACACTTCAAGAAATGACTAGGTCATGTACTTGAATATTCCTCCTTAATGATTCATATTGCCAATGTACTACTTACCCCTGTGGATCATTTGTCTAATAATTGATGTCATCATACTGATTAACCATGTTAGCATTGTTAGTAGCAATTTTCATGTCCCCTAGCATATAACCTCAGAAAGTACTCTGCTCAGCGCATTAATGAATACTTGGATAACTCCAGCCCAATCTTGAACTCTGTATTCCCCATTGCATTAAATTTATTAGTTATTGATGGTCCAAACAAGTCAAATAAGGGTCATCCTCGTGTGATCACATATATTCGATAGGTAGTTTTATGGCCAGTTTATGATAGCACATCTTAAAGTAATCATGAAGGTCACCATGAGTTTTGTTTATGTGATTACATAGAGATTTATAATTCAGGAGGGTGAACTGTTATTCTCAAAATTTTCCCATGTAGTTGTTATGTAAATAGATAATGAAGGGTAAGTAAGTGCATTTCCCGTTACATCGCACTAGGAGTGTGATGTTTCCCCATTGTTGTTCCTCATGAATTTGTGTTTTCACATGTCTATGTCTAAGAAGGTAGGTGGAGATCATTTTTGTATCACCTTTATGTAAATTATTGAACATGAATGTGAATGGATAGTTAGCTTATGCGAGATATCTAGTTGTCATCCTTGTTAGATGAGTTTGTAGGTTGGGGTTATTCCTGTGAATATGTTATGGAAAATCCTTTAAGTATAAGAGGCCACATTGCAAGCTAAGAGTATTCTGGAAATAAGGTATTCTCTCTTGATTGCATAGAAGTTGGTTTTGATTTGAAAGGTACCTTATAGAGGTTATGATATTAAATGTGTGGTCCATGTTCTAGTATCAATATGATAATGAGGAACTTGTAATGGTAATGTTCGTGCTATTGATATATACATTCTGGTGATTTGTCGAGTTGTGGATGAGTTTATGGGATGGTTTTGGTGGGTCCCTAGCTGGTGGATAGCCCTAGTTATAAAGTAGACTCTGCCAAAATTTCTGAAAAATTTAGGAGTTAGTCAAAATTTAGGGACTTGAGGTAGGCGAAAAAAGGGATATTTTGTGTTAATCATTTAGGGCGGACTCTACTCCTCATTCTAGGATGAATGATCCTAAGGGGGAGGGGGGAGAATGTAAGGCCCCGAAAAATTTCGCTATGTAATTTAAGATTTCGTGGTGTCACATAGGATAATTATAATATTTTGTGTGCTTTTAACATGGTGAGCATCAATTTTACTTGGTAAATAAGTGTACGAGTCTTACAGTAATTAATTTGGGGCCCAAGGAAAGGCCTAAGCCTAAATTGAATGGGAAAACTTCATAATAGGCTAAGATTCCAAATGAGGTTTCACAAGTTCTCACTTCGAATAAGAATATCCAAATATGTATACGGCTTTATGAGATTAATAACCTATCAAATGAAAGATCTTTGTGTCTAGTTTCCAACGCTTCAAACCGTTTATTATTTGGACATTCCTACACAAAGTTATGGTCAAATTACCAAAGCCTTGACAAATGCGACCCTATGTCATATATGCGATCGCAAAAACCATTATGCGGTCCGCATACTTGATTTGCGATCGCAAATCTGGTCGGAAACTGGACCAGAGTAGCCCAGTTTTGGGCATCGAGTTTTGCAACGCGTTTGCGGCCAGCATACCCATTCTGCAGTCTATTATGCGACCGCAGACCCGCATTCGGAGGGTCAATCTTCCTATTTTTATAACCAGACCCCAATTTAATATATAGTGTTTGGGGCTTCATTTGGGATCATTTTTCTACTGAATTAAGAGATAGTTGAGAGCATTTTAGAGAGAGGAGGGGGAACCCAACATTCAATCATCCAACCTTTCATCAATCTTCAAGAATCAAAGAACCCAATCACAAGTTCTTCATCTAAGAGGTAATATTCGATACATTAGGGTTGAATTTTGAGTTTAGGGTATAAGATGGGGTATTGAGGTATGATTCTTGGGTGTAATACTACTATGTACACATGCATGTAAAAATTAGGTTTGTGGAAAGAATGTTGAACATAAATAAGTAAATATTGGGTTGGGGAATGAAGGAAACCTTGTAAAAGAGATTTGAAATCAAGATGCTCAACTAGTATTTGATAAAATGCTCAAATGAGCTGAAACCATAAATACCTTCCTTAATTGTGTTCAATTTGTTATGTCTTAAAGTAAATTGTAATTGTTAGAATATTCGACATGTTGTAGTAACTTAAGGAAAGCTTAAACAACGTTTGTATGGCTAAAACTCTATCTTTTAGAAATTGAGCTTCGTCAGTGTTTGTGTGAATACTGTAAGATTAAAGTTGAATTGTTAAATTTATTATTGTTCCACATAAATTTGGGGTTTCTACCTTATATTGGTTAAAGAGGCATTCCAATATAATCAATGTGCTTATCTTGACAACTTGAAAAGGTGCAAGGAATATGAATCATGTATTGAAATGCTTAGACCTTAAATTGAGATTGAAGCTGCATATATTGTTCCATCTATGTGAAGTCTCATCTATGCTTACGATTTATTTGCTCTTGTGTTCACATTTTATCTTAAATTAAAAATCTAACAATGAAATTGGGAATGATGTGAAATGTGGCCTGAGGGGCTGGTATTATTTTGTGTGATTGCCTCAGGGGCTGGTATTGTTCTATGTAATTGCCTGAGAGGCTGGTATTATTCTGAGATGTTGTCCGAAGGGCGGATTTGTTGATACTATGCCCGAGGGGCAAAGCTTATGTGTTTATCTTTCTTACTTTCCTATCATTTACCTATTTAATTGTGTGCTTATGCTTGAATGGCTGATTTTCTGTGCCTACCTATACTAATTACTTGCATTCATTTGCATAATCATTGGAAAAGTCATTGTTAAAGAAGTTTAAACTGAGCTAAGATGCTATAAGAGATGCCACAGCGTCATTGCTTTCTTACTAGTTTTGTATTACTTCTATACAGCATGTTGATGCACTTTACATGATTTCTTATCACTCGGTCTTTAGTTATGATTATTACTCACTGAGTTGGAGTACTCACTTTACTCCCCGCACCTTGTGTGCAGATTCAGGTATTTCTGCACCCGTTAGTTAGTATTGCTTGAGTAGAGGCAGAGTCATTAACGTTTAGCGAGGTAGCTACCCGACGTCTGCAGCACTGCTTTACTCCCTCTTGCTGTCATTAGACTATATTTAGTATATTTCTAGAATCCCATTATATTTTAGACCCTAGTAGATGCTCGTGACTTGTGACACCCCGATGTCAGGCTGCATTCATTTCTGCACTTGTTAAATTTCATTAAATCTGTATTTGTTGGGGATTTATTCTTATAAATGACTTAAATTGACTTACTAAATCGTTTAAAAAGTGAATTGGGTTTAATCGGTTGTCCTCGTCTTCACGAGAGGCGCCATCACGACCGGCTCCGGCTTTAAGGTCGTGACAAGTTCACTAATCTATTTATTAGGGAGGTCGCCCCACATACCCTTAGGGATGCATTGCACATAGAGTTTGAGCAGTTGCATTAGGGGACTATAACGTTCACTGATCTATGATATGAGGTTTGTCTAGTTATCTCGTCATACACCTTCTCTGATTACCACTACTATAAAGAGAATCCATACATTTATTGAGGGACTCGAATATGTTCTCATATTCGGTGTGGTATTGGAGTTTGAGAACGATACTCCATTTTAGCAGGTTGTGGAGATTGCTGGAGGTTGGAGCGTATCTGCGGTATAGAGAGGGAGGAAAGGAAGGCTAACAATCCCTGTGGACCTGGAGTTTCTACTTCTCCCTATTTTAGGGGCATGACATCTCATAGTAGAGGTTTTTTAGTCAGCCAGTTCATTCTGCACTTCAGATTTCATGTAGTGCTCCATCTATCCAAGTGTTCTAGAGCACTTGTTCGAGTTCCACAACCATGTCAGTAGAGATGTTTCTGTGTGTGTGGGGATATCAGGAACATGGTGAGAGATTGTCCCAAACTCCAGATGCGGGTGCCTTAGCGGAATACTCAGGCTATGGTTTCCATTCCAAATACTGCCTGCATAGCCAGCTAGAGATAGGGAACATGTGAGTACAGGGCGTCATAGGGGGAGACAGGGCCCATCATATAAATGCATCGATTATTTTGGGGAATTTTTATTTGGTAGACTGTGTATATCACTTTTTCTTGGTCACTACTGGGGTTCTTGAGAATAAGGTTGACCATCTTTCACTTAATATATGGGTTTTTATGTGATTTTGGATGGTTTGAATATGACTTGCGGTTGAGGTGCTCTACATGCATGTGGAGTCTATTACATGCTATGGTTTTGTTCTACGAGATTGAGTTAGTGAAATGTTTGTTGTTGATGGGATGTATATCCTACTTGTAATTTGAGTTGAGGATAGGATCCTCGTGTTTTCAAATGGATCGACATGTTTGGACTGGCTTTGTTGGAACATGTAAAGGTTAAGTTTTGAAGATTAACAAAGGAACTCAGACATGAACCAGGTCCATCCCAGTGGTCCATCACTCGAGTTCAGAAAAACGGGCAAATTCAATCATGTAGGTTGCACGTGAATGAGATAAGCTTAACTTGGTGTATTTAATATATCCTGATCGAAAAGGTTGCATAATTGATAAGGAGAAGTACTCCTTACTCAAGGATAACATTATCCAAGATAAGGAAGGGATTAGAAGTTGAGATCGACTAGAACTATTCCATCACGGAAGAGTTGCATCAGAACACTAGTTATTTCTTCATTTACTAACTCAATAAATTGTAGAATGTTCTCACATTATAGGTGTTGCATAAAAATGCATAAGTTAAATGTGAATTGATAACAAAATAGCAAGGTTTTTTAAAGGCAGTTCATGTGTGATTCAAGTGTGCAAACCTGAAGATATACGAACCAGATTGAAGAACCAGCTCCATAATGAGTTTCACGTGTCTTTCTTTATTTCTAGTTCAATTGTAGTAGGTGATTTTATATTGTACCTTTTAGGTTATATAAAAGAAATTGTGTTAGGTACCTAGAGTGGTCAAGTTAGAGTTAACTTGAATTTGTCGCAACAGTTAAGGCTGTGTGTCACAACGGGATTAGAGTTAATTCTAGGTTTACAAAAGAATTTTTGTAAATGAAGTTTTTGGCTCAATGATTTTAGTGGAAGTTTTGAAAAATCCTACTGAGTAGTAGGTTGTGGTTTTTTTTACCTTTTGAGCCAGGTGTTTTTCACTTAAAGATTTTTCTGTTCTTTATTTTCTTGTATTTATTATTCCGCAACAGTAACAGTTGGAACACATGGAAGAACCAAGTCCTTTAACCGAAAAATTGCTCACCACAAAAATTACCCCCCCCCCCCTCCTTGTGTTGTATTGACGTATTAAACATCAATTGGTATCAAAGCCAGGTTATCCTTGAAGAGGCTAACACCTTAGGAATAGATCAAGATGAGTGCACCACCTGGAAACTAGGAAGGGCAATCCAGCACTAGGCGTCCACTCTTTAATGGCCAGTACTACTCTTGGTGGAATAATAGAATAAGAGATCATATCATCGAAGAAGACTATGAGCTATGGGAAATTGCATTTATGGTCCCCTGGCTACCACAAAGACGAATGGTGAAGGAGTAGAGGTGCCAAAAACTAGAGCTAATTGCACTGTTGAGGATTGTTGATACCCAATTTTTTTTCTGTATATTTTAATATGTAAAATACTTTGAAAATAATATATTTATGCATATAATAATATGTCCAAATGTTTCACTATTTTTACCTTAATTATTAAAGATATTTAGATCAATTTATTGCCTTATTTTATCTATAAAACCCATATAATTATTCTAAAAATTATCATTTTTGGTGATTCATTATTGGATTCTCATATTCATGCTGGAGTATATCCAAAATAATTTTTTCATATTTTTTACAAATTTATTTCTCTTTTTAAGCTAAATTGCATATAATTGCAATATTAGCCTCTTTTAAGATTTAATTGCTTTTATATTTATAAAAATTAAGTCCAATATTTTTAAATTAAATATTATAGATTATAAATAGTTTTTACGCTTTTAATGTTTTTTTAGAAATCAATTTGCTATTTTTATAAAATTAAAAGGGGAAAACTAGCTATTTAAACGATAGCCCCATTTGTATTTAAATTATAATAAAATCAATTCCCAACCCAGCCAATTTTTAATTAAAACACCTGACACCAAATCCCAGATCCGCCTACCCAACCCAAACACCCATTAAATCCCAACCGTTAATCTAATAGATCAAGGCCCCTCATAATTCCTTTCCCTTTTTTTTTAATATAACAACCCCCAAAACCCTACCCCATTCTTTCATTTCAGCCATCCGTGAATTCCCTTCTTCCGCAACTCTCTCTGGGCCTCTCTCCATCTCTATCCGCTGACATCAACTACAACCCTAAAAAACTCCCAAATTCATGGCTTCCAAAGTCATTGGAGGTCTGTATCCATCTCGCATGGCTTCTACGCGTTCGATTATTATGGTTTCAAGTCTAGTTCTTGAAAGAGCTTGGTCTAGACCTTGGCCGATTTCAGTTTACGACTGTTCTCTGATCGTCTCTAACCTTTCTCCGGCCAACCATGGCTATTCAAGTCTGACTCTTTACTCTCCTGCTTAGATCGATGGTTTTCAAAGCCTTTCTCCCCACTTGGGATTCCTAACCCTAACCTTCAAGGTTCTCTCGATTTCTCTTAGATTTGTTTCAGACCTATTGCTTGTCTAAACTTTTAAGCGTCTTTCTCGAAGTTTCTTTTAAAACCCCGCTTTCAAAATGCTTTATCCTTCTGATTAAGGTTCTGTTGAGTTATTTCGAAAGTTTTCTTTGATTTTTTATATGTTTTGCTAGGTTTGCTCGTATTATCCTTCTGCCTGAGTTCGCATGTTACAACCCCTAGTTTCTTTTAACTATTTATTAAATGAATGTTTGTTTGCTTGAGTTTTTGTCCAATCTGTCTATTTATCGTCTTTTTTAAAACCCTTCAATTATGGAAATTCTTATAGTTTTGGGTCTGAGACTGTTCATTTAAGTGCAGAAGTTCTTTTTCAAAATCTCTCCTTCCCTTTGTGTGATTCTCTTGATTCTGGGGTTCTATCTTCTCTTTAATTCGCCTATGTTGAAAACTCTATGTATATGCTACGACATGACTCTGAGCTCCCTGTTTCTTCTCTTGATTTGAAAACTTCTCTATAGACTTTCGATTCTCCTATTTTAACTTGGTTTATCGGCTTATTCATGGGAACTCATGTTACCCTCCTTAAATAAATAATTTTGAATCCATGATTCCCTGATTTACCATGTGCTAATTTTCGATAGTGTTTTCTTACCTTATTTGGTCAACCAAGTATTTTGCCGATTCTTTTTTCCTTAATTGAACCCCTATGTACTTACTCCGAATTTTTTATTCTGTACATGATGCTCTACTTGATTCCTTTCCTTAAAATTTTCTGCCTACCGTTGGTTAATTACCCCTTAATTAAAGGGAGTACTTACATTGATTGGATTCTGATTAGTACTTGGTTCGATAATCACTATACAATTGTTATTCTTGCTTTATTTTGCATTGTTTCAAACTACTCTATATGCATACTCTCTTATTAATGCAAAGACACGAACACTTTAGTTCTAAAGTCATATTTACACTCAAAAACATTCTCTCTTGCTTTACTACTTCTCTTGCTGGCTTAAAGCCAAAGCTATATTTCAAAAGTCCGGCAACATTCCTTTACTACATTTCGCTCCTTTGAACTGGTATGTTCTAGTTAAGAATTCAGCATCAATAACAACATGATTACTTAATGTTCTAGCATTCTTGTCTGCCTATGCTTGGATCTAATTCAGTACTTTTATTTAGCATGCTGTAATTTATTTTCTCTTGTTCTGAATCAATATATTATGAATCCTAAATCCCTACCCTAATGTGTTTGATAATTATGGTTTGTCTGTGGCATGACAACATCGAATATTGCTGAACATGACTCAAACTTGGTCCTCCTAGGATCATAACCTCTATGCGATCCTTATATGCTATGTGTTCTGGTTGATTTACAAGCATAAAAGCATCCTTATTGTTGTGCATGCCTTGAATTGACTCATGCCTAAGTATATAGGCCCCTTGCAATGGATTCCCAATCCCCTGCCCCTTTGGAGTGAAATTATCAAACTCTTTAAAGTATTAATGGTTGTCTCTCATCACCTATTTCCCTTTTCTTTGTTCCCTTAGATTTTAAAACTCAGTTTCTGCACTTCCACCCTCTCTTAGATTTAAGTCATGCCCCCTTCATGTGATCCTTGCCTTGGGATCCATGAGCTCCCTCTGAACTTGGACACATGAGGGCTAGCATTTCCAAACTATAATTGTCCCCATTCTGGTGATGTAATTTGTGTGTGAGTACCGCCCGGAGTCCTATTGAGGCTCTTAGGAACTCTGACACACTCAAGTTTGAGAAAGGCTTTGAAGCAATGGCATCTTAAGGCAATATTCCATAGCTCAAGTAGGAACCAAGAAGCGGACCTCCTCTAGTTGTAATTTTATGAATTTTGATATAATTTAATATTCCTGGTTTGTAAGAATCCGTAATAAACGTTTGGGCGCTTGCTACTAAAAAAAGGGTTAGGTATTTATGCATGTCATGGGTAGAAATCGTGCCTATTGGACTATTTTGATTTTTTTCATTTTCAAACAACATTTAGGAACCATGTATAGGGTATTTTAATGCTACAAGCTGCATTTAGAAACCATGTCTATAGAACTTCTTGTTTATCTTCATATCTAGATAACCTGCCTGTAGGGGTCATCTAAAATTCTGCACATTTGTCACCGTAGATATCATGTTTTAGCGCCAAATTGATTATAACCTAGTAGCATGTTGAAATCAATAACATATAGAAATCATGCCTATAAGGCTCCATAATCATAGTCATGTTCGTTTCTACTCACATGCAATGTTAGGATCTAAAATCAACAACGTATAGAAATCATACCTGTCACAACCCATTTCCGCAATAGGTCATGATGGCGCCTGACATCATTGCAAGGCAAGCCAACGTGAAGATATAATCATGTTCTCATTTTTACTATTTACTAAAAATAAGTGAAACAGATTACTCAAATTAAAGCTAGGACCAGAAATGATTAATAGTGTATATAAAAAAGATTACACAACCCAAAAATGAATGTCTACTACTGTGTGTGCCAAGACCTGGTGTCACAAGTTATAGGCAACTAGTAGAATATACAAAAGAAACACACTAGTTGGGTTGTTGAATGGAATGGAAGGAAAGCAGCTCAGCATAAAAGTCTCGGGTCTGCTCAAAAACGCGCTCCAGACTAATAACCAGATCCACTTGTCTAAGACCCTATACAATTAAGTGCAGAAGTGTAATATCAGTACATAAACAACATATACATAGTAAGTATCCCGTCTAATCTCGAAGAAGTAAAGAAGAAAGATCGACTCGATACTTACTAAGGTCAAATAAATGTGAGAAAATTTATGATAAGCGCGGATATCATAAATCATTAACATTTAATAATCACAAAATACAGTTTTTCCCAAGCATTTACATAGTCGTTTACCTATAGTTTAAGAACATATGTAATTCAGTCCTTAGAGAGTTTCTACGTAAAACATACGTAGATAATTACTGCGAGACGTACGGCCCAATCCAATATAACAGTAAACTATGCACTGCCGAGGGTCGACCGGCTCAAACCATAGATGCATCTAATAACCCGCTCGTGTATCATCCATGCGACGCGGTCAAATTTATATAAACAAGCACCCTGCTTGCAAATTATCCATGTGACGAAGGTACACATTAAAGCATGCATTCAAACAGCCAATCAAGACTTCATTAGAGAAAAATGATGTTTACCTCCTTTAGAAATCCATTCACCATTTCAACATGATTTAAGCGTGTTTAAATTGAAAATTAGATTCCAAATATTTTAAGTAGAGCATGCTTTTGGGTCCTAAAATACATGTACTTATGTATAATAGTAGCTACGCACGGACTTTTGTCGCATAGTACTTATGTAGCCTCCACATGGAATGGCAATTAATTGAATTTTTGATCCCATGGGGACAATTCCCTCTTACAAGGTTAGAAAGAAGACTCACTTTGCTCCAAAGTGCACTTCAAATGCCAAGAACAAGTCCAAGCCCTCAATTCGAAGTCGAACGATCCCAAACTAGTTAAATGAAGTAAGAACTAGTCAATATTGACTTAAAAGATCAAGTTCTAGCTACTTAAGCCCTTTCCCAACCTTTTAAACAAGTTTCCTAAATTCCAACCCAGGGACCACGTGCCCAGTTTCTGAGATTTTTCGAAGGAAGTTGTTCTTTATAACCTAAGGATTAATAATATCTGATTTTAATTTATTTCATAACAAATTTCGTGATTGAATACAGGTTTTACTAAAACCCTAGGGTTAGCTCTAACCTCTATGTAATCTCCAAATCTTTAGGTGTTAATCTACCCAAAACTCAAGTATTAAACTTGCATTAAGTAGAAATCATTTATCTCACGATGATATGTTGAAATCCTTTCTTTGAATGCTCCAAAATTGCTCAAGTGTAGAGATAAAATGAAATAAATTGCATAAGTCTCGTTTTTAAAAGTTGTGTCTAGGTCTCTGATGTCGCATTTGCAATACTAGGTTTGCGATTGCAAAGTCGCAATTACGACAATATGTTCGCAAATGAGAACTAGGTCTCCCTCTGCCTTGATCGCAATTGCGATAGAGGGGTCTCGAATGCGAACCATGTTGTGTTCGCAAATGCTAAGAAAACGTTGAAATTGCGACCAATGCCCCCAGCCAGCCTCATCGCTAATGTAATAACTCCTTATCAATTGCGAGATTGCAATTGCGATAAAAATCTCACAATTGAAAACCCAATAGAAGTAGCAGCAAAAACACCAGAAAACTTGTGTGTTGATCTATTCCAAACCCATTCCCGAAACTCACACGAGCCCTCAGGGATCCACTCTAAATGCTCCCACAAGTCCAGCAGTGTTGTACCAACTTGCTCGAGAGATCAAATCGCCGAAATAAAAGCAAAACCGATGGAATCAACACCTAAATGCATGAAATCCTTAAGAACATCTAAATTCCTATCTTTTCAACCAGACGCCCGAATCACGTTAAATCAATCCTGTTTCTTGCCGAATTATACAAACAAGTCTACAATATTATACTGGACCTGTAACGGGCTGCGGATTCAATATATGGGCCCTATACCAACGTGATAAAACATTACTTAGTTTATTTAAATACTTAATATTTCAGATTAACAATTTCAAATAAAAATTCATTACTCGAGCTAGGGACCTCGAAATTTGATTGAGGGTGTACATCCGGGTCCTATATTTTCCTATGGACACTTCGGGATCATCAAATCATGAATCTGGGCCCGTTTTCTAAAAATGTTGACCAAAGTAAAATTTAGTCTTTTAAAAAAATCCTAAGAAATCACATGGGCATATTTTACCCCAAACTCTTCCAAATCTCGAACCAACCGTCCCCCGCAAGTCATAAATTAGCTAAAGCAAGCGAAGGAAGTTTTATTTAAGGGAACGGGGTTCAAAAAGGCAAAACAACTAGGCGGATCATTACATTCTCCCCCTCTTAAACAAGCGTTCGCCCTTGAACGGGCAAAGAAAAGTACCTGAGCCGCTGAATAAATGGGGATTTGCTCGTATGTCCTCGTCGGAATCCTAGGTCGCCTCCTGGACTAGTTGGCCCCTCCATTGGACCTTTAATACAAAAGTCCTCTTGGATCTCAAATAGCAATCCTACCTATCAATAATGGCAGATGGCTGCTCCTCATAATCCAAGCTCTCATCCAGCTAAATAGTACTAAAGTCTAACACATAGGTCGGCATGATACCTCCGGAGCATCAACACATGAAAAACCAAGTGAACTCCCAATAAGCTGGGGGAAATGCAAGCTCATAGGTAACCTCCCCAACTCTCCTCAACAACTCAAAGCGGCCAATGAACCTTGGGCTCAACTTGACCTTCTTCCTGACCCTCATAATACCCTTCATGGGTGAGACTATCAAGAGGACCTTCTCGCCTACCATAAATGATGCATCAGGCGCTGTCTGATCTGCGTAACTCTTATGTATAAGTTGAGCTATGTGAAGCCTCTCCTGAATCAACTTCACATTATCCAAGGCATCATGTACCAAGTCTTTACCATACAACCTGGCTTCACCAGGCTCGAACCACCCAATAGAAGAACGACAACGACGACCAGATAAAGCCTCGTATGGAGCCATCTCAATGCTAGAATAATAGCTATTTCTGTAGGCAAACTCTTCCAAGGGCAAGAACTGATCCCACTACCATCCAAAGTCAATCACATATGCTCTAAGCATATCCTCTAAAATCTAAATTGTTCGTTCTGATATCCCGTCGATCTGAGGATGGAATGTTGTGCTAAGCTCTACTCAGGTCCCCAACTCACTCTGTGTGGCTCTCCAGAAATGTGAAATGAACTCGGGGCCTCTTTCTGATATGATAGAAATAGGCACACAGTGCAACCCGAATATAAATTTAGGCATTCCTCTCTACTTTTTAAGTGGTCCCCACTGGAATAAAGTCAGCCGACTTGGTCAACCTATCAACAATGACCTATACTGAACCAAACTTCCATAAAGTCCATGGCAACCCAACCACGAAATCTATGGTAATTCGATCCCACTTCAAATCTGGAATGGGTATCTACTGAAGTAGGCCACCGGGCTGATAGTGCTCATACTTAACCTGCTAGCAATTCAAACATCTAGAAACATCCTCCATTATGTCTTTCTTCATCCTCCGCCACCAATAATGTTGCCTCAAATCACGATAAATCTTTGTAGCTCCTGTGTGAAAAGAATACCGCGAACTGTGTGCCTACTCTAGGATCCTCTTCCTCAGACCATCAACTAGGAACACATAGACGACCCTGGAGTCGCAAAACACCATCCTCGCCAGTAGGAATCTCCTTGGCACCTTCCTGAAGCACTGTCTCTCTGAGGACTAGAATGTGGATCATCAAACTGTTGAGCCTTCATCTCTCCCAGTAACAAAGATTGAGCAACCATACACGCAAGAACCTGGCTGGGCTCGAAAATGTCCAACCTGACAAGCAAGTTAGGCAAGGACTAAATGTCCAACGCTAGTGGTCTCTCTGTTGCTGGAATAAATGCCAAGCTACCCATACTTTTTGACTTTCTGCTCATGGAATCCGCGACCACATTCGCCTCGATCGGATGATAAAGAATGGTGATATCATAATACTTTAGTAACTCAAGCCACATGTACTACCTCAAATTAACGTCCCTCAACTTGAACAAATGTTGTAAGCTGCGTTGGTTAGTATAAACCTCGCATGACACCCCATACAGATAATGCCTCCATATCTTAAGAGCATGAACAATCACGGAAAACTCTAGATCGTGCGCAAGATAATTCTTCTAATGAATCTTTAGCTGACGCGAAGCATATGCAATAACTCGCCCTTCTTGTAACAACACACATCCCAAACCAACGCGTGAAGCGTCGCAATACAGTGTATACATTCCCGAGGCCAAAGGCAATACAAGAACTGGTGGTGTAGTCAAGGTTGTCTTGAGCTTCCAGAAGCTCTCCTAACAATCATTGGACTAGTGGAACAGAACACCCTTTTGGGTAAATCTAGTCAAAGGTCAAGCAATAGATGAAAAGCCCTAAACAAATCGCTGGTAATAACCTGCAAGCCCCAAGAAACTCATGATCTCGGTCACTAAAGTAGGACGTGGCCAACTTTGAACTTTCTCAATCTTCTTGGGATCCACCTTAATACCCTATCCTAACACAACATGCCCTAGGAATGCCATTGACTTTAGCCAAAACCCGCATTAGAGAACTTTTTATATAGCTTCTTCTCCCGCAAGGTCTGAAGCACTACTCTCAAATACTGCTCGTGCTCTCCAAGGCTGGGAGAATATATCAGGATATCATCAATGAAGACAATAACAAATGAATTAGTATAAGGCCTGAACACCCTGATCATCATATCCATGAACACTGCTGGGGCATTAGTCAAGCCAAAGAACATCACCAAAAACTCATAATGGCCATATCTAGTCTGGAATGCAGTCTTCAGAACATCCGAGTCCTGAATCCTCAGCTGATGATACCCTGACCTCAGGTCTATCTAAGAGAACACCCTAGCACCCTGCAACTGGTCGAATAAATCTTTGGTACGAGGCAACGGATATTGGTTCTTGATGGTGGCTTTGTTCAACTGGCGGTAATCAATACACATCCGCATAGTCCCATCCTTCTACTTCACAAATAACACTGGTGCACCCCAAGGTAACACACTGGGCCAAACAAACCCCTTAGCCAACAACTCCTCAAGCTACACTTTCAACTCCTTCAACTATTTCGGAGCCATACGGTACGGTGGAATAGATATAGGTTGGGCGCTTGAAGCCAAATCGATATAGAAATCAACATAACGATTTGGTGGAATGCTAAGAAGATCAGAAGGAAAAACATCGACAAAATCTCAAACCATTGGAACTGAATCAATTGTCAGGGACTCTGCGGATATGTACCAAACATAAGCTAGATCGGCCAAACACCCCTTCTCGACCATATGACGTGCCTTCAGGAAAGAAATAACCCAACTAGGTGTATCAACTATGGAACCTTTCCACTCTAACCTGGGAAACCCTAGCATAACTAGTGAAACAGTCTTGCCATGGCAATCTTGGATGGCTTGATATAGAGATAATCAATCCATGCCAATGTTGACCTCAAGATCAACCATTTCAAGCAACAGAAGATCTACACTAGTCTCGGAACCACAAAAGGTGACCACACTGGGCTGATAGATCTGATCCACAACCATAAAATCACCCACAGGAGTGGACACATGAATAGTAGTTCTCAAAGGCTCAAGAGAAATAACTAGAAAAAGAGCAAAAAGAGATGATACATATGAATAAGTAGACCTTGGATCAAATAATACTGAAGCATCTCTGCCACCAACAGAAATAATACATGTGCTGAGGGCATTTGAGGCTAATGCATCTGGCCTAAGCGGAAGAGCATAGAATCTAGCTGAAGCACCGGTGTTGGCCCCTGCCTGTTCGGGTAGTGGCTAGCTGATCTCTTCCTAACTGACCTCTGCCTTTAGGGTGGCCCCTACCAGCCTATCCTTCACCTAGGTGGCTGGGCAGCTGATGTTGAAATTATGGGCTTCTGACCCTGTAGCACTGCCTTGCCCCAAAGCCTGGGACATGCCCTCTTTAGATGACCTGGATCTCCACACTCATAGCACGCTCTTAGCACCCTATACTGCATGGATTCTGAGCCTGCTGACTCGAATAACCACTAGAAGAACCTAGGATGGTTGGTAGGCGATAGTAACTCTCTGACACAGTGCTGAAGGGAGCACTAGAAGAATCTTGGTAACTAGAATACCCGCCGAAGGAACCCTGTATAGCTGGTTGGAAGTAAGAAGTCTCTGATATCGCACAAAAATAAGTCCTCGCCGGGGCACCTCGAGGAGGGTGTGGTGGTGCTGAATAGGAAGGTCTACTAGGCTGGCCTCTCCCGAAGTGATCTCTACCCCAAGTTGGGGCACCTCTAAACTCTCTTGAAAATAGGTCCCTCTTGTCCTGCTGAATCTACTCTCTACCCCTCAGGAGATAACCCTCAATCTTGTGAGCATTCTCTACTACTAGCTTATACTCAGTACCCATCTCCACCTCTCGGGCCATGCTAGCTCGAATACCAGGGTGCAACCCTCTAATAAATCTTCGCACTCTCTCTACATCCGTGGGAATTATTATGAGTGCATGGCGAGACAACTCAGAAAACCTTGCCTCACAATCGGTCACAGACATCTGACCCTGCTCAAGATGCTCAAACTGGTGCCATAGCTCTTCCCTCTAAGAGGGTGGAATATACCTATCCAAGAACAACCAGTGAACTGACCCCATGTGAAGGGAGGAAAACATGCTGGACTGCCTAAAACATAAGACTGCCACCATCAACGGCCCCTGCCCTCCAGCTGAAAAGTAGTGAAGTTCATCTGTCGAAAAGCTTCTACGGCTCACCATCCGCAACTAGCTTGGGCAGGGGCGCCACTACAGTGACTAGATGGGCCCCATCTGTGGTTAGTGCACCCGGAGTTTGATACACGGTAGCTGCATGTCCCTAAGCCTGAGCAGTAGGGGTCTGTGCTCCCTCTCCTACATGTTATTTATCTAGATCTACTGGAAATAACCCAGCCTGAGTCATAGTAGCCATGAACCACATCATACGGCCTAGGATCTCCTGAAATCTCTGTTCTTTCATAAAGTCTGTTGCAGTAGGCTCAGATACGGGCACCTTGCCCTACTCCTCGATGATAGGATCTCCCGTGGGATCGACCGATGGTCCTATTGGAATAGCTTTGGGTTTCCCTCACCCCTTACCATGGGCCGGTGCCTTCTCCCGGCCTTTAGCAATGGGGGGAACACCTCCGCCCGGGTCTAGAATATCAGCCTTATGTGTCCTCACCATCTGTGAGAGAATAAAAGGTGAATATTAGTACAACAACCACTGCACAATAGGAAATGAATGAAGGGTAGTTTTTCCTAATACCGTATAGCATCTCGAAGATAAATAAATACGTCTCCGTACTGATCAACAAGATTATATTAGGTTTGCCCATGACTTGTGAGACCTACGTGAACCTAGTGCTCTGATACCATGTTGTCACAACCCATTTCCATAATAGGTCACGATGGTGCCTGACACCATTGCCGGGCAAGCCAACACGAAGATATAATCAAGTTCTCATTCTTACTGTTTGCTAAAAATAACTGAAATAGATTTCTCAAATTAAAGCTAGGACCAGTGACGATCAATAGTGTATATAAAACAAAGATTACACAACCCAAAAATGAATGTCTACTACAGTGTGTGCCATGACCTGTTGTCACAATCTATGGGAAACTAGTAGAATATACAAAAGAAACACACTATCCTACTACTCGAATCAGGATAGACAACAAAGAAAGTACAAAAAAAGACTTCTTCAGGCTGCTGCACGGCATGGAAGGAAAGCAGCTCACCGTAAAAGTCTTGGGTCTGCTCAAGGATGCGCTCCAGTCTGATAACCAGATACACCCGCCTCAGACCCGTAGAATTAAGTACAAAAGTGTAGTATGAGTGCATAAACAACATGTATCCAGTAAGTATCCCGCCTAATCTCGAAGAAGTAAAGACGAGAGATCCACTCGATGCTTACTAAGGTCAAATAAATGTGAGAAAAGATTATAATAGGCTTTGATATCACAAATCATTAACATTTAATAATCACGAAATAACAGTTCTTATCTAAGAATTTACATGGTTGTTTGCCTATATGTTAAGCAAATATGTAATTTAGTCCTCAGAGAATTTCTACGTAAAACATGTGCAGATAATCACCGTGGGAAGTATGGCCAGATCCACCATAAAAGTAAATTGTGCACTGGCGAGGATCGAACGACTCGAACCATAGATGCTTCCATTAACCCGCTCGCGGATCATCCATGCGCGCGGTCAAATATAAATAGACAAGCACCCCGCTCGCAAATCATCCATGCTATGCAGGTGCAGATTAAAGCATGCATTCAAATAGTCAATCAAGACTTCATTAGGTAAAAATAACTACCCAAATAGATAGAAATTCTCTTTAACAGTCAAGAAAATGATGTTTACTTCCTTTTGAAATCCATTCACCATTTCAACATGATTTAAGCGTGTTTAAATTGACAATTAGATTCCAAATATTTCTAGTAGAGCATGATTTTGGGTCCTAAACTACTCGGACTTATGCATAATAGTAGCTATGCAAGGACTTTCGTCGCCTAGTATGTATGTAGCCTCCGTGTAGAATGGTTATTAGTTCAATTTTTGCACCTATGGGGACAACTCCCTTTTACAAGGTTAGAAAAGAGACTCACTTTGCTCCAAAGTACACTTCAAATGGCAAGAACAAGTCCAAGCCCTCAATTCGGAGTCGAAGGATCTCAAACTATTTAAATGAAGTAAGAACTAGTCAATATAGAGTTATTAGATCAAGTTCTAGCTATTTAAGCATTTTCCCAACCTTTTATACAATGTTCCTGAATTCCGACCCCAGGCCCACATGTCTTGATTCCGAGATTTTTTTAAGAAAGTTGTTCTTTATACCCTAAGGATAAGAAATATATGATTTTTAATTAATTTCATTACAAATTTCTTGGTTAAATGCAAGTTTTACTAAAACCGTGACGACTCGGTCAGACGTCTTGAGAATTAATTCCCCGATCCCTTATTAATTGCTTTTCCCGAGTTTATTTCTACTAATTTGATTTTCGGCGACGTTGAGTTCTGAGTTCGAAGAGTTTTGGGACACTTCGTCCCTACATGAGAGCTAAGTGTTGGAAAGTTTTCCATAATCGGAACATTGTGAAGACGGCCTCGGGATGGAAATCTGATGGTTCAATTAGTTTTGTTAGGTGATTTCAAGGTTAGGAGCACATTCGGATTGTGTTTTGGAGGTCCGTCGCTAATTTAGGCTTGAAATGCTGAAGTTTGAATTTTGGAAGTTTGCGACTCGATAGTGAAATTTTGATCAGAGGGTTGGAATGGAATTTCGAGAGATGTTGAGGCTTTGTTAGGTCATTTGGATGTGTATGCAAATTTTCAGGACTTTTGGACGTGGTTGGTTGGATGTTTGATCAAAAGTATATTTCAAAAAATTTTAGAAAACTTAGGCTTGAATTAGATGAGAATTGATGGATTTGGTGTTATTTGAGGTGTTTCAATGATTGGAACAAGTTTTAATGAGGTTTTGGGGGGTGTTGGAGCTTTTGGTTGAGGTCCCGGGGCCCTAGGGTGAGTTCGGGTGGTTAATAGGACCATTTTTTTCTTTAAGAATTGCATAGATAGTTGTTCAGATGTTGTAGAGAAATTGGCCTTCACGATCGCATGGGGCCACCCGCGATCGAGTAGAAGGATTATAGGCTGGCATGAGTTTGTGCTTTGCATTCCCGTTTGGTGAATCGCGTTCACAGAGGGCTTTGGCCTTGTTCTTCGCGTTCGTTGGGGGGGTCTGCATCCGCGTATAAGGAATTGTGGCTCAGAGGGGATTACCCTTCGCATTCGCGGTTGGAAACTCGCATTCACCTATGTTAGAGTGTTAAATCATCGCAATCGCAGTGCTTTGGTAGCATTCACATAGTATATTTTTGAAGCCTTGGAAATTTTTCCCTTCATAATAGTGAGGCTTGGGCCGCGATCGTGATTAAGAAAACATCAGAACTGGGCAGAAAATTATAAACATTTCATCTGCGAGTTTGGCGTTCATTTATTCCATTGTTGACTATATTGAAAGCACTTTGAGAGAGACTGAAGAGGGATTCAAGGAGAATTGATTAGAGGTAAGATTTATTAACCTAAAACGTGTTTTATTGTGAAATCTCTCTAGAAATTCATGGAAACTTGGACAAATATGGAAGAACTAGGGCTTGAAATTTTGAATTTTAATATGGGATTTGCGGGGTCACTTCGACTCTGATTTTTGTGTTCTTGTTATGTATATACTCGTGAGAGTATGAGATTTCCTAAAATATAAGTTTCATCCATTTCCGAAATGTTTTCCTAAGGGGCATTTTGGTTATTTTACCTGATTTCGCGTCTTAGCTTTGAATTTAATCGTATAATCAGTTGTTTGAGATGTTATTTATGTTATGTAATTGAATTGAATAGATTTGTACCATTTGGAGCTGATACTCGTCGCAAAGGCGTGATTTGTAGTTGACTTCTACCCATTTGAGATAAGTAGCTTGTCTAACCTTGTGTGGGAGATCTTCCCCTTAGGATATGACATTTGGTAATTGAATGCCTTGTACATAAGGTGACGAACACGTACTTGGGCTAATTGTTTAAACTCCGGTTATTCTTTAAGTATCTAAAATTGAGTTCCTTTGATACCTGCTTTATTATATACTTGCAAATTTTAACCTGATATTAGCTAGAGAAGCAGGTTTAGTTATTTGTAATTGCATATTTGTTAAATTGCCACAGTTTTACTACATGAAGCAATTTAGGCTAGCATTTCTTGTTGCCTTTGGTATAAAACTTCATTTTTGCACATCTCCTTATTGTTGTTGTGTAGATGTGGGATTCTTGTAGCTCCCCCCTTTCGCTGTTTGCTTTAGGACTACGGGTTAGATTCCCAGTAGATACCCCTTGCACATTTACTTTGGGACTATGGGTTAAATTCTCGGTAGATTCCCCTGCACATTTACTTTGGGACTGCGGGTACGATTCCCGATAGATCCCCCTCCGCATATTTACATTTGGGACTACGGACCGGGGTTTCGGTAGATCCCTGCGCATTGATAGTTGGACTACTGGACGGTATCCTAGGAGATCCGTCGGATATATACATATAATGGACTACGGGGTGGTATCCCGGAAGATCCAGTGGACAGTTGATGAAAGGGACTACACGACAGTATCTTGGGAGATCCTCGTATTAATATTGGTATTGAGTTGTTCTGATTTCCGATTTTACTCTGTTATTCGTATAATTGTTACTGCCTGGTATAACCTGTCATATTTCATTGTCATTCTCATTTATATCGTTTACTTCATATTTTTGAAGCTTATTATTATGTTTAACCTCAGTAGGGCCCTGACCCTCCACGTCACTACCCGACCGAGGTTAGGCTTGGCACTTACTGAGTACCGTTGTGGTGTACTCATGCCCCTTCTGTGTATGTTTTTCATGTGTAGATCTAGTTACCACTATCCAGGCGTATCACACTTAAGGCGGAGAAACCTAGTAGAGACTTCGAGGTACATCTGCACCGTTCGTAGATCTAGGAGTCTCTATCTTATTCTATATTTTAGCAATTAGCCTTCCTTCTTACTGTTGTTTTAAAATTTTGGAGTTTGACCATTGCACTACATTTCCTTAAGCTTGTGCTCCCAGGAGTTTCCGGGATTTGGGATAGTATTGTAGAAGTTGAGATATTATGTTGTATATGCGAGTGGAATTTTGCATTTCATTTTCCATTATGCTAAATCTTGGTTTGAGTTATAATTTCCGCAAGTTATTTGTTTCCACATGTCTAGGCTTACCTAGTTGTAAATACTAGGTTCTGTCATGACATGTTCATGGAGCGCGAACTGGGGTTGCGACAAAAATCCTAGGCTTAGCTCTAACCCCTTTGATTTCTCCAAATCTTTAGGTGTTAAGCTACCCAAAACTCGAGAATTAAACTTGCATTAAGTAGAAATGACTTCCCTCACGATGCTATTTTTAAATCCCCTCTTCGAAAGCTCCCAAATCGCTCAAGTGTAGAGACAAAATGAAATATAAGTCCCAGTTTTAAAAGTTGTGTCCAGGACTCTGATGCAGCATTTATGACCCTAGGTTCGCGAAGCACAACCTGCTTCAGCCCCCAAATTTTTCTCATTGCTTTCGCGACCCGTCTATCGCATTCGTGAAGGCCAGCTACCCATCCCCTATGCATTCGCGTACCAAGCCTAGCCTTCGTGTAGGCCAAAGACCCAGGCCCAGCATTTCCTTCTACGCGTTCGCGATCTCTCCCCCGTGTTCACGTAGTAGCTATATCCACCCCTTCGTGTTGGTGACTTCAACCTCACGTTTGCGAAGGCCAAAACCAGTAGTCTCCCATTTTCCTCTTCACGTTCGCAAGACTTGCTTCACGTTCGCGAAGAAGGAAACCAGATACCAGCAACAACTTTCTATCCAAATTTGATCTGAAACCATCTCGAAACACACCTGAGGCCCCGGGGACCTCAACAAAACTCAATCCCAAAATATATTACGGACTTTCTCGAGGCATCAAATCACATCAAACAAAACAAAAATCACGAATCGACCTCCAATCCAAGCTTCATGAACTTTAAAATTTCAAACTTATATTTTCAATGTTAAAACCTAGAAAATCACGTCCGATTGACTTCAAATTTTGCATGCAAGTCATATTCGACATTATGGACCTCATCAACTTCCGGAATTGGAATCCGACCTTGATATCAAAAAGTCCATTTCCGGTCAAACTTCTCAAAAACCTTCAAATTTCTATATTTAGCCAAATGACTCCAAAATGACCTATAGACCTCCGAATACACTTCCGATCGCGCTCCCAAATCCAAAATCACCATATGGAGCTATTCACATGTTCGAAAGCAGAAACAGGCATCGATAACACAGAAATGCACTTCAAGCCAAACTTATGAGAATTCTTCCAAAATGCTAACTTCCCCAATAGGCGCCAAAATGATCACGGGTCATCCAAAGCCCGATCCGAGCATACGCCCAAGCCAGAAATCATCATTCAAACCTGCTTAAACCATAAGATCCCAATTCTGAGATTTTTTACTCAAAAATCCGATCTTAGTTAATTCTTCCACTTAAAGCTTCTGAAATGAGAATTCTCTTTCCAAATCAACTCTGAACTTAAAAATTCAATTTCGAACACGCGTACAAGTCATAATACCTGAAATGAAGCTGCTCATGGCCTCAGACCATTGAACAACGCTCTATAGCTCAAAATGACCGGTCGGTTCAATACATTCTCTCCCACTTAAACATACGTTCATCCTCGAACATGCTGAGAACTACACTGAAGTAGTTTGAAATCACCATTTAACACCTCATGCACCTTCCCGTGCTACCCCCAACTCAGTTGAGTATATTAGCTCGATCAATCTTAAGATATCCTTTTTCACTTAGGCAAACAAGCCTTAGGGTCCAATTCCAACATCCGTAATTCTATGCCAGAACTGTTTCCAACATATGAACACCATATCAACCACTATATGTTGCACCCTAAACATGACTGCATACCTTTGCTGAATTCACACCTTGCACCACTTTACCCAAGGATCACAATAGCGTTCCCTGATCAAATTAGTCGAAATTCCCCGAATCTAATGCTCTCATTGCACCTCATGACATATACAGGTCTTGCCCTAACCCTTACAAAACCTCCACGACAGACGAGATGTGTAGAAATTCATAACCAACTGCCGAGTAAACCAATCATTAAGTCTATACTTCTGACAAGAACTATTACCCCATTCTGAACCAAATAATGGTCTTTGATCCTTATATACTTCACATAATCAGATTAAACTAATCCTAACTCCAAGTTATCTTATCTCACCCAGTACGAATTGCTCCGGCAATAAGCCACCCCATACATGATCAAAAGTCTCACATGATGCCACAATGTGCCAATAGCCTCCCAATTCGAATGCGTTACAAAAGGAAACGAACTCCGGAAAGGAACTTCAATTATCCCACTCGCGAATCATACAAGCGACGGGGACAACATACTAACAGGCACCCCACTCGTGAATCATACATGCGATACGTTCTCACAGATAATACGAGCTTTCCTCAAAAAATAGGTAACGAAACACATAAAATAGATATAAAGAACTGTGCTAAATATCGCATTGTTGCAGCGCACAACCCGATCCAAACAACATATCCATTGCTGCATTCCACCCGATCCATACATAAAACTCACAAAAGGAGATATATAACGAGCTAAATTGCTCATTACAACAAAATATCGAATATCAGTCATAAATACGCTAAGTGCATGATATCATCCCTAAGGGAACATATAGGGCTATAGGCTACAAAACCCAAGCACAACTGAGATTCGATACATGATTTGAATCTCAAGAGCCATCCTGCTCATATAATATCATTTCTACGCAGACCCTCATCACATAAGAAATTTCTCAAGCCGTCTCATAACTCACACGGTGCAATGTATCATTATATAAAATATCTGAGAACAAAATAACACCCTGACTACTCTTCCATACGGATCACATTACAAAAATGAACATGTCTGGCCTAATATAGAGCACATATTCACATTTGAATCCATCCACTGACCTCAAGCCGACTTTGATCGCCCTGAACTAGGCTAATTACTTTTCAAAGCCCATAATAACTCATCTTCCGCTCATAACATATAAGAACATCGATCATAGTCAGAGAAATCATCCACAGTCCACCACTCAATAGACTAAGTTCTCTCCAGGCATATATTCTCAAATCAACAATATTATCACAATTTTCATACTTGGTTTAACTCTTTAATCAATCAAGTGACTATCTGCCACACTTATACAATCTTCATGTGGGACACACTCCCATAACCTACCACGACAAATAACAGGGTCACACCTTCAAACCGCCGGCCTTACTGAAGTTGAAAATATCAAGAATCATTAACTAGGATGCGAAGCCTTCTTTACAAAACACCAATCGCAGGTGACGCTGAAAACAATACCAACTTACCTTAATCATCCAAACTCCTTTCCTGCTCATCCGAACTCATAACGTCCTTGTCCACACCGAGCTGTTACCTTGATCTTTACTCCAAATTCCATACTGCTCACCACACCTAACATGCCAGCATACGATAGAACATGCTTTTCATCATAGCTTCGGAACCACTATTAGGCTAACACTTCATCATATAAAACTTTCCACTCAACTCACTTCAGGAGAACCATAGAAACACGCTGGTGAATTCTCATAACCGTAGAACATGGAAACCTCTAAGTAGTGGTCTAAGCCACCATAGCCCTTCCGGGACCTGCCTCCACATAATATGCCACAATAGTAAAATACTTTCTGATTAACACCAATAGCATCGGCTGACAAGCCTCTCATGTATCGCTACAAATCGCATGCATAACTTGATCATGCTGAAATAACTGATCTCTACCACTAGTATGCCAACTCATCTATGGCTAACTAATCTATCTTCTTTTACCCTAATTGCCTTAGAAATAATAATAAATGCATCTGCACTCACCCCGGGCGACCTTGATTCATAAGACCATGATGTCTCAAATCCCACGAATTATTTTGTACTTCCCAATTTTTACATCACAAGTCAAAACATCATAGAGCATTTTTTGCCTATTCTCTTAGGTTGTTATCAAGCTTGATTCTTAACCTTACCTATAGGCTCGAAATCGTTAGACATCATACCTTATATTTGAATTCTCTAGGACCATTGTGAAGAGCCACCTGCTCTGACTTGGCCCGAATATAATCAACTATGTGATTCTTCTAGCATAATAATACCTTCTCGGCGGAATACGTGACACAATTACTCCCCAAGTCTGAACATGAGCCAACAAGGCCAACCATAGTCCACCTTTAAAAATGCCTTTGCTCAAAATACCACTTATGTTCCTTTCCCGTTGCTAAAACAACATACCAATACATTGATAACCGAAACCTCATATGAAGATAACCACACAACCCAATCATAGGCGGTGGGACTCTCCCACTTGGCTTGAAGCCATTTATTACACAACTCCGGATTTCTCCAGGATTCTTAATCTCTTATTGACATAACCATACGCAATCAACCACCAAAATTCTCGAAATCTTTCTATAAACCCCCATTTTATATTTTGAATCATCTAACACACTTGCACAACTAATCTCTTTGTTGTATAACCAATAGAATTCTTCACGAAAGCTTCACCAACCATGCGGCTGCTAACCTACTCACAGGGAATAACCCATATGTGGAAATAACTTTCCGACATTTTCCAACGCTGCTGCATAGGGTACAATCACCATGACATCAATAATCCATCCTGAGTTTGAGCTAAACCTCTAGCTGTATAAGTCCTTTCACCCCCTGTGGACATCAATTAAATATGCGGCAACATCTTTCCCATACAAGTTATGTTGTATCCTTCTTCATTTCAAGGAGCTCTTTTTTGTTATACCTAGTCTCCTGCCGCATAATAGCCCATGCTTTAGATTAAATCCGTAGACCGCAATCACCAATTACTAACATTCTCAAATCCCTCCGAACTCTCCTTAAGGTACGTGGTTATCCTACTACAAAGCCCATATACAACTCCACCACTCTCCCACTTTAGGAAAACCCGCTTCCTTAATCAACTCGACATTTGCTTCACATACCTGGCATTTAGAATTTTTTAACATCGCCTGACACTTCCCATATGTCCTTCCTCGTCCTTTAATGTTCATTTGTTTCCTTAAATAAATTCCTTCTTAATAGCTCTTGGACCCACAAACGCTAATGACTTGAACATTTCTGGAGATCATCTTTCTCGAGCTGTTCACATAAGAAACACCCATTCGATCCTGAATCACTACACCACGCGATCTCTGACAATCGTTTCTTCATTACTATCTCACTATTTCCTGCTCCCAAGGCAATTTATAGAAGATTATATCACCGTCTAACTTAGTACATTCAATGGGGACAACGACACCTTATCATGGGAGAAAACTCTACCTATTTGCAATACCAAGCCTCGCTACTCCATCGGCCCAAATCTGGATATTCATAGGCCAATTGCTTTTCTCTTGCCATGAATAATTATTGAATCTCTAGACCATGCACTGAGTAAACCTCCCCTCAAGTCATTCACTGCCCCTACACGTAGGCAAATATCCCACCATCAAATCAATACTACAGAACAATCATTCATAAGCATCATGGCAACTCGTGCCTAGCCTTAGAGCCCTCATAGGTACCGCTACTGAGCTGAGACGACAGAATATCCTTCCACAAAGCAACGATAATAGTCCAATCAACTATATCGGGAGAAACATTCTGCACCACATCTGTAGTACCATTTACAATTATTCAATTCTCTATTTATAACAAATGATTTGTGTCTCATAAGATTGAGTAGGAAATAAATAAAGGTATAATCCTCGAGGAATCAAATCGCACGATAAGGAATCAAGAATGGAAGTACCCCTAACAGTCCTACAGCCTCCCGAGGATAAGTACAGATGTCTCCGTACCGATCCGCGAGACTCTAATAGACTTGGTCATACCTCGTGAGACCCTAGGAACCTAGTGCTCTGATACCATGTTGTCACAACCCAATCTCCACTACGTGTCGTGGTGGCACCGAATAGCGCTGTCAGGCAAGCCAACCAAATTACTTAATTAATTTCTCGTTCTAATACTCTTGCAATCTATGATTTTCATCCATTTTTATAAATAAAATAATAACCACTTCAATTCAAATTAAATGATAAGCAATTAATACAAAATGATTCAAACCATCCAAGAACCCGGCATCACAAGTGCATGAGCATTTATTAAGACAGAAATAAAAAACAATATCCATCCAGAATACAGTGGACAGAAAGTACATATATTATGCTAGAAAGGGACTATACTAGCTGTGGGATGCCTCGAGCAATGAAACTCACCTAGTCCACGATTCATCCGAGCTGCTATGCTCAATAGGTCACTAATAACACATGAACCTGTGCAACAAAAATGCACAGAAGTGTAGTATGAGTATGAAAACAAAGTGTACCCAATGAGTATCATGTCCAATCTCGAATAAGTAGAGATGAGAGGTCAACTTCGACACTTACTAAAGGTCCAAAAATGTGATGTCAATAATAAATAAAATCTTGGATGTCTATAGACATGATTTTAATCCAATAGAAGGAAACGAGTAAGCAATTAATTTGTTTATAGGAAATTTCAAAAAAATATTATTTTATTTATTATCCAAATTGTCTCAAGCCTTAAGGAGGCAATAACAACATTAATAAGTTCAAGGCAGCAACACAAGCATGCGCAAATAATCGCTGTGGAACGCACGACCCGATCCAACATAAAAGTAAATTGTGCACTATCGAGGATCGAACAGATCGAACCATAGATGCATCTATTATCCCGCTCACGAACTATCCATGCGACGCGGTCAACAAAAAATAAACAATTACCCGGCTTTTGAATCATACATGCGATACAGGTACACATAAAAATACATGCTCAAATAGCCAATTAAGGATTTATGGGGGAATAATTATTCAAATAGAAGCCACTTTCTCTTTTAACAATTTAAGAAAAGAGGTCAAATCCTTTTGAGAATATATTTATTAATTCGGCATGGTTTAAGCAATCCGAGCTATCAATAAGATTTTAAATATTACAAGTATAGCATGCTTTTGGGTCCTAGACTACTCGGACAATAGCAATATAGTAGCTACGCATGGACTCTCGTCACCTCGTGCGTATGTAGGCCCCGCAAATAGGAGCACATAACCAATTGATTCACCTATAGGGACAATTCTCTCTTACAAGGTTAGAAAGGAGACTCACCTTGCTCCGAAAACTCATAACCGGCATTCCACGTCCTTCTGAAGACTCCAATCGATGCACAACGCTCCAAAGCTAGCCAATAATTATGCAAACCCGCTAATATATGCTAAGGTACTCATTATAATCTAATTTATAACAATTCTTAACCCCGATCAAAAAGTTGACAAAAAAGCCCTCGGGACCACGTGCCTGAAATCCAAAAAAAATTCGAAGATAAAGTTTACCCATAGGCTCACGAACTCAAATATATGATTTTTCTAAATTCCATACCCAAAATTGTGGTCAAAATCTAAGAATACTATTTTTCTAGGTTTTCCTCAAACCCCAAATTTTCTATAAATTTCAATGTCTAAATCCATATATAAACCTTGTATTTAACTCAAAACCAGTAGAAATCACACACCTCATGCTTGGTAATGAAAATGGCACTCCAAAGTTGCTCCAAAATAGGCTCCCATGGAAGAAATGAAGTGAAAATTAACCAAAACCCAATTTTTAAAAGAACGTTGCCAGACGACCCTTCTTCAAGAACGCGAAAATGCCCTCGCGTTCGCGAAGCCCAACCTGCTTCACCTGCCAATTCTTCCTCATCACATTTGCGGCCCGTCTATCACATTCGTGAGGACCAGCTACCCAGCCCCTACGCGTTCACGTACCAAGCCTCACTTTCGCTTAGGCTAAAACCCTGGCCCAGCTTTTCCTTCTACAAGTTCGCGATCTCTCCTCCACGTTTGCATAGCAGCTCAATCCAACCCTTCGCGTTCGTAACTTAAACCTCGCGTTTGCGAGGGCCAAAACCAGCAGCCTCCCATTTTTATATTCGCGTTCGCGAAGAAGGAAACCAGATACCAGCAACCAACAACAGCTTTTTATCCAAATTCGATATGCAACCATTCTGAAACACCCTCAGGCCCCAGGTACCTCAACCAAACCCAATTCTAAAACACATTACGGACTTGCTCGAGGCCTCAAATCACATCAAAAAACACAAAAATCATGAATTGACCTCCAATCCAAACTTAATGAACTTTAAAATTTGAAACTTCTATTTTCGATGTTAAAACCTATCAAATCACGTCTGATTGACTTCAATTTTACATACAAGTCATATTCAATTTACGGACCTACTTCAACTTTCGGAGTTGGATTCCAACCCCGAAATCAATAAGCCGACTTCCGGTCAAACTTCTCAAAAACCTTCAAATTTCTATTTTTAGCCAAATGACTCCAAAATGACCTACAGACCTCTGAATTCACTTCTGATCGCACTCCCAACTCCAAAATCACCATATGGATCTATTCATAGACTCGAAATCCCAAAAAGGCATCGATAACACTAAAATACACTTCAAATCAAACTTATAAAAATCCTTCAAAAATGCTAACTTCCACAATAGGTGCCAAAACACTCTCGGGTTATCCAAACCCGATCAGGGCACATGCTCAAGCCCAAAATCATCATACGAACCTACTGGAACCTTCAAATCCCGATTTTGAAGTCGTTTAATCGAAATCTAATCTTAGTTAATTCTTCCAACTTAAAACTTCCGAAATGAGAATTCTTTTTCCAAATCAACTCTGAGTTTCTCAAAATTCCGACCACGCGTACAAGTCATAATACCTTAAATTAAGTTGCTCATGGCCTCGAACCGCTGAACGATCGCTAGAGCTCAAAACGACCAGTCGGGTCGTTACAAGGACCATTCCAGTTAGAGATAAGATGAAAACAGAATCAATTAGCAACAGAGAATATGCTATATATATACTGAAAGTACATATCTTTCAATATATTTTCTATAAAAAATATACAAATATACAACAAACCGGTTTAAGTATGTATAAAGCGGTATTATTTGTAAAGGTATCTACATTACTACATTTATATCATATTGAAGACTGTTTTTTGCAGAATGAATTGTAGAAGTTTTAGTCGTTTTTTATTTGTGAAAACAGAAAACAAAGCATCTACAATCAGAATACAAATAATCTACAATTTATCTACAAAATATCTACAAATTAGGTACATTGAGTTTTCATATCCCAATTCCATTCATTTGTAGTTAATTGACATTTACGACATAATTGCATTTTTTGCAGAAGATTTTGTAGAAGTTTTAGTCGCTTTGGATTTGTGAAAACAGAAAACAAAGCATATACAATTAGAATATAAATAATCTACAACTTATCTACAAAATATCTACCAACTTGGAACATTAAATTTTTATATCCCAATTCACATTCAGTTGTAGCATAACTGGGATTTTTGACATAATTACATTTTTCAGAAGATTTGTATAAGTTTTTATTTATGAAAACAAAAAATAAAGCATCTACAATCAGAATACAAATAATCTACAATTTCTGCAATATATCTTCTTCTTCTTCGAGTTTCAATCTGGAAATTCAGTCAAAACCAAATCTAATCTTCACCAAAACCCCTCAAAATTGAGATATAAACACAAAACAATATTTCTGATTATTTTCAACAACACCCAATCCAAACAAATAAAGATTTTTGAAAACCCAAATTTGAATTCAAAGCTTTCAAGCCTTTCAATGGCTATCAATGGTGGAATTACTGCTCTCTTTTCATTCGTTTTGTATTATTGAAATTTGCAATTGAGAAATGGAGATATATGTAGAGAGAATTTCTGGAAACAGAGTGTATCACAAAAATAGAGTATGAAAAATCTTGTTCTATGTTGTGGAAGATCAGAGTGAAGTTGACGATAATTATGGAATGTACGTGATTTGTGTTGGGGGAGATCTAGAGAATATTTAATTTCCCTTTTTTTAGCACGCAAAATAAGCAATCATAAAGCTACCGTGATTCCTTATTTAATGCATTATATATATATATATATATATATATATATATATATATATATATATATATATATATATATATATATATATATATATATATATATATATATATATATATATATATATATATATATAATGCATATAACATAAAGGGTAATAAGCAAACTATAAACATATTTGATAATATAGTTTCATATATGGTATATATACGAAAATACCTCTTTAATTATTCGCAATAATCACATGTTTCTATACTTGAAAGCCCTAGATCTTTAAGTTTTTTTATTTTTAGTGACATGCTTTTATTTATATTTATATTTATACTATTATTAAAAATACGAATTCTCGTAGTAAAATATTTTTCACCCGTTTTACCATTTAAAACTAAATTTACATTGGAGAAATTTGTAATTTTAAATATTTTTCTTTTGTTTAGGATTTGCAATTAACTAATTTTTTACTATTAGTTTTTTTATTTGAACTAAGTCGCTATTTCTAATTTTTATTAATTTGGTATCTTTCTTTATTTTTGTTTACAATGTGTACGTTTATGCTCGAATAAATAGCCCTTTAAAGTTATGACATTCTCTATCATTTCAGTTTTTTTTTTTTTTTGTTCTGTCTTTTTTTCTGAGAATTCTATCCATAACTGTTGGTTGTCTTTAGTTATTTTCTATCTTCACATATTAAAGTTACTCCTATAAATATTTTCATTATTTATGGACTTTAATCTATCTATCTATACTATTAAAATAACACAAAGTCCAAACATGAAGTTAATAGTGTCACGACCCGCATTTTTCACCCTCGAAAGTCGTGATATCGTCTACTAGCTAGGTAAGCCAATCTTTAACTATTTATTTCATTATGCAATTACTTATTTTTAGCAAATATAAGACGATAATCATGAAAATAGCGGAACTTTAAATAATTAAGCGGAAGATGACTATTAAATACCTGAAATCTACATCTATTACAACTCTTAAACCTTAAACACCCAAAACCTGATGTCACTGTGTCACAGACTATCTAAGATTTGCTACATATAAAGTCTGAATAAATAACAGTATAATGTTTCTGAATAAAAAGAAAATGACACATGAAATAGGGATAGAGGGAGACGCCAAAGGCCGCAGACGCCTGCAGGTCTACCTTGGATCTCTGGGTAGACTGAAGGAAGCACTACAACTACTACCTAAAAGCTGTTCCGGGATCTGCACATAGTGCAGAGTCTAGATTCAGCACAACCGACCACATGTACTGGTTAAGTGCCTAGCCTAACCTCGGCGAAGTAGTTACGAGGCTAGGACTAGATATACCAAATAAACCTGTGTAGTTCAAATATATATACAGCAGAAAAAAAATACAGAGATAACTAGTCAATATGAGAGGGGGAGCATGTTGTGGGGTAAGCGGGAGATAAAAATTCCGAATAGAAAGACATCAAGTAATGAATGAAATAACATAACTTGAATATCAATAAAGAAGCAGAAATTAATAAATGCATGACATCACCCTTCGTGATTTTACTCCGTCCTCACCAAAGCAGTTATATAATAAAAATGTGCATGGCATCATCCTTCGTGTTTTTACTCCCTTTTCTCAACATATAATCAATATAATGTGCACGGAATGGTACATCGTGCGACATGGCATCACCCTTCGTGCTTTACACTCTTTCCTCACAATCGTACACGGCATCACCCTTACGTTTTACACTATTTCCTCATAAAATAAATAATACACGGCATTACCTTTCGTGCTTTAACACTCTTTCCTCACAAAATAAATAATACACGATATCACCCTTCGTGCTTTAACACTCTTCCTCACCCAAACAACAATCACAAACAATGAGGTGAGGGCATAAACAAGATTATAATATGAATCGCGGCAAGGGAACAACAATTAAACAATTAAATTCCGGCAAGGGAACAACATTATTAATATCAATATCCTGGCAAGGGAGATAACCAATAAAGTAACAATATCCCAGTAAGGGGAACAGTTTAATATCTCTTTCTCTTTTCCCGCTTTTACTTCACAAATCACTTTACCACTTGAGTCAATGCTCCAAAGGATTCAATCAACTCCTTTACTTTCACAATTCATAATGTTGTTTGAGCCAATGCTCCTTGATGTTCAAAAGTAATAAATACTTTCACAAACTTTTTACAACAAATAAAAATCCCCTCTAAAGCATAAATAATATAACGAAGTCATGAAAATCACAATGTAAGACTCACGGGCATGCTTGACTCTGATGTATAGATACTCATCACTATGCATATACGTCGTATGCAACAATTATCATGTCACAAATAGGACTCAACTCCTAAACTCTCAAGCTAAGGTTAGACCAAACACTTACCTCGAACTTCCAAGGCCAACTCAATCCCCAAAAATCGCCTTTCCTTACGAACTCAGCTCCAAATCAAGTGTATCGATACATAATCGACTTAATAACATCAATAAGTGCTCAACCATCCCATTTCACTACTTAATTATTACTTATTAATATTTCTTACCAAGAAGTCAAAAATTGACCTCGGGCCCGCTTGGTCAAAACACGAGGTTCAGACCAAAATCCGATCACCTATTCACTCATGAGCTCAAATATATAATTTAATCCAAAATTTGACCCCAAAATAAGGTCTAAATCACTATTAATCAAAAAGCCTTAGCTCTACCCAAATTCCTAATTTATTACCCTTAAGAACATAGATTAAGCCTAGAAATCTAATGTGTGTTGATGGAAATTGAAAAAAATGAGTCTAAGATTACATACCTATGAATTGGTGGTGAAATCCCTTTTTAAAAATCGCCTAATTTGAAGTTGAAATGAAGAAGTTGTGAATTTTTTTGGTGTAATCCCGTAATGGCTACTGTTTTGGGTCTTTTAAACTAGGTGAACTTACTCATCGCGTTCGCGACAGACCCATCGCATTCGCTATGAGTTAGGCATGTTAAGCCTTTGCGTTCGTGTGAGTGGGCTCGCGTTCGTGGAGAAGAAGCTCCTCGATCCCTCGCGTTCGCGTCCAAGGGGTCGTGTTTGCGTAAGGTAAAGCACCCATCCCCTTGCCCAGGCTGTTAGCCTTCACGTTTGTGTGGCTAGGATCCCGTCCGTGAAGGGAAGATCCCCCCCCCCCCCAACCAACGCCTCCCATTCGCGACTTGGGTTACGTGTCCGCGTAGAAGGAATTTCCTTTAGCAAAATTAACACATCGCGATTGCGAGGGTCCACGCGCGAACGCGGAGAAGGACATATTAGAACACCAACAACTAAAAACCTACAACTCTTTAAGTCCCAAAAACCTTTCGAAACACATCCAAGCCCTCGTGGCTCAAAACCAAACATACGTACTAACTCAATAACACCATATGAACTTATTCTACGATCAAATCTCCAAATTAACATTATTAACAACGAATTAAACCTCAAAATCAATGAAATATTTCAAAAATTCTTAGAACATCAAACTTTTTATTTTATATCCGAATCACGTCAAATGACATCCGTTTTTCTATCAAACTTCACATAATCATCTTAAATTATATGTAAGACCTATATCGGGTGCTGAAACAAAAATACGGGTCTGATACCATCATGTTCTAATTAAATTTTATTTCAAATTCCTTTAAACCATTTTAGAAAATAATTTTCTTTAGAAATCCATTTCTCGGGTTTGGGACCTCGAAATTCGATTCCGAACATACGCCTAAGTCCCATATTTTTCTACGGACCCTCTAGGACCGTCGAATCACGAGTCCAGGTCCATTTATGTACCCAAAATATTGACCAAGGTCAAATTAATTTATTTTATAGTCAAAATTTTATTATTTTTCACAAATTTTCACATAGGCTTTCCAGCTACACGTCCGGACTGCACACGTAAATTAAGGTAATGTTAGGAGAGATTTTTAAAGCCTCAAAACGTAAAATTTTATTTTAAAATAAATGAAGACCTCTTGGGTCATCACAAATAGACTTTTTAAAAACTAATTATGGGAAGAGTTTCTTTATTTATTGAGTCAATTAAATTTCTTACAAAAAATTAGAACCTCTAAATAGTTAAACAAAATAACATTTAAGAAATAAGTCCTAAATACTAGAAAATATTAAAATGACTTCATTAACATTTAATTATTTTTCAAATATTAAATAGTTTACTTCAACCAAAACAAAATTCTTATTAAATATTTCTTTATTGAACAATTTGTTTGACCTTTTAAAAAAATATTGTTTCCATGTCCAAAAATAAAGAAGATGAAACTAGAAATTTATTTATTATATCCATTCTTATTAGAATTATGTTGGAAGTCTTTATATACAAGGTTTTAAAAATTAATTTTATGTTATATTATAGAAATTGTTTACTAATTTGGATACTGTAACATGATTATAATTCATTTGATATTACATTTGAAACCTTTGAAGTCAAACGCAAATAATATGTTTTTCTTCGTCGGATCTTTTGCATAATATTTCAAAAGTATACTCAACAATTAAAGTAACAAAAAAACAATTAAAAATATCAGGGAGAAATATAGAGAGAGGGTGAGAGAAGAAAAAAGACAATTAGATAACTTTAGTAGTTGTAGTAGCGCCACAAATTACAATAAGATATCTTTCTTAAATAGGGGCTGAAATTTATTATTTTCAAAAATTTACATTGTTTAATATTTATATAATTTCTTAAGATTGTATAATTTGACATGAGGTATACGCGAAGTATTCATTAATGTAGGGAACATACGCAAAGTATATTCTGAGACTACTTATATTAAAAGTGAGACCCCTTAAGCTTAATTGAATTAGAAAATGCCTCTCAAAATAATTTAAATAGCTTATAGAATTAAATGTATGTACCAAAGTTATTTGAAGGAATGTAACCTTTTCATTAGTCAATAATGCTTAAAATAGTTTCAACCGGTTTTCATTTGATTTTGTTTTCCAATTATTGGGTGGCTTTTAGAATAAATAAAATCTGGCTAGCTATTCTTTTTTTTTTTTTTGGTGCAAAGCTTGCAATTCAAAATAAGAACAAAGCCTTCTTTTCACACAACCCCACATATATTTTCAAAAGAATAGAAGACGAAGAGTGATTCTAATTCTAACTTAATGATAAAATAAGTATATATTTATCTATAGTTAAGCAAAGATTAATGATTTGAAGGGGCGCACCCGAGTAATAAGTCTTATCGGTAATTTCATGAAATTTATTAATCCATTGTTGAATGATATTCTTCTCTTACAATTTGCCCTTTTCTTTTGTTATTAAATTACACTCCTACCTTCCGTTTGATTTTTTCCACATAATATTTACTACAGTCTCCAAACTCTAATTCATAAATAATATTAAAGTTTTGAACATATATTAACACGATCCTAAAACCAATCCAGTCGTGATGGCGCTTATCGTGAACTAGGTCAGCCGACAAAATTCTCAAATCAAATCATTATTCTATATTTTTTAAACCATTAATTAACTAGAGATCTCATAATATAAGTCTAAATAACCAGTGCAGAATAAATATACAAGCCCGACATCGAGGTGTCACAAGTCACGAGCATGTATTAAGGTATGAATACAACAAAGAGTCTAAAAATATACAAAGAAAAAATAGTCTAAGAAAGATAAGAGGGAAAAGAACAGGGCTGCGAACGCGATAGCTACCTTGCTAACTCTGATGAACCTTTCACTAAGTAATCAACACCCGTTACCGGGTTTAGAAATACCTGAATACGCAACTTAGTAAGTAATAAGAATAAATAAAGACTAAGCAGTAAGAAAACACATAATCTATATCATAACACCACAGTAAGTTGTCGTCTTCTTAAAGAGGATGTGTATACCAGTGTAATGGTTATTTCTTGGATGATAGCTCTTGGCTCTCTACACACAATAGTGTTCATAGGAATTACCAATGATTTGTCGAAAACTCAATTCTTTTGTTATTTCTTCACTATCTGTTTTCCCTCTATGCTTTTGTGCTCCTTAATGTTTTGTGGAATGATGCTCCAAAGAAGAATAGAAGCTAACACCAAGGGTTGAGACAAACAATGTGTCCAGCAATTTCAAAAGCTTAAAATTCTCAATTATTAGTCACAATAATTTAAACTCACCAAGAGCAACGTACTTAGAGCAGTGATGAATACAATTCTGGAGATATAATCAGTTGTTGCACTCATGAAGTCAAGGTCTATCAGTGGAAACATTTTAAGCCTTCTTCCCCTTCGTTCCAGTGTTGCTGGGGATCGTATTCGTAGTTTCCTCAATTTTTTTGTCCCTTCCCCTACTTTTCTATTTATCTTATTGCAAGATACAGACTAAATTATTATTACTCCAACCTTTTCCATCATGTATAGCGAAAAGTTTAAAAGTCTTCTCCAAAAAAGTTTGAAATGTAAGTATAATGTGTTTCCAAAATAGTATATATATCAAATAATTTCGTTAAAATTCCAATTTTCGATAGAAATAATTTGAAAATGTGTAAATCCATTTAAAACATCTTTCAGCGGTTTTTAAGCGAGTAATGAAACAGTGAGTAAAAATGATAAAAGCATAATCGGCCCCTAGGGAAAAAACTCACTCATATACAGTCCCTCGGGCAAAATGAATCATAAGCCGCCCCTCGGGCAAAATATCAACAGAATCAGCCCCTCGGGATACCTCATAATCACTCGTAATCAGCCTCTAAGGCAATAACATAAATCAAAAATAGCCCGTCAGGCCACATCACATCAATTACACTGAGTACCCGCGCTCACTGAGGGTGTTCAGACTCCGGAGGGGATCCTACATCCTAAGAGCTATAACAAGCTATCTCGTGGCATAATCAATCAAGCCCTCGGCCTCATAACAACAAGCCACCTCGTTGCATAAATCAATCAGGCTCTCGACCTCACAATATCTTGAATCAGTAACAACTTGTTACGGCGTGCAGTCCGATCCCATAATATCCTCACAGCACAGGACTCTGGCCTCACTAAGTTAGAAACCTCTTAAGCCACTCGGGCAACAGTAAAACAGGATGCTCAACCCAAAATATCATTTATAGTATCAAAATGGAGTAAATACGGCTGAGTTATGAAATCAGTAAAAGGTACAGCACGACTAAGTACAAATATTAAGTCAAAATAGTGAGGAAGAAGGTAAAAATCCATGTAAGAGTCCAAAACAGTTGGCACGAGGCCCAAATATGGCATTTAGCCAAAAACGTAGAAATACTTTCTAAAACACAATGATATCAAATAGTTTTTCAATCACATACGCGACTTAATAATCATACGTGACGGACCAAGTCACAATCCCCAACGGTGCACGATCATACGCTCTTTATCTAGCATGTGCATCACCTCAAAGTAGCACAACGATGTAAATCTGGGGTTTTCGTACATTCGAAACAACATTTACAATCATTACTGTCACTGTCCGAATTTTCCACCCTGGGAGTCGTGATAGCGCCTACTAATGAGAGCTAGGCAAGACAAACCTTACTACTTACTTCATTTTCATATTACCTCCTTTTAACAAACATAAGGCAATAACATAATAAAAATAGAACTAAAATAATTAATCAGAAGTTAACAATTTAATATCTGAAGTCTACATCCATTACAACTTTTAAAACCTCAATACCCAAAATTTGGTATCACAGTGTCACAGACTATCTAAGATTTACTACACACAAGATCTGAAGAAATTCTGAAGAAATAATAGTACAATGTTTCTTAATAGAGGGAAATAAATCAGGAAATAGAGATAGAGGAAGACACCAAGGCTTGTTGTCACCTGCAGGTCTACCTTGAGCCTTCGAGTGGACTAAAGGAAGCACCCCAACTATTGTCCGAAAGTCGCTCCGGGATATGCACACAGTGCAGAGTGTAGTATCAGCATAACTGACCCCATGTGTTGGTAAGTGCCTAGCCTAACCTCGGCAAAGTAGTGACGAGGTCAGGACTAGACTACCAAATACACCTATGCAGTTATATGATATACAGCGGAAAGTAAAGCAGAAATAAAGAAGTAAAGATGGGAGGGGAAACACATGTTTCGGGGAATAATAGGTAAGAACAAATTTTCAAAAGAACTATAAAGAAATCAAAATCCAACTTCTAACAAGAGTAAGAAAATAATGGCAGATTTCACTTTCTTTTCACATCTTATGGTAGGCATACCACCGGTTCCCTTTTCGTTATATCTTGTGGTAGGCGTATCGCCCACTCCAGTTTCTTTATATCTTATTGCAGCGTGCTATCCAATTCATATATAATATTATTGCGGTGTGCAACTCGATCCATATATATAATATTGTTGCGGCGTTCAACCTGATCCATATATATTATTTTTGCAGCGTGCAACCCGATTCATATATATAATATCGTTGCAGCGTGCAACCCGATCTATATATAATATTGTCGTGGCGTGCAACTCGATCGATATATATAATATTGTTGCAGTGTGCAACCCGATCCATATATAATATTGTTGTGGCATGTAACTCGATCAATATATAATATTATTGCAGCGTGCAACCTGATCCATATATATAATATTTGAAATTATAACAAGAGTCCCGACAAGGGATCAATAAGGTCTATACTATCCCGTAAATGGAGAAACAGCTATAACCAAACTTATTCCAACATCTAACTACCTCAACTATAATCAAACTCGTTCTGACACCTAACTACATCGACGATAATTAAACTTGTTACAATACCTAACTACTTCAGCTATAACCAATCTCATTTCAACATCTAACTACTTTAGATATAACTAAACTTATTACAACACCTAACACAAGGAATCATCAACCTAAGCATCCATAATATCAACTAAGAACACAATGTAAGGGAACCACAACTCAACAATAGACCGGCAAGAGGGCAATATAATGATCTTTTCTCTTTATCACTTTTACTTCACAATTTACTTCACAACTCGAGCCAATGCTCTAGAGTTTAAATTATCACTTATACTTTCACAATTCGTTACACAACTGGAGTCATCTCTCTTCAATGTTCATAAGTCACAATTCTTTCCACAACTTTACACAACAAATAGAAATCTTCACCAAGGCAAGAGTAATACAACGAAATCATGAAAATCGCTCGCGGTCATGCTTGACACCAACGTATAGATACTCGTCACCATGCCTATATGTTGTACTCAACAAGAAAAAATAGCAAATAGGACACAACTCCTAATCCCTCAAGCTAAGGTTAGACCAAACACTTACCTCAAACTTCCACTACCAACTCAATCCTCAATTACCGCTTTTCTTCTCAAATTTGGCTCCAAATCGATTGAATATATACGTAAATGACTTCATAACATCAAAAAATACTAAACAATGCGAATCCTATGCCTAATTATAACTTTCTGATCATTCTTCCCGAAAACCCAAAAATCGACCCCGGGCCCACTTGGTCAAAACACGATGTTCGAACCAAAATCTAATCACCCATTCACCCATGAGCCCGAATATATAATTGTTTTCAAATTCGACCCCAAAATGAGGTCTAAATCAAGAATAATCAAAAGGCCCTAACTCTATCCAAATCCCTAATTTTCTACCCTTAATCACATGTTTTAGGCTTAGAAATTCAATAGATGTTGATGAGAATGGAAGAAAATAAGATAAAGATTACTAACCCAAGAGATTACGGTGAAGAATCGCTTCAAGGATCGCCTAAGTGCTTTGGAGAAGAAGAGGTTTTGTGAAATTTTGATAAATCTCGTAACGCTACTGTTTTGGGTCTTTCAAAATCACTGGCAGAAATGGTCTATGCGATCGCGAAGAAGGTTATGCGATCACATAGTGTAATGAAAAGTTGGTCATTGCGACGAACCAAGCACTACGATCGCATAAAAGAAAAGGACTTCGTTTCCAAGATTTGGTTTTATGCATAGCGATCGCGAAGAAGAATGTGATTGCATAGAATGGGTTGTGGTTACTCTACGCGATCGCAAAAGGACCTATTTGATTTCATAGAAAATAACAGGACACTTAAAAACTCACACTATATTATCGCACGACTGCCTATGCGATCGCATAGCACTAAATCTCAGAACACCGGAACTGCTATTTCTGCAACTTTTTCTTAAGTCTAATACCTTCCTAAACACATCCAAAACACACTTGAGCCCTTGGTCTCCTAGCCAAACACATGTACCAACTCAACAACATCATACAAACTTATATGTGCGATCAAATCGCCAAAATAACCTCAAAAAGAATGAATCAAACCTCAAAATCAAGAATATTTTTTCTCAAACTTCATCAAGTATCAAATTTAGCAATTCAAGTCCGAACCACATCAAACAATGTCCGTTTCTAACAAATTTTAACAGAAATGACTTTAACCATATATAAGACCTATACCGGGCGCCGGAACCAAAAAATGGGCCCGATGTCATCGCTTTCCAATCAGATTTCATTTTAATTTTCCTTAAACATTTTCAGAAAATAATTTTACAGAAAAATTCATTTCTCGGGCTTGGGACCTCGGAATTCGATTCCGGACATACACCCAAGTCCCATATTTTTCTACGGACCCTCTGGGACCATCAAATCACGGGGCCGGGTCTGTTTTCCCTAAATGTTGATCAAAGTCAAATTTATTTATTTTAAAATCAAAACTTATTATTTTCATAGAATTTCAAATTTAAGCTTTCGAGCTACGCGCTTGGACTGTGCATGCAAATCGAGGCGGCTCTAAATAAGGTTTTCAAGGCCTCGGAAGCACAAAATTTGATTTAAACAAGTGATGACCGTTTGGGTCATCCAATTCTCCACCTCTAAAATAACCGTTCATCCTCGAACAGACAAAAGGAAGTACCTGAATCAAGGAAAAGATAAGAGTAACGGCTCCGCATATCGGACTCAATCTCCCAGGTTGATGCCTCAAGCGGCTGACCTCTCCACTGAACATGAACAGAAGTAAATCTCTATGATATCAACTGACGAATCTAACAGTCTAAAATAGCCATCGATTCCTCCTCAAAAGACAAGTCCTTGTCCAACTGGACAGTGCTGAAATCTAACACATGGGATGGATCGCCGTGATACTTCCAAAGCATGGACACAAGAAACATTGGATGCACAACTAATAATCTCAGCGGCAAAGAAACTCTATAATCGACCTCTACCACTCGATCAAGAACCTCAAATGGACCAATGAACCTAGGGCTAAGCTTACCCTTCTTCCCGAATCTCATCACGCCCTTCATAGGCGACACTCGAAGCAATACTCTCTCACTAACCATGAAAGCCACATCTCGAACCTTGCGATCTGCATAACTCTTTTGCCTGGACAAAGCTATACGGAATCCTATCTTGAATAATCCTGACCTTATCCAAGGCCTCCTGAACCAGATCCGTACCCAACAATCGAGCCTCTCCCGGCTCAAACCACCCAACCAGAGACCGACATGTCCACCATACATAGCCTCATAAGGAGCCATCTAGATACTCGACTAGTAGTTGTTGTTGTAGGAAAACTCTGCTAAAGGAAAAAAGTGATCCCACGAGCCACCAAAGTCAATGACACAAACTCGAAGCATATCCTCCAAAATCTGAATAGTTCGCTCGGACTGACCGTCCGTCTGGGGATGAAATATTATGCTCAATTCAACCCGTGTACCTAACTCTCATTGAACTACTCTCTAGAAGCGTGAGGTAAATTGCATACCCCTGTCTGAAATGATAGATACGGGCACACCATGAAGGCGAACAATATCTCGAATATAGATCTCAACTAACCTCTCGGATGAATAGGAGACTGTCACAAGAATGAGATGCACTTAAGTCAGCCTATCAACTATGACTTAAACTACATCGAACTTCTTTCGAGTCTGCGGGAGTCCAGTAACGAAGGCCTTAGTGATTCGCTCCCACTTCCACTCGGGAAACTCAATCCTTGAAATAAACCACTAGGCCTCTGATGATCATACTTAACCTGCTGACAATCCAAACACTAAGCCATATATGCAAGAATATCCTTCTTCATTCTACGCCATCAATAATGATGCCGCAAGTCCTGATACATCTTCGCCGCATCCGGATGAATGGAGTACCGGGAACTATAGGCCTCCCCTAAAATCAACTCTCAAAGCCCGTCCACACTAGGCACACAAACTTGCCCTTACAATCTCAAAACTCCATCATCACCTAAGGTAACCTATTTGGCATCTCCATACTGAATCGTGTCTCTAAGGAACATAAATGGGGATCATCAAACTGCCGATCACGGTACGCTCCAATTATGAAGAATGAGCGACCATGCAAGATAATACCCGACTATGCTAAAAAAATCCAACCTCACAAACCGATTGGCCAAAGCCTGAACATCCAAAGCAAGCAGCCTTTCACTAACCGGAGAATAAGCAAGACTGCCCATACTGGCTGACTTTCTACTCAAAGCATCGGCCACCACATTGGCCTTTCCCGGGTGATATAAGATAGTGATATCATAATCCTTCAACAACTCCAACCACCTCCTCTACATCATATTCAACTCTTTTTTCTTGAACAAATACTGAAGACTCTTGTGATCGGTGAACACCTCACATGCCATGCTATACAAATAATGCCTCCAAAGCTTCAATGCATGAACAATGGCTGCCAACTCTAAATCATGCACCGGATAGTTCTTCTCATGAATCTTTAGCTGCCTCGAAGCATAGGCAATAACCTTGCATTCCCGCGTCAACACTGCACCAAGCCTAATACGGGAAGCATCAGAATAAACTATATAAGGCCCTAAACTTATGGGCAAAACCAACATCGGTGTCGTAGTCAGAGCTGTCTTGAGCTTCTGAAAACTCGCCTCACACTCGTCCGACCATCTGAACGGGCACCCTTCTTGGTCAACCTAGTCATTGGGGCTGCAATAGATGAGAACCCATCCACGAACCGATGGTAGTAGCTTGCCAATCCCAAGAAACTCCAAATCTCTACAGATGATGTTGGTCTAGGCCAGTTCTTGACTGCCTCAATCTTCATCGGATCAACCTTAATAACCTCTGCTGATAAAACATGACCAGGAATACAACTGAACTTAACCAGAACTCACACTTCAAAAATTTAGCATGTAGCTGACTATCCCTCAAAGTTCGAAGAACCACCCTGAGATGATGCTCGTACTCCTCCCGGCTACAGGAATCTATCAAAATATCATCAATAAAGACTATTACGAACAAGTCCAAATAAGGCCTGAACACTCGGTTCATCAAATCCATAAAATTTGTTGGGGCATTTGTCAACCCGAATGACATAACCAAGAACTCATAATGCTCGTACAGAGTGCGGAATGTTGTCTTAGGGACATCGGATGCCCTAATCCTCAACTAATGGTAGCAAGATCTCAAGTCAATATTTGAAAATACCTTGGCACTCTGAAGCTGATCGAACAAATTGTCAATCCTCTGCAATGGATACTTATTCTTGATTGTAATCTTGTTCAACTGTCGGTAATCAATGCACATTCTCATCGAACCATCCTTTTTCTTAACAAACAACACTGGCGCATCCCAAGGAAAAACACTAGGTCTAATGAAGCACTTCTCAAGCAAGTCTTGCAACTACTCCTTCAACTCTTTCAACTCTAGCAGGGCCATGCGATACAGCAGTATAGAAATGGGCTGGGTTCCCGGAGCCAAATCAATGCAGAAGTCGATATCCCTGTCAGGTGGCGTCCCCGGCAGTTTTGAAGGGACAATATCAAGAAACTCACGAACAACGGGCACAGAATCAATAGAAGGGACCTTAGCACTAGAATTACGAACATATGCCAAATAGGTCAAACACCCCTTCTCGACTATACGTCGAGCATTCACATACGAAATAAAACTATAGCTAGAATGACCAGGAGTCCCTATCCACTCTAAACGAGGCATACCCGATAAAGATAAGGTCATAGACTTGATATGATAGTCCATGATAGCATGGTAAGGTGATAACTAGTCCATCCCCAATATAACATCTAAATCAACCATGTTCAAAAGAAGCGAATGTACACGAGTCTCAAGACCTCCAATAACCACTATACATGAACAATGGATACGATCTACCACAATAGAATCACCTACCGACGTAGAAACATAAACAGGGACACTCAAAGAATTACTAGGCATGAACAAATGTGGGGCAAAAAAAGATTACACATATGAGTATGTAGACTCTGGATCAAATAACACTGAAGCACCTCTATCACAAACCAGAACATCACATGCACCTCCATCTCTAATATCTTTAACTCCACCTCTAATACCTCTACCTCCACCTCCAGCTAACTGAGCAGGCTAAACGAGTCCCTCAACGAACCTCTTCACTCTCTCTCACAGTGGGAAGTATGATAAGAGCATGACGAGCCAAGTCGATGAATCTGATCTCGTACTAAGTAACAGCCATAGAACCCTACTAGAGATGCTCATACTCCGATAGGCCTCTCTCTCTCTCTCTCTCTGAGTGATGGGGAGAAACTTCTCCAAAAATAGTTGCGTGAACTGTCCTCAAGTCAAAGTTGATGACCTAACTGGTATAGTCAAACAATCGTCTCTCCAACAGGTCTTGGTAGATCCATACAAGTGAAAGGTACCAAATCGACCCCATTGGTCTCCACGATCTATATGTTCCCGAGAACCTCATGACAATCGTCTAGAAAATCTTGGGGATCCTCAGAAGATGCACCGCAGGAAGTAATACTGAAGAGCTTGGTGGAACCTATCCAACCTCCGCAAAGCCTCCAAAGACGTAGTTGATCTATCACCGGTCTATGATGTTGTTTGGCTGAAGAAGCGATACATGACCTCACCATTCGCAAAAGGACAAGAGTACAGGTTTCAATTTAGCACTGAGAGAATAAAATCACACGACAGGGAAGGATAAAAGTGAAACTTCTCCTAACACTATAACCTCTGGGGGATAAATACAGACTTCTCCATACCGATCCCTCAAACTCTACTAAGCTTGTCTATGAACTGTGAGACTCACGTAACCTAGAGCTCTGATACCAACTTGTCATGACCCAGATTTTCCACCCTCGGGAGTCGTGATGGAACCTAATAATGAGAGCTAGGCAAGTCAAACCTTACTACTTACTTCATTTTCCTCTTTTTTAACAAACATAAGGCGATAACATAACAAAAATGGAACTTAAATAATTAAGAGAAAGTTAACAATTTAATATCTAAAGTCTATATCCATTAAAGTAATAAAACCTAAATACCCAAAACCTGGTGTCACAGTGTCACAGACTATCTAAGATTCACTACACACAAGGTCTGGTGAAATAATAGTACATTGTTTCTGAATAGTGGGAAACGAAACAAGAAATAGAGATAGAGGGAGACGCCAGGGCCTGCGGTTGCCTGCGGGTCTACCTTGGGCCTCCGAGTGGACTAAAGGAAGTAACCCAACTACTGTCCTAAAGCTGCTCCTGGATCTACACACCGTGCAGAGTGTAGTATCAGCACAACCGACCCCATATATTGGTAAGTGCCTAACCTAACCTCGACGAAGTAGTGACGAGGCTAGGATCGGACGACCAAATACACATGTGCAGTTATGTGATACACAGTGGAAAGTAAAGCAGAAATAAATAAGTAAAGATGTGAAGGGAAAAACAAGCTTCAGGGAATAACAGGTAAGAATAGATTATCAAAAATCTATAAAGAAATCAAAATCCAACCTCTAACAAGAGTAAGAAAATAACGGTAGATTTCACTTTCTTTTCACATCTTATGGTAGGGACCTGCTCCATTTTCGTAATCTTGTGGTAGGCGTACCATCCGCTCCCATTAATTATATCTTGTTGTGGTGTGCAACCCAATCCATATACAATATTATTGCAGCGTGCAACGCAATCTATATATATAATATTGTTGTGGTGTGCAACCCGATCCATATATAATATTACTGCAGCATGCAACCTGATCCATTACCAAAATACGCGCCCGATACCATCGCTTTCTAATTCGATTTCATTTTAATTTTCCTTAAACTTTTTCAGAAAATGATTTTACAGAAAAATTTATTTCTCTAGCTTGGTACCTCGAAATTCGATTGTGGGAATATGCCCAAGTTCCATATTTTTCTATGGACTCTTTTGGACCGTTAACTCATGGGTTCGGGTCCGTTTTCCCAAAATATTGACCGAAGTCAAATTTATTCATTTTAGAATTAAAGCTTAGCATTTTCATGGAATTTCATATTTAAGCTTTTCGGCTACACGCCCAGAGTGTGCACTCAAATCGAGGCAACTCTAAATGAGGATTTCCAGGCCTCGGAAGAACAGAATTTGATTTATGACAAGTGATGACCATTTGGGTCATCACAATTACTTACCTCAAACCATATGAAAATTTATACCGTTGATGCCCTTGCCACTTGACTCGGCCTCAAATCATCTCGAATCTATCCAAATCAGAATCATATCATCGATACATACTAAAGGAACCTGGCCATACGAAAATTATCAAATTAAATCAAAATTTCCGAAATTGACCAAACTCGACCCTTGGTCCCACGTCTCAAAATCCAACAAAAAACATAAAATGGTATACCTATCCTCTCACGAGTCCATACATACCAAATTTATCAAAATCCAACTCAATTTAACCCCTCAAATTCTCAAAATCCACTCTCCAATTTAAAGCCCTAAATTCCCAAATTTCCAGTCCAATTTCTCAATCAGTGAAGAATAAAATCATAGATTCATGCAATTTAAACCATTATAGGTTATAATCACTTACCCCAACATTGCTCCTCTAAATCCCTTAAAACCCATCTCTCTTCCGACTTTCCTAAGCTCAAAGTTGAAAAATAAAGAAAAAACCTTAAGTAGGGTTTTCCGTCCAGCAAAATCGCACATGTGGTTCAATATCAACTTTTGCGGCACCGCACCTGCGGAATTTCCAACGCAAATGCGGAACCCACTTAATGTACCAAGTCTGCATCTGCGATCAACCCCATCGCACCTGCGACTCAACTTGTGCTTCTACGGAAAACACCCAACTCCACAGCATCCACATCTGCTGCTCCAAACTCGCACAAGCAACCTCGCACCTGCGGTCCCCAATCAGCAGGGGCAGAAATGATAGAAGCAGCAAAATCTGCAGCAAGACTCAAAGCTAAACTTCCTGTCAACCACTCAAATCCATCCCGAGGCCCGCAGAACCTCAACCAAACATGCCAACAAGCCACCTACCAATGTTCAAACTTATTCCAACCTTCGAAACACTCAAAATCACATAAAAACATCAAATCACCCTCTGATTCAAGCTTAAGGATTTCCAAACTTCCGAATTCTGCAAGCGATACCAAAACAAACCAAAACTCATCCGAATAACGTGAAATTTTGCCTACATGTTAAAAATGACACAAAGGACCTACTCAAATTTCTGGAACTCCATTCCGACATGATATCAAGATTTCTACTAACGACCAGAAAATGCCAAATTTTTAATTTTGTCAATTCAAGCCTAATTTACCACTAACCTCTAAATTGCATTCCGAACACGCTCCTAAGTCCAAAATCACCCAACGGAGCTAAAAATCATAAAAATCCAAATCCGAGATCGAATACTAAAAAGTCAAAACTTTCAAAAAAACTTCAAGCTAAGAATTGTTCTTCTAAATCTATTCTGTTTATCCTGAAAACCAAATCGACAATTCACATAATTCATAATACTTCATACGGAGCTACTCATGCCCTCAAACAACAGCGAAGTGCAAATGCTTAGAATAACCGGTCTGGTTGTTACATCCTCCCTCACTTAAAACATACGTTTGTCCACGAGCGTACTAGGAATTGTTCAAAAACCCATCAAATCATCGTTTAACCTTACCATGCACATACCCGGGGGTGATCCCACGTCACCCTATCCCATATAGGTCCAATAACATAACATAATTGATATCTTACAATTCACCCTAGCCTATAACCTTATAACCAATTTCTCGCTTCTGAAATTATCTATAAGATCAGAATATCACATCTACACACTAAATGGGTACACGCTGTGTCAAGCCATAACCACAACTCAAGATGAAAATCACATGATATACTACACAACTCAAACACTCATAACAATCACTTCTGATCACAACAACTGCTCAAACAACCCAATTCCGGTAATAAACCTCTTATCAAACTAAGTCCTCATTCCAATACTTCCGTATGCTACCAATGATGAATGAAACACGTAGAAATTTATACCAGGTATGGAGCTCCCTCTCCTTCGTCAAGGACCACAGTCAATTTCTAAGCCGAATCACGATACTATCCTTCCAACATGCTGAAATCTAATCTGATAGTATTCATTTTAGATCCCAATGACCTCATCTCATCCAACACGGCTACTCTAGTGACATGACACATTGATACAATCTAAAACAAAACCCGTGCGACAAGGACACCAATAAGAAACAGTCCAAATGTACTCAAATCATGGAAAAATGACTCAAATGAGAGCTGCAAGCTCACTGGTACCACCACAACACAATGATGAGATCCCATCACATATCGTAGAACCAGAACACACGAATGTAACTCGAAGGATCATACCTCCACATAACTTCGCTACAATGAATGACCCTATCCAAACATTAGTCCACATGAGACACCTCAAGTCACCATGCTCAAAATCATCAACCACGTGCAATTTAATGTCTATTACTAAAAGTAAATCACCATAACCATGGATAAGTAAATGATGCAATGAGATGCCACCCCGAAAGAACATATCCAATGTGCAAGCAATCATGCAACACCCAAATACCCGTCTTACTCAAATTCCTCTATAAGTCCTCAATAGAACCGCACCATATGTGCATATAACCAACAAATCATAACCCCTCGTAACACAGAAGAGTAATTCATTGATCACTCCAAAACACGAACAAGTTCAACAACAAGCGAATGGTACATCCCTTTACAATAGCAGTTCGGACTCAATAAATCCAACCCGGTGTAGAAAACACATCCATATTGGGCCTACCAATGAACCGCAAATCAGTTCTGGTCACCCCACAACCGATAAATAACCCTCCGAAAATCCATAGTGACTGAATCGCAACACACACTACCCTTTGACTAACCTTAGCTACATTTTCACAGTCCACAATCATGAAACAACCTACTCATGAGAACTCCCATCCTCCAAATCCATGAAATACATGAATCATCATATCTGATCCCAACTCCACCGATCGAATATCTAATGCATCTCTAAAACACGATTATCCCAAGAGGAATGCTTATTTGATTCTTCCGTGCCACATCAGAAAATCTGACTGTCAAAAATCGATCAAAGATACGAGTACCACAATACCGATGGAGTATCCATAAATCACAACGTATTGCCCCCTTCTGAATTGTATACTCTCATCAATCCACAAAGAAAGTAATATCATTCACCTATTCATATAAAACTGTCCATGTTGCCTAAGAATTTATGACCTTCCTTTCAAAACTGAACCGTGACCTTACACATGCAAATCTCAACCCTACACAACATACTACATATACCATGCCATCCTATGATAAATATGAGAACTGCATAATCCACTCCAAGCTACAAGCAACTATGTACTCAACCAGTCAAGAACTTTCCATTGATCCCATCTAGGAGAAAATCACTATACATCCTATGCTCATCGCATCACTAGAAAATATACACCTCCAACCATGGTATAAATCATCAAGAACTCTCTGAATCCCCTTTGCACAAAACCAAACCGTCAGGACTAACTCTTCTAACTCAACCAAGCTATGCAAACCATCAAAACCTAAGAGCATTGCCGCGGAACACCTATAAAACCCACTGCATCATAAGCAGCCAAGAACTGTTCATATCTATAACCATGTCGATCCAACCTACTGCCAAGGTGTCCTAATTCTCTGAGCTCCTTCCGAATAAACTTCAAATTGATATGTTTCCTTTCTAGTATACCACTATCCTTAACTAAAACTTGCCCCACGAACTTTAGCAAACCACACCTCCCAAAGGCTCATAAACTGTTATATTCTTCTGAAGCACCCCCAAAAGTACCATAACCAAGATACTTGCTCTGAAAAGACCTTCTGCAAATCTAAAGCCATTACCTTCGCGTTCCTGATACTGTTATGTAAAATCCATAATGATATAGTAATTCCACAAGTCTTAACATCCTTCTATATAAATCTCGGTTTCTAGCCAATACATATCCTGAAGATACCCAATTTCCACGTATAAATCTTGAATTCATTGGAACCATTCTCAAGAGTTATCCACTCTGCTCAAATCTCAATTAAACTGACCAAACAGGCCGAACGACCTGTGCCCCATTAGCACTCCAACACCCAAGGAAGTAAGCCATTCTTCTAAGCCCCGAGTGATTTTTCCTACTCTATCACGTTACATTCCTTACAAACAACAACTAAATCATCCAATGTTTCTCATATACCTAAAAAGCATAACACATCCCCTATTCCAAATTTCTTTTATTCAAGTCATCCTCGATCTCAACCTCTGTAAGCCATAACTGATTCACCAGTATGCCTCAAACTGGAAACAACATAGCACTTAATCGTGCAATCAACTAATCAATAGCAGACTCCCCCACTTGGCTCAAAGCCATAGATCAAACACACAATAGCTCACAATGTCTATACTATATTACTATCATAATACCATAGTGAGACTGAACTCAATCCTTGATAAGATCATGCAACACAAACCATCTAGTACTTGAAATCTTCTACAATCTTGCATTCACCCTTGAAACAGCCAAGACAACTCTCATACGTGATCCAAACTCGAACTGCAATATGTATAATTCACTGTTAAAAAAGGTCTTCTAACAAATAACTTAAGGATCACAAACTTCAGGGTACTTCGCAGGAGATAACCCACCTGCTTCGCCTCAAACTAACATCTCTTTATACCCTTCCACCGTCATAAAAATCATGCAATCACTTAATCACGACATGAAATCTACTTCATTCCCCAACTAAACAACATGAAAAGATCCTTCAACACACCTACAACTTGGGATATACATCAAATCACCAAAGAAATCAAACACCGGATAGTTCTTTCTACCCTCAAGCGGACCGTCCTCATCATATTCAAATCATATGAACCCATCTCGAAGTCACATCAAACTCAACACATAGCTACCAGTCATCACTTCCACAAATAGGGACACTATCGTACATATAAATCCAAAATCACGTGCTCACAAAATTAACACCTCACTGCTCAAGCTACAAGCAGAGCCCGACCTCATGTCCTCCAGACTGGCCCAACATCAACATACAGAAATCACATCTCGCCCTTTGATCAAGGAATCACTATTGCCAATATATTGCTATTACCGAGTGCTCTTGCGCACATACGAACGCGTGGAAGGAATTTCAAGGGTTACATTTAGGGTTGAATCAATGACCCACATAAGAATTCAACAATATAGGATTTCCTAAAGGTTCTGCAGCCTCCCGAGGATAAATATAAATGTCTTCGTACCAATCCGCGAGACTTTACTAAACTTGCACATGACTCGTGAGACCTATGTAACCTAGGCTCTGATACCAACTTGTCATGAATCTAAAACCAACCCAGTCGTGATGGCACCTATCGTGAAACTAGGCCAGCCGATAAAATTCCCAAATCAAACCATTATTCCATAAAGTCATTTTTAAACAATTAATTAATAAGAGATCTTATAGTATAAGTCTAAATAACCAATGCGTAATAAATACACCAGCCCGATATTGGGGTGTCACAAGTCACGAGCATTTACTAAGGTCTGAATATAACGAAGAGTCTGAAAATATACCAAAAATAGTCTAAGGAAGATAAGAGGGAAAAGAGCAGGGTTGCGAACGTCGCGTAGCAACCTTGCTAACTCCGATGAACTTGCCACTGAATAATCAACACCCCATACCGGGTTCAAAAATACATGAATCTGCACACAAGGTACAGTGAGTAATGTGAGTACGCCAACTCAATAAGTAAAAAGAGTAAATAAAGACTGAACAGTAAGAAAAATACATAATCCACGTTATAACACCATAGTAAGTACAGTGTGTTTCCAAAACAGTATATATATGAAATCATTTTGTTAAAATTCTAGTTTTCGGTAGGAATTATTTGAAGATGTGTAAAAATCCATTTAAAACATCTTTCAACAGTTTTCAAACAAGTGATGATGGAACAATGAGTAGAAATGATGAAAACATAGTCGACCCTCACTAAAAAAACTCACTCATATACAGTCTCTCGGGCAAAATGAATCATAAACCACCCCTCAGGAAATATATCAACTGAACCAGCTCCTCAGGTTACCTCACAGTCACTCGTAATCAGCCCCTCATGCAATAACATAAATCAAAAGCAGTCCTTCGGGCCACATAATATCACTCACACTGGGTATCCGCACTCACTGGGTGTGATCAGACTCCGGAGGGGCTATTACAACCCAAGTCCTATTGCAAGCCATCTCATGGCATAATCAATCAGGCCCTCGACCTCATAACAACACGCCACCTCGTGGCATAAATCAATCAGGCTCTCGGCCTCACAATATCATGAATTAGTAACAACCTGTTTCCGAGTAGCCCGATCCTATATATCCTCACAATGCAGACCCCCGACTTCACTAAGTCTGAAACCTCTCAAGCCACTCGAGCAACAGTAAAACAGGATGCTCAACCCCAAATATCATTTAAAATATCAAAATGGAGTAAATATGGATGAGTTATGAAATCAGTAAAAGGTACAGCATGACTGAGTACAGATATTAAGACAAAACAGTAAGGGATAGTAGTAAAAAGCCTCTTAAGGGTCCAAAACAGTTGGCACGAGGCCCAAATATGGCATTCATCCCAAAATATAGCAATACTTTCCAAAACACTATGATAACAAACAATATTTCAATCACATATGTGACTTACCAGTCGTATGGGACAGACCAAGTAACGATTCCCAATGGTGCACAACCCCACGCTCGTCATCTAGCGTGTGCGTCGCCTCAAAGTAGCACAGCTATGTGAAATCCGGAGTTTTATACCCTCGGGACAACAGTTTCAATCATTAGTTACCTTAAATCGGATGGAAATCTAAACTATGATGCCCTTGCCGCTCGACTCTGCCTCAAATCATCCCGGATCTATCAAAAATCAGAATCATTATCATCAATACACACAAAAGGAATGAGGCCCTCACGAAAATTATCAAATTAAATCAAAATTCTTGAAATTAGCCAAACCTGGCCCCCAAACCCACGTCTCGAAATCCAATAAGAATCATAAACCAGAATCCTTATCCTTTCACGAGTCCATACATACAAAATTTATCAAAATTCAACTCCATTTGACCCCTCAAAATCTCAAAATCTACTCTCCAATTTCAAGCCCTAAATTCCCAAATTTCTAGTCCAACTTCTCAATTAGATGAATAATAAGATCATAGATTCATGAAATTTAAACCATTATAGGTTGAATAACTTACCCTAATGTTTCCCCTTCAAATCCCTTGGAAAATCGCCTCTCTTCCGAGTTCCTTAAACCCAAAATAAAAAAATAAAGAACAAACCTCGAGCTGCGGTTTTCTATCCAGCAAAATTGCACCCGCGGTCCAATACCCGCTGTTGTGGCACCGCTTGCCGAATTTCTATGCAGGTGCAAAACCCACTTAATGTACCAATTCCCTTATGCGATCAACCGCATCGCACCTGCAGTGCGCTCCTGCGACTCAACTTCTGCTTCTGCAGAAAAGACCCAGCTCCACAGCCTCCCCATCTGCAGCTCCAAACTCACACAAGCAACCTCGCACCTACGGTTCCCAATCTGTAGGATCAGAAATGACAGAAGCATCAAAATCAACAGCAACACTCAAAGCTAAATCTCCTGTCAACCATTCAAATCCATCCCGAGGCCCCCAGAACCTCAACCAAAGATGCCAACAAGTTTACCACCGTTCAAACTTCTGCCATCCTTCGGAACACTCAAAACAATATCAAAACATCAAATCACTCTCGGATTCAAACCTAAGGATTTCCAAACTTTCGAATTCCATAAGCGATGCCAAAACCTATCAAAACTCATCCGAATGACCTGAAATTTTGCATACATATCACAAATGTCATAGCGGACCTACTATAAGTTTTGGAATTCCGTTCCGACCCTGATATCAGTATTTTCACTACCGACCGGAAAATGTCAAATTTTTAATTTTGCCAATTCAAGCCTAAATCTACCACGGACCTCCAAATTGCATTCTGAACACGCTCCGAAGTCCAAAATCACCTGGAGATAACCAAATCATAACAATTCAAATTCGAGATCGAATACTAAAAAGTCAAAACTTGGTCAAACTTTTCAAATTTAAAACTTCAAGCTGAGAATTGTTCTTCCAAATCTATTCAGTTTATCCTGTAAACCAATGCCGACGATTCACAAAACTCATAATATTTCATACGAAGCTACTCATGCCCTCAAACAACCGAGCGAAGTGCAAATTCTCAAAATAACTGATCGAATTGGTACATATATCAAGATGATTAAAATAATTTACTTATAAAAAAATTATATTTTTTTGAGCTGGGTGATCATTATTTTAAGACGTGGAGAAAGGAAATGAGTGTTGCATCTGCGCTCTCTATTATTTTCTACATCTGTACTTAACTTTTTATTTAGACAAGATCATGCAATATTTGCAGCATAATTCGTCTTTAAATTCAAACTAACAACTATTTTGCGCGTAGATCGTTCATCTCTAAATTCAAGTATCAAATATATTCTACTAAAAATACACAAATTTTGAAACTAATTTATACTTTCTTGAATTTAAAATTTAAGATTGAGTACTAACATTTACTCACGTGAAAGCAAGTACATCTAACTTAAATTTAATCTTCCAAAGCGATTGTGCCCTTCGTTTTTCTTTAAAAAAAAATAAAAATTTGTGTTGCTCGCAGTAGTTAATTACTATATTATCTTTATTTCATTGTTATTTCATATCCAAGTTGTCTAGATATCAAATATCATATACACTTGCGTTTAAATGAAAAATAAATTAATACTTTTAATGTTTGAAAAGCAACCATCCTATGAAAATAACATCAAAATAAGATATTTTAGGTAAATTACTAATGTATACGGTCGAAATCATAATCCTCCAATTTATAAGCTCGGGGTCCCGTCCTGAGTCTGAAGTCCAAGATTAAGTTCGAATTCCAGGGATCAGGCCCGAGTTCGAAGGCAAAGCACAATTCATATCGAGGTCAAATTTGTTCGATCTCGAAATAGTACCGTTATGAACTTGTACCGGAATGAGTTAGATTCCTACCTTCTCTCCAAAGTCATGGCGCAAATCTCGAAATATAATTGTACTATTCTGTACTAGTTGTTGATACCCAATTTTTTCCTATTATATTTTAAAATGCATGTGTGCCTTCAAACCTATGCATTAGTATCAATTGACATTTTCCCATAATTTCTATAATTTTTATGAATTTTTAATAAATTTATCCCAACATTTTTATTTATATAAACAATCACTAACTGCATCATAAAAAAATTTTATAATAATTTTATAAATTAATTTTATCATTTGCATTTGTACTAAGTTTTACTTATTCCACAATGGCCATATTTGCATTTTTTGGGTTTATAATTGTAATTACTTTGCAATTATAGTCCATCCATGCATTATTATATTATTTTATCAAAAAATAGCCCTTTATATTTTTAAAATATTAAATAATTATTTAAAAATATTTCTAGGCATAAAAACTATTTTTCTAATTTATTAACTATTTTTTAAATTTATTTTTATCAATTAAATGGGCATTTAACAAATGACCCCTTTTATTTCGGACCCAGCCTAATTAAATGGCCCAATTTCAATCCCAAATTAGCCCAAAATTTACGCATACCCAATTTTTACCTAACTTAACCCAATTAAACCTACCCGGCCCTATAACCCCATTAAATCGTAGCCATTAATCTTTAGATCAACAGTCCATGATCACACCTTCCCTTTTAATTGCAAAGGACCCTCTAACCTAGCTCATTTGCTCGTCTCTGTCGCCCTTCTTTCCCTCATCTCTTTAGTTTTCTCTCTGAGAACTAAACCTAACCCTCGCCGCTACCACCCATAACCAACCCTAATCTCTTTGATCCTCACTCAATCCTTGGATTTCCATGGGTGTTTGGGACCCCTGCTCATCTTCTACGTCTCCTAGTTGCTCCTTCTTATGATTTTCTGGAAAAATCTCGAAGATATCTAACCTGATCTGGTTCAAGACTCTCTAAAAGTCCGTCCTACCAACCTCTTCCTAAAAGACAACCTCTATCATTCATTACATATGGTATATTGAGAGTTCAAGACCATAACATAATTCATTTAGAGAATGCCAATGAGAAAGTAGATTTGATTCTGAGATCTTGAAAGTTGTGAATACAATTAGTGAAGCTAGACCAGGAATTGGGCTATCCTTGGAAAAGAGGTCTCAATCAAGTAAGAAAGGAAACCCTTTTAGCTACGACAATGGGTATAAACCTCTTCCCTCCGTTGCTTACCTAATGGACCACTTAGAATAGACTGAATCGAAGCTAGTAAGCATTCTATAGTCGTTCCAAGTTTCCAGGCTGACCATTCTCTTTGTATGAAAAGTAGGAGTAGAAATGTCGTAGACTATGGTTGTTAATGTTACTTTTCCGATGCTTTCATGGTCCAAATCTCTTGTCTGAGACTGGATTCCCTTTGCCCTTTCATTCTTTCTTCAAAACCCTAATTTTAAAGTTTGTCACCATTTTTTTCTTTGTAGATCTAGAGAGATTCCGAGTTCGTCGCCAATTTTGTCTTTAATGTTTTTTTGTTTCCCTACTAATTAACCAATTTCAGCACTATATTTACTTTATATTTTGGGTTCTTTGTTATTTGTTGTTCGAATCTCTGCATACTTGAAATGTTTTCAAGTTTTCATAATTTTTCTTTAAGTTTCCCTTATTCCTTTACTACTAACTGATTTTTAGAACTATGATACTTTAGGCTTTTTATTTCTCTTATTTTGTTGTTCAAATCTCTGTATGTTTGAGGTGCTTTATGTTTCCATGGCTATTTCTTTTAAGCTCCCCTAACTTTCCTGCTACTAATCAACCCTAAGTATCTCTTTAAAATCTAGGATTTCCACTCTGTTTTAGCAAAAGATTTTTCTGAAATGTCTTATGTTTGTGTTCATCCCTTTCTTGCATGGTTATGTTTCTTGTTCAATTGTTTTTGTTTGACTATTCATTATGTGATTTCAATACCTTATATGCTATTATTTGAATAATTGATTGATTAGCCTAATTATTTACAGCTTCCTCTATTTACTAAACTAATTTATTGATCCTTGATTGTTTTCCTTAATTTAGAGTTCTTAATTAACATCTCTCGTCTATCTATGGGTTGGTTTACCCTTCGATTGGTCTCTCATTACTCGTGCGGCCTTATTTGCGAAAGTGATTACTGGATTTAAGGGTTCTAACCCTAATTGACTGTTAAACCTACCTCTCGCATTATTTGAAATTCAAGAGATATTTATGGCATAATTCCCTAATTTCTTATCCCCACTCAAGATTGATTGGTTATTTGATTACTTCCTTCACCTTATTTATAATATTACCTTAATAAAACTATCTGTGTGGTTTAGGGATTCTTGTAGATTCCCTATTTGAGTATGATTTGGATTCTTTACCCTAATTAGCTCTATTTGTTGTAGCCATTAAGTAGCTATCCCTAATTAAGGGGTATATTCCAGATTCCCTTACATGATTTCGTTCTATAATTAGTTGATTGCCCCTAATTGATTGACTTCTGATTCTCTTTAGCTTATTTGCTCTACTCTCTAAGTGTTATATATACTCTCATTCTGATTCTTCTAGAGAAAAAACAACAGTTCATAAGCACACTCACACAAAAATTTTGCTCTCATCTCTCTATTACTTGTGTTCATCTGTTTGTCTAGTCGCCTGAAAGCCAGGACTTAATTGTTGAATACTGCTACTTTACTTTCTTCTTCCACTCCTCCAACTAGTATTCTCCCACTTTACTATCATGCAAACCTCTATATGAATTTAAATTGTGTACTTCCTATTCCCAGAATGTCTCTTTTTTATGTTACTAAACCAGTAGGATCTTCTAGATTAGTCTGTCTATAAATAAACCTATGTATTTCATGCTTCTTGTTCTCAGTCAGCATATGTATTGCCATTTGATTATGTTACATGCTTCCTATTATTTTACTTAACTTGTATGATTCCTTATAATAAGCAAGCCCTTTCTTCTGTCTTGGCCAAACCTATATGTCTACTGTTATCACATGTTTGCTTCTATGTTGACTATAATAACTTGCCTACCTCTGTCTGGTTGAATCTATGTGTGTTGCTCTCAATATGTTTGTTCCTGCTTTAGTTAGAATTCTGTGTATCCATATGAACCAGACGCATGCTTATTTCTTATAACCAATATGACTCCCTAACCCCCGCTCCCCTCTCTGTGTAGTTGTTTGTTCTCAACATGCTATATGCCACATGGTGTTAACTAATAAATGGAGCTAAATCTCGGCAGTTGCTTTGGGACTCCATGACCATATTTTCTGCTTGCTATTTAATTGCTGAAACATTTGCTTCAGAGTGCTGCAATGACTTTGTTTACTTCTAAGCTATTTTCTTAAAACTACTTCTATTTTCAAACATTATTTCTATTCTTGGAGCACCTAGGTTCTTGCCCTTCTAGTGTAAGCATTGCTTAAGGGTCCCTGAGGCTCCTTTGAACTTTGATACATTGAAGTTGACTTTCCAAACTTGCTCACAAAGGGTTACTTTGAAGGTTTTCCTGGTGTGAGTATTGCTCGGGGGCCCGAAAACCCTTGGGAACTTTGACACACTAGGATCTTGTTGGGTGAACTATGAGATTATGGCATCCGTGGACTGGTTGAAGGCCTTGTCTTCCAAGTCTATATTTTGGGCCTATATTCAGGCTTCCTTTAGTTGTAGTAATTTCACTTCTGTAATTCATTATTAGTGTTGGTTTGTAGTAATAATTTCTTATAAATAGATATTGGGAAAATTAGTAAAAGCGAGGGACTTTTATTTATCTTTTGTGGGAATCGGGTGGAAATCATGTTCATAGGACTGTTATGAATGTCTACGTCATTAGAAACCATGCCCATAGGACTGACATATTTATTTGTATGAGTTAGAAGCCATGCCTACCCGATTGTTATGTGCATTAGAAAACATGTTTATAAGGTCACTACACTATCTGTTCTAAACTTCCATTCTATATTCTCTTACTTGCATTCAAAAATCTGGTTTTTATGTCATTTATTAATTATGTCTTGATAATCATGTTCAACAACTGCTCTATGTGCATTAGAGACCATGTTGCTAGGATTTTTACTACATTTGCCTAAAACCATGCCTATAGTATGAACACATAGAACATCAGTTGTCACCTAGCCTATAAGATACACGCATAAAAACAACTTCAAGACTTAGACAGCATACTCTTAGATATGAAAGTGTGAAACCAATTCTGTAATGCCTGTGATTATTCTTCAGCACCTAGATAGCATATAGGTTCAAATAAAAAAATCTATCTGTCAATTACTGATTCAAAATTTTGGTCTTTCATTAATGTCTAGTTGACATGTTACTGCTGATCCACGCCTAGGAAAGCCTATAGTAATCAAGGATTAATAAACTATGAAACTGATTTGCTTATTGTGACTGCCCAGGTTTTAACAGGTTCCAAAAATTTAGTAGGCAAATTGAATAGGTCTTCAACACTTTTGCCTTTAACTCAACATTGCATATTCCCTGATTTTCGTGTTCACCTAGATATCCTGTTCTAGGGCTTTTCCTTAAATACCTGAAATTTGTTGTTTGAGACGTGCACTTACTTGCTCTATTGTGGAGGTAAAATGTGAACCTTTTAATTGTTATATATTTGGTCCATCCTTATATGCCTTGTATGTCGTCCAGAGTTTCTCCTTTTAATTACTATAGGAGAGTCTAGATCCACCTTAACTAGAAGTCCCAAATACCTCCGGACTATATAAATAAAGGGACAGGTAGTGCAACGCATAGGATACATCTTAAGAATGCTAGAATGCTTTAGGCTATGACCAAGGGGCAGGGTAATGGGTAGTAGAGGATATGATGACATGTGCGCTAACGCCACTTGTAAACCCTCTATTTAAGGAATGCTTACCGGGTATTGTGCAGATGTGATCCTATAGGACAACAAACCTAGGACTTCTCTCACCTTATTTAAATATGTGTGCTTAGACTGCCTATCTATTAAACTTCCTTTATTTGCAATGGACTGCCTATCTATTAAATGACTAATTCACATAATTGAGTTTGGCCGGGACTAATCGTTATGGACCACGAGGGATGCCTAACACCTTCCCCTCAAGGTTATTTCGAGCCCTTTCTTTAATTTTTGGTAATGCAAACTAGTTATATTAGTTAATTGCTCTAGGTGCCCTAATGCACCTTAATCCGTTAGGTGGAGACTCTCCAAATGCCCAATTCCCAAAAGGAAACGAGTTGTTCACAATGAATGTTGAAACCCGAGCCTCTACAAGGAAAAAAAGGCACAACATTAGTCGGTTAGGCAGTTGTACCAATAATTTTCCTTACTGTAAATAGAAAGATCCCTTTTTTAGGGCTCCCTTATAAAGGAGACCCAATCATTTGTAGGATCATTTTATCATCTTTTACTGAGCAAAGAATATACTCTATACCTTTTTGCCTACTGTTCATCAACATTTTCCTTTATATCCATTGTTCTTAGTTTATCTTGATTACTTAATTGTTTTTACAACCCTACGCCACCTCGAGGTCACCGTCTCGAGGTCACTACTACTGACTAACATTGATTTGATTCACTTTCGTTTTTCATTTCTACTTCATATTTCTTGATTATTAATTAGTATTGAACTAAATCACATATCTTTAAAATCACAAATCAAGTTTAATTTTTACTCATACTTTCGAGGTAAATAGTTTGGCGCACACCGTGGGAATAAAGATAATAGTGATTATTTCTTTACTGATTTTCATTACACATATTACCTTTACACTTTCTCTTGTCAAAGATTTTTTGATTCTCAGGCTAAAGTATGTTTAGCTTAAAAAATGTAGCCATTCATGACAACGAAGGTCTTGGAGAAAACAGTAATGTAGGAGTCAGTGTACCACCGGTAAACCCAAGGGATGTGCTAAATGCGAAACCTATTTATGTTACACATTGCTTTAAATACAAATCTAGGCGCGTGCCCCGAAGGAGATGTATGCAGGGAAGCCCGAGTTGGAGGCCGAAGAATACAAGGAATGGAAAAAGGAGGTGTCAGTATCCAAGTGATATTCAATATGCTGCAAGCCCAGCAAGTCGCCATCACGCAACTTTAGAGTCAGAATAGGACTCCAAACACAGTGAACCAGTGAACGCTCAGCATACTAAGCCAACACTTGAAAGACCCGATGAAAGCGGCTCAGGGACTAACCCTACAACATGAAAATGCTTGAGGAACTTACTAGATAGATCGAGTCAAGAGAAAAGAAGATAGAAGACAATGATAAGAATGTGGAAACTTATAACTCCTGGGTAGACCAGTTACTGGAGGCACCTCCAGTTTTGAAAGGTCTAGATGCCAAAACGTTCATACAAAAACCTTTCCCCCTAAGTGAGGCTCCAATGCCCATCCCCAAGAAGTATCGCATGCCCGATATACAAAAATATAACGGGACAACCGACCCTAATGAGCACATGACTTCATACACTTGTAGGTAAAGGAAATGACTTGAATGACGAGGAACGAGTCAATGTTGTTGAATAAATTTAGGGAAACACGATAAAGGAAGCCATGATTTGGTATCACAAATTAGCTCCAAACTCTATTGACTCATTTGCTATATTAGCAGATGCCTTTGTCAAAGCACACGCTGTTCCATAAAGGTGGCGACGAGAAAATCGAACGTCTTCAAAATAAAGCAAAGGAACGATGAAATATTAAGGGAGTTCGTGTCCTGGTTTTCTATGGAAAGAATGGACTGGCCATCGATCTTCGATGACTGGGCAGTATAGGCCTTTATACAGGGTCTAAATGAGCTCTATTGCCTCTCGACAATTGAAGAAACATTTGATCGAATATCTAGCTGTGACGTGGTCAGATGTAATCAATAATTACCAGTTAAAGAATAGGGTCGAGGACGACCAGTTGGGAGCCCCCTCGGGCTCAGTTCATCCTAACAGATTTGCAGCCAAGCCCTTGAGGGACACATACCGAGAATCAAGGTTCAACAAAGAATGGTGCCAATGAAAAAATAACGGCTCGAGCCGTAACCCCCCTCAGAACGATCAGAGAAATTATTGAGGTCGAAGTTGTCGGGGATTCATGGGTAAGAGCGGGTTCAATAAAGAGACCGACCTCATAGAAGCTCCCTAATTATCATAACACGATTTCAGCATAGATGCATCGAGGATAGTCTCATCTATTGGGAGAATCAAATATACCAAGTGGCCCAGGCCAATATAGACTGATCCTTCTCAAAGGAACCCGAATTTGATGTGCAAGTATCATGGACAGATGGTCATCGAATAGAAGATTGTACACAGTTGAGGGAAGAAGTGTCTCATTTGTTCAGCGAGGACCACCTCCAATAATTTTTAAGTGATCGAGCTAAGAATCACCTCAGAGAAAGAGATAAAAGGAAAAATGAACAAGAGTAACCACATCATGTAATCCACATGATCATTGGTGGAGTGGATGTCCCTCAACTACTTATATTCAAACGCACCAAGGAGTTAATCACAAGCGAAAAATGGACTATACCAGAGGATGCCTTGTCGTTTGGTGACAAGGAAATAGATGGCTTTTCTCAGCCTTACAACGATGCTCTGGTAATCTCTATCATCTTGAATAAAATTCAAATTAAAGGTGTTTTAGTGGATCTTGGTGCCTTAGCGAACATAATCATACTGAGGGTCATGGAATAATTCGACCTACAAGATCAGATGGTACCTATTTCCCGGGTCTTGAATGGCTTTAACATGGCAAGCGAAACAACAAAGGGAGAAGTGGCCTTACTAGTGAACGTAGCCGGGACCATACAAGATACGAAGTTCCATGTCATCGAAGGTGACATGGGGTATAACGTACTCCTCGGAAGACCATGTATACACAACATGAGAGCAGTTCCTTCAACATTTCACCAAATGATGAAGTTCCCAACAGAGGAAGGTGTGAGAATAGTCTATGGAGAGCAACATGCTGCAAAAGAAATATTTGCGATCGAGGAAGTGGTGCCAATATGGGAGCCCTTGAACTTAGAGAAATCGAGCACCAAAGGTAAACAGGTGGCTAAATAGCCATCACAGCCCCGACATCGATACAATCAGAACAACAGGTAAGCAAATTTCTTAAAATAATGTGGTAATAGTTCTTAAAAAAGGAAATAAACTTAGAATCTGCATAGATTATAAAGACTTCAATAGAGCATGTCCAGAGGGTTGTTTCCCCTTGCCAAGCATCAATCACATGATCGATGGCACAGCTGGCCATTAGACCCAAATTTTTCTTGATGCCTACTCCGGATACAATCGGAGTTAGATGAAACTAGAGGACTAGGAAAAGACATTGTTTGGTATAAATTTGGAAATTATTGTTACATCATAATGTCCTTCGGGCTAAAAAAACAAAAGTGCAGAAACTACATACTAACGCCTAGTTAACAAAATAGGCAAAATAATGGAAGTCTGTGTTTTGGTTAAGTCCCTGTACGCAAAGGGCCACTTAATTCATTTGCAGGAAACATTTGAGATCATGAGGAAATGCAACGTAAAGCTTAACTAGAAAAAATGAGATTATGAGGAAATGCAATGTGAAGCTTAACCATGAAAAATGTGCCTTCGGAGTTGGCCCTAGGTATCAAAATCAAGGTTAGCGAGGATATCACGGTAATGGATAGTGTAGGGACCGCACAAAAGCAAGGTCTACAACAAAAGGAGGACCAACCTCTGATATATTGGAGTTGGGAACTTATTTCTACAGAAAGTCACCCTCGATACTCGAGACTCGAAAGAAGGAAACATGGCCCGAACTGGGAAGGACCTTACCAAGTTCTCGGAGTTGTCGATAAAGGATCCTACGAACTTATCACCATGGGAGGCCAACAACTGCCAAACAATTAGAACATATTATTTCTCAAACAATACTATTGCTAAGGTACAATTTTATCCTTTTGTCAGTTTAAGTTTAAAACTAACTCATTACAGATTTTAGATCGACGGCTTACGATCTCGAGGGCATCGTTTTTTGTACGATGACCTTAGATTTTAAAGCATGCATTGCACTCTTTTTCCCTTGGATCAGATTTTGTCCCAAATGGGTTTTATGGGCAAGGTTTTAACGAGGCAACAACTACATGCTACCTAAGGAAAAGTCAACAATATCCAAGGATTCTTTTTAATAAACCTCAAATACTAAGGGGCATCACCCCTGGAGGTTTTATTTTCAAGGAAAATACTTCATGCCTAAGAGGACCTCGATAGGAGAACGTTGTAATGGGCCAAACGGTCAAATGAACCGTGTCCTCATAGAATAGTCAATCCCTGACAACAAAACAAGTAATTTAAAGAAGCATTTTGGTTATAACAAAAACACTATGTGCTTTAATGAGGTTTACTGTCATACGAGCTCTACATTTACAATCTTATAGGAAGAGGCTCAAGAGCCAAAACTCAAATGCACCCCAAAGTACTCGGGGACTGTTATCGATAATCAAGTACATCCGAGTCATCAAAAACTCAAACTTATAAGACCTCAAGGAGTCACCCCCGTCGAAACAAAGGCCAAGGCCAATATACATGGGGACTAACTTCTTTGAAAATATTATCGGGAAAAATTCCAAGTGACAAATTCGACGGCTACGACCATACTAAAGGCTACGGCCACAATAATGCAGTTCGGAGATGTCAGACTCCTGCTATAAATTAAAGGCCTTCAAATATTAAAAAAATGGTTAAATCAGGCTACCCTCAACAAAAACAAAATATGAAGGGCTTCGATAAATTCAGCCCGCAAAAAATCTGAAGATCTCGATGAATCCATCTCTCAAGTACTTCAAAGGCTTCGATGGCATCGCCCTTCTGAAATATTTCAAGAGGTATTCGATTATGTTTAGATAAACAAATTACTAAAAAGGTTCTGATACGTTGAACCTTCAAAAAAAAAGCCCAACGGGTACAAAAAAGGCATGCTATGGCATAACTATATTTTCACTGAAACTTTTAGCCAAAATGAGGGAAAAGTTATATAGCCATTTTAAAGGCTGAAACGGCCAAACTTAAAGAGCCTAAGGGCCAATTTTAAAAGAGCTTAATGGACGATATATAAGAGCCCAAGGTCCAGCTTCGAAAGGCTTAAGGGCCAAAAACTTATAGTTTGAGACTCATGTCGATCAGACTCAAGGTTTACAATATTTCGAGCTTACATCGAATCGATTTAAACTTAGCTCGATGATTATTATCTCTAGCGATAAAGATTTAAAGGTTTATAATACCCCAAACCAAAAACAATCCTCGGACCAAACATTCAAACAAAGTGTTAAATAAAGGCAAACTTAAATCTAGTTCAAACCAAAGACGAGATAAAAAGTTCCCCTCGTATTTCCAAAAGATGATTACAAGAGATATTTACACAAGAGAGACTTACAAAGAAACAAAATAAAGTAACCTAAAACTACTCCGGGGTCACATATTTGGAAGCCGCATCTTCGAGAGCCTCATCCTCAAGGATTTTATCTTCGTCTCCTTCACTCTTAGAGCCATTGGCTAAATCATCCTCATCGAAAAGCAGAGCAGCAACCTCTTCTTCCAAAATCTTCACCGTTTCAATATCAGCTGAAAGATCGAAGCTCCGAGACGGCACCTCCTCGAGGGATACCCTCCAAGATTGTTGCCTAGCATGGTCAGGTGTAATTGATGACTTAGCCTCCGCCGTAGAAGAGTTCTCTTTTGCCCGAATATTAGCTGATTCGGCATCGGCTCGGTATGAAGATATAATTTCCTCAGCATCAGGATTTGGCCATGGCCAGCTCAGTAACAGATTGGCTTTAAGCTCCTCAATTTTGAGGCCCTAAGCTAGGCTCTCCTCCTTCACGCTTTGAGGTTGGTATTTGAGTAAAGCTAGATGCTCTCTTAGAGTCTCCTTCCCAGAGGTGAGATAGTCCATACCTTGCCTCCACCCCAAGGTCTTGACTTCTTTCATCTTAAGCTCCTCCCCAAGCTGCACCTCCAAGTCGGCCTTTTGATAAAACTGCTAAATCAAAAGTATAAGTCGTCAAAACAAAGAAGTACATAACAGACCCCCAAGAGCTATATAACCTTCTCAACATACTTGGCATGTTCTTGGCAAACCTGCATCAACTAAACTCATAGTTTGTTAATCTCCATCTCTTTCTTAATATAGAGGGTTTTAAGATCATCCCTCTCCTTCGAAATCTTCTTCAGCTTAGCCTTGCATCGAGCAAGGTAAGTTAGGGACTTGGAAAATGCTCTTTTATGGAGCACCACAGCCTTCATAAAAATGGAGGAAATATGGATTCAAAACATCTAAAACAAAGGCACATGCATAAAAAACAGAAAACTCACTTATTTAAAGAATCTAGGGGTCTCATTAAAATAAAAGAAGCATCTGGGTCCGGGCCACATTCAATCCCTACGAGGAATTCTCAAAAGATGTCATGCCCTTCATGGCTTGCTTCCACTACAGAAGACCTCATATTCTAAGCATCTCGGATTTTTCCCTCGGAGAACTCGGGGCCAGGAAGTGAATCATCCACATTGCCCCAAGTGATCCACTCAGGGCGTTCTCTTTTATTTGAAGAGGCTAGGGATCAGGTTGCTCAGCCTCACCCTCCAAATAGTCACCTAGGTGAGACGCTTGTTTTGCATGATGGCTCGGGGACTTTGTTTGAACTCCCCTTGGAGATTTCTATGGCTCTAGAATAAGCCACATCAACCGTCACTGTCTCGATGGACTTCGAAGCACCGATATTGTTTCTTTCACGAGTTATCAGTAGGAAGTCATCATCTTCTTCTTCCTCTTGATCCCGAGGCGTTGGGCATTTTTGAAGATAAAACCAATATATCGGCCTTGGACCTTCGAGCCATGCTCATCTTAGGCTTTGGGGGATTTGCAGATGACTCTCTTCTTCTTTTCTTTCTTTAGAAGACTTTGGAACCTTTTCTTCATTAGCCAGCATCGGCCGCATAATAACGTCGTCTCCAAGACCGACATGAGACTGAAGTAAGTATCCCATAAGATAAATACAAGAAAACAAACAAGAGAATTCACCATGGTTTTTTGCCTCCCATCGACCCTTGACCAGATCTTGCTAGCAATGCTCCGAATAAGAGAAAGTAGAGGCCGGTTTTTGGACCCAGCCCTTAAGGTCCGGGACACCACCAGGAAACCAAGCAGTGGCTGCACCATCATAAAGGGGTTAGACCAAGGAAAAATATAAAGCCAGGGAAAAGAAAAGAAAGCAGGGCATAAATCTTCTATATACTCACGTTTCATGTTCCAATCCTCGGACGATGACATCCAATCAGCAGGAATCAGGTCGGAGGTCCTAACTCATACAAACTGACTCATCCACCCTCAGTCTTTTTCCTGATCGATGCTGGAGAAGAGTGATTTGAAGGATTGATGTTGCAATTTTATTAGGACCCTACAATAAAGTCGAGAACTGTACAATCTAATCAGATGGTTGAGGGTAAAAGACATCCTCTAAATCTGGCTCAAAAAGAACCTAATTAAGTAAACGATTTGCCAGAATGAGGGGTAGATCAGGCCAAACGTCGCTCAATATTGTTGGAAAAATTAAGGAATAACTTGATCTATGGGACCATGAGCCAGAATTGCAGGACCCAACGTAAATGGGTAGGTATATACGCTCGAGTATCCCGCTTTATATGTAGTGATGCCCTCCTTGGAGAAAGTAATCACTGATTTTTTATTATACCACTTGCAATACTCCTTTACTTGTCCAAGCTCGGCCTTGGTTACCAAACAAATATATTGACACATGGTCTCGCATCGGCCTGGTGTCGATACAGGTTTCTCGATTTTGAAATTGGATGTTATTTCACATTGCGGAGGGATACACTTCTCAATAAGAGGGGCACTACCAGTTTACTCTTGGTCGGTCAAGAGGATGAAGAAGCTTTTTCTTTTTTTGGGAACCGGTTTAGAGGTTTTAGCTATCGTAATGCGGAAATTCAAAGAACATGGAGAATGTTGATAGTGAGGAGAAGGGAGAATTCAAAGAAACGAAAAAGCTAATGATACTTTGAGATTTATATGAGAATAAAGTTTGTTAGGTTGTGAAATTTATCTATGTATAGAGGTCATTTATGCAATGATGTGAAGCCAAAAGGTAAACCATCAGTCACCTCTAATTAAGGACTTTGGGAATCGCACAAAGAGCAACTTTTCAGTAACTTCAGCCGCTGATGTCATTATATTGGCATCAGGATCAAGGCGTCAAAGATTAATTCGTCAAAAATCGTAACGGGTAGCCTATAAGTCGAGTTCGAGCAGAGTATCCACTCGATTAATAAGCCCAAGGGCTATCCGAGTTTGAGGAATTTCTCACTCGAGGACTACGAAAAAGCCTAAGGGCTAACTTTGTTGAAAGTTCGAGCAAATGCTCACTCGACTAAAAAAAAGTCTATGGGCTAACTTTGTTACAAGTTTAAGCAACTGCTCGCTCGACTACTAAGCCCAAGGGCTATCCGAGCTTGAGAAATTTCTCACTCGGGAACTATGAAAAGACCTAAGGATTAACCTTATTTCAAAATTCGAGACCTTACTCTCACCTAACTCAGACTCAGGAATCATGATGTTCCGAGTTCGCATCAAATCAATTTAAGCTCAGCTCGAGGATTAGTGAGAACCTCAAGGGGTACTATATTGATAGATTGAAAACCTTAGGGTTTACTATGTCCTAAGCTAGGTATTTGGACTAGTCATTAAAATTATACAATCAAGTTTTTTTACAAGTAAAGAAAGAATAGAATAAAATTCAACATGAGCCGAAAGGGAAACAAAAGGATCATTTTATATTTCCAAGAGATGGTTACAAATTATAACTACGACACCCATAAAGGGTACTTACACAAGAAAAAAGAAGCAAAAAACAAAAGCCAAAGAATCAAATCTACTTTTAAGATCACGTCCTCAATAGCATCGTCTTCGGGAACCTTCTTCCCCGGGACACCATTTTTGATCTTTGGAAATGTGTGTGTGCCCAAAGAGATTTAAAGCAGAAGGCCCTCGATAAATGTAACAATATATCCAGCAACTGAGATTGAGCATTATGTTGGAGTTTTAGGCCATGATACATTAAAAATGAATAGCAAAAGAAAAATACTAGAAGATGTAGCTTCACTTTCTATCATAAGAAAAAACAAAAGGGTTGCAAGATGCATAAGCAAGTATCAAGAATGTTCATCAATTCGGAACACTGTTCCGGTGTGGGATACAAAAGTTAGTAGATAATAGTGCTACCTCATTCCATAGAAAGCAAAAGGAATGAATGCCACATCAGTTGAAGTTAAGAGAGATGAGCAACAACATAAAGTTCGCATATCTTCTGATACGGGAAGGATTCAGTTCCCTTCTCTCATTGTCTCGAGCCGAAGCTTTGAAAATTGGGAGCCTTGGCGTAACTGGTAAGGTTGCTACCATGTGACTTTGTGATCACATATTCGAACCATGGAAATAGGTAACTAGAGGAGGAATTAGAGAACAGAAATGATTAAAAGTATATGAAGATGGGATAAGTATAATTTTTTGTTCAGAAAAGAAGCCTCTTATTTATAGAAAACCAACGACACAATAGGCGGCGCAAGTGGCCGAAAAATACTATAACACATTTGATGTTTTGGGGAAGCATGCTGACATGACATCTCCAATCACTTCAAGCGCCTATGTCACGGGCATGACGTCATCGTGAGAGGTTCAGAAAAATCGAGGTTCAAATAGTTTCTTATCATCTTATTCCAAAAAATGCGGGGACTATCTATATACGGTCGAAATCATAATCCTCTGATTTATAGGCTCGGTGTCCCGTCCTGAGTCCAAAGTTCGGGAAAGATCAAGTTCAAGGGACCGGACCCGAGTTCGAAGGTGAAGCACGATGCATATTGGGGTTGAGTTTGTTCAACCCCAAAATAGTATTGTTATGAGCTTGTACCATAATGAGTTAGATTACTTCCACGTCCCAAAGTCATCATGAAATTCCCCGAATATGATTGTACTATTCCGTACTAGTCGGTTAGGCAGCTGTACCGAGAATATTCCTTACTGTAAATAGAAATATTCTTTTTTAGGGCTCCTCTATTACATAAAGAGGACCCCAATCATTTGTGGAATCATCTTATCATCTTTTACTGAGCAAAGAATATACTCTCTACCATTTTACCTATTGTTCATCAACATTGTCCTTTAGATCCATTATTCTTACTTTATCGTGATTATTTAATTTTTTTAACTGTCCTAAGCCACCTCGAGGTTACCTTCTCAAGGTCACAACTGCTGACTAACATTGGTTTGACTAAGTTCTGTCTTTTTTTCGAATTCATATTTCTTGATTATTAATTGGTATTGAACTAAATCACATATCTTTAAGGAATTTTTACATTCCTATACCACATAAGAAACCTTTTTACACTTAATGTTTAAGGATTGACTTAGTTACACTTAGTATACCAAATTACCCTTTCTATACCAAAATTAGTTAAGAGTTTAATTAATGAGATAATTTTTATTCCTTAATTGAAGGATTTCCGTTTAATTCCAGTATCTCCACTCCTTCCTTACTTTCTCTCTCCTAACCCATGTTCTTTTTACCCATACCCACATTTTTCTTCTCCATTTTCATATTCTAAAACTTGCACAGTCTTACTCTAATATCACAGAAATTTTAAGAAACCCTTTAAATAAATTGATTCCCCATTTTGTTACAGTTGAATTCCTCAATGAAGAACACCAAAGTTTTGAAAATATCTCCTAAAAATCAGCAGTAGCTGATATACCCTCCTTTGATTTGTGTGTTTTATCCCCAAATTTACCCAAAAAGCAAATCTCCACATGCAATTGCAGAGATTATACATAGTTCCTCTCCCCCACAAATCAGAGCCGAGATGAGAACCAAACAAAAACACGATGTAGATGCTGGAGAAACTTCTACACCAGTCAAACAAGTCAAACGAAAAGGAAAAGAGATTTCTGTAGACGATGACTTTGTAGAAGAGGTCTCTAATCTTCGATCAATAAAGAAATCAAAGGTCTCTCCTGTTTCGAAAAATCTAAAAATGAAGAAACATTCAAAAAACACCCTAAAATTGTTCGGAACTAATTGTTGGCGAAGGTAAATATTTATTAGTTTCGTTTCTATTTTTTTTTTTGGTTTAGGATGGTAAAATCTGTGTTCTACGTGTTTTAGACCATTGTAGATTAATTGTCTTACTTTTGAAGATTATTTGTAGTTTTGATGTTCTGCCTTAATAGTTGTAGATATTTTGTAGTTATAATCTTAGGTAATTTGTACTATTTGAAGCAGAACTTTAGTTATGTTTCGTTGCTGCGTTTTTTTAGAAAATGCTTTAAATTGTATATATTATATAATCATGTGTAGTTCTTTTGTTAATCTGTGTTCTACATGTTTTATACAAATGAAGATTAATTGTCTTACTTTTGAAGATTATTTGTAGTTGTGGTATTCTGGTTTTATATTTTTAGATATCTTTGTATTTTTTTTGTATTTATACTGGGATGTCACTTGTAATATTTGAAGCACACTTGTAGTTATCTTTTTTTACTTCCTTTTTGTAGAAATTCTTTAAATTGTTGATATTATGTAATCATTTGTAGTTATATTGTAGATAAAATATAGATGAATTTATCCTTTTTATGCATTTTATTAATGTGAATTAATATATTATTTGTGCAGAATGGACAGTTTTTGCCCCACGTAATGTTGATTATGGGGTGCTTAGATTCCACTCTTTTTGTGTGATCCTAGCATTCCTAGCCAGATTAAAGATTTTCTATCCTCAAACGGTTTGAATCTTTTCAAAAAGACTTGTTTTGGGTACTTAATGTCTCTTCCCACCATATGCATGCAAAACCAAGTCATTCATCTTCTAATGAAGTATGAAAAAATCCAATAAATTATATTTTCTCTGCAGTTAAAGGGTGAAACATTAAATTTTGGATTGCGTGAGTTTGCATTAATTACTCATTTGGGGTGTGCTACCTATGTTATTGGATTTGGTTATACTCCGACTTATGTTAGAAAAATTATGAACAATTGTTTTCCTAACAAATTAAGAGTGGAGAAGTCTTATTTGAAATAGATAGTAGCCACTAGATCCTGGGTAAACGATGAGGATACGATGAAGTTGTGCATCCTTTATCTTTTAGAATTTTTCATTTGTCCTTTCGGACAAAGATTACGTGTCTTTTGTAGATCATTTTAGGTTCTATTTAGTAGAATCTGGCAGTATGAGTCATACCCTGGGTATTAAATCTTTCACCCAGTTCGAATGGAATCTGTTAGGCATAGACTAAATCTGTATGTACATTCTTATCTCATACAAGGATGCTCACTAACACTGCAAGTATGGCTTTATGAGTGTTGCTCTAATGTCAGCACCGATCTAGCTACGAGGTCTTCTAACTCAAAACCTCACATACTAAGATGGTCAACTACTAAGGGGCATATCTGGTTAGTTGCCTTTGAAGAAAAGATGATAAATCCTGAGCGGATAAAGGTATAGTTTGTTTTTATTACGAATGTACATTTAACTTCAAAATATCTACAAGTATTCTACATTTTCTATACCATCATAATACTAATTTATTTTTCCTCATTCAGTTTACCAACATAGTTAAATTTGGAGAAGAGATTGCAGTGCTGATTTTGCCTGACAAAATTGAGTACAAAGTTCAAGAAGGTGAACAAATATCTGAGGTTCCCAATGCTGATCCTCCCAAATTTCAAGAAGGTGAACAAACAAAATTGAGTACCTTGGAACTCAAACAAACAGTTGGTGAAGAGGACACGGAGTCTATTGATGAGAAGATCAGTAAATTGGAAAAAGGAATTGAGCAGGTAATACATATAAACTACAATATATCTACATTTTATCTACAATATATCTACATTGTATAAATTGAGAACTAAATATCTAGAAATTTGTAAATTCTGATATATATCTTTATATAATTGCATATGTTTTTTCATTGTTTGTTTGGACATATTATGAATTTAACAACATACTATATTGTAACTTGTAGGTTGATAGAAAGCTTGAAGTCTTTAGGAAAGCTCTCTTTGCAGAATTCGATAGCCTTCGAGTGATAATAAATGATTCTGCTCAGTCTGTCTAGCAAATGATAAACGTTAGAAATGCGCAAGATGATGCAAAGGTAAGATCTGACTTTTATTTTTTATAGCAAAACAATTTAGACAGTGAAAAAATATATAAAAACTAACTTAAAACATTCAATTTGCTGGCATCTCCACAAAAAACAATGACCAACAGAAAGACTTGCACAATCAGCATTTTCCGTTTAATATTGGGGAACAAGTGCAGGAAAGCACCAGCAAAACGGGTATCTACAAAATACCTACAATATATCTACAATTTGTGTCAGTATATAATTGACATATCTACACTTATCTACAACTTGTTGGCACACATATGCTACACCTTTCAAGATACTATTATCAAATATTATTTACCATTTTTAATTATAAAACAGAACATGTTGAAGCTATAGTTGGTCAAGAAAGTCTTCCAACACAAGGTGATTTGGAAGCACATTTTCAAGTTGAAGCTAATGAAGACAAAATAGGTATCGTACTATCATTCAGAGATATTTTCTTGTTGTTTTTATATTTTAACATTCTTGTTAAAATTGATATGAATTGTGTTACAGTTATGGAAGATATCAATGCATAGTCCCCAATTCACTGAGTGACAGTAGCAGCTCAGTCATAACATGTCATTGAGGAACCTGACAATGAATGTGCAGATGCACATTATGTGGATCTAGGTGATTCAGAAGGATCGGGAGTTGAGAAGAATGGGGTCACACTAGATGATTTTGAGTTACCCGACAACCAATTGGTTATGTTTGGAGATCCTATACCAAATGATGCAACACCTATGCATCCGGGTAGAACAAGGCATCCAGGAAAGCATGCTGGATCACCATTCATTCCTCTATACATTTCTGGGGGTAGTAGCTCCATTGGACCTAAAATTTTGTACCTCAAGCACACTTTTACTACTACTATTGGTGAGAATGTAGATCCGGATGTTTTAGAAAACTTCAACAAGTGGTTATATCAGTCTAGCAACAAAGGTTTAAAGAGGTATGAATGCATAATTTGACATTTTCATTTCAGCATTTATCTTTTACATATCTAATTCAATCTACAATGACATTTATTTGTTGTTACAAGAGGAAGGCTCTATTTTCCATAAAGGATAACCGAATTAATTCTTGGTTAGACCTTGGAGTTGAAAAGGTTGATAAGAAGGAATGGTTCTTTTCGCTGGCTCACCCCGGACAAGTCCTCAATGACTCGGTAAGTATCATGGAATTATTTTCCAAGATATGATCCGTAGATATTTTGTCTTCTGTTTTGTAAATAATATATGAATATGACTTGTAATATAAAGTATAGATATGATGTAGACATGATTGTAAATGATGTCTTTCTTGTATGTAGTGTAATTATTATTTAGGTTTCATGTTATGTATCATATTTGAAGATTATTATAGTATAATGTATTTTGTTGACATAATGGTTTTATTGCTGTATTTACTGTTTGTACTGTAATTGTAGTTATTTTGTAGTTTGTGTAGAATATTACTAGATTAAATGTAGTCTAAAATGTAGATATAATATAGGCATCATTGTAGCTGATGTGTTACTTGTTTGCCCAGTAGTTGTAGGTAAATTGTAGTTATTTTTAGATTTAATACTTAAAGTGTAGATAAATTGTATATTTATTGTAGGTAAATTGTAGTTAAGTTTGTTTAAATTGTAGAGCTGTTTTTAGACATAATTGTAGATATTTTTTGTTTCTCTTTTTGTAGTTATATTGTAGTTATAATGTAGGTTTCAAGTAAATTATTTGAAGTTGAGTTGTTGTTTATATGCAAACTATTTTTGGGTACAACACATTAATGTAATAATGTATTACTTATGGAAAATAGGCAAGTATGACCCCCATAACAAGACCAGTTTTATCAAGACTGATTGTGTGTTCAAGACCAGGATAGAACAAATTTATGAAAAGTTCATAAATTCATCTACACAAGAGAAGTATTCGGTTGTTAAACCCCAAGATGTTGTTTCAGAATATATTTTGGGGTATAGACTACTTTCTTATGTTGCTTGGGATGAAGTTGACTATGTCATCATGCCCGTCAATATTAAAGAAAAATTTCATTGGGTGTTGGTCGTTTTCGACATTGCAGACATGCAACTTTATGTTTATGATTCCATGGTCTCTTCACACAACCATCATGTTGTTAAATCATGTGTCGAAAAGTATTCTGTTATTACCCCTTTGTATTTGTCATGCACTAGTTTCTATGGGAAGCGTAAGGACATTAACTTCATGAATACAAAGACATACATCGAGAAACCTGTTACCCACCCTCTTAACATTCAGTGGATGGTTGCAGAGATTCCACAACAAAAAGAATGGTCACTGTAAAAATTCTATTCTATCTTTCTATGCATTTAATTCTTTTTATTTCTAGGTATTTGGTAAACATTTAAAAAAAATTGTATTTCTGCAGCGATTGTGATGTATTTGTTGCTGCATTTGCTGAGTATGTTAGCCTTGGAGATTTGTCAATTTCCCCAGAAGATCTTTTTGATATTGACCAACATCATAGACGCTATGCAATGCTCATATGGGACTACGCTACAAAGAAGCAGGAAGATGGGTCAATCAGTGATAGTAAGGTTACAGGCAGACTAGCAAGAAGAAAGGGTGCACCTACATTGAATGAGAAAACAAGAGTCCAGAGAAAGAAGAATTACTGTCATGTCTATGTAATCTACTTGATGCTAGTTTCTAGGAAAAAGTATAATACACAACTTTCTGAACATTTCTTTTGCGTTTTAATTGTAGCAGACCTTTTGTTTTGTTAATTTCTATCCAGTTTAGTAGTTCACTTGAGAATAACTTGGTGGTTTCATCTCCAGTTGTTTAATATTTACAGCACGTGTTCTTCATTATGTTAAAAGTAGTTATTATGTTGTTACAATACAATTTATCTACAAAGAAACTTCAAATTATCTACAACATGAAAATACTGAATTTAGATATTGTAGATAATTTTATAGTATAATATGTATATAATTTGTAGAGAATATCTCTAGTTGTATTTACTTACTGTATATAACTGCCATTTCAACTTAGATCTAATTTTTTTAACTTGTAGTTATATTGTAGATAATAAATTTAACTATTATATACAGGATGTAAGAAATGGAGGTAAATGATTGATACAATAAAGAAAAATATATTAACAAATATAGAAACAAATTGAAGTTAACTGCATTATTGTTAGGATTTATGCCCGTCACTAGAGGGGGGAGGGTGAATAGTGCGGCACGAGAATATTGATAAATATTGCGGAATTAAAATTGCAGGAATAAAATAAATTCGGTAATTAAAATAGTAAGGAAAGAACACACCGAATTTATACTGGTTCACCACAACTTGTGGTTAGTCCAGTCCCCGAGAGACTCTCTCGAGATTCCACTAACTCCGTTAAGCTTACGGGTGCCTAACAAACCGTTACACTTGCTCGTAGATGTACACTCTACAAGACTTCAACTTGCTCGAGGATACCGCACCTCAAGACTTCACCTTGCTCGTGGATACCGCACCACAAGACTTCAACCACTAAGATTGAGGGTACTTAGCAAACCCGACAATCAATGAGAAGATGTGATCTTCTCAAGCACCTTTCTCTTTTACAACAAGAACTCTCTAATAAGAGTAGATAAAGAGATACAAAATAAGCTCTATGAACAACTCAAAGTTGTCTCTCAAATGGCTCAACAAAAGCTCTATTATAATGCACAAATGATATCAATATGTATATGAATAATGAGAAGTGTTGTGTGTTCCAATTCAGCTCAAAAGACCTCTATTTATAGGTGGAAGAAGTAGTATGTCCGTTGCTTAATTGGCAATCAATTATGCTGATTTTGTGCCAAGATAATCGATTATCAGATTTGGATAATCGATTATCAGCTTACCGTTACAAAATCTGGAAGCTGATTTTATGCAGGATAATCGATTATCAGATATGCATAATCGATTATTCTGTTACATTGTCCAAAAATTTGGCAACGGATACAAGATAATCGATTATGCACTTCTGATAATCGATTATTTTTGCTGTTTTGGAAATTCCGGTTTACACTGTCTTAACATAATTGATTATCACAATAAGCATAATCGATTATTTCTGTCCAGCTTTGAAAGACATGTTTAAAATTCATTTTGGCTAAAATGAAAATGTTTGAAATCATTTTGTTTGAAGTATTTGAAATATGATTTGATAAAATAATTTTATGCATATTTATGATGACCTATGTTGAGCCAAAAGACGAGATAACTTTAAACGTTGCTCTTACATTTGTTCTACCTAACGACCTACGCCTTGGGTCTTCGGTCTTGAACTTTTGAGCTCGTCTTTGGCTTGTCTATGCAATTCCGTCATCAATATGCTTCTCGGCATTCAATCTTGATTGTTTGTCATATAATAACATTGTTTGACACTTGATTTCATTGTTTGTCATTCATCGACTTCGTTGTTTGTCATTCATCAAAACCTATACCTGAAAATCATTCTAATACAACCAAAGCACACATATCATAGATAGAATGATTTTCTACAATTATGATCTTTCAAAACTTAAAGGGTTACACATAAAATTCTGTTTGCTTTAACATACTAACAATTATTTTGAAATACTATTCTAACTACATGATATTTATTTCTTTTTTGGTGCATTTTTGCAAGTTCTTTTGTTATGCCCTTCACCTCCACAGTTTCCACATGACACATTGTACTTCTTTGACTTTAGTTCATCATATATTTTGTATCTTTCCTTTTGAGGTCTTCCTAGCTAGTTTTTTCCTCCCGTCGGTGGTTTTACTACTTCATCAGATATATGTTATGGAACATTCCATTTGCTTTCATCAGGAAGTAGATTTACTGGTATTTCCTATTTATGTAGCATGCTCTCCCTTGTGTAATACGGAGAGCAGTAGTTTTCATAAGTTTCATTCCTGTGCCTTAGACCTGCCAAAGCATGCAGACGTGGAAGTTCATCATGTTGGAATTGGCCGCAACTACATTTCTTGCTTTCAAGACACACATTGTACCGCTTCACACCATCTATCACGGTATGGATATGATATGTTGAAACTCTCACCTACAATTACATAACAAACAGAAAGAAAAATATTTACAATCTTACAAGTAGATTATCGACAATTTATCTACAATATATATACAATTGTATCTACAAATTATCTATAATCTATAAATTAACTACAATTTATCTACAAATTAAATAATTATTTTTCGGCACCAAATAAACATATCTTGCCCTAAGTTTCTGAGATAATAAATGTTTTTCTTCAATTCTTTGTTGAATTTGTACCCAAGGTATGTGAAAGTACCATTTTCCTTCAATAACTTCTCTTTCGTCCAACGTTCAAGAAGTATCCTTATATACTCTAATAGGTCAAACATTGGCAGCTCTCTTGCTTTTTTTGTTACAACATTCAATGACTTGGCAATGTTTGATGTCATAGTCCAAGTTCTTTTCACCATTGCATGTACTCTTGACCATCTATAATAGCCAATATCATAGAGGTATGATTTAACACGCGGGTCTATCTCTTCAATCTTTGACATCATTTCATTAAATTCATCCACAGTGGATGACCCTGCTGTAGCAAAGTACAATTCATTTAATTGTAGATGACTCTTCTTGTTTTACCATTATATTTGTCCAAATATGTCACACTCAAGAGTAGTGTGGCATGCCCAGATAGACAATTGATGTTGCCTTCAGGATACTCCCATTCATATATGAAAACAACACATATTGAAGTTCTTTCACTATATGCTTGCTTGAATTGCTCAAAAAACCATTCTACGATGCGTTGTTTTCCGAATCAACTACAACATATGCCAAAGGCAATATTGTGCCTACATTATCAATAAAAAAATAATTACCCGGAAGCTTTGAAAATGCATATAAAAATACAAATACATATAAACAACAATATTTCTACAGAGTATCTACAATTTATTATATAACTACAAAATAACTACAATTTTTCCTGCTGCATCCATTGTGCTTGCTGTCAGCATAATCCCCCTGTAGGCAGTCTTTAAGAATGTCCCATCAATCACTACTACTAGTCTACAATATTCCCAATCACTTATTAATGAACAAAGAGCAACAAATGCATATAAGAAGCATTCATTTGTTGTCTTATTCAATTTAACAACTGAACCAGGATATATCTTCTCAAGAATATAAAAATATTTAGGTAATTTATTGTAGGAGTCAGCCAGATAACCTCTCAATGACTGTAAAGCCTTTTCCTTTGCCCTCCATGCTTGCACGTAGCTTAGGTTTACTCCGTGTTGGGACACATGTCAGTTTGTATGTCCTTTGGTGTGTAAACTGTCTTAGGATCACAATACTTTGGCATGACCGTGCTACCAACTACAACTGCAGTTCATTTGCGCTGTATGAATGTATTGTCCATTAAGCTGCATGTGTGTTATCAATTGAAACTCCTGATCTTGAACATTGCAGAATCATTAACTGATGTTGCCTTGAAGTGCCAATTACAGTTTTCTGCAACGCATATAAGCCAGTAGCTAAAAAAAATTACATTTATAACACAGGTTATCAAGCAATTGATTCTTTCAAGTAAGCTTCATCTACATATCACAAAGAAAACACTATATATATAACTACTTTTCATCTACATATTACAAGAAAAAAACTATTTATAATGATCTTTTCACCATTAATATATTCATACCATGTGTGGCTAGATCTTGTAACCCTGAATTGGAACTTGTGCATGACAAAATAGCTCCTTATTGTAGTTGCAATTGTTTGCTTGTCTTGATACATGCATAATTAGGTTTCTCTAGTGTGTTATATAAACAGTATCATCATAATTTTGTAGAATCTTTATAGACAAATTGTAGATGAATAGAAAATTTTGTAGTTATTTTTTTAAATACATAGATTGTAGCTTAATTGTAGTATGAATGTTGTAATTTTATTGATAAGAATGAAACCAAAATTGCTTTATATATCCTAAAATTGATTTGTAGTTTATATGTAGATAAATATAGGAATTTTTGTAGATATTAACGTAAAATCAGACTATCATAGAATTGAAATATAACAAACTTGCACTTGTGTTCTCATTTGTAATAGCCAATTCCATATTTAAATCTCGTATACTTATGAGTAACGGATACAATCCTAAGTTTTTATTCTCCCTTTTTGTCTCCATAAACACACTAACACCCATAGTATTCCTAATTTCCATTGGAGGACAATTTTCATTCACAATGTATCTGATTTCTATAATTTTTTCCAAAGTATCAATCATTAATTGCTCCGCAATTGTAGAAATCAACATATTGTAACTTGACTCCTCATCGAGCACAATGCCAGCAACTTGAAAATCTCTAAATCTGCCATAGGTATCCCAATTCCCATTAAAATGTAGCATGATTGGGATTCTGGACATGATTGCGTGCCTTTGCTGATGTATTGCTAAACTTTTGGTCGCTTTTTTGATATTCTGGATTAAGAAAAAAAAGACAAAGAGCAGAGTTTTTTTTTATATTCTGGACAAACTTTTGGTCGCTTTTATTTCTACAATATGAAATTGCGATTTTGATTTCGAAAAATTGAGTTTTTGATTTGTAGCGAATGTGAGAATATCGAAGAATAGAATTTGATTAAAATCTGAAGATAAAGGATTTCAGCGAAGAACAAAGTTTTGCAGAAAGTTGAGATTTGATATCGACGAAAATACTGTGATATGATTTGATCTGATTTTACGCAAAATCTGCATAGAATAAACTGTTCCCGAATTTTGGCTTAACAAATTAGGAAGATTCAGCTACTATTAATGAGTATTTAATGATTGATATAATAAATGTAGAAAAAAATATGGACAGGCCAGCTAAATTATAAACTGTACACATTTTTGGTAATAACGTTTCATATATGGTATGACAAGAGGGGTTGCTCTGATGGTAAGCAACATCCACTTCCAACCAAGAGGTTGTGAGTTCGAGTCTCCCCAAGAGCAAGGTGGGAAGTTCTTGGAGGGAAGGATGTTGGGTTTCTATTTGGAAACAGCCTCTCTACCAAAAGGTAGGGGTAAAGTCTGCGTACACGCTACCCTCCCCAGACCCCACTAAGTGGGATTATACTGGGTGGTGGTTGTTGTTGTTGTTGTTGTTTCATATATGGTATATGAAAGAAAAAAATCTCTATCTTTAAAACCACAAATCAAGTTTAATTTTACCTATATTTTCGAGGTAAATAACTAATAAATATCTCAAATTAATTTTTTCTGTTAATTAACCTTACAATTTTTTTATATCAATTACCAACTCAACCGATTTTGTTACATTTATTTTAATCTTTTGCCTGGTTAGCCACTATGTTACATTCAAAGATTACTTTGTTTGGCTCACGTTAATTGTCTTTGATAAGTTAAGTGTTTATTTGGAATGATGAACTTCGAAAGCCAACTTATGATGATTTACATTGTTCATTCACAAAAATATATACCTTATTTTTAAATATAATTATTTATTTAAAATTTTATTTTAATAATATTAATATTGTGTTACAAAAATTGTACATTATATGACTTGGCATACACATGCAATTTATGTGTAAAAAACTATAATTATAAAATAACCATGGCATATTTAAAAAACCAAGTTGTAATAGTACATTTGATACGTGCTAAAAGTTATTTTATCTAAAATTCAGATATAGACACGCAAAAAGAAACAGTAGCAGGATTAATTAATATTGTGAAGTGAGTTCATAATTGAAAGTTATTTTAATTTAATAAATGGATATATGTGTTTTGGAGAGTTTATTAGAAAGTTGAATGAGGAGAACAATTAGAAAGTTGAAAAGAGAAAAGATCACAGAAAAGTCATATGGGGTCTGCATGTACCCGGATATAGTTTACGTGTCAGCCTCCGTTAGGCTGCAACAAATCTTTCCTTGGATCGTTTGTACGAACGATATGGACATTTATTGATCCGACCCGTATGTTGTCCCCACTAGCCAATCGAATTCCACCCAAAATTAGACTAATTCTTTTGGGGATTAGGATACTCCAATATTATATAATATATTGACACTTTGTGCAGACAAAAAAAGCAGCCATCGATGTGCTTTCATTATAGAACTACTGCTCATGGGCTGACTCATATCTGAATTTAGGTTTTGACTGATCAGTTACAAAGCTTCATTATTTTCAAGAATCAGCTCATGGATTTTATTGGTTTTTAGATGGGTTTGTGGTTCTTGAAGTAAAGATTCCAACTTCGTTTGATAATTTTGGTAGGTTTGGATGTTTGTTATGTTATGTGAAAGCAGCATATCTGGGTTTTGATTAATTATTCACAAAGCATTATTATTTTCAAAAAATTCATGGGTTTTTAGATGGGGTATTGGTTCTTGGAGTAAAGATTCTAACTTTGAATGATTTAGTTTGGTGGGTTTTGAGTGTTGTTGCGTTATGGAAAGCAGCAGAGCAGGACAACTCTCCGGGTCGGATATTCATGGCTTCCACACTCTGCAAGGTATTATATCTGTTACTTTGATTTTGCTAGTTTATGCAAAAATGCTTGGTTGTGTACTTGTGACAAAAGAACAGTTTTATTGCAATTTAGGGGTTAACTCTGAATCAGGTACCAAAAAGACTAAGGTAGGATTATGTAAGACTTATAATGCTAAGAGTAATTCCTTGGAATGTGGCATATAAAGCTTGTTGGAATATTATCACTATAAAATCTAAGTTAAGATGCATATAATTGTAGCTATTTCACACGATTCTCAACCTACTGCAAAGTCAGAATGGGCATTTGGTATGTCATTTGCATTTCTTCAATCTATTCTGAAGAAAATGATGCCTGAAGAACTATACTTATAGTTAAGTGATGTTTCTGCTGTTCCATATTTATATTTCATGAAGATCTCTCTGCCATCAGGGGAAGATTTAGGGGGTCACCCCCTTCGCCGAAAAATTATACTGTATATATATAAGGCAAAATTTATTTTTTATCTCTATATATTATATTTTGAATCCCCTTTGACATAGTCCAAAAGCATAACTTAGTGGTTAAGGAGGTTCAAAACCTTTGTAAGGTTAATGGTTCAGTCTCGACTAGCTATAATCGTTTCTAACTTTTTTCTTTTTTGAACCCCTTAGCGAAAATCTTGCCTCTGCCATACGTTAAGCTTCCTAATTTATATTATAATTATAATACAAGATCAGCTCTTATCGAAGGAACAAGGAGTTCCTTGATTTTGACTAAACAATCGTTTGAGATTGAGGTATGACGATCAAAGTTAGAAGAAGACTTGGCAACTTGATGTGCTCGTTAAAATATATCAACATGAAAAATTTTCATGAATAGTAATTTCATCGACCATTTTTTTTGGATAAATGTGGTTTTCGGAAAACGTGTGCATACCTTAGAGTATTTAACCGGGTAAATATTACCTTCCAATAACACAGTTACTAGGTTATTCTTTCCACTAAGGCTTAGCAAATGAGAAGAACCACTTTTTTTTTTGCCTCTATAGGGATTTGAACCTTGGTCTCCCGTGGTTTTCATCTCGTTTAGACCGCTAGGCCAAATTCTTGGGTGCTTCATCGACCATTATATGATAAGTGCATGAGAATGACATATTAAATTGTTATACAACAACAACTATGTTCCGAAACAAGTTGGGGTCCGCTATATGAATCCTTACTCTTCTTTTAAGCTCAACTCATATTATCATCACCAAATAAAACAACTCATATTATCATCACCAAATAAAATAAAAGTGAAAATAAGTATGTATATATATATATTCATACATATACACACACATATATGTACACGTGTGTGTATGAAGAATTCTCTAACAAGTCTAAAACCTATTCCCAACTAGTAGACATATTAACTTATTATGATTTTCATAAATTCAATTAATGTCCTTTCCCTCTGTGTGTGTATTAACTTATTATGATTTTCATAAATTCAATGAATGTCCTTTTTTAAGTTAGACATGAAGATAGATGTTGTTTTGCATGGTTCAGTAATAGATTTGTGTCGATCCGGAAATTGCATATCAAGAAAAAAAAGGAAATTAGTTTACTATGGAATGAACAACAATAACAACAACAACAATATACCAGTGTAGTCTCACAAGTGGGGTCTGGGAAGGGTAGTGTGTACTTAATCCTTATCCCTACCTGGTGTAGGTAGATAGGCTATTTTCGATAGATGCTCGGCTCAAGGAAAGCAAAGTCACAATAGTATTGAAAAGAAATTATAATAATGAAGAAGTCATGAAAAAACAAGCGGCAACAACAACAAGATAATACAAAAATCAACAACAACAATTTTAGAAGGATCCCACAAGTAGGGTATAAGGAGGGTAGTGCTTATACAGACCTTACCCTTTAGAGAAACTGTTTCTGACAGACCTTCTGCTCAGCAAAAATGAAATAAGATAATACAATAATCAAAGTAGAAAAAACATCATGTAGTAATAGATATCTTAGAATAAGAAGATACGAGAATAATACTAGTGCTATTGGTAAGGGTAGGAAAGACACTCGACTACCTAATAATCTTCTATCCTAAGTTTCGACCTCCACACCTTCCTATCAAAGAGTCATGTCCTTGGTAATTTGAAGATGAGCCATGTCCTCCATAATTGAGGAGAGTGAAAAATGTGATGGTGTAACTGATAGCACTCAGCTATTGATTCTCTTGAAAAGTATATAGTGCACTTAATGTGTCAGTGTGTGTGAGATGCAAGGGAACACATGACATTCTAAAGAACTAACCATTTATCCCTATTTTGGATTTTAATCCATTTTTCCTTTTTGGTAAATTGGATCTAACTTAAACTTTTATAGTACTTCAGATTATCTTGTGGAGGGATTGGATGAAATATATGTTCATCCAAACCTTTCTTTTTATCTGATCGCTTGTTCAAGTTCCAGAAACCAGACTAACTAGACCAATTGTGACCATTAAAAAAAAAACTAACTAACTAGACCAATTGTGGTGATACTCAGAAATGAGAACAAAGTAAATGTTGCTTCCTCGGCTAATTTGGTGAATGAAGTATCATCTAGTGTGATAGTGTTTCTAACAAGTTATTAATTAGTGAGTGAAGCCAGAACTCTTTTTCCTTTTGTGATAGTTAGGAAGCCATATCATTATGGAAATACACCACGAGCTCCTGAATTCGTGGAAAATGAGAGCAAAGTGATGGCGAGAAAAGGTCCCTTGATTTTATACTGACTAGATGGATGCACAAAGTAATCGTGTAGAGGCACAACACTGTTACGTTCAGATTAGAGTTGGCTCTGACCTTTCTGCTATTGTTTGTAGTTTCTGAATTTTGGTTGATTTACATTCTTGAATCATCCTTGCTGATTAAAAGTAATATTTCTGTGCGCAGATTTGGATATTCCCAGTATAATGGAAGAAGCGAAGATGAGGTGGCTTCGACCAAATGAGATCCATGCGATATTGTGCAACTACAAGTACTTCAACATCTTTGTCAAGCCTGTGAACCTGCCGACGAGTAATGCCATTCTAAGCGACAACCTTTTATGGTCTTTGTCTTGCGACGATTTTTTTCTTGTTTTGTGTAGTGTAGTATTAAATGAAATGGAACATGATATCTGTAAACAAAGTAATACTCAGCAATGAACTCAGTGCTTGGGATTACCTGTGAATAATATTTTACTTATTTAAAAAAAGACATCCGCAAACTGAACTTCTAGGACATGTTAGGTTCTGTTGATTTATGTGATCTTCTCCTATTCCACTACAACAGGTGGCACAATCGTGTTGTTTGATCGTAAGATGCTCAGGAATTTCCGGAAAGACGGTCATAACTGGAAGAAGAAAAAGGATGGAAAAACAGTAAAAGAAGCTCACGAACACTTAAAAGTGAGTGTCGAATGATCCTGAGTGTGTCATACTTCCCATAATTGTTTGCTAGCTTGCTTGTTATACATGTAATGAGAGGTGCTCTTTATTGCTGTTCTGCTATATTTCTGGTTTCTGCTTTTTCTTGTGATAGTTGCTTTTGAAATCTCTACGCCTTCTTTTCTGTTATAAGTATCATTGATGTAAATCTAACAGCTGAATTTAAGATGATATAAGAAATTTCTGCTCCACTTTATCTTTGTGGCTTAATCGTAGAAATCCTGTATGCAACTTACTTTTGCTGAATGTTTTTATGAATTTACTCGTTCTGTACAGCACTACTTATTTGGCATTTTTTGTTCCCCATGTACAAGGTTGGCAATTGTTGTCGATACAGCTCCCTCAGACATCGAGAAAAAAAATTGTAGCCTATCTCATGCTATGCACTAGTTTTAAGTGGCAGAAGATTAGGGAGGCAGATTTAAAGTTTATACGGCCGAATATTCAGTCAAACACCTTTTGTTATTGTTTTGGATTTGGACTCGATGTTGAGTCTGATTATTGCATGTAGTAGAAGTCATTGAGTGGTGCGAAATACAGACTTAGGCATAATAGACGTGAGACGTAGGAAATATATGAACATTTGAATCACATTCTCTCCTATATTGCATCACCTTGGCGGGTGAGAGCTTACTGTCACACTAACCCACATAATTCAATGAAACTTCTTATCGTACAGTGCTGAGCCTCACAACAAGTTTGTAAATGGCCAGTCAATTATTCATCTACTGCGGCTACATGACTGGGAGTGGCTAGAATAAACGCATCTTTGTGCTGAAATGGTGGAACTCATTCGGTAACTAGCTAGAATGCTCACGATTAGCCTTATCATTGTTGGAGATAATTATGCATTAGGTAACCAAACAATTGTGTATCCAAAGACTCATGGGACTAAGACCATCTCCAGTATTGACAGTAGATACTGCTGTGCTTTTGTTTCTCGGGGCGCTTGAAAAATGATTGAACAGATGCAAGATGACCCAATGCAATACACAAATTTTAATCTGCATACATCTAGCTAAGGAGAGTTTCTAGTAATCCTAGTTACTTTAGGGTGTAGTCATTTTGAAAACCATCATGCCTAGTTTTAATTGGTAAAGTCTAACTAGCTTTCTGTGAAACCTTTGGTTAATATATTAAATATAGCGTTGGTATAAATTATTTTTCATTCTTTTTTTTTTTGTCTTCTTTCATTGCATGTTTCTATTGTCATTCCTACACCAGAACTATGGGTGCTTTATTTTTGCAATTCGCAAGTGTGAATTATCTTTAATAGCTTGATGCATAAGGGTTGTTAATCGTTTTGCTCAATGCATACAATAGAATGTCTCCCCTGAAAAGTAGAGATGCACTTTTTGGTTTCAATTTTGTACTCTTCCCATCCATGTCCTTTTGTCCTCTTCTCTATTTCTGAATTTAATTTGCTCTCTTCCAGAAGATATGTATTTCAAGATCATGAGGTGATATTTGCAATCTTTTCTGTGCTGGTCAAATCCATTTTGTTTCTTAGTGCAGGTTGGTAATGAAGAACGAATTCATGTATACTATGCACATGGAGAAGATCATCCGACATTTGTTCGGAGATGTTACTGGCTACTTGACAAGTATGAATTACACTTTTTTGCTGCTTGCATCAAGCCAATAAAGGGTTTCCCCTTTGTTTTTTTTCCCAGTTAACTGCAAAGATAAATCATTTGCATACAGTTTCCGCTTACACGAAACAACCTGTATCCTTTGAGTTTGATTTTTCCATTTCTGTGCTTGTATCAGATCCCTTGAACACATAGTCCTTGTTCATTATCGCGAAACTCAGGAGGTTTGTTTCCTTTATCTTGGTAACTTTCTCAATCATATCACTTATGAAAAAAAAATTTCTTCTTCAAAACATATCCATATCTGCATGTTCCAGTTTCTTGTTGTCCTTGGTTAGACTTCCTTTTCAAATTACTTATTATTCATTTATGCACTTCTTTATTTTGGGATATATACCAACAATTTCTTTGGTTCTACTGTTTCATACTTTAAGTACTTCAAGCCTGACTTTTACCTTTCTCCAAAAAAAAAAGTTAAGTCAAGCCTGTTTGGCCATCTGAATAATGTATAGCAAGTAGCAGTACATATTCAACACTGTTATTAAACAGTTTGGTCAACACTTCACATTTTTTAACTTGTTACCACCCAAATGCGGTATAGAAATGTTTCTATATATTGTAGCATTCTGAGATTCCTAGTGTGAACGGACGAGATTGGCATTCTTAATTACAGCAAGACCAGTATTATATGTGGTGTTATCCCTCATTACAGGAAGATGTTAGGTTATACTCCCCTTCAGATAAAGAAAATCCCTTGTTACCTATAATCTGGGTCTGAGTAACATAAGCATTTTTGGGCGGCAACCATGTAAAGAATAGCACACGTCACGACTGTATCCAAGTTTATGACAATAAGAGCACTTGAGTCTAGATCTTCCAAAACGACTTCCTCCTCGTCTATTCTCCATAGTATGAGATGCCCGATTGTCCACTGTCTGGGATACGAGAACAAATGAGTCAAGTGTCTGTAATGAGATCACTGGTGACTTGGTACTGCAACAAGGGGAAATAATTGAGAGAATAATTCATCATTTGGTCACATACTGAATTAAGGTTATTAGGGAGTCCAGTGAGTGTAAGAACTAGAAATATCTTCTATCGTTACTCTTGTTGCTTTTCAATACTAGCAGAAATTGGCATCAATTTCTCAAATTCTTCCATGACTGCCTGTACTTGTCCCAAGTAAGTAGACATATCCAATTCCTGTTTCTTCAAGCTTGTTATTCGAGATATTACATCATAGAAACGAGATGTCATTAGTGTATAAAGTACGAGCCTTTTCCCAAACTAAATAACATGCCTGGAATGGATGGAACAAGGACATCAACTTGGAATCAATAGGTCACCACATGATACTACATAACTGAGCATCGATCTTCTTCCAAAGTATTTTGGCCTTCTCGTCATCGTCGCTAGCCCTTTTTGTTAAATGATCTTGAGCTCCTTGACCTTTACACTACAACTCGACAGATTAAGCTCAAGCTAAGTAGTTTGAACTTTCCATTAAAGGTTCTGAGGTAATCATAATACTAGAACTTCCAGAACCCGTGTTTCCAGACCCAAATGCATCCACTCCCAAAGATATTATTGGATTGAAAAGAGATCTAGCAAATTAGCAATAATAAAACAAAGAATCAATTGTGGTTGCTGAAAAACTGTCGGAATCAAAAAATAAAAATATGGGAAGGCTTCAAATTGTAGGGCAATCAGACTGTTCTAAAGAAGTTTTCTGAAAAATGGACGGAACGGGCTCCACGCGCCGGCACGTGGAGTAGATCTTGCCTGAGAAAACTGTCTTTGGCAGCGTGTGGCAGCGTGTGAGGCAGCATCTGACGGAGTTGTTTGCTGGGGTTTGACCGCCGGAGGTTGGGGGACCTTGTGGTGGTGTTGGTTTTTGCACAACACCGATGTAATTGGTTTTAAAAGGTCACCGGAATTGAAGCACGGCGACGGCTGTTTTTTCTTTCCCGGATGTTTTCTCACTGTAGCTTTGATACCATGGCAGAAAGCACGGGAGAAAATATTATTAATATTATTCTTATAGGTTACACATGATACAATGATTTCCTATATATACATAACATGTACTACTGTTAATACATATGGGATTAGAGTTATTTATTACTATTTACATAACTTTTCTAACAGTGGCCTTGTATGCCGCTTGCAGCGGTCACTTTATAGTCTGAAACAGTCTCCTCGAGCCTGATTTGGTAAATTTAGCACAGTTATCCAGGAGTTTGGCATGACTCGGAGTGAAGCTGATCCCTCTGTGTTTTATTGGCACTCTGCTTCGAGTCTCTGTATTTATCTGGTAGTCTATGTTGATGATATTGTTATTACCGGTAATGATCAAGATGATATTACTAAATTGAAGCAACATCTCTCTCAACACTTTCAGACTAAGGACTTGGGCAAACTAAAGTATTTTCTGGGTATTGAGGCCGCTCAGTCTAGCTCAAGTATTATGATCTCACAATGGAAGTATGCCTTAGATATTCTTGAGGAGACATGAATGATAGGTTGTAGACATGTTGACACTCCGATGGATCCGAATTCTAAACTTCTGCCAGGACAGGGGAGCCTCTTAGCGATCCTGCAAGATATAAACGGTTGGTTGGTAAATTAAATTACCTTATAGTGACAAGACTTGATATTTCCTTTCCTATGAGTGTTGTGAGTTAATTTATGGATTCTTCGTGTGATAGTCATTGGGATGCAGTTGTTCGCATTATTCGGTATATAAAGTCAGCTCCAGGCAAAGGTTTATTGTTTGAGGATCGAGGCCATTAGCAGAGTGTTGGATACTCAGATATTGATTGTCTGCATATTGTGTCTTAGTAGGAGGAAATTTGGTATCTTGGAAGAGAAAGAAACAGAATGTGGTTGCTCGGTCTAGTGCAGAAGCAGAATATAGAGTAATGGTTATGGCGACATGTGAGCGGATTTGGATCAAGCAGTTGCTCAAGGAGTTGAAATTTGGTGAGATTAGTCAGATGGAACTTGTGTGTGATAATCAAGCTTCTCTTCATATTGCGTCAAATATAGTGTTTCACGAGAGAACTAAACACATTGAAATTGACTCTCACTTTTTCAGGAAAAAGATACTCTCGGGAGATATTGCTACAAAGTTTGTGAAGTCGAATGATCAGCTTGCAGATCTTTTCACCATGTTAAGTCCCTCACTGGTCTTCGTATTAACCACATATGTAACAAGGTCGGTACATATAATTTATATGCACCAGCTTGAGGGTGAGTGTTAGAATAGGTATGTAAATCATAGTAAATAACCCTAATTCATATGTATTAGGAGTAGGATATGTTATGTGTACACATACACAAACACACACACACACACATATATATATATAAGGCTCATTGTATCATGTTTAACATATGAGAATAATATCAATAATATTTTCTCCCATGGTTTCTCATAGTTTTTATCTATGTAGACTACGGTTGGCGTTATGTATGTAGATTATCCGTTCTCCTGCTTTTCTGTCCATCTACACTGTTGGTGCCCTGAGTAGGATACACCTTGTCTGTCACACAAGGTTGAGAAGTTGAAGTTTGTAGCAAATCGCTGTTCTGTTCCTCTGCTATCTCATGCAGTGAGCAGGAGGACATGCATTGATTGGATTGGGAGATGAATCAGAGAAAAACTTTTTGTATGAGTTTGGAAATGCTTCCAAACAATAACTACGGCACAGTCCCAAACAAGTTGGGTCGGCCATATGAAACCTCACTTCTTTTAAGCTCAACTCATATCATCATCATACCAAATAAAATAGAAGTGAAGAACAAGTCATATATATATACACACACATTCCCTCTGTTCCAATTTATGTGAACCCGTTTGACTAGCCAAGGAGTTTAAGAAAAAATGAAGATTTTTTGAATTTGTGGTCCTAAACAAGTCAAAAAGGGGTTCAGAGTATTTGTGTGGTTATAAAAACTTCTCATCAAGGGTATAATTGTAAGTCTAAGCTAAATTATTATCAAATTTAGAAAAGGGTCATTTTTTTTGGAACGGAGCAAAAAGGAAATAGGTTCATATAATAGGGAGTATATATATACATACATACACACACGTTCTACAACAAGTCTAAAACCTATTCCCAGCTAGTAGATATCACTTATATGGATCTAGTATGGAAATGTTGGTTTTTCCCTCTTTTTCCTTTTTTTTTGGTTGTGGGGTGGGAAGTGAAGAGGGAACTGGGAACAATGGTAATGGTGGTATAATCTTCATGCAGTGTGAATTTGTATTCATCTTTTTTCCTTTTCATTTTCTATATGATCCTGATTAAGAACAATGATAGATAATGCATATGTTTTTCGAAATCTGGAAGAGGACCGAGTTTCTGTTGTGAATTGTTCACCTCTTAGTTGATAACAAAAGGACGGTGGGTATAACTTCTTTATCCCAAAAAAGGAGCGGAAGCGTGCCTCCAGACTGATAATTCTGTATAATGGTATGTTATGCACTTATCGGAGCTGGATCTGGCATGCTCCAATTACTCAAGGACAAGTACTTTTTGGTAACTCTGCCTATGTCAAAAATTGACTGAGATACACTGACATGCCTTGTGCATGTGATTGTTAGCACTAACATGTTTTGTATATATCGAACTTTCAGCACTTTATAGGTTTGGATCTGTGGGGAATCGGGTAAAGTGTGCCTTTTTACTTTGTGGGCGACAAGGGGAGCAATCCTGAGAGCTGGGAATTTGAGGGGAAAGAGGATTACATATGTTAGTTGTTGCGTTATCTGCAAATGCTTTGATGAAGATTTGGATCACCTCCTCCTACATTTTCAGGTGGTTATCACCTTGCTTGTGGTGTGATATGTTAGTGGTTAGAGCTGCAATGAGCAATGTCGGGCACAATAAAGGAGGTACTTCTAGCTAAACTTTTAGAAGGAGAAGTTGGAGAATGTGGGACATTGCGGCATTAGCACTCTTGCGGGTTTTTTATAAGGAGAGAAAGATTAGAGCTTTTGAATGGATAGAGAACGACTATCTTTACTTGAGGAATAGCACCACATTCCTTGTTTCTTTTTGGTGCACTCATGAATTTCCAATTTGTGTATAAGATCAGGCGCCATTTGTGGAGAATCATATTATGTTGTAGATTCTTTGCCCTTTCGGGTAGGGGTAAGGCTCGTCTACATATTACCCTCCCCATACCCCACTTTGTGGGACTATACTGGATAGTTGTTGTTGTTGTCTCTGTTTTTTGGTATACTGCTTGTATATGAGACATCTTCCCATTACTGATAAGATAATTTACTTTGTGCCCCCCCCCCCCCCCCCCAAATGGAACCTTTTCTCGTACTGGCATATAGGGGTGTGCATTCGAATCGGTGTATCGATAAATCGAATCGATTATTTATTTTCGAAATCGAAAAAATTAAAATCGAAAAAATCGAAACCTTATTGAAACGATAACTATAAGCATATGTACAAATCGATAATCGATAAGTAATTATCGATAAGGGTCAAAACCGAATCGATAAATCGAATGCACACCCCTAGACTGTAGACACTTGTAAATGAATAATTACCTATTTGTGTAGATTAATATAACATACAGAATGTATATATATTCCGCTACTATTTTGAAAGTGGCTCTTCAATATCATTTTCCCTGATCTATACCCTTTCCTTTACCCTAAGTACCTAACCCAATTATTTCCTCTACCACATTTAAGGAATGATCATATTTAAAGATCAAGGGAATGAAGTTCAAAAATAATGAAAAATAAAATTAGTCGTGATGATGTATTTTGTCTTGTTTTGTTTTTTTATACCGTAGGAGTGTTTGTGGCATACATTTGATCCCTTACTTTAGTTTTGTTTCATGTGTTTGTTGATACGATTTTTATGTTATAAATGGTGTTCATCTTATTTTAGCTTCTTTTTGTCCATATAAGTTAAGCGTGTTTATAGCGATATACTTTTCGTGGAATCCCACAAATTTTCTTATTGGTGTAATCGACAACCGAATCGATAAGCCCCCAAAATCGATAAATCAAAATCGAAAAAATCGAAACTTTATTGAAACGATAACGATAAGTATATGTACAAATCGATAATCGATAAGTAATTATCGATAAGGTCAAAATCGAATTGATAAATCGAATGCACACCCCTACTGGCATAAGCCTCTCTTTAAGCAGTTGTAAATATATCGAATGTCTTAATTCAGTTGTTGTCTATGTCCACCTTGCAGGCACAGGGCTCCCCAGCGACCTCTGTTGCCAAGGGTTCTCCAGCCACCCCGGTCACTTCCAATTCCAGTTCAGATCCATCTGATCCATCTGGTTGGGTATTATCAGAAGAATGTAATTCCGTAGATGAACGGACGTATGGTTCCAGCCAACATGCACATTTAGGTACTGCAGAGGGGGCTTTCTAGAAATGATATCTAATTACAATTTTATTAAGTAGAATCTCAACTGCCTGTACTGAGCCTTCTATGAGTGGAGACATAAGCATCATGTTCTTCTGTCTTAGTTGTAGCTTCATAATTAAAACAACAGAATATCACTCTTGGCCTCTCTGCCCTTTCGGGGTAGGGGTAAGGCTCGTCTACATATTACCCTCCCCAGACCCCACTTTGTGGGACTATACTGGGTAGTTGTAGAATATCACTCTTGAAGATAATGGGACATTTTTATTATTAGGAACTTCTGAGCAATTTATCGTGCAACAAGATTGTGTACTACTTATGCTATTAGATGTTGGACCTGCTGTAATCTTGGAATGTCCCAATAAGAAAAAAACTTTTTTTTCTCCTTTGGAATTGGCTCAATTAATTCTTTTCTTCTACTGATTGCAGAGCCTAACAGGGATGTGACTGCCAAAAATCATGAACAGAGACTTCTTGAGATTAATACACTTGACTGGGATGAGCTTTTGGCACCTGACAACCCCAACAAGCTAATTGCAACTCAAGAAGGTATTGTGTATTCTTGTAAAATTGGTGCTTGTAGCCTGTGAGAAAGTTTATCTGATCATTTACCTAATTCATTGATCATGCATCCTTCCTTTTGTATCCATGTATAGCGGGAGGAAGGGCTTCAGTCGGGCAACAAAATCAATTTGAAGTTAATGGTTACAGCCTCAACGTAAGCGGTTCTAATATGCTGCTTGCTTCACTAGTACAATTCTCCACAGATCCTTCTTTTCTCTAACTCATCTTTTCTCGTTATTTCAAAATTTTGATATAACAGGATTAAATTTAATGAAAGTAATGTTGTTTAGTAAGTTAGATTATATTTTTCTCTTAGGCAATATGGAAAACTCTTGAAGGGTAAATTAGCACCAAAATCAATATTATCTAATGACACGATGGGTTAGAATGAAAATAACTTTGTTATGCTAATTATTTTTCAGTGATTGTCTATTTAGTTGATTTATGTTTAACTTGTTTTTCTCAAACTCTTTTTTCCCTTTTTAAATAACTTCAACTGTCAAGGCCAATGAGTTATCTGTTCCGTCTGTGTTCTGCAAATTTTAACTGTCATGACACTGAGTCATCTAGACCAGAGGGGTTGCTCTGATGGTAAGCAACCCCCACTTCCAACCGAGAGGTTGTGAGTTCGAGTCTCCCCAAAAGCAAGGTGGGAAGTTCTTGGAGGGAAGGATGCCGGGGGTCTATTTGGAAGCAACCTCTCTACCCCAGGGTAGGGGTAAGGTCTGCGTACACACTACCCTTCCCAGACCCCACTAAGTGGGATTGTACTGGGTTGTTGTTGTTGTTGTTGTTATGACACTGAGTCATCTGTTCTGGTGTTCTGCAGAATTTGATATTCCCAAGCAACTTTTTCGTTACTCCCATGGGCACCATGATTTAACCTTTTAATTTAGATAATGTTAATTTTGGACACAACTTTATGTCTCCAAAGTTTTGAAAGAGTGATATAACAAATGTGTTCACTTTTTCGTTGTTCACACCGTGCAATACTCATTATTAGATTGCATATAAATATATATGTTATCATATATATATATATATATATATATATATATATATATATATATATATATATTTATGTTAGACCTGCGATGTTGTATGGGGCGGAGTGCTGGCCCGTGAAGAACTCTCATGTTCAGAGAATGAAGGTTGCGGAGATGAGGATGCTTAGGTGGATGTGTGGGCACACCAGGCTAGATAAGATTAAGAACGAAGTTATTCGACAGAAGGTAGGGGTGGCCCCGGTGGACGAGAAGATGGGGGAAGCGAGGCTGAGGTGGTTCGGGCATGTACGGAGGAGGGGCCCTGATGCCCCGGTGAGGAGCTGCGAGCGGTTGGTGATTGTTGGTGGTCGGCGAGGTAGAGGGAGGCCTAAGAAGCATTGGGGAGAGGTGATTAGGCAGGACATGACTAGAATGCAGGTTACCGAGGACATGACCCTTGATAGGGGAGTCTGGAGGTCTAGAATCGGGGTTGCAGGCTAGGGGCTCTTAGAGTCCTTCGTTCGCCTCACCCGGGGATGGGTGTGGGATAGTAGAGTTACCCATAGATGACTAGTGTTTTAGCTTAGGTCCCCTTTTGGTTGTTAGTATGGTAGTTACTGCTTGTTATTATTGCATGCGACTGTATTTATGTTTCTTATGTTTGCATAATTATTTACGTTATTTCTGCGGGATTACTTATGCTTTATTATTTTGTTTTGTCTTGCTTTGGTTCCTAATTTTGTCTTTGTTCCAATGCAGCTTTACATTTTATCCTATGCGCCGAGGGTCGTTTGGAAACAGCCTCTCTGCCCTTTCGGGTAGGGGTAAGGCTCGTCTACATAATACCCTCCCCAGACCCCACCTGGTGGGAGTATACTGGGTAGTTGTTGTTGTTGTTGTATATTTATGTATAGGTCAACGGTGATATGCACGCATTATTCTATATACTACCTGTTAAGGATTGTGCTGGCAAAAGCCTTAAGACATAAAATATTAGCTTTTTCATTGTGTCCATCTAAAACCTAATCTCTAACTAACTTCTGCTTTAAGTCTATCCTTAGCAGTTGTCAAGTTCCTTCATGAAATAATTCAACTTCTTCCTATTTACTTGGGTTCCATGTGAAAAATAGTATTATTAATTCTTTTTTTATTTCTTTTATATGGCTACTAATAATGGTGATTTGCAGGATGGCTCTTTATCCGTGTCAAGAGTACCTGTAGCATCTTTAGAAAGTTTTGTTTGCCAAGTGGCTGGAAGTGATGCTGTAAATTTTAATCCTTCAAATGACATGTCCTTCCGTTCCGGGGATGGTCAGATGACTTCAAATTTTCGAAAGAATGAGCCTGGAGTAACAACGGTGGTTGCAGGTGATTCCTTTGATAGTCTGAACATGGATGGTCTCCAAACTCAGGACAGCTTTGGACGGTGGATTAACTACTTCATAAGTGATTCTCCAGGGTCTGCAGATGAGATGATGACTCCTGAATCTTCAGTAACTATCGATCAATCATATGTAATGCAGCAGCAGATATTCAACATAACAGAAATCTCTCCTACTTGGGCTCTTTCAAGTGAAGAAACAAAGGTTCTTTTTCTTCAAAGCATTGCTACCTTGCTATAATAGCATCAGTCCACAAAAGCAAAACCTTCTCTCGCAATAAGAGAGAAGGAATGTCCCATTCCCATGTTTGGTTTAAGAAGTTCTAGTTGCATCCATATATGAAAAAAGAAAATTTATCAATCTCATTGTACTAATGGAATAATTATACTCATTAGACATGTCCTGGTTTGACATAACATAACATTGGGTCACAGTCAATGCCTAGCTTACGTGTTGAAAGTATAAATTATTCAACTTTCCACGCTGTGGCTAAATTCAGTTTCACTTAAGTTACCAGAGAGGGAATTCACTTCTTAGACTTTTAGATATAAATCATACAGTAGCCAATTACTGGGTGGAGGCAAGAGTTTCTAGATGCACACATTCTTTTTGAGCTATGATCTCAACACTTTTATTTTGTCTTAACCATTGCAGATCTTAGTGATTGGGCATTTTCCAGGAGCACAGTCGCAACTGGCAAAGTCAAATTTGTTCTGCGTATGTGCAGACTCTTGTTTTCCTGCAGAATTTGTGCAGTCCGGGGTATATCGTTGTGTAATTTCACCTCAACCCCCTGGACTGGTAAGTTTGTATTTGAGTTTCGACGGTAATACACCAATCAGTCAAGTCATGACCTATGAGTTTCGAGCTCCTTCAGCACGCAAATGGACAGCTCCTCTGGAGGAACAGTCTAGTTGGGATGAATTTAGAGTTCAAATGAGGCTAGCTCATTTGCTCTTCTCTACATCTAAGAGCCTAAGCATTTTTTCCAGTAGAGTACACCAAGATTCCCTGAAAGAAGCAAAGCGATTTGTTCGAAAGTGTTCGCACATTACTGATAATTGGGCATATTTGATCAAATCAATTGAAGACAGGAAACTCCCTGTCCCACATGCAAAAGACTGCTTGTTCGAGCTGTCTTTGCAAACAAAGTTTCATGAGTGGCTGTTAGAAAGAGTTATTGGAGGGTGCAAAGCCTCAGAGTGGGACGAGCAAGGTCAAGGAGTTATCCATTTGTGTGCTATCCTAGGTTATACTTGGGCTGTATATCCATTTTCCTGGTCAGGCTTATCATTGGATTACCGGGACAAGTATGGTTGGACAGCTCTTCACTGGGCTGCTCATTATGGAAGGTAATCCTTAGTGCAGCTAAGGGATTTTGAAATTATTATTATTTGATTGCTTAAAAATAATAATCATGAAGCTTCTTCTTATTTGAGTATACGTCTACTGCTGTCCATCAAAATGTCTACCCACGCCACCCCCTTTCCTCCACCTTCCTCCCACCTCCCCCAACCAAACAAAGGAAAAACTGTTTAATGAAATGAAAACATTACCAGGGTAATTTTATTTTGAATATTACAATTTTCAGCATATTGGTTGCTTACTTTTGGGGTTTTCGACTTTCAGGGAGAAAATGGTTGCAACCCTTCTATCTGCTGGTGCAAAACCAAATTTGGTGACAGACCCTACTTCAGAGAACCCTGGTGGATCCACTGTTGCTGATCTTGCATCTAAAAATGGTTTCGAGGGTTTGGGGGCTTATCTTGCGGAGAAGGCTTTAGTTGCACACTTTAAGGATATGAGCTTGGCTGGAAATGTTAGTGGTTCACTGCAGACCACTACTGAACATATAAACCCTGGAAACTTCACGGAGGAGGAGCTATATCTTAGGGATACTTTGGCAGCTTATCGTACTGCTGCTGATGCTGCTGCACGTATACAGGCTGCATTCAGAGAACATTCATTCAAAGTACAGACTAAAGCTGTCGAGTCTTCAAATCCGGAGATGGAAGCACGTAATATAGTTGCAGCTATGAAGATTCAGCATGCTTTCCGCAATTATGAGTCGCGGAAAAAACTGGCTGCTGCTGCGCGAATCCAATATAGGTTCCGTAGTTGGAAAATGCGGAAAGATTTTCTTAACATGCGGCGACATGCAATTACAATTCAAGTAAGTTGCCCATTTTCTGTTTCTTTCTCAGAAGTCTGGATGATGAATTCGAGCCACCTCTTCCATCAAAAGGGCTAAGTTTAATATACTTCTTGTCTGTTTGATCCAAGTTAGAATTGTGTTCCATCTTGCTGTAAATTTCAAGTAATCTGCTCACTGAGATGAGGTGGGCACTGTGTTCATTAACTGGAAGATGAGATAAAACCATGTTATCTTCACATTGATTTCCTCAAATCTCCAATATAGCAATAAACCTGCAAAGGATGCTTTATTGTTTTGAATATGCTACCTGATGCTATCAAATATTTCTTGAAATCAACTTATCATAGGAAAAAGAAAAAGTAACTCTTTTGTTGATACTGGTACGTCTCTTCTTGTAGACATATTTTATTTTGAAAAGATAAATAATGTTATTGAGTAGACAGGACAAATTTAAATAGTGGAACATATCTCTGGTTTATGCAGGCTGTGTTCCGTGGTTTCCAAGTCCGGAAGCAGTATCGCAAGATAGTTTGGTCTGTTGGGGTGCTTGAAAAGGCAGTGTTGAGATGGCGTTTGAAGAGAAAAGGCTTTCGTGGTCTTCAGGTTCAATCTAGTCAAGCAGTGGATATCAAGCCTGATGGTGATGTGGAGGAGGACTTCTTCCGAGCCAGTAGGAAACAAGCTGAGGAGCGTGTTGAAAGGTCTGTTGTACGAGTTCAGGCCATGTTCCGTTCAAAGCGAGCACAAGAAGAATATAGGAGGATGAAATTGGAACATGATAGTGCTACGGTAAGGGAGCACTTCCTTTTTTCTGTTTCTTTGAAGGGACAAACTTCAAGGTGTAACTCATTTCTTGATATTTACCATATTTTCTGTTTTGGCAGCTGGAATACGAAAGGGCTTCTCTTCTCAATCCTGATATCTAGATAGGTTAAGAAGATAAGATACAAGTATTTCTCTGAAATATTTGGAGCTACAATGGCATTATGGCTTGATCAGTAACCCAGGCAAACAATCCCCCTCCGAAAAAACATCACGCTGTCGATTACATCGCTATGTGTGCTTCTTTTGCAAATCTATTTGTACATTAGTAGAGATCTTGTAAATTGGTAGATTGAGTTATCATCTAGCTTCGACCCTCCAAATATTTTAGAAAAGCGTGGGTTGTTACTTGCTGTAACCTGTTTAGAGGAGTAAAACTGGCATGTCGCTTATATGGCTGAGGAAGAGGTTAAGCTTGCCCTCAGTGAGCGTCTTGCCTCACTAAGATGATGTTCAATATGCAGTATTTATTCTCATGATATGATGATTTGACATTTCTATTATCAAATGGGGCATGGGCCTTATAGTCAAGTTCACGTGAGCATGATAAACACCTCAATAATAGTCTTGAATATTGATTTTGGATGAAATGGCACAAATAAATAATTTTGAACTTAGATATTTTGATTCTTTGATTTGCTTTCCTTTTTTATTTTAATGCTTGAATATACAGAGAGATTTTTTTTTTTTTACAGTAAAATTAAGCTTTCATTGATAACAAAGTATTTGTACATCAAAGATCATGATAGTAGTTTTGGACTGACTACTATGCTAATACAAGAATCTCATTACTCTATTTGCTATGTGCATACAATTTGTGCTATAGTATGTAAAATCATAGGCTAAGGAAAATAGTTGAGCTTGCTAAGACCAATTTGCCATTTCTTATGTTTACTGCCTCGCATATGTATCAATAGGGCAATCTCTCGACATAACAAATCCTCCACATATGTGACACCATCAAATCGCATTTGGTTCCTCGCTTTCCAGATGAGTGCAATTGTGGTTATGAATGCAGCAGCTGTTGTCACCTTGTGCCATTGCCTGCTCTTAGCTATACTACATATCCAGTTGAGTTCAGATTCCCAACATCCTACAGTTCGAGAATATCCCAACCAATTGCAAATTCTATTCCATAAACTGTTTGTGCTAGGACAACCAAAGAACAGATGGTTAAAGTCTTCCACATGAAGCTTGCAAAAAACACAGTCCACTGGGATTTGAACACCCATTACCAGCAGTCTATCCACTGTAGGAAGGCTATGATGAGCTGCAAGCCAGGCAGTGAACTTGTGTCTAGGAAGGACATTACCAATTAATAACAAATTCTTCCATGTAACCTTTGTAAAGCTGGGAAGCAATGATGTATAAAGTTTCTGTATGCTAAACTTGTTAAGCTTGCATACACTATTCAATCGAACAGTAAGATCACCATGCAACTGAGGACATTCCAAGATAAAGTTTCTGCATTCCAATATTTTCCTGATCACCCAAGATGCTGTTTTAGGGATGTTAACAGAAGAGATGTTGCCTTGCTTAATGTAATAAGCATGAACCCATCGAACCCATAAGCAGTCTTTTTTGTTTGCCAAATCCCACAGCAGCTTTGATATGGCAGCCTTGTTCCACATAGACAAGTCCAGGAGATTAAGCCCACCAGCAGATACTGGCTTGCATACCTTATCCCAAGCCACCAATGCTCTTCTTGAAATACTTGCCTTACCAGTCCAAAGATAGGTTCTACAGATAGCTTCAATGACTTTTAGGACTTTTTTAGGCAGAATAAAGATTTGAGCCCAATAAGACTGGATGCCAAAGATCACAGCCTTTATCAATTGGTTCCTACCTGCATAAGAGAGAAGCTTGGCTGACCAACAAGTAATCTTTTCAGTAATTCTCTCAATGAAGGGCAGATAATGATGTATGGCTAGTTTCTTAGAATCCAGAGGAATTCCTAAGTATCTAAATGGCAATTGTCCTTCAGAGAATCCCAGGACATTAAGTAACTGCTCTCTAGTATGTTTATGTACCCCAACCAAGTAAATAGCACTCTTGCTAACATTTGCCTGGAGTCCAGAGGCTGCTGAGAACTGGGCAAAGGTGTTATGCAGAATTTGAATAGACATTTCATCAGCTCTGCAGAACATAAGCAAGACATCAGCAAAACACACATGAGAAATGTTGAGCTTCCTGCACCTGGGATGGAAATTGAAGTTTCCATCCTTATGGAGTTGCTGCAATAATCTGTTCAAGTATTCCATGGCCAACACAAAGAGATAAGGTGACATAGGATCCCCTTGTCTAATACCCCTCCTAGCATTGAATGGCTTGGTTAAACCACCATTCATTACTAAGGAATATGATACAGAAGAAACACAAGCCATAATCCAATGTGTAAACTTTGCTGGAAAACCCAAGTCAGTGAGAATTTGTTTCAAGAAGGTCGATTCTAAGGTATCATAAGCCTTTCTCAAATCAACCTTAAGAACACACCTAGGTGAGATGCCTTTCCTTGAGTACCCCTTGAATATTTCATGACTTAACATGATGTTGTCTACAATACATCTTCCCTCAATAAAAGCTGATTGAGCAGATCCCACTAACTCCCCAATGACATCCTTCATCCTTCTAGTAAGAACTTTGGAGATAATTTTGTATAATGTAGTGCAACATGCAATAGGCCTGAAATCTTTAACAGTAGAGGGTGATCTGACTTTTGGAACAAGAGCTATGGCTGTTGTATTGATCATATATGGCAGGTCACCTGTGTAGAAGAAATCTTTAGTAGCAGAAAGAATGTCATCTTTAACCGGTTCCCAGTTTTTTGTAAAGAACTCTACTGGAAATCCATCAACCCCTGGGGCCTTATCTGTAGGCATATCCTTGATTGCTGCAGTAACTTCCTCCATGGTTACCTCTCTAATGAGAAGTCTTTATTGCTCAAGAGTAAGACATTTGCCATCCTTCATAATCTGAGAGTTCACACAAGGAAGTTCAGATGCACATTCTCCCATTAAAGAGTGGAATATCTTCAAGAATTCCTGTTCTACAAGTACAGGATCTGTTAGTTTCACTCCAGTTTCTGTATAAATGGAATTAATGCTGTTTTGTCCAGTTCTAATCTTCCATTGAGCATGAAAGTATTTAGTATTTGAGTGACCACATTCAATCCATGTAGCTTTTGACTTCTGCCTCAGTACTTTCTCTTCAATATTATTCCATCTCTCAAGTTCCTCTAGTGTCTTCCTTTCCTTCTGGATAAGCTCCTGTGTGAAATAGCTAGATTTACATGTGGTCATTCAAATGGCTCGCTTTCAAAAGTAATCGAAATTTAGCCATTTTTCATGTAAAGATAATCTGATGGAAGATATTGTTCAAAATCCGTAAAAGTAATCGAGCATAATATATTGGAATTTTTGTATATTATATTGAAACTCTAGTCTAATATACCTGAGTTACCAGTATAATATATTGTTCCAACATAATATATTGGAGTTTGGAGCATTGATGTTTTAGTCTCCAGTATATTAGCCAGCAAAGTATATCGGTATTGCAGTAAAATAAAGGCTATTTCTCATTAATTTAGTACCAATCTAAAAAATTACTAGACCATGCTATTTTTACTGAAACATGTGGAGAAATTCTTGGAAGCCCAACAAACTCAAGAACATTGGTATAATTTAAATGGTCTATCTTGGACCTTTTAACTTAAAGGATTAGTTAGTTCAATTATATTAGGATTTAGTTATCTCTTGCAACAAAGATTGATACTTTATTTATTTTAAATAAATATTATTTTAAAAAATTATATTCTATAATTACCTTTTGATTTTTATAGCCAAATATCTATTTATAGTCACCTCCAACCTTTAAGCCATAAAATATGTTGTTCTCTCTCAAAATATGCTGCCTCTCTGGCTTGACCCTAATGAAGGCAATGAAATCTTCATGGCCAACTCCAGTATGTTTCTTCTTCTTCTTCTACCTTTTCGATTTTAATTGTTTTTGGAAGTAGATTGTTCTTTATAATCAACAGGAATTTTTGGGACTTTAACTTCTTGGAAATTTCTTCTTTAGTGGGTGCTAGCAATTTCTTCTGATTTATTACCAGCGGGTGCTAGCAATTCAGTTTCGGTGCTTTAACTTCTTCAGATGCGTTACGGATGCTAGCAATTTCTTCTTCAACGATCTTTCTCATTTTCTTCTTCTTTCTCTCATAGCTGCTTATGGAATCATGGTCGGAGTCCGATGGGTCGTCGGAAAATCATCGACTAAAATAGGTCGTTCGAGGTTTGGGGTTAAGCAATTTGAAGATTCTGTTACCCTTTTTTAAGAGAATTTTAATGTATCTCGCTGTATTTCTATGTATTTTATTGTATTCGCCATTTTTTTCATCATAATTTAATGAATCTCGTTGTATTCCATGTATTTTCATTGTATTCAGTGTCTTTTTGTCTCATTGTATTTCAATGTATCCATCTGTGTTTTATGTATTTCATTGTATTTACTATCTCGCTATATGCCATGAATATATTCATATATAGTTTTTAATTAATATAATTTATGTATTCAGATGTATTATATAATTTCTCTGAAGATTGATATATTTTTGGGGTATTTTTCGGTTGAGAATCTTTTTTATAACTGGAAAATACAAAATTTGTGTGTTATAACTGAGTTTGTTGAGTTATATTAGGAGACTATTATGTAATTGATTCACTTTCCGATTTAAAAACAGTGAAAGCCCATATTTTACGCCGTGAATATAGTTGAACACAATAATCTGTCCAGCTGTAATTCCATATTTTACTCCATACAGTCGAATATACTCGAATACAATAACTGATTAGCTGGACGTTCTTGATTCACGCCTATTTTTGCTACTATATTCATGAATACAACAGTTTAAATACATCAAATACATCTTATAAACACAAAAAATGTATCTATATTCCGTAATATAACAAACACTATTTATAAATAACTAATTTAGATAGTGATTTATAAAAATTTCTCATTATATTATCCATGACATTTATATGGGCTAATATGCTTCAAGTTCAGAGGGTAATTGGAAATGAGATGAATTAAATCCATGATGTTTTAAAGTATGTGCACCAATAAAAGCCAAATTAATCCCAACTGACTATTTTAAGCCCTTGATATAGCCATTATAAATCATCAATAGGAAGTTTAAACTTTGAAGGTCTTAACTTTCAGTGGCACTAAGTATCAAAAAGCCAAAGTGATGTTCACCTAGAGTTTACAAGCGCAACCAACAATGGGCACGCATAGGTTTAGAAGCGAATTTAGGATTTTTAGTATATGAGTACACAACTATATAAAAGGAAGAAAAAAAATATTAAGTGGAATTGATCGTTACTCCTTAGATAAATAACACATCTTTCAACTAAATGCTCCGTTCAACTTTCTTGAACTATAGGTGCCAACAGTTATATTAATTTTAAAAAATATATATTTAAAATATTTAATCATGTCGAGAGATCATGAGTTCACGTACCCCGTCATATTACCTATACATCCGCCCTGCGCATAGCATCCACCCTGCCGAAGATAAGGGATTTGCGGGAGGAATACTCAAATCTCTTGGTTTAGAAGAATATATTCCGAGTGAAAGAAATATTTTCCTTGATGCGAAGGAAGCTAATGGAGGATTAGTTAACATTTCTCCATCAATACTAGTTATTCATATTGGCAATTTCTAGAATGCATTAGGAGCTTTAGATCAGATATAAACAAGCGTGCTCGCGTTGAAGTTCTATAAATAACCTAATTTTTATCTCAAAGGCAGGGCTAGCCATCTCTTGCATTTAAAGGAAATTAAGAACGTACTACCCTTATTACGAAGGTAGGGCGGTCAAGGCTTAAGATAGTAAGGCGAACAATCTAAGAGTTCATAACAATAGTATTGCGCCAATAGTATTGACACACAATCACGCTTTATGTTGGTAACAAGTTTTTATTACAACCATTGTTTTACCTTTTGATATTATCCCTTTTTTGTCTATATTTTCATTTATGTGGCGCTTATGCTTTACTCAGCCGAAGGTCTATCAGAACCAGTTCTGCGTAAGCACATCCTTACCGGACCTCATAGGGTTATATATTTGCTGTAAGAATCTTTACTGTATAAATAATAAAATTAAAATATTTACCCCTCCAGAGGTGTTGACAACGCCTGACTTTACCCAAGAAACGAGCCAAAAATGGCATGGCCGGGTGAGAACATTGAAATAGCTAGACTGATAGGATTACCTGCTTTAGTTTTTGTGCTTTCCTCATACATAGTCTCTACCAGTCACTCTTGGAACGCACTGTTCTGTATATCTTTTTTCCCCTTCTGCTAAGGGCATTATATACAGAGAGATTAGATCTACAAAGACACGGAAAGAGTGAAGATAACCTAAAACTTGAAAGAAGATACTAAAAAGCTAGTCTTTCTATCCAGTACAAGCCGACATACGTCCTCTCTCTGTCACAAGTCCAAGATATACCTTCTTGATTGGGAAAAATTCTCTTTGTTCTTGCCCCCCCCCCCCCCCCCCCCAAAACCAATGGGTTGGAATCACAAAGATAAAATTTGCCAAGAAGTACTTTGTGGTAAACTCTCCTACTTGATGTATTGCGACATCCACTTGAAGCCCTCACCATATCCCATCTTGCGCACAATGCTGCACATAAACACCTCAATTGGACGGACATTTGTACCAGCGAGGTTGACGTTACCCTTGCCAGTGGTCACACCAGTTAGGCCCAAGTGATAACGCAGCTCGTCTTCTGAAGCAGCGTATGGTATATCAATCTTGTTTCCCAGAATGAGAAATGGGACGTTTGCCAATGACTCATCGGAGAGAAGCCCATCTAGTTCCTTCTTTGACTCGGGAAACCTCTCTCGGTCATAAGCATCAACAAGGTAAACAACAGCGTCCACCTACAAATGGAAAAATGTGTTTGTCAAGCAGTAGTAGAGTATGGAAAGCCTAGATTTGGAAACTATTACAACAAAAACTTGAAAATATCCGTGTCAATACGGACCTACTAAAAACCTTGAAGGTAATGATGCACAGACTTGACCGTTATTAAAGCCAAAAAGTCACATATAACTTGACCAATCCACCATAAGCCCAAAATGATTGATGTCATAAGCAACGCAAGTAGCTATATACACATTCAACACACGGGTAAACATAAACTTGAATATGAGAGCATTAGTTGTTGAGGAATCTTTAAAGCCTCAGCGACATAATGTTCCATAAAACTGCATGGTGAAAATCTCACTTTTACATATGAGCTGACAATGCAAGTTCATAAAATTCTCCACTACACAAAAGAGTCTAGGTTAGACCCAAATCTTTCATGTTCCTGATGACTTCTATCTTCAAAGGTCACATGCAAAGTCCTTTTGTGACATGATCATAATTAAAATTGGAAATTATTTCATCGTAAGACTATTTTCCCGCCAATGTTTAAGATATGCTTCTCGCCATTTCATGCTGGATTATACAGCTTATCCATGTTACCAAACAAAGAACTGCATTCTTAGTATATATTACCGAATGTCCTACTCCTAAATTGAGACCAGACAAGGTCAAACCAATACCAGACAACTGGTACCAAACAACGTTCAAAAGATTTGTTATATTTTTTCTACCTTAAAGTGATACTTCAGCAAAAAGAACGTGTTTGACAAGTAAACACAATAAATAGTGATAACCGTTAAGTTATAACTAACTATGAGCATCTCTATTCCTTGTTCTTCACTACTCAAGCTGTGAAAGGGTGCTCTCATCCCTAAACGAAGCACATAGCAATGCCAAAAGAAGTGCACTAGTGCAGTAATATGACCAAACAGGAAATATGATCAGCCCTCTTTCTACAAATATTTATACAGTTGATAAGGCAAATTATGTTATTAGAAATCAAACTCAAATATCATTTCAACTTATAAAGCACTGCTGAAATTTTTGAAATATACAGGCTCGAGCAAATTTTAAATTGAATAGCTGATAAATATAAAAGTTTTAGCCCATACTCAACATTTAAAGGTAAGTAAACAAATAATTTGCAGATAACCCAATTATAAATGAGTAAACAGGTGCTCTAACAATGTAAATTATTCACCTTGGCATAGTAGTCTCTCCAGACTCTTCTAGCAATTTGGTGTCCTCCTAAATCAAAAGCCTTAAACTTAATGTTACCTATACTCAATTCCTCTGATGTTGGGTATTGCGTAGGTTGATGCTGCACCAATCTCTGCATCAATGTTAGTATGAGTATAATCAGCAATACAACACCAATCCTTATTAAGCACAATAGTAATACCAATAAAACATTTTGAACTGGTTTCTTAACCTCCTAAATATAACATACTTTTATTATCTCTATCACTAAAAATTAGCTCCACATGTGAACAAACATATCAATAATACTTCGCCTAGGTAGTCCTTTTTTTTGGATGATCGATGAATTTTGGGGCCAACCTCGGGATGGACTGCAACCTTTGAAACTTGGGGATAACGGGCCTGCCCCTTACCCTCCTCCACTTAAATACAAAGCTATTTTGCATGAGCAAGGCTCGAAACTTTAACCTCGCAACTGCATGAGTCCCTCAACGTTTGCCACTTGAACTAAGCCCTCGGGCCACATGAATCTTCTTTATTTACTCCGTTCCAGTGCTAGTAAATAGTTCAACATTTAAGACGAATAAAAGTAGAGATTTTTCCATCTATTAAGACCCATTTGATTATAGAGGTTCTCCAAAAATAGAAAATTAATTCCCTTAATATAACAAATAAGCTTATGCAACTAGTTAGTGTTGCCTATATAGTCATTTAATTCTATTTTGTTGTGTTTCACCTATTCTAATATTAATATAGATGATCAAAAGAAGAGGGGAAAACCAAAAAAAAAAGAGAGAAAAAGAACCTCATCTTTCAACATATGAAGCAAAGTGGTTTTGCCAGCATTATCAAGTCCTAAAAACAAAATCTTCGCATCCTTCTGCCACAATCCTAGTGATGCTAACACTCCGTAGAACCAATCCAACACAAACATCGCTTCTTCCTATTTGATGATCAAAAACCACTCAGCTTCAGGCGTTCCAATTTGTTGATCTCTTTTTTCTGAGGTTCAGAGGTGGAAGGAGGTATAAGTATTTATATTAGGGGGTGAAGTTTGACTGGTTAATGGTGGAACCTGTTGCACATGAGGAAAGATAATAGGAACTGGAGACAAAGATGGTGACTCGAATTGGCCGGTTGCGTGTTTTGGTGACGTGGAGAGAGGCTATTGGGTGCTGCGCGTCATGAGAAGAGTGCTACACATCATGGGTACCTCCACGTCATAACAGGTGTGCTACCCAACTTTTTTCCTTTCTTATTTTTTGACCGATGCGATGAGCCTTAAACTACAAGAAATTTATAATTAAAAAATAAAGATCCATTCGATAAACTGCCATAGCTACAAATGGTAGAGAAGGTTTATTTTGTGTCTTGTATAATTGATATTAGTTGTTTGAGATTTTTTTATTTTATAAATTTATAGATTTTAATTTTATATTTTTGAATTTATAAAATTTGAAATTCATAAAATTATGAGACAAAAGATTACTGCATATAATTAATATAAATTGTATGAGACGCAAAATAATTTTTTTTCAAATCATACGAGTTAAATTGGAACTGAATTCCTTAAAAAGGTTGATAAAACTTGCCAGCCAAAGAGAATCTTAAAATCTGAATGAGAATCTTTTGTGGGAAAAATCCTACGAGTTCGAAATTCGATTGTGGTTATTTTGGACTCATTGTACCTTAATAAATATATATATTTATATATATATATATATATATATATAAAATACTATTTTATATATAGCATGTAAATATAATATACTATATCTTAACGGTAATTTTTATCATTAAAATATAGCATGATATATTTCTATGTTATATGTATTGACAATTTGACTGATTAATATAATATGGTGTATTTGTACGATATACATATAATGTACAAAATACACCACGTTATACCCCCGATTATGGACCCACCAATAAGTTGATTGAAATAACAATAATTCAAATGTGTATAGCATATATTTAAAGAGCGCTATACATAAAAAATCTCAACACCCCAGGCTAGCCATTTCCTATATAAAATGTTTAGGATTTTAGGAGAATTCATTCACAAAAAATTCTAACTCTCATTCAATCTTTTCTTCTTGTTAAATTCTCAAATATTTTTTCGTAATTTCTGAAGAGCGTAGAAGAATAGTTTCATTACATTGGGGGGAGGGGGGAGAAGGGGGGAGGAGTGAGGTTGTGATGGAGAATAACTCTTTGAGGTATAATTTATCTTCATGTTAAATTACTACTTAAAATGAAGTACGATAAATTGATATTGTTGTTATGAAAAAATGAGTGTGAGGAAACGTTCAGTGATACTTAAATTAACCGGAAGATATTCATTGTGAGCACGTGATTTTTTCCCTATATGAATTACTCCCATAAATTCAAAACAAAATAATTTCTTTCATTATTTGAAAATTTTGTGAATTTTGTGGCATTTTTTGTTAATTATTTGCATTTATCTGTGCATTTTTATTTTTGTTCAATTAATAAAAAATAAAAAATATATTGCATGTGCATTTAGAATTTAACTTTGCATTTTTAGGAATAAAGTAGCAACTAAGTGATTTTTATAAAAAAAAAAAAAAAAGAGGGGGGGGGGGGGGAGAAAAAACCACAAAATAGTTATTTTGCACCTTTTACTGGTAATTTTGATCTTTTAAAAGTTTTTTTATTTATTAAGGTAGTAGTTATTTAGGATTATTTGTTATTTTGGGTAAGCTAATTTGATTTTATAATTTAATTTAGGATTTTAGTTTCAAAAAGAAAAAAAAGGGAAAACAAAATGAAATTTAGAAAAATGAAAAGGAAAAGATAACAAAGCATTTTGGGCCATTTCACATTTACATTCCCCAAACCCAAACTTTTTTTTGCCTTAAACCCGTCCAGAAACCGGCCCAATCACCCCTGACCTAGTCCGCCTTCTACTCCCGTCCAAACGACCGCGTTTAGGTGTTAATTTGATCTCAGCCATTGAGGTAAGGAGATCGGACGGCTCAGAAGCTAGGAACACTTAATATAAATATGTCCAAATGTTCTCCCCTCCCCCATATCCGCTCATCTCCCTCACCTCTTCCGTCTCCCGGTAACACCGCCACCAACCGGCGCCGGGAATCGCCCCACGGCGGCAGCGAACGTCCATTCACTCTGAAATTAACACCCTAGCTCTGCCTCCCCTCCCTCTTTCTCATACCACGCCCCGTTTCCCTCAAATCCCATTGGAACGCATCAAAATTTGCAAAACCCTAGCACCGTCACAGTTCCTCCTGTGGCGGCACCGCTTCCAAACAATCCCAACACCACTCCCTGTCACCTCCTTCCCTCCCTTACTCCAAATCCTTACTTATTTTTCCTAAAACACCTCTGGAGCTCCTCAAATTTTGAATCCGAGGTTTAAGCCTTAGGAGTTCAAATCGAATCATGTGCATGCAAAGTCACTTTTATGGAGGGTATGGTTCGTTCAAGTTTGATGACACTCGTGTGTTCTTCTCCAAGAACAAACGTTTGCCACTATTTTGGGTTAACTTAGAGCATCAACTTTGGTTTCAAGCTCAGCTGGTGAGTCCCTTCATTTTTTTAAAATCATTTATGTGTCATTCATGTTCTTCTTTTCTCTTTGGCTAAAGGTCGTTCCAATTGAGCCCGGGTCAAGGTTCCGGATCCAGAACCTCTTTTCTTGGCATTTATTTTCTTTCTTTTTTATTTGTTTTCTGATTTCTTTGTGTTGTCTAGTTCTATTTATTGCATGTTTGAATCTTTGATTTTACATTTTTGTTTTGGTAATTTAGATTAATAGCTCAATTAGTTCCCTCGTCTGGATGTGATCATTAATTAGTCATTTGCTGAAGTTATTTAAGCACTTCCCTTTTACATGCTTAGAGTTGGTTTTGGGTCAGTCTTGTTACTTGGGCTCTGAGGTCAATCTAGACCCCATTCCAGGAGAGTTTGGTTTGGTTTTGGAACCTAAGCCCATGTTTAAGAAACCATTTAGCTCGTTTGGATTCATAACCCATACTTGTTTGGTCCAGGGGGTAAAAAATAAGTAACCAAGGGTTAATTTGGGTAATTCAACTAAAAAATCTTTTAGTAATAACCTGAAGAAGCTTCTTAGAAGTTGCAAATAGACTTGCTAGGCAAGCAAGTCAAAAATTGAAGGACTTTTAAATAAAAATAAAATTAAAAAAAAGGGGCTAAAGGGCAAAAATAAATTACTTTCAGCTGCCCTATTAGCTTGCCTATAAAGGAAAGCTGAAGGGGAACTTTTTTTTAAAAAAGATTTTCAGAAAAAAATCCGAAAAACATAAAGAAATCCAAAAAAATTTTCTACTGTTCTCTTGAAAATTTTCCACAGTTTTTGAAGTCAATTTTCGATTTCTGAAGGCTATTATGATTCTGGGTTTAAAAGTAGTTTGCATTTGAAGCCGTGGTTTAATTTTGTTGTTGTTGGTCTATTCCTGCTGTTCCACCTTAGTTTCAAGCTAATATTTGGTCTTTTGTTGATTATCCAGGTACTTCTCAAATCCATGAATGTATAATATGTGAGTTGGGGTCCTGAAATCCTTTGAAAGTTCAAGATGCTTATAAACTTTGAATTAAAGGGCTCATGAATTTCAAAATTTTGCGAGCGTTTTCTTAGTTGCTTAGTAACTCGATCGTTGGCCTGTCTTTTCTCTTCTTCTACATCTTCGATCTGTCAATATTAGTGGCTGTATGAGATCAGAGTGTTGAGTAGACCATTAACAAAGAATCCAAGGGTGTTTGTTGGGTAAAATTCAATGCATCTTCTGATTAGACCATTCTCACCATTTTTTGAAAGTGCTTGTTTTGACGGCTAACTGTTCCTTAATTTTAATTTATGCCGGTCATGTTATTTTCTTGTAATGTGCCTAACTTGTTAGCAAAGTTTTCATCTTCATCCTGCAAATGATTTGGCTCTCTTGTCTGGGTTATTACTGCCAAGAATTCTAAAGTTCCACACATTGGATTGATGGTTAATGTATTGACCATAGTTTTCAGAAGAAATGCAGTACATATGTGGTGAAAGCAAATTGTGAATATGGCAGATCGAGTGAAACAAATGTTTCTATATTAGTTTCCATTCTATGCATAACAAATAGGGTAGACTAGTCACAAATATCTGGGTAATGGTACTGGTTCTTATCAAAGCTCATAGCAGAGAATGTGATGCACTTCCCTTATCCTAGTTCAATGTATCATTTGGAACACTTAACTCACTCTTCTTCTCGAATGGTGGTGTGATCAGGTTACTTGTTTGGTCTTGAATTGTTCAGCAGCCTTTTTTATGGGTAAACGTTTTCATGGCCAATCCATTTTGTGCACGAGTTTATTTTCCAGTATCATTCGTTTAAATAGGTTAGTTTGTCATTTTGGGGCAATGAATTTTCCATGCTACTCAACATGTTTTGTCATTTTCTCTAAACTACCCACTCATGAATACGGTATTGGCTAATTGAACAGCTTTTGACATGTTTGGATTTGGTACTTTGTTTATCTTATAAGCATGAGGTATCAATCAATTGTTATTAAATTTGTTCTTAAAAGTTGAATGAGAAATCAGTGAGTAATAGTGTTAAGCCATGGTTTCCTTTTTTTGGTGGAATTAATAGAAGTTGGGGTTAATAGTGGATTGATAGTGGATAGTGGCGAAAGTGACAATTTTTAGAACTCGAGACGTGTCATTTAACAATATTTATGGCCCTGTAGTTGCTTTAGGCGTGTCATTTTAATAATTTACCTTCCTAAATTCGGATGCCCATTTATGTGACCCAAATTCAAGTCTCAACAATGTTAAAATATATTGAAGACCGCGGGTGCATTTATGTGATGTGGTTCAATACATGTTTTAATAACATTGCAATATTTATAAAAAATGAATAAAAGCGGTTAAAAATTAAAATTGAACCATAGGTTAAATATGTAATAAAATCATATAATGGGTCAATAATAACAGTTGAGCAACTGTACTAGAACCACGGAACTCGAAAATGCCTAACACCTTCTCCCGGGTTAACAGAATTCCTTACTCGAATTTCTGGTTTGCGGACTGTAATATAGAGTCAATCTTTTCCTCGACTTGGAATTTGAACCGGTGACTTGGGACATAATTAATTATCCCAAGTAGCAACTCTAAATTTTTAACAAACAAATAATCTCGTTTCGATTGTCTTTTAATTAGAAAAACTCCCTTAACTACGCCCTTCGCGAGGTGTAGTGCAAAAAAGGAGGTGTGACAGCTCTTAAAGGCATGAGCAAAGGCAGCTAATTCAAGATCATGGACAAGATAATTTTTCTCATGCACCTTCAACTTTATATACGCGTATGCAATTACCCTACCGTCCTACATCAAAACTTCTGCAAGGCCAATCCTTGGGTATCACAATACACGGAGTAAGACCTTGAACCTATATGTTGATACCCAATTTTTTTCTATATATTTTTTTACATACAAAATACTTTTAAAATAACATGTGTATGCTCAAGGGTTTTGGTATTTTTTCTAATTTTTAATGATTTTTAAAATCAATTTATTGTCCATTTTTAGCAGTACAAAAATCAGTAATTATTCCCAAAACTATCAATTTTGGTGAATAATTTATTTTATTATCATATTTTACCAAAATATAGTTAAGGTAATTTTTGTATATTTTTACAGATTTATCTGGTATTTTTAAAGCTAAATTATATACAATTATTATTTTAGCTTATTTTAAGATTAATAGCATTTCTATAATTGTAAAATTGGTTTTAATATGATATTTATATATTATTAATTTGTTCAGTACTTTTAATTTGCTCTTAAAATCACTTTTTAACTATTTTTGTAAAATAAAAGGATAAACTGGCTATTTAACAATTAGCCTCATTTTATTTCAATTACAGCATCTTTTACATTTCAATTTTAACCCTTAACTGACCTAATCCTAACCCCAACCGAATCGGCCTATTTTTTTATTTGACCCAACCCATAACCCAATCCAAATGGTCCTACCCGGCTCCTATCTACCCTTTTAAATTTAGGCCGTTAATCATACAGATCAAGGACCATAATTTACCCTTCCATAGTTAAACCAAATGACCTACCCTAATCCTATTCATTTCACCTAATCAGCCGCCCTTTGAACCCCTTCGTCTCTCAAATTCTCTCAAGATTCTTCGGAACCCTGGCCTCCTCCTACCTTTTCTCACTGCACTTTCACCAGAATCCATGGCTTCTCAGGCCATGGATGCTCTATACTCACCCTTCTCCACCATTAGACCTTGGGTGTTCAAGGTTTTGAAGTTCAACTTCGATGGTTCTCTTTCAGATCTTCTCAGATCTTTGGTTCCATGGCTTCTCCGGCTATGCTCAGGCATATTCAAGCACGGGAAGCCTGATTCCTGACCTCTTCGACCCAGGATCTAACTTTTCCAAGCATTTCAAATTTCTAGAGTTTCTCCGAAACCCTAAGCTATTCGAGGTTCTTTCTCTGTTTGTTTTCTTAGATCTATGATGTATTTGTGTTCTACTGGACATTTAAAGTATTTTTCGCAAATTTTCCTTTTAAATATCACTTGTCGTCAATTTAGGGTTTTTGAAAGGTTTTTCAAAAACATCTTTTATGATTCTTCTTCTTCTTTTCTTCATGTGTATTTGTGTATATCATGCTCATGTGTTTCCCTTTTACTATGCATGTGCTGTTCTTCTGCTTTTCATTTTCTACTATACATGATACTCCTGTTGCTTTGTGTTCTACTGTGCCTCTAAGACTAGATTTTTATGTTGATCTTTACCATATTTTCCTACATGCTCTTCGCTATAATCTCCATTATTATTCTACTATATGTGTTTTGTACTGGGTTCTTTGATTTTGTTTGCTCTACTGGAGTCTATTCGTGTTCTTGCTAAACGTGTGTCATCTACTGTTTCTTAAAAGTTCTCTTCTGAACTCGCTTAAATTTTGGACTTTTCTAAAACATGTTCTTTTATGCTCTTAGATCTTTTCTTTTACTCTGTCGCTTCAAACCTGCTATCATGTATGTTGGTTTCTCACGAGTCTCTGAAAGAGACCTCTAAGCTTGTTATTTATATTCTCATCTCTACTTCTGATTCAAATTGAAACCCTAGGATTTAGGGTTTTCTTTGGCAACTTTAATTTCGTGTTCGAGTTAGGGTTCCACTCTGGGACCCTGGACTCTCAGAATCACTATGAGTCTACGAACTAAACTTGTATCCCTTTGCTTATGATTTTGAACATTTCAATGTTAGACTTTTTTCCAATTAACATGACGACTCCTTTTGTTTGATTTATTTGCTTTATATATTATAAATTCTTCTTTCAAAAGGGATTTTGCCATCTACTAATTAACTTTGAATTTCTTTAATGGGGTTTAATTGGTTGTTACCGATTTCCTTTAAATTAAACATTCTTTACCTTTTCCTGACTTTTTTTATTCGAGTAAAAGCTTGTAACTTTGATTTTACTAGCTGTTTGATTGATTCCTTTTCCTTATTTTTCACAAACCAAGTACCACTGAACTTTTTCCCTAAATAACTTCTATGTATTTACCCTTTATTGTATTGTTTGAGAAAATATTCTGATTAACTCTTTCCTTAATTGTCTTTACCTGTTTGAAATCAGAGTCCCTTAATTAAAGGGAGATTGATTTAAATATTATTTCATTACCTTTTCGTACTTGCTTGATGCATTATTAATGGGGAACGACCCTTATATACTTTGAAACATCGATTATTGAACACTCCAAATTAAATATTTTCTCACTCTCAATTACAATATTCTTTCAATACTCTAGTTTCTTATAAGGTCTTTGGTACTGTTTGCTTGCAGTTTGGCTTACAAGACTTCTGCTTTTACTTATTTATTTCCCTGAAACTGGTATGTCTCAACTTTGATTTCGGCTTCCTCCTTATGTGTTTACTTTATAGTTGCCTTACTCTGGTTTATTGTTTATGTTCAATATTGACTATGCACGTTCTTTTTATGCACCTGTTTCTATTGTGAATCCCTACCCCTACTCCTTCTATATGTTTAAGTTAAGGTTCATGGCCTGACAGTATTCAAATTACTGACCAGGTCTGAACCTGATTCTCAATGGATCCTTACTCTGAAGATTTGGCTAACAAGGCGGTTAGGGGTGTTCCAGCACTCTTAATTGATGGGCACGACCACCATCCTGCTAAAGCTTTCCCTAATTCCCCCTTTATGCACTTACACTTGCTCTTAGACTTTAAGTTTTGCCTCTCCTATGAGCCTTGCCTTGGGACCTTGAGTTCCCTCTGAACTTGGACATTCGAGGGATGACCCTTCCACACTGCACTATAATCTAATTCTGCAATATATCTGGGTTGTACGCACTGCCCGTAGTCCATTTGAGACTTTTAGGGAACTTTGACACATCCCAAATAAGATAAAGGCTTTGGAAATCTGATCCTGGAAGTTGGTTTATCTCATATTGTTAGACTTTAAGTCTGAATTAGGCTGTTTGGTTGTAGCTTAAATTTCTGATGTAATTTTTACTTTTTTTCTGATTCATTTTGGTTTGTAATGTTTTGTAATAACTTATGGGGTTCTAGTAAAAAAGGGGAGGGTCACTCATGTATGCATACGGGTAATGTAAGGCCCCGAAAAATTTCGCTAAGTAATTTAGGATTTCGTAGTGTCACGTAGGCTTGTTATAATGCTTTTATATACTATTAACATGGTGTACATAAATTAGACTTTGTAAATATGAGTATAAGTCTTATGGTAAGTGATGTGAGGACCAAAGGAAAGCCTAGGTATGCCAAATGGAAAACTTTTTGAAATAGGCCAAAATTCCAAATGGATTCGCTCAAGGCTCCACTTTAAGCTAGAATATATAATTATGTATAAGGTTTATGTGATGAATATCATATCAAATGAAATTCCTTTGAGTCTAGTTTCCAACTCTTCCTACCGTTCGTCATTTGGACATTCCAACACAAAGTTATGGTCAAATTACCAAAGGCTGAAAATTGATATCCTGAGTCAATTCTGCGATCGCATTTTTGATCGCAGAATGCACTCTGCGGTCGCACTTTGAACCTGAGAAGCCCAATTTTGGGCGTCTATTCCGCGATGCATTCTGCGGACCGCATGTCGATTCTGCGGTCCGTTCTGCTATAGCAGAATCAACATCCTGGGATATATTTTTTTATTTTCTAAACCCGACCCCCTATCGTTATATTTGACCCCATAACTCATTTTAAGCATTTTTATGAGTATTTTTAGAGTGAGAGAGAGGGTTTTTAGAGAGGGAAAGTTTCTCCCATCAAATTTCTCCACAATATCTTATTAATTCCTTGAAGATAATCAAGTGAAAGCCCTAGTTCTTCATCTAAGAGGTAAGATTCTATGCCCTAGGTTCTAATTTCGAGTTTAGAGTACAAGATGGGTTATTGAGGTGTGATTCTTGGGTATTTTAGTATTGTGTATGCATGCATGTACAACTTAGATTTATGGGAAGATTGTTTAACATATATTAGTAAATATTGGGTTAGGGAATGAAGGAAATCATTAAAAGGGGATTTGAAGTCAAGATGCTCAACTAGTGTTTGATAAAATGCTCAAACGAGCTAGTTTCATGAATATCTTTCTAATATGTGTTTAATTTTGTTATGACTCATAGAATATTGGAATTTCTAGAGTTTTTGGAGTGTTGTAGTAAGTTAAGGAAAGCTCAATCGAGGTATGTATGGCTAACTATGATCCTTGTGAAATCGCCCTATGCTAGTTGTGAAATTGTTGATAGTTGATATTCATGTGAGAATCATCGTGAAGCTTCTGCGTTGTATGATTGTGAGGTAACATTTTGTGATGAATGTTGTGGAACTCGTAATTGGAACAACGGAAATTGAAATAATGTGGATAGTGGTAATGGAAACAATGGAAATGGAAATATTGTGGAACAATGGAAATGAGAATAATATGGAACAATGGAAATGGAAATATTGTGGAACAATGTGTGTGATTAGTTGTGAATAAATGTTGCGATGATCTAAATTGTGTATCAATTTTGATGAACATGAGGAAATTGTTGTTGCTGGTTGTGGGATTTCAATACCGTTGTTGTGGAATTATTCTAACAATGTGTCATGGTTGATTCCTTGTACTTGTTGTTGTGATGTTTGTTGTTATGAATTGAAAACTGTCAGGCGGGTCGGGTTGCGCGCCACAACACGGTAAATAAGGTGTGGGTATGGGTGATAAGGGTGGCCGAGGTAATAAGGGTGGACTAGGCAATAAGGGTGGAAAATGTGATCCAATATCACTATTGATATAAATATGAATCATGAAATGATAAATATGGAATTGTGAAAGGAGACAGCAGGAGAGTTTGTAACCTGTGGGGCACTGATTGCCCCTTTGTTTGACTACTTGAATCATTTGTTGTGGAATGTTTGGTTGTTGCTTCCTTGTTGTACTTGTACTATTGTTGTTCAGTTATATACTTGTTTATGAAATTTGGCTTGAGTTTACTTGGGACAGAGTTTGTTCATACATACCAGTACAATTCAAATATACTGACGTCCCTTTTGCCGGGGGTGCTACATTGCTGTAATGATTGTCGGTGGATCCATAGCAGGCACTCTAGTCCACCGACCGTAGTTCCTCATCACTTTTCGTCAGCTGATTCTGCGAGCCCCTTTCCATTCGGGGCCCTATGTGGCTCACGCCACTTTCTGTTTCTGATCTTGTTTTGATGTTGTATAAGGTATACACGGAGCCTTGTTGCCGACATTCCCATAATATTCTTCAATTGTATTTAGAGGCTCCATAGAGAGGTTGTGGGTAGTGTTGGGCATGGTAATTTAAAAGATAAATATTGATATATGGTAATATTTTATAAAAATTGGAATAATTTTATTATGGTGAATGAAGTTTCTAATGGAAATTGTTATTATTATGTTTACAAAATTTGGTTATTGGAGTCTATATCCTATAAATGACTATTTCACCTGGTTATTAGGTAATGAGAATGAGGGGTAACACGTGGGATAGGAAAGGCACCCAGGTCCGCTTGACTGGAGATGCCGGGTCGAGTGCCGGTCATGTCCCTCGAATTTGGGGCGTGTTAGGTAAGTGTCATACTTTATGCTTCTCCACTTATGCATCTGCATATAGAAATCATGTCTATAAGTTTCTGCACTTCTACATATAGAAACCATGCCTATAAGTTTACGCAGCTCTGCATATAGAAATCATATCTATAAGCTTCTGCACTTCTGCATATGGAAACCATGCCTATGCGTTTCTGCACTTCTATATGTATACTAGGCAAACAGTCTATTGGTTAATATAATAACAAGTTGCATCAAAGATACCATGCCTATAGGATTCCTGCATCCCAATAATCGTCTAAAATCAATAACGCTTGGAAATCTTGTCTATAGGAGTAACTGTTGGAATCTGATTCACCTACCAGTCTAAAATCAGTAGTAATATCGTTAATATCTTGCAGAATTTACTTGTTTATAAAATCAGTAACCCTTTTTTTGAAATCAGTATACTTCCACATCTTAGATACCATGCCGATAAGTTTCACCTAGGCAAACCAGTAGGTAATTAATTAACGTTGGCAGCCTTTGATAAACTACAACCAGACAAGGCCTAATTCGGATTTCTCATCTGAGAAGTATGTGATAAATCAGCCAATTCTAACACTTTAAATTTAATTCAGACTATAACCAGTAGTTGAAGTCATGCTAGACAATTTGCTTCTTTAAGTGAGGAGGCATGTTTGAGCCTTCAAACTGCTATGTGTTTCCCCTTAACTGCTTTATGTGTTTTGTTTGTCGAATTAGAATTTTGTCCTTTTAAACTCTGAAAAAGTCTCAATTTCCCTTTCAGGACTAGTAGTCCCAAATGGCTTCGGGACTGATAGGATGGGGATGGGTAATAGCATACAATAAGTAACGATACTATTTCGCGTTTTAATACCTTAACGGGGTGGGAAGGATAGCTATGGATATGATGACCGATGCACTAATACCACGTGCAACTCCTTTTCGGAGGAGTGATTGCCGAGCATTGCATTGATATGATCCATATTATTTCTATACCTAGGACCCCCCTTTCCTTTTTCTTGTTTATATTTATTGTCAGGATTGTTTTAAACTAATTCTTTAAAACTGCTGCTTTCTTTATCTTTCTTCAAACTTTGAATTTACTTGCAAGATTATGTGAAAACCCCCTTCTATTTGAGCTTCTATTTGGTTATTTATTATTTAAATTCACTATTTTAGTGGATCCTGAAGGGTGCCTAACACCTTCCTATCGGGATAATTTCTAGCTCTTACCCAAACTCTGGTTTTCCAACTCAAACCCTTCTTTAGTGTCTTAATACACTTTAATCTTTAGGTGGAGACTCTTCAATCCAAAAACCCAATTCCCAAAAGGGAATACGTTCTCCTCCAAAATGTCATAAACCTGATTTCGCTTTAGAAAAAGAGGGCAGCGGCAGCATGGCAACTCTGATGGGGATTTATTTAATGCTTTTACCATTTCATGATGTTTGAAACTTTGTGCTTCTTTACATGTCTTCATTTGTTTTTAAGTATTTATTCTTTCTTCTACTACGAAACTGACTTGGCTCTTTGTTTCCTTTTTTTCTCTTAATGCTTTCTTTTACCGCTTTCCTTTAATGTTTTTGTAGTTATGAGCAGTTATTATAATTATTACTTTATGAACGTGCAAATACACGACAACTTGTTTTATTCTTGTAAATGCATACTCAACATAATATTCCACTCGTGCCAAACAAACTACCATAGCAACGCTTATAATGAGTACTTGCGCCTTTCCGATATCATTACCCCTTAATTTAGCAAATGCGTATTTGCGGTAAAACTAGTCGATCAATGGTGTAGTCGACGGTTCCGTGCCTTTCCCTCTTGATTTGTCCGCTCAAGGGTACTAGCCTAATACCCCATAGAAACCATTTCTCTTTAATCTATGCATGCATCTTGGTCAAACCTAGCTGAGTCAGTTATGTTATTCGCATAATGACTCTTTAAGATTGCCTTGTCCAAAGTCCACTAGGTTTCCCTGAAACCCAAATGGACCTTATCATGTTTTATGCATTTATTTGGAGAACTAAATGCTTGGTATGCTAATTGTTGATATTAAATAGTCAAGTCTGGTGGGGGTAAGGGCCTAACACTTTTGTTTTGTAGAAAATGAGTCACGAAGTCCCCAGACTCAGTATGGTCACCAACATTCACCCCAAATTGCCGAGTTGGTGGGGAGATCTTCATCCTAACGATCAAGTTCTTGTCAGGAAACATCTAGGAGACCTGCCTTCTCACCTTGAAATTCAACCCAACAACAAAATTATAGAAGCTGCAACTCTGTTTTGGGATTGTGATAGGTCAGTATTTCGCTTTGGAGACATTGAGATAACACCTTTTCTTAAGGAAATAGGAGGACTAGCTGGGATGACATGCGAAACTCTAGGTTTGATAATGCCGGAAAATCGCAAGGGTAGAGGTTTTCTCAAAATGATGGGTCTAAAGAAGAATCCTGACTTGACATCTCTGAAGTAGTCATACATTATCTTTTACTATTTGTATGAAAGGTACGGTCACAATAAATTTTACCATACTTATCTTGACGAGTTCGACTTACCTCATTAGGAGACATCCATCGAAGGTCTTTGTCTTCATGTTCTGTTTCTTGGGAATGATAGTGTTTCCAATGAAGAAAACAAGAATCGATACCAGGTTAGCCATGGTCACCAAAACCTTAATGGAAGGAATTAACGGACAGCTATTCAGTCTTGTGCCAATGATAGTTGCAGAAATATACCGAGCCTTAGAAAGGTGTCAACATGGAGCCAAACATTTCGAGGGTTGTAATTTGTTGCTCCAATTATGGCTCATGGAACACCTCCAAAAGGGTGAGTACCGGCAGGAAATTCATCGTAGAGACTGGGACGATCATATCGCCTTTCATCTCCCAAAGCAAATGAACTACATGCCCAACATGTTCACCTAACCAGAAAATGATAGAGAATGGGTTGAACTCTTTGACAACCTTACTGAGGACCAGATACAATGGATGTTCGAGTGATTTCCTACTGAAGAATTTATCATTCGATCTAGGGATGCGTCGTTTCTGATACTGATTGGTTTGAGAAGGACCTATCTATATGTCCATATCCGAGTTATGAGACATGCAGGTAGGAAGCAGGTTATACCAAGGGTCGACAAGATGAGTCACTTCCGAGCTGACTTTCAGGATGACGATAGTCCATACAGGTGTTAGGCTCAGGATATGTGGCATTGCAAAATTTTCTTAGGAAAAGACACCATCGAACCAGATTACTACCATGCCAGTTGTACCCCACACTATTTATGATGGCTGGAAGACAATCACAATGATTTGGGTCAGCCCGGGTTTGTTCGAGGTCGCAGGATCATTGATGAAAAGGCTGAAGCACGGGTAAAATACAATCAATTGCGTAAGAGGATGCAGGAAAGTGAAAATGAGCACCATGAAATACAAGAAGCCAATCAAAAACTAATATGAGAATGGAAGGATATGGCTATCAGCGCCAACAAACAACTGATCTGCTTGGAACGAGGCATAGTAGAATTGGAAAAGAAGTTTCTGAAAAGGATCAAAGATTGCCGAGTTATTGAAGGAAATGGAGGCAGATATATAGCCAGGGCCTACTTGCTGCTAGGACTGTGCGAGCTGGGATAGCTGTACGAGGGAACCAACACTGCCGAATCTGGGGAAGGTCCTTCTGGGACCAAATAGATAGGAGTTTCTTTTCCTTTGCAAATGTAATAAGGCCTATGGCCATTAGTGACATTTTATTCCATGTTATTTTGTGTCATTTTGGGATTCCTCTTATTTTCTTAGCATTCCAAGTTCTCCAAATTTACTTGTCGCTAGGCCTACCTCGGGCACAACAAGGTCCCCATAGTAAGGAAACGCTTTATATTTCCTGCACTACGTGTTTAAATTTTGCAACATCTTTTCTTATAATCCTTACTAAACTGTCACCTTTTTTTTTACTTTTATTTATTTCCCTCCCCAAAGGTTAGTTCATGAACCCTGGCATCATCATCATATTCCATAAGATCCAAGGTCCGTCCACCCACTCCTCATCCTAGTCCTATTAGAAACAGGAACAAGGGAAATATGGAAGATTTGAGCAGCATCAGAAAGGAAAACTTGGTTGAACGGGCAGAAATCACTCAGGGTACTCAGGGCTCCAAAGAAAGTGCGTCTCAACTCGAGCAGAAACTATTGAAATTTCACGAAGAACCATATCAAGTCCAAAACTTGGTGAGTCTGTCATTTTCATTTGCCGCCCCAGAAGTTACTCAAAATCCCATACCTCCGCAAAATGTCCCAAACTATCCCGCTTCTCACCATCATTGCAATAGCTGCCGCATTCCCAACAACACTCCGCTGCTCATCCCAGAACCATTGAACTCCACAAATGACCACTGCCATAACCTTCACAACACCCCCATCTATGTGAAAATTGTGACGCATCCTACTCAACCTATCTCAAGCACACCCGAGTCCGATAACAAAGACTCGCTCATCAGAAAATTTGGCCAAAAAACTTAAGAAGCTGACCACCAGGATCTAAGGCCTTGAAGGTAGCAAAGGAATTGAGGGGCTAAGCTATGAAGATTTATGTATACAGCCAGATGTCGAACTGCTCGAGGGGTACAAACCTCCCAAGTTCGAAATGTTTGATGGTACAGGGGATCCCAGGGTTCACTTGAGGACATACTGGGACAAGGTGGTCGGAGTAGGAAAAAGTGAGAAAATCCGCATGAAGCTTTTCATGAGGAGCCTGAAAGGAGATGCTCTGTCTTGGTACATCAGCCAGGACCCAAAGAAGTGGTCAAACTGGATAGGTTCAGGTTCAACATGGAGAATGCACCGGACGTGTTCTACATTCAGAATATGAAGAAGAAACCCACAAAAACATTCCACGAGTATAACACTCATTGGAGATCATAGGCTGCTGAGGTTCGGCCCGCTTTAGAGGAAGAACAGATGAACAAATTTTTTATCCGAGCTTAGGATCCGCAGTACTATGAGAGACTAATGCTATCGAGAACTATAAATTTTCTAACATCATCAAGCTAGGAGAAAGTATTGAGGAAGGTATCAAAAGTGGTAGGTTACTAACTTCGAAGCTTTGCAAGCCACCAACAAGGCTTTGCAGTCCAGTGGTACGTCCAAGAAAAGGGACGTAAGTGTCGTAATGGTTGCACAGAGAACCAAATCACCTGTCAAATACCAAACTTACCCGATATCTCCACTTATATATCAACCCACTCCAAATTTCCAAACACCCGCACCTTCTTACCAAACTCCACCACCTACCTATCAATCACCTATACCTCCTACATACTCACCCTGTTTCACCCAGATATTCCCAACCCGCACACGTCTACGAAGCTTACGACACTCAACCATCCCACTATCAATCACCTCATACTCGCCAAAACTTTCCTAGACCTCCACCAAATTTCGACTGCAGACCTCCCAAACAGTATACCGCCATTGCTGAACCAATAGACCAACTGTACGAAAGACTCAAAGTTGCTAGTTACGTCATCCCTGTACCTGTTATAACCCCTAAAAGCCCTTTCCAATGGGTCAACTCAAATAAAACCCGTGCATACCATTCTGGCATGAAGGGGCATACCCTTGACGAATGTCGCTCTCTGAAGGGAAAGATCCAGGCTTTGATTGATAATAGGATCATAATGGCAAATGAGCCTGCTCCGAATGTCCGCCACAACTGTCTATCAGACCATAAGGATGGAAATGTTCATATGATTGAAATAGAGGACGACTGGGATCCCAATAGATCAATCGGTTTGATCACAGAAGGTGACGATCAAAGAAATCAACATCCACTCTTAATCTGATTGTAGTCCAAATTCAGCCTTCTGAAGATGCTGAGGTGAACATGTCCATACCACTTGAGTTTGAAACGCTAGCCTCTACAAAGACGCCAACACTAATCGAGGTCAAGTTTTGGACCAAAAAGGTATCTGAGCCATTTGAAGTTGTTGTATTACCTTCAAAAGCAAGGGTGCCTATTCCAGTAGCAATTATAGTCGTAACGCCATTCCACACAAAAGCAATATCATGGGACTACACAGCCGAGGGAAGAAGAAAGGGGAAAGCCAGGTTCGAAGAAGCAGTTGTGGCACAGGGTATGACAAGGACTGGCAAGGTTTATACCCCGGAATAGTTGGCTGAGTCAAGTAAGCAAGACTCTGGTCGAGAAGCCATCATGAAAACTGGGCCCAATGATCTCTGGAGAAAGATACAAGCAAAGGAATACTCAGCCATTGACCAGCTGAACAAAACACCGGCCCAGATCTCTATCCTGGCTGTGCTATATAGTTCCGATACATACAAAAATAAATTGTTGAAGGTGCTTAGTGAGGCATATGTACCAAGCAACATCACTGGAGGGGAAATGGAGAGCATGGTAGGTCAAGTGTTGGAGAGTCACAAAATCACTTTCCACGAGGATGAGCTACCACCGGAAGGATTGAGTCACAACAAGGCATTGCACATTACTGTGCAGTGCAAATATTATTTTATTACCACGATCCTGGTCGATGGAGGGTCCAGTCTCAATATTTGTGTGTTGGTAACAATCAAGATATTAGGAGAAGGGCTGCATGAAATCCAGGATGGGGCCATCAACGTTAAGGCTTTCGACGATTCTCAAAGGTCCATTATTGGGAAAATTAGCTTACATTTGCAAATGAGTCCTACTTGGTTTGATGTTGATTTTCAAGTGATAGACGTGCCATCGTCTTACAATATATTGTTGGGACGACCATGGATTCATGCCGCCGGGGCCTTGGCATCAACACTACATCAGGTAGTGAAATTTGAGTGGAATCACCAAGAGGTGATCATTCATGGTGACGGTAGCAATCTCATATACAGCCGCCAAACTATCCCAACAATTGGAGGAAGAAGAAGGATAGGTCGGGAAACTTATCACCACATCAAGCGAGTCAACGCCGTCGATAAGGATAATGGTGGGACAACAAAATTGAAAGCATACTCAATTGGAGCGGGTATGAGCCTGCCAAAGGACTTAGCAAGAATCTCCAAGGAATCGCTAAGCCCATCAAGCTCAAGAAGCATGGAACCACCTTCGGATTGGGGTATGAGTATACCTGGAAGGAATTCAAGGAATGGTCACCACCCTGGCGTGGTCCTTACCATCCATTGGAGCAGCCGATACCCCGTCTGGAGCAGACTTTCCGACCGACCAAAATCATTTATGGGTCAGAAGAAGAGGAAGCACTAGCACCAATGAAGAACTTGTTCCTAGGAGATGATGACATGGAGTGCTGTGTTATTTTTGAGGAGGAGGGGTAGGAAGTTCCTTACATACAGGCTGTAAACAAAGGAGCACCCCTCGATAACTGGACCGTCAGAACCACCAGAGCCTGGCACGCCTCGGGGTAGCAAGGCTGAACAAAGCACCACGCACTATTTTGTTTTACTAGTTTATTTTCTTTCGCATTTTATTTTTCGCAAGAAAGAGCTCCGATATTCAAAACATTTATGGAATTTATTAAAGTATTTCAGTTTCTTATAAGTCTTACGCTTATTATTTTTCATTACCTTACTCAAACAACATTACCATTACTTTACTTGATAAACCAATGACTGTGACATGCAACGAGACAACACAATAAAAGGACATAGATTCAGAGGAAGACGATATATCGGAAGAGATTGTTAAGGAAGATGAGAATTTCGAAAATAAGCTTAAGTCCAACTTGGACGAGACTGAGATTGTCAACCTGGGAGATGCAGAAAACATCAAAGAAACACGAATCAACGTCCATTTGTCACTGTTAGAAAAAAAAGAATATACAAAGTACCTAAGAGAGTATGAAGACATATACGCCTAGTCATACGACAACATGACTGGTCTAAGCACATCCATTATGGCTCACAAGTTGCCGACTGATCCGGCCTGTCCACCAGTACAGATGAAGCTCAGAAAGTTCAAACTAGATATAAATGTGAAAATCAAGGAAGAAGTCACTAAGAAGGTCAAAGCTAAGGTTCTCAGGGTAGTAGAGTATCTGACGTGGTTAGCCAACATTGTGCCAGTACCAAAGAAGGATGTGAAGGTTAGAGTCTATGTCGACCACCCGGACCTCAACCAGGCCAGTCCTAAAGACGACTTCCCCTTACCTAATATACATATCTTGATTAACAACTGTGCCAAGCATAAGCTGAAGTCATTCATCGATTGTTTTGCTGGGTACCGTCAAATATGGATGGATGAAGAAAATGCTGAGAAAACGGCCTTTATTACGCCATGGGGATGTATTGTTACAAGATGATGCCATTTGGGTTAAAGAACGCTGGGGCCACCTACATGAGGGCCATGACTACCATTTTTCATGACATGATACACAAGGAGATCGAAGTATATGTATACAATGTCATCATTAAGTCCAAGAAAGTCGCTGATCACATGGAAGATTTAAGGAAAATTTTTCAATAGACTGAGAAGATACAAACTGAAATTGAATCCCGTGAAATGTGCATTCGGGGTTCCAACTAGGATATTTCTCGGGTTTATTATGAGCTACCGAGGGATAGAATTGGATCCATCAAAAGTCAAAGCTATTCAAGAGTTGCCACCGCCAAAGAACAAGAAAGAAGTAATGAGTTTTTTGGGGAGACTTATCTATATCAGCCGGTTCATAGCACAATCTACTGTTATCTGTGAACCAATCTTTAAGATTCTGAAGAAGGACATCGCTACCAAATAGATTGATGACTGCCAAAAGGCCTTCGACAGAATTAAGGAGAACTTGTCAACACCACCAGACTAGGTTTTTCCCAAGCAACGTAGACCCCTGTTACTCTACGTTGCGGTGCTAGATGGAGCACTTGGTTGTGTTCTGGGGCAGCATGATGAAACGGGGATAAAAGAGCAGGACATCTATTATCTCAAGAAGAAGTTCACCCTGTATGAGGCCCAGTATTCTCTGTTAGAACGCACATGTTGTGCTCTAAATCCTATGAACAGAGAACACGAACCCTTAAAGACGTATTTTCCTGATTATGAGGTATCATTTGTAGGAGAAGACATTGCAGAATCCTATGATGGTTGGAGGATATTTATTGATGGAGTAGCAAATTTCGAGGGAGTTGTCATAAAGGCAGTCCTAGTATCAGAAACCGGATAGCACTATTCGGTCTCCTCCAAACTCAAGTTCCCCTGCACCAATAATATGGTCGAGTACAAAGCCTGCATCTTAGGGCTCAAGATGGCCACTGATATGAACATCCAAGAGTTGCTAGTGATTGGAGATTCATATTTACTTATATATGAGGTCCGAGAAGAATGGGCAACCAAGAACTCCAATATACTCCCCTACCTGCATCATGTGCAGGACTTGAGAAAGAGGTTCACAAAGACAGAATTTTGGCATGTTCCTAGAGTCCAGAATGAGTTTGACGACGCACTGGCCACCCTATCATCTATGATTCAGCATCCAGTTAAGAACTTCATAGAACCTATTCAAGTGAAGATTCATGATTAGCCAGCCTACTCTGCTCATGTCGAGGAAGAAGCAGATGGAAAGCCTTGGTTTCACGACATCAAGAAATTCTTAGCCAGAGGAGAATATCCAAAGCTTGTAAATGTTACTAAAAACGCACACTTGGAAGAGTGTCCAACACTTTCTTCCACAGTGGAGGAATCCTATATAGGAGGACTCCATATTTGGGATTACTAAGGTGTGTCGACGTAAGGGAAGCGTCCAAACTGCTAGAGGAAGTTCATGCCCGGACCTGTGGTCCGCATATGAACGGTTTCGTCTTAGCCAAGAAGCTAATTCGAGCTAGTTATTTTAGGATGACTATGGAGATGGACTGTATCCAGTATGTCCGAAAGTGCCACCGCTGTCAGATCCATGCAGACATGATAAAAGTGCCTCCGAATGATTATTTTACCAAATGGGTTGAAGCAACATCTTGCAGAGCAGTGACCAATAAAGTCGTGGCAGACTTTGTCCGTGACCATATCATTTGTCGATTCAGGATTCCAAAATCAATCATTACTGACAATGGTTCCAACCTCAACAGTGATTTGATAAAATCTATGTGTGAAATCTTCAAGAGCAAACACAAGAATTCCACAGCCTACAAGCCTCAGATGAATGACTGTAGAAGCCGCTAACAAGAACATCAAGAAGATACCGAGGAAGATGGTAGAGAAGCACAAACAGTGGCATGAGAAACTATCATTTGCTTTATTAGGGTATCGCACCACAGTCTGCACATCAATTGGTGCAACCCCTTATATGTTGGTTTATGGTACAGAAGCAGTCATTCCCACCGAAGTAAAAATTCCCTCCTTGAGGATCGTACAAGAATCAGAACTCGATGATGCAGAATGGGTAAAGTGTTTCTACGAATAGTTAGCTCTCATAGATAGTAGAAGAATGAATGCAGTGTGCCATGGTCAGCTTTATTAGAACAGAATGACCAGCGCCTTCAACAAGAGAGTCAGACCAAGACGGTTCGCACCAGGGCAACTGGTGCTAAGGAAGATTTTTCCACATCAAGATGAAGCCAAAGGGAAGTTCTCTTCTAACTGGCAAGGCCCAAACATGGTTCACCGGGTTCTGACAGGAAGAGCCCTCATACTTGCAGAAATGAATGGAGAAGTTTGGCCAAAACCAATCAATTCAGATGCAGTCAAGCGATACTATGTGTAGCATTTCATCTTTCAAGGTTCTTCGGAACCCTAGCCTCCTCCTACCTTTTCTCACCGTACTTTCACTGAAATCCATGGCTTCTCAAGACATGGATGGTCTATACTCACCCCTCTCCACCACTAGACCTTGGGTGTTCAAGGTTTTGAAATTTGACTTCGATGGTTCTCTTTCAGATCTTCTTATATTTTTGGTGCCACGGCTTCTCCGGCACTGCTTCGGCATATTCAAGCACGAGAAGCCCGATTCATGTCCTCTTCGACCCAGGATCTGAATTTTCCAATCCTTTCTCATTTCTGGGGTTTCTCCAAAATCCTAACCTATTTGAGGTTCTTTCTCTGTTTGTTTTCTTAGATCTGTGATGTATTTGTGTTCTACTGGACATTTAAAGTATTTTCCCCAAAATTTTCCTTTTCAAAATCACTTGTCGTCGATTTAGGGTTTCTGAAAGGTTTTTCAAAAACATCTTTTTTGATTCTTTTTCTTCTTCTTATTCTTCTTATTTTCTTCATGTGTATTTGTCTATATCATGCTCATGTATTTCCCTTTTACTACGTATGTGTTGTTCTTCTGCTTTTCATTATCTACTATACATGATACTCCTGTTTCTTTGTGTTCTAGTGTGACTCTAAGACTAGATTTGTATGTTAATATTTACTATGTTTCCTACATTCTCTTCGCTATATTCTCCAGTATTATTCTACTATATGTGTTTTCTGTTGAGTTCTTTGATTTTGTTTGCTCTACTGGAGTCTGTTTGTGTTCTTGTTAAACGTGTGTCATCCATTGTTTCTTAAAAGTTCTCTTCTGAACTCATTTAAGTTTTGAACTTTTCATAAACATGTTCTTTTATGCTCTTAGATCTTTTCTTTTACTTTGTCGCTTGAAGCCTGCTATCACGTATGTTGGTTTCTCATGAGTCTCTGAAAGAGACCTCTAAGCCTGTTATTTGTATTCTCATCTTTGCTTTTGATTCAAATTGAAACCGTAGGATTTAGGGTTTTTGTTTGGAGACTTTAATTTTGTGTTCAAATTGGGGTTCCACTTTGGGACCCTGGACTCTCAGACTCCTATGAGTCTACGAACTGAACTTGTATCCTTTTGCTTATGATTTTGATCCTTTCAATGTTAGACTCTCTTCCAAGTAACATGACGACTCCTTTTGATTGATTTGTATGCTTTATATATGAGAAATTCTTCTTTTAAAAGAGGTTTTTCAAACTACTTATTAATTCTAAATTCCTTTAATAGGGTTTAATCGATTGTTACTGATTTCCTTTAAATTAAACCTTCTTTGCCTTTTCCTGACTTAGTTCATTCGAGTAAAAGCCTATAACTTTGATTTTATTAGTTGTTTGATTGATTCCCTTTCTTATTTTTAACAAAACAAGTACTAGTGGACTTTTGCCATAAATAACTTCTATGTATTTACCCTTTATTGTACTGTTTGAGAAAATATTCTGATTAACTTTTTCCTTAATTGTCATTTCCCATTTTTGAAATCAGAGTCCCTTAATTAAAGGGAGATTGATTTCAATACTATTTCCTTGCCTTTTCTCACTTGCTTGCTGCACTTTAAAAGGAGCACGACCCTTCAATACTTTGAGACATCAATTATTGAACACTCCAAATTAAATATTCTCACACTCTCAATTACAATGTACTTTCAATATTCTACTCTCTTCTGAGGCCTTTGGTAGTGTTTGCTTGCAATTTGGCTTACAAGACTTTTGCTTTTACTTATTTGTTTTCCTGAAACTGGTATGTCTCAATTTTGATTTCGGCTTCCTCCCTATGTGTTTATTTTACAATTGCCTTACTCTGGTCTACTTTGTTGTATATGTTCAATATTGACTATGCATGTTCTTTTTTTGCACCTGTTTCTATTGTGAATCCCTACCCTTACTCCCTTTTATGTGTTTGAGTTAAGGTTCATGGCCTGGCAGTATTCGAATTACTGCCCAGGTTGATCCTCAATGGATCCTAACTTCTAAGACTTGGCTAAGAGGCTAGTCAGGGGTGTGCTAGCACTCTTAATTGTTGGGCATGACCACCATCCGACCATAGCTTTCCCTAAGTCCCCCCTATGCATTTACACTTTCTCTTAGACTCTAAGTTCTGCCCCCTCCTACGAGCCTTTCCTTGGGACCTCGAGTTACTCTCTGAACTTGGACATTCGAGGGTTGGCCTTTCCATACTGCATTATAATCTAATTCTGCAATATATATGGGTTGTAAGCACTGCTCGGAGTCCATATGAGACTCTTAAGGAACTTTGACACTTCCCTAATAAGAGAAATGCTTTGGAAATCTGATCCTGGAAGTTGGTTTATCTCGTATTGTTAGACCTTGAGTCTGAATTAGGCTGTTTGGTTGTTGCTTAAATTTTGTAATGTAATTTCTACTTTTTTTTTGATTCATTTTGGTTTGTAATATTTTATAATAACTTATGGGGTTCTAGAAAAAAAGGGTAGGGTCACTCATGTATGCATACGGGTAGATATCATGCTTTAGGTGTTTACTTCTACAATCACGACCTGCTTCTCCACTTATGCATTTGCATATAGAAATCATGTCTTTAAGTTTCTGCACTTTTGCATATAGAAACCATGCCTATAAGTTTCTGCAATTCTGCATATAGAAATCATGTCTATAAGCTTATGCACTTCTGCATATGAAAACCATGCCTATACATTTCTGCACTTTTGCATGTATATTAGGCAAACAATCTATAGGTTAAAATAATAATAAGTTACATCCTAGATACCATGCCCATAGGATTCCTGCATCCCAATAATCATTTAAAATGAATAATGCTTGGAAATCTTATCTATAGGAGTAACCGTTTGAATTTGATTCGCCTACCAATCTAAAATCAGTAATAATGTTGTTAATATCTTGCAGAATTTACTTGTTTCTACAATCAGTAACCCTTCTTTAAAAAAGTATATTCCACATCGTTAGATATCATGCCTATAAGTTTCACCTTGGCAAACTAGTAGGTAATTGATTAACTGTGTCAGCCTTTGATAAACTACAACTAGACAAGGCCTAATTCGGACTTCTCATCTGAGAAATATGTGATAAATCAGCCTATCCTAATGCTTTAAATTTGATTCAGACTATAACCAGTAGTTGAAGTCATACTAGACAATTCGCTTCTTTAAGTGAGGAGGCATGTTTGAGCCTTCAAACTGCTATATATTTCCCCTTAACTGCTTTATGTGTTTTGTTTGTCGCATTAGAATTTTGTCCTTTTAAACTCTAAAAAGCCCCAATTTCCTTCCCTTTTAGGACTAGTAGTCCCAAATGCCTCCAGAACTGATAGGATGGTGATGGGTTATAGCATGCAATAAGTAACGATGTTATTCTGCATTTTAATACCTTAACGGAGTGGAAAAGGTAGATATGGACATGTTGACTGGTGCGCTAATACCACGTGCAACCCCTCTTTGAGGAGTGATTGCCGGGTATTGCATTGATGTGATCCATATTATTTCTAAACCTAGGACCCCCCCTTTTCCCTTTACTTGTATATGTTTGTTGTTGGAATTGTTAAATTATTTTTTTTAAACGGTTGCTTTCTTTATCTTTCTTCAAGCTTTTAATTTACTTGCAACATTATGTGAAATACCCCTTCTATTTTCTTATTTGTTATTAAAGACACAATTGTAGCATGGCCGGGAACCACACAAGTGGATCCTAAGGGGTGCCTAACACCTTCCCCTCGGGATAATTTCTAGCCCTTACCCAAACTCTGGTTTTTCAACTCAAACCCTTCTTTTGTGTCCTAATGCACTTTAATCGTTATATGGCGACTCTTCAATTCGAAAACCCAATTCCCAAAAGGGAACAAATTGTCCTCCAAAATGTCAAAAATCCGATTTGGCTTTAGAAAATGGGGCATCGACACTATATGCAATATCAAAATTGGGGCTATAGTAAAAGTTCTATTGAGCTTCTGAAAGCTCGCCTCACACTCTTTCATACACTGGAACAGAGCACCCTTCTGGGTTAGTCTAGTCATAAGGGCTGCAATCGATGAAAACCCCCTACAAAACGACGATAGTAACCTGCCAAGCCGAGAAAATTGCGGATATCTATAGTTGAAGATGGTCTGGTCCAACTCTGCACTGCCTCTACCTTCTTCTGATCCACCTGAATACCCTCACTCAATACCACGTGGCCTAAGAATGCCATAGATTTTAATCAAAACTCACATTTTGAGATCTTTGCATATAACTCTTTTTCACTCAGAGTCTGGAGCACTATCCTCAGGTGTTGCTCATGATCTTCCCAACTTTGGGAATATACCAAAATGTCATCAATAAAGACAATGACAAATGAGTCAAGATATGGCCGGAATACACTATACATCAAATGCGTAAAGGCAGTGGGGGCATTGGTCAGCCCAAATGACATAACACGGAACTCGTAATGACCATACCGAGTCTTAAAAGTAGTCTTCATGATATCTGGCTCTTGAATCTTCGACTGATGGTACCGTGAATACATGTCAATCTTAGAGAACACTCGTGCAACCTGAAGCTAGTCAAACAGATCATCAATACGAGGCAAAGGATAATGATTCTTCACTGTAACTTTGTTCAACTGGAGATAATCAATACACTTACACATAGAACAATATTTTTTCTTCACAAACAAGACATGAGCACCCAAGGTGATACACTGGGCTGAATAAAACCCTTATAAAAAAATTTCTATAATCGATTTTCAACTCCTTCAACTTAGGAGGAGCCACACAATGCGGAGGAATAGAAATGGGCTGAGTGCCCGACAATTGATCAATGCCAAAATCAATACCTCTATCGGGCGGCATACCCGTAAGGTTATCTGGAAATACATTAGAAAAATTCCAATCTACTGGGACTGAATTAACGGAAGGGGTATCAATACTGACGTCTCTCACATAAGCTTAATACGGTCACAACCCTTCTCAACCATACGATGAGCCTTAAGGAAAGAAATAACTCTACTAGGAGTGTGATCTAAAGAATCCCTCCACTCAGAACGCGGTACACCTTGCATAGCCAGCGTTACAATTTCGACGTGACAATCAAGAATAGCATAATGGGGATACAACCAATCTATGCCAAAGATAATATCACAATCAACCATGCTGAGCAACAATAAATCGGCTCTGGTCTCAAAACTACTAATAGCAACCAAACACGATCGATGAACGCGGTCCACAACAAGAGAATCTCCACAAAGAGTAGAAACATAAACAAGAGAACTCAAAGAATCCTGAGGTACACCCAAATGCGGAGCAAAATAAGAAGACACATATGAATAAGTGGAGCCTGGATCGAATAGAACTGATACATCTTTGTGACAAACCAGTATAGTACATGTGATAGAATTAGAGGCAACAACCTCGGTACGGGCAGGAAGGGCCTAGTATCTAGCCTGACCTCCCCCTCTAGGGCAACCTCTACCTCCCCGACCTCCACTTCTAGCTGGCTGAGCAAGTGGGGTAGCAACTAGAGTTGTAACCATAGTCTGAGAACTCTGCGGGGCACACTGTGGCTGAGAAGTCTACAAAGGTGCACCCTTCCCAACTCTAGGTCAATCCCTCACAGTATGGCGTGTGTTACCACACTCAAAACAAGCTTTAGGAGGATGTGGTGGTTGTGACTAGCTCGAGCCAGGTCGGCTGGACTGACATCTGAAAGCACCCCTTATAGGTGGCGCGCTAAATATCAAAGGTACATAATAAGGCTCCTAAGGCCTAGGAGGAGTTGGATCACCATTGGCTGCTGGAAGAGCTGAATAAACGGGGTAACTCATACAACCCCTACCATGAAAAACTGCTGCTGGGGCACGGGCACCAGAGAAATGGCCCAAATCTTGAGACTTCTTGCCCTCCCTATTCTCTCTCTCCCTAGTATGCATACCCCTAATCCTCCTAGCAATGCTCACCACCTGCTTATAACAAATGCCCATCTCCAACTCATGAGCCATGCTAGACCTGATACTAAGAATAAGCCTCTAAATACACCGGCAAACCCTCTCGCAAACAGTAGAAACCAAGGTTGGTGCATGTCTAGCCAAGTTAGTGTAACGGACTACATAATCTGAGACAGTCATAGCACCCTGGAGCAAATGCTCAAACTCGGCGCGCCATGCATCTCTGAGGCTCTGAGGAACAAACTCTCTCAAGAATAGATCTGAACACCGAGTCCAAGTCAGCAAAGCAGCCTCATCCAGACTGTCTAACTCATAGGTTCGCCATAACTCATAGGCGGCTCCTCGAAGCTGGAAAGTAGTGAAGGATACCCCACTCGATCCTAATATACCCATGGTATGGAAAATAAGGTAGAACTCTTGAAGAAATCCCTAGGAATCATCTGATTCTAACTCACTGAATATAGGAGGATCATACTTCTTGAACCTCTCAAGTCTCTGTTTCTCAACCTCTGAAGCTGCTGCCCTATCCTCGGGCTAGCCTGGAGCTACAAGCTGTACATGAATAATCTTTAGAACCTGATCAACATGCACTAGCTGCTCAAGAGTGCGGGTGACAGGAGTCTGTGCTCCTCTCCTGGTCTAGGATGTACGTGTAGCAAGGGGAAGCAACTCTGCCTAAGCCAGAGTGGTGTACATGCTTATGAACTGCACAATAGTCTCCTGAAGCGTTAGAGTGGTAGTAGTAGTACATGTATTACGTGCCTGGATTCCCGCTAGAACTGTTGCTGGTACCTTGATGATAGCTTGAGCGGGCGCTCTGGCTTCCCCACGTGCACGTCCTCAGCCTCTACCCCGGCCCCGGCATCTAACGGCTACAATAGGGGGCACGGGTGCCCTATCATCTCGGGTAGCATGTGCCTTCACCATCTTTGAGAGAATAGAAGATAGAGTTTAGAATTGTGACATCAAAATCTCGCACGATAGGGAAATCAATTGAAGTGGAATTTTCCTAACGGTTACATAGCCTCTCGTAGATAAGTACGGACGTCTCCGTAATGATCGGCGAGACTCTAATAAACCGGCTTCTGAATTGTGACTTTAATGAACCTAGATCTCTGATACCAACTTGTCACGATCCCAGTTCGCCCTCTGTGAACTTTCGTGATGGCTCCTAGTCTCTATGACTAGCTAGCCTAATAATACAGAAGATAAACAAAACTTGTAAAAAAAATCATTAATAACTAAAACTAACATAATGAAACAATATTTAAAATACCGCTCGTCATATACAATATAACTTCTCAAAACTAACAAAGATTCCCGAAACATGGAATCTCATGAAACCACAAACCATTAAATATCTACAAGTGTCTAACTCTAGAGTATCTAACAAGAAAAACAAATACAGAAGGTCTAATACTTAAAAAGGAATAGAAAGGGACTCCTCTGTCTGCGGATGCAGCAAATATACCTCGAAGTCTCTAGAACAGTCCCCTTGCCTCAAGGTGATAGGATTGAGTCAAGGTACCCAGATATGCACATGAAAAAGATGCGCAGAAAGGGCTTGAGTACACCACAGAGGTACTTAGTAAGTGCCAAGCCTAACCTCAGTCGGGTAGTGACGAGGAAGGCCAGGGCCCTACTGAGGTTAAACAAAATATACACTTCGATAGTGTAGTACAGAACAATATAAATAAGTACATCAGTAAAGTAACACATGATATAAAGGATAGCAACAACTATTACAGAGGCAAAGTAAAAACAGAAAGAAAATATGGCTCAGCACCAAATAACAATCGGGGATCTCCCAAGCTACCGTCCTGTAGTCCCCAAATATACATATCCAATGGATCTCCCGGGATACCGTCCCGTAGTCCAACTCATAGTGCATGGGGATCTACTGGAATCCCGCTCCGTAGTCCTAAATATAAATACCCAGTACTGGGGGAAATCTACTCGGGTGCAATCCCGTAGTTCTATATAATTATACATGGAGGTCTACCGGAATCCCACATCCGTAGTCCCAAATGTAAACAGACAATGAGGAACTACTGGAATCCCATATCCATAGTCCTAATGTAAATTAAACAGCAGCAACAGGAAAATATTCAAAAATGTCAAATTCCGTGTTAAGGCAACAAGTAACTTTTAGCCTAGCATACTGCACAGAATTAAGGTAAAGCAGTTTGAGCAGATAAAGCAATTAAATCACTTAGACATGCTTTCTTAAGCTAACAACATGCTTAATAGTGCAAGTAACAAAACATGAAAGGAAACATACTAGTAATTACTTAATGAAAATCGGATTTCCAACAATTAGCACAAGTACGCACTCGTCACCTCACGTACAAGGCATGTTAATTAACAATAATACTAAATCCTAAGAGAAAGGTCCCCTACACAAGGTTAGGCAAGCTACTAACCTCGAACCAGCTCAAATCAATCTAATACCACGCTCTTTCCACGAGTACTCAACTCCAAATGGCCCATATCTATTCAGTTCGATTTCATAATGTAAATAACACTTCCAATAACTGATTCTACAATTAAATTCTAAGCTAATACATGAAATTAGGTAAAATAACAAAAACGCCCTCAAGCCTACGTCTCAGAATCGGGTAAAATTTATACTTTCAGAATTGTCATACTCTATTGAGTTCATTCATACCAAAAGTACCATAATCGGACCTCAATTAGTCCCTCAAATCATCACTCAAAGGCCTCTAATTAGTCAAGCCCTAACCCACAAATTACCACTATTTTTCATAATTTTTCATGCTTAAATTGATAAAAATTATTCAAATAATGAGTTTAGGGACCAAAGATCTTACCCCAATGAACTCCACTTAAAATCCCTCTTGAAAAGTGCTTCCCAAGCTTCTTCCCATTTGAAATATGGTGAAAAATAGCTACATTTTGTGAAGGCAAGTATTTATATGTTCTGCCAACGATTTTCGTATCTGTGACCCTAGGACCACTTCTGTTATCCCGCTTTTGCTGACCAATGTCCGCTTCGGTGGTCCCTGCTAGCTTCTCCATTTTCCGCTTCTGCAATCACTCCGCCGCTTCTACAGCTCTGCACCTGCAGAACCCAAACCGCAGGTGCGGTTATGACCTGTGTTCAAACAAGGTTTATGTATAATTTACATGGTTAAGCGATATATCAACAGTGTTGGATAGATACAACAATATACACATATTGTCCAAAAGCACATGAAGCTATAACTCGAAACTCCAAAATTCCTTCCGTCAACCATTCGAAATCATCCCTAGGCATCCAGGACCCCAACAAAAGCACAAACAAGTTTAATACCACTGTCCAAACTTATAATAATCCTTGAAACGTTAAAAAAAACATTGAAACGATGAATTAACCATATATTCAAGCCTAAGAACTCCAAAAACTCTAGAAATATGCTTTCGATCAAAAAGTATATCAAACCTCGTCCGAATGACCTGAAATTTTGCACACACGTCACATTCAAAAATATGGATCTTTAGCTAATTTATCCTATGTTCATAGATCTCAGCAAAATATGAAAGTTGAAAAGAGTTTAATTTATGATATTACTCAAAGACAAAATGGTCTTATGACATTCTGAAAGATTTTATTAACGTACTTTTCATGCATTACATTCATGTGCATTGACCCATGTCCATATGGCATTATATACGCATATATATTTATGTACATATACATATATATATATATATATATATATATATATATATATATATATATATATATATATATATATATATATATGGGATATGAGAAAGGTTATGGCTTTATATATGCACCCCCACCTGATCAGCTGGTACATGGTGACAATTTTGCCCACAATGGCCGAGATGATATGATGGGATACCCTCAGAGGCTGATATTGTTATGAAACATATACCTATGCGGGACTCTGCTCCGACATTTATGAAAATTATATATTCTTAAAGGTTTGTAGACAAATTTCATGCGCATAAAATATTGTATGGCCTTTTCAACTCATGTTCAGTATACGAATGGCTATTTTGTTCTTATAGGCCCGTACTTCATATGTATAAGTTTGTATTCCTTCATACTTTATTTGGTTCATTTACCTATGATAGAATGATATGCTACATTGGTACTCGATTGAGTAAAATATTGGCTGCTCGTCGGAGCCCATCGGTTTGGGTCTTACACCCCTTCACGCAAATCCATCGATTGCTCATCATGATAGGAGGAATCTATAGCCTCCGAGGACTCAGGGAATTTTCTCGGGCCACCCTCCGAGATCTTTTTAGTTCGAGGTTGAACCTCTTCGATTCATCATCGGCTCAACGACCTTCGAGGCCTTGGTGCCCCTCTTTGTTCGAGCTACTAGCTCGAATTCAAAATCTTCATCTTTATCTTCTTCCTCCCTTAGACGCTATGCAACATCGGCAAATAGGGCAGCGGTGTCCTTTTTCGACATGCGAGCCGTACCCTACTTAGACTTTGGAGTATTGGAGCGAGACCCTTTTCCACTTCTTATCCTTCACCAGTTTTGGGGCCTCCTCCTAGGTGGGGGCCTCATGACAGTAATGTCTCTGAGGCTTGTATGAAAGGAAATAAAGCAAATACAAAAAAAATATTTTAGAGGAGAGCATCAAATACGTGTAAAGAAGCTTACCGTGATTTTTGGTCTCCCATCGACCCTTTGCCAAATCGCGCTATTAGCGCTCAACATACAAAGAGGTCAAGGCTAGTTTCCAAACCCACTCTCAAGGTTTGGAATTACACCAGGCACCCAAGAAGTTGCTATATCATAGGAAAGGATGTCGATGAGAAAAGAAAAAAGAAACTAAACAATAATCAGAAGTTACATGTTGGTTTTGTACTTATGCTTCATGTTCCATTATGGCATTTTCTCGGCCAAAATTATGTTGGAATTCCTTAATCTAACGAACCAACCTATCCATCCTCGATCCTTATCCTTTTCTATGCTCGATAATAACACCTTGGTAGCCTGACACTGAAGCCCTATCAACCAACCTCTATAGAGATGGGGGCTGTACATTTTGATGAGATGGTCAAGGGTGAAAAGCATCCATCTGACCTTGATCATAAAGAATCAGAGAAGAATGACGATCTCCCAAAAATAGGGATGGAACTAACCTAGGGTTATTTGGTATTGACGGCAAAAGTCGATGATGACGGGATCGATGGGGCCCGACATGAAAGGTAAGTGTATACACTTAGGAACCCTTTCACATGAGTAGTGTTGTCTTTTTCGGCGGTCGGAATCACCACCTCTCTATTTTCTCACTGCCAATCTTTCTTCACCTACTCGAGGTCGCCCGTAGTTATCGAGCATATATATCTCAACATTGGCTCACATTGGCCAAGGACCGCCAAAGTTTTCTCGGCTTTGAAGTCGGTAGTGAGATCAGCCCCCTTCCCCTGATAACGCACTCCTCAAGGCGTGGCTCTGCCGGTGTTTTATCATTGGTCAGCCACGATGAAGAAGCTTTTTCCTTTTGTGGAACCATTTTTGATGTTTTTGCTATTTTTATATGGGTTTAGAGAAAGAAAAAGATCAGAATTGTTGTTTTAAGAGAAGCTTGACAACGGGATTTGAAGAATTCACGGAACTAAAAAAGTTGGAAGAAGTAGAGCGCTTTGAAGATTAAGAGAAGTTTGAAAGTAAAATTTGAGAAATTTTGAGGAATATATATTTATAATGATCACTATGAAGGTTCAAATATGCTGGTGCCCGACCATCAACTGACGCTCATTAAAGATTCTGGGAACTGTACCGACTGGATACTTCAGTCGCTTACGTAACGCGGGTGATGTCATAACTGGTTGAGGCAAAAAATTGAAGGCTCAATTCGCTTATTATCATTACACTGCAAGAAATGGGAGGACTATTTGTATATGGTTAAAATGGTGCCTACCCAATTTTTCTATTTAATCGAAACCAGAGAATTGATTTGAGGGTCTACCTTGAAGTGGAGATGGGTGTAGGCGGGGTTGACTTTGTGTTTTTTATTAAAGATCGAGCCCTTATTCTCCGATATAATTTCCTCTAGCATTATTTGATACCATTGTGTGTTACTAGACTTGATTCGAGCCGTTCAAAGGTCGATTTGCGAAAGGAAGACACTTTTGGAGTATTAACTTGGCTCATTTGAGGTAAGTAGCTTGTGTAAACTATGGCATTTGATACATGTTGGGGATGATACACGTGCTAGGTGACGGGCGTATAAGCGTACATAAGGGCTATTCGTGATCTGGGTAGACCTTAGGCTATTATGTGCCTTATTGTGCTATCATGCTCCTTTATTTTCGTGTTTTTTTCACTTGTATGACTACGATAGCAATTATTTATGTTAGAAATCATGTCAGGCTATGTGCTCTTTTTTGAGACATGATAGGGTTGTTCTTGCTATATATACTACTACAAATAAGACCTTTAGCTGTAATACAAATGGCTTTAGCAGCAATAATAATAGCCGCTATATCTTTTATCGACCATTTGCCTTTTGCCGCTGAAACTGGGGTAGGCAAAGCCTTTAGCAGCTTTTCTCGCAAAAGCTGGTAAATGATATATTTTATTGTCGCTAAAAGCTATTATCTTTAACGACAACTATTTGCAGCAATTATAATGGCTACTAAATCTAATCCAAAACGGCTAACTATACTTCTTTAACATCCATTATTATAGCCGCTACATTTAAAATAATTACCGCTAAAGTAATTTTTTGTGGCAATTATAATTGATACTAAATCCAATTCAAACGGCTAATTATACTTCTTTAGCATCTATTTCTTATAGCCGCTAAATTAAAAATAATTACAACTAAAATTTCACATCTTTAATGACAATTATTTTATGGCAATTAAAATTGTCAATGTATCCCTTCTGAAAATATCTTAGTTTGATATTCCATTCTAATGGCTAATATGTTTAACTAAATTGTCGCTAAAAGTCAATATCTTTAACGACATTTGTTTTACATCAATTATAAATAGTTTATCCATAATTAATAACAATTACTACATTCATACGTAATATGACTCAAATAATGAAATATATTATATTAATTAAAAACACATAATGTATATCATTAATCTTAACAAACAAAAGTAAGTACTAATCAAAACTATTAATATCACAGTAACTTAAAGAATAAAAATATATTCTTTAGACTAAATAGCTAATGTCATTATATAACTAATCCAAATGATCTTTCACCCGCTAAATTATCCAACACCAGACGGTATGATTTGAAATTTAAAAATAATTGTGTCAAAAGATAAAGTATAATATGTAAAACAACTTGAAGATTTCATCATTACACAAACTGGTCATGTAATCCCCATTCCTTTGTAGAATGGCACAATTAGATAGAGTAGAATAACAGAGAAGTCCATTTGTTTATTGTATTAAACAGAAACCTATGTCCAAAAGAAGAATGTGAGATATAGAAATATGTAGCAAAACCAACCATTCATCTAAAATTGATAGAAAAAGGCAACTTTAGGAATTTAGGTAAAGCCTTATTACAAAAGCAAAAATTCTTGTTTGCAAAAGTTGACAGCTTAACGAAGCTTGCTTTAGCACTAAACAAAAACATTTAATCGAGAAAGAGTTGTAAGCACATAATAGGTAAACTAAGAACTAGATGCATGATTAGATATAAGAGAAATGTGAATAAAGTGATGACCAGAAACATACAACAAAAGTAAAGAGACTGAGACATGAGCCCCGATAAAGGTGTTGAGCTATTTAGTCCATATATCAGAAAGGTGATGTACAACAAAAGAAGACAAAAAGGAAAGTAGCCAACTCCCTCACATAATATCTATAAGCAAAAATAACTAAGTTAAAATACAAACATTTCAATCAAACAAATAATGGAAGTGGTAGTAGTTCATGAAATACAATATTAAATAATGTCGTGTAATCCCATAAGTGAGATAATGTGTATGCGCAAATCTTACCTTTCGATACTAGCAGTTCATGGAACTTGCACTAAAAATCCCAAATTAAGGTCATACACAGTAACCTTTTAACTTAATAGGCTTTAACCTTCTTCCCTTTCCGTCCTTGGAAAAGGACAACGAATATATGAATATTGATAGTTGCAAGTTATTATAGCTAATATCGTCATTTCCCACTGAAGAATAGTAGAATACAGCAAGCTAAAACCAGTACATGGGACATTGTGCTCTATATATTTGTTGATAGCTTTTAATTGATTCTATAAAATGTCTCAATTACTGAATTGCAAATCTCAAACAGTAGCTTATGAGTAAGAAGACTTAGTTTTCCAAGCTTAAGTATGCTTGTCCTTGAATTGCTTTTTAGTTAAGGTTTGACTATTCATAGCACTACACACCTTTCCTCAATGTTTTGAATAGTATCCTCGTTGTGTACGGCATATTATTTGATCTTTCTGTTAAATGATTCTGGATGAAACTCTAGCCAAACATCTACATTCACAAGTACAAAATTTTTTGAAAGCTAGTTAAGATGGTTCAGACACATGCAGAGGAGAATCTTAGATACACCAGTTAGGAGGAGTGAGCAGTTGACTTTGACAGGTATAAAAAGAGGTAGAGGGAAACCTAAGAAGTATTGATGCGAGGTAATCAGGCAGGACATGGCGCAACTTTGAATTTCTGAGGACATGACTCTTGATAGGAACATGTGGAGATCGAGCATTAGGATGGTATTCTAAGGGGTAGTCGAGATTTCTTCCCTCTTTGTACTGGGTAGTCTGATAGAGTTTTCTTTAGGTTTTCTAGCGGTCTATGTTGTGTTCACATTGTTCTTTTGCATAGTTTTGTGTTATTGTCCTTTCACTTATTCATTGTTATTATTTTCTGGCATCTTTTGTTGTTACATGACTTTTCTTTTGTTTCTTTATGATATTATTGTCTCTCTTGTTGAGCCGAGATTCTCCAAGAAATAGCCTCTCTACCCTTTTTTGGTAAGGGTAAGGTCTGCGTACACTCTACTCTCTCCAACCCTTATTAGTGGAATTTACTGGGTATGTTGTTGTTGTTTGTTATAATTTCATACTTATGATCTATTGCGAAAACCGGCTCAAGTGTCAATCGCAACTAAAGCTCCAACAATCAACCCCGTACTCAGGGACTGCCATCCAAAAATCAACATGCTCAAATTATTAAAATTCAAGATTATAAGACCTTAAAAAGGCAACCCTCGTCTTTACTGGCCACGACCATCCCACTCGGGGACTAACACTTTGAAAAAGTTCGCAGTGAAGTTGATAAACAAGCCTAAAGGTCAAATCTCAAGTTAAAGGCTACAGCTAAACTAACATGGTTTGGTGGCGTTCAAATTCCTTAATAAATAGGCCTTCCAATATTTTCATAAAAATGGTTAAAAAAGGATATGCTTGGCAGAATTAGGGTTCGGTAACATCAACCCTCAAAAAACTTAAAGGGTACCAAATTGTTCGAGCTCTCGAACAAGCTTATGCTAAGGCATAAAAAAGTAAAGGGTTTCGATAACACTAACCCTCGATAATCCTCATGAGTATAGATTTACCTCGTGATACGGCACAGCAAATTCTTATATGATTAAACTTTTAAGCTGAAAAGGCAAAAAAGCCATTCTTTTGAGGTTGTAGCATCCCAATTCAAGAGCCAAAGGGCTTGTATTTTTTGAGTACGAGAATACACCCTCACTCAACTAAAACCTAAGGGTTTTTCTACTACGAGTTCGAGCAAATACTCACTTGGTTATAGAGACTATATTAGTTTGACTTCGATCAAGTTTCCTAAGTTTTGAGTTCACAAACAGAATTTTCACAAGACACAAAGTGAATCAAAATTCCTACAAGGTACGAAGTGTATCAAAATTGTCATAAGCGAAAAGCAAATCGAAAATTTTGAAAGACAAAAGTCGGGATAAGAGGGAAAACATTTTTTATATATATGAGAAAATTTACATGGATTGGTCAGAATCCTAGATAAAAAATCCAGAAAAATCCTAAGTGCTTAATTTTCTTCGAGAGCTGCGTCTTCGTCACCAAAATCCCCTCAACTCTCAGATCCACTCACACTCCTAGTCATCATAATCAGAAGAAAGCAATGTTTAGCTTCGGCCTCGAGTACTTTCGAGTTCTCAATATCGACAGAAAGGTCGAAGCCATAAGCATGGATCTCCTCGAGAGTCTCTCTTCGAGACTAGTACTTAGCATGTTCGTCAATACAGAATGCTTGAGCCTGAGTAGCATCAGAAATTTCTTTTGCTCGAGCTTGAGCGGCCTCTACATCGGATTGGTAGATAGTCGCGATCACCTCAGCATTGGCTTTAGCCATCTCAACCTCGAATTTGGCTTTTGCCAGTTTGATCACCAGCCGAGCCTCGAGCTCCTCCATTTTCTTGGCTGAGCTGAGCTTTCCTACTTCATGCTTTGTAGCTGTTGTTCCACCAATGATGGTTGGTCTTGAGGGACAAAGTATCTGCCCTGATCATATTAGCCTCTTCACAGAGCTGTTTGATCTTCTCGAACTTCTGTTGAACCTGCAGGATCAAAGAATTACTCACCATCTCGATCTAATAAATCATACTTCTAAAAAAATCATTACCTGCTCAATTATATCGGTTTGCTCTTTATGGGTTGTGGCCTTGGATGTCACGCCCCAAAAATCGAGGAGCACGACCGGCGCTCAACCGGGTAAACCCGATTGAGCAAGCCTGTTTGGTTTCCTTCTCCCAAACTAATTCATGAGTAAAAAGGAGATGAACTCCATTAATCATACTTAGTAAGTATTCCATTAACAACTTAAAACATAATTATCCAAACATTACAAGTTTTATAAATCTTTGCCAAACATCAATATTTCTATTTTAATTCCAATATCCAACACTACCCATAACCTATCTATGGAGCCTTTAGGGATACAAAAGATAAATTATGATGACGCCGACAACAAGGCCTGGCTATACCTCAAAAGTGGAAGTCTACAACAAAAGATGTACAACACAACCCCTTGGAGGAAAAAGTGGCTCACCAAGTATTTGAGAGGAAGACACTCCACGGTGTTGTTCCTTTCTCATTAATCACCTCGTTTCATATATATAATCTCATAAGGCACTTCTGGCCACTACTTATCACATCATTCTTGGCACTAGGCCACACTTCACATCGTTTCCAATTTCAATATTAGCTTTGCCATTTAGGACAGTTGTTGCACACAAGGGCTATTTAAATCATAAGCATAAATAAAGTTCCTAGTAGATGGCACAACAACACAACTTCAATCTAATTTAATATCTAAGCATTTCAATACATGATTCATACATCTTTCCCTTTTCAAGTTATCAAGATAGCACATTGATCACATTGCGACACATGTTTCATGCATATAAAATTACAATATCAATTCATGTAAAATGATAATTAACGCAAGAATCTAAACTTTAGCCTTACCACGTTTACACAAGTACTAATGAAGCTCGATTTCTAAAAGATGGGGTTTTAGCCATACATACCTCAATAAAGCTTTCCTTAATTCTTACAAAATTTTGCGACTCGCGGCACTTCAATCAATAGCATAAGAATTGCAAATTGAACCAAGAATTAGACACGTGATTAGGATTCTAGCTCGTTTGAGCATATTATCAAGCACCGGGGGGTGCATTGGGATCTTAGGTCCTTTTTGGGAGAGATTTCTAACATTTTATATCCTAATTGATTTCTTTTTAGTTCACAACCTCCCAGTACTCTATGATTTTATATGCATGCAAGAAATCCATCTTTATACCCATAAATTACCTTATTAATGACCCTTTATGGCTATGTTTAAAATTTAAGGGCTGAGGTGATAAGTCTTACCTCTTAGGATGAAGGTTTAGGTGGCTCACTTGATTACCTTCAATGTTAACAAGGATTTGTGGAACAATGTTTTGATGAAAAGCACTTCCCCTCTCTTAAACCCTCTTTCTCACTTTAAAAGTACCAGGAAAAAAGGCTCAAAATGAGCTATTGTGCAAGATATAATGACAAAGGGTTGGGTTTTAAAAATTAGAAAATAAAATCCCAATTCTAATCTGCGATCGCATTTGCGATCGCAAAGTTGACATACGGCCCACAGAATGGACTACAAAATGCTCCCCAAAACCCGAAGACACTGTTTGGGTATGCGATAGAAATGCGGTCCATGTACTTTTTTTTCAATCACATAATGCACTGCAGAACTTCCCCTTACAAAGTCCTAAGGGGATTATGCGACGACTATGCGACCTGCATATAAACTATGTGATCGCATAATTGACCGCACAGTTGACCTCAAATTGACCAACATACTGCTTCACTCTGCGGCGAATATGCGATCCGCATAGCTGTTATGCAACCGCATTATCGATCGCATTATCGCACTTTTCTGGAAGACATTGTTCCTTGCCTTTTTAAAGCACATATCAGTCCAAAAGGTCCAAAATTTTACACATTCATAACACATATTTCTAATTTGGCACTACGAGCTTTCGAGCTTTGAGTACAAGTTTTCACGGGGCCTTACATCCTCCCTCACTTAACATCATTCGTGATCGAATGAGGATCGAGTTCACTTATTAAAAGTCATTATGTAACCTCATCTTTGCACACATGAAACATCCCAATAGCCCTTAATTTGGCTAACTCCCTAAATTTCCAAAAGATTTCACTAGAGTTTCCTTTGTATTTAGGCCTACCCCCCCCCCCCCTGTCAGAAAGCCCTAGAAACATATCCTAACAGCATTAACATATTCCATAGACATAATATAACTTGTACAACATTAACTATGGCCGTATAGGCAACATATATAACTAAAATGGAACAATTTTACATAGATTAAATCAAATGATAAGAGTTCATTGGAACCAAATGCATAAAAGATATTAAATGACTATTCCAACAAATGTGGGTACTTCTTTATCATTTCTTCCTCGGCTTCCCAAGTGGCTTCCTCAATCTGATGGTTCCACCATAACACTTTTACGAAGGCAATTTCCTTATTTCTCAACTTCCGGACTTGCCTATCAAGAATGGAAATTAGAACTTCTTCATAAGACAGTTTTTCATTAACCTCAATAGTTTCAATTGGAATAATAGTGGATGGATCTCCCACTACCTTCTTCAAGATAGCCACATGGGATACCGAATGTACCAATGACATCTTGGGTGGCAGCTCGAGCATGAATGCCACCTGACCAATTTACTGAATGATTATGTGGTGATACCTAATTTTCTCCTTAAGTATTTTTTATACTCATAATACTTTCAAAATAATATATATATATATATATATATATGCATATATAAGCATACTCTAGTATTTTGGTATTTTCCCAAATTTTTAAGGGTTTTCAAAACCAATTTATTATCTATTTTAGCAGTGCAAAACCCAATAATTATTCCTACAATTATTATTTATGTGTATAACTTATTTTATTCTTATATTTACACTAAAATTTAATTAAGGTGATTTTTTCATATTTTTACAAATTTATTTGACATTTTTAAAGCTAAATTGCATATAATTGCAATTATAGCCTATTTTACAATTAATAGTATTTCATAATAACAAAACTAGTACCTGACTTTTTTAATTAATATTTATGTATTATTAATTGGTTCATTAATTTAAATTTTCTTTTAAAATCATTTCCACTATTTTTTATAAAATTAAATAGGAAAAAGTGGCTATTTAATATATAGCCAAATGGACTTTAAATTGTAGCCCAAATTTGGACCCCAATTCCCAACCCAATTTTAATTAAAACCCGATCCAAACCCTCTTCTAACATGCCCAAAGCCAGAACCCCACCTACCCCTTTTCAATCTGCACAGTTGATCACTCAGATTAACGATCCCCGTTGACCCTCCCTTAATTAAACTCAAACGACCCTTAACCTAATTCACTCTTACCAAACCGCCGTCCTAGAATCCCTTTTCTCTCTATTCTCTCTGAGACCTAAACCTAATCATAGCTGCCTCCCTCCGATTATCACCTAAAGTCTCCTGAATCCATGGCCTCCGAAGCCATTAAAGGCCTGTACCTGCCTCCTGAGACTCCTACGTGCTCAGTTATCTTGGTTTCCAGACAAAACCTTGGAGAGGCTTGGCCCAGACCCTGTTGATTCGAGTCATTTGGCTTGATTCCGACCTTGCTCCGGCCGGCCATGGTTGTTTAAGTTTGTTTTGGATGTCTCCTGCTTAGATCATGATTTTCCAAGACTTTCTCGCTATTTAGGGTTCTTTTGAAACCCTAAAACCTTCGAGGTTCTTCTGATTCTTTTAGATCTGTTATAGGTTTGTGTTGTCCTTGAGCTTCTCAGCATTTTTCCTGGATTTCCTTCAAAACTTTGTTTTCAAAACCTTTATCTTTTTCGATTTAGAGTTTTGTTGAGTTATTTCAAAGCTTCTCTGATTTCTTTTAACATGTTCTATCATGTTTCTTATGTTTTTCTTCACCGTGTTTCCTATGTTGTACTTCTACTGTGCTTTTATGTGTTTTCCTTTTATTGTGACCCTTATGACGTTCTAGAACTTGCATGTCAAGAATCTTGGTTTCTTTTGAGGTTTCTGAATGTTTCTTCTGAGGTTATATGCTATGTGGTTTTTCTGGTTCTCATCTCTAAATTTGTTTGATCTCGAAGCCCTAATTCTTTCGGACCTATTTGGGTTTCTGAAAAATTGTTTCGTCTACTTGAAGTTGCTCGATTGGATTCAAGGTCCTTCTTGTTTTAACTTTTGTTCCTTATGTGATTTGGTTTCTTATATTTGAACTAAGCTATGCTCTCGAGAAGGTTCATTTTCTTGACTCTTTTAGCATGCTTCTGATTCCCCCTTCTCCCTATTACTGAATCACAACCTATATGACTATCATGTTTCATTATCTACTAGATGCATAGTTATTGTTACTAACCTCGCATGCCTAATGTTTGTGCACTCTTTATACATGGTGAATGTCCCTCTAAAATAACCTTAGATTTTGGACTGATTTAAGACCTCTTTGTGTAAGTTTGATTGATTCTTTCCTTGTTTTCCCTGTTTGATTTGAAAAACTTTCTTTAGCCTTTCGATTCCCCTATTTTTGACCTGGTTCATTGGTAATTTTGAATCCCTGATTTCTTGATTTACTATGTACTAATTGATTTACTGTGTTCTTACCTTATCTGGGCTAACCATGTATATTAAAGATTCTTAGTTAGACCCCTATGTATTTACCCCTAATTTCCTACTTTACACAAGATATTCACTTGATTTCTTTCCTTAACTGTTTGTTGTGTATTACGGTTTGAGTTTAAACTCCTTAATTAAAAGAAGTGCCTATGTTGATTGGTTGTAATTGATACATAGTTCCATAATTACCATGATTCTTCCCTTACTTCTGTCTATTTTCAAACTATAAATACTCGACCCTCATTTCACAAACACAGGACGGAATACACTTCACACTTCATACTTACAATTTTCACATTCTCTTTTAAGTATTCTTTATCGGCACTTTGGCTTTCAAAAGACTACTGCTTCCTCTTTGTTTAACTATTTAAACTGGTATGTCTTAATTCAATTCCCAGCATAATCCTAATGTGTTTACATATAGTCTTTATATCTAAGTCTGTTATCTGCAGAGTTTGACATGTTCATGTGCTACTGTTTGCTTTACTTTCCTGCAAATGCAATGAATCCCTGCTCCCTACCCCTCTATGTGTTTGAGCTATGGTTTAAAACATGTTAATATACAAGTTATTTTCCATGGATTAAAACCACATCTTTTGGATCCTAGCCTCTAAATAATGTAACAGACTCGTGGGCATATTAGCATTCCCTATTGCCGGGTATCCCCACATTATGCTCTTGTCTCTTTCAGCTCCCCCATACTCCCATTCCCCTATGTGTGCTGAGTTAAGATATAACCTACCAGCACCTAAATTGTTGTCTATGGCTGAACCTGACCTTCAACAGGTCTTAACTCCTCAATTTAAACTGACAAGATGGTCAGGGGTGTGCCAGCACCCCAAATTGCTAGGCATGACCACCAGCTTGCCTTTTCCCATTTTACTGCACTTTCACTTACTCTTAGACCCTAAGTTCTGCCCCCCTCCTATGAGCCCTGCCTTGGGAACCTTGAGTTTTCCTCTGAACTTGGACATTTGAGGGCTGACCCTTCCACACTGCACCATAATCTAATTCTGCAATATATTTGGGTGTAAGCATTTTCCGGAATCCGTTTGAGATTCTTAGGGAACTCTGACACATCCCAAATAAGAGAAAGGCTTTGGAAATTTGATCTTGGGAGTTGGTTTACTTCATGCTGCAGATAGAAGTCTGAGTCAGGCTCTCATTCGCAGGGACTATTTAGTTTTGATGTATTTTACTTTTCTTTATTCATTCAGGTCTGTAATAATCTGTAATAGTCTATAATAATCTGTAATAGTCTGTAATAATTTGTAATAACTATGGGGTTATTGTAAAAAGGGAAGGGTGACTCATGTATGCATATGGGTAGATATCCTGCTTTAGATATTTACTTTTTGCAATCACAACCTGCTCCTCGCTTTTTAGTGTCCCTAACCCAAATCCCAAAAACCTTTCTTAGTGTCCCAAAACCAGTACCAAACTGGGACAGAAAGAATTTCTCTTATTTTGTTTGTTTTGTTGTGATCAGGTACACAGATAGCAGTCTAAGGGAATATTCTTCAAGATGTATGTTTTGGTAATCGGGCGCCCACATGGAGAACAAGGGAATATTTTTCAAGTTTCAAGTTTTGATAATCAGGCGCCCACCTGGAGAACAAGGGAATACATTTCAAAGTTCAAGTTTTTGTAATCAGGCGCCCGCCTGTAGAACAAGGGAATATATTTCATATTTCAAGCTTTGGTAATCAGGCGTCCACCTGGAGAACAAGGGAATATATTTCAAATATCAAGTTTTGGTAATTAGCCGCCACCTAGAGAACAAGGGAATACTTTTCAAGTTGCAAGCTTTGGTAATCAGGCGCCTACCTGCAGAACAAGGGAATACACTTCAAGTTTCAAGTTTTAGGTAATCAGGCGCCCACCTGGAGAGCAAGGGAAGTATTTTTAGAGTTGCAAATTTTGGGTAATCAGGCTCCCACCTGGAGAACAAGGTAATACTTTTCAAATTTCAAGTTTTGGCAATCAGGTACCCACCTGGAGAACAAGGGAATATTTTTCGAGCTGCAAATTTTCGGTAATCAGGCGCCCACCTAGAGAACAAGGGAATATTTTTCAAGTTACAAGTTTTGGTAATCAGGCGCCCACCTGGAGAACAAGGGAATATCGTTCAAATTTCAAGTTTCGGTAATCAGGCTCCCACCCGTAGAACAAGGGAATACATTTCAAATTTCAAGTCTTGGTAATCAGGCGCCCACCTGGAGAACAAGGGAATGCTTTTCAAATTTCAAGTTTTGGTAATCAGGCGCCCACCGGGAGAATAAGGGAATACATTTCAAATTTCAAGTTTTGGGTAATCAGGCGCCCACCTGGAGAAAAAGGGAATACATTTCAAATTTCAAGTTTTAGGTAATCAGGCGCCCACCTGGAGAACAAGGGAATACATTTCAAGTTGCAAGTTTTGGTAATCAGGCGCCCACTTGTAGAACAAGTGAATACATTTCAGATTTCATGTCTTGGTAATGAGGCGCCCACCTGGAGAACAAGGGAATGCTTTTCAAATATCAAGTTTTGGTAATCAAGGGCCCACCTGCAAAATAAGGGAATAGATTTCAAGTCCAACAATTCGGCATCAAACATGGAAGAAGAGAAAACAAGAAGTTACAGGAAGACATACGAGTCAACAAGGCAACAACAGGGAGATATACAAGCAACAAAGAACCAAGGATCAAGAGAAAGTCTGAGAACATCGATAGGTTCTTTTGTAATCCATAGTTCATAGCTTAGTCTAGCTTCTTTTTATTTTTACAAGGTGTAATAAGGGGGTCTAGCAGCGGTAGCAGTAACAGTGAGATCACAGCTTTGGTAGTCCCAGCTACCAAATACTCCTGAACTACGCTGATCTGATTCCTCTCTAGTCGAGAATATGTATCTGAATCAGGGTGCGGTCAAGCTTTTCAAAATGCTTCTATGGAGTATTCAAGCGGGCCAAAATTGCTCTCGCCTGCTCACTTGTCTTTGCACGAAAACTCTTCGTGTTTTCAGGCAAAGAGGGGTAGCTATGAGCACGGGATTTTTGCCCTATATGAAGTACTCCCATAAATTCAAAACAAATAAATTTCTTTTCATTAGTTGCAATTTTGCGGATATTTTTGGCATTTTCTGTTTTTATATTCGTATTGTCTGTGCATGTTAATTTTGTTTAATTAACGAAAAATACCAAAATACCATGCATTTGCATTTAAGATGTATTTTTGTATTTTTAGAATTAATTAGTAAACTAATTGTTTTATAAAATGAAAAATCACAAAATGGTGTAATTTGCACTTTTATTTTTAAGTAATTTTCCTTTTAATGTATTTCTAATTATTTGAGTTAACTATCATTTAGGTTTAATTGGTGACACTATAGAATTAACTAGCTTCTAAGATTTAATTTAGAAGTTATATTAATTTTGAAAAAAAAAAAGAAGAAGAAAAGAAAAGGAAAAGAAATCTTGGATAATTGATCTTGAGATAAAAGGCAAGAATTGGGCCAAAATCTTATTAAAATTCTAGCCCAAACATACTCTTTAACCTATGTAACCCACCCAACTCGATTCGTCAACCCTGACCCGCCCCATTCGCCCAAACCATAACACACGCGAACGAAAACTCTCAAAAACCCTAAATCAAACACGTACTATGCTTCTTCTCCGAAGAACACGCGAACCAAGCCTCAATTTTAGTCCAATCCAAAGCGAGTGAGCCTTAAATCTATCCTCACGCGTTCCTCCTTCTCTACTCATCACCATTTCCAACGGTGTCTAATGCAAATATTCCCCTCTCCTCTCCCTCACTCGAAATTGAGTTTTATATCATGATTGGAAGCTTCTTGGAATGATTTGCTGCATGAGTGTGAGGCGTTGGATTGATTTCACTTAATCCAAGCCCCACATTCATCAGGAATTCGTTTTCAAAAGGAGCTCTATCCGATTTTGAAAAGGGACTCGGAAAAATTGGAAGAAAGAGGTGGAAAGGGTTCTAAAAATTTTCTTCTTCTCTACTGTTCAGCTTAGTTTAATTTCAGTTACTATTAAAAAATATAAAAAGTTCTGATTTTCGTTTTGGTGTTTAATATGAGTCTTTTGTTCTCTGTATTTGGAAATTGGAAAATTTTCACCCTTTACATGGTGAATCTGGTTTGAACCTGAAGTCTGAGTTTGTTGTTCTGAATTTTATTTTGAGTTAATGGAAGTCGACTGAGTGTTGTTGGTTTCGAGTTGCTCCAAACTGTTCGCTTAGCTGCTGACTCACGAGTTCATCGCGATCTCTATTTGGACTCGCATCCTCTGAGAATCGTTGTGACCCTTCAATTGCATTAATCAAAGTTTATTTTCAGGTGCATTTCCAAACTCTCTTATTTTTCTATATACGTGAGCTGAAATGTTTGTTTGTTTGAACCATTTGAAAACTGAGAAGTAAAGCATCACTGAACAAATTTAGGATGCTGGGATTAGCTTTGAGTTAGTATTCTGAGTTTTTCTGTCCGTTTCTTAATGGTTTGTGTTTGAGGCTGTCCTAACTCATCTGTTGCTAAAACTCCATTTGTGCTTCTTTGACGTGGTTTGGAAATTGGCTCATGTTCATATTTGAATCCCTGCGGGCTAGGTTCATGTGCCCAAATTTCTACTAATTGTTACTAATTGTTTCTAAAGTTATTTGGAATTTCGATGTTGTAGTTGAATGGAAATGTGTATTTGTTGCTGGATCTATTTAGTTGAAGTTAAGTCACAATTGGTCCGATTGCTCAAGTCTGTTGGTATTTCGATCTTCTCTGTCATACTCTTGCACTGATTTATACCAGTTGTTATCATTTGCAACTGAAAGACAATCCCAACTAGTCATATACCTCTTTCTAGTTGTGCAATCGAGTTAAGTGTCAATTGAATTCTAGAATTGTTTTTTGGGCATTCACTGATTGTATATGTTCGTATTGGCTCTATTTTCCTTCTCTTGTTCGAGACTTTCCTGCCTTGTTACCATTATGAGAGTTATGTTCTTCCGAGCTGCTAAAGAAGCCAATTAGAGCTGGCAGCATTTAGGACATTTGTCTGGACTGTTAGGCCCTGCTGTAAGTCTGCCTTGTTTCGCAGCTGTGTAGGCAGTCTGTTTGCACGATGTCAAGTGCAAAATTCTGCACTGGATGGCTTGTAGCAGCCTTGATTATTAGCTGTTCATGTTCTGTAGTCATCATCCTTGATGCATCTGTCATGGCATTCACAATGTGCGTGTGATGTTTCTGTTAATGCTTATTGACATAAGTTTCTTAAAGAACCAACATGCCTATTGAATTTAATAAAGTGGAACATAGGGTGATCAAGGAAAAGGTTTCAGTTGGGAATTTTGCAATTTTCTTGGTTCTTGAAAGGAACTGAAGTTCACCATTTGTTGCTGCCTCACTTTGATATTTTCTGCTGATTGTTGATCACCAGCCGAGTTGTTTTGAATACTTTCTCCTGCATCATACTAGTTTTAGATTCTCTGCATATTGGAATATTTTGCCTTGAGATGTTGTTACAGAGGTACTGGTTGTCGCTGCTTGGGACTGCCCAGTTTTTTATGTTGCTGAGGTCGGTCAAGCACCTATAGGATTAACTTTGAGGTGCTGGGGTTAAATTGTTGCCGATGCACAGTAGAAACAAGCGTTCTTGTTAAATCTTTTAAATATGAACATTCGTAGATCATTTAGTTGAATGCAAGTCTTTTGAAATAATTTGAGGCGTGTCATATTAGGCAAGATATAATTATGGCCCTCACGAGTTAGCGTAGAAACCTTTAAATAGAATAAAACGAGGTGCACCGCGCCGAATAAAATCACAAAATTGTGCGTCCATCTTTAAACACTTCTATAAAAATTACTTAGAAATTTGGTAAGCCATTTAACGAATTTTCATGGCTTCCCGCAAGGTAATAACATGTTAGTCACTTCAGGTGCGTTATTTAATAATTTTATCTTCCTAAACTCTGGTGCGCATTTATTTAACCCAAATCCAAAACCCACGATGTCGAAATATGTCAAAAACTGCGGGTGCATTTATGTGACGTGGTTCGGGACATGTTTTTATAACATTGCAATTCTCTTTAAAAAAAAGAAAATAATAATAATAATAATAAGGGTTAAAGTGAAATTGGCACATAGGTATAAATGCATTAAAATCAGAAAATCAAGCAAAATATAATAGTTGAGCGACCGTGCTAGAATCACGGAACTCGGGAGTGCCTAACACCTTCTCCCGGGTTAACAGAATTCCTTACCCCGGTTTCTGGTTTGCAGACTGTATACAGAGTCAAACGTTCCTCGATTGGGGATCTTACCCGGTGACATGGGACACCATTAATTATTCTAAGTGGCGACTCTGAAAATCTCTTAAATAATTGGATCCCGTTTAGATTGTACTTAAATTGGAAAAACTCCCTCTCTCCGCCCTTCGCGAGGTTGTAGATGTTAAAAAGGAGGTGTGACAAATAGTACCTATGATCGTTGCAGAGATATACCGAGCCTTGGAGAATTGTCAACAAGGGGCCAAACACTTCGAAGGTTGTAACTTATTACGCCAACTCTGGCTCATGGAGCACCTTCAAAAGGGTGAATATCGGCAAGATATTATCCGCATAGATTAGTGATCATATCGCCTTCCATCAGCCAAGACAAATGAATTATATGCCTAGCATGTTTGCTCAACCAGAAGACGCTAAGGGGTGGGTAGAGTTGTTTGAGAATCTGAAAGAGGACCAGGTACAGTGGATGTTTGAATGGTTCCCTACTGAAGAGTTCATCATCCGTTCTCGGAACACACCTTTCTTATACTCATTGGTCTGAGAGGAACTTATCCCTATGTCCCTTTCCAAGTCATGAGATAGGCAGAAAGAAAGCAGGTTATACGGCGATAGCCCATACAAGTGTCAAGCTCAACACATGTGGCACTATAAAACCATCTTAGGAAAGGATTCTATAGAACCTAACAGGTGGCTATACTCCGTACTAACCAAGTTGGTTGGAGGACGACCACGGCGGGTTAGGACAACCCAGGTTTATTCGAGGCCACAGAATCATCGATGAAAGGGCTGAAATGCAGGTTAAGTACAATCAATTGCGCAAGAGGATTCAGGAATGCGAAAGCGGGCACCAGTAAATTCAAGAGGCCCATCAAAAGCTTATTGATGAATGGACGGATATGGCTATCAATGCCAACAAGCGACTAAGGTAATGCTGAGGGAAATGAACGAGGACACTTGGCAAAAACCTACTTGATGCTGGGACTGCATGAGCTGGTGAAGTTGTTCGACGAAGCAAAAGATGTCGAATCTGGGGAAGGTCCTTCTGGGACCAAGTAGTTAGGAGTCTTTTCTTTCATTTAAAATGTAATAAGGCCAATAGCCATTAGTGGCATTTTATTTTCGCAATTTTAGTGTCGTTTTGAGAATCATCTTATTTTTTATCAATAAAATGAGGCATTTAGCATTATAAGTTCTCCAAATCAACTTGTCGCTAGGCCTACCTCGGGCACAACGAGGCACCCAAATTAGGACACGATTTATATTCTGGCACTATGTGTTTAAATAATGCAACGTTTTCTCCTCATCATTCTCACGAACTTGTTACCTTTTTTCACTTTTTTTGTTTTATTCCCCTTTCCTGAAGGTTAGTCTGTTGCACTCTGGCATCATCGCACTCTACAAGATCCAAGGGCCATCTACCTCCTCCTCCTCCAAGTCTAATCAGAAACAGGAACAAAGGAAAAATGAAAGACTCTGGTAGCATTAGAAAAGATAGTTTGGTTGAAAGGGTAGAGACCTCCCAGGGTATGCAGGTTTCCAAGGAAAGTTCCTCCCAGCTTGAACAAAAGTTGTTGAAATTTCAGTAAGTACTAGACCAATCCCGGAATTTGGTCAGCTTGTCATTTTCCCTCACTACCCCAGGTGCCAACTTCTCCAACCCTCAAGACCCCGTACCTCCACAAAATATCCCGAAATCACAAAATCAATCCGCTCTCCATCACCATTGTAACACATGACACATTTCAAATAACACCCCGTTACTTGTCCCTGAACCACTAACATCCACAGATGACCATTCCTACCATCACAACAACCCCATTTATGTGGAAAACATGCCACATCCCATTCAACCCATTTCAAACACACCTGAGTCTGATGAGAAAGACTCTCTCATCAAGAACCTGGCCGCAGAACTTATGAAACTTACCAGTCGAGTCTAGGGTGTCAAAGGAAACAAAGGTATCGAGGGGCTGAATATGAGGACCTTTGCATCTAGCCAGATGTTGTACTCCCGGAGAGGTACAAACCTCCCAAGTTCAAAATATTTGATGTCATAAGAGATCCTAGAGTCCATTTGAGGACATACTGTGATAAGTTAGTTGGAGTCGGGAAAGATGAAAAGATCCGCATGAAGCTCTTTATGAGAAGCTAAAAGGGGATGCTCTATCTTGGTACATTAGCCAAGACAACAAGAAATGGACAGGTTGGGTCGGTATGGCGTCCGATTTCATGGACAGGTTGAGATTCAATATTGAAAATGCACCAGATGTATTCTACATCCAAAATTTTAAAAAGAAACCTACAGAAACGTTCCGTGAGTATGGTACTCGTTGGAGGTTAGAAGTTGCTAAGGTCAGGCCAGCCTTAGAAGAAGAACAGATGAACAGGTTTTTTGTTCGGGCCCAAGACCCCCAATATTATGAAAGGCTGATGCTAATCGAGGGCTAGAAATTTTCTAACATCATCAAGTTAGGGGAGAGAATCGAAGAAGGTATTAAAAGTGGTATGGTCACTAACTTTGAAGCATTACAAGCCACAAACAAGTCTCTACAATCTGGTAGCACATCAAAGAAAAGGGATGTGGGTGTCGTAATGGTTGCGCAGAGGACAAAATCTCTAGTCAGATACCAAACCTACCCAATACCTCCACTCACGCATCAACCTACCCCAAGTTACCAAGCACCTTCCTACCAAGATCCCCCGCCTACTTACCAATAATATCCACCTCCCACATACCAGCCCACTTCCCCCAAACACTCCCAACCAGCACACGTTTACCAAGCCTAAAATACCCAACAAGCTTACTATCAATCACCTCACAAAAATTTCCCTAGACCCCAGCCAAACTTCAAACGTAGACCTCCTATATAATACATCACCATTGCCGAACCGATTGACCGGCTGTATGAAAGGCTTAAAGATGCTGGTTACATCACCCCTACCTCTGTCATAACCCTAGAAAATCCTTCCTAGTAGGTCAACCCGAACAAAATATGTGCATAAGATTCCGGCATGAAAGGTCATACCATTGAGGAGTGCTGCTCCCTAAAGGACAAGATTCATGATTTGATTGATAATAAGATCATCGTGGCCAAGGATCCTGCTCGTAATGTTTGCAACAACCCTCTACCTGACCACAACGGCGGGAGCATTCACATGATAGAGATAGAAGACGATTGGGACCTCGAAGGGTCGATCAGGTTGATTAGTGAGTGATGAGCCAAAGAAACCAACGGTCACACATAACCCGATCGTTGTCCAGATTCAGACTTCTGAAGATGCTGAAGTAAACATGTCCATACCACTCGATCTTGAAGTGTCATCTCCCGCAAAGGCGCCAAGACCAATTGAGGTTGAGTTCGGGTCCCCAAAGGCACCATTTGAAGTTGCTATGTTACCTCCCAAAGCGAGGGTACCCATTCCTGTAGCAATGCCAGCCATAATATTGTTCCATACACAGGCCGTTCCCTAGGACTACACAGCTGAGGCAAGAAGGAAAGGGAAAACCAAATCTGGAGAAGCAATTGCAGCACAGGGTATGACGTGGACTGGCAGGGTTCATACTCTAGAGTATATAGCTGAACCAAGCTAGCAGACCTCTGGAAGACCTATAGAAACTGGGCCCGATGACCTCTGAAGGAGGATACAAGCAAAAGAGTATCAGTCATTGATCAACTGATTAAAACATCGGCACATACCTCCATCCTAGCTCTGCTGCAAAGTTCCAATACGCATAACAACGCCTTGTTGAAGATACTAAGTGAAGCATACGTACCCAACAACATAACTGGAGGATAAATGGCAAACATGGTAGGGCAAGTACTGGAGAGTCACAGAATCACTTTTCACAAAGATGATCTACCACCTGAAGGGTTGAGCCACAACAAGGCGCTGCACATCACTAAGCAATGCGAAGATCATTTCATCACCGGGATTTTGATCGATGGAGGTTCTTGCCTCAATATTTGTCCGTTGGTAACTCTCAAAACATTGGGTAAGAGTCTGCATGAGATCAAAGATACGTCCATCAATGTCAAAGCTTTCGATGGATCCAAAAGGTCCACCGTCGGGGAAATCAATTTATGTCTGCAAATGGGACCAACTTGGTTTGACATTGACTTTCAAGTGATAGATATCCCGACGTCCTATAATCTGTTATTGGGACGGCCCTAGATCCATGCCGCTGGAGCTGTAGCATCAAGCCTACACCAAGTAGTGAAATCTGAATAAAATCACCAAGAGGTAATTATTCACGGCGACGGTAGCAATCCCGTATACAGTTGCCAGACCATCCCAACAATCGGAGGAAGGAGAAAGATAGGTGGGGAATGTACCATCATATTGAGCTAGTCAATGCCATGGACAAAGATAAATGGTGGGACAACAATATTGAAAGTATACTTAATTGGTGTGGATATGAACGGGGCAAGGGACTTGGCAAGAATCTCCAAGGGATCGCCAAGCCGATCCAGCTAAAGAAACATGGTACCACTTTCGGCTTAGGATATGAGTACACCTGGAAGGAATTCAAAGAATGGTCGCCACCCTGGCGCGGTCCGCACGATCCACTGGAGCATCCGATGCTTTTCCTAGAGCAAACTTTTTAGCTAGCCGAAGTCATTTATGGGTCAGAAGAAGAGGAAGCATTAGCAGCAATGAGAAACTTGTTCCTGGAGAATGATAAAATTGACTGTTGTGTCGTTTTCAATTAGGAAGGGGAGGAAGGCCCTTTCATACAAGCCGTGAGCCGAGGGTCACACCTCAATAATTGGTATATCAGAACCACCATGGCTCAAAAGGCTTTGGGATAGTAAAGCTAAACAAAGCACCATGCACCACCTTTTACCTTTTGCTATTTGATTTTCTTTCCATAGTTCGATTTTCAAAATAAGAGCTCCAATGTTCAAAACACTTATGAAAATTATCAAAGCATTTCAGTTTCTTATAAAACTTGCTCTCATTACCTTTTTGCCCTTTATTTTATTTACACAGCATTACTATTACTTGTCTTGATGAACAGCCGATTGTGACTTGCAACGAGGCAATGCGACAAACGGATATAGACTTAGGAGAGGATGATATACCAGAAGATATTTTTAAAGAAGTTGGGAACTTTGAGAATAGGCCTAAGTCTAACTTGGACGAAACTGAGGTTTTCAACTTGGGTGATATAGAGAATCTCAAGGAAACACGCAACATTATTCATCTATCACCATCGGGAAAGGAAGAGTACACAGAGTTTCTAAGGGAATATGAGCATATATTCGCCTGGTCGTATGATGATATGACCGGTCTCGGCATATCTATTATAGCTCACAAACTGCCAATGGATCCAGCATCTCCGCCAATAAAACAAAAGCTCAGGAAGTTCAAACCTGACATGAGCTTGAAAATCAAAGAAGAGGTTACCAAGCAAGTCAATGCCAAGGTTCTCAGGGAAGTAGAATATCCAACATGGTTAGCCAACATTGTGTCAGTGCCAAAGAAGGATGGGAAGGTTAGGGTCTGTGTCGACTGCCTGGATATCAACCGGGCAAGTCTGAAAGACTTCCCCTAACCGAACATACACATTCTAATTGAAACCTGTGCCAAGCATGAACTGTAGTCATTCATCGATTGTTTTGTTGGGTATCATCAGATATGGATGGATGAGGAAGACGCTGAGAAAATGACTTTTATTATGCCATGGGGGATGTATTGTTACAAAATGATGCCATTTGGGTTGAAGAATGCAGGGGCCACCTACATGAGGGCCATGACTACTATTTTTCATGACATGATACACAAAGAGATCGAGGTATATGTAGATGATTTCATCATTAAATCCAAGAAAGCTTCTGACCATATGGAGGATCTGAAGAAGTTTTTTAACAGACTAAGAAGGTACAATCTAAAGCTGAATCCTGCCAAGTGTGCATTTGGGGTTCTCGCCGGAAAACTACTGGGGTTCATTGTGAGTCGTCGAGGAATAGATCTAGATCCGTCAAAAGTAAGGCCATTCAAGAATTACCACCGCCAAAGAACAAGAAGGATGTGATGAGCTTCCTGGGAAGACTCAACTGCATCAGTTGTTTTATAGCTCTGTCTAGTATCATTTGCGAACCCATCTTTAAGATGTTAAAGAAGGATGCCGCTACCAAATGGATCGATGATTTTCAGAAAGCTTTCGACAGAATCAAGGAATACCTGTCAACGCCGCTAGTTTTGGTTTTGCCCGAACTAGGTAGACCCATATTGCTCTACCTTGCGGTATTGGATGGAGCATTTGGCTGTGTTCTGGGAAAACATGACGAAACGGGAAGAAAGGAGCAAGCCATATATTACCTCAGCAAGAAGTTCACTCCACACAAGGACCGGTACTCTCCATTAGAACACACCTGTTGTGCTCTGACTTGGATAGCTCAAAAGTTGAGGCATTATTTTTGCGCCTACACCACCTACCTCATATCAAGAATAGATCCACTAAAGTACATTTTTCAGAAGCCCATGCCCACTGGCAAGCTAGCCAAGTGGAAAATCTTGCTATGCAAGTTCGACATTGTTTACATATCTCAGAAGACAATCAAAGGACATGCTTTGGCAGATCATCTCGCTGAGAATCCCGTAAATGGAGAATACAAGCCTCTGAAGACGTATTTTCCTGATGAAGAGGTATCTTTCATAGGAGAGGATATTGTAGAATCCTATGATGGTTGGAGGATGTTCTTCGACGGAGCAAAAAACTTCAAGGGAGTCAGTATGAGCAGTCCTGGTGTTAGCAACTAGTCAGCATTATCCGGTGTCTATAAAGATCAGGTTTCCGTGCACCAATAATATGTACAAATATGAAGCCTGCATCTTAGGGCTCAAGTTAGCCATTGACATGAACATTCAAGAGCTACTAGTAATGGGGATTCAGACTTGCTCATACGGCAGTTCGAGAAGAATGGGCGACCAAGAATCCCAAGATACTCCCGTATTTGCATCATGTATAGGAGTTGAGGAAGAGGTTTACAAAGACAGAATTCCAGCATGTACCTAGAGTCAAGAATGAGTTCGCCGATGCGTTGGCCACCTTGTCATCTATGATTCAGCATCCAGATAAGAATTTCATTGATCCCATCCCAGTGAATTCGTGACCAGCCAGCTTACTGTGCCCTTGTCAATGAAGAAGCAGACGGAAAACCTTGATTCCATGATATCAAAGAGTATTTGACAATAGGGGAATATCCAGAACTTGCAAATGTTACTCAGAAATGCACACTTTGGAGGTTATCTAGCAACTTCTTTCATAGTGTATCTTGTGTAGGAGGACTCCCGATTTGGGATTACTAATGTGTGTCGAAGCGAAGACAGCATCCAAGTTATTAGAAGGGGTTCATGTAGGGACATGTGGCCCACATATGAATGGTTTTTCCCTAGCCAAGAAAATACTCCGGGCAGGTTATTTTTGGATGACTATGGAAACAGACTGCATCCAGTACGTCCAAAAATGCCATCGTTGTCAGATACATGCAGATATGATAAAGGTACCTCCAAATGAGCTTACTGCAACAAGCTTGTCCGTTTGTCACTTGGGGAATGGATGTTATTGGACCTATCGAGCTTTCCGCATCAAACGGACAAAGGTTCATTTTGGTGGAAATTGTTTATTTCACCAAATGGGTGGAAGCAACATCATATAAGGTAGCTACTAAGAAAGTCGTGACAGACTTTGCCGCGACCACATTGTTTGCCGGTTCGGCATCCCAGAATCAATCATTACTGATAATGTTTCCAATCTCAATAGTGATTTGATGAAATCCATGTGTGAAACATTCGAAATCAAACACAAGAATTCTACAACTTATAGACCTTAGATGAATGGATTCGTAGAAGCAGCCAATGAAAACATCAAAAAGATACTGAGGAAGATGATAGAGAAGCACAAGCAATGGCACGAGAAGCTATCATTTGCTCTATTAGGATACTGCACCACAATTCACACATCTATCGGGCAACTTCCTATATGTTGGTTTACGGTACCGAGGCAGTCATCCCAGCCGAGATAGAGATTTCCTCCCTGAAGATTATGCAAGAAGTGGAACTTGAAGATGTGGCATGGTTAAAAAGATGCTATGAGCAGTTAGCCCTCATAGACGGGAAAAGAATGAATATAGTTTGCCATGGTCAATTGTATCAGAACAGGATGCCCAAAACCTTCAACAAAAGAGTCAAGCCAAGATAATTCACACTGGGGCAGCTGGTGCTAAAGAAAATTCTCCCGTATCAAGATGAGGCCAAAAGAAAGTTCTCTCCTAACAGGCAAGGCCCGTACATAGTTCACAAGGTCCTAACAGGAAGATCCCTCATACTCGCTGAAATAGAAGGAGAAGTACGGTCAAAGTCAATTAATTCAGGCGCAGTCAAATGTTATTATGTATAATCATTGTGACTCACTTTATGATGTAATTTGAACTATCCTTGACTCGATTCCCGTTTAAGAGGGGATACGCAGCCCTATGGGTTCGGTCACAATTCAATAAAAATGTATTTCTCTGATATTAGAAACTGGGGCACAATTTTGAGGAGGACCCTTAAAATTTCGAAGTCAACTTTCAGCCATTCATTGCACGAAGCCGTCAGAAGCACCAGCCTAGTAAACGCAGAATTTTGAGGAGGACCCTTAAAATTTTGGACCAAAAGGGTTGCAATGTCTTGAACCAAATCGCAGTCGTCAGTTTATCGAAAATAAAATCATTTTTTATGAATTTACATCTTTACAAAAATCATGCATGGCTACTATCAAAACGGTTTTGTTTAGAGACGCTACCCCCAATGAAAGCAAGAGTCGAGCAGAACAAGCGAAGTCCACGGAAGGACGAACTAACCTTCCCCCTTTTACAAAACTCACGATTTTTCTTTGGATGCAGGCACCCAAGTGATAAAACCATCAAACACGATTACACACTCACACTTTTTAGATATACTCCTCAGAATCACTACCTATTTGCGAGTGCTACCTTCACACGACATCCCCGGCAACCAAAACCACACAATCAACTATCAGCTATCATCTATCAGCTAAGAGATTTCATTACTAATTGCTTTCTATTTTTTTCGCATTTGCATAAGGCTACCATTCTGCCTTACGAGGCTAAGCACTGTCTCCATCTGCATTTCTTGCATTGCATAAGGCTACCATTCTGCCTTTTGAGGTTAAGCTCTACCTCCATTTGCATTTTTTCTTGCATTGCATAAGGCTACCTTTCTGTATTCCGAGACTAAGCACTGTCTCCATCTGCATCTCTTGCATTGCATAAGGCTACCTTTCTGCCTTCCGAGACTAAGCATAGTCTCCATCTGTATTTCTTGCATTGCATAAGGCTATATTTCTGCCTTCTAAGACTAAGCGTTGTCTCCATATGCATTTATTGCGTTGCATAAGGCTACCTTTCTACCTTCCGAGACTAAGCACTGTCTCCATCTGCATTTTTCTTGCATTGCATAAGGCTACCATTCTGCCTTCCGAGGTTAAGCACTACCTCCATTTGCATTTTTATTGCATTGCATAAGGCTACCTTTCTGCCTTCCGATACTAAGCACTATTTCCATCCGCATTTCTTGCATGGCATAAGGCTACCTTTCTGCCTTCCGAGACTAAGCACTGTCTCCGTCTGCATTTCTTGCATTGCATAAGTCTTCCATTCTTCCTTCCGAGGTTAAGCTCTACCTCCATTTGCATTTTTCCGCATTGCATAAGGCTACCTTTATGCCTTCCGAGACTAAGCTCTATCTCCATCCTGCATGGCTATAATATCACCACCTTTTATTTACATCTTGCACCGGCTATATTATATGCTTCATGACCCATGACGTCATGGTCCGAGGACGGCATCTTAACCGTGCGGAGACAACATTCATGGTGCAATGGGAACTTGGATCACGTTTAAATTTACGCACGATATATGTTGGTACTATTTGTTTGAAAGTACACCGGCTAGCAACGACCGTCTCAGCAGGAGCTATCCCGCTCTGATTCTCACAGCCTATCAGACTTTAGCTAGCCTTCCTCAACATAAACATAGCGTCTGTTACTTTCGAAAACTCTATTGGCATATTCCGTCAATGGATCCTGAACTACATGTGGCCTGATTCCTGTAAGACCAGGGATTTTTAGGCAGCTCAAGAGCTAGCTCAGTCAAAACCTTTTCAAATCTTCTCTTTCGGTCAAAATTGGCCATCATATCTTCACCCGACAACTATTTCTTCCTCTCCGGGTAAAAATGGGCAGCTGTTGATACCCAATTTTTTCCTAAGTATTTTTTATACTCAAAATACTTTCAAAATAACACACATATTTATAAGAATACTCAAGCATTTTGGTATTTTTTCCAAATTTTTAAGGATTTTCAAAACTAATTTATTGTCTATTTTAGTAGTGCAAAACCCAATAATTTTTCTCCCAATTATCATTTTTGTGAATAACTTATTTTATTTCATATTTACACCAAAATATAATTAAGGTGATTTTTGCATATTTTTATAAATTTATTTGGTATTTTTAAAGATAAATTGCATATAATTGCAATTATAGCCTATTTTATGATTAATAGTATTTCATAATTGCAAAACTAGTCCCAATATTTTTAAATTAATATTTATGTGTTATTAATTGGTTCATTACTTTTATTTTTCTTTTAAAATAATTTCTACTATTTTTTATAAAATTAAATAGGGAAACGTGGCTATTTAATATATAGCTAAATTGGCTTTCAATTGTAGCCCAAATTTTGGACCCCAATTTCCAACCCAATTTTAATTAAAACCCGACCCACACCCTTTTCTACCGTGCCCGAACTCGAAACCCCACCCACCCCTGTTCAATCTGGACCGTTGATCACTTAGATCAACAGTCCCCGTTGACCCTTCCTTAGTTAAACTCAAACGACCCCCTAACTTAATTCACTCTTACCAAACCGTTGCCCTAGAATCTCCTCTTCTCTCTAATTCTCTCTGAGACCTAAACCCAACCCTACCCACCTCCTCCGATTACCACTTAAAGAGCCTGAATTCATGGCCTCCAAAGCCATTAAAGGTATGTAACTACCTCCTCAGACTCCTACGTGCTCGGTTTTCTTTGGTTTCCATACCAGAACTTGGAGAGGCTTGGCCCAGATCATGTTGATTCGAGTCCTTTGGCTTGACTGCGACCTTGCTCCGGCTGGCCATGGTTGTTTAAGTTTGGTTTTGGACGTCTCCTGCTTAGATCGTGATTTTCCAAGCCTTTATCGCTATTTGGGGTTTTTCTGAAAGCCTAATACCTTCGAGGTTCTTCTAATTCTTTTAGATCTGTTATAGAGTTGTGTTCTCGTTGAGCTTCTGAGCATTTATTCGAGATTTCCTTCAAAACTTTGTTTTCAAAACCTTTATCTTTTCTGATTTAGGGTTTTGTCGAGTTATTTAAAAGCTTTTATGATTTCATTTAACATGTTCTATCGTGTTTCTTATGTTGTTCTTCACCGTGTTTCTTATGTTGTACTTCTACTGTGCTTTTATGTGTTTTTCTTTTACTGTGACCCTTAAGACGTTCAAGAACTTGCATGTCAAGAATCTTGGTTTCTTTTGAAGTTTCTGAATGTTTCTTCTGAGGTTATCTGCTATGTGGTTTGTCTGGTTCTCATCTCTAAATTGGTTTGATCTCAAAGCCTTAATTCTTTCGGACCTATTTGGGTTTCTGAAAAACTATTTCGTCTACTTGATGTCGCTCGATTGGATTCAAGGTCCTTCTTGTTTTAACTTTTGTTCCTTATATGATTTGGTTTCTTGCAATCTTTGAACTAAGCTATGCTCTCCAGAAGGTTCGTTTTCTTGACTCTTTTAGCATGCTTCTGATTCCCCCTTCTCCATATTACTGAATCAACCTCTATGACGATCATGTTTCATTATCTACTGGCTGCGTAGTTATTGTTACTATTTTTCTTTACCGTGGTTTAACCTTGCATGCCTAGTGTTTGTGCACTCTTTATAAACGTTGAATGTCCCTCTAAAATAACCTTAGATTTTGGACTGGTTTCAAACCTCCTTGTGTAAGCCTGATTGATTCTTTCCTTGTTTCTCCCCGTTTGATTTGAAAAACTTTTTTAGCCTTTAGATTCGCCTATTTCTGACCTGGTTCATTGGTAATTTTGAATCTCTGATTCCTTGATTTACTATGTACTAATTGATTTACTATGTTCTTACCTTATTTGGGATAACCATGTATTTTAAAGATTCTTTCCTTAGTTGGACCCCTATGTATTTACCCCTAATTTCCTACTTTACACAAGCTGTTCACTTGATTTCTTTCCTCAACTGTTTGTTGTCCATTACCGTTTGAATTTAAACTCCTTAATTAAAGCAAGTGCCTATGTTGATTGATTGTAATTGATATATGGTTCCATTATTACCATGCTTATTCCCTTACTTCTGCAAATTTTCAAACTATAAATACCCGACCCTCCTTTCAAACATAGAACAGATTACACTTCAAACTTCATACTTACTATTTTCACAATCTCTTTTAAATATTCTATTTCAGCACTTTGGCTTTCACAAGACTGCTGCTTCCTCTTTGTTTATCTTTTTAAACTGGTATGTCTTAAATCAATTCCCAGTATAATCCCAATGTGTTTACTTATAGTCTTTATATCTAAGTCTGTTACCTGCAGAGTTTGACATGTTCATATGCTACTGTTTGCTTTACTTTCTTGCAAATGCAATGAATCCCTACTCCCTACCCCTTTATGTGTTTGAGCTATGGTTTAAAACATGGCAATATACAAGTTGTTGTCCATGGATTAAAACTAGATCTTTTGGATCCTAGCCTCTAAATAATGTAATAGGCTCGTGGGCGTGTTAGCATTCCTTATTACTGGGTATGCCCACATCTTTCTCTTATCTCTTTCAGCTCCCCCATACCCCCATTCCCTTATATGTGCTGAGTTAAGGTATAGCCTAGCACCACCCAAATTGCTGTCTACGGCTGAACCTGACCTTCAACAGGTCTTAACTCCTCAATTTGAACTGACAAGCTAGTCAAGGGTGTGCCAGCACCCTAAATTGCTAGGCATGACCACCAGCTTGCCTCTTCCCCTTTTACTGCACTTGCACTTACTCTTAGACCCTAAGTTCTGCCCCCCTCCTATGAGCCTTGCCTTGGAAACCTTGAGTTTCCCTCTGAACTTTGACATTTGTGGGCCGGCCCTTCCACACTGCACCATAATCCAATTATGCAATATATTTGGGTGTAATTACTACCCGCAATCCATTTGAGATTCTTAGGGAACTCTGGCACATCCCAAATAAGAGAAAGGCTTTGGAAATCTGATTTTGGGAGTTGGTTTACTTCATGCTTCAGACAAAAGTCTGAGTTGGGCTCTCCTCGGTTGGGACTGTTTAGTTTTTTGATGTATTTTACTTTTCTTTATTCATTCGGGTCTGTAATAATCTGTTATAATCTATAATAGCATGTAATAATTTGTAATTATCTGTAATAACTATAGGGTATAGTAAAAAGGGGAGGGTGACTCATGTATGCATATGGGTAGACATCCTGCTTTAGGTATTTACTTTTTGTAATCACAGCCTGCTCCTTCGCTTATGCATTGCATGTAGAAATTCTGCCTATAAGTTTGCATGTAGAAATCTTGCCTATGAGTTGTTCCATTTTTGCATTAGAAACTATGTCTTTATGTTTCTGCATTTTCACCATAAAGATACCATGTTCATAGGGAAACAATATTTCTTAAATATTGCATTTCATATAGATACCATGTTCATAGGGAATTACTACTTCTGAAATTCTGCATTTTCATATAGATACTATATTCGTAGGAATCACCACTTCTGAAATATTGCATCTTATATAGAAACCATGACAATAGGTCTTTTGGCACTTTATATAGATATCATGCATATAAGTCATCTCTGAAATTCTGTATATAGATGATATGCCTATAGGACTTTCGCATTTTCTTTGCATATGCATCTGTCTCTAGGCAAACCTATTATAGGATTTGAATGATCAATTGCATATAGATGACCTGTATATAGGACTTCTGCATGATAATAGTGCTTAAAATTAGTAACAATAACTTCCCTGCAATCGACAATTCTTTTCTACAATCAGTTTACTTCTTTTGAATTGATATACATCATGCCTATAGATTCCGTTTAACGCCTAGGCAAGCTTTAGGGTTCCAGCCAGCAGGCATGCCTAATTCGGGTTTCTTATCTGAAACATGTAATAAGCCAGTCTGCCTCCTTAATGTTTAAGTTTTTAATTTAGACCATAACCAATATGTGTAAGACATGCTAGACTATATGCTTTCCTTTGATCCAAGGAGGTTTATTTGAGCCGTATTTGCTTAATTGCTTTCCCAATACTTATTGTATATGTTTTGATTGTCGCCTTAGCATTTTATCCTTTGAAAACTCTCAAAAGCCTCCACTCCCTCCCTTTTAGTATTAGTGATCCCATATGCCCCCGGGATTGATAGGATTGGGACGGGCAATAGAATGTGATAGGTAATGATACCATTCTGTGCTTTAATACCTTAACTGGGTGGGAAAGGTAGATATGGATATGATGACCACGCGATAACACCACATGTATAAACGGTTACCAAGTGTTGTGTGGGGTGATCCATATTATGTATAAACCTAGGACCCATTCCCTTATTTGTCCACTTTTGTTTCAACTAGTTTTCTTTCGCAAATTTCAGTTATTTTATATAAAAACAATTTTATTTCAACTATATGGAATTTCCTTCCTTTACTCATTTATTCAGAATAAAAAATGGTTTCTCCTACCAAATTTTAGTTTCTTTAAAGTTTCTAACTTCTTGCAATCATTATGTGAAAATCCCTTCTATGTGAGACCTTTATCTGCTTACTTGTTGTTTAAAGTCACAATTATAACATGGCCGGGAACCACACTAGTGGATCTTGAGGGGTGCCTAACACCTTCCCTCGAGATAATTTCTAGCCCTTATCCAAACTCTGGTTTCTTCAACCCAAAACCCTTTCTTAGTATCCTAATGCACTTAATCATTAGGTGGAGACTCTTCAAACGCAGAACCCAAATTCCAAATGGGAATAGAGTAGTCTTCCCAAATGTCGTAAATCTGATTTCACGAGAAAAATGGGGCATGGATATTATGCTTGGCCGGACATACCTTGGACTCAATTTTCCTTTCTTTCCAAATCGCATGATACCCTTCATGGGGAAAACCTTCAAGAATACCCAATCATCTTCCTTGAATTCCAAATCCCTGTGACGAATGTCCGAATAAGACTTTTGGCAACTCTAAGCAGTTTTTAACCTTTCCTTAATCATTTTGACTTTCTCCATGGCTTGGTGCACAAGGTTTCGGCCCTATCAATTCAGCTTCTCCAACCCCGAACCACCCAATGGGAGACCTGCATCTCCTACCATACAATGCCTCAAATTATGCCATATGGATACTAGCATGGAAGCTATTGTTATAAAAAAAATTCTATGAGCGGCAAATGATCATCTCAGGTACACTTGAAATCAAGACCACAAGCTTGCAAGCTCGTCACGAAGAATTGTTTTGCACATTCCTAACATATATTCCTAATTTGGCACTACGAGCTTTCGAGTTTTGAGTATAAGTTTTCACAGGGCCTTACATTGAAGGAGCTTGATCTCCTCTCTTTTATTCCCACTAAGAAGTTTGAGGGCATCTCTCTCCTCCATGAACCTTTTAGATTGGCCTCACACCAGTTCATCTATGCCCGGATTTTAAAAATTGCTTCCTGATGAAGCATCAGGGCCTATGAAGAAAGAAAAGAAATCATGAAATAGGAAATAAAGGGAGCTAAGGCTTACCTGACTTAAGAGTCGATGAGCCTCATCGAAGATACTTAATGCATTACCAAGATCGGAAGCATCTTCAACTCTTGCAAAGCAACAGTGAGAAAGGTCCTCCCCTCCGCGGGCCAATCCCACATCGGGGATATCCATGTCCTAGGCCTCCTAAATTTGCCCCTCAAAATATGTGGGGAAGGGCGGTTAATTGTCAACAACTATTGCACCAATTAAGGCACTTGGGGTGTTCTTTTCATTTCGAAGGGCCTCGGAACCGACCATTTGTTATACCCCGCAATATTACGATGAGGTTACGTCTTGCAGCATTAATCACGATCATGTTACGCCTTGCAGTATTACATTACAATGATATTAAACGTTGCAATGTTACATTATGGTGATGTTACGCTTTGCAGTATTAAGTTACGACGATATTGTACCTTGTAATATAGTACGTTGAATTTGTCGTAAGGTAATTGACATCAGTCCAAGAAAAAGATTATATGGAGATTATAAGAATTATAAGTGATGAGTAAATTCGTGAAGGTGATAGGGGAAGAAAGTCTAAGAAAATGAATTTTATTGAAATTTGGCATTTTTGGATAAAATACGTCCTGAGCTAAAATACTCGATATTTATGGACTAGTACCATACAAAGTACAACGTGTCCATGATAGTAAGGTATGTAAAAGGTGAGCAATATTTTAAGTAAGTAGAAATAATTCTTAACCATACGAGTAATTGATTAATAACTGAATAATAAGACATTACCTAATTAACTAATAAGTGGATAAAAACTAATAAAATATATCCTCCCAAAAACGGGGCAGTTGGCAACAATGACGGCATCAAGTCTCTACGACTAGGTAAGTCAAATAATGCAGAATATAGACAAAACTTGCGGAAGAAAATCATTAAAATTCAAAACTAACAGAATGAAAGAGTACTTAAAATGCCGCCCAACATATACAAAACAACTTCTCAAAACTAACAACACGTCCCAAAATCCGGAATCTCATGAAATCACCAGCCTTTGAATATCTACAAGTGTCTAACTCGATAATATTTAACAAGGAAAAGAAATACATAGGGTCTAATACGTAAAAGGGAGAATAGAAAGGGACCCCTCGATCTGCAGACTCGGCATATATACCTCGAAGTCTAGGAACAGTCGCCTTGCCTCAAGGGTGATAGGACTTAGTCAAAGTACCTAGATCTGCACATGAAAAACACACATAAAAAGAGTATGAGTACACCACAGCGGTATTCTGTAAGTGCCAAGCCTAACCTCGGTCGGATAGTGACAAAGGTCAGAGCCCTACTCAGGTTAAATAAAATGTACAATTTGATAGTGCAATACATAACAGTATAAACAAGTACAGCAATAAAAGTAACACAAGATATAAAAGATAGCAACAACTATTACACAGGCAAAGTAAATACAGAAAGAAAATATGGCTCAACACCAAAATAACAATTGGGTATCTCCCAGGATACCGCCCTGTAGTTCCAAATATATATATCCAATGGATCTCCGGAGATACCGTCCCGTAGTCCAACTCATAGTGCGCGGGGATCTACCGGAATCTTGTTCCGTAGTCCCAAATATAAATACCCAGTACTGGGAGAAATCTACCGGGTTCAATCTCATAGTTCCATATAACTGTGCAAGGGGATCTACCAGAGTCCCAAACCCGTAGTCCCAATGTAAAATACACAACACCAATAGGAAAATATTCAGAAATATCAAATTCCATATTGAGGCAACAAGTAAATTCTAGCCTAGTATGCTGCACAGAATTATGTTTGAAGCAGATAAAGCAATTAAAGTACTTAGACATGCTTTGCCAAGCTAACAAGTGGCTTAATAGTGCAAGTAATAAAACATGAAAGGAAACATATTAGTAATTACTTAATGAAAATCGAATTTTCAACAATTAGCACAAGTACGCACTCGTCACCTCACGTACAAGGCATTTCAATTAACATTAATATACCAAATCAAAGGGAAGGTCCCTCACACAAGGTTCGGCAAGCCACTTACTCCAAACCAGCTCAAATCAATCTGAAACCACGCTCTTGCCACGAGTACTCGACTCCAAATGGCCCAAATCTATTTAATTCAATTTTATAATGTAAATAATACTTCCAGTAACTGATTCTACAATTAAATTCAAAGCTAATACACAAAATTAGGTAAAATAACCAAAACACCCTCGAGCTGACATCCCAAAATCGGGCAAAATTTATATCCAGAATCCTCACACTCTCACGAGATTAGTCATACCAAAATTACCAAAATCGCACCTCAATTGGTCAAATGCTTCTAATTTGTCAAGCCTTAAACCATAAATTACCACAATTTTTCCTTAAATTTTCTTTTTTAAATTGATAAAAATAATTCCAATAACGATTTTAGGGACCAAAGATCTTTCCCCAATGAACTCCTCTAAAAATCCCTCTTGAAAAGTGCTTCTCAAGCTTCTTCCGGTTTGAAATATGGTGAAAAATAGCTAAATTTCGCGAAGGTAAGTATTTATATGTTCTGTCCAGTGATTTTCGCATGTGCGACCCTGAGACCGCTTCTGTGGTTCCGCTTTTGAGGACCAATGGTCGCATCTGCAACTTCTCATAGAAACCTCATCTTCGCATTAACCCTTTGCAGATGCGAGGCCACTTTTGAGGTTCTGACTGGCTTCTCCCTTTTCTGCTTCTGCGATCACTATGCCGCTTCTGCAACTCTGCACCTGCGGAACCCAAACTCCAGGTGCGGTTATGACAGAAAAACCAGCAGAAACTGCAACTCCAAACTCCAAAATTCCTTCTGTCAACCATCTGAAATCATCCCGAGGCCCCGGTGAACCTCAACCAAAAGAAAAAATAAGTCTAATACCACTGTCCAAATTAATACCAATTCTTAAAACACCTAAAACAACATCGAAACGACGAATCAACCACAAATTCAAGCCTAAGAACTCCAAAAACTCTAGAAATACGCTTTCGATCAAAAAGTCTGCCAAACCTCGTCCAAATGACCTGAAATTTTGCATACACGTCACATTCAACACTACGGAGCTACTCCAACTTCTAAAACTTCATTCCGACACCCGTATCAAAATCCCACTATCAAACCGAAAACCTCCAAAATTTGACTTTTAGCATTTCAAGCCTAATTAGCTACGGACCTCCAAAACACAATCTGAACCCGCCTCTAAGCCCAAATTTACCCCATAGAGCTAACAGAACCATCAGAATTCCATTTTGAGGTCTTCTTCACACTGTTCTGACTATGGTTAAATTTCCAACACTTAAACTCTCCAAAACTCAAAACCGAACATCCCGACAAATCAAAAAAGCAGAAATAAACACGGGAAAAGCAGTTAATAGGAGATTTGGGCGTTAATTCCTAAGATGATCGGCCAGGTCATCACATCCTCCTACACTCAAACATCCGTTCGTCCTCGAACGAGCATAGAGATATACCTGAAGTAGTGAAAAGGTGAGGGTAACAGCTGCGCATATCCTGCTTGTTCTCCCAGGTCGCCTCCTCGACAGGATGGCCCCGCCACTGAACCTTTACTGACAAAATATTCTTTGACCTCGGCTTTCTAACATGTCTGTCCAATATTGCCACTGGCTCCTCAACATAACATAGATCCTTGTCCAACTGGACTAAACTGGAATCCATCACGTGTGACGGATCGCCATGATACCTCCGAAGAATCGAAACATGAAATATTGGATAAACTCCGGCCAACTTGGGAGGTAAGGCAAGCTCATAGGAAACCTCCCAACATGCTGCAATATCTCAAAAGAGGCCAATAAACCTTGGAATCAACTTCCCTTTCCTCCTAAATCTCATAACGCCCTTCATAGATGAATGCCAAAGCGGACCCCGCTCTCCAACCATATAGGAAACATCACGAACCTTTCGGTCCGCGTAACTCTTCTGCCTGGACGGGTTGTGCGGAGTCTATCCTGAATCACCTTAACCTTCTCCAAAGCATCCTGAACTAAGTATATGCCCAGTAATCTAGCGTCACCCAGCTCAAACCAACCCACTAGAGATCTACACTACCTACCATATAAAGCCTCATACGGCGTCATCTGAATGCTCGACTGATAACTGGTGTTGTATGCAAACTCTGTCAATGGAAAGAACTTATCCCAAGACCCTCCAAACTCAATCACACATGCACGGAGCATATCCTCAAGAATCTGAATAATGCACGCGGACTGTCTGTCCGTCCGTCTGAGGGTGAAATGATGTGCTCAACTCTACTCGAGTGCCTAACATGCTGAACGATCCTCCATAACCGTGATGTGAGCTAAGTACCTCTATATGAAATGATAGACACTGGAATACTATGTAGACAAATAATCTCCCGTATATAAATCTCCGCCAACAACTCTAAAGAATAAGTAATACAAATAGGAATAAAGTGAGCGGAGTTGGTTAGCCGATCCACAATCACCCAAATAGCATCAAAAATTTTCAAAGTTTGTGGGAGACCAACTATAAAGTCCATGGTGATCTGCTCCTACTTCAACTCCAAAATCTCTATCTGCTGAAGCAACCCGCCCGGTCTCTAGTGCTTATATTTTACCTGATGACAGTTGAGGCACCGAGCTACAAACCCAACTATATCTTTCTTTATCGACCTCCACCAATAATACTGCCTCAAATCCTGGTACATTTTCGCGGCATCCGGATGAATGGAATATCATGAATTGTGGGCCTCCTCTAAAATCAACTCTCGAAGGCCATCAATATTGGGTACACATATACGACCCTGCATCCCCAATACTCTGTCCTCACCAATGGTCACATCTCTAGAATGATTATGCTGAACCTTGTCCTTGAGGACAAGAAAATGAGGGTCATCATACTGACACTCCCTGATACGATCAAATAAGGAAGACCGAGAAACCACACAAGCTAAAACCTGACTGGGCTTTAAAAGATCCAATCTCACAAACTGGATGGCTAAGGCCTAGACATCCATCACAATAAGCCTCTCCAATGCTGGTAAATAAGACAAACTCTCTAAACTTTCTATCAGGTGACTCAAAGCATCGGCTACCATATTGGCCTTGCCCTGGTGATACAAAATAGTGATATCATAGTCATTCAGCAACTCTAACCACCTCCTCTGGCGCACATTTAGATCCTTTTGCTTGAATAGGTGATACAAGCTGCGATGATCAGTATAAATCTCACAGGGCACACCGCATAAATAATGGCGCCAGATTTTCAAGGATGAACAATGGCAGCTAACTCAAGATCATAGACATGATTATTCTTCATATGCACCTTCAACTGTCTAGATGCATAGGCAATCACCCTACTGTTCTACATCAAAACCGCTCCAAGGACAATCATCAAGGCATCACAATAGAAAGTGTAAGACCTTGAACCTGTAGACAATATCAAAATTGGGGTTTTAGTTGAAGCTGTCTTGAGCTTCTGAAAGCTCGCCTCACACTCTTCCGTCCACTGGAACGGAGCACCCTACAGGGTTAGTCTGGTCATAGGGGTTGCAATCGATGAAACCCCCCTCCCCCTCCCTGCAAAAATTTGGTAGTAATTCGCCAAACTGACAAAACTACGTATCTCTATAGCTGAGGATGGTCTAGGCCAACTCTACACCGCCTCTACCTTTTTCGGATCCACCTGAATACCTTCACTCGGTACCACATGGCCTAAGAATGCCACGAAATCCAACTAAAACTCACATTTTGAGAACTTTGCATATAACTTCTTTTACCTTAGAGTCTGGAGCACTGTTCTTATAGGAATTTTTACCTCATATAGCAAAGGTTTACACCTTGCTTATTTTAAATAAATACAATTAAAAAAAATACATTCTATAGATACTTTTTAAGGTTTATAGAAAAATATTTAATTTGGTTACTTCCTAACCCTAAGCCATTAAATACGCTATTAAGCTACACTAGTTTCTTTCTATCTCTCCTTTGATACATCCCATTCTCTTCTTCCATTTCCTGTAAACATGATGCTCAATCTCAAAATTTCTCTCACTCACACTATTTTCTTTTCATTCTGATCAATTCTTGTACCGAATTGAACATGTTGGGTAGCAATGGACCCCAGGTTTCTTGATCGAGTCTTCCCCAAGCAAAAATCATTCACAATTTATCAAAACTCAATTATGAGTCTTTAGTATCGTTAAACATTGAATCAATTTCGAAAATTCTAGATTCAGTTGCAACGATTGGGTTCTTTGAGGTAGGTAACCATGAAATTTCAAGGGGATCTCATCAAATCAGTGTTTTATGTCGGTACGGAGTATTTGGAATTTCATCGGAGAGAATTCAATCTGACCACCCTCATACCTTGAAAATCCTTCTTGGAAGATATCATTCTTGTCTCTTAATTATAACCGATCAATACTAAGGGAGCTTTCACTTGTTTGGCTATGATACATCGGTTGCTCCCTTGTATAATTCAAGCAACATTGGGTAGCAGGTAATGAAAAAAGGTGTCGTATGTTGTACCTTCAAATATCAAAGGTGTCGCGTGTTGTACCTTTTCAAATGTTGCTACGGCGGATTCGCCGGGACTTAGGGTTTGTTCTTGAACAAATACAACGGAGTTTGGGGCTGACAAAATTGATTTTATGTTAATATATTTCAATATACTTTCATGTATTTCATTGTATTTCAATATATCTTGCTGTATTTTATGTATTTTATTGTATTCACTGTCTCGCTATATGCCATGAATGTATTCATATATTTTTTTAATTAATATAATTTATGTATTTAGATGTATTCTATAATTTCTCTGAAGATTGCTATACTTTTGGGGTATTTTTCGGTTGAGAATCTTTTTATAATTGAAAATATAATTTTTGTGTGTTATAATTGAGTTTATTGAGTTATATTAGGAGTCTATTGTGTTAATTGATTCACTTTCCATTTTAAAACTAATGTGCTCCCCTATTTCATGCCGTGAATACAGTCGAATACAATAATCAATCCAACTGTAATCCCATGTTTCACTCTATGAATACAGTCGAACACACTCGAACACAACAACTGATCAGCTGAACTCCTTGATTCACGCCTATTTTTGCTATTGTATTCATGAATATTATAACTTAAATATATTAAATATATTTTATGACCATAAAAAAATATATATAATCCGTAATATAATGAATAATATCTATAAATAGCTAATTATTATTAAAAAATAATATTTTTATGAAAATTTCTTATTGTTATATACCTCTACAAAGATTGAGCTCTTCGCTGATCGAAAGGCCCAGGCAGAAAAACACAAGAGACCAATAAAAGCCCAAGAAAGAAAGCCCAATTAGGACTATTTTCGTAATTTCAAGAGTTAGGGTTTCTATACTTAAACCAGATAAGAACTCAGATGCCGTTTGCTGCTTCTTTCACTTTCTCCTCAGCTGGTGCGAAAATCCTAGCGCCTTCAGCAGCAGGTATTTCGATCTCTCCTTTTGTCGTTCATTTGCTTATATTGTAACACTTGGAGCTGAGGTTTTAATTTTCTGCAGTTGGTTTGTGAAATGGCCAAGTCCAAAAATCACACAGCTCACAACCAGTCGTACAAGGCCCACAGGAATGGCATCAAGAAGCCAAGAAAGCACCGCCATTCATCTACCAAAGGGGTATGTAAAAACCCCATCTCTTTTCTTCTTTTAATCTGAACTTGGTATTTATTTATTTATTTTTTTATTTTTTTATTTTGGGGTAAATGTAGATGGATCCTAAGTTCTTGAGGAACCAGAGATATGCTAGGAAGCACAACAACAATAAGAGTGGTGGATCTGCCGATGAAGAGTAAACAAATCACTTAAAAGTAACCATGGCTAGCACTTCTTTTTGAATTTGGGATTTTTTTTCTTGTTTTTGTTATGGAATTATAGTTGTTTTTTACTAGAATGGAACCTAATTTAGTTTGTTATTCTGTTATCTAAACCAGTTATTAGTCTCTTTTAATCAATGACATTGTCTTTGCAGTTTTATTCTGATTACTTTTTAATCACCACTATTCACTACTGATAAGTATTATTCCTCCCTCTTTTTGGATTAGTATGATGTCTCAAATGTCGTTATTTCTACGAACATTTACTGTAGTTTATAGATTTGTCGATGTAGATTTTTGTTTCTGCTTGATATGGGAATGTGTGCGAAGCCACATTGTCACAAGGGTGGTCAACTTAGTCGAAAAATTGCACTGTTCATATAGGCGAAATATTATGTTTTAGAGGTATATAACACATTGAACAGATGTTTTTAGCTGTTTTTTTGGTTGCATTAAAGAGAATGCTAGAGATTGGTTTGTTGGCTGTAGGCTCTGACCTCCTAAGTTTTGGTGACTAAAAAGCAGTTTCCTGTTCCGCTCGATGATTGTCACCTCAAAGTAGGTCATTGTATTGTCACCTCAGAATCATCGTCTCGATGATTCCTCAATCACCCTCACCAACTTGGTTTTAGACTTTTGTGATTTCCTCATATCATCTAAGAATGAAATAACCCCTTCAACGAAATTGTTGTTGATGTTGATAAATTTGATGTTCATTCACTTGAGATCAGTAGTTTGAACTACGGATGTCTCTCCAATTGCTGCCGTGCACCACTCTTCAGTTTTTCATCTAGATGCAATTTCAATGTGAAGATCAATCCAAAAGTACACAGGGGATGGCAAGGTGTTTTGCTTGGAATGAATTGGATGAAAAAATACTCATGTGATTTTTGCTTGGTATTATCTCTACAGGATAAATTTTGTGAATAGTTGTGATCTTTCCTCTACTATAGGAGGCTGTGTTAGCATTGAGAAGTGCTTGTGTTGCACTAAACTATCAAATAAAATTTATTCCAAGTGTTGGATGGATTATGTTGGCAAACTAAAATTCTTGTGGTAAGAGCACGCATTTAGAGTTTGTGACACTGCTCTTAAGGAATAAACTTAAGATGTAGTTCTTTGTTTTTTTATTGTACAAATATCTGGTTGTTTTCTTTTGTTTTTTGAGCAAACAAAGATTACTTGCTTATATATAAGTTTATCGCCATATGTTGAAGTTGTGAGGTTAAGCGCCATCCTACGCGCATCTGATAAGAAATCACTGTTTGTCCTGAAGGCAATTAGATATCAAACAAAAACTACTTTCAGGCTGAAGATGAAACATAAATTAGATTAGTGAAGGGAAAGTTTTGAAGGACAAATAAGAGAAGAAAGACGAAAGTTTTGGACGAGGAGCTTTGATGATGCAAAAGAAGTTAGGATATGCCACTTTGAAATTAAGGTACGAGAGAGGGAGAGCCTTTATAATTATAATTGCAGAAACATGAATTTGTTTGAACACTTAATGAATAATCACCCTGCATCTATAATAGAACTTGTGCCAATTAGTTATTCACGAACATATTATTTGGTTTGACGAGATTAAGAACAAGTTTCTTCCATATCTAGAGCTTTGCAAATAGAGGTAAGCTTCGCAAACCGCTTTCAACTTCGCAAACCAAATCTAGAAACTATTATAAAAACCAATACAAATTATGAACCCTAGAATTGAGAAATATCAACTTAGGGTTTCTAAAGTTAGAAATTGTAGAACATCTGGAATTGATTCTACCCATTATGAATGTATGATAGCTTTGTGCATTGGACCGCCTTAGAGATTGACCTAAGTTGAATCTTTTGGATTGGAGCGACAAAGATATTCATAGTGAAGTGAAGAAATCTGGGTAAGTTGAGACAATATTTTACTAAACTTGTCTACTCAAAAAGTTCATGTTACATAAAGATGTTAAATTATTTAGAATGTTAATGTAGGTTTTGATTAGAGAGAGCAAGCTCGTTTATTTGTCACGACTCAAAAGTACGTGACTGGCACCCGATACAATGTCCAACCCGAGTAGACTAACCCGTGCAAGAATACTCATCTATATGCCTAATAGATGCATGCATAAGTTTTTCTGGAAATACAGTTATTCTAAATGATTAACATTATAAATAAAATAAAATTTTTCGGTTCACCATTTTTGATAATTAAAAATACATAAAGATAGCAATGTCAATTCCATGCATGCCATATGCATAACTCTACATTTAAACCCAAAGGAATGAAACTAACCCGTGCAAGAATACTCATCTATATGCCTAACAGATGCATGCATAAGTTTTTCTGGAAATACAATTATTTTAAATGATTAACATTATAAATAAAATAAAATCTTTCGGTTCACCATTTTTGATAATTAAAAATACATAAAGATCGCAATGTCAATTCCATGCATGCCATATGCATAACTCTACATTTAAACCCAAAGTGATGACAACTCTATGGAATCTCTAAGACACAAGGATAAAATAAATACTTCAGCAATTCCTGACAAAGAAAGCAAGGAAACAACATGATGACTACCTTAGAAATGAAGTGGTGCCTCACCATATATCGGGAAAGAGAGTCATCTTAGCCGTGTTCACTCATCATATATCACACCTCAACCTGAAACATGTAAGTATTTTACCCTATTTGTCCGGACGGCTTTTCATAGTGCCATACGATCGACTTAACCTCATTAATTTAATTAATAATGAATTGCCTTCACAATGAAATTTTTCATCCCACAAACCTCGGCTTAGGCTTGGTATGTGTCCCTATACGAGTATGCATAGTTCCATAATAAGGAACTCAACATTCGAAAAAATCTCAACAGTCTCCACTAGTAATTTATAAAATATTTGATATTTCAAAAATAGATTCATAGCTTAATAGTTTCAAAAGATCTATTTGATCAAATCATGGTATTCATAACTGATCCAACTATTTGAATAAAAATCAAATGAAATCCTTTCTCATTTCATATAGAAGCAACAAAGTGATTTTATTGTGTGTCTTGTACAACTGATATTAGTTGTGTGAGGCATCTTTTTATCTCACGCATTTATGGGCCAATATCTTATACATTTGGGTCCATAAAATTATGTGACCATAAGTTTGTGAGACAAAAAATATGCATCACACAACTAGTATCAACTGTGGGAGGCACAACATAAAAATTTTCTGAAGCACTGTAACGACTCAGCTTTCGTTTTGTGTATTTCAGCTTCGTTGCCTATTTGTTGGTTCATGTATGTTTGTTGTTTTGTAACTTGCAAGGATGGTTGGTTTGGTTTCGGAAAGTTGTTGGAATGAATTGAAAGACTTAGTTTTATTATTGGAATCCTAAGTTATAATAGCTGACCGAGGTTTGACTTTTGAGAAAACAACCTCGAAATGGTATTTTGATGATTTCACTAGTTCGGATGCTGATTTTCAACATAGGTGTCCGAATTTAGTTTGGAAGTTCCTAATTTAATTTTTCTTTAATTATCGAAATTTAAAAATTTAAAGGTTTAGAGAATTAATAAGTTTAGCTCATAGTTGACATTGTGGTTATTGATTTCCGTTTGTGATTTTGAGCCTTGAAATAGGTTTGTGTGGTAATTTAAGACTTGTGTGCAAACTTTAAGGTCATTTCGAGTTAATTAGATGTGGTTCCGCATTAGTTTGGAAGTTTGAAGTTTGATTAGTTCATTAAGTTTGAATTGAGGTCCAATTTGTGGTTTGGATATTATTTTGTGTGATTTGATACATCGTTATAGGCCCGTGTTATATTTTGGGACTGATTGGTATATTGGTCGGAGATCCCGAGGGGCTTGGGTACGTTTGGTATGGATTTTGAATTATTTTGGAGCTGGTTGGCAGGTCTAGTTCTCATACATCGCACATGTGGAGGAAAGATTCACAGATGCGATGCCGCCCCTGTGAAGGGCATGCTTGGGTAGAAGTGCGCAGATGCGTAAGGCTGATCGCACTTGCGGAGGTCGTACCGGCGAGGGCATGCCGCACAGGCAGCTTAGCAGAAGTAGAAACTTGGCTGCAGATGCGGAAGGTCGGGATTTTAGTCGGACTCGGAGAAAGGAGTCTTTTGTCATAGAAAAGACACCGCAAAAGCGGCAAATTTGGTTGCAGAATCGAGAATCGCCGAGGAAAATAGTTTTAATCGAGGGTTTGGCTTCATTTAATTATATTTTGAGATTGGGAGCTCGAATTTGGGTGATAGTTAGGCGATTTTCACCCTCTTGGATTGTGTAAGTGTTCTTAACTCGGATTTGATTATTATTCATAATTCTATCCTTAATTTTGGATTTTGGTTGATGAAATCTAAAAGAGAAAATTGGAGGTTTTGTGAGTAGTTTAGAGAATGAATAATTAGGATTTGAACCCTGATGCATAGTCGGATGGATGAAACTTGTATACTTGGACTTGTATTTGAATGAGTGATCGGGATTTATGACTTTTGTGGGGTTCCGGGGTGCTTGCGGGGGTTGACTTTGTGTTTTTTATTAAAGATCGAGCCTTTATGCCTCAATATTATTTCCTCTAGCATTATTTGATACCATTGTGTGTTACTATACTTACTCGAGCAGTTCGAAGGTCGATTTGCGAAGGAAGGCATTTTTGGAGTATTAAGTTGGCTCGTTTTAGGTAAGTAACTTGTCTAAACTTGATTTTAGGGTAATTTCCTCATTGGCTATGGTATTTGATACATATTGGGATGACACGTGTTCTAAGTGATGAGCGCATAAGCGTACAAAATGGTTATTCATGATCTAGGTAGACCTTAGAACAAAATGCTAAAACTCAAAATAACCGATAGAGTCATTACAATCTTCCAGACAAATATTTGCTCAAAACATAAATGATTGTAAATGCTAGCTCCAGGTTAATTGGATATAGATAGGGATCAACATAAGAGAGCTCGATTTGTTGGGTACTATAGGGAGTCACAGGCTGGTTTCAAACCACAGTCTTCTAGGAAACCAGCTTATCTTGTTAGTAATGCTCCGCCTCAGTTTCGGGGGCCCAAGTATGATCGTTGTGCTTAGTCGAGATCGGGTCAAAGTTTACGGTAACAAATTTCTCAGACTCAAGGGATCTCGAGTCAGATGAGGCCACATTTGCAGCCCTGCAGTTAGTGTGACAAGACACATCCTAGACTATGTCTCTGAGGTACATATTCATGTTATTCGTGTGGGTTTTTTGGCAAGGGGAAGGTGGTAGGACTCAACCTACTAGGTTAGTAGAAACTTCATCATTTACATTGCGCCCTTCAGGAAATGATCTACAGACACCAGCCGATCATGGTAGAGGTAGAGGTAGATGTGGATCTTCTAGTTCAGACGGAACCTAAAACTGCATTTACGCCTTAGTGGGCCGACATGATCTGGAGTCACCACCACACAATGTTACCGGTATATTGTCTGACTCCTCACACCTAATTTATGATGTAAGCCATTGTTGTATCCACGCCAGTTGGTGAAATCGTTATTGCTAAGCAGGTTTATCGAGACTGTGTAGCGGTAAGTTGTAGCCGTCATACCTCAGCCGATCTAGTTAAGCTAAAAATGATGAATTTTGATGTTATCATGGGCATGAATTGGATAACATCTTGTTATGCCATGGTTGACTGTCGCACAAAGGTTGTTAGATTTAAATTTTTTGGGCGAGTCAGTCCTGGAATAGAAGGGTAACACTGCGACCCCTAATGGTATGTTTATTTCTTACTAGAAGACGAGGAAGATTTTTTTTTGTTGCAATAGAGGAGATTTTCATTGGAGTAGTTAAACGAGTTATATAACACATCGGATTTACATAAGAAAAAGTTCACGCAGAGTTAGAGATGTCGATGTAGAACTACTAACTTTTCAGTCTATTCCAGTGGTTAATGAATATCCATATGTGTTTCCTGAAAGAACTCCTAGGTATTCCTTTAGAGAGAGATTGATCTGGTATTGATATGCTTCCAGACACCCAATCGATATCTATACCGACTGAGCTATACTCAGAGGGGATGGCCCTATATGGCATATGTACTTCCAGGTTGTCCCTCGCACTTTTCTGTACTTATCGATTCTTTTGTATGGTATTCATGCCTTACATAGACAGTACATTCTTTTTGTATCGACGCCCCTTTTTATCAGGGCGTTGTATTTCATGCTGCAGGTCCAAGTAGAGAGTCTGACAGGCCATCCCAGTAGGCAGTTGCTCGTGTTCAACGATCGATTGGTAAGCTCCATATCTCCCGAGGTTGGCCGATTTAGAGGTTTTGGTATGATTATGTATACATATATTATGGGTAGGTCAAGGTCCTGTCCCGACCATTTAACAAATGTTATACATTGTTGTATGTCTAGTATATACACACACATCAAATGTTATACTATTAGAGCCTTGTAGACTGATTGTTGCATATCTAATATATTTCGTATGACCTGCCGACCTTGATCTCGCCATGTTGATGTGTGATGTGTTCTTGTGGTCCATGTGTGTAATATCTATATATATATATATATTTTTTTTTTTCCTGTTTCATAATAAATGAGATATTTTTCTTTTTAATCTATTTTAAAATAAATGATATATTTCTAAATTTAGAAATAATTCAATTTTAAATTTTTTATTTTACCTTTTTTGTTTTTAATAAAATTTTTTTATAGCTACGCAAATAATATGACCTCACAAACTTTTTACCCTTGTTGTATGTTGTGGCCTTGTCGACTCTAAATGTTCTTCATATCCATGTAATTTTAGGTTGGTATACTCGGTCAAGTGAAACATGGGGTGTTGGTCTTGCTTCCTGGGTTTGGAACGTGACATGTTATTTAAGATGAAAGTGGTATAATTTTTATCGACGAGGGTGTATATCGATGGAGCTGTGTCCATTTGTGAATTACTAGTGAAAGGAAATAAATGTTTTGGCAGAAAATATTTGTATAATGGAAAAAAATGAGGAGACGCAAAGAAGAAACAGAAAATGAAATGAGAAGGTGGCTGCCCTTTTTAAGTGGCAGTTAAACTTAAAATAGTTAAACAAATTCGGTTTGAAAGTTAAATTAGAGCATGACAAAATGGCTTTCCGCGCACTTCGCCCTAATTAGCAAGTATATGTAAAAAGTTGAGGTTGGGGGCTCTTTCAAACCGCAAAGTTTGCCACGAAGACCGCTTTGCAGTTTCCTAATAACGGACACGTACCTATGTTCTCAGTTCCACGCGTCTTAAGTTTACCTCATAAACCAACTCTTCTACAAACACAAGACTCAGTTCACACTTCTCCTTTCAAAAATGAATAGTAACTTGGAGACTCGATCATTGCTCCATGGCTTTGACAATGGAGGTTTCTTTGATTTGGGACATCCTCTTCTCAACCGTATTGCTGAAAGCTTCGTCAAAGCTGCTGGGGTACTCATATACATGCACGAACTGCCATTTCTGTCCTTTTTAATTTCTTAATTTGTCTTCTTTCTTATTTATTATCAGATTGGTGCTGTTCAAGCGGTTGCTCGTGAGGCTTATTTCACTGCTTCTGAAGGTGAGCCTACTTTTTATTTATTTTATATTTTTTTCACTTGAGTGCAAGTTTTTCAGATTTTATAGAGTAGTTGAAATTGAATGGATCTTTTAGGTGCAAGTGGAGATAGTACCAACATACCACCAGAGATCACTGGTCCCAAGAAGAATCGATTTCCAGACCTTAGAGGTAAATATCCTACTGTATTTCACTCATACATAGTATATATATATATATATATATATATATAATATATATATGTTCCTAGTCTATGTTAGTTGAAATTAGATGTATGTGTTCATTCGTTTTAACTAGATATGTCAATGTTTCAACTTTACGTGAAAAGTTTTGGGGTTTGGGTCTATCTAGAAACATTGCACCGGTATGACTTTAGCTAAGATCCATGATTATTGAGATGGGTAATTGAATTGTGTTTAAAGCTATTCTTAATGCCTGATTGTGTAAATATTATTGTTATCTGATTGTGGAAATATTTTTTACATCATCACTCCATTGAGAGAACTTAAAACTCTTGCTGCATGGTTTGAGTTGTTAAAAACTCAACTGTATCGAACTAACTTAAACTCTAACTGCATAGAACTCAAACTCTATATACAAAACCAAAGGTGATATGCAAATTTGACCATAACTAAAATACGATCTCATCTTATATATGGTAATGAAAAGTGGAAAGAAATTTTTTGGTATCTGATGGTCAAAGCTTAGAAAAGTATCCATCTTTACATTTGATTTTGTAAATCATAATTACTACTTTCTAGAACTTCTAGAGGAATATCTATTGAGAACAGAATAGTGACTAAGCTATAGATATTACATACCAATTTTATTTTTGGCATAAATTTCTAATGGACTTCGTCACCCATTTTCAACTTAAAAAGGTGAAAACAATTAATAAATCGACCCTGCTTCGTAAATTCAATTGTTCTTTCATGTGACATTGCTTCTACATTTTTAAGGCATGGTCTGATTTAAAGTTAAAAAAAAAATCAAATGAAATTATGATACTGAAAAAATTGGGGTTAAGTGTCTTTTTGTGCATAAAGGAAGAATACACCCTTAGATATAATGAAAATGTGGAACATGCATTTGTCTACTTGTTGTCGTGAATCAAGATATTCTCATTAGATATAAGCCATTGCCTTTTCAGTGCAGGGGATTTACTTGAATGGTAGGTACTGAAATAAGCTGTAGAATACTGTGGAACTTTCACATACAAACTTTTTTGTTTAAACCTAGTCCGATACATCATCGGAGTTATATGTTGTGGATACATAAGCTATCAGATTATTCATTTTTATTGTAATATTTAATGCAGGGGAGACTAACAGAAAGTCAATTGAGGCCCTGGTAAGGCGATTCAACTTTTTTGCATCTTGTGGTTTTTCTGATATGTTAATGCAACCAATAAACCCTCCCTCTCCACCTCAGAATGAAGAAGAAAATAACAATGTGTGTAAAGTTGAAGATCATGAGGTAGTGGATTACCTAGTTTGTTGTTGATTGAACCACACCTTGATGTGGGGATGGAGAAATTATGGATGGTTGTAAATGATTGCTTTTCATTTGTAAGTGGATACGTTGAAGCTTTGTTGAACAGTCTAAAATTATCTTTTGCAATCTTTTCAGGTAAAGAGCACCGGAAAAGAGTCTGTTCAATGGGGTGAGCCTACTATCTCAGTTTTCACTAGGAAGAAAATTATTTTATGCCATAATTTTATTATTGTTCGCCTCAGGTGGATGGTAGGGGAGTTCTTCTGGTCGTGAAAGAATGTCATACATTGCTTTCATATATTGTGTGTGTACTTTGCCTCTGAATGTTGCACTTGAAAGTTTTAATTCACTTCTGCAGGACTAGCTGCAGGGATGTACTCTGGTCTTACTTATGGATTGAAGGAGGCTCGTGGAGTCCATGATTGGGTCCGTTTTCCTTCCTATTGATCTATGTTTCCCCTGTTGGCAAGTTGTTGCTCATTTACTGGTGAAAATGTATTTATTCATTCTTCTGTCTGTCCCGAGAATTAGTTGGTTCGCATGGTAGCAAACTCACTTGGTTTATTTTCATTTCAAAGGCGACTTAAACCTTCTTGATTGTTTGACTCGAGTCGATTCATAGGGGTTCATTGCGAAAGAATTTTGTCTTCATGTACCGGGTGTCCTATTTTGGCGGTGAACACTTTGTTCTAGTACATATGTTTTTGGTAGAGACACTGTATTGTAAGAATTCAAATAGTTTTGCGTTGGCTCTCAACCTACCCCAACTATTCTCCTTTATCCAGGCCTAGCGCTGGCAGTGTATGACTCATACAGGCAGTTCGGAAATAGTGCCGAGTCACTCGCCATCTGATGCAAGTCGGGGGTGTAATAGTAGTTGTGTGTATCTTTTGTGGACTATTGTTGTTGTTGTTGTTAAATATTGCAAGATTTTTGTTCCGCAGAAAAATAGTGCTTTGGCGGGAGCAATAACTGGTGCGGCTTTGGCTTTGACACTGGAGGATTGTTCTCATGAACAGGTGGTGCAGTGTGCTATTACAGGAGCTGCTATCTCCAGTGCCGCGAATCTTCTTAAAGGAATATTCTAGGCTGATAGTAGAATTTGTTTTAACTGGAGACTTGTTACTACTTTGTTCCAATGGCGTTTTAACTTTTATATACATGGATAATGCTGCTTTCGAGTCTACTTTGTGGCACTTTTTGTGCTTATTATTTGGGTAAATTTTAAGGTTTTGAGGCAAAATAATAGTATTGATGTCTCCCATTGGGAGAGTTGTGGATGGGTTAGCTTCTTTCACGGCTATCGTTGAATAAGATTACAGAACAGATGAATGCATGGGACTGGGACTTGGATGAACCGTCTTGGGTGGCATTGTCGAATTTGGCCTAGTGTTTAGCGAAGCTGGTTGAAAGTTGGTCTTGTTAATAAGAAGTCAGCATCACTTTTTATATTAAGAAGGAAAAAAGAAATAGCACTATTGGCTGCCATGTCAAGGTGCTAAAATGGGACGTCCAATTGGTTAAATGCCAATTTTGGTAATACAGTAGAAATGTTGGAGTGGTATAGTTCGTCTCTTCATTTTTGTATTTTTGGTTGCTTATCTAATGATTTTGGATTTTATTCTGTGTTAGGATAATATTATAAAACATGAATTTTTGTTGTAGTATTTTTTATAGAAATAATTTTTTGTTTATTTATTTATTTTAATAAAATTTATTTGAATTATATGTTTGTCTATGTGTTATTTGTTTATTTATATAATAGATTATTTGGTGTAGAGTTTAGTTTATCATCGGTTCTAATGACCGATTGGATAAATCATACGGTTGTAACATAAGATTAAAGACTAAATTACTTTCCGTACTAGTACATTTTGGATGCTAATTTTTTAGTCCGTATTTATTCTTTTGGTTTTAATATAACTATTGTTTGTTATGTTATTTATTGTTTTAATTCAAAAGTAAGATATTATGAGTTAACAAGTTTAGTAAATTTGACAATAAAAATATACATTAACGAAATAATAATTTATAAATTTTTTTCTGACACGAAAATTTGAAAGAAGTAATTAATAAATTAAATTATCAATAATGTAATTTAATTGATTAAATATATGAATCATAAGATAAGCAGTTAAATAAGATTTTAAGAAAGAATCGAAATTGAATTAAGAAGTACAATTATGAAATTTTTAATAGAATAATTTATAATTTATTATGATAGATATTAATTTCATAGTTTGTAATTTTGTGAATTAAATTATGTAGTATTTACTGTGCTTAAATAATAGGAATCAGGACTCTTTTTTGGTGCAGTAAAAGATCAAACATGTTTTGAAAAAGAGTGTGCGCGTGTGAGAATTTTCCTACGTAGGGTGCTTTTTGTCTATTTTTTTTCTTGAAATTTTTTCCCACTAAATTTGTTTTTCGAAGATTATTTGAATAATACAATAGAAGATTGCGGGATGTTTTGAGGTCTTGATCGTGTTATTGATATCGTTCTCATTGAGTTGCTTCGGAACTAAAGATTGACGTGATAAACGTACTTAATTTACGTTTCGAAATGTTCGTGCAAACTTCATGTGTGCTAGGTATTTAATTTACGCATGAATTTAATAATAAAATTGCTTTATTTAATTCAACTGGAACATAAAGACACGGGATAAAAGAAGGTTTTCTCCTAGGTTAGAGATATTTAATTGAATTAATTCATCGAATCTTTCACATACAAAGGCGGAAAAAATCTCTGTTTGGATCGATTTTATGAAAGCGAAGATCGATGAAACTGCGGAGAATTTCGGTTCGCCACTCTATTGAGCGTCGAACTCCCATGAGCTTGAAGCTTCTCTTCAATGATAATATGAAGGAAATCAACAATCTCTTTCATCAGTCCCACTTAATGTTGAAACCAGTGAAAGATAGAGTTTTTGTTTTTACCGAAATAGTTTTAGCTTGTCAAACTTTTCTTTCTTTATAAGAAAAATTATTTGTAAATTAGATTTTTGATTGGTCGACGAAAGCAAGTTTAGTGAAGGAAAAGATGAAAGAGATGGAGTCTAATATTATGGGTATAGCGACTACAACGAAATTAACACAGAACAATCGATATTTGATAAAATTGCAAAATAACCAAAGTAGTGCAGCAACATTGATACTTCTCTTGTTTGACCAAACTATATTGGCAACTTTACACAGCTACTCCTTTTTTCACCCCATTCCCAAATTTCACGCCCTACTTCTAACCTCTAGCCGGTCAGTCATATCCGTTCACTACTTTTAGTTTAATTTTTGCCTATTTTCTGTTTTTTTAATTCATTATAGAATATTTGGGAAAGTAAATGTGACTTCGCACGCTCTTTGTCTCATTTTTTATATTTAATTTCTCTTTCGTGTTTTCCTTCTTAGGAAAATGAAGTGACAATATGCTTAAAGATAAAGGGCCGAATATATCTCTACTTTCACATATTATATACATTTAACTTGGGGTGGCTCAAATACATGTGGGACAAAATTTAATATGAGACCTAAATTTTAAAAGGAAATTATAAGATCAAGTTTTATATGAAATCTAAAATCTTCTAACTTTTTTAGATATAAAGTTGTTAATAATCTTTTTAGATTTGATTTTTTCTAATAATTTTTTTTCAATTGATATTATAGACAATTCATTTAGTCTTCCTTGATATATTGCTGATTTAAATAAGAGCAATAGAAGTATAGACTTATTGGAAGCTTAAAAGTATTGTTGAAATACTTAAACTAATAAAATCTTGAAGAAAGAATGCGAGTAAAAATAATAAAGAGAAAGACAAAGAATACGTCGAATTTTGAAATATGAAGAGATTGGGAAAAAGAAAGATTGGCTTGAACAAATTAAGAAACAGATAGTAAAAATTTCACACGTTATCTAATAAAGGAGTAAAAAAAAGTAGAACGTTGAAAACTATTCATCTACCTATTTTTAAGTAAGTCAAACTATTACATTATTTATAAATATATAAAGAGCTTTATTTCTTTTTATACTAAAAACTCTATTGTTATGCTATAGGTACTAAACATTATTTTATAAATACCTATAAACCTATTACTTTTTAAAAATCGGGCCCCTCAAATTTGGGGGCATAAGGCATAAGCCTTACCTCTTATAACATTAGAGCGGCCTTGCATTAACCTCCTTATACTATACAGTCCAAATTATCCTTACCATTATACTATTCAGTCAAATTTACCCCTATCATTAGCAAACTTTTAAAAATTAACCCTTAGTTCGTCAAATAACTCAGAATCTCTCAAATTATTTTAAATAAGTCTTTATTCTTCAGCTTGATCCATTATTTTTGAAGTAATTGGTAATTTACCTACTTTTTTAATTGGAAAAAAATAAGAGAAAGAAATATTAAAATAATATAACAGTTAGTAAACAAAGTATAGTAAATTGAAGAATCAAAATTACATAGCTTGTATAGATTTTAAAAGTATTTACAACACCCCAACTTTAAGGAATTCGTTGTACTAAAGGTATGGAGACTTTGCAAGTATTGGTGATAGAAGTTGAAGTTCCTTGGGAACTTTACATTATTGAATTCAACTTTGCTTTGATCAAATGCTTACACATTGAGCATCTTAAGTTAGTCGATCAAACTGTACATTGACCAGACAATAACAAAGTATATTCTAATATACACGTACATACACGATGAGTAGCTGCATATGCTACACAACAAATAGACCCATTGAATTCTACGGTGTGTATATGATTGATAAATAATTAATTTTTTAAATCGATGCCAAAACCATTATTACAAGAAGAGAAGTAGGTGGATTGGTAATTTAAAATTGTCACGACCCAAAATCCTAACCTGTCATAATGACACCTAACGTGATACTAGCAAGCCGATATTTTTTAATATTTCCAACATTTAACAGAACATGAGTTAAAGCAGTTTTTAAATAATAAAAGTTCTCATAAATGGGGTAGAAAACCCAAAACATAATGCGAAAATTCCAACATCGGGTGTCACAGATTTCATGAGCATCTATACATCACAAGTCTGGAAAATATTGTCTATGATTTTATGGAACTAAATATAATAAGAGAAAAGATAGAGAATGAGAGAAAAGGTCTGCGAAAACGTCGGGCAACTACCTTAAAATCTCAAAACGATCAACTATGCAAAGGAATCACCCACTGTGTTCGAAAACACCTAGATCTGCACACGAAGTGCAGGGTGTAGTGTGAGTATAACTAACTTAGTAAGTAACACGAATAAATAAAAAAATAAAAGTAATGACGAGCTTTACAATTATAGTAATTTCAACATAGGAAGGTAGGCATGCTTTCAAGTTCGACAATTTAGGCCAAATCAATTACTTCATTCCAAGTAAGTGAAACAGAATATAATATCTTTCAAAAATTTAAAGACTGTGATATATGGCAGCTAAGTGAAATAGTAATAAGATCAAATGCATCCTTGAAGAGTTCAAAACACACACTTAAGTTATGCTCGCTAGTCGAATATAGTATAATATAATATCGTCTCCACATGGATTTAAGTTAGACATTATTCTTGTAGTTTCTAGCTTGATTGATATCCAAGAGAATCAACAGATGAGAGTTATATGATTAATACGAAAATTAACTAAGAATCTAATGTAATTGACTAATGACAATCAAAACAACGAATATGCAGAGAAGGTTATCAGTAGGAGAAAATAGGATTTAAATAGGATATGTGCAAGATAATTATTTGGGATCTAACTCTAGATAATTCACTTCTAATATCCAAGCGAGTCTCTTGAATTCACTCAATTATTAGTTCAAACGTTTGATATAAACTCCTCTCTCGATTAAGTCTCAACCGCGCTTTACCAAGTTAAGCTATGTGAAGATATGCTAGAATGCGTAGTTGATTGGTCTTTAGAACAACCTCTCTCGATTATCCTCCTGATAGGTTTAATCAACAATTCAACTAGCCTATTTCGATTACAAAAATGAACTACTTTAATCGTATAAAAATACAAAAGCTATAGTTAATATACTGACCCCCACAAAAAGACAAGAAAAACTCCGCAAAAACCATCATAATCGTATCTCTAGAACTCAAGATATGCTCAAAATACCAAAAGAACGCAGTCTGATTTTTTATACATAGGGATTTTCACTGTTGTGAAAAAAAATTCGCTCCTATCCATTTCTACCTATCATTTATGCTTTTGCGGACTATTTCTTGCACCTGCGGGTCGCAGGTGCAGACCCAAATTTGCATCTACGAAGCACTAGCACCGGTTCTCTTCTTCGACACTAAAACAAGCATAACTCCCTCATACGATGTTCAGATTCGACAATTTTTTTTTCCACGGCTCTGTAATTATGAAACGGGTCTAATGCTTTAATCAAAATAGAAACTAGAGCTCATTTTCATAATGTGATACCATTTATGCTGGAAGAAACGACGTCGAAACATAAAAAACGAGTGCGATACAACTCAAACCTATCTGATACTCACCCGAGCCCCTTAAAACCCCGTCCGAGCATATGAATAAGTCCAAAAATATAAAATTGACTTGATAGAGGCCTAAAATTACATAAAACAACATCATAACTATAAACCGTATCTCAAATCAAACTTAATAAATTTATGAACTTTTAACTTCTACAACTCGCGCCTAATCATATGAAATCAACCCAGGATGAAGTCAATTTTGCATGAAACTTCTAAATGATACAATTGAGCTATACCAACTCCCAGAATCAAAATTCGGACACGATATCAATAAAGTCAACTCCCGGTCAAACCTCTCAACCTTCCAAATCTTCAACTTCCCAACTTTTGCCAAAACGCATCAAATCAACCGACGAACATCCGAATCTAAATATGGACACACACCTAAGTATTAAATTATCATATGAAATTATTGGAATCATGAAAATATCATATTTGATTCATCTTTACAAAATTCAAACTCCGATCAATACTTTTCAGTTAAATTTTTAAAACAAGAATTCTTCTTCCAAATCAATTCCGAATCATCGGATAAAATCGAACTTGACCACACACATAAGTAATAATGCATAACATAAAGGTACTTGAGATATTAAGCCACCGAATGGTACACGAATTCTCAAAATGAATGATCAGGTCGTTACAGTATGATTGTGATTTGTAATATTGGCACGAGATGCCAAGTGATTAGGGTTTGTGATTTGGATCCCCGTGACTTGTGATTATGAGGTGTGGTGCCTCAAAGAAATTCTTATATTAACCTTGTGTAAAAGCGGTTATTTTATTAGTTGTTACTTGTTCTTCCCTTACTTGGTTTTATCGGACTTTAACTGTATTCTACTTTTTTACGATGTTATTACTTGTTGCTCTAGTTCTTATTGTAAGTTTATAATATTATTCTAGCCATGTTTATATTTACACCGTTCCTGTTAGTTTTATATTTATATTTGTAGGTTATTATGTTTAGTAGGTTTTTTAACTATTCTCGACACTATTCCACCGAAGTTAGTCTTGATGCTTACTAGGTACCAATGTGGTGTATATAAGCTACACATTCTGTACATTTCTATGCAGATCCACGTACTTCGTGTTAGAATATACGCTTAATGCTAGAGGGGGGGTGAATAGCGTTATAATAAAAAACAATGTAAATTTGCGGAATTAAAAATTGTAGAAATAATGTAAGTGCAGTAACTAAAATGATAAGGAGAGAACACACCGGATTTTATCCTGGTTCACCACAATGTGTGGTTAGTCCAGTCCCCGAGAGACTCTCTCGAGTTTTACACTAACTTCATTAAGCTTATGGGTGCCTAACAAACCGTTACAATTGCTCGTAGATATACACTCTACAAGACTTCAACCTGCTCGAGGATACCGCACCTCAAGACTTCAAACCAAGGAACTACTTTTCCTTCTTACAACAAGGGATTAGAATATCCCTTCAAGTGTGTACAAACACTTAGCACTCAAGACAAGACTCTCTTAATAGAGTAGATATGAGTAAAAACAATACGCTCAAGAACACAACAATTTCGTCAAGAGTTTGGCTCTCAAAAACTTATGAAATGAATATAAAATGATTGCAAAGAGAGTATGTAAGCTTTAGCAAGAATGTAATAAGTTGTTATGCTTAGAAGAGTGATTTTGAGTTGTATTTTTAGTGCTCAAAACACCCAAGACCGTTGCTTAATTGCCAATCATAAATTGCTGATTTTGTGCTAGGATAATTGATTATCTGATTCTGTATAATCAATTATCTGCCAACGTTCAAAAATCAATCCCAGATTTCAAGCAGAATAATCGATTATCCAAATCGTATAATCGATTACCTGACAACGTTTAAAAATCAATCCCCGATTTTATGCTTAACATAATCGATTGTCTGATTGTACATAATCGATTATTTTTCAGTGTTTGAAAATACTTTGGCAACGGTCTTTAATATAATCGATTATCAAAAAACCATAATCGATTATTTTGCTACTTTGTAAAATCTGATGCTCACTGTCTCAACATAATCGATTAGTCTAAGGCACATAATCGATTATCTTGTAACTTTAAAAAAAACTGGTGAACACTGCCTTATCATAATCGATTAAGGTACATAATCGATTATCTTTCAGCTTTGTAAAATCTGGTGTACATTGCCTTAACATAATCGATTATCATAAGGTACATAATCGATTTTGTTTGTCCAGATTTGAAAGACATGTTTAGAAATCATTTTGGTTAAAATGAAATGTTTGAAAATCATTTTGCTTAAAATTAAAGATGCATGGTTTGATAAAAATGATTTTACGAGAGAAGCCAAGTCTTGAATCAATTGTCGGATCAAGATCACAATTATAGAACGACTCATGTATAACTTTGTTGCTTTACTTAATCTTGGTCTTTGTTTCTCTTGTGCTTGGACTTCGGCATATGTTAATGTTCCGTTCACGTTGGTTTGTCATTTATCAAAACCTTCAAATATGAACACACTTTTAGTTTAGTGACTTGAGAACGTGTTTCAGCACTTCGGAGCGAGCTGGTCATTATAGTTGATTGTGAGATACGACAAAAACTTCAACGTATACCTGCTATTGCGTTCGCATGCCTCGAAGTCACTTTTTGAAGCTTACTTTGTTCTATTTTCTATTCCGGAATACTTGTACTTAGAGAGTGGAACTCAAAAGATCTTATGACTTGTACTATCGGGTTTGGCATGTTATATATCTACTTGGGATTGTTGGCTCTGTATAGAAATTTCTTGTTTTTGTTTAATAGTCATTTAGTCAATTGGTTAAAATTGGTTAAGTGTTAGGCTTACTTAGTCTTAAAGACTAGGTGTCACCACAATCCTAAGGAGGGATTTTGATTCAAGACATATTTGTTGCATATCATTAATACGTGTTATAATGGAGTTAGATGTCGTCTCGGACGAACGTTATCTTTAAAATAATTTTCAACCATACAATCAATTAAAATTTTCCGTAAATTTTATTTAAAGTCGGTTTAAAACGAAAGTAGTTTGTGAATATTTCAAACAGAATATTATTTCTCCACAATGAAATTGAATATGCAAATATTTTGACACATTATGGGTAAATTGTAACGGCCCGACCGTTGTTTTGAGTTTTTGTACTTTTATCGCCAGTTCTCGGGCATGAAATATCCTGTGTAATGTATTATATCTTATGTAGATTGTTGGTTTTGATTTTCAGGAAAATTTGGAATGAATTTGAAAGAATAGTCTCAACTGATAGCTTTGAATTTGAAAGGCATGACCAAGAATTGACTTATTTGTATATGAGCTCGGATCGGAATTTTTATGATTTGGTTAGCTTTGTTGGGTGATTTATGACTTAGAAGCCCGGTCAGAATGCATTTTAGAAGTCTGTGGAAGGATTTGGCTTAAATTGGCAAAGTTAGTATTTTAGCAAATTCCGGTTGATAGTTGAGATTTTGATCCGAGGGTCGAATGAAATTTTAAGAGTTGATGTAGCTTCATTATGTCATTTTGATGTATGTGCAAAATTTCAGGTCATTCGGACGTGGTTTGGTTAGGTTTTTGATTAAAAAAGTATTTAGGAAGTTTTTGAAAAACTTAGGCTTGAATTCAATGTGAATTGATGGTTTCCAGTGTTGTTTGAGGTGTTTTGATGATTGAAACAAGTTTTAACGAGGTTTTAGGATGTGTTAGTTCTTTTGGTTGAGGTCCCGGGGGGCCTCGGGTGAGTTTCGGATGGTCAACCGGGTCATATTCTATGTTGAAGAGTTGCAGAAATTTGTCTCAATAGTTGCAACAATTTATCTCTTCGCGTTCGCATTAGCGTCTTTGCATTCGCGAAGAGTAGGCGGAGATAGGTGTGAAATTTTATTTTGCGTTTGCGGGGTAGGCATCGCGTTCGAAATGGGTGTGATCTCAGTGCATCACATTTGCAGGTGTATTGTCTGTAGAAAATCATTCTATCTATGATATGTGTGCTTTGGTTGTATTAGCATGATTTTCAGGTATAGGTTTTGATGAATGACAAACAACGAAGTCGATGAATGACAAACAATGAAGTCAAGTGTCGAACAAAGTTATTATATGACAAACAATCAAGATTGAATGCCGAGAAGCATATTGATGACGGAATTGCATAGACAAGCCAAAGACGAGCTCAAAAGTTCAAGACCGAAGACCCAAGGCGTAGGTCGTTAGGTAGAACAAATGTAAGAGCAACGTTTAAAGTTATCTCGTCTTTTGGCTCAACAATAGGTCATCATAAATATGCATAAAATCATTTTATCAAATCATATTTCAAATACTTCAAACAAAATGATTTCAAACATTTTCATTTTAGCCAAAATGAATTTTAAACATGTCTTTCAAAGCTGGACAGCAATAATCGATTATGCTTATTGTGATAATCGATTATGTTAAGACAGTGTAAATCGGAATTTCCAAAATAGCACAATAATCGATTATCATGTATAACATAATCGATTATCTTGTATCCGTTGCCAAGTTTTTTAAACACTGTAATAGAATAATCGATTATGCATATATGATAATCGATTATCCAGCATAAAATCAGCTTCTGATTTTTGAACGTTAGAGCAAATAATCGATTATCTAAATCCAATAATCGATTATCCTTGCATAAAATCAGCATATTTGATTGTCAATTAAGCAACGGACATACACCCTCTAACCCCTATAAATAGAGGTCTTTTGAGCTGAATTGAAAAACACAACACCTCTCATTATTCATATACATATTGATATCATTTGTGCATCATTATAGAGCTTTTGTTGAGCCAGTTGAGAGACAACTTTGAGTTGTTCATAGAGCTAATATTGTATCTCTTTATCTACTCTTTTGAGAGCGTTCTTGTTGTAAAAGAGAAAGGTGTTTGAGAAGACCATATCTTCTCATTGATTGCCGGGTTTGCTAAGTACCCTCAATCTTAGTGGTCGAAGTCTTGTGGTGCGGTATCCACGAGAAAGGTGAAGTCTTGAGGTGCGGTATCCTCGAGCAAGTTGAAGTCTTGTTGAGTGTACATCTACGAGCAAGTGTAACGGTTTATTAGGCACCCGTAAGCTTAACAGAGTTAGTGGAATCTCGAGAGAGTCTCTCGGGGACTGGACTAACCACAAGTTGTGGTGAACCAGGATAAATTCGGTGTGTTCTTTCCTTACTATTTTAATTACTGAATTTATTTTATTCCTGCAATTTTAATTCCGCAATATTTATCAATATTCTCGTCCCGCACTATTCACCCTCCCTCTAGTGTCGGGCATAAATCCTAACAATTGGTATCAGAGCCTAACTCTCTGAAAGCCTTAACCGGTTGAGAGAACGATATATATTTTTTTGTTGAGAATATTGAACGCAGGAATGATGAGAGAAAGACTCTCCCTATAGGCCTCCACTATTTGACGGAACAAATTACACATATTGGAAAGAGCGGATGAGAATCTTCATTCAATCAAATAACTTTCGCTTGTGGCAAATCATCAAGAACGGTGAACAAATGCCAACAAAGAAAGTTGGGGAAACCACGGTTCCAAAGGAGGAAGATGAATATGATGCCGAGGATATCAAGAAAGTTGAAAACAACGCCAAGGCTGTTAATATATTATTTTGTGTAGTGAATCTAGATGACTATCGAAAGATTTCTTGTTGCACAACCGCCAAGGAGATGTGGGATAAACTCGAGATTACTTATGAAGATATGCCTCAAGTCCGAGAATCTAAAGTTGATTTTCTAACACATGAATATGAACTCTTTTGAATGAGGGAGAATGAAAGTATTGATATTATGTTCGAACGGTTCTCAATGATCATCAACGATCTCCATGCTCTCGGAAAAGTATATTCGAACAAAGATCTAGTTCGAAAAATCTTGCGGAGTCTCACTCCCGAATGGCGATCCAAAGCCAATGCCATCCAAGAGTCGATAGGAATCACGGATGTCACAATTGATGGACTACGAGGTAACCTCAAAACTTATGAAAGTACGATTCTTAATTCTTCTTTTGGAAACAAGAAAAATTCGTATACTGCCTTCAAAGCCTCATCCTCTAAAAGAGAAGAGGTAAGTGATTCGGATAGCGATGATGATAATATTTCCAATGCCTTGATCCAAAAATTTTATAAGTTTATGAAAAAGGAAATAAAGAAGGAAGAACCAAGTCCTTCATGCCATAAGTGTGGAAAACTTGGCCACACCGAGTCACATTGTCCAAAACCCAAGGACAAGAAAAAGAAGAAACACCAAAGGCGCGTGACATGGGATTCGGACAGCTCGGGCGATGAAACTGTCGCATTATGCCTCATGGCCAACGAGGAAGAAGAGGTAAGTAATTCTAACTCTCACTCGTTTGAAGAAATGCAAAATGTCTATGATGAATTATATGGTGAATTTATTAGAGCATCCAAAACCATAAAAGAATTGAAGAAAACAATTTCTTTGAAAGAAAAAGATTTTGAAAAACAACTTTCTTTAAAAGAAACAGATTTTGAAAAATTGACTCGTGATAACGAGGTTTTAGAAGAGAAAAATAAATTTTTGGAAAATGACAGTTTTGATCTTAGAAATAAGATTAAGGAAATGAATGAAGCCTCTTCAATTGATCAAAGTTCAAATTGTTCTTCTTGTAAGTCTTTGAAAATAGAGAACATAGAACTTAGGAATACACTAGAAAAACGTAGTGTTGATAATCCTAAAACAATTGAAGAAACTAAAAAAGGATGATAGAAATGAAGTTGGACCATCTAGAAATAATTCTAGGAATCGCAACACTTCTAGGAATAACGACTTTAGATCACCTAGAACGTTTTTGGCTCAACCAAGACATATGCACAACCCGAATGTTATATGCCATTATTGCAACCGGGTAGGTCACATAGCACCCGTATGTTTTGCAAAACATAGAGATTTATCATTTGGCTATGATTATTATTTGCCTAACCCCCAAGGACCCAAAAGTGTTTGGGTACCTAAAAATTATTTTTAGGTACATTTGAAGGTGTGCTTGAAGACTACAATGTTGTAGTAGATGCACCAAGCACGAAACCTTATTGCATCAAGGGGGAACATTGGTTAATTATCAATTTTTATAAAATTCTAATTGTTGATATATGCTAACAATTGGTATATTTTTGCTAAAAGTTGATTCTTGTTTGGATGATTATAACTCTTGACGTGTTAAGAATAATAGTTGATATGTGTTTTACGATTAATATATTCTTGTTAACAATTGGTATTAATTATTTTTGTTGATTCATATTTTTATAACGTTTATCTTAAATAACAATTGGTATCAATTATTTTTGTTAAAAATAATGACTGATCCATGTTTTGATGAATAATAGTTATTTTTTTGATAAAAACCAAATTGTTGATATGTATTAACAATTAGTATCTTTTTGATAAATATAACATTTGAAATGTTTGTCTTGTTTAACAGTTGGTATGTATTAACTGTTAGCATGTTTATTTTGCTTTTCCTAACAGTTGGTAACCAATTGATTTTATCATGTTTTTTATAACAATTGGTATCATTTTGAAAATAATGATTATATTTTTCTAACAGTTGGTATATTAGCTAAAAATAACCTTTGATATGGTTGTTATACTTTTACTAACAGTTGGGAAAAAATCATGTTGATATGATTTTTTAACTATCGTCAATGTATATTCCTCATTGTATTTACTATCTTATATTTGACACTAACAATTGATATACCCAAAAGGGGGAAGTGTCGAAAGGGGATAATAGCCTTTGTATACTCTCTTTTTGCTAATGCCAAAAGGGGGAAGAGTTTAGGTGATATGCATCATATAAGGGAGAATGTATCTACGTAATAGTATGCCTTATTTGAGGGGGAATTATCATTAAAGGAAATTGTTTGCATGAATTGTATGTTGAGATATAGCATGAATTTAGGGGGAATCCGATATGCATATCTCCTGTTGTTTGTCATTATCAAAAAGGGGGAAATTGTAGAAAATCATTCTATCTATGATATGTGTGCTTTGGTTGTATTAGCATGATTTTCAGGTATAGGTTTTGATGAATGACAAACAACGAAGTCGATGAATGACAAACAATGAAGTCAAGTGTCGAACAAAGTTATTATATGACAAACAATCAAGATTGAATGCCGAGAAGCATATTGATGACGGAATTGCATAGACAAGCCAAAGAAGAGCTCAAAAGTTCAAGATCGAAGACCCAAGGTGTAGGTCGTTAGGTAGAACAAATGTAAGAGCAACATTTGAAGTTATCTCGTCTTTTGGCTCAACAATAGGTCATCATAAATATGCATAAAATCATTTTATCAAATCATATTTCAAATACTTCAAACAAAATGATTTCAAACATTTTCATTTCATCCAAAATGAATTTTAAACATGTCTTTCAAAGCTGGACAGCAATAATCGATTATGCTTATTGTGATAATCGATTATGTTAAGACAGTGTAAACCGGAATTTCCAAAACAGCACAATAATCGATTATCATGTATAGCATAATCGACTATCTTGTATCCGCTGCCAAGTTTTTTAAACACTGTAACAGAATAATCGATTATGCATATCTGATAATCGATTATCCAGCATAAAATCAGCTTCTGATTTTTGAACGTTAGAGCAAATAATCGATTATCTAAATCCAATAATCGATTATCCTTGCATAAAATCAGCATAATTGATTGTCAATTAAGCAACGGACATAAACCCTCTAACCCCTATAAATAGAGGTCTTTTGAGCTGAATTGAAAAACACAACACCTCTCATTATTCATATACATATTGATATCATTTGTGCATCATTATAGAGCTTTTGTTGAGCCAGTTGAGAGACAACTTTGAGTTGTTCATAGAGCTAATATTGTATCTCTTTATCTACTCTTTTGAGAGAGTTCTTGTTGTAAAAGAGAAAGGTGTTTGAGAAGACCATATCTTCTTATTGATTGTCGGGTTTGCTAAGTACCCTCAATCTTAGTGGTTGAAGTCTTGTGGTGCGGTATCCATGAGCAATGTGAAGTCTTGAGGTGCGGTATCCTCGAGCAAGTTGAAGTCTTGTAGAGTGTACATCTACGAGCAAGTGTAACGGTTTGTTAGGCACCCGTAAGCTTAACGGAGTTAGTGGAATCTCGAGAGAGTCTCTCGGGGACTGGACTAACCACAAGTTGTGGTGAACCAGGATAAATTCGGTGTGTTCTTTCCTTACTATTTTAATTACCGAATTTGTTTTATTCCTGCAATTTTAATTCCGCAATATTTATCAATATTCTCGTCCCGCACTATTCACCCCCCTTCTAGTGTCGGGCATAAATCTTAACATTGTCGTGTTCGTGAAGGGTCACTCAGACAAGCATCACGTTCGCGAGTCCAGTACGCGATCGCGTAGAAGGAAAATGTGGTCAAGGTAATATGTGCATCGCGAACGCAATAGTTGGATCGCGTTCGCGAAGAAGGAATTCTAGAGTTGGGTAGAATGTTAAAATTTCATTTCATCCGCGATGTTGGGTCATTTTTCCTCCATGATTGATCATTTTGAAAGATTCTTGGTGGAGATTAAAGAAGGATTCAAGGGGAATCGATTGGAGGTAAGATTTTTGAACTTACAACTCGTTTTTATTGTGAAACCACCTAGAAATTTATGGAAACTAAGCCAAAAATTGAAGAACTAGGGCTTAAGATTTTGAGATCTTAAATTGGGATTTGAGGGGTCATTTGGACTCCGATTTTGGTGTTCTTTATATGCATAGACTCGTGGCGAGATAAGGAACCCGTTGATGTGAAAATGTTTGAGTTTCGAGATGTGGTTCCGGGGCTCGAATTGTGGTAATTTCGGAATTTGTGCCCGATATTGATTGTTTTCACTTGGGCTTTATTTTCTTAGCATATTGTGATGTATTCTTTCTGATTTTGGGTAGATTCGACACGTGTGGAGGCCGATTTGAGGGGCAAAGGCGTCGCGAGCTAGATATTTCACTGGTTTGAGGTAAGTAATAATTATAAATACTATTATGAGGGTTTGAAACCTCAGATTATATGTCGTTGTTTTACTTCGAGGTGACTTACACGCTAGATGACAAGCGTGGGGTAGAGCACCGCTGAGGATTTTGACCTAGTCCACCCCGAACAATTATTTTAATGTGTATTTGGTAGTTAATTGTTTGATGTTATTATATTTTGGGTCGTATGCCTTGTTTAGGGCCTTGTGCCGACTTGTTGATACCCTTTGGGGAATTTTTACTAGCTTTCCTCACTCTATTTGTTTGAAAGCATATCCTCAGTCATGTTTTACATGTTTATTACTCAAATTTGGCTTTATCACAATATTCTTAATAGTGTGGAAATTGTTTTGGGCCGAGTTCCCAGTTTTACTGAGATAGACCGAGGGTTTGATGGTAACATTGATGACTGAGATAGACTGAAAGTCTGATAGTGAGGTTAATGACTGAGAGAGGCCGATGGCCTAGTTATGAGGATTATATATCTATGGATCCGGCTGCACACCGCAACAATCTCTCTCTATGTCATGTTTATTACTCAAATTTGGCTTTATCACAATATTCTTAATAGTGTGGAAATTGTTTTGGGCCGAGTTCCCAGTTTTACATAGATAGACCGAGGGTTTGATGGTAACATTGATGACTGAGATAGACTGAGAGTCTGATAGTGAGGTTAATGACTGAGAGAGGCCAATGGCCTAGTTATGAGGATTATCTATCTATGGATCTGGCTGCACACCGCAACAATCTCTCTCTAAATCATGTTTATTACTCAAATTTGGCTTTATCACAATATTCTTAATAGTGTGGAAATTGTTTTGGGCCGAGTTCCCAATTTTACTGAGATAGACCGAGGGTTTGATGGTAAGATTGATGACTGAGATAGACTGAGAGTCTGATAGTGAGGTTAATGACTGAGAGAGGCCGATGGCCTAGTTATGAGGATTATATATCTATAGATCCGGCTGCACACCGCAACAATCTCTCTCTCTCTCTCTCTCTCTCTCTATATATATATATATATATATATATATATATATATATATATATATATATATATATATATATATATATATATATATATATATATATATATATATATATATATATATATATATATATGTATGTATGTATATATATATATGTATGTATGTATGTATATATATATGTATGTATGTATGTATGTATATATATATGTATGTATGTATGTATATATATATGTATGTATGTATATATATATGTATGTATATATATATATATATGTATGTATACGGATCGAGTTGCACACTGCAACGATACATATATGGATCGGGGTGCACACTGCAGCGATATGTTGGATCGAGCTGCATGCCGCAATGATATAACACTTGGGCTAGGAGCCCCTCCCGGAGTCTGCACACTCCTGAGCACCGTTGACGAAATATATGGATCGGGCTGCACGCCGCGACGGTTACTATATGGTACATATTGGACGTGAATGTTGAGTGCGAGTATTGTTTGGTAAAAGATGCGTCACGAGTGACAGAGAAGCTAGCCTGAGGGGCGATAGATATATACATGCACATGAGTGATATTTTCCCTGAAAGGCCTGTTTATGAACTTACTAATTTCACTCCTCTTTAAAGTGAGTTTCTACCGAATATGTTGATTTATTGACTGTTTTCACTCATCTTTATGTTGAGCATCCATCAAAAGCTGAACAAATATTTTAAAATAACTTTTATTTAAACTGGAGTTTACGAGATGTTGAAAAATTAATCACTAATTTGGTATTTGGCTATTTCCTCTGAGATTTTCAAGTTATAAAATGTTTGAACTATGTTTTGCCGGGGGGCGATTATAGCTTTAATCTCTATTATCATTTTAAATGGTATTGAACCCTTGTGAAACTGCTGGAAAGTATTTTTAAAATGATTTTTACTAAAACCTGGATTTTAAAAGGGAAGGTTGACTCGTATTATGATTTGAAAGCCTGTTCTGTTTATTGAGCCTAATGTGAATGTGGATTCATTGTTTCCTACTACTCAGTTTTTATTTAATCTTATTACTTAGTGAGTTGGAGTACTCACATTACTCCCTGCACCTTGTGTGCAGATGCAGGTATATCGGAACCCGATAGAGGGTGTTGTTTTCTCAGATGCGGAGTTACTAGAGTTATCGGGTGGCTGCATGATGTTCGCAACACCGCTCCCTTCCTCTGTCATAACCCAAACGCCGGTCGTGATGGCGCCCAACACACTGCTAGGCAAGCCCAACCAATTTACAACCTTAACCCAGTTTGTTATTCAGTTCATTATTAGCTAACACAATCAAGTTACCAGATCAACATATTAGGAATCTCAAATAAGAGTTAAACATGCAAAATCTCAATTAATACTCCTACAATATAGCCCATAAGGATCCGGTGTCACAAGTCTGAGCCTCTAATACAGGTTTATCAACCTAATACATGTCCATTTAGGGAATACGAAATAAAAACAAGGATAGAAGGGAGAAATTAGGGCTGCGGACGCCATGTAGCTACCTCGATGCTCCCGGATGTGCGCTGCTCACAGAAAATCCTCACTTAGCCTCAGATGCACCTAGATCTACACACAAGGTGCAAGGAGTAATGTGAGTACTCTGACCCAGTGAGTAATAAACATAAATAATGGTTGAGAATAAGAAATTATAGAAAAACACAAAGTAACCTTCACATCATCAGTTTTAAGCAATGTAATATGAAAGCGATAAACCAATAAAGTCGAATATATAAATACTAAAATAAATAAGCAGATAAATGACAACCAAATAAAAGAATGCAACACGTAGAACGGTACCCTATAGTACCTGCTGCGACGTGCAACCCGATCCATTTGTTTATCATCGACGATGCTCACTGGGGGTGTGCAGACTCCGGGAGGGGCCCTTTACGGCCCAAGCGCAAAATCAAGCCATCCCTCGGCCTCATATCAATATCAATGTCAATATAATACCGTTGCGGCGCACAACCCGATCTCATACTCAGTCTAGAAATCACATAGACTATATGCAATAACAAAATAGTGGTTCTCAGCCGAAAACATCATTTAATATATCTTTTAGTTTCAAAATTTTGAGTAAAGATGGTTGAGTTGTAAAATAGTAGAAAACGATATGACTGAGTTCAAGTAGTAAATCCATACAGTGAGGATATAGTGATAAAAACTCCCTGAAGGATTCAAGTAGTTGGCATGAAGCTCAAACATGACAGTTAATCCAAATAATGATGATATTAAATAAGCTTCATTCAAATATGCGGTAAAAACATCACTCGGGACGGACCAAGTCACAATCCACAAAAGCAAACGACCCCGCACTCATCATCAAGTGTGTGTATCACCTTAATATAGCACTATGATGTGCAAATTCCGGGGTTTCAAACCCTCAAGATATCATTTACATTCATTACTCACCTCATGCCGGCTAAACTCTAGCTCGCTATGCCCTTGCCTCTCAAATCGGCCTCCTCACGCGTCAAATCTGACCAAAATCATAACGAATACGTCACAATAGACTTAGGGAACAAAACCCAAGCAAAAACAATCAAACAAAATCAAAAATCCCGAAATTAGCAAAACCTGATCCCAGGGCCCACTTCTCGAATCTCAAAAATTTTCACATCAACGGGTTCCTTATCTCGCTACGAGTCTATACATATAAAGAACACCAAAATCAAAGTCCAAATGACCCCTCAATCCAAATTTTAAAATCTAAAGTCCAAGCCCTAGTTCTTCCATTTTTTGGCTAAATTTCCATGAATTTCTAGATTGATTCCACAATATAATCACGTTTTTAGTTCATAAAACTTACCTCCAATCAATCCTCTTTGAACCCCTCTTCAATTTCTCCAAAATAGTTCTCAAATGCTCAATAATGGTGAAGAAAATGACTTAGCTCCCGAGATAAAATGTTTAAAAAACCTTCTGCCCACCTGTTAATTTCTTCTATGCGAACGCGAGGGTCTTCTCGCGATCGCGATGCACAAAATTTTCCCCGACCAAAAATTTTCCCTGACCAAAATTACCCTTCACGGACGTGGTGCCCTATCCGCGAATGCAAAGCTTCAACTGCTTTAACTACATGAACGCGAGCTCCATGCCGCAAACGCGAAGAAAAAATTATATGGGTCCTCAATTCCTCTTATGCGAACGCGAAATAATCCCCGCGAACGGGAGGAACAAGGTTCCCACTCTCCGCAAATGCGAAACACCAAACGTGAACGCGAAGAATAAAACCTGGCCTGCCCAAAATTCTTCAATGCGAACGCGAGGCCCCCCTCGCGTTTGCGAAGGCAAAAATCCTTTTGCAAGAAATGCTGACCTTCTGCAATTTCATCCAAGTACGAAACTCCCCGATAGCCATCCAAAATCACCCTGAGGCTGCCGCGACCTCAACCAAAAACACCAACACATCCTCAAACATCATTCAAACTTATTGCAATCATCAAAACACCTCAAGCAACACCAAAACCATCAAATTACATCGAATTCAAGCCTAAGTTCTTCTGAAAGTTCCGAAACACGCATTTGATAAAAAATCCAACCAAATCACCTCCGAATGACCTGAAATTTTACACAAACATCCCAAATCACATAGCGAAGCTACAAAACATCTCAAAATTCCATTCCGCCTTTGGATCAAAATCTCACCTATCAACCGTAAATCGCCAAAATACTAACTTCGCCAATTCAAGCCTAATTCTACACCGGACCCCCAAAATCACTTCCGATCACACTCCTAAGTCACAAATCATCCCCGTATCTAACCGAACCATCAAAATTCATGTACGAGCCCTCTAACTCATAAGTCAACGTCCGGTTGACTTTTCCAACTTAAGCATTCTTAAAAGAGATTAAGCGTCTCATTTCTTATCAAAACCACTCCAAACCAACTCGATCACATAAGATACGGATAATGAAACATAAAGAAGCAAAAATGGGGAAAACATGGCAGTAATTCATGAGACGACAGGTCGAGTCGTCACATCCTTTCCAACTTAAACAAACGCTCGTCCTCGAGCGGGTAAAGAAACATACCTGAAGCCTCAAATAGGTGAGGATATCTGTTCCACATCTCCCGCTCGATCTCCCAGGTAGCCTCTTCCAAAGGCCGACCTCTCCACTACACCTTCACTGAAGCTATCTCCTTTGATCTCAAGTTTTGAACCGGACGACCAAAAATAGCCACTGGCTCCACATCATAGGTCAAATCATCATCCAATTGAACCGTGGTAAAGTCTAAGACATGAGATCAATCCCCGACTTACTTCCAGAGCATAGAAACATGGAATATCATATGCACACTCAACAAGCTGGGTGGCAAAGCAAACATATAAGCCACCTCTCCAATCCTCCTAAGTACCTCAAAAGGTCCAATGGACTGTGGGCTCAACTTCCATTTCTTTCCAAATCTCATAGCACCCTTCATAGGCGATACCTTCAGCAAAACTTTCTCAACAACCATGTAGGACACATCTCGAACCTTCCGGTCCGCATAACTCTTCTAACGTGACTGCACTGTACGAATTCTCTCCTGAATCACCTTAACCCTCTCTAAGGCATCCTGAACTAAATCTATCCCCAAAAGCCTAACCTCGTCGGGCTCGAACCAACCAACTAGAGATCTACACAACCTTCTATACAAGGCCTCATACGGTGCCATCTAAATGCTGGACTGATAGTTGTTTTTGTTGGCGAACTCAGCAAGTGGCAAAAACGCATCCCACACACCTCCAAAATCAATGACACAAGCACACAAGATGTCCTCCAATATTTGAATGGTACGGTCAGAGTGTCCATCCATTTGAGGATGAAATGTTGTGCTCAACTCCACCTGAGTACCCAACTCTCTCTGCACGGCTCTCCAAAACTGAAAAGTAAACTGAGTACCTCTATCTGAGATGATGAAAATCAGAACACCATGCAACCAAACAATCTGGGGACATAAATCCTTGCCATACACTCTGAGAAATAGGTAGTACAGACAGGAATGAAGTGTGCGGACTTGGTCAGCTGATTAATAATCACCCAAATAGCATCAAATTTCTTCAAAGTCCGAGGTAGTTCAACAAAGAAGTCCATATAAATCCTCTCCCACTTCCACCCGGGCATATCCATCCGCTGAAGCAAGCCACCTGGTCACTGATGCTCATATTTCACCTTCTGAAAATTGAGACACCGAGCTACAAATCCACAATATCTTTCTTCATTCTTCTCCACCAATAGTGTTGTCTAAGATCCTGATACACCTTTGCGGCACCTGGATGAATGGAATATCGTGAGATATGGGCCTCCTCCAGTATCAAATCCTAAAGCCCATCCATATTTGGGGACGCAAATCTGACCCTACATCCTCAACACTCCATCGTCACCAATGGTCACATCCCTAGAATCTCCATACAGAACTTTGTCCTTAAGGACCAGCAAATGCGGATCATCATATTGACGCCCTCTGATGTGATCATATAAGAAAGACCGAGAAACCATACAAGCTAACACCCGGCTGGGCTCCAAAATGTCTAATCTCACAAGCTGATTGGCCAAGGCCCGAACATCAACTGTGAAGGGTCTCTCCCTAACTGGAATGTATAACAAACTCCCCATACTCATTACCTTCCAGCTCAAAGCATCGGCCACTATATTGGCCTTTTTCAGATGATATAGAATAGTGATATCATAATCCTTAAGCAACTCTAGCAACCTCTGCTGCCTCAAATTAAGATTCTTTGCTTGAAAAAATACTGAAGATTGTAGTGATCAGTGGATACCTTACAGGATACGCCATACAAATAGTGCCTCCAAATCTTCAACGCATGAACTATAACAGCCAACTCCAAATCAGGAACATGGTAGTTCTTCTCATGGGACTTCAACTGACGAGAAGCATATGCAATAAATCTACCCTCCTACATCAATACACAGCAAATCCCAACTCTCGAAGAATTACAATATACGGTGTATGAACCTGGAAGCTGATGGCAGAACTAATACTGGAGTTGTGGTCAAAGCTGTCTTGAGCTTCTGAAAGCTCTCCTTACACTCGTCCGACCACACAAATGAAACACCCTTTTTGTGTCAACCTGGTCAAGGGTGATGCGATAGAAGAGAACCACTAAACAAACCAGCGATAATAACTTGCCAAGCCAAGGAAACTCTGAATCTCTATAGCTGAGGACAGTCTAGGACAACTATGAACTGCCTCTATCTTCTTTGGATCGACTGTAATACCCTCACTGGACACCACGTGCCCTAAGAAAGCCTCTGATCCGAGCCAAAACTCACACTTCGAGAACTTTGCATAAAGCCTTTCCTCCCTCAATCTCTGCAATACAACTCGCAAATGCTCTGCATGCTCCTCCTGACTATGCGAGTACACCAGAATATCATCAATGAATACAATAACAAATGAATCCGGATAAGGCTGAAATACACTATTCATCAAATGCATGAATGCTGCTGGGGCATTGGTCAGCTCAAAAGACATGACAAGAAACTCGTAGTGGCCATGTCGAGTCTTGAAAGCAGTCCTAGGAGTATCTGAATCCCTAATCTTCAACTGGTGATAGCCTGAACGAAGATCAATCTTGGGAAACACCCTCGCCCCTGAAGCTGGTCAAATAAATCATCATTACGAGGCAGGGGATACTTTTTATTCACTATTACGTTGTTCAGTTGCCTGTAGTCAATGGACATTCTCATTGTGGCATCCTTCTTCTTTACAAAAAATACCGGCGCAGCCCACGGTGATACACTAGGCCGAATGAACCATTTATCTAGGAGTTCCTGAAGCTGCTCCTTCAACCCTTTCAACTCTGCTGGTGCCATACGATAGGTCAGAATAGAAACGGGCTGAGTGCCCGGCACTAAATCAATACCAAAATCAATATCCCTGTTCGGTGTCATGCCCGACAATTCTTCAAAAAATATCGAGAAAATCCCTCACTAGTATAACAGAATCGATGCTAGGAGTCTTAGCTCTAACATCCCGCACAAAGGTTAAATATGACAAATAACCCTTCCTAACCATATGCTGGGCCTTCAAGAACGAAATAACTCTATGGGAACATAATTAGTCTCCCTACGCCACTCGATCCGCGGCACACCCATCATAGCCGAAGAGACTGTCTTAGCATGACAGTCTAAAATAGCACGACACAAAGATAACCAATCCATTCCCAAAATCACATTACAGTCCACCATGCTCAATAGTAATAGATAAACTCGGGTCTCTAGACCCCCAATAGTCACGATACATGACCGGTACACACGGTCTATAATAATAGTGTCGCCCATCGGGGTAGACACATGAACAGGCAAAGTAGGAAGCTCTCGAGTCGTACCAAATGGCGAGTAAACTATGAGGATACATAAGAATAGGTAAAACCGGGATCAAATAATATGGAGGCATCTCTATGGCAGACTAAGACAATACTTGCAATGACAACATCTGAAGCAATGGAATCTGACCTGTTTGGCAGAGCATAAAAATGAGCCTGACCACCACCTGAACAGCCTCCCCTCTAGGGCGACCCCTGGCTGCCTGACCCTACCCCTAGCTAGGTGGGTGGGTGGTGAAGTAGTTGGAGCAGAAGTCAAGGGTTGATCACTCTGCTGAGACTGACCACCACGAAGTCGAGGACACTGCCTCCTCATATGCCTAAACTCTTCGCACTCATTACAACTACCCGGTGCTGGAGATGGGGACTGAAGGGAACCCCTCACATCAGAGTGACTAGCAAATACGCTCGGTGCAGAAGAACCATGAACTGATGAGGCATGAGATGAACTTTGAGCTGGGAGGGCACTAAGTGAAGACTAGCCCTGCTGGAACCCCTGATGACCATGGACTGAAGATGCCCCTCAGTAGTTTGGACAGGCCGACTGAGCATGCCTGAAAGAACAACCTCTACCACGCTGGAACTGGCCCCTAGATGGAGAACCAATGAAACTGCCCGATCTTCGAAGCCTCTTGTCCTCCCTCTCTTCTCACTCCCTACAGTGAAACGTCTCAATCTCACGAGCGATATCGATCACCTCCTTGAACGTAGCACCCAATACTCTCTCTGTTCATTAGAATACGGAGATGGTAGTTGAGGCCATCCGCAAATCTCTTGATCCTCTCACAATCTATTGGGATCATCGAAATAGCACAACGGGCCAACTGTGAAAACCTTGTCTCGTACTGAGTCACGGTCATATCCCCCTATGTAAATCACTCGAACTGTCTACACATATCCTCTCTTAGGGACTGCGGTACATACTTCTCCAAGAATAGAGTGGAGAATTGCTGCCAAGTAAGGGGTGCTGCACCAACATGCCTATGCCTCTCAAAATCCTCCCACCAAGTAAAAACAACCCCCGAGAACTGAAAGGTGGTAAATGCTACACTACTCGACTGGAGAATCCCTGCTGTATGGAGCATCCGCAGACACTTGTCAAGAAAACCTTGGGCATCCTCGCCATCAGCACCACTGAAAAACAGAGGCTAGAGCCTACTAAACCTCTTGAGATGATGATGCTCATCGTTAGTCCTGGACTGGTTCAACCGACTAAGCTGGAGGTGCCTCCGGTGTCGGTGATCCCTGCACTACCTGCTCATGTGTGCGAGAAGCGGGAGTCTTATTGCCTCCCTCGGCCTGTGAAGTAGCTGCTATAGTAGTGGCTGAAACTGCCTGAGCCAGGCTAGTGCAAACTGATAAGATATATGCCAAGGCCTCCTGAAGACCCGAGATCACTGAACTGGTGTTACTGGAGCCTCAACTGGTGCTGCTGGAGCCTGATCCGGAGCTAGGGCAGCTGGTGGATCAACATGTACTTCCCTCGCTACTCAACCTCTCCCACGGCCTCTAGTGGCCTCAGTGGGTGGCGCTGGTGGTCGTTCACCTCATCCGTTAGCGCGAGTCCTTGCCATCTACAAGTGAATAGAATAACAGGAATTTAATTCTCGGATCAACAAAGCACACGACAAGAATCTCAAGAATATGAAGCTTTTCCTAAAGGTTTTGCAGCCTCTCGAGAATAAATATAGACGTCTCCGTACCGATCCGCGAGACTCTACTAAATCGACTTATGACTTGCGAGACCAAGTAACCAAGGCTCTGATACCAACTTGTCCCGGCCCCAACCTAGGTCGTGATGGTGACCAACACACGGCAAGGCAAGCCTGACAAACTTCCAAGCTTAACCCAGTTCATTATTAGCTAACACAATAAAGTTACCAATTAATACTCCTACAATATAGCCCATAAGGATCCGGTGTCACAAGTCTGAGCCTCTAATAAAGGTTTATCAACCTAATACATGTCCATCTAGAGAACACAAAAAAACAAGGATAGAAGGGCGAAATCAGGGCTACGGACGCCATGCAGCTACCTCGATGCTCCCGAATGTGCGCTGCTCACTGAAAATCCTCACTCAGCCTCAGATGCACCTGGATCTGCACACAAAGAATAGGGATTAATGTGAGTACTCACGACCCAGTGAGTAATAAACATAAATAATGGTTTAGAATAAGAAATCATATAAAAACACAAAGTAACCTATACATTAGTAGTTTTAAGCAATGTAATATGAAAGCAATAATCAATGAAGTTGAAATATGGAAATACTACAATAGATAAGCAGATAAATGACAGCCAAATAAAAGAATGCAACATGTAGAACGATACCCTATAGTACCCGCTATGGCGTGCATCCCGATCCATTTATTTATCGTCGACGATGCTCACTAGGGGTGTTCAGACTCGGGGAGGGGCCCCTTATGGCCCAAGTACAAAATCAAGCCATCTCATGGCATCTACTAGGCCCTCGGCCTCATATCAATATCAATATAATACGGTTGCGGCACACAACCCGATCTCATACTCAGTCCAGAAATTACATTGCCAATAGACAATAATAAAATAGTAGTTTTCAGTCCAAAACATTATTTAATATATATTTTAGTTTCAAAAATATGAGTAAAGATGACTATGTTGTAAAATAGTAGAAAACGTTACGACTGAGTTCAAGTAGTAAATCCATACAATGAGGATATAGTGATAAAAACTCCCCGAAGGATTCAATAGTTGGCATGAAGCTCAAACATGACAGTTAATCCAAATAATGATGATATTAAATAAGCTTCAATCAAATAACTGACAAAAACATCACTCGAGATAGACCAAGTCAAAATCCCCAATAGCAAACAACCCCGCGCTTATCATCAAGCGCATGTATCACCTCGATATAGCACTACGATGTGCAAATTTCGGGGTTTCAAACCCTCAGGACATCATTTACATTCATTACTCACCTCAAGCGAGCTAAAACTCTAGTTCTCTATGCCCTTGCCTCTCAAATTGACCTCCTCGTGCATTGAATCTGACCAAAACCACAACGAATACGTCACAATAGGCTAAGGGAACAAAACCAAGCGAAAATAAAAAAATATCAAAAATACCGAAATTAGCAAAACTCGAGCCCCAGGACCACTTCTTAAATCTCAGAAATTTTTACATCCATGGGTTCTTTATCTCGCCATGAGTCTATACATATAAAGAATACCAAAATCGGAGTCCAAATGACCCCTCAATTCCAATTTTAAAACCTAAAAATCCAAGCCCTAGTTCTTCTAGTTTTGTCTAAATTTCCATGAATTTCTAGGTTGATTCCGTAATATAATCACGTTTTTAGTTCATAGAACTTACTTTCAATCAATCCTCTTTGAATCCCTCTTCAATTTCTCCCAAATAGCTCCAAAAACGCTCAACAATGGTGAAGAAAATGACTTAGCTCGCGAGATAAAATGTTTAAAAACCCTTCTGCCCGACAATTAATTTCATTTACGCGAGCGCGAGGGCCTTATCGCGTTCGCGATGCACAAAATTTTCCCTGACCAAAATTATCCTTTGCGAACACGGTGTCCTACCCGTGAACGCAAAGCTTCAACTGCTTCAACTACGCGAACGCGAGCTCTATGCCGCGAACGTGAAGAACAAATTATACGGATCCTCAATTCCTCTTATGCGAACGCGAAATAATCCCCGCGAACGGGAGGAACAAGGTTCTCACTCTCCGCGAATACGAAACACCAAACGTGAACGCGAAGAACAAAACCTGGCCTGCCCAAAATTCTTCAATGTAAACGCGAGGTCCCCCTCGCTTTTGCGAAGGAAAAAATCCTTTTGCAATAAATGTTGAACTTCAGCAATTTCATCCAAGTCCGAAACTCCCTGATAGTCATCCAAAATCACCCCGAGGCCCCCGGACCTCAACCAAAAATACCAACACATCCTCAAAAATTATTCAAACTTATTCCAATCATCAAAACACCTCAAATAATACCAAAACCATCAAATTACATCAAATTCAAGCCTAATTTCTTCCAAACCTTCAGAAACATGCATTTGATAAAAAAATCCAACCAAATCACCTCCGAATGACCTGAAATTTTACACACACATCCCAAATCACATAACAAAGCTACAAAAACTCTCAAAATTCCATTCCGATCCTCGGATCAAAATCTCACCTATCAACTGGAAATCGCCAAAATACTAACTTCACCAATTCAAGCCTAATTCTTCACCGGACCTCCAAAACTACTTCCGATCACACTCCTAAGTCACAAATCATCCCCCAAAGCTAATCAAACCATCGGAATTAATGTCCGAGCCTCTAACTCATAAGTCAACGTCTGTTTGAATTTTCCAACTTAAGCGTTCTTAAAAGAGACTAAGCGTCTTATTTCTTATCAAACCACGCCAGACCAACTCGATCACATAAGATTCGAATAATGAAATATAAAGAAGCAGGAATTAGGGAAAATGAGGCGTTAATTAACGAGATGACTGGTCGGGTCATCACATCCTCACATTGCTATTATTGTATTTAGTATATTATTTTAGACTTCTGGTTGTATTCAGACCCAAATAGATGCTCATGACTAGTGATACCCTGATATTCGGCTTGTATAGTAATTCCGCACTATTTCCTTCAGATTTATATTATGAAATATTGCTCTAATTAAAGGTTTAAAAATGGCTCTTAATGATTAAAGAGTTAATGTGAATGTTGTGTCGGATGGCCTTGTCTTCAGGAGAGGCCCCATCACGACCAGGCTGGTTTGGGGGTCGTGACAAGTTGGTATCAAAGCTTAGGTTACTAGGTCTCACGAGTCATGAACAGTTTTAGTAGAGTCTCTTGGATCGGTACGGAGATATATGTATTTATCCTCGAGAGGCTACAGAACCTTTAGGAAAACTTCACATTCTTGAATTCTTATCGTGCATCCCTGATTTAGTACTGCAAGATGTATCTATGTGACTTGTAAGTGACGAGGAAGGTCTGCTAGATGGAAGAAGAACCATTAGGTGTTTGAATTCTATTGTGATTCTAGGTAAGCCCCGAGTTATGGGCGTGTGAACGGTCCTTTCATGTTTTCCTGTTGAGAGTGAAGTAAATTTTATGTTGCGGTATGAATTGAAACTCAAGAAGACTAAGTGACTACGTACAGTTTATGGTAGTGGAAGGTATACAGAAAGGCTAACCGAAGGCAAGGCAGGTGGGTTATCTCATGTGAAGAGTTTTGGGGTTGTGTGACCCTTATGTGATTATTAGAAGATCTCATGTGCAAGTGAAATGTCAGTGTTGGAATATGAAATTTTGGGTTGTTTAAGAGAGTGGGCTTAATTATTGCGAGATTTGCAAAAGATTTAAAGTACTAGATGATTTTGTTTTACACAAGCTTACAAAGGATTTGAGTTTAATCTCACTATGGCATTGTGACATCAATAGGGTATAAGTGTTATGAATTATTAGGTGTATTCTGATCTATGGCTTCGAGCCAAATAAGGGAGTTTGCTATTGAATAGCTTGTTGCTCCGTTATGTGCTATGTTGGTTCTGATTTGAGGCGTGTGGTGAATCGGTTCTGGTTGCAGATATTGAGCCCGAGGATGGCTCGAGTAAAGGAAATTTTCGACTAAGGAAAGTTTATGTGTTGTAGTGTCAGAAGTGCCGATGAGGTGCTGGTTATTCGGTTTTATTGATCAGGTTAAGTGCAATATGAATAGAGTGAATGACCCTCAAGAATGGTTCTAATGTGTTCATGATTCTACATATAGCAATTGGGTATCTTAAAGTGTAAATCGAATTTTCACTGGAAGGGTTCAAGATATATGGCATTTCTATGTTAATTGTGGGATTCTATGTATCACTAACATGAAGGTAAAGGTAATCGATTTAGATTCACAGGAATTTCTTCAGAGAGAATCATTAAGGAAACACGGTGCTACAACAAGAAGGAATACCAAGTTGAAGATGAATCGGAAGGAAATTTAGATATATAGGGTAGCTTGATAGTATACCTGACCAGTAAGGGAAGGATATGATTAGTTCCTTGTGTGTGTTCGAGGTAATGAGCTTCTACAGGTATTTTTCAGCAGTGCTCTTAGGTTTTGATGGCTTGCTTAGCTTGATCGAGTTGAAAAGGATTCAGTCCTGACAGGTACGATTTGTACAAAAGGAACTCGAAAAGAATTCTTGATGGGTTTTACTGTGGATTGGAGACATATATTTTCTATGGGCATGCGGAGCACGGGATATACAGTGATTTTTTTCTCCTAGGTGGGACCAATGGAAAGTTCTTGACTAGTTGAGTGCATAGATGTCTGTGACTCGGAAGGGAGATAAAGTTTTCATGTTATCCTTGGATGGTATAGTTATGCGGTATATTATGTAAGATTGGGATTTTCATGTGTAAGGTCACGATTCAAATTTGAATAGGAGGTCATATATTCTTAGGCAGTACAGGCAGTTTCAGATAAATAGAGAAATGAGCTTCAAATGAATTGAGAAATGATTTTTCCGATGATTAAGGAAATGGTAATACTAATTGAAGTGATTTGACGAGGTATATGTTTCAGAAAGAGGCAATGTGATTAAGTTGATGGTACTTCGGTAGTACTGCGGCTCTTCTTATTAGACTGGCTGCTGATATTCGAGTTTGTTTGGAAGCACATAAAAATCTTAGAGTATCTCTCATGGAATTATTGAGTACTAGAGGCGAGTTATATATGCGAGTGGAGGAATTGGGATCAGATATGGTAATTCATATATTTTATGGACTTGGAGACTGGAAGTTCTCATATATATATTACCTTGTGGTTGTGGATGGCAAAATGTGGGTAAGTTAGTGGGATATTAGTGTGTACTATGATTTAGTCATTATGTACCTTTGAAGGATTATTTATATGTTGTGTGTAACTGGATTTGTAACTGGAGTTGATGTGTGGTCCATTGGTAGACCTATATGAATATATGTCCGGCATCGAGATACTTTTGTTGAATCCGAGTTGCTGTTGGCAAGGGATATGTTGACTCGATTTCTTTGATATAGGATCACTTAGGGGGATACATGAGTTATCTTTCTATGTTGTGAGGCTTTACGATCTATCGTTTATAGGCACCTATGGTGCGGTTCTATCAGAATTTCATGGTGTAAGTCGAGCGAGAAGAGTAATCGGGAGTTGCTTGGTGAATGGTGTATCGGTTATGTTCTATCGGCTTTGCATGATGTATGTCATTTGTTTCACCATGAGTGTAACTATTAGCTTTGATTCCAGGCATCAAGTGAGCGTAGTTTTCGATTTCGAGCATAGTGACTTGAGGTATCCTATGTGGAGCAATGTTTGGATAGGATCGCGCAAAGTAGTGAAGCAATTTGGAAATATGAACTTGCGGATTAGATTAGTTTGTTCTATTTCTATGATATGAGAAGGGTTCTCAGCCATGTGTTGTGATGGTATTGGTGAGGTTGAGGTACAACACTTTGATTTGACTTAGTTTTATGATGTGAGTATGTTCAGATTGCTGCTTATTGGTGCGCGGACTACGAAGTTGTGGTTTTAGCCTGTCTTGATGTGTCATGTCACCAGAGTGATGTTATTGGATTAGATTATATTGTTGGGGTCTGTAATGAATACAAACGAATTCAATTTCAGCATGTTTGATGGATAAATTCGAGGTTCGGTTCAGAAATTTGCTATGGTTCGTGCCAAAGGAGAAGTAGCCTTATGGATGGATGATATGAGCAGTGGTTATGATTTACTGTGTGTTTCATTTATCATTGGCAATATATGGAAATGTTTGAATGAGACTTTAGTTGTTAAGAGGTTTTCTATCGGTATTCGGTTGATATGTGCATCTAATGTGATTAGAAGTTATCACAACAAGTGTTTGAGTTAGGTGGTATGTCATGTGATTATGCCTGAGCTAGAAGATATGGCCTGTTATAGCTTGATTAGACTTATTCACAGTATAAATGTGAGATTCTAAAAGCATTGGGGATTTTAGAAGCAAAAATGTGGTTCTATGGTTTATGGACTAGGATGGATCGTGGAATTTTAGTTATGTTATGTTATCCTGCCTATATGAGATAGGGTGACATGGGATCATCCCCGAGTATATACATGGTAAGGTTATTCAGCAATTGGTTGGCTTTTACAATAACTCTGGGCACGTTCGAGGACGACATAAAATCAATAATTACAATAAATTACTACTTATATTCCATTCAAGGTTGCAAGTATAATTAATGTCTACCCACGTAATCCTATAATAATTGTAGTTTCCATGTTCATATACATTGTATATGAAAAGATGTCAGTAGCTTAATAAATTTTCTAAACGGTATAATTATATTATGGCAAGATAGCTTAAATTATTCTTAAATTTGGCTCAGATTATACATATTTTTCTCGAACTATGCGCAATTTTAATTACCTCCCCCAACTTATCTTTTGAAAGTCATTACCCTCCTAGACTCTGATATGACAAAAAGTGTGAGTGCACTCACCTGTTATATGAATTTTTCTGTCTATGTGATATCTTTTTTAACTTTTTTAAGAATATTACTTTTTAGATAATTTTTTTGAATATAATTTATAATAAAACTTGGATAAAACTGCATTATTTAGGCTAAATATTTTTATTTGGTAAAAAATAATAAAGTGTTTTTGGAAATTATTAGTTTATTTCATGTAAACCACAATATTTACAACTCATAAATATACTTGGACCAATTTCATTCTTGCGTACACCATATCTGGACATTGTGCCCCAGAATATGAGTACCTTGCACATTCCTTCTATATTTCATCTATCTCTACTAACATTTTTGAACATACTATATTTCTGGGTACCAATCTAATGTACTCATTACTCTAGCCAACTTTGAAGACCTTGTTGCTCTTGCATGCACTTCCTGAATTATCAGCCTCAGCATTGTTTTAGCAGTTCTTCTTTTCTTCTGAAATACTGCCCAGTTCCTTTCTTGCCAGCAATAGTAAACTGCTGCTGCAATCACCATTCGACATATCTCAGCCCTTGCACTTCTTCCCTTAGCCTTCTGCACCTTCCACGCAATCACATTCTGCTAGTTTTGCGATAGTATTTGAATGCATTGCCACTGCAGTAGTCCACCCCATATTCTGCATGTTTTCTCATATTCAAAGAACGAGTGATTCACTGTTTCATTCTTCTTGTTACACAATGGGCAGCTAGGTTCAACATTAATACACCATTTCATCAATCTATCTTTGGTTGCTAGTCTTTGTTGGATGACTAGCCTCAATATAAACGCCCACTTTGGTTGCCCTTGATTATTGCACACCAATATTCTCCACATCACCTTTGGACATTCTCCCTGCATTATTCTGTATATCCTCTTAATTGAGAAGTTTTTCATTTGTCTGACCTCTTTTTTTTCTAATCCAACATTATCAAAGTGCTTCTTTGCTTGAAAGACTTGTTGTGTAGCCCATGAAGCATTTTTTGCATTTACCTCCCACACATCCATTCCTTTTATATAGTTTGTATGAACCCAATGCACCCATAACTTCTCTTTCCTTGTACAGATGTTCCATAACAACTTGCATATCGATGCTTCATTCCATAGTCATATGTCCATGAAGTTCAAATCCCCTACTGTTTTTGGTAGGCATAATATGTTCCAAGCTATTAGAGCTTTCCTGCTTGGTTCATCATTCCCAGTCCATAGAAATCTTCTACATATGGTCTCTATAAATTATATCACTTTCTTGGGCAGTATGAACACTTGTGCCCAAAATATTTGAATAGCAAATAGGACACTCTTCACCAAGACTGCCCTCCCAGCATAAGACAAATATTTTGTTGTCCAACTTTGGATTCTATGTAGCATTCTGTCTATTAGAGGTTCACACTACATAATAGATAATCTCTTGGCGCTTAAAGGAACACCAAGATTTCTAAATGGAAATTCACCCTTCTTGTATCCAGTTGCCTTTAGTATTTGTTGTTGCATTCCTTCACTTACCCCTCCAAAGTAAATACACCTTTTGTTCTAATTTTCTATTAGTCCGGAAGTTGGTGAGAAATATTGCAACTGCTCGTGCAATGCTTGTACTAACTGCATATCATCCTGCAAAACAGAAGCAAGTCATCTGCAAACCCCAGTTGTACAAGGTTGAACCTTGCACATCTAGGGTGAAATTTAAACCTCTTATCCTCCTTCAAGTTCTTCAATGATCTACTGAGATACTCCATAGCTAAGACAAAGAGGAATGGTGACATTGGATCCCCTTGTCTAAGCCCCTTCTTGGCCTCAAATGGTTCAGTTGGCCTCCCATTTATAAGCACATAATATGTCACTGTATTGAGACATACCATAATTCATTTTGCAAATTTTTCAGGGAAGTTCAGTGCCCTCATTACTTGTTCTATATATTTTCACTCCACAGAATCATATGCCTTCTGTATATCAATTTTAAGCATGCATCTTGGGGAGACATTCTTCCTACCATATCCTTTCACTAGCTCATGACTCATTAGGATGTTATCTGTTATTAGTCTCCCAGGCACAAATGCTGCTTGGCAACTGTCCACCAAGTAATCCATTATTCTCTGCATTCTAATAGTAATAATCTTGGAAATGATCTTTTACAAAACTGTACAGCAAGAGATAGGTTTATACTCTCATATGTTCGTTGGATTCTGGACTTCTGGTATGAGTGTGATTGTTGTGCAATTAATTGCTTTACACATTTCACCACTATAAAATATTCTAACACCGCATCAGTTATTTCCTTCCCTAAAATATCCCAAATTCTTTTGAAAAGTATGCATTGTATCCATCACAACCTGACGCATTATTGCCATGAATTCCCTATAGAGCCTATTTTACTTCTGTCCTGTTAACTTGGCTAATTAGCTGGAGTTGTTGCCTTCTATTTAGGACCTTCCCATTTTTTATTGTCTCATAGTTGATCATTGGTAGTTGTTTTGCTGAGCTTCCAAGAAATTGTTAGTATTTATGCCGTTCACTAGAGGGGGGGGGGGTGAATAGTGAGGCACGAGAATATTGAAATATTGCGGAAATTAAAATTGCTGGAATAAGTAAATACGGTAATTGAAATAATCAAGAAAGAACACACCGTATTTTATCCTGGTTCACCACAACCCGTGGCTAGTCTAGTCCCCGAGAGACTCTCTCGAGATTCCACTATCTTCGTCAAGCTTATGGGTGCTTAACAAACCGTTACAGTTGCTCAAGGATACCACACCTTAAGACTTCACTTGCTTGAGTATACCTCACCCCAAGACTTCAACCACTAAGACTTTGGGTACTTAGCAAACCCGACAAATGAGAAGATATGTTCTTCTCAAACAACTCTCTTTTACAACAAATACTCTCTCAATACAGTGGATAAAGAGAAACAAAATAAGCTCTATGAACAACACAAAGTTGTCTATCAAATGGCTCAACAAAAGCTCTAAAATGATGCTTGAAAATGATCAATATGTATATCAATATATGCAAGAGTTGTGTGTTTAAAATCAGCTCAAAAGACCTCTTTTTATAGGTGAAAAAGTAGTGCTGACCGTTGCTTAATTGACAAATCAAATCCCTGATTCTGTGCTCAAACAATCGATTGTTTGGAGGTGACAATCGATTGTCTGACCAACGTTCAAAAAACAGATTCCTGATTTTAGGCTAAACAATCGATTGTTAAATCTGAATAATCGATTGTTCTTCAACGTTCAAAAATCAATTTAGGAGTGGAAACGGTCAATAAATAATCGATTATATGAAGGGACAATCGATTGTTCATAATCGATTGTGACAAAGACAATCGATTGTTTTGATATTTAAAAACTTCGGGTTGCAGTCTCAAAATAATCGATTGTTAAAGTAGACAATCGATTGTCAACAATCGATCGTTAAAGTATACAATCGATTATGTTGTTCCAGTGTTCAAAACTTTGGCAACGGTCGATTATATACACTTGATATACACTGTGTATACCAGAGTATACCAGAATTGAAAACTTACTTCAATACCCATTTTGGTTGAAATGAAAACGTTAAAATCATTTTGTTTGAAGTATATATTAAAAATATTTATGATATATATAATTTAATAAAGTGATTTTATGCATGTTTATGATGACCTAATGTTGAGCCAAAGGATAAGATAACTTAAACGTTATCCTTACATTGGTTCTACCAAACGACCTACGTCTTGGGTCTTCGGTCTTGAACTTCTTTGGCTCGTTTATGCAATTCCGTCATCAGTATGCTTCTCGCCATTTGATTATACACTTGACTTTATTGTTTGTCATTCATCAAAACCTATACCTGAAAATCATGCTCATACAACCAAAGCGCACATATCAAAGGTATACATGATTTCCAACAATTTCCCCCTTTTTGATAATGACAAACAACGGAAGATATGCATATTGAATTCCCCCTAAATTCATGCTATATCTCAACATACAATTTATGCAAACAATTCATAGAAATCAATTCAATATAATTCCCCCTTAATTGAATATTCCCCCTCAATTAAGGCATGCATATCGCCCATATTCTTCCCCCTTTTGGCATTAGCAAAAAGACTATACCAAAAAAATTTAAACCATTGACGATACCAATCGTTATAAACAAGATCATATCAAATGTTAGTAAATGGCATACTAATGATAACGGTCATTTTTCTCAACAATATCAATTGTTATTTTAAACTAAGAATGTTCATCAAAACATGAATCAATCAATTATTATAAACCAAATTGATACTAATTGTTATTCAAAAAGAACTGATTAAAGATGTATCAACCAAAACTGATATAGATTATTTGCACATATCAACTCATTGTGTTTTTATTCAAAATACGATAACTAACCGACGTTCCCCCTTAATGCATTAAGGTTTCGTGCTTGGTGCATCCACTACAATTTTGTAGTCTTCAAGCACACCTGCAAAAGTACCTAAAAATAGGTTTTTGGTACCCAACTTCTTTTGGGTCCTTGGAGGTTAGGATAATAATAATCGTAATCAACACATAAATCTCTATGTTTAGCAAAACAAACGGGTGCAATGTGTCCTACCCGATTACAATAATGACATATAACATTAGGATTGTGCATATGTCTAGGTTGAGCCAAATGCGTTCTAGGTGATCTAAAGTCATTCCTAGACGCGTTGAAATTCCTAGAGTCATCTCTAGGTGGTCTAGAATAATTATTCCTAGACTCATTAGCAAAAATTCTAGAATCATTTCTAGGTTGCGCAACTCCATTTCTATCATGATTCTTATTCATTTTACGCCTATAGTTATTCCTAGGCTTTTTCTTCTTTGTTTCAGCTTTAGGAATATCAACACTACGTGTTTCTAGTGCTTTCCTAAGTTCTCTGTTCTCTAGTTTTAAAGAACTACAAGAAGAACAATTTGAACATGTATCAATAGAAGAAGCTTCATTCAATTCCTTGATTTTATTTTTAAAAACAGCAATGTCGTTTTCCAAAAATTTGTTTTCTTTTTCTAAAACTTCAATTTTGTTTTTAAGAACACCATTTTCATTAGTCAATTTTTCAAAATCTATTTCTTTCAAAGAAGAGGATTTTTCAAAATCTTTTTCTTGTAAAGAAAGTGTTTTCTGAAAATCTGTTTGCAAAGAAAGTGATTTCTGCAAAGAAAGTGTTTTCTTCAATTCTTTTATCAATTTGGAAGCATTGACAAATTCACCATACAATTCATCATAGGCATTTTGTAAATCTTCAAATGAGTGAGAGTTAGATGTACTTACCTCTTCTTCTCCGTTTGCCATGAGACATAATGCGCCGGCTTCATTGCCCGAGCTGTCTGAGTCCCGTGATACGCGCCTATGGTGTTTCCTCTTTTTCTTGTCCTTCTTCAAAGACTTACAAAACTTTTCAAATATATCACTGGAAGTATTTTCATCATCCCTTTCCGAATCACTTACCTCTTCTCTTTTAGAGGATGAGGCTTTGAAGGCAAAATTCGAATCACTTCTAAGATAAGGATTAAGAATTGTGCTATCATAAGTTTCGAGGTTACCTCTTAGTCCATCAATTGTGATATTCGTGTATTCCATCGACTCTTGGATGGCATTGGCTTTGGGACTCCATTCGGGAGTGAGACTCCGTAGGACTTTTCAAACAAGATCTTTGTTCGTGGAAACTTTCCCGAGAGCATGGAGATCGTTGACGATTCTTAAAAATCGTTCAAACATAACACCAATAGGTTCCTTCTCCATTTTAAAAGTTTCATATTTATGAGTTAGAAAATTAATTTTGGATTCTCGGACTTGAGGCGTACCTTCATAAATGATCTCGAGTTTGTCCCACATCTCCTTGGCGGTTGTGCAGGAAGAGATTTTCCGATAGTCATTCGGATTCACCGCACAATATAATACATGGATGGCCCTTGCATTATTTTCAACTATCTTCATGTCCTTGGCATCATATTCATCTTCCTTCTTTGGAACCGTGATTTCTCCAACTTTCTTTGTCGGCATTGGTTCACCGTTTTTGATGATTTGCCACAAACGAAAATTGTTTGCTTTGAGGAAGATACTCATCCGCCCTTTCCAATATGTATAGTTTGTTCCGTCAAATAGTGGAACGCAAGTGGTGGATTGTCCTTCATTCATCATTCCTGCTTTCAATATTCTATTACACAAAAATATATATAGCTCTCAACCGGTTAAGGCTTTCAGAGCGTTAGGCTTTGATACCAATTGTTAGTATTTATGCCGTTCACTAGAGGGGGGGGGGGGGAATAGTGAGGCACGAGAATATTGAAATATTGCGGAATTTAAAATTGCAGGAATAAGTAAATACGGTAATTGAAATAATCAAGAAAGAACACACCGTATTTTATCCTGGTTCACCACAACCCGTGGCTAGTCCAGTCCCCGAGAGACTCTCTCGAGATTCCACTATCTTCGTCAAGCTTACGGGTGCTTAACAAACCGTTACAGTTGCTCAAGGATACCACACCTTAAGACTTCACTTGCTTGAGGATACCTCACCCCAAACTTCAACCACTAAGACTTTGGGTACTTAGCAAACCCGACAAATGAGAAGATATGTTCTTCTCAAACAACTCTCTTTTACAATAAATACTCTCTCAATAGAGTGGATAAAGAGAAACAAAATAAGCTCTATGAACAACACAAAGTTGTTTATCAAATGGCTCAACAAAAGCTCTAAAATGATGCTTGAAAATGATCAATATGTATATCAATATATGCAGGAGTTGTGTGTTTAAAATCAGCTCAAAAGACCTCTTTTCATAGGTAAAAAAGTAGTGCTGACCGTTGCTTAATTGACAAATCAAATCCCTGATTCTGTGCTCAAACAATCGATTGTCTGGAGGTGACAATCGATTGTCTGACCAACGTTCAAAAAACATTCCTGATTTTAGGCTAAACAATCGATTGTTAAATCTGAATAACCGATTGTTCTTCAACGTTCAAAAATCAATTTAGGATTCTGTGGAAACGGTCAATAAATAATCGATTGTATGAAGGGACAATCGATTTTTCATAATCGATTGTGACAAAGACAATCGATTGTTTTGATATTTAAAAACTTCAGGTTGCACACTGTCTCAAAATAATCGATTGTTAAAGTAAACAATCGATTGTCAACAATCGATCGTTAAAGTATACAATCGATTATGTTGTTCCAGTGTTCAAAACTTTGGCAACGGTCGATTATATACACTTGATATACACTGTGTATACCAGAGTATACCAGAATTGAAAACTTACTTCAAAACCCATTTTGGTTGAAATGAAAACGTTAAAATCATTTTGTTTGAAGTATATATTAAAAATATTTATGATATATATAATTTAATAAAGTGATTTTATGCATGTTTATGATGACCTAATGTTGAGCCAAAGGATAAGATAACTTAAACGTTGTCCTTACATTGGTTCTACCAAACGACCTACGTCTTGGGTCTTCGGTCTTGAACTTCTTTGGCTCGTTCATGCAATTCCGTCATCAGTATGCTTCTCGCCATTTGATTATACACTTGACTTCATTGTTTGTCATTCATCAAAACCTATACCTGAAAATCATGCTCATACAACCAAAGCGCACATATCAAAGGTATACATGATTTCCAACAATTTCCCCCTATAGAACAATAAAATATCTTTTTCCACCTTCTTTGGATTCTGTATTACATCTCCTCTACTATCAACAAGCCTGTCGATGTTGTTTCTTGACTTTCTTTGTCTCAAGCAAGCATGATAGTAAGCAGTATTAGAGTCACCCAAATTTAGTCATTGTACCCTTGATTTTTGTTTCAATATACTCTCCTCCACTAGTAACCAAATCTAGCCATTGTACCCTTGCTTTTCCCAGTTTCTCTCTTGCCTCCTGTATTTTCCCACCCACACTACCATATTCATCGTTGTTCAGTTGTTTCAGACTAGACTTCAATCTCTTGAGCTTGTACCACACTCCATTCATTTGTTTCCCCTGGCATCTACCCCTCCATCCATTCTTTATTACTTGGTTAAATTCTGTCAAATTTGTTAGGCAATTTATGAACCTACATGGTCTTCCTCCATCTAGGTTATTACTACCAATTACTATACTTAGTGGGCAGTGATCTGATAATATTGGATTCATAACTATCCCCTCCATACTTGGCCATATTTGTATCTACTCAGTATTGGCTAATACTCTGTCAATCCTGCTATGGACATGATTATTTGTCCACGTATATTGTCTTCCCACCGTCTTTACTTCTGCCAAGTTAGTATCTGTCATAAATTGTTTAAAATATTTTGTCTCCATCTCTTGTACTGGGCACCCATTATATCTTTCATCACCCCATAATATTGTATGAAAATCTCCCATGACCAAGCATGGCTGCCTGATTTGTATTATTTCTTTTTTCAGCTTTTCCCATAATCTCTTCCTTTCTAGAATTGTATTTCTCCCATATACTGCACAAATATGGATGTGAACCTTCTGATGTATCATTTTCACATTCCCTGATATGAATTGGTCATGCTTCTTCTCCATTTTGAAGTCTACTTAATTAGGATCCCATGCTATCCATATCCTTTCCCCCGGTCCTCTTCATAATTATCTACCCATCTCCAGTTTTGTAAAATATTTTATTTAACTAATTCAGCCTTCCCTTCTTTAACTCTATGTTCAATAATAGTTATCCATACTACCTTATTTATTTTGCAAAATTTTTTTTTAACTCCTTATGTTTATTCAACTTATTCAGCCCCCTAATATTCCAGGCTACAAAATTCATCATTTCGATAACAGTTGAATTACCTCACCTCCCCATTCTGCACCCTTTGATCTGGCCTTATCTTCTTAAGCCTCAGATATCTGGACAATCTTCTGTGCAGTATCCACCAGGGTTTTAAATGCATTGCCAATGTCAACTTGTTCCCCTCTTATTGCTTCTATATGTTTCTTTATTGCTGATCTTCCCTTGATAGTTTGCCATTGTGCATCATCCACTTCTTTGTTCATTTGTTCCTGCTCCATCTCCTCAATTTGTTCAATGAACCTTCCCTGAGCATCAATTTTATCTACTTTTGGATCCAGGACTTTCACTTTTCTCCATTCCTGCCTCTGCTTCACTTCTGCCTTTGTCCCTATAATGTTATTCCTCATTTCCTGTGATTCCTTATCGTTATGCCCCAATTGACAACATGTTTGACAATAATTAGGTCTCCAATAATATTATACTCGTTGTTTTAGTACCTTTCCTTTTGGGTCCTGTACTTTGATCTTCTCTGGGAGTGTTCTCGTAACATCCATCTTTACTAGTATTCTGGCATATGAAACTCTATCAGCTATTGTTGTGCATGCATTAGCATAAATTGGCTTCCCCAGTCCACTCACTATCTTACTAATTGCTTGATTACTCCATAGATTAAGCGCCAAATTAGAAAGCTTAATCCACAGAGGTATATTCCTCAGAACCTCTTCATTGAAATCAAAATTATCCACCCATGGCTTCATAATAACTGGCCTGCTATTCATCGTATAAGGTCCATTTTCTAAAACTCTTGTCTTCTCCTCATTTGTACTTAGTAGAACTATGAAGTATCCTACATTGTGGAGTAGCACCTTCGGTTTTTGTACATTCATCCACTGATTAGCTATAAACCTCTCAATAACTCCAATTGAAGGTACATTCTCCATAACATATAGTATCACTACTCTACTCCATTTCATATTCTCCTCTATCAGATCTTCCTCCATCAACTGCACTCCCCCTCTTTCATAATCGGCGGTATATAAGTGAGATTCATACCTTTTGCAGTTAGTTTATTCTCCTGCAGCAATCCCGCCCATGATCTGCCCTTATCTACCTTTGGATTATCTGGTTTCATCTGAACTTCTGCTTGATTTTCCTTTGTAACAGTACTTTGCTCCGCATGTACTGTTCATTAACACTTGAGCTTGCTTCCTCTCCTTCAGCTATTGCACCTTCAGATCGACTGGTTATATTTTCCTTCCTAGCCAATTTCATGTGGGAATTCACTGGTGTTACTGGTTCCTGTGCATATTCCCCTAGATCTGGCCATTTTTTCTCACTTTCATGTTCGGATTCTTCCTCTTGCATCACCTCACTAGCTATTGCCTTCCCTTTGCCATGCTCTATTGCTCTGTTCATCACTATCTTCTGATCCAGTACTAGCGTCCTAATTGCATGTTTCCTCGGTATTCCTCTTCCTCCCATTTTTCGGTGGGCGCAGGTTAGTATTCACCTAACGTATGCCGAGAGAGAAAAAAGAAGTTTTTTAACTGTTTAAAAAATAATAAAAAAGTTTTAGTTAATCATTTTTTTGATTTGACATGAAAATAAAACTTTATACAATTGAAATAAATAGTCAAAGGCATCTAAAAAGTTATAAAAAATACATAGCTTGAAATTAACTATTTTGGCTATAATTTTTTATATAGCTCTAAATTATGGTGCTCTAATATGTTTTTTACGGATTTTTTTTCAAAAAAGTAAAAATAAAAAGTTGAAATAAAAAGTCATTACATCAAAAGAAGAAATAAAAAGAGTGTACAATTGCAACAAATTACAAGTGCAATTGTATATTCTTTTTATTTTTTCTTTTGATGCAATGACTATTTATTTCAACAAAGTATTTTTAATAACTTTGTAGATGCCTTGACTATATATTTTAATTGTATAAATCTTTATTTTCAGGTCAATTCAAAAAAAGATTAACTAAAACTCTATTAATTTTGGCCTAATAAAAATATTTAGCCTAAATAATGTAGTTATATCCAAATTTATTATAAATATTATTCGAAAAAAATTATCCAAAAGAGTAATATTCTTAAAACAGTAAAAAAATATTTTATTTTTCAAAAAAAATGCCACAGACAAAGAATCTGCGTGACCGACGAATGCACCCACACTTTTTGCCGCATCAGCATCTAGGGGGATAATGACCCTCAAAAGGCTAAATTGATGTGGTAATTAAGACTGGATATAGTTCGGGAAGGATACTAATAATCTGAGCCAAGTTTAGAGGTGATTTAAGGTATTTACCCTTATATTATTGTACAAAAATATTGTACATATAGTATTTGATTGAGGATAAAATGGACATTCAATTTTTTATGGGTATTCTAGTAATTTAAGTTTGACATTAGGAGCTTCTAGTATGATATGATATTTTAATAATTTAAGTTTGACATTAAAAGCTTTCTACTTTTAGTATAATATGATGTGATATAATAAATAATTTAATATGATATGACTGATTTCATTCTGGGGATATCTAAAAGTTTTCATCCTCCCACAGGTTCAATTCTTATTTTTATCATTAATGCAACCATCATGTCTTCATTGTACACATCATTAATAAAGAAAAATCTATATTTTTAATTTCTTTAAGAAATAATAGTTAAAAAAAATATTTTTTTGTATAGTACCTAAAGATATAATTTAGAGATTTGTGAAGTGAGTGAGAATCATGAGGTCTCGGCGGCTAAAGGATAAAGCAACTAAAACAATTGGTTTGAACCCTAAAAATTTTGAGGTCCCAATTCCTTTTTTCTTTATATATTTGTATTTGCATTGAAACACAGACTAATTTCAATTTACACTGCCTAAGGCCTGGTAAAAAATAAAAGCGCACTCTAATAGGATATCATCCATAGGGCTCAACCCCAAAATATCTTATTAAAGTAGGTTAAATCATACCTATCCAACTATAATCCTTGGAGATAGAGCCAAATTTTATCAATAACAAATTTATAAGTATAAATTTTAAAATAAACTATATTTCAAAATGGAAAAGCAAATCTTTTATAAAAAATAAAGAAAACTTTTAGTTAGTTATTAATATAATCGTTTGAGCAAAAATCGAAAAAAGAGAATTACTCCCTTAAAACCTTTACCCGGAATACAAAATCTTGCGTTTATTTACATTTTACAATTGACATCATTAGTGAAATACCTAAATTATTATTCTCTTTTTTATATTTCTTACTAAAAAAAAGTGTAATAAACTTTTAGAGTCTCTAATTTAATATCTCTAATTACACAAATCTCATTTTTTATATTTTGAATAAAGTATATTGCACATTTTTTAATTTTTTCCTTTGCAGGTTTCAAGCATTACAATAAATATATTGAAAAATCAAATAATTATTTGGATATCAAGTTATCAACTTTTTGAATTTAGTTTATTTTCTGATTAACAATATCTTAAGAGTGATTAAATGGTTTATAACAGAAATTATTAATGACTTTACATCGAAAAAAGCTAGAAAAATAAATTTCAAATAAAAATATATATGGTGATTTTGTTTCAACAAAGGCTTCCAATTAAAATTTTGCATTAGGCCTCCAATTTTGTTGAGCCGTCCCTGAGTCTCAAGTTTAAATTCCAGCGAATACAAAAAATACTAGGTGATTCTTTTCATCTATCAAAACCTTAATAGATAGAGTTACCTGATACCTGGTGCTAGTGGGAGGTGGTAGAGATACCTATTGCTAGTTGGAGTTAGTCAAGGTGCGTGCCTGCCCTGCACACCATTATATATATATATATATATATATATATATATATATATATATATATATATATATATATATATATATATATATATATATATATATTTGTCGACCAGCCAAGTTTTTTATTTTTCCATTAACAAATGGTTTCGTAAATAATTTACCCCTTAACTTTATAGCCAATTTCCCTTACATACCCTTTCTTCGCAAGAAATCTTTTATACACCCAACTTTTTTCAAAGTGTGTCTAATATATACTTTGTGTTTGACCACTTTCGATTTCACAAACTAATCATAACCTGACACGATAATGCGGGGCGGGGGGGGGGGGGGGGGGAGAGGACTAAAGTTAATGGACAGTAAATTGTGAAAAGGATTTGACTATAAGATCAGGGGATAAACTATTTAATGTGTTAAGCCTTAATAAATACAGATAGCAAGGCATCGTTTAGGGCTAAAAATATCTCCATTAAATGGGTATAAGCCAAAGATTTTTGAGCTTCAATGATCTTCGATCAGTTAGAGTACATTCAGATGTTAAACTAGACATAATGAATTCCCCAGCATTCAGATCTAATCTCTCTCAACCTCCCTACAAAGAATTTTCAGCCTACTCTCCTGACAAGGATTGGTATTCGATAAAAGAAAAAGAATCAAAAAATTACAAAGGGAAAAAATTATTTACAGTAATGCAGGGGGGCCAGGACTAAAGTTAATGGACGGTAAATTTCTACAAAATTGTGTTGGAAGTGACTACAAAGATGAGAGTGTCCGTCTGAACCACTCGGACAAACGTCTCACTTTCATTGTTAACTCAGCATTTCTTCCAAAATATGATTCCGCATTTGAGAGCATCACCTCAGTGTCATGCTTCATTCCCTCCAGACTCCTATAGTAATTGTTCTCTAACCTAGCCCAAATGATTTCAAGTGACAAGGGAACAGGGAACCTGCAAATTATTAATCAGAACTTTACATTAGGAGTATTCTGATAATCAACAACAACAACGACGAACCCAGTGTATTCCCATAAATGGGGTCTGGGAGTATTCTGATAATCACAGATTCACAATACACACTGCCAAGTAACTCAACTACTGAGAGCATGAAACTAATGTAAACGGAAAATGATGAAAGCAACTAGTGTACCTGTTAATGAAGTTTGACTTCTGTGAAACTTGTCTCAATTTTTCAACCCCATAATAATCCTGCAAAAAAGAACTATTGAGACATGTTCTGTCAACAATATGAGTTAGTACCACATGCAAAAATTGCTACCTGAGCTTTATTTCCAGATTGCTCCAGCTTAGTAAATGCACGCATCAGCTTCTCTCTAGTTTCATAATCTAAACGGGGTTGCTCCCATTGGGTATCAGCATCATATAGTTCCCAAGGACTATGCTGATGAGTTTCTGATGGATCACTCTTGTATCGGACAATATACCTTTCCCAGGGGCTGTCAGGATATTCATGAGATTTAGCTTGCACATTTAGGATCCTACCTTCCCACCAACTTCCATCTTCATCACCTTCATTTTTCCACCATACTTGGCATTTGTCCCGGGAAGTCCAGTTCCTTTCCATAGCAGCATCATATCTGCTTCTTTCAACAAGAAAATCAGGGAAACCAGTCACTTCAGGCAGTGTCAACTGAAATGATTTCCCCACCAAACCAGATGCAGGGTCTACAAATTTGAGCTTTATTTTAGCGCAGCTTTCTCCAGAACCTGGCCGTGTTGTATACTCAAGGTTTTCAACCATACAAAATTCGACTGCTCTTATATTCTCTTTTATTGTTTTCCAGGAGCCTAAATCCCTCAAGTTATTCTGATTTATGTACTCCTCATGGCCCTGTACAAATTACCAAGTGCAGATTAAGGACCAGTTTCTGTTAGAGAAAAGTATTCTAGACGCACAAATCTTGGACACTAATATAAATTCAATAATACCTGTCTTAAATACACAATTTCATCCCCTCGCTGAGGTATATACCGGGATCCCTCCTCATGAGCTACCAATGTTAACCATGAGCTTCTTGCTGCCTGATTTGATTTCCTTCTCTCTGGAGGACTAGGTTCACGGGCATAATAGCTGCCTCTCCGGGTTCGGGTAGATCGCAACCCAGCAGCAACAGCTGAATCAATTAACCGTTCTTCATACGAGCTTTCATCATCTCTATTACCTGAAGTCTTTTCCATTGATGTTCCCTCTGAACCGTCATTTGGCTGCACAAATCTGTCAATGCTGTGTGCAGGATTCAAATCGCAAGTTGCTGACCTTAATCTAATAGATCTAGTTCTTCGAATTCCCTCAACAATGGCTTCAGCTCCCTCAGCTAAACTATGGCTCCCCGCATTTGAACTGGTAGCTTCCATATTCCCACTGAGACTTTCTCTACCACTTCTACCCCGACCAAATTTTGACCTTCTATAGACAGCTCGGAACATCAAATCATGCGACCGCACGTTCTGTGACTCTTGCAATTCAGTCCCAGAAGTTCCACCAAGATTGTCTGCATCTAGCCTCTTCTCACAGTCTCCATCATCTAGAGTTGGTAAATTTCTATCTTCTTCAGTGGGGGCTTCTGAACTTAATACCTTCTCAGTGTCCTGAGGTTCAGAAAAAGTATCACAAGCAGTGCACCCAGCATCCTCCAATGAAGTCTTGGCATCTGTCTTGCCACTGTTATCAAGATGACTAGAAAGAATCCTTGACCTAATACGCAGCCTCATTGGGACGGGAGTAGCATTCTCTTTAAAAGGATGATTACAGTCAGTTTCATCAAAAAGCTTAACATATTCTGCCTCCTGTATAGCATCCTGACAATGACTATCATTGCCATGAATGATACCATTGATTTCATTTCGGATCTCTGAACAACAAGAAACTCTGTGGTGGTCCTTTTCAAGAACTGAGTGCCCATTAACAACATTTTCTTCCTGGATCGCCTCATTAAATGAGCTAGGTCCAGTCACAGAGCCTGATGGCAACAGTTCTCCCATTCTAGAACGTTTGGCTGAGCGTGATTTGACCCCTCCCCATCTGATGTTCCCATCTTTGCACCCTACCAAGAGGTCCAAGTGGTTTTCAGTTTTTGTTGGTTGATCAATTTCATTCTTTTCTATTATGTCACCACTAGCATCACTCAGGTTGTTATCCTGATAGCCAAAGTGGTTTTGACTGGCTTCAGCAGCTTCCTTAGGAGCCAAAGACGGACCAGCTAGACCAGGCTCGAAATTCTTAGGAGGTCCGTATTTACTTGAATCACGATTTGGCAATTTTAGGACCAACCTCCTCCTAATTCCACCATTGAGATTAGAGCTAGGAAACGGATGGAGCTTATTTGTCTCATCAGAGTGATCAACACATATTTCTTTCCCCTTTGAATGCCCATGTTGTTCACTGTTTAAGGACACATCTGAATCTTCATTTCCATCGTTTGAGTCCTGAAGTGTGGATTCACTTTCTGATGAATCACCCTCTGAACCATATTCATCTTCTCCTTCAGTAGATGTTCCTGTGATTCTGGAAAACAAATGAAGGGCATTACGAGCAGCAGCTCTCTGGGGCCGCAAGGACTTCGATGAAGACTTCTTCTTTGCTTTTCGACTATGTCTTGATTTCCTAGTGCGATTGATCCTATGCAAATTGTTATCACACTCGTCCAAGTTCTTCCTCTTTACACGCCTTCCAGAAGATGTCATAACTTCCACCTTAAGAAAGAAGCAAAATGATTATCAAGCACTGTACATATAAAAAAAAGAATGCTAAAACAAAATATGGCAAAGCCTTTTACTTCTGCTTTCTGTATCTTCCTTCTTGATCTACGGAGCGCATCTTTTTGTTCGTCTTCAGCCTCGCTGTCTTCATCAGTGAATTCTGGATTTGCAGAGGCGTCGGAACAGAAACTCCCTTGCTCTTTTCCAGAAGAAAGCTCTTCAGTTACATTATACTCTGAATCTGATTCATCACTTTGTATCTCAATTTCTGGTTCCCAATCCATTGCATCCACAAATCCTGGAAGTGGCTCCATCAACATCTCCAAGTCTACGATGGGAAAAGTTTGGTACTGCTGGTCCATGTTGAAATCTGTCCCAATGGAAAATCGGAATGACGAGGGTCTCCATTCGATTCCAAGAGCTCCTAAACGTCTTTGTTGGTACATGCTCTGATATGGCTCTGGATAGGGAATCATGCCTGCCATCATATAATACATAAGACATTTGGGGAAAAAGAATGATTGAAGATATGATAACGTTTAAGCAAAAACACCAACCTGCATCACAAAGGATATCTTGCATGTTCCTCCTGTACGGAGCAAGTTGTGTTTCCTGTACAATTTATCAATTAAACAAAAGCTGTCTTTCAAATTCGTAGAAGTTGGGGTAACCAGTCCCCCAGAGAGAGAAAAGAGACTTCCAGTTTGAGAAATAAAGTTTAAAAACTTAAAAGAGGCATTGTTTCAGCAAGAAAGCAGTGAGTTACAGGCACATCTGTTATGTCCATCCAGCTTGACGAAAAACAATTTATAATAACCATTATGCACCCAAAACTTAATAGATTAGAGGCTCTTCATCACAGAGAAGCATGATATGTGCAGGAAAAACCACTCAAGTGTAATGAAGAACACCCCAAAATTGAAGACCATGAGAAGCAGGCGCCTCATACATATGGAGCATACTGATGAACTGGCATATCAAATATATCTCTATGTACCAGATGAAGAGAACAAGTATCTTATGAAGCACGAACCATGCAAGCCACTGCAGCACTGCTAATAACCATCCATGGATAGTGATACCAATAATTTACAATTTCAAATTTATACCATTGATAGACTGCAACAAAAAGATTGAATAATTTCAAATCTCAATTCCAATCAATGAATGACTAGGATGAGTTAATGTTTGCATCTTGTTTTCTTGTTTTCTTTCCGTCTTCCTGAGCCGAGGGTCTATAGGAAACAGCCTCTCTGCCCCATCGGGGTAGGGGTAAAGTCTGCGTACACACTACCCTCCTCAGACCCCATTTTGTGGGATTTTACTGGGTCGCTGTTGTTGTTGAGTTAATGTTTGAATTTACTAAAATGTTCACTTTAGATTGTTTTGAATTGATAGGTGCTCCATCAACAGTGATACCAATAATGAACAATGTCAAATTTGAACTATTATAGGATAATGAAAGATTGAATATTTTCAATTTTCAATTCTATATCAATATCAATGAGGATAAGCTAGCGTTTAAATTCACTCAATGTTCACCTCAAAATGCTTTGAATGAAAAAGTGCAGCCCTGAACCTAACCAGCACATAATCTCAACCATCGTTTCTTAAGTTGTAGTTTCTTGAATAGACAGCACATGAGTACAAAGACAAAACAGTGTTTAGACAAGAATTGACGGATCACCAACCTGGTCAAGGACATTTCCATGTGTATCCTGAACAAGAGGGCGATAATCTCCAAGAAAAAACTGTTTAAGACATGCATCAGAAATCATTTACTATATCCGGGACAATCCAACCAAAACACATGTGGAACTCCAACAAACCTGGTCATACTTAGCATCCTTCTGGGATTCTCCTTGCCCTGTATTCAATATGTACAATTGGCCGACATCATCTGAAAGTATTATTGACGTCCCATCCCTGTAATATAGAAAAGTACATGCATCAAAGCTAACAACTTTTCCATGAATGATTCAAAACTTTTGTGCATGCAAGATCAAATTGAGTGTAATAAATCTGCATCTCTTCTTCCAAGTAAAACAGCTGTACAGAGTACATCCCATGTCTTGGATTCACATAACCTGTGGTCGAGTCTCTTGAGGTTGAACTAATATTAAATGTACAGAGAAAAGATGTAAGAAGAACAAGATCATTGACTTACGGAGAAAACTTTCCATCAACTAGCTTGAATCGTCCAATTTCATATGTCCGAATAGGTGCGCCTTCCCATATCTAAAAATTGAACGATTTTGTGGAGTTTTGGTACTAAACTCGACACATATGCACAAAAAAATTTAGAATGAGTAAATAAAACAAAACAAGGAGAAGTAGACTCACATCCCAGACAATTGTTTTCCCATCATACCCAGCGCTCATTGCTATTCTAGGATTAAAAGGATGAACATCAAGAACATAAGTCTGCAATCACCAAATGCACACAATGAGACACAGTCAAACAAGAAAAAGTAAATGCAATCAATTGTAATCAGTTCCTACTTAAGTTTAATGCCATATTCGGAGAGCTAAAATATACTACATAAAAGGAGAAAGTGGGCCTTTGATCCAGTTCATTACAATCTCAGGCAAGTCTTGCTCACAACCTCTAAAGGCTTGTCATTTAGTGACAGCCTATGATAGTCGGACAGGTCACCAGACACTGGTGCAGATCTGCAAGTTGGATGCATCATCACCTACACCTAAATCTTAGTATTCAGCGATATACATAGGAGTATGGGTATGGGTATGGGTGTTAAGAGACAGCCTTTAAATGTATTTTACAATATATACAAGTATAAATTTCGTCAATTAATTGATGTTGTTAAATTAAAAGTAGTATAATCAATTTTTTTGTAACACTTAATATTTAATTCATAAGTAATCTCGTATAATAGCAACAAGTTCTAGTAATTATGTGCATATATTTATATATATGACATAAACCCAAAATAAAACCAAATACGCAATCAACATATATACTTCTTCGCAATAGGTGTAGTCAAAAGCACCCAAATTAGGCTGACCAACTCCAGTGCGGATCCCACGCCCCACCCAAATCGTGTCTGAAAAGGATTTTGAAGGATCTGAGCAACATAGATGACAGCAATCATGACAAAACATTACAATTTCAAGGAGATAACTTACAGATTCAGTATGACCCGTCAAAGAATGCACTAAGCTACCATCAACAGCATTCCACACGCATATTCTGCAATCTGCAAATAAAGCAGTTCCATAAGAGCTACTTAAGGTCAAAAACAAGATTCTATAGGTGGAATGTAAAAGCCAAAGAGAGAGAGAGGGGGGAGGGGAGGGGGGGGGGGGGGGAGGGAGAGAAGCCTCTTGGATGAGAACAAGCTGAAGTTGAATTATCAGAACTATTTTACAAGGAACAGGACCAAGAAGTCTTATAAACAAAAAGGAACAGGACCAAGAAGCAACGTAAAGAATACCATTGAAGGGTGAAAATCTACAAATGTAACCAATAAAGAAATCCGGGAAAAGAAATCAAAAGTTTGGCCAAGATTTGCAATTTCAAAAAGCAGCCCCTGCCCAAAGAATTGTAATTTTGTCAGCTAATTTAGATGCTTTCCACACTGAGAAAAACGTGTAAATACAACATACCCATGATAGCAGCAAGAACAAATCGATTATCCAAGCTCCAGACGATCATATTAACACCGCGTGGAGTTGGAAGAATTCTTTGACGTGGACCTCCTCGAGGAGGTTGAGGTGGCATTGGTGGTGGCGGAACTTTCAAATGATAAGCTTTCTGCCAACGTCCGCCCTTTCCCTTAAAAAATGAGTATATGGTATGAGAAAGATGAAGTGATATGAGAACAGGACAAGATACTGCTTCAAGCTTAACCAAGAAACAAAGGTTGAATGAGGATTTAAAGAGAACTCACATGAGATCTACGAGATCTTGGGATCCAAATGATTGCACTGCCATCACGGGAACATGTAACAATGTTGTCATGATTAAACCTGAAACACGAAAACTTCGGTTGTCAAACTTCTTTAACAAATATCAAGCAACATCTGTGACAGCAGAATTTACAGTATGTAGCTGACATGTGGAGAGAAGAATCATTGTTGTTCTCCATTTTCTCTTATTTTCCTGAGAACATTCCAACATACCATGAGTTTTTAAACTTTGGGACAGAGTCTTCTTTTGATGCATCGGAGGGAGAAAATCTGGATGCCGCAGCGCAGCCACTACACTCAAAAGAGAAGATCATGAATCACAAGGAATGCAAATACACTTGAATGAACGAACACATGAAACCTTTTCCTGGGACTATCAACCTGAATTGCACATAATTTACATCATTTTCATGACCAGATAAAATCTCTATCTCATGATTAGGCTGCTCAGAGTCGTCCGAGTTGGATTTACAAGCATTCCAGACCTACAAGTAAATAAGATTCTTGTAAGCAGCAACGCATCAGTGTCAGAACTACAACCACGGGGTAAGTACAGTGAAATACAAGTCAGACAAAGTAATCCAGGCTTACTCTCGCACAGGTGTCTGAGCTTCCAGTTACAAAGAATGTTCCACTAGCATTAAATGCACAACAGAAGATCTGATGGCTTTGCAAAACAGTGCTTGATAATGGACCAGCGTTCTTCCCTACAACCATTGAGGCAAATGTAAATAACCTTCCATGTTATTGATGTCAGAATGCTGGAAGATAAATATTGCGACTTACCAGCAACTGTTTCAGGGGGTTTTGGTATGTACAAGCGTGGAGTAAACTGGGAATATCTAGAATCCCAAATCCGACATGTTCCATCATCAGATGACCTGTGGTTATGGTAGCAATGTTGCACATATAGTGGTCAAGGAGTGACAATAGAGCATGCTAAGAGATAAAATATCCCTATAAGTTGTAAGTTTATTTTGTTTTTTCTTTTGGGTAAGTTCTCTAATTTTTTGTATGCCGCTTTTATATGGGGGGGTTTTCCTCCCATAGTTTATAAAAGAAGTTTATCTTAAAACATGTCTCATGAGCAATTAAAGCATGATACAAAAAATCAAGTTATTTCAAGGAACAAGACTCATTTATGTTGAATTCGTAAATATTTTCATAATTCAAAATAACACTCTACACCGAAAGACTGATTGTGTTCTTCGACCATAGATGCGGATGGGGTTGAAATAGTCAACAACTTCACGGAACAAGATCTACTGGGGAGGAAGGTAACGGAAGAGATTAACCATTTGAAGGCAAACTGCCAAGACTTAGTTAGATTTGAGAGCAGATAATTTGGAAAACACAATCCAGATGATCTGGCGTCAGACCTCGAATGAGCTTTTGTAATTTACACAAACATTTGCAAGCTTAAGTCTATGTCAGGGTATTGACCAGGTGAACAGTTACTTTTCGCAATAATTGACATCAACAAAGCCTCAATCTCAAATTAGTTTGGGTTGGCTATATGAATCGTCTTATTCCACCCAATTCTGGGAGGTCAAAATTTTGTTTGAACAAAATCACACTTGGAAAGGATTTGGGAAAAGTAGTGTGACCAGGTGTCAAAGGACAGATTTCTCTAGACCCTTTCCCTCTATTAGATTGCAGAAAAATAACACAGAAGCTTTGCAGAAGTTGGAGCTACTTTCTTTAACTGGCAGTAAGGCACAATGGTGCTGCCATTAGATATTCAACCTCGTGTAAAGAACTGCCTAGTGATGGAGATAATCCTCTTGCCATGGTAAGATTTGTATTGAACTTTTCATAGACACAAGAAATGAATCAGAGATACAAAGATATTGCATATGGAACTCAAGAAAGTTGTATAGACAATAAAATGGACTTACGATAAGAGCTGATAAATAGAACTAGGTCTTGGATTAAATGCTATTGCCGTAACAGCTCCGGTATGACCGCGCAACACTGAAATTGGCAGCCCATCAGCCAAGCGCCACTGTTATAACGAAAAAAGAACACTCCGATGACCACTCAGAAATATATAGGAACTCATGCAAATTTAAAAGAGTATCTTACAACTCTGATGATGCAATCATTTGAAGCAGATGCTACTAAAGTGTTGTTGGAGTTAACAGCTAGGTCAGTGATATCACCCTGAAAGCAAAACAAGTGAACTCAAAAGACAGAAGATCGGGGGATGAATCAAGGTAACTATAGCAACAGCTTACTTCATGCCCACGGCAGCTGGCCAAGCAATATGCTGTTTCCATTGACCAAATCTTTACAAGTCGGTCATCTGAGCCAGTAATAACATATCTCCCAGAGCGATCAAATATTGCTGCAGTCAACATTCCTCTTAATCATTCAATTGAGTCATTGAATAAGATAATAGAGCACCTCACTAAACGAGGTTCATTAACTAAATTACTCAATGACTCAGGCCAAAATAAGAAGCAAATATAAACCTGCTTTGACCTGATAAAAATTGAAAACATTCACAACAGTACATAACAGCAAAAGCAGAATCATAATAATCAATAGAATGCTACTTTATGATTACCCCATGTCAAAATCCACACCCACACCATGTAGCAAAATTTGCAAACAGTATAGCTAAAATGGGACCACTACTTCCTTCTGCTTTGGGGTATAGCATTCTATTATTGTACAAAAGATCAGGTGATAACTATACACACGAAGTTAAGAAGGTATATAACTCATTCTCAGCGCACTCAGCCACTCTTAGAAAAGTGGTTATCGTTCAGCCCAGAAGTGATAACATAAGAATAAGACATGCAAGCCAAAGACATTACCACAATAAACTGCATTGCGATGTCCACGAACTTTTTTAAAATTTTGCATCTTCTGCACCATAGTGGATGGTTTTGCAATGGCATAACATGCCGCACGAATAGATGGTGCACGGTGGTGTTTGGAGAATCCACCACCAATTTGTCTCAAACCTAGTCCACGCACCTGATCTACTAGCATGTGAGGCCACCGCAAGTGACCTGGAGGCTTAACTTCATTATTTGTATGATCTTGATCACCTGAGAGAGGGGAAGAGAGTTTAAGGGCAATGAAGAGCTAACCGAGGAAGATGAAAGTAGAACCCTGTGATTTATCAAGTGGTGCATAATGATTCCACTTGTCAAGGACATAAAACTACGTCCCCTCCATTTGCCAGTTTTGGCACCTAAAGAAACTAGGCAGAGTTCTACTAATAATATTCCTTTATAGGACTTCTGCGTAAATTCAGGAACAACTATTGAAGTTCGATGTGAAGCATTCCCCAAGAACTAACTTCAAATAAGTATTTCCTTCAACATATTTTAATTTATTGTGACAGAGACGGAATCGTAAAATGTACCACATCAAAATTCGTGGTGCATGAAGAACTGAAAAAAATTGAAGTTACTACATTAAAAGTAGTGAAACTAGAAGACGTACTGCTGAGAAGTGAAAAGAAACCAGTTCCCAGCAAAGTTGGAACAGCTGCTGCATTAACTGTATTGCCACCAACCATACCCTGAGGGGAAGCTCTCACACTTAACAATAATTGCTTTAGAAGCTTCACCAAGTGATCCTTTCCCACGTGAGAGTACCTAGACACATCATACACTTATAACTCAGGGAAGAATGAGTGTTCCAGCCTCTTTCATTCTCTCAACAGAAGAGGACGAGGAAAATATCATAACGACTGGAGATATTAACTGGCCAAACAAAAGCTACATGTTCCGAGTAGCATAATAAACCAGATGATTTTTTTGTCTCTGAAATTTGCACAGATGACTTCATTCTTGAATCAAAGCAACTGAATGATCTCTGTTCTTCACAAGCATTTTGATGTTTATTAAATATAACAGATAAAGGCCTATAACAGAGAGTAACATCTTTTAATCTGACAGTATTTCATAAACTGTACATTGATGCTATTCAGAACATGTTACAAACATGGAAATATAAAAGAAACATTACATGATAGAGATTGGTTAAAAGGGAATTGATAAGCCATATATCATTGAGAATTGATGAATAAGGCAGTAAAAGTTACCTTTCCACCAATCTATTGTAGCTTAATGGGAAAGACATGCCATCATCATTTTCGTCACCACTTGGTGCCCCACTCCTTGAATACCAAGCATGGTATCTACGGGGTAAAAGTTGATGCTCCAGAAGTTCATTCCAGAATTGCCCATAAGTTCTGTGACATGGTCCAGCTGATAGGAAATGCATAATTAAGAAATAGACCTCACCCATGTCGATGTCCACATCAGCCTCTGTTGATCTTTGTGGATCAGATGGTTGAGAATTTTGATTTGCCTTTCCAGATAAGTTCAATGACTTCATACTTCCAGATGGTACATCAGAAGGGGGAATATACTTCCGAAAAGACATCTATCCGATATAACCTGATATATATCCAATACATTCATTAAATCCTTCCAAAACATGATGTCAGGAAAGTGAAGAACAAAACAAATAAAAGAAAGAATTTCTGAATTGTCACTTCGCTTTGTAACTTTCTGCAGAGCCTTCATGGGTTAAAATTGCAAATTCTTGCACATCCTTGAGAGAAGCCTCAATTACGAAAAATAAATGAAGAAAGGAACAAAGAATTGATCCCATGATTAACACACAGCAGTAATTGAATTGCCATCCCAGGGACCAGTTCAAAAACCTCTTCTTTGGACGACAGTTACAGAGCTCAACAAATCTGGACCAGTGTTGCCTCTTTACCCACAGCAAGAATCTAATTCGAGTCTATGCATAATCCAATAGAGGGACCATAGAACTAAGGGATAGTGAATTTGGACTAAAATTCTGGAACCCTTTTTTTCTTGTTTGATAAATGTAAAATTCTGGAACCTTTTATATATTGTTACACTCAAGTTGGACTTTACTGTGGGGAAGACGCCTATAATCTGATATACTTTCCACATGGACGGCGTCTGAGGAACCTGGGATTCCTTGGATGCATGGGCATCATTTCTGAGAATAAGTATATAAGTAAGAACACTGAAGAAGGAGAGCTGAGGAAAATATTTTAATATCAACTGTGGTGTACTTTTGTTCCACGGTAAATTTAATCTTGCTCTAGATAGATGGGAAAATGTAAAAGATATCAGCATTTGTAGTCCAAACCTAGAGCTCAAAGACAAATTTTTGAGATCAAAGTCTAGATACATTGAAGTCCAGGGGAACCCTTAAATACAGTTAAAATGACATGCCTGATCCACTACTTAAGGGAGTTTGGGCACTCAATAGTTGCTTTTAACTTTTGGCTTGACTGGTTAATTGTCAATCAAGTATCCTCAAGCATAAACTACTGTCGGCATCAGCTGTATGAATCATCTATTCAACTGTTCCCGTTGATGTATTCGGGTCCACTTCATTTTAGTATTGAATCGCTAGTGTTCAAAGGCGTATTAGGAGTTCTCTAGATCTCACATTTATCCTTACACGGATACGAGTCTCTAACTAGACTAAAAAGTTTCTGTCATACACTGGACTACCGTAAGTGAATGGCAACATCTAATCCTTAGTTCATACTCCCTCTGTTCCATTTTATGTGAACCTGTTTGACTGGGCACAAAGTTTAAGAAAAAATGAAGACTTTTGAAATTTGCAAGTCAAAAAGGGCCGCAGAGTATTTGTATAGTTATAAAAGCTTCTCATTAAGGATAGAATTGAAAATTTAAGCTAAATTGTTTCCAAATTTAGAAAGGAGTCATTCTTTTTGGAGCGGACCAAAAAGGAAATAGGTTCTCATAAACTGGAACGACGGGAGTAATAGTTGGAAAGCTATATGGATCCTTCTACTTCCATCAAAAAGTCCTATCTAGGTTTAACTTATTTTGAGAGATTGTAGGTCTTGTGTGACAACTTCCATCCCAGTGTTTTAGGTTTACCGGACCCTCTTTTTTATCACTTGGTAGACCTAACACACATTTTTATCATCTTTAACCACTACATCTTCGTACCTGCAGACTGGTGTTTGGAGACATCGTTTGTACCTATGGCCAAACCATCTCGGGTGACTTTCTCCCATGTTATCTTCCATGGGTGCTACTTACACCTTTTGTCATATGGGATTATTTCTAACTTTATTCAATCATGTATGATTGTGCGTCCATCTTAACATTAGTATTTTTACAATATTTATACTTATGAATATATTGGACTGGCCAACTTACAGACCCAACATTCACTGCCGCATAAATAATATTATTGCTTTTCACAAATTTTATGGAACTTACCTTTCCATTTGTCAAGTATCTTTTGCAAAGCGCTCCTCCACTTTAGCTATCATATTTACTTCTATGCATTCACTTCACATATTTTATCATTCATCTAAATGATTGAATCCTAGATACTCCCTCTGACCCAACTTATATGGCATCATTTGACTAGGTACGGAGTTTAAGAAGAAAAAGAAAACTTTTGAAACTCCTGGTCTAACACAAGCCTTAGACATTTGTATGGCTATAAATCATCTTATTATGGGTAAAATAAGATTTGTAAAATTATATTGTTTCTAAATGTAGAAAGATGACATTCTTTTTGGGACAAAGAAAGTTTGCTACACAACAAATCTGGTATATGGTTTGGAGAGGGTAGTGTGTACAAACTTTATCCCTGTCTTAGGACAAAGGGAGTATCTAATTTGGCTATTAGGCACCATCATCCTATCTAATATGAACTTCACCTTCATTCTTCTCATGAAAGCTAAACTTGCAATGTATATAGTCTCTAATGTAAATCTACTAGGCATATACCAGATTGGTTCTTTATTACCTATTGTATTGACCCTAAGCATGTACTCTATCACTATTTCCCCATTTTAGAATAATTGGAAGAAAGGTGCTTAGCTGGATGGACTAAGGAATGTATTAATAAATGAAAACGCTAGAGGTAAGTTCTCAAGGCTTCATTTGGGTTGAAAAACTGAAATTGAGCGAAGAGGTGACAAATTTTGGCTAATGTTTGCAATGGATAAAGGTGCTTAGGACCTATTTTACGCAAATCCTTCACTTACCTTGACTTACCCTTGTTTAATGGGGGTGATAAGTGCATGGGTACTTTGTTCTAATCGTTCAAAATACTCTAAATTAGCAAAAAACTTGACGTAGCCGTACCGATTCTTGCACAAACTTGCATTCAGTATGTACTCACAAAAGAATCTGTGTAACATAGCTTAGAAGAAACCAAGAATCACATTTATAAACTAAAGCAAAAGAGGTAAATTGTGAGGCTTCATTTCGGATGAAGAATGAAGAAAAGAAAAAGAAAGGAAAGGTGGAAAACAACTATATACGCCAAAAGGAATTATTCACTACTGACTGGATAAGGATGAACAAGGCATAAATAAATTCTTGAAGTTTTTGTAATTCTACTAAGAGTTTGTTAAATAAACTATTTTAATCATAAGTTACAAGACCAGATGTTAGAGTCATTCTATCTATACTAGCCTTGATTCAACCTATTCTTCTTGTTCTCCATCTCAGAAAAGCAAACAAAGCCTTATTTCATTGCTAGATTTATTTTTCCCAAGTAATCGACCGTGTCTCAGTCCCAAATTGGGCTGGGTCAACTACATGACTCCTATTTATCCGTTCTTTTTTCAGGCTCATCCCAATACTAAATAATATTACAGCAACAAGATTGTGATATTTTTCCACTTTCCTAAGATGGATATTCTACAGAAACAGAAAATCAAAATAATAATAAAAGTCATAGTAATTAACTAATACATAAGAAGTCTAAATCCAGTCGGTCTAGCAGAATAGCACTAGGCACCCCTTCCTTTTTTGATAACCGTGGTAAGTGGGCCAGCTTCTGTGGCTGGACTATTTCCATGGCTACTTGCTACCTCCACCAGGTACGGTAACTCTGGCCACTAAAACTTAGACATATGGGATATTAGGCACCCGTACCCTTTCCCAACTTATCTTGAAACCCTAATATTCCAATACTGGAACCAAAATAACCTAATTCAATGACACAAGTGATCTGACGTATCTTTTGTTCCAACAATATCGATCTTAGCACAACATACATACATACAAGAAACAAAAAGGAGTACATAATTTACTCAATCACTTTAAAAAAAATACCAAATAGTAAAAAGATTGAACCTTTTTTATTCTGAGTAAGTTAACCAGATGGGCAATCACCAGAAAGTAGAAACTCGGCCACAAGTGAATTACCATAACCCATAAGCATTCCACTGTAGCATTGAAACAAACAAGAAAATCAAGTTATTTACACTTCAGACCCCATTAAAGTACGAAAATAAACCAATTCAATTGCAAGAAATAGCCCAATTTGAGATCTAATAATAACCCACATGCAAAAAGAAAGGAAAAAAAAAAAGGAGTCCCAATTTTGAGTACTCTCAAACAAAAACAAAGAACCTCTTTCTATTTTTTCCTACATTATTTCCCAAATTGGAAACTAAATTCTCACCAACAATATAGTTCTCTGAAACGACGACGTTTTGTTTCTTGAGTGGAATTTAAGCAAAAAAAGAAAAATGGAGATCGAAGGAAAAACGAGTTCTTTAAGGTTTCTTGAAAATTTTAAAAAAGAAAACTATTAAGGCGAAGGGAACAAGAAAAGACACAAAAGGAAGAGGATTTTAGATATAGAGGAGGGAGCTCTGAGATTTTATGTGTTGAAGCTCTGTGTAGTGTGTTTTGGTTTTTGTAGGAAAGAGGAGAACAAGTAAAGATGTATGAAGAACACAGTAGTAGGGGCAAAAGAGGGTTGAGCTAGCATTTTATATCTTTATGCCTTTCTTGAAAATAAAACAAAAGGAAACTATCTTTTATAATTATGTGAAAAAATGTAGTATAATTGTACTAATATACTTTCTTAATCACATGTCTAAGTCACATATATAAATTTATGATACCTTTTATAATGTACTATATGATATAATTATGAATTAGTCGAGGTTCAAATATTGAAATAATCGAGTGGGGAATTATATATATATATATATATATATATATATATATATATATATATATATATATATATATATATATATATATATAGTGTTCTGTGCAGTAAAACAATTAAATTGTACATTGCTTTAATTTTTTTATTATGTAATATAGTGTTCTTTTCTTTTAACTTTTCATTTGCCTTCCTTTTTCATCTTTTTGGTAGTTGAAATATAACGGTTTTTTGCAGTTGACAAGGTTGGGTTAGAGTTTCCTTCTCTTTTTTGTTTTATTTTTTTCTTGTGCTGAGGGGCTAATTGGTTATGAAAAAGTGAGCTTCTATTCTTCCAATGTTGTTTAGAAGCTGTACGCAGTACATTGGACATTGAATCTGTGGGTCAGCTAGCGTGAGACTTTTTTTTTTTTTACTTTCCTTTTTTAGATTTGTTGAAGTGATGCCAACTCTCAACAAATTCTCTCCCCAAAAGAAATTTAGTGATTTATTGTTATTTTCCATTGTTGATGAAACAACATACTACTATCGAACAGTGTGGTTACTTAGGAAACTTTTGCATCTCTTACTTAGCACGAATAAAAGGTAACCCGGTGCATTAAGTTCTCATTATATGTGAGATTTGAGAAGGGCTAAGCTTTCACTATGTGTGAGGTCTGGGAAGGACCCAGTGCAATTAGCTCGCATTATGTGCGGGGTCCAGAGAAGGACCGGACCACAAGGCTCTATTGTAGGCAGCCTTACCTTGCATTTCTGCAAGAGACATTTTTCACGGCTTGAACCTGTGATCTCCTAGTCACATGACAGAAACTTTACCAATTACGCCAAAGCTCCCCTTCTTACTTGCACGAACAGTTTTCAATATAATATATATCATATATGTACTAGTCTTACATTACGCACATTGCGCGAGTAATCACATCTCAATAAATATATAATTTTATTGTTAATTTGTATGAGTCCACCAAACAGTAAAGTATCTGGTTCTCTACAAGATTCTGGTGAGAATGCTGATATGATAGTACGTAAATAACGCAGAGATTTTTACGTGGAAAAATCTCACACAATGGATTAAAAAACCACGACCTACACATGTAGGCTTTTAACTTCACTAACTTGTAAAACCTATTACAAGCCACTTTGCAATGACTCGATTACAAAGGATTTGCTCAACTAACTTGTGGTACTCTTACCACAAGTCACTTTGTGACTTTCTAGTTACAAATGTTTTTACTAACTTGTGATGCTTTCACCACAAGCCACTTTGTAATTCTACATTACAAAGACTTTTTTTATGACTAAATCTAGTTACAAGATAAACTCAAAGAACTTACGAATTTACAAGAGGATTCCTAATCAAACGCTTCTAGCTAATCAGTTTAGGAGATACAATAAGTACAATCACAAAGTTACAACTCAACTAGGACAATAATACGCTATATGTTAGGAACAGGTCCGTAGTTGCATTCAACTTTGTTCTTCAAGCTTGTGAGGATGATTTCTTTTTTTGGAAAGATGCTTGAATAAGAAACTGAAACCTTCAAGTGATGTTTCGTATAAAAACTCATTGTAGGTACATCTTGATCACATCACATGACATGATGTGAGTACTTTATTTGGTTAGAGAATGGATGGGCGTTGGAGACTTGCAGTGCGGCAGCAAAAGTGTAGGCAGTCACTTCGTTTCCAGCTGTGTCCAATTAACTTAGTATTGCTGTGAGGAACCCACAAGAGTATCATGTCCTTATTTGGTTCTTAGCTCCTAATGCTGTAGCAGTTCGCCTTTAGCTGGAATCCGGTAAGCTTGCAGCATAGTCCAAGTAGGTCAGGTTTCCTACATAATTCTTAATAGTAAGTTTGTTAGAACATCAAAACTTAAGGCAAGAATATTTAAAACCTTTCCTTTTTTATAATGACAAACTTAACAATTAGAGCACTAAGAATCAGAAAAAAAAATTCCCTTGACTCTATGCCCTTTCACATGTGTTCCCCCTGAGTTGATGACGCATTTATTATGTATTTTTTCCCTTTTGGCATCATAAAAAAACACAAACAGAATAACATCACAAAGAAGTCCAGCTAAGCTAACTTATGCCACATATGTGCACACCAACATGATAGAGAATAGAAACAGAGAAAGAGAGTACTGTCAGAATAAAACAAGGATTGATATTAATAAAGCTTTCATATGCCTTTGCTTTTTAAAAAAGCAAAAGGCAACATTGGACTTGTTAACGGGAGCAGTAGTGTTTCATCCAATCACAAAAAAGAAAACATCCGCCAATACATCAAAAGAAAACTTAACAATAATTTCCAGAAGTTGGTCACTGAAGGGGTACTGGGGGGGCACTAGGAGTAAAAGGCTTGGTGTTACAACCAGTGTTCGGAGAACGAGGTCCATTTATACATTCGTCAACTTTTGCTCATTGAGCAGTTCTGCTTTCATGTTCTCTACTTGCGCCCTGAGATCAGTATTTTCCTTTATCAAATGAGTCACTTCATCATTTGACATCGGAACCCCTTGGGCTTGCTTACCTTCCAGGTTAGCATTCATGGCCTCCAATCGACAAATTTCCTCAACAACACTATTCTGAGCATTTATAAGTTTTAAGACGGTTGATGTACTTCCTCCCCCCCCCCCCCATATTTTTCCACGTACTTACACTCTTCCAAGGTCGTCGGTGAGAAAGTCTACTTCCTAGTCCCCACTTTGCCCGTCCCCAGTGGGACATTAATGAATTTGAACACTGGAGTAAGCATGAACCCATAGGGAAGGTCATGATTACCATGTTCGAAGGTGCAAACCTTTTGCATGTGTTCAATCATAATAGCATGCAGACTCACATGAATAAAATTGTCCAGTTGCTCCATCAAGAATAGGTCAGAATTAGAATTCATTGACCTTCTCTCAACTCGAGGCAATAGAACTTTGTTAACCAATTCAAACAAAAGCTGGTAGACATGGAGTAGCGATTTCTTATGGATCTGGTTCCCTTTCTGGTTTGCATTGTCTCTTACCATGGCATTTTTGAAGTTATACTGACATACATCTCTTACACTAGCCGCACCAGATGTTTTTAAAATCTCTCCAAGAAACTTTACATTAAAGATGATGTCCACCCCATTGACCAAAGCACAAATGTGGTCAATATCAACTGGAAAGAGACTAGCAAAGAAACTTTGTACCTCATCCTCATATACCTTAAGTGCATCAAATTGAAATAGATGCACCCAACTTTGAAACTTGACCATTACTAATTTGGTGCATTCTAGCTATCTTAGATATTGTGGGGTCAAACGTACGACCCAGTAGAACTTTTTGATGCCTCAGGTGCTTGGAACCAAGGCTAACTTCACTTCTCATTTTCTTCACAAAACCATGTTCTTTAAAAGATTCAGAATTGCATTTTTCGTACTTCTCTCCAATGACTTTGCATGTTCCCTTGGATTTGACTAGGGCATCCTCATCAGACATGAAAAATTCACTCATAACCTCTTTCATTTGAAACCTCAATGTTGACCCTTTCTCTTTTGAAGTAGGCTTCGTCTTTTTCGAAGACCATCTCACAAGTGAACTAGGCTCATTTGGGTTTCCTCTTCCACTTCGACTATAGGGATCACCTCATCATTTACAGGTACACCGTCTTTCACCAACTTTCTTCTTTTCTTTTTACTACTCTTCTTGCTCTTTTGAATGGCAAAATTATAGGCCACTTTAACTTGAAGCCTGGTAGCAGGTCATTTGATTTCAGACTCAGGGGTGGACACAACCCTCCTCTTACTTTTGAATGCATCAAGAGCCATATTATCTAGGTCTTCTTCATCACTGGATTTCATTTCAGGTGCTCGAATTTTCAGGGGCACATAATCGAATGTAGGAATAACACTATCCTGGGAATGAGAGCCCTGACTCCTCCGGAGAAGGATTAGGTTTCTCATGTGATGCCCTAGTAGTATCTGCTATTGCATCCCCTTCAATAGCTACAATGGCTCCTTCTTCCTCCACACTTTGTGCCTTGTTTTTCTGAGAAGTAATCTCAAGCAGTACACCATCGGCGGACACCAAAAACACGGTTACAACATTTTTCTCTTCCTCAACCAGTGCTTCCATCATCATGGAATCGGTAGCAATGATGGCAAAACTCTTTGTTACCTTAATATTTTCATCTTGTTCTCCACTTATTTTTGACTGGTGGGAGCCTCAGACAATGGGGAGAACGAAGCAGTAGTTTTAAATGTTTTCGGATTAGGAGGAGACAGAGAAACTGGGTGTAAGGCTGTATTCTGGGCCAGGCTCGAGCCTAAACGGGCCGGGCAAAACGATCCCGGGCTTTAGCGAGCCCGGTCTTTGGCGATCCCGAGCCAAATGTTCCTGGTCTTCACGGTCCCAATGGGTGGAACCGACCCACGGTGGTCCTAAGCCGCATGGTCCCGGGCTTAATGGGTCGGGCCCATGGGCCTAACGAGCTTTTTTCGTTTCGGGATATTTTTTTTTATTTTTTTTATCTAAGGCAATTTCTTGTAAACTATATATGTATATACTAATATAAATTGTTTATATATAGCTATATAAATATATATTGTATGTATAATATGTATATATAAGGGTGTATTGTGTGGATATATAGTTATATATTATCTTATATAAATTGTGTGTATATATAATTATATATTATCTTATGCCTTTTGGCTTAAAAGATGCCCCCTCTGAATTTCAAAAAATTATGAATGATGTTTTTCTTCCTTACACAGATTTCATAATTATTTATATTGATGATATTCTAGTATTTTCAAAAAATATAGAATCTCATTTTAAATATTTAGATTTATTTAGAAAAATTATTATCCAAAATGGTTTAGTCATATCAAAACCAAAAATGATGATTTTCAAACTTCTGTTAGGTTTTTGGGTCATAACATTGAAAAAGGTAGGATCATTCCTATCAATAGAAGTATTGAATTTGCTTCTAAATTTCCTGATATAATTACTGATAAAACCCAACTCCAGAGATTTCTTGGAAGCCTGAATTATATTTCTCCTTTCATAAAGGACCTTGCCCAGGACACTGCTCTTCTTTATGATAAATTAAAAAAGAATCCCAAAGCATAGACTGATAGTCATACTGAAGCAGTCAAAAAGATTAAACAAAAGGTCCATAACCCCCCTTGTTTAACTGTAGCGAATCCTACTTGGGCAAAAATAGTAGAGACAAGAAGACCCTTTTTTATAAATTATGTCAAAATCAAAAGGGGCTAACAAGGCTTGCCATCTTACAAACATTTGCTTAGAAATATCATGCTTAAAATTTTTATTAAAGAAAAACTTTGCAGCTTGGCAATCAGTCTTAATAAGAAATTTTTGATTATATAAATCAGTTTGAAATTTCATAACACATTTGACAATAGCAAGAATTTCTTTAGCTACAGTCGCATATTCCATTTTCCAGAATAAAACTGGACTAGATATTCTTGTTTATCCGATGGCGAATATTGTTTTAAAATTCCGCCATAACCAATATCAGAGGCATGATAATACCCTTCCTAATTTTCTTACAAGAGAATATTTGAACTCATAAGTTCTCTCTTCAATATACTTTAATCATGAATTATTACATGGTATTTTTCGATGAAGAGACATTAATAACTATTTTGAAAGTGGTTGAATTATGCAGAGACTTAAAAAATCTTATAATTGATAAAATTATATATGATATTGTGGATGAGCAATTTTCCAATCATGATGATGAATCTCATAGTAATTTTATTCAAAATGTATTTCTTAACTAAAGTTTTGGTTTTACAGATTATGAGACCTACATACAAGCCCCCTCGGGGTCGAGGAAGAGGAAGAACTTCTACTAATAGTAGAGAGAACAATATTCTAGCTCAAATGGGAAATCAAAGACTAATAGCTGGTAATATAGCAGGAGGTATACCGATCACCCTTTGTACAAGTAATTTTTGGATTTCATACAATCCAAAAAGAATGAAGATACTTCATCTAGCACACCATCTTATTCCGCAGTTATAGAAGAGGACAATAATGAAAATCTTGAGGTTTATAACCAAAAAGAAACAAAAGAGTTAATAATTCTCTTGGAACTCCGATCTTAAATGGAAGGATAACCCCTGGCAACTAATCCAGGTATTTTGATACAGCGTCATATGCTACTCCTGCTTATAAATACATGATGCATTATGAGATGATACTCTCAACAACAGGATCAGTTGAAATTCAACACTTCTATCCTGGAAATACAAGAAAATTTATAATTTTTCAAAGATCATTATCAAAAAGGTTATACCTTCGGATGAATAGGGAATGAGTACCCTAAAGGATCAAGAATACACTCATCCTGATAAAAAAGTCTCAGTTAAATTCAATTATTGGGACTATATAGAAAAGATAATTCCATGGATAATAAAATGGGATGTCCAAATTGGCTGTACCGATGAAGGAGTACCTTGCCTTTATAGAATTTTTTATATCAAATTTTGGACAAAATTAATCCAAAAAGACACCCCAGGCAAACTATTTGGTGACGAATTAATTCAACAGATTCTAACCAAGATAGAAACATATGTGAAATTAGACAAAGCAAATGCTGCAAAGGACAAAATAAGCCCATTTGAGGTAATTACTAAAAGTCTTCAAATGAAGAAAGGAGCCATATCCAAGAAAGAAATCCTCGCTTCATATTTTGAGGAAATAAAGAAAGACTAGGCAAAAAATTTCGGAACAGAAGTCAGTGATGATATACCAATGGCCTCTATAGGTAAAACTTCCGATGAAGACATATGTGCAGCAGGGGAAGCTCAAAGCACCTCCGGAACGGAAGTTAACATTGACGAGATAGAGGATTTTCTTGCAAAATTGAAGGAAAATGCCGAAGAATCTTCAGAGAAAAAAGACAAAAAAGGAAAGGGCAAAGCTTAATTATTGAAGGCCCCATAGGAAAATCATAGGGGTAATAAGTTAAAAGACTTTAATAAAGAGACGGACCCCTCCATTATGAAGAATCTACTTTAATAAAGTATATCGTCCGTTTGAAATAATTTTCTTTGTAGGCCATTATTGTAAATTATTTTGTCCACCAATTTTATTTGTTTAGTAGTGAATCAATCCATTATATAAGGATCAACTTAGTTTAGGAGAAGGAAGGCATTAGCCAACGCTCGGAACATCTCTCTAGCCTTCTCTATCCTTGTAAAAATCCCTTTGTAATTTGGTAGTATTTTGAATTCAGCAATAAAAATAAAAAAAGGTCACTTGACCAGAAATATCCGGTCTCAGGTATAGTTCTACTATCTCTCTCTCTTTACAATATTTGTAGTACTGTTAGCCTAAATGATAGGCTAAACAAGTAAGTGTTAAGTTTAGTATTCAAAGGTTATTTACAAAACATGCTTTGTTGCTTAAAATGAATTGTATCACCCCGATAAAAGTGTTATATTAAGAACTATATAGACCAGGCAGTTTCTAACCTCGACAGTAAATCTTGGTTAGGATATCCTAACCGGTGGTGCTCGTAAACTCATTTAGGCAGATGGCCGTGTTGAAGAGTTGTGAGGAGCATCGTAGTTTAAGATTTACCTAAAGGTTGGTAATGTTTCTCGAATAAAGTTCTTGTAATTCTTCCTGAACCACATTCGGAAGCGATCCGGTCAAAAGATATAAATAAATAAATATATATATATATATATATATATATATCAAATTTAAACACAAAATAAATTGCAAAGAAATATTCAAGAGAATAACTTATAATTTTTGTTATTATGATATTAACAAAGAATGACAACATCTTTCTTATTCTTCCCCCCCCCCCCAAATGGAATGAGCACAACAAGGTACTAATACCACCATTAAAAGGAAAAAACTAAGAAAGATGTGCCAAAATACAAGTTACATTTTAATCTATGTATTATCTCTAACAAATATCATAAATCTTTCAAGGTTCGGAGGAATTTCCATTGGTGGTGGTGGAAAAGAAGCGTGTTCATCACCGCTTCTGGGAGAAGCAGCATCCTGCACAAATTCCGCTAGCATTTCTACATTAGCTTCATCTATCTCCTGTTGTGATTTTGCAAATCCAAAATTTCTTCTTTCCGTACGGATCAAATCTCTAAGGAGTACAGATTTTTCTATGCTCTCCCTCATAGATGCTCTATGATTACCAATTTGAAGTCTCGCTTGACTGATTAGCGCTCTCCGATGCTACTGTTGAAGCTTGAACACTTAAAATATCTCGAGCTATCCTTGAAAGAACTGGATAGTACTTTTTCTTGTCCTTCCACCATTCAGAAAGATCAAGGGTGCCATCTGGATTCTCCTTTTCAAGGCCCTGCGACAAATAAACTTGAAGCTCATTTAATTGTGAACTATCACCAAAATTATCACCTTGAGAACCCCTGAACTCCGTACAAGAACTAAGGGCTTTTAGGCCCGCAGTTCTTTTTGATGATTGCGAACTAGACGAAGTAGGAGTTGAAACATTTGGTCTAGCATGATCAATAGCAAGTTGATAAGTGATATGCCGGAGAATTTCGGCACATTTCACCACTAATTGCTTATATTTTAGCTTGTTTTAAATGCAATTGTCTCCTTTACTTATATAATTTTAGTGTTTTTGCAGTACATGAAGTGTAAGAACCCAAGAGGATGAAAATGGGAGCAAAAAGACAAGAAAAGAGCAAAAAGGCATCGCAAATGAAGATATGCGATCGCAAAATCCACATACGAGCCACAGAATTTACAATGGAATCGCAGATCAAGATAGAGTGCTGGGCAAAGTTCAACGTTAAGAATGTGGTCCATTGCCATTGCAGAATCCATATGCGAGCCGCAGAATTTACACTGGAATTGCAGATGAAAATAGAATACTGGGCAAAGTTCAACATCAAGAATGCGGTCCATTATGCGATCGCAGAATCCACATGCGAGCCACAAATTAGACCTCAAACCAACCATGAAGGATGCTGAAGGCCGAAAATACGATGAAAAATGCAGTCGCATTTCTACAATACGGACTGTAAACCATGAATGCGGTGATGACCTGGAAACTAGGGTTGAAATCTGCGATGGAGAGGTCAAAAATATGGACCGCATGTATGTTTTGTGACAGAAATGCAGTTGCATATTCAACCTGAAAAGGGCATTTTATCCCGATTTTTGGGCCCTCTATAAATAGATTTATTAGGGTTTCGCGGGCACATCGGGTATGACTTGGAAGCTACAATACAAGACATTAATATTCTTCTCTTTTGTAAGCTTTTGGGGTCAAGAATCTTTCACTTTTTAAGCTTTATGACATTAAATATTCTCTACCTTTTGTATTTTAGCATGTGTGGCTTAAATACTAAGGTTGTGAACCCTGGTGGGGTGTAATGTTAATGGGTGTTCGACTTTGAATATATATATATATATATATATATATATATATATATATATATATATATATATATATATATATATATATATATATATATATATATATATATAATGCTTGGTTGATATTTATTTACTTCTCATTCTTCATTGATTGTTGGTGGGTGCAAATATTAACAAGTGCCAGTAAAATTCTTACTTTGCTTAAGAAACTGGGTTAGAATTAGGTAGAAGTAAATATCAAAGACTCAAGGCATTAAACCTTGTTTGATAGAATCACTTAGGAATAAATGTGTTTTATTTGGCATATATTGATTGTTATTAATTACACCTCTTTTATATTTGGAAATATTGTAAAGAGGAAATACTACCCAACTATTAGAAAATATTGGGTAGTCATTTAGACATCATTTGCATATCAAAATGACCAACCATTAGAAATATATCTTATTAACACCGATAGCATTACACTTCATAAAAGGGGACACAACCTTGGTTTCTTTAATCAAATTAATTAGACTCTCAATATTTTAGCTGTTACTTTAAATGAAACTCAACTCATTCTCTTGTCACCATTAATTCATACTCTTGTTACCGCTAACTGGATAGAACTACGACTTTAATTGAGTAACACACTAATCAAGTAACCTTTTCACACCTATTCACTGCGGATTCGATCCCAGCCTCGCTGGGTTGTTATATTTGACACTGACTGCCTTACACTATTTATAAAAGTGTAATTTGAGTGTATCAAATATTTGCGTTGTTGCCAGGGAATACGGTTTTGAAATTACTAATTAGTGTGTGCTTTACTTTACACTTTATTCTATACCATCACACTCTGCTGGTTTTGCTTGGTGTTGATAGGAAAATATGTGTGAATATGGTGATGATGTAGAGGCAGAAATGGAAGAAAATCCTTTTGCGAATATCGAAGAGTACATTGAGGATACGAATGCTATTGTTCCTCCGACTGTTAGCGCTGCAACTTTCAAGGTGGAACATGGTTTAATCCTTATGCTCAAAGCAGAGGGGTTTTTTAGGAATTCCGTTGATGATGATCCCACACAACATCTTAGAAACTTCTTGGGTGTGTGTTCAATGCATAAGCAAAACAATGTCTCTGATGATGCTCTAAGGTTGAGATGCTTCAAGTACTCTCTAGCTGGGGACGCAAGGAAATGGCTTCAAAATCTTCCATCGAACTCCATTCACTCTTGGCCTGAATTTGTCCGAGCATTCTTGTCTAAATGGTTTCCGCAAAGTAAGCAGTCTGAGCTCTGGGATAAAATATTCTTTTTCAAGTACGCACCAGGAGAACATCAACATGAGGCATGGGAACGTTTCAATTGTATTTGGTGAGGTCTTCCAACCATGGTTTTCTAGATTCCATCCTGTTGGAAAAATTCTATATGATCTTGGATCCTATGAACCAATCTGTAGCTAAGAATGCAGCTGCTGGATCTTTCATGGAGAAATCATTCAAAAGGGTGACACAAATACTTGACAAAATGGCAAAACATAATCAAGCATGGCATTCCGAGGATACCACATGTGGAATTACTTATTGTTCTCCTTCCTTGAGCAACATGATCAAGGAAAATCAAGAGAGAGATCAGGTGATTTCTAGGCTTGCTACAAATACAAATGTGCTGACAAAGATGTTCACCGAAATCCAAACTAAGAAAGTAAATATGGTTGAAGATGTGCCACCCATATCACATGAAGATTTTGAGGAAGCTAATTATGTCAAAAACCCTCAAGGAAGCTATCAGAGGCAACAATACCAAGGTCAAGGGCAGCAAAATCAATGGAGGCAATACCCTCAAGGGCAAGGCCACCAACAATGGTGAAATGATCAAGGTGGCTCAAGCCAAGGGAATTGGAACAACAACAACTTCCCCAAACGAAGCTCAAATCCTTATGTTCCCCCAGAGGGTCATTATTCAAATCATGGTTCCTCAAATAAGTCTAAGTTGGAAAGTATACTTCAATGGGTATTGCAAAATCAAAGAAAAATCCGACATCTCTATGAGGAATATGTCCGAAGTTGTGATCTCTCATACCTCATCCATTCAAAAATTGGATATGCAAATGAGGGGCCTCTCCAGGAACAAAACTCAAAGCAAAAGAGAACACTCCCTAGTGACACAATTGCGAACCCAAAGGGTAGTGGGAGTGACCTAACTTCTCATGTCATGGCAATTACTACTAGGAGTGGGAAGGTATTACAAGGAGAGGGTGAGAAAGTGATTGAGGTAGAAGAGCTCGGGAAAGGGGTTGAGGTGGAAGATCCAAGTGTTATCGAAATTGAGAAGATTCCGGAAGATGTGCAAGTGCAAAAAGAGAACTGGGAAGAGGCAAAGGAAAAGGTGAAAGAGACACCAAAAACTCTTCCACCTATTCCTAGACCTCCGCCCCCATTCCCTCAAAGGCTTTTGAGGAGAGTTGATGATAGCAAACTCGAGAATTTCTATGACATTCTCAAGCAGTTATCGATGAACATCCCATTTGTGGAAGCATTTCAAGAAATGCCGGGTTTTGCTAAGTATTTGAAAGATTTGATCACTAAGAAGAAGACCACCAAAAATGAAATGGTAAATGTAACTCACCGGATTAGTTCCATCATTGCAACATCACCCGTTCAAAAGAAAGAAGACCCGAGAGCTTTTACCATTCCTTGCACCATCGGGGTACATGATTTTGCAAAAGACCTTTGTGATAAAGGAGCTAGCCTCAACTTGATGCCTCTTGCCATTTACAAGAAAGCAGGATTGGGCATGCCAAGATCCCCAAGTATGAGATTGTAAATGGCCGATCGTTCCATCAAACACCTAGTGGGAATTGTTGATGATGTGCTTGTGAAGGTGGTAAAATTTCATTTACCCACTGACTTTGTAATCCTTGACTGTGCGGTTGATAAAGAGATCCTTATCATCTTGGGGAGACCATTCCTTGCCACGGGAAGAGCACTCATGGATTCAGAACGGAATGAGATCAAATTTCGTGTGAATGATGAAGAGAAGTAAGGGTATGAAACTGCCACATGAGTATGAAAGCATCTCAGTGATCGATGTTTTTGATGTAATAGAGGACGCGGTTGAAATGAAATGGAAGAACAATGCCTCGGCGAAGCATTGGAGGCTATTTTGGTAAACTTTAATGGTGAGGATATGGAGGGATACATAGAATCGGTAAATGCATTGGAGGGACTTGGTTCTTACACTTATGCTCCGGCAAGGCTCTCACTCGACTTGAAAATAGAGCCACACCTCCTGCAAAGCCATCTATTATTGAGCCATCACAACTCGAGCTTGAACCACTTCCATTGCACTTGAGGTATAAATTTCTTGGCTCAAATGATACTTTACCGGTAATCGTTTATTCTTTGTTGAATGATATGCAGGTAGAACGATTGTTGGATGTTTTGAAAGAGCATAGGCAAGCCATTGGATGGACAATTGCGGACGTCCGTAGGATCCCCGCGGGAATTTGCGAGCATAAAATCCAATTGTAAAGTGAAACAAAACCAAGTATGAAACATCAACAATGGTTGAACCCATCAATGCAAGAGGTGGTAAAGAGAGAAATTATCAAATTGTTGGATTCCGGGGTAGTCTACCCTATTACCGTTAGTTCTTAAGTTATCCCGGTGCAATGTGCGCCGAAAAAGGTAGGCATGACTGTAATTGAATGAGAAAATGAGCTCGTCCCGACGAGAACAGTGATGAGTTGGAGGGTGTGCATAGATTATCAGAAGCTCAACAGTGCCACATGCAAGGACCATTTCCCTATGCCTTTTATTGATCAAATACTTGATTGGCTAGCGGGAATGTCATTCTATTGCTTCCGTGATGGATATTTTGACTACAACCAAATCAACATAGCATTGGAGGATCAAGAGAAAACGACATTCACTTGCCTCTATGGAACGTTTGCTTTTAGCTGGATACCATTTGGTTTATGCAACGCTCCGACTACGTTTCAAAGGTGCATGATGTCCCTTTTCTCTAACATGGTAGAGAATTTTATAGAGGTCTTCATGGACGACTTCTCGGTGGTAGGAGATACTTTTGAGCATTGTATCAACAATCTTTGATAAGTGCTTAAGAGATGTGAAGAGACCAACCTTGTGCTCAATTGGGAGAAGTGTCACTTTATGGTGGATGAAGGCATCCTGTTGGGACATAAAATCTCAAATCATGGCATAGAGCTTGACCAGGAAAAGATAGAGATTATTTCTATGCTTTCCTCATCGACTTCCTCCAAGGGTGTTCGAAGTTTCTTAGGGCAAGGAGGGTTTTATAGGTGCTTCATCAAGGAATTTCCAAGATTGCAAATCCTATGTGTAAAAATCCTTGAGAAAGATGTCAAACTTTGTTTGATGTGAAATTCCTCAAAGCTTTTGAGGAATTGAAGCAAAGGCTCACCACGGCACCTATTATTGTCACACCCGATTGGTCCCTTCCTTTCGAGCTCATGTGTGACGCTAGTGGTGTAGCCATTGAGGAAATTGTTGGCCAACTTCACCACAAGGTTCTCCACCCGATCTACTATGCAAGAAAAACACTCAATGGGGCACAAATGAATTACACAGTAACAGAGCAAAATCTTTTTGCCATTGTCTACTCTTTTGAGAAGTTCTGGTCTTATTTGTTGGGATCCAAGGTGATAGTGTACTATGATCATGCGGGTCTTCGTTATCTCTTGGAAAAGAAGGATGTCAAGCCTCGGTTAATTAGATGGGTCCTGTTGTTGCAAGAGTTTGACTTCGAAGTCAAGGATCGTAAGGGTACTCAAGATCAAGTGCCGGATCATTTGTCAAGACTTGAAGAAGCAGGGAGACCGAAGGAGATCTTCAAATCAATGATGCATTCCCCGATGAACACATATTGGCACTATCTAGCAATTTTGCTCCTTGATATGCCGATATTGCTAACTATATAGTTAGTGACCTTATTCCGGACGGTTTGGAAACCTACCAAAAGAAGAAGTTTTTGAGAGATTGCCGGAAATACTATTGGGAAGAACCATTCTTGTTCCGTGTTTATGCCAACAATATTATTAGATGATATGTCCCTGAAGAAGAGGTTATGCCAATTCTAAAGGCATGCCATGATTCACTGATAGGAGGTCATCATGGAGGAAATCAAACAGTAGCTAAGGTTCTTGAATGTGGTTACTATTGGCCCTCACTCTATCAAGATGCCAATCAAATTGTCAAGACTTGTGATCAATGTCAAAGACAAGGCTCAATCTCTAAGGGGCATGAAATGTCAATGCACATTGTGATGGAGATTGAGATTTTCAACATTTGGGGAATTGATTTTATGGGTCCCTTTGTAAGCTCTTGTGGGATGAAATATATTTTGGTGGTTTTGGACTATGTTTCCAAATAGGTTGAAGCGATTTCCTTACCAAAAAACGTGGCAAGGAGTGTAACCGCATTTTTGAAGAAGAACATTTTCACTCGGTTTGGTCCTCCTAGAGCCATTCTTAGTGATGGTGGGTATCATTTATGCAACAAGGCTTTCACGGGGCTACTTGAGAAGTATGGCGTCAAGCATAAGGTAGACACACCTTATCATCCACAATCAAGTGGACAAGTTGAGGTTTCCAACCGGGAGATCAAGAGCATTCTAGCAATGACAGTTAATGCAAACAGGACCGACTGGTCAAGGAAGCTTGATGACGTATTATGGGCATACCATACGTCCTATAAGACTCCTATTGGAATTTCTCCTTATCAGTTAGTCGTCGGAGAAGCTTATCATCTACCTACGGAATTGGAGCACAAGGCCATGTGGGCATTAAAAAGGTTGAACTTGGACTGGGCTGAAGCTGCAAACTTGAGGTTAACACAACTCAACGAAAAGGAGTTCTTCCGTCTTCATGCTTATGGAAGCGCAACCATGTACAAAGAGAGAATGAAGTTTATCCATGACAAGGAAATCTTGAAAAGAGTGTTCAAGTCCGGTGACTTGGTGTTGCTCTTTAACTCAAGGCTCAAATTATTTCCGGGCAAGCTCAAATAAAAATGGTTTGGTCCATTTAAAGTGGCCAATGTATCTCTGTTTGGAGCTGTGGAACTAACATCGAAGGATGGGCTCCGAACATTCAAAGTAAATGGTCAACGCCTCAAGCATTACTTGGGCGCAGATGAAGAAAAACATGTGGTGGAACAACTACTTCTCCAAGATGGTCCGTGTCTGACCATTTAATGAATCCAAAGGAACATCAACTTCATCCTGCCGCGTTAAATCAAGCGCTTCATGGAGGCAACCCATGCATGGTAACACTCTTTTTGTTCTTTAAATTTCTAATTTCTTGATAGCTAGATTTTCTTGGGCAATTTAAAGTGTATGTTAGAGTGCAGGGGATTCAAAAGATCATAACACGAGGTAGAAATGCATGAAAAAGGGTAGAAAAACCACGATGTGAAGTTTGCAGCAAAAATGCGGTCATATTTTCACTATGTAGACCGCATTTTGGTCCCATACCAAAACAATGAGTTTTGCTAAAATTTTTAGTCATAATGCAACGGGGTGGTGAACTTTGAAGATCGTATTTCATATATACGACTGCATTGTGCACCACACCCTTTTACAAGCCAAGTGGACCCACCGCATAACACCTATGCGGTCCCAGAGTGTGTTATGCGATGCCCTCTAATCATGAATTTGACAGATATGGCTCCCAAGAAGCTATAGCCTCTGCCCATAAAGGGAGCAATAGTTTTTCGTCCAAACCACATGAAAAAAGAAAACAAAAAATCCTCCAATACATCAAAAGAAAACTTAACAATCATTCCAGAAGTTGGTCACTGAAGGGGTACTTAGGGGGCACTAGGAGTAATAGGCTTGGTGCTGCAACAAGTGTTTGGAGAATGAGGTCTATTCATGCATTCGTCAGCTTTTTCTCATTGAGCAGTTCTTATTTCAGGTTCTCTATTTGCTCCCTGAGATCAACATTCTCCTTTATTGAATGAGCCACTTCATCATTTGACATTGGAACCCCTTGGGCTTGCTTAACTTCCAGGATAGCATTCCTGGCCTTCAACGACAAATTTCCTCAGCAGCACTGTTCTGAGCATTTATAAGCTGTGAGACGGTTGATGTACTTCTTACCCCCCATATTTTTCCATGTACTCAAATTCTTCCAAGGGAGTCGGTGAGAAAGTCTAGTTCCTAGTCCCCACTTTGCTCGTCCCCAGTGGGACTTTAAAGAATTTGAACACTAGAGTAAGCAGGAAGATAGGGAAGGCCATGATTACCATGTTTGAAGGTGCAAACCTTTTGCATGTGTTCAATCATAATAGCAGGCAGACTCACAAGAGTAAAATTGTCCAGTTGCTCCATCAAGAATAGGTCAGAATTAGAAATCACTAACCTCCTCTCAGCTCGAGGAAATAGAACTTTGTTAACCAATTCAAACAATAGCTGGTATCTGGAGTAGCGATTTCTTATGGATTTGGTTCCCTTCTGGTTTGCATTGTCTTTTACCACAACATTTTTGAAGTTACACTGACACACATCTCTTACGCTGGATACACCAGCTGTAGGAACTTTTCTAATCTCTCCAAGAAACTTTACATCAAAGATGATGTCCACCCCATTGACCAAAGCACAAATGTGGTCAGTATCAACTGGTAAGAGACTAGCAAAGAGACCTTGTATCTCATCCTCATGTACTTACTTTAAGTGCATCAAATTGAAATAGATGCACCGAACTTTGAAACATTTCCATTACCAAAATTTGGCGTATTCCAGCCATCTCAAATATTGCGAGATCAAACTTACGACCCAGTAAAACCTTTTGATACCTCAAGCGCTCAGAACCAAGGCTGACTTCACTTCTCATTTTCTTCACAGAACCAGGTTCTTCAAAATATTCAGAATTGCGTTTTTCGGACTTCTTTCCAATGACTTTTCCTTTTCCATTGGATTTGACTAGGGCATCCTCATCAGACATGAAAAATTCACTCATAACCTCTTTCATCTTAAACCTCAATGTTGACCCTTTATCTTTTGAAGTAGGCTTCATCTTTTTCGAAGACCATCTCACAAGTGAACTAGGTTCATTTGGGTTTCCTCTTCCACCTAGACTATTGGGATCACCTCATCATTTACAGGTACACCGTCTTTCACCAACTTTCTTCTTTTCTTTTGACTACTCTTCTTGCTCTTTTGAAGGGAAGAATCATAGGCCACTTTAACTTGAACCCTGGTAGCAGGTCATTTGATTTCAGAGTCAGGGTTGGACACAACCCTTCGCTTACTTTTGAATGCATCAAGAGCCACATTATCTAGGTGTTCTTCATCACTGCATCTCATTTCAGGTGCTCGAATTTTTGGGGGCACATAATTGAATGTAGGAACAGCACTATCCTGGGAATGGGAGCCCTGAAGTGGGTCCTCCAGAGAAGGATCAGGTTTCTCATGTGATGCCCCAGTAGTATATGCTACTGCATCCCTTTCAATGGCTATAATGGCCCCTTCTTCCTCCACACTTTTTGCCTCATTTTTCTGAGAAGTAATCTCATGCAGTACACCATCATCGGACCTCAAAAACACGGTTACAACATTTTTCTCTTCCTCAACCGATGCTTCCACCATCATGGAATCGGTAGCAACGATGGCAAAACTCTTTGTGACCTCAAGATTTTCAGCTTGTTCTCCACTTAGTTTTTGACTTGTGGGAGCCTTAGACAATGGGGAGAACGAAGCAGTAGTTTTAAGGGTGTTTGGATTAGGAGGAGATAGAGAAACTTGGTGTAAGGCTGTATTTTGTGCTGGGCTCAATTGTAAACGGGTCGTGCCAAATGATCACGGGCTTTGACAGGCCTGGTCTTTAGCTGTCCTGGGCCAAACGATCCCGGTCTTCATGGCCCCATTTGGTGGAACTCGCCCACTGTGGTCCAAAGCCCATATGATCCCAGGCTTAATGGGTCGGTCCCACGGGTCTAACGGGCTTTTTTTCATTTCAGGATATTTGTTTTAATTTTTTTATCTAAGGCAATTTCTTGTAAACTATATATGTATATACTAATATAAATTACTTATTTATAGCTATATTAATATATATATAATATATATAGTATGTATAGTATGTATATATAAGGGTGTATTGTATGTATATATACTTATATATTGCCTTATATATATATATATATATATATATATATATATATATATATATATATATATATATATATATATATATATATATATATATATATATATATATATATATATATATATCAAATGTAGACACAAAATAAATTGCAAAGAAATATTCAAGGGAATGTCTTATAATTTTTATTATTACGATATTAACAAAGAATGGCAAATATCTTTCTTAGTCTTCCTCCCCCTAATGGAATGAGCACAACAAGGTATTAATACCACCATTAAAATGAAAAAAAACTAAGGAAGATGTGCCAAAATACAAGTTACATATTAGTCTATGTATTATGTCTAACAAATCTCATAAATCCTTCAAGGTTCTGAGGAATTTCCGTTGGTGGTGGTGGAAAAGAAGCTTGTTCATCCCTGCTTCCAGACGAAACAACATCCAGCGCAAGCTTCGCTAGCATTTCTTCATAAGCTTCATCTATTTCCAGTTGTGATTATGCAAGTCCAAAATTTCTTCTTTTTGCACATTGTCTTTGAAGAGTATCGATTTTTCCAAGATCTCCCTCATAGACGCTCTATGATCACCAATTTGAAGTCTCGCTTGATTGAAAGCGCTCTCCGATGCTAGTGTTGAAGCTTGAACACTTAAAATATCTCGAGCTATCCTTGAAAGAATCTGATAGTGTTTTTTTTGTCCTTCCACCATTCCAAAAGAGCAAAGGTGCCGTTTGGATTCTCCTTTTCAAGTCTCTGCGACAAATATACTTGAAGCTCATTTAATTGTGAACTATCACCAAAATTATCACCTTGAGAACCCCTGAACTCCGTCCAAGATCTAAGGGCTTTTAGGCCCGCAATTCTTTTAGATGATTGCGAACTAGACAAAGTAGGAGGTTGAACATTTGGTATAGCATGATCAACAACAAGTTGATAAGCATTATAAATTGTTTGAGCATTTATTTTAATTGAGGCTTCTGCATCTCCAAGTGTAGCAAATTCCCCATCTGAAAGTGGTAAAGCAATATAAATTTTTGAATACCAAAAGTGAGGACCTCCTAATTTCATTATAGGATTTAACACTGCAGCAACAGCAAAATAGGGGGGATAGGGAAAAATATTTTTTAAACTTAGCTTTCATAGAATTAATAGCTTCTTGATAAATTATCCCACCCTATGAAAATGCTGTAAATAAATCTACAAGTGCTGCAATATAAACTAAACAGTTGGAAATAATAGACTAATATTGGCCAGATAATTCATTTGTGGCAATATGAAATTGTTCTAAAAAGTCTACACGTATTTAACATTACTCCGATCTTGATTTATAAGGTGCTCATCATCATCATCATCGCCATCACCTATACGAGCATTATACGTTGCGCTTATTGGGTTCCTATATTCATATGCAACAACTAAACTTTCATACATGTAATTCCATCTAGTCGGACAAGGTTTAGGAACCTTTCTTTCTCTAAGGCCAAATTCATCACATTTTTTTAAATAGTCTCTAAGCCTACTTCTACGACTTGAATAAAAAATCCAATTAAGAGCGATTTTAACCTTTTCAATTTCTACATTTAAAACATTCGTACCAACACCAATGATTAAAAGGTAAATATGACAAATACATCTAACATGAAAAATATTACTAGATGCAGGATTTAGTGTAGTTGTAAGCGAGCCTACAACGTTAGTATTACTAGAAGCATTACCCATTAAAACTGGCATAATTTTATTTCTAATGCAAAAATATCTACAAATATCTGCAACCGTGTTAGCAATAAACTTACCTGTGTGGCACAAATTAATTATTCAATAAGCAATAATGCGCTTTTGCATATCCACTTCTCATTTAACCAATGACTTATAATAGTTAGATAATCACAGTCATTACCACTTCTACCAATATCAATAGTAATAGCAATTCGACAATCTTTACGAGTAAATAAATAGCGCAAATATTGTTCATATTCATCTTTATTTTTGTAAATATCGCTCTTTACAGTTGCGCGATGCCATCCTTTATTAGTAGGATTATCTAATATAATGCACAAAATGAGTGTTAGAAGGAAAATTATAGGGTGAGCACATAATAGTAACTATTTTTGCCAATTCTTTACGATCTTTATTTGGATCATAATATAAAATGCCCCCGATAACAGTGTTAATTCCCGGTTGAACTACACTTGAACCTGTACTAGAGTTAACCGTAGTATCTATACTTGTCCCCTCTTCCGCAACTTTCATTTGAAGATATTTAGCTTTATCTCTAGGGTGTGTCTTTATGTGTCTAGTAAACATACATGTACCGCTATGGTCTCCAGTAAATTTATGAACCAATAAAGCCCCACAAGTTTTATGCTTAGCCTTAGTTTGTTCTCTTTGTTGAGTAAAAAGTGCCAAACAAGAGATGTTTCGAGCCGTTTAGAAGGTTGTCTATTAAAAGCAGAGGTTACTACAGGAGGATCAGGCAGTGCGTCGGTTGGGTTATTAACAGGACTAGTAGGTGTATCAACTAAATTCGGTTATGTTTCATCTAAATTATCATTTTCAAAGATAGTTTAATTCGTATAAAGAGCATTCATAACTTCTTCATTTAATTATTTACCTAGTGCAACATCATAGCAAAATTGGCTATCGGAAATTTTAAAACAAGGGTTTTCACTATAAAGAATAATAGGTGGAGCAGGACGGGTAATAGGTCTAGGTCGGGGAGCCGGGGGAAGAGTAGTATCTTGGCGACTAGATTCACCAATTTTAAATTTTCCCTTACCTTCAAATATTTTTTCAAAAAAAAGACCATATTAATTATAATTATACAAGCTAAAACAAACAAAATTATAATATTAAATTTAAGAGTTGGAACGAGTTTAGCGAATTGACGAACAACTTCTTGAAAATTGAATATCGTTGAAAACCCGAATAATTCAGTTCACCAACTTCACAATTTTTTATGAAATTGAAATAATAAAGTAAGCTATTATAGAAGAAAATTAAAGAGAGATTGATGAATTTGTGAGTAAAACTGAAAGAATGAGGGGATATTTATAGTTGAAAATAGGGAAAAAGTATAATTATAAAAAGTTTGGGGTCAATGGCTATTTTTTAAAGTCCCTAACAGTTGAAATTAAAGGCCAACAGCTAGACTTTAAAATTCTGACCCTTGGTATTTTTTTAAAAAAATAGTCGTTCGGGCCTGTAAGGCCCATTAGACCCGGTTGAACTGGCCTAGGCCTTCCTGCCGGTCCTGGGCTAAATGGTCCCGGGCTCACGGGCTATTTGGGTAGTACCGACACGTTATGGGCCTTTACACCATTTGAGACCAGCCCGTTTGAGAACGACTCGTTTGGCCCGCGGTCTCGGGCTGGTCCCGGGTTGGGCCCGACCCACAATACACCCTTAGCTGGGTGAATTGTGATTGTAGAGACAGGAATAATAGTGGGTGAGGAAGGCTCAATGGGCGCGGAAGGCTCCATAGATTGATCAATGGTAGTTACAACTGAAGCAGGGATATCGGAAGTTGGCTCAGCCATTGAAAGTAGTGGTGTGATGATCCTTTTGGGAAATTCTAGTGTAAGACTTATGGTTAGGAAGAGCAGAATAAAGGGTTTTAAAAAAAAGGATAATTATGAATAGAGGAATAGGCACACATCTTCTAAAACGGCAGTTGGGCATGGAGAATTACAATGTTTCAGGGGGAGATAGAACGAGTTGAAATGAAGAGACGTGACAACATGTTCTGAAAAGTTGATGGCACGGCAATTGTCTTTTGTACCTTTTTTCTAAAACGTGTATTAAAGGATGCACAAAACTACTAACCTTTGGTGTAAAAACCAGGTTCTTGACCCTTTTTTTTTAAAGAATCAATCCTCTTTTATCATTCATGCATTGCATCTACTACTTTTATACTCATCATATATGTTTATATGAAACTGTATTGAAGTGAGTTAGACATGGCCAGAAAACACTTTGAGCCAGTTATTTCTTGAAGGTAAAATCCATCTAAAAAGGAAACAAGTTCTCAATTAGCTTTTAAAAGCCCCAGCTTCACTCTGTTTCTTTCAAACTGTTCCCTACTTAGTGCCTTAGTGAAAATGTCTGCAATTTGATCTTTTGTGCTGCAGAGTTTCATACATATCATCCCTTTCTACACATTGTCTCTTAGAAAATGATGCCTCACATCTATATATTTTGTCCTTTTGTGTTAAACTAGATTCTTGGCCATATTGAGTGCACTGTTGTTGTCACATAGAAGAGGGGCACACTCAAGAAGTACCCCAAAGTCCTCTAGTTGTTGCTTGATCCATAAAAGCTAGCAACACAGGATGCTACAACTCTATATTCGGCTTCAGCTATTCAAAGAGCCACTAAATTTTGCTTATGTGTACCCCAAGAGATAAGACATGAACCTAAGAAGTGAACCATTCTAGAAGTGCTTTTCCTGTCCACAAGATAACCTGCATAATCTGCATCAGCCTACCCAATCAGATTAAGACTGTCACCTAATGGATAATACAACACCGGGTCCTGTGTTCCTTTGAGATATCTTATTATTCTTTTGGCAGCCTTCAAGTGAGATTCCTTGGGATTTGATTGAAATTTAGCACATAAACCGACACTGAAAATAATATCAGGTCTGCTGGAAGTGAGATAGAGGAGAAACCCAATGATGCCTCTGTATATGGTTTGATTCACAGGAGATCTAATTTCATCCATGTCCAGTCGAGTGGCAGTAGCAATGGGAGTGTCTATCACCTTTGATGCATCCATGTAAAACCTCTTTAAGAGCTCCATAATGTGTTTTTGCTCACAAATGGATATACTCTTTGGGGACAGTTTTACTTGAAGACACAAGAAGAAGTTCAGTTCCCCCTTATGCTCATTTCAAATTCATTTCCCATGAGTTTTGCAAATTCTTCACACAGAGAATCAGCTGTTGCTCCAAAAATGATATCATCAACATATACCTGAACAATGAGCAAGTTCCTTCCTCGTTGTTAAAAAATGTTGGTCAAATAATAGTATAACTGAAGCTCAAGTTAGTTTCAAAGACACTGTTGTGAACTGGAAAAATGAAACACTTGGACATATTTTTGAAAAGAAAAAAAAAATCTTCAATCCCGGCTAAATGGAATTCAAACATCCCCATCTTACCAAAGAAGTTTCTTTTTGAAAGACATAGAATCTAAATTACTATAAAAATATAACAATATTCTGAAAATGGAGCAAGACTTTTGGAAATGACGCTCCAGGATCGCTTGGTTAAACGATGGGAATGACAATACTAGGTTCTACCATGTAATGGCTTCAAATCATAAACGTCATAATGCCACTATGTATTTTACCAACAATAATGGTGAATAGATCACTAATCCAAAATCTATTTTAAACTATACACTTGTTTTCTTTACAAATACTTTCACAACCTCAAAAACCTCTTCTCATAGAAAGGCCATACTAGGTGATCCTACGTGCCAAAATAGTATTGATTTATCAAGTCTTGACATGGCCTTGACAAATGAGGAAATTAAGAAGGCTGTTTATTCTTTCAAACCTTTCAAAAAACCTGGGCCGGATGGAATTCATCCCTTTTTCTACCAAAAATACTGGCACATCATCAAAAATTCAATAGAATCCTACTGTTATCAAAACTCTGCCCAATGGTATAAATGAAACCTTCATTTGTCTTATTCAAAAATTTTCTTATGCAAACAACCTAAATTTTATACCAATTAATCTGTGTATGTAACGACCCGACCGGTTGTTTTGAGATTTTTGTACTTTAATCACAAGTTATCAGGCACGACTTGCCCCGTGTAATATATTATGCCTGCTATAGATGATTGGTTTTGATCTCTGAAAAATTTGGAATGAATTTGAAAGAACAATTTCAGTTGGAAGCTTGGAATTTGAAAGGTTTGACAAAGAGTTGACTTATTTGTATATGAGCTCGAATCAAAATTTTTATGATTTGTTTAACTTTTTAGGTGATTTATGGCTTAGGAGCATGATCAAAATTGGTTTTGAATGTCCGGTGTGGAATTTGGCTTGCATTGATGAAGTTAGTATTTTGGCGATTTACGGTTGGTCGGTGAGATTTTGATCCAAGGGTCGAAATGAAATTCTGAGAGTTTTAGTAGCTTTGTTATGTCATTTGGGATGTGTGTGAAAAATTTCAGGTCGGTCAGATATCGTTTGGTTGGGATTTTGATTGAAAGAGTATTTCGGAATTTTTTGAAGAACTTTAGTATTGTTTGAGGTATTTTTATAATTGGAACAAGTTTGAATGATGTTTTAGGGTGTATTGGCGCTTTCGGCTGAGGTCCCCAGTGGTCTCAGGTGAGTTTCGGATGGTCTAACAGGCTCGTTTTGATGTTGGAAAGTTGCAGATTTTTCATTTCTAGGTGTTGCAGGTTTTAAGTCTTTGCGATCGCGTGGGTTGAGTCGCATTCGTATAGAAGGAAATTTGGAGACTGGTGAATTTCTCTTGACGTTTACGTCTGAGGGTCCACATTCGCGAAAGGTTAGAAGCTTGTGAATCGCGTTCGCGTAAGACTGCTCGCGTTTGTGTAGGAGGATCTGGGGTCCAGTGGTGAATGTTCTTTGCGTACGCATGTGATATAACGTGTTCTGGTAGGTATGAAGATTTATGCATCACGTTCTCATAGAGAGGGTTGCATTCGCATAGTGTAATTTGGTACCTTTGAGGATTTGTCCTTCACAATCGCGAGGCTATTGCCGCGATCGCGATGAAGAAGGAAAGGTGTTGGGCAGAAGGTTATAATTTCATTTCATCCGCAATTTTGGGTCATTTTTCCTCCATGGTTGATCATTTCGAGAGCTTCTTGGTAGAAATTGAAGAGGAATTCAAGGGGAATCATTTGGAGGTAAGATTATTGAACTTAAAACTCGTCCTTGTTGTGAAATCCACCTAGAAATTTATGGAAACTAAGCCGAAAATTGAAGAACTAGGGCTTGGGATTTTGAGATTTTTAAATTGGGATTTCAGGGGTCATTTGGACACCAAATTTGGTGCTCTTTATATGCATAGACTCGTGGCAATATAAGGAACCCGTTGATGTAAAAAAATTGAGTTTTGAGAAGTGGTCTTGGGGCTCGAGTTTTTGTAATTTAGGGATTTATGCCCGTTATTGATTGTTTACGCTTGGGATTTGTTCCCTTAGCATATTGTGATGTATTCACTAAGATTTTGGATAGATATGACGCACGTGGAAGCCAATTTGAGGGGCAAAATTATTGCGAGCTAGATATTTTGCTGGTTCGAGGTAAGTAATGATATTAATTACTGTCCTGGGGGTTGGAAACCCCGGATTACACATCTTTGTGTTACTTTGAGGTGACTTACATGCTAGATGACGAGCGTGGGGTAGAGCACTACTGGGGATTGTGACCTAGTCCATCCCAAGCGATTATTTTCATGCTTAATTGATAGTTAACTGTTTGATGTTGCTATATGTTGGGTTGCATGCCATGTTTGGGGCCTTGTGTCGACTTGTTGAGACCCTTAGAAGTATTTTTACTATCTTTCCTCGCTCTATTTTTTTGAAAGCATATCCTAAGTCATGCGTTTACCTGTTATTACTCAAATTTGGCTTTATCACAACATCCTTAAAAGTGTGAAAACTGTTTTGGGCTAAGTTCCCTGTTTGACTGAGATAGATCAAGGGTCTGATGGTGAGATTGACGACTGAGATAGACTGAGAGTCTGATGGCGAGGTTAATGACTGAGAGAGGCTGAGGGCCTAGTTGTGAGGATTATACTTCCATGGATCGGGCTGCACACCGCAACAATATATATATATATATATATATATGTGTGTGTGTGTGTGTGTGTGTGTGTGTGTGTGTGTATATGTATGCGTGGGGTAGAGCACTGCTGGGGATTGTGACCTAGTCCATCCTGAACGATTATTTTCATGCTTAATTGATAGTTAATTGTTTGGTGTTACTATATTTTGGGTTGCATGCCATGTTTGGGGCCTTGTGTCGACTTGTTGAGACCCTTAGGGGCATTTTTACTATCTTTCCTCATCTATTTGTTTGAAAGCATATCCTCAGTCATGTTTTTACCTGTTATTTCTCACATTTGGCTTTATCACAACATCCTTAAAAGTGTGAAAACTGTTTTCGGCTAAGTTCCCTGTTTGACAGAGATAGATAGAGGGTCTGATGGTGAGATTGACGAGTGAGATAGACTGAGAGTCTGATGGCGAGGTTAATGACTGAGAGAGGCTGAGGGCCTAGTTGTGAGGATTATACTTCCATGGATCGGGCTGCACACTGCAACAATATATATATATATATATATATATATGTATATATATATATATATGTATATATATATATGTATGTATGTATATATATGTATATATATATATATGTATATATATATATATGTATATATATATATATATATATATATATATATATGTATGTATATATATATATATATATATATGTATGTATGTATGCGTGGGGTAGAGCACTTCTGGGGATTGTGACTTAGTCCATCCTGAACGGTTATTTTCATGCTTAATTGATAGTTAACTGTTTGGTGTTACTATATTTTGGGTTGCATGCCATGTTTGGGGCCTTGTGCCGACTTGTTGAGACCCTTCGGGGCATTTTTACTATCTTTCATCACTCTATTTGTTTGAAAGCATATCCTCAGTCATGTTTTTACCTGTTATTTCTCACATTTGGCTTTATCACAACATCCTTAAAAGTGTGAAAACTATTTTCGGCTAAGTTCCCTGTTTGACAGAGATAGATCGAGGGTCTGATGGTGAATTGACGAGTGAGATAGACTGAGAGTCTGATGGCGAGGTTAATGACTGAGAGAGGCTGAGGGCCTAGTTGTGAGGATTATACTTCCATGGATTGGGCTGAATGCCGCAACAAAAAAAAAGAAATATATATGTATGCAGATCGGCCTACACGCCGCAGCGATACTTATATTGATCAGGCTGCACGCCGCAGCAATATGTTGGATCGGACTTCACCGCTGCAGCAATATTGCACTTGGGTCGTAAGGGGCCCCTCCTAGAGTCTGCACTCCCCCAGTGAGCACCATCGACGAAATGTATGGATGGGGCTGTACGCCACAGCGGTTACTCTATGATACTTATCGAGCGTGAATGCCGAGTGTGAGTAGTGATTGGTAAGAGTTGAGTTATGAGTGGCAGAGAGACTAGCCCGAGGGGTGACAGATATATACATGTGCATGAGCGATGTTTTGCCTGAGAGTCCTGTTTATGAATTTATTAATTTCACTCCTTTTTAAAGTGAGTTTCTATTATATATGCTAAATTAGCGACTGTTTTCACTCGTATTATATCGAGCCTCTGTCGAAATGTTGAGCAAATGTTTTAAAACAACCTTTATTTAAACTGGGTTTTATGAGATGTTCAGAAATTAATCACTGATTTAACATTTGGCTACTCCTATGAGCACATGATTTTTGCCTCGCGTGACATATTCCTATGTAATTCATTAAATTATGATTTTTTTATTATTTAAATTTTTAGGAATTAATTGTGTGATTTGTGTTTATTTGCGTGATTTTGTGTTTGCTTGAATTTTAGGAGCTAATGCATAATTTTGTGCTTATTTGCATGTTGTATGTTTTAATTTGCATAATTCATGAAAAAATATAAAATGCACGATTGCATTTAGGATTTAATTTTTGCATGTTTAGTTGATATTAAAAATGAGAAAAATAACAAAATGGTTATACTTACATTTGTTTAATTTTCTTTTGAATTTTAGAATTTAGGAGGTTTTGCTCAGTTTATTTTGCAGGATTTAAATACATTTTGGTTTATTTTTTACTCTTTATTAAAAAATATGGAAATATACAAATAAAAAAGAAAACATATAATTGTATAATTTTGGTCTTCATAAGAAACCCTTAATTTGGGCCGTGGAAATTCAGTAGCCTAAGTCAAAATACCCCCAAGACCCAATCAGTCCCAAGCCCGACCTCTTGCCCGATCCAAAACCCCACTTGCCTAAAATGACGTCGTTTGACGTCCTTTGATCTCGATCGTCCATGCCATTTGATCCAACAGCTCAGATTGAGCCTCACATTTTAAATATAACTGTCTGCGCATATGCATATCTTCAGAGACCACAGTCACCCTCCTTGTACTATCCTTAGCCGGTGTAGCGCCACCATACATCCACCGTACCACCACCGTCCGTCGCTGGCGGCGTAACTCCAATGACCTCAAAAATTACACCCCGGAATCCCCGTCTTCTCCTCTTCCCAACCCCCCTAAGATCGCCCTTCGAAACCCATCCTGGATTCGACGCTGCATCAAATGATAAAATTTATATGGGATAGATAGGAGGTTTTGGTGCATGTGAAGACAATCAGTGTACTTTAGTTTACGCGATCGTACCTTTCATTGAATTTGAGGACATCAAAGGGTCATGGGTCTACCAATTGTTTGATACTATATCAGTTCACAAAATCCCAGAAGGTGAGGTTGTCGCAACCCAAAAAATAGAAACTGCGTCCGTCATGGTGGCTTCAGAAATGTTGAAAAATGGTTTTATGTCCAGCAAGAGGCTGGGGGCTTCTCTACAAGGCATTGTAGAACCAGTGTCCCTTCCCAAAAATCTGGACACTTTCGGCCTAGGGTTCAAGCCCACAGCCACAGGCATAAGGCGAGCCAAGAAGCTAAGGCAGAAGGCTTGGGTTCTCCCAAAGCCCATCCCAAGGTTGTCCAGATCATTCGTCAAGTCCAGCACTAGCAATGGCCCCAGACCAAAGATTTTCAGCCCACTAATCAACGCGGATGGATATCTTGATAAGGGGCTAGAAAGGCTGTTCAACGAGGTGAATATGGTCAAGGCAGGAGAATGATCAAGCAGGGCAGATGTGTAGTTTGTAGGAGCACGCGCAAAACTCAATAACTGGGAAGCTACTCCTCTTCCCACTCGGAGGGAGTCGTGGTAGTCAGCTTTGATATTCCTTTCAGTCCAGCTTGGATTAGCATCAGAGTAGTCAATTCAGTTGTTATTTCCGTCCGTTTAGATGAGCAAACTCCGTATCTTTGATTTTAATGAAATCCAATTTCCCTTTCAGCAATGCTAATAGTTTCCATTTCTCTTTACTTTTATTCTTTTCTCTTTTATGCAGTTATTTTTATGTTGGTTCCAGTGATCTGACATGCATAAGGACTCCTCAGACCAGTCTTCAAAACAGGTCTAGTTCAGAAATAATAATTCAGGAAATAGAACATGAGGATGAACCAAGATATGATGAGGAAGGGGCATGGGATGAGAGTAGTAAAGAGTTGACCCAATTCAAAGAGAAACCCAAACCAAACCTGAATGATACAGAGGCAGCCAATTTAGGAAGTCCAGATAATGTCAGAGAAACAAAAATACGTGTCCATCTGGAGCCACAGCTTAGGAAAGAAATAATTGAAGTGTTGCTTGAGTACAAAGATGTCTTTGCATGGTCCTACGAAGACATGACCGGATTGAGCACTGATTTGGTGGTCCACAAGTTACCCACTGACCTAGCCTGCCCGCCCGTCAAGCAAAAGTTGAGAAAATTCAAAACTGATGTGAGTGTGAAATTTAAAGAGGAAGTGACCAAGTAGTTTGAGGCAAAAGTCATTCAGGTCACACGATTCTCCACTTGGTTAGATAATGTTGTGCATGTGCCAAAGAGGGATGGTAAAACCAGGGTGTGTGTTGATTACTGTGACCTCAACAAAGCAAGTCCAAAAGACAACTTCCCCCGCCAAATATCCACATGTTGATTGACAATTATGGGAAGCATGAGATCGGGTCATTCGTGGATTGTTACACAGGATACCACCAGATCTTAATGGATGAAGAAGATGCGGAGAAAACAGTGTTCATCACACCGTGGGGGACATATTGTTATAGAGTCAAGCCTTTTGGTTTGAAAAACGTCGGGTCAACATACATGAGGGCCATGACAACCATTTTTCATAATATGATGCATAAAGAAATCGAGGTCTATGTGGATGATGTGATAGTCAAGTCCATAAAGCAATCTGATCATGTCAAAGACCTGAGGAAATTCTTCCAAAGGCTTCGCAAGATTGAACTCAAACTCAACACGATAAAATGCGCATTCGGGGTTCCTTCAGGAAAGTTATTAGGGTTAATAGTCAGCAGCCGAGGCATTGAGCTAGATCCATCAAAGAACAAAGCTATTGCAGGAGCTACCGCCGCCAAGGAATAAAACAGAAGTGATGAGTCTACTAGGAAGACTGAATTACATCAGTTGGTTCATTGCTCAGCTCACAACCATCTGCGAGCCCATCTTTAATCTATTGAGAAGTGATGTTGTGGTAAAATGGACGGGAGAGTGTCAAGAGGCTTTTGGTCCCGTCGGAACCAGGAAGGCCTTTGATCTTATTTTTGACAGTCTTGGACAACGTATTTGGGTGCGTGTTGGGTCAGCACGATGTTACCGGGATAAAAGAGCAGTCCATACACTACCTCAGCAATAAATTTACAGCTTACAAGGTTAAGTATACTCATCTTGAAAGGACATGTTGCGCTTTGACGTGGGTAGCCCAAAAGTTAAAGCATTACTTGTCATCATATGCCACTTATCGCATCTCACGTATGGACTTATTGCAAGTACATTTTCTAGAAGCCCATGTCCACAGGAAGGCTCGAAAAAATGGCAAATCCTGCTTGTTGTGTTTGACATTATATACGTGGCTAGGACCGCCATGAAAGAACTAGCATTGGCAGATCATTTAGCTGAAAATCCGATAGATGAAGAATATGAGCCCTTGAACAAGTACTTCCCGAACGAGGAAGTGATACATATCGATGAAGCGGAACGGGATGAGAAGTCGGGATGGAAATTGTTCTTCGATAGGGCTGCCAACATGAAAGGCGTTGGGATAGGAGCGGTGCTCATTTCTGAAGAAGGTCATCATTACCCAGTCACAAATCAACTCTGCTTCTATTGCACCAACAACATGGCAGAATATGAGGCATGCATTTTGGGTTTGAGATTAGCAGCAGACATGGGTGTCCAGGAAGTCTTGATCTTGGGAGACTTGGACCATCTGATACACCAGATTCAAGAGGAGTGGGAAACAGAAGATTTAAAACTCATGACATATCGGCAATGTTTGCATGATCTCTTCCAATGAGGTTGTGGATGCCCTCGCTACTTTGGTGTCAATGTTACATCATCTGGACAAGACTTATATTAACCCGATACATATACGGGTCCATGATCAACATGCTTATTGAAAAGTGGTGAAAGAAGAACTTGACGGCGGGCCTTGGTTCCACAACATCGAGGAATATATCAAGAGAGGTGTGTACCCGGTACAAGCCACGAGTGACCATAAGAGAACGATCTATCTTTTGTCGAATGGGGTTTTCTTCAGCGGAGGAATATTATACAAAAGAACACCAAATCTTAGTCTACTAAGATGCGTAGATGCTAGGTAGGCAACGACCATCATGAATGAGGTGCATGCTGGCGTTTGTGGGCCGCACTTGAGCGGATATGTTTTGGCAAAGAAGATTCTCCGGGCAGGATATTATTGGCTTACCATGGAGCGGGACTGAATCATCTTTGTGTGCAAATGCCACCAATGTCAGGTGCATGGAGACCTAATTCACTCTCCGCCGTCTGAGTTGCATACGATGTCTGCACCATGGCCTTTCGTTGCTTGGGGCATGGACGTCATTGGGCCTATTGAGCCAGCAGCTTCTAACAGACACAGATTTATCCTGGTTGCTATTGACTATTTTACCAAATGTGTTGAAGCCAAAACTTTCAACGCAGTGACCAAAAAGGTCATGGTCGACTTTGTGCATAAGAATATCATTTGTCGATTTGGGATCCCCAAGACGCTCATCACGGACAATGGGGCAAACCTCAACAGTAACCTGATGAGGGAAGTATGTCAGCAATTTAAGATCATGCATCAAAATTCTACTCCAACCGCCTCAAGGCAAATGGAGCCGTTGAGGCGGCCAATAAGAGAATAAAGAAGATACTTCGTAAAATGGTTGAAGGGTCTAGGAAGTGGCATGAGAAGCTTCCTTTTGCATTGTTAGGCTATCGCACCACTGTCCTCACTTCAGTAGGGGCCACTCCATACTTGTTGGTGTATGGCACAGAAGCAATAATCCCAGCTGAAATAAAAATTACGTCCCTTCGGATCGTGGCTAAAGCAGGAATCAACAACGAAGAATGGGTCAAAGCTCGATTGGAGCAATTAGTTTTGATTGATGAGAAAAGGTTGGCAGCGGTGTTTCACAGCCAGTTGTATCAACAGAGGATGGCAAGAGCATATAACAAGAAAGTGCATCCTAGAATGTTTGAAGCGGGTCAATTAGTATTGAAACGCATCCACCCTCACCAGGCCGAGGCAAAGGGCAAGTTCGCTCCAAACTGGCAAGGACCATTTGTCATGTCAAGAGTGTTTTCCAATGGGGCATTATATTTAACGGATGTGGAAGGAAAATATGTAGAAATGGCTATCAACTCAGATGCGGTCAAAAGATACTATGCATGACTTTCTTGTTGGAATCGTTGCCTATACTTGGCACTTGTTTGTACTTGGCATATTTTGAAAACTGGAATGACGAAGGTATTTTGTTCAGCTATCCAAACACTTTATCCTTTGCTAACCCATTTGAGCTTTAATTATTTTTTTTCATACCCCTCTTTCGGAATCGCTAACAAAAGTCAGAAACGTAAGTGTGAGAAGGCAGTAAAAGGAGAGGAAAGGAAAGAATGAAAAGAATAGAAAGAACAGAAAGAATAAAACAAAAGAAAAGAAAAAATAAAAGAAAAACAAGGAAAGCAAAGAGAAAAGAGAAAAGAAAAAAAACAAAACAAAGAAAAGAAAAGAAAGAAAAGAAAAATGAAAAAGAGGAGAAGAAAACCAACAACAAAACAAGGAATCGGTATGAACTACGTTTGACCTGATTCCTTTTAAAAGGATACGTAAGCAGCCTCACGGTTTGGTCTCATCAAAATAAAAATCCAAAAGTCCCCAAGCAAGAAACTGGGGCAGAAGTTGTGGTTGCTGTAAGAATTTGATTCTCAAAGTTATAATTCTGAACCCACTTAACTTGTTTTGAGCCTTTGATACCCTTTCTTTCTAACCTTATCCAAAAGCCTACGTTACGGTCCAAAGAAAGACCTACTGATCAATCTTTAAAAGAAGCCAAATTGAGCAAATAGAGGTGATTCATGTCTGGGGCAGCACTCTGAGCCAGACAGGAGAGATAATAAAATGAGAGAGTCTTATTGGTGAAAACCCTCACGAGCACCATAAGACGACAAAAGTTTGAAGACAAATAAAATGAGAGAGTCTTACTGGTGAAAACCCGTGAGGGAACCATAAGGCGACGCAGGTTGAGAAAAATTAAAATGAGAGTCTCATAGGTGAAAACCCTCATGGGCACCGAGAGGCGAAGGTGAGGCAAAAATCAAAACACGAAAAGGGGTTGTCGGCGGATGAACACTGTAAGGCAGGCCAATCTAGGGTTCGATTGAACGAGTCGGGTTAGAAGGGTCACAATAATAAAAGCACGGCAACGGAGTCAGACATCGAGAAAGATTGGGTCGACTAGGCCGAAGTGCATGTCACGATCATGAAAACCAATTGTTCTTCTTCAAATAAGTTTCTTTCTCTTCTTTTCAATAGTCACCGAGTCTGGAATTCTTTACCCTAAATACCGTTCAGAGTCTTTGCATTTCACTTTTCTTTTGAGTCTATAAAGTTTCTTGTTTAAGAAAATGAGAAGAATATCAAAGCCGATTATCAATTCCCAAAGGGACAAAGCGCACGCCCAAAGGCGTAACAAAAATAACAAGTGTGGAACAACAAAGGGAAGGATTCATAAAAATTGCAATTGATGGAAGGGGCTAGAGTCAGCAAGTGAAGGACTACCACAAAGAAGGAAGCATGCAAAGTAAAACCACAAAGGTTCTGGAGTCAGCTGAGCATCATACACCGATCGGGCTATATCATAAGGGACACAAAGTTTCTTGTTTAAGCAAATGAGAAGAAAGCCGATTATCAATTCCCAAAGGGACAATGCGCATGACGCCCAAAGGCGTAACAAAAATAACAAGTATGGAACAGCAAAGGAAAGGATTCATAAAAACTGCAATTGATGGAAGGGGCAAGAGTCGACAAAGTGAAGGAGTACCACTTAGAAGGGAGCATGCAAAGTAAAACCATAAAGGTTCTGGAGTCAACTAAGCATTATACACCGATCGGGCTATCTCAGAAGGGACATAAAGTTGGCACAACACGAAGATGGGAAAGGTTGCAAGGTCGCAAGGTTCGACCAAACATAATACATCAGTCGTCGGGGAAAGACATAAAGAATTCCGGTGAAGGATCAAGAGTGCAACACAAGGTGGGAAACGAAATGAGAGCATAAAGATCAGGAGTCAGTCAAGCATCATAAATGGACCGAGTAATCTCAAGGCAGGGGGTAAGGATTTTGGCGAAGGCTCGGAAATGTAACACCAATATGAGAAACAAAACAAAGCAACGAGGGTTAGAGGATCAGCCAAGCATAACACCCTAACCCAGCAATCGTCAGAGAGGGGTATAAGAGTTCTGGAAAAAGAGGCAAAAGCACAACACAAAGGTGGAAATGGCCGTGAGAGTTGACCCAGCATGATATATCAACTCGTCAATCGTCAGGAAAGGGGCATAAAAGAATTTCGGTAAAAGGTTGGAAGTGCAACACAAAGTAGGGAGCAACATAAAGCACAAAATGCAAAGGCCAACCAAACATCATAGACAGACTAGGTGATTTCAAGAAAGGGTGCAAGAAGTTTGGCAAAGGAGCGGAAAGGCAACACAAAGATGAAGGACAAAGTGAATCCGCAAGGTTCAAAGGGTTGACTAATGCATAACACACTAAATTATCAATCATCGGGGAAGGACATCAAGAATTCTGGCAAACGATTAGAAATGTAATACAATGATGGGGAGCAGAGTAAAGCGTAAAGGTTTCGAGGGGTCAGCTGAGCAGTTCAAGCGACTCATCATCAACATGGACAATGGAACACAACGGAACACGATAATGGGGAGGCCGTTTCCAACAAGAATGCCGCAAGCTAACCACCACTTTTTAAACTGACTATTTTTCTTTGACTGACACAAGGGCAGAAAATTCCAAAAAATCCTAAGGGAGGCCATCCACAGGGGAAAGCAGGCACCCGGCGGGTATGATCAAAATCTTAGGGCCCACCTGGAAGTGGGAATTGGTTAAAACTCAAAAGGGACATAGTCCGTCATAAACACCCTCCCAATAAAGAGCATAAGGGGACAAACTTTAACTAGCAAACCCCAATAGGAACAACCGAGGGTTAAAAGAGGCATAGATGTTGAGATGGAAAATAGTTTAAAACTCAAACAGGTGCGGGTAACATGGGCAAGCACCAATACCCTCCCCAGCAAAGAGCATAGCGGGACAAACTTTAACTAGCAAATCCCAATAGGAACAACTGAGGGTTAAAAGAGGCATAGAAGTTGAGATGGAACGCAGTGTAAAACTTAAACATGTGCGGGTAACATGGGAAAGCACCAACACCTTCCCCAGTAAGAGTCGTAGAAACATTCCTAGACAATAATCACTAGAGGAAACAACCAGAAGTTAGAATTGGCATTTAAGGCGGAACCTTCAGGACCCTCCTGGATAATGGAACTTGGCTTAGAACACAAACAGTCGGATGGCATGGTTAAACTAAAATATTTTCCCAACAAGAGTCAATAATAGTCATCAGGACCCTCCTGAAAAATGGGACTTGGATTACATATTTCCCCAACAAAAGTCAACAAGAGTCATCAGGACCCTCCTGAAAAATGGGACTTAGATTAGATACTTCCCCAGCAAGAGTCAACAAGAGTTGTCAGGACACCCTAGATAATGGGACGTAGCTCTAGATACCAACCCCCAGCAGTCGCATCTTGCCATCTAATTAGGAGTTGTCATGACCCGCCTGAATAATGGGAAGCCGTTTTAATCACCAGTCACCAGCAGATCCCCCATCAGATATATCTCATAACAAGACATAGTAGAAAATAATACCTTTTGAGAAACATCACATAGTCTTAAAGTTGTCATCAGTTAAGAATTGTCAGGACCCTCCTGGATAATGGGACTTAGCTTAGGTTTAGATATATTTGATAAAGGGATTTGATTAACACTCACGGATCCGCCCAGCATCAAACTGGGCAGGAAGAATTCTTGTGTTTTGTTGTGATTAGAACACAGGAAGCAGTCTCAGAGAATATTTTTCACAATTTCAAGTTTTGATAATCAGGCGCCCACCTGTAGAACAAGGGAATATTTTTCAAAATTGTAAGTTTTGGCAATCAGGTGCCCTGTAGAACAAGGGAATATTTTTCAAAATTCAAGCATTGGTAATCAGGCGCCCACCTGTAGAACAAGGGAATATTTTTCAAAATTTTAAGTTTTAGCAATCAGGCACCCACTTGTAGAACGAGGGAATATTTTTCAAAACTTAAGTTTTCGTAATCAGGCGTCCACCTGTAGAACGAGGGAATATTTTTCAAAATTCAAGTTTTAGCAATCAGGCGCACCTGTAGAACGAGGGAATATTTTCCAAAATTTAAGTTTTCGTAATCAGGCACCTACATGTAGGACAAGGGAATATTTTTCAAAATTAAGGTTTTAGAAATCAGGCGCCTACCTATAGAACGAGGGAATATTTTTCTAAATTTAAGTTTTCGTAATCAGGCGTTCACCTGTAGAACAAGGGAATATTTTTCAAAATTCAAGTATTAGCAATCGAGCGCCGACCTGTAGAACAAGGGAATATTTTCAAGCTTCAAGTTTTGTAATCAGGCACCCACCTTCAAAATAAGGGAATACATGTTAAGTCCAACAATTCAGCATCACACATGAAGGAAGAAACAACAAGCAGTCAACAAGGCCATAAGGAGTTCGCAGTAAGAAATACAAGGCAACAAAGCGACAAGGATCATGAGCGAGATTGAAGACATAGATTGGCTTTTCTTTGTAATCCGTAGCTCATAGCTTAGTCTAGTTTTCTTTTTATTTTTCAAGGCAAGGAGGTCAGCAACCAGTAGCAGCAGCATCAGCAGTGAAATCACAGCTCATGGTAGTCCCAGCTACCAAACACTCCAGAACTACACTGACATGATTCCTTTATAGCCAAGGATATGTAGGCAACCTTTGAAGCATGGTTCAGTCAGACAGTTTTCAAAATGCTTCTCATGGAATGCAAAGCAGGCAAAAATCTCTCAGGTTCTCATTTATCTTTGCCCAAAAACCCTTCGTATCTCCGAGCAACGAAGGGCAACTGTGAGCACATGATTTTTGCCTCGCGTGACATATTCCAATATAATTCATTAAATTAGGAATTTTCTTTTATTATTTGAATTTTTAGGAATTAATTGTGTGATTTTGTGTTTATTTGCGGATTTATTTGCGTGATTTTGTGTTTGTTTGAATTTTAGGAGATAATTGCATAATTTTGTGCTTATTTGCATGTTGCATGTTTTAAATTGCATAATTCATTAAAAAATATGAAATGGCACGGTTGCATTTAGGATTTAATTTTTGCATGTTTAGTTGATATTGAAAATGAGAAAAATAACAAAATTTGTTATGCCTACATTTGTTTAACTTTCTTTTGAGTTTTAGAATTTAGGAGGTTTTGTTAAGATTATTTTGCAGCATTTAAATACATTTTGGTTTTTGTTTTCTCTTTATTTAAAAAATATGGAAATATACAAATAAAAAATAAAACAAATAATTGTATAATTTTGGTCTTCATAAGAAACCCATAATTGGGGCAATGGAAATTCACTAGCCTAGTCAAAATACCCCCAAGACCCAATAAGACCCAAGCCTGACCCCTTGCCCGGTCCAAAAACCCAGTTGCCCAAAACGACGTCGTTTGACGTCCGTTGATCTCTACCGTCCATGTCCTTTGATCCAATGGCTCTGATTGAGCCTCGCATTAAAAATATTATTGTCTGAACATATGCATAACTTCAGAGACCACAGTCACCGTCCTCATACTATCCTTAGCCGGTGTAACGCTACCATACATCCACTATACCACCACCATCCGCCGCCGGCCGGAAATTGCCACCGGTGGCAGCGTTACTCCAATGGCCTCAAAACTTACACCCCAGAATCCCCCTCTTCTCCTCTTCCCAACCCCCCTAAGATCGCCCTTCGAAACCCAACCCAACTTCTCGAATATCCGTTCAAAACTAGGCAGCTCCGCCGTCCACGGCGGTGCTCGGTGGCCAACGGATCCCAAAGTTACACCCCGCACTCCCCTCACTCTCCTCTTTCCAACTCCACTATCGATCACCTTCGAACATAGCCCCAACGCTTTGAATATTCCTTAGAAGTGGGCAGCTACGCCATGCACGGCGGTAACCGATCTCCTATTGCTTCCAAACCATCATCAACCACCCTCTAGCCCTCCTCTACCTGAAAACACACCCAGGCCTCTTCAAATAGCCCCAGACCCCTCCAATTTTGAAACCAGCCATGACCTAGTTCTGAGATTGATCCTTGGTAGACCGTTTGAGTTTCGAAACGGAGCCACACGTTTGTTTTGTCCCAAAAACAAACCTGTAACTCCTCATGGAGGCTCAACTTGATTTCAACGAAGTTTAATTGAAGAAAACCAATAAGTTCACCTTAGTCTTAATTTGTTTTCCATTTTATTCTATTTTGTATTTCTTGTCTGGTTTAGCAATTAAGTTTGACTTTATTTCTATTTTTTAGTTTAAATTGAAAATGGCATCTTACTAGATTTCCGATTATGTTTACAATTCTGCATTCTTCATTAGGGTAGTTTATTTCTTGTGTAAAATGACCCTGATTATTATACCTTGTGTGATTTCCCTCAATTAGTTAGAAGTTCTGAAAGAACATGAATAATTTGCCTCAGTCATGGCGTGGATTCCGTTTAGGTCTCTAATTCCTTGTTAAAGTACAATTTGGTTTTTGGTGTTGTAAGCTAATTAGTAGTTAGAGTGTAGATTAATATAGCTTTGCATAGTTCCTTGTAATGTCTTAATTTCAATCGGTTTACTCAAATCTCTGTTAGTAATTAGTTGATTCGTCATTAAGTTTTAGACCTTCAATTCATGGTTCAAGTATAATTAGGTTTTCGTAATAGCTGTTAGCTAGAAAATGGTTTAAGATTTAGTTAAGTAAACTGGTAATTTCAAGGTACTAAGGGGGTAATATAGGGATTTAGTTTGGTTCTGTTAATTTCACAATAAAATAGGGGTAGAACAGGTAGTCTATAAAATAGAAGACAATGCTAGAATCCTTTAGACCCTTCTAGAAGGGGACCTTAGTTTAAAATCAGTAATTTTAGTACAATGACTTGGCTAACAAGTTAGAAAATAAGGGACTATTTGAATAAAATCTGGAAATTGAAATAGGGACCTTTAGATAAAACAAAATAAAAGTGGTGCCCTAGCCTTTGGCTATAAAAAGGGACTCTAAATCATTCAAAAGAGAGGTTGGACACTCTAAAAATTACTGAAAATTTCCAGCCATAGTGAAAATTAGTTTTCCAATTCCTGCAATTATAACAAAAAATCAAAAAATATATTAGATTAGTTGGAACACTTGGAATCTTTTCCCTCAAATTTGGGCATTTTAGGACTCCCAAAATCAGCTGAAAGTCAGCAAATAATGTTCCATTAAAGGTCCAGCTATTTTCAGGGTCTATTTTGGATTTTGTTCTGAGATTTTCCTCACTTACTTGGTTTTTAATTGTTCCTAGAGTTCCTGGGTATGACAGCAAGTTGTTTGGGGTTAATCCAAGCTGTTTGAGTTGTTTTCTGGTTTTTATTTGGTATTAAATCCTCCTGGTTCATTTGATGTTGGGGTTGGGTTCATAATGAAATCGAGCTGTTGATTTTGCCATTGTGTTGGTGATTAATTTTGCTGGGTTCTGGCTGACTCCTCTCCTTCTTATTTCCTTTGTAACTCCACGTATTCCCCAACTTTCAAATGTATGAAGAATCAGAACTACAAGTATACCTGATTTGCTGCATGAATAACCCGTTTCTCTTATTAATTTCTATGTTCAAATTTTTTCCAGGTTTGTAATTTGTATGAGAACTAAGTAGTAGTTATATGTATGAATTGCATAATAGGACTGTTAAAATTGGACTGTATATATTCTCACTTGTGCTGTTATGATTTCGGTTCTACGAGGATTCATATATGTAGGTTTGAACTGTCTTGCCATTTGGATGAGCAATTCGTCTGATGGTTTATCAGTAGAAAGTTGCTAGGTTAATTTGCAAGTTCAAAGTCATGGTGTGAATACATTTAGAGTTAGTCTTATCGAATTTGTAGATTCAATATGTGAGTGTTAGGCTCATTTCAGTATTTCAAAGTCTGGAACAGTGGAACAATGTTTTAGTATGTTAATACAGGTCAATTCGAGTTTAATATCTCAGCATCTTCAGTGTTTGTATTAGTTTGACCCATGTTTTTCTCTTAAAATATCTATAGCAGTTTGCTGGAAGTAATTGTTTCTTTTATAACGAATCTCCTTGTCACTAAATACGTTTTGGACTCATTCATCATAAGGTCCAATGGCCCTAGGACCTAATGAGGTTCATTGTTTCCTTGGGATTGCAATTGGCCAAAGGATTTGATTTAAACCCCTCCCTATTGGGCTGCTCGGAAGCCCAAAAACTCAAATAACGCAACTTTTGTTCAGATTTAGAAGTTGAGACTGAAAGTTTATGACAATGAATTGAGTCTTATCAGAGACACGTCTCTTAAGAAATCCTAGTTTGCTTTAGAATGGGCTGTAAAAAATAATTAACACGAGGTGTCGCGCCAAGAGGAATCCAAAATTGTGCGGCCCTCGCTAATTTTTTATACTAAAATGCTTAGAAAATTTGGGGTACGCCGTTTAGCGAATTTCACAGTTTTCCTGCAAAGATAACAACATGATAGTTACGTTTAGGCACGTCTTTAATAATTTTATCTCCTTAAACACGGGTGCACATTTATGTGGCCCAAATCCAAATCCCTACGAAGTTGAAATGTGTCAAAAACCACGGGTGCATTTATGTAACGTGGTTCACGGCACGTTTTAACACCGTTGAAATTTTCTCTAAATAATAATGATAAAAGCGGTTTAAAGTTAAAAGCACATAAGTTAAAACATGTTCTAAAATTAGATAATCTAAGCCAAATATAACAGTTGAGCGACCTTGCTAGAACCACGAAACCCGAAAATGCCTAACACCTTCTCTTGGGTTAACAGAATTCCTTACCCGGATTTCTGGTTTGCGGACTGTTAAACAGATTCATTCTTTCCTCCATTCGGGATTCTATACGGTGACTTGGGGCACCATAAATCTCCCAAGTAGCGACCCTGAAATTCTCTTAAATAACTGAATCTTGTTTCTATTGTACTTTAATTGAAAAAACTCCCTTATCTACGCCCATCGCCAGGTTGTAGTAGCCAAAAGGAGGTGTGACAATTCCCATCGAGGTTTTCGAGTTTGAAGTGTTATGATTACTGATTTGCTCGAGGGGCTATTTTACGAACCATGCTTTGTCCGATGGGCCGAATATGGATTTAATCTCTGTTATTATTTTTAATGGTATTGAACCTTATTGAAACTCCTGGAAAGTATTTCAAAATGATTTTCACTAAAAGCTGGATTTTAAAAGGGAAGATTGACTCGTATTATAGTTAGAAAAGATGTTATGTTTATTGAGCTTAACATGAATGTGGATTTATTGTTTTCTACTGCTTAGTCTTTATTTACTCTTATTACTTACTAGGTTGGAGTACTCACATTACTCCCTGAACTTCGTATGCAGATGCAGGTATATCGAAACCCAGTAGTGGGTGTTGATTTGCTCAGATGCCAAGTCATCAGAGTCAGCAGGTGGATGCATGACGTTCGTAGCACCTCTTCCTTCCACACATTGCTATTACTGTATTTAGTATATTATAATAGGCTTCTTGTTGTATTCAGACCTTGATAGATGCTCATGACTAATGACATCCCAATATCCAGCTTGTATGTTATTTCTGCTTTTTATTCAGACTTATATTATGAAATGTTGCCTAATTAAAGGTTTAAAAATGACTCCTAATGATTAAAGGGTTAATAAAAGTGTTGTGTCGGCTGGCCTTGTCTTCACGAGAGGCACCATCATGACCGGGCCGGTCTGGGGGTCGTGACAAGTTGGTATCAGAGCCTAGGTTACGAGGTCTCACGAGTCAGGAGCAGGTTTAGTAGAGTCCCACATATCGATATAGAGACATCTGTATTTATCCTCAAGAGGCTGTAGAACCTTTAGGAAAACTTCTCATTATTGGATTCTGATCGTGCGTCCTTGATTCAACTTGAAAGGTAACTCTTGAAATTCCTTCTACGCGTTCGCATACGCGCATGAGCGCTCAGCATCAGATGTTCCTTGATGGCTTGTGATTCCTCGGTCGAGGGGTGAGATGTGATCTCCGTGAGCTGATGTTGGGCCAGTCTGAAAGACTTGCGGCCAGATCATTGCCTATGGATTGAGCACAAAGGTGTTGATTGTGTGAGCAAGTGTTTTGAACTTATATGTTTGGTATTGTACCTATTAGTGGGATTGGCGGTTAGATAGTTATGTGATGAGTATGTTATTACAACAAGATGTATCTATTTTATTGGGTAGTGACGAGAAAGTCTGTGGGATGATGGAATAACTATTAAGTGTTTGATTTCTATTGTGATTTGATGTGTAGCTTAAGTTATGGGCACATGAAGAATCTTTTTTGTGTCTCCTAGTTGGGGAGTGAAGTGCATTTTATGTTGCAGTATGAGTTCTAGCCCATGAAGACTAAATGACTGTGTAATGTGTATGACGGTGGAAGGTATGCACAAATGTTAGATTGAGGCAAAGCGGATGGTGTGGTCCTTGTTAGTATATTTGAAGACATGTGCAAGTTCAAAGTACGTGTTGAAATTTGAAATTTCGAGTCGCTTAAATGAGTGGGTTTAACTATTGCGGGGATGAATGCAAGATTTGCAGAAGATTTATAGTACTGGATGATCGGTATTTTCACAAGCTTACAAAGGATTTGAGTTTAATTTCACTGTGGTATTGTGGCATCAGTAGAGAATAAGTTCTATGAGTTATTAAATGTATTATGATCCATTGGTTCGAGACAAGTGAAGGAGTTCGCTATCGATTAGTTGATTGCTCGGTTATGTGCTATGTTAGTTCCGAATTGAGGAGTGTGGTGAATTAGTTCTGGTTGTGGAGATTGAGCCCTAGTATGGCTCGAGTAAAGGAAATTTTTTTACTAAGGAAAGCTTATGTGCTGCAGTTCTAGAAGTGCTAATGAGGAGCTGGTTGTTTGGTTGTGTTGATCGGGCTAAGTGCAGTACGAATAGAGTGAATGACTCTCGAACATGGTTCTAATGTGTTCTAGATGATTCATGTAGCAATTGGGTATCTTAAAGTTATATATGTTACTGGAAATCAAGTTTTCATGGGATATGTAGTATTTTTTATCTCCTAGATGGGGCCAATGGAAAGTTCTTGACTAGTTGAGTGTGTAGATGTGTGTGACTCATAAGGGAGATAAAGTCTTTATGTTAACCTCGAATGGTGCAATTTATGCGGTATATTGTGTAAGATTGGGATTTGCATGTGTAAATTCACAGTCAGATTTGAGTAGGAGGTCATAGAATTTCAAACAGTATAGACAGTCTCAGATAAATAGAGAAATGAGCTTCAAATGAATTAAGAAATGATCTTCCAATGATTAAGGAAATGGTAACGCTAATTGAGGTGACTTGACGAGGGTATATGTTTCAGAAAGGGGCAATGTGATTAAGTTGATGGTACTCCGGTAGTATTGCGGCACTTCTTGTCAGACTGGCTGCTGATATTCGAGTTTGTTTGGTAGAACATAAAAATCTTAGAGCATCTCTCATGGGATGATTGAGTACTAGAGGGGAGTATATATACGAGTTGAGGAATTGGGATTAGATATGGTCATTCGTGCATTTTATGGACTTCCAGACTGGAAGTTCTCATATGCATGTTAGTTTCTGGTTGTGGATGGCAAAATGTGGGTAAGTTAGTTAGATATTAGTATGTACTATAATTCAGTCATTGTGGACCTTCAAAGGAATATTTATCTGTTGTGTGTAACTAGAGTTGATGTGTGGTCCATTGGTACACCTATACGGATATGTGTCTGGCGTCAAGATGGTTTTATTAACTTTGAGTTGCTGTTGGCGAAGGATATGTTGACTTGGTTTCTTTGATCTATGAGCAATTAGGGGAATCTATGAGTTACCTTTTTGTGTTGTGAGACGTTACGGTCTGTTGGTTATAGGCACCTATGGTGCGGTTCTATCGAAATTTCATAATAAAAGTAGAGCAGGAAGAGTAATCAGGAGTTATTTGGTAAATGGCTATCGGTTATGTCCTATTCGATTTGCGTGGTGTATGTCATTTGTTTCACCGTGAGTGTAACGATTTTCTTTGATTCTAGATATCAATCGAGTGTGGTTGTCGATTTTGAGCGTAGTGACTTGAGGTATTCTATGTGGAGCATTGTTTGGAAAGGATAGCACATCTGCAGCGAAGCTATATGGAGATATGACGTTGTAGGTTATTTTATATGTTCTATTTCTATGATATAGGACGGGTTCTCAGCCTTGTGTTGTGATGTCTCTGGTGAGCTTGAGGTACATCTTTTTCATTTGAGTCAGTGTCAGGATGTGAGTATGTTCAGATTGCTGCTTATTGGTGCGCGGACTGCGCAAGTTGTGGTTTTAGCCTGTCTTGATGTGTCATGTCACCAGAGTGATGGTATTGGATTAGATTAGATTGTTGGGGTCTGTAATGAATACAAGCTGATTCAATTTCAGCATGTTTGATTGATAATATTGAGTTTCAGTTCAGAAATTTGCTATGGTCCTTGCCAAAGGAGAAATAGCCTTATGGATGGCGGATCTGAGAAATGGTTATGATTTAATGTGTGTTTCATTTATCATTGGCATTATATGGAAGTGTTGGAATGAGACTTTAGTTGTTAAGAGGTTTTCTATTGGTATTCGGTTGATTTGTGCAGCTATTGTGAATGGAAGTTATCGCTTTGTGTGTTTGAGTTATGTGGTATATCATATAATTGCACTTGAGGTTGTAGGCAAGGTTTATTACTGCTAGATCGGGCCTATTCAGAGTATAGGTGTGGGGTTTTGATCATACTGATGGTTTCAGAAGTGGAAATGTGGTTCAATGGTTTATGGGCTAGATTGGATTGTGAAATTTCAGTAATAATGTGTTATCAGACCTATATGAGATAGGGTGGCATGGGATCACTCCCGGGTATGTGCATGGTAAAGTTATTCAGCTATTGGTTGGCTTCTAAAACAACACTAGGTACGTTCGAGGACGAACGTGAGTTTAAGTAGGGGAGGATGTAACGACCCGACCGGTCGTTTTGTGATTTTTGCATTTTGATCACCAGTTCTCGGGCACAATTTGCCTCGTTTGCATTATGATTGATATATATCGTTGGTTTTGATTTCAGGAAAATTTGGAATGAATTTAGAGGAATAGTTTCAGTTGGAAGCTTGGAATTTGAAAGGTTTGACCAAGATTTGACTTGTTCGTATATGAGCTCGGATAGGAATTTTTATGATTTGGTTAACTTTGTTGGGTGATTTGTGAATTAGGACCGTGATCAGAATTGGTTTTGGAGGTCCGGTATGGATTTGGCTTGAATTGATGAAGTAGTATTTTGGCGATTTTCGGTTGGTAGGTGAGATTTTGATCCGAGGGTCAGAATAAATTATGAGAGTTGCAGTAGCTTCTTTTATGTCATTTTGGGATGTGTATGCAAAATTTCAGGTCATTCGGATGTCATTTGGTTGGTGTTTTTATCGAAAGAGTATTTCGGAAGTTTTTGAATAACTTAGGCTTGAATTTGATGTAATTTGATTGTTTTGGTGTTGCTTGAGGTGTTTCGATGATTAGAACAAGATTGAATGATGTTTTAGGGTGTTTTGGAGCTTTCGGTTGAGGTCCCAGGGCCTCGGGTGAGTTTCGGATGGTCTAACGGACTCGTTTTGATGTTGGAAAGTTGCAGATTTTTCATTTCCAGGTGTTGCAGGTTATAATTCTTCACGATCGCGTGGGTTGAGTCGCGTTCACATAGAAGTAAATTTGGAGAGTGGTGAGTTTCTCTTCGCATTTGCGTCTGAGGGTCAGCGTTTGCGGAAGGTTAGAAGCTTTTGAATCACTTTCGAGTAAGACTGCTCGCGTTCGCGTAGGAGGATCTGGGGTCCAGTGGTGAATGTTCTTCGCGTTCGCATGTGATGTATTGCATTCGCGTAGGTATGAAGATTTATGATTTGCATTTGCATAGAGTAATTTGGGACCTTTGAGGATTTTTTCTTCGCGATCGGGATGAAGAAGGAACAATGATGGGCAGAAGGTTATAATTTCATTTCATACCATTTTGGGTCATTTTTCCTCCATGGTTGATAATTTTGAGAGCTTCTTGGTGGAGATTGAAGAGGGATTCAAGGGGAATTGTTTGGAGGAAATATTTTTAAACTTAAAACTCGTTCTTATTGTGAAATCTACCTAGAAATTTATGGAAACTAAGCCAAAAATTGAATAACTAGGGCTTAGGGATTTTGAGATTTTTAAATTTGGATTTGAGAGGGTATTTGGATTCCGATTTAGGTGCTCTTTATATGCATAGACTCGTGGCGAGATAAGGAAACCGTTGATGTGAAAATATTTGAGTTTTGAGAATTGGGCCCGGGCTCGAGTTTTAGTAATTTTTAGAATTTATGCCGTTATTGATTTTTTACGCTTGGGCTTTGTTCCCTTAGCATATTGTGATGTATTCGCTATGATTTTGGATAGATACGACGGGCGTGGAGGCTGATTTGATGGGCAAAGGCATCGCGAGCTAGAGATTTTGCCGGTTCGAGGTAAGTAATGATTGTAAATACTGTCCTGAGGGTTGGAAACCCCGGATTACACATCTTTGTGTTACTTTGAGGTGACTTACATGCTAGATGATGAGCGTGGGGTATACTACTGGGGATTGTGACCTAGTCAATCCCAAACGATTATTTTCATGCTTCATTGATAGTAAATTGTTTGATGTTACTATTTTTTGGGCTGCATTCCATGTTTGGGGACTTGTTCCGACTTGTTGAGACCCTTAAGGAAATTTTTGTATCTTTCCTCACTCTATTTGTTTGAAGCATATCCTCAATCATGTTTTTACTTGTTATTACTCAAACTTAGTTTTATCACAACATCCTTAAAAGTGTGAAAACTGTTTTGGGTTGAGTTCCCTATTTACTGAGATAGACCGTGGGTCTGATGGTGAGATTAACGATTGAGATAGACTGAGAGTTTGATCGTAAGGTTAATGACTGAGAGAGGCTGAGGGCCTAGTTGTGAGGATTATACATCCATGGATCGAGCTACATGCCGCAGCAATATATATATATATATATATATATATATATATATATATATATATATATATATATATATATATATATATATACGGATCGGGCTGCACGCCGTAGTAATTTTGCGCTTGGGTCGTAAGGGGTCACTCTCGGAGTCTGCATACCCCTAGTGAGCATCGTCGACGAAATATATGGATGGGGTTGCACGCCGCAGCGATATATGGATTGAGCTGCACGCCGCAGCGGTTACTATATGGTACCTATCGAGCGTGAATGTTGAGTGTGCGTAATGATTGGTAAGAGTTGAGTCATGAGTGGCAGAGAGGCTAGCCCGAGGGGCGACGGATATATACATGTGCATGAGCGATATTTTGCCTGAGTGGCATGTTTATGAATTTTCTAATTTCACTCCTCTTTAAAGTGAGTTTCTATTATATATGCTAAATTAGCGATTGTTTTCACTCATTTATTACATCGAGCCTCTGTCAAAATGTTGAGCAAATATTTTAAAAGAACCTTTATTTAAATTGGGTTTTATAATATGTTCAGAAATTAATCATTGATTTAATATTTGGCTATTCCCATCGAGGTTTTCGAGTTATGAAGTGTTATGATTACTGATTTTCCTGAGGGGCTGTCTTACGAACCATGCTTTGTCCGATCAGCGGAATATGTCTTTCATCTCTGTTATTATTTTAAATGGTATTGAACCCTACTGAAACTGCTGAAATGTATTTTAAAACGATTTTCACTAAAAGTTGGATTTTAAAAGGGAAGATTGACTCGTATTACTGTTTGAAAGCATGTTGTGTTTATTGAGCCTAATGTGAATGTGGATTCATTGTTCCTACTTCTCAGTCTTTATTTACTCTTATTACTTACTGTGTTGGAGTACTCATATTACTCTCTGCACCTCGTGTGTAGATGCAGGTATATCGGAATCCAGTAGTGGGTGTTGATTTGCTAACACGCGAAGTCATCAGAGTCAGCAGGTGGCAGCATGACGTTCTCCGCACCGCTTCTTTCCTCACATTGCTATTACTGTATTTAGTAAATTATGTTAGACTTCTTGTTGTATTAAGACCTTGAAAGATGCTCATGACTAGTGACATCCTGATGTCGGGCTTCTATTTGATTTCCGCATTTTATTCATACTAATATTATGAAATGTTGACCTAATTAAAGATTTTAAATGACTCTTAGTGATTAAAGGATTAATGTGAGTGTTGTGTTGGCTGGCCTTGTCTTCCCGAGAGGCGCCATCACGACCGGGCCGGTTTGGGGGTCGTGATAGTGTAATACTTCTTACAAAATTATTACAAAAATAATTGCAAGCAGGATAAAGCTATGTTACCTACCTCATCAGTCCTCTCCAATATAGCTTCATTAAAAATATGAGAGCTAACGGAAATGCTATTATCATTCAAGAACTCATGAATAATCTTCGAAAGAACAAAAGATCTACCCTTGATATGCTTATAAAAATTGATATGGAAAAATCTTTTGATAGATTAGAATGGTCGTTTATCTATAGAACCCTTATATTCTTTAATTTTTCACCAAAAATTACTAAATTAATTATGCACTGCATTAGTACTAGCTTTATGAAAATCCTTGTTAACGGGACAACCATCGAGGTTTTTAGTCCAAGTAGGGGTATCTGCCAAGGAGACCCCTTATCACCATATATATTCATCTTTTGCATAGAACTGCTCTCAAAACTCATAAATTATCAAATAGACATTTTAAATTAGGACCCAATAAAAATCTCTCAAAATGGTCCGTCTTTTTCTCATATTCTATTTGCGGATGATATCGCCCTAATGGGTAAGGCTAATAAAAAAATCAGAAATTGCATAAAATCTAGTATGGATTTTTTCTGCTCTCAATCAGGCCTATCCATCAATTTTACTAAGTTAAAAATAATCCTCCCAAATCTTTGTTCTTCTCATATTTCTTCCTGCTTCTCAAACCTTCTTGGAATGAAGGTTACTCCTGATTTTGGAAAATATATATGATTCCAAATTCTAAATCATAGTCCGAAGCCTAGAGATTTCTAATTCGTAATTGACAGATTTCATAATAAAATATCTCACTAGAAATTTTCCTTTCTAAATATGATTGGTGGAACAACTCTTGCAACTAGCACTCTAAATGCTATCCCAGCTTACTCTATGCAGTTCACTTATCTTCCTCGTAAAACACTAAAACAAATTGATAAGATATAAAGGGATTTCATTTGGGGGAGCACTAACACCTCAAGAAAACTCTATTTAGTGAACTGGAATATTATCACTAAGAGTAAACAGGAAGGAGGTCTTAGCATTCATAAAGCTTCTTCCAAAAATATTGCCTTACTAACAGGTCTTTCTTGGAGGCTATTACAAAACACAAACACCCCATGGGCTCAACTCATCTCCTATAAATATGCCAATAAAAGAACAATCAACACTTCTTCCTTTATTTGGAAATTAAACCTAAAAGGATGGAATCTTTCTAATGATGGAATTTTATGGCATCCACACTCTCGCTCAAATATGAACATTTGATTGTCAAAATTAGATCCACGACTCCAGTTCACTAAGAAAGAATTTATGTTGCCCTATTAGTAAAAAAAGACATCAATATTTCCATTAAAGATATTATAAACAATGATAAATGGGACCTCACTCGTATCTTTTTTGACATTCCTAGTATCCTAGTGAAAAAAATTATTGCAACCCCTATCCTTAATAAGTTTTTTAAGAGGGATACTATGACCTGGGGTATCACTTCCAGTGGTCACTTTTCTACTAAATCATGCCACACTCTCATAAACCCTCTAATACTCTTAAATTTAACTTTGACCGGATTTTGGGATCTTCAATGCCCAAACAAAATAAAATTCGTCTTGTGAAAATGCATGCATAATCACATCCCATGTAGAGCTTTCCTATCCTACATTGGCATGAATATAGACAAGGTTTTCACCATTTGTAAATAACATTGTCACACCTCCTTTTTACCATACTGGGAGGGTACATAAGGGAGTTTTTCCAACTTAAAGGGACAATCGAAATGAAATTATTATATTAAAATTAGAGTCGCCACTTGGGATAGTTTATGGTGTCCCAAGTCACCAGTTTTGAATCCCGAATCTTGACTCAGTTTTTTGCAGTCCACGAACACAAAATTCCGGGTAAGGAGTTCTAGCATAGCCGCTCAACTGTTATAATTGACCTATTATTCAATTTTAATACATGTGTCTAAGGTAAATATTTAATTAGTAACCGCTTTTAATTAATATTGGGAAGTTTCAACATTATCTAAAACACATCTTGAACCACGTCACATGAAATGTACCCGCGGTCCACGACACATTTTTATTTAACCTTGTTGAGAATTGGAATTGAGTCACATGAAATGTACACCCAAGTTTAAGGAGATTAATTTAATTATCGCGTCTAAAACAACTACACGCTTTCAAGTTTGCGAGGACCATAGAAAATTTGACTAAATGGCACGCCTCGATTTCTTAAGGGTTTCTAAATTTAATTTCTGAGGGCCATAAATTATATATTTGACTAATATAGCACACCTCAAACTAATTAAAGAGCCTTAGTTAATTTCTAATTCATTTAAAGTAGATGTCTAAGCTCAATTGATAATTAGCGGAATGCAATTGTAAAACTACTCAAATCATTTCGAAGATAATTTGGGCCAGTAGCAGTCTTCAACTGAGATGACCATATTGAAAAGAAATAGGCCCACATATGATAAAGTATATCATTCTCCAATTCACAAAGGCCTTCAGGCTTGAACCAGGCCTGCCAATAGCAACACCTAGCAGCAACAATTGAATGAGCTGCTGGGCTTGAGAACAAGGCCCAAGCAGCATATGATAAACAGTTCCTTCACAATTAACATTAAGTACAATGCTCAAACAATTCTGATTTCTCAAATGACCTTAATCCCAAGTTCAAAGTAAATTTTATTCCCATGACAATGTAACGAAGACCAATTAATGGCAACACTTAAAATTTAACAGACCTTATGACCTTATTGAATAACAATGACACATGACCATTATAATGTGAACAATGGGCTCTAAAGGGATTTTTACATATACATCCCATATAGCAAAACTTATAACCACTCATGTTTAAGGTTAGTGTTTATTACATTTAAGTATACCGCGTTTCAATTTATATACCAAAATTTATTTTTAAGGTTTAAGGATCAACTATTTATTAGGGGCTTGATTTGTGGAACAAAATCTTTTCATATTTTTTTTTCTCTTTCTTCCAACCGCATTTTCCCCTTTTTTAATTACCCCCCACGTTTATTTACCAATAGTTTTCTCTTTCTTCAAACTGATTGATTTCTCTGTTTCAACTGCTTCCTCCATTGTCATCCTCCATTGTAGAAGGTAGCCATTGTTTCAGATCGAGAGTTTCATCCGTCATTTCTAAGTACTCTACAAAACCATTTTCTCTCTCTCAGTGCTTCAATTTCATCCGCCATTTCCAAACCCTATTCAAAGTTTTCTCTAGAAAACACATATTCAGTCACTAAAATCTTATCCATAGTAAAAAATGGTGAAAAAACCTAGTACTCCCAAACGACAAAAAGTAGCCGATATTCCATCTTTTGATTTGGGTGTTTTAACACCTAAATCTCCAGTAAAAAGACAACAATCTATCCATGCAAGTGGAAAAGAAAGGGTTCCTGCATCGCCGAGACAAATTAGAGCTGAAATTCGAACAAAGCACTTGCACGATGTTGATGCTACCGGTGTAGAAACAGAAGCCGATAAACAACGCAAGCGAAAGGGGAAAAGCTTGAGGGTCGATGATGATGATTTTGTGGACGATTCACCCAAAGTTCAAAAAACAAAAATACAGAAGGTGTCTCATTCCCCCTCAAAACAAAAAAAGATGAAACACTCTAAAAAAACTACAAAATTGGTTCCACAACAAATTTCATTGAAGGTAAACAAATTTTTTTTTCTCCTCAATATTTTGTAGTTTAATATTTTTTTGCCAAAAAATTAAAATTTAATTATTTTTTGGCGTGTAAGTGCTTTTTGTAAAAATATACTGTATTATTGCATATTAGTACAGCTTATACAAATTGTAGTTAATTGTTGTTATTCGGAGTTAATGTGTAGTTGATTGGCAAATTTTACTGTTGAATCAAATTTGTAGTTAATTGTAGTTTTTTGTAGTTTAATGTAATGTTTATTTGGAATTGTCACAGTTGACTCAAATTTGATTGGCAAATTATACTGTTGAATCAAATTTTTAGATAATTGTAGTTTTTTGTAATTTAATGTAATGTTTATTTGGAACTGTCACAGTTGACTCAAATTTGATTGGCAAATTATACTGTTGAATCAAATTTGTAGTTAATTGTAGTTTTTTGTAGTATAATGTAGTTTCATGTAATTTTTATTTGGAACTGTCACTGTTGACTCAAATTTGATTGGCAAATTATACTGTTGAATCAAATTTGTAGTTATTGTAGTTTTTTGTAGTTTAATGTAGTTTCATGTAATTTTTATTTGGAACTGTCACTGTTGACTCAATTTTGTAGTTAATTATAGTTTTTGTAGTTTACTGTACTTTTTATTTGGAACTGTGATAAAAATACAGTATATAAAAATAGTTACATTGTACATGCTCAATATATTTATAGTTACAGTATAGTTCCTTGTAGTTATAATGTAGTTTACTATTGTCTGTCACAATGTAGTTGATATGTGGTCTGCAATTTTATAGTGTTATTTGGATCTGTGATTATAAGTCAGGGTATATATGTAGTTACAGTTTATTTGATTTGTAATTTGTAAAGTAATTTCTAGTTATGCTTTTAAAACTATAATTTGTAGTTAAAATGTAGTTTCATACAGTCTGCCACAAATGTAGCAGACCTGTGTTCTGCAATTTTATAGGTAAAATGTAGTTTGTAGGTTAAAATTTATGTTATACTTTTTGGAAAATAACTTCTACTGAGAATGTAGGAAAAATGTAGTTTGTATGTTAAAAAATTAGTTTTATGATATGTTACATTATATATTGTAATGCTGAAATCTAGCTTCATTCTAACCACAATTAATATACTTTTTTTTGCAGAATGGACCTTACTATGCTCAACATAATATTGATTATGGTGATTTGTCTATACCAAAGGAAGATCTTAATTATATTGACAAACACCGTAGACGCTATGGAGCTCTGTTGTGGGACTACGCCACAAAGAAGCTAAGTGATGGTTCAATCAGTGAGAGTGAGGTTACCGGCAGGCTTGCAAGGAGGAAGGGTCCAACGCCAAAGAATGAGAGAACTAAAGTTGAACGAAAGAAGAAGTAGAATGTACTGTTGTAATGAACTTTGGTTGTACTGAACAATTTTTCATGAATACTAAACAATTTTTCATGAAGTGGAGAATTATGTCACTTTGGTTGTACTGAACAATTTTTCATGAATACATTAGACATGACTATTCGATCTATCTAATAGCATATTTGCCGTAACAGCTATCTAATAGTATATATAATAGCTTCAGTTGCCATTCTATATAACTGTCAGTTCTTATATAATTGTGGGAATAAATTACTTATGTACAATGACTAAAATTACCTACAATTGCATATAACTACACATCTATACTACATATAACTACAATTGCATAACTACAAATTGTTGGAAGTCCAATGCTACATGTACTGTTGCAGTACATTTGCGCTGTTATGTTTTCGGATAAAACTTCTTGTCTTGAACAATGAAGAATCATGAATTGACGTTGCATAGAAATGCCATTTGCAGTTTTCAGCAACTCATACCATCCAGTAGATACAAAAAAATACGTTATTCAGACATATTTTTCAACTGACTACGATTAACTACAAGTAACTACAATTAACTACAAAGTTCATATAACTACAAAAATTGTAATTAATTGCTTAGGTTTCATGAATATTAACTACAAGGTTTTGTCTTTATCTACAAACTTTTGTCTTTATCTATTATGTTTAGAACACATTTAGAAATCACTTACAGTACATTATAACTACAATCTGCAAACAGTTTACATTACTCAAGTATATTAGTAAACTTCTTTATTATCGTCAAAGCGTATAATAGTTACACAATAAATTCCGATAATCTGGGATCACTAACATTTATTTTGAATAACTATTGTAGCTACATTATATTCATGTCTTTTTCGGCGCATTATTGCAACTTCTTTTGTTATGCCCTTCACCTCCACAATTGCCACATGACACCTTGTACTTCTTTGAGTTTATTTCATCAAATTTTTTATATCTTTCCTTGTGAGGTCTACCTGGCTGCCTTTTATCTCCAGCCGTTGGCTTTACTACATCATCCAAAATATGTTGTGGAACATCCCATTTGGCTTCATCAGGAAGAGGATTAACTGGCAATTCATATATAAGAAGAAGGCTCTTCATTGTGTAATACGGTGAGCAATAGTTGTCCGGCCTTTCATTCCTATGCCTTAATGCTGCCAAAGCATGTGCACATGGAAGTTCATCAAGTTGGAATTGTCCCCAGCTACATGTCTTATTTTCTAAACATACAATGTACCGCTTCACACCATCTAACACAGTGTGTATATGATCTGTTGAAGCCCTCACCTACAATTCAAGACCAAAAAGAAAATAATAAGGTGTCAATAAGTTAACTATGTTAGCAACAATCAGTTAACTACAAATCAGCTACAAACAAACTGCATATAAACGTTAACTACATTTACCCACATTTGACTACATTTTAAAAACACACTGGAAACACTGCATATAACCTTAACTACATTTACCTACATTTGACTACATTTTAAAAACACACTGGAAACACTGCATATAACCTTAACTACATTTACCTACATTTGACTACATTTTAAAAACACACTGGAAACACTGCATATAACCTTAACTACATTTACACACATTTGACTACATTTTAAAAACACACAGGAAATACTGCATATAACCTTAACTACATTTACCTACATTTGACTACATTTTAAAAACACACTGGAAACACTACATATAACCTTAACTACATTTACCCACATTTGACTACATTTTAAAAACACACTGAAAACACTGGATACGAACCTAAGTTTTTATTCTCTTTTTTCGTTTCCATATATACACGAACGCCCATATCGTTCCTAATCTGCAACGGAGGACAATTATCATTCACAATGTATTTTATTTCTACAATTTTATCTGATGTATCAATCGGTAATTGTTCTGCAATTGTAGACTGGAAAATTACGTAGCTTGCATTATCATCAACCAAAATGGCATCAACTTCAAAATCTCGGAATCTGCCATAGTTATCCCAATAACCATTACATTTAAGCATTATCGGAATTTTTGACATTGTAGAATCTCTGTACTGATTGACTATCACGGTGTCAATTATGATTTTCAGTATTTGATGTAGAAAAATGAAAATTTTTCGAAACTGGCAATCACGGAAGAACTACAATATATGAGATTTTCGAACTTTGGCTATCACTGAATAACTACAAAATCTGATTTTCAATGGAAGAATGACTGCTTTTGGTTCAGAAAAAAGGAGAGATTCGAAACAGAAAAGAGGAGAGATTCACGTTGTATATGAGATTTTACCTTAACTAATTGAGCATTTAAGCCATAAATACAGGCGTTATTTTAGGCTACAAATTATTTAACATAGATTTGAGCCTTAATAAATGGCGTTATTTCAGGATGCAACATTAGCAAAATTTCGTTTGGTACATTTTTGGTAACAAAAACATGGAATATGAGGGTAATAACCAAACAAGGCACAATAATGGTAATAAGGTTTGCTATATGTGATGTATAGGTAAAAATCCCGGCTCTAAATACTATAAAACTAAATCACATATCTAAAGTAAATTCTGTATTTGAATCTAAATGCTGATAACATGAAAGAAGAATTGTGCAGCATTTTACTTCATACAATTCCCAAACTAACTTAACAACAATTACAATGAGCTTTAATCCGAACTTTTTTCATATAAGCAATAAGCAAAATCTTGTAAGGTCAGCAGGCCAACTATTTAAAATCCAGAAATCTGCAGCTATCAAACAAACAAAGACCAAACTCAAACATTTTATACCATATCCACAACAAAGAAAGCTAATAGAATTCACCCAAAACTAAAATATTACAAGACGTGAGTAGATGGAGAAACAAGGAAAAATAAGAAATCAGTAACTCGAATAATTTTCACCATGAATCCATGCTCACGTTTTCACATTACACTTCAAAAGTTAGCCATGATTCGAGAAGTACCTGGAATGCAATAGAGAAACAAAGAGGAATGAGAAGTTATTAGCAGCAGCGAAATAGTGCAAATCAACAAATCCACAACAGAAAATTCAACTTCCTTAAATCATTTCGAGCCCAGAATGAACCAAAGATTACTTCAAACTTTAAAACCCAAAGAATTACAAAAAAAAAAGCTTCAATGTAACTGTATTTTGTGATTGGTTTTTGTATTTTCTTCTGATTCTTCAAACTTTTTAGTGTTTAGTGTTTTTTAGCTGTTTCCAACTTCGAAGGACTAATCTCTACCTAATTTTTACTAAAACATGCTTTATATAGGGGACTTTTAGGGCAACAGAAATTAGTTCACCAATTTGTCAATTACTCATTCTCCAATTTTTATTTTTTTCATTTTAAACCCCAATTTTCTAACATGTTTGACAAACCAATCCCTTCCCCCACTTTCCTGGAAGCTTCTCAATCAGTTACACAAGAATCTCCTACTTAAAATTCCTAGACTACCCCTTAAACCCTCTGTTTTTACCCCAGCCTACCACGTGGGTCAAGTTGACCCAGTAAATTAAATCCAAATGAACGGCCTTCTCTTGCCAATGGGTCAAAAATGACCCAAAGCCCAAAAAACAACTGATCCAAACTAAAATTAATCAATATAGAAGGCATAAGAAAACGAAGAAACAAATGATTTCAAAATTAAAAATCGAACCTAAATGACTAATTTTCCTTTTAAACTAAATAACGAGCATAATTAAACTATATTACCTAATCAACCACAGCTAATTATACAATAAGAAGAATAAAAAATTGTGACCCAAATAAAAGCTAAACATGAAAGATACACAAATCAAACAAAATTAACGAAAATTTAAAATAAAACTGGAACACCCTATAGAATAAATACGAACACCAAATATTTAAAGTGAAAATCCCAGGTTTAAAACTTTCATTGACTTTCCAGCCAAAAAAATAAAACACTCAAGAAGTGGAGAAGAAAAGAAAGGAGTACGAAGACGAAACAACACAAAAGTAGACATAAGGAAAAAAGAATAAAGAAAGCTTACCGACTAAACTCGACACCAACGCTGGACTCCTCGATTTTACATAACCAGTATTAATCGCGTGTTCTTAGTCAAGAACAAGCGACCAACACTGCTTTGTGCCAGATTAGAATTTAAAAACTTGAAAATTCGGATGCCTGTGGTCATGCATGCCACAAAATCAAAGGTAGAGCGATTTGAGGTTTTAGGGTTTTCTGGGGTTAGAGGCGATGAGGATTGATATGAGGGGTTCTGAGGGGATGGGGGCTATTTTGGACAGTTAAATATGCGGGGTGGGGGCCGAGTTCCAATCCGTTGGATCAAATAAAATCAACGACTGAGATGGGTGATGGGATTGAACGACGTCGTTTTGGTTAGTAACAGGGCAGACCGGGTTAGGTGGTTTAGGCTTGGACTTGAGCGGGTTTTGGAGGGGGAACTATTTGGGCTGTGATATCAGTGGCCCAAAAAAATTAGCCCTTTTATTTTAATTCCCTTTCTTTTCAATTCAGATGTTTTCTTTTCTTTCTTTTTTTTTTTTAAAAAAAATTAATTTAAATCCTAAATTAATTCCTAAATTAAATTAATTTTTCAAATTGAACTAATTACTCAATATAATATTTATAACAAGTAATTAATTTCCAAATTAAAAGAACTATAAAATTTAAAGTTAAAAAGTTAAAAATGCAAACTGAGTTATTTTTTGTGATTTTAATTATTTTTATAATACAACTAAATTGCTAATTAATCTAAAATGTAAAATTAAATCCTACATGTAAATGCAATGTGTTTTATATATTTATGAATTAGATAAAATTAAACATGCACAGACAAATACAAATAATTAACAAAAATGCAATAAAAATCTACAAAATTGTAAATAATGGAAATTTTTTTTTTCTTGAATTTATGGAAGTAATTCAAATAGAGCAAAAATCATGTGCTCACAGCTGCCCCTCTTTGCTCGAAAACACGAAGAGTTTTCATACAAAGATAAAGTGAGTGGATACGAGTGATTTTTACCCGTTTGAATACTCCGTGGGAAGCATTTTTGAAAGTTTTGACCATACCCTGCACGTGAGTTTGCATACATATCCTTGGCTATAAAGGAATTAGGTCAGCGTAGTTCGAGAGGTTCAATAGCTGGATTACCATGAAGTTATGATTTCACTGTTGTAGTTGTCGTTGCTGCTTGCTGAACTCCTTATTATACCAAGACAAAAATAAAAGAAGCTAGACTAAACTATAATCTATGAATTACAAGAATCCTATCTATACTTCTTCAAGCTTGATCTTGCAGTTTCCGCTGCTTTGTAGACTTTTACTCTCCAGGTGAGATTCCTTTGTTGCTGTCTTCAATTGTATTCTGAGGTTCACTTTGTTTTTTAGGCGGGCACCTGATTTCTGAACTTGAATCGTCTTCCTTCAAATATTGCTGCTTTCCCTTTGTTCTCGAGGTGGGCTCCTGATTACCAACACTTGAATTGATGCTTCCCTTTGTTCTACAGGTGGTCTCCTGATTACCGACACTTAAATTGCTGCTTTCCCTTTGTTCTCGAGGTGGGCTCCTGATTACCAACACTTGAATTGATGCTTCCCTTTGTTCTACAGGTGGTCTCCTGATTACCAACACTTAAATTGCTGCTTCCCTTCGTTCTTAAGGTGGGCTCCTGATTACCAACACTTAAATTGCTGCTTCCCTTCGTTCTCCAAGCGGGCTCCTAATTACCAACACTTGAATTGTTTCTTCCCTTCTTTCCCCAGGCGGGCTCCTGATTACCAACACTTGAACTACTTCCCTTTGTTCTTCAGGTAGGCTCCTGATTACAAACACTTGAATTGTTGCTTCCCTTCGTTCTTCAGGTAGGCTCCTGATTACCAACACTTGAACTACTTCCATTCGTTCTCCAAGTGGGCTCTTGATTAACAAAACTTGAATTTCTTCTTCCTTTCATTCTCCAGGCAGGCTCCTGATTACCAACACTTGAATTGCTTCCCTTCAATCTTCAGGTGGACTCATAATTACCAACACTCTAATTGTTGCTTCCCTTCGTTCTTCAGGAAGGCTCCTAATTACCAACACTTAAACTGCTTCCCTTCGTTCTCCAGGTGAGCTCCTGATTACCAACACTTGAATTGTTTCTTCCCTTCAATTTTCAGGTGGGCTCCTGATTACCAACACTTGACTGCTTCCCTTTGTTCTTCAGGTGGGCTCCTGATTATCAACACTTGAATTGCTGCTTCCCTTCGTTCTTCAGGTTGGCTCTTGATTACCACAAAATAGACGGAACAAAGAAAATTTTCTTTCCTAGTTTGGGAGTTGGGCACATATGTGAGTGTTAATTGAATCATGCTACCAAATATCTCTAAGAAATTGAAAGCTAGATCCCATTATTCAGAAGGGTCCTGAAAACTTCTACTAAAATGCCAGTTTTAAAGCTAAATTATATCTTCTAAAGGTATGACTTCAGTTAAATCTTATTATCTGAGAAAGTCTTAAAACTACATCTCATTATCCAGGAGGGTCCTGAAAATCAAAATCAAGTTTTATCTTAAGAGTGACAACTTTAAGGCTGAATTTTACTTTCTTACAGCAGAACTTACACTAAATCTTGTTATCTAATGGAATTCATAAAGCTAGGTCCCATTATTCAGGATGGTCCTGAAAATTTCAAATTGAATCATATCCTAAGAATGAAAACTTCGATGCCAACTTACATTTCTTTGGGGTAAGACTTATGCTAGATCTTGTTACTCATGAATGTATTGAATTTTAACTAAGTCCCATTATCCAAGAGGGTCCTAAGAGTTTACGGCAAAACCTGTCTAGCACTTGCTTTTTCCTTTACGGGGGTTTCTGTTAAATAAAAAAAAATTCCATGTTTCTATTCAAAAAAAAATCTTGTCATTTTAAATATATGGTGGTTAGTTTGTGGCATTCTTGCTGAAGGTGGATGTTCCTTTGCCGTGCTTTGCTTGGACTGGCTGCCTAGAACTGGTTAAGAATTGTTTGACTTTCGGACTTATCCTCAACCACAGGACCCTGGATGACCCGAGTGCTCTATACCAAAACCGTTGTTTTACATTTCTAACCCTTCTATGCATCTCCCACAAAATTACTAAATCAATCCACCAATGGAACTTTCACTGACACTTTATGTTCCACTTTACATCGTGGTATTTCTGGTATGCTTTGGCTTCCCTGTGCTTTGTGCAATCCTGAAATTTGATAGTGAGCATCGAAATCCTTTCTTTATTTCTTAAACAAAACTGACATTGGAAACATCTTAGAGAAATTCCAAAAGAAATGAAATGCAATGATTGTGAGAGTTAGGAATAAAGAAGAAAAATCCAAAACTGGATGACTGTTTGAAGGGGAAAAAAGAAATGAGACTTATCTATGTGGAACAACTGGTACCAATGATCATGACATGTATTTCAGATTAATCAGCCCAATCTATTCAACCAATCAACTTTCAGCTGGCATAATTTTTTCCCTAGGATGTCCATGACCCAATTCTTTTTGCCAAGTCACAAACCTTGTTCGGCTTGTGGTGCCCTGAAGTGTTTTCACCAACAAACCTTTCTTATTTGTTCATCTCTCAATTTACTGTTGCCTTTCGATGCCCGTGAGGGGTTTCACCAATAAAACTCTCTCACTTTTTATTTCTCTCAGCCTTCATCGCCTTACGGTGCCCATGAGGGTTTTCACCAATAAGACTCTCTTATTTTTCATTTTTCTTGCTTAGACCGGAGTGTTGCCACTGTTGTGAATCATACCTCTAACTCTCTTGACTAGAACTACTCAAAGATTGATCAGAAGGTCTTTCTTTGGACCATAAAGTGGGCTTTTGGATCGTTAGAAAGAAATGATAAAGGCTCAAAAATAGCTTAAAATGGATCAAAATTATAACTTTTGGAATCAGATCTCTTACAACAATCACAACTTCTGCCCCAATTTCTTTGCTTGGGGATTTTTGAATTTTTATTTTGATGGGAACGAACCGTGAGGCTGCCTACGTATCCTTAAAAGGAATCAGGTCAAACGAATTTTATGACATAGAAATTGCTTTGTGGTTGTTACTTCTTTCTTTTCTTTTCTTTCTTTCCCTTTTCATTTTCTGTTTTTTAATCTTTTTCTTTCTTTTATCTTTTTTTTTATTTTTCTTTCTTTTTCGTTCTTTTCCATTCTTCCATTTTCTTTTCTCTTCTCTTTTCTTATTTTCTTCTTTACTGAATTTCGCTATTGATTCCAAAAGAGGGGTATGAAAGGAAACAAATAAGCCTCAAAAGGGTAACAAAGGATAAAGTGATTAGATAGTAGACCAAATGCCTTCGTCATTCCAATCTTGAAAACATGTCAAGTACAAACATACACAATTTAAACCAAAATTAATCATACATAATATCTTTTGACTGCATCAGAATTGATAGCTATAACTACACATTTTCCTTCTATATCTGTTAAATACAAAGCACCATTGGACAGCACTCTCGTTACGACGAACGACCCATGCCAATTTGGGGCTAACTTGCCTTTTGCTTCAGCCTAATGTGGATCAATACTTGGTGACCCACTTCAATCTTTCGGGGATGCACCTTCTTATAACGCTCTTGCTATTATTTTTTGATACAATTGACCATGACACACTACTGCCAATCTTTTCTCATCAATCAAACTCAACTGCTCCAAACGGGTTTTGACTCACTCATCATCATCAATTTCGGCCTCAGCAACAATCCGAACGGATGGATTTCTTCTGCGAGAATCATTGCATCAGTGCCATATACCAACAAATAAGGAGTTGCGCCTACTGAAGTGCAAACAGTAGTGCGATAACCCAACAAGGCAAAGGGAAACTTTCCATGTAATTGCCTGGAACCTTCCACTATTTTCCGAAGTATCTTCTTTATGTTCATGTTGGCTGCCTTGACTGCTCCATTTTCCTTGGGGCGATATAGAGTGGAATTGCGATGCATAATCTTAAACAGTTGACATACCTATTTCATTAAATGACTGTTAAGATTGGCACCATTATCTATGATGATCACCTTTGGGATCCCGAACCGACAAATGATGTTTGAGTGAACAAAATCGACCACTACTTTCTTAGTCACAGACTTGAAAATTTTAGCTTCAACCCATTTGGTAAAATAATCAATGGCCTCAGAATGAACCTGTGCCCATTGGATGTTGCTGGCTCAATTAGTCCAATGACATCCATGCCCCAAGCAACGAAGGGCCATGGTGCAGACATTGTGTGCAATTCGGATGGTGGAGAATGAATCAAATCTCTGTGTACTTGGCATTGATGAAACTTGCGCACAAAATGGATACAATCTCGCTCCATGGTGAGCCAAAAATAATTTGCTCGGAGAATTTTCTTCGCCAGAACACACCCTCTCATATGCGGTTCGCAGACTCTGGAATGTACTTCGGACATGATAGTCTTGGCCTATCTAGCATCTATGCATCTTAACAATCAAAGATCTGGAGTTCTTTTATACAAAACTCCTCCACTGAAGAAACACCCACTTGCCAGCCGTCAAGTTGTTCTCTTTTGATACCTCATGGCTTGCACCGGATATACCTTCATTCTGATATACTCCCTAATATCGTGGAACCACTACTCACCATCAAGATCTTCTTCCACCATGTTACAGTAAGCATGTTGATCACAGAACTGAATATGCAGAGGGTCGACATAAGCTTTGTCCAAATGGTGCAACATTGACGCTAAGGTAGCTAAAGCATCGACAACCTTAATATGGATCCTTGGAATATGCCTAAACTCTACTGATCGAAATCGTTGGAAAAGATCATGAAAACATTATCGATACGGTATGAGCTTCAAATCCTGTGCTTCCCAATTTCCTTGAATGTGGTGCACCAGAAGGTCCGAGTCTCCCAAGACCAAGACATCATGAACACCCATGTCTACAACTAACCTCAAATCCAAAATACTTGCCTTGTATCATCCATAATATTCGTACAATAGAAACGAAGCTGAGCCGTAACAGGGTAGTGATGCGCTATTTCAGAAATAAGCATAGCTCCTATCCCAATGCCTTTCATGTTAGCAACTCCATCAAAGAAAATTTCCCAACCTAGTTTTTCAGTCTTCTCCAACTTGTCAATATGCACCACCTCTTCGTCGGGAAAATAAGTTCTCAATGGCTCAGACTCTTCTTCGATCGAGTTCTTAGCCAAATGATTGGCTGATTCTTGGGTTTTCATCGCAGTTCAATTTACATAGAGAATGCCAAATTCCATGAGCAAAATCTGCCACTTCGCAAATCTCCCTTTGGGCATAGGCTTCTGAAAGATATACTTTAACGAATCTAAGCGAGAAAAGAGGTAAGTAATGTAGGATGAAAAATAATTCTTCAACTTCTGTGCTACCCAAGTTAGGGCGTAACATGTCGTTTCAAGGTGAGTGTAATTAACTTCATAAGATGTGAACTTCTTGCTGAGATAGTAGCTGGCTTGCTCCTTCATGCCCGTGATGTCATGCTGACCCAACATGCAACCAAATGAATTATCTAGGACTGTCAAGTAAAGCATTAAAGGTCTCCCTGGTTCCGGTGGGAACAACATAGATGGGTTTGACAAGTACCCATTTATCTTATCAATTGCTTCTTGACACTCATCACTCCACTTGACCGCATCATCCTTCTTCAGCAACTTGAAGATTGACTCACAAGTTGTCGTGAGCTGAGCAGTAAACCTGTTGATGTAGTTCGGCCTCCCCAACAGAATCATAACCTCAGTCTTGTTCCTTCGAGGTAGCAATTCTTGGATAACTTTGATCTTTGATGAGTCCAACCCAATGCTTCAGCGACTGACTATGAATCCCAACAGTTTTTTGGATGGAACACCAAATGCACACTTGGCAGGGATAAGCTTAAGGTTGTACCTGCAAAGCCTCTAGAATATTTCCTCAAATCTCCGACGTGGTCGGGCAGCTGCTTTGACTTTATGATCACATTATCCACGTAAACCTCAATCTCCTTGTGTATCATGTCATGGAACACAATATTCATTACCCTCATGTAGGTTGCCCCATCATTTTTCAAACCGAATGGCATTACCCGATTGCAATAAGTTCCACGATGTGATGAATTTTGTCTTTTCCGCATCTTCATCATCCATTAAAATCTGGTAATACCCTACATAGCAGTCCATGAAAGATCCAATCTCATGCTTGGCATAATTATCGATCAAAATGTGGATATTTGGCAATGGGAAATTATCCTTTAGCCTTGCTTTATTGAGATCCCAGTAATCAACAAACGCTCTGGTCTTGCCATCCTTCTTTGGTACTGGTACAACATTAGCTAACCAAGTGGGATATCGTGTGACATGAATGACCTTCACATCCAACTATTTAGTGATTTCTTCCTTAATCTTCACACTCATATAAGTTTTAAACTTCCTCAACTTTTGCTTGACGGGAGGGAATTGTCACGACCCGGATTTACCCACCATCGGGAGTCGTGATGGCGCCTACTGTCGAAGCTAGGCAAGCCAACCCTTATAAACATTTCCAAAAGATTTAAATCTAAAACAAAATTATATTCTAAAATAATTAGTTAAAACATGCGGAAGACGTCTAATAACAATAACAAAAATAATAAGCGGAAAATACTAACAACCAATCTCTATCCAGTATCTGGTGTCACTGCTCACGGACAACTAAAGAGTGCTAAAAATAATAGTCCGAAAGAAGTACATAGCATGCCTGTTTGATACAATTTAACAAAATGAAAGGGAAAGTTAGAGGAGACTCAAGGCCCGCGAACGCCTGCGAACTACCTCAGAGCCTCTGGACTGAAGGATCACTCCCGGTCTAAAGCTGCGGTCCGTAGACTGGGTCCTGACCTATGCACAAAAAGGCAGAGAAGCATAGTATCAGCACAACCGACCCCATGTGCTGGTAAGTGGCTATTCATCAACTCTATGAATGTTGTCGATGCATTGGTCAACGCAAACGACATAACCAAAAACTCATAATGCCCTTACCGAGTACGAGATGTTGTCTTAGGGACATCAGACGCCCTAATCCTCAGCTGATAATAACCAGACCTCAAATCTATCTTCGAGAACACCTTAGCACCCTGAAGCTGATCAGTCATCAATCCTCGGCAGTGGATACTTGTTCTTTATCGTCACCTTGTTCAACTGCCGTAATCAATGCACATCCTCATCGACCTGTCCTTCTTCTTCACGAACAACACTGGTGCACCCCAAGGTGATACATCGGGTCTAATGAAACCCTTATCAAGCAAATCCTGAAGCTGTTCTTTTAACTCTTTCAACTCTGGCGGGGCCATGCTATACGGCGGAATAGAAATAGGCTGAGTGTTAGGAGCCAAATCAATACAGAAGTCATTATCCCTGTCGGACGGCATACCCGGCAGGTCTGAAGGAAAAACCTCGGGGAACACTCGAACAATAGGAACAGAGTCAATAGATGGAACCTCTGCGCTGGAGTCTCGAATATACGCTAAATATGCTAAACATCCCTTCTCGACCATACGTCGAGCCTTGACATACGAAATAACACTACGGGTGGCATGACTGGGGTCCCTCTCCACTCATGTCGGGGCAAGTCTGGCAAGGCCAAAGTCACGGTCTTGACGTGACAATCCAAGATGGCATGATACGGGGACAACCAATCCATCCCCAATATAACATCGAAGTCCACCATGTCTAGAAGAAATAAATCGACACGGGTCTCAGGACCCTCAAATACCACTACGCAAGAATGATGTACTCGGTCGACCACTATAGAACACAAACCGGTGTGGACACATATACCGAAATACCCAAAGTCTCACTAGGCATAAGTTAATAGGGTGTAAAATAGGATGAAACATAAGAATAAATAGATCCCATATCAAATAATACCGAAGCACCCCTATCACAGACCAGCATAGTACCTGTAATCACAGTATCAGATGACTCGGCCTCCAGCCTTGCTAGTAATGCATAACAGCGAGGCTAGCCCCCACCTCCCTGAACTGCGTCTCTGGTACGATCTATTGCGGGCTGACCCCTACCTCTTGCTGTCCGGGCTCCACCCCCACGGTCTCTCCCTCCACCTCTATGATCCCTACCCCCGCCTCTAGCTGGCTGCGCGGCCTGTGGATCACCTGCTGACTGAATCGCAGGACGAGGACCCTGCTGCTGAGAACTACTCGAGGCTCGAAGGCGATACTTGACAATATGACCTAGGTCACCACAACCATAACATGCCCTCAGCTGCTGAGACTGCTAGCCTTGTCGACCTGTATGTCCTCCCCTGACGCTCTGAAGTGGCGGCGCACTGATGGGGGCTAGTGGTGAGCTGAAGAATTGCTGGCCAGAATGCTGCTGATGACTATCACCGCCTGGGGTACCATGACAAACCTGAAGTGCCGACTGGAAAGTCTCAGGGGGTGGCCTATGTCATAGGAACATCTACCTCCAGATAAGGTACCACTAAACCTGCCAGAATGTCTAGGCCTCTTGTCAGAACCCTGACTACCTCCTCGAGCTAGTGTCATCTCCACTCGACGGGCCGCATTGGCCGCCTCCTAAAAAGTAATATCACTGCGAACCCCCACTGCAATCTGTAGGCGAATGAGCTGAATCAATCTGCCAATGAACCTCTGGACCCTCTCCCAATCAGTAGGGAGTATCACTACTGCATGGCATGCCAAGTCAACAAACCTGGTCTCATAGTGTGTAATTGTCATGGAACCCTGATAAAGATGCTCAAACTGTCTGCGAAGTGCCTCCCGCTGAGTGACGGGGAGAAACTTCTCCAAAAATAACTCTACAAATTGATCCAATGTCAAAGCTGGGGACCCTGCTGGTCTAGACAAACAATAATCTCTCCACCGAGTCTTGGCGGAACCCACAAGTCTGAAAGTGCAAAAAACAACCCCGTTGGTCTCCACTATCCCCATAGTCCTGAGGATCTCATGACAACTGAATAGAAAATCCTGGGGATCCTCCGATGAAGCACCGCTGAAAGTGGTAGTGAAAAGCTTGGAGTCTCCACAAAGCATCCGAAGGCATGGCCGGCCCATCTCCGGCCTGAGCTGTAATACCTATCTGAGTCGCCACTGCAGGCTGGACCAAGGGAACCTGAGTCTGGGGAGCTACCTGCTCCGGAGTACGTGTAGCAGAAGTCTGAAGCCCTCCTCCAACCTGAGAAGTGGCTGGTGCTATTGGCAACAATCCCACTCTGGCCACACTTTCCATAAAGTCTGCTATGCAGACAAGGGCATCTTGAAGATTCGAAGAAAACATCACTCCTCCTGGGACCTGAGCTGGGCCCACTGGAGCTGGTGGAGCTGGAACCTCCTCATCAAAGTCAATATGAGGCTCCACCTCTGGAACTGCTGCCTGGGGCTGAGCTTTGCCCCTGCCACGGCCTCGGCCCCTGCCCCTCCTGGGAGCTGTTGTTGGGGGCTCGGGCTATTGCGGAGAAGAAGAAGACGAACGTGTTCTCGCCATCTGTGAAAGAACAAAGTAGAACGACAATCAATACTTGAGAAACAGAATCGCACGACAAGAATGAACAAAGTGAAACTTTCCTAACTCAGTACCTCTAGGGGATAAATATAGACATATCTGTACCGATCCCTCAGACTCTACCGGGCTTGTCCGTGAGTTGTGAGACCTGTTAGATAATACGCTTAATGCTAGAGGGGGGGGGGGGGTGAATAGCGTTTTAATAAAATTAGCGTAAACTTGCGGAATTTAAAAATTGCAGGAAATAAATAAGTGCGATAAGTAAATAAATTAGAACAAACACACCGATATATCCTGGTTCACCACAACCCGTGGCTAGTCCAGTCCCCGAGAGACTCTCTCGAGATTTCCACTAACTTGTTAAGCTTACGGGTGCTTAACAAACCGTTACAACTTGCTCAAGGATACCACACCTTAAGACTTCACTTGCTCGAGGATACCTCACCTCAAGACTTCACTGTTAAGCTTACGGGTGCCTAACAAACCTTTACAACCTGAGGACACAAGCCTCAACAACCTTTGCTCGGAGATACAACACTCCAAGACTTCAACCAAAGGAAACACAAGTTCCTTCTTACAACACAAGGGACTAAAACTTCCCTTCAAGTGTATAAAACACTTAGCACTCACTTAAACAAGACTCTCTTAATAGAGTGGATATGAGTAAACAAATACGCTCAAGATCGCAACAACTTTTGACAAGAATTTGGCTCTCAAAAGCTTATGTAATGAATATAAAATGATAAGCAATAAAGTATGCAAGCTTTAGCAATTGTATGATCAGTTGTTGTATGTTGTTGTACTTAAAAGACTGAATTGAAGCTGTATTTATAGTTGAAAAACCTTGTATTACCGTTGCCTAATTGCCAATTAAGAGTTGCTGAAATTACTCAGTGACAATCGATTGTCAAGTTACCACAATCGATTGTTTGCCAGTTCTTCCAAAAATCAATCCCAGATTTTACGCATAACAATCGATTATATAAGATCAATAATCGATTACTGGCAACGTTCAAAAAATCCTTTCTAGATTTTACGTAAAACAATCGATTGTCAACAATCTACAATCGATTACTCAGCAACGTTCAAAAAATCCTTTCCAGATTTTAATTAAAACTATCGATTATAGGAAATCAATAATCGATTACCTGATGGTATTTGAAAATATTTTTGCAACGGCCAGTTATACAATCAATTATACTAAGTTAACAATCGATTATATATCAGTCTTGAAAAATTAATTTAGACACTGCCTCTTGACAATCGATTGTCATAAGTTCACAATCGATTATTTAATAACTTTGAAAAAGTTTGGAAGACACTGCCTCAACACAATCGATTGTCATAAGTTCACAATCGATTATTTTGTGACATTGAAAAATCTGATGGACACTGTCTCTTCACAATCGATTGTCATTAGCTTCACAATCGATTATTTTGAGCTTTGAAAAAGTTTGATGGACACTGCCTCATCACAATCGATTGTCATAAGGTTCACAATCGATTGTCATGCAGATTTGAAAAATCTGATGCTCACTGCCTTAACACAATCGATTGTCATTAGTTCACAATCGATTGTCAAGCAGCTGACTTAAACATAATCGATTATCATAAGTACATAATCGATTATCTTAGTCTAGATTTTAGAGGCGTGTTTAAAAATCATTTTGACAAAAGTAAATATGCATTATTTAAAATCATTTTGCTCTAAATTAAATATGCATGATTTGTTAAAAGTATTTTTACGAGAGAAGCCAAGTCTTGAGTTTAAGTTGTCGGATCAAGATCACAATTAAATACCGACTCATATAAAACTTAATCTCGATCTTTGTCTTGTGCTTGAATCTTGTTATATATCAATTTCGCGCTTGTGCTTGGACCTCGTCATATGTCAATTTGCGCATAGTTTGTCATTCATCAAAACCTACAAATATGAACACACGTTTAGTATAATGCCTTGAGAACGTGTTTCCAACAATTTCCCCCTTTTTGATAATGGCAAACTTTAAGCGGGATATGCATATTAGGCAATTCATAATGACGATTTAAGACAAGTAAAGATATGCAACAAGTATATAGATATGCAATTTGTTCCCCCTCAATATATGAATTCCCCCTCAATTTATGCCGATAAGTATTGAGTGAGAGTGCATACCCGTTATCTTCCCCCTTTTGCCATTAGCAAAAAAAAATATAGAATAATCAAAAAACTTGTTTATTTATTATTAAAAAACGGTTACATAACGGGAACAATAAAACATAGAACAATAAAATAGAAAAACAAATAAAGAAATTATTCATCATCATTTCCGGCCTCATCGTCCGGCACTGCTTCATAGGGAACAAGACCGGCATATGGATAATGAACATGGTCAAAATATCCATGGATCTCATGTGTCAATTGACCGACAGAGGTGGTCAATGAAGCAATTTGGTCGGAAATGGATTGAAGAGAAGGTTCTTGAGGCTGACGCGATCGACGAGTTGGAGGAGGAGCAGGAGCTACATGATCGCCGTCATGGGGAAAGGAGGATTATGAAATTTCCCACTTCTTGGTGCTCTTTTTGAGAGGACCGATGGAAGTGTTGAATCCGGAAGCTTCAAGAAAATTCATAATAAGGAGGGCATAGGGAAGAGGTCTATCATCTCCGATGGCATCACACATGTGAATTTTGACGAAGTTACACCAATTGATGTGAGCTCCGGTTATTAATGGCATGCATGAGCTTAGCGTCCTCTTGGGAAAGAGTGGTATGATTATGCTTCCGAGGCTTGAGACTCGGGTGATGAAATAGAAAATCAAACGATACTCGGGGAGCATTCCCGTGATAGTAGGGCGCCGAGTAGATATATTAGGATCATAAGATGTAAGACCTATTTGGTTTAGGAGAGTTTTCTCATCAAATAAGGCGCCAGCCTCTCTAATGTAGCGAGTAATGTTTTCGCCACGTCGAGGAAGATGGGCAATGGAATGCAAGTTTTCATTGGACAAAAGAATTTGAACACCATTAATATTTGACACAAGCTCACCATCGTCATCCTCATGAAGGTTTGAGTAAAATGCTTGAATCAATGGAGGATTAATATAAGGATAGGTAAGATATAAGAAGTCAAGAAGTTGACATTCCTTAAGCATGTTTGCAGCAGGGGCATATGATTCAAGATACTTGCTTGTTGAAAAGCGAGGAGGAAGAATGTCACGCTTTTCGAATTTTGTCAAAAATCTAGTAAGCTCGGTTTCAGTATTGAATTGTAAAATATACCCATCTTGATAAGGGAAAGTTGGAGGTGGAGGAGCAGAAGAAGATGCACCTTGTCTACCTGAACGGGAACGTTTAGAGTGTCTGCCCGACATTTTCAAAAAGTAGTAATGAACTTTGTAAGAAACTTGGAAGATTTTTGAAGTTTTGGGAGTCAAAGATTGATGCTTGAGTGAATAAAATTGAAGACTTATGATGCCTATTTATAATGGGAAGAATGGCATTTCATTTATGATGAAAATCTGCAGAAATTTATGAGCCAAAACAGTCAGAAACGGTAAAAACAAATTGCACTGACCATTAGACAATCGATTGTTGACACGAAATAATCGATTGTTGAGTAGATTTTGACTTGAACTCGAAACTGACACAAAATCGATTGCAGGGCCCAAACGGTAACAAATATTTGAATTTCTGACAAAAAATAATCGATTGTTGAATTATGATAATCGATTGTTGTGATACAGTGAGCACGGTGATTTTCAGACTCGGAAAATAATCGATTATATTTATGAAACAATCGATTGTTTTAGAAAAGCAGTACTGAATGGCTGAGACGGTAATCGATTATACAGTTAAAAAATCGATTATTAAACACAAATGCATAATATGCATCAAATATAAATAATCGATTAGTGATACTTGCTAATCGATTGTCCGCACAGTAAAATAATCGATTATTTGCTGTAATAATCGATTGTTCTATGCCATTTCTTTATAATTCCCCCTACCTTTAGGGCGATACCTGCAAAAGAGAATTAGACGTCTCCGACGCTCAAGTTAGTAATTTGTAACGAAATAATGCAATGAGAACGTGATCTCTTAAGAAGTGTGTCCGAAGGTGTTCTTAAGGGAGTTTCAGGTACTTACCTTTTCTCCGGCGTCGCCAATTACCTGTTCGAGAGGGTGATCTTTGATTGTCCTCCGTTCGTTAGGCATTTTCATTTCTTTCTCCAATTGTGGCGTTTCCTCCGTTGATTGTTCCAAGATTTCATCTTGAATTTCCTTAGGAGTTTCTTCTTGTACTTTGTCTTTTAAACTATTTAAAATACCTGCAAGATCAGAACAAGAATCCTCTCTCGCCAAGCAAGCATTACTTTCGGAAAACACAATATGAGGGGATTCCTCCACAGTTTGGGTTCTATTATTAAATACCCTATATGCTTTGCTATGTGAAGAATACCCAATAAAAATTCCCTCATCGGATTTGACATCAAATTTTCCCAATTGATCTTTTCCATTGTTATGAATAAAACATTTACAACCGAATACTCTAAAATGGGAGATATTTGGTTTCCTTCCCTTGTAGAGTTCATACGGGGTTTTCATGAGTATTGGCCTTATGACTACTCTATTTAAAATGTAGCATGCGGTACTCACGGCATCCGCCCAAAAATGTTTGGGAATCTTAGCCTCTTCGAGCATGGTTCTAGCCATCTCTTCGAGACACCTATTTTTCCTTTCCACCACCCCATTTTGTTGTGGTGTTCGTGGAGCGGAAAAGGTATGCTCGATACCGAGTTCATCACAAAAGTCCGCAAAGAGATTGTGATCAAACTCTCCCCCATGATCACTTCTAATTGAAGTGACGGTTGTTTCCTTTTCGTTTTGAATACGTTTAAGGAAATATTTAAAATTCTGAAAAGCATCACTTTTATGGGCAAGAAATATAGTCCAAGTAAATCTGGAATAATCATCAACAATAACAACGGCATAACGATTTCTACCAAGACTTTCAATGCGAGATGGTCCAAACAAATCCATGTGAAGCAAATGCAATGGTCTAGTAGTTGAAACAATGTTTTTCGATTTAAAAGATGCTTTTGTTTGCTTCCCTTTTTTGACAAGAATCACAAATAGAGTCATTTTCAAATTTCAAATTTGGAAGACCAACGACTAAATTTTGTGAAACCAATTTGTTCAAAAGATGCATGTTGATGTGAGCTACTCTACGATGCCATAACCATGAATCATCCTCTTTGCTCATTAAACAATTTACATATTCGGGTGAAGAATTTGCAAGATCAACCATATAAATGTTATCCATTCTAAAACCACGAAGGATAATTTTAAAATCGCTACATCTAAAAACTAAGCATTCATCCGAATCAAATAAAACAAGATTTCCCTTGTCACATAATTGACTTATGCTCAAGAGATTATGTTTTAAACCTTTCACAAGTAATATATGCTTAATGGAAGAAATTTCATCCTTACCGACCGATCCGATGCCGATAATCTTTCCTTTGTTGTTATCACCAAAAATAACACTTCCCCCTTCCTTGTGTTCTAGTTGAAGGAATTTGGATTCGTCTCCCGTCATGTGCTTTGAGCATCCACTATCAAGGTACCATAGTACACTTGATCCCTTCAAACATACCTACAAAACAAAATAATGAGTTTTAGGTACCCATGCCATTTTGGGTCCTTGGGGGTTAGGCAAATCATAGTGATGTGATTGAGTGTTATGTCTATGTCGTGTAAAACAAGCAGGAGCAATATGTCCAATTCGTCTACAATAATGACAAGTCACGTTAGGATTATTCATCCTTCTAGGTTGATAGTAGTTGGACGGACGAAATTCATTTGCTCTATTCTTGACAATATAACTATTGCGCAAATCATGAAAAACATTTCTCCTACCATTTGTTCTAGGATATGCATCATTTCTAGAATAGTTGTTTCTAGGTTGGAAGTCATTTCTAGGTGTTCTAAAAGGTTCAAAACTGTTTTTAATGTTTGGCCTAGAATGTGCATTATTTCTAGCATGATTATTTCTAGGTTGCGATTGATGAAAACCATTTCTAGGTTTGTTGTATCTAGGATGAGCATTTGTTTTATTTATCCTAGGTTGAGCCTTAGGTGGTTGGGGGTTGGCTTCAACTTTCTCTTTAGGCTCGTTTCTAAAACCTATGCCATGCTTGGTCGACTTCAAATTAACAAGCACTTCATTCAGATTTTTATGAGAAGAGTTAAACTTATCTAAGGTGCCCTTAAGCCTTTCTACTTCATTTTTGAGATGCATGCAAGAAGTACAATTTCTAGAACTTTCGGGCTTGTCGGCGCTTCTCTTGCCAAAAAATTTGTTTTCCTCTTTCAACTTCTCATTTTCTAAAATCAGTTTTTCCAATTCCTTTTCTTTAAGAGAGAGTTGTTTTTGAAAATCTTTTTCTTTTAAAGAAGCATTTTCTTTTATACTCTTAACAATTTTTGAAGCTCTAATAAATTCGCTATACAACTCATCAAAAGCATTTTGCATTTCTTCAAGGGAAAAGAAATTTTTAGAAGAAATTTGACATACCTCTTCTTTGTTGTCTTCTTGTGCCATAAGACAAAGATTTGCGACTTCGTCTTCTTCTTCCTCACTTGACTCGTCACCGGAGTCGCCTCCCCAAGATATGTATGCTCTTTGCTTCTTGAAGGGTTTCTTCTCCTTTTTAGCATTTGGGAAATTTGATTTAATGTGCCCGGTTTATCCGCACTCATAGCACTTTATTTGATCTCCTTGCTTTTTGCCCTTTCGTTCATACTCTTTTCGCATGAACTTTTGAAATCTCTTGATAACGAGTCCGAACTCGTTGTCTCCGTCCTCATCATTTTGAGGTTGGCTTGTGCCTGCCTTGAGAGCAATTCTTTGCTTCCTTTGATCATCAACAAGAGGGTTAAGTATAGTAGATTCATAAGTTTTAAGATTACCTCTTAATGCGTCGATGGTGACATTTGAAATGCCAATGGATTCTTGAATCGCGTCGGCCTTGGATCGCCATTCCGGAGTGAGACTTCGGAGAATTTTTCGGACAAGTTCCTTATCCGTGAAGGTCTTCTTAAGAGCATGTAAATCATTTACGATTTTTGAAAATTGTTCGAACATCTCATCGACCTTTTCGCCTTCCTTCATGTGAAACAATTCATATGCATGGGTTAGGAAATCAATTTTAGCTTCCCTTACCTGGTCCGTACCTTCGTACGTAATTTCCAGCTTGTCCCATATTTGCTTCGCCGTTGTGCAATAAGATATCTTCCTGTAATCATCAGCATTTACAGCACAATATAATAAATTAATAGCTTTAGCATTATTTTGTACCTTTCGGATATCATCCGCGTCGTATTCATCTTCGGACTTTGGGACCCATTCATTTTCAACCTTCTTGGTTGGAATTTGTTCTCCATTCATTATGACCTTCCAAAGATGAAAACTATTTGATTGTACAAATATTCTCATCCTCTCCTTCCAGTATGTATAATTTGTACCATCGAATAGCGGTGGTCGGGTGGAGCACTGTCCTTCACCTATTCCTGCAAAAGAATCACGAGTAGAAGCCATGGATATTTCTCTCAAACGGTTAAGTCTTCAGAGAGTTGGGCTCTGATACCAATTGTTAGATAATACGCTTAACGCTAGAGGGGGGGGGGGGTGAATAGCGTTTTAATAAAATTAGCGTAAACTTGCGGAATTTAAAAATTGCAGGAAATAAATAAGTGCGATATGTAAATAAATTAGAACAAACGCACCGATATATCCTGGTTCACCACAACCCGTGGCTAGTCCAGTCCCCGAGAGACTCTCTCGAGATTTCCACTAACTTGTTAAGCTTACGGGTGCTTAACAAACCGTTACAACTTGCTCAAGGATACCACACCTTAAGACTTCACTTGCTCGAGGATACCTCACCCCAAGACTTCACTGTTAAGCTTACGGGTGCCTAACAAACATTTACAACCTGAGGACACAAGCCTCAACAACCTTTGCTCGAAGATACAACACTCCAAGACTTCAACCAAAGGAAACACAAGTTCCTTCTTACAATACAAGGGACAAACACTTCCCTTCAAGTGTATAAAACACTTAGCACTCACTTAAACAAGACTCTCTTAATAGAGAGGATATGAGTAAACAAATATGCTCAAGATCGCAACAACTTTTGACAAGAATTTGGCTCTCAAAAGCTTATGTAATGAATATAAAATGATAAGCAATAAAGTATGCAAGCTTTAGCAATTGTATGATCAGTTGTTGTATGTTGTTGTACTTAAAAGAATGAATTGAAGCTGTATTTATAGTTGAAAAACCTTGTATTACCGTTGCCTAATTGCCAATTAAGAGTTGCTGAAATTACTCAGTGACAATCGATTGTCAAGTTACCACAATGGATTGTTTGCCAGTTCTTCCAAAAATCAATCCCAGATTTTACGCCTAACAATCGATTATATAAGATCAATAATCGATTACTGGCAACATTCAAAAAATCCTTTCCAGATTTTACGTAAAACAATCGATTGTCAACAATCTACAATCGATTACTCAGCAACGTTCAAAAAATCCTTTCCAGATTTTAATTAAAACAATCGATTATAGGAAATCAATAATCGATTACCTGACGGTATTTGAAAATATTTTTGCAACGGTCAGTTATACAATCGATTATACTAAGTTAACAATCGATTATATATCAGTCTTGAAAAATCAATTTAGACACTGCCTCTTGACAATCGATTGTCATAAGTTCACAATCGATTATTTAATAACTTTAAATAAAAAAGTCTGGAAACTGCCTCAACACAATCGATTGTCATAAGTTCACAATCGATTATTTTGTGACTTTGAAAAATCTGATGGACACTGTCTCTTCAGAATCGATTGTCATTAGCTTCACAATCGATTATTTTGAGCTTTGAAAAACTTTGATGGACACTGCCTCATCACAATCGATTGTCATGCAGATTTGAAAAATCTGATGCTCACTGCCTTAACACAATCGATTGTCATTAGTTCACAATCGATTGTCAAGCAGCTGACTTAAATATGATCGATTATCATAAGTACATAATCGATTATCTTAGTCCAGATTTTAGAGGCGTGTTTAAAAATCATTTTGACAAAAGTAAATATGCATTATTTAAAATCATTTTGCTCTAAATTAAATATGCATGATTTGTTAAAAGTATTTTTACGAGAGAAGCCAAGTCTTGAGTTTAAGTTGTCGGATCAAGATCACAATTAAATACCGACTCATATAAAACTTAATCTCGATCTTTGTCTTGTGCTTGAATCTTGTTATATATCAAATTCGCGCTTGTGCTTGGACCTCGTCATATGTCAATTTGCGCATAGTTTGTCATTCATCAAAACCTACAAATATGAACACACGTTTAGTATAATGCCTTGAGAACGTGTTTCCAACAAGACCCATGTAACCTAGTGTTCTGATACCAACTTGCCACGATCTTACCCACCATCGGGAGTCATGATGGCGCATATTGTTGAAGCTATAGGTGACCAACGGGTGGGCCGGGCCGGGTCCGGGTCCAATTTTTCTGACCCGTCCGGGTCCGGTCCGGGTTCAATTAGAGGTGGGTTGTTAACGGGCTGGGTTGATCCGGGTCGGGCCGGGCCGTGCCGGGTTTTTTTTTTTTTTTTTGGAATTACGTATAGTATAAATATTAAGTTATATTAATACTTTGTAATAATTGAATGAACACAACAAAAGATGGGGAAAAAATTGCACTTATTGCAAGTGCTACTTTATTTCTTAAATTCAAAATTTCAAAACTAAAATGTATCATAATTAGTTTACAATTTACATCAAATGGTTTGCATTGCAATAGAAAGTTCTTCAAAATTAATATGAACCGAATGACCTTCTTCTGGAGAGTTAAATTCGGATGGGTTTCCGTGCGTTAATATATCTCCAATTTCTTCGTCTTCCGGGCTATCAAGATCTTCCTTTCCTTGATTTCTTCGTTCAGATCTTATCCAATCTCTTAGACACACTAAGACTTCCAAAGCATTGCTTCCCAATGAGTGCCGTGTGTCTCCAAGTTGTTGTCTTGCTTGGCTAAATGCACTCTCGGATGCAACAGTGGAAATTGGGACATTCAGGACATCCCGCGCCATAGCGAAAAGAACGGGAAATTGCTTTGAATTTTCATGCCACCAGCCTAACGGTGAAAATTCCTTGGTGCGAGGCTCCTTTTGCTTCTGCAAGTAAAATTGAAGTTCATCTATATTCCTGCTACTACTTTGAGTGTTAGAAAAAGTTGAAAAAATATTAAAACTATCAATGCCTTCATCATCATCTTCGACTACATTAGAAGTGCTACATTGCATAGTGGGATTTGCAGCAGTTGAAGCACGAGCATTATCACATTGAGTTGCATAATAAGTATATAGATATTGTAAATGTTCATTTAGTTGGTTCATAGATTCATACAAATTTGGGCTTTCAGTGGGCCCAATCTCCATATAAGTGTATAAAGCATTCATTAATTGTTGACAATTAGACATTTTAATTGAAGGATTTAAAACTGCACCAATTAAGTAAACAGGAGGAATTGGAAAGAAATATTTTTTGAATTTTGCTTGCATACTTGCAACAGCATCCGTATATCTATCTTTCTTCTTAAATTCATATAGTAGCAAAGAAATTTCAGCTATATGTACTAAAGCCAAAGTAATAGTTGGGTAATATGCCCCAGAAAACACAACAGTAGCAGTATAAAATTTATGTAAAAATTTAATCACATCACTAATGACCTCCCAGGTATCAGTTGTTAACATACGCCTAGGATCAGTACAATGTGCATTAGCAACTTCTGTTATTGGAAATCTATATTTGTAGCAACATTTTAAAAATATATACGTATAATTCCATCTAGTAACTACTTCGTCGGGCATGAATCTAGGTGTAAGGTTATATTGCATACACTTGTTCTTAAATTCTCTTATTCTAGATTGTCTATTATTTCCCTGAATTACTCCAACTGCTCTTCTAACTAGAGTAATCTCATGTAAAAATAAATCGAGCCCACTTTTAACAATTAAATTGTAAACATGACATGCACATCTAACATGAAAAATATCATCAAGAGGTGGATGTAAATTCAATTTTAAAATTGAAACTGCAGCATTGTTGTTTGAAGCATTATCAAAAGACATACACAAAACTTTTTGGTTTAGATTATAAAATTCGACAACTTCAACAATTGTACTACTAATAAATGCAGCAGTATGACTCTGATCTTCATCATATTTAAAAGCAATAATACGTTTTTGCATACAAGTATTGTCATCTATCCAATGACATGTAATTGTTAAATAATCATTTCCATTTACAGCATGGCCAATATCAGAAGTTAGACATACTCTAGAAGGAAGGTGACTAAACAAATAACGTATGTATGTTTGATATTGGCTGTGAAGTCTAAAGATGTCTGATCTACAGGTACTTCTAGGGATACCTTTAAACATAGGATTGTATATCCTTTGAATATACGTAACAAGATAAGAGGAAGAAGCAAATGAAAAAGGTAGACAACCCAAAGCAATCATTTTCGCTAATTCCTCTCGATCCCTCATTTTATCATATTTTAGGAGACCTGCAGTAGTAGGGTTAAGTGTTGTTGCACTTCCATCCCCATTATTTCCCCATTCTATAGGATGATACTTTTGCATATGTCTAATAAGTGTGCCAGTCCCCCCTAAATTACCTCCGGTCAAATGTTTAAACGTTTCATTACAAAGTCTACACTTAACTCTATCACTATCTTCTATCTCATCAAAAAATTGCCAAACAGGACTTCTTTTTCTACGATTAGATTTAGAAGTTGGAGCGACTGGTGGTCTTCTACCCCTTGTTGCACTAGCAACTCCAACTCCAATACTACCAACATTTCCACTAGTAGGTGTAGGTGGTATCTCATCTTCTATTCCAATTTCGTTATCTTCTATTCCGAAATCTTGGTGTAATTGTTCATAATCAATATTTACATCTTGCAAATTAGGCGATGATTCAGAAACATGTGTTATTGGTTCATTATTACTATTACTACCAGAAGCTATAGGACTTTTTTTACTACTTCCACTTCCACTTCCACTCCTACCAGTAACTTTTCTACACGCTCTTTTAGCAGCATTCAACATATTGGAAAAATTAATATATAAGCTAAAATCAAATATGCAATTAAAATATTAAATAAGAGAAAGAGTTGGAGAGAGTGCACCGAATTCGATAATAAATTGAGCACTTGATTACGCAAATCCGGTGTTACCACGAACAAACGTCAAGCAAGTATTTCAATGTTGAACACTTGAACTTCAAGAATCAAGCTTCGAATGCCGATTTCCAAATAAGAAATTACGATAAATTAAATTCGGGAAAATAAAGACAATAAAATTATGAAAGTAGAATATGAATTCTTGAAAATTGAAGAGAAGAGAGTGATTGATATTTGCTAATTTGAGAATTGAGAGAGAGATAGATAATTTTGAGTGAGGAAATGAAGAAGAGGGGAGGGTATTTATAGATTTTAAGAAGGGTTAATAATGTAATTTAAAAAAAATAAAAAAAAAACTCAAAATTGGCCAAAAATGCAAAAAGTCCCGTTGGGCAACGGTGCTGGACCGTTGCCAACGGTCAAGTGGGCCCCATGTTTTCAGAAAATTTTTTTTTAAAAAAAAAAAAAAAATTTTACCGTTGGGGACCGGTCCGGGCCGGTCCGGGTAGACCGGTTCGCCCGGAATTTTCCTTCCCGGGCCGGTCCGGTCCGGGTCAATTGGACGGAATCGCCTAACGTCCTAACCCCTTTCCTCCCCCTAACCCAGCCCGGCCCCCCCCCCCCCCCCCCCGCTATAAACCGGTCCGGTCTGGGCCGGGTTTGACCGGGCCGGTCCGTGCCGGTCCCGGGTCAACCCGGCCCGGTTGACACCTCTAGTTGAAGCTAGGCAAGCCAACGCTTATAAATTTTTCCAAAAAAATTTAAATCTAAAACAAATTAAATGCTAAAATAATTAGTTAAAACATGCGGAAGACGTCTAATAACAATAACGAAAACAATATGCGGAAAACTAGCAACCAATCTTTACCCAATATCTGGTGTCACTGCTCACGGACAACTAAAGAGTGCTAAAAATAATAGTCTGAAAGAAGTACATAGCACGTCTGTTTGATACAATTTAGCAAACTGAAAGGGAAATTTAGAGGAGACTCGGGGCCCGCGAACGCCTGCGAACTACCTTAGAGCCTCTAGACTGAAGGATCACTCTCGGTCTAATGCTGCGGTCCATAGACTAGGTCCTGACCTACGCACAAAAAGACACAGAAGCATAGTATCAGCACAACCGACCCCATGTGCTGGTAAGTGTGTGGACTAACCTCGGCGAGGTAGTAACAAGGCTAACCGGACCTACCATAAACAACCTGTACAGATATATACGATAACAGAAAGGAAAACAAGAATTTAAACAACAAAAAGGAGGGGACATGCTAGAGGGAATAACAGTTCAATTATAACTTCTACAATTAAGAGATGGAACTAAATAGATAGCTATTTAAATAAGAGAATCCAATGAAACAACAACTAATAAAGGGAAAACGAAATAAGGAACACCAGTAAGGTAAGACCAATAAAACCACGTTGCACGACACCACCCATCGTGTTTTTACTCTCGTCCTCACCCAATTTATAGCACCACTCCATCTTGTGGAGGAAATCAATAAATACCACTCCATCTTGTGGAGGAAATCGATATATACCACTCCATCTTGTGGAGGAAATCGATATATACCACTCTATCTTATGGAGGAAATCAATAAATACCACTGCATTTTGTGAAGGAAATCGATAAATACCACTCCATTTGGTGGAGGAAATCGATAAATACCACTCCATCTTGTGGAGAGAATCAATATATACCACTCCATCTTGTGGAGGAAATTAATAAGTACACGGCATCACCCATCGTGCTTTATCGCTCCTCCTCACCCAAACAATTATCACAATTAATGGGAAAAGGAGTAAACAACAAGATTAACCATCTCAACAAGGGGGAACAATGCAACAACAAGTTCCGGCAAGGGAAACAATTTAACAACAAGTCCCGGCAAGGGAAATAGTTTAACAACAAGTCCCCACAAGGGAAACAGCATAACAACAAGTACCGGCAAGGGAAAAACACCAACAACTCATCTCTAGTTCATTTACTTCTCATCTTTCACTTCATAGCTCTTATAACAATAATTTATCACAATTGTTCACTTCTTTCACAATTCTAACAACAAATGACAACATAGTCATGCTCGACTCAGGCGCATAGGTAACCGTCACCATACCTATACACTGACTCCACATAGCACATAGCAATTAACAACCTAATCATATTCCCTCAAGCCAAAGTTAGATCGAACACTTACCTCGAAGGCTTCCAACTCAACTCACGCCTCTAGAATAGCTTTACCCCTCGAATTCGCTTCAAAACTGGTTGAATCTAACCACAATTTACTCAAATGTATCAACAAATGCTAGTTAAATCAATTTGGATGCATAAAAATGAAATTCCCAAAGTTTTACTCAAAAATTCCCAAATTGCCCCCGGGCCCACGTGGTCAAAATTCGAGATTCGAACGAAAACCGGGTTACACATTCCCCCACGAGTTCATATATGCAATTTGTTTTGAAATCGGACCCCAAATTGAGGTCCAAATTCCCAATTTTATGAAAACCTAGGTTCTACCCCAAATCCCCCATTTTTAACCATGAAAGCTTTGATGTAAGGATGAAATTATGTTAGAATATGATAAATATTGAATAAAACTAGTAAAAATTGACTTACATTTGGTTTGGGGACGAAAGGGTTCAAGAGGAATCGCCTATGGTGGTTTTGGGTTTGGAAAGATATGAAAAATGAGGTCTGAATTGGTTTAAGTAACAGTTGCAGGGTTGCAGATGTCGCAAATGCGACATTGATTTCACATGTGCGAATTGGAAAAAATAAAAGGGGACCTCGCAATATCGAGAAATAGTTCGCAACTGCGAACTAGGGAAAATTGAAAGGGAACTCGCATTTGCGAGAAAACGTTCGCAAATGCGAACTGGGGAAAACTCGCATTTGCGAGATGGAACTTCGCATTTGCGAAGACTGGCTAAGGAAGGGGGGAATCTCATTTGTGATTTTTATTCTCGCATTTGCGAAGAAGCAAGCCAAGGGAAGGGCTTGCAATTGCGAGGCAGGCTTCGCAATTGCGAAACCTGCAGACACCATATGATAAAAATGCAGCAAAATGAGCCTAACACCTATCCGAAACTCACCCGAGCCCTCGGGGCTCCAACCCAAACATGCACCCAACCTGAAAAACATCCTGTGGACTTACTCGTATGATCAAATTGCCAAAATAACATCTATATCCAAGAATCAACCTCCAAAACTCATGATTTTCATTTCAAGTTCAAAACTTTCAAACTTTTCCACTTTTAGTCCAAAACACGTCAAACGACGTCCGTTTTCAACCAAACATTACAAATATCGCTTAACACCTATATAAGATTTTTACCAGGCGTCAGAACCAAAATACAAGCCTGATACCATCACTTTTGATCAATTTTCGTTTCCAATTTTCCTTAAGCATTTTCAAAAACAATTTCACAGAAAAGCTTCGTACTCAGGCCTGGGACCTCGGATTTCAATTCCGGGAATACGACCGGGTCCTAAATTACATTACGGACCCTCCGCGACCGTCACATCACGGGTCCGGGTCCGCTTACCCAAAACATTGACCAAAGTCAACCATAGCAATATTAGTATCAAAATTCATAATTTTTAACACAGAGTTCAAATATTTTCAAATAAAATCTTCCAACTTTGTGATCGGACTGCGCACGCAAATCGTGGCAACTAAATAAGAGGTTTTCAAGGCCTCATAAGTGCAAGGAAAGGGAGAATTACGGTGATGACCCTTTGGATCGTCACAAGAATACCGGGTCAGTGGGTAATTTGTGAACCACCAAGTTAGTGCTTAGACCCAGCATGTCATCATATGACCATGCAAAAATATCTTTTTATTCAAAAAGTGCTTTGATTATTTCTTCCCTTATATGTGGTTCAATATGGACACTTATCTTAGTTTCTTTGACTTTATATGAATCCCAAAAATTGATTGTTTCCGTATCATTCAGGTTAGGCTTACGTTTTTTTCAAAATGATTTAATTCCTTACTAATCTCCACAAAGGCCTCATCCTCATGATATTCTGACTCGTCATCACATTCTATTTCTTGAATTATTATTTCACAGTTAGATTGACTTTTAAGACCGGACTGAAGATTCCTCATGCATGTCATGTCATTAAAACCATCATAAAAAGAACTATACAAAAAATAAAAGAAAAAACAAAAAATAAAACTATCAGGAATGATGGAAAATGGAAATTACATTTCATTGAAAATAACGGATAATAGGGTTTGTACATCCAAATGGACAAAAAATAAAATATGAATTACAACCCTGGAATAATCCAGATAAATTAAAAGAAAATTAAAAAAACTACCAAAACTCCTTCCGGGTAGGGAGAGGAGTAGCCTTCCAACTATTAAGCTTTGCATTTGCCCAACAAACTCCACATCTGCTTTACTAGAACCTTCTCCAACTTCCACCATGTTCAAATCACCGAAAAACCTCTAGAACCTTTCAATTAACTCTTCATCAATGTCAACCGCAGAACTTGGAACTGTTGTCACTGGCCGTTTCCTGGCACCGGGCTTGACAAAAGACCTGGAGAGATGTGGGATAGGCTTTGGAAGTGCCCACGCCCTCTGTTTCAACTTTCTAGCCCTTTTCACATCTGCTGATGTGGGTTTGAATCCCAAACCGAAGATACCTAAGTTTTTAGAGAGGGACATTGGTTGTATGATACACTGCAGAGATGCACCTAGACCTTTACCAGGCACAAAACCGTTTTTCAGCATTTCAAAGGCCATCATTACTGACGCAGAGGTTACCTTTGGAGTTGGAATACATTTCCCTTCTAGAATTTTCTCGACTGGCACTGTTTCAAAAACTCGATAGATCTAGTGCCCCTCGTCATCATTGACCTCAATGAACGGGACAACTGCATCACTGTGAGCACACAAATTATCCTCGCCAAGAATGATGATCTCTTGTCTATCCCATTCGAACTTGACTATCTGGTGCAGAGTGGATGAGACCGCACTGGCGGCATGAATCCAAGGTAGACCTAGCATCAAATTGTAGGAAACGGTTATGTCCAGCACCTGAAACTGCATGGTGAATTCCACTGGTCATATTTTCAACTCAAGCACTATATCACCCACTGAATCTTTCCCTCCACTGTCAAATCCTCAAACGCATATGGTGTTCTTGTGAATCCTCTCGTCACCAACTTTCAGCTTGTTCAGAGTAGAGAGAGGGAAAATGTTTTCACTAGAACCATTGTTAACGAACACCATGGTGACCACAGAATCTTAACATTTTACCGCTGGATAGAGAGCACTGTTGTGCTCAGTACCTTCCACAAGCAACTCATCATCAGAAAAAGTAACCCTGTTCACCTCAAATATTTTGTTGGCGATCTTCTCCAAATGGTTTACTGAAATTTTATCGGGGACATGAGCTTCATTCAGGATTTTCTTTAAAGCACGACGATGTTCATCTGAATGAATAAACAATGACAACAATAAAATCTGAGCGGATATCTTTCTCAACTGCTCCACAATATAGTAATCTTGTACCTTCATTTTTCTCAGAAACTCCTCTGCCTCTTTTTTAGTTACTACTTTCTTCACTAGGATTGGGTTATCTGTGGATTCTTTAGCTTTTCTTAACTCTTCCAGGGAAAAGGATCTCCCTGAAAGAGTTAATTCATGGGCCTCATTGACTTCTTCTTTCACTTCATTTCCTTTATAGGTCACTATCACCCGTTCATAGTTCTATGGGATTGCCTTGGTGCTAAATATCAGTGACTGAGTTACAGGCTTGATGACGACAGGATCCATACGCAAACCCTCTACAAATATGATAGGCTTATTTTCCCCTCCCGACACAACCACTTTTGACTTTTCTTGCTTTGCCTCCACATAACTTGGGGATACTTTCTTGACTACCACAGATGGTTCAGCGTTTGTCATGCTCAACTTGTTCATTGACCCTTCAGCTGTTGGGTTTTTAACTAGCTTGACCTCACTAGACCGAATCATCATGATGGTATGTGAAGGCTTCTTAGGCTCCCCTCCTGCATGTACTATCTCAATCATATTTGTTTCCTGATGGGTTGGTATGGATTCTGGTTGATGTTGGGTGCCTCCGGAGTTTGGACTTCAATCGGGTTTGTGTCAATAAGCTCTTGGATGGAAATTTTCAAGTGCTAACACTTCTCCATATCATGCCCTGAAGTACCAAAACAATATTCACAGCTTACAGAGTAATCAAGATTCTTTAGAGGAGGTATGGAAATTTCTACTCAATTGGCCTTAACTTATCCAATTGCCTCAATCTGTGGAACAAACTAGTATAGGACACCCCCAACGAGGTAAAGGTTTTCTTCCGCTACAACCTCTCATTCTTAAATGCTTGATTAGGCAAGAAACCTGGGCCATCAGGGTTTCGGTAGGCTCGTGCGGGTGGGTAAGAATTTTTTTTTTGGTAATCCACTAGGCAGAGCCTAGGGCTAGTTTTTTATTAATAACAGAAAAGAAAAATTACAACAATTAGGAGAAATACTAATTAGACAATAGCGCCGGAGTTGTTACCCATATAACAAAAATCGGGCTAACCTTACTGTACTAATCCTATTGAGGCTTCAAAACCTCATTACTAGCAAGCATGTAAGAAATAAGAACTTGAAAGGAACAAATAAGCTATGATCATTATAGAGTTTATAACATACTATTAGATGAGGTTACATATGAGGATACGGTAAAAAAAATATGAGGAAGCCATGAAGCTGCTCTCCTTTCTCCAAATTTGTGAGGAATTCAAATTGTAGTTTATTGTCTTCGTCCACAATTTTTCTCAAGATATCTTCAAAATTCATGCTTTGTTCTTTGTTCGATTGGACTTTGAAAGAGTTGTTTGAGTGACCTGTTTTTGTTTTGCAATTCTCATTGGGAGCCTCCTTATGTTTGCGTCTTCAAATACCCTGCCGTCCCAACTTCTATCGCTTTGACGACACTTCTTACTTGTTTTACTGTGCATTGGTGACAAATCACCTTTTCTTGAAGCATCTTTCCGGTATTGCGTTAAGATATCCTCTTCTTCCCCTTCTTCATATATATGTCTTCCTTCAATAGCATTCAGGAGTTGTCTTTGCTCTGAAGAGATTAGTTGAGCATTTGATACATGCTGGTGCTTCCCGACCTGTGAAATTGCTATTGAGTTGCTATAAGCAGAAGGACAGTTAATTGGTGTAATTTCATTCCTTTGCTGCCGCTATCTTGTGTGCAAAGGTTGCCTCATTGCATCCATTACTTGCCTCTCCTCCAAAGTAGTGAATGGTTCTGTTGGTACAATCTGATTCTGTCCAAAAGTTGGAAGTGCTATTTCGTTTCCAACAGCTGATGTTTCACCCAAAAATAGGATTACTTGTACATTTTGTGATGTTTCCATTTGGTCGATCTTTGTTGTTGCTGTATTTGAAGTACCTGCTGTTGCAGTATTTCTTGGAAAAAAAACTGGAGCGTTATGGTTCAAGCTGCTATTTGGATTTGCTGCAGATGGCAGATTTGCATTACAATTGATAGTTGCAGGTTTCCCTTGAAATTTTGTCTTGATTGGAGCATCAATGTCCTCTCCTGTACTATCGTAATCAACCTCTTGGTCATCTTCTGAAGATGAAAAACCAGCAAATCCTTCACCCCATCCATCGTCATCATCAAATCTTGTTGGTCTTTCCGGAGTTTCGATTTAATGAATATGTCCCTCATATTATCTAAAATTAGTTGTTTGTTCTTTCCATTTGAGATTGATGGTTCCCCATAATCTTTGACAATTTTGTCTACATGTGTACTTGATAAAGGAGTGGGTGGATGACTTTGATCATTGGCCTGGTTTTGTGAATTTGGATCTTTAGCAAGAGCTTTCTTTATTCAATGACTCTGTAGTCGATGGGCTATTTGGAACCATCTGCAAATTCCTCCAATCACCTTTCCATCCTCATTACTGACATTTGCAAGTGCAGCAAATGAGTTTGAGCTTGTTGGTAATTTTGGACTCTTTTCTGCGATCTGCTTATTTATTTTGCTTTTTGGAGTTACTTTTTTGTGGGACATCGATGACCAATTGTTCTTTGCACTATGTTGTCCAGCTGCCCTTATTTGTTGTGTATCATCAGAAGGCTGTAGATCAAAATCACTTTGAGACAAGGCAGTATTAGAGACATCTGCAGCTGCTGTACATATTGAGATGGTCACACTGCCTTGTTGAACCATCTCAGGCTTGTGAGAGGTATCTTGTCAAAATGAGTTCTGCACAACATCATCATCTGTAGGACTTGCTATTATTTGAATCACAGCATCATCACTCCCAGATATATCTCGATCAGCAATACTTTGTAAAGGAAGTGTAGGATCCAGCTTTGGCAAAATAGAAACTGCAGCAGTTGCTTCATTATGCAATGTCCAGTTGGTACTCTTGTTACCCTTTGTAACAGATGCTGCAAATTCCAATTCCAAAACATCACATTGATCATCCACCTCTTCATTTTGCCCAGTCATTTTAATGCCGTCCAATGATATATTTGGATGAACACTAGCTGGTACATGTACCTCTTCTGGTGCTAGCTGCTGAAAATTATACCTGTAATGCTGTCCTTTGGATAGTTCAGTTGTATTGGGAGGGGTAGACTTAACCAAAACTGATGCTTTATTCAATTCATTGATTTTCTGTTGTCCAGGTATTTCTGGAGCAGCAGGTAAATTTGTAACTGTGGACCTGTCAGCTGGTTGAATGGATAAGACTGTAGAATCTGTAATTGCTTTGAAAGTATCCGAAGCCTCCAAATTTGTACCAGTTGCTTGATCAACTAGAATAGAGTTCTTCAACATGTGTTGCTGGTCGATCAAAATATGTTCCTGCCTTTTTGAGTTGTCATGTGCTGTGACAGAAGATAAATTAGATATCTCCTTTTCACTTAAAACATTCAAAGGCAGCTTCAATGTAACAGTAGATGGCATTATACAAGGCTGGGCAATATCAGCCTTTGGGCTTAAAATAGTTTCTGCAGCTGTAACATTTGAAGCAGAAGCAGTTTTATGAGCTGCATCACCAATCTCAGAAGGTAGAAACTCTTCAACTCTTGTCATCCTGCCATATTAGCATTCAAGAATTCCCTGGCATCACCTCCTAACTTAGACAAACTGCCCCGGGCTTCAGATTCGCCTACATGAACTGCTTTTTTATTAAATCTTCTGTACTCCAACGACATGATTTTACATCATGACCTTGATGATTACAAAATGTGCAGTATTTAGGAAGATTATCAAACACGATCTGCTGGTCGTATTCAACTATTTTTCCAGATTTTGTATCAACTATCTTGATCTTGATTTTCTTTGGATGTTTGTCTAGTAAATTAATCAAGACTTTAACTCGAGCCATACTAGGTCGCGTTCGAACTTTAGTAGCCTTATCAACTGCAAGAGGCTTTCCCACAGCAGATGCAATGGACATTAAGGATTTTTTTGCGAAGAAATTTGCTGGCAGATCTGGAAAAGAAATCCAAGCCACATCTTTTGACGTTTCTTCACGGGGGTTAAATCGCATTGTCCATGGGAATGTCCTAAAGAAGAACTCGTCTCCTTTTGACTGAACATAACCAGTTGCTTTTGACACCACATGAGCAAAATCTTCAAATAAGTCAAATTTTACCAGAATATGCCGATATTCTAGCTGTCCAATGTTGCAATTACCTTTGATGTCGAATTGTTTCAGCAAAATCTGTCTCAACTCCTGAAGCTCAGGCTTGCCATATGAAAATTTGATTACAACTGCTTGTTGAAGACCTTCCTCCCTGGTGAATGAATTTACTTCATCAACTGTGAATTCAACAGTAGGTATTCCATGTTCAAACGTAACCGGACAGAGTTCCAGTTTCGAGCTTGTTGCGGCAGATTGTTGCCCAGCTAATTGCGATGCGTATGTTTGTTTAGGACCGAGAGAAATTCAATTTTCAGAATTGTTTTGAATAGCCTCTCCCACAGCACAAGGCTGGGGAGAGGACGTAGCTTCCATGGTTGCCTTAAACGTCAACCGCAATCCATCACAAACATATTGTCCGCTGTAATTTTGAAAAATAAAAGATGGTGCTACAGTAAATCGCGAAAATTAGATTTAAGATGCAGGAAAAATTGGTTATATATTTGAGGTAAAAATTAATTGGGGATTGTTCTCAAAGAGAAGGGGATCTTGTGACACCAAATTTGTGACGATCCACCATCAAAATCAAGAGATATGCCCGATGAATAGTGACGGGATCACTATTCACCCTTCTAGCTTCAAAGTTTGAGTGTTTTTTATAAGGTTTTACTCAAGAACCAAAATTACTCAAATCCATCTTTCTTACTTCATGATATTCCAAAAACGTTCTGGTGGGTAAGAATTTTATGGAGTTGAGTAGGTGTTTTATGGGGCTAGCGCATGCCATTGTGCATGGGCAAGAGGTTGAGTGTATGTTTGGGCGTGGTGGACAGAAAAATGAGAGTCTAGTGATGGGAAGTAATGTTGGGTTGGATTATATGTGGTTTGAGTATAAGTTTGGTGGTGGGGTCAAGGCTGAGTATAATGGTGTAACAGGCCCCTGGGTCCAAACCATGATCCTGAATCAACTGTCGCCACATCTTCTTTCTTTTTCTTTCCAACCACTCCACCAGTACCATTCTGAATGGCTTGGGTAGTTGCCTTAATAGCTGAGTAACTCATGATCTTGTTTGATTTAAGCCCTTCTTCAACCATGACGCCCATCTTCACTACCTCGTGAAGGACTTGCCTATGGCCGACACTAGATGGCTGTAGTAAGTGGCTCCAAGGCCTGTAGAAAATAATCCACCATTTTGCTCTCTTTCATTTGAGGGTCAACCCTTGCCGTTTGTTCTCTCCAACGAAAATCGTACTCCCTGAAACTTTCACTAGGCTTCTTATCAATCTTAGTCACATACAAACAATCTGGAATAATCTCGAGGTTATATTGGAAGTGACAAGCGAATGCTTGAGCCAAATCATCCCATGTATACCATTTGTCATGATCTTGACGAGTGTACCACTCCAACACCGAACCACTCAAACTTTGGCTAAAGTATGCCATCAATAACTCATCATTCCCTCCAGCTCCTCTCATTTTACTATAGAATCCTCTCAAGTGCGCCACCATGTCTCTGTGCCCATCATACAAATAAAACTTTGGCATCTTAAATCCCACCAAAACAGAACATCAGGAAATGGACACAAATCATTATAGGCCATGCTCACCTAGCCTCGCAATCCCTACATGTTTCTGAATGACTGTTCCAAGCTTTTGCCCTTCCTGAACATTTCCTCTTGTTCTGGATATTTAGGTGGTTTCTCGATCTCAACATGTAGGTCGAAACAAGGAATGTAGGAGTAAGGTTCCGGGGCCTTAAAAGTAGGCTCTGGGGGATCGTATTGGTTATCTTGGGTCTGGAATAGAGGCTCACTAGAGGATTAGTGGAGTGTAGTGGGTGGGGGTGCTTCTAAAACAAGGGTGACTGGTGGAGAAGGGTATGGAACTAGTTTGGGTAGTGGAGCTTGTGATATTTGGGAAGTGGTACCTTGGTAATGGTGGTAAATGGGAAAGCGTGGAGATAAATCGATAGTGGGAGGTTCGTGGGATTGAGCGAACGGCGGGGCGAAAGCAGGGTTTGCAGGGTCGAATGGTGGTGGATGCCCTTTTACCCAGTCCCGGTACATCTCTGGCATCTGTTACTTCAGCTTATATAACTCCTCTTTCATATTAATATTGGACTATTCCCCCCTCTCTTGAAGGATCAATAACACTTGCATCTAGTTCTTGGTTAGCCATGATCAACTTGTCTTTGGACCTAGTGTTGTATGGATGAGTTTCCAGAATGCCAAACAAACTACCTTCCTGCACTTGATGAAAACAACAAACTTGTTAGCGATTAGGGCTTAACAGATAGGCAACCACACGTTGGGGATGCAATGCACCTAAGAAGATAATCTTTCCTATCATGCATTTGATTGGTTGTTTGCGTCATCCCAGCTTTCCCTAAGTTTCATTTTGCGACTTCTCTTTTCTTTTTATTCTTGATTTTCTTTGCTTGATTTCTCGTTGTTCTTTATTCCCTCATCTTCTCTCTTGTTCTGCCATTGTTTCCTTCCCATAGTTTCATGTTTTTTTTATTTTCTTCTTTTTTCTTTTTTTTCCTCTTTTTCTCTTTTTTTCTTTTTGGTTATGATCGAATCCTATGGAGATTGCATACATATCATAACACCGCATAAATCAGACCAAGCGTAGTTTTGGGGGATAATTGCAAAAATAAAATGAATGAAATAATAATGGGTTTTCAAATTTTCATAAAATAAAAGTATTTTGATTACAATGACTCATCCTACCGACTTTAATCATAAAAATTAACAAACTCAAAAAGGGGAACTAACAGACTCCAATAGAAAGATGAAAATACATACTCAAAAACAGACTAACGGACTCCAACAGAAAGAGAAAACAAAGATTCGAATAAAAATCATGAATAAATCAATGCCTCAACTTCTCCGAGGGCCCGCAAGACATCAGTCGGTCTCGCCACGGGCCTACGTGCTAGATCCCCTTGAAGAGAATAGAGATCCTCCATTAACTGTCAAGCAAAGGTCATTACAGTAGCAAAGAACATGGATCTGGTCATGTCCTTACACTCACTGCATTTCATTGTGATGTAGTCGGCAATCCTTCTGACCCTTTCCCTTATGATGCCCTTTTCTTGCAACAAACGCCCAATCTGCTGGGTCCTAGCTTCCAAAATTTATTCAGCTATATGATTTTGCTCTTGAAGTTGTTGCAGATCTTTTTCTAACTGTGACATCGTTGCATAACAGTGTTCTCTTTCTGCTTTGAAATCTTTTGCCTACTTGGTCATTTTGTTCTCAAGGACGGTGATCATTTTCTTCAACCCAACGACCTCATTGTCATATTTCTCTTTTAGCTTTTTAACCAAGCGCACTCGTTCCTCCACATTCTTAGCCAATTTTATTCAAGCCCTTGCTAGTTCACCCTCTGCCTTGTTTAGCTCAAAACCGTACTTACCCAATTTTATAAGCTTTTCATCTTTTTCACTTTTGGCAGGGTTTTCAGCTGTTTTTTTCATTTTCCGAATTTGGGATCTAAGGGCGTCATTTTATTTGGCTAGCTTTTTCTTCTCGCCCTCATCTCAGGCAGCTTGCAAACCATTCTCAAATTGAAGATCCTTGACTTGCTTTTCCAGACTTGCTTATGATAGCAATACTCATTTTCTTTGTCCAACCAATCCCATTGCGCCTACGCTCCATCAGTGAACTATTGGACATGGGTAATTTTTGTGGGTTGTTCGCGGATCTTGATGGACTCGGGATCTTTTATCGTACCAAGCAGTATAACTAGGCTCCAACTCGCCTTTGGACAGATCTCGTACCTGAGTTTTTGGCTCTAAGAACCTACATTGATGCCAAATTCGACGCACTCTTTGGTTCCAATTCAATGACCTGTAGACTCAAATCCTTATCATATGGGATGGTATGGTACCTGCTTAAGTGGCGTAGAACTCCGTGCGGGGCATAAGGCTGAATGCTCCAGAGACCCATCAATTGAAGGAAACACACCTAGGCCGACATATAAATGACTTCACTGACAGAGAGCCAACCGAATGTCCATTCAATCTTGTTCGCAATCAGGGAGCTCAAGTGTGCATGCCATGCTTCCATACCATCTGGGAACTCATAACCCTCCACACATTGTTCATGTTTTTTAATGCATTCATAGGTCATGCCATATTTTATATACCCCGGACAGTGGCAAATGTGTTCCTCCATCCAGAGTTGTAAAAGCATATTGCATCCTTCAAAAAACTTTCCCCCTTCTTGGAAGACGGTTAGAGCCCGGTAAATCTCCGCCAAGATCATCGGTATAATGGTTCCATTTTCCTTTTTAGTCATGGAATCGGCTATACCCACAAGCCCCAACTCTATGTTTCCATCATTTCTTGGAAAAATCAAAACACCCAAGAAAGCCACTATAAAAGCTAATCCTCACCGAGTTTTCCACTTATCTTTGTTCCTCGAGTGAGTAAAATCGGTATTTGGCATCTTAAAACCGCGGGGATTCCCGTAACGTCAGTACAATAAATAAAAGGTACGAATCCTTTGGCCAAATTTCTGTCTTGAATTTCTCGACTGATGCTTAACAGGTCCAGAAACATATGAGGAGTCACTATTCTTGGTGAAACCGGGTATTGATTTATGAGATTCCCACTGAAGCCAGCATAGCCCGCTATTTCCTCAAGCATGGGAGTTAGCTCAAAATAAGCAAAATGAAACACATTATGTGCTTGGTCTCAGAAGGGTATCAAAGCCTAAACTATATCGTTCCTCGGCTTAATCTTCAGAAGCCCAACAAGACTACCCAAAGCTTTTATCATAATTTTTCTCCTGACCTCTCCCAAATCATGCCACCACATATGTAGTTCTAAGGGGATCTCGCGGATTGAGAAAGGTTCATCTTTAATTGTGATCATCCTGCACATTTGTATAAGGTGATTGATTAAAATACTGTGATTTACTTTGACTAAAAAACGCCCATTTCACAAAATTTAGAACGAAACATTCTTACGAATATAGCCTTCAGCACCTCAAGATAATAAAATACAATTTTAGGGCTGTTTTTATTAATCAACCAAAAATTTTAAAAAAGGACCATAGGTGGCTGTTCTTGCAAAAATAGCCTTCCGGCACCTTTTGGAGCACTTTTGGCTAATTTGGACAAGAATGGCGCCACCTAATATATTTATGACAAGACAACAACACTTCATATTTTTTAGGTTGTTTTTGCAAAAGTAGTTGGACCTGATGAGGGTTGCCTATAAATCCCACATCCGGTGAGAATCAAACTTGCGTAGTTCGTCCAATTTTGATGCAATAGAAAACACAAACTTTTGAAAAAGCTTTTTTTTTCTTTTTTTTTTAGTAAACTTCGACTTCGGGATATTTTGGCCACCAGATTTTCCACATGCGGGTAATTTCCTCTCTCTCACCTCAATTTGGTTTTTCTCAATTTTTTTTTATTTTAGAAGCCGGTCAACATGCAGTCCGAATCAAATAAATGCTCAAGTAGCAAGAAAAATGCATCTGGATGGTCTTTTGATTTCAGGTGCACCTAGATAGACCAACCCCTGTGCTGAGTCCCAAAAGTCAAATGCACGTGATGCAAACAAGCGTTCCTACTAGTGATTCAGCATTAGGTTTTGTTATACTTGCTTTAAAACTTGGGTGTATTGTGCTAGACCTGGCTTACCCGAGCGGACAACTCGAGCTGATGGGGGTCAGCGTACCGGGAATACAGAAGCTTCACCAGCTTTGCAACTTGTCCAAATCTCGTTCTAAGATTGGGATATGACTCTAACAGAAGAGAAGCTATACGAAGTGCACCCTTCTCAAATAATTTAGAAGACTTAGAGAAAGGAGGGATTCGTAACAATTATATGCAGTTCACCGATATCAAAGCGGTAAAAAGTCAATATTTAGCACATTAGGCCCAAACATGTGAATAAAACCAGATAATAAATAAAGCCAAATATAAAAATTATTATAAGCTCGAATTCTTAAACCCTGAACCAGAGATTCCTGGTTCGATCCCCAGCAGAATTGCCATAGGTGTCACACATTCTTTTTACCACCCCCAGGAGGATATATAAGGGAGTTTTTCCTACTTAAAGTGACAATTGAAACGAGATTATTATATTAAAATTTAAGTCGCCACTTGGGATAATTTATGATGTCCCAAGTTACTGTTTTAAATCTCGAATCGAGGAAAGATTGACTCTGTTTTTTGTAGTCCGCGAACACAGAAATCCGAGTAAGGAATTCTGTTAACCCGGGAGAAAGTGTTAGGCATTTTCAGGTTCCGTGGTTTTAGCACGATCGCTCAAATATTATAATTGGCCTACTATCCAATTTTAATACATAGTTTAGCCTATGGTATATATTAACTTATTAACTGCTTTTAATTAATTTTGGAAAGTTTTAACCTTATCTAAAATACATCTTGAACCACGCCACATGAAATGCACTCGTGGTCCACGATACATTTTTATTTAACGTTGTTGAGAATTAGAGTTGGGTCACATCAAATGCACACCCAAATTTAAGGAGATTAATTTAATTATCGCGCCTAAAGTAACTATGCACTTTCAAGTTTGCGAGAGCCATGGAAAATTCGACTAAATGGCATGCCTCAATTTCTAAAGGGTTTAAATTGTATATTTGGCTAATATGGAATACCTCAAACTAATTAAAGAGCCTACTTAATTAATTAAAAGGCTAAAGGAATTTCTAATTCATTTAAAGCAGATGTCTAAGCTCAATTGATAATTAGTGGATTGCAATTGTAAAACTACTCAAATCATTTCTAAGATAATTTGGGCCAGCTGCAGTCTTCAACTGAGATGATCATATCGAAAAGAAACAGGCCCACACATGATAAAGTATACCATTCACCAATTCACAAAGGTCTTCAGGCTTGAACAGGCCTGCCGTAGGTAACAGACCTTTTGACCTTACTGATTAGCAACGAAACATGATCATTATAATGTGAAATATAGGCTCTAAATGCTACAAAACTAAATCACATATCTAAAGTAAATTCTGTATTTGAATCCAAATGTTGATGACATGAAAGCAGAATTGTGCAGCATTTTACTTCACACAATTCCTAAACTAACTCAACAACAATTACAATGAGCTTTAATCCGAACTTCTTTCATATAAGCCATAAGCAAAATCTTGTAAGATCAGCAGGCTAACTATTTTAAATCCAAAAATCTTTCTGTAGAAACAAACAAAGACCAAGCTCAAACATTTTATACCATATCCACAACAAAGAAAGCTAATAGAATTCACCTAAAATTAAAATATTACAAGACCTGGGTAGATGGAGAAACAGGTAAGAACAAGAAATCAGTAACTCGAATAATTTTCATCATGAATCCATGTTCACGTTTGCGCATTACACTTCAAAAGTTAGCCATGATTCGAGAAGTACCTGGAATGCAATAGAGAAACAAAGAGGAATGAGGAGTTATCAGCAGCAGCGGAATAGTGCAAATCAACAAATCAACAACAACAAATTCAACTTCTTTATATCATTTCCAGTCCAGAATGAACCAAAGATTACTTCAAACTTTAAAACCTAAAGAATTACACAAAAAATTTCAATGTAACAGTATTTTGTAATTGGTTTTTGTATTTTTCTTCTGATTCTTCAGACTTTTCAGTGTTTAGTATTTTTCAGCCGTTTCTAACTTCTAAGGTCTGATCTATGCCTAATTTTTCATAAAATAGGCTTTATATAGGGGACTTTTAAGGCAGCAGAAATGAGTTCACCAATTTGTCAATTACTCATTCTCCAATTTTTATTTTTTCATTTTAAACCTTGATTTTATAACCTGTTTGACAAACCAATCCCTTCTCCCACTTTCCTGGAAGCTTCCCAATCAGTTACACAAGATTCTCCTACCTAAAACTCCTAGACTACCCCTTTTGACCCTTTGTTTTTACCCCAACCTACCATATGGGTCAAGTTGACCCAGTAAATTAAGCCCAAATAAATGGGCTTCTCTTGCCAATGGGTCAGAAATGATCCAAAGCCCAAACAACAACTGATCCAAACTAAATTCTGTAATCAAATAGAAGGCAGAAGAAAATGTACAAATAAATGATTTCAAAATTAAAAACCTAACCTAAATGACTGTTTTTCCTTTTAAACTAAATAACGAGCTATAATTAAACTATATTACCTAATCAACCACAACTAATTATACGATTAGAAGAATCAGAATTTGTGACCCAAATAAAAACTACGGTTAAGGGTCAAATATATCATTGTACTATTCAAAATAGGCCATATTTATCCTCTGTTTGAATTCTTTAACAAATATATCCCCACCGTTATACATTAGGGCCATAAATATCCCTCAGCCATTAAAACTTGTTTCCACATAATTTTTTTAACACGTGGCAGTCAACGATTGGATCAGATTACCCACCCATTCTATTTTTTAAACCCGCCCGACCCACTGTTTAAACCCGCCCCGACCCCATTTCTTTATACACTCCAGTCGATATATATTGCTTTTTCTCTGCCATTGTTTTAGAAGGTTTTGAGAAGAGATTTGAAATTGCATTCTTCAAGCCTAGTATATTTGCTGATTAGTGATTTGTGTCGGGAAGTTCGAATGGGATTTGCTTGATTAAGGCTAGAAACGGTAAGTTCCTTCCCCTCTAATTTCATTTGTTTCAAATTTAGGGTTTTGATTCTCTTAAAGCTTTGGTTAATCCTTTTAAAATAGGAGGTCGTACCTAGGGTCAACACTCTCTTAAAGAAAAAGCGAGGACTTAAAATCATGCGGTCATCGCTGAATTCTCAAGAGCATCGGCTTTCCATGTTGTTGAAGTATAAACTTTCAGTTCCATGACAATTTCTTTTTTCAATATTCATTATCTTTTGTAGTGTATTTGGTGGTTTAAGTTTGAATTTGTGATGGGTATTTGGATCGAAGAATTTGAGGAAAAGAAAAAAGTTGGACGTGAAACTTAGCAGAGGTGGAAATTAGAGAAGAATTTGTAAACGAGTCAAAGCTACAAAGTTACAGTTTGAAATTTTCAATTTCCCGCTCTATTATGTAATTAACTACTATTGATTTCCAGGATGTGTCGAAGAAGTGGCACGTACCTTCAGAAGCAAAAAAGAATAAGATCAACTACTTGATGGCTATGTTGGAGGAGGTTTCCTGTTATTTTCTTGCACCCATTCTATTTATGGGCTGGAGTGTATAAAGAAATGGGGTCGAGGCGGGTTTAAACAGTGGGTCGGGCGGGTTTAAAAAATAGAATGGGTGGGTAATGTGATCCAATCGTTGACTGCCACGTGTTAAAAAATTATGTAGAAACAAGTTTTAGCAGCTGAGAAATATATATGGCACTAATGTATAACGGTGGGGATATATTTGTTAAAGAATTCAAACGGAGAATAAATATGGCCTATTTTGAATAGTACAAGGATATATTTGAGCCCGTAAAAGCTAAACAGGCAAGATACACAAATCAAACAAAATTAACAAAAAATTAACAGAAAACAGGAGCACCCCACAGAATAAATACGAATACCAAATAATCAAAGTGAAAAACCCAGGTTTAAAACTTTCATCAACTTTTCAGTAGAAAAAAAAAACACTCAAGAAGCGGAGAATAAAAGAACGGAGTAGAAGATGAAACAACATAAAAGTGGACAAAAAGAAAAAAAAGAATAAAGAAAGCTTGCCGACTAAACTCGACACCAACATTGGACTCCTCGATTTAACAAAACCAGTGTTAATCGCTTGTTCTTTGTCAAGAACAAACGACCAACACTGCTTTATGCCAAATTAGACTTTTAAAACTAGAAAATTCAGACGCATGTGGTCATGCATGCCACAGAATCAAAGGTAGGGCGATTTGGGTTTTTAGGGTTTCGAACTTTGATTCGAGATTCAAAGAGATTGAGAGGAATTGGAGGGAAACTATGTTGAGATTTTGAAAGAGGAGGGGGAGAGGGTTCTGGGGTGTTATTTTTAGGTAGATTGGAGTGGTTTATGGTGTAGCCACTGACGGAGATGGTGGAGGTTTCTGGGGTGGCGAGCTCTAAAGTTTCTGGGGTTAGAGACAATAAGGATTAGGGGGGTTTTGAGGGTGGGGGGCTATTTCGGATAGTTAAATATGCTTGGAGGTGGGAAGGATCGAGTTTTGATCCTTTGGATCGAATAAAATCAACGGTTGAGATGGAGATGGGGTGGAGCGACATCATTTTTGTTAGTAATTGGGCAGAGCGGTTTAGGGCGGTTTGGGCCTGGACTTGAGCGAGTTTGGGAGGGGGAACCATTTGGGCTGTGATATCAGTGGCCCAAATAAATCAACCATTTCATTTTAATCCCCTTTCTTATCAATTCAAAAAATTTTCTTTTCTTCTGTTTTTTTTAATTAAATTAAACCTTAACATAAATTAATTTCCCAAATTGAACTATTACTCAACATAATATTTATAACCATTAACTAATTTTCATATTAAAAGAAACTACAAAATTTAAAGTTGAAAAGTTAAAAATACAAAATGTTATTTTTTGTGATTCTAATCATTTTTATAAGGCAACTAACTTGCTAATTAACCTAAAAATGAAAATTAAGTCCTACATACAAATACAATGTATTTTTATATTTTTATGAATTAGATAAAATTAAACATGCATAGACAAATACAAACAATTAATAAAATGCTATAAAATCACGAAATTACAAATAAATGGATAAATTTATTTTTCTTGAATTAATGGGAGTAATTCACATAAGAAAAAATCACGTGCTCACAAACGTAAAAAATGCTCAACACATTTTCTTCTACTGCCCTAGTACTAATTCTTTCTGGAAAAGTATAGGCATCTCAAATATCCAGTTAAAAGAAGATACCCACCGGTTAATGAGCAAAAAAGAAACTTTTATTAAAAAATATTTTTATTTTGATAACTGGAGGACCGTTCTTCCCTTCAACATTTGGAATATCTGAAAGAATAGAAATAACAACAACATAAATAACCTTAACTATAATGTTCATCACACCAACATTCTTCGACAAGCTTGGGAATACAACTTTTTCACGGAGAAAAATCCCTTCAAAGAAAGAAGGATTTTAATTGAGATCAGATGGTGCAAACCACCACAAAATACAATCAAGCTAATTATTGATGGAGCTTTCTCTAAGTATACACTGGAAGCTGGCCTTGGTGGTATTTTCAGAAACAGTAATAGAAGCTGCATCTTTGTCTACTGCAAGTCAACCTATGCATCATCAGTCACACACTGTGAAATAAGGATTTTGCATGAAGGATTAAAATTGCTCAGGAATTCGGTCTTCCTAACAATAGAGATAGACTCAAGGGATGATATATCATTACTCAATGAAAATAACCCTAACTTCTCTAATCTAATATTTGAATGGAGGTCATTAATGCACCAGTTGAAGAACCCATTCCTAAGGCATAATTTCAGGGAAGAAAATGTGATGGCATATCTTTTGGAAATGAAAACAGTGAAAAGTTTTAAATATTCAAAATGTGTTTACCATGCACGTCCACCTAATTTTGTTGAACCTCAAATGCTAAAGGACAATTATGGCTATAGTATTAGCTCTAAGTATGTTGTTAGTACTATTTGTGAAAAACTAGCCAAATTTGGAAATGAAAACATCCTTAGGACTACGTAAGAACTCTGTAATTTTTTTATTATTAGTAATATAATATTATCTTTTACTTAAAAAAAATTCAATACTAACTATGGTATATCTATTTATAGTATACCAAGAATATTGGGTACACTATTTAATATGATCATTAATTTTAGCGTTTTTGAACGCAAGTTAATGAGATGGTAAAGTTGTAAAACATCAAAATATATGATAATCTCCACATACACTGTCTAGTCTGACCCCGAAATCAGGTGTCTTAAGTACATGAGCAACTAAAAATACTACAACCAAGGTGAAATAAAATACAATTGTCCAAATGAAATAAATATTACAAGGATAAAAAGGGGAATTCAGGGTCTGCAAACACCGAGCAGTTCTACCTCAAGAATCCGAGTAAGGATAGTTTGATCAAGCCTCCACTAAATACCGGCCTAAACATAAAAAAAATCCCCTTTTATATTTTATTGGAGTATTATACCATCACAAATATAAACAACTATTAGGTGATCAATCTAGCTATAAGACGCTACTTGTATAGGAGGCTTCCCGTAGTTTCGCACGAGACGACTTAACCTCATCACTTTAAGTAATAATCATTTTCCCTCACGATAGGGGACTTTATCTCGCAAACCTCAGTTTAACCTTAGAATGTGTTCTTATACTTGCATGTATAATTCCATAATAACGAACTCAACATTCAAACGAATCTCGGTGGTCTCCATTAATAACTCCCAAAATATTTGATATTCCAAAAATAGATTCTAACCTAGTAGCCTCAAATGATCTATTTTTATCAAATTATGGATTACAGCAGAACAGACCATTTGAACAATAACAAATATATTACATTTTTCATGTTAAAGATTTTAGCAACTAACATGCAATTTTTAAAGATATTACAAGTTCTATTTTATTTATGGAGTTAAAAAAAAAAGCTTTTCTATATTTTCGTTTTTCTTATTTAAACTATATAATACTATTTTTATAAGATAAATATTAGAAAAATCAAAGTAGAAAATTTGCGTATACTTAGAACTCTTATAAGGTTTAGGAGTGTTGTCTTTGTTATAGAATTATTGCCAATTATTCATTAGAACTATACTATTTTAGTTTTAAAAAAAAGTTGAAAGAGAATAAGTAGGAAGCAAATAAAGTCTCGTGAAGTTAGAATTTTATATTTCTTTTTCTTAAATATAAGATGTTACTCGTGTATTGCGAATAATTCAAAGGTTATCCCTATCCATTTTACAACAAATAACTTAAAGTAATTAAAGAGTACACATGCATTAAAATTTACCAATAAAAGAATAGATTTTATTTTAAATCCAAAACTATTAAAGATTCATATACATCATAAATCAAACCTATAACCTAATAAAGAATATATAATTGCAAAAGACAAGAATACTATTTCTAAAAAAATTATAATTATATTATTATAATAATAAACTGTAACGACTCGACTGGTCATTTTGGTCTTGGGCAGCTTTGTATTATGTGTTACAATTCGCTTGCATAGTCGTGTTCAGTTATCGAATAATTTGGAGTTAAATTGGAAGAAAGATTCTTGTTTGCAATTGCCATGGAGTATCTGATCAGGTTACTTGGAGGATTGAAGCAGTCAAGGAGTACAAATATCACCAAGATGTAGCAAGCTCAACATAACTCACCCCAGCTTTGCAGATAATTTACTCCGGTTTGCCAGAGGTGACATTAGCTCTGTCCAAGTTTTACATGACTGCTTCAAATAATTCTCTGCTGCCTATGGTTTACAAGCCAATTTTATGAAGAGTTCTATCTGCTTTGGAGGAGTGACGCATACAAAACCTATAAGGATATTACAAAGTACAGGGTATTCATTGGGGGAGCCTCAATTATAGTTTTACCTCGTAATTTCACTTTCGATTCGTTTGTATCTAATAACAAATTACCTAATTACATTAATAAATACAAAATGAATCAACCCCAACGTATGAAAATGAGTTTTTCAAAGTTTTACCCCAAAAGTCAAAAATTGTCCTCGAGCCCACGTGGTCAAAACTCGATGTTCGAACCAAAACCTGACTACCCATTCTCCCACGAACTCAAATATGTAATTTGTTTTTAAATCGGACCTCAAATTGAGGTCCAAATCTCCAATTTTTAAAAAACCTAGGTTCTACTCAAAACACCCAATTTTATCTATGAAAATCATTGATTTTAAGTTGAAAACATATTAAATGATGTTAATGATTAAAACAAATTGAGTAAAAACTAACTTACAATTAATTTGGAAGAAGACCTGTTCTTGAAAAATCTCCCAAAGAAATTTGTGTTTTGAAAGAATGTTAATAATTGCTCAAAAATCGACTAAGTATAAAAAAAAGTAGGTTGCGAATATAGGAATTGTGAACTTGCGAACACCGACCTGACATGGGAATTGCGAGTTGAAGTTCGCATTTGCGAACACTGAACAAAAATGAGGACTTTGCATTTGCAACAAAAGATTGTCGCATTTGCAAAATACCAAGTTTCGCATTTGCAAACACAACACATATCCCCCTTCCTTGCATTTGCGATGTCAGGCTTGCATTTGCGAGACCTGCTTCGCTAATGCGAAAACTACAGAGCAGGCATACCAACAAAATTATTAAAGTTCAAGAATGCACCCGTAACCTATCCAAAACTCAACCGAGCCCTCGGGGCTCCAAATCAAATATACACACAACCTCAAAAATATCCTACGGACTTATTCACGCGATCAAATCGCCAACATAATATCATATACATCGAATTAAACCTCAAAATTCAAGAATTCTTTCGAACCTCATAAAACATCAAAATTTCAAATTAATGTCCGAATCACGTCAAATACGTCCATTTTCAATCAAATTTTACAGGAATCACTGAAAACATATATAAGATATGTACTGGACATCATAAACAAAATACGGCCCGATACTAATACGTTTTAATCAAATATATTTTTCAATTTTCCTTAACAATTTATGAAAAACAATTTCTCTCAAAAATTCATTTCTTAGGCTCGGACCTCGGAATCGATTCCGGGCGTACACCTAACTCCCCTATTTTTCTACGGATCCTCCGGGACCGTCAAATTACGGGTCCGAATCTGTTTACTCAAAATGTTGACCAAAGTTGACTTTATTCATTTTAACATCAAAATATAACATTTTTTCATAGAATTTCACATTTAATCTTTCCATCTACGTGTCTGGATTGCACACGCAAATTGAGATGACTCTAAATGAGGTTTCAAGTCCTCGAAGACATAGAATTCAATTAAAACATATGATGACCCTTTGAATCGCCACAATTAACCCTCATCTTTATCATCCAAGTTAATCCAGAGTCTTAAATGAAATCAATATAGACAGCATAAATCATCTAAAGTTAGTTATATTTAGAAACAAATAGAAATGGATTTTGAAGATACATTTTTGCCTGCTATGAAGCTAAAATGCTAGTTGAAGTGCTTTTAGGTGCTTGCATTATCTTAACTTATTGATTACCGATTTACTCATTGTGCATGTTATCATTTTAATCTTTTGGCATTTCTGTTAGGCGGCAAAAAAACTAGGGAGTGATCGCCCTTAACAAAATCTCCTCAACAAATGTAAAGACGTACATAAGAATGTTGCGACATTGTCAAGGAAATTCACGAGGAAAAACTAGTTGGTATAGTCGGTTGCTAAATTAGTTACACATCCTGAATTGCTCTTTAATCAACGAAAAAATAGTACGGTATAGCCAGTTTTCGGATTGATCATTAAAAAATGATTAGTATTTACCAAGTCAATGAAAAATAGCTACTATTTTATTGCAATAGAGACCGGTCCAACATAATATAATGAAGCTTGGTGCACCTGTGTATGAACTCCAGCATATTATGTTGGACTTATATACTTTGTTGGCTCCACTATAATATACTGAAGACTAGAACACCGGTGCTCCAAACTCTAGTATATTATGCTAGATCGGTATACTTGCTGTAACTCCAGTATATTATGCTGGAGTTCTAGTGTACTTATGCTGGAACTCCATCATATATGCTGGAGTTCCAGCATACTGGAGTATTTTTCGGGTTTTGAACAGTGTTTTTGCTCAGATTTATATTTACATGAAAAGTGACTAAATTTTGATTACTTTTAAAGTTGGGCTATTTTGAACGACCAATTGTAAATCTGGCTATTTTTTAATTTCTCCCTTAATCCACTACCCTCGAATAAGAAATTAAAAAATAGCCAGATTTACAACCAGTCGTTTAAAAATAGCCCAATTTCAAAAGTAACCAAAATTTAGCCATTTTTTATAAAGATAAATCTGAACGAAAATACTGTTCAAAACCTGAAAAATACTACAGTATATTATCGTGGAGTTCCAGGGTAAGTATACTTGAACTCCAACATATTATATTGGAGCTCCAGGATAAATATGCTGGAACTCCAACATAATATGATGGAGTTCCAGCATAAGTAAATTAGAACTCCAACATAATATAATAGAGTTCTTGTAAGTATACTGGTCCAACATAATATACTGGAGTTTGGAGCGTTGGTGCTCCAGTCTCCAGTATACTATACCGAAGCCAATAGTATACCAGCATAATATGTTGGAGTTCATACACAGGTTGTGACGACCTGGTCGGTTGTCTTAAGAATTAACACAACTTTTGATTTCTAGTTAATTTTGAGCCGGTTCGAGGTAAGCGGCTTGTCTAACCTTGTGTAGGGGACCTCCCCCTTAGGATATGATCTTTAATAATTGAATGCCTTGTACATGAGGTGACGAGTGCATACATGAGCTAATTGTTGAAAATCCGATTTTGCTTTAAGAATTTAAAATCGAGTTCCTTTCTTATCTGCTTCCTTTTATACTTGAAAATTTTAGCCTGTTGTCAGTTAGAAGCACATGTTTAGTTGATTTAAAATTTCCTATTTGCTAAATTGCTATGGATTTTATTACGTAAAGTATGTTAGGCTAGAATTACTTGTTGCCTTAGGATGGAATTTCATTTATGATTATCTCCTTGTTGTGCTGTGTATTTACATTGGGACTACAGATGAATGATTTTGGTGGCTCCCCCCTGTCTGTTTACTTTGGGATTGCGAGTTCGATTCCCGATAGATTCCCCTGCACATTTACTTTGGGATTACGGGTTAGATTCCCGATAGACCCCCTACATATTTACTTTAGGACTGCAAATTTGATTCTTGATAGATCCCCCTGCATATTTACTTTGGGACTGCGGGTTAGATTCCCGATAGATCCCCCTGCACATTTACTTTGGGACTGCAGGTTCGTTCCTGATAGATCCCCTGGCACAATTATATGGAACTACTAGGTATTTAAATTTGGGACTATAGACCGAGATTCTGCTAGATCCCCGTGCATTGATAGTTGGACTACGGGAAGGTATCATGGGAGATCCTTCGAATATATATATACATATGCTGGACTACGGGACGGTATCTCGGGAGGCCCGCTAGACAGATGATGAAAGGGACTATAAGATGGTATCTTGGGAGATCCTCGTGTTACTATTGGTGTTGAGTTGTTCTCATTTTTGAGTTTACTCTATTATTTGTATAATTATTGCTGCCTGGTATAACCTGTCTTATTTCATTTCCGTTATCATTTATATTTCTTATTTTATATTGTTGAAACTTATTATTATGTTTTACCTCAGTAGGGCCCTAATATTTCTCGTCACTACCCGATCGAGATTAGGCTTGACACTTACTGAGTACTGCTGTGGTGTACTCATGCCCCTTCTGCGCATGTTTTACATGTGCAAATCAAGGGACCACTGCCCAGGCGTATCACCCTTGTGGCGGAGAGATCTAGCAGAAACTTCAAGGTACATCTGCCGCCTCCGCAGACCAAGGAGTTTATATCTTATTCTATGTTTTAGCAGTTAGCCTTCTCTCTTACTGTTGTTTTAGACATTCTGGAGTTAGAGCATTGTACTACATTTCCTTTTGCTTGTGTTTCCGTAAGTTTTTGGGTTTTGGGATAGTATTTTAGTAGTTGAGATATTGTGGTGTATGTTCCAAGTGGCATTCTACATTCCACTCTCCATTTTTCAAAATTTTGGTTCGAGTTAAATTTTCCGCAAGTTATTTGTTAGTTGTTTGTTTCCGCATTGTTAGACTTACCTAGTCGCAAGGACTTGGTGCCATCACGACATGTTCACGGAGGGCGAACTGGGGGCTTGACAAGTTATTAACAGAGCTCTAGGTTTATAGGAGTTATGGAACATAGACCGATTTATTAGAGTCTCGTTGATCGGTACGGAGATGTTTGTACTTATTTACGAGAGGCTATGTAGCTGTTAGAAAAATTCCACTTCATTTGATTTCCTTGTCGTGCGAGATTTTTGATATCACAACTAAACTTCTGTCCTTCTATTCTCTCACAGATGGTGGGGACACGTGCTACTTGAGACGACCAGGCACCCGCTCCCCCTAATGCAGCCGTCAGAGGCCGAGGTCGGGATATAGGTCGAGGACCAAACATGGTGCAGCGAGGGCACCCGCGCGAGCTGCCGCCGGAGTACTACTAGTTGATCCAGCCGGAGTCTAGACACTTGAAACTCATACAACTAGTTTCGGGAGACATTAGCATAGTTCCTGAGCATGTTCAGTACATTAATTCAGGCCGGATTGATCCAGGTTATACCGACTACTTCAGAGATTTGATGAGGGAACCAGACTCCTGGCGTCCCTACTCCAGAGTAGCGAGTTCCCAATTGTCAGGTTGCAGGTGTCATGGTGACACAACCTGTGGTCCTAGTTCAGCGGGTGGTGAGGACCTCTTTCCGAGTAGTAGACATGTGGGTGCAGGAGAGAGAGGATAAAAGAGGAAAAGAGGGAGAGTATAGAGGAGTGAGTAAGCTTTGCAGATTGGGGAGACCCACTAGTCCTTATTTTGGAGGAAGAGTACAGCATGGTAGAGGTTTCGTGGGTCAGCAAGCTCAGTTTGCATCCTAGATTTCACACAGGACTTCATGTGTTCAGGGGTTTTGGAGTACCCGTACCCTACAGTTTCCACTACCACGTCAGCCGCAAGGTTGCTTCGAGTGTGGTGACATACGCCATGTGGTGAGGTATGGCCCTAGACTTGGGAGGAGTGCACCTTTATAGACTTCTTAGCCACAGCGTGCCCCGTGGAGTTCCCAGGCCATGGTTATAGCCCTAGTTGCAACCCCACCTACCTGTACCAAGGTTGTTGCCTCCAATTCTTTCATCACATGTATTTTTCATGGTTTTTTATAGATGTGTACCAATTCTCTTCGATCTAGGCTTCACTTATTCTTATGTATCTTCTTATTTTGCTCCGTATTTGTGTATACTTCGGGAGTTCCTTGAGTTTCCCTGTTTATGTTTCTACTTTTGTGGGGATTCACTTATTGTGGATCACATTTATCGGTCATGTTTGGTTACTATTCATGATTTTGAGACCAGAGCAGATTATTGCTACTCAGCATGGTTGATTTTGATATTATTCTGGGCATAGACTGGTTGTCGCCCCATTATGCTATTCTTAATTGTCATGCCAAAACCATGACGCTTGTTATGCCAGATGTACTGCGCGCTGAGTGGAGTGGTACTTTAGATCACACTCCAAGTAGAGTTATCTCTTTTCTTAAAGCTCAGAGTATGGTTCAGAAAGGGTGTGCCGCATATTTAGCTTATGTGAGAGATGTCAATGTTGATACCCTTTCTGTTGATTTAGTCCAGTAGTACGGGATCATTCGGATGTATTTCCAACTGATCTTCCAGACATGCCACCTGATATAGACATTGATTTTGGCATTGATTTGTTGCCGGGCACTCAGCCCATTTTTATTCCTCCATATCATATGGCTCTTCCTGATTTGAAGGAGTTGAAGAGTCAGTTATAGGAATTGCTTGATAAAGGCTTTATCGGGACCAGTGTTTCACCTTGTGGTGCTCCTATCTTGTTTGTAAAGAAAAAGATGGTTCTATGCGTATGTGTATTGATTATCGCTAGTTGAACAAGGTCACAATGAAGAACCGTTATCCTTTGCCTCGTATTGATAATCTGTTTGACTAGCTTTAGGGCGCACAAGTGTTTTCTAAGATTGATTTACGCTCAGGTTACCATCAATTGAAGATTTGGGAGCCAGATATCCCGAAGACTACTTTCAGGACTCGGTACGGTCATTACAAGTTTCTTGTTATGTCATTTGGGCTTATCGATTCCCAGCAGCCTTCATGCATTTAATGCACAGTGTATTTCGGCCATATATCGATCCTTTTGTCGTTGTATTTATTTATGACATTCTGGTGTATTCCTGGAGTCGGAAAGATCATGAGCAGCATCTGAGGATAGTGCTTCAGACTCTGAGAGAGAAGAAGTTATATGCAAAGTTCTCAAAATATGAGTTTTGATTGGATTCAGTGGCATTCTTAGGCCACGTGGTATCGTGTGAGGGCATTCGGGTGGATCCGAAGAAGGTAAAGGCTGTGTAGAGTTGACCCAGGCCGTCCTCAGCTATAGAAATTCATAGTTTCCTTGGTTTGGCGGGCTACTAATGTCATTTTGTGGAGGGATTTTCATCGATTACAGCCCCTATGACTAGATTGACCCAGAAGGGTTCTCCCTTTCTGTGGATAGAGGAGTGTGAAGCGGGCTTTCAAAAGCTCAAGACATCTTTGACTATAGCCCCAATTTTGGTATTGCCTATAGGTTCAGGGTCTCATACTATCTATTGTAATGCCTCGAGAGTTGACCTTGGAGCAGTATTAATGCAAGATGGTAGGGTGATTATCTATGCGTATAGATAGTTGAAGATACATGAGAAAAGATATCCTGTCCATGATCTTTAGTTAGCTGCCATGGTTCACGCCCTAAAGATTTGGTGCCATTATCTATATGGTGTGCCTTGTAAAATTTATACTAATCATCGGAGCATGCAGTATTTGTTCAAGCAAAAGGATCTAAATTTGCGTCAGAGGAGGTGGTTAAAGTTGCTGAAGGATTATGACATCAATATTTTGTATCACCTGGGCAAGGCCATGTAATGGCTGATGTCTTGAGTCGCCGGGCGGAAATTTTGGGGAGTTTGGTATATTTACCAGTATCGAAGAGGCCAATGGCGATGGATGTTCAGGCCTTAGCAGGTCAGTTTGTGAGATTGGATCTTTCTGAGCCCAGTCGGGTTCTAGCTTGCGTGATTTCTCGGTCTTTATTATTTGATCGGATTAGGGAGCGGCATTATGATGAACCTCATTTGCTTGTCCTTAAGGACTGGGTTCAGCATGGTGATGCTAGAGATGTGACCATTGGCGAGAACGGAGTATTGAAGATGTAGGGTCAGGTTTGTGTACCCAATGTCGATGGGCTACGAGAGCTAATTCTAGAGGAGGCCCACAGTTCACGGTATTCCATCCATCTGGGTGCCGCGAAGATGTATCAGGACTTGAGGCAACACTATTGGTGGAGGTGGATGAAGAAGGATATAGTTGGATTTGTAGCTAGATGCCTCAACTGCCAGCAGGTGAAGTACGAGCATCAGAGACCGGGTGGGTTGCTTTAGCAGATATTGATTCCGGAATGGAAGTGGGAGCGTATCACCATGGATTTTGTATTTGGACTCCCACAGACTTTGAAGAAGTTTGATGCTATCTAAGTTATTGTGGATCGGCTAACCAAGTCAGCTCATTTCATTCTTGTGTGCACCATTTATTCTTCGGAGCAGTTGGCAGAGATTTATATTCGGGAGATTGTCCGTTTGCATGGTATTCTAGTTTCTATTATTTCTGACAGAGGTACTCAGTTCACATCACGGTTCTGGAGGGAGTTCAACAAGAGTTGGGTACTCAGGTGGAGTTAAGCACAACATTTCACCCCCAGAAGGATGAATAGTCTGAGTGCACTATTCAGATTCTTGAGGATATGCTACGCGCGAGTGATTGAGTTTGGAGGGATGTGGGATCAGTTCTTACCATTGGCGGAGTTTGCTCAAAAACAGCTATCAGACTAGCATTCAGATGGCACCGTATGAGGCCTTATATGGTAGGAAATGTAGATATCTGGTGGGTTGGTTTATGCCAGGTGAGGCCGGACTATTGGGTACTGATTTGGTTCAGGATAGACTTCGTACAGCCCAGTCCAGACAGAAGAGCTACACGGACCAGAAGGTTCGTGCTGTTTCCTTTATGGTTAGAGAGCGGGTTTTGTTTTGGGTTTCGCCCATGAAGCGCGTTATGAGATTTGGGAAGAAAGACAAATTGAGTCTGAGGTTCATTGGCACTTTTGAGATATTGAGGCGTATTGGGGAGGTTGTATATGAGATTTTCTTACCTCCCAGCATGGCATGGGTTCATCCGGTATTCCATTTTTTGATGCTTCGGAGATATCATGGTGATTCGTCGCACGTATTGGATTTCAGTTCAGTCTAGCTGGACAAGGATTTATCTTATGTTGAGTGTTAGATAATACGTTTAACGCTAGAGGGGGGGGGGGGTGAATAGCGTTATAATAAAATTTAGCGTAAACTTGCGGAAATTAAAATTTGCAGGAAGTAAATAAGTGCGATAAATAATAACTTACACACAGATATATCCTGGTTCACCACAACGTGTGGCTAGTCCAATCCCCGAGAGACTCTCTCGAGATTTTCCACTAACGTGTCAAGCTTCCGGGTGCTTAACAAACCTTTACAACTTGAGGACGCAAGCCTCAACACCTTTGCTCGGAGTTACAACACTCCAAGACTTCAACCAAGGAAACACAAGTTCCTTACAACAAGAGAATTACAATTCTCTTACAAGTGTATACAACACTAAAACACTCAAACAAAATACTCCTTAATGAGTAGATATGAGTAAAAGAAGTAAGCTCTGGATCACAACAACTTTGGACAAGAATATGGCTCTCAAAAGCTTTATGAAATTGAATATAAAATGATAAACAAAAGTATGCAAGCTTATAGCAATGTAATGATCAGTTGTAGTATGTTGTTGTGTTTAAAACACTGAAATGAAGCTGTATTTATAGTTTGAAAACTTGGCATTACCGTTGCCTAGTTGCCAATTAAGAGTTGCTGATTTTACTCATTGACAATCGATTGTCAAACCCCAACAATCGATTGTCTGCCAGTCAGATCAAAATTCAATCCCAGATTTTACGCATGATAATCGATTACTTACAATCCATAATCGATTACTGGCAACGTTCAAAAAATCCTTTCCAGATTTTACCACAAACAATCGATTGTCCAGAATCAACAATCGATTACTCAGCAACGTTCAAAAAACCTTTTCCGGATTTTAATCAAAACAATCGATTATACCAAATCAATAATCGATTACCCAATAACGTTCAAAAAATCTTTTCCGGATTTTAATCACAACAATCGATTATACAGAATCAATAATCGATTACCTGACGGTATTTGAAAACTTTACGACAACGGTCAGCTTCACAATCGATTGCACAAAGTTAACAATCGATTACTTATCAGTTTTTGAAAAACATTTTAGACACTGCCTCTTGACAATCGATTGTTATATACTCACAATCGATTATTTAATAAATTTGAAAATAACTGGAAGTCACTGACTCAACACAATCGATTGTCATTAGTTCACAATCGATTATTTTATGACTTTGAAAAATCTTAAGGACACTGTCTCTTCACAATCGATTGTCATTAGTTTCACAATCGATTATTCTGAGTTTTGAAAAACTTTGATGGACACTGCCTCATCACAATCGATTGTCATAAGGTTCACAATCGATTGTCATGCAGGTTTGAAGAAACCTGATGTTCACTGCCTTAACACAATCGATTGTCATTAGTTCACAATCGATTGTCATACAGTCTTGGCTTAAAACAATCGATTATCATTAGTACATAATCGATTATCTTAGTCCAGTTTTCAGAGGCATTTAAAAATCATTTTGACTAATGAAAATATGCATGATTTAAAATCATTTAGCATTAAATTAAATATGCATGATTTTGGAAAATAGTTTTATGAGAGAAGCCATGTTACGAGTCAAGTTGTAGGATCAAGATCACAATTAAGAATGACTCAATTAAACTATAAAACATTGTCTTGAGCTTGAATCTCGATGTATATCAATTGTGCGCTTGTTTCTTGAACTTCGTCATATATCACTTTTCGCTTCATTTGTCATTCATCAAAACCTATACAAAAGAACACACGTTTTAGTATATTGCATTGAGAACGTGTTTCCAACAATTTCCCCCTTTTTGATAATGGCAAACATTAAGCGGGATATGCAATGCAAGCAATTTATATTGACGATTCAAGACAAGTGTATACATGCAACAAGTATGCAATTTGTTCCCCCTCAATATATGAATTCCCCCTTAATTTAAGCTTATAGATATTGAGAGTGCATACCCGTTATCTTCCCCCTTTTGCCATTAGCAAAAATAACATAATAGTAAGATGCTAAAGATGTAAATAAAACTTGTTTATTTAAAAAAATATAGCAACATCAACCCGAATAATAGCAACATAATCGATTATTGATACGACATAATCAATTTTTAGATGACGGAAACCGATTGTTGTACGTCAAGCTTTATAATTCCCCTTTCCTTTGGGGCGATACCTGCAAAAATCGTTAGACGTCTCCGACACTCAAGTTAGAACTCATGTAATAAAAAATTGCAATGCATGACTTAGATCAACGTGGAGTCAAGGATCCCGAGTTCACTGCGAATTCGGAAGAAGGACTCTTTCTCTAAAGGCTTTGTAAAGATGTCTGCAAATTGGTTTTTGGTTTCAACAAATTCAATTTCGACAGCGCCTTTGAGAACGTGATCTCTAATAAAATGATGTCTAATTTCAATGTGTTTCGTTCGCGAATGAAGAACGGGGTTCTTCGTCAAGCATATGGCACTAGTATTATCACATCTAAGAGGGATATGATCAAGACTTAGGCCATAGTCCAAGAGTTGTTGTTTCATCCATAGGATTTGAGCGCAACAACTCCCCGCGGCTACATATTCAGCCTCGGTTGTCGACAACGCAACACTTACTTGTTTCTTGCAAAACCAAGAAACGAGAGAGCTACCGAGCAAATGGCAAGTGCCACTAGTACTCTTGCGGTCCAATTTGCATCCAGCAAAATCGGAATCGGAGTAGCCAACAAGTTGGCATGAAGAGCCTTTGGGGTACCATAGACCCACATTTGTAGTACCAATAAGATACCTTAAAATCCGTTTTACCGCAGTAAGGTGAGACTCCTTCGGACACGATTGATAACGAGCGCATAAGCACATGCTAAACATGATGTCCGGACGACTAGCAGTAAGATAAAGAAGAGAGCCAACCATACCTCGATACTTTTTGGTGTCGACTTCCTTACCTTTCTCATCTTTGTCTAGATGATCGGATGTGCTCATGGGAGTTGCCATTTCTTTTGCATTGTTCATCTCAAATCGTTTCAGCAATTCTTTGCAATATTTGGCTTGATAAATGAATGTACCTTCTTTCATTTGCTTTACTTGTAATCCCAAAAAGAATGTTAACTCACCCATCATAGACATCTCAAATTCGCTTGTCATTAAATCGGAAAATTCCTTGCATAAAACATTGTTAGTAGCACCAAATATAATATCATCTACATATATTTGAACTAACAAAATATCATTGTTTTTATGCTTAACAAAGAGAGTTGTATCAACTTTCCCCCTAATGAAATCATTTTCCAAAAGAAACTTACTCAATCTTTCATACCAAGCTCGGGGAGCTTGTTTTAAACCATAAAGAGCCTTTTTGAGTTTGAAAACATGATCGGGAGATTTAAAGTTTTCAAAGTCGGGGGGTTGTTCAACAAAAACTTCTTCTTGAATAAAACCGTTTAGAAAAGCACTTTTCACATCCATTTGATATAAATTGAAATTCATAGAAGAGGCAAATGCAAGCAATAAGCGAATAGCTTCTAATCTAGCTACGGGAGCATATGTTTCCTCATAGTCAATACCTTCTTCTTGATTATAGCCTTTTGCTACAAGCCTAGCTTTGTTTCTAGTGATTATACCATTTTCATCTAGTTTATTGCGAAAAACCCATTTCGTACCAATTATGGTATGACCTTCGAGTCTTGGCACCAAATCCCAAACGTCATTGCGTTCGAATTGGTTAAGCTCCTCTTGCATTGCCAAGGTCCAAAATTCATCCCCAATTGCTTCTGAGATGGTTTTGGGTTCAATTTGAGAAACAAAAGCAGTATGTTCTAAGGTATTTTTGAGAGAGTTTCGGGTACTTACCTTGTCTCCAACGTTGCCAGTTACCTGTTCGAGAGGGTGATCTTTGATTGTCCTCCACTCGTTAGGCATATTCATTTCTTTTTCCAATTGTGGCGCTTCTTCCGTTGGTTGTTCCTCAGTTTCATCTTTATTTTCCTTGGGTGGTTCCTCTTGTATTTTGTCTTTCGAGCTATCTAAGATACCTGCAAGATCAAAACCGGAATCCTTTCTCGCTAAGCGAGCATTATTTTCGGAAAATACAACATGAGGGGATTCCTCCACAATTTGGGTTCTTTTATTAAAGAGCCAATATGCTTTACTACGTGAGGAATATCCAATGAAAATACCTTCATCCGACTTAGCATCAAATTTACCCAATTGGTCTTTGCCATTGTTATGAACAAAACATTTGCAACCAAAAACTCTAAAATGGGAAATATTTGCTTTTCTTCCCTTATAAAGTTCATAGGGGGTTTTCATGAGTATCGGCCGAATTACTACTCTATTTAGAATGTAGCAAGCGGTACTCGCGGCGTCCGCCCAAAAATGTTTGGGTATCTTAGCTTCGTCGAGCATGGTTCTAGCCATCTCTTCGAGACACCTATTTTTCCTTTCCACCACCCCATTTTGTTGTGGTGTACGTGGAGTGGAAAAGGTATGCTCGATTCCGAGTTCGTCACAAAAGTCTGCAAAGAGATTGTGATCAAACTCTCCCCCATGATCACTTCTAATTGAAGTGACGGTTGTTTCTTTCTCATTTTGAACACGCTTAAGAAAAAATTTAAAATTTTGAAAAGCATCACTTTTATTGGCAAGAAATAAAGTCCAAGTAAATCTCGAGTAATCATCAACAATCACAAAAGCATATTTATTTCTTCCTAGACTTTCAATGCGAGAGGGACCAAATAAATCCATATGAAGCAATTGCAATGGTCTAGAAGTTGAAACAATGTTTTTAGATTTGAAAGATGCTTTTGTTTGCTTCCCCTTTTGACACGAGTCACAAATAGAGTCATTTTCAAATTTTAAAAAGGGAAGACCAACAAATAAGTTTTGAGAAATCAATTTGTTCAAAAGGTGCATATTGATATGTGCTGCTCTACGATGCCATAGCCGAGTATCATCCTCTTTACTCATTAGACAATCAACATATTCGGGTGAGGAATTAGCAAGATCAACCATATAAATATTATCAACTCTAAAACCACGAAGTATGATTTTGAAATCACTACGTCTAAATACTAGGCATTCATCCGAATCAAATAGAGCAAGATTTACCTTGTCACATAATTGGCTTATGCTCAAGAGATTATGCTTCAAACCTTTCACAAGTAATATATGCTTAATAGAGGATTTTTCATCCTTACCGACCGAGCCGATGCCGATGATCTTTCCTTTATTGTTATCACCGAAGATAACACTTCCTCCTTCTTTGTGCTCTAATTGAAGGAATTTGGATTCATCTCCCGTCATATGCTTGGAGCATCCACTATCAAGGTACCATAGTACACTTGATCCCTTCAAGCACACCTACAAAACAAATTAATGTTCTTTAGGTACCCATGCCATCTTGGGTCCTTGGGAGTTAGGCATATTATAATGATGCGATTGAGTAACATGTCTATGACGTGTAAAGCATGCAGGAGCAATATGACCAATACGTCTACAATAATGACAAGTCACATTTGGGTTATGCATCCTTCTAGGTTCATAGTAACTAGACAGATGAAAGTTTCTTACTCTATTTTGAACACTATGACTATTTCGCATTTCATGAGAATTATTTCTCCTACTATGAGCTCTAGGATGGGCAGCATTTCTAGAGTGATTGTTTTTCGGTTGAGGGCCATTGCTAGGTCTTCTAAGGGGTTCAAAAATTGGCCTAAAATATGCATCATTTCTAGGGTGACTATTTCTAGGTGGTAAGTCATTCCTAGGTCTTCTAAAATGTTCAGCATTTTGTCTAGCATGCATATTGGCTCTAGAGTTGTTGTTTCTAGGATAAGCATTTCAATTGTTAATCCTAGGTTGAGCTTTAGGTTGTTGGGGTTTAGCTGCAACCTTTTCTTCATTCTTAAATCCTATTCCATGCTTGGTTGATTTCAAGTTAACAAGAACATCATTCAAGTTTTTGTGCGAAGAATTAAACTTATCTAATGTGCCTTTAAGCCTACTTACGTCATTCTTAAGAAGCAAACAAGAAGTGCAATTTCTAGTAGAGCTTTCGGGCTTATCGGAACTTCTTTTTCCAAAAAACTTGTTTTCCTCTTTCAGCTTCTCATTTTCTAAAACCAGTTTTTCTAAATCCTTTTCTTTCGAAAAAAGCTGTTTTTGAAAATCCTTTTCTTTTAATGAAGCATTTTCTTTTATGCCCTTAACAGTTTTGAAGCCTTAATAAACTCAGCATATAATTCATCAAAAGCAGTTCGCATTTCTTCAAGAGTAAAGAAGTTTTTAGACGAAATTTGACATACCTCATCTTTGTTGTCTTCTTGTGCCATAAGGCAAAGATTTGCTGCTTCGTCTTCTTCTCCTTCGCTTGACTCATCTCCGGAGTCGCCTCCCCAAGAAATGTATGCACGTTGCTTTTTAAAAGGTTTCTTCTCCTTTTTGATGTTTGGGCAATTTGATTTGATGTGCCCGGTTTCACCACATTCATAGCACTTGATTTGTTCGCCTTGCTTTTTGCCCTTGCGTTCATACTCCTTGCGCATGAACTTTTGAAATCTTTTGATAACGAGTCCAAACTCGTTGTCTCCTTCCTCATCAATTTGCGGTTGGCTTGTGCTCGCCTTTAGAGCTATTCTTTGCCTCCTTTGATCATCAACAAAAGGGTTAAGAATAGTAGATTCATAGGTTTTAAGGTTACCTCTTAGTGCGCCGATGGTGACGTTTGAAACGCCAATGGATTCTTGAATTGCATCGGCCTTTGATCTCCATGCTGGTGTGAGACTTCTAAGAATTTTTCGAACGAGCTCTCTATCCGTGAATGTTTTCTTGAGAGCATGTAGGTCATTTACGATTATTGAAAATCGCTCAAACATTTCGTCCACCTTTTCACCTTCCTTCATGTGAAATAATTCATAAGAATGGGTTAGGAAATCAATTTTTGCTTCCCTTACCTGGTCCATACCTTCGTACGTGACTTCTAGCTTGTCCCACATCTCCTTTGCCGTTGTACAACACGATATTTTCCTATAATCGTCAGCATTAACAGCACAATATAATAAATTTATTGCTTTAGCATTATTTTGAACCTTTCGGATGTCATCCGCGTCATACTCATCCTCGGACTTGGGAACCCATTCGTTTTCCACCTTCTTTGTTGGAATTTGGTTTCCCTTCATTATCACCTTCCAAAGGTGAAAGCTGTTGGACTGAACGAAGATCTTCATCCTCTCCTTCCAGTACGTGTAATTTGTACCGTTGAATAGAGGTGGTCGTGTGGAGCACTGTCCTTCTTTAATTCCTGCAAAAGAATCATGAGTAGAAGCCATAGATGGTTCTCTCAAACTGTTAAGTTTTCAGAGAGTTGGGCTCTGATACCAATTTTTAGATAATACGCTTAACGCTAGAGGGGGGGTGAATAGCGTTATAATAAAATTTAGCGTAATCTTGCGGAAATTAAAATTTGCATGAAGTAAATAAGTGCGATAAATAATAACTTACACACAGATATATCCTGGTTCACCACAACGTGTGGCTAGTCCAGTCCCCGAGAAACTCTCTCGAGATTTTCCACTAACGTGTCAAGCTTCCGGGTGCTAAACAAACCATTACAACTTGAGGACGCAAGCCTCAACACCTTTGCTCGGAGTTACAACACTCCAAGACTTCAACCAAGGAAACACAAGTTCCTTACAACAAGAGAATTACAATTCTCTTACAAGTGTATACAACACTAAAACACTCAAACAAAATACTCCTTAATGAGTAGATATGAGTAAAAGAAGTAAGCTCTGGATCACAACAACTTTGGACAAGAATATGGCTCTCAAAAGCTTTATGAAATTGAATATAAAATGATAAACGAAAGTATGCAAGCTTATAGCAATGTAATGATCAGTTGTAGTATGTTGTTGTGTTTAAAACACTGAAATGAAGCTGTATTTATAGTTTGAAAACTTAGCATTACCGTTGCCTAGTTGCCAATTAAGAGTTGCTGATTTTACTCATTGACAATCGATTGTCAAACCCCAATAATCGATTGTCTGCCAGTCAGATCAAAATTCAATCCCAGATTTTACGCATGATAATCGATTACTTACAATCCATAATCGATTACTGGCAACGTTCAAAAAATCCTTTCCAGATTTTACCACAAACAATCGATTGTCCAGAATCAACAATCGATTACTCAGCAACGTTCAGAAAACCTTTTCCGGATTTTAATCAAAACAATCGATTATACCAAATCAATAATCGATTACCCAATAACGTTCAAAAAATCTTTTCCGGATTTTAATCACAACAGTCGATTATATAGAATCAATAATCGATTACCTGACGGTATTTGAAAACTTTACGACAACGGTCAGCTTCACAATCGATTGCACAAAGTTAACAATCGATTACTTATCAGTTTTTGAAAAACATTTTAGACACTGCCTCTTGACAATCGATTGTTATATACTCACAATCGATTATTTAATAAATTTGAAAATCACTGGAAGTCACTGCCTCAACACAATCGATTGTCATTAGTTCGCAATCGATTATTTTGTGACTTTGAAAAATCTTAAGGACACTGTCTCTTCACAATCGATTGTCATTAGATTCACAATTGATTATTCTGAGTTTTGAAAAACTTTGATGGACACTGCCTCATCACAATCGATTGTCATAAGGTTCACAATCGATTGTCATGCAGGTTTGAAGAAACCTGATGTTCACTGCCTTAACACAATCGATTGTCATTAGTTCACAATCGATTGTCATACAGTCTTGGCTTAAAACAATCGATTATCATTAGTACATAATCGATTATCTTAGTCCAGTTTTCAGAGGCATTTAAAAATCATTTTGACTAATGATAATATGCATGATTTAAAATCATTTAGCATTAAATTAAATATGCATGATTTTGGAAAATAGTTTTATGAGAGAAGCCATGTTACGAATCAAGTTGTAGGATCAAGATCACAATTAAGAATGACTCAATTAAACTATAAAACATTGTCTTGAGCTTGAATCTCGATGTATATCAATTGTGCGCTTGTTTCTTGAACTTCGTCATATATCAATTTTCGCTTCGTTTGTCATTCATCAAAACCTATACAAAAGAACACACGTTTTAGTATATTGCATTGCGAACGTGTTTCCAACATTGAGGAGCCAGTGCTATATTGGACAGGTAGATTAGGAAGTTAAGGTCAAAGAACATTGCTTCAGTAAAGGTTCAGTGGCAGGGTCAGCCGGCCATGGAGGCAACCTGGGAGACCGAGCAGGATATACGTAGCTATTCATGTGATGACCCGGCCGGTCGTCTTAAGAATTAATGCCTCGATTCCCTATTAACTGCCTTCCCCAAGTTTATTTTTGCTACTTTGATTTTCCGGGATGTTCAGTCTTGAGTTATGGAGAGTTTTAAGACACTTAGTCACTAATTGAGAGCTTAAATGTTGGAAAGTTGTCCATAGTCGGGACAGTGTGAATATGGCCTTGGAATGGAAATTTGATGGCTCTGTTAGCTTTGTTAAGTGATTTCTGGGTTAGGAGTGTGTTCGGATTGTGTTTTGGAGGTCCGTAGCGTATTTAGGTTTGGAATGTCGAAGTTTGAATTTTGGAAGTTTCTGGTTCGATAATGAGATTTTGATCCGAGGGTCGGAATGAAGTTCCAAAAGTTGTTGTAGCTTTGTTATGTCATTTGGGATGTTTGTGCAAAATTTCAGGTCATTTGGACGTGGTTTGGTTGGATTTTTTGATCGAAAGAGTATTTCAGAAATTTTAGAAAACTTAGGCTTGAATTCTATGTGAATTGATGGATTTGGTGTTGTTTGAGGTATTATGATGACTAGAACAAGTTTGAATGAAGTTTTACGATGTGTTGGTGCTTTTTGTTGAGGTACTAGGGGCTCGGGGTGATTTCGAATGTCTAACGGGAAGTTTTGAGTCTTGGAAGATCGCAGAAATTGTAGAGGAATTTTGTCCCCCGCGATTGCGAGAGGTCCCTCGCAAATTGCATAGAAGTATTTTTGTAGGGCAGGTGTTTTGATCTTCGCGTCCGCGATTGAGATTCCGCATTTGCGGAAGGTCTTGATCTAGTGCTTCGCGTTTGCATGGGTATGCTCGCGTTCACATATGAGGATCTAGGGTCTAGTATATTTGAGCTTCGTGTTCGCGTACGTGTGACTGCGTTCGCGTATGTATATGAGTCTAAAGCATCACGTTCAGGGGTGGAGTGTCATGTTCGTGTAGGGTTAATTTTGAGAAAAATAAAAATGTACTTCGCGATCGCAAGGCAGAGGTCGCGATCACGATGAAGGATTTCCAGAACTGGGCAGTGAATTATAAAACATTTCATCCGCAATTTTAAGCCATATTTTCCATCATAGTTGAGTATTTGAGAGCTTTTTGAAAGAGATTCAAGAGGTAATCAAGGAGAATCGATTGGATGTAAGATTTTTAACCTAAAACGTGATTCTATTGTGAAATTAACGTAGAAATTCATGGAACTTGGACGAAAATGGAAGAACTAGGGCTTGAGATTTTGAATTTTAATCTGGGATTTGAAGGGTCATTTGGACTCCATTTTTTGTGTTCTTGTTATGTATAGACTCGTGAGAGTATGAGGTTTCCAAAAATACAAGTTTCATTTGATTCCGAGACGTTGACCTCAGGGGCATTTTGGTTATTTGACCTAATTTCGTGTCTTAGCTTTGAATTAAAATGTAGAATCGGCTATTTGAGATGTTATTTACGATATGTAATTGAATAGATTTGGTCCATTTGGATTCTGATACTCGTGGCAAAGGTGTGGTTTCTAGTTGATTTTGAGTCGGTTCGAGGGAAGTGACTTGTCTAACCTTGTGTGGGGGACCTTCCCTTTAGGATATGGTATTTGGTAATTGAATACCTTGTACGAAAGGTGACGAGCGCGTACATGAGCTAATTTTTGAAAATTCCATTTTGCTTTAAGTATTTAAAACTGAGTTCCTTTCTTATCTGCTTCCTTTTATACTTGGAAATTTAAGCCTGTTGTTTGTTAGAAGAGCATGTTTAATTGATTTAAAATTTCCTATTTGGTAAATTACCATGGGTTTCATTACATGAAGTATGTTAGGATAGAATTACTTGTTGCCTTGAGATGAAATTTCATTTCTAAATATCTCTTTGTTGTTCCTGTGTATTTATATTGGGACTATGGATATGAGATTCCGATAGCTCCCCCTCTTGGATGTTTACTTTGGGACTGCGGGTTCAATTCTCGATAGATCCCCCTACACATTTACTTTGGGTCTGCGGGTTAGAATCCCGATAGATCCCCCTGCATATCTACTTTGGAACAGTGGGTTCGATTACCGATAGATCCCCTGCATATTTACTTTGAGATTACGGGTTAGATTCCCGATAGACCCCCCTGCATATTTACTTTGGGACTGCGAGTTTGATTCCCGATAGTTCCCCCTGCATATTTACTTTGGGACTACATGTTAGATTCCCGATAGATCCCCTTGCACATTTACTTTGGGACTGCAGGTTCGATTCCTGATAGATCCCCTTGCACAGTTATATGGAACTACAGGGTATTTAAATTTGGGACTATAGACCGAGGTTCCAGTAGATCCCCGTGCATTGATAGTTGGACTACGGGACGGTATCCCGGGAGATCCTTCGAATATATATATATATATATATATATATATATATATATATATATATATATATATATATATATACTGGACTCCGGGACGATATCTCGGGAGGTCCGCTGGACAAATGATGAAAGGGACTATAGGACGGTATCCTGGGAGATCCTCATGTTACTATTGGTATTGAGCTATTCTGATTTTTGAGTTTACACTGTTATTTGTATAATTATTTTTTCCTGGCATAACCTGTCTTATTTCATTGCCATTCTCATTTATATTGCTTATTTCATATTGTTGAAACTTATTATTATGTTTTACCTTAGTAGGACCCTGATCTTTCTCGTCACTACCCGACCAAGTTTAGGCTTGGCACTTACTAAGTACCGCTGTGGTGTACTCATGCCTCTTCTGCGCATGGTTTTCATGTGCATATCCAGGGACTACTGCCCAGGCGTATCACTCTTATGGCGGAGAGATCTAGCAGTGACTTCGAGGTACATCTGCCGCCTCCGCAGACCAAGGAGTCTCTATCTTATTATATCTTCTAGCAGTTAGCCTTCTATCTTACTGTTGTTTTAGACATTCTGGAGTTAAAGCTTCGTACTACATTTCCTTCAGCTTGTGTTTACGTGAGTTTCCTTGTTATGGGATAGTATTGTACTAGTTGATATATTGTGCTGTATGTGCCAAATGGCATTCTATATTCTGCTCTCCATTTTGTTAATTCTTGGTTCGAGTTAAAATTTTCGCAAGTTATTTGTTTCTGTATTGTTTGGCTTACCTAGTCGTAGGTACTAGGTGCCGTCACGACATATTCACGGAGGGCGAACTGGGATCATGAGAAGTTGGTATCAGAGCTCTAGGTTCATAGGAGTCATGGAACACAGACTGGTTTATTAAAGTCTCGCTAATCGGTACAGAGACTTCTATACTTATTTACTAGAGGCTATGTAACTATTAGGAAAATTTCACTTCATTTTATTTTCTTGTATTGCGAGATTTTTGATACCATAACTAATTTCTGTCCTTCTATTCTCTCACAGATGGTGGAGACACGTGCTACTCGAGACGACCAAGCACGCACACCCCCTACTGCAGCCGTCAAGGGCTGAGGCCAGGGTAGAGGTCTAGGAAGCGCACGTGGTGCAGTGAGGGCACCCGTGCGAGCGACCACCGAAGTACCACCAGCAGATCCAGCCGGAGTCCATGCACTTGACACGCCTACTACTAGTACTCTAACACTTCAGGAGATATTAGCATAGTTCCTGAGAATGTTCGGTATATTAATTCAGGTAGGATTAATCCAGGTTATACCGACTACTTATTAGGTCGGAGGAGGGACCCAAACTTTCGCGGCCCCCATTCTAGAGCAGCGATTTCCCATTGGTCAGGTTCCAGGTGTCATGGTGACAGAGCTTGTGGTCCCAGTTCAGCGGGTGGTGAGGACCTCTTCCCGAGTAGGAGACAAGTGGGTCCAGGAGAGAGAGAGGAGAAACGAGGCCAAGAGGGAGAGTATAGAGGAGTGAGTAGGCCTTGCAGATTGGGGAGACCCATTGGTCCTTCTTTTGGAGGAAGAGTACAACTTGGTGGAGGTTTTGTGGGTCAGTCAGCTCAGTTTGCATCCTAGATTTCACACAAGGCTTTATGTGTTCATGGTTTTTAGAGTACCCGTACCCCACAACTTCCACTGCCACGTCGGTCGTGAGGTTTCTTCGAGTGTGGTGACATATGCCATGTGGTGGGGTATTGCCCTAGACTTTGGAGGAGTGCACCTCCATAGACTTCTCGGCCACAGCTTGCCCCGCAGAGTTCCCAGGCCATGGTTACGGCCCTAGTTGCTACCCTACCTACCCGTACCGAGGATGTTGCCTCCAATTCTGTCATCACAAGTATTTTTCATGGTTTGTCATAGAGGTGTACCAATTCTCTTCGATCTAGGATTCACTTATTCTTGCGTGTCTTTTTATTTTGCTCTGCATTTGTGTATACCTCGGGAGTTCCTTCAGTTTCCTTGTGGATCGTATTTATCAGTCATGTGTGGTTATTATTCGTGGTTTTGAGACCAGAGCAGATTTATTGCTACTCAACATGGTTGATTTTGATATTATTTTGGGCATGGACTGGTTGTCGCCCCATTATGCTATTCTTGATTGTCACGCCAAAATCGTGAATCTGGCTATGCCAGATGTATCGCGTGTTGAATGAAGTGGTACTTTAGATCACACTCCCAGTAAAGTCATTTCTTTCTTAGAGCTCAGCGTATGGTTGAGAAGGGGTGTGCCGCATATTTAGCTTATACGAGAGATGTTAGTGTTGACACCCCTTCTGTTGATTTAGTCCCAGTGGTATGGGATTATTCCAATGTCTTTCCAGTTGATTGTCTGGGCATGCCACCTGATAGAGACATTGATTTTGGCATTGATTTGTTGCCGGGCATTCAGCGCATTTCTATTCCTTCATATCGTATGGCTCCTCCTGAGTTGAAGGAGTTAAAGGGTCAGTTACACGAATTGCTTGATAAGGGCTTTATCCGGCCTAGTGTTCCATCCTAGCCTTCAGGTTATCCTTTGTCTTACCTTTAACATCCATCACTGTGTTGAACAAATTGTCAAAATAATTCTTCTCAATATACATGACATCAAGGTTGTGACGGAAAATATTATCCTTCCAATTAGGCAATTCCCAAAATATACTATGTTTCGTCCAATTATGAGTAACACCGTATCTGGGGAATCTATAAGGTGAAGCTTCAGTAACTTTACTGAAGTTCTGGACCCTCTCCCAAATTTCCTCACCTGAAATTATCGGAGGTGGTTCCATTTTATTCTTTTTGAATGCATTTTTCATCCTTCTAAACTCATGATCAGGAGGTAAGAATTGACGATGACAACCAAACTATGATTGCTTTCAGCCATTTTTCAAAGTGAGCGCTTTACTATTTTCCATGCAGTAAGAACAAGCTAGCTTCCCAGTAGTCATCCACCTAGACAACATTCTATACGCAGAAAAATCATTAATTTTCCACATTAAATTAGCATGCAAATTGAAATTCTGCTTGGTTTATATGTCATATGTTTCAACACCATCGTACCAAAATTGTTTTAGCTCATCAATCAAAGGTTGCAAATATACATCTATCAAAATTTTCGGATTACGTGGACCAGAGATAATACAATTTAAGAATATATATGGATTAGTCATGCACAACTCGGGTGGTAGATTATAAGGTGTAAGAAAGACATGCCAAGATGAATACGTTGTCGCAGATACATAAAAAGGCGTGAAGCCATCTGCACATAGACCTAATCGAATGTTTCTTGTTCACTAGCAAAATCTGGATATGTCCTATCAAAGTGCTTCCAAGCTTTTCCATTTGAAGGATGACACATAACACCAAGTGGTCTTCTATTTCCAAAGTGCCATCTCAAATGAGGAGCTGAACTCATTGACGCATATAACCTCTTTAGCCTAGGTATAAGAGGTAAATAATGCATCGCCTTGATAGTGACCATCTTTCCGCTGAAAAGCCCCTTGAAATGAGGCTTTTCGCAAAATTTACAACTGCTTAAATTTGCATAATCTTTATAGTATAACATGCAACTATCTTCGCAACAATCAATTCTCATTGACGAAAGTCCTAACTTATAAACTAATCTCTTTGCCTTATAGAAATCACCAGGTAATTCGATATCGGTGTCAAATAGTTCACGCATAAGGTCTATGAAAGAGTATATGGCTCCTTGAGAAATATTCCAATCAGATTTGACACTTAGTAATCTAACTCCAACAGACAACTTAGAGTGCTGAGTTTCCTTACGTAGTGTACGACTAGCTTCCCCTAACAGTTCATAAAATATTTTGCGTCATCATTAGGAGTTTATTCAACATTTTTAGTGGACTCACCCCTTATGTGCATTCCAAAATCATCTGTAACCATATCATGAATTCTGGAATCACGATTTATATTCTCCACCGACTTACTACTTTCACCAACAACCATGTTATGAAATATCTCATAGCTACTATCGATCTCTTCATGATTAGTCCACACAAAGCTATAAACCCCTTACTAGAAAGATGAAGCTTAACTTCCTCCGATTTTTCAAACTTCATACAGTCGCACCTAACACAAGGCACCTAATTACTCATTCATTTCGGTATGGAGGAAGGACATTGCATGTCTAATAAAGTTATCAACCCCTTCTACAAAATCCTCCTGTAATCCCCGCCGATTATGATAATTTCTATTGTACATCCAAGTAGGATGTTCCATCTATATAAATAAAACAAGAACAAATTAATTTACTTAATTCATATCCTAATTTTTTTTATAAACTAAAATTTGAATTCATATTCTAAATGTTCCATTCATATCCTAAAATTTCAATTTATAAACTAAAAGTCCCATTCATAAATTAAAAGTTCAAATTATATCCTAAAATTACAATTTATAAACTACAAGTCCAATTCATAAACTAAAAGTCCAATTCATATCCTAAAATACTTAGTTTATTAACTAAAAGTTCAATTCATAAACTAAAAGTTCAATTCATATCCAAAACTAGAAATAACAAAGATTCAAGGTTATAATTCAAACCTAAAAGTTAGGATTATATTAGAAAAATTCAACCCACCCTAAAAGTTCGATTCACAAGAATAATCATAAATCCTAGATTCTAACTAACAAAATTCAAGACAACACATAACAAATTTAATAGGAATTAGTAGTGTTTAAGGTTTCTTCTCTTCAAACTATGTCTTCCTCAAATTATTAGGTAAAACTAAATATTTTAGCTACTAACAATTATCATAGATATAATTTAACTAAGAACAACTAATTTGTACAAATCAAACTAGGAGGAATTAAACAAAATCAATGTATTTCGAAAAAACAAATAAAGGAGAGAGAAATGTACCTGGGCAGTGGAGGTCGCCGGCGGTGGAGCTGCTGTCGTCGGTGAGAGGTGGTAGCATTGGTGGCGCCGCTGCTGCTGAGACTCGGGAGGAGGGGTGGGGGGGGGAAGGTTTGAGTGTGATAGAGAAAAGAGAGAGTGTTGGATTTTGTTTTTGAAAAAAATAAGAGTGGGAGGGAAAACTCATTTTGGAGACATGTTTTACAAATAGCGACCAACTTTAGTCGCTATTTTAGTAGCAAAATAAGTATTGACCATTTTGATCAAAATAGCAACCAAAGTTGGTCACTATTTTTTGACTGTTTGATCAGAATAACGACCAACCTTCGTGCTTTTACAATCTTTCCTCACAATAACAAACAATACACGACATCACCATTCGTGCTTTAATACTCTTCCTCATCCAAACAACAATCACAAATAAGGGGGAAAGGGAATAAACAAATAATAATAGAAATTCCGGAAAAGGAACACAATTTAAAATCTTTCTCTTTCTTTTATTTTTACTTCAATATTCTTTTTACCACTTGAGCCAATGCTCCAAAGGGTTTAGTCATCTCATATACTTTCACAATTTATAATGTACTCGAGTCAATGCTCCTCGATGTTCAAAGGTTATAATTTCTTTCACCAGTTTTTCACCACATATAGAAATCATTACCAAGGCATGAAAGAAAAAATGAAGTCATAATATTCACAATAATAAGACTCACGGCCATGCTAGACACCAACGTACAGATACTCGTTAGCATGTCTATACATTATACTCAAAAATTATCACGTAGCAAATAGGACTCAACTCCTATTCCCTCAAGCTAAATTCGACCACACACGCAAGTCATAACACATAATACGAAGCTGCTCGGGACCTTAAGCTACCGAACAAAATGCTAACAAAACCAATCAGATCATTACAACAACAGACTCTCAATGTTATTCCTTCAACCCACACCAGTAAGCCTCAAAACAAAAATTTTCACCATTCGATCATTCCCCGAGGACCCTATTCCCACATACACACATTGTATCAATCTCAACCAACTGCCACAACTCATGCGTACCCCTACAAGGTATAATCAAACAACATAACACATTACACATATGCCCATAGTAATAACTTTCACCGTGATCTCAAAATCAAATTCAGCATCGGTAAATAATCTCTTTACGCTTTTTAAAACCAACCTTTTGAAAATTTCTGTAAGTATAACAAATGTTTCAAAACGTTTAATATTCCTCGCTTATAAATATAGTATTTCAGAATCATTTGATGAACCAACCTAAATCTTCGCAATTTAAACTAGTTAGAGCAAATTGTATAATATTCCTAGCTTATAAATATAGTATTTCAGTATCCCATATTGTTATATTTTCACCGTCTTGATTTTGAAAGGTGGATTCAGTATCCCATATGTTATGTTTTCACCGTCTTGATTTTGAAAGCTGGATTCATGTCAGTTTACAATTGACAAAAACAAGGAGTATATTTTGATGGCTTTTTTCTGCTTCTTCTAATTAACGTATAAGACATGTAACTATTTAATTGGTTATTTTGCTTTTCAAAACCTTGTTTCTTTAAATAAAATTCTCATGCTTTCTTAACTAATTTACGACTTGCGGGGATGGTTAGTTCGGGATTTGAAAGAATTTGGATTGAAATATGCTCATATGATTCCTTAGGATTTTCTTTAAAGGCTAAGTTTGACTTTGGTCAACATGTTGAGCAAACGGAACCGGATTTGTTATTTGACGATTCCGAAGGATTCGTAAGAAATTATGAGAACTGAGCGTATGCCCGAAATCGAATTCCGAGTTCCCTAACCCGAGAATTAAATTTTTGTTAAAAATTATTAATATGAATTTTAAGGATTTTAAAAAACTAATTAATGATTGATTCAATAGGTATCGACTTCGTATGTTATTTCTGGTGCTCGGTACATGTCCGATATAATATCTAAGACTTGCCCACAAAATTTGGTGTCAACCCGAGTAGTTTGAGTGCGTTTCAGCTCGTCAGAGGAAAAATTAAGATTTTGAAATTCATTAGTTAGATTCATTTGGTTTTAAGGGCGATTCTTAGATTTATCGTTGTTTCGGATGTTCCGAAGGTTCAAATAGGTCCGTTTCATGATTACAGACTTGTCAGTATGTTCGGGCGGGGCTTGGGAGACCCGAGCGTCAATCGAACGAGGCTCGAGTGAAGTTGGAATTTTTGAGAAGTGCTAAAGCATCTGCTTCTGTCATAACTGCACATGCGGTTGGTAGACCGCATGTGCGAGACCGTAGAAGCGATCCTCCTATCACAGATGCGGCTAAGGAAGGCTAGGCCCACAATCATAGAAGCGGCTCTCAAGCTGCAGAAGCGGCTCCGCAAAAGCGACTTCAAGAACGCAGAAGAGATAGCAGCCCGCTTGGCCGGTTCCGTAGGTGCGCCCGAGTTCTTGCATAAACGAAACCGCATAAGCGGAAATCGCTGAAGCAATGAGCTTCATTTAATACGGGTTCTAAGTCATTTTTGACACGTTTCACTCCCCCATTGGCGATTTTGGGAGCTCTTGAGAGAAGATTTCCACCTAGTTTTTTGAGGTAAGCTTATTCCACCCATTCCTAGTTTAATACTTGTGTTTTAGGTAGATTAAGCACTGGAATTAAGGTAAAATCATGGGGTTAGAGCAAAATCTAGAATTTTGATAAAAATAAGATTTAACCACGAAATTTATTACGAAATGAACTAGAAATCATATATTATTGATCCTTAGGATATAGAAAACAACTTCTTATGAAAAATTTCGGAATCCGGGCACGTGGGTTCGGGGTCGGATTTTAGGAAACTTGTGGTAAAGGTTGGGAAACTGCTTGAATAGCTAGAATACGATTTTGTGAGCTTATATTGATTAGTTCCTACCTCTTTTAACTAGTTTTAGATTGCTCAGCTCCGAATTGAAGGTTTGGGCTCGTTCTTGGTATTGGAAGTGAACATTGGAGTGAGGTGAGTCTTCTTTCTAACCTTGTAAAAAGAGAAAATTATCCCCATAGGTGTAATAATTGAATGTTTTGCAGCTAAATATGGGAGCTACATACGCACTAGGTGACGAGAATCCGTGCATAGCTACTATTATATTAATTGTCTGGGTAGTCTAGGACCTGTATCATGCTACATTTGTGAATTGTCTATACTGTCTTGCTAATGTGATTATCTAGGATATGCTAAAAAACTAGAAATGAACATAAACGAACATATGCATTGTTGAGCACTTGTATGAATTGATTTGGATATAAATGCGAATTCTTGTAATTGCTGTTGATAATTGATATTTGTTAATCGGGCCGATCGCCTCGATAGGAATAGATGCATCTATGCTTCGCGTCATTCGATCCTCTGACAGTGTACAATTTATTTTCTGTTAGATCGGACCGTCGACCTCGACATAACGTGCGCATGATATCTACGTGAAATCTTATCCATGACTTGTTGTGCTAAATACTTAAAATGTAAATGGTTAGCTGTAAAATTGCAAAGGACATGACTTATTACCTTTTGCTACAAACCGTTGATTACTTGTGACCCCCATGCCTAGCAGAATATTTTATTATAATATTGACCCTAGTAAGTGTTAAGTCGACCTCTCGTCTCTACTTCTTACTGGGTACATATTATTTACGTACACATACTACACTTCTGTACTTAATTGTACAGGACCTGAGGCAGGTACATCTGGCTATCAGTTTGGTGCATGCCCCTGATTCATAGATCAAGACTTTCACGGTGAGCTGCTCCCTTCCTGTGCCGTCCAGTAGCTTGATGGAGTCTTCCTTCACTTTTGCTGTCTATTCTATCTCGGCTAGCAGGATAGTTTTATTCTTTTGTACATTCTACTAGTTGCCCACTACTTATGACACTAGATCTTGGCACTCACATTAGTAGACTATTACTTTAGGGTTGTATAATTATTTTGGGTACATTACTGATCATTTTTTATTTTAGCTTTAACTTAAGGATTTGCTACACTTATTTTTGGTGAAAGCAAAAATGAAAACTTAATTATGTTCTGCGTTGACTTACCTGACAAAGGTATTAAACGCCATCACAATCTATTATGGACATGGATCATGTTAAGATAAGCCATTTTTCTTTTCTCAATCTTTCTTTTGTAATATATAGTATATATTTAATTGTTGATCATTTGTTTCTTCTTAGTAGAATAGAAAGTGTAAAGTGAGTCAATTAATTTGGTTGCTGGAAGAAGGGAAAGGCTTTGCTAGAAGGGAGAGAGAGTTGCTCTAATGTTGCAAACATGGTTCTCTCTGTCGTTAAAGTATAGCATCTCGTAGGAGTGATTTAATGGTCATTATAAAGTATATATATCTCGTAGGAGTGATTTAGCATATTACCATGCATTATCTCGTAGGAGTGATTTAGCATATCACCATGCATTATCTATCCCGTTTGGTTAAACTACAAAAAGTTATTTATTTAGAAAAGTATTTTTATTTTTAAAATTATTTTTTGAAAAAGTATTTTTAGAAAAAAAAACTATTTGTATTTGGCTAATCAATTCGAGAGTATTTTTTTGTAATATTTAATAAGCAAATAATATTTGACAAATTTTTTAATATACTTTTGAATTCCAAATTACTGTAAAGGATAGTAAAAATTTCCTTTACAATCAGTATTATTTTTGAATTAACCTTTTTTTTTCTATTTCATTCCGTCAAAAAATTGTACACGCACAAACATAGATGCTGACCATCTATACTCGCCTGCTATACAGTCACTACACCTATTATCAATCTAATAAGATTTGCAATATTACTATTTGATAGTATATGTGACAATTCTGTCCCAAGAGCAGCCTAGGGGTAATGGTTTAAGCTTTGAAAAGCAGTCCTCCATTTATGAGTTGAAGCTCCTCTTGAGTGGAGATGGATTGCTATTTCCTTACAAACATTATCACTCATCATATTACCTCCTTGGAATCTCATTTTATTGCGCTCTCTCCATATCACTGTCACCAGGATCCCAAATAGACATGCAGTGATTTCTGCTACACTAGTTCTACTTCTTGCCAGTTTACTGACATAGTCACATTCCTCCTCCATTCAGAAATGGGTCGCTATAGCTCAACCAATTTAGGAGCCGACTCCAAAGTGCTTTAGTATCCAAGCAGTCAAAGTACAGATGATCAAAAGTCTCACGAGACATTCCACAGAAAATACAATCCTGTGGAACCAGGATATTGAGTTCCTGGAGTCTGTCCACAGTTGCCAATCTCTTATGCAGAGCCAGCCACAAAATAAATTTGTACCTGGGGTGTAATTGAGTCTGCAGTATGATGGTCTTCCATTGGACTTTAAGGTATTGAGGGTGTTGGAGTCTGTATAACTTCTTGATGCTGAATGAATCACCCTTCTGAAGCTGAAGCAGTCGACTGTCCAGATTTCCGTGAAGAGTTGCAATGCCGTTTATCAACTCTCTCGACTCAAAGATTTTCCTTATTTCCCAGGCAACAGATCTAGGCACCAACATGTCATAAATACAACAATTTTTAATATAGAATGTATGCACCCATTTTATCCACAGACTATCCTTTTTCTTGGTCAGTGCCCATATGTGCTTTACAACAGCAGCCTTATTCCACTTAATCAAGTTCAACACATTTAATCCCCCTGCACTGTATGGTATACAGAGTGTTTCCCAGGCAACCAGATCTTTCCTTGACACTATAGCTGAACCTGTCCAAAGGTATGATCTGCATAGTGCTTCAGTCATCCTCAGAACTGCTTTAGGCAATAGGAATATTTGGGACCAATAGGCTTGAACACCAAACAGTACTGATTTGATCAGTTGAAGTCGACCAGCATATGAGAGCAGCCTTGATGACCAACAACTTATTTTCTGTGTGATTTTCTCAACTAATGGCCAACATTGAGCAATGGTCAATTTCTTTGAATCCAGAGGCATCCCCAAATATTTAAATGGAAGCCTGCCTTCAGGGAAACCCAATGTTTGTAAGATCTCCTCCTTCTTCCAGTTTGTTACCCCTGCTATGTACACAACACTTTTGTCAGCATTTGCTTGGAGTCCAGAAGCTTTGGAGAAGTTCTGGAAAGCCTGTTTCAGTAAGATTACAGACTGAATGTCTGATTTACAGAACATAAGAAGATCATCCGCGAAGCAAACATGTGCTACACCCAACTTCTTACATCTAGGATGGAATTTGAACTATTTCCTCATCATCATTTGCACAAATTCTCTTTGTAGATACTCCATGACCAGAACAAAGAGGTATGGAGACATAGGGTCGCCTTGACTTATGCCTCTTCTTCCTTTAAATGGAGCAGTGAGTCCACCATTGATGTTGAAAGAGTAGGTAACAGAGGATATGCACTCTATAACCTACCCAATGAATTTATAAGGAAAGCCCAAGTCCTGCATCAGTCTTTCTAGGAAGCACCACTCAACTGTGTCATAGGCCTTCTTTAAATATACTTTAAGAACACATCTAGGTGAAATGCCCTTCCTGGAGTAGCCTTTGAAGAGTTCTTGTGCAAATAAAATGTTATCAGTGATGCTACGACCCTCAATGAATGCTGACTGTGATCTTCCAACCAGATAGTCAATAACTGCTTTCAGCCTAGCTGTAAGGATCTTAGTGATGATTTTGTACAGAGTTGTACAACAGGAAATGGGTCTATAATCCTTCACTTTGCTTGGATTTTGCACTTTAGGAATTAGTGTTAGTGTAGTGCTGCTAACTCCTTTATGCAACTTCCTAGTGAGAAAGAATTCCCTCACAGCTTCACAGATGTCTTCCCCCACTACATGCCAATGCCTTACAAAAAATTCAATTGGGAAGCCATCCACACCTGGTGCCTTATCATGAGGCATATCCTTAATTGCCATTAGTATTTCCTCACTTATGAGTGGCTTTACTAGATCATCTTTCTGTTGCAAGTTGAGACAAGGACCCTGATGGATTACTGCAGTGTTTGGACATTGGAAGATGTTATTGTTTCCCCCCAGTAAACTCTTGAAGCAAGTAATAAATTCTTCTTCCACCATCCTGGGATCAGACAATTTTACTCCCTCTTCAGTATATATAGAGTTTATAGTATTAAAGTTTGTCCTCATCTTCATTTGAGCATGAAAATATTTAGTGTTTGAATCTTCACAAGCAATCCAGTGTACTCTTGATTTCTGGTGTAAGATCTGCTCCTCTATGTTACTCTATTTCTCCACTTCCATAAACATCATCCTTTCTTGATCAATCAGACCTTGGTCCATACAATTGATCTGTATCTGATTCTGTATAGCTTCCAGCTTCTGCCTTGCCTCACTGAGGTGTATCCTATACTTTGCCATATAGGTATTCACATCCTTTAACCCTACTTTTAGGGCCTTTAATTTATCCCATACTCTATGCATTTTCCCTCCATGATGGCTTTGATTCCATACCTTTTCCACAATGTTAGGGAAATCAGCATGATCCATGATAGATGTATACAGTTTGAATGGCTTAGGATGAATATTCCTTCTTTGTTCCTCAGCATTGCACATTAAAAGGATAGGGGAATGGTCTGATACTCCCGGGGTGAACATATCAGCTTCAATGTGACTGTACTCCTGCATCTAGTTCACATTTCCAAAAGCCCAATCAATCCTGCTATAAACTCTTGTCTCTGGTTTTTGTTTATTAAACCATGTATAAAAACAACCCAAACTCTTCAACGGAGTGAGTTGAATAGCAATGAGTATGTCTTGGAAACCTTGAATCTCCTGTTGCATAACTGGAGCACATATTCTATCATCAGTGTGGAGAACATTGTTAAAATCTCCACTAAGTAGCCAGCTCTCCTAAATAGTTGCTCCTAAGGTCAACAGTTTGGCCCATAGTTGTTGTCTCTTGTTCATCTCATTATTTGCATACACTACTGTTATCAATATTCTGAAATTTGTACTTATTTCTTTAACCTCACAATGTATAAACTGTTCATCAGTCTTCAATATCTGCATCTCAATATTTAAATTCCACAGTAGCCAGATTCTCCCATTTGGATGCTCATTGTAATTCCCACTATATCTCCAATCATTTCCCAGTTCTGTGATAATCCTTTGTACTTTTGCTTCCTTCACTCTAGTTTCTATGCAATCCCATACAGCCTACTTTATGCTTTTTCAGAAAGAGTTTCAGCTCCTTCTGTTTATGGGCCTTGTTAAGGCCCCTAATATTCCATGTGCTGAAAATCATGTTGTGGTAAAACTGGATGGGCCAGCGTCCCTTGGGTCATCACCTATTTGTAACAAAGAGAAACTGTTGTTCATGTTCATTGAGGCTCCATCATAGTGTTGTACATTTTTCCCTTTTGCCAACCCCTTATCTATCACCCTGCTTCCAGAAATGTCAGTATGCTTGCTTTCCTCCACAATCCTAGCAGTATTAACCACCTCACCATTCTGCTTGGTTTTTGGTATCCATTTCCAGTTCTCACTTTGTACTTACTTCTTTTCCCCTGCTGCCTTGCAATGGTTCTGTGTTACCTCTTCACTTCCCTCCTTCTTTTTATACCAGCAATCATCAGTGTTATTGCCAAATCTTACATAGTCACAACAATATTTTGGCCTCCATTCGTACTCAATCTGTTGTGTGATAACTCCCCTCTTAGTATGTAACTCAAAACTATCTGACAAGGGTTGAGATATATCTGTTTCCACCAGCACTCTTGTATAAGATATCTTCTCCAATTCAGCAGTGATTCTATCAGTGTACATAGGCTTCCCAACCACACTAGCTAGTTTACTGAGGGCTTCGGTGGACCAAAATCCCAATGGCAAGCTAGGGAAGGTAATCTACAATGCAATTACACTCACACTGCCTGGTTCATACTTGAAATCCATTCTCCACTGTTGTAACACAAATGGCTTGTTATGAAAAGTGTAAGGACCTACCTGAAGAACAAGGTCACTGTCTTCACTATTATCAAATCTGAATATATAATAACCTTCCTCATGATGCACCACTTGAGGTTTTGTAACAAAATCCAAAACATTTGTGATGAAGTTGTCCATAGCTCGCTCGCACGGGTCTTCTCCAAGCACAAAACCAATCAATGCACTGCTCCAGTATGCCTCTTGTTCCTTTGTATCCTCGTCTTCAATTTGTACCACAAATGTACCATCACGCATAGCAGGTGGTACATAGCACAACGGTTTCCCTTTTTGAGGGCTTCGATTATGTTGCATGGTGTCCCTTTTATCTTTTACTGCCTTAGGGAGTTCAGAAGTCTGACAGATCTGAACTTGCTTTGCCTGTGCAGAAAATTGGAGTCGTCGATGAACTTGTTGTGTATCGGCATTGTCCGTCCCCAGAATTTCACCATCGCCTTCGTCGATTTCCACACTAATAGGTTGGAATTTCAGTGGTAAAAAACTTCCAAACGTAACTGGTTGTAGTCGCTGTTGTACTCCATTTTCTGGCGTTATCTGCATTCCGGAATTTTCATTCCTGCTAGGGTTGTGAAAAATTGTAGGAGCCAAACCCATCCCTGTTAACCATTGAGCAGGCTTGTCAACAGCAGGCGTCTCTATTCTATCCTCCTCCGGTATCTCATTTGCCACTGGTGGTTTTCATCGTCATCTCGCCATGGCTGAAGGCGCAAGTTAGCTTCCTTGCTTATCTTGCGCCCGTAATGATGTTTTTTCTTGGTGTAAATTCACCCTTCTTTTTCTATCTCTGTATTCCTTACAATCAGTATTATTTAAATAGAGAAATAAATATAAACATTTTAATTATCTTTTTATTTTTATCTAATTAAAATAAAATATAAAATAAAATATGTGTTAAATGTTTCATCAATATAGTTATCCAAAGTAATATTGCGCATCTAGTATTAATATTATTTATTATTTATATGATAAATTTAATATATAAAAATGCATTATTAAATTAGTATAAATTAACAATTTACTATTTAAATTGCTATAAAATTTAAAAATATGATTAAACTAATGAGGGATAATTTGAGAAATATACATTTACGGTGAGAATATTTTGATCTTGGAAAAATTAATTTTTATTTCTATTTTTAGGAAGAAGCTAAAATTTGTAGTTTTTTCTCAAAAACAGAAAAACTGCTTCTGTTGCTGCTTAAAATCACTTCTCTATCTTGGCCAAATACCTTAAATATCTAAAAAAGTACTTTTAACCAAAAAAAAAAAATTCAATTGGCCTGCTAGAAGTTTGGCCAAACGAGCTCTTAATTTATAGTTGTCAATTTTTTTTTTCATATTATGATTACCCTTCAATTAAATATAATTGTTATCTACATTTATGCAAAGAATGTAAATACATACTCTAATAAATATAACAAGATATAGAGTTTTTTTCATTATCCACCACTATTATACTCTTTAACTCAATATTAAATTCTATAAATACTTATCATGATATGACATTTAATGATCGAATATCAAATTTGTTTAATCTTTTTATTTCCATGCAATTCTAGATAATCTAATTTCAGAGAAGAAGACGGAAGATAAAATAATTTCGAAGAAATCACAACAAGGCATCCGGGAACTTCAGTGGGATAAAATTCTCTTGCTATTGAGCTAGCTTATAAATGTATGCGATATTAATCATTTTTAGGAACTTATGCTTTTTTTTTTTAATTTTTCTTTTAACTCATACACATTGTTTAATACATTTACGTAATGTTTGAAAAATTGTATACTCATTCATATGGGCACACGCACTTTCCAAAAACTAATTTATATAAAGCCTTGAGTATAATTCTTCTATAGAGTGCCGTCACTTATGCATTCTCTAATTTAATGAGCATGACTTGTATCAAGGTAAGTAGAGCTCAAATGTATCATTAAGTGGCAGATCATATTGGAGGGTACAACAACTTGGTTATTATTTGGAACCAGTCAAATATAAAGATGTATTTAAAGCTAGTGAATCTTATGTGTCGCCGGTAAGATATATGGATTTATATCTAGATATATGGATTTATATCTACACACATATAAACAATATATGGATAATTATATGTTATGTGCTATCTTTTGGTTTGACCTAATTATGTGGTCTTATGGACATTATGTTAAGGGGGCCAATGTGTTGTCATACTAAAGTGTAGGACTAATGTGTAGATACCCAAAAGGGTAACCTTAGTTTATGATGGGCTAACTAAGGTTACAAATGTAACTATAGTTACATGAATGCTTGTGACTCTTGAGTTTTGTAACTCTTGCAAGACATAACTCAAGACATAACTTTTGTCTTGTAACTCTTGTCTCTTGAGTTATGTAACTCCTAGAGTTATTAAGTGGGGTTATGGTTCCCATTTTTTAGCAAGACAAGTTCTTCTTCTTCCCATTGAATCAAGAACCATATTGTCCATTGTCTTGCAAATAGGGTGGAAAACCATAAGCCAAATTTGATCATTGTCATATTATTGTTATTGTGTAACAATTCTCATATTGTTAAATCTTGTGGATTCATTCTTGTGGTAACATACAAACTTCAAGAAACTTGAAGAAAGGATCAAGAGGTTCAAAAGGAATCAAGGACAATTATCAAAGGTGGTTCATAAAATTCCACACATATGGATTCAGGTTAGCTTCCGCTCATGTAGTTGTAATTCCGGATTATTCAATATGAAGGTTGTTGTCTTTAGTAGGAATCATAATCCTAACAATTGGTATCAGAGCCACCCTTCATTTTGGATAATTTGGATGTTCATAAGAATCATGTTATGTTAGGATTCATGTTTTAGTTTTATAAGAATTTTGTTTATGAAATTCTACCATGAAATAGCATGATCTTATGAATGTTATGTTTTGATTTGATATTTTAATATGATGTTAAAACATTGTAGATAGCATGATTTTAGTTGGTTAACAACATGTTTTTTTATGTTTAAAATCCATGTTGAAAATCATGTGTTATTCTGGAGATTATTTTTTGGTCACTGCCAGTCAGACAATCGATTGTTGCCTTAAACAATCGATTGTCTGAGACGTTTAAAATTCTGGCAGTTAATTTTTTGTGAGTTGAAACGTTTCCAGTAACTGAAATTTTTTTTAGAAAAATCCAAACAATCGATTGTCTAGCCTGACAATCGATTGTTGGATGATCCAGTAATTTGAAAATTTCAGAAAACCAAACAATCGATTGTCTGGTTTTGACAATCGATTGTCTGATCCAGTAACTTAGAAAATTTTTTCTTGTCTCATCCAGTGACTTAAAATTTTTCCAGAAAAAACCAAACAATCGATTGTCTGTTTTGACAATCGATTGTCTGGTCCAGTAAAATTTAAGAAAAAAAAACGTTTCAACTCTCTTAAGTTTCAGTGAATGTCAACTGTTTTATAGTCCATCAATTCTTATATATTATAGAATTGTCCAATTCAGTAAACAACGATTAATATTCAAGTGTTACACATCCAATCATGTAACACATTAAGTTGAGATTCATAAAATGGCTTAAGGAACTAAAGTTTATAGCATCTAATATTTTAGTTATTCAATTGAAGCACTATGTTGCCAAAGTAACCTCTATTGTGTAGATTGATTAATTTTAAAATATAAGATGACTGTGGATGTTAGTCTTCCATGCGTTTAACACCGGCCCAAAGGAAGGTGTTATTTGGCAGGAATTCGAACACTCTTGTGGTGGTAAATATGAGACGATTATTTGGTTTTCCATGTGAATATTAAATCGGCCCAAAGGAAGGTTTAATATTTGACAGGAGTTTATTGTCTATGTTTGATCACTACACCAAGAGTACCACTTACAAGTTGTTTTTCTGTCCAAAGACTAAAATCAATGTTGTGCTAGATATCTTGTAATGGGAATTGCCTAATTTTGAATCTATAAAGTTAAAGTTCAAGTTTATGTAAGCATGTATTCAGTAATCCTTTTGTTCTATTTTCAGTAAATTCTTCTGGTTCTACGATCTCTGCCAACATCAATAGCATCCCTGTGCTTAACGGCACTAACTTTAAGGAATGGAAAGAGAACGTCATGATCGTTCTCGGTTGCATGGATCTTGACTTAGCACTTCGGACCGAGCAACCTACTCCTCTTGAGGATACATCCTCTCCTGATGACAGGAGGGTGATGGAGAAGTGGGAACGCTCGAATCGCATGAGTCTCATGATCATGAAGCGTGCAATCCCAGAATCATTCAGGGGCACTATGAATGATGAACCCAATGCCAAAGTTTTCCTTGAAAACCTCGAACAGCGTTTTATTCAAAACGAAAAGGCGGAAACAAGTACACTATTGAGTAAACTTGTTTCCATGAGGTATAAGGGCAAGGGAAACATTAGGGAGTACATTATGGAAATGTCTCATCTTGCTTCGAAACTAAAGTCACTCAAGCTGGATTTACCTGAGGATTTGCTTGTGTACTTTGTTTTGATATCTCTTCCTCCACACTTTAATCAGTTTAAGGTCAGTTATAACTGCCTGAAGGAGAAATGGTCTCTTAACGAGCTCATTTCGCACTGTGTGCAAGAAGAGGAAAGGATAAAGCTAGATAAGACAGAAAGTGCTCATTTGGCATCCTCTTCTAAGGAAACTAAGAAGAGGAAGGGTAAGGAAGTTGCAGTTGCAAAGCCCAAGAATAAGCAACATAAGGAACCTAAGGTTGAAATCACTGCATTAGGTTGCTTCTTCTGTAAGGGGACTAATCATGTGAAGAAGGATTGTACCAAGTACCATGCCTGGCGTGCGAAAAAAGGTACACTTCTTTCTCTTGTTTGTTCTGAAGTTAATTTAATTTCAGTACCTAAGGATACTTGGTGGGTAGATTCTGCTGCTACTACTCATATAAGTATATCAATGCAGGGTTGCCTGAACTGCCGAAAACCAAATGATGGTGAAAGATACATCTATGTGGGTGACGGCAAGAAGGTGGCAGTTGAAGCTATTGGCAAATTTAGGCTGTTGTTTAAAACTGGTTTTCATTTAGATTTGGATGAGACTTTTATTGTACCGTCTTTTAGACGGAACTTAATTTCGGTTCCCCAATTGGACATATCTGGTTATAAATGTACATTTGGGGATAATAAAGTTAGTCTCTTTCAGTGTTCAAATCTTATTGGTACTGGTGTTTTATCAACATTTGATAGCTTATATTTGGTTGATACAATAACTTCAAATAAAGAAACTTTGCATACAAGTTTAAGTGGTACTAAAAGGAAATTAACTAATGAGAATTCTATATCACTCTGGCATAAACGTTTGGGTCATATATCCATTCAAGAATTCAGAAACTCGTGTCAGATGGAATTCTTGATTCTCTTGATACCTCAAGTTCGGAAATTTGTATTGAGTGTATCAAGGGAAAACAAACAAACAAGACTAGATTAGGTGCCAAGAGAGCTTCAGACGTCTTAGAATTGATACATACGGATATTTGCGGGCCATTTCCTACTCCTTGTCGGAATGGTCAACAATACTTTATCACATTCATAGACGATTACTCTCGTTATGGGTACCTATATCTTATTCACGAAAAGTCCCAATCCATAGACGTGTTCAAATCATTTAAGGCTGAAGTTGAAAATCAACTAAGCAAAAGAATTAAATCCGTTAGATCTGACCGTGGTGGTGAATACTATGGTCGATATGATGGTTCCGGTGAACAACGTCCAGGGCCTTTTGCTAAATTCCTAGATGAGTGTGGGATCGTCCCTCAATATACTATGCCAGGAAGTCCTACGATGAATGGTGTAGCTGAGAGACGAAATAAGACCCTTAAGGATATGGTAAGAAGTATGATTTCTCGTACTTCTTTGCCAGACTCACTCTGGGGTGAAGCATTAAAAACTGCAACTTATATTCTAAATAGAGTTCCAACTAAAGCTACAATCAAAACCCCTTATGAACTTTGGACTGGGCATAAACCCAGTATTCGGCATTTACACATTTGGGGTTGTCCAGCTGAGGCAAGGCCTTATAGGACGAATGAAAAGAAACTGGACGCTAAGACGGTTAGTAGCTATTTTGTTGGATACTCTGAAAAATCCAGGGGTTTTAAGTTTTATGATCCCACATCACGAACTATTTTTGAGACGGGAAATGCTAGGTTCTTTGAGGATATTGAGTTTGGGGGGTGGGGAGATAAAGTTGTTAGAGATTTTGTCTTTGAGGAAGAACATGTGTCTTTCCCTCAAATTGTTGATCTTGGTCTTACTGACTCGGATCACACAACTCCGGTTCAAGACAATCTCGAAAATCTCCCCCATCAGGAACCTGATATAACTAATGAAAATCAAACTCAACAACCTCAAGTAACTGAAATGCCATTAAGGAGATCCACTAGAGAGAGGAGAAATGCAATTTCGGATGATTATTATGTATTTCTCCAAGAACAAGAAAGTGATATTGGACTTGAGGAAGATGATCCAATCAACTTCCGTCAAGTCATTAAGTGTTCTAACTCTCAAAAGTGGATTGATGCCATGAATGATGAGATGAAGTCTATGAGCGATAATGACGTTTGGGAGCTTGTTACATTGCCCGAAGGTACGAAACCTATTGGTTGTAAATGGATTTTTAAAACCAAAAAGGATTCAGGGGGCAATGTTATTAAGTACAAAGCTCGTCTTGTCGCAAAAGGCTACACTCAGAAAGAAGGCATTGATTATAAAGAGACTTTCTCTCCAGTTTCATCGAAAGACTCTTTCAGGACTATAATGGCATTAGTAGCACATTTTGATCTTGAGCTTCATCAAATGGATGTTGAGACTGCTTTTCTCAATGGTGACATTGAGGAAACAATTTATATGGTGCAACCTGAAAACATTGTTTCGGATGAATCAGAGAAGAAGGTTTGCAAATTAAAGAAATCCATCTATGGGCTCAAGCAAGCTTCTCGTCAATGGTATTATAAGTTTCATGCAGTCATTACATCTTTTGGTTTTGAACCGAATATTGCTGATGACTGTATATACCATAAGTTCAGTGGGAGTAAGTATATTTTTCTGGTTTTATATGTCGATGACATACTGCTTGCCTGTAACGATATAGCATTATTACTTGAAACTAAGAAATTTCTTTCAAAGAAATTTGAAATGAAAGATCTTGGTGAAGCTTCTTTTGTATTAGGAATTCAGATTCTAAGAGATCGCTCCAAAGGCGTTCTCGGTCTGTCACAAAAGGGCTATATCGATAAGGTTCTGAAAAGATTTGGCATGCAGGATTGTAAACCAGGCGACACCCCTGTTGCCAAGGGAGACAAATTTAGTCTCAAACAGTGCCCAAACAATTCTTATGAAATTTCGGAAATGCAGAAGACACCTTATGCTTCGGCGGTAGGTAGTCTGATGTATGCTCAGGTATGTACACGACCTGATATAGCATACATTGTTGGGATGTTAGGCAGATATCTAAGCAATCCGGGAATGGACCATTGGAAGGCAGCCAAACGGGTCATGAGGTACTTACAGAGAACAAAGGATTACATGCTTACATACCGGAAATCGGACCAGCTTGAGATCATTGGGTATACCGATTCCGATTTTGCTGGATGTCAGGATAGTTTGAAGTCTACTTCAGGCTATATTTACATGCTTGCGGGTGGTGCTATCTCTTGGAGAAGCATTAAGCAAACTCTTACAGCCACTTCCACCATGGAAGCGGAGTTTATGGCATGTTATGAAGCATCTAATGAGGCATTATGGCTGCGGAATTTTGTTGGTGGACTGCGTATTGTTGATACTATTCAGAAGCCTCTTAGGCTATTATGTGACAACCGATCAGCAGTCCTTTATGCTAATAACAACAGTAGTTTGACGAAAGCAAAACATATGGACGTCAAATTTCGGGTTGTTAAAGAAAGAGTACAAAATGGACAATTGTGCATTGAGTACATTAGTACAAACTCCATGCTTGCGGATCCGCTAACTAAGGGATTGACACCAAAAGTATTTCATGAGCATATTGCTTGTATGGGTGTCAAATCAGATAAGGATTATGTATTTTAGTGGGAGTTTGTATTGCACATTTATGTAATTGTTCATTATATTCAGAAATTCAGTTATATCTACAGATATTCAGTTTTAAAGTTTTTGTACTCTTACAGTTTATGTTTGATCTCAATAAAGAGAACCAGTTGGAAATAGACATTCTATTGACTACACTTTATGTTATTTCCATGCTACATACCTACACTTGATCCATGTCGTTGGTTATATTGATATACGTGATCTATGATTGGTTCTAGTTACGAATGAGTAACGACGAGCTCTTAGGTCCTATGTTGGTATGATTGATGGACCGGATTGTTCATGACAATTTTATTGTGATAGCAATTTTGTGCACCTAAGGTTTGTAACATATAATATTAAGGTTTGTACATATGTATGTATATCTCGTCCAAGTGGGAGATTGTAAGATATATGGATTTATATCTAGATATATGGACTTATATCTACACACATATGAACAATATATGGATAATTATATGTTATGTGCTATCTTTTGGTTTGGCCTAATTATGTGGTCTTATGGACATTATGTTAAGGGGGCCAATGTGTTGTCATACTAAAGTGTAGGACTAATGTGTAGATACCAAAAAGGGTAACCTTAGTTTATGATGGGCTAACTAAGGTTACAAATGTAACTATAGTGACATGAATGCTTGTGACTCTTGAGTTTTGTAACTCTTGCAAGACATAACTCAAGACATAACTTTTGTCTTGTAACTCTTGTACTAATTAAGGGCCCGTTTGGCCATAATTTTTTTTCTTTTACTTTTTCGGAAATTTTTTATTTTTTTTTAAATTAATATTTGGTCATGAAATTTTAAATTTCACTTGAAAGTTAAATTTTGATTTTTTTAAAAAAATTATAAAAACTTCAAAAAAAATATTTTTCAATCTTTTTATTTTAAAATACTCATAAAAATTTAAAAATAATCCTAAATTATATTTATATTCCAAGACAACTCTAAATTTTAAATACTATTTTTACTTAATATTTTTTTCCCCTGAAATTTCACAATTCTTATGCCCAAGCCAACTAAAACTTTGAACAGGTACACCCGTCCTGTTCTTTAGAGAGACAGAGAAAAGAAATATCATCAGCCACAAAACGTGGGTCCCAACACAACATTTTTTTGGCTCTTATGTGTGGTGGCAAATATGCGACAACTGAATTGCCAAATCAACATCGCACTACCTCAGTTGTTTCTTGAATAGTTGTGTCCCAGTTGCCTTTCCTATTTTATATTGTTCCAAGTTCTCATTCTTACAACGATCAATCAAGACCCAAAAAGAAAAAGAAAAAGAAAAAGAAAAAGAAAAAGAAAATTCGAGGGCATCTTCAGATTGTTGAATAGAGAGGATGGAAGGAGGTAGATTTGTAGGGGTGGCAGTGGATTTCTCAGCATGCAGCAAAAAAGCTCTGAAATGGGCCATTGACAACATCCTTCGTAAAGGGGATCACCTTATTCTGGTCACTGTTCGTCCTGAAGGTCACTATGAAGAAGGCGAGATGCAGCTCTGGGAGGCCACTGGTTCTCGTATGTTATCATTTCTCTTCTCTTCTATGATCGATTTATATGTTGGTCGTCGTCTAAGCCTTTTTTGTGTTTTGGGTGATATAACTAACTCTAATACTGTACCTTTCAATCTTTATTGCTAATACTGCTGCTTTTGCAAGAGATCCTGCTTTCTTTTGTCTAGATTCAAGTATTTGAGTGCTGGTGTTTAAAGTTTTGGCCAGAGCTAATAGTTCATAGTTGCTTTAGGACAGTAAATAACAATAAAAAAGATTGAAATGACATTATTATCACATGGTAAGTCCCAGCTCTCACTCTTACACGCCTAATGTTTTCTGTGGAATGTCACGGGTTCAAACTTCAATAGTTACACTTCCATGTATGTGTTTTTTGACCTCTTAGCTTTAAGGGAAAACCACATCAAAGGGCCAAATATGAGTTTGGTTTAATTCGGCGCAAATATAGTTTCAGTGTCTTCTCAAACTTGATTATTTCATCAAACATAAGACCCCAACTACAAAAAAAAAAAAAGAAAATCGCTCATTCCTTGCAATTTGATATTTTGGGTATTTTTTTGTGCGACTCGCTGCTATTTCCATTGTAAGTTATCTTGCTATCTTATCTATTTTTTTTGGCTACGAAATTGATCAAGAGTTATTTGCAAAATCGAAAATGAAAAGTCTTTTAATGGTTATGTTTGGTTCTTACGTACAAATAGAAGTACTAAAGTGCTATATCCATTTCAAAAGAGCAAATAAAAAGTCACTGAGGAGAGTTGCAGTAATATACTTTATTAATCGGGGTGAACTGTATTTTTTACTATATTATGTCATTATCAGAGACGTATTCAGAATTTTAATACTATAGGTGCACTATTATATTTAAGATAGAAGTTTGATTTCATTATATAAAATTTTATGATGGTGGCAAGTTGACGAGCAAACTATATTAATATTTTTGCAAAAAATATCATTCACTTTACCGTTGTCCTCGGCGAGTTTTTATTGATAACAGTTAATAATAATTTCATTACTTACAGTTTTAAATATCTCACACTCTATATAGCAAATTAAACAATTATTCAAAAAGTTTTTAAAACCAACGCTTAATATTGAGCAGGGGTTTTTGTATTTTGAATCCTCTGAGAGCCTCAGAGCCGAGAGAGATGAGTCATGAGTACTATTCTTTTACTCAAAAAATGATTAGGAGAAGAAAATAAAAAAACTAGGCAAAAAAGATTTTTTTTTAAAAAGTAAAAAAATTCTATTTGTTTGTTAATCGAAAAGAAAGAAAGGGCATAGGGATATGTTGTTAATTGAAAAGGGTGTGGGAAATTGGAAATTTATTTATTGTCATTAATTATAAAAGGAATTAATCAAAATGAATGGTGTGGGAATCGAACCCCAGACCTTGGGGACAAAAAAGGGGAACTTAGTCACTGATGCACCAAACCAATTACTTTAGCATGGGTGGCCACAAATATATTTAATTATATAATTGATAAGGATGCGGAGATGAGGATGTTCAGGTGGATGTGCGGGCTCACCAGGTTAGATAAGATTAAGAATGAAGTTATTCGAGAGAAGGTGGGGGTGACCCCGGTGGATGAGAAGATACGAGAAGCGAGGCTGAGGTGGTTCGGGCATGTGCGGGGAGAAGTCCTGATGCCCCGTTGAGGAGTTGTGAGCGGCTGGCGATTGTCGGCGTTCGGCGAGGCAGAGGGAGGCCTAAGAAGTATTGGGGAGAGCTGATTAGGAATGACATGGCTAGAATGCGGGTTTCCCAGGACATGACCATTGATAGGATAGTCTGGAGGTCTAGTATTAGGATTGTAGGATAGGAGCTCCTAGAATTTTTCGTACTCCTCACCCGGGGTTGGGTGAGGCTTGGCAGGGCTATTCATAAATGATTTGTGTTTTGGCTTGTGTCTCCCTTATGGTAGTTATTTATGGTAGTTACTGTATTATATTATTGCATGCTATTTTATTTATGTTTCTTATGTTTAGATAATTATTTACGCTATTTCTGCTGGAATTACTAATGCTCTCTTATTTTTGTCTTTCCTTTCCTTCACTGAGCCGGGGGTCAATTGGAAACAGCCTCTCTGCCCTTTTGGATAGGGGTAAGGCTCGTCTATATATTACTCTCCCCAGACCCCACTTTGTGGGACTATACTGGATAGTTATTGTTGTTATTTATATAATTGATAAAAATAATATTTTATACATAATTTAGGGAGGGGAGCATGGGTTCATGTACCCCACCTCCCTCCACGTAAATCCGTCTCTGGTTATTATATTGAATTGTTCATCTATTTTTTTAAATATCGACATTATTTACAAGAAATTTTGCGTACACCCGCGGATGTACCTAGAAAAATATCTGCTTTTTGTCTTTGTAGGTTGGATGTCATGGACATGCGGATTCTGGAGAATTGGATAAGGTTAAATTGCATGTCCATGTATAGGATTTTCTTGATTTCATCAAAGAACAGATTTTTGATGTGCTTTCAGAAAGTTTTCATTCACCGAGACTTGCTTTTTGGTTAAAGCATCTATCTCTACTGCTTAGAGTATGAATGTAATATATTACTAACCACAAAATTACATAACAGAGGAGATATATATCGGTGCAAGAGTTATATCTCCTCTGCTTTGTAATTTTGTGGTTAACAAATATATTACATCCATTCTCTAAGCAGTAGAGATGGATGATTTAACCGCCCTAAAGAAAAGTCTTGGTCATTATGGGGAGAGGAAACAAGATTGCATTAGAGTACATAAGTGTTTAATCTTTTACTGGGTAAAGTGTTGCATGTCCGGAATCATCAAGTTCATGCTTGCACCTTTTATTTATGAATAGCTCTTTTTTACATGTCTAGGTGCAAAGAGTTATACTAGCTTCCTGAGAACCAACAACAAAATATCCAGTGTAGTCCCACAACTGGAATCTAGGGAGGACAATATGTACACACACCTTGGGCTTGTTATTGGTTGAATATCTGATACATTTTTTGGGAGCTTTTTGCAGCTTTAATTCCTTTATCTGAGTTTTGCGATGCCCACACAATGAAGAAGTATGGGGTTAACCCTGACCCAGAAACGTTGGATATGGTGACCCTTGCTGCTAGACAGAAGGAGGTGATATTTTCTCTTCTTTTACGAGATCCGGTGTTTCTCAGTAAGCATACCTAGATTAAGTATTCTTACATTTTTTTTTTCTTTTGTTAGCAGATAATGGTAGTCCTGAAAATATACTGGGGAGATGCTCGAGAGAAGTTATGTGAAGCAATTGACAAAACTCCCTTGAGCTGTCTGGTCATAGGGAACAGAGGGCTTGGAAAGCTCAAGAGGGCTATCATGGGCAGCGTTAGCAACTATGTTGTGAATAACGCTACGTGTCCTGTTACTGTTGTGAAGCATGCAGATGTCTAATTGCGGGTGTATTTTGTCATTGAAATCTAAGCTTATATTAAAATAATATTGTTTGTTTTCTAAGCTTGATGTTGGACATGTGGATGCTATGTGTGTATCATGTACCCTCATGTTGAACCTCTGTAATTCCTATCACCATGAGTTGCTGCAGTAAATAAACATTTTGGAACTCTTCAACCAGACTTCATTGTAAAGTATTGATATGCTATTTGTATGCTTATGTCTTACATTTATAAGGTGGCGTCACCAGATAAGGTAGTGTTATGTTTTATTTTATCTGGACTTTCGCGTAGGTTATGCATGAGGTTGATCTCTCTGAATGCTAGGCCAGAAATCTTTACAAGCAACATGGAAGACGGAAAATACGGTCAGACCTTTCCTCGGATCCGGCGCATAGCGAGAGCTTAGTGCGCTAGGCTGCTCTTTAGCTTATTAAAGATATTTTATACGCTCTTGTGCAATGTTTTAAATGAAATTTGCCTGTTGATACGTGGTATAAGTTGAACCTTTTCGTTATTAACTATGTCACATATTCTTTATTATACTGGGTAGTTGTGATGATCCAAATGGATATCACTTGTTTTAAATTAAATTTAATGACTCCAAGGCTTTGAAAATCTCATTTAGCGGTACCTCGATTTGCGTGCGCAGTCTGGACGCATAGTTGGAAAGCTTAAATTAGAAACTGCATGGAAAATAATAAGTTTTGACTATAAAATAAATTAATTTGACTTTGGTCAACGTTTTGGGTATACGAATCCGGACCCGTAATTTGATGGTACCGAAAGGTCCGTAGGAAAATATGGGATTTGCGCATATGTCCGGAATCGAATTCTGAGGTCCTAAGACCGAGAAATAAATTTTTGAAATAAATTATTTTCTGAAATTATTTGTAAGGGTTTGAAATGAAATTTGATTAGAACTTGATGGTATCGGGTTCATATTTTGGTTCCGGTGCCTGCTACATGTCTTATATATAATTTAAGACGTTTCTGTGAAATTTGGTGAAAAACGGACGTCGTTTGACGTGATTCAGACCTAAATTGGAAAATTTGATGTTTTATGAAGTCTGAAAGAATTCATGGATTTTGAGGTTTATTCCGATGTTTATGATGTTATTTTGGAGATTTGATCGCACAAGTAAATCTGTAGAATATTTTTGAGGTTGTGTGAGCTCGAAATGCCAACGCTGCCTCACAAATGCGATGCAACCGAGGTTTGCAATTTTCTCGCAAATGCGACACTAATTATCGCAAATGCGAAACCTCCCATATTGGCCAAACCTCGCAAATGCGACACTTAACTCGCAAATGCGACACTTAACTCGCAAATGCGAAGGTCCGTAATTTTAGAAGCATTTGCAAATGCGAACCAAACTTCGCAATTCTCATATCTGCAGAGGTCGGGGTTCGCAATTGCAAACCCCATTGGCATTTTCCATAACTAAGACCTGCAATTTTATACTTAGCGATTTTAAACCTCATTTTTTATATTTTCTCAAACCCAAACACACTTAGGCGATTTTCCAAGAACAAGTCTTCTTCCAAATCGATTATAAGTTAGTTTTTACTCATTTCCTTCAATCATTAATATCATTTAGCATGCTTTCAACTTAAAATCAAAGATTTTTATGGGGGAAAGTGAGTGTTTTGGGTAAAACCTAGGTTTTTCAAAAATTGGGGATTTGAACCTTAATTTGAGGTCTGACTTAAAATAAATTATATATTTGAGTTCGCGGGGGAATGGGTAATCAGCTTTTGGTTCGAAACTCAGGTTTTGACCACGTGGGCCCGGGGGCGATTTTTGACTTTTTGGGTAAAATTTTAGAAAACTGATTTTTATGCATTGGGGTCTAGCGTTTATTGATGTGATTAAGTAAATTATGATTAGATACGAGTGAATTGGCGGTGGAATCAAGGGTAAAGATATAATTGAAAATTGAGTTGTGTTCAAGGCATCGAGGTAAGTGTCCGGTCTAATCTTAGCTCGAAGGATCAATAGTTGTGTCCTATTTGATAGTTGTTTCTTGTGGAGCACGACGTATAAGCACGATGACAAGTATCCATACATTGGTGTCAAGCATGACCGTGAGTCCTAAATTGATAATTGTTGTGTTCTTAAATGATTCTCCGGATGCTTTAATTGATGGTTATCGATATTGTGCAAGGATTTAGCTTATTTTCGCAAAATTTATTTATGATTGAGTATTGGTATAGATTGAGATGAGTAGAAGTTGAGTTAGGATTGGTTATAGCGGATTCTCCCTTGTCGAGACGTTTGTTTCAATATTGTTGATCCATTGCTGGGTAGTTCTTATATTATTTTGTTCCCTTGCCGGGATATTGTTATATCATTTGTTCCCTTGCTAAGATTTCCTTGTGATTTTGTATTGGCATGAAATAGTAGCGAGTGGTACGCCTACCACAAGATTTAATATAATAAGAGCGGGTGGTACACCTACCACGAGATTTAATGAAATGGGAGCGGGTGGTACGCCTACCACGAGATTGAATGAAATGTGAGCGGGTGGTACGCCTACCACGAGATTTAATGACATGGGAGCGGGTGGTACGCCTACCACGAGATTCAATAAAATGGGAGCGGTCGGTACGCCTATCACGATATTTAATGACATGGGAGCGGGTGGTATGCTTACCACGAGATATAATAAAATGGAATAGGTGGTACGCCTATCACGAGATATAATAAAATGGGAGCGGGTGGTACGCCTACCACGAGATATGAGAAGTGGGATCGGGTTGCGCGCCTGCAACGAGATGAGTATTAAAAGTGAAAGCTGCCTTTATTTTCCTTATCCGTGTTAGAGTTAAACTGTTGATTTTCTTATTATTCTCTTGAGGTTCTGTATTATTTGCTATCCCCGAAGCATGATCTCCTCCTTAGCTTTGTCTTGTTTTTTTCTGTCTATCCTTCTGTTGTATACATATAGCTGCACAGATTTATCTGGACTCTGGTCCTAGCCTCGTCACCACCTCGCCGGGGTTGCGCCTGGCACTTACCAGCACATGGGGTTAGTTATGCTGATACTACACTCTGCACTGTATACAGATCCAGGAGCAGCGTTGGGTTATAAACAGTAGATCAGGGGCTATCCTTTAGTCCGAGACTTCGAGTTAGCCGTGCTGGCGTCCGCAGGCCCGGCGTCTCTTATATCAATTTTTATGTTCTGTTATTATTTGTATTCAAGACAGACTATGTTCTTTTCTTCCAAACACTTATTTGTGATAATTATTGACAGTCCGTAGATGTTAATGTTCAGGATATTTTGGGGTTTTTATTTTATTTAAGACTTCCGTTAAATTTCATATTTTGCTATTATTTAATTGTTTATTCCTGTTAATATAATTTTGGTTAAAAAGGAACTAAAAACAAAAAGAGTTAATGATTTCTAAGATCGTGACTTACCTATCTTCTACGAGTAGGATCCATCACGACTTTTGAGGGTGGGAAATCCCGATCGTGATAAGTTGGTATCAGAGCTCTAGGTTACATAGGTCTCACAATTCATGAACACGCTTAGTAGAGTCTGAGGGATCCGTACGGAGACGTCTGTATTTATCCCCCAAAGGCTACAAAGTTAGGAAAAGTTTCACATTTGTTCTTTCTTGTCGTGCGATTTTGTTTCTCAATGCTAATTGAATTTCTACTCTGTTTTTTCGTAGATGGCAAGCGCACGCACTTCCTTATCTATCGATCAGCAATCCGATCCCCCAGCAGCTTCCACGAGGGGCAGAGGGCGAGGCCAAGGCCGTGCTAGAGGCCGAGGCAGGGGCAGAGCTCAGCCTACGGCAGCACCCATAGTGGAGTCTCAGGTCGATTTCGATGACGAGGTTCCAACCCCAAAAGTTCTGGTGGGCCTAACTTAGGTCCCAGAGGGGTTTATTTCCACCCCAGTTCTTTAGGATGCTCTGGTTCGTCTAGTGGGCCTTATGGAGAGTATCACCAGAGTAGGTTTACTTCCTGTAGCACCAGTCGTCTCTCAGGCTGGAGGAAGAGCCTAGACTCCTGCTACTCGCACCCCAGAGCATGTAGCTCCCCAAATTCAGACTCCAGCAGTTCAGCCAGTTGGAGCAGCTCAGTCAGGTTTTCCAGGCCGGTGATGGAGCAGCGATGTCTACCAATGCTTTGTGGAGATTGGACAGGTTCACCAAGCTCTTCACTACTACCTTCAGCGGTGCATCTACTAAGGATCCCAGGATTTTCTGGACAGCTGTCACGAGGTTCTTGGAAACATGGGTATTGTTGAGACCAATTGGGTTGATTTATCTGCATTTTACTTATCTAGATCTGTCAAGACTTGGTGGAGGGCTTTCTGTTCGGCTAGACCAGCCAGATCCCCTTCTTTGACTTGGGAGTAGTTCACACGGCTATTTATGGAGAAGTTTCTCCCTATTACACAACGAGAGGCCTATCGCAGACAGTTCGAGCGCCTTCAGTAGGGATCCATGACTATCACCCAGTACGAGACCATATTCATAGATTTTGCTCGCCGTGCCCTTGTTATACTTCCTACTGAGAAGGAGAGAGTGAGACGGTTTATTGATGGACTCATTCAATCGATTCGTTTCCAGATGGCTAGAGTGATTGGGAGTGAGATATCCTTCCAGAAGGCGGCCAATGTGGCCCGGAGGATTGAGATGGTATTATCACAAGGGGTGGTCATGGAGCAGGCAAGAGGCCCCATCATTCAGGCAGATTTAGTGGTACCTCGCATGGAGGTAGAGATTCATATGATAGAGGCCATCCTCCTAGTCCCTTTCAGTCAGATCTTCAGGTTTCTCACGGTGCTTCAGGTAGTCGTGGTCCTCAGATACATCATTCTGATCAGCAGTCCTTCAGTACGCCACCAACTCCTATCAATGCGCCACCGCTTCAAAGTTCCCAAGGTTGCCATCCCAGTAGCCGAGAGCTTGTTTTACTTGTGGTGACACAAAGCATATTTCTATATATTTCCACTGCGTTCCAGGTAGCTCTCAGTATCAGAGTTTCCGTGCTATAGTTCAGGCACTAGGTGTTCCACAAACCACCCAACCAGCTAGAGGTGGGGGTAGAGGTGCTAGAGTTGGAGGTAGAGGATCTAGAGGTGGAGCTCAGACCGCTAGAGGTAGATGCCAGCCAGCTTCAAGTCGTCTAGAGAGATAGATCAGAGCAGTGGAGCCTAGCCCCGATTTTATGCTCTTTAGGCCAGGCTCGAGGTTGAGGCTTCAGATACAGTTTTTACAGGTACTGTTCCTATTTGTGATAGAGATGCTTCAGTTTTGTTTGGTCCGGGGTCTATGTATTTGTATGTGTCATCTTATTTTACCTCGTACTTAGTCATGCCTAGTGATGCATTGAGTGTTCCTGTTTATGTGTCTACACCAATACGTGTTCTTGTATTGTGGTAATTGGGGGTCTTGAGACTCGTGTAGATTTTTTTGCTTTTAGACATGGTTGACTTCGATATTATATTAGGAATGGACTGGTTATCACCTTACCACGCTATCTTGGATTGTCATGCTAAGACTATGACCTTAGCTTTACCGTATGCCTCGGTTATAATGGAGAGGAACTCCTAGTCATTCTACCCGTAGTGTTATCTTTTATGTGAAGGCTCGACGTATGGTCAAAAAAGGGGTGTTTGGCCTATTTGGCGTATGTTCGTGATTCTAGTGCTGAGGTTCCCTCTAATGATTCTGTGCTCGTCTTTTGTGAGTTTCCTGATGTTTTCTCTTAAGACCTGCCAGGTATGCCACCCGACAGGGATATTGAATTTTGCATTGATTTGGCTCTAGGCAGTCATTCATTTCTATTCCGTCGTATTGTATGGTCCCGCCTAATTTGAAAGAGCTAAAGGAACAGTTGCAGGATTTGCTTGAGACTAGACCCAGTGTTTCGCCTTGGGGTGCACCATTGTTATCTATTAAGAAGAAGGATGGGTCAATTAGAATATGTATTGATTACCGGAATTGAACAAGGCTACAGTCTAGAATAAGTATCCGTTGCCGAGGATTGGTGATTTGTTCGATCAACTTCAGGGTGCCAAGGTATTTTCCAAGATTGACTTGCACTCTGGCTACCATCAATTGAGGATTAGGGCATCCGATGTTCCTAAGACAGCTTTCTGCACTCGGTACGGGCATTATGAGTTGTTGGTCATGTTATTCCGATTGACAAATGCCCCAACATCTTTTATGGACTTGATGAACCGAGTGTTCCGGCATTATTTGGACTCGTTCATGGTAGTCTTCATTGATGATATATTGATATATTCCAGCAGCCAGGAGGAGCACAAGTAGCACCTTAGAGTGGTTCTTCAGACTCTAAGGGATAGTCAGTTATATGCTAAGTTCTCGAAGTATGAATTCTAGTTGAGTTAAGTCGCATTTTTGGGTCATGTTGTATCAGCAAAGGTATTCAGGTGGACCCAAAGAAGACTGAGGCAGCCATTAACTGGCCTAGACTAGCATCAGCTGTAGAGATTCGAAGTTTCTTGGGATTGGCAGGCTACTATCGTTGGTTCGTGAAAGGGTTTTCATCTATTGCAGCCCCAATGACCAGATTGACCCAGAAGGGTGCCCAGATTAGATGGTCGGATGAGTGTGAGGTGAGCTTTCAGAAGCCCAAGACAGCTCTGACTACGGCATGGGTGTTGGTTTTTCCCGCAGATTTAAGGCCTTATACGGTTTATTATGATGATTCCCATGTTGGGCTTGGAGCAGTGTTGATGCAGGATGGCAAAGTCATTGCCTATGCTTCGAGGCAGTTGAAGATTCATGAGAAGAACAACCTGGTTCATGATTTGGAGTTGGTAGCCATAGTTCACGCATTGAAGATTTAGAGGCATTACCTGTATGGCATATCATGTGAAGTGTTCACGGATCACAAGAGTCTTCAGTATCTGTTCAAGCAGGAGGAGTTGAGTTTGAGGCATAAGAGGTGGTTGAAGTTGTTAAAGGATTATGATATAACCATTTTATATCATTCGGGAAAGGCCAATGTGGTGGCCGGTGCTTTGAGTAGGAAGTAACCAGTATGGGAAGTCTTGCTTATTTTCCGGTCTGTGAGAGGCCGCTTGCTTTGGATGTTCAGGCTTTAGCCAATCAGTTCATGAGACTGGATGTTTCTGAGCCATGTCGTGTGCTAGCATGCACGGTCTCTCAATCTTGATTATTGGAGCATATCTGTGATCGGCAGTATGATGATCCCCATTTATTAGTCCTTACAGACACGGTACAACGCGGAGATGCCAGACATGTTACCTTAGATGATAATAGAGTTTTGAGATTGCAGGGTCGAGTATGTCTGCCTAATGTGGATATGCTCCGATAGTTGATTTTGGAGGAGGCCTATAGGTCCCGATACTCTATTCATCCGGATGCCACGAAGATATATCATGATTTATGGCAGCATTATTGGTGGCATAGAATGAAGAAGGATATCGTAGCATATGTGGCTTGTTGTTTGAATTGTCAGCATGTCAAGTACGAGCATCAAAGGCCTGGTGGTTTATTTCAGAGGATTGATCTTCCCGAGTGGAAGCGGGAGTGGATCACTATGGACTTCATTACTGGACTCCCATAGACTCGGAAAAAAGTCGACGCAGTATGGGTCATTGTTGATAGGCTGACCAAATCAGCACATTTCATTCCCATAGCAGTATCCCATTCTTCTAAGGGGTTAGCTGATATCTGTATTCGAGATATTGTTCGCCTTCATGGTATGCCCGTATCTATTATTTTGGACTGGGCTACATAGTTTACCTCACACTGATGGAGAGCAGTTCAGTGAGAGCTGGGCACATGGGCTGAGTTGAGCATAACATTTCATCCCCAGACGGACGGTCAGTCCGAGCAGATTATTCAAATTTTGGAGGATATGCTCCGAGCTTGTGTCATTGACTTTAGAGGCTCGTGGGATGAGTCTTTGCCTTTAGCGGAGTTTGCCTACAATAACAGCTACTAGTCGAGCATCCAGATGGCTCCTTATGAGGCTATATATGGTATGCGGTGTCAGTCTTCGGTCAGATGGTTTGAGCAGGGAGATGCTCGGTTATTCGGTACAGATCTGGTTCAAAAGAGGCCTTGGACAAAGTCAGGATCATTCAAGATAGGCTTCGTTCAGCTCAGTCCATGCAAAAGAGTTATGCAGACTACAAGGTTCGAGATGCAGCTATTATGGTGGCTTATGAGGAGGAGCCGATAGCTATTCCAGACCGGCAGAATGTCAATCAAGATCGAAGAGTTTTCCTTCTTTTCGTGTTCAATGGAGAGGTTAGCCCCCTGAGGAATCAACCTGGGAGTCCGAGACTAATATGCAGAGCAGCTATCCCCATCCTTTCCCCAACTTAGGTACTTTCTTCTTTTGTCTGTTTGAGGATGAACGATTGTTTTAGAGGTGGAGAATATGATGACCCAAACGGTCATCACTTGTTTTAAATTAAATTCTATGACCGTAAGGCCTTGAAAAACTCATTTAGAGTCACCTCGGTTTGCATGCACAGTCCGGTCGTGTAGCCGGAAAGCTTAAAAGAGAAACTGTGTGAAAAATAATAAGTTTTGACTATAAAATGAATCAATTGACCTTGGTCAACATTTTGGATAAACGGACCCGGACCCGTGATTTGATGGTCCTAGAGGTTCCGTAGGAAAATATGGGACTTGGGCGTATGTCCGGAATCGAATTCCGAGGTCTCAAGTCCGAGAAATGAATTTTTGAAATAAATTATTTTCTGAAATTGTTTACAAGGTTTTGAAATGAAATTTGATTAGAACCTGATGGTATCAGGCCCGTATTTTGGTTTCGGCGCCAGGTACATGTCTTATATATGATTTAAGACGTTTTTGAGAAATTTGGTGAAAAAGGGACGTCGTCTGACGTGATTCAGACCTAAATTGGAAAATTTGATGTTTTATGAAGTTTGAAAGAATTCATGGATTTTGAGGTTTAATCCGATGTTTATGATGTTATTTTGGCGATTTTATCACGCGACTAAGTCCGTAGGATATTTTCGAGGTTGTGTGTATATTTGATTTTGGATAGACCACTGGGTGCATTTTTGAACTTAAAAACTTGTTGGTATGAACGGACTTGCAAGCTTTACATTTGCTCACAAATGCAAGCTTGCAAATGCCAAGGCTAACTCGCAAATAGATACAACCCAGGGCTGCCATTTTCTCGCAAATGTGAAACTAATCATCGAAATGCAAAACCTCCCGTATTGGCCAGACCTCGCAAATGCAACACTTATATTACAAATGCGAAGGTCAGTAATTTTAGAAGAGTTCGCAAATCCGAACCAAGCTTTACAATTCCCATATATGCAGAGGTTGGGGTTCGCAATTGCGAACCCCTATTCGCATTTTTTTTTGGTTTAACTATTAATTTCATTGATATCAAAGGATTTACAGTGTAAGTTCTATACTAGTAGCATTGACTAGCTACTACTCATTTACAAACATCACTAAGCTAATACAAACTTAAAACAAGCTATCTTAGTATGTGACTATTAAGCTATAGCTAAGGATAACAGTTTAGTTGCCGCAACCCATCTTGCCATCTTTTACAGTTTCTGCCTCGTAAATAAATTAACAGTGCTACTTCTCTACAAAACTGGACTTCAACAAAAGCCTTGTTATCAAATCGAATACAGTTTCTGTCTCTCCAAATCAATGCAACAGTAGTCACAAAAGCAAAAGCAGCGTTTGCTTTGTGCCATACTTTGATCCTAGCCTTCCTGCATATCCATTGAAGTTCAGTTTCCCAATTGCCAACTTTTCTATTGTATCTCACCCAACAATATATTCTGGACCATAATCGATTAGTGACTGGGCATTCAAAGAACAAATGCTCAAAATTTTCAGCTTGCTGCTTACAGAACACACAATTAGCAGGCACTTGAATTCCATACTTCTGCAATCTGTCAATAGTAGGCAGCCTGTGTTGAGCAGCTAGCCATACTATGAATTTGTGCCTAGGTTGCACAGTAGCAGTCAGCATGACATTCTTCCACACTACCTTATTATAACTAAGCAGCATTGCAAGGTATAGTTTTTGGATTTGGAACTTGTCCAGTTTGCACATTGTTTTCAATCTGTTAAAGAGATCCCCTTGTAGCTGCTGGTTCTCCATAACAGCAGTCCTGCAGTCCAGAATCTTTCTAACAACCCATGAAGCAGTCTTGGGCAGAGGCATAGATCCAACGTCACACTGTTTTATGTAGTAGCATTGCAGCCACTTGATCAAAATGGCAATCCTTTTTCCTGGCCAGGTCCCAAAGGAGCTTGGTGACAGCTGCCTTATTCCATATATCCATATCAATAATATTAAGACACCCAGCAGAAATAGGTTTACGGACCTTTTCCCATGCAACCAAAGCCCTTTTAGACACAGAGCACTGCCTGTCCACAGGAAAGACCTGCATATTGCTTCAATGGCTTTCAATACCTTCTTTGGCAATATGAATACTTGTGCCCAGTATGTCTGAATGCCAAAGATAATAACTTTGATCAATTGACATCTTCCTGCATAAGAGAGCATTTTGGCTGACCAGCAAGTGACTTTAGCAGTGATCTTTTCAATCAGTGGTAAGTAATGATAGATAGCAAGTTTTTTAGAGTTAAGTGGAATCCCTAAATACTTGAAAGGGAGCTGACCCTCAATGAACCCCAGCTTCTCCATTATTTCTTCTCTGGCAGATTGTTGTACACCAGCCAAATAAATAGCACTCTTGCTAATGTTAGCTTGCAAACCAGAAGATTCAGAGAACTTATGGAAATCCTCTTGTACAATCTGGATAGAAATAAAGTTAGCTCGACAAAACATAAGGAGGTCATCAGCAAAACAAACATGTGCACAGTTTAGTTTTCTGCATTTGGGATGATAGTTGAAATCTCCATTTATGTGTAACTGACCCAATATCCTGTTCAGATACTCCGTAGCAAGAACAAACAAATAAGGAGACATAGGATCACCCTGTCTAATACCCCTCCTTGCAATGACAGGATTAGTGAGGCCCCCATTCAGTACTAAGGAATAGGTGACAGAAGTTACTCAAGCCATTATCCAGTTAAGAAACTTAGCAGGGAATCCAAGGTCAATAAGGACTTGTTTAAGAAAGCCCCATTCTAAAGTGTCATAGGCCTTACTCAAATCCACCTTAAGGATACATCTGGAGGATACTCCTTTTCTTGAATATCCCTTGAAGATTTCATGACTAAGCAGTATATTATCAATGATGCTTCTTCCTTCAATAAATGCTGACTGAGCTTGTCCAACTATACCACCAATTTCATCCTCCTTGTAATAACTTTGGAAAAGATTTTATAAACAGTAGTACAACAAGCAATAGGTCTATAATCTTTGACAGTTGTAGGAGTTCTAACCTTAGGCAAAAGTGCAATAGCTGTGGTGTTGATCATTTGTGGCAGATTGCAAGTAGTGAAGAAGTCCCTAGTAGCAGCAAGTATATCTTCCTGTACTATCTCCCAGTTGCTAGTAAAGAACTCCACATGAAAACCATCCGCACCTGGTGCTTTGTCCTTAGGCATCTCCTTTAGAGCTTCTGTAATTTCCTCCACTGTTACCTCTTGAATTAACATTTTTTGCTATGATAAAGTAAGACATTGACCTTCCTTCATAACAGCAGTATTGATACAAGGTAGTTCATCAGCACATTCTCCCATCAATGATTTGAACACCTTAATAAATTCCTGCTCCACAGCTAATGGATCTGTTAGTTTTTTACCAAAGTCAGTATATATAGAAGTAATATTATTCTGGCTAGTTCTGATCTTCCATTGAGCATGAAAATACTTTGTATTTGCATCTCCACAGTCAATCCAGCAAGCCTTGGACTTCTGCCTCATAATCTGTTCCTCCACCTTGCTCCATTTCTCAGTTTCATGTAATGCTGCTTTCTCATCATTGAACAAATCTGTGAAAGTGGACTATGCTGCAACTGACTTTGTACAATATCCAGTGTCTCCCTAGCTTGAATAAGCTTCTGTTTGTAGGAAGCCATCTGGCTATTGATCCCCTTTAAGTGCTGCTTCAAGTTCTTCAATTTGGTCCATACTAGCTGCATATGTGATCCTTCACAGTTCTGTGCCCAGGTTTGCTGCAGAATGGATTTAAACTGAGGATCCTCCATAATTGCAATGTAGAATCTGAAAGGTTTGGGGTGCAGGAGTTTTTGGCTGCCAAATTTGATAAGTATATGGGAGTGATCAGATATTGAAGGGTTCATGAAATCAGCTTCAAGGTGCCCATACTGTTGAAACCATTGAAAATTACCCAAAGCCCAGTCAATCTTACTATATACTCTAGTGTCATTACCCTGCTTATTTATCCAAGTATAATGCCACCCTTTGGCTCAAAGGGGAGTAAGTTGAAGATCAGCTATAGCCTATTTGAACCCTCTAGTTTCAGCATCAGTGACAGGAGAACCAATTTTGTCTTCAGAACTTAAAACAGTATTGAAATCCCCACTCAGTACCCAAGAATCCTGACTAGGAATGTTGACTGCCCTTAAATCACACCACAGCTATTCCCTTATGCTTGCAGTATTATGAGCATAAATGACACTCATATGTGTTCTGACTTTACTTTGAGGGTCTTCTAACATACACTGAATAACCTGATCAGTCACATTAGAAATAAGGACCTGAATATGAGGCTTCCAAAGAAGCCATATCCTTCCATTGACAGCCTTAGTATAGTTGCATTGGACCTTCCATCCCTTAGCAACCTTATCTAGTATCCTCTTAGCTTTATGCTCTTTTACTCTAGTTTCAAGAACACATATGACATCTACTTTATTTACAGACAGAAAGCTTTTCAATTCTTTCTGTTTATGGGCTTGATTAAGCCCTCTTATGTTCCAAGTAACAATAATCATGAAGCATTAGAAAAAATGCTCCAAGAAAGTCCCGGATCCACCTGTTGATCCCTTCTGCTAGCATCCAGGATATCAATAGTAGATTTCCCCTTATTAGCTTTGTCAATCATTTCCTCATTGATCCCAATAGCTTCATCCATAGCTGTTGCATTTCTGGCAGAGCCAATCAGTGCATGCTGTTCCACAGTACTATTCCCCAGCTGCATATCCTGCTGTTGAATAGTAATCCCAATGGTACTAGTCCCCATCTGCAGTATCTCACTGGTATGATCTGGTTGAACTGGCATGCTTACCATTGCATCTGCACAAGACTTAGGGACCCATTCTTGTTTAGTAATTTTGACCTGTTTTGGTATTCTAGCTCTCTGCTTCCTTTCCTTATCCTGTTCACCAGTAACCTGTTTTACATCATTGCCTGCATTATACCAGCTGTCAACAGAACATGACCAAATTTCAGGCAATGGTTGCAAAAACTAGGTTTCCAATCTTATTCAATCTGCTGTATTTTCAGGCCAAAAGGAGTTTCAATATCAATCTGATCAGGTAGGGGATGTGCAGCATCAACCTCTACTAAAACTCGTGCAAAAGAGATCTTCTCATAGTGAGCTGTGATTTTGTCAGTGTACAATGGCTTACCCACTGCACTAGCCAACTTGCTCCGAACATCAATAGACCAGTAACCCACTGGAAGGCCAGGGAATCTAATCCATACAGGTACAGTGCTGAGTACATCATTTTGAAACGAAAAATCAACCTCCTTCAATACCATAGGTTTGTTTCTGTACGAGTATAGTCCAGATTGAATAACTAACTCTTTATCTTCTTTACTATTGAAACGAAAAATGCAATAACCTTCAGCATGCATCAGTATCTAAGGTTTGGACACGAAATTCCAGACATGCATCACAAAATTCTCCATCAATTTAGCATTAGGATTGTCGCCAATTACATATCCAATTAATGCATTAGCCCAGTAATCCACCTGAGGCTGTAGATCCTCTACACTGATTTTTAACAACCTTCTGACCATCTCTTTCAATCGGAGGCATAAATGAGAGCGACTTACCTATTTTTGCATTTCGATTCCCTCGGACAACTTCAGCTGCAGTCGGAAGTGATTTTGCAGAATCACTAGTTTCAGAGAATTGAAGTCGTCGAGCAGTGAGGCTAGTCGGTACTTCAGCTTTGTCCGTCGGAAGTGTATTTACAGTCGCAACATCCTCTGCACGCAAATTCTCTGGCGATTGGAATTTCTGTGGAAGGAAATTTCCAAAGGTCAGAGGTTCCAATTCCTTGGTGATTCCAAGTGCAGGAGTAACAATTTGCGTGGTATTGGTCGCCAAATTCCGCCGGCGACGAGCCATCGATCAGTCACGACAGTGGTCTTACTATCATGCACCGAGCTTTGCTCGCTCTAATGCTAGAGAGAAGGCAGAGCTTCTCTCACTAGAAGCGGTTCAATTTATCAACTTCCCCTATTCGCATTTCCCATAACTAAGACGTGCAATTTTATACTTAGCCGATTTTAAACCTCATTTTTCATATTTTCTCAAACCTAAACACACTTAGGCGATTTTCCAAGAACAAGTCTTCTACCAAATCGATTGTAAGTTAGTTTTAACTCATTTCCTTCAATCATTAACATCATTTAACATGTTTTTAACTTAAAATCAAGATTTTCATGGGAGAAATTGGGTGTTTTGGGTAGAACCTAGGTTTTTTAAAAATTGGGGATTTGGACCACAATTTGAGGTCCGATTTCAAAATAAATTATATATTTGAGTTCGTAAGGGAATGGGTAATCGGTTTTTGGTTTGAACCTCGGGTTTTGACCACGTAGTCCCGGGGGTGATTTTTGACTTTTTGGGTAAAACTTTGAAAAACTCATTTTCATGCATTGGAGTTCATTCATTTAGCGTTTATTTATGTGATTAAGTAAATTATTATTAGGTACGAGCGAATTGGATGTGGAATCAAGGGATAAAGCTATAATTGAGACTTGAGCTGTGTTTAAGGTATCGAGGTAAGTGTCCGGTCTAACCTTAGCTCGAGAGACTAGTAGTTGTGTCCTATTTGCTAATTGTTTCTTGTGGAGTACGATGTATAGGCATAGTGACGAGTATCAATACATGGTGTCGTGCATGGCCGTGAGTCCTAAATTGATAAGTTTTGTGTTCTTAAATTGTCCTCTGGATGCTTTAATTGATAATTATGGATATTGTGTGAGGATTTATATTATTTTCATGGAATTTATTTCTGAATGAGTATTGGTACAAATTGAGCTGAGTAAAAGTTGAGTTAGGATTGGTTATAGCTGATTCTCCCTTGCTGGAACGTTTGTCTCGATATTGTTGATCCCTTGCCGGGAAGTACTTATATTATTTTGTTTCCTTGCCGGAAAATTGTTATATTGTTTGTTCCCTTGTTGGGATGTCCTTGTGATTTTGTATTGGCATGAAATAGGAGCGGATGGTACGCCAACCATAAGAATTTAATAAAATAGGAGCGGGTGGTACGCCTACCACAAGATTTAATGAAACGGGAGCGGGTGATATGCCTACGGCGAGATTTAATAAAATGGGAGCGGGTGGTATGCCTACCAAGACATTAAATGAAATAGGAGCGGGTGGTACGCCTACCACGAGATTTAGACATGGGAGCGGATGATATGCTTACCACGAGATTCAGTAAAATGGGAGCGGGTAGTAGGCCTACCATGAGATTTAATGACATGGGAGCGGGTAGTACGCCTACCACGAGATATAATCAAATGGGAGCGGGTGGTACGCCTACCACGAGATATGAGAAATGGGATCGGGTTGCACGCCTGCAACGAGATGAGTATTGAAAGTGAAAGCTTCCTTTATTTTCCTTATCCGTGTTAGAGTTAAACTATTGATTTCATTATTATTCTCTTGAGGTTCTGTATAATCTGCTATCCCTGAATCATGATCCCCTCCCCAGCTTTATCTTGTTTATTTTCGTTTATCTTTCTGTTTTATATATATAACTGTACATATTTATCTGGAGTCTGGTCCTAGCATCATCACTACCTCGCTGGGGTTAGGCGAGGCATTTACCACCACATGGGATCAGTTGTGCTGATACTAAACTCTACACTATGCGCAAATCCCCGAGTAGCATTGGGTCATCAACAGTAGATCGGGAGCTATCCTTCAGTGCGAGACTCTAAGGTAGACCTTCTGGCGTCTGCAGGTCAGACGTCTCTTCTATTAGTTTTTATGTTCTGTTGTCATTTGTATTCGAGACAGACTATGTTCTTTTCTTCCAAACACTTATTTGTAGTAAGACAATCCGTAGATTTTGTGACACCAGATTCTGGTTAGAGGCATGTGTTGGTCTTCAGGATATTTTCGGTTTTATATTTTATTTAAGACATCGGTTAAATTCCATATTTCGCTATTATTTAATTTTTTATTCCTGTTATTTTAATTTTGATTAAAATGAATTAAAAACAAAAAGAGTTAATAATTTCTAAGATCGTGGCTTGCCTAGCTTCTATGAGTAGGCGCCATCACGACTCCCAAGGGTGAGAAATCCGGATCGTGACAGTAATGCTTACTGCTGCTGCATTAGGTTGCATTTTAATAAATTGTGACCCACAGTGACCAGGGCTTTAACCATTGAGGTAAACTTATGTTGGGTCTGATCACATTGGTTTCCCTCAGTAGATACAAGTAAAAATCAAGAGGATAGAGAACTCTAGGTGGCTGTAGAGTGATCCATGTTACTTGTGTATTAGATTAAAAATGTCAATTTTGATTTCACCGACATGTTATTGATTTCTTTTCCCTAGCATCATAAAGCTTAATTGACCTCTTTCAGCACCAATTAATGAAACTAGAACTTGCAAAAGTTAATAGGTTAAGATTTAGAAATTTTTACCTCCTATAGTAAATGTTAATACTTTATTTATTTTAAATAAATACCATTAAATAAATAGAAAAGGGTTGAAAATGCCTCCAAACTATTGTAAAAGGTTTAAAAATACCCTTCATCCACCTATTGATCTAAAAATACTCCTCCATTTACCTTTTTGGTTCACTTATTCCCCTTGACCGTTAGGTCAATGCTGAATTAAAAATAATTATTATTTTTTTGTAAATATTTAAAAAATATTTTACAAAATATTTTCATTTTTTAAACTAATGCACCAGTAGTTGTAAGGCCCTATGAAAAATTTCCACTTAAAACCCGAGTCTCGTAGGGCCAAGTTAGGGTCAGGTGTTAGAAAAATTTCTGAGTGTGCCATTCATATGTTGCCCACAATGGAGGCCACAGTGCGCTGGTTTGTTCAGGGCCTTAATTCTTTGACCATTGATGAAGCTTCTACGGCCGCATTGAATACTGGAATGAATTATGGGAAGATGGTAGCATTTTCTCAGGCCATAAAGAACCGTAAGTTGAAGAACAGAATGGAGAGAGAGGGTAACAGCAAGGACCGGTCTACGAGCAACATGGGGGAGTTACTAAGTGGGGGAAAATCAGCTTTTAGGGGAGGATCATCAGGGCCTTCCCAGTTTGTTGAACAGTCTTCAACCAGTGCACCGCTATTAGGGCCCAGCCAGCAGTAGTGGAGTCGTTTCATGCCCGGTCAGGCAACAGGGGATCCCATTAGCGGGATCGGTTAGGAGAGAGGTTCTAGCAACAACAGTGGTCCCCGTGCCCCAGGTGCGGGAAGATGCACTCAGGAATTGGCTATATGAAGTTACCTATATGCTATGGATGTGGGATGATGGGTCATATTCAGATACATTGTTGTGTATCCTGCTAGGGAGAGGATAGGGGCACAGCTCAGCCATCTAGTCCAGCAACCGCTACATCTTCAGCCCCTTCTCCAGATCGAGGTACCCCAGCACCTGCAAGGCATGGCGCAGCTGGGGTTAGTGCGCAGAGTTTAGGAGGACCCAGTCGATTCTATGCTATGAGTTTGTGGACAGACTAAAGATGCTTCCCCAGATTTTGTTACATGTATTCTGACTGTTCAATCTCATTATGTGTATGCCCTAATTAACCCCGGTTCCACCTTGTCCTATGTTACCTTTTTTGTTGCTATGGAATTCGGGATAGAACCAGAGAGGATGGATTGGCTTTATTCATGTTTTGCCCGAGCTTGATTGTCGGACTAGAACTATGAGGCTTGAATTTTCTAATAAGCCCGCTATTGAATGGAAAGGAAATAATGCAGTGCTTAGAGGTCAGTTTATTTCCTACTTTAAGGCCGCGAAGATGATCAAGAAGGGGTGTATCTATCAATTAGTTCGGGTTACAGACACAAATGCCGAGGAGCTTAGCCTTGAGTCTGTACCAGTTGTGAATGAATTTCCGGATGTCTTTCCTGATGAGCTCCCTGGGATTCCACCATACAGGGAGATTGATTTTGGGATCGATGTGATGCCAGTCACACAGCCTATATCGATTCCACTTTATAGAATGGTACCGGTAGAATTGAAAGAGCTAAAGGAGCAATTGATGGATTTGCTAGAGAAGGGTTTCATCCGGCCAAGTATGTCTCCATGGGGCATACCGTTCTCATTTATAAGAAGAAAAATGGATCTCTGCGTATTGACTACTGGCAACTCAACAAAGTCACAATCGAAAATAAATACCCACTACCAAGAATAGATGATGTGTTTGATCAATTTCAAGGTGCTTCATGTTTATCAAAGATTTACTTGCGGTCCGGGTATCACCAATTGAATATAAGAGAGCAAGATGATCCAAAAACAACTTTCAGAACTCGTTGTGGGCACTTTGAATTCATGGTGATGTCTTTCGGGCTAACAAATGCTCCAACAACTTTCATGGATCTTATGAATCGAGTCTTCAAGCCTTTTTTAGACTCCTTTGTGGTAGTGTTCATTGAAGATATCTTGTGTATTCCCGAAGTCGAGAGGACCATGCTTACCATCTCAGGGCAGTTCTGCAGACCTTTCAGCAACACCAATTATACGTAAAATTTTCAAAATGTGAATTTTAGCTTGAATCTGTCAAGTTCTTGGGCCATGTCATTTCTAGGGAAGGAATTATGGTTGATCCTCAAAAGATTGCAGCAATGAAGAATTGGCCTAGACCTACTACTCCAACTGAGATTCGCAGTTTCTTAGGCTTGGCTGGGTACTACAGGAGGTTTGTGGAGGGGTTTTCTACTCTTGCCTCTCCATTGACTAAATTGGCGTAGAAAGTAGTTAAATTTCAATGGTTCGATGCTTGTGAGAGGAGTTCCCAAGAATTGAAATCAATGTTGACAACAACACAGATGTTAGCCATGCTAGAGGGTACAGAGGGATTTGTGGTATATTGCGATGCTTCGATAATCGGGCTTGGTTGTGTGTTAATGCAACAAGACAAGGTTATGGCCTATGCTTCTAGGCAACTCAAGAATCATACAAAGAACTATCCAACCCATGACTTAGAGCTAGCAGCAGTAGTGTTTGCGCTAAAGAATTAGCGACATTATTTGTATGGGGGTCCATGTGGATGTGTTCACGGATCATATGAGCCTTCAATACATTTTCAAGTAGAAGGAGTTGAATCTAAGGCAAAGAAGATGGCTAGAGTTACTCAAGAACTATGACATTGTTATTCTCTACCACCCAGGAAAGGCTAATGTCATGGAAGATGCACTTAGTCTAAAGTTTATGGGGAGTTTGGCTAATTTGGAGGCACATCAGTTAGCCAAGGAGATTTACCAGTTGGCTTGTTTGGGAGTTCGCATTGATGACTCTAATGGAGGAGGGGTAATTATGCGGAACAGGGCTGAATCATCACTTATGGCGGAGCTGAAAGGAAAGCAATTCAGTGATCCATTGTTAGCACAACTGAAAGAAGGGATTCACAAACACAAGACCACAACATTTTCCCTTGGCATGGATGATGGTAACCCATAGTACCAAGACCGCTTATGTGTTCCTGATATTGATAGTCTTCGGAAAGGATCATGACAGAAGCTCACACTTCCAAGTATTCCGTTCACCCAAGTTCTACGAAAATATATCATGATCTCTAGGAGATGTATTGGTGGAATAACATGAAAAGGGATGTGGCGGATTTTGTGTCAAAATTTCCGAAGTGTCAACAAGTGAAAGCCGAACATTAAAGGCCCGGTGAATTGGCTCAAAACATAGAAACTGCAATATGGAAATGGGAAATGATTAACATGGACTTTATGGTAGGGTTGTCACGCACTCCGCGCAAGTTAGACTCAATTTGGGTGATCGTAGACCGACTGATGAAATCAACACACTTCTTGCCAGTTAAATCTATCGACACAGCGGAACATTCTGCTCAATTATATATCAGGGAAATAGTCGTGTCGCATGACACTCCAGTCTCCACCATTTCATATCGAGGGGCTCAGTTCACAGCCAACTTTTGGAAGAAGTTTCAACAAGGTTTGGGTACATACGTAAATCTTAGCACAACTTTTCATCCTCAAACGGATGGGCAAGCCAAGCGGACTATTTAGACGCTTGAAGACATGTTACGTGCTTGTGCTCTTGATTTCAAGGGTATTTTGGATGACCATTTGTCACACATAGAATTTGCTTACAAAAAAAGCTTTCATGCTAGTATTCAAATGGCACCATTCGAGGCATTGTATTGTAGGAGATATAGGTCTCCCATTGGGTGGTTCAAGGTTGGATAAGTGGAATTGATAGGACCGAACCTGGTGCATCAGGCCATGGATAAATTCAAGATCATTAAGGAAAGGTTGCAACCTGCTCAGAGTCACCAAAAGTCTTACTCGGATATTTGTCACGGAGATCTAGAGTTCAAAGAAGATAATTGGGTAATTTTTGAAGGTTTCTCCTATAAAAGGAATCATGCGATTTGGAATGAAGGGAAAATTGAGTCTGAGGTATGTTAGACCATACAGAATCATTCAGAGGATTGGTCAGGTGGCATATAAACTCGAGCTGCCACCCGAGATGTCATTGATACACCCGGTCTTTCATGTGTCTATGTTGAGAAGGGTAGTGGGAGATCCGTCCACTATTGTGCCAATTCAGACTATTGAGGTTAATGAAGAGCTTTCATACGAGGAAGTTCTAGTTGCCCTTCTTGATAGGCAAGTTCAGAAATTGAGAAATAAGGAAATTGCATCCGTGAAAGTGTTACGACGAAACCGGCAAGTTGAGGAAGACACCTGGGAAGCCGAGGATGAAATGAAAAACAAGTACCCACATTTGTTCGAATAGTCATATAATAGCTTTTATGAATTTAACTCCTATGAACTCCTATCTTTTGGTTTCATAATATAAAACTATCCCATTTTGGTTGTACATATGTTGCTTATGCGGCCATAGTTAGTATTGTACAAGTTATGTTATGTCTCATATCTAATGGAATGTGTACTTGCGGATATGATATGTTTCTGGGGCTTTCTGACAGATGGATAGGCCTAAATACAAAGGAAACTCTTGCGAAATTTTCAGGAATTTGGGGAGTTAGCTAAATTTTGAGACTGTTAATATGTTTCGGGTTGTAAAGGGCAGAAGATTGCACAAAGATTGTTAATAAGTGAACCTTGATCCTCATTCGACGACGAATGATCTTAAGTGGGGGAGAATGTAAGGCCCCGTGAAAAATTTCTACTCAAAACCTGAGTCTCATAGGGCCAATTTAAGGTCGGGTGTTAGAAATTCATAACCGGTTCAGACCCTTAGAGTTTATCACTGCATTAAAAGTCAAGAGATAATGTTTTCTAGAAAAGTGCAATTTTGCAGTCGATAATGCGATCGCATATCAGGTATGTGGATCGCATTTCTGCCACATAGCTAGTCAGTGTGTTGGTTAAATTGAGATCAAATATGCGGTCAAATATGCAATCACATAACCAAAATGCGGACCGCATAGTCGTCGCATAATTTCTTTGAGATTTTTTGAGGGGCAATTCTGCGGTGCATTATACGACTGCAGAATGGGTATGCGGACCGTATTTATGCTGTATACCCAAGCAGTGTGCCCAAGTTTTGGGGAGCATTTTCATGGTCAATTAGGCGGGCCACATGTCAACTTTGCGATCGCATATCTGACTTGGGAATTCCTATTTTCTAATTTTTAAATATGACCCCCCATCATTAAAAACATTCCAACGGACCACTTACTGTTATTTTTCACAACATAGGGAGAGAGAGAGAGAAAGAGAGAGAGAGAGTTCTAGAGTGAGAACGAGTGATCTTTATCATTCTCTCTTTAAATCCTTGCTCAAATCCTTGAAGATTGTCAATTGAAGCTACTAGGTCTTCAATCTAAGAGGTAAGAACTGTACCATTCTCAATAATTTCAAAATTTCTGCTAAAAGATGTATTTAGCAAATGGGTACATGGGTATAAGGCTAGTAATCGTGCATGCATTGGAGGTAATGATACATGGGGAGGATCAGAACTAAAAAGAAAGCAATATGGGTATAAAATGATTGAAATTTATCTAACAAAGGACCTAAGATTCACAATGCACCTTTAGTGTTTGATAATATGCCCAAATGAGCTAGAATGTCTCTAATTCTTGGTTCAATCGTAAATCTTATACAATAGATCGAAGTTCTAAGAGTTCCAGAATTTTGTAAGGAATAAGAGAAGCTACATTGAGGTATGTGTGGCTAAAACCCCCTTTTATTAGAAACTGAGCTCCGTTGACGATTTTGCAGGCATGGTAAGACTATAATTGATTGATGTATTGATTGTTATTTCACATTAATTGATTTGCAATTACATGCATACATGCAAAAGGGATGTGCCTCAATGTGAGTAATATATTATTCTTGATATTTAGAGAAGTGTGAAGAATACTAACTATGTGTTGAAAATGCTTAGGCTATAAGCAAGATTAAAACCGAAATTTGTCATGCTAACTATCTCGAAACTTACCTGTGCATGTAACTTGAATTGCTTGAATGTGACTATGATCACGAAATCGTAAGATGGATATTGAAAATAGAATAATGTGATAACGGTGTCGCTAAGTGCCAATGAAATGATATGAGCTATGTGAAACAAAGATTAAAATGAGATAATCAATGAGAAAAGAACAACATCTAGGTAAGGTGGCCTTGCCGGTCGGACCGTGATCGGACACCATACTGCACACATGGTGGTAATGTGCTAACATTGAATTCTGAAAAAAATAAATGAAATGGTGATTGTGATGTATGCCTCAAGTGAGGGAACCTAGACGATCGGGTCATGATCGAACTCCGCTCAAAATAGCGGTGATATTGAGGACAGTGAAGAACATATGAAGAAATTCCCAGACTATGTTAAGGAAATTATATGAAAGATTATATGGTTTATTTACTTGGTGATGTGGTATCCGGTTAAAACTTTTGATTTACTCTTGTGATTTTTTGTTCTTGCTTGATAGTTCTTTCTTGTAAAATGGTGTTTAGTTATACATACTAGTACTATTCCATGGTACTAACGTCCCTTTTACCGGGGGCGCTACATTTTTATATGAATGTAGGTGGTTGCATTACTGATAGTGCTGACCGCACGTAACAGTTTATCTTCTTCTCAGGTCTTGGTGAGCCGCTTCCTCCGTCATGGGGTCATATTGTGTATCTTTTTTGTTGCGGACTTCCGCTTTTAAGGTATACTGGGGCCTTATCGCGGGCATTGTCATACTTATCTTTTGTATCCTTAAAGGCTCCATAGACATATGTGTGAGTTTTATACGGTATTTGAGGAGTCTATGAATTATATTGCAATTCTAAACTCGTGTTGGCTCTAAATTGTAACTCTATGGTAATCTTGAAATCTAGCTTATCTACGGTGTAATATTGTGATTTTAAATGAACTAGCAATGTAGAACGTACTATCTTTTCCTTTCTAAGTAAATGAATGAAAACATGGTTTCTTAGTTCATGTCGAGTTGGGTAGAAAGTGTCTAATAAGGCTTTCTCAGTTTCACTCGATTAAGCGCCGGTCACGCCTCTCGAGGTTGGGACGTGACAGTAGTCCACTAATTTAGTAAAGTCTTCTTCTTCTTTTTTTCTTTAGTGCTTACAAAAAATATTCAGTTCTTAAAAAATTTTTCTTTCAGTTTTTTCAGTTTTAAACCATTTTGTTTGTAAAAAATGAAAAAATTGTAAAAATAGAAAAAATATTCTTAATATAATATTTTTGTATATTAAAAACTAAAACAATATTTTCAACAAAATATTTCATTTCTAAAATATATTTTTTCAGTGGTTTTTTTAAAAAGAAAATATTCTTTCTTTACATAAAACTGAAAAACAAAATGCTTTAAAATAACTGAAAAAAATATTTTTCAAAAACTGAACATGTTTTATAGAAAATAATTTTATTTCCAATTTTTAAAAAGGAAAATATTTTATTAAAAACTTTTTTTTTCTATTTTTAACAATTTATTTTCATTTTTTACAAAACAAATGCTTTAAGAAAGCTGAAAAAAAATATTTTTTTGTGAAAACTAAAAAAAAAATAAGAAGACTTTACTAAATTAGTAGGACTATTGGTGCACCAATTTAAAAAACAAAATTATTTTGCAAAATAATTTTTTTAAGTTTGACAAAAAAAATAATAATTATTTTTAATTTATCTTTGACCTCCAGTCAAATGGCATAAGTGAATCCAACAAGATGAAGGGTATTTACAAACCTTTTTCAATAGTTTAAGGGCATTTTGAAGCCTTTTCCATTTAAAAAAATTATATTTTATAGATACCTTTTAATTTATAGCAATATATCTAATTTTGGTTACCTTCTACCCTTATGCCACTAAATACGCTATTCATTTACACTATTTTCTTTCTCTATTTATTTTGATTTATTCCATGCTCTTCCCCCATTTCCTGAAAACACGATGATAAATATTGAAATTCCTCTCACCCACATCACCTAGCATTAGTCAGAAACAATGATTTTGCCTGGAAAACCACGAAGACTTCTCTAACTTTTCCCCTCAATTTTACTCAATCCAAATAGAATCCAAAGAAGATGAAGCCTCCGATCAGCGCGCACAACACAACAACTCCACGGACCTTTCTCAACTTCCGTCATCTTCAAGATACTAAAATCGGGGAATTTCTTTGGATTAGAGCAGCAGTAAGTGATTGAGGTGATAACCCGAATCTTATGAGCAAATAAGCAGATGATTTTCATTTGATTAAGTCCGGAATTGAATTAAATTTCCTAAAACCCTAAAACCTTTTAAGGAACACAGGTCGGTCAGAGTGTCAAGAGACAATATTCAGGGTTTTTGCTCGACGAGCGATTCTTCGGAAATTAGGGTTTGATCTTATATGGCGGAGTTTGGGGCTGAGCAACTTGATTTTCTGTTAATATATTTCATTATATTTTCAACGTATCAAACTGTATTTTCATGTATTTCATTGTATTCGTTGCCTTTTTTTTCATTGTAATTCAATTTATCTCGCTGTATTTCATGTATTTCATTGTATTCACTGTCATTTTTTTCATTGTATTTCAATGTATCCCACTGCATTCTATGTATTTTATTGTATTCACTGTCTATCTATATGTCATGAATATATTCATATGTTTTTTAAATTAATATAATTTATGTATTCAGATGTATTATATAATTTCAAGATTGTTATATTTTTAGTGTATTTTTCGGTTGAGAATCTTTTTTTGTAACTGGAAATATAAAATTTGTGTGTTATATTTGAGTTTTTTGAGTTATATTAGGAGTCTATTATGTTAACTGATTCGCTTTTCATTTAAAAACAATGTAATCCTCTATTTCACATCAGAATACAGTCGAATACATAACATGTTCCATTGTAATCCCATGTTTCTCGCCATGAATATAATCGAATACAATAACTGATTAGCTGAACTTCACTGATTCGCGCCTATTTTTGCTACTTTATTCATGAATACAGTAGCTTAAATACATCTAATATCGTGCCCCTTTTTTTCTCCGCCTTTGATGGGGAAGTCCGAGTATCGACATTCATGGGGTGTAATGACTCATTTCCTTTTAAGAATTGGGTATTTGAAGAGTCGCCACCTAACGGATTATGGTGCGTTAGGGCACCTAGAGCTATTAACTCTTGGGTTGGTTTGCATTACCAGAGATTAGGGTAAGGGCTTGAAGTAAACTCGAGGGGAAGGTGTTAGGCACCCCTCTTGGTCAACAACCGTAGGCCCCGATCGAACTTATATAACAAAGTAGTACGTTACAAGTAAACATTTGAATCAAATAGGTTGCAAGTAAAGCACGCCAATATAGCTGAAGTAGTAAGATAAAGGTTTGAATAAGTTATAAAATAAAGGTTTAAATAAAGAAGGAATCTGGTAAAGGGGGTCCTAGGTTGGTTATCCTATAGGATCACCCCACATAATGTCCGGTAAACACTCTTCAATGAGGGGCTATAGGTGACATTAGCGCGTAGTCATCCTATCCCATATCTACCCTTCCCATCCCCTTATTAGTCATGCAAATCGAGTGTTATTACTATTGCGTGCTGTTACCCGTCCCTTCTTAATGGTCCTAGAGTGAGTTAGGACCTCTACCTATAGGTAGTTCTAGACGTACCCCTAAGGTTTTAAAAGGCATAAATTCTAAAGCGGCAGTTAAAAGCACTTAGGAGTTTCAACACATAAAGGGAGCAATTAGATGCTCAGAATTTCCTTATGAAACGAACACATAAGCAGCACGACTCAAGCACAGTTAAGGTCTTTTATTAGACAATTTCCTAAAGCAGGATATCTAACTAAATATGCCGAAATCGACAACTTATTATTTAGAAACTAAGGAGTAGTGATCCTAGAAGTTGCCTATGGATTCTTTTAAAATCTTGTTAGGATCAGAAAACATTAAGCGATAGAGAAAGTTTTGGAGATGCAATTTTGAAAATGCCCTAAGGGCTTGCCTATATGCGTAGTACTAGTGTCTATATTAATGCTGAAACAAAGCAGGTTTTGAAATAGAATCACTTTAATACCTCAAGACATGATATCTATTAAGATTGAGGCAGTTTGAAAGAACTTATTTCAGGGAATACTTAATACTTATTAAAAACTAATTTAGAAATAAACTAGGCGTGATCAAGTTAATTAATATGGACTAAGCTAGATTGAAAGGCAGAATTTCGATTATGGTTCCCAATAGGCATGATATCTATGTTTGACACTGATTTTAAAAGTATGCAGGTTGGAAAACATACATAAATACTCGTTGTACCAGAATATGATTTAAATCCTATAGGCATGACATCTAATGTTAATCTGATCGAGGGCATGATTATTTGGAACCTATAGGCATGGTTTCTAAACATGACAGTATGTAAAATCTTACAAACATGGTTTCTACTTGGTGAGGCACTCAAATTTAATCAGGAAGTCCTAGGAGCATGATTTCTACTTAGTAGAACAAACAGATTTAAAAGCGAAGTCTTATGAGCATGATTTCTACCAAAATTACCCCATAAAACATGAATCTACCCACCCTTTTACCTAAATACCCCAATACCTATTTACAAATTATTACAGTCCAATGAATGAATTACATAAGTAAAACTAGAAAATGAAGAAGCTATTCTAGAGGGAGCCTCCGATTAGGACCAAATTTCCCAAAGCCTCCAATAGCCTCATATGCCTAATTCCATAGAAAAAATCAGAGTCTAGGTACATCAAAGTTCCCTAAGGATCTCAAATATCCCGGACAATGCTTATACCTAGACTTAGTAACCAAGAATTAAACAAGTGCAGTGTGGAAATTCCAGCCTCAGCATGTCGGAGTTCAAAGGCAAAAGGATCCTAAGGAAGTACACATACTGGAGCGGGTAGAAATCATTGACTAAGAGTAGAATGAAAGTGATTTATACAATTTGAAAGGTTTTAGCAAAAGACTGTATTAAAACAAAGTCTGTTTTGAATGTAATTTAGTAAAGTAATAGAGTCTGTTTGAAAAAAAAAGAGATTGGAGTAGTTAAAAAATACCAAACACCTTAGGGTAGGTTAATACACATCCATGAGTCACATCATCAAGGCAGATTTGGTGGTCACAAACAGGGGTAAAGGGGGTTTGAGAATACATAGGACACATAGTTAAGCAAATACCTGGGAATTAAAATAGTCATGACCAGAAACAGCTAACTAGACATAGTCACACAATTAGACATAAAGAACAGAGTCACATACGAGGGAATAGGGATTTGAGGAATTCATGGTGGTAAACATATAACAAGTAAGAGATGATTGGTAGGGCATACTCAGAAACATACATAAGGGGAAATATACTGATCTCAAGAGAGGGGAATACATGATAACATGCTAATAATCTAACCCTTAACTAAAAGTTTCACAACAAAATCACAAATAGAAGTAAACTAGGAACAAAATGAACTGAAGAAACAAGAGAATCATATTGTGATTGGAACTTTAAATTTAAATTAGAACATACCAGTGAAGAGGATAATTAGAAGAATGAAAGAGCAAGAGAATACAAATGGTTAGCATATATATATATATATATATATATAATAGTTTGAAACTAGGTAGAATAATAAGGTAAGAATCAAAGTCAAGTAGTAATTATTGAACTAGGTATCAATTAGTATAAAATTAGTAGAAGTACTCTCTTAATTAAGGGAGTTAATTTCAAACCATAAAGACAAATAAGGAAAAAGATCATGTAAGATTGGAATATAACACACAAGGAAATAGTTTCAACATAGTGAAAGTATAAAACATGTGATTAAGGCTAAGTACATAATATCCCAATTAAGGAAACATTATAAGAGTCGTTCGAAAATATAGTTGACCATAAAATAAGGCAAAAAAATTATTGAGAGGTTGAAAATCGGTATATAATATCACAAGAGATTAGAAGGATATCAATCATAGGGAATCAAAGACTCCGATGGACAATAGCATTGATTTAGGGGAAATTACTATAAATTTCTATGAACAAACAGAATAAACACACAATAGGCAAGAAGCGGCAAAGTCAGAAACCCTAATAGCATAGTAGGGTAAAATAACACAAAACCAGGGATTCGCATAGAACATACCACTGATTAGAGAAGTTAAAAAAATAAATATAGTATATGCCGGAAAAGGGAAATTAGAAACCCTAATGGACATAGTAGGATAAAAAATAACACAAAACTCAGCGATTCATGAGAAACAAGCAAGCATATAGTTTAGACGAACAAATCATCAAATACGAACTCAGAACCCAAGGTTAATACCAAGACTAGGGATTTAATATTGAAGAGTTTAAAAAGGAGTAGAAACATAGAATCAATCGAGATATCCAAAGGATAGAGGTTTAAACATAAAGAAAAATTGGTTTAAACAAGTGTAGAAAACGTTTCGAAAAACCCTAACTTTAAAGAAAGTAAAAACAGCTTAAAGTTGATGATTTTTCAATAGAGGTTTGAGAATAGTGTAAACATAGATGAAACAGTCTCGGATCAATAAAAATAGCACAGATCTAAGAGATACAAATAAAAGTTAGGGTTTCAACGGAAACCCAAATAGAGATAGAAGAACATGCTTATAATTTCAAAGATCGTAACAAATATAGCGTAACTTTGCTCAAAATCACACGGGAGTAACCATGAACAACCAAAATAGTAACCCTAGATACAAGTACGTGTAGCCTACCCTTTAAGGCCTCAAAGAGGATGAGCAAGCCGATGGAGGAACCATTGGAGGCTTGGGGTTGAAAGGTGGTCGCTGGAGAAAACCGGAGAGGGAGGCAACAATTGAAGAGGGATTAGGGTTAGGTTGAGAGAAGAGAGGAGACGAGGGCATCTGAAAGCAGCGGCCCGTGAGGAATGGCTACGGTTAGGGTGGTCTAAGGAATTAAAAAAAGAAATGGGTCGTATGGACCGTTAATTTGGAAGATCAACGGTCAGGATTTGACTGGGTAGATGGGTTGTGGGTTTGGGTGGGTATATATAGGATCTGTGTCAGGTTGATTGGGTATGAAATTGGGTTGGGTAATGGGTTTAATTTGAGCTTTAATTGAAAGCCAAATCTGGCTATAAATTAAATAGATAGTTTTCCCTACTTAATTTATAATAAATAATAAATAGTTTTCTAAGAATAATTTTCTATAGAAAAATGATTTGAAATATGTAATTATTATTTTAAAAGTATAGGAACTAATTTTATGCACATAAAATGTAACTATACACTAAATGGCTAACATTATAATTATATGCAATTTAACTTAAAAAATACCAAATGCAATTATAAAAATACATAAAAACTATATTAACTATACGGAGGAATGATTAAAATTAATGATTTTTGCCTATGTGAGCACGTGATTTTTGCCGCGCTTAAATTACTCCTATAGAATTGATTAAAATTAAAATTTTCTTTTAATATTTGAATTTTTAGGAATTAATTGTATGGTTTTGTGTTTTGTTTACATTTCATGTGCATTTTTAGTTGTCATAAAAAATGAAAAATTACAAAATAGCATGCATTTATGACCCAATTCTAGGTTTTTAGATTAATTAAGCATCCTTGAAAACAAGAAAAAAATAACAAAAATAATCCTTTTACATTTTTGTTCCTTTAATTTCACTTTTGTTTATTTCTCCTCTTAGAATTAGTTAACTTTAGGAAATTTAACTAGTTTCATTTTAGAATTAAATAAGGTTTTGGCTACTTTTAATTTTGCATTTAATAAAATCCATTTTTAAAAAAATAAGAAAATAAATAAGAAGAAATTGAAAAGAAGAAAAGGAAACTAACAAAAGAAAATGATTAATTGAATTAAAACAAGAGAAGAGTAAATCAATCCATCAGTTCTTGGCCAAAATCGAGCCCAAATACCCCTCAAACCCACTTCAAAATCGGCCCAAAGCACTCTTTTACCCGGTCCAATCTTCCGGTCCCCTAAGACCACTCAAACGACGTAGTATCATGCAAATACTACGTCGTTTTGAAATCTTTAGGTTAAAATCAATCTCGCATGTTCCTTTTATCATCTAACGACCCATAATTCTTCTTAATTTTTAATAAAATTGTCTGAAAATTTGAATACCCTAAAGACAAACTCCTCTTTTCCTCGTACCTACTGTCTCTCGCCTGCTCCACCTTACGCCGCATCCGTAAATTGCCTCATGGCGGCGGCCGGTCTCCAAACTCGCCCAAATTTATACCCTCGAATCCCCCCTCCTCTTTCCAATGCCCCAACATTTTCCTTCAACTCCTAGCCCAACTCTTTGAATATCCAAAAATAGTGACGCCGCCTCCGCCGCCCATAGCGGCGTCACCACCAAACGGCCCCAAATTAACACCATTCACTCTCCTCATGCCCCTATTCCAAAATCCTTGGCTATTTCCTCTCGAATCCTCCCGCATGTTCTCGAATTTCAAATCAAAGAAGCGGAAGAGCCCTAGGATTCCACTGAGTAAGTTTTCTTTGTTTCTCTTCATTTTTCAAATTAGTTGCTTCTTCACGTTGGTCACTTCTTCCTGAGTAATCAATTTAGGGTTTGATTTTTATCAATTCGTTTGAATCAATGTTTGAGTGTGTTGGTCTATTTCTTATTTGTTTTTTTCTCTTTTTATCAATAGTAATAGTTTGTTTGTTTGTTAATTTAGTTATGATTGAGTTCTTTAAATTTAGGGTTAAGCATGTTCAGAGTTTAGTTTAAATTTTTGCTATTTCGGTTAGTGTTCTTCAGGTTAATTGATATAGTTCTAAGTCTTCATGTGCGATTTTAGTCTGTTCTAATAGGTTTGATTTTATGTTTAATTCAGTTAATCGATCCCTAATTGTTTACTGCAATTTGATTTAGTTAATTTGCCCTGTTTTATTTTAGGTTGTAAACATTTAATTTTAGCCTTGATTGTTTAACCCTAGTCAAGTGGATTGTTTGGTTATAGCTGATAGTCTTTAATTAGGGTAAAAGAGGGAGAAGTTTAGTTTAGTACTAGGTTGGTGATTTCAAAACAAGTTCACGGGTAGTTTGGGTATTCAAGTTCGGATAGGAATGCTGTAGTTTAAACTAGAATCTTCTAGGACCTTCTAAAATAGGGACTTAATTCTAATTTCAGAAGTTTAGGGCAGTAACTTGAGAAACAAGTCAAAAAATGAAGGTTTAGTGAATAAAACTAAAAAATAAAAGAGGGACTAGGGGTGTAAAGCTGAAAATCCGAGAGAATCCCCAAGTTTGCCGAAAAAAGGCATGCATTCTGCCTTCATTCAGGGGGAGCTGAACATCTGAAAAATTTCCAAAATTTCCAATATCTAAAATTCCCCCCAAAACAGTTTATGCAAGTTCCAACATCCAAATTTGAATTTTAAATCCAAAGAAGATCAAAATCTAAACTCTTAGAGTCCAAAAACTTCAGTTAGATCTTAGTTTCTTCAACAAAAAGAACACTAAAAACAAAAGGAAAAGCCAATAGAAAACTCCAAACAAAAAAAAACACTGTTATTTTGAGATCCCTAGGTCAATTTTGAGTTTTAGTTGTTGATTTTCATCTCCTAGCTCAATTTCTAGTCACTGAAGTTTCAGGAGGAATTTGGATCCGGTTTTGAGTGTATTTAAGATGTTTTGGGTAATTTATTGGTTGAAATTGGTAGTGGGTCAGTTGATTTGCTGCTGGGTTTATGAACTAATTCCTTGCTGCTGTGATTTGCTCCTGCTAATTACTCAAACTGCTGCTGACTTTCTTCTTCTCCTCTATTTCATTATACTCCAGGTACACACTTGAACTCGAATTGATGTAGCTTTGAGATGGAAATGAAATGAAATGCTCATAAGTTTTCTCATTGAATTGTGCCTGTTCGGACAGTTATATATCCATAGTTGAATAGACATTAAATGATATGTAATTGTTTAATATAGTCTAATTTTGATTTGTATTTACATAAACCCTGGACTGTGTAATTGGACCGAATAACTGGATTGTTTGAGTTTCCTTGGCTGATGATTTTGGTCTAGTGTTAGCCTTAGCAAAACATAGCTTGGTCTCATGTATTAGTTCATCTTTTTTAGTAGAAATTGTTACAAGTCTGAAACTAATTCTAAAACCATAAACATGCTTTTGTGATTGATAATCGGATATTCAAATTGTCATGGAAGTTAGCAGAAATATTAGTTTTAGTATGTTTAGTTCATGTATAGTTGTCATATCCATATACAAGTCGAGTTCAGAATGAGCTACTGATTCGAAGCTGGATTTAAAATGAACTTCTCATTCATGTTAGTATTAAATCAAACATGCTTTATAGTTCAAGTGCATAAATAATTTAGTTGTCTGTATAAAGGGTTAAGTCACACGTAAAGGCCATGGAACGTGTTGCTTGAAACTAATTTGGTTTTGACATCTCAAAGTTTTCTTTGGATTGTCATTTATTTGCTGATAAAACAAGGGCTATCTAAAGAGAATTAAACTTTGGAAGTAAATCAGTCTTCTATCCGAATAGTTGTGAATTAAAATCAACAGCTGAAGACCCATTCAGAGGTCAATATTTGGTTGTGGGCTCAGGTAGGCCAAAACTTGGCAGCCTCCTATATGAATAAAGTTGGGCCTAAAATTTATTGTCTAAATTCCCAACACGAATATGATCATATTTCTACATTATTGGACAGACTTTGGAGGCCCAAAAGAATGCTGAAGACTTAAAGTCACATTAAGGTTGTAGGATCAATTTTATGACATAGGCTTTGGGCCTTCTAGTTAAATAGCGTGCTTGAATTAAGAGGTTTGCCTCTTGTTCAGTGGACTTGAATAGGAAGTCCAAATTCCTTGGTCACTTTAAATAATAGCATTAATAATATTAATTTATTAGGATCCTTTTAGAGACAGATTCAATAGAAAATCATAGTTTGGTTTAAGGATATCTTTAGAATAAACGAGGTGCGTCCCGCCAAACAAATATGCATAAATTGCGGGGCCCTCTTTGATTGTTTATATTAAAATACATAGAATTTGGGACGTGCCATTTGGTGAATTTTCATGGCCTCCCGCAAAGTTAATAACACGCTAGTCGCTTTAGGCGCGTTCTTTAATAATTTTACCTTCCCAAATCGGGTGTGCATTTCATGTGACCCAAATCCAAATCCCAAAACGTTGAATAAAATGTTTCGAGGATCCGGGTGAATTTCATGCGACGTGATCCAAAAACAAGTTTTAAACGACGTTCAATTTTCTAAAACTTATTGATTAAAAGGAGTAAATAACTTCAAAATTGCACTATTGGATAACATGTATTAAAATCATATTTGAGCCAATTGTAATAGTTTAAACGACCTTACTAGAACTACGGAATCCGGGGGTGCCTAACACCTTCCCTCGGGTCAACATAATTCCGTACTCAAGAATTTCTGGTTCGCAGACTCCATTTGGGAATTCGAAAAGTTTTCTCGATTTGGGATTCAAAACAAACCAGTGGCTTGGGATACCAACAGCCAAGCCATCCCAAGTGGCGACTCTAAATAAATAAATAATCCCATTTTGAATAATGTCACTTAAATATGAAAAACTCCCATATACATTATTCCTCGGGGTAGGTGTGTATAAAGGAGGTGTGACACCCTAAAATATCCTCCCACGTTTTGTTTTAGTAAAAATTTATAGACATGGTAGAGTAATTATCTTCAAAGAATATAAATTGTTAGAATGAGATGGGAGGATAATAATCTAGCACCATGAGTAAAATTATGCTAAAAATGTATACAACTCATTAAACCCCAAACTATACTATCGAAACCAAATCAATTATGGTTGAGTTTTCTTTTTCCAACACCAAATCAATCAATCATAGTCAGTTTTTTTCTCGATTTGACTCGGATTATCGAGTTGGTATGGTTTGTCAGTTTTCTTTGTACACCCCTACTTAGGATATGATTTGCACCCTTGTTAATGCGGAAAAGGGTTAAAAATATCTCTATTCTATTGGATATTATTTACAGTTGTCATCCGTCGTAGTATTTAATTAATTTAGCCCCTACTTCTAAATATTGGTCATATATATCTATCAGTTAATAGATGGGACATGTGGCATGCTTATAAACTATTTTAACCCATATTTTAACGTTAATCTGTCCTTTTCCCCGTACGACGTACCCAAGCGCTTATACCCGAATCAGAGACAAACGAATTGAGTCATGAGGCAAGATTTAAATCTTGATTTTCTATCAATCATGCCGGAACCCCACTTGAACAGAGCATACTATGGCCTCAATTCCATAGCCGTCCAAAACATACCATGATAGATGTCACAAAGCATGTTTTATGTCACACAAAAATAGCCCGTGCGGCAGCCAAATGTCACATTTGACTTCAGCCTGCTCCAACACTTAGTCAAAATTACAACAACTTCGGACTTAGAATATTTTAGACAGCTTTCAACGTAGTAAGTTTAGGACTGATTTTAGACAACGAAAATAAGTAAAGGCAACAGAAAATTTAGATGAACACAAGACACAATATACATGGAACTCTTTTCCCAACTTTGTATTAAACTCGATCATAGAAAGAAATTCAAACTCAAAGTACAATGCCATGTACAAGAAGATCACTCTTAACCCTCACAAGACTACTCTTAGTCTTAGGTGTTTTCACTTTTAAAAACTAGACTTAGGAGTCTTTCCTAACTCAATGTGTACTCTTACACGTTTTTCACTTTTGCCATAAACATAAAGGGTGCTGCCCATTTATAACACATGAATTAGCCCCAATTTCTTACATTAGTTGTCTTAGGCTTAGACACTTTTCCCACATAGTCCACTATTTTAGCCTAATATAGTTGACAACCCCCAACTACTAGGAACATGTAAAGATCAAGCCAATAATAATGGCAACATGGCCAAAAAAGTACCAACTGTCATCTACCAGCATTTTGAACAAAGCCAACTGCTGCCTATGTGTACATCATGTGCTATAATCGCTCTTGACTTGGTCAAAGTTTGGTGCGCATGTTCGTGCCTTAGCTTGAATTAGGGCCAAGCCATTGTATCCAGCTGCATTGTGCCACATTTTGCCTATGCCATTGCCCACGAATATGGCTCTTTTCCACGTCCCAATGTCATCACAAGTCTGTCCCGCGCATTACCTTCCGTTGCACTTGAGCCTGCCTTTGCCACTTCGTTTTTGCCTTGCCTTGGCATCACTGCCTCATACCTTGATGCCTTTACCATGATTAAGTGTCACCGTCAGCTTGCAACTCACTGTCAAGACCTTGCCAAGTCGTCTATCCTCCGTCAAAGCCTTGGCCATGACTTACCCAGTTCCCTTTTTGCATTGGTGCTACTCGTGTCTCTTGCTTTGCAACACTTTTACTGTCTTATGACAACGCTCTTGTTCTCAAGTCAAGCTTAAAGTGGCGGACGTCTAACAATAATCTAACTTAAGTTGCGGTTCTTAAATTATTGGATACACAGACTTATTCGTAAAAAGGAAGCATATGAAAGGGCAAAAGTAAACAGAAAATGAATAAAAAAAAAAAAACTGAACACATTTGACTGTGATAATAGTGACCATTAACTATAATGACTTGACCACTTGTTCGTTCTGATAACAAATGCACTGCAGTTTGCATTCGAAGGTCCCTTTGAAGTCTAATGATACAACATCTTTTGCTACTACTCTAAAGAGAAGGCAATACCATCTTGACTGGTGATTTTGCTTCTGCTATGGTAGTTTTCGTGATCTAGGGTCTCTAATTTAGATTAAGGCCACGAAAATTAGCACTTGGTAGTGTATGTACTTTAGGGCCGGGGTTTCTGATTTGGAAATAAGGGGTTGGATACGGATAAAGGGCAAGATTAAAGTAAAAATGTGGGTTGAGCATTAAAATGACTTACAAACTTGCCATGTGTCTCCTAGGAGGACACTAGGGGCTAAATTAACCAAATAGTATAACGTATAACTATAAATAATATTCAATAGTAAAAGGATATTTTTGATCACTTTTTCGTTGTTAAGACCATTTCCAAGGTTGCATCAAATATTACACCAAATTCAAGTTTGGTGCAAAATTTGGTATTTTTTTGCTCTAATGGAACACGAATATGGTATTATGTAATATTTATTTAATTTTCTTTTATCAATGATTTCACTTTTTGTTGATTTATTCTTTAAAATTGTTTTGCACTAAATGATTATATAAGTGGTGAATGTGAAATATATATGATAAATATGAAAAAAATAATATTTATTTGAAGAAAATAAAAAATGAAAAATAAATAGAAGAATATAATATAGAAGAGAGAAAAAATATTATTTTTTTATTAAAAAATAATGTAATAGTTGAAGTAAATTTGAAGTTACATCATTTTAATGTAAAATTTGATGTTAGGGTTGAAGACGGCCTAATATATGATTCCCGTCACTTCCCAGTTTCAATGATTAGAAACATCTTTACCAAAAAGTGTAAGGATATAAAGATCACCAGTTAAATGGATTAAGCCACCTAAACATTGATGGATGTAGTAAAGGAAACCCTGGTCTGGCAGGAGATGATGCCTCAAAAATCAGTTAGGATGGTAGTTCATCCTCAAAACTGTATGTACCATATGGCACCATTTTATTTGTTTTTTGGAGGGTGCTTTTCATCTTTACTTTTCCTTATTAATATACAGGTTGAGGTAAGTGCCAAATCTGACATCATAATGGGGATATTAATTTTTTTTTTTTAAAAAAAAGGCAAAAATGGAGAAAGGAATTGATGAATTTAGATCATCACTACTGCAGCTCTCTCATTTATATCAATTTTGTTGGAAGATAATCCCGTCTGAAATTCCATATTAATTTCCGGAAATTTGATTGCCCTTTTTCTTAAATACCGTAGTGTATTTTATTTATCCCAAATTGAATATGAATTTGACATACCTTTATTAACAACATTTGGATAAGAGCATATCAAATGATAACTAACAACAATTTAGTCTAACATGAGTGAGCATCTCTCACTTGTATTTTGGCAGCTCTCATTATTCTGATGTTTATCGTCTTTATTTTACACGTGGTGTTCAAGATAAATCTTTCTTTAAAAAAAGCAGTCTGATCCACTAAACTTTCGTTATACCCTGATTTCGGAAAAAGATTGGATCACAAAATCTATTATACGGACCTTATCTTGTATTTTTACAGCCTCTTGCTACCTATTTAATATAGGGTATATAAGCAGATTTCCAAGTCAATGGATGTGTAATTAATCCATTATAAAGATTAGTATGTATTTAATAAGTTACACAGAAAAGTTTTCATATAGTATAGTATATAATTTGAGCCAAAAGTGTGCTAATGATGTACACAGTGCCGCCAATGTAGATCTACCACTGGTTACTTAATTGGTTAACATTTTAAAGGTGCTCCTATTTTCTTTCACAACAACCTATTTTCTACGGTAACTCAACTCTCCTCCCTCCCTTCATCATTTTCTTCTTGTTCCTTTCAATTTTTGTATGTAAAGCTTCATTCATTCCTCCTCTTTACCATTATCTGATCTCAAAACATCAAAAAAATGGAGCCTACATTCCTTTGTTTCTTCTTTCTCTTCACCCTCACTTCATCACAATCCATTGATTCATCACCAAACATGCAGCCTACAGCTTCTTCTCCAAAACCAAAAGTAAACTCAATAATTACTCATTCTTCATACCCTCCTGGATATGAACACTCAGCAATATCTCCGTCATCAGAAACAGAATCACTTAATTCTGGCATCTCTTTTCCTCCTTCAGATGCTCCTTCACCCTCACCATCTAAATCAGAATCGGAATCGGAATTAGAATCAGAATCGTTTTCCTTTGAACCATCAGAATCTTCTTCCATTTCCACCGATTCTATTTCCTCCAGTGATCAAGCAGCCGCCTCCGGTCTATCTTCTTCTCTTATGTCCAATACTCAAAACGACGACGGTGCAAGTGCTAATCATGATACTACTATAAAGAAAATATGCGACAATACAGACTACCCTGATCTTTGCACCCTAACTGTTGGTCCATTTATGCGTGGAAGTGCTGTGAATGTGCAAAAAGCACTTGAAGTAGCTATGAAGGCAAGCGATCAGTTTGCGAAATTGGGATTTGCGGCTGTGAAAAGAGCTTCTGAATCCCCTGCTACTCCTCCTAACACTAAGAAAATGCTTAAAACTTGCCTGGATAGTTGGGATACTGTGTTGTACAATTACGAGCAAGCTATTGAGGCTCTGCGTATTCATGACAGTGGACGTATGAGCACTATGCTCAGTGCTGCTATTACTGATATTTCAGATTGTGAAGATGCTTTTGAAGGTGTGATTTCTCCTTTGATTCAGTATGGTGAAAAGATGATCAAAATGACTAGTATTTGCCTAGCCATTGTTTCACAAATCGCGAGTTAGATCACTAATTTTTTCTTGCCATTGTTTCACAACACACAATTCATAGGAACAGCCGCTTTGCAGAAATATAAGGGAACCTATTCTTGCATTAGTTTGTGCGCCATAACAACACAAGTTAGTGCTTTTGTAACTTTAGCTCCATAATAACATTCCATATGATCATGTCATACTTCCGTATAGGAATTCAATCATTTTAATTCATTTGTGTTATTGTGTCTAAACATTTTGTACATGAGTTTTCCCCTCGGTGTCCGGTACCCATATCCGGATCCGACAAAATTCGAATTCGCGCCGGAAAATTTCACATTGGGGATAAAGTGTTCCCTAACAAAGACGACTTCATATCTAGGGCTTCGAACCCGAAACCTTTAATTAAGGATAAAAGAATAATTGCCACTCTACCACAATCCTTGTTGGTTGCTCTAATTTAGTTAGTGATATACAAAACAACACAACACTAGAGATATTACATAAAATCTAACAGAATAAGAAAGATAGTTATATTTGAGGGGAGCAATATAGAGAGTTAACGAGTCCCATTATTCCCAAATTACTTAATTTTAAATGTAAAGCAATATATAGCTACAGTTAGAACTTTTTATAACAACATATCACTTTACTATAAAAATTAAGTTTTTTCTAGAACCAACATATTATTTCAGACAAATACCCACTACCCGGAAATAATGGAACTTCTCATCACACTTAGCTCTAGCTTTTTGTTCCCGTCGTCAATGCCTCACAAAAATGAAATAAAGACCACTACTCTAGTAGTATTTTATTATCTAAAATATTTTTTTACGAAAGTTTTAATTTGGTGATGTGGAACATTGATTCTTCATTCAAGAAATAAATTTAATTTACACTATACTGATGCCACTAGAAGCAAATTCGAGAGAGCAAATTAAAGGACGCAACTTTTTCCAACAATACAGTTTAAAAATATTAATTTCTTTCTCTTTTTATTTAATTTTTAAATAGGATATTAAAGTTATTTAGAAGGGAATTTTAATAATTTGACTTTTAACTTTTAAGATTTCCAACTTTTATAAAACTAACTAATTTCTGTAAATACGTTGCACGTTTATCTTCGGCTTTTATTATAAAAATTATATTGCAAAATAGTGAACTAAAGAGGTACGTTAAAAGATATATCACTTTAGAAAATATTCGTGGTTACCAAAGCAAGGAGAGCAAATATCTTCCTAAACTATTTATTTTTTAATGTCCAAATTCAAATTATTTACTACTCTTATCCATGCGTCCCAAATTATTTACCTGATTTTTATATAAAATCTCCAACAAGTGCAGTAAAAAAAAAAAAGAAATAGCAAAGAAAATGATAGCCATGGATGCGGAAGAAGAAACACAATAACCCCAGCTAGTTCTTGCAGACAAACTCTTCCTTTTGACACACCCAAATGTCAATAACTTGGATAAAGTTTGCCTCCATGAAGAAGACTTGGACAAACTCTTCCATTTCCCTTGTATCCTTCTTTATTAAGAAATTTAATTTGATTATCTGAGAAGTTGAACTCTGGTTAGTTTTAATTCTGCTCCACTTTTTCTTGATTGTTTTTTTTATAGCTCTTGCTTTTGCCCTGGCCCTTGAATTTAAAATATTTATTTTGAAGATTTCTTGTTTGATTCAAAGTGGGTGTTGTTAAATGTTGCTTATAGTACCTTTTAGAAGTTCATACTTAAATTTGATAGTGTTTGAAGCCGATTTGAGGTGATTGAGATTGAATTTTTCAGTTGAAAATTAAGGAAGAACACAACTACAATATACCGTTATAGTATACAATATGTTATTGCTATACCGCAACAGTATATTAGTATATAATATATTGATATAGTATACTGTAATAATATGCAATATACTATAATAGTATGCTGTAATAGTATACCATATACTATAATAGTATGCTTATTACACGTAAATTCACTTGTCTTTTTTCTTTTAATTTACTTTTAGCATTTATCCAACGTGAGATTGAAAATGCAAAAAAAAAAAAAAAATATTATAGTATGATATATAATGTAACAGTATATTCATACAATTAGATCCTATTAAAAAATTTTAAAATTTTTATTGACCACTGATATTATTTCAGTTTAATAATTGAATTAAATTTTTTAAACTCCTTGCGTACAATTGTATATCTTGTTGGTATAGCTATATACTATACTGGTATCATATGTTAGTTATTTTTTTTTGTTGTATTAGCTACATTTAATTGGTACATAATTTGATTTTTCTCTAGTAATAGTATAAAAAAGAATAATAAAAAATAATAAAAACAACAAATAAAATTAGATTATAAAGAGAAAAGAATATAAAAAAAAGAAGTTAAATAAAATTAGAAAAGAAAAAAAGAAAAAAGAAGAAGAAAGCGGGAAAAAAAAAGAAGAGAAAAGAACAAAATGAAAGAAGCATAGAAATAAAAAAAAATTGAAGAATAAAGAAAAATTCCCCACAAGAACTATTATAGGTAGGATATATAATTAGTTTATGGGTAAAAAAATAAATGGATAGACAATGATAAATTTATTTTTATGAATAACTATGTCAAAATCCCCAATTTTATGCAAATTTTCAACTTAAAATAGAGTTACAATTAATATGGAATACCTATTTTCATGGTTTTTGTTATTTATCTCTTTGTATTTTTGTAGAGGTTGTAGACATTGTAATGAGTTCTATTCAATAAATTTAGAAAAAGTGCTTCGATTTTTTTTCTAGACTATAATATATTCTACGAAATATATTTTTTGTATACAAATACGACTATGTGAGGTAATGTTTTTACTATAAATTACTAAATTTCTAAATAGAATTGTTGAAACCGAGGAATATTGGTTCTGCCATTATATTAAATTACTAATAATTAAATAAACTACAAAATAGAAGGAGAATATATTTGCCACCGACCAACAAATCTGTAAAGCTAATTAAGATAATATAGCTTCATAATGATATAATGAAATATGTCGAATGAATTTTCTACTCTAAATTTGATAATCGATGCATGTAAAATACATCTAATGATATTAGCAAAAACTATCCTTGCTAAAACATATAGAAGAACTATAAAATAATTGACCAAACATATAGAGTAAATATATATCTCCACAAAATCTCCAAATAAAGCACAACATCTATACATCTATTCTCGTCCAAAATTTTTAAAAGTACGTGATGATTATAGCTACTTTCATTACTGAAATACTTATTTCACAACTGAAATACATACACTTCCTATAAGGAGTAGTAGATGAACGTTGTAGATCTCTTTATTTCAGAATCTCATCAACTTTTACAAAGTTATCAGATAATCCAAGGGATAAAGAAAAATAGCATCTAAATAAATAAGAGATGCAATAATTAAATATGACGCATAGCTAAACTCTAAGGAAATTGTGCTACTGCTAACTTGCTGAAGTATATATACAACAGTGAGATCATCAGAGTTTTTATTTTCCCACCCCTTAGATAATGAAGATGATGATAATTCATTCATGTTATGACTACCATCACTGTTCATTATCTTAACCTGATAAGCAATATCAATTGCCATCAAAAGTAAGACAATATCATGTGGCATTGACACATTACACTAATGTGCCGTAGAATTTCGGCACCATTGATAAATTATATATACTTTAGTTCGTCTTTTAATGCATTTGTAGTTAAATTTTATAAAGTATTAGTTTTTTTTAGTGCATAAGACTTGAAGATCCAAATATATGAAAAAGAAGTTAAAAAGCCACAAAACAGTAGGAATGATGCAAGTATGCGATCGCAGAAGTATGATGCGGACCGCATAACCATCGCAAACTAAAGCAACTATTTTATCAAATGAAGAGAAGATGTGAGATTCATTATGCGGGTGCATAACACTTCTGTGAGCCGCGTAATGACCGCACAATTATAATTGAAGAATCTATGTAGCACTTTTGCAATGGAAAAATACACCCGTATAACTGATATGCGGATTGCACAATGCAAATGCAGTGAACTTCTGGGACTGGAGATTTGCGACTCTGCGATGAAGATGATGATTATGGTGATATGCGGTCATAGAAAGTGTTTACTGGGGCTTTTTTGTCCAATCTTGACCCCGACTTTTGGTCTATTATAAATAGCTTTACTAGGGTTTTTGTGGGTCATTAAGTCTGAAAAAGGGACAACATTAAATGTATTGAATACACCATTAATTTGAAAGCTTTTGAAGAGAGAATTTTGCATTTTTGTAAGTTTTATGTCTTTATCTATTGCTTTGCTTTCGTATTGTAGTATGAGTAGCTAGTTTTAAATACTAAGATTGTGGACCCTAAATAGGTGTAATACTAATGGGTGTTTAACATTGAAAATATATATAATAGTTGATTGATATTTATTCATTTCTTGTACTTTATTTATTGTTGGTGGGTGCAAACATTAGCTTATTCCATTTTACTCTTTTTTTACTTGGAAAAGTGGGTCAGGGTTTGATAGAAATGAATATCAAGAACTCAAGACTTTAAACATTGTCTAATAGAATCGCTTAGGAATAAGTGGGTTCTACTTGGCATAAATTGGTTGTTCTTAATTGCAACTCTTTATATTTGGGAATCATATTGACAAAATACTATCCAAACATTGGAGAATATTGGGTAGTCATTTAAAAACCATTTGCATATTAAAGGACCTTCTATTAAAATATATCATATTAACACCGATTGTATTATATTTCATTTATGGGAATACAACCTTAATTTCCTTAATCAAATTAATCACACTCTCATAATGAAATAGTTATCTTGATTAAATCACAATTGTATCATTATCTTGTTATGCTAAATTAATAGAATTACGACTTAAGTCAAGTTTCACACTCTCAAGTAACCTTTTCACACATATTCATGTGAGATTCGACCCCAATCTTGGTGCGTTATTATATTTGACACCGACCACTTTAGACTATTTAATTAAAGTGCAATTTAAGCGTATCAATATTTGGCGCAATTGCTGGGGAATAGGATTTTGAAATTACTAATTCGTGTGTGCTTTACTTTACACCTTCTTCTATTCCATCACACTTTGCTTGGTGTTGATAGGAAAACATGGCTGATTATGACGAAGAAGAGAATCCTTTTGCGGACATAAATGAGTACATTAAGGATATAAATGCTATCGTACCTCCAAGAGTTGATGCTACCACTTTTAAGGTGGAACCCGGTTTAACCCTAATGCTCAAAGCAGAGGGGTTTTTCAGAAATTCCACTGATGATGAACACAATGATAATAGGCTATATAGTTGAATTTACATCCTGAATATACCATGCTTTACTGTTGTTTTAAAGTCTAACTGATAACAAAATACTCTAATTGGTGTTCTATTGCTTCAACAGGACTAATCCGAGTTAGGAAGAGACTATGGAGTATTTTGGGAGTTAATAATGTGGATAAAAGGCCAATCAAGAGGAAACAGAGCAAAAATAAGCAAGAAAGAGGAAAAGAGGACTAGGCTGGAAGCCACCGTGACTGCTGCGCTCGACCATGACTGGACCGCGTTTGGCTAAGAACGCAAGGCAGAATGTTTGTCTTTCACCGCGACCGTAATGAATTATTAATTACCTAGAAATTTTGGGACTAAAGTGTAAATCGAAAAAAACGTATCCCAACCCTTCATAAACTCACAAATTCGCCACATCAAGATTAAGCTTATTTTGAGACTAATTTAGAGGCAAGAACAAGTAAGAGAAGAGCAACCAACCATTATTTCAATTGCACATTATGAATACTTTTGGAGTTTTATCTTGCTTTGCTATGAGTAGCTAAATATTTAGTCTAGGGTTGATGGAACCAATTGTTAGATGAAGTTTTGACTCAATTTTATTATAATTAAGCCGAGTTGTATTATATGATTTTTCAACTATGTTTTGTATGTTGATTAATTAAATGGGCCCTTGATTAATCGTGTCTACTTGCCTTGTGTTTCTTGACAAAGAATACTAGGTCAGACTGCTGTTGAACAACACTACTTTTGGATAATTGAAGAAATTCATTACTTGAACTTAAAAGTGGGGTTAGAGATAATGAAACTTTGGTGGGATAATTTAAAGCTGCATAATGTATCAGCTAGAGTAGCTCGAGTAAATTATTGTAGTTGATCGAAAGATAATTGCGATAACCCATAGCTCATAATCCTTATGGAGTATTACAGCGAGATATTAGCAAAATATTTGAGACTTAAACTAGCAATTGGGGAAATCAATACCCTAAATGTTTTTACCATCGAATTATCTTTGATTTAGAATATTGTTAGTTTTTTAATATCAGTTTGACTTAGTTAACAAAAATCCAATAGTTATTGATAAAAATCTTGCATCTGAAAATTGTTTGAGGATGTAATAGCATCACCAAGAGTTGTAATAGATAGGTTAGTTCCCTGATGATCTGACTCTGGATTTAAAAACCGAATTATATTTACAACGATCGCTTTGTCTTTTATAAGGTATGGTTGGACATGATCAAATTTTGGTGCCGTTGCCAGGAAATTAACGGTATTATTTATTACAACTTAGAAGTAGTGCTACACTTATTTTCTTAGATCAATTTTCTACAGTATTAAATAATTTTGCATTAAAATTCTTACATATAACTCTTGTGTGATTCAGTTGTATGCCTAGAGATTCTTCAAGGACTGGTGAACTGCTTAAAGGACTCTCATACCCCGAGAAAACATGCAGGACATTAAACTGTGCCAACATGAAGAACAAACAATCACAACAAACACACCCACTTAAAATTGAAATGGGAGACATAGAGAACGTCAAAGAAAACATCACGGATGATCCAACTGACCCAAACATCAGAGTGGTGGCACTTCTTGTGCCAGAAGCTGCATTTTATGATTGGGCACAACCATTAGCCAACAACCTAGCCACTACCATTGCTATGCCCCCAATACAAGCAGAGACATTCCAGATAACCAACAACATATTGCATCTTCCACATAATAAAAGGATTTTTCTCAGGGTCACACATTGAAGACCCTCAACAACACCTGATTTTTTTTTTTGCCGATTTGTGTGACCCAAAGGTAGCCAAGGGTGACCCCAGAAGCCATCAAGCTGTTACTATTCCTGTTCTCTATGGTTGGAGAAGCTCAGATTTGACTGAATTCACTTCCAACAAATTCCATTGTCACTTGGGAGGAATTAGTCAAGCAGTTCCTAAATAAATTTTTCCCGCCCAATAAGACGGCAAAACAAATCGATGAGATACTGCAGTACAAGTAGCAACCTACTGAGACTTTGCAGGAAACTTGGGAAAGATTCAAAGGGATGCTAGTGAAGTATCCCCATTATAGAGTTCCATACCAGATGCTCGGTAAGAGATTCTATTTTGGGTTAGCAGACAATTTAAAATCCAATGTTGATGCTTCAGCTGGGGGTGCATTTTTGAGCAAGACATTTACAGAATGTAAAATCCATCTTGACAAGATGTCCCAAAATTTGGGGTGGATGATGAGAGGTATAATGCATTAAGTTGCTCTTGACCCAAATGATTCATATGCAGAGAACATAGCCATACTCATTACTCAGATGAGTCTATTGACAATGAAGATTGATAAGAAGGTTACAAAGTAAATGCCTATTGTTGACACAACAAACGGAGGACTATGTAAACCTTGCATTAATCGGTCGTATGTGTGTTCATGAAGTGGAGAAGGTGACAACCACGGGTTAATAGAGGATATGAATTATGTCAAGAATTTTGGGGGTCAGAGACAAGGAGGACAACAATGGAGACTAGCATCCAATATGCAGTTAAGACCAAACGCGCCACAGCTTGGAGGTATGCAACCCCAAGGCCAAATTGTGACATATCAGAGACAACAGAGCTATCCACAACAGAACCAGCAACAGTTAGCGTATCTTCCACCTCATCAATAATAGGATGGCAACATGGTAGAAATAATGGGTACGCTTCAACAACTCATTAGAAGAAATGGTGATGTAGGAAAAGTTGTCAGTACATGACTCAACAATAAAGACTATTGAAACTCAATTAGGGCAGCTGCCCATGGCCTTATGTAACCGCCCTTAGGAAACATTGCCAGCCGACACGAACATTAACCCCAAGAAGAAAAACCCGAATCAGCTGATGGCAGTAAGTCTTCAGAATGGGAGAGATTTAGACAGAGAGCAAGAAGTTTCATAATCCAGCAAAGAGACTAAGCCAGTCACTCCAATTCTATTAGAGGTAGATGAATCAGCAGAACATACTGAAGTGGTGGTTGAACAAGTGCAGGATGATAAGGGTAAGGTTAAAGAGAGTGAATAAGCTGTAGAATAGGTGGTATCTCTTGTGCCACAAAACCCCAACAAAGAGAAGCCAGCAAACTGTGAACAAAGGGTGAGACCTGCACCATTCCCTCAGAGACTGGCAAAACAAAACAAAGAATATTAATATAGGAAATTCATAGAGATGCTTTGTCAAATTCAGCTGAATATTCCTCTTATGGATGCTTTGAGGGAAATTCCAGGCTATGCAAAGATGATGAAAGACCTAATGCCACGCAAGTTTTATTTTCAGGACCTGTCCACAGTAACTCTGACACAGACATGCAGTTCAGTAGTGACAAGACCCATGGCTCAAAAGATGTCTGACCGAGGTAGCTTTACTATTCCGTGTACTATTGGGAGCTATGATTTTGCAAAAGCATTCTGTGACTTAGGAGCAAGCATAAAATTGATTCCTTTGGCAATATATATAAAATGGACATTGGCAGAGTTAGAACAACTTTGATGTTGTTGCAACTGACTGATCACACGGTCAAAAGGCCAACAGGGCTTCTTGATGATGTATTGGTACAAGTAGGAAAGTTTGTATTCCCTATAAACTTTGTTATTCTTTGTTATAAGGTAGATGAGGAGATACCTATCATTCTAGAGAGGCCATTCTTAGCCACTAAGAGAGTATTGATCGATTGTGCAATTAGGGAATTAAAAATGAGGTTGAACGATGAAGAAGTTATATTCAACGTTCAAAAATCCATGAGGATACCCAGTGAATATGCTAATTGCTCCCTTGTGGAGGCAGTGGATGTGATGTTACATGAAGATGATGAGATTTTGAATGCTAAATATCTATTGGGATCTTTCTTGAAAACTTAGAGAAGATGGATAGTGTATGGTTGGCAGAGTGGGCCATGGCACTCGAAGGCCAAGGATTATGGAAGAGGGAACCTCAGTTCGAGTCCTTTGAGTTAGAAATGAGAGCTACACTACCAATAAAACCATCAGTAGAGGAACCACCCTGATTGGAGCTGAAACCGCTTCCAGCTCACCTTAAGTACACTTTCTTAGGGCCTAATTCTACTTTACTTGTTATTATACTATCAATTATACTAGCTGCGCAAGTAGAGCAACTCATACAGGTGTTACAGGAATGTAAGACTACCATTGGTTGGACCATGGCACACATAAAGGGTATCAGCCCAGCTTTTTGTATGCATAAGATTTTCTTGGAAGAAGGGCACAAACCTTCCAGAGAAGATCAACGAAGGCTGAACCCGAATATGCATGAAGTGGTGAAGAAGAAAGCGATCAAATGGTTAGATGCGTGTATCATTTTCTCTATCTCTGACAACAATTGGGTCATTTCTGTTCACTATGTGCCAAAAAAGAGAGGAATGAAAGTCATACAAAATGAGAATAACGAGTTGATCTCGACTGGTACAGTCACAAGATGGCATATTTGTATGGATTACCGAAAATTAAACATAGCCATTTGGAAGGACCATTTTGCATTGCCATTCATTGACCAAATATTGGATAGATTTTTTGGGTGATCTCACTTTTGTTTCTTGGATGGATATCCGAGGTAATATCAGATCTCAATAGCCCCCGAAGACAGAGAGAAAACATCTTTCACCTGTCCGTATGGTATCTTTACCTTTCCGCGAATGCCTTTTGGGATTTATAATGCAGTGGCTATATTCTAAAAATGTATGTTAGCCATTTTCACGGAAATGGTTGAAGACATAATGGAGGTATTTATGGATGATTTCTCCGTGGTGGGGGATTCATTTGAGAAATGTCTTCACAATTTAAGAAGATTACTCAAAAGATGTGTGGGAATAAATTTAATGCTGAATTGGAAAAACTACTATTTTATGGTACAAAAAGGGATAGTCTTGGGGCATCGAGTGTCAAGTAAAGGAATCGACGTTGACCATGCTAGGGTTGACGTGATTGAGAAGTTTCCACCGCCTACTTCAGTTAAGGAAGTTAGAAGTTTTCTTGGGCATGTCGGGTTCTACAGGCGATTCATAAAATATTTCTCTAATATCTCTAACCCATTATGTGAACTCCTTGAAAAGAATCAGGATCAGCCCTTTGTGTTTTCTAATGATTGTAGGTTGGAATTTGAGGAGCTAAAGAGGAGATTGGTGACTGCATCCATCATTGTTGTACCCAACTTGGAGAAATTGTTCAAGCTTATGTGCGATGCAAGTGACTACGCCATAGGAGTAGTCTTGGGTCTGCAAAAGGATAAACTGAAACACTCAATTTACTATGCAAGCAGAACACTAAGCGATGGATAACTCAATTACATCGTGACGGAAAAAGAGATATTGGCTATTGTTTTTGCATTGGAAAATACTTGATTAGTTCAAAAGTTATTGTTTATATTGACCTTGCAGCAATTAGGCACATGATTGAAAAGAAGGAGTCAAAGCCACATTTGATTTGTTGGTTTCTTTTGCTACAAGAATTTGATTAAGAGATTTGGGACAGAAAATGGATAGAGAACCAAGTAGTTGACCACCTCTCGAGGTTGAAAGGAGTTGAAAGGAAGGTAGAGGTTTAGGATATAACAGAGACACTCCCGGATGAACAGTTACTAGTAGTGATAATAGATGAGACACTGTGGTATGATGATATTGCTAATTATTTAACAAGTGGTATTGTACCTTATGAACTCTCCTCAATTGAAAAGAAAAAGTTCTTTTATGATTGTCAGTCTTTTTTTCTAGGATGAGCTTCTACTGTTTAAAATATGTGTAGATAGCATCATCTAGAGGTGTATCCCCAAGAAAGATCAACATTCTGTTTTGTAGGCTTGCCATGCTTCACCATTTGTGGACACTTTGGAGGAATTCGGGCAGCAGCTAAGGTGTTGGAATCGGGGTTTTACCGGCCAACTCTATTCAAGAATGCTCACGCTTGGGTCAAAAGTTTTGATGAATGCCAAAGGACAGGCAACATATCTCGCCATCATAAGATGCCAATGACCACATTCAAGAGGTGGAGGTTTTCGACATGTGGGGGATCGAATTTGTGGGGCTATTTGTCACCGCGTATGGTAACAAATATATAATGGTCATTTGACTATGTCTTCAAGTGGGTCGAAGCGGTGTCTCTCCCAACCAATGATGCAAAGGGGGTAACAAGCTTTCTAAAGAAAAACATCTTCACACGTTTTGGTAGTCCGAGAGTTACAATCAGTGATGGTGGAATCCATTTTTGTAATAGAGAGTTCACATGACTATTGGAATAGTATGGAGTTCGTCATAAAGTGACCACCATTTATCACCCACAGTCGAGCGAGCAAGTTGATGTGTCAAATAGGGAAATTAAAAGTGTCCTTACAAAAACCGTGGATGCAACAAGGACTGATTGGGCGAATAAGCTGGATGATGCATTGTGGGTGTATCACACAACATTCAAAACTCCAATTGCAATGTAGCCGTACAAGTTTGTATTTGGAAAGGAATTCCGCCTTCCGATAGAGCTTGAATGTAAAAAAGTTTGGTCATTGCGACAGTTGAACTAGGATATGGAGATAGCAGGAACTAGCAGAGTCATTAGGTTACATGAGCTAGAGAAATTTAGGTTCCAGGCATTTGAATGTGCTAGATTATACAAAGAAAGGATGACACTAATGCATGATAAGCACATCTTAGATTTAAAGTTCAAATCCGTAGATCTAGCATTGTTATACAACTCGATATTGAGATTATTCTCAGGAAATTTGAAGTCCCAATGGTCAGGACCCTTTAGAGGGGTGCAAATGCTCGTAAGTGGAGCTGTTCGCATTGAATCAGAAGATGGATGAACAAGTTCACAATGAATGAGCAAAGGTTGAAACATTAACTTGGAATGACAGAAGAGAAAGAGGATAGAGAGATAATAACTTTGGTAGATCCCCAGTAGGCGAATGAGAAGTGATGATCAAAGCCTGCATTGTGCCGCGACATTAAATTAGGCGCTATGTGTGAAGCAACCCATAAATGTTTTTGTTTTTGTTTTCTGCTGCAACCTCCATATAGATATAAAAACATCCTCGTAACTGCTATTGCGGCGCGACCGTGGTAAAACGTGAGTATTCTGCCTTTCACCTATTTCATTCACCCTACCTCTAAATCCTAAATCAACGCCCTTTCTCCTCTCTTCTCTTCTTCTTCTTCTTCTTCTTCTTCTTCTTCTTCTTCTTCTTCTTCTTCTTCTTCTTCTTCTTCTTCGTCTTCTTCTTCTTCTCTTACACTCCCACCTATCTCCCACTCTCTTTCCCCCAAACTCCATTCCTCTAACTCTCTACTCGTACAAGGTATGGCAAGCTTCTCTATTTCTTCTCTTGTACTTTTGTTTTCATTTTATGTTAGTTCAATTCTCTAATTGTGTAGTATTTCTAGTAGATTTTTTCTTCTTGGCTTTCTTTATGCTTTTTCATGAATTATGTGCACAATGTTGTAGAGAAATGTATGCACAATATTGTAGAGAAGTGTGTGTTTGTGTGTGTAAAACTAATTGTGTGGGGTGGAATGGTGAAGTACAAATTATTGATTTGGGGGTATAATTGATGTTTCCATGGGGCTAAATGTGTTAGGATAATGACTTGCTCACAAGGTGTTTGTGGAATTGGCCCAATGGAGTTCTAAGGGCTAATGTGACCATGGTAGTGGTGAAGTCTGAGTAACCACCCAGGGTTCATACAAATCGAACCCTCACTAATAGGAGACTATTTGTTTGGTAAGTACAATGCATCCATCTAGGAAGAGACGTACCACAGGGTCCTCTACTAGTGGATCGGGCAACTCTTCTAGAGCTTAGGGTCAAGCGAGTGCAAAATAGTTCGATCGCGCTCCATTTGTCTCCAAACCAGCTAAGGACAGATATAATGCCAGGGCTTCCAAGAAACTGTAACCAGAAGTGCATATTGACATCCAAGACTTACAAGCAGAATGCCCAAATATCTTCACTAAGTTGAGGAGGTGTCAGCGGGTCTTCTTTGATGAACCGGAGGAGGCGAAAATCCAGATGGTTAGGGAGTTATATGCGAACTTACCAGAATATGAGAGTGGGGTGGTCACAGTACGCCACACCTGGGTAAATACGTCCATCGAGGCCATCCGCCGATCGTGCTGGCTGCTAATATTCACGGGGGATAGGGATTCTTACATTGCTAATCATTGCCTTACTATTTTTAGGCATCAATTCTTGAAGCAATATGTGTGCCTGATAGGGAGAATATATGGATAAAGCATCGGATCACATTGAACTCACATTCTCTCAATTGAGAGGCTAAGTGTTGGCTCACAATGATTAACAGCCAGTTGCTACCCTCTGTGCACACATGATATTTTCCCAATATGAATTACTCCTATAGATGCAAGAAAATAAATTTCCCCAATTATTTGCAATTTTGAAGATTTTTATAGTATTTTGTTGACTGTTTGCATTTGTCTAGGCACGTTTACTTTATTTAATTCATGAAAAATATAAAAATATGTTATATTTGCATTTAGGACTTAATTTTATATTTTTTAGATTAATTAGCAAATTAGTTGTTTTAAGAAATGGAAAAATCACAAAAAATATTATTTTGCACTTTTTAATTTTAGTTTTGAACTTTGGTAGTTTGATTTTAATTAGGTGATTAATTAGTTGCAATAAGTATTATTTTTAGTAATTAATTTAATTTGTTAGGATTAATTTGGTTTAGGAATTAATTTAGGTTTTAATTTTGAAAAAGAAAAGAAATTTTGAAAATAAGAATTGAAAAGAAAAAGAAAGAATGAAGAAATAGATTTTTGGGGTAACATTCCCAGTCCCATTCAATTCTCCTAATACCCATTAAAAAACCGGCCCAAACCGTCTCCTACCCTGTCCGCCCTACATATAATCCCAAACGACCTCGTTTTTAATTGACTAAATTAGGACCATTGATCTTTTTTGATCTAATGGTCCAGAACTGCAGTTTTTTAATATATAAGTTTATGAACATTACCCCCCAAACCCATCTCTCTCATTCATTTCATCCTCAGATACTCTCATACCACCCTAGCGCCGCCACATGATTCCACCATCCTCCGGTGGCAGCGCCACCACCAAACTGGCCATAATTCACACCCTAGAACCCTCTCCATCTCCCCATCCCAAAAATCCAACCTTTTACCCGTGAATCGTAGCCTAGCTCGTCGAATCTCAGATCAAAGATTCAAGTCCCATGAACCCTAATCCTGCCCCCTTGTCAAGTTCAAGCTTCTGGGCCGATAATGGTTCAAATTTTATGCCACTCGATTTTACTCCTCGAGAATGAGTGACTAGCATGGACTTCGATTCATTTCAAAGGCCATCGACCTCATGCAAGGCCAAGGACAACAAGTCTGTTGAGAGATGCTTCTCCGTTAGTTAGTGCGTGTTTCTTATCCTTTGTGTCATTTTCGTTTCTTTTCTTACCCCAGTCAATATTGCATTTGAGAATATAATTGGGGTCAAATTCTCTTAAGTCATTGTTCATTATTTTTGTTTGATTCACTCGTTTGGTTTCAAATTGTTGTTGTTTTTGATTGAATCATTTAAGTTCTCTAAAACTTATTTATTTTCCCTCCCTGCATCTTTTGACATTAACAACCCTGTTCATTTGAGCATCATTGCTCGTTGATTAATGGTTTGAAGTTTGTGAGTTTGGGTTGTTAGTATACAGACCCATGGGTTTGGGGTGGGGCTTGGGGTAATTTGACATGTGATTTTGCTGAAATAAAAACAAAACTTTTAAAGGGTTTATTTAGGAATTTAATAAGAGGAATCTTTTTGTAACTGCCTAGGAAGCTGGGGTGGGGAGTAAATTAAAATTCTGAATTTTACATTAATGGTACCTAAGATAAAATAATAATATCAAATGGTGCAAAGTGCAAATCTGATTTCTTTTAGGCTGCCTTAATAGCTTGCCTATAAAGGCACCATTACTTTATATTCAAGTTAGATTTTGAGAGAAAAGAAACCATCCAAAAATTGAAACGACTTGCTTCCTTGAAGAAATTCTGAAATAACTTAGCATTTCTGGAGTTCTCTGACAAACTATTGAAATTCTACTTGGGTTTTGGTTCTTCTAATCCTAATAGAACTGTAAACTTCATACTTTTGTATTCTGGGCGGAAATGGATTGAATTTGGGTTTAGAAGTTTGATTTGAGTTTCTTGGAATTGGTTTGAAGCTTGGGTTTGTTCCAGCTGGTTATCGCTGTTGCATTGTTGCTGACACTGTTATGTTGTTGCTGATAATTCACTCTTCTTATTTTTGTTGTTTTTCCAGGCATCCTCTTGAACCATGAAGGAAATGAAGCCTGATTAATCTTTGTATAAAGAATTGTGAGCGTGTTGGGATTAAATAAAAATATCAGTCCTTGTTGTGTTTAATTTTTCCATGTTGTTCTTCATGTTTTAGTTAGCTTCTTATATGCGTTTCATTTCTGTTTTGAGGCTTACATTTGAGCTTCTTTAAATGTAGTTGATTCAAGGCTATTTAGGCTTTTAATGTGTGTTAATTAAGGACTATGACACTTAGTTGATTAGCTGAAACTGTCTGGTTGTGGATGTTCCTTTCATGGCCATGGTCCAAATGCATATTAGTTAAGATTTTGGGGTCTAACATACTTGAGCCATGTTTTGCTTTCCATTTAATATTTTAAACCTGCTCTCTTATAGTTTAAGGCGTGGTTTAGTAACTTCAGGAAATTATCGTTTAACTTCTTGCTCCTGTTCATGTGAAGATTTGTTCCCAATAAGGGAATTTCAAATGGAGGCGGAGTCTGATTTTAGTTCTGAGAATGTCTCAGATTTAGTATAGTTCTTCACATGTTTCTTGTTAACAAGCTTTAGTCATATAATTTTTAAAAAGCGTTATTATGAAATCAGAACTTAGCAGATGAATAAGGTCTATTTGAAACTTCAAATTGCTCTCTTTGCTGGAAATTTGAATGGAAGATTTAAAATGATGAAACAGTATGCACGAGTTGTAAATAGTTAGTGGTCCAAATTCTAGATTTTCATTATAATGTGGTTTTTCCTGCAACAATTAATGCGTAAAGCACTGAGTTGGGCTATAGTATTGGCCCAGTTGTGGCGAGTTTCTTTTGCTGGGTACATTTATGTTTTTGGCTTCATGTTTGAGCCCATTGGCATCCTCCTACTTATTGATAAAATGGTGAGTTGGATGATGGTCCATAACCTACCTTAGCTCTTTTAATAAGTTCAATTTGATGTCATTGTACTGTTAGCATACGAATTATCAGCAATGGGTTTTAAACTTTTGCATTAGTGATTGGAAATTCTTCATGTCGTCTAACTAGTTGGCAAGGCCCTTTAAATTTGAATCGAGGTGTGCTGTGCCAAATAAAATCTCAAAATGTATGGACCTTATTTAATTAATGTTTGAATTCTTAGAAATCGAGGCGAGCCATTTAGTAGAATTTTTCATGACCCTCGCAAAGTTGCAAATACGCAGATGCTTTAGGCACTTTATTTTAATAATTTACTTTCCTAAACTCAGGTGTGCATTTATGTGATCAAAATCCAAATCTCAAAAATGTAAGATAAAATATGTTGAGGACCGCGGGTGCATTTATGTGATGTGGTTCAAGACATATTTTTAATAACGTTGAAATCTTCCTAATAATAATAATTCAATAAAAGCGGCTCAAAAGTTTGAAATATATCATAAGATAAAACATGTTTTATTATCGGATAATAGGCCAATTGTATCAGTTGAGTGACCGTGCTAGAATCATAGAATTCGGGAATGCCTTACATCTCTCGGGTTAACAAAATTTCTTACCCGGATTTCTGTCTTTGCAGACTGTAAAATAGAGTAAATCTTTCCTCGGTTCGGGATTTGAAACCGGTGACTTAGGACACCCTAAATTATCCCAAGTGGCGACTCTAAATCTTTAAATAAATAAATACCGTATCGATTGTCACTTTAAGTTGGGAAAAACTCCCTTATACCCCTTTCGAGGTTGTAGGAAAAAGGAGGTGTGACAGCTCTGGCGACTCTGCTGGGGATTGAACCCAAAATCTCTGGTTAGGTTTCAAAATTCGAGCTTAGATGAATTTTTATATTTTGCTTGATCTATTATCTAATTTTATTACATGTTTAGGCCTAATGTGCTAAATGTTGTTTTTACCGCTTTGATATTATCTGAACTGTATATAAACTGCTATGAAACCCTTCTTTACTCATCTTTGGGGATGTGCATGCTGGTTGACTCCCTATTCTATTAGTGTCATACCTTGAAATAAGAAAGTGGCTCTGACAAGTTACTAAGCCGGATGGCCTTTTGGTTCCCGGTATGTAGCCGCCTCCTCGCTCGAGTTGTCCGCTCGGGTGCACAAGTCTAGAACAATATACCCATGTTTTATATTTAGAATAACTGTGCCTCATGCCGGATCCCTAGTAGAAACGTTTGTTTGCTTCATGTGCATTTGACTTTGCAGACTCAACAGAGGGGTTGGGTCTGTCTAGGATAGGTGTACCCGAAATGTAAAGACCATCCTGATGCATCATACTTGCTACTTGTGCATTCATTTGCTTCAAATTTGCATGTTGATCGGCTTATAGGGGGAAAGTTGAGAAAAGGAAAGTCAACGTGAGGACTGAGAGAGATAATTGTCTGTCTTTTGGAAAACCAATGTCCAAAATATACTAAAACTCTGCCGGAATTTTGATAAAAAAAAACAAAAAAGGGTTTTTACTTTTTCATAGAAATATAGTTGGTTTTTGTTTTGTCAAAATTGCCCGAACTACGCCAGTTTGATTATCACCAGATGTGGGTCACGTAGGCAACCCCCATCGGGTCCAACTTATGTTTTTGCAAAAATAGCCCAAAAAGAACCAAAAAATTTATTGCTTTGTTGTACAGAAGTAAGGTGATGTCATTCATTTCAAAAATAGCAGAATGTCCCCAAAAGGACACCGGAAGGCTGTTTTGCAAGAACAACCACCTTTGGTCTCTTTTTCGAATTTTTGGCCTGTTAGCAAGCACAACCATAAAATCTTCTCTCTGGAATTGCTGAAAAGTCGCTTTTTCAAAGTCGGGTTTTATTTTTGAAGTGAAAATTTGATAAAAAAACAATGTCAACCTTATTTTTGAGTCAAATAAATCATGATTTTGCTTAACTATCCTAATAAATGTGCAGAATGAGCACGAGCTAAAATTTGCCAATAACAATCATGAACAAGATTCCTTTGGAGTTGTATATGTGGTAGGAAGATCTGGGTAAATCAGGACAAGATAGGGTTAATCTATACTTGGGGTTCTCACCAGGTTGTTGAAGATCATTCCTAGAGGAAACATCATAAAGACGTTGGTTACATTCTGGGACCCGCCTCACCATGTATTTCATTTCTCAGATTTTGAACTCACACCAACTATGGAATGAATAGTCAGATGTATTGTTAGCATTAAATTTCCTCTGAGACACAAATATTTGATTGCTCCAAGAGTCGTCGCTACGCACAAATTACTAGATTCCATAAAGATAAGCGGGGGGTCCACAACCTAAATTTTGCAGCTTGTTTTTCCACTCTGTAGTTTATACGCCAATGATACAGACACATATTGGGGTTTAACAATCTAGAAAATGGGAATCGCCTCAAATGGGAAGAACATATGTTCTTTGCTTTTGTGGTGGTATTCTTCGGTCTGCTAGTGTTCCATAGGAAAGATGGGAATATCGATATATGGATAGCTGGGGTTGTTAGCACTTTGCTTACTCAAGCTCATATATGGGTAGCTGGGGTCGTTAGCACTTTTCTTACTCTGGCCAAAAGCACTGTCGCACCAATGATAGTGTCCGAAATCTTCCGCACTCTCATAGCCTGCAAAGCCGGACAAGACTTTTTTGAAGGGTGCAACCTCTTGCTACAAATGTGGATGATTGAACATTTATGTCATCGTCCTCAATACATGAGCTATGGGTCAACAGAGAAAACCTACATAGAGGATTTTTATACAAGGGTTGACGGGTTTAGCATTTCATAAAGGGTCACATAATGGATATCACGTCTCCGTTCCATCACTGCAAATCAAATAGAATAGACCTTCAGGTGTCTTCCTATAGATGAAATCATATACATGCCTGCTACCGGGCCTTACTTCCTCCTGATGGGTCTCAGAAGTATCCAGCCTTATGCCCTATACCAAGTTTTGAGGTAGTTGGGGAGATGTTAAATAGTTCCAAAAGATAAAGACCTTAGTGCTCAGGTAGTCGAGATTGGTCCTGATGGTCAATCTCATGAAGCGGAAATTTGACAAGTCTGGAACGAGTGTCAATACTTGATAGCAAATACTTGTGTACATGATCTATCCAAAGGTGAAGTTTTACTAGGGTACCTTGCTTGGTATAAAAGGGAAGTTGAGTTTGAAAGGCCGGCCAAAAGACCCCACCTTCAAGAATTTGTGGAGGCGTCACAAGCACAATGGGATTGGTTGGCCAAAGAAAATGAGTATAGGGCTACCATAAGCAAGCTAGAAAAAGCAAGTCAAGGATCTTCAAATTGAGAATGGTCTGCAAGACACCGCGGATGAGGGTGAGAAAAAAAAGCTAGCCAAGGAAAATGACGCCCTTCAAGTCTAGATTCAGGAAAAAAAAGTAGCAGCTGAAAATCCCACTAGAAGTGCAAAAAATAAAAAGCGAATAAATAACCTTAGGCACAAGGTGAGTGAGTGTGGTGTTGATCTGAATAAGGCTGAGGGCGAACTAGAAAGGGCTCAGACAAAATTGGCTAAGAATGGGGAAGAATGAGCGCACTTGGTTAAACAGTTGAAAGAGAAATATGACAACGAGGTTATGGGGTTAAATAAAAGGGTCACCATATTTGAGAATTGTTAGAATAATAGTGTAAATAGGAGTGAATCACCCTAATCCATATGAATTAGGATTAGGATATGTATTGTGTGTATATATATGTATATAATATAGGGATCATTGTAGTATTAAAGTAATAATATCTCAATAATATTTTTCTCCCGTGCATTCTCACATGGTATCAGAGCAACCATGAGAAATTCATCGTTGTGCGTCATACCAACGACATTCGTGAAGGAATAACTAAGTCATCGTGCAATATTTCGGTGACCTAAGTGACTAATCGCATCCAAGTCACTAATTATTAGTATTGTGCAAAATCCGAGACCACCACAAGGTTCGGAAGAGAATTCCGACCAACCCCAAAAAAAATAACTGGAAAAGCACCCCCCCACGCGCTGCCACGCGCCTGCCGGAGCTCTGCCGCCGCCGTCGCGTCTGTCCCACGCGCCGGCGCGTGAGCCACTTTCTGGATAGAATTAAAAAATAAATTTCAAGACAGTCTGATAGTATTCAAATTCCGAGCCTACCCATATATTTATTTTTCAATTCCGACAACCTTGAATTTTCTCCGGTAGCTACAGTGATTTTCCGGCAGCTACAGTAATTTTGGCGGCAGCTGCAATGTTTCCTTCATCTGTTTCAGCAGTTTTCAGTTGATTCTTTCTTATTATTTGGTGATAATCCAACGATGTCTTTAGGACTCGATGCTTTCGGGTCTAGAAACCCGGGTGCTGGCAGTTTCGATGTTATGATTACCTCAAAACCCTTAATGGGAGGTTCAAACTACCTAGCCTTGGCTTCATCTGTCGAGTTGTGGTGTAAAGGTTCAGGAGTTCACGATCATTTAACAAAAAGGCCAAAACACAGTGGGAAAAGGTCAATGCTCAGTTATGTAGTATCTTGTGGCGATCTATTGATTCCAAGTTGATGCCCATGTTCTGTCCATTCTAGCCATGTTATTTAGTTTGGGAAAAGGCTTGTCCTTTATACACTAATGAAATATCTCGTTTCTATGATGTAATATCGCGAATGACAAGCTTGAAGAAACATGAATTGGATATGTCTAATTACTTGGGACAAGTACAGGCAGTCATGGAAGAATTTGAGATGCTGATGTCAGTTTCTGCTAGTATTGAAAAAGAACAAGAGAAACGACAGAAGATGTTTCTAGTTCTTACACTATCTAGACTCCCTAATGACCTTGATTCATTACGTGACCAAATTTTGGCTAGTCCGGCTGTCCCCATAGTGATGAACTATTCTCTCGATTACTTTGCCTTGTTGCAGCACCAAGTCACCTAGTGAGCTCATCACAGACACTTGATTCATCTGTCCTTGTATCCCAGTCAGTGGACAATCGCGCATCTCCTACTATGGAGAATAGACGCGGAGGAGGTCGTTTTGGAAGATCTAGACCCAAGTGCTCTTATTGTTATAAACTTGGACACACTCATGACATGTGCTATTCTTACATGGCTAACCACCCAAAAGTTCTTATGTTGCTCAGACAGAGACTACAGGTAACCAGGGTTTTTCTTTATCTAAAAGGGAGTATAATGAGTTCCTTCTGTATCGGGCAAGTAAGCAGAAATCTCCTCAAGTAGCTTCTGTTGCTCGGACTGATACTTCTGTTGCTGATAGTTCTTTTGCTTGTGTTTCCCTGTCTAGTACTCTTGGACAATGGGTTGTGGACTCAGCCGATTCTGATCATATCTCTGGTAATAAATCACTTTTGTCAAATATTTCGTATTCATAGTCCCTTCCTACTGTTACTTTAGCCAATGAGTCTCAAACCAAAGCAAAAGGAGTTGGACAAGCAACTACCCTACCCTCAGTCACTCTAGATTCCGTTCTCTATGTCCCTGACTGTCCTTTTAATCTTGCATCTGTTAGTCGTTTGACTCGTGCCCTTCATTGTGGTATATATTTTATTGATGATTCCTTTATTATGAAGGACCGCTGTACGGGGCAGACGATTGGAACATGACTTGAATCAGAAGGCCTTTACTACCTTAACTCGCTAAAATCCCCCAAGGCGTGTCTAGTTACGGATCCTCCGGACCGAATTCACAGACGTTTAGGACACCCAAGCTTATCCAAGCTTCATAAGATGGTACCTAGTTTGTCTAGTTTATCCATATTAGAATGTGAGTAATGTCAGCTCGGGAAACATACCCGAGCCTCCTTTCCTCGAAGTATTGAGAGTCATGCAGTGTCTGTTTTTTCTTTTGTTCATTATGATATATGGGGTCCTTGTAGAGTCAATTCAACCTTGGGGTTTCGTTATTTGTTAGTTTTATTGATGATCATTCAAGATGTACTTGGATTTCCTTAATGAAAGATCGTTCTGAGTTGTTTTCTATTTTCCAAAATTTTTGTGCTGAAATTAAAAATCAATTCGCTGTTTCTATTCGTAATTTTCGAGGTGATAATGCCTTAGAATATTTATCCTCATCATTTCAGCAGTTTATGACTTCTCAAGGAATTATTCATCAGACCTCTTGTCCTTATACCACTCAACAAAATGGGGTTGCGGAGAGAAAGAATAAGCACATCATCGAGACAGCTCGCACACTTCTCATTGAGTCTCTAGCTCTGCTGCGTTTTTGGGTCGATGTAGTTCTCACAGCTTGTTATTTAGTTAATCGGTTGCCTTCCTCTCCCATAAAGAATAAGATACAGTGTGCCATATTGTTTCCCCAATCACCCTTATACTCTGTTCCCCCTCGTGTTTTTAGGAGCATTTGTTTTGTTCATAACTTTGCGCCTGGGAAAGATAAGTTAGCCCCTCGTGCTCTCAAGTGTGTCTTCCTTGGTTATTCCCGTGTTCAGAAGGGATATCGTTGTTACTCACCTGATCTTCGTAGGTACTTTATGTCCTTTGATGTTACATTTTTTGAGTCTAAACCTTTCTTTACCTCTTCTGACCTCCCTGATATATCTGCGATCTTACCTCTACCAACCTTTATGGATCCTACTATAGATTCTCCTTTACCTTCCACTACTAAAGTCTTACCCATTCCCTCGGTTGAGGAATCTAGTATGGCTCCTCTTAGACTCCCTGTCACAGGAACACCGCTTTTGACATATAATCGTCATCCGCACCCAGCATTAGGCTCAGCTGATTCACGTCCTGCACCTAACCCTGCTCCTACTGCGGACTTGTCTCTTCCTAGTCCACCGATTGCACTTCGAAAAGGTAAACAGACCACACTTAATCCTAATTCCCATTATGTGGGTCTGTGTTATCATCGTTTGTTAAGACCTTATTATGCTTTTCTATCTTCTATGTCCTCAGTTTCCATTCCTAAGTCTAGAAGTGATGCATTGTCTCATCCAGGATGGAGACAGGCTATGATTGACAAGATGTCTGCTTTACACACGAGTGGCACTTGGGAGCTTGTCCCTCTTCCTACAGGTAAATCCACTGTTGGTTGTCGTTGGGTGTATGCAGTCAGGCCGGTCCGGATGGTAAGGTTGATCGTCTTAAGGCTCGTCTTGTTGCCAAGGGATATACTCAAATATTTGGGCTCGATTACAGTGATAACTTCTCTCATGTGGCTAAGGTAGCTTTAGTATGCCTTTTTCTCTCCATGGCTGCTATTCGCCATTGGCCCCTCTATCAGCTGGACATTAAGAATGCCTTTTTGCACGGTGACCTTGCGGATGAAGTTTAGATGGAGCAACCACCTGGGTTTGTTGCTCAGAGGGAGTCTCGTGGTCTTGTATCTCGCTTGCGCCAGTCACCTTATGGTCAAATGCAGTCTCCTCGAGCCTAGTTAGGTAAGTTCAACACAATTATCCAGGAATTTTGCATGATTCGGAGTGAAGCTGATCACTCTGCGTTCTATTGGCATTCTGCTTCGAGTCTCTTAATTTATCTGGTGGTTTATGTTAATGACATTGTTATTATTGGCAATGACCAGGGTGGTATTGCTAACTTGAAGCAACATCTTTTTCAACATTTTCAGACTAAGGATCTGGGAAAACTAAAATATTTTCTGGGTATTGAGGTCGCTCAGTCTAGCTTAGGCATTGTGGTCTCATAACAAAAGTATGCCTTAGATATTCTTGAGGAGACAGGAATGACAGGTTGTAGACCTGTTGACACTCCGATGGATCCGAACTAAACTTCTGCCAGGACAAGGGTAGCCGCTTAGCGATCCTGCAAGATATAGATGGTTGGTTGGTAAATTAAAGTATCTTATAGTGACAAGACCTGACATTTCCTTTTCTGTCAGTGTAGTGAGTCAGTTTATGGGTTCTTCGTGTGATAGTCATTGGGATGCAGTTGCTTGCATTCTTTGATACATAAAATCAGCTCCAGGCAAAGGGTTATTGTTTGAGGATCACGACCATGAGCGGATTGTTGGATACTCAGATGCTGATTGGGCAGGATCACTGTCTGATAGACGTTCTACGTCCAGATATTATGTGTTAGTAGGAGGAAATTTGGTGTCTTGGAAAAGCAAGAAACAGAATGTAGTTCCTCGGTCTAGTGCAGAAGCAGAATATCGAGCAATGGCTATGGTAAAATGTGAGTAAATTTGGATCAAACAGTTACTCAAGGAGCTGAAATTCGGTGAGATTGGTCAGATGGGACTTGTGTTTTATAATCAAGCTGCTCTTTATATTGCATCAAATCCAGTGTTCCATGAGAGAACTAAACATATTGAGATTGACTGTCACTTTGTTAGAGAAAAGATACTCTCGGGAGACCTGATTCCTTTTATGGATATGTAGGCAGCTTCACGGTTCGGTCCCATCAAAATAAAAATTCAAAAGTCCCCAAGCAAAGAAACTGGGACAGAAGTTGTGGTTATTGTGAGAAATCTGATTTCGAAAGTTGTATTCTTACCATTTGAATTATATTGAGCCTTTTGATACCCTCTCTTTCTAACCCCATCAAAAATCCCACATTACGGTCCAAAGAAAGACCTGCGGATCAGTCTTCATTCTGAGTTGAGCTAGCAGAAGCGATTCATAGCAAGGGAAACACTCCAGTATAAACAAGGAAAATAAAAAATGATAGTCTTATCGGTGAATACCCTCACGAGCATCGTAAGGCGATGAAAATTGAGAGAAATAAACAAGGAGAGTCTTATTAGTTAAAACCTTCATGGGCACCTTAAGGAGAAAGTGAGCTGAGAGATGAACAATTGAGAGAGATTTGTTGGTGAAAACCCTCCAGGGCACCGCAGGCCGAACAAGGTCAAAGTTTTGGTGAAGATATTGGGTTTTGAAGATCTCGGGGTGTAAAGTGCAACAATTGAATGTTAATTGGTTGGACAAACTGGGCCGATTAATCCGAAATGCATGTCATGATCCTGGGTACCAGATGCTCAATTCAGATAAGTCTCTAGTCTTTTTCTCCTTCAGATAGTCTTCCAGTTTTGGATTTTTCTTATCCCTAACTCTCAAAGTAATTGGATTTTATTTCTTTTGGGTTTATTCCTCTAAGATGTTTCCAATGTCATTTTTTTTAAGCAAATAAGAAAGGGTTTCAAAGCTCACTATCAACTCTCCAAAATTGCACAAAGCACAGGGCGGCCAAAGCATTGCCAAAAATGGTATGATGTAAAATGAGATATAAAGGGTCACCGAAAGTTCCATTGGTGGAAGGGCTTAGAAATTTCGTGGGAGGTGCAGAGGTTCAGATAGATGGGTTATAGACGTAACACAACGGTTTGGGTATATAGCACTCAGGTCATCCAAGGTAATGTGGGTAAAATCCAGCTAGAAAGTCAAGCGGTTCTTGGCCAGTTCGGGGAAGCCAACTAAAGCAGGGCACAATAACGGAGAGGCCACCTCTAGCAAGAACGCCACAAACTAACCACCACACTTTAAACTAACAAGATTTTCTTTGATTTGAAACAAGGGTAGAAATTTTTTTGTTTCAGAGAAACCCTCCATAAGGAAAAGCTACTGCCAGACAGGTTTGATCGTAAATTTTCAAGACCCTTGTGGATAATGGGACTTAATTTAAAATTTTCAGGACCCTCCTGGAAAATGGGACCGAGATTAAAGTTTAAAACAATCAGGGGTAGCAATATCTAGCATAAATGTACCCCAAAGGATTATAAGTTGGCTTCAAAGTTTTCATGCTTGGGATAGGATCCAATCAGGAGTTTTCAGGACCTTCCTAAATAATGGGACCTAGCTTTAAGTCTCCTATTAGATAACGAGATTTAGTGTAAGTTTTGCTGTAGGGAAGTATAATTAAGCTATAAAAGTTGTCATTCTTAAGATAAGTCTTAATTTTTTTATTTCCAGGACCCTCCTGGATAATGAGATGTAGTTTTAAGATCTACTTAGTTAATAAGATGCAACGGAAGTAATACCTTTAAAAAATATAATTTAGATTTAAAACTATCATTTAAGTAGGAGTTTTTAGGATCCTCCTAGATAAAGGTATCTAGCTTTCAAATTCTTAGCGATATTTGGTAATATGATTCAGTTTAACACTCACAGATGTGCCTAGCTACCAAACTGGGGCAGGAAATTTTCTTTGTTTTGTCTATTTTATTGAAATCAGGAGCCCACTTGGAGAACAAAGTAAATCAAGTTTTGATAATCAGGAGCCCTCCTGGTGAACAAAGTAAATCAAGTGTCGGTAATCAGGAGCCCGCCTAGAGAACAAAGCAAATCAAGTGTTGGTAATCAGGAGCCCACCTAGAGAAAAAAGTAAATCAAGTGTCGGTAATCAGGAGCCTACATGGAGAACAAAGAAAATCAAGTGTCGGCAATCAGGAGCCCACCTGGAGAACAAAGCAAATCAAGTGTTGGTAATTAGTAGCCCACCTAGAGAACAAAGCAAATCAAGTGTCAATAATCAAGAGCCCACCTGGAGAACAAAGTAAATCAAGTGTCGGTAATCAGGATCCCACCTGGACAACAAAGTAAATCAAGTATCGTTAATCAGGAGATCGCTTGGAGAACAAAGCAAATCAAGTGTTGGTAATCAGGAGCCCGCTCAAAGAACAAAGCAAATCAAGTGTTGGTAATCAGGAGCCCGCCTGGAGAACAAAGAAAATCAAGTGTTGGTGATCAGAAGCCAACCTGGAGAACAAAATAGTTCAAGCGTCGGTAATCGTGAGCCCACCTGGAGAACAAAAGCAATTCAAAGTGTCAGTAATCAGGAGCCTACCTGAAGAACAAAGCAGCAGTTCAAGTTTCAAGGAAAAGCAGACCAAGTGTCGGTAATCAGGAGCCCACCTGAATAATGAAGGGAAAGCAGCAATGTTCAATGGAAGACGGTTCAAGTTCAGCAATTAGGCACCCACCTAAAGAAAAGGGAAAGCATTTGAGAGTACAATTCAAGTCGACAGCAAAGGAATTTCACTTGGAAAAAACAAGTCAACAAGGCAACATGAACCACAAGATCAAGTTTGAGGATATAGATAGGATTTTTTAATACATAAATAATAGTTTAGACTAGATTCTTCTTATGGTAATAAGTAGTTCAATAAGTTGTAGCAGCAACAACAACAACAGTGAAATCACAGCTTCAAGGTAGTCTCAGCTACTGAAACTTCCCGAACTACACTGACCTGATTCCTTTATAGACAAGGATATGTAGGCAACCTCGGAAGCAGGGTGCGGTCAAATGTTTCAAAAATGCTTCTCACGAAGAATTCAAACGGGTAAAAACAACTCGTATCCACTCACTTTATCTTTGCACGAAAACTCTTCGTGTTTCTGAGCAATGAGGGGCATCTGCGAGCATGTGATTTTCCCCCTATATGAATTACTCCCATGGATCCAAGAAATTAAATTTCTCCTATTATTTGCAATTTTTTATTTTTTATAGTATTTTTGTCAGCTGTTTGCATTTGTCTGTGCATGTTTATTTTATTTAATTAATGAAAAATGCAAAAATATGGTGTCATTTATTACTTAATTTTGTATTTTTAGATTAATTAAAAAATTAGTTGTATTAAGAAATGAAAAAATCACAAAACATATATCTTATTTTTGCACGTTTTAATTTTAGTTTTGAACTTTGGTAGTTTGCTTTTAACTAGTAATTTGTTGTAGTAAGTATTATTTTAGTATTTAATTTAATTTTTAAAGATTAATTTGGTTTAGGAATAATTTAGGTTTTAAATTTGAAAAAGAAAAGAACTTATGAAAATAAAATTTGCAAAGAAAAAGAAAGAATGAAGAAATAGATTTTTGGGCCCTCGGTTACATTCCCAGACCAATTAAATTCCCCTAATACCCATTAATAAAATTATCCCAAACTATCTCCTACCCGGCCCGCCCCTACATATAATCCCAAAACAACCCCGTTTTTAATAGCCTAAATCGGGGCCGTTGATCTCGTTTGATCTAACGATCCGTAACTAGAATTTTATTTAATATATAAGTGTCTGAGCATTATCTCCCCCCCCCAAAACCCATCTCTCTCATTCACTTCATCCTTAGAGACTCCCAGGCCAACCCTAGCACCGCCCTATGATTCCACCGTCCTCCGGTGGCGGCACCACCACCAAACTTGGCAAAATGCACACCCTAGAACCCTATCCATCACCCCATCTCAAAACTCCAACCCTTTACCCTCGAATCATAACCTAGCTCGTCAAATGTCAGATCAAAGATTCAAGTCCCATGAACCCTAATCTTGCTCCATGTGCCAAGTTCAAGCTTCTGGGCCGATAATGGTTCGAAGTTTATGCCAGTCAACTTTTCTCCTTGAGAACGAGTGACTAGCATGGACTTCGATTCATTTCGAAGCCCATCGACCTCATGCAAGTCCAAGGCCAGCAAATCTGTTGAGAGATGCTTCTCCGTTAGTCAGTACGTGTTTCTCTTCCTTTGTGTCATTTTTCCTTTCTTTTCAGACCCCGGTCGATAGTGCATTTGAGAATATAATTAAGGTCAAGTTCTCTTAAGTCATTGTTCAATTTTTTGTTTGATTCATTTGTTTGGTTTATAATTATTGTTGTTTTTGATCGAATCATTTAAGTTCTCTAAAATCATTTCTTTCCCCTCCATTCATCTTTTGACATAGCCAACCCTGTTCATTTGAGCCTCATTACTCGTTGATTAATGGTTTGAATTTTGTGAGTTTGGGTTGTTAGTATACAGACCCATGGGTTTGGGGTGGGGCTTGGGGTAATTTGACATATGATTTTGCTGATGTAAATGCAAAGCTTTTAAAGGGTTAATTTAGAAATTTAATAAGAGGAATCTTTTTGTAACTGCCTAGGAAACTATGGTGGGGACTAAATTGAAGTTCTGAATTTTGCATTAATGGTACCTAAGCTAAAATAAAAATATCAAAAGATGCAAAGTGCAAATCTGATTTCTTTTAGGTTGCCCTAATATCTTGCCTATAAAGGCACCATTACTTTATATTCAAGTCAGATTTTGCGAGAAAAGAAACCATCCAAAAACTGAAACGACTTGCTTCGTGAAGAAATTTTGAAATAACTTAGAATTCCTGGAGTTTTCTGAGAAAATATCGAAACTTCTACTTGGGCTTTGGTTCCTGTAATCATAATAGTTCATTTGGAATAACTACAAACTTCATAGTTTTGTACTCTGGGCTAAAATGGATTGAATTTGGGTTTAGAAGTTTGATTTGAGTTGGTTGGAATTGGTTTGAAGCTTGCGTATGTTTCAGCTAGTTATCACTGTTGCATTGTTGCTGACATTGTTATGTTGTTGTTGATCCTTCACTCTTCTTATATTCTTAGTTTTTCCAGGTTTCCTCTTGAACCATGATGGAAATGAAGCCTGATTAAGCTTTGTATAAAGATTTTTGACCGAGTTGGGATTAAATGAAAATATCAGTCTTTGTTGTGTTAAATTCGGCCATCTTGTTATTCATGTTTTAGTTTAGCTTCTTATGTGCGTTTCATTTCTTTTTTGAGGCTTAGATTTGAGCTTATTTGAATGTAGTTGATTCAAGGCTGTTTAGGCTTCTTAATGTCTGTTAATTAAGGACTATGACTCTTAGTTGATCAGCTAAAACTGTTTGGTTGTGGATGTGCTTTTCATGTCCATGGTCCAAATGCATATTAGTTTAGATTTTGGGTCTAATAGACTTGAGCCATGTATTGCTTTCCATTTAATATTTTAAACCTGCTCGCTTATAGTTTAAGGCATGGTTTAGTAACTTCAGGAAATTGTCCTTCAACTTCTTCCTCCTGTTCATGTGATGATTTGTTCCTAATAAGGGAATTTCAAATGGAGGTGGAGTTTGATTTTGGTTCTGAGAATGTCTCAGATTTAGTATATTTCTTCTCATGTTTCTTTTTAACAAGCTTGAGTCATATTGTTTTTTAAGTGTGCTATTATTAAATAGGAACTTAGCAGATGAATAAGGTCTATTTGAAACTTCAAATTGCTCTCTTTGCTGGAAATTTGAATGGTGATTTAAAATGATGAAATAGTATGCATGAGTTGTAAACAATTAGTGGTCCAAATTCTAGATTTTCATTGCAACGTGGTGTTTCCTTCAACAATTAATTCTTAAAGCACTGACTTGGACTATAGAATTGGCTCAGTTGTGCCGAATTTCTTTTGATGGGTGCATTTCAGGTTTAGGCTTCATGTATGAGCCCATTAATGTCCTACTTATTGATAAAATGGTGAGTTGGATGATGGCTCGATAACCTACCCGGGCTCTTTTAATAAGTTCTATTTGATGTCATTATACTGTTAGCATACGAATTATCAGCATTAGGTTTGAAACTTCCGCATTAGTGTTTGGAAATTCTTCATGTCGTCTAATTAGTTGGCAAGGCCTTTTAAGTTAGAATAGAGATGTGTTGTGCCAAATAAAATCTAAAAATGCATGGCCGTCATTTAATTAATATTTGAATCCTTAGAAATCAAGGCGATCCATTTAGTAGAATTTTTCATGGCCCTTGCAATGTTGAAAATGCATAGTTGCTTTAGGTGAGTTATTTTAATAATTTACCTTCCCAAACTCGGTGCGCATTTATATGACCTAAATCCAAATCTCAACATTGTTAGATAAAATATATCGAGGAACACAGTTGCTTAAATGTGATGTGGTTCAAGACATATTTTTAATAACGTTGAAATCTTCGTATAAATAATAACTCACTAAAAGCGGCTCAACATTTTAAAATAAACCATATGCTAAAACATGTTTTAAAATCAGATAATAGGCCAATTGTAACAATTGAGCGGCCATGCTAGAACCACAAAATCTGGGAATGCTTAACACCTTCTCCTCGGTTAACTGAATTCCTTACCCGGATTCTGTGTTCCCGGACTATAAAATAGAGTCAATCTTTCCTCGGTTTGGGATTTTAAACTGGTGACTTGGGACACCCTAAATTATCCCAAGTGGCGACTCTGAATCTTTAGATAAATAAATCCCATTTCGATTGTCACATTAAGTTGGGAAAAACTCCCTTATACCCCTTTCGAGGGTGTAGGAAAAATGAGCTGTGACACCCTCCAGCAACACTATCGATGTCAATGGGCTACAAGTAGTAGCTATCTATTATGTTATGATCCACCAGGATTTTGATGTTGCTAGGCTCCTTCATGAAGAGACGTCCATTCGATCTTTAGAGGTACTCAAAGGGTTATACTTTCCCTCTCTAATTACCAAGTTGTGCCGTACTACACGAGTTCCTGAAAATCCCATACTTGATGGCAAATTGCCATTATAAGCACCATTCCGGGCTAGCAAGATCGCAGTTAGGATAGAGCCGACAATGTTGGTTGAGGATGATGATAAAGATGATGAGGATGTTGAGGTTGATGCTTCCCCACCACAGTCAAGAGCTGATGAGGTGGGTCCCTTACAAGTCCGCCGAAATACCCGCGTGACGGCCCTGGAGCAAGATATGGCTGGTCTCCGCACTTCTGTCACTGACCTTGGCATTAGAGTTAACAATTTGACTACTCATCATGCCACGCCAGAGAAAAAGATCATGGCATGGCTCAGGGCTCTAGGGTGAGTGTTTCACCTCGATCCTAGCACTGTCTCTGATCAGGAATGAGCATCAGGGAAGTCCCTTTACATTACTGGCTTTATATTTGTTGACATGGGGACATGCCAAAGTTTTAGGTGTAGGGTGGGGGATGGCTGTTGTTGTAAATAAATTGTATAGCTCTGTATGGTGATGTTCTGTTTGTTTGTTGATTTGGCAGTGTTGATTTATGTTAGTAAAGATTAACTTGGCCCGAAAACAGACACCTCTCGACAGGCCTCTTGAGGGATATAAGTCGAACAAAAAAATGGGAATGTAGGGAATCTTCCTGATGATGGATCTTTTAGACAGTTTCTTGAGGGAAGTAAGTCTCGAGAAAATACCAAAAAGATTTTTTTTGTGTTAGATAGTGTAGTAACTCCTTCTTGGTTTTTCTTTGGGCCACGATTCTTTTTCAAGGGTTTAGCTTGAACCAGGTGTAGGTAGTTTTTTTTGTTTATAGTTTTTAGTTGGTATTAATGGGCTACCAGCTGAAATAGAAAGAGAAACCCTTGGCATTGATACACTTGAACACCATAGACACTAGAGTATAACACTTAGTATCAGTGGTTGATTCTTGCTAAAGTGCCTTAGATTGTATTGTTTTAACTGACTTGAACACTCAAAAGAGAGTGTTTTGATAAGCCAATTTGGAGTGAGTCATGTGCCATGTGTGTGTGAGTTGTAATTATTATGTCCTTTACATTTGATGCCTAGAACATGCCCCGTGTGTTTGCAAAGCAAAATAGTATCTTCATTCAGTCTTAGATGTGATATAGACATTTCTTTGTTAAACCAAATATATAAATGAGACTCACCTAAATGTAATACATCATAGTCAACCCCGTTGAGCCTATAAGCATGTTTATTTGGCAACCATATTGCAAACCTTACCCCATTATTTGAATGGCCCATCTGTTTGAACCCCTTTTACCTCCCATGAACACTTGAATGGGGGTGGTGGTTTGGTTTTTTAGTGGAACCAATGAAATAGAGAAAGGTGCAGTTTTTGGAAAGGTAAAATAATAAGCACCACTTAAAAGAAAAAGAAAGAAAAAAGAGAGAATGAGTAATTTTAGTAGTTGATAAGTGGTGATTTGATACAATTGCACCTAATGGAGTGAGGATGTTTCAAATAAAAATGTGGTGGAATGTCTTGTTGACATAAATATGATTTTGAAGGTTAATGTGATTGCATTAAAAGTGTTTACGGAGGTTATCCAATATATCCAAATATATCCTACCCGTCCCTTAGCTTACATTACAACCAAGTGAAGTCCTAATCGATCTTAGATTGAATGGGCTGGGTTAGTAGAGTAGTACATTACGGACAAGCCTATGGTGCATCTTTGTGGCATGTGAATGTTCTTTTCCTTAAGGTGAGCAAATTTTGTCTGTATGAGTTCCTAATTGTTCTTAATATAATAATTTGTGGAACTACTCTCTTACGTGATGCGAGGACATGTGATTCACGAAGGAAAGGTAAGTTTGGACTTTTGAATAGAGTAGTTTGACTAAGTACGAATATTGCACGACGCGTAAGAATTGATTTTTGAGGCAAAGGTTGTTCACTAGTAGGCACAATTTTGGTGATTGTTCTTGTTATGATACATTAGTGGAAAAGCTTAGGGAAAGAACTCTGATAGAGTGTGGTGGATTGCTTGAGGATTACCAATGATTTAAGTGTGGGGTATTGATAATAGGCTATATAGATGATATTTACACTCTAAATATACCATGCTTTACTGCTGTTTTAAAGGACAATTGATGGCAAAATACTCTAGGTGGTGTTCTTTTTCTTCGCAGGGACTAGTCTGAGTTAGGAAGAGACTATGGAGTGTTTTGGGAGTCAATAATGTGGACAAAAGATCAATCAAGACGAACCAGAGCGATAAAAAGAAAGAAGCAAAGAGGACTGGGCTGGAATCCATTCCGACCGGGTCGACCGCTGATGGACCGCTGTAGGCTAAGAATGCGAGGCAGAATGTTTGTCTTTCACCACAGTCGCGTCACATTTTTCCACGGTCGTGGTGAACTATGTAATTGCGTAGAAATTTTGGGACTAAAGTGTAATTCGGGGAAAACTTTTCCCAACCCTTTATTAAATCAACAAACTCGGCCCATCAAGGTTAAGCGTGTTTTAAGACTAATTTGGAGGCAAGAACAAGTGAGATAAGAGCAACCAACTATTAGAGTTTTTCTATCTTCTCTTTGTTATTTCAATTGCACATTATAAATACTGTAATTTTATCTTGCTTGGCTATGAGTAGTTAAATATTTAGTCTAAGGTTTTGACTCAATTTTGTTATGATTGAGCCAGGTTTATTATATGATTATTCAACTATATTTTGTATGCTGATTAATTGAATGGGCTATTAATTAATCGTGTCTAATTGCCTTGTGTTGCTTGAGAAAAAATACTAGGTTAGAATGTTGTTGAACAATACCACTTTTGGGTAATTGAAGAGATTCATTACTTGAAATTAAAAGTATGGTTAGAGATAACAAAAAATTTGGTGGGATAATTCAGAGCTGCATAAAGTATCAGCTAGAGTAGCTCGAGAGAATGCTCGAGTAAATTATCATAGTTGATCGAGAGAAAATTGTGATAACCCATATCTCATAATCCTTATAGAGGATTACGGCGAGATATTAGCAAAAGAACTACGACTTAAACTAGCAATTGGGGAAATCAATACCCTATATCTTTTTATTATCGAATTATCTTTGATTTAGAATATTGTTAGTTTTTTAATATCAGTCTGACTTAGTTAACAAAAACCAAATATTTATTGATGAAACTCTTGCATCTAGATATTGTTTGAGCATGTAATAGCATCACCAAGAGTTGTAATAGATAGGTTAGTTCCCTGAGGATTCAACTCCGGACTTTGAAATCGGATTATATTTAAAACGACCGCTTTGTCTTTTATAAGGCATAGTTGGGCAAGATCACACAATATCTCAGAAACTTCTTGGGTGTTGTGCGATGCACAAGCAGAACAACGTCTCAGATGATGCCCTACGATTGAGGGTGTCAAGCACTCATTAACTGGAGAGGAAAGAAAATGGATCAAAAATCTACCACCAAATTCCATTCATTCTTGGCCTTAACTCATCCGAGCTTTCTTGGTTAAATGGTTCCCGCAAAGTAAGAGGTTTAAGCTTCGGGATAAAATTTTCTTTTCAAGCAACTAACAGAAGAACATCAACATAAGGCATGGGATTGATTCAAGCTATATTTAGTGAGGTCACCGAATCATGGTTTCTCGGATTCTATCTTGTTGGAGAACTTCTACATGGGCTTGGATGCTATGAATCAATCTATAGCAAAAAATGCAGCTGATGGATCTTTTATGGATAAAACATTTGCGAGGATCACACAAATCTTTGATAAAATGGAAAAATATAACCAAGCTTGGCAGTTAGAGGACACCATGATGGAATTGCATATGGTACTCCTTCCTTGACTAACATGATTAAGGAGAACCAAGAAAAAGATCAAGTAATTGTCGGGCTTTCCACCAACATCAATGTCTTGACAAATATGTTCCCTGAAATCCTAACAAAAAGGTGATTGTGGTCGAAGATGTTCAGCCCACATCAAATGAAGATTATGAGGAAGAAAATTATGTCAACAACTCTCAAGGAGGTTATCGAAGGCAACCGTACCAAGGTTCAGGAAAACAAAATCAATGGAGTCCTAACCCAACAGGGCAAGGAAACCAACAGTGGCAAAATAACCAAGGTAGTTCAAATCAAGGTAATTAGAGTAACAACAACAACAACTTTTCAAATTGGAGTTCAAACCCCTATGTTCCACCGAAGGGGAAACATTCCAACTCTCTGCATTGGAATGAGGATTCTTCAAGTAATTCCAAGTTTAAAAACATGCTTGAGCGAGTATTGAAAAATCAAGACAAGCCCAACATTTTAATGAGGAATATGACCGAGCTTGTCAGTTCTCATACAACATCTATTCAAAAGTTAGAGATGCAAATGAGAGACCTCTCAAGAGAGAGAAATTCGAAGAAAATGGGAACACTCCCAAGTGACACAATTACAAATCTAAAAGGTAACGAGGGTAGTCCAACTTCCCATCGTATGACAATCACAACTTGGAGTGGAAAATACTTCAAGGAGAGAATGGACAAGTGGACAAAGTGGAAGATTCCGAAAATGAAGTTGAGGCACAAGTTGAGGTGTCAATTGTTTTTTAAGCTAAAAAGGTCCCAGATTGGTGAAAATTCAAGAAGTGAATTGGGAAGAGGTTAAGGAAAAGGTGAAAGAGACACTCAAAGCTCTAGCAATAATTCCTTGACCTCATACGCGTTTTCCTCAAAGACATACTAAGAAGGTTGATGATATCAAACTCGAGAACTTCTGACATTCTCAAGCAATTATCAGTAAATATCCCATTTGTGGAAGCATTTCAAGAGATGCCAAATTTTGCTAAGTATTTGAATGACTTGATCACCATGAATGCACCAAGAATAGAGTGGTGAATGTGACTAACCGGATATTCTAGAAATCTTTCCAGATGAGCACCTACTCATTACAAGCCTTGAGAAAGTGCCATGGTATGTAGACTTTGCAAATTACCTAGCAAGCAATATAGTTCCCTATGACCTTTCCTCTCTGCAAAAGAAAAAGTTTTATCGTGACTGCTGCATGTATTACTAGGATGAACCTTATTTGATTAGAATATGTGTTGACAATACGATTCAGAGGTGTGTCCCCGAGATAGAAAATTCTTCTATTTTGTAGGCATGTCACACATCGACATATGGCGGGTATTTTGGAGGAGTTAGGACGACAACGAAAGTGCTAGAAGCCGGGTTCTACTGGCTAACAATGTTTAAGGATGCATATCAATGGGTGAAGGGCTATAATGAATGTTAGAAAACCTACATTTCTCGTCGCCATAAAATGCTCATGAACCCAATTCAAGAGGTTGAAGTGTTCGACGTATGGGGAATATACTTCATAGGCACCTTTTTCAGCTCCTTTGGCAACAAGTACATAATTGTTGCTATAAATTATGTGTCCAAATGGGTGGAAGCTGCATCACTTCCCATCAATGATGCAAAAGTGGTGGTGGGGTTTTTGAAGAAGGATATATTCACCCGTTTTGACAACCCGAGAGCTATTATTAGTGACGGAGGCACTCACTTTTGCAATCAAGCCTTCAAACAATTGTTAGCAAAGTATGTTGTACACCACGAGGTGGACACCTCGTATCATCCTCAGACCAGTGGACATGTCAAAGTGTCTAATATAGAGATAAAGAGTGTACTGACCAAGACAGTAAATGCCACAAGAACTTATTGGACAAAAAAGCTAGATGATGCACTCTGGCCTATATAAATACTTTCGAAACACCAAATTGGTATGTCACTATACAAGTTGGTGTTTGGGAAGGCATGTCACTTTCCACTAGAACTAGAACACAGAGCTTGGTGGGATATGAAACAATCAAACTTGTACATTAAGGCCGCGGGCACAACTAGAGTCATAAAGCTTGGTGGGCAATGAAACAGCTGAACCTGGACATTAAGACTGTGGGCACAACTAGAGTCATAGAACTGCATGAGCTCGACGAGTTCCGATATCTTGATTTTGATAGCACAAGGTTGTACAAGGAAAAAATGAAGAGGTTGTATGACAAGAACATTGTTGAGCAAAATTTCAATCCGAGAGACATGGTATTGCTTTATAACTCAATATTAAGGCTACTTTCGGGAAAAATCAATCATGATGGTCTGGACCTTTTTGAGTGATCGAAGTATTCCCCTTAGATGCCGTAGAGACTGCCTCAGAGAAAGACTCTCATACTTTTAGAGTCAATGGGAAAAGATTGAAACTATATGTGGCCAGGAATGGACCAAAGGAAGTGTCAGAGATCCATCTGATTGAACCTTAGAGGTTGAGAGAGCCTTAAATGTGCTTATCTGCGTCGTGCCATGACGTTGAATCAGGAGCTCCATGGAGGCAACCCATTGATTTGTTGTAACTATCGTGCCATGACATTAACTAAGGCGCTAGTTGGAAGGAAACCCAATGATAGTGAATAGTTGTTAATTTTGATTTTGGGAAGTACTAACCAATGTAGGTAAGCTTGGGCAGGTGATAAGTCCATTGAATGTGAAATAAAAAGGACAAATAATGAAAAATTGTCATGCCCAGGAATGCGCCCGCGCTACCTAACACGCTACAGGCCACACATATGGGCAAACATTCTACCTCAGCTTCACCATCATAGTGCGACCGCGCTATGACAGTACTACTGCCCGCACTAGAAGTGCGACTGCGCTAGTGGCACGCATATGGCCAAGTAAACTATTTTGACTAGCGCGGCCATGTTCGTATCGTACAACGACTGTGCTAGTTCTACCTGTTAACTCAACTCTTTATTTTATTTTTTTATTTTTCATTTTTTATAATCGTTAAATGTTATTCCCCCTCCCCATCCAATTACTCTCTTCTTCACTCGCAAAATTTCCAAATGCTGAAAACCCAAAACCCTAACCCCCTTCTTCTTCAAATTCTATCGTCCTCAAATTCCCTCTTCTCCGAATTTCCAATCCAAATTCCCCAAGGTTCAAGCCACGCTCTGCCCTAATCTTCTTCACTTCTCCCCATATTCTCTCACGACAAGTATGTGTTCTTTGTTCTATTTTTTTTTTACATATTTTTGTTTTATTCTTTTAATTATGTAGTAGCTTTTTCTTTTCTTTTCTTAGTAGACATTTATAGTGTTTGTGTAGTGATTGTGGGTGGTAATGTTAGTGGAGTTGTATCTTCACTTAGTGGTTGATTTTGGGGAAATTGTGGTGGTATTGGGGTGCAACATATTTGAATTGGGGTGTAGATATATAATGAACACAAGGTGTTTGTTTAAATGACACCTGAGTGTAAATGCGTAATTCTGACCAATTGTGTGCATGAGTAGCCTCATTGAGTCATATATTTTTTGGAGATGTGCTAATGTTATTCCTTTTCCATATACTATGAATCCATCTAGGAAACACCGTACCATATGTGCCTCTTCCAGCAGTCAAGGCGGATCGTCCAGGGCGTGCGGATCAGCTGCTACTCGCCCATTTGATAGTAGCAGGCTCGTCTCCGCCAATGCTCAGAACCGCTTTGCAAATAAGGCCACCTAAGAAATCCATGCCGAAAAGGGGTATAGATATAGGGTCGGTCTAGTTGGACTGTCCTCACTTGTATAATAAGCTGGTAAGGTGGGGGCAACAAATCTTCATTGACGAGCCGGACGAGGGAAATGTGATGGTTGTCCGTGAGTTCTACGCCAATGTAAAAGAACATGTGAATGTCGTAGTAACTGTGCGCAGAAAGGAGACATATTCCTCTGTTGAGGCAATACATAGGATATACCAGCTGCCCCCTCCCGTGGATCCATACGAAGACTATTGTGAGGGGTATGACAGATCACACACGCAGTGGAGATGTTCTTTGAAACAATCTGTGTACCTGGAAAGGAAATTTTCTGGAGGAAGTGTGGTCAGATGTTTCACTCCGTGGAACTAACCTTTGAAGGGAAGTGCTGGTTGTATGTATCAACAACCACCTAATCCCGTCTTCTAACACTACAGAGTGAATGGTCCTCAATCAGCTCTGATTTGGTGCTTTATAAATGGTCACAAATTTAACGTGGCCAAGGTGATTCATGAGGGGATGTTCACGCGTTGTCTGGCAAAAAGGTATGGGTTTTTTTCCCTTTGTTACTCGACTTTGCAGGGTAGGCCCGGTTCCGAAAAATCTTGATGTGGGTGGGAGAGTGCCAAAATACCACAAATTTTGAGCAGATAAGGTCACTACTGGGAAGGAGCCGGTGGCAGCGGGTGGCGATGATAGTGGTGATTCTAATGACTTTGAGGAGAGGAGGCTGAGCAGGAGAATGTGGGGGGCGAGTCACAAGCCCATAAGCAAATTGTAGCAGCTACAGAACCATATGGTACTACAGCACCATCTAAGGCTACTCGGGTTACCCGGTTCATAGTTTTGGAGTATGAGGTGGCTGGATATCATACCTCGGTCGCCGACTTAGGTACAGGGGTTTATGCGATGGCTGCCTAGCAGGTGAAATCGAAGAATAAAATATTAGGCTGGCTGAGAGCTCTGGGTCGTGCTTGCAATTTGAACCCAGACACAGTCTCCGATCAAGAGTGATCACTCAGGGAAGTTCCTTTACCTCACTGTTCTTTATTATGTATGCCATGAGGACATGTCTTCCTTTTTAGTGTGGGTTGGGGGATACCTTAATGTATGTGTATATATGTAACAACTTGACTGTTGATGTTTTCTTTATTTTGCTTGATTGATTTTGGTGGTTTTGAGTAGTAGTCAAAGTAGGTAAGTTGACTTGTCCAGACGACAGATCTCTTTTGACGGGGTTCTTGAGGGTCTACGTCGACATGAAAAAAAATAGAAATATGTTGGGCTCTGTCGGAGGACAAATTTTCTAGACAGTTTTCTTGAGGGGATTAAGTATAAAGAAAATATCAAAAAGATATTTTTAGGTAGTGTAGTAATTCCCCCTAGTTTTTCTTTGGGCCACGGTTCTTTTCCAAGGGTTTTGATTAAACCGGGTGTAGTCAGTTTTGTTTATTTTGTTTCTAGTTTTTAGTTAGTATTGATGGTCTATGAGCTGAAATAGAAAGAAAAACCCTTGGCATTGATACACCGAAATACAATAGACACTAGAGTGTAACGCTTAGTCTCAGTAGTTGATTATTGCTAGAGTGCTTTAAATTGTATGTTTGTAACTGAATTAAATACTCAAGAGAGAGTGTCTTTATAAGCCAATATGGAGTGAGTCATGTGCCATGTGTGTGTGAGTTGTACTGTATTATATTCTCTATATTTGATGCATAGAACTTGCCCTGTGTGTTTGCAAAGCAAAAATAGTAGGTTCATTCAATCTTAGAAGTGATATAGACATTTCTTTGTCAAGCCAGATGTATATAGTAGACCCGCATAAATACAATACATCATAGTTAACCCCGTTGAACCTATAAGCATGTTTCTCTGGCAATCATATCACAAACCTTACTCAATTGTTTGAATGACCCATATGTTTTAGCCCTTTTACCTCATATGAGAACTTGAATGGCTATGTAATACGCAAAAGCTGAAGTATGGGGTGGTGGTTTAGTTTTTGAGTGGAATCGATGAAATAGAGAAAGGTGCAATATTTGAAAAAGTAAAAAGAAAAGTACCACTTAGAATGAAAAAAGGAAAAAAAGAGAGAACGAGTAAATATAGTATTTGATAAGTAGTGACTTGATACAATTACACCTAATAGAGTGAGATGTTATAAATAAAGATGTGGTGGAATGTCTGGTTGACATAAGTATGGTTTTGAATGTTAATGCGATTGTATTAAAAGTGCATATGGAGGTTAGTCACTATATCCAAATATATCATACCTGTCCCTTAGCATATATTACAACCAAATGAAGTCCTAATTGATTTAGACTGAATGAGCTCGATAGTAGAGTAGTACACTATGGACAAGCATACGGTGTACCTGTATGGCATATCAATTTTCTTTCAGAGAGTGAGAGGATTTTGTCAATATAAGTTCCTAATTGTTTTTAATATTATTATTTGTGAAACTACTCTTTTATATGATCTGAGGTCATGTGATTCACGAAGGATAGCTAAGTCTTGACTTCTGTATATAGTAATTTGAGTAAGTACGAATATTGCTAGTAGATATAACTTTTTGAGGCAAAGATTGTTCACTAGTAGACATAACTTAGGTGATTTTTTCTTGGTGTGAAACGTTAGGGGAAAGTTTAGTGAAAGAACCTTTATAGAGTGTGGTGGATTTCTCGAGGACTAGCAATTATCTAAGTGTAGGATGTTGATAATAGGACAGATTTATGTAATTGACGACTGTTTATGCCTCAGCTTGATTATGTTTAACTGTTCTAGGACAGTTAAATAGTGATAAATTGGCTTTAATTGTTAATTTCATATTTTGAAGAGCAAGTTGATCTTATGTGGACTTAGGACTATGTTGGAGCTAAATTGAAACAAGGGAAGCCCCTGGGAGCTGAGTACGTTGAAAGAAGAGAGAAACGAAGAGCTGAAATGATGATCTAGCTTAGCGCGCCAACTAGCACGACCACGCTAGCCCAGGAATTTGAGGCAGAATATTATGCCATATGTGATGCCATTAGCGCGCCTACTAGCCACCGCGCTAGTCCAATTCGGAACATATAATTTAGGGGTAAACTTGGAATTTTGGGGATAATTCCACTTAACCTATAAGAGGTAAAGTTTGCCCAAAGGGACATTATCAAGGTTTTTATAGTTTAGTTGAAGGCAAGAAGAGGCAAGAGGCAAGGAGGATAATTCAACATCGAGTTCTTCCTTTCTTCCTTTTGTATTTTACCATTTATGATGAAATTCGCTATTGTTATGATGGACAAGATTATGACTAGCTAAATATTTAGTCTAGGGGAATGATGCAACCTATTGAAGAATAAACTTCGTGTTATGTTAATATAGTTTGCCCGGTTTAATCTTTATTTGTTCAACTACGTTCTTGTTGTAGTTAATTGATAGAATCCTCAATTAGTTATACCTATTTAGTATGTATTACTTGGGAGAGAGTGCATATTTAGGTATTTGCTGAACAACACAACTCCCAAATTATATGATTGATCAATAACCGAGGTGGGATTAGGGATAACGAAACTTTGGGTGCGATCTAAAGTGAGTTATAATAAAATCCAGCTAGTGTAACTCGGGAGAGTGCGTCTAGTAAATTATCGTGATTACTCGTGAGAGATTTACCGTATTAGCGTGCTCATGATTGATAGAGATGATTATGCAAATCTATGCGAAACATAACAGGAAGTGATTCCATAAATATGTGAAATCATAACCTTAGATTCTTCTCTTATTTGCATACAACCCAGTCATAATTAGCTTTTAGTTTACTCGCTTTCATTTAGTTATAGTTAGTAAAAAAATCTCCAATTGTTATTCAAAGTATCTGGAAAGTTGATTATGAAGAGTTTGGTGAGTCTAACAAGAGTAATTAGTAGGTTAATTCCATTTGGATTCGACTCTGGGATAAATACTCGAATTATATTTGCAGCGACCATTTTGTCTTTTTTATAAGACATAATTGGACGTGATCAGTCACTACTCACATTTCACTTCTGAGATATGCAGTGGCATTAGTTTTAGCAGAAATGTCCGAAACTCCATCAGAAACCCCAAAGTTGAGTGGATACTTGGGCTGCTTGTTGGGATAAAACAGTCCAAAATGTTTCTCTAGTTCATGGTTCTTGTTATTTTTATCAAACATGGCAAATAAATAGGTCCCAATGGGTCCAGGCTTTCTTGGAGTACCCTCTCTAACATGTTGAATTAAGTTCTTTAAGTAAGTGTCTGCATTATCTGTTGTGGCTGCAAATGCACCAGCTGATGGCCAGTCGCTCTCAGATACAACAATGTCTACATATCTTCCTCCTGGTACTTTATCGAGGCAGCATACACAGAATAAAACATTGCATCGAATAAGTTTGTATATTGACGCGAACCATCTTGTATAACCACATTAGGTGCAGAAAACAGAGCATAAGGGAGAGAAATCTGGCGAGGATTACCAGAATAGCTAAAATAAGGGTAAATGTTAAGGAGCATAGCTGCATGTGTGAATTTAAAAAACTCAACAACCCGATCAACGAACGGCTTAGCATCGCTCCTAAACGAGCCATGTGATGGAGGATACGAGTTTCCAATCAAGGTCATATCTACAGAAGTTGAGACCTTGATGTCGTATCCCAAACCAGCGAAATTAACTGCATTATAAATATTATTCATGGCAGGAACAAGATGTGAGGTGAGATAAGATGTGCCTGTGACAGGGCTGATTTCATTCCCAACAACAATGTACTTAATTTTAACATCTGGCCAGAAATCTCTTACATTTTTCTGTACCCACCAAATCGCATGTTCAGTGCCAGAAGCAATATGCTTGACGTCTGAATTGGGAAGTCATAACATAACTTCAATGTTGGAGCCTCTTAAGGCTTGTAAAGCTCCATGATTTAGCTCATAAAGCCTCATCCTTGTTGTGTTTCTTGATTTGTAGAGTTGTATAACTTCCTCATGTGAAGGCAAGTTGTTGCCTAGAATCCAATAGCAAACACATATTGATTGAGCCCCTGCTCAACAATAACTAGAAATTTGATAAGAAAAAATAAGCAAATTAAATAAATATCTAGAAAATGCATAATTTACAAACACAAAACGTCAAGACTATATTATTAATATTTATTGGGATGGAGTTGGAGAGGGGGCGAGAAACCTGCTATCTCAATGCTGCTGGTAACAAGTAGTAATCCTAGAATTGCAATAGCAAACGTTTTGGGAGTAGTATGTTTATGTGAGGCAGCCGTGATGAAAAGGCGTGTTGGTAGAAACTAATAAGATGAACTTCGAGCTATATATTTGGAGATATACACTAGCATGGAATATAATACCCGAGTGGTTATATTATTAATTACTACAATTAGTTATTCTTAGGCTAATGAACTGGATTATTTTGTACAAGAAAGTTAAATTTGATAATATAGAAGTTCAATATTTTTTTCCAAAGACGCCTTCCTAAATGCAGCCCTGACTTTACAAAACTAAAATCTAGTTGTCAGTGTAATGTCATTCATCCTCCACACCCTTACCATAGAGGAATTTCTACTTAAACATTACAACTAATAAAATCTATTCAACGGGAAGACTAAAAGTTATATTGAATTACTGAGTTAATACGAGATATACATAGAAGCAAATTATATATATCTACCTTTTTCGAGGCAGCGATAATTTTTGCGTATACTCTATTCTTCTCAAACTTTACAAGTAGAATTATATTAGGTATATTATTATTGTTGTTATACATGGAAACAAGCTATAGCCCCATGTTGCAATAAAGTATTATTGGAAGATTTTGGCACTTAAGTAGAGACCGTGATAAAATTCATTATTTAGTGGTGGCTTTGTCTTTAGATAAGTTTTATTTAATGGCGGCTTTTCTGCGGAGGCATCTATCGAGATTGACTTTGAATAGCAATAGTGAAATGTGTGGAAGTGGTTTTTGAACCTACTTGCGAGAATAGGCCCATTCAGAATCATAGATGATAATATTATTAAGCACTGTCAGGAGGTTGGTAATGATATTCGTGATGCCACTAGGCAATTCTTCACAACTGGGATGATGCAAGGAGGAATCAATTGTATTGTTGTGACCTTAATTCCTAAGTGTAAAATCCAAATCATGTCAAAAATTACAGACCCATTACGTGCTGCACTATCTTATATAAGATAATCACCAAGGTTCTTACAGCTAGAATTAAAAAGGTTGTTGGTGGACTTATTGGTGATCTGCAATCTGCATTCATTGAAGATCGAAGTATCACTCACAATATCCAATTTACACATGAACTGTTCAAAGGCTATAATAGGAAAGGAATTTTTCTAAGATGTGTACTAAAGGTGGATTTGAGGAAAGCACATGATACTCTAGATTGGTTTTCTTCAGAAAGAATACTGAAAGAACTTGGTTTTACTCGAAAATTTCTCAGCTCGGTAATGAATTCATTACAATAGTGACCTACACTCTTACCACGAATGGTGGATTGACAACGCCTTTCAAAGGAAGGATGGAGATCAGGCAGACGGACCTCATGTCTCCCTATCTATTTGTCCTAGCCATGGAGTATCTACAGAGGAAATTTGCGCAGTAGGCAATGAACAAGGACTTTAAATTTTATCTCAGATGCAAAATGCTAGGAGTGGTATATATTTGTTTTGCAGATGCCCTTCTTATGTTTTGCAAGGCTGAAAAGAACTCTATTAGGTTGCAGTAGTAGACCTTTCTAAAGTTCTCTAATGCCTCTGGCCTTCAAGCAAATGCAAACAAAAGCTCTATTTAATTAGCTAGCATTTCGAACAACCTGAAACAGGACATCCTACAAGAACTGGGCTACTCTGAAGGCACTCTACCCTTTAGATATTGGTGTTCCCTTGGCATCTAAAAAGTCATCAGTCATTCAATGTTGGCCGTTAGTAGAGAAGATCACATAGAGAAATAACTGTTGGACTGCAAAATTACTCCCATATGCAGGTCAACTACAGTTAATTAAGTCAGTCCTATTTGGAATTGAGTTTTACCGGGCACAGATTATTCAATTGCCTAAAAAGGCGATGAAGATGATTGAGGCTATATGTAGATAATTCTTATGGACAAGAACATCTACTGTCTCTAAAAAGGCACTGCTTCCATGGGAGAAAGTATGCATACCACAAGCTATAGGGGGCTCAAATATGATGAACATGATCTACTAAAATAAGGTAGTTATGGCAAAGTATCGGTGGGCTGTGGCAAAGAAGAATGATTGTTTATGGATCTGATGGGTTTATACCTTCGGTATAGAGTACCGCTATTGGGAAACATGCCAATACCTAAGAATGCAGCTTGGGTCGTAGTTAGGAAAATTCTAGAGAAAAGAAGATTCATTGGAGAACTTCAAGGTATTCAGGGAGATCTCAATAGCGGGATATGCCAATTACAACAGGGAGAGGTATTTAGCATCAAAAGGCTCTAGCGTCTGCAATTCCCTCAGTTACATCAGATGCCTTGGAAAGGTATTATTTTGCAACTACATCTACACCCCATATTCAAATCATATTATGGTTAGAACTACAGAGCAGATTGACTACAGTTGACAGACTTTTGAAGCTTGGGATTCAAGTTCCTCGACGATGTTTCTTCTGTAAGCAAGATGATGAATTATTTAACCACCTTTTCTTTGAATGCATTATAACCAAGGAAATATGGTCGAGACTGTTTAAATGGTTGGGCCACGGTAGACATATTCGAGATTGGCAAGATGAGGTTAATTGGATAAATCAAGGTGCTAAAAGAAAAAATAGATATTGGGCATTGATGGCTTGTGTATTTGGCATGCTGATCTACACTATATGGAGGGACAAGAACAAGCTCAGATTCCATGAAGGGACAGTAACAGTTGATAGCATCTGCAGAGAAATCGCAATACATATACACGTTAGAGGAAGATCAATACAGAAACGGCGAGAAGCACTTAATCACTTAAATTGTTATCCCTAGGCTACTCTGTGTTGACCTCATTAGGTACTTAGTCGGAGTATCAACATATAAAATATAGAAATTGATGTAATTAGGATTGTGGATGGTCAGCATCTACTTACTTTGTAAAGATACTTTTTGGAATGAATAGAAAACACAATTTACCAAAAAAAAATAAACAAGATGATGATATTATTAAGTTTTTTGTATAACTTTCAAAAGAGAAAAATACAATTTAGTCCCCTTATAATTACTAGAGTTAGAGATCATGCAATGCATGTGTAATTTCACAGAATATTAGTCTTATAAATTTATAATCTAATATGTCATATTAAAACAAATAAATATTAATTATTATTTTATTATTTAATATAGTATATAGAAATATAATAAAGTCCATACAAAATCAAAGGATACATATCATATAATAATTAAATAAATTATTTATTCCTTATTTATTTCTTAATTAGCAAGTAGTTACTACTATACATTTACTAATGTGACATTTTATTAACTTGTGAATTGGCTTAATATTTTAATACTAGTTCTCTTTTAGTATAACATAAGCATGTATTTTCTTATTCTGAAAATATCTTCTTCTTTTTTATACCTGTGTAATTTAAAAATTCTTCAATTGTCTAATCATATCAAAAAATTTCTTGAGTGTTATAAATTCAAAATAAACATATAAAAAATTATCTTTATCCCCCCTATCTTGGTACATTCTTTTCTGATGTAATATTATATTGGTTTTTTATTTTGTATTTTACTGAAAAATTAAATAATATATTTTTTAACTAGATTATAATTTTTAACTCATAGAAAGTACAAAAAACTACTAATATTTTTAATAATTATTAATTTGTGATATACGTATGTATATATATATATATATATATACACACACACTCTTATGTTATGTATAATATCCTAATAGTATTTTTATGTTATTGTATTCTTTATTATGAAATATGAGTTCTATTTATTAACTAAAATTTCCTACGTGAGAAATTTAATTAGTATATATACTTTTAAGATATCGCTTGAAATTCTTTTTTCTCTATTTTTAAAAGTATTCTTACTTTATGAATTTTTTTTAGTATTCTCTTTGATTTTATTAATTAATTTAAAATATAAATATCATAAAATTATCTGTATCCCCCTATCTTCGCACATTCTTTTCTAATATAATATTTTTACTGAAAATTTAAAATATATTATTTTTTTAATAAATTATAACTTTTAATTCATCCAAAGTAAAATATATAATACAAATCGGACTTTCTCTCTCTCTAGCTTGCCGGCGTATGTTAGCAGGAAGCTAACTTGCGCTTCTGCCATGGCTAAGACGAAGAAGAAGCAACAATCAGTTGCGGAATCAATTGGCGATGAACATCCGCAAGTTAGACCATCAATAAACCAACAAAATCAATGGTTAACGGGTATGGGATCCGCACCTACAGTATAGCACAACCTAGAAGATGCCGGAAAAAATGGTGCGATCGTGACCCCGGAGTCCGGAATCCAGCAGCGATTGAGTCCACTGACTCTTGGAAGCTTTATGCCTCAATAATTCCAACAGATTAGGGACGAAATTGAAGAGAGTAAGGAAATCCCTTAAAAAGGGATACTCTGTCACAGGCAACCCGGCGACTGCAATTCTCGACGCATGCAGAAAAAAAACAAAACAAACCACCGGTAGGAGAAACAAGTGAGCTTGAAAAGAAAACAGCCTCCAATAGAAGCCCTCAAAAAGGTAACGCCTTAACCTACGTCCCCTCCCCCCCCCTAAGGGATGGGAGATTTGTAGTTCAAATTGACGAAGCTGATACCATGGACTTAGAGAATTATTGGAGTAAAGCATTGATAGGGTATGTACTTCGTGAATCACCGTATGAGAAGACTATGGAAATTTTGTCGCAAACCTGTGGAACTTTGTCGATCAGCCTCAAATAATGTATCATGATGATGGATACTATATATTCAGATTTGACAATGCGGAGGATAAGAATCGAGTGTTACAAGCAGGACCCTACACATTTCGTAACAAGCCACTGATACTGCAACAATGGAAAATGGATTTCAAATTTGATCCTGCTAATATTACACTAGTCCCACTGTGGATCAATTTCCCTGCTTTACCATTAGCATTCTGGTCCAATGCAGTATTAAGTAAACTGGCAAGTGTGGTGGGAAAACCTCTGTACACTGATAAATACACTGCTGATTTGGAGAAGGTATCCTATGCCAGACTGTTGATTGAAACTGACATCTCCAAGACGCTGCCAGACAGTTTAGAGCTTCAGACCAACAGAGGCCTCATTGTGCAACAATAGAATATGAATGGAAACCAAAATTCTGTGAAAACTGTATCAGATTTGGGCATAGGTCTGCTGACTGTTGGTATAAGGAAGAGAACACAAAGGAAGACAGGAGCAAGTCTAAACCAGAACAGCAGAAACAGAAATTCAGAGTTGCTAAGAGGTGGACTCTAAAAATAAAATCAAAACAAATGGCAACTCAACAGGTACCTACAATTGAGGAAAAGAATGAAACAGAGGGTACAAACTGTCTAAATGCAGTAGGAAATGTGAAACAGAAGGAGAAGATTGAACAGCAACCAGAAACTTGCAAATTATTTTCAAGTAACAGATTCAATCCTCTACAGATGGTAGGCAATCCAGGGGACGCTGGCCCATCCAGCTTCACCCCTAAATGATACTCTGCACATGGAATGTCAGGGGCCTGAACAAGGCTCATAAGCAGAAAGACTTAAACATCTTTCTGAGGAAGCATAAGGTGGAGGTCATAGGGTGTCTAGAAACTAGAGTAAAGGAAGGCAAAGCAAGGAAAATATTAAACACTGTCTATGGAGGCTGGAGCAGCTGCTGTAACTACAATGAACATTCAAATGGCAGGATATGGCTATTATGGAAACATAGATGTGAAGTGACAATTTTGATGTCTGATGAACAATTCATACATTGTGAAGTTAAGCAAACAGGTACCACTTTTAAAACACTTCTCACTGTGGTGTATGCAAGAAATGACATCCAAAAAAGACAGCAGTTAGGGGATAGATTGATACATCTGGGAGCTTCTGTACAACAATGTTGGTTGATCAGTGGGGATTTCAACAATTTTCTTCATACTGACGACAGAATTGGTTCACCAGTGACACAAAATGAACTCAGAGGATTCCAGGAAGCAATAAATACCCTTCAGCTTACTCAATTGAAAAGTATGGGCAGCTACTTTTCCTGGTGCAACAAACAGCAACCCAGCAGAAGGGTGTATAGCAGGATAGATTGGACTTTTGGCAATTTGACATGGATGCAACAGTATACTCACATTGAAACTGATTACCTGAATCCAGGGGCATCAGACCACTCTCCTATTCTAATACAATGCAAAACTGGAAACCAGAGAACCAACTTACATCCAAAACCTTTCAAACTGTTGGTTAGAACCTGCTGATAGAAGTTGCATGTTTGCTGGAAAATAATTTGCTGCTTGCTTTCTGTTGCTGAAAAGAATTTCATACTTGCTATCCACAGCCCTGTATTGTTCATTTTTCGCTCAGCAAAGAGATTTTCACATTTCTTTAATTGAGTTGTTACTGTAATTTTTTTCTTAACAGTTGAGGGAATTTTGCAAAAGTTTTAGCTTCAGTTAACTCAAGTGTGTTGCTTCAGTTTATATGCCAACAATGCACTATTGAAATTAAAGTTTTGAGCTGTTTTTTATAAGTAGAACCCGCATTATTTAGCTGTACTTTGTGGTTATTCTGACTCAATATTGCTGTGATTCTAATGCTTTGTTTCTACAATTGAGGTCGTTATTCTGGGCTGAAACTTTTTGTGCCTACTGCTGCTGAATTTAGTGCTCAAGGTGTTGCTGAAGTTTTGAGTTTTGAGAAGCAATTGACTAGCGAACCTGCCAGCTTGTTTGAATCTTAAAATTTTGCATTTTGTTGATGTAATACAAGTTTCCTAAGCATTATTTGTATTTTTCTACGACATTTTCTAAACCTGAAACAAGGTATGGACATTAGAGCTTGTTTGAAGAATATTGAACTCAAATAAGAGTGTTATGGACTGTTATTGAAAGTTGTTGAAACAGCCTTGAAAATTTACACTTTTTGCACCAGTTGTCTAGTGAGTGCAAGCTGATTTTTCTGCACAGTTGAATTCAGTTGATTACAAATGTTTTGGTGATTCAGTTAACAGGGAATTACAAGTTGAAAAATATTGCTTAAAGTTACTTTGTCTGTTGCTTCTAGTTTAGTTTGGTATTAGTTGGTCCAAGGGGCTATAAATGTGAATCTGTTGAGTTGTCTGTAGCACAATTTTTTGCTAGCTTCTAAGTTTTATTTACATTTTGAGTTTGATCCTGCACAGTTGCTGAGTTTCAATTAGCAGTCATGTTACAGCCGTACTATATATATTTTCACTCACTTTTTAGCATGTAAATATATTTACTAAGTTTAATCTCGATATTTTATTCTTTATTTCACTATGTAGTTTATTTGTTTAATAAAATATAAAAAAATATAAAAAACTACAAAAGGAGTTACATTTTTTAGAGTATCAACATTATTTTCATGTACAAAGAAAGTAGAGTTTCCAAAATATAGTCTTATCTAGTATAGTAATTTTTTTTAGTTGTAGCCTTTATGGAATACTTAGTAATGGTAGTAGTTAATTTTTAATATAGTTATTATATTTTTCTGGCGGATTTTTGCTTTTTTTTTAATTTAGTAGTATTTAGTTTTTAGTTTTTCTTACTTTGGATCATCATTAAAGAAAATTAAAGAATGATGAAAGAGAAGAAGAGAAAGCAGGAAGTAAAGAATGAAAAGAAAAAGATCTTCTTTTTTTGGGATCACTACTTTTTGGATGATTTGTTGTGGCTTGCAAATGTTTATGAAAATTGCTTGGAGGGTATTGAGACTGCAAAGCTGTTTGGTTGAATTACCTTTGTTTCAGTTGTTCAAGAACATGGCTCGGGAGATTACCATTAGGCTGCAACTTTGTCAGTTATTGTGAGGCTGTCCAGAATTGCAGAATTGACCAGTTTTGCATATGTGACCATCTTTTGTAAATATTTGACCGTCAGCTAGTAGCTTATCTTTAAAAAGGGTCAAGAGTTAGATAAGATTGTATTTGTATCTTTGTTGCTTAGTATCAGATAGTTTCAATGGTATTGAAATGGTTTCGAGTTGATTTTCAAAAGAAGAAGAAAAGAAAAATGTTTTTTTTTGTTTCTTAGAGCTTTCATGGTTTGAGTTGTATAAAAAAATTAACAAAAAAAATGAGTTAGTTTATTCGCTCCATTTTCTATCTTTCAGCACTACGCAAAGATCTGATTCATGCGGAATCATGATATGTACGCAACCTACATAAGTTTCGATCAAATTATTTTGTTTTATTAAAAAAAGGGTGTAACATGAAAATTAGAGAGAAGAAAAAAGTGATAAATAGAAAAAGAGGAAGGAAAATGATTAAGCAAGTGCCAAAAAAGCAGAGAAAAAGAGAGGTTGAAATGAACAAATTGGGATGATGCCATATGACTTTGATACTCTCGAAGTCATGTTAGAACCGGTAATTGTGACTAGGTGCATTGCATGCAATGTGATATTTTAACTGTTTAATGCCTTAATACTAACATGATGGCTTCACTTTGTTATACTCATCGCAGAAGGGTGGTTGATTTGTGGTTTTTAAAGTAGTAGTTCTCCTCTACAACACAAAGTCAAAGGCAATGGCGGACAACGATAGAACCGAGTTGGTCGATACCAAGGCCCGAAAGCAGTTGGTTGACCAGGACAATGGGTTAATTGAAGAGGTAAAAATGCTGAGACAATACATGGTAGGAATGTATCAGGCTTGAATGACTGGGAAAGCACCACCCCCGCCTCCATCTAGCTTCCCAGATGCTACCCTTCTCCAAACTATGGTCATGGTTCCGAATGATCCTCCATACTCTCCAGATGCCCATGCTTATTACAGTTTTCCTAACCACCCCAGTAGCTCTGTCACTTGCCCTCCAACTATCCCCAACAATGAATATTTACTCAAAGCTCATGATATCTGATACTATCCCGATGTCCCACAAGGTTCTTGACTCGTACAAGCAGAGCCTGCAGGATGAGACTCATGTTGAGAATGAAAAGTTCACAGGAAAAGAAGATCGGAATGGAATACCTAGAGGCTGGAAGGTATAAGACGGTCCTTGAGGAACAAGCAAGGAATGCGAGACCAGGGTAATATGGCTTGCTAAGAACTGTTTGCATCCCTTGATGTTCGCCTACTTGCAGGGTTCAAAGTACCAAAATTTAACTTGTACGATAGGTGTGGAGATCCAGTAGCCCAGCTGAGGGTTTATTGCAGTGAAATGAGAGGCGTTGGAGACAAAGATGACCTGTTGATAGCATGTTTCAGCAAGAGTTTGACTGGGGCAGCATAGGACTGACATACTCGTCAAGACGTCGGTAAATGGCCTACATTGGGTGACATGGCTCAAGATTTTGTTCAATACTTTTCAATGCAAATCCAGTGTTACCCCAGACTGCGCTTCCCTATCTAATATTAAAAAGAAGATAGATAAGAGCTTTAGGGAGTTTGGGCTCAGATGGAGGGAGCAAGCTACTCGAGTCAGTACCCATATTGGTGAAAAAGAAATGGTTGAGCTTTTCTCACAAGCCCAGGAGCCCGCCTACTTCAGTTATTTGGTACTGGTCTTGGGAAAACCTTTCAATGATGTATTAAAAATGGGGGAGCTAGTAGAAGAGGGAATCAAGTCAGGAAAACCCTCACAGGCACCGTAAGGCGACGAGAGCTGAGAAAAAAAATGAAAAATAAAAAAAATGATGAGAGAGTCTTATTGGTGAAAACCCTCACAGGCACCTTGAGGCGACTGTAAGTTGAGGAAAAACAAAAAATGAGAGAGGCTTGATGGTGAAAATCCTTTGGGCACTACAAGTCCACTAAGGATTGAAAATCAGATTGGGTAATCGGAGCATTGAAGCCCAGCTTCATGGTCTGGGGGGCATAACAAAAGTTGAACTTCAGAATTGCTTAACAGAATAGGCCACAGGTGCATGTCATGGTCATTAGAGTTGATACCCACATTTTATAGGTTTCTACTTTTTAGGTTTTTTTTTTTGGAATCGTCTCTTTTCCTTGTCCTCTACTTTGTTCCTTATGTCTTGTTTATTCCCTCCTCTTGAGTCTGTCGGGTCAAAACAAGTGAGAAATGACTTCAAAATCTACCACCAGCTTTCCAATTGCACAAAACGGATATGTTTGTCACATCAAAGTAGCATATGTCAGGAAGAAACAATAGGCAAACCGAGCTGGTCACAATTCAACATGCTTTGGATTAGTTTGAAATACAAAGGCTCGGTATATATCAAATCATGGACAATGCAACAAAGTGAGGGCTACGGTGAACGGACCAAAAGTGTTCCAAGAAGAAATCGAAGTTATTATGGCTTGCGATGGAGCAGAAGACCTCAAGTTCAGAGCCAGTGATTTGAGCCAGGAAAGAACATCATATACAATATGGTTGGCAAATATGCTTTGGGGATCAGGTAAAACACAAGGGTTTGGCAGATGTCGGTTCAGGAACAATGCAACAGATGGAAGTCATTAGGGTTCGAATGAGAAGAGGTATTTTTTGGGTTAAGGTGTACAAAGGAAACAGTTAGTCAAGGGGCAAACAGGGTCTTCAAATGAAGATCATTCAACACGACAAGTGAAGGAGCAACAAACCTCAAGGTCAAGGCCAGTGGTTTAAGTCGATAAAAACAACATACACACGGGCAATAGACGTGCTTTGGGGGAGTCATGTGAAATACAAAGGGTGGGAGATGTCAGTTCATAAGCAATGCAACGAATAGAGGATATGGGTTCTGAATGGAGAAAGGGTATTTTCTGCGATAAGTGTGACAGAGAAATTGGTTAGCAAATAAGCAGGCAATGTCTTTCAAGGTGAAATCAAAGCTACCATGGCAAGTGAAAAAACACAACACGAGAATGGGGAAGGTTGCAAGGGTGAGCCAAGCATCATAAACTGACCGGAAAATCTCAGAAAGGATGTAAGGGTCCGGCGAAAGAGTCAGAAACACAAGAAAGGAATGGGGAAGGTCGCAAGGGTCAGCCAAGCATCGTACACTAGCCGGGTAACCTCAGGAAGGATGTGAGAATTTTAGCAAAGGATCGGAAATGCAACACAAAGATGAGGAGCAAAGTGAAGGTACAGGGGTCAGAGGGTCAGCCAAGCATAATACATTGACTTGGTAATCTCGGGAAAGGTGCAAGAATGCTGGAAAAATGGCTATAAATGTAATGGGCGAGCAAAGTAAAGCCATAAAGGTTCGGGGGTCAGCCGACCAACTCAGGCAACTCATCATCAACATGGAAATTTTAATACAACGGAACATGACAGTAAGGAGGCCGCTTCCAACAAGAATGCCACAAGCCAACCACTACTTTCAAACTGGCAAGTTTTATTTGATTGACACAGGGGCAGAAAAATTCTTGAAGAGCCAAAGGGAGGCCATCCACAAGGGAAGGCAGGCACATGGCATGTATGATAAAAATATCAGGGGGCATAGTCCGTCATAAATATCATCCCCAGCAAATAGCACAATGGGACAAACTTTAACTAGAAAACCCCAATAGAAACAACTGAAGGTTAAAAGAGGCATGGAAGTTGAGATGGAACGCAGTTTAAAATTCAAAGAGGTGCGAGTTACATGGGCAAGCACCAACACCTTACCCAGTAAGAGTCGCAGAAACTCTCCTGGATAATTATCACTAGCAGAAACAACCTAAAGTTAGAGTTGGTATTTAAGCAGGAACCTTCGGGACTCTTCTTGAAAAATTAGACCTATTTAAAGGATAGAGGTAGTCATGGATAACAAAGAGCATAAAGTGACTTGCATAGGATTCAGTTAGAGGTTGTCAGGACCCTCAAGCAGGAACCCTCAGGACCCTCTTGAAGAATGTGACTCATTTTAAGGTTAGGAGTAATCATGGATAAAAGATGGCATAAAATGACTTGCATGTCGAAATAGAATTTAGTTAGAAATGTCAGGACCCTCCTGGAAAATGGGACTTCGCTTAGACCACAAACAGTTGGGTGGCATGGTTGAACTCAAATATTTCCCCAACAGGAGTCAACAGAAGTCGTCAGGACCCTCCTAAAAATGGGACTTAGATTAGATACTTATCCAACAAGAGTCAACAAGAGTTTCCAGGACCCCCAGGATAATGAGACATAGCTCTAAATACTAACCCCAGCAGACACATTTTGACAAGACTCACCTGGAACCAGTCACCAGCAGACCCCCATCAGATATAACTCATAAACAAGACATAGTGGAAATAATACCTTTTGCAAAGTATAACCTTATCTTAAAGTTCTCATCAGCTAAGAATTGTCAGGACCCTCCTGGATAATAGGACTTAGCTTAGGCTTAGACATATTTGGTAAGGAGATTTGATTAATACTCACGGATCCGTGCAGCACCAAACTGGGCAGGAAGAAATTTTTGTGTTTTGTGTGATCAATTACACAGGCAGTAGTCTAAAGGAAGATTTTACAAAATTTTAAAGTATTGATAATCAGGCACCCACCTGTAGAACAAGCGAATATTTTCAAATTTCAAGACTTGGTAGTCAGGCGCCCACCTGTAGAACAAGCGAATATTTTTCAAAATTTAATGTTTGGTAACTAGGCTCCCACCTGTAGAACAAAGGAATATTTTTAAAAATTCAAGTCTTGGAAATCAGGCACCCACCTAGAGAACAAGGGAATATTTTTCAAAATTTCAAGTTTTGGTAATCAGGCGCCCACATGTAGAACAAGGGAATATTTTTCAAGATGCAAGTATTGGTAATCAGGCGCCCACCTATAGAACAAGGAATACTTTTCCAAATTCATGTTTCGAAAATCGGCGCCCACCTGTAGAATAAGGAAGTATTTTTCAGAATTTCAAGCCTTGGTAATCAGGCGCCCACCTGGAGAACAAGGCAATATTTTTAAAATTTTCAAGTTCTGGTAATCAGGCGCTCAACTGTAGAACAACGGAATATTTTTCAAAATTCAAGTCTTGGCAATCAGGCGTCCACCTGTAGAATAAGGGAATATTTTTCAAAATTCAAATCTTGGTAATTAGGCGCCCACCTGTAGAACAAGGGAATATTTTTTCAAAATTTCAAGTTTTGGCAATCAGGCGTCCACCTGTAGAACAAGGGAATGTTTTTCAGAATTCAAGTCTTGATAATCAGACGCCCACCTGGAGAACAGTGGAATATTTTTTAAAATTTTAATTTTGGTAATCAGACACCCACCTGTAGAACAAGGGAATATTTTTCAAAATTTTAAGTTTTGGTAATCAGGCGCCCACCTGTAGAACAAGGGAATATTTTTCAAGTTGCAAGTTTTGCCAATCAGGCGCCTACCTGTAGAATAAGGGAATAATTTTTCAAAATTCCAGTCTTGGTAATCAGGCGCCCACCTGGAGAACAAGGGAATGGAATATTTTCTAAAATTTCAAGTTTTGGTAATCAAGCGCCCACCTGTAGAACAAGGGAATATTTTTCAAGTTGCTAGTTTTGGCAATCAGGCGCCCACCTGTAGAACAAGGGAATGCTTTTTAAGTGTCACGTTTTGGTAACCAGGCATCCACCTGGAGAACAGGGGAATACATTTTAGTTTCATCAAAGCTTTGATAATCAGGCACCCACCTGGAGAACAAGGGAACACAATTCGAGTTCAGCAATCAGGCATCCACCTGGAGAAAAGGAAAACATCTCAGATTACAATTCAAGTCAGAAACAAAAGAAGGTCGCTCCAAGAATGCAAGTCAGCAGTCCGAGGTAATCAACAAAAGTTAGTCACAATAAAGAAAAAAGAAGAAGAAAAAAGGAAATCAAGCAAGAAGTTAATCCAACTAAAAGCAGATGAAAGATGTGAATTTCTCAAGGCATGGTTGAGGTCGCAAGCGCTACCTGTCCAGTCTTAATAAAGAAAAGCTGAAGAAGAACGAGCTAGTACCTGCACATAACAAGCGTCAAGGTTGAAATCTAAAGTGATAGGAACCTTGTAACTCGTTGTTGACAGGTTTAGATAGTCTTTTTCATTCTTTTGATTTTGGTGTAATAACAGGACGGCGGACCGGAACCTCGGCAGAAAGACAACTTGACCTGATCTTCATCTCGGAATGCTCCTTCATCTCACTCACTCCTGAACTACACCGACCTAATTCTTCTTTAACCGAGGATATGTAGGCAATCACTGAAGCAGGGTGCGGTCAAGATTTTCAAAATGCTTCCCATGGAGTATTCAAGCCGGGAGAAATCGCTCGTATCCTCTCACTTTATCTTCCCACGAAAATCCTTCGGGTTTTCGATCAAAGAGGGGCAGTTCTGAGCACGTGATTTTTGCCCTACATGAAAATAACTCCTAAAAATAGACCAAAATAATTGATGTTTAGGTGTTTTTCTTTACTTAGTTGCATTTCATGCATTTTTAATATTTTTTAAAATCATAGAAAAACCATAAAAGTTTCACATTTAAATTTTATGCCATCTTAGGTTCAATTTAGATTGAGGAATTAATTATATTGAGTTAATTGTCTTAAACAAATCACAAAAAATTGTTAATTTTGCACTTTTAATTTTAATCTTTGAATTACGATAGTTTTCCATTTAATTTGGTTTTAATTAGCTACAGTAAGTATTAGTTGTAGTAATTAGATTACTTTAAAAATAATTTGACTAGGAATTAATTTAGGTGTTATTTTTTAGTTTTAATTTAAAAGAAATTAGAAAAATATGAAAACAAAATATGTGAATCATATTCTTGGGCTGATCTTTACTTTCATTTTTAAGCCCAATGCAATTTTCCTTTAAAACCCAACCCAAATCAGCCCCTACCCAACCCCAAACCGAGTCGACCAGACCCGACCTAATACCCAATCCCATTTTCCTATCTAAAAAATCCTAGACCTAATGCACATAACAAAAAAAAAGATACACGCCTGAAAAAACATTAGCGGAGCTTTGGCAAGATCAAGCGACCCCTGAAGATCATCCTCATCGAAGAACCTATCAGCAGCCCCTTCCTGTCGGCGTTACCCTCACCCCACTGTCGAAGACTACTCAAGTTCGACGGTTCCCTCCACATCGTCACACAGCACCCTCACAAAATTCATATTTAAGCTTTCCGACTATTTTTCCGGACTGCCCACGTAGATCGAGAAATCCTAAAATGAGGTTTTCAAGGCCTCGAAGACACAAAATGAATAAAGAAATATGTGATGACCCTTTGGGTCGTTGTGGGCACGTGAATTTTTCCCTATATGAATTGTACTCCCATAAATTCAAAAAAAAAAAATCCTTTCATCATTTGCAATTTTGTGGCATTTTCTATTCGTAATTGTTTGTGCATATTTATTTTGTTTTAAGTAGTGAAAAATATGAAAAATATGTTGCATGTGCATTTAGGAGTTAATTTCACATTTAAGAATATTCAGTAATTTAGTCATTTTTATAAAAAGAAAAATTAGAAATAGGTTCAATTTGCTCTTTCAGTTTTAATTTTTTAATTTTTAGGTATTTTTCTTTTAATTATATTTTGAAAAATAATTATACAAGATTATTTAGAATTTTATATGTTGTTTGGGATTTATAACCTAGTTTAGATATTTAATAATTTTTAAAATAAAAAAATGATGAAATGAAAGAAAATTGGAAAAAAGGAAAAAGAGAAAACTGAAATTTGAAGACCCAAATTTGGGCCATGTTTAAAATTAAACTTCAGCCCAAAACACCCCAAGAACCGGCCCAAACCCAGTCCCCCCCCCCCCAAACAAAACGACGTCATTTTATAGTGAATCAATCACTGATGTTGATCTTTGGTGATCAAACGGTCACGAATTAAGGAGGAAATAATATATATGTCCTGATGCGCTCTACCCCCAGGTCCCATCTCTCACCTCACACTCAAAGAACCCTAACGCCACCTCTTCACGCCATGCGCTGCCGGTCGAAAACCATCGCCGCCTGCAACAGTGTTCCAAACCTCGCCAAAATAACAACACCTGACCGCCTTAACCTCCCCTATCCAAATAGGTGCCTGGCGTCCCTCAAATATCAGCCACACGTCTCGAATATCCGTTTGAAACACGGACTCCACCGCCGTGCACGGCGCTGCCACCGCAAATGGGTCCCAAATCGACACCAAGTGACCCCTGCCTCTCCCTCATCTAAAATATGTATTCAACCGCCCTCAAACATCTCTACAATTACTCAAAACCCAAATCTAGGGTTTTTCAGTTTGCATGGAAGTTTCTTTTCAAGTCCAAAGTCCGATTCAAATTTAAGCTAAGTTTTCTAGGCTTTTCTTTTCTAAATTTCCTTCTTCCTCATCTTTTTCTATTAGCTTGATTTTATTTCTAATTTTAATATTAGGGCTAAGTCACATTAAGTCTCTTCGGGTGATTTTGATATTTGATTGTTTCCTGAATTCAAAATTAGGTTTAGTTTTACCCGAATTTGTTTTAGTCTATTGGTTTGAATTTCATCCCTGAGTTTAATTACTTTTTACTATTTCTTGTTGAGTTAGATTTCGTGCAAATCAGAGTTTTAGACTATTTGCTTTAATCAGATTAATAAATATTGCCGTTGTTTTTTTTTTGTGTAAGTGTTGCATGTTTAATTCATTGTGCCGATTTGTTCTCCATTTAATTTTCTTTCATAATTGGATTCATCTGGACTTTTATTGATTTAAACCTGAACAAGGCTCCAGAATCTATTGCTAGTTTAGAATCAAAAGGGTAATTCTGTTGAAAGGGATAACTTGGGTAATTTATGTAATTTGGGGTTGGGGAATCTTTCATAACAAAGTGGGAAACTTATAGTAGGGGTTTGAGGTGAATTTCATACTTTTAGGTAGCTAACTTGAAAAAACAAATCAATAATTGGAAGGTCTCAAAGATAAAAATAGATTTTTAAAGGGACCTAGGGGATGGAATAATCTGCCTTACTTACTTGCCTATAAAGGCATCCTTACCTGATTTAGAGAGGGACCGGGGAGAGAAAACAAAAAAAAATCCCAAGAAGGGCTACTGTTTTATTAGAGTATTTTTGAGATCCTACAATTTTACTTTGTAAAAATCACCTTGAAATACTCAAAAGCTAATAAATGAGTTGACCGTTTGAGTATTGGTTTCAATTGGCTTAGATCTTTGATAATTGTTCTCTATTGACACCACCTGATTTCGGGTTTGGGCAATTGGATTTCTCTTGGTCTGTTCTATGTACTATTGTTTACTGAATACTGCATCTATTGCTGTTGAACTCTGCTTTCGACTTGCTGCTTCTGATTGTTACTTAAGCTTGTAGGCTTTTGTTTCACTACTGTAAGCAGGTACTCCCATAACTCGTGCTTGAATAGTGATTGTGAACATGTAAAGAAGCTGAAATATTGTTAAATGAAGACCATATTTCGCAGCTGATTTCTCTTTGTCTTTTACTATCTATACCTTCTGTAAACATATTTCAAATTGTAGATGCTAATTAAGATCTTCTTTTTATCCCTGTACTTGAACATGTGGAATGAGTGATGTAGCAATGGACTTTGATCATGCATGTGTTAATATTAGTGTTGTAGGTCTAATTATGTTGATTAGAGTTTTTTAGTTAGTTTGGCTATGCTTCTGTATGTTAAGTAGGTACAATACATTTAAGTTATCCAAATGATGAATGTGGTATAAGGTTAACCAATTAGTAGGTTCTATGAGTATTGGGATTTTAGTCTTGATTTTGGTCGAAATAGGTGTGTTTGGTCAGTGATGATCTTGTTAAAAAGTGATTGTACTGGTGGTGTGTTGTACAGGGATTGAATAGTTATCAGGTCATGTTTGAACAATCTGTAACTATATCAGTTTAATTGTTGTAGTTCTACCCAGGTGCTTAGTTAATAAGCCTACAATGACTTGGGTTTTCTATTAAGTCCATGAGCTCAGTCGCCAACCTTCAAACCCCGTTTGGGCTTGTTTTTTAGTCCAGTGGCCCTATCTCATTATTTTAAAAAAGCAGCGCACAACAGTTAGGCTAAAGTCAAACCTAAGCCAAAGATCCTGAAGGGAATTTAGGCCCCTACAGGAAATACAAAACAAGAATAATAGTCTAGCTACCGATAATTATATTTGGCTCCCTCACCATTAATTGCTCAAGCTGCATCAAATACCCAAATATCCGCGCCTTTGTGAATTTTAGTTTAAACATAGTCCAGGTATACAATTGCTAAATAAAGTTTAATAATTGAAATGCTCTTATTTAAATTAATCACGTATTGATCCTTAGAACCCGAGGAGCACCACTTAGCGAATTTTTGTGGTCTTCGCAAATTTGAAAAAGCACAAAATTGTTTCAGGCGCGTTAGTTAAATAATTGACCTTCCTAAATACGGATGCACATTTATGTGACCCAAAAACAAATCTCAACAATGTTAAAATACGTCAAACACCAAAGGTGCATTTATGTGATGTGGTTCGAGACGTGCTTTAACGACGTTGAAATATTCTTAAAACATTTTAATAAAAGCGATTTAAATGAAAATTTTCACATAGGTAGAAGAATGTATAAAAATACATAATTAAGCCGAATATAATAGTTGAATGACCGTGCTAGAACCACTGAACTCAGGAATTACTAACACCTTCTCCCGGGTTAACAGAATTCCTTATCCAGATTTTTGACTCGCAGACTGTATACAGAGTCAAACCTTCCTCGATTCGGGACTTAAACCGGTGACTTGGGACACCATTAATAATTCGATGTGGCAACTTTGAAATTTCTAAAATAAATAAATCCCATTTCAATTGTCCTTTAATTGAGAAATTTCCTTATCTACGCCCTTCGCAAGGTGTAGTGTTAAAAAGGAGTTGTGACAGCTCTGGCGACTCTGCTAGGGACTGAACCCATAATCTCTGGTTCAGGGTTCAAGAATTCGAGCTTAGAATAATTGTGATATTTGGCTTTATTATTATCTAGGTTTATTGCATAAGTGTGCCCAATGTGCTAAGCGTTATTTTTACCGCTTTAATATTATTTGAACTGTATATAAGCTGCCGCAAAACCCTTCTCTTCTCATCTTCGGGGATGTGCTCGCTGCTCAAAACTCCTTGTTCTGTTAGTGTCGTACCATAAAATAAAAAAGAGGCTTAGACAAGTTACAAAGACGGATGGACTTTTTGTTCCAGTACGTAGCCCCCTCCTCGACTCGAGTTGTTTGCTCGGGTACACTGTCTAGACCCTATACCCAGGTTTTAAATCTGGAATAACTTAACCTCATTCCGGATCCCTAGTAGGAATGATTCTTTGTATCATGCATTTGAGTTAGGGGACTCAACACATGGGTTGGGTCTGTCTAGGACATGTGTATCCAAAATAATGAACCATCATGATACATTTTACGTGCCACTTGTGCATTTATTCCAAATTTGCATGCCGACCAGCTTTTGAACATAACAAAGAAAGGAAAAAGAAAGAAGAGAAAAGAAAAAAAGAGAGGAATCTGACAAGCTATAACACGTGAGGGATGAGGAAGGAATTTACCTGTTTCAAATACCGATACTGAAATGCTGCTGAAATTTTGAAAAAAACACAAAAAGAGTTTGCTTCGAAAAAAATGAAAAAGGGATTTTGTGTTCAAATAAAAAAAAAGAAAAAAAGTTAGTTTTCAATTTTGTTAAAATTGCCTGAACTACGCCAATTTGATTCTCACATGGCGTAAAATACGTAAGCAACCCCCATCAGGCCCAACTTTATTTTTTTACAAAAATAGCCAAAAAGAACCAAATTTCGTCTGTGATTAATTAATAAAGAGGTTTTGTCAAATTAGCCGAGTGTCCGCAATATGATGCTGGAAGGCTATTTTCTCAAGAGCATCCACCCTGGATTATTTTCTAAATTTTGGCCGAATAATGGAAGGCCGTATTTGCAAATTTAGGACTTTATTGTTAAAATGAAATTTTGTTTGTTTTCTTTTTAGCCCAATAAATCATATTTTTTGCTTAACCGCCTCAATAAATGTGCAGAATGAGCACGGATCAAAATTTGCCAATAACAGTCATGAACAAGATCCCTTTGGAGTTGAACATGTGGTGGAATGATTTGGGTAAATCGGGGCAAAACAAGTTCAATGCGCACTTGGGAGGACTCACTGAGTTGTTGAAAATTAATCTTAGAGGAGATATTATCAAGGCACTCGTTGCATTTTGGGACCCGACACACAACGTATTCCATTTTCCGAACTTTGAACTCACCCTAACCCTGGAAGAAATAGTCGGATATATCGGGGGTCCCAAAATTCCTTTAAGACATCATTATCTGATTGCACCAAGGGCCATCGTCGTACACAAATTCTTGGATTCGTTAAATATAAATAGGAAGGTTCACCATCCAGACTTGTCAGCCGGCTTTTATACTCCACAGTTTATATATCAGAGGTATGGGCACATAGGGGGATTTAATGACCCGGAAAATAATATTTGTAGCAAGGGAAACCGACTCAAGTGGGAAAAACACAGGTGTTTCGCATTTATGGTATTCTTCTTGGGTCTTCTGGTATTTCCTCTAAAAGACGGGAATACTGATATACAGATAGCAGGGGTTGTCAGCACATTGATCACTCAAGCCAAGAGTACCCTCGCACCCATGATATTGTCTGAAATCTTCCGCGCCCTCACAGCTTGTAAGGCCGGACGAGATTTCTTTGAGGGATGCAACCTGTTGTTACAAATATGGATGGTTGAACACTTGTGCGATCGACCTCAATTCATGAGTTATGGGTCATCGGCAAAGAGCTGCATAGAAGAATTCCGCACCAGGGTTGAAAGGCTTAGATTACCAGAGGGTGTTGTAGAATGGGTATCACATCTCCGTGTTATATAGTGCTAGCCAAATAGAGTGGACGTTTGGGTGGCTTCCCGTTGATGAAATCATATATATTCTAGCCACCGGACCTCATTTTCTTCTGATGGGTATCCGGAGTATCCAACCCTATGCTCTGTAGAGTGTGCTGAGACAGTTAGGGAGGTGCCAAATGGTCCCCAGGGACGAAGACATTAGTCGCCATGTAGTCGAGATTTGTCCCAACGGTCAATTTCCCGAAGCAGTTGTCCGTCAAATTTGGAGCGAATGTCAGTACTTGATGGTGGACACTTGAGTACGATATTTATCTAAAGTCGAGGTCACACCCGGGTACCTTGCTTGGTATAAAAAGGAAATAGAGTTCGGAAGGCTGATCAAGAGGCCGCATCTCCAAGAGTTTGCAGAGGAATCACAAGAACAATGGAATTGGTTAGCCAAGGAAAATGAATACAGGGCCACGATAGGGAAATTGGAAAAGCAAGTCATAGATCTTCAATTCGAGAATAGTTTGCAAGCTGTGGCAGATGAGGGGTAAAAGAAACGACCGGCCAAAGAAAATAAAGCTTTGCGAGCCCAAATTCAGAAAATGAAAATAGCCGTAGAGAATCCTTCCAAAAGTGCGAAGGATGAAAAACTTATAGACAATTTGAGGCGGAAAGTACGAGAATATATTTTTGACTTGAACAAAACAGAGGGTGAGTTGTCCAGGGCCCGAAAACAATTGGCCAAAAATGCAAAGGAATGAGCACGCATGATTGAACAATTAAAAGGAAGGTATGACAATGAGGTTGCAGGGTTAAAGAAAAGGGTCATCATAATTGAAAACAATATTGTCAAGCAAGCAAAAGATTTCAAGGCTGAAAGAGAGCATTGTTACACAACAATAGCACGGTTGGAGAGAGATTTGCAACAATTTCAAGAACTGAATCATCTAGCCGGACAAACTTTGGACGCCAGGGCCTAGCAGATTGGGCGATTGTTGCAAGAAAATGGTGCTATAAGAGAAAGGATACAGATGATTCCTGATTACATCACCATAAAGTGTAGCCATTGTGAAGATACGATAACATCCATGTTCTTTGCCGCTGCAATGACCTTCGTTCGTCAAGTGATGGAAGACCTCCACCACCTCCAAGGGGATTTAGCACACATGCCTGCAACGAGACTGAATGTTGTCCCGCAGGCCCTAGGAGTTTTAGAGGCATTAATGTATTCATGATTTTAAAATTTGTTGGTCTATTTGAGAGTCTGTAGTTTCTTTTATTTGAGTTTGTAGTAGGTTGTCGAGTCAGTTATTTCTATTTTATGTCAGAGTCTGTTGTTTCCAATTGAGCCGGAGTCTATAATCAAATGCTTAACTTTATGAAAATAGAAAATTCCAAAAATATTTCAGGTATTTATTTGCCAGAACTATGCCCGGTCTAATTCATACGGGGTCATGATACATAGGCAATCTCTATAGGATTCGACCATAACCAACATAAGGAAAAGAAAAAAAGAGAAAATGAGAGAAACAGTGGTAAAATAACAGAAAATAAGGGAATAAAAATTGTAGGAAAACAAGTTGAGAACGGAAGAAGAAAATAATTACAGGAGAGAAAAGAAAGTGACATAGAATAAGAGTCGGGATGACGCAAGCGACTGATTTACTATGCATAATAGTAACTGGTAACTGCTTAGATGCATTCATCCCCAAGTATGTGGCTACCTATATGTTGAAGCCTAACCACTAACAGGTTCTGGTGTTTTTTTCCAGTTCAAATAGGTGGTTAGTTTTTGCCGCATTTTGGTAACCCACTCTTATAACACTCAGTACAAAAGCAAGCTAACTATGGCCAATCAAGAAACTGATGCAAGTAACATTGATCCCTCGATGGAGGTGGAGGAGTTGGATGTTAACACAATGAAAGAGGAGATGTACAAACTGAAACATCAGATGGCTGAAATGTATCAGGCATGGGTGAGAGGGCAGCCACCACCAGCTTATCCTGCTAACCCGATGTTCATATCCCCATTAGCCCAGTCACATGATCATCCTACCACTGATCCACCCCAAGCCTCCCCATCTATCCACCATACCCAGGTACAACCTCCCAGACACCCCCAGCTCCACCACCCAAAGTTATTCCTCACCCTCCTCCACCAGTTGCTCCTATCTATGTGACACCTCCTCCCACCATACTCCACAGATCATCCAACGAGCCTTTGCTCCAAGCTCATGACAACAAATACTACCTGCCAGAACCCGCCTTCAAAGCTCATGAACATTACTCTTATTCTCCCCGTTTTGAAATCCCTGCTGAGGCAGAGCAATTCCATTCCGACACCTATATCAAAATCTCACCTATCAACCAGAAAATGCCAAAATTCCAATTTTGCTAATTCAAGCCTAAGTCTTCTACGGACCTTCAAAACATGCTCCGATCACACTCCTAAGTCCCAAATTATCCCTCGAAGCTATCTGAACCATCAAAATTCACATCCGAGCCCTTTTTCACACAAGTAAACAACTAAGTATCTCAAACCTTAACAGAACCATTCTGGGCTCGAACCAACTAACCCAATGCCACTTAACACGGCTTAACAAAGCATAAAGAAGCAAAATTGGGGGAAACATAGCAGTATTTTATGAAACGACTGGCCTGGTCATTACAAAGCAACTGAATAATAGATAAAAGCCTTCCAAATAAAAAATATTACAATACACACCCCAAATAGGTGGAACTGAGTCATAAGCTCTATAGAATACAAATATAGCACTACTACATCATTATCTGAAAGAAAATACAACAAGAAGTAAAGTAGGGAAGGTGATTCCAAGGCCTGCGGACGTGGAGCAAGTATACATTGAAGTCTCCCAAGCAACAGCTATAACAATCCTCTAATGACCGGTACGAGCAGACGTACCTGAATCTGCACAACAAAATATGCAGAAGTGTAGCATGAGTACACCACAACGACACCCAATAAGTATTGAGCCTAACCTCAGTAGACTAGTAACAAGGGAAAGTCAAGACACCTACTAGGAATATGAAATAGAAAGTAAAGAAAACAACTAAATGGAGAGATAATAACAAGAATTAGTGCCGAAAATCGACAATAAGAATAACCGAAAATTGACAATAGGAATAACATAATATGATCATGTATGGCAGCAACTGCTTGAAGGAATAAGGAATGGAACAACAAGATATTTATATTCCACCAAACATACCTTGCAACATGAAACGAATAGCACGAATCACAATGAGGTACCACCTCATGTATAATAAAATCATAATCGAGGTACCGCCTTGAATAATCAAGAATCACAATCGAGGTATCGTCTCGTATTCACTTTTCTCAATTTCAGTCACAATATTTTCTTATACCGTCGCGTGAGACTTAAGCTTGAAATTAGGTTTTGAAAATAGTTTTCTCGAAATAGCTACATGCACTTTAGCCCACATTACGACCATATATAACAACTTCCAACAACAACAATATTAATATTTCCACAACAATATCCCATGGATCCACCACAACATATACAAGCATATCAACAACTACAATAGATGAAAATGCTAAACAAGATAGATGTTTCAAAAATAACCAAAATCGCCTCAACGTATTAATGACTTCCATATTTTCAACAACGAATAACTCAACAATGAGAGAAACAATGTATAACCACAATATTAAATATGAATAACTCATAATGAAAGGTATAATATTCAATAATGAGTCCCAATTAATAGAAATCAACAAGTAAAGGGATAAAATGAACAATTACATCAAGTAACGAAAATCAATAAGGAAAGAGATAACACGACACTAAATTCAGCAATGATGATTAACAATGAGGAGATAGCATACAACTATAAAGGAGGCATACCAGTAAAATATTACGTACAACCCGTATACACACTCATCACCTTGTGTATACGATTTCACTTAGCACAATTGAAACAATACAAATCCTAATGAGTAGTTCCCCCACACGAAGTTAGGCAAGACACCTACCTCAATACTATTAATTCAACACTCGAAAATAGCTTTTTCATTAAGATCCGCCTCCACGTGGCTCGAATTTAACCCAAATTGACTCAATATCATCAAACAATGTTAGGGAATTCAATTTCAATAGATAAAGTTAAGATCTTTACACTATTTCCAAAATGTCAACAAAAGTCAACCTGAGGATCGCCGGTCAAAACCCGGGTCCAATGATAGACACCATCTACCCATGATCCCATGAGTTTATATGTGTAATTAGTTTCGAAATGCAATCCAACCGACTCTCAAAACTTTAACTTTTTATTTTTCAATAACTTGACAAAGTTTCACATATTTCTACTTTGATTCACGTGATTTTGATGTTAAACTCGAAGATATGTTTATGGAACATGATTAGAAATAGATTAGAATCACTTATCCAAGGTTTGTATGTGAAAATTGTCTCTCAAATCACCTCCTACTGTGTCTAGGGTTCAAATGTGAGAATAAGGTCAAAAATCCCATCTCCCAGCCCTTTAACCAACTGAAAACGTCGCATTTGCGACACAACATCTACATTTGCGAAACCTCAGAATTGTAAACCAGGGATCGCATTTTCAAACCTTGATAGACTAGCATATATCACAACTAAGATACAGTTTTTGCAATTGCGAACTGGGAAATCTCGCAAATGCAAACATGACCAATTCCTGCTGGCTTCGCAAATGCAAAGATGAGGTTGCATTTGAAACAATAACTCCTCATGTGTTACCCTTGAAATTGTGAGCCTGGTGTTCGCATTTGCGAAAACAGACACCAAATTTTTCAATTTTTCAATTCAAACCACTCTTGTACGTGTTTGAAACTCATTCGAGCCATCGGCGCTCCAAATCAAATATACACACAAGTCTAAAAAAGTCATATGAACTTGCTGGCATCATCAAAACACAAAAATGATATCTAAAACTATGAATTGAACTCTAAAATGCATGAAACTCAAAAAAGAATTCAAGAACTTCTAGAATAAAACTAAGCCTCCGAATCCTATAAAATAACCTCCATATTGTGCCAAATTTTGCAGACACATTCTAAATGCCAAAATGAACCTATTCCAAGTCCCAAAATAAAATTTCAAGATTGATAGCCAAAAGTCAACCGATGACCAAACTTTTTAACTTGAAATTGCCAAATTTCAAGAAATCAATCTGCGGATATCCAAAATCAATTCCGGTCATACGCCCACATCCAAAATCATGATACAAAGCTATCAGATTCATAAAATAAAATTTTGGGGTCATTTGTACAAAAGTCAAAATCTGGTCAATATTTTCAAATTTAAACTTCTAAGTCAAGAATCAAGGGTCCAAATCAACCCGAAAGCTTCCCAGAATGAAACTACTCAACCCTGCAAGTCATATAAACATAAACACACAAGTGTGAAGTAATAAAATGGGTAGATGGGCGTAATTACACAAAATAATTGGTCGGGTCATTACATTCTCCCCCTCTTAAAACAAATGTTCATCCCTAAACGTGCATAAGGACATACCTGAAGTGGTGAATATGTGAGGATAATGCTTTCGCATGTCATGCTTGGTCTCCCAGGTCACCTCCTCGATCAGATGACCCCTCCATTGAACCTTCACTGAAGCAATATCATTTGATCTCAACTTTCGAACCTTCCATACGAGGCCTTATATGAGAGGTGATGACATTCGCCTATTGGTTGGTTTGAACCTAGCGAGGCTATATTTTTTAGTACAGACTTGGTCTGCGATGACTTGGAAAAAATTAAGGTGATTTAGGAGTAACTCGTATAGCTCCGTCCAAGCAAAAGGGTTTTGCGAACCAGAAGGTTTGAGATATGGCTTACATGGTGGTGAGAAGGTTCTTCTCCGTGTGTCACCTATGAAGAGAGTGATGTAGTTTGGGAAGAAAGGCAATTGAGCCCAAAGTTTATTGGCCCGTTCGAGATCTTGGAAAGAGTCGGGGATGTTGCTTATAGGCTTGCATTGCCTCCTAGCCTAGTTGGGGTACATCTAGTATTTCATATTTCCATGCTTTGTAAGTACCATGAGGACATGCCATATGTGGACTTCAGCACGGTACAACTTGATGAACATTTGAACTATGAGGAAGAGCCGATAGTTATTCTTACATGTTTGTAAGTTGAGATCTAAGAGTTTTTCCTATGTGAAAGTGCAATGTCTTACATGGCAGGGAAGGAGATTCTTCACTATGAATCACTTATGAAGGGTGTGATGCGGTTTAGGAAGAAAAGTAAGTTGATCCCGAAGTCTATTGGTCCGTTCGAGATCGTGGAGAGAGTTCGGATGTTGCTTATAGCCTTCCATCACCTCCCAGCCTAGTAGGGATACTTTCGATATTTCATATTTCCATGCTTTGAAAGTACCATGAGGACATGTTGCATGTTTTGGACTTCCGCTCGGTGCAACCTGATGAGAATTTGACCAATGAAGAAGAGTTGGTAGCTACTCTTGACCGACAGGTTCATAAATTGAGATCTATGAGTTTTCCTTCTAAGAAAGTGCAATAGAGAGGTCAGTCAATTGAAGAGGCTACATGGAAGTCCGAGTATGATATGATGAGTAGATACCCCCACATTTTTACTAGTTTAGATACTTACTATGTCTGTTTGAGGATGAGCGCTTCTTTTTGAGATGGGGACTTTGCAAATATGAGAGATTTAACACATTTGCAACTTCTGTGTGTCTGATGATTTGCGATCAGTGTCTCATAATTGCGTACATTGCATTTGTGAACAAGAATTTGCAATTGTGATGTCTAAAGTTGGGTAAAAGATGAGAAAGTCGGGACTTAACTTATTTTACACCATTTTTCAACTTTAAGCAATCTAGAAGCGATTTTTGGGGAGGATTTTATTTTCAAATTCATTGGTAAGCAACTTTAACTAGGTTTCAATCAATTTCAATTACTTTTCATGAACTTTTAACGTTAAATCTATGTATTTTATAGTAGAAATTAGGGATTTTGGGTAGATTTATAAATTTTATAAAATTGAGATTTATACCTTGAATTGAGGTCAGAATTCAAAATAAATCACAATACGGGGCTCTCGGGTTGATAGATAATCGGGATTTGATCCGAATCTCCAATTTTGACCCAGCAAGCTTTTGTTGCCTTTTCCAAAAATGATCAAAATTGAATCTTTTTTATTCGTGGGTAGTCTCTATACCTTATTTTGGATTTTTTATTGATAATTGGCTAGATTCGATTGGTATAGGGGCTTGTTCAAGGGAAAGGTCGTGGTTGATTATTGAATTAATTTCGAAAAGAGGTAAGTTTCTTGGTTAACCTTAACTTGAGAAAATTAGGACTTGATTGGTTTAATTGCTACTTGATTTTATGTGTATGGGCGTCATATGTGCAAGGTGACTAGTATACATACATTGTCATGGATTAAGCATGCGGGGTGGGCTTTTACTTATTTATTTTAACTACGTCATGCTTTCCTTTACTCTATGCTACTATTCCCATCATGCCTTCATTATTACTTGCCCTTATTTGTTAAAGGGATTTTTACATATATATCCCATATAGCAAACCTTATAACCACCCATGTTTAAGGTTTGTGTTTATAACATTTAAGTATACCACCTTTCAATTTATGTACCAAAATTATATTTAAGGTTTAATGATCAACTTATTAATTATTTGCTTGATTTGTGGAACAAAATCTTTTCATATTAATTATTTGCTTGATTTGTGGAACAAAATCTTTTCATATGGCTGATTTTATAGCCTAAAATTGCGCCACATTTTAAGGCTCCCAATTAATATTTGATTCTGTCCCAATTAATGCATCAATCAAAATTGGCTTCTTCCTGCATTTGTTCCCAAGTTTGTTGCGAATTTATAGAGCCGAAAGGATTTGCTGGCATTATGGGCATTCCTTCACCTTCTTGCATTTGAATCACAACTTTCATTGTTGGCCTATCCGCCGGAGACCATTGAATGCACCACAGTTCTACAATTGCTAGTTTCTTGATTATGCTGCTGTCATCTTCATCCTCAACTTGAATTTCTATTTCTTCTCCTTTCTCCAGTTGTTTGTACATCCACTCTGGGTAGTAAATCTCACTAAGTCCCTTGGTGAAACTAAATAACATACATGTATAATATCTAATTCACCATAATATACTTAATTCTATAATAATTTTTGTTATGAAGTTTCGCTTCTCTGTGGAAGTCAACGGACCTGTTGTATGGGTTTACGTTAGGATTTTGTTTGTAAAAGGCTGTCTTTGTTCACGAGGTTGTTGATAGAAATATAGTTGGAGATAATGATGTTACACCGACAGATTGTGTTCCAATTGGATATGCAATTGATTAACTACAAATAACTACAATTAACTACAAAGTTGATATAACTACAAATATTGTAATTAATTGCTTAGCTTTCATGAATATGAACTACAATGTTTTGTCTTTATCTACAACCTTTTGTCTTTATCTATTATGAACTACATTTACCTACATTTGACTACATTTTAAAAATTCACTAGAAACACTTCATATAACCTTAACTACATTTAACTACATTTAACTACAATTGTCTACATTTTTAAAACTCTCTGGAAATATTTCATATAACATTAACTACATTTAACTACAATTATCTACATTTTTAGAACTCTCTGGAAATACTTCATAAAATATTAACTACATTTAGCTACAATTGTCTACATTTTTAAAACTCTCTGGAAACATTTCATATAACATTAACTACATTTAACTACATTTGGTTACATTTTTAAACTCTCTGGAAATACTTCGTATAACATTAACTACATTTAACTACAATTATCTACATTTTTAAAACTCTCTGGAAATACTTCATAAAACATTAACTACATTTAACTACAATTATCTACATTTTTAAAACAATCTGGAAACAACTTCAACAGCAACTACTTTTTTAATTTTTTTTCCTGCAACTTCAACGCCCGTATATTGATACATTAGTATACAAAGAAAACTATTATATACACCTTATATTCAGTGAATTATTTTCTTCTTCTATTTCTTATCGATTTTAGAGGCTGACGTGGTGGAATCAATAATATTAATGAGTTTCACCTTATTCGTTGCCATGAAATTTGCTGTTTACTATAAGTAGGGAAGAGAAAAGAATTTTAATATTTTGCCTTACCAGATGAGAGAAAGAAGGTAAAGAGTGAGATTTTTACTATAATTTTAAATTTTTTGGTGAAATATGGGGAAGTTTTACATCATCCCTTGAATCATGGATCAGTTTCAAAAATAAATACTGATGGTAACGTATCAATTTTGAGACGGCTATATATGTAAATGAATGTGCTATACATATGTTACCTTACTTGATTTACAATTTAAATGGTAGAAAATCAAACATTAATTATCAACCTTAATGATAGGCGTTATTTTTGGTGTCTCTTTATTAAGTTTCGGATTTTGCCTTAATTGTCTAGTGTTAATTTTGGATGGAAAATCAGCAAATATCTTGTTTGGTATATATTATGTAACAAAAATATGAGATATGAGGGTAATAAACAAACAATGCACAATAATGGTAGTAAAGTTTGCTATATGGAATGTATATGTAAAAATCCCTTTGTTAAATACTTGTATTCCTTGTTATATGCCCTCTTTTGCTACATGTTTTGTGCACCCATGTTTTTACTTGTTGTCCGTTTTTATTTGTTATATACCTTTAATTGCCTATTTGCTTTACCTTTAATTGCCTATTTGCTTTAACTTGCTTCTATTACACTCTAGTTTGTTATATTTGTTTGTCTAGAGTATTTACTTATCAGGTTTCTTTATTTTATGTTGAAAGATACGCCATATATATTTGTAGTATTGATATTGTTATTTGGGATCGTATTACATGCCGCAATGGATATTGATATTGATGTTTGGAATCGTGATAATCGTCTTTGGGATCGAGTTGCACGCCACAACAGATATTGATATGTTATTTTGGATCGGGTTGCACGCTATAACATTATTGGTATTGTTAAGATATGTGCGGATCGGGTTGCGAGCCGCAATAGAGAAAACATGTTATGACTATTGTCTATTATTGATTGTTAGTTCTGTTTCTGTGTTGTACTATGATTTGAGCATAAATGATATTCTGGGGCCCTCTACTATGTATTTTTTGTTCCGGCCTTTATGTAAATTCTCGTTTCTCTATTATTCTATTGCTTTTACTTATACTCGTACATGTTTATTATAACTGCTTTGTTATAGCCTCATCATTACTTCGTCGAGATTAGGCTCGGCACTTACAGAGTACATAAGGTTGGTACAAGACTTTACAAAATAATATAATTAATATTTGATATAAAAAGATAAGCCATTAAAATAATTCATGCTCTTTGTCATTTTAAATGAAAAGAAGAATGAAATTTAAATCATTATATACACTTTTAAAATATTTATAGCGATCCATGAATTTTATAAAAATCATTCAACCCATTTCAATGAAATTAAGTCATTGAAATCACATTCGGCTCCTCAGGAATTTGAGTTAGAGAGAGTCTATGACGCTTTCCCTGTACAATTTCAATCATTTGAAATGATTGTGTTTTGAAAAGGCTTTCACATACTTCTACTAAATGGGTATTCTTGTACGAGTAGGTTCACACGGATGAGATAATACGCTGAATGCCAGTCACGTGATTTTGGATATAAAATGTAAAGGAGTTGTATTCATCAGCGTTCTCCACCTTGGTATATGTAGGTACACTCCTTAGCATTCTCCATTTTGGTATGTGTAGGTACTAAACTTCATCGTCCAACAATGGAAGTTAAGTTTTATGTGCTCTTCCATGTACTCATTTTTTTGATATATATGGACAGTAAGCCAGCCTAAAAAAAAAGAATCAATAGATATTTTTTTATTTATCTCACTGTTTACCTTTAAAATTGGATAACATTTAAACTTATAAGTAGGTTTAATGATATGTTATTTCATTTGACACAAACTGAGAAATATGAGAATTAATGTTAGAAATTAACTATAAAATAAAGCAAACCAATACCATAAGCAATTATGGCCTTTGAGCTGGACCGCCCTTGAACCAACAGAGTATGCTAATGAACAGTATGAGATGAACAACTGAGCTTAAGAGAAAAAATATAATGAATTCTTTTGTTATGCGTGAATCTGATTATTACAAAATGATTAGAACCCACTTTATATAGTAGAGAAATTCTATGTATGGTACAATTCAAAATACAGAAGAAAATCTCATGATTGGATAAATTTCCGGTCTTGACTTGATACATGTCGAGATTTCTATCACGATCCTTGCCGGATCACGGATATCTCAACTTTATGTTATTCAGTTTAGCAGGCTTCCCTCGATCTTGATTGGTCTGTATCTCGCTTCAGTCTCAATCATGGCTGATATTGATCTTGATCGATCATCAACTTATGATCTTAGCAATCCATCTCCATGTCATGGTCTGCCACCCCGGTTTCGATTTGCCATGCAAAATAAGATAAGCCGGATTCTGACTATATACAGATAGTCTCCTTGTTTTTTTGGAGCGTAATTACAAGAACAAATTGAGTCTTCGAAATTCCTCGATTCACCATGGCATATGCATCATGGCGCAAGTGGCAGAGGTAACCGAAACACGCTGACAATTCAGTTTCCTAGGCATTTAATGCAAGTCAGTCGACGATCAGTCACTACCAGTATTGAGCCGTCGTTGCAAAAACAATAAATAGCCACCTTATTCGTTCTTTCTAACTTTACTTTCAATTTCCTTCATCCTAATCTTCATAGTTCTTTTCCTTCTCTAGAACTTTGTGTTTTTAGTTTCCTGGGTTTCTTCACTTCTTTCTTCGTAAAATATCCAAGCGTTCCTCCCCCGTTTTATTCCTACCCATTTACAAAATGGCTAAGACCTCAAAACCTATCCTACACAAGGAAACCGCTTCTTCATCAAAGCTTACCAGCGGCGTAGCCACGACGGATCCCCTAGAGGACTTATTTTCAACAAAGAGCCTTACTCCTGCTGATTTTAAGGTAGAGAATACACCCTAGACACCGGGTCGATGCGAACCGATATCAAGATATATATGTTTAATTACCGAAGATATCCTCGAGAAGGTGAATGAGGAGTTCAACTGGGTAGGCAAAGATATAGTAGTTCCTGCCCTCGAGGAATCCATCACAACTCATGTGGAGGGGTATCTAAGTGTCTATACTTACCCCTTCGCGATAGGTCCCTTAGACCCCATCATCATCGCCTTTTGCAAGAGGTACGATGTCACTCTTGGCAAAATCCATCCATTATTCTAGAGGATCGTGGTGCTCCTCCAATTCTTTTTAAGTAAGATCAAGGGGCATCCTTTTACCCTCGATAATCTTATGCGTCTATACAGCCCCTGACTTTATCATAGAGTCTTGATCAAACTTTATTGCTAAGACACCAAAACCCCATCCTCGGTATAGACGTGACTCAAGGCCGAAGGTGGATGGGTGGATTTTTCCAAATAAAGACTTTGGACCTAATCCATGCCGAAGACATGTCGTTTCATGAAAAATGAAACATGACTCGTAAGTATTTCTACACCTTGAATATCTAACTTTTTTGTTTTACTTCTCATCTAAGCTTTTACGTTATAGTTGTGGTCGTCGTGCCGGAAGTGATCCTCGATCTTGAGCAATAGGTCAAGGGCCTAGTGTCGCAAAGGTCATACTCCAAGCGTGCTTGGATGGAAATATCGAAAGTCCAATGGGAGGCCCGTAACCATGGTAATCGTCTCTTCTTAGAACGATTTCATTCGGGCTTTGCATTGGACTTACTCATCTTTTTCCATTTGTAGTCCTAGGGAAGCATGTACCAATGAGGCCCCTCTCTACTGAAGAAGAGACGTTTTCCTCTCCACCTGCCTCAAAGCAGACCAATGAGAATAAGATACAAAAGGCTTCGAGCTCTCCGAGCTCTCCATGCCCAATAAAGAAAAAGCATGTGAGGAGGCCCCATAAACTCAAGGGGAACGTCAATCGTGTAACTATGGAGTCAGTCAAACAGCTAAGGGGTGAGGCTGAAGAGCAAAAAGAAAAAGAAGAATCTAGGTTGGTGACCCATTTGCAAACTGGCACAGAAACTCAAAGACCTACTGGACCGGCGGGAGATGAAACCGCATTGCCTCGTCTTGACGAAGTACCTGGGTTATAAAAAGTCAAAGTTCACCTTGAGGTGAGAAGGATTCTAAGGAGGCGGCCGCGACTGGGATAAAACCATGCTTGGTGTTTCCTATGATGAAGGAAGAACCCCAAAAGAATTACTTGGGGCAATAGAGATTGGAGATTCCCCCTCATTGCCTTCGTTCAATGATTCGACGATCAAGGACACTCAAGCGACGGACACTTGCCATGGTGAAGGGGTCCATAAAGCAGAAGACCCTTTCCAATCCATGGTTGTTTTGTCGAAGATGTCACCAATCTGGGTGATTTGGATGTACCGAGGAAGAGCTCGAATGAGGCTTACTCGATCCTCAAACTATCTAATCAATTCCCGGTCCCAGTGTCGATCCGGGGCATAAGCGGTCACTTCTCAACACGGTCTCAAAGGATGCTCGGGTTCTTTTTGCCCCCGTAGTGGGGGCTAGATATATCCGATTCTAAATCAGTGAAGAGGACCGAGCCAAGATGGATGAAGTAGAAGTTGTTTGCTTGTTCAACAAGGCCTAGCATGCTCTGAATCGGGTAAGTTTTAGGGCCATACCATCATCTTCTTCTTAAAACTTTGAGTTGTAGATGGTACTAACACTTTCTTCCTTACATGTAGGCTTTGTGTTGCATCACGAGGCCTTCCTTTGGATCTGGGAGGAGCGCAAAGCTGGGTTCAGGGCCTTAGTGAGAAATGTGACACCTACAGACTTCTTAGTGAGAGGCTTCAAGCAAATTTAGTGGCAACTCGAATTCGACCCTGCTCGGCGGGTGGTTCTGATTTTGGAGCTGAGCTATTGCTACCTACTGGTCCTATAATATTTTAAAGATTGCTCATGGGCGGATCCCTCCATCTTCACCGCCATGCGTATTCTAAGTAGCTTACCTGGTACCTCCACGAACTCTACTTTGGGGAACAACAACCACATTTCCATTGATAGCTGCATGTGAACTAACTTTGATTAGGTCTACAGCTGGAACTCCATCGAGGTCAATAGGGGGTGCAACTTTTCTTGGTGCAATGTTCTCATTCTCACCGTGGTGGTTGAGATCATTGTCACCATGTTAAGGTGCTGACAGAGAGTTTGAAATCTTTCAATCCTATAATTAAAGACACTTTAAAGAACAAGAGTAAAATAGTGTGTATTACGAAAATTTATACCAGACAATCACACTATTATCCTTAGCCCCACGGTGGGTTCCAAACTATTTACCCTTAAAATTGAATAACACAAACTTATAAGTGATTTTAAGGATATATGATTTTACATGGCACGAACTGAGAAATATGAGAATTAATATTAGAAACTAACTATAAAATAAATCAAACTAATACAATGAGTTGTTATGGCCTTCGAGCTAGATCGCCCTCGAATCAACAGAGTATGCTAATGAAAAGTGTGAGATGAACAACAGAGCTTAAGAGAGAAAATGTAATGTATTGTTTTGTTATGCATGAATCTGATTATTACAAAATGATTAGAACCCTCTTTATATAGTAGCGGAATTCTACTTGTGGTACAATTTTAAATAAAAAAAGGAAATCTCATGATTGACTAAATGTCCGGCATGATCCTTGGCCGATCACATATATTATTTTGTTTAGCAGGCTTCCTCGATCTCGGTTGGTCTCTATCTCGCTTCGGTCTCGATCACGGCTAGTATCGATCTTGATCGATCATCGACTTATGAGCTTAGCAATCCATCTCCGTGCCATGGTTCAATAGAACGCGAGGCCGAGCTTTGGTCTACCACCCCAATTTCGATTAGCCATACAAAATTAGGGAATTCCGATTTTGACCGAATACACTCACTTAAGGTGTTAATTGTTTAGTGTACACTTCTCTGAAACACATGGCTTCACCCATAAATCTATAATAACTCTTGCCACTAGTAGTTACAAAATGGTTAAAATAACATAGTTTTCCACCCATATTATCTATTAAAAAATGAGTTGGATTATAAACTTTTTAAAAACGTGTTAAATATGAATAAGAACCATATTATCCACTTAGAAAATAGATAACAAATGAATAACTAATGGGTTTAACGTTTTTATTTATAAAGCCTTAAATTGGGAGTTCCTCGAGTTTGGGATATTAGGAATTCTACCAAAAATAATTATAACTCGTTTTTTATCTATATTAAATAAGGGTTGGATCAGATAATTTATTCGTTTTAGAGTACCTGTTCTCGACCCCATATTTAACTCGACCCGCACTCCTACTTGGCACATCGCTTCATCTCTTTTAAGTGCCGAAACGAATAAAGTTATATTGGACGGTCTCTAATGCAAGTGAGAACTCCTTTGTTTTTTCTTTTGCACGTCATTCTTTGAAGTGCACTGTTAGGATTATGATTCCTACTAAAGACAACAACCTTCATTTGAATAATCGGATTTACAACTACATGAGCGGAAGCTAACCTGAATCCATATGTGGAAAAGTTGAGCCTCCTTCTTGATGATTGTCCTTGAGCTTTTGAACCTCTTGATTATTTCTTCAAGAATGACTTGTGGTTTGTATGTTACCACAAGAATGAATCCTCAACAATAACAATATATGAAAGGTTTACAAAATAGTATTATGACAATGATCAAGGTTTTGGCTTATGGTTTTCCACTCTATTTGCAAGACAATGGACAAATGGTTCTTACTTCAATGGGTAGAGAAAGAACTTGTCTTGTTAAAGAATGGGAACCATAACCCCACTTTATAACTCTAGGAGTTACATAACCCAAGAGACAAGAGTTACAAGACAAAAGTTATGTCTTGAGTTATGTCTTGCAAGAGTTACATAACTCAAGAGTCACAAGCAAGTAACCATAGTTACTTATGTAACCTTAGTTAGCCCATCATAAACTAAGGTTACACTTTTGGGTATCTACACATTAGTCCTACACTTTAGTATGACAATACATTGGCCCCCTTAACATAATGTCCATAAGACCACATAATTAGGCCAAACCTTAAGATAGCACATAACATATAATTATTCATGTATTGTTCATATGTGTATAGATATAAGTCCATATATCTAGATATAAATCCATATATCTTACAATCTCCCACTTGGACGAGATATACAAACATATGTACAATCCTTGATATTATAAGTTACAAACCTTAGTTGCGCAAAATTGCTATCACAATAAAATTGTCATGAACAATCCGGTCCATCAATCATACCAACATAGGACCTAAGGGCTCGTCGTTACTCATTCGTAACTAGAACCAATCATAGATCACGTATATCAATATAACCAACGACATGGATCAAGTGTGGGTATGTAGCATGGAAATAACATAAAGTGTGGTCAATAGTATGTCTATTTACCAACTGGTTCACTTAATTGAGATCAAACAGAAACTGTAAGAGTACAATAAACTTTAAAACTGAATATCTGCAGATATAACTGAATTACTGAATTTCTGAATATAATGAACAATTACAAAAATGTGCAATACAAAACTCCCACTAAAATACATAATCCTTATCTGATTTGACACCCATACAAGCAACATGCTCATGAAAAACTTTTGGTGTCAATCCCTTAGTTAGCGGATCCGCAAGCATGGAGTTTGTACTAATGTACTCAATGCACAATTGTCCATTTTGTACTCTTTCTTTTACAACCCGAAATTTGACGTCCATATGTTTTGCTTTCGTCAAACTACTGTTGTTATTAACATATGCAACCATGGTTACATATGTTATTAGCATAAATGGCAAAATTGGAGTCGGTATACCTGATGATCTCAAACTGGTCCGAACTCCGATATGTAAGCATGTAATCCTTTGTTCTATGTATGTTCCTCATGACCCTTTTGGCTGCCTACCAATGGTCCATACCCGGATTGCTTAGATATCTGCCTAACATCCCAACGATGTATACTATATCAGGCCGTGTACATACCTGAGCATACATCAGACTACCTACCGCCGAAGCATAAGGCGTCTTCTGCATTTCCGAAATTTCATATGTATTATTTGGGCACTGTTTGAGACAAAACTTGTCTCCCTTAGTAACAGGGGTGTAGCCTGGTTTACAATCCTGCATGCCAAATCTTTTCAGAACCTTATCGATATAGCCCTTTTGTGACAGACCGAGAACGCCTTTAGAGCGATCTCGTTGTATATGAATTCCTAATACAAAAGAAGCTTCACCAAGATCTTTCATTTCAAATTTCTTTGAAAGAAATTTCTTAGTTTCAAGCAATAATGCTATATCGTTACAGGCAAGCAGTATGTCATCGACATATAAAACCAGAAAAATATACTTACTCCCACTGAACTTATGGTATATACAGTCATCAGCAATATTCGGTTCAAAACCAAAAGATGTAACGACTGCATGAAACTTAAAATACCATTGACGAGAAGCTTGCTTGAGCCGATAGATGGATTTCTTTAATTTGCAAACCTTTTCCTTTGATTCATCCGAAACAAAGTTTTCAGGTTGCACCATATAAATTGTTTCCTCAATGTCACCATTGAGAAAATCAGTCTTAACATCCATTTTATGAAGCTCAAGATCAAAATGTGCTACTAATGCCATTATAATCCTGAAAGAGTCTTTCGATGAAACTGGAGAGAAAGTCTCTTTATAATCAATGCCTTCTTTCTGAGTGTAGCCTTTTGCGACAAGACGAGCTTTGTACTTAATAACATTGCCCCCTGAATCCCTTTTGGTTTTAAAAATCCATTTACAACCAATAGGTTTCGTACCTTCGGGCAATGTAACAAGCTCCCAAACGTCATTATCGCTCATAGACTTCAACTCATCATTCATGGCATCAATCCACTTTTGAGAGTTAGAACACTTAATGACTTGACTGAAGTTGATTGGATCATCTTCCTCAAGTCCAATATCACTTTCTTGTTCTTGGAGAAATACATAATAATCATCCGAAATTGCATTTCTCCTCTCTCTAGTGGATCTCCTTAATGGCATTTCAGTTACTTGAGGTTGTTGAGTTTGATTTTCATTAGTTATATCAGGGTCCTGATGAGGGAGATTTTCGAGATTGTCTTGAACCGGAGTTGTATGATCCGAGTCAGTAAGACCAAGATCAACAATTTGAGGTAAAGACACATGTTCTTCCTCAAAGACAAAATCTTTAACAACTTTATCTCCCCACCCCCCAAACTCAATATCCTCAAAGAACCTAGCATTTCCTGTTTCAAAAATAGTTCGTGATGTGGGATCATAAAACTTAAAACCCCTGGATTTCAGAGTATCCAACAAAATAGCTACTAACCGTCTTAGCGTCCAGTTTCTTTTCATTCGGCCTATAAGGCCTTGCCTCAGCTGGACAACCCCAAATGTGAAAATGCCGAATACCGGGTTTATGCCCAGTCCAAGTTCATATGGAGTTTTGATTGTAGCTTTAGTTGGAACTCTATTAAGAATATAAGCTGCGATTTTTAATATGGATTGGGACTTTTCATGAATAAGATATAGGTACCCATAACGAGAGTAATCGTCTATGAATGTGATAAAATATTGTTGACCATTCCGACAAGGAGTAGGAAATGGCCCACAAATATCCGTATGTATCAATTCTAAGACGTCCGAAGCCCTCTTAGCACCTAATCTAGTTCTTGTTTGTTTGTTTTCCCTTGATACACTCAATACAAAATTTCCGAATTTGAGGAATCAAGAGAATTAAGAATTCCTTCTGACACGAGTTTCTGAATTCTTTGAATGGATATATGACCCAAACGTTTATGCCAGAGTGAAATAGAATTCTCATTAGTTAACTTTTTTGGTACCATTAAACTTGTATGCAAAGTTTCTTTATTTGAAGTTATTGTATCAACCAAATATAAGCTATCAAATGTTGATAAAACACCAGTACCAATAAGATTTGAATTCCGAAAGAGACTAACTTTATTGTCCCCAAATGTACATTTATAACCGGATATGTGCAATTGGGGAACTGAAATTAAATTCCGTCTAAAAGACGGTACAACAAAAGTCTCATTCAATTCTAAATGAAAACCGGTCTTTAACAACAGCCTAAATTTGCCAATAGCTTCAACTGGCACCTTCTTGCCGTCACCCTCATAGATGTATCTTTCACCATCTTTTGGTTTTCGGCAGTTCAGGCAACCCTGCATAGATATCCTTATGTGAGCAGCATAACCTACCCACCAATTATCCTTAGGTACCGAAATTATATTAACTTCAGAACAAACAAGAGACAGAAATGTACCTTTTTTCGCACGCCAGGCATGGTACTTGGTACAATCTCTCTTCACATGATCAGTCCCATTACAGAGAAAGCAACCTAATTCAGTAATTTCAACCTTAGGTTCCTTATGTTGCTTAATCTTGGGCCTTGCCACCGCAACTTTTTTACCTTTCCTCTTCTTAGAAACCCTTGAAGAGGATGCCTTAGAAGAAGATGCCAAGTGAGCACTTTCTGCCTTATCTTGCTTCAGCCTTTCCTTTTCTTGCACACAATGTGAAATGAGCTCATTAAGAGTCCATTTCTCCTTCAGGCAGTTATAACTCACCTTAAACTGATTAAAGTGTGCCGGAAGAGATATCAAAACAAAGTACACAAGCAGTTCCTCAGGTAAATCCAGCTTGAGTGACTTTAGTTTCGAAGCAAGATGAGACATTTCCATAATGTACTCCCTAATGTTTCCCTTGCCCTTATACCTCATAGAAACAAGTTTACTCAATAGTGCACTTGTTTCCGCCTTTTTGTTTTGAATAAAACGCTGTTCGAGGTTTTCAAGGAAAACTTTGGCATTAGGTTCATCATTCATAGTGCCCCTGAATGATTCTGGAATTGCACGCTTCATGATCATTAGACTCAAGCGATTCGAGCGTTCCCACTTCTCCATCGCTCTCTTTTCATTAGGAGAGGATGTATCCTCAAGAGGAGTAGGTTGCTCGGTCCGAAGGGCTAAGTCAAGATCCATGCAACCGAGAACGATCATTACATTCTCTTTCCATTCCTTAAAGTTAGTGCCGTTAAGCACAGGGATGCTATTGATATTGGCAGAGATCGTAGAAGCAGAAGAGTTTACTGAAAATTGAACAAAGGATTACTAAATACATGCTTACAAAACTTGAACTTTAACTTTATAGATTCAAAGTTAGGCAATTCCCATTACAAGATACCTAGCACAACATTACTTTTAGTCTTTGGACAGAAAAACAACTTGCAAGTGGTACTCTTGGTGTAGTGATCAAACATAGACAATAAACTCCTGTCAAACATTAAACCTTCCTTTGGGCCGATTTAATATTCACATGGAAAACCAAATAATCGTCTCATATTTACCACCACAAGAATGTTCGAATTCCTGCCAAATAACACCTTCCTTTGGGCCGATGTTAAACGCATGGAAGACTAACATCCACAGTCATCTCATATTTTAAAATTAATCAATCTACACAATAGAGGTTACTTTGGCAACTTAATGCTTTAATTGAAAAACTAAAATATAAGATGCTATAAATTTTAGTTCCTTAAGCCATTTATGAATCTCAACTTAATGTGTTACAAGATTAGATATGTAACACTTGAATATTAATTGTTGATTGCTTGATAGGACAATTCTAGATATATAAGAATTGATGGACTATTAAACAATTAACATTCACTGAAACTTAAGAGAGTTGAAACATTTTTCTTAAACATTACTGGACCAGACAATCGATTGTCAAAACAGACAATCGATTGTCTGACATTTTCTGAAAAATTTTTAAGTCACTGGAAGTCACGAGGAAAAATTTCTGTCATTTGGGCCAGACAATCGATTGTCAAAACAGACAATCGATTGTTTGACGTTTTCTGAAAAAAAAGTCTTTAGACCAGACAATCGATTGTCAAACCAGACAATCGATTGTTTGGTTTTTTCTGAAAAACTTTTAAGTCTCTGTAATTGACAAGGAAAAATTTTTCTAAGTGTGGATCATCCAACAATCGATTGTCAGGCTAGACAATCGATTGTTTAAATTTTTCTGGAAAATTTTTTCAGTCTGGAAACGTTTCAACTCACAAAAGTTAACTGCCAGAATTTTAAACGATTCAGACAATCGATTGTCTAGCCTGACAATCGATTGTCTGACTAGTTGTGACAAAAAAAAATTTCTGAATAACACATGATTTTCAACATGGATCTTAAAAATAATAAACATGTTGTCAACCTACTAAAATCATGCTGAATCAATGATATAATAAACAAATACATCATCATCATAACAATCATAAGATCATGCTATTTCATGGTAGAATTTCTTGAACAAAGTTCTAAGTAAACTTAAACATGATTTCTTAAATAACATAAACCTTATGATCATCCAAATTATCCAAAATGAAGGGCGGCTCTGATACCAATTGTTAGGATTATGATTCCTACTAAAGACAACAACCTTCATTTGAATAATCGGATTTACAACTACATGAGCGGAAGCTAACCTGAATCCATATGTGGAAAAGTTGAGCCTCCTTCTTGATGATTGTCCTTGAGCTTTTGAACCTCTTGATTATTTCTTCAAGAATGACTTGTGGTTTGTATGTTACCACAAGAATGAATCCTCAACAATAACAATATATGAAAGGTTTACAAAATAGTATTATGACAATGATCAAGGTTTTGGCTTATGGTTTTCCACTCTATTTGCAAGACAATGGACAAATGGTTCTTACTTCAATGGGTAGAGAAAGAACTTGTCTTGTTAAAGAATGGGAACCATAACCCCACTTTATAACTCTAGGAGTTACATAACCCAAGAGACAAGAGTTACAAGACAAAAGTTATGTCTTGAGTTATGTCTTGCAAGAGTTACATAACTCAAGAGTCACAAGCAAGTAACCATAGTTACTTATGTAACCTTAGTTAGCCCATCATAAACTAAGGTTACACTTTTGGGTATCTACACATTAGTCCTACACTTTAGTATGACAATACATTGGCCCCCTTAACATAATGTCCATAAGACCACATAATTAGGCCAAACCTTAAGATAGCACATAACATATAATTATTCATGTATTGTTCATATGTGTATAGATATAAGTCCATATATCTAGATATAAATCCATATATCTTACATGCACGACTTCACTCAAGAAGATATAATCCTCGCTTCGCACCACTTCATTGCTTTAAGCTAATAGGCGATGACTTTTAGCAAAACTGCCTCTAATGTGAGCACTTCATTTTGTCCTCAGCTCTTTGGGTCTACATTTTGTGTCTCCTATTGTCTTGCAGAATTGTTAACTTGATTGAGATTTACAAATGAAAAAAACTATTCTTCATTGAAGTGACAAATAAGATGCTTAAAGATCATATAGGTTTCCTTAGAAGGATAAATTCTTTTCTCTTTAAGCTCACGAGTTAACTAAGATGCATATTTGTAGATCAAAACATGCATTATACATATAGGCTATAGACATCACGTTATAATAGTTGATCTGTTTTCTTTTTCTTGAATAATAATAGCGCAGACTGTTGGGATGCAATTTCAGAAAATAGAGTTGTTCTAATCATAAATAATATAGCTATAACATTAAAGCGGCTTCACTCAAATCGTTAGACATCATGGAGAAGCAAAAATGAAGGCACTAAGGAAGACAGAAATACAGGCTACAAGTCTGATTAATAGTGCTTCCACTTACCAACTACCTACAACGTGGAAACGCTCTTTAATGGAACTTTAGCCTTAGCTGGTTGGAGATGGAGGTGCTCTACCAACTAAGCACGCCTCTCCTCGTCAAGTATAAAAACTTGTAGAACAAAAACAAAAGTACAATAGTAGAACCAAGCAACTATCTACCTTGTGGATTCACAATCTGCGAGAAGACAGCCTCCGTGCTGTGCTCCTCTGACTCCTCGCCTTCTCCGCCTTCCTCTGTTATGCTTAACAATTCTGTATGCATCGCATAAGCATCTTTTGCTTTCTGTTCTGCCACCATTTTTGGTCCATCAGGATTATTTTGCATCTGAAGGCAATACTCAAGATTCCATAACACTGAACCCATTGAAGGGCGATCAGTTCCATGATCAGACAAGCAACTAATTGCTGTATCAACAAATTGCTTCAAACATTCTTGTGTTATCTCCTCCTTAATATGTGGATCCACAATTTCTTTAGTAGTATGTCTCCTATGGCAGTGTAATGCCCAATCTGCTAGACTAACTTGTTCCTTTGGTAGACTAGGATTTAGAGCTGGTCTTCCACACAGTACTTCATATAGGACAACCCCAAAAGAGTACACATCAGACTTTTCTGTCAGCTGCTGTCTTCTGAAATATTCTGGATCCAAGTATCCAAAACTTCCTTTTACCATTGTACTAACATGAGTTTGATGGAGATTAGGTCCCGTTTTCGATAACCCGAAATCAGAAACCTTAGCTACCCACTTATCATCCAACAAAATATTTGTAGTTTTCACATCCCTATGGATGATAGTGTATCTTGCACCAGTGTGAAGATAGTGAAGACCTCTGGCTGCACCAATACAAATATCCAGTCTTTGTTTCCATGATAAAGTTGGCTTATTGTGCTTGTAAAGGTGCTCTCTCAATGTCCCATTAGCCATATAATCATACACTAATATCATCTCTTCATTCTCTTCACAAGCCCCAATCAATGAGACTAAGTGTCTATGTCTAAGTTTCGAAAGCAATTCAATCTCAGTTTGGAACTCATGAAGACCTTGTTCAGAAGAAGGGTTTGCTCTCTTAATAGCAACACTAGTCCCTCCATCTATCTCTCCTTTGTACACTTTACCAAATCCTCCAACTCCAATCACTAGCGACTCGTCAAAATTCTTCGTACCATGTTTTATCTCAGCTAAGGTGAAGTGCCTACAAAGACCTCCACCAATGTTGGAAATGTGACTACTGCCACTGCTCTTTCCTGAGATAGTTGTTCTAGTTTCTGTAGTCCTAGAACTACTATAAATTGGTAACCAACCACCTCTACTAGACTTCCCTCCATTGTTCATATTCTTCTTGCGTTTGATAAAAGCAACTACACCAAAAACAATACCAAAGCCAGCCGCCAATCCTACAACTGAACCAGCTATTATGCCACTTTTACTAGATTTATTTGATGCAAATGACGGTTTTCGCTGAGAATCAGTGTTCGGAGGTGGGGCTGGTGATGGAACAGGATTCGGCCCTGCCAAAGTCCCTCTTGTGTCATTGATCTTAAAAATCTCTAGTCCATTGAGGATTGAATCATAAAACTCGGCCTTCGTGTTATCATTTGGATGTAAAGCCACCCACATTTCATCACTACCAGGTTGATCTGTGGCATATATTACAAAGTCCTTGTATGCTGGCACACCTTGGGCACTCGTCCACGAAATAACATCAGCCTCTTTCAAAGCAGTCTGATTGTTAATGTATACATTGAATACCCTCTGATTCATTCGTGTCAACTGAAACTCACAGAAATGTAACCTCACGAGATAAGTGAAATTTCCATCAATTTGGAAAATCCAAGTGAGGTTATAATTCCTATTAACATCTGGATTTGGCCCCATGGATCTTGCTGTCCTATAAACATCCACCGGAGCAATGTAATTAGGTAGATTAGGAGGATATGAAATTTTGACACTGTTATTAGCTGCCGATGTCACACCAAATGATGCACCAAACAAATATGGCGCATCATCATACCATATTCTTCCCAGGCCTGAGTCATTATTTGATGGAATATACTGCCCACCAACATTTAACCTGAACATGGTTTGCATAGAAGAAGCTTCTGTTTCCATTGTCTGATCCGAGAACCCCACCATAGGCGCGGGTTGAAAGATTTCTGGCATTGAAACAATCTCAATTCCATTGATAAAGGCAAAAGAGTCCTTGTATACTGATGAAGGGTTAAAGGTGATGTTAAGGGTGTTAGTTTGGAGAGGAGCAAGAGTGAATTCCCTTATGATATAAGCCTGCGTTAGTGCTTGTGCTGTGATTGAGGCACTGAAATTATTGAGAAGAGTAAACCCTCCAACAGTTACAGAAAAGAATGAATTGGAGCAGTTGAAATTGTCATAAGAAGAAGGGTAAAAATGAAGTCTGATCCAATGGCGAGATTTTGGAGAAACAGGAAAAGAATACGTGGTTTGAGTCTTGAAAATCCTAGCAGTCATGTAAGGGATATCAGAAACCAATGAAGGATCTTGGTATTTAGCTTTAGATGCGATTGAATTACCAGAGGGGAGATGTGTGGAATCTGGACTCCAAATCCTGCCATCTGCATCTGTGGCATTGCTTGTAGCCCCACAAGCCAAAACAAAGGAATAAGAACTTGAGCCATTTTCAGATGAATTTACCTTGATTAGGCCGGAACAGAATGTGGTTATGATAACCAGAAATTTTACACAAGACCAAAGTTTCATTGCTGCGTCAAGAATTGGCAATAGATTTCATGGAAAATGAAGGATATAAGAGCCATTAATTTTCACCTTTAATGCATTTCAACCATGCACAAGGGAAAAGCAAAGAAAATGGAGATCAAATATACAAGTTTTAATCTGATTTTTTTGCTTTTCCAAAGACTTCTTTCTTCTTTTTTTTTTTCTTTTGATTTGTGTTTTTCCTTGAATGAGTATTAGGATTGAGAGACGTTAGATACGGCAAATTAGTGGTAAAAAAATGCTTTGGTAACGTCTAACACCTCTTTTTGATCTATTAAATAGGCATTAAATTATATTAATATAGTCATATAGTCATATCACAATATTCTGTGTTGTTACGTGAGATATATTCTCATTGCTTGACAGGTGAAATTCTGAACCACTCGTTTCACGATCCAAAATCTAACCATGATCATGATGGCGTCTATCATATTACAAGGTAAATCTATTTCTCAAAATATTACTATTAATTAATTTTAAGGATTTAATAAAACAATACCAACATTCAAACTTCTAATAGCTAAATCAACTCTAAATATAATTAATATAAAAATACGGAAGCTAAACCCAAACATCGGGGTGTCACTAAGTCATGAGCGTCTAAACTATAAACTAAGATACATAAAATGTCTAACTGTCCAAAAGAAGAAATGACAAAAGGAATAACAAGGTCCTGCGAAATTAGCAGCTACCTTGCAATCTCCACAGATAGCCAGCCTGAACTTAATGATCGTCGCGCTCTAACTCACTTGGATATGCACATAAAGTGCAGGGTGTAGTATGAGTACAACTACCGCAGTAGTAATATAAATAACTAAGGAATTGAGCAGTAGTGACGAGCTATGAAAAACAATCCAATTATTTATTTTCATAATTTACAATAAACATGAATAAACAGGTAAATTCCATAAAAGCAACAAATACCACAAACAAGTTAATAGGTAAATGCAACAACAACAAAAGCAAATGCAACCTCACAGCCATGTCACTCCATCACTCAGCACTCAACACTCAATACTCAACACTCAATACTCAACGATCTGCGCTCATTGGGGGGTGTGTACAGACTCTGGAGGGGCTCCCAAAGCCCAACTGCTAAGCACGGGCAACTCGCGTGCCATTATATCAATACCTGGATCCGCACGGCCAACTCACGTGCTACACGGACAACTCACGCACTATGGTATCAATACATAGACCCGTACTGCCAACTCACGTGCTACGCGGACAACTTACGCGCTATGGTATTAATATCCTCACAACTAGGTCATCGATCTTACTCAATCATATACCTCACTAGCCTCACTATCATCAACAAATAAGGGGACACAACACACATCAAGTATCACAACATATTAGCAAATAATAGAGGCTGAGGTAAACATGTACAATAATTTTTATGAGTGACTACAAATAATGTGAGCATGAGCAAAGCCTAAGCATGATCTCTAACATGAAGGCAAACAAGGTCAACAACAAGTAAACACATAACCACAGATAATAACCATTAGTCCTCATAGCCTCACGAGACAGACCAAGTCTCAATCCCTCGTGGTGCACATCCACACGCCCGTCACCTAGCGTGGGTATCACCAACAAACAATCACATGATATCAATTTCTCCGAAGTTATACCCTCAAAGCCAGAGTTAAAACTGTTACTTACCTCAACCGCGTAAAATCCTACTCTAGAGTGTCGTCGTTCTGGACTCGGTATCCAAAAGCGCTGAATCTAGCCATAATTAAATTAAACCATAAACATGTGCTAAGGAATCGAATTTCACAATAAAAACTACACAAATTGAAATCGGCCAAAATTTGGCCTCTAGGCCCATATTTCGAAATCAATCAAAAATAGCATGATAATAATCCTTGTCCTCTCCCGAGTCTAACCATATAAAATTTTTTAAAATCAGACTCCGTTTGGTTCTTCAAATCCTCACTTAAAACTCTCCAAAACTCAAACCCGGACTCCCTCAAATTTCACTTTGAAATCAACAATCAAATCCCAAAAAACGAAGATAGATTCATGAAACATAACCAAAACCGAGTAAAGGACACTTACCCCAATTCATATGGTGAAAATCGCCTTCAAAATCGCCCAAATCCGAGCTTCCCAACTCAAAATATGACTGAATGAACAAACCCTAGTTTTATATATTTTTATGCCAGCTATTCTGCCTCGTTTCTCATGCCAAACGATTTTGAAAGTCGTATTTTATGTCTCCAAAAGATTTCTTATGAAATTCTAGTCAAGTTAGGCTTTTGAATCACTCAATTTAACCTTATAATGAATGAGATAGGTAGGTTTTAATATTTGCAAATAGTGCAGATTTTAAAATACGCTCCTAATGGCAGTTTCATAATTAAACTGAAACATCTGGCAACCTAATTCTTTGTAAAATGATCATAAAATCCTCATACGATGTCCAAATTCGATGATCCTTTTCGCTACGGGTCCGTAATTATGATACGATATAATATTTCAATCAAAAACGAAATTGGAGCTCATTTGCTCAATATGATATCATTTATGCTCGAAGAAACGACGTTGAAACATAAGAAAAACGAGCGCAACACAACGCAAACTTATCTGAAACTCACCCGAAGCTCTCGGGACCGCAATTAATAATTCCAACAAATAGTATATCACTTTCCGAACTTATTCGAACCTTTGAAACACCCAAAACAACACCAAATCAACCTCGAATTCAAGCCTAAGAACTTCTAAACTTCCAACTTTCGTCAATTCAAGCCTAATTCTACTACAGACCTCCAAATTATATTGTGGACATACTCTTAAGTCTAAAATCACCCAACGAAGCTAATCGAATCATAAAATTCCATATCCGAATTCGTTTACTCATAAGTCAACTTCCGATCGACTTTTCTATCTTAGCTTTCTAACTAAGAGAACAAGTGATCATTTCACTCCACAACTACTCTGAAATCAAACCTACCAACTTGATACAACTCAACACAGCTGAACAACACTTAAAGAAGCAGAAATTATAAAAATAAGGCTATAACTCTAAGAACGACTGACCAGGTCGTTACATAACGAGAAAAAGGTATATAATGCAAAAGTGTTCCAAATTAAAGCATCAAAATTTTACCAAAATATCGGCATGTATACTATACGCTTTTTACGAAATGAGAAAGAGAAATATTTTCTGCTCAAACGTTAAATTTTTATCTTAAAGGTATTTATATTTGAAGTGTTATGTTTTACAATATGGAGAATTTATCTGAAGTTGATTCATCATATAATATAAGGCTTTTTAGAGTAATGAATTCCTATTAAGTTATTGATTTATTAATTCATAGAATTCATCCAAAAGAAACAAATGCTGAAAATAATGACCACTAACAGTTATAGTGAGTAGTAAGTACCTTTGTTTATAATTACGTAGATATTTTGGGTTCGAACTTGAAGAATAAAATTGTTTTGATCGGATACGTTCTACCCTAAAGTGATATTTCCTTGCCTGAATTCAGATTAGTTAGATGGATGTTGTATACTGCTACGTAAGAAATCAAAATAAAAATTAATAAAAAAATATAGGACATAAAAATAAATATCTATTATATAAGTAATGAAACGGATAAACAAATAAATAATAAATTTAATGCAAATCTTTCTTAAATGAAATACACAAATATTTTAGAATAAATACTTCATATTTTAACGCATAATTATGATTAATAGTATATATTACAATATGTACATCTATGCTTTAAAAATTCACTCTGTGATGGCATGATCTCCTTTCAACTTCACCTTGAATGCTTTTTTCTACAGTAATTTCATTTAGGGTGATAATATAAAATGGAATAATTTCATATAAATGCAACTCATACACTTGACTTACAACATAATAGCATAGACATCACTTTGTAAGTTTGTAGCCAAAAATTAATAGGTTAATTTCCGAAAGACAGCTTATTTCACACAATCAACTATGGTTATTGCTTCCTCTTTATATAACTAGTTGTTTTCATACAATTTTATGAGCATTTGTTGAAGCAATCTAACAGGATAAACGAAAATAAAAAACTTGGTAAATGAATTGTAGAATCCCTCCAACGCGTACAAATATTTTTAATACAATACATACACGAAAAAGAAGAAGAGAAGGAAGTGTCAAACTTCCGTAGAGGCTTCTTACACACTAACAATGTATATACATCCTTATAAATTGGAAAAATATATAATTATACAATATTATACACAAATACACATACTTATACACAATTATACAATACTATATAATTCTTATAAACATGTATAATAGTGTATAAGAGGTGTTTGTATATTCATATACATTATTATACACTATTATACAGTGTTTATACAAACTGCTATATAGTTATGATTTTTATCCAAGCCTCGAGTTGTAGTAGAAGGTATTGGATGATTCAACTCATCTATGGGTTAGCAATTTTGCGCCAACGATTCGGAATTCAACGCACAAATATGATACACCCAATTTCAGATTCGAGACTTCAAGGAGGACAACACACATATCACGAAAATCAATAACTTGCGATGAGCCAAGAAGGTCAACAAGCTTAAGAACAAGCAAGTCTTGGAGCTTCTGCTTCATCGTGTTGAGATTGATTTAGCTTTCGATCTTTTCTCCTCGGAGCTCGACCAGAAATTGAAAATTAAGGTTTCAAACTGCAAAGAGTCAGACCTAATTTCAGAAATCTTCAATATTCTTCTGCTTGTCACCATGAATGACGAAATAGGAGCCCGAGCCTTCTTCAAGCCATTGATGGCAATACTGCGTGGGGATAGGGGAGGAAGAATAGCGGGGGCTAGGCTAATAGAGGATGAGGGATCTATGTGGGTTGGAAAGAAAGAAGCGAGAGTCAGTGAGAGAGAATTTGGTGTGCTGGGAATGAAGAAAGAAGAAAATAATAGAAATCCTAAAAGTGTACCTTTAATAATGGGCTAAAGGCTAAAAATTTCTTTCAAGTTATGTACTACATAAGCTAAGTAGGGTAAGAGCTTCAAATTTGGGCCATTTTCAATTGGGTTATTATGCCAAGCGACAAGGGCTATAATTCTTTCATATAAAATTGACCATCAACATTTCTTAGTGCAATAAAGTGACACAAAACCCTTTACTGATTGTTTGGTATGAGGTGTAAGCAGATATAATGTTGGTATAAGAATTTAATATCATTTTAATACTTTGTTTGGTTAGTAAATCAGGTATCAGTTATTCCGTAATTAAAATTAGTACCGGAATAACTTATACATTATAGAGGGTGGGATAATTAGTGGGGGATAACTTATTACTTCTTCTTAAAATTATACAATTGTCATTTATAATACAACATACCAAACAATTAATAAAAAACAATATCAAAATAACTAATCTGAGCATAACTTATTCTATTTCAGCATAATCCTAGCATAAGCTATATTCAAACCATTTTACATTTGGCATATACATTAAGGAAATACGAACTCCGTGAGAATAAAAATGTATTACGATTCAATTAACCTTAATTAATTATTATTTTGACATATTATAATATTATAAATAAGGATAAATTTTAGAAAAATAAAATAAATTATTTTTAATTATGTAAAGAATATTTATTTTTAATTAAAATAAGTGTATAACAATTACCAAAGATACCCATTAATGACTTTGTCATTTTCCTAGTCTAAAAATCCTTCCTCCAGGATAGGCATCTTTCATATCATTATATGTGCGCATCGAAGTGTGAAACAAAGCAAACGCCTCCCCAAAAGAAAAAGGAGAAAAAAAAGAAGAAGAAAGGCAAATGACACTTCCAAATTCTTATTTCTTGCCACTTCTAGCACTGCCACTTCTCTACTGGGGTTTCAACTTGCTCAACAAGCGTCAGCCAAAGGAAACAAAACTAGTGTTTTATGTCCATGACTATTTAAGTGGGCATGACACATCTGCAATCACTGTAGCAGGAAAAGATGGGCCTCAAACTAGTGTTCTTCATTTTGGGACAATGGTTGCAGTAGATGATCCTGTAACTGAAGATCCACATCCAAAGTCCAAAGAGATTGGTAGAGCTCAAGGCATGTATATAAATTCACAGTTAGATGGCAAGGGATTGCACTTGATGTTTTCTGTTATTTTCACTCATGGAGAATTCAAAGGGAGTACTTTGGAGATTCAAGGTGCTGATCTTTTTTCAATGAAGGAGAGGGAATTCTCTCTTTTATGTCAAAGTTTACATGTATTCTGCCTCTTTTCCTAGAATTGAACTAAGTGACGTATTTCATGAAGTATTTTATTTTAAAAAAATTAAATTAGTATTATCAAGCAAAGCTTTAATTAAAAATTATACATGAAAGAAAGAGAATAAAAAAGTTTTCCTAAATGATCGATGTGAACATTGCTATGATGACTTGTTTAACCAAGTTAAAATTTTCACCCTATCTAGAAATTTAGGGCTTTGAACAAAGATTTATATGTTTATATATAATATATATATATATATATATATATATATATATATATATATATATATATATATATATATATATATAGTGTTAAAATTATCTGATAGGCTACTGTAAAGACAACGACAAGTTATTACGGTATTAGTTTAAACAAAAAACCCAAAAACAAATATGAGATAGAGAAAGATTAAGTATTTTATTAACGAACACATGTAGAGGGTGTTTGGCTAAACTTATAAGTTGTTAAACTGACTTATAAATATTCTTTTGGCTTATTTACGCGTTTGGTAAACTAAAAGTATTTATAAGTTAAGTGCTTATAAGTCAAAAATAAGCCAAAAGTCATAAGTTGGTCTCCTCCAACTTATCAAATTTCAGCTAATAAGCACTTAAGGTTTGACCAAAATATTTAGTATTCTATCCCTAAAATATTTCTTTTTATAACAAAACTCTTCGTATACCAAGTTTTTCAGCTGCTTATTATTAATTTTAGCATTTTTATCCAAATATATAATTACTTATTTTTTAAATTAATTTCAACACTTAAAAATATTTTTTAACTCCAATAAATATCAGCTACATGAAATCAGCTAATTCAAACGGGCTAATAATACCCTTGTTTTGTATCATAAGCCGGAAAAGAAGAGCAAGAAAGTAAAGGTTTTCAATTTCACTCTGTTAGGACGAATCAAAGATGTGTCAGTATCAAAATAGTGTTATTTCTCATCATTGGAGTGTGTCGACAATGGAACTTAAAAGGCTAAATACGTGGACGATCCCTTAAATTTTGCTCCAGTCTCTATTTTGACGTCATAAGTGAGGCTATTACCTATTGAAGATTCCAACTCAAATCAAAGTGTGCATATTAAATCCTAAAAACTTAGTCCAACAAAAAAAAAGAAACAAATGTGTAAAGCTCAAACGCCAATTAAAATAAATTATATATATATATATATATATATATATATATATATATATATATCTATCTATCATTGATAATTTTGCATCTCAAAACTTTAGACAAAATTTAAAATAAAAATATTTTTTGAACTGTTTTTAATAAAAAAAGCTTAACGCCTCCTAATAAAATTTGACTTTAGGCTACAATTTTCTAGAGCCGCCCTTGATTGTCGATCATCTTTTCCACTCCCATCATGTCACTGGTAATTGTATTGGTGGAAAATAGATCCGCTACGTGTCACGATCCAAAATACGACTCGCCATGATGGTGCCAATCGATAATAATAGGCCAGCCGACATTACCAAAACGCTTTCAATAATAACCAGAATAAATCAAAACTTTTAAAATAACTGAAATCTTTGCCATAAAATAGGGTGAACCCCAAAAAATAAGTGCAAAAATAAAGCCTGACATCGGGATGTCACTAATCATGAGCATCTAACATAACTGACCCGAAAGTAACTAGGCTAACATAGTCTGGAATTCAAAATACAGAAAATAAGGAAAGACAGGGAAGAAGAAAGCAATGCTGCGAATGTCGGCAGCTACTTCGCGATCTCTAATGACCAGCTACAAGTACTATCAACAGCCTGCGTGTCCAACAGCTCCTGGAACTGCACACGAGGTGCAGGGAGTAACGTGAGTACGCCAACTCAATAAGCAACAATAATAAATAAGGACTGAAGATAGTAACGAGCTACACAACTTTAGTTCATTTTCAATAATTTCAGAAAGGAAAATAGCCATGCTTCCCAAGTTCCAGTAATTCAAGTCAAATCAGATAAGAATATCTTTTAACAATTTTCAAAATACGGATATAAGGCAATGTGTGCATCAATAATATAATCATATACTTCCACTCAGGAAATTATCTCACGGTCCTCCTAATAACTCAAACCTCACAATCACTCAATCCTCACAATCACTCAGTAATTGGCTCTCGGCACTCGGCACTCAACACTTGCACTCAGTAAGTACCTACGCTCACTGGGGATGTGTAGACTCTGGAGGGCTCATTCCGCCCAAGCGCTATAACAAGACAATCATGGCATAAATAAATCCAGTCCTCGACCTCACTCAAGCATAAATCAATAAAAAAACATGACGCGACGTGCAATCTGATCCCATAAATATCCTCACAAGAAGGCCCTCAGTCTCACTTAGTCATCAATCTCTCCATCCTCTCGGGTCCCTAAAAATTAGGAGAATCAACCCAAATGACAACAACACGAAGTATCAGATAGAATAACAGAGACTGAGATACGATATACGAGTAAAAACTGTGATTGAGAACAAATAGCATTTAACATGCAATTCAACATGTAACACGGCCCATATGGGTCGCAATAGTGTAAACATATAGCCTAAACATGGTTTCTAACATGATGTACAATCAATCTTCCATAACACATAGAGAGCATGTAGCTAACAACATGTTGTTCAATTTTACAGTTCTAAGGGACGGACCAAGTCACAATCCCCTCGGTGCACGCCCACACGCCTGTCATCTAGCATGTGCATCACCTTCAAAATCATCTCAAGTCACAGTCCAGGGTTCCATACTCGCATGACCAAATATACAACTGTTACTTACCTCAATCCGAGAAAAATCCCACTTCACGATGCCTTTGCCTCTCAAATCAGCCTCTAAACGTTCCGAATCTAGACAAAAGTAATACAACACATTCAATATATGCAAAGGAACCAAAAGCAAAACTCACTGGTCTTATCTACTACTGAAACTGAGTATGTTGATGATGTCTCTTGTTGTACTCAATTGCTATGTATCAAACAATATCTGGTAGACTTTGGTATTGAAGTTGGTTGCACTCCTATATTTTATGATAACACTAGTGCTATAAGTATGACAAAGAACAATGTTCATCATAAAAGGTCTAAGCACATAAATGTTATGTATCATTTCTTAAGAGACAACTATGATAATGTCTAAGCTCGATAGAATTATATGCTAATGATAAGCAAATTGATGACATCTTCACGAAAATACTAAGTAGAGAAAACTTTGAGAGACACATGTTGGAATTAGGAATGATTAGGATCACCTAATAGGCCCAGATCATAATGGAAAAAAATTGAAAAAATATATGAAAAAAAATATTTTTGGCTAGGAATTCTATTTTTTGTGTAAATATCTAGATTAATTCTTACTCTGCTTCATAATTTGATTAGTATACTTCTATGACATGTGTATATATGACTCACTGATCTCTTATAAAAGAAATTTCTATTATAAGATTTGAGGCATGTTCAAGAGATTTCTATATGAAGAACTCGGTTCATTAGTATGAGTTCATATGAAAGCTCAGGTATGTTTTCAATACTTTGCACAATTAGAAAGATTAACAATTCAATCATGAGCAGAAGTCCTATACTTGCCAAATTCCTAGAATATTTTATCCGTTGAAGCATTGAACCAGTTCCATCCATTTAGAACTCTAAAACCGTAATTTTTGCCTAATATCTACGGAAGCCAAATAATCATTAAAAGTCTGGAATTACAGTTTGATTAGACTTCTATTTGACCCTTGAAAAGTTATCATAATTGAATTAATGTCTATTTCTGTTTGAATATACACCATATCTCTAATCTTCATCATTATTCTAAAACCATAAAAAATTCTCTTCTTCAACTCTGATTGCTCTCTTCTCCAAAATTCCCAAATTAACTTAAGAAACGAATAAAAATGTCTAACCTACAGTATGATCCTAGTTCTCATCCACCACAATCTCTCTGAAATTCATCCTCATCTACTCCTCCTAGTGAATCCCCAAAACCTAGGTTTCGAAGGCAGAAGATGTTGGCTCGAAAAACTGTAGCATCTGGTGCTTTGAGAAAAGTGTTAAGTGAAAAGTTGAAAGCTAGCCAGGTGAAAGAAGGCCCAGCTCAAGAGCCTAACTGAAATTCTGAGTCCGAATCCTTTAAATCCTCTAGTGAAGGTGAAGGACATGGGTCTTCTGACACTGAGAAAACTCAAGAAATCCATGTTGAGCTAAGTTCTTCTATGGTACAAAACTAAGAAACTAGGGTTGTTCTATTTGGAGCCATATAGATGTAAAATTGGGTGAATCGAGTATGAGTCGAGGTAAAAAGAAAGAAAGAGAGAGAGAGAGAGAGAGAGAGAGAGAGAGAGAGAGAGAGAGGGTGCAAGTGGTGAAGATAGGGGAAATGGGAATGAAAAGGTTCTTGCTATATGCGGGGTTGCATAGGAGAGTGGTATGAAGTCAGGGGAAGTGGCTCTGGGAAAGCACCAAAGGGGTTGGTTCATCTAAGCAAACAAAGAGATGAACCTGTTTCATCTACTGACGAAACCTTGATTGACCTTCTGAAAAGGGTTGGGGCAAGTTATGATCCAAAGAAATGCAAAGCCACTCCAAAAAAAGCCCCAAATATTTTCAAGCCATCCAAGAAAAGCAAAACTTCATCCCAAAAACCTATTGCCCCTTCAGTGCCCAAGGGAAGAGCCACAAGAAGCAGGGTAAAACAAAGTGAAGTTGACTTACAAAAAGTTCTAAAAGAAAGCAAGAAAAAGAAAATTGAGAAGGGAAAAAGAAAGATTGCAGAATACTATGAGGTTATTGAGGAAGAGGAGATGGAACTGGTCCATCAAGAAAGGGCTACAACAAGGGAGGTTCCTACACCAAAACCTAAAAGGTCCAAGACTTCCTCCAAGAAGTCTTCTTTTGCGCTTATGTCTGCTGAACCCTCACTAGACAAGAGGACAAGGTCTGTAGTAAAAGCAAAACAAGCAATAGAAGAAGAAGAAGAAGAAGAAGAAGAAGAAGAAGAGGAAGAAGAAGAAGAAGAAGAGGAAGAAGAAGAAGAAGAAGAAGAAGAAGAAGAAGAAGAAGAAGAAGAAGAAGAAGAAGAAGAAGAAGAAGAAGAAGAAGAAGAAGAAGAGGAATCTGAGAAGGAATAGGATAAGTTTGCCATCATTGGCAGGAGAATTATTTTGAAAGGAATATTGTAGAAGGACCTGGTTGAGCCAGGGATAGTGAGGCTGATTGACTCTTTAGCTGCTCAAGGTTGTAAGGAAATGGTCCTTCAAATAAATGGGAGACTAGCCAGAAATGAACTAATTGAGTTCATAGCTAATGTTTCTGTTAAGGATGGAGTTGTCAGTAGCTTGGTAAAGGGAGTCCCAGTGCAATTTGATGCTGAAAAGCTGGGAGAAATTATGGATACCCTCTAAAGGGTTTGATGATTACACTAGGAAAATGTGGCCATGCCTGAACTCCCTACCCACTGCTCTTGAGACCACCAAGAGATTATGTGATTCAGAGGATGTGAATGAAGCCAGGGCTGTGCAAAAAAGTGAGATGAGGGCTAAGCACAAGGTTGTGTTTGAGTTTGTCAACAAGTGCCTACTGCCTAGACAAGAGAGAAGACATACTGCAAACTATGTGGACCTGGTTCTGTATGAAGTGCCTTGAGCGAGGAAAGAAAATCAGCTGGCCTGCGCTCATTGTCAAATTGCTAGATAGGATAACCAATGGCTCTAAGGCTCATGCTACTCCATATGGCTTCATACTGACCACAGTTCTTGACAGACTGAATGTGCCTTTGAAGAAATGGGAAATGGCATCAAGAAAGGAATATTTTGGTGTTAAGACTCTACTGGCTTGTGACTATCCTGTCAATGCCATCCCAGTTGAACCTGGTTCATCTCTGAAGACACCCATCAACAGTAAGGTTAGGACTTTGGTTCAAGAATGTGGAATTAAAGATGCTGAAATTGCTAAGCTCCAGGCTCGTGTGGGTGAATTGGAAACTAGAGGGATGGCCTTAGAACGGAGCTAGCAAAAGAAAAGGAGAAGAATGATGGAATCCTTCAGAATATGCTGAACCTTCTCCAAACTCAACCCTCTAGTTCCTCCAAGCCTTAGGTACTCTAGCACTTGTCTTCTAAACCAGTCTTGTATTCCTAGTGACCCCTAGTGACCCAGTTTAAGGATTTTCTATTTTTTCTGCTCATGTTTTAGAAGTTTTTCTTTCTTTTTGTGGTCTGTTTGTGGAAGCATATCTCTATCAATGACAACTGATGTTTTCTCTTGTTCTATGATGATTCTGATCTGATAGTTTAATTATGTTTGTTGATTATTGATAGTTGCACCATAATTTCACTTGCAGTTGTCTAGTGGCCATGAGTACTTATTAAAATCTGGGATTCACATTAAATATGCAACTTTTCGATGATTCCAAAAAGAAGATATTGTTCTTTACACATTATAGTATTTTGAATAAGTGATAATTATAACCTAACTAATCTGGTCCTTGATGATAAGTAAACTTTGTAAGTGAAGTGTTGATGGATAAGCTGAGTTCTTACAGGTTCCTTGATCAGTAAAAAACACAGAGTTTGTCATTATCAAAAAGGAGGAATTTGTTGGCCGAAGAACATGTGAATTTTAAAGAATGACAAATGAACTCAATTATGGACTAGGTCCATCATGTGAAGCACAGTAATAATCAACCTACACATGTGAGGGAGATAAGTCCCATTGATCAAGCAACAATATCTCCTGATCCGATCGAAAAGGTTGCATATTGGACAAGGGAAGAAAGTCTCCTTATGTGAATAGAACACAATCCAGATAAATGATAGTGTTGCGGTTTGTATTGTTTAAGGACTCAATTTCGATGGAAGATCAGCATCAATTGAGTCTCAATCAGACTCTAATTACTAACTCATTAAATAACAATGATTGTTCTTTTTACAGGGATTGTATATATGCAGAAGTAAAAACTAAATTGAGAGAAAAAGAGCAATGCAATTTTGCAAACAATTTATGTGAGATTCGAGTGTTCACTTGAAGTTACTTGAACGAAATGGAAGAACCAGTTCATTGTGTTTTTTCTTATTCTAGTTCAATTGTAGTAGGTAATTTAAAGTTGTACCTGTCAGCTTTCATAGAAGCAATTGTATTAGGTATTTCGAGTATTTAAGTTAGAGTTAACTTGAAGTTATTAAAACAGTTAAGGCTGTGTGCCACAATTGGATTAGAGTTAATCCTTAGGTTTACAAGAGTATTGTAAATGTTGTTTTGGCTCAATGATTTTAGTGAAAGTTTGGAAAAATCCTACTGAGTAGTAGGTCATGATTTTTCACCTTTGAGCAGGTGTTTTCCCCGTAAAAATCTCGGTTTTCTTTATTTTATGTACTTTTAAGTCCGCAAACAGTAATAGTTACAACACCTAGAATAATCTGGTTCTTCTAGATCGAAAATTGGGTACCACACAAATAACCCCCCCCTCTTGTGTGGTATTAACGTTTGAAAAATAATGTTTTACGACAACTTGGCATTTTTTGACGTATTAAAGAGGCGCTGGAAACAGATGATGAGGAAAGGATGGAGAAGAGAGGTAATCAGAGTAAATAGGAATGAAGGAGTAAAGTTTTCAATTCAAAGAAGTAGCCTCATATTTATAGATGAGTAACGACGGTTCGGCAACGCTAGTGGTTGACCATTACTGTCATGCATTTTATGTTTTGGAGAAGCAAACCGACGAGACGTTTCGGTCACTTCAAACACCTACATCATGGCAATGACATCATCATCAGAAACTCTGGGAGATCAAGGTTCAAGTTGTTTCTTATCATCTTATTCTAAGAAACGCGAGGACTATCTGTATACGGTCAAAATCGTATGCCTCCGATTTATAAGCTTGAGGGTCCGTCTTGAGTCCGAGTTCAGGTGAGGTCGATTTCGATCTTGATGGATTAGGCTCGAGCTCGAAGATAGGATGCAATGCCCGAGGATCAAGGTACAGTGGACATCGAAGTCGAGTATGCTCGGCCCAAAATAATGCTGTTATGGAATGAGGGAGATTTCTGTCACGTCCCTAAAATCATCGCGCAAATCCCGAAATAGAATTGTACAATTCCGTACCAGTCGGTTAGATAACTGTATCAATAAAATTCTTTAATGTAAATAGAAATGTACCTTATGTAGGGTTCCCCTATGATATAAAGGGGACCCTAATCATTTGTAACATCATCGAATCATTGGCAAGAATATATTATCATACTTTTCTCTCTTACTGTTAATCAGAATTATCTTTTACATTCATTGTTCTTACTTTATTGCTCTTAGTTCATCTCGAGGTTACCTTTGCTGAGTAACATTGGTTTGGTTCACTTATTTCTTTCATTTCTACTGCATATTTCTTGATCATTAATTAGTATTGAACTAAATCACATATCTTTAAAACCACAAATCAAATTTAATTGTTACTTATATTTTCAAGGTAACCACAATTCATTTAATCTCTCTCTAAAAAAAGAAGAAAAAGAAAGTCTTAACTATATTTACAAAGTATAAAGAAACCTAGTAAAGGAGACGAATTTCAAAATTTAACCAAGTAAAAAATATTTTATTTTTCAAAAAATGCCACATAGATAAAAAATTTACGTGACAGGTGAGTGTATCCATACTTTTTGCTACATCAGCATCTAAAGGGATAATAACTCTCAAATACCAAGTTGAGGGGTGTATTTAGACCGGACATAATTCGAGGCGAATGCTAATAATCTGAGCCAAATTTAAGGATGATTTAAAGTATTTTGCTTAAACGAGGATCCTGTGAAGTAGTATTGTTGTTCATCACAACTCAGTGTTTGTTATCTACTCTACAGTTATGCCAACGCCCAAGGCAACCTGAACAATATTCAGCAACAAGATCCTTGACAAAAGGTGGCGGTTGCTCAAACAAAGTGATGCTATTTCCCGTCATATCCGAGCCAAAATGAGCTAATGCCATCACTAATAATATGTGAGCAAAGATTTGAAGGATCATGTAAAATATTTATGACTTCTAATGCATCAGTATTAATTTCTAATGGTTGGAGATTAAGATGTACAGACATTTGCAAATTATGTAGTATTAGTTTCCTCTTCAAAGGAGTTGTAGCAGTCGAGCCCGCATATCCCATGATTCAATTTCTATACAATTTTCTAAAAAATTTATCAGCAATTACTATATATTTTAAGAAGAGATAAAAATATTCCCCTCCACACACTTTTCTTGTTATTCTGTTTTAAAAAAATAACACATTTTAATAATTAGAAATAATTAAACTTTAAATTTTTTATTTTATTTATTTTATCCTTAATGAGAAATATTTATATCTATATAGATATCATAGTCCTATAAAATTTTTATCCCCGTAAACTTTTTATACCATAAATTTTAATTTTTTTTTCTTAAATTCCGTGTCGAATCAAATTAACCTATCTAAATTAAAAAAAATGAGGGAGTAGTTTAGTCAAGCACCCTATATTTTTTGCATTTTGGACAATCAAACACCATTGAAGATAAGTTCATAATACATTTTCTTGTCCCTTGGGAGGCATCCGATAAAAAATTAGGTATGCCTAACAAATTTTCTTTACACTGGAAAACTTTGGTAAACTTTCAACAACGGCACCAACAGTGTTTTTCTTTCGTCAAAAATAAAGAAAATTGAATAATTCGTGAACTAACTACCTGATGCCACGTGATAATTTCTCCACTTTCGCTGTCTTTCTTGGTTATTACTGCTAGTATTACAAAATGTGAAAACATGCAGAGAATCGGAGAAAATTTAGAGAGAGAAAGTAGAGAGAAGGAGGAGAGAATAGAAGAGTCTCGAAGAAGACTCGGTCATAAGCCAAATGACCCTTCTGAAGGGTCAAGCGTTAAGTGAGAGTATATATCAAATATACTTATTACAAAACTAGCCTATTTACAAATACAACCTATTTGCACATATAGCCTATTTTACAAAAGAATACAAAAGAATAAAGGAATTACAGAATTAGCCACAATTAAGGAAATGACCAATTATTAGGCTCAGAATTAGTGTATCATCATAGCCTATATCTCAACACCCCCCCTCAAGTTGAAGGGGGGAAACCACCTTTAACTTGGACAAAATAGGAGAAAGAGCAGTCCCGGATAATGCTTTCGTCAACGGTCAGCCAACTGTTGAGAAGTGGAAACATGGGAAAGTGTGAGAAAACCATTGCGTATCAAAGTACGAACGTAATGACAATCCACCTCAATATGCTTAGTACGCTCATGGAAAACTGGATTATTAGCAATGTGTACAGCAGCTTGACTATCACAAAACACAGAAATAGGAGATGAAACAGATACCCCAAGATCAGCAAGCAAACGAGATAACCAAGTGAGTTCAGCAGTAACCTTGCTTAAAGCCCTATACTCAGCTTCAGCTGAAGAAAGAGAGACAACAGGTTGTTTCTTCGACTTCCAACTTACCAGGCTGCCACCCAACAATACACAAAAACCAGTAACGGAGCGGCGAGTGTCAGGACAAGCTGCCCAATCACTATCAGAGTACCCAGACAAAGAGAAGTCAGCAGCATCAGAGTAAAATAGACCCAAAGAGGAAGTGCCCTTAAGATACCTCAAAACATGTAAAGCAGCAGACATATGGGGAACCCTTGGGGATTTGAGATACTGACTCAGATGTTGCACGGCAAAGCATATATCAGGTCTAGTATGGGTTAAAAACAATAATTTGCCAACAAGACTCCTGAACTGATCAGGAGCGGGTAAAAGATCACCAGAATCAGCATGTAATTTTAAAGAAATGTCTAGAGGGGATACAACAGGGGAAACAGATACACAGTCGAAATGATGCAACAAATCATGAACATATTTATGCTGATTCAGATGAATCCCACCAGGGATTTGTTTAACCTCAAGACCCAAGAAATAATGCAATGACCCTAAATCCTTTATCTTGAAAGTATCATCCAAGAAGGCTTTTAAGCCTGCAATCTCATCACAGTCAACCCCAGTAACAATTATATCATCCACATACACAGCCACCACAACAAGGGAATCAGGATTACCTTTCAAGAACAGTGAATAATCATTCAAAGAATGCCTGTAACCTCTAGAATGAAGGGCAGAGGACAGCTTAGCATACCACTGCCTGGAGGCCTGCCTGAGCCCATACAAAGACTTCTTTAGTTTACAGACCAGAGGAAGAGAAGAAGAAGAAGAAGAAGCAGTAGAAGAAGAAGTAGAAGAAGGAGCAGACACCACCAAACCTGGAGGAAGTTTCATATACACTTCCTCATCCAAATCACCATGAAGAAAGGCATTGTTAACATCCAGTTGGAACAATGGCCAGTGATTTTTAACAGCCACTGCAATGAGACACTTGACTGAAGTCATCTTTACAACAGGAGAAAAAGTGTCTGTAAAGTCCACACCTTCAACCTGTGTGTCACCCCTAATAACCAACCTTGCTTTGTATCTTTCAATAGAGCCATCAGATTTATATTTGATCTTGTAAACCCACTTACAGCCAATAGGTTTCTTACCTGGAGGAAGATGCACAATGTCCCAAGTGTGGTTAGCATCCAATGCATCAAATTCCTTCCTCATAGCATCCTGCCAAGCTGGTACAGAGGCAGCTTGAGAGTAAAACATAGGTTCAGATTCCAAGTGAGAGGAAGAGGAGCCAGAAAAGGCTGGAAGTTGACAAACATAGTCTTTGAGGTAAGAAGGAGGGAGATGTGATCTGGTGGACTTTCTGGGCAAAAAAACAGGCTGGGAGACAGGCAATGTAGGAGGGGAGATGTCATGACTGAAAATAGGAGAAGGAATAGACACTGGAGAATCAGGAGAAGGGTGAGGAGAAGAAGAAGGAGAAGATTCATGGGAAGATGGTAGGCTGAAAGGTTGAGGGAGAATGTCATCAGAAAATGGAACAGGTGGAGGAGAAGGAGAAGAGGGAGGAGGAGACTTGAATGGAAAGTGAGTTTCATGAAAAACAACATCTCTAGAAATAAAGCATTTCTTGGAATTCAAGTCATAAAGTTTATAACCTTTCTTACCAAAGGGATAACCAAGGAAAACACAGGAATGAGCTCTGGATTTCAGCTTATCTCTATGAGGGATAGGCACAGCAGCATAAGCCAAACAGCCAAAAACTCTCAGATGAGAATAGGAAGGGGGAGAGCCATGTAATAATTCATGAGGAGATTTGTAATGAAGCACCCTGGATGGCAGTCTATTAATGATGTATGTTGCAGTTAACAGACAATCACCCCAAAAAGAAATAGGCAAACCAGACTGAAAGAGAAGTGCTCTACAAGTTTCAAGTAAAGACCTGTGCTTTCTCTCAACAACCCCATTCTGTTGAGGAGAATGGGGGCAAGTTGTTTGATGCACAATCCCAAGTTTACTAAAATAGGAAATCCCTTCAGCACTGGAACCCAGTTCCAGGGCATTATCACTTCTGACAACCTTGACCAGGGAATTAAATTGAGTTTGAACATAGGAAATGAAAGATTGTAGTAGAGGGAATGCATTACTTTTAGAACCCATTAGATGTGTCCAGGTAGCTCTGGAAAAGTCATCAACTATGGTGAGGAAATACTTGCTACCAAGGGATGTAGGGGTATGGTAAGGACCCCAAGTATCCACATGAATAAGTTGGAATGGTTTGGTAGTGCTAATGCTACTGTCAGGAAAGGGCAATCTGGTTTGTTTAGCCATAGGGCAAATTGAGCAAGGAAAAGGTTGTTTAGCAGCAATAGAAAAAGGCAAATTAGAAACATGTTTCATATTAGCAAAAGATGTATGTGCTAATCTCAAATGCCAAATATAGTTCATATCATCAGGAACAGCATTATTACAACTAGAAGATTGAATAACTGAGCTACAATGTTTGTTATCAGAAACAATATCATCATTACAAACATCTGAGTCACTATGCTCAAGAGAAGAAGGCTTGGAAGTGGCAGAAGAGGAAGAGGGTGACCAAGAGTACTTGTACAAGCCAGCCTCCTCTTTACCAAGATCCAGAAGCCTCTTCAGAGAAAGGTCCTGTAACAGGTAAAGAAGGCATGAGGTTGGTGTAAACAAGACTAAACAATTCAATTGTTTCATCAACTTATGAACAGAGATCAAATTATGTTTGAAAGAAGGAACTAGAAGTACATTATGAAGAGTGAGGTAAGGAGTCAATGCAAATGATCCTGTACAAGTAACTTTGACTTTATATCCATTAGGAAGTGAAACAAGGTAAGGTACAGTTAGGGGTATAATGTCAAACAATAGATTTTTATCATAAGTCATGTGATTGGAAGCTCCTGAATCAATGATCCAGGTAGCAGAATTTATGTGTGTAAGCATGCATAACTTGGAATCAGAAACAAGACTCTCAGACATTAAAGTACCAGCAAAATTAGCAGAACTCATGGAAGAAGAAGTTTGATCACTGGTTGAAAGTGTTTGTTGAATCAAGCTCACAATCTGATCACATTGTTGTCTGCTCAACCCTGGTATCACAGGTTGACTGGCAATAGGATCCCCTAGAGGAGCAGACACACCTGAAATTCTTGAATCAACAGATACACAATCAGTACTAGTGGAAAGATGAGCAGCAGATTTCCTTCCCTTGATGTAATAATTGCTTTGAGGAAAACCATGGAGTTTGAAACACTTATCAATTAAGTGTCCAGACTTCTTGCAATATCTGCAAAATAAGTTTCCTCTGTTTTGCTCAAAATTGACTTTAGGTCTGAAATTAAAACCAGACAATTTCCCTTGGTTGGACCCAGCAGGGGGCCTATCAGTGTGAGCATTAAAAGACATTGAGTCTGGGCTCATATGGGAAATGGACTTGACCTGTCTTTGCTTTTCATCATTCAACACAATATTATAAACACTGTCAAGGGAAGGAAAGTGTTGCATCATTAACAAATTGCTTCTTACACCCAAATATGTCTCATTTAGTCCCATAAGGAACTGATAAATCTTGTTCTCATCATCTTCCTCAATGATACCATTCTTAGCAGCACAAGTGCACTTCTGCCCATGGTTTGGGACCATTGTCCCCAATTCATCCCACAAACTCTTGAGTTTATTAAAGTATGAGGCTACATCAAGGGAACCCTGGGAAGTTTGGGAGAGTTCTCGCTTTAGTTCAAAAATTTTGGTTTTGTTAGGAGTACCATATCTCTTCTCAAGTTGAGACCACATGCTTCGTGCAGTGTCAGAGTATTGAACACTGTCAGCTATTTGAGATGACACAGAAGAGGTTAACCATGACATAACAAGCATGTTACATCTATCCCACAACCTTTGCAAACTCACATTATTACTAGGTCTGGAAAAGGAACCATCAATGAAACAGATTTTATTTTTACCAGATAAAGCCATAGTCATTTTACGCTTCCATCCTCCATAACCACTTCCTGAGAAAGGAGTGGGGACTAAACATGCACCAGGAACATCAGAAGAGTGCACAAATAATGGATTGGAAGGGTCAATAGGACCGGAGTTAGCACCAGAACTACCAGCATTCATGTTAGCAGCCATGCTCAACAAATGAATCAAATCTTTTGAAAAAAATATCACCAAACAATGTTCACAGTCTACACAGTCAATATTCTCAAGTTAAATGATCTATTCACAAATAGACAGACACATATACAAACAAGGAATCACAACCAGAGAATAGGAACGAGGTTACCGTCCTTCTTCGCAACCGGAAGATCGGCCTTTAATAATAGGCAAAACCCTAGGTAGTGTAACCGTCAAAATTTTACCACAAACGTTGATAAAGATGTCGCAGCACCACCGATGATGACCAGAACTTCAGCAAAGTAAGTATCAAACCACCGGATGGTAATCAAACACTCGATTTGACCACCAGAAAACCCTAGAGGTTGAAACTCACCGCAAAATCTCCGAAAAACTCACAATAAACGATTGAACCGTTCAATACAGAAGGAACAAACGTAGATCGTGAAGATAAATGGACCGAAGAACCCTAACATGGTTGAAACCATCATCGATCTTTTCGATCTCAGAAAAATCCCAAATTTTGTTAAAAATAGTTCAGATGAACTTTTGATTCACACGATAACATCACCGGATCATTGTACCGGCTCTGATACCATGAAAACATGCAGAGAATCGGAGAAAATTTAGAGAGAGAAAGTAGAGAGAAGGAGGAGAGAATAGAAGAGTCTCGAAGAAGACTCGGTCATAAGCCAAATGACCCTTCTGAAGGGTCAAGCGTTAAGTGAGAGTATATATCAAATATACTTATTACAAAACTAGCCTATTTACAAATACAACCTATTTGCACATATAGCTTATTTTACAAAAGAATACAAAAGAATAAAGGAATTACAGAATTAGCCACAATTAAGAAAATGACCAATTATTAGGCTCAGAATTAGTGTATCATCATAGCCTATATCTCAACAAAATGTCTATGTTGAAGTCCCCCAATTCCCTCCTTATGCCTTAAATACACGTATGTATATAGTTAAGATTCATCTCTCTCCCCCAACATTCTCCTACCAGCTACCATACATATTTCACTCACCTCTTGTCGGAGTTCACGAGGGGACTTCCCTTTTCTTGATTGATCTCCATTTATATACACAACAAATACTAGGTGCATTTTGATCCAATGATGCTTTGTTTTTCTTTCCTTATATTTATTTTTTGGTGTTTCGGATCTGGGTGTTTTGCTAATTGCTACTGTTAAATTTTTTATTCGGGTTTGTGTTTTATATAGGTGGTTTGTTTTTAGTGTGAAACACGCTTCAATTGTTGAATCTTGCTGTTTCTTTTCGCTTCTTTTTCGATGTTCCCGAGGTTGTCTATATATATATATATATATATATATATGCTCTAGTGTGTTGTGTACTGACGCTTTTAAATAATTGGATCTGCTTTTAACGGCCATTTGTTATAACTCTTTTCTTGAGAGGAGGACAGGTATGCTCTTTTGATTTCGTTTATTATTAAAGACTGACCTCTTTATACTGGGATTGTGATTTGGATTCACATATCCTCCCACAACATATTTTGGAGGTATAGTTGATTCAGTATTCTTTATTGAACCAGTTTCATTTGCTGAAATTCTGCACCTATTAGTGTAGTTCTCTGTTTGATTGAATTCCGGAAGATTTAGCTTCATGTTGATTTGTTCTCTTTTGGAAGGCAAGATTTACAGAAACTTGTTCAGACTAAAGAGAGCTTCGTTATTTGTATTTTTGCTCCTTGTGATCTTTTTTGTTCACGAATGTTGATTTCGGGTGGGTAAGGGATGGAGGCTGTTTGAGTAATATATTTCATATTCCATTTTACCTGTCGCGACTTGGATACACATTGTCACTCGAATGACTGTATGATGAAATGCTTAACTGTCAGCTCAATTGTTATCTACTAAAATATTGTTTTGGCTTTCTGTATCAAAATTAAAGGGTTGTGTGTCATATGCAAGAAATTATCTTCATGGATGGTTGATGTTTTTGCTGATGTTGTTACTTAGCAGAGATCTCAATTGACTCCGCAAAATGGCTACTGGACAACTTTTCTCCAAGACCACACAAGCTTTGTTCTACAACTACAAGCAGCTTCCTATCCAGCGAATGCTTGACTTTGATTTCCTTTGTGGTTCGTACTATCTATTTCTCAATTGATTTTCCGGCAAATGTGCACCCAATATTGTTGTGATTTTTCAACGTGTTGATTGATGTTAAATTCTTACTTTTAAATTTTAGGGAGAGAAACGCCATCTGTTGCTGGAATTATTAATCCTGGTTCTGAGGGATTCCAGAAACTCTTCTTTGGTCAGGAGGAAATTGCAATCCCAGTACATTCAACGTGCGCACTTCCCTTTGTTTTCTCAATCATTGGTTATATTCCCATTCTATTTTGCACTTTTTCATTTGGATCTCCAAAAGTTCTCCTTTGGCAGTCTGTCACAATGTGGTCTATGTTCTTGTTTCTCCCTTCCAGTATGCTATTTAGCTTTGGTGTGGCTTAAATACATTTAGCTCGCTGTTCTAATTTTAGCAACTGAGTTTCCGTGATATCTGATCAAATCATGTGCTAACTATTTAACTTTTCGGTTCATAATTGAGTCACTTAAAAAGATGCGCTTAAGATGTCAACTATATCATATTTCTGGCAGATATATGTTTGAACTATGTTGTCTTTACATACCTTCGTACTACTGGTTTCTATTTGGTTAGTGTGGTGTCTTATCACATTCACTGATTTGTATTCTAAAATTTTACTCATTCTTCAGCATTGAAGCTGCCTGTGCTGCACACCCAACGGCTGATGTTTTCATAAACTTTGCGTCTTTCAGAAGGTTGGTACTAACCGCTGTCCTTGTTTTGTTGTCTGTATTAAATTGTGTTTTTCTCGAAGAAAAAACTGACGCTCAAAAGATGTGCTCTTGTTTCTCTGATCTTACTGTCCGAATTGATTTGCAGTGCTGCTGCTTCCTCCATGTCTGCTCTTAAACAGCCGACCATCAAAGTTGCGGCTATTATAGCTGAAGGTGTTCCTGAGTCAGACGCTAAGCAGCTGATTGCTTATGCAAAGGCAAACAATAAGGTAATACTATGTCATATCAATCAGTTTTCTGCATTTGGGTACATTATTATTTTGTCAGTAGTGGGAGTTATATATTGAGTGATGATGTATAATCAAGTATATGATAATAAAGTTGAGTATTTAGCCATTACTTGTTTGACATTCCGTTGTTGCATGTCCTGGAGTCAATGAACTTCTCCTATCCATTATTTATTTCGTGAAGAACTCTTTTTTGTCTAAAAAGGTAGAATGAGCTTCAACAGATCACCACTTGGAGCATTTAAACATTACCTATCTCACTTGTCAATAGGGGTGGCAAAATGGTTAAAAGAAAAACTGTTAACCACCCATATTATCCACTAAAAAATGGGTTGGATAATGAACTTTTTAAAAACGGGTCAAATATGGATAAGAACCATATTATTCATTTAGAAAATGGATAACCAATGGGTCTATTTTTGACATTTGTGAAGCCTCAAATTGGGGGTTCCTCAAGCTAGGGAGTCTAAGAATTCTCCCAAAAGCGATAATATACAAGAAGTCATGGATAATATGGGTAACCCATATTATCCGCGGTTAACCCTTTTTTATCCGTATTAAATATGGATCGGGTCGGATACTTGATCCATTTTTATTATCCGTTTTCGGCCCAAACTATATCTGACTGACCCGCCCGTTTGCCGCTCCTACTTGTCAACATTGTTTCTTCGAGGGTCAATTACTACTCTCACTCTATTTTCCCTTGTTCATTGATTTTAAAATTATATGACGTGTAATATGGTGGTTACCTTTCTCAGGTGGTTATTGGTCCAGCTACTGTTGGAGGGATCCAAGCTGGTGCTTTCAAGATTGGTGATACTGCTGGAACAATTGATAACATTATTCAGTGCAAACTTTACAGACCTGGATCTGTAGGCTTTGTCTCAAAATCTGTGAGTGATTTTGAGAGCCTCTTTAATATACATATCAGAAATTTCTAGTTGGTTACACCTGTAGCATTTTGTCCCCACTTACTTTCTGATTTGCTATCTCCTAGAGTGCGATTGAGATAAAATAATATTTGTGAGATACTTCCGTCTATTCTCAAATACTTTCAGTAAAATATCTTTACTCAACTTCAATGTTGAGCATTACTTTAACCCAACTTTCTTGTTTGAAGCCATAACCTCACTCTAATATATGAAGCAGAATAGTTTGGAGTAGCATTTCCATTTTCAAGAATAATAACTTTTCTCTTGATGTACAGGGTGGTATGTCTAATGAATTATACAATACAATTGCTCGTGTGACTGATGGAATTTATGAAGGTTGGATATTCTGAATTCTGAATCCATCAGTTGTTGTTTTTACCGAGAAGTAGAATAATGAGTGAATTTTGGTCTATGCAGGAATTGCAATTGGGGGAGATGTTTTCCCTGGCTCTACCCTTTCTGATCATGTTTTGCGCTTCAACAATATTCCACAGGTAATTGATTTGTACAGGCTATATTCTCCTTGTAATATCACCAGGTTCACCCTCTGGCCTTCAGTGACATTGCTTCAACTTTAAGATATCCTGATTGTCTGTAGTTGTCTAAATTCTCCTTACCCTCATTATATGTGCCAATAAAGAAGCTACTTTTCATAAGCTAACATTCCAACTAAGTAGCAAAAGTATATCTGTTTGCGCGCGCGCACACACACAGTGACTTTGGTGCCTTTCTTCCTAATTATAACCATTAGTATCTATGATGTAAGTTGATTCTTTTCTGCTATGTTGATACAACTAGAAGCTCAACGGTGCATAAACAACTACAACATTGATGTCTTGTTGTATTTCCTGATTCTATACAAACCACATTGCCATTTATTGGTTGTTCCTTTCTTAATGGTGTTTTTGGTATACTTAGGTTAAAATGGTGGTTGTTCTCGGGGAACTTGGTGGACGAGATGAGTATTCCTTAGTTGAAGCCTTGAAGTTGGGAAAAATTAACAAGCCTGTTGTTGCATGGGTTAGTGGAACTTGTGCTACGCTCTTCAAGTCAGAAGTACAATTTGGTCATGCGGTGAGCTCTATTTCCCATGATTGCCACATTTCCTAAAAATAGGTTCCTAGTTTTTCCTCGAGAAGATCGAGAGATATTTTAATAATAAAGATTTTATATAGAAAAGGGTGGACAGGATAGTTTTACACATGAAGTTTAATTTTGCATGGATCTTTTTCAAATAGGGAGCAAAGAGTGGTGGTGAAATGGAGTCCGCACAAGCAAAGAATCAAGCACTCAGAGATGCTGGAGCTGTGGTTCCAACCTCATATGAAGCTTTTGAAGGAGCAATCAAAGATACATTTGAAAAGCTAGTGAGTTTCTTGACATTCAGCAGAGATCACTTTTATTTGTCTTCTACTCTGTTGTTAGTTCTAACAGCACCGTATGTTTGTTTTGATAGGTTGAAGCAGGAAAAACAACTCCTGTAAAGGAAGTTTCTCCTCCACAAATACCTGAAGATCTTAGCACGGCAATTAAGAGCGGGAAAGTTCGAGCCCCAACTCATATTATTTCCACAATATCTGACGATAGAGGTACAGTTGGATTCAACTGTTTTCTCTCAGATAATTAATTTGTTTTTCTGGTGGGTAAATGTGAGATGGAAATGGTACTAATTCTGTCTACAACTTCTATTCACAGGTGAAGAGCCATGCTACGCTGGTGTACCCATGTCATCCATAGTGGAGCAGGGACTTGGTGTTGGTGATGTGATTTTCCTCTTGTGGTTCAAACGTAGCTTACCGCGTTATTGTACACGTTTTATTGAGGCAAGTTTCTTATGCTTGCAACTCTATATTCTTTCAATAGGTTGTAAAACTCTTATGTTTTGACCATCAGTTTCTGCCAACGGATGTTGTTCTGTTTCTAAACCTTAACATGCTTTGTCGTGGTTGATTTCTTGGCAGATTTGCGTGATGTTGTGTGCTGATCATGGTCCCTGTGTCTCTGGTGCCCACAACTCCATAGTAACTGCTAGGGCTGGGAAAGATCTGGTTTCATGCCTTGTTTCCGGTATGTTACATTTTAAGGTTGCTCGTTTCTAGTTATGAGTTAATTTTCAAAAAAAAAAAAATATATATATTTTTCAAATGAAAAATGGAATCATGAGGCTTTTAACAGGATTGCTGACTATTGGTCCGCGATTTGGTGGTGCTATTGATGATGCTGCTCGGTACTTCAAGGATGCTTATGACAAGGTGAGCCTTATAATTTATGAGCATTAAATGAGCCACTCATCAGGCTAGAAGCAGTCTTGCTGATCTCTTTTGTGTCCAGAAGAGTAATACTAGCATTATATTTTCAGGGTCTTACACCATATGAGTTCGTAGAAAGTATGAAGAAGAAGGGCATTCGTGTGCCAGGAATTGGCCACAGGTATATCCTGTAGCTTCATGAATCATCGAAGAATTGTTCCTCGAGTTTTTGAAGCAAACGATGCGCATGAAAATCTTTTGAACTAGGGTTATCATGCTTCTGGCTCTTGTGACTCCACATCCATTTGACGTACCACATCTTTCCTCTTTGTGATAGGATTAAGAGAGGTGACAACAGAGACAAGAGAGTGGAACTACTGCAGCTTTATGCTAGGGAAAATTTCCCTTCTGTTAAGTACATGGAATATGCTGTTCAGGTTGAAACTTACACACTCTCAAAGGCAAACAACCTAGTCCTCAATGTTGATGGTGCCATTGGATCCCTCTTTTTGGATCTCCTTGCCGGCAGTGGAATGTTCACCAAGCCAGAAATTGATGAAATTGTGGAGATTGGTTACCTCAATGGACTTTTTGTGCTGGCTCGTTCAATAGGGCTTATAGGGTGAGTTGCATAATGCTTAAACACCATTTTAAATTCAGTTCAATTCTAATTCCTAAATGGTTGATTATGTAAATTTTCAAATCTCAGGCACACATTTGACCAGAAGAGATTGAAGCAGCCTCTGTACCGTCACCCATGGGAAGATGTCCTCTACACCAAGTGAAGAGTCTCTCGATAACAACAGACAGAAAGTTGCCTGCTCTCCCAATCTAATTTTTCATTCAAACCACTTGTTTAGCCATTTGTTGTGTTAGTGATTCAACTAGTACTCCTAAGAGCTCTGGTGAGCATTTCATTTTTTTAGTTCTTAGGGAGATGGCAAAAGACAACTCTCAGTTATCATTCATGATCAATTCTTAGTGTTCTCTTTTTTCCTCTATCATGTCATAAATGAAATAACACAATCCATATTTGTACCTGATTTCAAAAGTGATTCTTCATTGTAACTGTTTGCATAAAACTGTATTTACCTGAAGGGTTGAATTCACAGTATGTGGCAAGTGGCAAACATAGACTGACTGATTAAAGATTTGCAGAGATTTTGGCAGTCGGTATTAGCACGGACCGATAACCTGGAAAATGGACAGTAACAAGCTTAATTTACACAGGAAGTAGTATGCATATTTTGTGATAATTAACCGATAACCATAGACTGGCCTATTAAAGGATTGCACGTTTTAACTATGTAAAATATCTTGGAACATACGTCTCAGCTATCTTTGGCTCGGACCAAGTATATGTGTTAGACAAAATAAATACAAGTTTCGAGTTCAAATTTTGAATCATTAGACTAATAAACCCATTAAGGTTTCAGTTGTATGAGAAACCTTCAATCGAAGCTGAGGTTTGCTCTTCGAAGGAGAGAGGTGAGTGGAGAGTGGACAAGAGGGGAGTCAATAATAGTACGAACTTCACGTGGGAAGGCAATGTGATATGAAAGAGAATACACATCACTTTGGTCTGTTGCCCCCACCAACACCACTATGATCGTCTTCCTCTTTTTATCTTCTTTCTTTTCTTTTCTCTCTCCCCCCCCCCCCCCCCCTCCCGCCCTCTAAATTACCAACACATCACGTTCCAATCCAGTTACTATTGCTTATCCCATAGTGATGATACGAATTCTTCAACAGTACAATAGCCCAAACATGAATGCACCAGACAACAGTAGCATTTAATTTATGTAATTTCTAATCTTACATTTCCCACGTGGCCAAGTTTCCAACATGAACTCTCAGCCACTGCTTTTGTTGACGCCATTTCCCCATATCCGCACATATTTCCACCTCACAATATTAATCTAATAAAATACCCAAATATTAATTAAAAATTCACTGCAGAATAAGAAATTTGGGTCAAACAAAAACAGACGTTTTTTTTTAATTTTATGCTAGCATATTCCATTTTCAAGAAAATTTAAAATCCACCATATTACTCTGGTATACTATAAAATTGTCACAACCCCATTTCTGAATGCAACCCAAAGTTCAATCTTTTTTCAGCTTATTACTCTAGTAGGACTTCTTTTTCTTTTTCAACTTAGTCTGTTTTAGGGTTTTAAATCCGTTTCTTTTCATGTTAAACCAAGAAAAGTTGTGAGAAAAAATGGCTTCTGGAAGTAGAACAAAGCATTCTCATCAGTCAGGTCAAGGCCAAGTTCAAGCTCAATCTTCAGGCACAAGTAATGTTAATTACAAAGATTCAATAAGCAAAGCCATAGCACAGTACACGGCTGATGCTAGGCTTCATGCTGTGTTTGAACAATCTGGTGAGTCTGGCAAGTCTTTTGATTATTCACAGTCTGTTAAAACTACAACACAATCTGTTGTTCCTGAGCAGCAAATTACTGCTTATTTGACTAAAATCCAAAGAGGGGGTCATATTCAGCCTTTTGGTTGTATGATAGCTGTAGATGAGCCTAGTTTTCGTGTTATTGCTTATAGCGAAAATGCGTGTGAAATGCTTAGCCTAACTCCACAATCAGTTCCAAGCCTTGAGCGGCCTGAGATCCTCACTGTTGGAACTGATGTTAGGACCCTTTTTACTCCTTCTAGCTCTGTTTTGCTAGAAAGAGCATTTGGGGCGCGCGAGATCACTTTGCTGAATCCTATTTGGATTCATTCCAAGAATTCTGGCAAGCCATTTTACGCAATTTTGCATAGGGTTGATGTCGGGATTGTAATTGATTTGGAGCCTGCTAGAACAGAGGACCCTGCTTTATCCATTGCTGGCGCAGTGCAGTCACAAAAACTTGCAGTGAGGGCTATTTCTCATTTGCAATCACTTCCTGGTGGGGATGTTAAGCTTCTGTGTGATACTGTGGTTGAGAGTGTCAGGGAGTTAACCGGGTATGATCGGGTTATGGTATATAAATTTCATGAGGATGAGCATGGGGAGGTAGTGGCTGAGAGCAAAAGACCAGATTTAGAGCCCTATATTGGTTTGCATTATCCTGCTACTGACATTCCTCAAGCTTCACGGTTTTTGTTTAAGCAGAACAGGGTAAGAATGATTGTGGACTGCCATGCCACCCCTGTGCGGGTTGTTCAGGATGAATCACTGATGCAGCCTTTATGTTTAGTTGGTTCCACACTTAGAGCCCCTCATGGTTGCCACGCACAGTACATGGCAAATATGGGGTCTATTGCGTCATTAACACTAGCAGTTATTATCAATGGAAACGATGAGGAAGCTGTTGGGGGCCGAAGTTCAATGAGGCTATGGGGCTTGGTTGTTGGCCACCATACTTCTGCTAGGTGCATTCCATTCCCTCTTCGGTATGCCTGTGAATTCCTTATGCAGGCCTTTGGACTCCAATTGAACATGGAGTTGCAACTGGCATCACAGTTGTCTGAGAAACATGTTTTGAGGACACAAACACTGTTATGTGACATGCTCCTTCGAGACTCACCTACAGGGATAGTTACCCAGAGCCCCAGTATTATCGACCTCGTGAAGTGCGATGGCGCTGCTCTGTACTGCCACGGAAAGTACTATCCATTAGGCGTTACACCAACTGAAGCTCAGATAAAGGACATTGTGGAGTGGTTAGTGACTTACCATGGGGACTCAACAGGTTTAAGTACTGACAGTTTGGCTGATGCAGGATATCCTGGGGCAGCTTCACTTGGTGATGCAGTTTGTGGTATGGCTGTTGCTTATATAACTTCTAAAGGTTTCTTGTTTTGGTTTCGCTCCCATACAGCTAAAGAGATAAAGTGGGGTGGTGCAAAGCATCATCCTGAAGACAAGGATGATGGGCAGAGAATGCATCCACGTTCTTCCTTCAAGGCATTTCTGGAAGTTGTTAAAAGCCGGAGCTTACCATGGGAAAATGCAGAAATGGATGCAATTCACTCTCTGCAGCTTATTCTGCGAGATTCATTTAAGGATGCTGAGGCAAGTAATTCTAAGGCTGTTGTGCATGCTCAGCTTGGGGAAATGGAGTTGCAGGGAATAGATGAATTGAGTTCTGTTGCCAGAGAAATGGTTAGATTGATAGAGACTGCAACTGCTCCCATATTTGCTGTTGATGTCGAAGGTCGTATAAATGGGTGGAATGCAAAGGTCGCTGAATTGACAGATTTGTCTGTTGAAGAAGCAACGGGGAAGTCCTTCGTTCATGATCTTGTGCATAAGGAGTCACAGGAGACGGCTGAAAAGCTTCTCTTCAATGCTCTGAGAGGTCATAATTGTCTATTTATTGCTTCTTCATTTCCAAATGATATCACAGTTATGTTAGTTGTGGAGTTCCTTTGCGTTACATGAGTGGTACAATCTTACCTTTGCTCTTCTTTGTATTTGAAAATTGGAAGCGAAGAAATCATGGGCTTTTAGTGATTTTCTTTACTCTGAATCCCGAAATCATGCAAAGAAATTTGGTTGACATATGTTCACTTTATCTTGTTGAATTTGTCCACTGAAGCATGAAGTCTTGTTTTATGTGTGTTGGGGATGGAGGGTCAGGGCATTGAGTGCGGCTAAATGGAGAGGTATTATACACAAAACCAAGTGAATCAATCAACTAGCACTCAATCCCAAACTAGTTGGAATCCACTTCTATGAATCCTTCATATGCATTCCACTCTACTTGTGCTATTTTGCAGAAGTTTATTCTTATCCTTACTTTTTTTGGTAGAGTTTGTCTAGAACAAGTACCTTTAAGCGAATGTGCCCTTGGCATAATCTGGCATTTTGGATGCGTTCAAATTTTAATGATTTCCATAGTCCCACTTTTACTGCAAAACAATTAGTATATATGTGATTATCAGGTAAGCAACCCCCACTTCCAATCGAGAGGTTGTGAGTTCGAGTCTCCCCAAGAGTAAGGTGGGAAGTTCTTGGAGGGAAGGATACCGGGGGTCTATTTGGAAACAGCCTCTCTACCCAAGGGTAGGGGTAAGGTCTGCGTACACACTACCCTACCCAGACCCCACTAAGTGGGATTATACTGGGTTGTTGTTGTTGTTGTGGTGGTTATCAGGATTGACTTGCGGATAACATTCAGGATCACATGTTCACCTTTGGCACCCGAGAATTTTAGCCTGTCGCTGAGCTGTTAACTTCTTTCCTGCATCGTGTTGCATCTGTTTTCCAATTTGATACTTTAATTTCTATTATTAGACAGCAATGATGGTTTCTGTTATTAGACAACAATAACGATTTAATACCAAACATTTAGAAGATCAGCATAGTTTTGATTAGACTAAGCATCTTGGAACAGTGCCATGTCTTAAGCTACCCAACATGGATACTTCAGAAATAATATAGATTTTGATGACAAAATCTTTATGAACTTCTGTACAAGCTTTCTATGATTATGAGGTTATTGCTTTCTGTTTCTTTGCAGGTCAGTTTCAATTTTTAGATTTCATTTTTGGTAAATCTTAGTGTATTACCTTACTCTCATCATCATGGCAGTAAATATGCCTATCTGAATTCTGAAGTGAAAACGTACATGTACAGATTTAGGTTAATTCCTGATTGTAGAGAACCTTCTCTCTGTATTCTGTGTGTAGGTTGACTCTTGCATAGTTTGTAACTGAAATAATTGGTAGCAACCCAGCTCCTTTCCTACTCAATTTTGCTGCAACAGAAATTAAAAGAAAATGAAACTAATATTGTAGCCCTACTACTGCAGGCGAAGAAGACAAAAATGTAGAAATAAAGTTAAGGACATTTGGATCCGAGCAACTGAAGAAGGCTGTTTTTGTAGTGGTTAATGCTTGCTCTAGCAAAGATTACACAAACAACATTGTTGGTGTTTGTTTTGTTGGCCAGGATGTTACTGGGCAAAAAGTTGTAATGGACAAGTTTATTCACATCCAAGGTGATTACAAGGCCATTGTGCACAGTCCCAATCCTCTGATCCCACCCATATTTGCGTCAGATGAGAACACTTGTTGCTCTGAGTGGAACACTGCCATGGAAAAGCTCACTGGTTGGTCCAGAGGGGAGATTATTGGAAAAATGTTAGTTGGTGAGACTTTTGGAAGTTGTTGTCGGCTCAAGGGTCCAGACGCAATGACAAAGTTCATGATCGTGTTGCATAATGCAATTGGAGGCCAGGAAACGGACAAGTTTCCATTTTCCTTTTTTGACCGTAATGGGAAATATGTGCAAGCTCTTTTGACTGCGAACAAGAGAGTCAATATGGAGGGCCAGATTATCGGGGCTTTCTGTTTCATACAGATAGCCAGTCCTGAATTGCAGCAAGCTCTAAGAGTTCAAAGGCAACAGGACAAGAAGTGTTATTCTCAGATGAAAGAGTTGGCATACCTTTGTCAGGAAATAAAGAGTCCTTTGAATGGTATACGCTTTACAAATTCATTGTTGGAGGCGACAGAGTTGACAGAAAACCAGAAGCAGTATCTGGAGACAAGTACTGCTTGTGAGAGGCAGATGTCTAAGATCATAAGGGATGTTGACCTGGAAAACATTGAGGATGGGTAAGTCTGTTTTGTTCAATTATGTTTGCTAATAAGCTTTTTTAAAATTAATACTTCCTCCGTTTCATTTTATGTGGCGTTACTTGTCTGTGAACGGAATTTAAGAAGGAAAAAGAGACTTTTCAGAATATGTGGACCTGTGGTCTTAAACATGCCATGACATATTTGTGGCTATAAAAATATGACATTAAGGGTAGAATGAGAATTTTAAAGTTAAATTGTTTCAAAATGTAGAAAGGATCTTTAGTTAAGAACAACAACAACAACAACCCAGTATAATCCCACTCAGTGCGGTTTGGGGAGGGTACTGTGTACGCAGACCTTACTCCTACCCTGGGGTAGAGAGGCTGTTTTCAAATAGACCATCGGCCATACTTCTCTCCAAGAACTTCCCACCTTACTCTTGGGAAGACTCGAACTCACAACCTCTTGGCTGGAAGTGGAGGTTGCTTACCATCAGAGCAACCCCGCTTGTCTAGGATCTTTAGTTAAGAGTGCCACATAAAATGGAATAGAGATGGAATAGAGGGAGTATCTCTTTATCCATGATATAATATATATTCTAGTGTATCTCTGGAGCCAAAATAAATGCAGGAGCTTCTTTTAGATGAACCATAGGCTGAAATTGACTTTAGAATATGAGCTATGGTTTAGATGTTTTACTATGATTTCAGATGATAGTTCACCTGAAAAGATGCATATCTTATCTCAGTTGTGATCTGGCAGTTGAGATCCTAATGATGAAAGTATCGAAGCTTCTCTCCTATGATCCCATTCTTATAGCATGTGTCGCATTATATTTTGATGTCTAGAATTTTGGAACGGAGACTAGCTTGGCTGCAATGTTGACTCAGATTTAACTTGAACAAATTAAAGTTGAGCAATCTGGGCTAGCTGAATGAGCAATGGTTTCTGTCTAATAGTAGATTTTCTTTTGAATATCTAAGGTAGATACATAAGGTATTCACTTCTTATTGCAACCTAGTTTCTCAGACACACAAACACACTTCTTATTACAAGCTAGGCTAGTTTCTCGGCACAAACACATATTGGTTTTTGAGAGCTATTTCCTGCATATTGTCTAGACCATGTGAAGTTTAAAAAGTTTGGTTTTTTTTTTATATTGTTGTTCTGTGGGATGCGGGAGGGAATTATGGCATGTATTTCAATTTGTTAGAGTGGATTAGGGTCCCATATTAGTTGGAGAATGAGCTGGTGGTCTCTTCATATGGACTTGGGTAATCCTCCCTTTAGGAACTAGCTTTCGGGGTGAAGTTAGGCCAAGATTCATATTTTCACGTGGTATCAGAGTCAGGTCTGTTCTCGTTTGGTCCTTGTGTTATATTGTCCATGCTCCAGTCTGGGTGTGTGAGGGGGTGTTAGAGTGGGTTAGAGTCCCACATTGGTTACAGAATGGGCTGGTGGTCTCCTTAGTGCCGGCTCAATGCACAAGCCACTAAGGCAAGTGTTTTAGGCCCCCACAAGCTTAGAGGCCCCATTTCCTGATAGTTTGACTAGTTGTATAGTTACTTTTTTTTAATAAAAAATATTGAACTAAGATAATAACTTCAAATTTTTGATCAAAAAAGGAGAAAATTTCTGGGTTTTGTTGATAATGGGACTTGACTGAGGAAAATAGGTAATAAAATCAAGGAAAATAGGTAATCCAGATCATTACCCTAAGTGTGAATGTTAGCCTTCTTTTGGGTCATTTACATTTAACATTCGTGGGGTATATATATATATATATATATATATATATATATATATATATATATATATATATATATATATATATATTTATCCTAAATTATGCTTTGCTTTAATTTTTCAATCACGCAAGAACTATTCATTTACTCTCTTTTTTCAGTCTTTTACAAAATCTATTATTTTGTAAGAAATCAAGGATTGAAATGCATTGGAAAAAGTTTGCATATTTTCTTCGTTCAATCTCGGACTTAAGCAGTGCAACAAGATTTGAAGCAGTGAATTACCAACATCTACAATGATGTTCTACTGCTACTTTATATTCTTTTTTATATTTTTACTTACTAGGGGTGTGCGTGTATAAATATATCCTTTTTATTTTTTGTAATTAAGTTTGTAAACTAGAAAATGTGAATCAGATTACTCAAAATGCCAAAAAATAGAAGAATTGCAAAACTTAATACAATCTCAAAGAGGAGGTTTAGATAAATTTTTAGCAACCGATCAAAAATCTAAGTCAATAATAGTTCTTGTAATAGTTTCCAAAACCGGAAGAAGTTTTTCAAAATTAAAATTAAATTTTATTTGAGATCAACAATGTCTCAAGAAAGATCAAATGTATTGGCTTTATTATCAAATAAAAAAGAATTATTTGAAGAAATCAATTATAAGAAAATAATTAATGATTTTGCATCTAAAAGAGCTAGAAAAAATAGATTTCACATAAAATTGTATATGAAGATTTTAAAAAAGAATGTAAGGCCCTATATTGAAGTTTGGTTTTAGGTCACCAAATCTGTTGAGCCGCTCCTGGGTCTCTTTCTATGGACTTGGACAATAGTTTTGGGGTTGAGTAAGTCCCAAGGTCCATATCTTCATACAATTCTATGTAGAATTAGCAACCTTTTTCCTCGCATAATTTGACTTATCTTTGATCTTCTAACAGTTCTCTGACCCTTGAGAAAGAAGAATTTTTTCTTGGGAGTGTAATAGATGCTGTTGTTAGCCAAGTGATGTTATTGCTGAGGGAAAGAAGTGTGCAATTAATCAGGGATATTCCAGAGGAAATTAAGACATTAACAGTACATGGTGATCAAGTGAGAATTCAACAGGTGTTGGCAGATTTCTTGCTTAACATGGTACAGTATGCACCATCACCTGATGGGTGGGTAGAGATCCAGCTTCAGCCAAATATGAGGCAAATATCTGATGAAGTAACTGTTGTGCATATTGAATTCAGGTACATTCTATAATTTACTCTTCCTTTATTTTATTTAATTGTTCCATTGGCAGATGCGCTGTAGTAATTGATAACTGTCGTCTTTATCATGCAACTTTGATTTCTTAAATGGTTCTTTGAAGCGGAAGCTGTCATTTGAATGCCATCTACTGCCTATTTGAGTCTTTCCTTTCAGGGTTGTTTTCTGTAGGCTACTTAGTTGATTATATTTCTGATTGCTCCAGCAGGCATGTTGAAATATGAGATTTATGACCCAATGAATTTTAATGTAATGTTAAGAGAAGTATAAATTTCATGTATGTTTAGACCACATGACTATTTACAGTAGGGGCTATAAGTGGAAGGTGCATTTTAGACTTGCACCTTTTCTCTACATATAGCTTTAACTCTCTTCATACTCATCTCTTATTCATTTGTATCATAACTGCCTTCTTCTATTGCCTTTCATTGACTTATAGACAACAACGTTGGTGGTCTTCATAACTAAGATACTATTATCTTAACCCAGAGATAGGAATTAGCAGGAGCATAGCCTTGATCTTTTGATTTTGAAGTTTAATCTTATGTACTTTTTCATGGTGTTTGTGTGGTACTTAATAGCCAAACATTTTTCATTAGAAAGGTAAAATATATCCCCAATCAAGTACTTCTGCAGAGTTTGTGTTTATTAGCATCCTAGGTATCACTTTATTCTTGGGGCTTGACTTGGGCCAAAATGGACCCCCAAATATATGTCCTGCCAGTGTTTTACCTCATTCTAGGTTGCACTTTGTTTTTTCTAGAGTTTAACTCTGGACTCGGATCAGAAAATTGAGTTGTAGTGGTTTTAAAGTTTCAGCACTTGCGCACTCTTTGGTGTGCTATACTACTTTAACTAGTATATATTCTCTCTTTTTTCCTTTCATATTTTTGGTATAGGATTGTATGCCCTGGTGAAGGGCTTCCTCCTGAATTGGTTCAAGACATGTTCCACAGCAGTCGGTGGGTAACCAAGGAAGGCCTAGGGCTGAGCATGTGCAGAAAAATCTTAAAGCTTATGAATGGAGAAATCCAGTATATCAGAGAATCAGAAAGATGTTATTTCCTGATCATCCTTGACCTACCAATGACCGACAGAGGTTCAAAGAGTGTTGGCTAGGCTAACAGGAGTAAGAGATGAACCTGTAATATCTCGTAAAATTGGAACAAGTGCAAGCTGTTGAAATTCTGGTAATGCCTCTTATCCTTTAATGGAACTTGACACAGGGTTACGCAAGAGAGCAAGTATGGGGAACTAATCGGCATCATGCTAATAGTTTTGAACGAGCCGTTTCATGCATTTTGTGACTTCTGTTTGCTGGCGTCTTTTACAACTCCTACCTAGTATTGACATAAAAATGCTGGTTTGAAGCTTAAGCAATGGACTAAGTTGCACGAGAGCTGTTGCACCTTTGCGCATGCTATTTCGCCAAGGTTAATACTTGACATAGTAAATGGCTAATTGCCAAATATTAGAATATAGTTAGCATTATTAAAGAAATTTCCATAATTAATTGATCCCAAAGATGTTCTGGTTAGCATCTATTCTGAAGAATTTTAACAAGTATATTGCTGTATAATATGAATTAAAAGGTCCCTGCGAAATAAATATCATAGTTTCCAGTTGTCAGGCAGAATTAGTGTTCTCCACTTTGTATATAGGATTTCTGCACTTTTATGTAACATGAATATGCTGACAATCTTATATGAGTAAAATCCTCTTGCCAGGAATGGGCATCCTTTTAGTTAAATAGCCAATGATTTCCCCTACAATCAAGAGTGGGTTTGTTCAGCTTCCACCATTTATTTTATTGTTTGTTTGTATTTCTCTTAAAATCGATGTCTTGTACACATGGCGATTTAGCATCTTGTACTTAAGCGAGTTCCCTAGTGCACAAATACATTCTTTACGGTGGCTGGTAAATTCGGCAGATCTTTCCATTTCTGGAAATAAGTCAATGAATTTGGATACTAAGGTTGGACTCGGTATCGATTGAGGTGCTATTTAAGAAAAAATAATTCTCAAAACTTAATTTAAAGGTGTCGGCAATAATATAAGAAACGATACCGAGCGGTTCGGAGTTGGAAAATTGAGGAAAAGGCCTTCTGGTTGATTGAGTTAGCGTGTTTGAGGTAAGTGACTTGTCTAACCTTGTGGGGGGGAAATTCCCCTTAGGATTTGATACTGTCATTATAATTTGTGGTATGTGAAGGCCGTATACGCAAGGTGATGAGTGGGCACACGAGCTAAATGATGAAATTTTGGTTTTAGCTACGTAGTTTCCTTTCATGCTTTAATTGAGTTTCTTTAGCTTGTTATAGTCACCATGTTTAGTCTAATTTCATATGTTTACTTGTCTTATCTCTTATTTGCAACTTGTACTACATGTTTAGTTGAGTTACTTGCTTTCTTAATTTCGTATTCATTATTTAATTGTGGAATTCTTTACTTTTGAAATATCTTGCTGTTGAGTTTTGTATTGAGTTGTAAAGGCTACGGTTTCTATTAAGGCAAGGTGTAAGTTGTTAAATATCATTTTATTTAGTTATGTTTTGTCATTCGTGTTATTTTTGAAATGATTGTTTGGTTGTTTGCACGAGGTTTTTGCCGTGTTGTTGTTATTATTGATATGTATGCAGTGGTATAAGGTCTGGGTGTTGGAACGCATGCAGTGAGATAAGGTGGGTTTGATATGTGTGGCTAGTAGGGGAACTACCAGAAGTCATGCGGTATGATAAAGTGGGCTAAAATGTGAGGTGCTATTTAAAAAAAATAATTTTCAAAACTTAATTTAAAGGCTTCGCGATAATATAAACGATTGTGAGTTACTTTTATGAATTGGGACTACGAGGCGGTACCACGGTAGGGCCCTCTGTTGACCTTTCGCTATTTGTTGTGCTTGTATTGGTTGCTTGTTTCCTTATCATGTATATCCTTGTTTCCTTTCGTGTTGTATTAACTCTTGATGATGTGTTGTTAACCTTCCGTAAATGCCTTATTGTTTCATTCCCTTTGTCATTTCATTACATTGTTACATCTTTTATCTTGTTTCTTATTATCTACCGTAGGAATTGTTGATATCCAGTTTTTTCCTCATATATTTCAAAATGCATATATATTTTAAAAATAGTGCATCAACATCAACCAATATTCTTCCATAATTTTTCTGTAAATTTTAAAGGATTTTAAATTAATTTATTCTAGTATTTTATTATTCAAATAATTACTAATTGCATTACAAACGGTTTTATGATAATTTTATTGCTTAATTTTATCATTTATATTTATACTGAGCTTTAATTATTTCATGAATAACCATATATACGTGTTAGGGTTATAATTGCAATAATTTTTCAATAATGGCTCCATGTGTGCATAATTTAGCTTATTTCACAAGAAAATAACCTTTTGTATTTTTATAATACCAAGTGGTTGTCTTAAATCATTTTTCCTGCCCAAATGGTATTTTTAGCATTTTAAGATTATTTTATTAAGTTAATTGGGTATTCAAAATATAGCCTCTTTCAATTAATTTTTCGGACCTAATTACCCAGCCCAACACCTAAAATGCCTAACCCAATTACCCATCCCAATTATTAACCCAATCCCTGATCCAATAACTCACCCAACTCAGATTCGATCGTAACCGTTGATCTCAAAAGATCAACGGTCTAGGACAATTTTTCCTTTTTAATTACCCTAACCTCTTAAACCCCACCCCATTCTTCCAAACCCGCTGTCCTTGAAACTCCTTCCCTCCTCTCTTCTCTCTTACTCCCTTCTAACCCTAGGTCGCCATTACTGTTACCCCTCTCAATTCACGGGTTCTTTCTTCAATTTCATGCCTTATCTGGCCTGAGATCTCTACTGGTTGTTCGATTTTCATGTTATTGATGGGATCTCAAGGGATTCGAACAAGATTTAGTTCAAATCTCTCATCTTTTCGATTAATCCGCCTATATTACCCCATGTCTGTGAGTATTGTCACTTTTGTATTTTCATGACTTCAAATCTCTGGTTTAAACTAGATTTTCCATCTCTGTTCATTTTTAATGTAAACTTAGTTATTTCTGGTTGAATCTGTCAGATCTCTTTAGATCTGAAGGGTTTTGAGTTTGTTTGATATTTTTCCTTCAAGAGTTTTCTGTTTTACTATTATTGTCAACCGATTTCTTTTTTTTTTTCCTAAAAGCTAGGATTCGATTTTTGCTAAGAGATTTCAGCAAAATGTTTTAAACGTTTAGGCATTTTTCAACTTTAGTTTTTCTTCTTTGCTTTTTTTCGACTAATCTTACTGGAGTTTCATCTTTATGGCTTTACACTTTAGGGTTTTCAATTATCTGACAGTTGGTTATAATGTTTTGCCCGCTTACCTAGCTTTGTCAATTAACGTATTAATTGATTTACTTGCTTAATTAGGGTTTGAAATTGTGCTTCCCTTTAAAACTGATATTTCCTTATATGATTTTTTCCCGTTCTTTCCTTATGTGTGGTTATAACTGGTACTACCTCCCTTAATCCCTATACTGGTATGATTTCTGTGTTTTGATTGATCTCTGGACTTACTACTTATTTTAAACCTCAACCTTGTCCGCTGACTTACTCCCTGTGAGATTCTCCTTAATTTAAGGGATACTTACTTAATTCTACTTATTAATTGATTTATGTTAGCCCTAATTGATTGATTAACTGATATCTTTGTCTTATTTGTGTGCAATTGATTTCATACTTTATTTGTTTTCTTTATTGTATGCTATAAAAGCCTTTCATTGTTCTGACATAGGAATACACTCAGAATGATATAGAAACACACAAGAACTCTTATTCACACACACTCTTCATTGTAATTCTTTCTGTTACTTGTGTTTGCTGCACTGTCTAGCCGGCTGAAAGCCAAGGCTAGGCTATTGGATTCAAGTTACCTTCATCTTCCTGTTTGCTATCTCTTACTTCTCTATAACTTATACGATTAGTTCACTCAGAACCTCAACCTATGCATGTTTATTATATGCTTCTTGTTTATTTTAATTAGTATGCTTTAGTTTTGTTATCTCTTTGTTTCATGTGGCTGTGTGGTTAGTGATCCAATATGCTTCTGTTCTGCCCTATGTTTCTCCTAACTAGCCTGACTTAGGTCTTGTCCTGTTCTATGTGATAGCATGTTCCTGTTTGATCCATGATACTTATTTACCCATTTCCCAATTAGCATGCCCCAGTTCCTATCCTGTTTTTATGTACGCATAGTCTGCCTTAGCACTTTAGACATGTAATTTTTTACCATCCCCAAGATTTTACACATTTTAGCGTAAATATTTAGTTTAGGTTTAGTATCGCTCTCTTTTACTTTATTTTATCAGAAAAATGAAAGTAACAAAAAAGTATTTTTCTTTTATTTAGCTAATTAATATTTTTATCTAGTTACTTTTAAATTGTCTACTTTACATAAAATTTTAAAACACACAAAATAGTTTTAGGAATATTATTTTAATTTTGCAATGATTTTTCCATTTTATCTTTTAGTATGATATTTGAAAAATATCAAAAATAGGTTTGTTTTAACAGTTAGTTTTATTTTAATAATTATTTTACTTAAGTAGGATTAATTAGTAAATGATGTAGAATTTTTGGTCTTGTTTTAGAAGAAAGAGTATGAAATTTGAAGCTAATTTTATTTGGTCTTAATTGAAAAGGCTCAATTTCGAATAGGGGATTTTTACCTGTACATCACATATAGCAAACCTTATTACCATTATTGTGCATTGATTGGTTATTACCCTCATATTCCATGTTTTTGTTACAAAAAATGTACCAAACAAAATTTTGCTGATTTTGCAGCCTACAATAACGCCTCTTTTTAAGGCTCCACCGTATGTTAAATATTTTGTAGCCTAAAATAGCACCTGTTTTTAAGGCTCCCAATTAATCTTTGATTTTGTACCAATTAAATGCTCAATCAAAAATGGTAAAATCTCTTAACCAGCGTGAATCTCTCCTCTTTTCTGTTTCGAATCTCTCCTCTTTTCTGTTTCGAAAATCAGTCATTCTTCCATCGAAAATCATAATTTGTAGTTCTTCCGTGATAGTCAGGTTCGAAAATCAGAAATTGTAGTTCTTCCGTAATTGCCAGTTTCGAAAATCTTTCATTTTTCTACATCAAATACCGAAAATCATAATTGACACCGTGATAGTCAATCAGTACGGAGATTCTACAATGTCAAAAATTCCGATAATGCTGAAATTTAATGGTTATTGGGGCAACTATGGCAGATTCCGAGATTTTGAAGTTGATGCCATTTTGGTTGATGATAATGCAAGCTACGGAATTCTCCAGTCTACAATTGCAGAACAATTATCGATTGATACATCGGATAAAATTGTAGAAATAAAATACATTGTGAATGATAATTGTCCTCCGTTGCAGATTAGGAACGATATGGGTGTTCGTGTATATATGGAAAAGAAAAAAGAGAATAAAAACTTAGGTTCGTATCCCTTATGTATTAGCGTAAGAGATTTCAATATGGAATTGGCAATCACCAATGAATGTCCCATCAGTACAGGTATGTTTGCTTCGAAACCGAAATCTGAGATTTTTGTGTTCTCTAATCAACTACAATTTGACGCCATTTATCTACAATGAAACTACAATGTGAATGTATTATCTGCAGGTTCTTCAGGATCATTAAGGTTAATAGAAATTCCATCTTCACCAGCTATTGAGGAATATCAAAGTGAAATAATAATTGAATCTTCTCAAACATGTATTGAAGAAGGACAAGTGTACCAGGACAAGAAGACGATAGTTGCTGCAATGAAGAATTATGCAGTTATGCACAAGTTCCAGTTCAGAGTGAAAAGATCAAGTTATAGAAGGTATGTGGTTAGTTATTGATTTGAAAAATTACTGTATTATTTCTATGTAGGCAGTTGAATTTAATTGTAATCAATTGTAGTTAATTGTAGGCAAGTTGTAGTTAATTGTAGTCAGTTGTAGTTAAATGTAGTCAATTATAGTGACGTGAAAGCCAGTTTGTAGTTAATTGTAGTCAGTTTGTAGGTAATTGTAGTCAGTTGTAGTTAATTGTAGTCAATTGTAGTTCATTGTAGTCAGTTTGTAGTTAATTGTAGTGTTTAATAAATATGTCTGAAAATTGGATTTTTTTGTAGCTACTGGCTTGTATGTGTTGCTGAGAACTGCAAATGGCATTTCAAGGCAACGTCTATTCATGATTCATCATTGTTCAAGATAAGAAGTTTTAGCCGACAACACACATGTTGCCGAATGGACGAAACATTCATAAAAGCGCAAGTGTACTGCAACAGTAGTTGGTAGCATTGTCGTTCCAAAGTTTTGTGATCCTAAGACTGTTTACACGCCAAAGGACATACAAACTGACATGTTATCCGAACATGGAGTCAACCTAAGCTACATGCAAGCATGGAGAGCAAAGGAAAAAGCATTACAGTTTTTGAGAGGGAATCCGTGTGACTCGTACAACAGATTACCAAAATATTTTTATATTCTTGAGAAGAATTATCCCGGTTCTGTTGTTAAATTGAAGAAGGCAGCAGATGATTGCTTCTTGTATGCATTTGTTGCTCGTTGTACATCAATAAATGGTTGGAAACATTGTAGGCCGATAGTAGTGGTTGATGGGACATTCTTAAAATCAGCATGTAGGGGTATTATGCTGACAGCAAGCACCATGGATGCAGCAGGTAATAGATGTAATAATGTTGTAGTTATAATGTAGTTAGTTTGTATTTATGTAAATCAATGTAGTTAAATTGCCTAAATTCTCCATATTATTTGTATTTAATAGTTAGTCTCATGTTATGTCTACAAATTGTAGGTTCTATTTTGCCCTTGGCATATGCTGTTGTTGATTCTGAAAATGGCGCGTCTTGGAGGTGGTTCTTTGAACAATTCAAGGAGGCATATGGTGAAAGACCTTCTATGTGTGTTGTCTCAGATAGGCATGAGAGTATATCGAAGGCAACATCAGTTGTCTATCCGGGAATGGCACACTACTTTTGCATGTGGCATATATGGACAAATATAAGGTCAAAATTCAAGAAGGCACATCTACAATTACATGAATTGTACTTTGCTACAGCACGGTCATATACTCTGGATGAATTCAATGAAAGGATGATGAAGATTCAGGAGGTAGACCCACATGTATCGTCTTACCTATATGATATTGGCTATCATAGATGGTCAAGAGTACATGCAACAGCGAATAGAACTTTTACTATAACGTCAAACGTTGCAGAGTCGTTGAACGCTATAACAAAGGAGGCAAGAGAGCTGCCAATATTTGATCTATTGGAGTATATGAGGACTATTCTAGAACGTTGGACAAAAGATAAGTTATTGAAGGCAAATGGTACTTTCACTTTACTTGGGCACAAATTCAACAAAGAATTGGAAGATAACAATACATTATCCCAGAAACTACAGGTAATATATTCTTGTTTGGTGCAGGAAAAAAAAACAAAAAAAGTAGTAGTTGTTCAAGTGTTTCCAGTGTGTTTTTAAAATGTAGTCAAATGTGGGTAAATGTAGTTAACGTTTATATGCAGTGTTTCCAGTGTGTTTTTAAAATATAGTCAAATGTGGGTAAATGTAGTTAACGTTTATATGCAGTGTTTCCAGTGTGTTTTTAAAATGTAGTCAAATGTGGGTAAATGTAGTTAACATTTATATGCAGTTTGTTCGTAGCTGATTTGTAGTGAACTGATTGTTGCTAACATAGTTAACTTTTGACACCTTATTATTTTCTTTTTGGTCTTAAATTGTAGGTGAGGGCTTCAACAGATCATATACATACTGTGTTAGATGGTGTGAAGCGGTACATTGTATGTTTAGAAAACAATAAATGTAGTTGTGGACAATTCCAACTTGATGAACTTCCATGTGCGCATGCTTTGGCAGCATTAATAGGAATGAAAGGCCGGACAACTATTGATCACCGTATTACACAACGAAGAGCCTTCTTCTTACATATGAATTGCCAGTTAATCCTCTTCCTGATGAAGCCAAATGGGATGTTCCACAACATATTTTGGATGATGTAGTAAAGCCACCGGCTGGAGATAAAAGGCAGCTAGGTAGACCTCAGAAGGAAAGATATAAAAATTTGATGAAATAAACTCAAAGAAGTACAAGGTTTCATGTGGCAATTGTGGAGGTGAAGGGCATAACAAAAGAAGTTGCAAGAATGTGCCGAAAAAGACATGAATATATTGTAGCTACAATAGTTATTCAAAATAAATGTTAGTGATCCCAAATTATCGGAATTTATTGTGTAACTGTTCTACGTTTTGACGATAATAAAGAAGTTTACTAATATACTTGAGTAATATAAACTGTTGGCAGATTGTAATTATAATGTACTGTAAGTGATTTCTAAATGTGTTGTAAACATAATAGATAAAGACAAAACTTTGTAGATAAAGACAAAACCTTGTAGTTCATATTCATGAAGCCTAAGCAATTAATTATAATTTTTGTAGTTATATGAACTTTGTAGTTAGTTGTAGTCATTTGTAGTTAATCGTAGTCAGTTGATAAATATGTCTGAATAATGTATTTTTTTGTATCTACTGGATGGTATGAGTAGCTGAAAACTGCAAATGACATTTCTATGCAACGTCAATTCATGATTCTTCATTGTTCAAGACAAGAAGTTTTATCCGAAAACATAACAGCGCAAATGTACTGCAACAGTAGTTTGTAGCATTGGACTTCCAACAATTTGTAGTTATGCAATTGTAGTTATATGTAGTATTGTTGTGTAGTTATATGTAATTGTAGGTAATTGTAGTCATTGTACATAAATAATTTATTCCCACAATTATATAAGAACTGACAGTTATATATAATGGCAACTGAAGGTATTATATATGCTATTAGATAGCTGTTACGGCAAATATGCTATTAGATAGCTCGAATACTCATGTCTAATATATTCATGAAAAATTGTCCAGTACAACCAAAGTGACCTAATTCTCTACTTCATGAAAAATTGTTCAGTATTCATGAAAAATTGTTCAGTACAACCAAAGTTCATTACAACAGTATACTCTACTTCTTCTTTCGTTCAACTTTAATTCTCTCATTCTTTGGCGGTGGACCCTTTCTCCTTGCAAGCATGCCGGTAACCTCACTCTCACTGATTGAACCATCATATAGCTTCTTTGTGGCGTAGTCCCACAACAGAGCTCCATAGCGTCTACGGTGTTTGTCAATATCAGTAAGATCTTCCTTTGGTATAGACAAATCACCATTGCTAATATACTCCGCAAAGGCAGCCACAAATACACCACAATCCATGCAGAATATGGTTTTTTATTAAATACCAAACCATAAAAAATATTTAATCAAACATATAGAAAGGGAGATTAGTTTTTTACAGTGAGCCTTCCTTTTGTTGTGGAATCTCAGCAACCATCCATTGTATGTCTAGAGGGTCCGTAACTTGCTTCTCTACGTATGACTTTGTAGTCTTGAAGTCAATGTCTTTGCGTTTACCGTAGAAACCAGTGCATGACAAATAAAGAGGAATAATGACTGCAAATTTTTCAACCAAGGTTTGAACAGTTTTGTTACGCTTTGCCCTCTCCAATGAATCATAAACATACAGTTGCCGGTCCTTTATGTCAAACACTAACAACAACCAATGAAAGTTCTCTACAAGGTTAACAGGCATTAGCACATAGTCCACAAGATCCCATGCTACATTAGCAAGAATTCTATAGCCCATAATGTATTCTCCAATATCATCCTCGGCTTTAACAACAGAATTCCTTTGATCCATTGGAGCAGTAGTGAACTTCTCGTAGATACTTTCAATTTTTGTCTTGAACAAGCAGTCGGTTGTTGTAAATCTACATTTGATGTTGGGGACATATTTTCCCTTTTTTCTCAAGTAGTACATTATAACATCAATGTGCTGAAAAAAGTAAAAGTGCAATTTATAATAAGTTGTAGTGTATACAAATAACATCTACAAAATAACTACAGATAAACTACAATTGTAGTTAACTGTATTTCAATTTCCTTATATCCAAATGTAGTTATATGTAATTTTTGCTATCTGTAGTTCAAGTCTGTATATTAACGCAATCTGTAGTTTAAATGTAGTCAGTTGTACATCACAAAGACAATAACACTGAGACAGCTACCAGAGATAATAAGTTGTAGTGTAGACAAATAACATCTACAAAATAACTACAGATAAACTACATTTGTAGTTAAACTGTATTTCAATTTTATATCCAAATGTAGTTATATGTAATTTTAGTTATCTGTAGTTCAAGTCTGTATATTAATGCAATCTGTAGTTTAAATTTAGTCAGTTGTACACCACAAAGATAATAACACTGGGTCAGCTACCAGAGATAATAAGTTGTAGTGTAGACAAATAACATCTACAAAATAACTACAGATAAACTACATTTGTAGTTAAACTGAATTTCAATTTGCTTATATCCAAATGTAGTTATATGTAATTTTAGTTATCTGTAGTTCAAGTCTGTATATTAATGCAATCTGTAGTTTAAATGTAGTCAGTTGTACACAACAAAGACAATAACACTGAGCCAGCTACCAGAGATAATAAGTTGTAGTGTATACAAATAACATCTACTAAAAACTACAGATAAACTACATTTGTAGTTAAACTGTATTTCGATTTGCTTATATCCAAATGTAGTTATATGTAATTTTAGTTATCTGTAGTTCAAGTCTGTATATTAATGCAATCTGTAGTTTAAATGTAGTCAGTTGTACACCACAAAGACAATAACACTGAGCCAACTACCAGAGATAATAAATTGTAGTGTATACAAATAACAGCTACAAAATAACTACAGATAAACTACATTTGTAGTTAAACTGTATTTCAATTTACTAATATCCAAATATAGTTATACGTAATTTTAGTTATCTGTAGTTCAAGTCTGTATATTTCAATTTACTAATATCCAAATGTAGTTATATGTAATTTAGTTATATGTAGTTCAAGTCTGTACATTAATGCAATCTGTAGTTTAAATGTAGTCAGTTGTAGTTAAATGTAGTGTTGAATAACTACATATAATCTACAATTAGACAAATCAGCTTGCTTAACAATAACAATGAGCCAGCTACCAGAGATATATGGAGGAAAAATGACTGCAGTTCCTATTCATGAAGCCTAAGCAATTAATTACATTCAAACATAATAGATAAAGACAAAACTACAATGATAAACCATATACTTACTGTACAATTGATTAATTGTCCGGGGTGAGCAAGGGCGTAGAACCAGTCCTTCTTATCAATTTTTTCGCAACCCAAATCCAACCAAGGATTGAGATGGTTATCCTTCTTCGAATAGAAGTATTTCCTCCTGTAATAATAATAGAATTAAAAAAATAACTACAAAAAACAAAAACATTTACAACTTTAAAGTCTAAAAAGGTTCAAAGATATAGAAAACAAGTACATACAGACATAAGACATTTAAGCACCATACCTCCTAGATGATTTGTCAGTTCGATGGTAATACTAGGCAGTAAAACTATCTATTAGTTCAGGATCAACATCTTCACCAATGAGACTTGTGAATGGGTGCTTTAGGTAAAAAAAATTTGGTCCAAAAGACGTGCTGCCTTCGGTACTGTAGAGTGGAGTGAATGGTGATCGTGCATGTTTTCCGGGTAACCTTGTTCTTCCTTGATGAACAGGGGTTGAATCAACTTGAATTGGCTCACCATACATGACCATCTGTGATAGGTTTTCTGGAAGTTTAAAATCGTCCAGTGTCACACCTTTCTTTTCAATTCCTCCACGCATCACTCCAATCTCCTTTTCTTTTTCAACGCATTCTTCTACAACTTCAGTCACAGTTACACTATGAATTGGTGACTGTGGAACATTGTCTTCAACATATGCTACAAAAATAATGCATATGCTTAAAATCATTATAACAGTGTATAATCAACTATTTTATATTAAAAACTACATTATTAAACAATACCTTCTTTTGCTACATCAGCTGCTTGTTGGAGGTCATCATACAAATCAACTTGTTGTTCAAGTTGTTGAGGAGAAGTGGGAGCTGAAAAGGAAAATTGATTATTTATTAGCAATTCTTGAAGTTTGTATATATGTATGTAGGAATTATGTAGATACCTGTTGTACTGGGGCCTGCACGGAGTTGAGGACCAACATTGAACTGAAAATGTTTGTTTTTGTCTGCTTGATTATGTTCGTTATATTTTGTTGAATTAGCAGCAAACTACATTTTGAGAGGAATGTTTTAGTGTTAGAATAAATTATCATAACTATTATATAGTGTTAGAATAAATTATATGTAAATTCTTACTATTTCTCTTGTTGACAGCATTCATTAAACTTTTCAAAGATTCATCTATGAACTCTCGAAGTTTTGAGAGTTCATCAAAAACATCATTCTTTAACTCATCTAACTTTCCATCAACCTAAAAATTAAATATGTATATTAGTTAGTAAGAATATTCTGTTAGTTACACTAAAATAAAAAGAAACTACAATGTCGAAGGAATGAAGGCAAGTGGTACTAAATAATGACTACACAACTGTATTTTATCACATTACCTGCTCAAGCTTCTGTTCCAACTTCGTGATCTGGCTACTTACAGATTCCATGTCAATTGGGGAATTAGCCTCTTCAGGTTGAACTGTCGGAGAAGCAGCAGATGGGTCTTTTGATGGTTGACTAACCTCTTCATCTTCATAACTAATCTTTTCTGGGAGATTAAGCGCTCCAATCTCTTCCCCAGATGCAACCATGTTTGAGAACTGAAAGATGGATGAAGACAGTTAAGTAAATTGGAAAGAAAATTGTAGATGTCATGTAGTTACTATAATAGTAATTGAAGAATTATACAAAGGTTAAAAAGAATACCTTGAGCCACTCAGGCTTGATGATTTTTTCTTCAAGAACAGTTAACCAAATCTGTCCCTTTGTAGACGACCATCTTAAAATACGAGGAATGGAGTCAGAGCACCGTGTAGCAAGCTCAGTGCTGACAGAAGAACAACACTCGTATAGCCACACTTGTAAGGCTAACGAGCATCCCCGTATAAGATAAGAATGGACGTTGGGACTGAGACGATGTCTGACAGATTCAACATCTTGCTTGAAAGATTTTGTACCCCATGGGTACGAATCAAAATGACCACTCTCTATAAGAAAAAACGTAAACTTGTCTATCAAACTAACATTGCCCTTATCAGAAGGACAAACAAAGAATTCCAACATATACAGGATACACAACTGTACAGCATCCAAATCATTTGTCCATGATTTGGATGTCACTACATTTCTCAAAAGACATTTCTCGACCCGAGATTTGTTAGGGAAATATTTAGTCATTAAATGGCTAACATAACTAGAATTGTAATCATAGTCCGATAAACTATCAACACAATTAAAATCAGTTATCAAACAAAAATCTCTCAAGGAAAAAATCAATTTTTGTCCATTTAAAAGAACAGAGAAGTAGTTGTCAGTAGACTTTGATAACTCATACTTCATTAGAAGATGAATTGATTGGTTCTGCATGCAGCATGCAGATTGGGGGCATATCTAATAAATAACCAAAACATGTTTTCTTGAAACCACGTAATTGGGTTGGGGATAATAAAGACTTTATCTGGCTAGGTATCGTTGGATCGCACAAGCTATGGAATCGTATCACACCATAATCAACATTATGCTGAGCATAGTAAGGTCCATTCTGCAAAAAAAGTATATTAATTGTGGTTAGAATGAAGCTAGATTTCAGCATTACAGTATATAATGTAACATATCATAAAACTACATTTTTAACCTACAAACTACATTTTACCTACATTCTCAGTAGAAGTTATTGTACAAAAAATATAACTACAATTTTAACCTACAAACTACATTTTACCTATAAAATTGCAGAACACAGATCTGCTATATTGTGACAGACTATATGAAACTACATTTTAGCTACAAATTATAGTTTTAAAAGAATAACTAGAATTTACTTTACAAATTACAAATCAAATAAACTGTAACTATATATATACCCTGACTTATAATCACAGATCCAAATAACACTCCCAAATTACAGACCACAGATAAACTACATTGTGACAGAATACATGAAAGTACATTCTAACGACAAGTTATTTTACTAAAAGCATAACTAAAAATTAATTTACAAATTACAAACCAACTAGACTGTAACTACATATATATCATGTCTTCTAATCACAGTTCCAAACAACACTATAAAATTGCAGACCACATATCAACTACATTGTGACATACAACATTAAACTACATTATAACTACAAGGAACTATACTGTAACTATAAATTTATTGTGCATGTACAATGTAACTATTTTTATACACTGTATTTTTATCACAGTTCCAAATATAAAGTATAGTAAACTACATTAAACTACAAAAACTATAATTAACTACAAATTTGAGTCAACAGTCACAGTTCCAAATAAAAATTTCATTAAACTACATTAAACTACAAAAAACTACAATTAACTACAAATTTGATTCAACGGTATATTTTGCCAATCAACTACAAATTAACTCCAAAAAATAACAATTAACTACAATTTGAATAAACAACCCTAATATGCAATAGTGCAGTATATTTTTACAAAAAACACTTACACACTAAAAAAATAATTGAATTCTATTTTTTGGCAAAAAAATATTAAACTACAAAACATTGAGGAGAAAAAAAATTTTGTTTACCTTCAATTAAATTTGTTGTGAACCCAATTTTGTAGGTTTTTTTAGAGTGTTTCATCTTTTTTTGTTTTGAGGGGGAATGAGACACCTTTTGTATTTTTGTGTTTTGAACTTTGGGTGAATCGTCCACAAAATCATCATCGACCCTCAAGCTTTTCCCCTTTCGCTTGCGTTGTATATCGGCTTCTGTTTCTACACCGGTAGCATCAACATCGTGCAAGTGCTTGTTTCGAATTTCAGCTCTGATTTGTCTCGGCGATGCAGGAACCCTTACTTTTCCACTTGCATGGATAGATTGTTGTCTTTTTACTGGAGATTTAGGTGTTAAAACACCCAAATAAAAAGATGAAATATCGGATACTTTTTGTCGTTTGGGAGTACTAGGTTTTTTCACCATTTTTAACTATGGATAAGATTTTAGTGACTGAATATGTGTTTTCTTGAGAAAACTTTGAAGAGGGTTTGGAAATGGCGGATGAAATTGAAGCACTAAGAGAGAGAAAATGGTTTTGTAGAGGGTTTGGGACTTTGATGCAACCGTAGGACTGAAAATAGCGGATGAAACTCTCGATCTGAAACAACGGCAACCTTCGACAATGGAGGATGACAATGGAGGATGACAATGAACCAGAGAAATCAGCGAAAAGTGTTTTGGTAAATAAACGTGGGGGGGGGGGGGGTGTAATTTAAAAAGGGAAAAACGCATCGGTTTTGGTTGGAAGAAAGCGAAAAATATTTGGTAAATAAACGTGGGTGGGGGGTGTAATTAAAAAAGGGGAAAATTCATTGGTTTTGGTTGGAAGAAAGAGAAAAACGTGGGAAAAAAAATATATGAAAAGATTTTGTTCCACAAATCAAGCATCTAATAAATAGTTGATCATTAAACCTTAAAAAAAAATTTGGTACATAAATTGAAACGCTTATAAGGTTTGTTATATGGGATGTATATGTAAAAATCCATTCGAATAGCTCAAAACATTAAACCCGTTACCTATTTGACCTAACGCAATTCCTTCCTCCTATAAAATAACACATAACTCTTAAAAAAAGGGACCTAGACCTGGAGTCGAAGCTAAGAAACCGCGAACCCCTAGGAGGCCTTCATGATCGTCTTTCTGTGTAAAAAAAAAAAGAGAATAACGGCAGCCACAAGAATCAAAACTCATAAACTCCATCTCTTAACCACCCCTGACACGGTTGCCATTCACAAATGGCATAATATACACTATATCTTTTGTCTAAAATTCCTATAATTCTAAAATGAAATGAAAGTTGTTAGTTGGATTATTTTCATGGAAAAGTCATAAAAGGATATACAATTGTTCAATCTTTTCGGTCCCCTTGCTTTCAAATCACACAACGTCATTAGTTCTTAACATTGGAGCTCGATTGTTCCAAGGTTGCGTTTGCGGCTCCGGTTTCAATTTGTGGCTGTTTGTTCGATTGGATCTTTGAATTCTAAGCTCTGTACCAACTGATTTCTCATGCAATGAAAGCAATTTCAAGATCCTTGAGGTCTATGGTGGCAAGGATTCCAACAGTGATCATTCTTTAGTAAGCTTTTCATTGTTTAAGTTGCGAATTCATTAGAGAACTGTCTAACTTCTTAATTTATTGAGTTTCTTGGTTTAGTGTTTGTTGTGCTGGTAAAATGGGTATCCATTAAAATTTCATCTTTATATGTTGGCTTTCCTTCAATTGATAGTTGGCTTGTAAATCGCTGGGATGTTCTGGTATTGCAATTTGGTTTTATGAACTTTTAATATGGGAGTTATCCAATTAATTATCATTTACTCAGCGGGAGCATCGAGTTCTCACCTTTCAATTTGGTGCGTATGTTGGTTGATTTGTGATTCTATGTTGTTTGAGTAGTATATTTTAGTTTTCATTTAAGTTGTTTTAATTGGTTTTATTTTGATTGTGATGTATGTAGTCTTGATTCTTGAATAAATACTTTTAATCGGGTAGATAAAAAAAAATTAGAGTTGTTTCTTTCTTGTCAAGGAATAAGAATGTGTCATAAAGTGAGTTTTGGACCATAAGAAATCTGACAAAATAATAAATCATGTTAGCTAGCCTATTTGCCCCCTAATAATATCTTGTTCATAAATTTGACCTTACAACAATCTCGAATTTAGGAAATGACTTTTGCATATTCATAGGAAATGTTTTAGGCGAGGTTTAATCTATCATCTTGATTATATACACGTTCGCGTTGCATAATTACGATTCTAAAAATAAATCGAGGTATGCGTTCGCGCAACTCCGGTCAAACTTTTTTAATAATAATAAAGCATTTAATTATGGACATGTACACGTGACATGATTCTTAACGCGCAAAAAGAAATGAGTACATGTATGCATAACTCGTTTTAAGAGCGGAACTAGACACGCCTGAATTTGCACACAAGGTGCAGGGGTAAAGTGAGTACTCAAACTCAGTGAGTAACAAATGTAAATAACGACTGAAAGCAAGAAAATATGTAAGGCGCAAGACATTCTATAATGAAGCAGTAAAACCATTTAATATAGTAAACCAGTGAAACGATAAGTAAAATCCTTTGTCAACGAGTAAACACGTAGTTGACAAGCACTTAAGGAAAAATAAACACATACAAGTTCGCCCCTCGGGCACAGTATTAACAAATCCTCCCCTCGGATAACATCTTCGAATAATACCAGCCCCTCGGGCTCAAATCTCACATCACAATGGGTACCACCCTCTCTGGGGGTATGCAGACTCCTAGAGTGACCCCTTAAAGCGCAATATTAAGCCATCTCGTGGCGTCATCATTAGGCTCTCGGCTTCATTTTAATCAAGCCACCTCTTGGCGTACAAATCTTATGCCCTCGGCCTTAAATCAATATTAGTGTTTCCTCACAACATAGGCCCTTGGCCTTACTTAGTCAAAAATTCTCACAAGCCACTCGAGCAATAGTAAAATAGTGTTTTTCAAACCAAACATCATTTAAAATTAATTTAACTATTAAAACTGAGTAAACATGGCCGAGTATGAAACATGGAAAATAACATGACTGAGTTCAAGTATAAAGTCGAAACAGTGAGGAAATATCAATAAAAATTTCCTAAGGGTTCAAATAGTTAGCACGAAACCCAAATAATGATGATAGCAAATAGATTTAAGTAAGATACGTGATAAAATCATCAATCGGGACAGATCAAGTCACAATCCCCAATAGTGCACGACCCCACGCTCGTCATCAAGCGTGTGCCTCACCTCAATTTAGCACTACGATGTGCAATCAGGGGTTTCAAACCCTTAGAACATCATTTACAATCATTACTCACCTTGAACCGGTCAAATCTCTAGCTCGTGACGCCCTTTCCCCTCGAATCGGCATCCACTCCCGTCGAATCTATCCATAATCAGAACGAGGACGTCAAAATAGGCTAAGGGAACGAAACCCAAGCGAAAATAATCAAAACATGACACAAATCCCGAAATTATCAAAACTCGACCCTCGGGCCCATGTCTCGGAATTCATTATTTTTTATATCAATAGTTTCCTCATCTCCCCACGAGTTCATACATATCAAAAGTTTAGAAATCCAACCTCAAATGGTCAATCAAATCCTCATTCAAAGGTCTAAATTTCTAAGCCCTAATTCTTTAATTTTTGGCTTAATTTCTATGATTTACTAGGTGGAATTCACATTAGAATCGAGTTTTAAGTCCAAGAATCTTACCTCTAAGTGATTCCCCTTGAATCCCTCTTAAATTCCATTCAAAAAGCTCCAAAAACTACCAACAATGGAAGAAATAAATCCCACATTCGCAGACAAGATGACCTCTTAAACTTTCTGCCCAGGCTTAAAAATCTTTCTTCGCAAACGCGGTCAACGCCTTGCGTTCGCGAAACAAAAAAATGAATTTGACCAGAAATCCTCTTACGCGAACGCGACAAGCCCCACGTGAACGCGATGGTTCCTCAGGTTTATGCTTCATGAATGCACTCCCTCTTTCGTGAACGTGATGAACAACTAAGCCTCAGACCCAGCTGACCAGATAACTCTACACGAATGTGCTGCTCTTCTCGCAAACGCGATGTACAAACATCCAGCCCTTTGTGAATTTGGAGCCTTCCTCGTGAATGCGAAGGCTAAAATTCCACCTTCCTCCACCGACTCTTTGCGAATGCGAAGAGTAAATACTTGCAACAGCTGAACCTGCAATTCTGCAACTCCAAACTTCATGCAATGGTCTGATTGACTACCCGAAACTCACCCAAGGTCCCCGGGACCTCAACCAAAGGCATCAATATATCCTAAAACCTAATTCAAACTTGTATTAATCTTCAAAATATCTCAAAAAACATCAAATCAACCAAAACACATCGAATTCAAGCTCAAATTTCTTAAATCTTCTGAATTTCGCTTTTGATAAAAAATCCAACCAAACTACATCCGAATGACCTAAAAGTTTGCACACACGTCCCAAATGACCTAACAAAACTATTGCAACTCCCAAATTTCATTCTGACCATATATCAAAATCTTGCCTATCAATAAGAAATCGTCAAAATATCAACTTCGCCAATTCAAGCCAAAATCTACTCCGAGCCTCTAAAATCCATTCCGATCACACTCCTAAATCACCTCCCAAATTACCTGAAATCACATTCGATCCCTCTAACACATAAGTCAATATACGATTGACTTTTCCAACTTAAGTTTCCTCAAAGAGACCAAGTGTCTCCTTAGTCTCAAACCTTACCAAAGTCATTTCGGATTTGATCCGACCAACCTGATACGATAAAATACAGATAAATAAAGCATAAAAAAGCAAATATGGGGGAAACAGAGCGGTAACTTATGAGATGACTGGCCGGGTCATCACATCCTCCCTAACTTAAACAAACGCTCATTCTTGAGCGAGTTAAGAAACATACATGAAGCCTCAAACATATGAGGATATCTGTTCCTCATCTCCCGCTCAGTCTCCCAAGTCGCCTTCTATATGGGCCGACCTCTCCACTACACTTTCACTAAAGCTACATCCTTTGATCTCAACTTCCGAACCTGACGACCTAAAATAGCTACTGGCTCCACATCATAGGTCAAATCATCATCCAACTGAATAGTGCTGAAATCTAAAACATGAGACGGGTCCCTAAAATACTTTCAAAGCATAGAAACATAAAATACTGGATGCACACTCGACAAGCTGGGTGACACAACAAGCTTATAAGCCACTTCCCCGATCCTATGAAGTACCTCAAAAGGCCTAATTAACCACAGACTCAACTTCCCTTTCTTCCCAAATATCATAACACCCATCATGGGTGAAACCGTCAACATTACCTTCTCAACAACCATGTAAGACACATCTCGAATCTTTCTGTCAGCATAGCTCTTTTGCCTCGACTACTGTAAGGCCCGGTAATAATTTGTGCTCAAAACCTAATAGCTTGTGGTGTCCATATCCGAATATGCGTTGGGAATGTGTAAATTTCTTCCCGGCTCGAAAGCCCACCGCGGTTCGAACCCTTTGTACTGATCTAAGCTTTTAAAAATCAAAGAATCGAATTTTCCAGAAAAGTGCCATTTTGCTGTCCGGAATGCGGTTGCAAATCTAATGTGCGTACCACATTCCTGCCGCATACTGAGTCTGTGGTTTGGTTAATATTGAGGCCTAGATGCGGTCCATTATACGACTGCATAACTGATATGAGGATCGCATTTTGCACCGTAAAGTGAGTCACTGATTTAGTCAATTTGAGGTAAGAAATGTGGTCCATTATGCGATTGCAAACCGTGTATGCGGACCGCATTTCCCACCGCATACCCAAACAGTGGATACGGTTTTTGGAACACTTTTCACGGTCCATTATGCGGACCGCATTTTGTGTTTGCTATCGCAAAGTGCGACCGCAAACCCGACTCGGACTCCAAATTTTCTAAATTTTAAACCCGACCCCCTTATTAATAAAACACCCAACCCCTCTTTTTAATCACTTTATAGAGCAAAACAAGAGAGAGGGAGGAGGATTCTTGAGAGAGAAAGTCATCTTCTTCAAATTAATCCCTTAAAACAATCGGGGTTGGGAAATTTCAAGTGAGCGTCTTCATCCCCATCCTTGAAGGTAAGATACGTAAACCTCTTCATTAACTTTCAATTTTAATTTGGGAGGGGGGGGGGGAGTCTCATGCATTGATTCTTGATAATAGAGGTTGAAACATTCATGCATTTCATTTAGAACCTAAAATTTGGTAAGAGAGATTGGGTAGAAGTAAAGCATTGTCCAAAGGAGGGTTGATAACCTAAATGTGTTCGAGTAGTGATTGTGAACTTTGATTCTAAGAAATATGTGTTATCTAAGAAATATGTGTTAATTTGTACACTGGATCGACTTTGCTAGGAGGTTTGGTGAATTGAAAGTACAAGTTAAAAGGGAATTCGGCTCCAGGTATGTCTGGCTAACTTTGACCTTTGTAAGATCACCTTGTTTGGTGTACGAATATGTGGTATGTGATATCTACATGGATTATTTGTGAAATTCTTGTGATTGGCATGATTTGAGTGTTTGTGGTTAAGTCTACCGATATAATGGTGTAAGTAATTGGCAATAAACCAAATGTGTAGTTGTGAATGTGTTATGTGGTAAGAGTCAAGAAACAAATGATAGAAAGAAATTGTAGTTGATGCGATTGAAATAACTGAGGTAATAACATGTTTGGCTTGTTGTGGGCAATTATTATGGTGACCTAAATTGCATATGAATTGTTGAATATGATGGAAGAGGTATTGATGGTTATGGGAATCCTTTGTGAGTTGTTGTTGTTATCCTTGAGAATTGGTGATTTTGTTCCTTGTGAATTGTTGTTGTTGTCATTGTTGTTGTGTTGTTTGTAAATTGTGATTGTTTCGGTGGGATTGGGTTGCGCGCCGCAACCCAAAGTAATAAGGTGTGGGTTGTGGTGATAAGGGTGGCCGAGATAATAAGGGTGACCGAGGTAATAAGGGTGGAAAGTGACCGAAATCATTGGTGAAATGAATATATGAAAAAGTTGTGAAATCATTGATATGAAAATGTTGAAGGGGAAAGGAAGAGTTTGTAACCTTGTTGAGTTTGATTGTTTCCATTCATGTGTATTTGATTGCTGATTCCATTACCACTTGCTACTTCTATAAGGTTTGAGTTTACTTAGGGCAAGGTTTGTTCATACATACCAGTATAATTCATATGTACTGACGTCCCTTTGTTGGGGGTGCTACAGTTGTGTTATGATTGTAGGTGGATCCGTAGCAGGTACTCCAGTCCACCGGCCGTAGCTCCCCTTCACCTTTCGTCAGCTGCATTGGTGATCCCCTTTCCTCTCGGGGCCCTACATGGTTCACGCCACTTATTATTTCAGAGTCTTGTTCTAGTTTTTTGGTGTAAGGTATAGCCGGAGCCTTGTTAGCGGCAAGTATTATATCATTCTTTTGTATCCTTAGAGGCTTTGTGGACACTAAACGTGGGTTGCAAACTTATGTAAATATGTACTTTGTATGTTGGGCGATGTAAGTTGTAAAACTCTTTAAGTAACCATGTATGTTTGTAAAATGGTATTTTTTTATAAAGGGCTAATTCCTTTGATTAACGAGCTATGAAATTACGGGGTAACACGTGTAATAGGAAAGGAACCCAGGTCCACTTGACTGGGGCTACCCGGTCGGGCGTCGGTCGGGCCCCTCGGTTTTGGGGCATGACAACTGCGCTGTACGAAGCCTATCCTAAATCACCTTCACCTTCTCCAAAATATCCTGTACCAAATCCATCCCTAATAGCCTAGCCTCACCGAGCTCGAACTAACCAACCAATCGGAGACCTACAGCTCTCCCATACAAAGCCTCATATGGAACCATCTGAATACTCGACTGGGAGCTGTTGTAGTAAGCAAACTCTGCAAGCGGTAGAAACTGATCCCATGACCCTACAAAATTAATGACACAAGTACACAACATACCCTCTAATATCTGAATAATGCGCTCAGACTGCCCATTGTCTGAGGGTAAAAAGCTGTGCTCAACTCAACCTGAGTACCCAAATCTCGCTGCACAGACCTCCAAAAGTGCAAAGTAAACTGAGTGCCCCTATCTGAAATGATGGAAATGGGGACACATGCCAACGAACAATCTCCCAGATATAGATCTCTGTTAACCGCTCTGAAGAGTAGGTAGTACACACAAAAATGAAGTGCACAGACTTGGTCAGTCGATCCACAATGACCCAAATAGCATCAAACTTTCTCAAAGTCTATGGAAGTCAAACTACAAAATCCATAGTGATCCTCTCTTGCTTCCACTCTGGAATATCTATCTGCTGAAGCAAGCTACCCGGTCTCTAATGCTCATATTTCACCTGCAGACAATTGAGATACCAAGCTACAAATTCCACAATGTCTTTCTTTATTTTTCTCCACCAATAATGCTGCCTCAAATCCTTGCACATCTTCACGACACCCAGATGAATGGAATACCGCGAGCTATGGGCCTCCTCCAGAATCAACTCTCGAAGCCCATCCACATTGGGCACACAAATCCGGCTATGCATCCTCAACACCCCATCATCACCGATAGTCATATCTTTGTCATTGTCATGCTGAACTCTGTCCATAAGGACAAGAAAATGCGGATCATCATACTAGCGCTCTCAGATGCGATCATATAAGGTAGTCCGAGAAACCACACAAGCCAACACCCGGTTGTGATCCGAAATATCCAACCCCATGAACCGATTGGCCAAGGCCTGAACATCAACCACAAGAGGTCTCTCTTTAACTGGAATATATGCCAAACTCTCCAAACTCACTGCTTTTCGGCTCAAAGCATAAACCACCACATTGGCATTTCCCAGATGGTACAATATAGTGATATCATAATCCTTAAGCAGCTCCAACCACCTCTACTGTCTCAAATTAAGATCTTTTTGCTTGAACAAATGCTAAAGACTGCGATGATTAATGAACACCTCACAAGATACACCATACAAGTAATGCCTCCAAATCTTCAACGTGTGAACTATGGCAACCAACTCCAAATCATAAACGGGGTAGTTCTTCTCATGGAGATTCAGTTGGCGAGAAGCATAAACAATAACTCTACCCTCATACATCAATACACAACAAATTTGAACTCTTGAAGCATCACATTGCACGGTATATGAACCTAAAGTAGATGGCAAAACCAATACTAGAGCTTTCGTCAAGGCTGTCTTGAGCTTTTGAAAGATCTTCTCACACTCGTCTGTATCAATGAACCACCCTTATGAGTCAACTTGGTCAAGGGCAATGCGATAGATGAGAATCCCTAAACAAACTAGCAATAATAGCCTTCCAAACAACGAAAGTTGCGAATATCTGTAGCTGAGAACGATTTGGGCCAATTCTGAACCGCCTCTATCTTCTTTGGATCAACCTGAATACCCTCACTGGACACCACGTGTCCAGAGAATGCCACTAAATCGAGCCAAAACTCACACTTGGAGAACTTTTCATAAAGCTTCTCGTCCCTCAATATCTGCAACACAACCCTCAAATGTTCCGCGTGCTGCTCCTGGATACGTGAATATACCAGAATATCATCAATGAAGATTATGACAAACGAGTCAAGATAAGGCTGGAATACGTTGTTCATCAAATGCATGAACGCTGCTGGGGCATAGGTCAGCCCAAAGGACATAACCAGGAACTCATAATGACCATATCTGGTCCTGAAGGCCATCTTAAGAAAATCCAAATCCGTAATCTTCAACTGGTGATAACCTAAACGAATATTAATCTTGGAGAACACTCTTGCTCCCTAAAGCTAGGCAAATAAATCATCAATGCGAGGAAATGGATACTTGTTCTTAATTGTTACCTTGTTCAATTGCGTATAATCAGTGCATATTTTTATAGTGCCATCCTTCTTTATCACAAACAGAACCGGTGTGCCCCAAGGTGACACACTGTGCCAGATGAACCCATTTATTAAGGAGTTCCTGAAGCTGCTCCATTAACTCCCTCAACTCTGCTGGTGCCATATAATATGGGTTGAGTTCCCGGTACCAGGTCAATACCAAGACCAATATCCCTGTCTTGTGGCATACCCGACGGGTCTACAGGAAACACATTAGGGAATTCCCTCACAATTGGAACAGAATCAATACTGGGAGTCTTTGCTGCGACATCCATCACAATGGCTAGATACAAAAGAAAACCCTTCCGAACTATACACGAGCCTTCAAGAAAGAGATTTCTCAACTAGGAACATAATTAGTCACACCGCCACTCAATTTGTAGCACACACGGTATAACCAATGTGATTGTCTAGCATGATAGTCCAGAATAGCACAATACAAAGATAACCAATCCATGCCTAAATGACATAGAAATCCACCATGCGCAATATTAATAGACCCAATCTGGTCTCTAGACCCATAATAGTCACCACACACGACCAGTACACATGATCTACAACAACAGTATCGCCCACTAGGCAGATACATGAACAGGTAAATCAAGAAACTCCCAAGGTGTACCCTAATAACGGGCAAAGTATGATGACATATAAGAAAATGTGGAACTGAGATCAAATAATACAGAGGTATCTTTGTGGCACACTGAAATAATGCCTGTAATGGCAGCATCTGAAGCAATAACATTGGGTCTGCCTGGAAGTGCATAGAAATGGGCCCCACCACCCCTTGTTCGACCTCCCCTTCTGGGGCGATCCCTAGCTAATTGACCTCCACACTTAGCTGGCTGGGCAGGTGTTGGTGAAACAACTAGCATTGAAGTCGATGATTGACCCCTCTGCCGGGATGAACCAGCAGAATGACAAGGATACTGCCTCCATATATGACCCATCTCTCTACACTCATGGCAACTCCTAGGTGATAGAGAAGGGGACTTATGGGAACCGCTCGCACCGGAATGACTAACAGATGCACTTGGCATAGAAGAGGCCCGAACTGATAGAGCACGAGATGAACTATGAGCTAGAAGGGCACTAAGTGATGACTTGCTCTGGTGAGAATTGTGAGAACCATGACCCGATGATGCCCCACGATAACCTGGGGCATACTGGCTGAGCAGGCCTGAATGGACGGCCTCTGTCGTGCTAAAATTGATCCCTCAAAGGAGCACCACTGTAACTACCAGATCCTCGAGGCCTCTTGGCCTCCCTCTCATCTCGTTGATGGCGAAGAACAGACTCAATCTTACGAGCAATATCCACAACCTCCTCGAAAGTGGCACCAGTCACACTCTCCCTGGTCATGAGAATACGGAGCTGGTAAGTGAGACCATCAATAAACTTCCTAATCCTCTCTCTATCTATCGGAACCAACTAGATGGCATGATGAGCCAACTTGGAGAACCTCGACTCATACTGCGACATGGTCATCTGTGACGCCACCACTCAAACTGCCTGCACATCTCCTTTCTGAGAGACTATGGCACATACTTCTCCAGGCAAAAAACGGAGAACTGCTGCCAAGTAAGGGGTGCTACACCAACATTCCCACGCTTCTCAAAATCCTTCCACCAAGTGAAAGAAACTACTAAAAACTGATAAATAGTTAAAGCAACCCCCATTGGTTTCCAGAATACATTCTGTACGAAGCTTCCTCTAACACTTGCCCAAAAAGCCGTGGGCATCATCTCCCTCTGCACCACTGAAGGTCGGATGCTGAAGTCTACCAAACCTCTCCAACCTATGCTACTCATCCTCTGGCATGGCAGGAACTACATAGTCCTGAATAGCTACAACTAACTGAGCTAGATGTGCCCTGATGTCTGAAGTCCCTGCACGACCTACTCAGGTATTCGAGCGGTGGGAGTCTAACTGCCTCCTCTGGTCTGAGAAGTAGTTGCGGCTGTAGTGGCTAAAACCCCATGATCTAGGCCAGTGAAAACTGGTAAGATTTGAGCCAAGAGCTACTAAAGACCCAGAATCACAATAGGCACAACTGGTGCTGCTGGAGCGTCCATAACTGGGACTTGGTCATGAAGTGGGCAGCTGGTGGAGCTACAGGTGCTGCCTTCGCTGCTCTACCTCTACAACGACCACGACGTCCTCGGCCTCTAGTGGTCCAAGTTGGTGGTACTGGTGGTGGTCCATCCTGACTGGTAACGCGTGTCCTCACCATCTGTGAGAGAATAGAATAATAAAAAGTTTAGTACCCGGATCAACAAATTCGCATGACAAGAATTTGAAGAACATGAAGTTTTTCCTAAAAGTTTTGCAGCCTCTCGAGAATAAATACAGACGTCTCTGTGCCGATCTGCGAGACTCTACTAAATATGCTCATGACTCGCAAGACCTATGCAACCTAGGCTCTAATACCAACTTGTCACGACCCTAAACCCAGACCTGATCGTGATGGCGCCTCTTGTGAAGATAAGGCTAGCCGATTAAACCTAATACACTTTTTAAATAGTTAAACAATAATAAACAGCCTAAGCAACAACAACAACAAAAACAACCCAGTATAATCCCACTTAGTGGGGTCTGGGGAGGGTAGTGTGTACGCAGACCTTACCCCTACCCTTGGGTAGAGAGGCTGTTTCCAAATAGACCCCCGGCATCCTTCCCTCCAAGAACTTCCCACCTTGCTCTTGGAGAGACTCGAACTCACAACCTCTCGGTTGGAAGTGGGGGTCGCTTACCATCAGAGCAACCCCTCTTGTCAATAAACAGACTAAGCATGAGTAAATAAACGAAAGCCTAATCAAAGATAGTATAATATGCGGAATACAGCCCAAACACAGCCCGATACCAAGGTGTCACAAGTCACGAGAATCTAAAAACACACAATACTCCAAAGAAAATACATAGTTCAGTATAGAACTAAGAACATAAAGGAAAAGAGATAGGGAGGAGCTTTGGGCTACGAACGCCAATAACTACCTAAAGACTCCTCGGATCCGTCTGAAGCTAGAAATGATCATCACTTGAGAGTAAAACCAAATATGCTTGAATCTACACACAAGGTGCTAGGAGTAAAGTTATTACTCCAACTCAGTGAGTAACAAATATAAATAATGACTGTAAGCAAGAAAACACGTATGGCACAAGGCATTCTATAATGAAGCAATAAAATTATTTAAAAATGGTAAAGCAATGAAACAATAACTAAAATCCTTTTTCAACGAGTAAGTATGTAATTGACAGACAATTAAGGATAGATAAACACATAGAAGTTTTCCCCTCAAGTACAGTATTAACAAATCCTCCCCTCGGGCTACATCTCTGAACAATACCAGCCCCTTGGGCTCAAATATCACACCACAATGGGTACCCGCACTCACTGGGGGTGTGCAGACTCCTAGAGGGTCCCTTACGACCCAAGCACAATATCAAGCCATGTCGTGGCATCATTATTAGGCTCTCGGCCTCATCTCAATCAAGTCACCCCGTGGCGCTCATATCTCAGGCCGTCAGCCTCAAATCAATATTAGTGTTTCCTTACAATATAGGTCCTCGTCCTTACTTAGTCAAAAATCCTCACAAGCCACTTGGGCAATAGTAAAACAGTTTTTCTCAGCCCAAACATCATATAAAATATCATTAAAGTATTAAAATTGAGAAAACATGGCTGAGTATGAAAACAATGGAAAATAACATGGCTGGGTTCAAGTATAAATTCAAAACAGTGAGGAAATTTCAATAAAAATCCTCGAAGGGTTCAAATAGTTGGCACGAAGACCAAATATGGCATTCAACCCATATAATAATGATAGCAAATAGACTTTAGTCAAATACACGGTAAAATCATCAATCAGGATGGACTGAGTCACAATCCCCAATAGTGCATGACCCAAAGCTCGTCATCAAGCATGTACCTTACCTCAACATAGCACTACGATGTGCAATTTAGGTTTTAAACCCTCAGAACATCATTATAATCATTACTCACCTCGAATCGGTCAAATCTCTATCTCGCGATGCCTTTTCCCCTCAAATTGGCCTCCGCTCATGTCGAATCTATCCAAAATCAATACAAGAATGTCAAAACAGGCTAAGGGAACGAATACCAAGCAAAAATAATTAAAATACGACACAAATCCTGAAATTACCAAAACCCAACATCCGGGCCCACATGTTAGAATTCAATAATTTTTACATCAATAGATTCCTCATCTCCATACGAGTTCATACATATCAAAAGTTCAGAAATCCGACCTCAAATGGTCCATCAAATCCTTATTCAAATATCTGAATTTCCAACCCCAAGTTCTTCAACTTTTGGCTTAATTTCCATAATTTACTGGGTGGAATTCACATTAGACACGAGTATTAAGTCCAAGAATATTACCTCTAAGTGATTCCCCTTAAATCCCTCTTCAATCCCCTTCAAAAAGCTCCAAAAGTGACCAAAAATAGAAGAAATAAACTCCATATTTGCTGACAAGACGTCCTCTTTGAACTTTTTTCCCAGGCCTGAAAATCCTTCTTCATGAATGCAGTGAACGCCTCGCGTTTGTGAAGCCAAAAAATGACTTTGGCCAGAAATCCTTTAATGAGAACGTGATAAGCCCTATGCGAACTCGATGGTTCTTTAGGCTTTCCATTCACGAATGCACTAACTCTCTCACAAACACGATGAACAACTCGGCCTCGGACCCAGCTGACCATATTACTCTACGAGAACGTGCTGCCCTTCCCGCGAACGCAATTCACAAACATCCAGCACTTCACAAGCGCATAGCCTTCCTTGCAAATGCAAAGGCGAAAATTCCACCTACTTCCACTGACTCTTCGAGAATGCGAGGGTACACTCACCAACGCGAAGAGTAAATACCTGCAACAGCTGAACCTGCAATTCTGCAACTCCGAACTTCATGAAATGGTCCGATTGACCACCCAAAATTCACCCTAGGCAACCTCAACCAAAGGCATCGACATATCCTAAACCTAATCCAAACTTATACCAATCTGCTAAACACCTCAAACAATATCAAATCAACCAAAATACATCAGATTCAAGCCTAAGTTTCTAAAATCTTTCGAATTTCACTTTTGATCAAAACCCCAACCAAACCACATTCAAATGACCTGAAATTTTGCACAAACATTTCGAATGACCCAGCGTAACTAGTGCAACTCTCAGAATTCTATTCCGACCCCTATATCAAAATCTCGCCAATCAACTAGAAATTGCCATAATATCAACTTCGTCAATTCAAGCCTAAATCTACTCCGAACCTCCAAAACCCATTTTGAACACACTACTAAATCCTAATCACCTGCCGAAGATAACTGAACCACTAGAGCTCCCATCCGAGCTCTCTAACATATAAGTCAACATCAGGTTGACTTTTTCAACGTAAGCTTCCTCAAAAGAGACTAAGTGTCTCAAACCTTACCAAAATCATTCCGGATTATATTCGACCAACCCGATATCATAAAACACGGATAAAAAATCATAAAGAAGCAAAAATATGAGAAACAGAGCGGTAACTCATGAGACAACTGGTCGGGTCATCAGAACAGACCACAAATACGAGACAAACTTCCTCGATTTGGGATTTTAAATCTGTGACTTGGGACACCATAAATTATCCCAAGTGGTGACTCTAAATTTGAATATAAATAATTCCATTTCAGTTATTTCTATTTTAATTGTAAAAATGCCCCTATAACCTTTCCGGGGTGGTAAAAAGGAGGTGTGACAAGCATGTTCCCGATCAACTCATGGTTTATGTGTACTTTCTATAATAATGTGCTTTGGATTATCACTATATTTTTGATATAGCTATCTTATTAGTCATTTGCCTTAGCATATTCCTATCTATTAAATAGATGTCTATATGATTCTGTTTTGTAATAGTTAATGGACTAAATCAGTTCCAACAATGTGAAATCTTGTTTGTGACTATGTTCTATCTATGATTCCAGTATTCCTATTTTATTTAACTACTGGTAGCTAATCTATATCAATTTGCTAAAATATGGTCATGTTCTGTTATCAACTTGTTTCTATTCACTTTTGAAAATAAATTCATTTTTGTCTAAAACTATCGCCTATTCTTGTATACTATTTTCTAACTCTTACTCTTAGTTAACTAGGGTCCTACCACCCCTAGTGTGAGAACTCCTTAGGGTCCATGAGACTCCTCTGAACTCTAACACATTGGGGATAGTTTTCCAATCCTTTGTGAATCTTGTTTAACATTTGATTATGGTGTGAGCATTGCTCAGGGACCTTGAGGCCCTTGGGACATTTGACATACCAGGAACCATCTTTTTGTGTTATGGCTGGGCCGCCATTATGCTCAAAGGTGCTATGTTTGAAGGTTTGGTTCCAGGTTGATGTTGGGCTTGTAAAGTCTCTTTATAGTACAGTGATTTTCATTTTGTAATTCATTTATATTGGTCTGCAATAATAATTCTTGGTAAAAACATAGATGTGGCATTAGCAAAAGCTAGGAAGGAATTTTATATATTTGTTGGGTCGGGTAGAAATCATGCCCATAGGTTGTTGTGATATTTGTTTACTTATATGCATTAGAAACCATGCCAATAGGACTTATCTCATTCTTTAAAATCCTGAATTTTCATACTTTGGATCACTAGAAATCCTGCTTCTAAGGCGTTTCTCAAATATGTATCAAATTCATGTTCATGCATATCCTCAAGTCTCAATATGCATTAGAAATCATGTCTATAAGATCTTTTTTTTTAAGAATTATCAACTAAGTATAACATTCTGCTCACTTAGATATCTTGTCCATAGGAAATCATGTTTAAAATCAACTTCAACACTAGATATCATTTTTCTATAGGGAACGTGTATAAAATCGATTTTCTGTGTCATGAAATAATGCTTGTGATCAGTTTCGGCACTTAGAAAGCATGACTACAAGGTGTAAAGAATAAAATCTTTCTGAAACTGTTAGATCATTGGTTCATAAAATTATGGTCTGATTAAAATTTAGATACCATGTCTATAGGATTTTGCCAGTTATCACTTAGGAAAACCTGTAGGACAATTAAATCTTGGGTTTAAAATAGTGATTTCCTTGTTGCTTCAAATGTGCTTAGATTCAGCAAGTGATAAAAAAATCAGTAGGCAAACTGATAGGTACTCACTGCCTCGCCTAAATAAAACTATAGTATACTTTGTTTCTACTAACTTAGATATCTTGCCTATAGGACTCCTAAAATTATAAAAACTATTTGTTTGAATGGTGTGCACTTGTTTTGTCTATTTTTGGAGGTAAATATGAGCCTCTTAATTGCATATTTATGTGATAGTCCTATTTGGCTTTTGTTTGTTTCTTAGTTTTCTCCTTTTAAACAACATAGGTGAGTCTAGAACCACTTTAAATAGAGGTCCTAAAAACCCCATGGGCCACAGGCAAGGGATGGGTAGTACACGCATATGACACGTATTTGATGATGTTAGAACGTGAAACGAAATGAGTTGAACATAGTCCAACGAATCCCTATTCCCTATGTTGTCTCCTCTCTTTTAGGTAATAATTAAAGAGAAGGTAATCGGGTAATAAAGGATGTGATAACCTATGGGTAGTACACGCATATGATACGTATTCGATGCTGTTAGAACGCATAGGTAATAATTAAGGAGAAGGTAATCGGGTAATAAAGGATATGATAACCTATGCGCTAATGTTATGTGTAGCACCCCAATTTGGGGACGATTGCCAAGTATTACACAAAAGTGATCCTATAGGCTAAAAAACTGAGGACCCCTTTTACTCTTTGCTTTTAAAAATAATATTTATTTGTTTGTTAGCTTATAGGACCAATTCACTTAAATTGAATTTGGTCAGGACCCAGTGTTGTGAACCTCAAGGTTTCTAACACCTTCCCTCAAGGTAATTTCAAGCCCTTACCCAATCTCTACTAATACAAACTAATATACAAGTTATTTATTCCAGGTGCCCTGATGCGCCTTATTCCGTTAGGTTGCAACTTTTTAAATCTCATCCCAATTGGCAAAAGAAAATGAGTTGTCACCAAAATGTCAAAACTCGTACTCCGCAAGGAAAATGGGACGCGAGAATTCCTTGACCTGACTTCGCCACTACTCTACCGAGGTTATGATCGGCACTTATTGGGTACCATTGTGGTGCACTTATACTACACTTGCACATGTTTTTTAATAGACCCAAGACATTTTATCAGTCTTGGTACTAGCACGTTGAGCTTGATTTTGGAGACTTTAAATTACACATGTCCGTGTCTGCGATCGTTGGAGTCCTCTTCTGATGTTCTTAACGTCAATACCACACAAGAGGGGGGTGGGGCAGATTTGTGTGGTACCCAATTTTTGGATCTAGAAGAACCTGGTCCTTCTAGGTGTTCTAACTACTACTGTTGCAGAATTAAAAGTACAGAAAATAAAGAACACAAAGATTTTTACGTGGAAGACACCTGGCTGAAAAGGTAAAAGAATTGCAACTTGCTACTCAGTAGGATTTTTCCAAATATCCACTAAAATCACTAAGTCAAAACAGCATTTACAGAAACTCTTTGTAAACCTAAGGATTATCTATAATCCTAGTGTGGCACATAGCCTCAACTGTTGCGACAGTTTCAAGTTAACTCTAACTTGAATACTCAAAGTACCTAAAACAACTGCTTGTATGAAAGAAAGCAAGGTGCAACTTTAAACCACCTACTACAATTGAACTAGAATAAGAATAAACACAATGGAGCTGGTTCTTCTATCTCGTTCAAGTAGCTTCAGGAATGCACACTCAAATCTCACATAAATTTCTTGCAAAATTGCCTCATTCTTTTGCACTTAATTTAGTTTTAGTTCTGCGTTTGTGCCACTGCCTGTAAAGAGAACAATCAGAATTATTTAATGAGTTAGTAATTCGAGTTTGATTGAGACTCAATTGTTGATCTTCCATCGAAGTTGAGTCCTTGAACAATACAAACTCCAATCCTATCCATTATCCGGATTGTGTTCTCTTCCTTGAAGGAGACTTCCCCTCCTTACTCAATATGCAACCTTTTCGATTAGTTGAGAAGATATTGCTTCTTGATCCTTGAGACTTTTCTTCTTCACGTGCAACTTACATGTATAGGTTGATAAACACTGTGTCTCTCATGATGAACCTGGTCCATGCCGAGTTCATTTGTCATTCTTTAAAACTTCATCTGAACTTGGGCCAACAAATTCTCCTTTTTTGATGATGACAAACTCTGTGCTTTTACTGCTCAAAGAACCTGTAGGAACTCAGTTTAACCATCAACATTTCAACTTAGAATATTAACTTATCATTAAGGACCATGTTTAATTTAGCTTAAAAATATCACATTATTCGGAATAAAGAGTAAAGCACAATATCTCTTCCCCCTTTTGGCATTATCGAAAAGTTGCATATACATTGTCAATCACAGATTTAAATAATTACTCATGGCCACTGGGGCAACAACAAGTGAAAACATGGTTCAATTAATCAACAATCAACAAACAAAATTAACTATTAAGATCAAAATCTTCATAGAACAAGAGAAAAGCCATTTTCATTGAAAAGGATATGTTTCCACCAACAAACCACAAGAATAAAGAAAAACTTCCAAACATGAGCAACACAAACAGAAAAAGTCCCGAATCTGGGTCACTCGGGGGTTCTAGATGGGTGCAGAAGATAAGAACTGGACATCCTAAGGCTTTGAGGAACTAGAGGCTGGGTTTGGAGAAGGTTGAGCATATTCTGAAGCATTCCATCACTCTTCTCCTTTTCCTTTGCTAGCTCAGCTTTAAGGCCATCTCTTTCAGTTTCCAATTCAGTAACACGAGCCTGTAGCCTAGAAATTTTAGCATCTTTAGTTCCACATTCTTGAACCAAAGCCCTAACCTTGTTGTTCACAGGAGTCTTCAGAGAAGAACTAGGTTCAACTGGGTAGCATTCACTGGATAGTCACAAGCCACAAGAGTCTTGACACCAAAGTGTTCCTTGCTTGATGCCATCTCCCATTTCTTCAAGGGTACATTGAACCTTTGAAAAATAGTAGTTAATAGGAACCCATATGGAGTGGAATGAGATTTGGAGCCATTAATGACCCTATCTAGCAATTTGACAATGAAGGCTTGCCAATATATCTGTATTCCTCTCACAGGACACTCCATAAGAACCAGGTCCATGTAGTTGGCAGTGTGCCTCTATTCCTGTCTAGGTAGTAGGAATTTGTCAACAATTTCAAATAGGACCTTGTGCTCAACCCTCATCTCACTTTTCTGCACAAATATGGCTTCAAGCACATCTTCAGCAATTGCAATATCACAAAAATTTCTGGTGATTTGGAGAGTAGTAGGGAGAGAATCTAGACAAGGCCACCTTTGCCTAGTATAATCATCATATCCCACTAGGATATGTCCAGAATCTCACCCAATTTGGATGCATCAAACCTCACCTTTACTCCTTTCACCATGCTAGTGACAACTCCATTCTTCACTGTGGCATTGGCCATAAACTAAATCAATTCCTTCCTAGCCAGCTTTCCATCCATTTCAAGGACCATGTCCTTCCACCCTTGTGCAGCTAGGGCACCTACCAATATTCTCATCCTTGGCTCATCCAGGTCTTTCAACAATCTTTATTTCAAAATCTTTCTTCTACCAAATATGGCAAACCTATCTTGCTCCTTTTCCGATTCCTCCTCTTCTGCTTCACTCCATTCTTCTTCTTCTTCAGTAATCTTTTCTTGCTTTCTTTTTACTGCAGATCTCGTTCTTTTAGCAAAAGAAGGTTCAACAGATACAGACTTAGAGAAAGACTTCTTGGAAGAAGCCTTGGAACCTTTTGGTTTTGACGTAGGAACCTTCATTGTTTTTTCTCTTTCTTGATGAGCTAGTTCCATCTCCTCCTCTTCTTCTTCTGGAGCCTCAGAACTTTTGACAACCTTTGTTTTTACCTTCTCCATATTCTTTTTCCTGCTTTCTTCTAGAGCTTTTTGTTATTCTGCTTCACTTTGTTTGACCCTGCTTCTAGTAGCTCTTCCCTTTGGTACTGAAGGGACATGAGGCTTTGGAGATGACACTTTTCTTTTCTTTGTTGACTTAGAAGCAGTTGGAGTCATTTGTGCAGAAGCCTTGCGCTTCTTTGGTTCATAACTTGCTCCAACTCTTTCCAAAATGTCAGCTAAAATTTCCTCAATAGATGAACCGGGTTCATCTTGTTGTTTGCTCATATGAACAAGCCCTTCAGCAGCCTCCTCAGAGCCATTCCCCCCTGACTTGTTACCACTCTCTTCAACTCCTCCATAGATAGCAAGAACCTTTTCTTTCTTTTCACCTCTCCTCCTAAGTAACTCAGCCCCCTTTACATCTTTCACATAACCAACAAAAACAAATCTATTTACCTCACCAGGGGTTTCTTGATTTTGGTAAGTGTCAGAAGACCCATGTTCTTCACCTTTGCTGATAGAAATAAAAGCTTCAGAATCTGAGCTGGAGTTAGGTTCTCGAACATGGCTTTCCTTCTTTTGGCTAGCCTGTAATTTCTCATTTATGGCTTTTCTTAGAGACCCAGAAGCCACAGTTTTCCTGGCCAACATTTTTTGTCTACGAAAGCTAGGTTTTGGGGAAACACTAAGAAGATTAGATGAAGTCGTATTAGAAGGGGATATTGGTAGGGGAGTTCCTGGATTATCTTGGGGGTTAGTGATGGTGAATTTTTGGAGACGATTTGGGAAGTTTGGAGAGAAAAGAGATAATCATAAGTGGATAGGGGTTTTTGACAAGTATGAAATAATGAAGAAGGGTGTGGTGAGTATTTAGAGGTGATTAGTATTAATTGAGGTAATGATAGCTTTTTCAGGAGTCAATCAGGAGTCTAATCAAAGTATAATTCCAGTCTCTTTAGTGATTATTAGGCATCACTAGATTTTAGGCAGAAATCCCGTTTTTAGAGTTTTAGGAGAACAGAACTAGTTCAATTCTCAACGGATAAAATTTCTTGGAGTTTGATGAAAGTAGGACTTTTGCTCATGATTGGAAAATTAATCTTTCTAATTGTGCAAAGTATAGAATACATACCTGAACTTTCTCATGAGCATATACTGATGAACCAGATTCTTCAAGTAAAACTCTCTTGAACATGCCTTAAATGTCATAATAGAAAAAACTTTGTAAGAGATCATTGAGTCATATATACACTTGTCACAAGAGTATATTGATTAAAGTATGAGACTGAGTAAGAATTTATCTAGAAAATTTACACAAAGTTAGAACTCCTAACCAATTTTTTTTCTTTTCATTGTGCATTCTGAATTGGACCTTTGAGGTTATCTTAATCATACCTAATTCCTAAATTTTCCTTTCAAAGTTTTCTCTATTCAGTGCTTTAGTGAAGATGTCAGCTATTGGTTTATCACTAGCATAAAATTCTATTGAAATCAATCCTTTATCATAGTTATCTCTTAAGAAGTGGTGTCTAACATATATGTGCTTGGTCCTGTTATGATGAACATGGTTCTTTGTCATACTTATAGCGCTAGTGTTATTACAGAATATTGGAATACATCCCACTTCAATTCCAAAATCTACCAGCTATTGTTTAATCCATTTAAATTAAGCACAACAAGAAGTAGCAGCAACATACTTAGCTTCAACAGTAGTAAGGCTACTGAATTTTGCTTTTCGGTAGCCCATGACACAAGACATGAACCTAGGAAGTGTGCCATACCTGAGGTGCTCTTCCTATCCACTAGGGAATCTGCATAATCAACATCAGCATATCCTACTAGATTGAAATTAGTACCTTTAGGATACCAAACACACAGATTAGTGGTGCCTTTCAGATATCTTAGTGTCCTTTTGACATCAGTCAAGTGAGACTCTTTTGGATTTGCCTGAAAACAAAACACAGTCTTACACTATAGACACTGTCAGATCTACTAGCAGTAAGATACAGAAGTGAATCAAGCATACCCCTATACAACTTTTGATCAACTCATGAACCAGGTTCATCAACATCTAATTTAGTGAAAGTTGCAATAGGTGTGTCTATTTCTTTAGAATCCTCCATTTTAAACTTTTTGATTAATTCTTTTGTGTTCTTCTGCTGATGGATCATGGTTCCATTTGGACTTTCTTTGATCTGCAAGCCTAAGAAGAAATTAAGCTCACCCATCATGCTCATTTCAAACTCACTCCCCATTAGTTTTGCAAAGTCCTTACTCAACTTATCAGTGGTAGCCCTAATTATTATGTCATCAACGTATATTAACACAACAAAAAGGTCTTTACCTTTTTCCCTTAAGAACAAGGTACTGTCAGTTTTACCTCTTTTGTAACCATGCTCCAGTAGGAATTTAGATAGTAGTTCATACCAAGCTCTTGGGGCTTTCTTGAGCCCATATAGAGCCTTGTCTAACTTGTACACATGCTCAGCACATTCCTTGCTTTCAAACCCTAGGGGTTGTTTCACAAACACTTCTTCCTTTAGGTAGCCATTCAGGAAGGCACTTTTGACATCTATCTGATGGAGAGTGAATTCTATGTGTGTTGCAAAGTCTATGAGAAGTATGATTGCCTCTAGTCTTGCAAGTGGAGCAAATGTCTCATCATAGTCAAGGCCCTCCTCTTGGCTGTAGCCTTAAACCACCAGTCTTGCCTTGTTTCTTGTAACTGTTCCATCTTCATCAAGTTTGTTCTTGAAGATCCATTTTGTGCCAATGATTGATCTGTCCTTGGGTTTTGGAAGCCAAACTTTACTTCTTTCAAATTGGTTGAGTTCATCCTGCATTGTATTCACCCAATATGCATCCTGCAAAGCTTCAATAACATTTTTAGGTTCAATGAGAGATAGGAACGTATCAAAAGCACACAGATTCTTCAGGTGTAATCTAGTTTTGACTCCAGATGTTGGATCAGTGATAATGTTCTCAATAGGATGAGAATTTTGATACTTGTGAGGTTTCACAACCAACTGGTTTCTGCTAGATATTTCTCCCATGTTCAGGTGCTGAGGAACAAGTTCCTTTTGGGGGTTCGGTTCAATTTCTCCTTGATTAGTTCCCCCTGCCAAGTTGACCTTATTAAAAGGACTTGTTCCGTCACCTATTCCTTCTTTTGATGCTACTTTGACTTGTGCTGGGGATTCGATCAATTCCGTTATCAGTCAATGGCTTCATCTTCATGTTCCTGTCTTTCAGAAAAGAATGTTAGTTTCATCAAATACTACATGTATACTTTCTTCTACACACATAGTTCTTTTATTAAACACTTTGAAGACTTTGCTATGTGAATAATATCCCAAGAATACTTCCTCATCACTTCTGGGATCAAACTTACCTAGGGAGTCCTTTTCATTATTGTGCACGTAGCACTTGCAACCAAATGTCCTAAGATAGGATATTTTTTGTTTCTCCCTTTAAGTAACTCATAGAGATTTTTTTCTATCAAAGGTCTAGTCATGCATCTATTAATTGTATAATATGCAGTGTTTACACCCTCTGCCTAGAAGCTGTGGGGAAATTTACTAGAAAATAGCATGGTTCTAGCCATGTCCTCAAGAGTCCTATTCTTCCTTTCAACTACTCTATTTTGTTTAGGAGTCCTAGGGGCATTGAAATTATGATCTATACCATTTTCATCACAGAATTATGCAAACTTGGAATTTTCAAATTCAGTTCCATGGTTAGACTTGATGGATGCTAGTTGATTTCCTAATTGTTTCTGAGTTTTTCTAACAAATGCAGTAAACATGTCAAATGGTTCATATTTGGAAGTTAGAAATAGAACCTAGGTAAATCTAGAGTAATCATCAACAAGCACAATTACATATTTCTTTCCACCTCTGCTCATGGTTCTCATTGGACGAGATAGATCTATACGGACAAGTTCCAACGACTTAGTTTTACTTATCATTTTCTTGATTTTGAAGGATGATCTTACCTGCTTCCCCCTTTCACATGCCTCACAAACTTTATTTTCCTTAAACTTGATAGTAGGTAATTCTATCACCAAGTCCTTATAGACTAGTTTGCTTAGATGATTTAGACTTGCATGACCAAGTTTTTTGTGCCATAGAAGGGGATTATTATCCAGCACACTTAGACAAGTTAGTTCATTTTCTAAGAGAGTGAACAAATCTACACTGTAAATATTGTTAACTCTCTTTCCCTGCAAAATAATCTTGTCAGTGGTAAGGTTAATCACAAAGCATTTGGAGGAGGTAAAAGCCACAAGGTTTCCTCTGTCACACAGTTGTGACATACTGATCAGACAGTATTTCAAGCCATCTATTAAGTAGACATTCTCAATAGAGTGAGAGTCTGTCTTACCTGCCTTTCCAACCCCAACAATCTCACCTTTCTTCCTATTCCCAAAGGAGACATTGCCTCCTTTTATGTCTTCAAGTGAAAGGAACTGGTCCTTGCTCCCAGTCATATGTTTTGAGCAGCCACTATCCATATACCATATTTAGCTACTTCCTTTCACTTGGACCTGCAAAAAGAAATCATGGGTTAGTCTTAGGAACCAAAAAGAGTTTGGGTCCCTTTCGATAGGCAAAGGATGAATCAGATTCCTTCTTCCCACCTAGGAAGCTTACTTTTCTCTTGAACAAAAGCTTTGTTCTTTTGACTGGCCTTTTCTTTAGCGTTACACTCACTCTTGTAATGGCCAGTTTTGCCACAATGCGTGTAGATTTTATTTTCAGGAAGTATGAGGTACTTGCTTTTAGGGTCCCATTTTGGTGCTTGAGTCCCTTAGCCAAGTCCTCTTTTTTGCTATTATGATGCTCTTACAACCAATGGAGTGCATCAAAATCCTTGTTCCACTTGCAAGTTCTATCTAGTTCATGTTTCACCTTTCCTAGATCTTCCTTAACGATTTTGATGAATTCATCTTTCATTTTTCCCAAATTTTCTTCTAGAGTGAGATGTGTGTGATCAACTTTATTCTTCCATTTCCTAGTTTCAGTTTTATGTTTTCAGACCTAAGTTCTAGGACATTGTTATTAAGTTCAAGAACCTGGTTCTTCAGCTCAGCATTTGTGTTATCACTCTCATTAGCCCTAGACTCTAGACTCTTGCATTTTGCTTTTAGGATCACATATTCCCTAGACAGAACTTCCTTCTCATTGTTAATTATCTCAGACTCATTAATGAAGTCTAGTAATAGCTCAGCCAATCTTTCTTTAGACAAAAATTTGATCTTGTCTTTGAGATGAAGAATACGTACCTCTTGTTCATCATCTGATTCTCTAATGGCCATTAGTGCTTGCTCTTCTTCAGATTCATCTTCTGAGTCTTCATTTGAGGTTTCTCCGATGCAACAACCATATCCTTAGTTAAACCTTTGTTCCTTCTTCCTATTCCTTCGTACAACCCTCTCTTTCTTCCACTCAATTTTCCATTGAGGGCAGTTCTTGATCATGTGATCAGTTTTACCACACCTGTAGCAACCCTCATTGGTCTGTTTCTCAGGAGATCTTGATTTGTTAAAGGTTGTACTTCTTAAAGAACCCTTTCCTCTCATCAGGTACTTTTTGAAATCTCTAGTGATCATAATCATCTTCCAGATCTGAACCTTCAGCAATTCTGAGAGCTAAGCATCTCTCCTTCTTAGGTGTATCCATCTTCATGATTTGCATTCTCATTTCATAAGCAGTATGATTTCTAATCAGTTCATCCAATCTGAGAGTAGCAATATTCTTGGATTCCTGAATGGCAGTGATTTTGCTTTTCGATGTGACTGGCAGAACCCTTGTCAGAATTTTCTCAACCTTATCTTCTTCAAGAATGAACCTTCTAAGAGACTTAAGTTCATTTGTCAGTATACTGAACCTAGTATACATCTCTTGGTTAGTTTCTCCTTCCTTCATAGTAAAATTTTCACATTGAGAATACGACAGTGTTCCTCTTGATCTTTTCACTTGAGGTGTTCCTTCATGGGCCACTTGCAAAGTATCCTATATCTCCTTAGCAGTAGTACAACTTTGGATCCTACTGTACTCATCTGGACCTAGTCCACGCACAAGCCATTTCTTGGCCTTAGCATTTTTCTCCCACTTTTCAGGTCATAAGCAGTGCAGTCAGTCTTGTCTTTGGTATTTCCACTCCTTCCTCATTCTTGTCTTTATGCTCTTTCTACTAAGACAGAGATAGTTGCATCTGACTTAGTCATCACAGGTATTGTTTTAGCCTGTCATAGATATGTGTCAGTCTTATTTGATCCAGGCTCCACTTATTCATATGCGTTATCTTATTTTGCTCCGTATTTGGGTATATCTCACGATTCTTTGAGTTCTCTTGTCTATATACCCATACCTGTAGGAGATTCTATTGTTGTTGACTGTGTGTATCGGTCGTGTTTAGTTGTTCTTGGTAGTTTTGAGACCAGAGCCGAACTATTGGTGCTTAGTATGGTAGACTTTGATATTATCTTAGGCATGGACTAGTTGTATCCCTATCATGTTATTCTTGATTGTCACGGCAATACCGTGACTTTGACTATGCCATGATTACCACGGTTAGAGTGTAGAGGTTCTTTAGATTATGTTCCTAGCAAGATTATCTCATTTCTAAAGGCTTAGCATATGGTTAAGAAGGGGTGTAATGCTTATCTAATCTTCGTGAGGGATGTCAGTGTTGATATTCCTACCATAGAGTCAGTTCCTGTAGTGAGGGATTATCCTGATGTATTTCCAACAGATCTTTCGGGCATGCTGCCCTATTACATTCCATGTTCTTATACGTGAGAGTACGTCGAGTCAATTGATGTAATCCCAAAAATGAGATCATCTTTTAAAGCAGATAATGCAAATTAATAATTTTACCATAGAGGATTAAAATGTTTAAGATCATGAATACCAAGTACAAAGAGGGTTGGAAGGCATAGAAGCTAAACAAATTGAAGAAAATAAATTTTGTCAAAAGTCGATAAGTTTGGAATGTTATAACTTGGACTTTGAGGAAAGACTAGGGTGTTATGTCATTTGGGACTTGTGTGCAAAATTTGAGCTTATTCCAGGTTGACTTAATATGTTTCGGCTCGAGTTTTGGAAGTTGAAAGATTCAAAGTTCATTAAGATCGATTTAAGGTGTCATTCATGGTTTTGATGTTGTAATGTGTGATTTGAGGCCTCAAATAAGTCCATGTAATATTATGGGACTTGTTGGTATGTTTGGATAAGGTCTTGAGGGGTCGGGTGAGTTTCGAATAGGTTTGGGTTGTGTTGTGTTTGTTTTTTTAAGTTTCGACGTCGTTTCTTCAAGCATAAATGGTACCACATTAAGCAAATGAACTACAATTTCTGTTGTGATTGAATCATTAGATCTATATCAGAATTTTGGAACCGTAGCAACTGGAATCATCAAGTTTCACCATTGTATGAGGAATTTATGGTCATTTTAATAAGAATAGGGCTGCTAATTTTTTTCAGAGTAATTACGAAATTGACATGGAATTCGCATTTAAAAATCTTACTATTTTCAAATAATAAAACCAACATATCTCCTTCCTTATAATGTCAAATGGAGTGATTCAAAAGCCTAAATTGACTGGAATTTCACAAGGAATTCATTGAAGGCATGAAATGAAAATTTTGGGATTTTTTGGAGCAAGAATTGGGATAGAATATTTGGGTAGAAATATTTAATATTGAGGGTTTTTCATTTGGACATATTTGGAGCTATGGAGCTTGGATTGAGATGAATTTTTTGAAGCAATTTTCACCATATGGACTGGGCTAAGTATTAACTAATTGATTTTGATTATATTTCTTGAATCTATCCTTATCTGTGGCATTTGATTGATGATTTCAAAAGAGAAATTGGGGAGTTTTATCAAAATAATTATAAAGTGAAATATTGAGTTTTGAACATCGATTCGGAGTTGGGTTTGAGTGAAACTAATATGGTTAGACTCGTAATTGAATGGGTTATCAGATTTTATAAGTTTCATCAGATTTCAAGGTGCAAGCCCAGGTTTGACTTTTTTTTACTTTAGGCTTTTGATTAAAGATTCCACTTTTATCAATTGAGTTTGTTTCCTTTGGCATTATTTGATATTCTTGAGTTTCTTTTGGCTAGTATCAAGTCGTTCGGAAGTTGGTATGCACGAGCTGGCATTTTTGGAGTATCGTTTGGCTTGCTCGGTATTTGATTTGGCATGTTCGAGGTAAGTAATACTTCTAAAATTTGTGCTGAGGGTATGAACCCCTGCATATATGCGATATATGTTTGGATTTGAGGTGATGCACATGATAGGTAACAGGCATGTGGGCGTGAACCATATGGATTCTGACTAAATTATTTCTATGGTAATGTGTAGTTACTTAATCTTATTTGTATCTAGAAATATCTACGTGCTAGAGTAATTGAGCTGTAATCCATGTTAGAAATATGCCTAGGCTATATGCTTATTCTGTTGGGACGAAATAAGGTCATTCAACTGTTGAGTTATTTTCTTATATTGCAATTACATACATAGTCATACGTATTCATTTGCATATCATATCTAAGTCTTTGTTACCATTTATTGATGCACCATATCATTATCATTGAGCTGATTTTCATGACATTGTGAGCCCGAGAAACTGGAGAGATCAGGTTGCACGCTGCATCAGGTATTATTGATTCATGATGGGAACGGGCTGCACGCTGCATCATGTTTTATTGATTCATGCCATGATTGGATAAAAATAGCGCTTGGGCTGCTTTGCCCCTCTAGAGTCTGCGCGCCCTCAGTGAGAGTAGCTACCTACTGAGTGTGAGTGCCAAGAGCGAGTTCCTAGTGATTGGGAGGATTGAGTGATTGGGAGGATCGAGTAAATTGATACTCGGAGGATATGCATATAGTATTATCACTTAGTTTCATTACATTCGACATGAACACTTGACATACTTTCATAAAGATGCATTTTTTTGCATGTTGTACTATAATGCGTCATTCATGACTTCACATACACATTGACATGTAGGCATAGAGATATATTTTTCTTCATTCCATTTGAAAATAAAACTTTTACTTGATAAAGGCTTTGGAAAAAATCACAATTTTACAAACTTATTCATATTTTGGTGATTTCGGTAAAAGATTTAGGGTTCTCACTGATATACTACCTATTTTTCATAACTGTGAACGAGCAAAGCATTCTATTTTTGAGTTATTACTTGTACTACTTTAGTTATATTGTTATATGTTGTTACTGGTGGTTGGTGTTGGAATTTGACCTTTGTCCAAGCTCGTAACTACTTTCAACCTAAGGTTAGGTTTATTACTTATTGAGTACATGGGGTCGGTTATACTTATACTACACACCTGCACCTTGCGTGTAGATTTTGGATGCTGATGTTGCTGTACGCGGCAGGAGCTGGATTTGAAGATGTACTTGTGTTTCGCTCATAGCTGCCTCTTGATCTTGGTAGCCTTAAAATTTATTCATGTATATTTCAAACAGATGATATATTTTATTGTATATCAGCTTTGTAAATTCAAAATCTTAGAAGCTCATGATTTGTATTACCAGTCCTTAGGAATTCTTTGTATAAAATTTTAGTTATATCATTATTATTTCTCTCACTAAATCTCATTTGAATGGGATTATTATTACCTAGCAAGTCGGGTTGTGTGTCATCACAACTAGTTGGATTTGGGGTTGTGATACGTTTGTATCAAAGCTCGGGGTTCATAAGTTCTACGAGTCATGAGAAAATGTCTAGTAGTGTCTTGCGAATTGATATGATGATGTCCGTACCTATCTTTGAGAGGCTATAGGGCGTTTAGGATAAACTTCCAATATTTGTTTCTTTATCGTGTGGTATTGATTTAGCTTGAAGAGTATCTCTTTGAATTCTTCAATTCACTCGTATGCGCATGTAAGCGCTCGGTATCAATTTTACGTAGATGGGTTGTGGATTCCATGGATGAGGTACGAGATATATTTTCTGTGTTTTGGTGATGGGCTAGTATGGAGAACTTGAGGCCCAGTTTGTACCGTAACTTAGGCTCAGTAGTTCAGTTATGTAAGCATGTGCTTTTGGACTTCTATGTCTAGTAGCGTCCCTATGAGCGGGACTGATGGTTTGATGAGTGGTTGGATGGCTATATAATGAGTAGGATGTGATTGCGGGATGTGTTCAGATGGTTTAAATGTAACGGGAAGAGTTTCCTTGAGATGTCAAAAGGACTATTGGATGCTTGATGTGTCATTCAGTCTTGAGTTATGAAGCTTTTTGAGAGATTCTTCCATGTTATTTTACTTGTGAAATGAAGTAGATTTTCATGTCTTATTGATGAGTTCAAACTCAAGAAGATTAAGCGATTCCATAATAGTTTTAGCTATGAAAGAGGTATAGAGAGATGTCAGTTTGAGGCTAAGCATGTGGGTTATCACCTGCGGGGTAATCTATGGATGTATGATCCTTAGGATGTTGTGTGGAGGATTTCTTTTATACCGTTAGGTTATAGGTGTTGCAATTTGAGTTTGGATTGCTTGAGAAAGTTGACCCGACAGCCACGAGGATGAATGTGAGCTTATCAGATGATTTGAGGTATTATATAGTTTGTGTACATGAGCTTATGAAGGATTTAGTTAAATTTCAGTGCGAGATTATAGCAATGATAGAGTATGGTACTATGAGTAATCGAATTTTTTGTTTTGTGGCTTTGAGAAAAGGGGGAACCTGTTATCGACGATGTGATTGCATGGTTATTTATACGTTTCTGTGTAAGGCATACTTGTGAATCAGTTATAACTTGAAGAGGTTGAGATCTAGGATGAATCGAGTAAGGAGACTTTGGGATACGGGATATATTACACTTTATGAGTATATAGAAATCACAGAATGATCTGAGTTTGTTATTCATGACAGATATAGTGTGCATGGAGTATGATTCACTCGGTTTCTTAGAAGTGTGGATGACTTCTTTGGTGTTGCCATGCTAATGGGGCACATATTGTTCGGCCTGTGTGGGTGGTGCAATTGAGATTTGAGCAGAGTGGTTGGCTCTCTAGAAGGTTCCAATAGATTCAATATTCATATGTAGCAATTGATGAGAATTTTGGATTGGTATATATCTAGAATCTGAGATTTGCATTGGATGGTATCGAGACTCATCATTATGGATTCTACATTTCAGTATTAGGAAGGTGATGGAAACAACTTTAGATTCATATAAGGTCTCTTCAGAGTGGTTGTCTCGATTGTTGTAGTTTGGGTGGTTACGGGAGAATACAACGGCTTATGGGCCTTAGGGCATAGTGTTTTTATACTAGGGTCTCGTATGGTGAGTTTTGTTGAGGATCGTGGTATTATTGCCAGGATATGTATTAAATTGAAGGCGATTCAGAAGAAACTTGGAGAATTATGAAAGCTTGATAGTAGGTTGGATCAACTCAATAATGGATATGATCGGTTCTTTGGGTACTTATGATGTGGTGAGCCTATATAGGTGCTTTGTAGCACTGCTCTTGGGTTTTGGCGACTTGTATCGCTTGGTTAAATTAGAGGTATTCGGTTTTGATATCTTGGTTATGTGTAAATGGATTCCAAAGTGTTCTCGATGATTTCTACCGTGGTTCGAGGTAGATATTTTCTACTGGCATAAGGAGCATGTTGCGTATTACGGCTTTCTCCCGGATGAGATCAAATGGATAGGTTTTGATTGATCAGGTATGTATTCAGCTGGTGCCTCACGGTTGATTATGAGATTCTCATACTTTTCCTATGATGACATGACAAATGCGGTGTGTTTTATGGGATTGGTATTTGCATGTGCAAGGTCACTATTTAATTTTAGAGGGAAGGTCATGAATTCTTAGGAAACATGGATAGTTTCAAATGACTTGATGAATTATATTACTACTGTTATTGCTAGAGAACAGTGTACATCCTAAAGTCGCACTGTGTTTTAACTTACGGATGCTTCGTTGGAATTATGGTACTCGTTGGGTTGATCAACTGTTGATATTCAGATTTTTACTGTGTGGCACTAAAGGACCATAGAATTAATCCTCACGGGAGGATCGTATATGAGATATGTGTTATATATTCGGGCGGTGGAGTTGGGCTTAGATATGGTGATTCATATGTTTTATGGATTGGGAGACTGGGATTCCTCAAGAGCAGACTGTTTCATAGTTGTGGATTTTGAAAATGTGTCCAAATCTAGCTAAATGATAGTATATGTTGTAGTTAGGTCATTATGGACTTTTGGATGGTTAATAATCTATTTGTGGATGACCGGGGTTGATTTGGGGGCTCATTGGTAGGCCTAATAAGGATGTGTAATCCATACCATGTCAGATTGGTTGACTACGTACTGCTTTGTTGAGGGTTGTGCCATTCGGTTAGAATGGATCTCATTCATATCTACTATCTTCTATGTGTTCCTCTTCTATTCTACGAGGGGTGGATTGTTGGTTATATGCACCTGCGATGTGGATCTATTTGTTCATTGTAATAGAATTTGAGTGAGATGTTTATTGGGGTGTTGAATGGCTGATTGCACCTTGGTTATGGTCCTTTTGGGTTTATGGTATTGTGTTATTTTCTCCTTAGTGGTTATGGTCATGCACCTTGGGTACTTGATGTCGAATTGCACGTGGTTGTTTATTTTGAGCATTATGACTTGAGGTTTTTCATGTGGACCAGTGTTTGGATGGGGTCACACATTGCAATGGAGTTATGTTGGTATAAGATCATGTGTTAGATTCGTGTGTTTTAGCTCTACGGTGTGTGATGATCTCTTAGCAGTGCGTTGTGGTGATACTTATTAAGCTTGTGGGATAGTTCTCTCGTTTGAGTCATTTTCTATGATTGAGTATATTTGGATTGTTGCGTACTGGTGCACGGATTGCATGGTTTGTGGCTCTAGGTTGAATTGGTGTGGCATGTCAGTAGGGCAGTTGTATTTAATAAGATGAGGTCATCAGACCTAGAATGGGTGCTATCGGATTTGATTGCGGTATTTTTGGAAGGATAATGTCACTAATCGGCTTAGAAATTGCAATAGTTCTTATAAAAGCAGAAGGCGCTCCATAACTTTTTATTTGATAAGTGGTTATGAGTTGCTACATGTTTCTTTCATCATTGACAGTGTATTTAAAAATGGGGTTTTGTGTGATATGCGGTTTATTATTGGTACCGGGTTTGTTTTGAGCAATTATTGTTGCCAGAAATTTAGCGTTATAGGTATTTGTATTATATGGTATATCATGTGATTGTGTCTTGGGTTAACTTTATGTCTTGATGCAACTTGTTCTGACTTATACAGTATTAGGTGTGAGATTCGAGTATTGTAAGGAATTCCAGATGTGGAAATTGGATTCTAAGGTATACGGTCAAAGGTTAAGTAATAATTTTCAGCTATGTTGTGTTATTGGTCCTATACGGAATAGGGTGATGCAGGAACTCCCCCTGGTATATGCATGGTAAGATTTCACGGTGGTTTGGCGACTTAGGAACAACTCTTGGCACGTTCAAGGATAAATATATGTTTAAGTGGGGGAGAATGACGACTTGACCGATTGTTTTGAGCATTTGCATTCCGTTCAGCCATTTGAAGTGTTGAGTAGGTTTATATAATATATTTTGACTTGTGTGAATCGTCGATTTTAGTTTTCAGGTATTTTAGAACTAGTTCGGAAGGATAAATTTCATGTTTGAAGCTTTAAGTTGGAAGAGTTAACCAAGTTTGACTTTTTAATATTCGACCTCGGATCAGAGTTTTATTGATTCCGTTAGGTCTGGATTGTAATTTTTGACATGGGCATATGCCCAGAATTTCATTTGGATATTTCCATAAGGTTTCAGCACTAATTGGCGAAAGTTGTAAATTTGAAGGTTTGGAAAGTTCATAAGTTTGAATGGAAGTTGACGTTGATGATATAAGGTTCGGATTGTCGGTCCGGGAATTTGAATAGCTTCATTATTTCATTTGGGAATTATATGCAAAATCTGATCCTATTTCGTGTTGATTTGATATGTTTTGGCACGAGTTTTGAAAGTTGAACGATTCAAAGTTCAGTAAGTTTAATTGGAGGTGTGATTCATGATTTTAATGTTGTAATGTGTGATTTAAGGCCTCGACTAAGTCCATGTTATGGTACGAGACTTTTTGGTATGTTCGGACGGGGTCTTGAGGGGTTCGGGTGAGTTTCGGATAGGTTTGGGTTGTGTTACGCTAGTTTTTTATGTTTCGACGTCGTTTCTTCACGCATAAATGATACCATATTAAGAAATAAGCTCCAATTTTTGTTTTGATTGAAGCATTGGATCAGTATCATAATTTTGGAGTGTTAGAAACTAGATTTATCAAGTTTCGACATCGTATGAGAAATTTACGATTATTTTACTAAGAATTGGGTTTCTCAATTTTTTAATATTAATTACGAAATTGCACCAAATTCGTATTTCAAATCTGTATTATTTTCAAATATTAAAACCAACATATCTCCTTCATTATAAGGTCAGTTAGAGTGATTCAAAAGCATAAATTAACTGAAATTTTACAAGGAATCAATTGGTGGTATCAAAAGTAAGTTTTGGGATCATTTCACATAAGAAACGGGGCAGAACAGCTGGGCAGAAACATTAAATATCGAGGGTTTTTCATTTGGTCATACTTGGAGCTATGGAGCTCGGATTGAGATGATATATGAAGCGATTTTCACCATATGGACTAGGGTAAGTGTTTCAACTCGGTTTTGTTTAGAGTTCATGCATCTATCCTCGTTTTGGCCTTTGGTTGTTGATTTCAAAAGAAACATTGGAGGGTTTTGTCTAAAATTTCATAAAATGCGTTTTTGAGTTTTGAATATCGATTCAGAGTGAGATTTGAGTGAAACTAGTATGGTTGGACTTATCATTGAATGGGTTATCGGATTATATGAGTTTTGTCGAATTCCGAGGTGCGAGCCTAGGTTTTACTTTTTGGTTGACTTTGGGCATTTGATTAAAGATTCAACCTTTATCAATTGAGTTTTTTCCCTTTGGCATTATTTGATATTTTTGAGTTGCTTTTTGCTAGACTCAAGCTGTTCAGAGGCCAGTACGTGTGAGATGGAATTTTTGAAGTATATTTTGGCTTGTTTGGTATTGTATTTGGCTTGTTCAGGGTAAGTAACACTTCTTCACTTGGTGCTAAGAGTATCAACCTCTGAATATACATGATATGTGTTTGGTGTTCAGGTGATGCACATGCTAGGTGATGGGTGTGTGGGCATGCATCTTGTGAATTGTAACTCGGTTATTTCTGGGGTATTGTCTATGTACTTAATCTTACTTGTATCTATGAAATATCTATGTGCTATAGTAATTAAGCTGTAATCCATGTTAAAAATCATGTCTAGGCTATATGCTTATCCTGTTGGGACCTACTGAGGTCATTTCTGTTATTGAGTTATTTTCTTACATTGCAATTACATACTCATTCATATGCATTCATTTGCATATCATATCTCAATATATATATTACCGTTTATTGATACATCATATCATTATCTTTGGGCTGATTTTTATGACATTGTGAGCTCGAGAGACTATAGATATTGATAATTGAGTGAGACCGAGGGCCTGATTGTGAGGATATTGATAGGATCAGGCTGCACGCCGCAACATGTATTATTGATTCATCATGAGTTCAGGTTGTATGATGTAGAAAGTATTATTGTTTTATGCCATGATTGGCTTATCATAACATGTGGACTGGATCTCCCCCTCCAAAGTCAATACACCTAAAGTAAGTGTAGGTACCTACTGAGTGCGAGTGCGAGTGCCGGGAGCGAGTGCCAAGTCATTGGGAGGAATGAGTGACTGTGAGGACTGAGTGATTGGGAGGACTGAGTGACTGGGAGGACTTAGTGAGTTGATACTCTGAGTGTATGCATATGGTTTTATCATTGAGTTGCATTGCATTCGACATGCATACTTGATATACATGCATATAGATGCATTTTTCCTCATGTTGTACGATACTGCGTCATTCATGACTACACATACACATTGACATGCAGGTGTAGATATGTATTTTTGCTCATACATTTACCTATTTAAAGCTTTGGAAAAATCACAGTTTTACAAACTTACTTATATTTTGGTGATTTCTGTGAAAGATTTGGGGTTCTCACTAATATATTTGAAAACCATGACTATTTTCCAGCATTGTGAACGAGTTGAGCATTTTGTTTTTGAGTTATTACTTGTATTGCTTTAGTTATATTGTTATAAGTTGTTATTGTCTATTGGTGTTGGACTCTGACCTTTGTCCAAGCTCGTCACTACTTTCAACCTAAGGTTAAGTTTGTTACTTATTGAGTACGTAGGGTCGATTGTACTCCTACTAAACTTCTACACCTTGTGTATAGATATTGGATATTGATGTTGTTGTGTGTGGCGGGAGCTGGATTTGAAGATTTACCTGCATTCCGGTAATAGCTGTTTCTTGATCTTGGTAGATTTAGAAATTTAATATATATATATATATATGTGTGTGTGTGTGTGTGTGTGTGTGTGTGTCAAACAGAAAATGTTTTATTCATACCAGCTTTGTAAATTCTAAATCTTATAAGCTCATGATTTGTACTACCAATCATTGGGATTGCTTTGTGTAAAAGTTCTGTTATATTATCATCATTTCTCTCAATAAATCTAATTTGAATTATTGTTAAATTGGCTTACCTAGAGAGTCGGGTTAGGTACCATCATGACTAGCTGGATTTTGGGCCGTGAAAATTACCTATCCTAATGTTAGATCCTTCAGCACACCGATTTCGCAAAGGCACGAGACTGTCACGGCCCCAATTTTCCACTTTAGGATGTCGTGATTTCACCTAGTCTCAAAGACTAGGTAACCCTAATATTTAATTATAACTTAACAGAATTAACCAAATTAATACACTAAAATAAAATCGATAAACTCACATAACTTCCAAAAATAGAACATCAACAACATAATTTCCAAAACTGGTAGAACTCAATCATAAGCTCTACAAAAAATTCTAAAACCTCTGCTACTTTGATAAAGTAAATAATAATAATAAGATGATAACAAAGGTGATTCTGAGGCCTGCGGACGTCGAGCAGGTATACCTTGAAGTTACTGGAAAATAGCTAATCAATCAATCACTAGCATCCAACACAGGCATATATGCCTGGATCTTTACAAAAAATATGCAAAAGCGTTGTATGAGCACACCACAATGGTACCCAGTAAATATAAGCCTAAACTCGGTAGAGCTGATGAGACTAGGTTAAGATACCTATGAGGACAAGATAAATAAAACAATAATAAAATAATGAGAAATAATAGAAAGCGGAGAAATGAGTGGTAACAAAGAAGTTTTGTAAACGCAAAAATGCAACATGAAGGAAACAAATACTGAGAACCACAAATAATCGAATAAGAACAAACCTGGTAAGACATTGAAGAATAAAAGAAACAAGAATTGTTCAACCGATAAATCTTTTCAATATGAAATGTACAACAAGAATTAGGGGTGTTCATAAAAATTCGAAAAATCGAACCAAATCGAAAACCAAACCAAACCGACCAAAAAACCGATACTTTTTTGGTTTGCTTTGGTTTTGGTTTTGAATTTTAAAAACCGATAAAATTTGGTTTGGTTTTGGTTTTAATCAGAAAAAAACCGAACCAAACCGACTGTAGGAGTATCTATTTCAAATTTATTATTACACCTACATATATGTATATTTTTATACAAAGTTTAAAAAATTAAATGGTAAATATTAATAGTTTGTACTTTTAGTATAATTATATACCTTTACGTTCTAGTTTGATTGGTAGTTTTCTTTTGCTAAGTGTAAGAATCCATTTAGTGTTAAAAATAATGTATTTTTAATTGAGTCCTTAAATTATTCATCACTATTTTGTTCAATTCTTAAATTATTCATCACTATTTTGTTAATTATCATCAATATATCTTGATAAATAAAAGATTTCTCAACGAGTGTTGTGTCAAAAATGTGGTCTCCGGAATATGTGTTTGGTAGTGTATGTGTTATATTTAAGAAAAAAGCGACAAATAATCGAAAAAACCAAAAAAATGACATAAACCGAATTGAGACAAAAACAGACTTAGTTGGTTTGGTTTGGTTCTAATATTTGAAAAACCGACTTACTTGGTTTGGTTTCTTTTAGGTAAAAATCGATCCAAACCGAACCATGAACACCCCTAATAAGAATCACAACTGAGGTACCGCTTCATATTCACATTTCATAATTTTAATCACAATCTTTCCTTATATCACTGTGTAAGCCTTACATTTAATTTTAAAAATCATTTTTTTTCGAAATAACTACACACGTTTTAGCCCACATTATTTCAGCGCACTGCTTCAAGTTGTTCCCCTACTAGCAACATGCATAATCAAGCCCTCTTTATCTCATCAGATGCATATCAACCCCTCGGCTTATACTACCATATGCGTACCAATACCACAAATCAATTACACCTCGCATCACAAGTGGCGATATGTCACAACTTGCCAAAAAGTCAACAATACCAATATTTTCACAACAAATAGCTCATGGCTTAATTACAATGTATACAATAATCTCAATAACAATAAGATGAGAGGAATATTCAACAAGGAAAGATATATCAACAATTGACAATTTCACCTAAATATGATAACGACTTTTACAACTTCAATACCAATAACTCAACAAGAAGATATTCCACGAAATAACAACCTCAAGTAAGAGTAATTTAACATAAAAGAAGTAACAAGGCAATAAAAAAAATTCAAATAAAACATATCATAGCAAATATAATAAGTAAAAGGTAGAACAAGTGTTACAACATCAAATAAAGTATGCAAGAGTATATTCACAAATGTAAGAGTAAATTAACAATGAAGATGTGGCATGTTATAACAATTCAATTAAATGTATAAAAAGAGTCTAAATAGCCTAAACCGGTCAAATACCATATGTAGCTCATGTACCCACTCGTCACCTTATGTACACGGCTTTCACGTGATACAAATAGCACAATAACCCCAAATCCTAAGGGTAATCCACCCTTACGAAGTTAATCAAAATACTTACCTCAAATATGTTAAATCAACCCACTAGTATGTCTTTCCCACAAGTATCAAACTTCGCACGGCTCAAATCTAGCCAAAATAACTTAATACCATAAATACAACCATAAGAAATGATTCTGGATAATAAAGTTGCAATCTTTAAAGAAACTAAAAAAGTCGACTCAAAAAGTCTAGCATGGGCTGCACCTCAGAAGCAGACCAAACTTACAAAATTCTAACACCCATTTAATAACTAGTCCAACTCTATCAAAGTATCTAATTCCGACCTCAAATCAACCTTCAAATCCCAATTTATATTTTAAGAAAGTCGTTACAGAATCCCAAATTTGTCCTACTCAAAACACAAATAAAATGTTGAAAAAAATGCTGGAATCATAAATAATAAGCAAATTCGAGTTAAAAACACTTGCCCTGATCAAATTGTTGAAAATTCCCTCCAAAATTGCCCAAAACCGAGCTCTCTATGTTGAAATGTTAAAAATGAAATAAAACCGTTGACTCTAAACTTTTCTGCCCAATTATTCCACTTATGCAGACATTTGATTGCTTCTGCAACTCCACATATACGGAAAAACCATCGCAGATGTGGTTTCCACTTAAGCCTAGAAGAATCACTTCTGCGGACATATATGTGCACTTGTGTGTCAGCTTCAATGAAGATCCCACCGCACCTGTAGTCCCACGCGAAAGCACAGATTTTGCTTCTGTGGAGCCTTCCCCGCTTCTGTCTTTATGCATCTGCGCACCTATTCCTGCACCTACACATCCAGTCAGCCAAGTCCACTTTTGTGATCTGCTATCCGCACTTGCGACTCAGCACCTACGGCCAAGCCCACCGCAGGTGCGATGACACTAGAAACTCAGTTGCTCAACAACACTATTCCTTAGTCCAAAGTGAACGTGAAATCAATCTGAATCACACCCAGGGCACCCGACCCATCCAAGCATAGCGTCAAGTCCCAAAACACATAAAGAATCCAACTTGAGGTCTAAAATCACATCGAACAATGCCAAAACCACGAATCTCACATCGATACAAGCCTAGTAGACTTTCAACTTCTAAAACTATTTTCGAATCATATCAAAACAACTCCTAACGACTTCAAATTTAGCACATAAGTTATAAATAATATAATAGACCTATTCTAACTTCTAGAATCAAAATCCGACCCTGATACAGTCCAAATACATAAATAACAGTACAAGAATGTAGACATGCTTTTAAGTTCAACAGTTTAAGCTCAAAATAAATAAAAGTATGCCAAGTGTGACTGAAATGAGGAACGATACATCTCTATTTCTACATGTCAATTATATATGCCAACTGTAATGCAACGCAGTAATAAAATTATATGCATAAATATCAATTCATTGAGTCTTCCCAATCTCTCAATCTTCATACTCACTCAGTCCTTACAGTCACTCAATCCTCACAGCCACTCAAAACTTGCATTAGGAACTCATACTCGACACTCGTACTCAGTAGGTGCATGCGCTCATTGCTAATAATTCAAGCTCCGGAGGGGTTGATCCTGCCCAAGCGCTAAAATAAGCCAATCATGGAAAGAATCAATAAGGCATGTTACAGTGTGCAGCCCGATCCTAATAACTAGGGATTCTAGTGCTTTTTACACTCATTTTTACTTGAGTTTTAATTGGAAATGTATACAAATAGCCCCAAAGCTTACATGTTTTGCTTGTTTGCAAGGTTTGGCCAAAAACATGACAAGTAGTCAAAACCAGCTCAAAAATAAATGAAACCTGCACAAGCACCAAGAAAAAGTCAAAGCACAACTGCAACAGACCCACTGCGGCCACAATCCATTTAGTGCGATCCACAGTGGAGATTCAGAGAAGTGTAGATTTTGGAAACTCAAGCATTGCGGCTGCAAGCCATTTTGTGCGGAACGCAGTAGTCTCGTCGCGGCCGCAAACCATTTTATGCGGTCTGCAGTGGCCAAATTCAGAGACCCAAAAAGTCAAGCTAAATAGCCTCACGGCAGCTGTGGCACATATTTCGCGGTCTGCAATCCCTCCGTATGGGTATTTTTGTCCAGAAGATTTAGCCTTGTACAAATACTACTTTTTCATATTTTTAGGGTATCTAACTTTTAGCTGAGTACGTGAACGACAGTTCTTGACTATTTTGAGTAATTTTATAGTGGGTTTATCATTGAATCTTCAATTATTAGCTAATAATCAAATTATATAGGTTATTTTTCATTTATTTATTAGTTTTCTTCCATTATTATGAGCAGCTAGACCCATTAGCAAGGGTTGTGGCTCAACCCTAGTGTGGGTTTTTGATGGGTCTTGAGTTTTAAGGCTTAAATATTTATGGTTGTTTGATATTTGGACTAATTTGTGTTTTCCATGTTAAATTAATGGTTGCAAACACTAATTTGTACCTTTTTGACTTAGGCTCTTCTTGAGAAAGAGAGCTTGAGTCTAGGAAAATTAGTCCAACAAGGAATTGGGGCGTATTCAAGAGATTGATAGCCCCAATTAAAGGGTTAAACCTAGAGACAGTAATAGCCGACTTGAACCTATATTGCTTGCACAATTTCGATACCCAATTGGTCTTGAGGAAGTCAATTAGGGCAAAATCACTCAAACTACCGAGAGGTATAGAGTGAGTAGTTCCATTCATTGGTTATATCTTAATCCCTAACATAACAACTTTGCCTTAGAATTTAGATCTCGTCAAGTATTCACCTAGGAGAGAGTCACTTCCCTAGTGCCTTTTTAACCATTTAGAAAACCTTATAAGCATTTTACTCTTAGCTTAATTTAGCATCTTAATAGTATACAAATTAGAAGTAACAACTGATCAACTAAGATTGGAAGTGCAATTAAGAACACTACGCGTTGCTAATTTTGGATAGGAATCCAGATCTTAACCAATTTTAGCTCCATGTGGATTCAATCCCGACCATCTCGGGTAAAAGTTGCTTCGACCACTCTTGCCACTTTGTAATTGTATAGGGTTGAAACTGATCACTTTTTGGCGTTGTTGTTGGGGAAGCTAATAGTTTTGGCTATCTAAACAAATAGCTTTGTGCATTGTTTTTCTTTCCTTCTGTGCTACTAATTTTTTAGCGTCACGAATTTGGGTACAAAATGGCAGCAAACAACGCAGCTGTTGGAGATCTTCCGCAGGGGGAAGAGGTAGATGATAATAATGATGACAAGGTTCATATAGTACCTCAAGCTCAAAGGAGAGGTCGCCAGGCCAATGATAATGTTCCATACCCTTTCCCGGTGGAAGATCTCCAAAAAAGGCCCCTCGGGTACTTCCCAACCAAAGATATGCTAGTGCAATTGTCCTTCCCCGGATCCAGGCAGGCAATTTTCAAATTACCAAAATAATGCTGACCTTGTTGGAGCAGTGAGGGTATTTCATGGGTGCTCCCGATCAAAATGCTTACATGCGCCTTAAAGGTTTTGATTCTACATGTTGGGGGAGCAAGCAAACGAACATGTCCGAGGATACCTTGCGGTTGAGATTATTCCCTTTCTCTCTTCGAGGGAAGGCATTAGATTGGCTGGAGAGACTCCCCAACCACTCCATCCATACATGGGATGAGTTTGAGGACAAATTCATTGCAAATGTTTTCTCACCGGGTCACATGGAAACCATAAGGGATGAAATCTTAGCCTTGAAATAGGAGCCCGACGATCAACTACATGAAATATGGGAGCAATAGCGGACCATGGTGAAGGATTGCCCAAACAATGATATGACTGAGGCAATGGTATAACATATATTCTACTGAGGAATTAACACAACAAATCAGTGTATAGTGAACTAACTGGCTGGGCGCAACTTCACTAACACGTTGTATGATAAAGCTTGTGAGATATTGGATGAGATGGCGGACACTTCTTCCACTTGGCAAAGTAGAGCAAATGTGCCACGGGGTGATCCCATGGTCATTCACTTGCACAAAGAGCTCCATGATAATGGGCAGACAATTGCAGAACTGACACCAACTATGAACCAACTAGCAAAGGCACAGTTACAACAGGTTTAAGCTCCACGACAAGTGAATGCTATGAAGGGCGTCAACATGGTAGTGAATAACCAATGGAATTCAGATCAATACAACCAAGATAGTTGTGAGTTTCAAGATGATGGGTATGAAGAACATAATAAAGAAGTGCAATACGTGAACAACTATCAATGCCAAATGGGAAATTATTCGAACCAACAACAATGGAGGACACAAGACAATTGGGGAAATCAACAGCAAGAGAACAATAATTAGAGGAACAACAACCAAAATACTAATTGGTCCAACCAAAACAATAGTCAGAACAATCAAGGTAACTGGGGTGACAACCACAACAACTAGGGTGGAAATAACAATCGGGGCGGATGGAATAACAACAATTAAGGAAATTGGGGGCAAGGTTTTCAAAGGACCCCAATGTATCAACAACCCGACAATCCAGCCTCATTGCCATCTCAATGTCCTAGTTCATCGAACCAAGAAAATAGGAGAATTGAAATGATGTTTGAATAGATGATAAAAAAGAATGTTGACTCGGATGCTCAGTTGGCTTCCCACAATACTTCAATAAAGAACTTGGAAGTTCAATTAGGCCAAATCTCACAATCCTTGAACATTTACCCTAATAAGGCTCTACCTAGTAATACGGTAGTCAACCCAAAGGGTGGGAACAATTCCGGGCATGTAATGGTGGTAACTACAAGGAGTGGATGAGGCGCTGATATGAATTCCTCCAATAAGCAAGCAATTTTGAGTGATGAAGTTGAGTTGTAAGAGAGTGAGATCCCTTTGGTGGTTGAGAATGTCATTGAGGAGAACTTGAATGAAGAACTGAGGATTGATTTCCAAGATAACGAGGTGGAAACATAGAATGATGTGAACCCGTCTAGGGAACACATAATAGACATGTTGGAAATGATTGTGCCTAAATCCAAGGAACCTTTTTCAAGGCCATCTCCACCTTATCCTCAAAGATAGCAAAGCAGAAAATTGAGAATTAGTTTAAAAAGTTCATTGACATGATGAAGAGCTTATCCATTAATGTACCTTTGGTGGAGGCTCTAGAACAAATGTTGGGTTATGCTAAACTCATGAAATACTTGGTGACGAAGAAAAGATCCATGGATTATGAAACTATCAAGATGACCCACCAAGTGAGTGCAATAGTGCATTCAATGGGTCCAAAGTTAGAAATAGTGTTTTCACCATTCCTTGCACCATTGGGAGTGTAGAATTTGCTAAAGTTCTATGTGATTTGGAGGCAAGTATCAACTTGATGCCCTATTTAGTTTTCAAGACTTCGGGTATTGGGCATCTGAGGCCGACTTCCATGAGATTGCAAATGGAGGATAGATCAATGAAGAGACCATTGGGTATTATTGATGATGTTCTTGTCCGGGTAGAAACATTTATCTTGCCAACTGATTTTGTGATTCTCTATTGCGAGGTCAATTTTGAGGTGCCTATAATCTTGGGAAAACCTTTCCTTGCAACTGGGAAGGCCTTAGTTGATGTGGAAGTATGGGAACTCACTTTCTGAGTGGGTGATGAAAAAGTGGTCTTTCATGTGTGTAAGTCAATGAAGCAGCCCAATTGTACTGAAGTATGCTCATTTGTGGATCTTTTCATGACAGTGATAATTGATGATACTAGTGCAATGATCAATGTGGAGGACCTCTAGAGGCATTTTTGTTGAATCTTGATGTAAATAAGGATGAAGACTATGTGGAGTGTGTCTATGCTTTACATGGAATGAGCTCCTACTCTTATGAGCCTCGGAAGCTACCTTTGGATCTTGAGAATAGATAAACTCCACCAACAAAGCCCTCAATCTAGGAACCTCCGGTGTTAAAGTTGAAGTCGTTGCCTCCACACCTCAGGTATGAATTCTTAGGCCCTAGTTCTACTTTGTCAGTTATTCTTTCCTCATGTCTTAGTGATATGAAGGTAGATGCCACATTGGCAGTGCTCCAAAAGCGGAAGAAGGCAATTGGATGGACTTTAGCTTATATTCAGGGAAAAGGCACCAACTTTTGTATGCACAATATTATTATTGAAGATGATGCAAAGCCGTCCTTGGAACATCAAAGGAGGTTGAGCGAGGCAACGCAAGAAATTGTGAAAAAGGAGGTGATCAAGTGGCTGGATGTTGGTGTTGTGTACCCCATCTCCAATAGCTATTGACTTCGACAGTTCAATGTGTGACAAAGAAGGGTGGTATTACCATGGTGAAAAATGAACTCATTCCCACAAAGACAGTCACTGGATGGAGGGTGTGCACGGATTAGCACATGTTGAATAAGGTGACCCGTAAAGATCACTTTCCATTGCCTTTTCTTGATCAGATACTAGACACACTAGCGGGTTGTGTCTTTTATTGTTTCTTGGATGGGTATTTTGGATCAGAAAGGTAGTGAAAACCAAGTGGCGAACTACTTGTCCCGCTTGGAGGAGGAGGGGATGCCTCGTGATGGCCTAGAGATTAACGATTCATTTCTCAATGAGCAACTGTGTCACCCCCTTTTTTCCTCGCGGAATCAGGTTTATGAAAATTTGGCATGAGACAACTCTTTACTTTTGGGAAAGGGGTTTGATCCCGGGCAGTGCTCACACCCAGATTTCATAGCCAATATAAAGTAAGTGCAGTGTGGAAAAGAGAGAGGCCAGCTTTTATGTGTTCAAGTTTAGAGGGAACTCAAGGGTCCTAAGGGAAGGCTCACACAAAAGGGGAAGAGCTTAGTGGTCTAAGAGTATATGTGAGAGTGCTTAGCATATACTTAAAAGAGTTGAGATGAAAATAGTTTTGACAATGATTAGATTAAAATAAGTTTGGAAAGTAATAGAAGAGTTCGCCATAGGGAAAAAAAAGAAATAGGAGAATCAGCAACTCAAAACCAAGTCAACATACATAGTCCAAACACAAACAAGGAAAGAAGGAATTGGGAACATACAGGTTTGAAACTACATAAATGGAGAAAACATTTGATACAATAAGTATTTAGAACAACTATGAATCTATTGAACAAATTAGTCATGGTAACAGACATTTAAAACATAGGGAAGAATGCAGCAGGGTTATGTTCAAGACATAAGTTTTGTTGAACAAAATTTGACATACCATTAGAGTCAATAGAATGCACTAGAAGACTAAGTAACTACATGGTTATACCAGTTAAGGGAGGGGTAAGGGACCTAAGTGAACATGCAAGACAAGTGTCAAAAACCTAAGTAAAGTTTGATATGATGATTACACTCAAGGCAAGAATTTAGACATGCTTAATAACATCATATATAGAAACAAATTGAATAACTAGTAACAAGCATGGATGTATAGGCAGGGAAACATAAAGGTTGAGTTTCAAATTTAAAATTAAGACATACCAGTTGAATAAGTAAAGTGCATAAAGTAAAGCAAGTAGAGTTCCACAGTCTAGCCGTGGCTTTCAGCCGGTTGGACAAGCAGTTAGCACAAGTGACAGAGAAAGAAGAGTGAGTTTTAGTATGCGTGTGTGTGTTCTAAACTATTGTCCGTGTTAAGACTGTAGAAGAGAGTCATTTATATAGTAGTTTGAAAATTGGATAAGATAAGGCAAGAATCAATTATTCAGTAATTATAGAACTCAGTATAAAAATTGGTTCGGACCTCCATTTGATTAAGGGAGTCGGTGTAAATGGTAAAGAGCATGTGGCAAGTAAGGAAAGAAACCATACACAGCTAGAGTATAACAAATAAGGAAAGATATCAAAATAGTACCATCATAGAATAGGTAATTGAGACTTGGTTCAAAAAGTTTTCAAACTAAGGAGACAATCAGTTGTAATGCAGACAAGGCAAGGAAGATTAATTGAGGTAAGAAACTAATCAAATTAAGTGGAAAGGTAGGGGTCGAGATTCAGTAGCATAGAGTAAGACCAAATTCATAAAGCAGTGAATAAGGACAAAATTTAGTAGAAAAAATAAGTATCATAGCAAATATGGTAAGGAAATTAGTCAACTTAACATATAGGGTAAAGCGCTTAGGGTTTCTAAAAGAAAATTTTCAATCACCATCGATTAAGGAAACTTGACTCGATCAAAAGGGAGTCATGAATCTACACTTTCAACGTATAAATAGAGGAGGTCCATAGATATAGCAAGAAAGCATATTCGAAGTATAATCAAAGAAAGAAGCAAGAGATGAATAAATAAAGTGAGCATAGTCACACAAAAGCGACATAAGCAAGCTAGGGATTCAGGAAAACATATACGAAGCAGGGTAATTACAGGACTCAAGTAAGCAGGCTAACACGCAGACACGAAGTAAAGAAAGCATGTTAACACTCAGAGAAGCAAAGTAAGGAAAATCATGTTAACATTTATAGAAATAAAGTAAATAAAATCTTTAAAAAGGGGGCTTTTAACAAAGTCAAGTTAAAAGCAATAAGAGCACAAAATCGGTCAAAACAACCAAGGGAAAAGTTTTAATCATAACGAAATAAGTTAGAACATGCATATAAGAACTCGGAAAAACCCTAGTTGTGGAAAGGAATGACTAAAATCGAAATAGTTAGTCAAAATAGGAGATTTTTAGAGGAAATTGCTTAATAATACTCGAATTTATTTAGATCTATAAAGACATGAGAAGGATCGAGCGGTAGCGAACTAGGGTAGAGATAAAGAGAATCGATTAAAAAACTAATGGATTCAAATGAAAAAACAAGAGGAAATCTTTTTTTACAAACGAAAATGGCCAGGGACAGGCCAATAAACGAGTTTCAAATTAGAACAAATTGGCTTTCCTTGAGATCTTCTCAAGCACTCATGAAGTGGAAGAGTCGTGGAGTATATGAGACTAGAGGTGGTCAGAGAAGGCACGAAAACACCATAGGAAGGAGGTTCTCGTCGGTGACGCTGATTAGGGTTACGATGAGTTGAGAGGATATAGGGGTGAGAGAGTTTGAGGGCGGCGGTCTCTAAATTATGAGATTAGGGTTGGGGGTTGGGTGAAATTAAAAAGGAAAGGGTGTGTTTAGACCGTTGATCTGGGAGATCAACGAAGACTAAAAAGGGTAGCTCGGTTCCAGGTTTGGCTATGGGTTAATAGGGTGTTGGGTTAGGCTTTTTAAATGTGAAATTAGGCTACGAATTAGGGTTGATTGGGCGATAACTGAAAGCCAATTTGGCTATAATTTAAATAACTAGTTTTTCTCTATTTGATTAATAAAAAAATAGTAGATAATTTCTGAAAAGGTTACTTAAAATTCTAATATGATTTGGAATAAATAATTAGCAGTTTAAAAATACAGGATCCAATTTTATGTATATACAACATAATTAAAGCTTAAAAGGGCTAATATTACAATTATGTGCAATTTAGATTAGAAATACTACATGTAATTATAAAAATATATAAAAAATACCTTAGTCATATTTTGACATAAATATAGAAATCCAATAGATGTATTATCAAAATAATAATTTTGGAAATAGTTATTGGAGATTTTGGATAAAAAGGGAGAAAATAAATCAATTTAAAAACCTCAAAAATTATGGAAAAATAAATAAAGCTTTGGGCATGCTTATATATGTTATTTTGAATGTATTGTTTTGCATATTTAAAATATATAAGAAAAAATTGGGTGTCAACAGTTGCCCCTTGGGAAGGATGAAAGAGTTCTCGGGTAAAAAACGATGGTCACTTTTGACCGAGCGAAATAGTTCGAGATATTAGGGCCCGCCCTGATTTTTGAGCTGCCTACATATCCCTAGTTTCATAGGAATCATGTCGTATATAGTTCCATATCCATCGGCAGAGTATACTAATGAAGTTATTTAAAGAACGGACGCAACATCTAGGGTTGGGTGAGTGAACGACTTATGCGAATTGTTAGGTTTGATATGGCCTGAGGGAACTGGAGTGGGATTGCTTCTGCTGGGATAACCATTGCTCGCCGTTTCACCTGCAAATAGAAGCAATACAAGCGTATATTCTGCATAAATTTAAACATGATGGAAATTCCTGCTGGACCGTGAATGTTGTCTTCAAACGATGCGGATGATGTCCTTAGACCATAATATCCTGGGCCATGGGTTGTATAATAAGGGATTCGCCAGATCATGACATGATGTTCACGGGCTTTGAGGATGGTGCCTTTGAATAATGATATGCAAATGATTGAAAAAGATCCTCAGGCCATGACATGGTGTTCTCGTGTATGAAGATGGTACCTTCGAACAATGACGCCTTTGGATGAGTTGGCGATATTTCAACCCATGAAGGATGCAATATGTGGCGACATTCTAGCCGTGCAATGTAGTATGTGGCGATCTTTTAGCCATGCAATGCAGTATGGTGTTGAAACACGTTCTCAAGTCGCTAAAACTAAACGTGTGTTCATTTCTGTAGGTTTTGATAAATGACAAACCGACGCGCATGGAACATTGACATATGCCAAAGTCCAAGAACATGAGAAACAAAGAGCAAGATCAAGAATAACAACAAAGTTATAAATGAGTCACTTTATATTGGATCTTGATCCGACAACTTATTCAAGTCTTGGCTTCTCTCGTAAAGTCATTTTCATGCATCGTTGAGTTAAACCAAAATGATTTTCAAACATTTTCATTTTAGCCAAAATGATTTTCAAACATGTTTTTCAAATCTGGACATAAATAATCGATTATGTATTTCTTATAATCGATTATGTTAAGACAGTGTTAACCGAAATTTTCAAGACAGCAATATAATCGATTATGTCTTACTTATAATCGATTATGTTAAGACAGTATAAACCGGAATTTGCAAAACAACAAAATAATCGAATATGTCTTTTCTGATAATCGATTATGTTAAGACAGTGTAAACCGGATTTAACAAAACAGAAAAATAATCGATTATCTTTTTCTTGATAATCAATTATGTCCAGACACTGTATAACTGGATTTTTCAATACAGCAAAATAATCGAGTATGTCTTTTAGGTAATCGATTATGTTAAGACCGTTGCCAAAGTATTTTTTAAACGCTGAAAGATAATCGGTTATGCACAAGGCAAATAATCGATTATGCTAGCATAAAATCAGCGTATGATTTTTAAACGTTATCAGGTAATCGATTATGCCATTTTAATAATCGATTATTTTGCTTAAAATCCGCATATGATTTTTGAAGGATCTGCAGATAATCGATTATGCAGATCATATAATCGATTATGCAAGCACAAAATCAGCAATTAGTGATTGGCAATTAAGCAACGGTCTTGGTGACTTTGAGTACTATAAATACACCTCTAATTCACGTTTTTAAATACAACAACTGATTATAATTCTTGCATAAAGCTTACATACTCTTCTCTCATCATTTCATATCTATTTCATAATTTTTGAGAGCCAAATTCTTGAATAAGTTGTTGTGTTCTTGAGCGTATTGTTTTTACCATATCTACTCTATAAAGAGAGTCTTGTCTTGAGTGCTAAGTGTTTGTATACACTTGAAGGGAAGTTCTAATCCCTTGTTGTAAGAAGGAAAGTTTAGTTCCTTGGCTTGAAGTCTTGAGGTGAGGTATCCTCGAGCAGGTTGAAGTCTTGTAGAGTGTATATCTACAAGCAAGTGTAACGGTTTGTTAAGCACCCGTAAGCTTAACGAAGTTAGTGTAAAACTCGAGAGAGTCTCTCGGGGACTGGACTAACCACACGTTGTGGTGAACCAGTATAAGTTCGGTGTGTTCTCTCCTTACTTATTTATTTACCGCACTTATTTTACTCCTGCAATTTTAATTTCGCAAATTTACATTGTTTTTTTATTATAACGCTATTCACCCCCCTCTAGCGTTACGCTTAACAATTGGTATCAGAGCCTAACTCTCTGAAAGACTTAACAGTTTGAGAGAAACAATCCATGGCTTCTACTCGTAACGTTAATGCAGGACTAGGTGAAGGACAATGCTTCACAAGGCCACCACTCTCTGATGGCACCAATTACACTTATTGGAAGGAGAGGATGAGGATTTTCATTCAATCAAACAACTTCCAATTGTGGAAAATCATAAAGAATGGAGAACAACTTCCAACTTAAAAGGTTGGAGATGAACTCGTCCCAAAGTCGGAAGACGAATACGATATGGACGATATCAGAAAGGTGGAATATAATGCAAAGGCCATCAACATGCTATTTTGTGCTGTAAATCCCGATGATTATCGGAAAATCTCATGTTGCACCACGGCTAAGCAAATGTGGGATTAATTGGGGATCACCTACGAAGGTACGGACCAGGTAAGAGAAGCTAAAATAGATTTTCTAACCCACGAATATGAACTCTTTCATATGAAGGAAAGCAAGAAGATACACGATATGTTCGAACGATTTTCAAAAATCGCTAATGATCTTCATGCTCTCAAGAAGACTTTCACGGATAGGGAGCTTGTCCGCAAAATTCTTCGAAGTCTCACTCCGGAATGGTGCTCCAAAGCCAACGCTATTCAAGAGTCAATCGGCATTACAAATGTCACAATCGACGGGCTTAGAGGTAATCTCAAAACCTATGAATCTACTATTCTTAACCCTCCTTTGGATGATCAAAGGAAGTGAAGAATCGCCCTCAAGGCAAGCACAGCTCAACCTCAAAATGATGAGGATTCAAGCGACGAAGATAACGAGTTCGGACTCGTTATTAAGAAATTTCACAAGTTCATGCGAAAGGAGTATGAACGAAAAGGTAAGCGACAAGGAGACCAATTAAAATGCTATGGATGCAGAGAAATCGGGCACATTAAATCAAATTGTCCAAATACCAAAAAGGAGAAGAAACCCGTCAAGAAACAAAGAGCATACATCTCTTGGGGAGGCGACTCCGGAGACGAATCAAGTGATGGAGAAGGAAACGAGACCGCAAACTTGTGTCTTATGGCACACGAAGAAACTCAATATGAGGTACGTACTACTTCTAAGAACTATTTCACTTTAGAAGAAATACAAGATGCATTTGATGAGTTGTATAAAGAGTTTATTAGCGCTTCTAAATCTACAAAAGATTTAAGAAAACAATTTTCTTCAAAAGAAAAGGATTTTGAAAAACTAACTCTTGAAAATGAGAAATTAAAAGAGGAAAACAAGTTTTATGGCAAAAGAAGCGCCGATAAACCCGAAAGCTCAAATAAGGATTGTACGTCTTGCAAATCTCTAAAGGAAGAAGTAGAAAGTCTTAGAAGCACTTTGCACAAATTCAATTCTTCACACAAAAATCTCAATGAAGTGCTTGTAAATTTGAAATCCACTAAGCAGGGTATAGGCTTTAAACACGAGCCAAAAGAAAAAGTTGAGTCCATTCCTAAACCACCTAAGACTCAACTTAGGCAAAACAAAATAAATGTCAACACTCAACCTAGAAATTTTAATCCTAGAATTGCAACTCATCCTAGAACAAATGCTAGAAGAAATATTGGAATGTATAGACCACATAGACAAGATTTTCGAAAACCACATCAAAACTATATTCCTAAAAATAGAGTGAATGCTAGAAGAAATGTTGGCATGTATAGACCACCTAGACAAGATTTTCGAAAACTACATCAAAACTATGTTCCTAAAAATAGAGTGAATAAATTTAGACCCCCAAATTATTATCATCCTAGAAGAATGCACAATCGAATGTCATTTGTCATTATTGCAATAAAATTGGACATATTGCTCCCGCATGCTTCACTAGACATAGACATTTCACTGCAGGACAATCACACCAATATTTTGCACCTAACACACAAGGACCCAAAATGGCTTGGGTACCAAAATCTCATTAATTTGTTTTGTAGGTATGTTTGAAGAGATCAAGTGTACTTTGGTACCTTGACAGTGGATGCTCCAAACATATGACCGGGGATGCATCAAAATTCCTTCAACTAAAACCCACGGAAGGAGGAAATGTTATTTTTGGAGACAATAACAAAGGAAAGATTATCGGCATTGGATCGGTCGGTAAGGACAAATCCTCCTCCATTAAGCATATTTTGCTAGTTAAAGGTCTTAAATATAATCTCTTGAGCATAAGTCAATTATGTGACAAGGGAAATCTTGTATTGTTTGACTCCGAAGAATGCTTAGTTATCCGTCGTAGTGATTTCAAAATTATTCTTCGTGGTATTAGAATGGATAATATCTATATGGTTGATCTTGAAAATTCTTCATCAAGTTTTGTAATTGCCTTATGAGTAAAGAAGACGACATGTGGTTATGGCATCGTAGAGTAGCTCATGTAAATATGAATCTTTTAAACAAACTAGTTTCACAAGATTTAGTAATTGGTCTTCCAAACATGAAATTTGAAAACGATTCTATTTGTGATTCATGTCAAAAAGGGAAACAAACAAAAGCCTCTTTTAAATCCAAAAATGTTGTTTCAACCACTAGACCCTTACAACTTCTACACATGGATCTTTTTGGACCATCTCGTGTTGAAAGTCTTGGTGGAAACCTTTATGCTTTTGTAATTGTTGATGACTACTCTAGATTCACATGGACGTTATTTCTTGCTCATAAAAGTGATGCCTTTCGTGCTTTTAAAAGTTTTCTTAAACGTGTTCAAAATGAAAAGAACACAACCGTCACTTCCATAAGAAGTGATCATGGGGGAGAGTTCGATCACAATATCTTTGCGAATTTTTGTGACGAACTCGGTATTGAACATACCTTCTCGGCTCCACGTACACCACAACAAAATGGGGTGGTGGAACGTAAAAATCGATGTCTCGAAGAGATGGCTAGAACCATGCTCGATGAGGCTAAGATTTCCACAAAGTTTTGGGCGGATGCCGTGAGTACCGCAAGCTTTGTTTTAAACAGAGATGTCATAAGACCGATACTCATAAAAACTCCCTATGAACTCAATAAGGGAAGGAAACCAAATCTTTCCCATCTAAGAGTCTTCGGTTGTAAATGTTTTATTCACAACAACGGAAAAGATAACTTGGGAAAATTTGACGCGAAATCTGATGAAGGAATTTTTCTTGGTTACTCATCGCGTAGCAAAGCATATAGAGTTTTTAATAATCGAACCAAAACTGTTGAGGAATCTCCTCATGTAGTATTTTTTGAAAATGATGCTCGCTTGGCGAGAAAGGATTCTTGTGTTGATCTTGCAGATGCTTTACACAAAATCAATCTTCAAGACGAGGTGCAAAAGGTGAATCCAAAGGAAGTTCAAGATGAAGTCATGGAACAATCATCGGAAGAAGTACCACCACAAGAAGAAGTATCGATGATGCCTAAGGCTTGGAGGACGTCAAAAGACCATCCTCTTGAAAAGGTAATTGGCAACATCGAGAAAGGGGTAAGTACATGAAACCTTCCTAAAGACACTGTAGGACATATGGCTTTTGTTTCACAAATAGAACCTAAAACCATTTTTGAAGCAATTGGGGATGAGCATTGGACTTTGGCAATGCAAGAGGAGCTTAACCAATTCAAACGTAATGATGTTTGGGAATTGGTGCCAAGACCCGATAATCACACCATAATTGGTACGAAATGGGTTTTTCGGAATAAATTAGATGAAAATGGTGTAATCACTAGAAACAAAGCTAGGCTAGTTGCTATGGGATATAATCAAGAAGAAGGCATTGATTATGAAGAAACCTATGCACCCGTTGCATGCCTAGAAGCCATTCGTTTATTACTTGCTTTTTCATCATCTATGAATTTCAAATTATTTCAAATGGATGTAAAAAGTGCCTTCCTCAATGGGTTTATTCAAGAGGAAGTGTACGTTGAACAACCCCCGGGCTTTAAAGACTTTAAATCTCCCGATCATGTCTTCAAGCTTAAGAAAGCGCTATATGGACTTAAACAAGCTCCTCGAGCTTGGTACGAGCGCTTAAGCAAATTTCTTTTGGACAATGAGTTCGAAAGGGGGAAAGTTGACACTACACTGTTTATCAAAAATAAAAACAATGACATTCTATTAGTTCAAATTTATGTCGATGATATTATTTTTGGTGCTACTAATGATTTTTTATGCGAGGAATTCTCTAAGTTAATGACTGGCGAATTCGAAATGTCAATGATGGGTGAGCTAAACTTCTTCTTTGGGTTGCAAGTGAAACAAATGAAAGAAGGAACTTTCATTTGTCAATCTAAGTATTGCAAGGAGTTGCTAAATCGTTTTGAAATGAGCAACGCCAAAACAATGGCCACTCCAATGAGCACATCCGACCATCTTGACAAGGATGAGAAAGGTAAAGAAGTAGACACCAAGAAATACCGAGGTATGATCGGATCCCTTCTTTATCTTACTGCAAGTAGACCGGACATCATGTTTAGCGTGTGTTTATGCGCTCGATATCAATCATGTCCGAAGGAGTCGCACCTAACTGCGGTAAAATGGATAATGAAGTATCTTGTTGGAACTATAAATGTGGGACTATGGTATCCCAAAGGTTCTTCATGCCAACTTGTTGGCTATTCCGATTCCGATTTTGCGGGTTGCAAATTGGACCGCAAGAGCACTAGTGGCACTTGCCATTTGCTCGGTAGCTCCTTAGTTTCTTGGTTTAGCAAGAAACAAGTTAATGTTGCGTTATCCACAACCGAGGCTGAATATATAGCCGCGGGGAGTTGTTGTGCTCAAATCCTTTGGATGAAGCAACAACTCTCGGATTATGGTCTTAGTATTGATCATGTTCCTCTTCGATGTGACAATACTAGCGCCATAAGCTTGACGAAGAATCCTATTCTTCACTCAAGAACGAAACACATAGAAATTAGACATCACTTTATAAGAGATCACGTTCTCAAGGGCGATGTCGAAATTGAATTTGTTGAAACCAAAAATCAATTGGCCGACGTCTTCACAAAGCCTTTAGAGAAAGAGTCCTTTTTCCGCATTCGTAGTGAACTCGGAATTCTTGACTCCACGATGATCTAATTCATGCATTGCATTTTTCTTTAAATAATTACTGACTTGAGCGTCGGAGGCGCCTAATTATTATTTGCAGGTATCACCCCAAAGACAGGGGGAATTTTCGGGCAATGGTAACAAATAATCGATTATTGACTAAGAACAATCGATTATTTCTAACATCTCGGTTTGCAGGAATTTGGCAATAATCGATTATCATATATTACTAATCGATTAAGTTGAGATTCAGTGTTACAAGTTTTATAATAATCGATTATTTAGTACTGCAAAATCGATTACCTTTTATCGTCTCGGCTTTTCGTCATATCACTGGACTGAAATAATCGATTACCATATTAACCAAAATCGATTATTCCCCGAGTTCGGACCCTCATAATACTTTTGTCTTCAAATAATCGATTATCTCCTATCGCATAATCGATTTCTTCTCTGACTACAATTCAAAATATTGGCAATAATCGATTATTCAGCCTCCATAATCGATTAGCAATGGTCCATGTTTAAAATTTTGTTACCGTTTTTTGAACGTTTGGGTTGGCAAATCTGCAGCTTTTACTCAATAAATGCCCTCAAATCTTCAAGTCTATAAATAAGGGTATCCATCCTTCAAATTTTTTCACTTCAATCTCACTCTAAGCTCCAAACAATCTTCCAAAGCCTTCAAACTTTTGAAACAGCTCCTAATTCTTCATACTAATGGCAAGCAAGCACTCTAAACGCTCTCGTTCCGGCAAACATATTGCCTCCTCTTCCACCGCTCCTCCACCCGTTTTCCACTATAAAGACGGCTCTTATTTGCGTTTTGATACTCAACCCGAACTTCTTCGATTCATTGAAAAATTTGAGAATCGAGAAATCCTTCCGCCTCGTTTCTCAACTACTCGATATCTTCGAAATAGCGCACCCCCATCAACAGAAAATATTCTTATACAAAGCCAACTCATTGACTTTCTATATCTTCAAACTCCTTACATTCACCCTGCTCTAATCCGTGCCTTCTATTCAAATCTACAGAAGGACGAAGATGGTGACCTTGTCTCTAGCATCAATGGAGTTCCAATTTTTGTAAATGAGGAAAACTTGCAACTCCTCACTAACCTTCCACGACATGGTGAAGACATCTCTCTCTACACTAGAGAAGAAGGCGCTTTATTTGATGAACAACTTCTTTTCCACCAAATTGGTATTGGCCACTGTCCGGAGAATCGTCGCCCAACCATTACGCACATGCTCCCAGAATATCGTCTAATATTTTATTTCATCACCCGAGTTCTCAAACCCCGCAAATTCAATCTAACCACTCTCTCATGAGGATTCAAAACTCTTGCATGGAATTATCACCGGGGCTCGCATCAATTGGTGCCAGTTCGTCATGACTCACATGTATGATACAATTGGGGACGATAAGCCACTCCCATATGCTTTTGTCATAATGGCTATTTTTGAAGCCTCCGGTATCGACACCTCCATCGGTCCTCACAAAAAGGCAACAAAGCATTGGGAAATTCAAGAATCTTCATTTCCCAATATTGTTGAACATCCTCCTCCTCCTCCTACTCAAATACGTCGTCCTCAAGCTCCTACTCTTCAAACCATTTCGGACCAACTTGCTTCTTTGTCAACCTCAGTGACTCGTATTGATCAAAACGTCACTCGTTTGACTTATGAGCTTCATGGGTACTTTGATCATGTCAACTATCCATACGCCCAAATTGTTATTCCGGATGGAGTGCCGGATGCCGAGCCGGATGTCAATGATGACAATGAATAATAAATTTTTTTATTATGTACCGTTTGAATTATATTCTATCTATGTTTCTTGCTTTCTCATGTATGTTTAATATTTTTAATGAAAGTTCATTATTTTTGCTAATGTCAAAAGGGGGAAGAATAAGGGCTATGCACACTAATACATATTGGCATAAATTGAGGGGGAACTCATAAATTGAGGGGGAACTTATACTTATCTTATGCATATCCCGATATTGGTTTGCCATTATCAAAAAGGGGGAAATTGTTGAAACACGTTCTCAAGGCGCTAAAACTAAACGTGTGTTCATTTCTGTAGGTTTTGATAAATGACAAACCGACGCGCATGGAACATTGACATATGCCAAAGTCCAAGAACATGAGAAACAAAGAGCAAGATCAAGAATAACAACAAAGTTATAAATGAGTCACTTTATAGTGTGATCTTGATCCGACAACTTATTCAAGTCTTGGCTTCTCTCGTAAAATCATTTTCATGCATCGTTGAGTTAAACCAAAATGATTTTCAAACATTTTCATTTTAGCCAAAATAATTTTCAAACATGTTTTTCAAATCTGGACATAAATAATCGATTATGTATTTCTTATAATCGATTATGTTAAGACAGTGTTAACCGCAATTTTCAAGACAACAATATAATCGATTATGTCTTACTTATAATCGATTATGTTAAGACAATATAAACCGGAATTTGCAAAACAACAAAATAATCGATTATGTCTTTTCTGATAATCGATTATGTTAAGACAGTGTAAACCGGATTTTACAAAACAGAAAAATAATCGATTATGTTTTTCTTGATAATCGATTATGTCCAGACAAAGTATAACCGGATTTTTGAATACAACAAAATAATCGATTATGTCTTTTAGGTAATCGATTATGTTAAGACCGTTGCCAAAGTATTTTTTAAACGCTGAAAGATAATCGATTATGCACAAGGCAATAATCGATTATGCTAGCATAAAATCAGCGTCTTATTATTAAACGTTATCAGGTATCGATTATGCCATTTTAATAATCGATTATTCTGCTTAAAATCCGCATATGATTTTTGAACAATCTGCAGATAATCGATTATGCAGATCATATAATCGATTATGCAAGCACAAAATCAGCAATTAGTGATTGGCAATTAAGCAACGGTCTTGGTGACTTTGAGCACTATAAATACACCTCTAATTCACGTTTTTAAATAAAACAACTGATTATAATTCTTGCATAAAGCTTACATACTCTTCTCTCATCATTTCATATCTATTTCATAATTTTTGAGAGCCAAATTCTTGAATAAGTTGTTGTGTTCTTGAGCGTATTGTTTTTACCCATATCTACTCTATAAAGAGAGTCTTGTCTTGAGTGCTAAGTGTTTGCATACACTTGAAGGGAAGTTCTAATCCCTTGTTGTAAGAAGGAAAGTTTAGTTCCTTTGCTTGAAGTCTTGAGGTGAGGTATCCTCGAGCAGGTTAAAGTCTAGTAGAGTGTATATCTACAAGCAAGTGTAACGGTTTGTTAAGCACCCGTAAGCTTAACGGAGTTAGTGTAAAACCCGAGAGAGTCTCACGGGGACTGGACTAACCACACGTTGTGGTGAACCAGTATAAGTTCGGTGTGTTCTCTCCTTACTTATTTATTTACCGCACTTATTTTACTCCTGCAATTTTAATTCCGCAAATTTACATTGTTTTTTTATTATAACGCTATTCACCCCCCCCCCTCTAGCGTTAAGCGTATATTCTAACATATGGGATGATCTTTCAGCCATGCAATGCAGTATGAGGCAATCTTTTAGCCATGCAGATAATATATGTGGTGATCTTTCAGCCATGCAATGCAGTATGAGGCGATCTTTTAGTCAGGCAAATGCAGTATGTGGCAAACTTTCAGCCATGTAATGCAGTATGTGGCGATCTTTCAACCATGCAATGTAGTATGTGAGGATCTTTCAGCCATGCAATGCAGATGGAGACAATGTTTAGTCTCGGAAGGCAAAATAGTAGCCATATGCAAATTGGAAGGCAGAATGGTAGCCTTATGCAATGCAGATGCAGATGGAGGTAGAGCTTAACCTCGTAAGGTAGAATAGTAGCCTAATGCAGGACAAATGACAGTAGAGTTTTCTTAGCTGATAGCAGATTGCGGTGTTGTGATTACTGGAAGCACTGTGACATATAGAGCATCACTGGTGTGTGCTGATAGTAAATGTTGGCAAGTGCGACGGTTCGGAGATTCGTATTCTTGAACAATGTTTGTTCTATGGGCGTACAATATGTTTAATGATTCGTAATCCTAGTGCTTGCATCTAAAGAAAAATCATGCGTTTTGTAGGGGGAAGGTTAGTTTGTATTCCCACCGGCTTTGCTTGACTCGTTCGACTTTGATATGGTGATAGCGCCTGTATCATTAGGGTAACGTTGCTAAACAAAGTGGTTTGAATAATAAACATGCATGATTTTTATAAAAGTGTGACATAAATGTATAGTTAAAAATAGCTTTTAGATTAACTAACGGCTGTGACGTGGTTCAGGACATTGAAACCTCTCCTGCTATGGAATTTTGAGGGTCCTCCTCAAAATTCTACCCCAGTTTGATTTGTTGACAGTTCTGACTGTTGCTCGTGCGGAGATCGACTGAAACTACTTCAAAATTTTGTGGGTCCTCCTCTAAATTCTACGTAGTTTCCAATTGCGGGCGGAAATGAAATTTTATTAAGTTGTGACCAAACTCATAGGGCTTCCTACGGATCCCCTCTTAAATAAGAATCATGTCAGGCGTTGTTAAATTTACATCATATAAGGAAAGCATAAAGACTACACATAGTAACGTTTGACTTCATATGAATTGATCGGCTTTGGCCAAACTTCCCTGTCCATTTCTACAAGTATGAGGGCTTCTCCAATCAAAACCTGGTGAACCATGTACGGACCCTGACAGTTGGGAGAGAACATCCCTTTGGCTTCATATTGATGCAGAAAACTTTTTTTAAACACCAGCTACCCTAGTGTGAACTGTCTTGGCTTGACTCTTTTGTTGGAGGCTTTGCATTCTCTTTCCATATATAAGGGCTAGTTTCTCATAGCAACTTTTTACCCACTCTACGTCATCGAGCTCTACTTCTTGTATAATCCTTAGGGAAGAAATTTCCACCTCAGCGAGAATAACAGCCTCTATACCATAAAGTAGCATATAGCGGGGTTGCCCCAGTTGATGTGCAGACTGTGGTGCGATACCCCAGTAGAGAAAATGATATGTTCTCATGCCATTGTCAGTGATTCTTTATTATTTTCATCAATATCTTCTTGATATTCTTGTTGGTGGCTTCTGTAGCCCCATTCATCTGAGGCATATATGCTATGAAACTCTTGTGTTTGATCTTGAAAGTTTCACACATAGATCTTATGAATTCGTTGTTGATATTGGAGCAATTATCATTAATGATCGACTCTGGAATTCCGAATTGACAAATAATGTGGTCGCGTACAAAGTCTGCCACAACTTTCTTAGTAACTGCTTTTTAAGATGTTGCTTCGACCCATTTGGTGAAATAATCGATGGCTAGTTGTAAATAGCCCCAGGGCTATGGAACAAAGGACTATCTCGGACCCGTTGGAAGCAGTAGGCTCGATTGGTCCAATAATGTCCATCCCCCAAGCGGTGAACGGCCAGAGTGAACTTGTTGTGTTAAGCTCGCTCGGAGGTACCTTTATCATGTCTGCATGTATCTGATAACGGTGGCATTGTCGGACATACTGGATGTAGTCTGTTTCCATAGTCATCCAAAAGTAACCAGGCTAGAGTATCTTCTTTGCTAAGACAAAATCGTTCATATGTGGACTATAGGTCCCAGCATGAATTCCCTCTAGTAGCTTGGATGCTTCCTTTGCGTCGACGTATCTTAATAATCCCAAATTGGGAGTCGTTCTATACAGGATTCCTCCACTATGAAAGAAGTTGTTGGACAATCTCCAAAGTGTGCGTTTTTTAGTAGGATTTGCAAGCCGAGGACTCTTATTTTGCCAAATATTCCTTAATATCATGAAACCAAGGCTCTACATCTGCTTCCTCTTCAACATGGGCAGCTGATTGTGGATTTTCACTAGAATAGAATCAATAAAATTCTTATCGGGATGTTGTATAATAGATGATAGGGTAGCCAATGCATCGGCGAACTCATTCTGCATTCTAGGAACATGCTAGAATTCCGTCTTCATGAACCTCCTTCTCAATTCCTATACATGATGTAGATACGGGATTATCTTGGAGTTCTTGGTTACCTATTCTCCTTGTACCTGATGTATAAGTAAGTCTGAATCTCCAATCACTAACAGCTTTTGAACATTCATGTCGATAGCCATTTTGAACCCTAAGATGCAAGCTTCACGCTCGACCATATTGTTGGTGCAGGGGAACCTGAATTTGGCAGACACCAGATAATGCTGACTAGTTTCTGATATTAGGACTGCTCGTATGCCAACTCCTTTGAAGTTTGCCGCTCCATCAAAGAACATTCTCCAACCATCATAAGATTTCGAAAGGTCTTCTCCTATGAATGATACCTCTTCATCAGGAAAATACGTTTTTAGGGGTTCGTATCCTCTATCCACGGGGTTTTTAGCAAGGTGGTATGTCCACTTGCTTAGTTTGCCAGTGGGCATGGGCTTCTATTGGCACTGGCACAATGTTGGCTAACCATGTCGGGTATTCTACTACCCTGAGAACCTTAGCTTTGATCTGCTTGGTGACTTCTTCCTTGATTTTCAAACTCATACCAGGCTTGAAATTATTGAGCTTTTGCTTTACCAGTGGACACATTGGATCGATTGGCAGTTTGTGAGCCACAATAGACGTACTCAGACCAGTCATGTCATCATACAATTAGGTGAATATATCCTCATTCTCCTTTAGAAATTTTGTGTATTCTTCCTTCTCCGATGGCGATAGGTGAATACCGATTTGCATTTCCTTGACATTTTCTGCATCTCCTAAGTTGACAACTTCGGTCTTGTCCAGGTTGGACTTAGGTCTGTTCTCAAAGTTCTCAACTTCTTTGACAATCTCGTCATATCTGGCATCTTCCCTGAATCAATGTACGTTTGTTGCTTTGTCTCATTGCATGTCACAATCATTGGTTCATCAAGAAAAGTAATAGTAATGTTGTATTGGTAAAGTAAGAAGGAAAACGATAGCAATAAATATTAATTCATAAGAAAAAACAAACATGCTTTTGATAAATTTAATAACTATTTTGAACATCGAAGATCTTATTGTAGGAATTGAAAACTGCGAAAAGAAAATCATTTAGTAGATAGTGAATAATGCTTGTTTTAGTCTTGCTACCCGGAGTCTCATCGTGCTTTGGTTGTCCTGATGATTCAATTCTTGAGATGTGCCCATCTGCTCATCGCCTGTATGGAAGGGCCTTCCTCCCCCTCCTCCTCGAGAATAATACAACAGTACCTATCACTGTCTTCTAGAAACAAGTTCTTCACTACTACAAGTACTTCTTCTTCATCTGACCTCATAAATAATGTCAGCCTGTTGGAAGGCCTGCTCCAGATGTAGTATTGGCTGCTCTAGTGGGTAGTAAGGACCGCACCATGGTGGAGACCAGCTATTTATATCGTCTTAGGGGTATTCATATCCCAAACTGAAGGTAGTGCCATATTTCTTGAGTTTTATGGGTTTAGAGATTTCTTAGAGGTTTTTGTTGAGCCCTTTGCCAGGTTCATACCCACTCCAACTTAGTATACTCTCGATTTTTTTATACCACAATTTTTCTTTATCGATAGCATTGACCAACTCAATGTGGTGGTAAGTTTCTCCACCCAGCTTCCTTCTTCCCTCAATCGCCAGAATGGTCTGGCGACTGAATATAGGGTTGCTACCATCACCATGAATGATCACTTTCTGGTGATTCCATTCGAACTTTATTGCCTAATGCAGTATTGATGCTACGCCCCAGCAGAATAAATACATGGTCATCCCAACAGCAAGTTGTAAGACGCTGGTACATCTATTACTTAGAAATCAACCTCGAACAAGGTTGGTCCCATCTGCAAGCATAGACTAGTCTCACCAATGGTGGACATCTGAGAACCATTGAAGGCTTTCACATTGATTGCTCCATCCATTATCTCATGCAACCCTTTACCCAACTTCTAGAGTGTTACCAATGGACAAATGTTAAGACTGGAACCTCTATCGATCAGGATTCTAGTAAAGAAATAATCTTTGCATTGCATGGTGATGTGTAGTGCTTTGTTGTGCCCCAGCCTTTGAAGTGGCATTTCATCCACATAAAAGGCGATCTCATAGATTTTCAGAACATGTCCTACCATATTAGTCATTTCCCCACCAATGATGTTGCTTGGTACATATGCTTCATTTAGCACCTTTAACAAAGCATTCTTGTGCATCTTGGAATTTTGCAGCAAAGAGAGAATGGATATTTGTGTTAGCGTCTTATTTAACTAGCCGATGACCGAATATTCCTTGGCCTGATTTTCCTCCAAAGGTCGTACAGACCTGTCTCAATAAGGGGCAGCCAATTGGAGGCCTGCTTGCTTGATTTAGATAGATGTTCAAGGGTATAGACTCAACAAATTCTTGTCATACCCTGTGTTGTCAGAGTTTCTTCAATCCTGACCTTGTCTTTCCTTCTCGCCTCAACTGTATAGTCCCAGAGTACAACATTTGTATAGCATGGTGGCATGGTTGACATCGCCACTGGGATGCTGCTATCCTTATTTTGAATGGAACATGTTCCTTAGGTGGCAAGACTGCAACCTTAAATGGTGCGGGTGCATTTGCCGGAGACACAAATTCAACCTCAATTGGTGTTGGTGTTTTTACGGGTGGCGATGCTTCAAACTCAAGAGGTATAGGCATATTCACATCAGTGTCCTCAAATGGTTTGACCTAGACTATGACAGATTGAGAGTAATTGTTGGTTTCTACAGGTCATCACCTTCTACGATTAACCTAATGGATCCTTCTTGATCCCAGTCATCTTCTACTTCAATCATATGGATAGCTCCACCCTTATGGTCTGGAATAGGGTTGTTGCGGATGTTTGGAGCAGATTCCTTTGCCACAATGATCTTGTTATCATTCAAAGACTGTATCTTATCTTTCAAGGAGCGTCATTCATCGATGGTGTGCCCTTTAATGTCAGAGTGGTATGCACGACTTATTTGGGCTAACCTGCTGAGAAGGATTCTCAAGGGTTGTAGCAGGGGCGGGGTGACATAACTAGCAACTTTAAGCCTCTCATACAGCTAGTCAATAGGTTCTGCAATGCATGTATATTGCTTTGGAGGTCTGCGATCAAAATTAGGTTGGGGTCTAGGGAAATTTTAGCATGCAAAGGGTGATTGATAATGGGATGGTTGAGCATGATACATTTGGTAGACATGAGTGGGTTGGGAGTATCTGGGTGAAGTAGTTTGGTATGTAAGAGGTGGAGATGATTGATAAGTTGGTGGCAGAGCTTGGTATGAGGGTGCTTGGTAATTTGGGGTTGGCTGGTATGTGAGTGGAAGTGTTGGGTAAGCTTGGTTATTTAAGGGGAGACTTGGTCCTTTGTTCAACCATCACGGCCCTTACGTCCTTTTTCTTGGACATACCACCAGACTGTAAAGCCTTGTTCGTAGCTTTCAAGTTCTTGAAATTTGTAACTATACCACTTTTAATACCTTCTTTAATTCTTTCACCTAATTTGATAATGTCGGAGAACTTGTTGTTCTCAATCATCATCAGCCATCCATAGTACTCTGGCTCTTGAGCCCGCACAAAGAACTTGTTCATTTGCTCCTCCTCTAAGGCGGGTCTGACCTTAGCAGCTTCACACCTCCACCAAGTAGCATACTCGCAAAATGTCTCTGTAGGCTTCTTCTTATAATTCTAGATACAGAACACGTCTGGTACAAAACTGAATCTGTCCATAAGTCAGATATCATGCCTACCTAGCTTGACCACTTCTTGGGATCTTGGATGATGTTCCAAGATAATGCATCTCCTTTCACACTTCTCATGAACAACTTCATGCAAATCCTTTCATCTTTTTCTGCTCCAACCAGCTTTTCACAATATGTCCCCAGATGGACCCTTGAATCACACGTACTATCAAACATTTCAAATATAGGAGGTGTGTACCCCTCAAGCAGTTCAACATTGGGCTGTATGCAAAGGTCCTTATAGTTCAGCCCCTCGATTCCTTTGCTTCCCTCAATGCCTTGAATCCGACTGGTTAGTTTCTTAAGTTCTTCGCCCAAGTTCCTGATAAATAGATCCTTTTTATTAGACTCATGTGCAAATGAGATAGGTTGGGTGGAGTATGGCATAGTCTCTATGTAGATAAGAGTGTTATGGTGGCATGGTGTATGGGTGTGAAAATAGCCGTTTGCGGAGTTCAGAGGTTTTGGGGTATGGCAGGTGTTACATTAGTTCTTTGGTGGAGCAGCGGGATGATTCTGTTGTTTTGGGATATTTTGGGAAGGGGTAGGGTTTTGAACATTGGGGAAGTTGGTATCTGGGGCGTTGAGGGAAAATGACAGGTTTGCCAAATTTCGAACCTGATCGAGCTCTTCCTGGAACTTCAACGGTTTTTGTTCAAATTGTGACACATTCTCGTTAGGAACCCAACTACCATGGCCATCAGTGGCCTCTACCCGTTCAGTTGTGTTCTCCTTCCTGATGTTGCTCAAATCTTCCATTTTATTCTTGCCTTTGTCCTTGACTTTAATGGGACCAAGAAGAGGAGTGGGTGGAGGGCCCCTGGATCTTGTGAAATAAGATGATGATGCCAGAGTGCATGAACTAACCTTGGGTAGAGAAATATGAAAACAAAAGGTAATCAAGTTAGTGAGGATTATAAAAACAATATTGCAATATTTAAACACATAGTATGGGGAATGTAAAGCATATGCTAATTTGGGAACCTTTTTGTGACCGAGGTAGGCCTAGAGACTAATAGACTTGGAGAACTTTTAATGCTAAATGCCTCATTTTATTGATAAAAATCGTCGAATCCCAAAACGACACTAATAAGAAATAAATGTCACTAATGGTCATTGGCCTTGATACATTGATAAGGCGAAAAGTAAATTCCTATCTATTTGGTCCCAGAAGGACCTTCCCTATATTCGACATCCTTGGCTCCATGGAAAAGCTTCCCAAATTAACAAAGTCCCAGAAACAGGTCTGCTCTGGCTAGATGCCCACCTTCGGTCCCTTCAGCCTTTTGACAGTCTTCAACCCTTTTGAGAAATTTTCCCTCTAGTTCTACTACGCCTCGCTCCAAGTAGCATTTTGTTGGCATTGATAGCCTTCTCTTTCATTCCTCAATCAGCTTATAGTTGGATTCTTGTATCTCGCGGTGTTCGCTCTTGCATTCACAGATCCTTTTGTGCAGCTGGTTGTAATTGATTTGCACCTCAGCCTTTTCATCTATAATTCTATGACCTCGAATGAACCCTGGCTGGCCCAGACCATCCTAATTGTCTTACAACTAACCCGAATAGAAAGGGGTACAACCGGCATGATATCTATCTGGCTCGATGGTGTATTTCCTCATTATTATCTTGTAGTGCCACATGTGATGGGCTTGGCACTTGTGGGGACTATCATCATTTTGGAAGTTAGCTCGAAGATGGCTCATCTTGTCAACCCTGGGTATGACTTGCTTCCTAACTGATTGCCTCATAACTCGAAGAGGGACGTAGGGTATGTTCCTCTTAGACCAATCATTCTGGATCGGGTGATGAACTCTCATGTCGGAAACCACTCGAACATCCATTGAACTTGTTCTTCAGTCAAATTATCAAAGAGCTCAACTCATTCTTCGGCATTCAGGCTGAGCAAACATGTCGGGAATGTAATTCATTCACTTTGGGTGGTGGAAAGCAATATGGTCATCCCAGGCCCTTTGCTGAATTTCTTTTCTGTATTTGCCCTTTTGGAGATATTCCATGAGCCAAAGTTGAAGTAGTATATTGTATTCTTTGAAGTGTCTCGCTCCTCATTGACACTTCTCTAAGACTCGGTATATGTCTGCAATGATCATGGGCACAATGATGAACGCCTGCCCACCAATCCCTTCTATTAGGGTCATGGATACCATAGCCAGCCTAGAATAGATTCTCCCTTTCTTCATTGGAAACACGATCAAACCTAGGAAGCAAAACATGAAGACAAAAACCCTACGATGGATATCTCCCACGGACGTGATGGCAAACTCGTCATGGTAGGAACGATATGATTTGTTGTGACCATACCTTTCACATAGGTAGTCAAAAGGGATATATGATTCTTTTAGGCATACCAATTCTGCATTCTTCTTTAAACCTATCATTTTTTGGAACCCTTGCTTGTGCGATTCTCAGGCATTAGCAAGCCCGGGGTTTCTCACAATAGACCAGCCAGTCCTCCTATCTCATCTAGCAAATGTGTCATTTCGATGTTCCCAAAGCGAAACACGACGCTTTCATAATCCCGAAATAAGGTAGCAGCTTCTATCATCATGTTGCTAGTCTGGATTACAATGAGGAATGGCAGATTGTCCAGATATTTTCTGACGAGGGTTTTTCACTAGAATGTAAATCTTACCAAAAACTTAGCAATCTTGGGTGGATATTGATGACCATGTCGAATCTGGGGACTTCGTGCCTCATATTTCTGCAAGGCAAACAAGGTTAGGCCATTATCCCCACCAGACTTGACTCTTTAACATCAACAATTAGCATGAAGTATTTAGTTATCAAAATAAATGCACAGAGCATGATGATGTTTGTTTGGGTTTAGGGAAACCCTGTGGACTTTTGGACAAGGCTATCTTAAAGGATCATTATGTAGACAACATAACTGACCCGTCTACGTTTGACCATGATGCATGCACAATTTAAACAAAGTAAGGTTTCCATAGAGTTTTAGGTTGGTACCCTTGAGCTGACAACTCAAGGAGGAAGGCACGGAACTGTCGACTGTACCGCTGATCGACTAGTTTTACCACAAATAACTCTTTCCGAATTTAAGGGGTAATGATATATGAAGGGCGCAACCACTCATCAAGCATTTCTATAAAGGAAGGAAACAAGAAAGATATGACAGTTTTGCTTTTAAAAAAGAAAGTAAAAGCTTAAAGGAATTAAACAAATAATTGCATAGGAGGGTTACAAAAACGGTATGAAATGGTAAAAGCCTAGTAACCCTAGCATCGCTATTCTGTTGCGCCCTCTTTTTTCCTCACGGAATAGGGTTTATGACGGTATGCGACAACTCTTTCCTTTTGGGAAAGGGGTTTAATTTTGGAGAATCGCCACCTAACGATTTAAGGTGTGTTAGGGCACCTATAAGGTTCATTTATAACTATGTTTGATAACCAGAGATAGGGTAAGGGCTTAAAATTATCCTAAGGGGAAGGTGTTAGGCACTATTTAGTATCCACTAATGTGGTTCCTGGTCAAACAGTTTTTGTGAATTAATACAATTAGCAAATAAACAAGTATGTCCCAAATAGTAGCGATTTAAGTTTAAATACAGAAGTGTTTGAAAAACAATTAGTGAAAGAGCGAGATTTTGCAAAAAAAAAAAGAATTACAATCTAAGTATATTCATGAATGAAAGAGGGGTGTCCTAGGTTTGTTTATAATATAGATCACATTAATGTAAAACCCGGTATGACACTCCTCGAAGAGGGTTCTACACGTGGTATGAATGCACCGGTAATCAAGTCCATATCTACCCTTTCCCGCCCCATGAAGGTAATTAAAGCGAAGGTTGGTCTCGATCCCTATTGCATGTTGTTACCCGTCCCTTCCCAGAAATCCCAAAGGAATTTAGGACTCCTATCCAAAAAAAATAAAGGGGACGGGTGGGTTCTAGGCCGACCCTTAGGTTTAAAGGCAAAATACTAGGCGACAAATAAGAATACATAGGACTGCATTTAGGGGGGAACACAGAAAACAGATAGAAGGCTCAGATTTACCTCCACAAGTAATGCACATAGACATCACGACTCATACACAGATAACGTCCACATTTGAACTTAGAATCCATAAAGCATGGTATCTAAGTGATAACAGCATAACCAGATTTATTACATGACTCAGAAAAGAAGTCCGAATAAGGCTTGCCTATTGGTTTTAGCACATTGATAGTTAAACACTAATCACAAAGATGATTCTTGTTTTATTTTAAATTTGTTTACCTAAGGCTTTCCTAGGTGTAAAATAACATGTAGCAGTTATTTAGATTTGTTAATAATTCCAGGTTATTATATCTAATGGTATATAATTCTAAATGTTGCAAACATCCGGAGACTAATTACCAGTTTGTTTAGAACAGAAGGACTGTCTATACCTTTGTATTTAGACTAGGTGTGATTCGATAAGTGTGATCCAATAAAATTATGTCTAATGCAACATGATGCATAATAACTCAAACAGGATTTCCAAATGCATATCAAGTTATGCACATCTCAAAATAGGCATGAGTGGCAGTTGTTTATGTTGATTACCTAAAGCAGGATTTCTAAGTGTGGAGCATGATTGCAATATAGCGAGTGCATGAATAACAAAATGTGTTAACACATTTACCCTAAGGCAGGATTTCTAAATGAACTTTCAGAACATGTTTACATAGACATAATCACATCATAGAAGCTTATTTTATTGTTATTATCTACCCGATAGACAGGATTTCTAAGTGTGGATGAGATGCTAAAAACAGTACATATAAATCCTAAATATCATTATATCTAATCCATGGCATGCTTGGCATGTTATACCTAACATGGTTACTATTGCGCATAGAGAAAGTAAACCTAGAAACATGATTTCTACCCTAGATTATACTACCACATGCATACTACTCACCACTTTCACTATCCAACCCCAAAGTTGTTTACAAATAATTATTACAGGCCAATACCGAAATAAATTGCAAGTAAAAAATACACTATAGAGAGCCTGAAATAGGCCCAAACTTTCAGCACCTAATTAGGACTTCCTCCCTGAGTTATGTAATAAATTGCCTTAAGTGTCAAGATTGTTTCATAGCCTTTATCATATCTGGGTGTGTTAAAGTTCCCTATGGATCTTAAGGGATCCTGAGCAGTGCTCACACCCAGATTTCATAGCCAATACTTACTAAGTGCAGTATGGGGAGGCCAGCTTTTGTGTGTCCAAGTTTAGAGAGAGATCATGGGTCCCAAAGCAAGGCTCACACAAAAGGGGTAAAACCTAGTGGTCGAGTATATGTGAGAGTGCTTAGCATAGATTTAAAAGTTTTGAGTTGGAAATAGTTTTGACTATGATTAGTTTAAAATAAGTTTGGAAAGTAATAGAAGAGTTTACCTTAGTGAAAAGAAGAGAAACAGGACAATCAGCAAGTCAAAACCAAGTCAACATACATAGTTCAAACACAAACAAGCAAAGGAGGAACTGGGAACATATAGGTTTGAAACCATATAAATGGGAAAAACATTTTATACAACAAATATACAGAATAACTATGAATCTATTGAAAAAGTTAGTCATGGTAACAGACATTTAAATCATAGGGAAGAATACAGCAGGGTTATGTTGAAGACATGAGTTTTGTCGAACAAAATTTGACATACCATTAAGGCCAATAAAATGCACTAAAAAACTAAGTAACTATATGGTTATACTAGCTAAGGGAGGGGTAAGGGAACTAAGTGAACATGTTGGACAAGTGTCAAAGAACTAAGTAAACTTTGATAGATTATTACACTCAAGGCAAGAATTTAGACATGCTTAATAACATCAAACTTAGAAACAAATTGAATACCTAGTACCGTAACAAGCATGGATGTATAAGCATGGAACACATAAAGGTTGAGTTTCAAATTCAAACTAGAGACATACCAGTTGAAGAAGTAAAGTACAGAAAGTAAAGCAAGTAGAGTTCCAGAGTGTAGCCTTGGCTTTCAGCCGGCTAGACAAGCAGTTAGCATCAGTGGTAGAGAAAGAAGAGAGTTTGAGTGTGTATGTGTGTGTATTCTGAACTATTGTTCGTGTTAAGACTGTAAAAGAGAGTCATTGATATAGTAGTTTTAAAACTGGTTAAAATAAGGCAAAAATAAATTATTCAGTACTTATAAAACACAATGTCAATTATTGGTTCGAACCTTCCTTTGATTGAGGGAGTCAGTGCAAATGGTAAAGAGCATGTGGCAAGTAAAGAAAGAAATTATTCACAACTGGAGTATAACAACAAAGGAAAGATTTCAAATAGTACCAATATAAAACTGGTAATTAAGGCTAGGTTCATAAAGTTTTCAAACTAAGGATACAATCAGTAGCAATGCAGACAAGGCAAGGAAAATTAATTAAGGTAAACAACCAATCAAATTAAGTGGAAAGGTAGGGGTCGAGATTCAGTAGAACAGAGTAGGATCAAATTCATAAAGACCTGATTAAAGACTCAACTTAGTAGAAAAAAATAAGCATCATAACAAATATAGTAAGGAAATCTCCAGCTTAACGAACAGGGCAAAGCTTTTAGGGTTTATGAATGAAAATTTTTCATCACCATCGATTAAGGAAACCATACTCGATCAAAAGGGAGTCATGACTCTACACTTTCAACATATAAATAGAGGAGGTCCACAGATGTAGCAAGAAAACACATTCGAAGCATAGTCGGATAAAGAAACAAGAGATGAACAAACAAAGCGAGCATAATCACACAAAAGCAACATAAGTAGGCTAGGGGTTCAGGAAAAGATATTTGAAGCAGGGTAATTACAAGACCCAAGTAAGCAGGCTAACACATAGACACAAATAAAGAAAGTATGCTAACACTCAGAGAAGTAAAGGAAAATCGTGTTAACATTCATAGAAACAAAGGAAAGAAAATCTTTTTAAAAATGGCTTTTAACAGAGTCAAGTTAAAAACAGTAATGGCATAAAATCTGTCAAAACAAACAAGGGAAAAGGTTTAATCATAACGAAATCAGTTAGAACATACGTAATAGAACTCCGAGAAACCCGAGTTCTAGAAAGGAACGACTAAAATAAAAATAGTTAGTCAAAATAGGAGATTTTTAGAGGAAAATGCTAAATAATACTCGAATCACCTTAGATCTATAAAGATTTGAGAAGGATCGAGCAGTTGCGAACTAGGGTTTCAGAAAATAGCAAAGATAAAGCAAATAAAAAACTCATGGATTCAAACAAAAAAACAAGAGGAAATCCTTTCTTACAAACAAAAATGGCCAGAGGTAGGCCAGTAAATGAGTTTCAAATTGGAACAGGTTGGCTTTCCTTGAGATTTTCTCATGGACTCAGGAAGTCGAAGAGCCATGGAGTATAGGAGACCAAAGATGGTTAGTGAAGGCAAGAAAACACCACAAGAAGGAGTTTCTTGTCGGTGACGGCGATTAGGGTCAGGGTGAGTTGAGAGAGGATTTAGGTGTGAGAGTGTTTGAGGGCGGCTGTCTCTGAATTATGAGACTAGGGTTGGGGGGTTGGGTGAAATTAAAAAGGAAACGGTGTGTTTGGACCTTTGATTTGGGAGATCAACGCTCGAGATTAAAAGGGGTAGGTGGGTTTCGGATTTGGGTATGGGTTAATAAGGTGTGGGTCAAGTGTTTTTTGTTGTGAAATTGGGCTAGGAATTGGGGTTGATTTGGCTATAATTTAAATAGCTGGTTTTTCCCTATTTAATTTATGAAAAATAGGAGATAATTTTTGAAAAATAATTTAAAGTGCTAAAATGATTTAGAAAACATAAATAGCAGCTTAAAAATACAGGATCCAATTTTATGCATATAGAACATAATTAAATCTTAAAAGGACTAATATTGTAATTATGTGCAATTTAGCTTCAAAAATACTAAATTTAATTATAAAAATTACCTTAGCCATATTTTGGTATATATATAGATATCCAATAGATGAATTATCAAAACAATAATTTTTAAAATAATTATTGGGGATTTTATATATAAAAGGGGAGAAAATAATTAAATTTAAAACCCTCAAAAATTATGGAAAAATAAAGCCTTGGGAATGCATATATAAACATATATATGCCATTTTAAAGGTAATTTTTGCATATTTAAAATATATAGGAAAAAATTGGGTTTGAACAACAACTACTTTCTATGTCGATGAATGATATGCCATGGTTTGCGGACGTTGCTAATTTCCTTGTGACTGGTATAATCCCTTGTGAGGTCTCTTCTAACCAAAGGAAGAAACTCAAAGAAGGTAGTTTGGATTTCTATTGAGATGAGTTGTACTTATTCAAGATCTGCATGGATGGTATGATCCGAATGTGTGTCCTGGAGGAGGAGCAATTGAGAATCTTAGAGGCTTGTCATTCCTCTCCCTATGGTGGTCATCAGGGTGGGGCAAGGACAGCTTCAAAGGTTCTTCGTCATGGGTTTTTCTGACCAACTTTGTACAAACATGCAAGTGAACTTGTGGAGAGGTGCGACGAAGGTCAAAGAGTGAGCGAAATTTCGAAGAAAGATGAGATGCCTCTCAATACTATTCTTGAATTGGATAATTTTTATGTGTGGGGTATTGATTTTATGGGCCCGTTTGTTAGCTCGTGGGGGAACACATACATTCTAGTGGAGGTGGACTATGTTTCAAGGTGGGTCGAGGCGGTGGTTTTACCCAACAATGAGGCCCGAAGTATTGTTGTGTTTCTCAAGAAGATCACTTTTAGTAAGATTGGCACTCCTCGTGGAATCATAAGTGATGGGAGGTCTTATTATTATAATAGAGGTTTTGACACTTCTCTTGCAAAGTATGGTGTCAAACACAAAGTTTCTACCCCTTATTATCCTCAGGCGAGTGGCCAAGTTGAAGTCTCAAATAGGAAAATCAAGGGTATATTGTCAAAGATGATCAATGCAAATACGACTGATTGGCCAAAGAAATAGGATGATGCTCTATGGGCTTATAGGATTTCTCACAAGACTCTGATTGGTATGTCTCTGTATTGGTTGGTATTTGGAAAGGCTTGCCATCCACCGGTTGAATTAGAGTACAAGATGTGGGCTTTGACGAAGCTGAATCTTGAATGGGATGCGGCAGCAAATCTTTGTGTGGAGTAGCTTAATGAACATGATAAATTCCGATTCCATGCCTACTCTAGTTCGTCATTGTATAAGGAGAAAATGAAGTACCTTCATGATGAGTATGCTTGTGGAAAGGAGTTCAAAGTGGGTGATTTGGTTCTCTTGTTCAATTCTCGGTTACCTCTATTTTCGTGAAAGCTTAAGTCGAAATGGAGTGGACCTTTTGAAGTGGTGTTTGTGACTCCTTTTTGTGCACTTGTATTGAAAAATAAAAATGGATAGGTCTTCAGAGTTAACGGGCACAGAGTCAAGCACTACCTTGGGAAGATTGATGACATCCACATGGCAGCAATGATCCACTTAAAGTGGTTTGATGGTAACCTACGTCGTGCAGTGATGTTAAATCAGGCGCTTCTTGGAAGGCAACCCATGTGTCTTTTTTTTTTTGTTTTACTTTGATTTTCTTTTTAGTGTAGCATTAACTTTTGGACTAACTAGTTATGAGATGTGTGTGGGAATGTTTTGATGCACTGCAGGACCAAGTTGGAAAAAATATGCACTCTCTGAAGTTTGCACTGCAGCTGCATTGCATTTATTGCAGCCGCAAAGTCCTTAGTACAAGGAAACATTTCACTGCGGTCCGCAGTGTTGATTGGTATAAAATGAGGGTCTCTGAAGTTTGGCACCGCAGGCGCAATGCAATTTATGCGGTCCGCGATGAAACACTGCAGTTGCAAAGCATTTCTTGCGGTCCGAAGTGTACGACTCCTCAGTGCTTCATTTTTCTGAGAATCGCTGACCACAGTGCCATTTTGTGCGGTCCGCGGTGGGTAGGTATAGTGGGTCCCAGGGTGTTTTTCAATAAATAGGACCTCAGGGCTTCATTTACCCTTTTCACTCTTTGCTCACCCAATAGTAAAAAAATCGTTGTTCATCAAGCCCTAGCTGTGCAAATTCAATCTTTCATCTTCATTCATCTTTACTGCATCTTATCACTAGTACTTTTAATATTTCCCTAGTTTTTAACTTTGTTATTTACTTTTAATTAGTTATTTTTACTTCTTTTTCTTCTCTTTTCTTTGAATTTGCAGGGTAGGTTTACATCATGCCATATAGATTAGGGTTAATTAGTAAAACATGATGATTAAAACCATGGGGCTTGATAATAAATGAATTTAAGCTAAAAATGAGAAAAAAATTGAAACCCTAGGTTGGCATTGCTAAGTGTTGTTGACTATGGACCGAAGTGGATTTATGCGGTCTGTAATGCCTCTTAGTAGTCGTGATTATTTTTATATGGTCTGTGCTGGAAAACTTCAAAGGATTCTATAGTAGGGCCACGGCTGAAGTCAATTTTACACAGTTCGCGGTGCCCTACCGTAGCCGCAGACCATTTCTTGCGGTCGGCTTTGCCTGGAATCAGATAGTGGGTATTTTGACCCCCACCTCAATGCGGACCGTGACGCCATTTTGTGTTGTCCGCGATGGTCCCTTTGTGGCTGCACTATATTTTACTCGGTCCGCAGTCTGTTTTCCGCAACTATTTTCTTCTATGTCTGCAATTATTTTCTTTTATGGTTCTTCTGATACTTTGATAATAATAAGCTTCAACTGAACTCCACTTGCAGAAAATGGTTAAATCACAAGGTGGTGGTGGAAAACAAAATGGAAAAGGAGAGTCCTCCCAAGGTAGGGGACAAGGTATGATCAGATTGACCCACAAGTCAGGCAAGCAATAAAGGAAACCAGCAATAAGGGTTGTGGATAGAGATGCTTCCCATTCGAGAATTGAGTATTTGCCCTCTGGGAGGCATCCGACCCCGATTTGCTTCCAGAGTATGTTCATGACTGGACGATGAGGCCTAGATTGAGAGATACACCTTCGGGCACTCCATATGCTCAAGCTTCCGTTGCAATTTCTTTTGAGTCATATAAGGGCTCAGCTGAGAGCGGTGACAGAGTCTTTTCCATCTCACCTATAGCTTCAACACCCGGTGAGGATCCCATAGAAGAAGAACAAGGAGGGGGTGAGCCCGAAGTAGGAGGGGTGGCTAGAACAAGAAAACTGGAAGCTTCGCAAGACGAGTTTGTTAGTGAAGTAGCATACCATACATTCAGAGAATGGTGGCCCAAGAGGAAGTTGATACTTAAGCAGAAATTCATCACGAAGGACCTTCTTCCCCACAACCCTAATGTGCAAAGACAATTTAGATAGGGAGTTGGCTAGGATTATTTCATAGGCAATGTTTAGGATGCAAATGAGCACTTGGTGAAGGAGTTCTACACTAATTTTGCCCATATCAAAAAGGCAATTATAGTGACTAAGGTGCAGAACTTGATAGTGAAGTTTGATGGGAAGACAATCAATGACTACCTGGGCTTTTCTGGAGGAAGATGAAACTCTGTATTTAAAGAAGGTAGCATTGGGCGAGGTAGCCCATCCATGGTTAGCAGAATGCCTGGCACTCCCGGGCACCACCCCAGCATGGTTGACAACGAGTCCAAATTTTGAGGAGGACTCTTAACTTTGAAGCAAAAGGTTGGGAGATGTTCATATGTAGCAGGTTGGATCCCACCTCTCTGCATATCTCTCGGGCAATCTTAGTGGCTTCTATCATGGCGAGGTACCTTATCAACAACGGGAATATGATGTCTAGGGTGATCGCACGGGTGGTCAATGAAGGTGATAGATCATATCCCTTCCCAAATTTCCTGACAATGTACCTTGATGACTGTGAGGTGGAGAATAGGAAGTTTGATGTAAAGGTGAAGCTAAAGGCGCCTTTTTCCTGGTATAGCCTGTAGAGTGATGACAACCCCAAAAGGCAAAGATCCTAAAAGCAAATGCACTTCTTCTACTGGCTAGTATGAAGAGCCAATAGTAGTGGTACCTCCTACTCAGCCTCCTTCAGCTACCCCAGATATAGCCCCAGGACCCTCTATTACCACTACCTCAAATATCCCCCCATCTTCAGCCTACCCATTGACTGCCCAGCGTTTGAGCTAGACTCTTGCCAGTATCAACAATTGGATTCAAGCAACCACTTCCAAGTTGTTTGTGCTTTCTACCTCGGTGGCAGCCCAGTCTGTACCCCCTCAGCCGAATGTCCCGCAGTTAGTGGAGGACACTCTCAAGGAGCTTCTGGACAACCAGAAGAAGCTCCTAGAGAACCAACAATTAATATTGGAGGCAGTAGGTTCTCATGGTTAAGCGTTGAAGGAGCTCACAAAGGAAACAAAGAAGTTGAGGAAGCCTCAAGCATTGAAGGAGTCAGTGAAGAAATTGAGGGTAGACGTGGAGAGACTGAAGGTTGCTGATCAATTGCCCTTGGAGCTACTATTGCAAGATCCGACCCCGGCAGTCCAACCTGAGCTGGAGCATGGGTTAGAGGGGACAACAAAGAGAAAGAGGGTGATTCCCTGAGCTGATGATGCAGTGATAAAGCTGGAGGACCCGTAGGGAGGTTCCTCTAGCCAGCTTCAGGATCCCATACATGCTCAGATCCTAGTGCAGACACAGGTTACAAGGATCCAGTCATAGGTTCTCGAGCAGTCCGAGGACCCAGGGACCCAGGACCATGATCCTATGCAAACGGAGGGCCGGTAAGGAGTTTTCTTTACTCTCTATCTAATTTTAAGCTATTTTTGGTTAGTTAGCATTAAGGACAATGCTAGCTTTCATTTGAGGGGGTATCCCTATTTGGATGATTTAATATTGTAAATATGATACTATTTTCTTTTTATTATGCTTTGATTCTTGGTATGTACATAATTTTACCATTTTAGTCCATTTTCCGTGCTTTGCAACTTTGATCTGCATATAAAGTTACTTTCTGATATATATATTCATTCCCCCTAATGTATATTCGAATAAATCCCCTCCTGTGCATATTCATTCTAATCTCTGCATTTTTGCTGTTGTAGCTTCTTAAATCATTTTGATAGCTTATTATTTTGAGTTTTGCATTCAATAAGCCTTTGCTTTTCTTAATTCCACGGTTCATTCCTAAGGTGGAATTTATGTGAACCGGGTAGCTCTTCCTGATGGTGGATTACATGATAACCTTGTTAAGGGTTTGAGTATGTTTTCTTTTTGCTTTTGTGTAAATAATAGCTAGTGAATAAAGGTGCCCCAAGCAAAGCTTCACTTGGGCCTAGCACATTTACCTTTGATCTTATACTCAAAAATAAATTGTTATGTATAGGATGATGAAAGTTATGACCTTGATACTCTTGTATTGGCCGATAATTGTCGTTTTCGGGACCATTGTGCTGCTCAAATCTTAGCTAAGGTTATTGTGTGCACCCGACTCTGTCTCTTTAACAATCCTATAGCTTGGTGAGAATTTGAATTACAAGTCCAAGTCTCATGCCATTAGTCTAGAACTTGCCCTAAAGATTTATCTTGGCGAAATCCTAAGTGTAGTCTCATGCCTTTACCCGTTCTAAAATACCCTCTCTTGGCACCCGATCTTTCCTTAGCACAAGGCAAAAGCATAAGTTTGGGGAGAGACGAGAATGCAACAAAGTGGTAAAAGGTACAAAATGAAGAAATGGAAAGACAATGAAAAAGAAGGAAAATCAAAAAGTCAAAAAGAATGAACAATGTAGAAGAAATGAAGGGATACAATAAAAGAAAAGAGATGAAAGGTGTGGAAAGTTTAGAAAGGATAAAAAAGGTTTGAAAGAGTGACAGTGTGTCTCTATAGCCCCCATGAAAGAAGTAAATGACTCAAAAAGTCAAGAGAATGTATGCCAAAAATGAAGAAATGAAGTGCATATGGGAAGATGGAACCTAATTATTCCAAATATTTCCTATCCCGAACCAAAAGGCTTCACTATATCTCCACAGAAACCCTATATGATCTTTACATATGATTCATACAGAAAAAAAGACTAAACCGTGATATTCTATAACAGAACAAAAGGGAACTAACACATATTCTACTGACAATTTTATACTTAATAAGAAAATAAAGAGCGACTAAAACTTAGAAGGGAAAACTGACCTTTTGCAGTGCAGGAACTGGGGCGTATCGAATAGATCTATGGATTCAGGCTTCAGACTTAAACTGGAATTTACAACCGTAAAATTTATAATTTTCGAAGAAAGTGCAAAGAAAAATTTCTTTGTTATAGCCAAGAATAACAGAGGCGACGCTATTAAGACTTTTAGAGTATTTTGAAGAGTAAAAATGTTTGAAGATGGCTTCCAAAAAGTTTTTTTTTTTTTGCTATTACCAAATCTCCATATTTATAGAAGAACTACTATGGCCTTTCTAGGGTTAATTTGGGCGGCATTCTTGAAGGGGTTTTTCATTCAAAATGAACGTTTTAAAATTTGATCGTTGATCTTTCTTGGACGGATTTTGCAGACATCACGTGATTTGCGGCAAAATAGCATGACTTGTTCTAGTCCTTACCCGAATTGGCGAGGTTGTGGTCTGCTTTAATTTGATTTCGAAGTTTTCAAGCACAAACAAAAAAGAGGAAAAGGAATATCCCTTGGAATATTTAGATACGTAATGGGAGTAGAGAGACCTTTTTGCACAAAAATGGTGCGTCATTCCTCTGCTTGAAAGATATAAGAGTTTGGAAGTTTCCTGAAAAAGGAGAAGGGAGTGGGGCGTCTGTTTTGAAGGAGATAGAGAGAAGTTAGGAGATTTAGGTTATGGAAAAGTTGGGCTGCTGGATCTGTTATTGGGCTATTAAAGTGATGGCTGTTGAAAGGTGGTGATGTAAAGGCTTTGCTTGGGCCGAAAACTATAGCATTTTCCTTCTTCCAATTAATTAAATTTTGCTGTCATATTTTAATAACTTGGACTCAATAAAATTTCATAAAAAAATAATAATAAGTAAATATAACATATTTGTAGCAGTAAAAATAATATATCATATCTTTTTTTTAAAAAGGAAAAATTACGTTGAGTAATAAACTTATCCAAATATGAAATTCTTCTCCCACAAATGGAACTTTTCCCTCACTTGGGCCAAATATCACTTCTATTTAATTGTTGAATCTCTCCCAAAATATATGATAATTTTCAATAACTTTCTTCTTTTAAGGGAATCTAGAGACTTAGAGAAGTGGTAGAGGTGTATAGATTACAATTAAAATCGTGTATTTGCAAACAACTTGAAAATAGTCCATCGTGCTAATTACACAAACCGACTGGCACGATTTGATAGCAATTTATCCACTATAAATTATTCTTGATACTTCAAAATCATTTAACGATGACCATTTTAAAATAACAACCACAAAAAAAAAACAGATCTTTCAAAAACTCTATGAATCTCCAAAAATGTATATAATATAGTACTACATATGGCGTGTTATATAATGTGTATTTATGTGCATCTCACACACACACACAATATAATGTGTGTATATATATAAACTAAGGTTTATGCATTCAGTGTATTCTTATTCTTATTATTATTATTATTATTATTATTATTATTATTATTATTATTATTATAATAATAATAATAATATAATAATAATAATAGACTAACCACTTCAATAACTATAACAATAATAGTAATAAAAGGTAATGAGTAACTAAGACATGACGTGAAACTATAAATGACTAGAGAGCACTAGAAAATTAATCAGAAGAAAGGTAGGACAAAATTTGGTCCCAACAGACACACTAGGCGTAATAATCCCCTCATCAAGAAGCTCCTGAAGTTGTTTTTTCAATTCCTTCAACTATGCTAGTGTCATACGATATGGAGGAACAGAAATGGGTTGAGTGCTAGCACCAAGTCAACACCAAAATCAATATCCCAGTCGGGTGACATACCTAGCATATTTGCAGTAAACACATTCGAAAAGTCTCGCACTAACAAAATAGAATCAATAGTAGGGGTATCAACACCAACATCTCTCGCAAAGGCTAAATATGACAAACACCCCTTCCCAACCATCCGTTAGGCCTTCAAATATGAAATCACCCTAATAGAGCCATAATCTGGAGAACCTCTCCACTCGATCCTTGGCAACCCAGCATCGCCAACGTTGCGATCTTTGTATGACAGTTCAGAATAGAATGATATGGAGACAACTAATCCATGCCAAAAATCACATCGAAATCTACCTTACTAAGCAATAAGCGATTAACCCTAGTCTCCAGTACTCCAATAGTCAGCACATATGACCGATACACACAGTCTACAAGAATAGTATTGTCAATCAGCGTAGATACATGAACAAGTGAAACTAAGGGCTCACGGGGCATATCCAAATAACGAGTAATATAGGATGATACATAGGAATAAGTAGAACCAGGGTAATATAATTTGGAAGCATCTTTGTGGCACACTAAAACAATATATGTGATCACAACATCTGAAGCGACGGCCTAAGGCCTAGCAGGAATAGCATAGAATCGAGCCAGGACACCACCTGATTCGCTTCCCCTCTAGGATGACATCTAGTTGCCTAAGCCCCACCTCGAGCTGGCTGGGTAGGTGGTGAAGTAACTGGTGCGAAAGTCATAGGCTGACCCCTATGCAAAAATGGACCTCCCAAATAGCAGGGACGTTGTCAGCACACATGCCCAAACTCCCAGCTGGTGGTGGGGACTGAATCTACCCGAGAACTCGAATAACTAGTAGAAGGAACTGGCATAGATGAAACCTGAATCGATGGAGCACATAATGAACTGAGCTAGGAGAGCATTGAGAGATTATTGACTCGGATGGGCACTACATGAACCATGGCTAACTGATGCGCCAAATGAACCGGACAAGCCATCTAAGAGGGCCTATAAAGTTGACCCCTACAGTGGTAGGACTGCCCCTAGAAAGAACACCGCTGAAACCACCTAAAACATAAGGCCGATTGGCTTCCCTCTCCTCACGTTCCTAACTAGATACCAGCTTTAGCCATTGAGCAATATCAACTACCTCATCAAACCTAGCATCTGATGCATTCTACCGAGTCATAAAGAAATGCAATCCATAGCTGAAGCCATAAATGAACCTCATAATCCTCTCCATCTCTATTGGAACCAACTAGATCTCATGACGAGGCAACTCTGAAAATATCTTCTCGTAATGGGTCAAAAACATAGCATTTTGGTGTAGCTGCTCAAACTGCTTACATAACTCCTCCCAGTGGGTCGGTGGCACAAATTTCTCCAAGAAGAGAATAGAGAACTCGTGCAATGAAATTTGTGCAGTATCAGTTGGACTATTCCATTCATTGGATTCCCACTATATGAAGGTTGCAGCCATTAGCTAAAAGTAGTAAATGAGACCCCACTAGTCTCCAGAATACCCGCCGTGTGAAGAATCTGTCGGCACCTATCCAAGAAGTCTTGAGCATCCTCTGACTCAACCCCACTAAATATTAGAGGCTTGAGCCTCCTAAACCTATCTAGTCTCTTCTACTCCTCATCACTCATAATGGGACCCACTTGGGCGGGAGCAACTGCAACTGGCTGGGCCACTAGTACCCCCGGTTTCTAGAGTCTCTGTACCACCTGCTCTAAAGTACGGGCGGCAAGAATTTGAGTACCTCCCCTGGCATGAGAAGTGTTTGGTGCAGCCTGAACTGAAACCTCTTGAGCAACTCTAGTGCAAATAGTCAATATCTAGGCCAAAGCCTCTTGAAGTCCTGGAATCACAATAGGCACATTTTGTGCATGAGATGCTCCCACATGTTCAATCACATCTCTTGACTTGGAGAAACTGGTAGGTCTATAAGTTCTTATCTAGTGGTTGTACGAGCTGCACCTTGGCCCCTGCCATATCCCCGACCTGTCGTGGCCCTAGCTAGTGATACTGGTGGTTGTTTTCCCTGTCCAGCAGTTGGTTTCCTCACCATCTGTGAAAGAATAGAATAACAAAATTTAAGTTTCCGGAATCAAAAAATTCGCTCAACAAAAATACAAGAAAGTGAAGTTTTCCAAAGGGTTCGACAACCTCTTGAAGATAAGTACAGTCGTCTCCGTACCGATTCGCAAGACTCTACTAAACCCGCCTATGACCCGTGATACCTATGTAACCTAGGCTCTAATACCAACTTGTTATGACCCAAATCTTACATGTTGTGATGGTGCCTATCACAATACTGGGCAAGTCGACAATCATAATAAACCACGCATCTTTAAATTTGAAAACATAACAGAATAAGTTTAATAGCAAAACCTCATAAATAGTTATTAAAAAAAATACATGCACTCAATACAACATTCCCCAAAATTAGGGTGTCACTAGCTGCATGAGCATCTAAAAGACAACATGGTCTGACTGCTAAAACACTATCTAGAAAGATAGAGCAGTACAAATAAATGAAAAGAAGGGAGAATCAAGGTGTGCGGATACAAAAGAAGCTACCTCGAGAATCTCCTAACTAAGAAAGCTCTAAAATCAGCAACCGCCATACCCCAAAGTACTTGAATCTGCACACGAAATGCAGAGTGTAGTATAATTACAAGTGGCCCAATGTACTCAATAAGTAACAAGATTAACCTTGGGTTGAAAGTAGTGACGAGCTCAAGCAGTAAAGTCCAAATACAGAAATAACAGTATATGAATGTAGACATGCTTTTAAGTTCAACAGTTTAAGCTTAAAAAAAGATAAAATATGCCAAATGTAATTGAAATAAGGGATGATACATCTCTATCTCTATATGTCAGTTATACATACCAATTGTAATACAACGTAGTGATAAAATCATGTGCATAATCTCGGAGTATCAACACACCTCAATCCTCTCGATAACTCAGACCTCACAGTCACTCAGTCCTCACAATCACTCAGTCCTCACAATCACTCAGCACCCGCGCTCAGCATTTGCACTCAGTAGGTACATGCGCTCACTGCTAATAGCCAAACTTTGGAGGGACAGATCCTGCCCTACTGCTAAAATAAGCCAATCATGACATGAATCAATATAGTATGGTGTAGCATGTAGACCGATCTAATAGACATCCTAACAATCAAGCCCCCCGCCTCACTCGGTTATTAATCTCTCCAGTCTCTCATGCTCTCCATATCATAACAATCAGCCCAAATAATGATGATATGATGTATCAATATATGGCAACTAAGAATAAGATATGATATGTAATGGCTGATGTGACTGAGTACATAATTGCTAATTAAACAAGCAATTCAACAGCTACACGACCTTGCTGGGTCCCAACAATACTAACATATAGCCTAAGTAAGATTTCTAATATAAATCACAGCCCAATTTCTCTAACACGTGGAGAAAGTATGGATAATGATAGGATTATTTGACTACATAGTTCTAGGGAATCAACCAAGTCACAATTCCTACGGTGCATGCCCGCATGTCCATCTCCTAGCATGTGCATCACCTCAACACCAATAACATAACACGTAATTCAGGGATTCTTACCTTAGAATAAAATTTAGAAGTGTTACTTTCTCAAACCATAAAAATTTCTACACCAACAAGCCCTTGCCTCGTGAATCAGCCTTCGAACTCCTACAATCTAGCAACAGACAACTCAGTACAATCAACACAAGATATAGGAATCAATTCCATAAAACAAAACTAAGTTCTTTAACAAAAGTCAAAATGCCAAAGTAAAAAGTTGATCCTGGGCCCACGTCTTGGAATCCAGAAAGAGTTACGAAATCCGAACACCCATTCAACCATGAAAAATAACTCAAATCTGACACCAAATTGCCTCTCAAATCCTTAATTCTTACGCTCCAATCCCTAGCCCAAAACAACACATAAATTAGGTGGAAAATTCAATGGGTATTCAATATTAATGACTAGAAATGATCAAAAGTGGCTTACCTTAAGAAATCTCGTGAAAACCCTCTCAAAAATTGACCCCAACCGAGCTTCTAAAGTCCAAAAATACAAAAAAAATCTCGGAAACTCTTCGAACTTATACACTACCCAAGATTCGCACCTGCAAAGCCGCTTATCCACTTCTGTGGAGTCCCCATCACTTTTGCGACTCTACAACCTCCTGTCCACTTCCGCTTCTGCTATCGATCATGTGTAGACGCACATTTGCATCTGCGAAATCCTTCTGCACTTGCGCTTCCCTTGTCCCCTCTCCAAACTTCACATCCGCACCTCCACACTCTGCATCTACGATCTCGCAGATGCGGCTAGTCCCTCGCACCTATGCTATCTCAAGTCCCCAATTGAAACCCCTTCTGTGATGATCCTTTTGCTTCGCGGTCGCGCGCCTATGACCAAATCCATCACATGTGTCATCACACCAGTCCAAATCTCAAGCCAATTCCTAAGTTCAATTTTTAATCCAATAACCATCTGAAATACGCCTAATACCTCAAGCAAACAAGTCCAAAAACACGATACGAACTTAGTCAAGGCCTCAATTTACATCAAACAACATCAAAAACACAAATAGCACCCAATTCAAGCTTTGAAACAAATGAATTTACAACTTTAATAATTGATGCCAAAACCTATAAAATCAACTCTGATTGCCCTAAAACTTTGCACACAAGTCATAAACGAGACAACAAACCTATTCCAACTTTTGGAACCAACATTATATTCCGGTAACCACAAAGTCAACTCTCGATCAAAATCATCAACTCTCCAAACTCCTAATTTTCCAATTTTGGTAATTTCAATCCAAAATCACCTATGGACCTCCAAATCAATATACGAACACACTCCTAAGTCCAAAATCACCATCAGGGTCTATTAGAACCGTCAAAACTCCAAATTGGAGCCATATATACATAAATTCACATCTAGTCAACTCTTTCAACTTAGGCTTCCAACCTTGGGACTAAGTGTTCTATTTCTTTTTGAAATATCCCCGGAACAAAACCAACTACCCCAACAAGTCACACAACAACAATTGAGAACAAAATAAGTAGTAACTGCGGGAATGGTGCTACAACACTCAAAATGGCTAGTCTGGTCGTTATATACCTAAAGTGTTGAAATTTTGAGGATAACGGCTACACATATTATGCTCGTTCTCCCAAGTCACCTCCTTGACTAGTTTACTTCTCCATTGAAGCTTTACTGAAGCAATATTCTTTGACCTAACCTTTAGGACCTACCTATCCAAGATGGCCACCGGCCCCTCAACATAAGTCAAATCATTGTCCAATTAGACTTAGCTGAAATCTAATACATGGGACGGATCACCATAATTCTTTCAAAGCATGGAAACATGAAGCACCAGGTGAATTACCGGTAAGTTGGGTGGAAATGCAAGGTAAGCCACCTCCCCCACTCTCTCAAAGATCTCAAAAGGGCCAGTATACTTAGGTCTCATCTTGTCCTTCTTCCCGAATCTCATCACATCCTTCATGGTTGAAACCCATATGAAAATTCTTTCTCCCACCAAAAATGCTAAATTACGAAACTTCTGATCGGGATAACTCATCTGCCTATACTGTGTTGTACGAAAGCCGATCCTAAATCAACTTGACCTTCTCCAAGGCATCTCGTACCAGAACAGTACCTAACAAACTAACCTCTCCCGGCTAAAACCAAGCAATTGGAGAACGACACCACCTCCCATATAAGGCCTCATAAGGTGGCATCTGAATACTTGATTGGTAGCTATTTTAGGAAAACACTACAAGCGGCAAGAACTGATCCCATGAACCAGCAAAATCTATAACTCAAGCACGTAGCATATCCTCTAAGATCTGAATGGTGCGTTCAAGTTGTCCTTCCATCTGGGGGTGAAATATTGTACTCAACTCAACCCGTGTGCCTAACGCACATTGTACGGCCCTCCAAAAGCAGAATGTGAACTGTGTGCCTCGATCGGAGATAATAAATACAGGCATGCCATAGGGGCGAATAACCTCACGGATATAGATTCGAGCCAGCTTCTCTAAGAATAGGTAGTCAACCTATCTACAATTAAGCTTGCTGCATCAAATTTCTTCATAGTCCGTGGGAGCCTAAAAATGAAGTCCATGAAAATGCGCTCCCATTTCCACTCGAGAATCACAACCTATGAAGCAAATCTCTCGGCCTCTAATACTCATATTTCACCTACTAATAGTTCAAGCGTCGAGCCACACACTCTATTATATCTTTCTTCCTTCTTCTCCACCAATATTGTTGTCTCAAATCCTGATATATCTTAGCGGTACTGCAAACTGTGAGCCTCCTCAAGAATCAGCTCATGCAACCCATCCATATTGGGCACACATATCTGACCCTGCATCTGCAACACCCCCCATCTTTAATTGAAACTTCCTTAGCATCGCCATGCTATAATGTGTCCTTAAGGATGAGCAAATGGGGTTGCCATACTGACACTATCTGATGCTCTCATACAAAGAATTACGAAAACCCGTGCAAGTAAAGAATCTAGTTGGGCTCCGAAGCATCCAATCTCACATACTGATTGGCCAAAGCCTGAAAATCTAACAAGCACGTAGCATATCTTCTAAGATCTGAATGGTGCATTCAAGTTGTCCTTCCATCTGGGGGTGAAATATTGTACTCAACTCAACCCGTGTGCCTAACGCACATTGTACGGCCCTCTAAAAGCAGAATGTGAACTGTGTGCCTCGATCAGAGATAATAAATACAGGCATGCCATAGGGGCGAATAACCTCATGGATATAGATTCGAGCCAGTTTCTCTAAGAATAGGTGGTCAACCTATCTACAATTAAGCTTGCTGCATCAAATTTCTTCATTGTCCGTGGGAGCCTAAAAATGAAGTCCATGAAAATGCGCTCCCATTTCCACTCGAGAATCACAAGCCTATGAAGCAAATCTCTCGGCCTCTAATACTCATATTTCACCTACTAATTGTTCAAGCGTCGAGCCACACACTCTATTATATCTTTCTTCCTTCTTCTCCACCAATATTGTTGTCTCAAATCCTGATATATCTTAGCGGTACCGCAAACTGTGAGCCTCCTCAAGAATCAGCTCATGCAACCCATCCAATTGGGCACACATATCTGACCCTGCATCTGCAACACCCCCTCATCTTTGATTGAAACTTCTTAGCATCGCCATGCTATAATGTGTCCTTAAGGATGAGCAAATGGGGTTGCCATACTGACACTCTCTGATGCTCTCATACAAAGAATTACGAAAACCCGTGCTAGTAAAGAATCCAGTTGGGCTCCGAAGCATCCAATCTCACATACTGATTGGCCAAAGCCTGAAAATCCAACAAGCACGAAGCATATCCTCTAAGATCTGAATGGTGCGTTCAAGTTGTCCTTCCATCTGGGGGTGAAATATTGTACTCAACTCAACCCGTGTGCCTAACGCACATTGTACGGCCCTCCAAAAGCAGAATGTGAACTGTGTGCCTCGATCGGAGATAATAAATACAGGCATGCCATAGGGCGAATAACCTCACGGATATAGATTCGAGCCAGCTTCTCTAAGAATAGGTGGTCAACCTATCTACAATTAAGCTTGCTGCATCAAATTTCTTCATAGTCCGTGGGAGCCCAAAAATGAAGTCCATGAAAATGCGCTCCCATTTCCACTCGAGAATCACAAGCCTATGAAGCAAATCTCTCGGCCTCTAATACTCATATTTCACCTACTAATAGTTCAAGCGTCGAGCCACACACTCTATTATATCTTTCTTCCTTCTTCTCCACCAATATTGTTGTCTCAAATCCTGATATATCTTAGCGGTACCGCAAACTGTGAGTCTCCTCAAGAATCAGCTCATGCAACCCATCCATATTGGGCACACATATCCGACCCTGCATCTGCAACATTCCCTCATCTTTGATAGAAACTTCCTTAGCATCGCCATGCTATAATGTGTCCTTAAGGATGAGCAAATGGGGTTGCCATACTGACACTCTCTGATGCTCTCATACAAAGAATTACGAAAACCCGTGCTAGTAAAAAATCCAGTTGGGCTCCGAAGCATCCAATCTCACATACTGATTGGCCAAAGCCTGAAAATCCAATGCTAATAGCCTCTCACCAATTGGAATATATGAAGGTTACCCATACTCTCAGCCTTTATACTCAAGCCATCGACCACTACATTGGCTTTCTCGGAATGATATAGAATAGTGATATCATAGTCCTTTAATAGTTCTAACCACCTCATCTGTCTCAAGTTTAGATCCTTTTGCTTAAACAAGTGTTGAAGGCTCTAATGAACTGTGAGTACCTCGCAAGACACACAGTAGAGATAATGCCTCCAAATCTTCATGTGTGGACTATAGCTGCCAACTCTAGATCATGAACAAGGTAGTTCTTCCCATGGGGCTTCAACTGGCGCAAAGCATAAGCAATCATCCTACCCTCCTGCTTCAAGACACACCCAATAATAATTCGTGAAGCATCACAATATATCATATATGAACCCGATGGTTAAGGCAACACCAAGACTAGAGCCATGGTGAAGGCGGTCTTGAACTTTTGAAAGCTTTTATCACACTCGTCAGACCACCTGAATGGAGCACCCTTTGGGTCAATCTGGTCATAGGTGCAACAATGGACAATAAAACCTCTATGAAGCGGTGACAATGTCCGGCCACACTAAGGAAACTACGAATATCAATAGTTGAAGACAGTCTAGGGCAACTCTGAACTACTTCAATCTTTTTTGGGTCTACCTTAATCTCCTCACGTGACACCACATGGCCTAAATACGCCACTGAATCAATCCAGAATTCACATTTTGAGAATTTGCATACAACTTCTTCTCTCTCAAGGTCTAGAGTACGATCCTCAGATGCAGCTCATGATCCTCCCGACTGTTGGAATGCACCAAGATGTCGTCAATAAACACAATGATGAATAAATCAAGATATGGCTGGGTTACACTTTTCATCATGTGCATAAATGTTGTTGGGGCATTGGTCAACCAAAATGACATCAAAAGAAACTCTTAGTGACCATATCGAGTCCTAAAGGCAGTCTTCAAAATATCTGGATCCCAAATCTTCAACTGATGATACCCTGACCTCAAGTCAATATGTGATAACACTCTAGCACGTTATAGCTGGTCAAATAAGTCATCAATGTGCGATAATGGGTATATGTTCTTGTCAATAACCATGTTCAATTGTCTATAATCAATATACATCTGCATAGAACCATCATTCTTCTTCATAAATAGAAATAGGGCACCCCAAGGCGACACACTAGGCTGAATGAAAACCTTATCAAGCAACTCTTGCATCTACTCCTTTAACTCCTTCAACTCTGCTAGTGCCATATGATATGGTAAATTAGAAATAGGCTGGGTGCTTGGCAACAAGTCAATACCAAAATCGATATCTCTATTGTGTGCCATGCCCGAAAGATCTGTAGGAAATATATCTAAGAAATCTCTCACTATCAAAACTGACTCAACGATAGGAATATCAACACTGACGTCTCTTACAAAGGCTAGATATGCTTCACACACTTCCTCAACAATTCACCGAGCTTTTAGAAAGGACACAACCCTTCTAAGAATATAATCCAATATAGCCATCCACTCTAACCGTAGGAAACCTGGCATAACTAGTATCACAGTCTTGGCATGACAATCCAGAATATCATGATAGGGTAATAACCAGTCCATGCCCAATATCACATCAAAGTCTACAATACTGAGTAATAATAGATCAACTTTGGTCTCAAAACTACAAATAACAACTAAACACGACCGACACATATGGTCCATAATAATATAATCTCCCATATGCATGGACACATAAATAGGAGAACTCAAAGAGTCATGAGATATATCTAAATATGGAGCAAAGTAAGATGGCACATATGAATAAGTGGATCCCGGATCAAATAAGAGTGATGCATCCCTATAACAAACCGAAACAATACTTGTGACGACAACATCTGATGCAACCACCTCTGTCCTACCCGAAAAACCATAATCTTTCTTGGCCTCCCCCTCTAGGCAACCTGTACTGGCCTGACCCCTACCATTATGTGCGGGTGGAGCGGGAACTTGAGCGGCAACCATGGTCTGTAAAGCCTGTGGACTAACTGGAATTTGGGGAATCGGTGTAGTCTGTGGAGGTGCACCCCTCCTAAGTCTAGGAGAGTCTATCACCATACATCTAGTGTCATATATTAAAAACAATCTCTCGAAAAGTATGACTACTAAAGCTGACTTGGGCATGGTCGGCTAGATTGACCGATGAAGGCACCCCGTGCAGAAGTTACACTTGATAGTGTCTAGAAAAAATGGGAACCTAAGACCTCAAAATAGCTGGAGCACCACTAGAAGCTGGAAGTGTCGAATGCATTGGACGACTCATATAGCCCCTGCCATGACGGGCTATTGTTGGGTACACGCACCACTATATCCTCCAAAATTGAGGCCTCTTGGCCTACTTGTCATCTCTCTCACGGCCTCGCATACCCTCCAACCTCCGTGCAATCTTTGCCACCTGCTAATGTAAGGTATCTGTCTCTAACTCTCTAGCCATGCTAAATCGAATACCATAGTTGAGCCCCTTGATGAATCTATGAACTCATTCTCTGACTGTAAAAACTAATGTAAGTCATGTTTGGATAGCTTAGTGAATCTTATGGCATACTTTGACACTATTATAGTACTTGTCATACCCCTATTTTTACACTACACCCCACAAAGGGCGTAGATAAAGGAGTTTTTCCAATTAAAGGACAATCAAAATGAGATTCATTTATTTAATAATTTCAGAGTCGCCACTTAGGATAATTAATTGTGTCCCAAGTCACCGGTTCAAAATCCCAAATAGAGAAAATATTGACTCTGTATTACAGCCCGCGAATCAGAAATCTAGGTAAGGAATTTTGTTAACCCGGGAGAAGGTGTTAGTTATTTCCGAGTTTCGTGGTTCTAGCACGGTCGCTCAATTGTTATACTTGGCTTAATTATATCATTCTAATGCATTTTTGAACTTATGTGCAATTTTAACTTTTGACTGCTTTTATTTAAATATTATTTTAAGAAAGATTGCAACGCTATTTAAAATATGTTTTGGACCACATCACATAAATGCACCGGTAGCCCATAACACATTTATCTAACGTTGAGATTTGTATTTGGGTCACATAAATGTGCACCCGAGTTTAGGAAGGTAATTTTTTTAAATAGCACGCCTAAAGCAACGCACTTTAACTTTGTGAGGGCCATAGAAATTCCACTAAATTGCATGCCTCGAATTCTAAAGATTTAAAATTAACTAAGCGAGGGCCATGTCATTTTGAGATTCTATTTGGCATGGCACGCCTCAATTATTCTTAGATGATTGTCCTCAACTTGAGCAAACTAGGGATGTTTATAATTGTTTTCTAACTATCTTTGTGATATGAAAAAGATTTGTAGCTCTTAGAACTTATTCAGTTACATACTAGCTAAGCATATATCAAACAATAGTGAAGAAGCAAAATGGTTTTTGCTGGACAATTTCAAAATCAATTAACTGAAAAGATGCATTTTATGTATTGTCCTTTTTTCTTCTGTCTTTTCCTCATTTTTCCTTATAGATATGATCAAACAAGTTTGAAATTAATCCATTGTAACATAAAAAATTTACAGCGACTCACCCCTAACTTATACGTCTTTTGAGTTTCACTCAAATCGCCAATCTTCAATCTATTTAAATCAAAGAGAAAAAAAAACAAAACCAAAACAGAAGTGTATATTTTGATTTCCACGCTTCAAACAACATCAGAACGGTTCAGCAAACACAACAAAATAAATAACTAAAGGCTAGCAATCAATTAATCGTAACAGCGAAAACAGGTGAAAGATGAACAATTCCACATGATATGTTTGTGAAGTGGGACAGAATTAATACCTAAACAACTGTAATTTTATTTGAGGTTACACCAACATTAGAGAAAGCTGAACATACCTAAACACCAATGAAAAAAATAGCTAGAGGTCTGAACAAAGTTGAATTTCAATAGTGATGAACAACAGAAAGCAAGAAATTTCGGAACCAAAAACTCTATTGATCTTACTTTATTTCGTTTTTTTAAAAGCTCATTCCGCTTTTCTTCTTTTCTTTATTTGAAGGTGAGAGAGTTAAATCTCTCTTTTAGAGATGAGGGATTCTGATTGTGTTCATATGTGTGTAGGAGCAGGGTTAGGGATCTGATTTTTTAGTATGGTTTGGAGAAAATAAAATGAAGAAGAAGAAAAGGTGGGCATCGACGCTCCATTTTTCCGTTCCAAAGTTGGAGGAGTCTATCTTAGGGTCTTTTTTGCTCAATTGCGGCTGATCTTTTGGGGTTATCTCTAGGTCTTTTGTAGTGTAGGTATTATTATAGAGGGGTAGGATTAGGTTACGTCAAATGGGGAATAGGGTATGAGCTCAATGTTTTGGGCTAGGGAATTGGGTCAAAGAGTAAAAAAATATATTACAAGACTTATAAAGACTGGATAAATCAACTTAAAGTTAATTCCTCCTTCTAAAGTTATGTACAATTATAATATAAAATATAACGCTAATTTTATTTAATTGAACTAAACTATAAAACAATTTTTTTTTTTGTATTTTCAAGGTCACATAAAAATAAAGATAGGGTGCTATTTTGTATATTTTTTTTAAAATTTACAAAAGATACATGAACTAAAAATATTTTTTGTAATTTTTATTTTTTATGACGAAATAAAGTAAAAGAGTCAAAATTAACTGAAATAGCAATATTATCCCTAAACTTAATATAATATGCTAAAATATGTAAAATCTTGGGGAGGGTCAAAAATCACATGTCTACAGCACCCCAACGCAGCTACACAAACTTTGTGCGCCATGCATCCCAAAGGTTCCGGGAACAAACTCTCTCAAGAACATCTCTAAAAACTGAGTCCATGTGAATGAAGCTGCATCAGCTGGGCTACCCTCCTCATAAGCCTGCCACCACTTATACGTTGCTCCTAACAGTTGGAATGTAGTAAAAGAACCTCCGCTCGCCTCTACATACCTATGGTACGGAGAATACAGTGGCACTTCTCTAGAAAACTATGCGCATCCTCGGTAGCTAGGCCACTATAAGTAGGAGGATGATACTTCTTGAACCTCTTAAGTCTCAGCTGCTCCCGGGGCCTAATTAACCTGGATCTGCTACTCTAGAGTACAAGCTGCGGGAGTGTGGGATCCTCCCCCATCCCGAGATATAGCTGGTGTAAAGGGGATTAATCCCACATGATCTAGAACACCGAACATGCTCATAGATTGTGATAGGGTCTCCTGAAGTGCAGGGTGATAACAGGCTCCTCGAGTGCATGTCCCTGTCACACCTCCTTTTTTACACGGTTACTCCGAAGGATAAACGTATAAGAGAGTTTTTCCAATTAAAGTGACATTATTCAAATTGGGATTATTTATTGATTTAGAGTCGCCACTTGGGATAGGCTTGGCTTTTGGTGACCCAAGTCATCGGTTTATTTAGAATCCTAAATCGAGGAAATGTTTCGACTGCCCAAATGGAGTCTGCGAACTAAAAATTCTAAGTAAGGAATTCTGTTGACCCGAGGGAAGGTGATAGGCACCCCTGGATCCCGTGATTCTAGCATGGTCGCTTAAACTATTACAGTTCTAAGTGCCTTTACTACCCCTGAATCTATTGAAATCACCATTTGTACCAAACTAACTTCTCAAAACTTATTATTTAGCTTATATTAATCAAAACTAAACAACTATGTCCAAACAGATAATATCAATTAATAGCAGAAATCAGGTATTACCAAAATTAAAATCAATGAACCTAGATGTTCAGCTACACCCAAAACTATACTAAGCAGACTGACAATTACTTCTAATTAAAACAAAACACAACAATTAAGCAGAATAAAGAAATGAATAATCAGAGATTTTGGAACTAAACATAAGCAGAAATTTCTAACTAAACTAAAAAAAATCACACAATAATGTAAAACAGGATCATTCGAAGAAAAAAAAATATAATCTAACAGGAATCAGAATTCAAATCTAATTAATCTAACTTAAAAAAAGATGAATAATTCATGAACCAAACGCTTAAACATGGTCGGAGACCTTCAACTAAACTAAATCAAAATCATGCAAAATAAACAAGTATAACATAATTTAATAAAAGTAAGACTCACTGATTTTTGGTCTTCAACTTGATTGGATTCGAATTAAACCCCCAAATAGAGTTATATGTTTGTCCTTGCTAAGAACAAACATATAACTTCATTTGGGAACTCAATTCGGGGTTTGACAGTCCTTAACGAATTGGTTGATTTCTCATGTTTTTCAGGGTTGTTCGAAGGAAGTGGGGTTCAATTTTGGGTATAGGAGGAAAAAGGGAGTATAGGGTGTGTTTTGGTGACCATTGGAGCCGACACCACCGTAGACGGCGGAGCAGACGCTCCTTTGAGCGAATATTCGAAGAGTTTGACCGGGATTCGAAGGTTAATCTTTGGGGGGTTGGAAAGATGAGAAGACGAGGAGCAGATGGTGTTAATTTGGGTGGATTTGGAGCTACGCCGCCGCTGGCAGACGGTGGGACGTAGGTTTGCGGTGGTGTTACACTGGTGGTCAGTTTGTATGAGGAAGGGGAACTTTGTCTCTAGGGTTATGGGTGTTTTCAGACAATTTTATTAAAATTTGGGATCAAATCTGGTACGTGGGATAAGGAGAGATGGACGGCTGAGATCATGTGCTCCAAAACGACGTCGTTTTGGGTCGTCTCTGACGAGAGACCGGATAGTGGATTGGGTTTAGGTAAATTTTAATGCGTTCAGGGGTTTTGGGCCAGGTTTTATTGCAAGAAATAACCCAAATCATGGGTTTCCATTAAGAGACCCAATTTATAATATTTTTCTCTTTTATATTTTTTTATATATATATTTTCAGATTTAAATAATGAAAATAAACCAAACAAGATTTAAATTCGACAAAATAAACTAATTAACCTCTAAAATAACCTAAATTCTAAATTTAAAAATAAAATTAAACATATGTAAGAATAACCATTTTTGTTATTTTTCCTTATTTTGAATATTTACTAACTAATAAACCTAATAAAGAAAATATAAAAATTGAGTCCTAAATGCAAACATGCTATTTTTGTATTTTTTATGAATTATTAAAAATGAATAAAAATGCAAATAAATACAAAATCATGCAATTAATTTCTAAAAATTCAAATAATAAAAGGCAACATGAAGGAAACACATAATAAGAACCACAGATAATCAAATACAGACAAAATTAGTTAGACAAAGAAGAATAAAAGAAACAACTGTTCAACCAATATATCTTTTCAGTATGAAATGTACAACAAGTATCAAAACCGAGGTACCGGCTCGTATTCACATTTCACAATTTTAATCACAATCTTTCCTTATATTACTGCGTGAGCCTTACATTTAGTTTTGAAAATCATTTTTCCCGAAATAGCTACATGCGTTTTAGTCCACTTTATTTAAACACGACTTCAAGTAGTTCCCCTACTTGCAACATGCGTATCAAGCCCACCTTATCTCATCGCATGCGTATCAACCCCTAGCCTTATACTACCGCATGCATACTAATACCATAACACAATAACAATTTGCACCACAAGTACGCATATACCACAACTTGCCAAAAAGTCAACAATATCAATATTTCCACATAAATAGCCCCTGGCTTAACTACAATATATACAATAATGCCAATAACAATAAGATGAATAAGGAATACTCAACTAGGAAAGATACCTCAACAATTAACAAATTCACCTCAATATGATAACGACATTTACAACTTCAATACGAATAACTCAACAAAAAGATATTCCAAAAAATAATAGCCTCAAGTAAGAGTAATTTAACATAAAAGAGCTAACAAGTCAATAAGGAAAATAACAGTTTCAACTAAAACATATCAGAGCAAATATAATAAGTAAGAGGTAGAACAAGTGTTACAATGTCAAATAAAGCATGTAAGAGTATATTAACAAATGTAAGAATAAATTAACTATGAAAGACGTGACATGTTATAACAATTCCATTAAAGGTATAGAAAGAGTCGAAGTAGCCTAAAATGGTCAAAACTATATACAACCCGTGTACCCACTCGTCACCTTGCATACATGACTTTCACATAACACAAAAAGCATAATCAGCTCAAATCCTAAGGATAGTTTCCCAACATAATATTAGTCAAGATACTTACCTCAAACATGCTAAATTAATCCACTAGTAAGCCTTTTTCGTAAATATCCAACTCTAGACTGCTCGGATCAAGCAAAAATAACTTAATACCATAAATACAAACCATAAGAGACGATTCCAGATAATAAAGTTACAATCTTTAAAGAACATCAAAGAGTCAACTCCGAGCCCGCACCTCGAAACCCGATCAAACTTATAAAATTCAAACACCCATTCAATAATGGGTCCAACCATAAAAAATTATCCAATTTCGACCTCAAATCAACATTCAAATCCTACTTTATAGATTAGGAAAGTTTCACCAAATTCCTAATATTTTCCAACTCAAAACACTAATTAAATATTGAAAATAATGATGGAATCATTTAAAATAAGCAAATTCGTGTAAAAAAAACTTACTTCGACCAATTCTTGAAAATTGCCTACAAACTCACGCACAACCGAGTCCTCTAACACAAAGTGTGGAAAATGAAATAAAACCCTCGACTCTAACCTTTTCTGCCTAGTTATTCCGCTTCTACGGACATTTGATCACTTCTGCAACTCCGCATCTGTGGAAAAACCATTGCAGATGCGGCTTCCACTTTAAGCCCGGAAGAATTGCTTCTGTATACATATATGTGCACCTGCACGTCTGCTTCTGCCGAGATCCCACTGCACCTGCGGTCCCTCACGAAAGTCCAGATTCTACTTCTGCAGTTAATCATATGCCGGCCTCTTTCCGCATGTGTAAATCCAGTCAGCCAAGTCTGCTTCTCTGATCCACTAGAGACACTTACGGCCGAGCCCACCGCAAGTGCGATGACACTGAAACTTAGTTGTTCAACAACACTTGTCCTAAGTCCAAAGTGAATGCGAAATTAATTTGAATCACACCCCGGTCCCAAGACTCTGTCCGCACATACCGTCAATTCCCAAAACACATAATGAATCTATTCGAGGTCTAAAATCACATGAAACAATACCAAAGCCACGAATCGCACTTTGATTCAAGCTTAATGAACTAATGAACATCCATCTTCTGAAACTAATGTCGAATCATATCAAACCAACTCCAACTGACCTCAGATTTTGCACACAAGTCATAAATAACACAACGGATTTATTCCAACTTACAGAACCGAAATCCGATCCCAATATCGATGAAGTCAACTCTCAGTTAAACCTCTCAACCTTCCTAACCTTCAACTTTCAAACTTTTGCTAATTCAAGCCAAAACAACTTGCGGACCTCCAAATTAATATTCGAACGTTCACCTAAGTCCAAAATCACCATAGAAAGCTATCAGAACCATTAGAACTTCTTTTCAGAGTCGTGTACACAAAAGCCAAACTTCGGTAGACTCTTCCAACTTTGGGACTAAGTGTCCAAATTCACTCCGAAACTCTCCCAAAGCCAAACCAACCATACCGGCAAGTCACATAACCATAAATTGAATATAAATGAGGCAATAAATAGGGGACAGGGCTAAAATACCCAAAACGACTAACCGGATCGCTACATGCCATCTTGTATATCAAACAATTCATTGCTCCCAACAAACCATATCTTAAGATTAAATAATATGCTATATATATGAACATTATTATAGAATGATTATTCACACCAATATTTACGAGATCAAATAATTACACATTATGAAAAATTATTATAAAAAATTGAATAGACAAAATGAAAATAGTAAAGGTCTAACGCGCTACAACAGAATACTACGCTTGCAGAACCCCTGGATATTGGATCTATGCAAATTGATGATACAAGAATGCTTACATAACCGCCGACTTTTTTACAAACTCTACTAACTGATAAATATCTTATGCCAGCCCCAAACACGCAAATACCCTCCTTAACCACTATAGATTTAACAGATGAAGTTCTTCACGACCCTACTAACGATGATACTTTTATTCTAATTACGTCGACTGATAAAGCACGATTATAAGAACCATGGAAATACTCTGTCATCTTTAAGTTGTTTGGGAAAAGGATTACGCACCAAATCATGATGATAAACTGATGTCCTTATGGTAACCAACATAGTCCCTCCCCCTAATTGATTTGGGTTCTGATTTCTTAATCACTAAATTCCAAAGAGAAGATATGCATAAAGCCTTACACGGAGGACCATGGTTTATTCTAAGTCACTTACTAACTGTCAGAGGATGGGAACCTAAGTTCAAATCCTCATCTACACAACTTATATACTCAACTCTATGGATAAGGTTGCCTAAATTTCCTACGGAGTTCTATGACTTGGAAATACTCACCAGGATTGGTTCTAAACTAGGGCGACTGCTGAAGATAGATACTTGCACATCGTCAACTACACGTGGACGATATGCTCGTATATGTATTGAAGTGCCATTAGAGAAGCCATTAAAAACTCACCTATATATAGGAAACCATAGGCAATCCTTTCTATGTGAAGGATTAGATCTTTTATGCACCAACTGCGAGAGATTTGGGCATCCTACTACTAATTTCCCTAAAAGTATTAGCCTCCCAAAAGAGCAAAACAAGTAAAACAAAAAGCTACAATCTACTAACTCTTCTAATAATATCCCTTTGACGAAGAAAATAGTAATCTTTCCTAAGAAAAACATCCATCTACCTAAACAATCCCATTTGGCAAGGAGCAGGCAGCTACAATGGCGGTTTCACAAGCGACATAGACATTACCAGGTAAGTTCTCTAACCCTACGCCAGTTGTAGTGGGCCAGGTCTCTTCCACAAGGCATGTTATGTTACAAAAGCCCACTATCGAATCTAAAAATAAATTTCAAATACTCCTTACAGTTGGGCCATCAACTTTTCAATCTGGCCAATCCTTCCTAAGCCCAATAACTAATAATAATAGTAATAAACTACTACAAGCCCAAGATCATGCCAATAATCACTTAGTGGATGCGGATAAGCTACTGCCCTTAATAACCAATCCTCTTCCTCTTAGCCCTAAGCCTACTTTACCAAAAGACCACTCTTCACTCTTAGATGATTATCACACATCTCACCAAGATTGCATGACACCTATTCTACCATTGCCATGTAACCAACCAGATACTTCTATAAGCCAATTATATTAACCAAGTGATAAGGAACTTTACAAATTTTGAACACATTGGATACAACCCAGACTAGAGGAGTAAAAACAATGCATGCTACAGTAAATACAGTTACTTATGATGTTAGGCTTCCTCAAAACCCATGCAAAACCACATGATGACCTTACATGTGAATATCATCATGATGAGCACATTATCTTATCTCCCTAAATCGCTAATATTTCTCCTTCACTAGTTCACGCACTCACGCCTAGCACAACTATTCTCTCTGAAACAAAACAACTACCATACTCTATTCTCAATGCAGAGACCAATATCTATAAGTATGACTCAGACTCAGTTTCTGAGGGCAAACTTACAAACAAACAACAAAATTTTCCATCTACCTCGTCTCACAATGGCAGGTCCTCAACTGCCTCATAGTACAACACCTATGATATACATGTCCAAGGTAGTGACCACTAACCTTCCTCTCCAATCTTGGTTGGAAATTTGGGTTGCAGGGATATGCTCTAGTTTTTACATTGCAACTCAACAACCAAGAGGTAGTTTTACTCATATAGAACCCAACTCATGTAACAAAAGTAGTGACAGAAGGGATGAGGTTGGGAATGGAAGCTTACAACCAGAATCAATGGTACACGACCCAAACTCCTCTTCCAATGGATCATCAAGTTGCCAGCTCCACTCATCAACCTTGGTCATATCAGTTCACCCAGATGAATCCAACCTGGGATCACAAAGTAAGTCTACTACCTTTTTATCCACCCTATCATATGGGTCAGGTCTATGCTCCTTGGTTTCATGCTCTGGACTCCTTCAATCCACTCTTCCCTTATTCAAGTCCACTAGAGAGCCTAACTTCACTAGATAATCTAACTCCACTAGTCAGTCCAGTGCACTCACCTCCTCCATCTCCACAAGAACTAGATAGAGATACAAGAGAGGAATTGATAACAATACTTGCGGAGATGAGAGAGACACGAACAGAATTTTGGTGGTTAAAAAGGATTTGGTTTTACAACCTCAAAGAACAATTCGAAAAAAAATTTCATTCTAAAGTGTCCTCCGGAAATGATAACATGCAACCTCAATTTTCGTCGGACCACCAATCAGAGGTTGGAAAATATGCCATGGCCATAATTCCAACACTTCTTCAACTACCACTGAGTCTGAATTTGATGACACCCTCAGTTGTCAATCCACTGACTCAAGCTCCTAGGAACCAACCTAGAAACCATAATTCTTATATGAATTTCTTAGTTTGGTACTATAGGGGCTCCATAATCCAGAGTTTAGGAGGCATTTTAGGTCTCTATTAGATAATCATAGGCACCTTCTTGCTATTTTATTGGAAACACACATGCAAGATCACACACGTTTGCGTGAGGACTTTAATTTCACCAATATGGCTCAAGCTTCTGCAAACGGACTCATTGGAGGTTTGGTGGTGCTTTGGAATGCTGATCTTATCAATGTTACTGAAATGAGAATCTCTAAATAGGAAATACATTGCCTAGTCCAGGTTAGTCCCACTAAACCCTCATGGATATTATCTGTTATTTACGCTAGTAGACATTATCAACTACGTGATGTGCTTTGGAATAGTTTAACTGATTTTCATGATAACAATGCTTTGCCTTGGCTAATAGGAAGGATTTTAATGAAATTCTAGAATCTAGGGATAAGTTTGGGGATCTACCCATTAATAATAATGGGACTGATAAATTTGCTAATTTCATGAACAGTTGTAGCCTTATTGATTTAGTTTTTTAGGGTAGTCATTTTACTTGGACTAATAAACAAAGAAATGGGCGTACCATATTAGAAAGGCTAGATCGCTTTTTGGCTAATTATGATTGGTTAAATTTATTTCCAAATTCTACTATGACGCATCTTCCTCGTACTCACTCTGGTCATTATCCTTTACTAATTAATTTAGAACCTCCTCAACCTTTTCATAAAAAGATATTTAGATTTGAGACCGTGTGGGCTTCGCATCCTCAATTTCAACAGTTGGTTCATACAACATGGTTGAATGATGCACCTTTATTAACTACTACTGAAAACTTTAAGAGGGTAGCAACATATTGGAATTATTATATTTTTAGTAATATTTTTGAACAAAAAAAGAAAATTACTTGCTAGACTAGTATGCTTAAGATCTTCATTCCAATATCCTATTAGTATTTTCTTGCAAAATCTAAAAACTCAATTAACCTTGGAATATAGTCACATCCTTCGTATAGAAGAGGAATTCTGGCAATTAAAATCTAGAACAAAATTGGTTGAATGAAGGGGATGCAAAAACTAGATTTTATCAGCTATCCACTATTTATAGACGTCGTAGAAATAATATAACTGCTTTACAAGATAACCTTGGAAATTCGATAGCTACTAATACTAAAATCCACAACTTAACCTTAAATTATTACACTGATCTATTTCAGACTGACTACTTGTTCTCGAAGAACATGAGAATGAATTCATATAGCTATGAAATCCCTTCTACTGATTTACTTAAGATGGATTTACCGCTTGGTCAAGAAGAGATTTTAAACGCTTTAAATAGTTTCAAGGCCTACAAATCACCAGGATCAAATGGATTACATCCATTTTTCTACCGGAATTACTGGAAGGATGTAGGTGTTAAAGTTACCACTTTTTGTCAGAATGCTTTTAATTCTAAAACTGTCCCACTTGAACTTAATAAGACTCGTGTCTACCTTATCCCAAAGGTAAATCGTCCTACAAGAATACAACAATTTAGGCCAATCAGCCTTTACAATACTATTTATAAGCTTATTACAAAGATAATAGTTAATAGGCTTAAGCCAATCATAAGTAAGATTATAGCACCAACACGAACTAGCTTCCAACAAGATAAGAGAGCTTGCGATAATACTCTAATAGTACAAGAAGCTTTAAATTATCTTACTAGAATGAAAGAAAAATATCATTCAATATTGGTAAAACTTGATTTAGAGAAAGCTTTTGATAGATTAGAGTGGTCTTTTATAAGACATGCTTTGCTTTACTTTAATATTCCTTCTTCAATGATTTCTTTAATTATGTCATGTATTACAACTACATCGGTTTCTATTTTAATCAATGGTTCGGGCACACACTACTTTACACTTTCAAGAGGTATTCGTCAAAGAGATCCACTATCACCATATTTATTTATTATGTGTATGGAATTATTATCTAGAAATATTTCACAATCAGTGGATTATCTAAAATGACAACCAATTCGACTATCTAACAAAGGTCCTCTATTATCTCATCTTTTCTTCGCAGACGATATTATACTAATTTCTAAAATAACTACTAAAAGCTGTTATGCGATCATTGATGTGTTAAATAACTTTTCTAAATACTCAGGGCAAAGAATTATTTTTGATAAATCAAAATTATTCTTCTCCTAAAATTGTTGGCCCACTGATAAGGACTTTGTTATCAATTCCTTTCGTATGAAAGAGGAACCTCTTTTGGAAAATACTTTGGATTTCCTATGTTCCAAGCAAAGCCTAAAAATGCTGATTTCCAGTTCCTGCTTGACAATTTCAAGAATAGATTAGCACGACGGAAGTCTAAATTCCTTACCGCCTTAATAAAATCTCCATTAAACCAACTTCCTATTCATATAATACAATACATACACATTCTAACTCACATTCTCCGTAAAAACAGTACCATGAAATTTCTTATGGGGTAATACATTAGAAAAGAAAAGAAATTGCATCTTGTCAAATGTAATAATATTACTAGGCCAAAAAATATTAAAGGATTAGGAATTCAAAAATTACGTGAAAAGAACAATGCTTTATTAGCAATTTAGCTTGGAATGTTATTCAACTCACGAAATGCTATGTGGGCTAAGATATTACTGTCCAAATATCTTCATACTTTTCCTATTAATAATAACTCTCACATTTGGTCTAACATTACTAATGGTTGGCACCTATGTCAGCTAGGTATAAAATGAAATATAGGAAGAGACACTCACATTAAACTATGGGATGACCCATGGATTGCACCTGGTACAACCATTAGATCACTAATGTATGGACCCTTACCCTTAGAGCACTAGAATATGACTATCTCTTCCTTTACTGATAGCGAGGGACGAGATTAGAATAAACTACTTTTGTGATACCCAATAACATTAGACAATTAATTCAATCTACTTATATTTCCAAATATAGTAATAAGGTTGATATCATTTTCTGGGGTTTAACTCCTATTGGTCTTTTCAGCACTAAGTCTATGTATGGTATATTAGATGCACATAAGGAGATTTCTAATTTGAGTTGTATAAATTCTAAGTGGATATGGAAGTTACATGTCCAACCCAAAATCAAAGGGTTCATTTGGCATCTTCACAGAAAAAAGGCTACCTACTAAGGATTATCTCAAACATATTAACGTAATTCAAGATGCTACATGTCAATATTTTCATAGGGAAGATGAAAACATTAATCATTTATTCCTAGAGTGCACAAGTGCTCAAACATATTGGCAGACTTTAGGCATCTTTTCGAATTTATCAATCATTACTTGCAAGGAACACATGCTTCTAATTGGATTTATAATCTTATAACTTGCAAGGACCTTCATTTTCCATAAAAAATTAATCCAGTCACATACTTGTCTCTTAGTTTATGGAATATTTGGGTCGCACGTAATAATAACTGTTATTGAAATATTACATTCACAGCTTCCACTAAGTTTACTACTCAACAAGCAGCATAATTCGCTTATCTTGTAGCTAAGAAGCACGTTATTAGGAAAAAGAGACAACAAAATCTTAAACGGAAACCTCCTAAATATCCTTTCTATAAATTAAATACTGACGGAGTCCATAATATGAGCGAGTCTGGTATTGGTGGACTGATACAAAATGCTAATGCTGAATGGATATTTGGATTCGCAGCATCAATAACAATAGATTCACCATCTTCAGCAGAACTACATGCTTTTTGATGCAAGGAATCCAATTAGCTTTCAAGTATAATATTATACCATTGGAAGTGGAAGTGGACTCAAAGGATATAATAAGGTTACTCAACTCTAATAATGTTGCACCTAATAATTTAATTTCTCACTGCAGGTACCTCCTGGACAGGTTAGATAAACCTATAGTACTGTATGCGTATAGAGAGCAGAATAGAGTTGTAAATAAACTAGCAAAGAAAGGCAATTTTGACATTCAATCGGGGGTGCATATTTTTTATGACAGTCCAGACTTTACATGGCCAGTTTTTGAGCAAGAAAAGAGTGTAGCACAGGAACTTGTTTTGGATCACAATAGGCCTCACTCTAATATTTATAATATTGTAAATACATATTGTATTTGGGTATAATACCATTACATGCATCTAACCTTGTAGGCAATCTTTAATATAATCTATATTTATCTTTTAAACTAAAAAAAAAAGTTCGTAAAGTGACCGTCCCCGGACAAAGAACCCTACAACCAGAATAATCGGTTACTCTTATCTCTTTAATCCCATGCACTCATGTTCGGAAATCGGAAAATTTTGGCCAAAAGAATAAAGATGTGAATGAAACAATTAGAAAGAGATAAACGAAAAGCCAAAATCTTAGAAAAGAGAGAAAAAACACAACAATCATCTTTACTAATGATGAGTAAGTAAGGGTTAAGCTAGACTATTCAGTTTGGAAGGAACCCAATGGCTATTGCTAATATTCTATTACCCAATAATCAAGGGGAGTTTAGAGGGAAGTTGAGAACCCATAAAGCCCACTTGTAGATTCTAGAGCTGAAAAGGGTCGCTTGTTGAAGGTATGTAGATTCTAGAGTTACCATTTTCTTGATTCTTTCAACTGCAAATGTAGTCTTAGGTATATGGCTATGTAGACATAGTTATTTAGTAGGTTTGTTGTCAAATTTGGCATGGATCGATAGTCCTTGAGATTTTATCTTGAGGGTTTGATCAAGATTGAATTTTCAGCTGAACCTGAAGTGGGGTTTGTTCAAAAATTGAATTTTGTGCATAATTTGAGGGAATGGATGAGACAACAATTTCAGGTGAAGGTGCAACAGCCCCAACAGAGGAGTTGCTAAAGAAGATCCAAGAATTAGAGGCAGGGCATGCTCAGCTGAAAAAGGAGATGTCTAAGCTTATGGTTTCAAATGATGGTAGAAGATCAGAGAGGCAAAGGTTTCATTCTATTTCCCCTCAACACCCCCTCGCCTTAAGGGTTCTGCTGCTGGTTTTAATGCATTGGGGAAAAGGGGCTCCACTTCTTTCTGGCATTCGTCACCTTTACAAAGAGAGAGTAATAGTAAAAGTGAGCCTTATGGTGGAGGTGCAGGTCCAGCTGCAGTCAAGTTTACTGATAGACAGTACTTGAGCATATTGCAATCAATGGGACAAGCAATCCATATATTTGATCTCAATTTTCGCGTTATTTGCTGGTGAGTACTTGCTATTTGTGGAAGTATGTCTGCTCAGTTCTCCTCTGTTTTTATCTTTGTGAGAAAGCACGGGAGAAAAATATATAATTGATATTAAACATGATACAATGAGCCCTATATATAATACACATAACCTAACCTACTCCTAATACACTTTGGATTAGGGTTCTACTATTTACATATCTAACACTCCCCCTCAAGCTGCTGCATATAAATCATATGTACCGAGCTTGTTACATATGTAGTTAATACGAGGACCAGTGAGGGACTTGGTGAAAATGTCTGTAAGCTGATCATTCAACTTTACAAACTTTGTAGCAATATCTCCCGAAAGTATCTTTTCTCTGACAAAGTGACAGTCAATCTCAATGTGCTTAGTTCTCTCATGGAACACTGGATTTGACGCAATATGAAGAGAATATTGATTATCACACACAAGTCCCATCTGACTAACATCACCAAATTTCAACTCTTTGAGCAACTTTTTGATCCAAACTAGCTCACATGTCGCCATAGCTATTGCTCGATATTCTGCTTCTGCACTAGACCGAGCAACCACATTCTGTTTCTTGTTTTTCCAAGATACCAAATTTCCTCCTACTAAGACAAAATATCCAAAAGTAGAACGTCTGTCAGAAGGCGATCCTGCCCAATCAGCATCGGAGTATCCAACAATCTGCTCATGGCCTCGATCCTCAAATAATAAACCTTTACCTGGAGTTGATTTTATATACCGAAGAATGCGAACAACTGCATCCCAATGACTATCACATGGCGAACCCATAAACTGGCTCACAACACTCACAGGAAAGGAAATGTCAGGTCTTGTCACTGTAAGATAATTTAATTTACCAACTAACCGCCTATATCTTGCAGGATCATTAAGAGGCTCCCCATGTCCTGGAAGAAGTTTAGAATTCGGATCCATTGGAGTGTCAACAGGTTTACAACCTGTCATTCCTGTCTCCTCAAGAATATCTAAGGCATACTTCCGTTGTGAGATCACAATACCTGAGCTAGACTGTGCGACCTCAATACCCAGAAAATACTTTAGTGTGCCCGGATCCTTAGTCTGAAAGTGTTGAAAGAGATGTTGCTTCAACTTAGTAATACCATCCTGGTCATTGCCCGTAATAACAATGTCGTCAACATATACCACTAGATAAATACAGAGACGTGAATCAGAATGCCGATAGAATACAGAGTGATCAGCTTTACTCCGAGTCATGCCGAAGTCCTGGATAACAGTGCTAAACTTACCAAACCAGGCTCGAGGAGACTGCTTTAGACCATAAAGTGATCGGCGCAAGCGACATACAAGACCACGAGGCTCCCCCTGAGCAACAAACCCAGGTGGTTGCTCCATATAAACTTCATCCTCAAGGTCACTGTGTAAAAATGCATTTTTAATGTCCAGCTGATACAGGGGCCAATGGCGAACAGCAGCAATAGAGAGAAAAAGGCGAACTGATGCTATCTTAGCCACGGAGAGAAGGTATCACTGTCATCAAGCCCAAATATCTGAGTATATCCCTTGGCAACAAGATGAGCCATAAGACAATCAACCTTACCATATGGACCAACCTTGACTGCATACACCCAACGACAACCAACAGTAGATTTACTTGAAGGAAGAGGGACGAGATCCCAAGTACCACTCGTATGTAAAGCAGACATCTCGTCAGTCATAGCCTGTCCCCACCCTGGATGAGACAATGCTTCACCTGTAGACTTAGGGATGGAAATAGAGGAAAAAGAAGATAGAAAAGCATAATAGGGTGATGACAAACGATGATAACTTAAACCGATATAATGGGGATTAGGATTAAGGGTGTTCCGTATACCTTTCTGAAGTGCAATCAGAAGAGACAAGTCCGCAGTAGGAGCAGGGTCAGGTGCAGGACGTGAATCAACCGGGCCGGATGCTGGGCGAGGATGACGATGATATGTCAAGAGAGGAGTGTCTTGTGCAGGGAGTCTAGGAGGAGCCACAGTAGACGGTCCAACGTTTGGAATGGGTAAGACTTCTGTAGCGGAAGGTGAATGAGGAGATATAATAGACTCCCTAAAGGCCGGTATAGGTAAAACCTCAGATATATCAAGATGGTCAGAACGGTCAGAAGAGGTAAAGAAAGGTTTAGACTCAAAAAATGTGACATCGGCTGACATAAGGTACCTACGAAGATCAGGTGAATAACAACGATAGCCCTTCTGAGCACGAGAATAACCAAGGAAGACACACGTGAGAGCACGAGGAGCTAACCTATCTTTCCCAGGAGCTAAGATATGAACGAAGCAAGTGCTCCCAAGAACACGAGGGGGAACAGGGTATAAGGGTGACTTGGGAAACAATACCTCATGCGGAATCTGATTCTGGATGGGAGATGAAGGCATCCGATTAACCAAATAACAAGATGTGAGAACTGCATCGCCCCAAAAAATGCAGCGGAACATGAGATTCAATGAGAAGTTTGCGAGCACTCTCAATAATGTGCCTATTTTTTCTCTCTGCAACCCCATTTTGCTGAGGGGTATAAGGACAAGAGGTCTGATGAATAATTCCATGATATGTGATGAGCTCACTGGGTGACTTGGTGCTGCAGCAAGGCGAAGTAAGCGAGAGAATAATTCATCAACTGTGGGGACAGTCGGACTAGCCAAAATCTTATCGCGTACTGAGTCAAGATCATTAGGAAGCCCAGCAAGAGTAAGAACTAGAAACAGCTTTTGTCGTTGCTCTTGCTGCTTTGCAACGCTAGCAGAAACTGGCATCAACGTCTCAAATTCCTCCATAACTGCCTGCACTTGACCCAAGTAAGTAGACATATCTAATTCCTGTTTCTTTAAATTTGTCATCCGCTATATCACATCATAGAAACGAGATAGGTCATTAGTGTATAAAGTACGAGCCTTTTCCCAAACCAAATAACATGTTTGGAATGGACGAAACAAGGGCATCAACTTGGAATCAATAGATCGCCACAAAATACTGCATAATTGAGCATTGATCTTCTCCTAATGTGATTTAGCTTTTTCATCTCCGTCACTAGACTCCTTGATTAGATGATCCTGAACACCTTGACCTTTACACCACAACTCGACAGACGAAGCCCAAGCTAGGTAGTTTGAACCTCCCATTAAAGGTTCTGAGGTAATCATAACACCAGAACTGCCAGAACCCGGGTTTCTAGACCCGAAAGCATCTAGTCCCAAAGACATCTTTGGATTATCAACTGAAAACTCGCTGAAACTGAAACAGAAAACTGAAGAAATATTTTTTGTATCGCCGGGAAAAAATAAAATACTGGAACACTGTATCGCCGGAAAAAAAAATACTGTAGCTACCGGAAAAATTCAAAGTTGTCGGAATTGAAAAATAAAAATATGGATAGGCTCGGAATTCAAGGGCGAGCAGACTGTCCTGATGAAATTCTGGCCGGAAAGTACTGTAGCTGCCGGAAAAGTCAGTAATGTCGCCGGTAAAAACTCAAAGTTGTCGGAATCGAACGAAAAAAGGATGGGTAGGGTCGGAATTCTGAGCCGACCAAACTGTTTTGAAGGAGCAACCTGAAAAACTGGCCGGAAAGATTTGGCTCTAGCGGCGCGTGGGGCAGATTTGGCCGGAGAAATTTCTGGGGTTTTGTCGCCGGACAGAGGCGAGTCTTTTGGTATTGCTGGATTTTGCACAGCACTGACCGAGACTGATTTTACTTGAAAAGGTCGCCGGAAAAAGGGTTCCGATGACTGATTTTACTTCCCGGAATCGCTGGAATTTATGCATAGCGATAAATTTCTCACGATTGCTCTGATACCATGTGAGAAAGCACGGGAGAAAAATATATAATTGATATTAAACATGATACAATGAGCCCTATATATAATACACATAACCTAACCTACTCCTAATACACTTTGTATTAGGGTTCTACTATTTACATATCTAACAATCTTCTTGTTTTTATTCCAGGTTTTAGTTATAAACACTAAATTTTATAGTATCAATATCGTTTAACATGTTGTAGCGAAGTTATTTCTTCTTTTTATTGTTCATCATCTTTGCTGATTGCCTTTCCTTTCATATAAGAAATTATCAAAGCTCACATTGGTTCATTGAGTCAGCATATAAAGATGATATGCATCACGGAGCGTAATTACAAATGCCAAGTATATGAGTCTAATGTTTATGCATGAATAAGACTCGTCCCAAAAAGCGACACTTCTCAAGTGTCCAACAAACCTACGCACATAGGGCCCAAGGTACAATAGGTTATTATCTGACTTAGGAGGGACGAATCTAAATTCTTGCTTTGCATGGGCAACTCACATGCTAATAATAATAACATTCGCATGAACAACTCACGTGCTATAATACTCATGTTGCACGGACAACTCACGTGCCTCAATCTCAGTCGATATAAGAGTTTCCATATGTAGAGAGTGTGTATACGCATCATAAATAATATAAGTGATGTATATGGACATAAGAAGTATGCATGTAATGAGATGGGCATGTGAACAATGTGACTACGACTAGAACAAGTAGAATATGATGTCACAATTAGCCATTTATTGTTAATGTGATAAAATATAGGAGAAAAATATGTTATTGATATACTTTTCAATTATAATACAATACCCCTATTTATATAATACATATCCTACTCCTATTCTATGTGGTACTAGGACTAACTCATCTTATTTATATAACTATTTAACATTCCCCCTCAAACTGGTAAATACAAATAATATGTATCGAGCTTGTTACGTATGTAACTAATACGAGGACCGGTGAAAGACTTGGTAAAAATATCAGCAAGCTTAGCAAGCTGATCATTCGACTTTACAAATTTTGTAGTAATATAACCTGAGAGTATCTTTTCTCTAATGAAGTGACAGTTGCTCTCAATATTTTTAGTTTTCTCGTAGAATACCAGATTTGATGCAATTTGAAAGGCAGCTTGATTATCACACACAAGTTTCATATTGCCGATCTCACCAAATTTCAACTCCTTGAGAAACTATTTGATTCAACGAGCTCACATGTTTCCATAGCCATTGCTCGATATTCTACTTTTGTACTAAACCGAGCAACCACATTTTATTTCTTGCTCTTCCAAGATACCAAATTACCTATAACTAAAACACAATTTACAAGGTGATTTTGCCCAATCAACATTTGAGTATCCAACGACCTGCTGATGGCCTCGATCCTCAAATAACAATCTATTACCCGAAGCTGATTTCTTATACTGAAGAATGCGGACAACTGTATTCCAATGACAATCACAGGGAGAATCCTTAAACTGACTCACAACACACACAGGAAAGGAAATGTCAGGTTTAGTCACTCTGAGGTGATTCAATTTACCAACCATCTGCCTATATCTTGCAGGATTGCTAAGCAGCTTTCCTGCCCTGGCAGAAGTTTAGAGTTAAGATTTATAGGAGTTTCCAAGGGTCTACAACCTGTCATCCATGTCTCCTATCCAAGGCATGCTTTTGTTGTGAGTTAACATACTTGAGCTATACTGAGCGACCTCAATATTCAGAAATACTTTAATCTGCCCCAGAAGCTTGGTCTGAAAGTGCTGAAAGAGATGGTTCTTTAACTCAGTAATATCATCCTGATTATTGCCGGTAATAACAATATCGTCAACCACTAGATGGTGATCGAAATTTGAAGCAGAATGTTGATAAAACACAAGTGATCAACTTCACTATGAGTCATGCAAAACTCTTAAATAATTATGTTGAACTTACCAAACTAGACTCGAGAAGACTGCTTTAGACTATAGAGAGATTGGAGCAACCGACATAAGGCCACTAGATTCTCCCTGAGCAACAAAACCAGGTGGTTGTTTCATATAAACCTCATCCTCAAGGTCACCGAGAAGAAAAACATTCTTAATGTCTAACTGATAGAGAGGCCAATGACAAACAACAACCATGTATAAAAAAAGGCGGACTGATGCTATTTTAGCCACGGGAAGAAAGTACAACAGTAGAAGAGATTTTCGAAGTTATCAAAAAGCATTTGCAGAAAGTGGAAAAAAATGAGCTCCAACTTGGGAATCGTGCCACATGAATCTTTCTCTTTCTGATCTCCTCCATCCGGTAGGTCCTCCCTCCGGTATCTATAGGGAGGTTATCCTTCTTCATTTTAGGTGACAAATCTTTTGAGCTTATCGAAGATTGCAAAGGAACTGACAGATGGTTCATATGGATAGAACGTGGTAGAAGATTCACAAGCCAAATCCAGATAGACGAGGAAAACTTGAGATGGGTCTGTGAATAAATGCAGCAAGCCTCACGTAGTTATTTTAATCTCTATAGAAGATGGGGGAGGAAGATTCAAGCTTACATATATAGAGTTTACCAAAATTACAACGGCTATGGCAGGTATCTCAGAATTGAAGTTTGGATAGGGGAAAAGAAAAAGGCAATTATCATCCAAGAGGTGGTCCATAACAAAGGCTGGGGAGATATATCAAGGAAAATTCTGCACTTTCTCGGGGAAGCATCAAATTACAAAATTCAAGGAATTCTCATATTTGCAAAAAAGGCCTTCCAAAGTTGATGTGGAAATCTCGAGATGGACTTTACAACAGGTGGAAGACGGAACCTCAGGAGGAACGAAAGATTTCTTAGCAAAATGCTTAGTTGGTTGCTTCAATGACTCCTTCAATTCAAGCCCCAATTCAGAAGTTATACAGAAATATTTTCTCTCAAGGTGGAAAGTGATGACTGGCCTTAGAATCACCCCTATTGCACACAAGAAATTCCTATTTGAATTGCCCTCAAAACAAGAAGTTGCTAGAGTCAAAGCTGGGGCTGGTATTGAAACGGTAGACGACTATCCCTAGAATAGTGGTCGCCGAAATATGGGTCGTCCTCGATGGAAAGTGAAGCAGGGAAAAGGTGGGTCAAAGCTTTTGGCATCCCTTTGCATGGCTGGACGATATACTCTTTTCGTCAAATAGGAGAGCTCTGTGGAGGCTATGTCGATGTAGATGAAGATACTAAACATAGAACTCACTTTTACTGGGCAAGAATTTGTGTTCAAAACAAAGTTGAAGCCACTCCCAAGGAATTGGATCTGTTGTTAGAGGGAGATTTAAAATCTCAATTCTGGATGATCAATTAACAAGAATCGTGATAGAGGATGAAGATAAAACATCTCAATTAAAAGGGGAAAGGGTGGAACCACCACCGGCGGCAGCCTCCTCGAGCCAATCGAAAAATATAGTGGAGAATCCAATAATTAATAACCCATCGGTTAATAACCCAACGGTTTATACAAAGCAGCATAAGAGACCATGTTTCTTTGATGCAAATGGGGTTCACAAGAACTCTTTGGATTTCACGTCGAGTGGGTCAGCACAAATTAAAGAACTCAATTCTGACAAAGAGGCAAAATGGACCAAGTCTATTACAAAAAAGGCCCAAAACCCGAATTAAAACCAAAAGGGGCTTCAGTGAAATGGCGAGCAATTGGGCATTTTTTAGACCCACGTGTTAATAAAAACAACCCAATTTCTATTGCTAATCAATTCAATCCGATAGCAACTGTATTAGAAGCCATAGATGGGCTTTAATCTGGGCATCAACTTCACTGACGATTTAATATCAGAAGCAGACAACGAGGCAGAACTGTTGAAGTCGATCATACCATCTCAGTCATCTTTTAAGCTATTTGAACCAGTGAGTAGCTCTGAAGCTGAAGTCTCTTCTTGTGACACTCTCTTTCCCTTGGTATGATTTGGGTTCCTCCGGTACGCAATCCATCTGTTCTCCCGCAGTTATCAAAACTTCAAGATTGACCAAAGCAGTGATGGTCAAAGCATGCAAGGCATTTGGTATCCATTTTTCTAGGTTTGAGCACGAGATTCTTGGTATGATCTTGCTCATGGAACAAAAAGACAGGAGCAAATCAATAAGCAGAAATCCTTAATCAAGGCAAGTGCGAAGGGCAAGAAAAAGTAATCATTGGAGCTAGAAAGACTGAAGTGGGGAATGAACTTGGATGGAACGAAAGAAGGGGTTAGGGGCAGGTATTATAAAGCCTTATCTGGATGAAGATCAAAATTCTTAGTTGGAATGTGCGGGGTCTCAATGAAGCAGAAAAAGGAGTATAATAATGTCACTAATTCACAAATGAAAGATTGATATAGTATGTCTTTAAGAAACAAAGATTGCAGAATGGTCTCCCCTTTTGATCAGACATGTATGAGGAAATAGATGGGTCGACTGGGCAGCTCTGAACTCAATTAGGAGAAGTGGAGGAATCATTGTGCTTTGGGATAAAAGTTTATGGTCCAACAAGGGTACATCGAGGTCACTGCACAATTTCGTACGCTTGAAAGCTTACAGGATGATTTCAAATGGTGCTTCACAGGGCTCATGGTCCTCATAACAACTTTGAAAGGGAGATCTTCTGGCATGAACTTGCATCTATTAGAGGCATTTGGGAGGACCAATGGGTCATTGGTGGGGACTTCAATGTTTGTAGATGTGAAAGCGAAAGATACAACTGCATCAGAAGGTCCAGGGCAATGAAATCTTTCTCAGACTAGTTTTTTGGAAAGCGTTAAGCGCAAAAAAGCGACGAGGCCTCGCTTCATCGAAGCGAGAAGCGCGAAGCGAAGCGTGCTCTTTTTTCATATGAAGCGCAATTTAATCCATATATAAAAAATAAAATAGGTATAGATAAATGGCTAAGAACTCATTGAAAATAACATATTAAGCAAACGTTTTAATTCTTGAATCAAGAGCAAATAATAGATACTAAAATTATATGGTGAATAATCCTCAAAAATCATAACATATTAAACAAATGCAAAACAAAATCACAAAAACAGAAAACAGAGCATAGTTTTATGGCACAAATATAGAGCAATAAACCAGAAAATAGAGCATAGTTTTAGGGCACAAAATCAACGCTTAAAAAAGTGAAAAAAATTAAAAGAAGAAGAGACAAATAGGGCAGAAGAACAGACATAAATTAGATGTGTAGAACAGAGCAATAGAAAGTTGAAAAATAGAATAAAAAGAGAAAAAGAGAGTCGAACAGAAGAAGAAAAATAGAAAAAAGAAGAAGAAGAACAGAAGAAGAAGAAGAAGAAGAAGAAGAAGAAGAAGAAGAGGAAGAAGAAGAAGAAAAAGAAGAAGAAGAGGAGAAGAAGAAGAGAGAAGAAGAAACTTATAGAGACGGGAGAAGAAGCACTTATTGGAGCAGTAGAAGAGCGTATGTTTATTTGTTAACAAATGGTTTATTTGCAAAATATTAAAAAAAACCCATAGCAGATGCCTTCATGTCGCTTAAGCACGCTTTTTTGCGCTTTTTCCATCGAGGCGCTTCTCACTTAAGCGGTTAAAGCGTGCGCTTTTTAAACGTGAGTCGCTTTTGGGGCAGAAAAGCGATACCCAGCGCCTCGCCTCGCTTCAGCGCTTAAAGCAAGAAGCGAGCGCTTTTAATAACACTGTCTCAGACATCATTCAAGACCTAGGCATCATAGATCTGCCCTTCAAGGAGCCAACTCAACCTGGTCTACAGGGAGGATTCCTTGCAAGCATCCAGAATTGATAGGTTTTTAATCTCACCAGAATGGAATGACAACTTCAAGCGATTTAGTAACTGGCCCTACCAATTGTTGAATCAGACCATAGGCCTCTCCTATTGGAATGTGGTGATTCGCAAGCAAATCCCTCCTACTTCGAATTTGAAAACATGTGGTTTCAAGTTGACGGTTTCATGAACAAAATTGAAGAATGGCGGAACAACTACTCTATTATGGGCAATCTTGACTTCATAGTGGTGCAAAAACTGAGAAGGCTAAAAAAAGACATCACAGATTGGAACAGAACAACCTTTTGGCCAGTTGGAAGCTCAAAGAAACAAGCTTCTGGAGGAGCTAACTATGCTGGAACAAAATTCAGAAAATAGACTCATGACTCAGACTGAAAAGGAATTATCAATGCACATAAAGCTCGATTTTAAAAAGCTGGCAAAGATGGAAGAGGTGTCATGGAGACAAAAATGTAGGTGCTTGTGGCTCAAAGAAGGAGACAAGAATACAAAATTTTTTTAAAAAATGGCCAACTCTCATAGCAGAAACAATTGTATTGACAAGTTATTGATTGGGGCTGATTTAACAGAAGACAATTATGAAATGAAAGATGAAATCTTAAGATTCTATCAGGACTTGTACTCCGAGAATGAGCAATAGAGGCCTTCTTTGACCTTTGAAGGTTTAGCCAGCTTAGCACCAGCTGAAAAAGTATGGCTTAAAAGACCATTTGAGGAGGAAGAAGTGCTGGAGTAATAAATTCCTGCACACCTGATAAAAGCCCAAGTCCAGATGGATTCACCACGGCTTTCTACCTAAAAACATGGGCATTCATCAAAAGCTGAAATTATGGGGGTTCTTTCTCACTTCCATCAACATTGCTTCATGGTTAGGTCATGCAATGCATCTTTAATTTCTCTCATCCCAAAAAGAAAGGTGCAATAGTACCCAGAGATTTTAGACCTATTTGTCTCATTGGAAGCATCTACAAAATTGTTGCCAAAATTCTAGCTGAAAGACGGAAGGCAGTAATTTGGAAGCTGGTTTCTGGAGAGCAAAGTGTATCCCTAAAGAACAGACAGATCACAGATGCCTCTCTAGTAGCTAATGAAATACTGGATGAGAGACTGAAAAGAGGGATCCTCGGAATTCTTTGCAAGCTAGATGTTGAGAAGACTTTTGACAAAGTTAGCTGGTCATACCTATTTTCAATGTTGAAAGCTATGGGGTTTGGGGATAGATAGGCTAGATGGATAAAATACAGCCTCATTACAGTCAAGTACTCGGTTCAAGTGAATAGATCTCCCGTGGGCTTTTTCTTTCCTAAAAAAGGAATATGACAAAGTGACCCTCTGTCACCATTTTTATTCATCCTAGCCATGGAGGGCCTGAGTAAAATGCTAGATAAGGCAAAACAAATGCAATGATTGAAGGGTTCTGGGTGGAAAATGATGCAGAAAGCTCTGTCACAGTTACTCACTTACGCTACGCAGATGACACCTTAATCTTTTGTGGGGCAGAGATCTCAGGTGCAATTCCTCAACTTGACTCTACTTCTATTCGAAGCAATCTCAGGGCTGCACATTAATATGTTGAAGAGCATGATTTATCCCGTGTATGAAGTCTAAATTTGGAGGAGCTAGCTAACTTAATGGGCTGCAATATAGGCTCCCTCCAACAACCTACTTAGGCCTTCCTCTAGGAGCTAAGTACAAGGCAACAAAGATATGGAATTGAGTAATTGTGAGAGTGGAGAAAATATTGGCAATAGGGAAAATGCAGTATCTATTTATGGGTGGTGGACCGACTCTAATCAGCAGTGTTATAGACAGCATCCCCACCTACATTATGTCCTTTTTCCCATGCCAAGCAAGGTGCATAAACAATTGGACAAAATTAAGAGATCATTCCTATTGGTGGAAAACAATGAAGGCCATAAATTCCATCTAGTGAAGTGGCCAAAAGTGATCATGCCAAAAAATCAAGGTGGTCTGGGAGTCAGAGATTTGGCCAAGCATAACAAGAGACTGCTCATGAAATGGTAGTGGAGGTATGCTCAAGAATCAACAAGCATGTGGAAAAAGTAGTTAATGCAAAATATGGGTTGCAAGACAGGTGTGCACCAAGCAAATAAGAGCCCCACATGGAGTTGGCCCGTGGAAGCATATAAACAACCTGCAAGAAGCATTCTTTCAAGAAGTGTCCGACAAGGTTGGGAATGGCAACAACATTAAATTCTAGAAGGACTAATGACAAAACAATCAAACTCTGAAAGACTCTCCTCCTGATCTCTAGCAGATTGCTTCAGACACTAACTCTTCTATAGCCTAAAATAATTCAGGGAACACTTGGGATCTTCACTTCAGAAGAAATATGCAGGATTTGGAACTACACCAGCTATTTGATCTATACAGGACTCTTGAAGAAGTCACAAGGAATCCTCAAGCCTCAGAAAACTTAAGGTGGGGCAACTCTGAAAAAGGTAACTACACTGTGAAGGCTGGTTATAGAAAACTAATACCATCCAATGATATGATTGAGCTTTGGCCATGGAAGCTAATATGGAAAACAGAATTGCCAACAAAAGTCAAGTGCTTCTCCTGGACGATTTTCTATGAAGCTATTGTGACCCAGGATAACCTTAGTAGAAGGAATTTCAGTTGGCAAATAGGTGCTACATGTGCAAGCTCAACTATGAGTCGGTTAATCACTTGTTTCTTCATTGTACAATGTCAAGATCTTTGGAACTTGTTCTTGGCACTTTTTGGTATCAGCTGGACAGTGCCACAGGACATGAGGGATGCACTACTTAGTTGGAGCCTTTGGGAAGTTGATAAGAGGAATCGTAGATGTTTTTATGGCATTTCTAATTCCAACGGCCACCTGAAGTCTAAAATGTCTGATGAGTCTTTTTAGCTGGAGTAACCTCTCCCCTGTAATGATATTATTTCCGTCTTAGACTTTATTAGCTCTCTCTCAATGGTTTAGTAACCATTGATTTTTGCACTTGGTTAACTAAAAGCTCTAGAATAGTTTTTTTGTCCTAATGAGTTAACCAAGTTTTCTATTGCAACCTTTTGCATCTTCTTGATGCCTTTAATACAACACATTACTTCATCAAAAAGAGAGAAAGTATAATTGTAATCGAGCCCTAATATATGCGTATACCCTTTGGCAACAAGACGACCCTTAAGTCGATCGACCTGGCTAGCTGGACTAACTTTGACTACATACACTCAATGACAACCAACAATAGATATACCTGAAGGAAGAGGAACAAGTTCCCAAGTACCACTCGTATGTAAAGCAGACATCTCGTCAATTATAGCCTGTCACCATCCTTGATTAGACAATGCTTCATATGTAGATTTAGGGATGAAACAGAGGACAAAGATGATACAAGCGCATAATAGGGTGATGATAGATCATGATTACTTATGCCGACATAATGAGGATTAGGATTAAGTGTGGACCATATACCTTTTAGAAGTGCAATTGATGGACTAGGAGGAGACAAGTCCGCAGTAGGAGCAGGGTCAAGTGCAGGACGTGAATTAGCTAGGAGGAGTGGTGGAGCTCTAGAACGTTGAACTGTGCTAGCTGATAAACTGGAGCTATAGGTGGTGGAGCTGGAACTGGAGTTGTAGGTGGCGGAGCTGGAGTATGAAGGAAGATGAATGGGAGATAGTCATTGAATCTCCAAATGATGAAATTGGTAGCACCTCAGAAATATCTAAGCGATCACCTAGACCTGTGAAAGTATGACTGAGTTTCAAAGAAGGTAACATTACAAGACATAAGGTACCACAAAGTCAGGTGAATAACATCGAGATCTCTTTCGCGTTCTAGAGTAACACAGAAATAAGTACTTAAGAGTACGAGGAGCTAACTAATCTTTGAAATAAGGTTATGAACAAAATACGTGCTCCAAAAGATACGAGGTGGAAAAGAGAATAAAAATGAGAGGGGAAACCAGATAGATAATGTATCTTGATTGTGGATAGCTGAAGATGACATACGATTAATAAGATAACAAGATGCGAAAATCGCATCCCCCTAAAAACGCAACACAAGATGAGATTGTATAAGTAGGGTACGAGCAGTTTCAATGAAATGTCTATTTTTTTAAGCTACCCATTTTGTTAAGATGTGTATGGACAAGATGTTTGATGAATGATTACACGAGAGTTCATAAACTGCTGCAATGAGGAAGAAAAATAGTCTAAGGCATTATTACTACGAAATCTGCGGATAGAAACCCTAAATTTATTTTGAATTTCAGCATGGAAGGTCTGAAAAATAGAAAACAACTCATATTGATTTTTTCATCAAAAATATCCAAGTGCACATGGAATAATCATCACTGAACTGGCAAAGTAGCGGAATCCCAAAGGTAGAACTGACCCGACTAGGACTCCAAATATCTGAATTGACTAAAGTAAAAGGTGACTCTGCTTGATTATCAGGACGCTGAGGGAAATGGGAGTGAGTATGCTTACCAAACTCACATGACTCATCCAATAGAGTGGACAAGTGAGATAAACCATGTACAATTTTCTAAAGTTTTGGCAAACTGGGATGTCCCAACCATTTATGTAATAAATCTGGTGAATCAGACAAGTTGTTGAAGGAAGACACAATGTGAGTCCGTGTGATTTCGCAAGGACAAGGTAATAAAGTCTATTTGATTCACGTCCGGTACCAATAATCTGCCATTTACTACGTTCCTCTATAATAACAAGGTAATTAAGAAATAAAACAAAGCATTTAAGAGATTTGGCTAAGCGACTAACAATTATGAGATTAAAAGGACTACTAGGAACATAAAAAACTGAATCTAAAGGTAAGGAATGAAGTGGACTTGCTCCTATTCCAGTTGTCATGGTTTGAGACCCATGACTATTGTGGCTGTTGGAAGAGATTGAGAATATGAAATAGTAGTGAAAATAGATTTGTCAAATATGATCAGATGCCCCTGGGTAATGAAAATTGGGAGGTACAAGTTACGCTATTTCCTATTTGAACAATGAAATCTATCTCTAAAGATGTCTGTTTACATGCTTTGTAACGAAGGAACTCAATATAATCCGGTAGAGAAACCATCTAACTATTCATAGTATTGGATCCCATTTCGCTACAACCAATTTCTCAAACTAAACGTTGTATGATTAACCTTGGAATGCATTATCAGAACAAGTTATGCTGGAGACCTTTTTTTTGTAAAGGTTAAATGGAGTTGGAAATCAAGTTCGTCACTTGAAATTGTGGAAATCATTAAATCTGCGGGAAAACTAAAGAAATATCTAGGCAAATACTGTTCACAACAGAAAAAACACTGTTCACGTTGGAAAATTAAAGAAGTGGTCGGTAAATAGAACCAAAATCTTTTAGGAACATCGAAAACCAAATCTGAACATACGCCCAAGTCCAAAATCACCATACGAACTTATTGGGACATTCAAATCACCAATCGTTTATGCAAAAGTCAAACTTTGGTTAGCTCTTACAACTTAAGGTTTTGAAAATGGAACTAAGTGTTCATATCACTCCGAAATCCCCCGAAACCAAATCATCCATCCCCGCAAGTCATATCACATCAAATGAACCTATGGAAACCATCAAGTAAGAAAATGAGGTTCTAATACTCAAAACGACCAGTCGTATCATTACACTATAGAGAACGCCAATAAGTCTTTAAAAATGAACTATTGAGTATTGGAAATAAACTAGTTCTAATGGATTGGAATGGAAATTGAGGATTCATATGGACGACCACAACTAGTTGGGATAGATGCGTAGTTGTTGAATCTTAAAAATGTAGGACCAATGTGGGACTACAGAATTTACTTCCTTCTGCGAAATTGGGTTGCAATTGCTGTGCAGGAATCGAAGTGCTGAACAACTATATGGTTATTCAGCTGGCGAAGCTGTTGGGCGGAATCTTCTTGAGCTAATAACTGATACTAAGGATCATGCTGTGGCAAAAATCATTTTATACCGAGTGGCAAAGGGTGAGAATTGGACTGGTCAATTTCCTGTGAGGAATAAGCGAGGGGACAGATTTTTAATTGTCGCAACAGATACCCCACTTTATGATGATGATGGTACATTTATTGGTATTATTTGTGTATCAAACGACGTGAGGCCATTTCAAGAAACATATACAGAGGTGAAGCATATCGAAGCTGATAAAAATTCTGGTAAGGGTAGAAGCATTGCTTCTGCGAGACTTGGACCTAATCCACAGCAACATCTGCAAGTTGCCATTGCCTCCAAAATATCGAGTTTGGTTAGTATGGAGTTGTTTGGCATGCTTTCTTTTTCTATTTTTGCTTTTATTTTTTCTTGTTTGTATGAGGTGGGCATGTGCTAACATGATGGAAACATCAAGTAGGCTTCGAAGGTGAGCAACAAGGTTAAGTCAAAAATAAAAACTGGAGAGAGCAGCGTTCTTGGGGAAGGTGGAAGTGGATATGGTCACCATTCTGATCATGCTTTTTCTGGCGCTGCTCTATCAGATCACAGGGAAGATGCAAATCCAAGTGGAGCGAGAACACCCTGGGGAGATGTTCATGTTTCTCCATTTGAGGTATTCTCCAATGTTGAGCACTCTCCAGAAAAACCCTCAAGAAACTTGGGGGATGAGAGTGAGGAAAAACTTGGGATTTCTAAGATTATAACTTCAAAGGCACAGACATGGATGGTTAAGAACAACTTATCATGGCGATGGAAAGGCAATGAGCGGGAAGTGTTAGAGGCAAAGACTACACGCTCTGTTTGGCCCTGGCTAAACAACGACCAAGATGATGAGTGGAATCATTGCAAGAGTTGTAATGCAGTATCAACATTAGACGATCAGGTTATTGAAAGTAACCGTACGACGACCAATGAAGCTTGGGGATCCTGGTCATCGTCATTTAATGTTAATAGCACAGGCAGTGCTAGTAGTAGTGATAGCACCAGTAGTACTGCTGGTAATAAAGTGGATACTGATACTGACTGCTTGGATTATGAAATCTTGTGGGAGGACTTGACAATTGGAGAACATATTGGACGGGTACGTCAAATTCTTGTTTACTGGTAAAATTTTCAGAAAACGTCTATCAGTTGTGCAAACCTTTTTCTCTTGTTAAGGCATTAGCAAGCATGTATGATGATGCTATCACTTTCTGTTCTACACTACTTTTAGACGTTCAGCCAAATATCAGAAGCTTGGACAAAGTTTTGCACTAATTACTTCTATGCATATTTGCAAAGCTTACACACTAATTTCACAATGAAGATTCCCTTCTTTTACAGCTACCTGATTTATCTCTTTTATCGTTCTACTAGAGTTTATCATGTTTTTTGTTTCATCATTCTCACGTTTACTTTGTTTATATTTCACTAGGTTCTTGTGGAGCAGTTTATCATGGGCTGTGGTTCGCATCAGTATGTTCTCTGACTCTTTTATGAAATTCCATTCATAGATGATGTCCTAAGAAGCTCTGTTTAAGTGTTTTCAAACATACTGCGGCATGATGAAATGTCTTGTTATCAAATATTGCATGTTTTAGTTATGAAGTTGACAGGAGCTTACACTTAACCCCCTAAAAAGGCAACAAAGGGCTAAACTCTAGCTGCTTTTTCTCATTATACGCTCCATTTCAATTTAATGTTTAAGACTTTAAGTTTCTTTTAGCCAGTATTTGAACAGTGTTTGACATGTCACTTCTCATTTTCTAATGACTGTCATTTGAATTCTAGATTAACTGGTTACTTTTAAGGAGTGGAACAGCCAGTAAGAAGTGATTGAGCTGCTTCACTTTTGTAAAGTGATGTTTTTGCTTTGCAGGATGTTGCGGTTAAAGTATTTTCCAAGCAAGAAAATTCTGATGATATCATATATTCCTTTAGACAGGAGGTCAGTATGTTTTTCATGAATAAATTGTGAAAAGCTTTTACTTGTTTCCATATTGAAAATTGTTTTTCTATAGCATTTGGCGTAACTGGTAAAGTTGCTGCCATGTGATCAGGAGGTAGCCGTGGAAACAGCCTTTTGCAGAAATGCAAGGTAACGCTGCGTATAATAGACCCTTGTGGTCCAGCCCTTCTCCGGACCGCACCCGTTACGGGAGCTTAGTGCACCGGGCTACCCTTTTCATAGCACTTAAGCTATACCGCAGTTATTATTGAGTATTATGGGCTCTCAATTGGTAAGAGTAGAATGAATACTGAATAGAACTTTTCATAACCCTGAGCAGAGTTGTTCTCTTCCCCATCATTGATGTGTTTGAGATTTGTATGTTCTTGTATGATGGACCTAAATGTATGACTCTTAGATAACCGTAGATAAAAACAGTAAAGGTACTAGTTGAATTTTAATAAGTTGTAGAATTTGTTTGAAAAGCCACTTAAATCAAACTAACATATCTAATGCTAATAGTGAATTAATATTCTTAAGCAGTCGCTTTACACATTCCACATCAGCTGTGTAGTTCTATGCATTTACCACTTACTTTGAAAAGTACTAGAAGATCTCTGCTTGGAAATACTTCTCTTGCTCGTGTCCAAGCTTCTGTGAAGATCTCAAATAAAACTACCGTGGTTCTATAGTTCTCCTTTTTGTTTTGATTACTTTTCATCTGGATTCCTGCTTTCACTTTCTGGTTAGGTGCTGACTAGTATTGTATTAGAGGATTCCTGTTAGGAAAAGCGTTAAGCACTTTATCTTTTCATTTCATGTGATATTTGCATATAATCATCTGAAAGATTCTTCCAAATATGTCCTTCTAGAAGGGTTTTGTGCGAGATATAACATATCCTGTTCAGTTTTAAATTAAATAATGGTGATTGGTTTTCTTTTGTTATTCTTGATCAGCAAGCATTTCTAAGAGATATTATGCTTGCTAATCTTAGGTGTCACTGATGAAACGTCTCCGACATCCAAATATTCTTCTTTTCATGGGTGAGGTAACTTCATCTCAGCACCTCTGCATTGTCACAGATTTCCTGCCACGGTCAATTTCAGTTCTTAAAACCAATTTGTTAAGCTTGTAATTTTTTGTCATGTCTCTATTATTATGATGATATCATATAATTTACAAAGCATTTCCGTTTTCCATTTATGCAGAGGAAGTTTGTTTAGGTTACTACAGAGGAGTGCACCCAAACTAGAATGGAGACGGCGGATTCACATGGCTTTAGATATAGTGAGTTCCTATGAAATCTGTAATACCTAGAACATTTCATATTATCATGAGTAGCATCCATTAGTTCTTCCGGAAAAAGCATCTTTTTTATTTTTCCTCTTCAAGATCTTCTGACTTGCAAGATTGTGCTTTCTTTTCTTCTAGATCAACTGGAATTTGGCATTACCATGGTAAATCATGTTATTCGACTGTAATGTGTTTCTTCAGGCTCGTGGCATGAACTATCTTCATCATTTCAACCCACCTATAGTTCATCGGGATCTGAAGTCTTCCAATCTTCTCGTGGACAAGAATTGGACCGTTAAGGTTACACTATAGTTTACTGCTGATTTTCCTTGCCAGACTCCTAAACCTCTGTCACTTCGATGTTCTAGTTGTATTGAGGTTCTCACTATGCAAGTATCTATAGGTTGGGGACTTTGGTCTGTCACGTCTTAAGCACGAGACATATTTAACAACAAAGAGTGGGAAAGGAACGGTATTCAACTTGAACTGAGGACCTCTTTTTCTTAGCATATATATTAGCTACTTTAGTTCAGCTGCATATTCGAAATTCAAGTGCCTTGGCTATCTTTATGTCAAACTTCATTTCTCTTGCAGCCACAATGGATGGCTCCAGAAGTTCTTCGCAATGAACCTTCAGATGAGAAGTATGCCAACAATAAGAGTTTAAATATTTTTCATGATAGTGATGAATTTCATGAAGATTCCTGAGTAAATAATGATATTGTTTCTTAAATGGATGTGCATCCAGGGCTGATATATACAGTTTCGGTGTGATACTATGGGAACTTGCCACGGAAAAGATTCCTTGGGATAACCTCAACCCGATGGAGGTATTTTCATCTTCTCTCTGAAACTTCACTTGGATTACATACCATACCATTCCCTTGTTTGGGCCACATTGGAAACACCCCACCCCCTCCAAGAAGAATAGCCCAAAGATGAAAAATCGGAAGTAAATGTATTCTTATGGTTGAGCATCTGAGAACAATTATTTGGAGTCACTTCAGGTGATCGGAGCAGTAGGATTCATGAATCAGCGGCTAGATATCCCGAAGGATGTTAATCCACAGTGGGCTTCTATCATAGAGAGCAGTTGGCATAGGTTTGTATCTTATTCTTGTCGCCATAACGATTTGGTTAATTGAAGCAAATAGGCTTTTAAGAAAATAGTTATTGTTCTGTTTATGCTCGAGTTGTGTCCTTGACAAGCTGTACTGGCACAACATCCAAACATATAGAGATGTTTCATCATGATTGGGGAAAATAAAATGGAATAACTTGAAAATATATAACCTGAGTGAAGCTCTTCCACAAAAATAATTCATATGTGATGTCTGTAAATCAGAAGGCTTTATTTGCTTAATTCGGTACATCATTTGTTGAAAAGACGGAGTTCTAGTAAATTTATGTTCAAACAAATGACGGAGTTCTAGTAAATTTATGTTCAGAGGTGACACATCAAAATTACTGGCAGCAACACATTTGGTGCTCTGGCTAAATCATTAAGCACCTTGACTGCAAGATCAATGTATCTTTCTTCTGAATCACTTTTGTTGGAACATTATTATGCATATAATTTAACTGATATACAACTTCTTTGATTTGTCCGCCTCAGTGAGCCACAACTACGCCCAACATTCCTAGAGTTAGTAGATAAACTAAAGGATCTGCTGAGACAGTGTGCCATTCAGGCCCAGGCAGCACGTAATGTTGCAGGAGATAGCAGCCAGAAGGAAGTATAGATAGAGATGGTTGTGCAATTCTGCTATATTTCCATTCCAGCAGGTACACTAGTTTCAGTTAATGTTGCTTGGAAGTGTCACTAGTTCCTGAATTGCTTGTGTTGTCGGATCCAAGATTTGGTGAAAAATGTCACTGCAAGGAAATTTGATGGAAAAGATAGCAGCTGTTGTTTATCATTGTCAATGCAGAACTTCATAAATCCAATAGGATATTGCGTATGTGACATCATACCTTTCATGTCTAGTGTGTGAACCAAACTTGTCTCCGGATCATACTGTGGCTCTGGTCTGTGTTAAACCATCACCTCAAGTTTGGGCCGCGCCTCGCAACTATAAGTTTGCTTGTCATAAAGGTTGTGGTGTTTCTGTTGGGTTTCGTGAATGGAAATGAAAGAGGCAACTTTTTAATTGTACGTCTTTCACTTCACCCTTTCATTGTCTATAAATTTCGTGGCTTAGCTTCATCTTTTAGATATGAAAAATCAAAAAAATTTCTGCCATCTTCTCTACATTGTAGTATTTTTTTCAAATAAATAAAGATTGTTGATAATGAGAAATATGGAACAAATGGGAGTTTGGAAAAGAAAGAATCACAAGAAAATACAGGTGACTTCACACCATAATAAAAAATAGACTATATTTTTAAGTTTTATCCCACCTAACTCACATTTTACATATTTTAAAAGCACGTGCAAATTTAAAAGTTGTGTTTGTACAACTATTGCTTTTAAAAGTTATGGAATTAATTTTTTTTGTTCTCATAACCATTGCATGCACACTCTCTTCTTCTTACATCTTTTACATATGCTTCAAGAGGCCGTGTATTTTCTGCTTTTCCTTTTGTGTCACCTGCTTGCAATGTAAGAAAATTAAAAAATATCAAGTCCACAATTGAAGACCATTTAAAGCTTTGCTTTTGAAATAGGATGTTTTGAATTTGTTAGTTTGGATTGAATGCTATTCTAATTGATTGAAATATCAAAAGGAATTCAAAATTTAAATTGAAGTAATTTGGAGTAGAATTAAGCAAGATTTGAGTTAAATTTCAGAAAAGACGCAAGGAAGAAGACGAAGTCAGTTTTTTTATTACATAACTATGTATAATATTGTATAATAGTGTATATGAGTGTAGAAACATATCTTATACACTATTATATACCTTTATATAAGCGTTTGTAGAAGAATTTTTTTCACGATTTTCAATTGCAATTCTTGTTCGAAATCAGTCCAAATCTCCATTAAATAATTTTAAATTTTATATACAATCTCCTTATACTATTTCTAACAAGTCTAAATAACACTCACTTGAAATTTCTCAAAAAATTAAATTCGGGATTTAAACCCACATATTTAAGCTTGTTAAAAATTTAATTTTTGCCACCCAAATAAATTTGGTTTGTTGAATTAATATTTGTGTCACAGTTACTAACTCGAAAATTAATTAAAAGGTTTGAGATCTTTTTTTTAAAAAATAATTAGCAATTTTAAGAATTTATTGGAGTTGGATGTTGAATCTTAGCTTATTATTTCTGGGTTAGTTGATTGTAAATTAAAATATATGCTATAAAATTAAAAAGTATAGAGCCCAATTATTCTAATACAAAATTTTCTCTTTGAAACAGACCTTCGCCCGATGCAAGTGGATACGTAAACCGTTATTTAGTTGCAATTGAGAAGCTGAAACGCCAGTAAGATTTGTCGTTTCCTGTGGAAGTTAAATATGACTTCTTTTTCCTATAGCATAATATGTGTGGGTTTTCATAGGTATCTTTCTCATAGTGAATAAATTGCTTCTGTGATTGTTTTTAAAGTAATAATAAAAATGCATGCCTGGGTAAGGAATGACATGTGCTAAAGATTATATTTATTACTCCCTTTGCCAAATATTAATATTGGTGGTGGGCATATAATTTTGATTTAAATGCATATGTAAACTATGAGAAAGGTTATATTAAGTGAAGTAAGAAATGATTTTAGGTTTACACTTATGCTTAAATATTATTTTGAGATCGTGAAGATGATACTTTGCATGTATATTATGTCGGATTCAATAAAGATATACATATGTATGTTTGATAAGAATATATACCAAACATTTGAAATATTTAAGGGTTATAATGGTTTAATTAGAAAGCTATTTTAAAGAATTAAAATACTTGTGGTTTTCTATCCTTATTCTAGAGAATAAAATCTCGATGATTTCTACTTCTGCTTTAAGATTAAAATCTGAGTAATTTTCTACCCATTGAGATTAAAGTATTATGACTTTCTATTCATTTAACAGAGTAAAGTGTAAGTGAATTTCTATTCGTTTTGGAGATTAAAGTCTTAGTGATTTTTGTACTCTTATTTATCACACAGTTTGAAGATTAGAAACTTCACCATTAGTTTTGATTGTGTCAGATTGATTTAAAGATTAAAAACTTCATTACTTATTAATTCTGATTGTGTCTTGATACAACAACAGTTCCTGCGGTTGGCTTTACAAAATAATAGGGAAAGTAAATATGAATCTCCTTTTGACAAAAATATGTTTGAAATATGGTATTATTCATCAAACAATTGCTCTTTAATCACTGTAATCTAATGGAATTGCAGAAAGAAAGAATAGAACGTTAAAGGAGATGACTAATGCGTTGTTGATAAGTTCTGATTTAACCTAGAACATGCCCGGGGGGGGGGGGGGGAGGGGAGGGGGAGGGAGGGAAGCTATTCGTACAATAAACCGAATATACTCAATTGAGTTTCCCATAGCAAGATGCAATCAATTCCATATGACAAATGGAATGGAAGGAAGCTCAACTTAAATATTTTAAAGTGTGGGGGTGCTTAGTTAAAATGTAAGTTCCTAAATTCAAGAGGGTAAAAAAAGCGAACATGAAATTATTGATTGTGTTTTCATTGGACATGCAACAAATAGTAAGGCGTATCATTTTATAGTTCATAAAATAGAAAATACCGATATTTATATTAATCTGGTAACCGAATCAGATAATGTTGAATTCTTTGAGAATATTTTTTCGTATTAAAAGAAATGTGAGTCATCTAGTAAAATATATAAGTGACTTCAGGAAGAAACAAATAAAAATACACCTAATGAGGTGAATCTAAGACTAGTAAACGTCAAAGGACAACCACTTCCATTGGATCTTTCTAATATTCTTGTTGAAAACAGTTTCAAACTTTTAAACAAGTTATGTCTTCCTCGGAAAGAAGCAGTCAATAGTGAGATAGAATCCATATAAGGAATCATACTTGGGAACTGATTGATTTTTCTCCAGGAAATAAACCTACGGATTCTAAGAGGATTTTTGGAAGGAAAATGAAAACTGATGGTATTATTGACAAACATATGGCAAGATTAGCTGTCAAAGGGTTTAGACAACGAGAAAGTATTAATTACTTTGACACTTACTCGCTGGTAATGAGGATTACATCTATTGGGGTATTAATAGCGTTAGTCACTGTATATGACCTTGAATTCCATTAGATGGATGTGAAGACAACCTTCTCAAATAGAGATTTGGAGGACGAAATTCATATGAAACAACCTGAAGGATTTGTGATTCCCAAAAAAAGAGAAGAAGTTGTATCTTCTTGTTAAGTCTCTTTACGGATTGAAATAAGTATCCAAAACAATAGCATGCAAAATTTGACTAATATTATCAAATAGTTTCAAATTAATGAGTATAAAAAATATGTTTAAATTAAAGATACTTAAAATTATGTAGGCATTGTTTGAAATAATAGAAAAGACATGAAATATTTGAAATGCGGGAGTGTTTAGCTTATACATGGCAAAACCTAATGTTAGGTGCAATGTCTATATTATTATTTTGATATGATAGTTAGTAAATTCATTACTCGTTCAATCTTAGTGAAGATTAATTGCTGAAACTATCAATTTGGAAGTTGGTCACGTGCCTTTCTCAAAAGGTTGTTTTCTTTTTTGAAAATTTATATTGTTTAGTTATTTTATAAAAGGATGTCATTATGAAGGTTGTGACTTTTTATGAAAAGATACGTCTGTATGTTTTTTGTATGGACATGACCATTTATGAGCAAATGCATTAATAAGTTAGTCTATAATATAATGAACCAACGATGAAAATGATGAAAATCCATAATGAATTGGATTTGCTTCATGAATGAAGGTGTTATAATTTACATATCATATAAACCTGTATTCTTTTATGGAATTTGAATAAATAACATACAAAATGCTAGTAAAAAGTGGAGTGGTGGCGAAATGTGTTATATATTAAAAGCTTGTGGCCACAACTGATACCAATTATTCCAGCTGTAGTTATAATATACTATTGCTACATTATATGTAGTCAATGATCTGATATGCAATAGAAAGTTGAGACGTATTAGTCTGCGACATATAGAAGTTTGCATTGAAATGTCATGACGATAGAATGAGTTTTGAGATATTTGAAATATTTTCATGACTATGTATTGCAGTATAGTAAATATCATGCAGTTATTGAGGGGTATAATGATGCCAATTAGATCGCCGGATCAACTTAAACTAAACTCACACATGGATAATTTTTATAATCACTGAAGGAGCAGTGTCTTGAAAATCGTCCAAATAAATGTACATTGCCACTCTACAATGGAGGCTGAGTTTATAGAGTTAAACAAGGTCGGTGAAGAGGTTGAATTGTTCCGATTCCATCTTAGCCCAAAATTGGCACCTATATGCATATATTATGATGGTTAGGCAACAATAGAAATGGCTGAGAGCATTACTATTCTCTAGGGGAATTATCATAATGTACTATGTAAAGTTATGCAATAGTGTGTCGGATCCATTTAGAATAGGCCTAACTAGAAAGGTAGATGGAAGATCATCGAGGGAAACAAGACTATAGTCGAGGGCAAGTCATTATGGCGCTAACTCTACCTAGAAGATTGGAGATCCCAAGATCTAGATTCAAAGAGCTCAAACAAAGTCATTATTGACGGTTCACCACTGTCAATACAATTTCTTTTTGGTCTATTATCGTGATGAGACAATGTTCAGTACCAAGGATAAAGCGTTAAAGCTTTTTAATGGTTTCTAAGTTTGATACAGGGTATATCAAATAGTGCATCTACGAGTTAACATATTTAGCAATCACCTATGTAAGTGAAGTATTAGCCGCTTCAAGGAGATTTTTGTAAGGCCAATCTTTACGCACTTGTGAAACCGTATGGTGTTCATGGCTGAAACTAATACAACAATTTGTGAACCAAAGACGGTTATAGATTGATTGTGTGACTTATGGTAGTCTAGGTATACACTAAAGTTCGACGGTTCAAATATATCATATCTACCAATTAACGGAGTATATCCGACATATGTTCACTATAAATAGTTCAAAAGGAAACCTACTTATCCAGATGCTATTAATTCTTAATTGTGAATCACATAGGTTTTTCGCATGTTTCTGAAACATATTTCCATTCCCCATTCATGTGGGCGATTGTTAGATTTCATGAATGGAAATGGAAGAGGCACCTTTTGAATTGTACCGCTTCATCTCACATTTTCATTGTCTATAAATTTAAAGGCTTAACCTCATTTTTTAGATATGAAAAATCCAAAAAACTTCTCCCCTCTTTCCTACCTTGTTGCATTATTTTTTCCAAATAAACAAAGTGTTAAGTGTGATTTGCTATGTTTGTTGAGTTCAATGAAGTTCTATAATTTCGACAGCCAGTATTATAGAATAGTTTTTCCGTTCTATCATGGGAGGAAGTAATCTATAACCTTGGAAAACGATGAAGGGATAAAATTTCTTAAGGACACACAAGCAACTTGTGGTCTCTGAAATAATATTATGTTTTGTTTTATTAAACTAATATTTTTTTACTTCTCTGATTTTCTGGTTTCGAACGTAGATTACCAATAATTTCAACCGAGATTGTATGTAGTGAGGTTCAAAGAGAGCTTCAATAAGAAAAATGAACGTTTTTTCTACTTCCAATCTCCCTCCTAACCTTGTTTGTACTTTCCTTTGCAACTCAATGTTTTTTATTTCTTCATGTCTAGTTCACCATGTGTGCCTTTAAGAACAGAGAATGAGATCATTGCAGAATATTAAGCCTCGCATTACTCAAATATGTCCTTACAGAGTTGCTCTCTTTCTATAAACGTATTCTGCGACATGAAAAATTAATTGCACTGTTCTAGCAGTGCTCTCATTTTAATATTAAGCTCTGGGGAAAACAAATCAGGCATAAAACAATCCTCACTTCTTCAATTCAGTATTTTAGTACATTTAAAGACATCATATAGTTGAAAACATATAACAAAAAATTAGACTGAAACAGAGATTTACAAGAGATTCCTTCTCACTTATACAGACAATTTATTTATGTCATATATCGTGGATTGAGAGACTAGAAAAAGCTACATTGAGAACAGAAAAGAGACCCTTGTCTTTGTTAAGTTTGGGCACATAAGGAGATGTAATATGAAAGTCATATGCTACTATCACACGAAACTTAATAAAGTTAAGGTGCAACACAACCCTTGTGTTTCAATCAAGTCCTGTGTCATTCATCGCCAAGTGCTCCCATTTTATCACCAATTGATCAAAGAAAATACAAAATAACCAAATCCATGACAATTACTTTAGCTACAATTACTTTCTTATCTCAGTGAGAATTCAAATAGTAAATGTATTGACCGTGACAATGCACAGTCGCTTTTGTTAGAGATGCATAAAAATCTTTAAGTACAAGTCTTTGGTTACATTTTTTGCATTGAAAATTAATCAATATTTATAAAGAAATTGATAAGTAGTCACTATTTAATGGGGAGATAAAATCTTGATAATAATATCCTTAGTTGAAACATGAAACATTCAGCATAAATATGATGGATTTTGCATTTTCTACAAGTAAAGTCTAATTTTTTGTTCTCGAATTTATGAAAAAAATACTGAGTTAAAAAAAAAGAACTCTGGGGCAAAACGTTGGCCTTCGAAAAATCACCCCAATAGTCATATGTTTCCTTCTTTTTACTTCTTTCTCAAAGTGAAACCCAGTCAGCGGCAACACTGAAAAAGACTTGAATACACCTTCATGAGTCCAGAGTCGAATCTCGCAGAGAATTAAGGCTTAGATACAACTGTTCAATATCACTAAAAATACAAATTCAAATAATTTCCTAGTCATAAAGATTGTGATTTTTATTTTAAACTGCTTAACTAATAAATACTAGAAAGGAGTGAAAACTATCAACTAAAGGGAAATAAGTGAATTTAAGTGTTACGACCCGATCGATCATTTTATGTATGTGTGCCCCCTTTCCGCTTTGATGCTTCACACATGTGTATTTGTGGTCTTATGACTCGGGAGTTTGATTAGTTTCGTTCCGGTTAGGTTTTGGGTTGATTTGAGCCCTTTGGTTCATGGCTTAGAAGCCTAGGTTGAAAGTGTTGACCAACCTTTGTCTTTTGCAAAAACAACATTGGAACGATATTTTGATGGCTCCAATAGGTTCGTATCATGATTTTTAGCTTGGGCGTATGCGTGGAATCAAATTCTGAGGTCCGTAGGTTGATTTATAATGTTTTGCCGAAAGTTGGCAATTTGAGGTTTAAAACCCTTCCCAAGTTTGACCGTAGGTTGATTTTAACTATAGGGTTTGGAAGTTGGTTTGGGGACTTAGAATAGATCCGTTATTCTATCTAGAACTTGTCTACAAAACTTGGTGTCATTTGGAGTTGCTTTGATAGGATTTTGACGCCTGGCTACAATTCTAAAGGTTTTTGAACTTTTCTTTGAAATACATATGTTTTGATAGATTCATTGTTGTAGATGGTTTTTTATATTTTGATAGCGCGACCGAATTCTTATGATATTTTTAGACTTGTGTGAATGTTTGAATTGAAACCCCGAGGGCTTGGATGAGTTTCATACGTGTAGCGGAATGGTTTTGGACTAAAAATAGGTTGCTAGTGTGTTTGTGCTGCACTTATTGCAATTGAGAACATGGCAAGGGAGGATTAGTATCACAATTATGATACCTCGTTCGCATTTGTGAAGTCTGGGCTTAGTTAGGTTAGTTCGCATTTGCAACTATTTTCTCGCATTTGCGAGATGGACAAACTTCGCAAAAAGCAAAGTCTGTGTTGCAATTATGACATCTCCTTAGTGTGTTAGTAGCCGAAATTACAAGATTTTATTCATAATTTCGAACCATGTGTCACAATTTCGATATCTGCAACTGAACAAAAGTTAGAAAAGCCGGGATTTTAGTCTCATTTTTGATATTTTAGAACATTAGACTTGGTAGGAGGCAATTTGGAGAGGAAATTCATCTAAAATATTGGGTAAGTGATTCTAGTCAATTTTCAACTATATTTTATGATTATATCTTAGATTGAAAATCAAATTTATGAGAATCAAAGAGGAAATTTGGGCATTTTATCAAAGTTTTAAAAAATGAACATTTGGGTTTTGAGAGTCGATTTGGACCTCATATTTGAAATATATATATATATATATATATATATATATATATATATATATATATATATATATATATATATATATATATGGATTTGCGGGGTTATGATTAGTCGGAATCTACCCTTGGACCTGAGTTTTGACTGGCCTAACCCGGGGTTGACTTTTTTAGAAATGTGTAAATATCATAGCTTTATCTATTGTAAATGATTTCTCTTGCATTGGTTGATGTTATTAAGTCATTTTTTTTACATTCTAACCATGCGAAGGCGAATTTTAGGGGACAAGATTCTTAACTAAAAAATGGTAATAACAATTAAATTTGATTATGAGATTCTAAAAATACGTGATCTATTTTTATGCTAGTTGTTAAGTAGTTGATGCTATGTGAAAGACTTAGAAATGAGATAAGAGCTTGGGAGCAATGTAATAGCCAAATCGAATGATTGGTAATCGGGGCCTCGAGCTTGACTTTTTGGGGGCCTCGAGGTCGAGTATGGAGCTCGAATAGGAGCTATCGAGAGTGATCGATGGATGAAGAACAGTTATGATAAGATCAATGGCGACTCTTTATGGCCAATAGTAAGCAATAAATGAAGAACAATAAGTAGAACATAAATAATATAAGCAATAAACGAAGTAATAAACCCGAGAGAATATGTTGGAGAGCAGAGAGAATATTCTTCAGTATTTTGTATGGAACAACAAATGTTTACAAAATGGAAATGATCCCCTTTATATATGAGGGGAGTCCTAACATAGTACAAAAAACATTGATTTCAAAGATATGGAGATGGGACAGCTAGTTGACGCCCTGATTCGGATTTAGACAGGCATGGATGACTTTGTCGGCTCTAGCTACACACCTTGGAACTCTCCACTTTCACCATAACTGTTGGTCTATATTGCCCAAGGTCGAGCATCGACGACCTTTGAGGGAAGAAGCTCGGCTGTAGTCTTGAGCCTTCGAGATGTGCTTTTGAGGTGCCTCGATGACGAGAAATTGGACCCTCCGATTTCACGGTATACAGATAGTCCACTCGTTTCTTAGAGAGGAACAATAAGAAACGATTTTGACATCCATTTCTCCAAACTTCCCATGATGATTTCATATTGATGATATCATACCTATGACGTAAGCCTTCGCGATAACTGAGGTATCCCATGGACTTGTCCTTTTAGCGTCATTAAATGCACTGCCGATTCCCATTCTTCAAAGAAATAATATTACCATCGACTTAGTTTCCAATAACACATTGATTGCGCCTATTTATTTGTCTTTCAAAGGCATTAATGGCATTGTCGGTTATACTATCACCCCTATAAATGGTAGCCTTCTGGAACTATCTTTTTATCCAAGTTCCTTTCAACATCTTTCCATCCTTTCTTCTCACCATCCTTATCCATTGTTATACACTATGTTTGGGGCCCACAGCCTTGAGGTTACATATCGATGTTCCCCATCAGCCACGCTATGGCCTTTCGTTTGGGCTTTCCCTTGCCAAGGAGATTAAACTATCTTGTCGCTGTTGTTGTTGTTGTCATTGTTTTTACTGCTGCTACCATTGACTCAAGGTGATGAGATAGAGGGTAGACTTCTTTCATCTTAGGAGGAGATTTGGACGCTACATTGCTGCTCGGGAGGGCGTTCGGACTATACACTGTTGCTCACTCTCCTAACCCGACATGGTGTGAAGTGGCACCTCTGGCCGGTAACTTGCACGACTCGATTTCCAAAGAAGTGGACTCAAGGTAGCCGTGCAAGTAAGGCTGATGTTCGCCAAGTCTTCTACTGGGTCATGGTCTTCTTAGCCTGATAAAAGCTTTTGCTCTTTGGCGGGCTTTGACATTTTTTTATCCTTTTCTGCTTCTTTCACTTTCCTCTTCTTCATCTTCTCTCTCGGAGGTATCATTGTGGATGACCCAAACAAGACCCCCGAAGAGATGACGTTCGAATATACTACCGTTGAGGAGCATAAGAGACATTAAAGGTTCAAAAAGTATGATCCTACTTTCAGTGGTATAGCTACGAGGGATGTGTAGGGTCTTCTAGAGAAGTGTCATCGTATTATGGATGTTAGTGGAGTTTCTTTTACTACATTTCAGCTTTTAAGAGCAGCGTACCGGTAGAGGCAGGCTTACGAGGAAAGTAGGTCAGCTGGTGTAGTCCCACTCAATTCGGATAAGTTTTCAGGGATGCTCTTGAGAGAGTTTGTTCCTAAGACCCTTCATGATTCATGCGCACTGAGTTTGAGCATATGCATTAGAGGACTATGTCAGCTTCAGAGTATGCTATCAGATTTAATGTGTTTTCTTGACATGCACATTCCTTGGTTTCTACAATTAGGAAACGAGTATGCAGATTTATCAAGGGGCTCAAATATGCTATTAGATTAAGCATGGCTTGAGAGTTGGAGATGGATACTCTGTATTAGCAGGTGGTAGAGATCTCGCGGAGGTTGAAGGGTATGCATGGCCATAAGAGAAAGGATAAGGAGGCCAAGTGGCCTCGAGATTCGGGAGGATATATTGGTGCCCACGCTCCAGTTACAGCCCGTTATAGTAGAGGCTATGTGAGCTACCCAATTTATTCAACACTTCTAGCTACTACCAGCACTCTTGCTATTGTAAGGTCTCAAGTTGCCCATTTCGCTTAGCCACTTTCTAGTTCACCTTCTGCACAGGGTGCCTTTAGCGGTCAGTCTATCCGGCCAAGTCAGGGTCGATTTCGGTGTCCACATCCACTGAGAGCTTGTTTTGATTGTGGCGATACTAGACATATAGTGAGGGATTTCCCATATGTAGGAGGCGTACACCTCCACAAACTACTCAGGTTCCATAGATTCAACAGGGTCTACATGTTTCTCAGTTCATGGTTGTTGCTCCAGTTGCTACTCTACCTACATAACCAGCTAGAGATGGAGGCCTTATGGGTAGTGGTCACCCTAGAGGGGGAGGCCATGCTTGTATTTAGCTTTTCCTGGTAGGACAGAGGTGGTTCCATTAGATGTTGTAATCACAAGTATGGTTCTGGTTTGTCATAGAGATGCATCAGTCTTAAAATCCATGATCCACTTATTTATATGTGTTATATTACTTTGCTCTATATTTGGACATATCTCCTGATTCTTTGAATTCTTCTATATAAATGTCCACGTCTGTGGGAGATTTTATTGTTGTGAACTGTGTGTATCAGTCGTGTTTAGTTGTTATTAGTGGTTTTGAGACTAGAGTTAATTTATTGTTACTTGATATGGTAGACTTTGATGTGATCTTGGGCATGGACTTGTTGTCGCCCTGTCATGCTATTCTGGATTTCCATGCCAAGACTGTGATATTGGCTATGCCATATTTCCACGCTATCTTTCCTTAAGGCACATCGGATGGTTGAAAAGGGGTGTGACGCATATCTATCCCTTGTGAGATATATCAGTACTAATACTCATATCATTGAGTTAGTTCCGATAGTGAGAGATTTCCCATATGTGTTTCTACCAAACCTACTGGGAATGCCACCCAATAAGGATATCGATTTTGGTATTGACCTATTACCGGGCACTCAACTCATTTCTATTCCACCATATCGTATGGCATCTGTAGAGTTGAAAGAGTTAAAAGAGAAGCTTTATGAGTTGCTTGATAAGGGTTTTTTATAGTCGAGTGTCTCACCTTAGGGTGCTCTATACAGATGTGCATTGGTTATAGGAAGCTAAACAAATTCATAGTCAAGAAACCCATTACCGAACATTGATGACATATTTTACCAGCTACAAGGTGCAAGAGTGTTCTCAAAGATTGATCTAAGGTAATGGTATTATCAGCTAAAGATTCGAGACTCCAATATCCCAAAGACTACTTTTAGGACTTGGTATGGTCATGGCGAGCTCCTAGTGATGTTATTAGGCTGATCAATGTCCCAACAACATTTGTCCATCTAACAAACAGTGTATTCCAGCCATATCTTGACTCATTCGTCATTGTGTTTATTGACGACATGTTGGTGTGCTCCCATAGTCGGTAGGATCATGAGCAACATCTGAGGATAGGTATCCAAACCTTGAGAAATAAGAAGTTATTGCAAAATTCTCCAAGTGTGCATTAGGCTTGATTCGATGGGTTTTTTGGTTCATGTGGTGTCTTGTGAGGGGATCAAGGTAGATCCCAAGAAGATTGAGGCAGCTTAGAGTTGTCCCAGACCGTCTTCAGCTACGGAGATTCGGAGTTAACTTGGGTAGGCTAAATATTATTGCCGCTTTGTAGAGGGTTTTTCATCCATTATTGCACCGTTAACTAGATTGACCTAGAACGGTGCTCTATTCAGGTGGTCCAACGAAGAGATTTCATAATCTCAAGTACATCGACTATATCTCCATACCTAGTTTTGCCTTCAATATCAGAATCATATATGATTTATTGTGATGCTTCACAGATTGGTATTAGGTATGTCTTGATATAGGGGGATAAGGTGATTGCTTATGCTTCACGCCAGTTGAAGACCCTTGAGAAAAACTACCTCGTTCATGATCTAGAGGTTGCAGCTATTGTTCATGCATTGAAGATTTTGAGGCACTATCTCTACAGCGTATCTTGCTAGGTATTCATAGATCATCGGTGTCTATAACACTTGTTTGAAAATACGGATATAAATTTGAGATATATGGAATGTTGTTGGAGGTGTTGAAAGACTATGATATCACTATCTTGTATCATCCCGAGAAGGCCAATATTGTGGTTGATGCCTTGAATAGGAAGGCAGAGAGATGTGTAGCCTCCCGTATATTCTAATTGGGGGGGGGGGGAGACCATTTGCGTTGGATGTTCAGGAATTGGCGAATCTATTATTGAGATTAGATGTATCGAAGCCTAGGCGAGTTTTAGCTTGCGTGGTTTCTCGATTTTTTCCTTATATGAGTGCATTAGAGATCGTTAGTATGAAAACCCCTATTTGATTGTCCTTAGGGAAACAGTGCAACATGATTATGCCAAGGAGGTTTCTATTAGAGATAATGATGTAGGGCTAGTTATGTATGCCCAATGTGAATGGGTTGCGTTTGTTGATCCTTGAGAAGGTCCACAGTTTACGGTAGTCCATTCATCCAGTTATCTCTAAGATGTATCAGAATTTGAGGCAACACTACTGGTAGGGAAGAATAAAAGAAAGACATAGATGAGTACATGACTCTGTTTTTGAACTACCGACAGGTATAGTATGAGCATTGGAGGTCGAACGGCATGCATTAGAGACTTGAGATGTTTGAGTGGAAATGGGAGCGTGTTGCCATGGATTTCATTGTTGGGTTCCCATAGACTTTGAAGAAACTTGATTCTATATGGATTATTATGGATAGGCCTACCAAGCTGGTGGACTTTCATCCTGGTGGTGACTACCTATTCATTGGAGTAGTTGGCTCAGATATGTATATGAGATATTGTTCGTCTTCATGGTGTGCTGATATCCATTATCTTCGATAGAGGCACATAGTTCACATCGCATTTCTAGAGAGCTATGCAACGTGAGTTAGTTACTCAGGTTGAGTCGAGTACAACATTTCATCCAGATAGGTGGGCAGTTAGAGCATACCATTCATATCTTAGAGGATATGCTTCGTGCATGTGTTATGTATTTTGGGAGTTCTTGGGATTAGTTCTTGCCATTTTGGAGTTCGCCCCACAGTAATAGCTACCAATCAAGTATTCAGATGGCTCCTTATGAGGCCCTATATGGGAGATGGTTTTGTTCTACAGTTGGTTAGTTTGAGCCAGATGAGGTTAGGCTGTTAGGCACAAATTTGGTTTGGGATGGTTTGTAGAAAGTCAAGTTGATCTAGGATCGACTTTGTAAAGCATAGTACAGACATAAGAGTTATGTTGACTGGATGGCTCACGGCGTAGCATTTATGGTGGGAGAGTGGGTTTTACTCTTGGTTTCACCCATGAAGGGTGTGATGAGGTTCGGAGAAGAAAGGCAAGTTGAGCCCTAGGTTTATTGGTTCTTTTGAGATTTTGAGAGAGTATGTAAGGTGTTCTACAAGCTTACATTGCCACCTAGCTTGTCGGTGTTCCACACCGATGTTCTATGTTTATATGATCCAGAAGTATTATGGTGATATGTCCTATGTATTAGATTTCAGTTCAATCCAATTGGATAAGGGTTTGACTTATGCTGCGGAACTAGTGGCTATCTTGGACAGACAGATCTGGAAATTGATGTCAAAGAACATTGCTTCAGTAAAGGTTCATTATAGGGTTCATCCGGTCGAGGAGGCGACTTGGGAGATCGAACACGACATGCAGAGTCGTTATCCTCAACTTTTTATCACTTTAGGTATGTCTCTTTGCATATTTGAGGACGAACATTTGTTTTAAAAGGGGAGGAATGTAATGACCTGACCAGTCATTTTGTGTATTTGCATCCCGTTTCCCCTTTTGATGCTTCACACATATGTATTTGTGGTCTTATTACTTGGGGGGTCGATTAATTTTGTTCTGGCTATTTTTAGGTTGATGTAGGCCTTTTGGTTCATGGCTTAGAAGCCTAGATTGAAAGTGTTGATCAAACTTTGACTTTTGTGAAATGACCACAAAATAGTGGTTAGATTGTTCCGATAGGTTCATATATTGATTTTGGACATGGATGTATATCCAGAATCAAATTCAGAGGCCCCTAGCTTGATTTGTGTTGTTTTGTCAAAGGTTAACAATTTGACGGTGGGAAGCTTTTCCAAGTTTGACCATAGGTTTACTTTTGGCTATCGAGTTTAGAATTTGTTTTGGGGACTTAGAATAAGTGTGTTATGCTATTTAGAACTTGTCTGCATTACTTGGTATCTTTTGGAGTTGATTTGATAAGATTCAGATGCTTAGTTGCAATTCTAGAGGTTCTTGAACTTTTCTTTGAAATTAATGCATTTTGATGTTTAATTTGTTGTTCTAGATTTTTATGTTTTGATCATGCGAGCGAGTTCCTATGATACTCCTAGATGTAACAACCCGATTGGTATTTTTGAGATTTAAGGTCCCGTCCAGTAGTTCAAGATCTTGAGTGGCTGCATATTGTGTATTATGACTTGTGTGCACAATCGAATTTGATTTTTGGAGGTTTCAAGATATATTTTGATGAGTGATCCTCATTTTAGAAGCTTAAGATGGAAATATTACCTGAGGTTTGACTTTTGTGAAAATGACCCAGGAACGGATTTTTGATGGCTCCGATAGGTTCGTATCGCAACTTTGGACTTAGGCATATGCACGGAATCGAATTCAGAGGTCTGTAGTTTGATCTGTGTTGTTATGCCGAAAGTTGCAATTTAAAGGCTTAGAATTTTGATAAGTTTGACTGTAGGTTGGCTTCATAGCTATCATGTCTGGATTTCTATTTCGCGACTTGGTATAGGTCCTTTTTTTTTTCATTTGAAACTTATCCACAAAGTTTGGCGTCATTCAGAATTGATCTGATAAGAATCAGATGTGTGGTTGTGTTTTTAGATGTTCTTGAGTTTAATGTTGGATTCATGTGTATTGAGGTCTGATTCATGGTTTCAGATATTATTTTGATGATTTGATCGCGCGAGCAAGTTTGTGTTATGTTTTTAGACTTATATTGATGTTTTGTTTTGAGATTCAAGGGCTCGGGTGAGTTTCGAACACGTATTAGAGTGTCTAGAAGGATTCTAGCATTGCTAGGTTTTTGCGCTGGTGGTTCAGGTCTCGCATTTGTGAGGTATTGATCGCAAATCCAACATTTGGCTAAGGTGTGCTAGGTTCGCATCTCCAAAACCCAGTGTTTGCGTTTGCAATGGGGGGCCTTGGTGAGCATATTCGCATTTGTGATCCTGAGTGTCACACTTGCGAAGTGTCCCATGTCTGCAATTGCGAGCTATCATCACAATTATGATGACATCAGGGGTGTGAGAGACTTCGCTTTTGCGATTAATTCCTAGCATTTGCAGGGTCCGCATTGCGAACCCCATGTCGCAATTGCGACACCTCGACTTGACATAAATGCTGAAGGGCAGGAATTCGGTCTCATTTTTATATTTTGGAACCCTAGACTCGATAAGAGACGATTTTGAAGAGGGATTTTCATCTACAATCATTGGATGAGTAATTTTTTTCAATTTCCAACTATTTCACACAATTATATGTGAGCTTCAATATCAAAATTATGAGAATCAAAGTGAATTTTTGGAAAACATTGTCTATGTTTTGAAAAATGAGAATTTGAGTTTTGAGAGTCAATTTAGACTCGGATTTTGAAACAAAACACATATACGAACTCGTGGGGTTATGGGTAGTCAGAATCCACCCTTGGACAAGGGTTTCGACCAGTCAAGCCTGGGGTTGACTTTTGAGGAATTGTGTATAGATCATAGCTTTATTTATTGGAAATGATTTACCTTGCATTATTTGATGTTATTTAGTTGATTTTGGCTAGATTTGAGCATAGCGTCAGTGAATTGTAATGAAAAAGTTATTTTACAGTATTGATTAAGGGCTTTGAGGTAAATATCTTGCCTAACATTGTGTCTGGTAACAACCTCATAGAATTTGGTTCACTTGCAATTTTGAACAACGTGAAAGGCATGTACTTGAGGTGACGAGTGTGTACATGACTGTATATGTGGAAAACTTGACCAGTTTAGACTCTTAGGATTTTTATGTACATTAAAATGAAGTTGTCTTATCATATTATATCCTTCATTACTAAATTTACACTTGCATGCTTTATTTTGCAGTTGATCGGTTCATGTTCTATCCTTTATTGCCAATATGCTTTAACTGATGTTATTGCCTCCTTCACTGTTACATGTTATCTCTTCCATTGTGACTTATCCTTATTTGGAGTAATTGTTACATGCTATCTCTTCCATTCTTATTCATCCTTATTTGAAATCGTTGTTACATGTAATATCTTTTATTATTGAGTTATTCTAATTGATATCTTTGTAACATATTATCTCTCTTATTATTGAGTTATTCTTATTTACTTGTTATGTCTTTTATCGTGAGATCATTCTTCTGTTTTATTGTGTTTTTTATTTCTTGTATTGGTTTATTTGTCGTACTCCCGTGTTATTGTTGTTGTTGTCCTCAGTTTTGTTGAGCCGAAGGATATGTGTGTTTTGGCATTGGAATTGTTGTTGTAGAAATGTTGTGGTATTTGGGAACATGTGGTACAAGTTGTTATATTTTTGGAGCATGTGATATTATTGAGAGCATTTGTCGGGGTGTTCTCATATGAGTTATCTGTGCAATTATGGTTAATGATATTTGTACATGCCACATGAAAAGGTAGGCTATATATGTGAATTTGTTCATATGCCGAGACAAGGTGGGAATATTATTATGCATGTTTGGCGAGATAATGAGAGCATTTACTTTATTGTTATGCGTGCAAGGGAACTATGACAACGATGATTTGTCATTAATTTATTGTGGACTAGGGGTATTGTTATTGATAATATTTGTGTATTGGTGTGCCTACCTTGTGTGAATCATATATATTAAGGTGTTACTGTGCTTTTTCCTATGTGCCATTCATTGTCTCAAATCTTACATCTTGACTCGAGGTGTGATAGAGCACTTGCACAAGCATACACCATAGCACGTGAGTTGTCCTTGCGGGTATGGGATATTGTTATTGCTAGCACGTGAGTTGTGTTTGCAGATATGTGATATTATTAATCTCTTAGCATGTGAGTTGTCCGTGAAGATATTATGTATTAATGGTATTGGCATGTGAGTTGTCCATGTAGTTGTGATTTGTAATATGGGCACAAGATGCCAAGTGACTAGGATATGTGATTTGGGACCCGTAATTGTGATTATGAGGAGTGGCACCATGGGGAAAATCTTGTATAAAACTTATGTGAAAGCGGTTGTTTTCATTGGGTTTTTACTTATTTCCCTTTACTTGGTTTCACCGGACATTAATTGTATTCTACTTAACTTACGACATTATGACATGTTTGCTCCTTCTTGTTAATTGTTGTTTTATCTTTTGTTGCAAGTATTTATAATATTATCCTTACCATGTTTATCTTTATACCATTTCCTATTAGTTTTATATTCATGCTTGTATAGGTTATTATGTCTAGTAGGTGTCTTGACTATTCCATGTCACTACTCCACCGAAGTTAGTCTTAATACTTACTAGGTACTAATATGGTATACTCATGCTATGCTTGTTGCACATTTTTGTGCAGATCCAGGTACCTCGGGGCGTGTTGATCATTAGATAGCTGATCGAGCATCGCTTTGGAGACATCAAGGTATACATGTCATCGCGTTTTCTGGCCTTAGAGTCACCTTTTGAAGTTTATTTTGTAATGTCTATTTTATTCTGGAACTGTTGTGCTTAGAGATTTTTAGTGAACTCAGTAGAGCATATGACTTGTACTACCTATTTTGGAATGTTTATATCTACTTGGTATTATCGGCTTCATATAGAAATTTTGGTTTCATGTTTAATAGTTGTTTGGTTAAAAATTGTTACTAGTTCAGTAAGTGTTAGGCTTACCTTGTCTTAGGGACTAGGTGCCATCATGACTCCTAAGGAGGGATTTTGTATCGTGACAAGTTGGTATCAGAGGCAATTGTACTTATGTTCGAGAGGCTGCAGAACTATTAGGAAACTTCACTTTGTTTATTCCTATCGTGAGAGTTTAGTGATTTTAAAGTTTGAGCCTTGTCTTTCTATTCTCTCATAGATGGTGAAAACACGAGCTACAGTTACTGATGATGTTGCCCTAAAGCTGGTGTTTCTAACGGTCCGGGCAGAGGTAGAGGCGGAAGCCAAGGAGGAACATATGCTATAGATAGAGCGCCTGCCCTAGAGTAGCATTTGTGGAGCCACCAGTTGCTTCGGTTGTGGGACAGGAACAAGAGGCGCCTGATACTACCCCTAGACTTCAGGGCTACTACCCCTAGACTTTAGGAGACTTTAGCTCAGTTCTTAAGCATGTTTGGTACACTAGATGAATATGGATTGGTTCTGGTTGCACCAACTACTTCACAGACTGGAGAAGGAACTTAGACTCCCATTGTATGTACTCCAGAATAGCGGGTCCACATTAGTCAGGTTCCGGGTGTTATGCCAGCACAACTTGTTATTTTAGTTTAGCCTAAGTTCGGGATAGGGCATCTGAGGAGGAGCAACTGAGACTTGAGAGGTTCAAGAAGTACTATCCTCATACTTTCAGCAGCATAGCTACAGAGGATGCACAAGGCTTTCTAGAAAAGTGCCTTCGTATTCTTTGCATCATGGGTATGGTGGATACGAACAAGGTTGATTTTACTATATTCTAGCTGTCATGAGCAGTGTATCAGTGGTGGCAGGCTTACAAGGAGGGTAGCCCAGCTGATGCATCTTCACCAACATGGACTCAGTTTTTAGAGATATTTTTAGGGGAGTTTGTTTTCTAGACCCTTTAAGATGCATGGCTGGAAGAGTTTGAACAGATGTGCTAGGGCACTATGATATTGTTAGAGTATGCCATCACATTCAGTTAGTTATCCCATTATATATCTGCTTTGGTTTATACAGTTTGAGAGCATGTCTGCAGGTTGAATGAGGGCCTCAATTATGGTATGCGATTTAGCATGGCTTAGGAGTTGGAGATAAACGTTCCGTTTCAGCAGGTGGTAGAGATTGCATGCAGATTATAGGGTATGCCGGTCCAAAAGAGAGAGAATATGGAGGCTTAAAGGCCTTGCAGACCAGAAGGATCTACTGATACCTATTTGCAAGGTAGGGTTCTTCATGGTAGAGGTTTTGTGGGTCATCCAGTTCAGCTTGCACTTCAGGATTCACATGGTGCTTCAGATATCCATGGGTCCCATAATACCCATACCGGACAGCTTTCACAGCCACGCCAGTGGAGAGGTTGCTTTGAGTGTGAAAATACCAACCACATGGTGGGAGATTGCTTTAGACTCTAGACAGATATGTCACACGTGGGAATTCAAGCTATGAGTTATGCTCTAGTTGCTGCCACACCTGCACCGCCAGCTCGGGGTAGAGGTCAGGCTGGTAAAGGTCATTTCTAGAGGGGGAGGCTAGGGCTATTGTTATGCTCATTCTGGTTGGGCGGAGGCCGATGCACCGTATGATGTCACTAAAGGTATGGTTTCAGTTGCTTATTGAGATGAAGTTGCGTTACTTTGATTTGGTCCCTCTATTGGTAATAGTCATCCTGCCTTGTTTCAGATATGGTTGTGTTTGTGATTCTTGTACTTTGTTCATGTGTTCACGCCAGTTGGGGAATTCTATTATGACAGCCCATGTCTATCATCCGGTTTGGTTGCTAATGTGAGTCATGAGACTTAGATGGACTATCTGTTAGTTAATACAATAGGTTTTGATGTGATTTGTGGGTGGTTTGGCCATGATTTGTGATCTGGGTGTTCTACAAGTGTGAAAAGTTTGCTTTGTGTTGTGGTTTTGGTTCTATGAGATTAAGTTAGTAGAGTGTTTTAATTTTTGAAATATCTATTTTACTTGTAATTCCGAGTGGTGGATGGGGGCATGGTGTTCCTTGTTAATATGTGTGTTTGTGTTGAGCTATGTGCCACGGTGAGGTCATATTAAGGTAAGATTTTTTGTGGTTGTTGCATATGTCTTGCTCTGTCCATGTAGATTGGATCTGTCCTTGTTTGGCTTATTTTCTAGTTCTCTCATGTGTTCCTCTTTTCATATCCAATTGTATTCAAATTATGCTTGTTGGGTTTGGATTGCGATGTATCTGCTCGGATGCTGTTCGATATAGCTTGTTGATTGAATAAGTAGTTATGAGTTTCACATGTTTCATGCTGTATTTTCAGCATTGTCAAGATTTGGAACAAAGTTCTAGTCGATATGATTATGCTTACCAGTATCGTGCTTGGTAATGGGCAGCTACTTTGGTCAGATTTGATGCTATGGGCATATGGATTAGGTAATGTGTAATGTGGTTGTATCTTATGGATGAATGGATGGTCTGTTGCAGCTAGTGGAGCATTCTACAATGTGTTTGTGTGATAATAGGTCCCTTGGAAGATGTGGAAATTTGATTCTAAGGCTTATCGGCATGAACGTAATGAGTAATATGCGGTTGGGATGATGTTGCCAGGATTATGTGGATTGGGGTGATTTGTGATCACCCATAACTATGTGCATGGTGAGTTAATACAATGATTTAATTATTTGGGAAAGACTCTTGGTACGTTCGAGGACGAATATTTGTTGAAAGTGGGAGAATGTAACCACCCAACCGATTGTTTTGAGATTTAAGGTTCCGTTTGGTGGTTCGAGATCTTGAGTGGGTTCATATTGTGTATTATGACTTGCGTTCATGGTCAGATTTGATCTTCAGAGGTTTTAGGATATGTTGTGATGTGTGATCCTCATTTAGAAGCTTAAGATGGAAATGTTGATTGAGGTTTGAATTTTGTGAAAACCACCCCGGAACGGTGTTTTGATAGCTCTGATAGGTTTGTATCACAATTTTGGACTGGGGTGTATCCCCGAAATCGAATTCGGAGGTCCCTAGTTTGATCTGTGTTTTTATGCTGAAAATTGAAATTTAAAGGCATAGAATTTTGATAAGTTTCACTGTAGGTTGACTTCATAGATATCGTGTTTGGATTTCTGTTTTGGTACTTAGAGTAGGTCCTTTTTTCATTTGGAACTTATCCTCAAAGTTTGGCGTCATTTCGAATTGATCTGTTAGGAATCAGACGTACAATTGTGTTTTTAAAAAATTCTTGAGTTTCAAGTTGAATTTTTGAGGTCTAATTCATGGTTTTAGATATTATTGTGTTGATTTGATCGTGCGAGCAAGTTTGTTTTATGTTTTTATACTTATATTGATGCTTGGTTTGGAGCACCGAGGGCTCGGGTGAGTTTCAGACGCATATCAGAGTATTTGGAAGGATTCTAGCATTGTTGGTTTTTGCACTAGTGCTTCAGGCCTCGCATTTGCCTGATATTGATGTCAATTGCAAGATTTGGCTAGGGACCGCTAGGTTCGTTTCATGACCCAAGTCAGAGGGATACAACAGGCACCTGATACCTTACTCAACTGAGTAGGGGTGGGAATAAAATCAAAAAAATCTAATTCCTAACCGACACAAATTGATTTGGCATTTTGGTATCGATTTTTTCAGTATTTTGGTATACTTCGGTACAGATATTGCGTTGTTTCAAAATTTTGGTTTGGCATTCCGTTTTGAGTTTTTGATATTTTGGTATACCGAAATTTTTAACTCCAAGACCACCTCTATTTCTGTTTTTCAGCCTAATAAACCTAATCCCAACACTCCAAACCCCCTATTTCCCTAATCTACTGGCGCCTAGCGGCCTCCCTTAGGCTTAGAGACTTATGACAATAGGCACTTTAAGTTTCTTCCCCTTTAGTATATCTTTTTTGAAGTTTGTCTTTGAGTCAAATCAACTCTATATGCAATCAAAGAAAAAGAGAAAATACATATATGTGCATAAAGAGGTTGAATTCTTAGCAGAAGAGATGTTAGGCATAATCAAAGGACATTTGAAAGGCTTTGGTATGATATTGAAACCGTACCGAAACCATATCAAATCAAATATGAAAATACCGAACCGTATCAAACTTCTTTGGTACAGTATTTGGTATGCATAATTGATATACCGAATATCAAAGTACCGAACCGTAATTATTTAATACCAAACTGGAGTACCAAATGCCCACCCCTACAATCGAGTACCAACATAACATATTTTTGTTATCGTACTATCACGAGCAAATAAGTCAAAGAGGACTTCATGGATACCAGAATAAAACGTATTGGGATACTCGATATAGGATGACCCAACATGATATACAAACTTATACACGTGACTTGCGGGCTTATAAGACCGAAGTGATCATTTATACACTCAAAACATAGGTCGACAAGGCCATAGACGTTCTAAGCGCCAATACCACACAAGAGGGGGTGAATTGTGTGGTACCCAATTTTCGCTCTAGAAGAACCTGGTTCTTCTAGGTGTTCTAACTACTACTGTTTGTGGAATAATAAATACATAAAATAAAGAACACCGAGATTTTTACGTGAAAAGTACCTGGATCAAAAGTTGAAAAAACCACGACCTACTACTCAGTAGGATTTTCCCAAACTTCCACTAAAATCACTGAGCCAAAACAACATTTATAAAAACTCTTTGTAAACCTAAGGATTAACTCAAATCCTGTTGTGGCACACAGCCTCAACTGTTATGACAACTTCAAGTTACCTATAACTTGTAAAATCGCCTTTCTCTTTTGCTCTCAATTTAGTTTAACTTCTGCGTTTGTGAAATACCTATAAAAGAGAACAATCACTGTGATTTAATAGGTTAGGAATCAGAGTTTGATTGACACTCAATTTCTGTTCTTCTATAGCAGAAAAGTTCCTAATGATATCAAACTCTAACACTATCTTTATCCCGGATTGTCTTCTCTTCATATAAGGAGACTTTCTCTCCTTATCTAATATGCAACATTTTTTATCAGATCAAGAGATCTTGCTTCTTGATCAGTATGACTTATCTACTTCACGCGCACCTCATATGTATAAGTTAATCATGACTGTGCTTCACAAGATGGACATGGTGTATGACTGAGTTCATTTGTCATTCTTCAAAACTTTACCTATTCTTGGGCCAACAAATTCCCCCTTTTTGATGATGACAAACTCTGTGCTGTTTACTAATTTGGAACCTGTAAGAACTCAACTTAACCAGCAACGCCAAACTTAAAAAATTCACTTATCACCAATGACCAGCGTAATTATGTTGTAAATATCACTTATTTCAGAATAATGTGTAAAGCACAATATCTCTTCCCCCTTTTGTCATAATTAAAAGATGCATACACACTGTGAATCCTAGATTTTAATAAATATTCATGGCCACTGGGGCAACTGCAAGTGCGATCATAGTACAATCATCAGTAATCAAACTAATATATTTAAACTATCAAGGTCAGAATAATCATTAAACAAGAGAAAATAGTAGTTCTCATTGCTAGAGATATGTTGCCACCAACAATCCACAAAAAGAAAGAAAAACATTCAAATCATGAGCAAAAAACAGAGAAATCCCTAAACTGGTCACTGGGGGTACTAAAACAAGTTCAAGAGATAGAAACTAGGAGTCCTAAAGCTTGGAGGAACTAGATGGTTGGGATTGGGTTTGGAGAAGATTCAACGTGTTCTAAAGAATTCCATCATTCTTCTCCTTTTCTTTGGCAAGCTCAGATCTGAGACCATCCTTCTCAACTTCTACTTCAACCACATGTGCCTATCTATTTCAACATTCTTGGCTGCACATTGCTAAACCAGACTCTATACCTTGTTGTTGATTGGTGTCCTATTGGATGAACCGGGTTCATTTGGGATGGCATTAACTGGACAATCACAAGTAAGCAGAGTATTGATGCCAAAGTGTTCCTTGCTTGAGCCATTTCCCATTTCTTCAAAGGCACATTAAGCCTGTGCAAAACTGACATTAGAATAAAGCTATATGGAGTATCATGAGCCTTGGAGCCATTTATGGCCCTGTCTATCAGCTTGACAATGAAAGTAGGCCAATTGATTTGCTTTCCTCTCTCCAAGCAGTCCATAAGGAGCAGATCCATGTAGTTAGCAATGTTCCTTCTCTCCTACCTGGGAAATAAGCACTTGTTGACGAATTCAAATACAACCTTGTGCTCAGGCCTCATTTCACTCTTCTGCATAGCCTGGGCTTCATTCACTTCTTCTGAATCACAAAACCTCTTGGTGATTTCAAGGGCAGTGGGGAGGGAGTCCAGGCAAGGCTACCTTTGCCTTGTATAGTCATCAAACCCTTCAGAGTGTATGTCCAGAATCTCTCCCAGTTTCTGTGCATCAAACTACACTTGAACTCTTTTCACTAGCTTCTAACTATGCCATCCTTAACCATAACATTTGCCAAAAATTCAATTAGCCCATTCCTCGCAAGCCTTCCATCCATATGAAGGACCATGTACTTCCACCCCTAAGCTGCTAAAGCATCCACCAACCTAATCATTCCTGGTTTCATCAGGTCTTTCAATAGTCTACACTTCAAAATTTTCCATCTGCCAATCATGGAAAACTTGTCCTGTTCATGTTCTTCTTCTTCTCCACTCCAGTATTTATCATCAGAAATTCTTGATTGTTTGTTTTTCACTGCAGATCTTGTCCTCTTGGCTAGTGAAGGTTCAACAGCCTCTAACACAAAGGAAGACTTCTTGGAGGAAGTCTTTGGATTTTTGGACTTTGTGTTAGGAACCTCCAGTGATGTACCCCTTTCTTGATGGACCGGATCTATCTCCTATTCCTTAACATCCTCTGAGGACTCTGCTATTTTTCCCTTTCCTTTATCTATTTTCTTTTTCTTACTTGCAGCTAAAGCCTTTTGTAACTCAGCTTCACTCTGTTTCACCCTCTTTTTGTGGCTCTTCCCTTTGGCAATGAAGAGGCAGTAGGTGTTCGGGATGAAGCCTTTCTTTTCTTGGACGTCTTAGGAACATTTGGGGTTTTTGTTGTGGGAGTTCTGCCTTTCTTTGGGCCATAGCTTGCTCCAACCTTCTTCAGCAGGTCTGATAGGGTTTCTTCAATAGATGAAATAGGTTCATCTCTTTGTATTCTTAGACGAACTAATCCCTCAGCAGCTTTCCAAGAACCACTTCCCCCTGACTTCATTACACTTTCTTCTACCCTTTCATGTTCAACAACACAAATAGCAGGCACTACTCTTTTCCAATTCCCCTTACCACATGCACCCTCTCTCTCTTTTCTAAATTCTTTTTACCTCCACTCCCATGTATTTCAGGCAACTCAACATCCCTAATAGGTCTAACCAGAACAAACCTAGTCTTTAGGTTTTCAATTACAGATGAACTTACCTTGGAATGAGATTCTTGAGTCTTTTCAGAGTCAGAAGACCCATGTCCTTCCCCCTCAGTAGTAGATTGCTTTTAACCTTTCATTTAGATCCTTTCTCGGAGCATTTCGTATCTATAGTTTAGTTTGATTTCTTGGAGTCTCTTCCTCTATTCCTTTGTACTGTGGTATCAGAGCCAGCCCACCCTTTTAGAGGGAGAAACAGTTTATTCGATATGTCTGAGTCATTTCCATCATCCCATTCCCTTGCAAAAATGAATATGTCCCTACTCTATATAAAACCTTGTCCAAAAATATGATTACCTCTATGAAGTAGATATACTACCTAATGAACATAAAGTATCCTTCACTGAACTACCCCTCATAAATCCTTACTCTGCTTTTGCCAAAAAATCTTTTACACCATGGACCCAAATTCGTTCCTTAGTCCAACACAGACCAAAAGGAGTAAAAGAATATATTTCTGCCTCAAAACTTGACCAACATCCTATTCTTGCCACTCGAGAGGAACAATTTATCACCCTTCAAATACCATATGATTTTCCCAGACAATGGAGAGATCATGGTTTTACCAATATCCATTTTGGTGCTATCTGAATCACTTTAACATATCATGGAAGAAAAGGTCAACATGTTGTAGCTAGTTAGATACTAGATATTTTGAGTACCAACATGCAAATTTGGGTACTGCCGAAGTTACCCTGTATGCGGGAACTGTATTCATAACTATCTTTCCAAATTTTAACATGTCCCATTATGACACGTACTTAACCGAAGCCCTAAAAATCAAAGTCCAAATCCAGGGAGCTCCACAAGCCAAAGATTCAATTCAAGCTACCGTTCACCACCAAATTGCGTGGCGAGTCAAAAATCATGCCATGGATCTTTACCTACCCAGAGGAGAAAATGCCTTACTCTTAAATATTGATGCTACCAAAGGAAACACCATGTGCACCCAAATACCCAAATAGATTCGCAGAGATGAGCTTGTAAAAATCCTTTCTGATTCCTGGATCACAAATTACTAGAAGCTAAGAGAATCGGAGGACTCCCTGCAATCTAGTGAACCAACTTTTACCAAAAGAAATGACAAACCGTTTCCATAAGCTTTGACCATTCCCCCCAATTAAACCATCTTCTCTTGCCAAATGATTTAACCCAAAGATACAACAGACACATACCTTGAACCTAACAAAGATTTTTTCTGGAATATACAAAGCATCACGGAAGAACATGACTGGTGTCAACACTTTTACAGAGAAGGAAAAAGAGTTTGGTGGCTTAAATGCCCCATCACCGGACACTGCGCATGGGATCTTGATTGTGACTGCCAAGAATGTTTGCAAGATCCAATTGGAGAATATGATGAACACCACCTGCGTCATAGGGAAAGGTTCGACCTCAACAAAACTAAACCTAAGTCCAAGAAAAAGGGGAAAACCACTGAAAAACAATTTCGGACCAAATATGAAAATAACGATCCTTCAATTGGCTCATTAAGCTGTCCAGGTAAATATGAACTTCTTGCCAGTTACAAACCCCAAGAATGACCAAACTTACCAGAAAAATTCACTCATTTGGGATGATAGTGAAACAATGCCCAAATCCAAACCAACATCACCTCATCCACCAGAATCCAAAAAGCCACCTGAACCTATAACTCTATCAAACCAAAAGTCCACACACCCACAAATATTCATGATGAGCCCTTCAAGCTCCAGTCACTCCCAATATTTTCCTCCATTTCAAACTTTTGAAAAGGTGGGTATCAATTATGCTCCAAAAATCCCCAAAACGAACATAGTACTACCTTCTAGAGAAAAACCCCAAATGAGTTACATTGAAGCAACTATGAACTAGCAATCTGAAAATTCCATCTGCCAAAATGAAATGTTGAACAACATTGGCAACACCATAAGGAACGTGGCTCTATACACAGAACAAAATGACAAGTAAAGTGGAAACAATTGAGAAGAAGATGGAGCAGACAACGTCTCAACATGCAGGACTAATTAAATCCTTAGAAAAAAGGTTGGCAAATTTACAATATGAGATTTGTCCGCCAGGAACTTCACTTTTCCAATTTTTCCAACAACAACAAAAGGAGACGATTTCCATCAAGGAACAAATCCAACTTTTGAGAAATGAGCACTTTGAGCTGCAAAAAACCTCGGTTTCTCTTCAAAACCTACCTTCTTCTCTATGTCTCCACAAGCATATTCCCCGCTTATATTAGACTACACCTTTTCTACCTTTCCATCTACCTCATAAAATCCAATTCTTTCACCCAACCACCAAAAGAAGAAAATGAATTTGATATCCAAAAATGGTTTGGGAAAGGAAAGATGCCTTTGCAGCAAAGAAACAAATCAAAAAGACGAGACCAAGGAGAAAGTTCAAAAGGATCGAACCCCGAAAATCTAATAATTTCTGACCAAAAGTCTCCAGACCTCTATGTCTCCCAGCCAAGATACATATCAGAAGAAGATACACCATGGTAAAAATCTCTAAACTCATCAGAAGATGAAATAATGGAAGATAGCTCTCAATCAAGAAATAAATCCAGAGCAAACAATTTCGAGGAAGATGATCCCCTAATATTTGTAAACCAGCCAAGAGACCTAGAAATATCTGAAGTAGATGAGGAACAAGAAGGCATGACCGATGAACCAATCCCAGAAAGAAGAATGAGCCCATAGTGTCAAAACCAGTTGGAACTGGTTTTAAACACTTTCACCTTAGATGATGTCAAGGTTTCAAAATGGCCTCAAAGGATCCAAGACTTCTATACATGGATGGTGACCAAAAATTTGGTGGAACGAGAAAAATATATCATCCTTTCAGAACTTACTTCACGGTTCTCAGCAATTCTCAGAGACTGTTGGAACTCACTTGGAATTCAAGACAAAAATACTTTTCTTACTTCCCAAGATTTTTCCTTCAACATCAGGATCCTACATGAAGTTTTATGCGGAGATACTAGCCAAAGACAGGAAAAAATGCAAAGACAACTCTTCGAGATGAAGTGTGTGTCATTCGACAGAAATGACACTGATAGACATTTTGAAAAAATGGCGAAGATATACTTCGAGATCAGAGGAGACATCAATCTAATGAAAACCTTTGAATATTCCCTTCCAAAGTTGCTGGCGAGCCGAACAATAACTATCATTGAAGAAAAGTTTCAGTCTATAACAATCCCACAAATTGGTTACATCAAGCAAGCTATTTTCGTCACATTGGATGATATTTATACAAAGCGCTTTGCCATAAAATAAATTATCCAACACAATCCAAAACTTGACGAAGCACGCTGCAAATCCGATCTATTCACCTGATTAGGATGTTCCTGCCACACATCTAGGTGAAGGAAAGAATTCAGGAAGTTCAAATGGCCAAGAATTCCAGATGGGAAATAGAGGTCTAAGAGACGTACAAAGTGTTTCAGACAGAGAGGGCCATGAAATTTTCACAACAAAAACAGATGTTTATTGCCACAAGATTGTACATTTCGCTAAAAATTATCCACAATCAAGAAGATCTGTCAAACTCATGGAAGAAATTGAAGACTACACTGGCACACAACTCGTAAAAGAGGAGGACCTTGAATTCATATTCTCTGTGGATGATGAACCTAATGAAGAAACGTCTTCTCTCTCGATATCTATGAAGATCAAGGCAGTGATCACTACCAAATTTCAGAACCAGTGATCAAAGCTTGGGATGAGATCAATGCTCTTGCAGTTGTTCCTCAAGTAGAATTCAAAGTCTATTAATCCAAATGGGATAAACCAACTCGAGTTATTGCTTTCATCAACACTGGAGCTGCTTCCTCACTCATAAATCCTGTTGTTCTCCCAAAAGATCAATGGATGCCGCATTTTAAGGATTTCAACACCGCATCAAATGCAATCTTGACCAGAACTGTCATTAAAAAGCACCCCGTCACAATTGATTTCTTTCCAGGATTGAAGTACAGAACGAAGTTGCTAGGATCTAATTTACCAGGAAAGGATCTTATTATTGGATTCAACATTTACAGACAACTTAGATATCAAATCCGGATCAAGGCTAACGGGATAGCTTTTAAAAAGTAGTTCAGACCTTATTCTGAGATTCCAAGGCTATTCCAAATCACCAATGACGAACAAATCAAACAAATTGAGCAAACTCTCATTGAACATTCATTTGTTGAATCACACAAGGATTTCATGAAGAAAGGGAAACACCCGTTATGGAAAAATGAAGAGTTTTTATCAAGCTCCCGTTCAAAAAGAATAAAAATATCAATCCGACAAAAGCCAGCCATTCAGGGATGAATCCAGAGCATTTTCAGCTTGCAAAGAAAGAATGTGAAGAACGTTTGGAATTTGATTTGATAGAGACATCTTATTCACAATGGGCATGCAAAACATTTTATGTCAACAAAAGAGCTGAACAGACAAGAGGAAAACTCAGGTTAGTCATCAATTACCAGCCACTTAACCATTTTCTCCAAGATGATAAATTCCCTATCCCAAATAAACTCACTCTTTTCTCTCACTTAGCCAAGGCCAAATATTTTTCTAATTGATTTAAAGTTTGGATTTAGGAAATTGGGAATCTACCCTAAAGAAAGACCCAAAACATGATTTTACATCCCCAATCATCACTTCCAGTGGAAAGTCATGCCCTTTGGGCTAAAAACTACACCTTCCTTGTTCCAAAAATCCATGATAAAAATATTCCAACCCATCATCCATACCACTTTAGTTTACATTGATGACATCCTGTTATTTAGTTATACATTAGAGGAACATATCAACTTGCTTCATCAATTTGAGGCATTTGTAACACAGTATGAATCATGCTATCAGCAAAAAAGTTGGTTCTTGCTCAAAAGGAGATTGATTTTCTTGGAATGCATTTTGTCCAAGGTGAAAATAGTCCAGGACCACATATATGTAAAGAATTACTCAAATTTCTGGATACCAACCTCACAACAAAGTAGATCCAACAATTCTTGGGTATAGTAAATTATGTGAGAGATTTAATCCCAAATATCTCTACATTTATTTCTCCACTCATAGAGATGCTCAATTAAAATGCTTCATCATGGGGAAAGAAGTAAGATAATGCAGTCAAGGAAATAAAGGAGATTTCTAAAAATGTCAAGTCCCTCTATATCCCTTCATACAGTAAAAAGATATTGCAAACTAATGCCAACAATGAATATTGGAGTGTTGTTCCATTTGAAGAAAAAGATGGTCAAAGGAAAATATGCGGATACACTAGTGGAAAGTTCAAAGATGCCGAGAAACATTATCACTCCACTTTCAAGGAAATTCTTGCAATAAAGGATGGAATCAAGAAATTTAATTTCTTCCTTATTCACACAGAATTTTTGATAGAAATGGATATGAAGGCCTTCCCGAAGATGATTCAGCTAAATGCAAAAATTATTACAAATCCTCCGATTCTCAAGTGGGCTCAATGGTTCTCTCCATATAAGTTTCAAGTCAGACACCTGAAAGGAAAAGATAATATTCTTGCCGATTTTGTGTCTCGACCAGAAGAATTCTCAAAGAGATTTTCCCCTGCAAAATTGAAGTCAAAGCAACAGATAATCAGCAACATCTTCATGCTCTCAAGTATGCCAAGAACAAGTTCATCACAACAAACAGATCACCCTACCGGAGTTGTTCAACCTCATGGATCCATTTGATCCGTCAATTATTATGGAAAGAAGAACTCATTATGAGCTCCAAGTTTTTTGGCAACATGGAGGATCCATTCTTAAGCCATATGGGGTCAGTCCATAATATCCGTTCTGCCATCTATTTACAGCTCAAGCAAAGGATTTTCCACGAAAACTATTATGGTTTCTGGTACCTATGCCATCAGTATTATATTTTCATAGAATTCAAATGCAACGTCTTCAAGGATATTGATTACATTGCACCAGCTCTTAAAGTATTTTTGCTATGGTTCAAACCTAGAAGATATTGGTTAAAATGCTTCAATGATTCCTACACAGCAAAGGTATTCATGTTTCATAGGCCAGTAAAGATTATTAATGGAAAAGTCCAGGCGCAAGCAGAGGCATTATTCTGGTGGAAATTTCCGGTGTCAATTTTATCAATGGAAGAAGAATATAGCAAGGCACAACGAATCCTTTTTCAACAAAATAGGTGCATCCTAAGAGAGATATGGCCAAAAAATTGGGCAAGCTGGAATTATACAAGCAATCATCCTTACTAGGAAAGAGTCGGGAAGTAGCAAAAAAATATCAAACCCGTCCAAAGTCATCCGAGAAAAGATCATATAAGACATTTCCAGATTGAGGTTGTGGATTACATCTCTCAATCCAAAGGAGAAAGAATACAACAAAGAAGGGCTGCTAAATTCCAGGCGTTACTATACAAGGTCTTTGAAAAGATGCCTAGAGTACAACCCTAGAATCAATTAAGGATAATTATCTAAATCCATGCTATACACACTATAATCCTAGATTAGCCACCAAAACCCCTCAAAAATACCCTACCTATGCCAAGACAAATTTACACATCTTTCCATATTATCCGAGCCCCACTTCAACTTGTTTCCACATGCTTCCACATACCTCTGCATGCTTCATCACATGCAACACCCTACTTTCACAAGGAGTCACATGCTCCCACATACTTTCACATGCTATACCATATATATTTCATCCATTTTCACATGTTTTCAGGTGTTTTTAGTTGTTTTGCCGAAAGTCCTTCACATGCTTAGAAAGACCCACTTGTGAGATAAGTTTGCCATGTAAGATAAGTTTATTTTATCATGTAAGTTTGTCTTGTAATGACCTGCTAGCCCTATATAAAGGAGGCCTTGTATTAGTTATAGGATCATCTTGCAATCATCGTGTAACCTTTGTAAATCTTTTGTGATATACTACATATGAGTGCTTACTAAATTTCTCTCTTGTTCTTTCTTTCGAATGGATGGAAAGGTCGTTCCATGTATGAAAAAAGAGAGTAAGAATGCTCTGAAAAAGTTAGCTTATTGTACTATGAAAGTTTTCTAAGTTATAAACATCTAATGTTGGTTATAATACAAAAGTTTTCTAAGTTTGTAGCTTGGAAAGCCGTCCCTTATGGGTTGTTAAAGCCAGCCCCTTTTTGTTGGAAACGTTTGCGACTATAAACAAATTAACTGTTTGTGTAGCTTGGCAAGCCATCCCTTATGAGTTGTTGATGTCATCCCCCTTTGTAGGGAAAATTTCATATCTATAGTTTAGTTTGTTTTCTTGGAGTCTCTTCCTCCTTTAAATTTTCTTCATTGATGATTTGGAATAGCCTTGGCATCTCATAATAAGGTCTGAACTGATGTTCTAAGCGTCAATACCACACAAGAGGGAGGGTGATTTGTATGGTACCTAATTTTCACTCTAGAAGAACATGATTCTTCCAGGTGTTCTAACTACTACTGTTTGCAGAATAATAAGTACATAAAATAAAGATCACAAGGAGTTTTACGTGAAAAACACCTGGCTCAAAAGGTAAAAAAAACCATGACCTACTACTCAGTAGGATTTTCTCAAACTTCCACTCAAATCACTGAGCCAAAACAGCATTAACGAAAACTCTTTGTAAACCTAAGAATTAACTCTAATCCTGTTGTGGCACACAGCCTCAACTATTGCAACAACTTCATGTTAACTATAACTTGAAGACTCCAAGTACCTAATACAACTACTTCTATGAAAGCTGAAAGGTACAACTTTAAACCCCCTACTACAATTGAACTAGAATAAAAGAAAAATACAATGGAGCTGATTCTTCTATCTCTTTCAAGTAGCTTTAGGAGTGCACACTCAAATCTCACATAAATTGCTTGCAAAATCGCCTTGCTCTTTTGCTCTCAATTTAGTTTAATTTCTGCATTTTTGCAATACCTATAAAAGAGAACAATCACTGTGATTTAATAGGTTAGGAATTAGAGTTTGATTGAGACTCAATTTCTATTCTTCTATCGCAGAATAGTTCCTAATGATATCAAACTTTAACACTATCTTTATCCCAGATTGTCTTCTCTTCATATAAGGAGACTTTCTATCCTTATCTAATATACAACCTTTTCGATCAGATCAGGAGATATTGCTGCTTGATCAGTATGACTTATTTCATTCACATGTACCTCACATGTATAGGTTGATCATGACAGTGCTTCACAAGATGGACCTGGTCCATGACTAAGTTCATTGGTCATTCTTCAAAACTTCACATGTTCTTGGGCCAACAGCCATACAATTATATATATACATGACATATGTCTACATACCTTTAAGAGTACATAAAGGTCATAAAGGGTCAGGACAAGGCTCCGCTATACCAATTAATACATGTCCAAATCGTACTAACCAAATAGGCAACTCCGGAGTAAGTAGAGTGCACCAACACCTTCCGTTGAGTTGATAGCCTACTAGGAGGACTGCTAACTTATTTATGGAGACCTTCAGGCATAAAATGCAGTGTTCTGAAGCAAAAGGGACATCAGTACAAATAAAGTACCGAGTATGTAAGGCATGAAAATCGGTATATAAAAGAAAGGAAAGAAACATGGAATAAAAGACTCAGCCGATAGGTCTCAATAGCTCAGTGAATCATAAAACCTTTACAGTGTCATGCATATGCCTATAAATTTAATATCATGCATAGTTATATGTGTTCATAACATCATCAAGCCTCTGAGGGTACCCCATCATATCATCTCAGCCTTTGTGGGTAAAATTATCAACGTATATCAACTAATCAGGTGGAGGTATGTATATAATATTGTAACCTTTCCCCATACCCCATATACATATAATATATATGTATATTATGACATCTGGTTATGGGTCAATATACATATATAAATGAATGCAATGCATAATAAGTAAGTCAATAAGATCTCTCAGGATGTCATAAGATCAATATGCCTTCGGTTAATATCATGAAATACATTATCAACTTACGTATTTTTTGAGACCCATAGTCGATATAATAATATGACACCTGGGGAATCAATAACATAGGCACCCCTAACACTTCTATGAATAGAGTCCAATTGTAAAAGTTGTGCATTTGCTCGTTTCATTTGTATCATATGGATTATGCCTAGAAAAAAAGAAGGGATAGCCTTAACATATATTAGAAATATTTTCCCAATCGTTAACCAACTTCAATATGATCTTATTACGTCTATAATTAGTAAACCGACTTCGTTGTCATCATATAAATTATTGTAACTCTCATATTTCAAAACCAATATTCTACAAGAAAATAGACAACACCTATGCTAGTTTTACTACATCCCATAAGTTACTAAAATTCACCAAATATCCCAAACAACAACTATACAATTTAAATAAAGCTCTTCGATTACTTCAACAACCATTTTAAGTGGCAAGCTCGATTGATGATTAACAAAATATAGTTTGAATCCAATTCCTTTTCCATGAATCTGTCTACAATATCTATAACATCATACTTATGCTTACCATATCATTAACAGCCCAAAACATCATAAGAATAATCTTAAAAAATAGTCTGCGCGCCTAGCACCTTAACCTTTGTCGTCAACCTCTTATTTTTCATGTTATCTTCTTCAATCAACTTAATTAGCACATAGATTATATTAACAACAACATCCATAACATAATCAAACTATTTATAGCAATTCCTCAATAAGATTGACATGTAAACCAACACAATCATACTAACAGTATCATAGCCAACCTATTTTCCATAATGTCCAGCCTCTTAAAGTTCATAAGAGCAACTTTCAAATCAATCCATCAAGAACAACAATATCTCAAGCTAATCCAAGTATTATCTTGTAGTTTATCATCATAATAACTTAACCAACATACAAGTAAGCTTAAGCGGAATTAGTAGGTTATTGTACTTACCATCGCCAGTAGCAAAAACTTGAAATTTAAGCCAAATACAGGTCATAATTATCCTTAATGATAACACACCTCAGAGAGGTGTTGTTCTTCAGTAGAGCTAACTTTTGATATTTAAATATGGTGTAATCACTTTGGAATCACTTCAAACCCTTATGGTATTTTCTTAGAAGGGTTGGGGGAGTGCAGGGACGAGTTTGGGTTGAAAAATGAGAAATAAAGGTCGTCCAAATAATTTTTAAAGTGAAGTAAGTCGACCATCGCCTAAGTGGGTCCTATTGACAGTTGCTTGCACATGCTCACGAAAACGTGAATATATCTCTCTCTGATGTTGTATATCTGAACGATTTAATGTGTTAGACACTAGACTCATGGATATTCTACAGGTGGATCACCCCATAATTCAAAGTAAATTGGGAGAAAATCTCTAATATATTTGACCTAAGTTTCAAACAGAACTTCTTACACTTCTCATGGGGCTCAAAATTGTTGCACAGAGGCAGCTTAAACCAGTCGTCATTGAAATTGATTCCCAAGAAGTTATATGTGTAATTCACCTACAATGCAATATACTAATATTATTAATGACTTGTTGTTACTCCTACAGCTGGATAGTCTGCCTCTACAACATATCTAGAAAGAGCATAATTGTGTTGCTGATAGCCTAGCTACATATGGAGCCATACATACAAAGGAGAAATGCATACTTTTTGGAGGACCACCACTTTTTGCTATGCCCTCTTATAAACAAGATCAACAGGAAACATTATAAAGAAGACTAATTAGGACGGCTCTACTGCTTTAGCACAATCTCTCTCTATATCTAGGAGTGTACCATCTACTACTACTACTACTACTACTGTGTTGTCTACTTTTAATACTAGTACTAGTACAAGCCATGTAAACAAATCCACTTATGTACAAAGGATGCCTCTTGTGCATCTACTAAACATTTGTGTTGTACCTGTTTAATTTTTATATAATATATGTTATCTTTCCATGCAAAAAAAAAGTTTCAGCAAATTTATGAATGTCACTTGTGATGACCCTTGGCGAACTTTTGTTCAACAACTCGCTTGACTTCCAAACATAACATATGACTATCATACGATTAAAATGACTGACAAAATAAAATCCTTATCATGTTAAGGACCCTAGTCTCATCCTAAAAGTAAATGTTACAACCTTTCCAACTTGTCGATTTTTTATGAAACTTATTTTATTCGATTCACTTAGCTTCTAAGCCTTCCAACTCTCTTGGTACTTAATATTTGTAACCTCTAAGGAAACATAGTTAAATTACTTTATGTACTTTCAAATATGAACTCATTTCTCAGCTTACATCAATTGTCTTTTGACATACCTTTATATATGAAAACATGGGGTGTAACAGTTCGCATTTGTGAACTCAGTGTTCACATTTGCGATAGGGGCTTGGGTGAGCTTGTTCACATTTGCGATCATGAGGGTCACATTTGCGAAGTGTCCATGTTCGCAAATGAAAACTATTCATACAATTGCGATGAAATCAGGGGTGTGAGAGACTTCACTTTTGCTATCAATTTCTCACATTTGCAAACCCCAAGTTGCAATTGCAGTTGGATATAAAAGCTGAGGGGTAGGAGTTTGGTCTCATTTTTACATTTGGAACCCTAGACACGGTAGGAGATAATTTTGAAGAGGGATTTTCTTATACAATCCTTGGGTAAATTATATTGTTTCGTTACTAACTATTTTAAATGATTATATTTGAATTTTAACATAAAAAATATGAGAAGCAAACTGAAATTTTGGGAAATTTTGGCTATGTTTTAAAAAAATGAGAAATTTGAGATTTGAGAGTCTATTTGGACTTGGATTTGAAATATATATATATATATATATATATATACACACACATACAAACACCCCCCTTGGACTTGGGTTTTATCCAGGCCCGCCCAGGGTTGACTTTTGAGGAATTGTGTGAAAAAATAGCTTCATTTATTAGAATTGATTTCTCTTGTATTATTCTATGTTATTAAGTTAATTTTGGTTATATTGGAACAAAGCAGATGTGAATTGTATAGGGAAAGCTATTTTAAAGTATTGATTGAGAGCTTTGAGGTAAGTATCTTGCCTAACATTATGTGGGGGAAATAGCCCGTAGAGTTTGGTTTGTTTTGCACAATTTGAACTATGTGAAAGACGTGTACTTGAGGTGAAGAATGTGTACACGACTGTATATTTGTAAAACTTGATCAGTTTTAGACTCATAAGATTTTTATATACATTAAAATGAAGTTGCCTTATCTTGTTATAACGGCCATTTGCTAAATCTACCCTCACATGCTTTATTTGCAATTGATTGTTTCATGTTCTATCCTTTATTGCCATGAAGTTGTTGCCTTCTTCATCATCACATGTTATCTCTTTCATTGTGACTTACCCTTATTTGGAGTCATAGTTACATGCTATCAATTCCATTACGATTCATCCTTATTTGCAATCGTTGTTACATGTTATTTCTCTTATTGTTAAGTTATTCTTGTTTGATATTGTTATTACATGTTATCTCTCTTATTGTTGAGTTATTTCTAATTGATATCATTGTGACATATTATCTCTCCCATTGTTGAGTTATTCTTATTTGAAGCCATTGTTACTTATTATGTCTTTCATCGTGAGCTCATTCTTTCATTTTTATATGTTTTTGTAATTTTGGTAATGATTTACTTGTTGTACTCTCGTGTTATTATTGTTGTTATTGTTGTTTTTGTACCCAGTGTTGTTGAGTCGGGGGCTATATATGGTTGTGGTATTGGAATTATTTTTGTGGAAACGTTGTGGCATATGGGCACATGTGGTACGAGTTGTTATATTGTATTGTTATATTTTCGGCGCATGCAATATTGTTGAGAGGATTTGTTGGGGTGTTCGCACGTGACGTATCCATGATATTGTCATTATTGATATTTGCATGCGGCATGACAAGGAGGGCTACATATGTAGGTTTGCGCATGTGGATAGACAAGGTGGGAATATTCTTATGCATGTGTGTGACACAAGGCGGGCATTTAGGTGAGACAAGGGGCTACGACAGGGATGATTTGTGATGAATTTGTGATAGCCCGGGGGCATTGTCATTGATTATATTCGTGTAGTGGTGTGCCTACCTTGTGTGAGTCATGCATATTACGGTTTTATTATGTTGTTTCCTATGTTCCATTCCTTGTCTCCGATCTTACTTGTTGACTCAAGCTGTAACAGAACACTTGCACAAGCATGCACCTTAATTAGGCACCCATATTAGTCCAAAAAGATGAACCTTGATGTTTATTGATCATTTACGTGTATTTTGGTATACCTGCCATCTGTGTGTGGGTTGCACTATTAGCACATGAAATGTCTGTGCGGATATGATATATTGTTACTACTAGCATGTGAGTTGTTCGTGCAAATATGAGATATTGTTACTCTCTTAGCATGTGAGTTGTCCGTGTAGATATGAGATATTAATGGTATTGTCACGTGAGTTGTCCATGCAACACCTGAGTTGTCTATGCGGTTGTGATTTGTAATGTGGGTACAAGATGTCAAGTAATTAGGGTTCATGATTTGGGACCCATATTGTGGTTATGAGGTGTGGCACCTTCGGGAAATTCTTGTATAAACCTTGAGTGAAAGCAATTCTTTTTATTAGGTTGTTACTTGGTTTCACCAGACTTTAGCTGGATTCTGCTTACCTTTGGATGTTATTAGATGTTTGCTCCTTGTTTTTAATTTGTATTGCAAGAATTATAACACTATCTTTACCTTGTTTAGCTTTATATTATCGCTCATTAGTTTTATATTCATACTTGTACCAATTATTGTGTCTAGTAGGCGTCTTGATTTTTTTTCTTATCACTACTCCACCGAGGTTAGTCTTGATACGTACGATAACCACTGTAGTGTACTCATGATATGATATGCTTGCTGCACATTTTTCTGCATATACATGTACATCGGGGTGAATTGATCGTAAGAAAGCTGATTGAGTACCGCTGTGAAGATTTTAAGGTATACGCGTTGCCGTGTTCGCAGGCCTTGGAATTACCTTCTAAATTTTACTTTGTACTATCAATTTCTATTCCAGAATAGTTTTACCTAGATATTTTCTTGTAAAATCAGTAGAGCTTATGACTTATACTACTGATTTTGAGATGTTGTATATCTACTTGGGATTGTCGGCTTCATTTAAAAATTTATGTTTCATGTTTAATAGTTGTTTGGTTAAAACCTGTTATTAGTTTAGTAAGTATTAGGCTTACCAATCTTATAGACTAGGTATTAATTTTTGAAAAGATAATTTGGGGTTGAAAAAGATTAATTAACAACAACTTGAGGCATTGGCCCTTATTTTATGGATTATACCTAGGGATAGGATTGAACTACTTATATCTATAATCGGGTTCTCTTAATCTCTTAATTATTTTAGGGATATTTCAATTAGAAAGTATTGTTAAGCCTTCGAAAGAAGCTAATATAGAATCATTATCCGAGGTTAATTAACACAAACTCGCTCATATTTGTGAATTCAAGAAATGCATTAGATCGTTTCTTGAGTGTAATTCCCGTTGCATCTATGCTTGTAGACATTGCTCTTTTTACTTTTTCTTCTAGTTTAGTTTGTATTTTTGCAATTAGTTATTAATATTTTCTCAAAACCTTTTTAAATGTTTACCTTAGCATAATAAGCGACAATTCTCTTACACGCCTAATTGCCTACATATTGTTTTCTGTGGGATTCGAACCCAGCTCATAGTTGGGTATATTATATTACATTCGACCCTATCCAATTATATTTTAGTTGTAGATTTGGACGTCATCAAAATTGGCGCTGTTGTCGGGGACAATTTGGTGTATTTAGGTTGTTTGAGAAGTAAGCGTACGTGCTTTGGTCCAAACTTGTGAATATTTATGTAATTATTTTTCTTATGTTTATTTATTTTTCTTGTTATTTCTTGATTTTTTCACGTTTATTTTCTTAGTTTTGAAATTTGAAAAATGGCACCATGTCATAAAAATTGGCCGTGTGGTAGTTGTTGATACTTTGATGATCTTTGTCTTTATTGTGGAGGGCCACACTCTTGGAAAAATTATTTAAACTCTCCAAGGGTGGATTGTGCACCAATCTCAAACCCATGAGTTGAGTATTTGCGATAACTGTGATGGTCAAAATGGTCATTAGACCAATTGTGCTTATTTGACCTTCCCTTCCCCGAACCCCCAGTATGATTATTCTACTTTTTGTGATGACAAGTATAGGGATATGAAGTGAAAGAAATTGAGCATGGTCAAAATGGAGAGTTCAAGCTCATGATGGAATACATACTTGAACAAAATGCATTAGAGGAGCTTTAGGAAACTAGTCTTCAAAATGATTTGGCGCTTGAAAGGTTGAATTCACAAATGGGAGAGATGGTTGAAACTTTAGAGGTCCAAAAATTCTTGGAAGGGAATGATAGACAAGAACCTTCCTTATAGGTTGAAGCCGAAAATCCTTCTTTGGAACTTGATCCAATTCAATAAGAACTCTCAAATGCTCAAAATGAGATGTTAATGCTCATGTTGGAGGTCATTCTTGAAAATGAGGAGAAGCAAAACTTGGCACTCGAGGACTTAAAACAAGCACAAAATACAAATGATGAGACTATCCGCACTTTGGAAGAAAAAATGAAATCATTGGTTAAGGCTCATTATGCCTATCAACTTGAGAGTGTGGAAAGAGTTCAAGAAAAGTCCAACTTCGAGGAAGAAAGTGAGCTTTATTTTGAGGAAATCAAGAATCGAACATTCTCCAACCAACTCCATGCTTGTTTATGATGCCAAAAAATTATGAAATTAGAGTCAACTGGTGTCGTTGAAAAATGGTTGAATTTGATTCTAGCTTGGGGGGATAAAGAGGATGTCAAAATTCGGAAAGAATTGCAATTTGGATGCTTGATGTGACATTCCAAGCATTTATCAACATTGGAGTTGTGTGGTGATATGAGAATGGAAAGACACGAGCCAATGAGGGATAGCAAAAAGGAGAGGCATGGGTCATACATATTACAATTTGAAGGTACAAGAAGGAAAAATGACGTTCCTCACATGAAAGCCGGGGAATGCAAAATGAAGCAAATTGCATGTGGCTTTATCATTTACTTACCACCCTCACCGCTAGTGGTCACAAACTTGATTCCAAATTATGTGCCCAGTTCATATCTTCCAAGTGGCGAAAAAAGTAGTAGAAATGATTTGCGTCATGCCACGACGCTTAATGTGGCTCTAGGTTGGAGGCAACCCATCATTTTCAAGCTTTTAATCATCTATAAAATTTTCATTTTGTTATTAATTTTTTCTGTTCAGACAGTTTATTCCATTATTTTGTATCAATCTATCAAGTTGCAGGATGTTTGGAAGTATTTGGGGCAAAAAGTAGGGAGCTTGGGCAATGAGGAAAAATCAGGCCCATGATTTCATTATCGCATTTGTAAAAAATTTCTTGCATCGCAATTGCTACCTCTGCTGAATTTCTGCATTTTGTAATTATGAAGATGGGGTCCTATTTGCGACATTAAAGGGTCTTTTACAGGTGTTTGCTGCATAATTAACAAGAAGTCAAAAGAATTTTAAGGCTCTCAAAGTAAACGACCTCCCCCTTCTAACTCTCCCAAAAACTCCCCCATTTTCACCTCTAATTGCAAGCATCAAGGTTGAAGACTTAATCTTTGTGCTCTTTATCTTCTATAGCATCATCAGATTCTTCTTCTCTCCTTTATCTCTTAACAGCTAGGTTTCAAATGGGTTCTTTTCTTTTGTACGAAATTATTTAAAGAAATGCTCAAAAAATCATGTGTTGATTTTTGGGTGAGGTTGGTTAACAATATGAGCTTATTTATTTGCTTGAAAAATTGGTCAAGCATCAAGGTAAAAAGACTTAATCTTTATGCTCTTTATGAACTATAGAATCATCATCTTCTTCTTCTCTCCTTTACCTCTTAATAAATAGGTTTCAAATGGGTCCTTTTCTTTTGTACGAAATTATTTGAAAAATGCTCAAATCATGTGTTGATATCTGCGTGAGTTTGGTTAACAGCATGAGCTTATCTATTTGCTTGAAAAACTGGGGAAGTCTGAGTACCCATAGCTTTGTTAAAATAGGAGTGACTTTGTGTGCTTACTATGTGTTTGATGAAAGGTCCGAATGAAATTCTTGGCTGAATCATTAAAGCTTCTTCAATATGTGTCACGATCCAAAATCTAACTATGGTTGTGATGGGGCCTATCGTGTTACAAGGCAAGCCTACTTCCTAAAATATTACTACTAAATCGATTAAAAGAAATTAATAAAACACTTCAATTTAAATTTTTCATAAACTAAATCAACTCTAAATATAGTATAGAAAAATACGGTACTGAGACCCAAACATCACAGTGTCACTAAGTCATGAGCGTCTAAAACTATAAACTAAGATATATAAAATATCTACCTGTCCAAAAGAAGAAATGACAAGAGGAGTATAAAGGTCTTGCGGACGCTAGAAGCTACCTTGCAGTCTCCAATTATAGCCATCCTGAACTCAATGATCGGTGCGCTCTAACTCACCTGGATCGGCACATAAAGTGCAAGGTGTAGTATGATTACAACCGACTCAGTAGTAATAGAAATAACTTAGGAACTGAGCAGTAGTGACGAGCTAAGTAAAACAGTCTAATTATTTATTATCATAATTAAAAAAATAAATAGAAATAAATAGGTAAATTCCATAACTCAGTAAATGCCACAAAGAAATTCAATAGATAAATCCAACAACATCAAAAGTAAATGCAACCTCACAGTAATGTTACTCCATCACTCAATACTAGCACTTAACACTCAACACTCAATACATTCAACACTTTGCGCTCGCTAGGGGTATGTATAGACTCCGAAGGGGCTCCCAAAGCCCAAGCGCGAAGCACAGATAGCTCACGTGCCATAATATCAATACCTGGATCTGCACGGTCAATTCACGTGCTACACGGACAACTCTCGCGCTATGGTATCAATAACTAGACTAGTAAGATCAACTCACGCCCTATGTGGATAGCTCACGTGCTATGGTATTAATATCTTCACAACCAGACCCTCAACCTCACTCATTCTTGTACCTCTCCAGGCTCACAATGCACCACCAATAAGGGAACACATCCCACATCAAGTATCACAACATATCAACAAAATAATAGAGATTGAGGTAAACATGTAAAATAATTTCTATGTCTGAGTACAAATAACGTGAGCATGAATGAAGCCTAAACAGGACCTTTAATGTGAAGGCAGACAAGTTCACCAACAAGTAAATGCATGAACACAAATAATGGTTATTAGCCTTAACAGCCTCACAGGATAGACCAAGTCTCAATCCCTCAAGGTATACACCCACACACCAATCACCTAGTGTGGGTATCACCTCCGAATAATCACATGATATCAAATTTTCTGGGTTTATACCTTCAAGGTTAGAGTTAAAACTATTACTTACCTAAACAACGTAAAAGCTCCGAATCTAAACATAATAAAATGAATACCATCAACATGTGCTAAACAATTGAATTCCACAATAAAAACTACAAAATATGTCAAAAATTAGAAATCAGCCAAAGCCCGACCCGCGATCCTAGGTCTCAAAATCAGTCAAAAATGGTAGAAAAATAAACCTCGTCCTCTCCCGAGTCTAACCATATAAAATTTATAAAAATCCGACTCCGTTTGGTCCCTCAAATTCCTACCTAAAATTATCCAAAACTCAAGCCCTAACTCCCTCAATTTCACTTTGAAATTATCAATCAAATCCCAAAGAAGATGGATTCATGAGATATAACTAAAACCAAGTAGAAAACACTTACCCTAATCCATATGGTTAAAATCGCCTCCAAAATCGCCCAAATCCTAGCTTCCCAACTCAAAATATGATCGAATGAACAAATCATTGTTTTATAGCTACTATGCCTCGTTTTTCATGCCAAACGATCCCGAAACTCGCATTTTATGCCAATAATGGATTCCTTATAAAATTTTAGTCAAGTAAGAATTTAGAACCACTCCTTTTGAGCTTATAATGAAGGAGATATATTGGTTTCAATAATTGAAAATAGTGCAAAATTTTAATTACACCGTCAATGGCAATTCCATAGTTACTTTGAAAAATCTGGCAACCTAATTCTTAGTAAAATGACCCTAAAATCCTCATACGATATCCAAATTTGACGATTCTTTTTGCTATGGGTCTATAAATACGATACAAATTTATTTCTTCAATCAAATAAGAAATTAGAGCTTATTTGATCAATATGATATAATTTATGCTTGAATAAACAACGTCGACATAAGAAAAACGAGCGCAACACAACCCAAACCTATCTGAAACTCACCCGATGCCCTCAAGACCTCAACCAATAATTCCAAAAAGCCATATATCACTACCTGATCTTAGTCGAACCTCTGAAACACCCAAAACAATGCCAAAACACCAAATCAAACTCGAATTCAAGCATATAAAATTCTAATCTTTCAAAACTCGCCAACAGCTCCGAAACCTACCAACCACGTCCTAATGACCTCAAATTTTGTACACATGTCACAAATGATACTACAAACCTACTTCAACTTCCGAAATTCTATTCTGACCCTGATACCTAATTTTCCGCTGCCAACCAAAATCGCCAAATTTCTAACTTTTGCTAATTCAAGCCTAATTCTACTACGCACCTAGAAATTATATTCCGAACACACTTCTAAATCTAAAATCACCCAACGAAGCTAACTGAATCATAAAAATCCAAATCCGAATCTGTTTACTCATATACTAGCTTCTGGTCGATTTTTCTAACTTAACTTTCTAACTAAGAGACTAAGTGATCATTTCACTCCAAAAATACTCCGAACACAATACTACCAACTCAATACAACTCAGCACAGTTGAAAAAACATATAAAGAAACAAAAATGGGGAAACAGGGCAATAACTCTTAGAACGACTGACTGGGTCGTTAGAATATGTAGTTGTGTGTAAAATTTATTGCATGATTTTATGCCTATAAGTTGATTGGGGCTATGGAAGTGTGCCTTTATGCAAAATTATTGCGATTGGGACTGTTCTATGAATGAGGTTGCTAGCGACAACAAGATCGCAATTGCGATGGCCTATTCGCATTTGTGAAGAGGTGATTGTAATTGCAAAAAGGTCAGATCTGGCAACCTTCGCATTTGCGAAGATGAGCTCACAATTGTGAACTATGAAGATTTCCATTGTCTTCAAAATTGCGAGTATGTTGCAATTGCAAAATCAAAGAGTTGTGCTCTGCAGAACTAAAAATCTGAAATTGTTTCTAAGGCTGAGTTTTAATTGTCCAATTATTTCTTTATCATATTTGACTTATTTTGAAATGTATTTCATAGCTATACCACGTTTTCACTCCAATACTTTATTTACAAGTACCATAAGCTAAAAATAAGCTCTAAATCTGACGAATCCGCACATGACAACCCTTGGAAGTTGAGGAGAACTATGAACATCACTGGTTCTTGTCATTGGAATGCCAGGAACGGTGCTATGCTGAGTTGATTATGAAGAAGTTGCTCTAGAAAGTGGCATTTTGCTGAAAAATGTCCCAGAACATCTTCCCAAGTTCTGTTAGAGGCTTCTGTCCATAGAATGGAACTATTTTGACTCTCTACCTTGCAAAGCAAATGAGCAATGAGGGAATTTTATGCCAGTCTTTCAGCCGTCAAGTTAAGCAATCCAATCATGAGGATTCGTGGAAAATGGTGAATTTTAGAGCTGAAACTGTGAATCGAATCTATAGCCTGCACGATCATGACATGACACCATTCCATGCTAAGGATGATGCCCCAAGAAAGTGGTCGGTCTCCAAATTGTGTCTGGCTGCGGATGTTCTATGGGCGTTTAAAAGAGAGGTATCACATGAAAAGAACTCAAAGCCAAAGCAAAGTTATGGATAGCCACCATATGTAGTCGGATCTCTTTTACGGGAAATATATGGAATGTGCCCAAAATGAGAGCTTAAATGATATCCTCCATTCTTGATGATACCGGCTAAATGTTGGTTAGATGTTCATAAATGAACTAAGGGAATATCTAATTCTTATCTCTTATCACTAAGTTGTGCCAAATTGATGGGGTTGAGGAGGATCCGGGAGAAAACTGTATAGAATCGGGAAAGCCTATTGCTCCATTTACGAAAAGAGGAGAGGTTGGCGCTATGAAAATCAAAAAGAGAAAATTGGCATCTTCTTCTCAGACCGACTAGGATAGCCATCCATCATCTTATGCGGGAGGACCATTTGTTATGTTTTTCGAGGAAATACGGCAGATTTGTGACCTAGTTCCTGGCATTCCACAGGGACCTCGGAAAACATCTGAGGGAGCCTCTGTATACATCTCAAAAAAGAATTCAAAAGTATCTTAATGATTAGAAGAAGCGGGGGTCTCCTTAAGAAGCTGGAGAAAGCATACACTGATTTGGATACAACGCACGGTACTTTGAGTACTTCTCGTGACAAGCTAGAAAATGCACACACCAAGATGAAGAAGAGAGATAAATTCTTCACCCCCATGTGGAAGGGTGTGAAGGGGATATGAAAAGTTTTAAGGCCTCAAGAGTCAGAGCCATCGACCAAGCCGAAAGATGATAATGATGCTCCAGTTCATTGGTCCGAGAAAGAGGAGGAGGCTACAGCTGAGTCCAATACCAAGGAGAGCACTTGATGCAGTAATCATGGAGCAATTTCCCTCATTTTACTCTATTTTTTATAGTTACATTGAGGACATTACAATATTTCCAGTCAGGGTGAATTTTGTATAACTATTGATATGGTAAATTGATATTTTGTTTTCATGTGATGTGTTACATTAGTATGTTTACTAGCTTATGTGTGTGTATGTATGTTTTATTTACCTGATGTTTACTGACTTCTTGATTTTTGTTTTAGTATATTTTATTTACTTCATGTTTACTAGTTTCTTGATTTTTATTTTATTTTATTAGCAATATCCTTGGTTTTCTTTAAACCATAATTCTAACATAATTTAAACCTCATCATAAGAATTATTTATCTTTAGAAAAAGAAAATTGATTAAAGTATAGATCGTTGCCATGACATTTAGACTCATTCTTTCTATCTTTGTTTCATTAAATAGTTTCTTAAGCTATTTGCGGCTACCTTGGGTTCGTTGGTTTCAATTAGATTTTGAATTTATATTTCACTCAAGTTTGTATGCATCATGTATGGTGAGATTTGATGTGAGTTATTTTGCATTATTTATAGTCTAGAACTTTTCCAGAATGTGCTTCAAGGTAAAATCACATACTAATTTTGTTTGAAAAAAGATGTTAGGCCTTTCTTGGACCGTTATTGTGCCCTAAATTTTCTACCCTTGCATATATTCACTAGTTAACCCCTTTGAACCTTTAAGCGTTTTTTGACTACCATGTTGAAGGTTTTAACCCTTTGTTATTTATTGATATATCTTTTGGTATCCTATCTCCCTAAATACTTTGAAAGTGTTAACATAGGCTAAAAGCCTAAGTTTGGGGGTGACGGATGAAAAAGTTGTGATATTGAAGTTGCTTTAAAGGTAAAAGGTACACAAAAAAGGTGTGTGTGTGTGTATATATATATATATATATATATATATATATATATATATATATATATATATATATATATATATATATATAAAAGTTGTGATATTGAAGTTGCTTTAAAGGTAAAAGGTACACAAAAAAGGTGTGTGTGTGTATATATATATATATATATATATAACCTTCCTTGACTTTAAAAAAATGAGTAAGAAAGAAGAAAGGGAAGGAAAAATAAGGAATTGTGAATAAATGGAAAACTAGGTGATGAAATTAAGACTGAAGAAACGAGGGGAAAGTTCTTAAAGGAAGTGTACTTTAATTGTTGAAAGCTTATATTTCTTAGGGAGGTTTTGAGTCACTCTAACCAAAATTAAGCCTTACCTTAACCAAAAGCCTAAATTACAACCCTTTAAGTCCTAATATATTTTGATAATATATATACACACACACACTCTGACTGAGGGACCTTTAGAAGGAAATAGTCACAGATTCACTAGAATATTGTTGGATCTGACAGACCGTAGTATTTTTAGGTTTATATATATATAACAATAAAATTCATTGTTTTTGTGCTTAAAATGGACTCTTAAACTTGGTATGATGTTGATGCACTATTGAATTGATTACATGGAAGGAGACTTGCTTTGATTGCTTGATGACAAGCAATAGTTCAAGTTTGGGGGCTTGATAAGTTGGTATTTACCAACTTATCTAGTCTTATATCTTATATTTTTTCTATGTTTCATTAATAAAATAGTGTGCTTAAAGATGTCACTTCTATTTTACAGGTTTTATATGATTTAGACGTGATCGGGAAGAAACCATGAAAAAACAAGTCAAAAAGGGGCTCAAAATTATAAATCTAGAGATTTGCATCAGGTGTTGCTGATGCGAACAGAGGCTCGCAATTGTGAAGTCAACCATGCTAGTCAGTGTTCTGAACATGTGAACCGCAATTGCCAAGCAACTGAGTCCAACAATGTTCGCAAGTGCAAAATGGGGGTTGCAAATACAAAGTCAAACTAGACAGGCAACTTTCGCAAATGCAATCATCGCCAACAAAGTCATTGTTTGCAAATGCAAAAATCCTTCGCAAATGCGAATATTGCGCTTCAGTACTAGGCAGTTTTGTAATTTTACATCTTTTGGCCCCAAACCCTTTAATACATGACCTAGATCATCTTTGACTTATTTTTAGTCTCTTGACTAGAGAAGATAAGTTTTGGAGCCAGGGTTCTTGCACACACTTGAGTCTTGAAGATTTGAAGCTTTTGGTTGAGAATTTCTTACCTATTTGTGTCCATCTCTTTATTGCCTTGCTTTGAATTGAATATTTAATTGTGTGGTATTTTTTCCAGCACTTGAATCTTGTTTATGGGAACATTCATATATAAAGTGTGGCTTAAATATCTTGTTGTGCTTATGTATTGAAGGATTATTGTTTATTACGAAGTGAGTTATTATTTCTTTTATTATTCTTGTTCTTTTACATTTCCAAAGGGATTAGCTAACCTAGAACTCACCCACTAACTTCGAATTAACTTTAAAAAAGATTAATTAACAAGAACAACCCTCATTTTATATATTCTACCTAGGGATAGGATTGAACTACTTGTAGCTATAATCGAGTGCTTTTAATCTCTTAATGTTTTAGGGATAAATCAATTAGAAAGTTTTGTTAGTCTTCCAAAGAAGCTAATTTAGAATTATTATCTGAGTCTAATTAATATAAACTTGCTCATATTTGTAAAATCATAAAATACATTGGATCGTCACTTGAGTGTAATTCCTATTGCATCCATTCTTATAGCCATTGATCATTTTACTTGCTTTCCAGGTAAGTTTATATTTTCGCAATTAGTTATAGATATTTTCTCAAAACCTTTCTAATGTTTGGCTTAGCATTATAAGCAATAAATCTCTTACAAGACTAATTGCCTAGATATTGTTCTCGGTGAGATTCGACTATGATTCATAGTTGGGCATATTATATTACATACAATTGTGTCTATTTACTTTTTAGTGGTGGATTTGGATGTCATCAAAATTGAAGCCGTTGTCAGGAAACAATTTGGCGTATTTAGGTTATTTGAGAAGTAAGTATGCGTGCTTTGGTTCAAACTTGTGAATTTTTGTGTAATTATTTTTCTTATCTTTGATTATTTTCCTTGCTATTTTCGTGATTGTTTCATGTTTATTTTCTTAGTTCTGAAATTTGAAAAATGGCATCATGTAATTAAAATTGATCGGATGGTAGTTATTCAAACTTTGATGACCTTTATATCTCCCATGGCGGATTGTGCGCACAATCTCCCAACCCATGAGTTGAGTATTTGTGATAAGTATGGTGGTTAAAATGTGTATACGGCTAAAATTGGAGAGCCCGATTTTATGATCATCATGGAATTCCATAGCTCATTGACAAAAGGCTCGAGGCACAGCTCGAGGTTTGATGAACATAAGGCTCGAGGCACAGCTCGACCTCGGGGCAGTACAAATCGGTGGCTATGATAAACGAATAGGAGATTCCCAAGGTGAGTGGTTAGAGTTGAGCAAGTCCATAAGAATAGTAAAAATCCATATGGTGGCATTAAATGGTTGTGCCAGCCGCATATCCTTGTAATAAATGTATCTGTACTATATTGGGATTCCCCCTTCTATATAAAGGGGACCCTCGTTATTTTTGCACATATGATATTCAATACAACAACAAGAACATCCTCTGCTTTCTAACCTTAACATTTTCTATTGTCTTTACTTGATTTATTTCTTACATTTATCGTGTTTCATTAATTGTTCTTAATTTATTACTCATCCTTGATCATAAAGAGCCATCATCAAGGCTCCTAGAACTGTTAGTTTTCCATCAATTGGCCCCAGTCCAGCGCTTTAGCTCGACCTCAAGGCCCCGATTCCAGCCATTCGATTTGCATAACATATTAACCTCAAAGCTCGCATCTCTTTTCTTAGCTCACACATTGCATCTATTGCTTAACAGCTAGCGTAAAAATAAATCACATATTTTTAGAACCACAAAATCAAATCTAATTGTAGTTACCATTTTCAAGGTAAACCATTTGGTGCCCACAGTGAGGCTAAAAATAATAGTGATTCTTTTCGTGCTGGTTTATTGAAAACACAAGTTATTATTTATACTTTTTCTTGCCCAAGAATCTTTGATTTCAGGTCAGAATGTCTAACTCAGTGAATGCACATGAAAACAACGATCCCGAAGACCATGGAGAGAATGGTGTAGTTGTTCCAGGTGTCGGTGTACCACTGCGAAACCCTGAGGATGCACCAGATAAAATCCCCGTAGATGTGGTCTCACACAATTCCCAACATGTCGATATAAGCTCCCATTCTAATAGGAGTATACGCCAAGAAAACCAACAAGAAGCTCAGAAAACCCCAGCTCGGGGGGAACAAGAGGTTAGCCTTCACGTTATTTCAGATGTTGCAGGCACAACAACTAGTGATTTCTCAAATGCAAAGCCACCAAAAAACTCCAAGCATAGAAGCACCGCAAACGGTCCCTCAAGCCAAATAGGTGCAGGAAAAGTCGAGGAACAACAGGTCAGTAGCCGACCTTGCTATTATAAAGATGCTCGAAGACCTTACAAAGAGGATTGAATCAGGTGAAAAGAAGATAAAATCTAATGGTAAAAAGGAGGAGACATATAATTCAAGGTCGATCAGATCCCGGACATACCCTCAACCCTAACAGGTGTTGTTTCAAAGAAATTCGTACAAAAGACATTTCTTTCAAGTGCGGATCCGAAGTCCATCCCAAAGCCGATCTTCTAAAGTATAACGGAACCTCGGATAGAGCATGTCACTACTTACACTTGTACCGCAAAGGGAAACGACCTAAAGTACGACGAAATTGAATCTGTCCTGTTGAAAAAGTTTGGGGAAACACTCTCAAAAGAGGCCATGGTGTGGTATCACAACCTATCCCCAAATTTGTAGACTCATTCGCCATGATGGCAAATTCTTTTATAAAGGCACATGCTGGTGCCATCAAGGTTGCTACAAGGAAGTCCGACGTCTTCAAAATTAAACAGAGAGAAAATGAGATGTTGCGGGAGTTTGTACCTTATTTCCAAATGGAGTGAATGGAATTACTACCAGCCTCCGATGACTAGGTAGCACATGTCTTCACCTAAGGTTTGAACGAAAGAAACTTGGTAGCTTCAAATAAACTAAACTAGAACTTGATTGAATATCCTTTTGTGACTTGGTCGGATGTCCACAAGCGATATCAGTCAAAGATTAGGGTCGAGGACAACCAAGTAGGAGCTCTCTCGATCTCAGCGTATCCTAGAAGGCTCCTGGCAAAGGAACCAAATCCAAACAAGGAAAGGTATCAACCATACTCTGAAGATCAAAGAAATTCCCCAAGGCGTAACATACCCCAAAATGATCGAAGGGAAGATCGAAGTCAGAATCCTTGGGGACTCATGAGCAGAGCCGGATTCGACAAATATACACAAGGTCGACTAAGGCACCCTAGTTATCTAAGTACAACTTAAACATTGATGTTTCAGACATTGTATGAGCCATAGGTAAAATAAAAAAACACCAGGTGTCCAAGGCCCGTACAATCATATCCATTACAGAGGAACCCTAACCTGGTGTGCAAATTTCATGGAACACATGGTCACAGTATCGAAGATTGTCGACAGCTGTGCGAAGAAGTAGGCTGACTACTAACCAAAGAACACCTCCGAGAATTCCTCAGTGATCAAGCCAAAAATCAATTTCGGAAAAGAGAGAAAAATAGGAAAAATGAAATAGAAGAACCACAACATACCATCCACTTGATTGTTGGAGGAGTCAACATCCTACAGGAACCCACTATCAAAAGAACCAAAATATCCATCACCAGGGAAAAGCGAACTCGAGGTTACATACCTGAGAACGCACTCACATTTAGTGACGAGGACATCGAGACCCTATCTTAGCTTTATAACAATGCATTGGTAATTTTTTTTCTTGTGATACATTTCAAATTAAACATGTACTTGTGGATCCAGGTAGCTCGGCCATCATTTTCAGGTCGAAGGTGGTAAAGCAGCTCATACTGCTCAACCAGATTTTTTCGCCTCTCGAGTTCTTAATAGATTCAACATGGCGAGCGAGACAACTAAAGGGAAAATCACCCTCCCGATCAACGTGACCGAAAATATCAAAAGTACTAAGTTTTATGTCATCGAAGGAGACATGAGATATATTTCCTTGCTCGAAAGGCCATGGATACAGTGTAAGCGAGTAGTACCACCAATCCTTCATCAAATGATGAATTTTCCAACAAAGGACGGAATAAAAAGGGTATACGGGGAGCAACATGCTGAAAGAAAGATGTTCAGAGTGCACGATATGAAACCGACATCGACACCTTAAATATCTAAGGAACCAAAGGATAAGTAAACGGCGAAGTAGCAATCACAAGCTACATCCTCAGCTGCACCCGAGTGAAACAAAAAAGGACTGTACCGCGTCCCCCGAGCAAGCAGTTGAAGCATATTGAGGCTTGATATGCCAACACAACTGAGATATAACCCCTCTCCCCCTTTTTTTCATTTACATCTTACACTAGCCTGCGTACAGGCGTCCAGTAAGAAGAATCAAAGTACCTTCCAGTTTAAAGATCTTAGGTTTTAAAGCATGCGTTGCACTCTTTTCCTTCGATCGGATTTTATCCCAAGAAGGGTTTTACCGTCGAGGTTTTTAACGAGGAAACAAATATAAGCTACTTAAGGACAACTTAACTAGTATTCAAGGCTTCTCTTCGATCAACCTCGAATACTGGGGGGAACCACCCCCCCCCCCCCCGGAAGATCATCTCACCAGAGAAATCAAGACAAGCCAAAAAAGGCCTCGATAGAAAAATGATGTATCAGGCCAAATGCTCGAATGAAGTCCACATAGAATAATTGAACCCTTGACAACGAAAACATGTATGCTTGCACCAAGTAATCAAAGGAGTATCTTTTACCACCAAAATCGCTTCGTGCTTCAAAAAAGTCTGCTATTTTTATAAGAAATGGCTCCAGAGCTAGAAGTTTCCCAAACACTTAGGGACTTACATCAAAAACATGAAAATGGTAAGACCTCTTGGTCGGAAACTTCAAACTCGTAAGCCCTCAAGGCAACATCAAAGTTTATAAAGAATGGCTCCAAAGGCAAAAAAACCGCTCGATGACTCATGGAATGTCACCAACTGTCACCCATCGAGCTATCAAAAACTCAAGGTCGTAAGGCCCCATGCGGGCAACCTCAAAATCATAAGACCTCCATGAGGAATCTTTAACGCTATAAGACCTTCGAGCATGCTCAAATCTGTAATACCTCAAGTCAGGCATGAATTATACTTTTACCAAGTAGCCTACCTGTAAGACCTTAAGCCAGGCATGAATTATACTTGTACCAAGTAACTTATCTGTAAGACCTCAAGCAATGCATGCTCAAATGTATAAGACCCAATGCATAAGAGCCTAAGCACCAGCCCACATTAAAAGTCGTGCTGACCAAATAGGTAATAGCCAACGGGCCAGTCTAACAAGCCTCAAGGCCAATTCATCTGGCTAATCATTGACAAACCTTGAAATCAAGACAAAAAGGACACACACACAAGAAAAGGAAAATGCATGAAAAATGAAACTGAAAGGCTTCCTTATATATGTATATGTGAAATAATGCAAGGACACATTTGTAATGCTCTCTGAGAGACCTTTGCACAAAATCATAAAAGGATAGCCTATTCTACTTTCTCTTCGCGGACTGCGGCCCTGTCGGCCTCTCCCTCATTATCTTCGGCATCAGATATGACGAATTTGGCATCGTATTAACCTGCCTTGGCCTACTCAATCTCTTCCGAGAGATTGAAGCCCTAGCATGGATTCCCTTGATGGTTTTCCTCTAGGATTTGCACCGGGCATACTCATTTCTTATGTTCTCCCTATCGGAAGCCCCTCTCAACCCAGCTAGAGTATCGACAATAGACGGCCTCTTTCTTATCAGTCTTAGCTCGAATCTTTTCAGCTTCACCCGAGCATCCACGACCTCGACCTTCATCTTCAAAAAGTCAGACTCGAGACATGCAATCCTACTCGTCTGGACCAAGATGTTTTCACGAGCGTTTCCGAGCTACACCTCAAGAGTAGAAACGTTGGCCAAAGCATTCTTCTTGGCCGCAACTTAGGTATCTATCTGGGCCTTTAGCTCATCATACTCATACTTGGCCTAGCCAACTTCGCCCCAAAGGTATTCCAGGTCCTCCGTCTTTCTCTACAACTGAAATGTCAAAATGTTAATCTCCGAAGATAGGAGAAGAAGCACACATCCCCTTGAAAAAAAGTTTACCTATTTCTCGAGGTGTCCCTCATTATTCAGGATTCAATTCATCTCATACCAAAGGTATCTCAACTCATTTCCCCTTTTATCACAAAGAAGCCTGAGGGATTTCTCCTCGTCCAAGGCTTTCCGCTGCCTAGCTTCACGGTGGAGAAACTCGGACTTGAGCTTGTCAAAGGCTTATGAAAAAGAAGTTCAATGAGAAAATGAATATGCAAAATTAAAAACCAACAAAGCCAACCAAAGCTCATCACATAACAAAGGTGTTGAGCCTCCTCAAAGGTTGAGCGTGTATCTACTAGTCTGGTCTCACCGGCCCCAGTTAAACGAATCTCGATAGGGACATGGTCACTAGAGACCCCGCTTAATTTAGGCATCCCCTTGCCTCGAACATATCTTGAAGTACCTTCGACAGGAGATGAAGAAAACGGCAAAACACTTGTATCCCTCGAAGTACCTTCGACAGAAAAAGAAGACGGCGGCAGAGGAGAGCCATTCTTTCGAGGATAGAAGCCTCGGGTGCTGCAAGCTCAGCCAATACATCTCTTTTGAGCCTCCGAGTAGGGATGGCCTTGCTATGAGCATTTTTGTCATTTGGATATTCCTTCTGCTTGTTATCATTCCTCATCCCCTAAGCCGATGATCCTTCCTCCTCTCTAAAGGGGCATGGCCGTATCTCAAAAAATTCTCTAATACCTTCGGTGACAGAGTTAATACACACAAAAGAAAGTACCTTTCAAAATAATAGGCCACACAGCACGTACCGTGGTGTTTAGCCTCCTACCTACCTTTGGACAGATCTCAAGTTGAGAAAGTTGCTTGTTTTTTAGTCCAATTCGCCAGAACGGGGACCTCATATGGCAACTACAAGATCAGTATATAGGAGGAAAGGAAAACTTCTTTATGGAGTCTTCCTCCACCATGAACAAGATAATAAAAACATATGTGTACCACATACGTGTAAAATTCTATTTTTTCGGAAAAGGCAAGAACTCTGCAGGTATAATATTAACAGTCCACACTTGGACAAATCGACTCAGCCACCCTCGGTCCCCTTCTTCTTCATTATTGGCAATAAAAGGACAGGTGAATTAATGTCGTAGAGTAATCAAGCCTCGATAATGTTAGGGTAGATACAATCTAACGAGGTGGCTGAGGGTGAACTCAAGCCCGGCTTTATCTGCAAAGTAATTTATCATCAACACTATCCTCCAAAACGATAGGCGAACCTGTGCCAGCATAACGTGATATCTTCTAGAAAACTCGAGCACCACTCTGTCAAGAGGACCCAATGTAAAAGGGTACGTGTACACGTTCAAAAACCCCTCTACATGATCCATGATGATCTCTTTCATGGAAGGTGCCTGCAGTACCACATTTTCTCCCTATCCACAATTTCTCCTAACTGCCTTGAGATGTTCCTCTCCTAATGATGAGATAAATCTTGAGGCATGCTCATGGTGGCCCTGAACATTGGGCAGTCTCTTTAACATAAAGTCTCTCCTCAAGACAAAGTATCTCGAAGTTAGCTCACCTGATGTCGGTGGTGTACCACTTACCGAGTGGGAAGCGGAGGCAGAACTCTCTTCTTCTTGGTGAAACATTTGGGCATAAAAGCCATAAAGGAAAAGCTCGGCAAAAATAAAAAAGTCCTCAGATAAAAGGAAAGCAAGCTCATATATAGAGCAAGCGGGAGACAGCTCTCCTACCCTAAAGGCCAATTAATTCTGACTAGACCATTATCACTTTTGGGGAAGCATACTGGCGGGGCCACCTCGGCCACTTCATGGACATATCATACGAACGACGCTGTCACGAGGTGTTCGAGGGGTCAAAGATTCCCATTTCAACCTAGCCTCGAGATGGTGCCGATCTCGAGGATCTCTACTACCTTAATGATGGGATCTAAGGAGATATCTATACCAATTTAGCCTCGAGATGGTGCCTTATCTCGAGGATTCTTTAGCAATATTAAATTAGGCTCTAAGAATCTATCCACATAAACCTTACCTCGAGATGGTACCTTATATCGAGGATCTCTGCTATTACAAGTGCAGGTCATTCACCAGATTCTTTGGCCCTCGGGCTACATGAACCCCAGTCAATTCTCACTCGAGAGTTATTAATAAAGGCTCAAGGCTATCTTCTCCTTTAGATCAATCGCTCAGAGGACATCTATAAATCCTTAGGGCTATCTTCATTTTATGTTCAAAGCAAGTTTTTGAGGCTGCCCGAGTTCAAGAAAACTCTCACTCGGGGACTATTTGTGAAAGTCTAAAGGCTATCTTTATTTTCAGATGATTGAGCAAACCCTCAAACAAGGATTAGCGACAAGGCCTACAAGGGCTAACCTCTATTTCAAAGAAAATTGGGACCGTGCTCTCACGCAACTCAAACTCAGAAGTCCCCGTGGCCTAAGTTTGTACCAGATCAATCTAGGCTTAGTCAGAGGGATGACAAAGAATCCCAACAAATATCATATTAACTAGTCAAGAACCATAGGGATTATGGTGTCCGATTCCAGTGTTCAGACTAATCAAAAGTAAAATAGAAGTTCAGCACATGCCAAAGGCAAATCAAAGCAACTTTTATATTGATAAAAGACAATTATAAAAGCCCAAGAAGGGTCCATACATGAAAACAAAGAAGCAAAAAACAATAGTCTAAAAGCTTAATCTACTTTCGGGGGTATATTCTCGGGAGCGACAACTACGAGAATTGTTTCCTCGGGGACCCCATTTCGTTCTTCTGAACAACATCTTCGAGAATCTCCTCTGAAGCATAAGTAGATGGGGAAGATACCATAGTCTATCAAAGAGCAAACTCTTTTTACAGGCAGGGAAAATTGTGGCTTGGTGAAAATTTGGCAAGTATGGGTCTCGCCACACTACTATTGGGAAGATACTTCTTGAGAAATTGCACCGGTGTGGGATGAAAAGGTTAGTAGATGGTACCGCCTCACTCCATGGAAAGAAGAAAGAGTGAAGGGTCACACCAGGTTGAAGTTAAGAGAGATGGAGCAGTAGTTTATGGTTCAAATATCCCCTAATACGGGAATAATTTGAAGCCTCTCTCTCTCATTATTTCGGGCCAACAACATCAACAACAATAAAAAACCAGTATGATCCCACTCAGTGGGTAAAAACTCTAAAAAAGAGCCATGCATAACTGGTAAAACCACTACCGTATGACCCCATGGTCACGGGCTTGAACCAAGAAAGTTAGAGTTTAGATGAAGATGAAGAACAGAAAAGGGTTAAAGGCTGTTGAAGAATGGATGGATGGAATTTTGATTCAAGTAACCTTCCATTTATTCAAAGGCTGTAATGTAACCGACGGCGCAACTAATGCCTTTGAGAAATGTATCGACAAGCGCAATTAATATTTTTTGGGAAACGGATCGACGGTGATATCATCGCTTTTGGGAAAATAAATTAGCAGTGTATTGAATTCTTCTAGAAAAATGAATCGATGGGACATCTCAGGCATTACAAAAGTTTATGTCATAAGCGTGATGTCATCGTGAGAAGCTCAAGGAGATTGATGTCAAAGTCATTTCATATTATTCCATTCTAAGAAATGCAGGGACTATCTATATACAGCTAAAATCGGCAAGCTCGATTTTATGATCATCATGGAATTCCATAGCTCGTTGGTTAGAAGGCTCGAGGAATAGGTCGAGGTTTGATAAACCAAGGCTCGAGGCACAACTTGACCTCAGGGCAGTACAAATCGGTGTCTATGATGAACGAATGGGAGATTCCCAAGGTGAGTGGTTAGACCTGACCAAGTCTATAAGAATAGTACAAGCCCGTACCATGGCATAAAATGGCTATACCAGCTGCATACTTTGTAATAAATGCATATGTACTATGTCAGGATTCCTCCTCTTATATAAAGGGGACCCTTATCATCTATTGCTTAACAACTAGCATAAAAATAAATCACATATTTTTAGAACCATAAAATCAAATCTAATTTTAATTACCATTTTCAAGGTAAACAAAATGGGTTGGACTAATTGTGTTTATTTGTCCTTCCTTCCCTGAAACCCCACTATGATGATTCTACTTTTTGTGATAACAAGAATAGGGATATGGAAGTGGTAGAAATTGAGCATGGTCAAAATGGAGAGTTCAAGCTCATGATGAAATACCTACTTGAAGGAAGAAACAAAGAGCAAAATGCCTTGGAGAAGCATTAGGAAACAAGTCTCCAAAATTATTTGGCACTTGAAACGTTGAATTCACAAATGAGAGAAATTCTTGAAGCTTTTAAAGTCCAAAAATCATCGGAAGTGAATGATAGCAAAGAACCTTCCTTAGAGGTTGAAGTCGAAAATACTTCTTTGGCACTTGATCCAATTCAAGAAGAATTCTCAAATGCTCAAAATGAGAGGTTAATGCTTATGTTGGAGGCCATTCTTGAAAATAGGGAGAAGCAAAACTTGACTCGAGGACGTAAAACAAGCACTAAATCGAAATGATGAGACTCTCCGTACTGGAAGAAAAATGAAATCATTGGTTGAGGCTCATTATGCCTATCAACTTGAGAGTGTGCAAAGAGCTCAAGAAACGTCCAACTTTGAGGAAGAAAGTGAGCTTTATTTTGAGGGATCAAGATTCAAATATTCACCAACCAACTCCATATTGTTTATGATGTAAAAAAATATGGAACTAGAGTCAACCGGTGTAGTTGAAAAACAGTTGAATTTGACTCTAGTTTGGAGGATAAAGAGGATGTCAAAATCCAGAAAGAATTGCAATTTGGATGCTTGATGTCACATTCCAAGCATTTCTCAACATTGGAATTGTGTGGTGATATGAGAATTGAACGACACGAGTCAATGAGGGATAGCAAAGAGGAGAGGCATGGGTCATACATCTTACAATTTGAAGGTACAAGAAGGAAAAATGACGTTCCTCAAATTGCATGTGGCTTTATCATCTACTTACCACCACCCCACCCCACACCCGGCTCATGGCCACAAACTTGATTCCAAGTTAGGTACCCAGTTCATATCTTCTATGTGGCGAAATAAGTGGTAAAGTTGATACACGTCGTGCCACGACATTAAATACGTCGCTTGGTGGGAGGCAACCCATCATTGTCAAGCTTTTAGTCATCTATAAAATTTTCATTTTGTCATTCAATTTATCTATTTAGAATTCTATTATTTTTATATCAATCTACTAAGTTGCATGAAGTTTGGTAGTGTTTGGGGAAAAAAGTAGGGATATTGGGCAATGAGGAAAAATCAGGCCCAAGCCTCTGTTATCCCATTTAAGGAAAATTTCTCGCAATTGTGATCTTCTATTCATCGTAAAATCGAAGAAAGCATCGCAATTGCGACATCTGCTTAATTTTGTTGTTTCGCAATTATGATATCAGAGGGTCTTTTACATGTGTTCGCTACACGGTAAACAAAAAGTCAAAAGAATTTTGAGGCTCTCAAAGTAAAAAACCTCCCCTTTCCTCACTCTCTCAACTTTGAAACTCCCTCATTTTCACTTCTAATTCCAAGCATCAAGGTATGAAGGCTTTCTAGCTCCTAAGACTGGGACCTATAAGAACCACGACTACTTGAAACACCGTAAATAATCGAAGCGCTAACTGAATCAGCTTGGTAGGATGACTCCTACCAAATGAAACCCCGACTCTAGATGAGGCACCACTGAAACCTCCGAAATTACGACGCCTATTCTCAAATATTGTCTCACTACCCTGACCACGAATCCTCTCAATCTGCCTAGCTGTCCCCACTACTCAGCTGAAAGAAATGTCATTCTCAGTCTCTCTGGCCATCTAAAGCCAGATACCATAAGTAAGGCCATCAATAGATCTTCGCACTCTCTCCCTCTTAGTAGGGATCAAAATAACTACATGGCGTCATAGAAATACAAATCTGGGTTCGTATTAGGTAATAGTCATGGTACCCTACTGGAGGCGCTCAAACTCTCTGCGGTAGTTCTCTCTCAGAGTAAAAGGAATGAATTTCTCCAAGAATAGCTATGAGAACTGATCTTAATTAAGTGGAGGTGAATTTTCTAGTCTGCCTCGAATATACTCCTACCACCAACTCTAGGCTGAGCCATGCATCTGAAATACTGCAAAGTCAACCTCATTGGAATCTACTATGACCATGTTGTGTAATACCTCATGGCACGATCCAAGAAATCTTATGGGTCCTTAGAAGGTGTGCCATCATATCAAATAGAAAATATCTTGGTGAACCTGTCCAGCCTCTTCAGTCCCTCTAAGGAAATCGTGGGACCCTCCTCGAATTGTATAACTATAATAGGCTTATTGCTCTAATTGTTAGAACTGCTAGAGTCTAATATCCATGAGCCATCTGCTTTGGTGTGTAAGGAGAGGGATTCTTGGGGTCCTCCCCAAGCCTGATAGAGGGTTGGTGCTACAGGAAGTACATCGTCATAGGCCACGCTCTCTATAAGGCCTACTAGGCAGACTGGAACATTCTAAAGTATTGAGGTAGCAGTAAACCCCTCCGGGACCTGAGCTGGTCCATCCGACATAGTATAAACGGGAACTTCCTCCTCCTACTCGATTTGAGGCTATACAATAGGTGTTATTGCATAGGCTCTAGGCTGAGCTCTATCTCTTCCTATAGCTCCCCCTTGACCCCAACCTCTACCCTGGTAGTGGCAGCAACCTAGTACTCCAGCTCCTGATCAGTTGTAAATGTTGTGTGTGTCCTCACTATCTGTGAGAGAAAATGAAAATAATAAATCAAGCTCAATGATAGAATAAAATCACTAAAATCGCATGATAGAGTACGAAATAAGTGAAATTTCCTAAAGCCTTTTAGCCTCTAGAAGATAAGTACATACGCCTCCATACCGATCCTCCAGGCTCTACTAAGCTTGCCCATGACTCGTGACCTAGGAAACCTAGTGCTCTAATACCAGCTTGTCACGATCCGAAGTCCTAATCATGGGATGGCAACTAACATTGTATGTCCAGGAAATCCAATACAACATATAATACAAGATAAGGAAAATCAATAAAAGACGGATACTGGTCAAGAACATAATATAGCACAAGTACATGAGCGTATAGATCGATGTCACAAGTACATGAGCGTATAGATTCAGCAAAATATAAGGTTTCAAAAGAAATACAACATTGCCCAAAATAAAATAGAAACAACATTTTAAAATAGAAAAGGGACTTCTAAGGCGTGTGAACGGGATGCAGCTAAGTATAGTAATTTTGTAGCCTATCTAAATTCTCTCTAGACTTCTACGATTTTTTGGTGCTTCGCAACCATGGATGCTGTGATCTCTCCCCAGCCTTTGGCTGTGGGAGAGATGATCTAAAACCTTAATCAAACAGATAATAACTATAATCCAAAACCATCTTATGTTGTGCAACTTCAATCCAAACAAGCTGCCACAACTTCGTCCAAGATTAACCGCCTGTAACATTTGAGCATGGAGAAGCAATTGTACAATTCACCATGGATGAGGTTAATGAGTTTACAAGAGATGAAGGATTGCATCAAACAGTTGTAATGAAGTTTTAATATGGAAAACCTGAGTTACAGGAATTCAGAAAAATTTTCTCGTCACAATTCGATGTTCAAGGTCGTTGCAATATTGGACTGCTGGAGTTTCTTCATCTGTTGATCAGATTTGATCTCTACAATGATTATGTTCAGTTCTTATCTAGATCAATAGGATATGTCAAAGCAAAAGGTGATGAATTCTTTTTTAGAACTTTTCCATGGACGTTAGGATTCAATCTGAAGGAGGAAACATCTATGGCAGCTTTGTGGATTTCCTTTCCAGGTTTACCGCCTAATTTCTTCGCTAAGAGGACGTTAATGTCTATTGCTTCAGCTGTTGGTAAGGCGCTTGCTGTGCGCAAGGCTACGCAAGAAAGAACACGACCTAGTGCTGCTAGAGTCAAGGTAATTCTTGATTTGCTCGACAAACATCCTAAGAAGGTTAAGTTACAGATTGTGGACAAAACTTCGGGTAAAATAATCGTGCATTACCAGGAGGTGGTGTATGATAATCTTCCTAAATATAGCATGTATTGCAAGCATCAAGAGCATGACGAAAAGGTGTATCGACGTATTAAACAACAAGCTGGAAAGGAAGTGATAGCAGATGGTGTTACAAGTGATGTTAATCTCCCTGTTATAGAGGTAGACAGTATTGAGCAATTACAAGGGGATGCTAGGGATTTTTTGAACGCAAAAAGAGCTGCCCAGCTGATGGATAATGTTTCAAAAGAAGCTAAAAATTTTGGTGTGCAACCAAACGGAGGACAACAAAGTGCTACTGTGATTGAAAAGTTTAATGTTGAATTGCTTGGGGTTAATGCTGGACAAAAGGGAGAGTGTGACAAGATACCTGTTGGTAATCGAGAAAACGTGAAAGTGGGTGATTTAACTACTGGTAATAGCCAGCAAGAGATAGCAGTAGGTGATGTAATAGGTCCTGTGAAATCTAAAGTTCCTGCTGATATACCTGCAACCACAGTGTTTGCACGGATGTTTGAAGCTACTGCTGATAGTTTGAAAGCTTGTGCAAATGGGCAGGCTCGTCAAAGGCTACCTCAGTTGGTAAAATTAATATGCAAGGGGAGATTTTGAATCGAGCAAACATTGGTGACAATCAACAAAAGGTTGCAGGGGCAGGACATATTGGACATGTTGAAGGAGCTGAAATTTCACCAGCTGATGTAGGTGCAAATTTGGAGGCTATTACTGCATTGAAAACTACAAGTGATAAAGCTGTCGTACCTGTTGAATCAGTATAGAAATCAGCAGTAGCAGGTGCACAATATGGTACAATGACCAATGTTAAGTCTGTGGTACAAGCAGCTAGTTTGTTAAAGAGCAAGCAGGGGACTGTCTCAACAGGCTGTTGAGGCCCAGATTTTAGGCTCTAAAATGATTGGGCAAAAGGGTGTGAATTTGAAATATAAAGCTAGGAATGAAAAGTTGAATGGTAAGGGTGATGATACAAATGAAAATAGTGAAAAATGGATCGTAATTTCTGCTAGAAAATCACCTGCTAAGAAGGTAGTATCGTGCAGCAAAAAATCTGCAGGTGGTCGACAAAAAGCCTTTAACTGTGTGTCTAGCTCAAATAATTTTGAAGTGTTGGCAGCTGTAGATGATGGGCAACTGGACTCAACAACATTAAAAGGTGATATAATGAACAAACAACTAATTCCATGCACTAGCAGTGAAAAAGGAGTCCAACATGGTGAGAACTTGGACAAGAAAGGGAGTGTTCGACAGCAGGCCTCAAAGAAAAATGGTGTGGAGGAGCTATCAAATGTTCCTACTATACATTTTTCCAGCCCTTATGTTGAACACAATCAAAGAGGCTCAAAATGCAATGATGATGCATACGAACATGGTTAAACAACCAACGGTCACTTTGAATACCTCAGTTTTTGAAGTGCCATCACAATCGTTGGAATCCTGTGGTGAACATGAAGGTGAATTGATATGTTATAAAGGCGAATGTGAGGGGGGTGGCTATCAAATCCAGGCTATGGGTAGACCCACGAGAGTATGAGGATGAAGAAGATTACGGTGATGCGTATATTGGGAACTCGAGTGAAGATGGTGAACAAGAGAGTGAAGATGATGAACAAGAGAGTGAAGATGAAGGCGTGCACTCAGTTGGTTCACCATCATTACCTAAAATTGATATCGCCATGAAGGTGAATTCCAGCAGTAAACTTAATGCACAAGCTCCAGTGTTTTTCCCTAAAATTGCACAGCAACATGCTGCAATGACCACAGCAACAGATACTCTGATGAAAAATGTGATACCAATTACATCTGGGCAGCGGCAGATAGGTACAAGTACAGCAGCTGGTACTTGTATAGAGGAACAATTTGCAGCAATAACGTCAGATATTGTATAACAACAACAAACAACAAATTATACAGAAGCTTCAAAGGCTGATTACCAGAAGCAGGAGTTAGCATTAGCACTTGCAACTGCTGGGCAGCAGCAACATACTGCAAGCTCTCTAGCTGATTTAATACTGCCTGCAAATGCTGGAAAACAACCGCAGTATCAAATGCACCACTGATCGCGATGGAGGATAGAAAATCACTGGATATAATGTAGCAGCAACCTAATCCAAACACCTCAATCTCTTTTCCTACTGCAGATCAAAGATTATAGATTCTCAATTCCTAATTGCTGTGACGCGTAAAATAGAATACTAAACATCTGGGGAGCAGCAAATTGTGGAAGCTCCTCCAACTATCTCAGTAGAGGAAAGAAAGCTCTTGGATGCAATAGTAAGTTCCAATCCTATAAACTCTTCAAATCCTAATACTGCTAGCACTGGCCGTGTGAGTAAAAGTAGGAACAAATTGCAAAACATAGAACAAAACAAGGAAATCTTGGTCAACGAACAGGTTGAAAACACATTGGTGACGCAAGGCTTTGCTCAAGACATGCCAAATCCGGTGATTGTGGGCAGAGATACATACGAAGAGGGCAAGGAAGATGTATTTTGAGACAATGCCGGGCAGAGGCAGCAAGAAAAGGTGATCACCCATGCATAGTGGAAAAAGTAAGAAATCTCATACGAGGGAAAAAAGTTGGGATGGCAGGGTGAATGAAGATGCAAATATAAGGGGACTTCTAATGAGAATGGCCAAACAAAAATAGGTTTATCCAATTACGTCAAAAAAATCCACTTATTCAAAGAAGAAAGCATGAAATTTGAAGATATCTTGAAGAGGGTAGAGGATGAAGACAAGAGTTTACAAGTTGAAGACTTCACAAAATTACAGAAATAGGACATCACTGTTATTTCTACATATTCCTATTCTACCATCACATTAGCATAGTTTTATGTAATATCATCACAGAGTATGTTATAAACTCTGTGATGATCATAGAATATCTAGCTCTAGCTAGTTCTTTTTTTTTACATGCTTGTTAGTAGGTGAGGATTTGATTAGTAAGGTAAGGTTTAGCCCAATTTGTGTTGCTCTAGTCCTATGCCTTTGGAAAGATATCCAAATGGCTATGAGATTATATGCTCTCGTGAGACTTTGCCAGCATCTACACCATTATTCCTCTACATGAGGCTGCCATATAAGGCACTGTGAGGCACAGAGGAGTGATTATATAGCCAAGGCATAGAGGCAACATTAGTGGTGTTATTGTCCCCCTTATTTGTACTCTTCCTATATATATTTTTTACTTTTTTATTATTAATAAAACTAGCCCTAGGCACCTGCCCAGTGAATTTGCTGATTGGTATTCGTGAAGTTCTTCTCGGGACTCCGCTGATACCAATGTCAGAATCTGCACAATAAGTAGAAGTATAGTATGAGTAAAACTAACCCAATGTAATAACTAAGTGTCAATTCTAACCCCGACGAGGTGATAACGAGGCTAAGACAAGACACCTAAAGTCAAATTTATCCACGGGATTCGCCTTACTATGCAACCAAATCAACAATCAATTACAGTTTTGCATTTCAAACAAGCCTCCAAATAACCCGCATCTAGCCATAAGACAATTAAAAATAAGCTTTAGAAACTACCCACGAATGATAAAGACTTAATTTTGATAATTCTTTTAAAAAGGATCAAAAAAGTCAACCCTGGGACCGCTTGATCGAAATCTGAGATTCGGGCCAAAATTGATTACCCATTCACGCCTGAGCCTAAATATCTATTTTGTTTCAAAAGTTACTGAAATTGATTGAAAAGTAATTAGAGATGCTTACCAATGAATTTGGTAAGAAAATGCGCTTCAAAAGTCACACCGAGAGAGCATAGAGTTGAAAAATGGTGTAAAATGAGCTAAGTCTTGATTTCTCCTTCTTTTACCCAACTGTAGATGTCGCATCTGCGAAGACTGGTTCACACGTATGACATACCAATCGCAAATGGAATCAATGCATCAGGTGTTCAGAGGTGGCAAAAGTAATAAAAATCTCGCAAATGCGAGGAGTCCCCTCATCGAAATGGGAGGAGTCCCTTAATCACAAATGCGAGATAAGCTTCACATTTTCAAAGCTTCCAGCACCCAATTCTTAGTCGCAAAAGCGACTCCAAGGTCACAAATGTGACCATCTACTATCCGTAAATGCAATTATGTTTTCGTATTTATGAAGTCAATAGCCCTCCCCCAGATTTCGCATTTATGAGTCCGACTTCACAAAAACGGAACTCGCAATTACGAACTGGTCATCGCAAATGCGAGACCTGCAAACCTAAGACACCAGCAACATGCATCAGCAATTCAAACCTACGAAGAGCCCTTTGGACTCCAAATCAAACATGCACACAAGTGTAATAACCTCCTACAAGCTCGCTACTTCAAATCATCAAAATAACATTAAATAACAAGAATCAATCGTTAAAACTCAAGATTCCAACTTGAAAACTTAATTTTTAAAAATTTTCACGTAATGCGCCGAAATACACTCAGGTCACCTCAGACCACAACTAAACGCGCGTAGAAATCCAAAAACATCGTACAAACCTACCAGAATAGTCAAAATACTGATCTAGGATTGCTTACCAAAAATATTAACAGTAGTCAACTCTAGCCTCTTTTAAGTGAAGAATCTAATTTTCTTTAAAATTTTACATAAAACATTTTCAAAAAGCGATATGGATCATGCACAAAAATCGATAAACATCAAAAGCTATGGGAGGTCTCGAAACACTGAAACTAAGGCTAGTACTCAAAATAACCTATCAGATCGTCATAGTGTACCCTCCTTGTCTAGTAAGCACTCCTCCCCATCTTTGATTATTGGTATTTATGTGCATGCACATAATCAAAATTACTACTTTATAATCCATTTTATCCTATAATTGTCATGACCTTAGTTACTTGAAAGAAAAAGAAACAAATAAGAGAGATAACATGGCCACACACAGGATGAAAATACAGAACGCTCTTTTAATGTTTTTGAGAACAAATACGAAAATAAAGTACATATAGTATATTGTTGTAAGTGGTGTATGAATATATCTTCATGATGTAAATAATGTGAAGATAGATTTTCCTACAACATATCTATCTTTATACTATGCAAGATAGATTTTAAGTTATCTTTTCTTGCCTATAAAAGCATGATAATTTACATTGGTAAGAACACACCAAGAAAGAGGAAAGGAAGAGTTCTACTATATTTATTCTTAATTTTATTTTTCTTATTGTTATTTTATTTTGCTAAGTTGATTTATTTTATAACACGTTATAAGCATGATTACCACCTTCGTTTTCACAGTCACATCCTAGTTGTGTTCGATTCTCCTTCAGGTATATCACTATATATTCTTTTGATTTATGATAATATATATACACCAGTATGCTATTTATTAACAAATTTATATATTGTTAAGAATTTATTTTAATTGATCATGTTACTGAAGTTCTCTTGCCTTGCTTATTGTTAACGAAAATATAAGATATACTTGTTAAGTTCATTAAACTAACAAAAATAATTTGATAAAAATGTGTGGATTGCGTAGAGCAAAACTTATCTTCAAAACATTTTATAAAAATAAAATAGTGATAACCAAGGTAACAAAGTATAATTGTGCATACTAGTTTAAATTACTTTACAATTGGTGGAAAGTAATATTTGAATACATTCACTCTTATCGTCGTATATGGTCATTCCTCAAATTCCCATTTATAATAAGTTGCTTTTCTTTTATCATACTGAATATATCTCTTTGTATTTATTCATATACTCCATAATTCTTATTTATTTGATATATATATATATATATATATATATATATATATATATATATATATATATATATATATATATATATATATATATATATATATATATTATGTTACTTATAGTCCCTTTTTTTAATACTACATGTTTGAAGTGCTCAACTTCTTAATTAGTTTTCTAGTTTTTTTAATAAGTATATACTTATTGAAAGTTATTTTTATTTTTTCTAACCCATTTACTTTTGTAATTAGTTTCAATATATCAAACTTGTCAAACCTTGAATTCGTGACACTAGATATTACCAGAAAAAATTATTTATCATGCGTCCTTGATGCTGAAATTCACCTTGACGCTAAAGGTCGTGAAAATACTATTATACAAGGAAATAAAGCATCAAATCAAGATAAAGCGAATGCCAGGTCATCATCTACATAAAAGGTTAAAAACTGAATATTTAACCATGAAAGATCCACTTGAATTATGGACTAATTTGAATGATCGATATGACTGCCTAAAACTTACGATATTACCGAAAGCTCGGTATGAGTAGATACATTTAAGGTTGCAAGACTTTAAAATCGTAAGTAAGTATAATTCTGCTATCTTTAAAGTAAGTTCTCTATTAGAATTATGTAGAGACACTATCACAGAAAGATTTATTAGAAAAAATATTTTCTACTTTTAACGCTTCAAATATGGTGCTACAACATCAATATCGTGAAAAGGGTTTTAAGAAATATTCTGAGTTAATCACATGCCTGCTTGTGGCGGAGCAGAACAATACTCTATTAATGAAAAATCATGAAGCTCATCCCACTAGGTCAGCTCTCTTCCCGGAAGTGAATGTTGTAGTAGTATATGATAAGTCTGAAAGAAAAAAAAATAATTACCATGGTCGTGGACATGGTCATAGATGTAGATGTGGGAGGGAACGAAACAATTATCGTCATTATGGTGGAAATAAGGGTTCTCAAATTAATCCTTCAAAAGGTAAAATGAGTATGTGTCACCAATGTGGTATGAAAGGTCATTGAGCATGCATTTGTTGTACGCTAGATCATTTTGTTAAACTTTAACAAGCCTCCCTTAGAAAGAAAGAAAATAATGTGGAGGCACACTTGACCTTTCAAATTAATCATTATGAAGTAGGTCCCTCAAACAAATATGATTCTGAGGCACATCTTGCATATAAAGACGATGATTTTGGAGACCTACCAAATATTACTCATTTATAAGCTGGAGATTTCTTTGAGGATATTGACTAAAGGACTAATCCTATTACTAGGGAATGAAGCTATAATAAAAGTTGTCATATGTTTGCAACTAGTTTATTTCTTGAGTGTATTTTTCTATTGCATCATGTGTTACTAGTTTCTACATTCCTAATGAATTTCATAATATTCTTTTTTTGTCTTTCATATTTCTTATAATGTACTTTTTGATTTTTTTTATGAAAAATATGAAAATTTCCCAATTTTCAGTTGGACTCAAGATTAATAAAGATGATACATATATCCTGGATTGTGCTATAACACAAACCGTTTTAAGAGACAAGAGATATTTCTCTTATTTGGTAACGAAAGAAGACAATGTTAATCAATATCTGGTTGTACAAGATTAATTGAAAGTTCTAGAAGAGTGAATTTACTACTACCAAGAGAAATAAATTTAGCTATTGATGAGGCACTATACTATAATAAGTCTCAAAGAAACTTTTTAAATTTCAAAGATATTCGCCAAAATAGCTATCATATTGAGACTACAAATGATGAAATGATTGAATATTTTTACATTACTACAGTAATGTCTAGTAAGAAATATGTGCTTGAAATGTTACCTACTCTTTCTTCCGGCTTATACTACACATGTATTAGCAGGATTGAAACACATGCATTAGTAAATAAAAATTTCACTAATCAAGATAATTTTATTATATTGCATGACCAATTAGGCCATCTTGGTTCTAATATGATGCGTAAAATAATTAAGAATTCACATGGACATTCAATGAAAAACCATAAGATTCTTCAATTTAAGGAATTCTCTTATGTTGCATGTTCTCAAGGCAAATTAATTATTAGACCGTAAACTATTAAAGTTAGGATGAAATCCCCTACATTTTTGGAACGTATACACGGTGATATATGCGAGATCATTTACCCTCCATGTGGACCATTCATATATTATATGACTTTGGTAGATGCATCAACTCGCAATATGGCATTTGCGAGATTGTTAGCTCAAATAATAAAGCTAATAGCACAATTTTCAAATGATGATATTAAGACAGTTTTTCTTGATAGTGCGAGTGAGTTTACATCCCAAGCTTTAATAATTATTATGTTTCCACTGGGATAACAATTGAGAATTCGGTTGCTCATGTTCAAACACAAAATGGTCTAGCGAAATCATTGATCAAATGCCTCCAATTAATTGCTAGACCAGTGCTTATGAGAACAAAACTTCCTATTTCAGTATGGGGTCATGCTATTTTGCATGCAGCAACACTTGTGCGGATAAGGCCCATAAGTTATCATAAAGTCTCCCCATTTCAATTGACCTTTAGTCAAGAGCCAAATATTTCCCATCTTACGATCCTTGGTTGTGCGATATATGTTCCAATTGCTCCACCACAATGCACAAAGATGGGTCCTCAAAGAAGGTTGGGGATATATGCTGGATATGAATCTTTTTCTATTATAAAATAGCTAGAGCCGATGATTAGAGTGAATTTTTGATTGCCATTTTGATGAATCAATATATCCAATATTGGGGGGAGGGGGGAATAAGCAGCTGAAAAGAAGATAGATTGGAATCCATTATCGCTGTCTCATTTAGATCCTCGAACAAATAAATGTGAATAAGAGGTTATTCATTTGTAAAATATTGCAAATCAATTGCCAGATGCATTCACTGACCTACCAAGGGAACTAAGTGACATATTCCAGCTGCTAATGTTCTAATTTGAGTTGATATCCCGGTAGGAAAGTTAACTAAATCAAATAAGTCTAAGTCACGCTTGAAATGTGATAGACCAATCGTTTCTAAAGATAAAAATCCTCAAAGAAGAAAAGGAGCAAATGATCAAAGTTATCATAACACAGAGGTAGTGGTTCAAGAAGAGCCCCAAGACGTAACAAATAATAAGAACTTAGGGGAGGTCCAGGTACCTAAAAATAATAAAAATGAAGAGATATCAATAAGTTACTTCTCAACATTTTTACTTATAATGTTGTTATTGAAATAATGCAACAAGATGAGAATCTTGAACAATAGTCTGACGATGAATGTAGATAGAGAAATGATTGGCCAAAATAGAAAGACGTTATCCAGGAAGAGCTAATTTCAATTGGAAAACGTGAAGTCTTCAGACCCATAGTTCAAACTCCTAAAGGTATAAATCAGTAGGGTACAAATGGATTTTGGTGCGAAAATGAAATGATAAAATAAAGTCGTTAGATATAAAGCACGACTGTGGTACAAGGATTTTCACAAATACTTGACATTGATTATATGGAGACATATTCTCCTATGGTGGATGCTATCACGTTTAGGTATCTTTTAAATCTGGCAGTACATGTAAAACTTGATATGCATATAATGAATGTTGTCACAGCCTATTTGTATGGCTCATTAGACAATGAAATCTTTATGAAAAATCATGAAGGATTTAAAGTGCCTGAAGCATATAAAACTTTTCGAGAAACTTATTTAATAAAGCTTTAGAAATCTTTATACGGATTGAAACAATTAGGGCGCATGTGGTATAATCGCCTGAGTGAGTACATGTTGAAAGAAGGGTACAAAAATGATCCAATTTGTTCTTTTGTCTTTATAAAAAGGCCTGGATCTAAATTTGTTATAATCGATCTGTATGTTGATGATTTAAATATAACTGGAACTCCTGAAGAGCTTTCAAAAGCAGTAGACTATATGAAGAAAGAACTTGAAATGAAAGATCTTGGAAAGAATTTTTTTTTTCTTGATCTACAAATTGAGTATATGAAAGATGGAATATTTGTCCATCAATCAATAAAATCGAAAAGATTTTAAAGTGATTCTATATGGATAAAGCACATCCATTGAGTACTTCCATGGTTGTGAGACCACTTAATATAAAGAAAGATCCATTCCGACCTCATGAAAATGATGAAAAGCTTCTTGGTGACAAAGTACCATATCTTAGTGCAATTGGGGCATTAATGTATCTTGCCAACAACTCCCGACCAGATATAGCTTTCTTAGTAAACTTATTAGCAAGATTTGTTTCTTCGCCAACACAAAGATACTGAAATGGTATTAAACATATATTCAGATATCTCCAAGGGACCATTCATATGGGCTTATTTTATTCAAATGAATCCAAGTCATCTTTGATTGGTTATGCAGATGCGGGATATTTGTATGATCCACACAAAGGTTATTCTCAAACAGACTATTTATTTACAAGTGGCGGTACAGCCATATCATTTCTTCCTCTCTTATTTTCCTCTTCTTCTTCTTGCCCTTCTTGTGCCGAGAGTCTATTGGAAACAACCTCTCTACCTGAATTAGGTAGGGGTAAGGTATGCATACAGACTACCCTTCCGAGACCCCACTTGTTGGGATAAAACTGGGTTTGTTATTGTTGTAGGTACATCCATATCATGGCTTTCAACAAAATAAACTATGGTTGCTACTTCTTCAAATCATGCAGAAATAATAGCCTTTCACGAAGCAAATCGAGAATGTATTTGGTTGAAATCGGTAAATCAACACATTCAGCAAACATGTGGTCTTTCTTCGAAAGAGAACATTCCAATAATATTGTATGAAGACAATGCTACATGCATAGCTCAATTGAAAGGAGGATATATCAAAGTAGATAGAGCAAAACTCATTTCACCGAAAAATATTTCACTCATGATCTTCAGAAGATGGTGAAATAGATGTACAACAAGTTTGAAGTGATAATTTGGCTGATCTGTTCACTAAGGTATTACCAACCTCAAAATATTTGAAAAGCTGATATATAAGATTGGAATGCGTTGTCTTCGAGACATTAAGTGATTTTTTTATCAGGGGAGTAAATATGTGTTGCACTTTTTTTTTATTTACCAAGATTTTATCCCACTGAGTTTTCCTGATAAGGTTTTTAATGAGGCATCAAGTAATGTATATTGAAAATAACTATGTACTCTTTTCTTTTACTAGAATTTTTTTCCAGTGGGTTTTTTCCTAGTGAGTTCTATGAGTCAGTTTTTTCCGTTTTACATAAAATCTTAGGGGGAGTGTTCTAAATAGTGTATGGAAGTATTTCTATGATGTAAATAGTATGAAGATTGATTTTCCTACAATATATCTATCTTTGCACTATGCAAAATAGATTTTAAGTTACCTTTTTTTGTCTAAAAGAGCATGGTAATTTACATTGGTAAAGAACATACCAAGAAAGAGAAAAGAAAAAATTCTACTGTATATATTTTTAATCTTATTTTTCTTATTGTTATTTTATTTTGTTAAATTAGTTTATTTCATAACATATATTGAGTTATATGAAAATTACCAAAGTTTCACCCTTTCTTTTGTATTCTCATTCAACATACATATCCTTCTTTCTTAGGGAAATGCATATCTTTCTCTCTAAGGGAAATACAAGGAAATCAACATACAAACTAATAATTATTTCTATATAATTACGATTCTTACAAGGATGTAATGCAAGTTTATATGAAATAAAAAGATTGATAATATTTGTCAAAGAGTTCGATAAATGTTAAAAATATACAAATTTACAATTGTATTTGGTTAAAAGAAAGGCTTATGGTGATATTTATTCATTAGAATTGATCGATAAAATTAGTTTTAGTTGAGGTGTGCGTCAGTTTCGTCATTAAAAGGTGATAAAATTTTGTATTTTAGATTTATTGCCTGAATATATTTAATTTTTATTGTAATCTGGTTATTGGTCAATTCTATTTTCGGCAAGCATGAACAGTTTCGATACTTTTACTTTGACCTATGTGTCATCGTGGCTATTTTCTTTTTTTGATCACTTTAGAGGTCTTGTTGTGATACGATAGACTTATTGTTTTATCTTTTGAAAATTTATATATCGAATAGTACCTTAGCGTTGGAGCTTTAAACTTGTATGCTTAGACTATCTTTCCAAGCAAAATTAGACATATTTTTAGTTTTTGCAAAACTCAATTTAATTATTTCTAATAAGCAGTAATATTTTGTGATCGCGCGAAGCGTGAATAAATTAATTAGTTATAATATGTTTTCTTCATTTTAATTTATGTGAATTTTTATGATTGAGTATAGAGTTAAGAAAAAAGAAAATATGTTGGTGTGTATATATTTTGTGCTATTATAAACTACTCATTCTGATTCAAAATAAGTTATTTTTTTATATTTCTTCTTGTGGTCCAAAATAAATAATTTTTCAGATTTCAAGAGTGAATTAATTATTTTTTTTCGATATTGTTTTTGAAGTAAATAGTGTGAGAATATGTGTTAGGAATATTTGTGTGAGATAATAAAGGTTAATATGATTAATATTGCTAATTAATACTAAAAGATAAATTTTTTAATATGTATAAAAATATCTAAAAAATTACTTATTTTATACTGTAAAAATATTATATAAAGATAAATTATTTTAAGTATAAAAAAAATATGGATTCTCGTAGTATTGCCGACACGAGTGATGGATAATGTACTTGCGTGAGAGAACAAGATATCAAATCAATCAAGAAAACCCAACGCATCACCTAAATAGGAAAATTTTATTTGTATCATATATAATTAATATTAATTATGTGAGTGTTATAAATAGACTTCTATTTAAGGTGAATGTCTTTAATTAGAGAGATTCTAGAGTTCTATTCTTGGTAGATAAATCATCATCTTCCCTATAAATAGAGGTGCTCTCTACCATTGTAAATAACTCATAACATTCTCTAAGTATCAATAAGAAGAACTCTCTCTACTCTTCTCTCTATTTGCTCTTGTTCTTGAGTTATTGTTCTTGTCTTTTATATTATTTCATAACACGTTATCAGCACGAGACTCTACCATCTCAAGAACCATTCTCAGGAAATCTAAGCAAATATGGATATCTCACAAAGCGAACTTGGATCAACATCCAACTGTAAAAGTATTTGCCTAATTGATTCATGTACTACACATACAACACTCAAAGAAAGGAAGTATTTCTCTCAACTAAATATGTGTAAGGCAAACGTTACTACAATCTCTGGAAGTAGTAAATTGATTGAAGGCTCCGGAAGAGCAATTGTAACTCTGCCCAAAGGCACGACGTTAATCATAGAGAATGCAATGTTCTCCTCCAAGTCTAAGAGAAACTTGTTGAGTTTTAAAGATGTACGCCGGAATGGCTATCATATTGAGACAATGGATGAAGATAATATTGAATATCTCGTCATCACAAAGAATGTCTCCGGCTAAAAGAGGGTTATTGAGAAATTCCCGTCTTTATCTTGTGGCCTGTATTGGACAAGAATTAGTGCAATTGAGGCACATTCAACAGTAAACCAAAGGGTTACTGATTCCAATACCTTTGTACTTTGGCATGATCGATTGGGACACCCAGGATCGGTCATGATGAGACGAATTATAGAAAGCTCATATGGGCATCCGTTAAAGAATTTCAAAATTCTTTCGAATAATGAATATCCTTGCATTTCGTGTTATCAAGGCAAGTTGATTATCAGGCCATCACCAACAAAGGTTGGGACTGAGTCACCCACGTTTCTGGAACGTATACAAGGGAACATTTGTGGACCTATTCACCCACCTAGTGGGTCGTTTAGGTATTTCATGGTCTTGATAGACGCATCCTGTAGATGGTCTCATGTGTGCCTGATGTCATCACGCAACCTTGCGTTTGCGAAATTGATGGCACAAATAATTCGACTACGAGCACAATTTCCAGATAATCCAATCAAGTCCATAAGACTGGATAATGCTGTTGAGTTTACATCCCAAGCATTTAATGATTATTGCTTATCAATCGGGATAAAAGTTGAACATTCTGTAGCTCATGTTCACACTCAAAACGGTCTTGCAGAATCGTTAATTAAACGCCTGCAGTTGATTGCAAGGCCATTGCTTATGAGAACGAGGCTGCCCACTTCGGTATGGGGTCACGCCATCTTACATGCAGCAATGCTAATTCGTCTCAGACCGACGAATTACCACAAGTATTCCCCGTTGCAATTGGTTTTGGGTCATGAACCAAATATATCCCATTTAAGGATTTTTGGATGCGCAGTATATGTGCCTATTGCACCGCCATCCCGCACCAAAATGGGTCCGCAAAGAATGTTAGGAATATAAGTTGGGTTTGAATCACCCTCCATCATTCGCTACCTCGAAACATTGACAGGCGACTTGTTTACTGCACGATTTGCAGACTGTCGATTTGATGAGACACTTTTCCCAAAATTAGGGGGAGAAGTTGGTGAAACCAAACGGGAAATTTTGTGAAAAAATGCATCATTATCTCATCTTGATCCACATACCTCTATTTGTGAAAGAGAGGTACAAAAGATTATCCATTTGCAAAGAATAGCAAATCAAATGCCTGACGCATTTACGGACTTGAAAAGGATAACGAAATCCCACATTCCCGCGGAAAATGTTCCAATCCGTATTGATGTCCCTGTTGGACAATCATCTAGTGTCATATCCAATGAGTCAAATGCACGCCTGAAGCGTGGCAGACCATTAGGTTCCAAAGATCGAAATCCTAGAAAGAGGAAAAAGAACGATCAAAATGACACCACGAAAGAATCTCATGATTTAACGAATTTTGAGATTCATGAAGAATCCATTGAGCCCGAGACTCTGGAAAATACGGAACTATCCCTAAATCCAATTAATATTGAGGCAAATATTAATCGAGTGGATATTGTGGTAGATAATGCCTTTGCTTATAATGTAGCATCTAGCATTATGCAAGAATGTGAGGATCTCGAACCTCAATCTGTTGAAGAATGTCGAAAAAGACAGGATTGGCCAAAGTGGCAAGAAGCAATTCAATCAGAATTGAATTCGCTGGCAAAACGTGAAGTTTTTGGCCCTATAGTTGAAACACCTAATGGTGTTAAGCCTGTCGGCTATAAATGGGTCTTTGTACGCAAAAGAAATGAGAAAAACGAGGTACAAAGATATAAAGCACGCCTTGTTGCACAAGGTTTTTCTCAAAGGCCTGGTGTCGATTATGAAGAGACATATTCGCCTGTAATGGATGCGATAACCTTTCGTTATCTCATAAGTTTTGTTGTCCATGAAAAGCTGGACATGCACTTAATGGATGTAGTTACTGCATATCTTTATGGCTCACTTGATAATGAGATATACATGAAAATTCCCGATGGACTCAAGGTGCCAAACGCGCACAACTCAAAATCTCGGGAAATGTTCTCAATTAAATTGCAAAGATCCTTGTATGGTCTAAAGCAATCTGGACGAATGTGGTATAATCGTCTTAGTGAGTACTTGTTAAAAGAAGGCTATATAAATGACGCCATTTGCCCGTGTGTTTTTATAAAGAAAACAACATCGGAATTTGTTGTACTTGCCGTATATGTTGATGACATAAACCTTATTGGAACCCCTAAAGAACTCCAAAAGGCAATTGATTATCTAAAGGATGAATTCGAGATGAAAGATCTCGGAAAGACTAAACTATGTCTTGGTTTGCAAATTGAATATTTGGCAAACGGAATTTTTGTTCATCAATCTACCTATACAGAAAAGGTACTGAAACGGTTTTACATGGATGAAGCACATCCTTTAAGTACACCGATGGTTGTTCGGTCACTTGATGTGAACAAAGATCCATTCCGACCATAAGAAAGGAATGAAGAGCTACTTGGTCCTGAAGTACCATATCTTAGCGCAATTGGCGCACTAATGTATCTTGCAAATACTACGATACCTGACATATCCTTTTCAGTTAATGTCTTAGCAAGATTTAGCTCGGCTCCTACGAGGAGACATTGGAATGGGATCAAACACATATTGCGGTACCTAAAGGGAACTACCGATATGGGCTTATTTTATGGCAAGAATTGCAGCCCGGATCTTGTTGGTTATGCTGATGCTGGATATTTGTCCGACCCACACAAGGCTCGATCTCAAACGGGTTATGTGTTTACCTGTGGAGAAACCGCCATATCTTGGCGATCGACTAAGCAATCAATTGTGGCTACTTCATCTAATCATGCCGAGATAATTGCTATTCATGAAGCAAGTCGGGAGTGTGTGTGGTTAAGGTCGATAATACATCATATCCAAGACAAATGTGGTTTGAAGTGTGATAAACTACCCACAACTTTGTATGAAGATAACGCAGCATGTATAGCTCAATTGAAGGGAGGATTCATAAAAGGAGATAGAACGAAGCATATTTCACCAAAGTTATTCTTCACACATGATCTTCAAAAGAATGGTGATATCAATGTTCAACAGATTCGTTCAAGCGAAAATATGGCTGATTTGTTCACAAAATCTCTACCAAAGTCAACCTTCAAGAAGCTAGTTCACAAGATTGGGATGCGAAGACTTAAGGACATAAATTGATGTTCTTATCAGGGGGAGTTAAGGCGCGTTGCACTCTTTTTCCCTTACAAGGTTTTGTCCCACCGGGTTTTCCTTGCGACGTTTTTAACGAGGCAACCAATAGGCGCATATTCAAACATGTGTACTCTTTTTCCTTGCTTTAATTTTTCCCATTGGGTTTTGTTTTAAGGTTTTAACGAGGCACATCATTGAATAGACATTCAAGGGGGAGTGTTATAAATAGACTTCTATTTAAGGTGAATGTCTTTAATTAGAGAGATTCTAGAGTTCTATTCTTGGTAGATAAATCATCCTCTTCCCTATAAATAGAGGTGCTCTCTACCATTGTAAATAACTCATAACATTCTCTAAGTATCAATAAGAAGAACTCTCTCTACTCTTCTCTCTATTTGCTCTTGTTCTTGAGTTATTGTTCTTGTCTTTTATATTATTTCATAACAGTGAGATAATTATTTTATATTATAATTTGTAATTTTAAAATTTTGGGTAAGATAAAGGAATAACCAGACAAAATAAAAGTTGTGCCTAAATACAGATATGCCACACACTTCAATGACGTTATTCCATCAACTACACCGCAATCTTCCCTTTCTTCCTGTACAGATGTGCACTAGGACGAGTTACTAACTATACAATTCGCACATACACTTATAGAGTACAGTAAGAACTATGGAGAAATCATCACAGGAAAATCTGATACTGGTGAATCGGGAATCCAACGGGGTTGCATGGGTCACAATAAACCGTCCCAAGTCCCTAAATTCCCTGACTAAGTCAATGATGGTTGATCTTGCTCGAATTTTCAAGTCCTTGGACGCGGATGATTCGGTTCGGGTCATTATACTCACCGGATCTGGTCGATCGTTCTGCTCGGGTGTTGACCTGACGGCAGCGGAGGACGTGTTTAAGGGTGACGTGAAGGATGTGGAGACTGATCCGGTGGCCCAAATGGAGCGCTGTAGGAAGCCTATCATTGGGGCTATTGGGGGATTTGCTGTGACTGCTGGTTTTGAGATTTCTCTTGCTTGTGATTTGTTGGTTGCCTCTAATGATGCTAAATTCTTGGATACTCATGCTAGGTTTGTCTTAATTTTCATTTGCTTTTGCTATATTGATAGTAATATGGAAAAAAGAATGGTTTTTTTTCGTCTTAATTTACTCATTTGGGCGATTCTGTTTATGATGTTACTCTGTTGATGAAGAAACATATGATCACTTTTAGGATATATTTGGATAATGGAACTGTCGAAGCTGGACGATGGTGATTTTTAAGATGTGAGCTTTATTACCTAAGTCATTCTATATTAGTAAGACTGAATTTAGCTTGATTCTTAATTAGTAAGTTATGACTAGGCTGAATTATACTGGGTTGTTGTTGTTGTTGTTGTTGTTGTTGTTGTTGTTGTTGTTGTTGTTGTTGTTGTTGTTGTTGACTAGGCTGAATTAATTCTCCCCCATACTGAGCATCTCAATTCTCAGGTTTCAATTCAATTAGTTGAGCCTTCCCATAAATATTTTGGAAAATAAACAAGTTAACTTTTGATTCATAGCTTGATTAGTATCTTAAGAAGCTTAGATTACACCAGATAGGAGTTGGTTTTCCTGCAAAATTGTGCTTACAATTGTATCTTAAGTAGTACTTCTGCATTGACAGTTAGCACCAAACCAAACTATTTAGCTTTACTGCTTTTCATTCTTGAGCCGAGGGTCTTTGGAAACCGTTTCTCTACTCCCGGGGTAGGGGTAAGGTCTGGGTACACTCTACCCTCCCCAAACCCCACTTGTGGGACTCACTGGGCGGTTGTTGTTGTTGTTGTTGTTGTTACTTTTCGTTCTTGAACTTGATTTTTAAAGTATTGACTGTGCTTCAGTTTCATAGTTGATTTTAAGTTTTACTTGCAGAGTAGTTTAAGTTTTAAGCTTATGGTTTATGTGATCTAAAATGAAATCGCTGCATTTGACCAATCATTAGTCACCTGAGGACTTTAGCCCCATTTAAGCCGCTTTAAAAATGGGACAAAGTCCTTAGCTGTATAAATCCTAAGCTGAAAATTCTATTGAATCCAGAGAGTTCATTGAGCTATCAACCCCTTAAAAAACCTGATCTACGTAAAGTTTTAAGTGGTCATGGTATTTTCAGTTCTTCTACTTGAGTCCTAAGCTACTTAAACACTTGAACCCAATCTATATACAAGTTCTTTGATATTAATGTTAAACTTCATATGTGTTTCTAAATGATTTTCTGACAAGAGTGTCTTTGCTTTTCTGTTGCAGGTTTGGGATATTTCCTTCTTGGGGTCTATCTCAGAAACTCTCTCGTGTTATTGGACCCAGCCGAGCTCGTGAAGCATCTTTAACTGCAATGCCTATCAGCGCAGAACAAGCTGAGAGATGGGGTTTGGTAAATTATGTTGTAGACAGAAGTGAACTTTTGAAGAAAGCTAGGCAAATAGCAGAAGCCATCATGAAGAACAACCACGACCTGGTTTTGAAGTACAAGGCAGTAATCAATGATGGGTTCAAACAAGACTTGACCCGAGCCCTTGCTCTTGAGAAGGTAACAACATCTCCTGTTTTTGTTATGGTTTACAAGCTAATACTTCTTGTTTGAAGCAGTGTCCATCCTGTCTAATTTTAACTCATTGCCTATTATATCTGTATCTAAATCTATGAAGTATTATATTAAAAGAGAACCCATGCAGGCATTGCAGGTATACTAGATGCTAATAGCAATTAGAAAGAAAGGGCAGTACTCTGGGAAAACAGTCTATCACTCCTTCCTAGTACCCATTGCCCCATCCACCCTTCAGTTCTCTCTCCGTGACCTTGCGAAATACCAGATAAGAACCCATCCAACAGCCCATGAACAAAAATGATAGATGAGATTGAAATAGGGGGAAGGGAGAAACCAATTCAGGTGAAGAATCTGATATTTTTCTAACATCAAGATCGATGGTTGATTATTAGTCTCTGGTGTGGCTATTCCTCATGGTGTTCATACCCTCAAATGTAGTAATTCACCTTACATTACAAATATCGTTGGTGAAGTTGGTGGTTGCTCCTGTATTGCAAGTTCATACATTATCTTGTCGCAATTTTTCTTGGTTGTGTTGCTTGTCTTGTGAAATCTTCTAGCTGCAGAGAACTGTTGACGAGATAAAATGAAAAAGGGAAAAATGGATGTCAGAGTATCCAAGTTACTCTCCAACTTAAGTGATCCACTTAATCTTGTTAGTTCACCTCTTCTAGATGCGTTGAGGTTGTTATCATCGGAGTTAATCTGACCAGCTACTGCCTGCCATGTCAAAAATTAGAAACTAATGAATACTTGTACAAACTCCTGCAATCACCCTCTAGTGCATTACCTGCAAGGCTACAACTTAATATATTGACACTTAGAAACTAATGAATACTTGTACAAAATCTTGCAATCACCATCTAGTCGCTTTACCTGCAACTTAATATATTGATGCGTGCACTTTATTGCCATTTCCAGGAGAGGGCACACGAGTATTACGATGGAATGTCCAAGGATCACTTTAAGAAACTGCAAGAGTTCATTGCTGGTCGGAGTTCAAGCAAACCTTCCTCCAAAATTATAGATTTCTCATGTTATTCTGCTTTTGAAATAAACTAGTCTATGCACGTTTAATTGAGAAATATCAAATAAAAAAGTAAACGTTACTTTGTTTGTCTCATTTTACATGGCAATGTATGGATTAAACGCTAAGAAAGATGTTATTCTAATTTCAGTAGAGCGACGATCTTGTTAACAAGGGACAACCATGGTCAACCATTTTACACTCCGTCTTCTTTGTGGCATGACATTGTTAAGGTTTTGTATTGCGCCCAATAATTTCTCCCAAGATTTACAGATTTTGATGAGCCCTGATCATGTCCAACTTTAATAAATAGGCACAGTCAATTATGGTTATCCAATCAACTGAAATAAGCATGTAATTAACCAAGTAGAGAAATTTAAAGGCTAAATTATGTAAAAATGTAACAAGAATTTACCCTATAAAAAGTTAAATTAGTTACTCATAATAGTATATAAAACTATAATACTAAAATTCATAATCATGGAGAATAGGAAAAAAGACGGAAAACGTCAAATTGAATCCTTTTCTTTGTTCCAACCGTGTTCTTGCCTCTCCAAAGCCTTCTTCTTCCTCCAAAGTAGTGTCTCCTCTCAAAAGATATTTTAGGATGTATTTATATCTATTAGGGTTTGTTTGGGGGTGGAATTAACACTTTTACTTCGAATTGAAAACGATGGGGGTGCATCTGAATGTGCGACCCAAGCCACTCCCAGTTATTGTATTCTTCGCTTTCGGTCCCGTTCTGGTGAAATGAACCTCGTTTTGTTGTCCGGAACTTTTCTCTTTAACTCTCTGTTCACAAATTTTGCTCATTTTTGATCCTTTTTCGCGCAAGGTCATTTCTACACATAAGAAACACGTAATGCGTACATTTTCACTTTAATGATGATGTGATTCCCATAAGTCACATAGAAATACTATACAAATATAATAAAAAGATATGCATTTTTCATTATTTATCAATCTCATGAAAATAAGAGGACTTAGCTAGTGTTTAGACATAGATTTGGTTGAAACTTGAAAAAGAATTTTTTAATTTGTGCTGAAAAATGATTTTTGAATGTTGAAATTATATTTAGACATGCATTTTATTTGAAGAAAAGTTGAAGTTTTGTGAGTGAAACAAAAATTTTCACCCAAAACCTGTCCTAAACTAGTTTATGGGAACTTGAAAATTTTTGAATTGTTTTTTCCAAAATATGATCATATTTTATAAATAAACAATATTTTCATTTTTTTTTGGAAAAAATGAAGCCAAAATCTAGGCCAAATAGGAGTGAAAAGCCGGAATTGAAATTCGAACAACTTTATTTTTAACTACATCTTAAGCCGTAGCAATTAGGGAGTAAAGCAGAAGTTGACTGAGGTACTTATATCCATTATTATAATATTAACGGACAATCTTAAGCATTTGCAATTAGGGAGCAAAGCATAAGTTGATTGAGGTACTTATATCCGTGATTGTAATATTTACAGACAATGGTTGATGGTTTGGATCAACTGTGGTACAATGGAATATTCCTCTTCATAATATTTGAGAAAATTGTATTTAAACATGGTAAATTTTTCTTACAATTTATTTGGGATTTAAGAGTTTGTTTTTTTTTTTTTTTTTTTGGTAATTAACTTTCTTTTATTAATCACCAAAGATAGAGTCATTACATTTCCATAATTCAGCTAACACAGCTGATTATCTATAATAAACTCCTCTCCTACTTCTATACTATGCCTCTATATCTAATTACATGAAACCTGTTGAAATTGTAGGCTAAACTCAATAGGACTTCTAACATGACAGATGTAAGCAGTGTTTCTAAGTAATTGCCCAACAAGATTTGACACATTTGTGAACACTCTGGAGTTCCTTTCTAGCCAGAGACAATAGCATAATTCAGCAAATAACAGCTTAAAGTTGTGAGCTCGTGCAGTCCTTCCCTTAGCCTTGGTAACAACCCACTGTATGTACTGATCCCAGGATTGACAAGCAGGCTGAGTAACTCCAATCCAACTCATTGCTTGATGCATCATTATGGTGGTGAATGGACACTGATAGAAGAGATGATCTCTGGATTCATCACTTTGTTTACACAAAATGCATAGGCTGTCAATGTTTGGATTCCATTGCTTCACTCGATCTTTAGTAGGCAGCCTATCCTGCAGTATTAACCAAAGGTTAAACACTGCCTTAGGCCTTGCATGATTTGTGATAGTTAAGTTCCTCCATATGACTCGTGGCAGCTGACCAATTTGATGCAAATATAGCTTCCTTACAGACCATTCAGTGTGGGGCAACTGCTGCATTTGGCTCAATGTAACAGTGGCTTCAACTATTTTCCTAACCATCCAGCTTGCCTGGTTAGGAATTTTGATGTTATGGAGCTGCTGTTGCTTAATGTACACAGAATGGATCCACTTGATCCATAAGATATCTTTCTTGTTAGCTAAGTCCCACCCTAGCTTAGTAATAGCAGCTCTATTCCATAGTTGCAGGTTCATGAGACCTAACCCTCCAGCAGATTTAGGTAAACACATTTTCTCCCAGGCCACATATGCCTTTTTTGAGATGCTGGCATTACCAGTCCAAATATAGGATCTACATATTGCATCTAACATCTTCAATATCTTTGAAGGAATAAGAAAGATTTGTGCCCAATAAGCTTGTATGCCAAAGGTAACTGTTTGGACAAGCTGTATTCTTCCAGCATAAGATAACTTCCTGGCAGTCCAAGAGGTTATCTTAGCAGTGATTTTATCCACCAAAGGCTGCCACTGTAGAAGAGACATCTTCCTTGTAGATAAAGGAATTCCCAGGTACTTAAATGGTAGCTCACCAGATGCAAAACCCAGCTGAGCTAGGATAAGCTGTTTGATCTCATTAGTGACTCCACCAAAATACACAGAACTCTTGTTTAGATTTGCCTTCAGACCAGATGCCTCTGTGAATTGAGTAACATATTTGAACATAGTGCATACAGATAAGAGATCTCCTTTTGCAAACAATAACAAATCATCTGCAAAGCTAAGATGTGTAATACCCAACCTTTTGCAACCAGGATGAAAAGAGAAGTTTGAATCCTTCTTAAGTTCCTATAGAGCTCTGCTGAGGTATTCCATCACCATGGTAAACAGAAATGGAGACATTGGATCTCCTTGCCTCAGACCTTTGGCTGCTTGAAAAGGTTCTGTGGTTTCCCCATTCACCATGATTGTGTAGCTCACTGTTTGAACACATTCCATGATCCATCTGATGAACTTCCATGGAAAATTTAGAGCTTCCATCACCTGTTGTAGGAAAATCCACTCCACAGAGTCATAAGCTTTTTGTAAGTCAATCTTTATCATACATCTGGGGGAAATATGCTTCCTTGTGTAATTTTTGATCAATTCATGAGCAAGGATGACATTGTCAGCTATCCTCCTTCCAGGTATGAAGCCTGCCTGTGTCTCACATATGATACTTGCTATGCACTGCTACAATCTATTGGCCAAGATCTTGGAGATGATTTTATATAGCACTGAACAACATGCTATTGGTCTGAATTCTTTAACTGGTGTAGGGTTAGCAACTTTGGGAAGTAAGGTCAGGGAAGCACAGTTAGCTGGTTTATACATACAGTTGGTCTGGAAAAAATCTTGGACAGCCAATATGATCTGCTCACCTGTAATATTCCATGTTTGCTTGAAGAAAACAGCATTAAAACCATCAATGCCTGGGGCTTTGTGATCACCTATAGACTTTAGGCTGTCAATAATTTCATCCCTAGATACATCTGCAACTAGCTGCAACTGCTGCCTGTGAGTGAGTTTAGGACCATTATCCATATAAGACCTGTTAATTGCTGGCAATGAGTTAGAAGCTGTTCCCATCAATGATTTGTAAAATTGCTTGACTTCCTCTCTGATGGCATCTGGATTGGTGATTCTTGTGCCTTCTGTTGTAACTAGTTCTGTGATACTCTTGTGTTGGTTCCTTTCTTTCATTAAAGCAGAAAAATATTTGTTATTTGAGTCTCCTAATTGAATCCATTTAGCCCTTGATTTCTGTTGAAGTATACTCTCTTCTATCAGTGACCATTTCTCCAATTGCACTATTAGCTCCTTTTCTTTCAGCTGTAGTTCATCAGTATAGTGCAGCCCCATCTGATTTTGAATGCTAGTCAGCTCCACCCTGCTATCTACAATTCTTTGTGTAATGTACTTAAATTCTCTAGTATTTAGAGATTTAAGGACAGGCTTGAGTGCTTTGAGATTCTGCCATATCTCCCTGAGAGTAGCTTGATCATTAGACTTCCAGTTCTCCTTTACAATGCATTGAAAATCTTCATGATTAGCCCATACATTGTAAAATCTGAAGGGAGCTTTCCTGAGCCTGCAATCTTCATATATAGTAAGGACCATGGGATTATGATCAGATATTAAGGGAAGACCATATACAGTTTGTATATGACTCCACTTAATCATCCATTCATAGTTCCCAAAAATTCTATCCAATCTACTATTCACTCTATCAGATCCAGCTTGTTTATTAGACCATGTATAAAAAGACCCTTTCCAAGGTAATTCTGACAGTCCTGCAGTTTGTATACACTGAGTGAAATCCTGAATTTCAGCTTGTGTAACCTGATTACAAGATTGCCTATCTGTGATGGACAACACAGCATTGAAGTCCCCTGCAACCAACCAAGGCTCATTTATGCCAAGAGCAAGATTTTGAAGCTGCTGCCAGAACACCCTTCTTTGATCCAAGGCATTGCTTCCATATACTATAGTGAGTAGACAAACCAGCTCTCCTGTAAGAGTAAGGACTTTGCAGTGAATGAATTGATCTCCCTCTTGACAATCAGTGATAATAATCTTCTGTTCATCCCAAAGAATCCATATTCTGCCTCTTGTAGAATCCCTGTAGTTAGCTTGCAATTTCCAGCCAGGTAATAAAGTATTAGCTATTCTCCCTGCATTATGTTCTTTAACCTTTGTCTCTACTATACTAACTATACTAAATTTATTTTGTTTAAAATATTCCCTAGCCTCCTTTTGTTTGTATCTCTTATTTACACCTCTAATGTTCCATACTAACAGCTTCATTTAGTATAACTAGGTCCTCCTTTATCAGGAGGGTTTCTAAGTTTACCATCTGACATGCTTTGGAACCTGTTGCTCAGCACCATAGGTGATAGAGGGGGGAAGTTGGTTATATTGAACTCTGGCAGCACTTGCTTCCCATTATCTGTCTTCACCACTGCTATGTCTTCATTACTATCAGCTGTCTTACTTGGTACCATCATCTGCTCTTGAGGAGTTTGCTTACTTGTGGCCATCATCTGCTCTTGAGGACTAGAATGTTGGACTTGCATATTATTCTCAGTCACCACTTTTGGTCTCCATTGCTGTATTACTTTGGGCTTGTTGACAGGTTGAGTTTTGGGCATAGCAAGACAATTATGTCCAACTTTCAGGCACTTCTCACAATATATAGGTTTCCAGTCGTAAGCCACATCCTGAAAGAATCTATTACCAGTTGGATCAATGAGTTCAATCTCACTAGGTAATGGCTTGGAAACATTGACTTCTATAAGCATGCGAGCAAAGGAAATCCTGGACTGGTTAGTAGTACATTCATCTGCAAATAAAGGCTTCCCTAGGACACTCGCAATCCTACTAAGTGACTTAATCCCCCAACATGACATGGGCAGGTTAGGGAATTTAACCCACAGTGGGATTTCATTTGGGAACTCAAGTGTGAAATCAAAATCTACAGACCAGTGTTTCAAAATCATAGGTCTATTAGCTATCGTATATGGCCCAGCATACATTACTTCTTTAGCATCCTCTATGGTCAGAAACTTGGCTACATAGTAGCCCTCCTCATGATAGTATAATTCTGGCTCAGGGACATGTGACCAGTGCTGATTAATAAATCGTTTCATAGCATTAAATCCTGGTCCATTTCCAAATACAAAGATTACTAAAGCATTCTTCCATTTCTTCTCTTCCTCATCCACTTCCTCTTTCATCAATTGCCCTACAGGCTTGCCATCCAGCATAACAGGTGGGATATATTCCAATGCCATACCATTCGAAGAGAATCTGTTCTTCTGGAATAAATTTGCCCAAACCTTAGGGGCATCCTTAACCTCCTTGGTTGGATCTGACTCTACTATTTGTTTAGGACTCTGCATGGGAACATTTGGTACACCCAGACATGGGGATGATACCATATGTTCATCTTGTTTAGTACTCTTCTCCGATTGTGCCAATGCAACATCATTTGATGGTACAGTACTTAATGTAACAGTACCCTCCTCCATTTGTACCAATGAAACAGTGTTTGCTGAAATAGTTGTCAATGTAGCATTATTCAATGGACTAGCAGCATACTTTGAGCTGTTATCACCCTTTCCAGTTGAAGAAGTTATGGAATCTCCAGCTACCTTCAGATCTGTAGTGGATTTAGCAGGGGAATTCACTATAGTTGAGGGGTTTGTGTTCGCATAGATTGGGACTAGAATTTTCTTTGGTCTACCTCTTCCTCGACCTCTTCCTCTTCCTCTTGCCATCGATCTCAGTGTATGTTCACTTACATGCACAGAGCAGACATGGAAGAAGACGGTTGCAAGGAAGATGAAGCAATTTCTAGAGAGAAGTTAGAGCTTCTCTCTCTTCTCAAAATGAACCCAAGAGAGAAGTTAGAGTTTGTTTTTGCTGTAAGGAAGAGTCGATTTTTTTTTTTTTTTTTTTTTTTTCCTTTAGTTTACCAACATTTTTAAACATCTCTAATTATAATTATTAGGACATTTTTAGTCTCTGAATATGTCAAAGTCTGTATTAAAATGTACAAGGAATTGATGCCCAATCTAAGACCAAAATATAATCACACTGTTTGGATTATTGTTCCACGTTATTTTATAATATATTATATTTGTATTGTATCATATTGTATTGTATCCTTTTATAAATATAATGTTTGAATAGAATGTATTATTTGTTGTTAAATAATATTTTGTTGTTTTGTTTGACTGTATCGTACTGTACTATAACTGATAAATTTACTAAAATATCCTCAATTGTTTAAATATTAAAACTATAAAAAAATTATGCATAAAAATAATTTTTTAAAATTAAACAAAAGGAGGCAAAATATCTTAAGAAAACAGAAAAAAGGAGCGAGATAGAATAAGTTAAAACAAAGGAGCACAACTAATTAAAATTGAGGTCAAAGAAATTAGGAGAAAAAATAAAAGAGAAGGTGGCAAAACACCTTTAACGTTGGCGACAGAAGTTTTGGAAAAAAAATAAAGTAAGTAGATTATAGGTTTGAGATTTAGAGTTAAAATAAAAAAAAAGGTAAAGGTTAAAATAGAATTATAGAGTAATAAGTTAGTGCTTAATTGGAAAGAAAAATAGAAAATAATCTCACCATATTAAATCGGTTGTTTCAAAAAAAAGAACTTTTTATTGTTCCGAAACAATAAATTTAACAATATAATACAACTAATTTTAATGAAACAATCAAAACAAATAATTATTTAAAAATAACAATATAGTACGATACATTGGAAACAACAAGGGGCGGATCTATGTATAAAGAATGGGTGATAGGTCACCCGCAAAGGAGATTGTGCAATAGAATATATATAGATGCATGTATAAACGGAATGGAATGTGGTGAAATAATTTAAGTGAGACCCCCATTAACAGGATTACATAAGGTGCCACTGGCAGTGCACTCTTATTCCACCCAACAGGTGTGAGTCGGAACCCAGAGTAGCACACTTTTGATAGAAGTTCTGATTGGTGCATTTAACACAAGGGTTTTGATACAGTTACTTATAAAAATAAAATTATTTATTTTTTACTCATAAATTAATTATATTTCCTATCCATAATAGATTTTACGGAAAATTTTTTCTTTATTCTTTTTTTATTTATTTCTATGCTTCTTTTTTTCTTTTTTCTTTCCTTTTGCTTTTCTTCTTTTCTCGTTTTCTTCTTATTTTTTTCTTTTTTCCTATTCTAATTTCATTTTACGTTTTTTTATATTCTTTTTCTCTTCATAATCTAATTTCATTTATTATTTTTACTTTTTTTTGTTATTTTTTTATATTATTACTAAGAAAAAATTAAATTGTGTACCAATTAAATGTAGCTACTACAACCAAAAAAATATTAATTAACATTTGATATCAGTATAGTATATAATTATACCAACATCGTATACAATTGTACACAAAGAGTTAAAAAAAATTTAGTTCAATTATTAAGCTGAAATAATATCAGTTGTCAATGAAAATTTCAAAAAATTCTAAAAGGATCTATTTGTAAGAGTATACCGTTACATTATATAACATACTATAATATTTTTTTATTTTTTTTTGTATTTTCAATTTGCCTCTCACTCTAGGTAAAAGCTTAAAGAAAATTAAAAGGGAAAAAGCAAGTGAATTTACGGGTAGTAAGTATACTATTATGGTATATATACTATTAGTACATAGTGTTATAGTATATTGCATATTATTACAATATACTATAACAATATATTGTGCATTATAATAGTACACTGTTGCAGTATAATTATATACTCCTGTAATATATTGTATACTGTAGCGGTATATTATTAGGTAACAGTGTTCTTCTTCGATTATTACAATATACCGTTATAGTATATTGTAAATTATCATAGTATAATGTTGCATTATAGCTATATACTCCTACAACATATTGTATGCTGTAGCGGTATACTGTAGCTGTGTTCTTCTTCAATTTTTAACTGAAAGCTTCAATCTCAATCACCTCAAATCAGCTCCAAATGCTATCAAGTTTCAGTATGAACTTTCAGAAGATACTATAAGCAATACTTAACGGCACCCACTTTGAATCAAACAAGAAATCTTCAAAAATAAAATTGAACTTAAACCCCAATAATAATGGATATTCAAATACGATATTGGTGGATTTCAAGTTCCATGAGGAATATCATCATTTTGGAGGCATTCATGTATGAAAGCTAAGGCCTTAGCTAAAGTGGCCGCAATTTCTAATTTGCTTATTGCCCATTCGAAAATTTGGTTGCAATTAAATCCTGAAATGGACAGTTATATGTAGTAACTTCACCTTTCCATATTCATTTTTTATATATGATGTACAAACTTGTTACCAAATTATTTTTTGTATAGGAAAAAAACAGATAGGTATAAAGTAATGAAGGTAAAATGAGGAAGAAGAAGAAAAAGAAAGGCGGGTAAATAGTTTGAAAAACATAGATAGAAGTAATAAATAGTTTGAGTTTAGACATAAAAGGGTAAATAGTTTAGAATTAATTAGTATAAAGTGAAATTTTCTAACGTTTACTCCCTTTTTTTTCTTTCTCTTTCCTTAATTGATATTTTTTATTTATTAGTAGTTCCTATTGACTTTTTTCTTTGTTTATTACTAGTTTATTTTAAAATTTCTTTTATAAAAATCTTTTTCTTAAAAAATCTATTTTTTCTTCGTAACCCCCAACCGCTCCCCCCTTCCTACTGTTGCACTTTCCCATCTCCTCCATGATTTATCAATAGATGAAAAAAGTAAATTTTTTCTCCAGCAGCACAATTCCTGTAAATTTATTTGCAGAAACCAAAAAAATAATAAAATTTCTTGAATAAATTATTGTTCTAAATCAAGGATGAAAATTTATATTATTGTCAGATTGCTTTTTAACTAGGATAATTGTATATAATATTGAGTGAGTTAATTTTTATAAAAAATAGTAAATTTTGAAAAATATATGTAAACTTGCATCTGTTTTAATGTTTGGAGTGCTTATTTGAATAAGTTTTGTCTTGAGTATCTAAATTAAATTGATAACAACCTTTTTTTTCTTATACAAAATGCATAATCCATAATAATTATGTAATATATTTGCTCAATCGATTTGTCTATATTAACTTCAAAGAAATAACCCGAACCGAATTCCAAATAGATCAAATCGATTAACTTTATGTTAAAAATTTTGTGGCACTCGCAACCTCTAAATTTTTGATCCGCCTTTGGAAACACCATCCAAACAAGTTGTATTAATATTTTGAAACCAAATTTTGATATATATCAATAACTTTATGTAAAAAGATCGTATTGATAACTTAAATACAAATTTTATATAACGATTCATATATTATACAACTATTTTTTAAACTTTTATACAACATTCAGATACATATATGGTATGTCATGTGTTCTTCTTCTTGTTCGAGTTTCAATCTGAAATTCAACCAAAATCAAGTCTAATCTTTAACAAAGAACCTTTAAAATTGATATATAAACTCCAAATAATATTTCCAATTATTTGCTTAACACCCAATTCAAACAAATTTTGAAAACCCAAATTCGAATTCAAAGCTTTTAATGGGTGTTAATTGCGGAGAGTCAAATACCATCAAAATTTATTGATTGAGAACACTAATTGTGTAACATGAAAGAAAATTTCTAAGTTAAAACTCTATAGTAAAACGATTGAAACCATTGATGAATTCCATTAAAAATATACTCAACTTGAAAGGCTAAAAAATAGAGGACATCAAAGAAAGAAAAATTAGGGAAAGAATAGAAAAAGAGAGATTAAGAGACACAGAGATGGAGAGAGAGAGATGGAGCATGAGGGAGAGAAAGAGAGCATGGGGGAGGGAGAATAAGGATGTGAAATAATTGATTCTTTATTTAATTCATAATATAAAGGGATATTCATATAATTCCTAAAGTGTATATAATTGATAAATTATACAACTATATAATTGCAATAAAATTTCAAATAGTACGTAGGAAAGTAAAAATTTCTTAAGTTAATGAGATATTTACATTAAAAGTCATTTGGATTCATTATTTACTTTTTTTCAATCACTATACATAAATTATATATAATTTCATACTTGTTATGAAATAATGTAAAAGACAAGAACAATAACTCAAGAACAAGAGCAAATAGAGAGAGAATAGGGAGAGAGAGAAGTATTCTTATTAATACTTGGGGGTGATTTACAATGGGGTAAGACCCCTCTATTTATAGGAAGAGGAATGACTTAGCTTCAAGCTAAAACTCTTAGACATTCACTCTAAATAGACTTCTATTTTATAACACTCCCCCTTGAATGTCTATTCAATAATGTGCCTCATAAAACCTTAAAACCAAAACCCATTGGGAAAAATTAAAGAAAGGAAAAAGAGTACACATGTTTGAATATGCGCCTATTGGTTGCCTCGTTAAAAACCTTGCAAGGAAAACCCAGTAGGACAAAACCTTGTAAGGGAAAAAGAGTGCAACGCGCATTAACTCCCCCTAATGAGTACATCAATTTATATCCTTGAGCATTTGCATTCCAATCTTGTGCATCATCTTCAAAACGATCTTTGGTAGACGTTTGACAAATCAACCATATTGACTTGAATAAATATTCCGCACCTTGAAATCATCATTCTTGATAGATATGAACATCTTCATATAATGTCGTGGAATAACACTTCAATATCTCCATAGATGCATTCTCAATGCCATCATGCTTATAGTTATAGCAAGATACATATGCACACAAATTGTACTAAGGATGTGGTACTTCAAGACCAAGAATTGCATATGCTTCAAGCAACTTAAATATTTCAAGTTAAGTCATATAAGCCATATAATAGACTTATGCATATCAAGTTTTCCATGTCATGCTAGACAAATAAGATATCGAAAACTGACTATACATACCTTTGACTTTATACTTTCAAGCATTTGAACTATGAGTTCAAAACTACATGTCTTTCATATGGAATCAATTCTTCTTGAATTGTATCTCTTCCATTTAGTTACTTTCTTTGGGTCAGCAAATGCGTATAGCATGCTTTGCAATATGTTGCAATTGAATTATCCCTTTTATGAACTTCAGGTTCATATCATGATATTCGGGGATATACATATACAAATGATAACTCATCCCATGTAACCTTTTCTCAAGTGTTTATCATGTCTCCCCCTCATGTTAGTAAAGCTAACTTGTTTCCTCAACTTTGGGAAATCATCTTTGTGCATTATCATGTCAATATACACAGCACATTAATAATAAGATGAAATTATTTGGTTCCTGACCTTGAACCACTTGTGAGGGGAGAATATACTCTCGTATACAACGTATATCAAACTGATATATATATAACTTTGTTCTAATAAGAAACAGTTTAGCTATTAAGTGGAAGCACTCAATAATTATCTTGCTAAACCAACTTTGATATAAACCAACTTATCAAGATGAACTATCTTGAGTAGAAAATCTGGAAATTATGCTCGAAGTTAGATTACTGAGCAATTTACCTCGCAAGCACCGGCCAGGCTGCGGGTCAATAAAAATTGCGCATGTAACCATATCATAGATGCATCATATGTGGTATACATGGCAGGTGAATGGGCCCATATTCACCTTTGATATTTCCAGAATTTATGGGCTTCAACCCGAACTCTTTAGTTGGTCAGTTCATAAATGAGAACAAGTGATACAAGAGAATTCGTAAAGAACTTTCTAGTTCTTTAATATTCACCTATGTGAATTTGCACATCATACTTAAAATGAGATGGCTAACACGAATGCCAACTGAATAAATTATCAATATTGGTAAACTTCAAATTTACACCATGACATGTGCACTTAATAAACTTCAGGTTTATTATGACATGGGTTTTTATACCAATAGATATCCACTTTATTGTGGCATTCTTTCTTTTGTGTAGTACAAACTGGAGAACAAAGCGGGTAGCTTTTCATATGCAAATTACCCCGCTACAAGTTGTAGTAATAGGAGATATCAAAGCCTTCCTTTATTTATAGTCTCAATATAATCAATCGCTTTCGCGTGTACTTTGGAAACTGAATAAGTTTCTTTGAGACTTACTACAGCACAATAATCAAATGTTGTCACATTCACTTCGAGGATATGTGATTTTGTTATCCTTTTCAAATCTATAAATGCGTCAGGCATTTGATTTGCTATTCTTTGCAAATGGATAATCTTTTGTGCCTCTTTCACAAATAGAGGTATGTGGATCAAGATGAGATAATGATGCATTTTTCCACAAAATTTCCCGTTTGGTTTCACCAACTTCTCCCCCTAATTTTGGGAAAAGTGTCTCATCAAATTGACAGTCTGCAAATCGTGCAGTGAACAAATCTCTTGTCAATGTTTCGAGGTAGCGAATAATGGAGGGCAATTCAACCTCAACATATATTCCTAACCTTTTTTTTGCAGACCCATTTTGGTGCGGGATGGCGGTGCTAAAGGCACATATACTGCGCATCCAAAAATTCTTAAATGGGATATATTGGGTCCATGACCCAAAACCAATTGCAACGGGGAATATTTGTGTCAATTCGTCAGTCAGAGACGAACTAGCATTGCTGTATGCAAAATGGCGTGACCCCAAACCAAAGTGGGCAGCCGACAAACTAAAATGCTGCATGCAAACCCAAACCAAAGTGGGCAGCCGACGAACTAGCATTGCTGCATGCAAAATGGCGTGAACCCAAACCGAAATGGGCAGCCTCGTTTTCATGAAGAATTCAAGATTATTCTCATCTATTGTCTCAATATGATATCCATTTTGAATGATATCTTTAAAACTCAACAAGTTCCTCTTAGACTTGGAGGAGAATATTGCATTCTCTAAGATAAACGTCATGCCTTTGGGCAGAGTTACAGTTGCTCTTCCGGAGCCTTCAATCAATTTACTACTTCCAGAGATTGTAGTAACGTTTGCCTTACACATATTTAGTTGAGAGAAATACTTCCTTTCTTTGAGTATTGTATGTGTAGTACATGAATCAACTAGGCAAATACTTTTACAGTTGGATGTTGATCCAAGTTCGCTTTGTGAGATATCCATATTTGCTACCCATAGTTTGACATACAAAAGAGATATAAGAATAAACAAGTTCAATTCTTTTGTGTCACATAATATTTTCAAAATCTGCTGCTAACAGTTGACTAACAAAATCAGATATGTTATCCATTACTTTGCAGTTTTGAAAATTTCAGCGTTTTTCATAAGATAATCGATTATTAAACACACACAATCGATTGTTTGAACATAGACAATCGATTGTTAAACACACACAATCGATTATTTGTTATTTTTGAAAAACTTCAGATCACTGTCTTAAGACAATCGATTGTTATGCATTGACAATCGATTGTTGGCTATTTTTGAAAAATTCCAGACCTCACTGTTTCAAGACAATCGATTGTTATGCATGGACAGTCGATTGTTGGCTATTTTTGAAAATTTCCAGAACACACTGTTTCAAGACAATCGATTGTTAGCCAAAGACAATCGATTGTGGATGATTTTTGAAAAATTCCAGATTACACTGTCTTAAGACAATCGATTGTTAGTCAACGACAATCGATTGTTGATCAATTGTTTTTCAACTTTAATGCGAAAATAGTTGATAATCGACTAGTTTTTCAGGCTAGTCGATTACCCCTACTGGAAAATAAAAATTTTATTGATATTTGAGCATATTGAAGATATTCTAAAGAACTACTGCTAACATTGCATCATGAACTAACTAATACGAGCTAATACTAATGACTATTAGTTTATTCACTAACTAATACAAATAAGTAGAACAAAATCAAATAACTCCATCTTCTTTCATCACGGACCCATCGCCGATTAGGTGGTCTATTTTCCCCTCGGGTTGCTCAAAGAAGTCTGCCACATCCAGGTGGGTGATGTCCTCATTGTCGTCATAGACAAAATTTGTTTCAGGGCCTTTTCTCTTTCGAGATGCTTGATAAAGGTCAAGCAAGTGTCTTGGTATACGGCAAGTCTTTGACCAGTGCCCTTTCCCACCGCAACGATAACATATCGTTTCTGAACCATTTTCCTTAGGATCTTCATGACCCCGTTTCTGCTTTCGGTGGTTATCTCTCTTCGGGGGGTGACGGACTTCTTTGGAATTTCTTCCTTGTCTACGTCCCTGGCTATGACCCCGTTTAGGACCATGACCATGGTCCTTTTCATGTTTGGCATAATGAGAGTGCACCTTATCTGCTTCAGGCAGTGGTGTAGACCCAGTGGGTCGATTTTCATGATTTCTCATGAGCAGGTCATTATTCGCTCAGCCACTAGTAGAAGAGAAATCAGTTCAGAGTACTTTGTAAAGCCTTTCTCTCTGTACTGTTGTTGCAGTACTATATTGGAGGCATGAAACGTTGTAAACGTTTTCTCAAGCATATCATAATCGGAGATATTATCCCCGCATAGCTTCAATTTAGAAGTAATTCTGAACATAGCAGAATTATATTCAGAAACGGACTTAAAGTCCTGGAGCCTTAGATGAGCCCAATCATATCGTGCTTGTGGCAGAGTGACCAACTTCAGGTTGTCATATCTCTCCTTTAAGCCGTTCCACAAGACGAGTGGATCCTTGACGGTGAGATATTCAATCTTCAAACCTTCATCAAGGTGATGGCGCAAGAAAATCAAGGCCTTCGCACATTCTTGGGTGGATGCTTTTTCTCTATCTTTGATGGTGTCTCCGACACCCATAGCATCTAAGTGGATTTCAGCATCCAACACCCATGTCATATAGTTCTTGCCCGAAATTTCAAGGGCAACGAACTTTCTTTTCGTAATGTCAGACATAATCGAAAATTAAATTAGGAAAAGGGAAATACCTTAGATTTCTCGAGAATGGTTCTTGAGATGGTAGAGTCTCGTGCTGATAACGTGTTATGAAATAATGTAAAAGACAAGAACAATAACTCAAGAACAAGAGCAAATAGAGAGAAAATAGGGAGAGAGAGAAGTATTCTTATTAATACTTGGGGTGATTTACAATGGGGTAAGACCCCTCTATTTATAGGAAGAGGAATGACTTAGCTTCAAGCTAAAACTCTTAGACATTCACTCTAAATAGACTTCTATTTTATAACAATACTCAAATTATACATCAGTAGACTATTTTTGTTATAGCGGTTGGTCATTAAGGTTAAGAAGTTTAGCCATTCATAGTAACAATACTATCTGTATTAACCGATTCGTAAAATGCTGCTAATATTCACCAATTGACTATTTGTATGCTTCTTCCCCTCTTTAGTCTACCTTCCCCTCCCTCTTTCTTCCTTAGTAGCTAATAGCAGAAAAAGAACAAAACCAATTATTTAATACTCACCATGACAGCCTTTCCTCCCAGTACTTGGGCTAAAAACTTGTTAAGGGGTCCGAAAATTATGTCACTTTCTTTTTTGTTAATTCACACTTTTCGATCGCTGTTGCAATATCGAGCTTATCAAAAGCTGAAAAAGAAAATACTCACACACCGAGATCTTTGCTTTTTAAATTGTTGTGCTCTATATATCGTTCTAAGTAGCAGGACACCCACATCAAATGACCCTCATAAGAATCAATTAAATTACATTCAAAATCGGGTTTGCCCTTTTATATGACTAATCGAAACCAGAACATGAGGGACCAAGGTTCAGTCTCGAGTTATATCGAACCATGATGCAAAGTTAGGTTGCGGAGCTCGTGGCCCTGAGACCGATCGAGATCAAGATCGATCAAGATCGAGACTGAACAAGATAGAGATTGAGGGAAGCTTACTGAGTCAAATAATAGAAAGCCGAATATCCGTAATCAGGCGAAGATCATAGCATGAATCCTGGCACGTATCAAGAAGAGGCCGATTAATTTGCCAATCATGAGATTTCTTACCTCATATATACTTGTATCTAGAGTAGGACTCCCCTACTATATAAAGGGTTGTTTGATTATTTATAAAGATCATCATATTCGTGCAATACAAAGCAATATACTGTCATTTTCTAGCTTTCATTAGCTTGTTATTCTGTTCATAAGCCAGTTGTAACATATTTGGTTCAAAGGTGACAAACTCGATGACCAAGACTATTCAATTTGTGTGGTTTGCATTTATGATTTCATAGTCAATATCAATAATAATTTATTCTTCTTCATTTTTTCCAAGTTATATTACGTGTCCGCAAAACCGCGTATAAATTCAATTCTTATCCAATTTTAGGGTAAATAGTTTGGTGCTGACCTCAGGGATAAGGATAATGGTGATCATTCGGTACAAACTTTTGTGGCACACACTATTTTACACTTCTTCTTTGAAGTGTCTTTGATTACATGACTAAAAAATATCGAACTCTCAGTAAGCACCCCAACATATTGACAACGACGTTGGCCACCACGACAAAAATGATAACATAGCACCAGGGAATGATGTACCACCGGTTGGTCTCTATGGAATCCTAGTTGTAGACTCAATCAACGTCAGTTCACATATACCCATCAATGGAAATTTGGTCATCAATCCCAAAAGTAGCATCCGCGGGGATGCCCGATCAGCTACTCAGAGCGCACGTGGTAGTGAAGATGGTAGGATCAGCCTACAGGTGATCTTCAAAATGTTGTAGGCTCAACAGATAGAAATAGCCCAGCTCCAAAACCAGAACCAAACATCGAATAGGGTCAAACTCGAGCCATCCCTAGAAATCATACATAAGGTCTAATTGGTTTCGAGGAAATCGAACAAGAAGAAATCGGAGACCAATCCTGCTATTATGAAGATTCTCGAAGAATTGACAAAGCAAATCGAGACAGGGGAAAAGAAGATCGAGTAAAACGATAAGAAGGGGGAAACCTATAACTCCAGGGTCAACCAAATTCTGGGGTACCATCAATATTGAAAGGACTGGATTCCAAAAAGTTTGTTCAAAAACCTTTTCCCCTGAGTATGGCTCTGAAGCCAATCCCCAAGAAGTTCCGCATGCCCGATATTCCTAAGTATAATAGGACGACAGATCCAAACAAATATGTCAACTCCTACATGTGTGCTATCAAAGGGAAAGACTTAGAAGATGACGATATTGAATCCATCGTAATGAAGAAATTCGAGGATACCCTATTGAAGGGTGCTATGATATGGTACTATAATTTACCGCCTAATTCTATTGACTTATTTGTTATGCTTGCAGATTCTTTCGTAATGGCACACACTAGGGCCATCAAGGTCGAAACCAGGAAGTTAGACCTTTTCAAGGTAAGCCAGAAGGACAACGAGATGCTTAGAGAATTCGTGTCTCGATTCCAAATGGAACGGATGGACTTGTCATCGGTCGCCGATGATTGGGCAGTTCAATCTTTCACTCAAGATCTTAACGTTTGAAGTTTAGTGGCTTCACGTAGTTGATGCAGAATTTGATCGAATACCCAGTTGTCACTTGGGACAATGTGCACAATCGGTATCAGTCAAAGATCAGGGCCAAGGACGATCAACTGGGGGCTCCTTCTAGGTCCTTTTGTCCTATCAAACCCTTTGATAGAATCAAGAGGGTTATTGATCGAGAACTAAGGTCGAATTGAGATCGTATCAACCATATAATGGAGATTGTAAGAACAACGGATCTGGACAAATTTCTTCACGAAATGAAAGAATAAATTATCGAGGTTCAAGCTCATATGGACTCATGAACAAGAACGGATTTGATAGATCTATGGGTACCAAAGAGGCACCACTATTGTCAAAGTATAACTTTAATGTTGATGTGGTTTCCATCGTATCAGCTGTCAGACGCATTAAAGAAATCATGTGGCCTCGACCTTTGCAAATTGATCCAACACAAAGGGATCCTAATCAAATAAGCAAATACCATGGCACACATGGCCACTGGATAGAGGATTGTCGACAATTGAGGGAAGAAGTATCCTGGTTGTTCAACAACGGTCATCTTCGAGAATTTTAAGGTGATTGAGTTAAGACTCACTTCAAAACAAGGACTCTAACAAATAAAATTGTAACGACATGGCCGGTCCTTTTCGACAGTTATAAAATTGTTCCCCTATTTCCTACTTCTTCTGTGTTCTTCAGCTAAGTTATGATATACCGAGTTAAATGGTTCGGGTTCGGAGTGGTTTTGGAGTGAATTGAGACACATAGTCTCTTAATTGAAAGCTTAAGTTGAAAAAGTTGACCGAAAGTTGAATTATGTGAAAATGACCTCGAATTTGAATTTTGATGGTTCCATTAGCTCCTTTAGGTGATGTTGGACTTAGGAGTGTGTCCAGAATGTGATTTGGAGGTCCATGGTAAAATTAGGCTTGAATTGACAAAAAATTTTGGCGATTTTGGAAGGTATTGGAAATTCTAATATTGGGGCCGGATTAGATTTTTGGAAGTTGGAGTAGGTTAGTGGTGTCATTTTTGACTTGTGTGAAAAATTTGATGTCATTGGGACGTGGTTTGGTAGGTTTCGGCATTGTTTGTGGAGTTCAGAAGTTTAGAAGTTCTTAGGCTTGAATCCGGGAGTAATTTGGTATTTTGATGTTGTTTTGAGTGATTCGAAGGTTCGACTAAGTTTGTATGATGTTATGAGACGTGTTGGTATGTTTGGTTGAGGTCCCGAGGGACTCGGGTGAGTTTCGAGTAGTTAACGGATCAATTATGGACTTTGAGAGATAGTTGATCTGCTGGTTTTTAGCTATTGCTGGTTTTCTCTTATGCATTCGCGAGGCAGGTCTCGTGTTCACGAAGTGTATCTGGAGGTCAAGAAAGAAATGGTCTTCACATCGCGACGCGAGAGGAGTAATGCGTTGGCAAAGAAAATGAGAGGTGACTGGGAACCCTATTTATTTGGTCTACGCATTCGTGGTGGGTTGAGCTGGTAAAGCATCGCGTTCGCGAAGAGTAACTTTGAGAGGCAGTCAAAGTGGTCTATGCGAATGCGATGGGGCTGTCGCATTCGCAAAGAAGGAATCTGGGCGGTTCGGTATTAAATTTCAAAATCGATGGATTGAACCCATTTTTCATATCTTCAGCTAGAGACCACAGATTTGGGTAATTTTTAAGGTATTTTCAGGGAGTTGATTGGGGTAAGTGTTTCTCACTTGGTTTTGGTTAAATTCCATGATTATATCTTGATTTATATCATCTAAATTGTGATTTGGGGTGAAAATTTGGGGGGGGGGGGGAGGGGAAGAGTTCTTGAGATGGAATTTTGAGGTTTTGAAGGGGATTTTATCGTCGGATTCGAGTAAACTTGGTATGGTTAGACTCGTGATGAATGGGCTTTCTAGTTTTGTGACTTTTGTCAGATTTCAAGACGTGGGCCTAGGGGCCGGGTTTGAGTAGATTTCGGATTTTTGCTATAATTTGGTATTTTTCTTGTGGAATTGATTCCTTTAGCCTATATTGATCGTATCGTATTGCTTGTGGGTAGATTCAGGACATTTGGAGGCCGATTTGAGAGGCAAAGGCATCGTGGAGTAGGATTTTAGCTTGGTTTGAGGTAAGTAATGCTTCTAAACTTGGTTACGAGGGTTCGAATCCTCGAACGATGTGTTATGTGATTAGTATTAAGGTGACACACATGCCAAATGACGGGCATTGACCATGAGAATTGTGACTTGGGTGATTCTATAGAAACATTTAGTGACTCTATCCTGTTGATAACCATGTTTTCATCATGTGATAAAGTATTTGACCTGTAAATCATGCTAGATATCATGTTTAGGCTTCGTTCTGTTATTGTTTGTACCCTTAGCGGTCGTTTCTTATTGTCATCTCACTAGTTTTCATTTAATGTTCCATACTCAGTCATGATCATGCATTTTTTTTATCATATCCCAGTCTTAAATTATTAATTGATTAATCATATCATTATTCCGAGCTTTTGCATGACATTGTGAGCCCGTGGTGAGACTGGAGAGGTTGATGATTGAGTGAGGCCGAGAGCCTGGCTATGAGTGATAGTTATGGTATCGGGTTTCACTCTGTAGCAATTATATTAATGATTATGATAGCTCTTGTCCGAAGTCTGTAACACACCCCAGTGAGCATGGATGATATTATTGAGCAAAGTATTTCCCTGGATATGGATTTGTCCGAAGTATTTGATAGTTGGAGATGGATTCCTCCACAGGGTTTGATTGCCCTTTTTCCTCGGTACTGGGTGACTTATTATCAGTGTTTTATATATTCCGGGATGGATTTCCCTTGGTCGAATGTCCATATACAGTACCGAGTGGTTGAGCACTTGAGAGTGAAAATACATGGTGCATTTTCATACAGTTTGTGCGTTAGCATGTAGAGATAGTTGAGTCGTACAACTTACACTGTTCAGATTTGTATCACCTTTTACTGTTTGGACCTGTATATTTGACTTGAAAGCATGCCTACATTTTTGCACATTTATTTATGTTATGCTTGTTGAGGTTGAGTTTGTCACAACCTCTCAGTACAAATTTTGGACTTGTTACTTACTGAGTTTGTATACTCACATTACCCCGTACACCTCGTATGAAGATCTAGATGATATTGGTCATAGAGGTAGTAGTTGATCCAGGATCCACAGTTTGGAGATTATCGAGGTAGCTATATGGCACTCACAAGCCTTGACTTTCTTTCCTTATCTTTGTCTTACTTTCAGTTTATATCTTTAGACACAATAGTAGGTTGTATTTTCTGATCTAGACGATCATGTGCTCAGTGACACACTGGTTTTCGGCTGGATTGTATCACTTTTGGTTTTTCTTCTGTTTCGAACGATTTTTCTTTAATGTTAAATTCTACCGTTAATGTTTTCAAACTTATTGTTGTTACTATTGGATTGTCGAGTTGATGATGGCCTAGTTCCACGATAGGCGCCATCACGACGGTGGGACATTTTTGGGATGCCGCTAATAACCAACGAATGGCAGGTGCTTTTCCTTATGTGGATCCTATTTCAATGGGAACTTGATGAGTACATTTTGGGTCTACAAAAATGAACAAAAGACGAACCCTATCACGTCATCCATATGATCATCGGATGGGTAGATATTCCTCAAGGTCCGATGACGAAATGCACCAAAGTGTCAATCACAAGAGAAAAACGAACTTGGTATTACTTACTAGAAGGGACTCTATCTTTCAATGAAAATGACGCATAAGGAATCATGCAACCCCATAATGCGTCATTGTCATTGAAAGATAGAGACTCTTCGGGTAAGTTGTTTAATTTCTGCCCGATCGAAAGGTATACCTGGGAACAGGATTAACTCTCGAGCTCAGGAAAAAAAGTTGTTCAATTTCTTACAGCTTATATGGATTGTTTTTCTTGGTCCCATCTCGATATGATCGGGATCACACAGGAGATCACTACTAACAAACTGAGCTTAGAGCCAAGGTTCTGCCCAGTAAAACAGAAAAGGAAACCCAGTTCGAGATAAGGCATATCTTCGTTAAGGACGAGATAAGGCATATCTTCGTTAGCAAACGTAATAGTATTTCCTAAGAAAGGGAACAAATTGTGACGACCCGATCCGTCGTCACGTGAGTTACTGGCCCGTTATCCCTATTTTGTACTTCTTTATGCTTCATTATCAGTGTTGGGTGTGAACTAGTTGATTCGGATTGGTTTTAGGGGGAAATGAGACATTAGTCGCTGTAAGGAAGGTTTATTTTGTAAAATTCAACCGGACGTTGACTTATGCGTTAGGAGGCTCGAATGTGAATTTTGATGATTTGGTTAGTTTCGGAGGATGATTTGTGACTTAGGAGTGTGAGTGGAAGTTATTTTGGAGGTCCGGTGTAGAATTAGGCTTGAATTGGTGAAGTTAGTATTTTGGTGAATTCCGGTTGGTAGGTGAGATTTGATTCGAGGGTCGGAATGGAATTTCGAGGAGTTTTTGTAGCTTCGTTAGGTGATTTGGGATGTGTGTGTAAAATTTCAGGTCATTTGGAGGTGTTTTGGAAGTTTTAGAAGAACTTAGGCTTGAATCCGATGTAATTTGATGGTTTTGGTGTTGTTGTGGTGTTTTTATGATTGGAACAAGTTAGAATGATGTATTAGGATGGGTTGGAACTTTTGGTTGAGGTCCTGGAGGCCTCGGGTGAGTTCCGGATGGCTAAATGGAAAGTTTTAAACTTGGAAATGCAACAGCAGTTGCAGGCCTCACACATGCGAGAAAAGGGTTTGCATTTGCGATCTCACATTTGCGAAAAGGCTGGCTTGAGGCAAGGTTTGAATTTGTGATAATTTGATCGCAATTGCGACCTTGGCAAGGTGCTCATTTGCGAGAAATGTGTCGCATTTGAGACCTTTGCAGGGTCCACAATTGCGAGCCAGATGTCCCATTTGCGACCTTGGCAGGAGAAGCTCACCTTCGCAATTGCGAAGGTTCTGTCGCATTTGCGACGTTGGCATTTGTGAACCAGGTGTCGCAAATGCGACATCTGAGGGCTGTGTCTAGTTATTAAAAATTTGGAACTTAGCCCATTTACCTCACTTCCCACTTGGCTTTGGGCGATTTTTCAGAGCTTTTGTACGGAGATTGAAGAGGGTTTCTACTGCAATTGATTGGAGGTCAGTTCTATGAACTACAAACATGATTTAATTGTAGAATCAACCTAGAAATTCATGTAATCTTAGCAAAAAGGGGGAAGAACTAGGGCTTGAGTTTTGGTATTGCAAATTGGGATTTGAGGGATCATTTGGACTTTGATTTGGTGTTCTTTATATGCATAGACTCGTGACGAAATAACGAACCCGTTGGTATAAGAAATTCTGAGTTTCTAGAAGTGATCCCGGGACTCGGGTGTTTCTAATTTCGAGATTTTTGCTATTTTTCGATTGTTTTCGATTGGGTATTATTCCATTGGCATATCGTGACGTATTTATTGCGGTTTTGATCAGATTCGACACGTGAGGAGGTCAACTTGAAAGGCAAAGGCATAGCGAGCTTGGTCGGCTTGAGGTGAGTAATAGATATAAATGATGTCATGAGGGTTTGAAACCCCGTATTTGCATATCGTAGTGCTATAATGAGGTGACTTGCACGCCGGGTAGCGAGCGCGGGGTAGAGCACTATTGGGGATTGTGACTTGGTTCGTCGCGGTAGATGAATATACTGCGTATTTAACTGAAGTTCCTTATTATTATTGTAATTTGAGTTGATTGCTATACTTGAGCTTCGTGCCGATTGATTGAATCCTTCAGGGATTGCTATTACTGGTTTCTTACCATTTTGCGCATAATTGAACTCAGTCCTGGCATTTAATACTATTTTTTAAACTTAGCCATCTTTTCTCAAAACTTGAAACTTAAATAATATTTCTAATGAAGTTTGGGCAGGACATTTATATATTATTGTGCTCGAGGGGCTTATGTGATTTGGGACTGAGCATGGGATCGGGCTGCACACTGCAACAGTATTATATTGACATTGATATGAGGCCGAGGGCCTAGTTGATGCCACGAGATGGCTTATATTGCGGTTGGGCCGTAAAGGGCCCCTCTCGGAGTCTGCACACCCCCAGTAAGCGCCGTTGACGATAAATAAAGGGAGGGATGCACGTCGCAACGGGTACGAGAGAGTACCGGACTGCATTTCATATTTGCATGTCACCTACTTACTTATATGTTGTAGCATTTCCATAATTGTTGTTATTTTACTGACTTAATACTATTTGGTTCAGTTTGCTGTATTTATAGAATTACATTGTGCCTATTCAGGATTTCTTATTCTCAGCCTTTATTTATGTTTATTACTTACTGGGTTGGAGTACTCACATTACTCCCTGCACCTTGCGTGCAGATCCAGGTACATATGAGGCTGAGTGAGGATTTCTTTACCGAGCAGCTTATTCAGGAGCATCGAGGTAGCTTCATGATGTCTGCAACCCCGATCTTCCTTCTACCTTATTTGCTTTATTCCGCATTTTTAGAAAGATATATAGTAGATTGATACTCAGGTATTAAAGGCTCAGACGTGTGACATCAGATTCTTCGGGCTATGTAGTTGTTATTATTACTTGGGATTCCGCATGTTTTAGTTTTAATTTAGACTTCCAGTATTATGATGTAGTAAATTATCTGTGTTAATTAACTCAGGAACTGTATAAAATGGTTAAGATTGGTGAATTGGTCGGGCTTGCCTAGTAGTTTGTTGGGCGCCATCATGACGGGGGTTGGGGTCGTGACAAGTTGGTATCAGAGCCTAGGTTACTTGGTCTCGTGAGTCATGAGCCGGTTTAATAGAGTCTCATGGGTCGGTACGGAGATGCCTGTACTTATCCTCAGGAGGCTGCAAAACCTTTAGGAAAACTTCACATTCTTGAAATTATTGTCGTGCGGCTTTGTTGAACTGAGAAATAAACTTCTAATATTCTATTCTCTCACAGATGGTGAGGACACGAGCTACCGGACGTGGCAGACGACCACCAGTACCACCTACTGAGGCTACCATAGGCCGTGGACGCAGTCGTGGTATTGGCAAAGGCAGAGCAGCTGGGGCAGCGCCTGCTGATCCACCAGTTGCCCCAGCTCAGGATTAGGCTCCAGCTGCAGTCACACCAGCAACACATGTTCAGGCACAAGTCGTACCTATCGTGATTCCTGGTCTTTAGGAGACCTTGGCACGAATATTATCAGTCAACACTGGCTGACTCAGGCAGTTTCAGTTACCACAGTAGCAGCAACTACTTCACAGGCCAGGCGAGGCAATCAGACCCCTGCTGCTCGCACACCTGAGCAGGTGGTGTAGGTACTACAGACACCAGAGGCACCTCCATCTCAGTAGGTTGCACCTGTTCAGGGCTTCGTGGTTCCAACTATGCCAGACGATGAGCAACATCGTCTCGAGAGGTTTGGTAGGCTCCAGCCTCATACATATAGTTGTGCTGAGGGCGAGGTGCCCAAGGTTTTCTTGACAGGTGTCAGCATATGCTCCAGACAGTAGGGATACTTGAATCGAGTGGTGTGGCATTTACTACCTTTCACTTTACCAGGGTTGCTCTTACTTGATGGGAGGACTTTGAGAGGCATGGGCCTGTCGGTGCAACGCTCCTTTCTTGGAAGTAGTTCTCTGCTCTTTTCTTGGAGAAGTATGTACCTCTGTCCCGCAGAGAGAAGCTGCATAGGCTTTTTGAGTGGTTGACGAAGGGGAATATGACAGTGATTCAGTACGAGATAAGGTTTTCACAGTTGGCCCGTCATGCTATTTGGATGGTTCCGTCAGATTGTGAGAGGATCAGGAGGTTTATGGATGGCTTTAACTACTATCTCTGTATTTTGTTGACTAGAGAGAGAGTATTGGGTGCTACGCTTGAGGAGGTTGTGGATATTGCTCGTGAGATCGAGTCAGTTCGTCGAAGAGAGTGAGAGGAGATGGAGGCCAAGAGGCCTCGTGGATCGAGCAGTTACAGTGGTGCTCCTTCGAGAGGCCAGTTCCAGTATGGTAGAGGTCGTTCTTTCAGGCCTGCTCAGTCGGCTCATGCAGAGTATCGTGGGGCATCTTCAAGCTATGGTCATCATGGGTCCCAACAGGGCCAGTCTTCACTCCGCGCCCTCCCTGCTAAAAGTTCATCTCATGCCCCATCAGCTCAGGGTTCTTCTGTGCCTAGTGCATCTGTTAATCACTCCGGTACGAGAGGTTCCCTTCAGTCCCCACTCCAGCATTGGGTATCTGTTATGAGCACGGAGAGTTTGGTCACTTGAGGAGGCAGTGACCTCGACTTCCTGGTAGATAGCATAAGCAGAAGGGTGAGCCCTCGACTTCTGCTCCAGTTACTTCACCTCCCGCCCAGCTAGCTAAGGGTGGAGATCAGGCAGCCATGGGTCGCCCCAGAGGTGGAGACCAATCAGGCGGTGGCCAGGATCTTTTCTGTGCTATGCTGGGCAGGACAGATGCTAGTGCTTCAAACGCTATCATTACAGGTATTGTTTCAGCCTGCTATAGAGATGGCTCAGTATTATTTGATCCCGGTTCCACCTATTCATATGTGTCTTCATATTTTTCCCGTTATTTGAGTATGTCCCAAGAGTCCCTATCTTTACCTGTTCATCTGTCTACCCCGGAGGGCGATACTGTTATTATGGACCATGTGTATCGGTCATTTCTTGTGATTATTGGGGGTCTGGAGACCCGAGTTGATTTGTTGCTATTGAGCATGGTGGACTTCGACGTTATTCTGGGCATGGATTGGTTATCTCTGTGTCATGCTATTCTAGACTTTCATGCTAAAACAGTCACTTTGGCTACTCTGGGTATACCGCGGATCAAGTGGCGTGGTGTGACTGATGATGTCCATAGTAGAGTTATTTCTTTTTTGAAGGCCCAATGTATGGTTAGGAAGGGTTGTCATTCCTATTTGGCGTTTGTGAGGGATGATGGAGCTGAGACTCCTAGCATTGATTAGTTTCCAGTTGTGAGGGATTTTCCTGATGTGTTTCCTGCAGACCTGTCAGGTATGCCATCAGGCAGGGACATTGATTTTGGTATTGAACTTGTGCTGGGCACTCAACCCATCTCTATTCCTCCATATAGTATGGCACCAACAGAGTTGAAAGAATTGAAGGAGCATCTTTAGGAACTCCCAGATAAGGGGTTCATTCGGCCGAGTGTGTCACCTTGGGGTGCGCCAGTTTTGTTTGTAAAGAAGAAAGATGGCACAATGAGAATGTGCATCGATTATAGGCAATTGAACAAAGTAACAGTGAAGAACAGGTATCCCCTACCTCGCATTGACGATTTATTTGACCAACTTCAGGGAGTAAGGGTGTTCTCCAAGATTGATCTTTGTTCGGGTTATCACCAGTTAAAGATCAGGGATTCAGATATTCATAAGACTACTTTCAGGACTAGATATACCCATTATAAGTTTCTTATTACGTCTTTGGGGCTGACAAATGCCCCAATATCATTCATGCATCTGATAAATAGTGTGTTTCGGCCTTATCTGGATTTATTTGTCATCGTGTTCATTGATGATATTCTGGTATACTCGTGTATTCAGGAGGAGCACGCGCAATATTTGCGAGTTATATTGCAGAGATTGAGGGAGGAGAAACTTTATGCAAAGTTCTCCAAGTGTGAGTTTTGGCTCAGCTCAGTGGCTTTCTTGGGACATATGGTGTCTGGTGAGGGGATTCAGGTTGACCCACAGAAGATAGAGGCAGTGCAGAGTTGTCCCAGACCGTCCTCAGCCACAGAGATTTGTAGTTTCCTTGGGTTGGCAGAATATTATCGCCGATTTTTTCAGAGCTTTTCCTATTGCATTGCCCTTGACCGGTTGACTCAGAAGGGTGTTCCATTTGTGTGGTCAGACGAGTGTGAATAGAGCTTTCATAAGCTCAAGGCAGCTTTGACCATAGCTCCAGTATTGGTTTTACCGTCAGCTTTAGGTTCTTATACAGTATATTGTGATGCTTCCAGAGTTGGGATAGGTTGTCTATTGATGCAGGAGGGTAGAGTTATTGCTTATGCTTCCCGTCAGTTTAAGCACCATGAGCAGAACTACCCTATTCATGATTTAGAGTTAGCTGCTATAGTTCATGCCTTGAAGATTTGGAAGCACTACCTATATGGCGTATCTTGTGAGGTATTCACCGATCATTGCAATTTTCAGCATCTTTTCAAGCAAAAGGACCTTAATTTGAGGTAGTGGACATTGCTAGAGTTATTGAAGAATTATGATATTACTATTTTGTATCACCCGGGGAAGGCCAATATAGTGACCGATGCTTTGATCCGAAAGGCGGTAAGTATGGGGAGCTTGGCATACATTCCAGTTGAGGAGAGGCCATTTGCAGTTGATGTTCAGGCCTTGGCCAATGGATTTGTGAGACTAGATGTTTCAGAGCCTAGTCAAGTGTTGGCTTGTGTGGTTTCTCGGTCTTCTTTGTATGACCGCATCAGAGAGTTTCAGTATGAGGATCCGCATCTGCTTGTCCTTAAGGATAGGGTTCAGCATGATGATGCTAGGGATGTGACCATTAGAGATGATGGTGTGTTAAAGATGCAGGGCCGGATCTGTGTGCCCAATGTGGATGGGCTTTGGGAGTTAATATGGGAGGAGGCCCTTAGTTCGCGGCATTCCATCCATCCGAGTGCCACGAAGATGTATCAGGATCTTAGACAACACTATTGGTGGTGGAGGATAAAGAGAGATATTGTGGAGTATGTAGCTCGATGTCTTAATTGTCAGCAGGTGGAATATAAGCATCAAAGACCAGGTGGCTTGCATCAGCAGATGGTTATTCCTGAGTGGAAATAGGAGAGGATCACTATGAATTTTGTTACCAGACTCCCTCGGACCTTGAAGAAATTTGATGCCATTTGGGTGATTGTGGACAGGCTGACCAAATTCTCGCACTTCATTCCGATTTGTACTACTTATTCTTCAGACCGGCTGGTAGAGATTTATATTTGGGAGATTATTCGGTTGCATGGTGTCCCCATTTCTATCAAATTAGATTGGGGCACTTAGTTTACCTCTCAGTTTTGGCAGACAGTTCAGCGAGAGTTGGGTACTCAGAAATAGTTGAGCACAACCTTTCACCCTCAAACGGACAGATAGTCCAAGCGCACCATTCAGATATTAGAGGATATGCTACGCGCCTGTGTTATTGATTTTGGAGGGTCATGGGATCGGTTTCTACCGCTTGCAAAGTTTGTCTACAACAACAGCTATCAATCTAGTATTCAGATGGCACCGTATGAGGCCTTGTACGGGAGACGATGTAGATCTCTAGTTGGTTGGTTCAAGCCCAGTGAGGCTAGATTGTTGGGGACATATTTGGTTCAGGATGCATTGGAGAAGGTGAAGATGATTCAAGAGAGACTCCGTACAGCGCAGTCAAAGCAGAAGAGTTATGCAGACATGAATGTCCGAGATGTATCCTATATGATTGGTGAGAAGGTTTTGTTGAAGGTTTCTCCCATAAAGGTTGCCATGAGATTCAGAAAAAAAAGGAAAGTTGAGTCCGTGGTTTATTGGGCCTTTTGAGGTACTTAGAAAGATTCGGGAGGTAGCTTATGTGCTTGCCTTGCCACCCACCTTGTCGAGCGTGCATCCGAATTTCTATGTTTTTATGCTCCGGAAGTATATTAGGAGCCGTCCCATATTCTAGATTTCAGCACGGTGCAGTTGGAGGGTGATTTGACTTATGATATTGAGCCAGCAGCCATTTTGGATCGTCAAGTTTAGAAGTTGAGGTCAAAGGATGTTGCTGCGGTAAAGGTGCACTGGAGAGGTCGGCCAGTGGAGGAGTCTACTTGGGAGACCAAGTGGAAGATGCAGAGAAAATACCCTCACCTATTTGAGGCTTCAGGTATGTTTCTTGACTCGCTCGAGGACGAGCATTTGTTTAAGTCGGGGAGGATGTGATGACCCGACCCATCTTCACGTGAGTTACCGTCCTGTTTTCCCTATTTTATGCTTCTATATGCTCCATTATTAGTGTTGGGTGTGAACTAGTTTCTTTGGATTGGTTTTAGTGGGAAATGAGAGACTTAGTCGCTTTAAGGAAGTTTTCTTTTGGAAAAGTCAACCGGACGTTGACTTATGTGCTAGGAGGCTCGGATGTGAGTTTCGATGATTCGGTTAGCTTCGGGGGATGATTTGTGACTTAGGAGTGTGATCGGAAGTGTTTTTAGAGGTCCGGTGTAGAATTAGGCTTGAATTGGCGAAGTTAGTGTTTAGGCGAATTCTTGTTGGTGGGTGAGACTTTGATCCGAGGGTCAGAATGGAATCCCAAGGAGTTTTTGTAGCTTCATTAGGTATTTGGGATGTGCGTGCAAAATTTCATTTCATTCGGAGGTGTTTTGGTTGGGTTTTTGATCAAATGCGTGTTTCAGATGTTTTAGAAGAACTTATGCTTGAATCCGATATAATTTGGTGGTTTTGGTGTTGTTTGAGGTGTTATGATGATTGGAACAAGTTAGAATGATGTTTTAGGATGGGTTGGTACTTTTGGTTGAGGTCCTGGGGGCCTCGGGTGAGTTCCGGATGGCTAAACGGGAAGTTTTAAACTTGGAAATGCAGCAGCAGTTGTAGGCCTCGCAAATTTGAGAAAAGGGTTCACATTTGCGAGTGAGGCCTAGCATTTGCGAAAAGGCTGGCCTAACGCATGGTTCGCATTTGTGATAGTTTGATCGCAATTGTGACCTTGGCAGGGTTCGCATTTGTGAGAAATGTGTCGCATTTGCGACCTTGGCAGGGTCCGCAATTGCGAGCCAGATGTCGCATTTGCGACCTTGGCAGGAGAGGCTCACCTTTGCAATTGTGAAGGTTCTGTTGCATTTGCGAACCAGGTGTCGCAAATGGAACATCTGAGGATTGTGTCCAGTTTTACAAAAATTCGAACTTAGCATGTTTCCCTCTCTTCCTACTTGGCTTTGGGCGATTTTTGAGAGATTTTGGACAGAGATTGAATAGGGTTTCTACTTGATTAGAGGTGAGTTCTATGAACTAAAAACATGATTTAATTGTAGAATCAACCTAGAAATTCATGTAAACTTAGCAAAAAGGGGGAAGAACCAGGGCTTGAGTTTTGGTATTGCAAATTGGGATTTGAGGGGCCATTTGGACTCCGATTTTGGTGTTCTTTACATGTTTAGACTCGTGACGAGATGAAGAACTTGTTGGTATAGGAATTTCTGAGTTTCGAGAAGTGATATCGGGGCTCGGGTTTTGCTATATTTCGAGATTTTTGCTATTTTTTGATCATTTTCGATTAGGTATTGTTCCATTGGCATATCGTGACGTATTTGTTGTGGTTTTTATCAGATTCGATGCGCGAGGAGGTCAACTTGAAAGGCAAAGGCATAGCAAGCTAGGATTTTGGCCGGGCTGAGGTGAGTAATAGATGTAAATGATAACCTGAGGGTTTGAAATACCGTATTTGCACATCGTAGTACTATAGTATGGTGACTTGCACGACGGGTAGCGAGCGTAGGGTAGAGCTCCATTGGGAATTGTGACGTGGTCCGTCCCGGTAGATGAATATACTGCGTATTTAACTAAAATTCCTTATCATTATTGTAGTTTGAGCTGATTTCTATATTTGAGCTTTATGCCAATTGATTGAATCCTTCAAGGATTGCTATTGATGGTTTCTTACCATTTTATGCATTATTGAACTCAGTCCTGGAATTTAATACTATTTTTCAAACTCATCTATCTTTTCTCAAAACTTGAAACTTAAATAATATTTCTAATGAAGTCTGGGCTGAACATTTATATATTATTGTGCTTGAGGGGCTTATGTGATTCGGGACTGAGCATGGAATCGGGCTTCGCGCCGCATCAGTATTATATTGACATTGATATGAGGCCGAGGGCCTAGTTGATGCCACGAGATGGCATATATTGCGCTTGGGCAATAAGGGGCCCCTTGTGGAGTATGCACACCCTCAATGAGCGCCGTTGATAAATAAAGTGAGCGGGCTGCACGCCACAGTGGGTATGAGAGAGTACCGGACTATGTGTTGCATTTCATATTTGCATGTCACCTACTTACTTATCTGTTGTAGCATTTCCATAATTGTTGTTATTGGTTTACTGATTTAATACTATTTGGTTCAGGTTGCTGTATTAAAAGAATTACTTTATCCCTATTCAGAATTTCTTATTCTCAGCCTTTATTTATGTTTATTGCTCACTGGGTCGGAGTACTCACATTACTCCCTGCACCTTGCGTGCAGATCCAGGTACATCTGAGGCTGAGTGAGGATTTCTTTGCCAAGCAGCTTATTCTGGAGCATCGAGGTAGCCGCATGACATCCACAGCCCTGATCTTCCTTCTACCGTATTTGCTTTATTTCCGCATTTCTTTATAGCGATATATAGTAGATTGATACTCAGGTATTAGAGGCTCAGACACGTGACACCGGCTTCTTGGCTATGTAGTTGTTTTTATTACTTGGGATTCCACATGTTTTAGTTTTATTTCAGACTTCCAGTATTATGATGTAGTAGATTATCTGTGTTATTAACTCAGAAACTGTATAAAATGGTTAAGATTGGTGAATTGGTTGGGCTTGCCTAGCTGTGTGCTGGGCGCCATCACGATCGGGGTTGGGGTCGTGACACAAACTAAGAATGTGTGTAGATTATAAAGATTTAAGTAAGGCATGCCCCAAAGATTCTTTTCCTTTGCGTAACATCGATCACATGATCGATGCCATGGGCGGCCACGAGATTCTCAGTTTTCTCGATGCCTATTTCGGGAACAACCAAATACGGATGAACCTGGGTGACCAAGATAAAAAATCTTTTATCACTAAGTATGGTACATACTGCTATACTATAATGCCATTTAGATTAAAAATTGCCAATGCCACTTACCAATAACTAGTAAACCAAATGTTCGAAGAACAAATAGGAAAACCATGAAACTTCGTATTGACGATATGTTAGTTAAGTCCCTGCGAGCTAAGGACTATTTAAAGCATTTGCAAGAAACCTTTAGTATATTGAAGAAATATAATAGCTGAATCCAGAAAAGTATGCGTTTGGGGGTGGGGTTCGGTAAATTTCTCGGATTCATGGTATCCAATCGAGGAATCGAGATCAACCCCGACAAGATTGAATCTATCGAGGATACCATGGTAGCAGATAATGTGAAGGTTGTACAAAGGTTAACTGGGCGCATTATAGCCCTGGGGCGATTCATCTCGAGAACGTCCGACAAAAACCCTTTTTCTCGTTGCTGAAAAAGAAAAATAATTTCACATGGACCCCAGAATATCAATGGGCCTTAGAAGAAACTAAATGATACTTATTGAGCCCGCCATTTCTTCACATGCCGAGAGCAGATGAACGACTATACTTGTATCTAGCGGTATCAGAAGTAGCAGTAAATGGAGTCCTAGAACGAGAAGAACAAGGTACGCAATTTCTAATTTATTATGTCAGTAGGATCTTAGGTGAGGCCGAAACTAGATACCTTCACCTAAAAACATTGCCCCTCGCCTTGTTAAGTGCCTCTAGGAAACTGAAGCCATATTTTCAATGTCATCCTATATGTTTTGTGATAACTTACCCTTTATAAAATACAGTTCATGAACCCAATCTATTAGGACGACTAGCCAAATGGGCCGTAGAAATCAGTGGGTACGATATCGAATATCAACCATGAACAACCATCAAATTTCAAATTTTGGTAGATTTTACGGCCGACTTCACGTTGTCCCTAATACCCGAAGTCGAAAGAGAGTTGTTGATAAACTCGGGAACATCTTCGGGAATCTAGACCCTCTTTAAGGACAGTGCCTCGAATGTAAAAGGGTCCGGACTTGGCATCGTACTGAAGCCACCCACATGCAATATAGTTAAACAATATATTAGAACTGTAAAATTGACTAAAATGAGGCAGAATATAAAGCGATGATTGCAGGACTCGAAATGGCCAAAGGCTTGGGAAAGGAGGTGATCGAAGCTAAGTGTGGCTCCCTGCTTGTGACGAACCAAGTTCACAGAAAGATGCCACAGAAGAATGAATGCAAAGATACCTAGAAAAATTATAGGTAGCATTACATCGGTTTAAAGAGTGGACTTTATAGCACATGTCTCATGATCAAAATAGTGAGGCTGATGCCATCGAGAACTTAGGATCATCGGTCAAAGACGTCGAGCTCAACTCGGGAGTTGTCATACAACTTATAAGGTAGGTAGTAGACAAAGGTTACGCTGAAATAAACTCCACAAGCTTGACTTGGGATTGGAGAATTAAATAAATAGAGTATTTGAACATAGGGAAACTTCCCTTAGATCCAAAGGAATCGAGGGCCATGCACAAAAAGATAATCGATTTAGTTTGTCCAAGGATGGAACCTTTCTAAGGAGAATATTGGATGGTCCTTTTAGACATATGTCTGGGACCGGGATATACCGAGTACATTTTGAAGAAAGTTCACGAAGGTATATGCGGGAACCATTCTGGCATCGAATCATTAGTTCGAAAGATAATCAGAGCCGGCTATTACTGGGTCAATATGGAAAAAGATGCAAAGGAGTTCGTGCAAAAATGTGATAAGTGCCAAAGACATGCTTCAATGATTCTTGAATTTGGGAAGCTAATGCATTCGATTTTATCATAGTGGCCATTCTTGAAGTGGGGATTGACATATTCGGCCCTCTTCTATCAACGCCAAGTAAGGCTCAATTTGTTTTGTTTATGACTGACTATTTCTCTAAGTGACTCGAAGCATAGGCTTACCAAAAAATCTGGGAGAAGGAAGTCATCAACTTTATTTGAGACCATATTATATATCGATTCAGGATACCATCAAAAATTGCATGTGACAGTGAAAAATAGTTTATTGGCAGCAAAGTGACAAAATTTCTCAAAGACCATAAGATCAAAAGGATCTTATCAACGCCTATCATCCTAGTGGAAATGGACAAGACAAATTGGCCAACAAAACCATAATCCAAAACCTCAAGAAAAGGTTGACTGGCACCAAGGGGAAACGGGGAGAAGTCCAGTACTGGTGCTACCCCATTCTCATTAGTTTATGGCACCAAAGCTTTAATAATGGTCGAAGTCGGGGAGCCGAGTATCAGATTCTGATATGAAATGAAGGAATCAAATGACGAGGCCATGAATACAAGCCTGTAGCTATTGGATTAATGACAAAAAGTTTCCTTGTTCGATTTGGCCGACCAAAATCAATGGATCGAAAGGTATTACAATCGAAGTGCCAACCTTTAATATTTCAATGTTGGGGACATAATGGTGAGGAAGGTCATATTAAACAGCCAGAATCCATACAAAGGGAAATTGGGTCCGAACTGGGAAGGGCCATACCAAATTCTCGAGCACAGGGAAAGGATCCTATAAGCTCAAAACGATAAATGGAGAACAATTGCCGAACAATTAGAACGTAACTCATATGAAACGATATTAATGCTAAGGTACGATCCCATTTCAATTATTTCTATTTTTGGACTAACACTTGTAGGTGATCGACAAGGAGAGGCACACAGACTTTAATCTGAAAGCATACGCTACACTCTTTTTTTCTTGAACACTATTAGGTTTTTCTCCAAGGTTTTTGACGAGACAACAATGGATTACGCTAACTTAGAATCGAAGGTTGATCATGAATCGCTGTCAAAGACTGCACTAACAGTATTTGAGGTTCTCTACAATCAACCTCAAATACTAGGGGTATTACCCTTGGATATTAACCTTTTTGCGAGGAAATTATTTCGTAATAGAAGGGTCTAGATAGGTAAGATTTATTGTAAGGGAAAAATGGTCAAAACGAGTCGTTCCCACATAAGTTACTCGAGTCCTGTCACTATATAACTATTTTTTCATAAGAATAAAGATAAGTACTTTCCTTGCAATCATCTTATGTCTCGAAAAACTTTTCACTTTACAATTTCGTTTTATTGAGCTCTTAAGGAAATGAGCTCAAGGGCCGATTATTACCATTGATCAGATGATCACTCCCACACTCGAGGACTAGCTTCCGAAACACAAACTCCAACAGATCAAACTATTGAGTGTCAGGGGCATAAGACCTCTTAGGCAACCCTCGAATTTTAAAGGCCACAACCATACACACTCGAGTACTGCTATCTTAGGCAAGTCTGGATGTCACACCTCCTTTTTCTACCACCGAAAAGAGGAATAAGAGAGTTTTTTCTTATTTAAGTGACAATTGAAATGAGATTTATTTATTTATTTAGAGTCGCCACTTGGAATAATTTATGGTGTTCCAAGTTATCGATTTAGAATCCCGAATCGAGGAAAATTTTGACTCTATTTTGTAGTCTGCGAAACACAAAAAATTCGAGTAAGAAATTCTATTAATCCGGGAGAAGATGTTAGACATTCCCGAATTCCGTGGTTCAAGCACGATAGCTTAAACTGTTAATATTGGCCTATGATCAATTATGCATTTTTAAATTACGTACATTTTTTTAATTTACCACGGCTTTTATTCATTTAAAAGAATTAATTCAAGATTATTTAAAACACATCGTATGCCACGCTACATAAAATGCATCTGTGGTTCACGACATGTCTATTTAACCTTGTTGGAAATTAGAATCGGGTCAGATGAAATGTACACTTGAATTTTAGTAATAGCCATGATAATTATCTAATTAACGCACCTAAAGTAAACTACAGAGTTCATTTTTAATATCTAAGCTATAAAGTTAGTATGAGGGCCATATGTGATTTAATTAAGATAGCACACCTCACTCCATTTTTTTTAAAAAAACTACACTTAATTGAGATGGACTTATGATATCCCCATCTAGAATTGATATAAAACTAATACGACAGCTATAGTAGTAAAAAAACTTGAAACACATAGTTGGGCCTCAGATTATTTGAAACCAATTTATTTTGCTTAGTACCAAAGAAATTGCTATCGGAGAACTGGGCTAAATATGAACCCCAAAATGTGGCAGGGCAGATGACTGCGCATTTCCAAATGGGCCACAAGTCCAGACCCAATCCGGTGCTCGAAATGAGATGTTTCTAGGGAGAAATAAAAACTGAGGGGTATGGGACTCAAGATCGAGCCCAAACAGGGTAGTGGAAATATTTGAAGCCTAACAAAGACTGGTTGAGCCCATTTAACTATTATCAACATGCAACAATATGATATACAAGCCCTGAATACCACAACATCCAAATAACTGTGTCATACATCTAAAGAAACATGGTTTGACTATCCATGCTAGCAATACACATATGGGACTTAAATTAATCACTAGTTATTATGAATTCACGGATAGAACTTATCTTGAAAGTATGGAAATCCTACACAGTTTGGAAGTATCTAGCAATTGTCAAACAAACAACTTCTTGCTCAAATTATGACTCTTAAAAAACATAGATGCTCAAAACCAGACCCTACAAGGAAATAAACCAAACGAATGTATAATATAACCCACCATAAACTGAAAATCAGTATTAACTTAAACATATTTAAACCAAACTAAAGATGATGTTCATTATCTGACTTAGATCCCTACTGCAGATAGTTTGAGCATTCTATATATTCAGCAAGAAGATTTTAATCAACTCACAACCCAACATAATAAACTAAGATCATAATCCAGGACTTACAAATGTGATACACTATCAGCAACATGAATGAGCAAACAAAAGGCATATAAGAGAGCTAAATTATTACAGAAAAATAAATAAACTTAAAGAAGATGGGGATAAAATTCAACATGCAGCATGTATCATTACATTTCCACATTTGGATTGCATTCTTCAAACTTGTAACTCTATGCTATTTAAGGTCCAAGAGATACCTGGATACCGAAGCAAAAGCAAAGTGAGGATGTCAACCAAAATATGAGCAAAACAGCAAGAATAAAGCAACCACAACTTTTCCAAAATTAAACAATGCTTCAACTCTTTTGGAGTTCAAACATTTCAGAGAATTTCTTCTAGTTTTCTTGTGACAAATCAGAAAAGTCTTAGTGCAGAACTTTTATGCATAGAATGAGCCTTTAAAATCTGTATTTTTAGAAGAAAATGCTTCAGCCATTTTGCTACTTCTTTTATGCTCTCACCTCTGCCCTATAGAATGATCAAAAGATGATCTTATAGGCAGACCTTAGAGCAGCATTATCCAACTTTCCTCTTGTCTCAATTATCCCTTTTACCCCATCTTTTTCTTAGTTATTTTACCCCTTCACCCCTAAAAAATATTTAAGCCCTCTGTTACCTCTTATAACATGCAAGCCTAACCTTATCATCTAGAAGCTTCTCCTATAACAAAAAACATTCTCTAGCCCTCAAATACCCAAAAAACCCCTTGACATCCCTGTATTTATATTCTCAATACTGACCCAAGACCTAAACCAAAGCCACGGGCTCGTCCTGCCCAAACAGGAATGAACCAACAGCCCAAAAGAGACCTAGGATCAAAATCTAATGGACTTCAAAAGTAAAACCTTAAGACTAGCTAATTTTAATAAACAAACAAGATTGAATTAATTGATCCGAGTTGTAATTGACGATGAACTAGAATATGCTAAAATATTATAACAATTAACTAATTTAAACAAAAAACGAAAGCAACATGCCTGTTAAATGTTCTAACCTATCATTCAAGCAGAATTAATCGAGCAGGAAAGAAATAAAGACAAGGAATGAACAGAGATGACGAGGACAAAATAAAAACAAATATGAACAACTGACCAAAAGCCGGAGAGCATAGATGACCAAAGGAAGTAGAGATGGAGGATATGTCCAGGCTCGAGATGCTTCGACAAAGCTTGAAACTGACCCTAATGACCACTCTAGTCAAGAATGGTCTATCAGGGCAAGCCCTGAGCCACGATGAGCAGAAAATTTCAACAAAATCTCAATTCCAAAATTAGGTCAAATTCTAGATCCCTAATTTGACGAATTCCAAAGGTTGTTTGGGAAAATTTCCAAGGGTTTTGAGTTTTGGGAGGCTTGGTGTTCATAGGATATTAGTTTGAGGTTGATCGGAGTTGCTCCGTGCCCGGTGAGTTGAGAGGATCCTGAGGTGGCTAAGGTTAGGACTCTCACAAGTTGAGAGATGAAATGAGGGGGAATAGAAATTGGGGGTTGGGAGTTCTAATTCGGACATATGTATAATACCTAAGTAATTAGCTCCGAGTCGTTGGATTATCAAAATCCAATAGCTATGATGAGCCATCCTAAAACGGGGTCGTTTGGCTTTAATGAGGACAGAGCTGGACCGGGTTTCGCAGGGTCGGAGGGAACTTAGGCGGATTTGGGGTAAATGGGTTTGGGTTTTAGTATAGATGCCCCAATTGAAACAACTTTTTTTTTCTAATTCCTTTTTTTTCAACTTTTCTTTTCCTTGCTTTAATTAATGAAACACCTAAATTAAATCCTAAACTAAATTAAGTTGTAAAGATAACCACTTTCTAACAATTATAAAATTTCCGAAATCCTAAATTAGAAGATAAAAATTACTATTCCAAAATTAAAACTAGAAATGCAAAAACGAATTATTTTTGTGATTTTTATTTTTTAATAAAGTAAATTATTTAGTTAACCTTAAAAATATAAAAATAAAACCTAAATACAATGCATGGTATTTTTGCATTTTCATGATTTTAGCAAAAAATAAACATGCACAGAAATACAAATTATTAGCACAAATTCTCACAAAAACCTATAAAATTGCAAAAAAAGGAAAACAAAATATTTTTCTTATATTTTATGGGAGTGACTCCTATATGGTAAAAATTACGTGCTCACACCGGATAACCTAAAAAGTAAGCTCACTGGGTTACGCCATAACAAAAAGGCTACGATATCATTAACATGGCTAGGAGACTTCCGAGAACCGTAACAGAAATAGGCCTTCAAAATTTTCATAATCGATTTTAAACGCTAGCCCTCGACAAACTATGGTTTGAGTTACTTACTTTGGAGAAGGTTCCCAGTAACCCTGAACTTACAAGATGACTCAAAACAAAAATAATGTAAAGGCAAGGTTGTTAGATCTTACACAACCCAAGATTTTTTATGCTAAGGCATCCCGACATTTGTGAATTCAAGAAATAAAGTAAAGGAAAAATCTTAAAGCCAAAACGGAAACAAGTCTTATATATATTGTCACGCCCAAAACTTGGGGGGCGAGACCTGCACCTAGTGCCTCAATTATCCTTGCATACCAACTTGCAACTAAGGAACTCTGAACATATGATGTCATAATTTGGCCATGGGCCACCTTGCAAAATAATAGCTAATGCTGACTAAATATCAATATAAAACTTGGCTGACAAGGCCGTCATATTTATTACAACCGATAAACCAACCAAATATACATACAATGCCTGAAAGTTCAATATACTACAATAATTAACAAGATATGTCTACAAGCCTCTACTGATGAATATGTTGTGAAACGGTTCTCTGAGCTACTCGTGTAATATATACGCATATATACAAGAAATACATCAGGCTTTATACCTAGAAACTACGAAAGGCATGGAGCTTACCGATCAAACTAAACTCGGGAAACACTTATTGAAGAGGTCTACTCGTATGTCTGTCTGACCTGCATACATGAAATGCATCGCCCCCGAAAAGGGACGTTTACGATATAATGTAAGAGTATGTAAGGCAATATATTAAAAGATGAAACTAAACTGATAATATAATAACTGCAATTAGCGAAAAGTCAAAGATAATCTGAAGATATGCATACCTACTAATACTGACTGAATTCTCTCAATATAGTAAGTAAAATAGTTGTCCAACCATATACGGCTCGGTATACATATATATATCTACTCTGCTGTAGTAGGCTCGCTCATAAACGCCCAACCATACTAGGCTCTGTATCTCGACCAACTAGGCTCACTCATATGCGCTCGGCCACAATAGGATTGTCATATAACTTAACATCTGATTAGAGGTTGTCCAATAAGGGTCTGCCCATTGATTATAGCTCGATGGTAATGAAAATACTTTTAATACTGTATATATGAACTCTCTGCTCTCTTGACTGGAAGAGAGAATTACTCAATTGAATATAAATTCCCGATAAGGAGAATATTGTAACTCATAAAACTAGAAAAATATACGAAAATTTTTGGATATGAATTTTTCTCTATGATCGTTAGAAAACTTGTGTAATAACGAGATCATGTAAAATAAAAAAAGAGCTTAGCGTTAACATATGTGTTCTTAATGATGCTTCATCTTTCATTAGCCTGTCATTAAATTCGTTGTGAGCACTCCATAACCAAAGTGCAAAATCACATGCCTTCTTGAATGGATTAGATCCACTTGAACCCATGTGATTAATAATAGTCATATATTCTTCAAAGAGTGAGATTCATAATATCCTTATAATTAGACCAAAACCTTGCATTCCAGTAGGTTTCTAAACATGAAGTCAAGAAATGGTACTTTATCACCAACCCAATTGACACACTCTCTAGTAACTTCCGAATAGAAACTCACACAAACTACTCCATGATCAAAACATTCTATAAATAAGAGACATTTAAGCATCTTCCAAGTAACTCAAACACAAAAATTAACCACCCCTGCTAAGATTTTTGCATGGCTGCTCCAAACACTTGGCCTAAAATATGTATATCGCAGTTTCTTCATGAACTTTATATTCCAAACGTCATATTTTTGAGAAAAGGATTTGCTTTCATAGGTTTTCTTTTTGATTCCTCTTGGCAGTGTTTTAAAGAACAAATATATAAAGCTAGTATATCTGACGCCAACTAAATTTTTGTGATCATCCTACTGAACTACTCCAAGATCCTTCATATGCCACCTATTAGAAATGACTAAATGAGTCATCTAAATTTAAAAGGAGGCTACTACGTGGGGTGGGACGGACATTTTAAATCTTTATCCATTATTAGGTGATTAGGTAATATATTATTATCCGGTAATTAACCAATTACCCGCATAATTTAAAAATTGCATCGAATTACATAAAATATTACTCACTTTTCCTTATACATTTTTCTATCATGGATATATAGTACCTTGTATAGCACTACTCCATAAATATCTGGTATTTTAGTTTGGGCCGTATTTATCCCAAAATGCCATTTAAAAACTGCATTTTCTTCGACTTGCTCCCCCTTTCACCTTCATGAATTTACTAATCACTTGTGAAATAGCATAATCCTTATAATCCCCAAATAATCTTTTTCTTGTACTGATGTCAATTACCTTACGATAAATTTAACGTAAAATACTGCAGGGTGTAACACTGTCATAATTTATTACTGTGAGGCATAATATCACAGTAGTATAATACTGTTGGGTACAACACTGTCGTAACTTAATACTGCGGGATGTAACATCAATAGTAATATATTACTGTAGAGCATAAAATACCGCGGGACATAATATTACGGGACATAACATCATTCCCTCCTTTGGAACATTCGTCCTCGAATGTTGACTGATGCTCTTATTATTTTCGTGACTTATAGCTCTTGCGAATAAATCCAAGGTCTAGGGTATTCTCCTTTTTAGTCTTTGCTCATATCATGACTTGCGGTCGAAATCTTCCTAATCTTGTAACTTCGGTTACCTCCTGTCATGCAGCTTATATGATCCTCTCTTTGTAGGTGTATTTATGCAATTCATATTTCTTTTTGTTTTTATCTTTCACTCAATTTCTAGGCCTTATTTTGTATATATACAAGGTTTAATAGGATGCCTCTCTAGGACTCTATAGATGTACTGAAGTCCTTTGCTCAATACTTTGTAGAACTTTCCAATATGCCCATATCTCATTTCATAGATCTGGTTACCCATTCATATGTCTTTACTGCATTTACATGGGTTATACTATACCATAATATGTACTTCAATCCACCTTTAGTGAGGTATGCTTATCAAGCTCCAGTTACTTTTGTTGTCTATTCTTTAGGCATAAATCTCAGTCAGTCAATACTTCTTCATTACCATTCGTCTTAAGAATGATAGCCTAATCTTATCTCATACTTTGTGAATTTTGTCCATCTATTGTTGATTTGCCTTAATATTAATCTACAATATACCACTAATAACTTGACACTTCTTACATCATACCTTACCACTAGGGCTTACATTCTAATGAGGAATACTTGAAGCAATTTTCTTGATCCATTTAGGGGTGATGCTATACTTTAGTGACTCTATTTTATATCCCAATGTGATTCACTTATGTGGGTATTTTAATCTCGTACAGTCCACGAAATTCTCTTCATATCATTACTCACTCGAAGGCCTAAACGTCATCTTTTATACATCACAATTACACCCTCATTGTACTATCAGGGCAACATTTCATCTTTTCTAAATGCTATTAGTCTTAGACTCCTTTGAGTTCATTCAAACTATACTGATCTTTCCATAACTTAGAGAAACCATCAGCTCTTCTTATTTTCATGGGCTTAATCCCGAGGACTTATCCATTCTCGTCACCTTCTCACTCGCCTTTTCTTATCCTTATTATTGTCTTCCTAAAATCGTATCGTTCTACCATACTTTATCTTGCAACCTACACATATCTATTTATACTACTTGCAACCTTTCTTCAACTTGCTTGCATCATAGATTTTCTTATGTTATTCTGGAATATCAAGCGAGATGTCACATCGTATCTAACTCTTCTATACTCTTTTAACTACACCATAGATACGTAGAAACCATAGGCTGGAGTATATGCCACTAATGATACCACTATCATTCACTATTAACATATTCTGCATTTGAGTAACTCGTACGTTGTTCACTTTTACCTTACTTACCTTAAAATCTTGTATCATATCTTCTATATCTTTCATAACCTCCCTTCCACCTAGGTGTAATTCACATCCATAACTTGAAGCTCTATTATAATACTTGCACCTTTGGTATATACATAATCCGGTGGGAGCTTTGCACTAACTTCTTATGAGGTTGGTGCTTCTTCTAACTGGCTTCCTTGTGGAGTCATTATAGATTATGGTTGTTGTATTATTTCTCTTGAACATCTGATATTAAGAGTGATTCTGTCATGTTCTCCAGCACAACTTCTATAATTTTTCTAGGTCCAATAATGAGACTCCTAATTTACTTAGATGATATAAGTCTTTAGTTTCCTCTTCTTTCTAATCAGCCTTTACGTAGGCTTAAGCTATCTTCCGATTTGTGTCTCATGATATCAGTTATTACCTTATCCTTTCATACGCATTATGGAATATCCATGATACATTCTTCTAACAGTTCAATCATTTGTCTATGCCTTGAGCTCAATTATTTCTTTTAACTTATATCAGAGTCTTCTATGGCTACATGATTATCAACAAATATGCTTCATGGATAATGCTCCAAAATATCGAGTGTATCCGTAACGTACTAACTCTGGATCATTGATCGAATAATTCCTTTTGTTCCATCTCAATTTTATTTAAACGCGTGCAATTACTTTTTGCGGTATTTCTGCCCCTTGTTGCGTCCATACTTAGCTTATCTTGGTGCCCACACTTACCAGAGTTTTCATACAACTCATATAATCTCGAATATTACTTTTAATTCTTTCTTCCCATTTATTACCCACGGTAGGTGCCATTTTCCTTTGGAATGCTTACAATGTCGTTGCGAGATTGTTGTTACATGACCATTTCCTCTTTAGGTCGTTGTTACTAGGTTGAAGACTTCTTTCTTATCTCCTCAGCTAGTCTTTTGTTGTAGTACTATGGGAGAACCCTTGACTCTCGTAAAATTGTGAGCTTATTACGGACCTTTTTGATGTCCTTACTTGTCTATAATCATTCGTAGTTCTTACTTCCATGCCCTTGTGCTTGTATGATTTCTTCTGAATTGATATTTTGACTGCCTTCCCAGTGGCACTTTCTTTTATCCTCATAACATTCATACGGTACCTTTAACTACTCCGACTCTTGTCTGAATATATCTCGAGTATTATAACGACATGCTTTGAGGCTGAATTCTCCATGTTGGGTTCGACTATGTTTATCTTACACGATCTAATGACTCGTCCGTAACCTTCTGTTTAACCATAACTGGGATATTCCTGACTAATTACTACCTATTCGTTGGACCATTCTCATATCAATATTCTCGTAATCTTTCTTGGGTTATTTTCTTTGTATTAACTTACGTCTCGCACTACTCCTTATTTATTAATAACAGCTTTGGAAGGAACCTTTTCTTTCTCTTCTTGATGTCGTGCTTGCACAATATTCTTGAATCGTAGCGTATCTATAAGATCTGGATAATTGTTATATCATTACTCTTTCATTTATCGTATTCTTTCTTTACCATTCCATTGTCACTAGAATCACTAAATTCTGACTTAATGCCACGTTACTTCATATTCCCTCCTTTTGGGGTGTACTAAAAGCTGAAGCTGCGAGGATCTACCTATATATGTTTTACCTCTTCATCTTTGGCGTCGTTTCTCAACATCAATGATCCTTACTCGCCTTGCGGCAATCCTTCTGTACGAAGGATGACAAATTTCCTTACTTGTGAGGGTGACACTTAATATACTGTAAATATAGTCCCTTAAGCTTAACTTTACTAGCATTGCTTGCTTTAGGGAAGCGTCTTCCCGAATGACCATTCTGTGAATTCCTCATGAGTCTTATTCTGTGGTCCATTCTATTAACGGCGGAACAAAATCTAAAGTTACCATGATTCCGAGTACTTTCCAATCATTTAGTCCCTAATTCATATGTAGTTTATCGTGTTACCAACCCATACTAATTTCTATTACTCTGGGGGTTAACATTCCCCTCTAGTAGTCGTGTTGGAGTCACGAACTTATTTCTCGAAATAAGGATATAACCTTATGGCCTATACTCTTTTGTTGTCTTAAGGCCCATCATCTTTCATCTCTTCCTTTATTTGACCATAGGTTCTATAACACTCTACCGTTTTCATCCACGTGCCACACCTTATTCATAATGCTTCCTTATCTCTCTTCTCGTTACTCTGCTAATATTTTTGCGTATCCCTTTTCTTATGACAACTTCAATACGACATTCTTTCGCTTTTAGCTTTCCTTTGCTCCATCTAGTGGCTCTTAAAGTTGCTTAACATTCTCGCTTTACTAGGAACGTGAGCCACACTAAGGTAATAATTATCCCTTCACAGCTTATAGTGCATGTCTTTGTAGTATTATATTTGGTGCACTATTTAATAGTGCACCATCTGGGTGTCTCATAAAGAGATCTATTAGAACATTTGTAATATCCCTTGAAAATATCAACTGACGCAGAAACTTCATCTATCGTATCTTCTTATATTACTTCTGTTAACCTTCATAGGGCATATCTAGAATGGGTGCGGCCAATTGTATATACCTTTGTTACTATTGAATATAACTCAAAAAAATCATGTTTCTCTACCTCAATTATAAAAGTTGTTGACCTTCATTGACTGGGTACCTCGTACCTTTTTTCACCTTGCTCGTTTACATGTTGAAACTTGTACTTATCCTCTTAATCTCTCATTGTCCTTTAACATTAAGATGGATAGCATTCTTGCCATAAGGCTTCTCATCAGGAAGCTTACACCCTTCAGTACACCCATGGTCTGCTAAATACCTCACATTTACTTTATTAAAGGCATTATACAAAAATTCAATTCCTCTGACTCAGCTCGTCCATAACTATCTCTCTTTCCAACCTTCATTCCGGATGTAGTTATCATCTTATTCCAAATAATAAAAAAATTGGAATTTGAATTCTTATAAGTGAACTCTACCACACGATCTAGAGTAAGAAGAAATAGTGACAATCCTAAATGCCTTGTAGCCTTCTGCTTATAAGTGTGGTGCACAATACACCAGTAAACAAGACTCTACTAGAAACGGCTTGTAGACTCCAGAAAGAACTGCTCTGATACCACTTTTGTCATTCCTAAAACTTGGGGGGCGAGACCGGCACCTAGTGCCTCAATTATCCTTGCATACCAACTTGCAACTAAGAGACTCTGAACATATGATGTCATAATTTTGGCCATGGGCCACATTGTAAAACGACAACGAATGCTGACTAAATATTAATATAAAACTTCTCGACAAGGCCGTCATATTTATTACAACCGACAAACCAACCAAATATACATACAATGCTTGAAAGTCCAACATACTACACTAATTGAAGAGAAATGTGTACAAGCCTCTATTGATGGATATACTATGATCGGAACAGTTCTCCGACCTACTCGTGTAATATATACGTATATATACAAGAAATACATAAGGCTTTAGACCCGAACACTCCGAAAGGCATGGAGCTTACCGATCAAACTAAACTCAAGCAACACTTATTGAAGAGGTCTACTCGTATGTCTGTCTGACCTGTATACATGAAATGCATCGCCCCCAGAAAAGGGACGTCGGTACGAAATAATGTAAGAGTATGTAAGGAAACATACTGAAAACTGAAACTGAACTGATAATATAATAACTGCAAGTAGCGGGAAAACAAAGATAATCTGAAGATATGCTTACCTGCTGATACTGACTGAATTCTCTTAATATAGTAAGTAAAATATTTGTCCGACCCTATAAGGCTCGGTATACATATATATCTGTTATGATGTAGTAGGCTCGCTCATAAGCGCTCGGTCATGCTAGGCTCTGTATCTCGACCAAATAGGCTCGCTCATATGTGCTCGGCCACAGTAGAATCGTCATATAACTTACCATCTGATTAGAGGTTACCCAATAGGGGCCTGCCCATCGATTATAGCTCGATGATAATGAAAAAACTTTTAATACTGTATATATAAACTCTAATGATCTCTTGACTGGAAGAGGGAAGTACTCAATTGAATATAAAATCCCGATAAGAAGAATATTGTAATTCATTAAACTAGAAAAATACATGTAAATTTTGGGATATGAATATCTCTCTATGGCTCGTTACCAAACTTGTGTGATGAAGAAAGAGCATAGCCTTAACATACATAAATCTTTCATTAATCTGTCATTAAATTCGTTGTGAGCACTCCATAACCAAAGTGAAAAATCACGTGCCTTCTTGAATGGATTAGATATACTTGAACCCATGTGATTAATAAAAGCCATATGTTCTTCAAAAAGTGAGATTCATAATATCCTTATCATTAGACCAGAACCATGCATTCCAGTAGGTTTCTAAACTTGAAGTCAAGAATTGGTACTTTAGCACCAATCCAATTGACACATTCTCCAGTAACTTCCAAATAGAAACTCACACAAACTGCTCCACGATCAAAACTTTCTATAAATAAGAGATATTTAAGCATCTTCCAAGTAACCCAAACACAAAAATTAACCCTCCCTGCTAAGGATTTTGCATGGCTGCACCAAACACTTGGCGTAAAATATGTATATCCCAATTTCTTCATGAACCTTATATTCCAAACGTCATAGTTTTTAGAAAAGGATTTGGTCTCATAGGTTTGCTTTTTGATTCCTCTTGGCAGTGTGTTAAAGAACAAATATATAGATCTAGTATATCTGACGCCAACTAAATTTTTATGATCATGCCACCTATTAGAAATGACTAATGAGTCATCTAAAATTAAAAGGAGGCTGCCACGTGGAGTGGGATGGTTATTTTAAATCTTTATCCATTATTAGGTGATTAGGTAATGTATCGTTACCCGGTAATTAATCAATTACCCGCATAATTTAAAATTTATCCCGAATTACATAAAATATTACTCACTTTTCCTTATATATCTTTCTATCATGGCTATGAGTACCTTATATAGCACTAGTCCATAAGTACCGGGTATTTTAGCTTGGGCTGTATTTTATCCCAAAATGCCAAACTTTGACAAAACACATTTTCTTAGACTTGCTAACCCTTTCATCTTCATGAATTTACTAATCACTTGTGAAATAGCATAATTCTTATAATCCCCAAACAATCTTTTTCTTGGACTGATGTCAATTACCTTACGACAAATTTAACGTAAAGTACTGCAGGGTGCAACACTGTCGTAATTTATTACTGCGAGGCATAATATCACAGTAATGTAATACTGTTCGGTACAACACTATCGTAACTTAATACTTCAGAACGTAACATCAATCGTAATATATTACTGTAGAGCATAAAATACAGCGGACCGTAATATTGACGTAATATTGCTGGGCGCAACATACATTTACACAATGATCTTTACAAAATCCAAAATGGCTTAATTCGAACAAACCTACAACGGTCGAAATGGCTTAAAGAAATGCAAAGGGAAAGCAAAAAATACAAAGGCCTAAATGGCTTGGTCTTCATCGGAGGCAACATCTCCACCCTCAGGATCTTCCCCGCCTTCAGACTCACTTAAACTATCTGGGTCTTCCTCGAGAAAGGCCAGCTTTCAAGCCCTGGCTTCCTCTACTTCGATGTTCTCGAGCTCAGCTAGTATATCGAAGCCTTGAGCATGGACTCCCTCAAGGGTATCTTTTCATGCTTGCCACTTTGCATGATCCACTATACTTTTGGCATGCGCCTAGATGGTCTCGGCGCCGAACTTGTATTGGGTCACATTAGCTTGGTTCTTGGAGTTGACTGCGACCATCTCAGATTTGGCCGCCTTGAGCTCATTGGCCATGTTTGTTAATTGGGACTGAAGCTCTCGATTTTCTTGGCTTGCACCAAGGCCTTCTCTCTTTCATCCCGGAGCTGTAACTCGGCCGACTCTAATACTTCTTGGACGGCCTCCTTTTTTAAGGCTAAGATGTCCATATTCTTCATGAACTTTTCAGCGTCGGCTCGTAGTGCATCTATTTGTTTCTGACGATCCTTGATCTATTCGAGCCTCTGACGAACCTACAGAATTGGATCGTTAGTCACTATACCCAATTTGTCTTAACTATCGTGAAACACTCAAAATACCTAGTCAATCATCTCGGTATGCTTATCCTGAGTCGTTACTAAGTCTGCCTGAAGCTTCTCACTGAGAAGCTTGTAGGTGTCACGTTTCTCATTAAGGTCCCGAACCTCAGTCTCGCGCTCCTCCTAGATTTGGAGGAAAGCCTCGTGATGCATCACTGAAGCCTGCGAACAAGGAAAAGGATGTTAGAATTACCTACAACTCCAAGTTTAAAAGAGATAATGGAGTGGCCCTCAAAGTTACCCGATTCAGAGCATGTTGAGCCTCATTGAACAGTCAAGCGGCTCCCAGAGCATTCATCACAGCTTGGTCTTCCTCAGTCACAGAGCATATGGGGTAGCTAGCAATCCCCATGAGGGGAAAGAAGAATCGGGAATCCTCCAGGACAGAAAGCACTATATTACACCTACGCTCGGGGTTAAAACTTGGGGGAGGGAATCAGACCACCAATTTTGGGCTCGATGAAGAACTAGTAGAACCCGATGATGGTGCTTTCTTTGGCACCTGTAAGTCACCACTTCTGGTGACATATCCTAAGGCGGGAAATTCCACCCCGTCTAAAAAGCCGTAGATATCAACCACCCCCCTGAGGACCCTCGCAAGAGCGACTTTCTAAAATATTGGCTTTACGAATTGTGGCGTCCGAAAATTCAGGGAATCAAGAAATATCAATCATGCGAAGATCGTCCCTCGGGATATCTTTAGCTACTCGGGAAGCCACGCCCCTGATTTCTCTTTCGGCCATCTCATCTTGGTACGAGGTGGCCTCAACTTTTTCTAATTCAGGAACTTTGGACGAGGCTCCCTTATTAGCCTCCTCAGGTTCGGAGGGCTTTTGTATGGTGACGCTGACCCGCACGAGGGTCACCAGTTTGGTACTATTATCCTCCTCTTCTTCTTCAGACTCATCCCTTAATCGGAGGATCAAGTTCGAAAACATAACACATGCGTACTCCCTAAGCTTGCGAGACCTCCTTGCAGGTCTTTTCTTTTCCAGACCAGGGGAACTGAGAGCCCCTTTTCTTTTCTTCTCTTTGGCCTGCTTCGGAGCAGGTGGTGGGGGAAAGGCCTCTTCTTAGGTAGATGGGGGCCTCATTGCTACGTCTTACCCTGGTCCTACAAAGGAAAAAATATGAGTGAGCTCTAGAATAAGCCCAAATAGTAATCGTTCCAAGAAAGAGATATACCATGATTGCAGGCCTTCCATCGACCCTTCGATAACTCTGTCCAAGCACGCTCTGAGTATAGTCTCTGCAACTCTCGACCAATTGCCTAAGATCGGGGGCTACCTTTGGCACATGGGTCACAGCTGCAATACCAAAAACATATATGAGGAAAGAATATACGAAATAAAACGACAAAGTTGGACATTTAAAGCGAAGTAATGCTTACAATTCGTATTCCATTTTTCAGGAAAACGCATGTCTTCAGTAGGGATGAGGTCGAAGTCTTTATTCGGAAAAATTGGCCCATCCAACCTCAGTCTCAAGTCTCATCTATGTTCAAGAACGCAACCTTACGGGCCGGTAAACAAGCTTAATCAGCCCTCCTCGATAGAGGCACATAAGGTGATCAAGGGTGAAAGGACATTCCTCGATTTTGCTCATATATAATCGGAGGAGAATCACTATTTTCCAGAAAAAGGGATGGATCTGGACGAGGTTCACGTCATACCTTTTGCAGAAGGCGACGATGATAGGATCTAACAGACCCAACGTTAAAGGTTAAATGTAAACACTTAAGAAATCCTTCACGTGGGTAGTGATCGACTCCTCGGGCGTAGATAACATATCATGTTTATCAACCCACTGGTGATCCTCTTTGATTCTAGGAAGGAGATCATTGATTATCGTGAACATATATCTCGAGACGGTTCACATTGACTAGGTACTGAGGAGTTCTTTTCTATCCTAAAATCGACAACAGTAGGAAACCCTCACAAAACAAAATCATCAAGAGGATAATCCGCCGCTAGTGGGTTGTGAAGAAGAGGCGGCCTCATTTTGTAGTACTTTTTTGGAAGTCTTTTCCATTATAGGGTAGAAGAAAAAGGAACAAGGATTGTGAGCATATGAATTTTAACCGGTCGAAAGAAGCTCCTACAGGACTCTTAAAGTTTAGGATTTTCTTAAAAATATTAAGATTTTAATTTTTAGGATTTAACTGCATGTGCATGTTCATTACTGCATGTTCAAGATTAAGTAGGATTTAATTGTTAAATAAATTTATTTTACAAATTAAAATACAAAAAAATATATACATGTCCGGCATTTGAAATTATGTTGTGTTTAATTTCGACTTAATGTAGGTTTTATTTGTGATAATTAGGAATTTGTGGTTATAAATAAAGTTAGAAATTATTTTTACATTAAAATAAAAAAGACAAAAATATATATGTGTGTATATATGTACAGCTTAGGCTGGCAACAATTGGGCCAGACCTGAGTGGCCCAAACCTGCCTCTCCTTTAAACAATACACAACCCAGCCCAAACTATTGCCCCGGTTCAGTCCACACCCAACGAACCAAACGACACCGTTTCAAAGAGGGATCATCACAACCGTCAATCTCACCTCAATCAAACGGCCATGAAACCCCCTCCCAAATAATATACATATGTCCAAACATCTCTAATACATTTAGAGACAAATTCCCTTCTTCCTCGTACTGTCTACCACCGACCTAACATCACCTATTGACCACCCCATGACCACCCCTTGACCACCGGCCTACCACCCTAATGTCGCCACTGGAAATCGCCTCACGGTGGAGGCCGGCAACCAAACCTCCCCAGATTTACACCACTCAACCGTCACAACCTCCTTTTTCCCACCCTATAATTATTTCCCATCGAACATGCCCCCTCCATCTCGAATATTCAAAAACAAGGTCGTCGGAACCACCGTGTCCGGCGACCTTGTTTCAAGCCCTTCCTCCTTTACACCATAGAACCACTAGGACACCCCCTTCCTCGTCTTGCATCCCACTCCCTTCGAATCCATCCCCCTCGATCATCTCAAATATTCTCAGAAAGGTTGTCGAAAACCCTATCTCTGGTGACCCTGTTCTAAAGCCCTCCAAACTTATACCCCTAAAGCACCTCAATCTCCTCGTTCCAACCGTGTAGGTCACCTCTCTTGAATCTGCCTGAAACTCTTCGAATATCAATTAAAAGGCTAACCCAAAATCTCAAAACCCGCCGTAAATGACTAAAACTCCTCCTAGGCAATCCCTGGTTCTTCATGTCCCCAACCATACCACCCATGAGTCCCAAACATCCTCAACCACTGAATAAATCCCAATCTAAGACCACACTGAGGTCTCAGAACCTTGAAAGCCCCTCTTTGAATTCTCAAACTGGTTGTACATCACCCTAGAAGGTTTAGAACCCCTGTGGAAGGGGTCAAGAATAAGTGAAATGGTCAAAATTGGACATGCATAAGAAAAGCTAAGTTTTCTATATATTTTCATTCCTTTAGCTGTTAAATGTTTGATTTCTTTTAATAATTGTTTAGTTTCAGTAGTTACATACCTAATAGTTTGAAGTCCTTTAGTTTGATTTCTTTCGCTTGTTTGTCTGTTTGTCCATAATTTCCTCTGAAATAGGTTTCAGTATTCATATGCTTTGTTTGACAATAGTCTTGAAGTCTCTTCGTTTGTTGAATAATTGCATATCATGTTAATATCAGCTCCTTGATCTTGAAAGCTTAGTTAATTCTTCAGTACTATTATTTTTATGGCTTAACTGACATCCATCCTCTGATTCTTCATTTGTTTTATTCTATGATCTCTGGTTCGCCCCTAAGTATTTGATTGCCATAATAATTTTTATTTTTTAGTATTGATATTGGTTTAAGCTGATTTGGGGGTTGGACCTTTAATTATTCAGTGGTAGCCTTTACTTGCTTCCTAAGTTGATTCATTAACTAAATACCCACCCCTTGCCGTGTGCTTCTCGTTTTTAAGTATTGTTGAGCACTTTGATTGAGCTATTTTTGAAAGCTAAGTGTTGATAGGTGTATTCGTTCTTCTGGTTATTTTGATCCTTTGTTCTGATAATCCTGTATAATGTTTGGATGTGAAAGTCTACATTAAGGCATTTTTGTTTAACCTCGATAATTTTGGCTGTTTTTTAACTTTCATTAAAAGGTGACCCAAGTTTGATTGACCAGGGTCAATTGTAACTAAATTAGAGTCAAGGAACTGACTAAGGTCAAAACTTCAGGGGGGGATAATTTAGGAAAGGAAGTGGGGGTATACGAGGGATTTGAACCTTTGAAAATCTAATAGTAATCCCTTAGAACCTTCTAGCAAGAACTAAAACACAATTCCTGCCTCAAACTTGAGGCACAAGTCAGGAATTGAAGGACCATTTAGGCAAAGTGGAAATTTGAGTTAAGGACTAAAAGAAAAACAAGAGGAAAATCTGATGCCCTAAGGCTTGACTATAAAAGAAACCATCTAGGCATTTTTTAAGCGAGCCGGAACCTTCTTTTTGAATCCTAGAGCTAAAAATACATACTAGTTTCTCCCACATATGAAAATATACCGTTAGTACTGCTTGAGTCATTTTCTGAAGACTTAATTCTCTACAAAAACTCTGCTGAAGTACTGGATGCACTGTGTATTTGTCTGTTGATTGCTTAGTTGGTCTCTTATATTTACTCATAGGCTCTTGCTTCCTATGTTGAATTACAGGTACCCTCAATGTTCCTTAATGTTTTGAAGCTTGAGTAAACTGCATCTTTAGCATGAAGATATGCACCTTTCTTTGTGTTGTATTGAGTCCCCACCCCATTCTTCCCTTCATTTAGCGTTAATACATATTATAATTAGAGGTCGACGGTTTCATTCTATAATAACTGTACTTTGGAGACTAATCTATTTGTAACAATCAGGACATTCAAACTATTATTTTAAGCATGAATAGCTAATAGCATAGTTCATGAAATGATTTGGGTGTTTTAGATGCTTTGTTCATGCGTTGCTTTAAGTGAAGGACTCAGGAAATATTATCTTAATTTCTAGTTGATGTCCAAATACTGTGTAATGTTTTAATTCGCTTAGATTTCAACATATTAGCCATGTTTGTTTAAAATCTATATGATGCGACCAAAGTCATAACTGAATTTAGAAAATTACATTCATATACTCTGACTGATGAGTATATGAATCATTTGGTTCAGATCCAATGTTAAAGTTTGATATAAAAAACGATTATTAGTATTTTCTTTGCAAATGTGTAGATACTCAACTTTGTATATAATTTTGAACCAAAAATGGTTATTGAGAATTGGACTCTTCCGTCCAAATCAACACTGGGCTCCTTCGCAAGGCCCAGTAAGCACCAAAATATTGTAATCCAACAGGTTTTTTGGGCTGAGTGATTGAAAAGCCCAAGCCAGTCACAATAGTTACTAGTCGCAGCCTGAGCAATATGTGCTCTTGGGTTGGCCCAAATCTGAAACGGTATGTGAAATTATCCATGAATGAGGTTATAACATTGCCAAATTTTCTAAAAAATGATAAAAGGTGTTAATAATCTAAAACTACGAGTTAATAGGTGTAGCAAATCATATTTTAGCCACTTACAATGAGATTAAGCGACCGTGCTAGAACAACGGGACCCGAGGGTGCCAAATACCTTCTCTCGGGTCAACAGAATTCCTTAGTCAAGAATTTCTGGTTCGCAGACTCCAATTGGGTAGTCGAAATTTCCTCGATTTGGGATACTAAATAAACCGGTGACTTAGGACACCAAAAGCCAATCCCATCCCAAGTGGCGACTCTTGAAATAAATAATTAATCCCATCTTGAATAATGTCACTTTAATTGGATAAACTCATATATACGTGTCACCTTTCGAGGTAACCACATGCAAGCGGAAAAATGAGGTGTGACAGCTCTGGCGACTCTACTGGGGACTATGAACTCAGAATCTCTGGTTCAGGGTTCAAGAATTCGAGCTTACAATAAATGTTATATTTGGCTACTCTGATTTGCCTACCTATTCTATGCTAAATGCCGCATGTTTACCGCTTTGATATTATCTGAATTGTATATATAAACTACTGCGAAACCCTTCACTTCTCACCTCCGGGGATGTGCTTACTGGTTAGACTCCCTATTCTGTTAGTGTCTTACCCTGAATTAAGAAAGAGGCCAGACAAGTTACAAAGCGGGACAATCTCGCGGGTCCCCGGTACGTAGCCCCCTCCTCGACTCGAGTTGTCCACTCGGGTACACAGTCTAGACCCTATACCAGGGTTCTTAACTTAGTATAACAAAACTTCATGCCGGATCCCTAGTAGGAACGTTTATTTGCATCATGCATTTTCGACTTAGGGGAATCAACACAGGGGTTGGCTCCGTCTAGGACAGGTGCCCTGAAATAAAAGACCACCCTGATGCATTTTTACGTGCTACTTGCACATTTATTTTCCTCAGATTCGCATGTTGACCGGCGTGTAAACAACGGGAATCAATTGAGAAAAATAAGCAGTACTAGGGTAGTCACTTTTAAAAACCAATGCTCAAATAGCGCCAAAATGCTGCCGGATTTTTCAAAAAGAAAACACAAAAAACCACAAAAACAAAACAAAGGCACCAAATTTTGGAGTTTTCAATAATGTCTGCGGGTTTTGATGAATTATTTTGGCCGGGTCCAACCCCTTTTTCAAAATGTCAAGAAATGCCCGAGTTTATTTTCTTACTTCAAAATGAGTCGGATGATGTCATTATTGCGATAATACCTGAAGGTTGCTACAAGGAACGTCGGAAGGCTGATCTTGCGCAAATGGCTACCTCTGAATTTTATTTGGGCCGATAAGCAAGCATGACCTGAAAAACCTTCTAGCCGAAGTGTTGAGAGGCCGTATTTGCAAAGCCGATCCCTGTTTTAACATAAATTTCATAATTGTCAGTTTTAAACATTTTGAGAATACTAATTCGCCCTAATAAATTTGCAGAATGAGCACGATAATGAACAAAATTCCTTTGGAGCTGCGGCTGTGGTGGAATCACCTCGGAGAAGCCGGACAGAAAAAGGTCAACGCGCATCTGGAAGGCCTCACTGGTTTGTTGACAATCAACCCTAGGGGGGACATCATAAAGGCCTTAATCACCTTCTGGTACCCTGCCCACAACGTCTTCCACTTCTTGGACTTCGAGCTAACCTCGACCTTGGTGGAAATGACCGGATACATCAGAACCCATACAATCTATTTGAGGCATCAATACTTGATAGCACCCAGAGCCCTTGTTGTGCACAAATTTCTGGATGTTTTGAAAATTAGTAGAAAGATTCAGAACCCAGAACCGTCGGCTGGATTTTGCACCCTCTAATTTATATACCAAAGATATGGCCACATCGGAGGATTCAACAACCCTGAAAACCTTATCTGTAGCAAGGGCAATCGAATCAAATTGGAGGAGCATCGATGCTTTGCGTTTATGGTGTCCTTTTTGGGTATTTTAGTATTCCCACGAAAGGACGAAAACATCGATATACGGATTGCGGGGGTCGTTAGTACAATTATGATTCTGGCAAAGAGCACTCTTGCTCCGATGATCCTGTCTGACATCTTCCAAGCCCTTATCATTTGTAAAGCATGAGAGGATTTCTTTGAAGCCTGTAGCTTGCTATTACAAATCTAGATGATTGAGCATATATGTCACAGGCCTTGGTTCATGAATGGTGGGGTGCCAACAAAAGGTTGCATAGAAGAGGTTGACAACAGGGTAAATGGGTTTAAATTACCAGAGGGTATCGCAGAGTGGGTGTCACATCTCCAGGTTGTTTCTGCAAATCAAATACAATGGACACTCAGTTGGCTCTCCGTGGACGAAGTTGTGTATATGCCCGCAACAGAACCTTATTTTATCTTGATGGGCCTTAGAAGAATCCAGCCATACGCCCTACATCGGGTCTTGAGACTACTCGAAAGATGCCAGATAGTGCCAAAAGACGAAGATCTCAGCACCTGAGTAGTCAAAATTGGGCCTGGTAGTCAGTTCCCCAAAGCCATGGTTCGCAAAATCTGGAATGAATGCCAATATCTAACCGCTGACACTTGTGTACAGGATCTGACCAGAGGTGAAGTGTCTCCGGGGTACCTTGCTTGGTATTGGAGAGAAATTGAGCACGAAAGACCATCCAAAAGGCCTGACCTCCTATAGTTCGCCGGAACATCACAAGAGCAGTGGGATTGGTTAGCAAAGGAACATGAATACCGTTCTACCATAGGAAGGCTGGAAAAGAAAATTCTAGAATTGCAATTCGAAAACAGCCTACAAACTAGTGCGATCAAAGGAGAAAAGAAGGCATTGGATAAAGAAAATGAGGCCCTACGAGCCCAAATTCAGAAAATGAGAACAACCACAGAAAATCCTCCGAGAAGTACAAAGGATGAAAAGCTCATAGCGAACCTGCGCCGAAAAGTAACCGAATACGTTTTTGACCTAAATAAGGCAGAGGGTGAATTGTCTAGAGCTCGAAGATAATTAACCGAAAGTGCTGAAGAAAGGGCCTGCATACTGGAGCAGTTAAAAGAAGGAAGCAACAATGAAAGCACTGGTCTAAAATAGAGAGTTATCATAGCTGAAAGAAAAATGGCCAAGCAGGCCAAGGATTTCAAAGCCGAGAGAGAGCATTGCTATGCGGTAATGGCGGGGTTGGAAAGAGATTTGCGGCAGTTTCAAAAGCTAAATCAGGTGGCTGAACGAACATTAGAAGCGCGGGCCGAACAAATAGTGCGTCTGTTACAAGATAAGGGGTTATCAGAGAAACGATACAGGCAATTGCATGCTATATCACCACTAAATGCAATCACTGTGAGGACATGACAAAATCCATGTGTTTTGCCGCTGCTATGACATCTGTCCGACAAGTAATGGAGGATCTCCACTATCTCCAAGGAAGTCTAGCACACAAACCCGCAACAAGGACGAATGATGCCTCGCAAGCTCCAAAAGCATTTGAAGTGTTAATGTACTCATAGATTTATTTTTTTTCTGAAAAAGAGTCTATATGTTGTCCTTTCGAGTCTGTAAGGATTAAGTCCCAGTCTGGTAGTTGCTTCTTGTTCTATTAGCTATTGTAATCGAAGCTTAGATCTTTATCAAAATTGAAAATCCCAAACATATTTTACTATGTACTTCACCGTTTATTTCCGTGAACTACGCTCGGTCTGATTCATGCAAAGTCATGATACGTAGGCAATCTCTATATGATTCGACCGTATTCTTTAAAATAAAAGTAAAAAAAGAAATAAAAGGGGAGAAGCAATGGGAAATTGAAATAAAAGTGATGGGATGACACATGCGACTGTGGCAAGCATATAGAAACCTATTATCTGTGGATTCCCCTGTCATAACTCAAGATCTCCTTTCATCCCGGCATAACCCGTGGATTCCCCTAACATAACTCAGGATCTCTATTCATCCCGGCATAACCCGTGGATTCCCCTGACATAAGTCAGGATCTCTTTTCATCCCTGCATAACTCGTGGATTCCCCTGACATAACTCAGGATCTCTTTTCATCCCGGCATAACCCGCGGATCACCCTAGCACAACCTGGGATTTCTCACTCATCCCGGCATAACTCGTGGACTCCCCTGACATAACTCAGGATCTCCTTTCATCCCGGCATAACTCGCGAATCTCCCTAGCATAACCTAGGATTTCTCACTCATCCCGGCATAACCCGTGGACTCCCCTGACATAACTCAGGATCTCTTTTCATCCCGGCATAACCTGCGGATCTCCCTAGCATAACCTAGGATTCTTCATTCCTATCCCGGCATAACTCGTGGCTTCCCTGACATAACTCAGGATCTTCTTCATCCCGGCATAACCCGTGGATTCCCCTGATATAACTCAGGACTTCTGTTCATCCCGGCATAACCTCTGGATTCCCCTGATATAACTCAGGATCTCTTTTCATCCCGGCATAACCCATGGATTCCCCTGACATAACTCAGGACCTCTGTTCATCCCGTCATAACCCGCGGATCCCCCCTAGCATAACCTAGGATTTTTCATTCGTCGCGGCATAACCCGCGGATTCCCCTGGCATAACCCAGGAATTTCTTCATAACCCATCCTCAGCAGGAACTTTCCTACCCGGCATAACCCGCGGATCTTTTCTTTCCTTCCTCATAGAGACCTTTTTCATCCTTATCCCTACATAACCCGAGGATTCTCATCTTATACCCCAGCAGGAACCATTTCTCTTCCCCAGCATAACCTGGCGATCTTTCCAAGGGATATACCATTCGATCCTTATTGTATTAATAAAGAGTAGCATAGATGTGTGTTACAAATAACTCACGAAATTTTCTAGTGAAAACTGGGGCAGAAAATTTCGTTCGTTTGCTTGTTTTGTTGTCTGAGCAGGTGTCACCTTAAGGCACATGATTCGGCATAATTGAAAGCATGAGTGTCAATTCAGAACAGAAGGAAAGAAAAGAGACAAAAGGTGAACTCAAAGTGATAAGGCGGACAAAGACGCGGACTGCTCAAAATATAATCGAAGTCACAAGCTCAACATATCCCGCGTTAGTTCAAAATTGAAGATTGAGCTAGCAACGGAAATTAACGAGCATCAAGGTTCAGATCGGAGTCTGCCGCAAAAGATAGCCGAGACTCAAGATCAAGCTTCAAGAGACTCATAGATAAGAATCTTGTAACTTGTAGTTGATAGACTTAGCTATCTTAGTTTGATTTTCTTTTGGTGTAATACAGAGTTTAGCAAAGCAGAAACAGAAGTAACAACAGCCAATCACAGTCTCCCGTTAGTCCCAGCTACCAAAATTTCCAGAACTATACTGACCTGATTCCTTTATTGCCAAGGATATATAGGAAACCTTTGAAGCAAGGTTCGGTCAGAAATTTTTAAAAATGCTTCACATGGAGTATTCAATTGGACGAAAATCGCTCATATTTGCTCACTTGTCTTTGCACGAAAACTCTTTGTGTTCCCGTGCAAAGAGGGGCAGCTCTGAGCATATTATTTTTACCCGGTTGAAACAAGCTCCTACATGACTCTTAAAGTTAAGGATTTTCTTTTAAATATTAGGATTTTAATATTTAGGATTTAATTGCATGTGCATGTTCATTACTGCTTGTTTAAGATTAATTAGGATTTAATTGTTAAATAAATTTATTTTACAAAATAAAATACAAAACAATATATACATGATTTAGTGTAGGTTTTATTTGTATAATTAGGAATTTGTGGTTGTAAATAAAGTTAGAAATTATTTTTACATTAATAAAAAAGACAAAAATATATATGTGTGTATATATGCACAGCCACTCAGACTGGCCACAATTGGGCCAGACCTGAGTGGCCCAAACCTGCCTCTCCTTTAAACAATACACAACCCAGCCCAAACCATTGCCCCGGTTCAGTCCACACCCAACGAACCAAACGACACCGTTTCAAAGAGGGATCATCACAACCATCAACCTCACCTCAATCCAACGGCCATGAAACCCCCTCCCAAATAATATACATATGTCCAAACATCTCTAATACATTTAGAGACAGATTCCCTTCTTCCTCGTACTGTCTACCACCGACCTAACATCACCCATTGACCACCCCCACGACCACCCCTTGACCACCGGCCTACCACCCTAATGTCGCCGCCGGAAATCGCCTCACAGCAGTTGCCGACAATCAAACCTCCCCATATTTACACCACTCAACCGTCACAACCTCCTCTTTCCCACCCTGTTATTATTTCCCATCGAACATGCCCCCTCCGTCTCGAATATTCAAAAACAAGGCGGAACCACCGTCTCCGGCGACCTTCTTCCAAACCCTCCCCCCTTTACACCACAGAACCACTAGGACACCCCCTTCCCCGTCCTGCATCCCACTCCCTTCGAATCCCCCCCCCCCCCCCATCATCTCAAATATTCTCAGAAAGGTCGTCGGAAACCTTATCTCTGGCGACCCTGTTCCAAAGCCCTCCAAACTTGCACCCCTAAAGCACCTAAATCTCCTCGTTCCAACCATGTACGTCACCTCTCTTGAATCTACCTGAAACCGTTCGAATATCAATTTAAAAGCTAACCCTAAATCATAAAATCCGCCGGAAATGGCTCAAACTCCTCCTAGGCAATCCCTTGTCCTTCCTATCCCCAACCACACCACCCATGAGTCCCAGACATCCTCAACCACTGAATAAATCCAATCTGATACCACACTGAGGTCTCAGAACCTTGAAAGCCCCTCTTTGAATTCTCAAACTGGTTGTACATCACCCTAGAAGGTTTGGAACCCCTGTGGAAGGGGTCAAGAATCAGTGAAATGGCCCAAATTGGACATGCATAAGAAAAGCTAAGTTTTCTGTATATTTTCATTCCTTTAGCTGTTAAATGTTTGATTTCTTTTAATAATTGTTTAGGTTTAGTAGTTACATGCCTAATAGTTTGAAGTCCTTTTGTTTGATTTCTTTCTCTTGTTTGTCTGTTTCTCCGCAGTTTCATCCGAAATAGGTTTCAATATTCATATTCTTTGTTTGACACTAGTCTGGAAGGCTAAGATGCATATAATGTTTTCCCAAAAACACAGTCTATACATAAAACAATTAGTGCATTTAAGCACACGCAAGAGTGGAGAATTTAGCATGGATTAGGATGTCCTTATAAAAATAAAGTGAACCGCGTTAATTCAAGCAAATACTATGTGATGGCTCCTTAATTCATTAAAACACATAGAAAAATAGGAAGTTGTCGTTTAGCAAATTTCACGGCCTTCCCGTAAATGTCAAAGACGTAGTTGCTATAGGCGCGCATGTTTAATAAAAATACCTTCCTAAATTCGGGTGCGCATTTATGTGACCCAAATCCTATTCTAAATGAAATTAAAATATGTCTAAAATTGCGGGTGCATTTATGTGACGCGATTCGCGACGTGTTTTAATAACATTGCAAAATTTCCTAAAAAATGTTAAAAGGGGTTAATAATCTAAAATTACGAGTTAATAGGTGTAGCAAATCATATTTTAGCCACTTACAATGAGTTTAAGCGACCGTGATAGAACAAAGGGACCCGAGGTTGCCTAATACCTTCCCTCGAGTCAACAGAATTCCCCACTCAAGAATTTCTGGTTCGCAGACTCCAATTGGGTAGTCGAAATTTCCTCGATTTGGGATACTAAATAAACCGGTGACTTAGGACACCAAAAGTCAAACCCATCCCAAGTGGTGACTCTTGAAATAAATAATTAATCCCATCTCAAATAATGTCACTTTAATTGAAAAAACTCCTATATACGTGTCACCTTTCGGGGTGACCACGTGCTAACGGAAAAAGGAGGTATGTGGTTTTTCTAAAAATTCAAGATATTTTGGAGCAAAATTTGTAAACTGAAGAAATTTTTGAAGAGAATTAATAATTGTGGAAACTATTAACGCAATGTTTGAATAGAGGAAGCTTACAATACTTATAGCTTGCAGGTGACGGTTCAAAACTCATGGTGGCTGACCATCAAGTGACAGGCCTTTAATGCCTTGGTAACTGGAGCGACAAGATATTTCGAGTCATTTCTTATATCATGATTGGGAATATCAGTGATGTTCGTCACTTACGTTACATTCCATCGAGATGGAACCCATAAATTCATATCGTTTCTCGTCATCTTCTCTTCGAAAAATGAGGGGACTGTGTACGGTCAAATCGGGTTTGCCCTTTTGTATGACTAATTGAGACCAGAACATGATGGGCCAAGGTTCACCCTCGAGGTATATCGAACCATGATGCGAAGTTAGGTTGCCGAGCTCGTGGCCCTAAGACCGATCGAGATCAAGATCGACCAGGATCGAGACCGAACAAGATAGAGATCGACCTTACCGAGTCAAACAGCGGAAAGGCAAAATATTCGTAATCGGAAAACATCACAATACGAATCCCGGAACCTATCAAGAAGAGACCGATTAATTAGGCAATCATGAAATTTCTTACCTCATATAGACTTGTATCTAGAGTAGGACTCCCCTACTATATAAAGGGAGGGAGGGGGCGGGGTCTGATCATTTGTAAAGATCATCATATTCATGCAATATAAAGCAATATACTGTCATTTTTTAGCTTTCAATATCTTGTTATTTTGTTCATAAGCCAGTTGAAACATATTTGGTTCAAGGGTGACAAACTCAAGGGTCAAGACTGTTCAATTTGTGTGGTTTGCATTGATTTTTTCATAGTCAATATCACTATTAATTTATTCTTCTTAATTTGTGTCAAGTTATATTACATGTCCTTAAAACCGCGTACAAATTTAATTGTCATCTAATATTTAGGTAAACACATTAAAAGACATTACTCAAATTTAAATCAGAAATAAAAAAGTTTAGACTCCCATCAAGAATATTGTGTTGAAAGGCCCGCTTAAGCTTAAGTGTAAAAATTTGAGTTTCTGAAATTGAAATTTATTTAGAGTGAAAATTGTTAAGAATAGATTAGGTACATCTCAAAGAGTTTGAATCTCAATTTTGAGGCATCTTGGTGGGGATTTGAGGGAAATTTAAAGTATAAGATGAAAATTGAAGAAGATAAGACGTGTATCCATGTGTATCATTTGTATACCCCATAGATATTGTATATCCCTTATATTTTCTTTTACATCCATATATACATGTGTATGAGATACATGTTAGATATATGTGTTATAACAAAAATTTTAAACAAAAAATTTTAAACTCGATTTCAGTAACAAACTTTGACTCCAAATCACCACCAATATTTCTGAAATTTTAATATTGCCTTATCTATGTGTTCTCAACGAATTCTAATCATAGCCATTGAAAAATAACCTTTTTTTGGTTGAATATTGTATATCATTAGTAACAATTATCACTACAAACCAGTCCAAATTACCTCCAATCTTCTTTAAGTTATGCATATTGCCTCATTTATGTAATTTTAACAATTTTATTTCGTACTAGTTGAAAAAATAATTTCTTTTTAGAATAATTTTTTTGAATGTTGTATATTATTGGTAATTTTTTCTGACTATTTTCAATAAGCCTTAATAGTTAATTGGTGATAAGTACTGTCTATTTATGTAATTCTTTCTTAGTTGATTCTCTTTAATGAATGCACTCCCACAACCGATATTGGGCCTCTTGAAAGGCAAGCTTGAGGATAAAGTACACAAATAATTCTCAAAGTGGATAATCCTAAATTTTTGTCCTTGTTTGCTTTATGAGCAGAACTTCAAATTTAATAAGTATTACTTGTTATTTGTCGGGAAAAGTATACGGTTAGTCATTAATAACACATATATTTATTTTTAAGTTACTGTTTAAAATATCTTTAATTTTTAACCACTGCTTTAATAAACTTAACATGCCCGGATAAAAACACCCTTCTGCTTATAAAGTTCAGGACTAAGTGTCCTTAACTTTTGAACTTGTAACTCTAAGTTCAAGACTTCAGGACTAGATGTCCTTAACTTTTGAACATGGAACTCAACGTTCAGGACCACATGTCCTTAATTTCTGTACTTGTAACTCTAAGTTAAAGACTACTTGTCCTTAACTTCTGAACTTGTAAGTCTAAGTTCATGATCTATTGTCCTTAACTTTTAAGCTTGTTAGTCTAAGTTCAGGACCAAGTGTCCTTAACTTTTGAACTTGTAACTGTAATTTTAAGAACAAGTATCCTTAACTTTTGAGTTTGTTAGTTTAACTTTACGACTTATTGTCCTTAACTTTTAAGCTTGTTAGTAAGTTCGGGACCAATTGTCTTTAACTTTTGGGCTTCTTAGCCTAAGTTCAGGACGAAGTATCCTTAACTTTTGAACTTATAACTCTAAGTTGAAGACCATGTGTCCTTAACTTTTGAACCTGGAACTCAAAGTTCAGGGCCAAGTATTCTTAACTTTTGAACTCGTAATAGGTCCATAATCAGACAGATAGAGTAGGCACTGAAAGATCCTTACCTTCATGAAAAATTTGGTAATTTGTGATCCTTATTGCTCACGCGTAACCCTATGCATCAAACAGGTCCATTGCAGCTTGTGAGGTTGCTATACGATGCTGGTTACAACAGCATTTTCTAGGTTCAAGGTGGTTTAGAAGCTGCTAAAGAAGAGGTTTCAAATTAATCTTATTTATGTCTTTTTTTTTGCGTTAATATATATTTATCTTTTCAGAATACAAGTTCATATATTTAAATACAATTTGGATGAGGATCTTGAAAAAGAAGGTCCTCAAACATTTAAGTGCGCATGAATTGGGGGGAGGGGCTTTCAGAATTCATCGGGTAATTATTTCATGTTTGTGCCTAACACATGAAAGAGATAGAAGAAAGGGTAATATAATTTTTTTATATTAATTTTAATAGATTAGTTGCAAATATTACTAAAAAAAAAGTAAATACCACTTTAAAAGTTAACTATCCGCATAATTTTTACTTATTTGTCCCATGCACAAGACTTTTAACTTTTGATCATGATATTCGTCCATGAGTCAGACAAATAAAGGTTAAAATTTAAAGACTACTCCCAAAAATATCATATTTTTCGCAAGATTGAGGCCTTCAGCCTTGAGGAGCCCTGTCTGACCCGTATTGGAATAGATTCAGACAGCACTAACAGGGCCATTCGGGGAATTTCAGCTCAGTCATTTTCCGTGACCGTCCATCAGTTTCTTCTCCAGTGAAAACTGAAAAGGTCAAACATTCCCGGCCACTGGGAGACCGCGATTCTTCTCGCCTGAGAACAAAACTCTGTGCGCCCGATACCGTTCCAGCATAACCGCTTTCAAATGCTACACTTTTGAGAAGGAAATAGAAATATAAATTACAGATGGTTCGAATAACAAGCTGTTTTTGCATAGTGATTGTTGCACTGAGTCTGTGCACGTCTCAGTCCGAATCAGCTGTTCAGGCCTATCGTAGAGATCCAGGTCACCAACAGTGGCACCATGGAGCTTTTCAAGACGTTAAAGACAGTGTTCGATCGGATGTTCGTCAAATGCTTCACTCTCGCGCCGAGGTAGATCCAAATTTTATCTAATCTGGCGTTAATTACATATTTGTTTTCGGCAATACCATCAGTTATTGCATAATTTACTTAAAAATCAGCTTGCTGTTTCACTGCTTAAACTAGAGTGAGAATATAGTGAAATTAGTTCGAAGTTCGTATCAAATTCAACTGGAAGCCTAGAATTTTGTATCAAATTCAACTGGAAGCCTAGAATTTTGTTTTAATTTGTTTTTGAATCTCGTAAATACACGTTAAGGCTGTAACTCTATCGGTGCTATTAGTCAACTCAAAAGTCCAAAGGCATTGAAACTTTCAATTTTTACTAATGCGATTTAGCTTCTAGTGTTGTGGCATAGGCCCATAAATTGATCTTACTCTCCATTCACGAATCGGATAATCTTATTTCCTATTTGGCTTGAATACTGAGAGAAATAGAGAATGGGCCGTCGAAGAACCTGGGGAATATTGGCAACTTGAGGTCATAAACTCATAATGCAGGCTATTTACATTTTCAAATTCTCTTCATATAAAAAGCTCGTTTCAAATGCCTAATTGTGTTAGTCTTGGACAGGTTCCGTTTCAAGTCCCTCTTGAAGTGAATATAGTTCTTGTTGGTTTTAGTGGCGACGGGGGCTACAGGTACGCATTAGATTCTCCGAAGTTGGAGGAGTTTCTGAAAGTTAGTTTCCCGACTCATAGGCCCTCATGTTTGGAGACGGGTCAGCCACTTGATATTGAACATCACATTGTATATAATGCATTTCCGGTGAGCTTCCTCGCTTCTCTGACATATACTTCTACCATTTTGCTATTATCGTTTTTCAAGTTTGTAATTCTTTATCTTTATGCTGAGAATCTTTAATTTTGCATAGAGCTATAGTGCAGTTGCAATTGCTGCTTTCTCACTGTTGATTGCTCTCCTATGAATATGTTTCTTTTTTCTTTTTCTTTTTGTTGAGAAATAGTAGCAGTTCCTATGAATATGTTTCTATTATTCATTCACAAATCATTATGCCTCAAAATTATTAGTTAGATAATATCGCCTTGGGTTCCTTTGTTCTTAGCAACAAGATTCTGATGCTAAGGATATTGAGGAATTTTTGAGTGAAACATAAATATGAAATTTCACCACTAGATAGAAGTCAAATGGCCTAATTTAGTGGGAGTTTTAATTAGGATTATGGCTTATTCCTGGCAATAAGACAGGAGATCTAATTTCATCTCAATAGTGATTTATTGTACTTTTGGATTGCGGCATAAGGGTAGTAGTAGTAGTTGTTGTCGTCATCATTGTAATCTTGTTTTAAGGCAGGAGACTTTTAACTTAATCAAACTTAAATGTTCATCGAGTGGGGTTCCTGATGAGCAAAAAATTGTGCTTCATCAGACAAGTGAAGTAGGAATCCTCTTCTGGAAATGGATGTAGTCCTTGCCATTAAAATTATGTGTCTGGTGTCCCTTACCGAAAAAACAAATAAATAAAAACATAGATGTTTGGGTCCTTTGAAAGATGTTTAGAAGATGAAACTAGAATTGTTGGTGCTAATGTTTAATGGTTAATGTTGCGATTCTCGTGTCACCTGTCCCTCAGGCTGGGCAACCAGAACTAATAGCCTTGGAGAAAGCACTTAAGGCAGCCATGGTGCCTGCTGGAAATGCAAGAGAGGTAACTGCACCATATAATATCAACTCTGATTCTGCTTCAAATTTTCCTATTTAAGTTTCTAGTGCATCAAAATCGAAATGAGATGTCAACCCTGTTTGGTGATTTGTAGACTGATTTTGGAAGGGAAGTTCCCCTTTTTGAAGTTGAGGCAACTGCAGTGGAACAAGAATTTCAGAAACTTTACACTTATCTATTTGATCTTGAGAGTTGGGGACAGTCCGGTGAGGAGATGGATAGACCTTGGCCTACTGTAATCTTTATTGTTAACTTTGATAAGGTCTGTTTAGCAAAACTTGACCATCAAATTTTTGATTGTTCTGAACTGTTGATATTTTTGCTGAAGGATATTAATTGTTCAGGTTGAAATTTTGTTTTAAGTTTGTTATTTTGTAAAGTTTTTTATTTCTTAGTCTTGGATTGCTTTTCGTCCTTACCTAAAAGTCAGTTTTTCCACACTAACCCATATCATCAGACTTCAAACCTTATTCACTAAGTTCTCTCTTTCTTAGTGCTGAATTGGGACGTCGATTAACTGACTGTTGTTACCATGAAAATTTCATTGTAGGTAAGATTGGACCCCAGGAACAAAGAAATTGACTTGGACAGTTTAATGTATGGCAGAATCACACAACTCAATGAGGAAGAGATGAAAAAACAAGAAGGAGATTACATATATCGCTATCGTTATAATGGAGGGGGAGCTTCTCAAGTCTGGCTTGGCTCTAGCAGGTATTGTTGTTTTTTCTCATGTGTTACACCAGATATAGAAATAGTGATTTTAGTTTCTACAGAGAAGATGACAAATTGTGCCCTTTAAAAAGGTGCCCTTTATACTCGATAATTACAGTGCATCCTCTATTTGGATTGCAGTGTAGCACCTTTTGTCTGCCTTTATATTCTAATCCATTTCTGGCCTATGATTGACACTATGTCCTAATCAGATCTTTTTCCTTTTTCCAGTCCTCCAATTTCTTTCACATGCAAGTTTCGAATTGCATAGATTTTGCAGGTTTAAATATCTGTGCTGTGGGTTTAAAGCTACAGTCTTGTGATTACGTGGCATACAAGGCTGACGATTAGTTTCTCTCTTGTTGGTGTCTTCACGTACCTCTGTACCCCTTCATGCTTTGTAGCTTCTATTTCTTTTCTCATAAGTTTAAGCCCTTGTATTAACTTACATATGGAAGCCTAAAGCCAGGATGATCTGTTTTGGCCAGAGATTAGTAGCGGAGGTAAAAAGTGACGGGTTTGCTGTAACATAGAGTTAAACAGTAGAAATAGCTCTGCAAAAATAGTTGCAGCCAATCTCACTTTCTTCATTTGACCGTCAAGTGGTCATGGAAAATCATGCATTCCTTTTTGGTTTTCCTTAATAGAGATCCTTACTTTGTTCAGATACCGTATAGTGTATGCTATTGAATTTTTAATAATCACAATGATCAATGGAAAGCTTGATTGGCTTTAGCATGTTGTCCAGAAGTTTGAGTTTCCTGGCATTATTTTTTCAGGTTTGTTGTGGTTGACCTCTCAGCAGGTCCTTGCACTTATGGAAAGATTGAAACTGAAGAAGGAAGCGTTAGTTCTAGATCATTGCCTCGTTTGCGGAATGTTGTTTTTCACAAAGGGTTAGGTGTAGTTACTGAGCATGCCGCTCATGATACTTTTGTTGGTCAGCTTGCCTCACTAGTTGCAACCACCATCGACCATGTCATAGCTCCGGATGTTAGGTAAAAGCATTTTATTTCTTCACACAAGGTAAAACAAATGTTTTGGTTACTTTTAATGATGGTTTTCTTGGTTCTGAAGGCACTAAATTAGTGTTTAAGCGTGTATTTGATTCTTGAACTCTTATCCCTAGTAGTTTATGTCTCATAACATCTAAAGAACAGGATGAAAACTAAAAGGCACTAGCAATTGCAAATATCTATCTGTTACCCTTATGATTAAAAAAATGACACATCAATCTGTTTCTTTACTAAGAACTCCTCATTGTAAATTTGTTGATATCAATGAAAGCCAAACTTTAAACTTAAAAAAAAAAAAAAATCTGTTTCTTTGCATACTTATGAAGATGCCATCGTGAGGATTAGATCTGTTTATTTTTGTCATATAGTATAATTATGGATGTCTCTGTCCCCTGCTTTCTCTGTGCTGACATTTTGTAGCAGTTATACATAAACTTTGTTCTTTCTTGGAATACAATCTTAGTGTTTTTCTCATGTATTCGTCAGGTTTGAAACAGCTGATATGACAACAAGGTTGCTTATCCCTATATTGTCCTTCAAAATCACAATCGCTTCAATATCATGACACATGGGCATAACTATAGTCTTGATGTTGGAGCAATAGAAGCTGAGGTAAAACTTGGACCACATTATCCTGGGCTCCTGTGATGCTTTTCTGTGTATCCAGTGACTTGGATGGTTGGAATGTCTTAATGTTTTGTAACTGAGTTGAAAATGTTTTGCACTTCAACATTGTTGTGGAGTCTTCAAATTTTGTTTCTTCAGTGAACCACTTGTAAGCTTTCAGATTTTAATGAAGCACGTATACTTACTTTCTTAATATACTTGACATCAATCCTTGCCTGTAGAGAAATGTCATTTTAAAGACTGCTACTTGGTTACTTATCAAGACTGCTACTTTGCGACTTGGTTACTTATCAAGAGAGTGTGTGTTGGGTTGGGGGGGGGGCTGCTACTTGGTTGCGGAGGTCTTAATCCTATTATTGATTATTAAATTAAGCGATTTACTTTGCTTATGTTTTTCCTTTTACATGTTTTGACAAGAAGTATATTGACTTAAACATGTGATCTGCAGAAGCAAAAAGTTTCTAATAATTATTGTTTAGTCTATAAGATTTCCCTTACTGGAAATCTTTTTATATTTTCATTTATCTATTTTCTCAAGTTAATAGTGACGCCACCCAAACAGAAATTGTTAAAATTTAGACAGAACCAGAGCTATACATGAATTATGAATTTTATTATTTTGTCCTTCAGGTGAAGAAGATGCTTCACAAAGAACAGGAAGTAGTGATGATTGGAGGTTCGCATGCTTTACATCGCCATGAGAAATTGGCTATAGCTGTTTCAAAAGCCATGCGTGGTCATTCCCTTCAAGAGACAAAGAAGGATGGACGTTTCCATGTTCATACAAAGACATATCTTGATGGTGCGATCCTTAAAGAGGTGGTTTCTGATTTTTACTTTTGTCTTTTCTTTGTTACCTGCCAGTTGAGATAATAGATGCAATTCGATGTGAAATGTTTTAGGAGTATGTGAGAAAGGGTCTTCAGTTAGTTTCAGTAGGCAAAATGGTGTATCTGTTACTGATATCTTTTTTGTTCTTCATATCTCCAAGGATTTGTCTTTGTTGGTTATCTGATGCTTTTATTAAGTTTTTGTTTATTTATTCATTTGTTTTGGTCATCTGATGTTTCAATCAGATTTGTCATAGAAGTTTCTTATCATGTATCTTATGCAATTGCCAAATGCAGGAGATGGAACGATCCGCAGATGTGCTTGCCGCTGGTTTACTTGAGGTTTCTGACCCTTCACTCTCAAGTAAATTTTTTCTCAGCCAGGTTGTTTTCTCCATTTCCTTGCCTCGTAAATATTCTGCGGAACACACCATTTGGCTTGTATCAATATTTATCCGTTGCAAAGCGTATACCTTTATCTATGCCTGATTTTTCTGATCTTTTCTTTTTTCTAGCACTGGATGGATGAGAGTGATGGTACAAGTGATTCCATACTAAAGCATAAACCTATATGGGCTACTTATAGCCAGAGCCAAAAAATGGAGAAGAAAAGAACAATAGAAAAGAAAAAACAAGGAGATCTGCACCGCACATATGGTACCAGAGTCATCCCAGTGTTAGTGCAACAACTTTTAACCTCATGCTTTGTGGATTGCTCAGAACTTGCTCTATTGATGCCTCTCTTTCTCTCTCTCTCTCTCTCTCTCTCTCTCTCTCTCTCTCTCTCTCTCTCTCTCTCTCTCTCTCTCTCTCTTTCTGATGTTTAACATTGCCTTCTGATACTGAATAAACACACTAGAAATATCCCTATATAAATCGATAGTGCTAATTAGCAGCTTTCGTTCTTTGCTCAGTGACCAATTATTACTTCTGCAAGACTCGTCTTTGATCTTCTAGAGTATGTGTATTTTACTTGCTGAGCCTTTTTGCCTATGGCACTCAATGATTAGATATGCTCATCAAATGCTTCTGCATTAATCATTGGTTTGGTATGTGATATTGGACTTCATGGCTAGCATAATACACTATGCCTATAGCCCTCTTTTAGTTAGGTCAATCAGTAAGATTGATGAATGAAAACAAGCTCCTGCTGTTTGCTGTTCCATTTTTACATTATTGACTTATAGCAATTTGATTGCTGAATTATTGGATGATATATTCCCAAAATGCAAATGGAACATTGTCTTTGATACACCTGTCTCTTCTATTTGATTGTTCTGATTCTTTCTTATTAATTTTGAAATTGTTGCTTCTGTTTGTTTGGCAATGAATGAATTCAACAACAACAACTGAATCTCAATCCAACCTAGTAGGGGTTGGCTATTTGAATCCTCACTATCCCTTCCACTCCATTTGGACTCCTCTCCGTCCAATATTCAGTAAATCAGGTTGTCTACCCTCAGTATTATCAAAGGCGCACTTTAAGTGCGCTTCAGCCCTGAAGCGAGGCTCAAAATATATTGAGCGCTCCGTCTCGCTTGGGGGGCGCTTCAGTGTCGCATCAACGCTCTAAGGCATACTTTTCCTTGCCAATGACTGTAATCCTAAAACGGCAACACTTAACAATTGATATTTCATTTTATCTTAATTCTTTTTCAATTTTGTTGTCTGTATATATTCATGCTTATAATTATTTGTCTTGGACTATATATATAAATTTTTACTTTTTCTCCAATTGCGCTATCTTCATTAAAGCCCGTGCTTTATTTGTGATTTGCGCTTAAAGCCACAACGGACCTTAGAGCTTTTTTGCGCTTTTCACTTTTGATAACACTGCCTACCCTAGAAGTTCTATACATTTTCTGCTGACATATAAATCCCCTAACAAGATTAAAGAGATTCCTAATTTTGCAATGAATTTCTTTTTACAATGAGCCAATGAATGAATAGATCTCTAAAAGGTCTAAACCTAAATTCCAGCAGATTTTTACTCCTACTACTGCCATTTTGAATGAGAGGCATATTTAATTGTCATTATTTTGATGCTCTAATAATCTCCTCCTTGTTTACAGATTTGTTCTATCTTTAGCTGATGTGGATGAACATCTTATGATGGAAGGTGAGAGTCTTGTTTGGACAAGTAAGGATGTAGTTATTGTACTCCAACATCAGAATGATAAGATACCTTTGAGGTAAGTGTAAATTCTTTCCTCATGCTTCACTCCCTTGTTTATTCTTCACTGCCTTGTTCATGCTACAATCCTGTAATTTTTAATTTGCAATGGCAAGGTTGCTTTCAATTTCCTTTGTTGGCAATGTTTTAGCTGCAGAAACTTCTTCCTATGGAAGGAGTAGTAGTTTCTTGGTTCTGTCTTCCTGGCCTCAAATAAATTATGGATCTAGCAAGCTTAAGTATAGCGGTTTATAATATTTACAATTTTGACTTTGCAACTATTCTTATCAGAGTATGTCAATAGAAGCCTAAAGACCCTGATAACAAATTCATACCTGATTCAATTCCATAACGGGAGATTGATGGCTTATGTTCTCCAACCAGCCTAACTTTTCTGCTCACTGGAATGACACAGAGAGCAAATGAAGATGGATGTCAATTGAGAACCATACGCGAAGTAGATAGCAAAATTCTATATCTCTTTCCTCCCTGAAGTAGATAGCAAGATTCTATTTCCCTTTCCTCCCTCTTATTCTCCTGTATTCAGCCTTTAGGCATCTAAAAGATTTTGCATGCAATCTCTCCAGTATTTTTCTATTCATCAGAGGCATTCTTATGACTGGTGTTCCAAGTCTATTACATCTACGGAAAACACAAAATGTGGTAAAGGAAGATTTATTTTTTTAAAATTATTTCATTAGGTGAACTTACAATTCTTCCAGTAAATGTTTTCTGATGTTTATTCTCCTTACATGCATCTGGTTATGGATCCTTGCTTCATCTTGGTGTTTGACAGCTACGTTTCAGAAATAGAGAGAAGGCATGCTATTCCAGTGCTAGCCCAACGACATATATTGGCAGGGTTGGCTTCTGTGGTTGGTGGATTGAGTGCTCCATATGAAAAGGCTTCTCATGTGCATGAAAGACCTGTTGTTAATTGGCTCTGGGCAACAGGTTGCCACCCATTTGGACCATTCTCTAACACTTCCCATGTCAGTCAATTGCTCAAGGATGTCGCCTTGGTATGTCATGTACTTTCTTTATGTGCTTTACAATTATCAAAGAAGATTTTACATGATGTAGATTTGATTGTAACTCGTATGGAACTAAACTCTCATCGTTTACCATCACCTGCAGAGGAACACAATATATGCACGTGTTGATTCAGCCCTTCACCGGATCAGGGAGACATCAGAGGTACTGTTCGTTGTCATTCACTATCTTTTTGGTTCTAATCTGTATTTATCCATATCCCACTCTTTCCCAGGCTGTCCAAGCTTTTGCTACTGAACATCTCAAAACTCCTCTTGGTGAGCCAGTGAAGGGTAAAAAGAACAAAACAAGCACTGAACTATGGCTGGAAAAGTTCTATAAACAGACTACCAACTTACCTGAACCATTCCCCCATGAGTTAGTTGATCGACTAGAAAAATACTTGGATGTAAGTAATTTCTTTACTGTACTTGGTAAATCTAGTATTAGCATTTTGTAAATGGCTTATCCTGACGTCATTCTAATAACAGAGCCTTGAGGAACAACTCGTAGACCTGTCTTCCCTACTATCTGATCATCGCCTGCAAGAAGCGCACTCGAATAGTTCAGATATTCTGCAAAGTTCCATTTTTACTCAGCAGTGAGTTAGACATGATACTTTTATCCCATTTAGATTAGGAAATTTCGTTTTAGTTTCTTATGTTCTTGATTTTTTTACATTTTAATTTCAGGTACGTGGAACATATTTTGGCGTCTGAAAGGGAGAAAATGAGATGCTGCAGCATTGAATACAAACTTCCAGTGCAGTCTTCTCAGAAGTTAGTTTATGCCGGCATTCTTTTAGCTGGTTTTTTCGTGTATTTTGTTGTGATCTTCTTTTCATCACCTGTACGTTAAGTTGAAGAAGAACCCCTATTGTTGGTCCACATAAATTTTGAAGGAAATTAAAGTAAAACGAAATTTGATCAGGACTTTTTGCCAGTGTGTTGTCGTCTTTAAATTTGTATGATCATTCCATGTTGCGTGCTTACAAAAAAAATTGACCATGCAATTGAGAACAGAACTCAGGATAGCAATAATGTTACTGTTTACGGTTTTGGTTTGACCAATTTGTAGAGTTGTAGTCGCATGCTTTCTATGTTCATGCTTCGTGGTGGTCACTGATTGGAGCTTCTTGAACTATTATCAAAAGAAGGTAGTTTTTCCCTATCAGTACTGTATGAGTATAGTTTTCTATATAAAAGTTAAACATCCATAATTTAATTTTTAATAATAACAACATTAAAGATAGCAACTTTTATTAGTTTCAATTCTTTATAACAATAATTATTTACAAAGAGGTCTTTTAAAGAACTGTTTAGCCATTGGAATAAAATTCTGCTTTACATTTCCAATAAATTGCTTGCAAGTGCAATTGCTATTAAAATTCCTCTCAAAATCTCTGTTCCAAATTTTAGTTCACAAGAGAAATTTGGGCAAGTGGGCAATATCACCTCTTTTTAAATTGTAAAAATTGCACGGGGCGTCCTATTTGATTGCCCCATTTAATCTATACCCATTTTTTTAATTTTTTTATTTGTACCTATTTTTTATATAACTTTAACCCCTTTCTCCTCCTCCTTGCTTTGCAACTCCTCGAATCATATACAGGAGAATCTCAGCTAAGAACCTTAGGACGTTCTTGAAATACAAGAATACCATATAAATAAACACTTTCTTCTTGGTCTCTCAATTACTAACAAAGGAATTGACAAATTCAAATAAAAATTAAAGAAATGCTAGATTAATGGAGGATTCATGTCCTTTTTATAGCCCAAGGGGCTTCTTTATTTCATATATATTCAAGGATACATATTATCCATAAAGATCCGGAGGCGAATAACAATATTCTTCTAGACGGTAATAAACCTCAAATATCAAATTTTGGATTGTCTGCATGTTTTTGGTGGCAAAGATTCAGAAGCTAAGACAAATGGAGTTGTTGGAACATAGTAATCATGCATGCAACCTTCCTGAGAAAAAAATAGTTCTTCCTCCACAAAAACTTTAGCTATAGAGCAGAAGTTTGCTAGTTATAAATAAAAACTTCAGCTGTAAGCTGAAGTTTGATAGTTACAAACAAAAAATTTAGCTGTAGAGCTGAAACTTACAAACAAAAACTTCAGCTCTAGAGTTGAAGCTTACAAACAAAAACTTCAGCTCTAGAGCTGAAGTTTGCTAGTTACAAAACAAAACTTCAGCTCTAGAGCTGAAAAAGTTCGACAGATACTAAAATAAAAACTTCAGCTCTAGAGCTGAACTTCAGGCCCGGCTACTAGAATGCTGAAGTTTTGCGTGATTGCCTTTGATACTTCAACCCTGCTGAAGTTATGTGAAAAAGCGGGTGCGTTTGCAATTTTTTTTGAAAAACGGGCACAAGTTAAAACGTGATACAAAAAATGGATATAGATGCAAATGCCTCTTTTAAATTTGAAATGTCAAAAGACCTTCAAGTTTTTAATTATTACTCAAAAGACCTTGTTTAATTAGTGTTAATGTGGGATTCGGGTTAATGAAAAGGTGATTTGCAGCCCCAAAGTTTTACTTATTACCTATTGGCCCAACCTATATAAAATTATTATTACCAATATTGAATTTTTTTAAAAAAAACAAAAAGACCCTTACCGTGTTCCTCTATACCCATTCCGTTCCAAATGTTCCGTGAAAATCTGTCATTGAAGGTCACTTTTTCTTTCGTTCCATTCCTCGCATAGAGGTCAGTTGGACCTGCTCCCTTCTTCCCCATTCATCTCATCAAAGTGTTGAGATGAGAGAAGCTACATGATTTAGCTTTATATAGGTTTGTACATTTTTTTGTAGATTCAGTATATATTTTCGGTATATCCATGGTATACTTTGTAATTGGGTTGTAATTGGGCTGTGATAATTTTGTGTCTCAGCCCACATGTCATTATTTAATTTTGGGCCGGATCACCCGACCCGACCCGTCTGTGTGTAACATGTATATATGTAGGTGAGATATTTTTCTCACCTACCGGATTTCATTTCTCTCATTTGTTCTGTAATAATATTTCTCTCTGATTCCAGAGAGTTCCAAACGCTCTGTCTTCTCTCTACTTTCTCTCTCTACAGTTTCTATGATTTCTCGGTCTAATATCAATGTTTACATGGTATCAGAGCCAGGCCCATCCCAATTATTGTTACCGATGTTGGGCCCCCATTTATGTTGTCCACGCTCCAGATATCTGGGCGTGAGGGGGAGTGTTGAGTTTTCCCACATCGGAGGGATTTGAGGTCTTTGGTCTCCTTATATGGCTTGGGCAATTCTCACCTTATAAGCTAGCTTTTGGGGTTAAGTTAGGCCCAAGGTCTATCAGTATGGAGTATGGACCTTTCCATTGTCAAGATTCACATGTTGCTTTTATCTGGTCCGTTATTTGTGATTTTGGATGTACTGTCGTCAAATTATTAAGTGAAAGTCTTATTATTTTCATTTGAGTCGCCTAAGTAAATAAACAATTTCACAATTTTCTTCCCCTCTATAGTTCTATTATCTATCTTTTGATCACAAGCACGAAGCAGACTAATTGATATAACCTTTTCGTGCATAATTAATAATTTATTTAAAGCAAAAGTTGCAGTGGTTTGTCCAATAATGAAGAAGAACGTCAGGCGAACTTTCATGTATTCACAGAGGAACGAAGTATTATTATTATTATTGCGTTCAAAATCAAAAAAATTATAGAAGTGTTATAAAATAGAAGTCTATTTAGAGTGAATGTCTAAGAGTTTTAGCTTGAAGCTAAGTCATTCCTCTTCCTATAAATAGAGGGGTCTTACCCCATTGTAAATAACCCCAAGTATTAATAAGAATACTTCTCTCTCTCCCTATTCTCTCTCTATTTGCTCTTGTTCTTGAGTTATTGTTCTTGTCTTTTATATTATTTCATAACACGTTATCAGCACGAGACTCTACCGTCTCAAGAAGCTCTTTAAGAAGATTAAGCCGCCGTCGTCTGCATCAGTGGAGAAAAGGAAGAAAACATTGAAAATATAATTGGTATACCTTAAAGGTAAGTAATTTACTTTTCCCTTTCAAATTCTTGAAATTCTACGATTTGATTTAATATACAAACAAAGTTTGATTATAACTCTAATGGAGTTTGTAAGAAATTATAACCACATGAAGTGGTTAAATCTCTATGCCCTGCCATGATTAAATTCATGTATGATTGTGGGCAAAGAATTAAAAATCCGTCCCATTGAATTTGCTCCATTCCCTTTAGAGAATGTGGAAGCAGTATATGATAAGTCTGAAAGAAGACTAAAATATTACCATGAAGGTATCAATGAATGTGGACGTGGCAAAGAATTCCGTCCAATTGAATTTGCTCCATTCCCTTTAGAGAATGTGGTAGCAGTATGTGATAAGTCTGAAAGAAGACTAATTACCGTGAAGGTATCAATGAATGTGGACGTGGCAAAGAATTCCGTCCAATTGAATTTGCTCCATTCCCTTTAGAGAATGTGGTAGCAGTATGTGATAAGTCTGAAAGAAGACTAATTACCGTAAAGGTATCAATGGATGTGGACATGGCAATAGACGAAGTTATAATCGTCATTATTGTGGTAATGAGAACAATAAGGATTCTCAAAATAATCTTTCACTTTATGAAAGTAATATTTGACATGAGATTGTGTAAAGCACATGATTTTGATCCATTCCCTGAAGTGAATGTGATAATTGTAATAGAGCCTGTAAGTATGAACACGCTCTTGATATAAATCTGTTTTATGTCTGACATTATGAAAAGAAAGTTCGTTGCCCTTGAAATTTCGGGCAAGAACTATATGACATGGGTGTTGGATGCTGAAATCCACTTAGATGCTATGGGTCTCGGAGACACCATCAAAGATAGAGAAAAAGCATCCACCCAAGAATGTGCGAAGGCCTTGATTTTCTTGCGCCATCACCTTGATGAAGGTTTGAAGATTGAATATCTCACCGTCAAGGATCCACCTATCTTGTGGAATGGCTTAAAGAAGAGATATGACAACCTGAAGTTGGTCACTCTGCCACAAGCACGATACGATAAGAATCCAAAAGCAAATAGTTTATAAACTATATATTATCGTTGCGGTGAAAACGGGCACTGGTCAAAGGCTTGCCGTATACCATGACTTTTGGTTGACCTTTATCAAGCATCTCGAAAGAGTAAACGCCCTGAAACGAATTTTGTCTCTGACGACAACTTTGACATCACCCACTTGGATGTGGCAGACTTCTTTGAGCAACCCGAGGGGAAAATAGACCACCTAATCGGCGATGGGACCATGATGAAAGAAGATGGAGTTATTTGATTTTGTTCTACTTATTTGTATTAGTTAGTGAATAATCTAATAGTCATTAGTATTAGCTCGTATTAGCTAGTTCATGATGCAATGTTAGCAGTAGTTCTTTAGAATATCTTCAATATGGTCAAATATCAATAAAAATTTTTATTTTCCAATGGGGGTAATCGACTAGCCTGAAAAACTAGTCGATTATCAACTATTTTCGCATTAAAGTTGAAAAACAATTGACCAACAATCGATTGTCGTTGACTAACAATCGATTGTCTTGAAACAGAGGTCTGGAAATTTTCAAAAATCATCCACAATCGATTGTCGTTGACTAACAATCGATTGTCTTGAAACAGTGAGGTCTGGAAATTTTCAAAAATCATCCACAATCGATTGTCTATGCATAACAATCGATTGTCTTGAAACAGTGAGGTCCGGAATTTTTCAAAAATCATCCACAATCGATTGTCTTTGTCTAACAATCGATTGTCTTGAAACAGAGGTCGAATTTTTCAAAAATCATCAACAATCGATTGTTTGTAAGTAACAATCGATTATCTGAAGAAAACGTTTAAACTGAAATTTTCAAACTGCAAAGTAATGGATAACATATCTGATTTTGTTAATCAACTGTTAGCAGCAGATTTTGAAAATATTATGTGACACAAACGAATTGAAGTTGTTTATTCTCATATTTTCTTTTATATATCAAACCATGGGAAGTAAATTGATTGAAGGCTCCGGAAGAGCAACTGTAACTCTGCCCAAAGGCATGACGTTTATCTTAGAGAATGCAATATTCTCCTCCAAGTCTAAGAAAGACTTGTTGAGTTTTAAAGATATCATTCAAAATGGATATCATATTGAGACAATAGATGAGAATAATCTTGAATTCTTCATGAAAACGAGGCTGCCCATTTCGGTTTGGGTTCACGCCATTTTGCATGCAGCAATGCTAGTTCGTCGGCTGCCCACTTTGGTTTGGGTTCATGCCATTTTGCATGCAGCAATGCTAGTTCGTCGGCTGCCCACTTTGGTTTGGGTTCATGCCATTTTGCATGCAGCATTTTAGTTTGTCGGCTGTCCACTTCGGTTTGGGGTCACGCCATTTTGCATACAACAATGCTAGTTCGTCTCTGACTGACGAATTGACACAAATATTCCCCGTTGCAATTGGTTTTGGGTCATGGACCCAATATATCCCATTTAAGAATTTTTGGATGCGCAGTATATGTGCCTTTAGCACCGCCATCCCGCACCAAAATGGGTCTGCAAAGAAGGTTAGGAATATATGTTGAGGTTGAATCGCCCTCCATTATTCGCTACCTCGAAACATTGACAGGAGATTTGTTCACTGCACGATTTGCAGACTGTCAATTTGATGAGACACTTTTCCCAAAATTAGGGGGAGAAGTTGGTGAAACCAAACGGGAAATTTTGTGGAAAAATGCATCATTATCTCATCTTGATCCACATACCTCTATTTGTGAAAGAGGCACAAAAGATTATCCATTTGCAAAGAATAGCAAATCAAATGCCTGACGCATTTATAGATTTGAAAAGGATAACAAAATCACATATCCTTGAAGTGAATGTGACAACATTTGATTCACGAATACATATTCATTATTGGAAGAATATGAACATGAAATTGGTATTAAATATACCACACTCACCCCTAGAAGGAGGTTTGAGATGATACCACACTCACCCCTAGAAGGAGGTTTGAGATGATATATGGCATGAATGATCGTTGGTCACGTACCTATTGTACGCCAAAGTATTTTGGAAATATGACTATTAAAGGACAACGATAATGCAAGAAACATATCTTGCATATAAGTTTGACATGACCATAATGGTATAACTTTCTCTTTAAGAAAGATATTCACCACATGGATATTGATGAATCTGTGGTAGTACAAAATTAATTGAGAGCTCTAGAAGAGCCAATTATTACTATGTTGGAGAAACACAATTGAGTATTGTGCTGTAGTAAGTCTCAGAGAAACTTATTCAGTTTCCAAAGTACACGCGAAAGTGATTGATTATATTGAGACTATAAATAAAGGAAGGCTTTGATATCTCCTATTACTACAACTTGTAGCGGGGTAATTTGCATATGAAAAGCTACCCACTTTGTTCTCCAGTTTGTACTACACAAACGAAAGAATGCCACAATAAAGTGGATATCTATTGGTATAAAACCCATGTCATAATAAACCTGAAGTTTATTGATAAGTGCACATGTCATGGTGTAAATTTGAAGTTTACCAATATTGATAATTTGTTCAGTTAGCATTCGTGTTAGCCATCTCATTTTAAGTATGATGTGCAAATTCACATAGGTGAGTATCAAAGAACTAGAAAGTTCTTTACGAATTCTCTTGTATCACTTGTTCTCATTAATGAACTGATCAACTAAAGAGTTCGGGTTGAAGCCCATAAATTCTGGAAATATCAAAGGTGAATATGGGCCCATTCACCTGCCATGTATACCACATATGATGCATCTATGATATGGTTACATGCGCAATTGTTATTAACCCGCAGCCTGGCCGGTGCTTGCGAGGTAAATTGCTCAGTAATCTAACTTCGAGCATAATTTCCAGATTCTCTACTCAAGATAGTTTATCTTGATAAGTTGGTTTATATCAAAGTAAGTTTAGCAAGATAATTATTGAGTGCTTCCACTTAATAGCTAAACTGTTTCTTGTGAGAACAAAGTTATATATATCAGTTTGATATAAGTTGTATACGAGAGTATATTCTCCCCTCACAAGTGGTTCAAGGTCAGGAACCAAATAATTTCATCTTATTATTAATGTGCCGTGTATATTGACATGATAATGCACAAAGATGATTTCCCAAAGTTGAGGAAACAAGTTAGCTTTACTAACATGAGGGGGAGACATGATAAACACTTGAGAAAAGGTTACATGGGATGAATTATCATTCGTATATGTATATCCCCGAATATCATGATATGAACCTGAAGTTCATAAAAGGGATAATTCAATTGCAACATATTGCAAAGCATGCTATACGCATTTGCTGACCCAAAGAAAGTAACTAAATGGAAGAGATACAATTCAAGAAGAATTGATTCCATATGAAAGACATGTAGTTTTGAACCTATAGTTCAAATGCTTGAAAGTATAAAGTCAAAGGTATGTATAGTCAGTTTTCGATATCTTATTTGTCTAGCATGACATGGAAAACTTGATATGCATCTAATGTCTATTATATGGCTTATATGACTTAACTTGAAAGATTTAAGTTGCTTGAAGCATATGCACTTCTTGGTCTTGAAGTACCACATCCCAAGTACAATTTGTGTACATATGTATCTTGCTATAACTATAAGCATGATGGCATTGAGAATGCATCTATGGAGATATTGAAGAGTTATTCCACGACATTATATGAAGATGTTCATATCTATCAAGAATGATGATTTCAAGGTGCGGAATATTTATTCAAGTCAATATGGTTGATTTATTTATCAAATCTCTATCAAAGATCGTTTTGAAGATGATGCACAAGATTGGAATGCAAATGCTCAAGGATATAAATTGATGTACTCATTAGGGGGAGTTAATGCGCGTTGCACTCTTTTTCCCTTACAAGGTTTTGTCCCACTGGGTTTTCCTTGCAAGGTTTTTAACGAGGCAACCAATAGGCGCATATTCAAACATGTGTACTCTTTTTCCTTTCTTTAATTTTTCCCAATGGGTTTTGGTTTTAAGGTTTTATGAGGCACATTATTGAATAGACATTCAAGGGGGAGTGTTATAAAATAGAAGTCTATTTAGAGTGAATGTCTAAGAGTTTTAGCTTGAAGCTAAGTCATTCCTCTTCCTATAAATAGAGGGGTCTTACCCCATTGTAAATAACCCCAAGTATTAATAAGAATACTTCTCTCTCTCCCTATTCTCTCTCTATTTGCTCTTGTTCTTGAGTTATTGTTCTTGTCTTTTATATTATTTCATAACAAGAAGCAAATAAATATTAGTTCAATAAATAAATCGTAAAATAATTCCAAGCCCTCTGAATTTACAATGCGTTCTTAAGAAATTTAATTCCTTCACTGTTGATTAAGGCATACGGATTAATTGCTCCCGGAATAAAACAGAATAACTATTCTGTAATAGCGGCACTTAAAAATCACAGAACTTCATCAGACTCAACAAATGGAGTAAATCACACATGATACTTATGTTTATTTAAAAAAAAATACAATAATGTAAAAAAAAAGGAGAAGATTTTAGATTTTCCTTATCTTAAAAATGAGATAAACCTCTAAATATATAAAAAATAAAAAAATAAGATAAAGAGGCAAACCAAGAGATACCTCTTTCATTTTCTATTCCAATCCCCTAATAAAAACGCAACAAGTATTCGTTCAGAAGCTGCTCCACACAAGGTGAAATTAGATTCTTTGAGAGGAAAAGACTGATAGAAAAACAAACCCTTGACTTGATGCTGTTTTGCCCAGAATATTGGGATTCTCCAAATTGTATGGTCTAGATCTCCTCTTAATAAAAAGAATGGACCACAATGAGGAGTTCAAAGACTTCTTTTTATTATAAATGACATTATGTAAGTAATATATTCTTATGTAAAAAGTTTATTGTTAAAAAGCATTATAGATTATTCATTCCATCCGCTTCTACCAGATTGACCAACACTATCTTTTTGTCCTTTTAGTGAAACTCATCGTTTAAAGTAAAAAGACGCAAGCTAGGGCGAGAGGAAATACAAATCACATTTTTCCTTAACGTAAATAAATATTTTTTTTGTTTACTTTTACTGATATGATACTAAAAATAAATTTTTATTTTTACTTGAGACTTTTCATATATCAAGAAAAGATATATTAATTTTTTATTATATTTATATTATTTATAACTCATTTCAATTTATTTTTTTAAATTTAATAAAATATAAATTAATTATTATATATATTATGATAAATTATATACTTTGACAAGAGGGGTTGCTCTGATGGTAAGCAATCCCCACTTCCAATCGAGAGGTGGTGAGTTCGAGTCTCCCAAAGAGCAAGGTAAGAAGTTTTTGGAGGGAAGAATATTGGGGGTCTATTTGAAAACAGTCTCTCTACCCAAGGGTAGGGATAAGGTCTACATACGCACTACCCTCCCCAAACTTCACTGAGTAGAATTATACTGGATTGTTATTGTTGTTATAAATTATATACTTTATTTATTATATTTTGAAGGACATATAACCTAAAACGTATCAAGTAAAAATGAAAGAATATAATACAAATATTTAATTCACCAACTGTGCCCAACAATGAAAGGAAACCGCCAGTACTCTCACTGACGGTGACTCTTGTCAAATATTAGAGATTTTAGTCATGTGCTGGATTTTATGGGTGTACTTGGACATGTGAACCTAATACATTTAATGTGCGCCATTAAGTGGAGGCCACTATTTCGTACTCTACTCTTTTGGAAGTTTGTAAGCTGGAATCCATTCCCTTTTTGACTATTCTTAAATCCTAATATGTGTGGCTAAGATATTAATACACTGTGGGTAATTTTTGGAGTTATTTTTTTTGGATGTTTTTATATAAATTAAGAAATTTTTAGTATGAATTAGTAATAAAATTAATTATATTAATTTTTATAATTTTATGTAGATATTTTTAGTACATATTTTAACATTATTTACTTCAAGGATAATGTAGGAAAAAATAATAAATTCATTTTTAAAATCCGAAAAATTAGTTATTTTGAACCAAAAAAAAGGTTAAAAATTATTTATTTTGAACCGAATCGAGTAATAATTAAGAGTATACCAAATTACAATTTTCTTCAACCAATGACTCAAAATGTGATATTTTAAACTTAGTTCTTGAAAATATACTACTCACTCTATTCTAGTTTTTGTAAACCTATTTCATTTCTAGTTGGTTAAAAAAATTGACCTTTTTTTAAATTTGAAAAGTATATAGTATAAACTTATAATTCTATCCTTAATGAAAAATTTTTATAACAATAAAATACACAAAACCAATTTTTGACTTGCGTATGACCACCAATACAATTTTTTTTTTTTACGTTCAGTCAAATAAATTTTGCATAAATTAAAATGGATGAAGTTGACTTTAATACAGTTAATTCTGAAACCATGAATGATGTTTTAAAGGTGAAGCACTACAATTTGAATTATAATTACTGGTCTATTGAAATTTATTTATTGGAAAGAGTAATAAGAAGCGAGCTTTTGAATAAACGATTTATTTATTTAAAATTTGTACAAAGAGAGAAAAGCGAGGACCCAAATCGGAAGGAATTAATGGGTCCAAGGCTAGCTAATTCATATGTGGAAATGTACCATCCATTAATTTTCAAAATAAAATTTCCATTCATTTTGAAGAAGCCCTCGCCAGAAACATGAGTATATTCTTGCTATTGTGATGTCATCCCATACGCACATCATACTCGTGTAAGACCGACTCGTTAACATAAAAGTCTCAAATATTACAAAGTACCCCCAATAATTATAAAATAATTCTAAATAGTCCAAGTCCAAATTCAAAAAACTTGTCTCCCAAGCTTACAAGGACCTCCTATAAATTCGCCGCTCATTTTCCTCCTATATTCTCTACAGAGTTTACGGTTCCTGTATTTTCCTAATCGACGAACAGGTCCTAATTAATTTATCAATCAACGGCAAAAACCACCGGAAATGTGTCCCACGGGAAGCGTTTTGTATTCTGAAGCCACCGGAAAGCCGAATCTCCGGACGGCATTCGACGTTTTAGATGTTGACCGCGACGGAAAGATAAGCAGCGACGATCTCCGAACATCTTATGGAGGATTCGTCGGCGACACCGGCGAGCCCGACGACGACGTGATTCGTACGATGATGACGGTGGCTGATTTCAACAAAGACGGGTTCGTGGAATTCGAGGAATTCGAGAAGGTTCTGGACAGTTCTAAAAGCAGAAGAAATGGAACTTTAGGTGTGAATAATACTAATAATGTAATGGAGGATGTTTTCAAGGTGATGGACAAAGATGGTGATGGCAAAGTTGGGGTTGAGGATCTTAAGATTTATCTGAATTGGGCTGGGCTTCAAGTGGATGATGATGATATTAAGGCCATGATTAAATTGGGCCGTGGTGATGAAAATGGTGGTGGTGTTACCTTTGAAGGTTTTCTCCAAATTTTGTCTCTTTGATTGTTGCAACGACAAAAGATTGATGACGATGATAAATGTTAGATTACGTGAACAAGTTTTGGTTTACTTTGTGTTTTTCAATGATTTGTGTTAGTGAGCTGCTTCATATGCTACTCGCTATTCCGAGAATTCTATTTGAAAACAAAGAAGAAAAAGAGTTGTTCCGCCAGCATTTTTATATATACATATTTATATATATATATATATATATATTGTTTGTTTTCGATAATGTAAGGCCCGCTAAATTTTGCTTGAGTAATTTAAAGTTTTGTGGTAGCGCATTGCGGCATAGGCTTTTTGGGTTGAAGAATAAACTGAGAAGTGAATAAAAAAACATTATAGAAGAAGGCAATTCTACGATCTGTTTTGCAATCGCAGAATCGTTTCGCGGGCCACATAATCATCGCGTAGTTAAGTAAAAAGATTGTCGTAGAGTTAAAATGAGGGAATTTTGTTGGGCAATTATGCGATCTATTATGCGGCCGTATAAGTGATCTGTGGACTGCAAACCTATCCAGTGCAGCCCGGTTCTGGGCATCAATTGTGCGTATCCATTCTGCTGTCCATTTTGCAACCGTGGACTTTAGTTCGGAGGGTTTATTTTCCTATTTTCATAACCCAGTCCCATTTTGAAAAGTAGGCTTTGGGACTTTGTTTGTGGCGATTTTTTGGTGCACCTAGAGAGACGTGAGAGCATTTTAGAGAGAGAATGAGAAAACCTAACCTCCCAATCATCCAATCTTACACCAATCTTATAGAACCAAGGAAGCTCGTCACTAGATTATTACCCATCCAATAAGTCCTGGTCCTAAACTTTCGTGCAAGAGGTTTAGAGTTCAAAAATATTGTGGGGTTGAAAGTAGACCACGTATGTGATACTAGGTTGTAGTATGTGGGGCTAACGAACTATTTTGGTAGTTTCTTGTGAAAATTGTTGTAGGACGAAGGGATTACAATTTTAGAGCCTTGTAGTCTATTTTGCATGATAGGTGTTTGACAAAATTCCTAAGAGAGTTACACCATATGAATCCCTCTAATTATTAACCGATTGTTGCTATCTTCCTATTTATTTTTGTTGCTAGAAGTGTTGAGGCATTGTAGTGACTTAAGAAAATCTCAAACAAGGTATGTTGGCTAAACTTTCTCACTCGAAATCGAGTACCATAATGTTTCCGTAAGTTTATGTACGGTTAGCCATGAATAAATAAGCCTTATGTCGAAAAATAGGTGTTCCAAGTATGGTCTGTGTATTAAATGGTATGGCTTTGAGTCTTGTTTTAAATTAAAACTAATATACCAATTGGGGTGACAAAAACTCAGTATCATTAAGAACCATAACTGCTCATATGTGTACCTAAAATCTTCATTAAATATGCCATGTTGACAATTTAGAAAGATTCTTGAAAATGAAATAAGTGAATTGAGGATATAATGTGTGGCAAGCGTGCCAAGAATTTATGATTGTGACAAGGTGGACTAATGACATGAGGAAATGTAATAAAGATTATGAAATGAGCCTTGACTAACTGTTTTAAAGTGACTTCGAAAATAGAATTTCCTAAAAGCTTTGATACTCAATTCATGCCCATAAGTTCCTATTTTTAACTACATTGCCTTATATATACATCCAATGTGATTCTAGTTCTTACATATTCTAGTACTGAAATTATATATTATTGTTGTTGGGAAAGAGTATTTCAAGAATAAATGGTGTACTGCTTGTTTATGGCTTTGATGTATGTTACTATTGCTGGTCGGTATGCCACATTCTTTGAGAAAAAACCTTTGTGTTTAACGTTTCTATTACTAATAATTTAAGGTATATGATTTCTGAAATATTCCATATGTTGGTATTGGTGTTTATCCTTGAAATTAAAAGAAGCGAAAGTGTTAAAAATGAAATACGACCATCATGCCATGAATAAAGATTCTTGTGAATGGTCAAAGGAGCATAGAAAATAGTGTTAGTGTGTGGTTGAAAATACTAATAAAGATCTATACAATATGAAAGATTTTGAGATGAATACATTTCTATTTATGTTACCAAGTCAAAAATATTTCTGTGAGTAGCATTAGCAAAATCAAGAAAAGGTGAGTCATAAGACCCATACTTGAACCTACACGTGTCGTATAGAGGTGGATCGTAATTGTTCCCCTCAATTGGGATGAAAATAAAATATTGGCAAAATTATAATTATTCCCCTCAATGGGGATGAAGCTGGTAATAGTTGTGAATTGAAAAAAGTCAATACACATGGCATATGTGGAAAGGCGACCTGGCTAATCGAGTGGTGATCGGATGTCATGTTGCGCACATGGTGGTACTACTCTTGTAACAATTTTCTTTCGCATCACATGTCAAACAACATTGTTCGTGGGAAGATGTCCTAGCCGATCAGGTGTGATAAGATGGTATATTAGTGTTAATGATCTCCCAACCATATATATATATATATATATATATATATATATATATATATATATATATATATATATATATATATATATGTAGAAATATTTTATATTTCAATTGGGAATTTGAATATTTTTATTGTGACTTCCCGTTTATATGGCTTCTTTTCTTCAATGGTCATTCTACTTTGAAAGAGGACTTTTTGCTATACATACTAGTACTATTCGATAGTATTATATATATATATATATATATATATATATATATATATATATATATATATATATATATATATTGAAATTTTTTATGTTTCAATTGGGCATTTGAATATTTTTGATTGTGACTTCCCGTTTATATGGTTTCTTTTCTTTATGGTCATTCTATTTTGAAAGAGGACTTTTTGCTATACATACTAGTACTATTCGATGGTACTAACGTTTCTTTTGCCGGGAGCGCTGCATCTTTAATTGATGCATGTTATTCCACAACATGCAACATCAATTGGTGATAGCAGTACGCTCTCTTCAACTGACTTGATGAGCTCCACTTCATTTCGGGGTCATATATCTTTTGTTTCTCATGTACTGTATTTTGAGATATAACCGACGCTTTGTTGCCGGCATTTTTATATTACTCTTTTGTTTTACTTAGAGGCTCCTTAGAAAAGTTGTGGGTGGTGGTTGATGTTGGGGGAGTCAAAACTAGAAAAGATGGTATTTGGTAAACATATTTTTCATTATATCTGCTATATATTGAAAATTATAACTTCGCCAGACCAGGCATACCCCAGCTATGGCTTTATAAGAAAATTCGGGGGTCCACTTCCCCCATTTCCTTTGGACAAATTTTCGGGTTTTCCTCCCCTATCCCAAGACCTACAACTCCTCCCGTCTTTAAAGTAAGAATTCCCATTAACTTTGTCTGAATTCCACCATTTTAACACTAGTATTGATGAACCTACACATGAAATTCTTAGATCTTCAAGAGATTTCTACAAGAACTCAAAGGAGGGTTCCAAAAAAGTAATGTTTTCACCCTCCAATTGATTCTGGGATTGGATTAATGATAATAGACTCCAGTTCATGAGATATCAGTTGATGAGTTTGATAGAAAAGTATGGAAGATTATAGGATTGGGCTTTTGATTGTTGATTATTGGTTAAGATTGTTGTTTACCTTATGGGTGATAAAGAATGGTATTGATTATAGCAATTTGAGGTTTTAGAATTTATCTAGGAGTAAGAGAATGAGTTTTTGGGTGAAGAAACACCATTAATCTGGGTTATCAAGCTTTATACTCACCAAGTGTTTGATAAAATATGTAAGCGGCCAACATGAGTATTATTGGTAATATCGAATCCCTTTGAATTTTATTGATTTAGATTAAAATTGAAACGGTTGAAGAATGTTGTATTAGGCTCAAGAGCAGAAAATTAAGGTATGTGAGGCTAACTCTCTTTATGTTTTGGAATGTCTATGATTCTTCCTATGTCCCATTCATTATTGCTATTACTAGTTTCCCCATAAAGTAATTACGCCGTAGTTCCATGAATAATCATAAAACTTTTATTCTCTAGCATCGTAACTCATTCATGACTTTCATTCTAAACATTGTGAAATCATATCATAATAATATAGGCTTGGGTTTGATGTCCATAAGTCTCAGTCTAGATTACTCAGCATGTCATAAATAGTTAAAGATTCAGTTTTCTTAATCAATTTATGAATACATGTCTCAACCTAGTTCTATTTAACATTCAAGTATCGTGTAACTCAATATGATTCAGTATTTCAGTATCATGTATTGCAGTATGATTCTCAGTTCCTGATTTTAAATCTCTGAATATTCAACCCTTGTACTTGGGTTTGAGGCCGCAGTTTATGCCTTATGCATCTTTGGGCCTTAGGCTGTAGTTTATGCTTTATGCATCTTAGGTCTTGAGGCCGCAGTTATGTATTCATATACTTGAGCCCGAGGCCACAGTTTGTGCATATATATATTGGGATGAGGCCGCAATTTAGTATTCAAATAAATAGGTTATTCATCATTCAGAAGAGGATGTATTCATATCCTTACTTCAATTGTTCAGTTCGGTTATCGGTTATCATTTCAGTTATTAGTTATCATTTTAGTTATCGGCTATCAATTATCATTTCAATTTTAGTTTCAACTATTATTATTTCAGTTATCAATTATCAATTCTCAGTAATAAGCTTAATATTAGTTTCAACATTTATAGTTCTTTGTTTCAGTTTCTTTACATACCGGTGAAATCCAAATGTAATAACGTCCCTTTTACCGGTGGTCTGCATCTCACGGTATAGGTAATTATTTACACGTTGACGATTGAGAGCCCTAGGATTCTAGTACCAGCCAACTGGAGAGCGCCCATTCTTTCGGGGCATTATCATTACTTTACAGTCTTTTAGTATTTACAGATAGTCAGTGCTTTCAGTACTTCAATAGAGACTTTATAGACTAGAGTAACAGTTAGATAGAGTCACAAGGTTTTTATGTTTAGCAATATTGGCTACAAACATGTTTTGGACTTGTATTAGCATTGTGCACTTTGTTTTTTATCCATTAGACTTTCAGTATATCAACATGTGTTAGTTTATCTTCCACATTTGTATGTTATGATATAACAGGTTAATTCAGCTAGTAGGTTGTTCGCTTGGTCACTTGTAATCAGGTACCGAGCACCGTGTTATGTCCAGGCCCAAGTTCGGGGCGTGACCAAGCTTGGTATCAGAGCACTAAGTTCAAGAGTCCTAGGGAGTCTTTGAAGCTGTTTCTAGCGATGTTTTCTTTATATGTTTGTGCCGTCCACTCATATAAATGGTTAACTACCAATACATCTTTCTGCTCTAGATCGTGCTATGAAACATAGAGCTATCGGTAATATTCTCTTACTAGCGAATTATGTACGTATCGAATGCCCAAGAGATATGCAAGAAAAGTCTAAGGTTGTAGAAATGATAATTTACCTATTGTGGTAATACTATGGATTACATGATGGTAACGAATGAGATTTGAGAGGATGCTGAAAGTGGAATGCAATGGATAGTAGAATAGATTAGAGCATAACCTTATTAGAAAGTATAAAAGCACTCATTTTGTTTTATGGTTATCAGTTTAACTCAGCTACCAGTTATACACTCTTTCAATTAGCAGGTTTATGTTTATTCAATGTGCCAGTTATTTGTTATTCAGTTACCAGATCTCCAATTTTTAGTGTATCAAATGTTGGAAATAACGCTTTACGCTAGAGGGGGGGGGGGGTGAATAGCGTTTTAAAAATATTAAGCGTTTTAGTGCGGAATTTAAAAACTTTGCAGAAATTAAAACAAGTGCAGTAAAATAAACTTACACAATGATGTATCCTGGTTGGCCACAAACGTGGTTAGTCCAGTCCCCGAGAGACTCTCTCGAGATTTCCACTAAACTTGTCAAGCTTACGGGTGCTTAACAAACCGTTACAGCTGAGGACACAAGCCTCACCTAGGTGCTCGGGGATCACAATCCCAAAGACTTCAATTGCTCGGGGATACCAATCCCAAAGACTTCAATTGCTCGGGGATAACAATCCCAAAGACTTCAATTGCTCGGGGATAACAATCCCAAAGACTTCAACTGCTCGGGGATAACAATCCCAAAGACTTCAACTGCTCGGGGATAACAATCCCAAAGACTTCAACTGAGGAATCACAAGTTCCTCAACAAACGAGAATCGCAATTCTCTTACAAACACAAAACAAACTCACTTTACAAAGTACTCCTCAATGAGTAGATATGAGTAGAAATAGTACGCTCAAGATCACAACAACTTAGCTCAATAGAATGGCTCTTCAAAAAGCTTTATGGATGAATGAAAATGATGATCAATGTAAGAAAGCTTTTAGCAATGAAAATACTTAAATTGTATATGTTGTTGTTGTGAAAACACTGAGTTAAGCCTGTATTTATAGGTGAAAAACTCAGTCTTACCGTTGTCTAATTGCCAATTAAGGATTGCTGAAATTACTCAGTGACAATCGATTGTCAAGACTAAACAATCGATTGTTTGCCTATCAGATCAAAAATTCAATCCCAGATTTTACGTCAACAATCGATTACTTCAAATCAATAATCGATTATTTATAACGTTAAAAAATCCTTTCCAATTTTTGGCATAAAACATCGATTATCAGGAAATCAACAATCGATTATTTTAACAACGTTCAGAAAATCTTTTCCAGATTTTACGCAAAACATCGATTGTTAAATATCAACAATCGATTACCTGAAGGTAATTTGAAAATGTATGACAACGGTTAGTTCCAACAATCGATTATCAAATAGAACAATCGATTATAAATTAATTTCAAAACTTACTGTCTCATATATAATCGATTATCAAAAGCCATAATCGATTATTAATTAATTTCAAAACTTTCTGTCTCATATATAATCGATTATCAAAAGCCACAATCGATTATTAATTTATTTAAAAACACTGGGAGACATTTTTCTCATTCTAATCGATTACCATTAGTTCATAATCGATTTTTCTGAGTTTTGAAAACTTTGCCTCAGTTAACAATCGATTATCAAAAGTACACAATCGATTGTTATGCAGTTTGCAAAAACCTGATGTTAACTGACTTACTCACAATCGATTATCATTAATTCACAATCGATTGTCATGCAGTCTTGACTTAGAGATACTCGATTATCATAAGTACATGATCGATTATCTTAGCCCAGATTTTTGAGGCATGTTTGAAAAACATTTTAACAAATATAAATATGCATAGTTTAAAATCATTTGACACTTAAGTTAGATATGCATGATTTTGGAAAAATAATTTTAGTAGAGAAGCCATGTTATGAGCCAAGATTGAGGAATCAAGATCACAATTAATATTGACTCAATTATAACATTTCTAAACTTTGTCTTGAGCTTCTTGTAATGCATCCATTTTGTGCTTGTCCTTGAGCACTGCTATATATCGCTTATTGCTTTGTTTGACATTCATCAAAACCTACAAAAGAACACACGTTTAGTATATTGCATTTGAAACGTGTTTCCAACAATTTCCCCCTTTTTGATAATGGCAAACATAAGCGGGATATATGCAATAATTATTTTGATAATCCAAGACAAGAGTAAAGTATGCAATTTGATGTTCCCCCTCAATTCATGTTCCCCCTCACTTTAAGCATGAATGAAGTTGAGAGTGATATAGCATACTTCTTGATATCCCGTTTCTTCCCCCTTTTGCCATTAGCAAAAATTTACACAAGGGAAGAATATGAAAAAAATGTGAAATAAACACAAATTTATTTATTGGAAAATTAAGATAGAGGAAGTAATCGATTATTGATACAGTAATCGATTGTTTGACGGCGATTTTCCTGTAGAATACTTGAGTATTTTGCGATACCTGCAAAAAAAATGTTAGACGCCTCCGACGCTCAAGTTAGAAATTATGTAAGAAATAAAATGCAATGCATGACTTAGATCAACGTGGAGTCAAGGATTCCGAGTTCACTACGAATTCGGAAGAAGGACTCTTTATCTAAGGGCTTTGTAAAGATGTCTGCCAATTGGCTTTTTGTTTCAACAAATTCAATTTCGACATCGCCTTTTAGAACGTGATCTCTAATAAAATGATGTCTAATTTCAATGTGTTTTGTTCGCGAGTGAAGAATGGGATTCTTCGTCAAGCATATGGCACTAGTGTTGTCACATCTAAGAGGAATGTGATCAAGACGTAGGCCATAGTCCAAGAGTTGTTGTTTCATCCATAGGATTTGAGCGCAACAACTCCCCGCGGCTACATATTCAGCCTCGGTTGTGGACAACGCAACACTAACTTGCTTCTTACTAAACCAAGAAACTAAAGCGCTACCGAGCAAGTGGCAAGTGCCGCTAGTGCTCTTGCGATCCAATTTGCATCCAGCAAAATCGGAGTCGGAATAGCCAATAAGTTGGCATGAAGAACCTTTGGGGTACCATAGACCCACATTGGTAGTACCGACAAGATACCTTAGAATCCGCTTTACCGCAGTAAGGTGAGACTCTTTTGGACATGATTGATAACGGGCACAGACGCACACGCTAAACATGATGTCCGGACGACTAGCAGTAAGATAAAGAAGAGAGCCAATCATACCTCGGTACTTTTTGATGTCGACTTCCTTACCTTTTTCATCTTTGTCGAGATGATCGGATGTGCTCATGGGAGTTGCTATTTCCTTTGCATTGTTCAAGTCAAAACGTTTAAGCAGTTCTTTGCAATACTTGCTTTGACAAATGAATGTACCTTCCTTCATTTGTTTTACTTGTAATCCCAAAAAGAATTGTAACTCACCCATCATGGACATCTCAAATTCGCTAGTCATTAAGTTTGAAAATTCCTTGCATAGAGCATTGTTAGTAGCACCAAAAATGATATCATCTACATATATTTGAACTAGCAAGATATCATTGTTTTCATGCTTGACAAATAAAGTTGTGTCAACTTTTCCACGAATAAAATTATTTTCTAAAAGAAATTTACTCAACCTTTCATACCAAGCTCGAGGAGCTTGTTTTAAACAATAAAGGGCCTTTTTGAGTTTGAAAACATGATTGGGAAAATTAAAGTCTTCAAAACCGGGGGGTTGCTTTACAAAAACTTCTTCTTGGATAAAACCATTTAAAAAGGCACTTTTCACATCCATTTGATATAAAATGAAATTCATAGAAGATGCAAAAGCAAGCAACAAACGGATGGCCTCTAATCTAGCTACCGGAGCATATGTCTCATCATAATCAATCCCTTCTTCTTGATTATAGCCTTGAGCCACAAGCCTAGCTTTGTTTCTAGTGATTATGCCATTTTCATCTAATTTATTTCGAAAAACCCATTTCGTACCAATTATGGTATGACCTTCGGGTCTTGGCACCAAATCCCAAACGTTGTTACGTTTGAATTGGTTAAGCTCCTCTTGCATTGCCAAGGTCCAAAATTCATCCCCAATTGCTTCAGAGATGGTTTTGGGTTCAATTTGAGAAACAAACGCAGTAAGATCTAAGGTATTTCTAAGGGAGCTCCGGGTACTTACCTTTCCTCCAACGTCGCCTATTACCTGATCGAGAGGATGGTCTTTGACTGTCCTCCATTCTGTTTGCTCTTTTGGTTCATTTTCCGATTGAGGAGCTTCTTCAATTTGTTGTTCCACCGTTTTGTCAATTTCTTTCCTTGGTGGTTCTTCTTGAATTTTGTCCTTTAGGCTTTCCAGAATACCTGAAAGATCAAGACCACAATCCTTTCTCGCCAAGCGAGTATTATCTTCGGAAAATACAATATGAGGAGATTCCTCTACAACTTGGGTTCTTTTATTAAAAACCCTATAAGCTTTACTACGAGAAGAATAGCCAATGAAGATACCTTCATCCGACTTTGCATCAAATTTTCCTAGTTGGTCCTTTCCATTGTTATGCACAAAACATTTACAACCAAAAACACGTAAATGTGAAATGTCAGGTTTTCTACCTTTGTAGAGTTCATATGGGGTTTTTAAGAGTATCGGCCGAATTGCTACTCTATTCAAAACATAGCATGCAGTACTCACGGCGTCTGCCCAAAAGTGTTTGGGAATCTTAGCTTCGTCGAGCATGGTTCTAGCCATCTCTTCGAGACTCCTATTTTTCCTTTCCACCACCCCGTTTTGTTGTGGTGTACGTGGAGCGGAAAAGGTATGCTCGATTCCGAGTTCATCACAAAAATCCGCAAAGAGATTGTGATCAAACTCTCCCCCATGATCACTTCTAATGGAAGTGACAGTTGATTCCTTTTCATTTTGAACTCTTTTAAGAAAAAGCTTGAAGCTAAGAAATGCATCACTTTTATGTGCAAGAAATAATGTCCATGTAAATCTAGAGAAGTCATCAACAATTACAAAAGCATATCTATTTCTTCCTAGACTTTCGATGCGGGATGGTCCGAATAAATCCATATGCAATAGTTGTAAAGGTCTAGAGGTTGAAACAACATTTTTGGATTTAAAAGATGCTCTTGTTTGCTTCCCCTTCTGACATGAGTCACAAATAGTATCACTTTCAAATTTTAAGTTAGGAAGACCAATCACTAGATTTTGAGAAATTAATTTATTTAAAAGATGCATGTTCATATGAGCTACTCTACGATGCCACAACCACACATTATCATCTTTGCTCAACAAACAATCAACATACTCGGATGAGGAGTTTTCAAGATCAACCATGTAAATATTGTCAACTCTAAAACCACGTAGAATAATCTTGAAATCACTACGTCTAAACACTAGACACTCATCTGAATCAAACAACGCAAGATTTCCCTTGTCACATAATTGACTTATGCTCAAGAGATTATGCTTTAATCCTTTGACAAGTAATATATGCTTTATAGAGGATTTTTCATTCTTACCGACCGATCCGATGCCAATAATTTGTCCTTTATTGTTGTCACCGAATACAACGCTTCCTCCTTCTTTGTGCTCTAGTTGAAGGAATTTGGATTCGTCTCCTGTCATGTGTCTGGAGCATCCACTGTCAAGGTACCATAGTACACTTGATCCCTTCAAGCACACCTACAAGGCAAATTAATATTCTTTAGGTACCCATACCATTTTGGGTCCTTGGGGGTTAGGCAAATAACGACCATAATAATATGAAGAATCTCTATGCTTTGTAAAACACATAGGTGCAATATGACCTATACGATTGCAGTAATGACATACTACGTTCGGGTTGTGTTGATGCCTAGGTTGAGCCAACAAAGTTCTAGGCGAATGAAAATGATTAACACTAGATATATTGTTCCCATTTCTAGTATAATATCTAGATGGTCTAAAGTCATTAGTGCTAGACTTGTTGAAGGACCTAGTGTCATGTCTAGGTGGTCTAAGCTCGTTCCTAGAGTTATTTCTTGGTTGCCGAAAATTACTATTTGTAGGCTTGTTTGCAAGAATCCTAGATTTGGATCTAGGTTGTCTAAAGATATTAGTTCTACCCTTATTTTCATACATTCTAGCATAATGTCTAGGTGGTGTAGTGGAGTTTTTGTTTTTATGCTGTTGATTTTTCTTAGGCGATTCTTTTTCACCAACTTTAAGAACTTCTTTACTACGAGTTTCTAAAGTTTTCCTAAGTTCTGTGTTTTCTAGTTTTAAGGACTCACAAGTAGTACAAGTAAAACAATTATCAACACAAGAGGCTTCATGCATGGTCTTGATGACTTGTCTAAGTTCTATACTATCATTTAACAAAAATTGATTTTCATTTGCAAGATTCTCGTTATCACGAGACAGATTTTCAACCCCTTTTTGAGCTAAAGAAAGACGTTCTTCGAAGTCCTTGTCTTTTAAAAAGAGTTGTTTTTGAAAATCCTCTCCTTGTAGAGAAAGAGTCCTTTGTAAATCTTTAATAGTCTTAGAAGCATTTACCAACTCATCATGCAGTTTGTTATAAGCAATTTGTATATCGTTAGATGTACTTACCTCGTCTTTTTCGTCTGCCATGAGGCACTGACCAGTTGATTCATCGTTTGTGCTGACCGCTTTTTGAGGCGTGTTTTCGTGCAATTCCTCAAGTTTGTCCCACATTTCCTTAGCAGTTTTATAGTGGGAGATTTTTCGCCAAAGTTCCTGATTCAAGGCGTTATGAAATATATTCATAGCTTTAGTGTTGTATTCACTTACCTTATCTTTCCCGACTTTTGTCGTCAGTTGATCACTGTGTTTAATAGCTTGCCATAGATACAAATCGTTTGCCATTGTAAAAACTTGCATCCGATATTTCCAGACTGAGTAGTCGTTTTCGTCTAATATTGGAGGTGACATGCTGCATTCTCCTTCACCTATTCCTGCAAAGAAATTTAGAGTAGAAGCCATGGATGGTTCTCTCAAACGGTTAGGTTTTTCAGAGAGTATGGCACTGATACCAATTGTTGGAAATAACGCTTTACGCTAGAGGGGGGGGTGAATAGCGTTTTAAAAATATTAAGCGTTTTAGTGCGGAATTTAAAAACTTTGCAGAAATTAAAACAAGTGCAGTAAAATAAACTTACACAATGATGTATCCTGGTTGGCCACAAACGTGGTTAGTCCAGTCCCCGAGAGACTCTCTCGAGATTTCCACTAAACTTGTCAAGCTTACGGGTGCTTAACAAACCGTTACAGCTGAGGACACAAGCCTCACCTAGGTGCTCGGGGATCACAATCCCAAAGACTTCAATTGCTCGGGGATACCAATCCCAAAGACTTCAATTGCTCGGGGATAACAATCCCAAAGACTTCAATTGCTCGGGGATAACAATCCCAAAGACTTCAACTGCTCGGGGATAACAATCCCAAAGACTTCAACTGCTCGGGGATAACAATCCCAAAGACTTCAACTGAGGAATCACAAGTTCCTCAACAAACGAGAATCGCAATTCTCTTACAAACACAAAACAAACTCACTTTACAAAGTACTCCTCAATGAGTAGATATGAGTAGAAATAGTACGCTCAAGATCACAACAACTTAGCTCAATAGAATGGCTCTTCAAAAAGCTTTATGGATGAATGAAAATGATGATCAATGTAAGAAAGCTTTTAGCAATGAAAATACTTAAATTGTATATGTTGTTGTTGTGAAAACACTGAGTTAAGCCTGTATTTATAGGTGAAAAACTCAGTCTTACCGTTGTCTAATTGCCAATTAAGGATTGCTGAAATTACTCAGTGACAATCGATTGTCAAGACTAAACAATCGATTGTTTGCCTATCAGATCAAAAATTCAATCCCAGATTTTACGTCAACAATCGATTACTTCAAATCAATAATCGATTATTTATAACGTTAAAAAATCCTTTCCAATTTTTGGCATAAAACATCGATTATCAGGAAATCAACAATCGATTATTTTAACAACGTTCAGAAAATCTTTTCCAGATTTTACGCAAAACATCGATTGTTAAATATCAACAATCGATTACCTGAAGGTAATTTGAAAATGTATGACAACGGTTAGTTCCAACAATCGATTATCAAATAGAACAATCGATTATAAATTAATTTCAAAACTTACTGTCTCATATATAATCGATTATCAAAAGCCATAATCGATTATTAATTAATTTCAAAACTTTCTGTCTCATATATAATCGATTATCAAAAGCCACAATCGATTATTAATTTATTTAAAAACACTGGGAGACATTTTTCTCATTCTAATCGATTACCATTAGTTCATAATCGATTTTTCTGAGTTTTGAAAACTTTGCCTCAGTTAACAATCGATTATCAAAAGTACACAATCGATTGTTATGCAGTTTGCAAAAACCTGATGTTAACTGACTTACTCACAATCGATTATCATTAATTCACAATCGATTGTCATGCAGTCTTGACTTAGAGATACTCGATTATCATAAGTACATAATCGATTATCTTAGCCCAGATTTTTGAGGCATGTTTGAAAAACATTTTAACAAATATAAATATGCATAGTTTAAAATCATTTGACACTTAAGTTAGATATGCATGATTTTGGAAAAATAATTTTAGTAGAGAAGCCATGTTATGAGCCAAGATTGAGGAATCAAGATCACAATTAATATTGACTCAATTATAACATTTCTAAACTTTGTCTTGAGCTTCTTGTAATGCATCCATTTTGTGCTTGTCCTTGAGCACTGCTATATATCGCTTATTGCTTTGTTTGACATTCATCAAAACCTACAAAAGAACACACGTTTAGTATATTGCATTTGAAACGTGTTTCCAACATCAAACTTCTGCTGACTTGGGAGTATACTGTGATGCCTATGGGTGCTAAAAGAAAATGTAAGAACAATGACTCTCACATGTTTTAGGTTTCAATTAAGCCCACGACTCGCCAGATGGTGTCGGAAGTGATTTATAAGATGATGGTATCTCTAAAGGACATATTTGTGTATGGTAGTGTATCCATACGTGTTTTACTGAACATAAAAGTTTTATTTTTCATTATTAGCAATTGAGCCACAAGTTGGATGATGATCATTTAGATGTCAGACCCTACAGTATAGCAGGTTAAGAATTTGACCACAAATTGCCTAGATTACTCAGCATGTCATAAACAATTGTAGTTTCAGTTTTCATAATCCGTTCATGAATACATATCTTAGTCTAGTTCTATATAGCATTCCAGTATCGTATAACTCAATATGATTCAGCATTTTCATTATCATGTATTGCAGTATGATTCTCAGTTCTTCATTTTAAATTGCTGAATGTTGAACGCATGTATTTGTGCCTAATTCCGCAGTTAATGCTTTATGTATCTTTTGGCCTGAGGCTGCGGTTTATGCTTTATGCATCTTTCGGCCTGAGGTCAGTTATGTATATGTATACTTGGTCCCGAGGCTGTAGTTTGTGCACATATCGTTGATATCCAATTTTCCTTATATTTCTTAAATAAGCATAAATATATTTAAAAAAGCACATATGTATATATATATATATATATATATATATATATATATATATATATATATATATATATATATATATATATATAAAAGCATTCCCCAGGTTTTATTATTTTCTCATAACTTTTAAGGGTTTAAATTGATTTATTTTCTCCATTTTTATCCATAAAATCACAAATAATTATTTCTGAAATTATTAGTTTGATAATTCATCTATTAAATTTCTATATTTATGCCAAAATATGGCTAAGGTAATTTTTATATATTTTTTCAATAACATTTAGTATTTTTAAAGCAAAATTGCATATAATTGCAATGTTAGCTCATTTTAAGATATAATTATGTTTTGTATGCATAAAATTTGATATTTTATTTTTAAATTGCTAATTATGTATTATAAATAATTTTACTATTTAAATTATTTTTTCAAAAATTATCTACTATTTTTTATAAATTAAATAGGGAAAAAACTGGCTATGTAAACTATAGCCAAATTGGCTTTCAATTATATCCAAATAGGACTCCGATTCCCAGCCCAATTTTTTCAATTAAAAAAACCTTACCTACACCATATTAATCCATACCCAAACCCAGAACCCACCTACCCTTTTGAATCTCGGCCATTGATCTCCCAAATCAATGGTCCATGTTATTACTTTCCTTTTTTGATCCAATGACCCCCAAACCCTACCCCATTCTCTCATTTACACCGTCTCTAAATCCTCTCCTCCTATATTCTCTCTCAGAACCCTCAAACCCTAATCACTGTCCACCTTCTCCGGCTACCTCCCTCGTCGGAATCCATGACCTCTCATCATCTCTTGTCGTCTTCTTCACCCCAAACCGGTTTGACGCTACCCTGAGGTTCTCAGGTGAACCTAGAGTGGTTCAAAATATATCCATGGTCTTTCACGCCATTTTCCAACCACTTCCAGCCATTCGAGTAAGATTTATGACTTTTCCGGCTAAAACCGTAACATTTTAAGGTTTTCTATCTTCTTTGGGTTCTCAGAAACCCTAACTCTTGAGATTTTTTAATTTTCTCTTAGATCTTGGTATATCAAGAGTTATCTTGCTATTTTCCCTTAAAGGTTTGCTGATTTTCTCAAAATGATGCTTCGTCTTCAAACTAAGCTTCGTAATACCTTTTCAACATGCTTTTCCTTCTAATTGTTGGTATTAATCTATAATTTTACTATTTTTAAATAGTTTATTTAAGTTCTTTCTTTTAACTGATTCATTATGTTGATAGACCTAATTTCCTAGTTCTATCCTGGGTTTCTTAATGTGTTTTTGATAATATGTTCGACTAGTCTATATGTCTTTCATGAACATTTTGTGATTCTGTGACCTTTACCCTATGTTTTCTTGTTTGGATTGCTGAATTCGACTATTCCTTCTAATTATGTGTTTATTCCGAGAAATTTGTGGTTACTTCCTCTCATCAGTACCATCCTTTACATTGAACCCCGGATTTATGTGATTCTTTTACCCCATTCTTGTTTGTGTTATATTTACTTCGTTTAGTTGTGCTACTTTCCCTTGGTCGATGTTTCCTTTTAATGGAATCCCTGATTCTCTGTGTGTCACGACCCAAAGTTCACTAAGGTTCGTGGTGGCGCCGGACAGCGCTGTTAGGCAAGCCAACAAAGAATGCATTATTAAATTTCAATTTTTGTTTTTGCAGAAATCTTTTTTTTTTCTTCATACATTAAATAATAAATAATGAGAATTTACAAAATGAACATAAAGTCGATAACAAACTTAACACTGGATAATCCAATAATCCTCCCAGAACCCGGTGTCACAAGTGCATGAGCAATTTCTAAGAAAAACTGAATAAAATACAATGGCTGTCCGGAATACAATTGGACAGGGAATAATTAGAATCATGAGAGAGACTATAATAGCTCTGAGTCGCCTCGAGGTAATATACCTCACCTAATCTCCGTGTCAACCATGCCACTACGCCACTATCCACTAGCCACACATAGACATGTGCAACAAAAATGCACATCAACTGTAGTATGAGTACGAAAAAACGTGTACTCAGCAAGTATCCCGTCTAATCTCGAAGAAGTAGAGACAAGAGGCCGACTTCAACACTTTCTAGTGGTCAATTAATAATATTCTAAAATGTGAGGAAATCATGGATTTATATAGTAGTTCTAGCTCACAAAGCTGGAAAGCAGGTAAACACCTTTAACAAATAATAAAGGATTTTCAAGATTTACTTTTCATTATCTTTATCAATTTATGCCAGGCCATGAAAAAGCAAAATCAACATTTAAAATTCTCAAGCAAGAAATGTAAGCATGCGCATATCATGTCGAGATCGACAGCCTGCTGCAACAGAAAAGTAAATTGTGCACTACCAAGGGTCGAAAGGCTCGAACCATAGATGCATCTATTTAATCTGTCGAGGCGTTCGATCCACTACAAAAATAAAAACATAAAGACAGTCAGTTGAGAAGTCAACATGGAACAATTATTCAAAGAAAAGCTAATTCTCTTTTTACAATTTAAGAAAATGAAGTTTAGATCTTTTTAGGAATTCATTTACTAATTCGATGTGACTTAAGCAATACAAGTGGTCAATAAAACGGAAAATATTCCAAGCATAGCATGCTTTTGGGGTCCTAGACTACCCAGACAATAGCGTAATAGTAGGTACGCACGGACTCTCGTCACCTCGTGCGTACGTAACCCTCACAAATAGGAGCACATAGCCAATTAACTCACCTATGGGGACAATTCCCTCTTGCAAAATAAGAAGGGAGAATCACCTTGCTCCGAAGATCCATAACTGGCATTCCATGCCCTTCCGAAGATTGGAATCGATGCACAACGCTCCAAAAATAGCCAATAATTATGAAATCCCGTTAAAATATGCTAAGGTACTCATTATAATCTAGTTTATAACAATTCCTAACCCCGATTAAAAAGTTGACAAAAATTCCCTCAAGCCCACGTGTCTGGAATCCAAAAATTTTCAAAGATAAAGTTTACCTATGAACTCACAAACTTAAATATATGATTTTTTCTTAATTCCATACCCAAAATTGTGGTAAAAATCCAAGAATACAAACTTTTTTGGTTTTCCCTTAAACCCAAGTTCTCTACCAATTTCCATGTCTAAATCCATATTTAAACCTTGTAGATACAAAAAATGTAGTGGAAATCACATCCCTTATGCTTGGTGATGAAAATGACACTCCAAAGTTGCTCCAAAAATCGGCTCCCATGGAAGAAATGAAGTGAAAATGAGCCAAAACCCGATTTTAAAAGAACACTGCCCAGACACCCCTTCTATGTGATCGCAAACAATGCTCTGCGATCGCATAGGCCAACTATGCTGCCTCCCAAAATCCTTATATGCGATCGCATGCAAGCTCTCACCTTCGCACAGGCCAAACGCATCCCAGCCTCCAAACGCACACTAATCGATAGCAACACCCACCCTACGATCGCTTAAGACCCAACTTTTCCTCCTCTACGATTATATTTTACTTCCTGCGATCGCATAGGCACTAGTCCAGCTCCTCAACTCTTTCTCTATGCGAGCGCAGACCCTATCACGTGATCGTATAGAGTAAAAACTTGCTGCACTTATACCAGAAAACCAGCAATCCTCACAAGGCAAAAATTGATCTGTTGAGCATTCGAAACGTGCTCGAGGCCCCCGGGACCTCAACCAAACCAACCAACAAATCCCAAAAAATATTACGTACTTGCTCGAGGCCTTAAATCATATCAAACTACGCTAAAATCATGAATCACACTCCATTTCAATCTTAAAGAACTTAGAATTTCAAACTTCTACATTCGATGCCGAAACCCGTCAAATCACGTCCAATTGACTTCAACTTTTGCACACAAGTCATATTTGCCATATACGGACCCACTCCAACTTTTGAAATTTGATAAATACCCCATTATCAAAAATTCCATATCCGGTCTAACTTCTCAAAAACCTTCAAATTTCTATCTTTAGCGAAATGACTTCAAAATGACCTACAGACCTCCGAATTCACTTCCGATCGCGCTCCCAACTCCAAAATCACCATACAGAGCTATTCCTAGTCTCGGAATCCCAAATGGACATCGATATCACTGAGATGCACTTCAACTCAAAGTTATAAAATTTCTTATAAAATGCTAACTTCCACAATCTGAGCCAAAATGCTCTCGGGTCATTCAAAACCCGATCCGGGCATAAGCCCAAGTCTGATATCATCATACGAACCTGCTGGAACCTTCAGATGCCGATTTTGAGGTTATTTACTCAAAAATCCAATCTTAGTCAAGTCTTTCAACCTAAAGCTTCTAAAATGAGAATTCTCTTTCCAAATCAACTCTGAACTTCCCAAAATTTAATTCCGACCATGTGCACAAGTCATAATACCCAAAATGAGGCTGCTCATGGCCTCACACTGCTGAAAAACGCGCTAGAGCTCAAAACGACTGGTCGGATCGTTACATTCTCTCCCACGTAAACATACTTTCATCCTCGAAGATGCATGATAACTACATTAAAGTAGTCTGAAATTACTGTTTGATGCCTCATGCAATTTCCCGTGGTACCACAATCCCGTTGGGCACATTAGCTTCATAAATTCTGAAGATAATCCCTGTTATTCAAGCAATTAAGCCTTAGAGCCCAATTTCAACATCCACAATTTCGTGCCAGACATAACTGCACAATTTTGTTGAATTAACACCTTGTACCACTTTACTTAGAGGACCACAATAACAATCTCTGATCAAATAAATCAAAATTCCGTGAATCCGATGCTCTCATTGCACCTCGTGACCTACATAGGTCTTGCTCTAACTCTTATAGTATTGCCACGATGGAATAGATGTGCAGAAATTCATAACCAACTACCGAGTCAACTAATCATTGAGTCTATACTTTTGACAAGAACCACTACCTCATTATGAATAAAATAATGATCTTTGGTCCTTAATATATTTTATGTAATAAAATCCAATAATCTCATCTCACTTAGTACGAGCTGCTCCGGTAATAAGCCACCCAGATATGACCAAAAATCTCATATGATGCTACAATGAGCCAATAGGCTACCGATTTGAATGCGATACAAAAGGAAAACAAACTCTGAAAGGGAAGTTCAATTACCCCGCTTACAAATCATACATTCGACGCTGTTGCACAATTAATATGAGATTTCCTCAGAAAATATGGAACAAAACACATAAAAACAGATATGGGAATTGTACTGAACATCACACTATTGCGGTGCGCAACCCGATCCAAACTGCATAACCATGGCGGTGCGCCACACGATCTACACAACCTAACTATGGCCGCGTGCCACCCGATCCAAATAACATACCAATGGTGCCGTGCCACCCTATCCATGCATAGAACTCACATAAGGAGATGCACATTGATCTAAATCACTCATTATAATAAAATACCAAATATTGGTCACAAGCACACTAGGTGCATAATACCATTTCCCTTGGGAGACACACATCGCAATAAGCTACAAACCCAAGCACAGCTGAGGTGCGATATGCAATCTGAATCTCAAGAGCCATCCTTCTCATATAACGTCATCGCTACGGCGAACCATAACGCATAAGAAATTTACCAAGCTGTCTCAAAACACATACGGCGCAGTATATCATTACATGAAATAGCTGACAACGATATAACACCTCGACCACTCTTCCATAAGGAGCGCATTGCTGATATGAACACATCTAGCCTGCTATGAAGCCCATATTCATATTAAATCCCTCCTCAGACCTCCAGCTGATTCCAGTCTTACTGAACTAGGCTAATAACCTTTCAAGGGTCCACAATCATCCTATTTTCTCATACACATAAGAACAACTATCATAACCGGAGCAAACCTCCACAGTCCATAACCCAATAAACCAAGTGCCTTCCAGGCATAAATTCTCCTCTTCGGGGATGTGCTCTATGGTCGAGACACCCTATTCTGTTAGTGTCATACCTTAAAATAAGATAGAGGCTCAGAGTAGTTATAAAGCCGGATGGCCTTTTTGTTCCCGGTACTTAGCCCCTCCTCGACTCGGGTTGTCTGCTCGGGTACACAGTCTAGAACATATGCCCAGGTTTTAAACCTAGAATAGCTTAACCTCATGCCGCAGTAATGCTTATCTGCATCATGCATTTGTCTTAGGGTACTCAACACATAGGTTGGGTTCGTCTAGGACAGGTGCATCCAAAATAATGGTCCATCCTAATGCATTTTGCATGCTACTTGTGCATTTATTCCAGATTTTGCATGTTGGCCAGCTTGTGAATATTTGGAAAAAATTGGGAAAAAGAGAAATAGCAGTATAAGGGCAAAGAGAGTTAATCGCCTGTTTTGAAAAAAATCAATGTCGAAATACTGCCAAAACTCTGCAAAAAGTGTCTGTTTTATTTGCCATAGAAAAAGAGAAAAATTCTTGTTTTCAAAAATTGTTGTTTATTTGCATATGAAATGAAAAAAAAAACAAAAAGGGTCTTGTTTTCAAAAATAGTTTTATTTGCCCGAACTATGCTAGTTTGATTCTTATAGGGTGTGAGATGCATAGGCAACCCCCATCAGACCCAACTTCATTTATATGAAAAATAACTAAAAAAAAGAACCAGATTTTGTTTGTGACTCGTAAATAAAGCAGTTTTTGTCAAAATTAGCCGCGTGTCCCTAACTGGCACCGAAATGCTTTTTATGCAAGAACAACCCTCTTGGATTATTTTCAATTTCTTGCCTGGTAGTAGGCATAGCTTTAAAATCTTCCCCCGGAAGAGCTAAAAGGCTGTATCTACAAGGCCAGGGTTTCATTTTTGAAATGAAGACTTGAAATACATTGTTTAAAGACCAATAAATCTTTATGTTTTGCTTAATCACCTTAATAAATGTGCAGAATGAGCACAAATAAAAATTTACCAATCTCAGTAATGAACAAAATCCCTTTGGAGCTACACATTTGGTGGAATGATCTGAGTGAATCCAGGCAAAACAGGGTCAACATACACTCGGGAGGACTTACCGGTTTGTTGAAAATTAATTCCAGAGGAGACATCATAAAGGCATTAATTACATTCTGGGACCCGGCCCACAACGTATTCTATTTCCCCGACTTCGAACTCACTCCGACCCTGGAGGAAATAACTGAATATATTGGGGTTCCTGCGATTCCTCTAAGGCATCAATATTTGATTGCACCAAGGGCCATCACCGTACAAACATTCTTGGACTTATAAAGATCAGCAGGAAGGTTCACAACCCAGATCTCTCAGCGGGGTTTTGTACCCCATAATATATATCAGAGGCATGGGCACATATAGGGATTTAATGACCCAGAAAACAATATTTGTAGCAATGGAAATCGACTCAAATGAGAGGAACACCGGTGTTTCGCATTCATGGTATTCTTCTTGGGTCTTTTGGTGTTTCAACGGAAGTACAGAAATATTGACATACAGATAGCAGGGGTTGTCAGCACTTTAATCACTCAAGCCAAGAGCACCCTCGCTTCCATGATATTATCCGAAATCTTCCGTGCTCTCACAACCTGTAAAGCAGGGGGAGACTTCTTCGAAGGATTCAATTTGTTGCTACAAATATGGATGATTGAACACTTGTGCCATCAGCCTCAATTCATGAGTTATGGGTCGTCAACAAAAAGCTGCATAGAAGAATTTTACAACAAGTTTGATAGGCTTAAATTACCAGAGGGTGCTTTAGAATGGGTATCACGTCTCCGCGCCATAAGTGCATACTTCCTGTTAATGAAATCATATATATGCCAGTCACCGGACCTCATTTCCATTGGATGGGTCTCCGGAGTATCCAACACTATGCTCCGTAAAGAGTGTCAAGACAATTAGAGAGGTGCCAAATGATTCCCAGGGACGAGTAAATTAGTCGCCACGTGGTCGAAATGAGTCCCAATGGGCAGTTTCCCGAAGCAGTCGTCCATCATATTTGGAGCGAATGTCAATACTTGACAGCGGACACTCGAGTACACGACTCATCTAACGGCGAGGTTGCACCAGGGTACCTTGCTTGGTACAGGAAAGAAATAGATTTCGGAAGGTCGACTAAGAGGCGACATCTCCAAGAATTTTCTGAGGTGTCACAAGAACAAAGGAACTGGTTAGCCAAGGAAAATGAATACAAGGCCATGATTGGGAAATTGGAAAAGCAAGTGAAAGACCTTCAATTTAAAAATGTTTTGAAAGCTGCCGCTGACGAGGGGGAAAAGAAAAGACTATCCAAAGAAAACAATGCATTACGAGCCCAAATTCAGAAAATGAAAACAGTCGTGGAGAATATTGCCAGGAGTACGAAGGATGAAAAGCTCATAGACAATTTGAGGCGAAAAGTAGCAGAATATGGGTTTGACTTGAATAAAGCAGAAGTTGATCTATCTAGGGCTCAAGAACAATTAACCAAAAATGCGGAGGAACAAGCCCGTATGATTGAACAATCAAAGTAGAGGCATGACGGCGAGGTTGCTCGGTTGAAGAGGAAGGTCATCATGGTTGAAAACAAAGTGGTCAAGCAGACCAGGGACTTCAAGGCTGAGAGATAACATTATTAAGCAGCAATAGCATAGTTGGAGAAAGATTTGCAACAATTTCAAGAACAAAATCGTGCACTCGAACAAACTTTAGAGGCAAGGGCTCAACAAATCGGGCGACTGTTGCAAGAAAAGGGTGCTATTAGAGAGAGGGTACGGATGATCGCAGACTACATCTCCACAAGGTGCAGCCACTGCGAGGATATGAAAAGATCCATATTCATTGCCACCACCATGACCTTTGTTCAACAAGTAATGGAAGACCTCCATCACCTATAAGGGGATTTAGCACGCAAGCATGCGACGAGATCGAATGATGTCCCCCGAGCCCCAGGAGCATTAGAGACTTTAATGTATTCATGATTTGTTCAAATCTGTTGGTCCGTTTGAGAGTCCGTATTCTCTTTTATTCGAAGTTCATAATAGGTTGTCGAGTCAGTCATTTTCATTTTAAGTCAGCGTCTGTTGTTTCTAGTTAAGTCAGAGTTTGTAATTTCCCTTTAGTAGTTGTAATCAAATGCTTTGCTTTATAAAAATTGAAAATCCCAAAAAAATATTTCCTGTATTTATTTGCTAGAACTCGCCTGGACTGATTCATGGAGGATCATGATACGTAGGAAACCTCCATCGGATTCGACCATAACCAAATAAAGAAAAGAAAGAAAAGGGGAGGAACATGAGAGTTATAGTGGTAAAATAAAGAAATGAAAGATGCTGGCAAATCAAATTGATAGGGATGAAGAAAGAGAAGAAACCAGAGTAAAAAGAAAGATGACATAGGATAAGTGATGGGATGACGCAAGAAATCACGTCTGTGCATCATAGAAGCGAAAATCAGCTTAGGTGTATTCATCCCCAAACATGTGGCCGCCTATGTGTTGAAACCTAACCACTAACCAGTGTTGGTGTTGCCTTTCATATATTTAGACCGGTGGTTTTTTCTTGCGGTATTCTAGATACCAACTCCTACAACACTCGGTCCAAAAGCAAGCAGATCATGGCCAATCAGGAAACTGATGCCAGCGTCATTGACCCCTCGAAGGAGGTAGAGGAATTGGATTTTAATGCAATGAAGGAAGAAATGTACAAACTGAAACACCAAATGGCTGAAATGTATCAGGCGTGAGTGAGAGGGTAGGCACCACCAACCTATCCTGCTATCCCGACTTTCATTCCCCCACTTGCCCAATTACACGACCATTCCACCACTGATCCACCCCCTAGTTTTTCCATCTACCCACAATACGAGGGTACGGCTTCTCAAGCATCCCCAGCTCTACCACCCAAAGCTGCTCCTCACCCCCCTCAACCAATTTCTCCCATCTATATTGCACCTCCCCCCCCCAAACTCCACATATTATCAAGTGAGCCTTTGCTTCAAGGTCACGACAATCAGTACTACCCACCAGAATGCATTTAGAAAGCCCATGAACCTTACTATTATGCTCCACATTTTGAAATCCTGGTGGAGGCTGAAAAACCAGTCAAAAATAATGAGCAAGAGAAGGTGTTTAGGAAGGTCAAAAGTTTGGAACAATTGTTTCGAGATATGCGAGGGTTAGGTGGCCAGGTGAGTGTGGCATTCAAAGACCTTTGTTTATTCCCAGATGTGCAGTTGCCTCTAGGTTTTAAGATGCCTAAGTTTGACTTATATGATGAACATGGTGATCCAGTCGCACATTTAAGGGGTTTTTGTAGCAAAATGAGAGGATCATGAGGAAAGGATGAACTGCTAATGGCATACTTCAGTCAAAGTTTAAGTGGGTCGGCATTGGAATGGTACACCCGGCAGGATCATGCTCGATAGTACACTTGGGATGACCTAGCACAAGCATTTGCCAGTCACTTTCAATATAATCTTGAAATTGTCCCGGACCATATGTCTTTGATGAAACTGGAAAAGAAACACAATGAGAGATTCAGAGAATACGATTTTCGTGGAGGGAACATGAATCAAGGGTCGACCCCCCAATAAAGGATAGTGAGATGGTATGATATTTCTTGCAAGCTTTGGAGCCTACATATTTCGGGCACCTGGTGTCGACAGCGGGTAAATCCTTCAGTGAGGTGGTTAAAATGGGAAGTATGGTCGAAGAAGGACTCAAATCCAACAAGATCATGACTTACTCTACAATCAAAGCAACCACTCAGGCTATCCTAAGCGGGACTGGGGGAACATTTGGAAAGATGAAGAAGGAAGAAGTAGCGACAGTTGAGTCAGGGACGTGGTTCAGGCCCCGGGCTCCATCCCTTTACAGCCAACCCCATCCTCACCACCAATTATATCTACATACTGCATATGGCCCACCACAACATTACTATCCACCGTTAAAACCCCCTTCTCAGTCCATCACGCGCGAGAATATACAAAACCTTCCGCCCATGCACAATGGCGTGCGCCAGCTCCACAAACTAATTACCCAACTGCTGCAAATAACTACACTCCAAGAGCTTACCAGCAACCCCCAAGACCAGCTTTCCAGGCCAACCAAGCTTTGAAAAATGAGAGAATACACAAGAAGAAGACTTTCACGCCGTTGCGAGAATCATATACTAACTTTTTCCACAGATTGAGGCAGCTAAACATGTAGAGGCCGATCAAAGCAAAGTTCCCAAACCCTCCCCCAAGAAATCTAGATCACTATGTCAGTTGTTAATACTGTTATAGCACCCGGGGGCATGATACCGAAAAGTGCTGGCATCTGAAAAACACCATCTAAGAACTTATTGATTCACATCGGATTGAGGTGCAACTTTCGGAAGCACCCATCATTAACAAAAACCCGTTGCCGGCTCATCATGAGACAAATATGATTGAGATGGTGGACAAAGGAGGAGAGCAGCCCTCACAAACTCTAATGATGATCAAATCTAGTGAAGTCAAGCCAACTGAGAATATGAGTGGTCAAAAGTCAGTGATCAAGATGAAGGAAATAGATAGCACACCTATTCTGGTAGTTCAAAGGGAGTCATTGAGCATGGTTGCATTGAAATAGGAATATGCAAAAGTGGTAGTGTCCGGGGCAGCTAGGGAACCCGTCATAGTTGTGGAAGCTGCTCGCATAGAGCCTGTCATTGCAAAACTGAAAACTCAGCCGCCAATCGTCAACAACAAAGTCGTTCGTTGGAGATATGAACAAGAAATAGTGATGTACAAAGGGAAGGAAGTTAGAGAAGAAGTTTGTGAAGCCCGGAGTTTGACCCGGTCAGGGAGATACTTCGCCCCTGAGGAGTTAAGGAAAAGCAGGATCCCCAAGGATAACCCAGAATCGGTAAAGAAAGCTGTATAAGAAGAAGAGGTAGAAGAATGGGATAGACTAGAAATTGTGGTGCATGGTTAAAATAATCAATTCGCCTTGGGTGATGCCGTTGTACCTTTTATTGAAGTTGAAGACAACAAGGATCCATGGGTCTATCAGGTCTTTGACACGGTGTCAGTTGAAAATATCCAAGAAGGGGAGCGTGTTCCAACACCAAGGTTAGCTACTGCAGCAGTAATGGTGGCAGTTGAAATGCTACAGAATGGGTTCATTCCTGGAAAAGGTTTGGGGGCCTAGCTGTAGGGTATCACATAACCGTTGTCTCTTCCCATGAACCTAGAAACATTTGGTTTGGGGTTCAAGCGTACAAGTGCAGATATGAAGAGAGCCATAAAGATGATAAATAAAGCATGGGCTGTCCCTAAGCATGTGCCTCACCTCTTCAAATCATTTGTGAAACCTGACGCCAAGAAGTGTTCGACAACAACGAGTGCCAATGCTGCAGTTGACCCTAACAAAGAGTTACTCGAGAGGTTTGAAAATGTGAAAATGGTGGAGGCCGGGGAATGATCAAGCAAGACAAATGTGCACTTTGTGGGACCCCGTGAAAAAGTCAACAACTAGGAAGATACTCCTCTCCCCCCTCGGAAGGAGTCGTGGTAGTCAGATATGATTTTTATTTTCAGTTTAAATCTGGATTATCTCCAGGGTTGTAATTGAGATGTTATGTTCTGTCCGTTTGGATATTTAAACTCCGTTATCTTTCCAATTTCAATGAAATGCAGTTTCCTGTTTCTTTAGTACTAATAGCTTTCATTTTTCTTTGCTTTTCTTTTCTCTTTTGTACAACTATTTTTATGCTGGCTCAAATGATCTGACATGCATAGGGACTCGTTGGCCAAGTCTGAAAAATTGGTCTAATTCAAAAGTAATAATTTAAGAAATAGAACGTGAGGATGAGTCTGAATATGATGAGGAAAGAGCATTGGATGAAATTAGTAAAGAGTTGAGCCATCTGAGCGATACAGGCAGTCAATTTAGGGAACCCAGATAACATTAGAGAAACCAAAATAACTGTCCATCTGGAGCCACAACTTAGGGGAGAAATAATTGAAGTGCTGCTTCAATACAAAGATGTTTTTGCATGGTCTTACAATGATATGCCAGGATTGAGCACTGACTTGGTGGTTCACAAATTGCCCACCGACCCAACCTGCCCTCCTGTCAAACTAATGTTAAGGAAGTTTAAAACTGATGTGAGCGTGAAAATCAAAGAAGAAGTTACCAAGAAATTTAAGGCCAATGTCATCCGAGTCAAGCGATATCCCACCTGGTTAGCCAATGTTGTACCCGTGCCAAAGAAGGACGGTAAAACTAGGGTGTGTGTCGATTATTGTGACCTCAATAAAGCAAGCCCAAAGGACAATTTACCATTTCCAAACACCCATATATTGATTGACAATTATGTGAAACATGACATTAGATCGTTCATGGATTATTACTCAGGTTACCACCAGATCTTGATGGATGAGAAGGATGCAGAGAAAACAACATTCATCATACCACGGGGAACAATGGGACAACCTATATGAGGGCGATGACAACCATCTTTCACGATATGATACATAAGAAGATTGAGTTCTATGTGGATGATGTAATTGTGAAATCCAAAAAGCAATCAGACCATGTCAGAGATATGAGGAAATTCTTCCAGAGGCTCCGCAGCTATAATCTCTAACTCAATCCAGCAAAATGCGCATTTGGTGTCCCTCGGGGAAGTTGCTAGGGTTCATAGTCAGCCGCCGAGGCATTGAGCTAGATCCATCAAAGATCAAATCCATACAATAATTGTCGCTTCCGAGGAACAAAACAGAGGTGATGAGTCTGTTAGGGAGACTGAACTACATCTGTCGATTCATTGCGCAACTCACGACAACCTACAAGCGTATCTTTAAGTTGTTGAAAAAATATGCTGCGGTTAAATGGACAAGAGAGTGTCAGGAGGCTTTTGATAAAATAAAGGAATATTTGTCGAACCCACCGGTATTGGACCCGCTGGAACTAGGAAGGCCCTTGATCTTATATTTGACAATCTTGGACAACTCATTTGGATGCGTGTTGGGTCAGCACGATGTCACCGAGAGAAAAAAGTAGGCCATATACTACCATAACTAGAAATTACAGCCTACGAGGTTAAGTATACTCATCTTGAAAAGACGTGTTGTGCCCTGACTTGGGTAGCCAAGAAGTTGAAACATTACTTGTCATCATATACTACTTACCTCATCTCACGTCTGGACCCGTAGAAATATATTTTTCAGAAGCCCATGCCCACGGGGAGGCTTGCGAAATAGAAAATCTTGCTCACCGAGTTCGACATTGTCTACGTGACTAGGACAACAATGGAAGCACAGTCATTGGCTAACCATTTGGCCGAGAATGCGGTAGACGAATAATATGAACCTTTAAAGACATACTTATCGGATGAGGAAGTAATGCATATTGCTGAAACGGAACAGGGCGAGAAGCCGCTGTGAGCATGTGATTTTTACCCCGTTCAGATGACTCCTACAGGTTTCTCAAGTTTAGGATTTTTCCTCTTAAATATTTATTTTTTAGGATTTAATATTAGGATTTAATTGCGCATATCAGTTTGTTTTCATTAATGCATGCATAAAATCATAAAAAATATATATACAAAATTGCACAAACATTTAGGACTTAATTTCATAGTTTTGTTAATTTAGTTTGTAATTGAGGTTTATTTTTTGCAAAATACGAAAATCACAAAAAACCAAGAAGTTATTCCGGCATTGTAATTTTTTGCATTTTTGTGATTAATTTTCATTGTTGCATTCTTACTTATTTTTTGCACCATAGCTAGTTATTAGGATTTATTTATCTTAAATAGGATTTTAAAAATGCAAATTAGGAATTAAAATAAATAAGAAAACAAAAAAAAATGGATTTTCCTAATAAACCACCCAGGCTGGCCACAATTGGGCCAAACCTGGGTGGCCCAAATCAATTTTACTTGTAAAAATGCTCAAGACCCACCCCAACAATTGGTCCCCGACCCAGTCCACAAGAGATGCCCCAAAACGATACCGTTTTGGGGCAGTTCATCTTAGCCGTTGATTATATACCATCCAACGGTCGTGAACCCACTTCCCAAACCCCATATACATTTCCAAACATCTCTTTATACTCAGAGACACAATATACATATTCCTCGTACCTATAACAACGATATACCACCACCCCGGCACCACCATAAGACTACCCTCTACCACCCATCAACCACCCTAACGCCGCCGCCGAAAATCGCCTCACGGAAGCGACCATTCACCAAGCGGCCTCAGAATTACACCACCAGACCACCTCGACCCCCTCTTTCCCTTCCCATTGTTAGTTTCATTCGAACAAGCACCCAACTCCTCAAATATTTGACAGAAGGTTCACTGGCACCACCGTCTCCGGCGACCCAACCCAAAACAAACCCATAATAATACCCTGAACCACCTCTCCTCCCTCTTTCCAACCATCTAAATCATACCCTTCGAATCCTAACGGACTGGCTCAAATATCAAATCGAAATTAACCCCAAACCCTAAAACTCACCAGAACCCCGTCAAATTGGTCCCAGGTGACCGTCTCCTATCCCTATCCACAACCCTACAAACCACAACCGTTAAACACCACTGGGCGTGACTAAAAATCCAATCTAAAAACCCCACAAGGTCACAGAACTAGTTGACCCCCCTAAAACCCTGTTTTCCCTCTCCATTATGAGAGGCAAAGACCTTAGGAGGGCAAAGGACCTTTCAGAAGAAGTCAGAGATCTGGAAATTCGAGAACCCTGTTTTTAGGGTTGCACGAGCAAATAGCTAAGATTCCTGTACTCTAACAGTTGTTCATGCTTGTGCTTTTGTATGTATTTGTTGTTTTAATTACTTTGTTTTCGTTAAATTTTACTTGTTTCTACATTCTCATCTTAAAATGTTCTTAGTAGTCATCCTTGCCTACTATTCTTTGGTTTTCTTTAGTGTTACTGGTTCGAGTTCATTTGTCTTCTATGTTTCACCTTCAAGATCTTCCTGAGCAGTTTGCTCCCATGTTCATCCTTGTCTCCTGACTATTTATTTGTTCATCTCTGAAAATTCTGAATGGTTGTTAAATGCTTATCTTTGTTGATCTTATTTGTTTTATATCATGTTTGACCATTCTGAGTAGGCATCTCGTTTAGAGTCTGATACCAGTCTTGTATTAATTTCTTGGGTTTTTCTTTACGTATATGCTGAGTGTTTAATCTCCGTTACCCATTACTTGACTTTAGTTCTCTGCTGAGTGTTGTAATTTGGTAATCTTTATAAATCATGTATAGTTGATTGGGTTTCTTTTCTGATTGTTTTGGTTCATTGGTTTTGTCATATAAAAACATGCATGCCCACCCATTAGGTGTCTAGTTTTCCATAAGTATTCATAGGATTCTGAAAGTTGTGATAATTGGTTTCATCCCTTGCTACTGAGTAGTGTATAATCCACATTGAGATACTTGCTTGAATCCGTGAGTCGCATTGATTAATTTTTAAACTTGTTGATTGTTTATTTTTGCATAATTTAGCATATAGTTCAGACCTTCATTTTGGTCTATAACCTGAAGCAACTAACTAAGGTAAATGTTGACTAAATAGATGAGAACCAAGATAAAAAACCCTCAGGCCAGTAATAAGGAAAAGAGAGAAGGGTATTAAGGGCATTTGAATATAGGGTATCTTGTAATAAACTCCTAGAACATTCTAGTCAGAGGTCTAAATATAATTTATGCCTCAAACATGAGGCACAAGTCAGAAAACCAAGGACTGGTTAGGCAAAACTAAAAATTGCATAAGGGACTAAAAAGAAAACAAATAAGTGGATGTTTCCCTAAGGCAAAACTAAAAATTGCATAAGGGACTAAAAAGAAAACAAATAAGTGGATGTTTCCCTAAGGTTTCAGTTATAAAATGGGACAATCTGATCATTTCAAAGGGGACTTTTAGATATTTTTTCGAGAAGTTTTTTCTTCAGGCTCTTAGAGAGTTACAATAGATAAAATACATATTAGACTCTCATACATTCTTCAGAAATCCTCTTTGAGCTGTTTTCTTCTGATTGAACCTTCCTTGATAACAAGTTGACAATGGACGGGCTGGATGTGCATGTTGAGATGCTGCAGAGATCAATTCGTACTATTTGTTTTTTTTCCTCAAAATCTCCTGAATTTCTGGGTTTTTACTGGTTGATTGGCTATTTCTTGCTTGATACTTGCTTAACTTAGCTCATAGGATTCCTTTCCTGTTGAAATTTCAGGTATCAATCCTCACTCAAAAATTTGAGAAGCAATAGCCCTGTACATTCAATATTACAAGCTGATAATGAAGACAATAATATTTTTATATATCAATTTCATATTATGAGTGTAATTCACCTTTCAGTAGCCTTTCTAATATTGTAATGTCTATAAACTTGTAAAAAACTCTTGACTGTATGTGGACTTTAACTTCAGTTGGTTTAGATTAACATAGCCTAGTTCATGATTTTACTTAGCATCTATGAATGGGGACGTAGTAATGAGCCAACAGCTGTATATGAATATACTCTGAATGATGAGTACTATAGATTTTCTTTAAATACTAGAATTGAAATCTGAAACATGACTTATTAACGTGAAATCATTCCTATCATCTGCTTTGAAAATACCTTTAGTATGCTTCAGTATGATCACTCATATACTCTTGCAACTGTAATACAATCGATAAAATGTTGCTATTATTTTTCCTACGATGGACTCATAATGCAGTGTTTCTGGACTTTATCGGAAGGCCCAATTGTTAGCAGTCATAACGCGAAGAATATACATTCTCTGGGCTGGCTATAGACGAAGCCAAAGTTACACGACCAGTCATGAATGATGCTGTAAATGTAAAGGCTGAGTCTCTCTAAATGCATTACTCATGTATAAATTATTGGGACATTTTTAGATACAAGCATAATAAAAAACTATAGTATGATTTAGTTCGCCTTTATAAAATAAGTGATCCACACTAACTTAATCAAACACTACGTGAGGCTGCTGAACTTAATAAAATACATAGAAAGTTGGAAGTGCTGTTTAGCGAATTTCATAGCCTTCCACGAATTTCTAAACGCGTTGTTACTATAGGCTCGAATTTATTAATAAAATATCTTCCTAAACTCGGGTGCATTTATGTGACCAAAATCCAAGTTTCAACGATGTTAAAATGTGTCGAGAACCCGGGTGCATTTATGTGACACAGTTCGAGGCATGTTTTAATAACGTTGTAAATATTCCTAAAATGACATCAAGCGGTTAATAACTTTTAAATTGTACTATAGGTTTGAACATGTATAAAAATCAGATTTTTAGCCATTTATAATAGTATAAGCGACCGTGCTAGAACCACAGGATGCAAGGATGCCTAACACCTTCCCTCGGGTCAACAGAATTCCTTATTCAAGAATTTCTGGTTCGCAGACTCCATTTGGGCAGTTGAAAAAATTTCCTCGATTTTGGATTCTAAACAAATCGGTGACGTGGGACACCAAAATCCAAACCTATCCCAAGTGGCGACTCTTAAATAAATAATTAATCCCATTTCGAATAATATCACTTTAATTGGAAAAACTCCCTTATACGTGTCATCCTTCGGGGTAAACGTGTGAAAAAGGAGTTGTGACAGCTCTGGTGACTCTGCTTGGGCCGGAAGGAACCACAATCTCTGGTTTATGGTTCAAGACTTCGAGCTTACAGTAACTGTTATATTTGGCTTCTTCTGATTTGCTTACATGTTCTGTGCTAAGTGCCACATGTTTTACCGCATTGATATTATCTGAACTCTATATATGAACTGCTACGAACCCTTCACTTCTCACCTCCGGGGATGTTCATACTGGTTGAGACTCCATATTTTGTTAGTGTCATACCTGAAATAAGAAAGAGGCCGGACAAGTTACTAAGCCAGAGGCCTTTTGGTTCCCGGTACGTAGCCCCCTCCTCGGCTCGAGTTGTTCGCTCGGGTGCACAGTCGAGACCCTGTACCAAGTTTCTAACTTATAATAACAAAACCTCATGCCGTATTCCTAGTAGGAACGTTTATTTGCATCATGCAGTTGACTTATGGGACTCAACATAGGGATTGGGTCCGTCTAGGACAGGTGACCTGAAATAAAAGACCATTCTTATGCATTTTTATGTGCTACTGGTACATTTATTTGCTTTAGATTCCCATGTTGACAGGCTTGTGAATAAGAAGAATAAATTAAAAAAAACAGTAGTGCTAGAGTAACCACTTGTTTCGCAAAACCAATGTTTAAATAGCACCGACATGCTGCTGGATGTTTAAAAAACAAAAAGAAAAATACAATACAAAAGAAAATAAATTGGGAAAGTTTTTCAATTATATTTTTGGGTTTTCGATAAATTGTTTTGCCGGGTCCAACCCTTCTTTTACAAAAAAAAAACAAAAAATGCCAAAAACAAGAAAAACAAATGGCCGAGGTTATTCACTTGTTTTGAAATAAATCGGGTGGTGCCTTTACTGTCGGTAACGGCTGAACGTTACCGCAAGGGACGCCGGAAAGCTGATCTAGCACGAATTGCCACCTCTGAATCCTATTTTGACTGGTAAGCAAGCACATCCTGAAAAACCTTCTCTCCGAAGTGTTGCAAGGTCGTATTCGTAGAGCTGGTCCTTGGTTTTAAGAAATAAATTTCATTAAATGTCAGTTTTTATTCTTTTGAGAATACTGATTCACCTTAATAAATGTGCAGAATGAGCACGATTATGAACAAAATTTCCTTGGAGTTCCAACTGTGGTGGAATGATCTCGGGGAAGTAGAGCAGAAAAGGGTCAATGCACTTCTGGGAGGTCTCACTGGTTTATTGAAAATTAGCCCAATGGGGGATATCATAAATGCCTTAATCACATTTTAGGACCCTGCCCACACATTTTAGGACCCTGCCCACAATGTCTTCCGCTTCTCGGACAGTGAGCTTACCCCGACATTAGAGGAAATGACCGGATATATCGGGACCCATAGAATCCCTTTGAGACATCAATACTTGATTGCACCCAGGGCCCTCGCTCTGCACAAATTTCTAGATTACTTGAAAATCAGCAGAAAAGTTCACAATCCTGACTTATCGGCTGGCTTTTGCACCCAGCAATTTCTATATCAGAGGTATGGCCATATCGAAGGATTCTACAACCCCAAAAATCTTACTTGTAGCAAGGGAAATCGGCTTAAGTGGGAGGAGCATCGATGTTTTGTATTCATGGTATCTTTCTTGGGTCTACTAGTATTCTTGCGAAAGGAAGGGAACATCGACATACATATAGCAGGGGTCGTTAGCACTTTAATGACCTGGACTAAAAAGTACCCTCGCTCCAATGATTTTGTCTGACATCTTCCGTTCTCTTACCATATGAAAAGCGGGAGGATGTCAAATCTGGAGTGAATGTCAATACTTGACAGCTGATACTCGAGTACGTGACATATATAAATGAGAGGTCGCACCGGGGTAAGTTGCTTGGTACAAAAAAGAAATAGAACCTGGAAGGCCAGATAAGAGACCGCATCTCCAAGAATTTGTTGAGACATCAAAAGAGAAGTGGGATTTTTTAGCCAAAGAAAATGAGTATAGGGCTATTACAGGAAGGATGGAAAAGCAAATCCAAGAGTTGCGATTTGAAAACAGTTTGCAAGCTACAGCCAGCGAGGGGGAAAAGAAGGTATTGACTAAAGAAAATGAAGCCCTACGAGCTCAGATCCAGAAAATTAAGGCATTTGCAGAAAATCCACCTAAAGTGCAAAAGATGAAAAGCTCATAGAAAACTTGCGGCGGAAAATAATCGAATACGGGTTCGACCTGAATAAGGAGGAGGGTGAACTATCTAGGGTTCGGAAGCAATTAATTAAAAGTGCAGAGGAACGAGCACGCATACTGGAGCAATTAAAAGAAGGAAGTGGAAATGAGATCATCAGTTTAAAACAGAGGGTCGTCATAGCTGAAAACAAAATGGCCAAGCAAGCTAGGGATTTCATAGCCAAAAGAGAGCATTTCTATGCGGTAATAGCAGGATTAGAAAGGGATTTGCGGCAACTCCAAAAGCTGAATCAAGTAGCTGAACGAACTCTAGAATCAAGGGTCGAGCAAATTGGGCGTCCATTACAAGAAAAGGGGTTATCAGGGAAAGGGTGCGAGCAATCGCAGAATATATTACCACAAAGTGAAACCACTGTGAGGACATGAAAAAATCTATGTTCTTTGCTACTGCCACGACATTTGTCCTTCAAGTGATGGAAGATCTCCACTACCTCCAAGGAAGCTTACCACGCAAACTTGCGGCAAGGCTGGACGATGCACCGAGAGGATCCGTCCAAACAATGTGTGTGTCCGAGCCTTTGATGGAATCAAGAGAGACACCATAGGGGAAATTGACTTAGTGCTAACCATTGGTCCAGTCGACTTTGAAGTGACGTTTCAAGTATTGGACATGGACACATCCTATAACTACCTCCCAGGAAGACTGTGGATTCACGCAACAGGAGCTATTCCTTCTACTCTGCACCAAATATTGAAGTTCGAATATGAAAACCAGAGATTGTAGTTCACGGAGAAAACGAACAGTCAATTTTCCGGGGCCCCTCTGTTCCTTTCCTCGAAGCCAAAGAAAGAAGTGAGAACATAGCTTACCAAGCTTTTGAAATTGTTGTAGCTGATCAACACGAAGAAGGAAAACCACTCCCCCAACCTTTCCTTTCAAATGCTTCAATCATGGTGGCAAGAGAGAGGACACGCCAAGGTTTTAAGCCAGGCAAGGGACTTGGAAGCTCCCTACAAGGCATAACTGAGTCGGTCGCTTTGCCTGCCGCAGAAAAGTTCTTTGGGCCAGGCTTTCATCCAACATCAGAAGATATCACCTGGGCCAGTAGCAGAAAGCGTCATGGATGGGCTTTGCCACAACCCCTACTCCACATGTACAAAACTTTTGTAAAACCAAAGAATAGTGAGGAAGAGGAAGAAGAGACCTTCACAGCAGAAGAAATTGAGAAGAAATGCGAAGCCATGAGGGAATTATTGTACGAAGCCAACACGGTGCAGCTGGGAGAAGGCTCAAGCACGACTGAAGTTCTCTATATGGGACCGGATGCCAAGCTGCAATACTGGAAGGCCACGCCTTTCCTGGTTAGGCGGGAGGCCCGGTAGTCCCGCCTTGCTACCTTTTCTTTCATCACGAGCTATTTCAGGGTGTAGCTCGGTCGTTTTCTTTAGTATTTTGTCCTTTAAATTTCAGTTGTAAACCATGTTATCTAACCATTTCAAAGAAATGAAACCAATATTTCATCGGGTGCACTTCTCTGTCTTTCTCTGATTTTGTGTTTCTTTTATTTTTCATTTTTTTCAGTCCCAATAATGTGGCTTTAAGTATATCGACATGCTTGCGGACTTCATGCCACGACCCAAACATGCTGCCTATTTGTGAAATAATGAATGAAGAACCGAATACAATGGAGAAGTGGCTTTTAGGGAAATCAATCGAGATTTGGAAAATTTTGAAAACAAACCAATGCCAAACTTAAATGATACTGAACCGGTTAACTTGGGCGATCCCGATGAAATCAAAGAAACTAAAATAAGCAGCCATGCAAATAAAGAAATATGAGATTCATTGGTTCAACTCCTTTTGGAATTCAAAGATGTATTTACTTGGTCTGACGATGATATGTCTGGATTGAGTGTTGACCTGGTGGTTCGTAAGTTGCCCACATACCCTGAATGCCCTCCGGTCCAACAAAAGCAAAGAAAGTTCAAGCCTGATGTCAGCGATAAAATCAAAGAGGAGATCACAAAACAGCTAGAGGCGGGGGTAATCTGAGTAGTTTGGTACACCACATGGCTGGCCAATGTGGTCCCTGTACCGAAGAAAGATGGAAAAACTCGAGTATGTGTGGATTACAGAGATTTAAACAAGGCGAGTCCCAAGGACAACTTCCCTTTACCCAACATCCACATCCTTGTCGATAACTGCGCCAAACACGAGATTCAGTACTTTGTAGATTGCGCTACGCAGGATACCACCAAGTATTGATGGATGAGGAAAATGATGAGAAAACCGCCTTCACCATACCGTCGGGAAATTATTGCTACAGAGTTACGCCTTTTGGATTGAAAAACGCCGGGGCAATACACATGATGGTCATGACCACAATGTTTCATGACAGGATGCATCAAGAAATATAAGTATATGTGGATGATATGATTATGAAGTCCAAGACTCCGGGCGATCATGAAAAGGACTTAAGGAAGTTTTTCTGAAAGGCTTCGCAAATATGATTTGAAATTGAATCCAGCCAAGTGTGCATTTGGGGTCCTGTCAGGAAAACTTCTGGGTTTCATTGTTTGTCGAAGAGCTATCGAGTTGCATCCGGCCAAGATAAAATCCATTCGAGAACTGCCTTCGCCAAGACCAAAAAGGATGTAATAAGTTTATTGGGAAGACTAAATTACATCAGCCGATTCATTGCCCAGTTAACTTCTACATGCGAACCCATATTCAAGCTATTGAAGAAGGATGCGACAGTTAAATGGACTGTTGAGTGTCAAGAAGCTTTTGACAAAATCAAACACTATTTCTCCAACCCACTAGTTTTGGTTCCGCCGAAACCGGGAAGGAAACTATTTCTCTATCTAACAGTGTTGGAAAGCTCTTTGAGTTTTCTTCTCAGGCAGGATGATGCCACGGTAAAGAAAGAGCAAGCTATTTATTATCTAGGCAAAACGTTTACTTGTTACAAGGTCAAGTACACGCTGATAGAGAGAACGTGTTGCGCCTTGACGTGGGTGGTCAGAAATTAAGGCATTATCTGTAAGCTCATACCACCTACCTCATAACCGGGCTGGGTCCACTAAGATACATATTTCAAAAACCAATGCCCACAGGGAGACTGGCCAAATGGCAAATCCTGCTCACCGAATTCGACATAGTTTATGTCACTCGTACTTTAATGAAGGCTCAAGCATTGGCACATCATCTGGCTGAAAATCCCGTTGATGATGAATACCAGCCTCTGAACACCTATTTCCCTAATGAAGAAGTGAATTTGGTTGAAGTAACATCCGAAGACATCTCCTCTGGGAAAATGTTCTTCGACGGAGTAGTAAACACAAAAAGCATAGGGATTGGGGCAATTTTAATCTCACCCACAGGTTAGCATTATCCAACTACAGCCAGGCTCCGGTTCTTCTGCACCAATAATACAACTGAACATGAGCTTGCATCATGGGCATGAACATGGCCAATTACCAAGATGTTGAAGAATTATTAATCATGGGAGATTCAGATCTGATCATCCGACAAGCCCAAGGAGAATGGGAAACAAGAGATGTTAAACTCATCCCATACAGACAACATGTGGAAGACCTCAGCAAACGGTTCAAATTTGTACAATTCAGGTACATTCCTCGTTGCCACAATGAGTTAGCAGACGCACTCACAACCTTGGCCTCCATGTTACCTTACCCTGGAAACGCCTATGTTGATCCTCTACAAATCCAAGTCAAAGAAAGGCATGGGTATTGTAATGTGGCCGAAGCAAAATCTATCACACAATCCTGGTATTATAACATCAAGAGATTCCCAAAGACACAGGAGTATCTCGAGCGAGCCACCGGGGAGCAAAAGAAAACCATCCGACGGCACACAAGTTGCTGATTTGATTCGGAAGTGTCATCAATGTCAGGTGCATGATGATTTGATTCATGCTCCGCCAACTGAATTGCATCCTATGGCATCACCCTGGCCATTTGTCGCTTGAGGCATGGATGTCATTGGGCCGATTGAGCAAAAAGCATCTAATGGAGACAGATTCATATTGGTCGCTATTGATTACTTCACAAATGGGGTTGAAGCAATCACTCTTAAGTCTGTTACCAAGAAAGCGGTAGTGGATTTTGTGCATTCCAACATCATTTATCGTTCTGGGATTCCCGCTACCATCATTACAGACAACGCAACTAATCTAAACAATGGTCTGACGGCAGAAATATGTGAACAATTTAAGATAACACATAGAAACTCTACCCTTTACCGACCCAAAGCTAATGGTGCCATTGAAGCAGCTAACAAGAACATCAAAAAGATCTTGAGGAAAATGATTTGAAGCTCGACTCAGTGGCATGAAAAGTTGCCTTTTGTATTGATGGGATATGGTACCACAGTACGCACATCGGTAGGAGCAACTCCTTATTTGCTGGTCTATGGGACTGAAGCTGTTATACTCGCAGAGGTAGAAATCCCTTCGCTTTGAGTAATTGTCGAAGCAGATATTGAGGATAGCGAGTGGGTTAAAACTTGTTTGGAGCGGTTATCATTTATTGATGAAAAGCGAATGGTTGTGGTGTGTCAGGGGCAGTTGTACCAACAAAGAATGGCCCGCTCTTACAACAAGAAGGTGCATCCTAAGAATTTCGAAGTCGGGCAGCTGGTATTGAGGCGGATATTTCCTCACCATCAGGAAGCCAAAGGAAAGTTTGCACCAAACTTGAAAGGCCCATACATTATCAGAAAGATACAGGCTAAAGGAGCATTGTACCTGGGTGACGTTGAAGGAGACGAGCCTGAGGCAGCAGTAAATGCAGATGCAATAAAAAGGTATTACATTTGAACTCCCTGCAGCAATGACCCCAGTTTATAGAAATGACGAAGGCTTTTCTTTCCCGCTACCATAAACACTATCGATCCCTCGCAAACCCTTTGGGCCGGTTACGTTTCATTGATCACTCTCTTTGGAACCCGAAAATTCTATTAAAAAAAAGAAAAGAAAAAGAAACACAAACAAATTAGTTTAGGAAAAACTTCCTGAACTACGTCTGACTTGATTCCGGAACGATATGTAGGCTACCTCTCCCTGAGGTTCAGTCATATCAAAATAAAAACCCCATTTCCCCAAGAAAACCAAAACTAGGGCAGAAATGTATTAGTTCGGTTACAAATCCACCCGAATGGTTCTAAAGTTGTAGATTCACGTCTAACTTCATTTACTCAAAAGGCCTAGTCCAAGTCTGTTAGATCAGTTGACCAATACAGGGACGTGAAAAACACCTTTGTTGGGATTCTGCACAACTCAAATTTTTGAGAGAAATAAAATGAGAGAGTCTTATCGGTGAAAACCTCCGGGCACCATAAGGTGATGACGAGCAGAGAAAAACAAAATGAGAGAGTCTGTTTGGTGAAAACTCGAAAAGAGAGCTATCGGGCGAGGGAGAAGAGAAATGAGAGAGGTCGATTGGCGAAAAACCGAAAAGGGTATTGTCGGCCGAAAAAGAGGAAATAATACTGCTCAAGTCTAAATAAGTTTCTTTGGTTTTGAGAGATTTGAAATCAGAAAGCAAAAATGGATCTGGGCCGCGTATTCAGTCCACGAAGCATGTCGTTGCTATTTAAAAAGCCAGCACATACACCCAGACAAGTCCTCTCTTTTCCCTCCAAAAAGACAGACCTCTCTAAAATTCATGTTTCATTCCTTTCCCCTTTAAATTTGATGTCCTGACCATTCCTTAAGAACGGTAGAAGGGATGATCTCAAAGGTTTTTCTCTTGGCAAGAATAAAAGGAATGTGAGGCATCGCCAAGTGCATTTAGCCAACCCCGGCTGATCATGACGGCTAGCGCTTCAAAAGCAGGAAAATTGCAAGAAAGAATTAAAAGTTAAAAAGTCCATGAAGGTGAATCAAAATCAGAATGGTTAAGCCCAAGAAAGATAATGGTCCACACCAAGGATCCCAAGGGCAAGCACCAAAATGGAAATCAGGACAAAAATCATAACCAAAGGCCTAGAAAACAAAAACCAACCCGAAAATGAGGACCCCCTGGCCAACTTACGAGGCAAAGATCGGAAGCAGAACAAGGCCGCAAACCCAATTACTGTTCAAACTAATAGTTTGTTTTGTTTTTGAACTAAAGTAGACGTAGGTGTAATCTAGAAAAATAAAAGGAACACGGGGTGAAAACAACCAAAGGAATGGAGCAAGGACCAAGAATGGTGTTGCATCAATAGCAAAAGAGAAGATTTTCTTTTCATTCTTTTCCTGCAAACTCATAAATAAACATGATAACATGGGATTCCAATCCCTAGCTTCCCTTGTGCAGCTTGTGAATTTCCTCGGCATAACCCAAGAATTGCACTCCACCCCTTCCAGCATAGACCAAGAAATTTCCTTCCTTCGCTCCTTGACATAATCCGGGAAGTTTCTCTTTGCATCCCCAGCATAACCTGAGGACCCATTTTTTCTCCCACTTTTTACTCCCCAGCATAGTCTAAGAGTTAACGCTCCTCTATCCTTAGCATAACCTAAGGGTTTTTCCTTTTCTCCTGTATCCCCAACATCGTCAAAAGGATCTTTTTGGCCCTTCAATTCCTTGTAATTCCCTGGCATAACTAGGAATTTTTTGTTCATCCCGGCATAACCCGTGGATCTCCCTAGCATAACCTAGGAAATTTTCTTTCAATCCCAGCATAACCCGCGGATTCCCCTGGCATAACCCAGGAACTTTCCATTCATCCCGGCGTAGCCCGTGGATCTCCCTAGCATAACCTAGGAATTTTTCTCTCAATCCCGGCATAACCCGCATATTCCCCTGGCATAATCAAGGAATTTTCCATTAATCTCGGCATAACCCGTGGATCTCCCTAGCATAACCTATGGGTTTTATCTCAATCCCGGCATAACCCGCGGATTCCCTTGGCATAACCCAGGAATTTTTCATTCATCCTGGCATAACCCGTGGATCACCCTAGCATAACCTAGGGCTTTTATCTCAATCCCGGCATAACCCGCAGATTCCCCTATTATAACCTAGGAATTCTTCCATTTATCCTGGCATAACCCGCGAATTCCTCCAAGCATAACCCAGGAATTTTTCTTTCATTCCTAGTATAACCCGTGGATCTTCTTAGTGTAACCTTAGATTCTTGCATTTATCCCGGCATGACCCGTGGATCTCCCTAGCATAACCTAGGAAAATTTTCCTTTCAACTCCGGAATTAACCCAAGGTTTCCCTTGCATAACCCAGGAATTTCTTCATTCATCTCTGCATAGCCAATGACTTTCCTTCCATCCGCAGCAGGGAACTTTCATTCCCATCCCGACATAACCCGCAGATCTTGTTCCTACCCCCAGCAGGGACCTTTTCATTCCTATCCCGGCATAACCCGTGGATCCCTTTCCTATTTTGCACAGAGACCCTTTTTCCTTCCAAGCATAACCTGGCAATTAGTCCAAGGATACGCAATCCTAACTTGTATTGTTTTGAATAAAAATAGCCTAGATTTGTGTTGCAAATAACTCACGAAATTTCCGGTGAAAACTAGGGCAGAAAATTTTGTTCGCTTGTTTGTTTTGGTGTCCGATCAGGTTATTCCTCAAGGCACAGAATTCGAGATGACCAGAAGTGGGAGTCTCAATCCAAAATAAGAAAAGAAAGAAAAGAACAAAAAATAAATGAACTCAAAATGATGAAGCGGACAGAGACACGGATTGCCAAAATTTTGATTGAAATCTCAAGACCCGCCTGTCCTGTTTTGTTTCAAAATTAAGGAATAAGCCAGCAGCACAGCAAACGAGCATCAGGATTCATTGTTGCATTCTTATTTTTTTTGGCACCATATGTAGTTATTAGGATTTATTTAGCATAATTAGGATTTATAAAATGCAATTAGGAATTAAAATAAATAAGAAAACCAAAAAAATAGATTTTCCTAATAAACCACCCAGGCTGGCCACAATTGGGCCAAACCTGGGTGGCCCAAATCAATTTTACCTAAAAAAATGCCCAAGACTCATCCCAATAATTGGTCCCCGACCCAGTCCACAAGAGATGCCTCTAAACGGCATCGTTTTGGGGCAGTTAATCTTAGCCGTTGATCATAAGCCATCCAACGGTCCTGAAGCAATTTCCCAAACCCCATGCATATGTGCAAACATCTCTGTATATTCAGAGACACAATACACATCTTCCTCGTACCAATAACACTGATATACCACCACCCCGACACCACCATAAGACAACGGTCTACCACCCATCAACCACATTAACGCCGCCTCCACAAATTGCCTTACAGCGGCGGATGGTCACCAAATGGCCTCTAATTTACACCACCAGACCACCTCGACCCCCTCTTTCCCTTCCCATTGTTAGTGTCCTTCGAACACCCAACTCCTCGAATATTTGGCAGAAGGTTCGCCGGCACCACCGTCTCTGACGACCCAACCCTAAACCAACCCAAAATAACACCCCTGAACCACCTCCCCTCCCTCTTTCCAACGATCTAAACCACACCCTTCGAATCTTAACGGACCGACTTGAATATCAAATCGAAATTAACCCCAAACCCTAAAACTCACCAGAACCCCGTCAAATTGGACCCATGTGACCGTCTCCTATCCCTATCCACAACCCTACCACCCACAACCCTCAAAAAACATTGGGCATAACTAAAAATCCAATCTAAAAGCCCCACTAGGTCTCAGATCCAATTGACCCCCCTGAAACCCTATTTTCCCTCTCCATTATGAGAGGTAAGGACCTTAGGATGCCAAAGGACCTCTCAGAAGTGGTCAGAGATCTGGAAATTCGAGAACCCTATTTTTAGGGTTGCACGAGCAAAAAGCTAAGTTTCCTGTGCTCTTGCTGCTGTTAATGCATTTGCTTTTGTATGTATTTCTTGTTTTAATTACTTTGTTTTCCTTAAACTTTACTTGTTTTCTACATTCTCATCTTAGAATGTGCTGAGTAGTCATCCTTGCCTGCTATTCTTTTGGTTTTCTTTAGTGTTACTGGTTCGAGTTCAATTGTCTTCTATGTTTCACCTTCAAGATCTTCCTGAGTAATTTGCTACCATGTTCATCCTTGTATCCTGACTTTTTATTTGTTCATCTCTGAAAATTCTGAATTGTTGGTAAATGCTCATCTTTGTTGATCTTATTTGTTTTATATCATGCTTGAAAATTCTGAGTAGGTGTCTCCTTTTAGAGTCTTATACTTGTGATGGTTCTTTTTCTAGTAATTTTGATCTTATGTATTTGCATTTGTTAGGCTAAGTTTCTTTTCTGAATGTTTTAACTTCTTATACCAGTCTTGTTTTAATTTCTTGGGTTTTTATTTACGTATATCATGAGTGTTTAATCTCCATTACCCATTACTTGCCTTCAGTTCTCTGCTGAGTGTTGTAATTTGGTCATCTTTATAAATCATGTATAGTTGATTGGATTTCTTTTCTGATTGTTTTTGTTCATTGGTTTTGTCATATAAAAACATGCATGCCCACCCATTAGGTGTCTAGTTTTCCATGAGTATTCATAGGATTCTGAAAGTTCGCGTATGCCCACCCAATGTCAGGTGCATGGAGACTTGATTCACTCCCTGCATTCTTAATTACATACAATGTCTACACCACGGCCCTTCGTTGCTTGGGGCATGGATGTCATCAGGCCCATCGAGCCAGCAGCTTCCAATGGACACAGGTTGATCCTGATGGCTATTGATAATTTTACTAAGTGGGTTGAAGCTAAAAATATTAAGGTAGTGACCAAGAAAGCCGTGGTCGACTTTGTACATGTAATTATAATCTGTCGATTTGGAATCCCGAAGACCCTCATCACTGATAATGGTGCAAATCTCAATAGTCATTTGATGAAAGAGGTATGTCAGCAGTTCAAGATTATATATCGTAATTCCACCCTGTACCGCCCCAATGCGAATGGAGCAGTCGAGGTAGCTAATAAGAACATACAAAAAATACTTTGAAAATTGGGGTAAAGGTCCAGGTAATGGCATGAGAAGCTACCCTTTGCATTGCTAGGCTATCACACCACTGTTCACACTTCGGTAGGGGCAACTTCGTATTTGTTAGTGTACGGTACAAAAGCGATAATCCTGGCCGAAGTTGAAATCCCACACCTTCGATTGTCGCCGAAACAAAAATTGATGATGAAGAATGGGTCAAACCTGGCTGATGTAATTATTCTGATTGATGAGAAAAGATTGGCAGCAGTATGTCACGGCCAGTTGTATCAACAAAGAATGGCCAGGGCATATAAAAAGAAAGTGCGTCCAAGAAGGTTTAAAGTGGGTCAGCTTGTATTGAGACGCATCCTCCATCACCAGGAAGAGGCAAAGGGCAAGTTCGCCCCAAATTGGCAAAGACCATTTGTCGTGTCAAGAGTGTTGTCCAACGGGGTGTTGTATCTAACAAATGTGGAAGGAATGTGTGTAGAAATGACCATCAATTCAGATGCACTTGAAATATACTATGTATGATTTTCTTTGTTCAAATCAGTGTCTATACTTGGCATGTTTTAGAAATTGAAATGACGAAGGCATTTTATTCAGCTAGCTAAACTCTTTACCTTTTCTAACTATTTTGAGATTTCATAACTTTATTTTCATACCCCTCTTTCGGAATCAATAACAAAAGTCAGAAAAGCAAGTGTGAAAAGCAGTGAAAGGAAAGGAAGGGAAAGAATGAAAAGAATGCAATCGAAAAAAAAATAAGAGAAAGAAAAGAGAAAAAAAATAGCAAAAACAAAACAAAGAAAGGAAAAGAAGAAGAAGAAAGGAAACCAAAAAGAGAGAAGAAGAAAAGAAAAGTAAAAAAAAGAGAAAAAGGAAAATAGACAAACAACAACAAAAACAACGAATCGGCAGGAACTACATTTGACCTGATTCCTTTTTAAATGGATACGTAGGTACCCTCACGGCTCTGTCATGTTCGAATAAATTTATAAGGCCGCAAGCAAGAAACTGGGGCAGAAATTGTGATTGTTATAATAAATTGTATTCCGAATGTTGTAAATTATGAACCCATAGGAATTATTTTGAGCCTTTTATACCCCTTCCTTTCTAACAATATCCAAAAGCCTGCATCGCGATCCAAAGAAAGACCTTCAGATCAGTCATTAAGAAATGCCGAGTCAAGTAAGAAGAGGTGGGCCATAGCCCGGGACAATACTATAATTCAAGAAGGAAAATAATAAAATGAGAGAGTCTTATTAGTGAAAACCATCACAGGCACCGTAAAGCGACGTGAGTTGAGAGAAATAAAATGATAGAGTCTTATTGGTGAATACTCTCACGGGCACTGTAAGGCGACGAGAGCCGAGAGAAATGAAAATGAGAAAGTCTTATCGCTGAAAAACCTCACGGGTACCATAAGGAGATGGCAGGGCAAGAAGCAAACAACTGAAAAAGGGTTGTTGATGGAAATCCATTAAAAACATCTTAAGTCAAAGCGAAGTAAGGGTTTGGTTAACGAAATTGGGTTAAAAAATGGATACAACAACAAAGCATGGCTGCTGAAGGCCGATCATCTGGCAGAGTCGGTCGGATAAGCCGTAGTGCATGTCATGATCATGAAAACCAGCTGTTTCTTCTTAGATAAGTTTCTTTTCTTTTCACCTCAATACTCGCTAAATCTAAAACAATTCAGATTCATTGCATTTCATTTACTTACGCGTCTCCAAAGTCATTTTGTTTTAGCAAACATGAGAGAAATTTCAAAGCTTACTACTAGCTCCCGAATGAAAAAGCATGTGTCGGTCAAAAACATAATAAAGGAAGCAAAAGTTGAAACAACAAAGAGAAGGACCAACGAAAGTTTTGTTAGTAAACTGAGTTGGTAATCTAAGGAAAGATGTAAGAATTTTGGCAAAGGGGTAAGAAGTGAAACACAATAACGGGGAGCAGATTAAAGTCACAAGGGTTCAGGGGTCAGCCGAGCATAGTACACTGGTTCACTAATCTGATGATGATGTAAGAATTGTGGTAAAAAGGGTCAGGAGTGTAACACAATAGCAGGGAAGCAAAGTAAGGCCATAAGGGTTCAGAGAGTCGGCTGAGCAAGTCATGCAACTCATCATCAGTGCGGAAACTAAACACAACCAAACACGACAGTGGGGAGGCCACTTTCAACAAGAACGCCGCAAGCTAACCATCACTTTTCAAACTAACAATTTTTCTTTGACTGAAACAGGGTCAGAAAAACTCCAGAAGATCCTAAGGGAAGCTATACACAGGGGAAGGCATGCACATGGCAAGTACGATCAAAATCACAGGGCCCACCTGGAAAATGGGACCCAGTTAAAACTCAAAGGAATATAATCCTACATAAATATTCTCCCCAGCAAGATTTGTCAAGACCAGCCTGAATAATGGGAAGAAACTTTAACTAGCAATCCCCAGCAAAAACAACCGAAAGTTAGAATTAGCATTCCTGGAAAATGGGACTCGCCTAAAAGATAAAGATAATCATGAATAGTGGAGAACATAAGTGACTTGCATTATGAAGTAGCATTCAGTTAAAAGTTGTTAGGACCCTCCTGGAAAATGGGACACAGTTTAAAACTCAAACAGGCACAATTTTCCCCAACAAAAGTCGTTAGGACCCTCCTGGTTAGGATTTCATTGTAGAAGCTTTAAGGACCATCCTGGATAATGGGATGTAGCTCTAAATACTAATCCCCCGCAAACACATTTTTCACCTAGTTAAGAGTTGTCAGGACCCGCGTGGATAAAGGGAAGTGGCTTAAATCACCAGTCCCCAGTAGATCCCCAGTAGGTATGACTCAGATAACAAGAAATAGTGAAAAATAATACCTTTTGAGAAACATAACCTAATCTTAAAGTTTCCATCAATTAAGAGTTGTCAGGACCCTCCTGAATAATAGGATTTAGCTTTCAAATTTTAGAGATATTTGGTAATGGGATTTGATTAACATTCAAAGATGCACCAAGCACGGAACTGGGGCAGAAAGAGCTCCGTTGTTTTGTTTGTTGTGTTGTGATCAGGTTTAAAGACAGCACTCTCAGGGAATGCCTTTCAAATTTCAAGTTTCGGTAATCAGGCGCCACCTGTAGAACAAGGGAATACTTTAAAATTTCAAATTTTGGTAATGAGGCGCCTACCTGCCAAAAAAGGGAATACTTTTCAAATTTCAAGTCTTGGTAATCAGGCGCCCACCTGCAGATATAGATGGTTTCCTTTGTAACTTATAGTTCATAGCTTAGTCTAGCTTCTTTTTTATTTTCACAAGGTGTAATACGGGGGTATAGCAGCAGCAACAACAACAACTAGATCACAGCTCCGGTAGTCCCAGCTACCAAACACTCCTCAATTACGATTAACTGATTCCTCTTTGGCCAAGGATATATAGGCAACCTCAAAATCAGGGTGCGGTCAATCTTTTCAAAATGCTTTTCACGGAGTACTCAACAGGCAAAATTTGCTCATGACCGCTCACTTATCTTTGCGCAAAAACTCTTTGGATTTCCGGGAAAAGATGGGCTGCTGTGAGCGTGTGATTTTTTCCCTATATGAAGTACTTCCATAAATCCAAAACAAAATTATTTCTTTAATTTATTTGAAATTTTGGTGATTTTTCGTGGCATTTTCTTTTAATGGTTTGCATTTGTTCGTGCATACTCATTTTATCTTAATTAGTGGAAAGTACAAAATACGGGGTATGTGAATTTAGGAGTTAATTTTTCATTTTATGAATTATTAAGTAATTGGTTCATTTTATAAAAAAAATAAATTCAAAAATAGTTTAATTTGCATATTTATTCTAATTTTTATTTTTAGGTGGTTCTTTTCTTTTAATTTTTCTTTAACTATTTGTCATGTTATAACTTAGGATTAATTAGCATTTTTATAGGTTAATTAGGGATTCATTTTTTTAATTTAGGATTTTTATTTTTAATTTTGAAACAAAAGAGAGAAAGAGAAATAAAATTTGAATATTAACTAAACAAGAGAGGAACCAGATTGGGCCATTTTAAAATTGAAACACAACTCAAGAAACCCCACAAACCCGGTCCATACCCATGTTCCATACTCGGTCCAGCTTCAAAAACATAAAATGACGTCGTTTTTGAGGATTCAATCAGGGCCATTGATCTAATTTGATCAAACGGTTAAAAGCTCGGGTCTGTTAAGTATATAGCTTTTCCAAACACCCCCACCCCCTAAAAACCTAGTACATTGCCTCTTACACACCACCGCCCTCCGCCGGCCGGAAATCACCTCCGCCGGCAGCGATACTTCGATGACCTCCAAAATTATACCATCCCACCTCCTTGACCCCGTCTTTCAAGTTCTGCCATCAGTATCCTTAGAATTGTATCCAAACATGTCGAATATTTGTTGGAAGCGGAGGCTGCTCCACCATGAGAGGCGGTGCCGATGCCAATCCTCACCAAATTCACACCCTGGACTTTCATCACCTCCCTCTTCCCAAACACCTAACTGGTTTTCTTAGAATGTCACCGGTGCTTTTCGAGTTTTAAATCTAAGAGTGGCAGAACCCTAGAAGTTTGAATTGCTCGAGTTCTTCTAAATTCCCTGAGTCTGGAGTTCGACACGGGCCACGAAATAATGTGTTCGTTTGTTTTTGGTGAAGAACAAATGTTTACATCATTCCAATGCTCAAATCGGAGTTCATCTTTGTTCAACCTTTCATAAGTGAGTTTTTCTTTCCTTTATTTGATTTCTCTGTCATTAAGATTAATTTAAGCATAGTTTTTTTTATTGTTTCTCTGCTAGTTGTGAGCCAGTTCAAGCTCATGATTTAGTATTGTCGATAAATTTTTACTTATTCTCTTGGATTCACGTTTAATCGATAATTGTCACTGGTAGCTTTAGTTCTGATCTGAGTTAATTAGGTTAGTCGAATTTGCAGTTCCATTTTGGGGTCTGGTGTAATTGAATGTCGTATGGTTGTTGCTGAAAATTCGAATCCTTTGAAATTTATCATGGTCAACATTGACTAAGTTAAAGGGGTTGGTATAGTTGGAATTGGTTTTGGTTTAGCCTAGGATAGTAATTCAGACCTAGTTCAGGGGTAGTCTAGGTATTTAGGTTGGGGAATCTTTCACAACTGACCTGGAAGCTTCTAGCAGGAATATTTTGTTAATTTTGGTCTTATAACTTTGTCAACAAGTTTTAAAATGAGGTACTACTTTGCTTGCATATAAAGGCATTGTAAACTTTCCTTTCAAGGAAGATTCTAAGACTGGAAGAATTCGAAAAACTCAAAAGGGGTTTTAGGCGTCTAAATATCAAAAGAAAACTACTGTTTCATTGAAAAACAAGAGATAAAAATACAGAGAAAAAGAGGCCACTACTATTCAATCGAGTTTTAGCAGTTCTGCTTTATTTTCATATCCAGAAACTGTTTAATTGATTTGGGATGATAAAAATGGTTTAGACTTGTTCATCAAAGTTTGGTGTTTGATTCAGCTGGGTTTACTAGTTGATGGGTTTAATTTTCAAGCATTTCAAGTCATCTACCTAGGTTGTTCTTTTGCTGTTGCTGATCTCTGCACTTTATACTGCTAATTCCTCACTTTTCCCTTTGCATTTTCATTCCCAGGTACATACCTTGATCCTAAAATGTAAAGGTTAATTCACTTGTCATGAAAAAATGAAGATCTCTCTGTCTGCTGATTATTCTCCTCTTCTTTCTATTTCTGTTCTGTTTTCATTCGAATTGCTAAGTCATGTTTTCTGTTAGAGTGTTTGGATTAATATAATGCTATGAACATTTGAGGCTCATTTTAGATCTTGTAATGGGGAATTGGACTTGTGTTTGTTGACTTTGATGGCTGTTTAGATGGTTACATTGATGTTTGGCTTCTTCTATTTTTTTCTCTTTTTACTTCCGCAATAGATATACAGGTGCGTTTGTTACTTTTAGCTTCCATGCTCTCAATATGCATAAATGATAAGCTAATGTCATTTGAGAAATGTGAATGATTGGGCTGAAGTCCTGATTTTGAATAGTAGTAATGTTTTCTCTTGTTTTCATCTCATTTCAGCGAGTCAGAACTTAGTTTAGACATGCACAGTGCTTATCCTTTATGAGTGATCAGTTATGCAAGTTATATTTGCTTATGAAATTCAGTTGTGTCCCACATAAAAACTAAGGCTAATATATAAGTAATTGGACATCAACGTATGATTTGCATTAGAGATCATTATGGTTTGGAAATCATGCATACATGTTCTGTAGTTATGTTTGTTCCTGAATGTTGTTAAGACATCCAATAATTAGATTGAGAGTTCTAGAATGATTTTTGGGGTTCAACAGAAATTGGATTCTAATGTGTTATTTTGTTGGCTGTCAATGTTAAGGTGAAGTCAATTCAGCTTAGTCATTGAAATGATTTATTGTTTGTCTATTGTTGCCAATATTAGCAGAGTTGGTTATTTAGGTCAATGGTTAAAATCTTACTGGTTGTGTTCATGTGAGTTTTTAATGTTGGCATTTGAAGTTAATCTAAGGCGTCGAAAATTTGAATTCACATGCTGTATAGTTCTCTCGAAATTGGCCTCCTGCTTGTTCTCAAATCATGGAATAGTTAAAGTTTTCTTGTAGTTGTCCATTTGTCCGTTAAGGGTGTTCTATAACTATGGCATATATGGTATTTCCACAATTATTTTCTACTATTTCATCCCCTATTTGCATGTTGCAAGGTGGCAATATTGAGCTCAACTTGTGATAACTTCATGTCTTTGAAATTGGGATCACCTTGGACCCATTGAGTACGGTTAAGGTCATTTGAACATTCCAATGACAAATTTCTTGTTAGAGAAGTTGTATTCTCATTGAAATTCAATATAATTTAAGGTCCTCACTTACCTAGAGACTCGATCTCAAGTCCAACATGATTAATGCTCACCCTTAAAATATAGGGTCCACATTGGGCCTAAGTTGAGGACTAGCCCTCATTTCATCATATGCAGAGCCGTTTGTTCAAGCCCATGTTCTGAAATGAAATACACAATAGATTTCACCTAGTCTTTCCCCCTTTAGATTCACAATTGAATTCAACCATGGTTTAAAATAGGCGTGATTCCATAAACATTATTTAATTAATGGATTGTGCCTTTGATTAAATAAGGTGTGCCATTCAAAGCCAATAATAGTTAATGGACCCAGAAGTTAGTTTAAAAATGTTTTGGTTAGAATAAATTGAGGTGCACCACTTAGCGAATTTTTGTGGCCCTCGCAAACTTAAAAATACGTAATTGCCTTAGGCATGCTAGTTAAATAATTTACCTTCTTAAATTTGGGTGTGCATTAATGTGACCCAAATCCAAATCCCAACGATGTCAAAATATGTAAAATCCACGGCTAAATTTATGTGACGTGGTTCGAGGCGTGTTTAACGACGTTGCAATTTTCTTTAAAACTTATTATAAAAGCAGGTAAAAGTTAAAATTGGAACACATGTATAAATGCGTTAAAATTATATAATAAGACAAATATAATAGTTAAGTGACCGTGCTAGAACTACAGAACTCGGGAGCGTTTCAAACCTTCTCCCGGGTTAACAAAATTGTGTACCCGGATTTCTGGTTCGCAGACTGTAAAATGGAGTCAACCTTTTCCTCGACTCTGGATTTAAACCGATAACTTGGGACACCATTAATTATCCCAAGTGGACACTCTAAAAATCTCTTAAATAATTGAATCCTGTTTTGATTGTCCTTAAATTGGAAAAAAATCCATTATCCACGCCCTTTGTTGGGGTTGTAGTATTTTTTTTTTGGCAAAACCGCTAAGCGAAGCCTAGGGTTGAAATTTTATTAATAACAGAAAATTAAAGATACAAAATACAACATAAAAAAACATGATCGTGCCAACTGACTTGACACGACTAACATTTTATGATCATCACAAAGTGTATAACTACTCTGTGATGAGACTACAAAAGAGGATACCAATAAAGTGGTAGAATAGTATGTAGTATTCAGTTGAATGTTGTCCCTTGTTACCAAATCTTGTATAACCATCAAGTTGAATTTCTGTTTCGTTTACCTCTAACTTGTTGAAAAAGAAATCAAAAATCATCTTTTACTTTTTGACCGGTTGGATTTTGATGACGAAGTTGTAGCAGCCTGCTTTTGTTTGGCCGCTCTCATTGGAATTTTCCTAACATTTGGTTTCTTGTCGGACCATGTTGCATTTTTCATCAAGATAGCACCTGACTTACTTGTTCCAATGTGGCCATCCACAGTGTTTGGTGGTGTATCTAGGAAATGAATGCATGTGCAAAAAGGAGGCTTACTTGGAATAAAATCTGGAGCCTCCCACTTGGTCTTTAAATTTCCAGTTAAATTGCTTTCAATAGATGGAGTTTGAATTGCATTCTTGATTACTCTTTCTACTCGCTGATTTTCGAAATGAAAGCGTTGTTTAAGCGTATTTTCCTGCTCTCTTTTCAAATTTGCGCAAAATTGTCTTTGATCTTTCCACAACTCCGAGTTAGTTAAGACAACATTAGAGACATCGACGGCTGCTATACCTTTAGAAGTAGCAACACTATGTTGTGTTTTTACCATATGAGGCATTGGTGTTGTTTTATACATTTCAGTCTCATTATCCTGGAAATTACATCCAGTTACATCCTCAGGACTCCTAGCAGCATTTCTCTGCCCAGGCAATGCATTGTTTTCCTTCAAATTAATGATTGGAGAAATGTGATTGTTGGTCATGAGCAGGTTCTGTCCAGTGCAACTTCCATTAGTAGCTGGCCGCAAATCTGCACAGTGAGCATTGTTTTTGAGTTTTGGAATTGAGTTTCTGTTTGGCTTCAAAGAGTAGTTATTTGCAGAATGATGAGCATTTTCGAAAGTTTGTTGAGTAGTATCCAACCCTCGTTGAGTTACTGCTTCATTAGAGCTTAGCTGCTGCTGCTCGATCATCTTCTCTTTAGTGGAATTTGCATTGCCATTTTCTGGCATAACAGATGTATCTGTAGGATTTTGAATTGATACTATCTTTTCATTTCCCATAATGGCAGAGACATTTGAATCCCCCTTTGGCTTTGGAAGATCTTTTGCAGATATAGCCTTTGTAACTGAATCATTATTTTTAGCTCTTAACTAATGCACATTGCAACCGTGCTGCTGTTCATCAAGTTTAAATACATGTCCAGCCTGTGCAATAGAAGTAATGTGATGTGCATAGGACTGTATTGTGCCTGCAGTAACCACATTTGGTACCATGATTTCACCTACAACCTTCAATCTTGTCCCAGTAGTATTAACATTTGATACCAAATTCTCTTTTACAATCTTTAATGGAACAGTGTTATGCATTTGACTAAACTAAGCAGGATCACCCTTTGGCTTTGGAAGAGTTTCTGCAGATTTGTCATTTGAATTAGAATCACTTTTTTGATTTCCTAACTGCTACACATTGCAGCTGTGGTGCTGTCCAACAATATCAACCATCTGCCCAGCCTCCTCCATCACAGGGACTGCTACTGGTACACCATCAACCGCAGCAGTCATAGGCAGAAATTGATGATTTGCATCCCTCTTATCATTCACTGCAGGTTGTCGTTTATCCAAATTCAATACCTCCTGCATAGACTCAACTAGATATGCTGCTTGAGGAGATACAACATCAATTGGATCAACAACTTCCTGCACGACTGTATTATTTTCCAAATTATGTCCTTCTGCACTTTGGACAGTATTCATTGTTTCAGCAGAAATTGCATTATGTAGTACCAATTTTGATGATTCTGCTCCTACAGTATCAACTGTTTCTTGTAGATCAGAAGCTCGATTTTCAGCACGTGTACCATTTAAATAGTCCCTTGCATCTCCTCGTAATTTAACAACTTCATTCCTATCATTACGAGACAGATTTTTAGCCAGATTCGCATGTATTACCTCAGCTGCTCCATCCTTTACTTTTCTGATCCTGCATGCTTTTACATCGTGTCTTGATGTTTAAAGAAAACACAGTACTTCGGCAAATTGTCGAAAACAATTTGTTGATTGAATTCGACTGATTTACCTGAATCAGCATCTGAAAACTGTAGAATGACATTATCTGGATGTTTTTTTCATAAGATCCATTATCACCTTAACTTTTGCCACGCTCGGTCTCGTTCTGTCTTGCGTCGCTTTGTCAACTGGTTTTCCCACAGCTGAAGCTATAGACATTAGCGATCTCTTAGCAAAAAGATTTGGAGGTAGGTCTAGCATTGATATCCACACGACAGCCAATGAAGTCTCTTCCTTCGAATTGAAATCGAAAGTCCATGGAAATGATCTGAAGAAGAATTCTTCTCCTTTGGACCTAAGATATCCAGTCGTCTTCAAAAGGATGCGAACGTAGTCGTCATACAAATCAAATCTGATTAACAGATGCCTATATTCAAACAGCCCAATATTACATCGACCTTGAATATTGAATTGCGACGAGAAGATCTTTTGTACTTCTGCTTAGTCTGGTCTGCCATACGAGAATTTCAATACGACAGCCTGATGTAGACCTTCTTCCTTAGTGAAAATGTTAACTTCTTCCATTGTAAGGTGAATAATAGGTTCACCATTTTCATATATTACTGGATACAGGTCAATTTTTGTCGGAGCCAGCTGACTTACTTGTAGAGTTGAAGCATAAGATTGCTTGAAACTTTCGTTTGGATCAGATTTCGTTGCGATTTTGTTAGCCTCTCCCACAGCCAAAGGCTGGGGAGAGGACCTCGCAGACATGGCTTCCCAATTCAAAATAAAATGACACGACTCGATCAAGATTCATCCATCCTTCAATCAGCCGATAAAATGAAGAAATCTGGAATTTCGTCGAGCTACAGTGATTTTTGTTCAAATTAAGATCTTGGAGAATTGAGTATAGATTTGGAAATGAAAAAAGTTGGAGGATGATCACAATACGAATGGGGTTGTTTTGATATAAATATTTCTATTATCCACCGCCGGATTCCGGTACTGTAGCATTGTAGCACTGTTCTGCCCCAATTCGAGGTTCTCACTTTTGTTGTGGTTGTAGTGTTGAAAAAGAGGTGTGACAGTACCTATAATTTGGAAATCATCAGGCACAATACATTCCCCCTTTGAATTCACTAGGACCGTTGTTGAGAGCCACCCGCTCTGAATTTTCCTCGAATATAATTAACTCCCTGAATCAAATAGAACATTAATACCCTCTCGCCGAAACACCCGGTCGTATCTCTTCCCTTGAAACCCACATCTATACAAGGCATAAATCCTGACTCCTTCCCCAATTTAAACATGAGCCAATAAGGACAACCGTAGCACACCTTTAATATTTCCCTTGCTCCATTACAACTTATGTTCTCTTCTCATAGCTGGAATTACCGATCAATATCCTAATAACCAGAAAACTCACCAGTAGTTAACCATGCAACCCAATCATAGGCTGTAGGACTACCTCTTATTTACAAAACCTTGCTCAATCAACCGCTAAAATTCTCGGAATCTTTCTTTAAAAACCCCCTCACCGGGTTTTATGACCAATAGAATTCTTCGCAAAAGCTTCTCCAACCACGTGACCGCTAACCTCCTCACCGGGAATAACCGACCTGTGAATCACTTATCGACAACTTCCAATGCTGCTGCACGGGGTAAAATCACTATGACATCAGTAACCCCTCCTATGTCTGAGCTCACTCTCTAACTGCACAACTCCATTCCTCCCTCGTGGACCCTCGTGGACATCACTTAAATGTGCGAAAACAACCTTCCAATTCGAAGCTATGTTATATCCTTCTTCATTTCAACAGCTCCTTTCAGTTATATCAAATCTCCTGTTGCATAATGGCACATACTTCAAATTAAATTCGTAGACTGCAATAAAAAAACTCCAAAATTCCTAGATCGTTCCAAACTCTCCTTAAAGTGAATAGTCATGCTACCATAATTTCCATATGTAACTTCGCCACTCTCCCACTTTGGCTAAAATCATCCCTTTAATCGACTACTTGACCTTTGCTTATTATACTTGGCCTTCTAGATATTTTGGCCACCGCCTGACAATTCCCACATGTCTTTCCTTATCTTTTACTGCTCAGTTGTTCCCTTAAATGAAATACATCTTTGCAATACTTGAACCCATGAGTCGCTACTAACTTTAAAACTTTCTGAATATTGTCATTCTCAAGGCGTCAATATTAGAAACACCGATTCGATTTGAACCACCGCGTCCCTCAAAATTTAACAGTCATTTTTCTAATATTATTTTACAATACCTTACCCCAATACGAATTGTAGAAAAACCATAACTCCGGCAAACTTAAAACATACAATCGAGGACGACGACACTGCATCATAGATAAAAATTCCACCACTCTCGCAAATACCAAGTCTTGTTACCCCCTCAACCCACATCTGAACATTCTTAGTTCCGTTTTCTTCCCCTTTCCAGGTATAAAAATCAAATCTCTAGATCAGGCACAGAGTAAACCTCCCTTTAAATAATTCACCACTTCTACATGTAGCGAAACATCCTACCATCATATCAAAACCATGGAATAATCGTTCATAAGCATCATGGCAACTTGTGCCTAGCTTTAGAGCCCTCATAAGTACCGCTAATGGGCTGAAACAATAGAATATCCTTCCACAAGGCGACAATAATAGCTCCAATAACCACGCAGGGAGGAACACCCACACCACATTCGTAGTACCAATACAATTCCTCAATTCTCGATTCATAACAAGCGGTTCGCATCGCGTAAGATTGAGTAGAAAGGGAAAAAGGGCATAAGCCTCAAGGAAAGCAAATCACGTGATCAGGATGTTGGAAACACGTTCTCAAAGCATTATACTAAAACGTGTGTTCATATGTGTAGGTTTTGATGAATGACAAACAAGTGCAAATTGACATATGACGAAGCTCAAGTACAAGCGCACAATTGATATATAACGAGATTCAAGCACAAGACCAAGTTTTATAGTTTTACATGAGTCGTTCTTAATTGTGATCTTGATCCGACAACTTGACTCATGACATGGCTTCTCTCGTAAAATTATTTTTACAAAATCATGCATATTTAATTTAATGCTAAATGATTTTAAATCATGCATATTTACTTTAGTCAAAATGATTTTTAAACATGCCTCTAAAATCTGGACTAAGATAATCGATTATGTACTTATGATAATCGATTATGTTAAGCCAAGACTGCATGACAATCGATTGTGAACTAATGACAATCGATTGTGTTAAGGCAGTGAGCATCAGGTTTTTAAAACCTGCATGATAATCGATTGTGAACCTTATGACAATCGATTGTGATGAGGCAGTGTCCATCAAAGTTTTTCAACGGTCAAAATAATCGATTGTGAAGTTAATGACAATCGATTGTGAAGAGACAGTGTCCATCAGATTTTTCAAAGTCACAAAATAATCGACTGTGAACATATGACAATCGATTGTGTTGAGACAGTGTCTTCCAGACTTTTTCAAAGTTATTAAATAATCGATTGTGAGTATATAACAACCGATTGTCACGAGGCAGTGTCTAAATTGATTTTTCAAGACTGATATATAATCGATTGTTAGCTTAGTATAATCGATTGTATAATTAACCGTTGCCAAAATATTTTCAAATACCGTTAGGTAATCGATTGTTGATTTTGTATAATCGATTGCTGAGATTAAAATCAGAAAAGGATTTTTTGAACGTTGCTGAATAGTCGATTATTGATTTTGTATAATCGATTGTTTTACGTAAAATCTGGAAATGATTTTTTGAACGTTGCCAATAATCGATTGTTGATCTTAGATAATCGATTGTGAAGCGTAAAATCTGGGATTGATTTTTGGAACGATTGGCAAACAATCGATTGTGGATTCTTGACAATCGATTGTCACATAGTAAAATCAGCAGTTCTTAATTGGCAATTAGGCAACGGTAATACAAGTTTTTCAACAATAAATACAGCTTAAATTCAATCTTTTGAACACACAATAACACACAACAACTGATCATTCAATTGCTAAAGCTTGCATACTCTATTGCTTATTATTTTATATTCATTACATAAGTTTTTGAGAGCCAAAATATTGTTCAAAGTTGTTGTGATCTTGAGCGTATTCTTTTACTCATCTCTACTCATTAAGGAGTGTCTTGTTTGAGTGCTTTGTGTATTGTACACTTGAAGAGAATTGTTATTCTCTTGTTGTAAGAAGGAACTTGTGTTTCTTTGGTTGAAGTCTTGGAGTGTTGTATCTCCGAGCAAAGGTGTTGAGGCTTGTGTCCTCAAGTTGTAAAGGTTTGTTAAGCACCCGGAAGCTTGACAAGTTAGTGGAAATCTCGAGAGAGTCTCTCGGGGACTGGACTAGCCACGGGTTGTGGTGAACCAGAATACTTCGGTGTGTTCTTTCTTATTTATCGCACTTATTTATTTCCTGCAAATTTTAAATTCCGCAAGTTTACGCTAATTTTTATTATAACGCTATTCACCCCCCTCTAGCGTTAAGCGTATTATCTAACAATTGGTATCAGAGCCCAACTCTCTGAAGACTTAACAGTTTGAGAGAAACTTCCATGGCTTCTACTCGTGACTCTTTTGCAGGAATAGAGGAAGGACAGTGCTCCACCCGACCACCACTATTCAACGATACAAACTATACGTACTGGAAGGAGAGGATGAAAATCTTCGTTCAAGCAAACAATTTTCATCTTTGGAAGGTGATAACAAAGGGAAATCAAATTCCAACCAAAAAGGTTGAAAACGAATGGGTTCCCAAGTCCGAAGAACAATATGACGCGGATGATGTCCGAAAGGTGCAAAATAATGCTAAAGCAATTAATTTATTATATTGTGCTGTAAATGCTGATGATTACAGGAAAATATCGTGTTGCACAACGGCGAAGGAAATGTGGGACAAGCTGGAAATTACGTACGAAGGTACGGACCAGGTAAGGGAAGCCAAAATTGATTTCCTAACCCATGCTTATGAATTATTTCACATGAAGGAAGGTGAAAAGGTAGATGAAATGTTTGAACGATTTTCAATAATCGTAAATGATCTACATGCTCTCAAGAAGACTTTCACGGATAGGGAACTTGTCCGAAAAATCCTTAGAAGTCTCACTCCGGCATGGCGATCAAAGGCCGACGCGATTCAAGAGTCCATTGGCGTCTCAAATGTTACCATCGACGCATTAAGAGGTAATCTTAAGACTTATGAATCTACTATACTTAACCCTCTTGTTGATGATCAAAGGAGGCAAAGAATCGCTCTAAAGGCAAGCACAAGCCAACCACAAGTTGATGAGGACGGAGACAACGAGTTTGGACTCGTTATCAAAAGATTTCAAAAGTTCATGCGAAAAGAGTATGAACGAAAGGGCAAAAAGCAAGGAGAACAAATAAAGTGCTATGAATGCGGAGAAACCGGGCACATCAAATCAAATTGCCCAAACATCAAAAAGGAAAAGAAACCGTTCAAAAAGCAACGTGCATATATATCTTGGGGAGGAGACTCCGAAGATGAGTCAAGCGAAGGAGAAGAAGAGGAAAGCGCAAACCTTTGTCTTATGGCACAAGAAGACAAGCAAGATGAGGTATGTCAAATCTCTTCTAAAAATTTCTTTTCCCTTGAAGAAATGCAAAATGCTTTTGATGAGTTATATAGTGAATTTATTAATGCTTCAAAAACTGTTAAATGCATAAAGGAAAATGCTTCTTCAAAAGAAAAAGATTTTCAAAAACAACTCTCATTGAAAGAAAAGGATTTGGAAAAACTGGTTTTAGAAAATTAGAAGTTGAAAGAGGAAAACAAGTTTTTCGGAAAAAGAAGCGCCGACAAGCCCGAAAGCTCTATTAGAAATTGTACTTCTTGCATGCATCTCAAAAATGAAGTAGAAATGCTTAAGGGCACCTTAGATAAGTTTAACTCTTCTCACAAATATTTGAATGAGGTCCTTGTTAGTTTGAAGTCAACCAAGCATGGCATAGGTTTTAAGAATGAGCCTAAAGAAAAGGTTGAAGCGAAACCCCAACCACCTATGGCTCAACCTAGGATTAATAAAACAAATGCTCATCCTAGAAATAACAACCCTAGAACCAATATGCATGCTAGACCAAATGTTGAACACTTTAGAAGACCTAGAAATGACTTACCACCTAGAAATAACTACTCTAGAAATGATGCATATTCTAGGCCACACACTAGAAGGAAGTTTGAACCTTTTAGAACACCTAGAAATGGCCCTCAACCTAGAAACAATTATTCTAGAAATGCTGCTCATAATAGTAGGAATGACTTTCATGAAATGCGCAATAGCCGTAGTGTTAAAAATAAAGTAAATAATTTTCGTCCGTCTAATTACTATGAACCTAGAAGGATGCATAATCCCAACGTGACTTGTCATTATTGTAGACGAATTGGTCATATTGCTCCTGCATGTTTTACACGACATAGACATATCACTCAATCGCATCATTATGATATGCCTAACCCTCAAGGACCCAAAATGGCATGGGTACCTAAAACGTATTAATTTATTTTGTAGGTGTGTTTGAAGGGATCAAGTGTACTATGGTACCTTGATAGTGGATGCTCCAAGCACATGACGGGAGACGAATCCAAATTCCTTCAACTAGAACACAAAGAAGGAGGAAGTGTTATTTTTGGTGACAACAATAAAGGAAAGATTATCGGCATCGGATCGGTCGGTAAGGATGAAAATTCTTCTATTAAGCATATATTACTTGTTAAAGGTTTAAGGCATAACCGCTTGAGCATAAGTCAATTATGTGACAAGGGAAATCTTGCCTTATTTGATTCGGATGAATGCTTAGTATTTAGACGTAGTGATTTCAACATTATCCTTCGAGGTTTTCGAGTGGATAATATTTATATGGTTGATCTTGCTAATTCCTCACCCGAATATGTGGATTGCCTTATGAGCAAAGAGGATGATACTTGGCTATGGCATCGTAGAGTAGCACATATAAACATGCATCTTTTGAACAAATTGATTTCACAAAACGTAGTTATTGGTCTTCCCAATTTGAGATTTGAAAACGACTCTATTTGTGATTCTTGTCAAAAAGGGAAGCAAACAAAAGCATCTTTCAAATCGAAAAACATTGTTTCAACTACTAGACCATTGCAATTGCTTCACATGGATTTATTTGGACCATCTCGCATTGAAAGTCTAGGAAGAAATCGTTATGCTTTTGTCATTGTTGATGATTATTCCATATTTACTTGGACTTTATTTCTTGCCCATAAAAGTGATGCTTTTCAGAATTTTAAATATTTCCTTAAACGTGTTCAAAACGAAAAGGAAACAACCGTCACTTCAATTAGAAGTGATCATGGGGGAGAGTTTGATCACAATCTCTTTGCGGAATTTTGTGACGAACTCGGTATCGAGCATACCTTTTCCGCTCCACGAACACCACAACAAAATGGGGTGGTGGAAAGGAAAAATAGGTGTCTCGAAGAGATGGCTAGAACCATGCTCGAAGAGGCTAAGATTCCCAAACATTTTTGGGCGGATGCCGTGAGTACCGCATGCTACATCTTAAATAGAGTAGTCATAAGGCCAATACTCATGAAGACCCCTTATGAACTCTACAAGGGAAGGAAACCAAATATTTCCCATCTTAGAGTATTCGGTTGTAAAGTTTTTATTCATAACAATGGAAAAGATCAATTGGGAAAATTTGATGCTAAGTCCGATGAGGGAATTTTCATTGGTTATTCTTCACGTAGCAAAGCATATAGGGTTTTTAATAAAAGAACCGAAACTGTGGAGGAATCCCCTCATGTTGTGTTTTCCGAAAATAATGCTCGCTTGGCGAGAAAGGATTCCGGTTTTGATCTTGCAGGTATTTTAGATAGCTTGAAAGACAAAATACAAGAGGAAACGCCTAAGGAAAATCAAGACGAATTTTGGGAAGAACCAACGGAGGAAGCGCCACAATTGGAGAAAGAAACTAAAATGCCTAACGAGTGGAGAACAATCAAAGATCACCCTCTCGAACAGGTAATTGGCAACGTCGGAGAAAAGGTAAGTACCCGAAACACTCTTAAGAACACCTTAGGACATACTGCTTTTGTTTCTCAAGTTGAACCAACAACCATCTCCGAAGCAATTGGGGATGAATTTTGGACCTTGGCAATGCAAGAGGAGCTTAACCAATTCAAACGGAATGACGTTTGGGATTTGGTGCCAAGACCCGAAAATCATACCATAATTGGTACGAAATGGGTTTTTCGAAACAAGTTAGATGAAAATGGTGTAATCACTAGAAACAAAGCTAGGCTTGTAGCAAAAGGCTATAATCAAGAAGAGGGTATTGACTATGAAGAAACATATGCTCCCGTAGCTAGATTAGAAGCTATTCGTCTATTGCTCGCATTTGCCTCTTCTATGAATTTCAATTTATATCAAATGGATGTGAAAAGTGCTTTTCTAAATGGTGTTATTCAAGAAGAAGTTTATGTTGAACAACCCACCGGTTTTGAAGATTTTAAATCTCCCGATCATGTTTTCAAACTCAAAGAGGCTCTTTATGGTTTAAAACAAGCTCCCCGAGCTTGGTATGAAAGATTGAGTAAATTTCTATTGGAAAATGATTTCATTAGGGGGAAAGTTGCACCACCCTTTTTGTTAAGCATAAAAACAATGATATTTTATTAGTTCAAATATATGTGGATGATATCATATTTGGTGCTACTAACAATGTCTTATGCAAGGAATTTTCCGATTTAATGACAAGCGAATTTGAGATGTCTATGATGGGTGAGTTAACATTCTTTTTGGGATTACAAGTAAAGCAAATGAAAGAAGGTACGTTCATTTGCCAAGCCAAATATTGCAAAGAATTGCTGAAACGATTTGAAATGAACAATGCAAAAGCAATGGCGACCCCCATGAGCACATCCGATCATCTAGACAAAGATGAGAAAGGTAAGGAAGTCGACACTAAGAGTATCGAGGTATGATTGGCTCTCTTCTTTATCTTACTGCTAGTCGTCCGGACATCATGTTTAGCGTGTGCTTATGCGCCCGTTATCAATCGTGTCCGAAGGAGTCTCACCTTACTGCGGTGAAACGGATATTGAAGTATCTTGTTGGTACTGTAAATGTGGGTCTATGGTACCCCAAAGGTTCTTCATGCCAACTTGTTGGCTATTCCGATTCCGATTTTGCTGGATGCAAATTGGACCGCAAGAGCACTAGTGGCACTTGCCATTTGCTCGGTAGCTCTCTCGTTTCTTGGTTTAGCAAGAAACAAGTAAGTGTTGCATTGTCCACAACCGAGGCTGAATATGTAGCCGCGGGGAGTTTTTGCACTCAAATCCTTTGGATGAAACAACAACTCTTGGACTATGGCCTAAGCCTTGATCATATCCCTCTTGGATGTGATAATACTAGTGCCATATGCTTGATGAAGAACCCCGTTCTTCATTCGCGAACAAAACACATTGAAATTAGACATCATTTTATAAGAGATCACGTTCTCAAGGGCGATGTCGAAATCGAATTTGTTGAAACCAAAGATCAATTGGCCGACATCTTTACAAAGCCCATAGAGAAAGAGTCATTCTTCCGAATTCGTAGTGAACTAGGGATTTTTGACTCCACGTTGATCTAAGTCATGCATTGCATTTTTTTTATATACATGATTTCTAACTTGAGCGTCGAAGACGTCTAACGAATTTTTGCAGGTATCGCCCTAAAGGTAGGGGGAATTATAAAGCATGACGCGCAATAATCGAGTCTTCTTCAGAAAAATCGGTTTCTGTCGTCTAATAATCGATTATCTCGTATCAATAATCGATTGTACTGCTATTATTTGAGTTATTGTACTTTCTATAAGAAATCACGCTTTATTTTCAATAAATAAACAAGTTTTTTTAATCCTTGCCATCTTATTATATTTTTTTGCTTATGGCAAAAGGGGGAAGATAACGGGTATGCACTCTCAATACTTATGGGCATAAATTGAGGGGGAATTCATATATTGAGGGGGAACAAATTGCATATCCATATACTTGTTGCATATCTTTACTTGTCTTGAATCGTCATTATGAATTGTTTAATTTGCATATCCCGCTTAAAGTTTGCCATTATCAAAAAGGGGGAAATTGTTGGAAACACGTTCTCAAAGCATTATACTAAAACGTGTGTTCATATGTGTAGGTTTTGATGAATGACAAACAAGCGCAAATTGACATATGACGAAGCTCAAGTACAAGCGCACAATTGATATATAACGAGATTCAAGCACAAGACCAAGTTTTATAGTTTTACATGAGTCGTTCTTAATTGTGATCTTGATCCGACAACTTGACACATGACATGGCTTCTCTCGTAAAATTATTTTTACAAAATCATGCATATTTAATTTAATGCTAAATGATTTTAAATCATGCATATTTACTTTAGTCAAAATGATTTTTAAACATGCCTCTAAAATCTGGACTAAGATAATCGATTATGTACTTATGATAATCGATTATGTTAAGCCAAGACTGCATGACAATCGATTGTGAACTAATGACAATCGATTGTGTTAAGGCAGTGAGCATCAGGTTTTTCAAACCTGCATGACAATCGATTGTGAACCTTATGACAATCGATTGTGATGAGGCCGTGTCCATCAAAGTTTTTCAACGGTCAAAATAATCGATTGTGAAGTTAATGACAATCGATTGTGAAGAGACAGTGTCCATCAGATTTTTCAAAGTCACAAAATAATCGATTGTGAACATATGACAATCGATTGTGTTGAGACAGTGTCTTCCAGACTTTTTAAAAGTTATTAAATAATCGATTGTGAGTATATAACAATCGATTGTCACGAGGCAGTGTCTAAATTGATTTTTCAAGACTGATATATAATCGATTGTTAGCTTAGTATAATCGATTGTATAATTAACCGTTGCCAAAATATTTTCAAATACCGTCAGGTAATCGATTGTTGATTTTGTATAATCGATTGTTGAGATTAAAATCTGAAAAGGATTTTTTGAACGTTGCTGAATAATTGATTATTGATTTTGTATAATCGATTGTTTTACGTAAAATCTGGAAATGATTTTTTGAACGTTGCCAATAATCGATTGTTGATCTTAGATAATCGATTGTGAAGCGTAAAATCTGGGATTGATTTTTGGAACGATTGGCAAACAATCGATTGTGGATTCTTGACAATCGATTGTCACAGAGTAAAATCAGCAGTTCTTAATTGGCAATTAGGCAACGGTAATACAAGTTTTTCAACTATAAATACAGCTTAATTTCAGTCTTTTGAACACACAATAACACACAACAACTGATCATTCAATTGCTAAAGCTTGCATACTTTATTGCTTATTATTTTATATTCATTACATATGTTTTTGAGAGCCAAAATATTGTTCAAAGTTGTTGTGATCTTGAGCGTATTCTTTTACTCATCTCTACTCATTAAGGAGTGTCTTGTTTGAGTGCTTAGTGTATTGTACACTTGAAGAGAATTGTTATTCTCTTGTTGTAAGAAGGAACTTGTGTTTCCTTGGTTGAAGTCTTGGAGTGTTGTATCGCCGAGCAAAGGTGTTGAGGCTTGTGTCCTCAAGTTGTAAAGGTTTGTTAAGCACCCGGAAGCTTGACAAGTTAGTGGAAATCTCGAGAGAGTCTCTCGGGGACTGGACTAGCCACGGGTTGTGGTGAACCAGAATACTTCGGTGTGTTCTTTCTTATTTATCGCACTTATTTATTTCCTGCAAATTTTAAATTTCGCAAGTTTACGCTAATTTTTATTATAACGCTATTCGCCCCCCCTCTAGCGTTAAGCGTATTATCTAACAGAGGAATCAAGAAGGGAAGTACTTCTAACAGCCCTGTAGCCTCCCGAAGACAAGTACACATGTTTCTGTACCAATTCGCATGACTTGCTTATGACTTGTGAGACCTAAGGGAACTTAGTGCTCTGATACCAGGTTGTCACGACCCAAATTCAGTAAGGGTCGTGGTGGTGCCGGAAACTGTTGTCAGGCAAGCCAACCAAGAAGGCATAATTAAATTCCAATTTTAGTATTTGCGGAAATCTTTTTTTTCTTTATACATTAAATAATATATAATGAGATTATACATAAATAAACATAAATTCAATAACAAACTTATCATTGAATAATCCAAAAATTCTCCCATAACTCCGTGTCACAAGTTCATGTGCAATTTCTAAGAAAAATCGAATAAAATACAATAGCTATCCAGAATACAATTGGATAGGGAATAAATAGAATCATGAGAGAGACTATACTAGTCGCGGGTCTCCTCGAGTAAACATAGCTCACCTAGTCTCCGTGTCAACCATGCCTCTATGCCACTAAACCACTAGCCACACATAAACATGTGCAATAAAAATACACAAAAGTGTAGTATGAGTACGAAAACAATGTGTACTCAACAAGTGTCCCGTTTAATCTCGAAGAAGTAGAATCGAGAGGTCGACTTCAACACTTGGTAGTGGTAAATTAATAATATACTAAAATGTGAGGAAATCCTGGATATATATAGCAATTCTAACTCACAAAACTGGAAAGCAGGTGAACACCGTAAAAAAATAATAAAGGATTTTCAAGGTTTACTTTTCATTATCTTTATCAATCCATGTCAGGTCATGAAAAGCAAAATGAACATTTAAAATTCTCAGGCAAGCAATGTTAGCATGCGCATATCATGCCGAGGTTGATGGCTCGCTCTAATAAAAAAGTAAATTGTACACTGCTGAGGGTCGAACAGCTCGAACCATAGATGTATCTACTTAATTTGGTGAGGCATTCGGCCCGTTCGAAATATAAACACATAGAGAAAGTCAATCAAGAAGTCCACATGGAACGATTATTCAAAGAAAAGCTAATTCTCTTTTAAAAATTAAGAAAATTAAGTTAAAATCTTTTTAGGAATTCATGTACTAATTCGATGTTATTTAGGCAAAACAAGTTGTCAATAAGACGACAAATATTCCAAGTATAGCATGCTTTTGGGGTCCTAGACTACCCGGACAATAGACTAATAGGAGCTATGCATGGACTCTCGTCACCTCCTGCATACGCAGCCCCCACAAATAGGAGCACATAGCCAATTAACTCACATATGGGGACAATTCCCTCTACAAGGATAGAAGGGAGATGCATCTCGCTTCGAAGATCCATAACGGGCATTCCACGCCCTTCTGAAGACTCGAATCGATGCACAATGCTCCAAAACGAGACAATAATTATGAAAACCCATTAATATATGCTAAGGTCTTATTATAATCAAATTTATAACAATTCCCAACCCCGATCGAAAAGTTGACAAAAACGCCCTAGGGCCCACGTGCCTGGAATCCAAAATATTTCAAAGATAATGCTTACCTATGAACTCACGAACTCAAATATATGATTTCTCTTAATTTCATACCCAAAATTGTGGTCAAAATTCAAGAATACAAATTTTCTAGGTTTTCCCTCAAACCCCAAGTTTTCTACTAATTTCCATGTCTAAATCCATGTATAAACCTTGTATATACCTAAAATATAGTATTAATGACTTATCGCATGCTTGGTGATAAAAATGGCACTCCAAAGCTGCTCTAAAATCGGCTCCCATGGAAGAAATGAAGTGAAAATGAGCCAAAACCCGATTTTAAAAGAACACTGCCAAGGCGCCCCTTTTATGCAATTGCAAACAATGCTCCACGATCACATAGGCCAACTATGTTGTCTCCTAAAATTCTTCTGCACGATCATATGCAAGCACCCGTCTTCGCACCGGCAAAATGCATCCCAACCTCTAAACGCACACTGTGCGATCGTAACAGCAGACCTGCGATAGTATAAGCCCAACGTTTCCTCCTCTACGATCGCATTGCACTTCTTGTGATCGCATAGGCCAAATTCCAGCTCCTCAATTCTTTCTCTATGCGATCGCAGACCCTCTCACGTGCTCGCATAGAGTAAAACATGCTGCACTTATACCCAAAAACCAACAATCCTCTCAAGGCTAAAATCGATCTGTTGAGCATTCCAAACGAGCCCGAGGCCCCCATGACCTCAACCAAACCTACTAATCAATCCCAAAACACATTACGGACTTTCTCAAGGCCTCAAATCATATCACACAATGCTAAAATCATGAATCAAGCTCCATTTCAAAATAGAAGAACTTAGAATTTTAAACTTCTACATTCGAAGCCGAAACCCATCAAATTGCGTCTGATGAACTTAAAATTTTTCACACAATTAATATTCATCATTAAGGACGTACTCCAACTTTCGAAATTAGATTCCTACCCTGATATCAAATAGGGCACATCCGGTCAAACTTCTCAAAAACCTTCAAATTTCTATCGTTAGTCAAATGACTTCAAAATGACCTACGAGTCTCCAAATTCACTTCTGATCATGCTCCCAACTCCAAAATCACTATACGGAGCTATTCCCAGACTCAAAATCTCAAATAGATATCGATATTACTAAGATGCATATCAACCCAAACTTAAATTTCTTCCAAAATGATAATTTCCATATAGGCACCAAAACGCTCCCAGGTCATTCGAAACCTGATCCAAGCATACGCCCTAGTTCGAAATCATCCTATGAATCTGCAAGAACCATCAGATCCCGATTCCAAGGTCATTTACTCAAAAATCCAATATTAGTCAATTCTTTCAACTTAAAGCGTCCGAAATGAGAATTCTCTTTCCAAATCTACTCTGAACTTCCCGAAATTCAATTCCGACTATGCGTACAAGTCAAAATACCTCAAATGAGGTGGCTCATGGACTCAGACTGCTGAAAGTCGTGCTAGAGATCAAAATGATTGGTCGAGTCGTTACATTGTGATTTGTATACGCTATTCCCTACTTATTTACAACCTCTAAATATTCTCTTGCCTTATTTTGTGGGTGATTATGCTGTCAAATTGATTCTTAGATATTTTTCTTAATTAGAATTTGTCGAACCTAGCCTCTATTACATGATTTGTATTATGCTCATTTCCTTATGTGTTATATTTCGGTCTGATATGATCCCCTTCCTTATTTGTCACCTGCTTTATACTGTTGGTAAATTTCTCCCTTAATTAAGGGAAACTTGACTAATTTTTTATTCTTAATTGATTCTCCAGTTCTATAAATTGTTCTTTCCTTATTAACCTGACTTTCAAACTATTATATATACCATCTTGTATTTTTATTGCACACACTAACAATGACACTGTTCTGAATTCTCTCTTACACACATACAACTCTCTACTTCTCATGCTATTTACTTGATACTCAATCAGCTGCAAGCCAAAACTAAGTGATTAAATTGATCTACTACTCTATTGTTCTACTGCTATACTCCCTTTCATTGTACTGCTCTTCACTCCTCGCTCTGCACTTATTCTCTCATTTTTACTGGCATGTTTTCAGTTTAATTTACAGCATCCAAAACAATATGTCTCTATTTGTATTTCACTTCCTTTTGTTTCTCTTATGCTTCTACTTGTCGTTCTGTTGTCTCCCTTGGTAATAAGGCGCCACATGTAGAACAAGGGAATCTTTTTGAAATTTCAAGTTTTAGTAATAAGGCGCCCACCTGGAGAACAAAGGAATATTTTTCAAGTTTCAAGTTTTGATAATCAGGAGCCCACTTGGAGAACAAGGGGATATTTTTCATGTTGCAAGTTTTGGTAATCACGCCCCCACCTGTAGAACAAGGAAATATTTTTCAAGTTTCAGGTTTTGGTAATCAGGCGCCCACCTGTAGAACAAAAAAATATTTTCAAGTTGCAAGTTTTTGGTAAATAGGCGCCCACCTGGAGAACAAGGGAATATTTTTCAAGTTGCATGTTTTGGTAACCAGGCGCCCACCTATAGAACAAAGGAATATTTTCAAGTTCCAAGTTTTGGTAATCAGGCCCCCACCTAGAGAACAAGGTAATATTTTTCAAGTTGCACGTTTTTTTAATCAGGCGCCCATATGTAGAACAAGGGAATATTTTTCAAGTTACAAGTATTGGAAATCAGGCGCCCATCTGGAGAACAAGGGAATATTTGTTAAGTTGCAAGTTTGGTAATTAGGCGCCAACAGGTAGAAAAAGATAATACTGTTCAAATTTCAAGTTTTTGTAATCTGGCGCCCACCTCGAGGACAAGGGAATACTTTTCAAGTTGCAAGTTTTTTTAATCAGGCGCCCACCAATAGAACAAGTGAATATTTTTCAAGTTGCAAGTTTTTGTAATCAGCCGCCCACAGGAGTAAAGGGAATATTATTCAAGTTGCAAGTTTTGGTAATCTGGCGCCCACCTGTAGAACGAGAGTATACTTTTCAAGTTACAAGTTTTTGTAATCGTGCGCCCACTTGTAGAACAAGGGAATACTTTTCAAAATACTATTCTTGGTAATCAGGCGCCCACCTTGAGAACAAGGGAATGTTTTTCAAGTTGCAAGTTTTGGAAATCAGGTGCCCACCTGGAGTACAAGGGAATATTTTTTAAGTTGCAAGTTTGGTAATTAGGCGCCAACCGGTAGAACGAGATAATACTTTTCAAATATCACGTTTTTGTAATCTGGCGCAAACCTCGAGGACAAGGGAATATTTTTCAAGTTGCAACTTTTGTTAATCAGGCGCCCACCTATAGAACAAGTGAATATTTTTCAAGTTGCAAGTTTCTGTAATCAGGCGCCCACCAGGAGATAAAGGGAATATTTTTCAAGTTGCAAGTTTTGGTAATCTGGCGCCCACCTGTAGAACGAGAGAATACTTTTCAAGTTACAAGTTTTGGTAATCATGCTTGTAGAATAAGGGAATACTTTTCAAAATACTAGTCTTGGTAATAAGGCGCCCACCTTGAGAACAAGGAATGTTTTTCAAGTTGCAAGTTTTGGTAATTAGGCGCCACTTGTAGAAGAAGGGAATATTTTTCAAATTTAAAGTTTCGTAATCAGGCGCCCACCTTGAAAACAAGAGTATATTCTTCAAATTTCAAGTTTTAGTAATCATGCGCTCACTTGGAGATTGAGGGAATATTTTTCAAGTTGCCTGTTCTGGTAATACGTCGCGCACCTGTAGAACAAGGGAATATTTTTCAAGTTGCAAGTTTTGATAATTAGACCCCCACCTGTAGAATAAAGGAGTAGTTTTCAAGTTGCAAATTTTGGTAATCAGGCGCCCACCTAGAGAACAAGAGAATTTTTTTAAAGTTGCATGTTTTGGTAATCTGGCGCCCACCTGTAGAACAAGAGAATATTTTGCAAGTTCCAAGTTTTGGTAATCAGGTGCCCACCTGGAGAATAAGAGAATATTTTTTAAGTTGCAAGTTTGGTAATCAGGCGCCAACTGGTAGAACAAGAGAATACTTTTCAAATTGCAAGTTTTGGAAATCAGGCGCCCACCTGGAGAATAAGGGAATATTTTTCAAGTTGCAAGTTTTTGTAATTAGGTGCCCACATGAATAACAGGGGAATATTTTCAAGTTGCAAGTTTTGGAAATGACGCGCCCACCTGGAGAACAAGGGAATAGTTTTTAAGTTGCAAGTTTGGTGATTAGGCGTCAACCGATAGAACAAGAGAATACTTTTTAAATTGCAAGTTTTTGTAATCTGGCTTCCACCTAGAGAACAAGGGAATATTTTTCAAATTTCAAGTTTTTGTAATCTGGCGCATACCGGGAGAACAAGGGAATATTTTTCTAGTTGCAAGTTTTGGTAATCAGGCGCCCACCTGTAGAACAAGAGAAAATTTTTCAAGTTACAAGTTTTGGTAATCATGCCCCCACGTGTAGAACAAGGGAATACTTTTCAAAATACCAGACTTGGTAATCAGGCGCCCACCTTGATAATAAGGAAATATTTTTCAAGTTGCAAGTTTTGGTAATCAGGCGCCACCTGTAGAACAAGGGAATATTTTTCAATTTTCAAGTTTTTGTAATCAGGCGTCGACCTTAAAAACAAGGGAATATTCTTCAAAATTCAAGTTTTAGTAATCAGGCGCTCACTTGGAGGACAAGGGAATATTTTTCAAGTTGCAAGTTTTGGTATAATAAGGCGCGCACCTGTAGAACAAGGAAATATTTTTCAAAATTCAAGTCTTGTTAATCGCGCGCCCACCTGGAGAACAAAAGAATAATTTTCAAGTTGCAAGTTTTTGTAATCAGCAACTAAATACATATACTGTCCGGAGCTCAATACTTTTGCAAATCTTAGTATAGTTATTTTTGTGATATCTCATAACTTGATTAAATTATTTCTAAGTATTAAATCTTTTATCCTATTTCATATCTGATCTTTTTGTGTGAGGTACTTATTTCTCTCTAAGTGTGTGAGGTATCCGATTAATATCCGGAGTGTACGTTGGCAAGCCTGTCCTTGTGGTCCTTGTTAGCCGCGGTAGGCTTTTATTGTGACCCTTAGGTGTTCCCGTAGCCAAGATAACTCTAGAGAGAAAAGAGGTAAAAAGAGAGAACGTTTAGATCATTATGAACCTAGATATTTAGATTTAGGACTTTTTATAATTTGATCTTTGTTATTTGCTTTTATCTGAATATCATGTACTTGTGATTTTGCACCTGTATTAGTTCCAGGACAGTATTTTAATTTTGACATGAATCAAAATATTTTGAATACTGTTAACTTATCTTCTAGATCTACTCAGATTGCTTTAACTGAGTCTAATTCGGATAACTGGAGTATCCCTGCTGAACCTTTTCATAATATCTACCAGATAGGTCACTTTAATTTCATTAAGAAGCATTAAAACATGTGAATCAACTGTTGCTATTAATAACTCTTTAGAAGTTATAAAATTGTTACATGAGCATGATATAATTAGATATAAATCTAGTTTTAATTATTTGCATATTGGCCTTGTGCAAGTTGCTGTTAAGCCTTTGTTTAGAAAAGGACTTAATATCCCTGTTTGTGCACTTTTACGTGATACACGTTTTCTTAACTTTGATGATTCTTTGTTAGGAGCACTTGAAAGTAATTTAGCAGGTGGCCCTGTTTATTTCAATTGTTATCCTAATTTCTCTGTTGATATTAATGATCCTAATGTGTTAGATACATTAACGCTTAATATCAAAACTCTTAATATGAACAGCAAATCCGAAACTCGTGAAATAGCTGTTATATACCGTGTTTATTATCGGTTGATGTCTACTACCGTTGCTCCGAAAGCAAGGATAAAGAGTACCAAAGGTGCGACTATGTTAATGGAAGCTAACCATGAACATAGTACCATCTTTGTTCCTCGTCTTCTTCAGTGGAATGACCTTTTAGCCAATACAGATTGGCACTTTGAAGCCATTACCCAACCTGTATCCTCTCATACAGAGAATCGCCAAATAGAACGAATCATCCAAAACTCCGATGGTTCAGTTGACCTTAAATTTCTGAACTCTCGACCTCGTAGAAGTTTCACCGTAGGTTCTACTTCTTCAAACCCCCGGGAAGAAGTATTTACTCGTTCTTGCTCCTTTAGATCTGCTATTAATAAATTTGTTATTAATAGTCAAGTTGATGGTGTAGATTTTTCGGGAGATATCCCAAAAGTTTTTTATAAAACTCAAGTTCAAGAACCTATTCAGGAACCCTCTAGTCCCACAGAGTCTGATATGGCGCCTCCAAGGCAAAGTTCAGACCCTGGTCTTCATGTCATTAAAATCGAGGAAGATTATACCCCTAATCTTACCGCTTTGAAAAGACTCTGGCTTGACCCTAAAAATGCTTTAAGGGTCAAATGGTACACTGCTACCTATTCGAAGAGTCAGCAAGCGATTTTTGGAAAACAATGGATTTTCGATATGAAGCGCTTGAAGTGCGATATTGAATATTTTAAGTGGTTTGAAATCACTGGAAAATTAGATGACCAGAATGAGTCTTTACAAGTTCTGGTTAATAAGTGGTATACTCAAACCAACAAGGTTGTTGAGTCTGTCACTCCTCCTCTTGAAGGAATTAAAATTCCTCATTCCAACACCATTGTTTCTGCTTCTCCTTTTAAACTCAAAAGCAGTAATCCTACGAATACACCCTCTAATGCGGACATAGACAAAATTGTCGAACAAAACAATTACACTAACAAGTTGTTGCACACTGTTTCCCGTCAAATTGAAGAAACAAATCCTAGACTAACTCCTAGTCTAAGTATCCCTAGGCCTAGTACAAATAGTACTATAGAGCCTAATCCCATATTCAAGCCTCCTGAATTTCGCCGGGAATTGTTTCCTAAACTTAGCAAAAATATCTCTGTCTCTGGTAAACTGGTTGAACAGATTACCGAAAAACTAGCCAACTTTCATGTTTCAAGTGAGAGTAAGGTAAAAGAAGTTTCTAATGCTTCAAAAGCAAAAGAGACTTCTAATCAAACGTCCAATTCTCGACCAACTAAAGAAAGCAGCACCAACAATTCTGGGAGTGTTAGAACCCTTTCTGATAACTCTCTTCTCAAACTTTCCGATAGATACCCCCATAGGCGGAACTATTATAGTCGTCCCTCTTTTCCTGACCTCAGTATGAGGAAGATGGTTTCCAGTCTCAATCATCTCATGATGGTAGAGGCATCGTTGAATGGAATATTGATGGTCTTGCCGAACATCAAATCTATCGGGTCCTTCACGAAATGGGTGTGTGTATTACCAGTTATAAGCTGCGAAATTCTTCTGATAAAGAAGCAGCGGCCATGATCACTGCTGGTTTTACTGGTATGCTTAGGTATTGGTGGGATAATTATGTCACTGAAGAACTTAAGCTTCAAATCCTCAACGCAACCACCATTATTACTACTGTTAAAACAGTTAGTGATATGGAAACCTCTGAATCTGAAACTAGAGAGGATGCTTGTGCCACTCTGCTCTACCACATTGCCAAACACTTTGTAGGAGAGCCAAAACTCTTCCAAGACAGGAGTCCTGAAATCCTTAACAATCTTCGTTGCCCTCGACTAAGTGACTTTAGGTGGTATAAAGACCAGTTTATGGTCAAAATTATGACTAGACCTGACTGCAATAGCGATTTCTGGAAAGACAGATTTATTAGCGGTCTTCCCCCTTTATTTGCCGAAAAGGTTAGATCAAAAATAAGAGATAGGTGTGGCGGTAAGGTACCCTATGATCTTATGACTTATGGAGACATTATTAGTCTTATTAATACCACAGATCTAGAACTATGTACGGACCTAAAACTTAAGAGTCACCTTAAGAAAGATAGATTGACCTCCAAAGCAGAATTAGGCAGTTTCTGTAGAGACTTTGGTTATGGCAATATAGACTGTCCTCCTTCTAAGCATGCTAAGAAGAAATCTAAGTCCAAGTCCTCTTATAAATCTAGAAAGCCTAGAAAAAACAATTCTAAGGATAGGTCGTATGAACCTAAGAAGAAGAAATTTAGGAAGAAAAGACCTTCCCATAAAGAAGATGTCTGTTGGACTTGTGGTAAGTCTGGTCATAGAGCTAACCAGTGTAAATCTTCTAAAAAGAAGAAGAAGATAAACCTTTTAGGACTAGATGAGGATACTAAAGAAAAACTCTTTTCTATCCTTCAGGAAAGCGAGTCTGATTTTAGCAATTCCTCTTCCGAAGAGTACAACGATGAAGAGAATATCAACGTCGCTTATGAAACTGATGACAGTCAGTCAGAATCTGATTCTTGCGATGAATCATGTGAAGGTGTCTTTTGTGGATGTCCTTCCAATACCCTTAGTATGATCACATCAGACTCCAAGGAAGTCCTTTTTGATATTATTGATCACATCAAGGATGATGAATCTCGTACCAAGTATTTGATTGAACTCAAGAAAATTATCTTGGGTTCTGACCAAAAGAAACCTTCTTCGTCAACGGCCATAGAACCTTTTAGTATGAAACAAGTTTTCAATAGGTTTGATAAACCTGCTGAGCCCTCGATGTCTGCCTTGCGTCAAGAGATGAATTCTCTTAAGCATGAAGTTAGACAGTTAAAATCTCGTCTAGACAAAATCGAGACGGAATCCCTTACTTCTCAAGTCCTTCATGACGCTTTTGAGAAGATTGACTCTTTTCCCGAAAAAGGGTCTGATTTTCCTGGAGATCAACCTGTTGATCCAGGTCTTCTGAATAATACTGCTTCCACTAATCCCGGTCCTTCTGTGTCCACTATTAAATCTATTAGTGAACATATTCCTGTCAAAATAGTAATTGCAAAAAATTTTGTTCTTAACAAAGTTGCTTTATTTGACAGTGGAGCTGACCGTAACTGTATAGTGAAAGGTCTTATTCCTCTTAAGTACCTTGAAAAAAGTACAACTCGTTTATACTTCGCCACTGGTGAGCGAATGAAAATTGATTACAAATTGTCTAAAGCCCATATCTGTAATAACAATATTTTGCTTTACAAATGATTTTGTAATCACTGAAAATATCAATGAAGATATTATTTTGGGTGTGCCATTCATTAGCCAGCTTAAACCTTATACTAATGATATAGATGGCATTCATGCTTGTATCCTCGGTCAAGAGGTATTTTTCCCTTTTGTTCAAACTCTTTCACCTAAAGAAAGTATGTTTTTAAAAGAAAAAACTATTTTTAAAATTAATTGTCTTTCTAATCATATTTCTTTTTTAAAGGAAGAGATTACTATAGAAAGAATTAAACAAACTTTAAAAACCCCGGGAATGATGTCTAAGATAGATTCCCTTCAAAAGAAGTTTGAAAATGAAGTTTGTTCAAATCTTCCTACTGCTTTTTGGAATATAAAAAAGCATTCTGTTGCATTACCTTACATTGATGGTTTTGATGAACAAAACATACCTACTAAGGCTAGGACTATTCAAATGAACCATGAAATGGTTGAAATTTGTAAAACTGAGATTAACCATTTACTTGATAATGGTATTATTAGGCCCTCTAACTCTCCTTGGAGTTGTTTTGCTTTTTATGTTAATAATAGTGCAGAAAAGGAAAGAGGTGCACCAAGGCTTGTTATTAATTATAAGCCTTTGAATTCGTTCCTTAAATGGATCCTACATCCAATCCCTAACAAAAGGGATCTCCTTAAACGAACTTATAAAGCAAACCTTTATAGTAAGTTCGATATGAAATCTGGATTTTGGCAAATTCAGATTAAAGAGAATGATCGTTATTAAACTGCATTCAATGTACCTTTTGGTCATTATGAGTGGAATGTTATGCCATTTGGGTTAAAAAATGCCCCTTCTGAATTTCAGAATATTATGAATAATATTTTCAATCCTTATTCTTATATGTCAATTGTTTATATTGATGATGTGTTAATATTTTCTGAGGACATTGATTCTCATTTTAAGCATCTTTCCACATTCTTTAAAGTTGTGAAAAATAATGGTTTGGTTGTTAGTGCTAAAAAGATTAAGCTCTTTCAAACCTCTATTAGATTTTTAGGCCATGACCTATATCAAGGTACCTACAAACCTATTTGTAGAGCCATTGAATTCTCGTCCAAATTTCCTGATGAAATTAAGGATAAAACCCAGCTTCAGAGATTCTTAGGAAGTCTTAATTATGTTGCTGACTTTATTCCTAAAGTTAGACAAACTTGTGAGCCTTTATATCTTAGGCTTAGAAAGAATCCTATACCTTGGGGAGATGAACAAACCCAAAGTGTTAAGAAGATTAAGAGATTAGTCCAAAATCTTCCTTGTTTAGGGATACCCAATCCCGATGCTTTTATGATAGTTGAAACTGATGCATCTGATATAGGATACGGAGGTATTCTAAAACAGCAAATAGACCCAAATAGTTGCGAGCAATTGGTGAGGTTTACTTCTGGTATCTGGAATAATACCCAGAAAAATTATAGTACTGTTAAAAAAGAAGTTTTATCTATAGTACTATGTATTACTAAATTCCAGGACGATTTAGTAAACAAAGAATTTTTACTTCGGGTTGATTGCAAATCGGCCAAAGAAATTTTACAAAAAGATGTTAAAAATCTTGTTCCAAAACAAATATTTGCTAGATGGCAAGCTCTACTATCTAGTTTTGATTTCAAAATTGATTTTATAAAAGGGGAAAATAATTCTCTTCCAGACTTTCTAACCGGAGAATTCCTTCAGGGCCATGAAGCCATCAAAAACTAGCCCATTCAAGAATGTCAAGACTGAAAGGCAGCTATCAATAGCTAGACCTTTCATTCCCACTAGTTTGGCCCAATTAAGGCCTTCCTTTCCTCCTCTTCCTAGTCCGGCCCAAAGCCAAAACAAGTTTACCGTTTTAGGAGAACTCCCAAAACTTCCAGGCCCAAAGCCTGAATCCTCTTCTGGATCCACTTCTAAGGTCCAGAACAAATCTAGTTACGAAATGAAGACCCCCGAGTCTTTTGCCCAAGCTGTGGACCCTAAAGTCCAAATTCAAAATCCTTCTTCGCAGCCCATTGAGACTTTTGAATTCTTAACCATTAAGGTTTCTCCCATCTTAGCCCTCGATAAAGAGTTCGAATCAGGTCGAGTCCAAGACCTTCTAAAGCCTTGTTACAATTCGTCCAACTACATTGATAGTTCTGACCCTCTTCACACTCGCCTTTATTTTGAGGCCATCTTAGTTGACACAGATTCCATTGAAGTGGAACATGTTTATTCTGATAGAAATCCTGATTTTATCTTATATTCTTAATTTACAATCAGAAAGATTTTATCTCCTTTCGAATGGCATGTTGACCATCTTCTTACTCCCATACGTCTTAGTATGAACCATAAACCCCAGACGTACAACTGGTATACATACCAACAAGCTTGGTATAATTTCATGTATCTTAGACCAGGTCATACTTGGTTTATTAAATACAGTCCTGAAGTTATTAAGGCCATTATTCCTAGATGGTTCTATGACTGGTGGAAGACTTTCGGAGTAAAGTTAGAAAACCTCCCACAACAATTTCTTAAGAAATTTGAAAATTTCCAAACTACACAAGAGATCACTACTCTTCCTTCCCACATTAAAATGTGTAAGTATTATATCCAAAAGAGGATTTCTTTTATTATCAGCTGGGATTTCAAAGTTGCGGAATTCGATAGGATTCGATACCTATCCAAAGAAGTAAAAGTTAAAGGTTGGATTCCAAAACCTAAGGCATCAACTCCTGATAAAGGAAAAATTGTCGTGGGAAAGACATCTACACAGTCCAAGTCATCCAAAGCAGAAATCAGGAAGAAGCTCCAGAAGGCTCTTCAAGATATTGACAACCAGGATGAAGAAACTATTATGCAGCTTCTTGAAGAAGCTACATCGTCTGCTGAGTCAGGTAACGATGATATGTGTAATCCTAAAGGTATTGCTCAAGCATATCTAGAAGGATTTTATGATTAGAATTTACTTTTCCGAAGAGTCAAGTTACTATTCGGTGGGAATGCCCACTTTGTGTCCTGTGAATACCCACTTTATCACTACCTTCCAAAAGAAGGAAAAACTGAGGGGTATGCGTCTTATTATTGTCCACTAAGGTCAAGTCTAATTATTGTCCACAAAGGTCAAAAAGTTGGGTCCCATGATGGTCCCCGGGTCATAAGGAATCTAATCCTTATCTTTTTTCACATGGGTTCACGTTTCTTTAATAAAAGAACCCCACGGTATTGTCGGTAAGATCTAAGCCGTACACTTGTATCTAAAGAGATAAACTCTTTTGGTGTCAGAGGTCTATATAAAGACTCTCGTCTTGTAATATGAGGCAGGTCCAATTTTCCTACTTAGAAAATTTTTGGCACTTCCTCTCTCTTGTAATAATCCCTTCGTATCTCTTGTTGTAATAATCCTTTCGTTTTGTAATATCCCTTCATGTTCATGGAATAAAAGCTTGTTTTAAGTAAGTATTTCATCTTCTTTACTACTGTTTTACTGCTTTTATTAATTAATTTCCGGTCCTGTTTCAGTCCTGTTTCTTTAATGGGTTAAAAACTAGAGTCATAGATTTTAAATTTGGTGAGAAGATTACTCCGCAATTATAAGTAATTTGGGAGAAAAACTTAGTAAATTTTGACCTAATGACGTTTGGGATTTGGTGCCAAGACTCGAAAATCATACCATAATTGGTACGAAATGGGTTTTTCGAAACAAGTTAGATGAAAATGGTGTAATCACTAGAAACAAAGCTAGGCTTGTAGCAAAAGGCTATAATCAAGAAGAGGGTATTGACTATGAAGAAACATATGCTCCCGTAGCTAGATTAGAAGCTATTCGTCTATTGCTCGCATTTGCCTCTGCTATGACTTTCAATTTATATCAAATGGATGTGAAAAGTGCTTTTCTAAATGGTGTTATTCAAGAAGAAGTTTATGTTGAACAACCCCCCGGTTTTGAAGATTTTAAATCTCCCGATCATGTTTTAAAACTCAAGAAGGCTCTTTATGGTTTAAAACAAGCTCCCCGAGCTTGGTATGAAAGATTGAGTAAATTTCTATTGGAAAATGATTTCATTAGGGGGAAAGTTGCACCACCCTTTTTGTTAAGCATAAAAACAATGATATTTAATTAGTTCAAATATATGTGGATGATATCATATTTGGTGCTACTAACAATGTCTTATGCAAGGAATTTTCCGATTTAATGACAAGCGACTTTGAAATGTCTATGATGGGTGAGTTAACATTCTTTTTGGGATTACAAGTAAAGCAACTGAAAGAAGGTACGTTCATTTGCCAAGCCAAATATTGCAAAGAATTGCTGAAACGATTTGAAATGAACAATGCAAAAGCAATGGCGACCCCCATGAGCACATCCAATCATCTAGACAAAGATGAGAAAGGTAAGGAAGTCGACACTAAGAAGTATCGAGGTATGATTGGCTCTCTTCTTTATCTTACTGCTAGTCGTCCGGACATCATGTTTAGCGTGTGCTTATGCGCCCGTTATCAATCGTGTCTGAAGGAGTCTCACCTTACTGCGGTGAAACGTATATTGAAGTATCTTGTTGGTACTGTAAATGTGGGTCTACGGTACCCCAAAGGTTCTTCATGCCAACTTGTTGGCTATTCCGATTCCGATTTTGCTGGATGCAAATTGGACCGCAAGAGCACTAGTGGCACTTGCCATTTGCTCGGTAGCTCTCTCGTTTCTTGGTTTAGCAAGAAACAAGTAAGTGTTGCGTTGTCCACAACCGAGGCTGAATATGTAGCCGCGGGGAGTTTTTGCGCTCAAATCCTTTGGATGAAACAACAACTCTTGGACTATGGCCTAAGTCTTGATCATATCCCTCTTAGATGTGATAATACTAGTGCCATATGCTTGACGAAGAACCCCGTTCTTCATTCGCGAACAAAACACATTGAAATTAGACATCATTTTATAAGAGATCACGTTCTCAAGGGCGATGTCGAAATCGAATTTGTTGAAACCAAAGATCAATTGGCCGACATCTTTACAAAGCCCTTAGAGAAAGAGTCCTTCTTCCGAATTCGTAGTGAACTAGGGATTCTTGACTCCACGTTGATCTAAGTCATGCATTGCATTTTTTTTATATACATGATTTCTAACTTGAGCGTCGGAGACGTCAAACGAATTTTTGCAGGTATCGCCCTAAAGGTAGGGGGAATTATAAAGCATGACGCGCAATAATCGAGTCTTCTTCAGAAAAATCGGTTCCTGTCGTCTAATAATCGATTATCTCGTATCAATAATCGATTGTACTGCTATTATTTGAGTTATTGTACTTTCTATAAGAAATCACGTTTTATTTTCAATAAATAAACAAGTTTTTTTAATCCTTGCCATCTTATTACATTTTTTTGCTAATGGCAAAAGGGGGAAGATAACGGGTATGCACTCTCAATACTTATGGGCATAAATTGAGGGGGAATTCATATATTGAGGGGGAACAAATTGCATATCCATATACTTGTTTCATATCTTTACTTGTCTTGAATCGTCATTATGAATTGTTTAATTTGCATATCCCGCTTAAAGTTTGCCATTATCAAAAAGGGGGAAATTGTTGGAAACACGTTCTCAAAGCATTATACTAAAACGTGTGTTCATATGTGTAGGTTTTGATGAATGACAAACAAGCGCAAATTTACATATGACGAAGCTCAAGTACAAGCGCACAATTGATATATAACGAGATTCAAGCACAAGACCAAGTTTTATAGTTTTACATGAGTCGTTCTTAATTGTGATCTTGATCCGACAACTTGACTCATGACATGGCTTCTCTCGTAAAATTATTTTTACAAAATCATGCATATTTAATTTAATGCTAAATGATTTTAAATCATGCATATTTACTTTAGTCAAAATGATTTTTAAACATGCCTCTAAAATCTGGACTAAGATAATCGATTATGTACTTATGATAATCGATTATGTTAAGCCAAGACTGCATGACAATCGATTGTGAACTAATGACAATTGATTGTGTTAAGGCAGTGAGCATCAGGTTTTTCAAACCTGCATGACAATCGATTGTGAACATTATGACAATCGATTGTGATGAGGCAGTGTCCATCAAAGTTTTTCAACGCTCAAAATAATCGATTGTGAAGTTAATGACAATCGATTGTGAAGAGACAGTGTCCATCAGATTTTTCAAAGTCACAAAATAATCGATTGTGAACATATGACAATCGATTGTGTTGAGATAGTGTCTTCCGGACTTTTTCAAAGTTATTAAATAATCGATTGTGAGTATATAACAATCGATTGTCACGAGGCAGTGTTTAAATTGATTTTTCAAGACTGATATATAATCGATTGTTAGCTTAGTATAATCGATTGTATAATTAACCGTTGCCAAAATATTTTCAAATACCGTCAGGTAATCGATTGTTGATTTTGTATAATCGATTGTTGAGATTAAAATCTGAAAAGGATTTTTGAACGTTGCTGAATAATCGATTATTGATTTTGTATAATCGATTGTTTTACGTAAAATCTGGAAATGATTTTTTGAATGTTGCCAATAATCGATTGTTGATCTTAGATAATCGTTTGTGAAGCGTAAAATCTGGGATTGATTTTTGGAACGATTGGCAAACAATCGATTGTGGATTCTTGACAATCGATTGTCACAGAGTAAAATCAGCAGTTCTTAATTGGCAATTAGGTTTTCAACTATAAATACAGCTTAAATTCAGTCTTTTCAACACACAATAACACACAATAACTATCATTCAATTGCTAAAGCTTGCATACTCTATTGCTTATTATTATATTCATTACATAAGTTTTTGAGAGCCAAAATATTGTTCAAAGTTGTTGTGATCTTGAGCGTATTCTTTTACTCATCTCTACTCATTAAGGAGTGTCTTGTTTGAGTGCTTAGTGTATTGTACACTTGAAGAGAATTGTTATTCTCTTGTTGTAAGAAGGAACTTGTGTTTCCTTGGTTGAAGTCTTGGAGTGTTGTATCTCCGAGCAAAGGTGTTGAGGCTTGTGTCCTCAAGTTGTAAAGGTTTGTTAAGCACCCGGAAGCTTGACAAGTTAGTGGAAATCTCGAGAGAGTCTCTCGGGGACTGGACTAGCCACGGGTTGTGGTGAACCAGAATACTTCGGTGTGTTCTTTCTTATTTATCGCACTTATTTATTTCCTGCAAATTTTAAATTCCGCAAGTTTACGCTAATTTTTATTATAACGCTATTCACCCCCCCTCTAGCGTTAAGCGTATTATCTAACAGAGGAATCAAGAAGGGAAGTACTTCTAACAGCCCTGTAGCCTCCCGAAGACAAGTACACATGTTTCTGTACCAATTCGCATGACTTGCTTATGACTTGTGAGACCTAAGGGAACTTAGTGCTCTGATACCAGGTTGTCACGACCCAAATTCAGTAAGGGTCGTGGTGGCGCCGGAAACTGTTGTCAGGCAAGCCAACCAAGAAGGCATAATTAAATTCCAATTTTAGTATTTGCGGAAATCTTTTTTTTCTTTATACATTAAATAATAAATAATGAGATTATACATAAATAAACATAAATTCAATAACAAACTTATCATTGAATAATCCAAAAATTCTCCCATAACTCCGTGTCACAAGTTCATGTGCAATTTCTAAGAAAAATCGAATAAAATACAATAGCTATCCAGAATACAATTGGATAGGGAATAAATAGAATCATGAGAGAGACTATACTAGTCGCGGGTCTCCTCGAGTAAACATAGCTCACTTAGTCTCCGTGTCAACCATGCCTCTATGCCACTAAACCACTAGCCACACATAAACATGTGCAATAAAAATACACAAAAGTGTAGTATGAGTACGAAAACAATATGTACTCAACAAGTGTCCCGTCTAATCTCGAAGAAGTAGAATCGAGAGGTCGACTTCAACACTTGGTAGTGGTAAATTAATAATATACTAAAATGTGAGGAAATCCTGGATATATATAGCAATTCTAACTCACAAAACTGGAAAGCAGGTGAACACCGTAAAAAAATAATAAAGGATTTTCAAGGTTTACTTTTCATTATCTTTATCAATTCATGTCAGGTCATGAAAAGCAAAATGAACATTTAAACTTCTCAGGCAAGCAATGTTAGCATGCGCATATCATGCCGAGGTTGATGGCTCGCTCTAATAAAAAAGTAAATTGTACACTGCTGAGGGTCGAACAGCTCGAACCATAGATGTATCTACTTAATTTGGTGAGGCATTCGGCCCGTTCGAAATATAAACACATAGAGAAAGTCAATCAAGAAGTCCACATGGAACGATTATTCAAAGAAAAGCTAATTCTCTTTTAAAAATTAAGAAAATTAAGTTAAAATCTTTTTAGGAATTCATGTACTAATTCGATGTTATTTAGGCAAAACAAGTTGTCAATAAGACGACAAATATTCCAAGCATAGCATGCTTTTGGGGTCCTAGACTACCCGGACAATAGACTAATAGCAGCTATGCATGGACTCTCGTCACCTCCTGCATACGCAGCCCCCACAAATAGGAGCACATAGCCAATTAACTCACATATGGGGACAATTCCCTCTACAAGGATAGAAGGGAGATGCATCTCGCTTCGAAGATCCATAACGGGCATTCCACGCCCTTCTGAAGACTCGAATCGATGCACAATGCTCCAAAATGAGACAATAATTATGAAAACCCATTAATATATGCTAAGGTCTTATTATAATCAAATTTATAACAATTCCCAACCCCGATCGAAAAGTTAACAAAAACGCCCTAGGGCCCCGTGCCTGGAATCCAAAATATTTCAAAGATAATGTTTACCTATGAACTCACGAACTCAAATATATGATTTCTCTTAATTTCATACCCAAAATTGTGGTCAAAATTCAAGAATACAAATTTTCTAGGTTTTCCCTCAAACCCCAAGTTTTCTACAAATTTCCATGTCTAAATCCATATATAAACCTTGTATATACCTAAAATATAGTATTAATGACTTATCACATGCTTGGTGATAAAAATGGCACTCCAAAGTTGCTCTAAAATCGGCTCCCATGGAAGAAATGAAGTGAAAATGAGCCAAAACCCGATTTTAAAAGAACACTGCCAAGGCGCCCCTTTTATGCAATTGCAAACAATGCTCCACGATCACATAGGCCAACTATGTTGTCTCCTAAAATTCTTCTGCGCGATCATATGCAAGCTCCCGTCTTCGCACCGGCAAAATGCATCCCAACCTCCAAACGCACACTGTGCGATCGTAACAGCAGACCTGCGATAGTATAAGCCCAACGTTTCCTCCTCTACGATCGCATTGCACTTCTTGTGATCGCATAGGCCAAATTCCAGCTCCTCAAATCTTTCTCTATGCGATCGCAGACCCTCTCACGTGCTCGCATAGAGTAAAACATGCTGCACTTATACCCAAAAACCAACAATCCTCTCAAAGCTAAAATCGATCTGTTGAGCATTCCAAACGAGCCCGAGGCCCCCATGACCTCAACCAAACCTACTAATCAATCCCAAAACACATTACGGACTTGCTCAAGGCCTCAAATCATATCACACAATGCTAAAATCATGAATCAAGCTCCATTTCAAAATAGAAGAACTTAGAATTTTAAACTTCTACATTCGAAGCCGAAACCCATCAAATTGCGTCTGATGAACTTAAAATTTTTCACACAATTAATATTCATCATTAAGGACGTACTCCAACTTTCGAAATTAGATTCCTACCCTGATATCAAATAGTGCACATCCGGTCAAACTTCTCAAAAACCTTCAAATTTCTATCGTTAGTCAAATGACTTCAAAATGACCTACGAGTCTCCAAATTCACTTCTGATCATGCTCCCAACTCCAAAATCACTATACGGAGCTATTCCCAGACTCAAAATCTCAAATAGACATCGATATTACTAAGATGCATATCAACCCAAACTTAAATTTCTTCCAAAATGATAATTTCCATATAGGCACCAAAACGCTCCCAGGTCATTCGAAACCTGATCCAAGCATACGCCCTAGTTCGAAATCATCCTATGAATCTGCAAGAACCATCAGATCTCGATTCCAAGGTCATTTACTCAAAAATCCAATATTAGTCAATTCTTTCAACTTAAAGCTTCCGAAATGGGAATTCTCTTTCCAAATCTACTCTGAACTTCCCGAAATTCAATTCCGACTATGCGTACAAGTCAAAATACCTCAAATGAGGTGGCTCATAGACTCAGACTGCTGAAGGTCGTGCTAGAGCTCAAAATGATTGGTCGAGTCGTTACATTGTGATTTGTATACGCTATTCCCTACTTATTTACAACCTCTAAATATTCTCTTGCCTTATTTTGTGGGTGATTATGCTGTCAAATTGATTCTTAGATATTTTTCTTAATTAGAATTTGTCGAACCTAGCCTCTATTACATGATTTGTATTATGCTCATTTCCTTATGTGTTATATTTCGGTCTGATATGATCCCCTTCCTTATTTGTCACCTGCTTTATACTGTTGGTAAATTTCTCCCTTAATTAAGGGAAACTTGACTAATTTTTTATTCTTAATTGATTCTCCAGTTCTATAAATTGTTCTTTCCTTATTAACCTGACTTTCAAACTATTATATATACCATCTTGTATTTTTATTGCACACACTAACAATGACACTGTTCTGAATTCTCTCTTACACACATACAACTCTCTACTTCTCATGCTATTTACTTGATACTCAATCAGCTGCAAGCCAAAGCTAAGTGATTAAATTGATCTACTACTCTATTGTTCTACTGCTATACTCCCTTTCATTGTACTGCTCTTCACTCCTCGCTCTGCACTTATTCTCTCATTTTTACTGGCATGTTTTCAGTTTAAGTTACAGCATCCAAAACAATATGTCTCTATTTGTATTGCACTTCCTTTTGTTTCTCTTATGCTTCTACTTGTCGTTCTGTTGTCTCCCTTGGTAATAAGGCGCCACATGTAGAACAAGGGAATGTTTTTGAAATTTCAAGTTTTAGTAATAAGGCGCCCACCTGGAGAACAAAGGAATATTTTTCAAGTTTCATGTTTTGATAATCAGGAGCCCACTTGGAGAACAAGGGAATATTTTTCATGTTGCAAGTTTTGGTAATCATGCCCCCACCTGTAGAACAAGGAAATATTTTTCAAGTTTCAGGTTTTGGTAATCAGGCGCCCACCTGTAGAACAAAAAAATATTTTCAAGTAGCAAGTTTTTGGTAATTAGGCGCCCACCTGGAGAACAAGGGAATATTTTTCAAGTTGCATGTTTTGGTAACCAGGCGCCCACCTATAGAACAAAGGAATATTTTCAAGTTCCAAGTTTTGGTAATCAGGCCCCCACCTAGAGAACAAGGTAATATTTTTCAAGTTGCACGTTTTTTTAATCAGGCGCCCATATGTAGAACAAGGGAATATTTTTCAAGTTACAAGTTTTGGAAATCAGGCGCCCATCTGGAGAACAAGGGAATATTTGTTAAGTTGCAAGTTTGGTAATTAGGCGCAACAGGTAGAAAAAGATAATACTGTTCAAATTTCAAGTTTTTGTAATCTGGCGCCCACCTCGAGGACAAGGGAATACTTTTCAAGTTGCAAGTTTTGTTAATCGGGCGCCCACCAATAGAACAAGTGAATATTTTTCAAGTTGCAAGTTTTTGTAATCAGCCGCCCACAGGAGATAAAGGGAATATTATTCAAGTTGCAAGTTTTGGTAATCTGGCGCCCACCTGTAGAGCGAGAGTATACTTTTCAAGTTACAAGTTTTTGTAATCGTGCGCCCACTTGTAGAACAAGGAAATACTTTTCAAAATACTAGTCTTGGTAATCAGGCGCCCACCTTGAGAACAAGGGAATGTTTTTCAAGTTGCAAGTTTTGGAAATCAGGTGCCCACCTGGAGTACAAGGGAATTTTTTTAAGTTGCAAGTTTGGTAATTAGGCGCCAACCGGTAGAACGAGATAATACTTTTCAAATATCACGTTTTTGTAATCTGGCGCAAACCTCGAGGACAAGGGAATGTTTTTCAAGTTGCAACTTTTGTTAATCAGGCGCCCACCTATAGAACAAGTGAATATTTTTCAAGTTGCAAGTTTCTGTAATCAGGCGCCCACCAGGAGATAAAGGGAATATTTTTAAAGTTGCAAGTTTTGGTAATCTGGCGCCCACCTGTAGAACGAGAGAATACTTTTCAAGTTACAAGTTTTGGTAATCATGCGCCCACTTGTAGAATAAGGGAATACTTTTCAAAATACTAGTCTTGGTAATAATGCGCCCACCTTGAGAACAAGGAATGTTTTTCAAGTTGCAAGTTTTGGTAATTAGGCGCCACTTGTAGAAGAAGGGAATATTTTTCAAATTTAAAGTTTCGTAATCAGGCGCCCACCTTGAAAACAAGAGTATATTCTTCAAATTTCAAGTTTTAGTAATCATGCGCTCACTTGGAGATTGAGGGAATATTTTCAAGTTGCCTGTTCTGGTAATACGTCGCGCACCTGTAGAACAAGGGAATTATTTTCAAGTTGCAAGTTTTGATAATTAGACCCCCACCTGTAGAATAAAGGAGTAGTTTTCAAGTTGCAAATTTTGGTAATCAGGCGCCCACCTAGAGAACAAGAGAATTTTTTTAAAGTTGCATGTTTTGGTAATCTGGCGCCCACCTGTAGAACAAGAGAATATTTTGCAAGTTCCAAGTTTTGGTAATCAGGTGCCCACCTGGAGAATAAGAGAATATTTTTTAAGTTGCAAGTCTGGTAATCAGGCGCCAACTGGTAGAACAAGAGAATACTTTTCAAATTGCAAGTTTTGGAAATCAGGCGCCCACCTGGAGAATAAGGGAATGTTTTTCAAGTTGCAAGTTTTTGTAATTAGGTGTCCACATGAATAACAGGGGAATATTTTCAAGTTGCAAGTTTTGGAAATGACGCGCCCACCTGGAGAACAAGGGAATAGTTTTTAAGTTGCAAGTTTGGTGATTAGGCATCAACCGATAGAACAAGAGAATACTTTTTAAATTGCAAGTTTTTGTAATCTGGCGTCCACCTAGAGAACAAGGGAATATTTTTCAAATTTCAAGTTTTTGTAATCTGGCGCATACCGGGAGAACAAGGGAATATTTTTCAAGTTGCAAGTTTTGGTAATCAGGCGCCCACCTGTAGAACAAGAGAAAATTTTTCAAGTTACAAGTTTTGGTAATCATGCGCCCACGTGTAGAACAAGGGAATACTTTTCAAAATACCAGACTTGGTAATCAGGCGCCCACCTTGATAATAAGGAAATATTTTTCAAGTTGCAAGTTTTGGTAATCAGGCGCCACCTGTAGAACAAGGGAATATTTTTCAATTTTCAAGTTTTTGTAATCAGGCGTCGACCTTAAAAACAAGGGAATATTCTTTAAATTTCAAGTTTTAGTAATCAGGCGCTCACTTGGAGGACAAGGGAATATTTTTCAAGTTGCAAGTTTTGGTATAATAAGGCGCGCACCTGTAGAACAAGGAAATATTTTTCAAAATTCAAGTCTTGTTAATCGGGCGCCCACCTGGAGAACAAAAGAATAATTTTCAAGTTGCAAGTTTTTGTAATCAGGCGCCCACCTCTAGAACAAGGGTATATTTTTCAAGTTGCAAGTTATGGTTATCAGGCGCGAAGCTATAGAACAAAGGAGTATTTTTCAAGTTGCAAGTTTTGGTAATATTTTTTAAGTTGCAACTTTGGTAATCAGGCGCCAACCAGTATAGCAAGAGAATACTTTTCAAATTGCAAGTTTTGGTAATCTGGCGTTGCCTGGAGAACAAGGAAATATTTTTCAAGTTGCATGTTTCGGTAATCAGGTTCCCACCTGTATAACAAGTGAATATCATTCAAGTTGCAAGCTTCGAAATCGAGCCCCCATCTGGAGAACAAGGGAATATTTTTCAAGTTGCAACTATTGGTACTCAGGCGCCACATGTAGAACAAGGGAATATTTTTCCAGTTGCAAGTATTGGTAATCTGGCGCCCACCTGTAGAACAAGAGAATATTTTATAAATTGCAAGTATTGGTATTCAGGCGCACACCTGTAGAACAAGAGAATATTTTTCATGCTGCAAGTTTTTGTAATCAGGCGCCCACCTGGAGAACAAGAAAATATTTTTCAAGTTGCAAGTTTTGGTAATCTGCCGCCCACCTGTAGAACAAGAGAATATTATTCAAATTGCAAGTTTTTGTAATCAAGTTCGCACTTGGAGAACAAGAGAATATTTTTCAAGTTGCAAGCTTTGTAATCTGGCGCCCACCTATAGAACAAGGGAATATTTTTCAAGTTTCATGTTTTGGTAATCAAGCGCCCACCTGTAGAACAAAGGAATATTTTTCTACTTGCAAGTTTTAGTATTCAGGCTCCCACCTGGAGAAGAAGGGAATATTTTTCAAGTTGCAAGTTTTGGTAATCTGGCGCCCACCTGTAGAACAAGAGAATATTTTTCAAATTGGAAGTTTTGGTAATCAGGTGCCCACTGGGAGAACAAGGGAATATTTTTTAAGTTGAAAGTTTGGTAATCAGGTGCCAACCGGTAGAACAAGAGAATACTTTTCAAATTTCAAGTTTTGGTAATCTGGTGCCCACCTAGAGGACAAGGGAATATTTTAAGAAATTCAAGTTTTAGCAATCTGGCGCCCACCTGGAGAACAAGGGATTATTTTTAAAGTTGCAAGTTTTGGCAATCAGGCGGCCACCTGTAGAACAAGGGAATACTTTTAAAATTACATGTTTTTGGAAATCAGGCACCCACCTGGAGAACAAGGGAATATTTTTGAAGTTGCCAGTTTTTGTAATCAGGCACCCACCTGTAGAACAAGGAAATATGTTTCAAGTTGCAACTTTTGGTAATCAGGCGCCCACCTGTAGAAGAATGGAATATTTTTCAACTTGTAATTTTATATATAATCAGGCGCCCACCTGTAGAACAAGGGATTAATTTTCAAAATTCAAGTCTTGTTAATCGGCGCCCACCTGGAGAACAAGGGAAAAAAGTTTCAAGTTGCAAGATTATTTAATCAGGCGCCCACCTATAGAACAATGAATATTTATCAAGTTGCAAGTTATGGTAATCATGCGCGAAGCTATAGAACAACGGAATATATTTCAAGTTGCAAGTATTGGTAATCAGGCGCCCACCTGTTCACTTAGGAAATATGTTTCAAGTTGCAAGTTTTGGTAATCAGGCGCCCACCTGTAGAATAAGGGAATATTCTTCAACTTGTTAGTTTTGGTATAAAAAGGCGCCCACCTGTAGAACAAGGAAATATTATTCAAAATTCAAGTCTTGTTAATCGGGCGCCCACCTGGAGAACAAAAGAATAATTTTCAAGTTGCAAGTTTTTGTAATCGGCGCCCACCTGTAGAACAAGGGTATATTTTTCAAGTTGCAAGTTATGGTTATCAGGCGTGAAGCTATAGAACAAAGGAGTATTTTTCAAGTTTCAAGTTTTGGTAATCAGGGGTCCACCTGTAGAACAAGGAAATTTTTTTTAAGTTAAGGTTTTGGTAATCAGGTGTCCACCTGTAGAACAAGAAAATATTTTATCAAGTTGCAAGTTTTGGTAACCAGGCGCCCACCTGGAAAACAAGGGAATATTTTTCAAGTTGCAAGTTTTGGTAATCAAGCTCCTACCTGTAGAACAAGGGAATGTTTTTCAAATTTCAAGTTTTGGTAATCAAGCGCCCACATGGAGAACAAGGGAATATTTTTTAAGTTGCAAGTTTTGGTAATCAGGCTCCCTCCTATAGAACAAGTGAATATTTTTCAAGTTGCAAGTTTCTGTAATCAGGCACCCACAAGGAGAACAGGGGAATATTGTTCAAGTCGCATGTTTTGGTAATCAGGTGCCCACCTGTAGAATAAGAGAATATTTTTCAAGTTGTAAGCTTTGATAACCTGGCGCCCACCTGGAGAACAAGGGAATATTTTTCTAGTTGCAAGTTTTGGCAATAAGGCGCCCACCTATAGAACAAGGGAATATTTTTAAAATTGCATGTTTTTGGCAATCAGGCGCCCTCCTGCAGAACAAGGTAATACTTTTGAAGTTGCCAGTCTTGGTAATCAGGCGCCCACCTCTAGAACAAGGAAATATATTTCAAGTTGCAAGTTTTGGTAATCAGGCGCCCACCAATAGAACAAGGGAATATCTTTAAAAATATGTCTTGTTATTCGGACGCCCACCTGGAGAACAAGGGAATAATTTTCAAATTGCAAGATTTTGTAATCAGGCACCCACTTGTAGAACAGGGGAATATTTTTCAAGTTGCAAGTTATGGTAATCAGGCGCGAAGCTATAGAACAAGGGAATATTTTTCAAGGTGCAAGTTTTGGTAATCAGGCGGCCACTTGTAGAACAGGGGAATATTTTTCAAGTTTCAGGTTTTGTTAATGAGGCGCCCACCTGTAGAACAAGAGAATATTTCTCAAGTTGCAAGTTTTGATAACAAGGCGCCAACCTGGAGAACGAGAGAATATTTTTAAAGTTGCAAGCTTTTGTATTTAGGCGCCCACCTGGAGAACAAGGGAATATTTTTCAAGTTGCATGTATTGGTAATCAGGCGCGACATGTAGAACAAGGTAATATTTTTGAAATTTCAAGTTTTAGTAATCAAGTGCCCACCTGGAGAACAAGGGAATATTTTTCAAATTTTATGTTTTAGTAATCAGGAGCCGACTTGGAGAACAAGGGAATATTTTTCAAGTTGCAAGTTTTGGTAATCATGCCCCCACATGTAGATAAGGGAATTTTTTTCAAGTTGCAAGTTTTGGTAATCACGCGCCCACCTGTAGAAAAAGAGAATACTTTTCAAATTGCTAGTTTTTGTAATCAGGCGCCCACCTGGAGAACAAGGGAATATTTTTCAAGTTGAAAGTTTTGTTAATCACGCGCCCACCTATAGAACAAGTGAATATTTTTCAAGTTGCAAGTTCTTGTAATCAGGCACCCACCGGGAGAATACTTTTCAAATTGCAAGTTTTTGTTATCTGGCGCCCACCTGGAGAACAAGGGAATATATTTCAAATTTCAAGTTTTAGTAATCAGGCGCCCACCTGGAGAACAAGGGAATATTTTTCAAGTAGCAGGTTTTGGTAATCACGCGCCCACCTATAGAACAAGTGAATATTTTTCATCTTGCAAGTTCTTGTTATCGGGCACCCACCAGGAGAACAGGGGAATATTTTTCCAGTTGCAAGTTTTGGTAATCAGGCACCCACCTGTAGAACAAGAGAATATTTTTCAAGTTACAAGTTTTGGTAATCATGCGCCCACCTGTAGAACAAGGAAATACTTTTCAAAATACAACTCTTGGTAATCAGGCGCCCACCTTGAGAACAAAGGAACATTTAAGTTGCAAGTTTTATTAATGAGGCACCACCTGTAGAACAAGGAATATTTTTCAAATTTCAAGTTTTAGTAATCAGGCGCCCACCTGAATAAAAAAGGGAATATTCTTAAAATTTCAAGTTTTAGTAATCTGGTGCTCACTTGGATAACAAGGGAATATTTTTTAAGTTGCAAGTTTTGGTGATCATGCGCCCACCTGTAGAACAATGGAGTATTTATCAAGTTGAAAGTTTTGATAATCAGGCGCCCACCTGGAGAACAAGGGAATAATTTTCAAGTTGCATATTTTGGTAATCTAGCGCCCACCTGTAGAGCAAGAGCATATTTTTCAAGTTGTAAATTTTGGTAATATTTTTTAAGTTTCAAGTTATGGTATTTAGGCGCCATCCAGTATAACAAAAGAATACTTTTCAAATTACAAGTTTTGGTAATCTGGCTCCTTCCTGGAGAACAAGGGAATATTTTACAAGTTGCATGTTTCGGTAATCAGGTGCCCACCTGTAGAACAAGAGAATATTCTTCAAGTTGCAAGCTTTGGTAATCAGGCGCCCACCTGGAGAGCAATGGAATATTTTCAAGTTACAAGTTTTGCTAATCAGGCGCCACATGTAGAACAAGGGAATATTTTTGAAATTTCATGTCTGAGTAATCAGGCGCTCACCTTGAGAACAAGGGAATATTTTTTAAGTTGCAAGTTTTGGTAATCTGGCGCCTACCTGTAGAACAAGAGAATATTTTTCAGATTGCAAGTATTGGTATTCAGGCGCACACCTGTAGAACAAGGGAATATTTTTCAAGTTGCAAGTTTTGGTAATCTGGCGCCCACCTCTAGAACAAGAGAATATTATTCAAATTGCAAGTTTTGGTAATCAGGTTCCCACCTGGAGAACAAGAGAATATTTTTCAAGTTGAAAGCTTAGTAATCAGGCGCCAACCTGTAGAACAAGGGAATATTTTTCAAGTTGCAAGTTTTGGTAATCAGGCTCCCACCTTGAGATGAAGAGAATATTTTTCAAGTTGCAAGTTTTTGTAATCTGGCGCTCACCTGTAGAACAAGAGAATATTTTTCAAATTGCAAGTGTTGGTATTCAGGCTCCCACCTGGAGAAGAAGGGAATATTTTTCAAGTTGCAAGTTTTGGTAATCTGGCGCCCACCTGTAGAACAAGCGAATATTTTTCAAATTGGAAGTTTTGGTAATCAGGTGCCCACTAGTAGAACAAGGGAATATTTTTTAAGTTGAAAGTTTGGTAATTAGGCGACAACCGGTAGAACAAGAGAATACTTTTCAAATTTCAAGTTTTGGTAATCTGGCGCCCACCTAGAGGACAAGGGAATATTTTAAGAAATTCAAGTTCTAGAAATTTGGCGCCCACCTGGAGATCAAGGGATTATTTTAAAAGTTGCAAGTTTTGGCAATCAGGCGGCTACCTGTAGAACAAGGGAATACTGATAAAATTACATGTTTTGGAAATCAGGCACCCACTTAGAGAAAAAGGGAATATTTTTGAAGTTGCCAGTTTTTGTAATCAGGCACCCACCTGTAGAACAAGGAAATATGTTTCAAGTTGCAACTTTTGGTAATCAGGCGCCCACCTGTAGGACAGCGAAATATATTTCAACTAGTAATTTTATATATAATCAGGCGCCCACCTGTAGAACAAGGGATTATTATTCAAAATTCAAGTCTTGTTAATCGGGCGCCCACCTGGAGAACAAGGGAAAAAATTTTCAAGTTGCAAGATTATTTAATCAGGCGCCCACCTGTAGAACAAGGAATATTTTTCAAGTTGCAAGTTATGGTAACCATGCGTGAAGATGTAGAACAAGGGAATATATTTCAAGTTGCAAGTTTTGGTAATAAGGCGCCCACCTGTTTAACTAGGAAATATGTTCAAAGTTGCAAGTTTTGGTAATCAGGCGCCCACTTGTACAATAAGGGAATATTTTTCAACTTGTAAGTTTTGGTATAACAAGGCGCCCACCTGCACAACAAGGAAATATTTTTCAAAATTCAAGTCTTGTTAATCGGGCGCCCACCTGGAGAACCAAAGAATAATTTTCAAGTTGCAAGTTTTTGTAATTAGGCGCCCACCTGTAGAACAAGGGAATATTTTTCCAGTAGCAAGTTATGGTTATCAGGCGCGAAGCAATAGAACAAAGGAGTAGTTTTCAAGTTGCAAGTTTTGGTAAACAGGGGTCCACCTGTAGAACAAAAAAATATTTATCAAGTTGCAAGTTTTGGTAACCTGACGCCCACCTGGAAAACAAGGGAATATTTTTCAAGTTGCAAGTTTTGGTAATCAAGCTCCCTCCAATAGAACAAGTGAATATTTTTCAAGTTGCAAGTTTCTGTAATCAGGCACCCACTAGGAGAACAAGGGAATATTGTTCAAGTCGCATGTATTGGTAATCAGGTGCCCACCTGTAGAATAAGAGAACATTTTTCAAGTTGTAAGCTTTGATAATCTGGCGCCCACCTGAAGAACAAGGGAATATTTTTCCAGTTGCAAGTGTTGGCAATAAGGCGACCACCTATAGAACAAGGGAATATTTTTAAAATTGCATGTTTTTGGCAATCAGGCGCCCTCCTGTAGAACAAGGTAATATTTTTGAAGTTGCCAGTCTTGGTAATCAGGCGCCCAGCTCTAGAACAAGGATATATTTCAAGTTGCAAGTTTTGGTAATCAGGCGCCCACCAATAGAACAAGGGAATATCTTTCATAGTATAAGTCTTGTTAATAGGACGCCCACCTGGAGAACAAGGGAATAATTTTAAAATTGCAAGATTTTGTAATCAGGCACCCACCTGTAGAACAGGGGAATAATTTTCAAGTTGCAAGTTATGGTATTCAGGCGCGAAGCTATAGAACAAGGGAATATTATTTAAGGTGCAAGTTTTGGTAATCAGGCGGCCACATGTAGAAGAAGGGAATATTTTTCAAGTTTCAGGTTTTGGTAAAAATTGCCCACCTGTAGAACAAGAGAATATTTCTCAAGTTGCAAGTTTTGGTAACAAGGCGCTCACCTGGAGAAGAAGAGAATATTTTTCAAGTTGCAAGCTTTGGTAATTAGGCGCCCACCTGGAGAACAAGGGAATATTTTTCAAGTTGCAAGTTTTGGTAATCAGGCGCCACATGTAGAATAAGGGAATATTTTTGAAATTTCAAGTTTTCGTAATCAAGCGCCCACCAGGAGAACAAGGGAATATTTTTCAAATTTCAAGTTTTAGTAATCAGGAGCCCACTTGGAGAACAAGGGAATATTTTTCAAGTTGCAAGTTTTGGTAATCATGCCCCCACATGTAGATTAAGGAATTTTTTTCAAGTTGCAAGTTTTGGTAATCATGCGCCCACCTGTAAAAAAAGAGAATACTTTTCAAATTGCTAGTTTTTGTAATCAGGCGCCCACCTAGAGAACAAGGGAATATTTTTCAAGTTGAAAGTTTTGTTAATCACGCGCCCACCTATAGAACAAGTGAATATTTTTCAAGTTGCAAGTTCTTGTAATCAGGCACCCACCGGGAGAACAGGGGAATACTTTTCAAATTGCAAGTTTTTGTAATCTCGCGCCCACCTGGAGAACAAGGGAATATATTTCAAATTTCAAGTTTTAGTAATCAGGCGCCCACCTGGAAAACAAGGGAATATTTTTCAAGTAGCAGGTTTTGGTAATCACGCGCCCACCTATAGAACAAGTAAATATTTTTCAACTTGCAAGTTCTTGTAATCAGGCACCCACCAGGAGAACAGGGGAATATTTTTCCAGTTGCAAGTTTTGTAATCAGGCACCCACCTGTAGAACAAGAGAATATTTTTCAAGTTACAAGTTTTGGTAATCATGCGCCCACCTGTAGAACAAGGGAATACTTTTCAAAATACAACTCTTGGTAATCAGGCGCCCACCTTGAGAACAAAGGAACATTTTTCAAGTTGCAAGTTTTAATAATGAGGCACCACCTGTAGAACAAGGGAATATTTTTCAAATTTAAAGTTTTAGTAAATAGGCGCCCACTTAAAAAACAAGGGAATATTCTTAAAATTTCAAGTTTTTGTAATCTGGCGCTCACTTGGATAACAAGGGAATATTTTTCAAGATGCAAGTTTTGGTAATCAGGCGCCCACCTGTAGAACAAGGGAATATTATTCAAGTTGCAAGTTTTGGTAATCTTGCGCCCACCTATAGAACAAAGGAGTATTTTTCAAGTAGAAAGTTTTGGTAATCAGGCGCCCACCTGGAGAACGAGGGAATAATTTTCAAGTTGAATTTTTTGGTAATCTGGCGCCCACCTGTAGAACAAGAGCACATTTTTTAAGTTGTATGTTTTGGTAATATTTTTTAAGTTGCAAGTTTTGGTAATCAGGCACCATACAGTATAACAAGAGAATACATTTTAAATTTTATGTTTTGGTAATCTGGCTCCTTCCTGGAGAACAAGAAAATATCTTTAAAGTTGCATGTTTCGGTAATCAGGTGCCCACCTGTAGAACAAGAGAATATTTTTCAAGTTGCAAGCTTTAGTAATCAGGCGCCCACCTGGAGAACAATGGAATATTTTTCAAGTTGCAAGTTTTGCTAATCAGGCGCCACATGTAGGACAAGGGAATATTTTTTAAATTTCATGTCTTAGTAATCAGGCGCTCACCTCGAGAACAAGGCAATTTTTTTAAGCTGCAAGTTTTGGTAATCTGGCGCCCACCTGTAGAACAAGAGAATATTTTTCAAATTGCAAGTATTGGTATTCAGGCGCACACCTGTAGAACAAGGAAATATTTTTTAAGTTGCCAGTTTTTGTAATCAGGCACCCACCTGCAGAACAAGGAAATATGTTTCAAGTTACAACTTTTGGTAATCAGGCGCCCACTTGTAGAAGAATGGAATATTTTTCAACTTGTAATTTTATATATAATCAGGCGCCCACCTGTAGAACAAGGGATTATTTTTCAAAATTCAAGTCTTGTTAATCGGCGCACACCTGGAGAACAAGGGAAAAAATTTCAAGTTGCAAGATTATTTAATCAGGCGCCCCCTGTAGAACAAGGAATATTTTTCAAGTTGCAAGTTATGGTAATCATGCGCGAAGCAATAGAACAAGGGAATATATTTCAAGTTGCAAGTTCTGGTAATCAGGCGCCCACCTGTTAACTTAGGAAATATGTTTCAAGTTGCAAGCTTTGGTAATCAGGCGCCCACCTGTAGAACAAGGGAATATTTTTCAACTTGTAAGTTTTGGTATAAATAAGGCGCCCACTTGTAGAACAAGGAAATATTTTTCAAAATTCAAGTCTTGTTAGTCAGGCGCTCACCTGGAGAACAAAAGAATAATTTTCAAGTTGCAAGTTTTTGTAATCAGGCTCCCACCTGTAGAACAAGTGTATATTTTTCAAGTTGCAAGTTATGGTTATCAGGCGCGAAGCTATAAAACAAAGGAGTATTTTTCAAGTTGCGAGTTTTGGTAATCAGGGGTCCACCCGTAGAACAAGGGAATATTTTTCAAGTTAAGGTTTTGATAATCAGGCGCCCACCTGTAGAATAAGAGAATATTTATCAAGTTGCAAGTTTTGGTAACCAGGCGCCCACCTGGAAAACAAGGGAATATTTTTCAAGTTGCAAGTCTTGGTAATCAAGCTCCTACCTGTAGAACAAGTGAATATTTTTCAAATTTCAAGCTTTGGTAATCAGGCCCCTACATGGAGAACAAGGGAATATTTTTTAAGTTGCAAGTTTTTGTAATCAGGCTCCCTCCTATAGAACAAGTGAATATTTTTTAAGTTGCAAGTTTCTGTAATCAGGCACCCACCAGGAGAACAAGGGAATATTGTTCAAGTCTCATGTATTGGTAATCAGGTGCCCACCTGTAGAATAAGAGAATATTTTTCAAGTTGTAAGCTTTGATAATCTAGCGCCCACCTGAAGAACAAGGGAATATTTTTCTAGTTGCAAGTTTTGGCAATAAGGCGCCCACCAATAGAATAAGGGAATATTTTTAAAATTGCATGTTTTTGGCGATCAGGCGCCCTCCTGTAGAACAAGATAATATTTTTGAAGTTGCTAGTCTTGGTAATCAGGCACCCACCTCTAGAACAAGGAAATATATTTCAAGTTGCAAGTTTTGGTAATCAGGCGCCCACCAATAGAACAAGGGAATATCTTTCGAAATATAAGTCTTGTTAATTGGACGCCCACCTGGAGAACAAGGGAATAATTTTCAAATTGCAAGATTTTGTAATCAGGCACCCACCTGTAGAACAAGGGAATATTTTTCAAGTTGCAAGTTATGGTAATCAGGCGCGAAGCTATAGAACAAGGGAATATTTTTCAAGGTGCAAGTTTTGGTAATCACGCGGCCACCTGTAGAACAAGGGAACATTTTTCAAATTTCAGGTTTTGGTAATAAGGCGCCCACCTGTAGAACAAGAGAATATTTCTCAAGTTGCAAGTTTTGGTAACAAGGCGCCCACCTGGAGGACAAGAGAGTACTTTTCAAGTTGCAAGCTTTGGTAATTAGGCGCCCACCTGGAGAATAAGGGAATATTTTTCAAGTTGCAAGTTTTGGTAATCAGGCGCCACATGTAAAACAAGGGAATATTTTTGAAATTTCAAGTTTTAGTAATCAAGCGCCCACCTGGAGAATAAGGGAATATTTTTCAAATTTCAAGTTTTAGGAATCAGGAGCCCACTTGGAGAACAAGGGAATATTTTTCAAGTTCAAGTTTTGGTAATCATGCCCCCACATGTAGATAAGGGAACTTTTTTCAAGTTGCAAGTTTTGGGAATCACGCCCCACCTATAGAAAAAGAGAATACTTTTCAAATTGCTAGTTTTTGTAATCAGGCGCCCACCTTGAGAACAAGGGAATAATTTTTAAGTTGCAAGTTTTGTTAATCACGCGCCCACCTATAGAACAAGTGAATATTTTTCAAGTTGCAAGTTCTTGTAATCAGGCACACCGAGAGAACAGGGGAATACTTTTCAAATTGCAAGTTTTTGTAATCTGGCGCCCACCTGGAGAACAAGGGAATATATTTCAAATTTCAAGTTTTAGTAATCAGGCGCCCACCTGGAGAACAAGGGAAGATTTTCAAGTACTTAGTAATCAGGCGCCCACCTGGAGAACAAGGGAAGATTTTTCAAGTAGCAGGTTTTGGTAATCACGCGCCCACCTATAGAACAAGTGAATATTTTTCAACTTGCACGCTCTTGTAATCAGGCACCCACCAGGAGAACAGGGGAATATTTTTCCAGTTGCAAGTTTTGGTAATCAAGAACCCACCTGTAGAACAGGAGAATATTTTTCAAGTTACAAGTTTTGGTAATCATGCACCCACCTGTAGAACAAGGGAATACTTCTCAAAATACAACTCTTGGTAATCAGGCGTCCACCTTGAGAGCAAAGTAACATTTAAGTTGCAAGTTTTAATAATGAGGCACCACCTGTAGAACAAGGGAATATTTTTCAAATTTCAAGTTTTAGTAATCAGGCGCCCACGTAATAAAACAAGGGAATATTATTAAAATTTCAAGTTTTAGTAATCTGGCGCTCACTTGGATAACAAGGGAATATTTTTTAAGTTGCAAGTTTTGGCAATCAGGCGCCATCCAGAATAACAAGAGAATACTTTTCAAATTGCAAGTTTTGGTAATCTGGCTCTTTCCTGGAGAACAAGGGAATATTTTTCAAGTTGCATGTTTCGGTAATCAGGTGCCCACCTGTAGAACAAGAGAATATTTTTCAAGTTGCAAGCTTTGGTAATCAGGCGTCCACCTGGAGAACAATGGAATACTTTTCAAGTTGCAAGTTTTGCTATTCAGGCGCCACATGTAGAACAAGGGAATATTTTTGAAATTTCATGTCTTAGTAATCAGACGCTCACATCGAGAACAAGGAAATATTTTTTGCGTTGCAAGTTTTGGTAATCTGGCGCCCACCTGTAGAACAAGAGAATATTTTTCAAATTGCAAGTATTGGTACTCAGGTGCACTCCTGTAGAACTAGGGAATATTTTTCAAGTTTCAGGTTTTGGTAATAAGGCGCCCACCTGTAGAACAAGAGAATATTTCTCAAGTTGCAAGTTTTGGCAACAAGGCGCCCACCTGGAGAACAAGAGAATATTATTCAAGTTGCAAGCTTTGGTAATTAGGCGCCCACCAGGAAAACAAGGGAATATTTTTCAAGTAGCAGGTTTTGGTAATCACGCGGCCACCTATAGAACAAGGGAATATTTTTCAACTTGCAAGTTCTTGTAATCAGGCACCCACCAGGAGAACAGGGGAATATTTTTCCAGTTGCAAGTTTTGTAATCAGGCACCCACCTGTAGAACAAGAGAATATTTTTCAAGTTACAAGTTTTGGTAATCATGTGCCCACCTGTAGAACAAGGGAATACTTTTCAAAATAGAACTCTTGGTAATCAGGCGCCCACCTTGAGAACAAAGGTACATTTTTCAAGTTGCAAGTTTTAATAATGAGGCACCACCTGTAGAACAAGGGAATATTTTTCAAATTTAAAGTTTTAATAAATAGGCGCCCACTTAAAAAACAAGGGAATATTCTTAAAATTTCAAGTTTTTGTAATCTGGCGCTCACTTGGATAACAAGGGAATATTTTTCAAGTTGCAAGTTTTGGTAATCAGGCGCCCACCTGTAGAACAATGGAATATTTTTCAAGTTGCAAGTTTTGGTAATCATGCGCCCACCTATAGAACAAAGGAGTATTTTTCAAGTTGAAAGTTTTGGTAATCAGGCGTCCACCTGGAGAACAAAGGAATAATTTTCAAGTTGAATTTTTTGGTAATCTGGCGCCCACCTGTAGAACAAGAGCATATTTTTCAATTTGTATGTTTTGGTAATATTTTTTAAGTTGCAAGTTTTGGTAATCAGGCGCCATACAGTATAACAAGAGAATACTTTTTAAATTTCATGTTTTGGTAATCTGGCTCCTTCCTGGAGAACAAGGAAATATTTTTCAAGTTGCATGTTTCGGTAATCAGGTGCCCACCTGTAGAACAAGAGAATATTTTTCAAGTTGCAAGCTTTGGTAATCAGGCGTCCACCTGGAGAACAATGGAATATTTTTCAAGTTGCAAGTTTTGCTAATCAGGCGCCACATGTAGGACAAGGGAAATTTTTTTAAATTTCATGTCTTAGTAATCAGGCGCTCACCTCGAGAACAAGGCAATTTTTTTAAACTGCAAGTTTTGGTAATCTGGCGCCCACCTGTAGAACAAGAGAATATTTTTCAAATTGCAATTATTGGTATTCAGGCGCACACCTGTAGAACAAGGAAATATTTTTTAAGTTGCCAGTTTTTGTAATCAGGCACCCACCTGTAGAACAAAGAAATATGTTTCAAGTTACAACTTTTGGTAATCAGGCGCCCACTTGTAGAAGAATGGAATACTTTTCAACTTGAAATTTTATATATAATCAGGCGCCCACCTGTAGAACAAGGGATTATTTTTAAAAATTCAAGTCTTGTTAATCGGCGCCCACCTGGAAAACAAGGGAAAAAATTTTCAAGTTGCAAGATTATTTAATCAGGCGCCCCCCTGTAGAACAAGGAATATTTTTGAAGTTGCAAGTTATAGTAATCATGCGCGAAGCAATAGAACAAGGGAATATATTTCAAGTTGCAAGTTTTGGTAATCAGGCGCCCACCTGTTCACTTAGGAAAATGTTTCAAGTTGCAAGCTTTGGTAATCAGGCGCCCACCTGTAGAACAAGGGAATATTTTTCAGCTTGTAAGTTTTGGTATAATAAGGCGCCCACCTGTAGAACAAGGAAATATTTTTCAAAATTCAAGTCTTGTTAATCGGGCGCTCACCTGGAGAACAAAAGAATAATTTTCAACTTGCAAGTTTTCGTAATCAGGCGCCCACCTGTAGAAGAAAGGAATATTTTTAGAGTTGCAAGTTATGGTTATCAGGCGCGAAGCTATAGAACAAAGGAGTATTTTTCAAGTTGCGAGTTTTGGTAATCAGGGGTCCACATGTAGAACAAGGAAATATTTTTCAAGTTAAGGTTTTGATAATCAGGCGCCCACCTGTAGAATAAGAGAATATTTATCAAGTTGCAAGTTTTGGTAACCAGGCGCCCACCTGGAAAACAAGGGAATATTTTTCAAGTTGCAAGTCTTGGTAATCAAGCTCCTACCTGTAGAACAAGGGAATATTTTTCAAATTTCAAGCTTTGGTAATCAGGCCCCTACATGGAGAACAAGGGAATATTTTTTAAGTTGCAAGTTTTTGTAATCAGGCTCCCTCCTATAGAACAAGTGAATATTTTTCAAGTTGCAAGTTTCTGTAATCAGGCACCCACCAGGAGAACAAGGGAATATTGTTCAAGTCTCATGTATTGGTAATCAAGTGCCCACCTGTAGAATAAGAGAATATTTTTCAAGTTGTAAGCTTTGATAATCTAGCGCCCACCTGAAGAACAAGGGAATATTTTTCTAGTTGCAAGTTTTGGCAATAAGGCACCCACCTATAGAATAAGGGAATATTTTTAAAATTGCATGTTTTTGGCAATCAGGCGCCCTCCTGTAGAACAAGGTAATATTATTGAAGTTGCCAGTCTTGGTAATCAGGCACCCACCTCTAGAACAAGGAAATATATTACAAGTAGCAACTTTTGGTAATCAAGCGCCCGCCAATAGAACATGGGAATATCATTCAAAATATAAGTCTTGTTAATTGGACGCCCACCTGGAGAACAAGGGAATAATTTTCAAATTGCAAGATTTTGTAATCAGGCACCCACCTATAGAACAAGGGAATATTTTTCAAGTTGCAAGTTATGGTAATCAGGCGCGAAGCTATAGAACAAGGGAATATTTTTCAAGGTGCAAGTTTTGGTAATCACGCGGCCACCTGTAGAACAAGGGAACATTTTTCAAGTTTCAGGTTTTGGTAATAAGGCGCCCACCTGTAGAACAAGAGAATATTTCTCAAGTTGCAAGTTTTGGTAACAAGGCGCCCACTTGGAAAACAAGAGAATATTTTTCAAGTTACAAGCTTTGGTAATTAGGCGCCCACATGGAGAACAAGGGAATATTTTTCAAGTTGCAAGATTTGGTAATCAGGCGCCACATGTAGAACAAAGGAATATTTTTGAAATTTCAAGTTTTAGTAATCAAGCGCCCACCTGGAGAATAGGGGAATATTTTTCAAATTTCAAGTTTTAGGAATCAGGAGCCCACTTGGAGAACAAGGGAATATTTTTCAAGTTCAAGTTTTGGTAATCATGCCCCCGCATGTAGATAAGGGAATTTTTTTCAAGTTGCAAGTTTTGGTAATCACGCCCCACCTGTAGAAAAAGAGAATACTTTTCAAATTGCTAGTTTTTGTAATCTGGCGCCTACCTGGAGAACAAGGGAATAATTTTCAAATTTCAAGTTTTAGTAATCAGGCGCCCACCTGGAGAACAAGGGAAGATTTTTCAAGTAGCAGGTTTTGGTAATCACGCGCCCACCTATAGAACAAGTGAATATTTTTAAACTTGCACGCTCTTGTAATCAGGCACCCACCAGGAGAACAGGGGAATATTTTTCCAGTTGCAAGGTTTTGTAATCAAGCACCCACCTGTAGAACAAGAGAATATTTTTCAAGTTACATGTTTTGGTAATCATGCACCCACCTGTAGAACAAGGGAATACTTCTCAAAATACAACTCTTGGTAATCAGGCGTCCACCTTGAGAACAAAGTAACATTTAAGTTGCAAGTTTTAATAATGAGGCACCACCTGTAGAACAAGGAAATATTTTTCAAATTTCAAGTATCAGTAATCTGGCGCCCACCTAATAAACAAGGGAATATTCTTAAAATTTCTAGTTTTAGTAATCTAGCGCTCACTTGGATAACAAGGGAGTATTTTTTAAGTTGCAAGTTTTGGTAATCAGGCGCCATCCAGTATAACAAGAGAATACTTTTCAAATTGCAAGTTTAGGTAATCTGGCTCCTTCCTGGAGAACAAGGGAATATTTTTCAAGTTGCATGTTTCGGTAATCAGGTGCCCACCCTTAGAACAAGAGAATATTTTTCAAGTTGCAAGCTTTGGTAGTCAGGCGCCCACCTGGAGAACAATGGAATACTTTTCAAGTAGCAAGTTTTGCTAATCAGGCGCCACATGTAGAACAAGGGAATATTTTTGAAATTTCATGTCTTAGTAATCAGCGCTCACCTCGTGAACAAGGCAATATTTTTTACGTTGCAAGTTTTGGTAATCTGGCGCCCACCTGTAGAATAAGAGAATATTTTTCAAATTGCAAGTATTGGTATTCAGGTGCACACCAGTAGAACAAGGGAATATTTTTCAAGTTTCAGGTTTTGGTAATAAGGCGCCCACCTGTAGAACAAGAGAATATTTCTCAAGTTGCAAGTTTTGGTAACAAGGCGCCCACCTGGAGAACAAGAGAATATTTTTCAAGTTGCAAGCTTTGGTAATTAGGCGCCCACCTGGAAAACAAGGGAATATTTTTCAAGTTGCAAGTTTTGGTAATCAGGCGCCACATGTAGAACAAGGGAATATTTTTGAAATTTCAAGTTTTAGTAATCAAGCGCCCACCTGGAGAACAAGGGAATATTTTTCAAATTTCAAGTTTTTGTAATCAGGAGCCCACTTGGAGAACAAGGGAATATTTTTCAAGTTGCACGTTTTGGTAATCATGCCCCCACATGTAGATAAGGAAATTTTATTCAAGTTGCAAGTTTTGGTCATCACGCGCCCACCTGTAGAAAAAGAGAATACTTTTCAAATTGCTAGTTTTTGTAATCAGGCGCCTACCTGGAGAACAAGGGAATATTTTTCAAGTTGCAAGTTTTTATAATCACGCGCCCACCTATAGAACAAGTGAATGTTATTTAAGTTGCAAGTTCTTGTAATCAGGCACCCACCGGGAAAACAGGGGAATACTTTTCAAATTGGAAGTTATTGTAATCTGGCGCCCACCTGGAGAACAAGGGAATATATTTCAAATTTCAAGCTTTACTAATCAGGCGCCCACCTGGAGAATAAGGGAATATTTTTCAAGTAGCAGGTTTTGGTAATCACGCGCCCACATATAGAACAAGTGAATATTTTTCAACTTGCAAGTTTTTGTAATCAGGCACCTACCAGGAGAACAGGGGAATATTTTTCCAGTTGCAAGTTTTGGTAATCAGGCACCCACCTGTAGAACAAGATAATATTTTTCAAGTTACAAGTTTTGGTAATCATGCGCCCACCTGTAGAACAAGGAAATACTTTTCAAAATACAACTCTTGGTAATCAGGCACCCACCTTGAGAACAAAGGAAAATTTAAGTCGCAAGTATTAATAATGAGGCACCACATGTAGAACAAGGGAATATTTTTCAAATTTCAAGTTTTAGTAACCAGGCGCCCACCTAAAAACAAGGGAATATTCTTAAAATTTCAAGTTTTAGTAATCTGGCGCTCACTTGGATAACAAGGGAATATTTTTCAAGTTGCAAGTTGGTAATCATGCGCCCACCTGTAGAACAAGGGAGTATTTTTCAAGTTGAAAGTTTTGGTAATCAGGCGCTCACCTGGAGAACAAAGGAATAATTTTCAAGTTGCATGTTTTGGTAATCTGGCGCCCACCTGTAGAACAAGAGCATATTTTTCAAGTTGTAAGTTTTTGTAATATTTTTTAAGTTGCAAGTTTTTGTAATTAGGCGCCATCCAGAATAGCAAAAGAATACTTTTCAAATTGCAAGTTTTGGTAATCTGGCTCCTTCCTGGAGAACAAAGGAATATTTTTCAAGTTGCATGTTTCAGTAATCAGGTGCCCACCTGTAGAACAAGAGAATATTTTTCAAGTTGCAAGCTTTGGTAATCAGGCGCCCACATGGAGAACAATGGAATATTTTTCAAGTTACAAGTTTTGCTAATCAGGCGCCACATGTAAAAATAGGGAATATTTTTGAAATTTCATGTGTTAGTAATCAGGAGCTTATCTCAAGAACAAGGGAATATTTTTTAAGTTTCAAGTTTTGGAAATTTGGCGCCCACCTGTAGAACAAGAGAATATTTTTCAAATTGCAAGTATTGGTATTCAGGCGCACACCTGTAGAACAGGAGAATATTTTTCAAGTTGCAAGTTTTGGTAATCTGGCGCCCACCTCTAGTACAAGAGAATATTATTCAAATTGCAAGTTTTGGTAATCAGGTTCCCACGTGGAGAACAAGAGAATATTTTTCAAGTTGAAAGCTTGGTAATCAGGCGCCAACCTGTAGAACAAGGGAATATTTTTCAAGTTGCAAGTTTTTGTAATCAGGCTCCCACGCGGAGATGAAGAGAATATTTTTCAAGTTGCAAGTTTTGGTAATCTGGCGCAAACCTGTAGAACAAGGGAATATTTTTCAAATTGCAAGTTTTGGTATTCAGTCTCCCACCTGGAGAAGAAGGAAATATTTTTCAAGTTGCAAGTTTTGGTAATCTGGCGCCCACCTGTAGAACAAGAGAATATTTTTCAAATTGGAAGTTTTGGTAATCAGGTGCCCACTGGGAGAACAAGGGAATATTTTTTAAGTTGAAAGTTTGGTAATCAGGCGCCAACCGGTAGAACAACAGAATACTTTTCAAATTTCATGTTTTGGTAATCTGGCGCCCACCTAGAGGACAAGGGAATATTTTAAGAAATTCAAGTTTTAGCAATCTGGCGCCCACCTGGAGAACAAGGGATATTTTTAAAGTTGCAAGTTTTGGCAATCAGGCGGCCACCTGTAGAACAAGGGAATACTATTAAAATTACATGTTTTTGGAAATCAGGCACCCACCTGGAGTAAAAGGGAATATTTTGAAGTTGCCAATTTTTGTAATCAGGCACCCACCTGTAGAACAAGGAAATATGTTTCAAGTTCCAACTTTTGGTAATCAGGCGCCCACCTGTAGAACAACGGAATATTTTTAAACTTGTAATTTTATATATAATCAGGCGCCCACCTGAAGAACAAGGGATTATTATTCAAAATTCAAGTCTTGTTAATCGGGCACCCACCTGGAGAACAAGGGAAAAAATTTTCAAGTTGCAAGATTATTTAATCAGGCGCCCACCTGTAGAACAAGGAATATTTTTCAAGTTGCAAGTTATGGTAATCATGCGCGAAGCTATAGAACAAGGGAATATATTTCAAGTTGCAAGTTTTGGTAATCAGGCGCCCACCTGTTCAACTACGAAATATGTTTATAGTTGCAAGTTTTGGTAATCAGGCGCCCACCTGTACAACAAGGGAATATTTTTCAACATGTAAGTTTTGGTGTAATAAGGCGCCCACCTGTACAACATGGAAATATTTACAAAATTCAAGTCTTGTTAATCGGGCGCCCACCTGGAGAACCAAAGAATAATTTTCAAGTTGCATGTTTTCGTAATCAGGCGCCCACCTGTAGAAGAAGGGAATTTAGAGTTGCAAGTTATGGTTATCAGGCGCGAAGCTATAGAACAGAGGAGTAGTTTTCAAGTTGCAAGTTTTTGTAATCAGGGATCCACCTGTAGAACAAGGGAATATTTTTCAAGTTAATGTTTTGGTAATCAGGCGCCCACCGGTAGAACAAGAAAATATTTGTCAAGTTGCAAGTTTTGGTAACCAGGCGCCCACCTGGAAAACAAGGGAATATTTTTCAAGTTGCAAGTATTTGTAATCAAGCTCCTACCTGTAGAACAAGGAAATATTTTTCAAATTTCAAGTTTTGGTTATCAGGCGCCCACATGGAGAACAAGGGAATATTTTTCAAATTGCAAGTTTTGGTAATCAGACTCCCTCCTATAGAACAAGTGAATATTTTTCAAGTTGCAAGTTTCTGTAATCAGGCACCCACCAGGAGAACAAGGAAATATTGTTCAAGTCACATGTTTTGGTAATCAAGGGTCCACCTGTAGAATAAGAGAATATTTTTCAAGTTGTAAGCTTTGATAATCTGGCACCCACCTGGAGAACAAGGGAATATTTTCTAGTTGAAAGTTTTGGTAATAAGGCGCCCACCTATGGAACAAGGGAATATTTTTAAAATTGCATGTTTTTGGCAATCAGGCGCCCACCTGTAGAACAAGGGAATATTTTTGAAGTTGCCAGTTTCGGTAATGAGGCGCCCACCTTTAGAAGAAGGAAATATATTTCAAGTTGCAAGTTTTGGTAATCAGGCGCCCACCTATAGAACAAGGGAATATCTTTCAAAATATAAGTCTTGTTATTCGGACGCCCACATGGAGAACAAGGGAATAATTTTCAAATTGCAAGATTTTGTAATCAGGCACACACCTGTAGAACAGGGGAATATTTTTCAAGTTGCAAGTTATGGTAATCATGCAGGAAGCTATAGAACAAGGGAATATTATTCAAGATGCAAGTATTGGTAATCAGGCGGCCACCTGTAGAACAAGGGAATATTTTTCAAGTTTCAGGTTTTGGTAATAAGGCGCCCACCTGTAGAACAAGAGAATATTTCTCAAGTTGCAAGTTTTGGTAACAAGGCGCTCACCTGGAGAAGAAGAGAATATTTTTCAAGTTGCAAGCTTTGGTAATTAGGCGCCCACCTGGAGAACAAGGGAATATTTTTCAAGTTGCAAGTCTTGGTAATCAGGCGCTCAAGTTGCAAGTTTTGGTAATCAGGCGCCACATGTAGAATAAGGGAATATTTTTTAAATTTCAAGTTTTAGTAATCAAGCGCCCACCTGGAGAACATGGGAATATTTTTCAAATTTCAAGTTTTAGTAATCACGAGCCCACTTGGAGAACAAGGGAATATTTTTCAAGTTGCAAGTTTTGGTAATCATGCACCCACATGTAGATAAGGGAATTTTTTTCAAGTTGCAAGTTTTGATAATCAGGCGCCCACCTGTAGAAAAAGAGAATACTTTTCAAATTGCTAGTTTTTGTAGTCAGGCGCCCACCTGGAGAACAAGGGAATATTTTTCAAGTTGGAAGTTTTGTTAATCGAGCGCCCACCTATAGAACAAGTGAATATTTTTCAAGTTGCAAGTTCTTGTAATTAGGCACCCACCGGGAGAACAGGGGAATACTTTTCAAATTGCAAGTTTTTGTAATCTGGCGCCCACCTTGAGAACAAGGGAATATATTTCAAATTTCAAGTTTTAGTAATCAGGCGCCCACCTGGAGGACAAGGGAATATTTTCCAACTTGCAAGTTCTTGTAATCAGGCACCCACCAGGAGAACATCGGAATATTTTTCCAGTTGCAAGTTTTGGTGATCAGGCACCCACCTGTAGAACAAGAGAATATTTTTCAATATACAAGTTTTGGTAATCATGCGCCCACCTGTAGAACAAGGGAATACTTTTCAAAATACAACTCTTGGTAATAAGGGCCCCACCTTGAGAACAAAGAAACATTTTTCAAGTTGCAAGTTTTAATAATGAGGCACCACCTGTAGAACAAGGGAATATTTTCCAAATTTCACGTTTTAGTAATCAGGCGCCCACTTAAAAAACAAGGGAATATTCTTAATATTTCAAGTTTTAGTAATCTGGCGCTCACTTGGATAACAAGGGAATATTTTTCAAGTTGCAAGCTTTGGTAATCATGCGCCCACCTATAGAACAAAGGAGTATTTTTCAAGTTGAAAGTTTTGGTAATCAAGCGCCCACCTGGAGAACAAGGGAATAATTTTCAAGTTGCATGTTTGGTAATCTGGCGCCCACCAGTAGAACAAGAGCATATTTTTTAAGTTGCAAGTTTTGGTAATCAGGCGCCATCAATAATAACAAAAGAATACTTTTCAAATTGCAAGTTTTGGTAATCTGGCTCCTTCCTGGAGAACAAGGGAATATTTTTCAAGTTGCATATTTCGGTAATCAGGTGCCTACCTGTAGAACAAGAGAATATTTTTCAAGCTGCAAGCTTTGGTAATCAGGCGCCCACCTAGAGAACCATGGAATATTTTTCAAGTTGCAAATATTGCTAATCAGGCGCCACATGTACAACAAGGGAATATTTTTGAAATTTCATGTCTTAGTAATCAGGTGCTCACCTCGAGAAAAATGGAATATTATTTAAGTTGCAAGTTTTTGGTAATCTGGCGCCCACCTGTAGAATAAGAGAATATTTTTCAAATTGCAAGTATTGGTATTCATGCGCACACCTGTAGAAAAAGGGAATATTTTTCAAGTTGCAAGTTTTGGTAATCTGGCGCCCACCTCTAGAACAAGAGAATATTATTTAAATTGCAAGTTTTAGTAATCAGGTTCCCACCTGGAGAACTAGAGAATAATTTTCAAGTTGAAAGCTTGGTAATCAGGCGCCAACCTGTAGAACAAAAGAATATTTTTCAAGTTGCAAGTTTTGGTAATCAGGCTCCCACCTGGAGATGAAGAGAATATTTTTCAAGTTGCATGTTTTGGTAATCTGGCGCCCACCTGTAGAACAAGAGAATACTTTTCAAATTTCAAGTTTTGGTAATCTGGCGCCCACCTAGAGGACAAGGGAATATTTTAAGAAATTCAAGTTTTAGCAATCTAGCGCCCACTTGGAGAACATGGGATTATTTTTAAAGTTGCAAGTTTTGGCAATCACGCGCCCACCTGTAGAACAAGGGAATACTTTTAAAATTACATGTTTTTGGCAATCACGCCCCCACATGGAGAACAAGGGATTATTTTTGAAGTTGCCAATTTTCGTAATCAGGCGCCCACTTGTAGAACAAGGAAATATGTTTTAAGTTGCATGTTTTGGTAATCAGGGGCCCACCTGTAGAATAACGGAATATTTTTCAACTTGTAATTTTTGGTATAATCAGGCGCCCACCTGTAGAACAAGGGATTATTTTTCAAATGCAAGTCTTGTTAATCGGGCGCCCACCTGGAGAACAAAGGAATAATTTTCAAGTTGCAAAATTTTGTAATGAGGCGCCCACCTGTAGAACAAGGAAAATTTTTCAAGTTGCAAGTTATGGTAATCACGCGGGAAGCTATAGAACAAGGGAATATATTTGAAGTTGCAAGTTTTGGTAATCAGGCGCCCAGCTGCTCAACTAGGAAATATGTTTCAAGTTGCAAGTTTTGGTAATCAGGCGCCCACCCATAGAGCAAGGAATATTTTTCAACGTGTAAGTTTTGGAATAATAAGGTTCCCACCTGTAGAATAAGGAAATATTTTCAAAATTCAAGTCTTGTTAATCGGGCGCCCACCTGAAGAACAAAAGAATAATTTTCCAGTTGAAAGTTTTTGTAATCAGGCGCCCACCTGTAGAACTAGGTAATATTTTTCAAGTTGCAAGTTATGGTTATTAGGTGCGAAGCTATAGAACAAATGAGTATTTATCAAGTTGCAAGTTTTGGTAATCAAGCGCCACCTGCAGAACAAGGGAATATTTTTCAAGTTAAGGTTTTGGTAATCAGGCGCCCACCTGTAGAACAAGAGAATATTTATCAAGTTGCATGTTTTGGTAACCAGGCGACCAACTGGAGAACAAGGGAATATTTTTCAAGTTGCAAGTTTTGGTAAGCAAGCGCCTACCTGTAGAACAAGGGAATACTTTTCAAATTGCAAGTTTTGGTAATCAAGCGCCCACTTGGAGAACAAGGGAATATTTTTCAAGTTGCAAGTTTTTGTAATTAGGCGCCTACCCGTAGAACAAAGAAATATATTTAAGTTGAAAGTTATGGTAATTAGGAGTCCACCTGGAGAATAAGGGAATATTTTTCAAATTTCAAGTTTTAGTAATCAGGCGTCCACATGGAGAACAAGGGAATATTTTTCAAGTTGTAAGTTTTGGTAATAAGGCTCCCTCCTATAGAACAAGTGAATATTTTTCAAGTTGCAAGTTTCTGTAATCAGGCGCCCACCGGGAGAACAGGGGAATATTGTTCAAGTAGCATGTTTTGGTAATCAGGCGCCCACCTATAGCATAAGAGAATATTTTTGAAGTTGTAAGCTTTGATAATGCGGCGCCCACCTGGAGAACAAGGGAATATTTTTCAAGTTGCAAGTTTTGGCAATACGGCCCCCACCTGTAGAACAAGGGAATATTTTTAAAATTGCATGTTGTTGGAATCAGGCACCCACCTGTAGAACAAGGGAATATTTCTCAAGTTGCAAGTTTTGGTAACAAGGCGCTCACCTTGAGAAGAAGAGAATATTTTTCAAGTTGCAAGCTTTGGTAATAAGGCGCCCACCTGGAGAACAAGAGAATATTTTTCAAGTTGCAAGTTTTGGTAATCAGGCGCTCAAGTTGCAAGTTTTGGTAATCAGGCGCCACATGTAGAATAAGGGAATTTTTTAAATTTCAAGTTTTAGTAATCAAGCGCCCACCTGGGGAACAAGGGAATATTTTTCAAATTTCAAGTTTTAGTAATCAGGAGCCCACTTGGAGAGCAAGAGGATATTTTTCAAGTTGCAAGTTTTGGTAATCATGCCCCCACATGTAGATAAGGGAATTTTTTTCAAGTTGCAAGTTTTGATAATCAGGCGCCCACCTGTAGAAAAAGAGAATACTTTTCAAATTGCTAGTTTTTGTAATCGGGCGTCCACCTGGAGAACTAGGGAATATTTTTCAAGTTGGAAGTTTTGTTAATCGAGCGCCCACCTATAGAACAAGTGAATATTTTTCAAGTTGCAAGTTCTTGTAATCAGGCACCCACCGGGAGAACAGGGGAATACTTTTCAAATTGCAAGTTTTTGTAATCTGGCGCCCACCTGGAGAACAAGGGAATATATTTCAAATTTCAAGTTTTAGTAATCAGGCGCCCACCTGGAGAACAAGGGAATATTTTTCAACTTGCAAGTTCTTGTAATCAGGCACCCACCCGGAGAACATCGGAATATTTTTCCAGTTGCAAGTTTTGGTAATCAGGCACCCACCTGTAGAACAAGAGAATATTTTTCAATATACAAGTTTTGGTAATCATGCGCCCACCTGTAGAACAAGGGAATACTTTTCAAAATACAACTCTTGGTAATAAGGCGCCCACCTTGAGAACAAAGGAACATTTTTCAAGTTGCAAGTTTTAATAATGAGGCACCACCTGTAGAACAAGGGAATATTTTCCATATTTCACGTCTTAGTAATCAGGCGCCCACTTAAAAAACAAGGGAATATTCTTAATATTTCAAGTTTTAGTAATCTGGCGCTCACTTGGATAACAAGGGAATATTTTTTAAGTTGCAAGTTTTGGTAATCATGCGCCCACCTATAGAACAAAGGAGTATTTTTCAAGTTGAAAGTTTTGGTAATCAAGCGCCCACCTGGAGAACAAGGGAATAATTTTCAAGTTGCATGTTTTGGTAATCTGGCGCCCACCTGTAGAACAAGAGCATATTTTTTAAGTTGCAAGTTTTGGTAATCAAGCGCCATCAAGAATAACAAAAGAATACTTTTCAAATTGCAAGTTTTGGTAATCTGGCTCCTTCCTGGAGAACAAGGGAATATTTTTCAAGTTGCATATTTCGGCAATCAGGTGCCTACCTGTAGAACAAGAGAATATTTTTCAAGTTGCAAGCTTTGGTAATCAGGCGCCCACCTAGAGAACCATGGAATATTTTTCAAGTTGCAAATATTGCCAATCAGGCGCCACATGTACAACTAGGGAATATTTTTGAAATTTCATATCTTAGTAATCAGGTGCTCACCTCGAGAACAAGGGAATATTATATAAGTTGCAAGTTTTGGTAATCTGGCGCCCACCTGTAGAATAAGAGAATATTTTTCAAATTGCAAGTATTGGTATTCAGGCGCACACCTGTAGAAAAAGGGAATATTTTTCAAGTTGCAAGTTTTGGTAATCAGGTTCCCACCTGGAGAACTAGAGAATATTTTTCAAGTTGAAAGCTTGGTAATGAGGCGCCAACCTGTAGAACAAGGGAATATTTTTCAAGTTGCAAGTTTTGGTAATCAGGCTCCCACCTGGAGATGAAGAGAATATTTTTCAAGTTGCAAGTTTTGGTAATCTGGCGCCCACCTGTAAAACAAGAGAATACTTTTCAAATTTCAAGTTTTGGTAATCTGGCGCCCACCTAGAGGACAAGGGAATATTTTAAGAAATTCAAGTTTTAGCAATCTAGCGCCCACTTGGAGAACATGGGATTATTTTTAAAGTTGCAAGTTTTGGCAATCACGCGCCCACCTGTAGAATAAGGGAATACTTTTAAAATTACATGTTTTTGGCAATCACGCCCCCACCTGGAGAACAAGGAAATATTTTTGAAGTTGCCAATTTTTGTAATCAGGCGCCCACTTGTAGAACAAGGAAATATGTTTTAAGTTGCAAGTTTTGGTAATCAGGGGCCCACCTGTAGAATAACTGAATATTTTTCAACTTGTAATTTTTGGTATAATCAGGCGCCCACCTGTAGAACAAGGGATTATTTTTCAAAATGCAAGTCTTGTTAATCGAGCGCCCTCCTGGAGAACAAGGGAATAATTTTCAAGTTGCAAAATTTTATAATGAGGCGCCCACCTGTAGAACAAGGAAAATTTTTCAAGTTGCAAGTAATGGTAATCACGCGCGAAGCTATAGAACAAGGGAATATATTTGAATTTGCAAGTTTTGGTAATCAGGCGCCCACCTGCTCAACTAGGAAATATGTCTCAAGTTGCAAGTTTTGGTAATCAGGCGCCCACCCATAGAGCAAGGGAATATTTTTCAACTTGTAAGTTTTGGAATAATAAGGTTCCCACCTGTAGAACAAGGAAATATTTTCAAAATTCAAGTCTTGTTAATCGGGCGCCCACCTGAAGAACAAAAGAATAATTTTCAAGTTGCAAGTTTTTGTAATCAGGCGCCCACCTGTAGAACAAGGTAATATTTTTCAAGTTGTAAGTTATGGTTATCAGGCGCGAAGCTATAGAACAAAGGAGTATTTTTCAAGTTGCAAGTTTTGGTAATCAGGCGCCCACCTGCAGAACAAGGGAATATTTTTCAGGTTAAGGTTTTGGTAATCAGGCGCCTACCTGTAGAACAAGAGAATATTTATCAAGTTGCATGTTTTGGTAACCAGGCGCCCAACTGGAGAACAAGGGAATATTTTTCAAGTTGCAAGTTTTGGTAAGCAAGCGCCTACCTGTAGAACAAGGGAATACTTTTCAAATTGCAAGTTTTGGTAATCAAGCGCCCACTTGGAGAACAAGGGAATATTTTTCAAGTTGCAAGTTTTTGTAATTAGGCGCCTACCCGTAAAACAAAGAAATATATTTAAGTTGAAAGTTATGGTAATTAGGAGCCCACCTGGAGAATAAGGGAATATTTTTCAAATTTCAAGTTTTAGTAATCAGGTGCCCACATGGAGAACAAGGGAATATTTTTCAAGTTGTAAGTTTTGGTAATAAGGCTCCCTCCAATAGAACAAGTGAATATTTTTCAAGTTGCAAGTTTCTGTAATCAGGCGCCCACCGGGAGAACAGGGGAATATTGTTCAAGTCGCATGTTTTGGTAATCAGGCGCCCACCTATAGCATAAGAGAATATTTTTGAAGTTGTAAGCTTTGATAATGCGGCGTCCACCTGGAGAACAAGGGAATATTTTTCAAGTTGCAAGTTTTGGCAGTACGGCCCCCACCTGTGGAACAAGGGATTTTTAAAATTGCATGTTTTTGGAATCAGGCGCCCACCTGTAGAACAAGGGAATATTTTTTAAATTGCCAGTTTTGGTAATCAGGCGCCCACCTGTAGAACAAGGAAATATATTTCAAGTTGCAAGTTTTGGTAATTAGGCGCCCACCTATAGAACAAGGGAATATTTTTCAAAATTTAAGCCTTGTTATTCGGGCGCCCACCTGGTGAACAAAGGAATAACTTTCAAGTTTCAAGATTTTGTAATCAGGCACCCACCTGTAGAACATGGGAATATTTCTCAAGTTGCAAGTTATGGTGATCAAGCACGAAGCTATAGAACAAGGGGATATTTTTCAAGGTTCAAGTTTTGGTAATCAGGCGGCAACCTGTAGAACAAGGGAATATTTTTCAGATTATTTGGTTTTGCTAATAAGGCGCCCACCTGTAGAACAAGAGAATATTTTTCAAGTTGCAAGTTTTGGTAAAAAGTCGCCCACCTGGAGAAGAAGAGAATATTTTTCAAGTTGCAAGCTTTGGTAATCAGACGCCCACCTTGAGAACAAGGGAATATTTTTCAAGTTGCAAGTTTTGGTAGTCAGGCACCACATGTAGAACAAGGGAATATTTTTGAAATTTCAAGTTTTAGTAATCAAGCCCCTACCTGGAGAACAAGGGAATATTTTTAAAATTTAAAGTTTTAGTAATCAGGAGCCACTTGAAGAACAAGGGAATATTTTTCAAGTTGCAAGTTTTGATAATCATGCCCCCACATGTAGAACAAGGGAATATTTTTCAAGTTGCAAGTTTTGGTAATAAGGTGCCCACCTGTAGAAAAATAGAATGCTTTTCATTGCAAGTTTTTGTAATCTGGCGCCCACCTGGAGAACAAGGGAATATATTTAAAATTTCATGATTTAGTAATCAGGCGCCCACCTGGAGAACAAGGGAATATTTTTCATGTTGCAAGTTTTGGTAATCACACGCCCCCTAAAGAACAAGTGAATATTTTTCAAGTTGCAAGTTCTTGTAATCAGGCACCCACCAGGAGAACAGGGGAATATTTTTCCAGTTGCATGTTTTGGTAATCAGACGTCCACCTGTAGAACAAGAGAATATTTTTCAAGTTACAAGTTTTGGTAATCATGTGCCCACCTGTAGAACAAGGGAATACTTTTCAAAATACCACTCTTGGTAATCAGGCGCCCACCTTGAGAACAAAGGAACATTTTTCAAGTTGCAAGTTTTGGTAATAAGGCGCCACCTGTAGAACAAGGGAATACTTTTCAAATTTCAAGTTTTAGTAATCAGGCGCCCACTTAAAGAGCAAGGGAATATACTTCAAATTTAAAGTTTTAGTAATCTCGCGCTCACTTGGATAACAAGGGAATATTTTTCAAGTTGCAAGTTTTTGAAATCAGGTGCCCACCTGTCGAAAAAGGGAATATTTTTCAAGTTGCATGTTTTGGTAATCAGGCGCCCACCTGTAGAACAAAGGAGTATTTTTCAAGTTGCAAGTTTTGGTAATCAGGCGACCACCTGGAGAACAAGGGAATATTTTTCAAGTTGCATGTTTTGGTAATCTGGCGCACACATGTAGAACAAGAGAATATTTTTCAAGTTGCAAGTTTTGGATATCAGGTGCCCACCTAGAGAATGAGGGAATATTTTTTAAGTTGCAAGTTTGGTAATCAGGTGCCTACCGGTAGAACAAGAGAATACTTTTCAAATTGCGAGTTTTGGTAATCTGGCGCCCACCTGGAGAACAAAGGAATAATTTTCAAGTTGCATCTTTCGGTAATGAGGCGCCCACCTGTAGTACAAGAAAATATTTTTCAAGTTGCAAGCTTTGGTAATCAGGCGCCTACCTAGAGAACAAGGGAATATTTTTCAAGTTGCAAGTTTTGGTAATCAGGAGCCCCATGTTGAACAAGGCAATATTTTTGAAATTTCATGTTTTAGTAATCAGGTGCTCACCTGGAGAACAAGGGAATATTTTTAAAATTTCAATTTTTAATAATCAGGAGCCCACTTGGAGAACAAGGGAATATTTTTCAAGTTTTAAGTTTTGGTAATTAGGTGCCCACCTGTAGAACAAGGGAATATTTTTCAAGTTAAAAGTTTTGATAATCAGGCGCCCACCTGTAGAACAAATGAATATTTTTCAAGTTGCAAGTTTTGGTAATCAGGCGCCCACTTGGAGAACAAGGGAATATTTTTCAAGTTGCAAGTTTTTGTAATCTGGCGCTCACATGTAGAACAAGAGAATATTTTTCAAATTGAAAGTTTTGGTAATCAGGTGTTCACCTGGAGAACAAGGGAATAATTTTTAAGTTGCAAGTTTGGTAATCAGGCGCCACCTGTGGAACAAGAGAATATTTTTACAAGTTGCAAGCTTCGGCAATCAGGTGCCCACCTAGAGAACAAGGGAATCATTTTCAAACTGCAAATTTTGGTAATCAGGCGCCACATGTAGAAAAAGGGAATATTTTTGAAATTAAAAGATTTAGTAATCAGGCGCCCACCTGAAGAACAAAGGAATATTTTCAAATTTCAAGTTTTAGTATTCAGGAGCCCACTTGGAGAACAAGGGAATATTTTTCAAATTGCAAGTTTTTGTAATCAGGCGCCCACCTATAGAACAAGGAAATATTTTTCATGTTGCAAGTTTTTGTAATAAGGCACCCACCTCTAGAACAAAGGAATATTTTGCAAGTTGCAAGTTTTGGTAATCAGGAGCCCACCTGGAGAACAAGGGAATATTTTTCAAGCTGCAAGTTTTGGTAATCTGGCTCGCACCTGTAGAACAAGAGAATATTTTTCAAATTGCAAGTTTTGTTAATCAGGTGCCCACCTGGAGAACAACGGAATATTTTTTAAGTTGAAAGTTTGGTAATCAGGCACCAACCGGTAGAACAAGAGAATACTTTTCAAATTGCAAGTTTTGGTATTCTGGCGCCCAGCTAGAGAACAAGGGAATAATTTTCAAAATTCAAGTTTAGTAATTTGGCACCAACTTGGAGAACAAGGAAATATTTTTCATGTTGCAAGTTATGGTAATCAGGCGCGAAGCTATAGAACAAGGGATTAGTTCAAATTTCAAGTATTGGTAATCAGGCGCCCACATGTAGAATAAGGGAATATTTTTCAAGTTTCAAGTTTTGGTAATCAGGCGCCCACCTGTAGAACAAGAAAATATTTTTCAAGTTGCAAGATTTGTTAACCAGGCGCCCACCTCGAGAACAAGGAAATATTTTTCAACTTGCAAGTTTTGGTTGTCAGGCGCCTACCTGTAGAACAAGGGAATACTTTTCAAATTTCAAGTGTTAGTAATAAGGCACCCACCTGGAGAACAAGGGAATAATTTTTAGATTTCAAGTTTTGGTTATCAGGCGCCCACCTGTAGAACAAAGAAATATTTTTCAAGTTGCAGGCTTTTTAAATTAGGCGCCCACTTGTAGAACAAGAGAATATTTTTCAAATTGCATGTTTTGGTAATAAGGCGCCCACCTGGAGAACAAGGGAATATTATTCAAGTTGCAAGTCTTAGTAATCAGGCGCCCACCTGTAGAACAAGAGAATATTGTTCAAGTTACAAGTTTTAATAATCACGCGCCCACCTGTATAACAAGAGAATATTTTTAAAGTTGCAAGCTTTGGTAATCAGACGCCCACTTGGAGAACAAGGAAATATTTTTCAAGTTGCAGGTTTTGGTAATCAGGAGCCCCATGTTGAACAAGGCAATATTTTTGAGATTTTATGTTTTAGTAATCAGGTGCTCACCTGGAGAACAAGGGAATATTTTTCAAATTTCAAGTATTAATAATCAGGAGCCCACTTGGAGAACAAGGGAATATTATTCAAGTTGTAAGTTTGGTAATCAGGTGCCCACCTGTAGAACAAGGAAATATTTTTCAAGATGCAAGTTTTGATAATCAGGCTCCCACCTTTAGAACAAAGGAATATTTTTCAAGTTGCAAGTTTTGGTAACCAGGCGCCCACTGGGAGAATAAGGGAATATTTTGCAAGTTGCAAGTTTTGGTAATCTGGCGACCACATGTAGAACAAGAGAATATTTTTCAAATTTCAAGATTTTGTAATCAGGTGTCCACCTGGAGAACAAGGGAATAATTTTTAAGTTGCAAGTTTGGTAATCAGGCGCCACCTGTGGAACAAGAGAATATTTTTCAAGTTGCAAGCTTTGGTAATCAGGAGCCCACCTGGAGAACAAGGGAATCTTTTTCAAACTGCAAGTTCTGGTAATCAGGCGCCACATGTAGAACAAGGGAATATTTTTGAAATTTAATGTTTTAGTAATCAGGCGCCCAACTGAAGAACAAAGGAATATTTTTCAAATTTCAAGTTTTAGTTATCAGGAGCCAACTTGGAGAACGAGGGAATATTTTTCAAGTTGCAAGTTTTGGGAATCAGGCGCCCTCCTATAGAACAAGGGAATATTTTTCAAGTTGCAAGTTTTGGTAATCAGGCGCCCACCTCTAGAACAAAGTAATATTTTGCAAGTTGCAAGTTTTGGTAATCAGGAGCCCACCTGGAGAACAAATGAATATTTTTCAAGTTGCAGGTTTTGGTAATCTGGCTCCCACCTGTAGAACAAGAGAATACTTTTCAAATTGCAAGTTTTGGTAAACAGGTGCCCACCTGGAGAACAGGGGAATAATTTTTACGTTCCAAGTTTGGTAATCAGGCGCCAACCGGTAGAGCAAGAGAATACTTTTCAAATTGCAAGTTTTGGTAATCTAGCACCCGCCTAGAGAACAAGGGAATATATTTAAAAATTCAAGTTTAGTAATTTGGCACCCACTTGGAGAACAAGGGAATACTTTTAAAATTGCATGTTTTTGGCAATTAAGCGCCCACCTGGAGAAGAAGGGAATATTTTTGAAGTTGCCAGTTTTGGTATTCAGGCACCCACCTGTAGAACAAGGGAATATTTTTCAACTTGTTAGTTTTGGTAATATACGGCTCCCACCTGTAGAAAAAGGGAATATTTTTCAAAATTCAAGTCTTGTTAATCAGGCGCCCACCTGGAGAACAAGGGAATAATTTTCATGTTGCAAGATTTTGTAATCAGGCGCCCACCTGTAGAACAAGGAAATATTTTTCTAGTTGCAAGTTATGGTAATCAAGCGCGAAGCTATAGAACAAGGGAATAGTATTCAAATTTCAAGTATTGGTAATCAGGCGCCCACATGTAGAACAACGGAATATTTTTCAAGTTTCAGGTTTTGTTAATCAGGAGCCCACCTGTAGAACAAGAGAATATTTTTCAAGTTGCAAGATTTGAAAACCAGGCGCCCACCTCGAGAACAAGGGAATATTGTTCAACTTGCAAGATTTTGTTGTCAGGCGCCTACCTGTAGAACAAGGGAATACTTTTCAAATTTCAAGTGTTATTAATCAGGCATCCACCTGGAGAACAAGGGAATATATTTTAGATTTCAATTTTTGGTAATCAGGCGCCCACCTGTAGAACAAAGAAATATTTTTCAAATTGCAGGCTTTTGTAATTAGACGCCCACCTGTAGAACAACATTATATTTTTCAAGTTGCAAGTTATGGTAATCAGGCGCGAAGCTATAGAACAAGGGAATATTTTTCAACTTTCACGTTTCGGTAATCAGGCGCCCACCTATAGAATAAGAGAATATTTTTCAAGTTGCAAGCTTTGGTAATCAGGTGCCCATCTAGAGAACAAGGGAATGTTTTTCAAGTTGCAAGTTTTAGTAATCAGGCACCACATGCAGAACAAGGCAATATTTTTGAAATTTCATGTTTTAGTAATGAGGCGCTCACCTGGAGAACAAGGGAATAAATTTCAAGTTGCAAGTTTTTGTAATCTGGCGCCCACCTGTAGAACAAGAGAATATTTTTCAAATCGCAAGTTTTGGTAATTAGGTGTCCACCTGGAGAACAAGGGAATAATTTTTAAGTTGCAAGTTTGGTAATCAGGCGCCACCTGTGGAACTAAAGAATATTTTTCAAGTTGCAAGCTTTGGTAATGAGGCGCCCACCTGGAGAACTAGGGAATAGTTTTCAAACTAGAAGTTTTAGTAATCAGGCGCCACATGTAGAACAAGGGAATATTTATGAAATTTCAAGTTTTAGTAATCAGGCGCTCACTTGGAGAACAAAGGAATATTTTTTAAATTTCAAGTTTTAGTAATCAGGAGCCCACTTGGAGAACAAGGGATTTTTTTCAAGTTGCAAGTTTTGGTAATTGGGAGCCCACTTGTAGAACAAGAGAATATTTTTCAAATTGAAAGTTTTGGTAATCAGGCGCCCACCTGTAAAACAAAGGAATATTTTGCAAGTTACAAGTTTTGGTAATCAGGAGCCCACCTGGAGAACAAGGGAATATTTTTCAAGTTGCAGGTTTTGGTAATCTGGCTCCCACCTGTAGACAAGAGAATACTTTTCAAATTGCAAGTTTTGGTAAACAGGTGCCCACCTGGAGAACAAGGAAATATTTTTTAAGTTGCAAGTTTGGCAATGAGGAGCCAACCGGTAGAACAGAAGAATACTTTTCAAATTGCAAGTTTTGATAATCTGGCGCCCACCTAATGAACAAGGGAATATTTTTCAAAATTCAAATTTTAGTAATTTGGCGCCCACCTGAAGAACAAGGGAATACTTTTAAAATTGCATGTTTTATACAATCAAGTGCCCAACTGGAGAAGAAGGGAATATTTTTGAAGTTGCCAGTTTTGGTAATCAGGCGCCCACCGGTAGAACAAGGAAATATGTTTCAAGTTGCAAGTTTTGGTAATCAGGCGCCCACCTATAGAACAAGGAATATTCTTCAAAATTCAAGTCTTGTTAATCTGGCGCCCACCTATAGAACAAGGAATATTTTTCTAGTTGCAAGTTATGTTAATCAGGCGCGAAGCTATAGAACAAGGGAATATTTTTCAAGTTTCATGTTTTGGTAATAAGGGGCCCACCTGTAGAACAAGGGAATATATTTCAAGTTTCAAGTTTTGGTAATCAGGCGCCCACCTTTAGAACAAGGGAATATATTTCAAGTTTCAGGTTTTGGTAATCAGGCGCCCACCTGTAGAACAGGAGAATATTTTACAAGTTGTATGTTTTGGTAACTAGGCGCCCACCTCAAGAACAAGGGAATATTTTTCAAGTTGAAAGTTTCTGTAGTCAGGCGCCTACCTGTAGAACAAGGGAATACTTTCGAAATTTCAAGTTTTAGTAATCAGGAACCCACTTGGAGAACAAGGGAAATTTTTTCAAATTTTATGTTTTTGTAATCAGGCGGCCACCTGTAGAAAAAAGAAATATTTTTCAAGTTGCAGGCTTTTTTAATAAGGCGCCCACCTATAAAACAAGATAATATTTTTCAAGTGGCAACTTATTGTAATAAGGCGCCCATCTGGAGAACAAGCGAATGTTTTTCAAGTTGCAAGTTTTAGTAATCAGGCGCCCACCTGTAAAACAAGAGAATATTTTTCAAGTTACAAGTTTTAATAATCATGCGCCCACCTGTAGAACAAGGGAATACTTTTCAGATTTCACGTCTTGGTAATTAGGCGCCCACCTTGAGAACAATGGAGTATTTTTCAAGTTGCTAGTATTTGTAATCATGTGCCACCTGTAGAACAAGGGAATATTTACAAAATTTCAAGTATTAGTAATCAGGCGCCCACTTGGAGAACAAGGGAATATTTTTCAAGTTGCATGTTTGGTAATCAGACGCCCACCTGTAGAATAAGGGAATATTTTCAAGTTTCATGTTTTGGTAATCATGTGCCCACATGGAGAACAAGGGAACATTTTAAAATTTTCAAGTTTTAGTAATCAGGAGCCCACTTGGAGAACAAGGAAATATTTTTTAAAGTTGCATGTTTCGGTAATCAGGCGCCCACCAGTAGAACAAAGGAATATTTTGCAAGTTGCAAGTTTTGGTAATCAGGAGCCCACCTGGAGAACAAGGGAATATTTTTCAAGTTGCAAGTTTTGGTAATCTGGCTCCCACCTGTAGAACAAGAGAATATTTTTCTAGTTGCAAGTTATGGCAATCAAGCGCGAAGCTATAGAACAAGGGAATAGTATTCAAATTTCAAGTATTGGTAATCAGGCGCCCACATGTAGAACAACGGAATATTTTTCAAGTTTCAGGTTTTGTTAATCAGGAGCCCACCTGTAGAACAAGAGAATATTTTTCAAGTTGCAAGATTTGAAAACCAGGCGCCCACCTCGAGAACAAGGGAATATTTTTCAACTTGCAACATTTTGTTGTCAGGCGCCTACCTGTAGAACAAGGGAATACTTTTCAAATTTCAAGAGTTATTAATCAGGCATCCACCTGGAGAACAAGGGAATATATTTTAGATTTCAATTTTTGGTAATCAGGCGCCCACCTGTAGAACAAAGAAATATTTTGCAAGTTGCAAGTATTGGTAATCAGGAGCTCACCTGGAGAACAAGGGAATATTTTTAAAGTTGCAAGTTTTGGTAATCTGGTTCCCACCTGTAGAACAAGAGAATATTTTTCAAATTGCAAGGTTTGGTAATCAGGTGTCCACCTGGAGAACAACGGAATATTTTTTATGTTGCAAGTTTGGTAATCAGGCGCCAACCGGTAGAACGAGATAATACTTTTCATATTGCAAGTTTTGGTAATCTGGCGCCCACCTAAAGAACAAGGGAATTTTTTCAAAATTCAAGTTTAAGTAATTTGGCTCCACCTGGAGAACAAGGGAATACTTTTACAATTGCATGTTTCTGGCAATCAAGCGCCCAACTGGAGAAGAAGGGAATATTTTGAAGTTGCCAGTTTTGGTAATCAGGAGCCCATCTGTAGAACAAGGAAATATGTTTCAAGTTGCAAGTTTGGTAATCAGGCGCCCACCTATAGCACAAGTGAATATTTTTCAACTTGTAAATTTTGGTATAATCAGGCGCCCACCTATAGAACAAGGGATATTTTTTAAAATTCAAGTCTTGTTAATCGGGCGCCCACATATAGAACAAGGAATATTTTTCTAGTTGCAAGTTATGGTAATCAGGCGCGAAGCTATAGAACAAGGGAATATTTTTCAACTTTCACGTTTCGGTAATCAGGCGCCCACCTATAGAATAAGAGAATATTTTTCAAGTTGTAAGCTTTGGTAATCAGGCGCCCACCTAGAGAACAAGGGAATATTTTTCAAGTTGCAAGTTTTAGTAATCAGGCGCCACATGCAGAACAAGGCAATATTTTTGAAATTTCATGTTTTAGTAATGAGGCGCTCACCTGGAGAACAAGGGAATATTTTTCAAGTTGCAAGTTTTGGTAATCTGGCGCCCACCTGTAGAACAAGAGAATATTTTTCAAATCGCAAGTTTTGGTAATTAGGTGTCCACCTGGAGAACAAGGGAATAATTTTTAAGTTGCAAGTTGGGTAATCAAGCGCCACCTGTGGAACTAAAGAATATTTTTCAAGTTGCAAGCTTTGGCAATGAGGCGCCCACCTGGAGAACAAGGGAATAGTTTTCAAACTACAAGTTTTGGTAATCAGGCGCCACATGTAGAACAAGGGAATATTTATGAAATTTCAAGTTTTAGTAATCAGGCGCTCACTTGGAGAACAAAGGAATATTTTTCAAATTTCAAGTTTTAGTAATCAGGAGCCCATTTGGAGAACAAGGGATTTTTTTCAAGTTGCAAGTTTTGGTAACTGGGCGCCCACTTGTAGAACGAGAGAATATTTTTCAAATTGGAAGTCTTGGTAATCATGCGCCCACCTGTAGAACAAAGGAATATTTTGCAAGTTGCAAGTTTTGGTAATCAGGAGCCCACCTGGAGAACAAGGGAATATTTTTCAAGTTGCAGGTTTTGGTAATCTGGCTCCCACCTGTAGAACAAGAGAATACTTTTAAAATTGCAAGTTTTGGTAAACAGGTGCCCACCTGGAACGTTTCGGTAATCAGGCGCCCACCTATAGAATAAGAGAATATTTTTCAAGTTGTAAGCTTTGGTAATCAGGCGCCCACCTAGAGAACAAGGGAATATTTTTCAAGTTGCAAGTTTTAGTAATCAGGCGCCACATGCAGAACAAGGCAATATTTTTGAAATTTCATGTTTTAGTAATGAGGCGCTCACCTGGAGAACAAGGGAATATTTTTCAAGTTGCAAGTTTTGGTAATCTGGCGCCCACCTGTAGAACAAGAGAATATTTTTCAAATCGCAAGTTTTGGTAATTAGGTGTCCACCTGGAGAACAAGGGAATAATTTTTAAGTTGCAAGTTGGGTAATCAAGCGCCACCTGTGGAACTAAAGAATATTTTTCAAGTTGCAAGCTTTGGCAATGAGGCGCCCACCTGGAGAACAAGGGAATAGTTTTCAAACTACAAGTTTTGGTAATCAGGCGCCACATGTAGAACAAGGGAATATTTATGAAATTTCAAGTTTTAGTAATCAGGCGCTCACTTGGAGAACAAAGGAATATTTTTCAAATTTCAAGTTTTAGTAATCAGGAGCCCATTTGGAGAACAAGGGATTTTTTTCAAGTTGCAAGTTTTGGTAACTGGGCGCCCACTTGTAGAACGAGAGAATATTTTTCAAATTGGAAGTCTTGGTAATCATGCGCCCACCTGTAGAACAAAGGAATATTTTGCAAGTTGCAAGTTTTGGTAATCAGGAGCCCACCTGGAGAACAAGGGAATATTTTTCAAGTTGCAGGTTTTGGTAATCTGGCTCCCACCTGTAGAACAAGAGAATACTTTTAAAATTGCAAGTTTTGGTAAACAGGTGCCCACCTGGAGAACAAGGAAATATTTTTTAAGTTGCGATTTTTGGTAATGAGGAGCCAACCGGTAGAACAGAAGAATACTTTTCAAATTGCAAGTTTTGGTAATCTGGCGCCCACCTAATGAACAAGGGAATATTTTTCAAAATTCAAGTATTAGTAATTTGGCGCCCACCTGAAGAACAAGGGAATACTTTTAAAATTTCATGTTTTATACAATCAACTGCCCAACTGGAGAAGAAGGAAATATTTTTGAAGTTGCCAGTTTTGGTAATCAGGCCCACCTGTAGAACAAGGAAATATGTTTCAAGTTGCAAGTTTTGGTAATCAGGCGCCCACCTATAGAAGAAAGGAATATTTTTCAACTTGTAAGTCTTGGAATAATCAGGCGCCCACCTGTAGAATAAGGGAATATTCTTAAAAATTCAATTCTTGTTAATCTGGCGCCCACCTATAGAACAAGGAATATTTTTCTAGTTGCAAGTTATTGTAATCAGGCGCGAAGCTATAGAACAAGGGAATATTGTTCAAGTTTCAAGTTTTGGTAATAAGGGGCCCACCTGTAGAACAAGGGAATATATTTCAAGTTTCAGGTTTTGGTAATCAGGCGCCCACCTGTAGAACAGGAGAATATTTTACAAGTTGTATGTTTTGGTAACCAGGCGCCCACTTCAAGAACAAGGGAATATTTTTCAAGTTGAAAGTTTTGGTAGTCAGGCGCCTACCTGTAGAACAAGGGAATACTTTCGAAATTTCAAGTTTTAGTAATCAGGAACCCACTTGGAGAACAAGGGAATTTTTTTCAAATTTTAAGTTTTTGTAATCAGGCGGCCACCTGTAGAAAAAAGAAATATTTTTCAAGTTGCAGGCTTTTTTAATTAGGCGCCCACCTATAAAACAAGATAATATTTTTCAAGTGGCAACTTTTTGTAATAAGGCGCCCATCTGGAGAACAAGCGAATATTTTTCAAGTTGCAAATTTTAGTAATCAGGCGCCCACCTGTAAAACAAGAGAATATTTTTCAAGTTACAAGTTTTAATAATCATGCGCCCACCTGTAGAACAAGGGAATACTTTTCAGATTTCACGTCTTGGTAATCTGGCGCCCACCTTGAGAACAATGGAATATTTTTCAAGTTGCAAGTTTTTGTAATCATGTGCCACCTGTAGAACAAGGGAATATTTATAAAATTTCAAGTATTAGTAATCAGGCGCCCACTTGGAGAATAAGGGAATATTTTTCAAGTTGCATGTTTTGGTAATCAGACGCCCACCTGTAGAATAAGGGAATATTTTCAAGTTTCATGTTTTGGTAATCATGTGCCCACATGGAGAACAAGGGAACATTTTAAAATTTTCAAGTTTTAGTAATCAGGAGCCCACTTGGAGAATAAGGAAATATTTTTTAAAGTTGCATGTTTCAAGACTCAGGCGCCCACCAGTAGAACAAAGGAATATTTTGCAAGTTGCAAGTTTTGGTAATCAGGAGCCCGTCTGGAGAACAAGGGAATATTTTTCAAGTTGCAAGTTTTGGTAATCTGGCTCCCACCTGTAGAACAAGAGAATATTTTTCAAATTGCAAGTTTTGGTAATCAGGTGCCCACCTGGAAAACAAGGAAATATTTTTTAAGTTGCAAGTTTGGTAATCAGGCGCCAACCGGTAGAAGAAGAGAATACTTTTCAAATTGCAAGTTTTGGTAATCTGACGCCCACCTAAGAACAAGGGAATATTTTTCAAAATTCAAGTTTTAGTAATTTGGCACCCACCAGGAGAACAAGGGAATACTTTTAAAATTGCATGTTTTTGGCAATCAAGCGCCCAACTGGAGAAAAAGGGAATATTTTTGAAGTTGCTAGTTTTGGTAATCAGGCGCCAACCTATAGAACAAGGGAATATTTTTCAACTTGTAAGTTTTGGAATAATCAGGCGCCCAACTGTAGAACAAGGGAATATTTTTCAAAATTCAAGACTTGTTAATCCGGCGCCCACTATAGAACAAGGAATATTTTTCTAATTGCAAGTAATGGTAATCAGGCGCGAAGCAATAGAACAAGGGAATATTTTTCTAGTTGCAAGTTTTGGTATCAGGCGCCCACCTGTAGAACAACGGAATATATTTCAAGTTTCTGGTTTTGGTAATCAGACGCCCACCTGTAGAACAAGAGAATATTTTACAAGTTGCAAATTTTGGTAACCAGGCGCCCACCTCGAGAACAAGGGAATATTTTTCAAGTTGCAAGTTTTGGTAGTCAGGCGCGTACCTGTAGATCAAGGGAATACTTTTCAAATTTCAAGTTTTTGTAATCTTTCAAGTTGCAAGTTTTGGTAGTCAGGCGCGTACCTGTAGATCAAGGGAATACTTTTCAAATTTCAAGTTTTTGTAATCAGGCACCCACTTGGAGAACAAGGGAATATTTTTCAAATTTCAAGTTTTGGTAATTAGGCGCCCACCTGTAGAAAAAAGAAAAATTTTTCTAGTTGCAGGCTTTTGTAATTAGGCGCCCACCTGTAGAACAAGATAATATTTTTCAAGTTGCAAGTTTTGGTAATAAGGCGCCATCTGGAGAACAAGGGAATATTTTTAAAGTTGCAAGTCTTAGTAATCAGGCGTCCGCCTGTAGAACAAGAGAATATTTTTCAAGTTACTAGTTTTAATAATCATGCGCCCACCTATAGAACAAGGGCATACTTTTCAGAATTCACGTCTTGGTAATCAGGTGCCCACCTTGAGAACAAGGGAATATTTTTCAAGTTGCTAGTTTTGGTAATCATGTGCCACCTGTAGAATAAGGGAATATTTTTAAATTTCAAGTTTTAGTAATTAGGCGCCCAACTGGAGAACAAGGGAATATTTTTCAAGTTGCATGTTTTGGTAATCAGACGCCCACTTGTAGAATAAGGGAATATTTTTAAAATTTCAAGTTTTTGTAATAGGAGCCCACTTGGAGAACAAGGAAATATTTTTTAAAGTTGCATGTTTTGGTAATCAGGCGCCCACTGTAGAACAAAGGAATATTTTGCAAGTTGTAAGTTTTGGTAGTCAGGAGCCCACCTGTAGAACAAGGGAATATTTTTCAAGTCGCAAGTTTTGGTAATCTGTCTCCCACCTGTAGAACAAGAGAATATTATTCAAATTGCAAGTTTTTGTAATCAGGTGCCCACCTGGAGAACAAGGAAATATTCTTTAAGTTGCAAGTTTGGTAATCAGGCGCCAACCGGTACAACTAGAGAATACTTTTCAAATTGCAAGTTTTGGTAATCTGGCGCCCACCTAAAGAACAATGGAATATTTTTCAAAATTCAAGTTTTAGTAATTTGGCGCCCACCTGAAGAACAAGAAAATACTTTAAAAATTGCATGTTTTTGGCAATCAAGCGCCCAACTGGAGAAGAAGGGAATATTTTTGAAGTTGCCAGTTTTGGTAATCAGGCACCCACCTGTAGAACGAGGAAATATGTTTCAAGTTACAAGTTTAAATAATCACGCGCCCACCTGTAGAACAAGGGAATACTTTTCAGAATTCACGTCTTAATAATCAGGCGCCCACCTAATGAACAAGGGAATATTTTCCAAAATTTAAGTTTTAGTAATTTGGCGCCCACCTAGAGAATAAGGGAATACTTTAAATATTGCATGTTTTTGGCAATCAAGCGCCCAACTGGAGAAGAAGGGAATATTTTTCAAGTTGCAAGTCTTAGTAATAAGGCGCCGACCTGTAGAACAAGAGAATATTTTTCAAGTTACAAGTTTTAATAATCATGACCCACCTGTAGAACAAGGGAATATTTTTCAAGTTTTAGTAATCAGGCGCCCACTTGGAGAACAAGGGAATATTTTTCAAGTTGCATGTTTTGGTAATCAGACGCCCACCTGTAGAATAAGGGAATATTTTTCAAGTTGCATGTTTTGGTAATCAGGTGCCCACATGGAGAACAAGGAAATATTTATAAAATTTCAAGTTTTAGTAATAAGGAGCCACTTGGAGAATAAGGAAATATTTTTTAAAGTTGCATGTTTTGGTTATCAGGCGCCCACCAGTAGAACAAGGAAATATTTTTCAAGTTGAAAATTTTGGTAATCAGGCGCCCACCTGTAGAACAATGGAATATTTTTCAATTTGCAAGTTTTGGTAATCTTGCGCCCACCTGGAACATGGGAACAAGTTATGGTAATCTAGCGCCCACCTGTAGAACAAGAGAATATTATTCATATTGCAGGTTTTGGTATTCAGGTGCTTACCAGGAGAACAAGGGAATAATTTTGAATTTGCTAGTTTGGTAATCAGGTGACAACCGGTAGAACAAGAGAATACTTTTCAAATTGCAAGTTTTGGTAATCTAGCGCCCACCTAGAGAACAAGGGAATATTTTTCAAATTTCATGTTTTGGTAATCAAGCGCCCACCTATAGAACAAGGGAATATTTTTCAACTTGTAAGTTTTGGTATAATCAGGCGCCCACCTGTAGAACAAGGGAATATTTTTCAAAATTCAAGTGTTGTTAATCGGGCGCCCGCCTATATAACAAGGAATATTTTCTAGTTTCAAGTTATGGTAATCGGGCGCGAAGCTATAGAACAAGGGAATATTTTTCAAGTTGAAAGTTTTGGTAATCAGGTGCCCACCTGTAGAACAAGCGAATATATTTCAAGTTTCAGGTTTTGGTAATCAAGCGCCCACCTGTAGAACAAGAGAATATTTTACAAGTTGTAAGTTTTGGTAACCAGGCGCCCACCTCGAGAACAAGGGAATATTTTTCAAGTTGAAAGTTTTGGTAGTCAGGCGCCTACCTGTAGAACAAGGGAATACTTTTCAAATTTCAAATTTTAGTAATCAGGCACCCACTTGGAGAACAAGGGAATATTTTTCAAATTTTAAGTTTTTGTAATCAGGCGGCCACCTGTAGAAAAAAGAAATATTTTTTAAGTTGCAGGCTTTTGTAATTAGGCGCCCACCTGTAGAACAAGATATTATTTTTCAAGTGGCAAGTGTTGGTAATAAGGCGCCCATCTGGAGAACAAGGGAATATTTTTCAAGTGTCAAGTCTTAGTAATCAGGCGTCCACTTGTATAACAAGAAAATATTTTTCAAGTTACAAGTTTTAATAATCATGCGCCCACCTGTAGAACAAGGAAATACTTTTCAGAATTCACGTCTTGGTAATCAGGCGCCCACCTTGAGAACAAGGGAATATTTTTCAAGTTGCAAGTTTTGGTAATCATGTGCCACCTGTAGAACAAGGGAATATTTCTTAAATTTCAAGTTTTAGTAATCAGGCGCCCACTTGTAGAACAAGGGAATATTTTTCAAGTTGCATGTTTTGGTAATCAGACGCCCACCTGTAGAATAAGGGAATATTTTTCAAGTTGCATGTCTTGGTAATTAAGTGCCCACATGGAGAAAAAGGGAATATTTTTAAAATTTCATGTTTTAGTAATCAGGAGTCCACTTGGAGAACAAGGAAATATTTTTTAAAGTTGCATGTTTTGGTAATCAGGCGCCCACCTGTAGAATAACGGAATATTTTGCAAGTTGCAAGTTTTGGTAATCAGGAGCCCACCTGGAGAACAAGGGAATATTTTTGAAGTGCAAGTTTTGGTAATCTGGCTCCCACCTGTAGAACAAGAGAATATTTTTCAAATTGCAAGTTTTGGTAATCAGGTGCCCACCTGGAGAACAAGGTAATATTTTTTAAGTTGCAAGTTTGGTAATCAGGCGCCAACTGGTAGAACAAGAGAATACTTTTCAAATTGCAAGTTTTGGTAATCTGGTGCCCACCTAAAGAACAAGGGAATATTTTTCAAAATTCATGTTTAGTAATTTGGCGCCCACCTGAAGAACAAGGGAATATTTTTAAAATTGCATGTTTTTGGCGATCAAGCACCCAACTGGAGAAGAAAGGAATGTTTTTGAAGTTGCCAGTTTTGGTAATAAAGAGCTCACCTGTAGAACAAGGAAATATGTTTCAAGTTGCAAATTTTGGTAACTAAGCGCCCACCTATAGAACAAGGGAATATTTTTCAACTTGTAAGTTTTTGAATAATCAGGCGCCCACCTGTAGAACAAAGGAATATTTTTCAAAATTCAAGTCTTGTTAATCGGGCGCCCACATATAGAACAAGGAATATTTGTCTAGTTGCGAGTTATGGTAATCAGGCGTGAAGCTATAGAACAAGGGAATATTTTTCAAGTTGCAAGTTTTGGTAATCAGGCGCCCACCTGTAGAACAAGGGGATATATTTCAAGTTTCAGGTTTTGGTAATCACGCGCCCACCTATAGAACAAGAGAATATTTTACAAGTTGCAAGTTTTGGTATCCAGACGCCCACCTCGAGAACAAGAGAATATTTTTCAAGTTGCAAGTTTTGGGTCAGGCGCCTACCTGTAGAACAAGGGAATACTTTTCAAATTTCAAGTTTTAGTAATCAGGCACCCACTTGGGGAACAAGGGAATATTTTTTTAAATTTCAAGTTTTGGTAATCAGGCGCCCACCTGTAGAAAAAGGAAATATTTTTCTAGTTGCAGGCTTTTGTAATTAGGGGCCCACCTGTAGAACAAGATAATATTATTCAAGTTGCTTGTTTTTGTAATAAGGCGCCCATCTGGAGAATAAGGGAATATTTTTTAAATTGCCAGTCTTAGTAATCAGGCGCCCACCTGTAGTACAAGAGAATATTTTTCAAGATACAAGTTTTGATAATCATGCGCCCACCTGTGGAACAAGGGAATACTTTTCAGAATTCACGTCTTGGTAATCAAGCGCCCACCTTGAGAACAAGGGAATATTTTTCAAGTTGCAAGTTTTGGTAAACATGTGCCACCTGTAGAACAAGGGAATATTTTTTAAATTTCATGTTTTAGTAATCAGGCACCCACTTGGAGAACAAGGGAATATTTTTCAAGTTGCATGTTTTGGTAATCAGACGCCCACATGTAGAATAAGGGAATATTATTCAAGTTTCATGTTTTGGTAATCCGGTGCCCACATGTAGAACAAGGGAATATTTTTAAAATTTCAAGTTTTAGTAATCAGGAGCCCACTTGGAGAACAAGGAAATATTTTTTAAAGTTGCATGTTTTGGTAATCAGGCGCCCACCTGTAGAACAAAGGAATATTTTGCAAGTTGCAAGTTTTGGTAATCAAGAGCCCAGCTGGAGAACAAGGGAAAATTTTTCAAGTTGCAAGTTTTGGAAATCTGGCTCCCACCTGTAGAACAAGAGAATATTTTTCAAATTGGAAGTTTGGTAATAAGGTGCCCACTTGGAGAACAAGGAATGGCATATTCAGGATTCCAAGAGAGACTGGGTCTGGTTTTTCAACCCGATCCATGTATGTAATGGAATAGAGTACCTTATTTCTTTTTATTTTTTAAGTTGCAAGTTTGGTAATTAGGCGCCAACCGGTAGAACTAGAGAATACTTTTCAAATTGCAAGTTTTGGTAATCAGACGCCCACTTGTAGAATAAGGGAATATTTTTCAAGTGCCAAGTTATGGCAATCAGGCGCCCATCTTGAGAATAAGGGAGTATTTTTGAAATATCAGGTTTTGGTAATCCCACCTGGAGAACAAGGGAATATTTTTCAAATTTCAAGTTTGGTAATCAGGAGACCACTTGGAGAATAATGGAATATTTTTCAAGGTGCAAGTTTTGGTAATTAGGCGCCCACAAGGGAAAAATTTTCATGTTGCAAGTTATGGTAAACAGGCGCCAACCTACAGAACAAGGGAATATTTGTCAAGCTGTGATATTTTGGTAATCAGGCGCCCACATGTAGAACAAAGAAACATTTTTCAAGTTGCAGGTTATTTTAATTAGGCGCCCACCAATAGAACAAGAGAATATAGTTCAACTTACAAGTTTCGGTAATCTGGCGCCCACCTGGAGAACAAGGGAATATTTTTCAAGTTGCAAGTTTTGGTCATAAGGCGCGCACATGTAGAACAAGGGAATATTTTACAAGTTACAAGTTTTTGTAATCATGCGCCCACCTGCAGATTAAGGGAATACTTTTCAAAATTCAAGTTTTGGTAATCACGCACCCACCTGGAGAACAAGGGAATATTTTTCAAGTGTCAAGTTTTGGTAATCAAGCACCACCTATAGAACAAGGAATAATTTTCAAGTTGCAAGTTATAGTAATCAGGCACCCACCTGTAGAACAAGGGAATATCTTTCAAGTTTCAAGTTATGGTAATCAGCCGTAGAACAAGCGAATATTTTTGAAGTTGCAAGTATTGGTAATCAATCGCCCACCAGTAGAACAAGGAAATATTTTTCAAGTTGCAGGTATTGGTAATCAGGCGCCCACTTGGAGAACAAGGGAATATATTTCAAGTTGCAAGTTTTGGTAATCGAGCGCCCACCTTTTGAACAAGAGAATATTTTATAAGTTTCAAGCTTTGCTAATCAGGCGCCCACCTGGAGAACAAGGGAATATTTTTCAAGTTGCAAGTTTTTCAAGTTTTGATGATCAGGCGCCCATCAATTGAACAAGAAAATATTTTCCAAGGTGCAGGTTTTGGTAATCAGGCGCCCACCTGTAGAACAAGAAAATATTTTTCAAGTTGCAAGTTTTGGTAATCAAGCTCCCACCTAGAGAATAAGGGAATATTTTTCAAGTTGCAAGTTATGGTAATCAGGCACCTACCTAGAGAAAAAGAGAATATTTTTAAAATTTCAAGTTTTGGTAATTAGGCGCCCACCTGGAAAACAAGGGAATATTTTTCACATTTCAAGTGTTGGTAATCAGGCGCCTATTAGGAGAACAAGGGAATATTTATCAAGTTGCAAGTTCTGGTAATCAGGCGCCCACATGTAAAAGAAGAGAATATTTTTAAAGTTTCAAGTTATGGTACTCAGGCGTCCACCTGGAGAACAAGGGAATATTTTTCAAATTTAAAGTATTAGTAATCAAGCACCCACCTCGAGAACAAGGGAATATTTTTCAAGTTGCAAGTTTTTGTAATCAGGCGCCCACCAGTAGAACAAGGGAATATTTTTCAAGTTGAAAATTTTTCTAATCACGCGCCCACCTTTAAAACAAGGGAATATTTTTCAAGTTGCACGTTTTGGTAATCAGGCGACCACCTGTAGAATAAAGAAATATTTTTCAAGTTCCAGTTTTTTATAATTACGCTCCCAGCTATAGAACAAGAGATATTTTTCAGGTTGCAAGTTTTGGTAAACAGGCGCCCACCTGGAGAACAAGGGAATATTTTTCGAGTTGCAAGTTTTGGTAATCCGGCACCCACTTGTAGAACAAGGTAATATTTTCAAGTTACAAGTTTTGGTAATCATGCGCCCACCGATAGATAAAGTGATTACTTTTCAAAATTCATGTCTTGGTAATCACGAGACCACCTGAAGAACAAGTGAATATTATTCAAGTTGCAAGTTTGGCAATCAGGCGCCAACCTATAGAACAAGGCAATATTTTTCAAGTTGAAAGTTTTGATAATAGGCGCCCACTTATTGGACAAGGGAATATGTTTCAAGTTCCAGGTTTTAGTAATCAGGCGTCCACCTGTAGAATAAGAAAATATTTTTCATGTTCTAAGTTTTGGTAATCAGGCGCCCACATGGATAACAAGGGAATATTTTTCACATTTCAAGTTTTGGTAATCAGGCGCCCAGTAGGAGAACAAGGGAGTATTTTTCATGTTGCAAATTTTTGTAATAAGGCAGCCACCGGTAGACCAAGGGAATATTTTTCTAGCTCCAAGTTTTGGTAATCAGGCTCCCACCTGTAGAACGAGAGAATATTTTATAGTTGCAAGTTTTGGTAATCAGGCGCCCACCTGGAAAACAAGCGAATTTTTTTCAAGTTGCAAGTTTTGGTAATCAGGCGTCCACCTGTAGAACAAGAGAATATTTTTCAAGTTGATAGTTTTGGTAATCAGGTGTCCACCTGTAAAACAAGGGAATACTTTTCAAATATTAAGTTTTGATAATGAAGCGCACACCAGGAGAATAAGGGAATATTTTTCAAGTTTCAAGTTTTGGTAATCAGGCGCCCACCTGTAGATTAAGGGAATATTTTTCAAATTTAAGGTAATGGTAATCAGGTGCCCACCTTGAGAACAAGGAAATATTTATCAAATTTCATGTTTTGGTAAACAAGAGCCCACTTGCAGAACAAGGTAATATTTTTCAAGTTCCAAATTTTGGTAATAAGCCGCCCACCTATAGAACAAGGGAATATTTTTCAAGTTTCAGGTTTTGGTAATTCGGCACCCACCTATAAAACAATGGAATATTTTTCAACTTGCAAGTTTTGGTAATTAGGCGCCCACCTGTAGAACAAGGGAATATTTTTCAAGTTGCAAGTTTTGGCAATCAGGCGCCCACCTGTAGAACAAGGGAATACTTTTCAAAAATGAAGTTTATGTAATCAAGCGCTCACCTGGAGAACAAGGGAATATTTTTCAAGTTTCAAGTTTTGGTAATCAGATGCCCACTTGTATAATAAGGGAATATTTTTCAAGTGCCAAGTTATGGCAATCGGGCGCCCATCTTAAGAATAAGGGAGTATTTCAGGTTTTGGTAATCCCACCTGGAGAACAAGGGAATGTTTTCGAATTTCAAGTTTTGGTAATCAGGAGACCACTTGGAGAATAATGGAATATTTTTCAAGGTTCAAGTTTTGGTGATCAGGCGCCCACCTGTAGAACTAGGGAAAATTTTTCAAGTTGCAAGTTTTGGTAATCAAGCGCCCACCAGTCGAACAAGGGAATATTTTTAAGAATTCAAGTCTTAGTAATCAGGAGTTCACCTGGAGAACAAGGAAAAAATTTTCAAGTTGCAAGTTATGGTAAACAGGCGCCAACCTACAGAACAAGGGAATATTTGTCAAGCTGTGATATTTTGGTAATCAGGCGCCCACATGTAGAACAAAGAAATATTTGTCAAGTTGCAGGTTTTTTTAATTAGGCGCCCACCTATAGAACAAGAGAATATAGTTCAACTTGCAAGTTTTCGTAATCTGGCGCCCACCTGGAGAACAAGGGAATATTTTTCAAGTTGCACGTTTGGGACATAAGGCGCCCACATGTAGAACAAGGGAATATTTTTCAAGTTACAAGTTTTGGTAATCATGCGCCTACCTACGGAACAAGGGAATACTCTTAAAAATTCAAGTCTTGGTAATCACGCACCCACCTGGAGAACAAGGGAATATTTTTCAAGTTGCAAGTTTTGGTAATCAAGCACCACCTATAGAACAAGGGAATATTATTGAAGTTGCAAGTTATAGTAATCAAGCACCCATCAGTAGAACAAGGGAATATTTTTCAAGTTTCAAGTTATGGTAATCAGCCATAGAACAAGCGAATATTTTTGAAGTTCCATGTTTTGGTAATCAATCGCCCACCAGGGGAAGGAGAAAATATTTTTCAAGTTGCAGGTATTGGTAATCAGGCGCCGACCTAGAGAACAAGGGAATTCAAGTTGCATATTTTGGTAATCGAGCGCCCACCTTTTGAACAAGAGAATATTTTTTAAGTTTCAAGCTTTGCTAATCAGGCGCCCACCTGGAGAACATGGGAATATTTTTCAAGTTGCAAGTTTTTCAAGTTTTGATAATCAGGCGCCCATCTATTGAACAAGAAAATATTTTCCAAGGTGCAGGTTTTGGTCATCAGGTGCCCACCTGTAGAACAAGAAAATATTTTTCAAGTTGCAAGTTTTGGTAATCAAGCTCCCACCTAGAGAACAAGGGAATATTTTTCAAGTTGCAAGTTATGGTAATCAGGCACCTACCTAGAGAAAAAGAGAATATTTTTAAAATTTCATGTTTTGGTAATTAGGCGCCCACCTGGAAAACAAGGGGATATTTTTCACATTTCAAGATTTGGTAATCAGGCGCCTATTAGGAGAACAAGGGAATATTTATCAAGTTGCAAGTTCTGGTAATCAGGCGCCCACATGTAAAACAAGAGAATATTTTTCAAGTTTCAAATTATGGTACTTAGGCGTCCATAATGAGAACAAGGGAATATTTTTCAAATTTAAAGTTTTAGTAATCAAGCACCCACCTCGAGAACAACGGAATATTTTTCAAGTTGCAAGTTTTTGTAATCAGGCGCCCACCAGTAGAACAAGGGAATATTTTTCAAGTTGCAAATTTTTCTAATCACGCGCCCACCTATTAAACAATGGAATATTTTTCAAGTTGCACGTATTGGTAATCAGGCGACCACCTGTAGAATAAAGAAATATTTTTCAAGTTCCAGCTTTTTGTAATTATGCTCCCACCTATAGAACAGCAGAATATTTTTCAGGTTGCAAGTTTTGGTAATCAGGCGCCCACCTGGAGAACAAGGGAATATTTTCAAGTTGCAAGTATTGGTAATCAGGCGCCCACTGGTAGAACAAGGTAATATTTTTTAAGTTACAAGTTTTGGTAATCATGCGCCCACCTATAGAACAAGGGATTACTTTTCAAAATTCATGTCTTGGTAATCACCAGCCCACCTGGAGAACAAGCGAATATTATTCAAGTTGCAAGTTTGGCAATCAGGCACCAACCTATAGAACAAGGCAATATTTTTCAAGTTGGAAGTTATGATAATAGGCGCCCACCTATAGGACAATGGTATATGTTTCAAGTTCCAGGTTTTAGTAATCAGGCGTCCACCTGTAGAATAAGAAAATATTTTTCAAGTTCTAAGTATATGTAATCAGGCGCCCATCTGGAGAATAAGGGAATATTTTTCACATTTCAAGTTTTGGTAATCAGGCGCCCAGTAGGAGAACAAGGGAGTATTTTTCAAGTTGCAAGTTTTTATAATAAGGCAACCACCGGTAGACCAAGGGAATATTTTTCGAGCTCCAAGTTTTGGTAATCAGGCTCCCACCTGTAGAACGAGAGAATATTTTAGAGTTGCAAGTTTTGGTAATCAGGCGCCCACCTGGAAAACAAGCGAATATTTTTCAAGTTGCAAGTTTTGGTAATCAGGCGCCCACCTGTAGAACAAGAGAATATTTTTCAAGTTGATAGTTTTGGTAATCAGGTGTCCACCTGTAAAACAAGGGAATACTTTTCAAATATTAAGTTTTGATAATGAAGCGCACACCAGGAGAATAAGGGAATATTTTTCAAGTTTCAAGTTTTGGTAATCAGGCGCCCACCTGTGGATTAAGGGAATATTTTTCAAATTTTAGGATATGGTAATCAGGTGCCCACCTAGAGAACAAGGAAATATTTTTCAAATTTCATGTTTTGGTAAACAAGAGCCCACTTGCAGAACAAGGTAATATTTTTCAAGTTCCAAATTTTGGTAATAAGCCGCCCACCAATAGAACAAGGGAATATTTATCAAGTTTCAGGTTTTGGTAATTAGGCACCCACCTATAAAACAATGGAATATTTTTCAACTTGCAAGTTTTGGTAATCAGGCGTCCACTTGTAGAATAAGCGAATATTTTTCAAGTTGCAAGTTTTGGCAATCACGCGCCCACCTGTAGAACAAGGAAATATTTTGCAAATATTAAGTTTATGTGATCAAGCGCCCACCTGGAGAACAAGGGAATATTTTTCAAGCTTCAAGTTTTGGAAATCGGATGCCCACTTGTAGAATAAGGGAATATTTTTCAAGTGCCAAGTTATGGCAATCGGGCGCCCATTTTGAGAATAAGGGAGTATTTTTGAAATATCAGGTTTTGGTAATCCCACCTTGAGAACAAGGGAATATTTTTCGAATTTCAAGTTTTGATAATCAGGAGACCACTTGGAGAATAATGGAATTTTTTTCAAGGTTCAAGTTTTGGTGATCAGGCGCCCACTTGTAGAACTAGGGAATATTTTTCAAGTTGCAAGTTTTGGTAATCAAGCGCCCACCTGTCGAACAAGGGAATATTTTTCAAAATTCAAGTCTTAGTAATAAGGAGTTCACCTGGAGAACAAGGGAAAATTTTTCAAAGTGCAAGTTATGGTAAACAGGCGCCAACCTACAGAACAAGGGAATATTTGTCAAGCTGTGATATTTTGGTAATCAGGCGCCCACATGTAGAACAAAGAAATATTTGTCAAGTTGCAGGTTTTTTTAATTAGGCGCCCACCTATAGAACAAGAGAATATAGTTCAACTTGCAAGTTTTCGTAATCTGGCGCCCACCTGGAGAACAAGGGAATATTTTTCAAGTTGCAAGTTTTGGTCATAAGGCGCCCACATGTAGAACAAGGGAATATTTTTCAAGTTACAAGTTTTGGTAATCATGCGCCCACCTGTAGAACAAGGGAATACTCTTCAATATTCAAGTCTTGGTAATCACGCACCCACCTGGAGAACAAGGGAATATTTTTCAAGTTGCAAGTTTTGGTAATCAAGCACCACCTATAGAACAAGGGAATATTTTTGAAGTTGCAAGTTATAGTAATCAGGCACCCATCTGTAGAACAATGGAATATTTTTCAAGTTTCAAGTTATGGTAATCAGCCGTAGAACAAGCGAATATTTTTGAAGTTCCATGTTTTGGTAATCAATGGCCCACAAGTAGAACAAGGAAACATTTTTCAAGTTGCAGGTATTGGTAATCAGGCGCCCACCTTGAGAACAATGGAATATTTTTCAAGTTGCATGTTGTGGTAATCGAGCGCCCACCTTTTGAACAAGAGAATATTATTTAAGTTTCAAGCTTTGCTAATCAGGCGCCCACCTGGAGAACAAGGGAATATTTTTCAAGTTGCAAGTTTTTCAAGTTTTGATAATCAGGCGCCCATCTATTGAACAAGAAAATATTTTCCAAGGTGCAGGTTTTGGTTATCAGTCGCTCACCTGTAGAACAAGAAAATATTTTTCAAGTTGCAAGTTTTGGTAATCAAGCTCCCACCTAGAGAAAAAGGGAATATTTTTCAAGTTGCAAGTTATGGTAATCAGGCACCTACCTAGAGAAAAAGAGAATATTTTTTAAATTTCATGTTTTGGTAATTAGGCGCCCACCTGGAAAACAAGGGGATATTTTTGACATTTCAAGTTTTGGTAATCAGGCGCCTATTAGGAGAACAAGGGAATATTATCAAGTTGCAAGTTCTGGTAATCAGGCGCCCACATGTAAAACAAGAGAATATTTTTCAAGTTTCAAGTTATGGTACTCAGGCGTCCACAATGAGAACAAGGGAATATTTTTCAAATTTAAAGTTTTAGTAATCAAGCACCCACCTCGAGAACAAGGGAATATTTTTCAAGTTGCAAGTTTTTGTAATCAGGCGCCCACCAGTTGAACAAGGGAATATTTTTCAAGTTGCAAATTTTTCTAATCACGCGCCCACCTATAAAACAAGGGAATATTTTTCAAGTTGCACGTTTTGCTAATCAGGAGACCACCTGTAGAATAAAGAAATATTTTTCAAGTTCCAGCTTTTTGTAATTATGCTCCCACCTATAGAACAAGAGAATATTTTTCAGGTTGCAAGTTTTGGTAATCAGGCGCCCACCTGGAGAACAAGGGAATATTTTCAAGTTGCAAGTTTTGGTAATCAGGCGCCCACTGGTAGAACAAGGTAATATTTTTTAAGTTACAAGTTTTGGTAATCATGCGTCCACCTATAAAACAAGGGATTACTTTTCAAAATTCATGTCTTGGTAATCACGAGCCCACCTGGAGAACAAGCGAATATTATTCAAGTTGCAAGTTTGGAAATCAGGCGCCAACCTATAGAACAAGGCAATATTTTCAAGTTGGAAGTTTTGATAATAGACGCCCACCTATAGGACCATGGAATATGTTTCAAGTTCCAGGTTTTAGTAATTAGGCGTCCACCTGTAGAATAAGAAAATATTTTTCAAGTTCTAAGTATATGTAATCAGGCGCCCATCTGGAGAATAAGGGAATATTTTTCACATTTCAAGTTTTGGTAATCAGGCGCCCAGTAGGAGAACAAGGGAGTATTTTTCAAGTTGCAAGTTTTTGTAATTAGGCAGCCACTGGTAGACCAAGGGAATATTTTTCGAGCTCCTAGTTTTGGTAATCAGGCTCCCACCTGTAGAACGAGAGATTATTTTGAAGTTGCAAGTTTTGGTAATAAGGAGCCCACCTGGAAAACAAGCGAATATTTTTGAAGTTGAGAGTGTTGGCAATCAGGCGCCCAGTAGGAGAACAAGGGAGTATTTTTCAAGTTGCAAGTTTTTGTAATTAGGCAGCCACCGGTAGACCAAGGGAATATTTTTCGAGCTCCAAGTTTTGGTAATCAGGCTCCCACCTGTAGAACGAGAGAATATTTTCAAGTTGCAAGTTTTGGTAATCAAGCGCCCACCTGGAAAACAAGCGAATATTTTTTGAGAGTGTTGGCAATCAGGCGCCCAGTAGAAGAACAAGGGAGTATTTTTCAAGTTGCAAGTTTTTGTAATTAGGCAGCCACCGGTAGACCAAGGGAATATTTTTCGAGCTCCAAGTTTTGGGAATCAGGCTCCCACCTGTAGAACGAGAGAATATTTTCAAGTTGCAAGTTTTGGTAATCAAGCGCCCACCTGGAAAACAAGCGAATATTTTTCAAGTTGCAAGTTTTGGTAATCAGGCGCCCACCTATAGAACAACAGAATATTTTTCAAGTTGATAGTTTTGGTAATCAGGTGTCCACCTGTAAAACAAGGGAATACTTTTCAAATATTAAGTTTTGATAATGAAGCGCACACCAGGAGAATAAGGGAATATTTTTCAAGTTTCAAGTTTTGGTAATCAGGCGCCCACCTGTAGATTAAGGGAATATTTTTCAAATTTTAGGTTATGGTAATCAGGTGCCCACCTTGACAACTAGGAAATATTTTTGAAATTTCATGTTTTGGTAAACAAGCGCCCACTTGCAGAACAAGGTAATATTTTTCAAGTTCCAAATTTTGGTAATAAGCCGCCCACCAATAGAACAAGGGAATATTTTTCAAGTTTCCGGTTTTGGTAATTACGCGCCCACCTATAAAACAATGGAATATTTTTCAACTTGCAAGTTTTGGTAATCAGGCGCCCACCTGTAGAACAAGGGAATGTTTTTCACATTTTATGTTTTTTTAATCAGGCGCCCATTAGGAGAACAAGGGAGTATTTTTCAAGTTGCAAGTTTTGGTAATTAGGCGCCCACCGATAGACCAAGGGAATATTTTTCAAGATCCAAGTTTTGGTAATCAGGCGCCCACCTGTAGAACAAGGGAATATTTTTCAAGTTGCAAGTGTTGGTAATCACGCGCCCACCTGGGGAACAAGCGAATATTTTCAAGTTACAAGTTTTGGTAATTAGGCACACACCTGTAGAACAAGAGAATATTTTTGAAGTTGCATGTTTTGGTAATCAGGCGTCCACCTGTAGAAAAATTGAATACTTTTCAAATATTACGTTTTGGTAATGAAGCGTCCACCTGGAAAACAAGGAAATATTTTCCAAGTTTCAAGTTTTGGTAATCAGGCGCCCACCTGTAGTATAAGGGAGTATTTTTAAAATTTCGGGTTTTGGTATCAGGTGCCCACCTGGAGATCAAGGAAATGTTTTTCAAATTTCATGTTTTGGTAAACAAGCACCCACTAGCAGAACAAGGTAATATTTTTCAAGTTGTAAGTTTTGGTAATAAGGCGCCCACCTGTAGAACAAGGGAATATTATCCAAAATTCAGGTTTCGGTAATCAGGCGCCCACCTATAAAACAAGGGAATATTTTTCAAGTTGCAAGTTTTGGTAATCAGCCGTAGAACAAGCGAATATTTTTCAAGTTCATATTTGGTAATCAGGCGCCCACCAGTAGAAAAAAGGAATATTTATCAAGTTGCAAGTTTGGTAATCAGGTGCCCACCTAGAGAACAAGGGAATATTTTTAAGTTGCAAGTTTTGGTAATCAAGCGCCCACCTGTAAAACAAGAGAATATTTTTCAAGTTGCAAGTTTTTGTAATCAGGCGTCCACCGGTAGAACAAGGGAATAATTTTCAAATATTATGTTTTGGCAATCAAGCGCCCACCTAGAGAACAAGGGAATATTTTCAAAGTTTCAAGTTTTGGTGATCAGGAGCCCACCTGTAGAATAAGGGAATAATTTTCAAATGTCAGGTTTTAGTAATCAGGTGCCCACCTAGAGAACAAGAAAATGTTTTTCAAATTTCATGTTTTGGTAATCAGGCTCCCACTTGCAGAACAAGGTAATATGTTTCAAGTTGCAAGTTTTGGTAATGAGGCGCCCACCTGTAGAACAAGGGAATATTTTCCAAGTTTAAAGTTTTGGTAATGAGGCGCCAGACTGTCGAACAAGGGAATATTTTTCAAAATTCAAGTCTTGGTAATAAGGCGCTCACCTGGAGAACAAGGGAATGTTATTCAAGTTGCAAGTTAATGTAATCAAGCTCCCACCTGTAGAGCAAGGGAATATTTTTCAAGTTGGAAAATATGGTTAACAGGCACCAACCTATAGAACAAGGGAATATTTTTCAAGCTGCAATATTTTTGTAACTATGCGCCCACCTGTAGAACAAAGAAATATTTTTCAAGTTGCGGGTTTTTGTAATTAGGCGCCCACCTGTAGAACAAGAGAATACTTTCCAAGTTTCATGTTTTGGTAATCGGGCACCCACCTGTAGAACAAGGGAATATTTTTCATGGTGCAAGTAATAGTAATCAAGCACCCATCTGTAGAACAAGGGAATATTTTTCAAGTTGCAAGTTTTGGTAATCAGCCGTAGAACAAGCGAATATTTTTGAAGTTGCAAGTTTTGGTAATCAATCGCCCAACCTGTAGAACAAGGGAATACTTTTCAAAATTCAAGTCTTGGTAATCAGGCGCCCACCTGGAAAACAAAGGAATATTTTTCAAGTTGCAAGTATTGGTAATCAAGCGCCACTTGTAGAACAAGGGAATATTTTTCAAGTTACAAGTTTTGGTAATCATGCGCCCAACCTGTAGAACATGGGAATACTTTTCAAAATTCAGGTCTTGGTAATCAGGCGCCCACCTGGAAAACAAAGGAATATTTTTCAAGTTGCAAGTATTGGTAATCAAGCGCCACTTGTAGAACAAGGGAATATTTTTCATGTTGCAAGTTATAGTAATCAAGCACCCATCTGTAGAACAAGGGAATATCTTTCAAGTTGCATGTTTTGGTAATCAACCGTAGAACAAGCGAATATTTTTGAAGTTGCAAGTTTTTTTAATCAATCGCCCACTAGTAGTTTCAGTTGGAAGTTTTGGTAATCAGGCGTCAACCTGGAGAACAAGGGAACGTTTTTCAAGTTGCATGTATTGGTACTCACGCACCCACATGTAGAAGAAGAGAATATTTTTCAAGTTTCCAACTTTGGTAATCAGGCGCCCACCTGGAGAACAAGGGAATATTTTTCAATTTACAAGTTTTGATAATCAGGCGCCCACCTATAGAACAAGGAAATATTTTTCAAGTTGCAGGTTTTGGTAATGAGGCGCCCACCTGTAGAACAAGAAAATATTTTTCAAGTTGCAAGTTTTGGGAATCAGGCGCCCACCTGGAGAACAAAGGAATATTTTTCATGTTGCAAGTTTTGGTAATCAAGCGCCCACCTGGAGAACGAGGCAATATTTTTAAAATTTCAAGTTTTTGTAATCAGGCGCCCATTAGGAGAACAAGTTAATATTTTACAAGTTGCAAGTTTTGGTAATCAGGCACCCACCTGTATAACAAGAGAATATTTTTCAAGTTACAAGTTTTGGTAATCAGGCGCCCACCTGGAGAACAAAGGAATATTTTTCAAGTTGCAAATTTTGGTACTCAATCGCCCGCATATAGAACAAGAGAATACATTTGGAACTACAAGTTTTGGTAATCAGGCGCCCACCTGGAGAATAAGGGATTGTTTTTCAAGTTGCAAGATTTAGAAATGAGCGGCCCACCTGTGCCCACCTATTGAACAAGGGAATATTTTTCAAGTTGCACGTTTTGGTAATCAAGTGCAACCTAGAGAACAAGGGAATATTTTTCAAGTTGCAAGTTCTGGTAATCAGGCACCCACCTGTAGAATAAGGGAATACTTTTCAAATTGCAAGTTTTGGCATGAGTCGCCCACCTGTAGAATAAGGGAATATTTTTCAAGTTGCAAGTTTTGTTAATCAGGCGCCCACCTAGAGAATAAGGGAATTTTTTTCAAGTTTCAAGTTTTAGTAATCAGGCGCCACCGGTAGAACAAGTGAATGTTTTTTAAAATTCAAGTCTTGGTAATCAGGCGTCCACCTGGAGAACAAGGGAATATTTTTCAAGTTGCAAGTTAATGTAATCAGGCTCCTGCCTGTAGAACAGAAAATTCTTCAAGCTGCATGTATTGGTAATCACGCGCCCACCTGTAGAACAAGGGAAAATTTTTCAAGTTTCATGTTTTGGTAATCATGCGCCCACTTGTAGAACAAGGGAATATTTTTCAAGTTACAAGTTTTGGTAATTATGCGTCCACCAGTAGAATAAGGGAATATTTTTCAAAATTCAAGTCTTGGTAAGTAGGCGCCCACCTGGAGAACATGGGAATATATTTCAAGTTGCAAGTTTTGGTAATCAGGCGGCCACCGTAGAACAAGGGAATATTTTTCAAGTTGCAATTTATGGTAATAAGGCACCCATCTATAGAACAAAGGAATAATTTTCAAGTTGAAAATTTTGGTAATCAACAATCCACTTGTAGAACAAGGAAATATTTTTCAAGTTGCAAGTTTTGCTAATCATGCGCCCACCAGTAGAACAAGGGAATATTTTTCAAGTTGCTAATTCTTGTAATCAGGCGCCCACTTGTAGAAGAAGGGAATATTTTTCCAGTTGCAAGGTGTGGTAATCAGGCGCCCACCTGTAGAATAAGGAAATATTTTTCAAGTTTCAAGTTTTTGTAATGAGGCGCTCACCTGTGGAACAAGGGAATATTTTTCAAGTTGTAAGTTTGGGTCATCATGCGCCCACTTGTAGAATAAAGGAATATTTTTCAAGTTGTAAGATTTGGTAATCAAGAGCCCACCTGGAGAACAAGGAAATACTTGTAAATTTGCAAGTTTTGATAATCAGGGGCCCACCTGTAGAACAAGGGAATATTTTTCAAGTTGCAAGTCTTGGTAATAAGGCGCCCATCTGTAGAAAAAGGGAATATTTTTCAAGTTGCTAGTTTTGGTAATCAGGCGCCCACCTGTAAAACAATAGAATATTTTTCAAGTTACAAGTTTTGGTAATCAGTCGTCCACCTGTAGAAGAAGGGAATACTTTTGGAACTGCAAGTTTTGGTAATCAGGCGCCCAGCTGGAGAACAAAGGAATATTTTTCAAGTTGCAAGTTTTGGTAATCAGGTGCAACCTAGAGAACAATGGAATATTTTTTCAAGTTTCAAGTTTTGGTAATCGGGTGCCCACCTGTAGAATAAGGGAATACTTTTCAAATTGTAGGTTTTGGCATGAGGCGCCCACTTGGTGAACAAGGGAATGTTTTTAAAGTTGGAAGATTTTGTAATCAGGCGCCCACCTATATAACAAAGGAATATTTTTCAAGTTGCATGTTTTGGTAATCAGGTGCAACCTAGAGTACAAGGGAATATTTTTCAAGTTTCAAGTTTTGGTAATCGGGCGCCCACCTGTAGAATAAGGGAATACTTTTGAAATTGTAGGTTTTGGCATGAGGCGCCCACTTGGTGAACAAGGTAATATTTTTCAAGTTTCAAGTTTTTGTAATCAGGCGCCCACCTGTAGAACAAGGGAATATTTTTCGAGTTGCATAATTTGGTAATCAGGCGCCCACCTGTAGAACAAAGAAATATTTTTCAAGTTGCAAGTTTTGGTAATCAGGCCAACTGTAGAACACGGGAATATTTTTTAAAATTCAAGTCTTGGTAAGCAGGAGTTCAACTGGAGAACAAGCGAATATTTTGCAAGTTGCAAGTTAATGTAATCAGGCTCCTACCTGTAGAACAATGGAATATTCTTCAAGCTGCAAGTTTTCGTAATCAGTCACCCACCTGTAGAACAAGCGTGTATTTTTCAAGTTGCAGGTTTTGGTAATCAGGCGCCCACCTGTAGAACAAGGGAATATTTTTCAAGTTACAAGTGTTGGTAATTATGCGTCCACATGTAGAAAAGGGAATATTTTTCAAAATTCAAGTCTTGGTAATCAGGCGCCCACCTAGAGAACAAGGGAATATTATTCATGTTGCAAGTCTTTGTAATTTGGCGGCCACCTGTAGAACAAGGGAATATTTTTCAAGTTGCAAGTTATGGTAATCAGGCACCCATCTTTAGAACATGGGAATATTTTTCAAGTTGCAAATTTTGGTAATCAACCGTCCACTTGTTGAACAAGGAAATATTTTCAAGTTGCAAGTTTTGGTAATCAGGCGCCCACCAGTAGAACAAGGGAATATTTTTCAAGTTGCAAATTTTGGTAATCACGCGCCCACATGTAGAAGAAGGGAATATTTTTCCAGTTGCAAGTTATGGTAATAAGGCGCCTACCTGTAGAACAAGGTAATATTTTTCAAGTTTCAAGTTTTTGTAATGAGGCGCCCACCTGTGGAACAATGGAATTGTTTTTCAAGTTGTAAGTTTGGGTCCTCAAGCGCCCACCTGTAAAATAAGAGAATATTTTTCAAGTTGCAAGATTTGGTAATCAGGAGCCCACCTGGAGAATAAGGAAATATTTTTCAAGTTGCAAGTCTTGGTTATCAGGCGCCCATCAGTAGAACAAGGGAATATTTTTCAAGTTGCTAGTTTTGGTAATCAGGCGCCCACCTGTAGTATAATAGAATATTTTTCAAGTTTCAATTTGTAATGAGGGTTCCACCTGTAGAACAAGGGAATATTTTTCAAGTTGCAAGTATTGGTAATCAGGCGCCCACCTGTAGAACAAGGAAATATTTTTCAAGTTTCAAGTCTTGGTAATCAGGCGCCCACATGTAGAACAAGGGAATATTTTTTAAAACCCAAGTCTTGGTAATCAGGCGCCCACCTGGAGAATAAGAGAATATTTTTCATGTTGCAAGTTAATGTAATCAGGCTCCTACCTGTAGAACAATGGAATATTCTTCAAGCTGCAAGTTTTCGTAATCAGTCGCCCACCTGTAGAACAAGCAGGTATTTTTCAAGTTGCAGGTTTTGGTAATCAGGCGCCCACCTTTAGAACAAGGGAATATTTTTCAAGTAACAAGTTTTGGTAATTATGCGTCCACCTGTAGAACAAGGGAATATTTTTCAAAATTCATGTCTTGGTAATCAGGCGCCCACCTGAAGAACAAGGGAATATTTTTCAAGTTGCAAGTTTTGGTAATCAGGCGTCCACCTATAGAACTAGGGAATATCTTTCAAGTTGCAAGTTATGCTAACCAGGCACCCATCTGTAGAACAAGGAATATTTTTCAAGTTGCAAATTTTGGTAATCAACCGTCCACCTGTAGAACAAGAAAATATTTTTCAAGTTGCATGTTTTGGTAATTAGGCACCCACCGGTAGAAAAAGGGAATATCTTTCAAGTTGCTAGTTTTGGTAACTAGGCGCTCACCTGTAGAATAAGGGAATATTTTTCAAGTTTAATATAATGGTAATAAGGCGCCCACCTGTAGAACAAGGGAATATTTTCAAGTTTCAAGTTTTTGTAATCAGGCGCCCACCTGTGGAACAAGGGAATTTTTTTTTTAAGTTTTAAGTTTGGGTCATCATGCATCCACCTATAGAATAAGGGAATATTTTCATGTTGCAAGATTTGGTAATCAGGCTCCCACCTGGAGAACAAGGGAATACTTTTCAATTTGCAAGTCTTGGTAATCAGGCGCCCATCTATAGAACAAGGGAATATTTTTATAGTTGCTAGTTTTGGTAATCAGGCGCCCACCTGCAGAACAAGAGAATATTTTTCAAGTTGCATGTTTTGGTAATGAGGCTCCCACCTGTAGAACAAGGAAATACTTTTCAAGTTTCAAGTTTTTGTAATCAGGCGCCTACCTGGAGAACAAGGGAATATTTTTCAAGTTACATGTTTTGGTAACCAGCCGTCCACCTTTAGAACAAGGGAATATTTTTCAAGTTTCAAGTTTTGGTAATCAGGCTCCCACCTGGATAAAAGTGAATATTTTTCAAATTTCAAGTTTGGTAATCAGGCGCCACCAGGAGAACAAGGGAATATTTTTTTCAAATCGCAAGTTTTGGTGATCAGGTGCCCACCTGGAGAACAAGGGAACATTTTTCAAATTGAAAGAATATGTATTTAAGGCGCCCACCTTCAAAACAAGGTAATATGTTTAGCATCAATCATGGAAGAAGAGAAAATAAGAAGTTACAGGAAGAAATACGTGTCAACAAGGCATTTACAGGGAGATGTAAAAGCAACAAGGCAACAAGGATCAAAAGAAATTTTTAGAAAGTAGATAGGTTCTTTTGTAATCCATGGTTGATAGGCATAGCAAACTTAGCTTTTGGTCTTCCTTTCGGTGTAATAAGAAGGTCAGCAAGCAGTGGTGGCTGCAATCTCAGTGAAATCACAGCTTCGGTAGTCCATGCTACCAAACACTCTTGAACTACATTGACCTTTTTCCTCTTTAGCCGAGGATATGCAGGCAACCTCTGAAGCAGGGTGCGGTGAAGCTTTTCAAAACGCTTCTCATGGAGTGTCAGGTAGGGAAAAATCTATCATGGTCGCTCACTTATCTTTGCCTGAAAAGCCTTCATGTCTTCGAGCAAAGATGGGCAGCTGTGAGCATGTGATTTTTTCCTATCCTAGTTTTCTCATACAAATTCGTCAAATTAGGAGTTTTCTTTATCTATGTGATATTTTTACATTAATTACATAAATTGTGTGTTTGTTTGCATATTGAGTGCATTGTAATTCAGAAACAATATACTAAAAATATATGTGCATTTGCATTTAGGATTCAATTTGGCATTTTTGCATTAATTAAGAAAATTAGTCATTTTATAAAATAAAAAATTACAAAAATAGTTTAGTTTGCATTTTTAACTTTTGGATTTGATTTTGAATTAGTGTTTCTTTTAAATTTTGTTTTGTGCTTTCTGATATTTGTTTTATTAGTTTCTTAGGGTTAATTGAATTTTAGGAATTAATTTAGATGTATTTTTTTTAAAAATCAAAAGTAAAAGGAATTAAAAAGAGGTTGAAAAGAAAAGAGGGGAAAAGAAAATAAAATCAGGCCATTTTTGCAAAATTAACCTGTTTCCCAGCCCAACCCAATTCCTCTACCCGGTCCAGCCCCATCCCCTTTCAAAACGACACTATTTTTGCCTCTGTTGATCTGGACCGTTGATCTCAATAGTTCAAAAGGTCCGGAACTGGCTTGAAATTAATATAAATATGTCCTAAAACTACCCTACCCCCTAAAACCGCCTTACCCTCTCATCTCCTTCGTCTCTTCAGAGACCAACCCTAATCCCACCGTCCACCACCCTATACCTATCACCAGAAATCGCCTCACGACAACGGACGGCCACCAAATTACCTCAAAGATTCACCATATCACCTCCTCACCCTTCCCATTCCAAATCCATGGTATGTTTACTTCAAATATACCTCATGCTCGTCAAATATCTGAATCTGTGGCACCGTCTCTGCCGCCCACAGCGGCGCCATCACCAAACAACCAAAAAAATACACCTTGTGCCCCCCGTCACATCCCCATGCCATATCCACCCTTAGTTTCCTTCGAATCCTTGCCAAGCCTTTCGAATATCGAATCAAAGTTCTGGCCAAAACTCACCCCCCTTCAAAATGGCCTTAAAGTCACACTAAATGACCCCATCACCTCTCACGTGACAAGACCACAAGTGGTTTTCTTCCAACATCCCTCAATTGGCTCAAATATTAGATCGGAGCTCTGACCTAGAAACCCTAGTCGGTGCATGGAGGCTTCCCTCGAAGCTGAGGTCCAAGCCGTTTAAGCTAAGTCCTCTTCTTGATTAATTTCATGGTTTAAGCTTTAATTTAATCAAAACATCTTGGTAGTTCCTTGTTTTTGTTCGTCAGTTGTGATTCCGCCTATATGTGGAATTAATTTGGGTTAAAAATAGCATATGATTATCAAGTTTGGGGAATTGGTTTGTTCGATCAATGCATTGATTTCTTTCCTCTGACTCACATTGGTAGTTTCTTAGGTTCGACTGATTTTCTTTTATATAAGCTTGATTAAATGCCTTTCATGATTAAATCGATTTTGTTTTTAGTTAAATCTAGTGTTTTGTTCTTGCTCTTTAATTTTCACCTTTTACTAATTATTTTAGTAAAATTTGGCTTCTTCTGTTAATGGAAACTCCATTTGATTCATATATTTGTGTATTAGATTTTGATTCATGATTTTGTTGGTTGTTGATCATACGACATGATACTTATTATTTGATTGCTAATTCATTGTTTTTAACCTTGGGATACTAGAGCTTCACTAAATGTAAAGTCTAGTAAAGATTCATTAGGTTGATTGGTTTAATTCATAGGATCTCTATTAGTTGTTTGGATATAGCTGAAAATTTAACCAAGCTTAAGAGGACTAGGGGTAGTTTGATATAGGTTAGTGATTTAAGAAATAGTCTGAGGGTAAGTTAGGCATTTCAAAGAAAAGAAATTTACAAATAACTGATTTGGAAACTCGTGGAACATTTTGGATGGGGTTCCAATCAGAATATTAGGACCTTAGTGTTAAAACTTGAGAAACAAGTCACAACCTTAGGAACCAACGAGTTAAAAACTAAATGCTACTCTATGTGTGAACCTATATGAACTAGCATTCTTGCCTTTCAAAAAGGGGAGGAAAAAAAAGATTAAGATAGGGAGACAGCTAAAAAATTCAAAATGTCCAGGCGACTAAAAGTCTAAAATACATTGTTCCATTGATTTTCCTTTTGATTTCTAAATTTTCAATTTGCTAAAGCACAATTTGGTTCTTTGAATTCTTGTGAGGGGTTTAAATCTGGTCTTCAAAAGCTTGGATTGCTAGTTTCATATCAATTTTCTTTGGTTCGAGTTGTTCTACTGGTGTTGTTTTGGCTGTGGTTTTCTACTAATACCACACTCCTCTGTTTCCTTCTTTTACTTCCAGGTACACATCCTGTAGCTATCGAGTTTTGGACATGAAATGAAGTGCTCTGTTTTTTTTCTTCTCTATTGGATTTCATCACTATGTCAAAACTAGCTTTCAGGATTTTATTGAATTTGTATTTGTAAAATAAACTGGATTGTTTGGACTGTACTGCTCTATTATGGACTGTTGAATTCATGAGTTTCTTCCTTCACATTCTCGCTGTTAAACTCTGCTTAGAATTTTGAAAAACAATAGTTTAGTATAGAAGTACTTAGTTTGACATAGTTTTGTTTCAGCATAATGATGATATGTGGGCATTGATGGACCTCTTTCCAATTTGTTTTAAAACTGATGAATTCGCAGTATCGAGCAAATACTTATGGGTTGAGTGTATGAGTTCCTATGTAGAAATGTCTAGCCTTAAGTTTTTTTTTTATTTTGTCGTTCTTCATAGCTTCATTTTCATTTCAATACAATTTCATAGATAAATAAGGTCAGGCTTGATTGTATTTTATTATGCCCCTATTGTTGCCTAGGTTGGCTGGATCTGTGAAGATTGGGCGTAACATTTGCCCAGTTGCAATAGTACATAGGCCAACACCTTAAGCCGAGTAATTAATTTTACCCAATTAAGTCTATGGGATTTGATCTTGAGTCCCATGACCTGCTGGATGTCAATCAGAGCCTGCCCTAAGGCTCAGGCTTTAGATAGCTTCCAAATAACTTTAAATACAAAAATTAGACAATCTCAAGGGCTGGCTTTTGAGGCCCAACATGCAGAAAGCCTCATCTTGCTTGTTGAAGCTATTGGATTTAAGGATTTTAAAATTGAATTATAATTTGGGCCTTCCAAGCTAAGTAGCATATTTGAATTAAGAGATTTTCCATTTGTTTAAATGTAGACTAGAGTTCGAAGCCCGAAATTCTTTGATTACTTTTAATAATAGGCATTAACAATGTTAATTAATTTAGGCACTTGTTTTAGATACAATATTTAATAGAAGATCGTAGTTCTTGTAGGTTGACTTTCAAAAAGTAAAAATAAGGTGCGCCGCACCGAATAACACCACAAATGGCGTAACCCTTATATGAATTTCTTATGACTTTAAAAAAGGTTAATATTTGGAAAGTATCCTTTAGGATCGTCTTAAAATATTATCGTGGTTGCGTATACGTTCGGGTAACGCAATTATGGTTCTAAAAATAATATTGGAGTATGCGTTTGTGAAACTTTAGCCCAAACTTTTCTTAATAATAATTAAACGTTATTAATTGTGGACACGTTCGCATGACATGATTTTGACGTGCCAAACAGGCAGGTATACGTACGCGTAACCCGCTCCAATATAATTTTCTAATTAAAAGTGGTAAAAGGCTCAAGCATATAGGTTCCAGAATTAGTAATAATCAATTTAGTCAAGCCAGGTAGGATCAAAGTGATCGTGCTAGAACCATGGAACCCGAGAGTTCCTAACACCTTCTCATGGTTAATAGAATTCGCAGACCATAATTAGAGTCAAATTTTTCCTCGATCCGAGATTTAAACTGGTGACTTGGTACACCATATATTATCCCAAGTGGAGATCTGATTTTTAATAAAAATAAATCCCGTTTTGATTGTCCTTTAATTAGAAAAACTCCTTTTCTTATATCCCTCTCTCGAGATTTAGTTCACACAACCTCGTCAGCGACTTCACTTTCTCTACCACTTGCCATGCAAAGAACTATAGCCAAGAAGGCTACAGCCTGGAGAGATACAGATGCTAATGAGTCTAGTTCATATGTCCCATCTAGGGAAGCATTGGAGCACAACACTATGAAAGTGCATCCTCAAGCTCAATCACAGCACGACAGCTTCAAGGGAGAATTCAAATATGAGATGAGCCTTCCACCTCAGTAAGCACTTCCGAGGGTTTGGAAGATGATAGTCAGGGTTCAGAGTCCTCATCTACTCATGCCCCTGATGCACCAGATACTATAATTTTTTATGATGATAATATTCCGAATGATGGTCGAGGGGTGATACAAAAGTTTTCAGGCTTGAGAGGTCAAAGAAGAAAGAGGTTTAAGAAGATAGGTTTTTGATCTTGAATGTATTCAACAAATTAAGAGAGTGGTAGCTTGAGAGATTGCTCTCTCTATAGCCTCCGTTTCTATTCAAAGATTTGGATAGGTACAACCCAAATGTGTCAATACAATTACGGGAGAGAGAATGTTGAACATGGTTCACCCAAAGTGTGGTAGATTCGCCCTTTATTTGGGAACTTTACTCCAATGTGGCACATGTAAAGAAGGGGACCAAGGTGATGAAGGTGAGAAACATGAAAGTGAAGTTCGATCAAAGCACCTTAAACACATATTTGGGGCTTGAAGATGTGGAATCGGCATAATATTTGGAGAATTAGCACGGAGTGTTACAGCTCGCCCATGGCTAGCTGAGATTTTGGCAACTCGAAGACAACTACTACTAGGGATCACAGTACGGGTTCGTATTCAGTGGAACAACCTCAACTTTGAAGCAACAGGATGGCAGATCTCTGTGTGTAGCTGACTATACCCGTGCCAGAATGAAAACAATCTCCCGATATTGAAGTTAGTTCTAGTGGCTTCCATCGTGGCCGAGTACCCAATCACTGTGGGTGCCATCATGTTAGCCGACATGTCTCTAGTTGTAGGCAGGGTGACAGCTTCTCTCCGTATCCAAACACTATCACAGTGTATGTTACGGATGCGGGGGTGGAGTGAAAGTGTTTTGACACAAGAGTTCAGGCGAAGAATTCCTTCACTTGGTATTCTCTGAAAGTCTCAAAAAACCCAAATAACAAGGGTTAGCCAACTACTACCGTAGGCCAGTCCGATGAGCCTTCGATGGTAGTTGCATATTCTGTTCACATGCCTTCCACTGTAACATGGCCTTCCACTAGTACAACTACCATGCCTCCACCTCTTTCTCCGGGGTTGTAAGCATCAGTTCCCTCTACTTCTACCTTGAAGCCAGTGCATATGCCTACTCATCCACTTTCTGTGATGCGAGTCTCCCAGACACTAGAGAGCCTCAATAACTGGATGCAGTCAGCTCTTCTAGAGATGTCTGACCTATACAATGTTGTTCCAGCATAAACATATAGCCCGGCACCCCAGATTCCTCTAAGAATGGAGGACGCCTTGAAGAAGATTTTGAAGAACCAAAAGACCATCATGGACACTTTGGTTGCACATGGGGGACTAATTGAGGAGCTTGGGAAGCAGGGAAAAAAATGATGAAATCCCAAGTGTCCAAGAAATCAGTTGAAAGGTTCAGACAATAGCTGACTAACATAGTAGCCACTGGAGACCTTCTGTTTGATTTGCTAATGGAGACAGCTCTAGCAGCACCACAACCCAGAAGCACCATAAGCACAAGTGACACCATCTGGCTGGTCCAAGGAGCCAGATCTGGCAGTAGACGCCAGTAAGGCAGTGCCAAAGATGTTCTCCAACCCAGCTACTCCCCAAGCAAAAGGATGATGAGATCTAGTTGGAAAAGCCTGAGGGTGACAATGCTGCTATGGACATAGAGTGTCCAAGGCCACATAGGGATTCCTAATTTGTCTTTCGCTTCCTTGCTCTTATTTTGTTAAGCATTGGGGACAATTCTTCTTAGTCGGGGGTGGAGTTTATTTTAATTGATATTTGCATTGGCATGTAATAACTGATAACACTTTCTTTTTGTTTTTCTTTTCCTTATGTACATATTCTTCTCCCTCTCTATTGATGTATATATTTTATTTCTTTCTTTCTCATTTTGTATATTCATTTATGCTTTAAATTGCTAACATTATCGCTTCTTTATTATCTTTTCTTAGTATTCAATGTTTAGTCTAATAGATTTTTCCTAAACTAGTAGTTTCTTTTAATGTATAAGTGAACAATAAGCTTTATTTTTCTTAATTTAACGGTTCTTTGCAAAGGTAGTTTTGGCGTGAATTAGGTGACTCTTCCCAAGGGTGGATGGCATGACAACCTTTTCCAAATATTGAGTGCTTTTTTGATGTTTCGGGTAGAATGGTAGTAATAATGAATAAAACGGCCTAATTGAGTCAGGCTTGAAGATTCAAGCATGTTTTACTTGGTACCAACACACTTAACTACGTGCTTACGATTAAAAACAAGTTCTTGAAAAGAAATAGCTCTAGTAAATGACCTTCTGACTCTTGTGTTGACATAAGCAATGATCGAGTGGTTTAGTCAAACTTTTATTGATTTTCAATCTTGAATATGGTCGTTTTGGCCCCTCGACTCTATCTGCTTTAACAATCCATCTATGTGATTAGTGAGATTTTTTGTTGCAAGTACAAGTACGTGTGCAAATGGTCTAGAACTTGCCCCGAATGTGTTTCTAGATGAAATTTTATGTTTTGTTTGCTTGAGAAGTGATTGTAGGCTTACCTTGACCCGTTTAAAAAATTTCCATGTTCCACCAATGTTGTTGTCCCTAGTCAACCCATTTGAGCCTAAAAGCTTTCTCATTTGAAAACCACGTTACAAGTTGTTACCCATTTTCTAGTGACCCTCTCTTGACACCCGAGCTTTCCTTAACACTCTTGAGAAACAATTGGATAAAACATATAAGTTTGGGGGAGAGACGAGGAGTTTGAAAAAGGTATCAAGCCATAAAACAGAAAAAGCAAAGGCAAAGTAAAAGAAAGAAAGAACAAAAAGAAAAGTGCAAAAAAAGTGAATAAGTTGAACAGTTTAAGGGATTTAGAGAAAGGTGACGATGCAATAAATAAGGAGAAAATGAATATCATGACCGAGAAAGAGTGGTATTAAGTCTCTCCAATTCCTCTAAGGAAAAAGAAAATGCCTTCAAAAGTTCAGCAAAAAATGAATCAAAAAAAAAAAATGGAGTGCTTAAGGAAAGATGAAACCGTTCTGTTTCAACGTATCCAACCTTACTCTAAAAGCCTTCATTACATTCCAAAAAGTCCCTACGTTATTTCAAGATGAGTGAACTTACATCAGTGGTGATCTATAGGAGGGGCAAGCATATGGTAATTAGAGCTCTACTTGTGATATTCTATCGAGAGAGATGAGCGAACTTTTCAAAAATCTTTGAATTGAGTGCTACATTCTTATGTGAGATATGCTAACGCAGAGTATAAGGGGAGGGTTTTTGGATCCACAATGACCTACATGAAAGACCGAGTTCCCTTGATGAAAAAATTAAACTCTTGATGCTCAAGTGTCACAATAGAACCATTTGTGCTTAAAACATCAAATCATTGTCTGTTGATAATTCATAAGTATTGTGGGTAATTGTTGGTCTCAATTTATGTGTGATTCATACACCTTAAATTAGCTGGCATAGCTCTTAATTTGTAGAAGTGTGAATTACCTTATTTTCTTGAGGACAAACAAAAGAGTAAAGTTGGGGGAGTTGATAAGTAGAGATTTTGACTACTTATTAGCGCCTTTTTGCTTTTATTTTAGTCCAAAAGTGTTTAACCACATTCCTGAAAACGGATAAAATATGATTAATTGTAGGAGTATCTTAAAATGAGCCCATAATATGAAATTCAACTCAAAAAGGAGTGATATGAAAACAAGGACAAATCAGGCACAAACGCTCAAGTACAGACCACAGATTTCCATCTACAGCGGCATATTGTGAACAAAGTTCATCAGAGACCAAGGGAAAAGTGTGGTCCTTACATGAATGTGCATCCATAGAAGCTAACCAAGGGCGGACCTCACAATTAATGTGCAGCCATAAAATCTAGCCACGCGGCCACACTCAACAAAATGCAATCCACAAAAGAGCCCTAAGCGACCGTACTAGAAATTTATGGACCGCATAAGAGCCCTAGGCCTTTTTAAATCACTAAAAACACTCAAAACCAATCTTTTCGGGTTCCATTTCTGTAGAACTACAATCCTTAGCATAATTTTAGATGTAAAAACAAAAACCTTTTATTGAAGTGCAATATAGATACTTCACGTGCTCAATCCAAATATTTACGACTAATTCCTAACTCAACTTCCTATGGATTCGATCATGACTCCTTGTTGTATTTTATTATGCAAACAACCATGTCATACCACGTTTGAGGCGTGCATTTGGATGTGATCAAAATGAAATTTATTATATGTTATTGAATGTTGGAAATTAAAGTTTACTTGTTAAGCTCATGATTTAGTGATTTCAAAAAAAAATATTGGGCTTTGACAGTTATACTTGGAAAACACGTCTTATTTTTTATAATTATGAACGAGGTGAACTTGATATCTTTTTAGCTATTTCTTTTACTGTCTTCAATATTTTATGAATCGTTATTTGATTATTGGTGTTGCACATTGACATTCTTTTGAGCTTGTCATTACTTCCAGCCCGATGTTAGGTTTGTTACTTATTGAGTACATTGGGTTTGTTATACTCACACTATACTCTGAACTTTATGCATAGATCCATGTACTTCAGGGCGTGGTGGTTGTTAGATGTTCGCACCAGTTTTAGCTTGTAGAGACTACGAGGTAGTTGTTATGTAATTTTCAGACTTGAAGTTCTCTTTTGGGTTATTTTATTATCAATGTTTTGTCATTCAAATTGTTTGGTATTGAGTATTGACTCTCTATTTTAGACGCTCAGTGGTGCTCGTGTACTCGTTGACACCTATTCATTGGGATGGTTGTAGTTGTATTATTGTTGTGTTTCTCAAATATTTCGTGATATTTCCATTGTTGAGATTACTAAGCTTATGGTAATTTAGTTATTGTTATCGTAAAATGATTGACTTTCATAGCAAACAGTGCTAGGATTCATCGTGGATGTGGTAGTTGTTTATGTCATGACAAGCTACTATTAGAGCACTAGTTTCTTAGGTCTCACGAGTCTTGAGCAATATTAGTAGAGGCTTGAGGATCGCTACGGATACGTCTATACTTATCTTTGAGATGCTATTGAACTATTAGGAAACTTAACTTCCTTGCATTCGTGTTCTCAATATTTTTTAATTCCAAATCTTAACATTTACTCTTCAACTCTCTCACGGATGTTGAGGACACATTCAGTTGATCAGGAGCCGAAGCCCTAGACTATAGCCACTACTAGGGGTAGAGGTCAGGGCTGAGATAGAGGCAGAGATTAGCCTAGAGCACATGCAGTGATACCTCATATTCTGCCTCAAATAGAGAAGGGGGAGGAGATCCATGTTCCGACCGAGCCAATCAGATAAGGCCAGGTCCTAGAGCGGTTTATTGCTACCCTAGTACTTCAGAATTCCCTAGTCCGCTTGGTTGGCCTTATGGAGAGTGTGTCCCAGACCAGTATATTTATAGTTATACCAATTATTTCTTAGGCTAGGAGAGAAGCTCAAACTCCTCATACTCACACTCTAGAGCAGATGGATCACATGAATCAAACCCCAAAAATTCTACCAGTTGCGGCAATTCAGCATGTTGCTGTTACACAACCCGAAGAGAAAGACACGATGTCAACCAAGGGGCTGAAGTGATTGGACAAGTTTACGAAGTTGTTTCTCACTCACTTTAGTGGTACACCTTCTAATAAATCCCAGGAGTTCTTGAAAAATTTCCATGAAGTATTATGCAACATGGATATAGTGTTGTCCAACAGAGATACCTTTACGGTGTTTCAGATGCATGGATTTACCAAGAGATGGTGGGAATGAGTATGTTTAGGGCAGACCGCTAGGCTTACCTCCTCTCACTTAGGCCAAGTTCTCACAGTTGTTCTTAGAGAAGTTCCTTTCACGCTGAAAGAGGACTTCTTTAGTTAGTTTCAGTGCCATCAGTAGGGAATCATAATTATCACTCACTAAGAGACCAAATTTGAGGATTTATCATGTCGTAGATCTATTCGGATCCCTATTAAGATGGAGACGGTGCAAAGGTTTTTAGATGGTTTTGTTTATGGCATCAGGTTATAGATGACAAGAGGAACTGAGGGTGATATTTCTTTTAGTCGATTGTGAATATCATCGGGAAGATTGAGGGCATCAGAAGTCAGAGTAGAGACTCCCTTTGATGAGAGGCCTCGTCATTATAGAAGATTCAGTGGTGCCTCATATGGAGGCCGAGGTCATCCGTGAGGGGCGAGTCTAGCAGGCCATTTTATCATATGCCACCTCCAAATGGAGAATCTTCATAATAGTCATCGTTAAATACACTCATAGATTAGAGTTCGTATCATACTCATTAGTTTAGGGTTCCTTTGTATAGGGCCCTTCCAGTTGTTATTATAACCCACTAGGTCACATTCAGGCTCGGAAATCATTCCCATTTCGAGGTTGTTATAAGTGTGTGGACTTAGGACATGTGAGGAGTTATTACCTTCATTAGTTCAAAAGTCATGTACAGTCGGGAGGTCAAACTATGACTCTCGCACCTGTTGTTGCACCACTCGTTCAGCCAGCCACGATGGAGGTTATACAAGATGAGATTACCTAAAAAGTGGAGTTTTGTGAGGTGGTGGACATGCCCGTTGCTATGCAATTTCATCCAAGCCAGAGGCAGTTGATTCTTACACCGTGATAACATGTATTGTTTCTATGTGGCATAGAAATGGTTCAATATTATTTAACCCTAGTTCCACTTATTCATATGTGTTATCATTATTTGCTTGTAATTTGGTTATGCCCTGTGATTCATTAGATATACATGATCATGTATCTACACCAGAAATTATGGTGGACCATATATGTTGGCCTTGTCTGGTGACCATTGGAGGTATTAGTCTAGATCGGATCTATTATTTCTCAGATGGTGAATTTTGATATGAAATTTGGCATGGATTGGTTGTCACCATATCACTCTACTCTTGATTTTCATGTTAAGACCATAAAGTTCACGACGTTGAGGCTAGGATGCAATGTAGAGGTTCCTTGGGTCATGCTCCTAGTAAAGTGGTTTCTTTTCTGAAGTCTCAATGGATGGTTTAGAAATGGTGTTTTGTGTATTTTGCCTATGTGAGAAACATTAGTGCTAATACTCCTACCATTGAGTCAGCTCTGACAGTAAGGGAGTTCCCAGATATGTTTTTGGTAGATCTACCAGACATGCCACCTGACATAGATATTGAATTTTTTATTGATTTGGTGTAGAGCACCCAACCCATATATATTCCAACATATCGCATGGCTACAAGAGGAGTTGAAGGAATTAAAGGAGCAATTATAGGAATTGCTTGATAAGGATTTCATTAGGCCTAGTCTATAACATTGGGATGCATCATTTCGATTTATATAGTAGAAAGATGGTTCTATGAAGATATGCATTGATTACAGGTAGTTGAACAATGTTAATATAAAGAACAAGTACTAGTGCCGCGTAATTGATGACTTATTTGATCAGGTTAGGGTGCTAGGGTATTATCGAAGATAGGTTTGAGATTGCAGTACTATCAGTTGAAGATCCACGCTTCAGATATTCCGAAGACGGCTTTCAGGACCCTATATGATCACTATGACTTTTTGGGACCAATGCTTCAGCAGCTTTTATGCACTTAATGAATAGTGTATTTTAGCGCTACCTTGATTCCTTTGCCATAGTTTTTATTGATGGTATTTGTGTATTCTTGTAGCTGAGAGGATCATGAGCAGTATTTATGGATCGTACTCTATACTTTAGAGATAATAAGATATATGCGAAATTCTCCAAGTGCAATTTTTGGTTATACTCGGTGGCATTCTTCGATCATGTAATATCCAGTAACGGGATTAAGTTTGATCTTAAGAGGATTGAGGTAGTTCAGAGTTGGCCCAGACTATGTACTTCTAATGAGATCAAGAGTTTTCTTGGGTTGGTTGGGTATTCCATCATATTGTGGAGGGATTTTCATCTATGACAACACCATTAACTTTATTTTATCATATGCCTACCCCATTCAGGTGTCTGATGAGTGTGAGGAGAGCTTTTAGAAGCTCAAGACTGCCTTGACTAAATCCTTAGTTCTGGTTTTGCCTTCAGGATCGGGTTCATACACTATCTATTATGATTCTTAATAGATTATCATTTGGTGCGTGTTGATGTAGTACGGGAGAGTGATTGCTTATGCTTCACGTTAGTTGAAGACTTAACTAGAAAAAATACATAGTGCACGATGTGTAGTTGGCAGCATTGTGCACATGGATAGGATCTGGTGGCGCTATCTTTATGGCATGTCTTGTGAGGAGTTCAAGGATCACAGGAGTCTCTAGCACTATTTAGGATAAAGGATCTGAACGTTAGAAACTTAAAATTGTTTAAGCTACTAAAGGACTATGATACTAGTATTATTTATCAACTCGGGAAGGCAATGTGGTGGCCGATACTTTTACTAGGAGCTTTTATTCAAGATAGGGAGTGACATTAGCTTTGTATGTTCATACTCAGGCCAACATGTGCGTGAGGTTGGATATTTCGGAGCCAACAGGGTTCTTACTTGTTTTGTATCACTGTCATCTTTATTTAGAGCACATCAAGGCACTTCCGTATGTTGATCCTCACTTTCTTTTCCTAATGGACACGGTGTATCACGATGATTCCAAGTTACTATTGGAGATGATTGGGGTATTAAGGCTTCAGGGCCGGATTTGTGTCCCAAATGTGAATAGGTTGTGTGAGTTGATACATGAGGAGGCCCATAGTTTGCGGTAATCAATTCATCCGGATGCTGCAATGATGTACCAGAACTTGAAGCAACAGTATTACTGGTAGAGGATGAAGAAGGACATTGTTGAGTATTTTGCTTATTTGAACTGTCAATAGGTGATGTACGAGCATCAAAGAGTAGGTGCTTTGCTTCATAACTTAGATATTCGATTGTGGACATGGGAGCTTATCACCATGGATTTTCTAGTTTGGCTTCCATTCACCTCAAGGAGATTTGATGAAGTATGGGTTATTATAGACGAACTGACCAAGTCTGAATACGTTATTTGAGAGGCAATGTCATTCTCCAGTTTGTTAGTTTGAGCCTGGGAACTGATTTGGTCCATGATGCTTTGGAGAGAGTAAAGCTGATTTAGAAATAGCTTCACTAAACGCAATCCAGGCATAAGAGTTATGTGGATAGAAAGGCTCGTAATGTGGCATATATTATGGGTTAGAAGATTCTACTTAGAGTTTCACCCATGAATGGTGTGATGAGGTTCGGGAAGAACGGCCAGTTAAGCTCTAGCTATATTGGTCCTTCTGAGGTTCTTGAGAGAGTTGGATAGGTGGCCTAAAGTTTTTCCTTTACACCTAGCTTATCAGGAGTTAACCGAGTATTTCATGTTTCAAAGCTCCTAAAAGTATTATGCGGATTTGTCACATGTATTAGACATTAGCATGGATTAGTTAGATGGGGATATGACATATGATGAGGAGTCGATGGCCATTTTGATACTGTAGGTTTGAAAGTTAAGGTCGAAGAGTATAGCATCGGTAAAGGATCATCAGAATAGTCAGCCCGTTGATCAAGCTACTTGGGAGGTTGAGTGGGAGATACGAAGCAGATATCCTCACCTTTTTGGGACCCCGGGTATGAATCTAGACCTGCTCGAGGGTGAACATTTATTTAAGAAGCAGGGAATGTAATGACCTGACTGGTCGTTTAATTTATTTTAGCTAAGTTTCCCCAGTTTGATGTCTTACACATGTGCATTTGTGATTACGTGACATGAGCTCTCGGTTGGTTTAGGTTTGGGAAAGTTTTGGATTGAATAGGGATACTTAGTTTCAAGGTTGGATGCTTAAGTTTTAAAAATTGATTGTAGTTTTAGATTTGGGTAGATGATCCCAGAATGGTATTTTGATGGTTCTAATAGGTTCGTTTGGTGATTTTTTTACTTAGGCGTATGCCTGGATTTGGATTGGGAGGTTCGTAGGTTTATTTTGTTTTTTTTTCAAAAAACATAGTGTGAAAGGTTTGAAGGTTGATAGGTTTGACAAAGAGTTGACTTTGTTGATATTAGGTTAAGGTTTTTGTTATGGGAGTCAATATAGGTCCATTGTGGCATTTGGAACTTGTATGAAAATTTTGAGGTCATTTTGAGTTGATTTGATATGGTTCAATATGAATTTTTATTATTGAAACCTCATTAGCTTATTAGGCATGAATGAGGCGTGATTTGTATTTTTGATGTTTTATTGTGTGATTTGAGGCCTGAAGTAGGCACGTGCTATGATTTAAGATTGGTCAGTGTGGTTAGACGTTGTCCTAGAGGCCCCAGGTGTGTTTCTCGTTGATTTCCGATCATTTTTTATTGTGTTGGCAATGCTGAAGCTTTGCTGTGTTTGATGGTGAGGGGTACTTGTGCCAGTCACTCTGAGTGTTCGGAGAGTAAGTGTACTTGATGATTCCATTGTGACATTAATAACTTAACATGTAGGCATAGAGATAAATTTTCCTCATGCTAGTTGGTAAATGAATTATCTTATATGTTGTTGGAAGTTTGAAAATTACAGTTTCCTTGTCCAACTCATGTTTTTGTGATTTCGGATAAAGATTGGGCATGGGCTATTACACATGAAAACTATGTCTTCCGTAATTGTGAACGAGCTAGACGTGACTTCTTTTAGTATTTCCTTTTATTGCCTTCATTTTATTATGAATGGTTATTGATAATTATTGTTGGACACTGACTTTCTTTTGAGTTTGTCACTGCTTTCAGCTCAAGGTTAAGTTTGTTATTTAATGAGTAAATCGGGTTGATTGTACTCATACTATATTCTACACTTTATACGCAGATCCAGGTACTTCGAGGCATGATGATTGTTTGAGGTGCGCATCAGTTTGTGGAGACTACTATGTTTCTAATATGCCGTTCGCATACCTTGAAGTTCTCTTTTGGTTTATTTTGTGGTTGATGTTCAATCATCCAGACAATTTTGTATTGAGTATGATTCTGTATTTTTTAAGTTCAGCGTGCTCATATACTCATTGACACCATATCAATGGGATGATTGTACTTGTTTTATTCTTTTTTTCATCAAATATTTAATGATACAACTGTTGTTGAGATTAAGCGTCTGTTAATTTAGTTAGTATTATCATGAAATTGTTGACTTGATTGGCAAGCAGTGTTGGCATCGTCACGACTCGGTGGGAGTTGGGCTTGTGACAATTACCTAAATTATACCCATAACCCCAATTTCTTGTCTTTGAAATCCTAAATTCGATAGTGCAAATTCATTAAAGAAATGGAAATTGAATGAAAGAAGTTAAAGTTACTATCATATGATGTTTGGAAAAAAAAATTCAAAAAACCCTACTATTGAGTCTAGGTCTCAAAATAGTATAAAATAAGCTAAGTCTTGATTTTCTCACATTTTATCGAGTTGCAGATATTGCAATCGAGGGCCCTTGTCTGCAATTGTGATGTCACAATTGTGATATCTGCAAATGCGCATAGTCGGTCATAATTGCGATCCGTCCCCTAGGCCACAAATATGAAAAATGCAGTAAAGCCATCACAAATTTAAAGCCCCCTTCGCAAAAGCGATCACAGCTTCACAATTGCCAATTGTGAAACGGCCGTCAAACTCCCTAATGTCGCAAATGCAACATAAATGCCACAAATATGATACCTCCAATTTGCAAATGCAACTCGTACTTTGCAAAAGAAAATGTCCCAGTCCCATTCCCAATCATCGCAAATGCGAAACTTTCAGGCCATGAACTATAGCAGTTGCCTTCACTTGCCATAACCATCTAAAACTAACCCCAGCCTCTCGGGTTCAATTCGAACATTCACAAAAGTGTAATAACATCGTAAAAACTCTCTCACAAGCTCAAATCATCGAAATAACATAAAAAGCAAGAATCGATCATTGAAATTCAAGATTTTTCGGTTCAAAACTTAATTTTTCAACCTTTTCGCATAATACGAAATGGTGTCGGGTCACCTGAGACGGGCCCCATCTAAACATGAATGCAAGTCTAAATTTACCATACGAATCTACCGGAATCGTCAAAATACTGATCTGAGGTCGCAACCAAAAACGTTAACCATAGTTAACTCTAGCAAACTCTAAAGTCAAAATCATATTATTTTTTTAAATTTCACATATAAACTTTCCCAAAATCGACACAGACAACACACGCAAGTTATAAATCATCAAATTAAGCTATGAAAAATCTCGTAACGCAAAAAAGCAAACTAGTACACAAAACAACATATCGTGTCGTTACAAGCTAACTAACGGCCATTGAGTACATCTTCTTTGATTCCAGTTAGGGATGGCAAACAGTGCGAAGTAGTGCGGCAGCGGGGCGAACCCGCATAAACTCAAGAAGGTTGCAACCAGCCTCGCCTCGCACCACATAGCATTTGCACCCGCATCACCCGTCCCACACTCACATGTGCGTCCACCCGCCCCGTATAATTAATTTTTTTTCAATCTCCTAGTTTTTCTTAATTAAAGTTCAGCTGGATTTCTAATTTCATTAACCAAATAATGAAAAGCTCTTTTCTTGCTATGTAAACAATTTGTTCATGTGAATTGAGGATTTAGAAATATAGAAAATGATAAAAATCTTAACGCTATTGCCAATGATTTTGGAATTTGGGAATAAATGTGGGAATAGTTGGCTTCAAACTTCTACAATTCCGATTCGCTGCTTGTATGTTGTGTGCTTTTAATTTCGAAACAAAAATGAAGTATAGTTTCATATAAACATAAATTCAGGATTTAGTTGTATGTTTGTTTTAGTGAAAATAATTAAAATAGTGATTTTTGTATAACAAACTTTCGTTAGATGATTTTTAAGTGACAAACGTTAACAATCTAATCATAAAATTAATTATCAGAACTACACTTTATATTATATAATGTAAAGTGTAGTTGCGATAATTTATATTCTAAAAAATATAAATTATATTCTCTTAAATGTCTAACTTTTTTTTTCCTTTTTTCAAAATATCTCACTGAATAAACATTCACTAAAAGGTGTATTTTAAAAAAAATATAAATGATTTTGTTTCCCTGAAGTATCAAATACTTAAACACGATGTGGTCTTGAAGATATGCCGCGTTGCATAAATCTGTACAATAGGCAAAATCTAAAAAACTAATACAAATCCGTGTAAACTAAAGGTGGCTAACGGGTCAACCGGTCCGCGCCGGGTTGGATTTTTTTCGACTCGTCCGGGTTCCGGTCCTGGCCGGGCTGGGTCGTAACAGTAACGGTTTTTAACGGGTTGGTTTGTTCCGGGTTTAAATTAAACCATACGGGTTACGGGTTGATAGGGGCCGGGCCGGGCCGGGTTTAGTATATTTTCAATTTTTTATGAAATTAAGTATAACTATTAAGTTCTAACTTAATTAATACTTTGTAATAATTGAATGAATACAAGTAAGATGGGAAAAAATTGCACTTATTGCAAGTGCTACTTTATTTCTCAATTTCAAATGTTTAAGTAAAAAATGAAATGTTTACCTTTGTTATAGTGAAGTAGTAATTTCAAATGTTTTGCATCGCCTTAGCAAGTTCATCACTTCATCTTCATCATAATCAATATCTCCAATCTCTGAAACAAACAGTCAAACATACTAAAAGTCTAAAACTTACAAATCATTGCTTCCCAAAATTATTGACCTCTATGGGATGGACAGCTCTCATATGTCTTGTAAGTGTTCCAGTGCCTCCTAAATTTCCTTCGGTCAAATGTTGAAAAGTTTCGTTACAGAATTTGCACTTAACACTATTAGTACCTTCTATTATTTCAAAAAAATTTCATACCGGACTTCTTCTTTTACGATTAGAAGTCGGGTCATTACTATTACTACAAGAAGCTACAGGACTAGCATCATTAAACATATTGTAAAAATAAAAATATAAGCTTAAATTAAATATGCTATTAAAATATTAAATAAGAGAAAGAGTTGGAGGGAGTGCACCGAATAACCGAATTCGACAATAAATTGAGCACTTGATCAAATATGAAATCTTGCAAGTTGAAGGGAAGAGAGATAGATTGATAATTTGAGAATTAAGAATTTAAGATTGAGATAAGAATTTTGAGTGAAGAAATGAAGAAGAGATGAGGGTATTTATAGATTTTAAGAAGGGTTAATATTGTAAATTAATAAATACAAAAAGATAATGAAAAAATGGCCATTTTTGTAAAATTAGTCGTTGCCAACGGAAATGTGGGCCCCATCATTTCAAAAATTAAAAAAAAAAGTTACCGTTGAACCGGGCCGGTCCAGTCCGGGCTGTACCGGTTCACGGTACTGTTCACGTTACCGGGCCGGTCCGGTCCGGTTCGGAGTAAAAAAAATTCTTAGCGAACCAACCCCCTACCCCCTTTGAACCCAGCCCAGCCCAGCCCCCACCTACAGGTCCGGTCCGGTCCCGGGTCAACCCGGCCCGGTTGACGGGCTTAGTGTAAACCCGTGGACCCGCAATCCGCTCTATTAATCTTTACAAAAAAATCTCTAACACGTCGCGCACCACATAGTTTTAAACTCGTGCTGCCTCGCATAGCCTTAAAACTGTTCCGCCTCGCATCGCACCACACCGTTTCATTCTAGAGATTAAAAGAGTTAATTGTGCTAGGACGAGAAGTAGCACTAGTTTAGATTTGGACCTGTTCTTTCAGATATTCTTGGGGGAGGTTTTATTGAATCTCAATTTGAACTTAGCCTGTAACACTTATCTTAGTATGTTTTGGACTTAGTTTCAATTAAAAGGCAAAATAGGGATAGTTAGAGGTTGAAAAGAAACTGAAAGTTAAGGTTTCTCTGCTGCAATACTAAATGAAAACGATTTGTATATGGTCAAAATCGATGAGTATATATGTTTAAGACAGAAATCAAGCTATAGGTCCGAGTTCGAGAGATTTGAAGTGGGTGTCGTATTTGGCTAAGGATTACCTATCTTGGGGAAGTAGATTGAGTGTCTAGCGTAGACCGCATCGAGGGCGTCATTGTCTCAAAGTCAATCAAGAAAGAGCGGAAATTTCACATAGACATGTGGACCTAGGCCTTAATTATAGGATAAGGATTGTAAAAAATAGTACAGATCCGCACTAGTCCGTTATACAAATGTACCAATAGAATTCTTTACCTTTAGAGTAAAGTACTATATTAGGATTTTTTCCTCCTATATAAAGAGGAACCCAATCATTTTGTAATGGCATCAAATCATTTATTGCAATAGAACATTCATATTCTTCTTGTTTAACGTGCTCTTCAACTATTCTTCAGATTTTTGCTTTTATTTGATTGTTTATATTTTATTACTCTTAGCTGACCTCGAGGTCCATGGTAAAGTCGAGCTCGAGGCCTCCCACTGTTCCAACAACGCTGCTTTGGTTCTTTATTTCTTCTTACTTAAGCTCAAAATTACTTGTATAATCACTGGTGTTAAGATATATCACATCTTTAAAACTACAAAATCTCTTCAATTGTTAAACTCATTTTTTGAGATAAATAGTTTTGCGCCCACCGTGGGGCCAAAGATAATAGTGATTATTTTACTGCTAGTTTTTTGATAACACGTGTTATTCTTCACACTTTTAATTGTCAAAGTTTATTTGATTTTAGGCTTAACCGTGTCTAGCAAATAAAAAGCACATGCTCACGACAGTGAAGGACTTGAAGAAAACAGCGGCATAGGGCTCGGTGTACCCCCCGTAAACCCAGGAGGAGTGCCAATCAAAGAGTCGGTTGCTATCAGCTCCCACAGGGCTTTGAACAGGGACACAGGCGCATACCCCGTAAGATACGCACATAGGGAAGCCTATCCCGGAGGCCAAGAAGCACGAGGACTAGAAGAAGGAGGAGTCAACCTCCAAGTGATATTCGAGATACTGCAACATCAGCAAATCACCATCGCTCAACTTCAAAGTCAGAACAGTACTCCTAACACCGCTGAACCAGTAAACATGAAGCACGAGCCAGTGCTAGAAAGTCCCGAAGAAAGCGGCTCAGGGACAGACCCCACTATCATGATAATGCTCGAGTAATTGACTAAAAGGATAGAATCAAGAGAAAAGAAGATAGAAGATAACGATAAAAGGGTGAAAACTTACAACTACCGAGTAGACCAGATACCGGGTGCACCCCCAATTTTGAAGGGCTTAGATTGCCAAAAATTCATACAAAATTTTTTCTCCTCAAGTGAAGCTCTGATGCCTATTCCCAAGAAATTCAGCATGAACCATATACCACAGTACAATGGAACAACTGAACGTAATAACAATATTTTTTTGGTAATTTAAAATTTTATTACCTGGGGAAAAAATGAGTACATTTGCAAAAAAAAACCCATCTCCATCCTATACAGTTGGACATGCAGCCCCAACTATATGCACTACATCAGTTAAGTAGTATCAATATTTCAATCTAAGGATAGAAATTTAAAGACTGTAGCTTTTCCTCTAAACTAGCTCTCATAGTACCCAACAATGAATGTCTTGGATTATCAATCTAACCATATCCTCAGCTTTCCTTTTTTGATTTCGAAAAATCCTCAATTCCTCTCCTTCTATATGTAATACACAGTGTCTGCAAAAATCATTATATATAGAACTACCGATGCTCTTCTTCCTATTGCAAATTTAATGGCCCGTCTTATTTCTTCATTTCATTTCCTGGCAGCTCGTCCTACTCTAGCCCATTTCACTAGCTTCTCCCATATTTTTATCTATTTAAAAAAATAAATGCTCATGATCCTCATCATTTTCCTCGCACAAGACCCATACTGCACTTTATATGCTCCCCCATCTCATGTGTCTGTCTTTAGTATATACTTTGATGTGTATGGCTATATAAACAATGAATAGCCATTTAGGATAGCTATCATTTTTGCATAGCACTCTCCTCTATGGGACCTTTGTGAACTCACCCCTTAGCTTATTATACACATCTCGAATGGAGTAGTTGTTCCCATTCATCACCTCTGCCACATTGATATTAGCTTCTGTCAAGTATTTCCCAGCTCCTAGAATCATTTGAGTCAGCCATGTCGCTTGTTTAGCTTTAACATTCCATACCACATCTTGTTTTATGCAATATGTGTGTATCCACTGAATCCATAATCGATCTTTTTTTTCTGCATAAGTTTCGAAGGTGCTTCAGAAATGTGTCTTTGTTCCAAATGTTTATTTTTGTCATGTTCCATCCTCCTACAGTCTTTGGCCAACAGAATTGTTTCAAAGCAACCAAAGCCTTCTTATTCCCATCTATCTCCCCTGTCCACAGAATCCTTTTGCATATACTTTCAATCTTTATCGGGATCTTTTTTGGAAAAGGAAATATCTGTGACCAGAAAGATTGAATAGCTATCATCACACTCTTTATCAATTGAAAACAACCTGCATATGATTAGAACCTTGCTGTCTAATGTTGCATTTTTGCTAGTATTTTATCTAGGATCGGTTGACATTGATTTACTGGTAATCTTTCAACATTAAATGGCACACCAAGATAGTGGAAATGTAGGGATCCCATGGAGAAACCAAAGCTGCTCAGAATCCGCTATTGAACTTGTATTGGTACTCCACCAAAGTATGTACAGCTCTTTTCTTAGTTGGCAATTAGCCCTGATGAGACAGAAAATTGCTGGAAGCAGTCATATAGCATCTGTGTAGATATAAAATCACCCCTAATAAACACATTACTACCTACACTTGTGGAAATAAAGGAAATTACTTGAATGATGATGAAATCAAGTCGGTACTATTAAAAACGTTTGGAGAAAGACTGCTAAAAGAAGCTATGATTTTGTATCATAACTTAGCTCCTAACTTTATTGATTCATTTGCTATGATGGCAAATGTCTTTGTAAAGGCACACACGGGGTCCATAAAGGTGGCAACAAGTAGATATATGTATTCAAAATAAAACAAAGGGACGACGAGATGCTAAAACGAATTCGTGTCCCGATTTCAGATTGAAAGGATAGAACTACCCGCATTCTCTGATGACTGTGCAGTGTAGGCATTTATGGAAGTACTGAATGAAAGAAGCTCGATAGCATCTCAATAACTAATGCAGAATTTGATCGAGTATCAGTCAAAAATTAGGGTCGAGCACGGCCTGTTGGGAGCCCCCTCGGGCTTAGTTCACCCGAACAAATTCGCATTAAAAACCACGAGGGACATAGACCAGGGATCAAGATTCAACAAGGAAATATATCGACCCCACATAGAATATAGAAGGAATAGGAACCTCATGAGTAAAAAGTTCTCTCGACCGATCAGTGGTCATTGAATAGTATTTTCAGTATTATTCATCCGGCATATCGCCGGAATCTGGTGGTGGAATAGTGCAGTTTTGGTGTCTCGTCAAGCTCCTTCTTGTTGCGAACACCTTCCATCTGTTTTCATTCCAAAAGATTATTATAAACTCAGCAGATCTTAATTTTATCAATGTTTCATTGTTCATTTGAATTGTATCAGTTCATTTCCGTTCACAGAGCAAGATCGATTCTAATTACCTCATCCAAATCAGTTAACCATTGTTTTCCAGATCTTAATTGAATAGATTCATTGTAGATATCCAGATTTGCTTTTTTGGATGTTTTGGACAATGAACGAATTCTTCTGCCCCCCTAGTTTCTGTCGGAACTTTGTGACATTGGCAGCTATGGCTGCGGAGATCTCTCCCCAGCCTTTGGCTGTGGGAGGGATTGATCAGAACATCGTATCAACAGATGCAAAACAAGGTTTGAAGCCATCGTTTGCTCAGTTATTCAACCAAAGCAGATTCAAACAAAACTTGAATTGTGCAAAGTTAACTTCGATCATAAAGTTCCTAAAATTCTATTCACAATGGAAGATGTGAATAACTTTACAAGAGAAGAAGGTTTGCATCAAGTGGTGGTTTTAAGATTTTCTTATGGCAGACCTGAATTATCGGAGGTACGAAGAATTTTTTCGTTGCATTTTGATGTCAAAGGTCACTGTATAATCGGGCATTTGGAATTTCGATACCTTTTGGTCAGATTTGATCTTTTTAATGACTATGTTCAATTCCTCTCAAAGTCGACAGGATATCTAAAATCCAAAGGCAATAAATTTTTTTAGAACGTTTCCATGGTCTTTCGGATTCAATCCGAAAGAGGAGACCTCGATGGCAGTTGTATGGATCTCTCTTCCATGATTGCCACCAAATTTATTTGCTAATAGATGAATTCTGTCAATTGCCTCAGCTGTGGGAAAACCTCTTGCTATCGACAAGGCGACACAGGAAAGGTCGAGACCTAGCGCGGCAAGAGTCAAAGTTATTGTGAATCTTTTAGATAAGCATCCTAAAAAGGTCACTTTGCAGTTTTTGGATTCTACTTTTGGAAAATCATTTGACTTTCATCAACAAATTGTCTACGGCAACCTTCCTAAGTATTGTGTTTTTTGCAAACATCAAGGTCACGATGACAAAGTTTGTAGAGTTAAAAAACAGAAAAATGGACCAGAGGAGGAAGCAGATGACAATCTGTCCAGATATGTCAGGGCAGACATGTCACTAGCATCAGGGATAATGTTGTCAAATTGCAAGGAGATGCAAGGGATTATTTAAATGGTAAAAAAGCTAGCCAAGTAGGTATTGCGCACAATAATGCAGTGTGGAAGGAGGGTGGTAATTGAATTTATGTACCAGTAGTAAAGTTTGCGCAACAGAATGCTGATCCAATGAAAAGACTCCCTGCAGTGATTGATAAAGAAAACATGGATCTGGTAATTCTGAAGGATGCTGAGACTTCTAATGCTTCAGTAGTGGCTCAGGCAGCAGATCCAGAGAGGGCAATGGATGAGGTAAGGGATTTGGACAGTCAACCTTTACCTACTGTCAGTGAAATACCTGCTGTAAATGTAGAAACTGCTAAGTCAGATCTAATCTATACAGAACATGTTTTATCTAGTGATCACACTGGAGAGTTGATTGATCCTACTGGACAATCAGATAAGATGTTATCATCAGTGAACTCTACTGTTGCATTGAATGTAATAGCAGAAAATGATAAAGGAACGAGACAACAATTGAGAGATGCATGTATGAATAACCTCCCTGCAGTGATTGATAAAGGAAACAGTGAACATTTGGTAAATCTGAAGGCTGCTGTGACTTCTAAATTCAACAATAATGTCTCAGGCAGCAGATCCAGAGAGGGCAATGGATGAGGTTATGAATTTGGGCAGTCAACCTTTTACTACTGTTAGTGAAATACCTGCTGCAAATGTAGAAACTGCTATGTCAGTTCTAACCCCTACAGAACATGTTATAACTACTGGTCACACTGGACAGTTGATTGACCATACTGGACAATCAGATAAGAAGTTACCAAAGCTGAACATTACTGTTGCATTGGGTGTAATAATAGAAGATGAAAAATGCATTAGCCAGCAAGTGAGAGAAGTTGCACTAAACACAGAGCACACAGATGTGTATTTGCAACCAAAAGAGAAGTTGTCAGCTTCTAATACAACTGTTGATTCAAACAAAATTGGATAACAACTTTCTGATAGAGTTGTATCTGAGAATGCAGTAAACCAACAAAAAACAAGGCCTCCAGATGAGGACACTGAGCAGAACTCAAGTTCACGGCAAAACAAGAATAACATTCAGCAGATAGCAGCAGAAGAGGAAGCAGTCTATGCAGATAGTTCACAGTTAAAGATGGAATCTCCAATTCCTTTGCAAAGTTTTGCAAGTCGAAGTTCAAATGGGAGAGTTGATAATATCCATTTAACAACTCCTTCAGTTAAAGACAGTGTAGGAACCTCATCTAAGCAGGATACAAACCACAAGACAGAGATGTTTCAACAAAGTAAAACAGTTGCGACTATCTCTAACAGTGATTTGGTTTCACATCCTCCAGATGATCTACAACTTACAAAGGATACTAGACAACAAAATGCAAGGAAAAGTGAATCTTGGAGGACCAACAGAAATGAAGATACCCAGAACAAAAATAAACAGATTGCAAACAAGTCTACAGCAATATTAGTAAGGTCCAATCAGTTGTTGCGCTTGAAAATCTGGATAAACATGATGGAAAAGTTGCTGGAGGAGTGATTCAAAAGGTGCAAAGTTATCCTCCCATCTATATATCAAGTATATACAGCGGGGAAGAAATTTTTCCAGTTCAAACAGGGGAGCAATCCACAATGGCAAAGCTGCAAGACAATTCAAATTTTGCTGCAGTAGATACAATTGCAGAGGCTGTAACTAATACTGCCTCAACACAAGCAAACTCTGCTATACAGTTTACTGATTATCGACAACACAAAGATAGACAATTCTCATTGATGGCCAACAAAGCAGAATCATCAAAATCAAAAAATATAAGTCACATTGCAGCAAACAATCCAGGAAACAATACAGCTTTACTGTCAATTTCAAATTCTTTTAAAGTACTTGCCAAGGACAAATCTCCTCCTATGAACAACATTATCAAAGAATACGGGGAACCCTCAATTTCAAGCAACAAAAAACATGAGGAGAGCTGGGATGCAGTAATTAGTAGTTTAAACTATAATGCCTCAATTTTTGCTCCAAGAAATAATGCTAAGGCAGAGTCTCGTCAAAGGGAAAGAAGTTGGGACGGCAGGGTGATCGAAGACGTCAACATAAGGAGGCCCCCAATGCGAAATGAAACAAAAACAGTTTGCTCAAACGTTACTTTTGAAATCAAAGAATAAAGTATGAATTTTGAAGAATTTTTGAAAAATCAAGTGGAAGAAGACATCATTTTATAAATCGAAACTTTCACAACAACAGAGAAAAAAGGGCACCTTTATGGTTTCGTCATCTATTTATTTTACCATCACATTAGTATTATTCTATGTAATATCATCACAGAGTATGTTATAAACTCGGTGATGATCAGTCAATTCTTAGTTCTTGCGAGTTCCTTCTTTTTACATGCTTTCTAGTCCAGGAGGCCTTTGCCTCAATAGGATAACTAAGGTAAGGTCTACGCCGGCTGTGTTATATGGGTAACATTGCCGGCGTAATCCGCCTTATTTTATTTCTCCTATTTGTTGTAATTTTCCTTTTCCTATTAATAAATAAAAAAAACCCTACGCGATTGCCTAGTGGACCAAAAAAAAGAATATATAAGGAATATTTAAAGGCGTAATGCACCTCAGAATGATTGAAGAACAAATCAAGGCCTAAGCTTCCGGGGATTCGTGAATAAAATCGGTTCTGACAGGCGCTCGTGACTATTGTAGGCTCCCAAATTATTAGAATACAACCTCAGCATCGATGCCTCAAGTATCATCTCAGCCATTAGCAAAATTAAAGATACTAGATGGCCCAAGCCTATACAGAAGGATCCTTTTCGGAGAAATCCCAACATAATGGGTTAGTACCATGGTATTCATGGGCATACGGCCGAGGATTGCAGATAGCTCAAAGAGGATGTAGCTCGACTATTCAACGAGGGACACTTTTGTGAATTTCTCTGCGACTGGGCCACAAACCATTTCTGAGAAGGAGATGCAAGTAGGAAGAATAAAGTCGAAGAACCTCAACATGTCATTCATATGATCATCAGTGGAGCCAATGTCCAGCAAGGACCTACATTTAAACATACAAAAATATCTATCACAAAGGAACAACGAACTCGTACCTATACATCTGAGGACGCCCTATCGTTCTGCAAAAATAAAGCAGAAGACATATCACAGCCTCACAACAACACCCTGGTAATCTCTATCCATTTGAATAAAATTCAGGTTAAATGTGTTTTAGTAGATCCAGGTAGCTCGGCAAACACAATCAGATCAAGGTTCGTAAAATAACTCAACCTACAAGATCAGATTGTACCTGCATCTCGGGTGCAGAATGGATTGAACATGGCAAGTGAAATCGCGAGGGGACAAATTATCATGCCAATAAACGTAGCCTGGACGATATAAGACACCAGGTTTCATGCCGTCGAAGGTGATATGAGGTATAACGTACTCCTCGAGAGGTCGTAGACACATAATATGAGGGCAGTTCCTTCGACTCTCCATCAGATCACAAAGTTCCCAATAAACGAAGCAGTGAAAATAAACCACAGAGAACAGCATGCTGCAAAAGAGATGTTCGCCATCGAGGAAGTGGTGTCGATACCAGAACCCTTGACCTCAGAAATATCGATCTCCAAAGTCAAGCCAGTGGCTAAGTAGTAATAATAGCTTTGCTCATCAATGGAAGCAGAACAACAGGTAACCGAAAGAAAAGAAAGGAATTCCCCAGATCCTCATATCCTCGTTGTTCCTAGAAGGACCAATTCTACCAAGCCCGTCGCTGAAAAGAAAGGTATACCTAAGAACGGGGTTAATCACCGCTCTCAAGAAAAAACTTATTTAGTTCCTTCTCGATGACATAGATGGCATTGCTTAGATTTGATAGGGATCCTGCTCAAGGAATAATCAGGTAAAATAATTTATATTGATGTTATGACTCGTTAATTCCGTGTGTGTAAAGGACCACTTTAATTCCTTTCCTGTAAATAGTCAACACTTTGGGGCAATATGACACGAAGCTCATTTCATAGAAGTGTTCCCTCCGAGTTGGAGCGACTGAGCTTCTCGGACCTCACAACATCAAATCAGGGCATCGAAATCACCCCCGACCAGGCCAAGATCCTCGGATATATCATGGTCTTGGATAGCTAGACCTTAGAATCATTGATAAAATAACTCACACGCTCCGCACAATGGAAGCTCTCAAAGGCTCGTGCTCAAGGTTATGGACCATACATTGCACTCTTTTTCACTTAGCTCGAATTTTAACCCAAATGGGTTTTATCGACAAAGTTTTTATGAGGCAACACTTATATGCTACCCGAGGAATGACAAATAAGTATTCAAGGCTTCTTGTCAATCAACCCCGAATACTCGAGGCATCACCCTCGGAAGTTACATTCTTGGGAAAAGTATTTCACGCCAAAAAGGACCTCGATAGGAAAACTTTGTAATGGGCAAAACAGTCAAGTAAGCTATGTCCATATAGAATAGTCGAGCCCTGGCAGCAAAACATGTACTCGTGTATTGACTTTTTGAACAGACATTCAAGTTATATAAAATACTTTGTGTCTCATACACCTACGGGAAACGGCTTAAAAAGCCAAGATATAGGAGCACCTCGAATACTCGGGGACCACCATCAAAATTCAAATTTATAATGACCTCAAAGAGGCACCCCTTACAATCCTATGGGAAATGGATTAAAAGCCAAGATATATGAGTACCTCGAATACTCGGGGACTACCATCAAAATTTGAATTTATAAAGACCTCAAAGAGGCACCCCTTCGAAATAAAGGCTAAGGCCACTATTCTCGGGGTTTCACTTCTCGAACAAGTTCGGAAAGTTATCCGGTAACAAGCTCAAGTGATACACCCAAAGGCTACGGCCAAATGAAAGACTACGGTCATATAAAGGCTACAGCCAAATAATGTATCTCAGAGCCGTCTGACTTCCGCTCTAAATTACAAGTCCTTCAAACATTTTGTAAAAGTTGGTTAAATATGGCTACCCTCAGCAAAAGCTAAATTCAAAGGGCTTGGATAAATTCAGCAGTCAAAAACTCCAAGGGCTTCGATAACATTGACCCTTTGAAATACCTCAAAAAATGCATGCTGAGGCATAATTAAATTTTACTAAGTCTTGTAAGCCAAATGAGGGAAAAATTATACAGCCATACTAAGAGGCCTAATTGGTCCAACTTAAAGAGCTTAAGGGCCGAGAGATAAGAGCCTAAGGGCCAACATTAAAAGAGCCTAAGTGCCGAGATATAAGATCATAAGGGACAGTCTTATAAGAGCCTAAGGTCCGATGTGTAAAAGCCCAAGGCCAACTTCTAAAAGCTTGAGAGACAAAAACCTATAGCTCGAGACTCCGATCCGAACTCAAGGATTCACAACATCATGAACTTACCTTGGATTGATTTGAAAACTTAGCTCGTAGATTATTATATATATCAATAAAAATTGAAGGGTTTACGGCACCTCGAACCCTAACCAATCTTCGGATTGGTCATTCAAACGAAGTCTTCCATAAATAAAGACAATGTTAAGTTCGTCTCAAACCAAATACAAGACAAATGTTTCCCTCATATTTCCAAAAGATGATTACAGGGAATATTTACACAAGGGAGGTCTACACGAAAGAAAATGGAGTAACCTAAAAACTACTTTGGGGCATATCCTCAGCAGTCGCATCATGAGGAGCTACATCTCAGGGAGTCTCATCCTCTGCAACTTCATTCCCGTCTCTGTAGACCTCAGAGGCACGCTGAATCATTCTATTCAAAAAGTAGAGTGACCGCCTCTTCCTTCAAAACCTTCTTTTCTTCAATATCAGTTGAAAGATTGAAGCCGTGAGCATGTATTTCCTCGATAATCACTCTCAGGGATTTTCACCAAGCATGGTCCAAGGCACTTTCTAACTTAGCCTCCACCTTAGAAGAAATATCCCTTTTTGGGGAAGTAGAAGCTTCTGTACCCGCTCGTCAAAAGGCCATAACGGCCGCAACATCAAATTTGGGTTTGGCCAGCTCAATAGCATATCGGGTTTTAAGATCCTAGATTTGAAGGCACCAGGCTAGGCTCTCCTCCTTCACACCACGTAGCTGGCACTCGAGCGAAGCATACTTCTCTTTTAAAGTGTACTTCTCAAAATCGAGATCATACATTCCTTGCCTCAACCTTTGGGCATCGGCTTCTTTTATCTTAAGCTCCTCCTAAAGCTACGTCTCCACTTCGGCTTTCTGACTGAACTGCGAAATTTACCGCTGTCAGCCACTAAAAAAATGACTTTGTGACCAACTCTAAGGAACTATCTTACCTTCTCAGCATAATTGGCTTGATCTTGGCACACCTACGCCAACTCGGCTTGAAGATTATGAATCTCTAATGCATTCTTTGCAAATAAGGCTTTAACGGCGTCTCTCTCCTCAAGTTTTCTTAAGCTAATCCTCGCACCGAGAAAGATTGTCTCAAGACTTGGAAAATTCCCTCTTTTGGAGCGCCATAGCCTTCATGAAAAACAAGGAATGTCATAACTTAAATAGTTAAAACAAAGGCACAATAAACAAAAGACTCGCTTAATCAAATAGTCTATGTACCTCATTCAAAAGAAAAATCAAGGTCGTCAAGACATTCGAGACATTCTTGAAAGATGTCATACTCTTCGTGGTTTACTCCCACTCCAAAGGGTATCTTGTTCGCAGCCTCCTAGATCAGACCCTTGGAGAATTCAGAGCCGGCGAGAGAATCATCCACGTTGATCATCCCGAGTGATCCACTCGAGATATTTTCTTTGATCTGAAGGGGCTCGGTGTCTGGATGTTTTTTGCCTCGCCCTCATAATTATCTCCTAAAGGAGGTGCCTTCTTTTCAAATAATGATCTGGGGACCCTTTTTGAACTCACTACGGAGATTTCTTCAGCCCTCGAGTGGGCCTCAACATCCGTCACTGGTTCGGTGGGCTTCAAAGTATCAGCATTCTTTCTTTTATGGTTTACCACAGACAATTATCTTCTTCTTATTCTGCGTGTTCCCAAAGTTTTTGGGCCATTTACAGGGATAAGACCGTTGTATCGGCCTTAGGCTTTTGAGCCATGCTATTCTTTGTCTTTGGGGGATTGTCAGATGTTTCTTTTCTTCTTTTTCTTTCTTTGGGAGGTTTTAAAGCTTCCAATTCACCAACTAGGGTCGGCCTTAATTCAATGGCATCTCCAAGACCTATGTAAAATCAAGTTTAGTGTCCCGTAACCGAAACACTGGAAAACAAACGAAGAACTCATCATGGTTTTTTGCCTCCCATCGACCAGAAACGCTCCGAGTAAGTAGACATGGAGGCTAGCTTTCGTACCAAACCCTCGAGGTCCGGGACCCTAAAAGAAACGAAGCAACAGCTACATCATCACAAAAATTTTAAGTCAAAGGAAAATACAAAGTCGAGAAAAGAAAAAAAGAAGTAGGGTATACTCACGATTCATGTTCCACTCCTCGGAGGTTTGGACTCGATCAAACCGGCTCACCACCCCCAGTATTTGTCCTCATCGATACTAGCAAATCAAGATTTTAAGGATCGGCATTGAAACTTTATCAACCTTCCCCCTCCCCATAAAGTCAGGGACTATACAATATAAGAAAATGATCGAGGGTGAAGGACATCCCCTCGATTAAGTTCGAAAAGAACCTGAGAAAGTAAAACATTCACCAGAAAGAAGGTTAGATCTTGTCGAGCATCATTTGGAACCGCTGGCAAAAGTCGAGAACAACCAGGTCAGTAGGAACCTAGGTCCAAATTGCAAAGCCCAATATAAACGGGTAAGTGTATACACTCAAGTACCACGCTTTATATGTGGTTATATCATCCTCAGAAGAACAGATTTAGAAGTTTTAGCCATCTCTAAAGTGAAAGATCAGAGCAGATGGAAAGTGTTGTTAGAAAAGAGAAAGGAGATTAAAAGTTGTAAACTGAAAATCCATAACCCCAATTGCTACGGGAATGCCGTTTAGTTGGCCTATGCCTGTTTGAACAGCCTCGGTTAATCCTGTCTTTCTTTGATAAGAATCAAAGGTTATGGGATTTATCTATTTATAAAGATAGTTTAAACGTGCTGAGGAAGCCAAATGGCCAACCGTCAGCCGCCTACGATTAATGATTTTGGGAATAGTACCTAAATCAACCCTTCGATCACTTTAGCCACTTATGTCATGATGGTGACATCAGGAGCTAGTCATCGAGAATCAATTTGTCAAAAATCTTTAAGAATGCTCTACAAGTTGAGTTCGAGTAGCCACCCACTCGACTGCTAAGCCCATGGTCTTTCCAAGTTTGAGCGAATTTTGATTCGGGGACTATCTATAAAGCCTTAAGGCTATCTTTATTTTGAGTCCGAGTAAACGCTCACTCGACTATTAAGCCCAAGTGCAACCTAAGTTCGAGCAAGTTCTTACTCGGGGACTATCTATAAAGCCTTAGGGCTATCTTTATTTCAAGTTCAAGCAAATTTTCACTCAATTACTAAGCCCAAGGGCTAACCGAATTCGAATAACTTCTCACTCGGGGAATATCTATAATGCCTAAGGGTTATTTCAATTTTGAGGCTCGGGAAAACACTCACCCGATTACTAATCCCAAAGGCTACCGAGTTAAAAAAAATCCTTACTCGAGGTCTATCAACAAAGCCTAAAAAGACTAGCTTTATTTTAAAAATGGTGATCGTGCTATCACTTAACTCGGGCTCATGAATCCTGGTGACTTGAGCTGTGATGACCCAAAGGGTCATCATCTATTTTAAATTCAATTGTGTGCTTTCGAGGCCTTGAAAACTTCATTTAGAGCTACCTCACATTACGAGTGCAATTCGGGCGTGTAGCCAGAAAGCTTAAATGTGATATTCTGTGAAAAATGCTAAGTCTTGATGTTAAAATGAACAAATTTGACTTTGGCTAATATTTTGGAAAAATGGACCTGGACCCGTGATTTGACGGTCCCGAAAGGTCTGGGAAAATATAGGACTTTGTTGTATGCCCGGAATCGAATTCAATGGTCCAAAGCCCTAGAAATAAATTTTTAAAAGGAATTATTTTTCTGAAATGTTTAAGAAAATTGGAAATGAAATCTAATAAGAAAGTGATGGTATCGGGCCTGTGTTTTGTTTCCGGCGCACGGTACATGCCTTATATATGACTTGAGTCATTTTGTGAAATTTGGTTAAAAACAAACTTTGTATGACGTGATCCTGAACTTAATTGGGAAATTGGATATTTAAAGGAATTTTGAAAAATTTCAGTGATCTTGAGGTTTAATTCGAAGTTCCTAATGTTATTTTTGTAATTTGATTACACGAAAATGTTCGAAGAGTATTTTTCAAGTTGTATGTATATTTGGGTTGAAGTTTTGAGAGATCGGGTGAGTTTCAGGTAGGTTCTGAGATGCCTTAAGCTTGGAAATTGTATGTTGCAGGTTCAAGAAGTTTTAGGCCTCTGATACCAACTTTTCACGACCTGGATTTCACACCTAGGCCATACCAGCCAGCACTTCAAGTTTCTCGTGTTTATTCAGGTGTCTGTGGTTCTCACGGGTAGTATTTTGATCAGCAGTTCTTCAGTGCACCACCAGCTCCTATCAATGCACCGCCATTTCAGAGTTTTTCAGCTGGTCATTCAGGTCGACAAGGCCAGTAGTCTCAACAGCCAAGGGCTTGTTACACTTGTGGCAATACAAGTTATGTTGCTAGGTTTTGCCCTCGAGCATCAAGTAGTTCTCGGCATCAGGGTTCTCGTGCTATGGTACATGCACCAGATGTTCCACACCTCGCCCAGCCAGCTAGATGTGGGGGTAGAGGTGCTAGAGGTGGAGGTAAAAGTCCTAGAGGTGGAGCTCAGGCCGCTAGAGGTGGAGGTCAGCCAGCAGCAGGCCGTCCTAGAGAGGTATATCAAAGCGGTAGGGCCTAGCCCTAATGTTATGCTCTTCAGTCCAAGCCCGAGACAGAGACTTCAAATTAAGTTATTATAGAAATGGTTCTGGTTTGTGATAGAGGTGCTTCAGTGTTGTTTGATCCGCGGTCTATGTATTCGTATGTGTCATCTTATTTTGCCCCGTACTTGGTCTTGTCTAGTGATGCATTAGTGTTCTTGTTTATGTGTGTACACTGGTGGGTGATTCTATTATGGTCGATTGACTCCATCATTCTTGTTTTATGGTGATTGGGGGTCTTTAGACTCGTATAGATTTGTTACATTTAGACATGGTTGACTTCGATATCACATTGGTGATGGACCGGTTATCCCTTTACCACACATCTTGGACTTTCATGAAAAGACTATGACCTTAGTGTTACCGTGTATGCCTTGTTTATTGTAGAGATGGAATCCTAGTCATTCGACCCATAGCGTTATCTCTTATGTGAAGGCTCGTCATATGGTCGAGAAGCGGTGTTTGGCCTATTTGGCATAAGTTCGTGATTCAAGTGTCGAGGTCCCTCCTATTGATTATGTGCCCGTTGTTCGTGAGTTACCTGATGTTTTTCCTTCAAACCTGCTGGTATGCTGTCCGACAGGGATATTGACTTTTGCATGGATGTGGATCCGGACACCTAGCCCATTTCTATACTACCATATCGTATGGCCCCGCTTGAGTTGAAAGAGTTAAAATAACAGTTGCAAGATTTTCTTGAGAAGGGTTTCATTAGCCCCAATGTATCGCCTTGGTGTGCGTCGGTGTTGTTTATTAAGAAAAGGGATGGTTTGATGAGAATGTGCATTGAGTAGCGGATGTTGAACAAGGTAAAAATCGAGAATAAATATTTGTTGCCGAGGATTGATGATTTGTTTGATCAGCTTCAGGGTGCTAAGGTATTTTCCAAGATTGACTTGAGATCTGGCTACCATCAGTTGAGGATTAGGGCTTTCGATGTCCCTAAGACAGCTTTCCACACTCAGTACGGGCATTACGAGTTCTTGGTTATATCATTTGAGTTATCAGATGCCACGACAACTTTTATGTATTTGATGAATCGAGTGTTCAGGCCTTATTTGGATTCGTTCATGCTAATCTTCATTGATGATATTTTGATATATTCTTGCAGCCACGAGGAGCACGAGTAACATCTCAGGGTGGTTCTTCAGACTTTAAGGGATAGTCAGCTATATGCTAAAATTTTGAAGTGTGAGTTCTAGTTGAGTTCAGTTAAACTCCAGGGTCATGTCCTATCAGCAAAGGGTATTCAAGTGGATCTGAAGAAGATTGTGGAAGTCAAGAAGTGGCCTAGACCAGCATCAGCTATAGATATTCGAAGTTTCTAAGGATTGGCAAGTTACTATCGTCAGTTCATAGAGGAGTTCTCCTCTATCCCAGCCCCGATGACCTGGTTGACCCAAAAGGTTGCCCAGTTCAAATGGTCGGACGAGTGTGAAGAGAGCTTCCAGAGGCTCAATACAACTCATACTACAGCATCGGTGTTGGCTTTGTCCTCAGGTTCAAGACATTATACATTTTATTGTGATGCTTTCCGTACTCGACTTGGTGTACTGTTGATGCAGGATGGCAAGGTCATTGCCTATGCTTCAAGGTAGTTGAAGATTCATTAGAAGAACTATCCGATTCATGACTTAGAGTTGGCAGCCATTGACCAAGCGTTGAAGATTTTGAGGCACTATCTGCATGGCGTGGAATTTGAGGTGTTCACTTACCACAAGAATCTTCAGTACTTGTTCAAGCAAAAGGAGTTGAATTTGAGGCATGTGAGGTGGCTGGAGTTGTTGATGGATTATTATATCACCATTTCATATCATTCGGGGAAGGCCAATGTGGTGGCCGATGTGTTGAGTAGGAAGTCAGCTAGAATGGGTAGCCTTGCTTATATTCCGGTTTGTGAGAGGCTGCTTGCTTTGGATGTTCAGGCTTTGGCCAATCGATTTGTGAGGTTGGATATTTCTGAGCCTAGTCGAGTGTTAGCTTTCACGGTTGCTTGTTCTTCATTATTGGAGCGTATCCGTGATCGACAGTTTGATGATCTCCATTTGTGTGTCCTTAGGGGACACAGTGCAGCATGGAGGTGAGAAGCAGGTTACGTTTGATTTTAATGGGGTTTTGAGATTGCAAGGTAGGGTTTGTGTGCCCAATGTGGATGGGCTTCGATAGTTGATTTTAGAGAAGGCCCATAATTCCTGGTATTATATTCATCCGGGTGTTGCGAAGATGTGTCAGGATTTGCGATAGCATTACAGGTGGCGTAAAATGAAGAACGATATTGTTGCATATGTGGCTAGGTGTTTAAATTGTCACCTGGTTAAGTATGAGCATCAGAGGCATGGTGGATTATTTAAGAGGATTTAGCTTCCTGAGTGGATGTAGGAGCGATCGCTATGGACTTTGTTACTAGCCTTCCGCAGACTCGGAAAAAGTTTGACGCAGTTTGGTCATTGTTGATAGGCTGACCAACTCAGCGCATTTCATTCCTGTTGCAGTATCCTATTCATCTAAGAGGTTAGTTGAGATCTATATTCGGGAGATTGTTCGCCTTCATTGTGTGCATGTATCTATCATTTCGGATCGGGGTACGCAATTTACCTCGCACTTCTGGGGGCAGTTCAGCGAGAGTTGGGAACACAAGTTGAGATGATCATAACATTTTATCCTCAGACGGACGGGCAGTCTAAGCGTACTATTTAGATGTTGTAGGATATGCTCTGAACTTGTGTCATTGACATTGGAGGTTTGTGGGATAAATTTTTGCCTTCAGCGGGGTTTGCTTACGACAACAGCTACAAGTCGAGTTTCTAGATGGCTCCTTATGAGGCTTTATATGGTAGGCGGTGTCGATTCCGGTTGGATGGTTTGAGCTGGGAGAGGCACGGATATTGGGTACGGATCTGGTTCAGGAGGCCTTGGACAAGGTCAGGATCATTCAGGATAGTCTTTGTACTTCTCCGTCTCAGTAGAAGAGCTATGCAGACCACAAGGTTCGAGATGTGACTTTTATGGTTAGTGAGCGGGTATTTCTCCGAGTATCGCCTATGAAGGGCGTGATAAGATTTGGGAAGAAGGCAAAGCTTAGCCCTAGGTTCATTGATCCAATTGAAATACTTGGATCGAGTGGGATAGGTGGCTTATATACTTGCATTGCCACTGAGCTTGTAACCCGTGCATCCAGTGTTTCATATGTCATGCTTCGGAGGTATCACGGCGATCCATCCCACGTGTTGGATTTTAGCACTGTCCAGTTGGACAAGGACTTGTCTTACAAGGAGGAGCCAGTGGCTATTCTAGACTGACAGTTTCGTCAGTTGAGGTCAAAGAGTTCTTCTTCTGTTTGTGTTGAGTGGATAGGTCAGCCTCCTGAGGCATCGCCCTGGGAGTCCGAGCCTGATATGTGGAACCGTTATCCCCATCTATTTTCCGACACAGGTACTTCCTTCTTCTGTCCATTCGACGACGAACAGTTGTTTTAAAGGTGCAAAATGTGATGACCCAAAGGGTCATCGCCTATTTTTAATTGAATTTTGTGCTTCCGAGGCCTGAAAACCTTATCTTGAGCTGCCTCAAATTGTGTGTGCAATCCGGGCTTGTAACAGGAAAGCTTAAATGTGTTATTCTGTGAAAAATTCTAAGTTTGATGTTAATATGAATAAATTTGATTTTGGTTAACATTTTGGGTAAATGGACCAAGACCCATGATTTGACGATTTCGGAGGGTCCATAGGAAAATATAGGAGTTGGGCGTATGCCCGAAATCAAATTCCGTGGTCCCAAGCCCGAGAAATTTTTAAAGAGAATTGCTTTTATTAAATGTTTTAAAAAATTGAAAATAAAATCTGATTAGAAAGTGATGGTATCGGGCATGTGTTTTGGTTTCAGCGCTCGGTACACGCCTTATATATGACTTGAGTCATTCCTATGAAACTAGGTTAAAAGCAGGCGTCGTTTGACGTGATCCGGACCTTAATTGGGAAACTTGATGTTTAAAGAAGTTTTGAGACATTTCAGTGATCTTTGAGGTTTAATTCGATGTTCGTGATGATATTTTGGTGATTTGATTACACGAATATATTCGAAGAATGTTTTTGAAATTGTGTGTATATTTGGGATGGAGTTTCGAGGGCTCGGGTGGGTTTTGGGTAGGTTTCGGAATGCCTTAGGCTTTAAAATCAGACGTTGCAGGTTCAAGAAGTTGCAGGCCACTGAACCTATTTGTGCGGTCCGCAACAAATCGCGTGCGGCCGCGGTCACTTCTGTGTGGTCCGCATTGGAGGTTGTGCGCCGCGATCGCCTTTGTGCAGTCCGCAGCGGAGGCTGTGCGGCTGCGATCGCCTTTATGCAGTCCGCGGTGGGTACAGAACCGCAAGTCTTCAGGTAATCTTGTGCAGCCGCGGTCCATTTAGTGCAGTCCACAGAGAGGGTCTGCCAGGGGTATAAATAGACAGGATTTTCAGTTATTTTTTATTTTTCAAGCAACCTTTCATCTCCAAATCAATTGTAAGTCATTTTTAACTAGTTTTGTTCATTCATTAACATCTTTTAACATGATTTCAACTTCAAATCAAAGATTTTTACAGGAAAAATTGGGTGTTTTAGGTAGAACCTAGGTTTTTCCAAATTGGGGATTTGGATCTCAATTTGAGGTCCGACTTCAAAACAAATTATACATTTGGGTTCATGGGGGATAAGTAATCGGATTTTGGTTCGAACCTCGGGTTTTGACCACGTGGGTTCGGGGACGATTTTTGGCTTTTTGGGTAAAACTCTGAAAAATGCATTTTCATGCATTCGGGTTGATTCATTTAGCGTTTATTGATGTAAATAAGTGATTTGTGATTAGATATGAACGTATTAGTGGTGGATCCAAGGGGCGAAGCTATAATTGAGACGTGAGTTGTGTTCAAGGCATTGTGGTAAGTGTTTGGTCTAACCTTAGCTTGAGGTATTAGGATTAAATCATATTTTCTATGGGATAATTGTTGAGTACAATGTATAGACATAGTGATTAGTATCTATACGTTGGTGTCTAGCATGAGCACGAGTTGTTATATTGTAAATATCATGATTTCCTTGTTTCTATCATGCCTTGGTGATGATTTCTATATATTGTGAAAAGCTGGTGAAAGAAATTGTGACCTTTGAACATCGAGGAGCATTGGCTAGAGTATATTACGAATTAGGAAAGTATATGATATGACTGAACCCTTTGGAGCATTGGCTCAAATGGTAAAATGAGTTATAAAACAAAAATAAAATAAAGAGAAAGTGTTATGAAATTGTTCCCTTGCCGGGATTTAACTGTTAAATTGTGTTCTCTTGGCAGGATTTCTATTATTATTTGTTTACTCCCTTACCCCTTATGTGTGATTGTTGTTTGGGTGAGGAAGAGTATTAAAGCGCGAAGGATAATGCCATGTATTATTTGTTATTGTGAGAAAAATGTGTTAAAGCACGAAGGGTGATGTCGTGCCGCACGATGTACCATTCCGTGCCGATTCTATTGATTATATGTGAGGAAAGAGAGTAAAAGCACGAAGGGTGATGTTGTGCACATTTTTTCTATATCATTGCTTGGTGAGGAGTAGAGTAAAGCACGAAGGGTGATGTCGTGTACATCCTTATTATATCATTGCTTCGTGAGGATGAGAGTAAAAGAATGAAGGGAGATGCCGTGCACTTATTGATTTTTGATTCTAATGTCCGAGTTATGTTGTTTTCTTCCAAATTTGATGATTTTTATTCGAAGTTGTCATCTTCCCCACAGCATGCTCCCCATCCATATTGACAGGTTAATTGCTTTATTTATTTCCACTGTGTATATATATATATATATATATATATATATATATATATATATATATTTGAACTGCAGAGGTTTAGTTGGTAATCTGGTCCTAGCCTTGTCACTACTTCGCGGAGGTTAAGCTAGACACTTACCAGCACATGGGATCGGTTGTGCTGATACTACACTATGTGCTCTTTTGCGCAGATGTAGGTACCGGATAGTAGTTTTAGTTGGAGGGCTTCCTTCAGTCTACCTCGAGATCCAAGGTAGACCAACAAGCGTCCACAGGCCCTGGCGTCTCACTTTATCTCTATTTCCTATTTAATATTTCTTATTCAGAAATAATGTGTACTGTTATTTCTTCAAACTTTGTATGTAGTAAATCTTAGACCGTTGTGAAATTGTGACACCACATTTTGGACGGTTGAGACTTAAGTAACTATAATATTTGCACGTTTCAGAGGTTTAATGGTTATCTTCCGCTTAATTATCTAAAATTCTGCAATTTTCGTGTTATCGACTTTTTATTTAATTAAAGAGGTAATTTGATAATGAGATATGTGGTTAAGGTTTGGCTTGCCTAGCTCTCACCAGTAGGTGCCATCGCGACCCCGAGGATGGGAAATTCGGGTCGTGACATGAGCTCACATCAAATCAATCCAAGCTTAGTTTGATAGTTAAGGAAGAACTTTAAGAAGTTTTTTATTGGTCAATTAAAAACCTAAGGGTTTAATATGTCCCGGGTCCAATATTCTGACTAATCGCTATAGCTATACACTTGGATTTTTCGCAAACAAAGGCAGAATGGAATTTAACGCGAATCGAAGACAAAATGGTGAAATTCTTATATTAACAAAAGATGTTTACAAAGACCATGAGGGCCCTTACATAGAAACAAACAAGCAAAAACAACAGCCAAAGTCCTAATCTACTTTCGGGGGTATACCCTCAAGAGCGACATCTTTGAGAACCTTTTCCTCAGGGACTCCATTTCGATCTTTAGAGCAGCTCGTTCGGCAACCTCCTAAGAAACAGCAATAGATGAGAAAAGGCTATATCCTATCAAAGAGCAAAAGCTTTTAACAAGCGAAGAAAATGTGTTGCCTGATGAAAGACTTGGTCTGAGTCTCTTGTCAGCACTACTATTGTGAAGCCATTTCTTGAGACAATGTGCCGCTTTTCCCAGCTTCGCAGAGCAGCTCTCTCTCCCGCCCACAGCATAGTGTGGAATCTGGATCCTATCATCGAGCACCATTTCTTTTAGATAGAAAGGTGTTCTTCAATATTTGTGTAGTTTTTGTTCAAGTAATACCTTATTTATAGAGAAATGACGACGAAACTAACGGTGCATTCAATGATTTTTGGGAACACGGGTTGGCGTTGCATTCAATGCTTCTGTGGGGAATGAACTGATAGGATGTTTCGGTCATTTTGAATGCCTACGCCATGAGCATGACTTCATCACAAGAGGCTCGAGAAAATCGAGGTTAAAGTCATTTCATATCATACTATTCTAAGAAACGCGGGGACCATCTGTATACAGTCTAAATCGAGGAGTATAATTTTTAAGGCATCAAATTGGGCTGTAGGTCCGCGTCCTAGAGACTTAAAGTGGGTGTCATATCCAGCTAAGGAACACCTACCTTAGGAAAGTTGATCTAGTGTCTGGCACAGACCACTCTCGAAGTCAATCAAAAAAAGGAGGACTTTCTCAAGGACACGTAGACGTGAACATTAATTATAGGATAAGGGTTGTACGAAATGGTACTGATCCGTACAAGGCCGTTATGCACGTGTACCAGTATAACTCTTTACCTTTCCGAGTAAGGTACTATATTGGGGTTTTCCCGTCTTATATAAAGGGGACACAAATCATTTTGGAATGGCATCAGATCATTCATTGTAATAGAACATTGTTATTCTTCTTGCTTAACGTGCTCTCCAACTATTCTTCAGCTTTATTGCTTTTATGTGATTGTTCATATTTTATTGCTCTTAGCTAACCTCGAGGTCCCAGGTTAAGTCGAGCTCGAGGCCTCCTACTATTCCAACAACAATAATTTGGTTCTTTATTTCTTCTTATTTAAGCTTAATATTACTTGTATAATCATTTATGTTAAAATATATCACGTGTCTTTAAAATTACAAAACAATCTTTAATTGTTAAACTCATTTTTTGCGTAAACACTTTTGTCATTAAACACTTCTTGTACAATTTTACGAAAAATTGTAGGCGGAAAATTTTTGACGAAAAAGTTAAGTTTGACTATATTGTAATCGAATTTGTTTAGTCGTCTTATTAATATTTTTGTGCAAACCTACCTAATTTTCAAATACAAACAGATGACTCATGTGGCAATAGTGCCTTCTAGAAAGGTGTACGTCTTGACAGTTAAAATTATCTTCTTCACTCTGAAATATTCATTTCGTGTTCTTAGGGAATTTTGGATCAAAATTTTGTTTCGCTTTGTAAATCTTGAGCATGCCATATAACTACCAACAAAATAACAAAGGTCATGAACTAAAACAGCGACTTCATAGCCCTGATAATCTTCTGCTTCTGCAATTCTTTTGTCCATACTAATTTTGTAAGCGTTTGGATATAAACTTGATTGACACTTAAAAATAATTTTGAAATTATATTGGAAAATAGTTTTAGGAAGAAATTGTATGTGAACATGCTTTTTATGTGAAAAAAAATAAAATCTCGTGATTGAAAAAAAAAAAGCCTAAAAACTAGCGCAAACAAATTTTTGAAACTTAAAAACTCTCTTTAAAAACTGACCAAATTCTATGAACAAACATAGGTTTCAATATTTTTTATCCTTTTTGATGAAAAAAATATAAAACTATATGCAAACGACAACTTTATCTTTTGAGGTAAGTAGAAGAAACAAAAAAGTTATACAACCTAGTGTATACATTCGCGTGCAGATAGACAAGAAATTCCGAAAGAAGGAAAATTGTGTACACTTCTTTGATTTAGTGGGTATCTTAGTACGTTATAAAATATTGATCATGCCGAGAAAATATTGATCATGCGGCATGATCAATATTACCTCTCGAAATCCCATTATTCATGCGTCATCAAAATACTAGCTCTTTTCACGTTTCCACCGTTTTCACATGATTATTCCTTCAATATTTTTTTGTGTTGGGCAAAAATGACTAATCAAGCACAATAATGTTCGGACAGGCATCTTGAGCTGTTCTTTGAAGTTTGATGTATCTTGTAAATAGACAAGTGAGGCTTGTTTAGTAAAAACTCTTCCAACTACGACTTTTAGGTTCTGAATTCGAGTCACGTTGGAGGAAAAGTGTGAAAATACTATAGATTCTTCTAATTTAAAGGAGATTTAAAAAAAACCATTAACAAGGAGGAACGGTCCTCCGTTTCTTTTTCCTACCTATGTGAGTACTCTTCATATGTGTCAAATTGTAAAGACTAAATGTCACTCGTTATTAAAATCGTAAATGAAAAGTTTCTGTTGAGCCATGATGAATGCACTTCTCCCAGTTGTGTACAGAGTGCCTGTATGGTTATAGAATCACTTTTAATATTGTCTTCCTACAATCAATGATTCATTATTTTTGTAAATATGGTGCCCCTTATTTTATTTTTACAGCCAAATACAGTTGGAATTCTTAGCTAGATAGATGGAGATATTTAGTTGGAGTCATAGATTTTAAGACATTATATTGCAGCTGTGCTTAATGGTGTCTCATGGTTACAGGGCAATTACAATGAGGCATCATGCTGCCCTGGCATTCTTTGTATTTATTCGTGATGTTGATTACGGAAATACACAGGGGTAGCATGGTTTGGTTGATTGTCGATTAATTCGTGATTACAGCAAATGTTTATCATATCCCCGGCCCAAAGTAATAATCATGCAGCGTTTTTATACAAAAAATGTTAATATCAACTATTTCAGTCAGTTTCAATTCGTCATGAGTCAATGATTAGGAAAATACACGAGTCATCTTTGTTTACCTTCAAGACCAGATAATAATAAAATTTGTATATGGTTTTAAGAATATGCGGATTAATTCGATACAAAAGATAAATTAGGTTAGACTAAACAAATAATGATATGGTAAATTCAAACCACGTAAGGAGGGTGATTCCAGCCTGAATGAAACATTCGCCCTCGATCCGGACTCATAATGGCTAGCAATAATGAACAAGAAAAAGAGCTTTCAATAACACTGAAAATAGTAGTGTATTGCTTTGGGATGCGTGTTAAAATGTCCTTTATGAACTATCAAACGCCCTCCATATAGTAGGGGAATCTTACTCTAGGTACAATTTCATAAAAGGTAAAAAAATCTTATGTTTAACTGACTGCTGGCTCTTCATCGATACGTGCTGAGATTTATGCCGTGATATCAACCCGGTCGCGGATATTACGACCTTCTATTGGCCGGGCTTTATTGTCTAACAATGTTCTTCGAAGTTCGGGGTTTGGACCGATCCCGGGTCACGCTCCCGATATTCTCAAGGGCGGGGCGTTATGTCCCCGGACTCAGACTTGATGAGGCCCTTGCCGTGGTTTCGGTCCCTCGTCATTATGTCTCAAGCTTGGTTTATCCTATCGGAGACCGGGATGTACCATGGGCCTGGTTTTACCTATATGAGCTTCTCGATTCCTTCTTCAACGACGTGATAGAAATAACAAAAAACCCCAAAACGTCTCGTCGATCAGGTCATTATAACCTCAAATGCATGCCAATTGTTGGTTGGTTGTGCCAAAATACGAAATGGTGCCAAGCCCCTATAAATGGCTCTTCCTTCGTCCATTTTTTTACTTTTGATTAAGCTTCTACTTTCAATCTTTTAAGATATTATAGTCTTCTTTCATCCCCCTATATTCTCAAGTGAGTGTGCTTGTTTTTATTAGGAAGTTCTCATCCTTCATTTCCTCATTCTCCTTTGTAGATAAAAACTATATTAGCGAAATGACAAAGACCTCTAAGACCGTTCCCTAAAAAGAAGCTCCTTCTTCTTCGCGGCCGACCACTGAGGTCAAGGAGGCTACCTCTAATATGGTTGTCCTCGAGAGGCCTATTGCTGAAATGGCTACCAATTAACCACCTACCAGGTCCTCTTGAAGATGTTCATTTAGGAGGTTGTTCGGTCAACGACGAGTCAAGGTCGAGAAACCTTCTTCAAGATAAGTGTTGTTGTATGATCCTTTGTTGATGATCTCGATAATTTGATATGGACCTTCCCAGTTCGGCTCCAGCTTTCCTTTGTACGTGTTTCGATTGCTCAGTGTCACCTTTCTTAACACAGAGTCCCCTATGTTGAAGTTTCAGAGTTTGGCTCTCCGATTGTAATACCTCTCGATCCGTTGTTTTTGGGCGGCCAACTGCACAAGGGCGCCCTCATGCCTCTCGTCTAACAGTTCTAGGTGCGTACTCATGGCCTCGTCATTTGACTCTTTGATCAGATATCAGAACCTGAGACTTGGTTCTCCTACTACGACCAGTATTAGAGCTTCAGCACTGTAGACCAACGAGGGCGGGGTGGACCTGGTACTAGATTTTGAGGTCATACGATATGCCCATAGGACTTTAGGAAAAATTTCCTTCCATTTTCCTTTCGCATCGGTCAACCTCTTCTTGAGGTTTTGGAGTATAGTTTTGTTTGTGGACTCCGCTTGCGAGTACCCACTAGGGTGATAGGGTGTTGATAGAATCCTTTTGATCTTATGGTCCTCAAAAAACGTGCTCACTTTGATTGTGATGAACTGCTTCCCACTGTCGCACATGATATCGGCCGGCATTCCGAAACGACATATTATATGGTCCAAAATGAATTGAATAACTTCCTTCTCCCTGACTTTCTCAAATGCCTAGTCTTCCACCTATTTAGAAAAATAATCGGTCAAAATAATATAACTTGAGCCTTACCCGGTGCCCATGACCGGGTGCCAACAATGTCCATTTCCCATTTCATTAATGGCCAGAGTGACAATATTGAATGCAGTAGCTCCCCAGCCTGATGAATCACTGGAGCATGCCTCTGACATTAGTCAAATTTTTGCATGAACTTCTTCGCATCTTTTTCCATGTCGATCGAGTAGTAACCGGCTCTTATTACCTTTCGAATCAACGACTCGGCGCCCAAATGATTTTTGCAGGTGTCTTCATGAACTTCCCTTAAAACATACTCGATGTGGCCTTCTTTCACTGCCGATTTCATGAGTTATACGACCTTTGCTGAGTTGAACTTATCGTCGTCGACCAGCCATCTTACTTTAGCAAGAGCATCGGCCTTGCTGGTTTAATTCCGAGGTACATATTGCAATGTCCATTCCATCAACCGATATAACTTCACGTGTAGCTTATACAGGTACCTTCACATCGATTCTTCTTTAAATTTGAACATTCCATTGAGCTGGTTCACCACAAGAGGGAATCAAACTTAGCTTCTATCACCTCGGCCCCCAGGCTTTTAGCCAATTTAAGACGTGCAATCACAGCCTCATACTCGGCCTCGTTGTCAGTCAATTTCGAAGTTTTAGTGGATTGTCTAACTACGTTTCCCGTTGGTGGCTTCAACATGATGCCAAGCCTAGACCACTTTGCATTCGAGACACCATCTGCAAAAAGGGTCCAAATTCCTGAAGAGGTCCCCGAGTTTGACAACAGCTCCTTCTCAACCTAAGGAATTAGGTCCGGTGTGAAATCATCCACAAAGTCCGCCAAAATTTTAGATTTGATGGCTGTTCAAAGTTGATCTTCTTACCCATTTATTTCTACGTCGCATTTGGTCTATCTTCCCGAGAGTTCGATTTTATGCATTATGTTCCTCAACGGGTAAGTGGTCATGACACATATAGAATGGCAATAAAATAAGGTTTTAACTTCCTAAAGGCGCTTAGCAAAGCGAGCGCCAATTTTTCCATGTGAGGATACCTATTTTCGGTTAGAGTTTTGCTAACATATTAGATAGGAAAATGCATACCTTCCTCTTCCCGTACTAGGACTCCACTTACCACTATCTCGGATACCGCCAGGTACAGCTGCAACTGTTAATCTCTCTTCGGAGTATGAAACAAAGGCGGGATTGAAAGGTACCACTTGATTTCTTCGAGGCTTGTTGACACAACGGGGTCCACGAGAAATTATTCTTCTTTTTCAATAACGAGAAGAACCGATGGCTCCTGTCGGAGGAAATTGAAATGAATCGGCCTACACAGCTATGCGCTCGGTAAATCTTTGTACAAGCTTGACACTGTCCATAACGGTAGTGTCTTTTATGGCCTTGATTTAATTAAGGTTGATCTCGATTCCTCGGGTAGACACCATGAACCTGAGAAATTTCTCGAACCCAACTCCAAACGCGTATTTCTTCGAGTTTAGCTTGATATTGTATTTCTGCAATATGCTGAAGGTTTCGCGCATATGTTTTATATGGTCCTCTACTCGAGGAACTTAACCAATATATTGTCAATGTAACCCTCCATTTATTTTCCTATTTGTTCTTCGAACATCCGATTTACAAGGCGTTGGTAAGTGGCACATGTGATTTTTAGTCTTAATGACAATACGTTATAATAGTAGTTTCCATACGAACTAATACCGGGGCAGCTGGTGTTAAAGAAAATTTGTCAGCATCAAGATGAAGCCAAGGGGAAATTCTCTCCCAACTGGCAAGGTCCGTATATGGTTCACCATGTTCTAACAGGAGCAGACCTCATACTTACAGAAATGGACGTAGAAGTTTGGCCAAAGCCAATTAACTCAGATGCAGTGAAGCGTTAGTACGTGTAATCTTTATGCTTTCCAATATGATGTAATTGAAATACGTCTGACCCGATTCCCATTTAAGAGGGGATACGTAGACAGCCTTATGGGTTCGGTCACAATTCAATAAAATTTTCATTTCCCCCGCGATTGAAAATTGGGGCAGAATTTCGAGGAGGGCCCAAAAAATCTTGAAGTAATTCAGCCAATCATCGCAAGCAACCGTCAGAAGCATCAACCCATCAAACTGTGGCAGAATTTTGAGGAGGACCCTAATTCCGTAGTAAGAGAGGTTGCAATGTCTTGAGCCACGTCATAGTCGTTGGTTCATCAAAATGTTTCTTCTTAATTGTACACCTATGCTTTATTTGTTTTTACAAAATTCATGTATATTTATTGCTAAAACTTCCTTGTTTAGCAACGTTACCCAAATGATACATACTGTATCACCAGATCAAAGTCGAACAGGCCAAGCACAGCCAGCAGGGATGCGAACTAACCTCTCCCCCCATAAAACTCATGATTTTTCTTTGAATGCAGACACTTGGATGGTGAAAGCATCCAGCATGTTATACACTCACCATACAAACATCGTTCATGAATAAAACTCTTAGAATTGTAGCACTTACCATTATTTACTATCCACCCACGCCGGTGATATTTCCTATATCACAATGCCCCCAGCAGTCACAATATCGCAACTTGCTATCAGCTAAGAAAACTCTATTACCATTGGCTATTTCATTTTATTATTGCATTGCATAAGGCTACCATTCTGCCTTCCGAGACTAAACACTATCTCCATCTGCATTTTACTGCATTGTATAAGGCTACCCTTCTGCCTTCCGAGACTAAACACTGTCTCTATCTGTATTTTAATATATTGCATAACGCTAGCATTCTTCCTTCCGAGACTAAACACTGTCTCCGTCTACATTTTACTACATTGCATAAGGCTACAATTCTTCTTCCTTCCGAGACTAAACACTGTCTCCATCTGTATTTTACTACATTTCATAAGGCTACCCTTTTGCCTTCCGAGACGAAATATTGTCTCCAACTGCATTTTACTGTATTGCATAAGGCTACCATTCTGCCTTTCGAGACTAAACGATGTCTCCATTTGCACTTTTACGTTCACATGGCTGAAAGATCGTCACATTTACATTTGCATGGCTGAAAGATCTCTACCTCTACATTGCATGGCTGAAAGATCGCCATCTTTACACTTGCATGGATAAAATATCACCACCTTTACACTTGCATGGCTGAAAGATCGACTGTTGGGATCCCAACTGGGCCAGTTCGAAAGATGGCTTCCATTTGCCAAACATACACATCCTAGTTGACAATTGCGCCAACCATGAGTTGCAATCATTTATAGACTGCTTCACCGGGTATCATCACATCTGGACGGATAAAGAAGGCGCTGAGAAAACAGCTTTCATTACACCATGGGGAATGCATTACTACAAGATGATACCGTTTAGGTTAAAAAATGCAGGGGCCACCTACATGAGGGCCATAACTACCATTTTCCTTGATATGATACACAAGGAGATCGAGATGTACATAGATGACATTATCATCAAGTCCAAAAAGGCCACTAATCACATGGAATATTTGAGGAAGTTTTTCAATAGATTGCGAAGGTACAACCTGAAAGTGAATCCCGTGAATTGTGCATTTGGGGTCCCTGCTAGAATATTACTTGGTTTTTTTGTGAGTCGTCTGGAATAGAATTGGATCCATCAAAAGTCAAAGCAATTCAACAATTGCCACCACAAAAGAACAAGAGGATGTGATGAGTTTCTTGGAGAGACTCAACTACATCATCTGGTTCATAGCACAATCTACAGTTATCTGTGAGCCAATCTTTAAGATGTTAAAGAAGGATGCTTCCACCAAATCGACTGATGACTGCTAGAAAGCTTTCAAAAGAATCAAGGAATAGCTATCAACACCACCACTCTTGGTCCCACACGAGTCAGGTAGACCCTTATTACTTTACCTCACAATATTGGATGGAGCGTTCGGTTGTGTTCTGGGGAAGCATGATGAAACAGGAAGGAAGCAGCAAGCCATCTATTACCTTAGTAAGAAGTTCACACCGTACGAGGCCCGATATTCTCCATTAGAGAGTACCTGTTGTGCTCTGACTTGGGTGCCCCAGAAGTTGAGGCATTACTTCTGTGCCTATACTACATACCTCAAATCAAAGATGGATTCTCTAAAGTATATCTTTCAGAAGCCCATGCCTACTGGCTAGCTGGCCAATTGGAAAATCTTGTTGAGTGAGTTCGACATTGTGTACGTAGCTCAGAAAGCAATCAAGGGACAGGCACTAGCAGATCACCTTACTGAAAACCCCATGGATGGAGAATACGATCCCTTGAAAACGTATTTTCCAGATGAAGAAGTATCATTCATTGGATAAGACATTGTAGAATCCAATGATGGTTGGAGAATGTTTTTCGATGGAGTAGCAAATTTCAAAGGAGTTGGCGTAGGAGCAGTCCTTGTATATAAAACCGGACAGCATTATCCGGTGTCTACCAAACTTAGGTTCCCGTGCACCAACAATATGACTAAGAACGAAGCCTGCATCTTAGGGCTCAAATGGCTATTGACATGAACATTCAGGAGTTATTGGTAATTTGAGATTCAGACTTAGTGATACATCAGGTCCGAGAAGAATGGGCAACCAAGAACTCTAAGATACTCCTATATCTGCATCACATATAGAAGTTGAGAAAGAGGTTTACAAAGACAGAATTCTAACATGTTCCCATAATCCAGAATGAATTCGCCGATGCATTGGCTACCCTATCATTTATGATACAACATCCACACAAAAACTAAATTGTTTCCCATTCCAATAAAGATCCACGATTAGCTAGCTTATTGTGCCCATGTTGAAGAAGAGGCAGATGGAAAGTCTTGGTTTCACGATATCAAGAAATATTTAGCAAAGGGAGAATACTTGAAGCTTGCAAGTCCTCTTCAGAAGTGCACACTTCGGAGGTTATCCAACAGCTTCTTTCATAGCGGAGGAATCATATATAGGAGGAATCCTGATTTGGAATTATTAAGATGTGTCGACACGAAGGAAGAATCCAGACTATTAGAAGAAATCCATGTTGGGACCTGTGGTCCACATATGAAAGGTTTTATCTTAATAAAGAAAATACTCCGAGTTGGTTACTTTTGGATGACTACGAAAACACACTGCATCCAGTATGTCTAAAAATGCCACCGCTGTCGGATACATGCATACATTATAAGGATACCTCCATGTGAGGTTAATGCAACAGCTCACCATGGCCTTTCGTCGCCTGGGGAATAGATGTCATTGGTCCAATCAAGCCTACCGCTTCCAACGGGCACAAGTTTATCCTAGTAGCAATTGAATATTTCACCAAATGGGTCGAAGCAACATCTTACATAGCAGTAACTAAGAAAGTCGTGGCAGACTTTGTTCGCAACCGAATTATTTGTCCCTTCGGGATTCTAGAGTCAATCGTTACTGATAATACCTCCAATCTCAACAGTGACTTGATAAAAGCTATGTATGAAACCGTCAAGATCAGATACAAGAACTCTACAGCCTACAGGCCTCAAATAAACGGAGCCGTGGAAGTGCCAATAAGAATATCAAGAAAATATTGAGAAAATGCATAGAAGCATAAGCAGTGGCACAAGAAGGTGTCATTTTCTTTTTTGGGGTATCGCACCATAGTTGGCACATCAACCGCGGCAAACCCCTATGTGCTGGTTTATGGTACAGAAGCCGTCATTCCCACCGAAGTAGAAATTCCTTCCTTAGGAATCATACAGGAAGCTGAGCTCGATGACGCAAAATGATTGAAAAGTCGTTACGAGCATCTACCTCTTACATATTGAAAAAGAATGAATATGGTTTGCCATGGTCAACTTTACCAGAACAAAATGTCTAGAACCTTTAACAAAAGAGTCAAGTCGAGACAGTTCACACCGGGACAACAGGTGTTAAAGAAAATTTTTCTGCATCAAGATGAAGCCAAGGGGAAATTCTCTCCCAACTGGAAAGGTCCGTACATGGTTCACCGGGTTCTAACAGGAGGAGCCCTCATTCTTAAAGAAATAGACGAAGAAGTTTGGCAAAAGCCAATTAACTCAGATGCAGTCAAGTGTTAATACATGTAATCTTTATGCTTTCCAATTTGATGCAATTGAACTACGTCTGACCCGATTTTCGTTTAAGAGGGGATACATAGGCAGCCTTATGGGTTCAGTCACAATTCAATAAATGATTCATTCCCTAACCCTCCCCCCCCCCCCCCCCCCCACAATTGGAAACTGGGGTAGAATGTTGAGGAGGACCCTCAAAATTCTGAAGTAATTTCAGCCAATCATCGCAAGCAACCGTCAGATGCATCAACCAATCAAACTAGGGCAGAATTTTGAAGAGGGCCCTCAAAATTCCATAGCAAGAGCGGTCGCATTATCTTGAGCCACGCCACAATCATCGGTTCATCTAAAAGTTATTTCTTAATTGTGCACTTATGCTATATCTTTTAACAAATTCATGTATATTAATTGCTAAAATTGCCATGTTTAGAAATGCTACCCCCAAAGATACAAACCGTATCGCCAGATCAAAGCTGAACATGCCAAGCAGAGCTAGCAGGGATGCAAACTAATCTCCCCCTCTATTAAACTCACGATTTTTGTTTGAATGTAGACACTTAGATTGCGAAAGCATCTAACATGTTATACACTAACGAGACAAATTCGTTCATGAATACAACTCTCAGAATTGTTGCACTTACCAATATTTACTATCCATGCACACCGGTGATATTCCCTATATTACAATGCCCCTATCAATCACAATGTCGCAACCTACTATAAGCTAAGAAAACTCAATTATCATTGGCTATTTGTTTTATTACTACATTTAATAAGGCTACTATTTTGCCTTCCGAGACTAAGCATTGTCTCTATCTGCATTTTACTGCATTGCATAAGTCTACCATTCTGCCTTTTGAGACTAAACACTGTCTCCATCTGCATTTTACTTCATTGCATATGGCTACCATTCTGCCTTCTGAGGCTAAACACTGTCTCCATCTGCTTTTTATTGCATTGCATAAGGCTACCATTTTGTCTTTCGAGACTAAACATTGTCTCCATCTATATTTTACTGCATTGCATAAGACTACCATTCTGCCTTTCGAGACAAAACGATGTCTCTATCTACACCTTTACATTCGCATAGCTGAAAGATCGCCAACTTTACATTGCATGGCTGAAATATTTCCACCTCCACCTGTACATTGCATGACTAAACGTTAGCCACCTTTACACTTGCATGGCTGAAAGATCTCCACCTTTACACTTTCATGACTAAAAGATTGCCACCTTTACACTTGCATGGCTAAAAGATCGCCACAATTGCACTTGCATGGCTGAGAGATCGCCACCTTTATATTTGTATGGATGTAAGATCTCCACATTTACATTTGTATAGCTAAAAGATCGCCACCTTCTGCATCTCATGGGCTGAAAAATTTACCAACTACTGCATCATATGGGCTGAAAGATCGCCAGATCATCCAAGAGCGTCATTGTTTAGAGGCACGATTTGCATAGCCCGAGAACACCATGCCATGGCATGTGGATCCCTTTAATATTTTTCATATCAATATTCAAATGAGTCATGGTTTGGAGGCATTATCCTCATAGCCCGAGGGTATCATTTCATAGTCTGCGAATCCTTTATTATATGCTTCATGACCCAGGACATCATGGTCTAAGGACGTTATTCTAACTATTTAAAGACAATATTCATGGTCCGACGGGAATCTGCATCAGATTTAAGTTTACGCACCATATATGCTTGTATTGGTTATTTGCAGGTGAACTCGCGAGCAACGGCCATTTTGGCAGGAGCAATCCCTCTCTAGTTCCCACAGCCCTATCAGGCCTTGACCATTCGCCCCGTCCTGAATATTACGTCTGTTCTTGGAAAGTCCCTATTGGCATATTCCCCTGACGGATCCTAAACTATATATAGCTTGATTCCAATAAGACCAGGGATATATAGGCAGCTTAGAAGCTAGATCATCGCCAAAACTCTTAAAACCATTTTACCATGTCAAAAATTGGTCATCATATCTTTACCTGATAACAATTTCATCCTTCCGAAGTATAGAGGGGCAGATGTTGATACCCATTTTTTTCCTTGCATATTTTAATATGCAAAATACTTTCAAAATAGTATATGTATGTATATATAACTATATTCAAATGATTTATTATTTTTTTCTTAATTTTCAAAAGATTTTGATTCAGTTTATTGCTCTATTTTATTCAGAAATGCCCAATAATTATTTCCAAATTATCATTTTAGTGATTCATTTATTGGAATATTATACTTTTACTAAAATATAGCAAAGATAATATTTGTATATTTTAATAATTTATTTAGTATTTTTAAGTCTAAATTGCATATTATTATATCATCCTCTTTTAGATTTAGTTACATTATGTCAATAAAAATTAGGTCCAATATTTTAAATTTGATAATTATTTATTATTAATCATTTTAGTACCTTTAATTCAATTCCACAAATTACTTTACTATTTTTATAAAATAATAAGGGAAATGTGGCTATTTAAAATATAGCCCAATTGTGTTTGAATTGTGGCCTGATTTGCACTCAAATCTTAAATCCAATTACCTTGACCCAATCCTCGTCTGAATTGACCCAAACCCAACCCTGTTAAACCACCCCACCTACCCGACCAATCCAGGCCGTTGATCAAAATGAGTAACGGCCACCAAAACCCCTTTCTTTTTTTAATTCAAAAAACCCCTAAACCCTATTATTTCTCTTATTTAGCCGCCTCTGAATCCCTTTGTTCTCTCAACTCTCTCTCAATCCTCTCTCAAACCCTAGTCGCCGCTCTCTACCACCACCTAAAATCGCGCAAATCAATGGCTTCCAAAGCCATTAGAGGCCTGTATCTACCTCCTTTGGCTTATATATGCCCAACTATCATGATTTCAAGGCTGAATCTTGGAAAATCTTAGTCCAGACGTTGGTCAATCTTTGTTCTATGGCTTTTTCCGGCCATCTTTGACTTTGCTTCGGCCAGCCATGGCTATTCAAGCCTGATTCTTGACTTCTTCTACTTAAATCGATGATTTTTTCCAAGCCTTCTCACCATCTGGGGTTCTCTTGAAACCCTAACCTTTGATATTCTCCCGATTTCGTTTAGGTTTGTTTAAATTTGTCTTTGCTCTAAACTTCTAAATGTTTTCTCAAGGTTTTCTTTCAAACTCTACCGTTGAAACCTCTTTATCTTTTTCGATTTTGTGTCTATTAAGTTATTTCGAAGCTTTCTTTGATTTTCATCATGTTCTACTGTGTTTCCTTATATTGTGCTTCTATTAGAATTTGCATTTTAAGGTCCTTAACCCTTTTTTTAAAGATTTCTGAATCTATTTCGTTAGTATTTGTCTGATTTATTGTTGTTTTATCTCTAGACTCGATCGATGTTACAAAAACCCCTAAAACATTGGGTTCATTCGAGTTCCAAATATGTACTATGTGATTACTTATTCATTATCCCTGAATTTATTGGTTTTAAAACCCTAATTTATTTGGGGCTTATTCAAGCTTCTGAAACTATTTCGCCTGTTTGAAGTTGCTCGACTGGACTTGAAACCCCCTTTTCTTTCAACTTCTGTTTCTCTATGTGATTTGGTTTCCCGCAATCATTGAAACTAGACTGCATTTTTCAGAAAGGTCTTTTTACTTGGCATTTTGCATGCTTCTAATACTCTCTCCTTTCTCTGTTACTAATTTGGTGAAATTGACTTATATGACTGTCATCTTTCCATATTCACTATCTACTGACTTTGTGATTATTCTCTTTGTCAAAAGTTTAGCCTCACATGCCTAATCTTTATGCACTCATTTATATGCCACATTTCCTTCTAAAAGGACCCTTAATTTTGGACTGATTTCACACCACTCCTTGTGTAATTTTAATTGCACTCGAGTGTTGAGCAATTGATTATTTCCTTGTTTCACTAATTTCCCTGTTTCTTAGATTGATTTGAAAACTTTCCATTAGACTTTCGATTCCCTTGTCTTTGCTTGATTTATTTGTTAATTCATGTGAGCCCATGTCATTCTTCCCAAATCAATAATTTCGAATTCCTGACTCCTTGATTTACTATGTGTTGATTGCCTCCATATTCTGCAAACTTATTGTGCTTCTTACCTTATTTGGTTAACCGAGTATTTCAAATATTCTTCCCTTAATTAAACCATTATGACATACCACTAAGTGCCTATTTTGCACATGATGTTCTACATGATTTCTTTTCTTAAATATTTTCTGCCCATTACCTTTTATTTTTTAACTCCTTAATTAGGGGAAGTCCTTAGTACTTATTTGATTTTGATTGACACATAGTTCCATAATTACTACTAAACTATGACTATTGCCTTATTTTCTACCTGTTTTCAACAATAAATACCTTGCTCTTTCATTAACAAAAGATACACGAATGCTCTTAGTTTCTGAACTCGCACTCATACTCAAAATATTATCTCTCGCTACTTGTACTATGGCCTATCTTCAAAGTCCTACTAACTGCTTTTACAGTATTTTTGCTTCTTTGAACTTGTATGCCCTGATTAATATTTCAGCATCACAACAATATGTTTACTTAATACTTTTGTTTCCTTGTCTGCCTACTGCTTATGTTTAATTCATCACTTTATTCTAAGCATGTTGTAATTACCTTATACATGTTCTGAACCTTTTATGCATCCTAAACCCCTACCCCAATGTGTTTGACACTGATGGCTTGTTTGAGGCATGACAGTATTAAGTATTTCTATCTATGACTCAAACTTGATTCCCATGGGATCATAACCTCTATGTTACCATTACATGTTTTGTATTCTGGTTTATTTTGTAAGCATCGCAGGACTCCCTATTGATGTGCATGCCTATAATTACTAATGCCTAAGTACATAGGCTCTTTGAAGTTCCCAATCCCTGAACCCCTTTTGTGTGAAATCCTTTACTTGGTAACTGTTTCCTATCACCTATTTCCCTCTTCTTTACATTCTTAGTTTATAAAGCTCTATTTATGCACTTGCACTCTCTTTTAGACAAAAGTTATGTCCCCCTCTTGTGAGCCGTGCCTTGGGACCCATTGAGTTCCCTCTAAACTTGGACATTTGAGGGCTGGCACTTTCACAGTGCACTTATCCATATTCTAGTAATACAATTTGGGTGTGAGCACTGCCCAGAGTCCCATTGAGGCTCTTACGGAACTCTGAGACACTCAAAATGGATAAAGGCTTTGGATCAATGGTTTTTTATTTGGTCTATCTCAGAACTTAGACAAGAAGTAAAGAATCAAGCTTCCTCTGGTTGTACTTTTCTTTGTAATTTTCTGATGTAATATAATATTTTGGTTTGTAATTAGTTGTAATAAACATCTGGTTCTTAGCAAATGAAAAGGGGTGGGAAACTATGCATGCAAGGGTAGAAACCATGCCTATAGGATGTTTTAACTTCTGCACATTCAACTTCACTTAGAAATCATGCATATATGATGTATTAACTTCTACATATTAAACTGCACCTAGAAATTATGCCTATAGATTGTTTTAACTTCTGCATATTCAACTTAGCCTAGAAATTATGTCTTTAGGGTATTTTAACTTCTGCATATTCAAATTTTACCTAGAAACCATGCCTATAGGATGCTTTAACTTCTGCATATTCAACTTCACCTAGAAACCATGCCTATAGGGTGCTTTAACTTCTGCATATTCAAACTTCGCTTAGAAACCATGCCTATAGGAATTTTTAATAATTCAAAACTATATTTATACCATGTCTATAAGGTTGAATATAAGTTTCTGCACTTGGACACCATGTCTATAGGGTTTTTTCAATTAGATACCACGTTTAAAATCAATAATGCAGAGAATAATGGCTCTAGGGATCCTCGAGCAATTATTATTCGCTTCCATTCACAGTCAATGCTAGATATAAAATCAGTAACGTTCTAAAAAATTCTCCAAAACAAATCAAAAAGCCATCGTATGCCTCAATACTTCAAGCTAAGCAGTCTGCTTAGTCAGAAATTGAGCTATTTCCAGTGTTAGTTAACCACGGTGAACCTGTAATTCAATTCACTAAAGGAAGAGGTTAACAATTTCATTAGGGAAGAAGGATTTCATCAGGAAGTTGTTGGCAGAACTGATCTATCGGAAGTGCGAAGAATATTTGATGTTCAAGGGTCATGTTAACATTGGTCATTTGGAGTTTCGTCATCTGTTAGTCAAGTTTGATCTTTACAATGATTATGTTCATTTCCTTTCAAAGTCGACTGGATATCTTAAATCCAAAGGAGACGAATATTTCTTCAGAACATTTCCATGGTCTTTAGAATTCAATCCGAAGGAAGAGACGTCAATGGCAGTCGTGTGGATTTCTCTTCCAGGTCTGGCACCAATTTTTGCTAAGAGTTCATTATTGTATATAGCCTCGGCTGTGGGAAAACCTCTGGATGTGGACAAGGCAACTCAGGATAGATCGAGACCTAGCGCGGCAAGAGTTAAGGTTATAGTTGATCTTTTGGATAATCACCCTAAAAAGGTCAAGCTGCAGATTTTTGATAGAATATCAGGTAAATCTGTCGAGATTCATCAACAAATAGTGTTCGACAACCTGCCTAAGTATTGTTCTTATTGTAAGCATCAAGGTCATGAGGACAAGTCGTGTAGAATTGAAAAAGAAAAAGATGGAGCAGAGGTGGTGGCAGAGGCACATTTGGACAGTGATCTGTCTGGTCATAAGGTTGATGAATTAGATAAATTACAAGGGGATGCAAGGGATTATCTAAATGCTAAAAGATATGGACAAGGAGCCAAGGATTCAAAAGAAAAAGATGATAATTCAGGTTGAATTAACAAAAGTCTCACAGCAGACTGTACAAAGTGCAGAAGGAGGGACTGTGGAAAATAATGCAGTCGTGCAGGATGTTGTTGCTCCAATTGATTCTGTTATACAATCTGGTTTGGTAATGGATGCTAGGAAAATGACTGATGATTTGAAGCCTACAAAACATCCTGTGAATGATAGGGGCGATGCTGATCAACTTGAAATGGCTAGGAATCATGTGGTTACTGCTGTATCTGATGCACCTCTTGCAGCAGATCCAGTTGAGTCTATGCAGGAGGTAGTGAAGTTGGATAAAGGACTGTCTAAACCTTCTACAGATGCCCATGCTACTACTTTCTATGCACGATCATATGAGCTTAATGCTGGGGCAATGCAGTCTACTGCAGATAGTCTCAGATCTTCTACAAATCTGAAATAAGGTGCTAAGGATATACATGACAAATATGGCTTGAAGGAGGTTGTTGGTCCAATTGATTTAGTTTTACAACATGGTTTTGTAAAAGATTTTACAAAACAGAATGTCGATTCTAAGAATACATAACCTGCAGTGAATGATCGGGGTGATGCAAATCATCAAGTACTGCCTATGACTGCTGTGGTTGCAAGTGTATCAGAGGCACCAAATGTAGCAGTCCCACTGAAGTCTATGGAGGAGGTATTGGTACCAGCTTCTATAATTTAAGCTAGATCATATATGGATACTGTTGGGACAATGCACACTTCTGCAGTTCATGTTAATACTAGTGCACAGGCTGGGCAGGTGGTTGATATTGATGGACAGCATCATAGCTGCAATGTGCAGCAGTTAGGAACTCAAACAAATGATTCTGATTCAAATGTTACATCTGCAGAAACTCTTCCAAAGCCAAAGGGTGGTCCTGCATAGCTTAGTAAAAAGCATAACACTGTTCCATTGAAGGTTGTAAAAGAAAAGATGGTATCAAATTTTAATACTGCTGGGACAAGGCAGACCTCTGAAGAGCACATTACTACTAGTAAACAGGCTGGGCAGGTGTTTGATCTTGATGGACAGCATCACAGATGCAATGTGCAGCAGCTAGGAACTCAAAAAAATGTTTCTGCTACATATGGTACATCTGCAGAAGCTCTTCCAAAGTCAAAGGGTGATTCTGCCCTTTTATGTAAAATGCAACATACTATTCCATTAAAGGTTGTAAGTGAAAACATGGTACCAAATGTGGATTCTGCTGACACAATGCAGTCCTCTGCATATCACATTACTTCTACGGCACAGGCTGGGCAGGTATTTGAACTTGATGGACAGCAGCACAGCTGCAATGTGCAACAGTTAAGAGCTCAAAAAAATGCTTCTGTTACAAATGTTACATCTGCAAAAGATCTTCCAAAGCCAAAGGGGGATACAAATGACTGCCATTGTTGTAAATGAAAAGATAGTATCAATTCACAATCCTACATATACATCTACTATGCCAGAAAATGACAATGCAAATTCCACTAATGAGAAGATGATCGAGCAGCAGCAGATACTACAAACTTTCGAAATTGCTCATCATTCTGCAAATAACTGCTCATCGAAGTCCAACAGAAAATCAACTCCAAAATCAAAAACAAAACACAGCGTGCAGATATGAGGCCAGCTACTCATGGAAGTTGCACCGGACAGAACCTGCACATGGCCAACAATCAGATTTCTCCAACCATTAAATTGAAGGAAAACAGTGCATTGTCAGGGCAGAGAAATGTTACAAAATTGGAGGCTTCTGATACTTTTAAATCTTCACCAGAAATATTTGTTGTATCAGTTGAACCACAGGAGAAGTCAACACAGGCATTTGCTGCAATTCCTAGATGTCTTGAGGATCGAGATGTAACTGGATGTAATTACCAGGATAATGTGATTGAAATTCTTCAAAGAACACCAAAGCCTCATATGGTTCAAACACAACACAGTGTGACTACTACTAAAGGTATAGTTGCTGTCGATGTCTCTAATGCTGTCTTAATTAACTCGAAGCTGTGGAAAGATCAAAGACTGTTTTGCGCAAATTTGAAAAGAGAGCAGGAAAATATGCTTAAACAAAGCTTTCATTTCGAAAATCAGCGAGTGGAAAGAGTAATCAAGGATGCAATTCAAATTCCATCTCTTGAAAACACTTTAACTGGAAAATTAAAGACCAAGTGGGAGGCTCCAGATTTCATTCCAAGTAAGCCTCCATGTTGCATATGCATTCACTTCCTAGATACACCACCAAACACTGTGGATGGCCACACTGGAACGAGTAATTCAGGTGCTATCTTGATGAAAAATGCAACATGGTCCGACAAGAAACCAAATGTTAGGCAAATTCCAGTGAGAGCGACCAAACAAAAACAGGCTACTACAAATACGTCATCGAAGTCCAACGGTTCAAAAAATAAAAGATGATTTTTGAATTCTTTTTGATCAAGTTAGAGGAGAACGAAATAGAAATTCAACTTGATGGTTATACAAGATTGGATAACAAGGGACAACAATCAACTGGGTACTACATATTATTCTACCACTTTATTAGTATCCTCATTTGTAATCTCATCACAGAGTATGTCATAAACTCTGTAATGATCATAAAATATTTAGTCTTGTCAAGTTCTTATTTTATGCATTCTTGTTTATAAGAAAGGTTGCCAAGCCTCAATAGGATTAGCACGGTAAGGTTAGCCCGATTTGTGTTAACAATATCGGTGCTAATGTACCCCTTATTTGTACTTGCCTAGTGGATTGCAAAAAAAATAAAAAATTTGTTCAATTTTATACATTCTGCATTTCTTTTAATAATCTGAGTCCCTCACTTAAAAAGTTTAACAAGCATGTATATAGGACTTCAAACAATCCATTTTATGCCTTACTAACTCTTCACCTTCTAAATTCAGTAGATGTCATGCCTATAGGACCCTACCCAAACACTTCGGCAAGCCTTAGGGTAATAAATGTAAACTGAATCTATTTCTATTAGTCATTACAACCAGCAGGCAGGCCTGATTCAGACTTCTTATCCGAGTTATGTAATAAACCAATCTGTCTCAATTTTTTAAACTCTCTTGTCTTTTGTATTTTTAATCATAACTAAAAAGTATTTGCAAGTCATGTTAATTATGTGCTTTCTTTGTTTAATGAGGTATATGTGAGCCTTTGTTTGTTTGATGTTTTCCTCCAACATGCAATATGTGTTTTGTATGTCGCCTTAGAGTTTTTACCTTTGAAACTTCAAATAAGCGTAATATCCCTCCCTTTTCAGGATTAGTAGTCCTAAGTTCCTCCGAGACTGATAGGAGTGGGACGGGTAATAGCATTCAATAAGTAATCGATACCAACCCGCACTTTAAATACCTTAACGGGGTGGGAAGGGTATATATGGATATGATGACCATGCGATAATGTCGTGTGTAGCCCCTTATTGAGCAGTGATTAGGGGACATTTTGTGGGGTGATCTATATTTTTAATAAACCTAGGACCCCCCCCCCCCCTTTCGTCATTCTTTATTTTTTTTCTTTTAGCATTTTAACTCCTTATTTTTACAAAAATCCGGTCTATTTCTAATTGTGCTTTCAAACTGTGTTTACTTTCAAGATGTTATATGTTGAAATCCCCTCTTAATTGAGCCGTATTTGCCTATATGCTTATTGCACCTCAATTCACAATAATTGCCATGCCGACAACCACACTAATGGATTCTAAGAAGTACCTAACACCTTCCCCTTAGAATAATTTCAAGATCTTACCTTATCTCTGATTATTCAAATCAAACTCTTTTGCTGTCCTATTACACACTAGCCATTAGGTGGTGACTCTTTAAATGCAAAACCCAGTTCCCAAAAGGAATGAGTTGTCCCTCCAAATGTCATAAACCCAATTTTCGCGAAGAAAAAAAGGGGGCACAACAGGAACTTCAGGCTCAACTTAAGCGTAGTTATCTACGGTGGAATCCCTTTCATGTCGAGGTAGGACAAAGCAAAACAATCTATGTTAGCTATAAGGAATTTAATGAGTTTTTACCTAAGCCCGGGACTTAACTCTATGCCCAGGTATACCTTCTGATCGGGCAAGTGCTTGATCAATATAACTTGCTCCAGTTCTTCGGTCACTTATTTGGTGGCATTGGAATTATTGTGGGCTATGAAAGACCTAGGAACTCAGTAATTTTCATTCTCATCCGTTCCTTGCTTCTCCGGTTGAAGTGGGGCCAGTATCGGTAATTTAAATTTTGTTTCTTCTTTGCTGACCCAACCAAAATCATCTGGTGTTGAAAGTGCGGATATCGAGACCACCTCATCTACCACAAATATCTCCTTTGCTGCCGGTTATTCTTCATAAATTTTTGTAATGCCTCCTGGCATTGGAAATTTCAACACCTGGTGCAGCATAGAAGGAACTACCCTCATGATGTGAATCCACAGCCTCTCAAATAGAGCATTGTACCTCATATCTCCTTCGACTGCGTTGAAATTTGTTTCTTATATGGTTATGGCGGTGTTCATCGGCAATGTTTTCTCCCCTTTTGTGGTCCTACATGCCATGTTGAATCTTTTTAGAACTCGGTCTACAGGAATGATTTGGTCTTGTACACCTAGTTGCTCCACGACCCTCTATCTGATGGTATTGTCCGAGCTACCTGGATGAATTAATACAGGCTTAGCTCGAGGTTGTTTTATGAGTACAGATATTATAGTGCATCATTATGGGGTTGCACGATACCTTTAGCGTCCTCATCATTGAAAGACAAGGCACGTTCTGGCACGCAATATCAAGTCCATTTTTCCCTTGTGATGGATCATATGGTTCACTTTATCATCAACTGTTGAGGGACGTCGACCCCATCTATATTCATGCTAATGACGTGTTGAGGTTCCTTTTGCTCAATCTACTTACTGGAGTCTCTATTCGTGAAACGGGTTTTGGCTTTATCACTCAAGTACTCTCTGAGATGTCTGTTTTTGAATAATTTGGCCATTTCTCCTCTCAATTGTCGGCAATTTTTTGTTCTATAGCCGTGAGTGGTATGATATTACACATTAGATTAGTATCGGGATTAGACTGTAGAGATAGAGGTTACTTGGTGTCTTTAATGTGTCCGATGGCATATATAATGGTACCATCATCGACGTTGAACTTGTACTCTCATATCCTCAGCGCTTCTTTAGGCCTGACGGGCCTCTCCAAATAATTTTTGCTCATGAGTCCCTAATTATTTTGACCCTAATCGCTTCTCATAGAGTTTCACCCAGACCCATTACTTCTTTGGTTTGTATGGTTAGTACCTATCCCTATTTTACCATAGCTCTGACGGGATATAAAGACCCGGAAGGCGCCCCAAGCTGATAATTTTTTGCCCTTATTTTTGATTGATAATGATTATGTACATTATCCCAAGTCACAGCCGGATATTTTATCAGATTTTGCTTCAAATGTTGTCAATCCAATAAGCTTTGAGCACTAAGTCCTTGGGTGAAGGCCTAAACGGCCTAATCGTCCGCGCCGAGGCAAGTCCATCCATTCCATTCAAAACCGGGAAATGAATTCTTTGAGCATCTCATTATCTCTGTTTTTCACCTTGAAAAGGTTCAATTTCCTCATATTAACCTTGATGGCCCCAACATGTACTTTCACAAAGGAGTCTGCAAGAATAGCAAATGATTCAAGGATAGGTTGTGATACCATATCATAGCTCCCTTTAACAAAGTTTCCGCTAACTTTTTCAGTAGGACAGACTCGATCTCGTCATCTTCTAAGTCATTTCCTTTGATGGAGCACATGTAGGAGGTCACATGCTCTTTTAGGCCAGTTATTCCATTGTACTTAGGAATCTCGGGTATGCGGAACTTCTTCGGGATTGGCTTCAAAGCTACGCTGGGAGGAAAAGATTTTTGAACAAACTTCTTAGAATCCAGGCTCTTTGGTATGGGCGGTGCTCTTGGGATTTTTTCGACCCTGGAATTGTAGGTTTCCACCTTTTTGTCATTAACTTCGATTTTCTTTTCTCTCGATTCTACACGTTTAATCAGCTCCTTGATCATCTTTATAATTTCAAGGTTAGTCCCGAGTTCATCTTCATTCAGCATTTTCGTGACCGGTTCGTTTCTGCGGGTGACTTTTCGGGACTGCTCGGGCTCAATTCTGTTGGGGCATGGCTTTGGTTCTGCAGATGCTATCTCTTCCAATTGAGCATGTAACATTTTGAATATCACCCCGAAAGTTGATCCAATCAGCTTCACAACAAGCATATTTTGAGCAATCGATCGAACTCTTCTGTGGACGCTATTCTCGGCAGCGGTCGTCAATTCACATTGATGGTCACATGTGAGTTAGCGTCAAACGAATCTGCGACTAGGACGCTGTTGAGATCAACAGGGGACACCTCATTATCGGGTATTAAATTGTTGTTCTCACTATGATGATGGAGTCAGTATCTAAGTTTAGAGGGGCAGATTGGGAGTTTGACATTATAAAATTTGACCTGAAATTAAAGACACTTCATAAAATACGTGTAAAATAGGGTATATTATAGAAGTTTGTATCAAATAGCAACAAATATCCTTAGTCACACGGTGGGCGCCAACTATTATCCCTCAAGAGCAAAGATAATTAAATTTGTAAGTGATTTTAAGGTTACACCAATTAATTAAATACAAAGAATAAATTACATTAGACTAAACAGATAAAGATATGTCCATGTTCGCAGGGTGTTTCCAGCCTTAATGAAACATTCGCCCTATGTCGGGGCTCAAAATGGCCAGTATTGATTAACAAGAAAATTAGCTTTCGATAATAGTAAAAACAGCTGTGTATATCTTTGGAATACATGTTACAATGTCCTTCATGAATTATCAGACCCTCCCCGCCCTTCCCCCCCCCCCCCCTTTATATAGTAGGAGAATCTCACTCTAGGTATAATTCCATAAGAGGTAAAAAATCTTATATTCAACTAATTGCCGGCTCATCATCAATACATGTCAAGATCTACGTCGTGATATTATTTGATTGGTTGTATAAGCAAGAATAATCATGACAAATTTAATACGATGTGTAGTAGACCTTATAAAGTTCCACATAAGTAATACTTTAATTATTTATATGAAATACAACGTGGAATACGAATATATCAGCAAAATAATATGGATACTAGGAATCAAAAACAAAACATATATTAAACCGATCAGTCACCGGATAGCAATTAATGAACTATTATTATTCACCTCTAATAATTTCGATATTGAAAAGTAAAAAAGTGTACTTTACATTTTTCTTGGTTTTTCTATCTACGTTTTTCTCATTGCACGATTAGCATGACTGTTAAAGTACTCCTTGCCAGAAATAGGGATAGCACAAGCTGATGAAACTAAACTCATGGAGGAACAAAGAACTGGCATTGTGCAGGCAGCCAACACCGAAAAAAAACTATCGATTGGAGGGATAATGTTAGACCAAAAGGTATGATACTATTTGTTAAATTAATTAATAAAAAATAAAAGATAAATTGTAGTCAAGAATAATTAACTCTAAATCAAAACATGCTAAATGTGGGAACATAATATAATCAAGCTTAAAATTATTATTGAGGTTATAAAAGCTATCAAACATAAACGACAAGCTTTGCATCATTCCATTGCGTCAATTCAGAATGTCATTAATGTTTCTCAAGTGTCATTACTATGCTTTGCGTCATTCCTGTGCACTTTTAGTTTTCTAAACTGGTGGCACTTGGTTTCCCTGCTCTGGGCATTTACATCCCTATAGATAGGGAAAATCCCTCATTTGAATGTTACGCTTCTTTATCATTTAAGAGAACACTTTGCAACTCCTCTTCTCCAGTATCTTAAATTTATATTTCCATTAGGATTTTTTGTGACCACCTTATCATTCTCATTTCTTTCGGTCAAAGAGAAAATGGCTAGTGCATCTTCTAATTCCGATAGAGTTGCTGGTGCTCCAGTGTCGGAAAATAATACACCCATAATCAAAGAGGAGTTGGAGATGGTAGAGGACGTGGGCTTTCCGACGGTGGATGAGGTGGTCCCCCACCCGAGGAATGCGAGAACTAACTTTAATAGCCCTACTGGAGACGAGCCGGAGCCCGTTCCTTCTACGATGGACATTGCAGCGCTCACGGCGTTTGTAGCCAAATAAAAGATCCTGATCATATTGAAATTCTACCAGCAGGTCGGGGCATAGTGCAATTACATCGCTCGGGCTACTGCACATTTTATGTGTATCCCTTTGTCATCGTGTACATGCTTCCCGTTCCTTCCTTGTTGGTGAATTTCTTTTGCTTCTATGAGTTGCACCAACTCTCTGCATACGCATACAAGCTTTTCCTTATGCACATCAAGTATGTGGTGCTGGCCAGCCGAGGAATCTCTCTAGGATACATGTTTCACCTCTTCGCCCCCATTTTTCTTCAAGTTACAATGATTCACATGCGCCACTGAGGAACCAAGAGCTTGGTAGTGAAAATAGATTACAAAGCAAACTGCCACTTTTGGGAGAGTTACTTCCACATCCAAAAAGAGCACATTGTGTCAAACCCGGCAGGTTCTCTGAGACGTGGAATTTTGCCCGTAGGTTTTCTTTTCTTTTTACTTTATGCAGTTTCTATTAAGATGGTCATCAAAAGTATCCTTTTAGTGACCTTGTTGACGGATTATTTATGTTCTTGTAGCCGATAGAGTACCTCCTATGCCAGTTTTCAACATTCGCGAGTCATTAAGCGCAATTCTTCACCATACGGTAGGGATTCGTGATGGGAGCATATCTATGAGAAGTTCACACGCAATCCTCTTGTTGGTAAGTTGGCTTGTCGTGGTAATTTACTTTGTTCATTGTTCCACATTTTCTATTACTTTATCCTTGCTTGATTAAATCTTTTCTTATTGGTAGGTCGAAGAGCAATGAAAAGGGTGAGGGCTCCTGCATTCGCTTTTCGTCAGTCGGCTTTCTCTGCCCGACACATTCAAAAGGGACCCCGCATATGAGAGAACCCAAAATATGGTTGCACGGAAGACCACATCAGTGACCGAGCCTATTTGTTTGGAGGTTGTTCCCCGGTCAGATACTCTGATTCTTGCAATATGTTCCCCAGGCGAGCCTTCTCACAATAGTACCAAACAAGCAAAGTCAAAGAGGCGGAGGTTGTATAAGGGGGCATCTTTGGTTGAGACGTCGTCGAGGGGCGACCCTACTCCGGCGGTATCTGAAGCTGGAGGTAACACCAGCCAGGTGTTGGAGGCAATGCCTATTCCAGTTGCGGAGGCGACCACCGTGGAGAGGGAGGAATATAATTCGCGGGCTACCACGATTGTTCCAAGTGGCCCATCGTCATCTCGACAGAATTGTGCCGCCTTCTTGGATAATGAGAGGGGGAAGGGCATGTTTGTAAATGGTTATTAGTCTGATTTAAACATAAACATTGAGGATATGAGGATGTTGGATGAAGGTTTTATCAGGGTCAATGAAATGGCGAAAAGTCCTTCTTGTGCACTCGAAATTCCATCTTATTTAAACCTTTTGGAGGACACGTTGAAGTTGGTGCATCAACTCGACCTTTTTCATTCCGCCACCAAAAATGAATCTCTTCGAGAGATCAATGACTCTACTTTGTCACAAGGAGTGGCCAGGATGGCCATTAGGGTGAGTTTCTTTTTCCGTTTTCTTTAATTTTTTGCTATTTTTCCTTCGTTGATGTTTCTCCTTTTTTTCTTCCCCCTCCTTTTTTGTAGACTTACATGCTGGAGATTGAGAGTGCTCGTACGGTTGAGACCACTGCTGAAGGATTTTTGAAAATGACCGCGAAGAATCACCGGTACCGTGACAAGTGCCGTAAGATGTATGCACAGCTTAGGGCGGGCGGTACCACTCAATCTGTTAAGGAAGAGTTGGATAAAAAGGACGAGGAACTGATGCGATCTATCCACAGATACAGCAAGCAGGAAGAGTTACTCCATTCTAAAGATGAGGAGCTCGAAGTGGTCAAAGGAGTTGCAGCGGGGTGTGAAGATCGTCAGGAGAAGGTGTTGTCTTTGCAAGTCGAGCTTGAACAAAATGCCACCACGGTCGCCAATTTGAGTGCAGAATAGACGGAGAAGATAGACGAGTTAGAAAAGAAGGTGGTCGAGTTAGAGAGAGTCGAGGAGGTCTCAGGTGTCGACTATAGCGAGGGAGATAGCGCTGGAAGACACTATTCACGTCCTCATGTCTGAGAAAGAATCTGAGAGGGCAACGGCCACACTGAGGGATCCGCGGCTCGAGGACCATATTGGTTAAATTGATCGAGAAGCTTCGAGCCCGAAAGATCGAGGTCGTGGCTCTTGAGGCCGAGAAGGTGCAACTGTTGGCCTTGGCCATCCCTCAAGAATCTTCCTCTACTACTCTACCTCGCTGTTTGTATAAGCTATGGGTCCATACTGAGGCCAAACGAGATATATACAAGGGTTTGTGGGAGGAGGGAGTGTTCTTGAAGCCACGTTCGAAGATGCTCGGGCGAAGGCACGCGAGGCTCATCTTGCATGCGGCTACAACCCTACAACATCATAGGCTGGTGAGGATGTTGAGATCGAAGATGTACTTCCTTCTAACGACGATGCCGATGAGAACTGCGTAGAGATTACAACGAGTGAAAAAATTTTTTGCAGCTTTTGTACATAGTTTTTTTTTGTTGTTTGTTTTCATCTTTTTCTCGGGGGGGCGCTCTCGGCCTTTTGTAAGGTGCTGCTATTGCATATGTACATTTTAAGAATAAATAGTTGTTTTGCCTTAGGTTATGTATCTTTTGACTTTCTTTATCCATTATCCCCCCTCTTTATGTTGAAAAAGGCTCTTTGGGACTTCCTCGCAATAAGTCCCTGATTTTTACTTTTGGGTTGGAATAAGGTCGAGCTTAGAGCCATTCGAGTGAGATCGAATGTGAAGTAATTCGAGCGAGTTCGAATATAAAGTTATTCGAGCGAGTTCGAATAAAAAGTTATTCGAGCGAGGTCGAATATAAAGTAATTCGAGCGAGGTCGAATATGAAGTAGCTCAACGAGATTGAATGTAAAATATATAAACTAATTTGAACGAGGTCAATGTAAAGTAATTCAAGAGAGGTCGAATGTGCAGTAATTCAAGCGAGGTCGAATGTAATGTATAAAATGACTTGGTGGGGTTGTGTGAAGATGTTGTTTCATTTATTTTATTCGGTGGAGAGTACTACATGCTTCTGCTTGTTTCATTCATACATTGGAGAAGTTCTAGAGAAGTAGTCGATAGGCGGGGCGATGAGTTTCTCTCGAATTTAGTTTACTTGATCCAAGAGAGATCGGATCTTGTTTTGTTAGTTTAGACGAAGTCACTTTTGATCAGCAAATTCGAGCGAGGTTGACTTCTGATTTGCCATTTTGGGATAAATCAATTTTGACTTGTATATTTAAGATTTTTAACTCGAGTGAGTTCAAATTGTAACCCATTTGGCGATGGCTGATATCCATGATGGTATTAATTAAAGCGAGGTCGAAATATAACCCATTTGGCGATAGCCGATGGCCGTATGGGTATTCATTTGAGCGAGGTCAAATAATAACTCGTTTGGTAATGTCCAATTACCATAAGGGTGTTAATTCGAAATGTAACCCATTTGAGGATGGTCGATGGCCGTAAGGGTATTAAACAGAGTAAGCTAGAATTGTAACCCATTTGGATGGTCGAGGGCCGTTAGGGTGTTAATTCGAACGAGATTGACATGTAACCCACTTGGTGATTACTGATGGCCGTAAAGGTATAAAATAAAGCAAGGTCGAATTGTAACCCATTTGGCAATAGCCGATGACCGTAAGGGTATCAATTCGAGCAAGGTTGAAATGCAACCCATTTGGTGACAGCCGATGGCCGTAAGGGTGTTAATTTTAGTGAGGTCAAATTTTAACCTATTTTGTGATGGTCGATGATCGTAAGGGTGTTAATTCGGCTGAGGTCAAAAATTAACCCTTTGGGCAACGGGCGATGGCCATAAGGTTGTTAATTCGAGTAAGGTCAAAATTTAGCCTATTTGGCGATAGCCGATGGCTATAAGGTTATTAAATGGAGCGAGGTTAAATTGTAGCCCATTTGGCGATGACTGATGACCATAAGGATGTTAATTTGAGCGAGGTCAATGTAACCCATTTGGCGACGGTCGATGGCTGTAAGTGTTTTAATTCGAGTGAGGTCGAATTGTAACGCATTTTGGCGATAGTGCGTGCTTGCCTGTTTGCATTATTTTTATTGGAGAACATCGCTTACTAATTGTTTATGCTCCTAGTTTGTTTACTTTTTCTTTCATTGGATAAAGTTGTGTGTTAGGGTGAGTTCTTGAGTGCTGGTTTGTTTAATTTTGCTTACATTAGAGAATATTGTGCGTCGGGATGAGTCATGTTTTTTTTAATTTTGCTTACATTAGAGAATAATGTGCGTCAGGATGAGTCCCTATTTGTCTAATTTTCCTTTCATTGGAGAATATCATGCTTAGTTGCATTGTGTATGTGTCAGTGGAGTCCCAGTTTACCTAGCCCTTTCTTTGCTCGACCTGGAGAGGTTGTGATCAGGACGAGCTATGAACTTATTGCTTGGACTTTTGGTTCCCTGGGACTAAACAACGTTCAGACGTGATGCGCAATATTTAGTCGGCTGAATTGACATAAGATTTTCATAGAGGATATACATTTAAGCTTTTTGAGTTCAAGTTCTGCTTGTGTCGTAGGGACGGTACTTTCCACGGGTCCACCGCTTAGTCCCAGATCATGGAGATTTTCTTAATAATACTAGCTTATTTTTCACCTTTTATATGCTATTTGAAGTACGGTATAGTGTGGAGGGATTTTCTTGGTGCGTTCGGTGGCGTTTGTGTTAGAAACTACGCTTTACGCTAGAGGGGGGGTGAATAGCGTATTAATAGAATTTAGCGTTTTCTTGCGGAATTTAAACTTTGCATGAAGTAAAATAAATGCAGAAAAATAAACTTACACAAAGATGTATACTGGTTGGCCACCAACGTGGTTAGTCCAGTCCCCGAGAGACTCTCTCGAGATTTTTCACTATCTTGTTAAGCTTAAGGGTGCTCAACAAACCGTTACACACTTGAGGACACAAGCCTCAAACAGTTGCTCGGAGATCGCAATCTCAAAGACTTCACCCAAGGAAACGCAAGTTCCTTGAAACAAGAGAATCGCAATTCTCTTACAAGTATATCAAATACTTGGACACTCACTTAACTAAAGTACTCCTTATTGAGTAGATATGAGTAAAAGAATATGTTCAAGATCACAACAACTTTAAGCAATAATATGGCTCTCAAAAGCTTTATGAAATGAGTAGAAAATGAAGAACAATTGAATGAAAGCTTATAGCAATGTAATGATCAGTTTGTGTATGTTGTTGTATTTAAAACACTGAAATGAAGCTGTATTTATAGTTGAAAAAGTTGGTTCAACCGTTGTCTAATTGCCAATTAAAAGTTGCTGAAATTACTCAGTGATAATCGATTATTAAGACCAAACAATCGATTATCTGCCAGTCAGTTTAAAAATCAATCCCAGATTTAACGCTTCACAATCGATTATACATAATCTATAATCGATTACTGGCAATATTCAAAATCAGATAATCGATTACACTAAGTTCATAATCGATTACTTTAGCAACGTTCTAAAAATCATTTCCAGATTTTAAGCAAAACATCGATTATATAAAATCAATAATCGATTTCTTCAGCAACGTTCTAAAAATCATTTCCAGATTTTAAGCAGAATATCGATTATCTAGAATCAATAATCGATTACCTTATGGTATTTGAAAATCATTTGACAACGGACAGCTTCAACAATCGATTGTCCTTTGCAACAATCGATTACTTGTTATTTTCTGAAAATCATAAAACTTACTGTCTCGGTGATAATCGATTATCTAAAGACATAATCGATTACTTAATTAAATTTAAAATCACTGGAAGACATCAACTCAACACAATCGATCACCATTAGTTCATAATCGATTATTTTGAGCATTGAAAAACTTTACCTCAACAACAATCGATTGTCATTTGTTCACAATCGATTATGATGCAGATTTGGAAAAACCTGATGTTCACTGTCTTACTCACAATTGATTACCATTAATTCATAATCGATTGTCATGCAGTGTTGGCTCAGAAACAATCGATTATCATAAGTACATAATCGATTATTTTAGCCCAGATTTTTGAGGCATGTTTAGAAAACATTTTGTCTAATGTAAATATGCATGATTTAAAATCTTTTTGACACAGAATTAAATATGCATGATTTTGGAAAATAGTTTTATGAGAGAGGCCATACTATGAGTCAAGTTATAGGATCGAGATTACAGTTTTAGAACAACTCAATAACAATTAAAAGCTATATCTTGAACTTCAATCTTATTCGCAACCATTGTGCGCTTGTACTTGAATTCCGTCATATATCAATTTTTGCTTCGTTTGTCATTCATCAAAACCTACAAAAGAGTACACGTTTAGTATATTGCATTGAGAACGTGTTTCTAACAATTTCCCCCTATTTGATAATGGCAAACATTAAGCGGGATATGCAATTTAGGCAAAAGATATTGACAATTCAAGACAAGTAACAATTATGCAATTTTGTTCTTGTTCCCCCTCAATTTAAGAGTTCCCCCTCAATTTTAGCTTATAAGCAATCAATGAATTAAGAGGTGGTGCATACCCGATATCCCGTTTTCTTCCCCCTTTTGCCATTAGCAAAAAAATAGTAAGGAAAGATGCAAAAAGATGAAATAAACAAGGTTTATTTATTGGAAAAAAAAGAGGGTACATCAATGGGAACCAAAGAGAACAACAGCAAAAACCACACAAAACACAAAAAAAAATTTATTCATTTCCGTCGTTGTCCGCCTCGTTATCCGGCGCTGCTTCAAAAGGAACGAGAGCTGCATATGGATAATTGACATGATCAAAGTATCCATGGAAAGAAGACTCCGAGATTTCCCAAATTTTGGTACTCCTTTTGAGAGGACCATTTTCCGTGACAAATCCGGATGCTTCAAGGAAGTTCATAATGAGGAGGGCATAAGGAAGAGGCATGTCATCACCGATGGCATCGAGCATATGAATTTTGATGAGCCGACACCAATTTATTTTGGCTCCGGTGACAATGGCATGCAGAAGTTTGGTATCCTCCTGGGAGATGGTGGTGTGATTGTGCCGTCTAGGCTTGAGGACTCGGGTGATGAAGTAAAGAATCAACCGGTAGTTTGGATCTATTCCCGTTATGGTAGGACGACGGGTAGAGATAGATGGATCATAGGAGGTTATACCGGCTTGGTGGAGAAGGATGGTTTCATCAAAGAGAGCCCCGGCCTTATCAATATACCGGTAAAGGTCTTCACCTTCATTTGGAAGGCGGGCAATGGTGTGGAGATTCTCTTCAGAGAGAAGAATTTGAACCCCATTAATGGAGGTGACAAGTTCGCCATCTTCACCTTTATGGAGGTTTGAGTAAAAAGCTTGAACGAGAGTTGTGCTTATGTGAGGATGAGTGAGAAGCAAGAAGTCATATAGTTGACACTCCTTTAACATACTTGCGGCAGGGGTGAAAGGCTCAAGGAGTTTACTATTTGAGAACCGAGGAGGAAGAATGGTGCGTTTCTCAAATTTTGATAGGAACCTTGTGAGTTCATTTTCAGTTTCAAAGAACAAGACGGAACCGTCTTGGTATGGAAAATTTAAAGAAGGAGGAGCGGTTGAGGCTGATGCGCCATGTTTGGATCGGGAACGTTTTGAAGATCATCCAGACATGTTAGGAGAAAGACTGCTGGAATTTGGCAAAGAAAATAGAAGAGATTTAGCTTTTGAATACTAGAGATAGTGCTTGAGTGGGTGAATGTGAGCTCTTATGATGCCTATTTATAGAGGAAAGGATTATCAAGCATTGAATGGAGACATTTGCTGAGATTTTGGTTTAGGAGCAGTCAGAAAACGGTAAGAATTAAAATTACTGACCGTTAGATAATCGATTATTGAACTGAAATAATCGATTGTATTTACTGTTTGATTGAGATTTTGAATCTGACAAATCGATTCTTGAGTCAAACGGTAACAAAAAAATTAATATGAAGTAATCGATTGTCAATTCTTGGTAATCGATTATTTAGGGAACTAATTTGATACAGTGAACTTGGAGAATATCAGAATTTGTCAAATAATCGATTGTATGAAAAAATAATCGATTGTTGTAGAAAGCATTGCTGAATGACTGAGGCGGAAATCGATTATGTAATTTAGGAAGTAAAAAAATTAAACACAGATGCATAATAGTAATAATCAGTCATAAACAATCGATTATTGATACTGATAATCGATGTACTGCACAGAAAATAATCGATTAGTGGCTTGAGATAGTCGATTATTTTGTGCTAAAACTTCATAATTCCCCCTACCTTTGGGGTGGTACCTGCAAAATAGATTTAAACGTCTCCGACGCTCAAGTTAGTAATTTATAGCGAAATTAATAAATTACACTAGTGTTAACAAGTAATGCCGTGAACTCTTAAGAATTGTGTCCTAGAGTGTTCTTAAGAGAGTTTCGGGTACTTACCTTTTCTCCAACATCGCCAATTACCTGTTCGAGAGGATGATCCTTGATCGTTCTCCACTCGTTAGGCGTATTTATTCCTTTTTCTAATTGTGGCGCTTCTTCCGTTGGTTGTTCCCCAATTTCATTTTTGTTTTCCTTTGAAGGTTCTTCTTGGATTTTATCTTTCAAGCTATCCAAGATACCTGCAAGATCAAAACCGGATTCCTTTCTCGCCAAGCGAGTATTATCTTCGGAAAACACAACATGAGGGGATTCCTCCACAATTTGGGTTCTTTTGTTAAAGATCCTATATGCTTTGCTACGTGAGGAATAACCAATGAAAATACCTTCATCCGATTTAGCATCAAACTTACCCAATTGGTCCTTCCCATTATTATGAACAAAACATTTACAACCAAAAACACGTAAATGAGAAATGTTGGGTTTTCTACCCTTATAAAGTTCATATGGGGTTTTCATGAGTATCGGCCGAATTGCTGCTCTATTTAAAACATAGCAAGCGGTACTCACGGCGTCCGCCCAAAAATATTTGGGAATCTTAGCTTCGTCGAGCATGGTTCTTGCCATCTCTTCGAGACACCTATTTTTCCTTTCTACCACCCCATTTTGTTGTGGTGTCCGTGGAGCGGAAAAGGTGTGTTCGATTCTGAGTTCGTCACAAAAATCCGCAAAGAGATTGTGATCAAACTCTCCCCCATGATCACTTCTAATCGAAGTGACGGTCGATTCCTTTTCGTTTTGAACACGCTTAAGGAAATACTTGAAATTTTGAAAAGCATCACTTTTATTTGCAAGAAATAGAGTCCAAGTAAATCTAGAAAAGTCATCAACAATTACAAAAACATATTTATTTTTACCAAGACTTTCAATACGAGAGGGACCAAATAAATTCATGTGAAGTAATTGCAAAGGTCTAGACGTTGAAACAATATTCTTGGATTTAAAAGCTGCTTTGGTTTGCTTCCCTTTTTGACAAGAATCGCAAATAGAATCATTTTCAAACTTTAAACTGGGAAGACCAACTACTAAGTTTTGAGAAAGAAGCTTGTTCAAAAGATGCATGTTCATGTGTGCTACTCTACGATGCCATAGCCAAGAGTTATCCTCTTTGCTTACTAAACAATCAACATATTCGGGTGAGGAGTTTGCAAGATCAACCATATAGATATTATCAATTCTAAAACCACGAAGTATGATCTTGAAATCACTACGTCTAAATACAAGACATTCATCCGAATTAAATAGAGCAAGATTTCCCTTGTCACATAATTGGCTTATGCTCAAGAGATTATGCTTCAAACCTTTCACAAGTAGTATATGTTTAATAGAGGAGTTTTCGTCCTTACCGACCGAACCAATGCCGATGATTTTTCCTTTATTGTTATCACCAAATGTGTCACTTCCTCCTTCTTTGTGCTCTAGTTGAAGGAATTTGGATTCATCTCCCGTCATGTGTTTGGAGCATCCACTATCAAGGTACCATAGTACACTTGATCCCTTCAAGCACACCTACAAAACAAATTAATGTTCTTTAGGTACCCATGCCATCTTGGGTCCTTGAGGGTTAGGCATGTTATAATGATGCAATTGATTTATATGTCTATGACGAGTAAAGCAAGCGGGAGCAATATGACCAATACGTCTACAATAAAGACAAGTCACGTTGGGATTATGCATTTTTCTAGGTACATAGTAACCAGATGAATGAAGGTTGCTTACTCTACTTTGAACACCATTGTTTCTCCTATTATGAGCTCTAGGAGGTTCACAAGTTTGTCTAAAATATGCATCATTTCTAGAATATCTATTTCTAGGTGGAGGGTCATTTCTTGGTCTTCTAAATTGTTCAAGGTTTGGCCTAAAATATGCATCATTTCTAGGTCTTCTAGCATTTTCACTATTTGGTCTAACATGCAAGTTATTTCTAGGATTTCTACTTCTAGGATAAGCATTTTGGTTATTAGTCCTAGGTTGAGCTCTAGGTTGTTGTGGTTTAGCACCAACCTTTTCTTCATTCTTGAATCCTATTCCATGTTTAGTTGATTTTAGATTAACAAGCACATCATTCAAGTTTTTATGCGAAGAATTAAACTTATCTAATGTGCCTTTAAGTCTAGCTACTTCATTCTTAAGAAGCACACAAGAAGAACAGTTTCTAGTAGAACCTTCAGGTTTATCAGCACTTCTTTTTCCATAAAACTTGTTTTCCTCTTTTAGCTTCTCATTTTCGAAAACCAGTTTTTCTAATTCTTTTTCTTTTAATGAAAGCTGTGTTTGAAAATCTTTTTCTTTTAGAGAAGCGCTTTCTTTAACACTTTTGACAGTTTTTGAAGCTTTGATAAATTCAGCATATAGTTCATCAAAAGCATTTCTCATTTCATCAAGAGTAAAGAAATTTTGAGAAGAGATTTGACTTACCTCGTCTTTGCCGTCTTCTTGAGCCATGAGACATAAATTTGCTGCTTCATCGTCTTCTTCTTCGCTTGCTTCATCTCCGGAATCTCCTCCCCAAGAGATGTATGCACGTTGCTTTTTGAAGGGTTTCTTCTCCTTTTTGATGTTAGGGCAATTTGATTTTATGTGCCCGGTTTCTCCGCATTCATAGCATTTTAGTTGATCGCCTTGCTTTTTGTTCTTGCGTTCATACTCTTTGCGCATGACTCGTTGTCACCTTCCTCATCAATTTGTGGTTGGCTAGCCTTTAGAGCAATCCTTTGCCTTCTTTGATCATCAACAAATGGGTTAAGTATAGTTGATTCATAGGTTTTGAGATTACCTCTTAATGCGTCAATTGTGACATTTGTGATGCCAATGGATTCTTGGATTGCATCGGCCTTTGATCGCCATGCCGGAGTGAGACTTCTGAGGATCTTCCGGACAAGTTCTCTATCCGTAAACGTCTTTTTGAGGGCGTGTAGATCATTCACGATCATTGAGAATCGCTCAAACATTTCGTCTACTTTCTCTCCTTCCTTCATGTGGAATAGTTCATAAGAGTGAGTTAAGAAATCAATTTTAGCTTCTCGTACCTGGTCGGTTCCTTCGTATGTCACTTCAAGGTTATCCCACATTTCTTTTGCTGTTTTGCAACATGATATCTTCCTGTAGTCGTTAGCATTAACAGCACAATATAATAAATTTATAGCTTTGGCATTATTTTGAACCTTACGAATATCCTCCGCGGTATATTCCTCTTCGGTCTTTGGAACCCATTCGTCTTCCACCTTCTTGGTTGGAATTTGGTTTCCATTGGTGAATACTTTCCACAAATGAAAGCTATTTGATTGCACAAAGATTTGCATCCTCTCCTTCCAGTATGAGTAGTTTGTGCCGTTGAATAGAGGAGGTCGTGTAGAGCATTGTCCTTCTTCAATTCCTGCAAAAGAGTCAAGAGTAGAAGCCATGGATGGTTCTCTCAAACGGTTAAGTTTTCAGAGAGTTGGGCTCTGATACCAATTGTTAGAAACTACGCTTTATGCTAGAGGGGGGGTGAATAGCGTATTAATAGAATTTAGCGTTTTCTTGCGGAATTTAAACTTTGCAGGAAGTAAAATAAATGCAGAAAAATAAACTTACACAAAGATGTATACTGGTTGGCCACCAACGTGGTTAGTCCAGTCCCCGAGAGACTCTCTCGAGATTTTTCACTATCTTGTTAAGCTTAAGGGTGCTCAACAAACCGTTACACACTTGAGGACACAAGCCTCAAACAGTTGCTCGGAGATCGCAATCTCAAAGACTTCACCCAAGGAAACGCAAGTTCCTTGAAACAAGAGAATCGCAATTCTCTTACAAGTATATCAAATACTTGGACACTCACTTAACTAAAGTACTCCTTATTGAGTAGATATGAGTAAAAGAATATGTTCAAGATCACAACAACTTTAAGCAATAATATGGCTCTCAAAAGCTTTATGAAATGAGTAGAAAATGAAGAACAATTGAATGAAAGCTTATAGCAATGTAATGATCAGTTTGTGTATGTTGTTGTATTTAAAACACTGAAATGAAGCTGTATTTATAGTTGAAAAAGTTGGTTCAACCGTTGTCTAATTGCCAATTAAGAGTTGCTGAAATTACTAAGTGATAATCGATTATTAAGACCAAACAATCGATTATCTGCCAGTCAGTTTAAAAATCAATCCCAGATTTAACGCTTCACAATCGATTATACATAATCTATAATCGATTACTGGCAATATTCAAAATCAGATAATCGATTACACTAAGTTCATAATCGATTACTTTAGCAACGTTCTAAAAATCATTTCCAGATTTTAAGCAAACCATCGATTATATAAAATCAATAATCGATTACTTCAGCAACGTTCTAAAAATCATTTCCAGATTTTAAGCAAAACATCGATTATATAAAATCAATAATCGATTTCTTCAGCAACGTTCTAAAAATCATTTCCAGATTTTAAGCAGAACATCGATTACTAGAATCAATAATCGATTACCTTATGGTATTTGAAAATCATTTGACAACGGACAGCTTCAACAATCGATTGTCCTTTGCAACAATCGATTACTTGTTATTTTCTGAAAATCATAAAACTTACTGTCTCAGTGATAATCGATTATCTAATGACATAATCGATTACTTAATTAAATTTAAAATCACTGGAAGACATCAACTCAACACAATCGATCACCATTAGTTCATAATCGATTATTTTGAGCATTGAGAAACTTTACCTCAACAACAATCGATTGTCATTTGTTCACAATCGATTATCATGCAGATTTGGAAAAACCTGATGTTCACTGTCTTACTCACAATCGATTACCATTAATTCATAATCGATTGTCATGCAGTCTTGGCTCAGAAACAATCGATTATCATAAGTACATAATCGATTATTTTAGCCCAGATTTTTGAGGCATGTTTAGAAAACATTTTGTCTAATGTAAATATGCATGATTTAAAATCTTTTTGACACTGAATTAAATATGCATGATTTTGGAAAATAGTTTTATGAGAGAGGCCATACTATGAGTCAAGTTATAGGATCGAGATTACAGTTTTAGAACAACTCAATAACAATTAAAAGCTATATCTTGAACTTCAATCTTATTCGCAACCATTGTGCGCTTGTACTTGAATTCCGTCATATATCAATTTTTGCTTCGTTTGTCATTCATCAAAACCTACAAAAGAGTACACGTTTAGTATATTGCATTGAGAACGTGTTTCTAACAGTTTGTTCCTTCTTTCCGTACCTACGAGAATGATTGTATTCCCTGCACGTTCCAAAAAGAGAAAAATGACAAGTTAGATCAAAACAAAATTGCATGTTACCTTGACCTGGTAAGTTGCCGAGGTGGGAGGAGCTTTGCAAGGCAACCCGTTTCGTTCCGTTAATGATAGTTTCAGATTTGGTTGTTATGTTTGGCTTTGACCTTTGTCGTGTCTAGGTTTCTCATGGGTTGAACCTACTTTGCCCGTGGGTATATCGAAACCAAGTTACAATCTGATCATGTTCTATATGTGCAAACAATAAAAGAAACATGTCTTATTTGTTCATAAACTACATAGTGCGTATGGGTACGAAAATAAGGTAGGACATACCCGTTATTTCAAAGAATCACATAGTGGGCTACCGTCCCTTCCCTAGGTGTGAATACAGGTCGATATTTAAACTAAATACGACAAGAGGGATTGCGGGTGTGCTAAGTGCGTAGTGGTCGTAATTCCACTTTGGGTACTCACACAATGTGTCGAACCTATCCCTACAGATGAGGCGTGGGTTTTTCTTAGACATCGGACCTAATTTCAATTTCATGTAGAGATCTAACCCGGATTGGTTTGGTTATGTCAAAAGATTATCTATCACTTTTTCAAGTTGTGTTTATACTGAGAAAAAGAGGCTATGGCAGTCGGGAAGTGATACTTTAGCTGGTGTCGGATCTAGAGGAAACTAAAATCCAGGCTAAGAAATCCCCACTGACGGCGCCAAACTGTTTGACCAAAAAGTATTAAGCTCTTTGTTAAACTAATTAATGAAACAATAAAAGATAAATCTTAGCCCAGGATAACTAACTCTAGATCAAATTATGCTAAATACGAGACCAGAAAATAATCAAGCTTAAAATTGTTTCTGAGGTTATAAAAGATATCAAACATAAACGACAAGCGTACATTCTTCATGCATTGTTTCGTAATGTAAGAACAAAGAAGAAAAAGAAGGAATGTGATTGATAGCTAAGGGATCTATCTTTATTGATTCAGTAGTGACGATTAAAAAGATTTGCAACACAGATCTAGACGTTCACTTGGTTGTTGTCAGAGGTCCTCTTCTATTCTTCTGTCTCTTTCCCTTGAATGAGAGAGTCCCTTCTATTTTCTAGTTACTCTTCCCCTATTTATATAGTAATTATTCCCTTTTATCTAACGGTCTTTAGCCAGAAGGCCATAGTTTGTTCATTGTGTATTGGGTCGTTCCCCTTAAATGTCATGACATATGCCTCATTGTACAAGCTTTCAGATTGTTCGATCCTGGCGCAGCCGAGATACTCGTTGTTTTGCCGTCTTACTAATACGATCATGGCTTAGTCAACTCCTCGCCATTCTTTTTAATGCTGATCCATGCATGGCTATATTTCGACCCGTACAGATAATAGCTAACCTTATGACTATGGCTGATTCGAGTGGAAAAAGGACACTAATCTCAAAATACAGGCAGTGCAAAAGAAATATTGACTGCGAGCCCTGAGGTCTGGCTGAATCTTACTGCTCGAATTAGGGGACCGGAACCCCAAGTGTTTGGGTAACTTCGGATGTCATGAAGATTGATGTAACGCACAAAACAAATAGTGAAGGCCCAAAGCAAAATGAGTAGCTAAACCTATGTTGTGGCAGTCCAAAATAGTACGAGCCAGGTAGGGATGGCAAATGGGGCAGGGCAGGGCAGAGCGCGGCATGCCATAACTTAATAAGACAGGGCAAGGCAAAGTTGTAATGGGGCAAGAAAGGGCGGGGTGGGTGAAAACACATTTTCAAAAGATAGTAAATGGGACATGGATGGAGTAGGGCAGGATTTTAGCTCAAACTCACTTGTGTGTGCCTACTTCTCTTGCTGTTTTAGCCATCAACAGATTTGGTGCCCCAAATTTTTTTTTTTTTTTTGTTTTCTTTTTTTAAAAAAGAAAAACTTGTTTTGTTTGCTTGCTAACATTTGTTAACTAGTAACTTGCAAATATAATGGTTTTATAAAATATCAAATTTTTTTATTAACATCAGATTACGCCCACGCTTGATCATCCCAATATTGTTAAACTAAGACATTGCATAAAAGAAAAAATTGATGGTATTTATTATTGTATTGAAATTAATAAACTGATGTTATATTTTTAAAAAATAGAGGAATCTAATGGAAGTGATGCTTCGTCATGCAATTTTACAGTCAAATTAGTTCTCACTATCTTAAGAAGTATGATGACTAAAGGAAACAAACTGTTCCAGAAGTGATTTAAACAATTAGCTATATTCGTTTATTTCAATAAAATGACTACTTTTATTTTTATATTGTAGAAAGAGTATTTTTATTTTCATGGTGTAGAAAGAGTACTTTATTTTTCAACCAAAAAAGAGTATTTTTCATATAATTATAGAGTATTTGTGTAAATTTTTAGAAGAATAATTAAATTGTTGAAAAAAAGAGTCTTTAAAACGTTGAGTATTGGGGGGAGGGGGGGAGCAAGGAAACATAGAAGCTTGGGGAAAGGAAGTGAGGAGAGTAGCATAAATATTTTCTACTCTCTGACCAAACTCTAAAAAATATTTTTCGTAAAAAGTTTTCCACTCATGACCAAATAAGAGAAAATAAGTGATAAAATACTTATTTTTCATGAAACATTTTCAAGAAAAATATTTTTCATGAAAAATATTTTCCTTTCTACCAAACACATCCTTAAACCAAAGATATTTTTTTCATAATGCTGGTTATATTATGATTAATTTCATTTGTGAAAAAAATAAAGATCTGGTGATATATTTAAGGCCTCATATGCTGAATAATCGTAATGTTAAAATTAAGACATAGACACCAGAATTTAATTTCAATGATGAAGAGCTGAAGACAATTCCTCTTTGGATAAAGTTACCTAATCTTCCTCTGATTTGTTGCAATGCTAATGCTTTAAGCAAAATAGGAAGTGGATTGGGACAACCGTTAGGTATATGATTTTACTACTGATGCTAATAGATTTCATTTGCCGGAATCCTTGTTGAGGTTGATGTTACTAGAAAACTATCAAATAGCATCAAATTGAAGGATCCATAAGGAAAGATATTTGATCAAGAAATATAGTATGATTGGAAGCCAGCTTATTCTCATTAACTCATGCCCATAAGGTGTTTTGATTAAATATTTATAAATAATAGTGTGAGTTCAATTGAAACTGAGTGAGCTTACATTATCCATGGTTATTTGAGTTAAGCATTACATCTTACCACTTTGTTTACTCTAAATATGAATAACAATTGAATTAATACGTGGTTTTAAGGACGCGTAATTTTACTTGGCACAAACTGAAAAAAATACGTAAATTAATATTAACTGTAAATGGAAATAAAGCAAACTAAAAGAAACATATAGCTTAAGCCCTCGAGCTAGGTCGTCGTTGAACCAAACGGGTATCCACAAAGGAAATGTATAGCTTTGGCCCTCGAGCTAGGTCGCCCTTGAACCAAACGAGTACTCCACTGGAAAATATGAACAAAGTAAATAGAATATTGAGAGCTTAAGAGAAAGGTATAATATTGCTTTATATTGCGTAAACATGTGATCCCTTTCACAAATAATCAGCTCTCCTTTGTGTAGTAGGGGAGTCCTACCTTTGATAAAATTCTAAATACAGTAAGAAATCTCATGATTAGCTAATTAACCGACCTCTTCTTGATAGGGGCTGAGATTTCCGTCATGATCCTCGTCCGATTGCGGATATTTTTGACTTTCCGTTATTTGGCTCAGTAAGCTTCCCTTTATCTTGCTCGATCTGCATCCTGCCTAGTTCCCGTCTTGGATGACCTCCATCTCGATTGATCTATGGGTCACGAGCTAGGTAATTTATCTTTACATCACGGTCCGATTTAACATGGGGTCGAACCTTAGCCTGCAACGTTCAAGGGCAATCCTGATTTGGACTATATATAGATAAGCCCCTCGTTTCTCAAAGAGAAGACGAAGAGAAATGACATGAACTTCTTCAATTCCATCTTGATGGGTCATGACGTAAGAGACGAACGCGACCATGACGTCAGCGACAAGTGGATACTAAAATGTTCTACCAGTTTGGGTATTGAGGCATTTAAATGCATGGCAGTTGTTGTCGGCCACTACCAGTTCTGAACCGTTACCAGCTACCTATAGAAATCCTAACCTTTCCTTATTCAATCTTTTATACTAAAGTCCTCCCTACCTTTGCTTTTTCTTCAACAAGTCTCTCTGCCTTACGATCTTCACACCCATATTCCCTGAACCTTAATCAAACCGCATATTATCGTAATCCTCTTTTCCTTTGTTTATCAATGGCTAAAACTTCCAAAACTGTGTCGTGAAAGAAGGGCGCTTCTTCATCACGACCCGCCATCAATGAGGCTCTAGTGGAACCACAACTTACGGAATTCATTCCACATAAGTGCCTAACCAACGCTGAATTTAAGCTCAAAAAGACTCTTTTGGTGTCGGGCCGATGTGAAGAAGAAATCCTTTCCCAACCAACTTCTCTGAAGTAGGACAGAGAGAAAAAGAGAAAAGGAGCTACGAGTTCCCCCAACTCGGAAAAGCAAAAACAAAAGAAAAGGCAAACCCATAAACCCAAGGGGAGCGTTATTGCTCTATCTTTGGACTCAATATGTTTGCTAATGGACGAGTCCAAAAATAAAGAAGAAGAGGAATCAAAACTAGTAGCCCGTGTGCGGGCTGGTGCTTCGATACAAAAGCCCTCGTATCGGAGGAGGTTAACGAGGGAGCTTCGGCCGAGGTTCCCAAACCAGAATGAGCTGAGGCCACTCCGTCTTAGACTGAGATGGTCGAGATAGAGACCGGTCGATATCCATGGCTTCTTAGTTTTGGTATGTTGGGTCTTCGTCGAGCCCAAAACTAGTACACATATTCTCGGCCCTAAGTGTTAACCCCCACCGTATGCGGAACATAGTGTTTTTCGTCCTGGGGGATGACGGGTCTTCTATACCCTATGGGGATTGCCAGCTATCTGAGGTGCTTGGTGATCGAGAAAGGCCAATCAAGGATGAATACAGTCGGACTCGCTTGCTTGTTCAACGAGGCCTAACACGCTCTGAATCAGGTAACTTCGAGGGTCATTCCATTATATTTTTTAAACTTTAAATTTTTGATAATTCTAACATTTTCTTCCTTAAGTATGCTTCAGTGTTGCATCAAGACGCCTTCCTTCGAATCCGGGAGGAGTGCAAGGCTGAGGTTGGGGACCTCACTGAAAAAAGCGATACATATAATCTTCTTAGTGAGAAGCTTAAGGCGGATTTGGTGACAGCTCGAGATGAGCATGCTGAGATGGCCGAGCATATATTCTGAGTGCTTCATGATAGTGAATATGAGTTGGAGATAACAACTAACGATCTGATTCTGCAGGTCCGATAAAGGTCGAGTAGATCAAGGACCTTTAGAGAAAAATAGATGACATACGAGCCGAAGCTAAAAAGTTCAAGGGGTGTATGGACATCATAGCTTCAAAAATAGAGGACGTCCAAGAAGAGCTGGTGTAGGCCGAGTCTCGGCTTTGGGCTTCAAGGGAGAAAACCTTGACACATGTCACAAAAATCGAGAAGCTTCAGTCTCAACTAGATTCGGTCATCTCGAATAAGGCGAACTTGGCCAATAAACTCGAGGTGGTCAAATCTGAGGTAGCCATGGCCAACGGTAAATAAAATGGCCCAATTTATGGTTGATGTCGAGTTCATCTAGGTGAAGGCCAGGAGTATGGTGGATCATGGAGAATGTCAAGCTCGAAGGGAAGCCCTTAAGGAGGTTCAGGCTCAAGGTTTGGATATTGTTCCAAACTCGAGACTGCCAAAGCAGAGGAGACCAGAGTCGGAAGCTGGCCTTTCCTGAGGAAGACTCCGAGAGCCTAAGTGAACCCGAAGATGGAGAATATCTCGAGAATGGAGATGCTACCTCCGACGAAGACCAGGCCACTTAGGCCTTTAGGTTTTTTTTTCTTTTGTATCTTCTTTAGGCCATTTCGTCCGTTTTAGGTTTTGTATTAGGACGATTTGGCCTTTGTTAAAAAGCTATTGTATACAAATATAATGCTTTTCTTTCCCTTTTGGCTCTCAATTTTTTTCCTTTTCTTTATCATTTGTATTCTCAAAGGTTGGAATGCCTTAGCATGAAATAATAATGTTGTGTTCGAGGGTTCGAATAAACCTTACCTTTATTGCCTCACTGGGTTAAAGCATTATCAGGGTTAGATATTTCTATAGTTTCTCTCAAAAATATGTTAAGTTTGAGATGTTTCCGAGGCTTGCCTTTAGAACTGGTTGTGAAACTATTTTATTTTTTTCTTTTTCGAAGGCCTATTTTTGTTATGGATTTCAGACGTCTTTTAACCATGCTAAATTGGACATAGCCTTTTACTTCAGGCGTATCCCAGTGAGCTACCTTTTTCAAGTTATCTAGGCTTGCCTAAGATAATAGTCTCTAAGTAGGTATGGTCGTGGCCTTTAAAATTAAGGTGCTGCTTAAGAGGTCTTATGCCCTCGACGTTTAATAGTTCGATTTGTCCTAGTTTATTTTTCATGCAGTAGTCCTAGAGTGTATGAGTGATCATCCGAATTCTAGTTATAATCAGCCCTCGGGCTCATTTACATAATAGATCAAAAGCACACAACTATAGAGTATAAATTATTTTTCTAAGACATGAGATAATTGCAAGGAAAAATATTTCTCTATATTCTTGTGAAAAATGATTACACATGGGTACATGTTTTGTGCCAAGGCTCGAGCAACCTATGTGGGCATGGTTCGTTTGACCATTTGGCCCTTTAAAATATCACTTATCGAGACCCCGCTATTATGAAGTAATTTCCTCGCAATAAAGTTGACATCCAAGGTCAATGCCTCCCAGTATTCGAGGTTGATTGTAGTGGGATCTCAGATACTATTAGTGATATCTTTGACACCGATTCGTGATCAGCCTTTGATTCTAAGTCGGAACGATCCACTGTTGCATCATTAAAACCTTTGCCAAAAAACCCAATTGGGAGAATAATGGTTCAAGGCTTAGTGTCGCTCCTTGTAAATACCCTGCAAGTGTTAGTCAAAAAATAGAAAGAATTGAAATGGGGTCATACTTTATAAGTAATATCGTTTAAGATGGGCTACGGTCCAATTGTTTGGTAGTCGTTCTCCGTCCATCATTCCGAGCTTATAAGACCCTTTTCCCCGTGATTTCGAGAATCTGGTATGGGCCTTCCCAATTCGGACCCAATTTTTTAGATTGGATTTTGAGTGTTTAGTGTGACCATCCTCAACACTAAGTCCCCGATATTAAAATATTGAAGGTTGGCCTTTCCGTTATAATACCTTTTCAACTGTCGTTTTTGGGAGGCCAATCGAACAAGGGCAGCTTTGTATTGTTCATCCAATAGTTCCAGGCTCGTATTCATGGATTTGTCATTCAATTTCTTCTTTGCAGATCATAATTTGGCTCCCCGACCATGACCAACATTAAAGCCATGACGTCGTAAACTAGTGGGAACGGGGTGGCAGGGTACTATACTTCGAATTTGTACTATCTGCCCAAAGAACTTTGGACATGATCTCTCTCTATTTCCCCTTAGAATCGGTCAACCTTTTCTTGAGGTTTAGGATTATTGTTTTCTTGGTCGATTCGGCTTATCCATTTCCACTAGGGTGATAAGATGTTGATAAAATTCTTTCGATCTTAGGGTCTTCGAAAAAAATTTTCACTTTGCTGCCTAAAAAATATATTTCGTTGTCGCATGCAATTTTGGATGATATCCCAAATTGATATATTATGTGGTCCCAAATGAAGTCAATGTCTTCCTTCTCCATGATCTTCTGGTATTCATGTGCTTCAACCCACTTAGAGAAATAGTCGGTCATAAAAAAACAAATTGACCCTTACCTGGTGCTAATGGAAGAGGGTCGACGATGTCAATCCCCCCATTTCATGAATGGCCAGGTGATAAAATCGAATGCAGAAGCTTTCCGGGTTGATGAATCATCGGAGCGTGTCTTTGGTCCTCATCACATTTTTGCATTAATTCCTTGGCATCTTCTTTCATATCGACCCACTAATAGCCTTTTATGTATCATGGGTATCTGTAAGATAAAGGAGGCCATCAATTAGTTAGTGCCAGCCTCCTTGATAAAATGTTAGGAAGGGTTAATAGTTTGACAGTTAGGTTCCTATTATATGTAGGGAGACTATAATTAATTAGGAGTGTACTGATTTCTATCATATTTTTTGTCACAGATTTTCTCTAAAGAAATCCATCCAAACATTGTCTACAAGAGATTCCTCTAGACATGTGACATTACAGCAAAGAAGAAGGCTCTGGTGGCATGGGAAAAGCCAGTTTGGCCAAAATCAGCAAATGATATCAATGTAACTAACACATACACATGGAGAAAAGCTACAATTCTAAAAAACCTTCAGAACTGGAGCACATTTATTATGTAAAAGAAAGATAGGCCTTGAACAAGACTACTAAGTAAGCCTCGTGTTTAGTTCAGAAACTTCTACATACCGCAAAATATTTGATCAAGGTTAGCTTGATATCACGTCCTAAATCTAGAGAAGCGTGGTTGGCACCTGGTGCCGTACTAGCCTGAGGAAACCACTTTGCAACCCATGATTGTTCGACAGAAGGTAGAGCATACATAGGCTGTGTTGGCTAAACTCCTTCATTTTGTAACTATCATGGGAAAACATGGCCACAACTCATAAAGTATAACTGTAAGTGGGAAAACACTATATCAATGCACCATCGAAATTAAAACATGAATACACATTGGCTATCAAGGCCTCTGACATACTGTATATAATGAACTTGTGTCTATAAAGCCTCTAAGAGTATTTGACATCAAATAGGACAGGGCCGGTAAGTCTGTAGGAAAACTCTGACATGATGACTTATAGACACGTTTGCACTCCAATTAAAGTGGAGTTTTACCGATCCTTCGCAGAAATCTAACCTCATCTACGTTGAGGGCTCATCAAACTGACTACCTATGCCTAAGTCCACAACAAAAAGGACGTCAGATGAATAATGTACCAAATATGTAATGTGGAACTGAAACGTAATTAATAAGTCAACATTAATTAAATAGATATAAGAATCAACCTGAATCTCTGAGGTGCCACCGTATATGCATACTAACTATGCTTATATATATAACGCTTCACTTTGGGACTATTATCCATATCGTAATATGACTACCCAACTGATCAATGGTAATTGCCCGACCGGCCGTAGCATGATGGTAAATACACGGCTGCCCGACCGGCCTTAGCATGATGGTAAATGAATATGCATGACTATCCAACTAGTCGTATTACCGTGGTAAATGCATGACTACCCGACAAGCCGCAACACGGTGGTAAATGAAGATGTATGACTTGCCAACCGGTCATAGCATGATGGTAAATACATGACTACCTGACGGGCCGTAGAACGATGGTAAATAAAGATGCATGATTAATAATAGGACCTTAGCAAGATGGTAAATGCATGACTTCCCAAACGGCCATAGCACAGTGGTAAATTAAGATTTATGAATAGCCAACAATCCGTAGCATACGAGTAAATGCATGACTGCCCAACCGACCATACTATGGTTATAAATAAAGATGCATGACAATCCAACTGATCGTAGCTAAGTGGTAAATGAAGATGCATATAACACTATATTATGAACATTAACATCTTTATTGTATGCCTCAATAAGGACTTAGGAACATACTTAGACATGCTTCAATATCATTTACAGGAATGAATAACGTAGACATCATTAACTACTATGAGTAGAAGCACTTATGAAAAATATTATGTTTACATTTTGTTACCTAGATCGTGCCAAAAGAGGGAAGGTTAAACATTAACATACCTGGTCTTAATCCACTTATTCAAGATCTCAACTCGTATCTGCTTCACGATCTATACGATAACAAGATTAATACTACTGTCAACCATACGAACAATTCTCTTAATCGCATAGCGGAAGATAACCTATCCTACAATGAAATAGAAAGTATTTTCCCTATTGTTAACATTCCCTCAAACTACCATAGGAAAGGTAATACAACAACACAACTAGCAATTCCTATAACAAGTCTTACAATTCAAACAACAATAAAATGAGAGAAAAGCTCGGCTACGATTATCGACCATACTTTGCCAATATTTTCTTTCCTTCAAAACACATATCAATGACTACACCAACTGCATTTTCAAGTTACTCCAACAATTTCGACCCCCAATAAAACTTAGAAAATTACCAAATAGATAATACGACAACAACATCAAAATATAATTTTCTGTTGTTAATTCCATAATTCGCATCCCACAATTTAGCCATGACCTAGACGAATTTAAATATACCAAGGAGAAGAAAATCCTTACCTTGTTTGATAATAAATACTTTTATTCCACCTTACTTCACATAGAAAAACATTCGTTTTAATCAACACGCCAAAATAGAACAACGAGATCGACGTGGTGAGCAAAACCCGCATATTATCTTTGAGAAAAATTACACTTTGCTTTCATGAAATTTTGAGCTCATGTTGCTGAAAATTGTCTTAAATTAATGTTCCTTGCTACTACACTATGTTGAACCTATCTATTCTTAAATTTCATTCTCAAATCAAGTGAAACAACAGACATAATTGTAACCTCTTTCCATTTATATATTTCCTCCTTAGCTTCTCTCTTGAGGCATTGGTTTAATAGTGCCACCACCACTTCTTGGTGTAGATTAGTCACTAATATTGATGTCACGATGTGACATGTGGAATGTTATCCACTACACCATTTATTCAATAATTCAATTTAATTTGACTTCCATTATAATTCCCATTTAGCAAATTATACACATAGTTAATTCCTTGATCTCAATTCACTTACATACCAGTATACTTCACATACCTTACTATCATAGTCATGTGAAATAGCATCAGTCTATAAATATGAAATATTATAGCTTGGACTATTTTTTCATCCTAAAATATTAAACTTCGACAAAATTCATTTTCTTTAATTTGTTTTTCCCTCTAACCTTCATCACTTTACCTATCACTTGTTATAAATGACATAAATAGTTATAGCTCAAAAATTATCATGTCCTTAAAGTTATGCCAATTATCCTACAACAAATCTAACGTACAAAAGTACGGTGTGTAACATCCTTCTCCCCTTTAAAAACATTCGTCTTTGAATGTTAACTCTTAGAGAATTACAATTTTTTTTTGCTAGAGTCACCTCTGTATACTAATCTAAAACCCAACCTCTATCTGAAGTCTGGACTATTTACAACCTCCTGCACATGATTATTTGGTATCTCCTTCACCTTTACCTTACTTATCTTTAAACTCGTATCATATCTTCTGTCGCTTTTATAACCTCCCTTCCACATAGGTGGAAATTGCATTCGAGCCTTAAAGCTCTATTGTGATACTTGCACCTCTGGTGAATAAAATATCTGGCAGAAGCTTCATAGTGACTTCTTACGACTCAACTTTATGGCACGATCTAGAAATAAAAGAAAGGTAACATTTTCTAAATCCTATACCCTTTCAAATATAAGTGTGGTGTACAACACACCCATAAGTGAAACTTTACTAGGCGCGGCTTTGTAGATTTCCTAGGACACAGCATGCTCTAATACCTCTTTGTCATGCCCTAAATATGGGGAGGCTTGGCTGGCACACGGTGTCGTACTGACCCGAGCGAACCACTCTGTAACTCATAATCGTTCGACCAAAACAAGAACACACATAGGCCGAGTTGGCTAAACTCATTCTTTTATATAACTATCATAGGCCATCATGGTCTCAACTCATAATGTATAACTGTAAGTGGCAAAATATTGTATCAGTGTTGTCGTGCCCCTTTTTTTCTCGCAAAATCGAGTTCATGACATTTTGGTTGAGACAAATCTTTCCTTTTGGAAAGGGGATTTAGCAATTTTGAAGAGTCTCAACCTAACGATTTTAAGGTGTGTTAGGGTATCTATAGGGTTCAACTACAACTGTGTTTGGTAAACAGAGATAGGGTAAGAGCTTAAAATTATCCCAAGGAAAAGGTGTTAGGCACCCCTTAGGATCCACTAGTGTGGTTCCCGACCAGATAGTTTTGTGAATTTGTGCAATTAGCAAGTAAACAAGTAAGGCTTAAATAATAAGGAATTTTGAATTTAAATACACAAGTGTTCAAAAAATAATAAAAAAAAGGTTTTAAAAAGTGTTACTCCCTTCGTTTCGTATTAATGAGTCACTTTCCTTTTTAGTCTATTACAAAATAAATGGCACATTTCTAAATTTGAAAACAATTCAACTTTAAACTCCTCATTTTACCCTTTTTACCCGTAATGAGAAGCTTTTATAGCCACACAAATAGCATGGCCCCACAGACTTTTTACCCCTTAATCTTTTAAGACCATAAGTTTCAAAAGTCTTCTTCTTTTTTCTTAAACTTTGTGCTGAGTCAAACTAGCTCAAACAATATGAAATGGAGGGAGTATAATCTAAGAATGTTTGTGAATGAAAAGGGGCCCTAGGTTTGTTTGTAATATGGATCACATAAATGCAATACCCGGCATGGCACTCCTCAGAAGAGGGGATATACGTGGTATTAGTGCAGCGGTCATCATGTCCATATCTACCCTTCCCATCCTGTGAATGTATTAAAAGCGAGATTTTGTCTCAACCTCTATTGCATGTTGTTACCCATCATGTTCCTATCAGTCCCAGAGGAATTAAGGATTAGTATTCCTCTGAGAAGGAGGATTTAGGCTGACTCTTAGGTTTAAAGGTAAAATGCTAATGCGATATACAAAAACAAGTAGACTGCATTTAGAAAGGAAACATGTACGCAGTTAGAAGGCTCATGTATACCTCTGCAAATAACGCATATAAACATCATGACTTGAAACATAGTTAAGGTCTAAATTTTCAAGATCCTTAAGCAAGGTGCTTGAGTCAGAACCAGATTCATTATATAACTCAGAAAAGAAGTCTGAATCAGGCCTGCCTGCTGGTTGTAGGAGTTGATAATTTAAACAAAGGCAGTCTAGTTTCAAATAATTGCCTAAGGCTTGCCTAGGCGTGAGCAAGCTTCAGTAGTTATTCAAGATTATTAAGATAGTTGGAGATTATTATTATTACCTAAACATGTTTTTCTAGGTGTTCAGCACATAGAATTGTTGCTAGTTAATTATAAAGACTAAATGAAATTGTTTTATTCCATTTATTAAGTGAAAATAAATGTAACCCTAAAGACATGATATCTACTGTGCAGACATATAGAAGAATGTATATGCAGAATCCTAAACAGGATTTCTATATGCATAACTATTACGACGTTTAGAATATGATTACTAGAATATGCAGAGATGATATGTTTGTTAGTGTTGTTAAGCCTAAAACAGGATCTCTAAGTGTGCGTAGCAGTAGGAACGTGATTGTAGAAACATTGGTTATTAACACATTTAACGCACGATTAGGTAAGTGGTATGATAGTAAAATGAACATGCTGAAAAATAATTAATGCAAATCGTAAGGAACATGATCTCTAATGCATGAAATGAGTCATAACCATGGATTCTAATACGCAAGTAGGAATGTAAACCTAATAACATGCTTTCTACCCCTTTTGATAGCATGCCTATTTCCCACCCCTTTTCACTAGCCAACCCCATAATGTTTACAAATTATAATAAACCAAGTGATTGAATCACATAAAAAAAATAAGAAGTTACAAACATAGAAAGCTTGATCTAGACTTCCTTTCTATGATATGCAATAAACCGTATCAATGCCAATATTATTCCAAACCCTTTCTCGCAACAGGGTGTCAGAGTTCCCTAAGGACCTCAAAGGGTCTCGTGTAGTGCTCACACCTAGATTTGTACAATCAAACAGAATGAGTGCAGTATGGAAGGTCCAGATTTTATGTGTGAAAGTTCAGAGGAAGCTCAAGGGTCCCAAGGCAAGGCTCACACAAAAAGAGAAGAACCTAGATTCTAAGAGTAAGTGAGAGTGCTTGATATAGTTTAAAAAGAGTTTGTTTAAAAACTTGGTTGAAAGTAATCAGTAACAGAGGTGATTGGAAGTAGTTGTAGTAGTAAATAAAACTCAAATTACCAAATATGGGATCACACACAGTATCAGTAGTCATAAAATAGGGGTCAAGGAGTTTGGGACACATATACTTTTGACTGTAAACACATAACCCCATTAAGGGTCTTAGGACTAGTTGGACATGCACAGCAATGGCTGATACTGCCATAATCACAGGCTAGTCAAGAAGAACATAAGCACATTGAGGGGATAGGGACTTGGGATGGCAAGTGCATAATAAGTGACTGACAGAGCATGCCTTAAAACACATATAAGGGAGTGAATTAATCAAAAGGGGAAGAGGAGACATTAATAATGCACCTTAACAGAGTCACATGCAGGATTAGACAAAAATAAAGCTAAAACAAATAAGGCATTATGTTGTTATTGGAGCTTTAAAATTAAACTAGGACATACAAATCAAAGAAGCAAAGTGCAGAAAAGAAAAGTAAGCAGGATCCCACAGTCTAGTCTTGGCTTTCAGCCGGCTAGACAAAGCAATAGCACAAGTGGTAATAGAGAAAGAAAGAGTTTTGAGTGTGTAAGTGTGTGTTATGAACTCAATTATTTGTGTGTTTGAAAGAAGAGGTAAGGTATTTATAGTATCGAAAACGAGTAAAGAATAAGGTAATAAGTAATGTCTTAAAACAAGCATTGAAATAATCACAATCAGAATCAAGTGACACAAGTGATTCACTTTAATTAAGGAATCACTGCTTAACGGATACTAACAGGGTTAATAAAGGAAAGAAATTAGTTTGAGACGGATTGATTCTTGCCATATAAGGGGGTAGTAAAAGTATAAGGTAAATACTTAAGTCTAAGTACAAAATATACTAAAATTTGGGAAAAGATTTAAGGTAAAATATCATAGTAATGAAAGGAAGGGAATTAATCAATTTAAACAAAAATGAGTTAAAATTAGGGTTTATAAGGGAACCTTTTGCAATCAGTCGTAACATTGAGGAAATCAAGATCAATCAAGAAAGAAACATGACTCTACACTTCAACATATAGCAAAGGATGGACATGAATATTAGACATGCAAGGTCAAACATATTGAAAAAGAGGAGTAAATTAAACATACAGTAGTAGCAGGAGTAAGCTAGGATTCAGTAGTAAAGAAACCTACTTGTAGCACAATAGGCAACAAGGTCAAGTAGTCACGTAGAATCAAAAGTGAAGAAAATATAGTAACAGGTAAAGGAGATCAACACACAAAAATAAGAAAAAGATTTAAACCCATAGCCATAAGTGAATAAAGAAGTTAGGGTTTTGACTGAGCCGAGTTATAAAAAGTAAGAACTTTAGAATCAATTAGGTTAAACAAAGAAGAGGATCAAAATCCAAGGAACTCAATCGAAACCAGCATGTGTATAAAATAAACAAAGAGAGTCTCAGAACTCGGATAAATCCAAAAACGCCTAGGGTTTCAACACGATGAACCATATAGAAGAAAAACATAAGCACATAGTTTAAACATAGGAAAAAATACTGAAATTTGAGAAGGGGTCTTTAAGAAGAGTTTTAAGAAATCCTAATTAGAAAACGAAGAGTCACTTTGAAAGAAAAATTGGAAAACATCAAGAAGTTCATAACATGAACAAATCTAAGATAGATCTAAAAGAGAAATCGAAAAGCTCTTAAAGCTAGAGTTTCAAAGAACCTAGAGAAAGTGAGAAAGACTTTGAAAAGTTACTGATCTAGCCGGAAAAGCCATGGATGCGACTAGAACGGTCATGGGCAGCTGGAAAAAGACCAGAGATAGAGGTCGAGCAAGGGCTGGATCAAATCTCTTTGAAATCTGTCCATGAAATCACACAAACAGGCCACCAGAAGATGTAAGAGGCCGGTATACATCTCGAATGGGCATGGGAGTCTATGGATTAGGTAAGGATTGAAAAGAATTAGGGCGGAATTGGGTGGCGGTGGCTAGGGTTTATGTAATGCTGCAAAAAGAATTTAGAGGAGAGAGATTTTAGGGTGGCTGGTGGTTAAAAATAAATTAGGTTAATGGGTCATTTGGGTTTATTTATGGAAGGATGAATGGGGGTCGTTGATCATTCAGATCAACGGTCCAGATTAAAAGGGTAGGTAAGGATCCGGGTTTGGGTTAGGTTTAAAATGGGCTAGGGTCGGGTTTAATTTGAAATTGAGCTGGGGAATCAGGGTTAAATTTAGGCTAAAGTTTAAATACAAATGGGTTGTTATTTAAATAGCCAATTTTTCCTTTTTTAAAATATTAAAAAAGTAAATAATTTCTGAAAATAGATTGGAAATATTAATACGACTTATAACACATAATTAACTATTTAAAAATACCATACTCAATTTTATGAGTATAAGAGATAATTAAACCTTAAAATGGCTAATTACAATTATGTGAAATTTAGCTTTAAAAAATACTTAAAAAATTTGTAAAAATATTTAAAACTTATTTTAGCCATATTTTGGCATGAATATGAAAATTCAAGTGGTAAATTTTGCAAATAATAATTTTGGTTTATGGATGAAAAGGGAAATTAATCAGTTTAAAACCCTTAAAAATTATGGAAAAAATAATAAAACACTTGACATGCTGATATATGCATATATGTGCTATTTTGAAGTTAATTCGCATATTAAAAATATATAGGAAAAAATTGGGTATCAACAAGCGCAACATCGTCTTAAAACATGAATGCACGTACGCCTTCAAGTGCTCTAACATACCGTCTATAATGAACTTGTGTTGCAATACCTCTAGGATTATTCAACATCAAGTGGGATATGGCCCCCGCCTGCCCATAAGTATGTAAAAAAACTCTAACATGATGACTTATAGACTCAGTTACTCTCCGAATGACTCTAATTGGAGTTAATGCTAAGTTTGAGGTGATCCCAGTGGATACTAAAGCTTTAAGAAGGATGTTGTTTTGTGGTACCTACAAGGTGATGGCTAAACTATCTATAACAGCTTATGGTCCAAGAGCAAAAGGGAAGAAAGAGATGAACCCTGCATTGAAAAAGTTACTAACGGTTTACAAGGATGTGTTCCAGGAGCCATCTAAGCTACCACCTGAAAGAGATTGTGATCATGTTATTAACTTAATTCATGCTGCTCAACCTTTCATTCAAAGACCATACAGGTATTCTCATGATCAAGTGAATTCTATTGAATCTATTATCAATTACATGTTGGAAGTTGAGAACTTGGCTCCCAGTCAATATTTTTTTGCCTAACCTGTTTTGCTAGTCAAAAAGAAGGACTCCACTTGGAGACTGTGTGTTGACTATATGAGGTTGAACAGTTTAACTGTAAAGGATAAATAGCCTATCTCCGTGATTGATGATTTATTCGATAAGCTACATAGAACTACTGTGTTTTCCAAGATAGATCTTAGAGTTGGTTACCACCAAGTGAGAATAAAGGCTAAGAGGAGTACAAGACAACATTTAGAACTCATCATGGGTAGTGACAATTCAGGGTCTTGCCCATTGGATTAACTAATGCCCAACTACTTTCCAATCATTGATGAATTTTGTATTCAAGGAACAAATAGGGAAGTACAGACAAGTAATTTTTTATGAGTATAGCAAGAGTATGAAAGAATACTTGGAACATCTAGAAAGGGTACTTCAACTACTAAGAAAGAACCAGCTATATGCAAAAAAAGTGTTAATTTGGCCAATCACAGGTGGAATAATTAGGGCATGTAATCTCAGGCAAATGGGTAAGCACTAATGATAAAAAGGTATCAGCTATACTAGAATGGGCACAACCAATTTCTGTAAAAGAGTTAAGAGGTTTCCTAGGGTTGATTGGTTACTACAGGAAGTTTATCCACAATTATGCTCAACTGAGTAAGCCCCTAACCAATTTACTAAGGAAACGGAGTTTTAACTAGAATGAGGAAGCTATTGTAGCCTTTCAGAACCTCAAACAAGCTATGAAAGTTTCTCTAGTTCAAGCTTTACCCGATTTTAATAGACCTTTTATTCTGGAAGTGGATACTTGCAACACTAGGATGGGAGAAGTACTACTGCAGGATAGAAGACCTCTAGCATTCCTAAGTCAGTCTTTAAGCACGAGACATCAAGGACTATCTACCTATGAGAAGGAGCTGATAGGTCTACTTATAGCAGTAGATAGATGGAGACATTACTTGCACCCGCACCATTTTATAATCAAAACATATCATTTCAATTTGAAATTTTTGTAGGAACAAAAGATCACAACATTCCTACAACATAAAACTTAACCAAACTGATGTGTTTAAGCTTTGAAATCTAGTACAAGAAAGGAGTGGAGAATATTGTGGATGATACATTGTCAATGACAAATGAGCAGCCATCTGAAGCTTATGTGCCACACTATCTTGTGATAACTCGATTCCAGCCTAAATGTTTGATGAAGTATGGCATGTTATGAAGAAGACCAAGAGCTAATGCAGATAACATTACTCAGTATTAACTGCTCTGCATTGGTAGATAATACCCTACAACAAGTTATCATAAGACATAAAGGGAAAGGCTGGGTTGGTAAACATGGATCTCCAAGAGAACAACTATTCAAGTATTCACAACTCTCGGTTAGGTGGTCATTCAGGAGTAACAACAACATGTCAAAGGCTAAAGGCAGTTTTCTATTGGCCTGCTATGATAGAAGAGGTGAAGAAGATAGTTCAAGAGTGTGAAGTCTGTCAAAGGTGCAAAGATGAGCAAATGGCTTACCCAGGATTATTACAACCTTTGCCGATACCTGTAAGCTCTTGGGAACACATATCAATGAATTTAATTGAGAGTTTGTCAGAGTCAGAAGGGCAAGACACTATCTTGGTAGTAACAGATAGATACTGCAAATATGCACACATCATTTCATTGGCTCATCACTGCCTCATAGATTGCCACTGTGTTTATGGATATCATTTATAAGTTGAATGTTTACCTAAGAGAATCGTATCTAACAGGGATAAAGTCTTCCTCAGTAACTTTTGGAGGGAAATGTTTAAGAACTTGCAAATATAATTATGTTTTAGCTCAGACTGTCATCCACAAATAGATGGATAGAAAGAGAGAGTGGATAGATGCTTGGAGAATTTGAGGTGCATGATAGCTCATAGACTTATAGAGTGGAATAAATGGCTCTCACTCTCTGAGTTATGGTATAACATTAATTATCACTCTACCTTAAAGATGACTCTTTTCAAGGTATTGTATGGGTATGAACCACCACAACTTTCTTTTGAGTTGATTTTACAAACTAATGTGGTCGTTATAACTCAACTCTTGAAGGAAAGACCTAAGGTACTTAAAGAGAATTTGGATAAGGCTCAAAATAGAATGAAGGTGAATGGTGACAAGAAGACGACGGAAAGAGAGTTCAATGTTGGTTACTGGGTATTTTTAAAATTGCAACCCTATAGACATAACTTTTTAGTTGTGAGAAAGAGTTTGAAGCTGGCTTCCAAGTTTTACGGTCCGTATCTGATAGTGCAGAAGATTGGAGGCGATTGCATATAAGCTCAAATTGCCTCCTACTTCCAAAATACATCATGTTTTCCTCATTTCTCAGCTTAAGAAGTGGAATGGATAGCAAGTCATTCCATCTGCTGATCCTCCAATTTGCTCTTCTGATAGACAACCTCTTATAGAACCAATTGTCGTGCTTGACGGGAGGATGGTGAAGAAAGAAAATAAAGCAGCTACTCAAATTTTGGTGTAGTGGGATAACCTACTACTAGAAGAAGTTACCTAGGAGGATTACAACTTCATAGTATCTCAGTTTCCAGATTTTAAAGAACCTTGAAGACAAGGTTCTGAAGGGGGATGGAATGTTATGAGTATGATTAATTGAATTAGTTGATTCATTAGTAGTCGTTAGTTAAGCTTTTATTATGTTTATTTTAGCCTTTAGTTTATAATTTATGTTCAATGAAGTCCATAATAAGGAGATTCCCTTCTTCCTTATCTTCATCTTCTCTATTTGTCTATTCTCTATTCTTACTAGTAACAAGAGAATCCTCTTGTGAACATATTTCTTCTTTTAAAAAGAATGTCCATTTTAAATTTGACAATAATTTAGTATAAACTTACAATTCTACCCTAAATGAAAAGCTTTTATAACCATACAAATACTCTGGACCCCCCTTTTGACTTGTTTAGAACCACAAATTTCAAAAGCTTCCATTTTTTTTCTTAGGTTTCGTGTTTAATTAAATAGGTTCACATAAATTGAAACAGAGAAAGTATACATTATAACTCCTGCATAGCTAGTCGGTAAACCAAAAGTTCTACATTGATTGACCTATCATATGATGAAAGAAAAGACAACCAAAAATCAGGTCCAAGGACCTTTCTTTTTAATTTTCTTGGACCTTGACTATCTATCTTGGGACAAATTTTCTTTTAAATACATTAATAACTACAGTAACCTAAGAACTGAATGTGAGTGCGTTTAATTCAGATAAGAATGTGATTTTTTTGATCAGTCGATAGTACTCGGGGAATTGTATAAGTTGTTGTATGTTTTTTCTACAGGGAGAATATGGAGGCTTCAAAAATAATATCACTACAATCATGTCTAAAAGAGAGAGTGGTTAGGGCCTATGTTCCGGAAAATTGACAGGACAGCTTGCTGAAATTGTGGAGTATAAGTGTCCGTGCACTCCTATAATGTACAGAAAAAAAAAAAGAAAAATTCATAGCTCCAACAGTTATGTCTAAAAGCAATGTCAAAGATAGATTGAAGTTAAGGCGGTATCCGGTTTCGGTTCTTGGTCAATTTGGGTCTGTGGTTTCGGTTCTGGCGGTTCTGGCGGTTCCGGTTCTGACGGTTTCGGAGCCGGAACTGCTACCATACGGTTCCGGGCGGTTCCGGTTCCGGCAGTTCTGGCGGTTCCGGCGGTTCCCGGCGGTTCTGAATTTTTTTTTTTTTTTTAAACCAATATCTTGTATAGTAGTCATTAGTATATTGTAGAATATATTTTATATGGTGTACTATGTTATTAGTATAGTATATGTTGTGTTTGGTAATTAGTATATATTGTGTATAAGTAGTGTATATTTTGTATATAAGTAGTATATATTGTATATAAGTAGTATATATTGTATTTAAATAGTATATATTGTATATAAGTAGTGTATATTGTGTTGTAGTTATTATTAGTATAAATTGTATATAAGTAGTATATATTGATAAAGAAATATTGAGACAAAAGATATTCAAGGATATGATAAAGAGCATATTTATTGACCAAAATGGCATATCTTTCTTAGTCTTCCTTCCCCCAATGGAATGAGCACCAAAAGGTACTAATACCAACACTAAAAGGAAAAAAAACTAAAAGAAGACATGCCAATGTACAAGTTACATCATAATTTATGTATTATTTCTAACAAATTTCATAAAACCTTCAAGGTTTGGAGGTGGTTGTGTTGGCAGTTGTGGAAATGAAGCTTGTTCATCACCACTTCCGGGTGAAGATGTTTCCTGAGCAAGTTCTGCTAGCATTTCTTCATAGCTAGCCCAAAGTTCCTTCTTTCTGCGCGGATCTAATCTCGAAAAAGCACTGATTTTTCCAAGTTGTCCCGCATCGACGCTCTGTGATCACATATTTGTAGTCTTGCTTGACTAAAGGCGCTCTCCGATGCAACAGTTGACGCTTGAATCGACAGAACATCCCGAGCCATCCTTGCAAGAATGGGAAAATGCTTTTCCCTTGTCTTCCACCAATCCAAAAGGTCGAAAGAGCCGTCTGGATTCTCATTCTCTAGTCTCTGCGATAAATAAACTTGAAGCTCATTTAGATGGGAAATTTCATCTAAATTTTCCCCTTGAGTACCCCTGAACTCCGTCCACGATTTAAGAGCTGTTAAGCCAGCAGCTCTTTTAGACGACTGTGATGTAGACGAAGTAGGGGTTGGAATATTAGGCCTAGCATGCTCTAACGCCTGTTTATAAGCATTATAAACAGTTTGAGCATTCACTTTAATTGATGCTTTCGCATCAGATAGTGTAGCCATTTCTTCTTCTGAAAGATATAAAGCTTGATAAATAGTAGAATACCAAAAATGAGGACCTCCTAATTTCGTAGTAGGATTTAGCATAGCAGACACACCAAATATATGAGGGATTGGAAAACAATATTTTTTAAACTTCTTTTTCATTTCAGTTATTGCAATTACATAAATTTCCCCTCCCTCGTTAAAATCAACAAACAAATTAGCAAGTGCGGCAATATAAACTAAACAGTTAGAAATAGTTGGATAATATTGGCCAGATAAAGCATTTGTAGCCACATGAAAATGTTCTAAAAAATCTAAAAGAATTTTAACGTTAGTCCAATCTACTGTAGTTAGCATGTCATTATCTTCCTCCCCACAATCCCGAGAATTATACGTAGCGTTAATTGGGTTCCTATATTCGTACGCTACTACTAAATTTTCGTACATGTAGTTCCACCTAGTCGGGCAAGGTTTAGGAACCTTTCTTTCTCTAAGGCCATATTCGTCACACCTTTTAAAATATTCTCTAAGTCTACTTCTACGGTTTGAATTTAAAAGTCAATTAAGAACCATTTTAACCTTTTCAATTTCTATGTTTAATATTCTCATACCATCACCTTCAATTAAATGATAGCTTGGGTTTCATCATCATCATCATCCTCATTTCCCTCTAAGATAGGTGCATTAGGATAAAGAGCATTCATAATATCATCGTCTATTCTATCACCAACTGCTACATCATGTAGAAAATCAATATCGCTAAATTGAAAACAAGGGTGATCACTATCAAGGATTCCAAAGGGTTCATTTGGATTTATAAGTTGGCTACTACTTTGAACTTGCTTTATCTTTTCTAGGTCGGGGAGCCGGGGGAGGGGTAGTATTTTGGCGACTACTTTCACCGGTTTTAGATTTTCCTTTACCGAACATATTTTTCAACGAAAATGCAATAATAATTATAATTAAGCAAAATAACAGCACACAAAAATATTCTTAACACGTAAGAGTTGAAACGAGTTTACCGGATTGACGAACAACTTCTTGAAAATTGAAAATCCTTGAAAGTGAACACTTGAAAACTTCAATTCAACAACTTCACAATGTTTCACGAATTTGCAACAATAAATTAAGCACTTGCACTAGAAAGATTGAAAGAGAGCTTGAGAGAGATTGAGAGAGATTCAGAGATATTGATGAATTGGTGAATAAAAATGAAAGAATGAGGGGGTATTTATAGTTGAGAAATGGGAAATTGTGTAATTATATAAAGTTTGGGGTTAAATTAAAGTTTGAGGGCCAAATGGCTATTTTTTAAAATTCCAAACGGCTAATTTTGAAAAAGAGCCGTTTGAAAATTATTTTTAAAAAAAATTTATTAAAAATCTGCCCGTTACTGGAACCGCTTGAACCGGTCCGGTTCTGGCGGTTCCGGTTCCGCGGTTCTAACGGATAGAACCGCCTCATCACGGTTCCGGAAAACCGCCGGAACCGGAACCACCAGAACCGCGATTCCGATCCGGTTCTGGTTCGAAAACGTAAATTTTGCAGCCTTAATCGAAGTATTGCAAAGGGCGTACTGGAATAATTAGAATTTTTTTCTTTACTCCTATAGGTCTCAATTATGAGTGTTAAAAATGAAATTCTTTTAGCAGTCTTTCATCACTTTAATAGTTTTATTCGAAATGAATTCAAATTAAATAGGCTAATAAATTTTCAAAAATCGAATGCTAAAAAAATTAGAGTACTAGAGAAATTCAGTAGGAAAGTTCAGTTGGAATGCTAAAAGTTCGATAAATTCTTTAAAAGAACGCCATTTAATCATTGCAGGGAATGAAATAACAAATTATGATGGACCTGGCATTTTTCTAGAGACTACAAATACATCCATTTTGTGCAATTGGAGATGTCCACGTAGGCAGAAGTTTTGGAATAATTCAGGCTTGATATTTTCTTTTACGTTGGGGGTGTTGAGTCGTCCCACATCGGAGGGATTTGATGTTCTTGATCTCCTTATATGACTTGGGCAATCCTCACCTCATAAGCTACCTTTTGGGGTTGAGTTAGGCCTAAGGTGCATTCTTATCAGTATTATATCTTTTTGTTTTTTGCTAGGAGTTATATTTCTTAACTACTTTTCAGGGAAGTTTTAATTAATACAAGGCACTGATACTCTATCTAATAAACCAAAATTCGTTTCCTTTTCTTTGGTTATCCTTCTTGTTTCGAGAATCGATACCTGGAAAAGCAGTATTATATTAAGAATGGTATATATCTATATGATATGTGTTGATTATCATTCAAGTTAAACTACAAGTTAAGGAATGAAGTAATTCAAAAATAATAATTTTATTATAAATGTTGTTTCTTTTTTAACAATGTTTATTTTGGAGGTAAGTAAGATGAATAAAAATTTGAATGAAGAAATTTTCTTTCTGTTTTTGGGTGATAACTTGAGTTGGGAAAGGAAAGGAAATGATTTGCTACAAATAAAAAAATTACATCATTAAAATGCAAGGTAGCAACTCTATCGTGGAAGTAACACTTAATTCCCTAATAAAAGAACTAATCAGAAATATTACAGTTGAAGTTTATTTTGTCGTGAAGTATATTGATTGATCTTACTCTTAATGATAGAACTAATCGTAATTACCAAAAACAGCATTGGAGATTTAATGGATGATCATCTAGTGAAGCTGGCTTTGGCTTTCAGTGGGGAGGCAAAGGGACCGCATGGTCCTAAGGACCCAACACTACACCACACCAAACTATTAGTGGAGTAGTTATTTTCTGCAATTTTTATCATAATAAACAATTTCTTTTTTCTTTTTTCGTTTTTCTTTTTTCACGGGGAAAGACAATGTACTATTTAGTCAATCTTCAAAACATTCGATGCCTGAATTTCAAATTTAAAGTTTCACGAGTTCGAATTTAAGTATCTATATTGGTTAAATTTTTAATTATTTTTTACTTAACAACAAACGTATCAATCTACTACACTTCGATTGATAACTTAACTGAGATCAGTTAATTTTGTCTTTTATATTTATATACGGTTGAAATCGAGTTTGTCCATTATGACCAGTCGAGATTGAAATGTGACAAGTTAGAACTCGAGCTTGGGTTACATCGAACAAAGGCACGAAGTTAAATCGTTGAGCTCGTGACTCCAGGATCGAACAAGATCGAGAAAATTTTTTCGAGCCAAATAACCGAAGGCAAATCATGAGACTGGTTACCTTATATAGAATTGTATCAAGAGTCGGACCCACTATTAGAAAATTTCTATTTTCCGACTACTAAAATGGTCGGAATGCGGTCAGAAAATGCTAATTTTTTACTAAATTCAGACCAAAAAATCGTAGTCGCAAAATAGTATGTGTGAAACAGTTTGCGACCGAATCAGTCTCTAATTTGCGACTACAACGGCCGCTAAGTCAAAATATAGAAAAAAACAACTAATAAATTTCGCCAACTGTCCGACTGTCGCAGTCGCAATTAACTTAAATTAAATTTTAATTTTATTTTACTTTTCCCACTACTTCGATCACAAGCAATATATATAATTATAATTTTCTTTATTCTTTCTCTCCGATGGAGTGGTCACAAATAATATAGAGTATTTTTATTTTATTGGAGTTTTCTCACTGTTGTGGTCGCACAAGTAATTTGATATTATTTATTTATTATATTTTCCACTACTGTGGTCGTTCGCAAACCTTATTAAATACTATTATTTTCTTATTTAATTTTTTCACTACATTAGTTGCAGATATCTTGGATATCGAAAATTTTGAAGCACTTTGCGACTACCTTGGTCGAAAATCGGTCGAAAAATTGAAAATATTTTGACAGATTCAAATGTTTTATAGCATCACCACCTACCAATTCAAATATACATCAACTAAATAATTAATCTACCATGCCAACCAATCAATCCACCACTCCAACCAATTAGTCCATTATTTCAACTAATTAAATTCATAAAATGAAAACAATTATAGTAAATATAAATATTTTGTTAAACATTCAAGTACCATTCAATCTAGTCTAAAACATTACAATCATAGTTAAGTGTAAATATTACCAAGTCTAAACATCCAAACAGAACAAATAATAACGTCTCAAACATCACAACCATAACAAGCTAAAACTCAGTATCCATGTCATCATCTCCATTCAAAGGTTCAAATTGATGCATGCCCATAAGTTTCTCCACTAGATTATGCAATTTATTAAAATTTGAGCGATCTTCTTTCTGTTTCTCCTTCAACTCTTCAACTTCTTTTCGTTATTCTTTCACCTTTTCGTGATTCTGCGAATTACTGTACAATAATATTGTAGAACGACCTACTGAATATTGCAATCAAAGACCGTAGGTTCTACCTTTCTTTACGCCACCAACCACCTGCGTCCATATTGAAGCTACATCATTAAATGATACTTGGATTGAGCTACTATCCTCGGAATCGGATTGACTTCGACACCATTCTTCAAATTGTTTTTGATAAGCTTCCTGAAATTTTAAAAGTTAAGCATTGGATTATATTATACTAACAGTATGAAGCACCAATAAATATATTATGAGATCTTCATATAATATTCTATGCAGATGCAAATAAAAAGTAAATGCAACTGATAATCTATAGCAGGGGAAATGTCACGATTCAAATTTTTCTCCGTAGGATATCGTGACGGAACCTAGTCTCTAAGACTAGGAGCCCGTTTGGATGAGCTTAATTTAAGTTGCTTTTAAGTTAAAATAGCTTTTAAACCATAAGTTAGGAATTCTAACTTTTAGCTTTTGGCTTATTTTTGTCGTTTTAGCTTAAAATTAAGGGCTTAAAAGCATTTTTTTACGCTATCCAAACACTACAAAATGACTTAAAAGTTATTTTAGCTTAAAAGCACATAAAAGAAGTCAATCCAAACGGGCAGCAGGTAAGCCTATCGGCATGCGGGATAATTAAATAAAAATAAAAACTCCTAAAACTCAACAACGAAAATTCTCAAAACCCGATGAAATACAAGTCACAAGCGCTTGGAAGAAATTCTAAGTAGCTCTATACATCATAGACTAACGAGGATAAAGAAACAACATAGTAAAGATAGAGGGGGACTCTAAGGTCTGCGGACGCTGGCATAGATATACCTTAAAGTCTTCGGGTACAGCTAGCTCACTATAACTGATCTGGTAGGAAGTATCTGGATCTAATGTGCAGAAGCATAGTTTGAGTATACCATAGCGGTACTCAGAAATGCCAAGTCTAACCTCGGTAGAGTAGTGACGAGGTAAGTTCAGGACCCTACCGAAAATAGTAAGAACAGGGCAAAAGTTTAATAATATAATAGCAATAATGACAGTGGAAATGAAACTTGTAAGGAATATTGTAACGACTAGTCGAGTAGTTACAATAACAACTCGCACCATACGTGCTCATATACCACTATATTATGTATAATAAGAATAATTTCAATACCACAACCCCGCGTAGCCCAAGGCTCAACAGCACTAAGTATAATGACAATAATAGCATGGGATTACGACAAGTAAATCAACACAAGAACTAAAACAACACAACAAAACAGAAGAATAAGCTCAACAATACAAGAGATAACATGTAATAATGAATTTAAATAAGAATAACTCAATAATGAGAAAGATGATATGTAGCAACAACTTCTAATAAATAAAACTTACCAATGAAAGAGGTAACATGACAATAAAAATGACAATAACTTCAATGAAAGCATAAGAGCATATTTGACAATAAAATAGAACATGTACTAACGATTTCAATTAAAGCATGTAATACTAAATTTAATAATGGAGGATATAAGATGATAGCGCAACTTTAATTAAACGTATATAAAAAAACCAAGGGGTCTAAACCGATTAAGTGAGCAGACTGAACATTTGACATTCTTAGATTAACCTGAAATCAAATATCAAAAAACAAGTGGAAAAAAGAGCGCGTTGTGGAGATTCGTATTAAATCTATTATTATCCTTTTTGCCATAGTGGGTACCAAACCGTTTATCCGTTTAAGTAACAATTAAATTTTTACACAATTTAAATAACACGTGATTTAATTTAACATGAATAATTTAAGAACATCAACTAATTAAAAAGAGAGATAAAATATCAAACCATACATGATGGAAGAATCAAGCATGGCTTTAACTTGAACACTGAAAAATGGCTCCGATTGGGCCCTCGATATGAGCTCAGTTGCAACTAAAGAAAGGAGTAACTGAAGAACACCTTTAACAATAGCTAGAAGATAAAAAAAATTATTATTTTAATATGCATGCCAATAGTGGTTTTAAATGAAAAGTTCTTCCCTTTGTATAGTAGGAGAATTTTAATCCTAGTACAAGATAAAAATCTTCTCTTTTTGTTAAATGTGATCTACAGTCGATATCTGACGGGATTTACGCCATAATATTCAATTGAGGGCAAATATTACGGCTTTGAAACGAGGGACCCTTTGGCTTCGCTTGAGGTTGCACCAAATCATGCTTTCCGTTTCTTTACCACAAAATCGAGGGTAATAGTATCCCTAATTTTACCCGTACCCAAAATGATAGCTAAAAAAAAGGTATATTACGTAACTTTTAGTTATATTAATGCCACTCTTGAAATTATTGTTGTTCTCCTTTTATTAAACTAGTGTTAAACTGCTTATTAAGTTACGCAAACCTCACATAGACAAACTACTTCTCAATTAACTACTTCCTTCGATTCAATTTATACATCTTATTATTTTTTAAAGCTATTTCAAAAGCAATACTATCACTCTTATATATTTAATTAATTTTTATTCTAGCATTTCATCTTATTTGTACCGTTCCTTAATAACAGCATATATGTTTCTCTCTCTTCCGACTCTCCTCTCGGCGCATGTTAGTAAACGTACGCCGAGCTGGTTTTCATGGCGAGAGGAAGAGGTCGCGGTAGGGGTAGACCTCAGAAACTACCGGTTACAACTATAGATCGCATCATCTCAACAATAAATCATACATCCAGTGTTTCCAGTGATGAAGTACCAATTTCTGCTACTGTTCCATTGAATACTGTTCCATTGAAGCAATCGGAGGAGGTTTCTGAACAAGTTGAAGTTGCGGTGCTTCCTCAACCTCAGATGGTACAAGGAAATGGAGGTAATGACCACATGCAGAAACCAGAGCAACCATCAGTACCAGAACCAGAGAAGCCGACTAGTGAAGTAACCAAAAGGTGGGCAAATCTCTTCCAGAAGAATAGATTTGCCTCAAATGGTATGGCATTGGAGTATATCCCACCAACTCTGCTTGATGGCAAACCTGTAGGTCAGTTGCTGAAAGAGGAAGTGGAGGAGGAAGAACAGAAATGGAAATGTGCCCTAGTGATTTTTGTGTTAGGGATTGGACCAGGGTACAATGCAATGAAACGTTTCATCAGTCTCCATTGGTCCCATGTTCCAGAACGTGAGTTATACTACCATGAGGAGGGTTATTATGTAGCCAAATTTCGAACCATGGAAGATGCGAAGGAAGTTATATGTGCTGGTCCATATTCCATTGCTAATAGACCTATGGTATTGAAACAATGGACTGCTGCTTTCCCTACTGACATACCTCTATGGGTAAAGTTTCCTAATCTCCCTATGTCATGTTGGGGAATTAGATCTTTGAGTAGGATAGCCAGTGTCCTTGGTAAGCCTATTTTTGCTGATGAATGCACTACTAAGCAGACTAGGATTTCTTATGCACTCATGCTCATTGAGGTTAATGTCTCTAAGAAATTGCCAAGTGAGATTGAACTTATAGATCCAAATAGTAAGAAATTTGTGCAGGATGTGGAATATGGCTGGAAACCAACATACTGTGAGAAGTGCCTTATGGTAGGACATAATTTTCTGGCTATCCCCAAACCTCCTCAACCTACTCAAAAGCCTAGAGTAGTTTAGGAATGGAGAGCCAAAATACCAAGCCGGAATGGTATGCAGCATCAGGAGGCTCCCAAACAACTACCAGTACCAAAGCAGAATGTAGTACCTTATAAGGATGTTGATTCTTTAGGTAGTACAGATATGATCACACAAGTAGATAAAGGCAAACAGGTGCAATCTCCAGTTTTCAATCTTGCAAACTTCCCCCCACTATCCCATGTTGTGATGAGTAACAGATTCCAAATAATGTCAGCTAGTAGACCAGGCAATCCCCCTGATGAAGGGGGCCCTAGTCATAACTAATGAAGTTTTTAATTTGGAACATTAGAGGTGTAAATAAGAGATATAAGCATAAGGAAGCTAAGGAATACGTTAGACAGAATAATTTTAACCTTGTTGGTCTGGTAAAGACAAAGGTAAAAGAGTGCAATGCAGGGAGAATAGCTAATCTGTTGGTTCCAGGTTGGAATATGCTATCTAATTATAGGGACTCACCAAGGGGTAGAATCTGGATCTTATAGGATACTCAGAAGATTAGAGTCACTGGTATTCAGGAGGAGGCACAATTCCTTCACTGTAATGTTCATACTCCCACAGGTGAGCTGGTTTGCCTCCTCACTGTGGTGTATGGTTTCAATGGCTTGGATCAAAGAAGGGCAATATGGCAACAACTACAGACTCTTGTTGCTGGTATTACTGATCCTTGGTTGGTTGCAGGTGATCTCAATGCTGTGATGTCTATTAATGACAGACAATCAAGTAACCAATTCAAACAAGCTGAAACTCTGGATTTCTTTTAATGTATTCAACTGGCTGAATTATCAGAACTTCCTTGGAAAGGGGAATTCTTCACATGGACCAACAAACAAACTGGTAATGATAGAGTGTGTAGCAGGTTGGATAGAATATGTGGAAATTATGAATGGATGATTAAGTGGAGTCATGTACAAACTGTATATGATCCCCCACTAATCTCTGATCATAATCCAATGGTGCTTACTATGAATGAAGATATTATAATCAGGAAGGCCCCTTTCAGATTCTATAATGCATGGGCTAATCACAAGGACTTCCAGCAAATTATTAAGGAGAATTGGAGAAATACTACCCAAGGTACTGTCAAGGAGGTGTGGACTAATCTCAAGGCACTGAAACCTGTTCTAAAATCTCTAAATGTTAGAGATTTTAAGAACATCACACAGAATATTGATTCTAGCATGGATGAGTTGAAGAACATTCAGAACCAGATGAGGCTGTCCTATACTGATGATTTACAGACTAAAGAAAAGGAACTGGTCTTGAAGTTGGAAAAATGGTCAATGATAGAAGAGAGTATACTACAACCATCAGTACCAGAGCCAGATGGATTCAATTGGGAGACTCAAATAATAAGTATTTTAATGATGTTTTGAAAGAAAGAAACCAGTACAAAAACATTACAGAACTGGTTACAGCAGGAGGATCCAGACTTACCAATCCAGATGACATTAGAGATGAGATCAAGAATTTCTATAAGTCATTGATGGGAACATCAGCTGCCTCACTCCCAGCAATTAACAGGTCATATATGAATAATGGTCCAAAGCTCACTCATTTCCAGAAACAAATGTTAGCTGCTGATGTCACTACTGATGAGATTCTGGGTAGCTTAAAAGCCATAGGGGATGACAAAGCTCCTGGTATTGATGGATACAATGCTGTTTCTTTCAAGCCGACCTGGAGTATCACTGGCAACGATATCACCAGGGCAGTTATGAATTTCTTCCAGTCCAGTAGAATGTATAAGCCAGTTAACTGTGCTTCCCTCACCTTGATACCTAAAGTTGCTAACCTACAGTCAGTTAAGGAGTTTCGACCAATATCTTGCTGCTCAGTCTTATATAAAATTGTCTCTAAGATATTGGCCAACAAATTACAGAAATGTATGGCCAGTATCATCTGTGATGCCCAGGCAGGATTTATTCCAGGCAGGAGGATTGCTGACAATGTTATTCTAGCACATGAACTGATTAAACATTATGCAAGAGCTCATGTATCCCCTAGATGGATGATTAAAATAGATTTACAGAAGTCATATGATTCAGCTGAATGGATCTTCTTACAGCAAGTAATGGAAGCCTTAGATATCCCAAGCAGGTTTATGAAGTGGATCATGCAATGTGTCAAAACAGTTAGCTACACCGTGATGGTGAATGGGGAAACTACAGAACCCTTCCAAGCAGCTAAAGGCTTGAGGCAGGGTGATCCAATATCCCCCTTTCTATTTGCTATAGTGATGGAATATCTTAGCAGAGCCCTTGTTGAATTGAAGAAGGATACAGGTTTCCTATTTCATCTTGGCTGTAAGAAGCTAGGAATTACCCATCTTAGCTTTGCAGATGACCTCTTGTTGTTTGTCAAAGGAGAGTACCCGTCTGTAGCAACCATGTTTCAATACTTCTCTCATTTCACTGAAGCCTTTGGGATGAAAGCTAATCTAAGCAAGAGTTCTGTGTACTTTGGTGGTGTTCCTACTGATATACAGCATCAAATTGTAGCTTATCTTGGCTATGTATATGGGGAGTTGCCTTTCAAATATTTGGGAGTTCCTCTATCTACCAAGAAAATATCTTTGGTGCAATGGCAGCCATTGGTGGATAAAGTCACTGCCAGGATCACATCCTGGACTGTCAGGAAACTATCTTATGCAGGTAGAGTACAATTGGTTCAATCAGTCATATTTGGCATACAATCCTACTGGGCTCAACTTTTCCTTATCCCTTCAAAAATCCTAAAGATGCTAGAAGCAGTATGTAGATCCTTTGTATGGACTGGTTCAGCCAGTATATCAAAGAAAGCTTATATAGCTTGGGATAAGGTATGTCTGCCTAAGTCAGCTGGAGGCTTAAATATTATGAATCTGCTACTATGGAACAGAGCTGCAATTACCAAACTTGGATGGGATTTGGCCCATAAGAAAGATGTGCTATGGGTTAAATAGATTCATTCTGTCTACATAAAACAGCAGCAACTTCATGACATAGTCATTCCTAACCAAGCCAGTTGGATGGTTAGGAAGATTATTGAAGCTACTATTACATTGCACCAATCCCAGTTGATGAACCAAGCAGTGTGCTCTATAAAGATGCTGTATCTACAACAGATTGGACAACTGCCTAGAGTTCTATGGAAAAGTATAACCATCCAAAATTATGCCAGGCCCAAAGCAGTCTTCAACCTTTGGCTGATATTACAGGATAGGTTACCTACTAAGGACAGATTGGGACAGTGGAATCTAACCGTTGACAGCACTTGTGCCTTATGCCAGCAAGGAATGGAGACCCGAGATCACCTCTTCTTCTCATGTCCCTTTGCCACCCTACTGAGGCATCAAGCATTACTATGGATTGGAGTAACTCAGCCTAACTATCAAAACTGAGAGCAATATGTTCATTGGATCATTGCTAAAGCTAAAGGGAAAACTAGTCGTGCACACATTGTCAAGATGATCATTGCTGAAATGTTCTATAACATCTGGTTAGAGAGAAATTCAAGGTTGTTTAGAAATGTTTTTTGTTCTAGTGGCCAATTACTTAGAAATATTGCATATGTCTGTCATGTTAGGAGTCCCCCTAAAGTCAGCCTACAGATTCAACATTCTCTTCTGTAATTAGAAATTAGGTATAGTAAACGTAGATGTTAGCTAAGTCTATTTTGCTGATAGTCAGCTGTGTTAGCTGTACTATGATTTTGTAAATGATACCTTTTGGTGATTAATACAAAAAATTTAATTACCAAAAAAAAAATAGCATATATGTTCAAAATAATAAGATCCAAAATATATATTTAACTTAAAGTTATAATATTCAAAAATCTTCTTTTATATTGGTAAACTTCATGCTCAATTAAATTGAACGGAAAAAAAATATAAATTTATTCAGAGAGTTATTTCAATATTAGCTGTGTGAAAAGTAAAAAATTTAAAAAAGAAAAAAAAAGGCACCCCCAATCCCCATACATGGCTATCTTGGTGCTTCTTTTATAAGAGGTCCAATGTGCCCCTTGCCGTGATTCCCCTTTATTAGCCCATCACCCTTCACCTTCCCCTCCCTCCACTCCTCTGGATAATCATCTCTCTGATTTGATCAATCAGAATAACTCCGAAGAAATAATCTCCCTTCTTCTTTATCCTCAGGTAATAATCAGTGGCTTCATACTTGAAACACGTATGGGTTCAGGAAAAGGATCCCCTGAATATTGGGTAGCTGTTGTTAAACCGGGTCGAATACTTTATGAAATGGGTGGAGAGAACCTCAGGAACTATCCTTTCCGGCTGCCCCCATTTCTAGATAGAAAGGGCCTTTCTCGCTTGTTTAGTAAAGTCAAGTTTTTGGCCTTATCTTGCAGGTGACGACGACGTCGAGTTGACGGCAGAGAAAGACTCGGCATTCAGGCGAGCACCCGCACAAGCGGTGGAGCATGTGGTTTAATTCGATGCAAAGCGAAGAACCTTACCAGCCTTTTATTGACTTCAAAAAGTCAATTTTTTTTCTTTTGTCGGGGTTTTTTTGAAGACAAATCCATCATTGAAGGGCTAGAGGCCGGATCGCTCACTCAACAATTTCTGCTTCTCCCAATGGGAGCCTTTACTAGTAAGGGCGCGTGGAACCGGGGAGGCGGATGGGACCATAGCTATAGTCAAAGTGGATAGATGCCTATAAAACCACTAGGAGAAGTAAGAGTATCGGATGATGGATCCGGAAACTTCCAATTCTATAAGCTGGGGAACTCCGTCGATAAGAGCTCTTGGGAGTCATCAGCCTGTTATCCCCGGGCTTAATTCTGAATCTATTTCTTGGAAGAAAATAAGTTTCTTGAAATTTTTCATCTCGACTGGTCGAACAGAGACGAAAGTCGGCCATAGTGATCCGGGAGTCCCGTGTGGAAGGGCTCTCGCTCAACGGATCAAAGGTACGCCGGGGATAACAGGCTGATGACTCCCAAGAGCTCGCATATGTTTGGTAAAGAGAATAATCTTATCCTTTGAGAATAATCAAAAATGGACAGTGTTCAATTGGAACATGAAAACGTGACTAAATTGGTCCTAGTTATTTTGAGGTCATATCTAGTATTCAGAGTTTGCCTCGATTTGGTACCGCTCTCGCGGCCCGCACCGAAACAGTGCTTTACCCTTCATTTTGCTTTCTATCAGTGAAGAATTTGGCCAATTTCCAGATTCAATTTGACTAAATGATTCGTCCTTTACATATCGTTTAAATGCACTTAACAATTAATCTCTTGCTTTATCATATCATTTTTTGTGTTAATCTTAATTATCTGTGTTTAATTTATCTGCGAATTTCGAATCCGGCTCAGAATTTTGTTGATTCATTCTTATTATCCTCCGAATCTTTTTTTTTAATCTGAATTGGTTTGAGTGCCTTCCTTTCTTATCTGTCTATTCATGTGACTGAATCTACAGGTCATCTTCTTCTTCGTCAGAGTGATTCGATCTGATTCGGTTCTAAATTTGATTCCATTTTTGACTACTGAATCTGATGGAATCAATGGTTATAGACATGTCTTCAGCGCCGATCTCGAATACTGTAGCGTCCTCTGACAGAGTTATATTGAGGAGGAAAAAGAATAAGAAAAGCTTGAAAAATAAAACTCAAAACAACACGAATAACAACAGCGAAAATCCGAGTAACGCTACTGAATGGAAAACACAAGCTCAACAGCAAGTTTACTCTTCAAAGCTACTGAAAGCACTCCGTGATGTGCGGATCAGTTCACCGCCGGCGACACCGACTACTTCGGTGCCGGCGCCAAAAGGAGGCCGAGCCGTACGGGAAGTGGCTGACAGAGTCCTTGCGGTTACTGCTAAAGGACGAACAAGGTGGAGCCGAGCTATACTTACAAACCGGCTCAAGCTCAAGTTCATGAAGAAGCACTCGAAGCGGCAGAAATTAATTGCGGGTGGTTCTTGTACCAGTAGCCGGTTACCTAAGAAGCCGAGAGTGGGGATATTAAAGCTGAAAACGAAGAATTTGCCGGCTTTCCAGAAGAAAGCTCGAGTATTGGGACGGCTTGTTCCTGGTTGCAGGAAACAACCGGTGCCGGTGATTCTTGAAGAAGCCAGTGATTACATAGCAGCTCTTGAGATGCAAGTTCGAGCCATGAGTGCTCTAGCTAACCTCCTTTCTGGCTCTTCTTCTACTGCTGCTGCTCCTCCTCTAGATCAACTCAGCTCCAGCCGGCCTCCCCCTAGTTGATCATTTAATCGTTTTTTTCTATCTAATTTCTTTTAATTAGTTTCTTCTCTCCCTTACTATTAATATTATTCCTCTGTTCCATATATTTCTTCTACCTTTCAAGTTATGGGAAAACATTAATTGGATTTTCAGTTTTATAACGACCAATAACTTTGTTTAGGTTTTGACAATGTAGTCTTTCTTGGTTTTGGAATTTAGAGTTAGCTGATTGATTTTGATTAGAAGGTTAAGCTCCCAGCGGCGGAGCTAGATTGAAGGAATGAGTTTAATTGAATCTGTTTGGTTGAAAATTATACTATGCAAAAAGGTAAAAATTAATTATTAAATTTTTTTGATATATGAGGAATTTAATTTCTTGGACATAAGAAATAAATCTAGTAACGTAAAAAGGGATTAAAAATTATTTTAAGTTACAGGTTAAAATTTCAATTCTGAAGTGTGGGTTTCCATAACTTAGCTCGCCCCCCTAGGTCGTCATGTATATATGTATAGCTAAATCTGTTGATTCATGATTACTGATAAATGGTTAATTATATATCCTCCAGAAGTATTGAAAGCATTGCTGTGTAATATTTTTTCGCTCCAAAATAAATAATTTTTTATTTTTTTTAGTATAAAATAAGTACTTTTTTATATTTTGAGAATAAGTTATATATTTTTTTCTTAATTGTTTTTGGAGTAAATAATGTTAAAATATGTGCTAAAAGTGTTTATGTGAGATAATAAAAATTAATATGATCAATTCTATTGCTAATTAATATTAAAAAATAAATTTTTTAATTAATGTTATAACATCCAAAAAAATTACTTATTTTGGATCGAAGAAAATACAGTATAATCTAGTAGAAGTGCAATGGAATATATAGGTTTTTGGTGTTATTCAATGCAAACATCTATAGTTTGATTCTGATTTTTTGGGTGTCAATATTTAAAGCTAGAGTTCTTTTTGGTTCTTATCAAATTTAAGTTAATGGCAGAGTGAGATAGTGCTATCTATGCCTATGAAGATGACACATCCATGACTCAGGTAGTAACTGAATTGTCATTTTCGGTGACGAGGACAAACCAAGAAGATAAAATTTGTAATTTGTAGCATAGATTATGTAGTAAGTAGTTAGTACGTAGATGAATTTATGAGCAGCAGCAGCACTTCATGTGACTTGTTGTCCATGTGCACTCAACTTTAGTAAATGGGGCCTTCGCACATTATAGACATGTGACTTTCTGACCTAATATCCGTAGCTTTTCTTATTTATAACTGCTAAGACAAAATGCATTTTGATTGTGCAATTTATAATTTAATTTGACTTGGAGAAATTCGCTCCATTTCACTAAGTAAAAACTTTATTCGAATGAATGATGAAACATGTCTTTCTTGTCAATTAAATTTTGTAGAGGATTTGCATTTACGAGTTTAAAATTTATAGGCCATTCAAGTGGACCCCTATAGTTATTTCAAGTAATAATTTCGAGTTGAACAAATAATATTGAGGCATGTAAAATAGGATAGGGTTAAGGAAGCACTATTTGCTTATTTACTTTAGGAGGATCCCAGTGGAACCACCCACAAGTCGAAAGTATCAACCCACAAATGTACAGCACTACAAAAAGTGATGTGAACAACCTCTCCCTGGCCTGCTCATTAATAACTTTCAATGTTTTTTTTACAGTCATAAAGTAGTAATTTTTTTGAACTTTTTTATTTTTTTGCGAAATTAGTGTTTGATCATAAAATTTTAAATTATATTTTATTTTTTTATTTAATATTCGCAAAAATTTAAAACAATCCAAAATTATCTTTATATACAAATACAATTTTAGTTTTCAAATAATATTTTTACTTGAATTTCTTTTCACTTTTTTTTTTAAATTTTTTTCGATTCTTATGTCCAAACGCCCACATAGTTACATGGGTTAATTGAATTTTGTGATACTAGAGTAAAATTGAGTAATTTCTTAGCATAAATATAGTTTAATGACTTTCTCTAATATTTTGATAATTTTTTTGACATGTTATTGTGCAATACAAAAACTGAGTGAGCATCATTCAAATTTAACCCTAGTTAACTTTTGCGATATGAAAAAGTAGGAATTTTTTTTTTGTGCCTCATATAACTGACACTAATTATATGAAGTGACTTTTTTATCTTACAATTTTGTGGACCCAAATTTCTGTAAATAACGACGTGTAAAATTAGAATCCACTATGAGATAAAAAAATCTTATACAATTAATATTAATTATATAAAACATAAAATAATATTTCTCAAAAAAGTAGCTGAGTGTGAGATGGACAAAAGTGGCACAGTGAAGAACAGGATGAGTACGCATTCAGTTGTTTTCATGCAAAAGAAGCCATAACACATCAATTCAGATTCCCATGTGCCTCTCTCCCTTTTGATCACTATCTTTTCGGACCATAACAAAATTAAATTACAAATTATTTGATTGAAATAGGGGATTTATATCAATAAAGTTATATATATCGATATAAATTAAATTAGGATAAATTATACTGAATTAATTTTGCTGAAATTGTTATTTATTCGTTATTTGGTATGTTGTATTAAGAATGATAATATTTCTAAGAAGAAGATATAAGTTATACCGGTGCTAATTATCCCAACTTTTATAAGGTATAAGTTATCCCATTATTAACATTAACACCGGAATAACTTATACCTAGTTTACTAACCAAATTGAGTATTAACTTAATATTAAATTTTTATACCAATCTTATAGCTTCTTATACCTCATACCAAACGAACCCTTAATTATTCCTTTAATTTCACATACTAATACACCTTCTTTAGTTTTTTTTTTGTTAAATGCTTTTAATCTCGAACAATATTTCATGATACAAAATTTTCTGAAGCGAATACAATAGTGAAGAGAATATAATGTAGAGATATATAATTTGTATAACTAGCTCTAACTACTAAAGAATTAAGTTGTTAAACATCTATATATCACTTAATTAGCCTTCCCATTTAATTAAAGAAAAAGGGTCAGAACTGCCCCTAACGTGTTGACTCCAGGTTAAAAATGCCCTCCGTTAACCTATTTTGAAGAAAATGCCCCTACCGTTAAAAATGTGGCATATTTGTGCCCCTAAGTCTAACAACTGACTATACTTATATTTAAAACGGTAGGGACATTTTTTTCAAAATAGGTTAACGGTAGGGGCATTTTTAAACTGGAGTCAATACATTAGGGGCACAAATATGCCAAAATTTTAACGATAGGGGTATTTTTTTTAAAATAGGTTAACGGAGGGCATTTTTAAACTGGCGTCAATACATTAGCGGCAGTGACCCTTTTCCGTTTAATTAAAGATCCTTAGCTAATTTATCAATCCTTATGTCATAGTAAACTAAAATCTGTTATTTCCTACATACAAACAAGGGAAAGAAGAAAGAAAGAGCCGATACGTAGAACTACTAACACTTTGTGGTTGGAAATTGGGGCTGATGTAATGACCGACGAAGCTAAAAGGCAGGAGAAAAAGAGGACAGTTATTGCAAATGTCAACATCTGGGGTTAGTTGATATTCGATTTAAAACTGACTAACCACTAACAGTTTTAAACATTTCCACTCTCCTTCAGTCTGCTGTAATTATATCATATAACGAATATAACATCATACTAGTTGTACATAGGCGAACTTAAAATTTTTGTACTAATATGAATGCGCTACTAATATGAATGCGCTATTAAAAAAAGGAGAAAATAAAAGCTATTTATGTGAGAATTGATCATTGCACCTCTAAATAAAAAATTAAGTATTCATATAAGTGAATCATTTAACCTCTTTAAAGCATGAATATCAATAAATAATTGTAGATCAATTCTAATAAATATATACATGAAATATCTGGTTTGACAAATAATCCATGGGTTCACGTACCCTATAACATAGATTATAAATTAGCTTCTGCTATTGCAGGGATGGCAAGCTATTCGTACGGTGCAGAGTTTGTCTTAACCCGCAACATTTCAAACCCAACCCACTCTACTTCGCATGGCGTTTTAACTCACGTTCACCTGTCCCACATTCACACCCTCGTCCATCTCCTGCGTATAATTAAGTGTTTTTTTGTCTCATTTTGTTAGTTTTATTTCTTTTTTATCTTTTAGTTGAATTTTTTATTTTGTAATAAAAGTTGGGCTGGAATTTTTCATGTGATTTTTTAAGAGAAATTTTCATAAAATACTATTTTATAGTGGTAATTAGCTATCTATAGATATTATTTGCTATATTACGGATCATAAATATATTTTCTGTTGTTATAAGATGTATTAGATGTATTTAAGCTACTGTACTCATGAATACAATTGCAAACATAGGCGTGAATCAGGAAAGTCCAGCTAATCAGTTGTTGTATTCGAGTATATTAGATTGTATTCATGGCGTGAAACATGAGATTACAACTGGACAAATTATTGTATTGAACTGCATTCACAGCATGAAAAAGGGGATTGCACTATTTTTAAACGAAAAGTGAATCAATTAACATAATAGACTCCTAATATAACTCTACAAACTAAATTATAACACACAAATTTTTTATTTTCAGTTATAAAAAAGATTCTGAACCGAAAATATCCAAAAAAAAAATATAGCAATCTTTAGAGAAATTATATAAAATATCTGAATACATAAATTATATTAATTAAAAATATATAAATACATTCATGGGATATAGCGAAACAGTGAATACAATTGAAATAAGTCTAATACAATGGGATACATTGAAATATAATAAACGAAAAGACAGTAAATACAATGAAATACATGAAATACAGTGAAATATATTGAATTACAGTAGAAAAAAATATTAAATATAAAATACATAAAAATATAAGTGATAAGTTGAAAATACATTAAAATATAACGGGATACTTTGATAGAGTAAACAACAAAAATCTGTTGTGTTTACTTAGTTAAGGAGAAGAGATGATTGATTGATAAAATCCATTTATAATTAAAACTCCACCTACCAATATCCAAAAATAAACGACAAAACGTCGTCTTTTTAACCTTCTTCGGTCACTCTTATAGTGGTAAACGGTAATGCGCAACTGGCAACTCGATATTGAATAAACTCATTAAACAAAGTCTCTATTTAAAAAGCTGAATTTTTCAACTGTTCGGTGGAAGCAAAAATCTTGAATAGTCGATCCTAACTAATTTTTAATTGACGTTTAATTTGTTTGTAGGTGATAAGAATGGACCTTGGGCCTAACTCACCCCCAAAAGCTAGCTTATGAGATGAGGATTGCCCAAGCCATATAAGGAGATCAAGGACCTTAAATCCCTCCGATGTGGGACAACTCAACACCCCCCTCATGCCCAAATCTCTAGAACGTGGACAGCATAAATGGGGGCCCAACATCGGTAACAATAATTGAGACGGGCCTGGCTCTGATACCATGATAAGAATGGACATTGGGCCTAACTCAACCCCAAAAGCTAACTTATGAGGTGAGGATTGCCCAAGCCATATAAGGAGACCAAGGACCTAAAATCCCTCCGATGTGGGACAACTCAACGCCCCCCCTCACGCCCAGATCTCTGGAGTGTGGACAACATAAATGGGGGAGGGGGAGACCACCTTCAACTTGGCCAACAAATGATGATGAGCTGCCACAGGCAGAGGCTTGGCGAGATGATCAGCCAACTGAAGGGAAGAAGAGCCATGTGAAAGAGAAATCAGCCCAGCAGCAAGTTGAGTACGAACAAAGTGACAATCGACCTCAATATGCTTCGTCTGCTCATGAAAAACAGGATTCTTGGCTATATGTATAGCAGCTTGGTTATCACAAAAAAATAGAAAAGGGAAGTGAAATAGAGACACCAATATCAGTCAGTAACCAAGAAAACTGAGAGAGTTCAGCAACCACTTTACTAAGGGCCCTGTATTCAGCCTCGGCAGAGGATAAGGATACCACTGGTTGCTTTTTGGACTTCCACCTAACCAGGCTTCCACCTAGAAGTATACAAAAACGAGTAACAGACCTGCGAGTATCGGGGCATGCTGCCCAATCACTGTCTAAATATGCATGAACTGAAATGTCAGGAACATCAGAATAGAACAGACCCAAATCCATACTGCCCTTCAGATATCTAAGCACATGCAGAGAAGCATCATGTGAGGGACTCTAGGGGATTTTAAAAATTGACTCAGATGCTGGACAACAATACAAATATCAGGCCTGGTGTAAGTCAAAAAGAGTAGTTTACCAATGAGACTTCTGTACTGGTCAGGATAAGAAAACAGATCACCAGAATCAACATGAAGCTTGACATTAAGATCCAAGGGACAAACTACAGGAGTAACAGTCACACAATCAAATTGATGAAACAAATCACAGATAAACTTATGCCGATTAAGGATCAATCCACCAGCAACAGCAGACACTTCAATCCCCAGAAAATAGTGTAAAGACCCCAGGTCTTTGATCCTGAATTGATCATCCAGGAATTGTTTCAGGGCAGAAATTTCAGCACTGTCATCCCCAGTAATGATAATGTCATCCACATATACTGCTAAAATCACAATACATCCAGGAGATCCTTTAACAAATAAAGAATAATCATTGAGAGAATGATTGTAGCCCCTGCAGTATAGAGCATGAGACAGTTTGGCATACCACTGCCTGGAAGCCTGTCTCAAACCATAAAGAGATTTGTTTAACTTGCACACAAGGGGAGCAGAAACGGAAGGAGTAGAATCAGCAGAAGAGTCAGAAACAGTCAAACTTGGAGGAAGTTTCATATGGACTTCCTCATCTAGGTCACCATGCAAGAAAGCATTATTAACATCAAGCTGAAAAAGATCCCAATGCTTCTTAGCAGCCACAACAATAAGGTATTTGACAGTAGACATCTTAACCACAGGGGAAAAAGTCTCATGAAAATCAACCTCTTCAATTTGACTATCACCTCTAATAATAAGTCTAGATTTGTACCTCTCAACGGTGCCATCAGCTTTATATTTGATTTTATAAACCTATTTGCAACCTATAGGTTTCTTACCAAGAGGAAGAGGAACAACATCCCAAGTATGGTTGGCATCAAATGCATCAAATTCCTTTCTCATAGCATCCTGCCAAGCTGGAACAGATGCAGCTTGAGAATAATAGAGAGGTTCAGATTCCAAAGGGGAAGAAGAGGATGAAGAACCAGAAAAAGAAGGGAGATGAGAAGATGGGCAGAAGGAGAAGAAGAAGATGAACAGTCAGGGACAGACAACTCTGTCTCAGAAAAGGGATGCTCAGGAGAAGGAACAAAAGGAGAAGAAGAGGAAGAGGTAGAAGGAGTAGAGCTAACAGAAGAGACAGTTTTAAAAGGAAAAGAAGTTTCATGAAATATAGCATCCCTGGACACAAAGTACTTTTTGGAAGTAAGATCATACAGTTTATAACCCTTTTTGGCAAAAGGATACCCTAGAAACACACAGGAAATGGATCTAGGCTTCAACGTGTCCCTCTGTGGAATTGGGACAACAGCATAGGCAAGGCAGCCAAATGCTCTTAAATGGGAGTAAGTAGGTGCTTTGCCATGTAAAATTTCATAAGGAGATTTATTATGAAGGAGCCTGGAGGGAATTCTGTTAAGTAGATATGTGGCAGTTAACAAGCAATCTCCCCAGAAAGAGAGGGGCAAACTAGATTGAAAAAGTAATGCTCTACAACGTTCAAGAAGAGTCATATGTTTCCTTTCAACAACACCATTCTGTTGAGGAGTATGGGGACAAGTTGTTGGATGAATAATCCCTTGTTGACTAAAGAAAGATGCCCCATCAATGCTAGACCCCAATTCCAAAGCATTGTCACTTCTAACAGTTTGGACAACAACATTAAACTGGGTTTTAACCATACATAAAAAGGATTTAAGCAGGTAGAAAGAATTGCTTTTAGACCCCAGTAAATGTGTCCAGGTGGCTCTAGAAAAGTGATCAACTATTGTAAAAAAATACCTAGATCCAGAAGAAGTTGGAGTGTGATAAGGACCCCAAGTGTCTACATGAATCAACTGAAAAGGCCTAGATGTACTTATTGTACTGTCAGGAAAAAGAAGACTAGTTTGTCTAGCCATAGGACAAACAGAGCAAGGGAAGGGCTGTTTAGAAGCAAAAGGAAATGACAAGGTAGAAATGTTTTTCATATTTGCAAATGGAATATGAGCCAACCTCAAGTGCCAAATGTAATTCATGTCAGTTGCAACAGCATTATTACAAATGGAACTATTTACATTTGAAGGTAAAGCAGCAACTTTATGGCTAGAAGAATAGTCAGGACTACAAGAATCAGACAGGGAATATACAAAATCAGATGAAAAATTGCTAAAAGGAGAAGAGGAAGCTGGCACCCAAGTGAACTTGTACAGACCAGCCTCCTCTTTACCAAGATCCAGATGCATCTTCAGAGAAGGGGCCTGTAACATGTGTAGGAAACAGGAAGTTGCAGTAAACAATACAATACAATGCAACTGTTTTACCAGTTTATGGACAGAAATCAAATTGTGTTTGAAAGAAGGAACTAACAGTACATTATGAAGAGTGATGGATGGAGTTAAAGCAAAAGATCATGTGCAGGTTACTTTCACTTTATATCCATTAGGAAGGGTTACAATGTATGACACAGTTAAGGGTGTGATATTAAAGAGTAAGTCTTTATTTGGTGTCATATGGTTAGATGCCCCTGAGTCTATTATCCAGGTGACAGAATTAATGTGAGTAAGCATGCAAAATTGGAATCAGAAACATGGTTCTCAGTTAGCATAGTACCAGCAAATTTGTCAGCATACATGGGAGGAGGAGTCTGAACAGTGGATTCCCCTAATTGAGTTTGTTGTAGCAAGCTCATCAATTGGTCATAGTGTCGTCTTCTCAACCCTGGTATCACAGAACTCTGGACATCCAAGTTTGTAACAAGGTGATGGCTAGCAGGAGGATTCCCATGAGGAACAGACACATTTCCTTCAGAAGAAGGCACATCCACACCAGTGGACATATGAGCAGCAGCAGGTCTCCTTCCCTTGTTAAATTTGATATTTTGAGGATACCCATGAATCTTATAACACTTATCAATTAAGTGCCCAGATTTCTTGCAGTATCTGCAGAATAAGGATCCTCTGGTTGGGTCAAAATTAACTCTTTGTCTGAAAGGAGAAGAACTAGGCACTGTGGCCTGATTGATCCCAACAGGATGTTTGTTTGTGTTGACATTGAAAGACATAGAGTCTGGACTAAACTGAGAAATGGGCTGGACTTGTCTCTGTTTCTCATCATTGAGGACTATATTATAGACACTGTCAAGGGTAGGAGCAGGCTGCATCATCAGTAAATTACTCCTTACCCTCATGTATGCTTCATTAAGGCCTATGAGAAACTGAAACACCTTATTCTCATCATCTTCCTGTATGATGCCATTTTTGGCAGCACAAATACATCTTTGCCCATGATTTGTACACATTGTTCCTAATTCATCCCACAGTCCTTTAAGTTTGTTAAAATATGAGGCTACATCTAGGGATCCTTGATAAGTGTGAGAGAGTTCTCTTTTTAGTTCAAAAATTTTGGTTCTGTTAGGAGTACCATATCTGGTCTCAAGCTGTGACCATATACTGTGTGCAGTATCAGAATACTGAACGCTTTCAGCAATTTGAGGGGAGAGGGAGGCAATTAACCAGGAAATTACCATAGTATTACATCTGTTCCACAACCTTTGTTCAGCCACATTGGTGGCTGGTCGGGGACACGTACCATCAACAAAGCCAATTTGTTCTTAGCAGACAGCACTACAATCATTTTCCTCCTCCAACCCCCATAACCACTACCCGAGAAGGGAGTGGACACAAGAGAAACTCTAGGAACATGAGAGGAGTAACAAAAAGAGGGCTGGTAGGGTCAACAAGAGTTGTATTAGCACTCATGTTGGAAGCCACGAACAACAATGAGTTTAACATCAAAAATAGTCTCGGTAATCAGTTTGAAAAACTAAAGTTGTATCAACAACCTCATGCAAATCATATAGCACCTAGAGCGAGAATAGATTTACCTTCCTTCTTCGTGACCGGAGAAGAACGGCCTTCGCTTAATAGAAAAATCCTCATTTCGAGCAGCGAAAACCCTAGAATCTGAAGTCTCGCGGGAATCGAGTCGAGCACGTCGAAAAACAACCCAAAACGTCCAAGCAATGAAGATGTAACCAGTTAATGGCGATAAAAATCTCAGATTAACACTCGATTCATATCGAGATCATCACTGATGGAATATCTCACTAATACCCGAAAACTTTCCAACACGATTTCGACCGGGATAACAAGATATAGCAGAGAACCATCTGATGATCGTCCGCTCTGATACCATGATAAGAATGGACCTTGGGCCTAACTCAACCCCAAAAGCTAGCTTATGAGGTGAGGATTACCCAAGCCATATAAGAAGACCAAGGACCTCAAATCCCTCCGATGTGGGACAACTCAACAGAAAAGGTTGAAGCTTTGAAGGGTTTAAGCAATTGGTACTGACGGAAAAAAAAGGATGAATGCAAATTGGGAACTTATGGATTGTTGTAACCATGATCAAAAGATCTTTCTTGCTACCATTGGTGTCTTCACCGTCGTCATTCTTGTCGTTCGTCTCTATACAATTTTTTTTAGTTTTTTACGAGGAAGAGAATAACATGTATCAAAATAGAGAGAGAAAGAAAATAGTGTAGCTGAATAGCATATTTAGTAGCTTAGGAGTAGGAGATAACAAAAATTAAATATTTTACTATAAACATTAAAAGGTATCTATAGAATATAATTTTTTTAAATAATATTTATTTAAAATAAATAAAATATTAACCTTTACTATAGGAAATAAAAATTCTTTTTTTTTTATTTCACAGTAGTTTACCCAATATATAAATCAGTTAAACTAACACAATCTTACTTTGTTTGGTTTATTCACAAAATTGAAATAAAAGTTGCAACAGTTGTCAAAACTTAGTTTAAGTTAGTGTCTACAATTAACATAAATCTAAGAAAATATGGTAACAATGCAATATGCTATTCCAAAATAAATTTACTTCTTCAAACAATGGATGCCTGTACGTGCGGTATGACTTCGGATTTTTTTTTGTTCTGTCGAAGATTTGTAAGCCATAGGTAATAGTATAGTATCATAAATATAAATAAAAAAAAAGATAGAATTGGGTGAGGCATAACTTTGTATGATGCAAAGTTTACCCTCGAAATCTAATAACAATTTGTAATAAAATAATAAAGAGAACAAGAGCAATATTATAGAAAAAAAATTCTTATTGAATTATGAGATGATTTATAATGGGGTAAGACCCCTATATTTATAGAGGAAAAATGACTTACCACAAAGTAAAAGTCTCTACAAGATAGACATTCACTCTAAATAGAATTCTATTCATAACACTCCCCCTTGAATGTCTACTCAATAAGTAATGTGCCTCGTTAAAACCTTAACTAAAATAAAACCCAATGGGAAAAAAATTCTAGAAAAGGAAAAAGAATACACATATCTAATAATACGCCTTTTGGTTGCCTTATTAAAAATCGTGCAAGGAAAACCCAGTAAGACAAAACCTTGTAAGGGAAAAAGAGTGCAACGCGCATCAACTTCCTCTGATGAAAGCATCTATTCACATCCTTGGGTCTTCACATCCCGATCTTATACATTAGCTTCTTGAAGGTTGACGTTGGTTGAGTTTTTGTGAACAAATCAAGCATATTATCACTTGAACGAATCTGTTGCACATTGATATCACCATTCTTTTGAAGATCATGTGTGAAAAATAACTTTGGTGAAATATGCTTTGTTCTATCCCCTTTTATGAATCCTCCCTTCAATTGAGCTATGCATGCTGCATTATCTTCATACAAAATCGTGGGTAGTTTATCACATTTCAAACTATATTTTTCTCGAATAAGATGTATTATAGATCTCAACCGCACACACTCTCGACTTGCTTTATGAATAGCAGTTATCTCAGCATGATTAGATGAAGTGGCCATAATTTATTGCTTAGTCGATCGCCAAGATATGGTAGTGCCTCCATAGGTAAACACATAACCTGTTTGAGATTGAGCCTTGTGGGGGTCAGATAAATATCCAACATCAACATAACCAACAAGATGGGGACTGCAACTATTGCCATAAAATAAGCCTATATCGATAGTTCCTTTTAGATACCGTAATATATGTTTAATTCTGTTCCAATGTCTCATTGTAGGAGCAAAGCTGTTTCTTGCTAAGACATTAACTGAAAAGGTTATGTCAGGCGTTGTAGTATTTGCAAGATACATTAGCGCACCAATTGCACTAAGATATGGTACTTCAAGACCAAGTAGTTCTTCATTCTTTTCTTGAGGTCGGAATGGATCCTTATTCACATCAAATGATCGAACAAGCATCAGAGTACTTAAAGGATGTGCTCCATCCATGTAAAACCGTTTCAATACCTTTTCTATATAGGCAGATTGATGAACAAAAATTTCGTTTGCCAAATGTTCAATTTGCAAACCAAGACATAATTTTGTCTTTCCGAGATATTTCATCTCGAATTCTTTATTTAAATAATCAATTGCCTTTGGAGTTCTATAGGAGTTCCAATAAGGTTTATGTCATCAACATATACGGCAAGTACAAAAAATTCTGATGTTGTTTTCTTTATAAAAACACATGGGCAAATAACATCATTTATATAGTCTTTCTTTAATAAATACTCAGTAAAATGATTATATTACATTCGTCCTGATTGCTTTAGACCATACAACGATCTTTGCAATTTGATTAAAAATATTTCCTGGGACTTTGAATTATTTGCTTTAGGCATTTTGAATCCCTCGGGAATTTTCATGTATATCTCATTATCAAGTGAGCCATAAAGGTAGGAGGTAACCACATCCATTAAATGCATTCCAAGCTTTTCTTGGACAGCAAAACTAATGAGATAATGGAACGTCATAGCATCCATAAGGGGTGAATATGTCTCTTCATAATCGACACGAGGTCTTTGTGAAAATCCTTGTGTAACAAGGCGTGCCTTACATCTTTGTACCTCGTTTTTCTCATTTCTCTTGCATACAAAGACTCATTTATAGCCAACAGGCTTAATATAATTAGGTGTTTGGACTACATGCCCAAAAACTTCACGTTTTGCAAGTGAATTCAACTCTGATTGGATTGCTTCTTGCCATTTTGGCCAATCAAGTCTTTGTCGACATTCTCCAACACATTGAGGTTTAAGATCCTCACTTTCTGCATAATGCTAGATGCAACATGATATGCAAAGACATAATCCACCACTATATCCATTCGATTCAAATTTGTCCCAATATCGATTGGATTTTCTGATAGTTCCTTATTTTCTTGAGTCTCGGGCTCAGTGGATTCTTCATGAACCTCAGAATTTATTAAATTGTGGTTTCTTCAGGAGATTCTTGTGTGGTGTCATTTTGATCATTTGTTTTCCTTTTTCTAAGATTTCGATCTTTAGAACCTAATGGCCTACCACGTTTTAGGCGTGCTTTTGACTCATTAGCTATGACACTAGAAGATTTTCCAATAGGGACATCAATATGGATTGAAACATTCTCTGCATGGATATTTGATTTTGTTATCCTTTTCAAATCCATAAATACGTCTGGCATTTGATTTGCTATTTTCTGCAAATGGACAATCTTTTTCACCTCTTTTTCACAAATAGAGGCACGTGGATCAAGATGAGATAATGAGGGATTTTTCCATAAAATTTCTCGTTTGGTTTCACCAACTTTTCCCCCTAATTTTGAAAAACGTTTCTCATCGAATCGACAGTCTGCAAATCATGCAGTAAACAAATCCCCCGTCAATGTTTCGCGGTAGCGAATAATGGAGGAAAATTCAAACCTAACATATATTTCTAACCTTCTTTGCGGACCCATTTTGGTGCGATATGGCAGTGCTACAGGTACATATACCCCCCATCTAAAAATTCATAAATGGGATATATTAGGTTTATGACCCAAAACTTATTGCAACAGGGAATATTTATGATAATTTGTGGTCTGAGACGAACTAGCATTGTTGCATGTAATATGGCGTGACCCCAAACAGAAATGGGGTAACCTCATTTTCATGAGTAACGGTCTTGCTATCAATTGCAGACGTTTAATTAAAGGCTCTGCAAGACCATTTTGAGTGTGAACATGAGCTACAGGATGTTCCACTTTTATGATAAGCAACAGTCATTAAATACTTGGGATGAAAACTCAGCAGCATTATTAAGTCTAATAGACTAAATTGGATTATCGGGAAATTGCGCCCGTAATCGAATTATTTGTGCCATTAATTTTGCAAACGCAAGGTTACGAGATGACAATAGGCACACATGAGACCATATAGAAGATGTGTCTATTAAGACCATAAAATATCTAAACAACCCACTAGGTTGGTGAACAGGTCAACGAATGTCTCCTTGTATACATTCCAAAAACGCAGGGGACTCAATTCCAACCTTTGTTGGTGATGGTCTAATAATTAACTTGCCTTGATAACAAGAAGTGCAAGAAAATTCATTATTTAAAAGAGTCTTTAAATTCTTCAATGGATGCCCGTTGAGATTTCAATAATTCATCTCATCATAATTGATCTAGGATGTCCCATGCCAAAGTACAAAAGTATTGAAATCAGTAACCTTTTAGTTTACAATAGAATGTGCCTCAATTGCACTAATTCTTGTCCAATACAAGTCACAAGACAAAGATGGGAACTTCTCAATAGCCTTTTTCTGGCTAGAGACATATTTGGTAATGATGAGATATTCAAGATTATTCTCATCTATTTTCTCAATATGATATCCATTTCGGCGGATATCTTTAAAACTCAACAAATTCCTCTTGGACTTGGAGGAGAACATTGCATTCTATATAATAAGTATTGTTCCCTAAGGAAGAGTTATAGTAGCTCTTCCAGAGCCTTCAATTAATTTACTACTACTAGAAGTTGTAGTAACATCTCCCTTACACATATTTAAATGAGAGAAATATTTCTTCTCTTTGAATATTGTATGTGTCCTACATGAATCAACTGAACAAATACTTCTACAATTGAACTTTGATCCAAGTTTGATTTGAGAAATATCCATATTTGCTTAATCTTCTCAAAAGCTTCTTGAGATGGTAGAGTCTCGTGCTGATAACGTGTACTAAAACAATAAAGAGAACAAGAGCAATATCACAGAGAAAAAGAGAGAAAATTCTTATTGAATTTTGGGATGATTTGCAATGGGGTACGACCCCTCTATTTATAGGGAAAAAATGAGTTAGCCACAAAGTAAAATTCTCTACAAGATAAATACTCACTCATAATAAAATTCTATTCATAACAAAATTAAATTTATAAGTGATTTTAAGGATATGTGATTTCACTTGGTACAAGTTGACAAATGTAAGAATTAACGATAGATTATTCATATTCTGAACCGTCATCTCCAACCTATAAATATATCTTCCTTCTTTTTCCCAAACTTTACTTTCAAAATTCATATTCTTTTGTCTCCTACAGATTCTCAAGTCTTTCTTTATTTGTTTTCCCTAAAATACCAAATATCCCAATCTCTGTTCTTTCTTGTTCACCAAAATAAAAAATGGCAAAAACATCTAAAACTGTTCCATAGAAAGAGAAAGATTCCTTGTCTCAACCAGCCGACAAGCAACCAAATGCAGAGCCACGTCCTAAAGAATTCTTTCCTCTACCGTGCGTTCTCGACTCTGAATTTAAGGTTGAAAAGACCCTCTCGGTTCCACGCTGTTGCAAGCCAATGTCAAGGTACATATACATAATCACCGGAGGCCTTTTAAACAAAGTTAAGAAGGATTTTAATTGGGTAAACAAGCACGTGGGGGTTCCCTCCCGAGGAGTCAATTATTACGAATGTGGATGTGTTTCTATGTTTTTATACCTACCCTTTTGCATTGGGCCACTTGGACTTGGTTATTATGGATTTTTTCAAGAAGTACGAGGTCACCCTCGGCCAAATACACCCCTCCTTTTGGAGGATAGAGATACTGCTCCGCTTATTTGTGGGCCAAGTCGACGGGCTTCCCTTTACCCTTGACCACTTTATGCGCTTATATAGCCCCTGAATTTATCGAAGGGGCTAATGAAGCTTCAACATTGGTCTTCCAAAGAAGTATTTTTGAACATAGATGAGGATAGGGAGCAGGACCTGATCCCGGCCGAAAGCATGTCATTTTCAGAGAAATGGAATATGAAATGTGAGTATAACTCTATCTTTTAACTTTTGATTATTATCTTCACTTTTTTCATCCTTTCTTACCAACGTATTATTTAGTACAGATGTTGCTTGGATGCCAAGTGCGATTCCCCATTTCAAGAACTAGGTCAGGAACCTAGTGTCGACGTTGACACCCGCTGAGTGCACATGGCGAGAGTTTTTAAAGGGTTGATGGGAGGCTCGATACCACGGTAAGTTTTTTCATTTCTCAACGATTTTTATCGCAGTACGAATCTTTCCTTGATCGTACTTGTCTTTATTTTACAGGTCTTGGGAAGGATGTGCTAATGAGGCCCCTATTGGTGATGAAGTAAATCCACTCCCTATCTCGAAGCCGACAAAGGAGAGTAAGAGGAAAACGGTCTCAACATCAGAGGGGCTAGAGCATAAGAACAATGCGGCTGAAAAGCCCAAAAAGAATGTGATTTCCCTGTCAAAGAAGTCAGTTCAACTCCTTAGGGAGGAAGAAGAAGAAGAAGAAAAGGATAATGATTCCAGTCTAGTGTCTCAAACACGAGCTAATACCGAGGGTCAAAAGTCCACCAGATTGATTAAAACTACAAATACTCTTCCTCATTCGGACGGGGTCCAAGAGAGGGATTTAGTTATAGTTACTAAGTCGATTGGAGTTGAAGGTACCTTACCTCGGGGTGATAAGCCGTCAGAAATGGCTGTGGAGGCCGGTCTTGAGGCTCCTCAAAATGGGGAAAATGCCCCAAGTGACCCACTTGGGGAAATAGAAATCGGACACTCCCCTTTGCTTCCTTCATTATCCTAAGAGGATGTTCGGGAGGATCGGGCCATGAAGACTCCTCATGTAAAAGGCGCCCACAGAGGGAGGACCTTTTTCCATGGTTTTTTTGCTTCGGTCGATGACGCCGCTGGCTTGAGTGATTTGGAGGTTCCGAGGAAGAGTTTAGGAGAATATTCCTCGATTTTCTGATTAACCAACCAGTTTTTGACCCCTGGTGCCAATCCCGAGTGCAAACGAACAATCATCATCTCGATCTTGAAAGATGCACGAGTTTTTGCCGCACCCGTAGGGGTGGCTAGTTACCTTCGGAGTCTGGTCATGGAGGAAGATCAAGCTTTGATGGACAAGGTGGGAGCACCGTGTCTCTTCAACGAGGCACAATATTCTTTGAATCGGGTAATCCTTAACTTTCCTTATCAATACGAGTTTCCACACTTGTATTTTTCTCTGCTTGCCTAATTGTTTTTCTTCTATTTGTATTGGCCTCAGTGCTTCATCATGAAGATATCTTTAGGTCTCCAGGAGAATTGAGCCGATATAAGGCCAATAGGGTTAACTGAGGAGAGAAATTCCCTCATGCTTCTCGGTGAGCAAAAAGAAGAAGATATCAAGGGCCTGTGAGCTGAGCTGCCCATGACTCAAAAAGAATAAAGGAAACTGATCGAGCTGGTAATAAAAGTTTTAGAAGCCCATGGTATCAGTTGGGTAGTGACGGCTAACAATTCGATCTCACTTGTCCAACAGCTGCACGATATGATCTGGAAACTCCGTGGAGAGGTTAATGCGGTGAAGGCGGAAACCATAGTGTGGAAGCGAAATATGGGTTGTCTTGCCTTGGAGAAAGAGGCTGATCGAGCTCAGTTATCCTCTTATGAAAGCCAACTCCATGGCATGAAAGAGAAGAACTTGGCACAAGCCAAGAAAATTGAAGAACTCTAAGCTCGATTGGTCACGGAATTTGCAGTGGCGAAATCTAAGGCTGAGACGGCTAAGGCCGATGTTGAGCAATCATGGTCGTCTATCAGTCTAACACCAAAGCTGCTCAAGCTCGAGCAAAGGAAGTTACTTATGCTGCTCAGACTTGAGCATACTAGGTTGCCGAGAATGTCAAGTTTCAGTCTCGAAGAGAGACCCTCGAGGAGATCCACGCTCATGGCTTTGACCTTGTTGCCAAGATCTGCAAAAGAGCTTGAAGTCGAAGCCAAAACATTGGTCTCTTGTGATGATGATGATTTCGGGAGCATGAGTGGGTCCGAATTTAGAGAAGACTTCGAAGGTGAAGATGTTTCTCTTGGAGAAGAATAAGTACTTAGGATCTTTTTTTGGATTTTTTGCATGGAACTCTGATCGGGCCATGTTGCCTTTGTAAATTACTTTGAAATTTATAAGGATATTTCTTGTGAAATTTTGTTTCTACCTTATGAGATTTGTGCTTTCTTATGCTCTATGAATTTATTATTCATAGGTTCGAGGTTCAGGTAATTTTGACCAAAACCGAACTAGTGTCGAGCGAGTGCTTGGTCGAACTCGAAGTAGGGTACCCTTAGGTTTTAATTGAGTGAGGATGATCCCTCGAACTTAAAGCAAAAGATGGCCCTTAGGATTTTGCGTTAGGCCGATGTGGCCTTATTAAAAAGATGGGCTTTTTTCCCTACTCGGCTTAAAAAGTTCATTGTTAATTATACAAAAAATTTTATTAGCACAAAATAAGAAATTGTTCGAGAGTTTTAAATTTTTTGCATTATTAGGGTTCTCGAGGCATGATATTATCGAAGCCCTTTATCACTTTGCCGAGGGTAGCCTTTTTAACCAGTTTATGAATTATTTGAAGGCTTGTTTTATTACGAAATTCGGACATCTCCGTACCGTATTGATTTGGCCATAGCCTTTTTATTTGGGAATTTACACTTAGGATTCTTTTCCCGTTTCACTTCGATCTTTCCTGAAGTGTCCGTCCTCGAGTGGGGTGGATTTGGCCAATATAAAATAAGGGTCGCCTTTAAGGTCTTACAATCTCGAAATTTTAATAATCTGATCTTGTTTATTTTTCAGACGTTAGTCCCCAAGTGTAGGGTTCCGTTATGATCGTCTATTAAGCCTGTTAGATAAACAGTATGAAATTCTAAAGTAGAAAATGTTTTCTAAGGCATGCAATATCAGCAAGGGAAGATACTTATTTCAATAGATGATTATAAATGCATACATGTTTGATGTTAGGGCTCGAGTAACCTATATGGGCACGATATATTTGACCATTTGACCCTAAAAAAATTTACCTATCGAGACACCGCTATTATAAATTAATTTTCTTGCAACAAAGTTGACATTCGAGGGTAAAGCCCCTAGTATTTGAGGTTGATTATAAAGAAGCCTTAGATAATATTGAGTTGTTCTAAATTAGCACAATATATGGTTGCCTCGTTAAAAACCTCGCCGAAAAACCCACTTGGGACAAAACCAATATAAGGGAAAAAGAGTGCAACGCGTGCTTTTAGAGCTAAAGACTTCATGCTGAAGGATCTAGCATCATTCCTGGTCGAACACCTGCAATTGAATAGTTTAAAATATAAATGAAAATGGAGAAGTCCATACCTTAGCAGTAGTATCGCTTTAGGAGTGATACGTTCCAATTATTTGGTAGTTGCTCGCTGTTCATCGTGCTGAGCTTGTAGGATCCCTTTCCGATAATATCGAGGACCTGATATGGTCCTTCCCAATTTGCACCCAATTTTCTTTCATTCAGGTTTCGAGTGTTGAGGATGAATTTTCTTAGCACAATGTCTCCTATTTTAAAGTGTTGAAGATTGGTTCTATGGTTGTAGTACCTTTCAATTCGCTATTTTTGTGCGGGCAATCTAACAAGGGCAGCCTCACGTCTTTTGTCCAACAATTCTAGCCTCATGTTCATAGCCTTGTTATTTGATTTTTTTGTTGCATATCGAAACCCGAGGCTAGGTTCCCCAATCTCAACCGGGATAAGAGCTTCAACACCATAGACCAAAGAGAACGATGTTTCCTCCATAGTGGATTATCGTGTGGTATGCCCAGAGAACGTCGGGCAATATTTCTCTATGTTTTCCCTTAGCATCGGTCAATCTTTTGTTAGGATTTTGTATTATGTTTTTGTTGGTCGATTTAACTTGTCCGTTCCCGCTGGGATGGTATGGTGTTGATAGAATCCTTTTGATCTTGTGATCCTCAAGAAATTTTAGTTACTTTTCTGCTGATGAATTGCTTTTCGTTGTTGCACACAATCTTAGCAGGCATCCCGAATTGACATATAATGTGGTCTGAAATGAGGTCTATGACTTCTTTTTCTCTGAGTTTCTTGGAAGCCTGTGCTTCATTCCACTTAGAAAAATAATCAGTCATAAATAAAGTAATCTGAGCTTTATTTTGGCCGATGGTAGAGGGTTGAAGATGTACGTCCCCATTTCGTGAACGGCCATAAGGATATGACCGAGTGGAGCTACTCCCCTAGTTGGTGAATCATCAGTGCATACTTCTAACATTTGTTGCACTTATGAATAAACTCTTTTGTATCCTTTTCCATATTATCCCAATAATATCCTACCTTGATAACTTTGTGAACCAGTGATTCGGCACCGAAATTGTTCACACAAGTGCCTTTGTGAATTTTCTGTAGGACGTAGTTGGTTTCTCATGGCCCCAAACATATCACCAATGGCCTATCGAACATCCTCCTGAATAATGTTCCATCTTCGGCCAAAGTGAATCATGTTCCGTTTTTCCGTAGAGTCCTTGACTCTTTTAGATTTGATGGGAGCTTCCCGTTTTTCAAATATTCAATGTACTTGTTTCTCCAATCCCAAGTCAAACTTGTAGAGTTTATTCTGTCATGTCCCTATTTGATTACTAATGTCGAGAGTTGTTCGACATGCCTTGAGTTAAGCTTGTCATCTTCGACCAATGACCCCAAGTTTGCAAGGGCATCAACCTTTTTGCTCTGTTCTCGAGGTATGTGTTGTAAGTTCCACTCCTAAAGTAGATGTAGAGTTACCTATAGCTTGTACAAGAACCTCTGTATTCGATCTTCTCAGATTTTGAAAGTTCAGTTAACTTTGTTTGCCACAAGTAGAGAATCATATTTGGCCTTGATGACTTCTGCTCCCATACTTTTAGCTAGCTTGAGACCTATAATTATGGCCTCATACGCGGCCCCATTATCAGTTAACTTTGAAGTTTTGATAGATTTTCTAATAATGTTACTTGTGGGCGGTTTCAAAATGATGCCCAGCTCGGACCCTTTAACATTCGAAATGCCGTCCATGAAGAGAGTCTATACCCCAAATGTCGTACTCAATTTTAATAGCAGTTCCTTTTTAACATTGTGTACGAGGGATGGCATGAAGTCACCCACGAAGTTTTCCAAGATTTGAGACTTGATGGATGTTCGGTGTTTGTACTCAATGTCTTACCATTGAGTTCTACGACCCATTTGGTCAATCGCCTCAAAAGTTCGGTTTTATGCAAAACATTTCGAAGGAGGTAGGTAGTTACAATAGATATTGGGTGACATTGGAAATACAGTTTTACTTTCCTAGAGGTGCTTATTAAATAAAATGCTAATTTTTTAAGTGAGAATACCTAGTTTTGGCCTCCTTAAGTTCCGACTAACACAGTAAACAGGGAATTGTGTACCCTGTTCTTCTCGGACTAGGACCCTACTTATCGTTATTCCAAGACCGCCAAGTATAAATAGAGTTGCTCGTCCACTTTCAGGGTGTGAAGTAGTGAAGGTCTTGACAAACATCATTTTAGTTCTTCTAAGACTTGTTAGCATTGCAGGGTCCATACAAAATTTCTCTTCTTCTTAAGTAGTGAGAAGAATCGGTGACTTCTGTTTGAGGACCTCGAGATGAATCGCCCTAGGGTGGCTATATGCCTGGTTATCCTCTACACAACCGTCACATTATCTACGACTTTAATATCCTCAATAGCTTTGATTTTATCGGGGTTGAGCTCGATTCCCCGATTGGACACCATGTAACCGAGAAACTTGCTTGAGCTGACCTCGAATGCACACTTTTCTGGGTTGAGTTTCATGTTGTACCTCCTTAGTATATTGAAAGTCTCCTGCAAATGTTTCAAAGGGTCCTCGAACTTAACTAGCATGCCATTAATATAAACTTACATAGATTTCCCTGTTTGTACATCAAAAATTTGATTTACTAGGCGTTGATAAGTTGCACTAGCAATTTTTTTACGTCTAAACAACATTATGTTATAACAATAGGTGCCTTATTTAGTGATAAACGAAGTCTTTTCCTAATCCTCTGGGTTCATCAGTATTCGATTGTGCCCGGAGTAGGCTTCAAGAAAACTAACAATCTCATGGCAGGCCGTGGCATCGATCATGCAATCGATGTTCGACAAAGGAAAAGAATACTTAGGGTAAGCCATGTTTAAGTCCTTATAGTCTGTGCACATTCTACGTTTATTTCCCTCCTTAGGGACTACCACTATGTTTGCTTACCATTCGAGATATGTTTCTTCCCCAATGGACCCTATTTTGAGAATTTTGGTTACCTCATCCTTGATGAATGTATGCTTAACCTAAGACTGAGTTCTTCTCTTTTGATTTACTAGATAGAACTTTGGGTCCATGCTTAGTCGATGGGTGGTGATCTCTGGTGGGATCCCTGTCATATCGAGATGTGACCAAGAACCTCATGTCCATGTATACCTTTCGATCGAGCAGATGCTCGATTAATAAGATTTGTTCCAAATATTTGATCATTGACTTTGTTACATCAGAATTATCAGAGATTATGAAGGTTCGAGGTATCATATAATCATCATCATCGAAAGTTTCCTGCTCCTCTAATTGGACTGAGGCCAGTGACTGCGTTGCTATTTGACTTCCTGATTTTCCTTCGATTCTGATCCCTTTGTTGATGAAGGAGCCGATACCGGTATCACTTCGTCGATTTCAAACATTTCTTTGATGGAGAGTTGTTCCTGTACACCATTTTTTACTCCTTTAGATGTTTAGAACTTTAGGACTTAATGAAGTATCAATTGTATTGCCCTTATGTTATGGAACCAAGGCCTTCCTAGTATTGAATTGTACCTCATGTCACCCTCAATCACATGGAAATTTGTTTCTTGGATAGTCCTGGCCACATTTACTGGCAAAATAATTTCCCCTTTGTGGTTTCACTTGCCATGTTGAAGCCGTTAAGAACTCGAGCTACAGGCACAATTTGATCTTGGAGGCCGAGTTGCTTTACGACCCTTGATTAAATAATGTTTTCCGAGTTACCTGGATCAATGTTTAACTTGAATTTTATTCATAAGGATTGATATTACCAGTGCGTTGTTGTGAGGTTGTTCGATCCCTTCTGCATCATCGTGTTTGAAATACAAGGTTTCTTCTGGTAAGTATTCTCAGGTTCGCTTTTCCCTTGTGATCGTCTCCTTGGTGCATTTAAATACCGGTACTTGAGGAACATCAACTCATCTAACGATTATGTGAATCATATGCTCTACATTTCCTGCTCATTTTGTCCGTTTGAGTCTCTGTTTTTGAAGTGGTTCTTGGCTCGATCACTTAAGAATTCTCGAAGGCCCTCTTTGAATAAACGGGCTACTTCCTCTCTTGGTTGTTTGCAATCTTCTATTTTATGGCAATGGGTGCCATGATACTTGCATATTTGGTTTGGGTTTCTCTGGGCCGGATTAGTCTGTAGAGGCCGAGGCCACCTAGTATCTTAGATACGCCCAATGGCCGATACTATGGCGGAAGCATCTACGCGGAAGTTATATTTTGACAATATTGGTGCTTCTTTGGACCCGGTATCCCTATCGAAACCACTCTTGATTATGAGCCCTTGGGAGCTTTGTCCTCGATCATTCCAAAACGGGGTTATGCCCAGCCTCGTTATTTTTTCGATCTCCACTATATTCTCTGTTCGATCATGGTTTTCGATTGATGTCCTTTTTAATTCTGTCTATGGGCCTGTTACGATAAATAAAACCAATTGGAGCCCCTAGTTGATCGTCTTCGACCCTAATCTTTGCATGTTATCGATTATGTATACCGGACCAAATGACAGCTGGATATTTGATCAAATTCTTCTTTAATTATTGTGAAGCTATGGAACTGCATTCGTTGAGAACTTAAGTGAAGTCTTGAATAGCCCAATCATCGATGATCGGTAGAAAATTCATCCGTCCCATTTGAAATCGAGATATGATTTCCCTGAGTATCTTGTTGTCTTTTTGCCTTACCTTGAATAGGTCCGACTTTCTAGTTGTAACCTTAATGGATCCAACGTCCGCCTTCACAGAAGAATCTTCAAGCATAGGAAATTAATCAATATAATTAGGTGGTAAATCATGGTACCATATCATGGCACCCTTTGATAGAGTTTCTCCGAATTTCTTCAGTAACATAGATTCAATCTCGTTATCTTCCAGGTCATTTCCCTTAATGGCGTATGTATATGAGTAACGTGTTCATTTGGATCTGTCTTCCCATTATACTTCAAAATCTCGGGCATACGGAACTTCTTTGGGATTGTCTTTGGAGCCTCACTTGGGGGAAAAGGTTTTTGGATAAACTTTTTGGAATCAAGTCCTTTCAATACTGGTGGTGTCCCCGAGATTTAGTCGATCCTGGAGTTATAAGTTTCCACCTTCTTCTAATTTTCCCTAATCTTTTTTTCCCCTGTCTCAATTCGCTTGTTAGTTTCTCGAACATTTTACGATAGCGGGAGTAGTCTCCGATTCTCATTCATTCGATCTCTTTGGTACCGATTCGCTTGTATGGTGCATGGTTCTGATTTTGGGGTTATGCTATTGCAGCTTGTTGAGTCTGCAACATCTCGAATATCTTCAGAAGGCTAATTCTACCTTCTTCATTGCTCTGTGTGTTCTAATCAGCTACTCGAGCATCTCTGCGGACGTTATTTTCAGGGTCGATTCCCAAATTCTCATTAATATCATATGGGAGCTGACGTCAATTGGGTCCACGACCGGGGTACCATCAGGGTTGACTAGAGGTACTGCATTTCCTGGGAAGCTATGTTGTTTACGCCATGGAAACAAAGGCCATTGTCTGTATGTATGGGTGCTACTTGAGAGTTTGACATGTTGATCTTGAAATCAAAGAAACTTACAAAAACAAGTGAAGCAATATGTGTTATGAGAATTAATACCAGGCAATCACTATTATCCTTAGCTCCACAGTAGGTGCCAAGCTGTTTACCCTAAAAATCGAATAATAATTAAACTTATAAGTAATTTTACAGATGTGATGTCACTTGGCACAAACTGATAAATGTAAGAGCTAATGATATAAATTATAGTGAAATAAAGCAAAGTATGATGAATTATTATGGTTCTTGAGCTAATGCTCGAACCAACTGAACGACACTATTAAAAATAGAAAGAATTACAAAAAAAATAGACTTGACATTACACCATTATAAAAAATGGCCCATAATTTTAAGTTTACCTGACCTAGCCCATATTGTACATATTTTGAAAACCCTAGCAAATTCAAAATCTATGTAGTAAAATTTTTGTTTTCACAATCATTGCTTTCACTCTCTTTTCTTCTCACATCTTCTTCGTATGCTTCAAGGGGCCATCCGCCATTACTGCTTCTCTATCTGTATTACCTTGTTGTAAGAAAATTGAAGAGTAGAGATCCACCATTGAAGGCTATTAAAGCTTTGCATTCGAAAAAGAATTTTTTAGTTTGTTAGTCATTTTGATTGGGTGTTGTTCCAATTACTTGAAAATATCAAAAGGAGTTCAAAATTTGGATTTGAAGTGATTTTGAGTAGATTTGAGTTAAATTTCAAAAAAGATGCAAGGAAGAAGATGAAGTTAGTTTTTTGTATAATCTTGTATAATAGTGTATATGGGGGTATACACACATCTTATACACTTTTATAAACCTTTATACAAGCGTTTGTAGACGAACTTATTTCACGACTTTCAGTTGTAATTCTTGTTCAAAAGCACTCTAAATCTCCATTAAATGAATTTAAATTTTATATACAATCTCCTTGTAATATTTCTAACAATTATAAATAACACCCACTTCAAAATTCTCACAAAATTAAATTCGTAATCTAAACCCACATATTTAAGCTTGTTAAAAATGTAATTTTCACCATTCAAATGGATTTGGTTTGTTGAACTAATATTTGAGTTATAGTTGCTGATTCAAAAATTAATTCAAAAGCTCGAGCAATTTTTTTAAAATTAAATAGTAATTTCGAGAAGTTATTGGAGTTGGATGTATAATCTTAGCCTATTATTTTTTGCTAGTTGGTTGTAAATTAAAATATGGACTATAAAATTGAAAAGTAGGGATCCGAATTGTTCCTGTGTGAAATTTTCTCTTAAAAGTATGAACTGAACAACAGAGCTTGCAAGAGATAAAAATGTGATATATTGCTTTGATATGCGTGAATGTAAGATGGTTACAAAATGATTAGACCCTTCTTTATATAGTAGAGGAATCATATTTATAGTACAATTCTAATAACAGAAGTAAACCCATGATGGGCTAAATGACCATTCTTGATTTGATCCGTTCCGAGATTTCCAACATGATCCTCGGCCAGTCATGGATATCTTGCATTTTTCCTTCAGTCTTGCTTGATATCTATCCTGTTTGGTCTCTATCATCACTGGTCTCGACCTTGATAGGTACTTCGAATCCCTCGGTGCCTTATCCTCATATCTTGATATGATATTCTACGGGGTCGATCTTCGATCCATCCCCTTGGTATCGATCGATTAGCGAAATCGAATAGGCGCCGTTTTATCCGTATACAAATATATTTTTAAAAAAAAAAGAGAGAGAAAAGAATTAATAGAAGGAGTGTGAAGATATTTATAATTTCAGGAAAGTCTTGTTCAAAACCTGAAGCTGCACCCACACCCGCAGCGAATTAAAATTTTCCATACTGACCCGCCCCGTACAAGCATATGCCTAAACCTGCACCACCCGCACATTGTCTAAACTCGGCCCATTGTCATTCCTAACTACTGGAAACAATTACGTATTTCTACTTCTTAAAGGTGAGAATTGACAAAAGAATTATAAAAGGGTTGAAACAAGCAGTCAAATAGGACCATAGTCGATGATCTTCAAGAGGAGGAGATGAAAATATATTTTTGTACTATATATACTAATATATCTGCTTATGACTATGTGGATCTTTTGACCATATAAAGATTTTGTACTCTATTAAATATTTTACCTTAGTGACGGATGTGGAGCATAAACTCGACAGTTCAACTAAATCAAATTTTTTTGGACATGAAATATAATATATATATATATATATATATATATATATATATATATATATATATATATATATATTATATTATGTTTGAACCCATAATTTCAAATATATAATGTATTTAGCCTATAAAATTCAAATTCTAATTCCCTTGATTTATCCAAGCAGCTGTGGATGCACTGTGGTCATGTTTGTGCAACAATAAGACCAGAAAATTATAAGCTGGCCAAGAATAAAACAAGAAAGTTTACCTACAGCATACAATTTCTGTCTCGTGCATTTTGGGAAAATATTCTGATTTTACTAGTAAACACACACACACAGCCATTTTACATGAATTGAAAATGGTACTCTAATGGTTGACTTGATAGGAAAAAAATAATGTAGTAGTATTATTTAGGTAACAATAACAAGCATTAATCTTGAGTTGGAGAATGTCAAATGGGCACATAAAAACCACTGGGGACATGTGTTTCGTTGAGCCTAATATGAAGTAAAATTCAATTTGTCCTTTTTCTCTTATACTTGTTTGCCCTTTTCAAGTGTAAGTTTGCCCCATTTAACATGGTGGCGTTTGAAAAACATTCCTTTCAGTCATGTGTTGAACATATATGCTATTTACTTGCACAATGAATTCGGAGTTAAGTTCATAATTGGTGAAATTGTAATATGGAAGGTTTTTATATATGGAGATAGTAAACATCGTAAAATGTAGTTAACGTGATAAAGCAATTATACAAAAACTGGACCTTAATTTTAATTTTTGTTTTCTTTCTAAACTACTATCTGACAGAATAACAACATAGCAAACTTGTTGAAGAAGCATGATACGATATTATTAAACTACTAATTATACATTAACAACAATACGAGTGTTTAGTAGTTATCATGACAATCTTGTATTGTGGCAAATTTTGTTTAGGCCACAAGTTTTCATCATTTGAATTTACTCCTCCACCAAATTTATGTTCCAGTAACCCAACATAAGAACTTCGCCCTTTGGGCGGTACCAAATAAATGACTATTTGAATCGGGGTTTTGAGCATAAAGATTCCATTGACCTGTAAAAAGTGGGCCTAATTCTTGGAAATGCAGTAATACATCTAAGGAATTATTCCACCGAACGTACTCCCCTCTGGATGTAGGAATAGCAACATGAACTAAATGCCCTGTCCAAGCCAAGGAACTTACGCCAAAGAGTCCTAACAAATGATGATTCAGACGAGATTCGGCATTTTTGAACCAGGAAACGCTCCTTGTGTTTTCTTGATAAACCAGCGTTTATATATAGATGTAGGAGGGTCTGTTTGGGAAGTAAGAAGCCCCTTTGACATCTCTTCATCTGCAAATAATTCTCGATGTGAAAACACAGAGCCATGGGGCTGATTTTTGAATAGGAAAAAGAGTGGATCTGCAGGGTCCCACTCTGCAAGAACTCCGAATCATTCTCTTGAAGCTCATCCTCTTCATCATAAATGATCCGCTTGCCCCGAAATGACCTGGATCAATAGGGAAATCCCAATTCATTGGACCTTTCGGTACAATCAAATAGAAAGCTCCAAGGGCGCCATATTCTAGGAGCCCAAACTATGTGATTGAATAAATCCTCCTGCGGGTCAAGGGCTCCTTCTCCCTCCCGTTCTTCAAACTCCGATTCATGCCAAAAAAAAAAATTCATTTTCCTATTTGAAAATAATTTTTTTATGTAATAATTTATAGTCACACAAATATATATGACTCATTTTATACCACAAATTTAAAAATCTTTTCTCTTTTCTTAAATTCATGCTCAATCACATAAATTCATATAAATTAAAATAAAAAAAATATTCATTCGTACTTGAGGTTGAGTTGGGGGAGGGGCAATAAAACTTCATTAACACAAAAGATAAAAAAAATAGACATTACTAGTTGAACAACATAAGATTAATGATGATGTCTAATTCAATCCCATTACCAAAGTGGAAAGCCACAAAGTTGATCAATCATAAAGCGAAGTAGCAAGGGCACATGGGCAGACATGGCCTATGGCCCTTAGGTTAGGCCCCATCTATATTGTATATAATACTATAGTACTTAAACTCCAAAAGAAAAAAAGGTATACTAATATACAAAGCTTAGTGTCAAATTAAAATAGGTTTGACAGCTCCATCAAAAGTGATTACATTTCTAATTTAGCATAAATTAGACGAAATGTGTCACGAATTTGGAGTATTGTGGGTTCCCACCATAGCATCAGATCACATAGTGGCCACCATGTGGTGTGCCTACCCATCATCAACCTATTCATATATTTTTAGGGTAAACATCAACCTACTCATAATTTCGTATTCTTATTTTCACACCCAACCTATTCCTCCCCCCACTCTTACCTCCACCTTAAATTTATTAGTTCTTGTTTGGTTCGTGAACAAAATTATACTAGTACTTTAATCTAGAAATTCTGATCAACCTTATTTTTTAGTATTGGGCTAAAAAAATTCAAAGATACTTTTAATATGGTTCATTTTGAGTCAAACAGGGACGATTTTTTCAAAAAGGTCTTACACTATTAAGAAATCACTACACCTTATATGTAGGCTGCTAATCTTTTCAGCTACCAATGTGAGACACATCCAACATTCTCCCCCTCGGACAAAGTTCCACGTAGATCATTACCACGATTCACGGGTCTCCCCCTTAAACTAAGTTCTATATAGCCCATTGGCACGATCCACATGTTAAATTTCCGAGATCATTGTGTGGCACCCACATTGTTAGAATATCATGGCAGCCGAAGCCCACAACTAGCTTCTTCTTATGTGCGCGCCGCCCGCACTATCACTTTGCCGTCTCCATACTCGTCTTGCCGAACCTGGGCTCTGATAACAGTTATTGTGCTAAAACGGTTCAAAGATATTCTTAACATGGTGTGATATTGTGCACTTTGGTCAAACCCGCACGATTTTTCTAAAAAACTTCATCACTATTAAGAGATCCCTACACCTTATATGTAGGCTCCTAATCTTTTCAATTACTAATGTGAGATTTTGTTCACACACCAATACCAAGATTATACACCTTATATATAATCTTAAATTATTGTTTCACATTGAAAATAGTATAAATTTTTACAAAGACTCCAAATATAAAATTAAAACCGGTCTTACTAATACCAAAAATAAATAATAATAAAAAAATTGTACTGAGAATATTTTTGTGATCTCAACGACCAAACAGGCCCTAATAAGTTTAATGACAATATATGATTAACTCCCTCATAAACTAAATTTGACATATATTTTTCTGAAAGAATACATGAAATAGTTTGATTACCTTTCATTAACGATAAGGTGATACCATGAAAGAGTAAATGATAATATAGCTGAAGAATCAAGATAATCATAGGTGTATCATGAACAATATTAGATGATGTTGTCCCGCATAACTTGAACATCAACCCTACAAAAACAATATTCTTCAACCAGCCTCCCTCTTTCCTTCTTTCCCGTTCTCCATTTTATTCTTACCATATTCAAAGTGGGAAGAGTACATAAAATTTGGATTACAGGAAGCCAAATTCCTTAAAATTTTCCTAAATTTGATACGGATTATTAGTTATAAATTTAAATTATTTATGATCTTAATTATTCCGTTAACTTAACTTTTTGAGAGTCATTAACCCTCTGGACACTTATGTGGGAAAGAGTGTGGGTGCACTTGTTTGCCACGTAGATTTTTCTATATATATGTCATTTTTTTGAAAAACTAAAATATATTTTTGCCTTTTTAAGTATCTTACATTTTAAGATAATTTTCTCGAAGATAATTTAAAGTAAAACTTGGATAAAACTATATTATTTAGGATATTTTTTTTGGCTAATAATAATAAAATTGTAGTTAGTATTTTTTTGAATTTGACCTGAAATAAAGATTCATACAATTGAAATAAATAGTCAAGGCATCTAATAAGTTATAAAAATACATAGTTTGAAATTAATTATTTTGGACATATTTTTTTTATATAGCACTTAATTACAGTGCTCTAAAAATATAATTAATTATAGCCAAAATAATATGTCAATCTGTAAAGAAAAATATTCTTAGATCACCGTAATTTAGAGCTATATAAAAAATTATAGTCAAAATAATTAATTTCATAGCATATTTTTTTATAACTTTTTAGATGCCTTGATTATTTATTAATTATATAAATCTTTATTTTCATGTCAAATTCAAAAAAGATTAACTAAAATATTATTATTTTTCGCCAAATAAAAAAATTAGCCTATGTAATATATCCAAGTTTTATTATAAACTGGAAAAAATTATCTAAAAAAGTAACATACTTAAAAAGGTAAAAATATATTTTATTTTTCAAACAAATGGTATATATATAGAAAAATTCACGTGGCAGGCGAGAACACCAACTTTTGTCACATCAACGTCCCCGGAGGGTGGGGGTGGGGCAAGGTAATGGTTCTCAAAGGATCAAATTGAGGAAGATAATTAAAATCACAAATAATTTAAGATTGTGATTAATAATCTGTGTCAAGTTTTAAAGAGTTTTAAGATATTTTACAACACAACACAAATCCACATTGTACACTTAGGTGCATACTTAATTCGAACAAAACAGAAGATCTTCTCTTCTGTTTATTCTGGTTTTCGCTTGTTTGGGATTCACCTTCATATTATATAACTAATATTAACGTACGAGAACGTGTTCTTCATCTCAATGCGTATTTTTGTCAGAAAATTATATATATTTTTTAAAATTGTGTTTGAGTTATAAAATAAAATGTAAGTTTCCGAAATCAAAGGACATTAATCCTATATAGATAACTCAATAAAAGAAAACTTTCTTCACAGGAGTTCTCAATCATTTTCAATATATTCACCTTTGATGTTCTAAGCGTCAATACCACTCCAGAGGGGGGGAGGGGGAGGTGATTTGTGTGGTACCTAATTTTCGGTTAAAATGCTTATGAAGGATCTGGTTCTTCTATGTGTTCCAACTACTAATGTTACGGAATAATAAATATAGAAAATAAAGAACACAGAGATTTTTGCGTGGAAAACACCCAACAAAAAAGGTGAAAGAACCACGACCTACTATTCAGTAGGATTTTTCCCATAACTTCACTAAATCACTGAGCCAAAACAACATTAAAGTCTTTATAAACATAAGGAATAACTCTAATCCCATTGTAGCAACCAGCCTCTAACGGTTACGACAACGTCAAGTTAACTCTAACTTGAATACTCAAAATACCTATTACAATTGCTTCTAGATAAAGCGGAAAGATATAATATTAAACACCTACTATAATTGAACTAGAAATAAAGAAAGACACATAAAACTCTTTATGGAGCTAGTTCTTCAATTTGGCTCATGTAGCTTCAGGTTTGCACATTCGAACTGGGTCACTGGTTGATCTACACTAGGTGGCCCAGTTCGGGACGTTTTTGTTTCTTTTGCTCATGTTTTCAGTATTTTTATTTATTCTTATGCTTTGTGGTAGAATCTTATCAATCATCAATGAAATTCAGTGTTTCTGCTCTAACTGTTTGTTCATATTTCTTTGATGGTTAAAATTCTTAGCTTGATCTATGATGATTTATCCATGGTTGTATTTGAAGTAACCCCATTGGTCATAAGAAAGTTTTAAAATCTGCTTATCTCATATTATTTATGCAACTTTTCGGTGATGCAAAAAGGGGGGAAAATGTTGTGCTTTAAATAAGTGATATTTACACTTTGAACAGTGATATTTGTAACCTAACGTAACTGGTCCTTGATGATAAGTGATAAAAAGGAAAAGTATTTCAAACATTGTGTTGATGTTGAGCTGAGTTGAAACATGTCATAAGCTTATGAAAAGCACAGAGTTTATCATCATCAAAAAGGGGGAATTTTTTGGCCCAAGTAAATGTTAGTTTTGAAGACTGACAAAAGAACTCAGGGTGAACTAGGTCCATCACTTAGGTGTACAAAAACGGGCAGATTCGAGCATGTGGGTTGCACGTGAAGTAGATAAACTTAACTTGGTGTATTTTATATCTCCTGATCGAAAAGGTTGCATAATTGATAAGGAGAAGGAGTCCTTAATCAAAGAGAACACTATCCAAGATAGGGAAGAAGTTAGATGTTGAAATCAACTAGAACTCTTCCACCGAGGAAGAGTTGCATCAGAACTCTAATTATTTCTTCATCTACTAACTCTATAAATTGATCTGCTCTCCTTCAGTGAAAATCTTACGACCCATCATCTTTACTAAATTTTTCATAAGGATTGGTGTGGTTGAAACAGTGGTAGAAGGTGTGGAAATGGTTTCCTGTGGTGGTGATAAAGAATTTTCAGAGGTGTTTGACATATCTAGGCTAGGGTATGGAGAAAAAGAGAATTAGATTGTGTCTGGAAAATGAAAGAAGAATGAGAGTTTTTACGACTTGAGAGAGATGAGGTAAGAAATATACTAAAGCTGATCAATCTACAGGGGAATAATTGATGGGGTAGCTACAGCTTTTCAGACTCTTAGAAGCTTAATCAAATTGAAATTTAACTAACGTGTTACCTTGATGAACTAGGTTCTTCACTGATAATTCTCTTGTGTGAGTCTAAATTTTCCAAAATTGATAAAATATCATTAGAGGTTAATGATTCATTTTAACACACGGCACAAGAGTATACTAGTGGAAAGTATGAGACTCAGCAAGATTTAATCTAATTATAGACAATTTACAAACTTTCTAACCAAATTTTTTCTTTCATATTTTTTTTTCCGTTTAACCTTGAACTGGTCTTTTTAGGTGATCTTAATCATTGCTAATTCCAACCCGTTCCTCTCAAAGTGATCTCTACTTCAGTATTTTGTAAAGATGTTAGCAATTTGCTTTTCAGAAGCACAACACTCTACAGTGATCAAGCCTTTCTCATAGGTGTCTCTCAAAACATGGTGTCTAACATCTATGTGCTTAGTTCTCTTATGATGAACCAGATTCGTAGTCATACTAATAGCACCAGTGTTATCACAAAAATAGGGATGCAACCGACTTCAATACCAAAATCCATCAACTATTTCTTGATCCACAATAATTGAGCACAATCATGAGGCAACAATAACATACTCTGCTTCCGCAGTGGATAAGACCACTGAATTTTGCTTTTTAGTAACCCATGACACAAGAAATGAACCAAGGAAGTGTTTCATACCTAAGGTGCTCTTCCTATCCACTAGAAAACCTGTATAATCATCATCAGCATATCCTACTAGGTTAAAATTACTACCTTTTGGATACCAAAAGCAAAGGTCAATTGTGCCTTTCAAGTATCTCAATGATTGCAAGTGCGTTTGCTAACTATTTGTGGCAACGAGGAATGTACCTGAACTGTACCGATCTGAACCGTTTGCTGAAGTCTTCCATAGGTTGCATGTACGAGAGGAGCTTAACGTCCCTTGTCTCCCATTCTCCTTGAGATTTTCGGATGATTAGATTGGAATCTCCCATGATTACCAACTCTTCGACATCTTGGTTAATATCCATGTTCATGCCCATAATGCAAGCCTCATATTCAGTTGTATTATTGGTACAGAAGAACCGGAGTCTGGCTGTAGATGGATAATGCTGGCTTGTGGGTGAGATTAAAATTGCCCCGATCGCTATGCCCTTTATGTTTGCTGCTCCGTCGAAAAACATTTTCCAGAAGGGGGTGTCCTCAACTGCTATTTCCAAGGAGTTCACTTCTTCATCGGGGAAGTAGGTGTTTAAAGGCTAATATTAACGGTATTCTCTACCAGATGATCTGCCAATGCTTGAGCTTTCATCGTAGTACGAGTGACATAAACAATGTCTAACTCAGTGAGCAAGATCTGCCATTTAGCCAGTCGCGCTGTGGGCATTGGTTTTTGGAATATGTACCTTAGTGGATCTAGCCAAGCTATGAGGTATGTGGTATGAGCTTGAAGATAATGCCTTAACTTCTGGGCCACCCACGTGAAGGCGCAACAAGTTCTTTCTAACAATGTGTATTTAGCCTCGTAGCTGGTAAACGTTTTACTTAGATAATAAATGGCTTGCTCTTTCTTTCCCGTAGCATCATGCTGCCTGAGAATACAGCTAAAAGAACCTCCCAAGACTGTTAGATAGAGAAATAATGGCCTTTCTCGTTCTGGCGGAAGCAAAGCTGGTAGATTGGACAAGTAATGTTTGATTCTATCAAAAGCTTCCTGATACTCGACCGTCCACTTAATTGCGGCATCCTTGTTCTGCAGCTTGAATATAGGCTCACATGTTGAAGTCAGTTAGGCAATGAATCAGCTGATGTAATTCAGTCTTCCCAATAGACTCATTACATCCTTTTTTGTCCTTGTCGGGGGTAGCTCCCGAATGGATTTGATCTTGGTTGGATCCAATTCGATGCCTCTTCGGCTGACGATGAACCCCAGATGTTTGCCTGATGGAACTCCAAATGCGCATTTTGCTGGATTTAGTTTCAAATAATATTTGCAGAGCCTTTCGAAGAATATCCTCAGATCTTTTACGTGATCACCTTGAGTCTTAGATTTGATAATCACGTCATCCACATACACATCTATTTCTCGATGCATCATATCGTGGAAGATGGTGGTCATAGCCCTCATTTATGTTGCCCTGGTGTTTTTCAATCCAAAAGGCATAACTCTATAGAAGTATGTGTCCTAAGGTGTGGCAAAGGCTGTTTTCTCAGCATCTTCCTCATCCATCAGCACTTGGTGGTATCCTGCATAGCAATTTACGAAGCATTAGATCTCATGCTTGGCACAGTTATCGACAAGGATGTGGATGTTGGGTAGAGGGAAATTATCCTTGGGACTCGCCTTGTTCAAATCTCTATAATCCACATACACTCGAGTTTTTCCGTCCTTCTTTGGCACCAGGACCACATTGGCTAGCCATGTTGTGTATCGATCTACCCGGATTACACTACTGAAGGATTAGCAAACTAAGCTTTCAAGATCAAGGAGTTGATACTAATAAGAGATAAAATTATTTAAGAGACGAAGAGATTTCAAACTAATAACAACCCAGACATATAACTACCGAACCCATTTCATATGAGATTGTAGAAAAACAAACAAGAAATCAAAGCAATTAACAGAGATGAAGCAAATATATACAAGCAATGATAGAGTACTTAGCTTTTTTATGCACATCCACTTGAGACCATTTCATTGGTTCTTGACCCCTTCTACAGCGGTTTCTTGCAACGTATTATGGACTGATGGGTTTTAGGGGGTTCAAGACTGGGGTTCTGGTAATTCTGAGACCCTGTGAGGTCTCAGATTTGATTTTTCTCGGTGATTAGGGGGTATTTAAAGGTTGTGTGAGGTATGGTTGGGGAAATAAACAGACGTGGACAACCTGAGATGAGCCAGACCAAATTTTGACAGGATTGAGTTTTAGGGTTGAAATTCAAATCAATATTCGACACCTTTTGACTGGATTCGAAGGGTGTGACACACATGGTTGGAAAGAGGGTGTTGAGTTGTTTTAGGGGTGTATGTTTGGAAGGGTTTGGAGTTGAGTCGCCGGAGATGGGGGGGTTTCGACGGCCTTTTTGTGAAGATTTGTGACGATGGGTGTTATTTGAAGGGAGCAGAATGATGGACGAGAAAGGGGAGGTCCTAGTGTTCCTATGGTGTAAAACTGGGAAAGTTTGAAACAAGGCCGCCGGAGACGGTGGTTCCGACAACCTTATTTTGAATATTCGAGACAGAGGGGACCTATTTGACGGAAAATAATTACAGGACGGGAAAGAAGACGTGGTGGTGGTTTGATGGTGTAAATCCGGGGAGGTTTGGTGACCGGCCGCCGCCGTAAGGCGATTTCCGACGACGCCGTTATGGTGATAGGCGGGTGGTCAATGGTGGTCATGGGGTGGTCAAGGGCGGTGTTACACCGGGGGTAGATGATACGAGGTAGGAGATGAGTTTGGTCTCTGAGTGTATTAGAGACGTTTGGACATATGTATATGATTTTGGGAGGGGGGTTTCATGGACGTTGGATGATTTGAGAATCAACGGCTGTGATGAGCCCTTTTGAAACGATGTCGTTTGAGTTAGTCTTGTGTGGACCGGACCGAGGTTGGTTGTTTTGGCTGGGGCTTGCAGGTTTTATAGGCTCGGTTTATTTGGGCCACTCAGATTTGGCCCAATTGTGGTCAGTCTGAGTGGGATTGCCTATATGCATATGTATCTTGTCCTTTTCTTTTTATTTTAACTTAAATTTAATTAACTCCTAATTTTATTTTAAAAATTCCTACTTAACACAAATGAAAATGCAACAAGTTGTAATTAATCTAAAAATAATTAAAATTGCTAGAAATACTATTTGCACATATATTTGTATTTTCTAATTGCAAATTGACCCTTATTAACAAAAACACGAATTTTAATCCTAAATGATTTTTAGGCATGCATTGATGAAAACACCCTGGCACGCAATCAAATTTAAAAATTAAAAATCCTAAAATAAGTATTTTAATGAAAATCCTAAACTTTGAGAGTCCTGTAGGAGCTTTTTCACCTGGGTAAAAATCATATGCTCACAATAGAAATAACAACTGAATTAACAACTCTGAAGCTAATCCAAACTAGACTGAAAAGGAAATCAAAGCCGACTACCACGACTCCCTCTGAGTGGGAAGAGGATGGATTCCCAGTTATTAAGATTTGTGGATGCTCCCACAAACTACACATCTTCCCTGCTCGATCGTTCTCCTGCCTCGACCATATTCACCTCATTGAACACCCTTTCTAACCCCTTATCAAGACACATGTCCGCGTCAATCTGCGGGCCGAGAATCCTTGGTACGGAGCCGTTGCTAGTACTGGGTTTGACGAACGATTTGGATAACATTGGGATGGGCTTTGGGAGAGCCCAAACATCCGGCCTTAGCTTCCTGGCTTACCTTATGTCTGTAGATGTAGGCTTGAACCCTAGGCCAAAAGTGTCCAGATTTTTTGGGAGGGACACTGGTTGCACAATGCCTTGTAGGGAAGCACCTAACCCCTTGCCGGGCATAAAAACATTCTTCAACGTTTCTGAAGCTACCATGACAGATGCTATTGCTATCGTTGGGGTCGTGACAACCTCACCTTCTGGGATTTTCTGGATTGACACAGTATAAAATACGTGGTAGACCCATGGCACTTTGCCGTCTTCAGATTCACTAAAAGGTATGATAGCATCTCCTTAAACGCACTGACTGTCTTCACCGTGCACCAAAATATCTTGCCTGTCCCATTCAAATTTTACCATTTGATGCAGTGTAGATGGAACTTCTTTGGTTGCGTGAATCCAGAGCCTACCCTATAGCAGGTTATAGGAGACTACTATGTCCAGCACTTGGAATTCCATGGTGAACTCAGCGGGCCCTATTGTCACTTCCAGCACTATGCCTTCCACGGTATTTGCCTCCACCGTCGAAACCTTGAACACAAATGTTTTTTCTTTTGGACCCTTTCATTCTCCACCTTCAGCTTGGTCAATGTGGAGAGTGGCCAAATATTTTAACTGGACCCATTGTCGACCAGAACTTGGGTGACCGCGACATATTAATATTTCACAGTCAAATAAAGAGCCCGGTTATGCTCAGTGCCCTCCTTGGGCAATTCATCGTCAGAGAAGGTGACCTGGTTTACCTCGAATATCTTGTTTAAAATCTTTTCCAAATGATTCACTGTTATCATGTATGGGACGTGGGCTTCATTTAAGATCTTCATCAGCACCCGCCGATGATCATCTGAATAGATTAGTAAGGATATAAGGAGATTTGAGCTGGTATCTGTTAGAATTTATGCCGTTCACTAGAGGGGGGGGTGAATAGTGAGGCACGAGAATATTGAAATATTGCGGAATTTAAAATTGTAGGAATAAGTAAATACGGTAATTGAAATAATCAAGAAAGAACACACCGTATTTTATCCTGGTTCACCACAACCCGTGGCTAGTCCAGTCCCCGAGAGACTCTCTCGAGATTCCACTATCTTCGTCAAGCTTACGGGTGCTTAACAAACCGTTACAGTTGCTCAAGGATACCGCACCTTAAGACTTCACTTGCTTGAGGATACCTCACCCCAAGACTTCAATCACTAAGACTTTGGGTACTTAGCAAACCCGACAAATGAGAAGATATGTTCTTCTCAAACAACTCTCTTTTACAACAAATACTCTCTCAATAGAGTGGATAAAGAGAAACAAAATAAGCTATATGAACAACACAAAGTTGTCTAGCAAATGGCTCAACAAAAGCTCTAAAATGATGCTTGAAAATGATCAATATGTATATCAATATATGCAGGAGTTGTGTGTTTAAAATCAGCTCAAAAGACCTCTTTTTATAGGTGAAAAAGTGGTGCTGACCGTTGCTAATTGACAAATAAAATCCCTGATTCTGTGCTTCAACAATCGATTGTTTGGAGGTGACAATCGATTGTCTGACCAACGTTCAAAAAACAGATTCCTGATTTTAGGCTAAACAATCGATTGTGAACCCTGAATAATCGATTGTTCTTCAACGTTCAAAAATCAATTTAGGACTGTGGAACGGTTAAAAAATAATCGATTGTATGAAAGTGACAATCGATTGGTGACAATCGATTGTGGGACAAAGACAATCGATTGTTTTGATATTTAAAAACTTCGGTTGCACACTGTCTCAAAATAATCGATTGTTAAAGTGGACAATCGATTGTCAACAATCGATTGTCAACAGTCGATTGTCAAAGTAGACAATAAATTATGTTGTTCCAGTGTTCAAAACTTTGGCAACGGTCGATTATATACACTTGATATTCACTGTGTATACCAGAGTATACCAGAATTGAAAACTTACTTCAAAACCCATTTTGGTTGAAATGAAAACGTTAAAATCATTTTGTTTGAAGTATATATTAAAAATATTTATGATATATATAATTTAATAAAGTGATTTTATGCATGTTTATGATGACCTAATGTTGAGCCAAAGGATAAGATAACTTAAACGTTGTCCTTACATTGGTTCTACCAAACGACCTACGTCTTGGGTCTTCGGTCTTGAACTTCTTTGGCTCGTTCATGCAATTCCGTCATCAGTATGCTTCTCGCCATTTGATTATATCGTTGTTTGACACTTGACTTCATTGTTTGTCATTCATCAAAACCTATACCTGAAAATCATGCTCATACAACCAAAGCGCACATATCAAAGGTATACATGATTTCCAACAGTATCTTCCTCAACTGCTCTATGATAGAGTAGTCCTGCATGTTCATTTTCTTCAAGAATTCCTCTGCCTCTTCCTCCGACAGAGATTTCTTCACTGTTTCCAGGTTATCATGAGAGATTCTGCCTTTCCTTAATTCTTCAGGGGTAAAGTACCTCCCCGATCGAGTTAAACCCCGGGCCTCACATACTTCTTCCCTAACTTCATTTCGTTTATCAATCACTATTGCTTGTTCATATCTCCAATGAACGGATTTGCTGTTGATGATTGGTGGATGGATTACTGGTTTTACAATGACGGGCTCTACACGAACACCTTCCACAACCACAACAAGTTCTCTAGATGCCCCGTGTACTGTTACTTTTGCATGTTCCTGCTTTGGCGAATCCGTGCATACTGGGCTCTCTTGAACTACGATAGGCTTGTTGCTTCTTCCTTTTGCCTTGATCAACAATTTCTCACTGCTTGCATTCTCAGTTTGCTTATATTCACTGGACTTGATCATCATTGCTGTCTATAAGGGCCTCCTGGTCTCTCCCATTTATTCTACGATCTCAATCATGTTGGTTTCCTGATGGGCCGGCATCAGTTTTATGTTAATATTGGATACCTCTGGAGTCTGCAGCTCAATCCAGTGGGAGTCAATAAGTTCCTGGATAGCGTTCTTTAAATGGTAACACTTTTTGGTATCATGCCCTGGTCTACCGGAACAATATTCACAGCTGACAGAATAATCTAGATTCTTTAGGGGAGGATTTGGCAATTTTTCTTTTATTGGTCTCAACATATCCAGTTGTCGCAGCCTGTGAAGCAAGCTAGTGTAGGATTCTCCCAGCAGAGTGAAAGTCTTCTTCTTCTGCACTCTTTCATTTCTAAAGTTTGGATTGGCTCGGAAGGCGGGTTTCGGGGGTTGTTGGTAGGCTCTTAGAGGTGGGTATTAGTTTAATGGAGTGGGTTAAGTATTTTGTGGGGTTGGCGCATACCATTTTGTTTGAGCGGGAGGTTGGGCGTACGTTTGTGCGTGATGGAGTGAGAAGCGAGGTTCCAATGGTGGATAGTAATGTTGCGGAGAACTGTATAGAATGTGTGGGTATGTTTGGTGGTGAGGACGAGGTTGGGCATAATGAGATGGAGCCCGAGGCCTGAACTAAATTCCCGACTCCATTATCGCTACTTCCTCCTTCTTTTTCTTTTCGAATGTTCCCCCAGCTCCGCCCTAGATGTCCTGAGCGGTTACATTAATTGCAGAGTAGCTCATGATTTTATTGGATATGAGGCCCTCCTCGACCATACTTCCCATCTTGACTACTTCGTTGAAAGACTTACCCACTAGTGACACCAAATGTCCAAAATAGGTAGGGTCCAGAGCCTGTAGAAAATTGTCAACCATCTTACTCTCCTTCGTGGGAGGATCAACTCTGGCTGCTTGTTCCCTCCATCGAAAACTGTATTCCATGAAGCTCTCGTTGTGTTTCTTGTCCAGTTTTGTCAGATATAGACGATCCAGGTCAGTCTCAATATTATATCGAAAGTGGCAAGCAGACGCTAGTGCAAGGTCATCCCAAGTATACCACCGATTGTGATCCTGCCTAGTGTACCACTCCAGTGCCGACCCACTTAATCTCTGGCAAAAGTACACCATTAGAAATTCATCTCTTCCCCCCTGCTCCTATCATTTTGCTGCAAAATCCCCTTAGATGCGCGACCGGATCGTCATGTCCATCATATAAGTCAAATTTAGGAATCTTGAAACCTGGAGGTAACTGCACGTCTGGAAATAGAAAAAGATCCTTGAACGCCACACTCACTTGGCCACCTAATCCCCCCATGTCTCTGAATGATTGTTCTAGACTTATGACCTTTCTAAGAATCTCTTCCTGCTCATGATTTTTGATTGGTTATTCAACTCGCACCGGGATTTCGAGACGGGGAGCATAGGAGTAAGGCTCATGGGTCTTGTAAGGTGGTTCTGGTGGATAGTATTAAGTGTCATAAGCTTGAAGCTAGGATTCACTTGACGACCTCTGGAGTGCAGGAGGCGGAGGTGCCATACAGAGGGGGCAATTGGCGGAGGAGGGTGAGGAGCGACTTTGGGTAGTGGAGCTAGTGGTGGTTGAGAGGTCGTAACTTGATGTTGTGAATAGATAGGAGTTGAGGGTGGATCAGTAGTGGACTGGTCAGGTTCCTGGGCGAGTGGCGGGATGAAGGTCAGATTAACAGGATATGTCGGGGGTGGCTGTCCTCTTGCCCATGCTTGGTACATCTCAGCCATTTGGTGCTTTAGATTATACATTTCCTCCTTCATGGCATTAACGTCCAATGCTTCTACTTCTTTTGAGTGCTCAATAATGTTGACATCGGTTTCCTGATTGGCTGTGACTTGCTTGCTTTTAGACCACGTGTTGTGGGAGTGGGTTGCCAGAATGCCGCAAGTACAAACCACATGTCTAGTCTGGAATTGACACAACACCAAAAACTCGTGATGGTTAGGTTCTAACACGTAATCGGCCACATATTGGGTATGAATGCACCTAAATAGCAGTTGGTCACTACATGCATTGGTTGCTTGCGTCATCCCGACTTTTATTTTCTTTGTTTACAAACCCCCCCTTTCTCTTGCAGACTTTATTATGTCCCCTTCTCCTTTTGCATTTGCCTTTCTTTTCTCTTTGCCTTTTCCTTGTTCGGTTATGGTCGAATCCTATATAGATTGTCTACGTATCATAACTCCACATGAATCAAACCGAGCGTAGTTCTTGCAAATAAAAATAGAGCATAAAATGTTTTGGGAACTTTCCATTTTCATAATAACAAACTTCCGTTACAAGGACTGGAAATACTGACAGATTTAAACAATAGCTAACAAGCTTTGATTAAAAGACGAACTACAAACTCGAAGAACAACTAACTATGCATAAAAGAAAATACAGACTCTAAGTTAAACTGACAATCTTTTATATATGTTTTTTTAACAAATAAATATTCATGAATACATTAGTGATTCATGTTCTCATGGGACCCGCTTGGCATCGTTCGGCCTTGACGGGGGTCGCCTAGCCAAATCCCCTTGAAAGTGACGAAGATTTTCCATTACTTGACAAACAAAGGTCATGGCGGTGGTGAAAAACATGGATCTTTTCATATCCTCGCAGTGGTTGAACTTTGTGGTGATGTAGTCTTAGAACATCTGTAATCTTTCCCTTATAGAACCCTTTACTTGCAACAGTCGCCCAATTTGCCCAGCCCTTTCCTCTAGAGTTCGCTCGGCTACCTGATTCAGTTCTTAGAATTGCTGCAAATCCATCTCCATCGTGCTACTGCTGCATAACAATGGTCTCTTTTGGGTTTGAAGTCCCTGGCTTGCTTGGCCACTTTATTCTCAGCTGTAATGACCTTCCTTTTTAAAGTAGCAACCTCATTGTCATACCTTTCCTTTAATTGCTTGATAATGCGGGCTCGTTCCTCCGTATTTTTAGCCATTTGTTTCTAAACACCGGATAGCTCACATTCTGCTTTATTCAAGTCAAACCCATACTCGATTACTTTTAGACTTAAATTGTCTATGAGCTTTTCATCCTTCACGCTCCTAGGGGATTTTCCGCGGCTGTTTTCATTTCTAGATTTAGGCTCGCAACGCTTAGTTTTCTTTGGTTAATCTTTTATTTTCCCCCTCATCTGTAGTGGCTTGCAGACCATTTTCAAATTGAAGCTCTTTGACATGTTTTTCTAATTTTCCTATGGTGGCCCTGTACTCATTTTCCTTAGCTAGCCAGTCCCATTGTTCCTGTGACGTTTCGATGAATTTCTGGAGATGAGGCCTTTTGGGTGGTCTCTCAAACTCAAATTTCTCTCCTGTACCAAGCAAGGTATCCTGGTGAAACTTCACTTCTAGCACGATCCTATACGCAAGTGTTTGCTGTTAGGTATTAGCATTCATTCCAAATCTTGCGGGACCGTTGCTTCAGGGAACTGACCATCAGGTTCAATCTAGACTACCCAGATACTGAGATCTTCATCTTTTTGCACTATCTGGCATCTTCCAATTGTCTCAAGACCCGGTGCGGAGCATATGGCTGGATACTCCTAAGACCCATTTGAAGGAAATGAGGTTATGTTGCCGGCATGTATATGATCTCATCCACAGATAACTATCGCAGCGTCCATTTTATTTGACTGGCAGTGAAGGACTGAAAGTAGGATGTCCATCTTTTTTATTCCTTCTGGTAAACTGAGCCCTTCAATTCTGGTGTAAAACTCTTATATGCCAGTTTTCTCTGTGAACCCATAGCTCATAAATTGGGGACGACGGCCCAAATGCTCGGTCGTCCACATTTACAATAATAGATTGCACCCCTCAAAGAAATCTTTCCTGGCCTTGCAGGCTGTAAGAGCGCGAAAGATCTCGACTACTATCATAGGCGCGAGTGTGCACTTGGCATGGGTGCGTAGAGTACTGACAACCCCTTCTATCTTTATGTCGATGTTCCTGTCTTTCCTTGGAAATGCCAGAAGCCCTACAAAAGCCACCATAAAGGTGAAGCGTCTGTGTTCTTTCCATTTGACATGATTTCCCTTGCTGCAGACTTTGTTTTCTGGATTGTTGAATTATGTGACCATATCTAGTGTATAGGAATGAAAAGGTGCAAAACCTTGCCGCCAGGTTCAAATCATGTACCACTCTGCTTATTTTCAAGGTATCTATGAATTTGTTCACCGCTAGAACTCTTAGAGCAACCACATATTTGTGTCTCAGAGGAAGCTCAGCATTTCCGATGTATCCCGCTATTTCTTCCAACGTTGGGGTAAGTTCAAAATCTGAGAAGAACACTTTGTGCGCCGGGACCCGGCGGGACCCGGGGAGGCCCCCCAAATACTTCTTTATCTCATCTTGCCCTTCTCTACCTAGATCATTCCACAACAATCGCAACTCCAATGGGATTCAGCATACAAATGAAAAAGATTCAGTTTTGAATTGTGCTCGTCATGCACATTTATTAAGGTGAATTAGTGACCTATGACTTTATTCCTGTTTGACTTCAAAATTAAAAGTTTTTCTTTTGTGAAATTATTTTCTAAACCAAAAGCCCGTCTTTGCGAATACAGCCCTTTAGCACTTCCAGAGGAAGTTATAAAGGTTGTGCCCGCTAGCCGGCCAAAAATACAACCCAAAGGTGGCCGTTTGTGCAAAATCAGCCTTCTAGCGTCCCTTTCGGGAACATTTGGCTATTCTTGAAAATAACCGCGTCACCCGATTTATTTAGGACAACCAATAAAATTAGGAAAATTACTCTGGCTATTTTTTCAAAAGGGAGGTTGGACCCGATGGAGGTTGCCTACGTATCCCACATTTGGTGAGAATCAAACCGGCGTAGTTCGGGTAAAGCAATTTGTCAAAACCAAAAATTTTATTGAAACGACCTTTTTTTTTTGTTTTTCCTCTTTCCTTTTCCCTTTTATTCAAAAATCTGCCAGCATTTTCGGCGCTATTTGAGCATTGATTTTACAAGGCAATTGATCAATCTCAGTCAGCCCTAGTACCACTTATTTTATCAATTTTCATTCCTTATTCACAAGGCGACCAACATGCAAATTTAAAGAAAATAAATGCACAAGTAGCATGTAATATGCATCAGGATAATCTTTTTATTTCAAGTCACCTGTCCTAGACGGACCCAACCCCTTTGTTGAGTCCCCTAAGTCAAATGCACGTGATTCAAACAAATGTTATTACTAGCGATCTGGCTTGAGGTTTTGTTATACTAAGTTCAGTAGCTGGGTATTTTTTCTAGACTTCGTACCCCAGCGGACAACTCGAGTCAATGAGGGGGCTACGTACCGGGGACTCGCATGATCGTCTGGCTTTGTAACTTGTCTAAGCCTCTTTTTTATTTCAAGGTATGACGTTAACAGAATAGGGAGTCTCGACCAGCGAGCACATCCCCAAAGGTAAGAAGAGGGGTTCCGTAACAGTGTGTATGTACAGTTCAAATAACATCAAAGCGGTAAAAGCATAATTTTGCACATTAAGTCAACATGTAAAAACAAGAAATCAGATAATAAACAGTGCCAAATACAACAATTATTCTATTCTCGAATTCTTGAACCGTAAACCAGAGATTCTGGGTTCGATCCCCAGTGGAGTCGCCAAGGCTGTCACACCTCCTTTTTGGCTACTACAAACCGACGAAGTGCGTAGATAAGGGAGTTTTTCAATTATAAGACAATCGGAACGGGATTAAATTTTTTAAGAGAATTTCAGAGTTGCCACCTAGGAGATTTATGGTGTCCCAAGTCACCGTTTAGAATCCTGAATCGAGGAAAGAGTGACTCTGTTTAACAGTTCGCGAACCAGAAATCCGAGTATGAATTTTGTTAACCCGGGAGAAGGTTTCAAGCATTCCCAAGTTCCGTGCTTCTAGCACGGTTGCTCAACTGCTATATTTGGCTTTATTTATCTGATTTTATATAATTATGAACCTATGTGCATTTTAAATCATTTAACCACTTTTGTTATTATTATTTTAAAGAGAATTGCAACGTTATTAAAACGTGTGTCGAACCATGTCACATAAATGCACCCCTGGTTTAGACACATTTTAACTTCGTTGAGATTTGGATTTGGGTAACATAAATGTGCACCCGAGTTTAAGAAGGTAAATTATTAAGCTAGTGCGCCTAAGCAATTATACGTTCGCTCTTTTGCGAGTACCATGGAATTCGCTAAACGACACGCCTAGGAATCTAAGGATCGATTCAAGATTAAACAATTGAGATCCGTGCAATTTTTGGTTTATTTAGTACAGCTCGTCTCAATTTACTAGTTCGATGGACGTTTCTAAATCAAACCATAATTCTCTACTAAATTAGTCTCTAATAAAGCGGAATAATGGACATTTCATAACTCAAACTTCGATTTTAATATATTGGGCGTTTTAGGTGCGCCCAAAGATATTGGATTCTTTATTTAACCTGGTTGAACTAGCAGTTGAAGAGGCCTAATATAGTAAAAACCAATTAGGCTATAAGTAGCCCTGGCTGAGGCCCAAATTGCCATAGACGGGTTGTTGAGCCCTGATCCTCGATGAGTCGACATCTTTATTCGCATGCAAGCTTGCACAATTATTCTTAGCAAAAATTAAACGGTAGAACTATGGATTTGATATATGATAATAGGCTGTTGATTATTCAAATGTTCACATGATTCAAGAAAACTAACATAACATGACTGATTAACACTTGAATTTTAGACTTGACCAACGAATCTGAAGTGACATTAATTATGCAAAGGGAACTTCCTAATTTGAATTGGTATATATGAACATACATGAAATAACACTATTTCCCACTTTCATGATTTTGAAATGCTATTAACACCATATCGATGACCCCCTACTGATGATTGATAGCTTCAGAACCCTAAAAATCAATATACCTAATTTAAAAATATGCCAGGCGACCATTTTACTACAAACCCTGACAAAATCAAAATAAATTCTTCAGACATTCCGTAAAAGTCCACATACAATCCAGATGAATTAGATAGAATTACATGAATTATATAAATTAAATTACAAAGGTATACTACTTCCTAATCAGTTATACGATCTAGAGAGACTCAAAATTGTGAAACCAAGCTTCCTTTCCATTTAATTTGAAAGACTACATCAGGGAACTTTGAGTGTACTTGGAACGAAAAGAAACCTATGAGCAAGCAGTCACAGAGCAAAATGGCAATAACAATGATAAATAAGCCCAAATTCAACGAGAAAATCAGTGAATAGACCCCAAAATCAATGGAACAGTAATCTCAACACTTTCAAAGTCCGGGAAATGCAAATCACACAACCAACACCAATTTCAAATAACCAAAGTAACTCAAAGCTCGACCAAACAATAAACCAACAATTAAACCTTTAGTCCATGATAATAATTAGGAGTCACAACTAGTTTTGGATGAAATTTTGTGAAGTTTAAGCTGAGAGACTCGGTTGAATTGGTAGCTCCTTGACTTTCAGCTCTTTTTCTATCTTTTCTTCAACTATCTTTTTCTTTTAAGTGCTAGTATATATATCCTCACTCATGGGGCTACCTTAAGATTTTTAATTGCCTATTAGTCCCTATTTTATATACTACTTTAGTCCCCCATTTCCTAGCTTTCTACCCAATATCAAAACAAAAGTTTGAAATGCAATTAATCCCTATTCCAGAAGTTTCTTATCTTAACTACCAAAGATTCCTTATTGCAATACCTAAATTTCCCTTATATTGTTCCGACAATTATTAACCCTAGCTCAACTTTACCCCAGTTAACTTAACTATTATCAAATGTCCTAAAATCTGAATTAAAGAACCCAAATTAACCTAAATTTTTGAATTAATTGAACCAAATCAAAATCAACTACAACTGTGCAGCACCACTGTCCAACCAAAAAAAGTTATAAAAATCAAAACAAAATTAAATTGACAGAATAAAAAAAATCAAGGCACATACACAGGTTGCCTTTCACAAAAAGTCCCAAACTAAATCAATCAACCACTGATGGAAATAATGAACCAATAACAAAAGCATTCAGGAGATGAACGCCAACCAATTGAGCATATATATTTATCAGAAGATCCAAAAATAAGAACTCGGAGTCAAACAACACACTTAATCAACTTCATAAACAGGTTCAAATTAATGGGGTCAGTAAAAATTGAACAAAATTAAGGGTATTTAGGAGAAGAACACATTAGTAAGCGTATACATTTAACCCCAAGACCCAAAGATAAGAAAATAGAGTCAAACACAAACACTTAATCAACTTTCATAAACAGGCTCAAATTAACAAGGTCAGCCAAAATTGAACCAACATAAAGTATATTCAAGAGAAGAACATATCAACAACTATGCTCACAATACTATAAGCTTATAGAACGAACCATGTATTAAACCTAAACAGAAAAAAGAAGGAGAGGAGGGCATGAACACTAAGAACGTATTAAACAACAGAAAAGGACCTCTACAAAGACACCATGCTAAAATTAAACAGAGTTGAATAACTTAGCTTAAATTTTGGGCTTCTGAAATAACATGCATCATTATACCGGTTCTAGCTAGCTTTGATCAGGAAATCAACCAAAACGATGGTTATTTGAGGGCTTTGAGGCATCGATTTGAGTTGAGGGTTGTGAGGAGAGTGTTTAGTGTGGGTTTGACATATTTTGAAGGTGGTTAGTTTTTGGCCGGGCAATTTAAATTTATATTCGAGCAGGTGTGGTATGATTTGAGGGATGATTATTTCAGATCTGCGATGAGAGTGGGGTGAGGAATCAAGGGTGTAAAGCTTGGGATGTTTGGCGGCAGGTCGCTGCCGTGGACAGTGGGGCTGTCAAATTGCAAGTGGACATTCGACAAGACGGGGAGTTATTTCAGGGTAACCAATGGTGGGGTTGGAAAGGGGAGGGTGAGGATAGGATGTGGTGTTATTATAGGGTCAATCGGAACTATGCCTCCGGCGGCGACGATTTTCGGCCGGCGGCGGACGGCGAAGCGGGGTTGGTGATATGGCGGTGTTACAACGGTGTTGCACCAGAGGTTTTAGGTCTAGGTTTGGACAGGGTACGAAGTTTGTGATAGGGGGTGTTGTGTGATAGTTATATAGTGTGACACCTCCCCCCATCTCGACAGTCCGCTCAGGCTTGATCAATGGCGCGGATTTCTTGGGCGTGAAACGGTATCGTTTTGGCATCTAATGTTTTGGACCGGGCAGGGACGTTGGGTCTGGGTTTATTTGGGTGGGTTTGGTGGTTTTTTGGGCCGAATTTGATATTGGGAATATCCCAAATCATGGTCTTATGAAAGACCCAAAATATATACAATTGCTCTCTTTTTATATTTATTATATCTATTAAATAAACTCCTATAACAATTCTAAATTCTAAATTTCAAAGATAATTAACCAATTTTTGTTATTTGTTTCTTATTTTATTAACTAATTAATAACCTTAAAAAATGTAAGAATTAAATCCTAAATGCAAGCATGCCATTTTTATATTTTGTATGAATCATATTAACTAAAACGTGCAACATGCAAATAAACACAAAATTAAGCAATTGATTCCTAAACTTCAAACAAATACAAAATCACACAAATAAATCATAAAAATAATAAAAGAAAGATGCAAATAAACACAAAATCATACAATTAATTCCTAAAAATTCAAATAATAAAAGAAAATTCCTAATTTTAATGAATTTTATAGGAACATGTCAGGCGAAGACAAAAATCGCATGCTAACAGCCATAATGGATGCGCTCAGAACAGTCATGTCGTCATATAACCAGGCAAATATATCTTCATACTCTCTGAGGAACTCTATATAGTCTTTCTTTTCTGACGGTGAAAAATGGACCTTGATTCGTGTTTCTTTGAAGTTTTCTGCATCTCCCATTTGACAATTTCAGTCTCGTCCAAGCTGGCCTTAGGCCTATTCTCGAAATCCTCAACTTTCTTAACAATCTCCTTTGGTATATCGACTTCCTCTATATCCATTTGTTGTGTTGTCTCGTTACATGTTACAGTCATTGGTTCAATAAGTAAAGTAATGATAATGTTGTTTGAGTAAAGTAATGAAAATAACAAATGTAGGATTTATAAGAAAATGAAATACTTTAATAAATTCCATGAATGTTTTGAACATCGGAGCCCTTTATGGAAAAAAGCATAAACAAAACACGGAAGGTAGATAAACTAGTGAAACCAAATAGGGTGTGGTGATATGCTTAGACATGCTACCCCAAGGCACGCCGGGCTCTGGTAGTTCTGATGGACCAATTGTTGAGGTGTGCTCCTCGACTTACGGCCTGTATGGAAGGGATTTCCTTCACCTCCTCCTCGAAGATGATGCAACAGTCCATGTTATCTTCTTCCAAAAACAATTTCTTTATTATTGCTAGTGCTTCTTCTTATCCTTTCCCATACATGACCTCGGTTGGTTGGAAAGTCTACTCCAGACGGGATATTGGCTGCTCTAATTGATAGTAGCGGTCGCGCCAGGGTGGCGACCAGTCCTTGAATTCTTCCCAAGTGTACTCATACTCCAAGCCAAAGGTGGGACCATGTTTCTTTACTTTGATAGGCTTGGCGATTCCTTGGAGATTATTGCCGTCCTTTTCGAGGTTCATACCCCCACCAGTTCAGTATGCTTTCGATTTTATTGCCCCACCATTTATCCTTGTCTATGGTTTTGACTCGCTTGATGTAATGGTAGGTTTCTACACTTATTTTCCTTCTTCTTCCAATTGCTGGGATGGTCTGGTAGTTATATATGGGGTTGTTACCATCACCATGAATGATCACCTCTTGGTGATTCCACTCGAATTTCACTACCTGATGTAGTGTTGACGCCACGCCCCCGGAAGCATCAATCCACAGTCATCCTAACAGTAGATTGTAGGATGTCAGCACGTCCATTTCATGAAAATCAACATCAAACAAAGTGGGCCCCATTTGCAAATGTAGGCGAATATCCACATTAGTGGACCTTTGGGATCCGTCGAAAGCCTTGACGTTGATGGACCCGTCATTAATTTCATGCAGTCCCTTTCCCAAAGTTTTGAGCATTACCAGGGGACAAATGTTCAGACTGGACCCTCCATCGACTAGGATCTGGGTGATAAAATAGTCTTCATACTACACAGTGATGTGCAATTCCTTGTCATGGCTTAGTCCTTCCGGTGGTAGCTTAACCTCATGCAAGGTGATTTTATGACTTTCCAATACTTGACCCACCATGTTTGCAGTTTCTCCTCCAGTGATGTTGTTGGGTACATATGCCTCACTCAGTACCTTTAGCAAGGCATTCTTGTGTGCATTAGAACATTGTAGCAAAGCCAAGATAGAGATATGTGCTGGTGTTTTACTCAGTTGGTCAATGACCGAGTACTCATTGGCTTGTATCTTTATCCAAAGATCACCAGGTCCAGTTTCAGTGCTGGCTTGTCGACCAGAGTTTTACTTATTTGACTTAGCCAAGTGTTCAGGGGTATACACCCTACCGGTTCTTGTCATACCTTGTGCTGTAATCGTTTCCCCAAACTTGGCTTTTCCTTTCCTTCTTGTCTCGGCTGTGCAGTCACATGTTATTGCTTTTGTGAAGAATGGTGTTACGACTGTCATTGCCACAAGAAATGCACTCTTGTTTTGGAAGCTAATATAGTGACTTAAAAAGGATCATGTGCTTTTTGTGATCCTAACTCGACCTTGATCGATGTTGGAATCTTTGCAGAGTAATTCAAACTCTAGCGGTATGGACATGTTTACCTTATAATCTTTAGAAGGCTGTATCTAGACTACAATCAGATTGAGAGTGACTGTTGGTTTCTTTGGACCGTCTTCTTCTGCTATCAACTCCATTGATCCCTCGGGGACCTAATCATTTTATATCTCAATCATATGTATACCTCTACCCTTGTGGTCTGGTAGAGGGCTGCTACAGACATTTAGGGAAGCCTCTTTTGCCACTATGATCTTGTTGCCTATCAAAGTCTGGATCTTGTCCTTCGGGGTGTGGCATTCGTCAATGGTATGTCCCTTCATGCTCGAACGGTATGCACGGGTTTTATTTGGGTTTACCCACTAGAAGGGGTTTTTGGGTTTTACGGCAGGGACATAAGTGACATAACCAACAGCTTTGAGCTTTTCATATAGATGGTCGATAGGTTCGGTAATGGGGGTGTATTATTTGGGAGGTCTGTGGTTAAATTTTGGTCGGGGTCTAGGGAAATATTTGCGAGTGGGAGGTGATTGATAGTGGGATGGTTCAGTGTTGTAGGCTTTGTAGACGTGTGTAGGTTGGGAGTATTTGGGTGATGTGCGCTGATATGCGGGTGGTGGAGGCGATTGGTAAGTGGAAGGTGTGGCTTGGTAGAATGGCAAAGGTGCTTTGTAATTTTGAGTGGGTTGATATGTGAGTGGAGATATCGGGTAGACTTGGTATTTGACTGGTGATTTGGTTCTATGCTCAACCATTATGGCGCCTACACCCCTCTTTTTGGATGTACCACCGGACTGCAGAGGTTTGTTGGTGTGTTGCAAAGCTTCAAAGTTAGTAACAATACGACTTTTGATACCTTCTTCTATCATTTCCCCTAGTTTGATGATGTCGGAAAATTTCTGGCCTTCAATCAGCATCAACCTTTCGTAGTATTATGGGTCTTGAGCCCGTATAAAGAACCTGTTAATTTGTTCTTCCTCTAAGCCTGGACTGACCTTAGAAGCTTCTGATCTCTACTGAGTAGCATACACGCGGAATGTCTCCGTAGGTTTCTTCTTCAAGTTCTGGATGTAGAACACATCTAGTGTATTTTCCATGTTGATTCTGAATTTGTCTATGAAATCGGAGGCCATACTCACCCACTTTGACTACTTCTTTGGGTCTTGGATGATGTAACAAGATAGAGCACCCCCTTTCAAACTTCTCATAAGGAGCTTCATGTGAATCTTTTTATTTTTTCCTACTCCGACCAGCTTGTCGCAGTATGTTCTCAAGTGAACCCTGGGATCTCCTGTACCATCAAACATTTCAAACTTCAGAGATTTGTACCCCTCAGGTAGTTCGACATCGGGCTATATGCATAAATTCTCGTAGGTCACACCCTCAATTCCTTTACTGCCTTCAACGCCCTGGATCCTAGTGGTCGGATTCTTAAGTTCTTCAGCCAAATTTTTGATAAAAGAGTCTTTTTCATTGGACTTAGATATTCTTGAGATAGGCACAGTTTACACATATATAGTGGTGTTGTTGTGACAATGGTCATTCGTAAGGTTCAATGGTTCCGAGATAAGCAATAGAGTGTTGTTGGGAGTCTAGCATATATTAATGTGGTGGTGAGGAGTGAGACGGTTTAGGACATTTTGTTGAGGTGTGGGATTCCGAGTGAATTCCTGAGCAGTTAGGGAAAATGACAGATTCGCCAAATTTTGACTTGGTTAAGCTCTTCTTGGAACTTTAGTAACATTAATTCCAACTGAGAGGCGTTCTCCTTGGAAACCTGAACACCCTGAGTAACCTCTACCTGTTCAACTGAGTTTTCCTTTTTGATGTTGCTTAGATCTTCCATCCTTCCCTTGTTCCTGCTTCTGATAGGACTAGGAGGAGGGGTAGGTGGAGGGCTTTGGATCTTGTGAAATACGATGATGATTCTAGAGTTCACGAACTAACCTTTGGGGAAAGGAATAAACAAAAAGGAAAAATAAATAGGTAGCAAGTTAGTAAGGATTATAAGAAAAGATTGTGAATATTTAAACACGTAGTGCAATAAATATTAAACGTGTCCTAATTATGGGGGATCTCGTTATGTCTGAGGTAGGCCTAGCGACAAATAAATTGGAGAACCAAAAATGCTAAATGCCTCATTTTATTGATAAGAAAATAAGATGAATCCCAAAACGACACTAAATAACATGGAATAAAATGTCACTAATGGCCATAGGCCTTATTACATTTGTAAAGGAAAAGAAACTCCTATTTATTTGGTCCCACAAGGACCTTCCCCGGATTCAGCAATGTTGGCTCCTTCGTACATCTATCCTAGCTCGCGCAATCCTAGCAGCAAGTAGGTCCTGGCAAGACATCCGCTTTCATCTTCTTCAGCAACTTGGCAATATTCGACCCTCCTCAAAAACTTCTTTTCAAACTCTACTACGCCCCGGTCCAAACAGATCAGTCATTTGTTGGTGCTAATAGCCATATCCTTCCATTCTCCAATTAACTTTTGATTCGTTTATTGTATTTCACAGTGCTCATTTTTGCATTCCTACAGCCTCTTGAGCATTTTGTTGTACTTTACTGTGCTTCAGCCTTTTCATCAATGATCCCGTGACCTTGAACAAACCCCAGTTTTCCTAACCCATTATGATCGTCTTCAAACCAGCTTGGATAATATGGAGTATATACAGCATGGTACTTAACTGGATCAATAGTATCTTTTCCCATGACTATTTTGTAGTACCACATGCGTTGGGCTTCGCACTTGTGAGGGCTATCATCATCCTGAAAGTTGGCCCTAAAGTGACTCATTTGTTCTACCCTTAGTACGACCTTCTTTCTTTTGGCCTGCCTCATAACTTGGAGAGGGACATAAGTATAAGTTCCTCTCAAACCAATGAGTATAAGAATTAGTGCATCCCGAGATCGGACAATGAACTCCTTAGTAGGGAACCATTCGAACATCCATTGCACTTGGTAATCTTTAAGATTTTTGAACAACTCTACACATCCTTTAGCATCATCCTATTGAGCAAACATGTTAGGCATATAGTTCATTCACCTTGGTTGATGGAAGGCGATATGATCATCCTAGTCCCTACGCAGGATCTTTTGTCGATATTCACCCTTTTGGAGATGCTCCCTGAGCCACAGTTAGAGCAGTAAGTTATAACCCTCAAAGTGTTTAGCCCCTCGTTGACAGTTCTCCAAGGCTCAGTATATCTCTGCAATGATCATATGTACTATGCTAAAATGCTGCTCGTTGTTGATACCCAATTTTTCCCTATGTATTTTCATACTCAAAATATTTTCAAAATAGCATGTGTATAGATATACAAGCATACCCAAGAGTTTTGGTATTTTCCCTAATTTTTTTAAAGATTTTAAAAATCAATTTATTGTCTATTTTAGCAGTACAAAAGCCAATAATTATTCCTAGACTATCATTTTGGTGAATAATTTATTTCCATTCCCGTATTTACACCAAGATATAATAAAATTTATTTTTACATATTTTTACAAATTTTTTTGGTATTTTTAGGCTAAATTGCTTTTAATTACAATTATAGCCTATATTATGATTAACAACACTTTACAATTTTAAAATCATTTTCAATGTTTTTAGATTAATATTTATACATTATTAATTAGTCAGTGCCTTTAATTTATTTTTAAAACTATTTAAACTATTTTATAAAAAATAAAAAGTGAAATTGGCTATTTAACGAATAGCCATTATTGTTTCAATTTTATCCCAATTTAACCCCACCCCTATCATATTTAATTGAACTTCTTTGACCCAAGATCCAACCCAAATCCGCCCAGCCCAATATCTAAGCTGACCCACCCGACTCAGAATTGATCTGAGCCGTTGATCAAATAAGATCAACGGCTTAGATCTATTTTCCTTAATAATATTATAACCTACCCTCCCCCCCCCTTCGACCCCTCATTCTTCGAGATTGGCCTCTCTCTCTCTCTCTCTTTCTATCTATCTCTTCTCCTTCTCTATAGAACCTTTTGGTTCACTTTCTCCGATGGCTTTCACCATCTCTCTGGCCACCTCCAGCCTCTCCTCTTTCGACCACCAGCCGTCGTGAAGCCTTATCTCCCCAGCTCTCTCCGTCCTTGAGACCCCATGAGTCACCACCATACAAGATGGTCACTAATGCTTTGATGGGGTTTGTTTCCGGCCTTTCTTCGATGGATTTTGGTCCGATGGTGCTGTAAACACCATTATCCTCGAGTTTCACTGCTAGGTTTCTCTTGTTTCTCTCACTGGTTTCATATGAAACCCTAATCTTGATCCAAACCTCTCAAACCTCTGATTTTTAATGATTTTAACTCGTACCATTATGTTTTGCACTATTTTTTATTCGATCTTTACGATTACTCTAGTTTTAAATGTTTTTGTTCCCTTTTTGAAACAATGGTTTCTGAACCCCTTTGAAAATCACTTTATTTTCTGACTTAGAGTACTAACTCGTGATTTTCAGTGCTATTTATATATATATTTTTGCTTAAGTCTGATGAAGCCCTACCTTTATGTTTGTGTTCGTATTATTTGTTCGATTGTGTGTTCTTCTGAGTTCCGTGCTCTTTGCTTTAATTTTATTGCTAACGTTTCATTCCTCTACCATTCTGTGTTCTTCGCATAGGATTCTCTAATTATTTACATGGTGGTTTTATATTGATTCTTGCGAGCCCTCTTGGGGACTGCAATACTTGCCTTATATTGTGATTCTGCATACTTTCCTTATGGTTTGGTACGATTTCAAATTGCTTCCTTAAAAATTGGGATACTTTCCTCGATTAATACTGACTTCCTAGGTTTTCAATCTCTTCCATTATTCTGAAAACTATTTTACAAAATTAAAGTTGTATTTTGCCCTAAATGTGTGCACGAATATGTTGATTGATTTGCCTGACCTATGTCCCTAATTAGAGTATCATGCACCTAGTATTTATTGCATACTCTATGCTATTCTGTTTCCTTATGTCATTATACCATGATTGTGATCTTTTTTCTTTTTAAATAGATGCTAATTATCGTTTAACTTTGATTTCTTAATTAAATGGGAGTCCATATACAGATTGATTCAAGTTCCTTGATTAGGGGATGTTACCTTGTTTGTTTACTCGTATTCAGTACTATAAGTACCCCCTACTCTCTTTTGCAAGACATGGACATATTGCATATCACAAACACACACAAAGAGTAATCACATTGCTCTCTCTTATGCTATTTCTCTCATTTTATCTCTTGTGTTTTTGCTACTCCTTACTCCTGACTGTCATTAGCCAGCTGAAAAGCTAAGGCTAATATTTTGCTTATACTTGACTCTTGGATTATACAGTGCTCTCTTTGTTGCTGGTATGTCCTGATTTAATTCCATGCTCCAAATCAATGTGTTTATTACTACTTCAGTATGTGTTATTCCTAATCGTTTTCTACTTATATTTCTGTTGTGCAACATGTGATTGATTTCTGGTTTTCCTTTTGGAACACGCATGCTCATGATTACTATTATGAGTGAATTCTGTTGCTACTTACTTTATGTGTAAATCCGACTATGTGAAGCTCTTGTATTCCACAATTAGGGAACTCAGTTTGGGTCTGCAAATGGGACCAACTTGGTTCGACATTGACGTTCAATTAATAAACATCACAGCGTCTTACAATATGCTAGTAGGACGGCCCTAGATTTACGCCGCGAGAGCTGTAGCATCAACCCTACAACACGCAGACAAATTTTAGTTGAATCACCAAGAGGTAATTATTCATGGCAATTGTTGTCATCGGATATATAATAGCCAGACAATCCCGACAATAGGAGGAACAAAGAAAATAGGCGGAGAAACCTACCACCACATCGAGCGGGTCAACACCAAGGACAATGATAAATGGTGGGACTGTAAGATTGAAAGCATACTGAATTGGTATGGATACGAGCCTAGTAAGGGGCTCGACAAAAACCTCCAGGGAATCGCCAAACCCATCAAGCTGAAGAAACATGGTACCATTTTTGGTTTGAGATACGAATACACTTGGGAGGAGTTCAACGACTGGACGCCACCATGGCACAGTCCCTACTACCCACTGGAGCATCTGATACCTTGCTTGGAGAAGATTTTCTAGCCAGCTAATGTCATATATGGGTCAGAAGAAGAGGAAGTGTTGGCGGCAATAAGGAATTTATTTCTAGAAGATGACAATATGGACTGTTGTGTTATTTTAGAGGAAGAAGGAGAGGAAGGCCCTTATATACAAGCTGTGAGCCAAGGAACGCGCCTCAATAATTGAACCACCAGGGCCCGAAAAACTTCAAGCTAGCAAGGCTGAACAAAGCACATGCATTGCCATTTTACTTTTTCGCTAGTTGATTTTCTTTAAATTCGAAAAGAACTCCAAGCCTAAAACGATTATGAAATTTATCAAAGCATTTCAAGTTTCGTATGAATCCCCCTCTTATTATTTTTCTATCATTTACTTTATTTACATAGCATTACTATTACTTATCTTGATTAACCAACGATTGTGACTTGCACCGAGACAACGCAATAAACATATATAGATTCAGAAGAAGATGATATGTCATAATAGATTGCTAAAGAAGTTGAAGCCTTTGAGAACAGACCTAAGCCCAATTTAGACGAAAGTGAGGTTGTCAACGTGGGAATATAGAAAATGTCAAGGAAACACACATCAGTGTTCATATGTCACCATCAGAAAAGAAAGAGTACGCGGAATTCCTAAGGGAATATGAGGATATATTTGCCTGGACATATGATGATATGACCCGTCTCAGTACATCTATTGCGCTCACAAACTGCCAACAGATCTAACATGTCTGCTGGTAAAACAGAAGCTCAGAAAGTTCAAACCTGACATGAGTTTGAAAATCAAGAAAGAAGTCACCAAGCATGTCAATGCTAAGGTTCTCAAGGTAGTAGAGTATCCAACATGGTTAGAAAATATTGTGTCGGTGCCGAAGAAGGACAGGAAGGTTAGAGTGTGTGTCGACTTCTGCGATCTCAACCAAGCCAGTCCCAAAGACAACTTCCCCTTGGTAAACATACAAATTTTAATTAACAATTGCGCCAAGCATAAGATGTAGTCATTCGCCATGACTACTATTTTCCACCACGTGATACAAAAAGAAATCGAGGTATACGTAGATGATATCATTGTCAAATCCAAGAAAGCCACTGACAACATGGAAGATCTGAGGAAGTTCTTCAACAGACCGAGAAGGTACAATCTGAAACTGAATCCCGCCAAATGTGCAATCGGAGTTCAGGTCTGAAAATTGCTTGGGTTCATTGTGAGTCAATAACGAATAAAACTAGATCTGTCAAAGGTGAAGACCATTCGATAATTGCCACGGCCGAGGAACAAGATGGACGTGAAGAGTTTCCTAGGGAGACTCAACTATATCAACCAATTCATAGCTCAGTCTACTGTCATTTGTGAATCGATCTTTAAAATGTTGAAAAAGGACGCCGCTATCAAATGGACTGATGATTGTCAGAAAGCCTTTGAAAGAATCAAAGAATACCTGTCAATCCGCCACTCCTAGTTCCTCCCGAGTCACGTAGACCTCTATTACTCTACCTTGCAGTAGTGGATGGGACATTCGGTTGCGTTTTGGGATAATATGACGAAATGAGGAGAAAGGAGCAGTCCATCTATTATCTCAGAAAGAAGTTCACTCCGTACGAGTCCCGGTAATCCCTATTGGAATGTACCTGTTGTGCCATGACTTGGGTAGCTTGAAAGTTGAGGCATTATTTATGTGCCTATACCACTTATCTTATATCAAGAATGGATCCGCCAAAGTATATCTTTCAGAAGCCTATGCCCACGGGCAAGCTAGCCAAGTGGCAAATCTTGCTGAGAAAATTCAACATTGTCTACGTAACTCAAAAGGCAGTCAAATGACAAGCATTGGCAAATCATCTAACCGAGAATCTTGTGGACGGAGAATATGAGCCTCTAAAGAGGTATTTTCCTAATGACGAGGTATCTTTTGTATGAGAAGATATTTCTCAATCCTATGATGGTTGGAGAATGTTTGTTGATGGAGCACCAAATTTCAAATGAGTTGGCATAGGAGCCATCCTTGTATCATAAACCTGCCAACATTATCTGGTAACTGCCAAACTCAGGTTATCATGCACTAATAACATGGCCAAAGCCTGCATCTTAGGGCTCAAGCTGGCCATTGTTATGAACATTCAAGAGTTATTAGTTGTCACACCTCCTTTTGGACACTACACCCGGCGAAGGGCATAGTTATCGGAGTTTTTCCAATTAAAGGACAATCAAAACGGGGTTTATTTAATTAAAATCTCAGAGCCTCCACTTGAGATAGTCAATAGTGTCCCAATTCACCGGATTAAATCCCAAATCGAGGAATGTTTGACACTGTTTAACTGTCTGCGAGCCAAAAATCCGGGTAAGGAATTCTGTTAACCCGGGAGAAGGTATTTGGCACTCTTGAGTTCTGTGGTTCTAGCACGGTCACTAAGCTGTCATATTCGGCTTAAATTATCTGATTTTAGTCTGTTTGTACCTAGGTGCCAATTTTAACCCTTAGCCGCTTTTATTATTAATTTAATTAAAATTGCAACGTTATCAAAATACATCGCGAACCACGTCACATAAATGCACCCGTGGTTTTTAATATATTTTAAAATCATCGGGATTGGGATTTGGGTCACATAAATGTGCACCCATAATTAGGAAGATACATTATTCATTTAACGGGCCTAAAGCAATTACGCGTCTCAAATTTTTGAAGTCCATGAAAATTTGCTTAATGGCGCGCCTCGATTCTAAGGATTCAAAATCAATTAAGCGGTGTCTAAGCTATTTATTGTCTAGCATATTACACCTCTACTATTTGAAAAAATTAATTTCCAAAATGCAGAAGGATCGATTAAATTATGACCGGGCTGTTTTAATTAGGCAGCTGCGGATCAAATCTGAGTGGACTTCTTTCAAGCTTGGCCTTAACGAGCCCATCTTAACATGGGAATTAATCAGCTGGAAATCCAGAAATTTGCTATCACTCACCCCTTAAACATATTTACAAACGCTTAAATGGAAACCATGCGTGTTTTTACTTTCAAAGAGAATCTGAACCATTTCCCTTTTCTATTTCCATAACTTTACACTAACCAACGTCCAAGAATCTTAAAATTAAACTAAAGGATTTTCCCTTGCTGGAAATTGACTAAGCAGATTAACACTCAGATTACTTGGATACCATGCTCAACCATTATTTTTCTACCTAGCACGTATTCAACTACATGAAACCATTGACAGGATATTCCAACCTATGTCAAGTATACTTCAAAGCATGAAACAAGAAGGGAAGATGAAAAGAACATGACCAACAGTCCAACTTGCATACAAGACCCGGCAATACTAAACAAATTAAACTAGAAAGGTAGTGGTTACCCACTTATACATTTCATTTCCAACACCAGTACTTGAGAAGGAAGGTATAATTAAATTAATAAAACCAAATTCGAACCCAGTCCTAAAATATGCTGCATAAATCATGCATGGGTATAATAAGAACATAACTCAGCTATTTTATAATCTGTCCAACCATAGACTCATTGGTTGAGTCCTAGTTTCAAGACTCAAATGCCTCCTTTGAACTCCAAGAAGCAATGTGATGAAAGGTCATAATACAAACTTCGTGTTTTCGAAAAAAAAAAAGCTAAGCTAGCACCTAAAGCCAAATGTAAACTAGATAAAAAAAATAACAAATAAATAGGTACATATTTTAAAGCAAATAAAGATCATTTTTCAAGAAAAGCATGAAACAAGAAGGGGAAGGAACAAACTACAAACTGATTCGAAACCAATAACCAGACACTTAAACACCAAAACATTCTGTTTCCATTTCTGGATTCCTAATTTGAGGACTGCATTGCAAGAATTTTAGGAAGTGTACCTGAAATTGAGGAAACACGTAAACAAAGAGGGATCAGTATTTGTTTATAGCAAGGATCAGCAACAGCAACAAGATAGTCCAGATTCAATGATGAAATCACGGAGAATGACTCCAAAATTATATTGAATAATCGACCCAACAGCTCAGGATTAGAAAGAAAGGGTATGAAAGGCTCAAAACAATTCAAATGAGTTCAAAATTACAACTTTCGGAATCAGATTCTTACAACAACCACAACCTCTGCCCCAGTTTCTTGCTTGGGGACTTTTGAATTTTTATTTTGATGAGACCGAAGCAAGGATGCTACCTATCCTTTAAAAGGAATCAGGTCAAATGTAATTCATGTTTATTCCTTATTTTTGTTGTTGTTTGTCTGTTTTCCTTTATTTTTCTTTTCTTTTTCTTTTTTTTCATTTTTTATTTTTTCATTCTTTTCATTCTTTCCTTTCCTTTCTGTTCACTGCCTTCTCACACTTATATTTCTGACTTTTGTTACTGATTCCGAAAGAGGGGTATGAAAAAATAATTAAAGCTCAAAAGGGTTAACAAAGGATAATGATTAGATAGCATAACAAGATGCCTTCTTCATTCTAATCTTCAAAATATGCCAAGTACAAATGAGCCAATTAAACTGACTACGGGAAACTTGGGCGAACTCGTCATTAGTTTCAACTTGATGAAGCATGGTGTATTTCAGTGGTGTTTCTCTATGTTCTACTTGTCCCATATTAACACAATTCCATTCTGTAGAGATCTCAAAATTATCCACCCGAGCTCCACACAGATTGGGCTTCAAATGATCTCAAAATTGTGTACTTATTTCCTTCAAGGTTTATTTCATTGCCTTATGAGTAATCTTTTAAGACCAGGCCCGGGGTTATACAAGAATGTCATGTCACTAAAGTCAATGGGAAAAAAGACAACCAATGAAAAGAGAACTAAATGAAAATGACTGGCAATTATAGAAAAAAGAAAATTGCATTAAACGGACAGTAAAAGAGTTTGAACAACAAACAAACTAACTAACATGGAGTGACAAACCTAGAACAAACCTAAACAACACTATTAGGACCAAACAAATTGGGCAAAAATAAAAAGAAAGAAAGGTTTGAGTTCACAAGACAATATCTGGGTTACAACGCTGCAATTACAAGGACAACATAAATGACAAAAAAATAAACCACCAAGACTCCATTTTGACTGGTCAAGGCATGGAGCATCTTCCCAATTACCAAGCAAGGCATTTAGCCACTAAGTTTCACATCAATATTGCAAGACCTATTATTAGCTTTAACCACCAAGTTCCTGAGAGGGTTCGCATGCCCCATGTAGGTGACGTTTACCACAACTACCCCATCTTGAATCATTCTTTCTATTTCCCTTTTCAAATAATGACAATCCTCAATGCTATGCCCCTGGACGTTAGAGTGGTACATGCACCAAACAACAAGATCAAAGCCTTTCTCTTATGGGTCTGGAGTATAACCAAGAAGTAGCTTAATCAGGCCATCATGCTTTAACTTTCCAAACAACTTGTATAGGATTCTCCGATAGGTGTGAAAGCATTTTCTATTTCCAGTAGCCTTTTCATCTTATACTCTAGCCTTGGTTGGAATCTTTTACAAACAGATGGTTGCCATTCTTGAGGGGGAGGTGGTGTGGGCCATCACGGGCCTCGTGGGTTTGGAGCATATGGTGGCGCATTGCAGACAAGATACCGGGAAAATGAAGCACGACTTCGAGGGTTCTGCAGAGAAAGGTAGTATTGGGGAGGGTCATCTGATGCACCACGATGTCCATGGGGCTACTGTTGAGGCTGAAAGCATTTAGCAAGGACGACCACTTGACCCTATCGTCGGTAAGGCTCAGCAATATCTTCTCTATCGACGGGATAACTATCCCGAGCAACCTTTTCGTTCCACCTAAGCCAAAGGTCTCTAAAGCTCTCCTTAGGTTTCTTTTCCATATGAGGTACGAAGGAGAAGTTTGGGACAATGCCTATATCGTAATTAAAGTGTTGCACAAGATACACTTGCATGTTCTTAAATGATTGTTCTGTGTGCTTTTTAGTTTCCCAGAGATCTCATCCCGCCTTTCTTTTCCTGTATGCTTTTCATTTTAGGCTTAAAGCTTATTTTGAGGGTTCTCTTTGTGGACGACCTTGAAGGGTTAATATCGGGCATCATGAGCTTTGAGTGGGTATTCATTGCAATGATTGATGGAGCTACTAGGGTGATTGGAAAGGGCCATAGTTTGGGTAATGGGAAACATCTAAGAAGTAGATGGTGGCGGGGGCAGCGCCTTCTCGGTCGTCTAGGCATGATACATGTTCATCATATGTTGTCTTAACACCTGCACCTCTTCAGCCAGCCCATTGTCTCATTCAACTTATTGCTATGGGATACCGGTGCCAACCAACTCAGTTCTGATATTGTCTGCCATTGTTTTTGACGTTGTGTTATAGAGAAGAGTGACCTCTTCAAAAACCAAGAACCAACCACCTTTCTGGTATGAACACAACAAAATGAAGCCATCACGTCAGCGTTAGAGAATTTAACACAGGATAATTTCACTTTATGTACAATGCATCTTGCCGCAGTTATTGATTTCTATTAGGCACTAATTGGTTACATGCGTCATCCCGGCGTTTATTCTACGCCACTTTTCTTTTTTCTCTTGTTTTTCCTTTTTTCCCTCTTCTTTGCTCATCTTGTGTTCTTATGTTTTATTATCCTCTCTATTGTTTTACTGTATGCTTCACATCGTGACATTCCCTTCTTTCCCCTATTATTATAGTTGTGGTCGCATCCTATGTGGATTGCCTATGTATCATGACCGTGCATGAATCAGACCGAGCATAGTTCTTGCAAATAAATACAGAATATATATTTTGGATTTTCAATTTTCATAAAGTAAACCATTTGATTACAACTACAAAAATGAACATACTCCGACTCGACTAAAACAACAGACTCTGACTTAAAATAGAAATAAGTAACCCGACAACCTACTACAGACTCAAATAAAAGAAACTACAGACTGTCAAACGGACCAACAAATTTGAACAATCATGAATACATTAAAGACTCTAATGCTCCTTGGGCTCGGGGGACATCATTTGCTCTCGCCACAGGCTTGCGTGCTAAATCCCCTTGGAGGTAATGGAGGTCTTCCATTACTTAATGAACAAAGGTCCTGGCGGTGGCAAAGAACATAGATCTTGTCATACCCACGCAGTGGCTGTACTTTGTGGTGATGTAGTCTGCGATCATCCGCACCCTCTCCCTTATAGCGCCCTTTTCTTGCAACAACCGCCTAATTTTCTGGGCCTTCACCTTGAGAGTTTGTTCGTCTACCCAGTTCAGTTCTTGGAATTGTTGCAAGTCTTTCTCCAACTACGCTATTGTTGCATAACAGTGTTCTCTCTCATCCTTGAAGTCATTGGTCTGCTTGGACACTTTGTTTTAATCCATGGAGACCTTCCTTTTCAACCTAGCAACCTTGTCATCATGCCTTTCCTTTAATTGTTCAATCATGCGGGCTCGTTCCTTTGTATTTTTGGACAATTATTTTTGGGCCCTGGACAACTCACCTTATGCTTTATTCAAGTCAAATCCATATTCTGCTACTTTTCGCCTCAAATGGTCTATGAGATTTTCATCCTTCGTGCTCCTGGTGGGATTCTCCGCGGTTGTTTTCATTTTTGGATTTAGGCTCGCAACACTTCGTTTCCTTTGGCTATTCTTTTCTTTTCCCCCTCATTTGCGGTAGCTTGAAAAAACTTTTCAAATTGAAGGTCTTTGACTATCTTTTCCAATTTTCCTATTGCGGACCTATATTCATTTTCCTTGGCTAGCCAATTCCGTTGTTCTTCTGACGCTTCAGCAAATTCCTGGAGATGTGGCCTCTTAGCTTGCCTTCCGAACTTTATTTTTTTTCTTATACCAAGAAAGGTACCCTGGTGCAACCTCGCTTTTAGATGCGTTGCATACCCCATTGTCTGCTATCAAGTATTGACATTCGGTCTAAATTGGACGGACGACGGCTTTGGGGAATTGACCAATAGTACTAATCTCAACCACATGGAAACTGATGTCCTAATCCATGGGAAATGGCACCTCCCTAAATGTCTTAACACTCTATACGTAGCCTAGGGTTTGATAATCCGAAGACCCATCAGGAGGAAATGAGGTCCGGTGGCTGGCCTATATATGACTTCATCCACGGGGAGCCATCCGAACGTCCACCCTATTTTGTTTGCATTTATGGCACGGAGACGTGATACCCATTCTATAACACCCTCGCGTAATCTAAGCCCATTGAGCCTGCTGTAGAATTCCTCTATGTAGCTTTTGTTGACGACCAGTAACTTATTAATTGAGGCTGATGGCACAAGTGTTCAATCATCAATGTTTATAACAACAGGTTGCTTCCTTCAAAGCAATCTCCTCCGGCTTTACAGGTGGTGAGAGCACAGAAGATTTCTGATATTATAATGGGAGCGAGGGTACTCTTGGCTTAAGTGATTAAAGTGCTCATAACCCCTGTTATCCATATGTCAATATTCCCGTCCTTCCGTGGAAACACCAAAAGGTCAAGAAGAATACCATAAATGCAAAGCATCGGTGTTCCTCCCATTTAAGTTGATTCCCCTTGCTACAAATATTACTTTTCGGGTCATTAAATTCCCATATTTTCCCATACCTCTGACATATAAACAGTGGGGTACAACAGCCGGTTGATAGGTCTGGGTAGTGAACCTTCATGCTGATTTATAAGGAGTCCAAGAATTTATGTACGGCGATGGACCTTGGTGTAATCAAATAATAATGTCTTAGAGATTGTAGGCACCCAAATATATCCAGTTATTTCCTCCAAGGTCACAATCCGGGAAATGGAGTATGTTGTGGGCCGGGTCCCAGAATGTAACCAATGCCTTTATGATGTCTCATTTGGGATTAATTTTCAACATCCCGGTAAGCCCTCATAAGTGCGTGTTGACCCTATTTTGCCCCGCTTCACCCATGTCGTTCCACCACACGTGTAGCTCCAAGGGGATTTTGTTCATGACTGTTATTGGAAAATGCTTATTCGTGCTCATTCTGCACATTTATTAGGGTGATTAAGCAAAAATCAAGATTTATTGGGCTCAAAAAAACAAGTTGATTTTTCAAATGTTCATTTCAAAAATTAAATCTCGGCCTTGCAAATATAGCCTTTCAGCACTTCCGGAGGAAGATTTTAAGGATGTGCTCGCTTTCGGTCAAGATTTGAAAATAATCCAAGGCGGTTGTTTTTGCAAAAACAGCCTTCCGGTGCCCTTTTAGGGATACGCGGCTAATTTTGACAAGAACTACTTTATTTACTAGTCAAAAACAAAACCTGGTTCTTTTTTGTAAAAAATGAAGTTGGGCTCGATGGGGGTTGCGTACGTATCTCACACCTTGTGAGAATCAAACTGGCGTAGTTGGGGCAAATAAAACTATTTTTGAAAAAAGACGCTTTTTCTTCCCTATTTTTCATCCCATAAATAAACAAAGTATTTTTTAAAACAAGATTTTTTCTCTTTTTCCTAGGAAAATAAAACACTCTTTTTTTTCAATTTTTTTTCTTTTCTCTTTTTTCAAAAAATTTCGGCAGTATTTGGACATTGGTTTTTCAAAACAAACGATTAACTCTATTTACCTTCATACTGATATTTCTTTTTTCTCAACGTTTCCTCAATATTCGAGAGCCGGTCCGCATGCAAAATCCGGAATAAATGCACAAATAGCACGCAAAAATGCATCAGGATGGTCCATTATTTTGGGTATACCTATCCTAGACGGACCCAACCCCTATGTTAAGTCCCCTAAGTCAAATGCATGATGCAAATAAGCATTCTTACTAGGTATCCGACATGAGGTGAAGTTATCTTGGTTTTAAACCTGGGTATATGTTCTAGATTGTGTACCCAAGCGGACAACTTGAGTCGAGGAGGAGGCTACGTATCGGGAACCAAAATGCCATACGGCTTAGTAACTTGTCCTAGCCTCTTTCATATATAAGGTATGACGCTAACAGAATAGGGAGTCTCCACTAGTGATGACATCCCCAGAGATAAGAAGAGAAGGGTCTCGTAACAGTTTATATGCAGTCAAAATAATATTGAAGCAGTAAAACAATATTTAGCACATTGGGCACAATCATGCAATGAAATAAGATAATAATAAAGCCACATACAAATATTATTTAAAGCTTGAATTCATGAACCCTGAACCATAGATTCTGGGTTTAGTCCCAGCAGAGTCGTCAGAGCTGTCACACCTCCTTTTGGACACTACACCCCGCGAAGGGCATAGTTAAGGGAGTTTTTCCAATTAAAAGACAATCGAAACGGGATTTATTTAATTAAAATCTCAGAGTCTCCACTTGGGATAGTTAATGGTGTCCCAATTCACCAGTTTAAATCCTGAATCGAGGAAAATTTTAGTCTGTTTAACTGTCTGCAAGCCAAAAATGCACTCTCGAATCCCTGGTTCTAGAACGGTCTCTCAACTGTCATATTCGGCTTAAATTATCTGATTTTAGTCCATTTGTACCTAGGTGCTAATTTTAACTCTTAGCCTCTTTTATTATTATTTTAAAGAAAATTCCAACGCTATCAAAACACATCGCGAACCACGTCACATAAAAGCAGCCGTGGTTTTTAACATATTTTAACATTGTTGGGATTGTGATTTGGGTAACATAAATGCGCACCCGTAATTAGGAAGATACATAATGTAATTAATGTGCCTAAAGAAATTGCGCATCTCAAATTTGCGAAGGGCCATGAAAATTCGCTAAACGGCGTGTCTCGATTCTAAGGATAAAAATTAATTTAGCGGTGTCTAAGCTATTTATTGTCTAGTATATCACACCTCTACTATTTGAAAAATTTAATTGCCAAAACGCAGAAGGGTCGATTAATTTGAGATCGGGCTGTTTTAAATAGGTAGCTACAGATCAAATCCGAATGGACTGGTTTTCAAGCTTGGCAAAAACGAGCCCATCTTAACATGTGGATTAATAAGATGGAAATCTAAAAATTTGCTATCACTCCCCCCTTAAATATATTTACAAACGCTTAAAAGGAAACCATGTGTGTTTTTACTTTCAAAGAGAATCTGAACCATTTCCCTTTTCTATTTCCATAAATTCACATTAACCAATGTCCAAGAATCTTTAACTTAAACCAAAGGATCTTCCCTTGCTTGAAATCGACTCAGTAGACTAACAATAAGATTACCTGGATACCATGTTCAACCATTATTTTCCTACCTAGTACATATTCAACTACATGAAATCATTGACAGGATATTCCAACCTATGGCAAGTATACTTCAAAGAATGAAACAAGAAGGGAAGATAGATAAAAATGAAAAGAACATGACTATCAGTCCAACTTGCATACAAGAAACGGCAATACTAAACAAATTAAACTAGAAAGGTAGTGGTTACCCACTTATACATTTCATTTCTAATACCAGTACTTGAGAAGGAAGGTAGAATTAAATAACAAAACCAAATTCGAACCCAGTCCTAAAATATGCTACATAAATCATGCTTGGGTATAATAAGAACCTAACTCAGCTATTTTATAATTTGTCCAACCATAGACTCATTGTTTGAGTCCTAGTTTCAAGACTCAAATGCCTCCTTTGAATTCCAGGAAGCAATGGGATGAAAGGCTGTATTACAAACTTCGTGTTTTCGAAATAAAAAAGCTAAGCTTGATCCTGAAGCCAAATATAAACTAGATCCAAAAATAACAGCGAAACAGGTACAGATTTCAAAGCAAATACACATCATTTTTGAAGAAAACCATGAAACAAGGAGGAGAAGAAACAAACTACAAGCTGATTCGAAACTAATAACTAGACACTTAAACACCAAAACATTTTTTTTCCATTTCTCGATTCCTAATTTGAGGACTATATTGTATGAATTTAGGAAGGTGTACCTGAGATTGAGGAAACACATAAACAAAGAGGGATCAGCAGTGGTTAACTGCAGGGATCAACAACAACAACAACACAATCCATATTCAATGATGAAATCACGGAGAATGACTCAAAAATTCGATCGAACAACAGAGCCAATAGCTCAAAACCCAAAGGAATGTAACCTAAAGTGATGATACCAAATTCTAACAATCAGAACACCCTAATGCAATTATTGACTAACTCTCAATCTATTTTCAAAATTTCTGTATTTTTCCAAATTGTTTTAGCTTGCCTTAATTCTCTCCAGACTTCGAGTCTTCTTGAAAGGCAAGTTTGCAATGCCTTTATAGGAAAGCAAGGTAGGGTAGCCTTCAAGTATCTTTATTTCAACGTTGTCCCTTATTTTAAAACTTGTTGACCAAGTTATAAAATCAAAATTGTCAAACATTCCCTGTTAGAAACTTCCAGCTCAATTATAAAGTTTCCCCAACCCCAAATACCTAGACTACCCTTTGAATTAAATCTGTATCACTAACCTAGGCTAAATCTAAAATTCAGTCCAACTATGCCAACCCATTTAACCTAGGTCAATGCTGAGCATGGTTAATTTCAAAGGAGCCAAAACCATACGACAGTCAGTTACAAATAGACCCTAAAATTAGACTGTGAATTCAACAGACCTAATTCTAAGCTTGAGTTAACTAGGATTACCTAATTTAATCGTAAATAAACAGCTAATCATAACCAAAAGCTACTAGTCGATTTAACAAAAATCCAAGAGAAAAAGCAAAATTAATTGACAGTACTGAATCAAGAATTCGAAATGATCAGAGATACAACAACACAACAAAACCACTATGCTTACATAAATTTCAATGATAGAGAAATCAAATAGGAGAGAAAAAAAACTTACTCAAGCAAGGTTGACCTTGGTTGAACTCTAGTTTGAGCCCCAAAATGATGTGAACATTTGTTCTTCACCAAGAACAAACGAACACATTATTTCGTAACGCAACTCGGACTCTAGACTTAGGGAATTGGGAGGAACTCGAGATCTCTCGCACTTCTAGGGTTCTGCTACTCCGAGATTTAAAATTTGAGAAACTCTGGTGATATTTGAAGAGAACCAATTAGGGGTTTGAGAAGAGGGAAGTGAGGAGAGTCTAGGGTGTGAATTTGAGGCGGTTTGGAAGTAACTCCCCCGTACACGGCAGAGCCAGCGGTAATTTCTTCGAATATTCAAGAAGTTTGGGACTGATTCAAGGGACAAGAGTTGGATATTTGGATATAGGGGGTCGAGATGCATATACGGTGTTAATTTTTGGTTCGGAGACTTGTCTCCGCCGGTGAGGATTTCCAGCGGGCGGTAGAGGGATGGTAGTGTTACATTTTCTGGTGTGAGGGGTATGAGATGGAGAGATGGGGGGTAGGGGGTTGTCCGACATTTATATATTAAATGAAGGGGGCTTCTCAACCGTTGGATCAAGCAAACCTAGACGGCTAGGATTTCTTAATACCAAACAGTGTCGTTTCGAAAGGGGCGGGGGAAATGGAACGGACTGGGGGTATCTGGGGTCGATTTTGGGCAGATTTTGGGGTGGTTGGTCTTTGCAAAAATGGCCCAACATTGATCGTTTTATTGAGGCTACATTTCAATTCATTTTTCTTATTTATTTTAGTTGACAAATGATTCTATTAAAACAACAATATTCTGATTTAAATCTAATTCTAAGCTAATTAAATTCCAAATTAACTAATCCCTAATTTAATAGAAATTAAGACAAATTTGAGACTTTAGAAGTAAAAATGCAAAATGAACCTATTTTTTCATATTAATCGTTGAACCTAAAATGTGAAAATTGGTATCCTAAATGAAAAAAAGCTATTTTTGTATTTTTTTTTATGAATTAAAATGCACTCTATATGCAAACAAACACACAATTTATGCAATTAAATTCAAAAACTCACACAGATAAAAAAATCCTAATTTTACAAATTTATAGGAGTAATTCAAGCTAGGCAAAAATCATATGGTCACACTAGTGATGGGGGATTCAAGATTTGCTCATACATCAGGTCCGAGAAGAATGGGCAACCAAGAACTCTGAGATACTCCCTTACCTGCATCAAATATAGGAGTTGAGGAAAAGATTGACAAAGACTGAGGGGGCTTCTCAACCGTTGGATCAAGCAAACCTAGACGGCTAGGATTTCTTAATACCAAACATTGTCGTTTCGAAAGGGGCGGGGGAAATGGAACGGACTGGGGGTATCTGGGGTCGATTTTGGGCAGATTTTGGGGTGGTTGGTCTTTGCAAAAATGGCCCAACATTGATCGTTTTATTGAGGCTACATTTCAATTCATTTTTCTTATTTATTTTAGTTGATAAATGATTCTATTAAAACAACAATATTCTGATTTAAATCTAATTCTAAGCTAATTAAATTCCAAATTAACTAATCCCTAATTTAATAGAAATTAAGACAAATTTGAGACTTTAGAAGTAAAAATGCAAAATGAACCTATTTTTTCATATTAATCGTTGAACCTAAAATGTGAAAATTGGTATCCTAAATGAAAAAAAGCTATTTTTGTATTTTTTTTTATGAATTAAAATGCACTCTATATGCAAACAAACACACAATTTATGCAATTAAATTCAAAAAATCACACAGATAAAAAAATCCTAATTTTACAAATTTATAGGAGTAATTCAAGCTAGGCAAATCATATGGTCACACTAGTGATGGGGGATTCAAGATTTGCTCATACATCAGGTCCGAGAAGAATGGGTAACCAAGAACTCTGAGATATTCCCTTACCTACATCAAATATAGGAGTTGAGGAAAAGATTGACAAAGACTGAGATTCAGCATGTCCCCAGAATATAGATTGAGTTTGCTGATGCATTAGCTACCTTATCATCTATGATTCATCACCCATATAAGAACTTCATAGATTCTATGCCGGTAAAGATTCATGACCAACTAGCTTATTGCGCTCACATCGAGGAAGTAGTATACGGAAAACCATGGTTCTATGACATCAAGGAGTATCTAACAATAGGAGAATATCTAGAACGTGCAAACGCTACTTAGAAGCCCACACTTCAGAGGTTATCTAACAACTTCTTTCACAGCGGAGGAACATTGTACAAGAGGACCCCCGATTTGGGATTACTAAGGTGTGTCAAAGAAAAGGAAGCATCCAGGTTATTAAAAGAAGTTCATGCAGGAACCTACGGCCCACATATGAATGGTTTTGTCTTAGCCAAGAAAGTACTCCGGCAGGTTATTTTTGGATGACTATGGAAACAGACTGCATCCACTATGTCTGAAAGTGCCATCGCTGTCAGATACATGCACACATGACAAAGGTGCCTCTTAACGAGCTTACTACAAGAAGCTCACGATGGTCATTCACCGCTTGAAGAATAGATATTATTGAACCAATCGAACCTGCTACATCAAACGGGCACCGGTTCATCCTAGTAACAATTGTTATTTCATTAAATGGGTTGAAGCAGCATCATATAAGGCAGTGACTAAGAAATTCATGCCAAACTTATTCCGCGACCATATCGTTTGTCAGTTCGTATTTGGAGTCAATCATTACTGATAATGGTTGCAATCTCAATAGTGACTTGATAAAAGCAATGTGTTAAACATTAAAGATTAAACGCAAGAATTCTACAGCCTACAAACCTCAGATGAATGGAGCTGTAGAAGTTGGCAATATGAATATTAAGAAGATATTAAGGAAAATGATAGAAAAGCATACGCAGTGGCATGAGAAGCTAGCATTCGCGCTATTGGGAAACTGTACCACAGTTCGCACATCAACCGGGGGAAACCCCTATATGTTGGTTTATGGTACAAAAGCGGTCATCCCTGTCAAGGTGGAAATTCCCTCCTTGAGTATCATACAAGAAGCAGAACTCGACAATGCAGAATGGGTAAAGACTCGATATAAGCAGTTAGCTCTTATAGATGGGAAGTGAACAAATGCAGTTTGCCACGGTCAATTGTATCAGAACAAAATGTCCAGATCCTCAACAAAAGAGTCAAGTTGATAAATTTTTTACCGGGGCAGCTGGCGTTGAAGAAAGTATTCCCACATCAAGATGAGGCCAAAGTTAAATTCTCTCCCAACTAGCAAGGTCAGTACATGGTTCATCGGGTTCTAACTGCAGGAGCCCTCAAACTCGCAAAAATCGACGGAGATGTTTGGCCGAAGCCGATCAATTCAGATGTAGTAAAATGATACTATGTGTAACCACTTATGATTCCCTTTATGTTGTATTTCAAACTATGTCTGACCTCCATCTGCATTTTTCTGCATTGCATAAGGCTACCTTTTTGCCTTTTTGGATTAAGCATTGTTTCAATCCTGCATGGCTGAAATATCGCCACTTTATTTTGCATGGCTGAAATATCGCCACTTCATTTTACATTCTTCATAGGCTGAAATATCGCCACCTTATTTTGCATGGCTGAAATATTGCCACTTGATTTTACATTCAACATCGGCTGAAAGATTGCAACCTTTTGCATTTCATGGGCTGAAAGATCACCAAATTGTTCGAAGGCGTCATTGTTCGGTGGCACCATCTTCACAGATCGAGAACGCCATGACATGGTATGATGACCCTACTTTATCTTTTGCATATCACTATTCAAAGGCATCATGGTTCGAAGGCATCATCCTCACAGCCCGAGAACATCATTTCATAGCCTGCGAATCCTTAATCATATGCTTCATGGCACAGGACGTCATGGTCTGAGGAAATCATCCTAGTCGTCTGAAGACATCATTCATGGTCCAACGGGAACTTGCATCACGTTTAAATTTGTACACAATATATGTTTGCATTTCTCACTTGCAGGTACACCAGCTAGCAATAGCTATCTCAGCAGGAGCGACCCCGCTCCCGTTCCCGCAACCTATCAGACTTCAACCATCTTTCCCAACCTAAACATCGTGTCCGTTCTTTTCAAAACCCCCATTGGCATATGCCATCAATGGATCATGAACTATATATTGCCTGATTCCTGTAAGACCAAGAATATGTAGCCAGTTCAGGAACAAGAGCTCGGTTAAAACCTTTCAAATTGTTTCTTTCGGTCAAAATTGGTCATCTTATCTTTACCTGATAACTCTTTCATCCTTCTCAGGTAATGATAGGCAGTTGTTGATACCTAATTTTTGCATGTGTATTTTCATACTCAAGATACTTTCAAAATAGCATGTGTATTCATATATAAGCATGCCCAAGAGTTTTGGTATTTTCCCTAATTTGTTTAAGATTTTCAAAATCAATTTATTGTCTATTTTAGTTGTACGAAATCCAATAACTATTCCCAAACTATAATTTTGGTGAATAATTTATTTCCATTCTAATATTAACACCAAGATATAATTAAGGTGATTTTTCTATTTTTTTACAAATTTGTTTTGGTATTTTTAGGCTAAAGTGCATATAATTGATATTATAGCCTATATTAACATCATTTTACAATCATAAAATCATTTTCAATATTTTTAGATTAATATTTATACATTATTAATTACTCAATGCCTTTAATTTATTTTTAAAATCATTGTAACTATTTTATAAAAATATAAAAAAAGGGAAATTGCCTATTTAACTAAGAGCCTTTTATTATTTCAATTTTAGCCATATTTAACCCCACCCACCTATCAAATTTAATTAAACTCGTTTGATCCAAGATCAAACAAAATCCGCCTAGCCCAATATCTAAGCTAACCCAACCCGGCTCAGGATTGATCTGAACTGTTGATCAAATAAGATTAATGGCCCAGATCTATTTTCCCTAATTTAAATTCTAACCTACCCCCCTCCCTTTCAACCCCTCATTCTTCGAGATTGGTCTCTCTCTCTATCTGTCTCTCCTCTTTCTCTCTAGAACCTCCTAATTAGCTCAGACTCTAACTTTCCCATCTTTCTTTAGTAATGGCATAATATTGGCTAGCTATGCCGGATACTCTACAACCCTGAGGACTTTGGCTTTGACCTTCTTAGTGACCTCTTCCTTGATTTTCAGACTCATTTCTGGCTAGAACGTACCGAGCTTTTGCTTCACTGGCGGACAAGCCGGATCAGTCTGCAATTTGTGAGCCATAATGGATGTGTTTAGACTAGTCATGTCGTCGTATGACCAGGTGAATATATCTTTATACTCTCTGAGGAACTCTGTATATTCTTTCTTTTCAGATGGTGACAAATGGACGATGATTCCTGTTTCTTTGATGTTTTCTGCATCTCCCAGGTTGATAATCTCAGTCTCATCCAAATTGGACTATGGCCTATTCTTTAAATCCTCATCTTCCTTAACAATCTACTTTGGTATATCGTCTTCCTCTATGTCCATTTATTGTGTTGTCTCGTTGAATGGCATAGTAATTGGTTCATCAAGTAAAGTAATGGTAATGGTGTTTGAGTAATGTAATGAAAATAATAAGCGTATGATTTATAAGAAAAAGAAATACTTTAATAAATTCCATGAATGTTTTGAACATCGGATCCCTTTTCGAAAAAAAAAAAGAAAAAAACAAATGCGGAAGGGAAATAAACTAGTGAAACAAAAAAGTGTGTGGTGATTTGTTTAGCCTTGCTACTCCTAGGCACGCCGAGCTTTGGTAGTTTTGATGGACCAATTGTTGACGTGTGCTCCTCGGCTTACGACCGTATGGAAGGGCCTTCCTCTACCTCCTCCTCGAAGGTGATACAACAGTCCTCGCTAGCTTCTTCCAAAAACAAATTCTTCATTGCTGCTAGTGCTTACTCTTCTTCTGTCCTATAGATGACCTTAGTTGGTTGAAAAGTCTGCTCCAGACGGGGTATTAGCTGCTCCAATGGAGAGCTGCGCCAGGGTGGCGACCAGTCGTTCAATTCTTCCCAAGTACACTCATACCCCTAGCCAAAGGTGGTACTGTGTTTCTTTAGTTATATAAGCTTGGTGATTCCTTGGAGATTCTTTCCAACTCCTTTGCCAGGTTCATACCATTTATCTTTGTCTACAGTGTTGATTCGCTTGATGTGATGGTAGGTTTCTCCACCTATTTTCCTTCTTCCCTCGATTGCTGGGATGATCTGGAGGCTATATATGGGGTTGCTACCATAATCATGAATGATCATCTCCTAGGGATTCCACTCGAATTTCATTGCCTGATGTAGTATTGACAAAACGGCCCCGGCAGCATGAATCCACGGTCGTCCCAAGAGTAGATTGTAAGATGCCGACACGTCTATCACTTGAAAATAAATATCAAACAAGGTAGGCCCCATATGCAAACGTAGGCTAATATCCCCATTAGTGGACCTTTGAGATCCGTCGAAAGCCTTGATGTTGATGGACCCGCCATTAATTTCATGCATTCCTCTTCCCAATGTTTTGAGCATTACCAGGGGACAAATGTTTAGACTGGACCTTCCATCGACCAAGATCCGGGTGATAAAATGGTCTTCACACTACACAGTGATGTGCAATGCCTTGTTATGGATCACTCCTTCCGGTCTCATCCTCGTGGAAGGTGATTTTGTGACTTTCCAATACTAGACCCACTATGTTCGCCATTTCTTTTCCAGTGATGTTGCTAGGTACATATGCCTCACTCAATACCATTAGCAAGGCATTCTTGTGTGCATCAGAACTTTGTAACAAAGCCAGGATAGAGACTTGTGCTGGTGTTTTGCTATGTTAGTCAATAACCGAGTACACCTTGGCTTGTATCTTTCTCCAAAGATCACCTGGTCCAGTTTCAATAATGGCTTGTCGACTAGCGGTCTGCTTGTTTTGATCAGCCAGGTGTTCTATAGTATACCCCCTACCGGTTCTTGTCATACCCTGTGCTGTAACTGTTTCCCCGAACATGGATTTTCCTTTCTTTCTTGCCTTCGTTGTGTAGTCCCATTGTATGTCTTTTGTGTCCAATGGTGTTACGATTTTCATTACTACTGGAAAGGCACCCTTGTTTTAGAAGCTAATATGGTGACTTCAAAGGGCTCATGTGCCTTTGGGTATGCAAACTTGACCTCTATCGGTGATGGCATCTTTGCAGAGGCTGGTACTTATGGACATGTTTACCTCAGCATCTTCAGAAGTCTATATCTGGACTACAATCGGATTAAGAGTGACTGTTGTTTCTTTGGATCGTCTCCTTCTGCTATCAACTCGATTGATCCCTTGGGTACCTAATCATCTTCTATCTCAATCATATGTATACCTCCACCCTTGTGGTCTGGTAGAGGGTTGTTACAGACATTCGGGGAAGCCTCCTTTACCACGATGATCTTGTTGCCTATCAAAGCCTGAATCTTGTCCTCCAGGGAGCGACATTCATCAATCATATGTCCCTTCATGCCATAATGGTATGTCCAGGTTTTATTTGGGTATACCCATTGGGAGGGGTTTTCAGGGTTTACGGTAGGGATAAGAGTGACATAACTAGCAGCTTTGAGCTTTTCATATGTCATGTCGATAGGTTCGGCAATGGCGTGGTATTGTTTGGGAGGTTTACGGTCGAAGTTTTGTTGGGGTCTAAGGAAATTTTGGCGAGGAGGAGGTGACTGATAGTTTGAGGGTTCACTCTTGTAGTCTTGGTTGATGTGTGCGGGTTTGGAGTATTTGGGTGAAGTGGGATGATATGCGGGTGGAGGTGCCAATTGGTAAGTGGGGGTGAGGCTTGATAGGAAGGCAAACGTGCTTGGTAAATTGGAGTGGGTTGATATATGAGTGGAGATATCAGGTAGGTTTGGTATTTGACTAGTGATTTGGTTCTCTATGCAACCATTATGGCACCTACGTCCCTCTTTTTGGATGTACGATGCAAAGCTTCAAAGTTAGTAACCATACCACTTTTGATACCTTCTTTGTTCATTTCCCCTATTTTGATGATGTCGGACAATTTCTGGCCTTCAATCAGCATCAACCTTTCGTAGTATTGTGGGTCCTGAGCCCGGACAAAGAACATGTTCATTTGTTCTTCCTCTAAGGTTGGCCTGACCTTAGCAGCTTTTGATCTCTACTGAGTAGCATACTCGCGGAATGTCTCAATAGGTTTCTTCTTCAAGTTATGGATGTAGAACACATCTGGCTCATTTTCTGTGTTGAATCTGATTCTGTCCATGATATCAGAAGCCATACTAACCCAATGTGACCCCTTCTTTGGGTCCTGGAAGATATTCCAAGATAGAGCACCCCCTTTCATACTTCTCATAAATAGATTTATGCAAATATTTTCATATTTTCCTACTCCGACCAGCTTGTCGCAGTTTGTTTTCAGATTAATCCTGGGATCCACTGTACCATCAAACATTTCAAACTTCTGAGGTTTGTACCCCTTGAGCAGTTTGACATAGGGCTGTATGCATAAATTCTCGTTGTTCAAACCCTCAATTTCTTTACTACCTTCAACGCCCTGGATCCTGGTGGTCAGCTTCTTATGTTCTTCAGTCAAATTTATGATAAGAGAGTCTTTCTCATCGGACTTAGGTATGCTTGAGATAAGCACAGTTTCCACATATATGGGTGTGTTTTTGTGGAAATGGTCATTCCTGGAGTTCAATGGTTTTGGGATGAGCAACGAAGTGCTGTTGGGAGTATGACATGTATTGCAGTGGTGGTGAGGAATGAGATGGTTTGGGACATTTTATGGAGGTGTGGGATTTAGAGTGACTTCTGGAGCAATAAGAGAAAATGACAGATTCGCCAAATTTCAGACTTGGTTAAGCTCGTATTGAAATTTTAGTAACTTTTGTTCCAGCTGAGAGGCATTCTCATTGGAAACTCGAATAGCATGAGTAACCTCTACCTGTTCGACTGAGTTTTTCTTTCTAATGTTGCTTAAATCTTCCATCTTTCCCATTTTCCGGCTTCTGATAGGACAAGGAGGAGGAGTAGTTGGAGGGACCTTGGATCTTGTTGAATACGATGATGATGCCAGAGTTCACGAACTAACCTTTAGGGAAGGGAATAAACCAAAAGGAAAAACAAAAAGGTAGCAGTTAGTAAGGATTATAAGAAAAGATGTTTCAATAGTTAAACGCGTAGTGCAAGAAATATAAAGCGTGTCCCAGTTATGAGGGATCTCATTGTGCCCGAGGTAGGCCTGGCGACAAATAAAATTGGAGGACCTAAAAGTCTAAATGTCTCATTTTATTGATAAGAAAATAAGATGAACCCCAAAAACGACACTAAATAACATGGAATAAAATGCCACTAATGGTCATAGGCCTTATTACATTTGCAATGGAAAAGAAACTCCTTTCTATTTGGTCTCAGAAAGACCTTCCCCATATCCAGCAATGTTGGCTCCTTCGTACAGCTCTCCCAGCTTCCGCAATCCTAGCATCAAGTAAGCTTTGGCCAGACATCCGCCTTCATCATCTTCAGCAACTTGGAAATCTTCGACCCTCCTTAGAAACTTATTTTCCAGCTCTACTATGCCTCGCTCCAAACAGATCAGTCATTTGTTGGCGCTAACAGCCATATCCTTCCATTTTCCAATTAACTTTTGATTGGTTTCTTGTATTTTATGGTGCTCATTATTGCATTCCCGCATCCTTTTGTTCAGTTAGTTGTACTTTAACTCTGCTTCAGCCTATTCATCAATGATCCTGTGACCTCGGACAAACCCTTGTTGTCCTAACACATTATGATCGTCTTCCAACCAGCTTGGATAGTATGGAGTATATCCAGCATGGTTCCTGTCTAGCTGAATAGTATCTTTTCCCATGATGATCTTGCAGTACCACATGTATTACCCTTAGCACTTGTGAGGGATATCGTCATCCTGAAAGTCGGCCTTGAAGTGACTTGCTTTGTCTAGCCTTAGTACAACCTGCTTTCTTCTAGCTACCTCATGACTTGGAGAGGGACATAAGTAAAGCTCCTATTAGACCAATGAGTATAAGAAACGGTGTATCCCGAGATCGGACAATGAACTCCTCATTAGGGAACCATTCGAATATCCATTGTACTTGGTCCTCTTTTAGATTTTTGAACAACTCTACCCATCCTTTAGCATATTCTGGTTGAGCAAACATGTTAGGTATATTGTTCATTCGCCTTGGCGCATGGAATTCGATATGATCATCCCAATCCCTACGTAGGATCTCTTGTCGATATTCACCTTTTTGGAGATGCTCCTTGAGCCAGAGTTGGAGTAGTAAGTTACAACCCTCAAAGTGTTTGGCCCCTCGTTGACAGTTCTCCTGGGCTCAGATTTAATTAAACTTGTTTCAACCAAGATCCGACCCAAATCCTCCCAAGCCTATATCTAAGCTAACCCGACCCGGCTCAAAATTAATCTGAGTCGTTGATCAAATAAGATTAACAGCCCAGATATATTTTCCTTAATTAAATTCTAACATACCCCCCCCCCCCCCGACCCCTTATTCTTCGAGACCAGTCTCTCTCTCTCTCTCTCTATCTGTCTCTCCTCCTTCTCTTTAGAACCTTCTGGTTCACTTTCTTTGATGGCTTTCACCATCTCTCCGGCCACCTCCAGCCTCACCTCTTTCGACCACCAGCTGTCGTGAAGCCTTATCTCACCGGTTCTCTCCATCCCTGAGACCCCATGAGTCTCCAACATACAAGATGGTCACTGAAGATTTGATGGGGTTTTTTTCTGTCTTTCTCCGATGGATTTTGGTCCGATAGTGCTGTAAACACAATTATCCTCGAGTTTCACAGCCAGGTTTCTCTTTTTTCTCTCACTGGTTTCATATGAAACCCTAATATCGATCCAAACCTCTCAAACCTCTGATTTTTTTAATTATTTTAACTCGTACATCTATGTTTTGCACTATTTTCTACTCGATCTTTACGATTACTCTAGTTTTAAACATTTTTGTTCCTTTTTTGAAACTAGGGTTTCTGAACCCCTTTTAAAATCACTTTATTTTCTAATTTTGAGTACTAAGTCGTGATTTTCAATACTATTTCTAAACATTTTTTTGCTAAAGTCTGATGAAACCCTAAATTTATGTTTTTGTTCATATTATTTGTTCGATTGTATATTCTTCTGAGTTCTTCTCTGAGTTTCGTGCTCTTTGCTTTAATTTTGTTGCTAGCATTTCATTCCCCTGCCATTCTTTGTTCTTCGCTTAGGGTTCTTTGATTATTTACATGGTGGTTCTATACTAATTCTTGCAAGCCCTCTTTGAGACTGCGATACTTGCCTTATATTGTAATTCTGCATACTTTCTTTATGGTTTGGTACTAATTTCAAATTGATTCCTTAATTTGTGGGATACTTTCCTCCAGTAATACTGATTTCCTAGGTTTTCAATTTCATCCATTATTCTGAAAACTATTTTCCAAAGTTAAAGTGGTATTTTGCCCTATATGTGTGCACAAATATGCTGATTGATTTTCCTGACCTATCTCCCTAATTAGAGTATCATGCACCTAGTATTTACTTCATGCTCTATGCTATTATGTTTTCTTATGTGATTTTACCATTATTGTGATCCCTTTCCTTTTAAATAGTTGCTCATATCTATTTGACTTTGATTCTTTAATTAAAGGGGAATCTATATACTTATTAATGCCAGTTCCTTGATTATGGGCTTCTACCTTGTTCGCTTACTCATATTAAGTACTATAAGTACCCCCTCTTCCACTCTCTTTTGTGAGACATGAGCACATTGCATATCACAAACTCACACAGAGTAATCACATTGCTCTCTCTTGTGTTATTTCTCTCCTTTTCTCCTTTGTTTTGTTGATGCTCCCAGCTCCTAGCTGTCATTAGCCAGTTGAAAGGCTAAGGCTAATATCGTGCTTATACTTGACTCTTGCATTCTGTTGTGCTCTTATGTCGCTGGTATGTCCTGATCGAATTCCATGTTCCAAACCAATGTGTTTATTACTACTTCAGTATGTGCTATTCCTAATCGTTTTCTACTTATGTTTTGTTGCGCAACATGTGATTGATTTCCGATTTGCATGTTGGAACTTGCATGCTCATGATTAATGTTATGAGTGAATTATGTTGCTACATACTTTCTGTCTAAATCCAACTGTGTCAAGGTCTCTTAAAGCTTTTGGTTTCGTGAGTTGGCATGTGATATATTTGTCCCCTTTACCTATTACCCTTGTGTGCAACTCTCCAACTTACTCTTTTGTAAACTCTTTGAACTACCAACTTTCCTCACCTTTCTGCACTTCAAACTACTCGTAGAGATTAGGTTCTACCCCCTTCGTGTAAGTATTGATTTGGGTACCTCTGAGTACTCACTGAACTTTGATGCACAAGGCTGGTAATTCCACACTACACTTGTTCAACATGTTTGGTAAGTGTTTGGGTGCTGGTACTGGCCAGGGACATAATAGGGCCTTAGGGAGATTTGCCGCATCCAAACCATGGCAAAAGCTATGAAACTCGAAAGGAGTGAGGTTGGAAGATTGGGCCTGACCGAAGGCTCCCTATGAATAACTTCTTATTTTTATTCTTGCTTACTGTAATTCGGCTATCCTTGGTTTGTAATAATTTCTAAACGAATTATTGGGGTTATAGTGAAATTGGGAGGGGTCTATGCATGCTTAGTTTAAATAACGTGTAGAAAACAAGTACATAGGATTTTATTTACTTATTTGCACAATAGATGTAATGTATAGGACATGCATCTTATACATTAGAGATCCTGTTTTAGGTTCTTTACGTTTAGCCTGTTATCATGCTTAATCGCAACCATGATTTGTTAATAATAGGCCAATAACTGTTATCAAACTATTGTTGCATTCTCATTAGCATTTAGAGGCCATGTTTTAGGAATTTCTGTGTGCATTAGACATCTTGTTACTTAGGGTTTTATTTTACCTGAGTGGTAATCGTAGACACCTAATTAGTGTAATAATCTAACGATACAGGTTTGGTTAACTGTATCTTTTAAAACTCTAAATCAAATATGCATGTTCACCCTCTAAGATAATTAGGAAATACATATGACGCCTATGCAAACTTTAGACCTGATGTGCATAAAACCAATTAATCATGTTTTACCGGTTCAGGAACAATCAGTCTCATTTAATATTTTGAACTCTGTTGCTCTCATTCTTGTTTTGCCTCTCTGAAATTCATTCTGCTTTCGTTAAAACTCCCGCCATATCTAAAGCAATCTGGAAATTGTGCACTGATTTTCGGACTCTTATTCTATTACATTTTTGAACTATTGGGTTACTATTCTCTGTTCAGAATCGTGCTATTTGAATACTTGTCCTGCATCTCGTGAAGCTACAGCATCTTCAAGTCACTTCATCGAATCACTACGTTATTTTTAAAACCCATGCTTTAACGATTATATCTAGATTCTACAAAGCTCTAAACTGCTATATACTTCTATATCTTACTGTTGTCTTTAAACTGTTGTATTTCTTAAAATCAATCATTCTTTAAATCACTCAAGCTTAACTGAACTTTCTACTTTCACTGCTAATCCGCCAAAATATACCCTTTTGAACCCTATTGTTTTAACTTCAACATTCTTTTATTAATTCCCATCTTTGAGACCTTAAATGTATTTGATATGTGCTAATTATGTGTACATTTGTGGAGGGATCTATGAGCCTTTATTTATCTTTGTATGTTCCCTTATGAGCGGTCCTACTTGTTATGCATGTCGCTTAGCATCTTATCCTTGAAACCTAAGGGTTCATCTTAGTCCTTACCTTGTAGGAACATTGGTCCTAAATGCCCTCTAGGACTTATAGGATGGGACGAGTAATAGCAGGCAATAAGCTTTCATGACCAATCCATGCATTTAAATAACCTTTATGGGATGGGAAGGGTAGAATATGGAGATGATGACCGATGCACTAATATCTTATGTAGCCCCTCTTCTAAGGAGTGATTACTGAATATTGCATTAACATGATCCATATTAATTATAAACCTAGGACCGCTCTCCCTTTATTTGATTTCAACTCATATTGTAAAACTAATCAAGTCTTTTTTTAAAGATTTTTTCCCTCTCTTTACCTTCAGAAGTTTCTTTTTATTTGTAATGTCATATGCAAGTCCCTCTATTTTGAACCCCTAATTGCTTACTTTGTTATGTGAAGTCACAATAATAACACAGTCGGGAACCACACTAGTGGATCCTGAGGGGTGCCTAACACCTTCCCCTCGAGATAATTTCTAGCCCTTACCCAAACTCTGGTTCTTCAAACTCAAACCCTTTATTGTCCTAATGCACTTAATCATTAGGTAGCGACTCTTCAATCCAAACCCAATTCTCAAAAGGGATTGAGTCGCCCTCCCAAATGTCATAAACCTGATTTCGCCTTTAGAAAATAGGGGACATCGACACCCACCAATTCCTTTCGTTAAGGTTTTGCTGACCATGGCTAGTCTTGTATGAATCCTAGCATTCTTCACAGGAAATACAATAATCCCTAAAAAGTAGAATATAACGATGAAAACTCATCTGTGGATATGCCCCAATGATGTGAGGGAGAATTCGTCAGGGTAAGTGTGGTAGGACTTTTTTATGATCGTACCTCCTGTATAGATGGTCGAAAGGAAAATAGGAATTCTTCAAGTAGGTCAAGTCCGGGTTCTTCTTTTCTCCAATCATTTTAAAAAAACCCCTACCCTTGCGATTTTCCGGCATAAGAAAACCCGTAGTCTCTCATGGGATACCAGCTAGCCCTTCTATTTCTTCTATCAAAGGTGTCATTTCGAGGTCCCCGAAATGGAATACAAACATGTAGCCATCCTAAAATAGAGTTGCAACCTCTATGATTTTGTTGTCGAGTTGGATTTCTAGAAGAGAAGGAAAATTTCCCAAATACTTGCGGAGGAGGGTATGATCACTGGAGTGAAGGTCTCCCACCAGCTTAGCAACTTGGGTTGATGTTGTTACCATGTCGAATCTAGGGACTTCGTGCCTCATTATCTGCAGAACAAAGTGTTAGGCCCTTACCCCCACAAGACTGGACTATATAAATATCAATAATTGGCATAACCACCATTTTAGTTCTCCAAATAAATGCCCAAACATGGTAGTGTGCATTTAGGTTCCAAGGAAACCTAGTGGACTTTGGACAAGGCCATCTTAAAGAGTCATTATGGGGAAAACATAATCGACTTGTCTAGGTTTGACCACGATGCATGCATAATTTAATGGAGTAAGGTTTCTATAGGGAGCTAGACCTATACCATTGAGTGGAAAACTCAAGAGGAAAAGGCACGGAACCGTTGACTACACTGTTGACCGAATGGTTTTACCACAAATATGCCTTTGCCAAATTGAGGGGGTGATAGTATCCGAAGGGCACAAACAGTCATTATAAGCGTTGCTATGGTATTTTTTTGGCACGAGTGGAATATGATGTTGAATATGTAATTACAAGAATGAAACAAGTCGTCACGTATTTGCACGTTCATAAAGTGATGATTAGAATAATTAGTCATAATTACAACAGTATTGAAGGAAAGTGGTAAAAGAAAGCATTAAAGAAAAGAAACAAAGAGCCAAGTTAGTTTCGCAGTAGAAGAGAGATAAAAACATTAAATAAAGGCAAACAAAAACCTGTAAAGTCACAAATAACATGAAATGGTAAAAGCCTAAACATATCCCCAGCAGAGTTGCGATGCTATCACACCTCCTTTTCTAAGGCCAAATCGGGTTTATTACATTTTTGGAAGACAACTCGTTCCCTTTTGGGAATTGAGTTTCTGAATTTGAAGAGTCACTACCAAATGAGTAAGTGCATTAGGACACTGAGAAGGGTTTGAGTTTGAACAACTAGTGTTTGGGCAAGGGTTAGAAATTATCTCGAGGGAAAGGTATTAGGCACCCCTCAAGATCCACTAGTGTGGTTCCCAGCCATGTTATAATTGTGACTTCACATAATCAAGTAAGAAATTAAGGGCTCAAATAGAAAGAGTGTTCATGCAATATTGCAAATAAGTTGAAACTTGAGGAAAGGTAAAGAGGGTAGAAATTTTATGAAAAATTAAGACAATGCTAAAAAATAGACAAAAGCAAGTAAAAGGGAGGGGGTCCTAGGTTTAAGATTAATATGAATCACGTCAATGCAATACCTTGTAATCACTCCTCATGATAGGGGATACATGAGGTATTAGTGCACTAGTCATCATATCCATATCTACCCTTCTCACCCGGTTAAGGTAGTGACGCGCGGAATAGTATAGTTACCTACTGCATGTTATTGCCCATCTCGATCCTATTAGTCCTAGAGGCGTTAGGACTACTAATTCTAAAGGGGTAGGGAGTTGGGGCCTTTTTAGAGTTTAAATGGATAAACTTCTAAGGCGACAAGCAAGAACACGTAGCAGTTAGGGGAAAGCAAATAGCAGTTAAGGATCAAATAGGCCTCCTCACTTAAGGTGCAAATTATATAGCATGACTTCAAGTACTAGTTATGGTATAAATTAACTTAAAAGCGTAGGATAGGCTGATTCATCACATATTTCTCAGTTGAGGAGTCCAAATTATCCTTGCCTGGATGTAGTTATCAAAAACTGACACAAGTAACTAATTACCTAATAGTTTGCCTAAGTGAGACTTATAGGCATGACATCTAATAGAGTGTACTGATTTTAAGAAAGAAAATAAATTTGCTTATATAAATAAAAGATCTGCTGATTTTTATGACCTTATGACTGATTTTAGACTCGTAGATGAAATAGACGAAGCCGGTTCAACTGATTACTCCTGTAGGCATGATTTCTCAGCGTCATTGATTTTAAACAGTTACATAAATGCAAGAGTCCTATAGGCATGGTATCTAGAACAAATTTGATTATTATAAAACCTTTGATTGTTTGCCTAATGACATGTATATGTAGAAGTGCAGAGAACCTAGATCATGATTTCTATATGAAGAACGTATATGCATAATTTCTAAAATGAAGAAGTGCAGAAAACTTATAGGTGTAACTTTTAAATGCAGAGGTGCAGAACTTATAGGAATAATTTTTATGATGCAGAAATGCATAAGTGCGGAAAACTTATTGGCATGAGTTCTAAAATGCAGAAATGCAGAAATTATAAATAACCTATATTCAAGTTTTCTGACCTTTTCATGCATTCATCCACATCCCTTTCCACTAGCCATCCCCAATAGTTATTACAAATTATAATAGACCCAAACGAATCAGAAACGTAAAATTACATCAGAAGTTCCATCTACATCTAAACAACCTAATTCGGGCTCACAGTCAAACAATATGAGATAAACCAACTTCCAAGATTAGATTTCCAAGAGTTTTAAAGGGGCATTGGACAGTGCTTACACCCCCAAACACATTTCAGAATTAAGATCATAGTGCAGTGTGGAAATGTCAGCTCTTATATGTCTAAGTTCAGAGGGAACTCAAGGTCCCAAAGCAAGGCTCATGAGAGAGGGGCGGTACTTAAGAGTCTAAGAACAATTATAAGTGCATAGAGGGGAATCAGGGAAAGCCATGGCAGGCTAGTGGTCATGCCCAGCAATTGGGATGCTGGCACACCCCTGACCAGCCTATTAGCCAAACTTAGGAGTTAGGATCCATAGTGGATCAGGTTATGGCCTGGGCAGTAATTAGGATATTGCCAGACCAAGAACCTTAACTCAAGAACATATAAGGTAATAGGGGTAGGGATTCGCAATGGAAAAGATACAAGGAAAGAACATAATTAACATAAATCATTGAACATGAGTAGTAAAGTAAACAAGAATGCTGAAACTGTAAAGTAAACACATAGGGGTGAGACAGAGGAAATAAAATAAAAGATATACCAGTTTCAGGGAAAACAAGTAAGAAAATAGTAGTCTTGAGAAAGCCAACTTGCAAACAAAGCGATTCCAAAAGATCTCAAGCAAAGTAGAGTGTTGAATTCAAAACATTATTGCAAGTACTGAATTGGAAGACTGGTAGTGAAGGTGGTGTGAAGATGAAAATCGTAAAGAGTAAGTTTGTAGTTCTAGGGTGTCTAGATCTCGAAGTGTGGATGAAAGTATTGAATTGGAAGTGTGTTAAAAATGCAGAAGGAAAGTTCCTTTTATAGTGCAAAGAAAACAAGTAAGAAAGGTATGGAAATATCATTGAAATAATTCTCCCTTTGGTTAAGGGATTCTGATTTAAACGGGTAAAAACCAGTTAAGGAAAGAAAGTTTGATTAAAAACTTTCAGAGCAGCACAAAAGGGGTAAGTACACATAACTTATTTAAGGAAAGCAATAATACATGGTTTGTGCCAAATATGGCAAGGGAATCAATCAAACAACCATGAAACCATATTTACAAGTTCAATTTGAATGAACCAAGTCAAGAAAGGTAAAGGATGTTCAATCGCAGAAAAAAATAAGTAACAAATCATTAACCTTATTAAAGGGATTTCAGAATCAATCACTTAGTTGGTGAAAACCTTTTTGAAAGAGGAAATTTCTCATATATAAATAACACAGATAAAACAAAAAGAGTCATTAGTTTACATAGAAAAAGAGTTTAACATTGAAAGCCTCAGAGTCACAAGCAAAAGGGGCCACAAGCAAAAGGGGCCACAAGCAAAAAGGATTGCAAGTTCAATTACAGACTCATAGTGAGTCTAAAAGCCTAAGATCCCAAAGTGGAACCCTAATACTATTTACCCAAATAAAAACCCCCAAATCCTAGGGTTCAAATTGAGTCAGACAATATAGGTGAGAAAACGGGTCATTGAAAGAGGCTTAGAAGTCTCTTTCAGAGAAAAACATACACAAACAAGTTCAGAAAAAAGAGATGATACGAGTTTTTAAACAATATTAGACAAAAATATGCTTGGAAGGAACACAAACAAAGTTTTGTAAAGTGAACCAAAATCACAAAATTCAACTATAAACACATATAGCAAAGAGTAAGAAAAACAACACAAATTAATATGCGAGCGTAAGAATAACAGCAAAAGATTGAAAACTCTTGCATAATGGAAAGAAACAAGATAGAAAACTCATGCATAATAAGAGGAAAACATACAATCACAAAACACACGTAAAAAAATAACAGGAAGAATCTGAAAAATATTTGAAGAAAACCTTTTAGAAACTCTAAAATCAAAATTGAACAGTTTTTAAAAAGGAAATTTGGGGAAAATATTTAAAAAGTCAGGTAAAGCCCAAGCATGGCAAAGATCTCAGAAAATAAGCAAGTACAGAATCTCAGATGGTTTAGAGTTGCAGACAAAACCTTAGAATGAGAAAGACCTTGTGGAAAGTCGGATCTTGAGTCAAAAAGACTCATATTACTTGAACATGCCGGAATAACGGTCGAAGAGGCCATTGATCTATTGATTGGAGAAAGATCTAAAGAGAACAATTGAAGTTGGGCTTCAGAACCTCGAGTAGCTTAGGTTTTTATAGTGAGAGAGAGTGAGTATAGGACATTCATTACCTGGAATGCCATGGATTTCAGTTGAATCACGGTGGAATGATGTGGCAATCAATTAGGTTTCGGGGAGGCTAGAGAGAGTTTGAGAGACGAAGGGGGGTCAAAGGTGGCGTCTCTGATATAATGAATTAGGTTTAGGTGGATTTGGAAATTAAAACATAAATAAAGAACACGGCCGTTGATAAAAAAAATCCACGGCCAGGATCAAAAGGGAGCTAGGTGGGTTTTAAAATCGGGTCGTGGGTTGTGTTAAAATTGGAATTGGGTTGGTTTTAATTTGGGGTGGAATTGGGGCCAAATTATGGCTAAAATTAAAAGGAAATTGAGGCTGTAATTGAGAATGAAATAGGATAAATGTTAAATAGCTAATTTTCCTTTTTTTATTTTATAAAAATAATAATGATGATTTTAAAAATGAATTAGAAATATTGAGTCTATATATATATATATATATATATATATATATATATATATATATACAGGAAATAGTTTTGTAATTGTAAAATGATGTTAATCGTAAAATAGGCTATAATTGCAATGTTATGCAATTTTGCTTTAAAAATATCAAATAAATTTGTAAAATATACTAAAATCACCTTAATTAAATTTTGGTGTAAGTATGAGAATAGAAATAAATTATTCACCAAAATAGTAATTTTGGGAATAATTATTGGATTTTTATCGCTAAAAATAGATAATAAATTAATTTTAAAATCCTTAAAAATTAGGAAAAAATACCAAAATTATTAGGCATGCTTATATATGCATGAAAATGCTATTTTTAAGGTATTTTTCATAAAGAATACATAAGAAAAAAATTCGGTATCAACAATCTATCAATTACTAAACTTATCTATATCTTCAAACTTGATCTTGTGGTTCTTGTTGCCTTGTTGACTTGTATTCTCCCTGTGAAATCCCTTTGTTGCCGACTTGAATTGTAATCTGAGGTGCTTTTTCTTATCTCCGGGTTGATGCCTGATTACTAGACTTGAACTATGTGAGAACGTGATTTTTGCCTCGCATAATTACTCCTACAGGATTCTTAAAATTTTGATTTTTCCTTTAATTACTAAATTTTTATGAATTAATTGCATAATTTTTTTGTTTGTTTGCATTTTTCTGTGTATATTTAATTCATAAAAAGTTTCAAAAATAGTGCATTTGCATTTAGGACCTAATTTTCTACTTTTATGATAATTAGTTATTTAATATTACAATAAAAGAATGAAAGAAAATAACAAAAAGTAGTCTTCTTTGCATTTTTACTTTTAATTTTTCAAAGTCATTACATTTTTGCTTTCAGTTTGGGACTTAACTAATTCTTGTAAATGTTATGAGATTTAGTTAGTTTATATTGTTAACTAATTTAGTTTTAATGCTTAGTTTTAATTTGAAAAAGAAAAAAAAAGAAATTAGTTTTTAAATAAAACATCCAAATTTTGGGTTGGGCCAAATCAAACTCAGCCGAATTAAACCCTAAACCCGTCTAAAACCACCCAAATACCAGGCCCATACCAGTTTCCACCCGGTCCAGTCCCCATGAAAATTCTAAACGACGTCGTTTAGTAGATTGCAGCTGGACCATTGATCTCTTTTGATCTAACGGTCTGAAACTAGTTTGTTAAATTATATATATATATATATATATATGTGTGTGTATGTGTGTGTGTGTGTGTGTGTGTGTGTGTGTCCAAATGCGACCGACCCACCCCCCTTCTCAGAACCATGTCTCTCACCTGTCAAACCCAAAAGACTAATCCCCACCATCTCTGACGCCCCAAGACCGTTGACTGCCGCCGCCAAAAATCACCTCTGCTGGCGGCGAGTCTCCAAACCACCCCCATTTTTACACCAAATACTACTCTCCTTCTCTTTTTAAATCAACACCCCTTTATCCTCAAATCCCATCCAAACCTCTCAAATTTTGAACCAAAGAGAGGCGGCACAACGCTAATTCCTCCAAATAGCCCCAAATTAGCATCCCTTAATCGCCATGAACCCCTCATCCCAATTCCCTAACCTATTCCCTTCGAATCTTCCCTGAACGTACTGAATCTAAAATCAAAGAAAACCCTGAATGTCCAAAACTCCAATTGAATCAGTGTTTGAATATTTGAAGACGAAATTATCTTTATTCATGCATTTTCGTTTGAAAACACATGTCTAAAGCCTATTTTGCTCAAAATCAAAAGCTCGAGGGGTATTCTCAAGATTTTTCACCAATTTCTGGTACTGTTCAGCTCTTTCCTTTTTCTTGTGTTTTCTTTTCTCGCGTTTCAATTCATTTTCCATTATTTTTGTTTTGCCTTGTATATTTTCTGTTATGTGTTAATTTTTTATTTCTGTCGTAGTAATTAGTTTAATGATAAAGTTAGTTTATATAGTTTTAGGTTTTTATTGAATAAAAACAATTAGTTGATTTCCCCTTGGTTTAATTTTGGTTCCATGTTCTTTTGTTGGGAATTTTGGTCAGTCTCCCGAATCATGGATTTGGATTTGGTTGGATTAATTTTTGGAATTCAGTAGGGTCTATTTAGACCCATTGATTTGGGTTAGTAGCCTGAATCTCTGTTTGGTATATTAGGGGTAAAAAAGGGTACTTGGAGGGGTAGTTTAGGAAATAGGACATAGGGAATCTTTGGTAACTAATTTCAAAAGCTTCTAATAGGGGTCTGCTAGGAAATTTCAGATTCAACTTGGGTAGCAAGTCCAAATTTGAGGGATTCCTAAGCTAAAACAAGAATTGGAAAAGGTACTTAAGGGCTAAAATACAACATTCAGGTTGCCCTACTTGCTTGTCTATAAAGGCATCTCTTTCTTTTCAAGGGAGACATGGAAGAGTTGAAGCACAGACCCTATATAGAACCTAGAGAATTTTGAGAGCTGAAAATAGGGATTTTAAAAGAGCTAAATTCCAAAAAAAGAAAGCACTAAAAATTTTTGCAGAAACACTGTTCCATTGATTCATAAGGTGAATTTCCAAAAGTTTCTAACATCTGAAATTGAAATGAGTTGAGTCCTAGGAGCTCTTGGAGTTGGTTCAAGTTTGATTTTGGGAAACCCTTATTGCATTGCTTCTTGACCTGACCTTTGATGCTGATACTGCTTTGCCTCTGATGATTTTTGCCATTTTCTTCTTATTATTTCTACTTTCTAGGTGTACACTTCTAAACGTGAAACCATGTATGAAGTTCTGACTTGCAGAATAAAAATGAAAATGCCTTTAACATGTCATAATTCATCATTTTTATGCCTTTGTTTCCATATTTCTTGATTTCTTAATTTGATTAGTATAATGAATGTCAATATGTTGGTTGTAGTTAATAGGATTGTCACATGAAATTGAACGTAATAATTCCTACCTGACTAGTTATAGGATTTACAGTTTTGCTACAATGTTTTAATTGGACTGGAAAGGATGTTCAGGTAGATTGTGTTTACCAGTCATTTATGTTGTTTAAATAAGGAGTCCGTTGCATATGATCTTTCATTTTCTTTTACAAATGAAAAATTGACCATAAGTCAGTTTTGCTGGGTCAAGCACATAGGCTATTTCAACAAAAATGGTTAGAAGGTAACATTTAGTAGTTGCATCTTGTTGAAGTTCATTTTAGTGGTGTTTCATTGGTTATTTCGAGTAATAAGCTTTCTGCTTATAGAGCTATATTGGGATTGTAGCATTACCATGGCTAGCAAATCCCAAGTATAGTTTGCTCAAACTGTTAGTACTAGTTTAAGGATTTATTTAATAAGTTGGAAAAATTAATTTGTCTTCTGAAGAATAAATCAAGAATGTGCATGTTTATTAAAAGTTTCAACAGTCACGACTTAGAGTTTTGTCCATTTGTTTGTACTTGAAAAGTGAAGCTAAATAGTTGTCCTATGAGTTGAATCGCAGATTCGAGCTAAGGATTTTGTTCTTATCGGAAGTCATCCTTGTTTGATTTTTCGCTCATCCTGAGGCCCAGGCGTGTTTAAAAATGAATTTGATTGTGTTTTGGTCTAATTTGTGTCAAAGAGTACAAATCAGAATTTAAATACTTCATTAGATTTCATGTTTATCCATTTGTGTCAATTTATGTTTACATTATGACCTGGGCATGGACCCGTTGGATCACAAAGAAAAAGCTGGGCCAAGCGCTGTCCCAATTATGACTACTGCCTTAATTCGATTCTGGGTATGACCTTCTCGTCCTTTTAAATGGATCCAAGCTATTCCATCATGTTGGATAGCTGGCTCGTTTGTAGTGGGCCTGAGTATGTATGGCAGGGAACCATAAATACGAACAGTAATATAAGCATGGATAGAGAATATACAAGCTGAAACATCTGAGTACCTCTAACGGCTACTTACGTGAAATGCATGATATATATGTGTAAATACATAAATTGTTAAATCATACGCCTCTGTGGGTATCATCATCATCATCATATCGTACCTAGCCGTAATAGGCTCGGTAAAAAATATATACCCGGCCATCATATGGCACGCTAGAATCGTACCCAGCCACGTGGAGCTCGGTAAAACCCAACTGATCAGTGGTTACATAGTATGTGCATGCTCGACTTATAGGAACACGTTCTAGACCTTTCGGAGTGACGTAAGGTCGGTATCCTCTGTATAAGATATTAGGACTAACTCTTCACCATGAACCTTATAATAATCATGAAGTACCAACAACATTGATAACATAAGAATAAGGGAAGCCCCATCACATCAATCATTCCATAAGAGGGGAAACAATGTAAGTATTGCTAGCTTCTAAGAGTAGAGTATCTTTGGAAACTCGTTCATTATATTATGTACAATCAAAGTCGTAAAGGGATAGCCTCACATAACTTGTATATACTTCCCCAATCTCAAGCTATGCAATTATCACAACTCATTAGTCTACAATAAGAGAAACGATACTATCGTTATCATTTAAGCGACATGACTATTATGTATCAATCACAACCTATTTTATGGTGAAACGGACAGCACTTACCCTATATATATGACTTGACACCATTCCACACATTCACCAAACAACCTAAACAACATCAATAATAATCATATTGAGCCTTCCAAAATAGTCCATGCACAATCTAATTACTTCATACATACGACGACCACCTTAGTCGTGTCAAATGACACGGAAATATTACGAACTATCAACCCACAACCCTACATATATATGGTGTTTCTCCACACCCTTACACCTCCAAAACTTCACAAAATAGTAGCAAAACACGCAGCCAAAAAGCAAGAAAAACAGTCCACAAAACAGTCCGCTACAAGTGAATAACTCGAACTCACATCTTCCGATCATCATCCCGTGAGTTCTTACATGCATTGAAAGAATTACCATGAGTTAACAGAAGAAATAGTGGAGTAATCTTACCTTACTCGTTGGATAACTAAGCCCTTCGCTTGGTTCTTCAAACTCTTGATATTACCCTCAATTAGAACTTGAAAGATATGGAAAATCGATTAGGGTTTGTGTGGGATTTTTGGGAGGAGGTTTGCATGGTTTTTTATCTAAATTTTTGTGAGATATATTGAGGGTTATATTTCAGCAGATAACCCTTTAAGTGGTCTCAATAGACGACCTGAAATTGCCCTTTTTTGGGCTATCATTTTAACAAGTAGGTGACACACCTACTTGTCACCTAGCAGCTTGCACAGTCCCACGAAAATACTATATCTCTTTACTCCAATGTCATATTGATAAACAGTTTAATGAATTGAAAACTAGACTCATAGATATTTAATTTTATGGGTTGATAACCCCATAATTCGTTGTAAATTGGGAGAAAAGCTTATAAACATTTGACCTAGTGTTTAAGTAAAATTTTGACCCTAAGTTGTGACAACTTTTGTCGACTTTTGTTTCATAACTCGTTTGACTTCAAGATAATGAACTGGATATTATATGATTCAAATACCTTCAAACATGACCTCTTGACTGTATTAAGCACTTATAGTCTTACCCGAAAATACGAGTTACAACATCCTTGATTCGTTTAACTTCTAATACTTGTTAATCACCCTTATACACCCTTATATCACTTAAGATCGATAGAATTAACTTCTTATCATCTCAAGGATAATTACTTCTTTGATTTATGTTAACTAACATATGGAATGAACTAACTCGAGTTGATATAGGTTGTAACATCCTCCCCCCTCCCCCTAGGAACATTCGCCCTCGAATGTAAGGGTTTATGGGGAGTCCAAATCATCGTGGATTCCAATGGAAAATGGTCACTAGCAAACTTTGCAGGCAGTTAAGCCCAACATATGGCCTCACAAAGCTACACAAAGCATTATGGAAATGTACATTATTTGCATATCACCATTTTGTATTAAGGAAGAGTGTTTTCAAGTTATTGCTTACCTCATAAAGCCGTTTCATCTTTCCAATGTATCCTGCGAGCCACCAACATCCTTATTATCATCATTCTGAAATAGGTAACGGTATTTAGAAATAATCTTTTCTTCTGCTTCCCATGTCATTTCTTCCATATTCTTGTTCCTTCACAATACTTTGACGAAAGCTACATCTTTTGTTCTCAGCTTGCGGATTTGCCGAACTAATATAGTCATTGACACTTCTTCATATGATAAATCCTCTGTAACTTATACATCTATGAAAGGGACAACTGGAGAACGGTCTCCTATGCATTTTCTCAACATAGATACATGGAGTACCGGGTGGACAATTTCAAATTTGGATGGTAATTCCAACTCATAAGCAACATTTCCAATTCGTTGAAGAATTTTATGCGGACCGATATACTTTGGACCCAGTTTACCTTTCTTCCCAAAAATCATATCACCCTTCATTGTGAGATCCTTATGAAAACCCAATCACCAACCTCAAATTCCAAATCACGACGTCGGACATCGGAATAAGACTTTTTCATGCTTTGTGTCGTTCTCAATCGTTCCTGTATCACCTTCACCTTCTCAATGGCTTAGTGAGTCAAATCTGGCCCATATATTCTATTTTAATACTTCAGTGGTAGCTATTATTGTAGGCAAATTCTATGAGTGGAAAATGGACATCTCAATTTCCCTTAAAATCTAGAACACATACTCGTAGCATATCTTCCGGTGTTTGAATAGTACGTTCAGCCTGTCTGTCTGTCTGCAGATGAAATGCAGTGCTGAGATTCACTTGTGTGCCTAGATCACTCTGAAATGACCTCCAAAAGCTAGCCGTAAATTTAGCTCCTCAGTCTAATATAATAGATACCGGCACACCACGAAGCCTAACAAATTCCTTGATATACAACTTTGCATAATCTTCAGCCGCGTAAGTTGTCTTAATTGGAAAAAATTTGGAAACATTTTGTAAGTCGATCAACAATCACCCAGATGGAATCGAACTTATGATAAGAGCGAGGTAATCCAATAATAAAGTTCATATTAATCACCTCCCATTTCCAGGTCGCGATCTCTATATTCTGAAGCAATCCACCATGTTTCTAATGTTCTATCTTTACTTTTTGACAATTGGGAAACTGGGCTACAAATTCTACAATAGACTTCTTCATGTTATCCCACCAAAACTGCTCCTTGACATCATGATACATCATTGTCGAGCCGGGATGGATAGAATATCAGGATTGATGAATCTCACTCATAATCTTTTCTCGCAACCCTGCCACATTAGGCACACCTAATCTGCCTTGGTATCTCAGTGTCCCATCTCCTCCGATCTCAAAAGCTGTAATTTTACACTATTGAATGCTCTCTCTCAATCTTACTAAGATAGGATCTTCATATTGTCGTGCTTTTACCTCGGCTACCGAAGATGATTTGGATGTATTATGTATTGTAACATATCTATCGTCAGAGTCTAATAATCTGATTCTCATATTGGCTAGCTGATGAAGCTCTTTAGTCAACCCTCATCTACCTGACTCAATGTGTACTAAGCTTCCCATTGACTTACGGCTGAGAGCGTCTGCCACCACATTGGCCTTTCCGGGATTATACAATATCTCGACGTCATAGTCTTTCAGTAATTCAAGCCACCTACCCTGCCTCAAGTTCAAGTCTTTTACTTGAAGATGTATTGTAAACTCTTATGATCTGTGCAGATGTCAACATGGATGACGTATGAGTAGTGTCGCCATATCTTCAAAGCATATATTATTGCAGCCAATTCCAAATCACGGGTCAGGTAATTCATTTCATGCTTCGCACATTGTCTTGATGCATAAGCAATCACCTTTCCACGTTGCATCAATACACACCCCAAACCTATACCTGAAGCATCACAATATACCACATATCCTTCTGTTCCTTCAGGGAGAGTCAGCACTTGTGTGGATATTAATCGATTCTTCAATTCCTGAAAACTACGCTCACAAGTCTTAGACCACCGGAACTTGGTAGCTTTTTCTGTTAACTTAGTCAATGGTGCTGATATGGAGGAAAACCCTTCTACAAATCGCCTATAATATCATGCTAGCCCCAGGAAGCTACGGACTTCTGATGGTCTTGTAGGTCTCGGCCAATTCTTTGCTGCATCGATCGTCTGAGTGTCGACACTAATACCCTCGTCTGATATCACATGGCCAAGGAATGCTACTGAGTTCAGCCAGAATTCACATTTGGAGAGCTTAGCATATAACTTAGATCCTGAAGCGTCTATTATAATCTGCAAGTGGCCCGCATGTTCCGCCTCTGAATGTGAATACACCAGAATGTCATCAATGAATACAATCACGAACACATCAAGATAGGGCCTGAATACTGTATTAATGATATCCATAAAAGTTGTTGGGGCATTTGTTAGCCCGAACGATATCACCAAGAACTCAAAGTGCCCATATCTTGTGCGGAAGGCCGTTATGGAATATCCTTCTCTTTTACCCTCACCTGATGATACCGTGAACGTAAGTCAATCTTGGAGAGATACTTGGCACCCTGGAGTTGGTCAAACAAGTCTTCAATTCTTGGAAGTGAATAATTGTTCTTTATAGTAAACTTATTCAATTGTCGATAGTCGATACACATCCGTAAATACCAGTCTTTCTTCCGCACGAATAGAACTGGCGCACCCCAAGGTGAAGTACTAGGCCTAATATAGCCCTTATCCAGCAAGTCCTTCAACTGCGCCTTCAACTCTTGCAACTCTTCCGGAGCCATTCTTTATGGAGGGATAGAGATTGGTTGAGTGTCAGGTAACACATCAATGCTAAACTCAATCTCCTTTTTATGAGGAAGGCCTGGGAGTTCATCTAGGAAAACATCTGGAAATTCACTGACCACGGGGATTGATAATAGAGTATGCGACTTCGCTTCCACATCCCTAACGCGAACGAGATGTTAAATGTAACCTTTTGAGATCATTTTCCTTGCCTTATGATATGAAATAAACCTACCTTTCGGTGTAGGAATGTTCCCCTTCCATTCAATAACAGGTACACTAGGAAATTGACACCTAATAGTCTTCGTACGACAATCAACATTTGCATAGCATGAGGACAACCAGTCCATCCCCATTACCACATCGAAATAAACCATTTCTAACTCAAATAAATTTTCCGAGGTTTGACGACTAAAAATCATCACCGTGCAACTGCTATATACTCTTCTAGCAATCACAGAATCTCCTATTGGAGTAGATACCGCAAGGGGTTTGCTTATCAATTCAGGTTCAACGCCAAACTTATTAGCTACAAAGGGTGTAACATATGATAATATGGATCCCTGATCAATCAGCGCGTATACATCATAATAAAACACAGACAATATACCTATAATAACATCTGGAGATTACTCGAGATCCTGTCGACCTACTAGAGCATAGGTTCGACTTTGAGCACCACTCAAACTCGGCCCTACACCTTTACCACTACAATGACCTGTGGACTGCTGAAAACCCCGTGCTCGAGGTCGAACTGATGAGGAAGAACCAGACACAAATCCTATCGGCTGAGCCATACCATCACCTCCTTTGTTAGGACGATCCCGCATCATATGGCCAGGATGTCCGCAAGAATAACACGCATCAGAACCTCGACGGCATAGTCCAAAGTAGGCCTTACCACACTGATCACAACATGGTGTTCGGGGTCTCATCTGACTAGTATCCCTGTGATGTTGCGAGCTAGATAACCGCAACTCTAGCCTGGACCAGAATAGGATCGATCATACTGAGGCCTCTGAAGCTGTGGGGGAGTACTAGCTGTAGGTGGTGCCGAACACCTAGAAGACCAGGGCCTAACACTGCCTCTAAAGTCATCATGGTACCTTGCAAATCTCGCCCTCTTATGCTAGCCCCTATCCTGCTCCATATCTGCCCTCTGCTGGCGCTTACAATCCTCTAGGGTCCGGGCATAAGCCTGAATACGTGAAATATACATGCCATCCACCAAGGAGGCTGTCGTGCACTCATTTATCAGATGTGGTCCTAGCCCGTTCACGAACAAATGCACCATATCACTCATCTCGACTACCATATGCGGAGCATACCTTTCTAAAGAATCAAAATGCATATTGTACTCTCGCACACTCATATTACCTTTTCTAAGGCTCAAGAACCTATCAGCTCTAGCTCATTGTATCTTTACTGGCAAGAAGTGACGAACAAAGGCCTACGAAAATTCCTTCCACACAGCTGGAGGAGCGTTCGGACCCTTGAATCTCTCCCAACTATCATACCAGAGAACCGCTATATCCCGTAGCCGATAAAAAGCCAACTCTACTGCCTCTGTATCACTAACATGCATAACCTGCAATGTACGATGAACCTGGTCAATAAAAGTCTGTGGGTCCTCCTTGGGGTTCGATCTGGTAAACACTGGAGGGTCTAAATTAATAAAATCATGAACTCTCGTACTAACTGGTTTATTAGCAGCACTTGTATTCTGCCTCTGAGCCTGAGCAGCTACCAAGCTAGTTAATAACTGCAAAGCACTCCGCATATCCTGGTCTGTAGTGACAGACAGAGGAACTGGAGGTGTTACGTTCCTCCTAATATCCTCTGGAGGAGACGGAGTAGATGAGGTATGAGACGGCATCTCACTCTAAGCTTCACTTTGGCCTACTCTAGCTTGGGGCACCTGCCTGGTACCCTCTTCCGCAGCTGTATCAAGCCGTCTACTAATTGTTTGCTTCCTAGTCAAAGGCATTGGTGAAATAAAACAAGGTAAATATTAGAGACAAACTCTTAGGACTCAACTCTACGGACAATCAAGATTCAGGAATAAGGTAACAACCTTAATTGTCCTGTAGACTCCTGATTATAAATGTGGAGCGCTACACATCCATAATCAAGACTCTACTAGACACGGCTCATAGACAATCCCTAAGACAGACCGGATCTGATACCAAGTTTCTCACGACCCAAACTGGAGGGCCATGACTAGCACCCGGCCATACTTGTCGTGCACCAACATACATTTTACCTAGCCTTTTTTATTATCTGTTAGGGCAAACGAGATCAATATTAATGGTATGCATGGATCACAGACAACCAACGATAGAAGATGATGGCATAAACATACATAACATGGGGGTGTCCAGACAATCAAGAGATCATATATAAGGTACGGGCTACCACGATACAATGAAAGACTATACAACAAATCCCAGCCAACAAGGCATACCAAACTATACATTAGTCGACACCTGTCTATGAGCCTCTAAAGGAACATAAGTTCTGCAACATGACCGGAACAGGGCCCGGACATACCCATAATATCAATAAAAAATGCATTCCTAGACCACTGCAAGTCCAGAGAAGGGACCTCGCCAAACACCGCTGAACTGGACAGCCTACTGTGGTGGGGGAGCTGCACATGCCTGTCTATCAGGACCTGCAGCATTACATGCATCCTCTACAAAACAAAAGGACCTGCAGCATTACATGCTCGACTCATGTGAACACGTTCTAGACCTTTCGGAGTGACGTATGGTTGGTATCCTCTGTACAAGTTATTAGGACTAACTCTTCATGAACTCATAAGAATAAGGAAGTACCAACAACATTGATAACATAAGAATAAGAGAAGCCCAATCACATCAATCGTTCCATAAGAGGGGAAACAATGTAAGTATTACTATCTTCTAAGACTAGAGTATCTTTGGAAGCTCGTTCATTACATTATGTACAATCGGAGTCGTGCAAAAAAAAGAAAGGGATAGCCTCACATACCTTCTATACACTTCCCCCAATCTCAAGCTATGCAGTTATCACAACTCCTTAGTCTACAATAAGAGAAACGATACTATTGCTATCATTTAAGTGACATGACTATTATGTATCAATCACAACCTGTTTTACGGTAAAACGGACAGCACCTCCCCTTAACATATGACTTCACACCATTCGAAACTATCACCAAACAGCCTAAACAACATCAATAATAATCATATTGAGACTGCCAAAACAGTCCACGCACAATCTAATTACTTCATACATACGACGACCACCGTAGTTGTGTCAAATGACCCGGAAATATTACGAAGAACTATCAGCCCACAACCATACATATATTTGGTGTTTCTCCAAATACTTCCACCAAAACATTACAAAATAGTAGTAAAACACGCAGCCCAATAGCAAGATAAAACAGTCCACAAAACAGTCCTCTTACAAGTGAATAACTCGAACTCCCGGCTTTCGATCACCATCCCGTGAGTTCTTACATGTATAGAACGAATTACCATGAGTTAACAGCATACAAAACGTATGAAATAGTGCAGTAATCTTACCTTACTCGTTGGATAACTAAGCCCTTCCCTTGATTCTTCAGACTCTTGAGTTTACCCTCAATTAGAACTTGAAAGAGATGGATAATCGATTAGGGTTCTTGTGCGATATTTGGGAGGATTTTTGCATGGGTTTTGATATGAATTTATGTGAGATATATTGAGGGTAATTTGCAAGACATAACCCTTTAAATGGGCTCAATAGCCGACTCAAAATTTCCTTTTTTTGGGCTATCATTTTAACAAGTAGGTGACACACCTACTTGTCACCTAGCAACTTGCATAGTCTCACGAAAATAGCTATATGTCTCTACTCCGATGTTATATTAATAAACAGTTTAATGTGTTAAAAATAGACTTATAGATCATTAATTTTGTGGGTATATCAGCCCATAATTCCCCGTAAATTGGGAGAAAAACTTAGAAACACTTGACCTACTGTTTAAGTAAAATTTTGAACCTAAGTTGTGACAACTTTTGTCGACTTTTGTTTCATAACTCGTTTGACTTCAAGACTATGAAACGAATATTATATGATTCAAATACCTTAAAAATGACCTCTTGAGTGTATTAAGCACCTATAGGTTTACCCGAAAATACGAGTTACAACATCCTTGATTCGTTTATCTTCTAATACTTTTTAATCACCTTGATACACCCTTGAATCACTTAAGATCAATAGGATTAACTTCTTATCATCTCAAGGATAATTTCTTCTTTGATTTATGTTAACTAACGTATGGCATAAACTAACGCGAGTGGATATGGGTTGTAGCAGTACTTTAATAATCCTACCTTCTTATACTCGATTGTGCATTTCATGTGACCCAAATCTAAATCCTAAAACATTGAATAAAATGTTTTTTGGATTGCATGCGCATTTCATGTGATGCGATCCAAAAACATGTTATATACGACGTTCAATCTTCCTTAAAATTAATTAAAAGTGTAAATAAGTTAAAATTATACCTTAGGCTAAAACATGTATTGAAATCAGATAATAAGACAATATGATAGTTTAATCGATCGTGCTAGTACCACGGAATCCGGGGGTTCCTAAAACCTTCGCCCGGGTTAACAGAATTCCTTATTCAGAATTTCTAGTTAGCAGATTTTAAAAGGAAATTCGAATTTTTCTCTATTTGGGATTTTAAAATAAACTGGTGACTTGGGACACCAGGAAATAAACTTATTCCAAGTAGCGACTCTGAATAAAAATAAATAAATAATCCTATTTCGAATAATGTCACTTAAATTGGAAAAAGTCCTTGTATTATCATCAGGTGTGTGAATGAGGTGTGACAATTCTAGCAACTATGTGGGTGATATAGACCCAAAACTTTGCGTCAGGGTTTAAGAATTCGAGCTTAAAACAGGTTGCATGATTGGCTTTACACATCAATCCAAGGTTGGACATAATTGAAGCTTTAATATCTTTTTGGGACCCAACTCGCAATGTGTTATGTTTCTCTGAATTCGAGCTCACACGTACATTGGAAGAAGTTGCGGGTTATGAGGGCCTTAATGGGAATTGTAGATGTAGATATCCATTGTCACCAAGACCGGTATCCCCCTACAATTTTTTGGATTTGCTGAGCATTAGTCGGGTTGTTTAGGACGGAAATTTATCTGAAGGGTATTGCACACTCCAGTTTTTCGATCATCGATATGGTAACCCTCGAGGCTTTTAAGAGCCGAACGTTGGTCTAACCCATGCCGGAGATAAAGACAAATGAGAGGCAAAGCAGGGTTTAGCTTTTATGGTAGCCTTCTTGGGTGTTGTAGTCTGCCCATGGAAAGATGTTAATATAGAGATAGGTCTTGTAGGAATGATCGATGTTGCAATCAAGAAATCCAACAACACTACGGTTCCTCTGATCATGTCTGAAATCTACCGAGCCTTGAATATCTGTCAGGAAGCGGGAAAGTTCTTCCAGGGTTGCAATTTGTTACTACAATTATGGATGCAAGAACACCTATATCACCAAGTTGGGTACATGAATTATGGTTTGACCAGTTTGAGATACCTTGAATAATTTGAAAGTCAGGTAGAAGGTATTGAATTCTCTATGGGTACTAAAGCTTGGCTTGCATATTTGAGAGCCTTGACTACAGATAAAATTGAGTGGGCATTTGGATGGCTTCCTGTCACCGAAGCAGTGTACATGTCAGCTGAAGTGTCTTATATCCTCTTGATGGTCATCTGGAGCATCCAACCGTAAGCTCCTATAGGGTTTTGCGCCAATTTGGAAGATTTCAAACCGTTCCCAATGACGAAGATCTAAGTAAACATGTCTTTGAATTGGGCACAAAAGCCGCATTTCCAGAAGGGAAAATTCGCGAACTATGGAATGAGTGTAGGTTTCATGTACCTAAGACGATAGTGTGAGACCGAGCTAGAGGTGAAGTGGACCCTAAGTACATTTTCTGGTTCGGAAGGAGATTCCAGATTCCTGAGAGGCTGGCAAAGAGAACCTATGTAAAATAGTTCGCTGATAGGGCACAAGAGCAATGGGACCGGTTGACCATGGAAAACGAGTACAGGTCTAAAATAATCCAATTGGAAAGGCAAGTCATGGAACTTCGATTTTGAAAATGGTGTTCAAGCCGCACCGAACGAGGGAGAAAAGAAAAAACTAACCTAGGAAAACAAGGCACTCAAAGCTCAGATCCGCAAGATGAAAATAGCTGCTAGCAACCCCGAAAGAAGACGGGCTGACAAGAGACTTATAAGCAATCCAAAATAGAAAATCATCGAGTGTCAAGAAAACCTAGAAACGTTTGAAGATGGTCTAGCGAATATCCTGGCACAATGGACAAAGAAGGCAGAAGAACGGGCATAATTTGTGCAAAAAATGAAAAGGAACTATGAAGGGACCATTACCAGCTTAAGAAGAAAGGTAACTAATCTTGAGAATGAGACAGCCAAACAAGGTAAAGATTTCAAAGTTGATAGGGAGCACTGTTATAATCTAATAGCTAAAATGGAGGAAGAAATACAACAATTGAAAAATCAAAACTTTCATGACTCCCAAGTGTTAGAAGCCCGAAACCAACAGATAGGGCGATTACTTCAGGAAAAAGGCAGAATTAGAGAAAGGATCAAAACCACTGTTGACTACATTACCATGAAATGCCACGCATGCGAGGACATGACTCGTACCACCTTTATTGTTGCAATGATGACTTTTGTCCCTCTAGCTATGAGTGATCTAGAGCGACTACAAGGGAGTTTCTCACATAGGCCCGCGGTGAGGCTGAATGATTCCCCGCGATCCCCAGTAGTTGAAGCTTTAATGTATTCTTGATCATTCAAGCATAGAGTCAGTATTTTGTTTTGTTTAGAGTCTGCTTGTAGTTCCACGAAAAAGAGTAGTTTAACATCTTTTGTAAAAGAATTTTTATTAATGAAAAATCAAAAATTCCCAAAAATTGCCTCCTTACTTTTTGCATTCATTTATTTCTTGAACTACACAATGATCTGATTCATGCAGTGTCGTGATACATAGGATATCCTCATCGAATATAGTAATAATTTTGTAAATAACCCCAATAAGAAAAGAAAATGAAAAAATATATAATGAGAAAAAAGGCAGAGGAAAAGAAAAGCAAGGAAAAGAGAGCAAAATCAAAAAGAGAGAAAAATGGGAAAGAATAAGGAAAATCCGAGATGAAGCATGCAACCGTTGCAAAACATGTAGAAACCAATTTAACAATATAGGTGCATCACACCCCAACGTGTGATTACCTATCTATTATTTGCCATAAACTAACCGTTTTCTACTGTCCCATTCCAGTCAAGGGTTTTATAGAATGGTTGTTGGTTTTCGTGGTAACCTGGCTTCACATCAATACTTTACTGGATCAAAGGGGAGCATCGTAATGTCTTCAGAAATGAATCTACCAACGATTCCCATTGTAGATGATAGCCCCATCTTCGGCATTTCGATCTCTTAACCGGCAGCTGCAGAAGAGAACAGCATCATGTGTCTTAGGGCTATGAAAATATGCGACGCTTGGGCAAATGGAAGAGATCCACCAAGCACCATCCCGGGATTCCCCGAACTTTTCCCTAGAGCGGATGGTACCTCTAATGTCCAAATCAGTCACCCAAATATTCCACTGGGACAGCCAACTATATCAGCTAATTTTTTTGGGAACACTTTCTAAGGTTCGCCACCAGGTGTTCATATCTGGTGCCGCCTCAAACATTTTCAGCGCTTCGCCGTGCTTGGCCACAACACAGCCTACACTATCTAGGCCCATTTTTTACCCTTTAGCTTTCACATTCCAAACACCCACCTACCAAATGGAGCCTCCCCAGTTCCCTACATATACTTACCCTCAGCCGCCTCAATTTGAGTTCACTGCGGGAGAAGAAAAGACTCCCAAAACTCCTGAGCAAGAAGAAATTGCGAGAAAGATGAGGAGTATAGAACAAAGCCTCAAGAACATTTAAGGTTTGAGTGGACAGAACAGTGTGTCTTATGCTAATTTATGCATGTTCCCCCATGTGCACTTACCATTGGGATTCAAGACCCTAAAATTTGAGAAGTACGATGGGAATGGTGATCCTATTGCTCATCTCAAGAAATATTGCAATCAGTTGTGAGGGGCCGGCAGAAAAGAAGAACTACTCATGCCCTATTTTGGAGAATGTCTGGTCGGCATCGCCTCCGAGTGGTATATGGACCAAGATATATCCCACTAGCACATCTGGGATGATCTTGCTTAAGAATTTGTCTGGCAATTCCAGTACAACATTGGTATTGCTCCAGATAGGAATTCGCTGACAAACTTGAAAAAGAAATCATTAGAAAGCTTCCGAGAATGCACGATTAAGTGGCATGAAAAGCCATCTTGAGTAAAGCCTCCGATGGATGAGGTTGAGATGGTCACAATTTTTCTTCAAACTCACGAAGCCAATTACTTCAAAATATGATTTCAGCTATGGGTAAACCGTTCGCGGACGCTATCAAGATTGGCAAAATGGATGTAAGCAGTTTGAAAACGGGTCAAATTCTAAGCCAATCCACCATCACAGCTACCTCAGGCCATTCAGGGGGGATTTGGAGGAATATCAAGGGGTAAGAAAAGGGAAGAAACATCCATGGTAGCGTCGGGTGCAACAAAACACCGTGATCCTAGATGTCTTTTCCCAAAAAAACACCGCAGCATTATTACCCCCACCAGAACATGGCCTATGCTCCTCAGCCATACGTGGTCATGAACGCTCAACCTTATGTCCGGATTCAGCAACAAACCAACTGGAACCAAGCTCCATTCCTAGAAACCAGCCTCCTTACCAGAACCACTAAAATCCCCGTCCTCCACCAAATAACTTCCATCCTTGTGAACCACACAGGAGGCCAAATTTTACACCAATCGGTGAATCTAACTCCAGTATGTTTTCGAGACTTGTCCAAATGGGTTTTGTGCAGCCCATTCCCCTAAATAGACAAAATCCAGAATCACCCACTTACCAACAGGGCACCAGATGCGCTTATCACTCAAGATTCAAGGGGCAAGATAAAAAAAACTGTTGGACTTTGAAAAAAGTCGTGGAAGATTTGATAGAATAGAGGAAGATAATGCCTAAGGATGAAGATATCACCAATGTGACTAACAACCCACTGCCAGCTCACAAAAATGGGCTGATAATTAGAATGATTTGTGAGGATAAGGATTTTCACCCGGCATTGAAGCTCATCATCGCCATTGCTGATGTAGAGAGGAAACCAAAAGTTTTCCTGAAGCTATACAAACGGGAGGAAAAGAACAAAAACACTTACCCAAAATCAGAGGAGAAACTTAAAGCAGGAACTGGGGCTACGCCTACTAAAGATGTTGTTCTCTATGTCCCTCGGGGTGGCAGGGAAAAGCCGGTAACTTTGAGTCCTCTCATGAGGTTTGAACTGAACAAGGCAACCCATATATATGTGCCCAATAGACGTTATGCGATGCGGGGGCCAATTAATCCACCAAGGTTGAGTAAGCCCGAGGTTATTATCCGCACACCACAAAAGCCTATGACAAATCCTACCGCGATGCCTTGGAACTTAACAAATCGGTGGTAAATTATAAGGGTAAAGAAATCTCAGGAGAAGAAAATTACCCTTTTGAAGAGTACTCCAATTTCGAAGAGGTGAACAACACCACTAGGAAACATTTCTCATCTAAAAAGCCCGTGAGTGCCAAATAAGTGGAGACTTTCTTTCAAAAAACTAAAATGGCGGATTATGAAGTAATTGACCAGCTTAAAAAAAAATTCTAAACAAGTCTCCCTGCTATCTTTGTTGATGAAATCCCCCGAACACCAGAAGGTGTCAATTAAGACCCTCAATGAAGCGCATGTTCCTGCTGAGACTTCTGTGGAGCAATTAGAAAGAATGGAGGAAAGATTTTTCACAATCAACCAAATCTCCTTCAGTAAAAATCACTTTCCCCCCAAAAGGGGACGTACATAACAAAGCCTTGCACTTAACAGTCAAATGTGAAGGGTACTATGTGAAGAGGGTTATGGTGGACGGAGGCTCTAGGGTGGACCTCTGCCCACTCTCAACTCTACAAAGCATGCGAATTGGGACTGAAAGAATTTGAGCCAATAATGTCTGCGTACAAGCCTTCGATAACATAAAAAGGGACACAATTAGAGAGATCGGCTGACCTTAACCATCGGCTCAGTGGAATTTGTTGTGACCTTCCAAGTGCTAGATATGGACACCTCCTACAACGTTTTTTTGGGGAGGCCATGGATCCATGTAGTGGGGGTTGTACCCTCTACCCTTCATCAGATTGTAAAGATTGAGCATGAGGATCAAGAAATTGTGGTCCATAAAGAAAATGAGCAATCAATTTATCAGCATCCATCAGTTTCGTGTCTGGAAGCAAGGGAGGGCAGTGAGCACATAGTTTATCAAGCCATTAAAAATTGTGGTCGCAGACCAGTAAGAGGAAGGAAGCCTGGTCCCCCAATTCTTCTTTTCTAATGCATCAATCATGATGGCTAAAGAAATAATCCGACATGGCTTTATACCTAGGAAAGGACTTGGGAAGTCATTGCAAGGGATATCCAAATCGATCACCCTGCCTGCTAGTGAAAAGTTCTTTAGGGTCGGCTTCATACCCACATTAGATGATATATATTGGAAGATAGTAGGAAGAATGATGGATGGATCATACCACAGCCGGTTCTGCACCTTTACGAGACCTTTATCCAGCCCAAATATAGCGAAGAAGAAGAGGATGAGGTCTTTACTACTGAAGATATTGAAGAGATCTGTGGGGCAATAAAAAAGATATTATATTAAGCCCATATGGTCCATCCAAGGGAAGGCTCAAGCACCGCTAAGGTGCTGTACATCGGACCTGAGGTCAAATTGCAAAATTGGAAGGCTACGCCATTCCCAATCAGGCGGGAGTCCGGTTAGACCTGTCGTGCCACCTTTTCTACATCACGAGATATCCAGGGTGTAACTCAGATGTTTTCCTTTAGTCTCATGTATTTTAGTTTCCAATGTAAACCCTGTTATCTTCCCAAATTCAATAAAATATATATTTCATCGTCCATCTTTCTTTATCCTTTCTGATTTTGTGATCTTTATTTCTTATTTCAGTTCTAATAATATGGCTTTAAATAACATGACATGCTTGCGGACTTCATGCCCAAATCCTAAGACGATGTCAGACTTCGAAATAATGAGTCAAGAGCCAGAATGCAAAGAAGATTAACTTAAGGAAATAAACCAAAGAGTTGTTCCCTCACGGAAAATTGGTTCCCGGATTGGAAAAGTCCCTACATTGCAACAAGAGTACTGCCAAAAGAGTGTGTTATACTTGGGACACATCGAAGGAAATGTCCCTAAAAAAACTGTCAATGCAAATGTAGTAAAAAGGTACTATGTTGAATCCTCCATATATTTCTAATATTCTCCGATTGGGATGACGAATGCTTTCATTCTCGCTACCCAAACACTGTCAACCCTTTGCAAACCTATTTGAGTCGTTACCCTTTCTTTGGTTACCCTCAAAGGAACCTGAAAGTGTTATTAATAGATGAAATGAACAAAAAGAGAAAAAAAAAAGAAAAATACAAAAAAAAGGAATAAAATACAAGGAAAATGAAAAAAAAAGAGAAGAGAAAAGTGAAAAAAAGGAAAAGGAAAGGTAAAAGAAAGAGAAAAGAAAATAAAACAAAGCAGGAAAACAAAATAAAAAAAGAAAAAAACAAAAGAAAACTAAAAACAAAGTTTATTGAACTACGTCTGATTTGATTCGGAAAGGATGCGTACGCAGCCTCTCTCTAGGGTTTAGTCACACCAAAACAAAAATTCCAATTCACCAAAAAAAACTAAAATTGAGGCAGATGATGTAATGGCTCGGCAATAAGCCCATCTGAACGGTTCCATAGTTGTAATTCCACCAAGATTCGTTTTACCCATACCTTGTTCAAGTCCTTCTGATCAATTGGCAAAGGCATTAGATTCAGAAATCACCAGTTTTTGGAATCTGATACAGTCAAACTGAGAGAAATAAAATAAGAGAGTCTTATCGGTTGAAACTTACGGGCACCATAAGGCGACGGTGAGCAAAGAAATTAAAAACGAGAGACCGTTTGGTGAAAACTTGTAAAGAGCACTATCGGGCGACGGTGAGAAGAGAAATGAGAGAGGTTGATTAGCGAAAACCCGCAAAGGGCACCATCGGTAGAAAAGAAAAAATTTCCTACCACTGAAAGACTCCTGGCAAGATTCCCTGGTTTTCAAACACGGGTCAATGAGTTTATGAGAAGTTGCAGAAGTTTGTGCGCTTCAAGTACTCAGTACAAGAAGCATGTCATATTTATTTGAAGCATGCATGCACCCTAGATAAGTACTTCCCTTCTCCCCGAAAGGGATACTTCTCTTCAAATTCATTTTTTCTGCCTTTTGCTTACTTTTTCCTTGAATCCCTTTCAATCTAACTCTGCTCACGGAAATAACACAAAAAAAAGGTGGCGAGACTAGATTTATAGGGCTTTGCCTAAAAAAAGCTAAAGAAAGGTACCCAGCCTCAGCGGGTGAATCAAGCCAATACCGACTGGCATGATGGTTGATGCTCTAAAAGAAAAGTTATTGAAAAGAAAAGAAAGTCAAGGACAAAGGTCCTAAAGGTAGAACAAAGTGAAAAGGTCGAAGCCCCACGCGGGCGAGTCATCATGAAAAATTTAGAAGTTGAGCACTTCAGTTTGAGAGAGAGATTAATCCTCAAAACCAGCAAGCAACAAAGGCTCTCAACAGAAGTTGGGCCGAGATCAAGCAATTGAGATGATCAAGGCCACAAAACCAACCACCGTTTCAAACTAACAATTCTTCTTTGTTTGAAATATGAAACAGGTGCAATCCAAGCAACCCTACAAGAAGCAGGAGCAACCAGAAGAAACTGCACAAGGGCTATAAATTGTTCTGCATCTATAATCAATCCAAAGGGAAATCTCCTTCAAATTCTTTCCTGAATTTTTACTCATTTTCTTTAATTAAAAAAAAATAAACAAAAAATAAAAAATGAAGATTGATGGAAAAGAAAAAAAGTGGAACAAGAAAATTCAAAATCATAGTAATGTAGGTTCCCATACCCTGGTCACCACCAGCATAACCTGGTAGCCTTTTCCTTTTATCACAGCATAACCCGCGGATCCCCCGGCATAACCCAAGGAGCCTTTTTTCTTTTATCCCGGCATAACTCGTGGACCTCCCTGGCATAACCCAAGGACCATTTTCTTTTATCTCGGCATAATCTGTGGATCTCCCTGCCATAACGCATGACCTTTTCTTTTCTCTCGGCGTAACCCGTTGACCTCCTAGGCATAACCCAAGGACCGATTTCTTTTATCCCGGCATAATCTGTGACCTCCCTAGCATAACCCAGGACCTTTACTTTCTATCTCGGCATAACCCGTGGACCTTCCTAGCATAACCCAATACCTTTTTCTTCTATCCCAGCATAACCCGTGTGGCATAACCCAAGACCTTTTTCTATATCCCGGCATAACCCGTGGATCTCCCTGGTATAATCCAGGACCCTTTTTTCTTTTATCCCGGCATAACCTATGGATCTCGCTGGCATAACCTATGACCTTTTTCTTTTATCCTGGCATAACCCGTGGATCTCCATGGCATAACTCATGACTTTTTTCTTTTATCCCATCATAACCTTTGGATCTCCCTACATAACCCAAGGACCTTTTTCTTTTATCCCGGCATAACCCTTGGATCTCCCTGGCATAACCCGAGGACCTTTTCTATTCTCCCGCCATAACCCATGGATCTCCCTGGCATAAACCCAAGGACCTTTATCTTTTATTCTGGCATAACCCAACGACTTCTCCGGCATAGCCTGAAGACCCTTTTTCTTTTCTAGCATAACCGAGTTGGTGTTCCAGCATAACTTGGACATCCTTCCAATTTAGGGCTTCCCTCCTTTCTCCCAAGGATACACAGTCCTAATTTTTACGGATTTCCATAAATAAATAGTTAGATTTTTGGTTGCAAATAGCTCACAAAATTTTCTTAGTGAAAACTAGGGCATAAAAATTTCGTTCGTTTGTTTGTTTTGGTGTCTGAGCAGGTTTTACCTCAAGGCATAGGATTTGAGATGCTCAAGAAATGAGTCTCAATCCCAAATAAATAAAAAGAAGAAAAGGAATAAAAAGAAGTGAACTCAAAGCGCCGAAGCGGAGAAGGACGAGGACTGCTCAAAATTTGATCGAAGTCACAAGTGTCGCATGTTCTGCCTTGATCCAAAACCTGAAAAAGAACCAGCAAATGCAGTTGACGAGCATCAAGATTCAGATCAGAGTCTGCAGCAAGAGCTATCCGAGACTCAATATCAAGCTTCGAGAGAATTATAGATAGGAATCTTGTAACTCATAGACGATAGGCCTAGCTAGCTTCGCTTTTGATTTTTCTTTTTTGGTGTAACAAGGAGGTCAGCAAGTAGTAGCTGCAGCAGTGGCAGTGAAATAACAGCTCTCGATAGTCCTAGCTACCAAAATTTCCAGAATTACACTGGCTTGATTCCTTTATAGCCAAGGATATGTAGGCAACCTCTGAAGCAAGGTTTGGCCGGACATTTTTCTAAAAATGCTTCTCATGGAGTGCCAGGCGGGCAAAAATCCCTCATGATTGCTCATTTTATCTTTATCCGAAAACCCTTCGTGTCTTCGAGCAAAGAGGGGCAACTATGAGCATGTGATTTTTTCCTCGCATGATTTACTCCTACAGGATTTTTAAAATTAGGATTTTCCCTTTAATTATTTGATTTTTAAGAATTAACTTCATAATTTTTGTGTTTGTTTGCATTTTTATTTAATTCATAAAAAATTTCAAATATAGAGCATTTGCAATTAGGACCTAATTTTGTCCTTTTAAGATAATTTGTTATTTAATATTACAAAAAAGAATGAAAGGAAATAACAAAAATAGTCCTCTTTACATTTTTACTTCTAATTATTAAAATTCATTATATTTTTGCTTTAAATTTGGGACTTAACTAATTCTTGTAAATATTATGAGATTTAATTAGTTTATATTGTCAATTATTTTAGTTTGAAGGTTTAATTTTAATTTAGTTTTAATTTGAAAAAGAAAAAGAAAAGAAAATTAAAAAGAAATTGAGTTCTTAAATAAAACACCCAAATTTTGGGCTAGCCCAAAATCAAACTCAGCCAAATTAAACCCCAAACCCATTCAAAACCACCCAAATACCCGGCCAATACCCGTTTTCACCCGGTCCAGTCCCCATTCAAATCCAAAACGACGTCGTTTAGTAGATTGCATCTTGACCGTTGATCTCTTTTGATCTAACGGCCCTGAACTGGTTTGTTAAATAATATATATAAGTCCAAACACGACCTACCCCCCCCCCCCCTCAGAAACCCGTCTCTCACCTCTCAAACCCTAGAGACTAATCCCCACCATCTCCGCCTCCTAAGACCGTCATCTGCCGCCGTCGGAAATCGCATCCACCGGTGGCGAGTCTCCAAACCGTCCTATTTTTACACCAAATATTCCTCTCCTCTCATATTTCCAAATCAACACCCATTTTCCCTCGAATCCCAGCCAAACCTCTCAAATCTTGAATCAAAGAGAGGCGGCATAACCCTAATTCCTCCAAATAGCCCCAAATTAACACCCATTAACCGCCAAGAACCACTCACCGAAATCCTTAACATATTCCCTTCGAATCTTCCCTAAGCGTCACGAATCTCAAAATTAAAGAAAACCCAAAATGTCAAAAACTCCAAATGAATCAGTGTATGAAGATTTGAAGCTGAAATTAGCTTTATTCATGCATTTTCGTTTGAAAACACATGTTTTAAGCCTATTTCATTCAAAATCAAAAGCTCGAGGGGTACTCTTAAAAATTTCACCAATTTTAGGTACTTTCAGCTTCTTTCTTTTTCTTGTCTTTTTCTTTTCTGGAGTTTCAATTCATTTTTCTATATTTTTGTTCTGCCTCACATGTTTTTCTATTATGAGTTCATTTTTTAAATTTTATTCTTTTTATTTGTCTTATTTTTTTATTTTTCTGTTGCATTAATTAGGTTAATGGCGAAGTTAGCTTATATAGTTTTAGGTTTTTATTGAATAAAATTAATTACTTTATTTTCCCGTGGTTTAATTTTGGTTCCATGTTCTTTTGTTGGGAATTTTGGTCAGTCTTGTGAATCATGGATTTGGGTTTGGTTGGATTAATTTTTGGGAACCCATTGATTTGGGTTAGTAGCCCGAACTCTTTGGTATATTAGGGGTAAAAATAGGGTACTTGGAGGGGTACTTTAGGAAATAGGACATAGGGAATCTTTGGTAACTATTTTCAAAAGCTTCTAATAGGGGTCTGCTAGGAAATTTCATATTCAACTTGGGTAGCAAGTCCAAATTTCAAGGGTTCCTAAGCTAAAACAAGAATTGAAAAAGGTACTTAAGGGCTAAAATACAACCTTCAGGTTGCCCTACTTGCTTGTCTATAAAGGCATTTCTTTCTTTGCAAGGGAGACATGGAAGAGCTGAAGCACAAACCCTATATAGAACCTATGGAATTCTGAGAGCTGAAAATAGGGATTTTAAAAGAGTTAGAATTCCTAAAAAAGAAACCACTGAAAATTTTTGCAGAAACACTGTTCCATTGATTCTTAAGGTGAATTTTCAAAGTTTCTAACATCTGAAATTGAAATGAGTTGAGTCCTGGTAGATCTTGGAGTTGGTTCAAGTTTGATTTTGGGAAACCCTTATTGCATTGCTTCTTGACCTGACCTTTGCTGCTGATACTGCTTTGCCTGTGATGATTCTTGCCCTTTTCTTCTTATTATTTCTGCTTTCCAGGTATACACTTCTAAACGTGAAACCATGTATGAAGTTCTGACTTGCAGAATAAAAATGAAAATGGCTTTAACATGTCATAATTCATCACTTTTATGCCTTTGTTTCCATATTGCTTGATTCCTTAATTTGTTTAGTATAATGAATGTCAATATGTTGGCTGTAGTTAATAGGATTGTCACATGAAATTGAACGTAATAATTCCTACCTGACTAGTTATAGGATTTATAGTTTTGCTACAATATTCTAATTGGACTGGAAAGGATGTTATGGTAGATGGTGTTTACCAGTCATGTATATTGTTTAAATATGGAGTCTGCTGCATATGATCTCTCATTTTCTTTTACAAATGAAGAATAGACCTTAAGTCAGTGTGTTGGGTCAAGCACATAGGCTATTTAAGCAAAAATGGTTGGAAGGTAACAATTAGTAGTTGTAGCTTGTTGAAGTTCATTTGAGTGGTGTTTCATTGGTTATTTCGAGTACTAAGCTTTCTGGTCATAGAGCTGTTTTTTGGATTGTGGCTTTACCATGGCCAACCAATCATAAGTATCTTTTGCTCAAACTTTTAGTACTAGTTTAAGACACTACTAGAAATAGGGTCAGTGGCAACGAAATTTTATGCAACGGAAACAGAACCGTTGCCATACATTATATATAGCAACGGTTTTAACCGTTGCCAAAAGGGACGGAGGGTTTCGCTGCTCTTTAATATTCAACCTGTTGCCATTGTATATGAACTGTTGCCATAGATCCTACTGTAGCAACGGGTGTTAAAAACGTTGCAATATCAGTATCTAGTGGCACGGTGTTGGTGAAAAATTACCTATGGGGTCGGTTATGGGTTCCCTCCTTATTTCCCTCTTCTATTTTGTCAAACCCGCCAAAATTTTTTCCTTAGTAATTTTTTTACTCTTATTTCTTATTCAAAATATAAAATATGCCCTTTTTCATTCCCAAAACAACCTGTACTACTCTATCAGACCCAAAACCCACTTCCGCTCTCCCTAACCCACGCTAATTATTTCCCCAATTTCATCTCCTCCCAATTTCACTCTCTCTCATCCAAATCTGTAACATAAACACTGCAATGAGGGTTCTAAGCCATGGGTGAAAATTAGCTTTGTAAAATTAAGTACCTAATAAATTCGCAAAGTAACAGAATCGTGGGTCTCAAAATCAGTTAGAAATCAATAATTGTGATTTTGCAAAATGTATTTACAAAGACAAAAAAGTTGGGATATCTTTCTACCATCAGCATATTTTAGGTTATTTTCAGAATTTCAATTTTCTTTGTGACTTTCGTTTGCCAAAGAAGATTCGAGCTCTTGTTTCTTATCGTGAATATACTTTTATTGCCTATGGAAGTGATATTGCAGTTGTTAAGCTTGCTCATCAGGTTTGTCCTTTTCTCAAACACTTCATGTTCTTCTCCTTGGAGAAGGCCGCTGTAGTCACGGCTTTATTAATGTTCGATAAACCCTTTTCCCCCAGTTAATTATGGCTAATTTTCAGACTTTCCATAGAGTTTTATAGGGATGTAATAATTTTACTATGATTGAGATATTTGAATTGAATACATATCTAATTATCAAGATGAAGTATTTAAACTTGGAAAAAGTAATAACTTTTTCAGTTGAATTATATCATATATCTTTATTTAAAAATTACTAAATAATATAGAAGATTAAAAAGATATTGTATAAAAAACTTTTGCTTGTTTTACTTACCTTTGATGGATAGCAGAATTTTAGTAGAGTGAGGAGCGGATGGCTGTAAAATTCTACAAAGTGTAGGAATCATCCCTTATTCATAAGTATTCAAATAATTTGAGAAAATATTAATTCCCTCACAATTTTGTGGTATCTCATTCGAAAAATGTAAGTACAAACAGAGGAATGTGACCTTCCTCAGAAGACCAATGGCAATCACTCGTATGCCTTCTTGCACATCAGTTCCTAAGTCTAATTACCATATAACTAGAGTTAATGATGTCTTCATATTCACTTCCTTGGTAGTGTTTCTTTATTATTTTCCCTAGGGTAGGGATAAGGTCTGCATATACTACTTTCCCCGACCCCCCTAAGTGGGATTATAGTATGTTGTTGTTGTTGTTGTTGTTGTTATTGTTTGTGACTTTCGTTTGCATGCACACAAATTGGTGGTCTTACTTTTTTATTTTAATTTTTATATGCATTTTCTTTATGAGAGTCTATGATTTATTCAGTAACTACAATTAGAAGCGAGTTTTCTGTTCACAGATTCTCCGAAAAAGATCGATTCCTTGAGCGTATTCACACAATTAGTCTCTCAATAGCTTCAATTGCGAGAAATTATTTTCCAAAAGGCACACTGTGAGAAATCGCTAGCTGAAAAGATTGTAAGATTTTATTTTCTTATTTAAATATATTGGTTTTCTTTATTCTTTAGTCTTTTGGGTATCAGTGGTGTATATGTTGCTTTAGATTTATGATTTGAACCGAAATTGGTATTCTAGGCTTTGAATCGTTTGTTCTTTAAAAAAAAAAAGGAATCATATTCCATTTTTAGGTACAGGGTAAAAGGGTTTCATTATTTATTTCTTTTAACTTATTTGGTTCATGTGGATTAAGATAAGAATGTATCAGTTAGTTCTATTTTGTTGCAATAAACTAAATATATGATGCTTGCACAGAAGGAAAAAAAGTTGCCCCTTTCTAGTTCTGCTCATGTTTTGCTGCAACTTTGTATTCTTTCTTTTCCAAAAAAAAAAACTACTATAGTTTAACAATATATTGGTAAAAAAATACATTAATTAATTAGTGAATGTAAAAGATACATGTATTGTTTTTTGATTGATTTGGTGCAAACTCAGGTCTTAGTAAAAAATTTCAACCTTCTTTTTCTCTTGCAGATGTGTGTTCCATGATAGCAACGTTTGAATATTTTAGAAGAAATAATATATTCCAAACTTGTGTTCAATGTGTTTGTTCAAATATGTATCACGTTTTTCTCCTTACTCTTCTGCTCTTGTGTTCGTCAATAATAGCACCAACACATATTAGGAAAAAAGAAAAGGAAAACTGAAAGATTCTAATCAGGTGTTGATACTTATTAAGTATATAGAAGCGCACAGCGTCATCTGATTTAAAATTGGGATGTAGGGAGTATCTTCTTCTATTTTATTAGGTCATTAGTGTATTCAGTTTATGAAAAATATTCACCTTTGTTCTAGATGTCGGTTTAAATTGTTTGATGGTAAGTCAATTTATCTGTTTGTAAAAGCTAGGTATCTGTTTGTGAGACAACTTTATACATAGATGGGCCTCAGTAAAGAAACATACCAAACTCCTACATCCTAGTTACAAAAAACACACTCTAATTGTTATATCTATATATTGATACTTATGGAAAAAGTGAGCCGGAAATTATTTGTGTAATTTAAATTAAGATCTTGTTTGAGATCTTTGTCTGTCGAAAATTCTATTATCACCTTTTGAACATGCTATTTTAATCCCCTCAAGAAAATATTTGGGCCCATAGTGGCAGATCATATTAGAGATCGGATAGTAGAATACATTGAAGGATCTTATTTGCTTGTAGAATACTTATAGTTCGTAAAGTTTTAAAGGTTACATGTATTGACGAGAACTAAATCGCCATCCTTGAATCCTAGATTAACAGAGCACCTGGTCATGGTTTATTTGATAACAGTAGTTCTCTTTAATTTTTTTGTAACTTAGCTTAACATAAATCTTAACTTTGGTTATTTACTAATGTCTTATAGAAATTAAATGGATTATGGATATAAAAGTTGGATTATTCTCCTAAGATGGACGGATGAGTATATTCGTGTAGTAAATAATTTTCTTGATAAGGCACTTGAACGAGCTTCCCAGGAAAATGAAATATTATGTCCTTGCAAAAAGTGCATGAATCGCAATTGGCATTATAGAAATATGGTGGAGGATCACTTGGTAGTAAATGGGTTTGTTGCTGGTTATACCAAATGGGTTTTCCAGGGGGAAGGGTTTTCCTCGGCAAATCCACCTAATCCGTCCAATGATAATGATGATTTTGACATGCGTGACGATATTGATAGACTACTTCATGATACATTTCGAAATATAGAGGGTGAGTCGAGGCATGAAGAAGGAGTGAAAGAGGGACTATCTGAAGATGCAAAGGGATTTTTTAGATTGGTTGATGAGAGAAAACAAGAGTTATATCCTGGGTGTGAAAATTTGTACAAAGATTTATACTTTAAAGCTTGTCGAGATTATCTTTTTGGGCCTACTTGTTAACTCAGTTTTATTTACTTATATTTTTTTCTCTTAAATTTTATTTGTAGGCTAAAATGGAGCATATACAAACTCAAGAAAGTGAAGATGATAACCAATCAATTGACCCATTTGCAACAGTCATGGGACCTGACCATTCAGGTCGCATAAGGTTGTATGGTCGTGGACTATCTTGAAACAAAAATCTGAAAATTTTGGACCCTCTTCAAAGAGTACTGATGAGATAATGGAGCAAAAAATGAAGGAAATGGAAGAGAGAATGCAAGAAAGGATGCAGAAAAACTTCGAGCAACAACAGAAAACTTGGCGGCAACAAATTACACTTAATGTTGTTGCACAACTTCAGCATATTAACCCAGATTTACGAATTGATCCTTATATGCTAGCATTCCGTGGTCGTTCACTCAGAGATGCTTCCTCTGCTCAACAAGCTACAATTCAACTAATCAATCGTCCATCCACTAGGAGTACTAATCAAGGCGTGTACTTAATTATTGCATCTCTTTTTCTTCTTCTTAAACTGTTAGAAAACAATGAAAACAACCTTAACAAAACTTCCTTAGATGAACTTTTGTTTATTATTTTTGAAGCCTAGAGTTAGTTTTTATTTATAAATAACATAAAAAACAAGGTCTGATGTTACCTTATAGAGTATAAGGCTGAAATAAATGAAAACTAAATTAGTCCTATTACCAAGATTGAATAGGTGATATCCAACCTTGATATTACACACTGATATTCTAAAATCTATGAGTGAAATGCATATTTACTAATGTCTCTAGCCTATTCCTGCTGTTGCTGCTTATACGACTGGGCAGCAGAGTGTCCTTAGTGAGGCAGAGGTTTAGAAAAAATAAATAAGGGAGTGTTGGTTAGAAAAAATAAATATTATGCTTTTGACATCTTGGTTTCCTACTTCTGCTCTAAATAACATAAAGAAAAGCCTAAGTAATTTCTGATTCTTACTTGGATTTATAATTCCTTCGGGGAGTGTGACTTGCAGAATAAGGAAGAAGGCAAAAACCTTCTGAGAATATCTTATGGTTTATTCCACCTAAACTCAAACACCCTAAATGTTGTTTAAATGCACTTGGGTCAATTCAATATTGGCAGATGAAGGAATGGTTGCTTTCTATTATGAATTTAGAATAACCTTAGTATGTTCTATACACAATGGCCTAAAATAATATATACTCATACATCTTTTCTAAATAAAAGTCATTGTTTCATAATTTTGGAGGGTTATTTGTGCAACACATCTTCAGAAAAAACCAACACTATGGTTTGTATATGACACTAGTGATTTTCAATGGCTATACAACAAAGGCAAGTCTAACAACAGCAAATACAAAATTTGCTACCGTGTGAATGTTTTCTCTTTTAATTAATACTAATTACCTTATCAATTCTTCCTAACTAGTAACTCAAAGAAAACTGAACCTTTTGTGGCTTTTTTTATCAGAAAACTGGAAGATTGCACAACTGAAAACGTCAGAATCGAAAGGTCCTTGAGATAGAAGCTTCTTTACTAAAGGAGAGAAAATGGGATATATATTATATGGTTCTAGGGCATAGTGGGTGAGGAAAAAATATTAATTGTAGTTATTGTTAAACTCATTACTAATATGTAGAAGATCCAGATAGGAGGGCATGTCGTTAACAATAGGCTTCAACAAAAAAGTCTTGCATGTTTTTGGTATTCTTAAATCCTTTAAAGGCCTTAACCTTTCATTTGTATTTGAATTGTTAACTAGCATTTAAAGGGATAATGATTTTATTTATCCTCTTTTGTAGGTGGAGAAAATGAAGAAAGGGAAGATCAAAGGAATGAAGATCATGCTTAAGAAGATTTTTGGATTGTTGCTGAAACTTTAAATGTTCTAGGAATCTTTTGTTATCAAACATTTTGAAACTTCTTTTAACTTTTCGATTGTAAAACATATGCACTGGGTTCTTAACTTTTGGATTATTAATGTACATGGGTTCTAATATTTTCCTCTTACGGATATTACAACTAAGATTGTAAATATTTATGATTAGTTTTATTTCGTGATTTATATAAATTATTGTGTATTATAATTTAATGAAAATGTTTATTTACTAGCAGGGAGTATATTGCTGGTTCAATTAAACCGTTACAATAGCAGGGAGTATATTGTTGTCTCAATTAACCATGTAAACTATTACAATATGACAGGTAACTGTTGTAGTAGGTAAAATAAACCATTGACATAGGTACTATAAACCATTGCAATAGACAATGCTCACCGTTGCATTAGAACCTATTAGATTGTTGTTACTATAAACAAACCGTAGCAATAGTTATTAAACCGTTGCAAAAGTGGAAAAAAATCATCGTAATATCCTCATACAATCGTTGCAATAGAAAGAATAACCCGTTACACAAATATATATTGCAACATGTTTGAACCGTTCGAGTTGATTGAAAATACTCGTCGCAGTAGAATGACAAATAACCGTTGCAATAGATTGCTATAGCGCAACGGTTTTCGGAACCGTTGCAGTAGAGATATTGCAACGCGACCTAGTTAGACGGACGCAAAAAACGTCGCAATAGATCTATGGCAACGATTTTCTTATGCACAACAACGGTTTTCTTTGTGTTGCCATATGTTAATTTTCCAGTAGTTAGGATTTATTTACTAAGTTGGAAAATTAATTTGTCTTCTGAAGAATAAATCAATAATGTGCATGTTCAATCAAAGCTCCAACACTCACGACTCAGAGTTTTGTCCATTTTTTGTAATTGAAAAAGTGAAGTTAGAAAGTGGGCCTATGTGTTTAATTGCAGATGCGAGCTAAGGATTTTGTCCTTATCGGAAGCAATCCTTATTCGCGTTTGGGCTCATCCTCAGCCCAGGCGAGTTTAAAAATGAATTTGATTGTGTTTTGGTCTAATTTGTGTCAAAGAGTACAAATCAAAATTTAAATCCTTCATTAGATTTCATATTTATGCATTAGTGTCCATTTATGTTTACATTATGACCTGGGCGTGGACCTGTTGGATCACGAAGAAAAAGCTGGGCCAAGAGCTGGCCCAATTATAATTATTGCCTTAATTTGAATCTGAGTCTAACCTTAGGCCCAAAGCTGCCAGCCCTTTTAAATAGATTCTATTCTCTCCTGTTGGGCTACTGGCTCGTTTGTAGTGGGACAGGCCACTCCTTTGCTTACAAATTGATTATTTCCCAAATGAGCCCTTTAATTAGTTGATTAGAACTTTAGCTATAGTGGAGGCGGGTGATAATAGACAATAATAGTTCGTGGCTCTCCCGAATTTTAATTAGGACATCCTTTAAAAATTAAATTAAGGTGCGCGGCGCCAAATAAAATCACAAATGCGTAGCCCTCTTTTAATTATTTCCTTTTAAAATATTTAGAATTCGAGGCGTGCCATTTAGCGAATTTTCATGGCCCTTGTAAACTTAATAATGCGTTAGTTGCTTTAGGTGTGTATTTTAATCATCCTACCTTCCTAAACTTGGGTGTGCATTTCATGTGACCCAAATCCAAATCCTAAAACGTTGAATAAAATGTGTTTTGGATTGCGAGTGCATTTCATTGGACGCAATCCAAAAATATATTTTAGATGATTTTCAATCTCCCTTAAAATTAATTAAAAGCGTTAAATAAGTTAAAAGTATACCTCAGGCTAAAACATGTATTAAAATTAGATAATAAGTCAACTATGACAGTTTAAGAGACCATGCTAGAACCACGGAATGCTTGGGTGCATAACACCTTCCCTCGGGTTAACAGAATTCCTTATTTAGAATTTTTGTTTGCAGACTTCAAAAGGAAAGTCGAATTTTCGTTGATTTGGGATTTTAAAATAAACCAGTGACTTGGGACACTAGAAAACAAACTTATCCCAAGTGGCAACTTTGAATAAATATAAATAAATGATCTCATTTCGAATAATTTCACTTAAATTGGAATAACTCCCTTGTACTACCTTCAGGTGTGTAAAGAAGGTGTGACAAACTATATTCCTTCGACACTTGGACAGTCTTCCCTTGTTCTTCAGGTGGGCACCTGACTGCAAAAACTTAAACTGTATCCCCATGTTCTCCTGGTGGGCTCCTGATTGCCAAAAACTTGAAGTGTAATCCCTTGTTCTCCAGACGGTCCCCTGATTGCCAAAACTTGAGTTGTATTCCCTTGTTCTCCATGTGGGTGCCTAATTACCAACAAACTTGGACTTTGTTCCCTTGTTCTCCAGGTGGGTGCCTGATTACCAAAACTTAAGTTGTATTCCTTTGTTCTCCAGGTGGATGCCTGATTGCCAAAGCTTTAACTGTATTCCCTTGCTCTCCAGGTGAGCTCTTGATTTCCAAAACTTTAGTTGTAATACCTTCTTCTCTAGATGGGCACCTGATTGCCACAACTAGAGTTGTATTCACTTGTTCTCCAAGTGGGCGCTTGATTGCCAAAACTTGATTTGTATTCCCTTGTTATTCAGGTGGGCTCTTGATTGCCAAAAACTTGAATTTTATTCCCTTGCTCTCCAGGTGGGTGCCTGATTACCAAGAACTTGAGTTGTATTCCCTTGTTATTCAGGTGGGCTCCTGATTGCCAAAAACTTGAACTGTATTCCCTTGCTCTCCAGGTATGCGTCTGATTTCCAAAAACTTAAATGGTATTCCCTTGTTCTCCAGGTGGCCGGCTGATTGTTGAACTTGAAATGTATTCCCGTGCTCTCCAGGTGGGCGCCTGATTACTTAACTTGAATTATATTCTCGTGCTCTCCAGGTGGGCGCCTGATTGCTGAACTTGAAATGTATTCTCGTGCTCTCCAGGTGGGCGTCAGATTGCTTAACTTGAATGTATTCCCATGCTCTCTAGGTGGGCGCTTGACTGCTGAACTTGATATGTATTCCTGTGGTCTCTAGGTGAGCACCTGACTATTGAACTTGAAATGTATTCCCGTGCTTTTCGGGGGACGCCTGATTGCTGATTTGAATGTATTCCCGGGCTTTCCAGGTGAACGCCTGATTGTTGAACTTGAATGTATTCCCGTGCTCTCCAGGTGGGCGCCCGACTGCTGAACTTGAAATGTATTCTCGTGCTTTCAGGATGGGTGCCTTACGTTAGAATATACGCTTAACGCTAGAGGGGGGGTGAATAGAGTTATAATAAAAAATAGCGTAAACTTGCGGAATTGCAGGAATGAAATAAGTGCGATAAGTAAATAATAAGGAACGAACGCACCGATGTATCCTGGTTCACCACAACCCGTGGCTAGTCCAGTCCCCGAGAGACTCTCTCGAGATTTCCACTAACTTCGCTAAGCTTACGGGTGCTTAACAAACCGTTACAAACTGAGAACATGAGTCACACAAGTCTCAACAACATTTGCTCGAAGATACAACACTTCAAGACTTCAACCAAAGGAATCACAACGTTCCTTCTTACAATACAAGGGATTAACACTTCCCTTCAAGTGTATAAAAACACTTTGCACTCAAAACAAGACTCTCCTGAAGAGTAGATATGAGTAAAATAGATACGCTCAAGAACGCAACAACTTTCGTCAAGAAATTGGCTCTCAAAAACTTATGTAATGAATAGAAAATGATGAATAAGGGAGTATGCAAGCTTTAGCAATAATATGGTTGTTGTATTTAGAAGACTGATTTGAAGATGTATTTATAGTGTCAAAAACATGCATAACCGTTGCCTAATTGCCAATTAAGAATTGCTGATTTTGTGCTATGACAATCGATTGTCAAATTGGCACAATCGATTGTTTTCCAATCGTTCCAAAAATTATTCCCAGATTTTACGCAGCATAATCCATTATCTAGGACGTATAACCGATTACTGGCAACGTTCAAAAAATCATTTCTAGATTTTACGTAAAACAATCGATTATCAGAAATATACAATCGGTTACTTGGCAACGTTCAAAAAATCATTTCCAGATTTTACGTAAAACAATCGATTACTTGGCAACGTTCAAAAAATCTTTTCCAGACTTTACGTAAAACAATCAATTATCAGAAATATACAATCGATTACTTGGCAACGTTCAAAAAATCTTTTCCAGATTTTACTTCAAACAATCGATTATTAAAATCCTATAATCGATTATCTGACGGAGTTTGAAAATATTTTGGCAACGGTCATTTACATAATCGATTATGTTATATGGACAATCGATTATTTTTCAGTCTTGAAAAATCTAATAGACACTGCCTCAACACAATCGATTGTCATAAGGTTCACAACTGATTATTTTGTATCTTTGAAAAATCTGATAGACACTGCCTCAACACAATCGATTGTCATAAGGTTCACAATCGATTATTTTGTATCTTTGAAAAATCTGATGGACACTGTCTCAACACAATCGATTGTCATAAGGTACACAATCGATTGTCATGCAGATTTCAAAAATCCGATGGACACTGCCTCAACACAATCGATTGTCACAAGGTACACAATCGATTGTCTTGCAGCTGCCTTAACATAATCGATTATCATAAGTACATAATCGATTATCTTTGTCCAGATTTTAGAGGCATGTTTAAAAATCATTTTGACTAAAATAAATATGCATGATTTAAAATCATTTTGCCTTAAATTAAATATGCATGATTTTATAAAAATATTTTTACGAGAGAAGCCAAGTCTTGAGTTAAGTCGTCGGATCAAGATCACAATTAAAGAACGACTCATGTATAACTTTGTTTAGTCTTGATCTTGTTTGTCTTGTGCTTGAACTTCTTTGCGTGACATTTACGCGCTTGTGCTTGGACCTCGTCATATGTCAATTTCGCATCGTTTGTCATTTATCAAAACCTATACCTGAAAATCATGCTCATACAACCAAAGCGCACATATCATAGATAGAGTGATTTTCAATAATTTCCCCCTTTTTGATAATTACAAACAACGGAAGATATGCCCTAAATTCATGCTATTTCTCAACATACAATTTATGCAACCAATTCAATATAATCAATTCAATATAATTCCCCCTCAATTAAGGCATGCATATTGCCTATATTCTTCCCCCTTTTGGCATTAGCAAAAAGACTATACCAAAAATTATTTAAACCATTGACGATACCAATCGTTATAAACAAGATCATATCAAATGTTAGTAAATGGCATACTAATAATAACGGTCATTTTTCTCAACTATGCCAATTGTTATTTTAAACTAAGAATCAAAACATGAATCAATCATTTATTTTAAAACTAATTGATACTAATTGTTATTCAAAAAGAACTTACTAAGACATGCATCAAACAAAAATATTGATTATTAGCACATATCAACTATTACGTTTTTATTCAAAATATGATAACTAACCGACGTTCCCCCTTAATGCATTAAGGTTTCGTGCTTGGTGCATCCACTACAATATTGTAGTCTTCAAGCACACCTGCAAAAAGAACCTAAAAATTGGTTTTTGGTACCCAACTTCTTTTAGGTCCTTGGGGGTTAGGATAATAATAATCATAATCAACACATGAATCTCTATGTTTTGCAAAACAAACGGGTGCAATGTGTCCTACCCGATTACAATAGTGACATATAACATTAGGATTGTGCATATGTCTAGGTTGAGCCAAATGCGTTCTAGGTGATCTAAATTTGTTTTTCCTAGAATCGTTGAAATTCCTAGAATCATTTCTAGGTGGTCTAAAATTATTCATTCTAGACTCATTTACAAAGATCCTAGAGTTGTTTCTAGGTGGTCTAACACAATTAATCTTAGACTCATTAGTGAGGTTCCTAGAATTCTTTCTAGATTGACCAACCTCATTACTTTCATCCTTTTTAACAACTTCAATTTTAGGACTATCAACACTACATTTTTCTAGAGCGTTCCTAAGTTCTATGTTTTCTATTTTTAAAGAGCTACAAGAAGAACAATTTGAGCATTTATCAATTGAAGAGGCTTCATTCAATTCCTTGATCTTATTTTTAAAAACAACAATGTCATTTTCCAAAAAATTATTTTCTTTTTCTAAAACTTCAATTTTATTTTTAAGAACACCATTTTCATTAGACAATTTTTCGAAATCTATATCTTTCAAAGAAGAGGATTTTTCAAAATCTTTTTCTTGTAAAGAAAGTGTTTTCTAAAAATCTGTTTCTTGCAAAGAAAGTGTTTTCTGCAAAGAAAGTGTTTTCTTCAAATCTTTTATCATTTTGGAAGCATTGACAAATTCACCATACAATTCATCATAGGCATTTTGTAATTCTTCAAACGAGTGAGAGTTAGAAGTACTTACCTCTTCTTCTTTGTCGGCCATGAAGCATAATGCGGCAGTTTCATCGCCCGAGCTGTCCGAATCCCGTGATACGCGCGTATGATGTTTCTTCTTTTTCTTGTTCTTCTTCATAGACTTACAAGACTTTTCAATTATATCATTTGAAATATTATCATCATCCCTTTCCGAATCACTTACCTCTTCTCGTTTAGAGGATGAGGCTTTGAAGGCAAAATTTGAATTGCTTCTAAGATAAGGATTAAGAATTGTGCTATCATAAGTTTCGAGGTTACCTCTTAGTCCATCAATTGTGATATCCGTGAATTCCATCGACTCTTGGATTGCATTGGCTTTGAACGCCATTCGGGAGTGAGACTCCGTAGGACTTTTCGAACAAGATCTTTGTTCGTGTAAACTTTCCCGAGAGCATAGAGATCGTTGACGATTCTTAAAAATCGTTCAAACATAATACCAATGGGTTCCTTCTCCATTTTAAAGATTTCATATTTATGTGTTAGAAAATCAATTTTGGATTCTCGGACTTGAGGCGTACCTTCATAAATGATCTCGAGTTTATCCCACATCTCCTTGGCGGTTGTGCAGCAAGAGATTTTTTGATAGTCATCCGGATTCACCACACATTATAATACATAGATGGCCCTTGCATTATTTTCAACTTTCTTGATGTCCTCGGCATCATATTCATCTTCCTTCTTTGGAACCGTGGTTTCTCCAACTTTCTTTGTCGGCATTGGTTCACCGTTTTTGATGATTTGCCACAAACGAAAACTGTTTGCTTTGAGGAAGATACTCATCCGCTCTTTCCAATATGTATAGAGGAGCGCAAGTGGGGGATTGTCCTTCGCTCATTATTCCTGCATTCAATATTCTCAAAGAAAAATATATATCGCTCTCAACCGGTTAAGGCTTTCATAGAGTTAGGCTCTGATACAAATTGTTGGAATATACGCTTAACGCTAGAGGGGGGGTGAATTGCGTTATATTAAAAAATAGCGTAAACTTGCGGAATTGCAGGAATGAAATAAGTGCGATAAGTAAATAATAAGGAACGAACGCACCGATGTATCCTGGTTCACCACAACCCGTGGCTAGTCCAGTCCCCGAGAGACTCTCTAGAGATTTCCACTAACTTCGTTAAGCTTACGGGTGCTTAACAAACCGTTACAAACTGAGAACTTGAGTCACACAAGCCTCAACAACCTTTGCTCGAAGATACAACACTTCAAGACTTCAACCAAAGGAATCACAATGTTCCTTCTTACAATACAAGGGATTAACACTTCCCTTCAAGTGTATAAAAACACTTTGCACTCAAAACAAGACTCTCCTGAAGAGTAGATATGAGTAAAATAGATACGCTCAAGAACGCAACAACTTTCGTCAAGAATTTGGCTCTCAAAAACTTATGTAATGAATAGAAAATGATGAACAAGGGAGTATGCAAGCTTTAGCAATAATATGATCAGTTGTTGTATTTAGAAGACTGATTTGAAGATGTATTTATAGTGTCAAAAACATGCATAGCCGTTGCCTAATTGCCAATTAAGAATTGCTGATTTTGTGCTATGACAATCGATTGTCAAATTGGCATAATCGATTTTTTTCCAATCGTTCCAAAAATCATTCCCAGATTTTACGCAGCATAATCGATTATCTAGGACGTATAATCGATTACTGGCAACGTTCAAAAAATCATTTCCAGATTTTACGTAAAACAATCGATTATCAGAAATATACAATCAATTACTTGGCAACGTTCAAAAAATCTTTTCCAGATTTTACGTAAAACAATCGATTATCAGAAATATACAATCGATTACTTGGCAACGTTCAAAATATCTTTTCCAGATTTTACTTCAAACAATCGATTATCAGAAATATACAATCGATTACTTGGCAACGTTCAAAATATCTTTTCCAGATTTTACTTCAAATAATCAATTATTAAAATCCTATAATCGATTATCTGACGGAGTTTGAAAATATTTTGGCAACAATCATTTACATAATCGATTATGTTATATGGACAATCGATTATTTTTCAGTCTTGAAAAATCTAATAGACACTGCCTCAACACAATCGATAGTCATAAGGTTCACAATCGATTATTTTGTATCTTTGAAAAATCTGATAGACACTGCCTCAACACAATCGATTGTCATAAGGTTAACAATCGATTATTTTGTAGCTTTGAAAAATCTGATGGACACTGTCTCAACACAATCGTTGTCATAAGGTACACAATTGATTGTCATGCAGATTTCAAAAATCTGATGGACGCTGCCTCAACACAATCGATTGTCATAAGATACACAATCGATTGTCTTGCAGCTGCCTTAACATAATCGATTAATTGATTATCTTTGTCCAGATTTTAGAGGCATGTTTAAAAATCATTTTGACTAAAATAAATATGCATGATTTAAAATCATTTTGCCTTAAATTAAATATGCATGATTTTATAAAAATGTTTTTACGAGAGAAGCCAAGTCTTGAGTTAAGTCGTCGGATCAAGATAACAATTAAAGAACGACTCATGTATAACTTTGTTTAGTCTTGATCTTGTTTGTCTTGTGCTTGAACTTCTTTGCATGACATTTACGCGCTTGTGCTTGGACCTCGTCATATGTCAATTTCGCATCGTTTGTCATTTATCAAAACTTATACCTGAAAATCATGCTCATACAACCAAAGCGCACATATCATAGATAGAGTGATTTTCTACACCTTATTGCTAAACTTGAAATGTATTCCCGTGCTTTCAAGATGGGTTCATGATTGCCAAAACTTGAACTGATTTTCCCTGTTTTCCAAGCGGGTACGTGATTTCAACAAAAATAGACAAAATAAAGGAACATTTCTACTCCTGTTTGGTAGCTGGGCACATATATGAGTGTTAAGCTGAATCATGTTACCAAATATTACTATCAATTTGAAAGCTAGATCACATTATCTAGGAGGGTCCTGACAACTCTTAATTAAATGACAATTTTAAAAGCTGAATTATATTTTCTAAAGGTATGACTTCCCCTAAATCTGATTATCTAAGAAGGTCTTATAACTATATCCCATTATCCATGAGGGTCCTGAAGATCAAAAATTAGGTGTTATCTTAAGATTGACAATTTTACGACTGAATTATACTACCCTACAATGAAACTTATGCTACATCTTGTTATCTAATGGCAATCTTAAGGTTAGGTCCTCTTATTTAGGAGGGTCCTAAAAACTCCTAATTGAATCCTATCTTAAACATGGAATCTTTTAAACCGACTTACATTCCTCGAGGTACATTTATGCTAGTTCTTGCTACTTATGAATGTTTTGATTTTTAAACTAGATCCCATTTTCCAGGAGGGTCCTGAAAATTCCTAATTGGATTCTATCTCAAACATGCAAACCTTTCATCCAATTAATATTTCTTTGGGATACATTTATGCTAGATTTGCTATTCATGATTGTTTTAAACTTTAAACCAGGTCCCATTTTCTAGGAGGGTCCTAAGAATTTACGGCCGTACCTGTCTGGTGCTTGCTTTTCCCCTGTGGAGGGTTTTTCCAATACAACTGGAACTTTCTGCCCCTATGTCAATCAAAGAAAAATCTTGTCAGTTTAAAGATGTGGTGGTTTGTTTGTGGCATTCTTGCTGAAGATGAACTCCCTGCTGTCATGCTTTGTTTTGACTGACTTCCTCAAACTGGCTGAGACCCCTTGACTTTCTGACTGACTTTCAACCCACATGACTATGGATGTCTTGAGTGTTCTTTACCCAAATCGTTGTTTTACACCTCTGACCCTTTTATTCGAACCTCTGTATCTCCCATGAAATTACTAAGCCATTTCTCCGATGGAACCTCATCTGACATTTTATCCCATTTCACAACATACTATCTTTTGCAATGCCTTGACAGCCCTGTGCTTTGTGTAACTTTGGAAGTTGGTAGTGAGCTTTGAAATCCTTTCTTATCGCTTAAATGGAACTCACGTCGGAAACCTTTTAGACAAACAAACCTAAAAGAAATGACATGCAATGACATTTGAGAGTTAAGGATAAGAAAAACCCAAAACTGGAAGACTGTTTGAAAGGGAAAAATAAAAGAGATTTATCTAAGTGGAGCAGCTAGCGCCAATGATCGTGACATGAATTTCGGATTAATCAACCCAATATATCCAACCGATCAACTTTCAGTTGTCGTACTTTGTGCCTCGAGATCTTCAAAAACCAATTTCTTCACCAAAAACCTTGTCCTCGTGCGTTCTGTGGTGCCCCTAAGGGTTTTTACCAACAAACCTCTCTCATTTGTTCATCTCTTAACTCAATATCGCCTTAAGGTTTCCATGAAGTTTTTCACCAATAAGACTCTCTCATTTTTTCTTTCTCTCAACTTTCCATTGCCTTACGGTGCTCGTGAGGGTTTTCACCAATAACACACTCTCATTTTTCATTTTTTATTTTCCTTGTTCGGACCGGCGTGTTGCTCCTGATATGGATCACCTCTACTTGCTCGACTTGGCATTTCTTGAAGACTGATCAGAAGGTCTTTCTTTGGACCGTATTGTGAGATTTGGACTGGGTTAGAAAAGGATATCAAAAGGCAAAAAACAATTCAGATGGGTTTAAATTACAACTTTTGGAATCAGATTTCTTACAACAGCAATAATTTCTGTCCTAATTTCTTTTCTTGGGGACTTTTGCATTTTTAGTTTGATAGGACAGAAGAGTGAGGCTGCCTACGTATCGCTAAAAGGAATCAGATCGAACGTAGCTCATGTAATAGAAATTGCATTGTTGTTGTGATTTTTCTTTTCTTTTCTTCCTCTTTCTCTTCTTTTCTTTTCTTTCTTCTTTCTTTTCTTTCTATTGTTTTTGTTGTTTTTTTTGTTTTTGTTTTTGTTGTTGTTGTTTTTTATTATTTTCTTTTCTTTTTTCTCTTTTTTTCTTTAATTTCTTGTTTTCTTTTTCTTTTTCATTCTCTTTTTCCTATACTTATCTCTTATGCTTGTGTTTCTGATCTTTTGCTACTGATTCCGAAAGAGGGGTATGAAAGGAAATAAATAAGGCTCAAGAGGGTAACAAAGGATAAAGTGTTTAGATAGCAAAACAAAATGTCTTCGTCATTCCAATCTTCAAAATATGGCAAGTACAAACAAATACAATTTACTTAGAGAAAATCATACATAATATCTCTTGACTGCATCAGAATTGATGGCCATTTCAACACACTAGCCTTCTATATTTGTTAAATACAAAGCACCATTTGATAACATTCTAGTTACGATGAACGGCCCCTACAGTTTGGGAAAAACTTGCCTTTTGCTTCAGCTTGATGACGGTGGATATGTTTCAATACTAACTGACCCACTTCAAACTTCTGCGGACGCACCTTCTTGTTATATGCTCTTGACATTCTCTGTTGGTACACCTAGCCATGACACACTACTGCTAATCTTTTCTCGTCAACCAAACTCAATTGCTCTAGGAGAGTTTGACCTACTTATCATCATCAATTTTGGCCTCAGTGACAATCCGAAAGGATGGGATTTCAATATCTATGGGTATCACTGCTTCGGTGCCATACACCAACAAATAAGGAGTTGCCCCTACTGAAGTACGAACAGTAGTGCAATAACCCAACAATGCAAAAGGCAGCTTTTTATGCCATTGCCTGGAACCCTCTATAATTTTTAGAAGTATCTTCTTTATGTTCTTGTTGATGCCTAGACTACTCCATTCGCCTTGGGCAGTATGGGGTGGAATTGCGATTTATAATCTTAAACTACTAACATACCTCTTTCCTCAATTTTGCACCATTATCCGTGATGATTACCTTCGGAATCCTGAACCGGCAAATGATACTTGAATGCACAAAATCGACCATCGCTTTCTTGGTCACATACTTGAAAGTTTTATTTTCAACCCACTTGGTGACATAATCAATGGCCACCAGAATAAACCTGTACCCATTGGATGCTGCAGGCTCGATTGGCCCAATGACATCCATGCCCCAAGAAACAAAGGGCTATGGTGCAGACATTGTATGCAATTTAGATGGTGGAGAATGAATCAAATCTCCGTGCACCTAACATTGATGACACTTGCGCACAAAATTGATACAATCTCGCTCCATGGTGAGCCTATAATAACCTGCTCAGAGAATCTTATTTGTCAGAACACACCCACTCATATGCAGTCCACAAACTCTAGAATGTACTTCGGTCATGATTGTCGTGGTCTGTCTAGCATCTATGAATCTTATCAATAAAGATTTGTAGTTCTTTTGTTCAACACCCCGTCACTGAAGAAAAATCCACTTGCCAACTACCGAATTGTTCTCTTTTGATCACATGTGGCTTGTACTGGATACATTCTCATTCTAATGTATTCCCTGATATCCTAGAACCACGGTTCACCATCAAGTTCTTCTTCTACCACATTACAGTAAGCATGCTGGTCGCGGACCTGAATCCGCAAAGGGTCCACGTAAGCCCTATTTGGATGATGTAACATTGACACCAGTGTAGCCAAAGCATTGGTGACCTCATTATGGATCCTTGGAATATGTCTGAACTGTATTGATTGAAACCGTTGACAAAGATCATGCAAACACTGTGGTACAGTATGAGCTTTAAATCCCGCATTTCCCATTCTTCCTGAATCTGGTGCACCGGAAGTTCGAGTACCCCAAAACAAAGACTTCCTAGACACCCATGTCTACAGCTAACCTCAAAACTAGGATACATGCCTCATACTCAGCCATGTTGTTAGTACAGTAGAAACGAAGTTGAGCCATAACAGGGTTGTGATGACTTGTTTCAGAAATAGGTACAGCTCTTATCCCAACGTTCTTCATGTTAGCGACCCCATCAAAGAAGAGTTTACATCCCAACTTCTCAACATGTTCCAACTCATCAATGTGTATTGTCTCTTCGTATGGGAAGTATGTCTTCAAAGGATCATACTCTTCATCCACTAGGTTCTCTAACAGATGGTCAGCCAATGCTTGTGCTTTCATCACAGTCCGAGTCACATAGACGATGTCAAATTCTATAAGTAAGATCTACCACTTTGTGAGCCTCCCTATGGGCATGGGCTTCTGAAAGATATACTTCAGCGGATCCAAACAAGAGATGAGGCAAGTTGAGTAGGATTACAAATATTGCTTCAGTTTTCGTGCTACCCAAGTTAGGGTGCAATATGTCCTCTCAAGGTGAGAATACTTAACCTCATAATGAGTGAACTTCTTGCTGAGATAATATATGGACTGCTCCTTCCGGTTGGTGATGTCATGCTGACCCAATACACAGCCAAACAAATTGTCCTAGACCGTCAAATACAGAATCAAAAGTTTACCTGGTTCCGATGGGACCAACACAAGTGGGTTTGAAAAGTACCCCTTTATATTATCAAATGCTTCTTGACACTCATCTTTCAACTTGACCGCATCGTCCTTCTTCAATTGCTTGAAGATAGGCTCACAAGTTGTCGTGAGCTAGGCAAATGAACCTACTGATGTAATTCAACCTCCCTAACAAACTCATCACCTCAGTATTGTTCCTTGGGGGTGGAAATTCTTGGACGGCCTTGATCTTGACGGGTCTAGTTCAATACATCGACGGCTGACTATGAATCCCCAACTTAATAGATGAACACCGAATGTGCATTTTGCAGGATTGAGCTTAAGATAATACCCGCAGATCCTTCGGAAGAACTTTCTCAGATCTCTGACATGGTTAGTCTGCTTCTTAGACTTTATGATCACGTCATCTACATAGACCTCGATCTCCTTGTGTATCATGTCGTGTAATATGGTCGTAATTTCCCTCATGTAAGTTGCCCGAACATTTTTCAACTCGAAAGGCATGGCATTGTAGCAGTATGTTCCCCATGGCATGATGAAAGTCGTCTTTTCTGTATCCTCCTCATCCATTAGAATGTGATGATAACCTGCATAGAAATCCACAAAAGACCCAATCTCATGTTTAGCGCAATTTTCAATCAAAATGTAGATATTTTGCAGTGGAAAGTTATCCTTTGGGCTTGCCTTGTTGAGATCATGATAATCAACACACACCCTGGTCTTACTGTCTTTCTTTCGCACATGCACGACATTGGCTAACCATGTGGGATACCACGTGACCCGAATGACCTTTGCCTCAAAATTCTTTATGACTTTCTCTTTAATCTTTACACTCATTTTAGTTTTAAACTTCCTTAGCTTCTGTTTGATGGGAGGACATGCGGAGTTTGTGGACAATTTGTGAACCACCAAGTTAGTGCTTAGACCCGGTATGTCATAATATGACCATGCAAAAATACTTTGTACTCAAACAATGCTTTGATTATCCCTTCCCAAAGTTGTGGTTCAAGATGGACACTTATCCTAGTTTCTCTGATATTATTTGGGTCCCCTAAATTGATTTCTTCTTTATCACTCAGGTTTGGTTTGGGTTTTTCTTCAAAATGGCTTAATTCTTTACTAATCTCTTCAAAGGCCTTATCCTCATGATAGTCTGATTCATCATCACATTCTATTTCTTGAATTAGTTTTTTAGAATTAGATTAGCTTTTAAGACTGGGCCGAAGATTCCTCATGCATGTCATGTCATTGAAACCAGCATAAAAAGATCTGTACAAGAAAGAAAAAAAAGCAAAATAACTATCTGAAATGATGAAAAAAGGAAATTGAATTTTATTAAAACTGAAAGATAACAAGGTTTATACATCCAAACGGACGGAACATAGAATATGAATTACAACCCTGGAATAATCCAGATAAACTGAAAGAAAATCAAAGAAAACTACCAAAACTCCTTCCTGGTGGGGAGAGGAGTAACTTCCCAATTGTTAATCTTTGCACTCGGCCCAACAAATTGCACATCCGCCTTGATAGAACCTCTCCAGCTTCCACCATATTCACATCGTCAAACAACTTCTCAAACCTTTCAAATAGTTCCTTATCAGGACCAACCACAGAACTGGGACTTGTTCTTGTTGGGCATTTCTTGGTGCCGGTCCTAACAATGATCTGAAGAGATGTAGGACAGGCTTTGGGAGGACCTATGCCCTCAGTTTCGACCTTCTGTCTCTTTTAACGTCTGCAATTGTAGGCTTGAATCCCAAACCAAATGTATCCACATTTTTTGGGAGAGACACCGGCTATACGATACGTTGTAGAGATACACCCAAACCCCTGCCTGGTACAAAACCATTTCTCAATATTTCAACGGCTACCATGACCGATGCGGCAGCTACTTTCAGAATTGGAACAAACTTCCCTTCTGGAATTTTCTCTAATGTCACCATGTGAAAAACCTGGTAGACCAAAGGCCCTTTGTCATCCTCCACCTTTACAATGGCATTACAGGAAGCATACAAAATATCCTCGTTGTGCACAACTATTTCCTATCTATCCCATTCAAACTTTACCATCTGATGTAGAGTTGAAGGGACTGCTTTAGCGGCATGAATCCAGGGTCGACCAAACATCAGATTGTAGGAAATAACCACATCTAACACCTGGAATCCCATGGTAAAATCAACTAGTTTGATTGTCAGCTCGAGCACTATGGCACAGACTGAATCTTTCCCTCCACCATCGGACCCTCGCACGCAAATGTTATTCTTGTAAACTCTTTCATCATCCACTTTCAGCTTGTTCAGAGTGGAGAGAGGGAAAATGTTCGCACTATAACCATTATCGACCAATACCCAAGTAACCACAGAATCTTCGCACTTCACCGTAGGATAGAGGGCTCTATTGTGCTCAGTACCTTCCACGGACAATTCATCCTCAACAAAAGTGACTCTCTTTACCTCAAAATCTTTTTGGCTATCTTTTCAAAGTGGTTTACTAAGATTTTATCAGGAACGTAGGCCTCGTTCAAGATTTTCATGAAGGCCCGACGGTGCTCGTCCGAATGGATCAACAAAGAAAATAGTTAAATTTGAGCACACGTCTTGCTCAACTGCTCCAAAATAAAATAGTCTTACACCTTGATCTTTCTTAAAACGTCCTCTACTTCTTCTTCAGTCATAGCTTTCTTTACCAATACTAGGTTATCTTTGGATGTTTTAGCTTATCTTAACTCCCCGGGGCAAAGCATCTCCCTAACTGAGTCAATCCATGGGTCTCGCAGTCCTTCTTTTACTTCTTTGCCCCTATAAGTCAATGTCACCCACTCATAATTCCAAGGGACAGCCTTGCTGTTGACTATTGGTAGCTAGGTTATAACTTTTATAATGACAGGATCTGTGCAAGCACTTTCCACAATTACCACAGGCTTGTTTGCTACCCCTAGTACCACAATCTTTACTTTTTCTTGTTTCACCGCACAATCACTTGAGGACCCCTTCTTGATCACTACAGATGGTTTACTATTTGCTATGTTCCACTTGATCACTGCCTTCTCCTTTGTTGACTTTTCAACTGGCCTGGCCAAATCATCATTAAGGCCTGTGAAGGCTTCTTAGGATCCCCTCCTCTATGCACTATCTCAATCATATTTGCCTCATGATGAGTCGACAATGGGTTTTGGTTGATATTAGGTGCCTCCGAGCATTAACTTCAATCTGATTGGTATCAATATGTTCTTGAATAGTTGTTTTCAACTGCCAGCATTTATCTGTGTCCTGTCCTGGAGCACCAGAACAATATTCACAACTTACAGAATGCTCGAGATTTCTCGGTGGAGGAATTAGCAGTTTTGGCTCGATCGGCCTCAGCATACCCAGTTGTTTTGGCCTGTGGAACAAACTAGTATAGGATTCTCCTAATGGAATGAAGGTTTTCTTCTTCTACAACCTCTCATTCTTAATTGCTTGGTTGGCTGAAAACCTAATCTAGGAGGGTTTCAGTAGGATCTTGGGGGTGGATAGGCATTTTGTGGAGCTGGATTTGTATTTTGTGGGACTGGCGCACACTATTATGCATGGGTCGTAGGTTGGTTGTATGTTTGGGCATGGTGGATAGAAAAATCGGGGTATGGTGGTAGGTAGTAGTGTAGGGGTGGGTTATGCGAGGAATAGGGGTAGGTTTGGTAGTTGGGGATTGGCTGATGATAATGGTGAGGTGGACCCTTGGGCCCGAACCAAGCACCTAACTCAACTGTTGCGACATCCTCTTTCTTTTTTCTTTGCAATAACCTCCCCCCCCCCCAGATCCGCTTTGAATAGCCAGGGTGGTTACCTTGATCGCTGATAAGCTCATGATATTGTTAGACTTGAGCCTCTCTTCTGACATGCTCCCCATTTTCACCACTTCATTGAAGGATTCCCTACAGCCGATACTAAATGATAGAAATAAGTAGGCTCTAAGGCTTGCAGGAAATAATCTACCATTTCACTTTCTTTCATCAGGGGGTCAACCCTCACTGCTTGCTCTCTCCAACAGAACCCATGTTTCCTAAAACTTTAATTGTGCCTTTTCTCAAGTTTCTTCAAATACAGATGATCTGGAATAATCTCAAGATTGTATTGGAAGTGACAAGAAAATACCTGGGCTAGATCATCCCACGTATACCACCTTCCGTGATCTTGCTGGGTGTACCACTCCAATGCTGACCCGCTCAAACTCTGACTGAAGTATGCCATTAGCAGCTCGTCTTTCCCGCTAGCCCCTCTCAGTTTGCTACAAAACCCTCTCAAGTGTTCCACTGGATCACAGTATCCATAATACAAATCAAACTTGGGAATTTTGAACCATGTCGGAAATTGCACATCTTGAAATGAACATAGGTATTTATAAGCCACACTTACTTGACCTCCTAAACCCCACATGTCTCTGAGTAAGTGTTCAAAGCTTTTAACTTTCCTGAACATCTCCTCATGTTCTGGATTTTTGGACGGTTTCTGAGCTTCCATATGGAGATCAAAATAGGGAGTGTATAAAAGGGCCACGCAATTTATGAATTTTGTTTGGCTTGGTGCACCTCATTTCATTTTAAAGGCCACCCTAAAGGAACTAAAATTTTCTATTACGATCGTCTCTAAAAGCCTAATTAATTAACACAGTGAATTAATATAAAAAGCATCCGAACAAAACTAGGCATCAAAATCAAGTTCAAATTCAAACAAGAAGATCTTCATTTAAACCCCTTAATTCAAATTTGCTACTTAACTTGAAAAGGCCCCAAACTTGCATTATTAATTTAAAACAAAGGCTCCAATGAAGTCCTCAGCACATTGGGCTTCAAAATTGGCCCAACAAGAATGATAAACTCAGTTAGCTTATGAAAAGCTGCCCAGCATTGAGCCTCAATATCAGTCTCAAAACGAGAAAATTTAGTGAGGCTTTATAAGAAGCTACCTGGTCGTGGGCCTATACACAGGCCCAGGTCCTAAGTAAGTTGTAAATTGGAACTCAGTGATATAAATCACTAGGGCTTCTGATTATACCATTAGGTCCAAATCTCACATTTCTTTTAAAATATGTATTGCTTTGGCTCGTGAATGAGCCCAAACGGATGTTAATTCTAGGGCTTGTTAATAATTTTCAAACGAATGCACAATTTACTATCGACCTGGAGTTTTTAACAACCTTCAGTTTTAAATGATACACCTTGAGATGGTGCAATTATAGACTGAACATGAAAGTGACTGTTGGATTTCCCACTTCGTTTATGAACCATTTTACACAAAACATATGTTGTTACTATTATACTAAACATCTGATGAACAATCACAAGCATTTGAACGTTACTTTTGGACTTGACTTTCAAACGGCACCCTAACCTATGCCTAAATCTCAAATTAATATAAAAAGTCTGAACTGAAATTAGTTACAGCGGGTATTCTACTCATAATACTCAAATAAGTCTGAAAATTGATAATTCATACAGTCCGATTAGCACAAACGATGTAAAGTCCAAATAACTACTATTATAACATGTGTTTAAACTAAAGTAGACTGCTAAGAAATTCATAAAAAAGAAAAAAAAACAAGCATATTGTATTTCATGATCTCTTCCAATATTGATCATGCACTTGACTCAAGTTTGACATGTTACTTGAGGCTGAAAAGGTACCTGGAGATTGAAGCAAAATGTGATGAAATAAGAATCAACCAGTAGCCATGAAACGGCAGTAGTTTCGAATTAATTCCAACCATGAAATGTTATCAAATAACCCAAGAAGTGATTTTAATCGAAAAACACAAGTAAACAAATCCAAAATCAGCTTGAATGACCAAATTGAAATTCAGAAATCAACCAGGAGCTCATGAAACCTCAACTACTGAAAAACAAGGAGAATTCAAGCCATTTTTTCGATTCTAGATAGGCTAAGTATTAAGCTAAGAGTTTGGACTTAAAATCCCCTAAGGTTCAATGGAATAGTGATGTTTTTGCAATTTCAGTTGCCTCAATTGTTCAGAATTCTTCTGTAAAAAAACTCTCCAAAGGATAGGTTGGAATGCCCTTTTATAGACAAAGTCTAGGGCAACCTTCAGATTCATTTTACACCCTAAGTCCCTCTTTTATTTTCAGATATTTGCTATTTAGTCCCTTAGTTATTGGATTGTTGTCCAAGTAACACTACCAAATTTCTGAATTTCAATTTAGGGCCCCATCTAGAAGGTTCTACTGGTTTCCAATTTCAATTACTGCACTATTCTCTATTTTGAAGTACCTAAATTATCCTTGAATTTATCCTAAATTACTAAACTAGTCAAACTAACCCCATCCCCCTTGGATTTGGTCAAGAATTGACCATGGTTAACTAACACAGGTCTGGACATGTTCAGCAACAATCGAACAACACTTTAATTAATAAAAATTTCCAAAAATTGTACTAAACCTAATTTAAGCTTGAATTAATCCCTAATAGATCAACTAACCTCTTTAAGCTTCGAACTAATTAACAAAAGACTTAGAATTAACTAAGGAATCAAACAGAAATAACTCATTACCAATTGAACCCGACACATAGCACAAAATCAATATGAAAAGAAAATCTAAAACATTAGCAAACAAAAAACGAGGAACATGCAGATATACTAGTCGACTTACCTAACTAAACTAATCGATAAGAAATAAAAATTAAAGACTTAAAGCCTATGTTAATAAAACTAAATACTGCGTGATGAAAAGAAAACCAAGTTTAAACTAATTTTAACAAACAAGGAATAAAGGAGAAATAAGAAGACTCACCTATGCATGGTTAAACAAGGCTGGAGCCCGATTCGAGCCTCGGAATGATGTTAAACATTTGTTCTACACTAAGGACAAACAAAAACATTACTCCATGGCTTGAATCAAACGTTGGACTCAAGAAATTGGGAAGAATTTGAACCACTTTGACATTCTAGGGTTCTACAGCTCTTTGATTTGAAATTCGAGAAAATTTGGTGAGATTCGGAGGAAACTAGTTAGAGGTTTGGGAAGAGGGAGGTGGGGAGAGGTATGGGTGTAATTTTGGTGAGGTTTGGGAGGGGCGGAGCAGTCACCGTTTCAAATGAATATTCAACGAGATCATGAAAGGTTCGAAAGAAATGGTGGTCAGATTCGTGAGGAGGAAGACGATGAGGTGCTATGGTGTATTTTTATGTGTCATCAGAGAATCGCCGCCAGCAGAGGCAATTTCCAGCCAGCGGCGGACGGTGGGAGATGACGGAGGAGTGACGCTGATAGGGTTAGGTCTCTAAGACAAGGTACAAGGTTATTTTAATTTTTTGGGGGGTGGTGTTTGGAAACAGTTATATATGAAGCAACACCTTTCTTCATCACCGTTCGGTCAAAGAGAATGGACGGTTCTGATTAAAAGTTGCCCAAACGACGTTGTTTTGAGCTTTGACGGGATTGGACCGGGTTGGCGGTTTGGGTTTGGACCCGGTATTTACTGGGTTGGCTCGATTGGGTTGTCAATTTTAATTAATCTTGGCCCAAAATTGGTCCTTAAATTTCTAGCCTTATTTCCTCTCATGTTCCATTATTATATTTTTTGGATTTTGTTAAATGCAAAACTCAAAATAATAAAGACCTGATTTAACTAACCTGATTTAACTCTAAATATTAAACTAATTAACTCCTCAAAAATTAACTAAATCCTAAATTAAAAGAAAACTAAGAAGACATCAAAAATTAAAAGTAAAAATGCAAAAGATTATTTTTGGTTATTTTTTCGTTTTTTGTAATGTTAACTAATTAATGAACCTAAAATATTTAAAATGGTATCCTAAATGAAAATGTGCTATTTTTGTTTTTTTTTATGAATTACATCGATTAAAATGCACTCAAAATGCAAACAAACACACATTTACGCAATTAAATTTTAAAAATCACATAAATAAAGGAAAATCCTAATTTTAGGAATTTTACAGGAGTAATTCAAGCTAGGCAAAAATTACGTGCTCACAGCACGAAGAGTTTTCGTGCAAAGATAAGTGCGCGAACACGAGCAATTTTTTCCTATTTGAGTACTCCATGAGAAGCATTTTGAATAGCTTGACTGCACCCTACTCCAGAGGTTACCTACATATCCTCGGCTAAAAGGGAATCAGGTTAGTGTAGTTCTGGAGTGTTTGGTAGCTGGGACTACCAAACCTATGATTTCAATGTTGATGTCGCTGCTACTTCTTGTTGATCTCCTTATTACACCAAAAGGAAAATCAATAGCTAAGCTAGCTATGCCTATCAACTATGAGTTACAAGATTCCTATATATATATCTCTTGAAGCTTGCTGTTGTGTCTTAGCTGGTTTTGCTATGGGCTCGGATCTTGAATCTTGATGCTCGTAAGCTGTAGGTGTTAGTTCTTTTTTCAGCATTGGATCAAAGCGGGACAAGTGAATCTTATGATTTCAATCAAGTTTTGATCAGCTCGCATCCATGTTCTCTTCAGCATTTGATTCACTTCTTTGATTCTTTTTCTTCTTTCCTTTATTATAGATTGAGACTCATCCTTTCAGTTGTCTCGAAACCTGTGCTTCGAGGCCAAACCTGCTCAAATAACAATCAAATGAACGAAATTTTCTGCCCCAGTTTTGCACTAGGAAAATCTCGTGAGTTATTTGTGACAAAAAGTTGAACTTGTTTTTCTCTTTGTTTTTCATTCTCAAAAATTGTATTTGGCTATGATAGGATAAATTGGAGAAGAGTCCTATTATGAAAACGTCAACTCCGGGATTGGAGCCTAATGTTGGCTAAAAAAACGCTCAACTCGGGATTGGAGCTCTGATGTTTGTTAAAGGAAAAACGCTCAACTCCGGGATTTGAGCCCTAATGTTGGATAAGGAAAAAAGCTCAACTTAGGGATTGGAGCCCTAATGTTGGCTAAAGGAAAAATGATCAACTGAAGGACTGGAACCCTAACATTGGCTAAAGCGAAAAACTCTCAACTCAAGGTTGTATCCCTAATGTTGGCTAAAGGCGTCTAGGAAATGGAGGCCCTATGTCTAAAAGGCGCAACAAATGGATTGGAGCCCTCATGTTGGCTAAAGGAAAAACGCTCAACTCAGGGATTGGAGCCCTAATATAGGCTAAGAAAAAATGCTCAACTCAGGGATTGGAGTCCTAATGTTGGCTAAAGGAGACTAGGGAATCGAGGCCCTATGTCTAAAAGGCACAACTCAGGGATTGGAGCCCTAATGTTGGCTAAAAAGAAAAGGCTCAACTCAGGGATTGGAGCCCTAATGTTGGCTAAAGGAAAAACGCTCAACTCAAGGATTGGAGCCTATATTGGCTAAAGGAAAAATGCTCAACTCAGGGATTGGAGCCCTAATGTTGGCTAAAGAAAAACGCTCAACTCAGGGATTGGAGCCCTAATGTTGGCTAAAGAAAAATGCTCAACTCAGGGATTGGAGCCCTAATGTTTGCTAAAGAAATAACGCTCAACTCATGGATTGGAGCCCTAATGTTGATTAATGTAAAGCGCTCAACTCAGAGATTGGGGCCCTAATGTTGGGTTAAGGAAAAATGTTCAACTCAGAGATTGGAGTCCTAATGTTGGCTAAAGAAAAATGCTCAACCCAGATATTGGAGCCCTAATGTTGGCTAAAGGAAAAACACCCAACTCAGGGATTCGATCCCTAATGTTGGCTAAAGAAAAACACTCAACTCAGGGATTGGAGCTCTAATTTTGGCTAAAGGTTGGTATTGGGAATTCTAAACTATCCTCTTTTGGGTTTTTCCTCTTTTGTTATCTTTTTTCTCCCTTTTTATTTTGATAAGATACGGGAAAGAACTTGGAGGAGACATCCCTTTTCCATTGATTATTTGCTGCGAAGCTGTTTATGCACTTGCGTGTTTTCCTTTTGACTGCACCTGCTTTTTGCACGGTTGCTCATATTGCACCTATTTCAATTTTCAACAAAGAAAAATTGTTAGTTTGAAATGGTGGTTGGTTTTCTGGCCTTGATTGCTTGATCTCATCCCAACTTCAGCTGTTTGCTGGTTTTGAAGATCATCTTCTCTTTTGAGCCAAGGGCCCCAACCTTCAGGATTTCATGACAACTCTCCCCCGTAGGGCTCCGGCTTTTCATTTTATTTTGCTCTTAGGATATTTGTCTTTGGACATTCTTTCCTTTTCCATATCTTTTCTTTGAAAGCATCAACCATCATGGCCATTCAAGATTGGCTTAATGCACCACTGAGGCTGGGTACTTTTCTTTAGCTCTTGCTGGGCAGGACCCTGTAAACTAGTCCTGCTACCTTTTTTGTAATAGTTTCAGAATCAAAGTTAGACCGAAAAGGATTCAAGGAAAAAGTAAATAGAGAGCAAGAAGATGAATAAATAGAAGCATCCCTTTCGGGGGGAAAAGAAGGACTTATCTGGGGATGCATGCAAGCTTCAAATGGACATGACATACTTCTTGGACTAGATGCCCGACCCGATCAAACTTTCTCAACTTCTCATAAGCTCATTGACTCGTATTTCAAAACCAAGGAACCTTGCGATAACTCTTTCAGTGATGGGAGGTCTCTTCTTTTTGGCCGACGCAGCCCTTTGCTGGTTTTCGCCAATCAACCTCTCTTATTTCTCTTCTCACTATCGCCCGATAGTGCTCTTTATGAGTTGTCACCAAACGAACTCTCTCATTTTCAATTTCTCTACTCACTGTCGGCTTATGGTGCCCATAGGTTTTCACTGATAAGACTCTCTCATTTACTTCTCTCAATTTCAACTGCATCAATTCTAACAATGATGTTTTTCAACTCACACGCCTTCACTAATTGATCGAAAGGAGATGGATAAGGTTTTTGGGGAAAAAGAATTCTACACGAAATTACAACTTTGGAACCATCTCGGTGGGCTCATGGCTAAGCCATTATGTCATCTGCCCCATTTCACTTTTGGGGGAATCGGGATTTTTATTTTGGTGTGACTAAACCCCAGAAAGAGGCTGCCTACGTATCTTTTCGGAATCAAGTCAAACGTAGTTCAGGAGTGTTTATTTTTGTTATATATATATATATATATATATATATATATATATATATATATATATATATATATATATATATTGTTAGAAGTCTAACTGTATTAGAAGTCTAGTCTAAACTGTATTAGGAGTAGGCTAGGTTATGTGTATTATATATAGGGGTCTGATACCATGTGAGAAGGCACGGGAGAAGAATATATAATTGATATGTAAACATGATACAATGAGCCCTATATATAATACACATAACCTATATGTCCCTCCATTGTGGAATATACTTTATTGATGACTCTTTTATTATGCAGGACCGCAGTACGGGACAGACGATTGGAACAGGACTTGAATCAGACGGACTCTACTACCTTAACTCCCTAACATCCTCTAAGGCCTGTCTAGCTGCAGATCCTCCAGACCTACTTCACAGTCGTTTAGGACATCCTAGCTTGTCCAAACTTCAGAAGATGGTGCCTCGTTTGTCCAGTTTATCCACATTAGAGTGTGAGTCATGTCAGCTCGGGAAACATACCCGCGCCTCCTTTCCTCGTAGTATTGAGAGTCGTGCAGAGTCTGTTTTTTCTTTAGTTCATTCGGATATATGGGGTCCTAGTAGAGTATGTTCAACCTTAGGATTTCGTTATTTTGTTAGTTTCATTGATGATCATTCAAGATGTACTTGGATTTTCTTAATGAAAGACCGTACTGAGTTGTTTTCTACATTCCAAAATTTTTGTGCTGAAATTAAAAATCAATTTGGTGTTTCTATTCGCACCCTTCGCAGTGATAATGCCTTAGAATATTTGTCCTCTCAATTTCAGCAATTTATGTCCTCTCATGGAATTATTCATCAGACCTCTTGTCCTTATACCCCTCAGCAAAATGGGGTTGCAGAAAGAAAGAATAGGCACATTATTGAGACTGCTCGCACACTTCTCATTGCATCTCATGTTCCGCTGCGTTTTTGGGGCGATGCAGTTCTCACATCTTGTTATTTGGTTAATCGGATGCCTTCATCTCCCATCCAAAATCAGATTCCGCATGAGGTATTGTTTCCTCAGTCACCCTTATACTCTGTCCCCCCTCGTGTGTTTGGGAGCACTTGTTTCGTTCATAACTTAGCTCCTGGGAAAGATAAGTTAGCTCCTCGTGCTCTCAAGTGTGTCTTCCTTGGTTATTCTCGTGTTCAGAAGGGCTATCGTTGTTATTCACCTGATATTCGTAGGTACCTTATGTCAGCCGATGTCATATTTTTTGAGTCTAAGCCTTTCTTTTCCTCTTCTAACCATTCTGACCATCTGGCTATATCTGAAGTTTTACCTATACCGGCCTTTAGGGAGTCTATATCTCCTCCTTCACCTTCCGCTACAGAAGTCTTACCCATTCCAAACGTTGGACCACCTACTGTGGCTCCTCCTAGACTCCATGCACAAGACACTCCACTCTTGACATATCATCGTCGTCCTCGCCCAGCATCCGGCCCGGCTGATTCACTTCCTGCACCTGACCCTGCTCCTACTGCGGACTTGTCTCTTCCGATTGCACTTCAGAAAGGTATACGGACCACCCTTAATCCTAATCCCCATTATATTGGTTTAAGTTATCATTGTTTGTCATCACCCTATTATGCTTTTCTATCTTCTTTGTCCTCTGTTGCCCTCCCTAAGTCTACAGGTGAAGCATTGTCTCATCCAGGGTGGCGACAGGCTATGACTGACGAGATGTCTGCTTTACATGCGAGTGGTACTTGGGAGCTCGTCCCTCTTCCTTCGGATACATCTACTATTGGTTGTCGTTGGGTGTATGCAGTCAAGGTTGGTCCAGATGGTAAGGTTGATCGTCTTAAGGCTCGTCTTGTGGCCAAGGGGTATACTCAGATATTTGGGCTTGATTACAGTGATACCTTCTCTCCAGTGGCTAAGATAGCATCAGTCCGCCTTTTTCTCTCTATGGCTGCTGTTCGCCATTGGCCCCTGTATCAGCTGGACATTAAAAATGCCTTTTTACACGGTGACCTTGAGGATGAAATTTATATGGAGCAACCACCTGGGTTTGTTGCTCAGGGGGAGTCTCGTGGCCTTGTATGTCGCTTGCGTCGGTCACTTTATGGTCTAAAGCAGTCTCCTCGAGCCTGGTTTGGTAAGTTTAGCACTGTTATCCAGGACTTTGGCATGACTCGGAGTGAAGTTGATCACTCTGTATTCTATCGGCATTCTGATTCACGTCTCTGTATTTATCTAGTGGACTATGTTGACGACATCGTTATTACCGGCAATGACCAGGATGGTATTACTAAATTGAAGCAACATCTCTTTCAACACTTTCAGACTAAGGATCTGGGCACACTAAAGTATTTTCTGGGTATTGAGGTCGCACAGTCTAGCTCAGGTATTGTGATATCACAACGGAAGTATGCCTTAGATATTCTTGAGGAGACAGGAATGACAGGTTGTAAACCTGTTGACACTCCAATGGATCCGAATTCTAAACTTCTTCCAGGACAGGGGGAGCCTCTTAACGATCCTGAAAGATATAGGCGGTTAGTTGGTAAACTAAATTAACTTACAGTGACAAGACCTGACATTTCCTTTCCTGTGAGTGTTGTGAGCCAGTTTATGGGTTCGCCATGTGATAGTCATTGGGATGCAGTTGTTCGCATTCTTCGGTATATAAAATCAACTCCAGGTAAAGGTTTATTGTTTGAGGATCGAGGCCATGAGCAGATTGTTGGATACTCCGATGCTGATTGGGCAGGATCGCCTTCTGACAGACGTTCTACTTCTGGATATTGTGTCTTAGTAGAAGGAAATTTGGTATCTTGGAAAAGCAAGAAACAGAATGTGGTTGCTCGGTCTAGTGCAGAAGCAGAATATCGAGCAATGGCTATGGCGACATGTGAGCTTGTTTGGGTCAAACAGTTGCTCAAAGAGCTGATATTTGGTGATGTTAGTCAGATGGGACTTGTGTGTGATAATCAAGCAGCTCTTCATATTGCGTCAAATCCAGTGTTCCATGAGAGAACTAAGCACATTGAGATTGACTGTCACTTTATCAGAGAAAAGATACTCTCGGGAGATATTGCTACAAAGTTTGTAAAGTCAAATGATCAGCTTGCAGACATTTTCACCAAGTCCCTCACTGGTCCTTGTATTAACTACATACGTAACAAGCTCGGTACATATGATTTATGTGCACCAGCTTGAGGGGGAGTGTTAGAAGTCTAACTGTATTAGAAGTCTAGTCTAAACTGTATTAGGAGTAGGCTAGGTTATTTGTATTATATATAGGGCTCATTGTATCATGTTTACATATCAATTATATATTCTTCTCCCGTGCCTTCTCACATATATATATATATATATATATATATATATATATATATATATATATATGTATATTATTTTTGAATAACATTTTCAGGTTTCAAAGAGGGTAGTCAAAGAAGACTAACGGGCTCAAATGGGTTTATAAAAAGGGTTAATAGTGTTTAGGTAGCGGGAATGAAAGCCTTCGTCATCTCAACCAGACTAAATCATTAGTAAAAGGAGCCTAAACATAGTACTTTTTACTGTGTTTGCATTCACTGCTGCTTCAGAATTATCCCCTTCGATGTCTCCCTAATATAATGCTCCTTCCGGAAATATCTTTCCGATGATGTACGGGCCTTTCCAATTAGGAGCAAATTTTTCATTTGCTTCCTTATGGTAAGGAAGAATGCGCCTTAATACAAGTTGTCCCACCTCAAAATTCCTGGGGTGTACTTTCTTGTTATAAGCACGGCCATTCTTTGTTGGTACAAGTGCCAGTGGCTGACCGCAGCCATTCATTTTTCATATATTAAGGTCAGCTATTCTAGACGAGTCCTGACCCACTCAGTGTCTTCAATCTCAACTTCAACGATGATCTGGAGAGACCGGGATTTCCACCTCCGTAGGTATTACTGCCTCAGTTCCATAGACCAATAGGTAGGGGGTTGCTCCTATTGATGTGCGCACTGTTGTGCGATGCCCCTATAATGTGGAAGGTAGCTTCTCATGCCATTACCTAGAGCTTTGAATCATCTTTCTCAAAATCTTTTTGATATTTTTGTTTGCTGCTTTGACGGCACCATTGGCTTTGGGCCGGTAGGGTGTAGACTTCCGATGCGTTATTTTTAATTATTCGCATATCTCTCCCATCAATCGACTGTTCAAATTTGCAACGTTATCTATGATGATAGTTGTTAGGATGCCAAAACAGCAATTGAGAGTGGAATGCACAAAATCCACCACAGCTTTCTTGGTAACCGATTTAAGAGTGATGGCTTCAACCCATTTTGTGAAGTAATAAATGGAAACCAGTATGAATCTGTGCCTATTTGAGGCTTTAGGCTCAATCGGCTCAATAACATCCATGCCCCAAGCTATGAATGCCCAAGGTGCAGATATGGGATGCAGTTCAATGGGAGGTGCATGAACCAAATCACCATGCACCTGATATTGATGGCATTTTCGGACAAAGCTAAAATAATCCTTTTCCATGGTTATCCAATAATAGCCTGATCGGATGATTTTCTTTGCCAGAATATACCCATTCATGTGTATTCCACAAACTCCTGTGTGCACTTCATGCATTATTCATCCAGCCTCTTCGGCGTCAACACATATTAACAAATTGAGGTCCGGGGTGCTTTTCTACAAAACCTCACCGCTTAAAAAGAAACCACTTTCTTGCCGTCTAATAGTTCTCGTTTGGTCTCCAATGGCTTGCTCGGGATATTCTTGGTTTTTTAGAAACATTTTGATATCATGGTACCATGGCTAGATGTTTTATTCTGCCTCAGCCGCATTATAGTACCCATGCCTTTCCCTGATTTGGATTTCTAAGAGATCGATGTGGGCATTTCCTAGGTAGGGCAACATCGAGGCCAAAGTGGCAAGTACGTCAGCTAGCTCATTGTGACAGGGAGGGATGTACCTGAGCTCTATCGTCTTGAACCACCTGCTAATCTTCCACATGCTGTCGGTAAGGAATAAGTTTGACATCTTGAGTTTCCCATTCTCCTTGGGCTTGCCGGATGATTAAACTGAATCCCTCATAATTAACAACTCTTCGACATTTTGGTCAACTGCCATGTTCATACCCATGATGCAAGCTTCTTACTCAGCTGTATTTTTCGTGCAGAAGAACCAAAGTAGAGCGGTGGCTGGATAGTTCTGATCAGTAGGTGAAATTAAAACTGCCCCAATTCCCACACCCTTTGCATTGACCGCTCCATCAAAGAACAATTTCCAGGTAGTGGTATCTTCAGATATTTCCTCCACCGAGTTCACCTCTTTGTCTGGGAAATAAGTGTTCAAGGGTTGGTAATCATCATCAACTTGGTTTTCGGCTCAATAGTCCGCTAAGGCCTGGGCCTTCATTGCTGTACGAGTGACATAGGCTATATCAAACTCGGTGAGCAAGATCTACCATTTTACTAACCTCCATGTGGACATTGACTTTTGAAATATGTACTTCTGAGGATCCAACCTGGTTATACGGTAGGTGGTGTAGGCCTGGAGGTAATGCCTCAATTTCTGAGCAACCCAAGTTAGAGCACGGCATGTTCTTTCCAGCAAAGTGCACTTGGATTCAAAGCTTGTGAATTTCTTAATTAGGTAGTATATTGCCTGCTCTTTCTTTCCAGTGATGTCGTGTTGCCCCAAAATGCAACCGAAGGAACTTTCCAAGACGGTCAGGTACGGAAACAGTGGCCTCTTAAGCTTAGGTGGAACGAAAATCGAAGGGTTGGACAAGTAGTCTTTAATCTTATTGAAAGCCTTTTGACAGTCATCCGTCTATTTGACCGTTGTATCTTTCTTTAGCAATTTGAATGTGGGCTCACATCTGGAAGTCAGATGAGCAATGAATCGACTAATATAACTCAATCTTCCCAACATGCTCATTACATCTTTTTTTGTCTTCGCAAGAGGTATATCTCGAATAGATTTTAGCTTAGTCGGACTTACTCAATACCTCTCCGGCTGACTATGAACCCCAGAAGTTTGTATGACGGGACTCGGAACACACATTTGGCCGGGTTCAATTTTAAATCATATATGCATAGCCATTCGAAGAACTTCCTTAGATCTCGCACATGGTCATCCCAAATTTTGGTGTTGATGATCACGTCGTCCACATACTCCTCTATTTCCTGATGCATAATATCATGGAAGATGGTAGTCATGGCTCTCATATAGGTTGCCCCAGTGTTCTTCAGTCCAAAAGGCATGACCCTGTAGCAATAGGTTCCCTAAGGTGTGGTAAAGGCGATTTTCTCTACATCCTCTTCATCCATCAATACCTGGTGATATCTTGCGTAACAGTCCACGAAAGACTATATCTTATGTTTGGCGCGGTTATCAACAAAGATATAGATATTGGGCAACGGGAAGTAATCTTCGGGACTTGCCTTGTTCAAATCTCTATAGTCCACGCATACTTGGGTTTTTCCATCCTTCTTTGGCACTGGAACTACGTTGGCTAGCCATGTGGTGTACCAGACCACTCGGATCACTCCTGCTCGCAACTATTTCAAGATCTTTTCTTTGATTTTATCACTGACCTCAGTTTTAAATTTTCTCTATTTTTGTTGGATCGGGGGGCACTCAGGATAAGTTGGAAATTTGTGCACTACCAGATCAACGCTCAGTTCTGGCATGTTCTCATATGACCAGGAAAACTCATCTTTAAACTCAAACAGAAGTTGGATTATGGCATCCCGGGTTTTCTCTTCTTTGTGGATGCTTATATTGGTTTCCTGGATTTTTCAGAGGTTCCCAAGTTAACCGGCTCGGTATCATTCAAGTTTGGCTTAGGTTTATTCTCACATTGTTCTAATTCTCAATTAATTCCCCTAAAAGCCTCTTCTTTATCATATTCCATTTCTTGGTTCATTATTTCGCAATTAGACAGTGTGTTTGGATCTGGGCGTGAAGTCCACAAGCATGGCATGTTATTTAAAGCCGCGTTATTAGAAGTGAAAAGAAGAAATGAAAGAGAAAAATAACAAAATCAGAAGGAATAAAGAAGAATGAACGATGACATATTAATTTCATTTATGGGAATTCGAAGATAACAGGGTTTACATTTGGAAATTTAAAGACAAGAAACTAAGGAAAACATCCAAGTTACACCCTATAATAACTTGGGATGCAGAAAAAAGTAGCAGGACAAGTCTATCGAGACTCCTTCCTGATCGAAACCAGTGTGGCCTTCCAATTTTGGAGTTTAGCACTTGGTCCCATGTACAGCACCCCAGCGGTGCGTGTGCCCTCTCACGGCTGAACCATGTGGGCTTAATATAGCATCTCTCTCATCACCCCACATATTTCTTCAATTTGTTCGGCCGTGAAGGCCTCATCCTCCTCTTCTTCTTCACTGTACTTTGGCTTTAGAAACGTCTCATACAGATGTGGCAGTGGTTGAGGTAGAACCCACCCATTGTTGTCTGTCTTTTTCCCATTTCCTATCATCAGGTGTCGGGTGGAAGCCTAACCCGAAGAACTTCTTTGTGGTAGGCAAGAAAATTGGCTCAGCTACCCCTTGCAAAGACTTTCCCAACCCTTTTCCTAGCTTATATCCATGTCGTATCATCTCTTTGGCCACCCTAATGGATGCATTGAAAGGAAGGGCTGGGGGCAGGGTTTTTCCTCTTGATACCGGTCGGCTACCACAACTTCAAAGGCTTGATACACTACGTGCTCGCTGCCTTCTCTCGCTTCAAGACATGGGACAGATGGGTCCCGATATATTGATTGTTCATCCTCTCCGTGGACTACGATCTCCTAATCTTCATGCTCAAATTTCACCATTTGATGGAGAGTAGAGGGTACAGCTCCTGCTGCATGGATCTAAGGCGTGCCTAGAAGGTAGTTGTAAGATATGTCCATGTCCAACAGTTGGAAGGTTACCTCAAATTCCACCGGGCCAATGGTCAGAATCAAATCGATCTCCCCAATCGTGTCCCTCTTAATACCGTCAAAATCTCGCACACAGACATTATTGGGGCGAATCCTTCAAGTCCCAATTTCCATCCGTTGGAGTGTAGAGAGTGGGCAAATGTCTACCCCTGAGCCTCCTTCTACCATGACCCTCTTTGCATAATATCCCTCACATTGGACAGTTAAATGCAATGCTTTGTTGTGAGCAACCCCTTCCGGGGGCAAGTCAAATTTGCTGAATGAAATTTGATTGATGGCAAAAAATCTTTCTGCCATTCTTTCTAAGTGTTCTACCGAAGTTTGAGCAGGCACATAGGCTTCATTCAATGTCTTCATTAGAACCTTTTGGTGTTCTGGAGACTTCATCAGCAATGACAGCAAGGACACTTGTTCAGGAGACTTTTGCAGTTGATCAACCAATTTATAGTCTCGCATCTTCATTTTCGGGAAGAAAGCTTTTGCCTCTTCAGGACTTAGCGTTGTTTACTTCTTCTATGTTCTCAAAGAGATGGTTTTCTTGAAGCTCCTTTGAGATCTCTTTGCCTTTGTATGTAACCATTGTTTTATGATAATTCCATGATACTGCAGTAGGATCCGTCATAGGCTATTGTAGCGCGCTTCCAATAACCACGGGCTCGTTCGGCCTCGATGGCTGTATTGTACCTCGTACCACTTAAGCCCTCTTGGGTATGTACATTTTGGTGGCCTTCTTCAATTCAAGCCTCTTTGGAGGGCTCAAAATCTTCTACTTTTCTTTACGGCCTCGTGGGACATAAAGAATCCCATCTTTGAGAGGTATCACCTTTGTGCCTGTTTCAACTTTCTTTTGTAGTTCTGTCTTGATGACTTGGTTCTTCTTTTCCTCTTTACCTTGCTTAGGGGAGCTTTTTGGCTTTTTCTCTGCATCTGCGATGGAAATTATAGCTTTTAATTCAAGATCAAATTCTTTATCTTCACAAATCATTCCAATCACTAGCCCGTTGTTGTGGCCTGCCAATTGATTATTAGTCACGTTGAGGACATCCTCATCCGTTAGCATTATTTTGCCTTGCTCTATCAAGTTTGCCACCGCTATTTTTAGGATCCAACAATCATCTGTATCGTGCCTTTCTGCTCCTGAATGGTAGGCACATCTGACACTGGCTATATAAGCGGGGCGATGTTGGGTTTTACTCTCATTTAGGGAACTAGTTGCAACATGCCCATTTGGACAAGTTTTGGAAATAGATTAGAGTAAGACTCGCCAATTGGAGTAAAAGTTTGCCTCCTGGGTGGCTCACAAGGAGGAAACTTATTCTGTGGAGGAAAGGGATAATAGCAATTTTGTGGAGGAGGCTGATTTCTTGGATATAGGGCTTGGTTTCTGTTGGAATGTTATTACGGTTGTACAAAAGTTTGAGCATTCATGACCGCATACGGTTGAGGATCATATGCCATGTCTTGATGAGGGTAATAATGGTGGGGTGATCTTTCTGAGAAAATGGGTCTAGGAGCGAGGTATCTCCTTGCACCTGTGGCCGCCATGGCTGTTTCTTCTTTCTTCTTACCTTTGGTCACTTATCCAGACCCGCCTTGGATGGCTTGGGAGGTTGCTCTAATAGCTTATTGGCTCAAAATTCTACCTGTTTTCAGTCTATTCTCTACTAGCTCACAAATTATTAATGGTCTCCGCGAATGGGTTGCCCATGGCTGACATCATATTCTGGAAATAATCAGCCTCCTGAGCCTGAAGATATACAGTGACCATTTCCACTTCATCCATTGGAGGTTTTACCCTTGACACCTGTTCACGCCATCGCATAATTACGAAAACTTTCTGAGGGCTTCTTTTTGAGATTTGTCAATGAGTTCCAGTCTTGAAAAATATCGATATTGTACTGGCCTGTCGAACAAATTATCTTGCAAGATCATCCCAGATGTGCCACCGATAAATATCCCGATCTGTATACAATTTGAAGGCGATACCTACCAAGTTTTTCCCAAAGTAAGCCATGAGCAATTCTTCTTTTCCTCCAGCTTCATGCAATTGATTACAGTATTTCTTAAGAAGGGAAATAGGGTCAACATTCCCATCGTACTTTTCAAACGTTAAAGTTTTGAATCCCACAGGCAAATGCACGTGAGCGAACATGCACAAATCAGTGTATGACACGCTTTTATGTCAACTTAGCCCTTGCATGTTTTTCAGGCTTTGCTCCAGGCTTCTCATCCTCTTTACCATTTCTTTCTATTTTGAAATTTTGGGGGTCTTTTCCTGTCACGTTGTGAACTTAAATAGATGTGGCTGCGAATAAGTATATGTGGGATATTGAAAGGTCTCCAATTGGGGAGTGAGTGTTTGGAGTGTGAAGGTTGAAGGATCAAAGGTGGGCCTTCACAATGCAGGTTGTGTTATAGTTGCGCATAGTGGAGCAGTAAAGATATTTGGGACTACATTGGATATAGCCATCTGGGGCAGAACCTCCAAAGGTGTTCCCAAAAAATGAGCTGAGATGGTTGGATGTCCTAGTGGGATGCTAGGATGACTGATTGGGACAGTGGACACTCCCCCCATTCTTGGGAAAAGCTCGAGAAATTTGGGAATTGCACTAGCCAACTATTTTCCATTTGACCAGGCATCCCATATCTCCATCATGCGGAGATGCAATAGCCTGTTTTCCTTGGCAGTTGTTGACTCTGATAGCAGGAGGCCTTATATTGGTCTTTCGTCCGTGATGGGGATTGCTGGCGGAGTGATTTCTGAATACATTTATGTGCTACCCTTTCATCTGGTGAAGTAGGGATGTGAAGCCAGTATACCAAAAACCAACCATCATTTCTATAAAACCTGGACTAGAGCTGGCATGAGTAGACGATTAGTTCGAGACAAATAATAGATAGGTAATCGCACATTAGGGTGTGATGCACCTATACAGTTAAATGGGTTTCTACATGTCTTGCAACGATTGCATGCGTCATCCCGACTTTCCTCGTCCACTTGATTTCCACTCTCGTTTCTTTTCTTTTCTTTCATTCTTGACTTTGCTTTACCATCATCTCTCTCTCTCAATCTTCTTATTTCTCCTCTTTCATTTATTTTCCACTCTTGTTTTCTTTTATTTTCTTTCCTCTCATTTCTTTTTCTTTTCTCTTAGGGTTACGGTCGGATCCTATGGAGATAGCCTACGTATCATGCCCCCACATGAATCAGAGCAAGCGTAGTTCGTGGAAAATAAATATAAATAGAAGCAAAATGTTTTGAGATTTTTTATTTTCGTAGATAGGCAAATACTTTGATTACAAAGACTCAAAGCTGATAGATTAAAACAGCTAATAGGCTATGATAAAAAGAAGAAATACAGACTCTAAAGTCAACTATCCTTCTTCAAAAGAAAATATAGACTCGAACAACTTGACAGACTCTAGCGGAAATAAAATACAGACTCAAGCAACTGACAGACTCTGGTAGAAAAGGAAATACATACTCAAATGAAAAATTAGAAATACATTAATGTTCCTGGTGCTTGGGGGACATCGTTCGATCTCGCTGGGGCCTATATACAATATCCCTTTGAAGTATATCCAAGTCACTCATTATCTAATTAACAAACGTCATCACCGCTGCAAAAAAGGTAGTGCGAGTCATGTTCTCGCACACTTGGCATTTCCTAGTAATGCAGTGAGCAATGGTCAGGATCCTCTCTTTGATTCTGCCCTTTTCTAGAAGCAGCCGCCCTATTTATTGGGCCCTTGCTCCCAAAGTCTGCTCGGCTATCTGGTTTTGTTCCTGAAGTCGCTGTAAATCCATTTATAATTGCACCAATGCCATGTAGCAATGCTCTCTTTCAACGTTGAATTCTTTCTCCTGATTATTCATTTTGTTTTCTATGATGATGATCGTTTTCTTTAATCCTGTGACCTCATTATCGTACTCTTCTTTCAACTGCTTAACCAGGCGTGTTCGTTCCTCCATGTTTTTAGCCAATTGCTTTTGAACCCCAGCTAATTCTCTTTCTGCTTTGTTGAGGTCAAAACTATAGTCATTCACTTTTTGCCTCAAATTATCTATAAGCTTTGCGTCTTTGGCACTCCTAACAGGATCTTCGACTGCTATCTTCATCTTTTGAATTTGGGCTCGTAAGGCTTCATTTTCTTTGGCTAATTTCTTCTTTTCATTGAAGGTCTCGGACCTGCTTTTCCATCTCTCCTATTTTGGCCATGTATTCATTCTCCTTAGCTAACCTGGCCCAGTGTTCTTGTGATGATTCAACAAAATCTTGGAGGTGAGGTCTTTTGGCGGGCCTCCCAGCTACAATTTCCCGTATATACAAAGCATGATACCCAGGTGAAACTTCTCCTTTAGCTCGATCTCGTACAGAGGTATTTGCCGCCAAGTATTGACATTCGCTTCAGATCTTGGCAGATTCTTGCTTAAGGAAACTAGCCATCAGGACCAATCTCAACTAATTGGGTATGAAGATCTTCGTCTTCTGGCACTATTTGGCACCTCCCGAGTTGTCTTAAAACCCGATACGGAGCGTAAGGCTGAATGGTCTTAAGACCCATCAAGAAGAAGTGAGGCCTAGTTGCTTGCACATAAATGATTATGTCCACAGGTAACCATGTAAACGTCCACTCTATTTGACTGGCAGTGATAGATTGAAAGTATGATGCCCATTCCTTGACCCCTTCCATCAAGCTGACCCCGTTAATCCTCGTATAAAATTCCTCTATGCAGGTTTATCTATGTTGACCCATAACCCAGTAAATTGAGGACGATGGCATAGATGTTCGGTCATCCACATTGGCAACAACAAATATCACCCCACAAAAAAGTCTCCTCCGGCTTTGCAGGCTGAGGCTTTGCAGGCTGTGAGAGCGTGCAAGATTTAAGCTACTATCATGGATGCAAGAGTGCTCTTGGCTTGCGTGAGTATGACGACCCCAGCAATTTTTATGTCGATATTTCATCTTTCCTTGGGAATACCAGAAGTCTTAAGAAGACCACCATAAAAGCAAAACGTCTATGTTCCTCCCATTTTTAGCAGTTTCCTTTGCTATATATTTTTCTTTTCAGATTGTTGAACCCTCCTAAATGGCCATATCTCTGGTATATAAAGTGCGGAGTACAAAATCTAGCTGCCAAATTTGGGTGGTGGACCGTCATGCTTATCTTCAGTGAGTCTAAGAATTTGTGCACAGCTACAGTTCTCGGGGCAATCAAATACTTGTGCCTTAAAAGAAACTCAGCGCTCCCAATGTATCTGGCTATTTCCTCTAGGGTTGGGGTGAATTCAAAATCTAAAAAATGGAACATGTTGTATGCCGGGTCTCAGCATGTGACCAATGCCCTAATAATGTCTTTCCGAGGCTTAATCTCTAACAAACCAGTAAGACCTTTCAAATATTTCTTGACCTCGTCTTGCCCTTCTTCACCTAGATCATTCCACCACAGATGCAACTCTAAAGGGATTTTGTTCATCATTAAGAAAGGTTGATTTTGAATCGTGCTCATCCTACACATTTATTAAGGTGATTTAGTCACTTATTTTGACCTAAAACCAAAAGAAAACTGGTTTTGCAAATATGGCCTTTTAGCACTCTGGGAAGAAGATTTTAAGGTTGTGCCTGCTAACCGTTAAAAATGACCCAAAGTGGCTATTCTTTCAAAAACACCCTTCCGACACCCTTTTGGGGACATTCCACTTATTTTAGATAAGAATGGCATCACCGAAAAAATTAAAAAAAGTTTTTGTTTTTTTGGGCTATTTTTGCAAAAAAGGAAGTTGGACCTGATGGGGGTTGCCTACGTATATCACATCCTGTGAGAATCAAACTGGCGTAGTTTGGGCATATTTGACAAAACCAAACTATTTTTGAAAGACTTCTTTTTTTTTTATTTCTAAAAATTTGGCACAGTTTCGATACCATTTGGGTATTGGGTTTTTCAAAACAGGTGACTAACTCACTCAACCCTAACACTATTATTATTCTTCTCTATTTTTTTCTTTCTTTCTTTTCAAATTTTCCCCATTATAAGTAGGATGCATCACGATGGTCTTTTTATTTCAGGTCACCTGTCCTAGACGCACCCAACCCCTATATTGAGTCCCATAAGTCAAATGCATGTGATGCAAGCAAGCGTACCTACTAGGGATCCGGCACGAGGTCGAGTTATTCTATGTTCAAAATCTGGGTATATGTTATGGACTGTGTACCCGAGCAGACAACTCGAATCGAGGAGGGGGCTACGTACCAGGAACCAAATGGCCATCCGGCTTAGTATCTTGTCTAGCCTCTTTCTTACTTTAAGGTATGACACTAACAGAATAAAGAATCTTGACCAGCGAGCACATCCCCGAAGATAAGAAGAGAAGAGTTTCATAACAATTCTATATATACAATTCAGGTAATATAAAAGTGGTAAAGCACATAGCACGTAGGATAAAACATGTAGGAAAATCAGATAATAAATAAATCCAAGTATAATATCTATTCTAAGCTCGACTTCTTAAACCCTGAATGGATGTTCTGGGTTTTTCTCTCCCCAGCAGAGTCGCCAGAGCTGTCATACCTCCTTTTTTACACACCTACCCCGAAGGGTAATGTATAAGGGAGTTTTTTATTTTAGTGACATTATTCGAATTGGGATTATTTATTTATTTTAGAGCCACCACTTGGTATAGGTGTGGCTTCTGGTGTCCCAAGTCACTGGGTTTTTTTCTTGAATCCCAAATCGAAGAAATTTTTGACTTTTCAAATGAAGTCTGCGAACCAGAAATTCTTGAGTAAGGAATTCTATTAACCTGAGGGAAGGTGTTAGGCACCCTAGATTTCCGTGGTTCTAGCACGGTCTCTTAAACAATCATATTTGTCTAATTATCTTATTTTAGTTTTATCCTATAGTGCAATTTTACAATTATTTACCTCTTTTAATTGAACTTTTAGGAAGATTGCAACAATATTAAAATACGTCTCGAACCACGTCACATTAATGCATCCGTGATTTTTGACATATTTTAACACCGTCGAGATTTGAATTTGGGTCACATAAATGCACACTCGAGTTTAAGAAAGAAAAATTATTAAAGAACGCACCTAAAGCGACAAACGCGTTATTACCTTCACGTGAGGCCATGAAAATTTGCTAAATGGCACGTGCCTATTTCTAAGTATTTTAATGTGAGTGTTTAAAAGGGCCGCGCAATTTATGAATTTTGTTTGGCGCGGCGCAGCTCATTTTATTTTAAAGGTCACCCTAAAGGAACTAAAATTTTCTATTAAGATTGTCTCTAATAGACTAATTAATTAACACGATGAATTAATATTAAAAGCATCCGAACAAAAATGGTCATCAAAATCAAGTTTAAATTCAAACAAGAAGATCTGCATTTAAACCTATTAATTAAAATTTGCTACTTAACTTGAAAAGGCCCGAAACTTGCATTATAAATTTATAACAGAAGCACATATTGGGCTTCAAAATTGGCCAAACAAGAATGATAAACTCAGTCAGTTTATGAAAAACTGCTCAACATTGAGCCACAATATTAGTCCCAAAAAGAGGAAATTTAGTAAGGCTTTGTAAGAAGTTGCCTGGTCGTGGGCCTATGCACAGGCCCAGGTCGTAAGTAAGCTGTAAATTGGAACTCAATGATTTACATCACTTGGGCTTCTAAGTATACCATTAGGTCCAAATCTCATTTTTCTTTTAAAATATGTATTGCTTTGGCTCGTGAATGAGCCCAAACGGATGTCAATTCTTGGGTTTGTTAATAATTTGTAAACGAATGCACAATTTACTCTTGACCTAGATTTTTAACAACCTTCAGTTTTAAATGATACACCTTGAGATGGTGCAATTATAGATTGAACATGAAAGTGACTGTTGGAGTTCCCACATCATTTATGAACCAGTTTAAACAAAACATATGTTGTTACTATTATATTAAACATCTTATGAACAACCACAAGCATTTGAACATTACTTATGGACTTGACTTTCAAACGGCACCCTAACCTAAGCTTAAATCTCAAATTAATATAAAAAGTCTGAACTGAAATTAGTTACAGAGGGTATTCTACTCATAATACTCAAATAAGTCTGAAAATAGATAATTCATACAGTCCGATTAGCTCAAACGATGTAATGTCCAAATAACTACAATTACAACATGTGTTTAAACTAAAGCAGACTGCAAAGAAATCTATAAAAAAACAAGGAGATTGTATTTCATGATCTCTGCCAACATTGATCATGCACTTGGCTCAAGTTTCACATGTCATTTAAGGCTGAAAAGGTACCTGGAGATTGAAGCAAAATATGATGAAAAAAGAATCAGCTAGTAGCCATGAAGCATTAGCAGTTTCGAATTAATTCCAACCAGGAAATGTGATCAAATAACCCAGGAAGTGATTTTAATCCAAAAAACACCAGTAAACAAATCCAAAATCAGCTTCAATGACCAAATTGAAATTTAGAAATCAACCAGGAGCTCATGAAACCTCAACTACTGAAAATCAAGGAGAATTCAAGCCATTTTTTCGATTCTAGATAGGATAAGGATTAAGCTGAGATTTTGGACTTCTAAAATCCCCTAAGGTTCAATGGAATAGTAATGTTTTTGCAATTTCAGTTACCTCAGCTGTTCAGAATTCTTCCGTAAAAAAAAACTCTCCAAAGGCAAGGTTGGAATTCCCTTTTAGAGATAATGTTTAGGGCAACCTTCAGATTTCGTTTTACACCCTAAGTCCCTATTTGATTTTCAGATTTTGGCTATTTAGTCCCTTAGCATTTGCTTGTTGGCCAAGTAACACTACCAAATTCCTGAACTTTAAATTAGGGCCCCATCAAGAAGGTTCTAGTGGTTTCCAATTTCAATTACTGCACTATTCTCTATTTTGAAGTACCTAAACTACCCTTGAATTGATCCTAAATTACTAAACTAGTAAAAATAACCCCCAGCCCCCTTAGATTTGGTCAAAAGTTGACCATGGTTAACTAATACAGATCTGGACATGTTCAGCAACAATCGAACAACACTTTAACTAACAAAAATTTCCAAAAATTGAACTAAACCTAATTTAAGCTTGAAATAATCCCTAATAATTCAACTAACCTCTTTAAGCTTTGAATTAATTAACAAAAGACTTAGAACTAACAAAGGAATTAAATAGAAATAACTCACTACCAATTGAACCCAACACTTAGCACAGAATCAATATGAAAAGAAAAATCTAAAACATTGTCAAACAAAAATCGAAGAACATGTAGATATAGTAGTCGAGTTACTTAACTAAACTAATCGATAAGAAATAAAAATTAAAGACTTAAAGCCTATGTTAATAAAATTAAATATTGCGTGATGAAAAGAAAACCATGTTTAAACTAATTTTAATAAACAAGGAATAAAGGAAAAATAGGAAAACTTATGCATTGTTTAACAAGGCTGGACCCCAAATCGAGCCTCGGAATGATGTTAAACATTTGTTCTTCACCAAGGACAAAATAAAAACATTATTCCGTGACTCGAATCAAACTTTGGACTCAAGAAATTGGGAAGAATTTGAACCACTTTGACATTCTAGGGTTCTGCTGCTCTTTGATTTAAAATTCAAGAAAATTTGGTGAGATTTAGAGGAAACTAGTTAGAGGTTTGGGAAGAGGGAGGTACGGAGAGTCTGGGTGTAATTTTTGTAAGGTTTTGGGGAAGCGACGCCGTGCACGACGGAGCAGTCACCGTTTCAAATGAATATTCGAGGAGATCAGGAAAGGTTCGAAAGGAATGATGGTCATATTCGTGATGAGGAAGATGAGGAGGTGCTATGGTGTACTTTTGGAGTCATCGGAGAATCGCCACCAGTGGAGGAGATTTCCGGTCGGTGGCGGACGGTGGGAGGCGGAGGAGGAGTGGTGGCGTTAGGCTTAAGTCTCTGAGACAAGGTACCAGGTTATTTAGGGGGGTGTTTGGAAACAGTTATATATGAAGCAACACCTAGCTTCATCACTTTTCGATCAAAGAGAATGGACAGTTCCGATTAAAAGTTGCCCAAACGATGTTGTTTTGATCTTTGACGGGATTGGACCGGGTTGGGGGTTTTGGTTTGGACCCGGTATTTACTGGGTTGGCTCAATTAGGTTGTTAATTTTAATTAATCTTGTCCCAAATTTGGTACTTGAATTTCCAGCCTTATTTTCTCTCATATTCTATTATTATATTTTTTGGATTTTTGTAAATACCAAATTAAAAACAATAAAGACCTAATTTAACTCTAAAAATTAAATTAATTAACTTCTCAAAAATTAACTAAATCCTCAATTAGAATAACTAAGGAGACATCAAAAACTAAAAGTAAAAATGCAAAAGACTATTTTAGGTTATTTTCCATTTTTAATGTTAACTAATTAATGAACCTAAAATATTAAAAATGGTATCCTTAATGCAAATGTGCTATTTTTGTATTTTTTTTTGTGAATTACATCGATTAATATGCACTCAAAATGCAAACAAACATATAATTATGCAATTAAATTCAAAAAATAACATAAATAAAGGAAAATCCTAATTTTAAAAATTCTATAGGAGTAATTTAAGCTAGACGAAAATTACGTGCTCACAAGGAGTAGCATTTTTCTTCAATGACTTCTACTCCTAGGCTTTAGGCTAGCTCGAGACCTAAAATCATAGCCCCGTAATCGGCCTTATTGTTAGTAAATTTTGCAGTTTTTATAGATTGCCTAATCATGCCACCCCTAGGTAGTTTTAGAACGATACCGAGCCCGGACCCTTTGACATTTGAGGAACTGCCAGTGAACATAGTCCATACCCCGATGATGTGCATGTTTATAGCAGGATTTCTTTCTCAACAGCCATAAAGTTAGCCATGAAGTCCGCCAAAATTTGGGAGTTGATAGTTGTTCGGGGTAGGTACTCGATGTCATACCCTCCGAGCTCGATGGCCCACTTGGCCAATCTGCCTGATAATTCACATTTGTGCATGATTTTTCGAATAGGGTATGTCATTAAAATACATATACGATGGCATTTAAAATAAGTTTTTAACTTCAAAGATGTAGTTATTAATTCAAGAGCTAATTTTTCCAAGTGTGGATACCTGGTTTCAGTATCTTCTAGAGTCTGACTTGCGTAATAAATTAGGGAATTGCGTACCTTGTTCTTCCCGAACCAACATATAGCTTACTGCTACTTTGGATACGACGAGATACATGTACAACATTTTATATTCCTTCGGGGAGTGGAGTAAAGGCGGGCTCAAGAGATAATGCTTTAATTCATCTAAAGCATGTTGGCATTCCGGCGTCCACAAAGCTATTTTTAGATTTGATCAAGGAGAAGAAACGATGAGTCTGATCTGACGATCTCGAGATGAACCACCCTAAAGCTATTATCCACCCCGTCAGCCACTGTATGACCTTCATATTGTTCACCACTATAATTACTTCAATGCCTTTGATTTTGTCAGGGTTGATCTCGATCCCCCTATTCGACACCATGAAGCCAAAAAACTTGCCTGATCCTACTTCGAAGGCACATTTCTTAGGGTTGAGCTTCATGCTGTAGCTTCTAAGGATATCGAACGTTTCCTGCAAATGAGTCAAATGGTCCTCTGTGCGCAGGGACTTAACTAGCATATCATCAATGTAAACCTCCATAGATTAGCCTATTTGATGTTCAAACATCTTATTAACTAGGCATTGGTACGTCGCTCCTGCATTTTTTAGCCCGAAGTGCATCACATAATAACAGTATGTAATATACTTCGTGTTGAACAAATATTCTCCCTGTCCTCTAGGTTGATTTGAAATTGATTATCCCAGTCTAGGTGTCAAGAAAAGTGAGGATCTCGTGGCCGGCTACGGCATCTATCAAGCGATGTTGGGCAATGGGAATGAGTCTTTGGGGAATGCTTTATTCAAATCTTTATAATCTACGCACATTCTTAATTTATTTCCTTTTTCGGGAACAACTACTACATTAGCCAACCATTCGGGGTATTTTACCTCCCTAATTGATCCTATTTTGAGGAGTTTTATTACCTCTTCTTTGATGAATGCATGTTTTACCTCAGACTGAGGCCTCCTTTTTTGCTTTATTGGTTTGAGCCTAGGATCGACACTTAGTCGATGGGTGGTTATTTTCGATGGGTTCCCTATCATGTCTAAATGGGACCAAGCAATGCAATCAATGTTGTTAATAAGAAATTGGATGAGTTTTTTCTTGAGTTCAAGGGTTAATCTCGATCCCAGGTATAACTTTCAATCTTAAAGGTGCATGATCAAGATGGCTTGTCCGAGTTCTTTAACCGTTGATTTTGTTGCATCCGACTCTTCTGGGGAAACGAAGGTCTGAGGAGTGAGGAAGACCTCTTTGTCATCTTCATTTGAATGTTCATAGACCACCTGTTCCTCGGGGGTCAGCCCATTTCCAGACTCAACCTGGATAGGGAGTGTCCGTGTTGGTGCCATGTTGCTTAACGCAAATATTTCCTTCACTGCATGTGTTCTTCGTACACCATTTTTATACCATCTTTTGTTGGGAAATTCATCATTTGATCTAGAGTTGATGATATTGCCCTCATGTTGTGTATCCACGGCCTTCCAAGTAAGGCATTGTACCTCATGTCACTTTTGATGACATGCAACTTGGTGTTTTGAACTGTACCGGAGACGTTGACTAGGAGGATGATTTCCCCATTCGTTATCTCACTTGCTATGTTGAATATATTGAGGACTCAAAAGGTGGGTATGATCTGATCAAGCAGTCCGAGCTACTCCACCACCTTCAACCTGATTATATTGGCTGAGCTACCTGGATCCACGAGCACACATTCAATTTGAAAGTTATTCAAGAGAAATGCAATTATGAGCGCATCATTATGTGGTTGGGCCAAGACATTGATGTCTTCTTCTTTAAATGTAAGGACGTCCACGGGTATATGGCTCTGAGTTTTCCTTTTTTGTTGTGATGGACACTTTGGCCCGTTTGAGCATGGGACCCTACAGGACGTCGGTTCCTCCAATGATCATGTGAATGACGTGCTGAGGTTCTTCCGATCCATTATTTCCTTTCGCCTCTCTTTCTTGAAAGTAGTTCTTGGCTCAATTGCTGAGGAATTATCGAAGGTGGCCTTCGTTGATCAGCTGGGCACCTCCTCTTTGAGCTTCCTACAATCCTCGGTCCTATGACCGTGAATGTTGTGGTACTCACATATCAAGTTTGGGTTCCTTCGTGAAGGATATGACTTTGTGGGCTTTGGCCATATGGTATCCTTGATTCTACCATGGAAGATACGATGCCTGAAACATCGATGTTTAAGCTATATTCCAACAATCAGGGTGCCTCCATTGGCCTTGAATGCCTGTCAAACCCAGTCTTGTTCATAAGTCCCCGGGAATTTTGGCCTCAATCTACTCCTCGATCATTTCGAGGTATATTCTGCCTCGAAGTGTCTCTTCAATTTTTGAAGTATGGATGATACCTTTCCTAGTTTGGTCTCGACTCTCTTTCTGTGAACCTTTGTTCCTTCGTTAAGGGCATGCTTGGATATACTGGGCAATAATGGGCTCCCAGTTGGCCATACTCGACCCTAATCTTTGATTGGTATCTGTTGTGTACATCGGCCCAAGTCATGGGGGGATACTCAACCAAGTTTTGATTAGCTACTGAGCTTTGCTCGTTTAAGCCGTGAGTGAAGGCCTGCACTGCCTAGTCAATCGGAGACCAATGGAAATTTCATTTGCTCCATTTGGAAATGAGATACAAATTCCACCAGCATCTCATTCTCCCTTTGTTTGATCTTGAAGACATCGGACTTCCTCGTAGAAACCTTGATGGCACCAACATACGCCGTGACAAAAGAATTTGCCAACATGTCAAACGAGTCTATCGAGTTCGGGGGTAAGTTTTGATCCCAAATCATGGCTTCCTTCAACAATGTTTCTCCAAATTTCTTCAGCAAGACCGATTCAATCTCGTCATTCTTTAAGTCATTCCCATTTACAACACAAGTATATGCAGTAATATGCTCATTGGGGTCCGTGGTGTTGTTATACATAGGACATCGGGCATTCTGAATTTCTTTAGGATGGGCTTTGAGGCCACACTTTATGGGATGATCTATGCACGAACTTCTTTGAATCTACACCCTTCAGAATCGGGGGGGCGCCCGGGATCTGATCGACCCTCGAGTTATAAGTCTCAACTCTTTATCGTTAGCCTCTATCATATTTTCTCCTAAGTTAATTCTTTTAGTCAATTCCTCGAGCATTCTCATGGTTGAGGGGTCAGTCCCCAGGCCACTTTCATCAGGGTCTTTCTAGCACTAGGTCATGGTGCATGTTTGGTTTGGCGATGTTGGGGGTTCTGTTCAGACTTTAAAGTTGAGCGATGGTGACTTGTTGAGCTTGCATCATCTCGAATAGTACCTGGAAGCTGAATCATTCTTCTTACATTCCTCGTGCTTCTTGGCCTCCAGCCTGGGCTTCCTTGCATCCAGTCTTTACGGGTTCTCTTTTCGTGTTTAGAGCGGTGTGGGAGCTGATATCAACTAGCTCCACATTTGGCACTCCCTCAAGGTTTACAGGATGTACATTGAGCCCTATGCCGCTGTTTTCTCCAGGATCCTCACTGTCGTGAAGAGTTGCATTTTGTGTGCTAGACATGATTAAGCCTGAAATCAAAGCATCATTGTCAAGAAAAAGTGTGGAGAATAACGTTTGTTATCAGAAAACTAGCCCCAAATTACTCACTATCATTTTTAGCTCCACGGTGGGTGCCAAACAGTGTCCTTCAAATTGATATTAACAATTATATTTGATTTGTTGTTCTAAAAATACATGATTTATCTTAATACTAGTTGTTAGGTGAATACTGTTAAGTGTAAATGAGCAAGAAATGATAAGCAAACCTATGTGATCACTCAGTGATATAAGACCTCAAGGGCAGCCTTTGATAGATGATAATGAACAATAAATGAACATTAGATAAACAAATAATGTACAAAATGAGGAGCAATAAAGCTGTAGAGTAATTATTGAGCACGTTTAAGCAAGAAAAATAGAGAATGTTTTATATTATTCAATATGCATTCCCCCTTACAAAATGAAAAGGGTCCCCTTTATATAGGAGTGGGGAATCCCAACATAGTACAGGTCAAATAATAATAGTGAGAAAATGTTATACAATTGTATAATGGCTCAGTACGAATTTGTACTACTCCTGCAGACTTAGTCAGCTATATCTACGTATACTTGGGAACTTTTCCGCCTTTCTATTATGAATCATTGATTTATACTGCTCCGAGGTTGACCATAGTGATCCTTCTATGTGCTCCCACGAAGGATGCACCTCGGGATCACACTTCATATTCAACCTTCGAGCTTCTCGAGGTTGGGCATGGAAAGTTATAGTAGCCCCAAAGTCGAACTCTCCAATTTTTAGCATATACAAATAGGTACTTAGATGAAGGATTTATATCACTCTTTTCATTCAAAGTTCAGAACATTTTACAAATGGATGGACATCAAATAGCTATTAATTCATGGCTTAACGTTTCTAATTGTAAGAATGACATTTAAGATGGTAGGAGCGACTAAAATGTCTTGATTGTAGTAATCAAAATATAAAGAATGAGTTGTCTTCAGTTTGTTAAGGTTTGTCGCCTCCTAATTAAAGGTGACTAAGAGTCATCTTCTTAGAAAGTGGCTTGCTGCTGCCATGTGGGGTGGGGAATTTTTGTCTTTATGTGCTTATTAGGTAATTAGGTAATGTTCCGTTATCTGGTAATTAACTAATTATCGTGTAATTAAAAATTATTCTAAATTACTTAAAACTCCACTTTTTTTAATATACTTTATACACCGTACTATTACAGTCATGTGGTATCATGTAAAATAAATCTATATATTATTACTTCAATAAAACATTCATGTAAAAATACATATATTCTCTCAACTTATAATTTTTCTAATCTCGTATAAAGAGTGCAAATTTTTTAATAGTAAAATAATAACCTTCTTCTCTTGCGACAAAATAATCTCTATCTTTATAATAAAGAAAATCTCGCAAATGTTTCTCATATTATGTGTATAATTTAAAATATATTCAAAAGTAGTAATATTAATAACTATATAAAATCGTATTTTTCAGACTAATTTTTTTTTCTTTACAAAAATGTTCCACTCTAAATAATATATCATATGTACATATATACCGGTATCATGGTTGTTAAGCTTACGGTATGTAACATGGAGTACTACACATATAGTCTGGAGCGACACAACTATTTCGAGACTAGATAAACAATAGAATAGATAAAGAAGGGGACTTTAGGGTTGCGGACATTGTGCAACTATACCTCAAGTCTCCAAGTGTAGCTGAATTCGAGCAGAACACCACTAAATGACGCTAGGATCAACAGCAGTATCTGCACAAGAAGTGCAAATGTGTAGTATGAGTACAACTAACCCCATATACTCCATAAGTAACGAGCCTAACCTCAACGAGGTAGTGACAAGGCTATAACAAAACACCTACTTGAAACCTGTACGAATATATACATAGAGCAACTAAATAACGGGTAGAGCAATTAAAACATTAATTAGGAGGGGACATGCGAAAGGGGGACTATCATAAGAAGGGCAAGTACGAAATCATCAAATAACATCTTCCGAAAATAAGCAACAATATAACTAAGTAAATTCACCAATCCGAAAATCCAATGAGGCAATAAAATGAAAATGGCACGACTAACCCTTCGTATTTTTACTTTCGTACTCACCATGTAATATCATAAATAAAATGTCACGGCATCACGCTTCATGTGCTTACTCTAACCCTCCTATTATATGATAATTATGATAAGTAATCAAATGCATGGAATCACCATTTGTGCTTTAATCCTCACAATCTCTCAATAGATGGTAATGTATGAAGTAAGTCATGGAAGCCTTTTTCGTGCGTTTTCACTCTTCCTCACCAGACAAAAATACAACTCCGAGATAACAATGCAAGGCGATCAGAAATTTTACTTCAATTATAGTGCCATGATACCAAACTCAACTTTCAAAATTTCTAAAACCTTTAAAATAAACAATAAATATGAGGCAAATACTTAAAGGAGTAATAATTTATTTTAAGCATGGAAAACATAGAAATGAAACAACCTAGTACAAAGAAACAATTTTAACCTGCATGCGTTAAACCCAATAATAGTGTATATATACTCGTTACCTCACATATATGCCGTTCCCATACATAATACACATAAAAGATAGATCAAAAAGTCCTGATCCTTTAAGTAAAGGTTAACTACAATACTTACCTCACTCTGTAATCAAATCAATACTCGATTGCGGCTTTTTCTTTGGAATTAGCCTCCAAACAAATCAAATCTAGCCAAATATAGTTTAAATAATTCAAAATATGCTTTAGAAACTACATATGAGTGAAAAATATTCAATCTATAATAATTTTGAAAAAAAGTCAACCTCGGGTCCGCTTGGTCAAAACTCGATATTTGGACCAAAACTCAATTACCCATTCACCCCCGAGCCCGATTATGATTTACTTTCGAAATCTGACCTCAATTTGATGTTTAAATCTCAATTTCTCAAAATCCCAATTTCTACCTAAATCCTTATTTTCTACCATGAAAAATCTTAAATTAAAGGTTAAAATCGATGGATGTTTATGAAAATGTAATAAAAAAAAGTTAAAATATATTAACAAATGAAGTTAGGATAAACAAAACCTCTTCAAATCGCCTCTAGGCCGAGCTCTAACTTGAAAATGGTGAAAGTAATGATTTTGGAATGCTTTAATACCTGAACGGCAGGTGCTCTTTGTGCAGCACCTGATGTGATCACGAAACACAGCAGCCAAAAAGGCCTTCGCGTTCACGAGCTACCCTTCATGTTTGTGAAGGCTTACTCCCCCTACATTCGTGTTCACGAGCCAAAGAATGCATTCACAAAGTGTAATGGATAGACCACCCCCTAGATTCCCACAAGTTTCATGTCCGTGAAGGGTAAACCCCCCTCCCCTTCGTGTTCACAACTAGCTCCTCGTGTTCGTGAAGAAGAAATTCCGCTTGTCACTACCCCTATTTCCTTCGAAGGATGTTTTGAAGGCACATATTCTTTACGACTAGGTAAGCCTAATAGTTAATAATAACCTGACAGAAATAATTTAATAACTACTAAAAGAAAGCCGAATAACTGATGTAAATTTTCGAAAATAGAATCAACAACAATACATTCCCCAAGACCAGTGGAACTTAGTTGTAAGTTCTATAGAGTAAAACAAGCATATCTACTACATCATTGTCCAAAAAAAAACACAACAGGAAATAAGAATAAAGGAAGGTGACTTTGAGGCCTATGGACGTCGAGCAGGCATACCTTGAAGTCTCCCTAAAGCAACTAACAGATGATCACTAACGACCGATACAAGCAGGCACACCTTGATCTGCAAAAAAAGTGTCGAAGTGTAGTATAAATACACCACGATGGTACCCAGTAAGTATTAAGCCTATCCTCGGTAGAATATTAATGAGATCAGGTCTAGACACCTCCTAGGATATAAATATAACATTATGAAAACGTAATAAAGATAAATAATGGGAAGCGGAGAAATAACTGATATGAAATAGTTAACAACATGATCTAATACCAGAATCATAAGCACAGAAATAACATAAAGAGATAAGTTTAAGGGAACCATGATGATCATATACGGACAATAACTGGCAAAAACAAGGAAGAATAAAATAACAAGAATCACAACGAGCTAGCGCCTCGTGTACAATAGGAATCACCACCGAGGTACCGCCCGTGTATATAAATAAAGAATCATAACTGAGTACCACCTCGCATTCGTAATTCACAATCTCAATCACAATATTTCCTTATGTCGCCGTGTGAGCCTTAAATTTGAAATAAGTTTTGAAAACAGTTTTTTGAAAGTACCTACACGCACTTTAGCACACTTTATGACACAGCATGGCTTCACGTAGTTTCCTTACAAGCAATACAAACATAATTCCCACCTTATACCGCGGCATGCACAGTAATCTCAAGCCTTATACCACCGTATGCGCTTTAATATCACATCACAATAATAACTTGGAGCACAAGTGACCATATATCATAACTTGCCCACAATGAACAATATCAATGTTTCCACAACAATAGCCCACGGCTCCACCACAACATGTACAAGAATATCAACAACAACAATGAACGTAAAATTCTCAATACGAAAGATATCTCATCAACTTTACTTCAAAATGATGCGGCTTCCACAACTTCAACAGCACTAACTCAACAATGAGAAAGATAATATGTAATTACGAGCCAAATATAATTAACTCACAACGGAAGGAATAACATGACTTCAATGAGAATAATAGCAATGAAAGAGTGGCAAGTCCCCAACCGGCCTGGTCGTGATGACGCCTCTCATGAAGACAAGGCCAGCCGACACAACACTCACACTAACCCTTTAACCTTTAAGAGTCATTTTTAAGCCTTTAACTAAATAATGTTCCATTACAAAATTCTGAAATGATTGTGCAGAATAGAAATACAAGTCCAATATCGGGGTGTCACTAGTCATGAGCATCTACCCAGGGTCTGATTACAACAAAATAGTCAAATGTACTAAGTAATCCGCAGCGATATATGGATCAGGCTGCACTCAGCAGCCCGATCCATATATCATTGACGGTGCTCACTAGAGGTGTGCAGACTCCGAGAGGGGCTCCTACAGCCCAAGCGCTATATCGTTGTAGCGTGCAGCCCGATCCAACATATTGTTGCGGCGCGCAGCCTGATCCATATAAGTATCGTTGCGGCATGCAGCCCAATCCGTTTACCTATATATATATACATATATATATACATCTATATATATATATATATTGTTACAGCGTGCAACCCGATCTATAGATATAAAATCATCACAACTACGCCATCGGCCTCTCTCAGCCATTAACCTCATCATCTAACTCTCAGTCTATCTCAGTCATCAATCTCACCATCAGATCCTCGGTCTATCTCAGTACAACAGGGAAGTAAGCCCAAATCAGTTTCCACACTTCTATGGATATTGTGATAAATCCAAATTTAAGAAATAAATAGGTAAAACGTGACTGAGGAGATGCTTTCAAACAAATTGAGTAGGAAAAGATAGTAAAAATGCCCCTAAGGGTCTCAACAAGTCAGAACAAGGCCCCAAACATGGCATACAACCAAAAATATAGTAACATCAAACAATTAACCATCAAATAGACATGAAATCGTTCGGGATGGACTAGGTCACAATCCCCAGGGGTTCTCTACCCCACGCTCGTCATCTAGTGTGTAAGTCATCTCATAGTAACACAACGATGTGTATCCGAGGTTTCCATCCCTCAGGATAGTATTTACAATCATTACTTACCTTGAACCGGCGAAATCTCTAGCTCGTGACGCCTTTGCCCCTCATATCGGCCTCCACGCACGTCGAATCTATCCAAAATCAGAGCGAACATATCACAATATGCTAAGGGAACAAAGCCCAAGCGAAAACAATCAATAATGGGCACAAATCCCGAAATTACCAAAACTCGAGCCCCAGGCCAACTTCTCAAAACTCAGAAACTTTTATATCATTAGATTCCTTATCCTCCCATGAGTTCATACATATCAAAAGTTCTCAAATCCAACCTCAATTAGTCCTTCAAATACCAATTCAAAAGTCTAATTTTTCAAACCCTGGTTCTTCAATTTTTCTAGGTGGATTTCACAATAAAATAGTTTTAAGTTCAAAAATCTTACCTCAAGTGTTATCTCTTGAATCCCTCTTCAATTACCCTCAAGAAGCTCCAAAATCGCCCCAAAAAGGTGAAAGTTAGCTCTAAAATCGTGGACAACAGCTATTAAAACATTTTGCCCAGGCTTTAAAATCCTTCTTCGCGAACGCGATCCATCTCGTGCGAACGCGTAGCACAAAATTATGTTGACCATATTTTTTCTTACACGAACGTGACATGCCAGTCGCGAACGCACTATTTCTACAGTTTTGAAATTCGCGAACGCGTTCGCTTCCACACGAAAGTGATGAATATCTGACCTTCAGACCTAAAACCTCTTTCGTGATCACGTATCCACCCTCGCGAACGCGATCCAGCCTCTCACAAACTTTCACGAACACATCATGGAACCTCGCGAATGTGATGCTCATGAACCCCGGCCCTTCGCGAACACGATATACCCTTCACGAATGCCAAGGACAAAAATGCATGCAACTGACCTGCAATTTTTCTGAAGTTCTCAACCATGCAACTGATCCGCTTAGCCTCCCGAAATGCACCCGAGTCCCTCGGGACCTCAACCAAACCTACCAATATAACCCACAACATCATTCAAACTTTTTCCGATCATCAAAACACCTCAAACAACATCAAATGACTCAAAACTCATCGAATTCAAACCTAAGTTTTCAAAAACTTCTGAAATACACTTTTGATCAAAAACCCGACCAAACGACTTTCGAATGACTTGAAATTTGTACATACATCCCAAATGACATAAAAAAATACAGTAGCTCTGGAATTCCATTCCGACCCTCGAATCAAAATCTCACCTATCAACCGGAATTCGCCAAAATACTAACTTTGCCAATTCAAGCCTAATTCTACATCAGACCTCCAAAACTAACTATGATCATGCTCCTAAGTCATAAATAACCAACAAAGCTAACCAAATTGTAAAAACTCCGATCTGAGCTCATATACAAACAAGTCAACTCTTGGTCATACCTTTAAAATTCAAAGCTTTCAGCTGAGACTCTTCTTTCAAATTCATTCCGATTTTCCTAAAAACCAAAACCAACGATATACATCAGCCATAATATATTACAAGGGGCAAGTCATGCCCGAGAACTAGCAATCAAAATGCAAAAGCTCAAAGCCATTGGTCGGGTCATTACAAAGAGATAAGTAGTATCCATGACTTAAAATAATGATATTAACAATAAAAGAGATAACACATATAAGAACTTCAAGTAATGATAATCAACAACGAAAGAGATGACATGTATCAAATAAAGTCAACAAGTTCAACTAAAACATGAGAGCAATTTATCAAGTAGGATGTAGAATAAGTATTAAATAAATCAATTAAGGCATATGAGGATAGACTAAAACAAATAAAAATAGATTGGCTATGTCAATTTAGAGCATGATATGGCATTTAAATTAAAGCATGGAAATAGTTTAAACCTTTCAAATGTCATGTATAACCCGTGTACCCACTCATGACCTTGCATACATGGTTTTTACATATTATAAAAGATATAATCAATCATAAATCCTAAAGGGTAGTGCCCCCACATAAAGTTAGGCAAGATACTTACCTCAATTAAGCCAATTCAACACTCGGAAATAGCTTTTCCCCTAAAATTCGCCTCTGCATGACTCAAATACAACCAAAATTGACATAATATCATCAAACAATGCTAGGAAATTCAAATGTAATAAATAAAACTAAGATCTTAACACTTTTTCCAAAAAGTTAACACAAGTCAATCCATAGACCGACGTCAAAAATTGGGTCCAATTGTACATTTCGACTACGCATGACCCCACGAGTTCATATGTGTAATTAGTTTCAAAATCCAATTCAAAATTGACTCTCAAAACTCAAATTCTTATTTTTCAAAAACTTAACAAAGTTTTAAGAAAATTTCATTTTGATTTACATGATTTTGATGTTAAAATATAAGATATATTGATGGAATCTCTACAACAAAAAGGGGCTTTAGCGGTAATAAAAAGGGCATTGGTGGTAATAACAATAGCGACTATATCATTTACCAGCCATTGATGTTTTGCCGTTGAACCTAGGGTCGGCAAAGCCTTTTGCAGCATTTCTCACAAAAGGTGGTAAAAGGCCTGACTTATTGCCGCTAAATATCATTTGTTAACGGTACTTGTTTGCGCAATTATGGTGACTGCTAAATCCAATCTAAAACGGCTATTGATGCTCTTTAGCATCTATTTTTATAAACACTAAATTCAAAAGAACTGCCGCTAAACTCCATACTTCTAGCGAAAATTGATTTGTGGCAATTAGAATGGCTATAATATTCGTTTTGAAAACGTATTAGTATGACCCTTTAGCATCCATTTTAATGGTTGGTAAATTTAATAAAATTACCACTAAAGCTCATCTTAATTATAATGACTACAATATACCTTATGGAAATATCATAATTTGCCATTTTATCGTCTATTTTTATAACTGATATATCCTGTTAAATTGACAAAAATCACAAGCTATAACGACAATATTTTAGCCACCATTAATAATAGCTACACACTATCTCAAAAAAAGATCCAAATAATAAAACATATTAATATTGATTCATAAAAACATAATGTATCTCATTAAATCTTAACAAACAAAAGGAAGTAGTAATCCAAAATATTAATATCATAACAACGTAAAAATAAACTTATATTGTATGAAACAAATAGCTAATGTCATTATATAACTAGTCCTAACGAATAATAGTCTTCAAATAATTTCTTCAACACTTCATCATATTAAAAAAATTTCGCCCGCTAAATTATTGATCATCACACTGTATGACCTAAAATTACGAAATAACTGTGTCAATAGAGGAAATATAGTAGTCTTCAACTGGGATATTTATTGAGTAAAAGTATTAAATTCATATATCATGGCATACATGTTTGATTTAGAATAGCAATGCTCGATATAATATGTAAACATCAACGGATATATTCATTTATCTCATTCTTCACATATATCTCTTCTCAGTTATTCGATACCAATTTTTTTCAAGATTTTATTTTGAACAGATACTTTTAGTATTTAAATATTACTAAGAGAGTATTCTAATCCTTTTAGACCTTCAGGCGGACAAACTAACCAATTGCAAAATATTTTGCAAACTTTTTAGCGGCTAAATAATAGTAGTCTTGGAAAACATACCGAGGAACCAATTCAAAAACAACAGACGAACGAAGAGGGAATTAATTCATTCAATTGATAGTAATCTAACAGCAGCCAAATATCACAAACCACTTAGCAAACACCAAAAAAGCTATACTTTTACAAAATCCAAAATATCATAGTTGGATATAAAAAAAATCATAAATTAGTACCTGGTAAGCATATTGTTTTCCTGAAAAAGAAACGAAAGTGAAGGAGAAGAATGATTTTTGCAACAATCCTAAAACCTACACGAAAAGAGAAGTTGGAGATGGATGAGAGGGAAAAGATTGACAGCGGTGATTGAGCATTATCGAGTAGCATCAATCCAAAATCAATCGCAAATCGATTGCACGAAACCTAATGAGTAAGAAGATAAATTACCTAGGGATAGCCGAACACCTTGCCAGAGACAATAATATTTTAAGGTTTTGTTTTAGTTTCCCTTTCAGTCAAAGGGAACATGTTTTTCAAGAGAGAGTCGTTCAGTTTCCCTTTGATTAGAGGAAATATATTTTCCTATTGTTTTCTAATAGGATGGAATGTAAATTCTTATCCAAAAAACTTGAAAGTAAATTTTTTTTTTTGTAGGGAGGGAAAGTTAAAATAATAAAAAATTATTTTCAATTAGTAATTTTTAGCGGTAATTTTTTTTATTATTAGTAAAAGGAAATCTTTTCCTGACAAATGGTCATGTACCGCTAATATTTTATCTTAAATAATTTATTAGTGGCAATTGCTTTATTGCCGCTAAAAAATTGCAATCAAAGGTCTTTTTTTGTAGTAGTGAATATGATTAGAAATGGAATAGAATACCTTACCCTAATTTTGTAGATAAAAATTCCCTCTCTAAATCCCTTCCTACAGAGTCTAGGATTCAAAAATGAGAGAATGTTTTCAAAAATCCAATCTCCTAGCCCTTTCTACCAGCTACAGATGTCACATTTGTGATACATGGTTTGCATTTGCGAACCTCGCAATTGCAGACTATGGCTTGCATTTTCGAACCCCGACAGCCTCAGAGATTATCACAATTGTGGTAGAGGCTTCGCAATTTCGAGCTACACAGCATCACAAAATGCAAACAAATGTTCGCAAATGCGAACTAAGTTATAAGCCAGCAAACTTTGTAAATGCGAATGGGCAGTCATAATTTGGACATCAAACCCCCCCCCCCCCACTGTGACATTCGCAATGGTGATGCTGGAGCTCAAAATTGTGATACCTGAGCACCAGCAGCGTTAGTAATTTATTTTCAATACAATCCATTCTGAAACACGTCTGAAACTTATTCGAGCCTTTGAGGCTCTACACCAAATATTCAGAAAAGACATAAAACATCATAGGAGCTCACTCGCTCGATCAAAATACAAAAATAACATCTAAAACTATGAATTGAACACTGAAATGCTTGAATTTAAAATTAAAGTTCAAGAACTACTAAAATTACAACTAAACGTCCGAACCCTATCAAATTAACTCCAAATGACACAAAATTTTGCAAGAAAATTCTAAATACCATAACGGACACATTCCAAGTCCCAAAATCAACTTCCAAGCTTGATAAATAAAAATTAACCTACATTCAAACTTTTTCAACTTCAAATCGCCAAATTTCGGCAACAACAACAACGACACACTAAAATCTCACTATTAGGGTTTGGGGAGTGTAGTGTGTATACATACTTGCAAATCAAAACAAATCAATCTGGAGACTTTCAAAATCAATTTTGGGCATACCCCAAAGTCTGAAATCATAATACAATGCTATTAGAGCCATCAAAACACAGTTCTAGGGTGTTTTCACAAAAGTTGGTCAACATTTTTAATTCAAACTTCTAAGTCAAGAATAAAGGGTCCAAATCAACCTGAAAGGTTTTCCAAAACAGAACTAACCAACCCCTCAGGTCATCAAATCATAAACACACATGTGTGAAGCATAAAAGGAGGATAATGGGGCGCAACTGCATAAAATAAGCGATAATGTCATTATATTCTCCCCCTCTTAAAATAAAAATCTGCCCACTTACGTGTATTAGGACATACTTAAAGTAGTAAATAGATGAGGGTAACGACTCCGCATGTTGTGGTAGTTCTACCTGGTCATCTCAAAGACCGGACAACCTCTCCATTGAACTTTTACTAAAACAATGTTCTTTGATCTTAACTTTCAGATCTGTCTGTCCGAGATAGCCACATTCTCCTCAATATAAGTCAAATACTCATCCAACTGGACTGTGCTAAAATTTAAAACATGAAAGGGGTCATCATAATACTTTCAGAGCATAGAAATATGGAACACAAGATGAACTACAGATAAACAAGGCGGCAATGCAAGCTTGTAGACCACCTCACCAATCCTTTCAAGGATCTCAAAAGATCCGATATACTTAGGGCTCAACTTGTCTTCTTCCGAACCTCATCACACCCTTCATGGGTGAAACCTGGAGTAGGACTCGCTCTCTAACCATGAATGCAACATCACGAATCTTCTAATCCACATAACTTTTCTGCTAGATTGGGTTGTACGAAGCCATCCTAGATCATCTTGACCTTTTCCAAGGCATCTCGAACCAAATCTATGCCTAATAACTTTAGCCTCTCCCGACTCAAACCACCCAACTGGATAACAATACCGTCTCCCAAATAGGGCCTCATAAAGAGCCATCTGAATACTCGATTATTAGCTGTTGTTGTAGGCAAATTCTGCAAGCGGCAAGAACTGATCCCAAGAACCCCAAAAATCCATAACACAAGCACGAAAAATATCCTCCAATATCTAAATAGTGTGCTTTGACTGTCTATCCATCTAGGGGTGAAATGTTGTACTCAACTCAACACATGTTCCTAGATCATGCTGTATAACTCTCCAGAAACATGATGTGAACTGCGTACCCTGGTTAGAGATGATAGATACCGGTATGCATGAAGTTAGACAATCTCGTAGATATAAACCTGACCTTGCTGCTCTGAAGAGTGGGTAGTCAGTACCAGAATAAAATAAGCCGACTTGGTCAACATGTCCACAATCACTCATACCGCGTCAAATTCTTCTAAGTCCGTGGGAGTCCAACAACGAAGTCTAGGGTAACACGCTTTGATCTTTGCTCGGGAATCTCAAGTCACACAAGTAAACCGCCCGGCCTCTGATTCTCAAACTTCACTTGCTTACAATTTAGGCACCAAACTACCTGCTCCACTATGACTTTCTTCATCCTCCTCCGCCAATAGTGCTGCCTCAATTCCTGATACATCTTAGGAGCACCCAGATGAACGGGGTATCGCAAACTGTGGGTCTTCTGAAGAATCAACTCATGCAACCCATCCACATTCGGCACACATAATCGGCCCTGCATCCACAACACAACGTCATCTCCAATAGTAACCTCCTTGACATCGTCGTGCTGAACCGTGTCCTCGAGGACAAGCAAATGGGGGTCTTCATACTAACACTCTCTGATACGATCATACATAGAAGGCCGAGAAACCATGCAAGCAAAAACTTAATTAGGCTCCGATACATCCAATCTAGCAAATTAGTTGGCTAAGTCCTGAACATCCAATGTTAATGGACCATCTATTACCGATAGATATGCTAAACTACCCAAACTCTCTGCATGTCAACTCAAGGCATCAACCATCATATTGGCCTTCCAGTGTAGATATAGAATGGTAATATCATAATCCTTAAGTAACTCTAACCATCTTCACTATCACAAGTTAAGGTGTTTATGTTTGAACATATATTGTAGACTCCGGTGGTCGGTAAAGACCTCACAAGGGACATCGTACAAATAATGCAGCCAGATCCTCAATGCGTGAATAATAGCTGTCAGTTCTAAGTCATGAACTGGATAATCCTTCTCATGGGTCTTCAGCTGCTTAGACACATAGGCAATCACCGTACAATCGTGCATCAACATAATGCCAAGGACAACACGTGATGCATCACAATACATAGTGTAAGACCCCAAACTCGTAGGCAACACAAACACTAGAGAAGTGGTCAAAGTAGTCTTGATCTTTTGAAATCTCACCTCACACTCCTCGGGCCGTCTAAAAGGAGGACCGTTCAGGGTCAATATGGTCATTTGTGCAAGAATCAATGAGAAACCATATACAAAACGACGATAATACCCAAGCAAAACCAAGGAAACTCTAAATCTCAATAGCTAAAGATGGTCTGGGCCAACTCTGCACTACTTTAATCTTCTTCGGATCTACCTTGATCCCCTCACTCGACACCACATGACCCAAAAATGCCACCGAATCAAGTCAGAATTCACACTTTGAGAACTTTGCATACAACATCTTCCCCTTCAAGGTCTGAAGCACGATCCTCAAGTGTTGCTCCTGAAGAGAGTATAACATGATGTTATCAATAAACACAATGGCAAATGAATCAAGATATGTCTGGAATACACCGTTCACCAGGTGCGTAAATGGTGATAGGGTGTTGGTCAGCCCAGATGAAATCACAACAAACTCGTACTGACTATACCAAATCCTAAATGTAGTCTTCAGAATATCCAAATCTCGAATCTTCATTTGATGATAGCCTGATCACAAATCAATCTTTGAGAACACTCTGGCACCCTATAGCTGATCAAATAAGCCATCATTATATGGTAATGTATACTTGTTCTTCACTGTAACCTTGTTCAACTTTCGATAATCAATACACATGCACATAGAACTATCATTCTTCTTCACAAACAAGACCGGAGCACCCCAAGGCGACACACTAGGCCGAATGAAGACTTTATCAAGCAACTCCTGCATATGCTCCTTTAACTCTTTCAGCTTCGCTGGGGCCATATGTTATGGTTGAATATAAATGGCCTGAGTACCCAGCAACAAGTCGCCACCAAAATCAATATCCCTATCGGGTGGCATGCTCAAAAAATATACTAGAAATATATCTTGAAAGTCTCTCACTATCGACATTGACTCAATAGTAGGAGTATCCACACTGAAATCTCTCACAAAGACTAGATAAGAATCACACTATTTCTCAACGATCCCCTGGGCCTTTAGAAATTGTATAACCCTACTAGGAACATAATCCAATGCACCTTTCAACTCTAACCGTGGGAAACCCAGCTAGCCAATGTCACCGTCTTGGCATGACAATACAGAATACCATGATAGGGTGACAACCATTCCATACCCAAGACAACATCAATGTCTACCATACTAAGTAACAATAGATCAACACTAATCTCAAACCCACCAATAATAACTAAACACGACCGATACACATGATCCACAATAATAGAATCTCCCACAGGCATGGACACAAAAATAGGAGAACTTAAACAATCACGACATATATCCAAATACAAAGCAAAGTAAGATAAAACATATGAATAAATGGATCTCGGATCAAATAAGACAGATGCATCTTTGTGGCAAATTGGAACCATACTTGTAATGACTAAGTCTATAGTAACTGTCTTTGTCCTACCTGGAAAAACATAGAATCTAGCTTGGCCTCCCCCTCTAGGGGAACCTCTACCCCCCCGTCCCCATCCCTAGCTGGTTGTGCGGGTGGAGCGGCAACTAGGGCAGCAATTTTGTCCTGAGAAGTCAGTGGACAAAGACTGAATTTGTGGAGCCTGAGTGGCCTGTAAAGATGCACCCCTCTTAAGTCTGGGACGGTATCTAAACATGTGATGAGTATCACCACACTCAAAGAAAGCACTCGGTGGGCGTGTTTTCTAGGACTAACTCGGGCGTGGTCGTCTGGACTGAAATCTTAAGGAACCCCGTGCAAGAGGTGCACTAGAAAGTTGCTAAGCAAAGTATACAACCTGAGATCTCGGAATAACCAAAGAACCATTAGAAGCTGGAAGTGCTGAATGAACTGTACGACCTACATAGCCTGTACCATAATGGGTTATAGTTGTAACATGACCACCACTAAATCCTCACATACCACGAGGCCTTTTGGTCTCCATGTCCTCTCTCTCACGACCCCGCATATCTCTCAACCTCCATGAAATCTCTACCATATGCTGATATGGGGTATCTATCTCCAACTCTCGAGTCATGCTTAACCTAATACCATAGTTGAGCCCCTCGATAAATCAATGGACTCGCTCTCTAACTGTAGAAACAAAGGCATGTGCATGTCTAGACAAATCATTAAATTGGACAACGTACTCTGATACTATCATAGTACCCTGGTGCAACTGCTCAAACTATGTGCGCCATGCATCTCGAAGGCTTTGAGGAACAAACTCTCTTAAGAACAACTCTGAAAACTGGGTCCATGTAAGTGAAGCTGCGTTAGCTGGGCTACTCTTCTCGTACACCTGCCACCACAGATATACTGCTCCTAACCTCTTGAATGTAGTAAAGAAACCCCACTCGTCTCCATAATACCCATGGTGTGGAGAATATGGTGGCACTCCTTTAGAAAACCATGTGCATCCTCTGAAGCCAAACCATTAAAAGTAGGAAGGTGATATTTTATGAACCTTTCAACTGCTCCTCCTTATATGTTCCTTCCCTAACCACGGGCTAAACCAGAACAACAGGTTGTACTGGTATAACCTCTAGGACCTAATTAACCTGGACCCACTGCTCTAGGGTACGGGCCGCGGGAGTCTTGAGCTCCTCCCAAGCCTGACATATGGTTGGTGCAAGTGGAATCTACCCCACCCGAGCTAAGGTACGGATCATTCTTAAGAGCTGTTCAAGGGTCTCCTAAAGTAGTGGAGTGGCAATAGGCGCCTCAGGTGCCTGTTCCCCAACTAGAGCTATTAGTGGCTCCTCTACTGTAGCTCGGAAAGGTGCTATGGTTGCATCACGCCCTCCTCGACCTATGGCCCAGCCTCTCACGGCTCTAGCAGGGGGCGCGGGTGTCTGATTATCGGATCCAACAGTGCGTGTCCTCACCATCTGTGAGGGAATAAAAAGCCAAAGATTCAGTTTTCAAAGTCAATCAGTTCTCACGATAAGGAATCAAAGAAGTGAAGTTTTTCTAATTGTTCCGTAGCCTCTCGAAGACAAGTACAGAAAGCTTCATACCGATATGGCTTCAAAATAATGCAACTTCCACAACTTCAACACCAATAACTCAACAATGAGGAAGATAAACTACGAACCGAATACAATTTACTCACAAGAGAAGGAAAACCAAGAATGAAAATAATAGCAACGAAAGAGATAACTAGTAACTATGACTTAAAATAATGATAATTAACAATGATAGATATCACACATATAATAACTTCAAGTATTGATAATCAACAATGAAAGAGATGATATTAATCAAATAAAGGAGAAAAAAGTTACAGTAAAGCATGATATCAGTTTATCAAGTAGGATGTAGAACAAGTGTTAAACAAATCAATTAAGGCATATGAGGATAGACTAACACAAATAAGAATAGATTGACTATGTCAATTTAGAGCATGATATGGCATTTAAATTACAGCATGAAAATAGTCTAACTAGCCTAAACTGGTCAAATACCACGTACAGCCCATGTACCCACTCGTCACCTTGCGTACACGGGTATCACATAGCACAAGAGACACAATCAACCCTAGATCCCAAGGGAAAGTTCCCCATACAAAGTTAGGCAAGATACTTACCTTACTTAGACCAATTCAACACTCGAAAATAGTTTTCCCCCTAAAATTCTCTTCCACATGGCTCAAACAATGCTAGGGAAATCAATTGTAATAGATAAATCTAAGATCTTTATACTTTTCCCAAGAATTCAACAAAAGTCAACCCAGGCTCACCCGATCAAAACTCGGATCCAATCGCAGATTCTGACTACCCATGATCCCACGAGTTCATATATGTGATTAGTTTCAAAATCCGAGTCCAAATCAACTCTCAAAACTCAAATTTTTATTTTTTAAAACTTAACAAAGTTTCACAAATTTTCAATTTGATTCACATGATTTTGATATTAAAATCTAAGATATATTGATGCAATAAGATTAGAAATGGATTAGAATTACTTACCCAAAGTTTGTAGATGCAAACTCCCTCTCCAAACCGCCTCCTACAGAGTTTAGGTTTCAAAAGTGAGAGAATATTTTCAAAAATCACATCTCCCAACCATTTGTACCAGCTGCAGATGTTGCATTTCCGACACACAATTTGCATTTGCGAATCCTCACAGTTGCGGACCAATGCTTGCATTAGTGAACCCTGACAACATAAGAAATTATCACAATTACGAACTGGACAACATTGCAAAAGCAAACAAATGTTCACAAATGCGAACTAAGTCATATACCAGCAAACTTTGCAAATGCGAAGGGATAATCACAATTGCGACATTAGAGCCCCTACTGTCACCTTCACAATTGCGATGCTGGTGCTCGCAAATTGTGATAATTGAGCACCAGCCACACTAGTATTTCATTTTCAATGCAATCTATCTGGAACACATCCGAAACTTATCTGAGCCCTTGGGGCTCCAAATCAAACATCCACACAAGTCTTAAAACATCATACGAACTCGCTTGTGCAGAAAAGTTCTAAATACCATAATGGACCTATTCCAAGTCCCATATCAAATTCAGAGCTCGATAGTTAAAAGTCAGCCTATGGTAAAAAAATTGCTGAATTTCGACAACTCAACACAAATTAATATACAGACTTACAAAAGCAATTCCGAACATACACCTAAGTCCAAAATCACTATACGAAGTTATTGGAGCCATCGAAACACAGTTCCGAGGTCATTTTCATAAAAGTTGGTCAACATTTTTAATTCAAACTTCTAATTCAAGAATCAAAGGGTCCAAATCAAACCGAAAGCTTTCTGGAACGGAACTAACCAACCCCGCAAGTCATGAAATCAGAAACACACATGTGTGAAGCATTAAAAGAGGGGTAACTAGGTGCAATTATACCAAACAACCAATCGGTTCATTAAACCGCCCAAGCGCAAATCTCCCTTTGCAATCACGAGAGTAGCTTTATGATCATGAAGTAGAAAGTACTGGACACCAGCAACAGCTAAATACCAGCAAATTTCTAAGCATAAAATGGTTCGTAGCCTATTCCAAACTCACCCGAGCCCCTTGCTCTCCAAATAAAACATGCACATAGGTGTAATAACATCATACGAACTTGCTCGCGCGATCAAAATACCAAAATAACACCTAGTACTACGGATCGGACATCAAAATGCTTGAAATTAAAAAAAACTCAAGAACTTCTAAAATCACAACCAAGCATCCGTATCCTATTTATCGAACTCCGATTTGCATAAAAATTTTCAAACAAGTTTCAGATAACAAAACAAGCAAGTACCAAGTCGCGAAAACCAAAATCCATACCTGATAGCCATAAAGTCAACCTACAGTCAAACCTCGGGTGTTTTCAAACCTTCAAATTACTACCTTTTGGTAGAATAAGTCAAATCAACTTAGGGACTTCCAAATTCAATTCAGAGCATAAGCCCAAGTCTAAAATCATGGTACATACCCACTGGGTCGTCAAAATATCGATCCGGAGTCATTTACACAAAATATTAAGTGTAGTCAACTGAAATTATTTTTAAAGCCAAAAATCATATTTTCTTCAAATTTTCATACAAAATATTTCCCGAAAAAGACACGGACTACGTACGTAATTGAGAAATATTAAACGGAGCTAATAGCGGTAGAAATACGGAAATAAAGTCTAGCACTAAAAATGACCTATGGGGTCGTCACACATTTAGACACCTAAACTTAGGGATGTTCCAAATGAGCATGTACACTACACAAACTTTATTCCAATTAGACACTCTTTTGATAAGTAGAGAAAATTATAAATTTGGGCTTCCACCAAGAGAAATATAATAACCAGTGACAGAATTGCGAGAAATGCACATGCAGCCCAATCAAAGTTAGAATATGCTGCGAGAGACAAATCAGATGAGCTGGAGAGAAACATCCATTGAGTTGGATCATTAAGCAAATATATGAGAACAAGCAAGGCTGCCACCATGTGGGGAACTTGAGGTTTTTGAAGAAATTGGCTCAAATGTTGAACGGAGAAAGAGATATCAGTCCTAGTATGTTGCAAGAAATTAAGCTTCCCAATAAATCTCATATACAAGCTAGGATAAAAAACAGGCTCCCCCATGTCTAACACCAGCTTCACAGAAGGATCTAAATGGTTATAACAGGAGAGAACCCATGAAGTCTGTAGCACTTGTCTATAGTGTGGCCAGGCTTCTTGCAGTACTTGCAAGAGACATTTGGAGCAGCTTTCCTGGCCTCAAAATTCACCTTTTAACTGAAAGTACTATTTGTGGTAGAAGCACCAGGAGACACCAAGAAAGATGTGGCATCACCAGTGAAGTTAGGATTAGTAGACTATAGGCTTTGCTGATTGGCGGAAGAGGATTCATTAACATAATGACATTTTAAACAATTGTGTAAGACTCATTTAGAACATTGAGATATTGAAGCAATTATTGATTCTCTATGAATTTAGGCAATGCGCCACATGAACAGGTAGGACCTACGTATGAAGCTCATCCCACAAACTCCTTATTTTGGTGAAGTAAGAAGCTATATCAGAAGAACCTTGAGTAGTAAAGCTGATTTCCCTTTGTATTTGGATGTATTTAGACCCGTTTGATTAACCAAACCTTTAATTATATCTTTTCAGACTTCCTTAGCAGTGTTAACCCACATTATACTAACATCTATTTCTGTAGATACTGAGTTAGTTATCCAGGCTTTGACCATATCATTGCAACTTTGCCAATATGGGTAATAAGGAGATTCAGGAGTGGGTTTATTAACTATGCCATCTAATAGGCTGGGTTTGTTCTTTGCAGAAAGGGAAGTGAGCATACTATTACGCCACAACACAAACCACCCATAACTATTGAATGGAACATATACTAGTTGACTTCCAGGATTGTTGGCCCAAGTTCAGTTGAAGTTTTGAAGAATGACAAATGAACTCAATGATGGACCAGTCCATCTTAGGAGACACAGTTGTTATGGCTTATGCACATGAGATACACGTGAAGAAGATAAGCCTTTGGGATCGAGCAACAATATCTTATGAATATCTTCTGAACTGATCGAAAAGATTGCATATGGGATAAAGAGTTGAAGTCTCCTTATGAGAAGAGAACACAATCCGGATCAAGTATAAGGGTTGGAGTTTGTATTGGTCTAGGACTCAAATTTGATGAAGGATCAACAATTGAGTCTCAATCAAACTCTGAACTTAATAAATAGCTAAGTTTGTTCTTTTTTACAGGTATGCACATTTCCTGTAAAAGGAACTCAGGATGAACCGGGTCCATCACTCAGGTGCACAAAAACGGGCATATTCAAGCATATGGGTTGCACTTGAAGGAGATAAGCTTAACTTGGTGTATTTAATATCTCTTGATCGTCAAGGTTGCATAATTAATAAGGAGAAGGAGTCCTTAATCAAAGAGAATACTATCCAAGATAAGGAAGGAGTTAGAAGTTGAAATCAACTAGAACTCTTCCACCAAGGAATAGTTGCATCAGAACTCTAGTTATTTCTTTATGGACTAACTCTATAAATTGCAGGATGTTTTCATATTAAAAGTGTTGCACAAAAACGCAAAAGTTAAACGTGAATTGAGAGAAAAATAGCAAGGCTTTTTGCAAGCAGTTCGTGTGTGATTCAAGTGTGCAAACCTGAAGCTACATGAGTCAGATTGAAGAACCAGCTCCATAAAGAGTTTTATGTGTCTTTCTTTATTTCTAGTTCAATTGTAGTAGGTGTTTTTATTTGTACCTTTCAGCTTTCATAGAAGCAATTGTAATAGGTACTTTGAGTATTCAAGTTAGAGTTAACTTGAAGTTGTTGCAACAGTTAGAGGCTGGTTGCTACTATGGGATTAGATTTAATCCTTAGGTTTACAAAGAGCTCTTGTAAATGCTGTTTTGGCTTAGTGATTTTAGTGGAAGTTTGGGAAAATCCTACTAAGTAGTAGGTCGTGATTTTTTCACCTTTTGGGCCAGGTGTTTTCCATGTAAAATCTTTGTGTTCTTTATTTTCTGTATTTATTATTCTGCAACAGCAGTAGTTGGAACACATAGAAGAACCAGCTCTTTCATAAGCAGTTTAAGCGAAAAAATGGGTACCACACAAATCACCCCCCTCTTGTTTGGTATTGACGTATAAAATATCAAGGATTATCTGAGGGATGAATATAGTACAGATGTGAATGATCCAAAGAAAACGGAGAAAAATCATTGGAAGGGGAAGGAGAGTTAACATTGTCTATTACAATACCCATCTTCAGCAATAACTAAATATAACACTAAGAAACTATAATAGTATGTTGAAGTAATTAGAGATAAACTCAAATCAGGTACATGCAATGAACATTAACAACAAAAATTAATAAAACTTGTGATTAGGAGTGACAATGATATTGTCATTTTTTTGAAAACTCGAAAAAGTGAGGTATTTTTCACCCATGAACCCTAAGTAGAGAAATCCAGCAGAAACTATCATGTAACTTAAAAGTTATCAATGATTCTCGCAATAAAAGTCAAAAATATTCATAGATTGAAAGAAACCCCATATTTCACGAAACGTATTCTAAAGATTGCCGATCTGATTCAATCCTTAACGATTTCAAACAAGGCTACCATTGGAAGAAAGCTTGCGACGAGAGGAATCTATATTCCTGCTCTGATACCATGTTAAGTTTAAAGCTCGATGGCTATGATGAAAAACAACAGAAGAAAACCCTAGAAGGGTTGAGAGAAGAAGATGAACGAAATGGTCCGGTCAAAGTTTAATTGACCAAAAACTCATATTATTATTCAGAGGTCTCAATTTATATTTACAAGTATAAGAGACAAAAACAAAATGTAAAATTATGAAAGTAATGTAAACTATAAGAGGGAATTCTTCTTTCCCTTCGCTGATTGGGCGTGTGACAAGTGACCTGTATCTGGGCTAACATCTATATTGGGTGAAAGTCACTCTATGTGTCAATTCAACAAGAAGTGACTAATTAGAGTAAGTTTCAAGTAGTGTAAGTGCTTATTAGGAATATTCTTAAGCTTAATTATATAAAAAATCCTACCAACTTTGAATGTGTGTTAAACCATTTTTATTTGAAGAAGCATGAGACCAAGTCGGTAGCAAGGAAATGCTTTCATTGATTAACAGTTTTTAATTTTTTTTACTATAATTTGTTAAGTGCAACTACATTTATAAAAATCCTTAGTTTTTACACACGTCAACTTGTCACTTATGATTGTGATATCAATAAGTTGGGATAAATTTTGATCATCTCACTTCTAGAGGAAGTGAAAATTCTTGTATTTCTTTGGATAAAAGAATTTTATATCATAAAAAAATACAAAAAATTCTTGTGATATTATGATGTCGTCGCATTAACACAAAACGACGACGCCTTAATCCCCTGTTCAACTATTCAGGGTTTTAGCCCTCCAATTAAAAAAGAAGTGAGAAAAACCACAGGAGAATAATCAGTGTGAAAGTGCGAAGGAATCTCTAGGGAGATGGCAGCAAGTGGTGTAACGGAGAGAAGGGGAATACCGGCGGCAGCATTTGTAGAAGACGTACAGTCGTATCTCAATGAATCTGCTCTCGATGTCAACTCTGCTCTTGCCTTCCTCCAAGAAAGGTAAGTATATGATCTGTTTCCTAGCTAATTTTATTGTTTTTATTACTTGAGATCAATTCAAGGTCAGAGATTACGTCTACTGTAGAGTTTTAAATTCAGCTTATGAGCCTTAATTTTTTTGTTTGGTTTCTGTTTTGTGTTATTTACTTAAATTAGGAGTTAGTTGTCTGCTATGATGTTAACAGTTTCAATCTTTAGGGATCTTATGATTGCTTGAAAATGTCATTTACATATGAGTTCCTTCTTTTAATTTACTTCAGAGTTTTCTTGATTAGATATTACTCGGTTGTTTTCTATGATGTGAGAGTTTAATTCTTTAGGAATACTAGAAATGCTGGGATGATTGTTATGACTTAAAGTTTGAGCAAACCAAGTTTGGTGGCTGGTTGTAATGGAGAGTTTTGACTTCAGTTTAGGAGTTTCGTTGGTTTTTTATTTTGTGTTAATTTTTCTTCAGGGTTCCTTAATTAGAAAATGGTTCTTTGCTATGATGTGAAAGTTTCATTCTTTAGGGTAATGGAGATTGCTTATATACATATATATATATATATATATATATATATATATATATATATATATATATATATATATATTGAGAATTGTGATAGTTTTATATATAGAAAAGTGCACTATACAAGTTTCAAAGTGACCCGAAATTACATAGTAAAATACAAGAATAAATCCTATCTGTCTGCCTTCATACAAATAGTCTAGGACTTCCAAAATAGATTCAGCATCTTCTGAATATTCTTGCTTACACCAGAAACTTAACAGCACTAAACAATTCATCTTCAGCTTTTGTATGGTGCTATATTTGTCTTTAAAACACCTCTGATTCCTCTCTTGTTGGGACATTCCTCCATTTTTCTTTCTGACTTGATAAATTGCCATCTCTGCTCCAACTAGTTAGCACATCAATTATTATCCCTGGCATCACCCACTTAATTTCTCTCAAGCTGATGAAAATTTCCAAAAGCTGGTCAGTCCATTAACAGTGTAAAGAGAGGTGGTTAATTGACTGCCTGATTTCTACATAACATCTAGAACCATTCTGGTATCTCTTTTTTCTTTTCTTTGTTTTTTCCCCATTTATTTACTCCAGGGCTTATGTCACTAGAAAATTGTTGCTTGCTATGATGCGAGAGTTTCAGTCTGTACGATGCTATAATTGCCGGAAATTTGTTATGAGATAAAGTTTGAAGCCTTTCTGTTGTTTACATCTTTGTTTTTTTCGCATCGCTACTGTTTTTGCATGTTAAATACTTGTGATGAAAAATATTCATATAGGTGATACTTACTAGTTAGGAGTAGTGTTTAAAGATTACTATATGTATATATATATAATTGAACCTATTTTCAGTACTATTTTTTATTTTATTTTAGCATGATGATAATATGAATTGAGCTTAAGCACCCAAGGGTGTAGCATAGTGGTCAATGAAGTGGATAGGTGGTCAATGAAGTGGGTGAGAATCATAAGGTCTAAGGTTCAAACCCCAGTGGAGGCAAAAAACACTAGGTGATTTTTCCCATTTGTCCAAGCCTTGATGGATAGAGTTACCTTATATCTGTTGCTAGTGGGAGGTGGCAGGCATCCAGTGGAATTAGCCAAGGTGCGCGCAAGCTAGCCCGGATACCACAATTATAAAAAAAATATATGAGTTGAGCTTAAAGAAAGAAGTGAGGATTCATATCGCCAACTCCAACTTTGTTTGGGACTCATGCATAGTTGTTGTTGTACTGTTATTGCGTGTTAAAATACATGGGAATTGATGAGTTTTTGTTTCTATTTAAGATTTCCTTCTTTATTTTCTGTCTATTTACTTCAGGGTTTGCTTAATTAGATAAATAGTTGTTTACTATGATGGTAAAGTTTCTTCATGGGATATTTGTACAGATCAATCACCTTGTCGTGGGAGTTACATGAAGAGCAGAGCAGATATAGGGGCAAAAATGAGCTCGCGTACTAGGTTATAGGCAGATGATACAGCATTGAATGGGGTCCTATTTCTTTTTAAAATTATGTTGAAATGGGGTCTTTGTGCTGGGCCGACTAATGATTAGGTTAGATTGAAGTATTCTGATGTAAACTGCTTTGGCGCCCACTAAAACGGCAATTTGCTAGAGAGAGGTAGGGTGAAGTTATTAGTCCAATGCAAGAAGAAAGCGTAGAAGAAGTGGAGTAGGAAAAGTAGAGAAGATTGGCACATTAGAAACTGATTTGCAAATCTGATCTACATCCATCTTTATTTTTTAATTACTAACTAAAATCAGCTTGATTACATATATGGTAGTGTGCATCTGATCTTTCCTAATCTATGCAATGTCGTTATTAGAATTCCATGCATTTTCTTGCTTTCTTACTTATTGAATGCTGTCCTTCTAACCAGTGTTATCGAGAAGATGAAAAGCGCAAAAAAGCTCTATAGTCCATTGGGGCTTCAAGCTCAAAGCGCAAATAAAGCACATGCTTTAACGAAGAAAGGTGCAAAAAGAGAAAAAAATATAAATATGTATGTGCAGCCCAAGACTAACAATTATAAGCATGAATACCATATATATATATGGACAAAGAAATTGAATTTTTTTTATGATATAATGAAATATGAACGGTTAAACGTCGTGTCTTCAGGATTACAATCATTGGCTAGGAAAAGTATGCCATATAGCCTTGATGACGATATTGAAGCGCTTACTAGTCGAGGTGAAACGCTCAACATGTTTTGCGCGTCGTTTTAGGGCTTAAGCATGCTTTTGACAACACTGCTTCTAACCTTAAATGACGTAATTATTTCACAACCTGAATGAATAAGTATATCAGTTACTGAGCTCTTCAATAAGTTTTAGGTAACGTCAAAAATATCCTTCTTGCACTTTTTAATTCGCTTGCGCTTAATGATACAGCATCATCTATCCGAATGACCAAGCCAAACTGTTGCATGGGGTTGGTCTAAATTGTATAAAATTCTATAAATAGATGCAAGAAGTTTGATTAAAGATATCTTTGGATTCAGTTGTCAAAGCATGAACTTTTGGCATAATTGCACGTGGTATGTGCTCTATGCACGTGCTCCAAAAAATTGTGGTATGAACTATGGTTATCTATGGTATCATTATATGAAGTCTGTGTTCTCATAGTTGAAGACAACATTGTCCTTGCTGTCACAGACATTAATTGCCTCTCTGCGTAGTATATATAATATTGCCCTATAATTTGTAGTTCCATTGAATAAGGATTCTCACACTATGCTAATATTAATAGAGCGCTTGCGTTGCTTGCTCGTTCTTCTAATTGTTATAGGAGTATTTATTTTGAAATGATAAAGTTAGATGGGAATTGTTTTGGACATAATTGGAAATCTGTAGTTTCGGCCGTCAGCTTGCTTGCCGATAACTATTGATGTCGGCACAAACAATGAGAAATTGTTAAAAGATGAATTTTACATTGGGCTCAGGCAAAGAAGAGCTAGAGGACAGGTTCACGATTTTATTTCCTACAATGCTAGGTCGTAAAGTACATCTCATAGATGGTTGTATATCTTCTGCACTTTCTTTACTTGATGCATGCTATTTATGGTAGTTACTGTCTGATATCATTGCATGCTATTTTATTTATGGTTCTTATGTTTATATAATTATTTATGCTATTTCTGCTGAAGCTACTAATGTTCTTTTGTTGTTGTTTTTGTTTTTGTTGTTCCTTTCCTTCACTGAGCCGAGGGTCGATTGGAAACAGCCTCTCTGCCCTTTCGGGTAGGGGTAAGGCCTGTCTACATATTACCCTCCCCAGACCCCACCTTGTGGGACTATACTGGGTAGTTGTTATTGTTGTTGTTGTTGTTGTTGTTGTAGTTTCTTGTGTTCTTTTGGGATTTGGCTCTTACTATAGAGCTCATATATCATAGATTTTTTAATCCTATCTGTTCTGGGTTGTTGGCTCTGAATATTTATCTACTAATATGTCATAAGCCCCAGAGCCATGCATACCAGTTAGTCCAACTTGAAAACTTGTGCAAGTAGCTAGTTATTTTATTTTATCCTCTAAATATTCAATGTATGTATGTCATTCGTTTGCAGACTTCAGCAGTACAGAGTAGTTGAGATGAAACTTCTGGCTCAGCAGAGGGATCTTCAGGTACATGTTTGTGTCTTATTTCGCATTCAGTTCCACTCACAAGTAAGTCTGACCTAATGTGGGTACTGACATTTGGTTGGTTCTTGCATTAATGTATTATCATAGTTCTTTTGAGAAAACTTGAGTGGAGAAAGTGTTCTTCTTCCAGAATCTTTTTGGTTGATTCCTTGTCAGAAGGTGCATGGGAAGTTTTAGAACCACACTTAAGTTTGGCGTATATTGCTGTTGATTCCAGGAATGTTGTTAAGACTTAATGGTATGATTAGCCTTTTCATCAGATTGAAAGGAAAAGTGAACTAATATGGTGATTCATGCGTTACTTTCCACATTATTTAAATTTTCCACAGTGTTCAGATAGTTTATGCATTACTTTCGGCATCATTTCAATTTTCCATAGGTTTTCAGAATAATGTGTTATGCCAGAGGAATAAAGATTGTCCTTCTGCCATGTGTTTCTTCATGTCATAGCCACTAGTAGGATACCATTCTTAAGCACATGCTCAGATTACATGTTATTTGACCAACTTATGAGGATTACGGTAATTACATCACTCCATAGATGAATGATTTTTTCTACAATTCCTGAAGGTTGGAATCTGCCTGACCTATAAAGAGAGCTTATGCGTGCAGAACTATAAAAATTATTGGACTTCTCCACTTCTGCTAGCTTCCATGTGCCAGTATAGACTGCCTGATGCTATGAATGGGTTATTCTCAAATTTATTTTTAAATTTATTTATCGATTCTTCTTTTCTGAATGTGAAGTTTCGAAATGTATTAAACATACTGGTGCCTCTACAATTATTGGACTGTAAAGATTTGTGTTGTCATACTCATTAAACGATTGCCCTTGCATGTTTGACATCTTCATGTCATACTTACATGAATGAAGTTAGATTCATGATACGATTGGTCAGACTCATACTGAAAATGGCTCAGTTTTTCTAGGTAATGCTTTCATTTTGTTCTACTCAGATTTGTGAAGAGTTTCTCTTATCCTTATTTACTCTATGCCAGGCAAAGATTCCTGATATAGAGAAATGCTTGGATACAGTTGCTACTTTGCAAGCTAAGAAGGGCAGTGGTGAGGTTTGTTCTGGTGCTATGCTTTTAGTTATTCATTTTTATTTTTGATTTGTAAAATTTTAATAGAAGTCTTGCCACTCTTTGATACATGCACATTATCTGGTGGTTCCATCAAATCATTTTTACTACTATTTATTGAGTACATAATATTCTTTCAGTTAACTTGCCTGATTTCATGTTTGCAACATTTGAAAATGAATTTTCTTAGGTGGAGATATAATAGTTCTATCATCCTTATCAAAAATAATAATCCTAGCTCTATCATCCTTATCAACCATAATAATTCTCGTTCTATCATCCTTATCAAGAATATTAATAATTCTATCGTACAATGGTTAAGCAAATCAATATTTTTATTCCTTTCTTACAGTAGATAGTTTTTCTGAGTTGTTGGAGAGCATTTTTCTGTATCAGCTAAACTTTGGGACTTGAAGTGACTGCATAAGATACCGACTGGTGGATTTGGTGGACTTGATGTTCCCCTTTAATCCTGACAGTTAAATTAGCCTATTTCCATCTCTAACAGGAGCCACCTTACCAATGGATTAAAACGGAGATGTTAATAGAGCTGTAAGGATTCAATGAACATGAGCTGAAAGAAGTTCACGATTTAGGAGAGTTGCATATTACTATATAATTTGTGTTTTCATTGGCTTGTGGCATCCTATTAAATAAAGATGTTGTCAATTTGAATTTACGTTTACCTCAATAACGTTAGGTGAAGTGCACTAAGACCACCAAACTCTACACAGTTCCATTAAGGAACAAATCTTTTTGGCCAAATACATACACGGCCCCTTAAACTTGCCCGTCATTTTCATTTAGAGACTTGATCTCGAGCTAGTACCTATTGACACCTAAACTCCTCCAAAAGTGTACCTATTGAACTCATTTTGCTTTCATGGCAAGGTACGTATTTTACATTCTTTGAGCGCGTCCAATATCCATTTTTCTTTTTTTTTTCCCTTTCTGTTTCTGTTTTTCTATTCTTTTTCTTTTCCTCTGATTTGCTTGAGTTCGTTGACCCACCTTGGCAGAAATTTTCATCGCCGGCGGCAAGTTCGATGGTTGCTTGCAAAACTCGCTTCTTACTTCTCCACCATAGTGTTTAAAAAGCGATTGCTTCATCGCTTTAAGCGCGAAGTGATGGCTGGTCGCTTTTCACAGCCTGAGATGACTTGACCAGGGGAAGCGGTTAAAGAAGCCACGTGAAGCGCAGAAGCTCTCGCTTCTGTCAGGAGGGGCCTTTTTTTAAAAAAAGAAGAAATTCTGGTCTATTTTCTTCGATGTTTAGAAAAGCGCGCGCTTGTCGCTTTAAGTGCGAAGCGACTCGACACGACACAATGTCACTTCTAGCTCCCTGAGGCGACTCGATCTTTGGAAGCGCACGCTTCACTGGAAAAAGCGATGAAGCGAGGAAGAAGAAATCAATAAAAACGATTGTTCTGTGCAAAAAGCGCAGGGGGGCCTTTTTTTTTTAAAAAAAAAACTTTGGGTCTGTTATTCTATTAGATAAAACAGACCCTAAATCGACAAAAAACCCCAATTACCTTCCACAAACAGCTTCTTCGACAAAAACAGAGGTCTCAAAACAAAAGCTAGGGTTCCATCGACAACTTTTCTCTCTCGCTCGACCAATCGACCTCAAAACTTCTCCCTTCTTGTCCGCAGCTCGACCCAGGTAATTTCTTCTCCTTTCTTCTTCAGTTCTTCTCGTTTTTTTCTTTTTTCTTTCTTCTTTTTCTCCTTCTTTCTTTCTCCGGTCCAGAATAGAGTAAGTATCCCCTTTTTCTTTCTTTTTCCTTCTCAGTTTGTGTATATGCTTATAAAATTAATCATTATTTGTATTTCATTTTATTATTATATTTCAGCAAATAAATTAATTATACATATGTTATTATTATATTTCAACATATAAAATTAATTATATATATGTTATATTTTGGTTTTATTTGACTAATTTTATATGTATTTGTGTTTTATTTTAGAAAATTCATTATTATTTATATATATGTTATATTTTAGTTTTTGATTTTTTTAAGGTGTATTTCAGTTTATAAAATTAATTATTACATATATAATATGTATTTTCAGTTTATTTGATTATGTATTTTCTTATATCTTAATAGGGATTTCAAAATGTCTCAAAGTTCGAAAGAGAAAGACCTGGCTTGGCGATTTAGTGATAGAGTTAATGAGAAGAATATAAATACTGTATGCAAGTTTTATAACAAGACGACAACAGGTGGAATTTATCGCTTTAAATAACATCTTATTGGTGGCGATAGAATTGTCACAAGTTGTCCGAAATGCCCACCGGAGGTGAAGGAAGAAACAAAAAATTTTGTTGAGAAGAAGAATGAGCAAAAAAATCAAATGAGTTATCAAACCAATGGTGACCAATCTTGATGATGGTGATGATGATGATATTGAAAAATTGCCACTTCCTATAGAACGAGGAAGAGATGTAATCTCTTCAAGCCATGGATCATCGACTAAAGGTTCTATAGATTGTTATTTCCCAGAAAAGCCGGAAGCAAAGAGCGATGGAAAAAATGTACAAAAAATTGCTAAAGACATTTTGAGGGATCGGGCAGTTAGAGCTTTTGCACGATGAGTATATGATGCTGGGTTCCTTTTCAATTGTGTCAACTATGACACTTTTGGAGTCTTTATTGAGGACGTTGGTCAATACGGACCTGGAATGAAGCCTCCCACTTATCATGAAATAAGAGGTCTTTATCTAAATAAAAAAGTGGAGGAGACTAATAAAATTGTTCAGGAGCATAAAGTTGCGTGGGACAAGTATGGCTGTTCCACTATGATGGATAAGTGGACGGTAAGAAATGGGATAATAATCATTAATGTGTTGGTGAATTCTTCCAGGGAAAGTTTGTTTCTTGAGTCCATTGATGCTAGCGACTCATCCATCGACCACATCAAAATGTTCACCTTGTTTCAGAACATCATCGAAAGGATTGGCACAAGCAAAGTTGTTCAAGTGGTCACTAATAATGCAAGTGAAAATGTGAAAGCGAGTGACATGATTGAAGGAGCGTACAAGAATGTCTATTTGGACTCCATGTGCAGCTCATTGTATCAACTTGATGTTCGGGACATTTTCAAGGAAAAACTCTTTTCTGCAGTTTTTGGCCAGGGCGTTAGGGTACATTCTTATATTTCTCAGCGGCCCTTGTTATTGAATATGATGAGCAGATTCACCATGCAAAAAAATTCGGTGAAACCGGCCAAGACAAGGTTCACCATTGCTTTCTTGACTTTGCATAGTATCCACTTGCAAAAAGGCAATTTGAGAAAGTTGTTCACTTCAGAGGAATGGAGCTAGAGTAAATTTGCAAAGGGAAGTGCGGGGAAAGAGGTTGCACGCATTATTCTTTCTTATTCTTTTGGAATAATGTCCTTCATGCTCTTAAAATTGGTGGCCCTTTGGTTAAAGTACTCCGTTTGGTGGATGACTTTTTGGAATAATGTCCTTCATGCTCTTAAAATTGGTGGCCCTTTGGTTAAAGTACTTCGTTTGGTGGACGTGGAGCAAAACCCACCAATGGGCTACCTCTATGAAGCTATGCATAGGGCCAAAGAGGCTATTCAAGCATCATTCATTGATGAGCAGAAATCTGCAAAGATCTTTCAGATCATTGATGCAAGATAGAATGAGCAACTTCATAAACCTTTGCATGCAACTGGACTTATTCTGAACCCGTCACTCTTTTATGATCAGCATGAGAATAATTCATTGGTTAAAGAAGTGCGGATAAGATTCCATCAGGTTGTTATCAAGTTGACCCCAGATGAAGACTTGCAAGAAAAGATAGTAGATAAGCTTGCTACTTACAAGGCTGCTGAAGGGCTTTTGAAGCTCCGACTTGCTAATAAACAAAGAAAGATGAAGTCACCGGGTGACCAAGTATTTCTATATTTTATAGCTCTAACTTCAATATATTTTTTATATTTATTAACTCTTGAACATTTTTTTGACTTATATAGTTGAGTGGTGGGACCAATATGGTGTAGAGGCTCCGGAGTTATAGACTTTCGCCATCAAAGTTCTAAGTTTAACTTTTAGCTCATCCGGATGGGAAAGGAACTGGAGTGTTTTTGAACACGTGAGAAATAAAAAGAACTATTTCGTGTTTCGAGATAAATTAAATTATATCTTAATTGTCCAAACTCCTATTAATTAGTTGACACATCTTGTTTGTAGATTCATACAAAGAAGAGGAATCGACTAACCTTGAAGCGCCTCCATAATCTAGTGTTCATAAAATACAATAGAGCATTGAGGTGTCGCTACAACCACCGCAATATAATTGATCCAATTGTTTTAGCGAATATTGATGAGGCTAATGAGCGGCTAACCGGAGACTCCGAAAATTGTAAAGATGAAGAAGTATTTGAAGGCGACCTTGATTTCACTTGGGGTGATGTTGTCGTTGGTAGTGGAGTTGGGGAGAGTCCTTATGGTTTAAGGAGATATACTCCAAGTTCAAGCTCGATTAGGAAGGGAAAAAGTGTGGCTGCTACAAGTCTATCCGTATCCCTAATTGACGAAGATGAAAGTGGTCATAAAGAGGAGGGGGAAGAAGATGACGAGCAATACGAAGATAATAGAGGAATTCAAGATTTTGACAATCTTAAAGAACAACAAGAGTAGAAAGAATAAGATGTTGATTCTAGTAATTTAGTAGCTTTGATTTTGCTTGTCCTATGGTTTGTGGATGATTTGGTGGTACATAGTACCTACTTTTAAATTTTTAATTTGAAGTTTTTGATTATCTATAATTTTGCATTATATTTTTTAAGAATTAACTTTAATAAAGCGTGCACTTCGCTTTTGAAGCGAGGCGAGAACCTGTCACTTTTTTGCGCTTTGCACTCTCAAAAACACTACTCCACTGTAACACCAACATCAGAAACCTCATCTATTTCTCCAATCTCCACCCATTTCCAACACCACCATGATCAGCCACCATTAACTTCTTTTTCACCATAGCCACGTCCTTCCTATCTGCCATTTTGGGGTCAGTCATAATCATTGAGGGATTTGAACTAATTACCGTCACCACTACCCTTCTTCTCTTAAGTGCCTTACAAGCTTGAGTCCCTGTTTAATAAAGCATCAAGCTTCTCTGAGCACCATTGGACTTGTACCCAGTATCAAAATCTTCTATATATCAGATCTGTATTTCCCAATTTCTGCTTTCCAAGAATCCCATTTTTCATAATGTTCATTGTATTGACTGTAGATTGATTTAAGAAAAAAGCTGGCAACAAATGACTTTCCGCCACCAGCTCCTCGTAGTGTTGGCCAGTATCATTCCCACTCCACCAGTTCTGACACACAACACAACCACTCTTCCAGTAAACAATATAGGTAGCTAGACGAGCTTAGAAATACTGTGGAACTCTTGAGAGAAAGAGGAATTGGGAATTGGGACTGGGTCTGTTAGATAATTGATGAATATATATGTTATATTTTCAGTTTATTTGATTAATTTTATATGGATTTCAGTTTATAAAATTAATTATTTTATATATATTTTTTCAGTTTATTTGATTTTTTATTGTGTATTTCAGTTTGTGAAATTAATTATTTTATATATGTTATATTTTTAGTTTGTTTAATTAATATATATATATATATATATATATATATATATTGGTTATATTTTAGTTTACATTATGTTTTTCAAGTGCGCTTCGCTTTTTAAGCGAGGGGAGCCCCCGTCGCTTTTTTGCGCTTCTTGCTCTCAAAAACATTGCTCCGCCATAATACCAACATCAAAAACCTCATATCTATTTCTCCAATCTCCACCCATTTTGCAACACCACCATGATCAGCCACCATTAACTTCTTTTTCACCATAGCCACGTCCTTCCTATCTGCCATTTTGGGGTCAGTCATAATCATTGAGGGATTCGAACTAATCACTGTCACCTTTACCCTTCTTCTCTTAAGTGCTTACAAGCTTGAGTCCCTGTTTAATAAAGCATCAAGCTTGTCTGAGCACCACTGGACTTGTACCCAGTATCAAAATCTTCTATATATCAGATCTGTATTTCCCAATTTCTGCTTCCCAAGAACCCCATTTTTCGTATCGTTCATTGTAGTGACTGTAGATTGATTTAAGAAAAAAGCTGGCGACAAATGATTTTCAGCCACCAGCTCCTCGCCGTGTTGGCCAGTATCATCCCCACTCCACCAGTTCTGACACACAACACAACCACTCTTCCAGAAAACATTATAGGTAGCTAGACGAGCTTAGAAATACTGTGGAACTCTTGAGAGAAAGAGGAATTGGGAATTGGAACTGGGTCTGTTAGACAATTGATGGAAGTGGTAGAAGATGATCAAAGGGGAGAGGTATGAGGGTGGTTCTCTTGACATATCAACTTTTTTGACGGATATTTTTCTTATTGGAGACATTTTCCACTTCACAGACATCACACACTTTGTTTTGTCTATACTCTATAAGCTGTGAAAGTTGCGTTTAATAGATACATTTTTTCCGGAGTTTATGTGTTCAATAGGTACTAGCTCAAGTCTGGGTATCTAAAGAAAAAGTCGGGCTTTAAGGGGCTGCTTATGTATTTGGCCAATCCTTTTTATTGTGCCTATTGAGCTATCAAAACGTGAAATGATATCAATTTGACCATTTTGTGAATTGCTTCTGTTTCTTTTAGGCTCCAGTAAAGTCAAGTGATATATTGGCATCTAAATGCACTATACTTCTTAATGATGTAAAGTTTACCAGGAAATCAAAGGAACTGTGGAAGAAAGTTCTTCACAATGTTTTAAAACTGAAAAGTGCCAAAAAATAAAAACACAAGTCAAAGGCGTTGAAGCAAAAAGTGTGAATTAAAAGTGCATGCTTCTCTAAAACGACGCACACAATGTATTGAAAATATATCAAACATATTGAGTTTAGTACTATAATAAAATTGCGTGAAATAACTAATTTCACTATCCAATATACGTTAATGCAGGTATTATATCGATTACTCTGAGACTTAAAGAGCTGAACGCTTATTGTTGGGATCACTTTGCGCGTCATTGTTTCAAGCGCACTCTTCTGTGAAGCACATTGCTTCACCCATGAAGCAAGAACCCCTCACTGTGCATCACTTGATCGCTTTAAGAGCCAACTGGATGGCTTCTTAACATTGTTTCTTCGCTACCTTTGCATTTTGGGAACTGCCACACTACTATATCAACTCATTTGTACTTCATTCTAGTCTCTCTCTTGCTGTGTTCATTAGCCTTACGGGGTTCTTCAACTATTGCATTCATTCCGCCATTGTTCGCTGCTTGTCTTGTGCAAAGGAAGGAGTTAAATTTATCTGAGGAATGTATTGTTTTTAGCCTGTACCTACCAGCTTCATTTATTTCTCTCCATCTCCTCTCAGTCGCTCGCTACTTCTATTGCAGTTTACTTCTTTGCATTGGGCTCCGATGCTGCTGGCTATTTGAGAAACACAGAAAGCTTTTATGCTTTTACCTAGTAAACCCTTCCTAGAGCTTAATTTAGCAATTTTCAAATGAATGGCCCTTCAATCCTCCTGCAATACCCATCTACTACTATACTGTCACGTTGGATTCATGGCCGAAGACTCTAATTTATATTTGTATTTTGATGGTTTTAAGTTGCTTTGTTATCTCCATGTTATGTTTGATGAGATGTTTTTGTCACGGCATAAAGTCTCTTGGGATATAACAACAACAACAACCCAGTAATCCCACTTAGTGGGGTCTGAGGAGGGTAGTATGTACGCAGACCTTACCCCTACCCTTGGGTAGAGAGGCTGTTTCCAAATAGACCCCTGACATCCTTCCCTCCAAGAACTTCCCACCTTGCTCTTGGGGAGACTCGAACTCACAACCTCTCGGTTAGAAGTGGGGGTTGCTTACCATCAGAGCAACCCCTCTGTCATTTCTCTTGGGATATCTTTTATTTTATTGATCATGTTATTCAGATAGTTATGTTCAATAAATGGCCACATTGCGGATACCATAAAAAAAAAGGCAGCCCGGTGCACAAAGCATCTCGCATTCACGTAGGGTTCAGGGAAGGGCCGCACCCTAAGGGGTGTGATGTAGACAACCTACCCTAATGCAAGGATTAGTGGTTGCTTCTACAGCTTGAACCCGTAAGTTAAGCAAAGTGAAGGAAAGCCTTGAAGCGAGGGGAGCCCCTGGCACTTTTTTGCGCTTCGCGCTCTCAAAAACACTGCCGTAACCTACAAGTTATCCGGAGACAACTTTACGTTGCTCCAAGGCTTCCCTTCACTTTGCTGACACCATATCTTTAAGAACTCAATTTTGTATATTCTGTATGCTTAACTGATCGAAAATTGGAGAAACTTTTGTTAATTGGTCTTTGGGGCACTTCACTTGTGAATTGAACAAACTCTGGATGTGTATTCTGAAGTGTCCCGTACAGGTTTGCTCAATTATAATTGCTCTTTTTGATGTATTTAGAAGGTTGAGGTACCCTACCACTGTTACATCTGAACAAAAATGTGTATCAGTGCTAGTGAGAAATCTATGTAATAAAGTTAGGCCCCATTTATGTTTCCATAATATATAAATGATTTGACATATCCTGGCATTGAGTTTATTCCTCAGATTGGCTGCTTGGTTGCAGGCACTAATTGCTGATTTTGAAGTGTCAGAAGGGATATATTCTCGGGCAAGAATTGAAGAATCTGATTCGGTGTGCCTATGGCTTGGCGCAAATGTCATGTTGGAGTATTCATGTGAAGAGGTATCTGATTGGTTGTTGAAATGAGGCCATTTTGTAGCCTTGAGTACTGGGATTTTATAGTGCTAATCGAATCATTGCATGTTTGATTGAGCAGGCTACCATCCTCCTTAAAAGAAATTTGGAAAATGCAAAAGCCAGCTTAGAAGTTCTGGTTGCGGATTTGCAATTTTTGAGGGATCAAGTGACAATTACTCAGGTCAGTTCTGCTTTGACTCTTATCTTGGACTGTAACTTAGGCAGTGTTAGCTTGCAATCAATTGTCTCTAAATTCTAGTAGTTAGTTTTTTTTAATGACTTCTCACTTATGGTTGCATATGCTAGGCAAGAAAATTGATTTGGTTTAAGCCCTCTGCCAAATAAATACTACTTTCTCTGTCCCAATTTATGTGACAATTTTTCCTTTTTAATGTGTCCCAAAAAGAATGTCACCTTTATGTGTTTATAAACAATTAACTTTTCGTCTTGTCCGTGCCTAGTCAAACATCGCCACATAAATTTGAATTGAGACGGAGGGAGTAATAATTTTGCTTTGTGAATACCTGTGCATGTGCGTAATGCTGGAAGCAAGAGCAATTTTTGAAGCAGAAGCTTTTAATAGTTGCCGGTGTCGGTTCTTTAGTTTATTCTTCACATCTGCATAATTCCAGCCACCGGGTCTTTGCTTATTCTTTATGCTGCTGTTTCTCAGGTCACGATTGCTCGAGTATACAACTGGGACGTGCATCAACGTAAACTTAGACAAGCTGCCAGTCCAAAAGAATCATGAGAAACATGTATGTTGATTGATAGAAGTGGCGTGGTGCTCACTTTTGCTACCAAGAGTACGAGTCAAATCTTTCTTGTTCATCAATTTAGGTTGCTTCTTGACTCTCCTCTAGCAGGATCCCGAATTTGTTCAGACTGTCAATTGTTTGGCTTGTGCCAATTTTGTAAGATAGCAAATATTTGTTGGTGAGTTCGTGCATCTACTAGATGGTTAGGATCTAAAATGTAATGACTCAATTGTTGCAAGGATTGTTAAATCATGGTACCGCCATGTCTATGTTGTTTCTAACGGATTAGCCTTGTTTGAGCCATTGTACTGCTGTATAATTTAAGCAAAACCAGGTCTTTGGAAGATGCTTCTTACCTTAAACTTGGAAAGAGCGAGATCTGTTTGAAGATGTATCTGACTGCAGCTTTAGTCTGTAGAATAAGTCAAGAGAAAATTCTAACTGCAATCAGCCTTATTCTCTTTTTGATAAGCATGTATAATTCACCCGAGCAGCATGAATGTGCCGATGATACAAAAGTACATAGGACTGTCTCTCTTCAACTCGGGGATTAAGTGAGTTCATCATTGTCTCAGAAATGATTTACAGTTTTTAAACTGCACCAAAAAACCAAAAACTGTAAACATCTAATCTTCTGTCTTTCCTTCTGAGCATTTAGTGTTTCTTTCTCTCCGAACTTTGCAATGTAGACAGCAGGTGTTAGTTCAATAGAGAGTTCTATCGGCTTCCTAAGTTTTACTCTCGCCAGTTATTTATGAGCTTCCTCTAAGGGCCCTGCACCGCCCATGGTACTCCTAAGAGATGAAGGAATAGCTCCAGATTTGCTTTTAGCCCTTTCCATTTCTTGAAGACAATGTAGAATCAAATGGTTATTGCCAAAGTTGAATATTCACATATTAATACTTCCTACTGCAAAATCTAATTCATTTGCAGAATATCTACAATTAAACATGCTTCACGCATAACGGTCCAACCAAAGCAGATGAATTTTGCAGGAGCTTTATACTCCGACAAGTGTTTACCACCAAAAGTTTGTAGCAAGAATGACAGTAAAAACTATCCATTTTTCCCTTTCCAATTCTGTAAGTAGAATAACGGCAAAGCTGCCCGTTTCCCAATGATCATGGAAGTTTTCCTCAAGCCTATGTGCCTTAGGCCAGACAGAAAGGGGAGGGGGGAGTAATATTCAGATTCAGATTCACAGTATACAAATGAGGTGCCTTGACATAAAGTTGGTGGTGGCACATGCTTGGTTCTTGCTGTGACTAGAAATGATGTAATTGTACTCTGTAGCTTTTACTATTGATTGGATTCTGAAACAGATGCATTTATGTCCTTGGTTGTTGCTGAATATGCCTGGTCTTTGAACTTGTCCAAAGTCATTTTCATTAAAGAAAAAAGGTGCATTGAGACTCTGTTTAGCATGTTGCTTCACTATGTAAATTAATGTTTTATTGTACTAATATAACCTATCTTTCTTCAGTAAGTAAAACAGTATTCTATAGCACCTGATTCTAATTTGAAGGCTAAGATACAAATTCTTTAATACCTGTCATTGTTTCTGTTTTTCCTATAATCTAATAGCAGCATGTTGTGGTTTGAGTTCACACACTAAGTCAAGATCAAGATTATGTGGTCTGAGACAGCTTTATTTTAATTTAGTATGTGTTTTCTGCAACATCACAAAACCCAAGTGCCATTGGGGGTTGGGTTGGCAATGCTGCCAATGCAGCTGAACTAACAGTATGTTTGACATTAGAATTTGAGAAAGGAGATGTAAAAATAAAAAGGCGGTTCTTGGGATTTGTGCCCACACATGGAGATGGACCCTATTACCTTCTTTTTATCTTATACTACTACTACTACTACTTGATACTCTTTTTTGACTTAGTAGTAACTGTCTATTACTTGGGACAGTGTGGGAAGGATGTTTGTAGGGCTTCAAAACTCCGCGTTGACAAATTGTATTGTAACATAGAACAACTTGTTTCGCATCAGACTTCAATATAATACGCTCTATTGTTTTCCATGATAGTGAAAATATATTCTACGATGATAACTAGATTTGGTTTTGGTTTTGGTTTAACTCTTGAAAATTTAGGCACCTAAATATATGACCTGACGGTCGATAATATAGGTAAAAATCATGGGAAGACATAGTTAAGTTCCAGCGAACACAAAAAATGCTAGGTGTTCTCCCACTTGCCATGTTTTGATTAATTTGCAGAGTTAGCTGAGAATGGTGATGGTGAAAAGTAGCAAATACCCGATATAAAATCTAGGTTTGCATAATCATAGGAACAGATCTATCACTGAGGTTACGGATTTGGTAGGACACAATAGCTTTTGACCAGACCATATAACTGTGTTAAAAAATTCACCTAATATTCCTAAATAATCTATTTATAACACAATAAGCAAATCCAAAACTCATAAATTTAAAATTTTGAATCTGCCTCAATGTGCATGTTGATCAGTCCAGACACCACCCCGATAAAAAAGAACAAAAATAGAAAAGTTGGGTCACGAATAAATAAAATAAAAGGTTCCACAACAAAGTTGAGTTTTTGTGTCACCTTTTTTTTTAAAGTCAAAATTTCCCTGAGAAAAAGCACACCTCGAGTTGTGTTATTTTTGATTATCAGAAAATATTTTCGGTTTGATTCAACATAAAATATAGTTTGTCTTACGGATGTTTTCAATTGCTAGTGAAAATATGCCATGACTGCATGTCCTGCATATAATTTCTATGTTTCTTGCTTTTAAATGTTAAAGGAAACAAATAGTTCTCGTGGAGCACGACAAGGAAATTAAATTCAATATAGTCCCCTGGGAATGGACTGACCCGAATATAATATCTATGTTTGTCATCTAAAAAATATATATTAAACTCATAATTATCTTCTTCTTTCACTTCACTACGCCAAATGTATTTTGATAAACCTTGCTAATTTGTGGAAAGATATCTCCCTTTTCGTTCTCCAAGTTAGCAATTTTTCTCTAATTTGCAGGAGCTCTGACATATATGTAAGATATATGGACTTATATCTTGAACAATATATGGAAAAATTATATGTTATGTGTTATCTTTTGGTTTGGCCTAATTTTGTGGTCTTATGGACATTATGTTAAGGTGGCCAATGTATTGTCATAAAAAGTGTAGGACTAATGTGTAGATACCCAAAAGGGTAATCTTAGTTGATGATGGGCTAACTAAGGTTACATGCTTGTGACTCTTGAGTTTTGTAACTCATGAGTTATAAAGTGGGGGTTATGGTTCCCACATTATTGCAAGACATAATCTCTTCTTCCTCCCATTGAATCAAGAGAAAAAACTCCATTGTTGTCTTGCAAATTCTTGTGGAAAGCCATACACCAATTTGGTTATTGTCATATTATTGTTGTTGTGAAACCATTCACATATTTTAGTCTTATGAGGAATTCTTGTGGAAACATCAACTTCAAGACAATCTTGAAGGAAGGATCAAGGAGCAATCTTCATAAGGACATTTGGACAATCATCAAAGGAGGTTCAAAGATTTCCACAAATGGATTCAAGTAAGCTTCCGCTCATGTAGTTGTAATTCCGAATTATTCGATATGAAGGATATTGTATTTTAATTGGAATCATTATTCTAACAATTGGTATCAGAGCCACCTTCATATTTGGATAATTTGGATGTTCACAAGATTCATGTTATGTTAGGTTCATGTTCAAGGAAAGTTAGAATTTTATTTTTGAAATTCTAGTACCATGAAGTAGCATGATTTTATGAATGTTATGGTTCTTTTGATGAAATTTGGTGTTTTAATATCATGTTATCTTTACCTGATTTAAAACATTGAATTTAGCATGATTTTGGTTGATGAACAACATGTTTTCTTGTTTAAGATTCTTGTTGAAAGACTGCCAGAATAATCGATTATCTATTTAAGATAATCGATTATCCTGGACTAGTAAGGTTGAATTTTTTTTAATGCCAGAATAATCGATTATCTGTTTAAGATAATCGATTATCCTGGACAAGTAAGGTTGAAACGTTTTTTTAATGCCAGAATAATCGATTATCTGTTTAAGATAATCGATTATCCTGGACCAGTAAGATTGAAACGTTTTTTTTATTTAATAAAACGTTTCAAGTCTTTTAAGTTTCAGATTTTAATTGAATATTAATAATATCTCAATTAACATTAAGTTTATAATATTATTAATGTATAATACATTAATAATATTTAAGTTTTGAATATTAATTGTTTTAGTCTATCAATTTTCAGATTTTGCAATTGTCCAACTAAGAATATAACAATTAATATTCAGTTGTTGCATGTCAAAACATGTAACATATTAAGTTAAGATTCATAATATGGCTTAAGAAACTAAAGTTTTTAGCATCTAATATTTTAAATTAGTCAATTGAAGCATTATGTTGCCAAAGTAACCTCTATTGTGTAGATTGATTGATCTTGAAATATAAGATGACTGTGGATGTTTGTCTTCCATGCGTTTAACACCGGCCCAAAGGAAGGTTGTTATTTGGCAGGAATTCGAACATGCTCGTGGTGATAAATATGAGACAATTATTTGGTTTTCCATGTGAATATTAAGTCGGCCCAAAGGAAGGCTTGATATTTGACAGGAGTTTATTGTCTATGTTTGATCACTACACCAAGAGTACCACTTACAAGTTGATTTTCTGTCCAAAGACTAAAATCAGTGTTGTGCTAGGTATCTTGTAATGAGATTTGCCTATTTTGAATCTGTTAGATAATACGCTTAACGCTAGAGGGGGGGTGAATAGCGTTATAATCAAATTTAGCGTAAACTTGCGGAAATTAAAATTTGCAGGAAATAATTAAGTGCGTTAAATAAACAAAAGGAAAGAACGCACCGATGTATTCTGGTTCACCACAACACGTGGCTAGTCCAGTCCCCGAGAGACTCTCTCGAGATTTTCCACTAACTTGTCAAGCTTACGGGTGCTCAACAAACCTTTACAACTTAAGGACACAAGCCTTAACACCTTTGCTCGGAGATATAACACTCCAAAACTTCAACCAAGGAAACACAAGTTCCTTACAACAAGAGAATCACAATTCTCTTACAAGTGTACAAAACACTAAGCACTCAAACAAAATACTCCTTAATGAGTAGATATGAGTAAAAGAAGTAGGCTCAAGATTACAACAACTATGGACAAGACTTTGGCTCTCAAAAGCTTTATGAAATGAATATAAAATGATAAACAATAATATGCAAGCTTATAGCAATAGAATGATCAGTTGTTGTGTGTGGTTGTGTTTAAAACACTGAAATGAAGCTGTATTTATAGTTGAAAAACTTGGCATTACCGTTGCCTAATTGCCAGTTAAGAGTTGCTGATTTTACTATGTGACAATCGATTGTCAGGAAGCCACAATCGATTGTTTGCCAATCGTATCCCAGATTTTACGCTTAACAATCGATTGTCCAAGATCAACAATCGATTATTGGCAACGTTCAAAAAATCATTTCCAGATTTTACGTAAAACAATCGATTATACCAAATCAATAATCGATTATTCAGCAACGTTCAAAAAATCTTTTTCAGATTTCAATATCAACAATCGGTTGTACAAAATCAACAATCGATTACCTGACGGTATTTGAAAATTTTACGACAACGGTCAGCTTCACAATCGATTGTGCAATGTTAACAATCGATTATTTATCAGACTTTGAAAATCATTTTAGACACTGCCTCGTGACAATCGATTGTTATATACTCACAATCGATTATTTAATAATTTTGAAAAAGTCTGGAAGTCACTGCCTCAACACAATCGATTGTCATAAGTTCACAATCGATTATTTTGTGACTTTGAAAAATCTGAAGGACACTGTCTCTTCACAATCGATTGTCATTAGCTTCACAATCGATTATTCTGAGTTTTGAAAAACTTTGATAGACACTGCCTCATCACAATCGATTGTCATAAGGTTCACAATCGATTGTCATGCAGGTTTTGAAAAACCTGATGTTCACTGCCTTAACACAATCGATTGTCATTAGTTCACAATCGATTGTCATGCAGTCTTGGCTTAACATAATCGATTATCATAAGTACATAATCGATTATCTTAGTCCAGATTTTAGAGGCATGTTTAAAAATCATTTTGACTAAAGTAAATATGCATGATTTAAAATCGTTTAGCATTAAATTAAATATGCATGATTTTGTAAAAATAATTTTACGAGAGAAGCCATGTCATGAGTCAAGTTGTCGGATCAAGATCACAATTAAGAACGACTCATTTAAACTATAAAACTTTGTCTTGTGCTTGAATCTCGTTATCCACCAATTGTGCGCTTGTACTTGAACTTTGTCATATATCATTTGCGCTTCGTTTGTCATTCATCAAAACCTACACATAAGAACACACGTTTTAGTATAAAGACTTGAGAACGTGTTTCCAACAATTTCCCCCTTTTTGATAATGGAAAACTTTAAGTGGGATATGCAACTTAAACAATTTATAATGACGATTCAAGACACGTAAAGATATGCAATAAGTATGCGATTAGTTCCCCCTCAATATATGAATTCCCCCTCAATTTAAGCTTATAAATATTGAGAGTGCATACCCGTTATCTTCCCCCTTTTGCCATTAGCAAAAATAATATAAGAAGATGCCAAAAATGTAAATAAAACTTGTTTATTTATTGGAAAGAAAACGTGATTACTTAAAGAGAGTACAATAACTCAAGTAATAGCAGAACAATCGATTATTGATACGAGATAATCGATTATTTAGACGACAGAGACCGAATTTTCTGAAGAAGACTTGATTATTGCGCGTCATGCTTTATAATTCCCCCTACCTTTAGGGCGATACCTGCAAAAATTTGTTAGACGTCTCCGACGCTCAAGTTAGAAATCATGTAAGATAAAAAGATGCAATGCATGACTTAGAGCAACGTGGAGTCAAGAATCCCGAGTTCACTACGAATTCGGAAGAAGGACTCTTTCTCTAAGGGCTTAGTAAAGATGTCGGCCAATTGGTCTTTGGTTTCAACAAATTCGATTTCGACATCGCCCTTGAGAACGTGATCTCTTATAAAATGATGTATAATTTCAATGTGTTTTGTTCGCGAATGAAGAACGGGGTTCTTCGTCAAGCGTATGGCACTAGTATTATCACATCTAAGAGGGATATGATCAAGACTTAGGCCATAGTCCAAGAGTTGTTGTTTCATCCAGAGGATTTGAGCGCAACAACTCCCCGCGGCTACATATTCAGCCTCGGTTGTGGACAACGCAACACTTACTTGTTTCTTGCTAAACCAAGAAACGAGAGAGCTACCGAGCAAATGGCAAGTGCCACTGGTGCTTTTGCGGTCCAATTTGCATCCAGCAAAATCGGAGTCGGAATAGCCAACGAGTTGGCATGAAGAACCTTTGGGGTACCATAGACCCACATTTGTAGTACCAACAAGGTACTTCAAATCCGTTTTACCGCAGTAAGGTGAGACTCCTTCGGACACGATTGATAACGGGCGCATAAGCACACGCTAAACATGATGTCCGGACGACTAGCAGTAAGATAGAGAAGAGAGCCAATCATACCTCGATACTTCTTAGTGTCGACTTCCTTACCTTTCTCATCTTTGTCTAGATGATCGGATGTGCTCATGGGAGTCGCCATTGCTTTTGCATTGTTCATTTCAAATCGTTTCAGCAATTCTTTGCAATATTTGGCTTGGCAAATGAACGTACCTTCTTTCATTTGCTTTACTTGTAATCCCAGAAAGAATGTTAACTCACCCATCATAGACATCTCAAATTCGCTTGTCATTAAGTCGGAAAATTCCTTGCATAAGACATTGTTAGTATCACCAAATATGATATCATCCACATATATTTGAACTAATAAAATATCATTGTTTTTATGCTTAACAAAAAGGGTGGTGTCAACTTTCCCCCTAATGAAATCATTTTCCAATAGAAATGTACTCAATCTTTCATACCAAGCTCGGGGAGCTTGTTTTAAACCATAGAGAGCCTTTTTGAGTTTGAAAACATGATCGGGAGATTTAAAATCTTCAAAACCGGGGGGTTGTTCAACATAAACTTCTTCTTGTATAACACCATTTAGAAAAGCACTTTTCACATCCATTTGATATAAATTAAAATTCATAGAAGAGGCAAACGCGAGCAATAGACGAATAGCTTCTAATCTAGCTACGGAAGCATATGTTTCTTCATAGTCAATACCCTCTTCTTGATTATAGCCTTTTGCTACAAGCCTAGCTTTGTTTCTAGTGATTACATCATTTTCATCTAGTTTGTTTCGAAAAACCCATTTCGCACCAATTATGGTATGATTTTCGGGTCTTGGCACCAAATCCCAAACGTCATTCCGTTTGAATTGGTTAAGCTCCTCTTGCATTGCCAAGGTCCAAAATTCATCCCCAATTGCTTCGGAGATGGTTGTTGGTTCAATTTGAGACACAAAAGCAGTATGTCCTAAGGTGTTCTTAAGGGAGTTTCGGGTACTTACCTTTTCTCCGACGTCGCCAATTACCTGTTCGAGAGGGTGATCTTTAATTGTCCTCCACTCGTTAGGCATTTTTGTTTCATTCTCCAATTGTGGCGCTTCCTCCGTTGGTTGTTCCAAGATTTCATCTTTATTTTCCTTAGGCGTTTCCACTTGTATTTTGTCTTTCAAGCTATCTAAAATACCTGCAAGATCAAAACCGGAATCCTTTCTCGCCAAGAGAGCATTATTTTCGGCAAATACAACATGAGGGGATTCCTCCACTGTTTTGGTTCTTTTATTAAAAACCCTATATGCTTTGCTACGTGAGGAATAACCAATGAAAATTCCCTCATCGGACTTAGCATCAAACTTTCCCAATTGATCTTTGCCATTGTTATGAATAAAATATTTACAACCGAATACTCTAAAATGGGAGATATTTGGTTTCCTTCCCTTGTAGAGTTCATAAGGGGTCTTCATGAGTATTGGCCTTATGACTACTCTATTTAAGATGTAGCATGCGGTACTCACGGCATCCGCCCAAAAATGTTTGGGAATCTTAGCCTCTTCGAGCATGGTTCTAGCCATCTCTTCGAGACACCTATTTTTCGTTTCCACCACCCCATTTTGTTGTGGTGTACGTGGAGCGGTAAAGGTATGCTCGATACCGAGTTCGTCACAAAAGTCCGCAAAGAGATTGTGATCAAACTCTCCCCCATGATCACTTCTAATTGAAGTGACGGTTGTTTCCTTCTCGTTTTGAACACGCTTAAGAAAATATTTAAAATTCTGAAAAGCATCACTTTTATTGGCAAGAAATAAAGTCCAAGTAAATCTAGAATAATCATCAACAATCACAAAAGCATAACGATTTCTTCCTAGACTTTCAATGCGAGATGGTCCAAATAAATCCATGTGAAGCAATTGCAATGGTCTAGAAGTTGAAACAATATTTTTGGATTTGAAAGATGCTTTTGTTTGCTTCCCTTTTTGACATGAATCACAAATAGAATCATTTTCAAATTTTAAATTGGGAAGGCCAATAACTAAGTTTTGAGAAATCAATTTGTTCAAAAGATGCATGTTGATATGTGCTACTCTACGATGCCATAACCAAGTATCATCCTCTTTACTCATAAGACAATCAACATATTCGGGTGAGGAATTTGCAAGGTCAACCATATAAATATTATCCACTCTAAAACCACGAAGGATAATTTTAAAATCACTACGTCTAAACACTAAGCATTCATCCGAATCAAATAGGGCAAGATTCCCCTTGTCACATAATTGACTTATGCTCAAGAGATTATGCTTTAAACCTTTCACAAGTAATATATGCTTAATAGAGGAATTTTCATCCTTACCGACCGATCCGATGCCAATGATCTTTCCTTTATTGTTATCCCCAAAAATCACACTTCCTCCTTCTTTGTGTTCTAGTTGAAGGAATTTGGATTTGTCTCCCGTCATATGTTTGGAGCATCCACTATCAAGGTACCATAGTACACTTGATCCCTTCAAACATACCTACAAAACAAGTTAATGCGTTTTAGGTACCCATGCCATTTTGGGTCCTTGAGGGTTAGGCATATTATAATGATGTGATTGAGTGATATGTCTATATCGTGTAAAGCATGCAGGGGCAATATGACCAATGCGTCTACAATAATGACAAGTCACATTGGGGTTATGCATCCTTCTAGGTTCATAGTAACTTGATGGACGAAAATGAATTACTCTATTTTCATTATGACTATTGCACATTTCATGAGAACCATTTCTCCTACTATTAGTTCTAAACTGAGCAGCGTTTCTAGAATAATGGTCATGTCTAGATGTTCTAAGAGGTTCAAAACTCCTTCTAGTGTTTGGCCTAAAATATGCATCATTTCTAGGGTAGTCATTTCTAGGTGGTAAGTCATTTCTAGGTCTTCTAAAATGTTCAACATTTGGTCTAACATGCATATTTGTTCTAGGATTGCTCTTTCTAGGATAAGCATTTGTTTTATTAATCCTAGGTTGAGCCTTAGGTGGTTGGGGTTTGGCTTCAACCTTTTCTTTAGGCTCATTCTTAAAACTTATGCCATGCTTGGTTGACTTCAAATTAACAAGGACCTCATTCAAGTTTTTGTGAGAAGAATTAAACTTATCTAAGGTACTTTTAAGTCTATCTACCTCATTTTCAAGATGCATGCAAGAAGAGCAATTTTTAATAGAACTTTCGGGCTTGTCGGCGCTTCTTTTGCCGAAAAGCTTGTTTTCCTCTTTCAGCTTCTCATTTTCTAAAACCAGTTTTTCTAAATCCTTTTCTTTTAAAGAAAGCTGTTTTTGAAAATCTTTTTCTTTTAGAGAAGCATTTTCTTTTATGCTCTTGACAGTTTTTGAAGCTTTAATAAATTCAGTATATAGCTCATCAAAAGCAGTTCGCATTTCTTCAAGAGTAAAGAAGTTTTTAGAAGAGATTTGACACACCTCATCTTGCTTGTCTTCTTGCGCCATAAGACAAAGGTTTGCGGCTTCGTCTTCTTATTCTTCGCTTGACTCATCTCCGGAGTCTCCTCCCCAAGAAATGTATGCATGTTGCTTCTTAAAAGATTTCTTCTCCTTTTTGATGTTTGGGCAATTTGATTTGATGTGCCCGGTTTCACCGCATTCATAGCACTTTATTTGCTAGCCTTGCTTTTTGCCCTTTCGTTCATACTCCTTTCGCATGAACTTTTGAAATCTTTTGATAACGAGTCCAAACTCGTTGTCTCCGTCCTCATCAACTTGAGGTTGGCTTGTGCTTGCCTTAAGCGCTATTCTTTGCCTCCTTTGATCATCAACAAGGGGGTTAAGTATTGTAGATTCATAAGTCTTAAGGTTACCTCTTAATGCGTCGATTGTGACATTTGAGACGCCAATGGATTCTTGAATTGCGTCGGCCTTTGATCGCCATGCCGGAGTGAGAGTTCTAAGAATTTTTCGAACCAGTTCTCTGTTCGTGAATGTCTTCTAGAGGGCATGTAGGTCATTTACGATTATTGAAAATCGTTCGAACATTTCATCCACCTTTTCACCTTCCTTCATGTGAAATAATTCATAAGCATGGGTTAGGAAATCAATTTTAGCTTCTCTTACCTGGTCCGTACCTTCGTACGTAATTTCCAGCTTGTCCCACATTTCCTTTACCGTTGTGCAACACGATATTTTCCTGTAATCGTCAGCATTTACAGCACAATATAATAAATTAATTGCATTAGCATTATTTTGAACCTTTCGGATATCATCCGCGTCATATTCTTCTTCGGACTTGGGAACCCATTCGTTTTCAACCTTTTTGGTTGGAATTTGATTTCCCTTCGTTATCACCTTCCAGAGATGAAAGTTGTTTGCTTGAACGAAAATTTTCATCCTCTCCTTCCAGTACGTGTAGTTTGTACCGTTGAATAGAGGTGGTCGTGTGGAGCATTGCCCTTTATCAATTCCTGCAAAAGAGTCACGAGTAGAAGCCATGGATGGTTCTCTCAAACTGTTAAGTCTTCAGAGAGTTGGGCTCTGATACCAATTGTTAGATAATACGCTTAACGCTAGAGGGGGGGTGAATAGCGTTATAATAAAATTTAGCGTAAACTTGCGGAAATTAAAATTTGCAGGAAATAATTAAGTGCGTTAAATAAACAAAAGGAAAGAACGCACCGATGTATTCTGGTTCACCACAACACGTGGCTAGTCCAGTCCCCGAGAGACTCTCTCGAGATTTTCCACTAACTTGTCAAGCTTACGGGTGCTCAACAAACCTTTAAAACTTAAGGACACAAGCCTTAACACCTTCGCTCGGAGATACAACACTCCAAGACTTCAACCAAGAAAACACAAGTTCCTTACAACAAGAGAATCACAATTCTCTTACAAGTGTACAAAACACTAAGCACTCAAACAAAACACTCCTTAATGAGTAGATATGAGTAAAAGAAGTAGGCTCAAGATTACAACAACTATGGACAAGACTTTGGCTCTCAAAAGCTTTATGAAATGAATATAAAATGATAAACAATAATATGCAAGCTTATAGCAATAGAATGATCGGTTGTTGTGTTTAAAACACTGAAATGAAGCTGTATTTATAGTTGAAAAACTTGGCATTACCGTTGACTAATTGCCAATTAAGAGTTGCTGATTTTACTCTGTGACAATCGATTGTCAGGAAGCCACAATCGATTGTTTGCCAATCGTACCAAAAATCAATCCCAGATTTTACGCTTAACAATCGATTGTCCAAGATCAACAATCGATTATTGGCAACGTTCAAAAAATCATTTCTAGATTTTACGTAAAACAATCGATTATACCAAATCAATAATCGATTATTCAGCAACGTTCAAAAAATCTTTTTCAGATTTCAATATCAACAATCGGTTGTACAAAATCAACAATCGATTACCTGACGGTATTTGAAAATTTTACGACAACGGTCAGCTTCACAATCGATTGTGCAATGTTAACAATCGATTATTTATCAGACTTTGAAAATCAGTTTAGACACTGCCTCGTGACAATCGATTGTTATATACTCACAATCGATTATTTAATAATTTTGAAAAAGTCTGGAAGTCACTGCCTCAACACAATCGATTGTCATAAGTTCACAATCGATTATTTTGTGACTTTGAAAAATCTGAAGGACACTGTCTCTTCACAATCGATTGTCATTAGCTTCACAATCGATTATTCTGAGTTTTGAAAAACTTTGATGGACACTGCCTCATCACAATCGATTGTCATAAGGTTCACAATCGATTGTCATGCAGGTTTTGAAAAACCTGATGTTCATTGCCTTAACACAATCGATTGTCATTAGTTCACAATCGATTGTCATGCAGTCTTGGCTTAACATAATCGATTATCATAAGTACATAATCGATTATCTTAGTCCAGATTTTAGAGGCATGTTTAAAAATCATTTTGACTAAAGTAAATATGCATGATTTAAAATCGTTTAGCATTAAATTAAATATGCATGATTTTTGTAAAAATAATTTTACGAGAGAAGCCATGTCATGAGTCAAGTTGTCGGATCAAGATCACAATTAAGAACGACTCATTTAAACTATAAAACTTTGTCTTGTGCTTGAATCTCGTTATCCACCAATTGTGCGCTTGTACTTGAACTTCGTCATATATCACTTTGCGCTTCGTTTGTCATTCATCAAAACCTACACATAAGAACACACGTTTTAGTATAAAGCCTTGAGAACGTGTTTCCAACAGAATCTATAAAGTAAAGTTAAAGTTCAAGTAATTGTAAGCATCTTTTAAGTAATCCTTTTGTTCTATTTTCAGTTAATTCTTCTGCTGCTTCGATATCTGCCAACATCAATAGCATCCCTGTGCTTAACGACACAAACATTAAGGAATGGAAAGAGAACATCATGATCGTTCTCGGTTGCATGGATCTTGACCTTGCACTTCGGAATGAGCAACCTGCTTCTCTTGAGGATACATCCTCTTCTGATGAAAGGAGGGAGATGGAGAAGTGGGACGCTCGAATCGCATGAGTCTAATGATCATGAAGCGTGCAATTCCAGAATCATTCAGGGGCACTATGAATGATGAAGCTAATGCCAAAGTTTTCCTTGAAAACCTTGAAAAACGTTGTATGCAAAACGAAAAGGCGGAAACAAGTACACTATTGAGTAAACTTGTTTCCATGAGGTATAAGGGCAAGGGAAACATTAGGGAGTACATTTTGGAAATGTCTCATCTTGCTTCGAAACTTAAGTCACTCAAGCTAGTGTTACCTGAGGAACTGCTTGTGTACTTAGTTTTGATATCTCTTCCTGCACACTTTAATCAGTTTAAGGTCAGTTACAACTGCCTGAAGGAGAAATGGACTCTTAATGAGCTCATTTCACATTGTGTGCAAGAGAAGAAAAGGATAAAGCAAGATAAGACTGAAAGTGCTCATTTGACATCCTTTTCTAAGGATATGAAGAAGAGGAAAGGTAAGGAAGTTGCGGTTGCAAGGCCCAAGAATAAGCAACATAAGGAACCTAAGGTTGAAATTACTGAATTAGGTTGCTTTTTCTGTAAAGGGACTAATCATGTGAAGAAGGATTGTACCAAGTACCACGCTTGGCATGCGAAAAAAGGTACATTTCTTTCTCTTGTTTGTTCTGAAGTTAATTTAATTTCGGTACCTAAGGATACTTGGTGGATAGATTCTGCTGCTACTACTCACATAAGTATATCTATGCAGGGTTGCCTGAACTACCGAAAACCAAATGATGGTGAAAGATACATCTATGTGGGTAACGGCAAGAAGGTGCCAGTTGAGGCTATTGGAAAGTTTAGGCTGTTGTTTAAGACCGGTTTTCATTTAGATTTGGATGAGACTTTTGTTGTACCGTCTTTTAGACGGAATTTAATTTCTGTTCCCAAATTGGACATATCCGGTTATTCATGTTCTTTTGGTGATAAGAAAGTTAGTCTCTTTCAGAATTCAAATCTTATTGGTACTGGTCTTTTATCAACATTTGATAGCCTATATTTGATTGACACAATAACCTCACATAATGAAACCTTGCATACAAGTTTAAGTGGTACCAAAAGAAAATTAACTAATGAGAATTCTATATCACTCTGGCATAAACGTTTGGGTCACATATCCATTCAAAGAATTCAGAAACTCGTGTCAGATGGAATTCTTGATTCTCTTGATTCCTCAAATTCGGATATTTGTATTGAGTGTATCAAGGGTGAACAAACAAACAAGACGAGATTAGGTGCTAAGAGAGCTTCGGACGTCTTAGAATTGATACATACGGATATTTGTGGGCCATTTCCTACTCCTTGTAGGAATGGTCAACAGTACTTTATCACATTCATAGACGATTACTCTCGTTATGGGTACCTATATCTTATTCATGAAAAGTCCCAATCCATAGACGTGTTCAAATCATTTAACGCTGAAGTTTAAAATCAACTAAGCAAAAGAATTAAATCCGTTAGATCTGACCGTGGTGGTGAATACTATGGTCGATATGATGGTTCAGGTGAACAACGTCCAGGGCCATTTGCTAAATTCCTAGATGAGTGTGGGATCGTCCCTCAGTATACTATGCCAGGAAGTCCTACGATGAATGGTGTAGCTGAGAGACGAAATCGGACCCTTTAAGGATATGGTAAGAAGTATGATTTGTCGTACTACTTTGCCAGACTCACTCTGGGGTGAAGCATTAAAAACCGCAGCTTATATTCTTAATAGAGTTCCAACTAAAGCTACAATCAAAACTCCATATGAACTTTGGACTGGGCATCAACCCAGTACTAGGCATTTACACACTTGGGGTTGTCCAGCTGAGGCAAGGCCTTATAGGCCAAATGAAACGAAACTGGATGCTAAGACGGTTAGTAGCTATTTTGTTGGATACTCTGAAAGGTCCAGGGGTTTTAAGTTTTATGATCCCACTTCTAGAACTATTTTTGAGACGGGTAATGCTAGGTTTTTTGAGGATATTGAGTTTGGGGTGTGGGGAGATAAAGTTGTTAGAGATTTTGTCTTTGAGGAAGAACATGTGTCTTTCCCTCAAGTTGTTCATCTTGGTCAGGGTGTTCTCATTCTTGACACGGATCACACAACTCCAGTTCAAGACAATCTCGAAAATCTCCCCCATCAGGACCCTGATATTACTAATGAAAATCAAACTCAACAACCTCAAGAAACTGAAGTGCCATTAAGGAGATCCACTAGAGAGAGGAGAAATACAATTTCGGATGATTATGTTGTATTTCTCCAAGAACAAGAAAGTGATATTGGACTTGAGGAAGATGATCCAATCAACTTCCGTCAAGTCATTAAGGGTTCTAACTCTCAAAAGTGGATTGATGCCATGAATGATGAGATGAAGTCTATGAGCGATAATGACGTTTGGGAGCTTGTTACATTGCCCGAAGGTATTAAACCTATTGGTTGTAAATGGATTTTTAAAACCAAAAGGGATTCAGGGGGCAATGTTATTAAGTAGAGAGCTCGTCTTGTCACAAAAGGCTACACTCAAAAGGAAGGCATTGATTATAAAGAGACTTTCTCTCCAGTTTCATCGAAAGACTCTTTCAGGACTATAATGGCACTAGTAGCACATTTTGATCTTGAGCTTCATCAGATGGATGTTAAGACAGCGTTTCTCAATGGTGACATTGAGGAAACAATTTATATGGTGCAACCTGAAAACTTTGTTTCGGATGAATCAGAGAAAAGGGTTTGCAAATTAAAGAAATCCATCTATGGGCTCAAGCAGGCTTCCCGTCAATGGTATTATAAGTTTCATGCAGTCATTACATCTTTTGGTTTTGAACCAAATATTGCTGATGACTGTATATACCATAAGTTCAGTGGGAGTAAGTATATTTTTCTGGTTTTATATGTCGATGACATACTGCTTGCCTGTAACGATATAGCATTATTGCATGAAACTAAGAAATTTCTTTCAAAGAAATTTGAAATGAAAGATCTTGGTGAAGCTTCTTTTTTACTCTTACAGTTTATGATTGATCTCAATAAAGAGAACCAGTTGGAAATAGACATTCTATTGACCACACTTTATGTTATTTCCATGCTACATACCTACACTTGATCCATGTCGTTGGTTATATTGATATACGTGATCTATGTTGGTTCTAGTTACGCAAGAGTAACTAAGAGCTCTTAGGTCCTATGTTGGTATGATTGATGGACCGGATTGTTCATGACAATTTTATTGTGATAGCAATTTTGAGCGCATAAGGTTATAATGTAACATATAATGCTAAGGTTTGTACATATGTATGTGTATCTCGTCCAAGTGAGAGATTGTAAGATATATGGACTTATATCTACATACATATGAACAATATATGGATAAATTATATATTATGTGCTATCTTTTGGTTTGGCCTAATTTTGTAGTCTTATGGACATTATGTTAAGGAGGCCAATGTATTGTCATAAAAAGTGTAGGACTAATGTGTAGATACCCAAAAGGGTAACCTTAGTTAATGATGGGCTAACTAAGGTTACATATATGTAACCATGGTTACATGCTTGTGACTCTTGAGTTTTGTAACTCATGAGTTATAAAGTGGGGGTTATGGTTCCCACATTATTGCAAGACATAATCTCTTCTTCCTCCCATTGAATCAAGAGAAAAAACTCCATTGTTGTCTTGCAAATTCTTGTGGAAAGCCATACACCAATTTGGTTATTGTCATATTATTGTTGTTGTGAAACCATTCACATATTTTAGTCTTGTGAGGAATTCTTGTGGAAACATCAACTTCAAGACAATCTTGAAGGAAGGATCAAGGAGCAATCTTCATAAGGACATTTGGACAATCATCAAAGGAGGTTCAAAGATTTCCACAAATGGATTCAAGTAAGCTACCGCTCATGTAGTTGTAATTCCGAATTATTCGATATGAAAAATATTGTATTTTAATTGGAATCATTATTCTAACAATATATACCACAGTTGATGAGATCCTATATGTTATATATGAAGTAAGCGAGGCCATGAGTGTGTTTGTTGAATGCATAAATAAATTATGTAATTAATTATAAGGATCCATCATGGGTACACAGGCAATACATTTGTGTTTTCCTGAACTTCTTTCGATGGGTTGCGATTTCATTTTTAATGACTAAATCACCATGGAAATTTGAAGCAACGATTAGCTGTAGCCTGCGACAACAGTTAGCAATGGGCGAATTGAATGTGTTTAGTTTTTTGTGGAAAGACAAAAACAACCTCTCTCGTTAAAATATGAGGGGTATTTAAGAGAATTCAAATTAATCAATCCTCCATTTTATGTGGAAGAGACACTGAAGAAATACATGATCATTTATACTTTGACTGTTTATACTCCCAAACACTGTGGCAATGTATGTTACAATAGTTGAAGTATCAAAGAACGACAGGCACATGGGAAACAGAAGTGCTATGGTTAACTGCTAATGTTAACAGCAGAAACCCCAAAAAAACTATCCTAGGTGTGGTGTTTGAAGCAGTAGTTTACAACATCTGGATGGAAAGGAACAACAGAAGGTTTCAACAATCGAGCAGCGACGCCAAAGATCGAGCAAAGGAGGTTACACTTCAAGTGCACTTTACTGGAATGAAGCTACCTAAATGGTCACCCATTTTGCAGAACATTAACAGCTATCCTTCGTGCAAGTATCCACAATTGTAACAACTCTCTCTCTATAATAGGATATTAGCTTAACAACAACAGTTGTAGAGTTTCAAATTGATTATACTTTCGAGATCTGTTCTAGAGTCCAAAAGAACAGATGATGTAAATTTGCCAAATAGTTGAAATAAAAAAAATAATTTTACTCGAAAAAAAAATGAATATAATGCTATTCTTTTCTGTCCACAATAAGTGATTAATTTACTTTGGATACACCCATTAAGGAAATAAGAAATTTTAACCAAAAATAATTAGCATGGTTAAACTACCTTTAATTAAATATTATATCATAATTTAATTTGAGGAATAAAAAGTTTTTTAGGAATACATACATAAAAATAATTTTAAAAAGAATAAATTAATTTTTTTTTAATTATATAAATACAAATTTATTTTAAATAAAAATAAAAATAAAAATAATCATTTATTGTGAAGCAGAAAACCCTAGATATCACCTCCCATATATTGGAATGGCAATGCAATCATATCGTTAATGCCCCCAAAAGAAGCAAGTGAGAATATATTATAGAGAGACGTACACGCCAAACGAGGCTGATTTTGTCCTCTCATTGGCATCCCCCTTCCCTACCCCCTACCCCTACTCCTTTACCCCACACACCTAATTTTTTAGGGGTGTGTGGGTTGCTTGTTTTCTTGTTTTGTCAGCTTGTAACCCTCGACGCGGTTTACGTCCCAAATCAAGTACTATTATAATTTATAATTAATAAAGAGACAAAAATAAAGCTGTTTGACTTTCACTTCGTTCATATTTTGGGCCTCTGCTCCATCCACAAGTGTCACCAACTCCGAAATCATATATTGTCATATTACATGAGCTGAGCTCACAGTTTTTTTTTTTTTTTAATTTAAAATAAATTCCATTCAATGATTCTCATTTTTGTAATTTTTAATACTGAAATTGGCCGCAATCATCGCTGTGCTTTGATTCTTTTTTATTTCTACTTGGTCAATGGATTGACTCTTTCATCTCTACACTCCCAATTAATATATGCTATGCTAATTCTCTCTCTCTATTGGTTCATTTCTTTTAAGCTACAATCTAATTTCTCTAGGGTTTGAAGAAAAATTATGTTTTAATTCAATTAGGTGATGTGTTGGGAATAAAAAGACCAATCCTTTTTCTTTTTGTGCTTATTTAGATTCTCTATAAAAATCGAGCCATCTTTAAACATTCAATTTCAGGCAACAAATTGAATATGCAAGTTAAAATTCTAGTGCATTAATGTTACAAACAGGGACAGATCCAGAATTTTAAAATTGTAGGTGCTCATTAATAAAAATTCTAAAAAAAGAAAACAAAGGAGTTTTGTTATGAGTGTTCCCTTAATATTTATGAGTGTTCCCTTAATATTTATTTAGTAGCCAAAGTTTAAACATCAATGAAAATAGATACTAGTAGAGTAGTTGGCAGTTCAAAATTATCAATTAATTTAATTGTCAGAAAATTATATATATATATATATATATATATATATATATATATATATATATATATATATATATATATATATATATATATATTCGTTTTGAATTTTGAAGAATGAGTTAAAAAGAATAAGCTGGTGGCTGTCTAGAATCCAAGTCTACATTTTTCTGTTAAAATATATCATTTTATGTCCTTTATATAACCGTCTAATGGAAGAATAAACCAAGCTAGAAATGATACTAATTAACGGTTATATAGAAGAGAATCATCAACTGCAGTCAACAAATAAAAATTATGGCACATAACTATAGCATTAAATTATTTCTTAAAATGAAAAAAGTTGAAATATTGAAATTACGTTGAGGACTCAAACAAAGTATTATTATTTTTCTCTGCAATTAATTGATAGTTATATTCGGAGTTCTCTAATAAATAGTTTTATTTTATATCGAAGTCGTCAAGGTGTAACAATTGTTGGATTCGATTTGTCGATTGGGACTATTATAGTTTTTCTTCTTCTAAAATAACGATCTTTGAAGCAATACCCAATATTGTTTTATTACTCAGATGATACTAAATTTTGTAAAATGATGGAACAAAGTCACTTAATTTTAGTTTGTAACAGGAAATTATTCAATTTTTTCTAATACACAGAGATAGTCACAGAAAATATTAAATTTTCTGCTGGAAAAAAATGACATGGCAATCTATATGGAACGTTATTATTTGATCAAATAACACCCAAGCAAAATAATAAATTTTTTTTACATTCCTATGTTACATAAGAAACTTTATTACACTCAACGTTTAAGGTTTGACTTAATTACACATAGTATACTAAATTACCAATTTTATACCATAATTAATTAAGAATATAATTAATTGTACATTTTTTACTCCTTAATTAAAAGAATCTGCACGTTTCCCTCTTCTAATCCCTCAGTCTCACCCATATTTTACCCATACCCATGTTCTTTTTACCATTTTCCATCTTTTGAAACTAAATTCTCCCTTTAAATTCACTGAAAATTGAAGAAACCCTTCAACAAAGTTGGTTCCCCATTTTACTCAAGTTGAAGTTCATCAATGAATAACAACAAGGTTCATCAAAATTGAAGTCAAATCTTTAAAGCTCATACACACATTTACCTTCAGCTTCAAATTTTCTCAATGAAGAAGAACAAAACTTCAAAAAGACAAGAGAGCAGCAATTTCACCATTGACAACCATTAAGAAGCTTTGAAGCATTGAATTCAAATTTGGATTTTCAAAAATCATTATTTGTTTTGATTGTGTGTTGTTGAAAATAACTGGGAATATGTTTTGGAGTTTATATCTCAATTTTTAGGGGTTTTGCTGAAGATTAGACTTGGTTTTGACTGAAATTCAGATTGAAACTCGAAGAAAAAAAGAAGAAGAAGAAGAAGACATATTGCAAAAATGTAGATAAATTGTAAATAAATTTTAAAAAATTTATAGATAAATTATAGATAAATTTTAGACTGTTTTTTGCAGAAGATTTTGTAAAAGTTTTAGCCGTTTTGAATTTATGAAAACAGAAAATAATGCATCTACAATCAGATTACAAATAATTTATAATTTTTCTACAAAATATCTACAAACTGGATACATTAAATTTTAATATCCCAATTCCCATTTTAATTATAACATAATTGACATTTTCGACATAATTGCGTTTTTTGCAGAAGATTTGTAGAAGTTTTAGTTATTTTTGATTTGTAAAAATAGAAAATAAAGCACCTACAATTAGAATACAAATAATCTACAATTTATCTACAAAATTTCTATAAACTGGGTACATTAAATTTTATATCCCAATTCCTATCCAATTGTAGCATAATTGTAATTTTTGACATAATTACATTTTTTCAGAAGATTTGTAGAAGTTTTAGCCGTTTTTATTTGTGAAAACAAAAAATAAAGCATCTACAATCAGAAGACAAATAATCTATAATTTATCTACAATTTCCGCAATATATCTTCTTCTTCTTCTTCTTCTTCTTCTTCTTTGAGTTTCAATTTGAATTTCAATCAAAATCAAGTCTATTCTTTACCAAAACCCCTCAAAATTGAGATATAAACTCCAAACCATATTTTCAATTATTTTGAACAACACTCAATCTAAACAAATAATGATTTTTGAAAACCCAAATTTGAATTCAAAGCTTTCAAGCTTTTTAATGGCTATTAATGGTGAAAAATATCTGGAAGAATGTTTACTTCCATAATTGTGGCGCGCCTAAATAGGAATATCTGAAAGAATATGATTTGATCTGATTTACGCCAAATCTTTTTAGAATATTCTGTTCTTCAATTTTAGCTCGACAAATTAGGAAGATTCAGCTACTACTAATTAATATTTAATGATTGGTATAATAACTGTAGAAAAAATGTGGACATGACAAGTAAAATAAAAACTATGCATATTTTTGATAATAAGGTTTTATATATGGTATAGGAAAGAAAAAATCTTAATATTAAAACTCTACCCATACACCCGACCCGACCCGACCCAACAACAACAACAACAACAACTACCCAGTTATCCCACCAGGTGGGGTATGGGGACGGTAATATGTAGACGAGCCTTACCCCTGCCCGTAAGGGCAGAGAGGCTGTTTCCAAACGACCCTCGGCGTGTAGGATAAAAAGAGGGAAAGCTGCATTACGAAAACAAATGTAAAATTAGAAACACAAGCAAAACAAAACAAAATAATAAAGCATAGGTACTCCTGCAATAATAATGTAAGTACTCATGAAAACATAAGCAACATAAATACAGTCGCATGCAATAATGCAATAATAACAAACAGTAACTACCATATTAACAACCATATGGAGACATAAGCTAAAACACTAATCACATATGGGTAACCCTACTATCCCACACCCAACCCCGAGAGATGCGAACGAAGGACTCTAGGAGCCCCTAGCCTACAATCCTGATTCTAGACCTCCAAACGCCCCTATCAAGGGTCATGCCCTCGGTAACCTGCAATCTGGTCATGTCCTGCCTAATCACCTCTCCCCAATGCTTCTTAGGCCTCCCTCTCCCTCGCCGACCACCAACAATCTCCAGCCGCTCGCAGCTCCTCACCGGGGCATCGAGGGCCCTCCTCCGAACATGCCCGAACCACCTCAGTCGCGCTTCTCGCATCTTCTCGTCCACCGGGGCCACCCCTACCTTCTGTCGAATAACTTCATTCTTGATCTTATCCAGCCTGGTGTGCCCACACATCCACCTAAGCATCCTCATCTCCGCAACCTTCATTCTCTGAACATGCGAGTTCTTCACGGGCCAGCACTCCGCCCCATATAACATCGCAGGCCTAACCACGGCTCTGTAGAATTTCCCCTTGAGTTTGTGTGGAATTTTCTTGTCACACAGGACCCCTGAAGCGAGCCTCCACTTTGACCACCCCGCTCCAATCCGATGGGTGACGTCCCCGTCAATCTCTCCGTCCCCCTGAATCACAGACCCAAGGTATCTAACACTGTCCCTCTTGGCGATGGCCTGATAACCAAGCATCACTTCCCCGCCTACCCCACTCGGCCCGTCGCCAAGCTTGCACTCCAGATATTCTGTCTTAGATCTGCTTATTTTGAAACCCTTAGACTCGAGGGTCTGTCTCCATATCTCCAACCTTTTACTAACACCGGCCCTCGTCTCGTCTATCAATATTACATCATCAGCAAAGAGCATACACCAAGGCACATCCCCTCCCTTAATAAAATAAACATTAAAGGCTAACCAAACCCTCTTACCATCATTTCACGCTGCTCTCTTCTTACTATGATTTCACTTCTAATTCAAATTGAGCTCTTCATTTCCATGATTTTCGACACAAGCAAAGGAAAACCAAGTTTACTAGGACCAAATTAAATTAACAACTGTCTCAATTATTACACGTATATCGACAAATCCAAAGATCCCAAGATTGGATTCTGTTTTTTGTAACTCATTCTTCCTCATTTTTCTTTTGTTTGGCTGGGCAGCAATTGTCAGAGTACTTGTTGCGACACGGTCAACATTAATAAAGAGTGAGTAAAGTATCATTTACACGAGAATTTGTGATTAACTATCAACTAAATTAAATCAAAATTTAATTCATTCAAGCAATTCCTAGTATGTGATTATTCAACTAAAGCTAAGCTACAATAGTAAACTGAGAAACGACAGGAAACAAGTTGGTAAGCTTAGAGACAATTTCAATGGGAAAAAAATATTCCAGAACTATATGTTAGCTTACAATTATTGAGTTTTCTACTTAAGTTGTCTAATTAATTTATCTAGTTTATTGATTGACATGGTTAATATTACTCGTAACACTCTCTCGAAGTACTACTAGCCTATTCATGCTAATCTAACGTCTACATTCCTATAGAATTGGAATTAACAAGAACGTAGTAGTAATTTCTGTATAGTAATCAAGCAAGGCGATTAGGTATATATCTATCCTAACCGCAAATGTGTTCCTCGTAAGGTAGAGTTCAAGATCTTGCTCTCCTCAATCTTATATGCAATATAGAATTGCTACTTTTGAGTTCAATCCTATATTTATAAATAATATTCAATTGGTTATCAAGTAATCAAATAATTAAGCGTAAGATTTAATAAATAAACGAACATGATAAATTAACAAGAAAATTTCAAGTTTCAAACTACAAGTCTCATGTAGCAACCTACAACTCAAGAACAAATAAACTATGAAATTAAAGGAAGTGAAGAGAAGAAAAACTAGTCGGAAGCTTCCTGCTTTCTCTTCTGTGATTTCTCCTTCAAAGTATATTGGATCTCCTTCAAATTAGGTTTACAACACCTTTTATACGAGTTGGGACCGTGTAGGGCCCAAATAACCTTGTTCTGGACCGATAAGAGAAGTCCCGCAATGCAGGCATTAGCCTTGCACTAGAACCACAACGTTCTTCACCTTCAATTCCTTGCTTCTAGATTTCAATTGAATTACGCCAAAGTTTGATAACTAACTCAACTATCTCGCTCTAAAAAATTTCTCTTCCTTCTCTCTAGATGTCAAACAATACGGCAGATGCCACCCGTCCACTAGACCCACCTGACCAAACAAATGACACATCGACAACTCAACTACCAAACCCCCTAAAACTGCCAATGACCGAGTAACAGCTAGCCCAACGGCTAATAATCCCAACGCCACCGCCGGAACCACCACATGACACACAATTATAGTAACAATACCAGCAGAAATACCGAACATAGGTCTTCTGATACCAACCAAACACCCAGTTCCTCTGATAGCAACACCCAAAAACACACCCAGATTATTAATCAATCTTCCTACCCAAAAATTTCGACTAATTTTGATCAACCCCAACCCAAAACATTCAACCAAATGACCTAAACAAAGGTGTCCAACATCTCACGCAACCACAAAATGATAAAAAAATACCCAACCCTATCCTCCCCAAACAACAAACTGAGGGGCTTCAAGGGAGTAATTACATCAAAACAAGAAATTGATTTCTAAACCAACCTTTGCCGTCACTGTCCAAGCCAACCTCCAATCTCCTGACGGTGGCGTCATGGTTGAGATTCAACATGGCGCACACCTTGGTAAACCAGCGGTTTCTTCAATGAAGAAGACTATTTTGTTAATTTAGCAAAATAGTGCAGATTCACCATCATTGGTAAGTTCTATCAAGGTAAACCATCCATGGAGGAAATTAGGAAGACTTCTATTAGGAAATTCCAACTCTCTGCTTTTGTCAAGATAGTACACTTCGACCCTAAGCACGTTTACCTTGATTTTTCTAATGACGTTAATTACAACTATGTCTTTGCTAAGGATTATATAGACGTTGGTGATTCCCCTATGAAAATTCTCAAGTGGACTCGGGATTTCAAACCTGAGGAGGAATTGTCTATTGTTCCTGTTTGGATCCTTATTCACCAACTTCCCAGGCACCTTTTTAAATGGAATTTTATTTCTAGACTCGTGCAATATGTAGGTGTGGTTGTGGCTCCGGACCTGGCGACCTACTCTAAATCTAGAGGAAATGTTGCAAAGGTTAAAGTTGAGATTGACCGTTTAAAGCCTAGAATTGATAAAATATGGCTAGGTTGTGAAGGGCTTGATGGATAGGTAATGGAAAGAGGCTTGACATTGAATATGAAAATGTTCCAAGCTACTGTGTGTATTGCAAAATACAAGGTCACTATGAAAGCCAATGCAGAAACAAGATCAGAGATGAAAGGATAAAAGCAGAAAAGGAAGCTCAACTCAATAAGGAAATGGAATAAAAAATAAATAAGCCAAATGATGATGAATTTCAAATGATTTCTAAGAGGAAGGTTTCCAAAGTAAGGTTTCAGAACAAAAATCAAATGGAAATGCCCAACAAACTTAATGGGAATAACCATGAAGATCAAAGATCGAGTGAAAGGAAACTCCAGAACTATCAAGCAACAAACCAAGATCAGAGAGGCAAGGTAAGAAATGGCATTGTTATTAATGAGCTAGTCGAGGTGCAGAAGACCTCCATGGTTGAAGAAGTACCAGGGAAAGGTAAAACCAAAATGGATGAGGAAACCAATCAAAACAACAAGCAGAAGAGTAGATAACATATCAACAAGAAGAAGAGGTTCGGAGTTAAAAAAAAAGAACCAAGGCATCAATAGCAATGAATTTCAACTCCAAAATACAACCATGGAAAAAGGCCAACCAAGCAGCAAGAAAATAGATACAATACACAAACCATCAGAGCAAAACACTAGCAGCAAAGAAGACAACATCACTCATATCAATAATGTTCAATACAGTAGACACTCTTTCCAGAAGAATACTACCAATGGTGAGAACACCACCAAACTCATTGATGAGGAGAAATCTGTTTACCATGACAATGATAATAATAATTAAAATTGATTATGAGACTCTAAAAATACGTGATCTATTTTTATGCTAATTTTTAAGCAGTTGATACAGTGTATATGAGACTTAGAGACGAAATAAGAATTAAAGATAAGGTGATAATCAAACCAATAGTTTAAGATTCGCGGCCCCGAGCTTGTCGATTCGGGAGCCTCGGGTTCGATTCCAAAGCTCGGCTGTGAGCTATCGAGGGTGATCAGAGTATCAATTACAGTTATAATAAAATCAACGAAGGCTCTTCATACACAATGGTAAGCTATAAATGATGAAAAAAATATGAAGATAGTGAATAGAAGCAATAATATGAAGGGAATATATTAGAGAGCAGAGAGAATGTTTTTGTATATTTCGTATGGAGCAACCGAGGCAACATAGGTTTACCAAGTGACAAAGATCCCATTTATATCAGATGGGAATCCCATCCTAGTACAACATCCATTAATTACAAAGATAAGGAGATGGGACAACTAGAAGACACTAGGCTCTGTCAGTATTAGTTGAGTGCCTTAGGAACTCCCTTCTTCTTCAATATAGCCATTGGTATGCACGACCCCGAGTCCGAGCACCAACAAGTGATAGGAAACAACCTTAAAATTTTGTCCCGTGTGATACTTTTGTAATAAGGACAGTCATAAGGATCCAAAATATGATGCACACGCAGCCTCTGAAGATCTTCATTGACTATGGCAGTTAGCTTCCACTTGGCCTCCTTCAGTGCACACACGGGGCTTCTATAAATCTCCCCTTCTCGTATTCTACAACTCATTGCATTTCCAAACCCTAGAAAAGGTTCATCCTACCTTTACTTTTGTTCTTTCTTAGGAATGCAACTCTCTCTTTCTTTCGGGAATTCTTAGGAATGACAAAAACTTCCGCCTATGTTTCTCAAGAGAATGCAGCCTCACCTCCTCGCTTTTTTCTCAAGGTGAAATGACAATACCTCCTTGTGCTGAGGAATATGTCCCAGGATTCTTTGTGATGGCTTTCGATTTCAAGGTCCAGAGGCCTTCTTCGAAGCTGGGGTCTCGCGAGCCTGTGACTCGGTATATTAGCTTGATAACAGATGTCGAAAGAGTGAGAGCTGATTATCATTAGGGGAATGCTGTACTTGTAGAGATCCCTGCTAGGGAGGAAGATATTATGACATACAAAGCCACTTTTATCAGTGTGTATACTTACCCATTTACCCTAGGGAGGGTGGGGCCATCTTCACCCTCGATTGATCATGTGATTCTCAACTTCTGCCAATGCTATCAAGTGACCCTTGGATAAATTCACCCTTCATTTTAGCGTGTATTTTATGTGGTAAGGTACTACCTGAACATGATCGAGGAGATTACATTCACTCTAGACCATCTAATAAGGATGTATAGCCCCTTTCGCTTCTGTGAGGGTCTAATCAAGCTTCGTTGCCCCGAGAGTCCTCTTTGCCTATACTGAGGAGCTTGGGAATGGGGGATGGATGAGTCAATTTGTTCGAGTAAGGACTTCTGACCTGATCCTGGTGAAAAAGATGTAGTTCCCCGAGAGGTAGAATATGTAACATAAGTAGACACGTTATCTAGCATTCACTTGATTTTCCTTGACTATATTCTTCCAGGCTCTTAATTTCTCTTACTAGTGTAGGCACAATAATTTATCTTGCCACGGTTTCGGACCTCTCGGGTTTGGATGACCATCGGGACTCAATTTGCCCATATACTGGCAAAGTGTGGTGTGATATATACCAAGCTCGAAGGGAAGCTAAGGATCATGGTGAACCTCTACACCTGCTGTAGTTGCATTTTTCGATCTAATAATGTTGTTAGCAGCGTTCTCGTTCCCTGTGATTACCGCTTGCATTTGTGTAGGTCTAGAGGAAGCTCCTTTGATGAAGGGAGCATTTCTTGGTGGGGAGGGTGCTTTGGTACCCGAGGAAGGAAAGAAAAGGCAAAGGGATTCATCAGACGGTCCTTCATAATCAAGACGATTAAGGCAATAGAAACTAAGGCCGTCCTGGCTGCTCTAAATTCAAAAACAGCGTGAAACCTTCAAGTTTAAAGTAAGGGGGAAAATAGCTTCTCTACAGTGAGTGAGGGAGAGATAAACCTGGGCAATCATTGGGTTGTAGAGATGGTGGTTCCAAGCCAGAGTCTGACATCGCTGCGGTACAGCTTCATGGCGCTGAGGCAACTGAGGGAGTATCAGGTGTTGACCACGAGCTGGAAGGTGGCCAGGGTTCCCCTCGGGGTGGGGAGCCTTGAGTAGGTGGTTCGGAGGGGCCTAATTTTGGGTCCCTGAATGGTCAAAGGATGGTCCTGATTAACCCTGCTAGTGTCATAGTCATGATTGATTCTCTTCAAGGAACGACCCTACCTCCTAAGAGAATGCAAGGTGCCCTGCCTAAAGAATCTTCTGTTGCGGGGATACCTATCAAAGTTGGAGATGTGCTCGAGAGGCTTCCAACCATTCCCGAGGGATTCCCTAAGCTTGATTCCTTTCTCGTCGTTGGTGAGATAAGCAGGCACTGTTAGAAGGTGATTTGCACGGATCCCATCTATCGCTCTGACCTTTATCCTTCTAACTTGTCTTTTTTATGGCTTCAAGCGAATACACTTTATAATCAGACTTTTACCTGGTATCAGGAGGTGACCCATTATTAGCGCAAGAAGGCTCACCTTACTAAACATGTTATCCAACCCCTATTTACTATTTTCTGAATTTTTGCTAGATCCTAGTATTTTAACATCCTGGCTCTGATTTGTGTAGTTTGAGAAGGAAGGTGTCTTGTTGAGGGAGGAGATCTGGGTGAGAGATTCGGAATACTACGAACTTAAACGACATATGAGGGAGATAACCTTTGAGAGGGATGCCCTCCGGGAGAAGGTGACCTTGGTCCAATGCTAACTTAGTGATACGAGGGAGGATAGTGACAAGTACAGAGGTCTCCATTCTGAGCTGGTAGCTGCATTATCCAGGATCAAAATTGAAGACGAGGCACTTATATCTTTATATAGAGAGGACTTTATTGCAACAAGCGCTCATATTGGGAGGGTGTCTGAGGAGGCAGGTCCAAGATCAACTTGAGCTGTAGAACGTGCTTGGTTAGGCTCTCGAAGGCAGGCTTTTTGAGGTATGCGGAGCAGTGTCTTAGGCGGTAAAAAAAATTGAAGGCAGAGCCCCGAGAGGGGAAGATGCCATCGAAAAGAGCCACTGAAGGACCCGTAGTTGTTGGGATGTAACCTTTAGTGAAGCCATAAAAAATGTAGGCTCAATAACAGATTATGATTCTGTTTGTTTCCCTTTTTATACATAGTACTTTCATAGTATGCTGTAAATGGGGCTAGTATTTTATTACATGTGTGTATAAGGGGAAACCCCACGATTTTGCATCTTTTGGCCTTCTGTTTTCCTAGAGTTTTTAAATAAATCGATTGGCCTTTGAGTCGGTAGGAATCCTTAGATTCATGATATGGCCATGAGGCTCATTAGACTGGCGATACTGGCTCTTACGTCTTAGGTCGAAGAGACCTTTTATATGGGCTGGAGACAATGGCTCTTACGCCTTGGGTCGATGCAACCTTTATATGGGCTGGCAAGAATGGCTTTTACGCCTTGTTCTTAGGCATGTTTAGTTAAGTCTTTTGGGTTTATCTTCGGGTAAGGTTCCGACTCGAGCTCACTTGACCCTCAAGTTCTCGCATTTGTGTGGGCTGGCAACAATAGCTTTTATGCCTTGCTCTTAGGTAAGTTTACTTAACTATTTTGGGTTCAGTCTCTATGTCGGGTTCTGACTCGAGCTCACTCGACCCTCAAGTTCTCATATTTGTATTGGCTAGCAACAATGGCTCTTACTTCTTGGGTCGATGCGACTTTTATCCGGGCAGGCGACAATGGCACTTACGCCTTGGGTCGATGCGAACTTTTATATGGCTGGCAACAATGGCTCTTACACCTTGCTCTTAGGAATTTTAGTTAACTATTTTGGGTTAGTCTCAGAGTTAGGTTCTGACTCGAGCTCATGCGACCCTTAAGTTTTTGTATTTGTGCAGGCTGGGGACAATGGCTCTTACACCTTGGGTCAATGCAACCTTTTATAAGGGCTGGCAACAATGGCTCTTATGCCTTGGGTCGATGCGAACTTTTATATGGGCTAGCAATAATGGCTTTTATGCCTTGGATCGATGGGACCTTTTATATGGGTTGGCGACAATGGCTCTTACGCCTAGGGTCGATGAAATCTTTGTTGGCTTTATTTTTCCCTCATTAAGGACTTTTTGAAATAATTTTTGCCTGACTCTTTGACACTTCATGAAGAACCTCGATTACGAGTCATTTTGTGGCGATGATCAAGCACCTCGGGAGGTTTGGCTTAGAGGTTGATATCTCAAAGCCTGTGATTAGGAGCTGACGTGGTCGAAGCTCTTTTGCCTATGCCAAGGTAAGCCTGTTTAACTGGTTCTTTTCGAAGTATATTCAAAGTAATTGAAAGCCTGTAATTTTGTAGCAATGGTCGGGTATCCCCAAGTCGCATTAGGTTGGCTGGTACAACTTTATGACTGTGGTTATTTGTGCTTGTTCAGAGCTATTTTTGATCCCGAGTGAAGTAGTTTAGGTGTCTATATTGAGGGTATTCCTTTTAAGGGTCTTACAAGTTCAATATATAGACTTAACTTTGAGATCGAGTTTATGCGTTTAGTAAGGTCTTACAATATTTTCATGCTTTTAAAGTCTTACAAATTTTGAATACTTGGTACAAGTATGGTTCATGCCTTGCTTGAGGTCTTACATATACTGTTGCTGCATTATATAGGTCTTACGAGACCGAGTCTGCCAGCTCAAGGTATTATGGCCTTGGATTTTTTAATGAATGGTGACCAGCGATAGTCCCCAAGTCATCGAGGGTATCCTGGCTCGGGATCCATTACTTGTAAGCTTGGTTTTGCCTTATTGAGGCTTTACGATTTTGGCGATTTCGACCCTAAGGTCATGCGATTTTTGAGATTTTTGCGCCAGTCTCTGAGTGCTCGGGACACTTTCGGTTTTGGAGGTGCTTTATGATTTCGATGTTGTCTTGTTAAGGGCTTATGAGTTTGGAGTTTCGACCCATGGGTCGTTCATGTGTCGAATTGTGGACGCCTGTCTCGGAGCATTCAAGACATTTTTGACATAGGAGTCTTTTTTGCTAGAACGTTGATTTTACTTTGAAGCATGAATGCTTTGATGAAAAAGTATTCTCTGATTTCTTGGTACAAGTATACATGTGTTTGATTTTAAGGGCTTTATTGCTCTATACGGGCATGGTTCGTTTGACCGTTTGGCCCGGTACATTACTTTCCTATCAAGGTCCCATTCGAGATATCTCGTCTTTCTCGAGTAGGTGGTCTTCAATGGGGATGGCCCCTAGTATTCGAGGTGAATTGAAAAAGAAATCTTGAATACTCGTTGAGCCTTCTTAGGTAGCATATGGTCGCTACCTCATTAAAAACCTTGCTGGTAAAACCCTTCTAGGGACAAAATCCGGTCGAAGGAAAAGAGTGCAACGCGTGCTTGAGTGTGTTTTCAAAATTTTTAATTGGATGCTTTAGCAGTAATGTCATTTTAGCATTGATATGTTCCAGTTTCTTGGAATTTGTTTACCCTCTATGGTATCGATCTTGTAAGACCCTTTGCCGATTACTCCGAGGACGCAGTACGGTCCTTCCCAAATTTGGCCTAGCTTTCCTTCATTAGGGTTTCAGGTCTTAAGAATGACCTTCCTTAGGACCAAGCCCCTAACTCCGAAATATTGGAGGCTTGTTCTCCTGTCATAATACCTTTCGATCCTTTGCTTTTGTGCGGCCATCCGGACTAGCGAGGCTTATCATTTTTCATCTAGCAGCTTGAGGGTCATTGTCATGGACTCGCTGTTCGAGCTCTCAGTGGTGTGGTGGAATCTGGTACTCGGCTCTCCAACCTCCACTGGTATTAAAGCCTCGTCTTCGTATGCTATACAGAAAGGTGTTTCCCTTGTGCTTGATTTTGAAGTTGTTCGATATGCTCACAGCACTTCGAGCAACACTTCTCTCCACTTACCCTTGGTGCTTTCCAGCTTATTTTTTAAGTTTTAGACTATGGTTTTATTTGTAGACTTGGTTTTGCCGCTTGTGCACGGGTGGTAAGGCGTTGAAAATATTCTCTTAATTTTATGATCCTCAAGGAACTATGTTACCTTGCTTCCAATGAACTATCTCCCTTTATCTCATGTTATCTCGGAGGGAATCCCGAATCGGCACATGATATGGTCCCAAATGAAGTTAATGACTTCTTTTTCTTTTATTTTCTAGAAGGCCTGCGCTTCCACCCATTTTGAGAAGTAGTCAGTCATAAATAAAATGAATTTAGCTTTACCTGGCACTGGCTGGGGCCCGATGATGTCCATTACCCACTTCATAAACGGCCATGGCGATAAGACCGAATGTAGCTGTTCGTCAGGTTGGTGAATTATGGGGAAAATCTATGACATTTATCGCACTTTAGGACGAATAATTTGGTGTCTTTTTCCATGTTGTCACAGTATTAGCCTGCCCTGATCACTTTTCGAACTAAGGAATCGGCGCCGGAATAGTTTCTGAAAGTACCCTTGTGAACTTCTCAGAGTACATAGTTTGTATCCTCTAGCCCAGACATACTTCCAGGGGGCCATCGGATGTTCTTCTATACAAAGTCTTTTTTTTTTGTTGATCAAGAATCGGGATGCTTTGCTTCCCAAGGCCCTCGATTCTTTTAGGTCCGCATGCAATTTTCTATTTTTTAAGTAGTCAATATATTTATTTCTCCAATTCTATGTTATGTTGGTATAGTTAATCTAGGCATGACCTTCCTAGACCACTAATTTAGATAGCTAAATAACAAACCCGAGAAGTAGGTCATCTTCTTCAACAGATGATCCTAGGTTTGTGAGGGCATCAACCTCACTATAATGCTCTCGAGGTACTTGGACTAAAGTCCATTCTTTTAAACTACGTAATGCAACTTGGATTTTATCCAAATACCTCTGCATTCTGTCTTCCCGAACTTCGTAGCTCCCATTCAGCTGGTTTACTACCAGTAGTGAAGCGTATTTTGCCTCGATGGTCTTGGCTCCCAAGCTTTTGGCTAGTTCTAACTTACAATCATAGTCTCGTACTTGGCTTCATTACTAGTCAATTTTACAATTTTTGTTGATTGTCTGATTACGCCACCCATAGGTGGCTTCAGGACTATACTGAATCCAAATTCTGTCACATTTGTGGCGCCGTAAGCGAACATGGTCCATACCTCGGAATACGTGCTTGATTTGAGTAAAAGTTCTTTTTCAACATCGGGCATGAGGGAGGGCGAAAAATCGGCCCCGAAGTCCGCCGGAATCTTGGACTGTCACACTTCTTTTTTACCTCCCATAGGGATATAAGGGAGTTTTTCCAATTAAAGTGACATTAATCGAAATGGAATTATTAGTTTAATTTATCATTTAGATTTGCCACTTGAAATAGTTTATTTGGTGTCCCAAGTCACATGTTTATTTAAAAATCCCAAATCGAGGAAATTTTAACTTTATTTTTAAAAGCTGCGAACCAGAAATTCTAAGTAAGGATTCTATTAACCTGGGAGAAGGTATTTGGCATTCCGGGGTTCCTTGGTTCTAGCGCAGTTTTTTAAACTATTAATAATGGTCTGTTATCTTATTTACTACATGTTCTAAACCTATTGTGCATTTTTAGCTTTACATTCACTTTATTTAATTTAAACCTCTTTTATATTTATAAGATTATTTCTTGAACAAGTTATTTTGGAACGTGTCGCGAACCACACTACATAAAATGCATCCATGATTCACGGCATGTTTATTTTATTAATATTCGAAATTGTTACAATCGAGTTACATGAAATGCACCCTCCTATTTGGGATTTATGTATCATGACTATGCCACGGGAACCGTACCCGTAGCTATAATTATTTATTTTAAAACGCGCCTAAAGCAAGCTACAAATGTTTAAAAAATGTATTTCACACTAAGTCAATATTAATGTGAGGGCCATAGGTTACGAATTTTATTTGTGGTATGGCACACCTTAATTTATTTTAAAAGAGTTTTTATTCTATAAGCAAAACTAGGATTATTCCTTTTTAAATCTAATTTAAAGTTCACTAAGAAGCTTTTGATCAAGGACATGCTAAGGGTGAAAAACTAAGCCTTTTAATTATTGCTGAAAAGGGGTTTGGGCTAGCAATGACCCATTACTCATTTATTTAAGGGTAATCGACCACTTTGGGGCAGTATTGAGTTAGAGCTTTGCCCAGAAGTGAAGAGGCTCAAAGACTCTTGTTGAGTCTGATTCAAATATCCCATATTGTATTTATATTTAGGTGGGCCCAATTTCTACAGATTTTCTAGCTGGGCCTATCCGCCTCTACGTAACATTAACCAAATTCACATATTCATAGCAGTTATATCAATTACTGTTTAAGTAAAAAAAAAAATAGCATTCAAAGATCAAACAAAAATGCTAGTTTAAAAATTAACCGCGGAATTTGCAAGATACAATAGCAGGTGTTTATACTATTATTCTCAAAGAAATTTCACAATTAAGGATCATGCTACCGGGTTTAATTCCCAGGCCCATTTGCCTTGGCCCAGACTTGTCCAAGTGAGTCCCATATTGGGCCTTGTTGCAAGTCTGGCCCAATTCGTGAGATATTCACCCATTATGAAGTAATAGTGCTTATTACAAAAAAGAGGTCCTACTGCTATGAACCTACACTAATAATTAAACATAATTAAATTTTACATCATTCTAAAAATCCATTTTTACGAGCCAAAAGTCCATAAATTTACAATATACTCCTAAGTATAACTAATATCTAAAAAAGAAAGAAAAGAAATTTTTTAAAGTAAAAACAAATCAAGCTTCAATCTTGCGAGAAATCAGCTATAGAGTTGTTTCTCACAAGTCAATATTTTAAACTCCAGCCTTGAGATTGCTTTGCCTTATTATACAACCCAAAAATGCAAATTTCAGTATTTATATGAATCCATTGACTAGTGCATTCCTATCTTTAAAATAATAAAGCAAGCAAAAGAAACAAAGATGACCATTTCAGCAACTGAACTTCACATTTTATCCTAAAGTCTAACAATTTTAAAGTTTGAACATCTAAAAGAAAAGAGATCACAAATAGCCATTGAGCCACACAATGGGAGTCATGCTGATTCTTTTCCATATTCAACAGTAAATTTAACTATATTCATATAAATCAATCAAACATCACATAAAACTCATTCATTTTACATTTCTTGCAAAGCTTATCAATATTCTATCATTTCAAAACAAAACAACAGTACATGAGGAGAAATAAAATCAGTACCTTGAATAAACAACAACAAAACCAGCAAGTGTAAGATGAAAAAGAAGAAAACTGGCTGGAGCATGAAATGAATGAAACAACCACAGGAATACAAGCCACCAAAAGCCAAATCAAAAACAAAACCAACAGGCGCAACAAATTTAATAGTAGTGAACCCAAAAAGAAACCCAGAAGACCTTCACCTTTAAACTATTTTTTAGCTTATGAAAATCAGAAAATCCTTCAAAAGTTCTTTATGTTTTCTTTTGCAAAATCAGAGAAAAGAATCAGCTCCTAAGATCAGTAGCTGAACTTTTAGAATGTATTTTTAAGGGTTTTCCAAATCTGATCCTATTTTCAGAATAATAGTATCTATATATATGCTGCCTACGATAAGTATTCTTTAAGAATATTCCTTATCCTAATTTTGAAAATACTACTATCCTTTTTTCACAACGTTGGTAGAACTATTCCTTTTATCCTATTGTTTCAGCATCTTTCACAACAGCCAGGACAGCTCTATACTTTATAAAAACTACTTTTCTTAGGTATTTTCTGAAAAACTTATCCTAAGCTTTTTTTAATTCAATTAAACCCCTACAAGTTTCTACTACTTTACAAATTAATGCAAACCAATACAACAGTTAATCAAAATGCAAATTAAAGTGATAATAGAAATAACATAAAAGAGATGATACAATTTGAACTAAAACCAACCTAATTAGTAGACGTATGTGTTTATCTACTTAAACCTAAACAACAACAAAATTCAAATGACTAATGCATCTGTACAATAATCAAAAAAAATTAGCGTAGAACTGTAAGGAACCTAAAATAGAAAAATGGAAGAACAAGCAGAAACATTTCATGTATCAATGTTAAAAGTGAAACCTAATTAATCTAAATTCATGCAATTGAATAATGAAATTCTGACATGCTCTAATTAAACTACTAAGCAGAAACAACTAATTAACTAAGCATTTGTGAACAAAGAAAATAAAACCTAAAATTATAAACATAAATAATGCGGCTAGAAGAAGCAATTAAACATGAAGAATGCAACAACAAAAGATAAAAAATAAACAGAGAGTGAAAGAAATTACCTAATCTTGTTCTAAACTGGACCCGCGATGAATTTGACCAAACTTAAACAAGGTAAAATGAACTTAAATTACCAATAATTGACTATTCTCAACAATAACAGTTCACTAATGGATGTTTTGGGTTCAGACAACCAACAATTGACCGAAAAATCAAAAGAGGGGAAAAAGTTGGGGTTTAGTGGATATGAGATTTTAGATTCGAAGAGTTTGGCTGGGATTTTTGGGAAATAAAAAGTAAGACAATGGTGAGGGAGGTTGAGGGTCCTATGGTGTGAGTTTGGGACCGTTTGGGTGATTTAGGATTTTGGGATTCTAATCTTAGATTTAAGATTCAAAATGTTTGGTATGGATTTGAGGGAGACGGGTTGGATATTTGAAAAAGAGAGGGAAATGAGGCAGTAGGGTGTTAATATGGTAAGGTTTAGGTTGGTCCGCCACCATGAGGCAATTTTTGCTTGGTAGACCACGACGGAGGCAGCGTGGGAACGAGGGCGGCTAGGGTTTGGTCCAACTAGAGAGGGGAGAGACTGAGAGAGTGTTGAATGGGAGGGGGGGGGGTGGGTCTTGTTAGGATAATTATATATTATTAGGATGGTCAATTCCATACCGTTGGATCACTAGAATCCAACGGCTGTGATCAGGGATAGGCAAAATGGGGCTCGTTTGGCTGTGAAAGGGGGTGGACCGGGCAAGGCTGTTATAATCTTGGATCTGGGTTGATGTTTTTTGGGGAGGGGGGAATTTGGGGCAGATTTGGTATTAAAATGGCCCAAATTAAAGCCTAATTCCTTTTCTCCCCAATTCTTTTCTTATTCTTTTTGTTTTTATTTTTGTTTTTCTTTAACTAAAAATTCTATATTAAATTTCTAAATTAATCCAAACTGTAAATTTAAAATAATTATCTAATTATAATAATTATAGAACATACCTGATCCTAAATTAAAAGAGAAAAATTGCTAATGTAATAATTAAAAGGTAAAAATATAAAATGAGCCATTTTTGTGATTTTTATTTTTAATAAAATAATTAGTTAACTCATTAATACTATAAATATATAAAAAAACCTAAATGCATTGCGTGGTATTTTTGATATTTTGTTTTATGATTTTAAAAAAATTTATGTGCACAAAAATGTAAAAAATTAATAAAATCCTATAAAAATAGCAAATAATTGGAAAAAAATCTATTTTCTTTGATTTTATAGGAGTAACTCATAGAGGGAAAACATCACATGCTCAGAAGGACTTGATGGTCGTTCGAGGTTAATACTCGATATCATACCCCCGAGTTCGATGGCCCATTTTGCTAACTGGTCTGATAGTTCGGGGTTTGTGCATTATGCTCAAGAGAGGATACGTCGTTAGGACGCAAATACGGTGGCATTGAAAATAGGGCTTCAAGTTTTGCTAGGCGCTTATTAATGCGAGAGCCAATTTTTGTAGGTGTGGGTACCTAGTTTCGGCATCCTTTGAGGTCCAGTTTACGTAATAATCAAGCAATTGCGCGCCTTGTTCTTCTGAAACCAGTACGCTGCTTACCACTATTTCAGATACGACCATGTATAGATATCGTGTTTTATGTTCCTTTGGCGTATGGATCAACGGCGTACCAGTAAGATATCGTTTTTACTCCTCTAAGGCATGTTGGCACTCTGGAGTCCATTCAAAGCTGTTTTTCCTTTTGAGTAAGGAGAAGAAATTATGACTCCTGTTGGATGACCTCGATATGAATCTGCCCAGAGCCGCTACTCACCCCCTCAGCCATTACATGACCTTGATGTTATTTACTATCATGAGTTCTTCGATGACCTTGATTTTATCGGGGTTAATCTCGATCTCCCTATTTGATACCATGAAGCTAGGAATTCGCCCAAACAAACTACGAAAGCACATTTCTTGGGGTTGAGCTTCATGTTGTAACTTCTGAGGATGTTGAATGTTTCTTGGAAATGAGTCCAATGGTCCTCTGTGCGCAGGGATGTAACTAGCATGTCATCAATATAAACCTCCTTGGATTTGCCTACTTGATGCTCGAACATTTTATTAACTTGATATTGGTATGTAGCCCCTGCATTTTTAGTCCGAAAGGCATTACGTTGTAATGGTACGTGCCATATTTCATAATGAGCAATGTCTTCTTCCTATCCTCGGAGTTTATCTGAACTTGATTATACCTCAATTAGTCATAGAGAAAGGTAAGGGTCTCGTGGTCGACCATATCATCGATTAGATGATCGATGTTACGTAATGGGAACGAATCCTTGGGACAGGCCTTATTTAAGTCTTTATAATCTACACACATTCTTAGTTTATTTCCCCTTTTAGGTACCACTACTACATTATCCAGGAATTCGGGGTACATTACTTCTCTAATGGACCCAAATTTTAAAAGTTTTGTTACCTTTTCCTTGATGAATGCATGTTTTACCTTGGACTGTGGTCTTCTTTTCTGCTTCACCGGCTTAAACCTAGGGTTACACTCAGTCTGTGGGAGGTTATTTCTGGCAAAATTCTTACCATATCTAAGTGACCAAGCGAAACAGTCGATATTGTGAATGAGAAATTGAATGAAATTTTTCCTAAGTTCAGGGGTAAATCTCGTTCCCAGGTATACCTTACAGTTTGGTAAGTGTTCGATCAAAAAAACTTGCTCTAGTCTTCGATTATTATTTTTTGCATCTGATTATTCAGGGGTAACAAAAGTTAGAGGAGCGAAGAAATATTCTTTGTCGTCCTCGGGGGTCTGTATAATCCCAGACTCATCCGAGGTTGGGTTGGTGGGGGTCGGTGCCTCCTTGTAAATCAGGAGCATTTCTTTCACCTCATGTTGCTCTCCATATATGGGTGTTATGCCATCCTTTGTTGGAAATTTTATCATATTGTGCAGAGTTGACGGTATGACCCTCATGATGTGTATACACGGCCAGCCAAGCAATACATTGCACCTCATGCTGCCACTGATGATTTGGAACTCAGTGTTTTGGACCGCACGGATGTGTCGGCGGGGAGGGTGATTTCTCTTTTTGTGACTTCGTCGGTCACGTTGAAGCTGCGGAGGACCCGGGAGGTGGATACGATCCAATTGAGCATCCCAAGCTATTCTAGTACCTCTGACCTGATTATGTTGGCCGAGCTGCCTAGATCCACTAGCACATATTTAACTTAAATTTTGCTTAAAAGAAATGAGATTACCAGCGCATCGATGTGTGATTCTGTCAAGCTCTCAACATCCTCTTCTCTGAACGTGAGGGTGTCTTCGACCACGTGATCTCGGGTTGGCCCATCTTCTATGGTAGATATTTTTGTCTAGTTGATTATGGGCCCCCGGGGGATGTCGGTTCCTCCAATAATCATATGAATGACATGTTGAGGAATCTTGTTTTCTGCCCGGGTTGGATTTTCCGAGTTCCCCACAGAGTTTTTCGGCGTGCTTTCTGGTGAATGTGAGGAGCGGTGTCGACGCATTGGGCATCGAATGAGGTCATGCCCTTGAAGTTCGAATCTAGTGCACTCACAAGGTTCTGTGGTAGTATACCGACACATGGAACAACCATACCCTTCCCTCTGTGGTTCTCGAGGCAGCTGTCTTCACCTATATTTATTGAGTTAGACATTCCGACCTAATCTTTGAAGATCTTGGATAAGAGCAGGTGTGAAAGATAACTTTCATCGTGTAATAGAACCAGCAAGAAAATAATCATTATTATTTTTAACCCTACGATGGGCCCCAAACTGTTTATCGTAAAAATAGTAATAACAATTAAATTTTATTATGGGACTCTAAAATACGTGATCTATTTTTATGCTAGTTGTTAAGCAGTTGATGCTGTGTATATTGGACTTAGAGACGAAATACGAATTAAATATAAGTGATAATCAAACCGATAGGTTTAGATTCGGTGCCTCGAGCTTGTCGATTCCAAAGCTCAGTTGTGAGCTATCGAGGGTGATCGGAGTATGACTAACAGTTATAATAAAATCAACGTAGACTCTTTATGGCCAATGGTAAGCTATAAATGATGAAAAAATATGAAGATAATTAATAGAAGCAATAATATCAAGGGAATATTTTAGAGAGCAGAGAGAATGTTCTTGTATATTTCGTATGGAGAAACTGAGGTAACATGGGTTTACATGGTAACAGGGATCCCCTTTGTATAGGAGGGGAATCCCATCCTAGTACAACATGGATTAATTACAAAGATATAGATATGGGACAACTAGATGACACTAGGCCCTGTCAATATTATTTGCGTGCCTTGGGAACTCCCCTCTTCTTCAATATAGCCGTTGGCCTGCACTTCCCCAAGGTCGATCACCGACACCCTTAAAGGTGAGCCTCGACTTCAGTCTTGAGCCTCGATAAGTGTGTTCGTGGGGCAACGTAATGACAGGGAAATTGGACCCTATGATTTTACCGTTCACAAAAGTCAATAGAAGAAATAGATCAGAACACAACAATAACCATGTAATTGATCCAAGAGATGCTTATAACATGTATCTTAAACTTATTAGTGGTACCATCTTAGAAGTGGATAAAAAGAGTGAAGACATGTACATTTTCAATAGTATTCACATGGCAGAATCATCTTTTAAGGATAATAGGGAAGATGATAGCGACGAAGATGGTGACTATTAGGATGATATGAGCTCTGAAGAAACTGATGATTTTGAAAGTGTTGATAGTGAAAGCTTTTAGAATGAGGATCAACCTATAAACCACATTACTGATGAGCATGCTATCTAACTAATTGAAACTTTGAACAACAATGCTTTAGCAGAGGTAAATGGAAGTTCTAAAATTGATAAGATTGTTGAAATAACTCACCTATCTCCTAGAGGTAGAGGAAGAGGTAGAAATAATTTCAAGAGGGGCAGTGACAAACCAAGAAGAAAAGGTGGAAGACTCACCTATGAACAAGCTGTGGTTACACCACAAGAACAAAACCTTTCCAACTACATTTTGATGTTTAATTACTTATATTGGAATGCTAGAAGCATCAGCTCTAGTGGTGCTTTTGATAAACTTAAGCAGATTATCCGGCTCCAAAATCGTCCTTTTATTGCTATTAGAGAACCTTATCACAAAGCAGAACATCTTGATAAATTCACAACTATGCTAGGCTGTGATAATGATCATGCCAATATCAATAGTCAAATATGGATCTTCTGGAATAATGATCTGAACTGTAATGTGGTGGAGGAATCTGATCAATAGGTTACTTGTATCATTGAGTTGATGGGAACGAACATCCTTTTCAATTCGGTTTATGCAAATTGTGATGCCGGTTTGAGAGAACATCTACGGAATAACCTAAGTGATATCTCTTAGAATTATAATATTCCTTGGTATATTGCAGGTAACTTCAATTATATAATTGTTCCAAGTGGGAAACAGGGTGGTAACATTCATAGAATGTCCAAAAGCATGCCTATGATATATTATATCATGGAGTTTTATCTTATCATCCCATGCTTCTCAGGCTCACAGTTCACCTGGTGCAATGGGTGGGCTCCTAATAGAAGAGTTTGGAAAAGGCTTGATATAGTGCTGGTTAGCGAAGACTGGATGAACAACTATGACTTTAATAATGTCAATCATTTGATTAGAACATGATCTAACAACTCACCCCTCCTCACCATTGTCAAGAACACTTCCCAGACCACTATTAAATACTTGAGATTATTATATTTCTAGACTAACGGAAATGGCTTTAAAGAGGTAGTAAAACAAGCTTGGGATATAGAGGTTTATGTTTCCCCTATGTGGAAATTCCATCTAAAACTAAAAAATACATACAGATGCCTATCCCCTTGGTCCAGACCTCTAATGTTGATAATGTCAAGGATCTAGAGAAGAAGATGGATGATCTGGAACATAAGATCATCACAAAAAAACACTGTTATCAACAGAACTGAGCTTAAAAGTATAAGTGCTCTCCTTATCAGGGCATATAAAATTGAAGAGTCTATATGAAAGCAAAAACATGGGATCAAATGGTTTGTGGAGGGGGAAGTGAACACCAAATTATTCCACTCCATTGTCAAGGGTATAAAAAGAGGTTATCTCTCAAAAAGATTAGGCTAAGTGATGGTAGCTGGATTGAAAGAGATGAGCATATTGCAAATGAAGCTATATCCTTTTTTCAGAACCAATTCACTAGAGAATATACAGAGTCCAATTTTTCTATACTTAACTATATTCCTAAAGTAATCAATGGCACGGACAATGCAGGTCTTACAGCCATTCCTACTATTGAGGAATTGAAAAGTTATTGTGTTCTCCATGAATCCATCAGTGCCCCTAGATCAGATGGTCTTTTTGGGAAATTTTATCATTCTTGTTAAGATATTATTAAGGATGTCTATTACTAATGGTCAATGAGTTATTTGCAGGTAATCAAATTCCAAAGGCCATGACCCACATCGGCCTAATTCTTATTTCTAAAGTTGATAATCCTCAAGCTTTCAACGAACTAAGGCCTATTAGCCTTGGAAATTTCTCCTACAAAATCATGTCGAGTCTAGTGAACCTAAGACTAAGACCCTTCACAAACAAGATTATTTCTCCTTATCAAACAGGTTTTGTCAAAGGGAGATCCATCATTGAAAATATCATGACGACTCATGATATGGTCCATAATATTACAAAACCTTCCACCTATGGGAATTTGGTTTTAAAAGTGGACATGGCTAAAGCATATGACAAAGTCTCATGGGAATAGCTTTGTAATATTATGAGGCATTTTGGCTTTAATGAAACTTGGATTGATATGATTTAGAGACTTATGTCTAATGTTTGGTACTCTATAAATACCAATAGGAGTAGACATGGGTTTTTCAATTTTTCAGGGGGTTTAAGACAAAATGATTCCTTTATCTCCCTGTCTTTTTCTTACTAGGGCTGAAAGTTTTTCAAGATTAACGGATTCCTTAAATAATAATGATTTTATCCCATTCTTGATAGATAGTCATGGTCCCATTATATCTCATTTATGATATGTTGATGACACAAATTTGTTTTCCTCAGTTGAACCTGAATCCTTGAAGATCATGATGGAAAAGATGGAGACTTATGAGAAGATCTCAGGACAATTAGTAAATAAAGCTAAATTTGGTTTCTATATCAACTTCCAAGATGATGATGCAAGAATCAACCAAATCAAGCAGATTACTGGATACAATCACGTCCACTTTCCAATGCAATATCTTAGATGACATATCTACATAGGAAGGAAAAATTTGTTTATTTTAACAACATGGTGGCTAATATAGCCAAAAGACTCCAGGGGTAACAAGGTAAATTTCTAACCTACGGTGGCAAAGTTGTTCTTATTAAATTTATTTTACAGGTTATCCCACTCCATATTATATTAGTGGTACATCCTCCTAAGGAAACTTTCTACCAGATTGAAAAGATCATCTCTAATTTCGTTTGGGGTATTGATGGTAACAAAAACAAGATGCACTGAATTGCTAGGAAAGACATGTGTTTTCTAGTCGAGAAAGGGGGAGCTGGCTTCAGATCTCTTAAAGACATATGTGATGTCTACTAAGATACGGTGGAAATTTAGAACTCAAAATATCTTCTCAAATATTTTCTCGAAGCTAAGTATTGTAAAAGGTTTAATCCTATTGCAAAAAGGAAAGCTCAATGCAATCTCATACTTGGAGAATAATGATGGATATCAAAGAAAAGGTGGAACCATATATCTCATGGAGTCTTGGAAGAGGGAAATTATATTTCTGGTGAGGTTCTTGGATTGACCTTGGGCCGCTAGCTCACCTAGCTCATAATAGCAAGACTCTTAAAAGAAATATAGTAAGGAATTTCTATTTTCAGAATACTTGGAATCAGTGTAAATTGATAGGAATCCTCCTTTTACACGCGGTCAATTATATCAAATACATCACCTTCAATATTAATAAAGAAGACAGACCCATATAGACCCCGAATGCTTCAGGGAATTTTTCTTGCAAATCTGCGGGGCACACTCTAAGAAAAAAGAAAGGAACTACTCTTACATGTATGACTATTTGACATAAAATCTTTCTTTTAAAATCTTTTTTTATGATGAGGGTGCTAATGGATAAGGTAGAAACTAATGTTTCTATTAAAATATTTGGGGTGAATATTGCCTCTATATGTAACTGCTTCCCCAATGACCATTATGAGGAACCCACTAATCATATGCTCAGTGATAGTCATATTGCCAATCTAATCTGTACCCTTTTCTATAAATCATGTGGTATCATACTAGTCCAAGACCAAGTAAGACATAGAGTTATGAGATGGTGGTTGACAAAACCTAAAAATAAACTCCATAAGATAGTTCTACAACGCCTACCCTCAAATCATTTTCTGCTAAATTTGGAAGAACGAATGTTCTGCTAGGTTCGGTGAAAAGAACATTGTTTCATTCCGTATTTTTGTATGTTAAAGTATAGTGTTCGGTTAATTGGTGTGTCTCGGGGATGAGATTTTCTTGAGATTATAAGTATTATACTATTTTAAAATAAGGGATAAGTAAATTCGTAAAGGTGATATAGTAAGAAAATCGAAAAAAATGAATTTTATCGAAGTTTGACATATTTCGATAACACCGGATATTTTTGGACTAACATCATAAAATGTACCACATGCCCATAATGATATGATGTATAAAGTGTGTTAAAAGTAAGTAGTATATTAAGTAATTTGAGATAATTGATTAATTATTAAAATATATGGGTAAGAGTAATAATGGTCTTGTCAACGTGGGACCATGACAGTCAATGGATAGTATGAATAATGAGTATCGTAGATTAGTGTCACACTTTGTGACAAGCAGTCGTTTGCGCATTAAAGTCAAGTGGGGCATAGAAAGCCATTAAAAGAACTCATTTGAAACTTCAGAGAAATCATTTTTGGGAACTCCTGAATGTAAGCTTCATTTCATTTCAGCCCCAAGCAACATATAAGCAAGGTATTGTGTCGGTGCTTGCTTTGGGGGTCTTTCGCCCATCTAATCAAGGTCATTCAGTGATCAAGGATTTGAATTTTTTTAAGTATTTGGATATAAATTGTTAAACTTATTATTTCCTAGGAAATACCAAGGAATGAACATCTGACAAGATGTCTAATTTTGTTCTTGGAGTTTCTAGTATGATTATTTGCTATTCATTGCCCAAAACAATAAGTGAGCTCTAGTTCATTTCAATAACGTGAGATTTATTCTATTTTAACATGATCTTTCAAGAATTTCAGAAATATGATCTTTCATGGATCTTCAAGAATTCAAAAAAACGAGAGATTTCATACAAAGTTATACTACATAATAACAACGGGATTTTGTAAGTATAAGGGAGTTCAATGCCATCCTTATCAAGAATATCATATGGATTTTCTCGATCTACCATTACGTGTTCGTCGCAAAAGACGTGTATTAGAGGAATTTTTAAGAGAATCGGTCTAGATATGTTAAGACTAAGCTTTTTCTTCATCTTGGCATGATCTCGTCACTACACAAGTTTGGTAACGAGGAATAAAGAAAAATTCATATCCCAAAATTTACATATATTTTGCTATTTCGTAAGTTACGTATACTTTTCTAGTTTTGGAATTTAGAAAATTCTCCTTATCGGAACTTCATATTCAATTAAGTATTTTTCCTCTTCTAGTCATGAGAATAGAGAATTTGTATATAATCGAGCTGTAATCAATGGGCAGGCCCCTATTGGGCAACCTCTGATCAGATGGTAAGTTATATACCGAGCCTATTATGGACGAGCGCCTATGAGCGAGCTCAGCATGGTCGAGATAAAGAGCCTAGCATGGCCGAGCACCTACGCGCGGGCATACTACGAAAGAGCATATATATATATATATATATATACACACACACACACCAAGCCTTATAGGACAGGACATCTATTTTACTTACTATATTGAGAGAGTTGAGTCATCATCGGCAGGTAAACATATCTTTAGATTATCTTTTACTTCCATTTTCTTGTAGTTATTTTATTATCAATTTAGTTTTAGCTTTCAGTATATTGTCTTACATACTCGGTACATTATTTCGTATTGACGTTCCTTTTCTGGGAGCGCTGCATTCAATGCGTGCAGGTTCAGATAGACAGATGTGTAGACCTCCTCACTAAGTGTTGCTCAAGTTCAGCTTGATCGGTAAGTTCCATGCCATTCAGAGTAGCCGGATCTAGAGCTTTATATACATCTTGCATATATATATGTATATATGTTATGAGTAGGTCGGGGAGCTATTCCGAATACAGTATATCCATCAGTAGAGATTTGTAGACATATCTTGTCAGCTAGTGTAATATATTGGGCTTGTAGGCCTTATATATATATTTGGTTGGTTAAACACCTGCAATAATTATGACGGCCTTATCGCCACAACTTCATATTGATATTTAGTTAGCATTCGCAGTTGTCTTGCAAGGTGGCCCATGGCCATAGTATGACATCATATGTTAAGAGTACCTTAGTTTCAAGTTGGTAATCAAGGATAGGTGAGGCACTGGCTTGCGGTCTCTTGCCAAGTTTCAGGGCTTGGCAAAAGTTATATCAGATTAATTATGTCCTAGGGAATCTTGAAGTCGTGTCTAGTAGATTCGTATTTATGGGTGTGTCATGCACCACAATTATAATCAGGAGGCTACCGGGCATTTAAGACTGTCACTCTTTCTTCTTACTCTAGATCATCTGGTAGAGCTCACTAGTAAGAATTGAGATTCCTAACTTCTATTTATTTGTAATAAGACGATACCCACATCCAGAAAGACGATTGGTAAAAGAATTGGCTATTGACGAGTTAAGCCAGAGGAACTTGACTTTGCATCATCCTTATGATAAGTAAATGTGAGGTCTTTAGCAGATCATGTGCGTACAGAAAGGTGTAAGCCTCTTGATAAGGAGTCTTTAGGCAGGGATACCTATCCACCTTAATATTGAAAGACAATGAGAGATTCAGAATATAAATACAAGTTTCTACAAGCAAAATAAGCAAGATGAAGAAGAGTATGAGGCCCCCGGTTAATGAAGATTAACAGTGTTTGTAATTTAGGCAGAGCAATATAAGATTTTTGAGTTATATTCAACAATAGCAGATTTATATATAATTGGGTGTACCCATCTCAGTTATGCCCTATGGGGCTAAATGGTTTAGTTTAAGAAAAGGACAGAACATCAAGATCCGTGTAGGGCTAGAGTAACACAAAATGATGAATGGATTATTTGTGTTTGTTAAAATTTATAGACCCTCTTGTGAGACACCCAGATGGTGCACCCTAGAATATTAAAATTGGATATGAATACTTAGATGATAAAAAAAAGTTTCAGAAGAGAGGCACTGAAAGCGTGGAAGGGATAAATATTACCTTTGTGTTACTCTCGTCCCTAGTAGAGCAAAGACGTTGAGCAACTCGAAGAGCCGATGGATAAAGTAAGGGGAGAAAAAAGCAAAAGAATGTCTTACTGAAGTTTCACAATAAAGGGATAGGCAGAAACATTAGCAGAGTATTGAGAAGTGACATAAGGAAGAATTATGAGTAAGATGCGATACATGGATGACAACAGTAGATAAAATAATGACAGTATTATAGAGTCTATAATTAACTGAAGGAAAAGATGTGAAGTAACAAGCCTTGAGGCAGCAGGAGAATTAGGCCATAAAATCATATCCTCATTTCGAGAAATAAGTTTGCGACTCTAACGTGATTAATAGAAGGAAAAAAAATGAGACCCAAGAGTAACATAAAACAATATGGATCGGCTAAAAAGATAAACTAAACATGAATTAGGAACTGAGTTGATAATAGTCGGCATTATGAGAATTTAAGATTTCCTTCCGGCAATAGTAGGATGGACAACAAAAGAATATCAGGAGAAATTCAAAGAATGGTCATTAAGGAAGATGCTTTCCTAAAGCAAGAAATGTGAGTAAAGTTAAGCTTAAGGGAGTGTATGTACCAATTATATTAAGTGTCACCCTCGCAAGTAAGGAATTTTGTTATCCTTGGTACAAGAAATTATTGCATGTGAGTAAGGGTCATCGATGATATGAAAAGACGCCAGGGATGAAAAGGTAAAACATCTATACGTAGATCATCATAGCACTAAATCTTAGTACTCCGCTAGGGGGGATATGGAGTGATGTTGAATTAAGACATAATTAAGTTGTTCTAGAAACTATGGAATGATAAAGGAAGAGTGCGATAAAAAGGAGAAGGGAATGAGATTGCACTTGTCTGAATACTATGGATATGCTCTGATTCCAGAACATTATGTTAGCACGTCGGAGAAATGAAGTAAGGGTTCCTGCCCGGAAGGTTATTAATAAATAATGAGCCAATGTAAGAAGAAAGCTAGACAAAGGAAATAAACTAAGAGAGAGTACGCAGAATATGGATATGAGAATGTGACAAACGGTAGTTAGTAGTTGATTTAGGAAGATCCTGGTTATTGCTAGACAAGATGGTACAGAAAAATCAATAGATTTTTTCAAGATAAACACAGTGAAACCGGATATAATGAATTTAGCCCCGCAGTAATATAATTATAATACTTGAGATATATTCAAATAGGATTTGGGTTAGTTAAAGATACTGTATGAGTGTTATGGGGATAAAAGAAAGTGTCCCTAGGAAGACCGTCAAAGTATTAGTTTAGGAGCAACCCTGCAAGCACAATGGCATGGAGGTAAGCAACTACAGATGATTATAGGCAAGAAAGGACATCAATAGGTACGTAATAAACTCATAGCTTTCAAAAAAGTCAAGGGTTTTCCCTAAGTAAACGACGAAAGACTAGTTGAGGAAATAAGGAAGATGGCTGCAACCTAAGCCCCATAACCTAAAGAGGAAATGGTTATGTAACAATAGTCTTACAATAATATTATAAAGCACTTCAAAGGAACGTGGAACCTATCATGGCTACTGAATGAGAAATAAAATTAAAAGTAGTATTCGAGATCATATGAGTTGCACGAAACCTCCGACATGCGCGGGAACTAAGTAAGATAAGTATGCACGCAATGAGGCAGAAAGATCAGGAAAGGTAATAACTTACATTGATGAAAGTTAAGATGTGACAAAAGAGATTATTCGATCAATGATCCAGAGTGGGTTATGTTATTAACGCACTTAAGTGTTCGGAGTATGATACATGCATCATGTACGGTCGTAAAAGACTCTGGTATAAGTTAAAAGAAAGAATTGAGCCCAAGTCATAGACAAAGGATTAAATTATTAGAAGATTGTACCCTGAATACTCCATAGCGTCCATGAAAGGCTAAAGTAATACCATGATTCGTAGAATATAGCTTACGCCTACATAAAGGATAATCGGAAGAAGGAGGAAACTAAAGAGTTACATCAATAAAGTAAATCAGGAATCCAATTATTGGACCCAAAATTTATAGGAATCACGATTGAGAACATAACATAATCACTCTTAATATTACAGGTTCAAGAAAGATAACGCTACAACTATATTCTATAACGGCTGTACGATAAAGCCAATTAGAAGAAGTTACTACCTCATAAGAAGTCAATATGGAGCTATCACCGGATTATATAGGCACCAGAGGTGCAAGTATTATAATAGAGCTTCAAATGGTGGATGTGATTTATACCTATGCGTGAGGGAGGTTATGAAAGAAAGATTGAAGAATGTAAGGTGATATTATAAAGTAAGTAAGGTAAAGATGAACAACGTATGAAATACAAAGGTATAGAAGGGTGAGCATGGTCCATACTTTGGGTAAAAGACTATAAGCACTGAGATTCAGTATTCAGGAATAATAGAAGCATCGTCAGTGGTATACCCTCCAGCCTATGGTTTCTAAGTACCATAAGGTCTAATTGACGTGTACAAGAAGAACAGAGACAATGTGATGTATCAATGTTCCATAAAAGCATAAGAAAGTCGGTCGCAAGCTAAAGTATGATAGTAAAATAAGGTTTTAGAAAGATAGGAGTAAGGATAAGAACAGGGAAAGTGAGAAGGTGAGAAAAATGGATAAGCCCTCAAGACTAAGCCTGTGAAAACAAAGGAGCCGATGGTTCCTCTAAGTTATAGAAAGCTTAATTTAGCCTGAATGAACTCAAACAAATCTAAGACTGGTAGCATCTTAGAAGGGATGGAATACTGACCTGGTGGAAAAATAAGGGTGTAACTGTGATAAATAAAGAATGACGTTTGAGCCTTCGCATGGGTAATGATTTAAAGAAGGAACAAAAAAAGGAAAAAGGAGTGCATGAATTGTTAGGGACTAAAATATCCATATAAGGTTATTCATATTTAGATTCTATAAAGTACAGTTATGGAAGTGTAGTATCACCCTTAGATAGATCAAATTAATTACTCCAGATGCCCTAGTGAGACGCTAGCCCTAGTAGCAATGTACATAAAATGTCAAGTTATCAGTAGTAGATGATGAATCAACAATAGATGGATAAAATTTCAACAGTATGAGATAAGAATATACCATCAGCCTTAAGGATAAGCAATGAGAGTAATCTGGAGTGGTTGCAGACCTCAATAATGATAAATCAAAGTAAGAGTTATGGCATAGTATGACCTATCTAGATGCAATAATGTCATACAAATGGATAACCAGGTCTATTAATGAAGATGTAACAATATTTGCAAATTCCACAAAGTATCGAGCAAAGAACTTCAGTGTACCTGTAGATGTCCAAAGAGACATCTTATTAAGCTTTGTATATGTTTACAAAGTAAGTCCTAAAGATTTGCTAAAAACTGGAAGAAAAAGGATAGAAGAATGCACACTTACATGATCAGTATCACAGAGGGTGCACGATAGAAGGTGGAAACGATTATGAGATTGGTAGGATTTTTATCAGAAGTCATGCTGTGGGAAAGAGGCCTAAAGGGAGGAGTGCCCCATCCTTTCGATTTATTGACAGGGTAGTTGCCTAGATGGAAAGGTAAGTACAAAAGTATTTACAAGATCCATAGGTCATGAAAATTATAAGTGCGTCAGTCAACATTCGAGGATGAATGTTCCGGGGGGGAGGGGGGAGGGTGGATGTCGCACATTTTCATATGTTAAAATTTCATCTTCGGTTAATAGGCGTAGATTCGGGGATGTTCTTGAGATTGTAAGAATGATGCTATTTCAAAATAAGGGATAAGTAAATTCGTAAAGGTTAGAGGGTAAGCCAATCGAAAAAAATGAGATTCATCAAAGTTTGACATTTTGGGATAAAATACGGTCCGAGCGATATAATACTACGTATTTTTAGACTAGTATCATATAAGGTAGCACAACTATTATGATGTATAAAGTGTGTTAACAGTAATATTTTAAAAAATTTGAGATAATTAGTTAATTATTAAGTTAAGTGGGTAAGAGTAATAATGGTCTTGTCCACGTGGGACCATGACAATCAAGAATAGAATGACTTATGAGTATTGTAGATTAGTGTCACACTTTGTGACAAGTAGTCTTTTGAGCATTAAAGTCAAGTGGGGCCTAGAAAGACATTAAAAGAACTCATTTGAAACATGTAACAAATCATTTTTGGAAACTCCTGAATGTGAGCTTCATTTCATTTTAATCCCAAGCAACATATAAACAAGGTGTTGTGTCGGTGCTTTCTTTGGAGGACTTTCGTCCATCTGATCAAGGTCATTTAGTGATCAAAGATTTGAATTTTGTTTTAGTAGCTGGACATAAATTGTTAAACTTATTATTTCTTGGGAAATATCAAGGAGTGAACATATGACAAGATGTTGTCTAATGTTGTTCTTAGAGTTTCTATGTACGATTATTTTCTATTCGTTGCCCAAAAACAAATGTGAGCTCTATTTCATTTCAATAACGCGAGCTTCATTCCTTTTCAACGTGAGCTTTCAAAAATTTCAGAAACATGAGCTTTCATGGATCTTCACGAATTCAAAAAAATGTGAGATTTTATATAAAGTTATACTATTTAATAGAAATGGGATTTTGCAATTCTAAGGGAGTACAGTGAAATCTTTCTCAAAAATATCATATGAATTTTTCCCTATTTCGATTTGCCGTTGCATGTTTGTCATAAAAGATGTGTGTTAGGGGAATTTTCAAGAAAATCGGTCCAGGTGTATTAAGGCTAAACTTTTCCTTTATTTTGGCATGATCTTGTCATTACACAAGTTTTGTGACTAGGCATAAAGAAATATTCATATCCCAATTTACATATATTTTGCTGTCTCGCAAGTGTTGATACCTAATTTTTCCATATATATTTTTTATATACAAAATACTTTCAAAATAGCATATGAATGCATATATAAGTATGTCCAAATGTTTTATTAATTTTTTCTTAATTTTAAAAGATATTTAAATTGATTTATTGCCATATTTTATCCATTAAAATCCAATAATAGTTTCTAAAATTATAACTTTGATGATTCATTTATTGGATTCTCATATTTATGTGAAAATATAACTAAGATAATTTTGTACATTTTTATAAATTTATTTAGTATTTTTAGGCTAAATTATATATAATTACAATATCAACCTCTTCTAAGATTTAAGTGCATTTTTATTTATAAAAACTAGGCCCAATATTTTTAGATTGATAAGTATAAATTATAAATAATTTTTTGATTTTAATTTGTTTTATGAAATCAATTTTCTATTTTGTGTAAAATAAATAAGGAAAAAGTGGCAATTTAAAATCTAGCCCAAATTGCATTTCAATTACATCTTGAATTGGACCCCCAATTGTACCTTGACACAAGAATTCTACAACCTACAAGCCTCAAAGAACGAATATGTGGAAGCCGCCAACAGGAACATCAAGAAGATACTGAGAAAGATGATAGAGAAGCATAAGCAGTGGCACGAAAAGCTATAATTTGCTTTGTTAGGATATCACACCAAAGTCCGTACATCAACTAGGGCAACTCCCTGTATGTCGGTTTATGGTACAGAGGAAATCATTCCCATTGAGGTAGAAATTTCCACCCTAAGTATCATACAAGAAGATGAGTTTGACGATGCTGAGTGGGTGAAAAGTCGTTATGAGCAACTAGCCCTTATAGACGGAAAGAGAATGAATGCGGTTTGCCATGGTCAAATTTACCAGAACAGAATGTCCAGAGCCTTCAATAAAAAAGTCAAGCCGAGGCTGTTCATATTGGGACAACTGGTGTTAAAGAAAATTTTCCCGCATAAGGATGAAGCCAAAGGGAAATTCTCTCCCAATTGGCAGGGCCCATACATGGTTCACTGAGTCATGATAGGAGGAACCTTTATACTTTCAGAAATGGACGGAGAAGTTTGGCCAAAGCCGATTAATTTAGATGCAGTCAAGCATTACTATGTGTAATCTCCATATTTTCCTTGTATGATGTATTTGAACTACGTTTGACCTGATTCCCATTTAAGAGGGGATACGTAGGAAGCCTTATGGGTTTGGTCGCAATTAAATAAAATTTTCATTTCCCCCAAATTAGAAACTAGGGAAGAATTTTGAGGAGGACCATCAAAATTTCGAATTAATTTCATTCGATTGTCGCACGAATAGCAGTCAGAAGCATCAACCCATTAAATTGGGGCAGAATATTTAGGAGGACCCTCAAAATTTCATTGGGGGAGAGGTTGAAATGTCTCAAACCACGTCACAATCATCGGTTCATCTAAAAACTACTTTTTATATACATCTATGACATGTTTTTACAAAATCATGCGTGTTTATTTATTGAAATTGCTCCGTTTAGAAACCCTACCCCAATGATACATACAACATCGCTAGATCAAAGCCAAGCAGATAAAGAAAAGTTGGTAGGGATATGAACTACCCCCCTCCCTTTTACAACTCATGATTTTTCTTTGAATGCAAGCACTTGGGGTGCTAAATCATCGAACATACTATACACTCACAAACATTGCTCAGGAATACAACTCTCTGAACCATTGCGCTTACTATCCAAAAACACCAGTGATTTCCGTACGTCATAGCGTCCCCAACTGTGATCATATCACAATCCACCATCAGCTAAGAAAGCTCTGTTACCACGTGCACATTTATTTCTTGCATAATGCTACCATTCAGCCTTCCAACTTGCATAAGGCTACCATTTTGCCTTCCAAGACTAAACACTGTCTTCATTTGCATTTTTCTGCATTGCATAAGGCTACCATTCTATATTTCGAGACTAAACGCCGTCCCCATCTGCATTTTCTACATTGCATAAGGATACCATTCCGCCTTCTGGATTCAAGTTCTACTCCCCTTTGTATTTACATGGCAGAAAGATCACCACTTTATCTATATTTGCATGGATGAAAGATCGCCACTATCTGCATTTGAACGGCTGAAAGATATCCATTTTATCTACATCTACATGGCTAAAATATCTCCACCATATACATTTGCATGGTTGAAATATCACCACCATCTGCATTTGCATGGTTGAAAGATCACCACAATTTGTATTTGCACGACTGAATTATCGCCACCATCTGCATTTGCACAGTTGAAAGCTCGCCACATTATATATATTCTCATGGGCTAAAGGATCGCCAAATATTGCATCTCATGGGCTGAAATATCGCCAAATCATCTGAAGGCATGATTGTTCAAATGCACTATTTTGATAGCCCGAGAATGCCATACCATGGTTGAGGACCCCTTTTAATTTTTGCATATCAATATTCAAAGGCATCGTGGTTCGGAGGAATTATCCTCATATCCCGACAACATCATTTAATGGCCTGTGAATCCTTTATTATACGCTTCATGTCCCAAGACATCATGGTCTAAGGACGTCATCCTAACCGTCCAGAGACAACATTCATGGTTCGACGAGAATTCACATCATGTTTAAATTTATGCACAATATACACGTGTATTGCTTATTTGCAGGTAAACCGGCGAACTACAACCATCTTGGTAGAAGCGATCACGCTCCAGGTCCCCGCATCCGTATTAGACCTTAGCCATTCATCCCGACCTGAATATTGCATCCGTTCTTGGGAAGTCTCCTTTGGCATACTCCGCCGACGAATTCTGAACTACATCGAGCCTGATTCCTATTAAACCAAGGATATGTAGGCTGCTCAAAAGCTAGGGCGCAACCTAAACTTCTTCGGACCTCTCTCTTGGTCAAAATTAGCCATCATATTATTACCCAACAATTATTTTATCCATCCAAGGTAAAGATGGGCAGCTGTTGATACCCAATTGTTTCCTATATATTTTTTATATACAAAATACTTTCAAAATAGCATGTGCATACATATATAAGTATGTTCAAATGTTTTATTATTATTTTTCTTAAATTTTAAATATTTTTAAATCGATTTACTGCCCTATTTTATCTATAAAAACTTAATATTATTTTCCAAAATTATTACTTTTCATGATTCATTTATTGGAATCTCATATTTATGTCAAATATAGCTAATATAAGTTTTTCACATTTTTACAAATTTATTTTGTATTTTTAATCTAAATTGCATATAATTATAATATTAGCATCTTCCAAGATTTAACTACATTTATATTTATAAAAACTAAGCCCAATATTTTTATATTGATAATTATAAATCATAAATTATTTTTTTCTTTTACTTATTTTTTCAAAAATTAATTTGCTATTTTGTATAAAATAAATAAGGGAAAAGTAGCTATTTAAAATGTAGCCCCAATTGCCTTTTATTTACAACCTGAATTGGACCCCCAATTTAAATCCAATTTTATCCCGACCCAAATCCCATTCAAAATCGACCCACGACACTTTTAAATGACCCACCTGAATTCCCATTTAATCCTAGGTGTTGATCGCTCAGATCAACGACTCACATTAACCCTTTCTTAAATTAATTTCCAACTACCCCCAAACCCTAGTCATTGTTTTACCTACAACCGCCCTTTAGTTCCGCTCTCTCTCAACTCTATCCGAGACTATATCGAACCCTAGCCGCTGCCATCAAACTACAACCCTAAATCCATGGCTTCTAAGGTCATCGGAGACCTTTATCAACCCCCATGGCTTCTATGTGTTCAATTCTTGGTATCAAGGCTAGATCTTGAAAGAGTTTAGTCCAGACCCTTTTCAATTTCAGTTCATGGTTGTTCTCCGGTTGTCTCTGACCTTTCAACGGCCATCCATGGCTAGTCGAGTCAGACTTTGACTCTCTGGCTTAGATCGATGGGTTTCAAGGCCTTTCTCATCAATTGGGTTTCTTTTGAAATCCTAAACTCAAAGTTCTTTTGATTTCTCTTAGATCTGTTTTAGATTTATGATTGCTCTGGCCATTTAAGTGTTGTTCTCGAAGTTTATTTTAAAACTGTGCATTCAAAATCCCTTATCTTTTCCGATTATTGTTTCTGTTAAGTTATTTCAAACATTTCTCTGAATTTTCTTGACATGTCTGCTTATATCGTTCTTCTACTTGAGTTTGCATGTTAAAGCACTAATTTCTTTTGACTGTTTATTAGACGAATGTTTGTTTTCTGAGTTTTATCCGATTCATTTGTTTATCCATCTTTACAATTCTTCTATTGCTGAAAACCTTATGAATTTGAGTTTGAGACTGTTAGTTTAAGTGCATGACTCAATTTGAAGTTCTTTATTTCGAAACCTTTTGCTCATTTGTGTGATTCTTCTGATTCTAAGTTTCTATCATCTCTAAAACATGATTGTGTTTGAAACCCTAAAGGGGGTTTTCCTCACTTGCTACTGTGAAATTTTTGCATGCTTTTGATATTCTATGTTTCGCTCAACTGACCATCATGCTTCGAGTGTTGCTATCTATTGAGTTTCTTTTTGTGCTACTATTTCATGCTATTTCCTCTTGCCAACATCCATGTCCTTGCATGTATAATATTTATACACCCTATTTATATGCAGAGTCTCCTTCTTTGTCAGATTTTCAAACTTGTGACTAATTTCAAACTTTTCCTTTGTGAAATTCTGATTTCACTTGCCCGTTAAAGTTAACTGATTTCTTTTCCTGTTTTGCCTTACTGTATCCTTTCCAAAATTAGAGTATCTCTGAACCTAGACTCAATTTCAAGCTAAATATCTTACTACTTCTCTTATGGCAACTGTCAGCCTGCTGACAAATTGATTTTTTTCATTGTTTTAAACCTGTCAATGCCCGTTAAGCAAGTGCTCCCTCAATTAGAGGAATCACTTGTATAATTGATTTTGAACCATGATTGTTTCCATGTTTGTGACTTATTACCCCTCTCTTACTCGCTTTTAAAAACTATAAATACCCTATACTTCTCCTCTTTGAGACATGAACACAAGGCATAAACACTTGAGTTCAAACACACACTATACTAAATCTCTCTCTCTCTTCTCTTTTATTACTATATTCCTGCTTACCTAGCCGACTGAAAGATAAGTCTAGACTGTGGGGAAACTTGCTTATTTTCTACATTTGCATTTCTTACTGGTATGTTCTAATTAAGTTTTATGCACCAATAATAACATGCTTATTGACTATTCCTTCATTTTTGTTTGCCTACTGATTGCATTTAAACCCAGTACCATTATTTAGCATGCTGTAGTTTCCTTCTCCTGTTATGGATCAATGTATTATGACCTGTGAATCCTAAATCCCTACCCCAATGCGTTTGATACTTGTATTTTGTTTGGGGCATGACAACATTGGACATTGCTGTGCATAACCCAAACTTGATCCTCTTAAGATCATAACCTCTATGTTTCTCTTAGTATGTTGTGTGTTCTGGTTGATTTACAAGCATGTAAGCACTTCCTATTGCTACACATGCCTAAGTGTGAAAGCTCCTTGCAATGGATTCTATATCCCCTGCCCCCTATTATGTGAAGTTATTGACTCCCTGAAGTGTTAATAGCTGTCCCCCCATCACCCTTTCCCGCTCCTTTATTTCCTCAACTATTAAAACTCTATTTAATGCACAATCACTCTCTTTTAAACTTAAGTTCTGCCCCCTTCATGTAAGACTTGCCTTAGGACCTATGAGTTCCCCCTGAACTTGGACACATGAGGGTTGGCATTTCTACATTGCACTCGTTCTATTCTGGTTATGTAACTTGGGTGTGAGCACTGCCCGGGGTCCTATTGAGGCCCTTAGGGAACTCTGACACACCTAGGTTTGAAAAAGGCTTTGAAATCAATGTCATTGACAATGATACAGTTCCTTGCATATCTCGGATAGGAAGTCAAATCAAGCTTCTATATGGTTGTAGCTTTTTCTTTTATTCTTTCTGATGTAATATAGTATTCCTATTTTGTAATAATCTATGATGAACATTTGGGGATGGATAGTGAAAAGGGTTGGGTGATCATGTGTTCTCAAGTGTAGAAATCATGCTTATAGGACTATTTAAATTCTCTGTGTCCAATTCTGCACATTTTTTATACACCATGTCTATAGGGTTTATCTCAATTTCTTCATGGACAATGACACACCTAGAAAACCTGCCTATAGGACTATTTTTTAAAATTTTTATGTTCAGTTCTGCATTTTTTAGATACCACGTCTATAGATTTTATCTCAGTTTCTTCATGGTCAATGTCACACCTAGATAACCTGCTTATAGGACCTATTTAAATTCCACATGCCACTTCGATATCATACTTTGAGTTCTAAATGTCAAAAAATATGTGTCATAAATCGGTAACACATATAAATCATGCCTATAGGAGTTCTTAGATAAATCTGACTCGTTCCATTCACACTAGATGTTAGATATCACGATCATACAGTTTAAATCAGCAATAGTAGATACCATTACTTGCAGAATCTGAAATTGGTCTACTTTAAAATTTGTCTATTCTGAATCAATTTTAAACAATGTAATTCCCTTATTTAACGAGGTTTAACAAGCATGCCTACAGAACTTCAAACACTTCATTTTTATTATTTCACCATTTTTTGAACTAAGTAGATATCATGCCTATAGGACTCCATCTAAACACTTAGGAAGTCTTAGGTAATAATAATAGAACTGAATGCACCTCTATTAATTTGTAACTGCTCCAACTTGCAGGAAAGCTTGATTTGGGCTTCTTATCAGAGGTATCTGATGACTCTGGCTCTATATCAAACTCCCCTCGTCTTTAGTATTTCAATTAGACCTAAAAAGTATGTGTAAGTCGTGCTAGTTATGTGCTTTTGTTCAAGGAGGTGTACTTGAGCCTTTATCTGTTTATATGCTTCCCTAACATGTAGTATGTGTTTTGTATGTCGCCTTAGATTTTTGCCCTTTGAAGCCAATCAGCCTAATATCCCTTACCTTTAGGAATAGTAGTTCTAAGTGCCTCCAGGACTGATAGGAAAAAGACGGGTAATAGTATGCAATAGTAATCTAGATCAATCTGTGTTTTAGTATATCAAATGGGGTGGGAAAGGGTAGATATGGATATGATGACCGGTGCGCTAATACAACGTGTAACCTATCTCTTGAGGAGTGATTACCGGGCATTACATTGATGTGATCTGTATTAAAATAAACGTAGGACCCCTTTTCCCTTTATTTGCAAACTCTTTTATTAACTATTCTTTCAATTGTTCTTTCTTATCATATGTTTAAATCCCCTAATATTTGAGCCCATACTTGTCTATTTGCTAAACTCACACTAACTGTCTGGCTGGGAACCACACTAGTGGATCTTGAGGGGTGCCTAATACCTCCCTTTTAGGATAGTTTCAAGCCCTTACCCAATCTCTGGTTATCCAAGAACTTAGAATTGAATCTCTACTGGTGTCCTAATGCACCTTAACTCATTAGGTGGCGATCCTTCAAATGCTAAACCCAGTCCCAAAATGAATGAGTTGTCCTATACCAAATGTCATGAACCCGGTTTCTACGAAGCAAAAAGAGGGTGCGACAACAAGTTACGTATATTTTTCTAGTTTTGTAAGTTAGAAAATTCTCCTTATGGGGACTTCATATTCAATTGAGTATTTTTCCTCTTACAGTCAAGAGGGCAGAGAGTTTATATGTACAATATGTAAAGTATTCTCATTATCATCAAGCTATAATCGATGGGCAGTCCCCTGTTGCGCAATCTTTGATCAGATGGTAAGTTATATACCGAGTCTGCTGTGACGGAGTGCCTATGAGCGAGCCTAGCATGGTCGAGATACAGAGCCTCGTATGGCCGAGCGTTTGAGCGATCCTACTACGGCAGAGTTTATATATATATATATGTATATATACATACATATATATATATATATATATATATATATATATATATATACATACATATATATATATATATATATATATATATATATATATATATATATATGTATATATATATCCTTATAGGACTGGATAGCTATTTTACTTACTATATTGAGAGAGTTGAGTTAGTATTAGCAGGTAAAAATATCTTCATATTATTTTTGAGTTCTAGCTACTCTCAGTTATTTTATTATCAACTCAGTTTCAGCTTTCAGTATATTACACTATATACTCAATATATTATTTCGTACTGACGTCCCTTTTCTGGGGGCATTGTATTTCATGCCTGCAGGTTCTGATAGATAGACGGGTAGACCTCCTCATTAAGGTGTTGCTCGAGTTCAGCTTGATCGGTAAGCTCCATGCCTTTTGGAGTCGTCCGATCATGAGCTTTATATACATCTTATGTATATATGTATATATGTTATGAGTAAGTCGGGAGCTATTTCGATCACAGTATATCCACTAGTAGAGGCTTGTGTAAATGTACTTTCAGCTAGCATAATATATTGGGTTTGTAGGCCTTATATGTACATTTTGTTTGTTTGTTAGCTGCAATAATTATGACGGCCTTGTCGGCCCAGCTTTATAATGGTATTTAGTCTGAATTCGTAGTTGTCTTGCATTGTCGGCCATGGCCACAATATCACATAATATGTTCACAGTCCCTTAGTTACAAGTTTGTAATAGGACAGGTGAGGCATTGGGTGCCGGTTTCGCTCCCAGGTTGGGACATGACACACATGTCCTATTATTTCATCATCCAACAAATAATCAAAAATGATTAATTTACTCATCCATATGAGGTTCCCAGATCTACAGCTCCATAACCTATGGCAGGACACCTATAGTAGAATTTAAAAGGTCTCCCCTGCTATTCATTGTCAGATTGTTCATTGGAAAAACCTCCAATGGGATGGGTTTAACTCAATGTTGATGGTTGTAGAAAAGGTAATCCAAGGTCAGCAGGTGGTGACGGTCTTATCAGAGATCACCATGAGGTGTTAATTGGTACTTTTGCGTAATTCTGGTGATTGCAGCTGTAATATTACGGAAGCTAAAGCCATGGTGCGAGGCATCAAAATGTGTATGGCAATGGGCTTTACAAATAATATAGTTGAATCTCACTCAATGATTATCCTTAACTTTATAAAAAGGTTCAGGAAACCTCCTTGGAGATTCAGTGATACTATTGAGAAAATTTAAAACATGACCAAGGAAGCTAACTTTATCTTTTCTCACACATTGAGAGAAGGAAACAACTCTGCTGACAAGCTTGCTAATCTTGGCGAAGAATCCAAAACTGTTTCAATCTTCAATAAGGTTGTATCATTACCTTTCAATGTTAGAGCCTCAATGAAGTTAGAAGTTGACGGGGTCTCTAACTTCAGATTCAGATAGAAAAAAAAAACAAGTAAATGACAACATCTAGTAATAAACTTCTCTTTCTCGCCATTTTGTACATAGAATCCTTGAGAGTTGCTACAAATTACCCTAGGATGCACAACTTTCTTCTCATCCAAGCAAAATATTTTTTTCAATTCTGTATCACAGGATGAATGTTGTCCCCTATCACACTATCTTGGAGGCGAATGCCTATATCCTCCTCCGTGTAATTATTATTTTTGATATATATATATATATATATATATAAATATATATATATATATATATAAATATATATATATATATATATATATATATATATATATATATATATATATATATATATATATAGAATCATCCTTGAATGTTACTACAAATTACCCTAGGATGCACAACTTTCTTCTCATCCAAAATATTGTTTTTTCAGTTGTGTTTCATAGGATAAATGTTGTCTCCTATCACCAAGTCTTGGAGGCCAAGACCTATATCATCCTCGCGTATATATATATATATATATATATATATATATATATATATATATATATATATATATATATATATATATATATATATATATATATATATATATATATATATATATATATATATATATATATATATATATATATATATAAAAGTTGGAGTCATGACTTAACTCCTCCATCATGATGATGATGGCACTATAAATTTAAAAAAAACTTTCAATTGCATTATAATTTATTTACCAATCAATCATTTTGTAATGATTACTCACCAACTAGTTATTATGTAATAATTAAAAATTTATTGTTTTTACTCCAAAATTTTAGCTTTCACTCTCCGACATATCTTCTATCTATTAAAATCCAAATAAGTGTAATGATGACATTGAAACAATGGCAAGTCCAAAGAATGCTTCTTGGATTTCTAGGAAGATCATTGACTGTAGAACTCAAATTATGAACACTCACAGTCTACAAGGTGATCTCATATCTAGGTTGCAACAGGTATGTAAGGCTGGAAAATTCCAAATCCATATTCTCTACCTTTCTCTGTTGCCAGATTTTCCTAAGATGGACTGGAGGAACTTGATGGCTACCCCAAATGTTTTGCCTCGACACTTATTTACTATATGGATGGCTGCACATGGTAGATTACCAACTGTTGATAGACTCATCCAATTTGGGATTCAGGTGGATGCAGCATGTGTGTTTTGTAACCATCACATTGAAGATTTTGAACATTTGTTTTTTGATTGCTCAGTCACAAACAGAATTTGGAGCAAGATTTGTCATTGGCTGGGATATCATAGAAGGCCTGTTTGCTGGAAATCTAAATTAACATGGATATGTAGCAATGCAAGGAGCAAACAGTTCAAAAAAGCTGTAATTGCTACTGCATTTGCTACTACTGTTTCATTGATTTGGAGAGGGAGAAATGCAATACGATTTCAGAAACAACCTTTTGATGAAAACAAATTGTGCAGAGAAATTGCAATCCTTATTCATGCAAGAGGTAGAAGATGCAAGACTTGGTTAAAAGGACTGCGACAACTCAATTATTATCCTTAATGTGGTTAGTTTTATAGATGATATGTAATAATATAGCTTGATAGCAGTGAATGATTGTATAGCAAGGTCAAAGGATTAGGATGTGGTAGTTAGTCTATACTACCACAAAAGAACACTCCATTGTATATTTGTTGATACTAATAGAAGCAATATTCATATAAAAAAAAAAAAGTGTAAAGCTCAATACTCAAGCTAAATTGAGCATATACAATGTAAAATACAGTTAAAAAAGGTAAAAATATAAAGTAAATATTATCAAAACATATAAAAATATGCACAAAATCACCGCCCATACTTAATCCTTTGTTCTTCCTCGAGCATCCAAAACTTTTTTACTTCAACTACACAACTCAAGAGCACACATCACGTGGGAATATATATCAACTAAGAAAACTACACCTATGACTATGGTTGAGACTAATAATTAATCATGGGCATACTCGTTTTATATACATCCTAACCTTCATGTTTCAAAGCATAAGTAACCCATTTCAAAGAATTCAAATGACCTACTCATACATACCTCACCTCACCTCAAAGACTGACTCAGCCTATAAGAATTCTCGACTTTCACCTTTACCCTAACGACAAAAGCTTAATAAATTCACCTATTCATCATGAGATCACGTGGCATCACCATAGAACAAGAGAGTGTATATATATATCGTCCCATCATTCAAATATGAATTCAAACATTATTTAAGGACATCATAAAAACGAACAAAATAACTTACTCTCATAAAAAAATTTATGCGTATTTTAAAATTACACCATAGGCTTGTCCATAATGTAAGACTTGATTAATATAAGCCTGCTGAATCTATCATAAATTACGACTTTATGAGTTGTACATAAGCTAAAAGACGTGTCGGACACATTTGAATAAGAGTGACTGATCCTCCTAAGCATCTATTACTATACAATAATCAATTCGAGCACAAACTTATCAAAACCTAATCTTCACAAGTTCCATCTCATTACCATATCTCAAATTGGTCCCCTTTCTTTAAGCAATTTAATATTGACAAGTGACTAGCGATGAAAAAATATACTTAGATTATGTGTTATGTCTATTCATATTTTTTGCTCATTTTTTTTTTCTGTAACTATTTTTACACTCCCCAATAATTACAGTTTCCATTAATGGTTCTCTGTTTGTACAAGTGTACCTTTCTTCCTCTCTATGGTTCCACTCAAAAGGTAACATTTTATCTCCTTACCCCTCTAGCGCTTAGTCTTGTGACTCAAATGCTTTCAGAGTTCATGGTTCAGTCAAAGTCAATTAAGAATAAAAAAGGATTAGGCTTGTCATGCGGGTGCCAAAGAAAATATTTACAGGCTCAAAGGGGATAAATAAGAATTTTTAGTCATGTATGCAATTCAGGGATCAATGGGTTAATCAAACAAATACCTAAATTATCTCCTAGACCCAACAAGACTTATTTATATCGCTTCATCACACATACCTGGCAAGTTTTAGACTAACTCAGGATAACACAGAATATATTATAAACGTCTCACACACATTGCACATAATCCATTTTGGACGATTTCATTTCGATTCTCAAGTCAAAGCAAGTAAGCACATAACCAAGAAGTATTAAGCAATAAGCAGTAGATGAACAAACTAGTAAAGAAGCTGAGAAAAGGCGTCACAGACCAGGCTATTCATTCTCAACTAAGATATCAAAATTTCACACCCAAGACAATAGGAAGATAAACTGCATGCCATAGCCTAAATGTGCCAGCAAACATGTAAAAATGTATCTCGACCAACTCAGTTTTCACTTCCTATCTTACTCATAGGAGGACAAAAATAGCTTGTTCAAACTACATCCCTTGAAAAGAGCCGGTGCCTAAAGAAAACTCAAGGGAATTACTACATAGCTACCACTAGTTAAAAAAAGAAACTTGTTTCGGTATTTTTTTAATCGGACCTTAATCCCTCAAGAAAGCTTTCCATGAGATCCAACGTTAGAAAAAGTCCAAATTTTATGATTTTTTTTTGTTTTCAATTTGTTTTAAATAAATTGCTAAGCCAGAAAGAGTATTACAACTAAGCCAAAATGCATAGGAAATAACTCAGATAATCTTCCCACCCCATACATAAATTGTGCAATGTTCTCAATGTACACCATAAATATTAAAAGGGTATAAGAGACTCTTTGGTAGGCCAAAGGCTAAAGCATTAACAACTCACGAGATACTCAGACTTCTCTCAAGTATGGTCCTTTGTGCGGGCACCACACACTTAGTTTCAACTCTCTGGCTAAATTTTGCATATGAATATTGGCTTTGATTCCATGTGACTACTCTTAAAAAGTATGAAATAACCCTAAAAATATAACACAACAAAAAATAAAAAAGCAATAGAATTGGGTTGCCTCTCAATAAATGTCTATTTGTAGTTGTGACTTGACTTACACCACTTCACCACTTTTTTATCCACTTTGAATAAATATATTTTATCCTTAAATTTTATTCAAGCTTGCGATTATATTTCTGGGGTGATGCTGCAGATACAAAAGAACCAATTAAACATTGTCGCAGTTTATATTTCTCGATTCTAAGTGAGGAATGTTTTTTTGTCTTCTTGGCATAGAAAAACTTAGAATATATGCACGTTTTTCATCATCCTAGGCTTCTCCTTAAGCTCAGATGAATAAATTCTCATGTCACTAATCAAATACAATATTAAAAAGTTGTTCGAATAAGGTCCAATACGCTCAAACTCTAAAATCGCTTCACTTCGTGAACCCTGTACATTATTAATAGTGTTTTGGTTGAATTTTTAGAAATCCTATTTTTGTCACACATGTTGGTCAGTATCACCAAAAATTGGTTGTTGGCATACGACACCTCAACATTTTTGTTCAATTGATCTTTCAAGTCATGGATATCTGTGACAAATTGGTCTATCTCTTTCTTGAGCTTAGTGCTTCCTTCTATTAATTGTTTTACCATGTACGAAAGACCATTATGGAGAAAATTGAAAATTTTTGTTAGTTGAGCTTGTTCCTTTAGCCAAGGTTGGCTTACAATATTTGCTTCTTGAAAGTTATCTTTTTGCGGGATCTTGCTGCTTCTTCAAAGTTATCCTCTTGCGGGAACTCACATTCACCAATTCTTTCTCCTTAGTATTCATTCTCGTAATTGGCGCACTAGTTCTTTGTTTATCTTTTTCAATTTTCATGTTGTTTCTCAGCTACTTGCCTTATTATGTCCATAAGACGAGCGACACATTCCACATCCTTCACTTCATTGCTCCTATCAAACTCACAAACATTATTATAACTATCATAATAAGAGCTCTGAGAAGGCTAAAAAAATTAGGACAACCATGTCACGACCCTAATTTCTAACCTTAGGATGTCGTGATGGCACCTAGTCTCTAAGACTAAGTAATCCTAATGTACAAGAGGATGTCAATGAAGAATGAAAACATAATATAAACTATAAGCCTCAGAAAGATATCAATATTAAGCCATAATATAAAATTTCCAAGAACCCGATGATACAGAATCATAAGCTCTATAGAAAATATTAAAATCTCATCATACATCACTGTCTAAATAAAAAAAAAATAGTAATAAGATATAGCAGAAGGTGACTCTTAGGCATGCAGACGTTGAGTGGGTATACCTTGACGTCTCAAAAAATAGCAATTAATCAATGTCATTCAGCACGAGCAAATGTACTTGGATCTGCACAATAATATGCAGAAGCATAGTTTCAGTGCACCATAATGGTACCCAACAAAATATCAATCCTAACCTCGATATAGTAGTGATGACGTCAGGTTAGGACACCTACTAGGAGATGAGAAATTGAACAGAGCATATCATGGTCTTAATATAGGAATCTCGGAAGTAAATACCAAATAAATAGTTCAATAATGTTAGCTAACAACGGAGATTGAAGTAGTAAAGGCAACAAAGAGTGAACATATGATGAAACAACGAGAAGGAAAATACAGATAATTACAAGTAAACTATTGGAGAAACAATAAGAACTGTTCAGAATGTACAACAAGAATCACAACCGATGTATCGCTTCGTATTCACATTTCATAATTTCAACCATAATCTTTCCTTATATCACCGCTGGATCCTTTTATTTAGTTTTAAAAATATTTTTTTTCCTAAATAGCTATATGCGATTTAGCCTACCTTATCTCACCGCGTGACTTTAAGTAGTTCACCAACTAGCAACATGCATATCAAGCCCACCTTATCTCACCACATACGAATTAACTCCTAGACTTATAGCACTGCATGTGGATCGAATATCACAACACAATCAATACTTGCATCACAAGTGCCCATATGCTACAACTTGTCAAAACATCAACGGTACCAATGTTTCCAAAACAAATATTCCATCGCTAAACCATAATGTATACAATTATCTCAATAACAACATGATGAATGAGGAATACTCAACAGAGAAAGCTACCTCAACAATTACAACTTTACCTTAATATGATAATAACATTTATAACTTCAACACCATTAACTCAACAAGAAGATATTCCATGAAATAACAACATCAAGTAAGAGTAATTTAACATAAAGAGGTAATTAGTAAATCAGAAAATAACAACTTCACAAAAATATATGAGAGAAAATGTAACAAGTAAAAGGTAGAACAAGCGTTACAACACCAAATAAAGCATGTACGAGTATATTAACAATGAAAGATGTAATATGTTATAAAAATTTATTAAAAGGAATGAAAATGTCTAAATAACCTAAAGCAGTCAATTATCACATATAGTTCGTCTTCACACTCGTCACCTCGCGTACTCGTCTTCCACATAACACAAACAACACAATAAATCCCAATCCAAAAGTGTGTTCCCCCACATAGAATTAGGAAAGATACTTACCTCAAACAAGCTAAATCAACCCACTAGTAAGCCTTTTCCGTAAAAATATACCCCTGGACTAGAATCTAGCCAAAATAACTTAATACAATAAATACAAACCATAGGAAACTATTCCAGACAATAAAGTTTCAATTTTAAAGAAAATCAGAAAGGCAACCCCGAGCCCGAACGTTGGAACCTGACCAAACTTATAAAATCCGAACACGCAGTCAATAACGAGTCCATCCATATCAAAATTATCCAATTCCAACCTTAAATCGACCTTCAACTCCCATATTTATAGTTTAGGAAAGTTTTCAAAAAATCTCCAACTTTCTCCAACTCAAAACACTAATTAAATGTTAAAAACAATGATGGATCCATTAATTATAAGCAAATCTGAGTAAAAAAATACTTACCCTGATCCAAATTTTGAAAATCCCTTCAAATATTTTCCAAAACTGATCTCTACAACTCAAAATACAAAAAATAACTTTAACCCTTGATCTTCTCTATTTATGGCCGGCGATACCTGTTTCTACGGAAAAATGGTCGCTTCTATGGTAAAAATCTCGCACCTAAGAGATTCACTCAAGTCCTGAACTTCCAGACCTGCAAAACCTAAAATCACACCTCCAGTGGCGCTCCTGCACAAATGGTCCGCTTCTGTGGAATTTGCAGACAATCACAGGGCTCGTGTCTGCAAACTCTTAGCTGCACCGGCGGGCACGCTCCTGCACCACCTTGTGCGCTTCTGTAGACTCGTAGATGCAAAGTCTATTCGCACCTACACTTCCCTGGCATCATCCCACATACTCGCACCTGTGCGCATAATGACCGCTTCTAAGGCTTTGTACCTGCAGCCAAAACCACACAGGTGTAGCTGCACTAGAACTGAAGACCAACAACACTTCTCTAAGTCCAAAACTAAATCCAAAGCATACCCAAGGCCCTCAGGACCCCATTCAAACATGTCAACACATCCTAAAATATGATATAAACTTATTCGAAGCCTCAAATCACACCAAATAACATCAAAATAAAGAATCACACCCCAATTATAGCTTAATAAAACTAATAAACTTCCTACTTCTAAAATCAAAGCTAGATCATATTAAACCAACTCGGATTGACCTTAAATTTTGCACAAAAATTATAAATGACACAACATACATATTCCAACTTTCAAATTCAAAATCCGACCCTGATATTGACAACGTCGACTCTTGATCATATATCTTAACCTCCAAACCTTCAACTTTTCAACTTTCGCCAATTTAAGCCAAAACAACATACGAACCCTCCAATCAATATCCATACATACTCCTAAGTACAAATAACTATATAAAGCTATCCGAACCATAAAACTCCATTCCAAAGTCGTTTATGCAAAAGTCAAACTCTGGCCAACTCTTTCAACTTAAGATTCCAACGTTGGGACCAAGTGTCTCAATTCACTCCAACACTCATCCAAAATCAAACCAACTATCTCGACAAGTCACATAACAATAATTGAACATAGAGGAGGCAATAAATATGGGAATGGGGCTAAAAATACTTAAAACGACCTTCCATGTCATTACAAATCATCCCAATCGCAACATTGAGCACCACAAACATTACAAATATTTAACAGAAAAGATTGAGATGGTGCACACTACTCGCTCCTCGAAGTATTTTCACAGTTTTTCCACAAGGGCGATTCTCTATAGTATAAACAATGATTACAAATATAAGAATAACCAGTATTTAACACATTCTCAGTGATGCCATTTCAACAAAGATAATAAAATACTAAACTAAGCAAAAATATAAAAACTTCAATACACGAAACGTAAAAATATGATCTAGAAAAATAGTTAATTTCTAAGTCCTAGACAACGACGTAAAAAATAGTTGCGGCCAAACGCACATGAAACAAGTAATAAATAGTTAGTAGAGTATCGTTTGAATGAGGACTTATGATTAACTAACAAACAAATTAAACTCAAATAATTAATTATTCAAGCTCTAAAGGTATTATTATTCAACTAAAGCTAATGTAGAGTAGTAAACTAAGAATCTAAAGGAAAAAAGTTGCAAGCTTAGAGACAAATTCAATTGGAGAAAATATTCCAGACCTATAGGTTAGCTATCAATCTTTTTGAGTTCTCTACTTAAATGGTCTAATTAATTCATCTGGTTTATTGATTGACATGGTTATTATTACCCGTGATATTTTCTCAAAGCACTATTCGCCTATTCATGTTATTCTAATACCTATATTCTTAAAGAATTAGAATTAACAATAACATATTTGTAATTTCTATATAGTTACTAAGAAAGATGATTGGGTATATGCCTATTCTAACCGCAAATATATTCCCTGTAATGTAAAGTTCCCGATCTTACACTACTCAATCCTATGTGCAATCAAGTATCCCACTTTCGATCTCAATCCTATATTCGTATATAGTATTAAATTGGTGATCAAACAATCAAATAATTAAGTACAGAATTAAATAAATAAATCAATATGATAAATTAACAAGAACAATTCAAGCTTCAAACTACAATTTTCATGCAACACCCCACAACTCAAGAAGTAATAAACTATAAAATAAAAGGAAGAGAAGAAAAGATAAAATAGTTGAAAGACTCCTCCAAGAGTGATTTGCATTGCCTTACGTGATTTCACCTCCAAATTAGGTTTAGAACCCCTTTTTATACGAGTTAGGAGTGCGTAGGATTGAAATAATCTTGTCTCGGGCTCCCGTATTATAGGGTGCAGGTTAACACGCTGGAACCAGAACATTCTTCACCTTCAAATACTTGCTACCAATATTCAATAGCATTATACTTTATTAACCAATAAATCACTATGTAATGATTACTCACCAAGTAGTCATTATGCAATGATTGCAAAGCTATTCTTATTCCTTCAAAATTTCATCTTTCACTCTTCAATATACGTACATTATCAATTAACACCCAAATAAGTATAAATATCAGTACTGAAGGTATGTTGAGAATATACAATATAAGAAACAATTAAAAAGTTGTAAAAATGCAAAGTAAATTATTTCAAAATATATAAACGTATGCCCAACATCAGTACTTGTAATGAGTCGACCGACATTTTTGTGTATTGTAGACCCGTTTCCTTATTTATAGACTTTTGTATATTTATTTGTGGTTATTTTACTTTTTGGGGTGGTTGATTTGGCTTCGGGGATGTAAAGAGTGAATTTGAGACTCTTAATCGCAAGGTTGGATGCTTAAGTTGGAAGCATCGATCAAAGTTTGACTTTTGCGGAGACGACTTTGGAATGTTGTTTTGATGGTTCCTATAGCTTTGTATGGTGATTTTGGATATATAAATATGTACAAAATTACATTTAGAGGTCCGTAGGTTGTTTTAGGATTTTAACGAAAATTAGAAAGTTCAAGGTTTTGAATGTTAAGACGTTTGATCGAGAGTCGACTTTGTTGATACGAGTTTGAATTTTGGTTCCAGGAGTTGGAATTGGCCCATTGTATCATTTGGGAGTAGTGAGAAAAATTGAGTTCATTTGGAGTTGGTTTGATATGGTTCAACACGAGTTTTAGAAGTTGATGGTTTATTAGTTTCATTTAGCGTCAATTGACGTGCAATTTGTTATTTTGGCATTGTTACTCTGATTTGAGGCCTTGATTAGGTTCGTGTTGCGTTGTGAGAGTGGTTGGTGTGATTGGATAGGGCCCCGGGGTCCTCTAGTGTGTTGCATATGAGGTTCAAACCATTTTTCTATGTTTTGGATTGTTGTTAGCTGATATCTAGTTTCCTTCTTCACGATCACTAAGAGGATGTCGTGATCGCATAGCTCTATTTGGTGGTAGGTGGGATTTATACATGGTGTTCACAGATATTGGGACGCATTCGTGAAGATTGAGGCAGGTTGTTCATCACAAACACTAGCTAGGTGACACGTTCGTGTAGAAGGGAGGTACGGCTCAGGGGTGACAGGCGTATGTTCTTCATGGTCGTGAGACGTGGACCACGATCGCTCAGCTTTGGACTCATGGTCATCACTTTCATGACTAGTTTGTCGCGTTCGCATAAGAGGTTGTGGCAATTGGACAATTTTATTCTTCGTGATTGTGGAGTTATTTTTGCAATGGCAATGTATAAAACCCGGGCAGGTTATATAGAACTCTATTTCAAGGGTTTGGTTCATTTTAACATATTTTGAGTTGTGGAGCTCGGATTTCGGCAATGTATAAGTGTTTTCTACTTGGATATGTTCATTATTCATTATTCCATATTTGTTTTTATCATTTAATTGGTGATTTGAATTGGAAAAATTAGGGATTTTAGTAAAAACTTTCTGTAAGTATAAAATAGGGGTTTGATGGTCGATTTGAGGTTGGAATTGGATGATTTTTGTATTGTTGAAATTGTAATTGAATGGCTGATAGGGTGGACTATATGTTGTGTCACACTATTGAGCTAGGCATGCATGCTGGCCCGGCACCACTTTTGTGACATGAGTTCTCAGTTCTCTTCTTAGAGAAGTTTGTTCCACATACTTGTTGAGAGAAGTAACATAAGGAGTTTGAGTAGCTACGCTAGGGAGATATGATTGTGACCCAATACGAGATGAGGTTTGTAGATTTGGCGTGTTATGCTATATGTTTGGTCCTACTAAGATGGAGAAGATTATGAGGTTCATTGATTGCTTCAACTATAGTTCGGGTTCTAGTATGGCTTGACAGGTTGACATAGATGCTAGGTTTGACCAAGTTCTCATGATTTTTAGACACTTAAAGCTGGTCCGCAGGTAGGAGCTTGAGGAACGAGAGGCCAAATGGCCTCACAATTCAGGTGGTTCTGCAGTGCCTCATATGGGGGCCAATCCTAGTATAGTAGAGACCGTTCAAGCAGCTCACCTGTTCCTCGTGGTTCTTTAGTTAGCCATAGTTCCTAGAGTATACACCTAAATAATTCATAATTAAGTGCATTGCCGACAGAAAATTCTTACCGTGCTCTATCTCCCCAGGTTTCCAGAGGAAGGTCTTTGAGCTATCACAGGCATCAACATTACATGAGGGGTTGTTATGAGTGCGGAGACTTGAGTCATCTCAAGAGAAATTGACTTAGACTGTTAAGTAGTGACCCACAGTAGATCTCTCAACCTATGATGTCAACACCAAAGTTACACCACCCGCACAGCCAGCTAGGGGGTGACTCTAGTAGTTCAAGGTCACCCTAGAATGGGAGGTTGATCAGGTGGTGATCAGACCTATTGCTACGCATTTCCAGCCAGACTAAAGGAAGTTGCCTCCTATATCATGATGATAGGTATTGTTTTAGTGTGACATAGGGATTCTTAGGTATTCTTTGATCCTGGTTATAATTATTCATATGTGTCATCATACTTTGCTTTTTATTTGGATACACCCCGTGATTCATTAGTTATGCCTGTTTATGTATCTACATCAATGGGTGATTCTATTATTATGAACCATGTGTATCAATATTGTGTGGTGAATAATTAGAGGCGGGAGTTTATCATTTACTACTTAGCATAGTTGGTATTGACGTGATTTTAGGCATGGATTGGTTTGTCACCATGTCAAGCTATTTTGGATTGTCACGTGTATACCATGACATTAGCAATTCCCGAGTTGCCTAGGGTTGAGAGATTCCTTGGATTATGTTCCTGTCAGGGTGATTTCATATTTGAACGCTCAACAAATGGTTGTGAATTAATGTCTGGCATATTTGGTGTAACGTGTGACTGGTCATTTTGAGAATTAGAGTCTCGTTCAGTGGCTTAAAGTCTCAAGCAACTTCGTATTATATATTATGACTCGTGTGTGTGGCTGGGTTTGGTTCCAGATGATTCTGGATTGATTTAAAAGGGTGATTCTAGTAGTGAATGCTTAAGAGGTAAGAGTTCACCGACATATGACTTTTTAAAAACAGTTCCACAATAGTGTTTCTATGATTTCAATAGCTTTGTATGGTGATTTTGGACTTAGGCATTTTCCGGATTTGAATTTTCAGATCTGTAGGTTAATTTGATGCATTTTGGGGGAAATTGGGAAGTTGAAGGTTTATAAGGTTGAGAGGTTTGATCAGAAGTTGACTTTATTGATACTATATTCAGATTTTGATTAGGGAGTTGGTATAACTCCATTTCCTCATTTGGAACTTGCTTGCAAAATTTGACTTCATTCTGGGTTGATTTGATATGATTCGGTGCGAGTTGTAGAAGTTGAGAGTTCATAAGATCATTAAGTTCAATTTGAGGCACAATTCGTGGTTTTGACTTTATTTTATGGGATTTGAAGTTTCAAGTAGGTCCATTCTATGTTATGGAACTTGTTGGTATCTTTCGATGGGACCTCGGGGACCCCATTTATGTTACAGACAAATTAGATCGTGTTCAGTAAAGTTGTTGTGGGCATGATCTAGTGTGGTTGCACCTGCAGAACTTTGGGCACAGATGCCGAGCCGCAGAAGCGAGGAAGTCTTGCTAAAACACAAGTTTCATCATTCATGTGATTTGGCAGAAGTAGATATGTTTCCCGAAGGTGCGATGGTTGGGCTTCGCTACTTTTCGTAGAAGCGAGTTTTGGGTCGTAAAAGCGGTGCTGTAGAAGCGGCTAATGTTTCGTAGATGTGAAAAGGTCTAGGCAAAAACATTTATGTGAAGCCAGATTTATCATATCCTGAGTTGTACACTTCGGATTTGGGCAATTTTTGAGGGATTCTTCACGTGTTTAGTTGGGGTAAATATTCTCTATTCAAAGTTGATTATATTTCATGATTCCATAATTATTTTTATCATTGATGTAGTGAACTTAATATGAGAAAATATGATATTTTCGTAAAATCTTTCAAAAATTTAAAAGAGGGTTTGAAGGATGATTTGGTATCGAAATTTTATAATTATATTATGGTTGAACTTGTATCAGACAAGGTTTTTGGAATTATGAATTTTGTCGGGCACCGAGGTATAGGCCCAGGGTTGAATTTCTAGTTTGAATTAAAGATTGAAGCTTTATTACCCGGAGTCGTTTACTATGAGGTTTATTTATGCTATTACTTACTATGGTGGATGCCGATGAAGTTGGCCAGCCTAGTCTGTACTTCACAATATTTGTGGTGCTGCATTTAGTTAATGTACTCATACGAGGAATTTATCTTTTAGTGCACCATTGGCACGGGGTCTACAAAGTTTATTCTGATTATTCGACACAGACTCAGTATGAGCAGTCACACTTGTAAATGGGTTGTTATGAGTGTAGTGATACTTGGCACATCATGAGAGATTTTCCCAGACTTGGGATAGGCGTATTTCATTAGAGCACTCATGCTACGAGCTCCATTCTAATTGCTACTCAACCTGAACATCTAGTTAGGGGTAGAGGATACGCGGGTAAAGGGTACCCTAGAGGGGGAGGCCCGACCTATTAATATGCTTCCATGGAAGGGCTGAGGCCGCTACACCAAATGGTGTCATTACATGTATGCTTTAGATTTGTTATAGAAGAGCATTATCCTTATTTTGGTTTATTTCTGTTTATCGAAGAGAGTCCTTCTATCATGATTCACATATGGGTAAGTTTCATGATTTTGTACTCTACTTCTGTGTTTGCCCATTAGGAGATTCTATTGTGGTAGCACGTATCTATCTTTTTGTTTTGTTCACTATTTAGAGCTATGAGGCTAGACGTGACTTTTTGTTACTCATTTCAGTGGGTTTATGTGATTTTTTGATGGTTTGATTACAGTTTGTGATTTATAAGCTCTACCGGTATGGGGAGTTGGTTACGTGTTGTAATTTATGTTTTGCAAATTTGAGTTACTGGAAGGGTTCCGTTGGTATGATGTGTATTCTACTTGCAATACGGAGTTGAGGGTGAGATCCTCACGTTTCCATGTTATTTGATATGTTTGAATCGGGTATGTGCCACGGTAGAGTTATATCAGGTTGAGATCCTTGTGATTAGTTCATATGCTTTGATCCTCCCTCATCGAATTGATTCGTACTATGTTACTGGTGAGGAATTGTGCATGTCGGTCTTGTTTGATATTTCTCTCATGTGTTTATTTTTGCATATTTAGTCATATTCGCATTGTGCTTGTTGTTTTTTCTCGTACAAGGTGTGTGTCGGGGGATGTTAGATATTACTTGTTGATTTGAGTGAATGGTTATTGGATCTTTATGTTTCTTCCATCACTTTTAGCGTTATTAAGATTTGGGGTGAGGTTTAAGCTGAGATGAGGTTATTTGTATGTGCTATATTTAATTATGGACAACTATGGTGGTCGGAATGGTTCTTGTCACGTTTGAGGACGAACGTTTGTTTAAAATGGGGAGAATGCAATGACCCCACCGGTCGTTTTGATAATTATCCTCTTGTTTGGTAGCTTAAGGCTTGAAGTAGTTTTGTATTATGTATTATGACTTGCGTGTATATTTCGAGATTGATTTGGAAGGGTGATTTATATTTTGGAAGCTTAAGCGATAAGAGTTGACCGAGTTTTGACTTTTGTGAAGACGACTCCATAATGGTGTTTCAATTATTTCAATATTTCGTATGATAATTTTGGACTTAAGTGTGTGTGCATATTTGGATTTGGAGGCCCATAGATTAATATGATGCATTTAGGCAGAAATTGGGAAGTTGAAGGACTAAAAGGTTGAAAGGCTTGACCAATAATTGGCTTTGTTGAAATCATGTTCAGATTTTGATTTTGTAAGTCAATATAGCTCTGTTAAATCATTTTGAACTCGCATGCAAAATTTGACGTCATTTCGGGTCGATGTGAAGCGCGATTCATGATTTTGATGTTGTTTGATGGGATTTGAGGCCTCGAGCAGATCCACTCTATGTTACGGAACTTGTTGGTATGTTTCGACAGGGTCCCATGGGCCCCTGGTGTCTTTTATATGGGTTTCAGATTGATTGGATCATGTTGAAAGAAAATGTTGTGCGCAGGATGTGGTGTGGTCGCACGTGCGGAATCTTGGGCGTAGATTCGGAGCAGTAGAAGTGGCAGAGTTGGCGCAGAAGTGCATTTTGGGTAGGCCAGGTAAATACGCAGATGCGGAGAATGGGTCAGATCTGCGAAAGTGCAAGAGCGGATCTGTTAGGCGCATAAGTGGGGGAGTGTCGCACAAATGGAAGGTTCCTCGCGCTTGCGATGTGGCAGAAGCAGAGATGTTTTTCGCTGGTGCGATAGTCGGCCTTCAGTGATTTTCGCAGAAGCAAGTTTTGTCGTAAAAGCGATGCATAAGATGTTTTTAAATGTTTCGCAAACACAAAAAGGTCTAGGCAGAAGCATATATTCGAGGGTTTGGCCATTTTTATCATATCTTGAGTTGTAGACTTCGGATTTGATGGCGATATTTGAGGGGTTCTTCACGTGTTTGATTGGGGTGAGTGTTTTTTATCCGGAATTGATTATATTTCATGATTCCATACTTATTTTAATTGTTAAAGTAGTGAATTGAATGAGAGAATGGGAAGTTTTGTAAAATCTTTTAAAATTGTAAAATAAGGATTTGAAGAACGATTTGATGTTAGAATTTGACAATTTTTGTATGGTTGGCTTGTATTGGAGTAGGCGTTCTAATTTTGTGAATTTCGGTGGGTTCTGAGGTGCGAGCATGGGGTTGATTTTTTGGGCTGACTTTTGAGTTTTAATTAAAGATCGAAGCTTTATTTTCCGAAATCATTTCATATGAGTTTTATTTATGTTATGAACTTATTTTGGCTAGATTTAAGCTAGAAGGTCATTTTATATTATCGGTCTAATTCTTTGAGGTAAGTATCTTGCCTATCTTTGTGTGGGGGAGATATCCCATAGGATTTGAGTCATTTGTGCTATTTGAGTCATGTGAAAGCCTTGTACATGAGGTGACGAGTACGCACTCGGCTTATATGTGGAAATCTACCGGTTTAGAACCATAGGCATCTTTTATGAACTTATTTGTAATTGTTAACATATGTTATTCCTTTTAATCTTCATGTCTACTATCACATGCTTTATTTGAAGTTTCCGTTGCATGTCACACTCTTTACTTTTTGAGTTTGCTCTTATATGCTTTATTTGGAATTGTTAACACTGTTACCATTACGTGATTTCTTTATCATTGAGTTGCTCTTCGTTGAGATTATTATTACATGATGTCCCTTACTGTCAGTTTATTCTCATGACTTTTGATTAAGTACTAGCTCATGTCATCTCTTTCATTGTTAGCTTTAATCGTAAACTAGAATTCGGAGTTGCCATTTCATGGAGATATTTTCACTATTGAGTTTATCCTTAAACAATTAATTAGAATTGAAGTTATCGAGAGTCATTAATCTATTTTAATGGATGTTGTGCTTAAGAAATGTTTTTCTCCTTGTTGAGTTACTTTTCCTTTCATTTTGTTGTTGTTGAGATTTTATATATACTGTGTTGAGCCGTGGGCTATTTGTTGTTAAAATATTAATATCTTTGAATCCTTGGAAAGGTTATGGCGTATGGGCACTTGGGATATCAATGATATGTAGTGTTGTTGCGATGATAGCACATGTTAATTGTTGTGTGGTTGGATTATTGTTAAGCGCATTATAAGAGTGGCGTTTTACCATTGTTGTTATGCGTGGAATAATAATGGAATCATACTATTGATATATGCACAGAGTGATACGGGTGGCTATTGTGTTACTGCTCGGGCAATGCGACAAGGGTGACTATTACACAAAGTGATACATATGACTATTATATAGAGCGATACAGATGGTTATATGAGAGATAAGGGTGGCTAGATATTATCATCGCAGAGTGATATGGCCGGCTATTGGAGAGATAAGGTTGGCAATGTCAGTGATGCTGTGTGATTGTTTTGAGACATTATGTTGGTGATTTTCGTGTGATGGTGTGATTTTCCTTGTTTTTTCATACACCTTGCGTGACTTGTTTTGTTGTTTCGATCAGCTATTCGATGTCCTTGATATGACTTTTTATCTTGGGATGGAGTAGTACATTCACACAAGCATAAACTGTAGTATTCCACTTATACTAGCTGATGTGTATGAGACTTGACATTTATCAATCATGCCTATGTGTTATCGTATTATCTCTTTCAATGTTGATATTTTGAGCCTGTGATCAAGCCGCACAAATTGTAATTGTTATCCCCTGACCATGCCTGGAGGATTGCGATTGTGGGACTAGGATCATGTCGGATGGATTATCATTATGAGCTTGTGACCATGCCGAGCGGGTTATGAGTGTGAGCCCGTGACCATGCCTGGAGGATTGTCATTGTAATCCTATGACCATGATGGGTAGATTGTGGTTATGAGCCTGTGATTATGCATGGAAGATTGTGACTTCATTATGCACTAGGTTCCATGAGTACATGATGATGGGTTCTGACCTGGGACTTGTGACTATGAGAGGAGGTAGCACAGGGTGATTTCCTTGTGAATTGTGTGTTAGAACGACTTTATTAATTGATTGTTATATTTTCCTTATTTTGGTTGAATGATACTTCAAGCTGTTCTTGTTGCTTTAGTGTTTATATCACATGTTGATTTTTTTCCCATTTATTGATTTTTACCTTCCATTATTAGTTTTATTCCTTTATACTGCACATGTAATCTTTTCTAGTAAATTTCTTGACTTACACCTCGTCACTACTCCATCGAGGTTAGTCTTGATACTCACTAGGCACCGATTGTGGAGTATTCATACTATACTTTTTCACTTTTCGGTAGATCTAGGAACTCAGAGTCAGTTGATTGTAAGGTAACATACCAGATATCACTGTGGAGACTTCAAGGTATACCTTCCATCGCGTTCAGAGGCCTCTAAGTAAACTTTGAAAGTTATTTTTGTACAATCTATTCTATTTACATATAGTTGTACTTTGATATTTTTTATAGTTAACTCAGTAGAGCTTGGAACTTGTAATACCAGTTTCGGGATGGTTGACTTTGTATAGAAATTTTCGTTTAATATTTAATAGTTATTGGATGAGTTTGCCATTAATTTAATAAGTGTTAGGCTTACCTAATCTTGAAGACTAGGTGCCACAAAATATCCTACAGAGGAAAACTGGTGTCATGAGAGGTCGATATCAGAACTATAGGTTCATATGTGCCGTGAGTCATAAATGAGTTTAGTAAAGTCTTACAAATCGGTACAAAGACGTCTATACTTATCTTCAAGATGCTATGAAACAATTAGGAAAAATCTCTACTTCTTTCATTACTATCGTGCAAACTTGTTGATTTTGAGGTTTGAGCTTTTGTGACATGCACTATCGGATAAGCTGAGTAAACACCTCCAACCCCTGCTAGAGCCACATGAGGCTGGGGCCGAGGAGGGTCATGAGCCATAACTATAGAACCTACCAGAGCAGTAGTTGAGGATCCGATGGTTGGTCATGTTGGGGGACAGACACCGAAAGCGCATGTTGTTACACCAGACTTCAGGATACTTTCACGCAGTTCCTAAGCTTGTTTGGTACATTTCTGAGGCGGGATTGATATCTGTTGCACCGGGTACTTTGCATATTGAGGGAAAAGATGAAACTCCTACAGCCCGTACTCTAGATCAACATGCTCACATTGGTCTGGCTCTGAGTATGGTGCCAGTATATCCCGTTATTCCAGTTCAACTTAAGGTTAGGCCATGGATATCAGAAGACGAGGAGAAGAGGCTTGATAGGTTCAAGAGGTATAGTCTACCTACTTTTGGTGGAATAAATACCAAGGATGTACAAGGATTTTTATATAAGTGTCACCTTTTCTTCACACCATAGGTATTTTTCAGGTGAGCTGAGTTTATTTTACTACATTCCAGCTGTTAGAGGCAACATATCTATTTTTGCCTGTCTATTTGGAGGGTAGACTAGTCAATGCAGCACCAACTACTTTGTCTCAGTTTTTAGAGATGTTCTTGAGGGAGTTTATTCCTCAGATCCTCTGGATGCATGGCATGTAGAGTTTGATCAGTTGCATTAGGGAACCATGACGCTGTCAGAGTATGCCATTAGGTATTGTGAGTTATCCCGCCATGGACCTACTTTGTTTATTATAGTCAGATAGCGGGTCCACAGATTCATTGATGGGTTCAATTATGATCTATGATTCTTCATATTTCGGAAGTTGCAGACTGGTACTCCATTTCAGTATGTATTGGATATTGCCAGGATGTTAGCATATTCAGGGTGAGGAGAAAGACGCTAAGAACGCCAAGAGGTCTTGAGGTTCTAGAGGGTTCAGTAGATTTTACTCTTTAGCTATGACTTATTATGGCAAAGGCTCGATGACTCAGCTAACCTATTCCACACTTCACATTCGTGGTACTCCAGTTAGTTAGGGTACTCATGTGGGGGAGTCATCTTTTAGTGCACCACCGGTATGGAGTTCCTATAACGATTATTTCTGTTATCCAACATAGACTCAGTACGAGTAGACACACCTGCAGAGGGGCTTTTATGAGTATGGTGATACTAGGAACATCATGAGAGATGTACCCAGACTCGGGAGAGGCGGATTTGTTCAAAGCACTCAGGCTACGAGCTCCATTCTAGTTGCTACTCCACTTGCACATCCAGTTAGGATAGAGGACAAGCAAGTAGAGGGCACCCTATAGAGGGAGGCCTGGCTCGTTAATATGATTCCTTGGTAGAGGTAAGGCCGCTACACCATATGGTGTCATTATATTTATCATTTCGATTTGTTATAGTGGAGCATTATCCTTATTTTTGTTCGGTTTTATTTATCGAGATGAGTCCTTCCATCATGCTTCACATATGGGTGACTTTTGTCTACTTATGTGTGTACCCCTATTAAGAGACTCTATGGTGGTTTCCCATGTCTATCGTTTTGTTTTGTTCACTATTGAGATCTATGAGGCTAGACGTGACTTTCTAGTACTTATTTCGGTAGGGTTTGATGTGATTTATGGATGGTTTGGTTACACTTTGTGATTTAGATGCTCTACCGGTATGGGGTATTCGTTACGTATTCTGATTTTTGTTTTGAGGAATTGAGTTATTGGAAGGGTTTGGTTGGTCTTATATATATTCTACTTTTAATCCAGAGTTGAGGGTGAGACTCTCGTGTTTCCATGTGATTTGATATATTTGAATCGGGCTATGTACCATGGTAGAGCTATATCAGGTTGAGATCCTTGAAACAAATCACTTGTGTTATTTGGGTCTAGTGTTAAGAAATTGAGGTCATTCGAAGTTAGTATAATATGGTTCGACATGAGTTTAAGCAGTTGAAGTTAATTAGTTTCACTACGCTTAAATTGCAGTGTGATTAGTGTTTTTTTGTTGTTTGATGTGATATGAGGCCTCGAGTAGGTCTGTGTTATATTTTGGGAGTGGTTCGGTATAGCTCATCTATTTTGGGGTTGGCTTGGGCCTGGTCAGCTAGACAAACTACTAAAAGCACCCTATGCAGGAAACACACTAGATAATGGCGATGCATAATGTGTAACCTTAGACTTGGGAGTAGCCGGAATACCATTGGATGCTTGAAGTGCTGAATGAATTGGATAGATCACATAGCCTCTACAATGACAGGTTGCTACTTAGGCACGATCACCACTAAATTCGCCTTAATCTCGAGCCCTCTTGGCCTCCCTATCATTTTTCTCCTGGCCTCGCACCAATCTCCGTGCGATCTCTACCACCTGCCGATATGGAGTATCGGTCTCCTACACTTGAGCCATGCTGATAACACCATTGTTTAGCCCCTCGATAAATCGACATACTTACTCTCTGATTATGGAAACTAAGGCTGGTGCATGCCTGGACAACTCGCTAAATCTACTTACTCTAACACAGTCATAAAATCCTCGTGCGATTCTCAAACTCTGCATGCCATGTATCTTGAAGGCTTTGGGGAACAACTCTCTTAAGAACATATATGAAAACTGAGCCCATATATATGAAGCTACCTTGGCAGGGCCACCATTCTCATAAGATCAGTGGTATGTTGGTCCCCACAAGTGGAAAATAGTGAAAGCAACCTCCATGGTGCAAAGAATACAATGGCATTTCTATAGAAATCCTTGTTCGGCCTCTGTAGCTAGGCCCCTGAAAGTAGGAGGATGATACTTCTTGTACTTTTCAAGCCTTAGCTACGCATCCTTAGATGTTGCTGACCCAACCTCGGCTGAACTGGGACAACCGACTACACCGGTATAAACTCTAGGACCCGGTCAATATGGACGCGCTACTTTGGTAAACGGGCTGCGAGAGTCTATGCTTCTCCCCCAGCCTTAGATATGGCCGGTGCAAATGGAATCAACCCCCCTGTGAGCTAGAGTACCAAACATGCCCAAGAACTGGGCAAGAGTTTTCTGAAGTGCTGGGATAGAAACATGTACCTCATTAGTCTGTTCCCTAACTAGAGCTACTGGTGAATCCCCTATCACAGCTCAGGCGGGTGTTTTGGTTGCACCACGTGCTAACCCTAGCCTCTCGTGGATATAATAGGCATGGCCGGGTGTCTGATCGTCGGATCCATTGGTGCGTGTCCTTACCATCTGCGAGAGAATAAACAGACAATGATTAGAATTTTGAAGTCAAATAACTTGCACGATAAGGAATCAAAGATGTAAAGTTTCCTAATAGTTCGATAGTCTCACGAAGATAAGTATGGACGTCTTTGTACTCATTCACGAGAATCTACTAATATTGCTTGTGACTCGTAACATCTATGAACCAAGAGATATGATACCAACTTTTCACGACCCTAATTTCTCTCCATAAGATGTTGTGATGGAACCTAGTCTCTAAGACTAGGTAAGTCTAACATACATGTAGAATTTAACTAAGAAAATGATATAATCATTCAAATTACTCAATTGAAAAAAACTCCCAAAATCCGGTGATACCAAGTCATAAACTCAACAAGATTATATTGGACATTGCTCAAAAAATCACCACAAACCGATCTACCTAGGTCCAAAAGATGAAAAATTAGATAAAACCCTTGTTATGGAATTTTAATACGGTTGCCTAGTTTTCCTCTATCACAATCACAGACATAGACTCTTGATTGCGTAGAGAAGTTCTTCCCGCTCAATAAAACCTTCTTCGTGATCGTGTGAGATGACCAGCTTCCCCTGCCTACGTGTCGCACACCAGGTCACACAAAAAGTAATGAACAAAGCGTGCCTTTGAAAATGCAAAAAGAAAAATATCAGCAATCCCCTAGGACTCTACGCGATTGCAGAAGGACCTTCGCGAACGTGTTGAAGGAAATAAGAACAAAAAGCTAACAATTTTAGCAATCAACCAAGTCCAAAAATGATTCAATTTCAATCCAACTCACCCCCGGGACCCGTCTGAATATACAAACAAGTTCTATAAGACATAATGGACCTACTCGATTCCTAAAATCACACCCAACAACATCAATTCTATGAATTAATATCCAATTTAAGCCCATTGAAACTAGGAACATCCGCCTTCCAAAACAAACACCGAATCATACCAAAACAACTCCGATTGGCCTCAAAATATTCACACAAGTTACAAATGACATGACATACCTATTGTAACTTTTGAAATTGAAATTTGACCTTGATAATAATAAAACTCAACTTCAGATAAAACTTCTCAATCTTCCAAACCTTCAATTTTCTAACTTTCGCCAAATTCAAGTCAAAATAATCTATGGACTTCCAAATTAAGATACACGCACAATGGGAAGTCAAAAATCGCCATCCAGAGCTACTAGAACCATCAAACTCCATTACAGAGTCATCTACACAAAGTCAAACTACAGTCAACTTAACTTCTAACTTTAGGACTAAGTATCCTATTTCACTCCGAATTTCAATTGTGTGTGAATTGGTTCTTAGTGTATGTTATTGTGTGTTGTTCATAGGTATGTTTTAGGTGAGACATTAAGCTCCCATTTACAGTGGCATTCAATCCGTATGATTTCAGCAGATTCAAATTGATAGTGGGAAGTGACAAAGGCAAGATAATGATAGCATGGCAGTACAACCAAAAAGATGCAGTGTAATGACCCAGCCGATCATTTTGAGAGTTTCAGCTATTTTACCTCATTAACTACTCCTTATATGATTTATAAGTGCAATATGACTTATCAGGTTAGTCGGTTTGGATCCAATAGGGAATTCAGACACTTAGTCTCATAATGGAAAACTTAAGTTGAAATGGTTGACCGGATGTTAACTTAACTTTAAACGACTCTGGTATAGAGTTTTTATGGTTCCTTATCTACTTTTGGTGATTCTGGACTCACGAGCGTGTACAGATCGTGATATGGAGGTCAGTAGTGGAATTAGGCTTGAAATGGTGAAAATTGACTTTATTTTGGAAAGTTTGACCATGAGTGGAATTTTTGATATTGGGGTTGGATTTTGATTCTGGAAGTTAGAGTAGGTCCATGGTGTCATTTGTGACTTGTGTGAAAAATTTGGAGTCAAACAGACGTGATTTGATAGGTTTCCGCATCATTTAGAGAAGTTGAAAATTCTTAAGTTCATTTTGCTTGAATTTATGTGCGATTTGTGTTTTTGATGTTTTTTGAGGTGGTTTATGGGTTCGATTATGTTTTTATCATATTTTATGACTTTTTTGTATGTTTGGTTGAGGTCTTGGATGCCTCGGGTTTATTTTTGGTGATTAACGGATCAAAATTTGAAGTTGGTGAATTGCTGAAGTAGGAGCCCTTATTGTGTGATCGCTCTTGCGAGGGATTGGCCGCAGGTGCGATGTTGGAGATGCAGATGGATGTGCGCTGGTGCCGGATTCGCTGGCCTAGGCGGCACGTAGATGCAAAGGGTTAACCTCATTTTCGAGCCCACAATTACGATCAAGGCTCCGCTGATGTGATGTTGAGAGAGGAGGTCGGATTCCATCGGAGTAGAAAGAAGGCCGTAGAAGTACCACTGCGGTGTAGATCCTAAGACTCATATATGGGCCATGAAGGGTGTGTGAATTTCGCAGAAGCGGAGGATTTACCGTAAAAGTGGATCCACATGTGCGGATAATTGGTCGTAGGTGGGAAAAGCCTGGAAGTATTTCATAATCGAGGGTTCCGAGATTTTTTCACCATTTGCAACATGTCATGCTAGGTCTAAGACAATTTTTGCAAGGGCTATCGAGAGGATTCTTGAGGCAAGCCTCTTTTGCTCATTTTAAAATAATAAACCCGTGTCCCCATTAGTTTTCCCGCCTAGGTTATATGGTTTTGAGGTGAAATTTTGGGTGTGAGGCTAGAGATTCGGAGAGTTGATTTGCAGGATTTGAGTGGCGATTCGGTGTCTTATTTTGATAAATTTGGTATGGATAGACTCGTGGTTGAATGGGCTTTCAGGTTTTATGTCTTTTGGTTGATTTCGAGACATGGGCTTGGGGGTCAACTTGGAGCCGATTTTGGAATTTTGATTTATAATCTCATTTTCCAGGTGAAATTGATTCCTTTAGCTCGTATTGATCGCCTTGTATTGTTGTGGTTAGATTCAATAAATTTGGAGGTCGATTTCGCGAGGCAAAGGTATGCTGGAGTAGAGTTTTCTCGGATTGATGTAAGTAACAGTTCTAAATCTGGTTCTGAGGATACGAAATCCCGTATTATGTGTTTGTGATTAGTTTTGGAAGTGATGCACATGCTAGGTGACAGGCGTATGGGCGTGTATCGTAGAAAATGTGACTTGGTCTATTCCATGGAATTGTGAAGCTGAATAACTCTTTTGGGTTAAATGAAGTTGAATAACTTATTATTAGCTATATGCTCTCCATGTGTTATAGAAATTTGACGACAAATCGGGTTAGAAATCATATTTAGGCTATGTGTTGGTATTGTTGGGACCCAGATATGCCGTGTTACATGTTGAATTACCTGCAAATTGTTGTTTGTACTCAATCTTAATCATTCTTTGTTAATACATCATCTCATTGTTGTTTGGGCTGAATCTTCATGATTTTTAAGATCCCAAGAGACTGCAGAGGTTGATGACTGAGTCAGGCCGAGGGCCTATTTGTGAAGATATTTATAGGATTGGGATAAACACCGCAACATGCTTCATTGATTTATGCCATGATTAGCTTGATATAGCACTTGGGCAAAAGGAGCCCTTTGGAGCCTGTACACATCCAAGTCGGGTAGGTACCTAATGAGTGCGAGAGCTGAGTATCGAGCAACTGAGAGGAATGAGTGACTGTGAGGAATGAGTGATTGTGAGGTTGGAGTGAATGGGAGGACTGAGTGACTGTTGCTTTGAGATGATGCATTGGATTTCTTTATTGTTGCAGTTACCTGCCATATATCACTGTTTGAAATACCTGAGAGATATTACATCCGATTTTACTCGAACTTGACATGCATAAATTGATTTGACTTAAATTGTTGGATTCGAAAGCATGTATATTTTTGCTTTGTTGAGACAACTGAAATTGAACTATAACTGTGTAGCTCATCACTATCTTTAATTTATTATTTAGTCTTGTTACTTACGGAGTTGGTTGTACTACGCTACACCCTGCAATACGTGTCCAAATGTTTCCAAAAATGGTGGGTGTTGATACTCATTGCCGTTGACCCTTTTGAAACTTTGAGGTAGCAGCCGGCATTTGCAGTACTTGTTTCTCCTTCCCTATCTTTCATTTTATTGCATTTAGTTTCAGAATATTTTTGATAGTGTATTCCAGACATAAGATATTTATATGCTCATATACTTTGTGGCACCCTGATTTGGGAGTTGTATTTCCACATTGTGTTTTGGGATCTATCTATCATGTTTATAAGAAGTTGCTATTTAAAATGCCTTAGATTCATTTTTTGTTAACAATATGGGAGTTATTCGTAAATTTCGGCTTGCCTAGTACCACATTAGGCGCCATCACGATAGGTTGATATTTTTTGGATTGTGATAAATAGGTATCAGAATCTAGGTTACATAGGTCTCATGAGTCATGAGCAGGTTTAGTAGAGTCTTCTAGATCGGTACAGAGACGTCTATACTTATCTTTGAGAGGCTACCAAACCCTTAGGAAAAACTTCACATTCTTGTATTCTTTTCACGCGAATTTGCTAATTCTTTAACTAGACTTCTGTTATTCTATTCTCTCACAGATGGTGAGGACATATGCTACCAAAGAGGACAGAAACCACCCGTACCACCAGTTAGGTCCACCATAGGCTCATGTTGCGGTAGGTAGCACGGTAAGGCATAAGTGCAACTTTTACAACTACTAAGGCCACACATGCAGATCCTCTAATTAACCTAGTTCAAGAGCATGTCCAATTGTGGATGAGCTAGTGGGGCTAGCTTAGTCACCAGTTGTGCCCATTGTGATTCCCGGCCTTCCGGAGGCCTTAGCTCAAATTCTGAATTTGTTAACCAGTCTTGCTCAAACGATCTCTTTTCCAGCCATAGCATGCACTTCTCAGGCCGATGGAGATACTCAAAATTCCACCCGCCACACACCTGAGCAAGTGATGCAAGGACTTTAGACTACATGAGCACTACTAGCCTATCTTGTTGCAGTTTCTGATGCCCATATTGTCCATGTTATGACTGATGCTAAATAGAGGAGATTGGAGAGGTTCGGGAGGCTCCAACTAGGGGTATGCATAAAAACCCAAAAAATTGGACCAAACTGAAAACCAAACCAAGGCGACCAAGAAAATCGATACTTTTTATCTTTGGTTTGGTTTTGGTTTTGAATTTGAAAATCTGAATAAATTCAATTTGGTTTTGGTTTTAATCAGAAAAAACAAAAAAAAACTGAACCAAACCGACTACAGAATTAGCTATTTCAATTTTATTATTACAATATATATATATATATATATATATATATATATATATATATATATATATATATATATATATATATATATATATATATATATAATATGTGTGTGTGTGTGTGCGCATGTGTGTGTGTGTGTATTTTTATACAAAATTTCAGAAATTTATGGTAAATATTAATATTTTGTACTCTTAGTATAATTTTAGTATAATTTTCTTATCTTTACATTCTAGTTTGATTGGTAGTTTTCTTTTGTTGAGTGTAAGAACCCATTTCGTGTTAAAAATAATATATTTTTAATTGAGTCTTTAAACTATTCATCACTATTTGATTAAAGTATCATTAATATATCTTGGTAAATAATATATTTCTCAAAGGGCAATTGATTTGATAGTGTTACATTGAAAATGTGGTTGCCGGAATATTTATTTGGTAGTGTATGTATTATATTTAAGAACAAATGAAGGTTGGAGCTAGGGGTGTTCATGGTTGGGTTTTTCCCTAAAAGAAACCAAACCAAATAAGTCACATTTTTAAATATTAGAACTAAAGCAAATCATTAAATAACTGAAAAAATAAAAAAACTGAAAAAAACCCGACATAAACTGAATCAAGGAAAAATTGACTTAATGGTTTGGTTTAGTTCTAATATTTGAAAATGTGACTTATTTGGTTTGGTTTCTTTTAGGGAAAAACCAATCAAAACCCAACCATGAACACCCCTAGCTCCAACCTCCATCTTTCAGTGGGGAATAGTCGGAGGTCGCTAGTGTCTCTTGGACAACCGTTAGAGAATTCTTCGTACAATAGGTATTTTGGAGACTAATTGGGTCTCAATCACTATGTTGTTAGTTTAATGGGGATTCCATTAGATAGTGGGAGGCTTATGAGAGGTGTAGGCCCGCTGATGCAGCACCACTTATAAGGAAATGATTCTCCGTTCTCTTCTTAGAGAAGTTCGTGCCACAATCTCACAAAGAGGAGATATGTAGGCAGTTTGGGAAACTTCATCAAGATGGTATGTTTGTGACGTAGTATGAGATGAGGTTTTCTAAGTTGGCCCATCATGCAGATTTGTTGGTTCCCACTAATAGGGAAAGGATCAGGAGGTAATGGCCTCACATATCAGCTGCGGTTGCTTATGGCTCATGAGAGTGTGTCTGTTTCTACTTTTGACATAGTGGTCAATATTGCTCGACAGATAGAGATGGTTAGCAGTCAGGAGCGGGTGAGGGGGAATATAAAGTGCCTTCTGAACTGGGTCGTTAGTGTGCCTTCTATGGGCCAGTTCTACCACGGCAAGGAGTCGTCCTTTAAGGCACACTCAGACGACACGTCCAGTTCACTGTGGTGCATTATCTAGCCATGGTTCATTTAGTGCTCATCAAGGGCACTCATTTCTTTGTGCTCTTCAAGCACAGAGTTTATCTCGTGCTCCATTAGTTTAGGGCTCATCTACATAAGGACTTTCTACTAATTATCCCTGTGCTTAAGGCTCCCTTTAGTACCTACCACCAGTGCCGGAAGTTTCTTCGGGTGCAATGAGTTTGGGCATTTGAGGAGGAAGTGTCGTCATCGTCTGGCATGTCTAATACAGCATAGAAGTCATGCTATGAATTTCATGCCAGTTACTACCTCACCCTCTCAGCAGCTCGGGGTGGGTCCTAGTTAGCTACAAGTTGCCCTACAGTGGGAGGCTGATTGGGTGGCGATCAACCTCTATTCTATGGTATTGCTTCTAGACCAGATGTTGTTGCTTCAGATGCAATGAGCACAAGCATTGTCGTAGTTTCCATAGGGATGCCTATGTATTATTTGATGCTTGTTCCACTTATTTGTATGTATCATCGTAATTTGCTAATTATCTGGATATGCCCCGTGAGTCCCTAGTATCATGTGTCTATGTATCTATGGTGGTGGGTGATACTATTTTTGTGGACCGTGTGTATCAGTCGTGTGTGGAGACCATTTGGGGTTTGGAGACTAAAGTTGATCTCTTATTGCTTATTATGGTTGATTTCGATGTGATATTAGGAATGTATTGGTTGTCTCAATTTCATGTTGTTCATGATTGTCATGCTAAGACCCTGATGCTAGCGATGCCAGGGTTTCCAAGGATTGTGTGGAGAGGTTATCTAGACAATGTTCCTACTAGAGTGATTTCATACTTAAAGGCCCATGGGATGTTTGGGAAGGGTTATCTTATTTTGCCTTTTGAGGGATGTTGGTACTGATACCCCTACTATTTATTGGTCTAGTGATGTGAGAATTTTTGATGTGTTTCCTACTAACCTACCTGGCATACAGACCGATAGGGATATTGAATTTGGTATTGACTTGGTGTTAGGCACTCACCTCATTTTTATTTCTCCTTACCGTATGCACCAGCAAAGTTGAAGGAATTAAAAGACCATCTTTAGGAACTTCTTGATAAAGAGGTTTATTAGGCCTAGTGTGTCACTATTGGGTGCACCGGTTTTATTTGTAAATAAGAAGTATGGTACTATGAGAATGTGTACTAATTATAGGTAGTTGACTAAAGTCACAATCAATAAAAAGTATCTTTTGCTGCACATGGATGATCTGTTTGACCAGCTTCAGGGAGAGAGGGTGTTCACCAAGATTTATTTGAGGTTAGGGTATCACCAGTTGAAGATTTGGGACTCAGACATTCTAAAGAAAACATTTAGGACACATTATGGTCTTTATGATTCATTGTTATGTCTTTTGGGATGACCAACGCTCCAGCAGCGCTCATGCATCTGATGAACAATGTATTTTAGCCTTATCTTAACTCGTTTATCATACTATTCATCGATGATATCTTGGTTTACTCTGTAGCTAGGAGGAGCATGCGTAACATTTGAGGATTGTGTTGCAGCAATTGAGGGAGGAGAACTTTTATGCCAAGTTCTCCAAGTATGAGTTTTGGATCAGTTCAGTGGAATTCTTGGGGCACATGGTGTCCAGTTAGAGGATTCAGGTGGATCCGAATAAGATAGAGATGTTTCAAAGTTTGCCCAGACCGTCCTCAGTTGTAGAGATTCAGAGCTTTCTTAGGTTGGCTAGTTATTATCATCGCTTCATGCAAGGTTTCTCGTCTATTGAATTTCCCTTGACCAAATTAACCCAAAAAGGTGCTCCTTTCAAGTGGTCGGATAAGTGTGAGGAATACTTTTAGACGCTCAAAACTGCCTTGACCATATCTCTAGTTCTAGTTCTACCATCAGTTTCTCGTTCTTATAAAGTGTATTATGATGCTTGTCTAATTGGTACTGGGTGTCTTGATGCAGGAGGGTAGAGTAATTGCTTATGCTTTGCATAATTTGAAGCCTCATGAGAAGAAATACCCTGTCCATGATTTGAACTTTGCTACCATTATTCATGCATTGAAAATTTGGAGGTATTATGTCTACGGTGTGTCTTGTGAGGTGTTAACGGATCATCGGATCCTTGAGAACCTGTACAAGCAGAATGATCTAATTTGAGGCAGTAGAGATGGTTAGAGCTGCTGAAGGACTATGACGTTACTACTTTATATAATTCGTGGAAGGCCAATATGGTGGCTGATGCCATTGAATAGGAAGGCAGTGGGTATGGGTAGCTTTACATTCATTCTTGATGGTGAGAGACCTTTTACAGTTTATGATCAGGCCTTGGCCAACCAGTTTGTGAGATTAGATGTTTCGGAGCCCACTCGGGTTCTAGCTTGTGTGCTTTCTCCGTCTTCTTTATTTGATCGCATCAGGGAAGGCTAGTATGAAAATCCTCATTACTTGTCCTCAAGGACAATGTTTGGCACGGTGATGCTAGAGATGTTACTATTGGAGATGATGGGTTGTGGAGGATCCAGGGTTAGATATGTATGCCCACTGAGGATGGGCTACATGAGTTGATTTTTAAGAAGGCATATAGCTCAAGGTACTCCATTCATCCGGTGCTGCGAAGATGTACTAGGTCTTGAGGCAACATTATGGGTGGAGGATGATCGAGAAGGATATAGTGGGATTTGTATTTTGGTGCCATTACTGTCAGCAGGTAAAGTATAAGCATAACAAGGAGGATTGCTTTAGAGCATAGAGATTCCAGTGTGGAAGTGGGAGAGGATCACCATTGATTTCGTAGTTGGGCTCCCACAGACTTCCAGGAAGTCCAATGCTATTTGGGTGATTGTGGATCGACTTACCAAGTTCGTGCAACTCATTCCAGTTGGTAGTATATAATTTTTCGGAGCGATTGGCGGAGATTTACATTGGAGAGATTGTTCGCTTTCATTGTGTACTAGTGACCATCATTTCAGATCAGGGCACACAGTTTTGGAAAGCCGTGCGTTGAAAGTTGGGCACCCAAGTTCAGTTGAGTACAACATTTCGGTCTCAGACGGACAAACAATCCAAGCACACTATTCAGGTATTACAGGACATGATATGCGCTTGTGTCATTAATTTCGGGGATTCATGGGATCAGTTTTTGATTATCCAATTATATTAGGTTCTTTCTAATTATATTAAGTTGTATTAATACAACTATAGCAAATTTTAATCGAATATAATTTAATAATTGATCCACCGATAAAGTATCCGACCAATGTACTAATAAGGTGATCGAGAATAAAATATTCAAGGCCGTGTCGATTGTACAAATTTTGGAGCATATAGTCACTCATTATACAGGAGCATCTAGTCACTTAAATTTCAAGATTTGTTTTCTCATTTAGCCACTGACCAAGCATTCGAGTATGAACAGTTGAGAATAAATCATCAATGCTTGTCATATGTATGTAAGTATAAATTATTATAAATGAAATAAAATCATACACTCTATTAGTCTATTGCACGTATATGCAGTGTAGGAGGAGTTTAAGCATTATAAATATATAATTGATCGAGTTTAACTGATTATATCTAATATGTTATAATATATATATATATATATATATATATATATATATATATATATATATATATATATATATATATATATATAGAGAGAGAGAGGGGGAGGGGGAGAAAGAGAGAGAGATTGTAAATAACAATAATTTTATGTGGTTAAATTTTTTTTGACTATTAATATATATATAAATATGCTGCTTTCAAAGGAGTATTTTAAGAATAGCGTGAGACTACAAATTCTATTTATATTGGATTAGCCTAGAATTGTTCGTATATTTGTTAGGAGTATAAATTATTACGTACTTAAATTTAACTTGCCTTACCCGTACCCACTATTTACCCTAACTTAACCCCCCCCCCCCCCCCAAAACCCCCCAAACCCACCTTCCGTACTTGTTTATTGTATTTCTTATCCATGCAACCCTGACCTGGCTGTAGCAAAAAAATTACTCTACGCCAAAAAAGAGACTCCGTTTCATTAGTGTTTTTTATTATTATTTTGTTTAAAAATTGGGATATATTTTTAAATTTGCAAATAACTTAATTTAATTTTTTCATTGAACTTAAATGTTATGACAAGTATATATTTATTACCATATGTTTGGCAAGTTCTATATCCAAGCAAATATTATGATTTATTTAAGTTCACATGTTTAAAAAAGTGTTAATTTTCTTTTATACATCAAACTGAGAACAAGTAATACTTAACAATTAATCTTGTGAAGTACAATAGGTTTTGTTATTATTAGACTCCACTCAGCACCCATTAGATTAGATGCCATCAGCCACTTATATTTAAGAGGTTACATGGAATGTATTTTCTCTTCTTTTTTGGCTTTAACTAGTGATCATCAATTGATCACACGTAGTTTATCCGTAGTAGTTTGAAAACATAAGAGGTGCATTAAATATGGAGGCAGATTTAGAATTTAAAATTAATGAGCTTCTTGAATGATCTCAATTTAATATATAATAGTTTATGGATTCACAATATAATATTTACATAAATATAATAAATTTCTTAATGAGTATACAAGGTATAAACATAAATTATTGGATTCCGGTGAATCCGATCTTTGTACTCTAAATCCGTCTCTGATTAAATTGCCACAACAAAACCCAACAGTATAAATTAAATTTTAATTTATGTCCACTAACAGTTTAATATTAGGATAGTTTGATCGATTTTAATAAGTTAGTATTGCCAGCAAATGATTCCCATAATTAAAGGCAACAAATCAACCAACCATAATGTAAAAGTGTAGTGTTCTTAAATTGGAATAAAGAAAAGCTCATGCCCAAAATGAAAAAGAAAAAGAATGTGCAGACAGAGATGGAGCAGAGAGGAAACCAAAAGTAAGGTAACGAAACGAAAGACAACGTAGAATGCAAGTAAAACCTGAAACTGAGAAGTCTTACATTTGCATGTGCTTTGTCTCTAGTAACCTTCGGGTGTCGTCGGTACCGACCTCGGAGGGCATTGCGAAATAATGTCTATAATATAAGAAAGGGGAGTTTTCAAGGCACACGGCTAAATTTCACAAAGCTAACCTACCCGGAGCCTGTCTCAAGATGCCACGTCCAGTCGTGTCATCTCCACGCCTTTACAGTTAAAGCATTTTGTACTATAATAGAATTTTCCTACTATATAAAGGGGATCCCCGTCACTTTACAATATTTAGCTGTTGCTCCAACTACTCTACACAAGATCAATAACAACTTTCTCTCTTCACTCTCTAACTCACATGCTCGAGACTATCTCTTCCATTTATTGCCCTCATACTTGTTCTTCATTTACTGCTTGATATTGGCCATGGAGAGCCTTCGTTAATTATATCCTAACTGTTATTCCCTTCCTAGTCACCCCCGATAGCGATAGCTCGAGCTCGAGCCAAGACATCGGCCATGAGGCTTTTCATCGTTCAGTGCAAGGCTCGGATAGCAAGCCCATCGGTTTGATTACTACCCCGTTTTAGCTTGTATTTCATTGTTAAACTTCACATGTGTAGCCTCTACTATTCTAACAAGTAGCATAAAAGAAATTGCGTATTTTTAGAGTCCCATTTACAAATTTAATTCTTATTACCATTATTACGGTAAACAGTTTGGCGCCCATCAATGGGCTAAAACTAATAGTGATTATTTTCTTTCTGGTTTCGTTGTGCAACACAAGCTATATTTTATGCTTTTTCTTGTCCAAGATCTTTTGATTTCAGGTCAAAATGTCTGGCTCAGTACACAGAGTCACAACCAGAACCTCAAAAATAGCAAAGAGAAGGACGCGACTACTCCAGATGTCGGCTCACCACCAAACTGAACCCGAGTAAAAGGGGAGGCTCTCCAGCATGGCGTTCACATGATCATTAGAGGAACCGATGTGCCCCAAGGAGCCATGTTCAAACGAACGAGAGCGCCCACCATGGAAGAGGGATCGACCCGAAACCAGGTGCCCGAAAAAACCTTATATTCAGTGAGGAGGGCCTCTAAGCCATGATAGAATCAAACAATGACGCGCTAGTGATCTCGTTTCTTTTAAACAAAACTAGGAGAAAGCACGTGACACTAGATCCAGGCAGCTTGGCCAACATAATTAGATCAGAGGTAGTAGAACAGCTGGGCTGCTCAATCGAGTTGTTCCCATCCCTTGAATCCTCCACGGCTTCAACGTGACCGGCGAAGTAATGAAACGAGAGATCACCCTCTCGATCGACTCGTCCGACGTAACTTCAGAACACTTATTTCCAAGTCATCTACTGTGACATGATGTACGATGCATTATTTGGCAAGCCTTGGATACACAGCATGAGGGCAATACCCTTAACCATGCATCATGATAAATTTTCCCACGAGATACGACATCACGATCATACATGGAGAACAACCGATAACAAAAGAAATATTCGCAGTTCACCACGAGGCGGCGATCCCTACATGCACGATCTCTGACGAGGATAGAAACACACCTGCCCTCGAGGATGATGAGGAAGATTTATTTGCTCCCTGAACCTTCGTAGCCTCCAAAGAATTTGACGCGACTAAATCGACAATCGATAAGCTGGAGCAGACCATTTTGATCGAGCACCTCTCGGATCGCTAGGTATACCCGGCAACGGGGTTGATCCCCGAACTTAAAATAGGTTTCATTCAATTTCTTAGTAACAATATCAACTATTTTTCTTGGTCCCACCTATATATGACAGGAATCCCGCCGGAAATTACCTCTCACAGGCTGAGCATCGATCCCATATTTTAATTCCGTAAAGCAGAAGAGAAGACAAAAATTTAAGGTAAAACATGCCTTTATTAAAGAAGAGGTAACGAAACTTCTTTAAATCGGATCCATTAGAGAGGTAAAGTACACCAAATGGCTGGCCAACATGGTAGTAGTGCCCAAAACAGGAGACAAGCTAAGAATGTGCGTAGATTATGAAGAGTTGAATAAGGCGTGCCTTAAATATTCCTTCCCTTTGCCTAATATCGACCATTTAGTCGATGCTACGGATGGCCACAAGACCTTCACCTTTATCGACACCTAGTCAGGGTATAATCAAATCCAGATGAACCCCGAGGACAGGAAAAAAACCTTGTTCATCACAAAATATGGTACATACTGCTACAACATAATGCCCTCCGGGCTAAAAATTACAAGGGCAACGTACCAACACCTAGTTAACAAAATGTTCGAGAATCAAATAGGTAAATCGATGGAGGTGTATATTGATGATATTCTAGTCAAGTACCTATGCGCAAAGGACCAATTTGACCCATTTGTAGGAAACTGTCGACATCCTTAGAAGCTACAACATGAAGCTCAACCCCGAGAAGTGTGCCTTTGGAGTTGGTTAGGGAAAATTCCTGGGCTTCATGATTTCAAACAGGGGGATTAAGATAAATCCGACAAGATGAAGGCCATCGAAGAGATCACGGTGACGAACAATGTGAAGGCCATCCAACGACTAACAGGGCGGATAGCGACCCTGGGCATATTCATATCAAGGTCATCAGACAAAAACCATCAAATATACTCCAGAATGCCAACATGCCCTAGAAGAACTAAAGCGATACTTTAGTAGCCCACATTTGCTGCACACACCCAAGGAGGACCAAACTGTATTCTTGTACCTGGCTGTGTCCGAAATAGCGGTATGAAGTGTACTTGTTCGAGAGGAGAAAGGTTCACAATTTTCCTATTTATTTTGTAAGCCGAACCCTGGGGGACGCCGAAACCCGATGCACCCATCTAGAAAAGTTGGCTCTCACGCTGATAAGTTCCTCACATAAACACAAGCCCTATTTTCATATCATTATATCTGCATTCTGTCGACGTAAAACCCCCGAAGGATTCTGCATAAACCCGAGCTATCAGGTCGATTGGAAAAATAGTCCATCAAACTCGAAGGGTATGATATCGAATATCAACCTCGAACGCCCATCAAGTCTCAAATTCTGGCAGACTTCGTGGTTGATTCCTCGCCCTCCCTCGTACCCGAGGTAGTGGAGAAACTTTTATTGAAATTAGGCACTTCCTCGGAGGTATGGACCCGGTTCATAGGTAGCACCAAAAACATAAAAGGATCCGGGCTTAGTATAGTCTTAAAGCCACCCGTTGGCAGCGTTATCACACAATCCATAAAAACTGCAAAATTGACTAACAATGATGCTGAGTACAAAGCTATGATTGCAGGTCTAGAATTGGCCAAAAGCTTGTGAGCAGAGACTATTGAGACAAATTGTGATTCGCTTCTTGTAGTGAACCAGGTAAAAGGGAGCTACGAGGCTCGAGAGGACAGGATGCAGAGGTACTTGGAAAAAATCTAAGTCGTATTATGTTGTTTCAAAGAATGGACCGTAGTCCATGTACCTCGAGAACAGAAAAACAAGGCCGATGCCCTCGCAAATCTGGGATCTTTTGCTGAAGAAGAAGATCTACTCCTCAGATCTGTTGTGCAATTATTTAAATTAGTGGTCGAGGAAGGTCACGCGGAGATTAACTCTACTCGTCTGACATAGGATTGGAGAAATAAATATATTCATTATTTAAAAGACGGGAAGATGCCCACATATCTAAATTAATCGAGGGCCTTGCAAACCAAAGCAACTTGGTTCTCGCTCGACAATAATGGGACTCTTTATAGGAGAACTTTTGATGGCCCCCTGACAGTATTCTTGGGACTAGGTGACACAGATTATGTACTCCAAGAGATACACTAGGGCACTTGTGGAAATCATTCCAGCACCGATTCCTTGGTCCGAAAGGTGATCATAGCGGGCTACTATTGGGATATCATGGAAAAAGAAACCAAAGAATTCGTCCGAAAGTTCGACAATCGCCAAAGATTCGCTCCCATGATCCACCAACTCGGCAAGCAACTACATTATGTTTTGTCACCATGGACATTCATGAAATGGGGAATGGATATCGTCGGCCCTTTGCCGATGGCACCAGGTAAGGCTAGATTCATTTTATTTATGACTGACTACTTTTTATAATCGGTGGAAGCATATGCCTTCGAGAAAATAAGAGAGAAGGAAGTCATCAATTTCTAATGGGATCACATCATATGCCGGTTTAGAATCCTTTCTGAAATAACATGCGACAACGGGAGACAGTTCATCAAGAGCAAGGTCACACAGTTCCTTGAAGATAATAAAATCAAGAGAATCCTGTTGACGCGTTACCATCCATGTGCAACAAACAAGACTTAATCCACAAATAAAACCATCATTTAGAACATAAAAAAGAAACTGGAGAGCGCCAAAGGACGAAGGAGAGAAACACTGCCCAAGGTGCTATGAGCATATCGAACAACTTCAAAATCAAGAATCGAGGAAGCACCTTTATCTCTCGTATACAATGCTGAGGTGTTGATACTAGTGGAAATAAGGAATTCGAGCGTCAGATTCTAGCACACTAATAAGGACTCGAACAATGAGGCCATGAAAACAAACCTCGAGCTACTCGGTGAAAAGCGGGAAGCCTTGCTGATTCAGGTGGCTGCCCGGAAGTAGAAAATCAAAAGATACTATAACAGGAGAACATATCTCCGATATTTTGGGATCAGGGACTTATTCCTAAGGAAGATTACTCTGAACACCCAAAACCCTAATAAAGGAAAGCTGGGCCAAAATTGGGAAGGACCGTACCATGTCCTCGAAAGGTTGGCAAGGGATCCTATAAGCTTGGCACCATGGAAGGCGACCAACTCCTGAGCAACTGGAATGTATCAATGCTTAAACGATACAATTTCTAGGGAAACTGATCGAAAAATCCCGCAAAAAACCTTAAGAAACATTGCACTCTTTACCCTCGACCAAGTTTTTATCCTGAAATGGGTTTTTACAGGCAATGTTTGTAACGAGGCAATGTCCACGTGTCGCCTAAGGACGACCCGGCAAGCGTGCAGGGCTTCTATTGCAATCAACCTCGAAAGATGGAGGTCATTCCCTCTGAGAGGTCATCCGCTGAGAAGAGCTAGGGAATGACATACTAAGTTCCAATAGGGAATGATGCACTGGGCCAAACGATCGAAAGAGCCATGTCCGCATAAGCCGGGCTCACGGCAATATAACACCATGTACATATGCCAAACAATCAAAGAATACTCTTCGTCAAAGTGCTTCATACTCCAAAGAAAGTTCAAAATTTTAATAGCAAGGACTCCCTTGCAAAGGACCTCCGAAATAATCGGAGACTAGCTTCAATAACTTTACACCCGCGCAACCTCAGGGTCTTAATCTCAAAAAATATAAGCCGTCAGTGTGGAAACTATGAGCTCATGAGTGAAGACCCCGGAGCCTAAGCAAACTCGATGACTGTCACCAATCGTCATTCATTAAAGAACCAAGGACCATAAGACCCCAAGCGCGCAGACTCGGTCTCAAATGAAAATTCGCATCGAGTATCAACGAAAAAACTGTAAGACCTCAACAGGCATGAAAAAACTGTATGACCTTAATATGCAAGCAAAAATGGTAAGACCTCAACATGAATGAAAAAACTTTAAGACCTCAACAGGTATGGAAAAACTGTAAGACCTCAGTAGGCATGAAAAAACTGTAAAACCTCAACAGACATGAAAAAAACAGTAAGACCTTAAAAGATATGAAAATTTTGTAAAACCTTGCTACAGAAATAAAACTCAATCCCAAAGTTTAGGCTTTATGTCGCATTTGTAATACTCTCGAAAAGGTATACCCTCGATGTATATGCCTAAAATACCACACTCGAGGATCAAAAATGGCTTCGACCAAACGCTAATTACTATGGTCAATACGGCTGTGCCAGCCAAGTTAACGTAACTTGGGGGCGAAACAGAATGGTTAAAATAGGCTACCCTCAACAGGCAAAGAAGCTTCGACATTTCAGCTCCAAATCACAAGGCTTCGAGCTACTCCACCTACGCGTTAAACCTTCTGAGGTGCTCGAACATTTCTGCTAATGACTTGAAATCGTTGTTCTTCCTGAATCGACAACGGGTCAGGAAAAATTATTTCAAAAAAATCCTTAACAAGAGGAAACAAAACCTAAATAAGCCTAAGGGAAAAAGGGTAAGAGCCATTGTCACCAGCCAAATGAGCCTTAGGACCACACACTAAACGGTCGCAACGTCTAAAAGCGTAAGAGCCACTGTTGCCAGCTTAAAAATTTGAAAACTTGGGGGACAAAATGAGCTCTAATTGTAACCCGATTCGCAGACCGAATCCAAAATAGTTAACTATACATGCCTAAGGGCAAAAAGATATGAGCCATCGCTGCCAAATTCTTGAGCCTCAGGGCCACATATATAAAAATTCTCTTTGACCCAAGGCGTAAGATCCATTGTCGCCATGCCATGCAAATATTAAACTTGAGGGTCAAAATGAGATCAAATCGTAATCCAGTTCAGAGACTAGATCCAAAATAGTTAACTATACATGCTTAAGGGCAAAAGCGTAAGAGCCATCGACGCCAGCTTCATGAGCCTTAGGGCCACATGCATAAAAGGTCTCTTCGACCCAAGGCTAAACCCAAAATAGTTGAGCAAGAATATAAGAGCTCAAATGGCAGTTTACATTAAAGGTCGCATTGACCAGGCTCGTGAAAACCCCGAACATGCCTAACGAGCCCCAGGGTCACATCATTAATCTAATGTTTCTTGCCAATTCTCGTTGAATTCCGGGCCAAAAAGTGGAATAGACAAAATATAGTCGCATGATCCACTTTATACATATGCCAGTATGAAAGTACTATATACAAATAGGAAGATCAGCAGGAAAATCAACAAAGATCATAATCTATTACCGAGCCTGCATCCTCAATGGCTCCCCAAGGGTTGCACCCTGACCACTACGAGTCCCCCAACAACTCCTTCTCAATGGAAGATTCTCTCCCCAAAGATCCACCATTAGTTTTAGCACCACTCGAGATGCCATCCAACTCACACCCAAAAGTCTGATTTCGGGAAACCGACCAGGCACAATTCGTAGCTCGAGGAAAATTTGGGCTAGCCCCCTCAAACGCCTTCCTGATATAAGAATGTACAGCAGCGGCTCCCTTTCATGCGAGGATACAAATGCCTCAGCCTTGGCTTTGATCTGAGACAATGCAGCCACCAGCTTGGAATGTAGACCCTTGTACTTTTCACTATCCTCTTTCGTATCGTGGACCTGACGCTTGATCAAGTTATCTTCCCTTGGAGAGTGTTTCTCTTGGAAGCCATTTCGTTTATACTGACTAAGCTTTGAAATATTAGCATCTCTGACCTGAAGCTCCCCTCTCAGTAGAGCGTTCTTCTTCTTAAATTGCACAACTAGGTCCGAGATGTTAAAACTAGAGGAATTCCACAAGGATTCGAATAATGGTAAAACCTGGGGATGAGTAACCAGCTCGGTAAGATAGGCTTTCTCACGCTCGTGGAGATTCGCCTCATCCTGATACTGGGTGTAAGCCTGGTTATAGAGCACTTTAGCCTAAAGCCATGTAAAAATAAAAGTAAGAAAAATGATGATTGTAGCAGCCCAAAGCGGTATCTCTCCAATGACAGTCAGCCCATAATCTACCCATGCCCATTATTGAGTTGATATACCAAGTTACAGGCTCGTAACGCTTTGGCTTCGAGAAAGATCTCTCGATCTTGAAATCGAAGGTCATCAAACAAGATCCTGGGACACATTCCTTATCACAAGAAGGTGTAGAATCTTATCCTTGAGAGAAAAGTGAAGAGATGAGCCCACGACCTCTTTGGAAATAGAAGTGGAAATTTTCTCCATCCTTAGAAGATTCTAAAGGAAGAAAAAAGAGTTGCATTCCTGAAAGATAACAAGAGCAAAGGAAGAACAAACCTTATTAGAGGTTTGGGTACGAGATAGGGTATAGAAAGAAAGAAGGGGAGTATTTATAGAAGCACCGTGTGCACATTGAAGGAAGCCAAAAGGTAGCAACCTGCCACAGTCCATGCGGCAACCTACAGGAGCAGCGTGTATGTTGCATCTTGTCACCTTATTGCCATCGTCGATTGCAAGAAAATGGAAGGAGGTAGAAATTCAGGATCGTTTTCGTTTCTTACCGCTTTCACTCTAAAAATGCAGAGACTATCTGTATGCGGTAACTTCGGGGGCCTAGTTTGCCCTTAATTAGGTCGCCTCGCGATCATGATCATCGAGGCTCGATGCCATGGTCGAGACCCACCCTTGGGGGTTGTCATGTACCAGACCTGAAGAGCATTGTGTAATAATGACTATAATATGAGAGAGGGGAATTCCTAAGGCACACTGGTAAATCTGACAAATTTGACCTACTCGGAGCCTGCCTCGAGGTGTCACGTCTAGCTGTCCCGTCTCCATGCCTTTATAGTTAATGCATCTGGTACTATAATAGGATTAATCTCCAATATAAAAGGGATTCCTATGATTTTTTAATGTTCAGTTGTTTCTCCAACTACTCTATACAAGATCAGTAAAAACTTTATCTCTTCTCTCTCTAATTCACACGCTTGATACTAACTCTTTCTTTCATTGTCCATAGTGGGGTCTGGGGAGGGTAATATGTAGACGAGCCTTACCCCTACCCAAAAGGGCAGAGAGGTTGTTTCCTTTCGACCCTCGGCTTAGTGAAGTAATGGGAAAAACAAAAACAAAAACAAAAGAGCATTAGTAATTCCAGCAGAAATAGCGTAAATAATTATCTAAACATAAGAACCATAAATAAAATAGCATGCAATAATATCATACAATAACTATCATAAATAACTACCATAAGGGAGACACAATCCAAAACAAAAATCATCTATGGATAGCCCTGCCAAGCCTCACCCAACCCCGGGTGAGAAGTACGAAAAACTCTAGGGGCCCATATTCTTCAACCCTAATACTAGACCTCCAGACTTTCCTATCAAGGGCCATGTCCTCAGAAACCCGCATTCTAGCCATGTCATGCTTAATCACATCTCCCCAATACCTCTTGGGCTTCCCTCTGCCTTGCCGAACGTCGACCATCACCAGCAGTTCATAACTCCTCACCGAAGCATCAAGATTTCTCCTCCGCACATGCCCGAACCACCTCAGCCTCGCTTCTCGCATCTTCTCATCCACTGGGGCCACCCCCACCTTCTCTCGAATAACTTCATTCTTAATCTTATCTAATCTGGTGAGCCCGCACATCCACCTGAGCATCCTCATCTCCGCAACCTTCATTCTCTAAACATGAGAGTTCTTCACTGGCCAGCACTCCGCCCCATACAACATTGCTAGTCTAACCACAGCTCCATAAAATTTCCCCTTGAGTTTCTGTGGAACTTTCTTGTCACACAGGACTCCTTATGCAAGCCTCCACTTTGACCACCCCGCTCCTATTCGATGAGTGACGTCCCCGTCAATCTCTCTGTCCCCCTGAATCATCGACCCAAGATATCTGACACTGTCCCTCTTGGCGATGACCTGAGATCCAATCATTATGTCCCTGCTGTTGAAAACACGTTCTCAAACTAAACGTGTGTTGATCTGTGTAGGTTTTGATAACTGAAAAACCAACGAGCTTGGAACGCTAACAGTCAAGCACAAGAGAAACAAGATCAAGATCAAGCGAAGCAATGAAGTTATAGTTGAGTCGTTTTATATTGTGATCTTGATTCAACAACATATTCAAGTATTGGCTTCTCTCGTAAAATCATTTTTCATCAAAACATGCATACTTGATTTAAAACAAAATGATTTACATTTTAGCCAAAATAATTTTTAAACATGTCTTTTAAATTTGGACTTATATAATCGATTATATAAGCCTTACAATCGATTATATTAAGACCGCCAAAACTGGAATATTCAAAAACTACAAAACAATCGATTATATACTTTCTCACAATCGATCTTACTAAGACAGTATGATTTGAAGTTTTTCAAAATGGCAAATAATCGATTATATGATTTTAACAATCGATTATATTGAGACAGTGTTTAAATGAATTTTTCGAAATAGCTATATAATCGATTATGTACATCGCACAATCGATTATGCTGAGACAGTGTGTTATCGAAATTTTCAAAACAGCAATGCAATCGATTTTATATTTCAACAATCGATTATGTTAAGACCGTTGCCAAAGTGTTATTTTAAACTTCAATATATAATCGATTATACTCTTCTTAAAATCGATTATGTTAGCACAGAATCTTGAACTGATTTTTTAATGTTATCATACAATCGATTATATTTCATAAAAAATCGATTATTCTTGAACAGAATCCTAAATTGATTTTTGAACGTTGAAAGATAATAGATTTTACAGTCCATACAATCGATTATATTGCTTAAAATCAGGAATCTGTCTTTTGAATGTTGTTCATACAATCGATTTTATAGACCATACAATCGATTGTATGAGCACAAATCAGGCTTTTTAATTGACGATTAAGCAACGGTCTGGGGCATTTTTGAACCTATAAATACTCCTCTAAATCACTCTTTTCAATACAACAACTGAGCATAATTCTTGCAAAAGCTTACATACTCTTACGTCAATCATTTCATATTGAATTCATTATTTTTGAGAGCCAATTTCTTGAAGAAGTTGTTGTATTCTTGAGCTTATTAATTTGTACTCATATCTACTCTTTGAGAGAGCAATTGTATAAGTGAGTATTAAGTGTTTTCATACACTTGAAGGGAGATTTTGTAATCCCTTGTTGTAAGAAGGAATATTTTATTCCTTCGTTTGTAGTCTTGGGGTGAGGTATCCTCAAGCAGGGTTGTTTGAGACTTGTGTGATTCAAGTTCTCAAGTTGTAACGGTTTGTTAGGCACCCGTAAGCTTAACAGTGAAGTCTTGGGGTGAGGTATCCTCGAGCAAGTGAAGTCTTAAGGTGCGGTATCCTTGAGCAAGTGACGGTTTGTTAGGCACCCGCAAGCTTAACGGAATTAGTTGAACCTTGAGATTGTATCTCAAGAGACTGGACTTAGCCACAGTTTGTGGTGAACCAGTATAACTTTGGTGCACTTCTTCCTTACTCTTTAAATTCCGCATTTGAGTTATATTTTCCTGTGATTTTTTATAATACGCTATTCACCCCCCCCTCTAGCATTAAGCACTTATTATAACAATTAGTATCAGAGCCTAACTCTCTGTAAGACTTAACAGTTTGAGAGAATCTTTCTATGGCTTCTACTCGTAGTGCTTATGCAGGAATAGGTGAAGGATCTTGCACCACAAGGCCACCACTTTTTGATGGAACCAACTACACCTAGTGGAAGGAAAGAATGAGGATATTCATCAATTAGAAAATTATTAAAAATGGTGAACAGATTCCCACCAAAGCAGATGGTGATAAAGTCGTCCCAAAGCTGGAAGAAGAATATACTGCGGACGATATTAGAAAAGTGGAGAATAATGCCAAGGCTATCAACATGTTGTTCTGTGCAGTAAATCCCGATGACTATCGGAAAATATCGTGTTGCACAACCGCAAAACAAATGTGGGATAAGCTCGAAATCACATACGAAGTCACAGACCAGGTACGTGAAGCAAAAATTGATTTCTTAACTCACGAGTATGAATTATTTCACACGAAGGAAGGCGAGAAAATAGATGACATGTTTGAACAATTTTCAGAAATCGTCAATGATCTTCACACCCTCAAGAAGACATTTACGGATCGGGAACTTGTCCGTAAAATTCTCCGAAGCCTTAATCCAGAATGGCGTTCAAAGGCCGATGCTATCCAGGAATCAATCGGCGTAACAAACGTCACAATCGACGGGCTAAGAGGTAACCTTAAAACATATGAGTCTACTATTCTTAACCCTCCTGTAGATGATCAAAGGCAAAGAAAAATTGCCTTAAAAGCAAGAACGGCTCAACCTCAAATTGGTGAGGACTCAAGCAACGATGACAACGAGCTCGGACTTGTCATCAAGATATTCCATAAGTTCATGCGTAAGGAGTATGAACGAAAAGGTAAGAAACAAGGAGGTGAATTAAAATGCTATGGATGCGGAGAAATCGGGCATATCAAACCAAATTGCCCAAATACCAAAACAGAGAAGAAGGTTGCCAAAAAGCAAAGGGCCTACATCTCTTGGGGAGGTGACTCCGGCGACGAATCTAGCGACGGAGAAGAAGAGGAGAACGCAAACTTGTGTCTCATGGCAAACGAAGAAACACAAAATGAGGTATGTACCACTTCCAAAAATAAATTTACTTTTGGAGAATTGCAAGATGCCTTTGATGAGCTTTATGATGAGTTTATTAATGCTTCAAAAACATTAAATGATTTAAGAAAACAAATTTCTTTAAAAGAAAAGGAAATTGAAAAATTAAATTTTGATAATGAAAAATTAAAAGAGGAAAACCGTTTTTATGGAAAAAGAAGCATGGATAAACCCGAAGGCTCAAACAAAGGTTGTTCTTCTTGCAAATCTTTAAAAGAAGAAGTAGATAGTCTTAAGAGCACTTTACACAAATTCAATTCTTCGCACAAAAATTTGAATGATGTACTTGTTAATTTGAAATCCACTAAGCACGGTATAGGTTTTAAAAACGAATCAAAAGAAAAAGTCGAGTCCATTTCTAAACCGCCTAAGACTCAACCTAGGCCGAATAAAATAAATGCCAATCTCTAACCTAGAATTATTAATCCTAGAGTTGCTTATCATCCTAGAATTAATAATAGAAGAAATGTTGGTACATATAGACCACCTAGGCAAGATTTTCGAAAATTGCATCAAAACAATTTTTCTAGAAATAGAGTGAATAAATATAGACCTCCAAATTACTATCATCCTAGACGTATGCATAATCAGAATGTTATATGTCATTATTGCAATAAAATAGGACATATAGCTCCTGTTTGTTTTACCCGACATAGGCACTTCAATAATAGCCATAACAATTGGTATGTTATAAATAGAATCCTATTTAAGGTGAATGTCTATATTTAGAGAGATTCTAGGGTTTACTACTTGGTGGCTAAGTCACCACCTCCCTATAAATAGAGGGGTCTTACCCAATGTAAATCATCCCAAAGTATCAATAAGAATACTCCTCTCTCTACTTCTCTCTCTATTATTCTTGTTCTTGTATTATTGTTCTTGTTCTTATATTATTTCATAACATGTTATCAGCACGAGACTCTACCGTCTCAAGAATCCTCTTGAGAAAATTAAGGTATTTCCCTTTTTCCGAATTTGGTTTTAATTATGTCTGATATTATGAAAAGAAAGTTCGTTGCCCTTGAAATTTCGGGCAAGAACAATATGACATGGGTGTTGGATGCTGAAATCCACTTAGATGCTATGGGTCTTGGAGACGCCAATAAAGACAGAGATAAAGCATTCACCCAAGACTGTGCTAAGGCCTTGATTTTCTTGCGCCATCACCTTGATGAAGGTTTGAAAATTGAATATCTCACAGTCAAAGATCCACTCATCTTGTGGAACGGCTTAAAGGAGAGATATGACAACCTGAAGTTGGTCACTCTGCCACAAGCACGATATGACTGGGCTCATCTGAGGCTCCAAGACTTTAAGTCTGTTTCTGAATATAATTCTGCAATTTTCAGAATTACTTCTAAATTGAAACTTTGTGGAGATAATATCTTTGATTATGATATGCTTGAGAAAACGTTTACAACGTTTCATGCCTCCAATATGGTACTGCAACAACAGTACAGAGAGAAAGGTTTCAAAAAGTACTCTGAACTGATTTCTCTTCTCCTTGTGGCTGAGCGAAACAATGACCTGCTCATGAGAAATCACGAAAATCGACCCACTGGGTCTACACTATTGCCTGAAGCAGATAAGGTGTATTCTCATTATGTCAAGCATGGAAAAGGCCATGGATCTAGTCATGGTCGTGGTCGTAATCGGGGTCATAGCCGTGGACGTAGACAAGGAAGAAATTTCCCTGATGTCCGTCACCCCCCAAAGAGAAATAACCACCAAAAGTAGAAACGGGATTATGAGAACCCAAAGGCAAATAGTTCAGAAACTATATGCTATCGTTGCGGTGGAAAAGGGCACTGGTCAAAAGCTTGCCGTGTACCAAGACATTTGGTTGATCTTTATCAAGCATCTCTAAAGAATAAAGGCCCTGAAACAAATGTTGTCTGTGACGACAATTTTGACATCACCCACCTGGATGTGGCAGACTTCTTTGAGCACTCTGAGGGGAAAATAGACCACTTAATCGGTGATGGATCTGTGATGAAGGAAGATGGAATTGTTTGATTTTATTTGTATTAGTTAGTGAATAAACTAATAGTCATTAGTATCAGCTTGTATTAGTTAGTTTATGATATAATGTTAGTATTAGTTCTTTCGAATGTTTCAATATGCTTAAATTTCAAAGATATTTTTATTTTTCAGTAGAGTTAATCGACTAACCTAACAGTTAGTCGATTATCTAATATTTCGCGTTAAAACTGCAAAACAATCGATTATATACTTGTTAACAATCGATTATATTAAGACAGTGTGATCTGAAGTTTTCCAAAATAGCAAATAATCGATTATGTATGTTTAACAATCGATTATATTAAGACAGTGTGATCTGAAATTTTACAAAATAGCAAATAATCGATTATGTATGTTTAACAATCGATTATATTAAGACAGTGTGATCTAAAGATTTTCAAAATAGCAAATAATCGATTATGTATGTTTAACAATCGATTATATTAAGACAGTGTGATCTGAAATTTTTCAAATTAGCAAATAATCGATTATGTATGTTTAACAATCGATTACATTGAGACAGTGCTTAAACTGAAATTTTCAAACTGCAAAGTAATCGATTATGGAAAACATATAATCGACTATCTGATTTAGTTAGTCAACTAACCTCAGCAGATTTTGAAAATATTGTTTAAATGTGAAACAAACGGATTGAATTTGTTTATTCTCATGTTCGTGTATTTTCTTTTGTATGTCAAACCATGGGAAAGCAAATATGGATATCTCACAAAGCAATCTTGGATCAAATATTTGTTTAGTCGATTCATGTACTACACATACGATACTCAAAGAAAAGAAATATTTCTCTCAACTAAGTATGTGTAAGGCAGATGTTACTACAATCTCTGGTAGTAGTAAATTGATTGAAGGCTCCGGAAGAGCAACTATAACTCTGCCTAGAGGAACAATGTTTATCATAGAGAATGCAATGTTCTCCTCCAAGTCTAAGAGAAACTTGTTGAGTTTTAAAGATATACGCCGGAATGGCTATCATGTTGAGACAATAGATGAGAATAATCTTGAATATCTCATCATTACAAAGAATGTCTCTGGCCAAAAGAGGGTTATTGAGAAATTTCCGTCTTTATCTTGTGGCCTGTATTGGACAAAAAAAATTGGTGCAATTGAGGCACATTCAACAGTAAACCAAAAGGTTACTAATTCCAATACTTTTGTACTTTGGCATGATCGATTGGACACCCTGGATCAATCATGATGAGACGGATTATAGAAAGCTCATATGGGCATCCGTTAAAGAATTTCAAGATTCTTTTAAATAATGAATTTTCTTGCACTTCTTGTTATCAAGGCAAGTTAATTACAAGACCATCACCAACAAAGGTTGGGACTGAGTCACCTACGTTTTTGGAACGTGTACAAGGGGACATTTGTGGACCTATTCACCCACCTAGTGGGTCTTTTAGATATTTTATGGTCCTAATAGACGCATCCTGTAGATGGTCTCATGTGTGCCTGTTGTCATCACGCAACCTTGCGTTTGCAAAACAAATGGCACAAATAATTCGACTACGAGCACAATTTCCTGATAATCCAATCAAGTCTATTAGACTGGATAATGCTGCTGAGTTTTCATCCCAAGCATTTAATGATTATTGCTTATCAATTGGGATAAAGGTGGAACATTCTGTAGCTCATGTTCACACTCAAAACGGTCTTGCAGAATCTTTAATTAAACGCCTGCAGTTGATTGCAAGACCATTACTCATGAAAACGAGGCTGTCCACTTCGGTATGGGGTCACGCCATTTTGCATGCAGCAATGCTAATTCGTCTTAGACCGACGAATTATCACAAATATTCCCCGTTGCAATTGGTTTTGGGTCATGAACCCAATATATCCCATTTAAGAATCTTTGGGTGCGCAGTATATGTGCCTATAGCACCGCCATACCGCACCAAAATGGGTCCGCAAAGAAGGTTAGGAATATATTTTGGGTTTGAATTACCCTCCATTATTCACTACCTCTACATTGACAAGGGATCTGTTCACTGCACGATTTGCAGACTGTCAATTTGATGAGACACTTTTCCCAAAATTAGGGGGAGAAGTTGGTGAAACCAAACGGGAAATTTTGTGGAAAAATGCATCATTATCTCATCTTGATCCACGTACCTCTATTTGTGAAAAAGAGGTGCAAAAGATTATCCATTTGCAAAGAATAGCAAATCAAATGCCTGACGCATTTACGGACTTGAAAAGGATAACAAAATCCCACATCCCCGCAGAGAATGTTCCAATCCGTATTGATGTCCCTGTTGGACAATCATCTAGTGTCATATCCAATGAATCGAATGCACGCCTGAAGCGTGGCAGGCCATTAGGTTCCAAAGATCGAAATCCTAGAAAGAGGAAAGCAAACGATCAAAATGACACTACGAAAGAATCTCATGAGGAAATTCATGATTTAATAAACTCTGAGATTCATGAAGAATCCTTTGAGCCCGAGACTCAGGAAAATAAGGAACTATCCATAAATCCTATCGATATTGAGGCAAATTTTAATCGAGTGGATATAGTGGTGGATTATGTCTTTGCTTTTAATGTCGCATCTAGCATTATGCAAGAAAATGAGGATCTTGAACCTCAATCTGTTGGAGAATGTCGAAAAAGACATGATTGGCCAAAATGGCAAGAAGCAATTCAATCAGAATTGAATTCACTGGCAAAACGTGAAGTTTTTGGCCCTATAGTTGAAACACCTAATGGTGTTAATCCTGTTGGCTATAAATGGGTCTTTGTACGCAAGAGAAATGAGAAAAACGAGGTACAAAGATATAAGGCACGCCTTGTTGCACAAGGATTTTCTCAAAGGCCTGGTGTCGATTATGAAGAGACATATTCGCCTGTAATGGATGCCATAACTTTTCGTTATCTCATTAGTTTTGCTGTCCTTAAAAAGCTTGACATGCATTTAATGGATGTGGTTACTGCCTATCTTTATGGCTCATTTGATAATGAGATATACATGAAAATTCCCGATGGACTCAAAATGCCAAACGCTCATAATTCAAAGTCCCGGGAAATGTTTTCAATCAAATTGCAAAGATCCTTGTATGGTCTAAAGCAATCAGGACGAATGTGGTATAATCGTCTTAGTGAGTATTTGTTAAAAGAAGGCTATATAAATGATGCCATTTGCCCGTGTGTTTTTATAAAGAAAACAACATCGGAATTTGTTGTACTTGCCGTATATGTCGATGACATAAACCTTATTGGAACCCCCATAGAACTCCAAAAGGCAATTGATTATCTAAAGAATGAATTCGAGATGAAAGATCTCGGAAAGACAAAATTATGTCTTGGTTTGCAAATTGAATATTTGGCAAACGGATCAAACATATATTGAGGTACCTAAAAGGGACTACCGATATGGGCTTATTTTATGGCAATAATTGCAGTCCTGATCTTGTTGGTTATGCTGATGCTGGATATTTATCCGACCCACACAAGGCTCGATCTCAAACAGGTTATGTGTTTACCTGTGGAGGCACCGCCATATCATGGCAATCGACTAAGCAATCAATTTTGGCTACTTCATCTAATCATGCCGAGATAATCGCTATTCATGAAGCAAGTCGGGAGTGTGTGTGGTTGAGGTCTATAATACATCATATTCAAGAAAAATGTTGTTTGAAGTGTAACAAACTACCCACGACTTTGTATGAAGACAATGCAGCATGTATAGCTCAATTGAAGGGAGGATTCATAAAAGGAGATAGAACAAAGCATATTTCACCAAAGTTATTTTTCACACATGATCTTCAAAAGAATGGTGATATCAATGTGCAACAGATTCGTTCTAGCGATAATATGGCTGATTTGTTCACAAAATCTCTACCAACGTCAACCTTCAAGAAGCTGGTTCACAAGATCGGAATGCGAAGACTCAAGGTTATGAATTGATGCTCTTTTCAGGGGGAGTTAATGCGCGTTGCACTCTTTTTCCCTTACAAGGTTTTGTCCCAATGGGTTTTCCTTGCAAGGTTTTTAACGAGGCAACCAGTAGGCGCATATTCAAACATGTGTACTCTTTTTCCTTTTCTTTAATTTTTTCCCATTGGGTTTTGCTTTAGTTAAGGTTTTAACGAGGCACATTATTGATTAGACATTCAAGGGGGAGTGTTATAAATAGAATCCTATTTAAGGTGAATGTCTATATTTAGAGAGATTCTAGGGTTTACTACTTGGTGGCTAAGTCACCACCTCCCTATAAATAGAGGGGTCTTACCCCATTGTATATGAAAATTTATTGGAACCGAAATAAATTGTTCGTCGACGACATCTATGATAGAGCTAAATATCGATGAGGATCTTATGTTTGTCGAATACAAACAAAAATATTGGCTAAATGGAAGAGATACAATTCAAGCAGAATTGATTCCATATGAAAGACATGTAGTTTTGGACATATAGTTCAAATACATGAAAGTATAAAGTCAATGGTATGTGTAATCAGTTTTCGATATCTTATTTGTCGTAACCACATCCATTAAATGCATGTCAAGCTTTTCAAGGACAACAAAACTAATGAGATAACGAAAAGTTATGGCATCCATTACAAGCGAATATGTCTCTTCATAATCGACACCAGGCCTTTGAGAAAATCCTTGTGCAACAAGGCGTGCCTTATATATTTGTACCTCGTTTTTCTCATTTCTCTTGCGTACAAAGACCCATTTATAGCCAACAAGCTTAACACCATTAGGTGTTTCAACTATAGTGCCAAAAACTTCACGTTTTGCCAGCGAATTCAATTCTGATTGAATTGCTTCTTGCCATTTTGGCCAATCATGTCTTTTTCAACATTCTCCAACAGATTGAGGTTCAAGATCCTCATTTTCTTGCATAATGCTAGATGCGACATTAAAAGCAAAGACATAATCCACCACTATATCCACTCGATTAAAATTTGCCTCAATATCGATTGGATTTATGGATAGTACCTTATTTTCCTGAGTCTCGGGCTCAAAGGATTCTTCATGAATCTCAGAGTTTATTAAATCATGAATTTCCTCATGAGATTCTTTCGTAGTGTCATTTTGATCGTTTGCTTTCCTCTTTCTAGGATTTCGATCTTTGGAACCTAATGGCCTGCCACGCTTCAGGCGTGCATTCGACTCATTCGAAATGGGGAAGACATTTCATTGTACATTAGAGAAGCCGGAGCATTATTTGATGAAAAACTTCTCTTAAACCAAATAGGGCTTGGAGCATTTGATCCTAATCTGACCAACCGTCGTCCAACCATCACAGGCATGCTCCCCGAATATCGTTTAATCTTCTACTTTATAACCCGTGTTCTCAAACCACGAAAATTCAACCAAACCACTTTAACTCATGAGGACGCTAAGCTCATGCATGCCATCATCACCGGGGCTAGCATCAATTGGTGCAAGTTCGTCAAAATTCACATGCTTGATGCCCTTGGGGACGATAAACCCCTTCCTTATGCCTTTCTTGTAATGAATATTCTTGAAGCTTCTGGTTTTAACACCACTGTCGGTCCCATCAAAAAGGGCACTAAACATTGGGAAATTTCAGAATCTTCCTTTCCCAACGTCGGCGAACATGTGGCTCCTCCTCCTCCTCCAACTCCTCAAACGCGTCGCCCTCAAGCTCCATCTCTTCAAACTATTTCCGACCAGCTTGCTTCATTGTCCACTTCCGTCAATCGCATTGATCAAAGCGTCACTCGATTGACCTATGAGCTCCATGGATATTTTGATCATATTCACTATCCATATGGTGGACTTGTCCCTTATGAAACAGTGCCGGATGACGTGGCGGAAGAAGATGACGATGAATAAAATTTCTGGTTTTTATTTTGTATAATTTCGTTAATTTTATGCCAACTTTTTTTGTTGTTTCATTATGTACTTCCCTATTTTATAATGAAATTTTTCTCTTGCACTTTTTGTTAATGCCAAAAGGGAGAAGAATAAGGGGTATGCACACTAATAACCATTTGCATAAATTGAGGGGGAATACTTGTCTTGAACTGTCAATACTTGTCTTGAACTGTCATTAATATGCATATCCCCGACATTGGTTTGCCATTATCAAAAAGGGGGAAATTGTTAAAAACACGTTCTCAAACTAAACATGTATTGATCTGTGTAGGTTTTGATAACTGACAAACCAACTAGCTTGGAACGCTAACAGTCAAGCACAAGAGAAACAAGAACAAGATCAAGCAAAGCAATGAAGTTACAGTTGAGTCATTTTATATTGTGATCTTGATTCAACAACATATTCAAGTATTGGCTTCTCTCGTAAAATCATTTTTCATCAAAACATGCATACTTGATTTAAAACAAAATGATTTACATTTTAGCCAAAATGATTTTTAAACATGTCTTTTAAATCTGGACTTATATAATCGATTATGTAAGCCTTACAATCGATTATATTTAGACCGCCAAAACTGGAATTTTCAAAAACTACAAAACAATCGATTATATACTTTCTCACAATCGATCTTACTAAGACAGTATGATTTGAAGTTTTTCAAAATGGCAAATAATCGATTATATGATTTTAACAATCGATTATATTGAGACAGTGTATAAATGAATTTTTTCGAAGTAGCTATATAATCGATTATGTACATCGCACAATCGATTATACTGAGACAGTGTGTTACCGAAATTTTCAAAACAGCAAAACAATGGATTTTATATTTCAACAATCGATTATGTTAAGACCGTTGCCAAAGTGTTATTTTAAACTTCAATATATAATCGATTATACTCTTCTTACAATCGATTATGTTAGCACAGAATCTTGAACTGATTTTTTAACGTTATCATACAATCGATTATATTTCATAAAAGAATGGATTATTCTTGAACAGAATCCTAAATTGATTTTTGAACGTTGAAAGATAATCGATTGTACAGTCCATACAATCGATTATATTGCTTAAAATCAGGAATCTGTCTTTTGAACGTTGGTCATACAATCGATTATACAGACCATACAATCGATTGTGTGAGCACAAAATCAGGCTTTTTAATTGACGATTAAGCAACGGTCTGGGGCATTTTTGAACCTATAAATACTCCTCTAAATCACTCTTTTCAATACAACAACTGAGCATAATTCTTGCAAAAGCTTACATACTCTTACATCAATCATTTCATATTGAATTCATTATTTTTGAGAGCCAATTTCTTGAAGAAGTTGTTGTATTCTTGAGCTTATTAATTTGTACTCATATCTACTCTTTGAGAGAGCAATTGTATAAGTGAGTATTAAGTGTTTTCATACACTTGAAGGGAGATTTTGTAATCCCTTGTTGTAAGAAGGAATATTTTATTCCTTCATTTGAAGTCTTGGGGTGAGGTATCCTCGAGCAAGGTTGTTTGAGATTTGTGTGATTCAAGTTCTCAAGTTGTAACGATTTGTTAGGCACGTTAGCTTAACAGTGAAGTCTTCGGGTGAGGTATCCTCGAGCAAGTGAAGTCTTAAGGTGCGGTATCCTTGAGCAAGTGTAACGGTTTGTTAGGCACCCGCAAGCTTAACGGAATTAGTTGAACCTTGAGATTGTATCTCAAGAGACTGGACTTAGCCACAGTTTGTGGTGAACCAGTATAACTTTGGTGCACTTCTTCCTTACTCTTTAAATTCCGCATTTGAGTTATATTTTCCTGTGATTTTATATAATACGCTATTCACCCCCCTCTAGCGTTAAGCACTTATTCTAACACCTGCCTACTTTGCTCGGCTCGGCGCTAAACTTGCATCCAGGTATTCTGTCTTAGATCTGCTTATTTTGAAACCCTTAGACTCGAGAGTCTGTCTTCATACCTCTAACATCTCAATAACACCGACCCTCGTCACGTCTATCAAGACTATACCATCAGCAAATAGCATACACCAAGGCACATTCCCTTGAATATGTCGGGTTAGAGCATCCGCCACCAAGGCAAACAAGAGAGGGCTAAGCGCCGCCTTCTCATAAATGATGATGCATAGTTTTAAACACATAGATATGTAAGATCTCGAATCACACTGGATATACTTCTAAACCAAAGCAATGGTGATTAATAGCCACTTATGGGGCTGAATTGAATACAAGATCTCTTAGGCAATTATATCCTTACAGTTATTTCATAACTGTTGGGTTGAGGCTTATTACATAATCTTTAACACATTCCCAATTCACTTATTTAAATTTTCAAGCATCTTTAAATAGACTATCAACAACAAGACATATTCAAGCAAGACATTTAGTACACAAAAGAGCCAGTAGAAGCATTTAACAGATCGAATTCTTCTTACCCAATTACTATACTATCCTTCACTTAAAATGTGACTCAAGACTATAACATTTCGGTGGACAAACAACACTAATACTTACAATAGATGTTGGAATTTACTTCCAATAGAGAAGGTTTAGCCTACATACCTCGATTGAGCTTCCCTTAAGTTCTACTATACACCAATACTCTTAGCAACGTCAATCTTTAGGGAACATGACAAATTGAACAACAAATTAGAGAGGTGATCAAAGTTCTAGCTCAGTTTGGCATATCTTCAAACACTAAGTGTGAATTATGCTTTTAAAACGATTTTGTGAAAGATCCTACTATCCATCATCCCCTCATTAGCTCAAGACCTAACAAAATTCTTTTAAGAAATCATGCGTGCAAGATATACACTTTTATCCTCATCAAATACCCTTCTAATGGTCTACCCTAGTAATATCTACTAAGCAAGAGCTGGGGTTACAGAACTTTATCTTTTTTGAAGAAGACCTAGGTGCCTTTCTTGACAATCTTCACGGATTTAGCAAGATTCTTTGGAGTAATTTGATAGGGAGAACTTTCCCTCTTTAAGACCCCTCTCTCTCACTCTAGAAATGGTCAAACGATGCTCAAAATGAACTATAATACCGAATATAAAGATAGGAGGGTCGGCTTAAAAAAATTGGATCCCCAAATTGGATCTACGATCCTAGAGTGGAAAAGGGCCGCAACTTGGACGGCAGAAAGGCTCCCAAAATCTGGACATTCTGTTTGGGTATGCAACTAAAATGCGGTCCGCATACCTGTTCTGCAATCACATAATGCACCGCAGAACTGACCTTCACAAAATCCAAAGGGAATTGTTTGACGACTATGTGGTCTGCATATCGGCTATGTGATAGCATATTTGACCGCTCTTTGACTGCTCTTTGACCTTAATTATTATTAACCCACTGACTCACTTTGGAATAGAAATGCGGTCCACATACTTTATTTGCGACCACATTCTGGACTGCATAACAACACTTTTCTGGAAAACTTAATGTCTTGACTTTTAATACATACCTTTGTCCAAAAGGGTCCAAACCGCGGCGAGCTTGCGATACCTCGGGTTTTGAGGAAAATATTTCATGGGGCCTTACCAAAAAATTCCCTAGACCCTGACTAAACTTTTACCGAAGACCCCTGAAATAGTATACGGCTATTACTGAACCTATCCACCAATTGTATAAAAGCCTCAAAACCACTGGTTACGTCACCCCTATCCCTACTGCTCCTGAGAACACTTCTCAAGCGGTTAATCCAAATAAGTCATGTGCATACCATTTCGACATGAAAGGACACACCATTTATGAATGCAGCTCTCTGAAAGATAAGATACAAACTTTGATTGATAACAAGATTATTGTGGCCAAGGAACCTACTCCAAATGTCCTCAATAGCACTATGCTAGACCAAAAAGGTGGAGGCATGCACATGATTTAAATAGAGGATGATTGACACCCTAAGGGATCAATCGGTATGATCACAGAAGGTGAGTATCCAAATAAGCCAATAGTCACTCTTAATTCAATTGTGGCCCAGATTTAGCCCTGCGAGGATGTCAAGGTAAACATGTCCATGCCACTTGAGTTTGAAGTACCATCCTCTGCAATCACGCTAGTTCCAATTGAGGTTGAATTTATGTCACCAGGAAATGCACCTATACCCTTCGAAGTTGTAGTTTTACCGACTAAGGTGCATACTCTATTTGGGGTAAAGATAGCCATGCCAATTCCAATGGCAATGTCAACCGTAACACCGTTCCATTCAAGTGCCATACCTTGGCACTACACATCTGAGGCAAGAAGAAAAGGAAAGGTCATGTTCGGGAAAGTTGTTGTGGTACAGGGTGTGAGGAGAACAGGTAGGGTTTATACCTCGGAAAATTTGGCTGAGTCAAGCAAGAAAGCCTCTAGTTGGCCAACTATCACTCAAACGGGGCTCGGTGATCTCAGGAGAGAGATAGAACCTAAGGGATACTCGGTCATTAATCAACTAAAAAATTACCGGCGCAAATTTCTGTCCTTACTTTGCTACAGAATTTCGATGCACACAAGAATGACCTGTTAAGGGTGCTAACTGAGGCATACGTACGAAGCAACATTACCGGTAGAAAGATGGCTAATATGGTGGGCCGGTTATTGGATAGTCACAATATCACTTTTCATGATGATGAGCTGCCACTAGAAGGGTTGAGTCACAACAAACCTTTGCACATCACTGCACAATACGAAGATTATTTCATTACCAGAATCATGATTGATGTAGGGTCCTGCCTCAACATTTGTCCATTGGTAACAGTCAGGACACTAGGAAAGGAACTGAATGAGATCAAGGATGGGGCCATCAATGCAACTCTTTCGACGGTTCGCAAAGGTCCACTATGGGGGAAATTAGCATGTGTTTGAAAATGGGGCCTACTTGGTTTGATGTTGATTTTTAAGTAATAGACGTGCTAGCATCTTACATTCTGTTCTTAGGACGAACATGGATTCAGGCCATTGGGGCCGTAGCGTCAACACTACATCAGGTTGTGATGTTTGAGTGGAATCACCAAGAGATGATCATTCACGGCGACGGTAGCAATCCCATATATAGTCGACAGACCATCCCAACAATAGGAAATAGAACAAAGATAGGTGGGGAGAGTTATCACCTCATCGAATGAGTCAACACTATTGACAAGGAAAAATGGTAGGATAACAAAATTGAGAGCATATTGAACTAGAGCAGATACGAACCTGGCAAGGGACATGGCAAGAACCTCCAAGGAAACGCTAAGCCCATCAAGCTCAAGATATATCGCACCACCTTTGGATTGGGATACGAGTATACTTAGGGGGATTTCAACCACCGATCGCTATCATGGCCTTGTCCTTACTATCCATTGGAGAAACCAATACAACACTTGGAATAGACTTTCCCACCGACCGAAGTTATCTATGGTCAGAAGAAGAGGAAGCACTGGAAGTAGAGAGGAATTTTATCCTGGAAGACCATGATATGGATTATTGTGTTTATTTCGGGGAGGAAGGGGAGTAAGGCCCTTCCATAAAAGTAGTAAGTAGAGGAGCATGCCTAAATAACTAGAGCATCAGAACCACCAGAGCCCGATGTGCCTCGGGGTAGCAAGGCTGAACAAGTATCATACACTATCTTTTATTTTTACTTGTTGACTTTCCTTTCGCATTTTAAATTTCACAATAAGGTCTTCAATGTTCAAAACAGTTATGGAATTTATCAAATTATTTTGATTTTCCTTATAAATCAATACTCTTATTATTTCTTATGATTAATTTACTTATACAACATTACTATTACTTATCTTGATGAACAATGGTTGTGATATACAATGGGAAAACGCAACAAACAAATATGGATTCAGAGGAAGACGATGTACTGGAAGAGATTGTTAAGGATGTCAAGAGTTTTGAAAATAGGCCAAAGTCCAACCGAGATGAGACCAAAATTAGTAACGTGGGAGATACAGAAAATGTCAAGGAAAGACGAATCAGCGTCCATTTACCGTCACCAGAAAAGAAGAAATAAATAGTTTTCCAAAAGAATATGAGGACATATTCGCCTGGTCATGTGATGACATGATTGGTCTGAGTACATCCATTGTGGCGCACAAAATGCCAATTGATCCAAAATGTCCACCAGTAAAGCAGAAGCTCAGAAAGTTCAAGCCAGATATGAGTTTGATGTTCAAGGAAGAAGTCACCAAGCAAGTCAAATCTAAAGTTTTCATGGTAGTTGAATACCTGACATGGTTAGCCAACATCATGCCAGTTCCAAAGAAGGACGGGAAGGTTAGAGTCTGTATCGACAACTGGAATTTTAACCGAGCCATAAGACGACTTCCCCCTACCGAACATACATATCTTGATCGACAATTGTGCCAAGCATGAACTGCAATCATTCATGGATTGTTTCGCTGGCTATCACCAGAGTTGGATAGATGAAGAAGATGTTGAGAAAATGGCATTCATTCACCGTGGGGAATGTACTGCTACAAGATGATGCCGTTTGGGTTCAAGAATGCAAGGGCCACCTGCATGAGGGCTATGACTACCATTTTCCATAATATGATACACAAGGAGATAGAGGTCTACGCAGACGATGTCATTATTAAGACAAAAAAGGTCGCTGATCAAATGGGAGATTTGAGGAAATTCTTCAATAGATTGTGGAGGTAAAACCTAAAATTGAATCCCGCAATGTGTGCATTTAGGGTTTCGGCTGGAAAATAGCTTGGGTTCATTGTAAGTCTCTAGGAAGTAGAACTGGATCCATCAAAAATCAAAGCCATTCAATAATTGCCACCGCCAAAGAACAAGAAGGACGTGATGAGTTTCCTAGGAAGACTTAATTATATCATCCAGTTCATAGCACAATCCCTGATCATCTGTGAGCTGATCTTCAAGATGTTAAAAAGGTATGGTGCCACCAAGTCTACTGATAAATGACAAAAAGCTATCGACACGATCAAAGAATACCTGTCAGCACCACCAATTTTAGTCCTACCCGAGCCAGGTAGACCTTTATTTCTCTATATCAGAGTGTTAGGTGGTGCTTTCGGCTGCGTCTTGGGGCATCATGATGAAACGTGGAGGAAAGAGTAGCCATTTACTATCTCAACACGAAGTTCACTCCATAAGAGGCCCGGTATTCTCTGTTAGAATGCACATGTTATACCTTGACTTGGGTGGCTGAGAAGCTGAGGCACTACTTCTGTGCTTATACCACATATCTCATATCAAGGATGGATCCTTTGAAGTACATCTTTCCGAATCTTATGCCCACTGACAAGCTGGCTAAATGGAAAATCCTATTGAGTGAATTTGACATTGTCTATGTAACTCAGAAATCAGTCAAGGGATAGGCACTGGCAAATCACCTGGCCGAAAATTGAGTGGAAGGAGAATACAAACCCGTTAAGATGTATTTTCCTGATGAAGAGGTAACATTTGTAGGAGAAGACATTGTAGAATCCTATGTTGCATGGAGAATATTTTTGATTGAGCAATAAATTTCAAAAGATTCAGCATAGAAGCAATCCTAGTATCAGAAAATTGTCAGCATTATTTGGTGTCTGCCAAACTCAGTTTCCCGTGCACCAACAATATGGCTGAGTACGAAGCCTGAATCTTAGTGCTCGAGATGGCTATTGACATGAACATTCAAGAGTTGATAGTGATCGGAGATTCATACTTGCTTATACATCAGGTCGGAGAAGAATGGGCAACCAAGAACATTAAGATACTCCCGTATCTGCATCACGTGTAGGAATTGAGAAAGAGGTATAGCAAGACAGAATTCTGACATGTTCCTAGAATCCAGAATGAGTTCGCCAATGCATCGGCTACCCTGTCATTCATGATAAGACATCCAGATAAAAACTTCATTGATCCCATTCCAGTAAAGTTCCATGATCAGCTAGCTTATTGTGCGCACGTTGAAGAATAGGAAGACGAATTGCCTTGGTTTAATGAAACAAGCTCACCATGGCCGTTTCCCGCTTGGGGAATGGATGTTATTAGACCAATCGAGCTAAACCCTTCTAACGGGCATAGGTTCATCCTAGTGGCAATTGACTGTTTCACCAAATGGGTTGAAGCATTATCATACAAAGAAGTAACTAAGAATGTCGTGGCAGACTTTGTCCGCGACCGCATTGTTTGTAGGTTTGGGATTCCATAGTCAATCATTATTTATTATGACTCCAACCTCAATAGTGACTTAATGAAAGCTATGTGTGAAACCTTCAAGATCAGACTCAGGAATTATGTAGCTTATAGGCCCCAGAAGAATGGAGCCGTAGAAGCCGCCAACAAGAACATCAAGAAGATATTGAGGAAAATGATAGAGAAGCATAAACAATGGCACGAAAAGATATCATCTTCTCTAATAGTTATTGCACCACTGTCCGCACATCAACTGGGGCAACCCCCTATATGCTGGCTTATGGTACAGAAGACGCCAATCCCACCAATGTAGAAATTCCTTCCTTAGAAATCATACAAGAAGCTGAGATCAAGGTTGCAGAATAGGTGAAAATTTGTTACGAGCAGTTAGCTCTTATAGATGAAAAAAGAATGAATGCATTTTGCCACGGTCAACATTATTAGAACAAAATATCCAAAGCCTTTAACAAGAGAGTTAAGCCGAGCCAGTTCACATCGGGGAAGTGGTATTAAATAAAATCTTCCCGCATTAAGATGAAGCCAAAGGGATGTTCTCACCCAACTAGCAATGTCCATACATGGTTCACTGGGCTCTGATAGGAGGAGCCTTTATACTTGCATAAATGGACGGAGAAGTTTGGCCAAACCAATCAATTCAGATGCAGTCAAATGCTATTTTGTGTAATCTTATGCTTTCCTATATGATGTAATTTGAACTACATCTGACCTGATTGGGGATACATAGGCATCGTATGGGTTGGATCACAATTAAATACAATTTTCATTTCTCCCACGCAATTGGAAACTGGTGCAGAATTTTGAGAAGGACCCTCAAAATTCTAAAGTAATTTCAGCCAGTCATCGCTAGCAACTGGCAGAAGAATCAACTCGTTAAACTGGGGCAGAATTTTGAGGGAGGCCCTCAAAATTCCATAAAAAAGAGAAGTTGCAATGTCTTGAGCCACATCCCATTCGTAGGTTAATATGAATGCTTTTCTTAAATACATACTTATGTCATATTTTTACAAATTAATGCATGTTTATTATTGAAATTGCTTTGTTTAGCGACGCTACCCCCAATGATACATACCATATCACTAGATCAAACACGAACAGGTCATGCAAAGCCTGCAGGGATATAGACTAACCTCCCCTCTAAAAAAGTCATGATTTTTTCTTTGGATGCAGAAACTTGGATTGTGAAAGCATCTAAGATCCAATACACAAGACAAATATTGATCATGAATACAACTCTCAAGATTGTTGTGCTTACTGGTATTTGCTATCCTAGCATGCCGGTCATATCCCTTATAACACAATGTCCCCAGCAATCACAACATCATAACTTGATAGCAGCTAAGAAACTCTATTACCATTTGCCACTTTATATTATTCATTCATTGCATAAGGCTACCCTTCTGCATTCCCAGACGAAACACTGTCTCCATCAGCATTTTGTGTTACCGTTCTGCCTTTTAAGACTAAACACAGTCTCTATCTGCATTTTCTGCATAGCGTAACGCTACCATTTTGCTTTCCGAGACTAAACACTATCTACATCTTCATTTTTGCATTGCATAAGGCTACCATTCTACCTTCCTAGACTAAACACTGTCTCCATCTATATTTTCTGCATTACATAAGGCTATAATTCTGCCTTCAGAGACTAAACATTGTCTCCATCTGCATTTTCAACATTACATAAGGCTACCATTCTGCCTTCTGAGACTAAACACTTTCTTCATCTGCATTTTCTTCATGGCTGAAAGATCGTCGCTTTAGTTATACATGCATGGCTAAAATATCGCCACCTTATTTACATTTTGTATGGTTGAAAGATCGCCGCTTTTATTTTTATATTCTTGCATGGCTGAAAGATCACCGCTGATTTTTACATTCTTGCACGGCTGAAAGATCGCCACTTTACTTACGCTAGAATTTTTAAACTATAGCACGGTTGAAAGAGCGCCACTTTACTCACGCATGCACGACTGAAAGATCCCTGCCTACTGCACTTCATGGGCTGAAAGATCGCCACCTATTACATTTTGTGGGCTGAAAGATCACCACCTATTGCATTTTGTGGGCTAAATAATCACCACATATTGCATTTCATGGGCTAAAAGATCGCCACCTACTACATTTAATGGGCTAAAAGATTGCCACCTATTGTATTTCATGGGCTGAAAGATCGCGACCTACTGCATTAGATGGGCTGAAAGATCGCCAAATTATCTGAGGGCGTCATTGTAAGGAAACATCATTCTCATAGCCTGGGAACGCCCTGTCAAGGCCTGAATATCCCTTTATTTATTGTTTTGCATATCATTATTCAAAGGCATCATAGTTCAGAGGAATCTTTCTCATAACATGAGAGCATCATTTCATGGCATGCAAATCCTTTATTATACACTTCATGGACCAAGACATCATGGTCTCAGGACGTTATCCTAACAATCCAAAGACAACATTCATAGTCATTAATCTACCCAACCTAACCCAGATTAAATCTTGGTCGTTGGTCTATTTTGATAGAACGTACAGATCTACTCTTACAAAATTAAACCAAACGACCCCCAAGACCACTATCATTTCCTCACTCGTCTCTATCTCTGGTTCTCTTTAGAACCTTCCCCTTTCCCTTCCGCTCCGATGAGTTTCACTCACCTTCTCCGGCCACCTCCTGGCCTGAATCTACAGTGGTCTCACCACCTACCAGCCTTCCATGGTGCACACACGTTTGGTTACTGAGGTTTCATGGTCTGACTATGAAAAATCTTAATCCAGAACTTTTTGGTTCAAGGTTTATGGCCATCTCCAACATTGCTCTGGAAAGCCATGTCTGCTTCGAGCCTGGCTTTGACCCGTCCTGCTTAAATCTATCCAAGCCTTTCTCACCATTATGGTTCTTCTAATACCCTAGCTTTTGAGGTTCTTCTATTTTCTTTGGATATGATCTAGATCCATGCTTTCGCTAAACTTTTAAATTATTTCTTAATATTTATTTCAAAAAGTTATGATTTCAAAACCTTTATATGTTTCCGATCTAGGGTCATTGTTTTCATGTGTTCTTTATATGTTCTTTACCGTGTCCTGTATATGTTTCTCTACTGTTTTCTTTTTATGTTTCTCTATGCTTTTCTTTATATGTTTCTCCTATTGTGTTCTAGTCAATTTTCTTCTAATATGCTTCTTAATATTGCTTCTCCTGCTTTTCTTATTAGTTTCTTCCATTAGGTTTCTTATCAGTTCTTATACTATGTTTCTTTGAGTTCCTTTACTTTGTTTTACATGTTGTTCTTCTACTATTCTTCACACGAGTTCCTGCGACTGAAAGAGCATGTTAAAGGTCTCAGTTCTTTTCTGAGACCTCCAAAACTGTTTCCACTTGTATCTTTTTTCTTGATTAGTTGTCCTCTCATCTCGACACCCGATTAATGGTAAAACCCTAGAATTTAGGGGTTCATCCGAGTTTGAGAACATTGTCTATGTGATACGCTTGTTTTTCATCTTTGAAACTGTCTAATTTCAGAAACCCTAACTATTTAGTGTTTCTGCATTTGTTTCATCTGTTGCTCAACTGTGTCTTGAAATCTTTGTTTAAACCTCTATTTCTTTAAGCAATTCTGATTCTCCACTAAACTCTTCTAAGGTCTTTGCACATGACCTTTTTGTGTGCTATTTGATACTATCTCTCTTCTACATTACTGACCTATGTGACTACCATGGTCCTATAGTGTTTTACCTACTGATTTTGCAATGACATGACCTTTTCTTTCTTTTCCCTAAATTCATCTTAGCATGTTTGTATGCTCTTTATATGTATTGAACTTCCCTCTAAAATGGCTTTTAATTTTAGTTAATTTTAGACTTCTTTTGTATAGGTTTGATTGATTTCTTTTGTTGTTTGTTGATTTCCCTGTGATTCGATTCAAGTTAAAAACTTTCCTTAGCTTTTTGTAACTTGGTTCATTCATGGACCGGTGATTACAAAATCTCTGATTCTTGATTTACTGTCTACTAATTGATTTTTCTTACCTTATTTATGTAACCATGTATTTCAAAATTCCGCCCTTATATAATTTTTTATGTACCTATCCGTAATTGCCTACTTGGCACAAGATGCTTTTTTGATCTCTTCCCTTAAATAACTTTCCTGCTCATTACCGTTTAAGTCTGAGTTCCTTAATTAAAGGAAGTCTTGTACTGATTGATCTTAATTGATACCTAGTTCCTTAATTATTTTCTTACCTTATTTCTTCCTGTTTTTCACACTATAAGTACATGACTCTTTCATTAACAAATCCATCATGGGTAGTATTTCAAAACCTACACTTACACTCAAAATTATTCTCTCTTGTTTTCTTATACGATGGCCTCTTACAAGATGTATTACTTGCTTTATCTTTATTTGTTTCTTTGAAATTGGTATTTCCTGATTTAAGTTTCAGCACCATAACAATGTTTTTGTCTACTGCCTTAGTATCCCTGTTTACTGCCTAGGTATTGTTCGACACTCAATACTGCATACTGATTTATTTCTGCATGTTCTACTATTAATCCAAAACCCCAATCCTCCCTATGTGTTTAAGCTATGGTTTGAGGCATGGCAATACTGCAAGTTATTGTCCGTGAATGAAATTTGATCCCCTGGGATCCTAGCCTCTAATAACATGCGTTCTAGCATGTTTATAGGTATGCTAGAACTCTCTATTATTGGGCATGGCTATAGTATGCCTTGGTCTAAGCAATAGGTTCTATACAATCTCCTTATTCCCCTAAACCCCTTGTGTGTACTTATTTGTCGCTGGTTACCTCTCCTTTTTCCTTTTAGCATTCTTATATGTACTTGCAAACTTTCTTAGTTTTTAAGTTCTGCCCCCTCTTATGAGCCTTGCCTTGGGACCCGTGGAGTTCCATCTGAACTTGGAGACTTGAGGGATGGCCATTCCACACTGCAGTTGTCTTATTCTGATAATATATTTGGGCGTGAGCATTCTCAGAGTCCTATTGAGGCTTTTAGGGAAATTTCACACGTTCAATTAAGAGAAAGTCTTTGTATCATGATCTCATGGAGTTGGTTTACCTCATATTTCAGACATAAAATCTAAATCAGGCTCTCCCTAAACCCGAAACCCTAATCCCTAAACCTTAAACCCTAAAAGGGTAGATACCATGCCTATAGGTATCTGTATGCATATAGAAATCATGCCTAAACGTGTTTCTAAATCATGTCCATAAGTATTTGGAAATCTAAATTCTGCATATGCATATAGAAAATATGCCTATAGTTTCTTTTGAATCCTATATATCCATTTTTATCTACAAATCATGTCCATAGGTTTTAACACAATTACTGTACCTAGAAATCATGTCCATAGGTTTTAAGACAATTTTTGCACTTAGATATCATGTTCATAGGTTATAAAACACTTTCTGCACCTAGAAATCATGTCCATAGCTTTAAAAATATTTTCTTCACTTAGATCTCATGCTCATAGGTCTTATACCAAATTCAGCACCTAGATTTCATATGTTTAAAGCGAGTCTTCTGCATTTTATACCACGTTCAAAATCAATTTCTCGTAAAAGGCATGCCTATTGGAACTCCTAATTGAATATGAGTCGCTTCATTCACTTATGGAACTAAAATCAATAACAACGCTACTGCTAGCTATTAAACTTACAATCTTCGTTAAAAACTGGCCTTTCTTTTAATCTGAGTACCCTTTTTTCACCAGTGTGTCTCTAGTTTATTATTTTAACCTTGTTATTCCGCTGCTTTCTGAATCCAATAGATACCATGCCTATAGGATTCTTTTCCAATATTTAGGCAAGCCTTAGGGTAAAATTATAAATTAAATCTATTTCTGTTAATAGCTACGACCAACAGGCAGGCCTGATTCGAGCTTCTTATCTAAATTATGTAATAAATCAGTCTGCCTCAACCTTTAAGTTCTCTCATGATTAGTATTTAATCAGACCTTAACTGGTATGTGTAAGTCATGCTAATTACGTGCTTCTTTGTTAAAAGAGGTATATCCGAGCCGCTACCTTTTATATGTTTTCCCCAACTTTCAATACGTTTTTTATGTCTCCTTAGAGTTTTTACCTTTGAAAACTACAAATAAACCAAATATCCGTTCCTCTTAGAATTAGTAGTCCTAAATGCCTCCGGGACTGATATAATTGGGACGGGTAATAGCATGCAATAAGTAAAATAGACCATTCTGCGCTTTAACACCTTAACGGGGTGGGAAGGGTAGATATAGATATTATAACCACGCGATAATTCCACCCGTAGCCCCTCATTGAGGAGTGATTACCGGGCATTGTGTGGGGTGATCTATATTGTTAATAATCCAGGACCCCTTTTTCCCTTATTTCTCGTCTCTTTTAAAAGATTTTCAAACTCTTTCTTTTAAGGAAAATCAACTTTCTTTCAGTTCTTTCCAACTTTATTTGTTTGTGAACCCTTATGTGAAAATCCCCTCTTATCTGAAGCTTTGTTTGTTTACATGCTATTGCATCTAAATTCACAATAATAGTCTGGTCGAGAACCACACTAGTGGATTCTGAGTGGTGCCTAATACCTTCCCCTTAGAATAATTTCAAGCCCTTACCAAATCTCTAGTTACTCAAATAAAAATTCTCTTGGTGTCCTAATGCACCTTAATCATTAGGTGGCAACTCATCGAGTCAAACCCAATTCCCAAACAAAATGAGTTGCCCCTCCCAAATGTCATAAACCTGATTTCACGAGAAAAAGGGGGCGCGACAACCCCAATAATTTGTAAGACCATCTGGTCATTGAGGATACAATATACTTTACCTTTTTTGCCTGCTTTTTATCAACATTGTGCTTTAGCTCTGTTGTTCTTACTTTGTTTTCACATTGGTTCGTATTATACCAAGCCTACCTCGAGGTCCTTATGCTCGAGGTCAATTATGTTGAGTAATATTGGTTTGATTTACCTTTATATTTCATTTTTACTTTGTATTTCTTGATTATTAATTTGTATTGAATTAAATCATCTATCTTTAATACCACAAATCTAATTTAATTGTTACTCGTATTTTTCGAGATAAACAGTTTGGCACCCAACATGGGACTAAAGATAATAGTGATTATTTCTTTATTGATTCTTGTTACACATGTTATCTTTACACTTTTTCTTGTCAAGATTTTTTTATTCTTATGCTTAAAAATGTCTAGCACAAAAAAGGCACATGTTTCTTTACAATGAGGGTCTTGGAGAAAACAACAAATTATGGGTAAGTTTACCACCTGTAAACCATAGTGAATTGCCAAACATGCAACCAATTGATGTTGGTTCTCATATTGCTATAAACACCAACCTAGGCAGAGACCCCGAAGGGAGTGTATGCAGGGACTCTCGACCAGTGGACCAAGGAACACAAGGAGTAGGACATAGGGAGTCAGCCTCCATGCGATATTTGAGTTGTTGCAGGCTCAGTAAATCGCCATAGCTCAGCTTCAAAGTTATAATAAGACCCCAAGTGTAGCTGAAAATGAAAATTATTGATGTGCTGAACCAACGCCCTAAGGGCTAAATTGAAACTACTTGGGTACTGACCCTACCATTATGAAAATTCTTGAGGAACTCATGTAAATGATTGAGTCTTGAGAAATGAAAATTGAGGATAACGATAAGAAGTTGGAGACTACAGATACCTGGGGAACCTCCAGTTTTGTAAGGTTTAGATGCCAAAAAGTTCACACAAAAACCATTCCGGTAGCTAAGGGAAGAAGTGGCTTGATTGTTCAACAAGGGCCATATTCGGGAATTTTTAAGTGGTCATTTCAAGAACCACTTCAGGGAGAGAGATGAAAGATAAAACGAGCAATAAGAACCACATCATGTAATCCACATGATCAATTCTAGCGTAGATGTCCCTCAACATCCTATATTCAGGCGCACCAAAGTATCAATCACTAGAGAAAAATAGACTTGGAGCTATGTGCCTGAGGACATCCTTTCACTGTGCGATGAGGAAGTAGAAGACATATCCCAGCTTTACAAAGAAGCCCTGGTAATCTCTATTATTTTAAATAAAATTCAAGTTAAACGTGTTTTAGTGTATCCAGGTAGCTTGGCGAACAAAATCATATTGAGGGTCGTGGGACAACTCGGCTTACAAGATAAGATTGTGCCTGCATCTCGGGCACTAAATAGCTTCAACATGGCAAGTGAAACAATAAAGGGAGAGATTATCATGCCAGTAAACGTAGCCTGGACTACAAAAGACACCAAGTTCCATTTCATCAAAGGTGACATGAGGTATAACGCACTCCTCAAGAGACTATGGATACACAACATGAGGATAGTGCCTTCGACCCTCCACTTGATGATGAATGAAAACAGTCCACGGGGAGCATCATGGTGCAAAAAAGATGTTTACAATCAAGGAAGTGGTGCCGATACCAGAACCCTTGGCCTAAGAGAAATCAAGCTCTAAAGATAAGCATGCGTCTTAGTAGAAATCACCGCTCTCAGCCTCGACGGAATCGGAACAACGGGTAATCAAAGGCAAAAAAGAGGACTTCCTTACTCCTCAAAAATTCATTGTTCCCGAGGAATCTGATACTACCGAATCAACCGCCAAACAAAGATACACATGGGAATGAGGTTAACCCCAGAACTCAAGAAAAAACTCATTTAGTTTCTTATTAATAAAATGGATTGCTTTGCTTGGTACCATTTAGGTATAACACGGATCCTACTAGATACAACTATGCATTGGTTGAGCACCGATCCTAGTTGGCAAGATTTACGACAAACAGATAGGTAAAACGATGAAAGCCTATATTGATTGTATGAATGGTTAAGTCTCTGGGTACAGATGACCATTTTAATTCATTTGAGAAATCTTCAAATTTTTGAAACAATGCAACATGAAGATGAACCCAGGGAAATGTGCCTTTAGAGTTGGCTCGGTTAAGTTTCTTGGCTTCATGGTATCAAATCGGGGTATTAAATTCATCCTTGACAGTATCAAGGCTTTCGAAGATATCATGATCGTTGATTTCAAGAAAAAACCATACTTATTCCTCGGAGTTATTGTTAAAGGATCTTACAAATTCAGCATGGTGGAAGCTCTCGGATGAGCGTGATCTCTTAGACCCCCTTTTTGCACGAATGACTAAGGTTTTAAAGCATATATTGCACACTTATTTCTTTAGCTCGGATTATGTCCCAAGTGGGTTTTACCGCCAAGGTTTTGAACGAGCAACAATTATGTTCTACCTAAGGAAAACTATACATTATCCAAAGTTTCTATTTAATCAAACTCGAATACTTTGTGGCATCACCCTCTGAGACTATATTTTCAAGGAAAATACTTCACGCCTAAGAGGGCCCTAATAGGAAAACATTGTAATAGGCCAAATGGTCGGATGAACTATGTCGATTTATATTAGTCGAGCCCCGACGGTAGAACATGTGCGCATGTATCAAATTACTTGAAGAAGCATTCAGTTAATATCAAAAACTCGTTGCATCTCAAAGAAGTCTACTATTATTTGAGCTCTACACTTATAATCCTATGGGAAACAACTCATGATCCAAAGCACAGAAACACCCGAATACTCGGGGACTACCATTGACAGCAAATACACCCGTAATAAAAAAACTCAGACTCATAATACCTCAAAAAGGTATCTCCTCGAAACAAAAGCTAAGGCCAACACACTCGGGGACTAACTTTTCGAACAAGTTCAAAAAGTTATCGGGAAACGAGTCCAAGTGACATTCCCCGAGGCTACAATCATCTTAAACATGGTCACATAAAAAGGCTACGCCTAAATAATGCATCTCACTGACGTCAGACTTCCACTTTAATTCAAATACATTAAAAACTTTGTAAAAATCGGTAAAATCAGGCTACCATCTACAAAAAGAAAATATAATGGGCTTCTATAAATTCATCCTTTGAAAAATTTATTGGGCTTCATAAGTTCTTCCATCGAACAATATTCAACAATATCATCCCTCGGTAAAACCTCAAGATGTCTTAGATTATCAGCTTACAAATAAGGCCTTGATACGTCAAACCTTCGAAAAATCTAACGGGTACAAAAACCACATACTGAGGCATAATTAAATTTTCAACAAGTCTTTTAGCCGAAATGACGGAAAAATTATATAGCCATTCTAGAGGTAGAATCTTCCCAACCTAAAGAGCCTAAGGGACAATGTAAAGAGCAGAAGGGCCGATATATATGAGCCCAAGGCATAACTTCGAAAGGATTAAGGGCCAAAAACTTATATTTCGAGACTTTGTTCTCACTTTACCCGCACTATGAGTCATGATACCGCAATCTCATATAAGATGGATTTTAATTTGGCTCAAGGATTATTATGTCCATAAAGATTTAAGGGTCAACTATATCTCAAGCTCAAACAAATTCTCAAACCAATTACTCAATTTATACAAAACAAAGTATTCTGTAAATAGAGACAATAAGAAATCCAACACAAGTCAAAGATGAGATAAAAATTCCCTTTATATATTTTCAAAAGATGATTACAAAAGATATTTACACGAGGTACACTTGCATAAAAACCGAATGAAGACACATAAAGCTACTTCGAGGTCACATATTCAGGGGCCACATCTTCAAGAGCCTCACCCTCAGGGACTTCATCTTCCTCTTCTCAACTCTTAGAGCCACTAGCTAAATCATCCTCATCTGAAGCCAGATAAGAAACCTCCTCTTCGAGGGTCTTCACTTTTTAAATATAGACCGAAAGATTGAAACCACGAGTGGCACCTCCTCGAGGGTTCCCCCCAGGACTGTCACCTAGCATGGTCAAATGTATATGATAACTTAAATTCGACTGCAGCGGAGATATCCTTGACCCGAGCAATATCTACTTTGGCATCTGCGTCATATGACAACGTAATTGCCTCTACATAAGATTTGGCCTTTGCTAGCTCAAAAAGAAAAATTAACCTTGAGCTCCTCAATTTCGCAGCCTCGAGTTAGGTGCTTTTCCTTCACACTTCAAATCTAACGTTTGAGTGAAGCCAGATGTTTTTTAAGAGTTATGTCTCAGAAGCATGATTGTCCATGCTTTCCCTCCAGCCTAGGGTTTTGGCCTCCTTCATCTTGAGATCCTCCCGAAGCTGCTCTACCAGTTTGCTTTTTTGTTGATAGTGCAAACAAAAGTTGTTCGAATATTGAGCAAGTTGTCCCATGAAAAAACATAGGAGGGAATATTACCTTCTCGGCAAGCTCGGTTTGGTGCCGACAAGCCTTTCCAATTCGGCTCGAAAACGCTGATCTCCTACTTCTTCTTGGCATACAGGGTTTTAAGACTATCCATCTCCTCCCAGATCTTCTTAAGCTCAGCCTCACATCGAAAGATTAGCTCGAGACTTGGAAAATTCCCTTCGGTGGAGCACCAGAGCCTTCATAAAAAAATAATGAAAATAAAATAAAAAAGGGGAAAAGTTAGAGCAGTAAAACCAAAGCACAAGAGTAACTCTAAATGATAGAAAACTCACTTGTTTGAAGAGTCGACGAGCCTCATCAAAGAGGAAAGAATCATCCGGGTCGGCGCCATCGTCAATCCATGAAAGGCATTATCAAAAAATATCATGTCCTTTTTGGCTCACCCCGTTTCAGAAGATTCACATTGTGAGCATCTCGACTTTTCCCCCCGGAGAAATCGGGACCAGGTGGTGAGTCATCCACATAGATTACCCAAGTGATCCGCTCAGGGAATTCTTTTTCATTTGAAAAGGGTTGGGATCAGACCTCTTAGCATCACCCCTCAAACGGCCTCCTAGACGAGGTTCTTTTTAATGCTAGATGGCTCGGGGAATTTGTTTGAACTCCCCTCAAAGATCTCTTCAACTCTGGAATGAACCACATCCACTATCACTATCTCGACGGACTTCGAAGCATCAATGTTACCTTTTATATGGGCTACTAAAAGATAGTCGTCATTCTCTTCTTCTTCCTGATCTCGAAGTCATTGGGCCATTTAAGGAGATAAGGCCACCGTATCGACCTTGAAATTTTGAGTCACGATTTTTTGGGGCTTCTAGGAATTTTCAGGTGGTTCCCATTTTATTTTCTTTTCTTTAGAAATTTTGTGGTCTCTTCTTCACCATATGGGGCTAGCCGCATAACGACGACGTCTACAAGACTTGCACAAAATCAAAGTAAGTATTCCACTAAGAAATTTCAAGTAAACAGTCGAAAAAACTCACCATGAATATTAGCCTCTTATCGGTCTTTGGCTAAATATCTCTAGCATAGCTCCAAATAAGAGGAAGTGGAAGTTAGTTTTCGGACCCATCATTTGATGTATGGACGCTGCCAAGAACCCAAGCAGTAGCTACACCATCTGAAAGGGGTTAACCAATGGGGAAGATAAAACTGAGAAAAGGAAAAGGAAGCATGGTGTAAACCTATTATGTACTTACATTTCATGTTCCACTCCTCGGGGAACGACATCCATTCAGTGGGAATTTGGTCGAAGGTCTTAACTTGATAAAATCGGCTCATCCAACCTCAGGCTTTATCCTCATCAATATAAGAAAAGAGAGATTTCAAGGACCGGCATTGCAATTTTATTAAGACACCGCGATAAAGTTGAGGACTATAAAGTCTAATCAGATTGTTGAAGGTGAAAGGCATCCCCTCGACCTGACTCGATAAGAACCTGATCAAATAAATGATTCGTTAAAACGAAGGATAGATCTGTCCAAGTGTCACTCGATAATGTTGGCAAAAGTTGAAAATAACTGGATCTATAGGAGCCTTGTTGGGATTGCAGGGCCCAGCATGAATGGGAAGGTATACACGCTTAAGTACCCTGCTTTATATATAGTGATATCCTCCTCGGTATAAGGGATCACTACTTCTTTTATCTCCTACTTGCAATCCTCCTTAACTTGTGCAAGCTCGTCCATGGTTATCAAATTGACATATCGAGACATGGGCTCGCATCGGGCCGGTGTCGATACGAGTTTCTCGTTCTTGAAATTGGATGTAATTTCACATGGCGGAGGAATACACTCCTCAATAGGAGGGGGCACTACTAGTTTACTCATTGTTGATCGAGAAGGTAAAGAAGCCTTTTATTTTTGGGAAACCAATTTAGAGGTTTTAGCCATTATAACACGGAAATTAAAGAAAATAGAGAATGTTGATAATGAAGTAAGGTATAATAGAAGCGAAGAGAGAACTCAGAGAAATTTAAATAGATAATGAGACTTTGATAGCAATGTGAAAATAAAGTTTGCAAGATTGTGAAGTTAATCTATTTATAGAGGTCATTCAAATGTACTAAGGAAGCCAAAAAGCCGACTGTCAACTTTTTCATTTGTTTCAAACGCTGACATCATGAGATTGGAATCATGATCGAGGCATCGAAGATCAATTTATTTTTTATCAATCTATTATGAGTTCCAGCAAACTTCTCACTCAATTACTTAGCCTAAGGGCTACCCAAGTTTGAGAAATTTCTCACTCAGGGACAATAAAAAAGCCTAAGGGCTACCTTTATTTCATGATTCGAGCAAGTACTAGATTGACTACTAAGCCCAAGGGCTACAAGAGTTCGTAGGAAGTTCTCATTCGATGACCATCTACGGAGTTTACGGGCGAACTTTATTTCAAATTGAGACCCTACTGTCACCCAACTAAGACTTAGGAATCCCAATGTTCCTAGTTTGTAAAAAATTGATTTGAGCTCCTCTTAAGGATCACCAAGATCTCTAAGGGGTATTATATTGATTGATTAAATACCTAATGGTTTATTATGTCCTATGTTTGGTATTTTTACTAGTCATTAAATTTGTACAATCTATCTATTCACAAGTAAAGGCATAATGGAATTCAACACGAGCCAAAAAGAAGACAAAGGGATCCTTTATATTTCTAAGAGATGGTTACAAAATGTAGCTACAATACCGACGAAGGGTACATAAATAGGAACAAGGAAGCAAAAAACAAAGTCCAAGAACCTAATCTACTTTTAATGTTGCATCCTCGAAAGCTCACCTTTGAAAGCCTCTTTCTCGGGGATCCATTTTGACATTTGGAAATGTCTTCGTGCCGGAAGAGATTTGGAGCAGAGAGCCTTCGATAAATGTAACTATATTTCTAGCAGCAGGGATCAAACATGCTGTTAAAATTTTGACCATAGTCCGTTAAAAAAGAGCAGCAAAAGAAAAAAGATAGGAAGGGGAGACAATAAGTTGTAGCTTCACCTTCTATCACAAGAAAAATCAAAAGGGTTGCAGGATGCATGCGCCACAATCCAAGCATGTTCATCTTAGGGACGATACATCGATGAGGGATGAAAAAGTTAGTAGATGATAGTGCCACCTCATTCCATGGAAAGCAAAAGGAATGAAGTCCCACACTAGGTTGAAGTTCAGAGAGATGAGCGGTAGGATGAAGTTCACATATTTTCTGATGCGGGAATGTTTCTACGCCCTTTTATCATTTTTTCGAATCGAGGCTTTGAAAAAGGCATCCTTGGCATAGCTGGTAAAGTTTCTTCCATATGACCTTATGATCATAAGTACACACCAAAGGGAAATAAGTAAAATAAATAAAGAATCAGAATGAACGAAGAAGAAATGCATATAGTTTTTGTTCAACAGAATCTCAAATTTATTGAAAGGCAACGACAGTTCGGCAGTGCTAGTGGATGACCAACATTGAAGCACATTTGATGTTTTGGGGAAGAGCGCCGATGTGACATTTTCGGTCATTTCAAGCACCTACATCACGGGCATGACATCATCATGAGAAACTCAGAGAAATCGAGGTGCAAATAGTTTCTTATCATCTTTTTCTAAGAAATACGGGGACTATTTGTATATAATAAAAATTATATGCCCCTGATTTAGAAGCTTGAGGTTCTGCCCTAGGCCCCACTCTGAGAGAGGTCAAGTTTGAAATCCGTGGACCAGACTCGATCTCGAAGATAGAGTGTAATGCTGGAGGCAGGATTTCGAGGAATACCAAGGCCAAGTGTGGTCAAGTTGAAATATTATCAATATGGATTTGTGCTAGACCAATCTCGTTTCCTGCCACATCCCTATGATCATGGCGCAAATTCCAAAATATGATCGTGCAGTTCTGTAATAAGTGGTTAGAAAACCTTTAGCAAGAATACTCTCTAATGTAAATAGAAATATTCCTTTTTAGGGTTCCCATATTATAATAAGGTAACTCCAATTATTTGTAAGACCATTTGATCACTGAGAATTGAATATACTCTACCTTTTTTGCCCGCTCTTTCTCAGCATTGTCCTTTAGCTCGATTGTTCTTTTTTTATACTGGTTCTTATTTTACCAAGCGTATCTCGAGGTCCCAGTGTCAAGATCACTATTTTTGAGTAACATTGGTTTGATTCACATTTTTCTTTCATTTTTGCTTTGTATTTCCTTATTATTAATTGGTATTTAATTAAATCATGTATCTTTTAAACCACAAATAAATTTAAGTTTTACTCACATTGTTCGAGGAAAACAATAAAAAAAGAGATTTATCACTATTCCAAGGAAAATATATTTTTTATCAACCATTAACACTAGGGAGATAAAATTTAATGTTTATTAATTAACGGGACGATTTCAGTCCTGCAAAGCAGAGGTGTTGATTAGGTAAGTTGCCAGCATAATCAAATTTGAAATCTTACAAACTTCCATTGTTAATTTATCGACAAAAGGCAAATTAATTGCAAAGTGATATTGTCTTGTTTGAAAAAACTTCTATCTCTCTCTCCTCTCCAACGTTAACATTTCATCAAGCTCCCCAGCCCCCAGCCTCCCTCTCCCACTACCCCTCCCCCTCCGGCGACCCCTCCCTCCGGCGACCCCCGCTATGGCGACCCCCTAAGTAAGTTCTCTCTCCCCTCTATCTTCACTACCCAGCCCTCACCCCCTACCCCCTGTCAACCATAACTCCGGCGACTCCCCTTCTCAGGCGACCCCCTAGTAAGGCAACCCCTCCCCTTTCACTCACTTCTCTCTGTGAATAGTATTTTCGTCACCATTTTTCGTCGAAAACTTGGTCAAAAGAAGCATCTCCTAATTGTGCACAAACCCAAATTGATTTTGTCCTCAAATATATAACCAATTGATCAGGATATTAATTTTCATTTCGCGAAATTACTGTAGCAAGCAGAATTTCTGTCACTTTTTACGCTACTGCTTCCAGATTTGGCGATTTACTTTTAAAGTTTTTGACATTTATAAGCTTGCTATAAAGGTTTCAACATATTCAATTTAAAAGGAATCTTGGAATACATAAGGAAATCTAGGAAAAGATTTCTTTATTTCACACTAATTTCTTTCCTTTTTTTGCGTGTCAAAGTAGATTTTGAAGAAGAAAATAGTTTTATTTTGTTTTTGGCTCACTGTTTCTGCTATTAAGAGGTTGATTCAGCTCAATATCCTCTTATTTTGTTGTTGCTTTTTTGCTACTGTGTTCTTCTTGCTACTACCTACGCTGCTTTATTAAACTTGGATTCATCTGCTACTGCTTTCTATATTCAATTTTCCGCTCTTTATTCTCATCCCACAAGTCTGTCTGATTTAGCCTTTATTTGTCTATCTGAAGCTGGTTTCGTTTTGAGTTTTCTAGGTTTTTTTAATTCTTGCCTTTCGCCGGCGATTTTTCCAGCGAACCCTGCTCTTTGCTTCCTATTCTCTCTTATCCTTTTGTGGGTGTGTGTGGGTGTGTTCTGTTTTCTTGGACAGGTGCCTTATTTTTTTGGCGAGGACTTCCAGCAAGCTACAATACTTCCGGCGAATACATGTTCAGACATTTGGCAGGAAGCGACAGAACTACACGTTCCGATAAGCTTCAGGAAAACTTGCAATAGGTACTAGTCGCGGCGGCGAGGAAAGTTTGCGGCGTTTGGGAGTGAAGAGGTAAATAACACTGGCTGGGACGTGCAAGAGTCGGTAGCAGTTGACCTTGGGCGCATCAAATCCCACTTTCAGGTTTTTCCACCAGGAGTTGCTACCTCCTACTCTCTTTCTAACTTTGTACACCTTTTTACGTATTTTAGCTACTATTCTGTGTGAGGTTTATTCTGTAGCTATCTAATGTGCAGCTTTTTGCTTATTCTGCAATAGTGCATGTGTGCGTCACTATTCTCCATAGTCGGTTGGAGGGATAGTGGCCGCGGCGGGGGATGATAGTGTAAGGTATGTATTCGGGGGGTGAGGGCGGTGACGGGGGTGAGTAGGGGGGAAAGGAGTGGTCCTGTGGGTAGGGCGGGAGGTAAGAGTTGGAAGAGGGTAGCGGACGCTCATAGATTAAGGATTGGCTCGTGGAACATAGGCACTCTGACGGGTAAGTCCATTGAGTTGGCGAAGGTTCTTCAGAAGATGAGGCTTAACATAGCATGTGTCCAGGAGACTAGGTGGAAAGGGTCGAAGGCGAGGTATGTAGATGGGTTTAAGATGTGGTATTCTGGGGTCGTGAGAGGTAAAGTTAGAGTTGGCATCTTGGTAGATAGGGATCTAAGGGAGTCTGTGGTCGAGGTTAGGCGAGTGAATAATAGGTTTATGTCTATTAAGTTGGTCATTGGGGGTTGCGTCCTCAACGTCATCAGCGCTTACGCGCCACATGTGGGCATCTTGGTAGACAGTGGAGGGCTTCGATGATCTGGTAAGTAGTATTCCCCAATCTGAGAAGCTAGTTATTGGAGGAGACTTTAATGGTCATATTGGGGCTGATGCTGGTGGTTATGGTGAGGTGCACGGTGGCTTCGGATTTAGGGTTACGAATGGAGGAGGCACGTCACTGCTTGATTTCGCCAGGGCTTTCGAGCTTCTGATCGCGAACTTGACGTTTCAGAAGAGGGAGGAGCATTTGGTCACCTTCAAGAGTTCGGCGATGAGGACTCAGATTGATTACCTCCTCCTCAGAAGAAGCGATAGGGGTATGTGCAAGGACTGCAAGGTTATTCCGGGAGAGTCCTTTTCGACTCTTCATAGACTCCTAGTGGTGGATGTTAGTCTCTAGGTGAAGAGGAAGAGGAGGGGTGCTCGGGGACAATCGCGGATTAGATGGGGTGTTTTGACTAAGGAGAAAGCACAGGAGTTGGAGAGGAGGTTAACTGAGGGTGGAGCTTGGAGAAGTTCTGGGGCAGCGGACGCTATGTGGTCAGAGACGACGAACTTGGTTAGGGAGGTAGCAGGGGACGTGCTCGGGGTAGCCAAGGGCTATTCAGGCAGACATCAGGGTGGCTGGTGGTGGAACAATGTAGTCAAAGGAAAGGTTGAGGTGAAGAAGGCGGCGTTTGCTATGTTGGCAGGGAGCACAAGCGAGGAAGAACGGAGAGCGAACAGGGAGATCTACAAGGTGGTGAGGAAAGAAGCAAAGCTGGCGGTTACGGAAGCTAAAAATGCAGCCTTTGGTCGCATGTACGAGAAACTAGGGGAGAGAGGGGGGATAGGAATTTATTCCGGTTAGCTAAAGCAAGGGAAAGGAAGGCACGTGATCTTGACCAAGTTAGGTGCATCAAGGGAGAGGATGGTAGAGTTCTGATGGGGGAGTCTCAAGTAGAGCAGAGGTGGCAGGCGTACTTTCGAGACTTAATTAACGAGGAGGGGGATCGGAACATAGAGCTAGGGGAGTTGGGGCATTCAAAGCAACATAAAGACATTGGGTACTGCAGGCGCATTAGGGCGGAGGTGGTCATGGGGGCTTTGCGTAGGATGCGTAGGGGTTGAAAATGACCCAGAACGGTATTTTGATGGCTCTGATAGCTTTGTATCGTGACTTAGGAGTTGGGTGTTTACCCATAATTGAATTCGAAAGTCTTTAGAATGATTTGTATAGCTGGTTTTGGAGATTTCAAGGTATTCCTGCTCTACAGCCGCAAGTCTTCGAGTTCCCTTCTATTTTTATCATTGCATTATTTCTTTTTTATTTCAAACAATATTGTAATTCGAAACAAGTATTACTATCTTCTACAGCTTATGACTCTGTTCCACCAGGTTTTAGCGAATGTTTTGGCAATTGTATTATTGAGTTATTATAATAATATGGAGGTTTTATTTGAAGTTTTAGTAGTATTTCTGTTATTTGTCTATGGATGTTAGGCTTACTTCGTCATGGATAGTAGGTGACATCACGACATCATGCGGAGAAAATGTGGAATGGTGACAAGTTAGTATTGGAACTCTATATTTATAGGTGTTACAAGTCATAAGAAGGTTTAGTAGAGTCTTGCGGATCAGTATGAAGACGTCTATTCTTATCTTCGAGACCCTATGGAAGTGTTTGTAAATTTTCACTTCTTTGATTCCTTATCGTGCAAATTGGAAGACTACGAAAACAAAATCTCTGATTTTCTATTCTCCCACATATGGTAAGGACACACCCTGCTGGATCCGACGATCAGATACTCATGCACCTGCTAGAGCCGCGAGAGGTTGAGGCCGACAGAGGCCGAGAGGGTCATGTTGTGTAACCAGAGCACCTACTTGAGCGGTAAAAGGGAATCCACTTGTAGCTCTAGTTGGGGAATAGGAGCACGAGGCACCTGCTGCCATCCTTACAGTTTAGGGAACGGTAGCACAGTTCTTGAGCATGTTTGATACTCTAGATCAGGCAGGGTTGACTCCACTTGCACCAGCCACATTTCAGGCTAGAGGAGAAGCTCACGCTCCCGCGGCTGCTACCTTAGAGTGGCAGATCCATGTTGATCAGGTCCTAGAGGTTATACTAGTACAACATGTTCTTTCAGTTCAACCTGTAATTAGGGCAGCAGCATCTGAAGAGGGGCAGCTTAAACTTGAGAGGTTCAAAAAGTATCACCCTCCTACATATAATGGCCTAGCTTTAAAGGATGCATATGGATTTTCAGAGGCGTGACGCTGTATTTCTTCGTACCATAGGTATTTTGGATATAAGCGGGATTTCTTTCACCACATTCCAGCTATAAGGAGCAGCATATATGTGGTGGCGGGTGTATGATAAGGGTAGCCCAGTCGATGCAACTTCACTTACATGAACCAAACTTTCAGAGTTATTCTTGAGAGAGTTTGTTCTTCATCCCCTTAGTACTGCATGAGACGCGATGTTTGAGTAGCTGCTTCAGTGTACTACGAGAGTTTCAAAGTATGTTATCAGATTTAGTGATTTGTCCAAATATACACCTACCTTAATATCTATAGTCATTGAGCATTTTTGCCGATTTATCGAGGGACTCAACAATGGTATTATATTCAGCAAGGATCGATATTTAGATATAGATACCTTATATCATTAGGTGGTAAAGATTGCACGAAGGTTAGAGACTATTATGAGCCATGAGAGAGAGGACATGAAGACCAAAAGGCCTCGAGGTACTGAAGTATTTAGTGCTGGTCATGCTGCAGCTTTAGCCTATTATGGCATACTCTATGTGAGTTTTACAGTTCACTCAGCGCGTATAGCTTCTAGTGATGCTCTGGCTATATAGAAATCTTAGGTTGCATACTTTGCTTAGCCATTTTTTAGTGCACCTCCTACATGGGTACCTTCAACGGTCAGTCCAGCCAGCCAAGCCGGAGCTAGTCCCAGCCGCCACACCCACCAAGAGCTTACTTTGAGTGTGGTGATACCCTTCACATAGTTAGAGACTTCCCAAGACTTACGAGGGGTGAAACTCCATAGACTATTCAGGCTTCAAGTATTCATGCAGGTCCATAGACTTCTAAGGCCATGGTTTCTTCCCTAGTTGCCGCTACACCCGCATAGTCAGCTAGAGGTGGGGAATGGGCGGGTAGATGTTGCCCTAGAGGGGGAGGCCAGGCTACATTAAATGTTTTATTGGGTAGGACGGAGGACATCACACTAGACGCAGTCATTAAAAGTACGGTTTCATATTTTCCTAGAGATTCATCAGTCTTATTTGATCCGAGATCAACTTATTCATATGTTTCATCTAATTTTAATTCGTGTTTGGATATATCTCGTTATTCTTTGAGCTCTCCTAATTTTGTGTCCATGTTTGTAGGAGATCTATTATTGTGGACCGTGTGTATCGATCGTATTTAGTTGTTATTAGTAATTTTAATTCCATATGTGATTTATTGCTACTTGGTATGGTAGACATAGATGTTATCTTTATTATGGATTTGTTGTCACCCTATCATGTTATTCTATATTGTCACGCCAAGACTGTGACATTGACTATACCAAGTTTACCATAGTTAGAGCGGGGGTTACATTGGATTATGTTCGTCAAAGGTTTGTGTAATTTTGAAAAGCTCGGCAGATGGTTGAGAAGGGGAATGCAGCATATCATGACTTTTTGAGAGATGTTAGTATTGATACTCCTACCGTTGAGTAAATTTTTCTAGTGGGAGACTTCCTAGCTATATTTCATACAGATCATTTGGATATGATGCCTGATAGGGATATCGATTATGATATTGACTTGTTGTCGGGCACTCAACCCATTTTTATTCCACCATCTCTTATCACCCTATAAGATTTGAAGTATTTAAAGGAGCGATTACATTTCTTGATAAGGGTTTCATTCAACCCTGTGTGTCGCTGTGGGGTTGAATGAAACTTTTATTTCCACCTTTTGACATCCTTGAATAGATTGGTAAGGCGGCCTACAAACTTTTATTTCCACCTAATTTATCTGCGGGTAATATGGTGTTCTATATTTTTTTGCTCCAGAAGTATTATGCTGATTCGTCTCATGTTTTAGACTTTAGCACAGTCCAATTGGCTGAGGATTTGACTTATATTGAAGAGTCGGTGGCTATCTTGGACAGACAAATCTAGAAGTTGAGTTTAAAGAACATTGCTTCAGTGAAGGTTAAGTGGAGGGGTCATTTGATCGAGGAGGCGACCTTGGAGATCAAGCATGACATGATGAGTCGTTATCCTCATCTATTCACCAATTCTGGTATGTCCTTATACATATTCAAGGACAAAAATTTGTTTTAAGAGGGGGAGAATGTAACGACGCAACAGGTCACTCTGGGAATCTTTTGAGTTGATTTGGACCCTTTGATTCATGAATTACAAGCCTAAGATAGAAATGTTGACCAAGCTTTGGCTTTTTTGAAAACAAACCCGAACGGTATTTTGATGGCTCCTATAGCATCGTATCGCCATTTCAAACTCGAGCGTATCCCCAAAAATGAATTCTTATTTATGTAGGTTGATTTGTTTTGTTTTGCCGAACTTTAAAAATTTGAAGATGAAAAGTTTGACCGTAGGTTGAATTTTAGCGATCAAGCTCGAAATTTTACTTCGGTTTTGGAATAGGTCTGTTATGCTATTTAGAACTTAAGTTCAAAATTTCGTATCATTCGGAGTTGAATTAAAATTATTCAGACGTTGCAATTGTAGAAGTTCTTGAAATTTACTTCGAAATGTATGCGTTTTATTGTTTATGTCACACCCGAACCTCGGGAGGCGCAGGTCTCAATCGAGTGAACCCAACTGAACAGGCCCTAACATACACGTTCTACCAATTTAATACGATTAGGGAAACCATGTTTCTGCTTAGTTAGACAATAGGAGAGATAGTACATTCAACATTGTTGGTTCATTTTATAACATAACCTTAAGCCGTAGTTAAGTTTTCAAGATACAGTACCATTACACTTTTGAGAAACAAGAGTTATAATGACAACTTTGTTCATAAACCCATCCAACACCTGTACATAACCAACACATACGTCTACGAAGCCTCTAACAATACAAAAGACAAGTGTGATAATGCCGACAACAGAGCTTCGGCTATACCTCAAAAGTGCAAGTCCAAACAAAAGATCTGCAATATTTACCCTCGAAGGAGAAAGGGGCTCACCAAGACTTTGAGAAGAGGGTACCCCTCTACGCGTGATCGGCACTACCCACAATGAGCCACCTACATTGATTTATAATAATGTAGCGCCCCCGGCAAAAGGGATGCTAGTACCATGGAATAGTAATAGTATGTATAACTAAACACCATCTAGTTAGAAATAACTTTCATACAAATATAATGAAATCACAAGTATAACTCAAAAGCTTTAAAACGATCACAACATTATAGAGATAAAAGAATCACGCAGTTTTCACATCATGTTTCCATATCCTTTAGTTTGGGACATTTCATATTGTTCAAAATACCACCGCTATCTTGATTAGAGTCCAATCACAACCCGATCGGCTAGGTTGCCTCGTTTGAGACATCTAGTTCAATCACCAATTAAATATCAGCACATTGCCACCATGTGTGCGGTATGGTGTCCGATCACCGCCCGATCGGCTAGGCCACCTTACCTAGGCGTTGTTCCTTTCTCATTAATAATCTCATTTGAATCTCTATTTCACTTCTATCATATCAACTCAATGCCATTTAGGGCCACAATTATCATATCATTTCCAGTTTCAATGTTAGGCTTGTAATTTAGGATAATATGTGCACACGAGTGCAATTAAAATTTTAAGCATAGATGAGACTTCACATAGATGGCCCAATATATGTAGCTTCAATCTCAATTTAAGATGTAAGCATTTCAATATACGATTCATACTCCTTGCACCTTTTCAAGTTATCAAGAATAGCACGTTAAGCATATTGAGATACATCTTTCACGCGTATAAGGTCGCAACCCCAAATTCATGTGAAACAACAAAAATACAACAATTCAACTTTAATCTTACCGTATTTACACAAACACCGAACGGAGCTCAATTTATAAAAGATGGAGTTTTAGCCATACATACCTCACATTCGCCCCGTAATGATACTACAATGATCCAATACACTTAAGCAACTTCAATCTACAATACACAATTCAATGGCATCAATTTTAGTAACAAATTCCATAACATAAGCCATTTAAGCATATTATCAAACACCTTGTAGGTAAAGATCTTTACGTCTCATAACCATAGTATTAGTTCATCCAACTATCACCATTAATGAACAATTTTATACACCATCATTCCTAACCAATTCATAACTTGCAACAACATATCTATGACCATCGATTCACACCCAACCAACAAATCTGATCAAATAATCACCTTTCAATATTTACAATAATTATTTATTTTTATAGGGATCTTATGGATGCCAATCACCACACCAAGAGTTCCAATACAAAATTCATACTTATATTCCTATAATGTATCCATATTTGTAAGTCTAAGGGTGTAGGACATACCTTTTGGAAGAAATCTTGCAAACCCTCCTTTGAGTTCTTGAAGGAGGTTCTTGAACATCTATGTGTTTTGAGAGCAGATTTCATCAATTCTACTGTAGAAATGATGGAATTTCACACCAAGTTATTGGAGGTTTCTTACATTGAGGATGTGGGAGATGAAGGTCTTGAGAGGGTGAAAGAAGACACCAAAGTTCGACCAAGATAAATGGAAAAAAAGAAACCCTGAAATGAGTATATAATGCGTTGGGCGCCATAGGTGGCGTTGGGTGCTGCTTGTGGTGCTGATTCTAGTATCGAAAAAATACCCAGCGTCACGAATAGCGCCTGGTGCTACCCAGGATGGTGGCAATTGATAGGTCATAAAAACGGTCATAACTTTCATTATTTACCTCAAAATGAGGAACGGTTTGATGCGTTGTAAACTAGATTCAAAGAGATTTAATGTGATAGTTTTCGAATCGCACAAACCCTTATATACATGTAGATATGATCGTCCAAAGTGAGGTCTTGTGCATACTCATTTGTAATTTTTAATCTATCATGTAATTTTCAACTTGGCTTAGACTTAGGCCTCTCCTAAGACGCCAAATCAATTATAATATGACTTATACACTTATTACCATATCCAATTGATATCCATTATATCATTAATCCTCGTTTTGACACAAAATAAAATAATAGCCTACCTTGTCACCCCAAAATTTTAAATTACTTAGCAAATGTTTTTCGGGGCTTTACATTCTCCCCCGCTTAGGGTCATTTATGCACAAATACTTAGCTTACATTATCTCTTTTCTCACACATCATTAACTCCCAAATTTTGACTAACTCCTAAATTTTTCATAAATTTTAGCCTAGTTTTCCCTATAACTAGGTCTATCCACCTGTCAGAGAATCCTAGAAACACACCTCAACAACATATATGTGGTTAAATGACGCAATAGAACATTAAATAACACCGACTGTAGCCCCATATAGAACATATATTTTGAAAGAAATTCCTTTGCATTACCTGAACAATCGATACAAAATTTATGTGAAACAACTTCATAGAGCTATTTAATTATTATTCAAACAAACAGGGTACTTCATTTTCATTTGTTCCTCAGCTTCACAAATGGCTTCCTCAATTTTTTGGTTTCGCAATAACACTTCCACGGAGAAATTTCCTCATTTCTAAATTTTTGGACATGCCTGTCAAGAATGGAAACTGGAATTTCTTCATATGACAGTTCCTCATTAACCTCGATAGTTTCAACTATCACAATAGTGGACGGATCTCCCACTACATTCTTCAACATGGACACATGGAAAACTAAGTGTACCAATGACATCTCTAGTGATAGCTCGAGCTTGTATGCCACCTGACCAATCCTCTCAATGATTTGGTACAGCCTCACATACCTTTGACTCAATTTACCTTTCTTTCCAAATCGCATAACACCTTTCATAGGATAAACTTTTAGGAATACCCAATCATCTTCCTTGACCTCTATATCTCTGTGACAAACACCTGAATAAGACTTTTGGCAACTCTTAGTATTTTTTTACCGCTTTTTAATGACCTTAACCTTCTCCATAGCCGGATGCAAAAGGTCAGGCCCTATCAATTTAGCATTTCCAACCTCGAACAACCTATTGGGTGATCTACATCTCCTATCGTATAATGCTTCAAATGGTGCCATCTGAATACTAGCATAAAAGGTGTTGTTATAAGAAAATTCTATGAGTTGAAAATGGACATACCAACTACCTTTGAAATCAAGCGTACAACACCAACATGTCCTCAAGCCTCGAAATAGTCCACTCTTCTTGCCTGTCGTATTTAGGATGAAATATTGTGCTAGATTTACCTACGTACCCAAACCTATCTGAAATTTCATCCAAAAGTTGGTCGTGAACTGAGCCCCTTGATCTGAAATGATTGAGACTCTAGTGCCATGCAATCTAACTATTTCATTGATATACAACTAATAATACTATTTTACAGTGTTGGTAGATATAACTGGTAAGAAGTGCGCTGATTTCATGAGTCCATCCACGATTACCCAAATTGAGTACAACTTGCACAGAGTGCGCGGTAACCTACCACAAAATCCATGTTAATAATTTCTCATTTCCGCATCGGAATTTCTATGCTTTGGGCAAATCCCCATGGCCTTTGATGTTCGGCCTTTACTTGCTGATAGTTTGGACATTTTTCCACAAAGTCCACCACAACCTTCTTCATATGTTCCACCAATAAATTTCCTTGAGATCGTGATACATTTTCGTAGAACCTGCGTGCACAGAATACCTAGAAGTGTGAGCTTCTACCATGACCATTTCTTTAAGACCTCCAATATTTGGAACACATAGGCAGCCTTGGTAGTGTAGGGTACGATTATCCATGCCAAAAAAAACGATGTGGTCTTGTGTTTACAAATCCCCTCTTTCAGTTGAGCTAATAATGTGTCATTGAATTGCTTCTCTTTCACATCCTCCATAAGCGATGATTCAACTCTATTCTGCACAATCACTCCTCCTTTATTAGAGTTCGCAAGGCAAACTACCAAACTAGCCAACACGTGAACCTCCCTGGCCAACGGCCCTTGATATGCCTCCAAATGAGCCAACCTCCTATAGATTTCCGACTAAGAGCATCCACTACAACATTAGCCTTTCCCGACTGATAGACAATATTAATGTCGTAGTCCTTTAGTAGCTCTTGCCATCTTCTTTGTCTTTGATTCAACTTCTTTTGCATGAAAATATATTGAAGTCTCTTGTGGTCCGTAAATACATCCACATGCACCCTATACAAAAAATGTCGCCAAATCCTTAGCGCAAATACAACTACTGGAAGCTCTAAGTCATGGGTTGGATTGTTCTTTTCATGATTCTTGAGTTGCGAAGAAGCATAGGCCGTAACCTTGTCATGTTGCATTAACACACACCCAAGCCCGATGCTTGAAGCATCGCAATACACATCAAATCTCTTTGTACCCTATGGCAGGGCTACTACCGGCACTATAGTAAATCATGATTTCAATTATATGAAACTCCTTTCACAAGCATCGGACCATTGTAAATTAACTACTTTCTACGTCAATTTAGTCACTGAGAGGCAAGGGTAGGAAACCCCTTCACAAATCACCTGTACTACCCAGCCAAACCTAAGAAACTACGAATCTCTATTGGAGTGATAGGCCTAGCAAATTCTTCACTGCTGCAATCTTTTGAGGATCAACCCTAGTTCCTTCCCTGGATATGACATGACCCAAGAACGCGGCAGATTCAAGCCAAAATTCACATTTTGAAAATTTTGCATACAATTGATGTTGCTAAAGACAATGTAGAATTGCCTTGAGATAGTTAGCATGGTCCTCCCGACTTCAGGAATACACAAGAATATCGCCAATGGAAATTATTACCAAAGGAAGTCCTGAAAATGCTTAAAGACTCGATTCATAAGATCCATGAAAAATTCCGGGGCATTTATTATCCCAAATGATATCACCAGAAATTTAAAGTGCCTCTATCGAGTCCTGAAAGCTATTTTTAGAATATCTTGAACCCTTATCTTTCGTTGATGATAGCAGGACCGCAAATCAATTTTTGAGAAACACGTAGCACCTTGCAATTGATCAAACAAGTCATCTATTCTTGGTAGAGGATATTTATTTTTTATTTTGACCTTGTTGAGTTGACGGTAGTCAATACACATCCATAGCAACCATTTTACTTACTTACGAACAAGACTGGTGAGCCCCAAAGTGGAACACTCGACCAGATGAAACCCTTTTCTAGCAAATCCTTCAACTGTTCCTTTAACTCTTTCAATTCTGTTGGTTCCATTATGTAAGATGGAATGGATGAAGGCTACGAGCCTGGAATCACATCGATCCCAAGATGAATCTCCCTGCATGGAGGAATCACAGGGAGATCGTCTGGAAAGACATCTGCAAATTCATTCACAACTAGTAGATACTCAAGGCAAGGTGCCTCGATATTGGTGTCCGTAACCCAAACTAAATGATAGATACATCATTTATTAATCATCTTCACGTCCTTAAGGTAGGAAATAAATAAAATTTTCGGCACTACAATATCTTTCTTCCATTCCACAACGGGCTCATTAGGAAATTCAAGCCTCATGGTTCTAGTTCGATAATCAAGTTTGGGAAATCATGAATAAAGCCAATCCATTCCCATTATTACATTAAAATCGACCATCCCTAATTTAGTAAGATCATCTGTGGTATTACTACCATGCACCGTAACGACACAACCTATATATACTCGAGCAGCCATAATAGACTCACCAACTGGAGTAAACTCTGAAAAAATGGCTCATGAAGTTGATCCGGTTCTAACCCAAATTCCACAGCAACAAAAGGGGTAACACAAGACAAGGTGGGACCAGGGTAAATAAGTGCATACACACCATGAGACTTGACATTCAAAATATTTGTAAAAACATCTACATTAGCCTCTACGGTCTAGCGACCACTAATAGCATAAAATAGGTTAGGTATTCTTGTACTCCGCGCATCACCACTTGCTGCACCATGCGATGTGGATGCTGGGGTACCTCGAGCTGGCGAGGGGGCTAAAAATATAGCATCTGCTGGACTGGATAATTGTGTTGTGCCTCTACCAACTCCCTGGCGGGATACACGGTAATGCCTCTGAATGTAACCCCTTATCTTATATCCATAGAATATGGATAACTCCAAATAGCAAAATCCTGAGTGCATCTTCCCGCACCTGGGGCACGGGGACCTCTCTTGTTGCTGGGATCTCTCTCCAGATCGACCCGTCTGGTGGGATTCTCTCTTGCCCTAACCAGTCCTGAAATGAACCCACTCTTGATGTTGCCTGGGCCTTGATAGTGGTGCACTAGTTGAATATTGTGCAACAGACTGGGACGGCCATGATGATCCTCCCCTGAAAGCTTACATTCCCCTACCTAGTGACTCTCTTATATTTCCCATAGACCAGACATTACTATTACCCCCTATTTACATTATGTTCTTCAGCTTATGTTTCTCTGTGGCCAGAGAAAATACTATCTATTTCCCATAGTTTATGTCAGAATTCAATGCAGCCGTAGAAGCCTCATTTATAGCCAAATGATTAAGGCCCTAATCAAAGTGGCGCACCCTGGCTTCCATGGTGGGAAACATATGAATGGCATACTTGGACTAGTGAGGTAACTCCATGTGGTACTCCAACACACTCTTGCTACCTTGCTTCAAATTTTCAAACTCTGCTGTGCAGGCTTCCCTTATCTCAGTAGGCAGGAAGTGATCTACAAAGACATTTGTGAACTTACTCCTCCTGGCCAGAAGGGATCCCCTCCTCGCAGGAATCCTCCCATAACTAAAACCATGAATAGGCCACCCCTTTCAAACAGTAGATAGCCTACTCTACTCCCTCTATATCAGCCGCACACATGACCTTGATAGTCTTGTGCATCTCATACATAAAATCCTGAGGGTCTTCTTGCGGGTTGGCACTCAAAAACACTGGAGGGTCTAACTAAAAAAATCTGTTCAACCTGGAACAAGTGGAATCTCTTCGCTAGCTAGGTGATGAACTGGGTGACCCCTGGGCCTTAGAGGCCACTAGCTGGGTAAACATCTCTATAGCTCCCCTAAGATCCCCATCAGAAATACTATAACCGAAAGTTGGGGCTGGAGGCGGAACATGAGTATCAACATGAGGGATAGTGGTGCCCTCCACAGGTGTAGGAACTGGGGTAGTCTGCTATGGAATATAGTAACCACGCAGAGTAGTAGTGGGGCCCAATATGTGATCGCATAACTGATATGCGGATCATATTGTTGTCGCATAATTATCTTAGAATTTTGTAAAGAGTTGTTCTACAGTGCATTATTCGACCGCATAACAGGTATGCAGACCGTATTTCTACAGCAAACCCAAATAGAATTTTTTGCGGTCCATTTTGAAGGCCGCATATCCACTTTGTGATCACATACCTGGCCGGGGGCTCTAATTTTCAAATTTGTAAACCCGATCCTCTATATTTGATGTTATAGCTCATTTTGAGCATATTAGCTTATGCTTTTAGAGAGAGAGAGATTATCTTAGAGAAGGAAAGGGTCTCACATAAGTTGATCCATGAATCTTGCTAAAACATTGAAGAAATTCAAGTGAAGACACCTAAATTTTCATTCCCCAAGACGTAAGATCCCTCACCTCAACTCTTAATTCTATGCCTAACTATAAGGTGTTAGTAGTAAAGTAGTTTATGAGCATAAAAATGAAAATTTTGCATGCATATCACACCATATTATATTGGAATGTAGTAAACTAAAATGAAGGCAATTGGGGATATAGAATAATAGAATTTATTTCAGAAAGGGCCTATGATCATTCCACTTTTAGCGTTCGACAATATGCTCGAACCAAGCTAGAATTTCAGTTGTCTCTAATTCTCAATTCAATTTGTAATTCTTACACAAAAGATTGAACTACTAAGAGTTATGGAATTTTATAAAGAGCGAGGAAAGTTATGTTGACGTACGTATGGCTAAAACCCCCTTTTAGTTGAAATTGAGCTTTGGTGGCGTTTACGCAAATGTGGTAAGGCTAGGACATGTTGATGTACCGATTGTTGTTTCACATGAATTGGTTTGTAATTATATCTACATAAAGGATGTGCTTTAAAGTGTTTAATAAACCATCCTTGTTAATTTAAAGTTGTGCAAATGATTCAAATGTATGTGTTGACATACCTAGGCTCTAAGCCAAGAATAAAACTACAATTGACATGCTAACTATGTGAAATCTTACTTATGTTTGCAACTGGAATTGGTTTTGCATGTGCCCAAGGGTAAACAATTGCCAGATGGACATTGAAAATAGAAAAAAAAATGATGATTGGGGCGCTAATTGCCAACGAATGATTATGACATACGTGAAATAAATATTCAAGTGAGATGATTGATGAGAAAGGAACATTACATACAGAGGGTGGCCTAGTCAATCGGGCTGTGATCGGACTCCATGCAGTACACAAGGTGGTAATATGCTAAAATTGAATTTTTGAAAGAGAAATAAAATGGTAATTTAGATATATGCATCACGTGAGTCAACCTAGCCGATCCGGTGGTGATCGGACTCCGCACAAGATAGTGGTAGTATTTAGGATAGTGATGAATATAAGAAAGCAATGTCCCAAACTATGTTGTGGAAATTATGTGAAAGTTTTCATCTATTTGATGATGTGATGTTCGGTTAAAACCATAATTTACCTTTGTGAATTCTTTGTTATTACTTGGTATTTCTTTCTAGAAAAATGGTGTTTAGTTATACATACTTGTACCATTCCATGGTACTAACAACCCTTTTGTCGGGGGAGCTGCATTTCTATATAATTGTAGGTGGCTCCGTAGTGGATAGGGTCGATCGTGCATAGCAGGTTACCTCCTTCTCAAGGTCTTGGTGAGCCCCTTCCTCTTTCAAGGGGTTGTATTGTATATCTTCTGTTGTTATGAATTTCTATATTGAGGTATAGTAAGGGGCCTTGTTACCGGCATTGTTGTACTCGTCTTTTGTATCCTTAGAGGCTATGTAGACGTGTGTGTGGGTCATGTATGGTTGTATTGGGGGCTCCTAATCTATGTTGTAATTATAAACTCCTGCTATATATGAATTGTAACTTTACGAAAATTTCGGAAACTAAATTCATTTATGGTTTAAGCTTGTAATATGGAACGAACTATCAATGTTGAATATACTGCATTACCTTGCCTAAAAGGGAACATGGTTATATTAATAATAAAGAGTGGGTTAGAAAGTGTGTGATAAGGCTTGCTCGGTTGGGTTCACTCGATCGAGCGTTTGTCGTGCCTCCCAAGTTTAGGGCGTGACAAACTTCGTATCAGAGCCTATGTTTTTAAGGTGTCCTAGGATGTATCAGAGCCATCTCTAGTAGAGTCCTTCTTATTATGTGTAGTATACCATATCTATAATTTGGAGGCTACTCAAACACTTAGGAATTCCACCCTATGATATTCTAGATCGTGCGGTGAAACTGTTCCCTTCCTAGTTAGTGTGTTGTTTTATTGTTCACTAAATGGAGCCTAAGAAGAAATCGAGAATTGTCCAAGCAGTCAATGCCACCTCAGGAGTGGCTGATGATTTACTGCTAGATGTTGCGAGTGAGGATAGACGCCCCACTATTCTCTGCATGATTACTATATTCCAGAGCAGACTACCCCAATTCCTACACCTATGAAGGGCACCACGATCCCTCATGTTGATACTCGTGTCCCGCATCCAGCCCCAACTTTTGGTTATAGTGTTTCTGATGGGGATCTTAGCGGAGCTATAGAGATGTTTACCCAGCTAGTGGCCTCTAAGGCCCAGGGCTCAGGTATTGCACCTATTTCATCACCTATCTAGCGAAGAGATTCCACTTGTTCCAGGTTGAACAACTTTTTTTAGTTAGACCCTCCAGTGTTTATGAGTGCCAACCCGGAAGAGGACCCTTAGGATTTTATGTATGAGATGCACAAGACTCTCAAGGTCATCTGTGCAGCTGATATATAGGTAGTAGAGTTGGCTATCTACCGTTTGAAATGGGTGGCCTATTCATGGTTTTAGTAATGGGAGGATTCCGCGAGGAGAGGATCCCTCTGGCCAGGTGGAGTAAGTTCACAGATGCGTAGATGACTTCCTGCCTGTTGAGATAAGGGAAGCCTGCACAACAGAATTTGAAAATTTGAAGCAAGGTAACAAGAGTGTGTGGGAGTACCACATGGAGTTTCCTCACTAGTCCAAGTATGTCATTCATATTTTGCCCACGATGGAGACCAGAGTGCTCTATTTTTTTAGGGCCTTAATTCTTTGACCATTTATGAGGCTTCTGCGGCTGCATGGAATTCTGATATGAACTACGGGAGGATGGTTGCATTTTCTCATACCACAGAGAGTCGTAAATTAAAGAACAGAATAGAGAGAGAGGGTAATAGCAAGGCCCAATCTATGGTAACATTAGAGTGTCACAAGGTGGAGGAAGGTCAGCTTATAAAGGAGGATCATTAGGGCCTCCCTAGTCAATTTCCCAGTCTTCAGCAAGTGCATCTCCATCAGGGCCCAGTCAGCAGTGACGGAGTCATATCAGGCCCGATCACAATAATAGGGGATCCCATAATCGGGGTCGATCAGGAGAGAGGTCCCAACAGTAGTATATGTACCCATGCCCCAGGTGCGGTAAAATGCACTAGAGGATTTGCTATATAGAGCTAAGTATCTGCTATGGATGTGGGATGAGGGGTCATATTCAGAAACATTACCGTGTGTCCTGCTAGAGTGGAAGTAGGGGAACAGCTCAGCAATCCTGTCCAGCAGCTACTACATCTGTAGCCCCTTTTCTAGCTCAAGGTACCCCAGCACTCGCAGGGCCTGGTATAACAAGGGGTGGTGCACAGAGTCAGGATGACCTAGACGGTTCTATTGTATGAGTGGTTTCCAGACTGCAGAGGCTTCTCCAGATGTTGTTATAGTTATTTTTACTATCCAATATTATGATGTGTATGCCCTTATTGACCCCCGTTCCACCTTGTCCTATGTTACCCTTTTTGTTGCCATAAAATTTGGGATAGGATCGGATCGGCTTCATGAGCCATTTTTTGTGTCTTCACGGGTTGGTGAGTCAATTTTGGCTGCTCGAGTCTATAGAGGATGTATTGTCACGGTATTGGTATGGATACCATGGCCGATGTTGTTGAGTTATGAATGGTTGACTTTGATGTAATAATGGGAATGGATTGGGTTTATTCATGTTTTCCCAAACTTGATTTCGGACTATAACTATTAGGCATGAATTCCCTGATGAGCCCATTATTGAGTGGAAGAGAGATAATGTTGTGCCTAGATGTCGGTTTATTTCCTACATTAAGGTTGCGAAGATGATCAAGAAGGGGTCTATCATCTAGTTCGGGTTGGAGACACCAATGCCGAGTCACTTAGCCTTGAATCTGTGCCAGTTGTGAATGAATTCCCTGATGTCTTTCCAGATGAGCTCCTTGGAATTTCACCAGACAAGTAGATTCATTTTGTGATCGATATGATGCCATGCACGTAGCCTATATTAATTCCACCATACAGAATGGCACCGGCTGAATTGAAAGAGCTAAAGGAGAAATTGAAGGATTTGTTAGAGAAGGGTTTCATCCTTCCGAGTGTGTCACCATGGGGCGTATCGCTTTTCTTTGTAAAAAGGAAAGATGGATAGCTGCAGATATGTATTGACTATTGGAAACTCAACAAAGTCACAATCAAAAACAAATATCCCTGCCAAGATAAGATGACTTGTTTGATCATTTTCAAGGTGCTACGTGCTTCTCAAAGATTGATTTGTGGTCTGGGTATCATCAACTGAAAATAAGAGAGTAGGATATTCCAAAAACAGCTTTCAAAACTCTCTATGGGCACTTTAAATTTATGGCGATGTCTTTTGGGTTAACCAATGACTTGGCGACTTTCAAAGATCTTATGAATCGAGTGTACAAGCCCATTCTAGTCTCTTTTGTGATAGTGTTCATTGACGACATTCTGGTATATTCCTAAAGTCGGGAGGACCATGTTGACCATACTCTTCAGCAACATAAATTGTATTAGAAATTTTCAAAATGTGAATTTTGGCTAGAATCTGTCGTATTCTTGGGTCATGTCGTTTCCAAGGAAGGAATTATAGTTGATCCTCAAAAGATAGCAGCGGCGAAGAATTGGCCTAAACCTACCACTCCAATGGAGATTCGCAGTTTTTTTTGGTTTGGCTAGGTACTATTAAAGATTTGTGGAGGGATTTTCTACTCTTGCCTCTCCATTGACCAAATTAACGCAGAAAGCAGTTAAATTCCCATGGTCAGATGCTTGTGAAAAGAGTTTCTAGGAATTTATATCAAGGTTAATAGTGTCACTGGTATTATCCCTTCCAGAGGATACAGAGGGTTTTGTGGTGTATTGTGATACTTCGAGAATCAGGCTTGGGTGTGTGCTAATTAAACATGGTAAGGTTATAGCATACACATCTAGGGAGCTCAAAAATCATGGAAAGAATTACCCAACTCATGACTTAGAGTTAGCCGTAGTGGTGTTTGCAATAAAGATTTGGAGACATTATTTGCATGGGGTCCAACGGATATATTTACGGATCATAACAGCCTAAAATATATTTTCAAGCAGAAAAAAGTGAATCTGATGCAAAGAACATGGCTACAGTTACTAAAGGACTATGATATCGACATTTCTATCAACGGGGAAAGGCTAATGTTGTAGTAGATGCTCTTAGTCGGAAGTCTATGGGGAGCTTAGCTCATATGAAGGCAAACAAGAGATTGTTGGTAAGGGAGGTTCATCAGCTGGCTAACTTGGGAGTTCTGTTGGGGGATTCTAGTAAATGAGGAGTACTTGTGCAAAATAGAGCTAAACTTTTGCTCGTGTCAGCGGTGAAATAAAAGTAATTCAATGATCCATTGCTAGCACAACAGAGAGAAAGTATTCATAGACACAAGACCATAGCTTTTTATTTAGGCATGAATGATGGTACCCTATGGTACCAAGATCGCCTATGTGTTCCAGATATTGACGGTCTTCGAGAAAGGATCATGGTAGAAGATCACACATCCAGGTATTTCGTGCACCGGGGCTCTACAAAAATGTATCCGGTCTCAAGGAAGTTTGTTGATGGATCAACATAAAGAGGGATATGGCGGATTTTCTTTCAAAGTGTCTGAATTGTAAATAGGTAAAGGACGAACATCAAAGGCCCGGTGGGTTGGCTCGAAGCAGAGAAATTCCGATGTGGAAATGGGAGATGAGTAACATGGATTTTGTGGTAGGATTTTCGCGCACTCAGTGCAAGTTTGACTCGATTTGGGTAATCGTTGATCGACTCACAAAATCAGCACAATTCTTGCTAATTATAGCTACCAACAAAGTGCAACATTATGCTCAATAGTATATCAAGGAAATAGTCTTGTTACATGGCACACGAGTCTCAATCATATCAGATAGAACGGCTCAATTCACAACCAACTTTTGGAGGAACGTTCCGCAAGGTTTGGGTACACAAGTAAATATCAGCACAGTTTTTCACCCTTAAACTGATGGGCACGTAGAGCGGACCATTTAGACGCTTGAGGATATGTTACGTGCTTGTAATCTTGATTACAAAGTAGCTCCGGCGACCATTTGCCGCTCATAGAATTTACCTACAACAGCAGCTTCCACGCTAGCATCCTAATAGCACCATTTGAGGCATTGTATGGTAGGAGATGCAGGTCTCCCATTGGGTGGTTCGAGGTTGGAGAAACGGAATTGATAGGATCGGACCTCGTACATCAGGACATGGAAAAGGTTAAGATTATTAAGGAAAGGTCAAAAATTGCTCAAAGTTGCTAAAAGTCTTACTCGGATGTTCGTCGCAGGGATGTGAAGCTCAAGTAAGATGATTGGGTATTTATGAAGGTTTCCCCTATGAATGGTATCATGCGGTTTGGTAAAAAGGGAAAGGTGAGTCCGAGGTATGTTGGACCATATAGAATTATTCAAAGGATTGGTCAGGTGGCATACAAGCTCGATCTTCCACCCGAAATGTCATTGGTACACTCGGTCTTTCATGTGTGTATGTTGAGGAAGCTTATGGGATTCCCGTCCGCTATATTACCAATTGAGACTGTTGAAGTCAATGAAGAACTGCAGTATGAAGAAGTTTGAGTTGCCATTCTTGATAGCCAAGTTTGGAAATTGCGAAATAAAGAAATTGTATCCATGAAAGTGTTATGGCGGAATCAGCGGGTTGAGTAAACCACTTGGGAAGCCGAGGATTAAATGAAAAAAGAAGTACCCGCATTTATTTTAATAGTCATGTAATAGCTTTTTATGCATTTTGATTCCTATGAACTCTTATCTGGTGATTTAATAAATGAAAAAACTATTTCATTTTGGTTATATATGTTGCCTATATGGCCATGGTTATGTTGTACAGTACAAGTAATGTTATATTAAGAAACATGTATATGCTGTTAGGATATTATTCTAGCGCTTTCTAACAGGTGGATAGACCTAGATACAAAGGAAACGATGGCGAGAATTTTGAAAATTTAGGGAGTTAGCCAAATTTGAAAACTTTTAACAGGTTTTAGGTTGTAAAAGGTAAAGGATTACATAAAGAAATCTTAATAACTAACCCTTGATCCTCATTCGAGGACAAATGATTTTAAGTGGGGGAGGATGTAAGGCCCCGTGAAAACTTGTACTTAAAACCTAGTAGCTTGTAGTACCAAGTCACGAATATGTGTTAGGAATGTGTATAATTCTTCGTGACAAGCAATCTCACCGTGGTTCGGACCCTTTGTACTTATCTAAGTATTTAAAAATCAAGAATCAAATATTTCTAGCAAAGTGCAATTACGTGGTCCAGAATGCAATCCAAATCCAGTATGCGGACCACATTTCAACCGCAAAGTGAGTCAGTGGTTTAGTTAAAATTGAGGTCAAAATGCAGTCCATAATGTGATAACATAACTGAAATGTGGACCGCATAGTCGTCACATAATTATCTTGGAATTTTTTAAATGGCAGTTTTGCGGTGCATTATATGACCGCATACCAGGTATGCGGACTGCATTTCTGCCGCAAACCCAAACAGAATATTCATATTTTTGGAGCACTTTCGTGGTCCATTCTGCAGGTACTATCTTCACTTTTCGATCGCAAATGTGATCGCATACCTGACTCGGGGCTAAATTTTTCTAATTTTTAAACCCGATCTCCTGTCAATATATTTGGTGTTACATCTGATACTTTTAGAGAGAGAGTGTGTGTTTCTTAGAGATGGAAAGGGTCTCACATCAGTTGGTCCTTGAATCTTGCTAAAACATTGAAGAAAATAAAATGAAGACACCTAAATTTCATTCCCCTAGAGGTAAGATCCATCACCTCAACTCTTATTTCTATACCTAACTATAAGTGGTCAGTAGTGAAGTAGTTTATGAGCATAAAAAATGAAATTTTTTCATGAATATCACACCATATGATATTGGAAGGTAGAAACTAAGTAGAAGGCAATTGGGGGTATAAAATGATAGAATTCCTCTCAGAAAGGGTCTAATATCACTACACTTTTAGTGTTCGACAATATGCTCAAACCAAGCTAGAATTTCAATCTCGTCTCTAGTTATTAATTTAATTAGTAATTATTACAAAATATATAAAAGTTCTAAGAGTTCTAGAGTTTTGTAAAGAGTAAAGAAATATATATTGAGGTATGTATGGCTAAAACCCTCTTTATTAGAAATGAGCACCCTTGGCGTATACGTGAATGTGGTAAGGCTAGGACTTGTTGATGTACCGATTGGTTGTTTTACATGAATTGATTTGTAATTATATCTACATGAAAATGTGATTCAACGTGTTTAATAAACAATCCTTGTTAATATAAAGTTGTGTGAAAGATTCAAAATTATGTGTTGACATGCCTGGGCTATAAGCCAAGAATAAAACTAAGATTTACATGCTAACTATGTAAAATTTTACTTATATTTGCAACTTGAATTGCTTTTGTATGTGCCCATGGGTAAAAATTTCCAGATGGTCATTGAAAATAGAATACAAACGTGATGATTGGGGCCCTAAATGCCAGCGAATGCATATGGCATTGTGAAATAAAAATTCAAGTGAGATGATTGTCACGACCCAAATCAAAGGGTCGCGACGGACACCTGGTGCCTTACTCGACCGAGTACCAACGTAACATATCTTTCTTCTCATACTATAATGGGTAAATGAGACCAGAAACCCATCATTAGATAACAAGAATAAAACATAAGGAAATTCTTAACATGTGACGATCCAACATGACATGCAAACTTATACATGTGACATTCGGGCCTACAAGGCCGGCATGACCATTTATAAACTCAAAATGTAGGTCAAAAATGACATAAGTGTATCCACACACCTGACATCTGTCTACAAGCCTCTAAGAGTACATAAAATCATAAAGGTCGGGACAGGGCCTCGCCATATCAATCAATACATATCCAGAACATACTGATCAAATAGGCAACTCTGGAACAAATGGAGTGCACCAACACCTTTCGTTGAGCTGATATCCTACTTGGAGAAAGGCCGACATGTCTATCGGGACCTGCAGACATGAAATATAGCATCCCCAAGAAAAAGGGACGTCAGTACGAATAAAGTACTTAGTATGTAAGGCCGGAAAGCATATCAATAGCAGTAATATAATGTGAGATGGATAAGATACAACTTGTAAAATCTGAGTGCCTTTGGGGCTACTGATATGAAATGCATAATACATATATTTACATCAACTTTTAAAACATCTGCCTCTGTGGGTATCATCATCATCATACAGTACCCGGCCTCATAGAGGACTTGGTAAAAATGTACCCGACCATCATGAGGCTCGGTAGGATCGTACCCGGCCACATGGAGCTCGGTAAAACCCAACTGATCTGTGGTTGCACGGTAGGTGCCATACCCGGCCGACTATAGCGCGGCTTGATAGAGTAAAATATATACATATATATAATGCATGCTCGGCTCATGGAATAACCTTCTAAACCGTTTGGAGTGTCTTAAGAACATTTTGGACATCAATACCATCAATATGAACCTTAGTAAGATTCAAGGATTATACACATTTGCTTAGAATAATTTTATAAGGAAATAACAACATAAACAACCTTATTTTCTAGGAGTAGATCTGTTATGAAGTAACATATTGATTTCTCTTCATATCATGCCAAAGAAAGAAGGAAATGCCTTTCCATACCTTAAACATGTTGAGTCCTTAATTCCTTCCACGTGACTCTTCAAACAATTCAACTCGATCTATCATAGCATAAGGAGATTCATAATTAGTGTTAAGCAAAGGCCAAGTCTATAACTTAAGCTAGTAGCTCGTTTTACTTAAATTTGGGCAGCATCTCCTTTGTGACAAGGGCCTCCACCAATACCATATTCCAAAAACAACAACCAGAGAAATCCGTCAATGTATAAATGTCAATAACAAGACACCACATAACAATAATAGGTCACAACTACTTCATGACGAGGCAGCAAGCTCCAATTGGAATCCGCATAAACCATCTACCCTTCATAGACTTCTTACATTAAGTTACAAAGATCATTAACATGATAATGCAGTCATTCATCAATTATTCCATACTTATACCATATATTTTAAACAAAGGAAACAACCCACAACTCTAACTACCTTCGATTAGTAACTTTATTCACTAGTTCATTTCTACTCCATCCATTTAACTTAATAAACATATGTATAACCTTAGGCACTTGCAATAACACAATATACATGCCTCCTAAAGTAACGTCAAGTCTAAATCCAAGTTATATTCAGCTTACAATAACCCTCAATGGCAATACAACACCATACAAGTGACTTAAGCTAATCCAAGTATTACCTTGTAGTTTATAATCCTAACAACTTAACCAACATACAAGAAAGTTTAAGAACAATTATTAGGTTGTTATACTCACCTTATACAGGAGAAGAAACTTGGAATTTCAGCCAAATACATCTCACAATAATCCTCTATGACAATACAACCTCAAAGAGGTGTTGTTCTTCACTAGGACTGCGTTTTGATGTTGAAATATGGTGTAATTCATTTGAAAGACATGAAATAATATAAGGTTGAAATAAAAACCATGAGGGAGTATTTTAAAGAATATAAAATACTTAAAATAACCTCCCATTCGAGCTGAAACCACCCAAAAATTGGCAACAGCAAGAAGAACAAGAAACTTACTAGCGCCACGGGATTCCCGATACTTGATTTAGGTTGTTTGCCCTTTGTTTGGGTCTCGGATCATGACAAAACTTTGATATATTGTATATAGGCTTCTAAGTTATTAATATACTGAAAATCATGATGTAAAACGGGGTTTAGGAATCTTATATATATCCATATGTCTTAAACCGCCTATGTGGGTCCCATAGAGAGCTGCTTGGCGCTGCCTTGCAAAAATGCGAATATATCTCTACTACAATGTTGTATGGATGAACGGTTTAATGTGTTGTAAAATAGACTCGTATATCCTCAACTTGGTATATAGATCATTCCTAGATTCCATGAGTATTGGGAGAAAAGTGCATTTACATTTGACCTAAATTTCAGCAAATTTATGAATGTAACTTTTGATGACCTTTGCCAACTCTTGATTCACAGTTTGCTTGCCTTCAAAATGTAGAAAATGAATATCATACGACTAAAATAACTCATATAATAACCTCCTTATCATGTTAAGAACCCTAGTTTCACCCTAAAGTACATGTTATAACATTCCAAATTTGTCGACTTTCAACGAAACTTATTTTCTTTTGTTAGTTTAGCGTCTAAGCTTTCCAACCCTTTTGGTACTTGTTATTCGTGATCTTATAGACTTGTATCCTCCAAGATAATAAGATGAAACTTAAATTATGTACTTTCAAAAAATGATATCATTTTTGAGCTTATATTAACTGGCTTATGACGTACTCTCACGTACGAACACATGGAATGTAACGTCATTCCCCCTTTGGAACATTCGTCCTCGAAAGTTGACTGATGCGCTTATCAGTTTCATAAACTATAGCTTTTACTAGTACTTTAATGCACACTTTGCCATCTAAGCATTGTTTTGTGAATACATCCATATGCTTGGGCGTTATCCCCTTTTGGCCTCTTTCTCATGCCATGATATGTTGTTGGAATTCTTCTAATATTGTAACATTTGTTAGTTTATTTAATGCAGTATGTACAACCTTGTCATTGTATGAGCGCCTAGAAACTATTCTTCCCTTTTCCTCCATCTTTTAGCTAATCTCTAAGCCTCACTTTATGAACATATCCATAATTATGACAAGTTGTCCCTCTAGGCATCTATAGGTGTACTGATGTCTTTTTATTGGTACTTTATTGAACTTAAGACTATTGCTATCTCTTGTTTCATAGCCTTGTGTATCTATCCATATGAATTTACTATATCTAGGTAGGTTATACTATTCCATTAAACTTACTTCGATTAATTATTACCGAGGTTTTCTACCCAACTCCACGTTACTCTCTCGCTGCTTATTCTATATGTATAAATCTAAGTCCTTTAATGCTTCCTCATTACTATTCATATTAGGAATAACAAACAAATCTCACCTCGTACTTTGGAACTTGTACACATCTATTGTTTATTCACCTTAATATTGATCCATAATCTATCACTGATAACTTGAAACCTCTTACATAATGCACTATCATTAGGACTCACATCTCCTCAGGGAACACCTGAAGTGATTTTCCTGATCAACCTAGGGATAATACTATGCTTCAATAACCATATTTCATTGCATCCCAACGCAATTCATCTTATGGGGGTAATCTAATCCCGTGCAATTAATGAAATCCCTTTCTCGTTAAATCATTACTCAATCAAAGGCCTAAGCATCATCCTCTTATCTATAGAAATTTCACCCCTTATTCTACTACCAGGACAGCATTCCATCTCTTTTTAATGCACCTAGTCTTAGACTCCTCTAAGTTCTTTCGGGTTGTACCGGGCTTTCAATAACTTACGGATGCCATCGACTCTCTTGTTTTGATGGGTTTAATCCTGAGGACATACATATTCTCGTCACATCTCACTTATCTCTTCATATCCTTACTCCTATCTACCTAAACCTTTTTGATCTACAATACTTTACATTACAACTTATACCTATCTATTTATACTACTCGCAATCTTCCTTTAACCTTATAGTACCATAAATTTCCTTTCATGCCTTTTCAGTTGTCCTTAAATGTAAGCAATTACGTTTCCTGGTCGTTCTATCACTTGTTGCACGAGTACTTGGATTGTCTTATTGTCCACGAATACTATAATTTCCTGTACCTGTTATGATCTCAAACATCACCTTTGATGACTTTTTTTTTTCTTTCCATTCATTAGCCATGATAGGTGCCACTTTCGTATGGAGTGTATACAATATTGTAGTGAGACTGTTGTTACAAGATCATTTACTCTTTAGCTCACTATGATTAGGTGGAAACCTTCTTCCTTATTTCCTCATCTAGTATTTCATTGTAGTACTTAGGGAGACCTGCTAGCTCTTATGAAGTTGCAAGTTTGTTATATCGTACATCCAAAGAAAATTTTCATTAGTCTTACTCGTCTATAAAAATCCTTAGTTACATAACTTTGTGCCTTTGTACTCGTAGGGTTACTTCTAAGCTCGAATTTTTAGTGTCTCCTTAGTGGCACTTTCTCTTATTTTAATAAACCTTAAAAACGGTACCTTTAGTAACCCAACTCTTATATGGATATTTCTCAAGGTTATGACATTATATCTGCAAGACTAAATTCACTAGATTAGGGTTCACTAAATTTATCTTGCATGATCAGCTGATTTTCTTAAAACCTTTTGTACAGCTAAAACTTGTATCTTGCTGAATCAACTACAACTACTCGTAGGTCCATTCATATATCCACCTTCTGCGTAATATCTCTTTACTTAGTTACTTTGTCTTACTTTACCTATCGCACTGGCTCCTTATGAATCAAGTGTTCATTTGCATTTACTTATGAATATCATCGGGTGCGTAACCCATACCACTTCTCTCTGGCATCACGCTTGCATAATGTTATTGAGTCGTATCATATCTATAGGATCTGAATAGATGCTATCTCATTCCTTTCATCCTTTTACCGCATTCCTCCTTTACTATTCCATTGATACCTCCTCATCTTCTCATTTTTCATATGTTTACCAACATCTTACTCTTTTTGCAGTAACCCTTCTATACCGGGGCTAATTGAATTTATTACGCACAAGGGTGACACATAGTGTAACTGGCACACTTAGTCCATTAAGCTTAACTTTGCTCCATGTGCTTGCTTTAGGGAAGCATGTCCCTAAACTAACCTTAAAGGTTATTCTTTTGTTTTCCATTATATTATTATCAGAATGTTATTTCTGAAATTCTTATTATATCAACTATAATAAAATCCTTCAGTCCCTAATTCATGGCCAGTTCAGGTTGTTCACTAGCCCATACTGATTTAAACTACTCAGGGGTCTAACCTTTCCTCCTGGTTATCACGTTGAAATTACCAACTTATTTTTCAAAAAAGGGATATGGCTTTATGGCTTATACTCTTTTATTGTTTCAAAGTTTGTCACATCTTGTATTTCCTTCACATGACTACAGATTCTGTCATCGTGTCATATTTTTATTTACTGTTATCACTTATATATCACATCTTACTCATGATGCTTCATTTACTTTCTTCTTATTCTTTGACTAATACTTATATCTATCACTTTATTCTGAAAACTTCAACAAAATGTCCTTTCACTTATAGCTCCTTTTGATTCATCTCACTGGCTCTTCGGGATGCCTAAAATTCTCTTTCTCTCTCGCTCTCTCTCTCTCTCTATCTCTATCTCTCTATCTATCTCTCTCTCTGTCTCTCTCTCTCTCTATCTCTCTCTCTCTCTCTCTCTATATATATATATATATATATATATCTAGGGCGGGAGTCATACTAAGGTAACTATTTTATCCCTTTTAGGATTCCGCTACCTATCTTCTGAAATTGCTGAATATTCTAGTATTCATATCTGATCGAACTATTCTACAGATCACCATCTGGGTGCCTTAAAAGGAGATATATTACCACCTTTGCAGTAACCTTCGAAAATGTTATCTAATAATAACAATCCATCCACAAATTCTTTTTACTCTAACCCCAGCTTGATCCTGATATTACATCATTCTCTTAAACTGTATTTGTCAATTCCCGTACGAAATAATTAAGGTGGGTGTGGTCAATTGTGTAAAACTTTGATACTGTTAAAAGTAACTCAGAATGCTTACATATTTCTCAACCTGAATTGCAAATACTGATAATCTTAATTGTCTAGGTACTTCGTACTTCTCTATTTTTTCTCATGTTATTTCTTTAACTTATTGAAACTTATATCCACCTCCTAATTCTCTCGTTGCTCTTTAACATATAGGTGGATAGATATCCATGCCTTGGGGCTCCTTATCAAGAGGCTCACATATCTTGTATACACATGATTTGCTGAAGATTTAACATTTACGCATCATAAGCATGATACAAAATAGAGTTCCTCTAAAAAAAACTCTTCCACGTCCACATTCAATCTCTTACCAACTGTCTTCCTAGATATAGGCATCGTAGTATCATGAGTAAGATAGAGTTTAGGAAATTGAGTTCTTATAACTGAGCTCTAACACACGATCTAGAGTAAGAAGAAAGAGTGACAGTCCTAAATGCCCTGTAGCCTCCTACTTATAAGTGTGATGCACTACACACCCATAAACAATATTCTACTAGACACGGCTTGTACACTCCCTAGGATAGAGCCGCTCTGATACCACTTTTGTCACGACCCAAATCGAAGGACCGCTATGCGCAACCAGTGCCTTACTCGGCCGAGTACCAATATAACATATCTTTCTTATCATACTATAATGGGTAAGTCAGCCAGAAAACCCATCATGAGATAACAAGAATAAAACATACGGGAATGATAAACATCTGACAAACCAACATGATATGCAAACTTATACATGTGACGTACGGGCCTACAAGACCGACATGACCATTTGCAAACTCAAAACGCAGGCCAACAAGGCCATAAGTGTATCCACACACCTGACATCTGTCTACAAGCCTCTAATAGTACATAAAATCATAAAGGTCGGGATAGGGCCCCGCCATACCAATCAATACATATCCAGAGCATACTGATCAAATAGGAAACTCCAAAGAAAGTGGAGTGCACCAACACCTTTCGCTGAGCTGATATCCTACTTGGAGAAATGCTAACCTGTCTATCGGGACCTGCGGTAATGAAACGCAGCATCCCCAAGCAAATGGCACGTCAGTACGAATAAAGTACTGAGTATGTAAGGCATGAAAGCATAAACTAGACCAGTAATGTAAAGAGAGATAGATGAGATACAACCTGTAACATATGAGTGCCTCAGGGGGCTACTGATATGAAATGCATAATACATATATATACATAAACTATTAAAACATCTGCCTCTGTGGGCATCATCATCATCGTATCGTACCAGGCCTCATAGAGGACTCAGTTAAAACGTACCCGGCCATCATATGGCTAGGTATAATAGTACCCGGCCACGTGGAGCTCGGTAAAACCCAACTGATTAGTGGTTGCACAGTAGGTTCCATACCCGGCTGACTATATCTCGGCTTGGTAGAGTAAAATAGATACATATATATAATGCATTCTCGGCTCATGGAATCACCTTATAAAATTTTGGAGTCTCGTAAGAACCTTATAGAAATCTGTACCCTCAATATGAACCTTAGTAAGATTTAAGGATCATAGACATTTGCTTAGAATAATTTTATAAGGAAAGAACAACATGGACAACCTTATTTGCTAAGAGTACATCCGTTATGAAATATCATATTCATTTCTCTTCAGATCATGCCAAAAGAATTAAGGAAATGCCTTAATATACCTTAAACATGTTGAGTCCTTAATTCCTTCCAAGTGACTCTTCAAACAAGTCAACTCGATCTATCATAGCATAAGGAGATTCAAAATTAGTGTTGAGCAATGGCAAAGTCTATAACTTAAGCTAGTAGCTCGTTTTACTTAAATTTGGGAAGCATCTGCGTTGTAACAAGGTTCTCCACCAATACCATATACCAACAACAACAACCAGAGAAATCCATAAAAGTATAAATGTCAATAACTAGACACCACATAACAATAATAAGTCACAACTACATTACCAAGAGGCAGCAAGCTTCAATTGGAATCCGTATAAACCATGTACCCCTTATAGACTTCTTAATTTAATTTAAAAGCATAGTTAACATGATAATGAAGTCATTAATCAATGATTCCATCCTTATACCATATATTTATAACAAAGGAAATAGCCCACAACTCTAATTGCCTTCGATTAGAAACTTTATTCACTAGTTCATGTATACTCCATCCATTTAACTTAATCAACATCAATATAACCTTAGGTACATGCAAGACAACAATATACCTACCTCCTAAAGTAACTTCAAGTTGAAATCCAAGTTATATTCAGCGTACAATAACCCTCAATGGCAATACAACACCATAGAAGTGAGTTAAGCTAATCCAAGTATTACCTTGTAGTTTATCATCCTAACAACTTAACCAACATACAAGAAGGCTTAAGAACTATTAGTAGGCTGTTATACTCACATTATACAGCATCAAAAAATTGTAATTTCATCAAAATACAGCCTACAATAATCCTCAATGACACCACAACCTCAAAGAGGTGTTGTTCTTTACTAGGACTAGGTTTTGATGTTGAAATATGGTGTAATCCATTTGAAAGACATGAAATAATATAGGGTTGATATAACAACCACGAGAGAGTATTTTACAGAATATAAAATACTGAAAATAACCTCCCATATGAGCTGAAACCACCCTAAAATAAGCAACAACAAGAAAATCAAGAAACTTACTAGCGCCACGGGATTCCCGATTCTTGATTTGTGTTGTTTACCCTTTGTTTGGGTCTTGGATCATGATAGAACTTTGAGAGAGTATCTATAGGGTCCTATGTTCTGAATATACTTACAATAATGACTTAAAACAATCTTTAGCATCTTATATATGTATCCATATGTCTTCAACCGCCTATGTGGGCCCCATAGAGAGCTGTTTGGCACTGCCTTGCAAAAACGCGAATATCTCTCTACTCCGATATCGTATTGACGAACGGTTTAATGCATTGGAAACAGACTCGTATAAACTGAATTTGGTATATATATCACGCCTTGATTGTAAGTATAATGGGAGAAAAGTGCATCTACATTTGACCTAAATTTCAGCAAATATATAAATGTAACTTGTGATGACCTTTGCCAACTCTTATTCCACAGCTTGCTTGCCTTCAAAATGTTGAAAATGAATATCATACGACTAAATTGTTAGAAAATACGCTTAACGCTAGAGGGGGGTGAATAGCGTTATAATAAAATTTAGCGTAAACTTGTGGAAATTAAAACTTGCAGGAAATAATTAAGTGCGTTAAATAAATAAAAGGAAAGAACACACCGATATATTCTGGTTCACCACAACATGTGGCTAGTCCAGTCCCCGAGAGACTCTCTCGAGATTTTCCACTAACTCTGTTAAGCTTCCGGGTGCTTAACAAATCGTTACAACTTGAGGACACAAGCCTCAACACTTTTGCTCGGAGATACCACACTCCAAGACTTCAACCAAGGAAACAAAAGTTCCTTACAACAAGAGAATTACAATTCTCTTACAAGTGTATACAACACTAAAGAACTCAAACAAAAAATACTCCTAATGAGTAGATATGAGTAAAAGAAGTAAGCTCTGGATCACAACAACTTTGAACAAGAATATGGCTCTCAAAAGCTTTATGAAATTGAATATAAAATGATAAACAAAAGTATGCAAGCTTATAGCAATGTAATGATCAGTTGTAGTATGTTGTTGTGTTTAAAACACTGAAATGAAGCTGTATTTATAGTTGAAAAACTTGGCATTACCGTTGCCTAATTGCCAATTAAGAGTTGCTGATTTACTCACTGACAATCGATTGTCAAACCCCAACAATCGATTGTCTGCCAGTCAGATCAAAATTCAATCCCAGATTTTACGCTTGACAATCGATTACTTACAATCCATAATCGATTACTGGCAACGTTCAAAAAATCCTTTCCTGATTTTACCATAAACAATCGATTGTCCAGAATCAACAATCGATTACTCAGCAACGTTCAAAAAATCTTTTCCGGATTTTAATCAAAACAATCGATTATACAAAATCAATAATCGATTATCAAATAACGTTAAAAAAATCTTTTCCGGATTTTAATCAAAACAATCGATTATACAGAATCAATAATCGATTACCTGACGGTATTTGAAAACTTTACGACAACGGTCAGCTTCACAATCGATTGCACAAAGTCAACAATCGATTACTTATCAGTTTTTGAAAAATATTTTAGACACTGCCTCTTGACAATCGATTATTTAATAAATTTGAAAATCACTGGAAGTCACTGCCTCAACACAATCGATTGTCATTAGTTCACAATCGATTATTTTGTGACTTTAAAAAATCTGAAGGACACTGTCTCTTCACAATCGATTGTCATTAGCTTCACAATCGATTATTCTGAGTTTTGAAAAACTTTGATGGACACTGCCTCATCACAATCGATTGTCATGCAGGTTTGAAGAAACCTGATGTTCACTGCCTTAACACAATCGATTATCATTAGTTCACAATCGATTGTCATGCAGTCTTGGCTTAAAACAATCGATTATCATTAGTACATAATCGATTATCTTAGTCCAGTTTCCAGAGGCATTTAAAAATCATTTTGACTAATGAAAATATGCATGATTTAAAATCATTTAGCATTGAATTAAATATGCATGATTTTGGAAAATAGTTTTATGAGAGAAGCCATGTTACGAGTCAAGTTGTAGGATCAAGATCACAATTAAGAATGACTCAATTAAACTATAAAACTTTGTCTTGAGCTTGAATCTCGATGTATATCAATTGTGCGCTTGTTTCTTGAACCTCGTCATATATTAATTTTCGCTTCGTTTGTCATTCATCAAAACCTATACAAAAGAACACACGTTTTAGTATATTGCATTGAGAATGTGTTTCCAACAATTTCCCCCTTTTTGATAATGGCAAACATTAAGCGGGATATGCAATACAAGCAATTTATATTGACGATTCAAGACAAGTGTATACATGCAACAAGTATGCAATTTGTTCCCCCTCAATATATGAATTCCCCCTTAATTTACCCTTAATTTAAGCTTATAGATATTGAGAGTGCATACCCGTTATCTTCCCCCTTTTGCCATTAGCAAAAAAATAATAATAAGATGCCAAAGATGAAATAAACCTTGTTTATTTATTGAAAAAATACAGCAATAGGGAAAACAATGCGACATATAAAAACAAAAATAACAAACAAAGAAATTATTCATTTCCATCATCTCCCGCCTCATCATCCGGCGCTGCTTTATATGGAACAAGACCCGCATAAGGATAATGAACATAGTCAAAATATCCATGGATCTCATGAGATAGTTGACCAAGAGAAGAGGTTAACGAAGCAATTTGGTCGGAAATCGATCGGAGGGTAGGCTCTTGAGGCGGGGGAGCACGACGGGATGGAGGAGGAGTAGGCGCTATATGATCACCGTCATGATGAAAGGAGGATTCCGAAATTTCCCACTTTTTGGTACTCTTTTTGAGAGGACCATTTCAAGTGACGAATCCGGTGGTTTCAAGAAAGTTCATGATGAGGAGAGCATAAGGAAGAGGCCTATCATCTCCGATAGCGTCACGCATGTGAATTTTGATAAGCCGAAACCAATTGATGTTAGGTCCGGTTATTATGGCATGCATGAGCTTAGTGTCCTCTTGATAAATGGTAGTATGGTTATGCTTACAAGGCTTGAGGACTCGGGTGATGAAATAGAAAATCAACCGATAATTAGGATCCATTCCCTTAATTGTAGGACGACGGGAGGAGAGATTTGGATCATAAGAAGTAAGACCGACTTGGTGTAAGAGGGTTGTTTCATCAAAAAGGGCTCCGGCCTCTCCGGTGTACCGAAAAATGTCTTCACCATTATGAGGAAGACGGGCAATGGTATGAAGATTTTCATCGGAAAGGAGAATTTGAACACCATTAATGTTGGTGACAAGCTCACCGTCATCATCCTCATGGAGGTTGGAATAAAAGGCTCGAACCAATGTAGTATTTATGTAAGGATGGGTAAGGAGTAAAAAGTCAAGACGTTGAGAATTTTTGAGCATATTTGCAGCAGGCCCAAATGATTCAAGATACTTGAGGGTTGAAAAGCGGGGTGGAAAAATGTCGCGCTTTTCGAATTTGGTTAAGAATCGAGTAAGCTCGATGTCGGAATTGAAATATAGGACGGAACCATCTTGATAGGGATAGTTCGGACGAGGAGGGGCAGCAGAGGAGGATGTGCCGTGCCTAGCAGAGCGGGAACGTTTTAAGTGACGGCCGGACATTTTTAATGAAAGCTGCTGGATTTTGCAAAGGATTAGAGAGAATTTGATATTTTGAGAGCTAAAAATGATGCTTAAGTGAATGAATATGAACATATATGAAGCCTATTTATAGAGGTGAGAGTGGCTTGTCATTTATGGAAGAAATCTGCTGAGAATTTAAAGCCAAATCAGTCAGAAACGGTAAATTAAATTCACTGACCGTTAGACAATCGATTGTTGAGATGCAATAATCGATTGTTGAGGAGTTATGACCTGACTTGGGACTGACACAAATCGATTGCGGAGCCAAACGGTAACAAATTTTGAATTACTATCATTAAATAATCGATTGTCAAAGTATGGTAATCGATTGTTATGTTATAGTGAGCACAGAAATTTTCTGATTTTGAAGATAATCGATTATGTTTTGAAACAATCGATTGTTTTGGAAAAGGATTGCTGAATGATTGAGACGGAAATCGATTTTGCAGTTTAATGAATCGATTATTAAACAAAACTGCATAATAAACATAAACTATAAACAATCGATTAGTGATACTGCTAATAAATTTTTAGCACAGTAAGATAATCGATTATTTGCTTGAACAATCGATTGTTCTGTGACAAAACTTTATAATTCCCCCTATCTTTTAGGGCGATACCTGCAAAATAGAATTAAACGTCTCCGACACTCAAGTCAGTAATTTGTAAAGAAGTAATAACATAAACTAGTGTTGCCAAGTGAGAACGTGAGCTCTTAAGAAGTGTGTCCTAACGTGTTCTTAAGAGAGTTTCGGGTACTTACCTTTCCTCCGACGTCTCCAATTACCTGTTCAAGAGGGTGATCTTTGATCGTCCTCCACTCATTTGGCACTTGTGTTTCTTTTTCCAATTGTGGCGCTTCTTCCGTTGGTTGTTCCTTAGTTTCATCTTTATTTTCCTTGGGTGGTTCCTCTTGTATTTTGTCTTTCAAGCTGTCTAAGATGCCTGCAAGATCAAAACCGGGATCCTTTCTCGCCAAGCGAGCATTATTTTCGGAAAATACAACATGAGGGGATTCCTCCACAATTTGGGTTCTTTTATTAAAGACCCTATATGCTTTACTACGTGAGGAATATCCAATGAAAGTACCTTCATCCGACTTAGCATCGAATTTACCCAATTGGTCTTTGCCATTGTTATGAACAAAACATTTGCAACCAAAAACTCTAAAATGGGAAATATTTGGTTTTCTACCCTTATAAAGTTCATAGGGGGTTTTCATGAGTATCGGTCGAATTACTACTCTATTTAGAACATAGCAAGCGGTACTCACGGCGTCCGCCCAAAAATGTTTGGGTATCTTAGCTTCGTCGAGCATGGTTCTAGCCATCTCTTTGAAACACCTATTTTTCCATTCCACCACCCCATTTTGTTGTGGTGTACGTGGAGCGGAAAAGGTATGCTCGATTCCGAGTTCGTCACAAAAGTCCGCAAAGAGATTGTGATCAAACTCTCCCCCATGATCACTTCTAATTGAAGTGACGGTAGTTTCTTTCTCATTTTGAACACGCTTAAGAAAATATTTAAAATTTTGAAAAGCATCACTTTTATTGGCAAGAAATAAAGTCCAAGTAATCTCGAGTAATCATCAACAATCACAAAAGCATATCTATTTCTTCCTAGACTTTCAATGCAAGAAGGACCAAATAAATCCATATAAAGCAATTGCAATGGTCTAGAAGTTGAAACAACGTTTTTAGATTTGAAAGATGCTTTTGTTTGCTTCCCCTTTTGACACGAGTCACAAATAGAGTCATTTTCAAATTTTAAATTGGGAAGACCAACAACTAAGTTTTGAGAAATCAATTTGTTCAAAAGATGCATATTGATATGTGCTACTCTACGATGCCATAGCCAAGTATCATCCTCTTTACTCATTAGACAATCAACATATTCGGGTGAGGAATTAGCAAGATCAACCATATAAATATTATCAACTCTAAAACCACGAAGTATGATTTTGAAATCACTACGTCTAAATACTAGGCATTCATCCGAATCAAATAAAGCAAGATTTCCTTTGTCACACAATTGGCTTATGCTCAAGAGATTATGCTTTAATCCTTTAACAAGTAATATATGCTTAATCGAGGATTTTTCATCCTTACCGACCGAGCCGATGCCGATGATCTTTCCTTTATTGTTATCACCGAAGATAACACTTCCTCCTTCTTTGTGCTCTAATTGAAGGAATTTGGATTCATCTCCCGTCATATGCTTGGAGCATCCACTATCAAGGTACCATAGTACACTTGATCCCTTCAAGCACACCTACAAAACAAAATAATGTTCTTTAGGTACCCATGCCATCTTGGGTCCTTGGGGGTTAGGCATATTATAATGATGCGATTGAGTAACATGTCAATGACGTTTAAAGCATGCAGGAGCAATATGACCAATACGTCTACAATAATGACAAGTCACATTTGGGTTATGCATCCTTCTAGGTTCATAGTAACTAGACGGATGAAAATTTCTTACTCTGTTTTGAACACTATGACTATTTTGCATTTCATGAGAATTATTTCTCCTACTATGAGCTCTAGGATGGGCAGCATTTCTAGAGTGATTGTTTCTCGGTTTAGGGCCATTGCTAGGTCTTCTAAGGGGTTCAAAATTTGGCCTAAAATATGCATCATTTCTAGGGTGACTATTTCTAGGTGGTAAGTCATTCCTAGGTCTTCTAAAATGTTCAGCATTTTGTCTAGCATGCATATTGGCTCTAGAGTTGTTGTTTCTAGGATAAGCATTTCTATTGTTAATCCTAGGTTGAGCTTTAGGTTGTTGGGGTTTAGCTGCAACCTTTTCTTCATTTTTAAAGCCTATTCCATGCTTGGTTGATTTCAAGTTATCAAGAACATCATTCAAGTTTTTGTGCGAAGAATTAAACTTATCTAATGTGCCTTTAAGCCTACTTACTTCATTCTTAAGAAGCAAACAAGAAGTGCAATTTCTAGTAGAGCTTTCGGGCTTATCGGAACTTCTTTTTCCAAAAAACTTGTTTTCCTTTTTCAGCTTCTCATTTTCTAAAACTAGTTTTTCTAAATCCTTTTCTTCCAAAGAAAGCTGTTTTTGAAAATCCTTTTCTTTTAATGAAGCATTTTCTTTTATGCCCTTAACAGTTTTTGAAGCCTTAATAAACTCTGCATATAATTCATCAAAAGCAGTTCGCATTTCTTCAAGAGTAAAGAAGTTTTTAGACGAAATTTGACATACCTCATCTTTGTTGTCTTCTTGTGCCATAAGGCAAAGATTTGCTGCTTCGTCTTCTTCTCCTTCGCTTGACTCATCTCCGGAGTCGCCTCCCCAAGAAATGTATGCACGTTGCTTTTTAAAAGGTTTCTTCTCCTTTTTGATGTTTGGGCAATTTGATTTGATGTGCCCGGTTTCACCACATTCATAGCACTTGATTTGTTCGCCTTGCTTTTTGCCCTTGCGTTCATACTCCTTGCGCATGAACTTTTGAAATCTTTTGATAACGAGTCCAAACTCGTTGTCTCCTTCCTCATCAATTTGCGGTTGGCTTGTGCTCGCCTTTAAAGCTATTTTTTGCCTCCTTTGATCATCAACAAAAGGGTTAAGAATAGTAGATTCATAGGTTTTATGGTTACCTCTTAGTGCGTCGATGGTGACATTTGAAACGCCAATGGATTCCTGAATTGCATCGGCCTTTGATCTCCATGCCGGTGTGAGACTTCTAAGAATTTTTCGAATGAGCTCGCTGTCCGTGAATGTTTTCTTGAGAGCATGTAGGTCATTCACGATTATTGAAAATCGCTCAAACATTTCGTCCACCTTTTCACCTTCCTTCATGTGAAATAATTCATAATTATGGGTTAGGAAATCAATTTTTGCTTCCCTTACCTGGTCCGTACCTTCGTACGTGACTTCTAGCTTGTCCCACATCTCCTTTGCCGTTGTGCAACACGATATTTTCCTGTAATCGTCAGCATTAACAACACAATATAATAAATTTATTGCTTTAGCATTATTTTGAACCTTTCGGATGTCATCCGCGTCATACTCATCTTCGGACTTAGGAACCCATTAGTTTTCCACCTTCTTTGTTGGAATTTGGTTTCCCTTCATTATCACCTTCCAAAGGTGAAAGCTGTTGGACTGAATGAAGATCTTCATCCTCTCCTTCCAGTACGTGTAATTTGTACCGTTGAATAGAGGTGGTCGTGTGGAGCACTGTCCTTCATCAATTCCTGCAAAAGAATCACGAGTAGAAGCCATGGATGGTTCTCTCAAACTGTTAAGTTTTCAGAGAGTTGGGCTCTAATACCAATTGTTAGAAAATACGCTTAACGCTAGAGGGGGGGTGAATAGCGTTATAATAAAATTTAGCGTAAACTTGCGGAAATAAAAACTTGCAGGAAATAATTAAGTGCGTTAAATAAATAAAAGGAAAGAACGCACCGATATATTCTGATTCACCACAACACGTGGCTAGTGCAGCCCCGAGAGACTCTCTCGAGATTTTCCATTAACTCTGTTAAGCTTCCGGGTGCTTAACAAACCGTTACAACTTGAGGACACAAGCCTCAACACTTTTGCTCGGAGATACCACACTCCAAGACTTCAACCAAGGAAACACAAGTTCCTTACAACAAGAGAATTACAATTCTCTTACAAGTGTATACAACACTAAAGCACTCAAACAAAATACTCCTTAATGAGTAGATATGAGTAAAAGAAGTAAGCTCTGGATCACAACAACTTTGAACAAGAATATGGCTCTCAAAAGCTTTATGAAATTGAATATAAAATGATAAACAAAAGTATGCAAGCTTATAGCAATGTAATAATCAGTTGTAGTATGTTGTTGTGTTTAAAACACTGAAATGAAGCTGTATTTATAGTTGAAAAACTTGGCATTACCGTTGCCTAATTGCCAATTAAGAGTTGCTGATTTTACTCACTGACAATCGATTGTCAAACCCCAACAATCGATTGTCTGCCAGTCAGATCAAAATTCAATCCCAGATTTTACACTTGACAATCGATTACTTACAATCCATAATCGATTACTCGCAACGTTCAAAAAATCCTTTCCTGATTTTACCACAAACAATTGATTGTCCAGAATCAACAATCGATTACTCAGCAACGTTCAAAAAATCTTTTTCGGATTTTAATCAAAACAATCGATTATACAAAATCAATAATTGATTATCAAATAACGTTCAAAAAATCTTTTCCGGATTTTAATCAAAACAATCGATTATACAGAATCAATAATCGATTACCTGACGGTATTTGAAAACTTTACGACAACGGTCAGCTTCACAATCGATTGCACAAAGTCAACAATCGATTACTTATCAGTTTTTGAAAAACATTTTAGACACTGCCTCTTGACAATCGATTATTTAATAAATTTGAAAATCACTGGAAGTCACTGCCTCAACACAATCGATTGTCATTAGTTCACAATCGATTATTTTGTGACTTTAAAAAATCTGAAGGACACTGTCTCTTCACAATCGATTGTCATTAGCTTCACAATCGATTATTCTGAGTTTTGAAAAACTTTGATGGACACTGCCTCATCACAATCGATTGTCATAAGGTTCACAATCGATTGTCATGCAGGTTTGAAGAAACCTGATGTTCACTGCCTTAACACAATCGATTGTCATTAGTTCACAATCGATTGTCATGCAGTCTTGGCTTAAAACAATCGATTATCATTAGTACATAATCGATTATCTTAGTCTAGTTTTCAGAGGCATTTAAAAATCATTTTGACTAATGAAAATATGCATGATTTAAAATCATTTAGCATTGAATTAAATATGCATGATTTTGGAAAATAGTTTTATGAGAGAAGCCATGTTATGAGTCAAGTTGTAGGATCAAGATCACAATTAAGAATGACTCAATTAAACTATAAAACTTTGTCTTGAGCTTGAATCTCGATATATATCAATTGTGCGCTTGTTTCTTGAACTTCGTCATATATCAATTTTCGCTTCGTTTGTCATTCATCAAAACCTATACAAAAGAACACACGTTTTAGTATATTGCATTGAGAACGTGTTTCCAACATAAAATAACTCATATAATAACCTCCTTATATGTTAATAACCCTAGTCTCACCCCAAAGTACATGTTATAACATTCCAAGTTTCTCGACTTTCAACGAAACTTACTTTCTTCTGTTCGTTTAACGTCTAAACTTTCCAAACCTTTTGGTACTTGTTATTCATGATCTTAAAGACTTGTAACCTCCAATATAACAAGATGAAACTTACATTATGTACTTTAAAAAAATGATCTCATTTCTGAGCTTATATTAATTGGCTTACGAAGTACTCTCACGTACGAAAACATGAAATGTAACAATGATTGATGAGAAAGGAACAATACCTAAGTAGGGTGGCCTAGCTGATCGGGCCGTCATCGTACACCATGCCGCACACATGGTTGTAATGTGCTAACATTATAATTAGGAAAGAGAAATAAAATGATAATTGAGATACATGTCTCAAGTGAGGCGACCTATCCGATCGGGTCGTGATCGAACTCCACTCAAGATAGAGGTGGTATTAAGGATATTGATGACTATATGAATAAAAATGCCCTAAATAAGGCGATTGAAATTATGTGAAAGATTACATGGTTCGTTTATTTTTTGATGTGGGGTTATGTTAAAACCATAATTTACTCTTATGATTTCTTTGTTATTACTTGATAGTTCTTTCTTGTAAAATGGTGTTTAGTTATACATACTAGTACTATTCCATGGTACTAATGTCCCTTTTGTCGGGGGCGCTACATTTCTGAATGTATGTAGGTGGCTCCGTGGTGGATAGTGTCAATTGCGTGTAGTAGGTCACCTCCTTCTCAAGGTCTTGGTGAGTCCCTTCGTCCTTCAACTGGTTGTATTGTATATCATTTGTTGTTAGATTTTTATTTTGAGGTATAGCCAGGGGCCTTTTTGTCGGCATTGTTGTACTCAACTTTTGTATCCTTAAAGGCTCCGTAGATATGTGTGTGGGCCATATACGGGTGTTTTGGGGGCTCCTAATCTATATTGTAATTATAAACTCTCGTTATCTACGAATAATAACTTTATTGAAATTCCGAAAACTACTTCATGTATGATTAATATTGTAATATGGAAGGAACTATCAATGTTGAATATATTGCATTCCCTTGCCTAAATAAAAAGGGAACATTGGTCTCGGCGCATTTTAAGCAATAAAACAGCAACCTTCCCGGCGCACAATAGCAAGGTGCTATTTCCGCCGGAAATGGCCAGACGCCGGCGAAATGCACCTCCGACGACCACAATAACTCATCCCCAGCTTGTCACCCCTGCTCATGGTGTCACTACGACACTCGAACCCATGACATTTGGGAACTTCCTCCCACAGAAGTACCAATCTCCAGTGATGATACATGCAGAGGTTGAAGAAGCTAGCAACACACCTCCGAAGGTTAATGAAGAATTGATTAACTTGACTGCGAGGAGATTAGAGTTTTCTGAAGTGAATGAACCTGCTAAATCAGTACCAACTACTGCTGAAGCTGTCAGAGGTAATAGAGATGCACATATGGGTAAGATCCTCTCCTTTGTGCCTCCTTCAGATCGTAATGGTACAAAAGTATTGAAGATTACTGATGAAGACCTTAAACCTCAGTTGGATTACTGGTAAAATGCACTGATTGGATTTGTAATAGGTGATAATCCTAGTGAGAGGAGTATGGATAGCTTTGTTATGCATGTATGGAACTTTGTTGCTAAACCTCAGGTTTTAATGCATGCTGAAGGCTACTGTATTTTTCTCTTTAATAGCACTGAGGATAGAGATCTGGTGTTGCAATCAGGGCCTTACACCTATAGAAATAAGCCAATGGTTTTAAAACCCTGGGAGGTTGAATTTGATTTTCACAGTAATGTTCTTAGCACTGTTCCAATTTGGATTAGATTTCCTAGCCTTCCGGTGGGCTACTGGTCTTCTGAAGTTTTAAGCAAAATGGCCAGTGCAATTGGCAAGCCCTTATACACTGATAAATTTACAGCACATTATGAGAAGATCTCATTTGCCAGAGTTCTAGTTGAAGTAAATGCTGCTTATCCTTTGCCTGACCAATTGGAAATTGAGACTCCTTATGGTTCAAAAATCCAGACAGTTGAGTATGACTGGAAGCCTTACTGTTGCAACCATTGTTTGAAGTTTGGGCATGACATCTTTGACTGCTGGTATTCTGCTGAGAACAATAAACACAAGGAAGTGAAGCAGCTGGATAAACTACCTAGACAGAAAGGAAAGGGCAAACAGCTAGGTAAAACTTAATGGTATGTCAAACAAACTGTAGCAGAGGTGCAGGTAACTCATGAGGAAATTGTACCAGTTAAAGTGCTGGGCAATCAGGTAGTGCAGGAATCTAGTAGAATAGATGAGAGCCTATCCAATTCTCAGCAGATTATAATGCCTGAAGCTGTGTGTCAAGGGGAGCTTGTCACTACAGGTAATGGAGTTACTGACCAAGTGGCTGACAACTATGACAAGGGAAAGGCAACAATGAATGTGGAAAGTAATAGGGTCCAACAGATTGATCCAGGACCCTCTTATAGGTGTTCCCCCCCCCCCCCCTTCCATGATTATAGCTACTTGGAACATTAAGGGCCTTAATCAGCCCCATAAATAGAAGGAATTGAAAATTTTCCTTGCTGTAAATAAAGTAGATGTCATGGGAGTAGTAGAAACTAGAGTAAAGGAGCACAAAGCCAAGAAAATACTGGACAAGGTGGCCAAGGATTGTACGGTGCAATGCAATTATTCTAAGGCTACTAATGGAAGAATCTGGTTACTGTGGAAGTCTTATATTCAAGTACATATTTCTTCTCTTACAGATCAACTTATTCACTTTTTTATTGATGACACAAGAACACAAATCAAAATCCAATTTAGTGTTATATATGGTCACAATACTGCACCTCTCAGAGTTCAACTGTGGCATGATCTCAGAGCTATACATGGTTCCAATCAAGATGCTTGGCTAATTAGTGGGGACTTTAACTTTGTCCTTAACTCTGAGGACAGAATTGGATCCCTAGTTACTGAGGCTGAAGTAAAAGATTTCAAAGATACAATGTCTGATTTACAACTTACTGCTTTAAGAGCTACAAGTTGGCATTATACTTGGACAAATAAGCAAGATGCTGCTGCTAGAGTATATAGCAAGACTCTGGGCAATTATCAATGGCTGCAGCAGTTTGGACACTTGGAAGCTGACTACATGAATCCATTGGCATCTGATCATTCCCCAATTCTGGTTAAATTTGGTGATTATAAACCACTGCATCCTAAACCTTTCAAGCTATACAATGCTGTTATGGAACATGTTCATTTTCATGACATTGTTAAGCAAGTTTGGGAGCAGGATTACATAGGCTCACCAATACAACAGATTTGGAGTAAATTGAAGGCAATGAAGCAGCAAATCAAAGGTATAAATAACCATATGGCAACATACAAGAAGCAGATTGTTCAGGTAAGGGAGAGGCTTGGCAGTATTCAGATGCAGCTGCTAAGTAACCCTCTCTCACAGGAACTGATAAATGATGAAATAGTTATATTAGAAGAACTTGAGAAATGGAACAGTGTGGAGGAACAAATAATGAGGCAGAAATCCAAAGCTCTATGGATTGAATGTGGTGATGCAAATACAAAGTACTTTCATGCACAATGGAGGATAAGACAGGCCAAAATAATATCACTCCTATTTATACTGACACAGGTATAAAACTAACAGACCCTCTAGCTGTGGAACAGGAATTTCTGAAGGTGTTTCAATCATTAATGGGAGAGTATGCTCCTGAGCTTCCCTGTGTAGATACCAGCATTATGAAGGAAGGTAAATACCTTACAATTGATCAGTAGAGAGCTCTTATCAAGCCAGTTACTATGGAGGAGATTACTCCAGCTGTAACTGAAATGCCAAAGGATAAGGCTCCAGGAGTAGATGGTTTTCCTATTGAATTCTTTACTAAAAACTGGGAGATGGTGCAACAAGATATACTATCAGCTGCTGAGGATTTCTTTGAAACCTGCCAAATGGCACATATGATTAATACCACTGCAATAGCCCTTGTGGCTAAAATTAACTCCTACTACTGTAAAGGACTTTAGACTTATTGCATGCTGTACAAACTGTACAAGATCATATCTAAAATCCTTACCAGAAGGATAAAGGCTGTGATTGGAGAGTTGATTGGGCCTGCCCAATCTGCATTTATTGAAGGAAGAGGTATAATGGATAACATCCTATTTAGCCATGAAATTTTCAAAGGATATTCTAGGAAAGGTGTCTCTCCTAGATGTGTTCTTAAAGTGGACCTAAGGAAAGCATATGATACACTGGAATGGAGATTTCTGAAGCAGATTCTAATAACCCTGGGATTTCCAGCCAAGTTTATTGCATGGATTTTGGCTTGTGTCTCAACTGTCTCATACTCATTACTAATGAATGGTGGCCTTACTAAACCATTAATTGCTAAGAGAGGCATAAGGCAAGGGGATCCTATGTCACCTTATCTCTTTGTCTTGGCCATGGAATATCTTAACAGATTACTTCAGCAATTGCATAAAGATGGGAATTTAAATTTTCATCCTAGGTGCAGGAAATTCAACATATCCCATGTCTGTTTTGCAAATGACTTGCTCATGTTTTGCAGAGCAGACTTAATATCCATCCAGATATTGCACAGGACTTCCTTCAATTTTCAGCAGCATCTGACCTTCAGGCTAACGTAAGTAAGAGTGCAATCTATTTGGCTGGATTTCCACTGGATATCAGAGAAGAGATTATTGCAGTTCTGGGATTCACTGAAGGACACCTCCCTTTCAGATACCTAGGTGTCCCTCTAGATTCAAAGAAGTTGGCTATTCATCATTATGTGCCTCTTATTGAGAAGATTACAGCTAGAGTTACTTGTTGGTCAGCTAAACTGTTATCTTATGCTGGCAGAACTCAATTGATTAAGTCAGTGATCTTTGGAATGCAGACTTACTGGGCTCAAGTGTTTGTTATACCCAAGAAAGTCTTGAAGACTATAGAAGCAATATGCAGAACTTATCTCTGGACTGGTAAAGCTACACTGTCCAAAAGAGCATTGGATGTTTGGAACAAAGTAGCCATAGTCAAATTATTATGGGATTTGGCTAGGAAAAAGGACTGTTTATGGGTCAGATGGGTGCATACTTATTATATCAAGAAGAGGAATATTGATACAGTTGTTGTACCAACAACCAGCTCTTGGGTGATCAAAAAGATCCTGGACTGTAGAACCCTGGTGATGAACAATACTCAGTTGCAGGGTACTCTTACATGCAGGCTGCAAAGTGTCTGCAAACTGGACAAGTTTCATATTCACAAAATGTATATTGCTCTGCTGCCTAGCTTCAATAAGGTTACATGGAAAAACTTAATGCTTATTACTAATGTTCTTCCTAGGCACAAGTTTACTGTCTGGTTAGCTGCTCCGCACAAGCTTCCCACAGTTAGATTACAGATTATGGGCATACAAGTTCCAATACTGCGTGCATTCTGTAAGCAACATGTTGAGGATTTCAACCACCTGTTTTTTGAATGTTATATCACCAACAGATTATGGGTGAGAATTTTTGTATGGCTAGGACACTCCAGGACCATTGGATGCTGGGAAAATGAAGTACACTGGATTTGTAGCAAGGCGAGAAGCAAGCTATGGAAGAATGCTATCACAGCATCTGCTTTTGTTACCACTATTGCTATCATTTGGAGGGAAAGGAACCATATTCGTTTTGAAGGTGCAACTTTTGTAGAAGATTTGACATGTCGAGAAATTGCAACACTTCTACACCTTAGAGGCAGAAAATGCAAGAAATGGAAGACTGGATTGAGCAAGCTTAATTCTTACCCTTAGATAGCTTTCTTAGTTGCATACTTGTGTATAGATAGTAATAGACAATAGATTACTGAGCAGTATAGTAGTTAGTCCATACTACTGCCAATCTTGATACATTGTAAATATTTTTTTGATATTAACGATATACGACTGTTTGATCAAAATAAAAGGGAACATTGTTATATTAATAATAAAGAGCCGGGCAGAAAGTGTGTGATAAGGCTTGCTCGGTTGGGTTTAATCAATCAAGCTTCGTTCGCGCCTCCCGAGGATGGGACATGACATAACAGAAGAAATCTATTCACCTTTTAACTGGTGGAATCCCCTTGCTGGCTAGATGAACTCGGTGCAGCATTCGATTTGTAGGACTGAGAGGCCACTACCTGAGTCAACATCTGAATAGCTCCCCTAAGATCTACGTTAGAGAACTAGAATCAGAAGCTGGCGCTGGAGGTGGATCATGGGTATCAATGGAAGGGATAGTGGTGCCCTCCACATGTGTAAGAGCTGGGCTAGTCTGCTCTGGAATAGAAGAACCAAGACGGGTGATGGCAAGGCGACTAACCTCACACGCAGAATCAAGTAATAAATGATAAACCGCTCCTGATGTGGCATTAGCTTCTTGGCCAACTCTCGTTTCTTCTTAAGTTCCATTTACTGAACGATAGAACAATGCACTAGTTAGAGGGGGAATAGTTTAATAACAAGTTTTGCTACACGATCAAGAATATCAAAGAAGGGTGCTATTCCTAAATTCCCAAGTAGCCTCCAAATTAGTAGATGTGTTCGACTACACACCGGTAAGAAAACTCTACTTGACACGGCTCTGAGACATCCTAGGAGTCTTCGAAACCGTAGGCTCTAATGCTAACTTTTTCACATTCCAACCTCGGGAGGCGCGACCGGCACTCAATTGAGTGAACCCAACTGAGCAAGCCCTAACATACGCTTTCTACCCAACTTAATATGATTAAGGAAACCATGTTTCCGTTTATTTAGACAACAGGAAGTTCATTTTATAACACAAGCTTAAACCATAGTTAAGCTTCCAAGATTCCATACAGTTACACTTGAGATAAGCAAGAGTTATAATGGCAGCATCATTCATAGACCCATCCAACACTCGTACATAACCCATACATACATCCATGGAGCCTCTAAGAATAAAAAATACAAGTGTGATAATGCCGGTAACAAGGCTCCGGCTATACCTCAAAAGTGTATGTCCCCAACAAAAGATTGTTAATATAACCCGTTAAAGGAGAAAGGGGCTCACCAAGGCTTTAAGAAGAAGGTACTCCGCTACGCGCGACCAGCACGATCTGTAATGGATCCACCTACATTTATTTAAAATAATGCAGTGCCCCTACAAAAGGGTCATTAATACCATTGAATAGTACTAGTATGTATAACAAAACACAATCAAGTTAGAAAGAGCTTCCATACAAAAATGAGGAAATCACAAGTATAACTCAAAAGCTTTAAACGATCACAACATTATCAAGGTAATAGAATCATACAATTTTCACTTCATGTTTCCATATCCTTTAGTTTTGGATATTTCATAATGTTCACCATTATTCATAATACCACCGTTATCTTGAGCGAAGTCCAATCACGACCAGATTGGCTAGGTTTCCTCATTTGAGACATATACTTCAATTACCATTTCAATATCAGCACATTACCACCATGTGTGCAGCATAGTATCCGATCGGCTAGGTTTTCTTTCTCATTAATCATCTCATTTGAATCTCTATTTAACATCTATGATATCAACTCATTGGCATTTAGGGCCACAATTATCACATCATTTCCACTTTCAATATAGCCTTGTAATTTAGGATAATATGTGCACATAAGAGCAATGACAATTGTTAGCTTAGATGAGACTTCACATAGATGACCCGATATATGCAGCTTCAATCTCAATTTAAGGTCTTAGCATTTCAATACATGATTCATATTCCTTGCAACCTTTCCAAGTTATCAAGCATAGCATATTAATCATATGGAGATACATCTTTTATGCAGATAAGGTCGCAACCCCATATTCATGTGAAACAATAATCAATACAACAATTCAACTTTAATCTTACCATATTTACACAAACACCGACAGAGCTCAATTTCTAAAAGAGGAGGTTTTAGCCTTACATACCTCAAGTTCACCCCTTAATGATACTACAATGATTCAATACACTTAAGCAACTTCAATCTACAATATAACATTCAACGGCACCAATATTTGTAACAAATTCTATAGCTTAAGCCATTTAGGCATATTATCAAACACCTTGTAGGTATAGATCTTTATGTCTTATAACCATAATATTAGTTCATCCAACTATCACCATTAACCAACAATTTATTCCACCATCAGTCCTAACCAATTTATAACTTCCATAAACATATGTATGACCATCCATTAACTCCCAACCAACAAATCCTATCAAATAATAACCTTTCAATATCTACAAAAAAATATGTATTTATATAGGAAACTAATGGATTCTAATAACTATACCAAAAGTACCAATACTTAACTCATACTCATATTCCAATAATATATCTATATATGTAAATCGAATGGTGTAGGATTTACCTTTTGGAAGAAATCTTGCAAACCCTTATTTGAGTTATTGAAGGAATTTCTTAAAGATATATGTGTTTTAAGAGTAGACTTCAACAATACTAGTGTAGGAATGATGAAATTTCACACAAAGTTAATGGAGGTTGCTTAGCTTGAAGATGGGGAGTTGAAGGTCTTGTGAGGATGAAAAAAGACCCCAAAGTTTGGCCAAGATAAATGGTTAAAAATTAACACCAAAATGAGTATATAATGCTTTGGGCACTGCATGTGGAATTTGGCGTTGATTCTAGTATCTCAAAAATTCCCGGCGCCACGGCTAGTGCCTGGTTCTACCAAAGATGCTGGCGACGGAAGGGACATGAAAACGGGCATAACTTTTTGTATATATCTCCAAATGACGAACTATTTGATGTGATGTAATGTAGACCCAAAGAGCTTTAATTTGATAAGTTGTGAATCACAGAACTTCTTATGCACATGTAGATATACTCTTCTAAAGTGTGGTCTTTTGTGCATTCATTTGGAATATTTTGTCTATCTTGTAATTTAAACTTTGGCTTAGACTTAGGCTTCTCCTCATACCCAAATCAGTTATAATATGACTTATACACTTATTACCATGTCCAATTGATATTCATTATATAATTAATCCTCGTTTTCACAAAAAATAAAATAATTATCATGCCTTGACACCCCAAAATCTTAAATTACTTACCAAATATTCTCAGGGTTTTATGTTTGATTCATAGTTTATATGTTATTTTTATATTTTGATCATGCAAGCAATTTCGTACAATTTTTTTAAACTCGTGCAGATTTTTTGGTTTAGAGCCTCGGGGCCTCACACGAGTTTTGGACATGCTTCGAAAGGTTTTGAACCGAGAAATAATTGCTGGTGCTAAGTTATTATAATTGCGAGCACCAGCATTGCATTTGTGAAGGTGACAGTGGGGGCTCAGTTGTCGCAGTTGCGACTTCCCGTTCGCACTACTGAAGTCGGTTCGCATAATTCTTGGTTCATAATTGTGAGTAATTACTTTCTTTTGCGAGATTTCAAGCTTTGTAATTATGAAGCCTTTTATCACAATTGTTATAATAAATGAGGATATCAGGGTTCGCTATGTGATCCATGGTCTGCAAATTTGAGGATTCTATAAGGCCCCGTAAAAATTTCCAATCAAAATTTAAAATCCCGTAGTGGTAAATTATGAATATAGGTTAGGAACTCACCACGGTTCAGACCCTTTTGTACTGATCTATGCATGTAATAATCAAGAATTAATGTTTTCTAGAAAAATGCAATTATGCAGTCTAAAATAAAGTCGCATACCAGGTATACGAACCGCATATTTGCAGCAGAATGAATCAATGAGTTGGCAAAATTGAAGTCATCTATTCTGTCAATTATGCGATCACATAATAAAAATGTGGACCACATAGTCGCTGCATAAATTTCTTATGATTTTCTAAAGGTCAGTTCTACGGTCCACTTTGCGTCCGTAGAATGCGAATACGTATCGCATTTCTACCCCCAAACTTATGCGGACTGCACGTCGACTATTTGTGATCGCATATCCGACTTAGGCCCCAATTTTTAAAATATTAAACCTGACCCCCTATCGATATATTCGGTGCTATGGCTCATTTTGAGCATATTTCCTGATGCTTTTAGAGAGAGAGAGTGGTTCTTAGAGAGGGAAAGTGCTTCCCATCAACATTTCTCCATGAATCTTGGTAAAACACTGAAGATAACCAAGTGAAGGTACCTAAATCTTCATCCCAATAGGTAAGACTCCATCATTCAACTCTTATTTCTACACTCAGCTATAAGGGGTCATTAGTGTGGTAATTCATGGGTCTAAGAATGGGTTCCTTGCATGCATATCAAGCCTAAGGGTATTGGGAGGAAGTAAACAAAAACAGAAAGCAAATGGGGTATATAATGATAGAAATTTCTCTCAAAAGGGCCCTAAGACCACAAATGCATTTTTAGTGTTTGATAATATGCTCAAAACGAGCTAGAATCTCAATATCGTCTCTAGTTCTCAATTCAATTTGTAATTCATACACAATAGATCGAAGTGCTAAGAGTTCCGGAATTTTGTAAAGAGTAATAAAATCTATATTGAGGTATGTATGGCTAAAACCCCCTTTTATTAGAAATTGAGCTCCATTGGTGTTTGCGCAAATGTGGTAAGACTGGAATTCGTTTATGTACCGATTGTTATTTCACATGAATTGGCTTGCACACAGACATATATATATATATATATATATATATATATATATATATATACATATCTATCCTTGATATTTAAAGATGTGTGAAGAATTAAAATCATGTGTTGATATGCATGGGCTATAAGCCAAGATTAAATCAGAGATTTACATTCTAACTATGTAAAATCTTACTTATGCTTGCAACTTGAAATGCTTTTGTACGTGCCCCAAATCCCAAATTGCAAGAAGAACATTGAAAATGGATAAAGTGTGATAATTTAGGCCTTAAGTGCTTATGAATGGATATGATATATGTGAAATATGGATTCAAGTGAAATGATTGTTGAGAAAGGAACAACGTCTAAGTAAGGTGGGCCAATCGATCGGGCCATGATCAGACACCATACCTCACACATGTTGGTAATTTGCTAACATAGAATTCCAGAAAGAATAATGAAATGGTGATTGAGATACATGCCTCAAATGAGGCAACCTAGCCGATCGGGTCATGATCGGACTCTGCTTATGATAGCAGGGGTAACGAGGACGATGATGAACATATGAAAGAAATACCCCAAACTAAGTTATGAAACTTATGTGAAAGATTACATGGTTTATTTGATGATGTGATGTTCGGCTAAGCGTTGATTTATTCTTGTGATTTACTTGTTATAGCTTGATAGTTCTTTCTAGTAAACTGGTGTTTAGTTATACATACTAGCACCATTCCATGGTACTAACGTCCTTTTTGCCGGGGGTGCTACATTTTTAAATGAATGTAGGTGGCTCTATAGCAGATAGTGCCAATCGTGTTTAGCAGAGCATCCTTTTTCTCAAAGATCTTAGTGAGCCCCTTTCTCCTCCAAGAGGCTATATTGCACGACTTTTATTAGGACTCTCACTTTTGAGGTATTGATGGGGCCTTGTTGCCGGTATTGTTATACTTATTTTTGTATCCCTAGAGGCTCTGTAGACATATATATGGTTCATGTACTGGTGTTGTGGGGTTAAAGAACTAAATTGTAATTATGAACTCATGTTATCTATGAATTGTAATTATGGGGATCTCGGAAACTATCTTTAACTACGGTTAAGACTATAATATGGAATAAACTAACATGGTCAGATAGATAACCTTTTGTTGCTTATATAAAAAGGAAACATGGCTATTTTATTCATGAAGAGTTGGGAAGGAAGTGTGTGTTGAGGCTTGATCAGTTGGGTTCACTCGATCGAGCGCTGGTCGTGCCTCCTGAGGTTAAGGCTTGATAGATTCGCAAATGCAATCCCTGGTCCGCAAATGCAAGGTTAGTAAATACGAATCCTGCATTGCAAATGTGACACCTACATCTGGACCAAAGGGTTGGGAGCCGGGATTTTTCAACATATTCTCTAATTTTGGAAATCTAGACTCAGTAAGAGGTGATTTGGAGAGGGGATTTCATCTATAAACTTTGGGTAGGTGAGTCTAATCTATTTCCAACTATATTTCATCAATACATGTTTGACATCAAAATCATATGAATCCAAGTGAGAATTTTTGACCCTTTGTCAACTTTTAGAAAACAAGAAATTGAGTTTATTTCGACTCATATTTTAAAACTAAACATATATATTAGCTCGTGGGCCATGGGTAGTCGAAACATACCATTGGACCTGGGTTTTTGCCGGGAAGCCCAAATTGACTTTTGTTTACTCTTTGGGAAATGTGTAAAGAATATAGCTTTATATATTGTAATTGATTTCCCTTGAATTGTTTTATGATATCAAGTCAATTTGGTTAGATTTGAGCTGCGTGAAGACGAATTTTATGGGAAAACCTATTTCCAAAGGTTGTGTTAGCCTAGTTGAGCTAAGTATATTGACTAACTTTGTGAGTGAAAACTACCATTTAGGTTTTACATTGATTGTTTTATTTATGCTATGTGAAAGTCGTGTACACAAGTTGACGAGTGGGTATGTGGGTTGTACGTGGTATTTGATCGGTTTAGGCTACTTAGATTATTTCCAAACTTTATTGGAAATGTCATATTATATTCTATATTCTCATAGTCAGTCTATTCTTAAATGTATTAGTGTAAGACCCCGGAAAATTTTTCTAAGTAATTAAGGATTTTTTGGTGTCGAGGTAGATTAAATAGTACAAAGGTCGTATTTTGGACCCCAGATTCATTATGCAGACCACATAACCATCACCAAGTGAAGACGAAAATTTGTTGAAATCTGAAGTTCATTTATGTGGTATGCGGACCACATTTCAAATGCAGAATTGGTATAGAGGAATCTGGGAAGTGATTATGCGGTCCATTCTGTGATCGCAGAATTGGTCAGCGGTCCGTAGAATAGTTGCATACTAGTCTAACAAATAGTTTTGGGAATCAATTTTACTGTCCATTACAAACCACATACCTATTATGGGGCCACTTTGTAATCGCATACCTGATTTCGGAAGGTCCAATTTCTGATTTTGTAACTTGACCCTATCTCAATAAATAGACCTTAAGGGTCATTTAGAAGAGAACATTTGATAATTTTATGGAGAAGGGAGAGTTTTATAGAGAGAGTAAGAATCTCAAGAGCTTCATTCATCAAGATCTTGTCCATGATTTGAAATCCAACATTGAAATCCCACAACATCTTCACCCAAGAGGTAAGGATCTAACCCTATTTGTCAATTTTGAGTTTCTGTAAAAAGATGGGTGATTGAAGTGTTATTCTTGGGTGTGCGAGTATAATTTATGCATGCATGTACCAATAAGATTTGTGAGAAGATTTTTTATCTCAAATAAGTAAAGATTGGGATGTACAGTGAAGGATATCTTGTAGAAGAACCTTGTAGTCAAATTTGCAAATCTAGGTTTGATAAAGTGCTCAAATGAGCCGAACCTATGAATATCTCTTTAATTATTGTTCAATTGTGCTATGTTTCTAAATAGATTGAGGTTTCTAAGATTTCTGGAATGTTGTAGTAATCTAAGAAAAGCTCAAACAAGGTATGTTGGATAAACTTCTCTCTTAGAATTGAATCCCATGATGTTCCCATAAGTTTCAAGAATCTTTGGCTCAAGATCTTCATTCCCATGTTCCTACTTGTTCCAAATAAATTCTATTATCTCATGTAAACAAAGTGTCAAAATATATGTCTTCAAAACATATTCTAAAATCTCCTATCCCATTAGGTTATACTTCGGGAATGTGTTCACGTATGGATTATGTGTTAAGTCGTTATATCTTCAAATCATATTTTAAATGAAAGTCCATTTATGAATGACTTGAAAAGGATACCAAATCCACCTAAAACCCTTATTGCTCACACACACACAAACACATAAGGCCATGATTTTGAATTCTCTACTATTGATAATCTATAAAGTTGTTTTGAAGTGAAATAAGTGAATTAGGGAAATAGAATGTTGCCAATGTGCCAAGTATGAAAGTTATGCTTGTGGCTAGTGGTGCCAATGAAATTAGATGATTTGAGAAAGGTTAGGAAATAAGCCTTGATTTAGCTACTTTAAACTTACTTCGAAAATAAATTGTGTAAAAGCTTATGTTCCCAAGTTATGCTCAAACATGGATATTTTAACTAATGATATGGTTTGCAAGTAGTTCAAACGTGTTCTGAGCTCTTACGTGTTCATGAGTTGATTTTGTATATTGCCCTTTTTGGGGAAAAGTATTTCAAGAATTAATGGTGAATTACATGTTTATCTTTTTAATTTGCATTCCGATTACCAAATATTTTACTCCTTTTCATGAAAATAAATCTACTGTGTCTAAAGCCTTCATTTCTAATAAAACTTAAAGTTAAGTTTTTCGAAATATCATATATGTTCATATTTATGAAAGGAAAGATATCAAAATGTGGAATATGAAATACGACCATTGTGCCATGAAACAATAGTCTTGTGAACGGCCAAAAGAGCCATGGAAATATTGTTCTTGTGAGTTGTTGAAAATACTATTGAAGATTTGAACAACATGAAAGATGATTAGGTAAATACATTTTTATCTATGTTACCTTTGTGTGAAAAAATTAATTTTTTTGGGGTATATTGTTAGTCACCAAGGAAGGATGGGTTTTAGCGACCCTCACCTAAAACTATGCATGTCGATGTAGGGGGGGATTGTGATTATTTATCTTATTTGGGATGAGATCAAAATATTGAGGTCGTTGTGATTATTACTCTTAACTGGGATGAGATTGATAATAGATGTGAACTGAAAAGTTAATCCACATGGAATATGTTGGAAGGTTGCCTAGCTAATAGGGTCGGGATCGGACACCATGTTTCTCACATAGTGGTACTACTCTAAAGAACACCTTTATACGCATCATATGTCAAACCACATTTTTTGGGAGGATATTGCCTAGTCGATCGGGAGTGATCGGATTCCGTGCTAAAAACACGATGGTATATCGGTGCTAATGATCTCCCAACAAAAACTATATATTATTTTTGTATTTTTAAATTTTCTATGTTTTAATTGGACATTTGGATGTTGTTTATTGTGACTTTTTGTTTCTGTGATTTTCCCTTTCTTATATGGGCATTTCATCTTGAAAGAGGACATTTAGCTTTACATACTAGTGTTATTCTATATGAGCTAAGGTCCCTTTTACCGGGGGCGTTGCAGCTTCAATGGAAGCAGGTAGTTCATCAGCGGGCAACGGTGGTCCTTGTTAGCAGTTACTCAAAATTCAGCATGTTTTGGTGAGCTCTACTCTGCGTCGGGCCTGATATCACTTGATGTTGTACTTTTTGTTTTGTGGTATAGCTGGGGCCTTGTTGCCGGTAATTTGATACTGCTCTTCTGGTGTACTTAGAGGCTCCATACTCAGGTTGTAGGTGCTGTTTGATGTGAGGAAATGAACTAGAAAGGTTGGTAATTGGCAAACACATTTTTCATTTTATATATAAACTTGTAATATACTAGAAATTATGAATGAAGCTACTAGTGGAAATGAAATGGGTATTGTTAATGAAATCTTTGTAGTGTTATGATTAATGGAGTACATATCCTTTTTATTCATGGATGAGTTTGGGTAGAAGGAAATCTAATAAGCTTGCCCGACCAGGTTCAATTGGTTGAGCACCGATCGCGCTCCCCGATTTCAGAACGTGACCGTTACTCTATGTTCACATGCCTTAAATAACTTGTTTAACAATTGTTCTACATCCTACTTGATAAATTGATCTCATGATTTAGTTGAACTTGTTGCTCCTTTTACTGTCACATGTTCTCTCTTTCATTGTTGATTATCATTGTTTGAAGTAATTGTACATGTTGATAGTTTATATGAGTCCACCAAACTATAGAATACCAGCTCCTTGATGAGTTTCCATTGTGAACACTAATAAAAAAGTAAGAAAATAAGACAGGGAGTTTTATGTGAAAAATTCCCTGCTTAATGGGATAAAATACCACGACCTACACTGCGGATTTCAACTTCACTATGAGAAACTTTTAGATTGCAACCTACGCAATGTGGGAACTAAACTTGTAATCCTTTACTAACTCGTAATACACCTATTACATGCCACTTTGCAATAAATCTATAATAAAGACTTCAACTCATGACTAACTCTAGTCATGATATAAACAAAAAGGGTTTATGCTTTTTCAAAGGGTTTCCTAAGAAGCGCTTATAGCTAAGAAAATTATGAATTACAATGTAGAAAAATTACAAAGTTAAAACTATACTAAGGACAACAAAATACTAGATTTAGGAACTAGTCCGTCGTAGCATTTAACTTTATTCTTGAGGCACTTGAGAATTGAATGCACGATCTCAGAAGGCTTGAATGCTTGAAGTGAATTATCAAGTGTTCAAATGATTTTTTGTTGTAATAATCTTATTAATACACCTTTGATGACATCACTTGAATTATGTAAGCACTTTGTTGGTCAAAAGACAAGTGACTGTAAAATTGTGCTGTACTATGTGCACTATTTCTGTGGCAGTCATTTTCCGACTGTACACATTTGACTTTCGTACTGTTGTCAGGGAAACCCAAGAGATCAGGTCCCTGTGTTGGTTCTCTAACTTCTATGGTTGCAACAATTCTTATTAGCTGGGGTCCGTTGATTAGCAATGTATACCAAGTGTGTCAAGTTTCCTATCTGGTTCTTGACAATAGATTTGTTAGATCATCAAAGCATAAAGCTAAGACATTGAAAAACCATCAATTTTCCCCCTTTTTGTTGATGACAAAATCAGACATTGATAATATAGTTTTAGAACAGAAGCAACAGGAACTTCACAAGTTCCCCTGACTTTATGTTTCCCCCTTAATTCGATCCAGGTTTTTCAATTATATTTCCCCTTTTTGGCATCATTAAAAATTTACTAGCAGGCAATCAACATAAAGAAGTCTAGCCTAGTTAATTCATTCCACATATGTGCACATAGCATGATATAAAAAAATAGAGAACATAAATAATTTTGATAGCAAAAGAGGAAAGTTTGTATAAATAAAACATATGCCTCTGCTGTATATCAAAGGCACAGATTTAACTATTTTCATTGGTTGCAGTAGTGGTACATCGCATTCACATCAAAACAAAAGAGAAAAAGAAACTACTGGAAAGTCATCCAAACAAGAATAGAAAAATCAAGAAACTGGTCTCTAAAGAGGTTGCTTACGGGGCAATAGGAGTAGAGGGCTTGGAAGTTGCAATAAAGGTTTGGAGAACTAGGTCTAGTCGGGAATTCACCAAATTTTCCTCGGTGATCAGTTCAGCTTTTAGGTTCTCCAATTGTGCTTGAGATTAGCATTTATTTTTGTTAAACGAGCTATCACCTTATTTGACTATGGGGCCCCTTGGGCTTGTGACCTTCTAGGATAGTGTTCCTTGCCTTCAATCTGTGAATCTCGTTATTTGCGTTGTTTTATGCATTGATGAGCTCAGAGATTGTCCATGTAATGCCTACCCTCCATTCTTCTTGATGCACTCACATTCCTCCAAAGTTGCATGAGAAAGGGTCTGATTCTTGGTTCCTATTTTGCACTATCCTAGTGGCACTTTGAAGAACTTAAACACGTGAATTATCAGGAACCCATATGGCAGGCCATGATTTCCATCCTTGAATGTGGCTACCTTCTGCATGTGCTCAATTATGATAGCAGGCAAACTCATAGCTGAAAATCCATTTAGTGCCTCTATTAGATAAATGTCTTATTTTGAATCCATGGACCTCCTCTCAGCACGGGGTAGGGGAAAATTAGTCACTAGTTCAAAGAATAACTGATGAATAAGCAATAATGCTTTCTTGTCAACATATTCCCCTTATTTGTTCACTCGTTCCCTTACAATTGCATTCTTGAAATTTGCACCACACACATCCTTGACAGAAGACACTCCAATAGTAGACCTTTAAGAATTTTCCTAAGCAGAGCCACATCAAACATGGTATCCACCACGTTCACTAAGGCACAAATGTGTCCGGTGTCAATGGGAAAGAGGTCAGCATAAAAACGTTGGACCTCGTCCTCATACACTTAGTGTGCATCAATTTGGAAAAAATCCCCCCACTATTGAAACTCAACCATCTCAATTACTTGTCGCACCATATTAGAGGTTTCTGGGTCAAAGGTGTGACCCAACAAGACATTTTGCTGCCTTAAACGTTCTGAAGCAGAACTAGTTTAACTTCTCACCGAATTTACAGAAACAAGCTCCTTTGCAGGTTCCAACTTTCTCTTGATAGAGCACACAACATTTTTTTTCCACTCGACTTGACAGAAACAACCTCATCATAAACTGATGGTCATCTCTAACATCTTTCAATTTTCCACTTTTCACAACAACTTTCAACTTTGAACTGGGGTTTGTAAAATTTTCAACTGAAGCATATCGCTTCTTCTTTAGGGACCTTTTCAGTAGGGAACTAGGTTCATCTGTTGCTTCCTCATCCACTTCCACAATAGTGATATCATTATCACATACTACCTTACCATTTATCACTAACCTCTTCTTTTCTTTTTACTACTCTTTTTCTCTTTTGAAGGACAGAGTCATAAGCTTCCCTTGCTTGCAACCGGGTGATAATTGGCTAGGTGGATGACTCAGGAGTCATTATTGCCCTTGATAGATCTTAAATACTCTTGTTTTATGTTTAATGATCTAACAAACTTACTAGTCAGATTAGGGAGACTTTAACAAGAACATGATGCTCTTGTGGTTCCTTTCCTTTATAGACATATAGAGTCATTTGGACTCAGCTGGAACTCCAGTGATTGATGGCACTGTTTTTGCCGTACTGCTCCACTCTATCAGCCCACTAATTCTCTACCCGAACAAAATACTCGCATCAATTCAAGTGATGTGATCAAGATGTACCAAAGGGGTTTATGCACAAAAACATCATTGGAAGGTTTGCTGTTTCTCTTAAGCATCGAGCAAAACAGAGAAGATCAGCCTTTCAAGCTTGAAGAGAAAGGTTGAACTCTACTACGGACTAGTTCCCAAAATGATTGACTGTGGTTGTCCTAGTTGAATTGTAACCTTGTCATTGTACTTAGTGTATATCCTATATGCCACTAGCTCTATCCTTTGAGCGACTCGATACGACCCGAAATATCTAGGGCTCAACTTCCCTTTCTTACCAAATCGTATGACTCTCTTCATAGGAGATACCCTCAAGAACACCTAATCATCTGCTTGGAATTCCAATTCTCTTGGACGTATGTCCGCATAGGATTTATGGCACCTCTGAGCGGTTTTCATCCTCTCCTGAATGACTTTGACTTTTTCCATATCCTTGCGCATGAGATCTGGCCCTACTAATTTTGCTTCACCCACTACAAATCATCCAATCGGAGATCTACATCTCCATCTGAACGATGCCTCAAATGGGGCCTTCTGAATACTAGCATGAAAGTTGTTATTGTAAGCAAATTCTACAAGTGGCAAGTGATCATCCCAATTTCCTTTGAAATCCAAGACACAAGCCCACAACATATCTTCAAGGGTCTGAATAATCTGTTCTACTTAACCATCAATCTGTGGATGGAAAGTCGTGCTGATATTCACCTGAGTACCCAAACTTTGCTGTAATATTTTCAAAAAAGTAGCTCTAAACTGGGCCCCTCGTTTTGAGATAATAGAAAGTGGAGTACCACGGAGCCTTACTATTACCTTGATATACAACTGAGCATACTATTATGTAGTATCACTTGACTTGACTGTCAGGAAGTGAGCTGATTTCATTAGTCGATCCACTATTACCCAAATTGAGTCGAACTTGCTCTAAGTGCGGGGTAACCCTACCAGAAAATCCATGTTGATCATATCCCATTTCCACATTGGTATTTCCATAAGATGAGTTAACCCACCGGGCCACTGATTCTCATCTTCTACTTGCTGACAATTCAAACATTTAGATAGAAACTCTGCCACACCCCTCTTCATACCGTTCCACCTATAAATTTCCTTGAGATCATGATACATTTTTCGTAGAACCTGGGTGCATAGAATACTTGGAATTATGAGCCTCCGCCATTACCCTCTCCCAAATATTACCCAACTCTAGGATGCATAGCCTACCTTGACATCGAAATACACCATCATCGCCGCCGAGTGAAAATGCCGAAGTCTTGTTATTCAAAATTGCTACAATAAACTACTTTTCCTTGACTTCCGCTACAAGTAACGATTCTGATCCATTATGCACCAGAACATTCCCCTCGTATGAGGTCAAAATACAAATCCCCAGACTGGCCAATCGATAAACCTCCCGAGCCAAGGTCCTCTGATCCACTCTTAAATGAGCCAAACTACTCATAGACTTCCGACTGAGAGCATCGGCTACCACATTCGCCTTCCCTGGATGGTACAAAATGTTCTTGTCATAATCCTTGAGCAATTCTAACCACCGTCGCTGCATTATATTCAACTCCTTCTGCTTGAACAAATATTGGAGACTCTTGTGGTCTGAGAACACATCCACATGGACCTTATAAAGATAATGTCTCCACATTTTCAAGCCAAACACAACTGCCGCAAGCTCCAAATCAAGCGTCAAATAATTCTTCTCATGATTCTTGAGTTGCCTTGAAGTATACGCTATAACCTTCCCCTATTGCATCATCACACACCCCAAAACGACCCTGGAGGCATCGCAATAAATAACTAATCCTTCCGTACCTTCTGGCAAGGTCAATATCGGCGATGAGGCCAACCTTTACTTCAATTCCTGAAAACTTTTCTCACAAGCTTCGAACCATTGGAACTTAACTGCTTTCTGCACCAACTTTGTCAATGGGGAGGCGAGGGTAGAGAATCCCTCCACAAACCTCCGATAATACCCTGCAAAACCTAAGAAGCTATGGATCTCCGTCGGATTCGTGGGTCTAGGCCAATATTTCACTGCTGCAATCTTCTGGGGATCCACCTGAATCCCTTCACTGGAAACAACATGACCCCGAAAGGTAACAGACTCCAACCAAAATTCACATTTTGAAAATTTAGCATACAACTGGTGTCGGTTAAGAGTCTGCAGAACTGCCCTGAGGTAATCAGCATGATCATCCCGATTCTGCGAAAAAACAAGGATGTCATCAATGAAAACAATCACGAAGTTTCTAGAAATGGATTGAAGACCCGATTCATAAGATCCATCAAAGGTGTCAAAATTTTGTTAGCCCAAAAGACATGACGAAGAATTCAAAGTGACCATAGCAAGTTCTAATAGCGATTTTAGGAATATCCTGCTCTCTGATCCTCAATTGGTGATACCTAGACCATAGATAAATTTTGGAGAATAACCTTGCACCTTGCAATTGGTCGAACAAATCATATATTCGAGGCAAAGGATATCTATTCTTGATGGTGACTTTGTTGAGCTGCTAATAATCAATACATGTCCGGAGCGACCTATCCTTCTTTCCGAGAAAAAGAACCAAAGTACCCCACGGTTACACACTCGGTCATATGAACCCCTTTTGTAATAAATCCTTCAACTGCTCCTTTAACTCCCTTAACTTCGCTGGCGCCATTCTGTTTGGTGGAGTAGATATTGGCTACGTATCTAGCAATAAATTTAATCCGAAATCAATCTCCCTATCTGGCGAAATCCCTAGAAGCTCGTCCAAAAACACTTCAAGAAACTCATTTGCGATTGGCACGTACTCGGGGGCAAACATTTCTGAAGTGGTGTCCGCCACCCGGACCAAATGATAGATACACCTCTTCTTAATAATCTTTGAAGCCTTAAGGTAAGAAATAAACCTACCTTTTTGCAACACACCATTCCTCTTCCACTCAATAACTGGCTCATTAGGGAACTCGAGTCTGATGACTCTCGTTCGAAAGTCAAGTTTAGCAAAAAATGAATAAAGCCAGTCAATTCCCGTAATAATATCAAAATCCACCATTCCAAGCTCGAGAAATTCAGTCATGGTAACAGATTCACATACTGTGACAGCACAATTCCTATAGACTCGAGAGGCTATAATGTAATCACCAACCGGAGTCGATACGAGGAACAACTCATGAAGTTGTTCGTGTTCTATCCAAAAACTTGAAGCAATGACTGGGGTGACATAAGACAAAGAGGACCCTGGATCAATAAGAGCATAACAATCAATGGCATGAACAAACAAGGTACCTATAAAAATACTTGGAGAATCCTCTGCACTCAGGTGACCACTCAAAGCATAAAACAGGTTGGATCCACCTCTACCACGAGCTCAACCCCTAACTACACCAGGCTCTACTGGAGCTGAAGAACACACGAATGATGTGGTAGCTGAAGAAATGGATGACTGAGCAAATCCCCTACCCATGTCCTGACTGGGTGCATGACAGTCCCCATGGATATGAACTTTTACCCTGCATCTATAGCTCATCGTATATTCAAATAACAAGTCTCAGAATGGAACCTCCTACACTTGGGGCATGGAATACTCCTCTGCTGCTGTAGTTTCCCTCCTGGATGACCGAATTCATGTGGTCTCTTACTGGCTAAACTTGGTCTCAAGTAACTGTTCTGCTGATAACTGTGCAAAGATGGTGGTGCGCTTGCTGGAGACTAACCATATGACTGTGATGGCCCTAATGGCCCTCTCCCCTACATTGGTCTCCCTTAGTGACCCACTGATCGGGCCCTTCTGCTACTCTCCCTTTACGCCCATATCTTTAACTTTCTAGCCTCTGTGGCTAGAGCGAATCCCACAATCTTTCCATATTTCATATCCTAGTCTAAGGCCACTATAGCAGCCTTATTCACCACAAAAGGACTAAGACCCTAAACGAATCGCGGAACTTAAGCATCCATGGTTGACACTAACTGAAGAAAATACTTGGACAATCTCAGAAACTGTATGTGGTACTCCCAAACACTCATACTGCCACAGCTTGAGGACCTCAAACTCAGTGGCACGGGCTTCCATAGTCTCGGCAGGCAAGTAGTGGTACATAAATGAATCTAAAAGCTCATCCCAACTAGCCGAAAGACTTTCCTCCCCACGGGAATCCTCCCACATCTCGAAACACGAATACGCTACTCCGTTCAACCTGTATAAAGCCAACTCAACTCCCTCCGTCTCTGTAGCCTTCAGCACTCGAGGTTCTTACACATTTTATCAAGGAAATCCTGTGGATCGGACTCTAGGCATGTGCCTGTGAACTCAGGAGGGGCCAACCGCAAAAACTGGTTGTCTTTGGAGCTGGCGGAGTCTCCCTATCTGTTAGATGACACACGGTCATCATGAGATATCTAATCCTGACCGACCACTAACTGAGTCAACATATGGATGGCTCATCTAAGGTCCCCATCATAAACACTGGGACTATAGACTTGAATTGTATAAAGATCAGGAATATTGGCGGGAGAGATGGTAGCACCCTCTGCCACAACAGGAATAGGAATACTTCGATGAGATAGATGGGCCAGGTAGACTCAAGATCGGGGAGAACTTCTAACACATGGTATCAGATACACAATTCATAGCCACACTTGGGGTGGAATTGACCTCAAGGCCAGTCTAGCTCTCTTCTTAGGTGCCATTACTGAAAATTTCAGAACAGAGCATGAGTTAGAAATAAATACTTTCACATTCCACTTCACTGCACGATATAGAATAACAAAGAGAAAGGTAATTTCCTAAATGTCCATGTATCCCCCTAATTATAAATATGGTCGATAAAACATCGATAAGAAAGGCTCTACTAGGCACGGCTCCGAGACATCCTAGGACCCTTTTAAAACCTTAGGCTCTGATACCAAGTTTTTCACGCTCCAAAACTGAGGGACACGATCGGCGCTCGACCGAGTAGCCTCAGCCAAGCGGACCAGGGTGCCGTTCTTATCCACATGTTACCCTGTGATTTCAATACTCACTATTCAAGAGAAATAGCCATTTATTATTAAACACATTCTTACAAGATATAATTACATACATGCTTACTTTACATAATCTACAATTATACTGACCGAATACATAAGTACATAACCCACATTTCCTATCTATGAAGCCTCTAGGAATACAAAAGAGTGTTACAATACTTGTCGATAATAAGGTTCCGACTATACCTTACACAAATACAAAATAAGACTCGAGGAAGAAAAGCGGCATGAGTCAGACAGGGCCCTGAGAGGAAAGGTTCTCACCAATATAGCAGAGGAAAAGTGGAGGAGGTGCTACTACCACTGGGCTGGAGTACCTGCTATAGAACCACCTATAATCATCACAAGAACGTAGCTCCCCCGGCCAAAGGGACGTTAGTACATTTGAATTGGATTGGTATGTATGAACAAACCTTATCCCAAGTAAAATCAATCAAATACATAGATAACGAACATTAATAGAATCAACGATCAATTCACATGAAAGGAACACCAAGGCCAACAAGTTTACCAATCTCTCATTTTCTCTTTTCAACATCATTTCATCATATCAATGATTTAACAAACTTTCATTTCAATAGTGATAATGATCACATTCCACCCTTATTACCTAGGCCTCCCTTATTACCTCATCAACCATTATTACCTCGCCCACCTTATCACCCCAACCCTTAATTTGTCATTTTTTGTTGTGACATGCAACCCGATCCCACCGGGCAATCACATTTCGCACAACAGAAATAGTTCACAGTTCAATCATATGGCTTCAGACCATCAAGAATATCATTTCACAACAACATAACAATTGAAAAAGAGTTTTCATTAACATCAGTACCATTTCCATCATATCCAACAGCCCGTATACAATTCAAGTCACAACGATAATTTCCCATGACAAGCCATACATGATATTACCATAGTTATTTCAATTGCGTCAATTACGACTTCTTTCCATCATGTATTACATAGGCCTTACCACATAATCACATTCACGCACACACTTGGTTTGTTTCTATTTATTCACACCATCATATCGGAACGTTTAACCAATAATGTTCAAGGCATATTAATCATATGAATTCATTAAGTAGTCCATATTGCCTTAACACCCGTGAAACAACGAAAATTCGCAAATAATCCACATAAGTAACACACACTAATTACTCGTACACCAAACAGGGTAATTTTACAAAGGTTAAAATTAGTCAAACATACCTGGTGTTGAATTTCCTTTTTAACTCCTACTCTCAATTCATCGAACTGCCTAGTACCATCAATCTAATTCACAAGTTAATAAATATATCTTACAATTGAAATTCACAAATACAACCCGAACTAACTTAGATTATCAACCCCCTTTTTTTGTAGATCTTTACTCCTACCCAATTCCTCTTACTATATTTTAGGTATTAAAGAACATGCGTGTATGGTTCAACTTATATTTTCAAGAATCTATTCAAAAGAACCCCCTTTATATTTGAATCTGAAAATCAATGAAAAAGGGTTGGGGATTTTACCTGCAAGAATGAAGATGAAGATAATTACTCAAATTTTCCAGGCCTTGGCGACTTTAAAAATAAAATTGATAGAGATGAGACTTTCTCTCTTTTAGAACCTTCTTCCCGCTCTCTATTTTTATTCAGAAATTTTGTTAAAATGAAGGGTTGGGCTGTTTTATTGAATAAGGGGTCGGGTTGTAAAATTAGCAAAATAGGAGCACCAACGCGGAATTCGGTCAGGAATGTCATCGCATTCCTGACATGCGGTCCGTAGACCGATCGCAGAATGGCCCTTAAAAATAGGCTAAAATTAAAACACATTGTGGAGTGTGTGACCATTATACAGTACGCATACACGTTATGCGATCGCATAGTGGGTCATATAACCTCCCTCACCAACAATAAATGGGCAGGAATGTGATAACTATGTGGTCTGCATAACCAGAATGTGATTGTATTCTAGACCGCATAGTTGTCCTCCAATTGGGTTGTGGCTTGCCTAGGTATGCGACCATTATGCGGTCAGCGTGCACGTTATGCGATCGCATAGTGTCGCATAACGCTCAATTTATGGAAAATTTATCTTTCTAAAAATCACATGGACCTACCCGACATTATTTTAGGTAAGAAATGTTTATGCGTATTTACAGTTCTGGCGCTTTGTTTACATGATCAGATATTACAGGAACACGATTAAGGGAATGTGCTTTACTCTTGACCACCTGAACACAATGTATACTCCCCGGCGCTTCCGAGGGGGCCTGATTAGGTTCCACAATCGAGCCTTAATAGTGCTATTTACTTTTACTGATGAGGTTAGAAATGATGGTGGATGAGACTTTTTGTTCGATTTAAGACTTTGGAACTCATTCTAGTTGAGATGATGTCATTCACTAAAAGGTGGAACATAAAACGTAAGTAGGCGTGCTAGTTAAATGTTCTCATGTTTCTTTTTGGGTAAGAACTGACTTTCTCTATCGATGCATTTACCGCAGTATACCCTAATGAAACAAAGGACCTCTCTCTTTGGGCCAACCAGATGGATTCGATTTGCCCATATGTTGAGCGCGTGTGGAACGATCTATCCCAGGATCGATGGGAAGCCAAGGACCACGTGAGCCTTTACTTTTTCTTTAATTGTATCTCATAAAAGAATTATCAGGGATGACGTCCTCATTTCCTCTATTTGTATTTTTTATTTGTTCAGGTTTGGGGAAGGCCTCCTTAATGAGGGAACAACCGCTTGGTAAAGCCTATATCCCAAAACCTAACAAAGAATGGAAAATATGAAGGGAATCGTCAACTGGGTCTTTATGATCCAAGAAATCCAAAGTGAAAAACTTAAGGTAGGTTTAGTACTCTCACTTCACGAGAAGCGGGGAGTCACCGAGCTAAAGGAGAGGAGAAAGACGATTCCTTGGTAGAATTAGAGGGAGCTAACTGCCTCTCATACTGCAGAGATAGTGGCTTCCAAGTCGGAACTTGATGCTTTTGGTGTCCATTCTCAGGCTAAAGATGCCTTCAAAGGTGTATTGCAATTTCTCTCAGTCGCTTGATGGCCAAAATATCCCACGATCTGAGGCGCATTTGCTAGGCAATCCGAAGAAACCCAGTTCTATGTTTCTTCAGAGATAAGAGACGGCTTTGGTTGATCTAGTCGGGGTTATTGAAGTAAGTTATTCCCCTTCGGGATCAGTATTTCCTCCGAGGGAGAAGTAGGATGCCCGAAATAAAGGATTTTTCGACGTGGGGGTGCCCGTCGCAGATAAGAATGTATTTGCAAGGCTTTTTGTTGCTCTTGAGGAGAAACTGCAGCCTGACGTTCTATTTATTTTTAGTGAGATCGGCAAGCTCTGTGAGTAGGTAATCTTTTCTTAAATTCTACCTGGTGACCGATCTTTGTCTTGTTACCCTTGCTTTTTTTCATTATTCTATTCCAAGGTGCTTTATAATCAAACTTTTTCCAAGTTTGAAACTGAGCTAACTCATTATGTGGGTGAGCATACGAAGCTTACCTTGGAAGCCGATGAACTCAGAGCTCTTTATACCAAGAGGGAGGGGGAAATCCTTGACTTTCGGGATTGTTTGCAGTCGGCATCTCGAGAAAGGGCTCATCTTAGTGAGCAGGTTATACAGCTCCTGTTTGCTTTTTGCTACATATTTATCCGATGTTGGTGTTTAAACACCTCTAGGCCGATCTTTGCAGCTTGAGAATAAAGATATTTTCTTGAGGGAGAAACTTTGAGCTAGGGACTCTAAAATTCTCGAACTCAAATGGCATGTGAGTGAGATAATCTCTGAGAGAGAACCCTTTAGGGGGAGGTGATCTTAGTTGGATATCAACTTGATGATGCAAGGGCAGCGCGTAGTAAGTATAGGGATCTTCATACCAAGTCATTTTTTATGTTACCCAAGATTGGGGCTGAAGGCGAGGAGTTCGTATCCTCATACGAAGATGATGTTGCCACTGCAAATGCTCAGGCTAAGAGACTGTGCAAGGAGGGTTAGTTACGATTGATCCGAGCTGTGGATCATCCCCGATTAGAATCTCAAAGACAAGCTCTCAAGAATATATATTTGGGGGGCATCGATTAAACCATCAAGATCGAGAGAGTGAAGATCCTAGAAGAAGATTTTGCGGCCCTGCTTTCTATTGAAGGCGAGTCGAGTAGTGGCTCAGGAGATGATAACATGGAGGCGAAGCCCTTGAAGGGGAAGAGGCTATGGGTCATAGTGGTGTTGTTGAACGCATAATTTTTTAGGGACACATTAAAGGCATAGTCCTGGTGGTAGATTAGGATTTTATTTGCTATATGCCCTTGTAAGGGCTTTCAGACATAGGACTTTCAAATGTACCCTTGTAAACCTTTTAGCATATATGTAATGGTTTTCGGTTCTTCATTGTTTTGAATTTTTACTTTGATTTTTTAGGAATAATTATGACTCTTGTTTGTAGATTGATCCAAGATTGTGGTCCTCAAATTTAAACGCTCATATTTCTGCCGCTGAGTGGTTTGCAATGGCCAAAAGTCGATCGTTTGGGGTTTAGTCCCTGAGTCAGGTTTCAATTGAGTTTATCGACCTTTAGGTTTACCTGAGTTTATCAACCTTTAGGTCTTTCGTATCGGCCCTGAGTCTATTTGAGCGAGATTTTGAGCTGTTACGTGTTAGGTCGGCACAACCTCTAATATGGGCTAGCACTTGGGCTCTTACGCGTTTTCCTTTAGGAACTTTTAGTTAACTATTTCAAGCTCAGTCTCCGAGTTGGTATTTGACTAAAGCTCATTGACCCTTAAGTTTTTTAATTTCAAGTTGGCTCATAGGCTCTTACGCTTTGGGTTGGTACGAGCTTTAGCACGGGCAGGCGACAGTGGTTCTTATGCATTGGGTTGGTGCGACCTTTTAGTTTAAGCTGGTGATAGTTTCTCTTAGGCATTGGGTCATTATGACCTTTTAACTTAAGCTGGCGATAGTGGATCATATGCATTGGGTTAATACGACCATTTAGTTTACGCTGGCGAATAGATGCTCTTACGTGTTGGGTCGGTATGACCTCTAATATTGCTATGTTTTCCCTTGTTAAGGACTTTTTGAAACTTTTTTGTTCTCCCGACTCTTCGATGGTTCAATAAGAACCTTGACTACGAGATGTTATGTAGCGATAGATGAGAAACTCGGGAGGTTTTGTCTAGTTGTTGAATTATTTTGATGCCTGTGGTTGGAGTTGACATAATCGAAGCTCTTTTTCTTATGTTGAGGGTAGCCTCATTAAGCAGTTCTTTTTGAAGTTATTCAAAGTAATTGAAGGCTTGTGATTTTCTTGCGATGGTCTGGCATCCCCGAGTCGCGTTAGTTTCTCTAGTACAGCCTTGTGACTGTGGTTATATATTTGGCCGGAGCCTTTTAGCCCCCGAGTGAAGTAGATTTGGCATCTATATCGAGGGTGTCACGCCCCGACCTCGGTGAGCGTGAATGGCGCGCGATCGAGAAATCCCGAACGTGCAAGCCTTACCTGAGCACTCCCTACCCAACTAGATACAATTATGGGCCTCGGTTCCGCTTAGTGTGATCTAAGAAATAAAAAATGGTTTCATAGTTACATGAACATCTCATCTTATAACACAACATTAAACCATACTTTAGATTTCCAAGATTTCCATACGGTTATAGCATGGTACATGACATAGTTTAGTTCGGTGGAGTCTCCCTTAAAGTCACGATCTTCCCATACCCCATTTTTATTTATGCATGCAAGATTTCTAGCCTTGTACCCCATGTACCCTCTTGCTAATCACTTGTTATTAACAAAAATGGTTGAAATTATTGATGAGGGCACAACTACTTACCAATTAGAAGGATGACCTAGAAGCCTTAATTACAAATCTTCAAGGAATTGGTCATGAATTTAGAGGGATCTTGACGAATGACACTCTTTCTCACTCTAGAACTCTTTCCCCCTCTCTCTATATTGTGAGAATAATCAAAAATAGCCTGTTATGGAGTTATTTAATGGTATGGGGTTGAATTTTAAAATTTATAAAATAAGAGCCCGAGTCAGATTTGCGGTCACATTTGTGATTGCAAAGTGGAAATGCGGTCCGCATAATGGACCGCAAAAGCGCCCCCAAAAATTGGGTAAACTGGTTAGGTTTGCGGCAAGAATGTGGTCCACATTCATGTTCTGCAGTCGCACAATGCACCGCAGAACTACCCTTTACAAAATCCTTAGGAAGTTAGACGACGACTATGCGTTCCGCATATCAGTTATACGATCGCATAATGGACCGTATTTTGACCTCAATTTTGACCAAACCACTAACTCATTTTGCGGTAAAAATGTGGTCCGCATACTTGATTTGCGATCGTATTCTGGACCATATAATAGCACTTTTCTGGAAAACTTTGATTCTTGATTTTTAAATGCTTAGATCAGTACAAACGGCGAATAATTTTACACATATCCGTAACATAGCACTATGAGCTACTAGGTTTGGAGCACAAGTTTTCACGGGGCCTTATAGAGGGTATCCCTTTTCAGTGGTCTTATAAGTTCGGATATATTGCCATAGCAATAAGATCGGGATTTTGCCTTTTGTAAGGTCTTACATATTTTAACATTCCTTTCTTGATGTCTTATAGATAAGTTACTTGGTATAAGTATGGTTACTTTAGGTTTTTGACCCAGAGGTCATATGGCTTCAAGTTTTTGATGGAGGAAAAATATTCTTCGAGTACTTGGTACATATATACATGTATTAGTTGCTAAGGGTTTGGTTCTTCTTGCGGATACGGTTCATTAAACTTTTTGGCCTGATACATCATTTTCCTGTCGGCATCCTTTTTAGCTCGTCTTGGCTTCCCTAAGAAGGTGATCTTCTGGAGGGCGGGATGCCCCTAGTGTTCAAGGTTGATTGGAAAGAAGCCTTGAATACTTTTTGAGTTCCCCTTAGGTAGCATATAGATATTGCTTTGTAAAAATCCTTGCCAGTAAAACCCTTCTTGGGATAAAAATCTAATCGAAGGAAAAGCGTGCAACGCATGCTTTCAAACCTAAAGTCTTCGAGCCGGGGGATGTTTCGGTGTCTTCCACCGAACACCCTAGTAGTAGTAACGCTTGAGCATTGAAATGTTCCAATTTCCCGGAAGTTGTTCACCTTTCATAGCACGAAGTTTGTAGGACCCTTTGCCGATTACTTTGAGGACGTGGTACGGTCCTTCCTAGTTTTGGCCTAGCTTCCCTTCATTAGGGTTGGAGTGTTTAGGGTGACTTTTCTCGAGAATAAGTACCCGACTATAAAATTTCAGAGATTTTTTCTCTTGTTATAGTACCTTTCAATCCTATGTTTTTGGGCGAGCATTCGAACTAGGGAAGTTTCTCTCTTTTCATCCAATAGTTCGAGGGCAAAATTCATGGCCTCATTGTTTGAGATCTCGATGGTCTGTCAGAATTTGGCAGTTGGCTCCCTGACCTCGAATGGTATCAGAGACTTGGCAGCATATAGTAGAGAGAAAAGCGTTTCTCTTGTGCCTGATTTTGGAGTTGTTCGATATGCCCATAGCACTTCCAGTAATATCTCTCTACATTTTACCTTATCACTTTCCAACTTTATTTTTTAATTTTTATGATGGTATTGTTTGTAGATTCGAACTGACCTTGTGCACAGTGGTGGTAGGGCATCTATAGGATTCTTTTGATTTTGTGATCCTCGAGGAACTGTGTTACTTGCTTCAGATAAACTACTTCTCATTATCTCATGTTATCTTGGAAGGAATCCCAAAGCGGCACATGAAATCTGTGTCTCCCGACCCCAGACATACTGCTAGGGTCCATCAAAGGTTCTTTTGTATAGAGTTCTATTTTCATCAAGCGAGAATCAGGCTTTTTTGGTTCGAAGGACCCTCAACTCTTTTAGATACGAGAGTAGTTTCCCACTTTCCTAATAATCGATATATTTATTTCTCTAATCACATGTCTAGTTAATGAAGTTTATATTGGCATGAACTTCCATGATCACTTATTTGGATAGTTGAACAACAGCCCCGGGGTGTAGGTCATCTTCCTTGATAGATGATCTCAAGTATTGCAAGGGCATCGACCTCGCTATTTTTCTATCAAGGTATACCTTGACATATCAGAACGCCATGATTTCATATGTGTGATTTGCATTCAAATTCGAGTCCAACTAGACTATCAAATCCCAAATTTTTATTTTTTATAACATAGAAAAATATCCCCAAAATCTCTCTTATGCTCACATGAATTTGATACTAAATCCCATATATAATCATTTAGTTTATTTGGAAACTTAGCAAAACCACTTACCCGATGGTTGAATGGGAAAATGCCTTCTTCAAATCGCCTCCTATCGAGTCTAGGTTTCCAAAATAAAAAAGAATAAGATGCAATCCCATCTTCCCACCTGTTTATAGTGAAAATAGTAATAATAATTAGATTTGATTATGGGACTCAAAGCAGTTGATTTTATGTGTATGAGACTTAGAAACGAAATAAGATTTAAGGATAAGGTGATAATCAAACTAATATGTTAACAATCGGGGCCTCGAGCATGTCAATACGAGGGCCTCAAGGTCGATTCCAAAGCTCAGCTGCGAGCTATCGAAGGTGGTCAAAGTATAACTAACACTCATATTGAAATCAATGAAGGCTCTTTATGGCCAATGATAAGCAATAAATGATGAAGAATAATGAAGGTAGCAAATAGAAGCAATAATATCAATAGAATATGTTAGGAGCAGAGAGAATGTTCTTGTCTATTTTGTGTGGAGAACCTGAAGCAATTGAACCTTACAAAATGACAAGGATCCCCTTTATATAAGAGCCAAATCCCAACATGTTACAAAATAAATTAGTTACAAAGAAGCGGAGATGGGATAGCTAGATGACACCCTGATTCAAGGTTAGTGTAGTCCACTAGGCTCTGTCAGCCCTAGCGATGTACCTTGGGAACTCCTCATTTCTACCACAGTCGTGGTCAACATTATCCAAAGGTCGAGCATCGATAAACTCCGAGGGAGGAACTCGACCATAGCCTTGTAACCTCGACGCTTCGAGATAATCTTCTGAGGTGCCTCGATGACGAGGAATTGGACGGTCTGATTTCATCATCTACATGTAGTCCCCACATTTCGTAGAGAGGAACGACAAGAAATGATTTTGCCAACCAAATTTTTGGGCTTCACCTGATGACATCATACCAATGATACAAGCCTCCTTCATAGCCAAAATGTCCCGTCATTTTACTTCCCCAAAATAATTCAAAGCACTATAATTTCTTATTCTCCAAAGCAATAACATCGTTATCGATTCATCTCGCAAGAACGCGTTAAATGTTCTTGCCGTTACGTCTTTCGAAGATAATAATGGAGTTGTTGGTTATTCTATCACCCTTCCTGTAAATGGGAGCCTCCATGGATCAACCTTTCATCAAAGTATCTTCCCATATCTATCCATTTTTCTCTTCTCACCATCCTTATCCATTATCGTACACCAAGTTTGAGGACCATGGCCTCAAGATTATACGACGGCATTTCTATCAGCCATTCCACGATCTATCTCTTGGATTTTCTTTAGTCAAGCGAGATTACACCATTTACTCATTTTTGTTATTGTTATTTGTGTTGTCGTCATTGGCTTGGGACAACAACGTCGGGGGGCGGTCTCTCCTGGCTCGGGGAAATATTTTGACTCTACACTGCTGCTCGGGGAGGTGTTCGGACTCTACATTGCTACTCAGGGGGTGTTCGGACTCTACACCTCCCTCAACTACCTGGTCCGACACCTAACTCCTTTTTGCTATCCATACTGTGAGGTGGTGTGATCTATTAACTCTTGCATCCCGCGCCGGCGTGGTATCTCAAGAAGTGGCTTGGCAATAGTTGTACTAGCATGGTCCATACTAGCTAGATTTTTCACCCAGCCACTTCTTCGTTCCTTTTTGCTTCTTCTGTGTCATTCTGCTCTCCTACACCACTTTCCTCTTCTTTATATCGCCTTCTATAGATGCCATTCTGGAGGATAGAGATAAAACTCTTAAGGGGATGGTGCTTTGAAGATTTTGCCCTCGAGAATGAATGCATGAGGAGATTATGTTCGAAAATGTTGCTGTCATGTATGCTTCTTTAAGAGTAGACTAGAATCTAGGCTTTTACTATACATGTACCATTTTGCCTCTTTATTATGTGTAAGGACCCCTTGTGGCTGCTTTTGTAATTAATTGTTTTGTGAATACAAGGTCATTTTGCCAAGTTTATCTTCGATGCTTGCTATATTTCATTTCATTTGCACTTATGAAGACTATAAATACATTACTCTATCGGTTACTTCCAATATTAAAACTAGATGCGTCTTCCTGTGGAACCCATTGGTCCTTTGGAACGAGCCTCGATTGGGACGATGAACTCGGGTCATCAGGACTTTACTTCGATTTGAAGGTAAGTAATGTATTTATCCTTGAGATCGTGATTTATCATTTAGACCTCTCGATAATCTTTGAGGGGAAATTTTCTCGGAGGTCGAGGGTAGGGACTACCTTTAAGCTTTCGAGAGCAGTCCCTGAGTGGGGGTTTGTTCGAACTCGGGCCACCCGGAAACCTACTTTGCAATTAGAGTAGATAGCCTATGTCGTTCTAGATAGATCCCAATGAGGTATTACCCGAATATGGATAGTACCTCATGATCAAGCCCATATGGGTGGAGCTTTAATGTTTATTTCCTTGGAGCCTGACTCCTTTTTGATAGAAGTCCTCGAGGTTGAGTACCACCTTGAGATTGTAATGACGTCATTGGCTTTCTGGAGCCTAACCTTTTTCTGATGGAGTTCCTCGAGCTCGGGTACCACCTCAGAACTTGCAATGATATCGTTGGATTCTTAGAGCCTAACGTTTTTTTTGGAGGTCCTCGAAGGGGGTACCACCTCGAGACTGGAGGTAATACTTTTGGCTTCTTAGAGCATAAATTCTTTTTTATGGAGGTTCTCGAGGTTGGTTACAACCTCAAGACTTGCGGTGATGGTGTTAGCTTCTTAACTTCTTTTTTATGGAGGTCCTCAAGGTCGGGTACCACCTCGGGACTTCTAATGATGTTGTTGGCTTCTTAGAGCCAAACTTCTTTTTGATGGAGGTCCTCAAGGTCGATACCACCTCGGGACTTGCGTTGATGTCGTTGGCTTCTTAGAGCCTAACATCTTTTTTATGGAGGTCCTTGAGGTCGGCACCTCGTGACTGCCAATGATACCTTTGGCCTTTTAGGCATACAGATCATTGTCATTTTTTCCATATATAGGGTCGTGTCTGCTCCTTTGGAGATCCACCAATTTTAGGTAGTTACCCATCTTTTTCTGCGTTAAGCCTTTTATTACTTCAGTACTTACGTACATGTACAGATTCCTGCATAGTTCTCTAGTTTTGCCATAGCCATTACTGACACATTAGGGTTTGTCCGGAAGAAAGGGGGAGCTCCACCTCCAGCATTTAGGACCAACAAAAATATACCTTGAAGATTACTTATTTGATAGGAAAAGAGCATCATGGGCCACTGAGAGAAGACTACAGCTCGGGGAGAAAGTAGTGTTACGGATACTTTTCGCGGATGAGGGCATCAGTGATTTTGCAGATGGTTTCTTAAATGTGTACATGTATCCTTTCACATTGGGCCCCCTTGATAGGGTTGTGCTCGACTTCTGTTTAAAATATAGGGTAACCTTGGCATAAATCCACCCACCATTATTGTGAATAGAATTAATGATGATATTTCTTACGGAGAAGGCGAGACTTTAATTTATGCCCAGTCTTCTTATAAGGCTGTACAGGCCCTTTCACCATCGAGGTCTGCTAATCTTCTGATGCCGGTCGATCACACCCTTCGTTTTTAATGATGAGGAAAATGGAGATTGGGAGCAGATGATTTGATTTTTCCGAGTCCGGACCGCTGACATTATCCTTATGGAACTTATTCCATTCCCTGAGGAAGGGAACTATACATGTAAGTGGTACATTCTGTAGCTTCTTAGTTGTGTGTAAGGCGAAGGCTAGTTTCATAATCCTGCCTTCTTTTCTTTTTCTGCAGCGGCCCTATAGGTGCCAAGCGACGTTCCCGATCTGTCGATTTAGGTTTGGAAGTTGGTAACCAACTGGACTTGTGATGAGCACACGTGGCGAGTTTTTTCCCAAAGTAGATGGGAATAAAAATGTCATGGTGTGTGTTGTGCTATTTTTCCTTTCCCTTCTTTCATTTGGAGAGACATTTTCTCTTTCTATGTGTCAATCTTGTTGTTGTATGCGTTGGAGAGCCTTCTGATGTAACGTCACGCTCTTTTGGAGAGGGGGAAGGGTTTCTAGCTTCCAAGCTAAAGAACGACAATAATAAGCAAGAGATGCCTTTATAGGGTGATAACTCTCCAAGCATAGAGAAAGGGGATAAGGGGCTTTGGAGCAGAAGCATCGTCTTAGCCTACCATGCTCGTGGTTTCTAGTTCTGGAAAGGTAGTTTCTCTGTTTCCATTGCCTTCTTTTTTCGTTAACGATAATTTGAGGGAAAACCCAGGGTAATGCATACTCAGAGTGATCGTTACTCAACCGGAGTCGACTCAGTAAGAGATGAGCGAGCTAGATTAACAAATTTGTGCTTGCCTTTCTAAGAAGCCTAGCGGCTTCACTCATGGTGAGTTTCAATATAGGCCTTTTGAGTTTTGTGTCTTCCCTTCCATATTGGGTTTTCTTTTGCAGGCCTTTGACAGGCTGAAGTCCGGGCTAGCTTTGTCGTAAATCCAGTCTGCGTAAAGCTCTGGATGAGAGAGATCCCTTAGGCTCCTTTGTGATGAAAGGGAAGTAGAGTTGGAAAACTTGTGGTATGAGGTGAGCCGAACCTTGAATTATGGGAGCTACTTGATGGAGCAAGTACTTTTCCATCTCGGGCGAGTATTTGTTTCGTCTTATAGCTACTGAGGCAAACACATTTTTATCTTAGCAACAGACAAAGATGGAGGCCCTCGAGCATCTTTGTAATGAAGGTGGCGGATCTAGGAGTGAACATGATGAGCTCAGAGCTCAGGCGAAGGTTCAGGATTTAGAGGAGAAGGGTGTCATAGCTAAAGTTCCCGCTTTTTAGGCTTAACTCCGCTTAGCTCACGATAATTCTTATGTTCAAACTGATATGATTACTTAGCTTGAGTCCGGTCTTTCAAAGGTCGGGGATAAGATCGTTGGTTCCTGGGCTAAGCTCTAATGAGCCGAACTAAGACGTACCAGGAGATAGTGATCTATTTAAAGGACGATATTGATGCTCAAGATGAGATGAGAAGGATCCCCGATTACAAATAAGGATAAAAAAATACGCTCATTGAAAATCTCAAAGAAATTTTCTCGAAGAGATCCGTTCTAGGGTTTTTGTCCTCTCAGAAAAGTTGGCACGAGCTAGGACGGACGAGCGTGATGCTCGGTTGCTTCTGTCTGACATCAAAGAAAGCGAAGATGAGGCCATCGGGCCATAGTTCCCAAGGGGGTTGTATATTTCTTTCTCCATCTTTGTGTATAGTATTTTCATAGTATGTTATAAATAGATCTTGTATTTTATTGCATGTGTGTATAAAGAGGAAACCTTGTGATATTGTATCTTCTTGGTTTCTAAATTTTCTAGATTAAATGGTCTCTTAATTGGTAGGAATCATTAGATTCATGATATGGCTCTAGGGCTTACTAGGCTGGCCTATAGGCTCTTACGCGTTTGGTCGTTGTGACCTTATATGTGCAGCCCTGAGGCTCACTAGGTTAGCCAGTAAGCTCTTACGCGTTTGGTTGATACGACCTTTAATGTGCAGCTCTAAGGCTCATTAGGCTGTCGATATTTGCGCTTATGCCTTGGGGCAAAGCGACCTTTTATGTGGGCTAGAGACAATGGCTCTTATGCCTTGCTCTTAGGCTTATTTAGTTAACTATTTTGGGTTCAGTATCCGATTCGGTTTTCGACTTGAGCTCATTCAACCCTCAAGTTTTCGTAGTTGTGCAGGCTGGCGACAATGTCTCTTATGCCTTGGGTCGAAGCGACCTTTTATGTGGGCTAGCAACAATGGCTCTTACGCTTTGCTCTTAGGCATATTTAGTTAACTATTTTGGGTTCGGACGCTGACTCAGTTTTAGACTCGAGATCATTTGACCCTCAAGTTTTTCGTATTTATGTGCTGGCGATAATGGCTCGTATGCCTTAGGTCGAAGTGACCTTCTATGTGGGCTGGCAATAATGGCTCTTACGCCTTGGGTCGATGCGAACTTTTATATAGGCATTATTTTTCACTCATTAAGGATTATTGGGATTGTGTTTTTCTGACTCTTTGATTGTGTGAAAAAAAACACCTTAATTATGAGTCGCTACGTATTGATGATCGAGCACCTCGGTAGGCTTGGCTCGTGGTTGAGTAGCTCGAAGTGTGTAATTTGGATCTGACATGGTTGAAGCTCTTTTGCCTATATCAAGAGTAGCCTATTTAACTAGTTCTTTTTGAAGTAATTCAATGCCTATGATCTTGTAGCTACGGTCGGGCATCCCCCAGTTGTGTTAGTTTGGTTGGTACACCTTTATGACCATAGTCATTTGTGCTTGGCCGGAGCAATTTTTTATCCCGAGTGAAGTAGTTTAGGTTTCTATTTCGAGGGAATGCCTTTTAGGGGTATTACAAGCTTGATATATAGCCTTAACTTTGAGATCGGGTTTATGCCTTTAATAAGGTCTTACAAATTTTCATGCCTTTGAGGTCTTACAGTTTTTAGATACTTGGTACAAATATGGTTCATTTATTGCTTGAGGTCTTATGGCCTCAGGTTGTTTAATGAATGATGACTGGCGACAGTCCCTGAGTCATCGAGGGTATTCTGGCTCGGGAGACGTTACTCGTAAACTTTGTATTGCTTCATTGAGGGCTTACTATTTTGGAGATTCCGACCTTGAGCTCATGCGATTTTTGAGATTTTGACACTTGTCCCCGAGTGTTTGAGACCCTTTCGACCTTGGAGACGTTTTGTGATTTTCAATTTTCATTGATAATGGCCTATGAGTTTTGAGTCCCCACCCGGAGGTCGTCTAGGTATTGAATTGTTGACACCAGTCCCCGAGTGTTTGCGTTGTTTTTGACGGAGGAGTCTATCTTGCGAAAATGTTGAGTCTCTTGGAGTGTGAGATGCTTTGATAAAAGGTATTCTTTGAATACTTGGTACTAATATACATGCTTTTTCCATTAGGGGCCCAGCTATACGGACATGGTTTGTTTGATTGTTTTGCCCGGTACATTATTTTCCTATTGGGACCCATTTGGCATTTCTTCGCTTTTTCGGGTGGATTTCCTTCCGGGGTGGATGCCCCCCAGTGTTCAAGGTCGATTGCAAGAGAAACCTTGAATACTTATTGAGTCTTCCTTATGTATCATGTGGATGCTGCCTCATTAAAATCTTGCCGATAAAACCCTTTTTGGGATATAAACTCAGTCGTAAAAAAAAGAGAGCAACGGATGCTTATAAACCTTAAGGTCTTCAAGTTTGATTAGCTCTTTAACTGCTTCGGTCGGGCACCTACGTAAGGGTTAGTGCGAAATGTAAACTTAAAAGAGAGATATTTATCACTTAGTGTAGGATGTGTTGGTGATGTTTGAGCCCAGTCGCTTGTGATGAGGACGCAGTACGGTCCTTTGCTTTGTTTAGCTGGGATTAACCGAAGAAGTACTTTGATTAAACTTTGGCTCTTTTGCAAGTGGAGGTTTTGGAATTGGTGCCACACCGTGCACCGTGAACATTCACCATACATTATTCCTCGTAGACGATTTTAATCCCATCCTTTGTGGAGAATTTCATCATTTGGTGGAGGGTGAATTGTACTACTTTAATGCAGTGTATCCACGACCGTCCGAACAAGGTGTTGTACCTCATATATCCTTGATGATATTGATTTTGACATTTTGGGTTGTGCCGGCCACGTCGACTGGTAGGGTGATTTCTCCTTTTATTGTTTCACTTGCCATGTTGACTCCGTTGAGGACTTGAGTGGCAAGCACGATTTGGTCAAGAAGTTTATGCTGCTCTATTACCCTTGACCTGATAATGTCGGCCGAGCTTTTGGGATGCATGAGTACAAGTTTTATTTGAAATATATTCATGAGTAAAGAGATTACCAATGCGTCATTGTGAGGTTTCAGACAAGGTCTTAGTGTCCTATTCGCTAAATGTGGGGGCATCCTCAGGTATGTGCCCCCGGGTTCGCTTTCCTCTTGTGATAGATATTTTCATCCTTCTTATCACAGGTTCCTGTGGGGAATCGATGCCTTACAAGGTTATGTGGATGACATGTTGTGGCTATTTCATTTCTTTCTTCTTGACCACCTCTCTTTCCCGGAACTGATTTTTGGCACGGTCGCATAATAATTCTTGGAGGTGACTTTTATTGAATAGTCTGGCTACTTTTTCTTGGAGTTGGTTGCAATTCTTGAGCCTCTGGCCGTGCATGTTATGAAATTCACACACTAAGTTACAATTCCTTTATGAAGGATCTGATTGTACGGGCCTGGGCCACTTGGCATCTTTGATTTTACATATGGCAAACACGATGTCTGATACATAGACATTGAAGTTGTATTCTGATAAATGAGGTGCCTTTGTTGACCCGACGTTCCTATCGAATCCAGCTCTATTAATTACTCCCTGAGGATTATATATTTGGTCTATTCATTGATCATTGCAAGGTGGTTTACACCTCAGGGTGTTCCTTCTATATTTGGTGTATGGCTGATAATCACTATTATTTTTAGCCCATGGTGGCGCCAAACTGTTTACCGTGAAAATGGAAATAACAATTAAAGTTGATTATAGGACTAAAAATATGTGACATATTTTTATGCAAGTTGTTAATCAGTTGATGCTATGAGTATGAGACTTATAAATGAAATAGGAGTTAAGGATAAGGTGATAATCAACCTGATAGGTTAACAATCGGGGACTTGAGCTTTTCGATTTGGGGGCCATGAGGGCGATTCTAGAGCTCGGCTGTGAGCTATTGAAGGTGTTCGAGGTATGACTAACAGTTATAATGAAACCAATGAAGTCTCTTTATGGTCAATAATAAGCAATAAATTATGAAAAATAATGAAGATAGTAAATGGAAATAATAATATCAAGAGAATATTTTAGAGAGTAGAGAGAATGTTCTTGTATATTTTGTGTGGAGCAACTGAAGCAAAAGAACCTTACAAAGTGACAAGGCTCCCTTTATATAGGAAGGGAATCCCAACATAGTAGAAGATACATTAATGATTAAGAAGTAGAGATGGGATTAATGATTAAATAGTCCACTAAGCTCTGTCAGCCCTAGCCGTGTACCTTCGGAACTCCCCATTTCTACCATAGCCTTGGTCAACATTGTCCCAAGGTCGGGCGTTGACGAAACTCGAGGGAGAAAACTCGACCATATCCTTGTAACCTCGAGGTTTCAAGATGATTTTCTGAGGTGCCTTGATGACGATGAATTAGACCATCCGATTTCACCATATACACTAGACCTTTTGTTCAAGTGCAAATGTTGCAATTGCAACACCTGGATTAGCAATTGCGAAGAATAGCTCACAAATGGGGCACCTAACAAACTCAAGGAAATGCCATAATTGCGACACAGACCTCGCAAATGTGAAGTATGCCCACTTCGCAAATGCGGCCAATTGGTTGCAAATGCGAACCTACCTAGCCTAGGCATTTCTTTTGAATGCAATCAAGATATCACAAACAACTGAAACCCCATACTATGATCGCAATTGTGATGTTGTTGCTCACAACTGCGAATAGCCGGAGCACGAGCACACCAGCAACTTGGAAATGATTTTAGACCATTCTGAAACACAAATCAAACTCACACGAGCCCTCGAAACTCCAAACCAAAAACCTATATTAATCTTAAATCATCATATGAACTCGCTCGCGTGATATAAAATACCAAAATAGCATCTGGAACCATGAATAAGACAACAAAACGCATAAATTTCAAAAGGAAAACTCAAGAACCTCTAGAATCACAACTAAGCATTTGAATCCGATCAAATCAATTGTAAATGACATCAAATTTTGAAAAGAAGTTCCAAATGGAAAAAAGACCTATTCCAAGTTCAAAACCAAATTCCAAACACGATAGCCACAAAGTCAACCAACGATCAAACTTAAGAAAACTGCTAAACCTCAAATAGCCAACTTTCTAAAAATAAGTAAAACTAACCTAGGGACCTCGGAATCCAATTTTAGGCATACGTCCAAATCCAAAATCATGATAAGAACCTATCAAAGCCATTAAAACACATTTCCGGGGGGTTTTCGCAAATGTCAAACTTCGATTAATATTTTAAACTTTAGCTTCTAAACCAAGAACTAAACCATTTTAACCCAAAACCTTCTATGAACAAAACTAACTGTCCCCGACAATAGTAAAACCAAAAAATGCAAATATAGGATGCTTCAAAAGGGGAAACATTGCTCAAACACAAAATGACCGGTTGGGTCGTTACATTCTCCCTCTCTTATAACAAATGTTCATCCTCGAATGTGTATAGAGACATACCTTAAGTTCCAAAAAGGTGAGGATAATGAATGCACATGTCATTCTCGGTCTCCCAGGTCACCTCCTCTACCATTTGACCTCTCTATTGAACCTTCACTAAGGCGATATTTTTTTACCTCAACATCCGGGCCTGTCTGTCCAAGATAGCCACTAGCTCTCAACATAAGTCAAATCATTGTCCAATTGTACTGAGCTAAAACTTAATACATATTATGGATCATCAAAATACATCTAGAGCATGGAAACATGGAAAACCAGAACTACTGATATGCTGGGTAGCAGTGTAAGCTGTAGGCCACCTCACCAACTCTCACAAGGATCTCAAAAGGACCAATATACCTAGGGCTCAACTTTGCCTTCTTTTCGAACATCATCACATCCTTCATGGGTGATACTCTAATCAAGAACCTCTATTCCACCAGAAATGCTTCATCACATGCTCTCCAATTAGCATAACTCTTTTTCCTGGATTCTGTTGTATGAAGCCGATCCTTAATCACCAAACTAATGCATAAATACCTAGCTTCTCCCTTCTCAAACCAACCATCTTGGAATGATGTTGCCTCATATATAAGGCCTCATAAAATGGCATCTGAATACTCGATTGGTAGTTGTTGTTGTAGGCTAAATTTGCGAGCGGTAGGAACAGACCGCATGAACCACTAATATTCATAAAGGCATGAAGCATATCCTCTAATATCTAAATGGTGCGCTCAGATTGCCCATCCATTTGGGGATGAAATGTCGTGCTCAGCTCCACCTATGTTCCCAATTTATACTACATACCTCTCCAAAAATGCGATGTGAACTATGTGTCTCAAACGGAGATAATAGACACTGGCACACCACGGAGACAAACAATCTCAAAAATATAGATCTGAGCCAGCTGCTCTTAGGAGTAGGTAGTCACAATCAAAATGAAGTGTGCAAACTTGGTTAGTCTATCCATAATAACCCACACTGCGTCAAATTTATTTAAAGTCCACGAAGTCTAAGAATGAAATCAATGATGATTAGCTCCTACTTTCACTTTGGAATCTCAAGTCTTTAAAGCAAACCGCCTGACCTCTGATGCTTGTACTTCACCTACTGGCAGCTTTCTTTATTCTTATCAACCAGTAGTACTGTCTCAAATTCTGATACAAATTAGTGTCACCCGAATGAATGGAATATCGCAAACTATGGGCCTCCTCGAGAATCAATTACTCAACAGATCCAAATTTGGTATACATATCCGGCCATACATCCTCATCACCCAATCATATCTAACAAAAACCTCTTTGGCATCACCATCTTGCACCATGTCCTTAAGGACAAGAAAATGGGGGTCATCACACTGACACACCTTGATGCAATCATACAAAGAAGACCAAGAAACCACGCAAGCAAAGACCCGATTATGCTTCAAAACACCTAACCTCACAAATTGATTGGCCAAAGCCTAAACATTCAATGCAAACAGTTTCTCTCAAACTAGAATATCTGCAATGCTACCCATACTCTCGACTTTCCTAATCAAGGTATCAGCCACCACACTGGCTTTCTTGGGATGATAAATAATGGTGATACCATTGTCCTTTAATAGCTCTAACCACCTCCATTGCCTCAAGTTTAGATGTGTTTTCTCGAACAAATGTTGGAGACTCAGGTGATCTATGAATACCTCACAAGATACGCCATAAAATAGTTCCTCCAAATATTCAATGCATGGACAATGGCTGTCAACTCTAAATCATGATCGGGGTAGTTCTTCCCATGAGGCCACAATTGACGTGAATCATAACCAATCACTCTACCCTCATGTATGAATACACACCTATTGCCAATTAGCGAAACATCACAATAAATGGTATATAAAACCGACATGGAAAATAAAACTAGATTTGAAGTTGTGGTCAACGCAGTCTTGAGCTTCTAGAATATCATCAAAATACCTGAATGGAGCACCCTTTTGAGTCAATCTGGTGAAAAAAGCTGCGAATGAGGAAAATCATTCCACGAAAAGGCTACAATTACCATCCAAGCCTAGAAATTTTGGATCTCAGTAGTGGAAGATGGTATGGGCCAACTCTGAACTACCTTCATCTTTTTGGATCCCTCTTAATATACTTAATAGACACCATATGAACCAAAACACCACCGAATCAAGCAAAAACTCACAGTTGGAAAATTTTGCATATAACTTCTTCTCTATAAAAGTTTGGAGCATGATCGCAAAGTTTTGCTCATGATCCTCCCGGCTATTAGAGTATACCAATATGTCATCAATGAATTCGATGAAGAAAGAATTAAGATATGGCTAGAATACAGTCTGCATAAAGTGCATAAAGGTTGTTAAGGCTTTGGTAAGCCCAAATGACATCACCAAAAACTCATAGTGAATATAGTAAGCCCTGAAAGCAGTCTTCAAAATATCTTAATCCCCAATCTTTAATTAATGATACCCTAACCTCAAATCATTCTTTGAGAATGCCCGAGTACCTTGAAGTTGGTTGAACAGATCATCAATACTCGATAGTGGATACTTGTTACTGATTGTAACCTTATTTAGCTGCCTATAATCAATGTACATTCTCACAGAGTCATCTTTCTCATTCACAAATAGAACTGGAGCACCCCAAGGCGAAACACAAGGCTAGAAGAATCCCTTATCAAGCAACTAAACATGACTAATAAACATAGTGTGGAATAATAGAATCTTTCACACGATTAGTCACATATACAAGAGCACCAAAAGAATCACAAGATATATCCATATATGGAGCAAAGAAATATTGCACATATGAATAAGTGGAACCTGGATTAAATAAAATTGATGCATTCCAATGGCAGACTAGAATAATATATATGACAATAGAAAATGATGCAATACACAAAGTCCTATCTGAAAAATCATAGAAACGAGCAAGGCTTCCCATTCTAGTGTGACCTCTACTCTCTTGACTTCCACCTCTAACTGGTAATGTAGGTGGAGCGGAAACTAGAGTAGCAACCATAGCCTGTGAATCTGTGGAATATGTGGAGCTTGTGTAGCCAATGGAGATAGAAACCTCCTAAGTCTAGGATAGTCCCTCACTATATGCCTAGTATCTCCAAGCTCAAAACAACCTCTCAGCGGGCATGGCTACTAAAACTTAAATTGTTCGGGTCGTCTAGATCGACCGCTGAAGGCACCCCATACAAGAGGTGCACTAGAAAGTGGATGTGCATAATGACCTGAAATCTCGAAAGAGTCGGAGCACTGTGAGGGGCAGAAAGTGCTAAATGAACTGGTCAACTCACATAGCCTCTACCATGACAAGTTAAAACTGGAGTGCGAGCACCAGTATATTCTCCAGAATCTCTAATACTCTTGGCCTCCCTATCCTCTCCCTCCTGACCCCACATAGGTTCCATCATCCGAGCAATCTCTATAACTTGCTAAAATGGAGTATCTATCTCCAACTCTCAAGCCATGGTGAATCTAGGACCATTACTGAGCCCCTCAATTAATCTGCGGACCCATTCTCTAGCTATAGAAACCAAGACATGTTCATGTCGGGACAACTTACTGAATTTGATGGCATAATTTAACTCTATCATAGTCCTCTAGTGCAACTTCTCAAACTCTGTGAGTAGTGCATCCTTAATGGTCTGAGAAACAAAATCTATAAAATAATATATTCAAAAATTGTGCCTAAGTCAGTGGGCCTACATCAATTGGCCTACCCTTCTCATAAGCTTACAACCACCTATATATTGCTCCTAACAGATGAAAAGTAAATTCAATTCTGCTCAACTCCATAATACCTATGGTGCATAAATATGGTGTCACTTGTCTATAAAATGATGCGCTTCCTAAGTAACTGTGTGACTTAAAGCAGGAGGATCATACTTCTTTAACCTCTCAAGTCTCATCTACTCCGCCTCAAATGCCTCTGGAATGACCTCAAACTGAACTAGAATAACGAGTTGTGCTAAGACAACTCTTGGAACTTGATCAACATGGACCCGCTGCTCTGGAGTACGGGTCATGGAAGTCTGGCTACTCCCCCAACCTGAGATATGTCTAGTGCAACGAGTATCAATCCTATATGAGATGAAGTATCGAACATGCTCAGAAAGTATGATAGGTCCTCTTGGAGTCTAGGGTAGCAACAGGAGCCTTGCTGTCTGTAACCCAACAGGACATACTCCTCGGTCGTAACTTGGTCAGGTTCTCTAGCTGTAGCACGTGCCCCTCCTCGGCCTCTACCTCGCCCTTGGCCTCTCATGGCTCTAGCAAGGTGTGCAGGTGTCTGATGTTCAGATCCAACAGTGTGTGTCCTCACTATCTGTGAGAGAATAAAAATATAAGGCTCAAATATTAAAATCAACATACCGGCATGATAAGAAATCAAATAAGTGGAATTTTCCTAATAGTTTCATATCCTCTTGAAGATAAGTACAGACGCTTTTTTACCACTCCGCAAGCCTCTACTAAACTTGGTTATGACTCATAGCACCTATGAATCTAAAGCTCTAATACTAACTTGTCGTGAATACAAATTCCCACCTTTATATGTTGTGATGACTCCTTATCTCTAAGACTAGGTGAGCCTAAAATACGATGAGATTTTAACAGAAATAACGACTATGATATTAAATTAAATTGATAACTATCACAATATAGTCAAAATGGAAAAATAGTCATATAAATCCAAAAAATCGGTGGAACTTAGTCATAGCTCTGCTAAAATATATTAAGAATCTCTAATAAAATATTGTTTGATAAAAAAGATAAAAGTAGTAAAGAAAATAACAGAAGGTGACTCTGAAGCTTACGAGCGTCAAGCAGTTATACCTTGAAGTCTCCAAAATATCTTGGTCAAATCACTGGCGTCCAGCACGAGCAGAAGTACATAGATCTATACAAAAATATGCAGAAGTGTAGCATGGGACACCATAATAGTGTCGAGTAAGTATCAAGCTTAACCTCGATAGAGTAGTGCCGAGGCCATGTCTAGACACCTACCTGTGCAGAATATTAACATAGTCCCATAACAGACGCAAAAAAGATAAAAAAAATGACAAAACAATACAATGAACCAGGCGAACAACTGAATTTAAGCAATAAAGGTCAACAAAGAGTGAACATATGATAAAACAACAAGTGATCAAGCGCCATAAAATACAAAATAATGAATGAAGAAAAGATCATATCCATTCAAGTTAACAAGCCTTTTCAATATTGAATGTACAATAAGAATCATAATTAAGGTACCACACCCCATATTAAAATTTCACAAGTAACAATCAAAATCTTCCTTATATTGTCGCATGATCTTTGCATTAATATTTTTTTAAAACATCTTTTTATAAAATATCTACATGCTCTTTAACCCCATTATCACACCATGTGGCTTCAAGTAATTCCCTTACTAGCAACATGTGTATAAATCACACCTTATCTCTCTACTCATACTACATGCACAATGCCACAACATTTCCAAAATGAGTAATATCAATGTCACCACAACACATAGGCTTGGGGCTCAACCACTATGTGTACAAGTATTTCAATAATAACAAATGAACAAGAAATAACTCAACAATGAAAAGGTATTCCAATAACCAATAATTTCAATCAGAAACATGTTAATAGCCCTCGATAACTACAACTTCAATAGCTCAACAATAAACGTATTTCCATGAAATGGCAAGTTTAAATCTCATATATAATCATGTAGTATAATTGGAAATTAATCAAAATCACTAACCCAATGATTGTATGTGAAAGTATCTTCTCCAAATCGCCTCCTATCGAGTCTAGGGTTCAAAAATAGAAAAAATGAGACCAAATTACGAACCCTCACAATTGTGAGGAATAGCTTGCAAATTCGGAACCTTAAAGACCAGTGAGATGCCATAAAGCAATATGGGCATAGCAAATATAAAGTATACTTTTTCACAAACGCGGCCAAATGGTCCTAAATTCGAACCAATCATGCCCTGAAATTTCTTCACAAATGCAATCATATTATCTCAAATGTGACACCTAAGACCCCCTCCCTCGAGTTACGACACAATTGTTATATTGGATCTTGCAATTACGATAATTTGAGCACCGGCACAACAACAACCTGGAAATGAGTTAAACCATTCTGAAACACGCTTGACACTCACCCCGAGCCCTCGAGGCTCCAAACAAACATCCACGCAAATCAAAAAATATTATGATACTTGCTCACATAATTAAAATACCAAATAACATATAGAACCACGAATCAGATATCACAATGCATGAATTTCAAAACAAAAAACTCACGAACCTCCAGAATCACAAGCAAGCGCTTGAATCCTATCAAACAAACTCCGGATGATATCAAATATTGCATACAAGTTCCAAATAGCAAAGTGAACCTATTCAAAGTCCCAAAACAAAATTCCCAACACCGAAAAAAATAAAGTCAATCCACGATTAAACTTTAGGAAACTTCTAAACCTCAATTTCTCAACTTTCCGTAAAATATGACTAATTAACCTAAGGACTTCCAAATTCAATTTTACGCATACTCCCAAGTCTAATATTATGATATGAACCTGTCAGAGCTATCAAAACACCATTCTGGATCTTTTTTACAAATTCAAACTTTGCTCACCATTTCCAACATAAGCTTCTAAACCAAGACCAAAAGGGTACAAATCAACACAAAAGTTTTCCAGAACAAAACTAGTCATCCCCTCAAGTAATAAAAAAAATACATACAAGAAGTTTAAAAAGGGAAAACATTGGTATACAAAACGACCAGTTAGGTCATTACAATGTACAAATTAGAGTAACTTGTAATTTCATACAATAAGTAGAAGTAGAAGAAGAGTGAGAGTATTGGGTTACAAGTATTGTAATCAGTGAATTTTGCTCAGTTGTTCTAGCATAGTTGAAGTTAAATTCTATGTGTCAAGTCATGGTTTTTTGACCTTTGAGCCAAATGAATTTCCACGTAAAAATTGGTGTTCTTATTTTAGTATTTATTTTATTTACGAGTGAGAAGTAAGACAAAGAACCAATTTTTTTAGCCGTTTAAGAAATCGTGAATATTAATAATTGGTATTAAAGTGAGTTCTCTTAAACATGGCTAATCCCTAGAGATATCTTGGAAGAAAATGAGTGCTCAGCTGGAACCAATGAAGGACTGTCAACTACTAGACCACCTCTGTTTAATGAAAAATATTGCAGTTGCTGGAAGAAAAGAATGGACGACCATCGACTCCCACAAAAAATATAGGAAAAATGGAACTATTCCCAATGACACTTTTGAAATTATAGCACCAGACTTCAAGATGATGGAAAATAATGCAAGGCTCAAGAAGATTGTCACTTGTGTACTTGTTCCTGATGAGTATAACAAGATATCTGCCCGCTCCAATGTAAATGATAGTCGGGATTATTCAAAATATTCATTAAGGAACCAATTAGGTGAAGGGATTAAGAATCAAGTCTCTCGTGAGAAACTTTGAGCTTTTCTCTATGAAGAAGTCAGAACATATTATGATGATCAGGTTAACTGTCATAATAAATAAACTAAAAGTTATTGGGAAAGGTATTTACCTCTAGAAACTGGCTAGCTCTAAGGATTCTCCCTACTTCATAGAAATCAAAAGTCACATCCATTCAGGAACAAAAGGAGTTGGACAACATATCACTAGATGAATTGATTGGAAACTTAAAACTCGTAAGATAAGAAAGATGGAACTATGCAAGGAGGAACCAAAAAGAGATAAGGTACACATTCATAAGGCGTATGAAGAAGATGATTTTGACAGTGATGATCTAGACCTAGAAATATCTGCTAAGTTCAAAAGGTTCATGAAGAATTCTAAGAATGGACCAAAAGAGAAAGCAATGGCAGACCTAAGCAGGTTGGCAAGTATTCTTATGATGGGTGTTACAAGTGTAACAAACTCGATCACATGGTCAATAATTGTGTAGTGTGGGAAATTGAATGAAAGAAATAAAGAGTTGAAAAAGAAAAAGGGATAACATGAATGAGTTAGTCCTAAATAAAAGAAAAATTCTACGTAAGGGATTTATTAAGACCATGAAACACGTTTCCTAGCAGCATATGAAGACAGTGAAAGTAAAAAAGAGGAGGAGAAAGAAGATGAGGCCATCATCATGTATGCTTTAACTGACTCATATGAGGTCGTTGATTCTGAGCCTCCCATACAACTAGGAATGCATATTGGAAGACCTCCATCCTTTTGATGGACACCATTATGATGAATGGAAGGTGTGTGTGGAAGTGTTCCTAATCACACACATTATCATTTTCTCCATGGAAATCGAGGCCATTATCAAAGTGAGTGGGCACTGCTTGCGAGTTATACATGTTGATTTTGAAATCAATTACACTTACAAGAACAAACATAAAGTAGAGTATGATACGAGAACTAATACCAGGCATTCACTATTATCCTTAGCCCCATGGGAGTTATCCTTAAAATTGGATAACAATTAAACTTATAATGTGATTTTAAAGACACGTAATTTCACCTAAAACCAAATGATAAATGTAATGATTAGTAATAGAAATTAACAATGATATAAAGCAAACTAGTGTTGAAACGTAATTCAGCCCTCGAACTAGGATGCCCTAGAGTTGGTCAGTATTAAATAGTTAAGAAATAAGCAAGCTGATGAACAATAATATAAATTAAAGAGAAAGTGTTATATTGCTTTGATATCTCAGAGTATAAGGTGCATACGAGATGATTAGAACCCTCCTTAGATAGTAGAAGAATCCTATCTATGGTACAATTCTAATTACCAAAATAAATCTCATGATTAGCTAAACAACCATCCATGAATTGATCTGTTTCGAGATTTTCACCATGATCATCGACCAGTCACGAATATCTCGCCTTTCTGTTATTTTAGTTTGTTCGATGTCTGCCTCATTCGGTCTTGATCACTACTAGCCTCGATCTCAACAGGTACCTCGATCCTGGAACTCGGTATCTTATCCTCCTACTTTGGCCCGATCCACTATGAGGCTGACCTGGTCTCGATCAAATAGTAGAATCTAATAGGCCCGATTTTAACCATATACAATATGTAGCAAGTATCTCACATGCATCTCACACGCAAATATATAAATATACAGAGGATACAAATGATTTACATTTGGTACATATGAAATATATAAATGATATACGGGGATACTTATTTTATTTTCTTTCATGTTTATATTCAAATTGGACTTTTGCTCAAATATCAATTTAAACCACCTCAAAATCTTCATCAAATTGTCCTAATATTGAAATTCATATTTTTTTAAGATGTACCCAATCTAATCCAATAACAAGCACTTAAAATAAATTCTAATTTCAGAAACTCAAACTTTTGAGATCAAGCTTAAGCGGCCTTCAATGGCTTTCCACCACGATTTCAATCCAAACTGCATCAGTTTATTTTCAAATGAGCTCAAAGTTAGGTTTAAGCTTCGCCGAAAAATTCCCCAGAAGAATTGGCAATAGCCAAAAGTTATCGAACTCAAAATTTCCAAGTTTACATCTCAATTTCATTCCAGACCAGCTGAAATAATTGGGTAGTTTTATAGGTGAGTCTAATCTTGTTATGTGTAATACTCTTAGTACAATAGATACTCTGGATTAAGATTTTCTAAAAAAAGCTTCAAATAGTTAACTATGTTTGGTGGAAAAAATAAATTATCAACAACCCACTGCCAGATGAGAACTTAATGACCCATCATGTGCCTTCTATATATTTATTTGGTATGTCATATATTTCACAACTTTAATTTTATAATTAGGTTTATTAGTCTCCGATTTACTACGGAGCAAAGAGAACTATCAATTCCCAACATACAGTAGGCAGTTGGGCTAATGTTGGTAGCATTTGTGAGTAATTGGCAAATATTGATAGTATTTTTGAGTAATTGACTAATATTAATAGTATTTTACGTATTACCTAATCGTTTATTTGAGTGCTTTCCTAAATGGCTAAAGAATTTGGTTCTTTGACGAATTTCTTACGCGTAAATAAAATAAACAGTAAAATAAAAAAGTAATCCATCTCAAAGGTGCAAAAACGACGATCTATTAGGTTGGATTTTAGCTTCGACTTCACTAGAATAACTGAGCTAAATGATTACAACACTTGTAACCCAATACCCTCACACCACATATTTTTACTTGTTGTATGAAATTACAAGTTACTCTAACTTGCACACTCAGACAATACTCCAACTAACATTGTTTTAATGACATTTTGATTACAACTCAATCTAATAACACATGAACTAAACTAACTCAAGAAAATGAATTTCAGAACACACTTGATTAGAGACTTGAGTGTTGAGCTGAAAATGTATGCTAGGTTCTTCAGTCATTGTGAAAAAGGATAGTTTTCCACAATCAATAGGCAAAATATTTAACTTTGTTGGGGGTAACATATCTTTATCAATAAAAAATGTTGCTTTTTCTTGTTCAATGATTATATTGATCTTAACAGTGTAAATATGTTTGTTGATTACTAACGCATTCACCATTATTGCACTTGCAGTTGCCCCAGTGGCCATGAGTACTTATTAAAATATGGGATTCACATTGTGTATGCAACTTTTCGATGATGCCAAAAGGAGAAAAAGATATTGTGCTTACACATTCTGAAATAAGTGATGTTTATAACCTAATTAACCTGGTCCTTGATGATAAGTGATTTTTTAAGATTAGTATTGATGGTTAAGCTGAGTTCTTTAGGTTCCAAATCAGTAAAAAACACAGAGTTTTTCATCATCAAAAAGGGGAAATTTGTTGGCCTAAGAACAGGTGAAGTATTGAAGAATGACAAATAAACTTAGTCATGGACCAGGTCCATCTTGTAAAGCATAGTCATGATCAACGTATACATGTGAGGTGCACGTGAAGGAGACAATTCATACTGATCAAGCAGCAATATCTCTTAATCTGATCGAAAGGTTGTATATTAGGTAAGGAGAGAAAGTCTCCTTATATAAAGAGAAGACAGTCCGGGATAAAGATAGTGTTAGAGTTTGATATCTTCAAGGACTCGACTACGATAAAAGATCAGTAATTGTGTCCCTATCAAACTCCGATTACTAACCTAATAAATCACAATGATTGTTCTCTTTTACAGTTGTTGCACAAATACAGAAGTAAAACTAAATTGAGAGCAAAAGATCAAGGCGATTTTGCAAGCAATTTATGTGTGTGCACTTCTGAAGCTACTTCAACAAGATAGAAGAATCAGTTTCATTGTGCCTCTCTTTTATTCTAGTTCAATTGTAATAGGTGATCTATAATTGTACCTTTTAGCTTTCATAAAAGCATTTGTATTAGGTACTTAGAGTTTTCAAGTTAGAGATAACTTTAAATTGTCGCAACAGTTGAGGTTGTGTACCAACGGGATTAGAGTGAATCTTTAGGTTTACAAAGAGTTTTTATAAATATTGTTTTGGCTTAGTAATTTTAATGGAAGTTTGGGGAAATTCTACTGAGTAGTAGGTCTTTATTTTTCACATTTTGAGCCAAGTGTTTTCCACGTAAAAATCTTTTTATTCTTTATTTTATATACTTATCATTCCTCAAATAGTAGCAAGTAGAAAACCTAGAAGAAACAGGTTCTTCTAGAGCGAAATTTGAGTACCACATAAATCACCTCTCTCCCCCCCCCCCCCTATATGGTATTGACGCTTAGAACATCAAATTGTAACTGCAGTATCATTATCCTGCTTCATTGATTTACTTGTACCCTTATTTTGCTCTGTTCGTTGTTGTTTCCCTTGTCCTTCAACTTGCCACCTTGTGGTAATTTTCCCTGGCTTATTTCTTCCTTTGTGTTGATCTTCTTTATTCATTTTTTTCTCCAATGTACAGTCATGTCCTATCTTCATGCATTCTAAACAATATTGAGGTTTCCATTCATATTCCACCTACTATTGGATCATTCTCCCTGGTGGATCTTGTAATGTCAATTCTTTTGGAAGCTTTTTCGCCATATTAACTTCCACCAAAATCCTAGAATATGATATACGTGTATGCTTGGTAGTACATTTATCAACAAATAGCACTTGCTAGTTTACTTAGTGGTCTTCTTACCCACGTAGCTCATAGGCAAATTAGGAAAGGTGATCCACAAAGGAATCTGCATCAGAAACTCTACCTTAATGTCAAAATCTAGAGTACACTATTTCAATATCATTGGTATTCCATTAATAGTATATGGTCCTCCATAGAGTATATCTTTCAAATTCCCAAGTGTATCAAAATTTCTATGTAGTATCCGTCTTCATGTAAATATAGATCTGGAATGCTCACTCTACTCCAAGCATGAGCTATATATCTCTCCATCAATTTGTACCTTGGTGTATACCCAATTATATAAATAATTAGGGCACACTCCCCATTTTTTATTTTGAGATTCAATTTCTTCCTTATCTACTTTTACCACAATATTACCATCAACCATTCCTGGTGGGATATATGATAATACTATACCATTTTCTGAGGATCTGCGTCTAGCAAACAAATTTGCCAATGTCTTCTCCAGCTTCGGTGCTTCTGCATGTTGTTTTGTCTCGTCATTTAGTTGCATTGTTATTGTTCCATTAACATTCAGCTCAACTACTGTTACTTTCGCCCTTTTTTGAGTAATCTCCATAGCTGTACTTACTGGAGTGCCTTTACACGAAGATGAAGATACATTACTGCAATGCGGTGAGATATATCTCGCTGGTCCTTTAGCATTACTAGGTGAGCCTAATTTCTGAGTATTATACTGAAATTGGTGTTTGATTGGTGTTGTTACTTACTGTATGGATCCCTTAGCTAGGGTATCTGCACTTACTGTTGCACTAATGGATTCGCCGACCATCGGGAGTGGCTCTCATTTAGGTCGTTCTCGCTTTCTCGCCATGGCTACTTCTCACACAGCGTACGTTAGCATAATGTGTGCCAAAGCTTTATGTCAACTCTTTTTAATCCTCAAAAGTTTCTTTTTCTCAGTTATCCAATACAAGATTAAATAAATTCTATAAGACATGGCAAAATATTTTGCATGCATGTCATATCATTAAAACTAGTGGGAAAAACTTAGCATGTAATGGCACAAAAAGAAAAACACTATTTTATTGAGTAAACAACAAGACAAACAACCTCAAATATGAGTTACAACCCTAATATAACCTGAATATTAAAAATAGCAACAAAACAGAAGATAAGACCAAACACAAACATAATAGAGAGATAGAAGGGTTTGACTCAATTAAACAAACATAACATGGATGACAACCCTGAAATAACGCAGATAATACAAAACATATCAAAACAAACTACCAAAATTCCTTCCTAGTAAGGAGAGAATGACTTTTCAATTTCCAAGCTTGACATATAGCCACAAATTTGCTCATCAAAATCTCCATGGCCTTCTCCAATTTTAGTCGACAAATTCCTGAGAGGATTCTCATACTCCAAGCCACCACGTATCACCCTTGCAAAGTTTGCATCCTCATGTGCAGATAAAGGGCTCTGCGAGATACTCTAGGTTCCATTGTCTTGGATCACAATTAGTTCTTCCTAGATCATCCTTTATAATTCTATTTTCAAATCCCGACAACTTTCAATATTGTGCTAATGGGTATTGGAATGGTATTTACACCTTTTAGAAAGGTGAAAACTTCTTGCACATAAATCTACATGATTTGGAGGAATAGGGGCAATCATGTCATAATGCTTTAACTTCTCCAATAAGCTTGCATAGGACTCTCCTATTTGTGTAAACTTATTATTCAACCTTTCTTCCCCGTTATACTCTTGGTTTGGATGTGGGTTATAGGGCACCTAAAAATTTTGTGGAAGCTGGTGGATATTTTGTGATGCTCGTTCTCTCTTCTTTGATGAGTTGGTGGCTGGACAACATAATGAGGTGGAGCAACAGAGAATTATAAGTTCTGAGGTGGATAGTAGTGCTTAGGAGCATCATCGGAAAACAGATGAGGTTGGTCATACCTTCTAGATGCTCTCCTAGGATCTCTTTTCGACCCTGATGTCATCATGATTTCTTTGTCCTACTTATTCGTGTCACTAAAATTATCAGATTCAATCTGGACAGCCTGAGTGGTGGCTTTGAGAACTGCTTGACTAATAATTCTACCTTTATTAAGGTCATTCTCAATCATTTCCCCCATTTTGATTGCTTCCGAAAAGGACTCGCCCACTGCGGCCATCATGTTTTGAAAGTAATTGGGCTCTTGAGACTAAATGAAGATAGTGATTAACTCCTGATCATCCATGGGTGGCTTAAATCTAGCTGCTTGCTCTCTCCATTCAATGGCATATTCCCTGAAACTTTCAGTTGGTTTCTTCTGCAGGTTTGAAAGGGAATTGCGGTATGGGGAAATATCAATGTTGTATTGGGACTTCATAACAAAGGCCCGGGTCATGTCATCTCAAACATGCCAGTTAGAAAAGTCTTGGCCAATAAACCATTCAGAGGCTACTCCCGTAAGGTGTTCCCCAAAATAAGCCATCAGTAATTCTTCTTTTCCTCTCGCACCTCTTAGCTGATTGCAATACCTTATCAGATGGGTTATAGGGCCTCCGTGTCCATCATACTTTTCAAATTTGGGAGTATTGAAACCAGGTGGCAAACGAATATCGAGAAGCATACATAGATCCTTGAAGGCAATACTCTTCTGACCTGTTAAACCGTATATATTTCTCGATTGTTGTTTTAAGCTTTTCACTCTTTGAGTCATTCTAATGTGCTATCTGAAGGGGAAGCTTATCAGTCTTTTCAGGAAGATCAAATAGGTACAAGTGGTACTCAGAAGAGTGTTACTATTCTTGCTACTAGCAAATTATGACTCATTAGTTTTTCTCTGCACCACTGTCGACTGTGAAATAGTAAAGACGGGCCTGACAGCAGTGGTTATCTGATGGATTATCAATGGCACCCTTTGAGAGCATGCAGTAGAAGTTCCATTTGTAGTCATACAGTTGGGATAAAGACTGAATCAAGGTAGATAGGATTGATTAGAAAATGAGACCAGATAAGGAGTAGTGGAGATAGGTGTGAACTCTGTGAAACAATGAGAAGAAAAAGGCGGTACTTGGCCATTGGCCCATGCTTGACATATTTCACTCATTTTTTGTTTCAGTACTCTATTTTCCTCAACCATAGTAAACTCTTATTAAACCTTCTAACCCTGAGTCTCATGATTGCTTGCAATAATTTCGATGTCAGTTGTTATTTTTTCCTTTGGATTTTGTGTTTTAGCTTACCAGGAATCGACCACCTAAACGTTCTTCACAATTCAAAACAAAAACATGTTAGAATAGACTCAGTCAGTCCTTATTATTATAATCATCTATATTTTTTGTTTTTAATGGTTAATCGCACCTGAAGTGGGTTACCTACGTATAATGTGGGAACATCAATCAGATCTTGCATAGTTCAGGATGATTAGGAATAAAGTAAATAAACTAACTCTTTTTTTTGGATTTTAAATTTTGTTTTTTTTCTTTTTTTAATTTTTGAAAGAAAAGATTCTAAAGAAGAAAGAAAATATCTTTGGATTTTTTGACTTTTATGTTAAAATTATGAAAGAAAGACTTCTAAAGAAAAAAAAATTTGAATCTTGAATCTTCTTCAATTTTCGAGAGAAAAACTACTAAAGAAGAATGAAAATATTTTTGAATTTTTAGAAGAAATTAAAAGAATATTTTTAAGACTTTTTTTAAAATTAGGGTCTCAAAGAGAGACTTTTCCAAATGAGGAAGTAAAGGAAAATATTTTTGGATTTATGAAAATTTGGGGCCGGAACCGATGAGGTTTCCCTATGTATCTCACATCCGGTGAAAATTAGACCCGCGTAGTTCGGTCAGTTTTGACACAACGAGAAAATATTATGATTTTGAAATGATTTTTCCTCCACTTTATTCAAAATTGTGACATAGTTTCATGATATTTCAAATACCTACTTCTCACTCTCTTTTTTATTTTCCTTTTTTTTTTCTTTTTTTCACTATTCTAGAAGCCAGTCAATATAGCAGTCGAAACAGACAGATATACAAGTAGTACGTAAGACGCATCAGTATAATCTTTTAGTTTGGGAAAACGTATGTCCCAGACGGACCCAACCACTGTATTGAGTCCCCAAAATCAAATGCACGTGATGCAAACAAACGTTCCTACTAGAGATCCCACATGAGGCTATGTTATTCTAGGTTTGAAACCTGGGTTTATTGTTCTAGATATGGCTTACCCGAGCGGACAACTCGAGGCGGGAGGGGGAGGGGTAGCATACCGGTGCTATCCGGCTTTGTAACTGATCTGATCCTCATTCTAAATTAGGGTATGACATTAAGAGTAAACAAGTCATGCCAGCGTACACTTCTCAGAAGTTTTAGAAGACTCAGAGAGAAGAAGGGTTTCATAATAATTTATATACAGTTCACAGAATATCAAAGCGGTAAAAAAGTAACAATTAGCACATTAGGCTCAAACACATAAAATCAGATAATAAATGAAAGCCAAGTATAATAATTATTCTAAAATCGAATTCTTGAATCTTGAACTAGAAGTTCTGGGTTCTAGTCCCCAACATAGTCACCATAGTTGTCACACCTCCTTTTTTAAAAAAATTGGGATATATGGGAATTTTTTCCAATTGAAGTGCCGTTGATCAAAGTAGATTATTTATTTAATTTCAGAGTTGCCAATTGAAATATTTATGGTGTCCCAAGTCACCGATTTATTTTAAAATCCCAAATCAAAGAAATTGACTCTATTTTTACGGTCCGCAAAAATAGAAGATCGGATAATAAATTATGTTAATCTGAGAGAAGGTATTAGGCTCTTGCGGGTTCCGTGATTTTAGCACGGTCACTCAACTATTAATAATAACCTTAATTATATGATTAATTACATATTTTAAACCTATTGTGTATTTTTTTAACTTTATAATCGCTTTTATTTATTTAAACAATTATGGAATTTGTTGAACAAGTCGCGATGTCACAGACTCGTTTGTTTTTTACACATTGTGAATCGCGTCACATGAACCATACCCAGAATCTACAACATATTTATTTTATTATTTTTTGAAGTGATCGGACCACATGAAATTCACACCCAAATTGAGATTTGGGTATCACGACCATGCCACGGGAATCGTACGCATAGACGTGATGATTATTATTATCACTCCAAAAGAAACTAGCACATTTAATTATTTTCCTAATCTTTGAGATTATTATGATGCTAAATTTATGAACAAGATATTATTGGAGAGCAAATAAGCTAGCTAACATGATCTATTTCTTAATTTGATTCCTTATGGTTCAAGACTCATCTTATGGTCCATTCTTATTCTTTGCCAAGAAAGAAACAACTCCAATTTTTTCATTTACCAAATTAAAAATATTTATTCAAAAATCAAGATTACATACATCACAATTGAAATAAAAACAACTTAAATAAAAACTAAGACATGCTACTCAAACAACGTAGAATCACAAATCAACTAACACGCACACCAAGCTATCATGACATAATAAAATGGGAATAAAAATAGAAAAACGATGAAAAAAGCTGAACTTATAAATCAATCAGGACCTTGATTGGCAACAAGAACTCAACCTTGGAATAGAATGTTTGAGAGAAAGCTTTCTATAAGCAACCTTAATTTCCTAATTGGATGAGTCCTTTAAAACAGACAACACCTCATACGGGTCTCGTCTTACTGCTGGAGCCGATGTCCCCTCCATTTTTATACCATTCATCACTACACCTTTTTCCACACTTCCTTTTTTAAGGATTTGAAATTTCTCAAAAAATTAAAGATAATCAATAAAACCTTGATGCCTCAAATTCAAGGAAGGAAAAGGGACAAGTATTTCTTCAAAAGTTTGTGAGTGATGAGACGTGCAAATACAAACTCAAAGTTTCAAAATTGGAGTTTTGATTTTTGGGGAAATTGGGGAATGACGGAAAGAGAACAATGATGTTGCAGTAGTCATGGCCATGATGGCCGATTTCTTTGTGAAGTGAGATCTTTGGCTGGCCATTTCATTGGTTTTCTTTGGGGTGGTGGAGTTAGGGTCCAAGGCTCTAATGGTTGAAGATTAAGAAGCAGGAACAGCTGGGGTCTCTAGGTTCTTAGGTTTCTAGGGCTTGAATTAGGGGTTTCAAAATGTTTTAATTTAGGTGTAAAGGTTATTGGGATGAATGTTTTGGGCTATTCGAAATTGGATCTTTCCTATCTAAAATTTTAATTTTTTTTCTTCAAATAGTGTAAAATCTATATTATAAAATACATAACTAACTATAATTAATTAAAATAAATAATATTATATTATGAAACTATTTTTTGATATTTTTCAAGATTATATAAAAATAAAAATAGGTAAAAATAGTATTACTACATTATGTACTAATTAACCTTAAATTAAATAGACTTGAAACAATTTTTGTTTTTTCGATTTTTTAAATACTAAATAAAATAACAATAAAAATAGTATATTAGAATCCTAATAAATTCAAATAACTCAAATAAATATATAAAATATGCGAAACTGCTAATATAGCTTGAAGACATGGCGGGTCAAAAATTACATGTCTTCGGTTGTGATATTAAGAAAACTGACCATGATTTCTTCTAATAAACATTTACTACTTCACATAGTTGTTATTTTACTTTTCTCTATTATTTTTAGTATTGTTTCTATTGCAAATCTATTGCACATGCTATGTCAATGAGTATCATTTAACTAAAAAGCATCATCACCACTTCATCGAGGTTAATCGAGTACTAAAAGAGTATATGAGATCGATTGTACTCATACTATACTTCTACAGCTTGCGTCCAGATCATGAAGCTAAGATGCGGTGGATTACGGGAGCTGGCACTAAAGATGTACCCATGTTCCGGATTTAGCTACCACTTGTCACTAGGAAGTTTTAGATTTGAGATATGTGTATGCACATTTTAGACAGACGTTGTTATTATTTCATGCTAGTTTTTATAAAAATCCAATCTTAGTGGCTCGTGACTTGTACTACCAGTCCTTGGGATATGGAATTCAGTTCAATCATTTATTGATCACTTATGTATTATTAGAACTGTGTTAACTATTATTTGGCTTACCTAGCGGGTTGGGTTAGGAGCCATCATGACTAGTCGAATTTTGGGTCGTGACAAGTTGGTATTAGAGCACTAGGTTCATAGGTTTTACGAGTCATGAGCAAGTGTCTCGTAGAGTCTTTTGGATCGATGTGATGATGCTCATGCCTATCTTCGAGAGGCTACAGGGCATTTAGGAAACTTCCCTTTTCTCCTTCATATTCGTGCAACCTTCTTTCGGCTTGAAACCTGCAACTTCAATTCTTTCTATTCGTCTGTATGCAATATTGAACACCAAGTATCATTGTGCATCGATGTCTTATGATGTTGCGAATGGATTGCGAAGGGCTTTGGATTTTTGATTATCGTCACAATGTGCCATCTAGTCTTGCGAGCAGATGCAGTGATATATATTTCAGTTGTTCATTTATAGTATGAAGCAAATTCTTGTACTGGTTGGTAAATATGGACTTGGGAAGACTGACTAGTTTCCTAGTTACTGTTACTATGGTACGGTCATGATAAGGTGTTGACTTCAGTCTAGCCAGTGGGTTATCTCTTGCTTGATGAGTTTAGATCGCGTGTTTAGTATGAGATTTCCGTTTGGTGGAATGAATATATTATCATTTTAGAGTATTTAGGAATGTTTGCTTGACTAATGCAAAGATGAGTATGCGCTTGGTAGAGTCTTCAGAGTGTTCTATGACCAGTATTAGATGAGTTTATAAAGTATTCAGCTGATTAGCATTACACGATTGAGACAACTATAAAGATATGGTATTGTGATTGTCGACGATGTGTTCTATGGCTTCTAGTTAAGTGGAGGACTCAGCTACCGACGATCGAATTGTAGGATAATGTGTTGTATCAATTTTTGGGTTGAGTGATGCTTGTTGATTAGCTATGACTTGAAAAGAATGACTTAGAGAATTATTCAAGCTTTATATTCGTTGTTGATGTAGTGTGCGAGGAAAAGGGTTGATTGGTTATTTCTTTAAATATTCATGTGATGGTAAAGCGTGGGTTGTTTAGTGCGTATTGGTTGTCTATTGGATATTAGAGTTAGGTCATCCAGAAGGTTCTGATGAGTTCTAGATTGTATGTGGCATTTAAGGCCTCTGAGATTTGTGTGTGGTCGGGGCTTGATATCAGTAATGGATGGTGTCTAGATTAGTAGTACTTCTATATCAATAATGATTCTACATGGCAATATTACATAGATACAAGAAACGTCTTTGGATTCCTTGAGGTTCCTTTAGAGCGAGCATGTTAGATTGAGTTACTCTAGGGTTTAGCAGTATGAGCGACTCGGTTGAGTTAAAGAAAATCAATTCTGATGACTTGGTTATATGTTAGAATGTTTCAAAATATACAGATAGTTATGGCCACGGTTCGGCTTGATGACTTCGATGGGTTCAGATGGTGTATGGAGTGTGGTAATGTCCTCCCGGTTCGAGTTTAATGGAAGGTTCTTGGTTGATGAGGTGTCCGTCTTATTTGGGATTCAGAGTTGATGATGAGCTTTTCATATTTTGTGTGTTTGATTTTACTTTGTGAGAATAGTTCATATGAAGATGTTACCCTACTGATTTAACTTTCTTGGTAGACTTCTTATTTTACTTTTTCACTATTATCTGTCACATTTGAGTTATTATTGTTTGATGTATGGAACGCTTTGTGTGGGGATCCAAGTGACTTGTCGGTTGGGCTGTTTATATTGGGTGAAACAAGATTTCTAGATTTTGGATTTACACTATCCTATTGGGATAAGAATGTTTTGCAAGAATGATACCATATTTTTGCTTGGAATTTGGCAATGGTCCTCGTCGGACAAGAGAGCTTCTTGAACTGTTTATTTCATTGGTATTTACGATTTTTTACATGTTTCTTTTATCATTTTCAGTATTGTGAAGGTCGGGAATATTTCATTTGATATGGAGTATATTATCGGTACCAAGTTTGATGATGAGAAACCAACATGGTCTGAAGTTATTACTTTTCTTGTATGAGTTATATGCCACGTCGTATGGTTTAAACTTGGCAGTTTATTGATGGCTTGATACTGCTTGTTCGGACTTATACATTGCATAGAGGCAAGAGTCGGGTCTTTTAATAGATTTTGGATGTTGGAGATATGAGTTCTAAGGTTTATGGACTCATGTTGAAGTAAGATCTTCAGTTAGGTTATGTTGTCAAGCTTATATGGATTTGGGTGACATAGGATTACCTGTGTGTATCTGCAAGGAGAGGTTATATGGTGATTTGGTAGCCTTGGATCGACTCTCAGCATGTTCGAGGACGAACGTATATTTAAGTGGGGGAGGATGTAACGATCTGATTGGTTGTTTTAAGTTCACATTTAGTTCGACAGTTTTAAGGTCATGAGTAGATTCATATAGTGTATTATAATTTGCGGGTATGGTCAGTTTTGGTCTTCGAGTTGTTCGGGGTTGATTTGGAAGAATAATTCTTAAATAGGAAACTTTAAGTTGCAAGAGTTGACCAAGTTTGACTTTTGTGTATTTTACCATGAATTAGTGTTTTGATGGTTCTATTAGGTCTGGATGGTGATTTTGAACTTGGGCGTATGCCCAAATTTACATTTGGATATTCATAGAAGGTTAAGGCACTATATGGCGAAAGGTGACACTTTGAAGGTTTGGAAGGTTCATAGGTTTGATCGGAGGTTGACTTCGATGTTATCGCATTTGAATTATTGTTTTAGCAGTTGGAATAGAGTCGATATGTCATTTGGAATTTGTATGCAAATTTTGGGTTCATTTAGATTTGGTTAAGCTTGAATCAGATGCTTGGTTCGAAGTTTGATGTGTATAGACTTAAGACATTGATCTTGATCAATGATTCAAGGTTTTGATGTTGTTATGGGTGATTTGAGGCCTAAAGTAGGTTTGTGTCATATTTTGGGACTTGTTGATATGTTCGGGCATGGTCCCGAGGAGCCCAGGTGAGTTTCGAGTTGGTTCCGGACAATTTTGTCTCTATTTGGCATAGTTTGTTTTCTATTGGTTCTTGTGTTTCAAGCCTCTTTCGCAATTCCAAAGGTAAGGACTGTTAGGATTTATGCCCGTCACTAGAGGGGCGCTGAATAGTGCGGCACGAGAATATTGATAAATATTGCGGAATTAAAATTGCAGGAGTAAAGTAAATGCAGTAATTAAACGATTAAGGAAAGGACACACCGAATTTATACTGGTTCACCACAACGTGTGGTTAGCCCAGTCCCCGAGAGACTCTCTCGAGTTTCCACTAACTCCGTTAAGCTTACGGGTGCCTAACAAACCGTTACACTTGCTCGTAGATGTACACTCTACAAGACTTCAACTTGCTCGAGGATACCTCACCTCAAGACTTCACCTTGCTCGTGGATACCGCACCACAAGACTTCACACACTAAGATTGAGGGTACTTAGCAAACTCGACAATCAATGAGAAGATATGGTCTTCTCAAACACCTTTCTCTTTTACAGTAAGAACTCTCTAAAAAGGGTAGATAAAGAGATACAATATTAGCTTTATGAACAACTCAAAGTTGTCTCTCAATTGGCTCAACAAAAGATCTAAAATGATGCACAAATAATATAAATATGTATATGAATAATGAAAGGTGTTGTGTGTTTCAAATCAGCTCAAAAGACCTCTATTTATAGGTGGTAGACGTAGTATGTCCGTTGCTTAATTGGCAATCAATTATGCTGATTTTATGCCAAGATAATCGATTATCAGATTTGCATAATCGATTATCAGCTTACCGTTACAAAATCGGAAGCTGATTTTGCTCTAGAATAATCGATTATTGGATTTGCATAAACGATTATCTGCCTGTCGTTCAAAAACTTTGGCAACGGATACAAGATAATCGATTATGCCCAAGTGTATAATCGATTATCCTACTCTGCGGAAATTTCCAATAAATGGAATTTCCCAGAATAATCGATTATCACTTTTGCATAATCGCTTATTCACCTATGCTGTCCAAATTGAAAACTTACTTCAAAAACCATTTTGGTTAAAATGAAAAAGTTAAAATCATTTTGTTTGAAGTATTTGAAATGTTTATGATAAATATGATTTGATAAAAAGATTTTATACATATTTATGATGACCTATGTTGAGCCAAAAGACGAGATAACTTAAACGTTGCTCTTACATTGGTTCTACCTAACGACCTATGCCTTGGGTCTTCGGTCTTGAACTTTTGAACTCGTCTTTGGCTTTTCCATGCAATCCATTCATCAATATGCTTCTCGGCATTCAATCTTGATTGTTTGTCATATAATAACGTTGTTTGACACTTGACTTCATTGTTTGTCATTCATCAAAACCTATACCTGAAAATCATGCTAATACAACCAAAGCACACATATCATGGATAGAATGGTTTTATACAAGGACGTGGTCTCGAATAGTTTTGAGGAGATTCTGGTTGTTCATTCATCGTGTTTGCGAGAGGAGAAGCGCATTCACGAAGGGTTGAGAGCTTTGTACTTTGTGTTCGCATGTCATGGTTTGCGATCATTGTTCAACTAGGATTTGGGGACTTCTATCTTCGTGTTCGCGAGGTCGTGGGCGGGTTCACATAGTTGTGGTTTATGTGTTCATCGTGTTCGTGAGGGCAGTGCCGCCAACGTGAAGCATATTTTTGGCTGAGTTCATTTTTGTGCATAGCGATCGCGGTAGGGTACCATTTGGGTAGTGCATATAATTACTCTATTACGGACCTTGAGCTCATTTTATCATATTTCGAGTTATGGATCTCAAATTTGGGTAATTTTGGAATGGGGTTTCACCACATGGATTAAGGTAAATATTTTTAATTCGAATTTGATTATACTACACAATTCCTTCTTCAATGTTAGCATTTAATTTGATGAATCTAAAAGAGAAATTGACGGTTTTTGTCTAAGTGAGTTTATTTCATCATTTTTTGAGTTATACGGCTGAAGGGAATTTTCACCATACGGATTGGGATAAGCATTTTTAACTCGGATTTGATTTTATTACATGACTCCTTCTTCAATTTCGACATTTAATTTGATGAATCTAAAAGAGAAATTGGGGTTTTTGTCTAAACTGTCCTAAAAGAAATAATTGGACTTTGAACATTGATTCATGGTCGGATTTGAGTAATATTAGTATGAATGGACACGTATTCAAATGGGTTATCAGAATTTGTGAGTTTTGTCGGGTTTGGAGTTGTGGGTCCGGATTGACTTTTTTGTTGACTTTTCATTATTTGATTAAAAATTCGGTATTTATCATTTGTTTTTGCTCCTATGACAGTATTTGATATTTTTGGGTTGCTTCTGGCTAGTTTCGAGTCGTTCGGGGTCGGTTCGTGCTGAATGGTGCTTCTAGTGTATCTATTTGGCTTGTTTGAGGTAAATTTATTGCCTAGCTTTGTTGGTAGAATTGTTTCTAATAAAATAATTTTTTTCTACATACATGGGTGATACATAAAGGAGGTGATGAGCATATATGCATGTGCTACGGTTAACATGCTTGGGGATAGATTGTACGATTCTTTGTGCCTTGTTGAAATATATTATTTTCTTTCTTCATATTTCACTTGACTTTTATAATAATATGAACATGAATTTCAATGCTAGAAACCATGATTTCGTTTATTATAACTTCATAAAAGTTGAGTGGCACTATGTGAAACTATTAATATGCTAAATTCAGTCATCGTTGTACCTAATCAAAACGCATGTCTACGACCGAAATTCTAAGGTACGTGTATGATGAAAAGCATGTCTGAGCTTCTGTCGAACTACTTGAACATTAGGATTCTTGAGGTTTATTGAGTTATTTCTTAGTTCAAAAGATGTGATTAATGTTTACATGGTGTATTTACTAACTCCATCCTCTTGATGCAATCCATGCTTCCTACCTTGCTTGTCATTGATATATATGTGTTTGATGAGGATGAGTGTAAACCACGAATGGTGATGCCGTGCCATTTCATTTACATTATCATGTGAAGACGAGTGTAAAGCATGAAGGTTGACGCAGTGCCATTTCATATATATTATTATGGACGAAGGATAATACTGTGCAATTTCATTTGTATTATCATGTGAGAACGAGAGTAAAAGAATGAAAGATAATGTCGTGCTATTGCATTTACTTGATCATGTGAGGACGAGAGTAAAAATACAAAGGGTTATGCATGCCATTATTTTTATATTGTCATGTGTTCATGGCACAAAAGATGTTCCCGTATAGAAAAGGACGATAGGCATGAATTATATTACGATATCATTTTCTTATGTATATGTGTATGCCTTCGTCTTGAGTCATTACAGTTGCACCTATATTTTTTATGATGCTTGTGGTTTCACATATTTTCCTTTTTCCTTATTTTTTTATAGTTATATACATGCCTTCTATTTGTTACTTATCATTACATTCACGTCTACCTTCTTATTATATGTATATCTATGCCTTTTTCTTTTTTGTTGTGATTTCAGCTAAACATTCTACATCATTAGTTGTTGAAATCTATGTTCTTCTACCTTACTGGTTGTCAACACTTTTGTGCCTCCTATCTCATCTGATACAATTTTTCATATGCCTTTGGCTTGTTTATTGATGGTATCTGTGTACTCTCTATTTCATCTTACTATTGTTGGCATTTTTTAGCCTGAGCCGAGGGTCGATTGGAAACAGCCTCTCTATCCTTTCAGGTAGGGGTAAGACTTGTCTACATATTATCCTCCTCAGACCCCACTTTGTGGGACTTTACTGGGTAGTTGTTGTTGTTGTTGTTGTTGTTGTTGTTGATGGTACCGTTATACAATACTTGGAAAGGATGAGATAAATGTACGAAGGATGATGTTGTACCATTTGATTTGACATACACTCAAATACCTATGAGGATGAAATAAATGTACGAAGGGTATTGCCGTGTCATTTAATTTGATGTCTTGAATATATTCCTCATGCTATGAAAATTCATGGATTTACTAATTTTGGTTGATGGTTATCGCTTTAAGAATAGGATTGGTTATGATATTGAGAAAACTGGCCATGATTTCTTCTAGTAATCATTTACTGCTTCGCATAGTTGTTCTTGTACTTTTCTCTGTTATATTTTTAGTAATGTTTCTATTGCAAATCTACTTCACAGGTTATGTCAGTAAGTATCTTCTAACTAAAATATATCGTCACTACTTCACCACGGTTAGTCAAGATACTTATCGGGTACATGAAGTCAGTTGTACTCATACTACACTTTTGCATCTTGCATGTAGATCTTGGAGATGAGAAGCGGTGGATGACGGGAGTGGGAATTAAAGATGTATCTGTCTTCTGGATTTAGCTACCACTTGTCGCTGTGCAGTTTCAGATTTGAATTCTATTTACGTGCATTTCAGATAGACGTTGTATTTATTTCATGTTGGTTTTTAATAAAACTAGTATTAGCGGCTCATGAATTGTACTATCAGTCCTTGAGATATTGTATAGAATTCAGTTATATCATTTGTTGATCACTTTTATTTTATTAGAACTATGATGACTGTTATTGAGCTTACCTAGCAGGTTGGATTAGGTGCCATCAAAACTAATTAAATTATGGGTCATTCATATATATGTCAATTGACCAAACCATGTTAAATTATAATATGTCTTTTAATATATTTTTCTTTATTGTCTCAATTATTGTTGTCCAAAATTTTGTTTGTATTACAAAACTTAGCTCAAAGTAATAAACAAAAAGATAGACAACAAAGTAGAGAGAAAGAGAGAAGAGAATATATTTCTTCCATGTATCCAAGTGTATTACAAAATGAGTTTTCATCCTCTATTTATAGTACAACATATAGGTATACCAAAATAATTTCATAAGTATGTCATTAAGTATTTGAGATCATGGAGGAAGATCATGGGTAAATTATGAAGGTATGGGAGTTACAACAATAATGGTGAGAAGTAGTGGGGATTATCTACATAATGGAGAAGAGTAGTGGGAGTAACTTATTCAGGAGTTATAGACATCCACTACAAAGTATAATATTTCATAACACTCCCTCTTGGATGTCTATAGATAATGTGCCTCGTTAAAACCTTAACTAAAATAAAACCCAATGGGAAAAAATTCTTGAAAAGGAAAAAGAGTACACATATCTAACAAAATGCATTTTTGTTGCCTCATTAAAAACCTTGCAAGGAAAACCCAGTGGGACAAAACCTTGTAAGGGAAAAAGAGTGCAACGCGCATTAACTCCCCCTGAAAGAGCATCAATTCACATTCTTGAGCCTTCGCATTCCAATCTTGTGCACCATCTTCAAGAGATCGTTGATAGAGATTTGATAAATAAATAAGCCATATTAACTATAATGAATATTTGCACCTTGAAATCATAACTCGTGGTAGATATATAATGTCTTCACAAATATCGTGGAATGGCTTTTCAATATCTCCATAAATGTATCATCGCTATCATATTATCATGCTTATAGTTATAGCAAGATACATTTGTGCATAAATTGCACTGAGGAAGTGGTACCTCAAGATCAAGAATTATAGATGCTTCAAGCAACTTAAATCCTTTATGAATTGTCATATAAGTTGAGTCATATAAGCCATATTATAGACATTTGATGCATATCAAGTTTTCATGTCATGCTAGACGTATAAGATATCGAAAAACTGATTACACATACCATTGACTTAATACTTTCAAGTATTCGAACTACATGTCCAAAACTACATGTCTTTCATATGGAATCAATTCTACTTGAATTGTATCTCTTCCATTTGGCCAATATTTTGTTTGTATTCGACAAACTTAAGATCATCATCGATATTTAGCGCTATCATAGATGTTGTTGACGAACATTTTATATCGGTTCCAGTAAATTTTCATAAAGACATAACATGGAGATCTCTTCATTCATATATTCAGGTACCTGAATCTCTCATGAGATTTTATGAAGTGTTATGTCATGTGATCTTCTAGATCACTTGCCTCCTTATTATGATCACTTTGATCATTTGTTCATCTTCTTTATTAAGAAGTTCTTTTTGAAACCGATTTGTCTATACGCTTTAAGCGTATCAAAGACTTTGTCCTTCTAGGACTTAATATGAGCATTTGCAGTGAGAATATAGTTACTTTCTTTGGGTCAGCAAATGCGTATGGCATGCTTTGCAATATGTTGCAATTGAATTATCTTTTTATGAACTTCAAGTTCATATTATGATATTCGAGGATCTATATATACAAATGATAATTCGTTCCATGTAACTTTTTCTCAAGTGTTTATCATGTCTCCCCCTCATGTTAGAAAAACTAACTTGTTTCCTCAACTCTGGGAAATCATCTTTGTGCATTATCATGTTAATATACACTGCACATCAATAATAATAAGATGAAATTATTTGGTTCCTGACCCTGAACCACTTGTGAGGGGAGAATATAATATACTCTCGTGTATAACATATATCAAATTGATATAGATAACTTTGTTCTCATAAGCAATAATTTAGCTAGTAAGTGGAGGCACTCAATAAATTATTTTGCTAAACCAACTATGATGTAAACCAACTTATCAAGATGAACTATCTTGAATAGAAAATCTGGAAATTATGCTCGAAATTAGATTACTGAGCAAGTTACCTCGCAAGCACCGGCCAGGTTGCAGGTTAATAATAATCACACATGTAACCATATCATAGATGCATCATATGTGGTATATATGGCAGGCGAATGGGCCCATATTCGCCTTTGATATTTCCAGAATTTAGGGATTCAACCCCAACTTTAGTTGGTCAATTAATTAATGAGAACAAGTAATATAAGAGAATTCGTAAAGAACTTTCTAGTTCTTTAATATTTACCCATGTGAATTCTCTATTATTGTTGCACATCATACTTAAATTGATATGGCTAACCCGAATGCCAATTGAATAAATTATCAATATTGATAAAATTCAGGTTTACATCATGACATGTGCAATTATCGATAAACTCTAAGTTTATTATGATATGGGTTTTTATATCAATAAACATCCACTTTATTGTGGCATTCTTTTGTTTGTATAGTACAAATTGGAGAATAAAGCTGGTAGCTTTTCACATACATATTATCATGCTACAAGTTGTAGTAATAGAAGATATCAAATCTTTCTTTTATTTATAGTCTCAATATAATCAATCGCTTCGCATATACTTTGGAAACTGAATAAGTTTCTTTGAGAATTACTACAATACAATACCTTATTGGTAATCAATTATGTTTCTCCAAAATAATATAATTGGCTCTTAAAGTTGTACCATTATGGTCATGTCAAAATTATATGCAATATATGTTTCTTGTATTATTATTGTCCTTTAATAATCATATTGCCAAAATATTTTGGCGTACAATAGGTACGTGACCAATAACCATTCATGCCATAATAATGACATTATTTTCTTATATCATCTCAACCCTCCTTCTAGAGGTGAGTGTGGTATATTCAATACCAATAGCATGTTCATATTCTTCCAATAATGAATATGTATTCATAAATCATATGTTGTCACATTCACACCATGAATGGATCATAATCATCTATATGTGCTGTATTAAATCTCATGTCAAATTGATGACATATATTACTTTCACAGAGTGAAGGAATATTTTGAGAATCCTTATTATTCTCATTATCATAATGATGACGATTATAATTTCGTCTATTGCCACGTCCATATCCATTGATACCTTCACGGTAATAATTTTGTCTTCTTTCAGACTTATTACATAGTGCTATCATATTTTCTGCGGGGATATGTAATTTTGTTATCCTTTTCAAATCTGTAAATGCGTCTGGCATTTGATTTGCTATTCTTTGCAAATGAATAATCTTTTGCACCTCTTTTTCACAAATAGAGACACGCAGATCAAGATGAGATAATGATGGATTTTTCCACAAAATTTCCCGTTTGGTTTCACCACACACATCGAATTGACAGTCTGCAAATTGTGCAGTGAACAAATCCCCTGTCAATGTTTCGAGGTAGCGAATAATGGAGGGCGATTCAAACCCAACATATATTCCTAACCTTCTTTGCAGACCCATTTTGGTGCGATATGGCGGTGCTACAGGCACATATACTGCACATCCAAAAATTCTTAAATGGGATATAATAGGTTCATGACCCAAAACTAATTGCAAATGGAAATATTTGTGATAATTTATCAGTCTGAGACGAACTAGCATTGCTGCATGCAAAATGGCGTGACCCCAAACCGAAGTGGGCAGCCTCGTTTTCATGAGTTACGGTCTTGCTATCAATTGCAGACGTTTAATTAATGACTCTCCAAGACCATTTTGATTGTGAACATGAGCTACAGGATGTTCCACTTTTATCTCAATTGATAAGCAATAATCATTAAATGCTTGGGATGAAAACTCAGCAGCATTATCTAGTCTAATAGACTTAATTAAATTATCGGAAAATTGTGCCCGTAATCGAATTATTTGTGCCATTAATTTTGCAAACGCAAGGTTGCGAGATGACAATATGCACACATGAGACCATCTTGAAGATGCGTCTATTAAGACCATAAAATATCTAAACGACTCACTAGGTGGGTGAATAGGTCCACAAATGTCCCCTTGTATACGTTTCAAAAACGCAGGTGACTCAATTCCAACCTTTGTTGGTGATGGTCTAATAATTAACTTGCCTAACAAGAAGTGCAAGAAAATTCATTATTTAAAAGAATCTTTAAATTCTTTAATGGATGCCCATTTGAGTTTTCTATAATCCATCTCATCATAATTGATCCAGGATGTCCCATTCGATCATGCCAAAGTACGAAAGTATTGGAATCAGTAACCTTTTGGTTTACGGTAGAATGTGCCTCAATTGCACTAATTCTTGTCCAATACAGGCCACAAGATAAGGATGTAAACTTCTCAATAACCCTCTTTTGGCCAGAGACATTCTTTGTAATGATGAGATATTCAAGATTATTCTCATCTATTGTCTCAATATGATATCCATTTTGAATGATATCTTAAAAACTCAACAAGTTCCTCTTAGACTTGGAGGAGAACATTGCATTCTCTATGATAAATATTGTTCCTTTAGGCAGAGTTATAGTTGCTCTTCCGGAGCCTTCAATCAATTTACTACTACCAGAAATTGTAGTAACATCTGCCTTACACATACTTAAATGAGAGAAATATTTCTTCTCTTTGAATATCGTATGTGTGGTACATGAATCAATTAAACAAATAATTTAAAATAATATACATAGTCATGCCTTAAGTACTGATTCACAGTGACAATATACAATACATTCAAAATTCAAAACGTGTTCATGTATTGTTAATTGACACCAAATATAGTTCTATACATGTATATGTCTAAATGTGTTAATAAGATATTTTACAATATTGTATACAATTTTGCAAAGTTTTAAGACAAATATGATTTTAGTTACAGCTTAGACAGTGCAACAATTCCATGTGAAAAATAAATGTGCCATAATGTAGACTACACAAATAAATGCCATGGGTACAAAAACTGTTGAATATACACAAGCACAATACTTATAATTGTAAGCAATATAGTAAGGAAACAATTTGTAGTATTATAGTACAATGTCTTTGAAGAACACAAAAATCACTGTAGTATATATAGATAAGATTACGATACTAGTTACTCATTGTGTACAATATTTTGCTATATGTACTGTTTTTGTCTAACATTTAACAAAGTCTAATGTTTTGATAAACGAATAAATTCTAGCTAGCACAGAACATTGACTTATGAAATAATCACACTAAAGCATATAGATAGTATGTGTAATCTAAAGTTATATTTTTTAAAACCATAATACAGATTATTTGTTAAGTTGATAAAACTCTTAAGGTACATATCGATATTTGATCATTGATTAAATTATTTTAATATTAATTTTAAAACAAAAATTAGGAGGAGAAAAAATACCTTAATTTTCTCAAAGAGATTCTTGAGATAGTAGAGTTTCGTGCTGATAACGTATTACAAAACTTAGCTCAAAGTAATAAACAAAAAGATAGACAACAAAGTAGAGAGAAAGAGAGAAGAGAATATATTTCTTCCATGTATCCAAGTGTATTACAAAATGAGTTTTCATCCTCTATTTATAGTACAACATATAGGTATACCAAAAGAATTTCATAAGTATGTCATTAAGTATTTGAGATCATGGAGGAAGATCATAGGTAAATTATGAAGGTATGGGAGTTACAATAATAATGGTGAGAAGTAGCGGGGATTATCTACATAATGAAGAAGAGTAGTGGGAGTAACTTGTTTAGGAGTTATAGACATCCACTACAAAATATAATATTTCATAACAGTTTGTTAATTTTCGCATCACGCCGGTGTTTTTTGGATCCCAAGTATTTGATCTTTTCCTTATTTTGTCCTTTGGGTGCAACCGCTGGGGCAAACAAAGCGAAGTTGCATTCCTAGTCCCTATATAAATAATAATATGACGGTATATAATCAAGAGTAAAATATTTAAACTAAATAAAATATATTAGTTATTTGCTAAATCGATAAAGAAATTGGACAAACTTGTACACGAAACGATAAACCGTCAGTTGTATAATTTGAATTTGTTTTCAACACCAATCCGACAATTCAATATCAATCTGTCAATAACACTTTTTTCCATTCGAATTACCGGTGTTGTTCGTTTTTTAATAGCATGATTTACATTTGTGCGGCAACTTTTTAGTGGAGTCAAATTAACACAAACCTGAAGTATTTCAAGCTAGTATTTTAATATGTTGCTATGAATTGCAAATGCTGAAATAATATTTGATGCACACATTGTTTAATTCGAAAATAAATTTTTCGGTCAAAGTCAATATAAAAAAGAAACCGAGTTATTAATAATCAAGATGTACTTTACTTTTTCAATAATTTAAAGAATCAAATAGATAATAGAAATAATTGACAAAGAGCGAAAAGTAGATTGATAATCACTCTCAGAATTGCGGTTAGAACCATATAAATAAAGTGAAGAATGACGGCATATATTTCAATAATAATCTCATGCCATTACAAATGAGAACTAAGTTGTTATATGTGAGTTCACAATTTTAATGATTTTCTTACTTAATTAGGGCTTGTTAACGGCATTCATTGCCTTGATTACCTGTTACCATATATAATTGTAACAGAAGTATTTATCACTGATGATTTCTCATACCCACGTTTAATATCAATCTGCCTTCCTCATTTATGACATATTCGGGCATCTTCCTTCTTTAGTGGTCTTTATACATTTCCCTCATATTTCTTCTTTCCCAACTGTCAGAGCCGGTTTTTTTCCTAGAGAAATCCTGGGGAAGTTTCTCCTGTGCCTTTTTTGAATTCTTCAACTCAGCTAATTAAAAATGCCACATGTCACTTTATTGATGGTCCATGTGTCATTCCCTATCACCTTGATGTTAGTCCACGTCTCATGCCTTTTTTTCACCAATACAGGTAGTCCCCCCACTTTTTAAATATTCTTCAACTGAATATTAAGGAAGAGGTAAGTATTTATGGCGGGAAATTTTTGCCGTCATTTTTCGAGTATCATAAGGCCTTTTTAAAAACCGATGCAACATACATCACATCCATTTTCATACTCACCTTGATTGGTTCTGTGATTTTCAGTACTTCTTAGGGTTTTTTTGCGGCTATATCAGTCACAAAGTGACAGTTTCATTATGACAGTTCAAAATGGTTAACTTTGATGACGGTTGCCTCTCCTCATAAATACCTCGCCATTGCTAGATTTTTGGAAATATCTCCCTTCTTATTTATATTCATCTCCTTAACTTATCCTTATACTCCTTCACCTTTCTTTTGTATTTTTTTTGTTTGAATATGTCTTCTTCTACACCAAACCCTCATAAAGTTGTCATTATTGATGAACTTGCTCCTTCTAACGTCGTTACTAGGGGTAGGAGAACTGGTAGACTCCACGGTCTTGGTTCATTATCTACTTGCAGTTCTACTCCTCAAAGTAGTTCTGTCAAACCATCTTCTTCTAGGTCTGAAGACCCTTTAACCCCAAATCTTCTTCTAAGAGTAGGGATCAAAACGAACCCATGCGTGAGCCTACAGTTTCTTAGATTATTCCTCGAGAGTTTTATTTTGTGCCAGACCGTGAAGCCATGAAAACTCAAATTTCTTCTATAGCTCCCCTTAATCAAGTTGAACACTACCCAAGTTCGATCACTCCAGGACTTCTTTCTTTAGTTCAACATCAATGTCATTGAAACCAGATTTCTTAGTTTTGATTCCTGGTTCCAATCAAAGAATCACTTCTTACCATGCTGGCTTTTCTTTTATTGAAAGCTATCCTTTCACTTTAGGGCCTAAACATCTCATTGACCCAATGATTATTGAGTTATATGGCTACTTCAATGTTTGCCTCGGTCAAATCAGTCCCATATGTGTAGAGAAGTTATTTCCTTTGCTATTTGTCACATTTGGTTTTCTTCCATTTTACCTTCCGTCACTTACTTTACCTTTATTCTCCAAAACTATTTGGTGAAGGTGTCTTTTTCTCGTGGCTAGAAGTAAAAGGGTTTTAGTCAGCCCCGAGGATGACTGTGGCCATGGCTGGTACACCCGAATTGTTGCTGCCCCCACTAGTGAATTAGTGGGTGATGAAAACATGACCTTTCTTGAAAATATGGAAATTTGCACGTAATTGTTTCTCTCTATATTAGGGTTTCCATCGATGGCATCATCCCCAATATGTTTCCACAGTCCGACTTTCTATAAGTCTGCGAAAGAGCAGATTTTTGGTATATCTTCCTCCAAGAGGATAACTGTTGAAGCCCGTGGGTCTGATGACGAATAGGATACCGAAAATGTATCCTTACTGAGGAAACCGCGTGTCAGTAGGCGCGGATGATGAAACCCATATCTCTCAAGATCTTCCTTCAAATTCAATCCCTTTTAATCTCGTTGATAAGCCAGAGAATGTCCCTTTGAATATTTATGATGAAGACATTCATAACTTAGACAACTCTCCCTCGAGTCTTGTTGAAAGGTTATTTTCCCATAGCTTTCAGGGTGAAGAAGGACTCAGGCATGTTTTGGAAGAGCTGCCACTTGCTTCTCTTCTAATTTTTCAGTTACACATACCGGTAACCACACCCCCATGTTTCTTTGCCTACAATTACCCCTAATGGTTGCCCCCACTGCTGTTGCCCCCCCCCCCTTCCTGTGCAAAATTTGAGCCTTCTAGCAGTAGGCGGGGTATGAAAAAACTTTTGATTGAAGTCCCTGATGGTGGAAATGTATCGAGTAATTTGGATAAGCTGATGTGTGGCTGAAACCCTTACTAGGACTTATTTTACTTTCCTTATTTTCTCATTCATAACTCTTCTTTTATCTTTTTGAAGATCAATTTGACAGGTATAGAGCTTATGAAAAGGATTTCTTGGACCGATCAGCAGGTAGTTGAGTTGCGCACTGAGGATGACACGAAAACTCAAGTCAAGTTGAAAAAGATAAGGACACACTGAAATCCTCCTTTGCTAAAAAACATTCCACGGCTACAGAAGAGATAAGGAGTTTGAAAGAGCTCATTAATGAGACAGAGGTTTACACGAATGATCTAGTACAGATGCTTACCCAAAATCAATAAGACCTTTATGCTAAGATTCGGTTCCTTGAAAGTTCTCTTTCTCCTTTTAAGGCAACTTATGAAGCCTCGGAAGTAGAAAAAGAAGAGTTAAAAGATGAGATCAAGTCGTGGGAGAAGGATTATACAACCCTTGAAGATAAGTTATTACTTGATATTAGCTGGGATTTTTTAACACTTGCTTTGAGAGTTTAACTGAAGCTATCTAGGAAGTTTTTGACCTTAATATTGATATTACAAAGGCTAGAGAAATTATTGAATAGACTCAGTAGTGTGAAACCTTCTCTAGTCCGAGGATGAAGCTTCTCTAGCTAGAGAAATTTCTGGACTTCTTTTGTTGAAAGTGTTTGTTTTTTAGTTTTTTGCTGGAATTCTCATTTATTTTTAGATAATTTTTGGAAGTTTTATCGCCCCTATTTTTGGGGTAATGACATAATTATCTATATTGCTTTTGCACATATTATGCTTTCTGCTCTTTTATTTATTTTTAGCTTATTCTTGCACTTAAAATGTATTAGTAGACCGCAACTTCAATATGCACGGGTTTTTAAAAAATACGGCCCTTTTATATTAACAAAACTAATGAAGATGACGGCTTATCTTCATATTGGTGCAAAGATATGAAACAAGAAGTAATTTGAGGAAGTTTTAATTTTTGAACTTACAAAATTGTTAAGTTTGTACACCATTTTCATAACTATTTGTACAACATTTTCATAACCGCTTTCAATGTAGCAGTTTTACAAATTTGGGTATATCTTCCCATGGCTAAATTTATGGCCTTAACCTAGAAGCTCGTATCTTTCATCCTTTTTGCAATTTTGAATGCCTTAGAGAAAAAAATCTCCAATGGTTTCTTCAAGGTTTTGAATCAGGATGAACTATGCTCTTGGTATACATCATCTTTCCTTGTGTAAACTTCTATATGCATAGTGCCCCAAATGTTGGACCATTGAAGCATGAAATCTCAAACACTGGATCAACTCTTTTATTTTTGTCCTTTTCTTGAAAAGGAAAATACAAATAGGACTCGTAGATAGTTTTTTAGATGATGATCGCATAACCCTTTTTCCATCAGAAATGTTGTAACCTAGATCGGGAATAATTTAGTATTTCGCATGGATTTCGGGTCTAATATAATCATCTGGTGCGGGCTAGTTTTTTGTCTATCATCTAAAATGGTTAGTAAAATTTAGATGAACAAAATAAAATCGAACTTATGTGATAATTGATTATGGGTATTAACTTCATTTAGAAGTAATACTTCTTCAAATGGACTGCATTCCAATACGATGGTAACACCTTGCCATCCATGGTTTCCAACATATACGCTCATTTTCCAACAATTCTCTAATATTATACGGGCCTTCCCAATTTGGACTCAACTTTCCACTATTTGCCGCTTTTGTTGACTGAAACACCTTCTGAGGATGAAGTCACCAATCTTGAAGTACATCAAGTTGGCCTTCCTGTTATAGTATTGTTCAATCATCTTCTTTTGAGTTGCCATTTGAATTAGTATTTCTTCCCTCCTTCTGTCAAATCCAAATTTACTCACAACTCTTCCTCATTTGTTGCTTCAGCGGTATGTGCGTACCTCGCACACGGTTTGACTATCTCCATCGGAATTAAAGTTTTATTCTATACGCACGTACTAGTTTTCGTCGTTGTTCGATAAGCCCATAGCATCCCTGGTAGTACTTATGGCCATTGGCCTTTTGATTCTTCCAATCGCAACCTTATTTGTCAACTCGGCTTGCCCGTTAGCAGCTGGGTGATAAGGTGTGGAAGTAATTTGTTTAATCTGCCAGCTTTGAAAGAAATCGATGACTTTCGCACCTCAGAATTGTGGTCCATTGTCACATACGATCTCCTTTGGAACTCCAAAAAGATATATAATATTTATCCAAATGGAATCCATAATTTTCTTTTCCCGCACCTGTTGAAATTCACCTACTTCTACCCAATTTCAGAAATAATACATTAAAATTAACAACAATTTTACTCTTTAGCTTGAGGCAAAGGCCCTACGATGTCTATCCCCCATTTCATGAAGGGACATGGTGATATGATTGAATGAAACTATTCTGTTGGTCAATGCATATTATTGGAATATCGTTGGCATTTATCTCATATGGCTACGAAGTTTTCTGTTTCTTCTTCCATTTTTGACCAATAATATCATGACCTTATTATATAATGTCTTCATCAATGATCTTCCCCGACATGCTTTATACAATGCCCCTCGTGTACTTCTCTGATTACATACTCCATATGTGATGGTCTAGGGCACCGTGCTAAAGGTCCACCAAACATTTTACCATATAAATTTTCGTGAATTAAGCAATACTGAGCAGCTTTCATTGTATCAATTGGATTTCTTCTTATCCTCGGGCAAGATACTATACTGCAAAAGTTCACAAATTCGATTCTCCAATACCAAGTTTAATTATTGAAATTTACCTTATTCTTAGTTTGGTCAAGTTCTGAATGAAACAAATGTACCACAACAACATTTTCTGTATTTGTTACATCAACGACAGGCGCAAGATTTGTCAACGCATCTGCTTCTGCATTTTCTTCCCTAGGTATTTGCGCAGCTCTCCATGTCCGAAATTGTTTAAGAAATTCTCATACGTTTTCAAGGTATTGATGCATCTGTGTCTCTCTTTCCACGTAAGTCCCCTGCATTTGATTGAATACCAGCTGCGAGTCACTTTTGATCACAATTTGTTCTATACCAAGCTCTCGTGCCATTCCAAAATGGTTCATTTAACATTTGAGCAATCGTAATTAAATAGGTTCCAAGTCACCGTATTAGCTCTGGTAAATACATGTAGCTTTTTTCTATTTTAGGAACTAGTTCATACTAAAATCTGTTATCAAAACTACTAACCCAAGCTATTTTATTGCGGTTCTAGCTGATATATAATATCATATGCCCTTAGATCTATTGCCCATTTAGGCAATATACTCGATAATTCATGTTTATGAAATATGTTCCTTAGTAGGAAAGCAGTTATAATAGAAATAGGATGATACTAAAAGCAACATCGTAACTTTCTTGATGCCATAATTAAAGATAAAATAAGTTTTTCTAGGTAAGGATACCGTGTCTCAGCAACTAGTAAAGACTTATTAATAACATAGTAAATTGGAGATTATTTACCTATATCTTCACGTACCCGCATCACGTACCTCTCTCAATCTTTTGGTTTTGCTAATAGATGTGGATTTAGTAGATACATCTTTATGTCCTTCACAGCTTGTTGACACTCGTTAGTCCACTCAAACTGATTTTTCTTTTTCAACACTAAAAAGAATTAAAAACTTTTTTCCCATGACTTTGATATATACCTTCCTAGAGGTGCTATCCTGCCTGTTAATTTTTGCACTCATTTCTTGCTCGAGAGTATATCAGGTATTTTCTCAATAGCTTTGATATGTGTGTGATTTACTTCAGTACCTCTGTTGAAAAAAAAATCTAACAACTTACCTGAAGCAATGAAAAAACTGCACTTTTTCGGGTTTAACTTCATGTTGTACTTACGGAGAATTTCAAATGTCTTAGACAAGTGTTGAAAATGATCCCCCGTCTGTGTTTACTTGACCAACATATCGTCTATGTACACTTTCATAGTGTTTCCCAAGTGTTCTTGAAATATTTTGGTCACCAATCTGTGATATGTGGCTCCATTATTTTTCAAGTCAAATGACATGACTTTATAGTAGTAATTCCCCTTGTCTATGATAAACGAAATTTTCTCCTCATCTAGGGGGTCCATTTTTATCTGGTTATAACCATAATATGCATCTAAAAAATTTAAAAAGCTCATGGCCTGCGGTACAATCAATTAATTGATCTATATGTGGTAGATGAATAAATCTATAAGGAAAGCCTTATTTAAATCAGTATAATCTACACAAATTTGCCATTTTTCATTCTTTTTTGGAACCACAACAGTATTAGCTAACCAGTTAGGGTAATTTACCTCTCGTATTAAATCAATTTTCAGAACTTTTGGTACCTCATCTTGGATCACTTAATTTAAAAAACCCATTGCTTCCTTCTCTTTTGCCTGACAGGTGGGTGTAATGGATCCTCATTTATCTTATGAGTCATCACCCTCAGTCGTACATCTCTCATATTTGAATGTGACCAAGCAACACAATCTGTGTTAGCACGTAAAAATCCAATTAACTTACCTTTCACTTCTGGCTCAAGTTTGCTCTACTGTAAATTTTCTATCCGACCAGTGGACAAATAGTATTACAGCTTCGAGCTCCTCTGTGGTTGTTTTAATGTTCTCGATTTCTTTTGGCTCTAGAATCACATCAGGTCTTGAGTCAATATCAGTTTGCCCTTGTGTGTTTTCACTTGAGGTATGAACAATAGTATCCTCAACTGAATTCTTTAATTGCTATTTCGCATATGCATCGTAGGTTATTGTGTTTTCAATCACCACCGCATTAATACTTCATAAAACTTGTTGATCTCCACGAATTTCTCAATTTCCTCACTGTGAAGAGAATTTGACAACTTGATGCAGTGTGGAGGGAATATTATCCATATCATGAATCCATGGTCTTCCCAAGATTATATTATAAGTCATGTCCGCGTCTATTACTTGAAATTTTATAAATATTAAAATCTCCTTCTGCAAATGAGGCTAGTATAACTTCCCCTTTCGTAACAACACTTGAATTATCCAAATAAAGACCACGCCTTTTGGATGACCTTATCATTAGCTTGTATTTCATTTACCACCCTCAGCAAAATGATATTCATTAAGCTACCTAGATCAATCAAAACTCATTTTATATTAGTATCACGTAAAAGTAAAGATGTTAACAATGCATCGTTGTGAGGAATCATCGAGCCATCCACGTCTTCATCACAAATATTATATTGTCACCATACAAGACTTGGCAAACTTTCTTTCCATTAGTGACATTAAATTTTGATGTCTTTTTCACGACTGTGTATGTTACTCCATTAACATCATCTCTTCTGGTTATGACGTTAATTTTTCTCATTAATAATAGGGCTTTGTGGGTTCTTGTCTATTCTTCATGTATGATTGTCTCTGTTTCTCACTGAAAAGATTAGTAAAATAGCCTTGTTTTAGTTAATGTTTGGCATCTCCTTGCAAAATCCTACAATCTGTTGTTCTGTGGTCATGTTTATTATGAAACTCGCACCAGAAATCTGGGTTTCTTTTGTTTGGATCTGATATCATTTCTTTCGTACATTGTGCCTTATCTTCCATCCCTCTTACAACAGCCAGCAGTTCAGAGGTGTTAATGTTAAAGTTATTATCCTCTATCCTTGCTTGAGTACCAGAATTATTGCTCTGGGCACCCCGCGATGAAGAACTCACGTCTTTTTACCTTGACTTGAATCAAATCATGCACTCTCTTGTTTAGATCAAGAGTCTCACCCTATGGGTCCTATAAATGGCTCGTACCTACTTTTATCGTGTAGAAAATCACTCTATCTATGATATGTGCGCTTTGGTTGCATGAGCATGATTTTCAGGTGTAGGTTTTGATGAATGACAAACAATGAAGTCAGTGTCAAACAACGATATTATATGACAAACAATCAAGCTTGAATGCCAAGAAGCATATTGATGACGGAATTGCAATAGACAAGCCAAGGACGAGTTCAAAAGTTCAAGACCAAAGACCCAAGGTGTAGGTCGTTAGGTAGAACAAATGTAAGAGCAACGTTTAAAGTTATCTCGTCTTTTGGTTCAACATGGGTCATCATAAATATGCATAAAATCATTTTACCAAATCATATTTATCATAAACATATTTTAAATACTTCAAACAAAATGATTTTAACGTTTTCATTTAACCAAAATGGTTTTTGAAGTAAGTTTTCAATTCTGGTATATTCTGGTATATTACATAGGTCATCATTAATATGCATAAAATCATTTTATTAAATCATATATACCACAAACATTTTTAATATACTTCAAACAAAATGATTTTAACGTTTTTATTTTAACCAAAATGGTTTTTGAAGTAAGTTTTCAATTCTGGTATATTATGGTATACAAAGTGTATATCAATGGTATATAATCGATTATAATTCTTAAATAATCGATTATCTTGCATCCGTTGCCAAAGTTTTGAACACTGGAACAAAATAATAGATTATGCCATCCAGATAATCGATTATTCTTGAGCAGAATCTCTTCCGATTTTGTAACGGTAAAAGGATAATCGATTATGCAAATCAAATAATCGATTATCCTTGCATAAAATCAGCATAATTGATTGCCAATTAAGCAACGGACATCCACCCTTTAACCCCTATAAAAAGAGGTCTTTTGAGATGTTTTTAGACACACAATACCTCCCAATATTGATATACATATTGACATTATTTGAGCATAATTTTAGAGCTTTTTGTTGAGCCATTTGAGAGACAACTTTGAGTTGTTCATAGAGCTAAATTTGTATCTCTTTATCTACTCTTTTGAGAGAGTTCTTGTTGTAAAAGAGAAAGGTGTTTGAGAAGAACATATCTTCTCATTGATTGTCGGGTTCGCTAAGTACCCTAAGTCTTAGTGTATGAAGTCTTGTGGTGCGGTATCCACGAGCAAGGTTGAAGTCTTGAGGTGCGGTATCCTCGAGCAAGTTGAAGTCTTGTAGAGTGTACATCTACGAGCAAGTGTAACGGTTTGTTAGGCACCCGAAATCTTAATTGAGTTAGTGGAAATCTCAAGAGAGTCTCTCGGGGACTGGACTAACCACAAGTTGTGGTGAACCAGGATAAATTCGGTGTGTTCTTTCCTTGCTATTTTTATTACCGAATTTATTTTATTCCTGCATTTTTTAATTCCGCAATATTTATCAATATTCTCGTGCCGCACTATTCACCCCCCCCCCCTCTAGTGACTGGCATAAATCCTAACAATTAGTATCAGAGCCTAACTCACTGAAAGCCTTAACCGGTTGAGAGCACGATATATATTTTTGTTGTTGAGAATATTGAACGCAGGAATGATGAGCGAAGGACACTCCACCTATAGCCCTCCACTATTTGACGGAACAAACTATACATATTGGAAAGAGCGGATGAGAATATTCATCCAATCAAATAACTTTCGATTATGGCAAATCTTCAAGAAAGGTGAACAAATGCCAACAAAGAAAGTTGGGGAAATCATGGTTCCAAAGGAGGAAAATGAATATGATGCCGAAGACATCAAGAAGGTTGAAAGAAACTCAAAGGCCGTCAACTTACTATTTTGTGCGGTGAATCCGGACGACTATCGGAAAATTTCTTGTTGCACAACCGCAAAGGAAATATGGGATAAACTCGAGATCACTTATGAAGGTGCGTCTCAAGTCCGAGAATCTAAAATTGATTTTCTAACACATGAATATGAACTTTTTAAAATGAGGGAAGATGAAAACATTGATAGTATGTTCGAACGATTCTCAATGATCGTCAACGATCTTCATGCTCTCGGAAAAGTATACTCGAACAAAGATCTAGTTCGAAAAATCCTACGGAGTCTCACTCCCTAATGGCGTTCCAAAGCAAATGATATCCAAGAGTCGATAGGAATCATGGACGTCACAATTGATGGACTACGAGGTAACCTTAAAGCTTATGAAAGCACAATTCTTAGTCCTTATCTTAGAAGTAATTCGAATATTGCCTTCAAAGCCTCATCCTCCAAAAGAGAAGAGGTAACTGATTCGGAAAACGATGATGATATTACTTCCAATGATATAATTGAAAAGTTTTATAAGTTTATGAAGAAGAAAATAAAGAAGGAAGAACCAAGTCCTTCATGTCAAAATTGTGGAAAACATGGCCACACCAAATCACATTGTCCAAAATCAAAGGACAAGAAAAAGAAGAAACACCATAGGCGCGTAACATGGGATTCGGACAGCTCGGGCGATGAAACTGCCTCATGGCAAACGAAGAAGAAAAGGTAAGTATTTCTAACTCTTACTCGTTTGAAGAAATACAAAATGCCTATGATGAACTATATGGTGAATTTGTTAAAGCTTCCAAAACCATAAAAGATTTGAAACACTTTCTTTGCAAGAAAAAGATCTTGAGAAAACACTTTCTTTGCAAGAAAAAGATTTTGAAAAAACAACCTTCTTTAAAAGAAAATGATCTTTTAGAAAATGACAATACTGTTCTTAAAAATAAAATCAAAATTTTAGAAGAAGAAAATAGATTTTTGGAAAATGACAATGTCGATCTCAAAAATAAAATCAAGGAGATGAATGAAGCCTCTTTAATTGTTCAAAGTTCAAATTGTTCTTCTTGTAGCTCTTTGAAAATAGAGAACGTAGAACTTAGAAATACACTAGAAAAATGTAGTGTAAATGATTCTAAAACAAGTGAAGTAATTAAAAAGGATGATAGAAATGAGGTTAAACCACCTAGACACAACTCTAGGAATTTTATTAATGAGCCTAGAATTAATTATTTTAGGCCACCTAGAAATGATTCTAGGATTTTTGTTAATGAGTCTAAAATTAATAATTTTAGACCACCTAGAAATGACTCTAGGAATTTCAACGCTTCTAGGAATAACTACTTTAGATCACCTAGAACGTATTTGGCTCAACCTAGACATATGCACAACCCGAGCATTACATGTCATTATTGTAACCGGGTAGGACACATTGCACCCGTATGTTTTGCTAAACATAGAGATTCATATTTTGATTATGATTATTATTTGCCTAACCCCCAAGGACCCAAAAGAAGTTGGGTACCGAAAACCTATTTTTAGGTGCATTTGCAGGTGTGCTTGAAGACTACAATATCGTAGTAGATGCACCAAGCACGAAACCTTATTGCATCGAGGGGAAAAGTCGGTTAGTTATCGTATTTTTGATAAAAACGTAATAGTTGATATGTGCTAACAATTGATATTAATTATTGATTCATGTTTTTGATAAGTTTATTTTGAATAACAATTGGTATCAATTATTTTTATATTAAATGATTGTTCATATTTTGATGAATATTTTTAGTTTAAATAACAGTTGGTATATTTGCGAAAAATGACCGTTATTATAGTTGGTATGCTTTTACTAACGTTTGGTATTATTTTATGTTGATATGATTTTTTTATAACAATTGGTATCGTCAATAGTTTAAACAACAATTGGTATACTCTTTTTGCTAATGCCAAAAGGGGGAAGAATTTAGGCGATATGCATCGAATAAGGGGGAATGTCTTCACATTCTAGTATGCTTTAATTGAGGGAGAATATTCAATTAAGGGGGAATTATATTGTTATTAAATTGTTTACATGAATTGTATGTTGAAATATAGCATGAATTTAGGGGGAATCTGATATGCATATCTCCTGTTGTTTGTCATTATCAAAAAGGGGGAAATTGTAGAAAATCACTCTATCTATGATATGTGCGCTTTGGTTGCATGAGCATGATTTTCAGATATAGATTTTGATGAATGACAAACAATGAAGTCAGTGTCAAACAACGATATTATATGACAAATAATCAAGCTTGAATGCCAAGAAGCATATTGATGACGGAATTGCAATAGACAAGCCAAGGACGAGTTCAAAAGTTCAAGACCAAAGACCCAAGGCGTAGGTCGTTAGGTAGAACAAATGTAAGAGCAACGTTTAAAGTTATCTCGTCTTTTGGCTCAACATAAGTCATCATAAATATGCATAAAATCATTTTACCAAATCATATTTATCATAAACATATTTTAAATACTTCAAACAAAATGATTTTAACGTTTTCATTTTAACCAAAATGGTTTTTGAAGTAAGTTTTCAATTCTGGTATATTCTGGTATATTACATAGGTCATCATTAATATGCATAAAATCATTTTATTAAATCATATATATCACAAACATTTTTAATATACTTCAAACAAAATGATTTTAACGTTTTTATTTTAACCAAAATGGTTTTTGAAGTAAGTTTTCAATTCTGGTATATTATGGTATACAAAGTGTATATCAATGGTATATAATCGATTATAATTCTTAAATAATCGATTATCTTGCATCCGTTGCCAAAGTTTTGAACACTGGAACAAAATAATAGATTATGCCATCCAGATAATCGATTATTCTTGAGCAGAATCTCTTCCGATTTTGTAACGGTAAAAGGATAATCGATTATGCAAATCAAATAATCGATTATCCTTGCATAAAATCAGCATAATTGATTGCCAATTAAGCAACGGACATCCACCCTTTAACCCCTATAAAAAGAGGTCTTTTGAGATGTTTTTAGATACACAACACCCCCCCCCCCCAATATTGATATACATATTGACATTATTTGAGCATCATTTTAGAGCTTTTTGTTGAGCCATTTGAGAGACAACTTTGAGTTGTTCATAGAGCTAAATCTCTTTATCTACTCTTTTGAGAGAGTTCTTGTTGTAAAAGAGAAAGGTGTTTGAGAAGAATATATCTTCTCATTGATTGTCGGGTTCGCTAAGTACCCTAAGTCTTACTGTGTGAAGTCTTGTGGTGCGGTATCCACGAGCAAGGTTGAAGTCTTGTGGTGCGGTATCCACGAGCAAGGTTGAAGTCTTGAGGTGCGGTATCCTCGAGCAAGTTGAAGTCTTGTAGAGTGTACATCTACGAGCAAGTGTAACGGTTTTTTAGGCACCAGAAAGCTTAACGGAGTTAATGGAAATCTCAAGAGAGTCTCTCGGGGACTGGACTAACCACAAGTTGTGGTGAACCAGGATAAATTCGGTGTGTTCTTTCCTTGCTATTTTTATTACCAAATTTATTTTATTCCTGCATTTTTTAATTCCGCAATATTTATCAATATTCTCGTGCCGCACTATTCACCCCCCCTCTAGTGATGGGCATAAATCCTAACATATCGGACTTCCTCTCTTATTCTGAGCATCTCGAACCTAGTCTTTCGTCAACCCTTGGATATGCAATCGTATCATCTTCTTTCTATATCTTCGTACTATATCGATTATATACATCATTCCACTATGTTGCAGGAAATTCTTGCAAACTTTATTTCAACCTCCTCATATCTTCTTAACTTTTCTCATTCAAGTTGCTCGTGAATGCCATATGCCAGTTATCAAATACTCACGGCAGCATCAACCTCTCTCGTTAGTATCTATCTACGAATTTCATGAGTAATTGTGTGCTCCTTTGTTTAACTTTGAAGATGTCTTCCATACTTTTCTTAACTTTTTGAGCCTCCGATGTACTTTTATAGATGAATCTGCAAGTTCAACAAAAAATAATGAATTTTTAGGTAAGACAAAATACCATGTTAACGCTCCTTTTGAAAGAGTTTAGCCAAACCTTTTAACCAAAACTTATTCAATATCTTACTTGGTTAAATCATTGCCTTTCATGTTGGTAGTGAATGCAGTTACGTGATTTGGGGGTCAAACGTCCCATTATATTTGGGAATACGAGGAATTTGAAACTTATTAGGAATTGGCCGAGGTGATGCACTTGGCTTCCAGGTATGCCAGGTATTTGCTCTATATGCTCATATTGCTCCTCAGTTATTTCTACAAAGTTAGTACTAAACTTTTTAAAGTATAATTATTTGATGTATCTGACCCTTCATTGTGAGATTAATTGGGAATCTCTCTACTTTAAAAGTATCAAGCCTCGAAAGCACGTTCTCCAAAGTTGTTGGATTAACTGGTTGAGGAGTTTGCGTTGCGTTGGCTAATCCTCTAACGAAAGCCTGTAGTGCATCGTTCTCATGTTCCACAATTAGTTGCTTCAGAGCATTGTGCTCATCGGTTTTGTCACCGACATGCTAACTATTAGTGCGCAAAACAGACCTTTCATGTAAACTTTCACGAGATTGTCTAGGAGATCCTGTGGATGCGTGATGTGGTAGAGTTATACCTTGTTGATTCATCTAGTTGTGCTCGTCAGGGGTTGATACATTTAGTCATTAAAATGAAGTTTTAAAATCGAACAGATAATTAGATTTTCGGTAAAGGAATCAATTTATTTAACACATAAATAAAGTTCTCGGTCAAAGTCAATATTAAGAAGAAATGGGGCTATTGATAACTAAGATTTACTTTATTTTCTCATTTTTTTGAAGAATGAAATAGATAATGGAAATAATTGGCAAGGAAAGAAAAGTAAATTGATAATCACTCCTAGAATTGTGGTTAGAATCTTATGAATTAAGTAAAGAATAAATGCATATATTTTAATAATAATTTAATTTCATTACAAATAAGGACTAAGTCTTTATATAGTAGTACACAATTATAACGATTTTCTTACTAAATTCGAGCTTGTTAATGGCCCTTGATTATCTGTAACCATATATAATTGTAGAAAAAAGCATTTATGACTGATGATTTCTCGTAACCACGTTTAATTTCGATTTCTCTTCCTCATTTATAACGTATTCGTGCATCTTCCTTCTTTAATGGTATTTATACATTCAGCTCCTATTTCTTCTTTCCCAGCTGTCAAAGCCGGTTCTTTTCCTAGAAAAATCCCGAGGGAGTTTCTCCCGTGCCTTTTTGACATCTTCAATTCATCTAATTATAAATGCCACACGTCACTTTGTTGATGGTCTACGTGTCATGTCATGTCACCTTGATGATAGTCCATGTGTCCAGGAGTTTCTATGTGAAGGGAAGGGGTGGTACTCCACTCGGTCGCTCTGGCAGAATTTCATGTTAGTATTCGTACTCCACTGATATTTAATGTACAAAAGATATTAAATAAAAGTGTGGCACCCAGACTAAAGATGTTACGGCAGGTAACAAGGTTAAAGTGCTTCCTTCTAGGCCCAAATCCCATGGTCGAATCTTTTACCACTCATTTTTAGCAAAGCCTATTTTGCTTTTACTTGTTCCCTCTTTTTCCAGATTTTTTCCTCTTTCTCTTAGTTTTTGAATTTCTTATTTTCATCTGTGTATTCTCTCTTTATACAATTCTATATTTATTAGTTATTTAAATTATAAAATTATATTTATTTCTATATTCTTTTCTAAATTTTGAGTTTTAAAATTTCAACATGTTTTATTCATTTTTTTATTTGGTTAATGATGTTTAGCTTAAAGTATGTATGTATGCATGTGTGTGTATATATATATATATGTGTGTGTGTGTGTATATGTATCGCCTCATAATTTACTTTTGTTTTGTTAATTTAGGATGTGAAAATGTATTGATTTATATTAATTTGATGTATTTTTATGTGTAAGAATGATCGGGGAGCAATTGGTGCGAAATGTCCGAAATTTAGAGCCAAAATGGAGGAAAATAGGAAAGTTGGAATTTGCAGCGCCACAGGTAGCGCCTAGCCCTATCTATGGCGCCAGAAACAGAAACTCCAAATTGGCAGCACTATGGAGGGCGCCTGGCACTGGGCAGGGTGCCAGTGGCATGAGTTTTCTCCAAATTCGCCCTAGACACGATTATATCGTCCCTAGACCTATCCAACACTTAGAAAAGCAAGACTAAACTTATTTATGAAAGGGGAGACTCCACTTTTGAGAGAGGATACACATCACAAACATCCCGGAGAAAGAATATCTCAGATTTCTTTATCTTTCTTAGCATTTTCAATTATCCAAACTTATGAAATTGTTTTCTGGTATCACGAGTGTCTAAAAACCCATTGTTCTGGGGTTGTGATTTAGCCATGAATATGTTTGTTTAAAGTTAACTTATACTTGATTAAAATTTACTAATATATGATTGTTTCTTCAACTATGTGATTAAGTACTATATTTTCTGGCCAACAGTTACATTCTATTTACTATCTATGCTATGCATTGAGAAAGCCATATTTAGATTAGAGAAGAATTAAAATGGTCATGATCTTAACTCTTAGGGAGCCGAATCTGTGGTTAGGATAGGAATATACCTATTCACCGTGCTTAAATAAATATCGTAATTTTAATGCGTTCTTAATAGATTGAGTTCATAGGAAATAGACATTAATCTATTTTCAATAAGCGAGTACTTCAGGAGAAGGCTACTAGAGCAGTTATAGATTAATTAGCAATCATGAGTGAATTGTATGAGAGGGAAAGTTAACTAGGACACAATATGATTGTCAAATCGATCACAACCCTGGGATATTTGTATCTATTGAATACATAACAATTATTTTACTGCATGATAAATTAGTATTACTTAGAATTATAGTTTAGTTTAATCACATTCTTGAACTCGAATTTAGCTTTACTGAATAATAGTATTGGTGAATTAGTAGGTAGTTGATCTAAGTCTTTGTGTGTTCGACACTCGAATTATAATTCTGTTACTTGTACGACCACATATACTTGCGTGTCCGTTTGGGAGAACAAGTTTTTGGCACCATTGTCGGACTTAAAAATTAGATACTTGACCGACTTAAAATTTTATTAGTTATTTGTTCAAGGTTTAATTTTTATTTTACCATGTTTATGTTAACACAGGCTCTTCTCTTGAATGCGGAGGAATAGAAGTGCAAACAATCACCTTCTTCTTGATCCTAAAAGTGAACAAACACTTCATAGAGTGAGGAGGAAAGTCGAAGATAGAACTAGAATAGAAAGAGAGTTGTACATCGTATTTCAACCACAACCAATCGAGATGGTAGGTAACGAAGAGCGTGTTGTGATATAAGCCGCAAGGCCCAATCTTGCTAATATGACTCAGGCTATTGTGAAACATGATATCACTGGGCATTTTGAACTCAAACAGTACATTGTATAGCTGATTCAGTCCACATTATGTGGGTCTATCTCATCAAGTTCCACAGAGGCACATTCAGAATTTCTTGATAATCACGGACACTTACAATTATCTAAACGTTTCCAAGGACTATGTCAGGCTAATACTTTTCCCCTTTTCACTACTAGGGGAATATAATAAATAGTTGCAAAAGGGGCCCACAAACTGAATCCACACTTGGGATGATCTAGCAAGGAAATTCTTTAGCAAGTTTCTCCCCACTAAGAAGATAAAGTAATTAAAGAGTCAGATTATTGGGTTCCAACAATGGGATGGCGAGACACTTCATCAAGCTTGGTAAAGTTACAAGAAGCTACTTAGAGACCGCCTGCATCATTTTCAAACTGATAAGGTATTGGGTCACACTTTTGTTGATGGGCTAAATGAGGCATCAAAGAAGAATGTTGATTTAGCTTGTAGGGGTAGTTGTATGGCGAGGCCATAAAGTGAAATCCAACTCTTGCTAAATAACATCATTGCTAATGACCATAATTAGCAAGGCGATAGGGACTCACGATGATCAATTAAACACAAAGCAATCGGGTTGATTGAGCTTGATGACTTCTCAGCCATGATAGCTGATTCAGAAAAATTAGGAAAACTGGATGAATAGAATGATAATGCACCAAACACTATGTATGGAAATAAAGCAAAGGTCTAATAAATCAGTATTCACAATATAGGAACACTTAAAACCCAAATTGGAAGAATCATCTCAACTTATCATGGGTGGAAATCAGCCGAATTAGAATCATTATAGACCCCAAGAAAATTTCAATCAACCTCATGAGCCACCTCAATAGGTAGAAGATAGTACGAATGATTTGTTCAAAAATTTGTTGCTTGACAATTAACAACTCAGGACCGATTTCAGAAATCTTGAGAGGCACGCGGGACAACTTGCAAGTGCCCAAAACACTAGACTAGTTAGAGCTCTTCCTAATGATACTGAGCCCAATCCTGAAGCTTAAATTAATGCGGTTACCTTGAGAAATGGAAGATCATTAGAAGAATTTCCAAAGAAAAAGAAGTATACAGCTAGTCGTGAAGGAGAATTAGTTCCCAAACCAGTTGAGGAGAATGAGAAAGAGAAAAAAGGATCCGAGCAACCAATTGTAATGGCCACAACCTCCATTTCCACAAAGACTTCATAAGCAAAAAATATGATGCTAAATACAAGAAATTCGTAGATATTTTAAGCCAAGTGCGTGTGAATTTGTCTTTGGTAGAAATTTCGCATGAAGTGCCTCAGTATGCAAGGTATCTCAGAGATATTGTGGCAAATAAACAAAGACATATAGAGTTTGAAACAGGTGCACTTACAAAGATTGCATTGGTAGAGTTTAGAGTAAACTTACACCTGAGTTAAAGGATCCTGGGAGTTCCACAATTCCATTGTCTCTTAGAAATCAAGAAGTTGGGAGAGCCCTGTGTGATTTAGGGGCTAGTACAAATTTGACGTCGTTATCTTTGTTCAAGCAACTCGGATTGGGGATGTTTATACCTACTACAATCACTTTAGAGTTGGAAGATAGGTCACTAGTTATGCCAGAAGGAATTATTAAGGATGTGTTAGTTCGAGTGGGAACGTTTATTCTTCCTGATGATTTTATTGTGCTTGATTACGAGGCAGATAAGGAAGTTCCCCTTATTTTGGGGCGACCATTCTTAGCTACTAGTGGAGTGATTGTTGATGTGAGGGCAGGGAAGTTAAAGATGAGAGTTGATGATGAGGAAGTCACTTTTAATGTGTACAAGGCACTTATGCTCCCTAAGCATTATGAGGACTTGTGCATGATTACTCTGGTCGAATTGAAAGGGATAGATCAGAGTTCTTATGTGAATTGTAGTGATCCATATGGAACAACTGAGTTAGAGGAGATGGTGTTACAAGCTGAGTGTATAACGATGATTGAGAAAAGAGCCAGAGATGAAAGAGGAGTCCCACTAAAAGCGTGCAAAAAGTCTAGACTTCATGGGACAAAGAAGAAGAAGAAAAAGCACCCAACCTGAGTAGAGTAGCAGAGTCATGCCACGACTATAAATAAGGTACTTTTTGGGAGGTAACCCAGCCTGTATTTTTATTTTTATTTTTAATGTCGAGTTTTTTGTTGTTTTTGTTTTTTAGAGTAAGGGAAGTTCGAGTACCCGAAGTTGAAGCTGAGAAGCATGTTTGAGCTTAAGTGTAGGGTCATCTCGACACTTAATATTGAGGACCATGTGCTAGCTAGTCCCAAAGGGGTCTCAGGGAGTATTTCTCACCCTTGTTTTAATATTTTTCTCTATTATCATGCATCTAGGACTTTGCATAATATAAGTGTGGGGTAAGAAAAGTGTAATTGTATAAAATTAAATTTTTTATTAGTTTTTATTTTAAAACTCGTAGTAGACATAGTCTAGTTAAAAAAATTAAAATAGAAAAAAAAAGTTAGAAAAAGCTCGGACTTATCCCGATGATGGATCTTTTGGACAGTTTTCTTGAGGGACTAAGTCCGATTAAAAATAACAAAAAGATTTTACTTTTTTTAGAATATTTAGGTAGTATCCCTTGGTTTGTTTTAGGCACCGGTTCTTTTTCAATGGTGTAGCTTGAACTGAGTACTTTATTTTTTTAGGAGTAGATTAGAAAGAAGCGGAGTCGCTCTGAGATACTCATTGACATGATTGGTGCTAGCACATTAGGCTATGACATACATTCTATTTTTTCGTGTATTTAGTTTGAAATGTGAATCCTAAGTAAAGTCAATAGCCTATTTTGTGATGCTTTAGCTCAATTGTTTGACTTGTATGCTACATATTACAATAATGCTTAATTTTCTCAATTATGTGTGCTTGCTTGACTTGAGAGTTAAACAGAATCGTCGTGATTGAGTCATGTGCAACGTGTGTGTGAGGATTTGTGATTTTCTGAGCTATCCTCTATAGTCTAGAACTTTCCCCATGTATTAATCAAATTGAAAATGTAAGTTATACTAATCTAAAATATGACGTTGGCGTTTCTTACTTGGTCATAGATTTACTTGTCATTTTAAGCCTATAGACCTTTTCTTTGGCAACCACATTATAAGCCATACCCATATTTTGTTGTTAGTTTGAGATTGTTCAATCTTTACCTCCTAAAGCACTTAGACTCTAAAAAATTAAGGTGAGATTGTGGAGTAGTTTTTGAGTTGAACCATGAAAATGCACGTTGGTGCACTTAAGTTGAAGTCAAAAGCCACTAGCTGATGAACTTGAATGTTTAGAATGTGCATAGAAAAGGGAAAAAAGGAAGAAAAAGAAAAGAAAAAATTAATAGGTAAAATATGCAGAAAAATACACATCTTTAATTCTTAATAATTTGTGCTAGTGGGAGTAAAGAAGTGCTTAATAAAAGTAAGGGCTATGTTTCATATGGTTTGTGGAAAGTGAATTGATTAGAAGAATATGTGCTTAAATTGTGAATGCAGTGCATTAAAGTTCTTAGGAGGGTTAGTCACTATTTCTAAATGTATCATACCCGTCCCTTAGCCCACATTACAACCTTAAAGTCCTAATTGATCCTAGATTGGGCTAGCTTAAATTAATATAAATATACACTACGGGCAAGCTTATGGTACGACTACGGGATGCATATGAGTTTTTTATGAGAGTGAATGAATTTTGTTTAATTATGTAATATCTTTAATCTATATTAAAAGGCATATTTGACTGTGTGGACTAATTTATATTCACTCTATTGTTTGTTGGTGAGGGAACATGGTCTCATGAATGATTGTTAATGTTGTAAACTTTCTTGTTGGGTTAGTGCGTGAGTTGAGGGTGCTTAGTAGTTATAAGTCGGTTTTTGAGGTTGGATGGTGACAAATAGGTTATTGGAATTGATTGAATTGAATAGTTATATTGGGTATGCTTAAACGGGAAGAATGTAAAATTTTGTATGTTCATGTTGGTGTACCGGTATTGATCATAGTCAAGGGTGTAGTGTGTGGTTAAAGGTTAAAGTGCTCCTCTATAGTTGAGCCTTGTACGTAGTTGGGGTTATTTGATAGCCTCATTGCTCGGGGACGAGCAAAAGACTAAGCATGGGATGTTGATGTTTAGCTTAAAGTATATATATATTTGTGTGTACATCGCTTCATATTTTACTTTTATTTCGTGAATTTAGGATGTGAAATGTATTGATTTATATTAATTTGATGTGTTTTATGTGTAGGAATGATCCAGGAGAAATTGAGGGCAAAATGTACGAAATTAGAGCCAAAATGGATGAACAGAAAAATTGAAAATTTGCACCACCACAGGCAGCAGCTATCGCTACCTGTGGCGCCCGAAATAGAGACTCCAAATTTGGCAACGCCATGGAGGGCGTCTGGCGCTGGCCAGGGTGACAGTGGCGTGAGTTTTCTCCAAATTCGTACCGAACAAAGTTATTTTGACCCTAGACCTGCCCAACAGGTATAAAAGCAAGACTAAACTTATTTTGAAAGCGGAGATGCCACTTTTGAGAGAGGATACTCACAATCAACATTCGGGAGGAAGAACATCTCAGATTTCTTCATCTTTCTTAGTATTTTCAATTATCCAATCTTATGAAATTGTTTACTAGTATCATGAGTGCCTAACAATCCATTATTCTGGGATTGTGATTTAGCCATGAATATTGTTGTTTAACATTGACTTAAACTTGATTATAATTTACTAATATATTATTGTTTCTTCGATTATGTGTGTAATTGCTTAATTGTCTGGCCAGCAGTTATGGTCTATTTACTATATATGTTATGCTTGGGAAAACCATGTTTAGATCAGAGAAAAATTAAAGAGAGCATGATCTTAACTCTTGGGGGCGGGGGGGGGGGGGGGGGGGGGTGGTGTGGTTAGGATAGGAATATACCTAGTCACTATGCTTAATTAAATATCGTAATCTCAATGCGTTCTTAATAGATTGATTTTATAGGAATATAGGAGTTAATCTATTTTGAATAGGCGAGTAGTACTTTGGGAGATGGCTATGAGAGCAATTATCGATTAATTAGCAAGCATGAGTGAATTGTATGAGAGGGAGAGTTAATTAAGACACAATAGAATTGGTGAATCGATCACAACCCTAGAATATTGTCTCTATTGAATACATAACAATCATTTTACTGCTTGATAATTTAGTATTACATAAAATTATAGTTTAGTATAGTCACATTCTTGAACTGGAATTTAGCTTGACTGAATAACAATATAGGTAAATTAGTGGATAGTTGATATAAGTCTCTGTGGGTTCGACACTCGACTTATCATTCTATTACTTGTACGACCAAGTATACATGCGTGTGCATTTGAGAGCAACAGTTAATGTTATTTATTCCTTTGAATGACCAAATATTTTTAGTTTGGTTATCACGTGTGTATTTATACACCAAAAATCTTATGAAGTGAACGGAATTAATAGTATAATGAAACGAACAGAACCGAACGAGTTAATTCAAAACTGAGTGAACTAGCCAAATGTACACCCTGATTCGACCTTCTTGACTAGAGATAAGTTCAAATTTAAGATAATAACACTCACAACCATTAAATTCTGGATTCGCCTGTGTGCATGTATTATGCCTTTTTCCACCAATACACAAATGGGTCCTCAAAAAGGAGTTATATTCTTTTTATCTGCTGCTCCATAATATTGTAGCTCTTGACAAATACATTCAATTCTATAAGAAGAAAAGTATTCCTATTAAAAGGTACTTCTCAAAAAGAAATTAATTAAAAAGATCGACCGCATAACTATGGTTTCGTTAAAATAACAAATGACATATATAAAACGATTGGGGTTGGTTGCAGCAAACTATTTGTCCATTCATCTTTTTCGCCCTTTTATTTTCTTCTTTTTTATTGCTAGATTGGTCTCTTCTTGTATGATTTTCATGAGTTCTTTTCTGTAATGAATTAATTCCGATGACTATAACAACAACTACTCAGTATAGTCCCATAAAGTGGGGTTTGGAGAGGGTAATATATAGACGGGCCTTACCCCTACTCAAAAGGGCAGAGAGGCTGTCTCCAATCGACCCTCGGCTCAGTGAAGGAAAGGAACAACAAAAACAAAAATAACAAAAGATCATTAGTAACTTCAACATAAATAGCGTAAATAATTATCTAAACATAAAAACCTAAAAATAGAAACATAAAAACTATAAATAAAATAGCATGCAATAAATCATACAGTAACTAGCATAAGACAAAATCCAATACACAAATCTTCTATGAATAGCCTCGCCAAGCCTCACCCAACCCCGGGTGAGGAGTATGAAAAACTCTAGGGGCCCCTATTCCACAACCCTGTTACTAGACCTCCATACTTTCCAATCAAGGGGCATGTCCTCAGAAACCCGCAGTCTAGCCATGTCATGCCTAATCACCTCTCCCCAATACCTTTTAGGCCTCTCTCTGTCTCGCCGTACGCCGACCATCGCCAGCCGCTCACAACTCCTCACGGGGCGTCAGGACTTCTCCTCCGCACATGCCCGAACCACCTCAGCCTCGCTTCACGCATCTTCTCATCCACGGGGCCACCCCCACCTTCTCTCGAATAACTTCATTCTTAATCTTATCTAACCTGGTGAGCCCGCACATCCACCTGAGCATCCTCATCTCCGCAACCTTCATCCTCTGAACGTGAGAGTTCTTCACTGGCCAGCACTTCGCCCCATACAACATGGCAGGCCTAACCACAGCTCTATAAACTTTCCCCTTGAGTTTATGCGGAACTTTATCGTCACACAGGACTCCTGATGCAAGCCTCCACTTTGACCACCCCACTCCTATGCGATGAGTGACGTCCCCGTCAATCTCTCCGTCCCCCTGAATCACTTACCTAAGATATCTGACACTGTCCCTCTTGGCGATGACCTGTGATCCAATCATCACGTCCCTACCTACTTCGCTCAGCTCGGCGCTAAACTTGCACTCCAGGTATTCCGTCTTAGATCTGCTTATTTTGAAACCCTTAGACTCGAGAGTCTGTCTCCATACCTCTAACCTCTCATTAACACCGGCATTCGTCACGTCTATCAAGACTATGTCATCAGCAAACAACATACACCAAGGCACATTACCTTGAATATGTTGGGTAAAAACATCCATCACCAAGGCAAACAAGAGAGGGCTAAGCGTCGATCCTTGATGGAGCCTCATAACCACTGGAAAATAGTTTGAGTCGCCACCCACCGTCCTAACCCTAGTCTTAGCTCCATCGTAAATGTCCTTAATTACTCTGATGTAGGCTTTGGGCACGCTCTTCGCCTCCAAGCACCTCCATAGCACCTCCCTTGGGACCTTGTCATACGCCTTCTCCAAGTCGATAAGCACCATGTGCATGTCCTTCTTCTTATCCCTGAACTGCTCCACCAGCCTCCTGACAAGGTGGATAGCTTCTATGCTGGAGCGACCCGACATGAAACCAAACTGGTTCATAGATATAGATGTCATCTCCCTCACCCTCACCTCGATCACCCGCTCCCAGACCTTCATTGTGTGACTTATCAATTTGATACCCCTATAGTTGGTGCAGCACTGGATGTCACCTTTGTTCTTGTACAAGGGCACTACTGTACTCCACCTCCACTCCTCCGGCATCTTTTTGGTCCTGAAGATCGCATTGAACAACCTGGAGAGCCACTCCACTCCTGACCTACCCATGCATTTCCAGAACTCTACCGTGATCTCGTCAGGCCCGGTCGCTCGACCCCTACTCATCCTACGCAAAGCCCCCATGACCTCCTCTGCCATAATGCGCCTGCAGTACCCAAGGTCTCTATGTTGCTCTGAATGCCCCAACTCCCCTAACTCTATGTTACGATCCCCCTCATCGTTAAGTAAGTCTCGAAAGTACGCCTGCCACCTCTGCTTGACTTGAGACTCCCCCATCAGAACTCTACCATCCTCGCCCTTGATGCACCTAACTCGGTCAAGATCACGCGCCTTCCTTTCTCTTTCTTTAGCTAACCGGAATAACTTCCTGTCCCTGCCTTTCTCCCCTAATTCCTCATACATGCGACCATACGCCGCGTTTTTTGCTTCCGTAACCGCCATCTTTGCTTCTTTCCGATGACTACTGAAAGCAAATTGGAGGGGAATCGGTGTTGGATTTTTGTTTAATAATAAAAGAAGGGTGAATGGAAAATGGTGGAAAAAAGAAGTTTTAACAGCCATGGTTGTTCTAACAAAGTGCCACACCTGTTCCAACAGCCATGACTGTTCTGAAAGGTTGCAAACCTTTTCAGAAACATCACCAAGTTGGCTATAAATAGTCCTTCAAAACCCAAAATATTTACTTACAAAAATTTTTGAATCTTCTTCTTCTTCTACTTCTGCACAAAATATTCCAGTGTGTTTTATGACCATCAAGTGGTTCGCCGATCACCAGAGTTTTAGGTATCGATACGCTGGTGAGTTAAATCGTTCTATCCTGGGAGGATATATTCCAGAACCTCGAGTACTTGAGGAGAATAATTTCCTTAAGGATACACTGTGTATTCGGTAGGCTCGATTTGTTCCTACAACATTTTTTTCAGAATTTATTTTGAAGAAGTTTACTGTTTTCTGAATTTTTTATTTCTGTTTTCAGAAAAATTATTATTTAATATATTTACAACAATACAGATTGATAACAATCTTAGGAAAATTATTAATTATATTCTGTATTCTATCAGAATTTTATCATTCTGATTTGAAGATATAAAAATTTCATCAGAGTATTGAAATTCGGAAAAGAATTTGAAGAACATAAAAACTTCATCGTTTTTTCTGTAAAACAGTATATAAAAACTTTAGTTGCTTTTATTACGTACTGCTTATTAATTACAATATTATTTACTGTTTTATTTTTTCCATTAATTGATCTCTTCTGTTGTTGACACTGTAAGAAATGGCAAAGGAGAATGGAATTCCTTCTGCGACTGTTGGTGCAACGATAATAGCCTCGTCAAGACGCAGTGGTGTTCCTCCGGCCGAGAAATCGAGGAAATTTTTCGGAACCCACTTCAAAGGATGGCAACAAAGGGTATTCTTCGGGCTTACCACTCTTGGTATGCATAAATTCACTAGTGAAGAGCCTCCAGCTTCTGCTGCGGACATGCCGGATAATGAAAAGTTCATGGTTGTTGAGGCATGGAAGCAGGTAGATTTTCTTTGCAATGGCTACATCTTAAGTGCTTTAGAGGATAACTTGTATAGTACGATGGATACTTCGAAAGAATTATGGGACGCACTTGAGAAGAAGTACAAGACAGAATATACATGTCTATAAAATAATAGACAGCAAAACTGCGGGAACCCAAGTTCAGGAGCTTCAACTTATTTTTCACGACCTTATTGCTGAAGGTATGGTCGTGAATGAAGCATTTCAAGTAGTTGCTATGGTTGAAATATTGCTTCCTTCGTGGAGGTATTTCAAGAACTATCTGACGCACAAGAGCAAAGAAATAAAGTTGGAAGATCTTGTGATACGTCTAAAGATCTAGGAAGACAACAAAACATCCGAGAATAAGTCTCGTGGAAATTCAACGACTATGGGAGCTAATATCGTTGATGAGACTGCTCCAAAAAGTAAGAAGAGGAAGAGGTCTTCTGGACAAACTAAGGAGCAGAACAAAAAGAAATTATAGGGAAACTGCTACAATTGTGGAAAAGTTGGTCACAAAATCCCTAATTGTCGTCTTCCGAAAAAAGATAATAAGAAGGGACAAGCCAACATAGTGGAGAATAATGATGACATTGATGATCTTTGTGCAATGTATTTGAAATGCAACCTTGTTGGAAATCCGAAGGAGTGGTGGATTGATTTTGGTGTCACTCGACATGTTTGTGATGTCAAAGAAGCATTTGCGACTTACTCTACTGCTGGTCCCAAAGAAAAAAATTGCATGGGAAATAATGGAACAACCAAGATTGAAGGTTACGGGAATATATTCTTGAAGATGACTTCCGGCGAGGTGTTAACGCTCAATGACGTTCTTCATGTTCCTACTATTATGAAGAATTTTGTTTCTACTTCTTTACTTATAAAGAATAGATTCAAATGTGTATTTGTTTCTGATAAAGTTGTTGTAAGCAAGAACGAAATGTATGTTGGAAAAGGCTACCTCATGGAGGGTCTTTTCAAACTCAATGTAATAGTTGTTGACAGTATAAATAAAATATTAGCTTCTTCTTATTTATAGGAGTCAAATAATTTATGGCATATTCGTTTAGGACATGTCAATTATAAAACCTTGCGGAAGTTTATTAATTTAGAAGTATTTCCTAAATTCGAGTGTAATAAATCAAAATGTCAAATATGTTTTGAATCTAAGTTTGTAAAACATTCTTATAAGTCTATTGAAAGGAATTCAAATCCCTTAGATTTAATTCATACTGATATTAGCGATATAAAGTCGACACCATCTCGATGTGGAAAAAAGTATTTTATTACTTTTATTGACGATTGCACTAGATATTGTTATGTTTATTTGGTTAATAGTAAGGATGAAGCAATTGAAGTATTTAAGCAGCACAAGAATGAAGTAGAAAATCAATTGAATAAAAAGATCAAAATGATTAGAAGTGATAGAGGTGGAGAATACGAATCTCCGTTTGCAGAAATATATTCGGAATATGGAATTATCCATCAAACTACTGCACCTTGCACACCTCAATCCAACGAAATTGCGGAAAGGAAAAATCCATCATTAAAAGAAATGATGAATTCTTTATTAATAAGTTTCGAATTACCGCAAAATTTGTGGGGGGAAGCTATCCTTACAGCTAACTGAATACTCAACAGAGAACCCCACAGCAAAGAGCAATCTATTCCATATGAAAAATGGAAAGGAAGAAAACCTAACTTGAAATATTTCAAAGTATAGGGGTGTCTAGCTAACGTACAGGTTCCTTTACCAAAAAGGGTTAAAATTGGACCAAAAACAGTAGATTGCGTTTTTACAGGATATGCTACAAATAATAAAGCATATCGGTTTATGGTTCATAAATTTGATAATCTCAAGATTCATGTTAATACGATAATAAAATCAGATAATGTCGAATTCTTTGAAAGCATCTATCCGTATAAAACTGAAAGCGAGTCGTTAAATGAAAGACCTAAGCGATCTCGGGAATAACCAAAGGAAAATATTCCAAGTATAGAAGATCCAAGGCGTAGCAAATGTGAAAGAACATCTACTTACTTTGGACCAGATTTTGTGACATTCTTGCTTTAAAATGAGCCTCAAACTTTTAAAGCAACTATGCCATCTTCTGACTCAGCATTTTGGAAAGAGACAGTCAATAGTGAGATTCAATCAATTTTGGATAACCATACATGGAAATTGGTTGATCATCCTCCTGGAAATAAGCCTTTAGGTTCTAAATGGATCTTTAAACGAAAAAATTAAAGCTGATGGTACTATTGACAAATACAAGGCAAGACTTGTTGTCATAGGTTATAGACAAAAGGAAGGCCTTGATTACTTTGACACTTACTCGCCAATAACAAGGATAACATCTATTAGGGTATTAGTGGAACTAGTGGCCGTGTATGTTCTTGAAACCCATCAAATGGATGTTAAAACAACTTTCTTAAATAGAGAATTGGAGGAAGAGATTTACGTGGAACAACCTGAAGGTTTTGTGCTTCCTGGTAAAGAAAAGAAAGTTTGCAAACTTGTTAACTTGCTTTATGGACTTAAACAAGCACCCAAACAATGGCATGCAAAATTTGACCAAACAATGTTGACAAATGAATTTAAAATAATCGAGTGTGACAAATGTGTTTACATTAAAAACATTTCAGGTCATGAAGTCATTGTTTATTTATATGTTGATGACATTTTGATAATGACCAAAAGTATGACAGATATAAATACTATAAAATGCATGTTGGCTAGCAAATTTGACATGAAAGATTTAGGAGTTGTTGTTGTGATCTTAGGAATCAGAATTCACGAGACTCCACAAGGTCTAGCATTATCACTCACTACATTGAAAAGGTACTTAACAAGTTCAAGTATTTGGATTTCAAAATTGCCAAGACTCCAATTGACGTGAGTTATGCACTTCAAAAGAATGAAGGTGAAAGTGACTCACAACTGGACTATGCAAGAGTATTGGGAAATTTGATGTATACCATGAATTGTACGCGACCGGATATAGCATATGCTATTAGAAGACTGATTCAGTTTACAAGTAATCCCAATCAAATACATTGGATGGATATAGTGATGCAAATTGGATCACTGGATCATCTGAAGTTAAATCCACGAGTGGATATGTTTTCACAATTAGGCGTGGAGCAGTATCTTGGAAATCATCCAAACAAACGTGCATCGCCCGTTCTACAATAGAATCTGAATTCATAGCTTTAGATAAGTCCAGTGAAGAAGCTGAATGACTCCGAAATTTCTTGGAAAATATTCCATTTTGTCCCAAACCTTTGGCACCTATTTTTATACATTGTGATAGTCAAATGGCAATAGGCAGGGGAGGGAGCATTATGTATAACGGAAAATCTCGTCATATTCGATGGAGATACAATACCGTTAGACAATTACTCTCTAGTGGTGTTATCACAATTAAATATGTAATGTCAAGAGATAACATGTCGGATCCACTTCAGAAAGGCCTATCTAGAGGGGGAGTTTGGAAGATCATCAAAGGGAATGGGGTTAAAGGCCTAGGACAAGTCATCATGACGGTAACTCTACCTAGCAGATGAGCTAGGTTCAAAGAGACCAAACAAAGTTATGAATGACGCTTCAACATTGTCAACTAACTCAACCCATTCTCGTGATGAAGACAAAGTTTGAAAACGAGCTAAAGCATTAAGGCTTTTTGATGAGTCAATAAAGCTTAAAGCTTTTTAATGATGTGCTAAGTCTGGCAGGATATGACCAGATAGTATGTCTTTAAGATTACACGTTAAGAATCACCTATGTGAGGATGAAGTGTAAGTTGCTTCAAGGAGAATGAAAGTAAAGTCCCATTCTCTAAGCACTCATGAAACCAAGCGGTGTTCATGGCTGAAACGAACATAACCGTGAGAACCATAAATGGTTAAGGATTGATTGTGTGACTTATGTTGTCTAGGTATACAACAAAGCTCGCCGTTTCAAAGATATCAAATCTATCGATTGACCGAGTATATCCGATATAAGTTCATTACGGAAAGTTCAAAGGAAAACAAACCTCCTTATCTAGGGGCAATCAATTCTTGCTTGTAAAACACACACACGTCCGTGCATTCTTTTAAGTTTATAGCCATTCCCCATTCATGAGGGGGATTATTGGATTTTTATTTAATAACAAAAGAATAGTGAATAGAAAATGGTGAGGAAAAGAAAGTTTTAGCAGTCATGGTTGTTCTGAAAAAGTACCAAACATGTTCCAACAACCATGACTGTTCTGGAAGGTTGCAAACCTCTTCAGAGTGTCACACTTGTTCCAACAGCCATGACTGTTATGAAAGATCGCAAACCTCTTCAGAATGTCACACCTGTTCCAACAGCCATGACTATTCTGAAAGGTTTCAAACCTCTTCAGAAACATCACCAAGTTGGCTATAAATGTCCTTCAAATCCCAGAATATTTACTTACGAAATTTTCTGAATCTTCTTCTTCTTCTTCTGCACAAAATATTCTAGTGTGTTTTACGACCATGGAGTGGTTCGCCGATCACCAGAGTTTTAGGTACCGATACCCTTGTGAGTTAAATCGTTCTATCATGGGAGGATATATTCCAAAACCACGGGTACTTGAGGAAAATAATTTCCTTAAGGACACACTGTGTATTCAGTGGGCTCGATTTGTTCCTGTAATAAATTTTCAGAACTTATTTTGAAGAAGTTTACTGTTTTCTGAATTTTTTGTTTCCGTTTTCAAAAAAATTATTATTTAATATACTTACAGCAATACAGATTGATAACAATCGGTCTTTTTGTTCCCTTTCAAATTTCTACGGCGAGTGGCTGTAAATTTATGTCTTGCATTAGGTTCGGGGTTTAATTATAGTATATTAATGATGTAAAAAATATTTATGCAATTCGTTCATTTAAAAAGTGATTGTACGTAGCTCTATTTTATAGCATTGATCGATAATTATTAGTTATATAATAAGAAATGCTAAATTACACTGATAGTGTAAAAACATATATCATATTATTGGTACTTAAATAACTTAATTCCTTAAGTAAAATAGATGTGAAAGCATTTTTGATCGGTTGAAGCTACCAAATTTGGGTCCCTTAGATCTATAGTGATTGGAACCTATCAATAACATCATATTAGTTAGTAAATGATCATCACTATAAGGACTCTTCTTAATTATGTAGTAGGACAAGTAAAAATCATAGCTTAAAAAGGCTGAGGGCCCTATATGATCATTCACAAAATAATTTTGATAGACCAACTATTAAAATGACATCGACGAATGTGCCTTTTGAATGGGAAAAATAGAAGGAAAAAAATTGGACTATATATATATACTAATTCCCTATACAAAAATGGAAATAATAATGATGATAATACTACACGAGTAGAACACAAAATTAACAAGTATAAAACATAACTTATATTTCACGCATTTCATTTGTAGCTAATAAGTTTGTAAGTTACACACTATATCGTTCTAATTATTTGTAGAAAAAAACAATTCGGTGCATTAAACTCCCTTTATGTAAAGGGTCCAAAAAAAGGCTAAATCATAGAAGTCTATTGTATGTAGTCTTCTCTTGCATTTCTGCAAGAGACTGTTTTTATGGTTTGAATTCGTGACCTCCTGATCATACAAAAATAACTTTTAATTTTGATAATTTGTAATACAAATAGGGGCGAATGTAGAGAATGGAATAAGGATTCCCGGGAACTCAATAACTCTTATCTAAACGTTGTATTTATATTAAAAAATTTATTAAAAATTTATAAATATCTAATTATAAATCTAATTATTATTATATATTAATTTAAAATTATAATAGAAATCTATAAATCTCAAATTCTGAATCCGCCTCTAAATACAAATGAAATAAGAGGGAATTAGACAAGAGGGCGGAAATAGAAAGGAAGAAAGGACAATCTTTTCCCTCAAGAAAGAGTTTTTGGGTTTATGATGTGAAAAAGGAAAAAATCATACTTTCTGAAATGAAGAACACACGTGTAAATAAGCCAAAACTTTCTTTTCTTTGTTTGCACTTTACTGTTCCCACGTGTAAACTGAACCTATTCACACTCTCCGGTAACCGGTCAACAACCGCGCGTAAGAAAGCGCCGACTATTTCGCCGGAGCGGTGATCCTCTTAATCCTAGCTAACATTTATTGCTAAAGCTCCCCTCAACAAATCTGCAGTCTCCTCTATGGAGATATCGCCACGTGTTTAATGACACTATGTCTTATGATTAAGCATTTAATAATTAGAGGAGAAGATAGAAAAATAACTTTTTAGATTTAGAATGAGTAATAGTTGCAATCTCAATCACTCATGTTACTATATTTCAAACTAACATTTTTTGCTAGCATGTAACATTAGAAAATTTCTTAGCCTGCTAATTAATTTTGCAACCATCGTCTAAACAACTACATTGATCCCTCAAAAATTTCTTTAATATATAGATAGGGAATTCATGATGTGAATATCTAAATAGGTTGTTTTACCTTTTGCTTATAAACATACAGTACGTATGCTAGAGAATATTTTAATGCATTTACACGACAGACCACGTTTTTGTTAATTTACTAAATAGAGACGAAGTTTATAGTTAAGCAGGAAAATAAGAAGTGTTATTACAGCATGAAAACTAGTCTTAACAATGCAGTCTCTAAAAAGTCTTCGTAGAAAATAAATAAAGGTGATTCATTTCAAAAATAGTCTTTACACTCGGCATAAATCATAAGTATACAAGTTCGAGGTGTTTCCATATTTATCTAGTACATGCCTCACTTGGTTATGTTCCCTTCACAGTATACGTGGTTGGCCTATTGCATCGAGCATAAACCTGCATTCACACAGAAAATTAGCATAATCTTTGTTGTCACATTTATTGTTTATTAAGGAAATTAAATTAGCATGTTTAAATTATAATGGTCAAACAAATAAACTTACCTATTATATCATTGTAAAAAAAATTATTTACGCAGTTGAATTATTTAAAAAATTACATGTAACTCTAAATAGAAGTGTTAATTGGTTTGTAACTTAAAACGTACTACAATATATTAATTTATTTGACAACATAAAAAGTTTATTACATTGTTCATAAATACAGTATGACTTAAAATTATTAAATAAAATAACTTAGGTCAAAAGCAGCAATTATTTCCCATTTGAACACGGTCGCACTCCACCGGCATTTACCGGTCAACCTCAAACTCCTAGGTGAAAGAAAACCAAATTTTCGCCTATGGGAGTGGGACCAAGCTATGGAGCAAATAAATAAAGTAGCCACAACTCAGCAAAAAAGTCTGAAAAAATCCTATATACCCAAACCCAAACATAAGTGAAGTTTATATTTCTCTCTCTCCCTTTCGTTGTTTGCAATAAGAAAGAAGAAGAATTTATGCTTTTGATCAAGTCCATGGCGGACAAGGAAATAAACAAGCAAAAACCAGACACTTCATCACTAGATATTTCCACATTTTCCGATCAGATTCCGGCAACTAATTATTCTTTATCAAGCATCTTTGACATGCCCACATATGAAACTGAAAAGGGTTCTTCTTTAAGCTTAATGGTTTCCTCTAATTCAATTACTACTCCTTGTATATTCGATTTGCTTCGACCTTCACCGCCACCACCATCGGTACAAATAGTCAATACGATTCCGTCGTCTGAGATTGTAAATACTCCTAATTCGTCCTCCATCTCTTCATCATCAACTGAAGCTGCTGCCAATGATGATCAACTACAACCCACCACTCAAACAGTAGATGATGATGATCAACACAAGAATAAGAAACAGTAAGATTTCCTTAATTTTATTTTATATATATGGATAAAGACATGAAGTCCTCTATATAAAGGTTCTTCTATACATTAATTAGTAAATGTTGACTAACAAAATCCAGGAAAATAGATCTTGATTTAATGGGGTATTTGTATGCATGATTTGATTCCCTTGTAGTTATTTCGTCTTCTTTTAATTGGAGAAAACAAAAGAAGCAAAATGATGGGGTTTTGGTGGCTTAGGTTAAAACCCAAGAAGAAGAAGCAAAAGAGGGAAAGAGAGCCGAGGTTTGCGTTCATGACGAAGAGCGAAGTTGATCATTTGGATGATGGTTTTAGATGGAGAAAGTACGGCCAAAAAGCAGTAAAAAACAGCCCCTTTCCCAGGTAATGTATATATATATATATATATATATATATATATATATATATATATATATATATATATGTATATATATATATATATATATATATATATATATATATATATATGTATATATATATATTCACATCTACACGCAAACACTACATACATAATAATACTAATGAAAATAAATGCTCTTGTCGTTTATTTCATACTGGATTAATTGTTTGTTGTGAAGGAGCTACTATCGTTGCACCACCGCAACATGTGGTGTGAAGAAGAGAGTGGAAAGGTCATCTGATGATACTTCAATAGTAGTTACCACTTATGAAGGTATTCACACTCATCCATGCCCCATTACGCCTCGCAGCAACATCGGCATTCTGTCTGAAACCACCGCTTACGGTGGCTCAATTGGTGGTTTTGGCGGCGGTGGCGGTTCCTCTTTATTTATCCCACAATTCCAATATCAAGCATTACAACAACAACAGACTTATTTTCAGACACCAACATTACCGATAAACCTTATTAGTACTAGTGATTCCTCCTTATATTCATCCCAAGAGAGAAGGTTCTCGCCTTCTACTTCTTTTTCTTCTTCCTCTTTGGCTAGAGATCATGGGCTTCTTCAGGACATGGTGCCATCCCAAATGAGGACAGATCCAAAACAAGAGTAGGAAATTAAAAATATGGGCTTTAATTTTTCTTTATCTTTTAATTTCGTATGTTATTTTCTTAACTGAGTGATGAGGGTAAGCGGGTTATCTTTAGATATTAACCCCCTCCACCATTAATTAATTAATTAGACAACTTTAATTTCTTGATTATATATTGTTATTGTACAATGACTAGCTTTTAGCTTTTAATTAATTAACCATAGCAATTTCTTTTCATTTATGCTTGGGGTTATATAGATATGTAGCAGGATTCTTTCTACTTAATTTCATGTTTTTGAAGATTCTGGCTCTTAATTAATCTTTGTATATCCTTAATTTCCCTTTCTACTTTCGCTTCCTGAATTGCATGCATGTGCATTATACTTGTTGACATCAGCGGAGTATATTGTCCAGATGTTTAGGGCATTCTCATTGAGCACTCTGTCTATGAAATCTCAAAGCTAGTTCGATGGGAATATATAAGCAAGGTAAGGACCCCCAAAATCAACAATCCCACATTTATTTGTTGTAACCGCATGCATGTTTATTTATACTCCTTCCGTTTCATATTAAATGAGTTACTTCCCTTTTTAGTCTGTTCCAAAATAAATGACATATTTCTAAATTTGAAAATAATTCAACTTTAAATTTTATATTTTACCATTTTATCCCTTAATGAGAAGCTTTTATACCCAGACAAATGGCATCGTCCCACAAACCTTTACCCCTTCTTTTTTGAAGACCACAAGTTTCAAAAAAAAAAAATTTCTTAAACGCCGTGTCTAATCAAACTACCTCAAACAATATGAAATTGATGGAGTATATGAAAATAATTAGAAATTATAGTAGTTGTTCTCTTATATATCTAAAGTTCTAACTTCCACTAGGTAGCCACCAAGATGGAGTATTGTTATACATTATATATATATATATATATATATATATATATATATATATATATATATATATATATATATATATATATATATATATATATATATATATATATGACCTTAATTAATGTTCCTACGTATAATCTTTTGAGCTACAATAACATTTTGAGCTAGCTACTTAGTACTCTTGATCTATAGCAATCCCAAATGACAGTATATTGAAATCATGCTTCATCATTTTTTTAGCATTCTATAGAGAGGTGACGGTGGCAGCTTGATGGCTCATATATATATATAGGAGCATGGCGTCAGATTTTGTTGAAGATCTTATTAAAGCATATATATAGTTGTATAGAGTAAATAGGGTTATGTACATACGACTGGAGTTGGACAGCCATGTCCATATATATGACAGTCTTTTTGCTTGAAATGTCCACTTCAATTCAATACTATATGCTACTTCAGGCCAGGCATCATTTCTTCCCTACACTATTGGGATACCAACTTTAATCTCCTCCACCTTCCTCTTTCCCATCCTTCCTTATCATCCAATCCCTTTATTTCTCTTCATTTTATAAATATACAGACCTATGTAATTTCTCTATCATTTTAAGTTGCACGTTTCATTTTTAATGAAAATCAAAAGCAGGCCAATCTTATTCCTCTATTTGAGGTTTTAGATACATATAAACATCCCAATTAATGATAATTGTGCTGGATTCGTCTAATGGGGTATTTACAATCATAAATTTTAAAAAATTTCTCTTTTTTCTTAAACTTTGTGTTCAGTCAAATATATTCATATTTAACTGAATATTCTTAGTCTGATGAATCTTTCTCCTAGGGTCAAAATCTTAGTCGGATGAATTTTTCTCCTAAGATACCAAAAAAGAAACCTAGTCTGATAAATTTTCTCCTAGGATCAAAATCTTAATCTGATGAATTTTTCTCCTAAGATAGAAGACCTAGTCTGATGAACTTTCTCCTAGGATCAAAATCTTAGTTTGATGAATCTTTCTCCTAAGATACCAAAAAAAGAGACCTAGTCTGATAAGCTTTCTCCTAGGATCAAAATCTTAGTCTAATGAATATTTCTCCTAAGATACCAAAAAAACAAAAATCCAAAATGTTGGTAGCATAGGACCTTTTCCCTTTTATCCCGACATAACCCGTGGACCTCCTCGGCATAAGCCGAGGGTCTTTTCTTTTCCTACCCAGCATAACCTGAGGGTCTTTTTCTTTTCTTCCCTGGCATAACCTGATGATCATTTTCTTTCTATCCCCAGTAGACCCCTTTTCCTCCTATCCCAGCATAACCCGCGGATCCCCCTGGCATAACCCAGGAGCCTTCTTCTCCCGGCATAACCCGTGGACCGCTTGGCATAACCCAAAATATTTTTTAATTCATTCCGACATAACCCGCAGATCCCCCCGACATAACCGAGGAATCGTTTTTCATTACATCCCGGCATATCCCGTGGCTTTTTTCTTTCATCCCCAGCAGGGACCCTTCATTCACATCCCGGAGTAACCCGTGGATCCTCCTCTTATCCCCTGCAGGGACCCTTTCTCCTTCCTAGCATAACCTGGCAATCTTTCCCAAGGATACAAAATCCTGATTTTTAAATTTATGTTGCAAATATTTTCTAGTGAAAATTGGGGTAGAAAATTTCGTTTGTTTGTTCGTTTTTGTGTTCGATCAGGTTTTACCTCAAGTCGTAGGATTCGAGATGACCGAAAGCATGAGTCTCAATCCAGAATAAAGGAAAAGAAGAAAAGAGCAAAAAGAAGCGAAATCAGAATGTTCAAAGAAGAAAAGCATGCGGACTGTTCAAATTTGATTCAAAATCACAAGTTTCGCATGTCCCGCTTTGATCCAAAGCTGAAGAAAGAACGAGCAACTACAGCTAACGAGCATCAAGATCAGATCGGAGTCTGCAGCAGAACCTTGCAAGACTCAAGATCAAGCTTGAAAGATTTATAAATAGGAATCTTATAACTCGTAGCTCATAAGCTTAGTTAGTCTTTTTAATTTTGATTTTGATGTAATATACGGGACCGCAAACCGGAACCTCGACGGCACCTCGACCGGATCATCACCTCGGCGTACTCCTTTATCTCACTCACTTCCCGAACTACACTGACCTGATTCCTTTATAGCCAAGAATATGTATGCAACCTCAGAAGCAGGGTGCGATCAAATCTTTCAAAAAATGCTTCCCACAGAATAATCAAATTGGTAAAAAATTGCTCGCATATGCTCACTTTATCTTTGCACGAAAACCATTCATATTTTCGAGCAAAGAGAGGCAGTTGTGAGCACGTGATTTTTTACCTAAATGAGAATAACTCCTAAAAAATAGACCAAAAATAATTTTTATTAATTTTAGGAATTTTTCCTTGTTTATTTGCATTTCATGCATTTTTAACATTTTTAAAATCATAGAAAAATTCTAAAAATAGTCGTTTTTACATATTTATTAAAAACAATATCAATAAAGAGTTTTAGTTTCTATCAAAAAAAGATTAATTTAGAAATTTTAATTTCTATAATTTTTAATTAAAAAAAGAAAAGAAAAGAGAATAAGAATTTAATTGTAATGGAATTTTAATTTAAGCAATTATGCCATTTTTAAAATGAAAAACTAGCCCAAACCATGATTTTTCTACCCAACCCAATACCCAATACCCAATACCCAATACCCAAATCATCTTCCTAACCTAAAAGACCTAATACAATACACACATCTAGAGGGAGATATAGGACACGCCTGGAACTAAAAAAAGGGGCGCACCTTGAGAGACCCCGTGATTTTCATCTTCTTCAACCTTGAGCATAAAACAGCAACCTGGGGACCCCTAACCTTGTGTGCGCATTTATGTGATGTGATTCGCGATGCGTTTTAATAACATTGCAAATTTTCCTAAAAAATATACTAAAAGCGGTTAATAACTTAAAATTGCATTATAGGTTTAAACAGATATAGCAAATCAGATTTCTAGCCATTTATATTAAGTTTATGCGACCGTGCTAGAATGGGATCCGATGGTGCCTAACACCTTTCCTCGGGTCAACAGAATTCCTTACTCAAGAATTTCTGGTTCGCAGTCTCCAATTGGGGAGTCGAAATTTCCTCGATTTGGGATTTTAAATAAATCGGTGACTTGGGACACCAAAAGTCAAATCTATCCCAAGTGGCGAATCTTGATATAATTAAATAATCCCATTTTGAATAATGTCACTAACTGGAAAAACTCCCTTATACGTTTTATCCTTCGGGGTAGTCGTGTAAAAAAGAAGGTGTGACAATCCCTCTCATTCAACCTATTCTACAAATTCACATCTCTTTATATACATTACAACCATACTTTCTTGAATTTAAAGATATAGCAATATATATAAATTAAAAATATCTTCTCTTCTACATAAGTTAGCTCCAAAACGGACGAAGTGGAATAACAAGCTCCCATAAAAACTTTTAATACAATAATACAAAGCTCAAATTTTATGTTATTGTAGTTGTATTTAACTAGGTGAAAATAATATGTGAAAATTGTAGAAAATTATAGATAAGTTGTATTCCTCTATAACGGAAGATATTGGCATATCAAGTATGTTCCACACGAACATGCATGAAAATAAAGATAAATTGTATTATGAACAGTTTATAGGAATCTTGTAGATAATTTGTAGAAATATTAAAGTTTTGTATTTTCATATTAGTTTTTCAATGATATGTAGTTTTGTTGTAGATTAAATGTAGAAAACAAGTCATTGTGAGTCTTATTTGATTCATTCCTCACATTCAACCTATTTTACAAATTCACGTCTCTTTAAATACAATACAATCATACTTTCTTAAATTTAAAGATATAGCAATATATATAACTTAAAAAACATCTTCTCCTCTGCACAAGTTAGTTCCAAAATAGATGAAGTGGAACAACAAGCTCTCAGCAAAATTTTTAACACAAAACCACAAAGCTCAAAAATAAATAAACGATAGTCTATAATTTTCTACAATTTATTTACAGTTTCTGCAATATAATGTATGTCATGTCTTCTTCTTTTTTCTTCTTCTTCTAGTTTCAATCAGAAATTTAGCCAAAACCAAGTCTAATCATCACCAAAACCTCTCAAAATTGAGATATAACTCCAAATCATATGCTCAATTATCTACAACAACACCCAATCCAAAAATAGTATTTTTGAAGACCCAAATTTGAATTCAAAGCTTTTTAGTGGTTGTCAATGGTGGAATTGCTACTCTCTTTTCCTTTCCTCTTGTATTACAAAAATTTGGGATTGCGAGATAGAGAGAGACGTATAGAGAATTCTTAATTCTTTGCAACAACATCCAATCCAAACAAACAATGTCTTTTGAAAACCCAAATTTGAATTTAAAGTTTCAAATATTTTTAATGGTTATCAATAGTGGAGGGGTTACAAATTTTCACTTGTTTTATAAGAAGAAATCGTGAGTATTTGAAGGGGAAATCGTGGGAATTTAGAGAGAGAAACTTGGGGGAATGAGAATATATAATTGAATAAAATTATGAGACTAATTAATACCATTAAAATCTTAAAATATTACATAAATGATAATTAGGTATATAGAAAGTAATTATATTTAAAGTTAAGCAAGGAGAAAAATTTACTATATGACATAAAAATATAAAATTTTCAATCTTAAATACCTTCTTAGTTTAGCTAAACTCATGTCATAGCTCAGCCCAATGACCTAATTAGGCTTTAGTAGACGAGTAGTGGGGTAATCTACTGTTGTAGGCCAAGTATAATAACCCATTGGGCTTTTGTTGTCCATACTAAGTAGAAATGGCACTAGATAGCCACTTTTAGGACCGTTGTTTAAGTCTAAGCATGCACTTGCAATTCATTAATATTTGACAAAATACCTTAAAATTCCTAAACTTGATACGAATTATTAAGAATAGTCTTAATGTATTTGTGCTTTTGGTTACACTCCCACCCCCTTAACTTGTCCTTTTGAGAGTCATTACTCCCCTAGACGTTGATATGGCAAAGAGTGGGTGCACTCGCCTACCACATGAATTTTTCATGTATATGTGATATTTTTTTTAAAATAAAATATATTTTTATCTTTTTAAGTATGTTACTTCTTTAGATAATTTTTTTTGAATACAATTTATGACAAAACATGGATAGAACTATATTATTTAGGCTAAATTTTTTTATTTCGCGAAAAATAATAATATGTTAGTTAATCTTTTTTGAAAATTGACCTTGAAAATAAAGATTTATACAATTGAAATAAGTAGTCAAGGCATCTAAAAAATTATAAAAATTATATAGTTTGAAATTAATTATTTTGGCTATAATTTTTTATATAGCTCTAAATTATGGTGTTGTAAATTTTTTTATAGATTTTACTTGAAACTGTAAAAATAATTAGTTGAAATAAATAGTTATTGCATTAAAAGAATAAATAAAAATTACACAGTTAAAGAAGTAATATACTTAAAAAGGTAGAAATATATTTTATTGTTTTAAAAAATGTCACATATACAGGAAAAATTTGTGTGACATGCAAGTGCACTTACATTTTTTCCCACATCAACATTCAGAAAGTAATACTTCTCAAAAGGCCAAATTAAAAGAAATAATTAAGACCATAAAAATTTAAAATTATAACTAATAATTGTATCTAGTTCAAAAGGATTTAAGATATTTTGCCTTCAATATTTAGCCACAGCTTAAAAGACGGGCAGATATTGTTTCTTTTCTTCTCCGCTTCCCCACACTTTAGGACAATGAAATCCACTTTTTTTGCAATTCACAATTTTGGGTGTCCTTGAGTTCCTTTTTTCTCGTTCAAACATTCAACATTGCATCCTTAGTTCAGTTCTAACTTCCGGATCTCAACTTTAGCATCCTGCAATTCAATTTATTTAGTTGAAATTTCAAGGATAATGTATTCTGGAGTTCAATTAATTTAGTTCAAATTTTAAGGCACTGTGTCCTGAAGTTCAATTATTGTGGTTCCAATTTCAGGCCATTCGAGAAGGAGAATTAGAAAAGAAGCATGGATCGTAGTGACCAATTTGATGCTTTTTTTTATTTATAATTTGGTGACTATGTTCATGAAATTATGTCCCTAAGTTTAAACTAACAATAACAATAACAAACTCACTATAATCCTACAAGTAGCACAAGTGGAGTCGAGGAGAATAGTGTGTACTTAGACGTTACCCATACCTTTAACCAGACAGAAAGGTTATTTTCGGAAGACCCTCTGCTAAAAAAGATAAAAGGAGAAGCAACACCAATCCAACTACTCAGAAAATCAAAGTGAACATACAAGACTAACATTAAGTACTGCAATCAGAAAATCGAAGAAAAAAGACAACAAATAATAACAGAAAACTAAGATTTAAGAATTACTAGACTAACACTAGGTAATGCACTACACTACTAGCATGAGCAAAAACAATGTTCGACTACCTATCCATGTACCTTAATCTTCAACCTCCACACCTTCCTATCCAAAGTATTGTACTCGATGAGCTAAAGTATCACCATGTCTTGGCTAATCAGCTCTTCCCAATACTTCTTCAGCCTACCTTTCCCTTTCTTAAGGCCCTCCAAGACTAATATGTCCTGCCTCCTCACTTGCATGTGCATCTCTTGACATGACCGAAACATCTGTATCTCGCTTCCTGCACTTTGTCCTCCAAAAGGTCCACGGCAACCTTGTTCCGAAGTGCATCATTCCTAATTTTATCTAATCTAATATGCCCACACATCCATCTCAACATCCTTATTTCTGCCACCTTCATCTTCTGGACATGAGAGTTCCTGACCGGCCAATACTCAGTCCCGTATAACATAGCCGGTCTAACACTTCTTATAGAACTTACCTTTAAGTTTTGGTGGCACATTCTTATCACACAAAACACTAGAAGTGAGCCTCCATTTCATCCATCCTTCCCTAATATAATGTGTGATATCCTCGTACATTTTCTCATTCCTTTGAATAACTCACCCAAGGTACTTGAAACTTTCTCTCCTAGGGATGACTAGAGAATCGAGCCCCGCATATTCATCCACTTCGTGAGTCGTACCATTGAACTTGCACTCCAAGTATTTTGTTTTGTTCCTGCTCCATTTGAAATCTTTAGAATCTAGGGTATGCCTCCAAAGCTCTAACCCGCATTAACATCGCCTCGTGTCTCACCGATCAATACAATGTCCTTAATTTTAAACTATATAGTTCAAACTTTCTATACGGGTAAAACCGAGCCTGTTGAATATCTTGGATTCCTGGTAAGACAAATGGAGCATGAACATGATCGTAAGAAATCAGAGTCTGGACATGGAGCCTCTCGGATCGAGGTTCAGGCAAGACTCCGGCCCTCGGAGATATCGGAACCACATCCTTCATGCCCGGTTTGGGCCTCGAGACTTCGGAGAACATTATCGAACAACTGCGCAGGACTAACAAAGGGTCGTGATATACATTCTCAACCAGATATCCTGGCATAAATCTCGGCCTGCATTGATGGAAAAATAGCGATAACGAGACAGAAGATTTTTACATTTCTTTGAACTGTACTTAGGGTAAAATGTTCCTACTATATAAAGGGTAAAACTTATAATTCATAGGGGGATTGTAACTCACATATCAAGGAAATATACTCATGTTCTCTCTATCTTTCAAAGTTCTTATTTTTTTCATCTGTTCATCATTAGTGTGAGCTCAGGATTGAAGTCAGGCACTTCGTTGAGCCGTTACTAAGTCCGGGATCACTCTCATTATTGGTTTGGCAATTCATTACATCTTTTATCTATTTAATCTAACTCCATTAATAATTCATATTGAATTATTCTACATATTTTTAAAATCACTTATAAATTCAATTGTGATCGTTTTTAGGATAAATAGTTTGGCGCCCACCATGATGCTAAGGATAATTGTGGCAATTTGATACAATTTCTATAATGCACTCTGCTTCACTCTGTTCTTTGAGATTTTACTTTCAGGTAAATTTAAGAATGTCAAACTCTCAATCTGCTCACTTGAACTTTGATGCTGAGTCTGGTCACCATGGCAAGAACAACAATATAGTCCCAACAACGAGCCCCCCCTTCTATCCCCAACAGAGTCCCAGTCGCAGGCCTAATCGATGCGAACTCCCACGTGGCCATCGATGCTAACTTGCCCACTGACCAAGAAAATAGCGTTCATAGAGGAATCAGGTTGGTAGCAGGGGTACATACGATGGTAAAGGCGATGGGATTAATTTTCACGTGATCTTTGAAGTATTACAAGCTCAACATGTGAAAATAGCCCATCTACAGAAGCAAAGCCACGTTATAAGGAGAGTTGAGCCCCAACCATCTAGGGTGAACATCTAAATAAATGAACAAAACTCAAAAAGGCTGGGTGAAGCTGAAGCTAGGGATGGCCTTGAAATAATAAAGATGCTTGATGAATTTACAAAGCGGGTGGAATTGGGGGAAAAGTAGATCGAAGCCAATGATTAAAAAGTGGAGGCCAATAACTCCAGGGTTGATACAATCACTGGAGCACCACCGATACTTAAGGTCCTGAATTTCGAGAAATTTTTCCAAAATCTTTTCCTTCCAAGCGCAACTCCAAAAGAAATCCCAACAAAGTTTCGTATGCCTGAAATTTCGAAGTAAATCAAAAAACTGATCCAAATGAACATGTGACTCCCTACATGTGTGACATCAAGGGGAACGATTTAGAAGATGATGAAATTGAATCTGTTATGGTGAAAAAGTTTGAAGAATCCTTGTGAAAAGGAGCTATGATATAGTATCACAACTTACCCGCTAATTCTATTGTTTCATTTGTTATGCTTGAATATGCCTTTCTAAAGGCGCACGTCGGGGCCATCAAGGTCGAGACCAGGAAGTCAGACCTTTTCAAAGTAAAGCAAAGAAATAACGAGATACTCAAAGAATTTGTGTCGAGGTTTCAAATAGAACAGATGGATCTGTCTTTGGTCGCGGATGATTGAGTCGGTCAGGCATTTACCTAAGAACTTAACCCCCCAAGCTCACTTGCTTATCAACAGTGAAACAAAGTTTGATAGAATACCCGGCGGTAACTTGGGACGACGTCCATAACAAGTATCAATAAAAAATTAGAGTCAAAGATGATTAGCTTGGCGCCCCTTCCGGATCCATGTACCCTGTCAGAACTAGTGAAAGATCCAAAAAAGTCACTGATCGTGAACAAAGATCGAATAGAGATCGGTATCAATCATATAACAGAGATCGTAGAGGTAATGGTCCGGACGCAACCCTGTGATGAGTGAAAAAAGGAATGCCCAAGGCCATAATAGTTGGGAACTCATGAGCAAGAACGATTTTGATAGGCCACTCGCGACCAGATAGGGACCGATATTATCAAAATACAACTTCAGTATTGATGCTTTCGACATCATATCTACCATCAGACGCATCAAAGATACCAGATGGCCTCGACTATTGCAGTCTAATCCTGCCCAAAGGGACCCCGTCCTAATGTGTAAGTATCACGGCACTCGCGGATATAGAACCAAAGGCTTTCAACAATTAATAGAAGAAGTATCCCGATATTCAATAACGGACACCTCCAAGAATTACTTAGTGATTGAGCCAAAAATCACTTCAGGAATAGGGACTCCAACAAGCAGACTGAGCAAGAGGAATCCCAGCATGTCATTAACATGATCATTGGTGGAGTCGACATTCCCTAGGTGTCGATGCTAAAATGCATTAAGATGTCCATTAGAAGGGAAAATGGACTCGAGATTGGAGGGGATCTTATCTTTCAATGACGGAAACATGGAAAGCATCGTAAACCACATAATAATGCATTGGTAATATTTGTACTCATAAATAAATCTCGAGCTAAGCGTGTGTTAATTAATCCTGGTTGCTCGGACAATATCATCATATCGAGGGTCGTAGAACAGCTGGGTCTACAAGACCAAATAGTGCATGTAGTCCAAGTTTTAAACAAATTCAACATGGCCTGCGAAACTACTAAATGGGAGATAACATTGCTGGTAAACACTGTCGGGACCATTCTGGAAAAAAGTTCTATTTGATTGAAGGAGTCATCAGATATAATGCTCTATTCGGAAGTGCATGGATTCACAACACGGGGGAATAACCCTCAATACTACACCCGGGGAGGGATCAAGACAGATTACGGAGAACGTCGACAAAAGAAATGTTTGCGGTCATTGAGGTGACTCTAGTGTCTATGCTCTTGACATCAAAGAACCCGAAGTTAGTAAGGAACGAAAAATCTTTATAGTAATCACCAACATCAGCCCCGACCGAATCGAAGAAGCAGAAGACAAGCGAGGATGATGATTATGGAGTTGCTATGTCATTCATCGCACCTGACAACTCCGATGCCACCAAGTCAAAGGTTGAGGAGCTGGAACAAGTCGTGTTGATCAAACACTTGCCCAATCGGAAGGTATACTTGTGCACGGGGTTGACCTAGAGCTTAGGAAAAAACTCATTAAATTGCTTATAGCTAACGTGGATTGTTTTGCTTATTCCCATTTAGATATGACAGGGATCCAACCAGAAGTAACCACTCATAAACTAATTTTTTACTCGAAGTTCCACTCGGTTAAACAGAAAAGGAGGCCTCAGTCTGACGTCAAACATGCATTCATCAAAGACAAGGTATCCATACTTCTTAAAACAGGTTCAATTCGGGAAGTTAAGTAGCTGGATCGATTAGCTAACGTAATAGTAGTACCTAAATAGGGAAATACGTTAAGAATGTGTATAGATTACAAAGACTTGTACAAGGCGTGCCCCAAGGATTCTTTTCCTTTTCCTAACATCGATCTCAGGATCGATGCAATGGCTAGGCATGAGATAGTTTTCTTGATGCCTATTCCAGGTACAATCAAATCCTAATGGACCCGGTCGATCAAGAAAAAACTTCCTTTATCACTAAATTCTGTACCTATTGTTATGACGTAATGTCGTTCGGACTAAAAAACACAGTAACCACTTATCCGCGCCTAGTAAACCGGATATTCAAAGAACAAATAGGAAAATCAATGGAGGTTTACATTGATGACACGTTAGTTAAGTCCCTGCGAGCAAAGTACCATTTAAAACATTTGCAGGAAACTGTAACGTGCTGAAGAAATACAATTTGAAGCTGGACCTAGAGAAATGCATGTTCGTGGTCGAATTCGGAAAGTTCTTTAGATTCACGGTGTCCAACCGAGGGATCGATATCAATCCCAACAAAATCAAATTTATTGAGGATATCACCATGGTGGATAATGTCGAGGCCGTTAAAAGGCTAACCGGGCGCATAGCCGCCCTAGGTTGATTTATATCGAGGTCCTATGATAAGAATCATTGATTTTTCTCGTTATTTAAAAAAAAGAATAACATTTCATGGACCCTAGAGTGCCAGCAGGCTATGGACGGTACCTTTTGAATTCACTCTTCCTCCATACTTTGAAGAGTGTACCTATACTTAGCGGTATTCAAGATAGCGGTAAGCAAAGTCTTAGTTCAGAAAGAGAAAGGTATGAAATTTCCCATACATTATGTTAGTATAACTCTAGCCAAGCTGAACAAGGTAACATCACCTAGAAAATGTGATGCTTGCTTTTCTAAGCGCCTCCATAAAGTAGAAGTCATACTTTCAATAACATACCATATGCATTGTTACTTCTTACCGTTAAGGAACATAATGCACCAATCCAAGCTCTCGGGCCTATTGGCCAAATGGGCTGTAGAAATTAGCGTGTACAATGTCAAATATTGCCCCCAGACCGCCATCAAATCTCAAATTTTGCAGACTTCAGGGTTGACTTCATGCCGGCCTTAATATCTGAAGTAAAAAAGGAATTGTTGATAACCTCGGGGACTTCTTTGAGAATCTGGACCCTTTTTTTGGATAGTTCCTCGAACGCAAAGGGGTCCAGACTCAACATTATACTGGAGTCATCTATAGGTAACGTAGTTAAGCATACTATTAGAACTGTAAAATTTACTAACAATAAGGCAGAGTATAAGGCCATGATTGCAAGTTTTGAACTGGCTAAAAACCTAGGGGACAAAGTGGTCGAAGCTAAGTGTGACTCCCTCCTTATGGTAAATTCAAGTAAATGGGTCATTCGAAGTAAATAAAGAATGAATGCGGAGGTACTTGGAAAATTACAAGTAACGCTACATCGATTCAAGGAATACACTATGAAGCACGTACCCTAGGATCAAAATAGCAAATCCGATGCTCTCGCTAACTAGGGGTCATCGGTTGATGACGATGAACTGAGCTCAGTAACGCTTATTCAACTCATGAAATCAGTAATGGAGGAAGGCCATGCTGAAATAAACTCAACAAGTTTGACCTGGGACTGGAGAAGTAAGTATATAGATTACTTTAAGACCAGAAGTTGCCATCGGATCCTAAAGAATCAAGGGCTCTGTGCATGAAGGCAGCTAGGTTTAGCTTGTCATAGGGCACTTTGTATAGAAAAACCTTCAACGGCCCACTCATCGTATGCTTAAGGCGGGGAGACACCGATTACGTTTTGAGAGAAGTTCGCGAGGGAAGTTGCAGAATTTATTCGGGGGAAGAGTCTTTGGTTCGAAAACTAATTTGGGTCGATGACTGGACTGACATGGAGAAATATGCAACGGATTTTGTATGAAGATGTAATGGCCATCTGAGACATGCACCGATGATCCATCATCCCAGAGAGCTACTACCCTCGTTCTTGTCACCTTGGCTATTCTTGAAATAGGGAATGGACATTGTCGGTCGCTTCCATGTGCACCTAGTAAGGCTCAATTTATACTATTTATGACTAACTATTTTTCTAAATGGGTTGAAGCTCTGACATTCGAGAAAGTCTGAGAACAAGAATTTATCGATTTTATTTGGGACCACATAATAAATCGATTAGGATATCGACCGAGATCGTGTGTGATAACATGAAACAGTTCATCTGTAGCAAGATAAGCAAATATTTTTAGGAGCATAAGATCAAAAGGATCTTGTCAATACCCTATTACCTTAGTGGGAATGCATAGGCGGATTTTACAAACAAGACCATACTCCAAAACCTTAAGAAAAGATTGGTTGATGCCAAAAGGAAAGAGAAAATCTCATTTTATACCTATTAATTCCAAACTATTTACCCTTTAATACCCAAGCCCAAACTATTTACTAATCCTACCCATGCTGCCCAAGCTATTTACCCGGTTATTTCCCAATAATATGAGGGAGTGATAATTGGAATCACGTGCAGCTTGTCCCTCATCTCAACTGCTTCTCCAGCTCTTACTCCACTACCAATTTCAACAATCAAAAATTCAAATCTCGTATTTAGAGATGCTATACTTTCTGTATACACTAGTAAGCTTCCTAGTTGCAGCCTTCTGATGGAAAGAAATCATCAGTCTTGAGCACCACCCTGTTATATAAAAAAAATCGAACCACAGAGGGCTCTTTTTGTGTATTCGATAAAAATAATTTATTGATTCAAACAAAGAAAAGTAGATAATGCTTATAAAATAATTCTTTCTCTTCACTCATACTGTGCTTTGGAAATTTATTGTACAAAAATACAAATACACCATTGAAGGACCTTGAAGCTTGAAATTTATAACTTGATTTTTTTTAGTTTTTACTTATTTTGATCTGATCCTATATGGGCTTGTTTGGAAAGTTGATCGGAGGTTGTAGCTAAAGTTTTAGTTAATTTGGTGGAGATTTTGTAGTAGATTTTAGAAGTTTGGGTTGAAATATAATTGAACAAGAGAAGAAGACAAATTTTTATTCTATACTCAAATAGTATACAAATATACCATTTTGGTATACAATTCATTGCAACTGTATACCTTATTAGTATAGCTACATATTACATTGGTATCATATGCTAGTTGGCTCATTTTTTTTGTTGTATTAGCTGCATTTATTAGTACAATATTTGATTTTATTTTAATAATAATAATATAGTACAATATCTTGAAATACTTTATTATATTAATATGAGGTACACTATTTTTTTATTTTTCTCTTTATGCATGTGTGTTATGTAATAATAGTATAGTTGTATAGTTGCCGGGAATTAACCAGTAAAACTGTATACCATGTTGGTATACATATATACCATATTGGTATCATATGGTAGTTTGAACATTTTTGGTTGTTTTGGCTGCATTTTAAGTAAATTCTATTTTGAAATTATTTATATGAACATGATTTGCAGTGCTGTAATTTTTTTGTGCTAATGAATATTGATTAAGTGTATTATGTAATAATTTTTACAATTATAGGCAATTATTGGAATGACCCATACAACTATATACCATGTTAGTATATGGAATGAGCAAGTTGCTTTGCGAATATTTAGCTTATAACGTGAATATGTAATTTTCTCATACTTTTGTTGTATCTTTTAATGTTTTGGTACAATAATATAGTCACAGATAGTTGTAGCAATATTCTAGAGCAATCATATACTCTGTTGGTATAAATATATACCATATTGGTATCATATGGTACTAGACGTCTTTTTTTTCTACTTATATTTTTATTGCATTTTCTAATATTTTATTCTTATTTCTATTCTAACTAGTATATATATGGAGATTTGGTGTTTTTATATTATGTTTTCTTGCTCCATCACTGATTGGTATTACTGTTGATGGTAGATTATGTAATAATATTTGTAAGAAATGAGATCAAGGTATGCATGGCAATCACATAGAATTTGAAAAGGAACGAGAAATAAAGAAGAAAAAAATAAAAAAAAATAAAGAAGTCAAATTTGAGTGTAAAATAAGTTATGGTAAAAATAACAATAATACGATTTGAGCAAAAATAAATGAATAAAAGAGAAAAATAAAAAAAATAGGAAAAAAATGAGAAAAAAAGAAAAGGATAAAAGAAAGAAAAAAAATAAAAAAGAAAAGAAGCATAAAAATACAAAAGAATTGAAGAATAAAGAAAAAGTTCTCAAAGTATAATTAGTTTATGGGTAGAAAAATAAATGGATAAATAAGAATAAGTAGTTTTATTTTTGTAGATAACTGTGTCAACCCAGATAATGTGTCGGGGTTTAGCCCAAAGTTTGAACAATGAGAAATACAACCATATCGTTGTTCAACAATTTTTTATTCACCCAATTTGTTTTTCGTGCTTGTAGAAGCTTAAAGTGTCTGCCTTCGGTTACACACTAAAATTTTGTTACAACCTTTTGGTTCTTTATGTTCCGTTTGAATTCTTGTTTAACTTTTCTAAGCAAAAAGATTAAAACCCTTGATTTATGTACAAAATCAAATGTATGCTTGCAATCCTACAAACGTTACAGGACACTGCATTTTTTATGATTAAATATCACTTAAAGACTGAAAGTGTATTGGAAAAAATTGAGTTTACACATATCGAAGTGATTGAAGGGTGAAACGTCGTGATATGAAGCTGGTCAAAGAATAATAATTAGCAAATAGGCACGAGTTGTAACAGATACGAGGATAAGCATGACCAGGGGCACGAGCATGGGCACGAGCAGAGGCACGGGCAAAGGCATGAGTAGACTCGACGCTCGTGTCTATTTAAATCCATGAATTAAGGAGAATAAACCTAATAGTACAAGGAAGTACATATACAGTATTTAATGAGCATTAAATACTGAAAACATTAGAATTTGTATTAAATTACAATGATTATGTAACGTAGCATTTAATGACTTTAATTATCTATAATGGCCCAATAATGACAAATGCAAAATGTATATCTTAAAGATAGCTATAAAAAGAAGGAGACTGGTCATTTGTAAGGACACGAAACACTATTGGAATGTACTTATTTACTTTTCTTTCTATTCATCTTATTAGTTGCAAAATCAATTTCTTATATTCCTTTTCGATTATCAGTAACACGAGTTCTTCTAAAAATAAAGCTTTGACCGAAATTCTATTTTTTGGTTAAACAAATTGGTTCTGTTACCGTGAATCTGATAATCTATTCTTTCTTAACCTGATATTTTTTTTGCATCAACAACCATGTCAAACGTTAATGACAACAACCAAGTAAACCAAGGAAATCCTCAACTCCGAGGGAATTCACAAGATAACTACACCCTTATTCCTTCTCCACAAAGTTCCCTCGACGATCTCGAGAAGGCACTCCTGATGGATCTCATTCAAATGCAAGTGTTCGATTTGAAAATGAAGAACCTATCAATGAAGCACTGCAAAAGCTAATCGCTGAACAGGTCAATAAAGCTCTTGAAGAATTTGCCATCTAGTTACCTGTTGCAACACCAACTCCAAATACCAACACTTTGAAAAACCCTCGTTCTGAACTTGTAAATTCAGTAGTGATGGAACTTCCAGCGAGTCACGAATGGAGAACTATGTAACTTGGTTAATTCTGATTTACAAAATTTAGTACTTATCTTGCAGAAACAACTCAAGGTGTAAAGTGATTGCATAGAGCGAATGCCTGGAGTACCGCATATAATCAAAGGGATAGATGTGGACAAAAATTCACAACAACCTTGGAAGCCAAGTGCTACTCCCCACCCTATTCTAAAGAAATTTAAAATGTCTGATATTCCAAAATACAATGGAACAACTGATCCTCAAGACCACGTGACTGCATTCACAACTGGCGTAAAAGGAAATAACTTGGCCAAATAAGAAATTGAATTCGTATTGGTCAAAAATTTGATAAAACACTCACTAAGGGAGCCTTAATATGATATTCTCTTTTACCCAAAAATTTCATAAATTCTTTTGATGAGCTTGCAAATTCATTTATCACAGCATACTCGGGAGCTCAAAATTTTGAAAAGAGAATGGAGGATATTTTCAAAATCAAACAAAGGGACTTTGAGTCGCTCAGAGAGTTCGTGGATAGGTTTAAGCATGAAATAATGACGTTGCCACGTGCAACAGATAATTGGGCAGCTATAGCTTTCACTAGTAATTTGAATGAAAAAAGCTCAGAAGCCACGAGGCGACTCAAGGAAAGTCTTCGTAAATTCCCCGCAATAACATGAAATGACGTTTACAACAGGTATAGCATGAAGTTAAGGATTGAAGAAGATATTATCTCACGATCTCAAAAAGAAGAAAAGGTGAGTTCAAGATGGGCGGAAAAAAAGGTTCGTTAAAAATAGGTACGAACCATATATGGGATCAACTGGAAAAGATTCACGATCAAAACATGGAAATTCAAGGTACAATCATATATTAAGGAATAGAAAGTCGGGTTCATCATCAAGGTTTGGGAACGATCACGCGAGAGACGCGTGATGATGATAGAAGCTTGAAGGCCAGGTTTGGAGGTTATAATTTTAATGTATGCACTTCAGAGCTTGTAATTGTTTTAAGAATCATGGGAGATAAGGTATGGTGGCCAAAATAAATGAGATCAAATCCAAACTGATGTAATCCTAATCACTGGTGTGAATTCCATAACGATCATGGTCACAAAACGGTAGATTGTTGGTTGTTACAAGGGGAAGTTGATCATCTATTGAAGCAGGGGTATCTCACCGAATTATTCAGTGAGAAAGGTAAGAAAGCAACATAAAAAAATAGGTAGGAGCCCCTAAACCACCTTCTCCCAAAGAACCATCAATGTTATAAGTGAAGGTGAAGAAATCAACGGTGTGACGTACAAAGCAGCCAATAAAGTTTCCAAAGTCACAATTACTCACGGGAAGCGGGTGCGACATGTCTTAGAAGAAGAAAGTATTACGTTCAATGATGCAGATACGGATGGCGTACTAACTCCACATAACGATGCACTGGTAATATCTCTACTTGTACATGATACTAATGTGAAATGAGTTTTGATTGATCCATGTAGTTCCATGAACATTATTCTTCTAAGAGTATTACATGAGATGCAAGTTGAAGATAAATTAGTACCAAAGGAGCATACTTTGTCTGGATTTGACAATTCTAGCATCGTGACAAAAGGGGAGGTAATACTCACTACGTTTGCAGAAGGCGTTATCAAAGATTCAAAATTTCAGGTGGTAGATATGGAGATGGCTTATAACATGATTCTTGGGAGACTATGGATTCCATGAGATGGATGTCGTTCCGATGATCTTACATCAAGTTATCAAATTTCCATCTCTATGGTGAATATGTCAAATCCGTGGAGATCAACAGGCATCCAGGAGCATCAATTCTGTAGTTGATTCAAGTATAGAATCCAATTGAGGATATCACGATACAAACCTCAACTGAACAAGGGCGAACAGATGTGGACTCAAGGCCCGATGTCATTCAAGAACCAGAGGAAAATGAAAATATAAAAACAATGATTGAGGAACTGGAGGCCGTAGTGTTATTTATACAATGGCCTAAAAGAAATGTTTACATAGGGGCCAATCTAAGCCAGGACATGAAATTTAAGTTGATTGAATTTTTGAAAACTAACATGGACTGTTTTACTTGGTCCCATATGACAGAAATACCACCAGAGGTAATGACTTATAAGTTAAATGAAGACCCATCATATCCACCTGTCAAACAAAAGAAAAGAAAGCAAAGAACTTCCAAAAATCAGATATTTCAAGATGAGGTCCAAAAACTATTAAAGATTGGGTCTATCCATGAGGCAAAGTATCCTAACTAGTTAGCCAATACTGTTGCGGTACCAAAAAAGAATGGTAAATGGCGAGTTTGCGTAGATTACACATACCGTAATGAAGCTTGTCCTAAAGATTATTTTTCATTACCGCATATATATCAACTAATTGATGCTACTGCAGGACATGAGTTGTTAAGTTTTTTAGATGCGTATTCAGGATACAATCAAATTAAAATGGATCCTATAAATGAAGAAAAAACTTCATTTATAACAGACAGGGGGACTTACTGTTATAAAGTAATGCCTTTTACTCTCAAAAATGCTGGCGCAACATATCAAGGACTGGTGACCAAAATGTTCCAAGAACATTTGGGAAAAGCTATGGAGGTCTATATAGATGATATGCTCGTTAAAACTCAACATTCAGGGGATTATATATCGCACTTGTCAGATACGTTTCAGATTTTGCGAAAATTCAATATGAAACTAAATCCCAAGATATGTGCATTCTGTCACGACCCCAGTTCACCCTCTATGAACATATCGTGACGGCACCTAGACCTGACGACTAGGTAAGCCTAACAATGCGAAAACAAATAACTTGCGAAAATTATAACTCAAAATTAAGATTTAACAAAATGGAGAACGAAATGTAAAATGTCACTCGGCACATACAACACAATATCTCAATACTACAATACTATCCCAAAATCTGAAAACTTACGGGAACAGAAGGTAGAAGAAAAATACAGTAAAGTGCTCTAATCTCCAGAGTATCCAAATCAATAGTACGATAGAAGGGCTAAAGATACAAGACAGAATAAAGATGGAGACTCTTCGGTCTGTGGACGCGACAGAAGTACCTCAAAGTCTCCAAATGCTCTTCCTGCCTCAAGGATGATATACCTGGGTAGCGGTACCTGGATCTGCACATAAAAGACATGCGCAGGAAGGGCATGAGTACACCACAGCGGTACTCAGTAAGTGTCAAGCCTAACCACGGTTGAGTAGTGAGGACGAAGGTTAGGGCCCTACTGAGGTAAAATAATAATAGTTATGACAAAATAACAATATAATTGAGAATCTACAGCAAGAGTCTATACGGATAACAAGTACAATGACGAAAAAAATAGAAGTACAAGCAACACATAAGGAGATACTGCTTCCAACAAGAATAATAATAACCGGGCATCTCTAAGTATCCCGAGGATCTCCTGGTATCCTCGACATAAATTCCAGGGATCTCTTGGTATCCCGGGGATATCTTGGTATCCTCAATATAAATGCTAGGGATCTCTTGGTATCCCGAGGACATCTTGGTATCCTTATAATAATGCTGGGGATCTTTTGGTATCCCGAGGATCTCTTGGTATCCTCAATATAAATGCCGTAGATCACTTGGTATCCCAACGATTTCTTGGTATCCTCAACATAAATGTTAGGGATCTCTTGATATCCCAAGGATCTCCTGGTATCCTCAATATAAATTCTAGGGATCTCTTGGTATCCTCAATATAAATGCGACGGATCTCTTAGCATCTCGAGGGTTTCAGTCCAATCATAACTTCTATACAGGGAATCTCCCAAAATGTCGTTCCGTAGTCCCAGTTTAAAATACACAACAGTGACACAAGAATATTAAATTAAATGCCAACTTCGTATAAGTAAACAGTCAATTCAAGCCTAACATGTTGTACGTAATACAATTATGGTAGTTTAAGCAAATAGGCAATTTAATTTAACAGAACACGCTCTTCTAACTAATAATACGTTAAGTCTGCAATTACAGTAAAGCAGAAAAAGGGAACATGCTAAGGAATACTTCAAGAAAACCGGATTTTTAAATAAGTTGCTCAAGCACGCGCTCGTCACCTCATGCACAATGCAATTCAATTACCAAATAACATATCCTATGGGAAAAAGTCCCCCATACAATGTAAGACAAGCCAGTTACCTCGAACCGGCTCAAAATCAACTAGAAATCACACCTTTGTCACGAGTAACCAACTCCAAATGGCCCAAATCTATTCAATTCAATTACATATTATAATAACATCTCAAACAACTGATTCTACGATTTAATTCATAGCTAAGATGTGAGATTAGGTAAATTTACCAAAATGCCCCTCAGGACAACATCTCGGAATCGGGTGAAATTAATATTTACAAAAACCTCGTACTCTCACGAGTCTATGCATAATAAGAACACAAAAATTAGAGTCCTAATGACCCCTCAAATCCTCACTTAAATGCATCTTAAACTCAAGCCCTAATACCTTTTTTTCCAAAATTCTCACTATTAATTAGGTATTTAATCATATAAAAAGGAGTTATGAAGTCAAAAATATTACCTCCAAGTGATTGCTCTTTTGTTCCCTAAAGAATCGCCTTCAAAAGCTCAAATACGGTTAAACAATGGTGGAAAAATGAAGACCGGTCGCAGATTGAGCTTTAAAATACTGACCAATGATTTAATAAAATCATTCTCTGCAATCGCGGTCCCACGTATTCGTTTGCATAGAGCTGGCTCGCATCCCTCTACGCATTCGTGTACACCATAGGCGTTCGCATGCATCCTCACGTGACCGCACCACTTTGGTCTCTCACACTTCCCGATCGTAGACCGCTCCTTGAGATCGCATAGACAGATTTCTGCCTCCTCACTAAAAACCTTATGTGATCGCAACCCCACTATTGCGATCATATATAAGGATACCAGATACTAGACTTCTGCAATTTTACAAGTTCCAAAAATGACCCGTTGAGCACTCGAAACAGACCCGAGGCCCCCGAGAACTCAACCAAAAGCACCAACACATCCTAAAACCTTATTCAAACTTGTTCCAATCATCACAACACCTCAAATAAAACCAAGTCCATCAATTCACATCGAATTCAAGCCTAAACTTTCTAAAAACTTCCGAAATACGTTTTTGATCCAAAACCCAACCAAACCACGTCCGAATGACCTGAAATTTTGCACACATCCCAAATGACATAATGAAGCTATAGCAACTCTCGGAATTCCATTCCGACCCTCGGATCAAAATATCACTATCAAACCGGAAACTTCCAAAATTCAAACTTCGGCATTTCAAGCCTAAATTAGCTATAGACCTCCAAAACACAATCCGAACACGCTTTCAACCCGAAATCACCTAACAAAGCTAACAGATCCTTCAAATTTCCATTCTGAGCCCGTATTTATACTTTTCTAACTATGGACAACTTTCCAACACTTAAGCTCTCATTTAGGGACTAAGTGTCCCAAAACTCAAAACTAAATGTCCCGGTAAATAAAATTAGCAAATATAAACTTGGGGAAAGCAGTTAATAAGGGATCGGGACATAAATTCTTAAGACGACCGGTCGGTTCGTCACATCCTCCTACACTTATTCATTCATTTGTCCTCGAATGAGCATGGAGACATACCTGAAGCAGTGAAGGAATGAGGGTAACGGCTGCACATATCATGCTCGGTCTTCCAAGTTGCCTCCTCGGCCGGCTGACCCCACCACTAAACTTTTACTGAAGCAATGTTCTTTAACCTCAACTTTCTGATATGCATGTCTAATATAGTAACTAGCTCCTTAACATAAGATAGATCCTTGTCCAGCTGGACTGAACTGAAATCCAACACATGCCACGGATCACCGTGATATCTCCGGAGCATCGAAACATGGAATACCGGATGAACCCTACCAGGATGGGAGGTAAAGCAAGCTCATAAGCAATCTCCCCAACACGCCTCAATATCTCAAAAGGACCAATGAACCTAGGACTTAACTTCCCTTTCTTCCCAAATCTCATAACGCCCTCCATAAGCGATACCCGAAGCAGAAGCCGCTCTCCAACCAGGAAACATCACGAACCTTCCGTCCCGCGTAGCACTTCTGTTTTGACTTGGCTATACAGAGTCTATCATGAATTACCTTAGCCTTCTCCAAAGCATCCTAAACAAAATCGGTCCCCAATTGTCAAACCTCACCCGGCTTAAACCAACCCACCGAAGATCTACACCGCCTACCATACGAAGCCTCATACGGTGCCATTTGAATGCTGGACTGATAGTTATTGTTTTAAGAAAACTCCGTCAATGGAAAGAATTGATCCCAAGACCCTCCAAACTCAATCACACACGCACGGAGTATGCCATTAAGAATCTAAATAGTGTGTACGGACTGTCCGTCCATCTTGGGTTGAAATGTTGTACCCAATTCCACCCGAGTACCCAAACCATGTTGAACTGCTCTCCATAACCGTGATGCAAATTGACTACCTCTGTCCGAAATAATAGAAACTGGAATACCATGATTACGGACAATCTCCTGGATATAAATCTCCGTCAACCACTCCGAAGAATAAGTGGTACACACAAGAATAAAATGAGTGGACTTGGTCAGCTGATCCACAATAACCCAGATAGCATCAAACTTCTTCAATGTCCGTGGGAGTCCATATACAAAGTCCATGGTGATACGCTCCCACTTTCACTTTGAATTCTCTATCTGCTGAAGTAACACACCCGATCTCTAGAGCTCGTACTTCACCTGCTGGCAATTGAGACATCTAGCTACAGATCTAACTATATCCTTCTTCATCCACCTCCTCCAGTAGTTCTGCCTCAAGTCCTGATACATCTTCAAGGCACCCAGATGGATGAAATATCGCGAACTTTGGGCCTCCTCCAGAATCAGCTCCCATAGCCCATCGATATTGGGTACACAAACCTGACCCTGCATCCTTAATACTTCGTCCTCGCTAATGGTCACGTCTTTTGCGTCACCATGCTAAACCATGTCCCTAAGCACAAGCAAATGAGGGTCATCATACTGCTGCTCTGTGATATGATCAAATAATGAAGACCGAGAAACCACGCAAGCTAGAACCCGACTAGGCTCCAAAAGATCCAATCTCACAAACTGGCTGGCTAAGGCCTAAACATACAGCGCCATAGGCCTCTCTGATACTGGTAAATATGCCAAACTCCCCAAACTCTTCGCTCGGTGACTCAAGGCATCATCCACTACATTGACCTTGCCCGGGTGATACAAAATAGTGATGTCATAATCCTTCAGCAAATCTAACCACCTCCTATGGCATAAATTTAGATCCTTTTGCTTGAACAAGTGCTGCAAACTCCTATGATAAGTATAAATCTCACAAGGCACATCGTATAGATAATGGCGCCAAATCTTTAGGGCGTGAACAATGGCAGCTAACTCAAGATGATGGGCAGGAAAATTCTTCTCATGTATCTTCAACTGTCTAGATATGTAGGCAATCACCCTACCGTCTTGCATCAATACTACTCCAAGGCCAACTATCGAGGCATCATAATAGATGGTATAAGACCTTCAACCTGTAGTCAGTACCAAAACTGTCTTGAGCTTTTGAAAGCTCTCTTTACACTCCTCTGTCCATTGAAATGGAGCATCCTTTCGATTCAATCTATCATATGGGTTGGAATCGATGAAAACCCCTCCACAAAATGATGGTAGTAACCCGCCAAGCCAAAGAAACTACGAATGTATGTAGCTGAGGATTGCTTGGGCCAACTCTGCACAGGCTCTACCTTTTTCGGATTCACTCGAACGCCCTCACACGATACCACGTGGCCTAAGAATGCCACTGAATCTAACAAAAACTCACATTTTGAGAACTTAGTATATAACTTCTTCTCTCTCAGAGTCTGAAGCACTTTTCTTAGATGCTGCTCATGATCTTCACGACTCCGGGAATACACCAGAATGTCATCAATAAAGACAATGACAAAAGAGTCGATATATGGTCGAAATACACTGTCCATCACATGCATAAAGGCTATTGGGGCATTGGTCTGCCCAAATGACATAACAAGAAACTCGTAATGATCATACCGAGTCCTGAAAGCAGTCTTCGGGATATCTGGCTCCCGAATCTTCAATTGATGGTAACTTGAGCGCAAATCAATCTTAGAAAACACTCGTGCACCCTGAAGCTAGTCAAACAGATCATCAATACGAGGCAAAGGATAACGTTTCTTCACGGTGACCTTGTTCAACTAGTTATAATCAATACACATACACATATAGCCATCCTTTTTCTTCACAAACAAGATAGGAGAACCCCAAGGTGAAACACTAGCCGAATAAAGCCCTTATCAAGAAATTCGTGTAACTTATCCTTAAACTTCTTCAACTCAGGATGAGACATACGATATGGAGGAATAGAAATGGGCTGATTTCTCGGCAACAAATCAATGTCTATATCAGGTGGCATGCCCGAAAGTTCAAGTGGAAATACATCGGGATAATCATGTACCACTAGGACTGAATCAACATAAGGGGTATCAACAATAACATCTCTCACATAAGCTAAATACGCAGCACAGCCCTCAACTTTAAGAAAAGAGATAACTCTTATGGAAGTGTGATCTAAAGTATCACTCCACTTAACTTGCGGTACACCTAGCATAGCTAGTGTCACAGTTTTGGCGTGACAATCAAGAATAGCATAATGGGGCGACAACCAGTCCATGCCCAAAATAATACCAAAATCAACCATGCTGAGTAGCAATAAGTCTTCTCTAGCCTCAAAACCACGAATAGTAACCAAACATGACTGATAAATACGGTCCACAATAAGTAAATCCCCTATCGGAGTAGAAACACAAATAGGAGAACTCAAAGAATCCCAAGATAGACCCAAATGTGAAGTGAAATAAGAAGAGACATAAGAGTAAGTAGAGCCTAGATCAAATAGAACTGATGCATCTCTGTGGCAAACCAATATAATAGCTGTAATGACAGAATCAGAGGAAACACCATTGCCACGATGGGGAAGGGCATAGTATCTGTCCAGGACTCCCTCTTGAGGGCAACCTCAGCCTCCACGGCCTCCACCTCTAGTTGGCTGAGTGGGTGGGGCGGAAACTGGAGCTGTAACCATAGCTTGTGAACTCTACAAGGCACGTTATGGCTGAGAAGTCTGTGGAGGTGCACTCCTACCAAGTCCAGGGCAATCTCTCACCACATGGTATGTGTCACAACACTCAAAACAAGCTCTAGTGAGATGTGGTGGCTGCGACTGGCTAGGGCCAGGTCTGCTGGACTAACCTCTGGAAGCACCCCGCGCAGTAGACGCGCTAGAAACTGGAGGTGCATAATAAGGCTCCTGAGGCCTAGGAGGAGCTAGAGCTGGAGCACTGCTAGCTGCTGGAGGAGCTGAATGAATGGGACGACTCGTATAACCCCTACCAGGATGACCTGCACCAGGGGTACAGGTACTAGAATAGTGGCCCGACTCTGGAGACCTCTTGGACTCTCTCTCCTCCCTCTCCCTAGCATGCATACCCTCAATCCTCCTAGCAATGCTCACCACCTGCTGATAAGAAATATCCATCTCCAACTCATGAGCCATGCTAGATCTGATGCTAGGAAGAAGCCCCTCAATAAATCGACGAACCCTCTTGTGAACAGCAGCAACCAAGGCTGGTGCATGCCTAGACAAACTGGTGTAACAGACAGTATACTTTGAAACAGTAATAGTACCCTGGCGCAAATGCTCAAACTCTGTACGCCATGCGTCCCTGAGGCTCTGAGGGACATACTCTCGCAGGAATAGATCTAAAAACTGAGCCCAAGTCAGTATAGCAGTCTTATCTGGACTATCTAATTCATATGTGCGCCACCACTCATAGGCGGGCCCTCAAAGCTAGAAGGTGGTGAAATAAACCCCATTAGATCCTGAAATACCCACGGTACGAAGAATGCGGTAACACTCATTAGGAGGCTTGTACTTCTTGTAACTTTCAAGCCCCAACTGCTCATCCTCGGAAGCCGTTGTCCTGTCCGGGGGTTGATCTAGTATTGTAGGCGATGCAAGCATAACCTTTAGGACCTTCTCAACAAGCACCCGCTGCTCAGGAATGCAGGCGGTGGGAGTCTGTGCTCCTCCCCTAGCCTAGGATGTGGCTGCATCAAGGCGAAGCAACCCGGCTTGATTCAAGGTGGTGCACACACTCATGAACTATGACAGAGTCACCTGGAGAGCTGGAGTAGTGGTAGTAGGTGTGTCAGGTGCTTGGACTCTGGCTGGGCTTATTGGTGGTACCTCGGCGGCAGATCACGTAGGTGCTCTAGCTGTACCACATGTGCATCCTCAACCTCTACCCCAGCGCCAGCCTCTAACAGCTGCAGTAGGGGGAGCGGGTGCCTGATCATCTCGAGTAGCACATGTCCTCACCATCTGTGGGAGAATAAAAAGACAAAATTTTAGATGTGATATCAAAAATCTCGCATGACAAGGAAATCAAATGAAGTGGAATTTTCATAACAGTTACATAACCTCTCGCAGATAAGTACAAACGTCACCGTACCGATCAACGAGGCTCTAATAAACCGACCTATCTTCCGTTACTCCTATGAACCTAGAGCACTGATACCAACTTGTCACGACCCCAGTTCACCCTCCTTGAACATGTCGTGATGGCACCTAGACCCTGCGACTAGGTAAGTGTGACGATCCAAAGAGGTCATCACTTGTTTCCTTAATCATTCTGTACTTTTGAAGCCTTTAAAACCTCATTTAGGTTGCCTCAATTTGCGTGCGCAGTCCAGGAACATAGCAGGAAATCTTAAATATGAATTATTTGAGCAAATGCTAAATTTTAATATTAAATTGAATAAATTTGAATTCGGTCAATATTTTGGATAAACGGACCTGGAACCATAATTTGATGATCCTGGAGGGTCTGCAGAAAAATATAGGACTTGGGGGTATGCCCGGAATCAAGTTCCCGGGTCCCAAGCCCGAGAAATGACTTTTTGAGTAAAATTGTTTTCTGAAAATGTTTAAGTAAAATGGAAATGAAATTTGATTAAAAGCCTATAGTATCATACGAGTCTAATATATGGTTTAAGCGCTATTTGTAAAGTTTGGTTGAAAACAGACGTCGTTTGACGTGTTTCAGAATTAAAATGGCAATTTGATGTTTTATGAAAATTCTAAAGAAATCATGAGTATTGAGGCTTGATTCGATGTATATGATGTTATTTTTGTGATTTGATCGCATGGATAAGTCTCTAGGATATACTTGAGGTTTTGTGCATATTTGATTTGGAGTCCCCAGGGCTCGGGTGAGTTTTGGATATGTGTCGGATTGCATTTTTGAACTTAGTAAAATCTGGTGTGTTCTCTTTTGTGATTTTTGCATTAGCGAAGATGTGCCTCGCAATTGCGAGCTCGTAAATGTGAGATTTGTATCGCAATTGCGAAGCCTGGTACTTGGGCCTATAATCGCAAATGCAATCCCATTGCTCAGAAATGCAAACCATGGGAGTATTGGCACTGATCGCAACTACGATCTCGGACCTCGCAAATGCGAAAGTAGGGTGGTCACAAATGCGACTTTCCCTTTGCAAATGCGAGAATTGGAAAAATGATAAGACGAACCCAGCTTTTCAATTTCCACAAATGGTCAGGGTTTGCAATTGCGAACCCCAATTCGCAATTCCCATATTTGAGCCTCAGCAAATTTTATACTTAGTCGAATTTTCACCATTTTTCGCCATTATTTATAAATCCAAACTCCATAAGCGATTTTTCAAGAAAAAGTTTCATTCCAAATCATTTGTAAGTCAGTTTTTACTAAATTCTTTCAATCATCAACATCATTTAACATGTTTTCAACCTAAAATCAAGGATTTTCATGGGTGAAATTGGGGTTTTTAGGTAGAACCTAGGTTTTTTCAAAAATCGGGGATATGGACCTCAATTTGAGGTCCGATTTCAAAACAAATAATATATTTGGATTTGTGGGGGAATGGGTAAAAGGGTTTTGGTTAGAACCTCGGTTTTGACCACGTGGGTCCGAGGGCATTTTTGGAATTTTTGGGGAAAACTTTGGGAAATTCAACGGATAAAGCTATAATTGAGGCTTGAGATGAGTAATAATTATAAATGATGTCCTGAGGATTTAAAACCCCGGATTTGCACAACGTAGGTGCTATATTGAGTTGAGGCACACGCTCTATGACGAGTGCGGAGTCCGTTACTACTGGGGATTGTGACTTGGTCCATCCCGTTGATGATTTTACCATGTTTTTACTAAGGCTTGATTATTATTATTATTATTTGTTTAGTCGCCATGTTTGGGGCCTTGTGCCGACCTGTAGGACCCTTAAGGGCATTCTTTTATGAATACCATTACCTACTTGTTAAAAATCATATCCTTAGTCATGCTTCTACCTGTTTAACACCATACAAACTGGTTTTGACATGTTAATCATAAATGGAAGTAATATGTGGCTTGAGACCCCTATTTTGTATTAGTATGCCCGAGATGCTGTGATTATATTGATTGAGAGGAATTGAGAACCCAGTAGTGAGGATGTTTTATATGTTATGGACTGGGCTACACGCCGCAACAATATACTTATATGGATCGAGCTGCATGCCGCAAAAGATGTATATATATATATGGATCGGGCTGCGCGTCGCAACAATGTAGCACTTGGGCTGTAGGAGCCCCTCCGGAGTTTGCACACCCCCAGTGAGCGCAGTCAACTATTGTTCTGGATCGAGCTGTGCGCCACCGTGATATTCGGATCGGGCTGCATGCCGTAACAGTATATTTATGATTTTGGCTATTATTGAAAGCATATGAATCAAGTACCAAGAAAAAGAAATAAATAAGTGAAAATATGCTCGAGGAGCAGATTGTATACATGATTAATACCTGTTGAACTACCTGTTCTACCTGGTTTTAAGGAATTTTACTTGACATCTTCATTATTTGTTGTTTAAATGGTTTTAGTGCTTTGATATAGCGCTTCTTAGTGCCTTTTCATGATTTCGTACTGTCAGTCATTATTTATTTTTATTACTCACTGGGTCGGAGCACTCACATTACTCCATGCACCGTGTGTGCAGATCAAGGTGTCTCTGAGGTGTTGTGCAAGCTTTCCATTAGATCAGTTCCCACTGGAGTTATCGAGGTAGCTGCATGGTGTCCGCAGACCCGATGTTCTTCCTTTATCTATTACATTTCAGTGCTCTAGACTATCTATGTATTTGGAGTTGAAATATTGTATTAGAGGCTCAGACTTGTGACACCGGATCATTTGGGCTTTTGTAGAGATATTGTTATGGTTTTTTCGCATATTTCATACACTGTTTAGACTTCTATTGACCTTAAATTGGCATTTAACTTTGGTAACTGATAATGAATTCAATATAAAGGGGTTGCGAGAGCTAATTTGTCGGGCTTGCCAAGCAGAGTGTCGGGCGCCATCACGACTGGGGCTGGGGTCGTGACAAGATGGTATCAAAGCCTAGGTTACTGGATCTCGAGAGTCATGAGCCAGTTTAGTAGAGTCTCGTGGATCTATACGGAGATGTTTGTATTTATCCTCGAGAGGCTGCAGAACCTTTAGGAAAACTTCATATGTTTGAAATTCTTATCGAGCGCCTTTGTTGCTCCGACAACTAAACTTATGTTATTCTATTCTCTCATAGATGGCGAGGACTCATTCTACCTGACGAGATGGACGACCACCAGTGCCACCAACTAACGTCACTAGAGGCCGTCGGCATGGTTGTGGTCGTGGTAGAGGTAGGGTAGCGAGGGTAGCACCTATTGATCCAGTAGTTTCCCTAGCTCCAGATCAGGCACACCAGCTGCGCCCATCGTGGTTCCGGGTGTCACGACCCAAACTGGAGGGCGATGACTAGCACCCGGCCATAGTTTCCGCGCACCAACGTACATTTTAGGTAACCTTCTTTATTATCTCTTAGGGCCAACGAGATCAATATAAATGGTATCCATGGATCACAGACATCCAACCATAAAAGATGATGGCATAAACATACATAACATGAGGTGACCAGACAATCAAGAAACTACATATAAGGCACAAGCTACCATGCTACCATGAAAGACTATACAACAAAAACTAGCAGACAAGGCATACCAAGCTATACATGAGTCGGCACATGTCTATGAGTCTCTAACGGAACATAGGTGCTGCAACATAACCGAAACAGGGCCCCGACATACCAATAACGTCTATACCAAAAATGCATACCAAGACCACGGCAAGTCCGGAGAAGGGATCTCGCAAATCACAGCTGAACTCGACAACCTACTGCGGTGGGGGAGCTGCACCTGCCTGTCTATCAGGATCTACACCACGACATGCAGCGTTCACAAACAAAAGGACATCAGTACGAATAAAGTACTGAGTATGCAAGGCAGGGAACCATAAATACAAATAGTAATGTAAGCAGGGATAGAGAATATACAACCTGAAACACCTGAGTACCTCTGAGGGCTACTGACATGAAATACATGATACATATGTATAAATACATAAACTTTTAAAACATAAGCCTATGTGGGCATCATCATCATCATATCGTACCCCACCATAATAGCCTTGGTAAAAATGTACTCGGCCATCATAAGGCTCGGTAGAACCATACCCGGCCACATGGAGCTCGGTAAAACCGAACTGACCAGTGGTTTCACAAATGTTGTCGTAGCCGGCCAACAATAGTGTGGCTTGGTAGAGTAAAATAGATACATATATATAATGCATGCTCGACTCATGAAAATACGTTAGAGACCTTTTGAAGTGACGTAAGGTCGGTATCCTTTGTACCTGTTATTAGGACTAACTCTTTACTATGAACCTTATAAGAATCATGAAGTACCAACAACATTGATAACATTAAGAATAAGAGAAGCAACATTAACATCAACCGTTCCATAACAGAGGAAATAATGTAAGTACCGCTAGCTTCTAAGAGTAGAGTATCTTTGGAAGCTCGTTCATTACATTATGTCCAATTGGAGTCGTGCAAAAGAAGGAAAGGGATAGCTCATATACCTTGTATATACTGCCCCAATCTCAAGCTATGCAATTTTCACAACTCCTTAGTCTACAGTAAGAGAGACGATACTATCGTTATCATTTAAGCGTCATAACTATTATGTACCGACCACAACCTATTTTATGATGAAACGGAAAGGACATCTATATATATATATATATATATATATATATGGTGTTTCATCACACTCTTCCACCTCCAAACCTTCACAAAATAGTAGTAAAACGCGCATACCAACAGAAACACAAAACAGTCCACAAAATAGTCCGCAACAAGTGAATAACTCGAACTCACAGCTTCCGTTCACCATCCCGTGAGTTCTTACATGTATAGAACGAATTACCATGAATTCACAGCAAATAAAAATAAATGAAAGATGGCATTAACTTACTTGTTGAATAACGCATCCCTTCCTTTGGTTCTTCAAACTTTAGGTTTTACCTTCAAATAGAACTTGAAAGAGAGGAAAATTGATTAGGGTTTGTGTGGGATTTTTGGGAAGGAGTTTCAAGGGTTAACTTTGGTTTTGACTGTCTGAAATAGGGGTGAAATAACTGAGTTCATAACCCCTTAAAATTCCTCTCTTGGTAGACTTAGGTCTTTTGATTTTGGCCTATCATTTTGGCAAGTAGGTGATGCACCTACTTGTCATCTACCAATCTACACAGGCTTGCAATAATATGAATATCTCAATACTCCAAGACTTTATTAACAAATGATTTAATGCGTTGGAAACTAGACTCATAGATCTTTAATTTGGTGGGTAGATCACCCTATAATTCTTTCTAAATTGGGAGAAAAGCTTAGAAAATTTCTACTTAATGTTTAAGTTAAATTATGAACCTAAGTTGCGACAACTTTTGTCGACCTTTTTTTCATAACTTGTTTGACTTCAAGAGTTATGATATGGATATTATATGATTCAAATACCTTAATACATGACCTTTTGAGTGTATTAAGAACCTATAGGTTTACCTGAAAATACGAGCTACAACATCCTTGATTCGTTTAACTTCTAATACTTGTTAATCACCCTGATACGCCCTTGTATCACTTATGATCAATAGGATTAACTTCTTATCATCTCAAGGATAATTCTTTCTTGGATTTATGTTATCTAATGTATGGCAAGAACTAACGCATGTGGATATGGGTTGTAACACCGGGTCTACAGTAGACCTTAGCTAAGATCTTGGTAGTGTGTACTGGCCTAGCTCAGGCAGTCTCAGCTACCACAACAGCAGTTACTTCACAAGCCGGAGAAGGCAATCAAACCCCCGATGCTTGCACACCTGAGCAGGTAGTGCAATGACTTCAGATGCCAGAGGCACCTCTAGCTCAATCGGTTGCACCAATGTAGGAGTTCAGGGTTCCAGTTATGCCGGAGGATGAGCAGCATCGTCTTGAGAGGTTTGGTAGACTTTAGCTTCCCACATTCAGTGGTGCTAAGGGTGAGGATGCCCAGGGTTTTCTTTACAGGTGTCAACGGATGCTCCATACAACCAGAATTCTTGAGTTTAGTAGTATGGCATTTACCACCTTTCAGTTTACACGGGCTGCCTGCATATGGTGGGAGGCGTATGAGAGGCGTAGTCCAGTTGGTGCAGCGTCCCTTACCTGGCAGGAGTTCTCCACTCTCTTTTTGGAGAAGTACGTATAGTAGTCCCGCAGAGAGGAGATGCGTAGTTAGTTTAAGTGGTTGACGCAGGGAGATATGACCGTGACCCAATACGAGATGAGGTTTTTGAGTGGGCTCATCATGCCACCTGGATGATTCCATCTGATCGTGAGAGGATTAGGAGATTTGTGAATGGCCTTAACTACCATCTCCATATTCTGATGACTAGAGAGAGTATTGGGTGCTACGTTTGAGGAGGTGGTGTATATCACTCATGAGATTGGTGTCAGTTCATTCTTGGGAGTCACAGGAGAGGGATGCCAAAAGGCCTCGAGGTTATGGCAGTTTCAGTGATGCTCCATAGAGGCCAGTCTCAGCATGGTAGAGGTCATTCTTTCAAGCATGCCCAGTCGGCCCGTCAAGAGTACAGAGGGGCATCTTCAGGCCATGGTCATCAGGGGTTCCAGCAGGTCCAATTTTCACTTAATACCCTCCCTGCTGAGAGTTCATCCCATGCCCCATCAGCTCAGGGTTCTTATGCACTGAGCGTATCTATTGGTCAGTCCAGTGCGAGGGGTTCCCTTCAGTCCCCATCTCCGTCACCAGGTAGTTTTTATGAGTGTGGAGAGTTTGGGCATATGAGGAGGCAATTTCCTCGACTTCATGGAAATCAGTTCCAGTAGAGGGATCTGACCTTGACTTCTGCTCCAGCTATTTCACCACCCGCCTAGCCAGCTAGGGGTGGGGGTCAGGCAGCCAGGGATTGCCCTATAGGGGGAGGCCATTCAGGCGGTGGCCAGGCTCATTTTTATGCTCTGCCAGACAGGTCAAATTATATTACTTCAGATGCCATCATCACAGGTATTGTCTCAGTATGCCATAAAGATGCCTCCATATTATTTGATCTCGATTCCACCTATTCTTATGTGTCCTCATATTTTTCTCTCCATTTGTGTACCACCCGAGAGCTTCTTGGTTTGCATGTTCCTCTGTCTACCCTGTGGGCGACACCATTATTGTAGACCGTGTGTATCGGTCATATATTATGACCATTGGGGGTCTGGAGACCCAAGTTGATCAATTGCTATTGAGCATGTGGACTTTGATGTTACTTGGGCATGGATTGGTTATTTTCTGTAGACCTCTTGGGCATGCCACCGGACAAGGATACTGATTTTGGTATTGATCTGCTACCGGGAACTAAGCCCATTTCTATTTCGCCATATCGTATGGCACCGGCAGAGTTGAAAGAATTGAAGGAGAAGCTTCAGGAGCTCTTAGATAAGGGGTTCATTCAACCTAGTATGTCACCGTGGGATGCATCAGTTTTGTTTGTGAAAAGGAAGGATGGCATAATGAGAATATGCATTGATTACATGCAATTAAACAAAGTAATAGTGAAGAATAAGTATCCCCTGCCTCGCATAGATGATTTATTTGACCAGCTCTAGGGAGCGAGGTTCGGGCTATCACCAGTTGAAGATCACGGATTCAGATATTCCTAAGACTGCTTTTGGGACTAGATATAGTCACTATGAGTTTCTTGTCATGTCTTTCGGGCTGACCAATGCCCCAGCAGCATTCATGCATCTGATCAATAGTGTATTTCGCCTTATCTGGATTCTTTCGTTATCGTATTCATTGATGATATTCTGGTGCACTCGCGTAGTTAGGAGGAGCATGTAGAGCATTTGCGAGTAGTATTGTAGATATTGAGGGACAAGAAACTTTATGCAAAGTTCTCCATGTGTGAGTTTTGGCTTAGTTCTGTGGCTTTCGTGGGACACGTGGTGTCCAGCGTGGTTATTCAGGTTGATCCAAAGAAGATAGAGGTGGTGCAGAGTTGGTCTAGGCCATCCTCGGCAATAGAGATTCGTAGTTTTCTTGGATTGGAAGGCTATTATCGCCGTTTTATTCAGGTATTTTGATCTATTGCATCGCCCTTGAGCAAGTTGACTCCGAATGGTGCTCCATTTGTGTGGTCGGACGAGTGTGAGGTGAGCTTCCAGAAGCTCAAGACAACCTTGACCACAGCTCCAGTATTAGTTTTGCCATCAGCTTCAGGTTCTTATACAGTGTATTGTGATGCCTCAAGAGTTGGGATTTGTTGTGTATTGATGCAGGAGGGTAGAGTTATTACTTATCCTTCTCGTCAGTTGAATCCCCATGAGAATAACTACCATGTTCATGACTTAGAGTTAGTTTCCATAGTTCATGCTTTGATGATTTGGAGGCACGAATTATGCGGCGTATCTTGTGAGGTATTCACCGATCATCGCAGTATTCAGCATTTGTTAAAACAGAAGGATCTTAATTTGAGGCAGCGAAGGTGGCTAGAGTTTCTTAAGGATTATGATATCACTATTCTGTATCATCCGGGAAGGCCAATGTAGTGGCTGATGCTTTGAGCCAAAAATCAGTGAGTATGGGGAGTTTTCCGTATATTCTAGTTGGGGAGAGGTCCCTTGTAGTCGATGTTCAAACCTTGGCCGATCGGTTTGTGAGATTAGATATTTAAGAGCCCAACCGGGTGTTGGCTTGCGTGGTTTCTTGGTCTTTCTTATATGATCGCATCAGAAAGCGCTAGTATGATGATACCGCATTTACTTGTCCTTAAGGATAGAGTTCAGCATGGTGATGCCAGTGATATGACTATCTACGACGATGGAGTTGAGAATGTAGGGCCGGATCTGTGTGCCCAATGTGGATGGGCTTAGAGAGTTGATTCTAGAGGAGGCCCATAGTTCGCGGTAGTCTATTCATCCGGGTGCCGTGAAGATGTATCAAGATTTGAGGCAGCACTATTGGTGGAGACGAATGAAGAAAGATATTGTGGGATTTGTGGCTCGATGTCTCAATTGTCAGCAGGTGAAATATGAGCATCAGAGACTGGGTGGCATACTTAAGCAGATGGATATTCCTGAGTGGAAGTTGGAGAGGGTTATTATGTACTTCATTTTCGGACTTGCTCGGACTTTGAAGAAATTTGATGCTATTTGGGTGATTGTTGATTGGCTGACCAAGTCCGCGCACTTCATTCCTGTGTGTACTGCCTATCCTACAGAGCGTTTGGCCAAGATTTACATCCGAGAGATTGTTTGATTGCATGGTATTCCATTTTTCATCATCTCAGATAAAGGTACTCAGTTTACTTTGCAGTTTTTGAGAGCCGTGCAGAGCGAATTGGGTGCTCGGGTGGAGCTGAGCACAGCGTTTCATCCTCAAATGGACGGACAGTCCAATCATACTATTCAGATATTAAAGGATATGTTGTGTGCATGTGTAATTGATTTCGGTGGTTCTTGGGAAGAGTTTTTTCCGCTAACAGATTTTGCCTACAACAACAGCTACTAGTCCAGCATTCAGATGGAACCGAATGAAGCCTTGTATGGGAGACCATGTAGATCCCCAGTTGGTTGGTTCGATCCCAGTGAGGCTAGACTATTTTGTGCTTCTAGAGCCTTGAAAACCTAATTTGCCTCGATTTGCATGCACAGTCCGGACGCGTAGCCGAAAAGCTTAAATATGAATTCCGTGAGAAAAATGCTAAATTTTGATACTAAATTGAATAAATTTGACTTCGGTCAATATATTGGGTAAACGGACTCGGAATCATAATTTGACGGCCCTAGAGGGTCCGAAGAAAAATATGGGACTTGGTCGTATGCTCGGAATTGAATTTCGAGGTCCCTAGCCCGAGAAATGAATTTTTGAGTAAAATTGTTTTCTAAAAATGTTTAAGGAAAATGCAAATGAAATTTGATTAAAAGACTATGGTATCGAGCTCATATTATGGTTCCGGTGCCCAGTACAAGTCTTATACATGGTTTATGCGCTTTCTATAAGGTTTGGTTCAAAACGGACGTCGTTTGACGTGTTTCAGACTTAAAATAAAAATTTGATGTTGTATGAAAATTTGGAAGAAATCATGAATTTTGAGGCTTGATTCGATGTATATGATGTTATTTTGGCTTTTTGATCGCACGAATAAGTCCGTAGGATATTTTTTAGGTTGCGAGCATATTTGGTTTGGAGACCCGTGGGCTCGGGTGAGTTTTGGATAGGTGTCATATTGCATTTTTGAACTTTGTGAAATCTGGTGTATTCTCTTTAGTGATTTTCGCATTTGCAAAGATGTGCCTCGCAATTGCGAGCTCGCAAATGCGAGGTTTGTATCGCAATTGCGAAGCCTGGGACTTGGGCCTATAATCGCAAATGCGAACCAGGGGATTTTTGGCATTGATAGCTAATGCAATCTCGGACCTCGTAAATGTAAAAGTAGGGTGGTCACAAATGTGACTTTCCCTTCGCAAATGCGAGAATTGGCAAAATGATAAGGGTTCGCAAATGCGAACCCAACTTCACAATTTCCACAAATGGATTGCAAACCCCAATTCGCAATTCCAATATCTGAGGCTCAACAAATTTTATACTTAATCGAATTTTCACCACTTTTCACCGTTCTTTCAAAATCCAAACTCCATAGGCGATTTTTGAAGAACAAGTTTCATTCCAAATTATTTGTAAGTCAATTTTTACTCAATTCTTTCAATCACCAACATCATTTAACATGTTTTCAACCTAAAATCAAGGATTTTCATGGGTGAAATTGGGGTTTTTTGGTAGAACCTAGGGATTTTATAAAATTTGGGATTTGGACATCAATTTGAGGCCCGATTTCAAAAAAAAATCATATATTTGAATTCGTGGGGAATAAGTAAAAGGTTTCTGTTTGAACCTCGAGTTTTGACCACGTGGGCCCGAGGGTGTTTTTGGACTTTTTGGGCAAAACTTTTGAAAATTCATTTTTATGCGTTCAAATTGAGTCATTTAGCATTTGTTGATGTATTTAAGTAATTTGTGACTAGATTCGAGCATACTTGTGGTTGTATCGAGAGGTAAAGCTATAACTGAGGCTTGAGGCGAGTAATGATTATAAATGTTGTCCTGAGGGTCTGAAACCCCGGATTTGAACAACGTAGTGCTATATTGAGTTGAGGCACATGCTCTATGATGAGCTTGGAGTCCGTTACTACTGAGGATTATGACTTGGTCCATCCCGTTGATGCTTTTACCGTGTTTTTTACTAAAACTTGATTATTTTTATTATTATGATTTGGCTAGTCTCCATGTTTGGGGCCTTATGACGACCTGTAGGACCCTTAAGGGCATTCTTTTACTGATTACCCTCACCTTACTTGTTAAAAATCATATCCTCAATCATGCTTCTAGTTGTTTAACACCATATGAAATGGTTCTGATATGTTAATCATAAATGAAAGTAATATGTGGGCTGAGACCCCTATTTTGTATTAGTATGCCAGAGAGGCTGTGATTATATTGACTGAGAGGAGTTGAGAACCTAGTAGTGAGGATGTTTTATATGTTATGGACCAGGCTGCACGCCGCAGCAATATACATATATGGATCAGGCTGCACGCCAAAGCGAATGTACATATATATATATATATATATATATATATATATATATATATATATATATATATATATACATATATACATATATACATATATATATATATATACATATATATATACATATACATATATATATATATATATACATATACATATATATATATATATATATGTATATATATATATATATATATATATATATGGATCAGGCTGCACACCATCGCAATGTAGCCCTTGGGCTGTAGGAGCCCCTCCGAAGTCTGTACACCCTTTGTGAGCGCAGTCGACTATTGTTCTGGATCGGGCTGTGCGCCATAGTGATATTTGGATTGGGCTGCATGTCGTAGCAGTATATTTATGATTTTGGCTATTGTGGAAAGTATATGAATCCAGTACCGAGAAAAAGAAATAAATAAGTGAGCAATATGCTCGAGGAGTAGATTTTATACTTGATTAATACCTGTTATGCTACCTGTTCTACCTAGTTCTAAGGAATTTTACTTGACATCTTCATTATTTGCTGTTTAAATGGTTTTACTGCTTTGATATAGCATTGCTTAGTGCCTTTTCGTGATTTCGTATTGTCAGTTATTAATTATTTTTATTACTCACGGGGTCGAAGTACTCACATTACTCCCTGCACCATGTGTGCAGATCCAGGTGTCCCTGAGGTGTAGTGCGAGCTTTCCAGCAGATTAGTTCCCACCAGAGTTATCGAGGTAGCTGCATAGCGTCCGCAGACCCGATGTTCTATCTATTACATTTTAGTGCTCTAGACTATCTATGTATCAGGAGTTGAAATATTGTATTTGAGTCTCAGACTTGTGACACGGGATCATTTGTGATTTTGTAGAGATATTGTTATGGATTTTCCACATATTTCATACACTGTTTAGACTTCTATTGACCATAAATTGGCATTTAACTTTTGTAACTGATAATGAATTCTATATAAAGGGGTTGTGCGAGTTAATTGGTCGGGCTTGCCTAGCAGAGTGTTGGGTGCCATCACGACCGGGGTTGGGGTCGTGATAGTAAGCCTAACAATGTGAAAACAAATAACTTGCGAAAATTATAACTCAAAATCAAGATTTAACAAAATGGAGAACGGAATGTAAAATGCCACATGGAACATACAGCACAATATCTCAACTACTACAATACTATCCCAAAACCTCTAAATTCACGGGAACACAAGCTAGAAGAAAAATACAATAAAGTGCTCTAATCTCAAGAGTATCAAAATCAACAGTACGATAAAAGAGCTAACACTACAAGACAAAATAAAGAATGAGACTCTTTGGTCTGCAGACGTGGCAGAAGAACCTCAAAGTCTCCAACTGCTCTCCTTGCCGCAAGGGTGATATGCCTGGGTAGTGGTGCCTGGATCAGCACATAAAAAATATGCACAGGAAGAGCATGAGTACACCACGGCAGTACTCAATAAGTGCCAAGCCTAACCTCGGTTGAATAGTGACGAGGAAAGTTAGAGCCCTACTGATGTAAAATAATAATAGTAATGACAAAAATAAGGTAAACAATATAATTGAGAATCTACATCAAGAGACTATATAGATAACAAGAGTACAATGTCGGAAAAAAACAGAAATACAGATAGAACACAAGGAAATATCTCTCCTAACAAGAAAAACAATAACTGGGGATGTCTTAGTATCCTGATGATCTCCTAGTATCCTCGGTATAAATGCCAGGCATCTCTTAATATCCTGAGGATCTCTTGGTATCCTCAGTATAAATTCTAGGGATCTCTTGGTATCCTCAATATAAATGGCGGGGATCTCTTGGTATTCCGAGGATCTCTTTGTATCCTCAATATAAAAACTAGGGATCTCTTGGTATCTCGAGGATCTCTTGGTATCCTCAATATAAATGATAGGGATCTCTTGGTATCCCGAGAATCTCTTGGTATCCTAATTATAAATGCTAGGGATCTCTTGGCATCCTGAGGGTCTCAGTCCAAATCATAACTTCCATACAGGGAATTTCCCAGAATGTCATTCCGTAGTCCCAGTTTAAAATACACAACAGTGACACAAGAATATTAAATTAAATGAAAACTTTGTATAAGTAAAAAAGACAATTCTAGCATAAAATCTTGTACGTAATGCAATTAAGGTAGTTTAAGAAAATAGGAAATTTAAGTTAACTAAACATGCTCTTCTAACTAATAACACGTTAAGTCAGCAATTACAGTAAAGCAGGAAAAAGGAACATGCTAAGGAATACTTCAAGAAAACTGGATTTTTCAATAAGTTGCTCAAGCACGCACTCGTCACCTCATGCACAAGTCAATTCAATTACCAAATAACATATCCCATGGAAAAAAGTCCCCCACACAAGGTTAGACAAGCAACTTACCTCGAACCAGCTCAAAATCAACTAGAAAGCACGCCTTTGTCACGAGTATCCGACTCTAAATGGCCAAAATCTATTCAATTCAATTACATATTGTAAATAACATCTCAAGAAGCTGATTCTACGATTTGATTCAAAGCTAAGACGTGAAATTAGGTCAAATGACCAAAATAACCCTCAAGCCAACATCGCGGAATCGGGTGAAATTACCATTTACAAAAACCTCGTACTCTCACGAGTCTATGCATAACAAGAACACAAAAACTGGAGTCCAATGACCCCTCAAATCCTCACTTAAATGCATCTTAAACTCAAGCCCGAATTACCCTTTTTTCAAATTTTTCACTATTAATTAGGTATTTAATCATATAAAAATGAGTTATGAAGTCAAAAATTACGTCCAAGTGATTCCTCTTTGGTTCCCTCAAGAATCGCCTTCAAAAGCTCCAATCCCATTCAAAAATGGTGGAAAAATGAAGAACGGTCGCGGATTGAGCTTTAAAATACTGACCAACGATTTAATAAAATCCTTCTCTGGGTGATCGTGTTCCCACGCACTCGTTCACATAGAGCTGGCTCGCATCCCTATACATGACCGCGTACACCCAACCTCTTTTGAATAGAGTAAAAACTTGACCTAATGCCACACGCATCCGCACTAGGCGTTCGCATGCATCCTCATGCGACTGCACTACTTTGGTCTCTCACACTTCGCAATCGCAGATCGCTCCTTGTGATCGCATATAAAGATTTCTGCCTCCTCACTAACAACCTTATGCGATCTCAACCCCACTATTGCGATCGCATATAAGGATACCAGATACTAGACTTCTGCAATTTTACAAGTTCCAAAAATGACCCGTTGAGCATTTAAAACAGATCCGAGGGCCCCGAGACCTCAACCAAAAGCACCAACATATCGTAAAACCTCATTCAAACTTGTTCCAATCATCACAACACCTCAAACCACACCAAATCTATCAGTTCACATCGAATTCAAGCCTAAGTTTTCCAAAAACTTCCTAAATGCATTTTCGATAAAAGAACCCCAACCAAACCACGTCCGAATGACCTGATATATTTGCACACACATCCCAAATGACATTAGCGAAGCTACAGCAAATCTTGGAATTCCATTATGACCCTCGGATCAAAATCTCACTACCGAATCAAAAATTTTCAAAATTCAAACTTCGGCATTTTAAGCCTAAAATAGCTATGGACCTCCAAAACACAATACGAACATGCTCCTAACCCCAAAATTACCAAACAAAGATAACGGAACCATCGAATTTCTATTCCGAGGCTGTCTTCACACTTTTCTGACTAAGTGTCCCAAAACTTAAGCTCTCATTTAGGGACTAAGTGTCCCAAAACTCTCTGAAACTCAAAACTCAACGTCTCGGCAAATCAAATTAGCAGAAATAAACTTGGGGAAAGAAGTTAATAGGGGATCGGGGCATAAATTTTTAAGACAGCCGGCCGGGACATCACACATTCGGTGTTTCATCAAGTAAGCTTTTGGGTTTTCTTGTTTCTAACCGTGGAATTGAAGTGAATCCCATACATTAAAGCCATTGAAAAACTCCCTGATATACTTACCAATAAGAAAGAAGTGCAAAGACTAACGAGAAGAATCGCAGCTTTGAGAAGATTCATTCCTAAATCATCAGAAAAGTTCTTTAAATTTTTTTCAGCTCTTAAAAAGCAAGATCAGTTCAAATGGACTGAGGAATGTCAACAGGAACTGAAAAATTTGAAGACATACTTGTCAAATCTTCCATTTCTCACCATACCAAAAGTGGGGGATAGATTGCTCATCTACCTTGCTGTCGCCAAAATAGCAGTACCCGTTATGTTAGTTCATGAAGATCAAGGTAAATAGTCTGCAACATATTATGTTAGCAAATCGTTGTTAGATGCAGAGACACGATATCCTCAATTAGAATAGCTTGCACTTGCACTAATCATGGCATCTAGAAAGCTAAGACCTTATTTTCAATGTCATCCTATTATCATAGTAATGGCTTTTCCATTATGCAATATATTACACAAGCATGAGTTGTCAGGTAAGTTAGCTAAATGGGCTATAGAGCTAAGTGAATATGGTATCACATACCAGCCCAGAACCGTGATAAAATCTCAGGTATTAGCATATTTTAATAGCTGATTGTGGCCAAGGAATGAAATTAGAAGCATAAAAAGAATTACAAGTGTTAAACGGATCTAATCCATGAATTTGGACCTTATTTACTGATGGCTCATCTAACGTGAAGGGAATAGGTTTAGGAGTTGTTTTGGTGCCACCTACGGGTAAAACAATTCGTCAATTCATAAAATGTCATCCTGTAACTAACAATGAGGTAGAGCATGAAGTTGTGATTGTAGGTTCGGAACTGGCACGAGAACTAGGTGTTAATCAAATCGTAATCAAAAGTGATTCACAGCTCGTAATTAACCAAATATCGGGGACTTAGACAGCTAGGGAAGCACGAAAGCAGCAATACTTAAAAAATGTACAAATTTGATTAGGCAATTTCAAACTTGGAAAATCACATAGATATCAAGAGATGAAAATGTGGAAGCAGATGCCCTAGCTAATCTCGCATCTGCGGCAGACGTGGCGAGCAATGAAAATGCTTCTGTAATTCATTTGTTTCATTTGGCTCTCGATCCAGACAAGAATGAGGTAAATTTCAATAATTTAACTCGGGATTAGAGAAACGCGATTTTTGCTTTTTTGCAGTACGATGCCATCCCTGAAGATAAGAAAAAAGCTCACGCGCTTCGAAAAAAACTACTCGATATTGTTTAAAGCAAGGTAATCTTTATCGAAAATTGTTTGGTGGCCCTTTGGCTAGGTGTCTTGGACCTTCTCAAATGGAATATGTGATGAGAGAAATACACGAGGGGCATTGTGTAAATCACGCAAGAGGCAGATCACAGGAACCATGATTAGAGCAGGTTATTACTGGCCTAAAATGGAAGAAGAAGCGGAAAATTTCATGGCTGAATGTGATAAATGCCAAAGATATGATAATAACATGCATAGACCTACAAAGTTATTACATCCAGTCATTGAACTGTGGTCTTTTATGGAATAGGGGATAGATATCGTGGCTCCACTATCACAATCAAAAGGACATGTAAAATTTTTACTTGTACTCACTGACTATTTTACTAAATAGGTGGAAGCAAGAGCATTCAAACAGGTGCGGGAAAAGAAAGCTAGAGACTTCATTTGGCGAAATATCATATATAGATTCGGTGTGCCAAAGGAAATCGTGTGTGATAACGGCCCTCAATTAATAGGCGCACAAATCACAGAGTTTTTTCAAAGTTAGCAGAACAAAAAGATTACGTCCACACCTTACTATCCAGTAGATAATGGCCAATATGAATCAACAAACAAAGTCATTATCAACAATTTAAAGTGGCGTCTAGAGGAATCCAAAGGTAATTGGCTAGAATTGCTACCTGGTGTTTTATGGGCATACCACACAACAATAAAAATAAATACGGGAGGAACACCATTCTCATTGGTTTATGGAGCTCAAGCCCTAATTCCACTTGAGATAGGAGACCCAAGCACGAGGTTTAACAAGCATCAAAAGAATCCAATGACGAAGAAATAAGTATAAGCCTTGATTTACTTGAAGGAAAAAGGAAAGCAACATTAATAAGAATGGCAGCACAAAAGCAGGTTTTGGAACGATATTACAATCAAAAAGTGCGTCTAAGAAACTTCAAGATTGGGGATTTCGTGCTCAAAAAAGTTTTTCAATCTATGAAGGCAGCTAATGCGGGAAGATTAAGTCCAACCCGAGAAGGACCTTACAAGATTCATGGCATTGTGGGGAAAGGAGCATATGAACTAAAAACGATGGGTGGAAGATATTTGCCTCGCACTGGAATGCTGTTCACATAAAGAGATATTATTTCTAAGGAATACCCACGGGCAAGTATCCTCATTTTAAAATTTTTGTTTTTGAATTGTTAAAATTTTACTAACGATTTTAGATGATAGGAAAAAAATCTAACCCGTACTAAATGATAAGTCACGACCTACAAGGCACGTGGAATTAATTAATTTCCAGTCCAAGGATACAATTATTCTGATAGAAATTGATACGGGTTAAGCAGACTTCATCTATAGTTGCACCTCCGAGTCTTGTATATTTATCCTTTTACAGGAAAAGGACCAAAATGAGATGAACAGTCAAGTGCTCGAGGCTTCATACTTCAACGCTCAAACACTTGGGAGAATATATAATATACATAGACACGTGTATTAAGGCAAAGAAGAAGATTGAGAAACAATTAAATATCAAGCCTGAAAAGTTCACTCATTGAATGAATCAAGTGCAGAGCAGAGTCACGAGCTAAGGCCAAAGAAAAACCTATCATAGTTAGGATAAAGACAATGTACTGAAACGACTTATGAATAAAAACCTTGTATTTATTTTCTTTGAAATGTACTGAAACGGGTTATACGTAAAAACCTTGTGTACATTTTCTCTTTGAAATCTATTATAAGAAAAACAGTTACGAGAAAGTTATAGAAGTAATTGAAATACATGTAAAGTATTATTAAAAACTTTTCAAAGTTCAAATAAAAACGTGTTGAAGTTATTCCAAAAAAAGTTGTGTATTCCTATTTCTCTTATCGTACATTAACATCATATGAAGTTGAGACGTCTTCTTTATTAAGTGTCGAATATAAAAGGACCTTCTTTCATAAAATTTATGATTAACATAAGTATTCATGAAGTAAAAATAGAAGTATTTTTGAAAAATAAAAACTCAAGTTATTCAGTAAGTCGTTAAAAATAAAGGCAAGAATAAACAAAACAAATAGCAACGAAAACTTCTTAATATTAAGAAAGTTTAGACTACGTATGAACTTAGTTATAAATCAAAAATTGTTTATATAAAGTTCCACATAAAAGGCATGGGGACGTATCATCTTCAACAAATCCTTAAAAACTACCAAGGGTTACAACCACATACCACTAAAAAGTGGGGGTCAAACACCACAAACTTTTCACTGAGAAGATGAAAGAACTGAAGCAGGTTCATTATCAGCAGCAGGCTCAACTTGAACTGAAGGAGTTGGGATACCCGTATCATCTTCAACATTACCAGAAGCTTCAGCCACGGGAGAAGAAAAATCTTGGTTATGTTGAGTCTTCTCAATAGTGTCTTTAATCTTGACTAACTTAGACTCCCAGTTAAAATTGTCCTGACTAACCTCAACGAGGGTATCTTGGTGAGAATTTAAAAATTCCCAACTCACTTCAATGGCAGATTTATCTTCAAGAATCTCGTACTCTCTTTTCTAATCAACAATTTCATTTCTTAAATTCTCATTTTCAGCCGAGGCGGGTTCATAAGAAGCTTGAAGAGAAGCATGAAAATTTTCTAAGGAGCAAATTTTATCAGAGGATACTCGGAGATCTTCTTGAGCTTGATTCAAAGTTTGCACAAGTTCACCAGCATATGCTTCTTTTTTATCTAAAAGAGCCTTCAATTATCTAATTTATTCACTTGCCTTGGAAAGTTGTTCACAAAATGAGGTTTCAAGACAATCATTTTCTTTACTTGCTTGACTTGAGGAAGCTTTTTCAACTACCAATTCTGAAGTCAAAGTCTTTACCTGCTGCTTTAAGGTACTTTTACTTTTTTCTAATTCTTTTGTGTCAATCTGAAGACTTTCACATTGTTCCTTCCAATTATCCACCTCCACTCGATAGTTACGCACCAATGGCTCTAAAAGGGTAAGTCTCTTCATTATCTCAGCGTCGATGAGATTGACCTAAAAAAAGGGAAGGGGGAAAATGAGAACCCTGAAAATAGAAAAAGGAAATTAAAGTTTGGAAAAGGGATACCTTTAAAAAAGCATGTACGATATCGTTCATCAAGGTCAAAGAATTGTGTCTATCAAGATTAGCTTTCTCGATTGGACCAATCAAAGGCTTTAGCCACACGTCAGCTTGAACTGATTTCCTCAAAAGGGTACCCTCAGCAGGAACTTCTATCGTGACTTGCCGCATAGATTCACCTCTACTTGAAGAACCAACATCCGGGTAAGGAACATATGAAGGAGGAGTAGTTGAGGGAGGAACAGTACAAGAAGTTAAAACAGCTTGGGAAGGAATAGTAACAGTCAAGATTGGCGAAGAAGGAATCACAGGAACGGAAGTAGAAAAAGAAGCCAGGGGTGCTTCATCAGAAAACGAACCAAAATCTTCACTACCAAACCCACAGTTAAAAATTTGCTGAACAGATTCATGAGCAGCAGCGGGAACATCATCAGGGATCACCACCGATGCTTCTACTGATTCGGTGAGAGGAATAGAACGGTGGGGGGATGCTTCATTATCAGAGATAATACGTTTACGAGCCCGTGGCCTTGTTACCAAGGTACCCACATCTTCCTCTTCTTTAGAATCTTGGTTATAAATAGCTTTTCCTTCTGTTGAAGCGCCCAAAATTATTTCTTGGTCTCTTTCCAAAAAAACACGAGAACCAATGATCGGCTGAGCACTAATCCCTCGAATTGCAAATCCTGATAGAAAGAATGATTAAAATAATTTTTAAAAAACGCAATATATAACGAAAATACTTACCGTGAGTTTTTATTTTCCAACCAAATCGGTGAGAAAGATTCTTCCAAAATCTACCCTCCATTGGGGCAGTATTCAATAGCCTTCCTACCCAACCACTAAAATTGTGAAACAATTCCCATGGTTTATGTAAAAGAAAAAGGAAATTAGGATAATGGTCATCAAAATCAAGGAAAAGGGGATACGAGAAAATTACTAAAAAGAAAACTCACGTGCAAATTCCACTTCTCAGGGAAGGAAACGTTTTCTTCACCCACTAAACCAATAGTGGGGGCAACAACTAATCGGGCATACCAGCCACGGTCTCTGTCATCTTCAGGGCTAACCAAAACTCTCTTGCTCCTTGCCACTAAAGTAAACACCTTGGCGAAAAAGTCTGGGAGAGTAGAGATGAATTAAATGGGCAAAGGTGAAAGGAACACCAACCATGTTAGTCAAATTCTTTAGACATGCAACAACTCTCCACACTATGGGACCAATCTGACCCAAATATACGTTGAAAAAATGAAAGAATTCTAGGATGACAGGTCAATAGCAGGTTTGAATCCTAAGGTGAAAGAATATGTATAAACAAAGGAAAATCCCATCAAATAAGAGGTGATTATTTGGTTTGAATTAGGAATTATGATGGGAAAATCATGACTCCAATGGCAGTCTTTACGACCTGAGTTGGGTAAATATTAGTATGATCTAAAAAAGATACTTGATTTCTAAGAGATTCTCTATCATTATAGAAAGATAGTTCCGCATGAACTATCTCCTTTACTAGAAGTTCACAAAGAGCCTCAGAGGATTCCTTACCTCTAGAGGAAGATCTATGTAAAAGAGAACCTCTAGTTCTAGACGAAGGGTCAGAACAGGATGAAGGAAGAGAAGAACCACGTGTAGATGAAGATCCTAAATTACGTAGTCTACCCCTCCTCTTCTACCCCTATTACGGACAAGAGAAAAATTATCAACTATGGGAACTCTCCCAGGGTTAGGGTTTGGTTAAGCCATGACAGTACAAGGAAGATGAAGGACGAGAATTGAATATTCTAAAAGTTTTACGAGGAAGATGAGAACAAGAATTTAATATTCTGAAAACTTTAAACTTTATTTGAGAAAGACAAAGATGAAAACTATATTTATACTAAGAAGAAACCCTCAAAGGAAAAAGTGCAATGATGGAAAGATCATAATGAAAATGGTCGCTTCGTAATTGGTAAAGCCATAAAAAACCATAAAAAGCGCTGCAAAGTCGCAAAACCAACAAAAAGATGCCACGTGTAATAGAAGTGACAATTGAAGCATCGATTCTATGATAAGCATTAATGGCGACAAAAATCCCGCTTTAAGAAAATTCACTTCCTAAATATTCAATTGGTGAATAAATGGCAAGTGATGGGACTATCTGTATTGGAAAAAATTGAGTTTACACCTATCGAAGTGATTAAAGGATGACACGTCATGACATGAAGCTGGTCAAACAATGATAATTAGAAAACAGGCGCGAGTTACAATAGATACGAGCATAAGCACGAGCATGGCACGAGCATAAGCACGAGCACAGGTACGGGCAAAGGCACGAGTAGACTCGACGCTTGTATCTATTTAAATCCAAGAATTAAGGAGAATAAACCTGATAGTACAAGAAAGTAGAGATACAGTATTTAATGAGCATTAAATACTGAAAATGTTAGAGAATCTATATTAAATTACAATAATTATGTAACATAGCATTTAATACCTTTAATTGTCTATAATGACCCAATTATGATAAAGGCAAAACGTATATCTTTAAGATAGCTATAAAAAGAAGGATACTGGTCATTTGTAAGGACACCATTCACTATTGAAATACACTTATTTACTTTGCTTTATATTCATCTTATTTTATTTTTTGGTTAAACAGAAAGCTTCTACGACGTGACTTTTTTGCCAATTTTTCGGATAATTTGAGGACTGGCTATAGCTAACTTTTAAATAAACGATTCATATTTTTCAATTCATTAAGAATTATATGAGTTTCCATGGGATCCAACAAGCATATGGAATATAATGAATTTTTTTTTAAATAAGGGGTAGATCACAATTTAATATAAAATGAGGGGTAAATCACACATGTCAATCTAGAATACTAGATTATCTATAATCAAATATGGGGCCTAGAGATCACTGAAATGGGTGAAGATCTTGAAGATCAGAGTTCAAATTCAAGCAAGACAAACAATGCGAAGGTGATTTCTTCCAACTCGAAAATAATAGCTCGAGATTTTTGTTGCTTGTGAATATGCAAATTTTCTAACATGTTATATATAGTAGTATATGACCCAAATAACGGGAAGATTTCAAATAAGAGATGTTCCCATCTTAGAGAGAAATACCTTGATAATGCATATACAGACATTCCTCAAAACTATTTTTTGATAAAAAATAAATATGCAGTATTGTGAAGAGTATGAAGCGAGAAAAAATAAATACTCCCATTTCGCTTAAAATGAGAAGTGAAAAGTGAAGCGCTCGCTTTTTTGAAGTGAAGCAGAATTTTTAAAAAAAAAAAGTTAAAATAAATACTGCATAGACAACACATGTAATTGTAAGCAAATGTTCAATACTTCAATGTAAAAACTAAATAGTAGCATCAATTAAAACACAAAATAAGCATCATATTCTTCTACAAGATTGTCAAATTCTTATATTCCACAATTGTTATGATATTTCTCGTCATCTTCTTCAACTTCTTCCTCTTTATCAACTCGGGACAACTAGAAAGACAATAAGAAGTAATAATAAGAAATCATGGCCAGAAACTGGTAATTTTTTCTTTCACTGTTAAATACTAGCATCAATTTTGAGAAAGAATCGAAGGCAAAAAAAATCCGCCAGTATTTCGCTACTTTTTAGACGTTTAAACAGTGAAAGAAGAAGAAGAAGAAGAAGGAGGAGGAGGAGGAGGAGAAAAATCAAAACATACATGTTGTTTGAACTTGAAGTTGAAGAAGTTGATGCTTTCCGGCGATGAAGAAGAAGAAGTCGACCAATGTCTTTAAAATCTTAGTTGCATTGAGTTTATTCGTTTAATGAAAGACTAGACCTCAGGTTTAATAAAAATAGGGTTGCATCTGTTTTAAAACACAGAAATGGTCGCACCTATCGCTTTCTTGCTTATCGCTTTTTAGTGAAAAGCGGTCGCTTTTCAGCACATGAGTCGCTTCAACAGGGTAAAGCGTGCAGCTTCTCGCTTCGCTTCTATCACGACCCAAATTGGTGGGCTGCAATGGGTGACCAAGTCCAACCTGTTAAACACCCCTAAGCATGCATCATAGATATAAACCTGAATAACATATGCTGAATTACAAGAACAATGTACATGAAGAAAATCTGCCCAAAAAGGCATACATACGTATACGTGCAACATACGTAGGGCGAGCCAACAAGGCTGTTATCGACAACTATGTAACTCAAAACTAGACGCTGACAAGGCCACATACTATCAGACTAGACATATTATCTACAAACCTCTAATAGAAAGATAATTGTACGAAGACGGTACTAAGCCACGGCATACCCATATAGCAGCTCCGGATCAAATGGAGCACGCCAACTCTAGCTGATCAGGGATCCTAAGAAAGGGGAACGTCAACTTTCCTACCTGCACCTGCGGGCATGAAACGCAGGCCCCGTAAAATAGGGCGTCAGTACGAAAAATGTACTGAGTATGTAAGGCATGAAAATTAGTACGTAAAAGATATAGATGAAACATGGAATACAGAAACACATCTTTAAATCTGAATAACTCTATAAATTCTGAAATGTTTATAATGTCATGCACGTATATATAAATGCCGTGCCATGCATATGTATGGGTGTACACAATATCATCAAGCTACTGAGGGCATCTCATCATATCGTCTCGGTCACTGTGGGCAACATTATCAACATATATCAGCTAATCAGGTGGTGGTGCGTATATAACGTCGTAACCTTTCTCATATTCCATATACATATATTTACATATATACGTGTATATAACGTCATCTGGTCATGGGTCAATGCACATGTATAAATGGGTGAAATGCATGAAAAATACGTAATAATCTCAATATTCCTTCCGGATAACCTTTTTCAACTACGTATTATTCTGATACCCATGAACAGAAGATAATAATAATTCTCATGGGAAATCAAGAATATAGACACCCATAATATTTCAATGAATAGAGTAATTTATGGAAACTGTGCGTTTGTTCGTTTCTTCTGTATAACTTGGAACGTGCCAAAAGAAAGAAAGGATAGCCTAAATATAATTGGAGTAGGGAAAACTTTGTATAATATTTTTGGCAAAAATTACATCACTCTTTTAGAACCACAAAAGTTGAACGAAATTAAGCTTCTGCTCGTTGAAGTGTTTGAACGATTGAACGTCTGTTCTTGACGTTAAAGTGTTTGAACGGTTGCCTGTGTTCTTAACGTTAAAGTGTTTGAACCAAGAAAGAAAATATTCTTGCTTTAGGAGGTGTCTATTAGATAACAGAAACAGCTTCAGCTTTAGTTGTCTAATGAAAAGATGTAAGGTAACAGTAGAGTTTGTTATGTTTATATACATCACTTGGTACAAGTTGAGACATTCCAGCATATACTAGTAGAGAGGAACACCACAATTTGATGGGATTTGACTGACATCAATTGTTACAAATTAAGTATTTGGCTTTTCCAGCTAAAATCAATTTAATTAACAAGATAGAAACGGAAGGAGGGAGTGGGTATAGAAAATTGTGTCATATCATCTTGGTTATTTCAAATCATAAAAGGTGTCTTCAATACAAGATATTAAGCCTCATTTGACCATACGTTTTCTCAAAATAAATTTAAATTGTATTTTTAAAATTTATGTTTGGTCATAAATTTTGTCAATATTTTAATTAAAACTCAGATCCCATATTTTAAATCCCAAAATCAGCTAACCAAGATATGGCCGTTATATTTTTTAAAAAGTCTCAATATTATCCCAAACTTTTATATTTTATAAAAGAACGCACATTTATTAAGCCCAACTAAACCATATCTGTTCACTTGCCTCTCATTAAACTCACGCACCTGCTTTGCTATTAAACCCACGCATCTGCTTTTCCCTCTATAAACTGAAGAGAACTCCATCGCAAATTCTCTATGCCAATCGATTGCAATCCACGTCAAATAAGAAACTTGAAGGTAATTTGCTAAAATATGTTAATACCTATTTAAATTTTCTGTAGATTTGTATGGATTTTCTTCGGATTTGTTTCACTTGTTTTCTATGAATTTTCTTCATATTTGTTTTGCTTGGTTTGTATGAGTTTTTCTTCAGTTTTGTAAACTCTCACATGTATATGCAGAAGTCTCACATCTCCTACATTGACTACTCTTTGCTTGTGATGACAATAGATCTCTCTCTCTCTCTTGGTTGAAATTGGGATCTTGGGTTGGCTAGAAATTTATTCTTTTCAGCCCAGATGCTTATGCCGTTATGCAATTTGGATTTTTGGAAGTAGACATAATTTCTTTCCCTTTTGTATAGCATCTTTATGCTTTATTTTTTTGTATCATTCGGCTGATGCAGCTAACATTTTGGCCTTGCTTGTAAAGTTTTGTAATGCCCATAATACCTGAAGCTGGTTTTGAGATTTCCGACCAGAATTCTGTGACTCTGCCTCTACCGATTAATAGGGTAACATAATTTAAATTTTAATCATTCAGCTTGTACTAGTATGCCTTCCATATAGTTTAAGACATGCTTTTGGATTTTATACACTAAGAAAATGAAGTTAGGCATGTGATATGTTGTCCTATTATTATTTTATTGTAGAAACGTAAAAGAATAAATAAATCGCAGAGTTCAATTGATAAACTGTGTGGTGGTGCTGCTGATAAATGAACAGATGATGAAACATCGATCCTCAGAAATATCCTATATAATGATGCGAGGAAGCACGAGTTAAATGGTTCTACCACCAGCGGTCCACGTTGGACAGAAATTACGGATAAGTTTCGATGAAAATTGAAAATGTGGATAGGTTTGATGATGAGCAAATTAAGTCCAAGTTTGAAAAATTAAAGAGAGAGACAAAAACCTTTAAGGAGCTCCTTAATTCTTTCTCGGGGTATCGATGAGATCCTATAACTAACACAGTTACATGTCCATCTGACATTTGGGCGAATCATATGAAGGTAAGTTTGGGAGATTGAAAAGGTTACATATTTTCTACCTATATTCATATTTAACTAACATGCTGTTGCAAAAAATATTTACAGCAAAAGAAACAGTAGAATGTCTACATTTCCAAGTACATATACCAGGGCTTAAAGATTTTGACTAACTTGATGAGATATTTGGGAATTTATTTCACGGGAAACCATGTTATGCATAGTACAAATCCTAATTTTTCACAACAATCAAATGAAGCTATTGCCATGGAGAATGAACCTTCTGATTGTGACGACTACCCCACTGGTACTGAAAATGTATATCGTCTTATTTTTGTGAACACCGGTAGTGATACTGTTAGTGAAAAGCGAAATGTGTGTGATATGTCTATGCATACAGAGGATGGAACAGCTATACGTCGAAATCGTGATATAGCTGCAAACTACTCACATGATTATTTTAAGGAGCACTTAGAGTGAAAGAGAAACAAATAGGAAGCAAAAGAAAGAAAAAAGCAGGAACAAGAGCAGATACAAGCGTCGAAAGAAACTGAGATTGATGTTTACTCTGGGGAAGTTGTGACTACTCACTTGCAATTTTCCTTGCAAAAGCATGATTTAGCTAACGAAAATTTTTTACCAGCAGTGCCTTTCTTACTTAACCCCAACTTTCACAAGATATTCGTTCATATGACTGAAAAAAATCAAGTCGAATAGTTTAACGACTTAAAGAAAAATTGAGCTAATTGTTATTTTCATTTTTGTTACGTTGTACTCTAATGCGTGAAATGCTTATCCGATATTATTTTAGTTGTACGTTATGGTGTAGTTTATGGTGTAGTTCATGACTGCAATATGAGTAATGACTTCTTATGTGTTGTATAATTTTCTCTATAGTGAATGTGCTTCCAGAGAACTTTAGAATAATTCATGATCATCCTTCTTACTAAATGCAGTTTTAATTTCGAAAAGCTACTTAATTCATGATCATCTTTCTTACTGATTATCTTGTCTTTTGTATATCATTTTAGTTGAAAAATTATGAGCATATCTAGCAGTGACTCCAGCGAATCAGACAATGATATTGAGAATATCATGTGTTGTGCTACCGGTGATCATGCTGAACAAGTGGCACGAGAAAATAGGTTATTTTTTCGCCAACTACAACATACATCTAGGCCTGGTATGGCATGGGTAGTTGAGCTTCTTTGAGGACATCGCATGTGTATGTATAAGTCTACGTGTTTTTATCCTGAAACATTTCTTCAGCTTATCAAAGTGATAAGATAAAATAATTTTTTGCCATCTGAAGGTAAAATCACACATGTTTCAGTAATGGAGTCTGTAACTATTTTTCTAATTATCGTTGTACGTAATGACAGTCAACGCTTGGCAAGTGAATGTTTTCAACATTCACTTGAAACAATTAATCGACATGTTAGAAGAGTTTCTATGGCATTTTGTAATATGGCACCAACATATGTATATCCAAAAAATATGAATGGTATACATCCAAAGATTCGACGCGAAAGCCATTTTTTCCCTTGGTTTAAGGTAAACTCAAAAACAATAAGTAATAGCTAAGACTTCCAATTAGTTGCTCAAAGTGGGGTTTTACTGTAATTAATGACTTATATATTTTCTTTGGTAGGATTGTATTGGTGCAATTGATGAAACATATATTCAAGGAGAGATCCCAAGAAATAAGCAGCGGCCATACCGCAATCGTAAAGGAAATACTTCAAAAAATATTTTGTGTACATGTGATTTTGATATGAGGTTCACCTTTGTTGTAGCTAGCTAGAAGGGCACTGCACATGATAGTAAAGTGCTTGAGAATACAATTATTGACCCATTGGTAAAATTTTCATTTTCACCACAAGGAATATAAGTACAACATTTAAATAATGTAGTAAATCATTTATGTTAATACTATTTTATTGAATTACATTTATTTTATTTGATATATAAATATTACGTTGTCGACACTGGTCTTCGGAACACGAAAGGATTCCTAGCTCCATAGAAAAGGAACGCTCTATCATTTGTAGAACTATAGAGGGAGTGAAAGAGAGACTAACAACGGCAAAGAGCTATTTAACTAATGACATGCCTCTTTGTGCACTATAATTGAAAGAACATTTGGAGCATGAAAAAGTAGATTCAGAATACTATGACAACGAATGAACAACTATGACTTCAGCACGCAGGTGAAAATAGTAGTTGTATGTGTTGTATTACATAATGTTTTGCGTGAACATCAAAGCGGCGATGGAATATTCATCAAATATGAACATGATGATATGCATGTTGATGAAACTGAACAACAATGGATTTAAAGTAATAATACTACTTCCTCTTCTCGATCATCTGATAGAGAAATGCATGTTTGTCGTGAAGAGATTGTTCGTATAATGTGGGATGATTATATTACAAAATAGCTAGTTACGATCATTGTTTTTGGACTGATGGATCTTGTAATATTATTGCAATTTGAAGAATTGTAATAGCTAATAGTTGTGTTTGTTATTAAAAATAATAATTTTGTACCAATCTTACTTATATTCAGGAATATGGTTTGTGATAATAATAATAAGTATTATTGATGAAAGTTCTGTATATACAAGATAGCAAGTTTATTTGTTTGGTAGTGTTGGGTATTTTTATAATTTTTAGAACTTGTAGGTGTAAGTTAATGTTTCATGTTTTTTCAAATAAAAAGTGAAATATGTTCTGAAAAAACATGTGCAAACACATTTTTATCTTAAAATCAAATTCACCCAAATTAAATTTTTCAAAATATATTGGGATCTATGGCCAAACGCTAGATACGTTGCCACCTCTCAAATGACTTTAAGAGTCATTATCTTGGTAAGGAGGGCTGACACGTGGGGGTTGTACATTGTTAAGTTTCTATCCACTTATTAGTTAATTTGATAATGTCCCGTCAATTAATCAATTATTCGCATAATTTAAAATTTGTCCCAAATTATATAAAATTCTACTTATTTTTAATATGCTTTATATATATTTTTTATATATTATACTACAGTGGTCATATGGTACCTTGCATGGTACTAGTTCATAATTATCATGTATTATGGCTCGACCCGTATTTTATCCCAAATTGGCCACTTTCAACGAAACTCGTTTTCTTTAATTCGTGTATCATTTATTCTTCAGGACACTTATTTATCGCTTGTTATAAATAATATAAATACTTTAATGTAAAAATGATCTCGTCCTCAAATCTACATTAATTAACTGAATACGAAATTTTTAACGTATAAAAATGCGAAATGTAATAACTTTGCTTCTCGCTTAAAATGAGAATGCAGGCACTTTTTTAAACACTGTAACCTGAAGGTTCATCCCTTGAAGTGTTTTATACCCATGTTATGTTGGTTAAACTAGAGTAATGTGATATTCAAATTTCTCCCTTCTTTCTCTTCTTTCTGCCTCATTTTGGATCTATCCTTAAACTTTTTGAAGTCTTTAGTATTATAGTTAGACATGCTCCCATGTGACAACCTTATAGGTTTTGTAGTACTATCCTTTATTTTCATATTTTGAGATCTCTTTTAACTTTATTTTATATTTGTTAGTTTTTGTGTGTGGTCCGTATCGCTTTTCGAAATGCTTTTATGTGATATTTTGAAGACAATAAAAATTTTGATTAAAAATGAGGCTAGAGTTGACCACAGTCAACATTCTTGATAAATAATCCTAGATCAGTATTTTGAAAATTTCGATAGGTCCATATTATGAATTTGGACTTGGGTGTATACTCGTAATTTAATTCGGAGGTTCCTAAGTTGATTTTACTTGTTTTACCAAAAGTTGATAATTTGAATATTACAAATTCTTCTGGTTTAGTTGTAGGTTGACTTTATGGGTATCGGATTTGGAATTTAGTTTTGAAACTTGGAACAAGTCTATTTTTCTATTTGAAACTTGTCTTCAAAATTTGATGTCATTCGGAGTTGGTTTGATAGGTTCAGACGCTTGGTTGTGATTCTAGAGGTTCTTGAATTTATTTTTTTTTTAATTTCATGCGTTTTGATGTTCAATTCACGTTTCTAAATGTTATTTTGGTATTTTGATTGCGCGAATAAGTTTATATGATGTTATTACACTATTTTCATATTTGGTATGAGCTCGGGGGCTTGGGTGAGTTTCGAAAGTGCTAAGGATGAGTTTGGTTAGTTGAAGACTGCTGGTGTGTTTCAATTCTACTTTTGGGCTACATGTCTCGCATTTGCGATGACTTGTTTGCAAATGTGAACTCCGCTTTTAAAAAGTTGAGCTTGCAATCGCGATGGGGTACAAGGCAGAGTAGTCTTCACATTTGCTAAGAAATGTTCACAATGACGGACATCCTAGAATTCTCTTTTGCAAAGGCTTTCGCAATTGCGACTAACCATTTGGCTTAGGCAGGTTTGCAAATGTGATCCTTTGAAATTGGATGGGACATCGCGATGATTTTATCGTAATTTCGACTTATGCAGGTTGGGGTCACAATCCACTTTTGCGACCAGAGTTTCAGAATTACAACATCCACAGCTGGGTAAAAGAGGAGAAAAATCATGACTTAGCTCATTTCTACCATTTCGCAACCCTAAACACTCTAGAGGAGATTTTCCAAGAATGTTTTGTTACCAAAATCATTAGTAAGTAACTCTAATCGACCTTTTTTCAATTCTCCATTACTTTTCATGTGTTATTAACATCAAATCTAGGATTTTCATGGTAGAAATTAGGGATTTGAATTGAATTTGAGAATTAAAAAAATTGAGGTAGGATTTCAAACATATCACACAACCGGACTCGGGGGAGAATGGCTAATTGAATTTTGGTCCGAATCTCGAATTTTGATCAAGCGATCCTGGGTTGAATTTTTGACTTTTAAAAATTTATCAAAAATTATACTTTTTTCTTCGTGAGTAGTTTTTAAATCTTATTTTTAATTGCTTGTTCGATAATTGGTTAGATTTGATTAGTTTGGAGACTTGTTCAAAAGGTAAGGTGTCGTGATTAGTTGATTGGCTTGGTTGCGGACTAAGGTAAGTATCGTGGTTAACATGAATTGAGTAATTAGGACTTTTTAGCCTATTTTCTCTATAATATATGTGTGAGGACGACGTATATGTAATTAAGGTGATGAGTATGTATACATTGTCATTGGGTTAAAGCATGTGGGTGGAATTGAACTATGTTGTTTCATTGTCTAAGCTTTTCATGCTTTAGTTTGAATATTCTCATTAATTGTAAGCTTTTGTAATCATCATTTATCTTAAATTTTGGTTGGATATTGAAGGTTGATTTTGTTTATTGTAACACTATGATTGAAGTGAAATTTACTTCCCACCTTGCATTGGTACCTTGTTTTATTATTGTTGCTTGGTGAGGATGAGTGAAAAGTATGTGCATATGTTATCATTTATGTGAGATAATATGAGTATTAAAGTATGAAGGGTAATATCGTGCACTTTATTTCTTATTATCATTTATCATACCATGCGAGGAAGAGAGTAAAACTAGGAAGGTTAATGTCGTGTCATTTCATTTAACATATCATTATTATATGGTGAAGTTTAGAGTAAAAGCACGAAGGGTGATGTCGTGTCATTATTGGTTCCATTGCTTAATTTGATTTCCAGATTTTGTGATTTATCAGTTGCATTGTCGTTTATCTTAGAAGAAGTTTACTTGGTGACTTTGTACTTGCCATTGTTATTGTACTTTCCTTCTATATGTTCCCTCCCTATTATTACGTTAAATGCCCTATTTGTTATTTTTGTTGTTTCATGTCTATATATGCTTAGGATCTTAGTAGATGTCTTGTCATAGCCTCGTCGTGGTTAGGCTCAACACTTATGAAGTACATTAGGTCGGTAGTACTCATGCTATAATTCTGAACAACTTGTGCAGATAATGGTGTTGGTCACATCGGTTTCTAGTAGTGGTTCTGCACGGATCATTTCTTCAACGAAGACTTGAGGTAGAACTGTTGGTCTTCGCAATCCCTAAAGTACCCTTCTATTCCTGTCGTTACTGTTTATTTCATTCAAACAGTTTTATTTCCTTCAAACCATACTTGTAATATTCTAGCTGCTCATGTACTGATGACTCTAGATTTCTTATATTAGACTAGAACGTGCTATATTACGGGTTTATTTCATATATTATAGCTTTATTAGTCATTAATTATTGTTATCACTCTGTTTTAAATTGTTAAAAAGGTTCAATTTTTTACCTAATGTTGGTTTTCCTAGCAAGTAGAAGTTAGGCGTCATCATGGCCTCAAGGTTGGAAATTTGGGTCATGACAAGTTGGTATTAGATCACTAGGTTACTTAGGTCTCACGAGTCATGGGCAAGCTTAGTAGAGTTTGGAGGATCTGTATGGAAATATCTGTACTTATCGTCTAGAGGCTATACGGCTTTAGGAAAATTTCACTTCTTACTTTCTCTATCGTGCGGTTTTATTCTATCACTAAAGTTTGAATAATTTTATTCTTGTTCTCTCGCAGATGGTGAGGACACGCACATCATCTACAATGGGCCAGGAGTCGAAGACCTAGGTTGCTGCAACTACCAGAGGAAGAGGCTAGGGCCGAGGTCGAGCCAGAGGCAGAGCTCAACCTAGAACACGTGCAACAGCACCTATTGCGGAGCCTCAGATTCAGTAGAAGGAGGAGGTTCATGTTCTGACCATGCCAGTTAGACCAACTCAAGTCACGGAGGGGTTTATTTCTACCGCGATACTACAAGGTGCTTTAATCCGCTTGGTTGGCCTTATGGAGAGAGTAGCCCCGACCGGTGCATTTTCGGTGGCACCAGCCGTCTCTCAGGCCACGGGAGTAGCCCAAACTCCCACTACTCACACACCAGAGCAGATGGCTCACGGATATTAGACTCTAGCAGTTCCGCCAGTTGGAGTGGCTCAGCCTATTGTTGATACACAGATTGGGAGGAGGCCCGCGATGTCTTCTAAGGGGTTGATGAGATTGGACAAGTTCACAGAGTTATTTCCTATTCAGTTTGGTAGCACACCTTCTGAGGACCCACAGAATTTTGTTGATCATTGCTACGAGGTGTTGTGCAACATGGGTATAGTGGAGTCTAACGGAGTTAACTTTGAGGTATTTTAGATGTATCGCTCCACAAAGAGGTTGTGGCAGGACTATGATCGAGCCAGACCAGCGGGATCACCTCCACTCTCTTGTGATCAGATCTTTAGTTATTCTTGGAGAAGTTCATTCCTTTTATTCTGAGAGAGAAGTAACATAGGCAGTTTGACCGCCTTCAGAAAGCTAGCATGATTGTCCAGTATGAGACCAGATTCGTGGGTATGAGACCAGATTCGTGGATGTAGCTCGCATGCAGTTTTCTTGCTTCCTACTAAGAGGTAAAAAGTGAGGATATTCTTTGATAGTCTTACTTTTGGTATCAAGCGACAAATGGCCAAGGATACTGGGGAATATATTTCTTTCCAACGAGCAGTAGAGATGGCTAGAGGGATTGAGATGATTCAAGGTTAGGGTAGGGAGGCGGTATTTGAGAAGAGGTATGATCATTTTGGTTGTTTCAGTGGTGCCTCATCTAGAGGCAAGGGTTAATTTGGTAATGCTATCCTCCCAAGCTGATTCAATCAGCACTTCAGGCATCCCACGGTGCTTCAGGTAGTCGTGGTTATTATGGGTCTCATCCTGATTAACAATCCTATAGTGCACCTTTATCTCCGGTCAGTGCACCTCCAATTCAGAGTTATCATGGTGGTTATTCAGGTCGACAGGGTCAATTTTAGGGTCATCGATCACAGCAGATGAGGATTTTTTATGCTTGTGGAGATTCGAGGCACGTTGTGAGGTTTTGCCCTATGTCACAGGGCAACATGCCATTGTAGAGTTGTTGTGCCATATTTCAAGCACCAGTCATCCCATCACTCGCTTAGCTAGATAGAGGCATGGGACAGGTAGCTCGATGAGGTGGTCAGACCATTAGAGGTGGAGGTCATCCAGAGAGGGGAAGTCTGAGATGCAGAGGTTAGAGTGGTGGGGCTAAGCCACATTTCTATGCATTTCCAATTAGACCTGAGGCAAAGTCATCTTATGTGATTACCGTAGGTATTGTTATGATTTTCCATAGAGATGAATCAGCTTTATTTTATCGGGGCTCCACTTATTCATATGTGTCATCCTATTTTGCTTCATATCAAGTTATGCCTCGTGATTCTTTAAGTTTTTGTGTTTAAGTGTCTATGCGTGTGGGAGATTCTATTGTGGTAGATAATGTGTGGTTTATATAAGGAGATATGAGACTAGGGTAGACCTTTTAATTCTTTATATGACAGACTTTGACGTGATCTTGGGCATGGATTACTTGTCACCTTATCATGTTATTTTAGGTTGTCACACCAAGATTGTGACATTACCCATCTTGGGGTTGCCTTGATTGGAGTAGAGAAGGACTCCTGGCCATTCCACTAGCAGGGTCATTTAGGCTCGGTGTATGGTCGAGAAGGGATGTCTAGAATATTTGTCCAATATCCATGATCCTAATACAAAGGTTCCTTCCATGGATTTGATACTAGTTTTGCACGAGTTCTCAGAGGTGTTTCCTATAGATTTGCTAGAGATTCCACTCGACAAAGATACTTATTTCAACATTGATTTGGTTTTGCGCACTCAGCCCATTTCTACTACACAATACTGTATGGACCCAATTGAGTTGAAGGAATCGAAGGAGTATTTGTTAGATTTACTTGATAAGGGATTCATTAGACCGTGTGTCTCGCCTTGGTGTACACTGATGTCAATTGTGAAGAAGAAGGATGGAATGTGAGGATTTGTGATTTTGTATAGATTATTGGCATTTGAACAAGGTCACTATCAAAAACAAGTATCTGTTAACAAGGATTAATGAATTATTTGTTAACCTTTAAGGTGCCAAGGTGTTTTTGATTATTGACTTGAGATTTGGCTACCATCAGTTGAAGATTAGGGCATCGGATATCCCTAAGACAACTTTTTGGAATTGTTATGGTCACTATGAGCTCTTAGTGATGTTATTGGCTTGACCAATGCTCCAACATCCTTTATGGATTTGATGAACCAGGTGTTCAAGACCTATCTGTATTCTTTTGTGATCATTATCATTGATGATATTTTTGTCCACTCTCGTAGTCGAGAGGAGCATGAGCAGCATCTTTAGATCGTACTTCAAACTTTGATAGATCTTCAGTTATATGCCAAGTTTTCAAAGTGTGAGTTCTAGTTGGACACACTTTCCTTTTTGGGACATGTTTTATCTTTCGAGGGTATTAAAGTGGATCCTAAGAAGATTGAGGTAATTCAGAACTAGCCTAGACCTACTTCAGCCACAGAGATTTGGAGCTTCTTGTGCTTGGTGGTTAATTATCTCCAGTTTGTGGAGGGGTTTTCATCTATCTCAGCCCTATTGACCAATTTTACCCAAAAGGGTACTCTTTTCAAATAGTTCGATGAACGTGAGTTGAGCTTAGAAGCTCAAGACTTCATTTACTAAAACTCTAATATTGGTGTTGCAAAGGAGGGGAATCAATCAATTTAAACAAAATGAGTGCAACCAGGGGTTTATAAGAAAACATTTGCAATCAGTCATAACTTGAGGAAATCAAGATCAATCAAGAAAAAAACATGATTCTGCACTTCGCCATATAAATAGAGAAAAATGAACATGCAAGGTCAAACACATTGACAAAGAAACAACTAGATGCAAACGAGCATACAACAGTAACATGAGTAGGCTAAGACTTCAGTAGTAGAAGAACCCACTCGAAGCATAGTGGTCAACAAAGTCAAGTAGTCACATAAAACCAAAAATGAAGGAAATGGTCTAACATGTAGCAACAGGTAAAGGATATCTTTTAAAAAACTCTCAGTAATAAGTGAGGAAAATTTCAACAAATTAGGGTTTTAACAAACCTGAGTTAGAAAGGGTAAGAACTCTGAATCGGTCAACAAAGAAGAGGATCTAAACACAAAGAACTTAATCGAAACAAGTATACATACAAAACAAACAAAGACATTACAGAACCAGGATAAACCCAGAAATACCTAGGGTTTTAACATGATGAAACAGGTAGGAGAAAAACATAAGCAAATCGTTTAAACAGTGTAAAATCATAAAATAACACTGAAAATCAGAGAAGAGAACTTCTAAAGAGGTTAAGAAAACCCTAATCATTGAAGATGAAGAGTCGTTTTGAAAAATCAGAAAACCTTTAAGGAAAATACTTAAAAGGTTCACAACATACACAAATCTAAGATAGATCGGAAAGAAAAGTTAGAAATCCTTTAATGTTTGGGTGTCGGAGAACCCAGAAAACTGAGAAAGACTTTGAAAAGTTACCGATCTAGTCAGAAAAGTCAAAAATCTAACTCGAACAGCCATGGACGGCTGGAAAGAGGCTATGGGTAGAGTTGAGCCAAGACTGGACTAGATCTCTATGAGATATGTCCATGAAATCACGAAAAAAACATCTAGGAGAAATAAGAGACTCGTACACGTCTCAAACAGCCATGGGAGTCCACGGATTGGGTGGGGGTTGAAGGGAATTAAGGTAGATTTGGGTGGCGGCGGCTAAGGTGTGAGTGAAGTTGCAGAGAGAATTGGAGAGGAATGATTTAGGTTAGGGTGGTCGTTTGGCTTTAAAAAGTAAGGGTGAACGGTGGCCGTTAATATCTGTAATCAACGGACAGGATGAGAAGGGGTCTGGATCGGGTAAGATATAACTTGTTCAGAGGCGCGTTTTATTAGAAATTGGGCCGGATAATTGGGGCTTGATTTGGTTATAATTGAAAGGCAAATTTGGCTACGAGTTAAATAGCCACTTTTCCATTTTTAATTTATAAAAAATAGCAAAGAGTTTTCTAAAAATAAATTCAAAGTACTAAAATGATTTATAATACATAATTAACCACATAAATTTACAAGAGTCAATTTTATGAATATAAAACAAAATTAAACCTTAGAAATGGCTAATATTGTAATTATATGCAATTTTGGCTTTAAAAATACTAAATAACATTGTAAAAATTAATTTACCCATATTTTGGCATATATAAAAATCCAATAGATGAACTATCAAAATAATGATTATGGAAATAAGTATTGGGATTTTATGGATAAAAAGGAGAAAATAAATCAATTTAAACCTTTAAAAATTATGGAAAAATAATAAGACACTTGGACATGCTTATATATGCATATATATATATATAGATATATAGATATATAATATATATATATATATATATATATATATATATATATATATATATATATATATATATATATATATGCTATTTTGAAGTTATTTTGAATATTGAAAATATAAAGGGAAAAATTGGGTATCAACAGCTGCCCCTCTTTACCGGAAAGAATGAAAGAATTTTCGGATAAAGAAACGATCGGCAATTTTGACCGAGAAAAACTACTTGGGGAGATTTAGGCTGCACCCCGGATTCTGAGTTGCCTACATATTCTGTTTTCACAATAATCAGGTCGTATGAAGTTCAGGATTCACATGCGGAATATATTGATGAGGCGATTTCATGAACGGACGCAAGATCTAGGGCTAGGTGAACGTACGATTTACAGGAATGGTTCAGGTTGGATATGGATACATGCATTGGAGTGGAACTTCTCCCACCGGGACGGCCGTTGCTTGCCGGTTTACCTGCAAATAAGCAATACAAGTATATATTGTGCGTAACTTTAAACATGATGCAAATTCTCGTTGGACCATGAATGTTGTCTTTGGACGGTTAGGGATGGCTTCCTCAGACTATGATGTCCTAGGCCATGAATCATATGATAAAGAATTTGCAGTAGCATATAGCGATCTTTCAGGTGCGCGATGTAGTATGAGGCGATCTTTCTACCATGCATATGTAGTATGAGTTGATCTTTCAGCCGCGCAGATGAAATAAGTAGCGATCTTTCAGCCATGCAGATGCAATATGTGGTGATTTGTCAGTCGTGCAATGCAGTATGTGGAAATCTTTCAGCCATGCAGATGCAGTATGTAGCGATCTTTCAGCCATACAATCCAATATGTGGCGATTTTTCAGCCATGCAGATGTAGAGGGAGACATCGTTTAGTCTCGAAAGACAGAATGGTAGCATTATGCAATGCAGATGCAATAGACGTAGAGCTTAGCCTTGGAAGGCAGAATAGTAGCCTTATGCAAATTGGAAGCCAAATGGTAACCTTATGAAACGCAGATACAATAGAGGTAGAGCTTAACCTCGGAAGGCAGAATAGTAGCCTTATGCAAATTTGAAGGCAGAATGGTAGCCTTATACAATGCAGATGCAATAGAGGTAAAGCTTAACGTTGGAAGGCAGAATAGTAGCCTTATGCAAATTGGAAGGAAGAATAGTAGCCTTATGCAATGCATATGCAATAGAGGTAGAGCTTAACCTCGGAAGGCACAATAGTATCCTTATACAAATTGGAAGGTAGAATGGTAGCCTTATCCAATGCAGATGCAATAGAGGTAGAGCTTAACCTCAGAAGGAAGAATAGTAGCCTTATGCAAGAAATAAAATAACAAATGACATTAGAGTTTTCTTCGCTGATAGCAGATTGCGGATTAATGATTACTGGGAGCATTGTGACATGCAGAATATTACAGGTGCGTATTGATAGCAAATGTTGGGCAGTGCAATGGTTCAGAGAGTTGCATTTTTGAACAATTTTTATTCCATGGGCGTATAGTATGTTTTAACAAATTCGCAATCCAAGTGCTTGCATTCAAAGAAAAATCTTGAGTTTTTTAAAGGGGGAAGGTTAGTTCGCATACCCGCTGGCTTTCTTTGACTCGTTCGGCTTTGATCTGGTGATACCATTTGTTTTATTGGGATACTGTTGCTAAACAAATAAGTTTCAATAATAAACATGCATGATTTTGTAAAAGTATGACATAAATGTATAAATAAAAGTATGACATAAGTAGATTTTAGATGAACCGATGACTCTGACGTGGTTTGAGACATTGCAACCTCTCTCGCTACGGAATTTTAAGGGTCCTCCTCAAAGTTTTGCCCCGGTTTGATGGATTGACATTTCTGACTGTTGCTCGTGCAGCGATCGGCTAAAATCACTTCAGAATTTTGAAGGTTCTCCTCAAAACTCTGCCCTAGTTTCCAATTTGGAGGAAAATGAAAAATTTTATTTAATTGTGACCGAACCCTTAGGGTTGCCTGTGTATCCCTTCTTAAATGGGAATCTGGTCAGGCGTAGTTCAATTTATATCATATAAGGAAAGCATAAAGATTACAAATAGTAACGCTTGATTGCATTAGAATTAATCGGCTTTGGCCAGACTTCTCCATCCATTTCTACGAGTATGAGGGCTACTCCTATCAAAACCCGGTGAACCATTTACAGACCTTGACAGTTGGGGAGAATTTTCCTTTGGCTTCATCTTGATGCGAAAAAATTTTCTTTAGCACCAGCTGCCCTGATCTGAACTGTCTTGGCTTGAATCTTTTGTTAAAGGCTTTGGACATTTTGTTCTAGTAGAGTTTACCATGGAAAACTGCATTCATTCTCTTTCCGTCTATAAGGGGCATTTGCTCGTAACAACTCTTTACCCCCACTCTGCGTCGCCGAGCTCAGCTTCATGTATGATCCTTAGGGAAGGAATTTCTACTTTGGCGGGAATGACAGCCTTTGTCCCATAAACCATCATATAGGGGGTTGCCCTGGTTGATGTGCGCACTATGGTGTGATACCCCCATAAACCAAATGATAACTTCTCATGCCACTTTTTATGCTTTTCTATCATTTTCCTCAATATCTTTTTGATATTCTTGTTGACGGCTTCTACGACTCCATTCATTTGAGGTATGTAGGCTGTGGAATTCTTGTGTCTGATCTTGAAAGTTTCACATATAGTTTTCATCAAGTCGTTGTTGGGTTGGAGCCATTATCAATAATGATTGACTTTGGAACACCAAATTGACAAACAATGTGGTCGCACACAAAGTCCCCCACGACTTTCTTAGTTACTGCTCTGTAAGATGTTGCTTCAACCCATTTGGTAAAATAATCGATTGCTAATAGGATAAACATGTGTCCATTGGAAGCGATAGGCTTGATTGGTGCAATAATGTACATTCCCCAAGCGAGGAATGACCATGTTGAGCTTGTTGTGTTAAGCTTGCTTTGAGGTACCTTTATCTTGTCTTCATGTATCTTACAGTGATGGCATTTCTGGACATACTGGATGCAGCATGTTTCCATATTCATCCAAAAGTAACTAGCCCGAAGTATCTTCTTTGCTAAGACAAAACTGTTCATATGTGGACCATAGGTCCTAGCATGAATTTTTTTCTAGTAGCCTAGATGCTTCCTTTGCGCCGACACACCTCAATAATCTTAAATCGGGAGTCCTTCTGTACAGGATTTCTCCATTGTGAATGGAGTTGTTGGACAATCTCCGAAGTGTGCGTTTCTGATTAGGATTAGCAAACTCTATGTATTCTCCTTTTTCCAAATATTCCTTAATATCATACAACCAAGGTTTTCCGTTTGCTTCCTCCTCAACATGGGCACAGTAAGCTGGCTGATTATGGATTTTTACTAGAATATGATCAATGAAATTCTTGTCGGGATGAAGTATCATAGATGATAGGGTAGCCAATGCATCGGCGAACTCATTCTGGACTCTGGGAACATGTTCGAATTTTTTCTTCATGAACCTCTTTCTCAATTCTTATACATGATGCAGATACGGGAGTATCTTGGATTTCTTAGTTTCACATTCTTCTCATACCTGATGTATAATTAAATATGGATCTCCAATCACTAGTAGCTCTTGCACGTTCATGTAAATGGCCATTTTGAGCCCTAAGATGCAGGCTTTATACTCGGCCATATTATTGGTGCAAGGGAACCTGAGTATGGCAGACACCGGATAATGCTGATTGGTTTCTGATACCAGGACTGCTCATATGCTGACCCTTTAAAGTTTTCTGCTCCATCAAAGAATATTCTCCAACCATCATAGGATTCTACAATGTCTTCTCCTATGAATGATACCTCTTCATCAGGAAAATACGTTTTTAGGGGGTTGTATCCTCTATCCACTAGGTTTTTAGCAAGGTGGTCTGCCAGTGCTTGTCCCTTGACCATTTTGTGAGTAACGTAAACAATGTTGAACTCACTCAGTAGGATTTGCCCCTTGGCTAGCTTGCCGGTGGGCATGGGCTTCTGAAAGATATACTTCAAAGGGTTCATCCTTGATATGAGATATGTAGTATAGGCACAAAATAATGCCTCAGCTTCTAAGCTACCCAAGTCAAAGCAGAACAGGCATCTTTTAATAGAGAATATCGAGCCTCGTATAGGGTGAACTTCTTGTTGAGATGATAAATGGCTTGTTCCTTTCTCCCTGTTTCATCATGCTTCCCCAGAACGTAGCCAAAAGCTCCATCTAATACTGTTAGGTAGAGTAATAAGGGTCTACTTGGCTCGTGTGAAACTAAGATTGGTGGTGTTGACAAGTACTCCTTGATTTTGTCGAAGGCCTTTCAGCAGTCATCGGTCCATTTGGTAGCAGCATCTTTCTTTAACATTTTAAAGGTTGGCTCATAAATAACTGCACACTGTGCTATGAATCGGCTGATGTAGTTTAGCCTTCCTAAGAAACTCATCATATCTTTCTTTTTCTTTGGTGGTGGTAGTTCATAAATGGATTTGACCTTTGAAAGATCCAATTCTATTCCTTGGCGGCTCACAATAAAGCCAAGCAACTTCCCAGCATGAACCACAAATGCAACTTTGTGGAGTTTAGTTTCAGCTTGTACCTAAATCAATTGAAAAACTTCCTCAGATATTCTATGTGGTCAGTGGCCATCTTGTATTTGATAATAACATCATCCACATATACATCTATCTCCTTGTGTATCATATCCTGGAAAATGGTAATCATGACTCTCATGTAGGTGGCCCATGCATTCTTTAGGCCGAATGGCATCATTTTGTAACAATACACTCCCCATGGTGTAATAAAAGTCATTTTCTCAGCATATTTTTCATCTATCCAGATCTGATGATAACCAACGAAGCAATCTATGAACGATTATAGCTCATGCTTGGCGTAATTGTCAATCAGGATGTGTTTATTCGGCAAAGGGAAGCCATCTTTTGGACTGGCCCGGTTGAGATCTCGGTATTCGATACAGACTCTGATATTCCCGTCTTTCTTTGGCACTGGCACAATATTGGCTAACCATGTCAGGTACTCAACCACCCTGAGAACCTTAGCTTTGATCCTCTTGGTGACTTCTTCCTTGATTTTCAAACTCATATCAGGTTTGAACTTTCTGAGATTTTGCTTTACCGGTGGACATATTGGATCGGTTGGCAGTTAGTGAGCTACAACTTACGTACTCAGACTGGTCATGTCATCATATGACCAGGCGAATATGTCCTCATACTCCTTTAGAAACTCTGTGTATTCTTTATTCTCTGATGGCGATAGGTGAATGCTAATTCGTGTTTCCTTGACGTTTTCTGTATCTCCCGGGTTAACAATTTGGATTTCGTCCAGGTGGACTTAGGTCTGTTCTTAAAGTTCTCAACTTCTTTGACAATCTCGTCAGGTATGTCATCTTCTTCTAAATCGATGTCCATTTGTTGCGCTGTCTCATTGCATGCATCGTGGACTTTTGGACAAGGCTATCCTAAAGGACCATTATGTGGACAACACAACTAACCTGGCTAAGTTTGACCATGATGCATGCATAATTTAAATAGAGTAAGGTTTTTATGGGGCTTTAGACTGGTACCCTTGAGCGGGCAACTCAAGGGGGAAGGCAGGAACTGTCGACTGCACCACTAATCGACTAGTTTTACTGCAAATATGCCTTTCCAAATTTATAGGGTAATGATATAAGAAGAGCGCAACCACTCATCAAGAGTTGCTATAGTATTTGTTTGGCACGAGTAGACTATGACGCTGAGCATGATTATGCAATAATTAAAAGCAAGATGACATGTATTTGCACGTTAAGAAAGTGATAAATACAATAGTTTCATAATTTAAAGCAACAATAAAGGAAGGAAACAAGAAAGATATGTTAGTTTTGCTTTTGAAGAAGAAATTAAATTCTTAAAGAAATTAAACAAATAATTCAACATAAGGGAGGGGTACAGATTCACAAAGAACAGTATGAAATGGTAAAAGCTTAAATATCCCCAGCAAAGTCGCCATGTTGTCGTGCCCCCATTTTCCCTTTTCCATCGGAGAGGAGTCTGGGTTTCGACATTCATGGGGTGTGATGACGCATTTTCTTTTGGGAATTGGATATTTGAAGAGTCTCCACCTAATGATTTTAAGGTGCGTTAGGGCACCTACGAGGTACAACTATGTTTGATAACCAGAGATAGGTAAGGACTTCAAATTATCCTAAGGGGAAGGTGTTAGGCACCCCTCAGGATCCACTAGTGTGGTTCCCGGCCATATAATTTTTTGTGAATTTGTGCAATTAGCAGATAAACAAATAAAGGCTCTAGTAATAGGGGATTAAAGTTTAAATACACAAGTGTTTGGAAAACGATTAATAAAAGAAAGGGTTTTGGAAAGAGTTATAACCTAAGTATATTTATGAAAGTAAAAGGGGTTTCCTAGGTTCGTTTGTAATATGGATCACATCACTGCAATACCTGATATGACACTCCTCAAAAGAGGGGATAAACGTGGTATTTGCGCACGGGCCATCATATCTATATTTACCCTTTCCCACCTCGTAAAGGTAATTAGAGCAATGACTGGTCTCGACCCTTATTGCATGCTACTACCCGTCCTTTCCTATCAGTCTCGGAGGAATTTTAGGACTTATATTCCTATAAAAGGAGGTTTTAGGCAGACTCTCAGGTTTAAAGATAAAAATGTTAGAGCGGCATACAAACATATAGGACCGCAGTTAGGGGGAAACATATAAGCAAATAGAAGGCTCAGTTATACCTCCACAAACACTGCACATAGACAGCACGACTTATACACAGCTAAGGTTTGAATTTTAAAACCTAAAGCATGGTGTTTAAGTAAGAACCAGATTCATTATACAACTCGGAAAAAGAAGTCCAAATCAGGCTTGTCTGCTGGTTGTAGCAGTCTAGAACTAAACAGAGGCAATTCCAGTTTTATGTTAAGTAATTACCTAAGGCTTGCCTACGCGTGAGCAGTATTCAATTATTATTTAAAATTACTGTGGAAATTTGGAGCCTGTTATTACCTAAAACATGTTGTTCTAGTTGCAGAGATTATTACCAGTTATTTAGAAACTTTGCAATGTAAAACTAGTACCTTACTAACTTTTCATGAGTCGGTAATTAACTAGGCATTTTTAAACAAAATGCAAACAGGATTATACAACATGTTTTCTAATATGCTCATGTAGATGATAGAGTTCCTAAGGCATGGTTGCTAAATGAAAGAGTTGCAGAATTATTAAGGAACAATTTCATGAGTAAGAGTTTTATTTATTAGTCCTAAAAGCAGGATTTTTAAGTGATGGACATAATGAATAATATTCTAAAGCAGGACACATGAATCCTAAGAACATGATTTCTAATGCATTGTGTGATTGCTGAACATGATTTCTAATGCATTGTGTGATTCCTGAACATGATTTCTATTGCACAACTTTGAATATAAACCTAATAACAATTTTCTACCCTTTAACTATAGCATGCATATTTCTCATTCCTTTTCACTAGCCAAACCCATAATTGTTTACAAATTATTACACCATGTGATTGAATTACATAGGGAGAAATAAAAATAAGAAGTTACAACCATAGGAAACTTGATCTAGACTTCCTCTCTGAGTTATGTAAAAAAACAACTTCAAATGCTAATGATGTTTCAAAGCCTTTCTCAAACATGGGCGTGTCAGAGTTCCTTAAGGACCTCAAGGGATCCCAGGCAAAGCTCACACCCAGATTGCATAACCAAGAGTAAGTGATTTGTGGAAGGGCCACCCCTTATGTGTCCAGGTTCAGAGGGAGCTCAAGGGTCCCAAATCAAGGCTCACACAAGAGGGGCAGAACCTAATGATCTAAGAGTGCACGTGAGATTGTTGGACATAGACTCACAGGATTTGATTTGGAAAATAGTTTTAGAAACACCATGTTCGAAGTGAGTTTTAAAACAGCAAAAGAATTGCCTAATAAAACAATTTCTGAAAGGGAAAATGGGTAGGAGCACACACACAGAACCAATTCAGAGAGAATTACATGCTTCAGCAGTTACAAACAGGGGAATAAAGGGCTTAGGGACATAGAAGACCCAAATCAGAAACACACAATTAGTCATGAATCATGTGCATTATAGACATGCTAGTTGAAGGTCATAAAATGGAATAAGTAAATATGTTGATCACATTTGAACAAAGGAGGGTAGTAATTGACAACAAGGGAACCCATAGGTGTGGGTTTTAGAATTTAAACTAGGAACATACCAGTTGTAGGAGAAAAGTGTAGAATAAGTAAAGCAATCAGAGTTCCAAAGTCTAGCCTTGTCTTTCAACCAACTAGACAAGGCAGTAGTACAAGTAGTAGAGAAAGAAAGAGAGTTTGAATATGTTAGTGTGTTTTTTTAACTCAGTTGTTCGTATCTTGTTAATAAAAACATTAGGGTATTTATAAAGTAACAAGTAAAAGTTTAACACAAATATGGGAAATAATCACAGTCAGAATCAATTAATACAAGTACTTCCCTTTAATCAAGGAATTACAGCCCAAAAGGATACTACAGGGATAATTAAGGAAAGAGAATCAGTTTGATAAAGATCTATTTTACCTTGTAAGGGCTAGTAAAAGTATAGAGTAAATAATTGGGTCTAAGTACAAAATATACTTAATTTTGGGAAGGGATTCAGCAAGGGTAAAACATCACAGCAAATAAAGGGAATCAATCAATTTAAACAAAACGAGTGAAACCAGGGGTTTATAAGAAAACATTAGCAATCAGTCATAACTTAAGGAAATCAAGAGCCAGAAAAAATCATGATTTTGCACTTCGTCATATAAATAGAGAAGAATGAACATGCAAGGCCAAATATATTGACAAAAGAGCAACTAGATGCACACGAACATATAGCAGTAATAGGAGTAGGCTAGGGCTTCAGTAGTAGAAGAACCTACTCGAAGCATCATATAGAACAAAAAATGAAGAAAACGGTCTAACACATAGATAGCGGTAACGGAGATCTATTAAAAATACTTTCAGTAACAAGTGGGAAAAATTCAAGCAATTAGGGTTTTAACAAAGCCGAGTTCAAAAGGGTAAGAACTCTGAATCGGTCAACAAAGAAGAGGATCTAAACACAAAGAACTTAGTCGAAACAAGTATGCATACAAAAGAAACAAAGACATTTCAGAACCCAAATAAAACAAGAAATGCCTGGGGTTTTAACACGATAAACTAGGTAGGAGAAAAACATAAGCAAATTTTTAAACACAGTAAAATCATAAAATAACACTGAAAATCGGAGAAGATATCTTCTAAAGAGGTTTAGAAAACCCTAATAGTTAAAGACTAAGAGTCATTTTGAAGAATCGGAAAACCTTTAAGGAAAATACTTAAAAGGTTCATAACATACACAGATATAATATAGATTTGAAAGAAAACTCGGAAAGCCTTTAAAGTTAGGGTTTCAAAGAACCAAAAAATGAGAAAGACTTTGGAAAGTTAACGATCTAGCCGGAAAAGTCAAGGATCTGACTTGATCAGCCATGGATGGCTGGAAAGAGGCCATGGGTAGAAGTTGAGCCAAGACTTCCATGAAATCACAAAAACAATCAATCAGGAGACATAGGAGACCGGTACACATCTCAAATAGCTGTGGGAGTCCATGTATTGGGTGGGGGTTGAAGGGAATTAAGGTGAATTTGGGTGGCAACGGCTAGGGTATGAGTGAAGTTGCAAAGAGAATTGGAGAGGAAGGGGATTCAAGGGCGGTGGATTGGTGAGAATGATTTAGGTTAGGTTGGTCGTTTGGGTTAAAAAGGTAAGGGTGAACGGTGACAGTTGATCTCTGGATCGAGTAAGATTTAATTGGGTTAGGGACGGGTTTTAATTAGAAATTGGGCCGTGGAATTGGGTCTTGATTTGGTTATAATTGAAAGCCAAATGTGGTTACGATTTAAATAGCCACTTTTTCCTTTTTAATTTATAGAAAATAGAAAATGGTTTTTTGAAAATAAATTCAAAGTACTAATATGATTTATAATACATAACTAACAACATAAAAATATAAGAGTCAATTTTATGAATATAAAACACAATTAAACCTTAGAAATGGCTAATATTGCAATTTTATGCAATTTTAAATTTAAAAATACTAAATAAAATTGTAAAAAATATTTAAAAATTACATTAGCCATATTTTAGAATAAATATAAAAATCCAACAGATGAATTATCAAAATAATAATTTTAGAAATAATTATTGGAATTTTATGAATAAAAAGGGAGAAAATAAATCAATTTAAACCTTTAAAAATTATGAAAAATAATAAGACACTTGGACATGCTTATATATGCATATTGAAGTTACTTTTCATATTGAAAATATATAGGAAAAATTAAGTATCAATAGTGGTGCTAAGGAGGTTGTGATTGGTGATAATGGTGTTGTACGACTTCAAGATCTGATTTGTGTTCCAAATGTTGATAGGTTGGGAGAATTAATCATTGAGGAGGCTCATAGTTCATGCTATTCCATTCAACCAGGTGGCACGAAGATGTACTGTGACTTGAAACAACAATATTAGTGGCAGAAAATGAAGAAAGACATCGTTGCATATGTATCTCGGTGCAGGATGAACATGAGAAACTGGGTGGAGTGACTCAGAGATTGGAGATACCGGAGAGGTGGGAGTGCATCACCATGCATTTTTTGGTATGCTTTCCACGGACCTATAGAAAGTATGACGCATTCTGGGTTGTTGTGGACCAGTTGACTAAGTCTGCACACTTTAGTCTAGTGGAAACTTCCTATTCTTCAGAGTGGTTGGCTCAGATTTACATTCAGAAGATTATCTGCCTACACGGCGTGCCCATTTATATCATTTCTAACTGAGGCACACAGTTCACACCATATTTTTAGGGAGCCGTGCAGCATAAGTTAGGCACATGGGTTGAGTTAAGCATAGTGTTTTATGCTCAGATAGACGGACAATTCGAGTGCACTATTCATATCTTGGAAGACATGTTACGTGCTTATGCTATGGATTTTGGAGGTTCATCGTACCAGTTCTTACCTCTAGCAGAGTTTTCCTATAATAACAGTTACCATTCATGTATTCACATAGCATCGTATGAGTCCTTATATAGGAGGCATTGTCATTCGTTGCTTGGTTATTTTGAGCCCGGAGAGGCTAGGTGTCACGCCTCCTTTTTTACTCATACCACTCCGAAGGGGGTATAAGGGAATTTTTTCAATTTAAGTGACCACTATTCGAAATGAGATTATTTATTCATTTTTATTCAGATCTGCCACTTGGAATATTTTATTTGTGTCCCAAGACACCGGTTTATTTTAAATCCCAAATCGAGGAAAATTCGACTGTCCTTGTGAAGTCTGCGAACCGGAAATTCTGAATAAGGAATTTTGTTAACCCGAGAGAAGGTATTAGGCACCCTCGTATTTCGTAGTTCTAGCACGGTCGCTTAAAATATTATATTTGCTCTATTATCTGATTTTAGTACTTGTTTGAGCCTACGGTATGAATTTAAAATTATTAGCCACTCTTAATTAATTTTAGGAAGATTCAACGTTATCTAAAATATATCTTTGAACCATGCCACATGAAATGCACACGTGATCCACGATATATTTTATTTAACGTTGTGAGATTTGGATTTGGGTCATATGAAATGCACACCCGAGTATAGGAAGGTAAATTATTAAAACCACGCGCCGAAAGCAACTACACATTTTTAGCTTTGCGAGGGCCACGGAAATTTGCTAATGGCACGCTTCGAATTCTAAGGAATAAAAAATATATTAAGTGAGGGCCACGCTTTTTTTTTGTTGAGATTTTATTTGGCACGGCACACCTCGATTCCAATTTTTAAAGGAATCTAGTTAATTAATAAAGACTAAAGGGTTCCTGTTTTAAACCCGAACTTAAATACACTCCACAACTAAAGGATTGACAAAGAACAAAATTAGGTATTTATAACATCAAAGGGGCCTAGAACAGTGACGTGTTTCAAATAAAAGTGATAGGTACATGGGGAAGCCGGCCCAACAGAGGCCTAATTCAATAATACAGAGCAGGTAAATAATATGGGAGTTTCACATATGTCTAAGAACAAGGCAAGAACACATGTTCGTTTCGTTATCTTGACAAATTAGTTCAAATGCTAACGTAACTCTTATACTCTATGTAAATAAACAATTGAAGAAACCATTGTGTAAAGAGGGACCATAAAAATAACAAGAACAACCAAACATCGACTAGATTTCAATTCAGAACACAAACGACCTCATTAGGCCCAGAGCTGACAGACCATTTCTGTCTTCCAATGCGTAACCTATGTAAATGCAGGGACCTTTAATCATATGTAAAACCCCATTGAACCTCACCCACATCATATACCAAGATTTAACTCCCTAAATGATGGTCAAATTTTCATACAAAATCTGCTTTTCCTTTTACATTCAAAGATCTAAACTTATGCCAGATCCTGATTTTAAACTCATGCATTCAAACAAAGTTATACAACTCAAAACTTTCTAAAGGAAAAAGCAAAGGCAAGAATTTAAATTGAATTTGAAAGTCTATGAACAAGCGGACCATTACTTGGCATTTTCTCAAATTCAAATGGAAAGCAATGCCAAAACAATACTGCTCTCCAGCAAAACTGAACAAAGTCCAAACCCCATCTAGATGAAGACAGGCTATTCATCTTAATTAGCCCCTATTCCAAGTACCCAATTAATACCCATAAGAACGGAATTCAAAACCATTTAACACGCTATCATACTAATCAGAAAGTCTGTCCAAATTTACAAACTAGACTCAAACAAAATCATAACTAAATAAAGGAACGTATCCAAAAAACTAAAATAGCACAGAATTACAACATGAATTATTGTTAATTAAACATCCAAGGTCTTGAATTACACGTCAGTTACAAGGCTTCCCATTTGCACTTCACAGGTTAAGAGATCCAAGGAATACCTGGTAAAATTAAAGCAAAAGAACAATGAGAAAATCAGCAACAGAAGAGGAGGAGATTTAGCAGATCAACAACAGAGTTTCAGCTTTGTCAAACCATTTTGATCCCAGAAAGAGTCAAAACTACTTCAATCTTTTAAGAAACCCAAAGAAAACACACTCAGCTTCAATGAAACAGTATTTTTGGTGCCTTTTTTGTATTTTTCTTCTAATTTTTCAGATTTTTTAGTGTTTTTGTATTTTTTTTCTTTAGCCGTTTTTTCTTTCTCCAATCTGATTTCTTAATCTCTACCTTGAATTAGAAGGAAGTGTGCCTTCATAGGCAAGCCTTTAGGGCAGCAAAAAAATATTTAGCTTTACACTCCTGCCCTTTTTAAATTTTTCATTTTTGCTTAGGACTCCTCAATGTAAAAATCAGGTTTTCCATTCAGGTCCCCTTGATAGCTTCTGGGAAGCTTCCAAATCAGTTATTCAGAGATTCTCCGATCTAGATTCCCACCCCCTAAGCACCCTATTTTTACTTCAGAAAACCTAACAAAAACATGTGTCAAGTTGGCCCAAATTTATTTTGAGCCCAAATTCGACTTGGGGTTTCATATAAATTTCAAAGAAAAGTGGAGGAAGGGGATACAACAGAGTCACAGACTCTTTGACCTAAGAGCTTCAAAGGCCCAAATAGAAAGGGCAAGCCAAACACACTAATATTCAATCCAGAAACACTAACTAACTTAAAACGAAAATCATGCAAAAAGATGGAAGTATGGAGAAACAGGGAAGAAAAGGAAAATCAAAACACGCACAAAAGAAACAGAAGAAGATGATAAAGATTCGCATGAAAGTTAAAACTCAGAAGTTAAAGACCAAATACCTTACAATAGCCTGGACCGAAAGAAATGCAAGGAGAACTTCGAATCTTCAAAATTTCCCAGTCAAGTTTGACATTAATCATGTGTTCTTATCAAGAACACATGAATAACGTTGAACTAGACCCAGACCTTACTGAAATATTGGACTTGCGTTTGTTCGAAAGTTTAGGGCTTGAATTAACTTCAAGATTCGACGAGATTTGCTACGATTCAAGGGTAAAGAGTTGTGGATTTGGTACGAGGGGGTCGTGGGGGTTTCAGGGTGTTAATTTATGGTCATTTTTTGGTGGTGCCGCCACCAGAGGACGGTGGCATTTTGGTTTTTGATCTGAAATTCGAGATGTTCCGAGGGGAGTTGAAGAAAACGGAGTAGAGATTTGAGATGGGGAGATGGAGAGGAGTTCATGGTATAATTTTGGTAGTGATTAGTAGCCGGCGGATACCGTAGGCGATTTTCGGCGGGTGGTCGGCGGTGGCAATTAGAGAGACGAAGGGGGTCTTTGAGGGTGTGTGGTGAGAGATGAAACAAGGGGTAGGCGTTTGGACATATAAATATTAAATGACCCCCTACTTCCGAACCGTCCATAAATAAAATCAATGGTCCAGATCGAGGGGCCTTCAAACGGGGTCGTTTGGTCGATGGGGGGACTGGACCGGGTATTTTGAACGGGTTTGGGCCATTGTACCCAGGTTTCAAAGGGGTTTTTGGTTTAGGCTCTGGGATTTTAATTAATTTGGCCCGAAAATTCCATTCAATCCTTTCCCCTTTCTTTTTTTTATTTTAAAATCCTTTTCTTTTCCAAATTAAAATACGAATTCTAAATTAACTCTTAAAACTAAATTAACCTAACAAATACTAATCAATTTTAAGTAATAATTATCACAAATAATTAAAAACCAAATTTAAAGGAAAACTATCAAAATTCATAAATAAAAATTAAAAAGTGCAAAATAAACTGTTTTTGTGATTTTCTTCTATTTTTGTAACATTAATTTACTAATTAGTCTAAAATATAAAATTGGATCCTAAATGTAAATGTGACTTCTTTTTGTATTTTTAGGGATTAAATAAAAATAAATGTGCACATAAAATACAAACAAACAAGAAAATTATGCAATAATTCCTAAATACCAAATAATTAAAAGGAAAATTCTAATTTTGGGAAGTCTGTAGGAGTAATTCATGTGAGGCAAAAATTACGTGCTCACACTAGGTTGTTGGGCACTGATTTGGTCCATGATGCTATGGAAAAGGTTAAGGTGATTCAGGAGCGACTTCGTATAGCTCAGTCTAAGCATAAGAGTTATGTAGACTGAAAGGTTCGAGATATAGCTTATATAGTGTGAGAGAATGTTCTTCTTCGAGTGACGCCTATGAAGGGAGCGATGCGGTCTGGAAAGAAGGGCGAGGTGAGCTTGAGGTTTATTGGGCTATTTTGGGAGGTCGCTTACAGGCTTCCATTGCATCCTAGCCTAGCAAAAGTACATCCGGTATTCCATGATTCCATATTTCGAAAGTACCATAAGGACAGGTCGTATGTTCTAGACTTCAGCACGGTTCAGTTTGATGAGAATTTATCCTATGAGGTGGAGATGGTGGCTATTCTATCCTGGCAGGTTTGAAAGTTGAGACCTAAGAGTTTAACTTCTGTGAAAGTGCAATGGAGAGGTCAGCCGATCGAGGCAGCTATGTGGGAGTCTGAGTCAAATATGAGAGCATATACTCCTACCTTTTCCCAATCTAGGTACTTTTCTGTGTCCGTTCGAGGACGAACTTGTCTTTTAGAGGTGGAAAATGTGACGACTCAATATGTCATTTTAAGTAATAACCCTTAGTTTTTGTGTTCTGAGACCTCTATTAGCTTTATTTGATGTTTCTTGGTTTGCACGTATGGTCCTTATCGTTTTTCGAAAAGCTTTTATGTGAAATTTTGAAGAAAATAAAAGTTTTGACTAAAAATAAGGCTAGAGTTGACCACAATCAATATTCTGGGTAAACTATCATGCATCGGTGTTTTGACAATTTCGATAGGTCTGTATTACGATTTTGGACATGGGCATATGCCTAAAATTTAATTGGAGGTCCATATGTTGATTTGACTTATTTTGCTGAAAGCTGGAAATTGGAATGTTTAAAAATTCTGTAGGTTTGACTGTAGGTTAACTTTATGGGTTATCGGGTTTGGATTTTGGTTTGGCCCATGGAATAAGTCTGTTTTGCTATTTGAAACTTGTCAACAAAATTTGATGTCATTCAAAGTTGGTTTGATAGGATTCGTACACTTGGTTGTTATTCTAGAAGTTCTTGAACTTTCTATTGAATTTCATGTGTTTTGACGTTTGATTCATGGTTCTATATGTTATTTTTGTCTTTTGGTCAGGCGAGCAAGTTTTTATGATATTATTACACTTGTGTGCATGTTTTGTTTGGAGTCAGAATGGATCAGAGCAGTTTTGTAGGTGCTACGGATGATTTGGTTAGTTGAAGAGTGGTGGTGTGCTTAAGTTCTATTGCTGACCTGCAGGTCTCACATTTGCTATGACTTGTTCGCAAATGCAAACTCTGCTTTTGCGAAGTTGATCTCCTAATTGCGATAGAGGACTGGGCAGGGTAGTCTTAACATTTGTGAATAACTGTTTGCAATTGCGGACATCCCAGACTTTGCTTTTACGATGGTTTGGTCGCATTTGCGACTAAGCAATGGGCTTAGGCGAGTTTGCAAATCCGAATCTTCGATTGCATTTGCGGTTCGATGGAACATTGCAAATGTGATGATTTTGTTCTTTGCAGTTGCGATTTATGCATGCTTGTGTACAGTTCTTATTTGCGGCCTGTGTTTTGCAATTGCGAATTGCGACATCCGCAGTTGGGTAAAAGCAGGAAAAATCAGGACTTAGCTCATTTTACACCATTTCTCAACACTAAACACTCTAGAGGCGATTTTCCAAGAATTTATTTTTCCCAAAATCATTGATAAGTAACTCTGATCTACTCTCTTTCATTTCCCCATTACTTTTCATGTGTTTTAACATCTAGGATTTTCATGGTAGAAATTAGGAATTTGGGTAGAATTTGAGAAATTTGTAAAATTGAGATTTAAGCCTCAAATTGAGGTTGAATTTCAAAATAAATCACATAACAGGGCTCGGGAGTGAATGGGTAATCAAATTTTGGTACGTGACCAAGCTGCCCTAGATTGACTTTTGTTGACTTTTTCAACTTCATCAAAGATTGAACATTTTTTCCTTCGTGAGTAGTTTCTAAAGCTTATTTTGAATTATTTGATCGATAATTAGTTATATTCGGTTGGTTTGGAGGCTTGTTGAAAAGGAAAGGTTGTGGTTGGTTGATTGATTTGGTTGCGAAGTAAGGTAAATGTCGTGGTTAACTTTGACTTGAGGGAATTAGGACTTGTTGGCCTATTTGCTACATGATTTATGTGTGGGGATGGCGTATATATAAGGTGACGAGAATATATGTATTGTCATTGGGTTAAAACATGAGGGTGAAAATTATTTTATTGCACTATGTTGTTTCGATATTTATGCTTTCCATGCTTTAGTTTGAGTATTATCTCATTAATTGTACGATTTTTTAATCGTCGTTCATCTTAAAGTTGTTGGGATATTGAAACTTGAGTTTGTTTATCATAATACAATGATTGAAGTGAAATTTACTTTCCATCTTGCAATGATACCTTGGTATATTATTGTTGCTTGGTGAGGATGAGTGAAAAGCACGAAGGGTATTGCATATGCTCTCATTTATTTGACAGATTGTGAGGATTAAAGCACGAAGAGTGATGTTGTGCACTTGATTTCTTATTATCATTTATCATACCATGTGAAGAAGAGAGTAAGAGTTGAAGGGTGATGCCATGCCATTTTATTTATCATATAATTATTATATGGTGAAGTCAAGAGTAAAAGCACGAAGGGTGATATCGTTCCATTATTGTTTCTAGTGCTTTATATTATTTCCGGATTTTTTGATATACCAGTTGCATTGTTGTTTATTTGGGAAGTAGTTTGCTTGGTGACTTTGTACTTTCACTTTTTATCATACTTACCTTTTCTACATTGTTGGAAGTTGATTAGTTTTTTGTTTTGAAGGTGCGAAATCTAGATGCTCTCTAGTTTGTTATATTAAAGGTGCAAATACAATTTTCAGGACTAGATGCTCAACATTTAGTTTCATGCTAATAGGGGAGAACTTCAGATATGAACTTGGATTTCTTGCGGTCACTGTAGAAACTGTGCTTAGTTTCTGATAATAACACAACACTAACAAATCTTGATGACATAACAATATCAACATTTAACAATTAGTACTATGTTAACCTTCTCTTAGGAAAAGGGTTTCTTGTTTCAGATCAGGTCTTAACAACTGTGGATGACAATACTAGAGAAATAGTGCAAACATATGTGGATGATCCATCTTTTTTTTATTTTTTTTTTATAATTTTAAAAACTCCATGCTCAATATGGGGAGCTTGGCACCACAACTGAAAAACTGGTGAAATCCGTATTAATTGTAGGATTGTTAATCAATATAACTCTTAACTTCTTAAAAATAATTATTAGTATTTGATTATATATGAACTAAAAGTAAGTTTATTAGCCAAATTTGTACTATTGATATCATATCGTCTAACGTGCTCTTTTTTTGTAATGGATGATTTTATTAACACAACAAACTAAGAGCTATTACAATGGGAGATCATTTTAGGTAACAGGGTATCTGGACTGTCTCTTTCTAGTACATGAAGAACAAAAGGGAGAGGGGAAACATAAGTGTGCAAAAAGCAAAAAGAGTCCAAGATGCGTCAATTCTTAGCAAATAGGTCTGCCACACCAGTAACCTCTCTAAAGATGTGCTTCATTAGTAGATCAATCGCCTTCCTAAATAGGTACTGCATTCGTCAAGCAAATTTTGGTAGAGATAGTTTTTCGTTTTAAGTAGAAATGTAGTTCAAGACAGTCAGTTTCAATTATTAGCGGGAGGAGATTTTCCTTAAGTGCTATTTTGACACCATGAAGTAGGGCCAGGATTTTCATGTAAATGTTAGTAGCATGATCAATTAGCATGTTAAAACCCAAGGTCCATCGACCCTTGCTATCCCTAAATACCCCCATACTCCTCCCACCCCCGGATTCCCTTCGCAGGATCAAGCTATATTAAGCTTATAGGAATTTTGTGGGGGGGGGGGGGGGGTTCCATTTAACTAGGATCATTTTCATAGGTTGATTCATACATAGGTTTTTTTTTCCATGTACAAGTATTCTATGGCTTTGCTAATGGAGGTATCTATGGACGGGGGGTTTTCTTTTCCTTGGAAGAGAGTCCCATTTCAAAAGTTCTAAATATACCATAATAGAAATGGGAGAAAGATGGCACATTGGGAGGTGGCTATTAAAGTATTTTTCAGATTTAAGCTATTTTTTTAAGCCAATTAAACCAGATGTCTTTATCCGAAATGTTTATGGGAAAGAGGTGGACAGTTCTTGTTTGTGACCAGATGTATCTTGCATATTTGTAGTTGAAGAATATGTATTCAGAGTCCTCAACCTCCCTAGTACATATGCTACAGATATCGTCATGACATAATCCTCTTCTGGCTAACATGTGGTTGGTGGGTAATCTATTCCGTATGACTGTCCATTGGAAGTATTTTAGCTTATTTGTGGACTTAATTTTCCAGAACCAGGAGTAGTCCTTGGTGTTTTCACACCTATTATCGGAGACTGCCTCATAAGCAGATTTAGTGGAGAAGTAATTGTACTCTTTAGAGTCCCAGGCTAATTTATCCATTAAGGGCAGAGATTGTTTGATATAAGTGATCTCTATTTTGGAGATGATTTCTTTGAGAATTTCAAAGGATAGGTCTTTGAGGTCAAATATCCCATTTTTTATAATGTTGACGAGTTTTAGGTTATAGTACAGGTCAGATAGGGGGCCCTGGATTTAGTCCCTCAAGGGCCCTATCTGGGTTATCCACCTGTCCTGCCAGACATTCCCATTGTCCACCAGCCATTTGAAATTCATATCGCAAATTATAGAGCCCTTCTTAATGACTTTCCAGGCATGGATCCTAGGTTTTTACTTTTCATATTGCCATATTTACTAGTTAGGGTTCTGAGCTGCAAGTCCTCTTTATCTTTTTTATATCTCAAAGATAAAGCCGCATTAAAAGAGGAGTTTTTTCAGTAGGTGTAGGGGATGCCCAAACCACCTCGTTTTTTTGGCATGTGACTATGCTCCATCTAGCCAGGTGGCATTTTCTTTTCTCTTCCGTACTACCCTATAGAAATTTCTTTGGATAGAGTCAATTTTTTAGGGTTGCCTTGGGCAGGTCATAAATTTGCATGGCGTGATTTGGGATTGCTGCTAAGGTTACTTTGATAAGAGTTGATCTACCATTCATGGCTAGAAACTTAGTTTTCCAGCCCTTTATCCTAGTGTTCATATGGTCAAGGATGAATTGGAAGTCTTTTTTATTTGGAATTATTGTTTGGCATTGGGAATCCTAGATATTTAGCGAAATTACTAGCATGTCTCGTTGAGAAACATTCACTAATATGGTTCTTAATGTCTTCTAAGATGTTCTTAGAGAATATAATCTTTCATTTTCCAAGATTAATTGATTGACCTTCGGCCCCATAGAACTTGTCGATAATCGACTTGTAACTCTTATGATTAGCTTTGGGTAGAAGGATGAGGTCATCCGTAAAGAATAAGTGAGATAGTTCAAGGATTTTGGGGGCTATCCTTATAGGTGTCCACCTACAGCAGTCTTATTTGTGGTCAATTAGTATAGATAGCATTTTCATACACATAATAAATATGTACGAGTATAAGGGGTCACCCTGTCTGATGCCCCTTGAAGGTTAAAAAAATTCGATTTTGGATCCATTGATCAGGGTATCTATGGAGGTGGTGGTAATGAAGGACATTATGATCTTAATAAGATCAAGGGAGTTAAGATAAGAGAGGTAAAATCTAATAAACTACCATTCGATATTATCAAAAACCTTTTCTAAATCTATTTTAATCAACATTTTGAATTTTTTACCTTTAGTTCTTTGAAGTTTTCTAGTACCTCATGAATGATTAAGGCATTGTATAACGCTCTTCTTCACTTTATAAATCTAGTTTGTGTAGGGTGGATGAGGTTAGTTAGGAATGGTTTGACCCGGTTAACAATAATTTTAATGACTATCTTATAGGCCGTATTGCACAATCTTATTGGCTTGAATTGTCTTATTCTCTCCATATTTTGACATTTGGGAATGAGACAAACAAAAGTTATGTTCATGCTTTTCAGCATTCTTTTAAATTTAAGCACTTCCTGGCAGAAGTTGATAAGATGATTACTAGTCTCCTTCCAATATTTTGGTAGAAGAAAGGATGGAGGCCGTCTGGACCAAGGGATTTTTAAGGTTTAAAGGAATCCTGGACGCCTTTTATTTCCTTTACAGTAGGGGTACTGCTTAGGTGGGTGGTCATGTTCACTAATTTTAGTGGTGTAGTTCATATAAGTTATGTTAAGAGTAGATTGTTTATGCCATGTAGAATACATGTCCTTGTAATATTTAGTAATGAGGTCTTTTATTTGATTTTAATCATGGTACCAGTTCCCCGTTTCATCTTTTAAATAGAGGATTCTGTTTTTCCTTCTTTGTTGCATAGTAGTGATATGGAAAAAATTTGTGTTCGTGTCCCCGTCCTGGACCCACTGAACCCTAGATTTCTATTTCCAGAATTCCTTCTCCTGCATGAGTACTAAATTATACTCGTCTAGGAGCTCATTATCAAGGTTTATTAGGAATTGGTTGTGAGGGAAACTTTGGGAATTTTGGATGCCTTTTAATCTTGCTAGTATTTTGTTCTTTCTTTTGAAGATGTTGCCAAAAGTATTTTGGTTCCAATCCCTTACCTCATTATAAATATTTTCTATGGCTTTAGTTATATTTGGGTGACCCATCCAAGAACTTTCCACTAGGGTTTTGAAGGTAGGGTGCGATAACCACATTGATTCGATTCGAAAAATATTGATATTAGTGGGGAAGCTTTTGAATAGGTCTAATTTTAAGGGGAAATGGTCTGAGTGGGTTCTAGTTAGGCGTTTAACACTGGGGTCCTGAAATAATTCTAATCATTCTGTGTTTGTTATACATCTATCAAGTCGTTCCATAATTATTTTATTACAATGCTTTCTTTCATTTGTCCAAGTAAACTTTGGACCCTTAAACCCTATGTCTATTAGGCCATACTGGTTTATACATTCCAGGAAGTAAGATATACGATTATTATTGACATGTAAATCTTCAAATTTTTCAGATGCGCGAGTGATTTCAGTAAAGTCTCTTGCTACTAACCATAGCCGTTTAAAACTATTAGCCACAGTCTTGAGGTTGTGCCATAGAATTAGCCTCTCCTCTAATAAATTGCTAGCATAAATAATAGAACACAACTAGCTCTTTGTAGAGTTAGTTACCTTAACCATGGCGTGTATGTCTTGGTTCGTCCCTCAGATTTGATCCACCATAGTATCTTCATTGTTCCACATGAGCACAATACCTCAAAAGTTTCCATTAACGGGCCTTTGAATGAGGCTAAAATAACTGAATTCTTGCACTAAGCCATGGTGCTCGCCCAGCATTGTTTCCAGTAGGGCTACAATACTAGGTCTATGGTAGTCCAACATTGCTCTCAAAGCTCTACTAAATCTATGCTACTTGCACCTTTATAATTCCAAATTATCATATTCATACTTGTATTTCATGTTGATTCTTCTCCTTCACGACTGCTGGAAGGGCTTAGGCCGTTCATCAAATTTTCCCTGTGCGTCTAGTAATGCAATAACATTGTTGAAACTAGCACCACTGCATGTTGGTATATGCTTGGTGAGCTCTGTTTCCTGATAGATATGGATCACTTCCTCAAATACACTGGGCAACTTAAGATGAATCTTTTTCTTTTCTTGCCTTGAACATCATTTTTTTTTTGGGTATTGTAACACTCTGTGCTTCACTATTTGTTTGTTTGGGGTAGCATCCTCTTCTCTCCCCTCTTCCATAATTGTTTGGTTTCTGCTCCATTGGGGGGATGTAGTTGCTGTATGGGGATTAGTTGTCTGGTTGTTGTTGCTGGAGTTTGGAGGTTGGTTAGTGTGTTGGTTCGTGTGCTGGGGTGGTGGAGGTTGGGGTGCATGGGTAGGGTTTGGATAAAGGGGTAGGTTCAGATTTGTTAGATTGTGGGTGTTGGGGTGAGGCCATGTTTGTTTAATCCATAGTGATGGATGGGGGACTGGAATAGGTGTCGTAGGGCATGGATAGGGGTGGAGATGATTGGAGTGCGTCCATCGCCGAATCATGATGTTGTTTAGCTCTAGTTGGGGTCCTTTCGCTTGGATAGGTAGCTTGGGTCTCCTATTTGGACTATGATGTCTCTCCCTTCTAGTTGTAGGCTTTTGTTCAAGGCTTGGCTTATTAATATCCATTCCATGCATGATTGGGGTGCATGATTCGCTTGGATGGGCCTTGTGGTGAAGAGAAGAGGGGTTTGGGGTTGAGATACATTCTTTGGACGTGTCCACAGGTACCTCTGAGGCCTTGGGTATCTCCTATTGTAATTGGTGGGTGGGAGACTTGGCATCGTGTATGTTATTGTTAATAGGGGTTGTATCTTGTAGAGGAAGGGAGTTAAGTTAATATATAGTAACGAGTTATCGGTGTCTAATGTGTTTGTGACTTGGACTTTGGCAGTTGTTTCTTTGGTCATATCTTTCATCTTGTCTTGTGCATTAATGGGATTGAGACTATGGGTTGATAAGGTGAAGTGGTGCTTTGTACTATAGTTGAGTTCCTTAAGTCTACTAGGTTTTTTGGGATGGGATAATGGAATGAATTTGTGGGCTAATTAAGCCTTGCATTAATGAGGAGAATTGATTGGATGTGGAAAAGGAAGGGTCTATGTCCATGATTTGCTCTTCTTTGTCATCTTTTGTCATCACACTAGGTGATATATGGGTATGGTCTTATGTTTGGGAGGTATTAATGTCCAAGGATTCTTGTGGGTAAATGCTATTATTGATGAGGTGTGTTTTCTTATTTAGGTTGTTCAAGTTTTGGTCCATTGGGGAAAGGGATGAGGTGCCGATACTGTTAATATTTTTTGAACTAAACTTACTGCCTAGGTCAACTATGTCGTTAGAGTCATCAGAGGTATTTGTTTTTTATCTAGGTGAGATGTCCTTAAGTTTTGGGGTAATATCCATTGATTTCTTAGTAGGATCAACTCTAGGGTTGCTAGGTTGGGAGAAGGTGGAATCTGGGCTTGTTTGTTTCCGTTGTATTTGGCAGAGAATATGATTTGAGGTAGCCCTACTTGGTCCCTCTAGGTTGTTTCTAGGGTTAGGGTTTTAGGGGTAGTTGGGAGGTTTTTTGATTATTTTTTTTTTGTGTGTGTGATACTATGGTTCAGTGGCCAATTTGTTGTGTGATGCTCTCGAATTGGTTTTGTTCATGGGTTTGTCCATGGGATTGGTCTTGGTTGTTTGGTGCTCCTTGGTGTTTTGGTTTAGAGGTTTGATGTGGACATTGGTTTTGGCCATGGCCAAGCCTTCCACAACTTGTGCAAAGGAGATTAAAACCTTCATATGTAATGTTTTGTATGTATTTTCCAATAACAATGTAGGTTTTGAGTAGTTTTTCTATGCAAACTAAGATGTAGAGACAGACATATTTGCCTCGTATCGCAGATTTTGTGCAAGCATCTATTCATATTAGTTGTCCTAGTTTTTCGCTAATTTTTTTTAATATGTCATAGTCATAGAATTCGGTAGGAAGTTCCGAAAGCCTTGCCCAAATAGCTAAGTATGTCATGGCGGCCTTTGAAGCTACAAATCTAGGCTCCCATTTTCTAACCGTAAGAAACTAGTTACCTATGTAGAGCTTTCCTATAATTTGCCTCCTTTATGAATTTTATTGAGTAGTAGTCACTTCATAGATCAATAAGAGATAGATTCTACGTAGGTTTCCATATTACATGCAGTATTTTTGAAGGAAATGGTACCTCACTCGTCAAGTACTTTTAGAGACATTCCTTATCAGAGGAAGTTATTGGGATGACGAGGTCGGGATATGGGTAGTTTTTGATCTCATCCTCATGTTCGTATAGGAATATGTTACGTTGCACTGTGATTTGGTTACTGTCATGGTCACAGTTTTGGTTCCATCTTAGGGTGTTCAGGAATGACATTTTCTTTGTGTTACTGGTGTTAGGGCAGTTCATCTCGTTTGTGAGATTGTTAGGGCGAACTGAGATCATCTACATGTCCATTAAGATTCTATTCTGGGTAGTTTCTGGGGCTTGGGGGTGGTAGCCCTTCCATGGAGATTGACTCTGGAGGGGGGTTAGGAGTTATTCTTTTGCTTGGGTAGCTTGTTATGCAGGTGGTCATTTGGAGTTGAAGGTTGGCAATGTTGGAAGGGTCTTAGGAAATGGTTTAGAAATATTAGAGAGAGGGTAGAGCTTCTCACTCTACCTCATTGTTATATGGTTGCTCAATGAAAAGCCTTAACGTGCTCTCTACATATGTTATATGTGCCTTTTCCATTTAAACACTATTTTGATTTAATTTTGCAGTAGCTAGGTTGATGAATAGTTAAATGTCTATTTAATAGTCCCCAAAGTCACTTATAAATATATAGTTAATGATCACAATTGCTTATTTTTAGTAGGTGCTCCTTATACGCCATCATGTTGATCAGGGGTATACATAGGTCGGGTTGGATCGAATTTCATAATAAATATCAATCCAAATCAATTGTGTCAGATTATTAAATCTAAAGATCAAACTAAACCATTCTTACTTCTGTAGATTCCGGGTAATAGGGATATCTGTGAGAACTCTTACCCATATCTTACCATTTCTTCGGAATTGTCCACAATAAAACTCGGGTTTTCAATCTCGTATTTTCAAATTATTCGAGTTTTTTCGGGGGTTTTCCGGTAAAACCTTCATAGAACAAAACATATAATTTGTGCTCAAAATATTTCTTTAATCCTAGTTAGATAAAACTATATAAAGTATTTTTCAAGAAAATAATACAAAATAAAAGATTCATTATCATAAAATATTCAACAATAAAGACAAAATTATGTAATATAAATATTCCTAATTAAAAATCCATAATAAAAATAAAAATAATCTAAAAGTACTAAGTCATGCTAAAATAAGTAGACCAATAAGGGATTAATTACATGACTAAACGCTGAAGAAAAAATAAAATAGGTTATATATTTGTTTATCTAAATTAAAAAAATAGATATACAATACATTTTGTTTCGTAGTATTGAATTGAATGTCTTTTGTTAGCATTAGTATTAATTTGACTCACTAGTTTTGCGTTTTTGTCATCACTATTTAATTTTCTAATATTAATGGCTATAAGACTTATTGGAACATTCAAAAATTTTAAGTTTTAAGTCCAACCTTGAAATAATACCTTAAAACATTAAATTATGAAATTCTTTAAGAAATATTTATAAATTACACTACAATAAGTATATTTATATAGTAAATATATCTAAAAAATTTATATATGTTATGTCGGGTTGGTTTGGTTTTGGTTTGACTTTCTTTAATTAAAACAAAACCAAACCAAACCAATTATGATCGAACTTTTTTTCCAACACCACACCAAATCAAACCAAGTCATAATCGAGTTTTTTTTTCTCGATTTGACTTGAATTATTAGGTTGGTACAACTACACCCATAATCTTAATATCTTCACAGTTTTAAGTCAGTGTGAGCACGTGATTTTTGCCTCGCTTAAATTACTCCTATAGAATTCTTAAAATTAGGGTTTTCCTTTTAATTATTTAATATCAGGAAACTAATTGTATAATTTTTGTGTTTGTTTGCATTTTTTATTTAAATAATTCTTAAAAATACAAAAAGTATGTCGCATGAGAACTTTAAAGTTGATTTTATCATTTTTCAAGCATTAATTAGCAATTAAGCATTTTATAAAAGGAAAACCCAAAAAATAGGGTCAATTTGCTCTTTTAATTTTAATTTTAAATTTTTAGGCAACCTTTCCTTTAATTTTATTTTGTTAATAATTACGTAGGATTGGTTTAAATTTTACAGGTATTGGAATTTTGTGATTAATTTAGAATCTTTAACAATTTGTGAAAATGAAAAAAGATGAAAGAAAAATGACAAGAAATGAAAAAGATAAATCTGAAAACTTGAGGATCCAAATTTGGGCCACCTTTAAATAAAATCCCAGCCCAAAAGACCCCAAACCCGTTTAAAAATACTCCAAACTCGGCCCAGAACCATGTCCAAACCGGTCTTCCCACCCAAAGACCAAAACGACCCCGTTTCGCGTTCTTCTGATCATGGCCGTCGGATTTCATCAATCCAATGATGCGGAACTGACGAGGATTTTGGGTATATAACTGTCTAAACATACCCTACCCTCCCCCCCCCCCCCACTCACCATCTCTAAAACATCAGAGACCAAACCCTAATGCCGCCACCCTCCATCGCAAACCGTCGGCCAAAAATAGCCTCCGCCGGCGGCGACTGTCCAAACACCTTCAAAATAACACCACTTACTCTCCTCGGCTTCCTATTTCCAAATCCACCATTACCAGCCCTCAAACATTAGCCAAAAGCCTCGAATCCGAAACGCTGGCTTCGCCGTCGTGCACGACGGCACTGACGCCAAACACCCCCAAACTTATACGCTAACCTCCTTAGCCTCCTCTTATTTCAAATATCAGTTTATTTTCCCTCGAACCTTAGCCAAATCCTCCGAATACCAAACTGAAAACCAAACACTAATTTGGTAATTAATCAAGATCATGTCGTCATCCTTGGTGCTAATTGATTTTACTCGCATGTTCCCTATGGGAACATGTGATTAACATCAATTTGGACCAAGAATTTGAAGGTCTGGAGTTTTCAAGCTTCCTTTTCTTAGTCTGTTTAGGGTAAGTTGTATTTCCCTTTGTTGATTTTTTTTGTCTTTCTTTTATTCTGCTATACATGTTTCTTTTTCTTTTTCTTTTTCTTTTAGTTTAATTTCACATATACCTATCTATGATACATACTGTTAGATTAGTTTATTTTGTTTTGTTTTATTCGTCTTCTGGTGTATTTTTGTCACCCTTTTAATGACTCGGCATTAAGGGTTGAGTTGATTTTGTTTTACTGCCCCTAATTCTTGTTTCTGTGGGTCGGTTGGATTCTATTTTGGTTGTGGCATGACCACTAGACCCAGTAATGAGTTCATTTGGGCCTTTTCAGACCTTGGGTCACTTTGCCCAGGCCTTTGTTTGGTAGACTTAGGGGTTTCAAGGGTATATTGGGTATTTCTAATTAAAGAATCCTGCAGTAACGGAAAATAGAAACCCCTAGAACCTTCTAGATTTGGTTTCTAATTTGAATTTCAGAAATTAAGTAGTATAACTTGGTTAACAAGTCAGTACCCTATGGACTTTTAAGTTAAAACTGAAAATTAAGAGGGGGCTAAGGTGTAAATTAAAAAATCTGAAACTGCCTTAATTGTTTGCCTATAAAAGGAAGTACACCCTTGCCTTGCAAAAAAAAGGTTTTTGGGAGGCTGGAAGTTTCGAAATCTAAAGTTTGAGAGAAGTTTTTAGAGCCAAATTTTTGAGTTTAAAATCTGAGAGTAAAAAGATCAAAATTCTGAAGGAAAAAAATCCCGCAAGTTGAGCGATACAATAGTTAAAAATCCAGCAAAAGTGAAAGGAAAAACATTGTTTCATTAGTTTTTTTATTGATTTCATCCTTTCTAACTTCTGAAAATCGCCTGGGTTCACACAAGTGAGAAATGGTTTAGATCTGTCCTTTAAATGCTTCTGGTTTAAAATTATTGAGTTTTCTTTGTTGTGAAAACTTGGATCCTTCCTCGGTTAGAGTAATTTGGATTGCTGAGTATTGTTGAATCGTACTTGCTGTCTCACTTATTTCTATTTACTTTGTTCAAATTTCAGGTATTTTCCTAAGCTCACACTTGAGTATTACTCTCTGCATATGTAAAGGATTTGAAATTCATGCTAAATGAAGAGGATATTGAAAGTGAATTGGACTATGATTATCAATCTACATACTTAATTCAGTGAATATTATTGTTTTAGTTTAATCATATTAAGTTGAAGTGGTTTGATCATGGCAGCATTTGGTTAATTGTATGAGGGAAATGTCATTTGGTTGATTGCATAATATGTTATTCATACAAGTCAAGCGAAACCGCCTACTGATAAGCATGAAAATAAGCTTCCAAAATCATTTTGTCATTTGTAATTGCATCTAGTATCCTTGAAATTAGCCAATTAATTTTAATGTGACAATCATGTGTTTAAACCCAGTAGCTTGGTTAAATTCAAAAATACTTGAATGTGTTAAAAATAGAACTCTAATTAGGGTGAATGTCTATTTTATAGAAGAGTTTTACTTTGAGGCTAAGTCATTCCTCTTCCTATAAATAGAGGGGTCTTACCCCATTGTAAATCATCCCAAAATTATCAATAAGAATTCTCCTCTCCCTACCTTGCTCTGCAATATTGTTTTTGTTCTTGTATTATTTCATAACACGTTATCAGCACGAAGCTCTACTATCTCAAGAATCTCTTTGAGAAAATTAAGGTATTTTTTTTTTCTCTCTTCCTTCTTGCTTCCTTCTTTCTCTGAGCCCTAAAAGTTTTACGACAACCATTTGATGGTCTTGAATGATGGTCAATCTCTGGAACTGGAAATCCAATTTATCGTGTTTTATACATGCACTCACCACACATGCCATGTATTCACATGAATGAAAGACATTGCTTTATGGTATAACTGCTCTACTTGCACAAATTGTTAAGTCTTTGTTACATTTTAATTAAGCTATTACTATATTTAATATATTGTGTTTAACCTTAGTATTATTCTGTGTTTCTTCATATTTTACGGAGTTGAACGTCATGAATATTTCTCACTTGTTTTGCCTATTATCACTACTATTATTGTTTAGTGTTTCTTCATATGTGCATATCATTATTAAGTTTATTCATATCATTATATCAATGTACAATTCTGATAATGCATAAGTTCATAAAACTGCAATGTTATGCCTGCAATGGTACTTAGTGTGTGCACCTGTATTGTTTCCTATCTCCACATAATCTTGTTTGTCGTGTTGTTTTATATTCATCTGATCATTAGATCATGGGAAGCAAATAGTTATGTATTCATTTCACATGTTTTACAAATTTGCTTATAGTTTGTCTCAAGTTTGTTTATAACATTATGAAAAGAAAGTTTATTGCCCTTGAAATTTCGGGCAAGAACTACATGACATGGGTGTTGGATGCTGAAATCCATTTGGATGCAATGGGTCCTGGAGACGCCACTAAAGACAGAAATAATGCATCCACCCAAGACTGTGCTGAGTCCTTGATTTTCTTGCGCCATCACCTTGATGAAGGTTTGAAAATTGAATATATCACAGTCAAAGATCCACTTATCTTGTGGAATGGATTAAAGGAGAGATATGACAACTTAAAGTTGGTCACTCTGCCACAAGCACGATATGATGAGAATCCAAAAGCAAATAGTTCATAAATTATATGTTATCGTTGCGGTGGAAAAGGGCACTGGGCGAAAATTTACCGTGTACCAAGGCATTTGGTTGAGCTTTATCAAGCATCTCTAAAGAGTAAATGCCCTGAAACCAATTTTGTCTCTGACAATAATTTTGACATCACCCACCTGAATGTGGCAGAATTCTTTGAGCACCCTGAGGGGAAAATAGACCACTTAATCGGTGATGGATCTGTGATTAAGGAAGATTGAGTTGTCTAATTTTATTTTACTTATTTGTATTAGTTAGTGAGTAAACTAATAGTCATTAGTATCAACTCGTATTATTTAATTTATGGAATAGTGTTAGTATTCGTTCTTTAGAATGTTTAAATATGCTTAATTTTCAAAGATATTTTTATTTTTCAGTAAAGTTAATCGATTAATATATCAGTTAATCGATTATCTAATATTTCGTATTAAACTGTACTTTTTCCGCAAGGCATGTTAGTCGACTATCAGATTTAGTTAATCGACTAACCTAATGACCGTTGCCTAAGTTAATCGATTAACCTCAGCAGATTTTGAAAATATTGTTTAATTATGAAGCAACGGATTAAATTTGTTTATTCTCATGTTAGTATATTTTTTTGTATGTCAAACCATGAGAAGCAAATATGGATATCTCACAAAGTAAACTTGGATCAACGTCCAATTGTAAAAATATTTGTTTAATTGATTCATGTACCACACATACGATATTCAAAGAGAAGAAATATTTCTCTCATTTAAGTATGTGTAAGGCAGATGTTACTACAATTTCTGGTAGTAGTAAATTGATTAAAAGCTCCGGAAGAGCAACTATAACTCTGCCTAAAGGAACAATATTTATCATAGAGAATGCAATGTTCTCCTCCAAGTCCAAGAGAAACTTGTTGAGTTTTAAAGATATCATTCAAAATGGATATCATATTGAGACAATAGATGAGAATAATCTTGAATACCTCATTTACTCATGAAAACGAGGCTGCCCACTTCGGTTTGGGGGCACGCCATTTTGCATGCAGCAATGCTAGTTCGTCTCAGAGCGACGAATTATCACAAATATTCCCCGTTGCAATTAGTTTTGGGTCATGAACCTAATATATCCCATTTAAGAATTTTTGGATGCGTAGTATATGTGCCTGTAGCACCGCCATATCGCACCAAAATGGATCTGCAAAGAAGGTTAGGAAAATATATGTTGGGTTTGAATCGCCCTCCATTATTCGCTATCTCGAAACATTGACAGGGGATTTGTTCACTGCACGATTTGCAGACTGTCGATTCGATGAGACACTTTTCCCAAAATTAGGGGGAGAAGTTGGTAAAACCAAACGGGAAATTTTGTGGAAAAATACATCATTATCTCATCTTGATCCACATACCTCTATTTGTGAAAAAGAGGTGCAAAATATTATCCATTTGCAAAGAATAGTAAATCAAATGCCAGACGCATTTACAGATTTGAAAAGGATAACAAAATTATATATCCCCGCAGAGAATGTGATAGCAATATGTGATAGTACCAAATTAATTGAGAACTCTGTGCAAGAGCCAATTATATTATTTTGGAGAAACGCAATTGATTACCAATAAGGTATTGTGTTGTAGTAAGTCTCAAAGAAACTTATTCAGTTTCCAAAGTATATGTGAAAGCGGTTGATTATATTGAGACAATAAATAAAGGAAAGATTTGATATCTTCTATTTCTACAACTTGTAGCGGGATAATCTGTATGTGAAAAGCTACCCGCTTTATTCTCCAGTTTGTACTACACAAACAAAAGAATGCCACAATAAAGTGGATATTAATTGATATAAAAATCCATATCATAATAAATCTGGAGTTTATTGAGAATTGCACATGTCATGGTATAAACATGAACTTATCAATATTGATAATTTATTCAATTGGTATTCGGGTAGCCATATCAATTTAAGTATGATGTGCAACAATAATAGAGAATTCACATGGGTAAATATTAAAGAACTAGAAATTCTTTACGAATTCTCTTGTATTACTTGTTCTCATTAAATTAATTGACCAACTAAAGTTGGGGTTGAATCCCATAAATTCTGGAAATATCAAAGGTGAATATGAGCCCATTCGCCTGCCATGTATACCACATATGATGCATCTATGATATGGTTACATGTGCGATTATTATTAACCTGCAGCATGGCCGGTGCTTGCGAGGTAAATTGCTCGGTAATCTAATTTCGAGCATAATTTCCAGATTTTCTATTCAAGATAGTTCATCTTGATAAGTTGGTTTACATCATAGTTGGTTTAGCAAAATAATTTATTGAGTGCCTCCATTTAATAGCTAAATTATTGCTTATGAGAACAAAGTTATCTATATCAATTTGATATACGCTATATACGATAGTATATTATATTCTCCCCTCAGAAGTGGTTCAGGGTCAGGAACCAAATAATTTTGTCTTATTATTATTGATGTGAGTGTATATTAACATGATAATGCACAAAGATGATTTCCCATAGTTGAGGAAACAACTTAGTTTTTCTAACATGAGGGGGAGACATGATAAACACTTGAGAAAAAGTTACATGGAATGAATTATCATTTGTATATATAGATCCTCGAATATCATAATATGAACCTGAAGTTCATAAAAGGATAATTCAATTGCAACATATTGCAAAGCATGCCATACGCATTTGCTGACCCAAAGAAAGTAACTATATTCTCACTGCAAATGCTCATATTAAGTCCTAGAAGGACAAAGTCTTTGATACGCTTAAAGCGTATAGACAAATCGATTTCAAAATAACTTCTTAATAAAAGAAGATGAGCAAATGATCAAAGTGATCATAATAAGGACGCAAGTGATCTAGAAGATCACATGACATAAAACTTCATAAAATCTCATGAGAGATTCAGGTACCTGAATATATGAATGAAGAGATTTCCATGTTATGTCTTTATGAAAATTTACTGGAACCGATATAAAATGTTCGTCGACGACATCTATGATAGCGCTAAATATCGATGAGGATCTTATGTTTGTCGAATACAAACAAAAATATTGGCCAAATGGAAGAGATACAATTCAAGTAGAATTGATTCCATATGAAAGACATGTAATTTTGGACATGTAGTTCAAATACTTGAAAGTATAAAGTCAATGGTATGTGTAATCAGTTTTCGATATCTTATTTGTTTAGCATGACATGAAAACTTGATATGCATCTAAAGTCTATTATATGACTTATATGACTTAACTTATATGACAACCCATGAAGGATTTAAGTTGCTTGAAGAATCAACAATTCTTGATCTTGAGGTACCACTTCCTTAATGCAATTTATGCAAAAATATATCTTGCTATAACTATGATAATGTGATGGCGAGGATATCTCTATGGGAATATTGAAGAGCCATTCCACGATATTTGTGAAGACATTATATATCTATCACGAGTTATGATTTCAAGGTGCAAATATTCATTATAGTTAATATGGCTGATTTATTTATCAAATCTCTACTAACGATCTCTTGAAGCTACTGCACAAGATTGGGATGCGAAGACTCAAGGATGTGAATTGATGCTCTCTTCAGGGGGAGTTAATGCGCGTTGCACTCTTTTTCCCTTACAAGGTTTTGTCCCACTGGGTTTTCCTTGCAAGATTTTTAACGAGGCAACCAATAGGCGCATTTCTAAATATGTGTACCCTTTTCCCTTTTCTAGTATTTTTTTTTCCCATTGGGTTTTATTTCAGTTAAGGTTTTAACGAGGCACATTATTTATTGAGTAGACATTCAAGGGGGAGTGTTAAGAATAGAACTCTAATTAGGGTGAATGTCTATCTTATAGAAGAGTTTTATTTTGAGGCTAAGTCATTTCTCTTCCTATAAATAGAGGGGTCTTACCCCATTGTAAATCATCCCAAAAATATCAATAAGAATTCTCCTCTCCCTACCTTGCTCTGCAATATTGTTCTTGTTCTTGTATTATTTCATAACAGAATGTTTGTTGTATGTGTTAAACGCATAGTGGACACATTGAGTAGATGAATTCGAATTTTTCCTCAAACCCAAAATTGGCCAGCCTTTACAAAGGAGGCCCAAAATGTTTCTGCTTTGAGAGTGGGCCTTAAATTAATTTATTGTGGCCCAGATCGTATGATAGGCGGAGTCAGCTTCAACAGACTCAGGTTTAGATCATTGGGCTTCTATTTCAGGCCCAACTGTAGTTCCATTTTCGTGTGTTTGGCAACTGGATCTTAAAATCCATAACCCTTTTTAACTCTTGAAATTAGTCCTTATGACCTTAGTCAATTAGTAAGTTCTTTAAAAATAATCTTAGGAGGGCCAATCTAGATAACTCAATAATCCATGGGCATTCAAGCTTTAGTCAAATATCCTTTAAAAATAAGATCGAGGTGCACTGCGCCAAACAAAATTTATAAATCGTGTGGCCCTCTTTAATTATATCTTTTAAAATCCTTAGAACACGGGACGTGTCATTTAGCGAACTTTTATGGAATCCCGTAATGTTAACAACACGTTAGTTGCTTTAGGCGCGTTATTTAATAAATTTACCTTCCTATACTCGGGTGTGCATCCCCAAATCTAAATCCCAAAATGTTGAATAAAATGTGTTTCGGATCGCGGGTGCATTTCATGTGACGCGATCCAAAGACATGTTTTAGACGATGTTCAATTTCCTTAAAATTAATTAAAAGCGATAAATAATTTTAAATTGCATTATAGGATAAACATGTTTCTAAAATCAGATAATAAGCCAATTATGATTGTTTAAGCGACCGTGCTAGAAGAATGAGTGGGGACAAAATTCTGGTTCGTAGACTTTACAAAGAAAGTCGAATTTTCCTCGATTTGTGATTTTAAAATAAATCGGTGACTTGGGACACCCAAAAATAAACTATCCCAAGTGGCGACTCTGAATAAGATAACAAGTAATTCCATTTCGAATAATGTCACTTAAATTGAAAAAACTCCCTTATACAATATCCTTCAAGGTGGGTGTGTAAAAAAGAAGATGCGACCGTCAGAGTTGTCGATGGACAAGAAATTTAAATATACTTGCCATCCAATGCTATGAATTAAAAGCTCCTCAGCCTACGGGGTATTAGCAGCCGTTTCCAGCTGTTGTTCCCCTCCCAAGGGCAGGTTCTTAGGCGTTACTCACCCGTCCGCCACTGGAAACACCACTTCCCGTCCAATTCATCCTATTTCATCAGATCCGGAATGTGATATGATTCCGAAGGATGAACCGGATATGGACAGTTCCAATAAGATTTCATTCTTGAACCAAAATCCATTTTTTGATTTATTTCATCTATTCCATGACCGGAACAGGGGAGGATACACGTTACACTACGATTTTGAATCAGAAGAGAGATTTCAAGAAATGAAATAAACCACCCTTATTTGGATGTACACAGGTTGTGTGTGATTTAGTAATAGAAAAATGGATTAAATAATAATTATTCATCTATACTATTCACTAAAAATAAATTAAATAATAAACTTTTTAAAAATAGATTAAATATTGATAAAATTCATATTATTCACTTAAAACTAAAATTTAATAGGTAATTAATAGGTTTAACTATGGGTGTTCTAAAAACCCCAAAAATCGAACCAAACCAACTAAAAACCCGATATTTTTTTGTTTTGGTTTTTATTTTGAATTTTAAAAACCGACTAAATTTGGTTTGATTTTGGTTTTAGTAAAAAAATAACCGAAAAAAGTCAAGCCAAACCAAATATATAACTAGCTATTTAATATTTTAATAATTTACACTTTTAGTCTAGTTCGTTATTATTATAATAATCTAGTTCTTTACCTTTATATTCTAGTTTAATTAGTAGTTTTCTTTTGATAAGTATGGAACTTATTTCATGTGAAAAACAATTTATTTATAATTGAGTCATAAATTGTCTCTTTTCTTCTTCTTTTGTCTTCTTGAGCTGGGGGTCTTTGGGAAGCAGCCTCTCTACCCTCCGCGGGATAGGGGTAAGGTTTGAGTACATACTACCCTCCCCAGACCCCACTAGTGGGATTTTACTGGGTCATTGTTGTTGTTATAATCGAGTCATAAAATTATGCATCACTATTTAGTTCAAGTATCATCAATATATCTTAATAAATGATAGACTACTCAAAAAGTAATTGATTTGATAATGGTATGTTGAAAGTATAGTCGTTTTAATATGTGTTTAGCAATATATGTGTCATATTTAAGAAAAAATCGATAATAACCGCAAAATACGAAAAAGACAAAAATTGACATACATCGAAGCTGCAAAAAAATGACTTTAACTGGTTTGATTTAGTTCCAATATGTGAAAAATCGGTCTACTTGATTTGATTACTTTTTCAGCGAAAAACCGATTCAAACCGACCCATGCACACCCCTTAGTTTAACTATTATATTTGCAAAAACTCAAAAACACTAAAAATTCTCCAAAAAGTGATCTCAACTCATTTTCTATTCATATTGACGGGCTGAATATTTTTTAGAAACTTTCAAAAACCACTATATTTTATTAGTTATTAGCTAGTTGTAGCTACCACTTACTATATTATTTCCTATACCTATATTTTCAAAAAAAAATTTAGAGTGTATTCAATGTATTTAAGCTAATGTATTCATGAATACAGTAGCTAGACAGATTTTTATATTTGCGTGTATACGACTGTATTCATGGCATGAAACATGGGGTTACAGCAGAAGAAGAAGGAGCCTCCTATCTTCCTTCTGACCCCGCACAGTGAGCAAGCATCATGATAAATTATTGTATTCAATTATATTCACAACGAGAAATAGAGGATTACACTTTTTTAAACGGAAAATGAATCAATTAACATAATAGACTCCTAATATAACTCAACAAACTCAATTATCACACATAAATTTTGTATTTCCATATATAAAAAAGATTCTCAAACGAAACACCCTAAAAACATAGCAATCTTCAAAGAAATTATATAATGCATAAAATATATTAATTAAAAATATGTATGTATATATATATATATATATATATATATATATATATATATATATATATATATATATATATATATATATATATATATATATATATATATATATATATATATATATATATATATATATATATATGAATATAAGGAAATACATTGAAATACGATTAAAAAAAGATAATAAATACAATGAAATATATAGAATACAACAACATACATTGAAATACAATAAAAAAGACAATAGATACAATGAAATACAACTAGATGCACTGAAATATATTGACAGAAAATTCAAGTTGCTTCGCCCCTAACTCCTAATGTCGCGATGCAGAAGCAACAACAATGTCCAGTCCTCGCTCGCCGACAATTAGCACATAATTACCGGTGAAATAACAAAGGTTTTTGTTGATCCGATATGTTGTGTCAGAGAACGAGATTGTGGGGCTAAGGGCGACGCTATTAATGAATTACGACAACGGTCGAAACATTGACGGATGGCATTTGCTCCCGCATACAACGGAGGAGAAGACATCGCGAAGTAAAGAGAGGGAGAATAGATATGAAATAGGTGATAGGAGAAACTTGAGAGAATATGAGAAAAAAAAAATACAAAACATATTTTATGATTTAAGGGTAAGTGATAATAAATAAATATTTTTGACTATAAAAATAACAAAAAATAACTATGAAATATAAATTTTTAAAAGAATATTAAAATAAATAAGGTATCAACCTAACCTGCCCACTGGTCACCCCTATGTGCTACTCTGCTATCGCGGTAGCTGAGCTGGATTGCATTAGAATTTACTCGTCAATCTCAAATCTAGATTAGAGAACGATCACTAACAGCAATAAACACATCGAGTCTTGCTATGAAATGGCCGCAACAAAGCGACATATTGTTATTTTAGGATATAGTTGATTGTTTTGACTAATAAATATCACTACTTCTGACACATACGATCTACCTAGCAAGATTTTGTGCTGCCCTCTTAAAGACATCTAACGCCTTAATATTTGCGACCAGAACAGAGATTGGTGACGCTACCAAAGCAAAAGACACAGAAGAAGGAAAACTAAATTAAGAGAAATTAAGATGTCAAGAACGGAAAGACGTCACCTGAAAAAAGTCTCTCTCATTATACATGTCAACCCACCAAAGCCAGGTTTAGGACATAAAGCATGCAATGGAGTTTGAGCTAAGTCAAGATCACTGCATAGCTACCTCGAGCAACTTAACTGTAACCCCCCGCAGATAATGATGCAATGTAGCCATCTCATACACAACAAACTATTTGCTTAATGATTTATTCTCTTTGGTCAAGGCTACTGGAGACGGGGTTATTTCTAGACTACAAACATCTTTGAACCCTGACTGTGGGCTCCGATATAATACGATGCAGTGGGGGCTAGTATCAAGAAATTTCTGGAAGCCTGAAGAACACAATGAATATTTCTAGGGAATCTCTACTACGCTTTTGTAGCATTTTAAAGCTGCGGATGGATTGGCATGGGAGCATCACTCCTTGGGAAGTGTACTCAATACTGTAAGTTCCTCTACCAAAAGATATTCACAAAGTAATGCTACATCTCACTTGAAATCAGGCTGCACAATACAACATTGGCATTTGCTTCCGGCTAAGTGCATCATTCAGACGCAAAATTCAAGCTCCTGAGAACAGATATAAAAAAAGGCGTTAGTAAAGCAGGAATAAGATTCTCAACTGCAAAATAAACAGAGGCATTTGCTTCTGCCAATGGAGTAAACACGCATGCCACTAAGCAAAAGATGCAAAGGCCTGGCCATTGCATATCCACATCCATTGTAAAAAAGCCCTCTCAAGTAAACAAAACTTCTATCTCCAGCTCACAGCTGATGAATAAGCCCAACTTCTAGAATGTTATTTGATCAAACACCAACCACAGCAAAACAAAAGGGTTTGGTATCATTGGACTTTAGTTTTGACCAACTCGATAAAATCTGTAAATTGAAAGAAAGGAAGAGACCTGCAGGCTTGTTTTTCCACATCCACTCCTGAGCAGCCTGAATCCCCTGTGAAGAGGTAAGAAGATGAGAGGATATGGCAATCAAATGCGTTACGAACATGTTCTTCACCCGTTACACTAACTGAATAGTCCTCAATTCTACTCATTAGAGAACTACACAGTGTAATCAGCACATTACGAAGTAGTAGAGAACCCTTTAATCAAGTAACTCGGTTCATTACTGCAGATATGTGTTGCTCGCGCCAAATAAATTTTTATATATATGTTGACGAGCTACATCATTGAAGATCTTTTGGCGAATATAAAAGCACATAAGTTTAAGATATAGCAGAAAGTTGGATTATAGAGAACGTAAAGCAGGATACGGAAACAGCCCTTCTGGCTCAATTGGAGCTTACAGGTTTCTGTGACCACAGTAGAACATTGGTTGCACCCAACAACTGTCTTTATGAAAAAGCAGATTAAGGGTTTATGAGGAAACACACATCAGCGATTGCATTTTTGACCGAAAAAGCAGTGCATCTATCGGAAGATGAAAAGGGAATTCTATAGCTATAGCCAGCCACTATTTTGCTAATTCAACTGAAAGTTGTGTCCATACTGTTAGTTGAATGTTAACTGAAGCATGGCACCAGACAAAAGAAAACATCGCCAAATTCAGAACGGAGTACTTAGACTCAGAAAAAACACATTCAAAGAGGAAAAAGTTTTCATCTTCTCCCTTCTCTGCAATTGGCGGTGGTGAGGGGAGAATATGGTCACAGGTTTTGCCAAGTACTGTGGTTAGGTACTGTAGAAGCCATATCAGGGAGAAACCTCTCAGCTTCAGCAAAAAAAATAATGCAGAAAGCAGGTATTAGCAAAACAACACAAGCAAATAGATGATTTCATTAGCACGCGCTACGTTCAAGATATTTCTACTTTTTCTAAACCTTCATTATGAGCCAAATTGGATAGCCTAGATGGTAAGATATGGCTTAGAAGTTGATACTCTACATCAGCAACAAACCCGGTATAGTCCCACAAAGTGGGGTCTAGGGAGGGCAGTGCATACACAGACCTTGCTTCTACTTTGTGAAGGTAGAGAGGCTTGTTCCGATTGACCCTCAGCTCTGTAGTTGATATTGTACATCACAAGATACAAATTTTACTTCACCAGCCAGGCAAATATTTTACTGGGAATATAAAGGGCAATATTTCTACAGTTTAGTGAGTGATTTACCAAGAATTAAAAAGAATTGATAAGAGCAACAACGAAAGAGCATAATGGTACCTGAATCGGTTGTTGACCTGTCATTCCAACTGCGTACTGGAAAATTAAAACCAAATAATAAAAATCCACTGAAATTCAAGTCCTATGAAGAAGTATGGGTCAAATGCTAACCAGAGATCCTTGAGAAGCTTGTTGCAATTGTTGAGGCGGGCGGACCTGGGTCTGGACATACGTTGGGAGCTGACACTGAAGTTGTGCTTGCGTTTGAGCTTGTTGGTAAGGCAACCCATGTGGTTGAGCCTGAATGTGAGGCTGTTGGGCAGACAATTTTTGCTGTTGCTGTTCATACGATATCAGCTCCTCCGGCTTTTCCCACTAAATTTTGAAAACAACACATTATTAGGTGGCCTAAGAAATTAGAACTTCAACCAGAAGGCAGAATAGCAGATGGTTACCCTGCTTTCTCCTGTAATACTGTCATAATAGTACTTGAATCCATCAGGCGATGTGTGCTCTGTCCAATTACATTTCACCGGACCTGTAGTCTGGTTCATTCCAGATGCAGTAGATGAAGCAGGAACTACATCTGCTTTTGGTTGGACAGCTGTGGAACTAGGTGCCGCTTGTTGAACAAGTCCAGGCCATGGAGACTGCAGGATAATATACATTGTGAGCAACTGACCTCAATTTGCACAGTAACATTTACACCCAATACTCTAATATTCTTGACATAGTAGTTATGGTGAGGGAAAAGCACAAGTGAGCCCCAACCAGTTGGATGAAACAGAGCACATATTGGGCCTTAGAACATACAAGTTTAAAGAGATCAATGGTCAGTAAAGACCATGTATCATTCAAGTATCACAGAAATTATTTTCAACAAAAAAAACTGAGAATTGCAAGATCTTGAGTTTCAAGAAATTCTATTACGAAAATATTCTCAAGTGTACCTGTTGTTTAACATCTTGTGTGCCCTGCTGGACTGCTGAGCTTTCATTAGATGGTTGCATGAGCTGCAATTGTTGCTGTAGCTGAGTAAAGGTTTGCTGTGATGATTGAAAGCTCGCCTGCAGATTTTGCGTCTGTTGAGACAGCATTTGTGCTAGTTGGGAAGGTGGCTGATGAAGATGTTGGACCAAATGCTGTGGCACAGGCTGCTGCTGGTTTGAGATTGCAGATGCAACATGTAGTTGCATGTTATTACTTAAAGGTGTATGTCCCATTGCAGATGACATATTGCGCTGCATCTGAGGCTGAGAAACAGTTGATTGCCAAGTCGAACCATGCGACTGCTGCAAGGGCATTCCCTGACTGAAAGGACTTTGACTGGCAGACTGGGACATTTGTACTTGATTCATCTGCCTGAATAAAGCATGAGAAGTTGGTCCCTGTGAAAAAGGTGTTGAGGCTGGAGGCTGATGTTGCCCGGAAGATGGTAAATGCTGGGGTGACTGAAGTGGCTTCTGTAGTTGAGAAATTTGTGGGCCGCCAGTGGGGAGTGGTTTAGCAGGCTTGCCAGCACAAGAAACAACTTAGCACAAAATAATAGACAGAAATCATTCCTAAGATGGAAATAGCATTAAGCAAGTTTCTATGAAAACATACCAGTTGCAATGTAGGAGCAGAAGAAGCCGCAAGTCCTGTAAGAAATCCATTTCCAGTGCCACTAACACTCCCGACGGAACCACCCTAAAAGTTTGTGCAGGCAGCATTATAACATTTTAACGAAGCAGCAAAGTAATACAACACATGTTTCTATACATATAAACAAATAAAGGGCATAATGTATATAAGATTGAGAGAATAAGCCCAAAGGCTACAGCATCTTATTGACATCCAATCAACTATTCCTAAACAAAACTTAGTTGGGGTCAATATCTTCTGGAAATTGCATCTAGAAAAAGTTGTAGTCACTCACACAGTGGTCCAATTAAGAATATGTGATACCGCCAAAGGTCACAACCATATAAAAGCTCGTCTACTCGAATTATGCCTAGAATAAAGTATCATACTGATGCCACTTAAGCTCCCATGTCTATTAGAAGATCAGAAAAATCATTCAGATTAAATCACAAAACCTGAATTATAAGAGCGACTTTGTAAATTGGGTTCTACGAGTAAAAGAACTTTGATGAATCAAGCAACGCCAAAAATTTGACAGTGAAGTCTAAGAACTGAAAAGAGAGACAAGGAAATAATCACAGAGTCGTCCGAATGTCTCACAAAGCCATGATCAACACATGCCAATGTTCTATTAATCGGCTTCTACAAGACAAAGTATGATGTAAAGAAGCAATTAATGTCACAAGGACAGGCAATGAAATTCCCTCATAAAAGAAATCAGAAATCACCCAAAGAAATTTGACCCAGAACTGATGCAATAAAATGCAACGAATGATGAAATAAGAAAACATGTATCGGCAGATGAATCCACGCACTAACAACAACATTCAGGCATACATACAGGTCTAAGAATTGGTACTAGTAATATGACTATAGCACGAAATGGTGATGACATTAAAGGAATGGGAAGGAAACAGATGGTGTAAGGCAATTATAGTATTCCACAACATTTCATTTTACCTTGTGTGTTTCTCCTAATTCCAACCTAACAAGACATTTTTGCAGGCACAAATATAAGCCAAAGAACTGGCTTGCTTCTCTCTGCAACAATTGACCAACATAAACAGCAGATGCACATCTATATATATATATAAAAGGAGAAGCAAAAGCATATAATGATGCCAAGTGGCAAAACGAAAACTTGACACGTGTTAATTTTTAAGACAAAACTCCAACTTTTGGAGATTCAAAAAATTTAAAAGTAGAAAAGAAATTACAAAATTTTAATATTAACCAATTCAGTTATTAATCAACATCATGGAGTCCCACGTTTTTTGGAAAATACTTTTAAAAATTAAAAACTAAAAAAAAATTATTCCGATTCCAGACTCCCACGTTTTTCATCAGTTTTTTTAATTTATTATTATTATAAACCTAAAAATTCATCAAAAAAACTTTTTACATAGCAATAGTAATGAAGCAAAAAAAAAAAAACACTCCACGATTTGATCATGGTCTCAAACATGGGTAACAGAATACTTCACAATGGATACTGCCTCCCATCCTACGTTTTTCATCAGTTTTTTAATTTATTATTATTATAAATCTAAACAAGCAATATACTAAAAACAAATAGAATTGATTCTTGAAAATTAACTTATATATTATATATTAAAGAATGTAATTTAGTGTTGATATATTAAACTTTTATCATTCTCTTCATAGGTTTATTATAAAAAACTACAAAAATATTCACATACTTATAGTACAAATTTTATTTCTATTTGTAAAGGGAAGAAGAAAATTAAAAAAAATATATATATATATATTTGGTTTCATTTAATTAGAATTTTAATAAGTAATTTATGGTATTTTTTAGTATTATTTAAAGTACATGTAAATATTGTATGAAATGTTGGGTTAATCTTTTTATCTTTTAAAAAAAAAAATTTAAAGAAAGGCAAGATGAAGTTAACGTGAGAGAGATAAAGTTTGTTTATCCCAAAAAATCTATTAATCCCATAATCCCCTTTTTTAGCAAAACTAACCCCACAATCTTTATTTTCCCAAACTTCCTCACGTTCCCACTTCTTCCATTCATTTCATCACTTTTTCACATCAGATACAACACACCCTCATATCTATAAAGAACAAAAAAACTGAAAACAATAAAATAAATTTTTTTAGAGTGAAAGATATTGTGGACAATCTTATTATTGGAAAATTAGAGCTCTGTAGTGAAGTTTTTCTTTATTGGAGTTGGTTGAAGTTCTATTGTTGCTGGTTGCGATTCTCCATTTCTTTTTATCTGTATGATCTCTCGGATTTGAAGTTGTATTTGCAGTGAATTTCCATTTCATCTATTGAAAAGATCTTGCTTATCCAAAGTGTAGTACCATGTTTTCTTGTCCATTCAAATTTTTTTATTATTATGAACTAAACTTTGTTGAAGAACTTGTATGAATGTGTTATATTTTATGTTTCAGATTCCTACGTAACGGATTTTATGTTACTAGATCCAAACTTGAATGATTTAAGTTATTAGAGTTATTATGTCGAATAACGTGTCTAATAAAAATTATGATTAAAGCTTTTCAAATTTCTTTCCTTTCGAAAGTGTTTGAACATAAATGGTTGATCTTCATTTTTATTTTTGGCATGAGATATATTTTTTAAATTTTCCTACGGTTGTCATATTCCTACTGCTGTAGTTGCTAGATTTTTCGGTTGTAATTTTTAATTTCACAAATAAGTTAATTATACAAAGTAGTATGATGGCTAACTACTTTATTTTTTTTATTTAATTAATTCCATTGATGAATGTGTGCATAAGTCTTTCTGTAAAGTTTCTAGATAAAAAATAATAATCTAACGTAAAGTAGGTTTTGTTAGAAGGATATCAGTATGAAAGTTTTCTCAATTGATAAATTCTTGATAGTTGGAGCGATATTATGTTTGTATAAACGGGTGCAGATTTAGTTTCTATCATAAATGTTCCAATTGGTATAATACAAATAATTCTTTTCTAGGGGAAATTCTACAGAGCCGTGGTTAGACCTGCGATGCTGTATGGGACGGAGTGCTGGCCCGTGAAGAACTCGCATGTTCAGAGAATGAAGGTTGCGGAGATGAGGATGCTTAGGTGGATGTGTGGGCACACCAGGCTGGATAAGATCAAGAATGAAGTTATTCGACAGAAGGTAGGGGTGGCCCCGGTGGACGAGAAGATGCGGGAAGCGAGGCTGAGGTGGTTCGGGCATGTTCGGAGGAGGGCCCCCGATGCCCCGGTCAGGAGCTGCGAGCGGCTGGAGATAGTTGGTGGTCTGCGAGGGAGAGGGAGGCCTAAGAAGCATTGCGGAGAGGTGATTAGGCAGGACATGACCAGAATGCAGGTTACTGAGGACATGACCTATGATAGGGGAGTCTGGAGGTCTAGAATCAGGGTTGTAGGTTAGGGGCTCCTAGAGTCCTTCGCACGTCAGTAGGTTTTCTCATAGATGATTTGTGTGTTAGCGTGTGCCCTCCTGTGGCTGTTAGTTATGGTAGTTACTGCACGATTTTATTGCTTGCGATTGTATTTATGTTTCTTATTTTTAGTTAATTATTTTCACTATTTTCTGCGGGAGTCACTAATGCTTTTTGTTTTGTTCTACAGCTGTTTTTCCTTTTGTCCTATGCGCCGAGGGTCGATTGGAAGCAGCCTCCCTGCCCTTTCGGGTAGGGGTAAGGCTTGTCTACATATTACCCTCCCCAGACTCCCACCTGGTGGGAATATACTGGGTAGTTGTTGTTGTTGTAGCCTTCTTTATTCTTTATCAATGCTATATTTAAATATTACTGTCCAAACTAGGATAACTTTACATATGTTAAAAAATAGGATTCACTGGGACTGTACTGACTAGGCCAAGATACATTTTTTGTAATAAGTAAATAGTAATAATAATAATAATAATACAAGTAAATATCTCAAATCAAATAGAAACAAAGTAATTAAATATTCTAAATATGTTATTAGCTCATGTGTTCCTATCCGAACCTTTGATTGATATGCTTACATAATAAAAGGATCATATGCGCATTCCGCGTCTCAATGCCTTTAGATTTAAAATAATTATGTTATAACTATGTGTACATTCCGCGTCAGCAAAAAATCAATTATTTCACACAACTCTTGCTTCATATGTGTTTCTATAAGTATTTTGTTGGTGTTAGTACTAATATTTATGAATACCTCTGTCTATTTTCATGACTTAATGGTGGCTGAAATAAATTTTGTTAGCGAAATTAACAGCAAGTCAATAAATTTGAAATTAAAGGTTCGTGTTGTCAGATTTTAGGAAAATTCGAATCGAGACAGACCTGATACCCCTTTTTCTATTGAGATTATTCTGATGGATGATAAGATACTGATTTACTCTACGATTACAAAAGGTTTGTTCTTTCATTACCATTATCATCTCTTAAATAATTTTATGTATTTTTGATCTGAAAGTTTCTATAAGACCATTGGAGTAAAATAAAATATTATAATCTCTGATTTTTTCTGTATATAAATGGGGGAATAAGGTAATTTTGGTGATACTTATTCTTTATTGTTTACACAACATAATTATTCCCCGTAAAAAAAACATCATCCTGTTTAAGGTGAATAATAATGTTTGTTTCTTTATTCTTTATTTTGTTATAACTCTGTTAGCTGGATTTGTAGTTACATATATCACTTTGTAGTTAATAGTTATACTTCTTAGAAATAATTACAAAAATATGCTTCTGCAATCTGATAAGTAATCAAGAATTTGAACATTTTGCTTAAATGTTCAAACCAATAAACGAAATTACTCATGGCAAATAATGAGAAGCATGTTCTTTATTGTTCTTATTGCCTATTATTTCTGTGATTCACTGAACATTAGAAAGTTGTGCATATTAATGCGCCAACTCTAAGACAATAGTTTATAGTTGTATGAACACTTCTGAAGTCTTCTCCTTTACAATTCTGTATTTTTTTAGTTTATCATATTTTGTTTTAATTAGCATGTTTGGTTAAGTTGATTAGTACTAATATAAAACTAATGGTGCATATTAACTCATTTTGTAGATATGAGGACACATCATCTTCTCCTTGATTTAAACACAATTCCTATATTATAAAAAATGTACCTCAGTTATGTTCTTTATAAAGGACCTTTTTCATATACACTTTTGACTTATTTTTTCTAATCTGTATTACTTATAAACATTAAATAATTTCATCGAAGGTATTATCAAGGTCGATGTATAGATAAAAGGACTTGATCCTGGAAAATATTATTTGGTTTTACACATTGAAAGGCCAGCTTCTTAGTAGGCTACCAGATGATTTTTTTACTGGAAATAAGACATGCTAAATAACTTAGCAGCAACATACTTTTTGGGTGGACAGAATTTTTTTTTATATATTTCTAAACACTTATCAAATCATATGTTACAAGAACTTTGAACTGTAAAAAGTTTTCATGATTAATCTTTTCATTAGTGAATCCTTGAATGTTATGACCGAAAGATGAATGGGTATGTATTAATTTTCATTTCAAATATTAAAAGTAATTCTTTTTTTGTTTTTGTGTCACCATTGTTGCTACTTTTACTAAATTTTATTTTATTAATAAAATGTTTTGCTTTGTTATTCACTTTGATTTAACTTCCTACTTTCAATTGAAAATGCCGACATTGAGAGAATATTAACCAAATTTTTACCTTCATTTTGCTTAATATAGAAACAAGGAACATGACCAAATCATAACCAAATCATCTTAGGCTAACTTATTCATTTTACCATATACATTTATGTGAGTTAGTTGCATTCTCTGTGAATGCAATCATCTCTAACCCTATATAATCTGGTATTACCCATCACAGCATTCCAATTTCTAAGACACCTAGGTTCAGAATTTACACACATGTAACATTGTTGGTCTTTCAATTATTCTAACAAGTTGCACTCACTTTGCTAGCCCGCAAGGTTTCTCCATTTCAGTTATCCTATTTGAATTCTATGTATTACATCTTCATCTACCATACTGTTCTTCTAATGACTGAGCCTGGATATCTAACTCGCCTTCATGTTAAGGATGCAATCTGGTGCACCTTTACAAGTGAAGTTAGCGGTTCAAATCTCACTCTGGCAGACTAAAATGAAGTAGTTCTTATCCAATTTAACCCCTGATATTTGAGGTACTTATAAAATCTATTGATCGTAATTCAAGTAAGTTGGTTGATTTATTTGATGAACTAATGTAGAAGCATACTTTAAGTCCTTATGGATTAGTCAGAGTATTTATTTTGTCTCTCTTTAATTTTCTTTTTGTTTTCGGGTAGCTTATTAGAAGGAAGTGGCAAACCGCTGGATATATTAGCTAAGCTAAATTTGTTAGATGGTTTTTAGCCTTATGAAGAAATAAAACTTTTTAATGTTAAAAAAAATTTTCTTCTTCTCTTGCTGCTAAATTTTTAACTAAGGCCCCTTTTTAACAAGTCACTTGGGATTGGTAGTCCTTGGCAACAATTCATGATAAAATTCATCTATTTATTTATTGTCTTAATTGTTTTGATCGTGATCACTAAATTTAATCTACAATATACATATGTTTTTACTATCTCTCTTAGCTCTTTTTTTCTTTGAATCGATCCGCGCATCGCGCGGGTACGTATACTAGTTTACCAAATCATACCCGAGTCTATTATATAGCTCAAGACTTGATTTCATATGAATGCTAGAGCACAGAAAAAGACAAGCAAATAATTAAATCAACATATTGCAACACTGCAAACTTTTAATAAAGATTGCAATTTCCCCTAATAAACAGTTTATCTGGCGGCAGCAGAGGATTCACTGCTGTTTTTCTTACCAATGAAGAAGGCGCTGTGGTATCTGTGGTTCTAGGAGGAAACTGATTTCCAAAACCATGCATCCCTTGGTTGAAAATTGGCCTGAGACTTTCTGGACTCATGGGATGCCAGGCATTAGGGCCTGTTTGGTCTTGCAAAGGCTCTCCAGTATTAGGTGGCGGTCTACACACCAGAGAAAATGAAGAGAGTCTCTGAGTTCTATTTGAAAACCTCAGTTGCAAATGCAAAAACTTAACTAATACCTAATTCCAGGGGTTGGGAAGCGAGGTCCAAAACCAGGTCCACCAAAAGCTGGTCCACCACCTCTGAAAGGAGTGAAACAGAGTGATAAAGCAAACTATAACCAACTAGAAGAAAACAACAACAAATGCACTGGTTCAAGCAAGCCTACTCCGGAACATCTTCTTTCTTAAGATAAGCACATTGGAATTTCATAGAATACCTAGGTTCTCCAGGTTTAGGTCTCTTAGGGTCAGCAAACCGAACAGTTAAAGGTTGATCACATCCCTGCAATTATAAAAGGCAATTAAAAATTGATAAAAGGGTTTAATAATGGTGTCAAATCACAAAGACAGACATTAACATCACAAGCTTACCCTCATTGTATATTTTCCACTCAAAGAGTTTATAGCTGCCATTGCCATCTGTTTATGAGAATATTTGACAAATCCACAACCTTCACAGTGGTTAAAAGTTAAATTAGCAAGGGTGAACAGAAACTACCAACAAAAAACCCCAAAACTTCATGCTTGAATTACTGCTGACAATGTTCAGAATCCTTCGATGCAAGTAATCCAGCACTTAACCAGAATTCATTAAAAGAATAAACCAGGAAGATGGGAAAGCTAAGATTATATTTTCCCAGCAAGGTTATATCTAATTTTGTTTACACTATTACTCCCTCTGTTTCAATTGGTTTGAACCTTTTCGAAGTAGGAGGGTCAAATTGACTAATTTTCGGTGTAAATTCGGACATAGATTCTTTAAGTTTTTTGAAAAAAAAATAACGTACTTCGCAATTACATAAAAAGTACTATAAGTCACAATAGTTAATAGTTCAAAGTATTTAAAAATCATTTGCAAAATATATGGTCAAAGAAAACCTTGTTTGACTCCCCCAAATAGTAATAGGTTCATTCTTTTTGAGACAGAGGGATTATACTAGAGAAAAACAAAGGACCGTGTCTTTTGAGGCACGCAAACACAAAGGAAATTCCTTGTTCAATACAAAATTTAAGATAAGAAAATAATTTCTAGAAAAAGAAAAGAAAAAAAACTTATTTTTCTAGCTACAGATTTATGGAGCCTCACTTGCATGTTTGAAGTTGAAAAATAGATATCATGCAAATTGCAAACTAAGCTTTTGGTGTAAGTGTCCTGGGGCTAATAATCTATGAAGAAAGGAGGAGGTAGTGCTATCTAACAGAATATTGAAAAATGAAGTGTCAAGACAGGTTAACATAATAATACGGCTGCACAGACCATTTAATCTGTTATTCAAGATAAATAAAATACTAGACATCTAAGAAAGGATGAGCCTATAGGCAAATCCTCATAGCTCCAAGGCAACCAAACGAGTAGATCAACAATACCATAAAGTCACAAGTATGGAGTTCAAAAACTTTACGCACTATCATGGAAAAGAAACTTGGTATAATCATGCATAGCAAGCACAGGACAAGGTGAGCATTTCATACAGAAAAAAGAAAAGGGCTCGATAACACAAACCACGACTCTGCTTCATATCATCACGCATGAGATAGACATCTTCAACACGACCATATGGCGAAAATATCTGAAAAGAATCCAAAACAACTATTTAATTATAGCTGTTTTTCAATAGATAATAAATACAATACACAACAGATGAAAAGCACACAATAAAAGCAAATCATTCAGAAAATCCTCAGCATTTCACTATTCCAAGCCAAATAGGTTAACAAGAACAAGCTGTGTATCTTGTGTCATGACATGATGCAGTTACATGTGCATCACCCAGATGAAAAGTTCTCCAGCAAAGACTGGTGGGCAACCACAGCTATAATCAAGCAACAAAGACATATTTACGTCTACTAATTTTAGAGTGTGTGTGTTGCACGTATATGTCACGTCAATAAGTAAAGAGTTTAATATAAGAAGAATGATTTACATACAACAACAGCTGACGTTTGAAATAGATGCAACATTATTCATTTATTAACAGAAATGAGTATTAGTACATTAATGCAGAGTTCAATTCAAAATAATTCAATATCTTTTGAATCTGCAAAGATGAATAAATTAGTTTAGTTAGTTGCATATAGTATTTTTAGATATAGATATGTAGCAAAGAAAATCGTAATTTGCTCTCTATCTTTTGGGAGATGTTAATCTTTTTAAACTAAACATAAGTTGATATTTTTCTTCACTTTTTGATAAGTTTTAACTTTATAAGAAAAAGATGTCATCTTTTTTCATTATTTTTAATTTGTAAGCAAGCAAAGACAGCGGCTTATGGTCGTATGTACGAGGAACTGGGGAAAAGTGCAGGGAGAAGAAGTTATTCCGGCCGGCTAAGTTGAGAGAGAGGAAGGCTCAGGATTTGGACCAAGTGCGATGCATCAAGGACGAAGATGGTAGAATACTGATGGAAGATGTCCAGATTAAGAGGAGATGGCAGACTTACTTCCATAAACTTCTGAACGAAAGTGAGGATCAGGATATTGTGCTAAGGGAATTGGAGCATTCCAAAAGTCACCGTGACCTCGGGCTTTGCAGGCATCAAGGTTGAGGAGGTAGTGGGGGTTAGGTGTAAAATAAGTAGAGCCAGAGCAACCGCACCAGACGAGATACCTATGGAATTTTGTAAGTGTGTCGGGAGAGCAGGTTTGGAGCGGTTGACTGGGCTGTTTAATGTTATTTTTAAGGCAAAAAGGATGCCAGATGAGTGGAGGTGGAGAACGGTGGTTCCATTGTAGAAGAACGAAGGTGATATCCAGAGTTGTAACAATTATAGAGGTATCACTTACTGAATCATACCATGAGAGTATGGGAGAGGGTCATTGAAGCGAGGGTGAGGAAGACAGTGTCTACATTAGACAACCAGTTCGGGTTCATCTCGGTCGTTCAACCACAGAAGCTATACATCTTGTTGGGAGGTTGGTGAAGCGGTGTAGGGAGAGAAAGAAGTATTTGCACACGGTGTTTATTGACCTAGAGAAAGCGTATGACAAGGTTCCTAGAGAAGTTCTCTGGAGATGCTTGGAGGCAAAAGGTGTGTTGGTTCCCTATATTATGGTGATTAGGGATATGTATGATGGGGCTAAAACTCGGGTTAGGACGGTAGGAGTCGACTCTGAGCATTTCCCGGTTGAAATGGGATTACACCAAGGCTCTGCACTCGGTCCAGTCTTACTCGCCCTAGTGATGGATGCGTTAACAAACCATATCTAAGGAGAGGTGCCGTGTTATAAAGCGCGGACTCTCCAAAATACTGCCGCACCCGTGTCGGATTCTCCAAAAATATACTGCTTTTGGAGAATCCAACACGCACCCAATGACATTTTCATAGAGTCCGAGCAACATAGGTGCCATGGTGCATGCTATTTGCAGATGACATAATTCTGATCGATGAGTCACGAACCGATGCTAAAGAGAGACCAGAAGTTTTGCCTTCTCAAAAAAAAAAGACTAGAAGTTTAAAGACAGAAAATCTAAAGGTTTCAAGCTGAGGAGAACGAAGACAGAATACTTGGAGTGTATTTTCATGACTGAGCCAGGGAAGTGGGCATGGATGTGAGGCTTGAATCATAGGTTATCTCAAGTAGAGACAGCTTCAAGTACCTTGGGTCAGTTATCCACGGGGAGGGGAGATCGATGAAGATGTCGCATACCGTATCGTGGTAAGATGGAAGAAGTGGAGGTTACCATCTGGAATTTTGTGTGATAAGAGAGTGCCGATGATACTCAAAGGCAAGTTCTATAAAGCGGTAGTTAGACCGGCTATGTTGTATGGGACTGAATGTTGGCCCGATAAGAACTCACATATCTAGAAAATGAAAGTAGCAGAAATGAGGATGTTGAGGTGGATGTGCGGGCACAGTAGGATGGACAAGATTAGAAATGATAATACTTGGGAGAAGGTGCACGTGGCTCCCATTGATGATAAGATGCGGGAAGCGCGGGTCAGATGGTTCGGGCATGTATGACGAGAAGCCCAGATGCTCCAGTAAGTAGGTGTGAGCGGCTGGTTGCGGAGGGCACGAGAAAAGGTAGAGGGTGGCCAAAGAAGTATTGGGGAGAAGTAATTAGATAGGATATGGAAAAACTTTACATTTCCGAAGACATAACACTTGATAGGAAGTTGTGGAGGACGAGTATTACGGTTGTAAGCTAGGAGGTAGTTTGAGTCTCGCGTTACTTTGTATCGTTGTGAGCCTAGTCTGGTAAGGTTTTAGTCTAAAATAACTAGGGGCATTGCCATGTCTTAATACTTTCTCTTCTCGGTGCAAGATCTATTTACTAGCCATCATCTATGTCTTGTATTTTTCTCCTACAATTTATGCTCCTATTTTTCCTATGATCTCTATGGTGAAACTAATACTCTCTCTTTTTGTTTTTCTTATTATCTTGAGCCGATGATCTATCGGAAACAGCCTCTCTACGCCTTTAGGGTACGGGTAAGGTCTGCGTACATACTACCCTCCCAAGAACCCATTTGTGGGATTTCACTGGGTTGTTGTTGTTTAAGTCTTAAAAAGGGAATGGTGAAAAGGCATTCGTTGCAATATGATATAAAAATTATTTCAGTTGTTTTTTTACACGCCTAAAGGTTAGAAAAAAATTCTCAAATTAGAACTGCTCTTAGAGGTTTTTCCTGTTACAACATTATAAAGAACATGAAATATAATTTGAGCTTCTACAAAATGTGCAGCTCCTCCTTCTAATTGGTTTTAATTTCAAAATTCTAACTTGAATATGAGTCTACCAACAAACAAAGTAGATTAAACGCATTAATCAACCAAAAAAAGTAAAAGAAAGTGTCCATGAATTAATGAGTCTTTATTTACACTTGATATTTGTTGAAGTATGTGACCATCTCATATAAAAGTTTAAGCTGTTAGAAAGAACACACTTTTATTTACTTAATAATGTTTTTAGCACACCTCTTCACGTGCGGGCTTGATTCTTTTTTATGAACCAAACAGGTGAAAATTCTTTTTAATATTGGGTGACAGTGACACTCAAACCGGGGACCTCTGCCTGCTCTAGTACCATGTTGAAGTGTGTGATCATCTCATCTAAAAGTTTAAACTATTGGAGAGAACACACTTTTATTTACTTAATTACGTCTTGAACAATGTAAAAGTGAATTTCCTATTTATTGTTTTTTTCTTATTACCCTAGGACACTGTTTGTTCTTTTCAAAAAAAAATCTACTTCTAAACATACTTCATGTATGTGCACCTCATCTCACAATTACTACATATGTTAACTGTATAAGAAATCTAAGCATTAACTTCTACAATAATAGTTCAGAATTTCCTACTTAGTGTCTTCTTTTTCTTTAGTATCCAACTGCACATTTATTAAAAATCATTTATAACTGATAGAATCTCTACCCAAGGTTAGGCGTAAGGTCTGCGTACACACTACCCTCCCCAGACCCCACTAAGTGGGGATTATACTGGGTTATTGTTGTTGTTATTTATAACTGATAAAATAAATACTTATAATTACATATAAACAGAAAAATGCTCAAAGTTATAGACTCATAACTACCTTAAATTTCTTATAAAAAGATATGAACAATTAGTTACTATTACTTTGATGCATAAATTTCAGTATCTTAACTATGTTACACTTAATAGCTTGTTCAACTCCAATTCATACACTCCTCAACTTTATCTTAGTAAATCCTTTCTCTAATAAAACTTTTCAGTCTAATGCATTATGTCCTCTATGTTTTCAACATTAAAAGTGACATAATTATAATCAATTACATTACTGTTTGTGTATGTAAATTTTATCCCCATATATCAAAATGTTGATATCAGCATCACTAAAATAGCTTTATTCAGTTGATTTTAAAGTCCTATATACTTCCTATATAGTTCAAGTAAGAAATAATCAATAAAATTTTAGTTGACTTCAAATTCCTAAAAATTAGAAAAATTATTAAATGTCTATTTCTAAATATTAGAAAAATAATTAAATATTGAGCTCAGGGTCATCCGGAAAAAAGACTCTCTATCTTATTAAAGATAGGGATAAGGTCTACTTACACACTAACCTCCCCAAATCCCAATTACAGGATTATAATGGGTATGTTGTTGTAGTTGCTAGGAAAATAATTAAACATCTATTCCTACATACTAGAAATTAACTAAATGACTTTTATCTAGTGTGAAATCAAATTTTAAAGTACAAAAAAGGCGAACTATATTTCCCTATGCTTTTAGTATAATATTGATGCATGTAATGAAAATTATTTGGGGATTTGAAGATACAAGCCACGAGTTTCGACTTGTTGATTCCTTATGAGCATTAATAGATAGTTATGCAAGAGTTGAATCACCAACCATAAAAAGAACCATGGAAAAGAAAGAATCGTACTTCTTCAACTTCCTTCTCTGTAGCTTGTTTGTTCAGTGACCCAACAAATAACTTGTACTCAACTGCACCTACCAACACATAAAAATTAAAATGAGTAACAAACTAATAAGGACAGATAAAGTCCCTTTTCAACCAACTCAAACAAAATACTATATGAAATAAAAAGCTGAGGTAACTCAATAAAAAGAAAGAGAAAAAAGTTTACCAAGACGTTCACGTTCACCATCAGCATATCTGACTTGAATAGGACCAATTCCCTGGTAAATACACAGATGAATTAAGAACTGAAAACCGAGTCAAGAATCTTAAAGTAACTCAGTAAAAGAATTTACCCCAGGCAAAGTATATTGATTGTGTAATGCTCTTATAGCACTATCAGCTTCAGCTGAAGTAGCATACTTAATAAAACAACATCCTGCAGAAGTCAAAAGTTTACATCCTGATTTTATCAAATTCCACAACCTTCACCAGCAAGTACACACCAGCAAACAAGAGTACATCATTCAGCAGCATGATACACTAGAAGTTCACCTAATGGGGGCTTAAGGGATAGGAAAGGGGCAATAAGTGACTAATATAATCATGGGGGGAAAGTTCACTACATCAAGCCATCTTTTCTTGGTGATAAGCAAAAGTAATATCCAGTTATAAGCCCAGAAGGTGTAGGGCTTGAACACGCATATATGAGATTCATTCATCCCATCAACAGTGAGGCATACGGGCTGCTCTGTTAAGTCAGCACAACATACCACCCAAATGAGTAGGAATCTCTTTCCACAGATACGAGATCCAATCAAAGTCATTCACTTCCTAAACCCCCATATAACCATTTGAAGCCCTATGGCTTTACAATATTTGACTATTCCGAAGACAATCATGATAGTACCTCTTCCTCTCAACCCCTTGGCCACTGAACTGAGTTACTGAAAACCTTCCCAGAATCCCATTTCGGAAAATCAGGTCGAAGGAAAATGGAATCCTCGCTTGGCAATAAAAAACTCAATAATTCTCACCTCAAAAACTAGTTTAAAGCTATGGCACCCCCTGTATGGCCAGACTAAGAGGAGAATCCAGACATTGGGGGCTAGGTGGAGCTAATCCCTTTATTTTATTTAAACCAAAGACTTGAGGGAATAATATATCCTGCAATCGTAACATTGTTCGGGCATTCTTTTCTTTCAGTTCATCGCACAAAGACTAAATTGTAGAAGAGGAGAAGTGAAAACGCGTTATTCTCCCAAAACATTTGAGAAGTTAAAATAACCAAATACACTCTGTAGATCGATAGAGCTATTGATTAACCACGGCACTGAAGCTTGCAATTAGTTTTCATTATATCTCTGAACATCACTTCATAAAAACATAAAGATCGAAATAAAATAAGGGTGCTTATGGTTTGCAACAAAAGAACAAGTGACATCTCAGAACTACAAAATTAATAACTAAGGTGGAGAAACAGAATAATTCTTGTAACTGAGGGCATCATTTGATAATTAGAAAACTACATAGCACAAAATTAGCATAAATAAAAATGCTCCAAGCGAGCTTTCTTCCACTTAATCAGACAACATGAATGAGGCTAACCATACAACACCTGTAAAATATGTAGTACAATCAAAGAATGCATATATCAGGACAAAGTATGCAAGATATTATCGCCAAAACCATTCAACCAAATAACAATCATAGCCTGATGAAGAACAAACATCTATAAAGAAGTGAATAATAGCCAGAAATTTGGAACCACATCAAAGACCAAGAAGCAGACAATGAAAGTAACGTCAAGATGCAAAACACGAAGAGAAACCAAGACGAGAACCCCATCACTGAAAATCAGTTCCTTAACTCAGATGTGAAGCAACTTGGCAACACATTCAAAAGGGAAATCACATTAACTCTTCAGCACCACTTTTAACTGTAAGGTACTTTAAATTAAAAACTAGTACTACCCTGATTTTAGCGAGATTGACAGGCATCAAACCCCTTTCAAATCACTATTAGTCTTTTCCTAATATAGTTTCTAAACAGTCCCTGGAGTCTTTAGTGGTGAAACTGTTCTCAAGCAATGCAGATTTGACCAACCACGCCATTCATGCAACTGCTCTGTCAATTAACTCTAGCCACCTTTTGAGGCAGGCATAATGATGATATATTGGCAGAATTGACAGTTAACAACTCTCAGGGTCCAAATCATACACCTACTGCGGATGTTTATACAACAGGATATGACCGTCCCATGCAGCCAGAATAATCTGTTATTTGATAGAACTCAATGAAGCCATACTCTCAACAACCCCATGGGTTTTGGTAATGGAAAAGAATAATAGAGGCCTTTTCCCTTGGAGATCGCAATTAATATGCATCCAACCACACTTGTAGGACGAAGCAAACCACGGATAAACTAGTACAACACATGAGGAAATTGCTAAAGCAAGTTGTATTGATGAACTTCATCAAGAAAATTTACGCATCCATATCCATAAAAAAGTACTTAAATCATAATTCAACCATGCCACCACACAGCAAAAGCAGTTTGTACAACCATATTGTTCTCTAAGGGTGTACAATCCTGTAACGGAAGAAAATCTAGAATTTACATGTGGCATACGAGGCTCGCATGCATTTTATCATTGAACAACCACCATCTCCTGACAAATATTGTTGACCGGGAGGCCAAATCTCAAAACCAACCACATCAAAAGGATTCTATTAAATAATAACCACTTCCAAAAAATTAAAATGCCATCTAGTGAACTATCATCACAAGAACCTCATTCACGTGAGAACATCATCAAACAAACACTAAGAACCATTCACTGAAGAGTTCACTCACAACGGGGTAAAAATTGCATATAATTCATAATTCTCCAATTAGCAACATGATGAACTGAAGATGGAATATTAATACGCTAGACATCACATCCATCCTGGTAAATATTTGAAAAAACCTGGGGATACATTCAAATACACAACATTGCACCAGAAAATAAAAAATGGCGCTGCCATGGCAGCTCCGCATCTACCACCAGGCATACATATCCGATATCAGTAGTCATTAACCACGCACCGCACATTGCAAATGTTAAGCACACACACATGTCGAGGGTTGTTAACTAAAGCATTTATAATCAACCATACGCATTCTTGACCAGGATATGAATGAAGAAGAAAGAACACAAACGTCTAAATACACATTGCATATAGGGCGATTTATCTATTATCTCAAATCAGCATCTAGAAGCCCTGTCAGCCAAAACACTCTAATGAAAAAGCCAATTTATTTACTCTGTTGTTTGCTGTCATACATCAACCATGATGAAAAGATAAGCTTCAGATGAGATCGGAAAAGCTCCAATAAGTAAGTCACTGGCCGAAAGTGAAAAGTAGATGATATTGCACTGCTAATTAGTAGGACAATTTACCCAACAAATAGTTCGCAATCTCATCACATCACTTCTAAAGGAGATTTTTGCAAACATCCAGTTGAACTCGTCAACTACCATCTCTATTTCATGATCCAACTTCACATCCGCAAAACATTCCAAATTAAATTATTGTAGATACAAGCAAGCACCACCATGACCAATTTCCACACATCTACTGAAGAAATCATATTACTACTCCAATGCAATAGGAGTTGGTCACACCACTTGGAAATAATCCAAATGTCAGTCATTTCAAGTGCTGTACATCCAGAGATTCCACAAAGCTAAACACATCAGACAGTTACACTCACATAACGTAATACAATAATCCAAACTCTCTAATTTTCCAACTCACACCTGTTGTACAAAATAAGAACCTCTATTCACTATTGTCTACTGCCACAGAAAGGTTGATTCACAGGTTTTTTTCTTGTCTTCTGCTTGGTTGACAGGATGAACGCAAAAGACAGTTGCAATCAATGGGCACCCAGACAATTGTGGAAAACTAACTGACATCAAACATGAGCTTATACTGCTCCTTCAGCCCTCAAAAGTCCTGAAAAGAGACGTGTAGATCCGAAAGAAAATTTGCAACAAATTCTAACAATACATACCTTGTTGTTGCCCCGTTCTCTTATCTCTGATGAAAGCAACCTCGAGTACTCGTCCTTGTTCCTCAAACAAAGGTCGAATCTGACATGAAACAAACATATAAACTAAATGGACTGAGAGAGGAAGAATACCAAACACATGCTCAAATGATACAGGTTGAATAAACGAAAAGATGGCAAATAATATGCATCAATGTCTAGAAGTCAAAAGAAAAGTATCATGAGCACACAGGTCATGGAAAGCAAAGTTACAGCATCAATGTCTAGAAGTCAAAGGGAAAAATATCATGCGCACACAGGTCCTGGAAAGCAAAGTTACAGTAAATGCCTTGACACAAACGGGACAATTGAAAAATGGTCTGCTTAACTACTTTCTGATAAGAGAAACCGACATCAACCGCAAGTAGCCGTCGGTCTGACTACCAACTAATTGTGTACCCATCAAAACATTAGTCTATTCTTCCTTCTTTGACAGGATATCAAGGTCAACTGTTTGCTGACACAAAAACTGAGTCCCTTTCCATTTTTTTTAGATATAAGAGGCAAACATAGATAAAAATGGTAGAGAATGTGAGGTGCATGATCAGGAGAAGCATATAGAGCAGCAGGAACCAGAATACTAAATGCTAGAGTCACTATGATTACTAACAACTAAGAGGGAAATAAGACAAATGCCAGATTTAAGCATTAACAAGGACTTACATCTTCTTCAGTTGCTGTTCTTGGGACAGATCCCACAAAAAGTTTGGCAAAACCACCTTCATCAACTGCGTCTAAAGATATGGATAACAATGAATACATTAAAAAAATATTTAATGGAAGTTGTGAAACACTCCAAAGAAAGTTGAAGTCAGCAAGCACAACGCATAAACCAACACAACAAAGAGAGGGAAAAAAGAAAATTAGAAGGAACAGTTAAAGAACCTATCAGGTGTTCGTTATATACTACTAAAAGAACAGCTAGCGTCAAAGAACTACCATAGTGGAACACAGAACCTACATTACATTGACCAAGCAATATGCCTTTGCTCTTTAGTCAACAAACTTCATTAATAAACACCAACTAATGTCAAAAATATACATATCAGATGCGTAAATGGTTCTAGTTGAGAAGCTGAGTCACCCGCTGTTGATCAACAATATGCCTACATGCAACCTTGATAAAGTATGCCTACACGTAACTACCACAGTATACACAAAGGATTTCCTATTAAAATATCAAGAGGCCTAAAATTTAGAATGTATAGAAGATACATTTGAATAATATGATGGTTTGAGAGCTATTTCTAAGAAACATAGAATACCCTTCAGGCTCGAGGTGTTAGGGCACACTAAATAATGATGGCTCACCATGCAAAGCACATTCTTGGCTTAGATGACCATTCTAAAGCCCACTTAGACAAGCCACATCTACTCATATAACCGAGAAATCCTCCAAAGCCAATTGGCCCTCTCCTCTACCCTTCTCCACTTAAGTACCAGGCTTTAATTTGGATCCGAACATGTCATGTATGCCTAACCTGCACATCACGTACTGCACTCTTATCACTAGGCCAAGGCCCTAGAGGCTCTAATTTGGCTTTAACTTAGAGAAACAAGATATTTTCTGCGTATAAAGAGTCATAAGACACCATAATGACAAACTGGTAGAGGACCAGTAAGAAGGTTAGAGAATTAGTTAAATTAGTTAAACTTGGCTATTCATTCATCGTGAACGATGCTCCTTCTATAGTTCCTAGAAACTTAAGGCTACACCATAGGAATTTAACATGTACAAAAACATTGACCATAATCCAATAAAGTACAAGATAAAAGGTACACACCCTAACCTCAGCCATAACGCCCTTCCAATATCACGAAGAACATATCAGTCATTTTCCCCTTCGAGCGAGTGCAATGAAATTTTAAAAAATCGGACTTAACTTATTTTCTTTTAGCACAAAAGAAAAAAAAATGGAAGTCACCCACAGTAGCAAGATAATTGTTCATGAAACCCCAAAAAGTTAAAACTAATACTCCTAATAATTAATTGGAATTTCAGATGTACCCATCCATCAATCAATCAACTACGTCTAAATCAGTTTGCCTCCACCACAGAAAATCCTCTATATTCCATTCCGCTATACTCATGTCCATTTCGTTCCAATAAAAACTAATTCATACCTGGAGACCCACTTGTATCGGAAGAAAACGGATAACCCCGCTTTTGGCCCGAAAGTGGAGGAGGTGGTGGCATCTGGTAATACGAATGGAACCTTTCAGAATCAAGCCCACCACCACCAGTACCAACAGCAACCGCATCAGTAGGAGGGTAGCGAGGAGGGCTATCGAAGGCGGGCCGGTGGGGCCCACGATATGCATTAGGGCTTCGACGATGATGTTGAGGATGAGGGTTCATGGAACCATCAGAGAAATTAGTTCTAGAAGATGGGGGACCGCCTCTTGAGTGCTGCTGCTTATAATGAAATGCGCCTGAATTGTTGTTGCTATTCACATACCTCTCTCCTCCTCTGTGCCTATCCATCAGATTATAGACTTCAGCTATTTCTTAAACCCTAAACTTTTTGGGGATTGGAGATAAAGGGGTTCGAGTATCGGGGTCCCTAAAACCCTAGAGGAGTTCCTTGTGCTGAACTTGCAGAACTAGCTATGCTCTAGCCTGTATGAAATGGAGAACTCTAGCTATTAGAGTGTCGTCTCTACAGTAGATAACTGATACCAACTGTGATTGGATAATCGTCAAGCAAAAGTGACGTCGTAGGAAAATTTTATTTTGTATGTCCTACAATGACATTAGTTATATCACACAATCTTATTGTCTCGTAGTTTTATAGACCCAAATTTTTGTGGATTCAGAAATATGAGATTAGTATCCACAAAGTTATAAGACAAAAAGAAATTTCGTACAACTAGTGACACAAAATAAAACTTCTCGCGAGCATGTTACTTGTTTACTTGAGTGACATACCATGTATATATGTACCACATATTATACCATAAATTTGAAAAGGTTTTCTTTTTTTTTTTCTTAAACTTTAAGACGATCAAAATAAATTGAAAGCGAGAGAATTGTTTGACTCAAAGATATTGGAATCTTTGTAAACAAATCAATTAAAGAGGACGAATGGGAGCATAATAAACTCTAGAATAAAAAAGATATAAAAGGTGAACTCAATGATCAGTATTTATTGATCCTTACGGAAGAGTTTTTTCAAGTATAAAAGATACCAATCCTTTATGTAAGAAGATGCCGTTAATTTTATCCAAAAAGTCCCCCTTATACAAGATTTCTCTCACTATATATAAGGGACAACCCTCTTCTAAACCCTAAAGAGAATATCATAAAGAATATTCAAGAATATATTCTTAATGCCCCATGTTGGGCCTACATTACTCTAAAAATTATACATACTCCGTTTGTTGTTTGTCGTCCTCTGCGGGACATCGAGTTGTGAATATCTCGTCTTCTATCATGCTTGTCGATGACCGTGGTAGTCCAAATTTGGACCCATACAGTTAGTCCCCCCGCTTGTTGGAGTTGCAACCTGGTGCATACCCACCACTCTCCCATAAAGAAATTTGTCTTCACGAAGCGTTACGTCTTGGCCAACAATAGGAGGTTAGCGTGCTCAACAAGATTCTTGGTAGTATGTCTTATCGGGAAATGGCGTCATTTTCCCATATGTCATCATTAAGCATGTTTTTGAGGCAGGGAATGACGGTTTGTCGCTTTGATTTCGGTGTCATCATGTCGCCTTTTTCGATTCTAGTGCCACCCAATCCTATAAATAGGTTGGGGGTTTGTTTTTTCAAGAACTCTTGGCCATTTCATATCTGGTTGTTCTTCTTCATCTCCTTTATGTTTGTTCCACCATTTTCTCGAATTCCTCTTCTCCTGTTTCCCATTCTCAGCTTCCCCTTTTATTTTAACGTATTTTCTACATAAAAGATGCCTAGAGCAAACCGATCTCATGAAGGGGTTCCTGACGCCAGTCCGTTGTCCGTGGCACTTCCCTCTGGCGATGAGGGTATAACGGTGGAGGAGGGGGACATCTTTCCCACCTTGGAGGAGTTATTGTCGAGACACCCTTCGTCTCTGAAACTGAACAAGTCCATATCAATGCTTTCTATGGGACTTCGTTGAAGTTCATAGGCCTGGGTACTGTGCTTTTTACGAGTACCCGTTCGTATTTGGTTATTCCTTCCCTCTCCTCCCATTAGCGGAGGAGTTCTGTCGATTCTATCAGGTTTTCCCGGTACAACTTTCCCTGTACACGCTTAAAATACTCATGTTGTCGACAAAGTATGAGTTGGTGGGATGCAAGGTTACTATTCACCATCTTCTGCACTTGTTTTCACCCAGTATTCATAGGGGTACTATGGTGCATTTGAGGCACCATGGGACAAAAAGGATGATAGTAGGGACCGACGACCGAGCGAGTCGTAAGTTTTGGCGCAAGTATTTCTTCTTCAGAACTACACACATCGTGTCTGGCCCCGCTAGGTTCCCGGAGCGATAGAACGAGAACCGTAAATGCCGCCACTTGTTTTCACTTTACTTTCTTCTTCACTCACCTTGAGAGTTCGTTTGCTTCTTGTTTGCAGCCATGGGGCGTGCACCTCTCCCTATTGCGGGTATAAGGGATTGGGTAGCCCGTCTGCTTCCCCATGCAGTGTAGATTGTATATCATTACTCGACTGTATATTATTGTCTATTGATATGACTTTTTACGATGACATGTCGAAGAGCTTCTAGGTAGAGGGCCCCAGTCCCTGCATTTCGACAGGCAGGTGCTACTGCAAGAATGTAGTTTACTTTGAGTGAGTCTGTCTAAAAAGATCGTCCTCACCCGATGTATATGGGAGGTCCTTCTAGCGATATGGTTGTGCGGTAAGAGGCTTCCCCCGTACCGTCTCGTCATTTTGTGGATGAATCCTCTAGTGGGGACAAGTCATTACTAAGAAAAATGAGGAAAGTGGAGCTTAAGAAGGATGTGGTCATGGATGGCAAAAGTAGGATGGACATGTCGCAGACGATGCCTGTGCATGCATTTATGGTCGATGTTATATTGGGGGGAGGTCTCCTCAGACGGAAGGGGTTTACCCAGGAGGTGGTTCCACGCACTCCGTTGAGTGTGGCGCATCATCTAATGTTGGATGGGGCCTACGCATTGAGGGTGAAGGCACGGGTTCGGATGCCGACCTGGGGGAATTTCGTGAATTTTTAGAACGCCATACTCATATGGAGGTTAGAGTGAAAGGTTTTTATCGGCATATAGTTGTCTTTGAGGACTATAACTAATTGTCGAACACTGATCAGGTGGCGTCTACTTTAGCACCCTTATGTGAGTGAGGTGCTTAAAGAGATGAGCAACATGGAGTTGTCTCGGAATGTTCCCGACATGGCCTTATGGGTAGATGTCTTTCTCTTCCTTTTTTGTCGTTGGATTTGTGTTGTTATTTTCGACCTGTCTTTTTGTTTTAACTTTTTCTTATTATGCCAGACCCTTATCATGGAGACCTGGCACAAGCGTTGGGGACAGGGAAGAGGATGGACATCTTCGGAAAGATATCTTCTAAATATCAAGAGTACCGCACCAAGCATCGTGTGATGGCCGACATATACAACCAGGACCTGGATTTCCAACTGTTTGGTAAAGGGCTCAAAGAGAGGGAGGACTAATTAGCTCTCAAGGTCGAGGAGTTAAGATAGCTAGATGAGGATCTCATAAATGTCATCACCTGCAACAGCAAGCTCGAGGTACCCCTTAAGGCGAAGGAAGATGAGCTCGAGTTAAGTAGAGGGGTGATGCCTGAGAATTCCAACCAACAAGCAAAGGTGGCCAGCTTAACTGTCGAATTGTGTGAAAGTGGCGGAGATCAATGAACTCAAGGGTGAGTTGAATATGAGTGCGGATAGACTGCAGTTGTTATTTCTGAGGCGGCAGTTTGGAAGATGCCTTTCGTTTCTGTAGGTCAGAGTAGATCAAGGAGAAGGAGGCATACGAGCTTAAAGTAGCAGGGCTTGAGGGGTGCATAAAGGAGTTGGACTGAGCAAGTGAAATTACTGAGAATGAAGGACGCACGTCGACACTCACAACCTTTTACATCTCATGCTTCGGCTGATCTTGTCGTGCCCCGTGTTTGTATGAATTATGGGTTCACGCTAAGTCCCAGCTTGATGCATACAAGGCTCTTCATGGTGACGGGAGGGCATCTGAAGTAGAACTTCAGGACATGTATGTCAAAGCTCGTGCAGCCCGTGAGGCTTGCAGATATGGCCCTCTTACACCCGATGGGGAAGATATATACTCTGAAAATGCAAACTATCTTGCTTCTGACTCGTGGTATGAACATGTGTATGCTGTCGGGAACGATGTATAGATTTTGGTTGTACTTACTTTTGCTTCGGGATTTATATAAGGGCGTGTTTGAGCCCATTGTAAAGATAGGTTCTAGTAAACACTTTGTTGTAATGAAGAAATTATTTTGTCGGTTCGACGGCAATCTATGATATCCCAGGCATTTGTTGAATTGTTAAGCCGATTTTGCTTCGGATGAGGTCGAGCTTGTGTTTTTGTCGATGGCCTTAGCCATTGGGATGTTACTTTTGAGTTGGCATTGAAGTAGTATCTCGTCGTAGTTCGAGTGAAGTCGAACTCATTATTCGTCGATGGTCTTAGCCATTGGGATGTTACTTTCGGGAGAGTTGGCATCGAAGTAGTATCTCGTCGTAGTTCGAGTGAAGTGGAACTCATTTTTCGTCGATGGCCTTAGCCATTGGGATGTTACTTTCGAGATGGCGTTGAAGTAGTATCACGTCATGGTTTGAGTGAAGTCAAATTTATTTTTCGTTGATGGCCATAGCCATTGGGATGTTACTTTCGAGCTGGCGTCGAAGTAGTATCCCGTCGTGGTTCGAGTGAAGTCGAACTCATTTTTCGTCAATGGACTTAGCTGGGATGTTACTTTTGAGCTGGCGTCGAAGTAGTGTCCCTTCCTAGTTTGAGTTAAGTCGAACTCATTTTCCCTCAGTGGCCTTAGCCATTGGGATGTTACTTTCAAGTTAGCGTCGAAGTATTATCCCGTCGTAGCTCGAGTGAAGTCGAACTCATTTTTCATCGATGGACTTAGAATGTTACTTTCGAGTTGGCGTAGAAGTAGTATCATGTCGTAGTTTGAGTGAAGTCGAACTCATTTTTTGTCGATGGCCTTAGCCATTGGGATGTTACTTTTGATCTGGCATCGAAGTAGTATTCCGTCGTTAGGGGTGGCGCTCTATTTTATTTGTTGGAGTATCTTGGATGCTAATTTCATTCATACATTGGAGATTTGATCATATTATTGTAGGAAATACGTGTTGACTTTGCACATACAAAGGATATTACATACAACAGAGATTTGGTTGTCTATACCCAGTCCCTTCATTACTCGACCTGGAGATCATGTCAACGTGTGGGGTAATGAATAACATTTCGAACCTCGAGACATCTCCCTTGCCGCCTCATTAAAAACCTCACCGAGAAAACCCGATTGGGACAAAACTCGGGTAAGGGAAAAAGAGTACAACTTAGGCGACGCCTCTTTTCAGAAGTGGAAGTATTTGAGATGGGCGATATTTCAATTGTTTTGGAGTAGTTTTCCTTTCATCGTCTCTAACTGGAATGCTTCTTATTATCTGTTGCCATGATTTTATATGGCTCGTCCCAGTTTTTTCCCAATTTCCCCTCATTAGGGTCCTTTGCTGCTTGTGTTTTAGCTTTGGGGACATAGTCTCTGACTTTGAGTGGTCAAATTTTGGCCTTCTTGTTATAGTACCTTTCTACTTGTTGCTTTTGGGATATCATTCTTACGTGAGCCATATCTCTTTGCTCTTTGACTTCATCCAAGTCCTGCAACCCACTTCTGTTGATACTTGGTCCGCTTTTATTGGAGTATCTCAGGCTGGGTTCTCCGACTTTGACGGGTATAACCGAGTCAATTCCATGGACTAATATATACGACATCTCGTTTGTACTAGTTTTGGCGTGGTGCGATATGCCCATAGCACTTTTGGCAGCAGTTCGGGCCATATCCCTTTGGCGTACTCGAGTTTTTTTCAATATATTCAACATCGTTTTATTGGATGATTCATCTTCGCCATTGCCGGTGGGATGGTATGGGGTGGAGGGTATTCGCTTGATGTGCCATTTCTCAAAAAATTCAGTTCTTTTCTTTCCAACGAACTGAGGCCCGTTGTCACAACTAATTTCTTTGGGAATACTGAAGCAACATATTATATTTTTCCATATGAATACAATAACCTCTTGATCACGTATTTGAGTGTATGCACATGCTTTCACCCATTTAGAAAAATAGTCAGTTAAAACCAAAAAAGAAACGCACCTTACCTCGCCTTGATGGAAGGGGTACGACGATATCCATCCCTCACTTTATGAATGGCCACCGCGATGTGACAGAATGCAAGAGTTCTCCTTTTTGGTGTATCATAGGGGCATATTTCTGGCATTGCTCACATTTCCTAACATAATCTGCGGCTTCTTTTTTCACGGTGGGCCAGTAGTATCCCGTGTGGATGAGGCATTCGAAAAGGGCATGGTTTCCTGTATGGGCGTTGCAGTACCTCTCGTGTACTTCCTCTAGTACTCCCCTTGTTTGATTTTGCCCAAGACATTTGGCCAGGAGTCGACAAACGTCTTTTTTGTAAATATCACAATTTACGAGGTTGTATCTAGATGCTTGTATTCAAAGCTTTTTGGCTTTTTTTGTCTTGGAGAAGTGTTCATTCCTGCAAATATGTTACGATACGGCTGCGCCAGTCATAAGTTAAGTTTATGGAGTGTACCTTGGCCTAGTCTATCGAAGAATGGAGAAAGGTGACCATGTTTTCTTTGTCGATATTTCTGGTAGTTGCTACACTTGGCAAGGCCATCTGCTTTGATATTTTGCACTCTGGGTATCTAGTCGAGGTGGCACTCGTCAAATTCTGGTAGCAGTTTGTGAATTTCTGACTGGTATTTCTGTAGTCTCTGCTCCTTGATTTGGAAAGTCCCAGTGACTTGATTTACCACGAGTTGAGAGTCCAATGGAGGTCGAGTCGTCGAGCCATATTTGAGGGATAATTTCAACCTTGCAATCACAGCTTCATACCCAGCCTCATTATTCATCATTTCGGAGCACCGTATGGATTGTCGAATCACTTCACCCATAGGGACTTCGAGGATGAGTCCCAGTCCCGATCCTGACGCATTAGATGTGCCATAGGTGTAGAGAACCTAGAGGTCAGAATGTGCGGAAGTGTATAGCGCTTCCTGTTCCACCTCAGGTAGTATTTCTGCTCTGAAATCGGCGAGTACTTGCGACTTTATAACAGTTCGCGGTTGATACATTATATCGTGCTCGCTTAGTTCTATGACACATTTGGCCAATCTGCCCAATACTTCGGGTTTGTTTAGGATGCCCCTGAGGGGGAAAGTCGTCACCACCTTTTATGGGGTGACATTGGGAATATGGTCTAAGCTTTCGCAAAGCTACGACCAGTGCCAAAACTAATTTCTCAAGATAGTGGTACCTTTTTTCGGCATCAATTAATGTTTTTCTAATACAATAATTTGGAGACTACTTACCTTTATTTTTGTGGACCAAGGCTGCACTTACCGCAACTTTGGAGACTGCTAGGTATTCCACACTAGGAGGCATTCGCCCTGCTTTGCTTTGAAAAGTAGTGGCGGTGAGGACATGTAAATTTTCAATTTTCTTAAGGTGTCGACACATTCTGAATTCAATAGTAGTCAGTGATCCTTCCGTAGTACTATAAAGAATTTATGGCACGTGTACGACGATCGTGAGATGAACCTTGACAGGGCGGCGATTCGTCCTGTCAATTTCTATACCTGTTTTTTGTTGGTCAACATCTCTGGTATTCCTTTGATTGCTTTTATCTAATTTGGGTTGACTTCGATACCCCTTTGCGACGCTAAAAAACCAAGGAATTTTCCCGAGGTTACGCCAAAGGCACATTTTTCGGGATTCAGTTTATTTCGTATCGCCTCAATATTTTGAAGGCTTCCTTCAGATGACCAATGTGATCATCCCTCCTTTTTGACTTCACTAGCATGTCATCGATGTAGACCTCCATAGTCTTTCCAAGTTGTTCTTTGAACATTTTGGTGACTAACCTTTGATACGCCGCCCTTGCGTTTTTGAGTCCGAACGGCATAACTCTGTAGCAATTACATTCCTTGGTGAGTGATGAAGGTGGTCTTTTATTGTTCTTCATTTGCCATTAGAATTTGGTTTTAACCAGAATAAGCATCTAAGAAGCTTAATAATTCATGCCCCGTCGTTGCATCGATGAGCTGGTCGATATGCAATAATAAAAGGAATCTTTTGGGCATGCTTTGTTCTGGTTAGTAAAGTTGACACATATCTGCTACTTCCCGTTCTTCTTTTTTACCATGACCACATTAGCAACCCATTGAGGATACTTTGATTCTTAGACGGAACCACTGGCGAGCCACTTATGAACTTCTTCGCTGACTGTATCATTGGTTGCGGCATTAACTTTCTCCTCATTTATCGCACTGGCGGGTAGATAGGGTCGGCATTCAGCCTGTGTGTGGCGATGTCCCTTTGGATTCCCGACATATCTGAATGAGAGAAAGCAAACAAATTAGCATTTTTAGTTAAGAATTCATGGAACTTACCTGGTTTTGAGAGGTTGTGCTTAATATATGCTTTTTTGGTATTATCACCGCCGTCTAGTTGAACGAGGTCGAGGTCTTCTACGGTGGCTTTGTAGGCTTCTACGACATTTGGGTCTTTTATGGCCTCTTTCTGTACTTCGAGTTTGGTTCCTGATATGGTTGATTGATATGCTTCCGTACTTGCCCCTTTAGTTGTTAGGTGTGCGTGCAATCTTGGGTGATTAGATAGCATTCTTGGGTGGTATGTTGCTCACCCCAGATGTTGAATATTTCTCATGGGGTAGGAAATTTGATTATTTGATAGAAACTTTATGGGATGGCTCGCATGGCGTGTATCCATGGACGTCTTATGATAGCGTTGTAGGTTTTTCCCTGGTTCATGACATGGCATGTTGTTTCCAAAGTGACTCCTCCGGTCAAAACGAGCAGCACTATCTCTCTAGAGGTTCGTTCCACTGCATTATTAAAACTTGTTAGTGTTATGTAGCGCAGTACTATCATACCCTCAAGCCTCATCTGCATGAGGACTCATGGGTGAATAATACACGCGTCGCTTCCGTCATTCACCATTATTCTTTTTACATTGGTGTCTGCAATATGTAAAGTTATAACTAAAGCATCATAGTGAGGAAAAGACAAATCGTTAATATCTAACTTATCGAAGACGATACTATCTTCGAGGTCATCATACCGTTTGTGAGCAACTGTACTCTTGAGTTTGTGCGTAGTGGTGAATTTCATATGGTTCATTACTGCATCGTCTCTGTCACCGATTATCATTTGTATGACACGAGCTGGTGAAGGTGTATTTGGGGGTCCTTGAGGTTGATCGTGCCAACGAGCGAAGTTAACCCTTCCTCGATCGCTCAGCAGTTCTTTCAAGTGCCCCTCTTTTAGCATTCTTACCACTTCTTGTCGCAGGCCTATGCAGTATTCGGTCTTATGTCCTCTTTCCTAATGGAATTCACACAGAACGTTCGATCTTCGGGTGCTTGGATCTGACTTCATCTTTTAAGGCCACTGCACCTTTGTGCCAAGCTTTTCTAGCGCGTACACTATTTTTGAAGGAGCAACGCAAAAGTTATGAGCAGATAACAGTGGGGACATACCTCTTTCGTTTTGGTGTGGCATGGTGAGCCGAGGTGTGACGTCTGGATGTCGTGGAGGAGGTGGGATGGATGTTTGGATGTAGGGATAATTCCTTTCTCACTGAAATGATAGTTGGTCCTTTCGACCATCGTTGCGAAAATCTCTTCTTGTTTTGGTTTGAACCGAGGTTAGCAGTTGGATTGGACTGTTCAGATCGTCTTTATCTGCCCTTACTTCAGCATAGTAAGCATTATGGATTTCTTCCCACATGGTTTTGGGGAGGGGGTATTTCATGAGTCTACTTAGAAACTTTTTGGTTGCTTTCAACCCGTTTCTATTTAACCCATTCTGGAAGGTTGCTACCGCCATCCCATCCGATACATTTGATAGGCTCATTATTACTCTGTTGTATCAGGATAGGAAATCCCTGAGTCTTTCGTCTGTCGCTTGCCTAACGGCAAGATATCATTTACCTTAGCTTTCGCCTTTTTTGCTCCCGTGTGAGCACTAACGAATTTATTTGCCATTTCTTCGAACATTAGTATTGACCGTGCCGGTAGTTGGGTATACGATGTCAGCATTCCCCTTATCAATGTTTTGCCGAACTTTTCAACAACACCGATGGCACTTGTTTCTTTGACAGGTCATTATCTTTTACTGCAATGACGTAGTGGATTATGTGATCCTCCGAATCAGTAGTGCCATCATATATTTTCAAGTATGGCGACATTTTGAAGGTTTTTGGAATAGAGTGGGAGGCTGCCTTTTTGCTGTATGGTTGCTCGACGAATCGGCCGATGTCTCATTTTGGTAGCAACTTCAAAGCTCTCGATATTTTGTCGACCCTTGATGATCTTTCATCTTATCATAAAGCGTCTTGTTCTCATTCTCCATTCCTTCCCTTTTCTTTAAGATAGTTGCAAGTGCGTCATTACTTGGATTAATGACAGTATGAGTGTTATGTGTGCATGAAGTTTCTGGATCATTGGCGACATTTGTGATGTTTGCAGGTATTGTGCCTCCGATTTCCCTTTGAACCGGTTTATCGAGAATGTTGCTCAAGGTGTTTGTCAACCATTCTTGTAATAGCCTTTTCACTGCTGGTGGTGCTGCTCCTACTACGGATGTTGAGGTTCCTCCCTCACACGAGACGGTCATGCTTTCGTGTTGGGTGAGGTATCTCTCTCAAGTGTAGTGCTTGCCATTGCGTAATCGTTGTCTTCCCTGCCAGCCTCATTGATGGAATCTAGAAGGTTGTTCGTGACACCTACTATAGCCTTTAATCTTGATTATCCCTTTCCTGCCATTGATGATCTTTGCGAGGCTAAGGAGGGGTGATTATCTCTTTCAAGGATCTAGATGAAACTAAGACCTCAGCTAAAGAAATCCACATTGACGGCGGCAAATTATTTTTATCAAAAGGTATCGGAACCTTTGTGAACAAATCATTTGAAGGAAATGTTCAAGATTTTTAGGAAATATAACATAAAGCTCAACCCCGAGAAATGTGCCTTCGGGGTCGGTTGGGGCAAAGTTATGGGCTTCATGGGGTTGAATCGGGGGATTGAGATCAACCCCAATAAAATCAAGGCCATTAGGTAAAAGTTGTGCAAAGGCTAACTGGACAAATAGCTGCATTAGACTGATTCATCTCAAGGTCGTCGGATCTAAGCCACAGATTTTTCCCTCTACTAAAAAAGAAGAACGATATCACCTGGACCCCGAAATACCCACAGGCATTAAAGAAATTAAAGCCATACCTACTGAGCCCACTACTGCTTCACACTCCAAAGGCAGATGAGAAGCTTTACTTATACTTGGAAGTATTGAAAATCGCGGTAAGTTGTGTCCTAGTTAGAGAAACACAAGGGACACTTTCCCATTTATTATGTAAGTCGAACCTTAGGAGAAGCAGAAACTAGATATCCACAGTTAGAGAAATTAAAACTTGCATTGATAAGTGCCTCTAGAAAGCTAAAATCATACTTTCAAAGTCACCTCATATGCATGATAACCACTTACCCACTTCGTAATATTTTGCACAATTCCGAACTAACGGGCCGATTTGCCAAATGGGCCGTCGAACTTAGTGGGTACGATATCAAGTATCAACCTCGAACAACCATCAAGTCTCAAAATTTGGTGGATTTCATGGCCTATTTCACATCAACCCTCGTGCTTGAAGTTGAAAAAGAACTTTTGTTAAAATCAAGCACATCATCGGGGTTATGGAACCTTTTCACAGCGGTGCTTCGAATGTGAAAGGGTTCGGGCTAGGCATCATTTTGAAGCTGCCCATGGGTAGCACTATTAGTCAGTCTATTAAAACTTCTATGTTGACTAGCAATGAGGTCGAGTATGAGGCTAGGATTGTAGGTCTCAAGCTAGCTAAAAGCTTGGGAGCAGAAGTCATTGAAGCCAAGTGTGACTCTTTGATGGTGATGAATCAAGTAAATAAAATCTTCGAAGTTCGAGAAGATAGAATGCAAAAGGTATTTGGACAAGATGCATGTGACTTTGCACCATTTTAGGGAATGGACTTTACAACATGTATCTCAAGAGCAAAACAATGAGGCCGATGCACTTGTTAATCTGGGGTCATCGGTGAGGAAGATGAGATTATCTCGGGGAATGGCGTTCATCTCTCAAGATCTGTGATCGAGAGAGGTCATACCGAGATAAACTCTAGAAATTTGACCTGAGATTGAAGGAATAAATATATTGAATACTTGAAGAATAGAAATCTCCCATCAGACCCTAAAGAGTCGAGGGCCCTACAAACCAAAGATGCATGATTCACATTGGATAAAGATGGAACATTATATAGAAGGACATTCGATGGAACATTAGTAGTATGTTTAGGATGATGAGACATCGGTTATGTTTTATGAGAGGTCCATGAAGGCATTTGCGGGAACCACTTCGGCGTCGAATTGTTGAACAAAATCATTAGAGCAAGATATTACTGGGATAATATGGAAAAAGACACTAACGGGTTTGTTAAAAAATATGATAAATGTCAAACGTTTGCACAAATAATCCATCAACATAGAGAACAACTTCATTCAGTCCTATCCCCCGGGGCCATTCATGAATGGGAATGGATATCATCGGCCCTCTGCCAGCGACCCCAGACAAAGCTAAATTCATTTTATTTATAACTGACTATTTTTCTAAATAGGTTGGAGCATAGGCGTTCGAGAAAGTGAGAGAGAAACCAGTTATAGACTTCATATGGGATCACATCGTATGTCGATTTGGGATACCCGCCAAAATAGTGTATGACAATGGAAAACAATTTATTTGTAGCACGGTAACAAAATTTCTCGAGGACCACAAAATAAAAAGGATATTATCAACGCCGTATCATCCTAGTGGGAACAGATATGCCGCATCGATGAACAAGACCAACATTCAAACTTAAAGAAAAGGTTGAACGACACCAAGGGGAAGTGGAGAGAAATTTTCCCGAAGTCCTTTCGGCATATCGAACAACATTAACGTCCAGTACGGGGGAAACCCCATTCTCCTTAATATATGGCTCCGAGACCTTGATTCCGGTTAAAGTCGAGGAACCTAGCACCAGATTTTGACATGCAATGGAAAAATAAAACCACAAGGCTATGAATACTAACCTCGAACTATTGGATGAAAATCAAAAAACTGCACTTGTTCGGATGGTTGCGCAAAAGGAAAGAATCGAGAGATATTATAATAAAAGAACCATCCTTCGCCATTTCGGAATCGGTGACTCAGTTATGAGAAAAGTCACCCTCAATACTCGAGACTCGAATAAAGGGAAAATGGGCCAATTGGGAAGGATCTTACCAGGTCCTCGGTGTCATCAAAAAGGGATCTTACAAACTTGGCATAATGGAGGGCGAACAATTGCTAAACAATTGGGATGTATCACCCCTCAAGTGATATTATTGCTAATGTATGACTTTACCCCTTTCTATTTGTATTTGGTACTAACCTATTGCAGGTGTTCGACTGAAGACGCAGAGAAACGCTTCAACACGAGGACCTTAGGTTTCAAAGCACGTGTTGCACTCTTTTTCCCTTAGATCGACTTTTTTCCAAATAGGTTTTTCCGGTGTGGTTTTTAATGAGGAAACAATTATGTGCTACCTAAGAAGAATTCAACAGTATCCAAGGCTTCTTTACAATCAACCTCGAATACTGGGGGCATCACCCTCGGATGTTAAATTTTCGAGGAAAGTATTTCATGTCAAAGGGTCTCAATAGGGAAACTTTGTAATGGGCCAAATAATCGAATGAACCATGTCCATATAGATTAGTCGAGACCCGATGGCAAAACATGTACCATGTATAAATGATTTCAAGAAGCATTCTTTCTATATCAAACATTCTGTGTCTCAAAGAAAACTTTCTACTATACGAGCTCCATACTTATGATTTTGTGAGAAATGGCTCAAGGGCTAAGCACAAATATACCTCGAACACTCAGGGACTGTTAATGATAGTCGACATATTCGTGTTATCTAAACTCGAATTCATAGACCTCAAAGAGGCACCCCTAGATCTATAGGCCAATGCCATAATTCTCGGGGACTAACACTTCGAACGAGTTTGAAGTGCTATTTGGGAATAAGCCATAGAGGCATACCCTAAGCTACGGCCAAATTCATGCGGCTCCAAGTCATCCAAATCCCGCAATAAAAATAGGCCTTCGAATTCATTTAAAAACCAGTTAAAAAGGTTACCCTCGGCAAAACAATCAAAAGAGCTTCGATAAAATCAACCCTCAAAAAACCATAAGAAGTATCAAATTATCTTAACATAAACATGCTAAGGCACAAAGAGTAGAGGGGTTTCAATCGCATCAAACCCTCAAAAAACCCAATGGGTAAAAAATACATGCTAATTTTTACTAAATATTTTTAGCCGAAATAGGGGAATAATAGTCATCTTTGAGAGGCCATATTGGCCTGATCTAAAGAGCCTAAGGGCCAATATACTTAGAATTTGAGATCTTGTTCTCGCTCTATCCGAACCTAAGGGTTCGACTACCCCGAACATAAGGGTTCGATATTCTAAGCTCAAATAAGTACTGACTTGACTATGGCTTGGGGATCACTATTATTCCACATAAACCCTAAATGGTCGATGCTTCAAGTTTGAACCTTATTCGAACTCGACTGTGGTGATTTCTAGGAAGCCACCCAAGACCAAAATCTCGAACGCACCATTCAAAGCATAAGAATGAGCTAAAGATTTAGAAAGTAAAAAACATGTTTGTAGATAAAAATTGAGAAGGCATTCAAAAGGGAAAAATGTCTTTTTTATATATAGGCAAAAATATATACAAGGGACTGATAAGGGTCTTACAAAAAAGAAAAAGAAAAATAAAAAATCCTATTTATTCCCGGGGTTGTTTTCTTCCTCAAAGGCAGTTTCTCCTCCGAGAACCTCATCGTTGTCGGACTCGTCTTGTCTACATTCATCATCATCATCATCATTGGAGGAGACAAGAAACATGGAATCAGCTTCAAGCGCCTTAGCTTGAGCTATCTCTTTGAAGAGGTCAACACCTCGAGCGTGCATTTACTCGAGGGCCTCCTTACGAGATTGGCACTTTGTCAAGTCATTTCTCCATTAGTCTCGATCGAAAGTATCCCTTAGCTGCATTTGAGCAACCTCGGCGTTGGCAAAGTATACGGCTATGGACTTGTCAGCCGCGATCTTTGTCTTCTCGACTTTCTCCTTGGCTTCAGCAAGCTCGGCTTCGAGCTCCTTGATCCTTTTGGACAGGGTTAGACTTTTCTCTTGAATTCCACGAAGTTTGACCTCGACCGATGGAAGTTTGGATAAGTCAACCTCTTTCTCCGCTGCAAGGCGGTCCATTTTCTCCTTCCACCTATCAAAGTCAGCTTTGATTTGTTCGGCTTCCCTTCAGAGCAGCTTTATCCTTTCCAGCTTAGGCTGTAACTAAGATATATAAGTATTATCTTCCACAATTGAGTCGAGACCTTACTATTTCAAAATGAATGTTACCTATTCGTCCAGCTCAGCCTCGTCCTTGTGAGCCTGGGCCAAGTCTGCTCGGAGGTCTCTCATTTCCTCTTCTTTCTTCACATAAAGGCATTTGAGGGCGTCTTTCTCCTTAGTAAGCCTTTTGAGATCGGCCTCACACCAATTCAGCTCAGCTTGGGATTTGGCGAATGCTTCCCGATGAAGTATCACAGCCTATGGAGAAAGGAAAGAAATCAGACAAAAGGAAATAAAAGATAACGTGATAACAAAGGATGAAATTTGCCTGGTTCAGGAGATAGTGGGCCTCATAAAAAACAATCGCCGCATCTGGGTCAAAAACATCATCGACCCCCGCGAGGTAGCCACAGAATATGTCTTCCCCATGGTGAGCAGTTCCCAAATTGCGGGTCTCCAAGGATCGAGCCTCCCCAAACTACTCTTCAGAGAATTCAAGGCCGGACGGTGAATCATCAATATTCATTTTAGCAATATCCCCGAGGCCTGCATAAAAAGGAGTCAATTATAAGTAAAAAGAAACGTTATATAAAAAGGGTACCCAAAGCTTATAGGATAAACTTACCATGTCTTGGCTTCCCATGTTCCCCTTACCAAGTCAGCCAGCATCTCTCATTATGAGAGGAAGTTGAGGCCAACTTTCGAACACAATCTTCGAGGTTGGGGACCACATGAGGCATCCAGGCAACCGCTACATAATAGATGAAAGCATTACATAAAGCATAAGTGAAGTTCGAATACTAATATGCAGTACGATCGATGTTCCACTTCTTGAGGAATGATGATTTCTCCTCTGAGATGAGGTCACAGGTCCTTACCCACACGAACTGGCTCATCCAACCCCCGTCCTTGTCCTCATCGATACTCGTAAAAAAGACTTCGTTGATCGATGTTGGAGGTTGATTAATCCTGAAAATATTCGAGGTCGATACAACCGTATGAGATGGATGATAGTGAATTCTAACCCCTTGGCCTTTATAGAAAAGAAGCGGAGCATGATCACTATGCGCCAGAATGAGGGATGAACTTGGCCAAGGGTAACCTGGTACGTCTTGCAGAAGTTGACGATTACTGGGTCAAGAGGACCCAATGTGAAAGGGTAAATATAGACACTTAGAAACCCCTCCATGTGACTGGTAATACTCTCTTCGGGGGCGGGGATCTGTACCACGACCTAGGCCCCCCAGTTACAGTCTTTCTTCACAGCCTCGAGTTGGTTCGCCCTTATCGAGCATATATATCTCGACACTTGTTCATATTGTCTAGGGACCGACGAGGATTCTCGACTTTGAAGTCGTTCTTTAAAACATAGGGGCCAAGAATATACTCGTTAGGGAGCGGTTCCACCGGAGTTTTGTCATCAGCAGGCCGGGAAGAAGAGAAAGAAGCCTTCTCATTTTGTGGGACGGTTTTGGAGGTCTTCGGCATTGGTTCAGGTAGAAGGAAGCAGAAAGAGGTGGATTTTGGTATTTTTGGTACTAAGAAGTTTGAATCAACGGGTGGTGAAAGAGTAGATATGGAGAGAGGAAGAGACTTGGAATTCTTGGTGAAGGTGGAAGTAAAATTTTAATTCGACCAGGGAGCCGGTATTTATACACTCATGGTGACGGTTTGATGGCGCTAGTGGCCGACCGCCCACTGACAGTCATTAATAATTTGGGGAATTGTACCAACGGGACGTTTCGGTCACCTTGACTGCTTATGTCATGGGGATGATGTCATTATCGGGGACTCTAGAAAATTGAGGCTCAAGTCGTTTGTTATTGTTTTACTCTAAGAAATAAAGGGATTATCTGTATACGGTGGAAATCAGGACTACCCAATTTTTTCCTTCGATGAAGAAAAAGATACCACGTCGAAAGGCTAGTACGTCGAGTCCGAGATCAAAGTACTCTTTCCAAGATCGAGTCGACATCACTAACCGGCACAAGGTGGCATACTTCAAAATGATGTCGGTATAATTCAGTAACAGAAGGGGCCAGATATTCGCAAGGAACCGAAAATCGTGGTATGAATCTCGAAATGGATTGATCTGCAACGGTTAGTTAGATGTTTATATGATGTCCTACTGAAATTAGAAGTGTATCTTATTTAGGACTCCTCTATTATATAAAGAGGTATCCCATTCATTGTAAGACACATTGTTCACTAATAAGAAAATATATGCTTATTACTTTCTTGCTATTTCACTTACTGTTCATCAGATTTGCTTTATCATTTGCTCTTCGTATTATCACACTTTGAGACTACCGTAGGTCTAGGTCAAGATTTGGCTTGCATATTGGTTTGATTTATTTTATTCTCTATTTAATTTCTTTTTATCAATTGGTATTGAACTTAATGACATATCCTTAAAACCACAATATATGTTTAATTGTTACACAAATTTTAGGGTAAACATGATTTACTGTGCCAATGGCTTACATTTTTAATAAAAAGAAAAATGTTTCTTAGCTATGTAACTTGAAAGTATTACTCTTCCCTTTTAGAAAAATTATTAAAGAAAAATAGACTACCATAAGAATAAGATTAAGGAACAAAGTATGTGATTCTCATAAGATAAAAAAGCAAAGCGAAAAATATTTGCAATTTGAGTGCTTACTTTAAAGTTGCACATGAATATATCCATATATTATTGAGGAAGAGTGAGGCGAATTACTCTGAAAAAGAAAAAAATGAACCACAAAATTGCTTATCACTCTATAGAATGAAGGCAAAGGCCTTCTAAGATGAGAAAAATATAAGAAATGATTAAATATGCTATAATCAGACACCACTTGTGATTAAAAAATAAGTAATATAGTTGTAAACGATCCACACGTATTTCAGATTTGAATTTCATTAGAGATAACAACAACATCAACTACCCAGTAATATCTCACAAAGTGGGGTTTGAGGAGGATAATATGTAGACGAGCCATACCCCTACCCGAAAGGGACAGAGAGGCTGTTTCCAATCGACCCTCGGCAGTGGAGGAGAGGAAAGACAAAAACAAAAACAAAAATAAAAACAAAAGAGCATTAGTAAGTCCAGTAGAAATAGCATAAATAACTATCTAAACATAAGAACCACAAATAAATAGCATGCAATAATATCATCCAGTAACTATCATAAATAACTACCATAAGGGAGACACAATCCAAAACACAAAACATCTATGGAGTGATATTAGAGATGTTGATACCTTTGGAGTGATATAATATAGTACAAGTTATTTACCAGGTCATAATGGTGCGATTTATTCCAACGAGCCTCAGTTAGGGTGTTTTGATTTAAAAATATCAAATATAATTTTTAGCTCATAAATTGTTTCACATCTCATCAATCCAGAATTCCTTTAAAGTGTATTTCGATTCCCTTTTACAAGTTTTTTCATGTGCTCCATCAAACCTTGTCTCATCAAACCCATTATATCAAAATATATATATATATATATATATATATATATATATATATATATATATATATATATCGGGGGAAGGTGGTCGGCGACGGTCGAAGGAAGATGAGTTTGGCAGCGGCAATAGTGAGAGACAGATGAAAGCCTTTTTGCTTATTTTTTTCCATCTATAATTTTTCTTTAACTGAATCTATTCAACTTACATGAAAAATATTTGAAGGGAATGAGTGATTATTATAAGAAAATGGGAGGGAAAGATAAAACATTAAAAATTGCCTTCAATTGCTGAAATGTAGTGGCCATTACTCTAAATTGTCACTAAAAGAAAAAAGTTTCCTGGCAAATGTTGATCTGTGGCAAACATTTCAAATTTAGGAATAAGAGATAATTTGAGAGATCTTCCTCCCAATTTGACTTGATAACGTTCACCTCCCTTGTGGTTTGCAATGTTACACTTACCTCCCTTATTTTGATTTTTTCTGTAAAATTATTTGAACCTATTTATTATTAATGTAAAAGAATTACTAAATTACTAATTTATCGTTTTAAATTTTTGACTGATTGATTAATTTACTGAATATCTTCTTTAAGCAATTTTTGTATAATAACCTAATTCTTTCAATAAACTGCCGCCACTAAAGCTTATTATGTTTTACAATCCCAAAATTTTACCAGATCTGGCGAATTAGCCACCTCCAAATATTATTCTGTCTCATGGGTTTGTTTGATCTCTCTTTGTTTTTAATTAATTCATTTATTTTATTAGAAAGTAATTTATAAAATCAAGTCATCAAAAGCACATGATATTAGAAAGGGGATTTTGCAAAGAGGGATTATCAAAAGTCCTAATAAACCATGTCTCATGTCGAGAGGGATGAGGTAAAATTCAATCATTTTATGTGGAGATTGAAGATTATCTCTGATTTCGTTTGGTCAATCATCAACTTCAAAGGCATACTTTTGGTAAAATGGTTAACGATCTTTTTCCATAGATACATATAGTGAAATTGCATATATAGTTCTGCATTTATGTTGATGTTTGAAGCGTGGTCATATGTCATGTTCATCTTAAAACTTAAATAAAATTGACATGAAAAAAATATACATTTGAAAGGTAAATTGGTCAGATTATAATTATTTTATATTAATAATAAATAAATTAAAATAATTTTACAAAATAAAAATAAGGGAGGTGAGTGTAATTTGCAAACCACAAGGGAGGTAAGTGCTATCACGCCAAACCTGGAGGCATGTCTCTAAAATTATCTCTAGGAATAATATACTTGCAATAAGCCTATTACCGTTAATTAATAGCAGGTAAATGTTATTTTTATTGTAGTGACTCAGCATTGTATGGTGCCTAGCACATATCCCTCACTAAGCACATATCAAATACATATACTCATATGATTATACCTAACTCCGGAGAGGCGGATCCTAACCCAAGCTCTAATTGACCAAAAGTCAATGAAATATTGCTCAACTCAATATGGTTCCTGATGTAACATCCCCTCATAATTAGAATCATACTCAACAATCAATGCCACCCAACCTAATATGGGGCCCGGGCGCAAACATCTCCTCAAAATCAATATCAACACATCTCAATATTCCAAGATCTATCATCACTACGCTCAAGTCTCAATATGCTTACGTCTTATCGTACCATAATCAAGAATATCGCATTGAATATATTAACGTGCTACAGCCTAACCTAGACCCTTGTTACACAAACATGGACATTAACAACATGTGAGATAACATATAAAGAGCGGATATGATATCTTGATTGAAAATATGACTACGGTTAAGACAAACAGCTCAAAATAGCAAAGATAGCTCTATCACGTCTCAAATAGATAAGCATAAAGCCTACGCATAGTTACTAGCATGAATAATATCTCACATAGGCATACATACGGAGAAAATACAAAGAGGCATGATAGCAAAATAAGGTACATAATAACCTAAATTTTATCCAAATCATGAATAACCATGATTCATGCGTATACACTCGTCACCTCCACGTACGTCACACCTGACATATAACAGATATCATAGCCAACGAGGAAATTACCATCAAGCTAAGCTTAGACAAGATACTTACTTTAAAGGTGAACTAACACTCCAAAAATCCCTTGCCTCTCAAATCAGCCTATGAACGGGTAAAATTTAGCCAAAACAACTCAATAACGTCAAACCAAGCCTTAGAAATCAATTCCAAATTATAAAGTTTCGATCTTTATTCAATTCTCAAAAAGTCAATATAAGTCAAATCAAGCCCACATGCTCAAAAGTCAAGTCACGAGGTAGATCCTGACTACCCATAGCCCCACAAATTTAATATGTGATTAGATTCCAAAATCAAGTCCAAATCAATTCCCAAATTCCCAATTTTCACCCTCTTAAGTTGTAGGAAACCTCTCAAATCTTCCTCAAAGTTCCATGTGTTTAGGTGCTAATAATCCACGTATATTCTTTAAATAATACAAAAATGAGTAGAAATCACTTACCCCGAAGTCTTGTATGAAAGTCTCCTTCAAAACCATCCACCTCCAAGTTTAGGGTTTAAAAATATGAGAGAATGTACTAAAATTTCAAAATTGGAACTTAAACGAGTCTGCCCAGCATTACCTTTTGTGAACATGGCCCAATCCTCAACTTCGCGAAGCACAATCCTGCCACTACCTCAAAAGACGCTACACAAACACAGTAGATACCACGCGAACATGATGCAAAAGTGCCCAATACTATGCGAACACGAAGGCTAACCTCCAGCCAATACCCAGCACGCCTTACCTCTATGGAAATACGAGCCCACATATGTAAACATAAGTACCAATGGCTACAAACCATCATAAACGTGAAGAACAAAAATAGCGTGCCTACAATTAAGCCTTCGCGATCGCGAAGTGCACCTGACACTAGTAGAAAATCTATAACATCACTCAAGCTTCGAGTGGTCCGAAAATTGCCGTGCCACCTGGGACCCCGTTCAATCACGCCAACAAGTCCATCGATGCTACCCGAACCTATATAAAGCCTCCAAACACATACAATAATGTCACATCTATGAATCAACGATCAAACCACAAACTGAACTTTTATTAAGTTCACAAGTTTCTAAACATCAAACCAAGCGTCTAATTCATGCCTAAGCAATCTGGATTACAACCAAGCTTTGAACACAAGTCCAAATAATATAATGAACCTATTCTAAGTCTCGGAATGACAATCCTAAACCGATATTTAAAGTCAACTTCTGGTCAAACTTATGAACCTTCCATACCTTTATTAACTTTCCACCTTTTGACAATTAGAGCCAAAACACCCTAAGAACCTCCAAATCCAATCCGAACATATGCCTAGGTCCAAAATTACCAAACAAACCTATTGGAACTATCAAACCACTAATCTGAGATCACCTACTTAAAGTCAAATCTTGGTCAACTTCTACAACTTAAGTCTCCAACAATGGAAGTATGTGTTCCAATTTACTCCAAAACCTTCCCAAATCAAATCAACTATCTCCGCAAGTTACAAAATAATACACAAACATATGAGAAGAATCAAATTGGGGAACATGGCTCAAATACACAAAATAAATAGTTGGGTCGTTATATTCTCCCTCTTTTAAACAAATGTTCATCCTCGAATGGGTTTAGAATTATGTATACGGTAAAATTAGAGGGTCCAAAATTTGGTCATTACGATACCTCATAAGCACATTTTCGAAGGTCTGAGGCAATGTTCGAGATTCACATATGAGGTTTATTAACGTCCAACCTCGGGGTAGTGTCGATGGATAGTCATGGTAAAAAGTGGGAAATTCCCAAGGCGCGTGACCAAAGTTGACAGAGTCTAGTAGGCTAGTCCAAACCGGTATCATAGAATTAAATAGTTGTATCAGCCCCATATCTTTATAATAAATTCATTTGTACTATGTTGGGATTCCCCCTAATATATAAAGGGGATCCTTACTATTTTATAAAGGATCTGATACTCAATACTGAATATACAAGAACATTCTCTTTGCTCTCTAACTGTGACGACCCGACCAATCGTTTCATGAATCACTGCTCTGTTTCCCTCCATTTATGCTTTTTATTACTTTCTCTATCAATTTTATATGTGATCGGGTTGTTTGGCTCGGGTTCGGAAAGTTTTTGAGAAGGTTTGAGACACTTAGTCTCTTTTAATAAAGCTTAGATTGGAAAAGTCAACCGGATGTTGGATTATGTGTTATAGGCTTGGATGTGAGTTTTGATGGTTCATATAGCTTCGGGAGGTTATTTGGGACTTAGGAATGTGATTGAAATGAGTTTTGGAGGCTCGGAGTAGATTAAGGCTTAAATTGGCGAAGTTGATATTTTGGTGATTTTCGGTTGGTAGGCGAGATTTTGATATAGGGGTTGGAATGGAATTTTGAGAGATACAGTAGTTCCATTGTATCATTTGGTATGTGTGTGCAAAATGTTAGGCCATTCGGGTGTGGTTTGGTTGGGTTTTTTATCAGGCGCAAAATTCAGAAGATTTTGTAAACTTAGGTTTGAATTTGACGTGTTTTGGTAGATTCGGTGTTGTTTGAGGTGTTTTAAATATTGGTAAAAGTGTTAATAAAGTTTTAGGATATGTTGGTTCTTTTGATTGAGGCCCTAGGGGCCTCGGGGTTATTTTGGATGGTTGACGGAGAGTATGAGATTTTGTTGAAGATGCAGATTTTTCTGCTTCTGGTATTTCTGCACCTGCGGATTGGGGACCACAGTTGCAATCTCGCAGATGTATAGAAGGTAGCCGCAGAAGTGGAATGGAGCTAGAGAGGCAGGAAAAGCGTAAAAGTGGTTAGTGACCATCGCAGGTGCATCTGGTGCATCGCAGATATAGATTGAGGCAAAATAAGTGAAAACCGCAAAAGGGGTTCATTGGCTGCAAATACGGTACCGTAGAAGTAGTAATATGGCTGCAGATGCAAAAATTCTTGAGCCAGAAGGTATAAATTGCTTCCTTCGTGATTTTTGAGCTATTTCACCATTTTTGAGTCGACCTTGGAGCTTTTTCGACGATTTTAAAGAGGGATTTCAAGGAGATTTCACTGAGGTTGGGATTTTGAACCTAAAACTCGTTCTTATGGTATTATTTCACGGATTAGAGCTATAATTAATGTAATTTAAGGGTTAAAACTTGGGAAACAAGGGCTTGGTATTGGAGACCTAGACTTGAGGATTTGAGGGACCTATTATGGTCAGATTTTGGTACTTTTGATACTATGAACTCGTGGGGAGATAAGAAATCCATTGATATGAATTTTATCGAATTTCGAGACGTGGGCCCAGGGGTCAGGTTTTGGTAATTTTGGTATTTATGTTATATATTGATTATTTTCTCCATGGCTTCGTTCTCTTAGCATATTTTGACGTCGTGATTTTGATTTTGGATAGATTCGATGCGATTGGAGGTTGATTCGAGGGGCAAAGGCATCGGGGGCTAGATATCTGACCGGATTGAGGTGAGTAATGATTGTAAATGATGTTATGAGGGCTTGAAACTCTGGATTGCACATCGTTGTGCTATGTTGAGGTGACACACATGATTGATGACGAGCGTAGGGTCGTGAACTGTTGAGGATTGTGACTTAGTCTATCGAGAATGACTATTTTTCTGCGTATTTGACTTAATCTATTTGTTAATATCATGTTTTAGGATGAACTCCATACTTGGGGGTTTTGTGCTAACTCTTTGAACCCTTAGGGGATTTTTATTGATATTTCCTCATTGTTTTAACTTTATACTTGGACCCAGTAACGCAATATTTCACTATTTTTATAACTCAGGCATGTTTACTCTATTTTAGCACTTAAATGATCTTTTAAATGTTATTTGGACTGAGAATAATGTTATACTATTGCGTGAGTGGCTTTTGAGTATTTTGACTGAGTAAGGTCGATGGCCTATGTTGACAGGAAACACTGATTATGATTATGAGGCTAAGGGCCTAAGATATGTACGCCACAAGGAGGCTTATTGATTATGAGGTCGGGGGCTTGAGATTTATATGCCATGAGGTGGCTTGTTATTGATCTTGGGCCGGAAGGGGCCCCTCGAGGAGTCTGCACACCCCCAGTGAGCGTGGGTACCCATTGTGATGTGAGATGTAGCCCGAGGGGCGGATTTGTTGACATTGTTCCCTAGGAGCGAACCTTTATGTGTTTATCTTTCTTATTTGTCTGTCAATTGCCTGTTTAATTGTTGAAAAGGTATTTCCTGAAGTTTCAAACCGCACTTAAATGATTTTTCATATCTCTATTGGTTTAACTGCTTCATTATAGCATGTCATGTACCTTATGTGTTTCATATCTCTCATTCGTTTATTTATGATTACTACTCACTGAGTTGGAGTACTCACTTTACTCACTGCACCCCATGTGCAGATTCAGGCTCATCTGGTCTTGCTACCGAGTGTTGATTTTTCCAGCTCAGGCGTATCTGAAGAGCAACCCAGAGCTTCTTCCCTTATCCTATTTCTCTTGTTTTAGATTTGTATTGAACTCTGTAGACTTTCTTGTCTTATTCCGAATTTTTAGATGCTCATGACTAGTGACACACCGATATCGGGTTGTGCTGGGTTGTATTCCATGAATTGTTTTGTATTGTCATTGTTTACTTTTGGAATTATATAATGTTTTAGACTTAATGCTTATTGTTTAATTTCTTAAAACTGGACTGGAAATGTGTCGGCTGGACTTGTCTTAACGAGAGGCGCCATCACGACCGGGTTCGGGTTTGGGATCGTGACAAGTTGGTATCAGAGTCTAGGTTACATAGGTCTCACAAGTCATGAGCATGTTTAGTAGAGTCTCACGGATCGGTACAGAGACGTCTGTATTTATCATTGAGAGGCTCCAGAACATTTAGGAAAAACTTCATATTCTTGAAATTCTCGTCGTGCGAATTTGTTGATCCGAGTACTAAACTTCTATTATTCTATTTTCTCATAGATGGTGAGGACACGCTCTACTGGTAGGATGGACGACCACTAGTACCACCAGTTGTGGCCACTAGAGGTTGAGGATGCGGTCGTGGTCGCGGTAGTGGTAGAGGTGTGGCCCGCATAGCAGCTAGGGCAGCACTTGTAGATCCACCAACTGTCCCAGTTCAGGATCAGGTCCCAGCTGTGGATGCTCCAGCAGCACCAGCTCAGGCACCAGCTCTGCTTATTGTGATACCGGGTCTTTAAGAGGCCTTGTCTCAGATTCTATAAGTTTGCACTGGCCTAGCTTAGGTGGTTTCAGTCACTACATCCGTAACTATTTCTCAGGCTGGGGGAGGCAATCAATCTCTCGCTGCTCGCACACTTGAGCAGGTCGTTCAGGGACTTCAGACACCGGGGGCACACCTAGCCCAGCCGGTTGCAGTTGCTCAAGACTATGTAGCATCTGCCATGCTAGAGGACAAGTAGTGTAGGTTGGAGAGGTTGGTAGACTTCAGCCTCCGACTTTCAACGGTGCAGAGGGGGAGGATTCAAGGGTTTCTTAGACAGGTGTTAGCTAATTCTTCGTACAATAGGTATTCTAGAGACCAGTGGGGTCGCGTCCACTAATTTTCAATTTTGTGGAGCTGCCTTCACTTGGTGGGAGACATTTGAGAGGTGTACGCCTGTTGGTGTAGCACCCCTTACTTGGCAGCTATTCTCCGTTCTCTTTTTGGAGAAGTATGTGCCGCAGTCTCGCAGAGAGGAGCTGTGTAAGCAGTTTGAGTGGTTGCGTCAGGGAGAGATTATTGTGATGCAGTATGAGATAAGGTTTTCAAAGTTAGCTCGTCATGCTATTTAGTTGGTTCTGACAGATAGAGAGAGGATTAGGAGGTTTGTTGATGGCCTCACTAACCAGCTTTGTATTCTCATGACCAGGGAGAGGGTGCCTGGTTTTATGTTTGAGGAGGTTGTAGACATTGCTTGAGAGATTGAGTCAGTCTGTCACCATGAGCGAGAGGAGAGGGAGGCCAAGAGGCCTTGGGGATTTGGCAGTTGTAGTGGTGCTCCTTCGAGAGGTTAGTACGGTAGAGGACGTCCATTTAGGCATGCTTAGCCAGCTCGCCCAGGTTATCATGGGGCATCATCCGGTCATGGTTCTCATAGTTCTCAGTAGGGCTATTCATCAATTAGTGCCCTTCCAGCTCAGAGTTTGCCCTGTACTCCGTCTGTTCAGGGCTCTTCCATGTCTGGTGCATCGACTAGTCATTCAGGTGCTAGGGGTTCCTTCAGTCCCCATCTCCAGCACATGGGAGTTTCTATGAGTGTGGAGAGATGCATCATATGTGGATGCAGTGTCCTCGTCGTCTTGCGGGTTCATCCGGAAGATGGGTCAGTCATCGGCTTCAGCACGAGTTTCTTTATCACCACCCACCCATCCAACTAGGGGTGGAGGTCAGTCAGCTAGAGGTCGCCCTAGAGGGGAAGGTCGATTAGGTGGCGGTCAGGCCCGTTTCTATGCACTTCCAGCTAGACCTGATGTGTTACACCCCACGTTTTTGTATGTAGAATTACGCTATACAAGGTATCACATGGCCATGATAGTAAGGTATATAAAGTATATTAACAATGAACAGTATTTTAATTAAATTGAGATAATTCCTTATATGGATAATTGGTTAATTATTGGTTAATGAGGGATTAGGAAATAAATTAAGGAATTAATTAACAAATTCTTGGATAAGATTGCTATCCCAAAACGTGACAGCAACATAAGAGTCTTTAAGTGACTATTAGATCACCTTTCTAGGTTTCACTTTGAAAGGAGTTCTTGGCTAAAGCCATAAAATGTTCTAAATCCACAAAGTATAGCAGGAAGGGAACGTTCTTTTGCCAAAAACTTATAGGATTTCTCCAATTCAATAAAATCAAAATCCTTTTATGTGTGCATTTAAAAACGCGAATGTTTATATGTAACAAACATTTATCTCAAACGTAAGTCATATGCAAGATAGGATCTACAAAGATTCAAAGTAACATGAGATCTTGCAATTCTAAGGGAATACGGTAAAAATTTCTTAAAAATATCACATGGATTTTCTCTACTTCAGATATATTAAGACTATCCCTCTTTTTTTGGCATGTCCATATGATACGAGCGAAATATGCAAATGTACAAATTCCATGAATGACTCTATTCATAGAAGTATTAGAAATATCTATGTTCTTGAATTTCTATGTGTCATAATATTTTTAGCATCTATTCATGGGTCTTAGAAAAATACGAAAGTTGAAAAGATGTTACTTTATGATAACCAAAGGCAAAATGGTCTTATGACAATTTTGAAAGATTTTATTAACGTACTTTTTATGTATTCGCATTCATGTACATTGACCCGTGATATATATATATATATATATATATATTCTGGTAGTAAGAAGATCTTTCAACTACAAGAGAAAGAACACTCTAAAGAGAATCATCTAGACACCCTCCTTCATCGCCTACTATCCTCAGAACACTTTGTAATATACCTTGTAAAATATTTCCTTATGTATGACTTAGTAGTTTTTACCTCAAGCTTGTAAAATAAATAAATCATTATTCTTCTGTATGCAAGATCTTAATTCCCAAGTCCAGTATACTTTTTTGGGTTTTCCAAAAGGGAAATCTCTCTCCTGTAAACATGTAAGTTACTTATTTTATCTAAATTAGGTTTCGAGATATTACCCTTGTTTTAACATTTTATGTTATTATATATGGTTTTATGTTATGTTTATAACTAAACATCACTCTTAGTATATGGTTATCTTTCCAATTTCTTAATAATTTTGATGGATTAACCTATGAATTTTGGGTTTGACTTAACCGGTTTATTCTAGGAATTTATAGGTTAATCCATCAAAATTATTAGGAAAATTCTCTCCCAACTGGCAGGGACCGTACATGTTTCATCGGGTTCTGACAGGAGGAGCCCTCATACTTGTAGAAATGGACGGAGAAGTTTGGCCAAAGCCGATCAATTCAAACACAGTCAAGCAATGTTATGTGTAATCTAATACTTTCCTATATAATGTAATTTGAACTACGCCTGAACTGATTCCCGTTCAAGAGGGGATATGTAGGCAGTCCTATGAGTTTGGTCACAATTCAATAAAAAATTCATTTCCCCTCGTAAGTGGAGGCAGAATTTTGAGGACGACCCTTAAAATTTTGAAGTAATTTCGATCAGTCATCGCAAGCAATTGTCAGAAGCATCAACCTAGTAAATTGGGACAAAATTTTAAGGAGGACCCTCAACATTACGTAGCAAGAAAAGTTGCAATGTCTTAAACCACGTTGCAGTCATCGGTTCATCTAAAGAAAACTATTCTCGATTATGTATTTATGTTTTACAAAATAATGCATGTTTGTTACCGGAATTGATTTATTTAGAAATGCTACTCCAATGATACACACAATATCACCAAAACAAAGCTGAGCGGGTCAAACAAAGTAGTGGAGATACAAACTAACTCTTTCCCTTTTACAAAACTCACGATTTTTCTTTCGATGCAAGCAGCTGAGTTGCAAAATCGTCGACATTCATATTGTTTAGGTATACAACTCTCAGAACTGCTACACCTATTCACAGTTGCTATCCGCACACAATGTCCCCAGCAGGCATAGTATCCCCAGCAGCCACAATATCGTTATAAGCTATCTGCTAAGAAAATTCTATTATCATTTGCCCTTTTTACTTCTTGCATAAGGCTACCATTATGCCTTCTGACACTAAACAATGTATCCATCTGCATTTTTTGCATTGCATAAGGCTACCATTCTGTCTTCGGAGACTAAGAACTATCTCCATCTGCATTTTCTTCTTGCATAAAGCTACCATTCTACCTTCCGAGACTAAACACTGTCTCCATCCGCATATTCTTCATTACATAAGGCTACCATTCTGCCTTTTGAGACTAAACACTGTCTCCATCTACATATTCTGCATTACATAAGGCTACTATTCTGCCTTCTAAGACAAAGCACTATCTCCACCTGCATATTTTGCATTGCATAAGGCTACCATTCTGCCTTCCGAGACTAAACACTGTCTCCATCTGCATATTCTGCATTGTATAAAGCTACCAATCTGCCTTCCAAGACTAAACACTGTCTCCATCTGCATATTGCATGTCTGAAAGATCGCTACTTTATTTACGCTTTCATCGGTTGAAATATCGCCACTTTATTTACACTTGCATGGCTGAAAGATTGCCGCCTCATTTACATTCTGCATGGCTGAAAGATCGCCACCTGAGTTATCTCATGGGCTGAAAGATCGCAACTACTTTACACTTGCATGGCTGAAAGATTGCCACTTCATTTTTACACTTGCATGGTTGAAAGATCGCCACTTCAGTTACGCATGCATGACTGAAAGATCGCCACTTTTTTACGCTTTCATCAGCTGAAATATTGTCACTTTATTTACGTTTGTATGGCTGAAAGATCGCCACCTTATTTACATTCTGCATGGCTGAAAGATTGTCACCTACTTCATCTCATGGGCTGAAAGACCGCCACTTCATTTACGCTTGTATGGCTGAAAAGATCGCCAGTTTATTTTTACACTTGTATGGCTGAAAGATCGCCACTTTATTTACGCTTGCATGGCTGAAAGATCGCCACTTTATTTACGCTTTCATCAGCTAAATTATCGCTACTTTATTTATTCTTGCATGGCTGAAAGATCGCCACCTCATTTGTATTCTGCATGGCTGAAAGATCGCCACCTACTTTATCTCATGGGCTGAAAGATCGCCACTTCATTTACACTTGCATGGATGAAAGATTGCCACTTTATTTTTACACTTGCATGGCTGAAAGATTGCCACTTTATTTACGCTTGTATGGCTAAAAGATCGCCACTTTATTTACGCTTGCACGGCTAAAAGACCGCCACATATGACATTTCATGGGCTGAAAGATCTCCACCTATTACATTTCATGGGCTAAAAGATCGTCACCTATTATATTTCATGGGCTGAAAGATCGCCAAATTGTCTGAGGGCATCATTGTTCGGAGGCACCATTGTCATAGCTCGAGAACACCATATCATGGCCTGAGGACCCTTTTTAATATTTTGCACATCATTATTCAAAGGCATCATGGTTTGGAGGCATCATTCTCATAGCCCGAGAGCATCATTTCATAGCCTGCGAATCCTTTATTATATGCTTCATGGCCCAGGACATCATAGTCCGAGGACATCATCCTAACCATCCAAAAATAGCATTCATGGTCCGATGAGAACTTGCATCGTGTTTAAATTTCCGCACAATATACATTTGTATTGCTTGTTTGCAGGTAAACTGGCGAGCAACGGCCATCCCAGCATGAGCGATCCCGCTCCAGTTCCCGTAGCCCTATTAGACCTTAACCACTCATCCTAAACTGAATATTGCGCAGTTCTTGAAAAGTCTCCAGTGGCATACTCCGCCGATGGATCCTGAACTACATATCGCCTGATTCCTGTAAAACCAGGGATATGAAGGAAGCTCAAAAACCAGAGTACATCCGAAACTCTTCAAACCATCTCCTTCGGTCAAAATTGGCCATCATATCTTTACCCGACAGCTCTTTCATCCCTCCCAGGTAAAGAGGGGCAGCTGTTGATACCCAATTTTTTTCTTGTATTTCTTTTATGCAAAATACCTTTCAAAATGGCATGTATATGCATATATAAGTATATCCCAAGGTCACATTATTTTTCTTAATTTTTCAAAGTTTTAAAAATCAATTTACTGCCCTATTTTGTCAAGAAAAATCCAATAATTATCTCCAAATTGTCAATTTTGGTGATTCACTTATATGGATTCTTATATTTATACTAAAATATAGCTAAGATGTTTTTCACATATTTTACAAATTTATTTGGTATTTTTTAAGGATAAAATGGCATAATTGCAACATTAGCCATTTTTATGTTTAAATCTGTCTCATATATGTAAAATGAGATTTTTATATTTAATATGATAATTATATATTATAAGTCATTTAGTGCTTTTAATTTATTTTCATAAATTTCTTTGTTATTTTTTATAAATTAAATGGGAAAAATGCGCTATTTAACTTATAGCCACATTTAGCCTTTTTCAGTTGGCCTAATTAAACCCAATCCCCAACCTAAATTAAACCAATCCAATAACCATCCTAATCAGATTACATGACCCATGTCCTGATTACCCCTACCCGACCCAAACCATATTAAATCCCGGCCATTGATCTAAAAGATTAACAACCCTCATCCGTTCTTACCATTTTAATTCCCAAATGTTCCCCAATACCCCCCCCCCCCAATTTTCTCACTTGTCTCTATCTCTCTATCTCTGGTTCTCTCTAGAACCTTTCCCCTCCCCTCCTCTCCGATGAGTTCCCTTCATCTTCTTCGGCCACCTCTTGGCCTGAATCCATGGTGGTTTCACCACCCACCAGCCTCCTACGGCTCCTCATGTTTATTAATTAAGTTTCATGACTTGACCACGCAGAGTTGGGTCCATACCTCTGTTGATTCAAGCTTTACGCCCATCTCCGGCCCTGCTCTACCAAGCCATGTTTGTTTCGAGCCTAGCCTCCACCCCTCCTGCTTAAATCCAAGATTTTCTCATCGTTTGGGTTCCTCTGAAACCCCTAGATTTTGAGGGTTTTTCTGATCTCTTTTGATCTTTTCCAGATCTATGCTTTCCCTAAGCTTTTAAGGGATTTTCTTGATTTTCTTTCAAAAAAAAAACTATACTTTCAAAACCCTTTCTTTTCCGATCTAGGGGTTTTATGAGACATTTAGATGTTTCTCTGGTTTTCTCTCTCTTTTTTTTTGTGTGTTTCTTCTACTGTATCTTCCTCTACTATGTTCTTATGTGTTTCTTCTAATATATTTTCCTCTATTGTATTTTTGTATGTTTCTTCTACTGTATTTTCCTCTTCTGTGTTCTTGTGTGTTTCTTATTAAGTTTCATCTACTGTGTCCTAGTTAAGTTCCTTCTAATATGCTTCTCCTACTGTTCTTATTAATTTTTATATTATGTTTTCTATCAGTTCTTCTACTATGTTCCTTTGAGTTCCTCTATTGTGTTTCATATGTTGTTCTTTTACTATGTTGTTCATGAGTTTCTGCCACTAAAAGGCATGTTAAAGGTCTCAGTTCCTTTCTAAGACCTCTGAACCTGTTTCAAGTAGTATCTTTTACCCTGGTTATCTGATTTGCTGGCTCTTCATCTTTTAACTTGCCTGATATCAAAAAACCTAATTTTTGGGCCTATCTACTGATTCATTAAGTTCCAAAATCATTGTTTCAATTTTGTTTCTTCATATGATTCTGACTGTTGCAATACTCTATAAGACCTTTCACTTGATCCATTATCGCATGCCTGATTCTTGTGTACTCTTTATATGTGCTGAACTTCCCCCTCTAAAATGGCTTTCAAATATTGATTAGTTTCAGACTTCCTTCTATATAGTTTTGATTGAGTTCTTTCCTTATTTGCTGATTTTCCTATGACTCGATTTAAGTTACTTGACTTTCCTTAACTTTTCTGACTTGGTTCATTCATGGACAAATGATTTCAAAATCTCTGGTCCTTGATTTATTGGCTACTAATTGACCTCTTACCTTATTTATGTAATACGTATATTTCGAAGCTCTGCCCCTAAAATAAACTTCTATGTATTTACCCCTAATTGCATACTTTGCACAAAATGCTTGTTTGATTTCTTTTCTTAAATAACTTTTACCGTTCGAATCTGAATTCCTTAATTAAAGGAAGTCTTGTGTTGATTGCTTCTTAATTGATATTCAGTTCCTTAACTATTTTTTTACCTTGTTTCTGCATGTTCTTCACACTATAAATACCTGCTCCTCATTGACATAAAAGGCCCTCACTTATAGTCTTTCTGAACTTACACTTATACGCAATAGTATTCTCTCTTCTTGTCTGCACTGTGGCATGTTTACAAGACCTAATCCTTTTCTTTATTTGTTTCCTTGAAACTGGTTGTCCTGATTTAAATTTTAGCACCATAACAATGTGTTTATTTAGTGCTTTTATAACTATGTCTACTTACTGTTTATGTATAGTTCAACATTTAAATTAGCATGTTGATTTCTTTCTGTCTGTTCTACTATGAATCCCAAAACCCCTGCCCCTATGTGTTTGAGCTATGGTTTAAGGCATGTCAATATGCAAATTAATGTCCATGAATTAAACTTGATCCCTTGGGATCCTAGCCTCTGGTAGTGTATTCTAACAGGCTTATGGGTGTACTAGCTTCTCCATTGCTAGGTATGCCTATAGCATGTGTTACCTTTTTCAGTTTCCCTATTCTCCCTAAACCCCCTTATGTATACTTATCTGTAGCTATTTCCCTCTCCTCTCCCCCTTTTGAATTTTTTCTGCACTTGCACACTCTCTTAGTCTTTAAATTCTGCCCCTCTTTTGTGAGCCTTGTCTTGGGACCCTTTGAGCTCCCTCTGAACCTGGAAACTTGAGGGATGGCCCTTCCATGCTGCACTTATCCAAATCTGATAATGTATTTGGGTATGAGCATTATGTGGAGTTTCTTTGAGGCTCTTAGGGAACTTTGACACATCCAAATGGAGAAAAGCTTTGGATCATGATCTCATGGAGTTGGTTTACCTCATATTTCAGACATGAAGTCTGAATCTGGCTCTCCTTGGTTGTACTTTCATTTTTTGAAGTATTTTACTTTATTCTGGGCTATAATAATTTGTAATAAACTCTTGGGTATGGCTAGAGAAAAGGGCGAGTAACTATGTATGCAAAGGGTAGATACCATATCTATAGGTATTTCTAAATTGTGCATTTCTCACATAGATACCATGTCTATAGGTATTTCTGAATTCAGTATTTCTCACATAGATATCATGCCAATATGTATTTTTGAATTCTACACTCTTACATAGAAATTATGTCTATCGGTATTTCTGAATTATGCATTCTCACATAGAAATCATGTCTATAAGAACTTGCAAATATGAATTCTATATATGCATAATGAAATATACTTATAGGTCCTTCTGAATCTTGTATATCCATTTTTTAATCATGTTCATTGGTCTTAAACAATCAACTGCAATTAGATATCACGTTCATAGGTCTTAAATGAAATTCAGCATCTAGATATCATATCTATAAGGCTTCTGTATTTTTACCATGTCTATAAAAGGTTTAAAATCAACGATGCATAGAAAACATGTCTATAGTAACTACTAATCGAATCTGAATCGCTTCATCCACGTATAAAGTTAAAACCAATAATAATGATGTGTCATCATTTGCAGAACTTATAACCTTCGTAAAAAACTTGGCTTTCTTTAATAATCTGGCAACCTTTCTTAACCAGTATTGCTTTCTAAATTCAGTAGATACCATGCCTATAGAATCCTTGTCCAACACTTAAGCAAGCCTTAGGATAAAAGTTATAAACTGAATCTGTTCTATTAACTACAACCAACAGGAAGGCTTGATTGGAGTTTCTTATATGAATTATGGAATAAACCAGTCTGCCTCGATCTTTAAGTTCTTTTACGTTTAGGATTTAATCAGACCCTAAACAGTATGTGCAAGACATGCTAAATTACGTGCTTCTTTGATTAAAGGAGGTATATATGAGCCTTTTTACTTGTTATGTGCTTTTCCCCCAACTTGCTATAAATATTTTTTGTATGACGCCTTAGAATTTTGCCTTGAAACTACAAATAATCCTAACATCCCTCCCACTCTGGATTAATAATCTTAAATGCCTTCGAGACTGATAGGATTGAGACGGGTAATAGCATGCAATAAGTAAATCAGACCATTATGCACTTTAATACCTTAGCGGAGTGGGAAATAGTAGATATGGATATGATGATCACGCGATAACATCTCGTGTAGTCCCTCACCGAGGAGTGATTACCGTTGTTGTATGGGGTGATCCATATTATTTATAAACCTATGACTCCCTTTCCTTTGTTTCTTTGTTTCTTCTCAAATTTCAAACTATTTCTTAGGAAAAATCAGTTTTCTTTTAGTTCTTTCCAACTTTATTATTTGCAATCATTATGTGAAAATCCCCTCTTATTTGAAGTTTTATTTGTCTACGTGTTGTTTGCACTTAAATTCACAATAATAGACTGGCTGGGAACCATACTAGTGGATCCTGAGGGGTATCTAACACCTTCCCCTTGGGATAATTTCAAGCCCTTACACAATTTCTGGTTACTCAAATCAAATCCTTCTTAGTGTCCTAATGCACTTAAATCATTAGGTGGCGACCATAGACCTGTGATTTTTAACCTTCCTCAAGATTTTTAATATTTTAGCACGTAAATATTTAATTTAGGCATAATTAGCTATTTCAACTATTTTTTGACTTTTTACTTCATTTTCGTCATAAAAATAAAAATTACAAAAAAATAAAAATAAATAAATATATATATATATCTTAGTTTATGTATTTTTCATATACTTTTAAAAATACAAAAAATAGTAACTTATCTTTATCTTTATATAATTTCAAAAACTCAAAAAATAGTTTCATGTTTAGTTTAATTAATTAGGATAGCTTTGGCATTATATAATATTTCTATCGTATTTTCAAATGCATATTGTAGTCTAGGAACCCTTGTAGACTCTTATTTGAAACAAAAACAAATAAAAAAATCTTAAGAACTTAACACAAAAGACTTAGGGACTAATTTATAAAATACCCAAAATACACTCAAAACCTAGACTCCACGCGTAAAGGAACACAAAAATAATACAAAGAGGAGATTAGATCCCTGGGCAAAGAAGCAAACATCGCTCTCTTTCTCTCTATCTTTGGACAGAAGAACGAAGAACCCTCCCCTTATTAACCTAAGCCGCTTCTTCTTCCCTCTTTTCTTCTCCAAACATAGACCCCAAAAATCAGCCACCAACCCAACTCAAAATCCGTCCAAACTCCAGCAGAAACAAGCTTAATATTCAACCAAAAGATGTAGAAAAGTTCAGTTAAAAAGAGGGAAACTAGCTCTGAAATGGCTGAAAATTAATCCATAAATAACATTATTATTTCTACCTCATTCACATTCTTATGCCCACTCAAAATTACATATGAAAGAGTACTCTTATACAGAAGTATTTTTAAAGAGTTTTGAAATTCAAATTTCAACGGAGATCTAAAACAAAAAGCTTTAAACAAGAAGAGTAAAAGGGGTAAGCATAGCTGCTGGTTTTGCACGGCATTTCTGAAAACTTTAAGGTTTAATCAGGCTGGAATCATCCAATTACTGTGGCTATTTTACTTGAATTCGCTACTGAGCTCCGTGTTGATGCTATTTCTGCCCGTAATTGGCATTTCGTTTTCTTTTTTGATCGGATCAAGGTAAATGTCAATGTCCCCCTTGTACTCAGATTTTATTGAATGATTAAAAATTATTGGTTTACTGATTGGGATTTTTATAGTTACTTAGATCTTTCGTATGGAAGACTTACATTGACTGAATAAGAAGGCAAGAATATATTTCTCTGACAATCAAAAGACCTTTTCTTTATGTCCGATTTAGAGCAGTGTACGAAGGGAACATGGTACTGTTTCAATATTTTTCTGGAAATTTAGACGAAGCTTTCTATATGTTTGCTTTACAGAATAAAAGAACTTTTATAATATTCCTACTTTTAGATGTTACATTTTGCCTACTATTTGAGATATTAGCGAGGAAATTGCCTCAATTACATATAAGGGTGCAAATGGGTCGGGACCGGACCGGAACCGCGGTCCTGGGGGGCCGGTCCTGACGGTCCCGGTCCTACCGGTACATGAAGCTCGTGATGGACCGGTCCTTAGCTTCGAACCGTAAGGCTCGGGATCGCCTAGCGGGCCTGGGCCGGTCCTGGCTGGCTTGGCGGGTCCAGGCGGGCCCAACGGCTATTTTTAATTTTTTTTTTATTTTGAAAAATCAGTAACGGCTATTCTCAAAAATAGCCGTTTGAAATTTGTAAAATAGCCATTTGGCCCCCAAACTTTATATAATTACACTTTTCCCCATTTCTCAACTATAAATACCCCTTATTCTTTCATTTTTATTCACCAATTCATCAATATCTCTCAATCTCTCCCAAGATCTCTTTCAATCTTTCTACTACAATTGCTTAATTTATTGTTGAAAATTTGTGAAAAATTGTGAAGTTGTTGAACTGAAGTTTTCAAGTGTTCAACGATTTTCAATTTTCAAGAAGTTGTTCGGCAATCCGGTAAACTCGTTTCAACTCTTACGTTTTAATAATATATTTTTGTGTTGTTTAGTTTGCATAATTCTAATTAGTATGACATTTTCTTTGAAAAAAATATTCGGTAAGGAAAAGGTAAAACCAGTGAGAGTAGTGGCCATAATACTATCCTTCCCCCGGCTCCCCGACCTACAAAAGATAATTAAGTTGAAAGTAGTCGCCAACCTAGACGTCTTACTTCGCCTCCCGTAATGCTTGATAGTGATCACCCTTGTTTTTAATTTACCGATAGTCAATTTTTACATGATATTGCAGTAGGTGATAGATTAGATGATGAAATTATGAATGCTCTTTATCCTAATGAACCTATCTTAGAGGAAAATGATGATGATAATGATGATGATGAAACCCAAGCACCAGATTTAGATGATACACCTGTAGAAACTCCAACTTTTAGTAGACAACCTACTAAACGTGCAGAAACATCATTAGTTTGGCATTTTCTGGGCAATATTATCCAAGATTGGACTAATATTAAAATTCTTTTAAATTTTTTAGAAGATTTTTAAGTTGCTACAAATGTATTTTCTAGGCAATATTATCCTACTATTTCAAACTGTTTAGTTTATATTGCCGCACTAGCTGATTTGTTTGTTGAATTTAGCGAGGGCGAAGATATTTATGAACTTGCTATAAATGAAATGAAACAAAAATTTAAAAAATATTTTTTCTCTATCCCTCCTATTTTTGGTGTAGCTGATGTTAAATCCAATAATGAAATTGGGAGGTCCTCATTTTTAGTATTCTAATATTTATAAAGCTTTAGATGTTTCAGAAGAGGAACTTGCTACACTTGCTGATGCAAAAGCATCAATTAAAATTAATGCTCAAACTATTTATAATGCTTATAACAGGCGTTAGAGCATGCTAGGCCAAATATTCCAACCCCTACTTCGTCTAGCTCACAATCGTTTAAAAGAGCTGCGGGCTTAACAACTCTTAAATCTTGACGGAGTTCGGGGTTCTCAAGCTGATAATTATGATGAAATTTCACTTCTAAATGAGTTTCAAGTTTACTTGTCACAGGGACTTGAAAAGGAGAATCCAGACGGCTCTTTCGATCTTTTAGAATGGTGGAAGTCAAGGGAAAAATATTTTCCGGTTCTTGCAAGGATGACTCGGGATGTTTTATCAATTCAAGTTTCAACAGTTGTATCGGAGAGCGCTTTTAGTCAAGCAAGACTACAAATCGGTGATCATAGAGCGCGATGAAGGAGAGCTTGAAAAAATCGGTGCTTTTTAAAGATTGGATCCGCGCGGAAAGAAGAAACTTTGGAATTGCAGAATCACAACCGGCGATAGATGAAGCATATGAAGAAATGATAGCAGAACTTTTGGAGGATTCGGCTTCGCCCGGAAGTGGTGATAAACAAGCTTCGTTTCCACCACCACCAACACAACCTCCTCCCAACCTTGACGGATTTATGAGATTTGTTAGAGATACAATGTAGATTATGATGTAACTTGTACATTGGCACATCTTCTTTTAGTTTTTTTTTTCCTTTTAATGGTGGTATTAGTACCTTGTTGTGCTCATTCCATTGGGGGAAGGAAGACTAAGAAAGGTATGCCATTTTGGTCAATAAATTATAAGACATATACTTGAATATCTTTTTTCTCAATATTTCTTTGTCTTTACCTCGATATCAATCATTGAATATATATATAACATACAATATATAGCATACAATATATACTACAATAAACCAAACTACAAGAAAATATATAAGTAATAACATATATACATAAGATACAATATATATAAGAGAATATATATATATATATATATATATATATATATATATATATATATATATATATATATATATATATATATATATATATATACACACACACACATAATATATACTAATTACTACAACACAATATATACATTATATATAATAAATACTAATTACTACAACACAATATATACATAATATATATCAATATATACATAATATACAATATATACTAATTACTACAACACACTATATACATAATATACAATATATACTAATTACTACAACAAATATATACATAATATATAATATATACTAATTACTACAACACAATATATACATAATATACAATATATACTAATTACTACAACACAATATATACATAATATATAATATATACTAATTATTACAACGCAATATACAATGAAATATATATTATATATACTATACTAATGACTTAGTACACCATATAAAATATATTCTACACTATACTAATAACTCCTATACAAGATATTGCCTTAAAAAAAAAACCCCCTGTTACGCCCGGCCCGCCAGGCCCATGACCACTGTGGGCTTAGACTCGTCACGGGCCAGTCTCAACCACCAGGACCGCCAAGTCCGGAACCATCAGGCACGCCAGGCCCGACACACAAAGCCCGGAACCGCAAAGCCCGGCCCGTCAGACCCGTTTAGGCCCGGGCCAGAAGACACCCTTAATTACATAGGATAAGTATGTATCTGTTAAATTGTTTCTATTATTTTCTATTATATATGACGTCAATCCCATATGTGGCCCTACAATGCTACATGTGTTAGTAAGCATGGAAAATAAGAGAAGGGAAGAGATGTATTGATTACTTGATAGTCTAAAAGATACGAGATACCTCTATTTATGAGCAACACTCAACAAAAACACCTCAGCCAGATGAATTCTCTTAGGTAGGTTTGAACCATGTAAATGAACGAACTATCCGTGAGTTGAGTCGATGTTCGCATATTTATTTATAATAAATTATCGTGACAATGGATACAGTTCCCGTAACATAGTTATAATATCTAATTATCAAATTCGAGAGTGCATTTCATGTAATCCGATTATAAAACTCTTTGAAAGAAATTGAGGTGTGCGATGCCAAATAAAATCTCAAAATGCATGACCCTTACTTAATTAACTTTAATCCTTACCGAGGTGTGCCATTTAGCGAATTTTCATGGCCCTCGCAAAGTTGCAAATGCGTAATTGTTTTAGGTGCGTTATTTTTAATAACTCATCTTCCTAAACGCGGGTGCACATTTATGTGCCCCAAATTCAAATTCTAACAATGTTATATAAAATATGTTGCGAACTGCATGTGCATTTATGTAACGCGGTTCAAAACGCGCTTTATCTGACGTTGAATTTTTCTTAAAATCAAATAAATAAAGCGGTTAAAGTTAAAATTGCACATGGGTTAAAACATGTTCTAAAATAAGAAAATCAGGCCAATTATAACAGTTGAGCGACCGTGCTAGAATTACGGAACTCGAGAATGCCTAACACCTTCTCTCGTGTTAACAAAATTCCTTATCCGAATTTCTGGTTCGTGGACTATAATACAGTGTCAATCTTTTCCTCGATTTGGATATTAACCAGTGACTTGGGACACCATTAATTATCTCAAGTGGCGACTCTGAATCTTTAATTGAAATAATCCCGTTTTGACTGTCCTTTAATTGGAAAAACTCTCTTATATATGCCCTTTCCGGGTATAGTTGAAAAAAGAAGGCGTGCCAACGACTCTTCAATTCAAACCCAAATTCCTAGAAAGGAATCAGTTGTCTCCCAAAATTTTATAAACCCGATTTTGCGAGAAAAAAGGTGTGCGACAACACCCAGATAGTGCACTTTAAAATAGTATCGCTAGAGATGAGAACTACAAAGATAGGCGCTGGAAGCTCGGAAGGGATAAGTATTACCTTAGTATGGCCCCCATCCCTAGTAAAGGGAGAATGTTGGGCAACCTAAGGAGCCACTGGATGGATCAAGGGGAGCTAAAAGAAAGATAATGTCTTGTTGAAGTTTTCTAAATAAGGTGATCGACATAGATGTTAGCAGAAAATAAGAAGAGAGTTAATGAAGCATTATTAGCAAGATGTGATACATAGATGACAACGGTAGATAAAAAATATGACAGTAATTATGGAGTCTATAGCCAAGTGAAGGAAAATAGGAGAGGTGATCAGCCTTGAGACAACAAAAGAGTATAGGCCATAAAGTCATATCCAAGTTTTGAGAAATAAGTTTGCAACTCCAACGCGACTACTGGAAGGAAAAAGTTAGACCCCAGAGTAATAGAAATCAATATAGGCTGGTGAACAAGATAAACTAAATATTAATTAGGGACTGAGTAATTGCGTAATAGTCGGTATCATGAGAATTTTATATTTCATTCCGGCGATAATAGAATGGACCACAGAAAAAGATTCACGAGAAATTAAGAGAATGGTCATTTAGGAAGATGCTTCCCTAAATCAAGAATGTGAGCAAGGACTATGTATGCTAGCTAGTGTCACCCTTGTGAGTAAGGAATTTTGTTATCCTTGGTACAAAACGATTACTGCAAGGCGAGTAAGGGTCATCGATGATGTGAAAAATTGCTAAGGATGAAGAGGAAAAACATTTATAGGTAGATTGTCTTAGCTCTAAATCTTACTACTCCCTTAAAGGGGGGAACATGAAGTAATGTGGCATTAAGTCTGAATTAAGTGATACTAGTAACTAGAGAATGGTAAAGGAAGAATCGGATAAAATGAGGAAGGAATGATATTGCACTTATCTATATCCTGTGGATATGTTACGATACTAGAACATTATGCAAGAACAACGTCAAGGAAAGGAAATAAGGGTTCCTGCCCGGGATGTTATTGATAATTAAGGAGCTAGTGCGAGAGATAAATTAAGTCAAACGAAATAACCCAAGAAAGATTACGCGGAATATTGATACAAGAATAGGCCAATGAGTAAATAGTAGTTGATTCAGGAAGAGCCTAGTTATGGAAAGACAAGAGGATACAAGCAAATTAATAGATCGTGCAAGATAAACATAGTGAACCCAGAATGGGGAATCTCGTCTCACAAATATGACATCGTGTCCTCGATAAATATTTAGATAGGAGTTGGGGTAGTTAAAGGTACCGTACGAATGTTACGAAAATTAAAGAGAGTTCCATTGGGAAGATAGTCAAAACTTCAGTATAGAAGCAACCATACAAGCACAAGAGTGTGGAGGTAAGTAACTAAGGATAATTATAGGCAAAGAAGGATATAAAAAAAAATCCATCAAGTATACCATGTAATAAGCTCACAGCTTTACAAAAGTTAGAGGATCTTCCTTAAATACTCAATAAAAGACTAGCTGAGCAAGTAAGGAAAAAGGTTTCAACCTAATCTCAGTAACCTAAGGAGGAAATGGTCTTATAACCATAGTCTCACAACAACATTATATGCACACCATAAGAAAATGACACCTACCGTGGCTAATGAACGAGAAGAAAATCAGAAGTGATATTCAAGATCATATGAATTGCATGGAACTAAAATATGTGTGAGCACTAACATAAGATAAGTATGCACGTAACAATGGGGCAGAAAGACTAGGAAAAGTAATTGCTTACATTTAAAGAAAGCTGAGAAAGAACGAAAAGAATTATCCGATTAATGACCCAGAGTTAGTTATGTTATGAATGCACTTAAGAGTTTGGAGTTTTATATATTGCAGCATATATGTTAATACATACAGACGTAGAAGACTCCAGTACAAGTTAAAATAAAGAATTGAGTCCAGGTCATAGACAAAGAATGAATTGTTAGAAGATTGTATCCTGGATATTTAATAGCGTCCATGAAAGGCTAAAGTAATAAATCATGCCATGAGCTGCAGGTAGGAAGATAGTTTAAGCATACATAAAGTTGATTAGAGGATAGAAGAAACTAAAGAATTACATTAATAAAGTAAATTAGGAGTCTAATTATTGGACCCAGAAAGTTATTGACATCATGATTGAGAACATTGTAGAATCAATCTTAATATCAGAGGTACAAGAGAGATAGTACAATAACCATATTCTATGACGGCTCTATGATAAATCCAGTTAGAAGAGTACTAGCATTATAACATGTCAGTATGAAGATCCCACCGGATTGTGTATGCACCAAAGGTGCAAGTGTTATAATAAAAGCTTCAAGTTGTGGATGTGAATTATACCTATGTGAAAGGGAGTTCATGAAAGAGATAGAAGATATAATGCGAGATTTTAAGGCAAAGATAAACAACATACGAGAAACTCAAATGCAGAAGGTTGTGAACAGCTGCAACTACGAATAGAAGGCTAGGAGCGGAGGGATTCAATTTTTAGGAATGCTGGGAGTGTCTTCAGTGGAATATCTTCCAGCCTATGGTTTCTAGGTATTGAGAGATCTTGTTAATAGAGCAAAGAAGAGTTGGAGACTATGTGATGTCTCGCTTGATGTTCTAGAATAGTATAAGAAAATCTATAGTGAAAGAAAGTTGAAGGAAGGCAGCGAATAATATAAATAGATATGTGAAGGTTGCAAGCTAAAGTATGATAAAGCGACAAGGTTTTAGGAAGACATGAGTAAGATAAGAAAGTGCGAGTGAGAAGGTGACGAAATGGATTAGTCCTTAGGATTAAGCCTATGAAAATAAGAAGAGCTGATAGTTTCTCTAAGTTATAAAACGCTCAGTATAGCCAGAATGAACTCAAAGAAGTCATCATAGCATTTAGAAAAGATGGAATACTGCCCTAGAAGTAGAATAATGGTGTAATTGTGGTAGATAATTGATGACGTTTAGTCCTTCAATTGAGTTATGATTTGAAGAAAAAAGGAGGATTTCATGAGTTATACGGGATTAGAATAACCCCCAAAGGATGATTCACGCTGGGATGCTATGAAATACAGTTATGGAAAAATGGTATCACCCCCAGGTGGAATCAGTCTAATCATTTCAAATGTTCCCCGATGAGACGTAAACCTTAGTGTTTTCGTAAGAAGTTTTAAGTTATTGGTGGTAGATTGTAGATCAAAAAGGTGAATCAACAATGGATGGATAAAAGTTACAAAGTATGAGATGAGATTAGGCTGGCATTATTAAGATGAAGAATAATAAGGAAGCATTAAAGAACTTAGACTTATACATATAGGATAAGCAATGAGAGTAAGCTGGAATTTGGTAGCAGACCTTAACAACGATAGATCGAAGTAAGAGTTATGATATAATATGACCTACCTAAATGTAGTAAAGTCATACAGATAGAGAACTGGATCAATGAGATAAGATATAACAATATTCTTGAGTTCAAACAAATACCGAGTAAAGAACTTCAGTATACCTATAGATTCCCAAAGGGACATCATGTCAAGTTCTGTATATATTTTAAAACTAAGGCCTAGAGATTGGCTAACAGTTAGAGGAAAAAGTCCCTTAGGAGCACATATAAGAAAAAATAGTACAGGCTGCATGATAGAAGGTAGCAAGAATTACAAGATTAAAAGAATTTCGACCACGGACCGTGGAATGAGAAATTACCTACAAGTGAGAATACCCTGGACTTTGGATTTATTTGCAGAACAATTACCTAGATGGAAATGAGAGTATTCAAATATTCACAAGAGCTATAGGTTATGATAATGATGCATCACTCAACATTCAAGGACGAATGTTCCAAAGTGGCACTGATGTTACACCCCATGTTTTCGTACGTAAAAGTACGCCGTAAATAAATTGATGGAAGCTCGAAAATAAGATGTTACATCCCGCAGTTTCGGATGTCAAAAATTCGTTGTAATTTAATCAACGTAAGTTCGGGAATTCGATTACTTTGGGATTATAAGTATTACGCTAATTCAAACAAGTGATAAGTAAATTTGTGAATGTGAGAGGGTAAGAAAATCGAAGAAAATGAATTTTGTTGAAGTTTGGAAATTGGGGAATAAAATATGGTCCAAGCTATAATACCATGTATTAATGGACAAGTGCCATATAAGGTACCACATGACCATGATGATAATTTTTATAAAATTTGTTAAAATGAGTAGTATTTTGAATAACTTGAGATAATTCTTGATTACGTGGATAATTAAATAATTATTGGTTCGTAGGAGATTAACAAGTTAATCTAGAAATTAGTGGATAATTAATTAGAATTGTGGATAAGTTTAAGGTGCCTCAACGTGGCAGCCAAGGTAGTAGGTAATAAGTAACTCTTAAGTCACAATTCAAGGTGGCAAAATTAGTACGATTAGTTGGCTTGGTCACCATACAAAGTGGGGCCCACAAGTTATAATATTAAGAGCCTTTCCTATATTATTAAGTGAGAGACATAGAGATGCTCAGTAATGGATGGATTTTTAATAATCTAATATGAAGCCTTATAATGTTACGGCAATGTGAGATGCAATTTTAAGAGAGCACGATACAATCTTTTTTATGAATATTATACAGGCTTTTTCATACTTCGATCTGTTGTTACATATTTTCACAATTGACGTGTATTAGAGAGATTATTAAGAAAATTGGCTCAGGTATACTAAGACTATTCATTCTTTCCTTTTTTGCATGATCCAACGGTACCAACGAAACGATAAATGCATAACTTCTGTAAATACTCTATTATTCATTTGTTTTTGATTCCCATATGTCTTATTATTCTATCGTCTATTCACGGGACTCAGAAAATATGTAAGTTGATGAAGTTTATTTCACGATTTCATAACACAAACCGATGGGCCGCGACGAGTGCCTGAGTCCTACCCGTCAAACACCCCTAGGCATGCGTCTAAGATATGAACCTGAATAACATCTGCTGAATTACGAAAATAACATACAAGAAAGAAACCTACATTCAACGCATATGTACGTATACATGTAGAATACAATGGGCGAACCGGCAAGGCTGCTATATATAAGTGAACATCCAAAACTGAAAGCTGTTAAGGCCACATACAATCCAACTAGACATACTGCCTACAGACTCTAACAGAAATATAACTGTACAAAGACGTGACTGATCCACGTCATACCCATATATATATATATATATATATATATATATATATATATATATATATATATATATATATATATATATATATATATATATATATATATATATATATATATATACACACACACACACACACACACAAACGTGTCGTACCAAAATTAAAGCAGCTCCGAATTAAGTGGAATACGACAACTCTCGCTGATCAGGGATCCTAAGAAGGGGGACCGTCAGCTTGCCTACCTGCACCTACGAGCATGAAATGCAGGCCTCGGGAAATAGAGCATTAGTACCAAAATGTAAAGAATAGTTAAGACATGAAAATTAGTATGTAAAATACATAAAGGAAACATGGAATAAGGAAAAACATCTTTAAATATGAATAACTTTATAAATTCTCTAACGTTTATAATGTCATGCACATGCCTATAAATATCAGATCATGCATAGTTAGGAATGTAAAAAATATCATCAAGCCACTGAGGGCATTCAATCATATCATCTCAGCCACCGTGGCATCTTTATCAATATATACCAGTTGATCAGGTGGTGGTGCCTTCCATTGCTGTGGCTGGCCATTCCCTGCTAGCTGTTTCAGCAACCATCTTTTGATTCCAAAACCAAACACTGACATCCCCTCCCGGGGGCAGATATAAAGGACCCACTCAATCCATACTTTATTTGTTTGAGAATGATGTTGGGAGAAATAAAGGCGACTCTTGTGATCCTTCTACATATTGAAGGAGGGGGCTCGACCTGAAGCCTTTAAATAGAGTCCCATCCGCCTCACCGGTTCCACGCGCCCTTACTAGTAAAGGCTTCCATTGGGAGAAGCAGAAATTGTTGAGTGAGCGATCTGGTCTCTAGCCCTTCAATGATGGATTTGCCTTCAAAAAACCCCGACCTCGATAGAAAACGAATGGGGGTGTGAAGTTCATGAGCAAGGAAGATATCTTTTTTCTAGTTGGCCAAGCGGTTCCGTATTCCATAACGCTGTAACCTTTTTCCATATCCCATATATATATATATAACGCCATTTGATCATGGGTCAATTCACATGTATGAAATGCATGAAAAAATATGTAATAATCTCAATATTCATTCTAGATAAGTTTTTCCAACTACATATTATTGTGAGATTCATGAATAAAAAAAAAATAATTTTTATGGAAAATCAAGAATATAGACACGCCTAATAATTCTACAAATAGAGTAATTCACGAAAATTGTGAATTTGCTCGTTTCTTCAGTATAATTTGGACCATGCCCAAAAAAAAAGAACCATAACATATTATTTGAACGAAAATGAAATTTCCTGCTTCTGCAAAATATGAATGAAACCTATGCTTGGATTGAAACGAAATTTTTTGTTGCTCTTTGAAATTTCAATTGAAATATTTGGCTAAGAGTTTGGACGAAATTATTTTCTGTTTCCAAGTTTTTGATTTCAAGCCTAGAAATGAAGTGAAGCTTAACCTACTAAGTGATTCTTCTTCTCACGTTTTTGGTTTTAAAACCAAAGACAGTTAGAAAACCAAATAATGCAAATGTTGTTTGATCTTTAATGCAGTTCTTACCAATTCTATTGGATAATGCTCAGAAGTATATTTGATATGACTTGTAAATTAGCCCTTTAAATCTTTTGTGACACATGTAAAGCTGAATAATGAGTCACCTTAAACTAAAGAGGGGGCTGCCACATTTTTATTTGGATGTGTTTTTGTTAAAGATTATTCACTTATTAGTTGATTCGGTAATGTTTCATTACTCGATAATTAACCAATTACTCTTATAACTTAAAAATTATTTAAAATTTTATTTATTTTTAATATACTGTATATATATTCTATATATTATACAATCATGGTCATGTGATATCTTTATGATACTAATTCATAATCATTGTGTATTATCGCTCGATCCGTATTTTATTCCAAATTGACCACTTTCAACAAAACTCGTTTCACGTATCCTTTGTCCTTCAATTTATCGCTTGTTAAAAATAACAAAAATACGGTAACATCAAGATGATCTCATTCCCAAGTCCTTGTCGGTTAACCGAAGATGAAACTTTTAACGTACGAAAATGTGATATGTAACATCTCCCCCCTCCCCAGAAACATTTGTCCTTGAATGTTCAACTCCTTGAAACCTATATAACTTTGGCAGGGTGGACTTTGTAATACAAATACTACCAACTCTTTCTGTAGAAGTTTAATGACCCAATCACCCATATCGAATCGAACTTACGCTGGGTACGAGGTAAGCCTATGATGAAGTCCATATTGATTACATCTCATTTCCAAGTCGGAATCTCCGTAGCTTGCAATAACCCACCGAGTTTTTGATGCTAAATTTTAACCTGCTGACAGTTAGGACACTAAGCAACAAACTCTGCTATATCCTCTTTTATTTCCTCCCACCAGTACACTTCCCTGATATCATGATACATATTTGTTGCCCCTGGATGGATAGAATAACAAGAATAGTGAGTTTCTCCCATAACCTACTGACACATCCTTGCAACATTAGGAACACGTAATTATTCTCGATAGCTAAGGACCCCACCTTTTGTAATTTCATACAATGTTTTCTCCTTCTAAAGGGTGGTGTCCTTATAATGAACTAACATAGGATCCTCGTATTAGCGTTCCTTCACTTCAGTTACTAAAGAGGATGTTGCCATATCTTGAAGAGTAATTTCAACGTCACCCGAGTCTAGTAACCAAACTTCATGACTAGCTGGCTGATGAACCTCATTGGATATTCTCCTATTTTTGGCTGCAAATACGACATGCTACCCATAGATATATTGCTGAGGACGTTAGCTAATACGTTCGCGTTCCCGGATGGTGTAACATATCAACGTCATAGTCTTTAAGTAGCTCTAACCATCTCCTTTGACGTAGATTCAATTCCTTTTACTTGAAGATGTACTTAAGGCTCTTATGGTCCATATAGATAGCAACATGAATGCTATAAGAGTAGTGCCTCCACATCTTTAGTGCATGAATCACCACATCTAACTCTAAATCGTGGGTCAGGTAGTTCTTCTTGTGCCTTCTTAGTTGTCTAGAAGAATAAGCCAAAATCTTACCATGCTGCATCAGCACACAACCCAATCCAATGCCTGAAGCGTCGTAATAGATAACATAACCATCGATCCCTTCTAGGAGCATTAGAACCGATGCTGAAGTTAATCTGTCCTTTAATGCCCGGAAACTCTATTCTCAAGGATTGGTCCATTGAAACTTATTTCCTTCTGAGTTAACTTAAATGGGTATCCTAATTTTTTTACAAATCAGGAATTCCCCTCTTCGGAGGACCAAACCTCATCCTTTAACCAATTATTATATGCCCTTATCCCACTATTAGGGTAGTATTTAATCTATTCTAAACATTACTAGTCTTAGACTCTTTTAAGTTCTTTCATACTAAGCCTTCTATAACTTAGAAAAATTATCAGCTTTCTTATGAGCTTAACCCCAAGGACTTATCCATTTTCGCCACCCTTTCACTCTTCTTTTCTTATCCTTCCTCGTGTCTTCCAAAACCTTATCAAAGGTGTTGAAAGGGAAGAAAATCCCTCTACAAATCCCTTGTAATAACCTACGAAATCGAGAAATCTACGAACCTCTGTCGGTGTTGTGGGTCTAGGCTAAGTCTTCACTGCATCAGTCTTTTGTGTATCCACTCGGATGTCTTTACCCGAAATAATACACCCAAAGAAAGCTACATAGTTCCACTAGAATTCATATTTAGAAAATTTAAACATCACTTCTTTTAGAATTCTGAGTACAATACACAGATGATCTGCAAGCTCAGCCTCTGAACGAGAATATACCAATATATCATTGATAAATACAATTACGAATAGATCTAAGAAAGGCATGTGCACACGGTTCATCAAATTTATGAATGTTTCTGGGGAATTGATCAGACCGAACGACATAAATAAAAACTCTAAGCGTCTATATCTAGTCCTAAATGCTATCTTCGGAATATCTTCATCCTTAACCCTTACCTGATGGCACCCGGATCTCAGGTCTATCTTTGAAAAACACTTGGCACCTTGTAACTGATCAAATAGATCATCAATTCTCTGGAGCGGGTATTTATTCTTGATCTTCGCCTTATTCAGTTTCCTATAATCAATACACATTCGTAAGGAACCATCTTTCTTTTTTACAAACAACACAGGTGTTCCCCATGGTGATGTACTATGTCTGATAAAACCTTTTTCAAGAAAGCCCCTTAATTGTTCCTTCGACTCTTTCAGCTGTGCGGGGGCCATTCTATAGGGGGAATAGATATTGGATGAGTATCTGGTAGTAGGTCAATGGCAAACTCAATTTCTTGCACTGGTGAAAGACTCGGAAGTTCATCTAGAAAAACATCGGGAAACTCACTAACCACTGGATAGACTGAATGGTTGGTGACTCTACTTCCGTATCCCGAAAATGGACTAAGTGATAAATACAACCCTTACTGATCATCTTCATTGCCTTGAGATAATAAATAAATCTGTGTTTCGGCGATACCGTATTACCTTCACACTCCAAAATAGGTTTCCTTTGAAATTGAAATCGGACTATCTTTGATCTACCCTTGAAGTTAGCATAACAAAAGGCCAACCAATCCATACCTATTATAATATCAAGTTCTACTCAACCGAACAACACGCACCTTACCCTTGTTTATTATCGAATCTATCACGGGCCATTTCAGGCCAGATCCATATGTATATATATGTATTAGGTAACGATATTGAAACTTAACTCGCATAACTAATTTAAAAAAAGGTTTATATACATAGGGGTCAACTAGGTCGTAGACATATCATACCAAAACTATATACATGATACTGCCTGCAAATCCTCTAAGTAGGCATAACCACAATATATAGAAGTCGGGATGGGCTCCCTACATTCTCATAAAATAATCAAATATATTTAGAACCTGGATACTCACCAACCAAAAACTGATACTTGGAGGAAGTCTATAATAGAGGGTCCTTGCCTCTTCGTATATAAGAACCTCAATCGGACACACTTTGAAGAGGGAATGTCCTTATAAGTTACCTTCCTATTCTTGGCCTGACTAATATCTTCTTCCTCTGTGTATGCCATTACATATACTGATGAACCTTGATTGACGTACTACCAAGACTGTGGACTATCCGGAATCTCAGAAGAGCTGGTGTCCGCAAATACCTTGATGTAGTTTTGAGCCTGAGGGAATCCCGGTTGTGCCAATCCACGCACTAGTCCCTTCATATCCTGATCAACGGGCTGTATAACTAAGGGCCTTGGTGAGGTCGGAACTCCTCTTATCCCATCTGCTATCAGAGTGGACGAAACAACTCGAACGGATGACTCACATGGATCCTCGGATATATCCTCATAGATAAAACCCATGATCTCTGATGTGTTTGAATCCATAGTATAACTTATCTTTCTTTCTAGCACCTTTATAGCCTTCGACCCGTGCTAGAAGCTGTATCACTGAAAATGTAACACATCATTAGGAACATAAATGAATATATCGCACGATCTAAGATAAGAAGAGAGGATAATATCATATATGTCATGTAGCCTCTTGTCTATAAGTGTGGTACACAACACACCATAACAAGACTCTACTAGATACGGTCTATAGACAATCCTAGGACAAAAACTGCTCTGATACCACTTTTATCATGACCCGAACCGATGGGCCATGATGAGTTTTCTGTTTCCAAGTTTTTGATTTCAAAAGCGAAGAAATGAATTGAAGCTTAACCCACTAAGTGATTCTGCTTCTCACGTTTTTGGTTTTTAAAACCAAAGACAGAATGCAAATGTTGTTTGATCTTTAATGAAGTGCTTACCAATTCTATTGGATAATTCTCACAAGTCTTTATTTCATAAGACTTGTAAATTAGCCCTTTAAACCTTTTGTGACACATGTAAAGGTGAATAATGAGTCACCTTAAACTAGGGGGAGGGAGGGGGGGCACATTTCTATTGGGGTGTGATTTTATTTTTTTATCTGTTCATTAGTTAACTAAGTAATGTTTCATTATTAGGCAGTTAACTAATTACCTGTATAATATAATTTTTTTTTTCAAATTACTTAAAATTCTATTTATTTTTAATATACTGTATATATACTCTATACATTATACTACCATGGTCATGTGGTACTTTCATGGTACTAGTTCATAATCATCGAGTATTATCGCTCGACCCGTATTTTATTCCAAATTGGCCACTTTCAATAAAATCCGTTTTCTTTAATTCGTGTACCCTTTGTCCTCCAGGACACTTATTTATCACTTGTTAAAAATAACGTAAATACATTACCGTCAAGATGATCTCATCTTCGAGTCCATGTTGGTTAACCAAAGATGAAACTTTTAATGTACAAAAATGCGAGATGTAACACATGATATTGATCAGAGACATAATGGTTTATGACGCTCCAAGAGATTTTATTGATGTAACACTTCTCATGCATTTCATTCATTTATACATGTACATTGACCCATGACCAGATGGCGTTATATACACATGCCGGGGCCATAAAGGTGACAACAAGGAAATCAGACATTTTTAGGATAAGATAGAGTAACGATGAGATGGTAGGAGAGTTCATATCCCAGTTTCAAAGGAAGAGAATGGAATTACCACCGGTTTTGGATGACTGGGAAGTACAAGCTTTTATGTAGGGTTTGAATGAGTGGAGTTCGACCACGTCACGACAATGAAAGAAGAATCTGATCGAGTACCCAATTGTGACGTGGTTAGACGTACATAATTGTTACCAATCGAAAATTAGGGTCGAGAACAATCAGTTGGGAACCCCCTCAAGTTCAGTTCATCCTATTAGATTGGTAGCTAAGCCCTCGAGGGATACAGATAGGGAATTATGATCAAACAAGTGGTATCAGCCATATATTAATCGTAGAAACAACAAGTGGGGGAGTAACAGTCCCCGAAACAATTAAAGAAATGATCGAGGTCAACACTCTCGGGGAATCATGAGTAATAACGATTTTGGTAAGTATATCGACCCCATGGAAGCACCTCGACTGCCAGATTATAATTTCAGTGTAGATGCATCGGGGATCGTGTCATCTATTTAAAGAATCAAAGACACTAGGTGGCCTAGGCCTATACAAATCGATCTTTCTTAGAGGAATCCTGACTTGATATGTAAGTATCATAGAACACATGACCATAGAACCCAAGACTGTAGGCAGCTTAGGGAGGAGGTAGCTCGGTTGTTCAATGAGGGTCATCTTCGATAATTTCTCAGTGATTGAGCTAAGAACCACTTCAGGGAAAAAGATGCAAACGGAAATAATAAGTAGGAGGAATCTCAACACGTAATTCATATGATCGTCGGGTGTGTCGATGTTCCACAAAGGCCTATATTCAAACGCACCAAGGTGTGTATCACAGGAGAAAAACAGACTTGGAGCTATGTGCCCGAGGGCATCCTATCATTCAATGACGAGTAAGTAGAAGGAATCTCAACCGCACAATGACACCCTGGTAATTTCTATTATGTTAAATAAAATTCAAGTTAAACATGTTCGAGTAGATCTAGGTTGCTCAGCAAACATAATCAAATCAAGGGTCGTAGAGTAGCTCGGCATTCAAGACCAAATTGTACCAGCATCCAAGTCCTAAATGGCTTCAGCATGGTAAGCGAAATAACAAAGGGGGAAACAATCCTACCAGTGAACGTCGTCGGGACCATCCAAGATAAAAAATTCCATTTCATCGAAGGCGACATGAGGTGTAATGCACTTCTCGGGAGCCCATGGATACATAATATGAGGGCAGTACCTTCAACCCTTTATCAGATGATGAAAATCCCAACAATGAATGGTGTGAAAACAATTTTTGGAGAACAACACACTGCAAAGGAGATATTTGCAGTCGAAGAGGTGATACTGTTACCAACTCCTTTGACCTAGGAAAAGTCAAACACCAAAGATAAGGAGAAAGCTAAGGAGCAATCACCGCCCCCAACCTCAACCAAATCGGAGCAGTAGGTAATCAAAGACAAAGAAAAGGATCTCCTTACTCCTCAAACTTTTGTCATTCTCGAAAAGTCTGATGCAACCGAATTGAAGGTCAAGGAACTGGAACATGTCATACTGATCGAATACATGCCCGAGAGAAAGGTATACCTGGGTATGGGGTTAACACTCCAACTCAGGAAAAAGCTCATTCAGTTTTTTGTTATTAATAATATGAATTGTTTTGCTTGGTCCCATTTAGATATGATAGGGATCCCACTGGAAATAACAACACACTGGCTATGCCTCAACCCTAGGTTCAGACTAGTCAAGCAAAAAAGGAGGCCCCAGTCCGAGGTGAAGCATGCATTCATAAAGGATGAGGTAACCAAACTTCTTAAAATAGGGTCTATTCGGGAGGTAAAATACCCCGAATTGTTATCCAATCTAGTTGTAGTTCCTAAAAAGGGAAACAAACTTAAAATGTGCGTAGATTATAAGGATTGAAACAAAGCATGACTTAAAGACTCTTTTCCATTTCCTAACATCGATCGCATGATCGATGCCATGGCCGGCCATAGGATACTAACCTTTCTCGACACCTTTTCCGGGTATAATCAAATCCAGATGAACCCGGAGGAACAGAAAACCCTTATTTATCACTAAGTTTGGAACCTACTGTTACATTGTAATGCCCTTCGGCTAAAAAATGGTGGAGCAACATACCAATTAATAGAATGTTCGAGGAACAGATAGGTAAATTAATTCAAGTTTACATTGACAATATGTTGCTTAAGTCCCTGTACCAGAGGACCATTTAACTCAATTGTAGGAAACATTCAAAATCTTGAGGAAGTACAACATAAAGCTTCACCCAGATAAATGTGCCTCGGTGCATGGTATCAAATTGAGAGATTCAATTCAACCCCGACGAGATCAAGGCCATCGAGGATATCCGCCTCGGGTTGATTTATTTCGAGATCATTGGATCGAAGCCACAGATTCTTTTCCTTGCTCAAAAAGAAAAAAGGATTTCGCATGGACCCTGAAATGCCAACAAACATTCGAGGATTTAAAGCGATATTTATTAGGCCCACCTCAGCTTCACACTCCGAATATAGACAGAAAGCTTTACTTATATTTGGCAGTGTTCGAGATAGCGGTAGTAGGGTATTGGTTCAAGAAGAGCAAGTTTATCAATTCCCTATTTATTATGTAAGTCGAACTCTCGGCAATGCTGAAACTAGATATCCACACTTAGAAAAATTGGCACTTGCATTAATAAGCGCATCTAAAAAGTTAAATCCATATTTTAAATGTCATACCATATGTGTGTTGACCACTTATCCCCTTCGAAAATGCTTTGCATAAGCCCGAACTGTCGGGTCGATTTTCCAAATGGGCGTCGAACTTGGCGGGTACGATATCGAATATCAACCCCGAACGACCATCAAGTCTCAAATATTAGCTGACTTTGTGTCCTATTTTATGCCGACCCTCGTACTCGAAGTAGAGAAAGACCTTCTGCTAAAATTGGGTACATCATGAAGGGTATGTACCCTTTTCACGGACGGAGCCTCGAATGTGAAGGGTTCCGAACTTGGAATTGTTTTGAAGCCACCAACAGGTAGTATTATTAGACAATCTATCAAAACTTCTAGGTTGACTAATAACGAGGCTAAGTATGAGGCTATAATTGCAGGTCTTGAGCTAGCTAAAAGCTTGGTGGCAGAAGTCATTGAAGCCAAGTGAGATTCTCTATTGGTAGTGAACCAAGTAAATAAAAGTTTCGAAGTTCGTGAAGATATGATGCAAATATACTTGGATAAGTTATGAGTAACCGTGCATCACTTCAAAGAATGGACCCTAGATCATGTTCCTTGAGATCAAAACAGTGAGGTCGATGCACTTGCCAGCTGGGGGTCATCAGTAGAAGAAGATTATATTATTCCGGGGACGGTCGTCCAATTATCGAGATCTGTGGTCGAAGGGAGTCATGCCGAAATAAATTCTTCAAGTTTGAATTGGGATGGGAGGAATAAATATATCAATTATCTGAAAAATTGAAATCTCCCATCGGATCGTAAAAAGTCAAGGGCTCTACGAACCGAGGCTGCTAGGTTCACATTGGACGAAGATGGAACACTGTACAAGAGGACTTTTGATGGACCATTGGCGATATGTTTAGGGCTAGGGGATACCGATTATATTCTATGAGAAATTCGGGAAGGCACTTGTGGGAATCACTCTGGAGCCTAGTCTTTGATCTAATGATTAGAGCTGGGTATTACTAGGAATCATGGAAAAAGTCACTAAGGAGTTTGTTAAAAAGTGTGATAAATGTCAAAGGTTTGATCCAATGATTCACCAGCCCAGAGAGCAACTACATTCAGTCTTATCCCCGTGGTATTTCATGAAATAAGGAATGGACATAGTTGTCCATCTACCAATGATCCCAGGTAAAGGTAACTTAACTTTGTTTATGACTAATTATTTTTTAAATAGGTGGAAGCACATGCCTTCGAGAAGGTAAGAGATAAGGGAGTTATTAACTTCATCTGGGACCATATCATATGTTGATTCGGGATACCTTCTGAGATTGTATGTGACAATGAAAAGCAATTTATCGCCAATAAGGTAACGAAGTTCCTCAAAGCACAAAAAAGGATCTTATCAACACCATACCACCCAAATGAAACAAGTAGGCCGAGTCAATAAACAAAATTATCATTCAAAACCTAAAGAAAAGGTTGGACGATGCAAAGGAAAAATGGAGTGAAGTTCTACTCGAAGTTCTTTAGACATATCGAAAAGTCCAGCATGGAGGCTACTTAGTTCTCTCTAGTATATGGCTCTAAAGCCTTAATCTCGGTCGAGGTTGGAGAACCCAGCACTAGGTTTCGATATTGTGATGACCCGACCAGTCATTTTAAGAATTTATGTCCCGATCCCCTATTAACTGCTTTCCCTAAGTTTATTTCTGTAAATTTGATTTGCCGGGATGTTCAGTTTTGAGTTTTGGAGAGTTTTGGGACACTAGCCCCTAATTGAGAGCTTAAGTGTTAGAAGGTTGTCCTTAGTTGTAACAGTGTGAAGACGGCCTCAGAATGGAAATTTGATAGTTCCATTAGCTTCATTAGGTGATTTCGGGGTTGAGAGCGTGTTCAAAATGTGTTTTGGAGGTTCGTAGATAATTAGGCTTGAAATATCGAAGTTTGCATTTTTGAAGTTTCCGGTTGATAGGAGAGATTTTGATTCGAGGGTTAGAATGGAATTCCGAGAGTTACTGTAGTTCTGTGATGTCATTTGGGATGTGCGTGCAAAGTTTCAGGTCATTCGGACGAGGTTTGGTAGACTTTTTGATCGAAAATATCTTTTTAGAGTTTTTGAAAATTTTAAGGTTAAATCCGATGAAAAATAGGTGTTTTGATGTTGTTTAGAGCATTCCGAGGGTTGGAACAATGGGGTAATTGTTCTTATCTTAATTTTGGTTAGATAACTCGAATCTATTACAAGTTTTGGCATTAAATTTGTGAATTTAGTTGGAAAGGTTTAGAAAACCCTCTAGGATAGACTCGAGGATTTGAGGGTCGAAATACTATGGGATTTGGATAATTTTTGGTATGGTTAGATTCGCGAGAGTGCGAGTTTTCTGGTAATATAAATTTTACCCAATTTCGAGCATGAATCTGAGAGGCATTTTGGTCATTTCAATAATTTTGCTTATTAGCTTGGAATATAATTGTAGAATCAGTCGCGTGGCATATTATTTACAATATGCAATTGAATTAAATAGATTTGGGCCATTTGGAGGGTACTCGTGGCAAAAGTGTGGTATCAGGTTGACTTGCTTTTGTTCGAGGTAAGTATCTTGCCTAACCTTGTGTGAGGGACTTCCCCTTAGGATTTGAGTCTTCTCTGTTGATTGTATTCCTTGTACGCGAGGTGAAGAGTGCGTGCTCGGATTTATTTGTGGAAATTTACCCCTTTTAGATTCTTGGATCCTTGTACTCACTGAATATGAAGTTGTTCTTGATATTATTGAGTTCCCTGTTATTAGTTTCACATCTACATGTCTTACTTGGAATTTAATTGTCCTTTTGGTTTATTTTGGCTGCCTAATTGACTCTTACTTTGTTTAACTGAAGATCCCTACCCTTCCATAGTCACATTATCTTACATAACTGCTTGTCTCTATTTGAAAATCATTGGTATCTCTCATGTAATTAATTGATCTTAATTGGGGTTATGATTATATTTCCCTCTATTCATCCTTAATTGGAATCATTGTATATTCTTCGTAGCTTGCCCAACTTTAAAGAAGTTAGATATACTATATTTAGTTGATATTTACTTATTTCAAATTATTTGATTCATGGTAACTTTATTGTTGTTAAACTACTTACTATGAGATCGTTGCTTTATATTATTTTTCTCCCTTGTTGAGCTATTCTTATTACGCTTAGTACTTTTCATTTTGGTTATTCCTCGTGAGCTAGTCATCCCGCCCCGATGAATGAAAGATTTTGAATTAATTCACTTGTTGTGCTCTTGTATATATTGTATTTTGTTGTTGTTCTACTTGATAATGTGATGCACGAGGTTTCTGCCGTGCTACTATTGTTATTGTGGTGCACGAGGTTTCTGTCGTGCGGTTGTTGATATTGTGATGCACGAGGTTTCTGCCGTGTTGTTATTGATATTGTGATGCATGCAGTTTCTGCCATGCGATTGGTTTTGAGGGTTTACACGAGGTCTTTGCCGTGCTAGTGTACTATTGATATATTGCACATGCAGCGTAATAAGGCAGGATATGTTCATATGCTTATATGTGGGTTGCACATGTGGCGAAATAAGGTGGGGAATACTATGATGCACGTGTGGCAAAATAAGGCGGTACTTATTATGTTATTAATTGCACACTTCACAAAACAAGGAAGGCTATGTCCGAGATTAATTGTAAGGATTGTGACGACTTGTGGAGGCATTTCTATTTTCGTTAATATTTTGATTATGGTTGCTTTCCTGTATGAGCTTTTATATGTGGATGTGGTGAGGAGACATTGTCCGCGCCACCCGCTCTTCTCCTTATCTTTATTAGCTGGTACAAATCTTGTTAAAGCACTCACACAAGCATACGCGTAATTGAAACACTATTATTGGGGTTGAAGTACCCTTAATTTGCTCATTATAGAGGCATGACCTTGTTTATCATTTTATTTGTGAGAGTGGCCCTAGTTATCCAGTTCGTTGATAGTATGACCGTAAGGTTGATAGAGGAAAATTATCCCAAGTGTAGATTTTGGATGCCGGGACTCGTGATGTTGTGATTTGACCGAGATTGGAAAACTGGTGGGAATTTTTAAATAAGACCTGATGTGGACACTACCGTAGGACCCGAGTTATTATTGTGTTTCCTTTCTGTATTTTCATCTTAGGGTTTGGATTGGATTTTTCCATGATTATGTGTCATCATTCTTATTATTCTCGTGTTACTTGTTGTTTTCTTCCCTCATTGTGAATGTAGCATTATTGATCATTTCGTACAATCTTCACATACATTTATATATCATGTTTCGTTGTTCCTATAATTATATTATTTATTAGACCGGTAGGTATCTTGACTGTGCCTCGTCATTATTCCTCCGAGGTTAGTCTTGATACTTACCGAACACCGCTATGGTGAGCTCATACTACTCTTCTGTACTTTTTTGTCGTGCAGATACAAGTACTCCCAATCAGCTCTGTCATCCTTGGAAGGAGGAGTTTTTGTAGAGACTTCGAGGTATATCTGCTACGTCTGCAGATCGAAAAGTCCCGCTCTATCCTTTTGAAATAACTATTGCCCTTTCAGTATTGTTCCTTTGTTTAGACGTTTCTGGAGTTAGAGCTGTTAGAATATATGCTTAACGCTAGAGGGGGGGGGGGGTGAATAGCGTTATAATAAAAAACAATATAAACTTGCGGAATTAAAAATTGCAGGATTGAAATAAGTGCGGTAAGTAAATAATAAGGAACGAACGCACCGAAATTATCCTGGTTCACCACAACCTGTGGCTAGTCCAGTCCCCGAGAGACTCTCTCGAGATTCCACTAACTTCGTTAAGCTTACGGGTGCTTAACAAACCGTTACAAACTGAGAACTTGAGTCACACAAGCCTCAACAACCTTTGCTCGAAGATACCACACTTCAAGACTTCAACCGAAGGAATGAAAACGTTCCTTCTTACAACCACAAGGGATTAACACTTCCCTTCAAGTGTATACAAACACTTAGCACTCAAGACAAGACTCTCTTTAAGAGTAGATATGAGTAAAATAAATACGCTCAAGAACACAACAACTTTTGTCAAGAGTTTGGCTCTCAAAAACTTATGAAATGAATAGAAAATGATGAATATGAGAGTATGCAAGCTTTAGCAAGAATATGATCAGTTGTTGTACTTAGAAGACTGATTTTGAGTTGTATTTATTGTGTTCAAAACCCCCACAACCGTTGCCTAATTGCCAATCAAGAATTGCTGATTTTGTGCTAAGATAATCGTTTATCTGATTTGCATAATCGATTATTTTCCAATCGTTCAAAAATCATTCCCAGATTTTAAGCAGAATAATCGATTATCCAAATCGTATAATCGATTACCTGACAACGTTCAAAAAATCATATTCAGATTTTACTTAGCATAATCGATTATCAGATTGTGTATAATCGATTATCTTTCAGAGTTTAAAAATACTTTGGCAACGGTCATTTGCATAATCGATTATGCTATAAGAATAATCGATTATCTTTTATATTTTGAAAACTTCGGACTACACTGTCTTAACATAATCGATTATCATAAAGTACACAATCGATTATTTTACAGTCTTGTAAAATTTGATAGACACTGCCTCAACATAATCGATTATCATAATGTGCATAATCGATTATTTTATAGCTTTGAAAAATCTGATGGACACTGCCTCAACATAATCGATTATCATAAGGTACATAATCGATTATCTTGTAGCTTTGAAACATCTGATGGACACTGCCTCAACATAATCGATTGTCATAAGGTACATAATCGATTATCTTGTAGCTTTGAAAAATCTAATGTACACTGCCTTAACATAATCGATTATCATAAGGTACATAATCGATTATTGTTCAGCTTTGTAAATCTGGTGTACATTGTCTTAACATAATCGATTATCATAAAGTACATAATCGATTATCTTTGTCCAGATTTGAGAGGCATGTTTAAAAATCATTTTGGCTAAAATAAAATGTTTGAAAATCATTTTGCTTTAAATTAAATATGCATGATTTGATAAAAATGATTTTACGAGAGAAGCCAAGTCTTGAGTCAATTGTTGGATCAAGATCACAATTAAAGAACGACTCATGTATAACTTAATTTCTTTGCTTGATCATGATCTTTGTTCGTCTTGTGCTTGAACCTCGTTATGTGTCAATTGCGCGCTTGTGCTTGGACCTTGTCATATGTCAATTGCGTGTCGTTTGTCATTTATCAAAACCTACAAATATGAACACACCTTTAGTTTAGTGCCTTGAGAACGTGTTTCAACAAGAGCTTCTTATGTATCCCTCAACTTGTGATTTGTGAGATTCCGGGTTTTGGGAATAATTATTAGTTTTAAGAGATGTTATTATATGTGCCGAGTAGCACCTTATACACCTGTTTTAGTTTACTAGTTCAATTTTAATTATTCCTTCCGCAATTATGGTTTAATTTCCACATTGTTAGCTTACCTAGTCGTAGAGACTAGGTGCCGTCATGATGGTTCACGGAGGGCGAACCAGGTCATGATATATATGCATCAAAGAGTCAAATCACGAGGCTATGAATACTAGCCTCGAGCTATTAGATGGAAAGCGGGGAGCGGCACTTGTTTGGATGGCACCGTAGAAACAAAGAATTGAGAGATATAATAATAGAAGGACCAACCTTCGACATTTCGAAATCAGGGACTTTGTTCTCCAGAAGGTTACCCTCAATACTCGAGACATGAATGAAGGGAAACTGGTCCAGAACTGGGAAGGACGGTACCGAGTCATTGGAGTTGTTTATAAAGGATTTTACAAACTTGGCACGATGGAAGGAGAACAACTACCAAGCAATTGGAATGTATCACTACTCAAACGACACTATTGCCAAGGTAGGACCTTCTCCTTTTGTCAATTTGAATTTAAAACTAACTTATTGCACGTGTTCGAGCAAAGACACCAAGGGCGCCTTTTTACACAAAGACCTTAGGTTTTAAAGTACGCATTGCACTCTTTTTCCCTTATATCTAATTTTGTCCTAACTTGGTTTTACTAGCGAGGTTTTTAACGAGACAACAACTATGTGCTGCCTAAGGATAATTCAACAGTATCTAGGGCTTCTTTTCAACCAATCTCAAATACTGGGGCATCACCCCCGGAGATTATATTTTTGAGGAAAATACTTCATGTCAAAAGAGGTCACGATAGGAAAACTTTGTAATGGGTCAAACAATCAGGTGGACTATGTCCATACAGAATAATCGAGCTCCGACGATAAAACATGTACGCACATACCAATTATTCAAAGAAGCATTCTTTCTATATCAAAATACTTTGTGTCTCAAAGAAATTTGCTACTATACGAACATCATACTTGGGATTTTACGAGAAATGACTCAACGACTAAATCACGAATACACCTCAAATACTCGGGGACTGTCATCAGCTATCAACACATTCGAGTCATCCAAACTCGAATTCATAAGACATCAAAGAAGCACCCCCTCGACATAAAGGCCATCAAACTCGGGGACCAACCTTTCTAACAAGTTCGAAAGGTTATCGGGACACGTCCAAGAGACATACCCGAAGGCTGCGGTCATATAAAATGCTATGGCCGAAATAATGCGGCTTAGAGACATTTGACTTCCGCCACAAATTAAAGGACTTCAAATACTTTGAAAAATTAATTAAAGTAGGCTACCCTCGCAAAAGCAAATAAAAAGGTCTTCGATAAAACCAGCCCCTTGAATAATTTAAAGGCTTAGATAACATCAGTCTTCGAAAAAACCTCAAGAGGTGTTAAAATTATCGTAGCACAAATAGAATACAAGTGGAGTTCAGATCGATTGAAATTTCAATAAACTCAACGGATACAAAAAAGCAGGCTAAGGAATAAAAAACGGTCACTAAGTCTTTTAGCCGAAAAGAGGGAAAAGTTATAGTCGTCTTAGAGGCTGAATTGATCCAACTTAAGGAGGATAAGGACTAATATAAAAGATACTAAGGGCCAAAGTACGCGGAGTTTGAGATTTTACTCTCACTCAACTCGGACTCAAGAGTCCTATAATCTCGAACTTGCATCAAATCAACTTTAACAGAGATCGATTAGTAAAATCCTTAAAAGGTATTCTATTATATGTTTGAAGATCTCCAATTGATCACAAAAGACCTAAGGGTTTGTTATATTCTGAGCCTGAGCCAATACTCACTTGATCATTGGAATCATAACATCAAAATCTTCCACAAATAAAGACGAAGAAAAATTCAATATAGATCAGAGATAAAGTGAAAAGAAATGGAATTCCATATATTCACATTGAATATTTACAAAATGCCCACAAAGGGCCTTACACAAAAACAAAACAAAGGAACCTAATCTACTTCGGTTTTGGCCACATACTTGGGAACAACAACTTTGGAAGCCACATCCCTGGGAGCCACGTCTTCGAGAATCTCCTCCTCGTGGACTTTATCCTTATCTCCTGCGCTCTCAAAGCCACTAGAGGAATCCTTATCATCAAAGAGAAAAGTGGCAACCTCTTCCTCCAAAGTTTTTGCTTTTTCAATATCAACTAAGAGGTCAAAGTCACGAGCGCGCACCTCCTCGAGAGTTTTTCTCTGGGACCGTTGCCGGGCATGGTCGAGAGCACATGATAACTTAACTTCAGTTGCAATAGAGATCTCCTATGCTCGAGTGTTAGTAGCTTCAATGTCAGTTGGGTACGAGGACACAAATGCCTCTGCCTCGTATTTGGACTTCGCAAGCTCAACAACTAATTTAGCTTCGAGCTCCTCGATTTTGCAGCTCCGGGCCAAGATTTCCTCCCTTGCATTTTGAAGCTAGTGTTAGATTGAAGTTAGCTATTACCGAAGTGTATCCTTCTCTAAGGGGAGACGGTACATGTGTTGCATCCACCCCAGGGTCTCGACCTCTTTCACTTTGAGCTCTTCTTAGAGTTGCTCCACCAACTCGCCCTTCTGTGGGTCTGCAAAAGCTGAAGTGTTAACCACTAAATCGAATGAAGACATAACAAACCTCTGAAGGCCACATTATATTTTCAATAAGCTCAGTATATTCCTTACGAGCCTTAGCCAATTCAACTCGGAGATCTCTGACCTCCTCCTTTTTCTATACATAGAGGGTCTTAAGGCCATCCCTCCCCTCTACCAGATTCTTCAGTTCTGCTTCACATCGGGAACGCTCGACTCGAGTTTTGGAAAATGCTTGTCCATGAAGCACCATGGACTTCACACAAAGAAAAAGAGTCATACTTAGAAAAATGAGAATAAAACCCGAAGCCCAATTAAGAAGACAAAAGCTTACTTGTTTGAAAAGCTTCTAGGCCTCATAATAAATAAACAAGGCATCAAGATCGGGACCATCTTTGACCCCTGTAAGGAACTCCCCAAAAATATCACTCCCTTCATAGAATGTTCCTACATCAGGAGTCCTCATGGCCCAGGCATCCCATAATTTCCCTTCGAAAAACACAGGGCCCGACGGTGAGTGATCTACATTAATTATCCCAAGTGATTCACTTGGGATATTATCCTCTCTGTGGAGGGCCTCGCAACTAGGTTCCTCAACCTCGCCAGTCAAATGTTCCAGGGACGAGACATATTTTTACTATCTGAAGGCTCGAGAAATTTGCTCGAGCTCCTCTCCGAAACTTCTCCAGTTCGAGATTGAACCGCATTAGCCACCATCGACTCATCAGTATTTTAAAGTGTTAGTGCTTCCTCTTTTCCGAGCTACCAACATACAATCATCATCTTCTCCCTCCTCCTCTTCATCCCGAAGGTGTTGGGGTGATTCCAAAGATATGGCCGCGACATAGAGCCTAGGTTTTCAAGCTCTGCTTTTCTTTGGCTTAAGAGAACTTGCAGGAGACCGCCCATTCCTCTTCTTCTCTTTGGTAAATTTTGGGATTTCTTCTTCATCGAGCAGGGGCAGTCGCATAGAAATGGCGTCTTTGAGGCTTGCACAATGGTAAAATGAGTATTGCATTAAGAAACATAAATATGTGAAGAAAAGAACTCACCATGGTTTTCAGCTTCCCATCGACCCTTGGCCAAATCAAGCCAGCTGCGTTCCACGATGAAGAAGTGGAGGGAAGTTGTCGAACCCAGCATGTAAAGTCCGGGACGGCACTAGGAAACCACGCAATAGCTGTATCATCAAAAAAGAATTAGATCGATAAAAAGCAGGGAAAATAGGTTATTAATCACCATCGATAAATTTGTGCTTACATTTTATATTCTGTTCCTTAGGTAGTGGCATCCTCTCAGCATGAATGTGATCGGAGGTCCAAACTTGGACAAACTGGCTCATCTATCCTCTGTCCTTGTCCTTATCGATGCTGGAGAAAAGGGACTTCAAGGATCGACGTTGAAGCTTTATCAGAACACCTTGATAAAGGCGATGGCTGTATAGCATGATCAGGTGGTCAAGAAAAATATCTGATCATATTGACGACGTGCCAGAAAGATGGGTAGATCTGGCCAAGCGTCTCCTGGTATTGTTGGCAAAAATCAAGGATCACTGGGTCTATGGAATCTAGAGCTGGATCTTTGGGATCCAATGTGAAAGGGTAGGTGATGGGTCTTGTATTTTAAGGTTAAATTGACTATGAGTGTTTGGGATTTGGGTCAATTTCATGGTTAATTACTGAATTAGTGGTTGAAAACACTAGTTTGTGTTTAGTTGACTTAGGTTCTTCTTGAGAAAGAGAGCCCAAGTCCCCGAAATTGATCCAACAAGGAAATGGGGCGTATGCAAGAGATTGATAGCTCCAATAAAAGGGTTAAACCTCAAGAGAGTAATACCCGACTTAAACCTTAGTTGCTTGTGCAAATTCGCATACCCAATTGGTCTTGAGAAAGTCAATTAGGTAAAATCACTTGAACCACCAAGAGGCGAAGAGTGGGTAAATTAGTGCAACAGTTATATCATACTCCCCAAATATGTCAAAGATGCCTTACAATCAAGTACCCGTTAGTTGACCACCTAGGTGGAGGTTACTACCCTAGTACTTATAAACCTATTTGAACAACTTGTGGCATTTTAACTCTTAACTTAATTTACGATTTGTAGTTTGATAAAAGTAGAATTATAAAGAAAACCCCAAAAATGATGAGAAGTGTAATTAAGGACACATAATGCAATCCTAAACTATATAGATACAGGATTCCAATTCTAGTTCTCTATGGATATCGATCCCGACCCAAAATCGGGTAAAAGCTATTGTGACCCTCTCTTGCTACTTATTAGTAGTGCAGAGTTGGTTGCGATCTCTTTTTGGTGTCGTTGCCGGGGAACTAACGGTTTTGGCTATCTATTTAGTTAGATTTGTATGATGTTCTTTCTTCCTTCTTTATTACTAATTTGTGTGTGTCAATACTTCAAGTACTAAATGGCTTTAATTGCTAATGACCCTCTTGGAAACGTGATTGTAGGGAGGAGGTTGATGATATTGGAGATGATGAGGTGCCTCTTTTACCTCTTGGAACACGACGAGGCTTCCAAGCCAATGTTAATAAAAATATTCCAGACCATCCTCTGCCACCTCCAACAGCGGTTCCTCAGGTGGTCCCGAACCAAGGCTATGCAAGTGCTATTGTCCCACCCAGAATTCGGGTGGACAATTTTATATAACCAATATGATATTGACGTTACTTGAACAACATGGATATTTCACGGGCGCTGCGGATCAAAATTCCTACAAACGTCTCAAGGGGTTTGTAGATACATGTTGGGGGAGCAAGCAGACCTATGTGTCTGAGGATGCTCTTAGGTTGAGACTTTTCCCATTCTCACTTCGGGGGAAAGCATTATATTGGCTTGATTGACTTCCTAGCCATTACATCACAACCAGGAATAAGTTGGCGGATAAGTTTATTGCTAAATTTTTCTCACTCGGGCACATGGCATCACTTGGAGATGTGATGTTGGCCTTCAAGCAAGAGCCCACAGAACCTTTGCATGAGATTTGGGAGAGATATAGAACTATGGTGAAGGAATTCCCAAATAATGACATAACGGAGAATATGTTGCAACAAACTTCTACCAGGGCATCAATACTACAAATTAATGCATAGTGAATCAACTTGCTGGGGGTAATTTCATGAAATTGACGTATGATGAAGCCTGTGGCATTCTTGATGAGATGGCAGAGACATCCCTCACATGGCAAAGTATAGCCAATGTTCCTCAAGGTAACCCTATGATTATTTATTTGCATAAGGAATTACATGACCATGGGCAAGCTATAGCAGAGTTGACAACTACTATGAACCAATTGGCCAATGCACAGTTGCAATAAGTCTAAAATCCTCGCCAAGTGAATGCCATGGATGGAGTTAATATGCTTGTCAACAAGATAAGGCAACACAACTAAGGGAATTCTGGGCAATTTGATTGCATGTGATGTGTTTCAAAATGATGTTTATGATGACCAAAGTGAAGAGGTTCAATATCTGAACAACTATCAAAGACAACAGGGCAACTCTTCCAACCAACAACAGTGTAGACCTCAAGGTAATTGGGTCAATCAATAAAAAAACAGTGGTAATTGAGGGAACAACAACCAAAATAACAACTGGGGCGATTATAACACCAATCAAGGCAATTAAGGGAATTAGAATGGTAATAACAACAATTTGGGTGGCAACAATAATCAAGGTGGATGGAACAATGGGAACCAAGGAAGCCGGGGGCAAGACTTTTAGAGGCCCCCAATGTACCAACAACCAAATGTTCCACCCCTATTTCATTTTCAAGGACCTAGTTATTCCAATAATGATATGGGTAGAATTGAAATGATGTTCGAACATATGATGAAGAAGAATACGGATTCAGATGCACAGTTGGCTTTCTATAATACCCCTATCAAAAACTTGGAGGTGCAATTAGGCCAAATATCTCATTCATTGAATACTCGCCTGAAGGGTGCTCTACCAAGTGATACGGTAGTGAACCCAAATTGTGGGAACAATCATGTCATGGCGGTTACGACAAGAAGTGGGAGAGGTAGTGATGTGAATTCCTCCAAACAAAAGCAAGTCTTTGGTGATGAAATTGAGTTGCAAGAAGATGAAGTTCCTTTGGTGGTTGAGAATGTGGTTAATAAAAATGTGAATGAAGAAGTAAGTATTGATATTCAAGATGCCGAGGTAGAAACTCAAAATGATGTGAACCCGTCTAGGGAACACATAATTGACATGTTGGATTCGGTCATGCCAAAAGTCAATGCACCCTTGCTTCGACCACCTCCACCATATCCTTAAAGGCTAGCCAAGCAGAAAAGTGAGAATCAGTTCAAAAAATTCAGTAACATGATGAAAAGCTTATCTATCAATGTGCCTTTGGTGACGGCTTTGGAGCAAACACCTGGCTATGCCAAATTCATGAAAGATTTGGTGACCAACAAAAGATCCATGGACTGTGAAACTATCAAGATGACTCACTAAATTAGTGATATAGCACATTCAATGGATCCAAAGTTGGAGGATCCCGTTGCTTTCACCATCCCTTGCACAATTGGTAGTGCGGACTTTATTAAGGCTTTATGTGGTTTAGGGGCAACTATCAACTTGATTGCCTATTCAGTTTTCAAGACTTTGGATATTAGGCCACTAAGGCCAACTTCCATAAGATTGCAAATGGCAGATAGATCAATGAAGTGACCTTTGGGCATTATTGATGATGTGCTTGTCCGAATGGACAAATTTGTTTTGCCAGCTGATTTTGTGGTATTAGATTGTGATGTAGACTGTGAAGTCCCAATCATATTAGGGAGACCTTTTCTTGCTACGGGAAGGCTCTTGTTGAATTGGAAGCAGGGAAACTCACTTTTCGGGCGGGTGATGAAAAGGTAGTATTCCATGCGTGCAAGTCAATGAAGCAGTCCAATCGTACCAAAAGTGTGCTCATTTGTGGATCTAGTCATGGCTATGATAATTGATGATATAAGTGCTATGATTAATGTGGAGGACCCGTTGGAGGTAGTGTTGTTAAATCTTGATATCAATGACGATGAGGACTGAGTGGAGTGTGTAAATGCTTTGCATAGAATGGGCTCTTATTCTTATGAGCCTAGGAAGCTATCCTTAGACCTTTAAAATAGAAATACTCTTCCAACTAAGCCTTTAATTGAGGAACCTCTGGTGTTGGAGTTGAAGCCATTGCCTCCACACCTCAGGTATGAATTCTTAGGCCCTAGTTATACTTTACCAGTTATTCTTTCCTCGCCCTAGTTCTACTTTACGCGTTATTCTTTCATCTTGTTCTACTAACATGCGGGTAGACGCCACTTTAGCGGTACTTAAAAAGAGGAAGAAGGCAATTGGATGGACTTTGGCCGACATTCGGGGAATAAGCCCCGCATTCTATATGCACAAGATCATTTTGGAGGATGATACAAAACCTTTCTTGGAACATCAAAGGAGGTTGAACGAAGAAATAAAAAAAATGGTGAAGAAAGAAGTGATAAAGTTGTTATATGTCGGGGTTGTTTACCCTATTTCTGATAGCTCATGGACTTCTAAGATGCAATGTGTGCAGAAGAAGGGTGGTATGACTGTGGTGACAAATGCCAACAATGAAATTATTCCCATTTAGACAGTTATCAAAAGGAGGGTATGCATGGACTACCGGAAGCTGAACAAGGTGACCCACAATGATCACTTCCCATTGCCATTCCTTGATGAAATGCTTGATCGCCTTGCGGGGTGTGCCTTTTATTGCATTTTGGATGGATATTCAGGATATAATCAAGTCTTAATCTCTCCGTAAGAGAAGACCACAGTTACTTATCCTTATGGCACCTTTGCTTTCTCTCAGATGTCGTTCGGGTTCTGTAATGTTCCGGCGACATTCCAACAATTCATGATGGCTATTTTCACCGATATGGTGGAAGATATTTTGGAGTTCTTTATGGATGATATTAGTATGGCTGGTGATTCATTTGAAAAGTGTTTGGATAATCTGGATAGAGTTTTGGCTCGTTGTGAAGACACAAATCTCGTACTCAATTTGGAAAAATGCCACTTGCGGTTGAAGAAGGCATAGTGTTGGGCCACAAAATTTTAAAGTTTGGGATTGAAGTTGACAAAGCCAAGATTGAGGTGATTTCAAGGCTTCCTCCCCCCACTTTTGTCAAGGGGGTTAGGAGTTTTCTTAGGCACGCAGGGATTTACCAGAGGTTTATAAAAGATTTTTCGAAGGTGGTAAACCCCTTGTGCAAGCTTCTAGAAAAAGATGCCAAGTTTGTGTTCGATGAAGGATGTATGCAAGCATTTGCGCTTCTCAAGCTTAAGTTGACCACTACCCCGATCATTATCGTACCAAATTGGAGATTTCCCTTCGAACTCTTGTACGACGCAAGTGACATGGAGGTTGGGGCTGTTTATGGTCAAAAAATTTAAAAGATATTCATTCGGTGTACTATGCAAAGAAAGACCATGAATGTGGCTCAAAGGAATTACATGGTTATCGAGAAAGAGTTTTTAGCCATAGTGTATGCAATGGAAAAATTTCAGCCTTATCTTATAGAGGCCACGATCATAGTGCACACCGATCATGTCTCCCTTTGGTACTTGATGACTAAGAAAGACTCTAAGGCGAGGTTGATGCGATGGGTGTTGCTACTTCAAGAGTTTGATCTAGAAATTATAGACTGGAAGGGTAGTGAAAACTAAATCGCGGACGACATGTCCCGCTTGGAGGAGGACGGAAGGCCATGTGATGGCCTAAAGATCAATGATGCATTTCCCGATGTGGAACCACTTTTCGTGTCTAAGAGTGAAATGTCGTGGTTTGCAAATATTGCTAATTACTTTGTGGCTGGAATTATCCCGTGTGATCTCTCTGATAACCAAAGGAAGAAGCAAAAACGGGATTGTTTGGATTTCTATTGGGATGAACCGTATTTATTTATTTGCACAGATGGTATGATCCGAAGGTATGTACTAGAGGAAGAGCAATTGATTATATTGGGGTCTTGTCATTCCTCTCCCTATGATGGCCATCATGGTGGGGTGAGGACCGCTTTCAAAGTTCTTAGTTATGAAGTCTATTGGCCAACTTTATACAAAGATGCGAGTGATCTTGAAAGAGGTGTGACGAGTGCCAAAGAGCGGGTGGAATTTCGAAGAAAGATGAGATGCCTCTCAATACCATCCTTGAGGTTGATATTTTTGATGTATGTGGCATTAATTTTATGGGCCCAGTTGTTAGCTCGTGGGGGAACACATACATTCTTGTGGTGGTGGATTTTGTTTCAAAGTGGGTTAAATCTGTGGCTTTGCCCAACAATGAGGCCCGGAGTGTTGTTCATTTCTCAAGAAGAACATTTTTACAAGGTTTGGTACTCCTCGTGCAATCATAAGTGATGTGGAGTTTCATTTTTGCAATTGAGCTCTTGACACTTTGCTTTCAAAGTATGATGTCAATCAAAAAGTTTCTACCCCCTATCATCCTCAAGCGAGTGGAAAAGTTGAAGTATCTAACTGGGAAATCAAAAGCATATTGTCAAAGATGGTCAATGCAAATAGGACCGATTGGTCAAAGAAGTTGGATGATGCTCTATGGGCTTATAAGACTTCGATTGGCATGTCTCCATATCAGTTGGTGTTTGATAAAGCTTTACATTTACCGGTTGAGTTAGAGCACAAAGCCATGTGGGCCTTGAGGAAGTTGAACCTTGAGTGGGATGTAGCTGCCAATCTTCGGGTGGAGCAACTCAATGATCTTGATGAATTTAGATTCCATGCCTACTCTAATTCATCCCTATATGAGGATAAAATGAAATACCTTCATGACAAGTATACCCGAGGCAAAGAGTTCAAGGTAGGGGATTTGGTGCTCTTATTCAACTGTCGACAAAGGTTGTTCCGGGAAAGCTCAAGTCAAAATGGAGCTGGCCATTTGAAGTAGCGTGTGTTACCCCGTTTGGTGCTATTGATTTAAAGCGCAAAAATGGTAAAGTTTTTATAGTGAATGAGCACCGGGTCAAGCATTATATTGGGAAAATTGATGACAGCCACGTGGTGGCACTTATTCATTTCAAATGATGTGATGGTAACCTGTGTCATGTCGCGACGTTAAATCAGTCGCTTCTTGGGAGGCAACCCATGTGTTTTTCTTCTTGTTTTTGTTGATCTTATTTGTAGTATAGAATTGATTTTTGGGCTAACTGGTTGTGAGATGTTACAGGGTTGTGTTGATGCAGTGCAAGACATAGTGGAAAAATGCACATGTCTCTGAAGTTTCTACTTCGGCCACACTATATTTTTTGGGGACCGCACTGGTGAAGGGTAAACTGATAACCTCTTTGAAGTTGCCACTATAGCCGTACTACATTTTGTGCGGTCTGCAGTGGACCACTGTGGACACAATCCATTTTGTGCGGACCGTAGTGGGCCGCCTGTGTGAACTTGAAACAAGCAGTATAGTTCGGACCGTGGTCTATTTTGTGCGTTCCATACTTGTTGGCGAGAATGGGCCCCAGGGATTTTCTATAAACAGTCCTTGAGGGCCTCCTTTTACCCTTTTTGAAATTTTAACTCCCATAAGCATATAAACACTGTTCATCACCCTCATTTGCTCGTAATTAATTGCTGGAACTAATTTGCTACGTTTCATCTCATTATCCAGTACCATTACATTCCTTTTACTTTTTTAATTTTGTTAATTTCTTTACTTTTTTTTGTTTATCCTACTCCTCCTATTTGATTTCTGTTATTTTTCTTCAATTGCTTAGGTTAGGTTAGTTTAAATGTTGATTCATGTGGACTCAGTTAGTTAAATAAACTAGGCAATCACTTAGGGACACTAATTAGGTGTAAAATTTGGACTTAAGAGCACAAATCCTTGAACCCTAGCTTAGTGCCAAACTAGGCACTTAGTGTGGACCGTGGTCATTTTTGTGCGGTACCTGGTGCCCCAGTGCGGTCTGCAGTATCATTTTGTGCGGATCGCGTTGATGAATCTTTGGAAAGATGAACATTGGGCAGTGCGGCCGCACTACATTTTGTGTGGACTGCATTGGCCCCAGTGTGGCCATGGTTGATTTTGTGCAGTCTTCACTACCATGATATAGAGTGTGGGTATTATGAACCCCACACCTGTGCAGACTGGGGCTGATTTTGTGCCGTCTGCACTTGGTGGTTTCTGAGAACCGTCTAAACTTTTATGTTTGTTCTGCAACTTTGGTTCTTAACTGATTACATTGATATTAACAAGTTCATTTGGATTGTGTTTGCAGACAATGGTGAAACAACGAGGCGGTAAAGGTTCAAAACAACCAGGAAAAGGTGAATCTTCCCGAGGAGGGAAACAGAAAATGATAAAACTCACTCCCCAATCCAGGAAAAACATCAAGAACATGCGGAAGGCAATAAAAGCTACTGATAGAGCCTTGATCAGTCGGCGATTGAGTACGAGCCTTCTCGGGAGATCTCCTCAGACTCCGTGCCACTGTTTTTCCCCGACTGGCCGGAGATGCATAGATTGAGAGACACTCCTCCACCATCACCCACCGCCCAAGCACCAATACATGTTCCTTCTGAGTCATCTGAGGGCTCAACAACAGGTAGTGGGGAATACTCCACCTCTCCCACAACTTCATTATCTGGAGATGATGCAGTAGGAGATGAGGAGGAAGTATAGGGAGATGAGGAAGTGGCAGAAGGAGGAGAACCAAGGGTTGGGGGTGTTGATAGAACGAAGAAGCCGGAGGTTTAGCGAGATAGATTTATTAGTGAGGTCGTGTACCATAAATTTTGGGAGTGGTGGCCGCTAAGAAAGTTGATTCCAAAGTAGAGTCATTGATAAGGACATGCTACCTCACAACCCCAACGTGCAGAGGTAGTTTAGGACAAGAGTTGGTTGGGACCATTTTCTAGATGAATGTGTGGATGCCAACAAAGACTTGGTCAAAGAATTTTACAGTAATGTAGCCCATATAAAAAAAGGGCTCCAAAATGACCAAGGTTTGGAACTTAAAAGTGTTGTTTCATGGGAAGTCAATAAATGAGTACCTAAGCTTTAATGAGGAGGACGAGACCCTGTACATGGCAAAGATGGAAATGGGCGAAGAGGTCCGTCCATGGTTAGCACAATACCTGGAAATCCCAGGTACAACCCCTAACTGGTTAACTGCTGGAGTCCAGATTTTGAAATGGAGTTTGAATTTTGAGGCTCGGGGTTGGGAGACATTTGTTTGCAGTCTGTTGGACCCTACCACTCATGATAACACCCAACCTCTCCATTGGGGCGTGTTAGTGGCTTCTATCATGGCAGGGTACCCCATTAATGTTGGGAATGGGATATCCTTCCCGGTCCATCCACACCTACTCTTGCTATTCCATCCACCACAGCAAGCCCGAGATCCCATCTTCTCGGGCCCATTCCATTAGTGCTCACAGACTGAGCTAGACGCTTCTTAGTTTAAATAATTGGATGCAGACTGCCTCATCCAAGTTGTCCACACTTACTATTGTGGTAGAGGATCAGTTGGCACCTCTAGCCCTATAGGTTCCCCAGTCGAGCTAGGATGCTCTTAAAGAGATTTTAGACAACCAAAAGAAAATCCTAAACATTCAGGCGGTGCTCACAAAGGCGGTTGACTCACATGGTAAGGCTCTGAAGGAGCTTGTGAGAGAGTACAAGAAGCTGCGGGAAACACGAGCCTCCAAGGACTCCCTGAAGAAGCTGCGAGCAAATGTTGACAAACTAAACAAAAAATAACCTACCTTTCGATTTATTGCTCTAGGACCCAGTATCAATAGTTCATCCACAGCCGGAGCAGTCACAAAGGCCTCCCAAGAGGATAAGAATTATCCCTCGAGCTGATGATGCAGTCATCCAGCTGGCAAACCCACTGGAGGCTTCCTCCAGTCAACCACATGATGCATGTCCAATGCCTTTCCAAGTCTAGGCCAAGGTCCCTGCAGCAGAGCAGCAGGACACAAGGAACCAGTCTGAGGTTCCCGAGCACATTGAGGACCCTGGGATCACTCAGGAGCCCATGTAGACGGACAGGCCATAGGGACTTTTCTATATACTTTTCTCTTCTTGATGCTTTATTTAGACTAGTTGGCATTGGGGACAATTCCAACTTTCATTTGAGGGGGTAGGCCCTACATCTTGGATGATTGTATATATTTAACATTTTTTATGCTTTCTTGAATTTTCATCTTTGGTCTGTATATAATTTTGATATTTCGTTACATTACAGTTATCGCACTTTTATTTTACTTTGGGTATGTATATAAAATTTTATCACATTGTATATATTCATCAAATCCATTGTATTTTCAATTCTCCTTTTGTATATATTCATTCTATTTTCCGCAAAAGTTTTCGTTCTTAGCTTCTTATTTGTGATTTGTAGCTTCTTGTTTTTTAAAGTTTGCCATAAGCCTTTGGTTTTCTTAATGCCACGATTCTTTCCAAAGGTGGAGTGATATGTGAATCGGGTGGCTCATCCCGATGATGGATGACGTGACAACCCTCTTAAGGGTTTGAGTCCATTTTCCCTTTTTGGTTTTTAATATTTAGTAGTTAAGAGTGCCCCAAGAAAAGCTTCACTTGGTCCTAGCACATTTTCTTTTGATCTCATGGTGAAAAACAAATTATTGTGTTTAGGATGGTGAAAGTCGTGACCTTGAGACTCTTGTGTTGACCAATAATCATCAAGTGGTTTTTCGAGATCATTGTGTGCTCAAATCGTATCTAAGGTTGTTGTCAGCCCCTGACTCTATGTCTTAGCAATCCCTTAGCTTGTGTGGCGAATAATTACATTACAAGTCCAAGTCTCGATCCACTAGTCTAGAACTTGCCTTGAATGTTTGTTGAGGCGAAATCCTAAGTGAATTTTAACTTAAGACATGATTATAGGCTCTCCTTGATCCAAATGATAGTTCGAGCAATTCCATAGCCTACCAATGATAAGATCCCTAGTCAACCCTTTCGAGCCTTAGACCTTTTTCTTTCACAAGCCTATACCCGTTCCAAAAGATACTCTCTTTTGGCACCCGATCTTTTCTTTAGCACATGGCAAAAATATAAATTTAGGGGAGAGACGAGGATTGCAACAAAGTGGTAAAAAGGAACAAAAATAATGAAAAGGAAAGACAATAAAAAAGAAAGAAAAGACAAAAGGAATGATCAATGTGAAAAAGAATAAAAAGGGATTCAAGAAAAAAAACAAATACTGAAAGGTGCGGAAAGTTAAAAAAGGAGAAAAGGTTTGAAATGCATAAGAAAGAGTGACAGTTGATGAGTGGTGATTTTACCACTGAATCTAGTCTCTTTTCCTTAGCTTTTATGATCTTTAACTATAATATGAGGTCATTTATGGTATGTATTGTTAGATTTTCTGAAAAATGATGTTGCGAAGTGATTTGAATTGAATTGAAGTTGAATTGAGCAAAAGAGGGTGAAAATAATGAAAAGTTCTTTAGTGATTTTGCATTTGCAGAAGAGTGGTCGCAAAAGCGATCTCGCATCTACGGAGCTGGGCATTTTCTCAGAAATTGCATCTGCAAATGGTTTTCCACTTCTGCGATAGTGCATATGCACTTTTGTGGTACGCATTCTGTAGTGGAAAGCAATTTTCAACATTTCGCTTCTGCGATAATTTATCCGCTTTTGTGGAACCGCATCTGCGCGAATCCATTCGCAGATGCGTTCAATGGGCATCAGACCTGGGAAAATTAGGCATTCCACATTTTCTCATTCCCAAACAATTTTTATACTTGTCCAAGCAGATATTTTAAGATCTTTGTCTTATTTTCTAGTACTATAGACTAGAGAAGAATAAGTTTTGAAGCTAGGGTTTGTACACACACTTGGGTCTTGAAGATTTGAAGCTTGTGGTTAAGGATTTCTTACCCATTTATATGTATTTGTTTATTTCCTTGCTTTGTATTGAATATTTAAGTGTCTAGTATTTTATCCAACACTTGAATTTTTTTTAATAAAAATATTCCTATTTAAAGTGTGGATTAAATACCTTGTAGTGCTTATGTATTGAATGATTTTTATTCTTTTATGAAGTGAGTTATTGTTATTTTAATTATTCTTGTTCTTTAATGTTTCTATAAAGGATTAGCTAACCTAGTACTCGCCCATTAACTACGAATTAATTTTAGAAAAGATAATTTGGGGTTGGGAAAGATTAATTAACAAGAACTTGAGGCGTTAACACTCATTTTATTGATTCTACCTAGGGATAGGATTGAACTACTTGTAGCGATATCTGGGAGTGCTTAATCTATTAATTGTTTTAGGAATAATTCAATTAGGAATTCTTGTTAATATTTGGAAGAAGCTAATTAAGAATTATTACCCGTGGCTAATTAACATAAACTCCCTCTTATTTGTAAAATCATGAAATACATTGAATCGTTACTTGAGTGTAATTCCCGATGAAATTATACTTGTAGCCATTGATCATTTTACTTGCTTTTTAGGTTAGTTTACATTTTTGCATATAGTTATAAACATTTTCTAAACCAACATAGTGTTTGGCATTGCGCGATAAGTGATAATTTTCTTATATTTCTAATCGCCTACATATTGTTCTCTAAGGGATTCGACCCCTGACTCTAGTTGGGGACATTATATTGCATGAGACCGTGTCCATTTACTTTTTAGTAGTGGATTTAGATGTCATCAAAATTGGCGCCGTTGCCGGGGAACAATTTGGCGTAATTTAGGTTGTTTGAAAAATAAGTGTAAGTGCTTTGCTCCAAACTTGTGAATATTTGTGTAATTATTTTTCTTACCTTGGTCTATTTTTCTTGTTTATTTTCATAGTTTGCAAAATGGCATCATTTAATGGTGATCGGCCAGATGATAGTTGTACATACTTTGATGACCCTTGTCTTTACTGTGGAGGACCACACTCGTGGAAAAATTGTTTAAATTCTCCCAGGTTGTGGATTGTGCGGACAATCTCAAACCCATGAGTGTAGTATTTGTGATATGTGGTCAAAATGGTCATTGGGATGATTGTGCTTATTTGTCCTTCCCTTCCCCAAGCACCCGCTATGATAATTCTACTTTTTTTTGATGAGAACTATAGGGCTATGGAGGTAGAAAAAGTTGGGCATGGCCAAAATAGAGAGTTAAAACTCATGTTGGAGTGCTTTCTTGAAGGAGGAAACAAAGAACAAAGTGCCCTGGAGGAGCTTTTGGAGAATAGTCTCCAAAATGACTTGGGACTTGAAAGGTTGCACTCACAAATAGGGAAAATGCTTGAAGATTTAGAGGTCCAAAAATCCTCAGAAGTTAATGATAGACAAGAATATTCCTTGGAGATTGAAGTTGAAAATCCTCCCTTGGCATTTGATCGAAACCAAGAAGATCTCTTAAATGCTCAAAATGAGAAAATAAAGCTCATGTTGGAGACCATTCTTGAAAATGAGCAGAAGCACAACTTTTCACTCAAGGACTTGAAACAAGGCTTGGCGTACCATGATAAACATATCTACACTTTGGAAGAGCAAATGAAAATATTGGTTGAGGCTCACTATGCCCACCAACTTGAGAGTGTGGAAGGAAGCCAAGAAGAGTCCAATTCCGAGGAAGAAAGTAAGCTTTACTTCGAGGAATCAAGAATTGAACATCCACCAACCGACTCCATGAATGTTAATGATGCGAGAAAATTTGGAATTAGAGACAACCAGTGTAAATGAAAAATTGGTTGAAATTGACTCTAGTCCGGGGAAAGAAGAGGATGTCAAAATCCGAAAAAATTGCAAAGTGGAGGTTTGAAGTCACATTCCAAGGATTTTTCAACATTGAAATTATGTGGTGATATGATAATTGAACTACATAAGTCAATGATGGATTGCAAGGAGCAAAGGCAATAACCATAGTTCTTACAATTTGAGGGAACAAGAAAGCAAAATGACATTCCTTACATGAGAGCCAAGAAGTGCAAAAAGAAGAAATTAAATCTTGGCTTGATCATCTACTTAACACCCCCATCGCTCGTGGTCATAAGCTTGATTCCCAGCTAGGTGCCCAGTTCATATCATACAAGTGGCGAGAAAAGTGATAAAGTTGACTTGAGTCGTGCCACAACATTAAATGCGGCGCTTGGTGGGAGGCAACCCATCATTTAAAAAATTTTTAGTCATTTTTTAAATTTTCTTTTATAGAATAGCTTAGAATGTTATATGTGACAAATCCGCCAAGTTTTAGATTTTTTGAAGTTGATTTGAACAGGTCGGAGTGGTCTGGAGGGCCAAAAATAGTACCTGCAGAATCTATGCATCATTTTTCTGGTATAACTGCATCTGCAGATTTGTGACGGCAGATGCAGTCACGCAGAAGCATTCTATAAGCTGCAGATGCAGTAGCAATCGCAGAAGCGACCAGCTTGCCGCATAAGCGGCGCCACAGATGTGGTATATAAACTGTGGATGCGATAATCGAGCAGGTCTTACATTAAAAAAATAAGTCTCATTCTCATTCCTTCACATGTATATTCTTCATACTGCTCCTCCCAACCCTAAACTCCTCCATCTCTAACACACTCCAAAACCTCCATTGCTTGTGAATTCTACTGCACTCACACAATACTCAAGTATTTTCTCTTAGTTCTCATCTACTCCTCTCTCCCTTTGTCTTATCTTCTCTCCCTCTTCTGTGCTTAAGGCCTGCCATGGGCCCATTCCCCTCTGATTTGTGTGAAAATAGGGTGAGGAAAATGGGTTGGGAGTGCATTTTTGTGTGCTGCTAGTGTTGGATCACATTTGTGGGAAATCTGAGTACCCAAATTGTGTAAATAAGAGGCAATTTTAAATTGTTTGCAAGATGTTCGACAAATTACTTAAACAAAAATCTCTTGCTAGATACCACAAAGTCAGTCTCATTAGAATCGAAATTTCATGTAATGCACTAATTTAGAAGTCTTGAATATAAATTATGTGCAAAAAATGGGTTTGAGAATCAAAAATTGAAAAAATAAATACAGGCAGTTGAAGAACAGACAAATACTGCAGATGCAGTTAGTTTCTCGTAGATGCGGACTCGCACCTGCAATGATTTTTCCGCAGGTGCAATTTTTGGCCAAGCTAAGAAAATCGCAGATGCGGTTAATTTTCCACAGAAATGGAACCACTCCTGGGGGTTGTTTTTCCCCAGATGCAAAAACTGGGCAGACTGCACAATTCCAGTAGCTTTGCAACATTGCCTTCCTAGGCCCGTTCAACTTGATTCTTTGGCCTAATTGCAATGTTTTGAATTCCTTAACATGATTCTATTACTCGACTAAATTTGTTTTGGTTTTATGAACGTGATTTGAGATAAAATGGGCCCAAACATGAGCAGACAACAACATGAAATTGAGGAACCATATGATGAATCATGCTTTATGTCAGCTGACCGCCAGTGTAGATATTTGGACGACCTTGTCAACAAAAGGATAGTGCTGGAAAAGGGGATAAACGAAGAAAGCTAGCTGAGAAACTCCCAGATTTCTATGCCCGTCTCCATACATCCGGATGGTCCTACTTCATTCTCACTCCGTGCAAAGCTAATGAGGAGTGGATGCGCGAGTTCTATCCCAACATTAAACACATAGAATTTGCCAACCTGCAACTCATCATTAGAGGGCAAGTGGTAAGTTTTGGGATAGAACAGATAAATGACACTATTAGATTCCCAACTATCCAATAGAGCCAGTTCAAGAGAAAGATGAACGTGACAATGGGGAGTGGCTTGTATACAAACTCTACCCTCCAAGCAAGAGAGCCAAATGTCGAAACTGGAGAAAAGGTTTGAGATCAATTGACTTCATTGCTGAAGCGAAAATGTGGCTATACATCCTTTGCAACAGAGTGTCTCAATGTGGGAACGTCTCATATGTCTCCTACACCAGGGCTTTGATTATTGCATGCCTCCTGGACAACATTCTTGTGAATGTTGGATACTACATCCTGCGGGAGCTAAGGGAGTATTTGCGGGACAAAGATGCAGGGATGATGTTTCCTGCACTGATCATATAGTTATGCATGGGAGTAGAGGTTGAGATGCGTAGCACCAATCGATGGCTATCAGCTGACAAACATTTTCAGTCGCTGAGAGCGAGAGGAGAGGGTAGTGCAGTCTAAAGCAAGAAAAGAAAGGTTTCCACTTCTACTACCGGTCCAGAGTCTTCATCACAGGCAGCTATACCTGATGGATCATTCGAGGTTCTAAACTCCGAGCTTGCATCTATTCGGTAGTTAGTGTCATAACTTCTGAGTGTGCCTTCATCCTCCCAGCCTGGGCCCTCATACTTCTCCAGAAGAAACGAAGAGTTACTTAGATGTGCAAAAGAGAAAAAAAGAATCTCTTGAGAAGATGGCAGCATCAGTAACCAAACATAAGATATCCTACAGCACCTTGGCCAAGGCGCATGCAGATCTCCAGTCAAACTTCGAGAAGGAGAAGAAGAAGAACAACAAGAAGAGCAAGTTCATGTTCAAAATGTGGAGAGGCATAAAGGCCATCTTCAAATGGGGAAACCCATGCAAGAAGATACCAGTACCGGACAAAGATGATAGCAAGGAATATTCCGTCATATCAAAAGATGCTGGTGATGCTGGTGTTAATAATGAGGATGATGAGACCAATGATTGACGAGGCCACAAGTTAAGCACAACATTGATCAGCCGTCCTTTCACAGTCTGTTAGTCTGATACAGACCTTAAGGAGACACTCAAACTATTTAATCTTTATATTTGATATTGTGCAGTGATGACAATGCAATGTTTTTAGTTGGGGGTGGCTGTAAGAGTATATTGTATTCATATTATGATATTGTGTGCTTTTGTTGGGCTTATTTTATTGCTATGGATACTGCGTGCCCTTGCCGGGCTTATTATGCTGTTGTGGATATTGTGTACCCTTGTTGGCCTATTGTGTGTAGCAGGTGCTATTGTTGAGCTTGGTATGATTATATATGTATTTTTGATTATTCTTATCTTTCTTTCATTTTGTTTTTTTTAGTAGCTTGTCGTTATTAGTACTAGTCACTTTCATTTTAGTATCAAATTTCAGTAGTGTTGTTTTCTTTTATTTTTTTGTTAAGTACTATTTCCTTGGGTTTTCTTCATGCTACGGTTCTTTCCCAAGGAACACCTTTGAAGTAAACCGGGTGACTTTTCCCTATGATAGATGGCGTGACAACTTTCGAAGATGACATGATTATTTTTAAAGTTAATTAGTCTTGTTTTACTAGGAGGAGACTTTTGGATTATTTGTTACTGATAATATTAGTCTCTTATATATAAAATGTGAATCAAGAATACCCGTCCGAATTTTGGTTTTGAACTAAAACAAGTAAGTTGCATGGTGAAGAATAATTTTTGTGATAAATTTTTGGCTCTTTGAGTGACTTTTTTCCCACTAGTATGAATGATATTACTCTAGACATTCTTGTTAGAAAATGAGTGATCCATCTTGATTAATTCATGTGCCATGTGTGTTACTATTTGTATAAATAAATCTTGTGTTTACTTCTATAATCTAGAACTTGCCCGGTTGGTCTTTCAATGCTAATGGAAGTATGTTTAGTTGGGGGATGACACGTATTTTTTATTTTATTTGCAAAACCTCTATAGTCTTTCAAGCCTACCATTGCACAAACAATATCACTAGTACCCTATTTGAGCCTTTAACCTTTTCTGTGGCCACCTTATTACAAACCTTTCCCCTTTTTATAAAATAACCCCCTCTTTTGAACCCGTCCCTCCCTGAATATTGAGAATGAGGCTACAAGCCTAAGTTGGGGGTGTGGTGTCAAAATGAAAATTGGTAATGTTGTGCGTTGAGTGTCGGAACATATACCTCAAAGTGTTCATATACAAATATTCAAGCTCCAAAACAAAAATGTGCATAAAAAGGAGAATATTTGTATGTTTATAAATTATGGAGCCTTGGAAGAGGTATTTAAGGTGGCCCTATGTTGGTACCTAGATGCGAATGAGGCTATGTGGTTTGAAAAGAAATAAAGTGCAAAAAGAATGACAAATGTGAGTAGTGTTCAAGCAGGATGAACTCACTTGTATCCAAATGTTTATCCGACCCTTCCCTAAACCTACATTACAAGCTTAAAAAGTCCTTATAGGACCTCTAACTGAGCATTCTTGAATAGGCGATGAATTAAAATAAGGGAAAGCTTATTGTATGAGATATGGTAACATTTGAATTTTTTTTTGAGAGAGAGTGTCTTTGTAATATCGTCCCTTATGTTGTATACTAAATAGAGCGATTTTGGGACGTTCTTTCTTGTGTGGGCACATGAATTAGGAAGGATTAGTGAAATTGAGTAAGTTGAGCATATGTAATGGACTAGTGCTTTTGAGTCACTTCTTGAGGCTTAGTTTTGTCACTTGATTATTTTTTAAACTCCCCTTCACATTTTGAAGTTGTTTTTAAGTGGCGGAGTCATTCGGGAAAGATACACACACTTGAGCCTAACTACTAGTACCAACCAAATCCATAAGTATGGTGCTTAATTAGAGAATGTGATTTGTAAATAACAACAATACCACTTGTCTTTAAAATGGTAAATCCTCATTGAAGTGTTGGTTTTGATTTGCTTGAGGACAAGCAAAAGCTTTAAGTTGGGGGTGCTGATGAGTGGTGATTTTACCGCTCAATCTAGTCTCTTTTCCTTAGCTTTTATGTCCTTTAACTATAATATAACGTCGTTTATGGAGTATATTGTTAGATTTTCAGGTAAATGATGATGCAAAGTGATTTGAATTGAATTGAAGTTGAATTGAGGAAAAGAGGGTAAAAACAATGCAAAATTCTCCAGTGATTCCGCATCTGCGTATGAGTGGTCGCAGAAGCAACCTCGTATATGTGGAAAATGGACATGCACCTGCGGAGCTGGGAATTTTCTCAGAAATCACATCAGTGATTGGTTTTCTTCTTCTGCGGCAGGGGATCTGCACTTTTGTGGTTCCCATCTACGGTGGAAGCAATTTTAACATTTTGCTTCTGCGATAATTTATCTGCTTTTGCGGAACCGCATCTGCATGAATATATCGCAGATGTAGACAACGGGCATCAGACCTGGGCAAATTAGGCATTTCACATTTTTTCATTCCCAACAATTTTTATACTCGTCCAAGTAGATATTTTGAGACTTGGCTTATTTTTCAGTTCCATAGACTAGAGAAGAACAAGTTTGGAAGCTAGGGTTTGCACACCCATTTAGGTCTTGAAGATTTGAAGCTTGTGGTTTAGGATTTCTTACCCATTTATGTTTATTTCTTCATTTTCTTGCTTTGTATTGAATATTTAAGTGTGTAATATTTTATCCAACACTTGAATCTTGTCTATGGAAATATTCTTATTTAAAGTGTGGATTAAATATCTTGTTGTGCTTATGTATTGAATGGTTTTTATTCTTTTATGAAGTGAGTTATTGTTATTTTAATTATTCTTATTCTTTAATATTTCCAAAGGGATTAGCTAATCCTAGGACTCAACCATTAACTCTGAATTAATTTTGGAAAATATAATTTGGGGTTGGAAAAGATTTATTAACAAGAACTTGAGGCGTTAACCCTCATTTTATAGATTCTACCTAGGGATATGATTGAACTACTTGTAGCCATATCCGGGAGTGCATAATCTCTTAATTTTTTTAGGAATAATTCAATTAGGAATTCTTGTTTGCCTTCGGAAGAAGCTAATTAAGAATTATTACCCGTGGCTAATTAACATAAACTCGCTCATATTTGTAAAATCAAGAAATGCATTGGATCGTTACCTGAGTGTAATTCTCGATGAAATCATACTTGTAGCCACTGATCATTTTACTTGCTTTCTAGGTTAGTTTACATTTTCTCATTTAGTTATAAAAATTTTCTAAACCAAATTCTTAGCGTTTGGCATTGCACGATAAGTGATAATTTTCTTATATTCCTAATCGCATACATATTGTTCTCTGTGGGATTCAACCCTGACTCATAGTTGGGTAAATTATATTGCATGCGGCCGTGTCCATTTACTTTTTAGTAGTGAATTTAGACGTCATCAACAATGTGTCTCTCTAACCCCTTAGAAAGAAGTGAAATGATTCAAAGAATCATGCAAATGTATGCCAAATGAATCAAAAGAAGTGCTTAAGGGAAGATGAAACCTACTTAGACTAAAACATTCCCTACCCTGAACCAAAAGCCTTCACAATGTCTCCACAAAATCCCTATATGATCTTGAGTTGAATGAAGCTTCATTAGTGGATACTCACATAAGGGGCGAGCATATGGTACTTAGAGCCAGACTTCTGACTTTTTCTTGGGAGAGATGAATGAATTTTTATTAACCTTGTCCTAAGTGCCACTATTATAAAGGTGAGGTTTGCTTAGGGAGAGTTGTGGATATGTGAGCTTAGGTTCCACAATGACCAAAGTAATTGAAAGAGTTCTTTGATGTGTTGAGTCAACTCTTGATGATCTTGTGTCACACTTGATCCATGGTTTTTCAAAAGAGTAAATGTTACTAATGATTCATTTGTATTGCAGGCAATTGTTAGTCCCAATTGATGCTGGTTGAGATTGCTTTAAGACAGCTGAAAATTTATTGGATTTTCCCTTTAGGGGTGGGTGTTAATTTATTTGCTTGAGGACACGCAAAAGCTTAAGTTTGGGGGAGTTGATAACTAGGGATTTTCACGCAATTTATACTCCTTCTTGCTTATTATTTGATTAGAAATTCTTACAAAATAGTCCCGAAAGGCTCATAAGTTGTGTTTGATTGTAGGTTTGATCAATAAAGTGACAAGATGTCAAAGATCAGCTCAAAAGGAGTGAAACTTGCACAAGTACCAAAGACATAACATGCTCTGGCAAAATAGGTCCAGTGCGGCCGCACACCACTTTGTGTGTTCTACACTTGGAGGTTTAAAGAATAGATATTCAGGCTAAAAGGCAATGCAACTGCACTAGATTTAGTGTGGTCTGCACTGGAGTCCATGCGGCTGCACTACCATTCTGTGCGGTCCGCAGAGCTAAAATTTAGAGAAGTTGCAGTTTGGAGCTTTTAAGCCAATGCGGTCCGCAGTCCATTTTGTACGGACCTCACTAGAAATCATCACGGTTGCAGTCCATTCTATGTGGTCCGTGGAGCCTGAATTCAGGGAGCTGGATTTTTAAGCCAAGAGTCCAAGTGCGACCGCAGTCCATTATATGCGGTCCGCGCTATCCCTACAAGGGTATTTTTGTCTTGATTTTTTAGCTTAGTATTAATAGATTCTTTTCCATGTTTAAGGTAGCAGATAGTTTTTAGAAGCAACTGCACTCGCTAGAACGACTCTTATAACCATTTTGGGAAACTTTAACTACATTTCATCATTGTATCTTTGTTTTTAACTTACCAGTTAACTAATATGTGTTTATCTTCTTCTATTTCTTGCTTTTCTTCTTTGAATATGAGTAGCTAGACCCATTAGCTAGGGTTATGGCTCAACTCTAGTGTGGGGGGATCTTGTATTTTAATGTTAAATTGACTATGGGTTTTTGGTATTTGGGTCAATTTCATGTTAATTGCTGAATTAGTAGTTGCAAATACTAGTTTGTGTTTAGTTAATTAGGGTTCCTTTTGAGAAAGAGGGCCTAAGTCTCCGAATGATCCAAAAAGGAATTAGGGCGTACTCAAGAGATTCATAGCCCCAATAAAAGGGTTAAACCTTAAGAGAGTAATACCCGACTTGAACCGTAATTGCTTGTGCAAATTTTCGTACCCAATTGGTCTTAAGAAAGTCAATTAGGTAAAATAACTTGAACCACCGAGAGGTGTAGAGTGGGTAAATTAGGGCAACGGTTATATCATACTCCCCAAATATGTCAAAGATACCTTAGACTCAAGTACCCGACAATTGACCGCCTAGGAGGATGTCACTCTCCTAGTACCTTTTTAAACCTATTTGAACAACTTGTGGCATTTTAAATCTTAGCTTAATTTACAATTTGTCGTTTAATAAAAGTAGAATTATAAAGAAAACCCCAATAATGATGAGAAGTGTAATTAAGAATACATACGTAATCCTAAACTAGATAGATACTCGATTCCAATTCTAGCTCTCTGTGGATATCGATCATGACCCAAAATCGGATAAAAGCTATTGTGACCCTCTCTTGCTACTTATTAGTAGTGCGGAGTTGGCTCCGATCAGTAGGTATGCATGCTTAACTAACCTACCTTATGGGTGGTGATTTCCTCTTCGGGGGAAGGGATCACAACATCCTTATTCTCCTAGTTGCAATCCTTTGATACCTACTCAAGTTCATTTTCAGTGATCAAATAAATGTATCGATACCTGGTGTCAAAATAGGTTTATCGATTTTAAAATCTAAATTAGCTCATATGATTCGGGAACACACTCCTCGATACGAGGTGGCACCACCATTCTACCCCTGGCCGGCTGCGATAATGAGGAAGATTTTTCATTCAAAGGAAAAGTTTTAGATGTTTTGGCCATTGTGATTAAGAAATTCAAGAGAAGGGAATAAGTTGATGATATAGTAAGAACGAATTGAGAAAAGGGTGCTCAGAGAAGTTGAAGAAGCTAATAAGATTTTAAGAATGATTTGAGAAGTAAAGATTGCAAATATTGTGGAATTGGCTTATATATAGAGGTCACTTTTACGGTTTTGGGGAAACCAATGGCCGACCATCCGCCGCCTCTAAGTAATGACCTTAGGAACTACACAGAAGCAACCTTTCAATTGCTTCAGCCGCTGACATCACGAGATTGAAACTATGATCGAGGCGTCGAAGAATCAATGATCAAGTCGTTTCTTATCATCTTATTCTAAGAAACATGGGGACTATCTGTATATGGTCAAAATCAAGTACACTCGATTTAGTGGGCTCAAGGAACTACTTTAAGAATAGGTCATAAGTACACTGGATTCAAGGCCAATGACAGAGTTTGAAGATCGAAGATCAAAAGAGACCTATAAATGTCAAGGCAAACGTGACCGGCCTCGAGATGATACCGTTATAGCTTTGTAACAGAATGAGATTATTGCCATGTCCCCAAGATCGCGATGTAAATTTCGAAATAGATTTATTTGAACTAGTCCGTACTAAGTGGTGAGACAGCTATCCCAATAAGATTCTTTACGGTAAATAGAAATGTACCTTATTTATGGTTCCCCTATTATATAAAAGGGATCCAATTATTTTTAACCATCATCAATTATTAGAAAAGAATATACTCTCTTATATTTTGGCTCATATTTCGTCATAATCATCTCTTTACTTAATTGTTCTTGATTTACTGATCTTAGTCAACCTCGAGGCCACCTTAGCTCGAGGTCATGACTGTCTTACACGCTGGTTTGATTCTTCTTATTTCCTATAAGTTTCGAAGAGAATTTGAAAAGTTAAGAATTGTGAATTATTAACTGGACGGGAAAAGTGACACGGTAAAGTGTGACACACCCCATGAAAATGCATGTCTTCTTCTGAAAATTATTAAATTTTGTAATTTTCAGCCACAATCTATTAACATGAATTGTTTGTATCATAAACAAAGTTTGCTTGAAATTGCATTATAGGTCATTATTGAGTTACTGATTTAAATTTATTTATTTTCCTTTTTCTATGAAAATACTGATGTTTATTCATATAGTTCTTTGTATGTTGAACCATGGGAAATTAATATGAATATCTCTTAAAGAAAACTTCAATCAAATTTCAATTGCAAAAATATTTATTTAATTGATTCATGTACGACACAATACTCATAGAGAAGAAATATTTCTCCTATTTAAGTATGTGTAAGGCATATGTTACGACAATTTCTAGTATTAATAACTAATTGAAGGCTCTGGAAGAGCTACTATAACTCTGCCTAAGGGAACAATACTTATCATAAATAATGCAATATTCTCCTCCAAGTCCAAGAGGAACTTATTACGTTTTAAAGATATCCGCCGAAATGGATAACATATTGAGATAATAGATGAGAAGAATCTTGAATATCTCATCCAAAAATATATCTGGCCAGAAAAGGGTTATTGAGAAGTTCCCATCTTTGTCTGATGATCTGTATTGGATAAGAATTAGAGCAATTGAGGTACATTCTATCATAAACCAAAAGGTTACTGATTCCAATACTTTTGTACTTTAGCATGATTGATTGGGACATGCTGGATCAATTATGATGAGACTCAAATGAGCCTCCATTAAAGAATTTATAGATTCTTTTTAATAAAGATTTTTCTTGCATTTCTTATTATCAAGGCAAGTTAATTACTATACCTTTACCAACAAGGTCGTGATTTAGTCCCCTACGTTTTTGGAACGTATACAAGGAGACATGTGGACCTATTCACCCACCTAATGTGTCGTTTAGATATTTTATGGTCTTAATATATACATCATCTAGATGGTCTCATGTGTGCCTATTATCTTCTCGAAACCTCACTTTTGCAAAACTAATGACACAAATAATTCGATTACGGGTGAAATCCCCGAAAATAAAATTAAGTCTATTAGACTTGATAATGCTGCTGAATTTTTATCCCAAGCATTTAATGATTATTGCTCATCTATTGGGATAAAAGTGAAACATCCTGGAGCTCATATTCATACTCAAAATGGTCTTGCAGAGTCTTTAGTTAAATGTCTGCAATTGATAGCAAGACCGTTACTCATGAAAACGAGCTTGCTCACTTGTGTTTGGGGTCACACCATTTTGCATGCAACAATGCTAGTTCATCTCAGACCGACAAATTATCATAAATATTCCCCGTTACATTAGTTTTGGGTCATAAACCTAATATATCCAATTTACAAATTTTCGGATGCGCAGTATATGTGCCTGTAGCACCGCCATATCGCACTAAAATGGGTCCCCAAGGAAGGTTAGGAATATATGTTGGGCTTGAATTGTCCTCTATTATTCGCTACCTCGTAACATTAACGGGAAATTTGTTCATTGCACGATTTTCTGTCTATCAATTTGATGAGAAGCTTTACCAAAATTAGGGGAAGAAATTGGTGAAATCAATCGGGGAATTTTGTGAAAAAATCCATCATTGTCTCACCTTGATCCACGTATCTCTATTTGTGAAAAAGAGGTGCACACGATTATTTATTTGCAAAAAATAACAAATCAAAGGCCATACGTATTTACGGATATGAAAAGGATAACGAAATCACATATCATTGCAGAGAATGATCCAATCCGTATTGATGTCCCTGTTGGAAAATCTTCTAGTGTCATATATAATGAGTCAAAAGCACGCGTAAAACATGGCAGACCAGGAAAACAAATGATCAAGATGACACTACAAAAGAGTCTCATGAAGAAATCCATGATTTAACTAATCCTGAGATTCATGAGGAAATCATTGAGCCCGAGACTCAAGAAAATAAGGAACTATCAATCAATCCAATCAATATTGAGAAAAATTTGAATCGATTGTATATAGTCGTAGATTATGTATTTGCATATAATGTTGCATCTAGAATTATGGATCTTGAACCTCAATCTATTGGAGAATGTTGACAAAGACGTGATTTGCCAAAATAGCAAGAAGCAATCCGATCAAAGTTGAATTCACTTGGTATCCTGAAGTTTTTTGGCATGTAGTCCAAACACCTAATGGTGTTAAGCGTGTTTGATATTAATGTGTCTTTGTACGCAAGAGGAATGAGAAAAATGAGGTACAAAGAAATAAGGCATGCCTTGTTGCACAAGATTTTCAGAAAGGCCTGGTGTCAATTATGAAGAGCCATATTCACCTGTTATGGATGCTATAACATTTCGTTATCTCATTAATTTTGCCGTCAATGAAAAACTTGACATGTATTTAATGAATGTGATTGGTGCCTACCTTTATAGCTCACTTGGTAATGAGATATAAATGAAAATTCTCGAGGGATTTATATTTCCTAAGGCACAAAATTCAAAGTTTCGGGAAATTTTTTCAATCAAATTGCAAAAATCTTTGTATGGTCTAAAGCAATCAAGACGAATATGGTATAATCATCTTAGTGAGTATTTATTGAAGGAAGGTTATATAAATGATGTCATTTGTCCATGTTTTTTTATAAAGAAAACAACACTGAATTTGTTGTACTTTCCGTACATGTCTATAACATAAACCTTATTGGAACACCTACAGAACTCCAAAAGGCAATTGATTATTTAAAGAAGGAATTCGCGACGAAAGATTTCGGAAAGATAAAATTGTGTCTTGGTTTGTAAATTGAACATTTAGCAAACATAAATTTTGTTCATTAATCTGCCTACATAGAAAGGGTATTGAAATAGTTTTACATGGATGGAGCACATCCATTAAGTACTCCAATGGTTGGTTGATCACTCGATGTGAATAAGGATCCATTCCGACCTCAAGAAGAGAATGAAGAGCTATTTGGTCCTGAAGTATCATATTTTAGTGCAATTGGTGCATTAATTTATCTTGCTAATACTATACGGTCTGACATAACCTTTTAAAATTAAATTCTTAGAAAGATATAGCTCTGCTTGTACAAAGAGATATTGAAATGAAATCAAACACATATTGCAGTATCTAAAAGGGACTGCCAATATGGGTTTATTTTATCGCAATAATTGCAGTCCCGATCTTTTTAGTTATGCTGATGCCGGGTATTTATCCTATTTACACAAGGCTCGATCTCAAACATGCTATATGTTTAACGGTAGAGGTACTACAATATCTTGGTGATCGACTAAGCAACCAATCATGGATACTTTATCTAATCATGCTGAGATAATTGCTATTTATAAAGCAAGTGGAAAATGTGTGTGGTTGAGGTCTATAATACATCTTATTTGAGACAAATATGGTTTGAAGTGCGACAAACTACCCACGATTTTATATGAAGGCAGTGCAGCTTGCATAGCCCAATCGACTGGAGGATTCATAAAAGAAGATAGGACAAAGAACATTTCATGAAAGCTATTTTTTACTCGTGATCTTTAAAAGAATTGTGATATCAATGTGCAACAAATTCGTTCAAGTGATAATGTGGCTGATTTGTTTATCAAGTCTCTACGGACGTCAACCTTCATGAAGCTAGTATACGAGATCAGGATGTAAAGGCTCAAGCATGTGATGCTCTCATCAGGGGGAGTTACATACGGTGTACTCTTTTTCCCTTACAAGGTTTTGTCTCACTGGGTTTTCCTTGTAAGGTTTTTAACAAGGCAACCAAAAGGTGTATTGTTAGATATGTGCACTCTTTTTTCTTTACTAGAATATTTTTCCGCACTGAATTTTATTTTAGTTAAGGTTATAACGAGGCACATTATTTGTTGAATAGACATTCGCGGGGGGGGGGGGGTGTTATAAATAGAGTTTTATTTAAGGTGAATGCTATATTTTACAAAGATTTTAGGAATTTTACTTGATGGCTAAGTCATGCTTTCTCTATAATAGAGGGCCATATTCCATTGTAATTCATCCCAAATCAATAAGAATTATATCTCCCTACTTTTATGTAAAATATTCTTCTTCTTCTTCTTCTTATTTTATTGTTCATAAAAAATAAAATATATTTCTCATTATTATATCTTTGACATTGTATATGGTCGAAATCAGGTATGCCCGATTTTCCCTGCTCGAGGGGTACCTTATGCCCGAGTTTAGGCAAGGTCATGTTCGAGCTCGATGAACCCAATTCGAGCTCAAAGATAGAGTGCAATGCATGAGGATCTAAGTGCTAGAGGGACATCAAATTCGAGCTCAGGCTCGAAGGTAGAGCAAGAGGCTCAAAGACATAAGTGGTCGAGGAACACCGGAACCAAGTACGACCAACTTCGAGATAGTGTTGTTATGAGTTTGTTATGGAAGGATAAGATGCCCGCCATGTCCCCAAGATTGTGGATAAATTCCGGATTAGATCTGTACGAATCTGTACTAGACGGTTATACAATTGTCTTAATAAGATTCTTTACTAGAAAATAGGAATATACCTTATTTAGGGTTCCCCTATTATATAAAGGAGATCCCAGTAATTTGTAATATCATCTTATCACTGGAAAAAGAATATACTCTCTATCCTTTTCGCATGCTTTTCACCAGCATTGTCCTTTAGCTCTATTGTTTTTACTTTTCTTTTATTGTTTAATTGTTTTGATAATACCAAGGCTACCTCGAGGTCCATGGGCTTGAGGTCACTGCTATTGAGTAATGTTGGTTTGATTCACTTTTCTCATTTGTTTCTACTTCATATTTCTTTATCATTAACTAGTATTGAACTAAATCATAAATCTTTAAAACCACAAATCAAATTTAATTATCACTCATTCTCGAGGTAAACAGTTTGGCACCCACCGCAAGGCTAAAGATAATAGTGATTATTTCTTTACTGATTCTCATTACACATATTATTTTTCCACTTTTTCTTGTCAAGAATTCTTGATTCTCAAGCTGAAACATGTCTAGCTCACACAATGCACTTGTTCATGACAATGAACGACTTGGAGAAAACAATAGTATAGGGGATGGTGTACCACCAATAAACCCTAATGAAGTACCAATTATAGAGCCAATTGACGTTATCTCACATAACGCTCTAAACATGGATTCAAGCACAGACTCCGTAGGGAATGAATGCAGGGAAACCCGATCGGGGGACCAAGGAACACGAGGAGAAAGAGATAGGGGAGTCAGCCTCCAAGTGATATTTGAGATGCTTCAGGCTAAGCAAATCGCCATCGCTCAACTTCAAAGTCAAAATAAAACACCGAGCATAGCTGAACGTGAAAACAATCGACATGTTGAACCAACGCGGGAATGGCTAAATGGAAATGACTCGGGGATTGACTCCACGATTACGAAAATGTTCGAAGAGCTTACTAAGAGGTTGAGTCTGGAGAAAAGAAAATAGAGGATAACGATAAGAAGATGGAGACTTATAACTCCCGTGTAGACCAGATACCGAGGGCAGCTCCAATTTTGAAAGGTCTGGATGCCAAAAAGTTCATACAAAATCCATTCCTTCAGAGGACAGCTCCGATTCCCATCCCTAAGAAATTTCGCATGCCAAATATACCCAAATACAATGAGGTGATTAACCCTAACAAACTTATTACTTCATACACTTATGGGATCAACGGAAATGACTTGAATGATGATGCAATCGAGTTAGTGTTATTGAAACATTTAGGGAAACACTATCAAAATGAGATATGATTTGGTATCACAACTTAGCTCCTAATTCTATTGATTTATTTCCTACGTTAGTAGACGTCTTCATTAAAGCCCACGCCGGGGCAATAAAGGTTGCCACGACAAAATCGGATGTCCTCAAAATAAAATAAAGGAAAAACGAAATGTTAAAAGAGTTTGTGTCCAGGTTTCATATGGAAAGGATGGAACTGCCTCCAGTCTTTGAAGGAAAGGAAGTACAAGCCTTTAAGCATGGTTTAAATGAGCAAAGCTCGATCGCTTCTCGGCAGTTAAATCAGAACTTGATCAAATATCCAGTTGTGACGTGGTCAGATATGCACAACCATTACCAATCTAAAATCAGAGTTGAGGACAATCAGTTGGGAGCCTGCTCGGGTTCAGTTCACCCTAACAAGTTCGCAACCAAGCCCCCAAGGGATACGAACTGGGAATCAAGATTCAACAAATAACGGTATCAACCATATATAGACCGAATGGGTTCGTCGAAACTCAATATATATATATATATATATATATATATATATATATATATATATATATATAGTAGATTTTGAACAAATATTGCTAGAATTTTAAACTCAACCCCATAAGTTCAAATCATGAATCCGCTGCTAAGCATTTCGAAGTTTCAATTTATTTGAAGCTAGATGAAGGGGAGAGCCCGAGCCGTAACACTCTTTAGAGCAATCAGAGAAACAATCGAGGCCAATGTTCATGGGAACTCATGAGTAAGAGCGGGTTCGATAAGTATACCGACCCCATAGAGGCTCCCCGATTATCAAAGTACACTTCAGCATAGATGCATTGAGGATTGTCTCTGTTATTAGGAGAATCAAAGACACCAAGTGGCCCAGTCCTATACATATCGATCCTTCTCAAAGAAACCCAAACTTAATTTGCAAGTATCATGGCTCACATGGTCATCGAACAAAAGACTGCAGACAACAATGGAAGGAAGTGACTTGTTTGTTCAACAAAGGCCACCTCCAAGATTTCCTAAGTGATTAGGCTAAGAATCACGTCAAGGAGAGAGATGAAAGGAAAAATGAACAAGAGGAACCACCACATATAATCAACATGATCATTGGTGGAGTCGATGTACCTCAACGACCTATGTTCAAGCGTACCCAAGTATCAGTCACCAAAGAAAAACATATCCAGAGCTATGTGCCTGAGGACGTCTTATGATTGTGTGACTTGGAATCAGAAGGCATATCTTAGCCTCATTAAATCAGATCGAGGGTCGTGGAACAACTCGGCCGGCAAGATCAGGTTGTACCTGCATGCGGGTCCTGAATGCCTTCAACATGGCGAGATTCTTTCTCATTTTCGAACATCAACTGAATGATCGATGCCACGGCTGGCCATGAGACCTTGACTTTTCTCGATGCCTACTCCGGGTACAATCAGATTCCGGAAGACCAGAATAGACTTCATTTATTACTAATTTTGGAACTTATTGTTACAATGTCATGCACATCGAGCTTAAAAATGTAGGAGCTACATACCAACACTTAGTTAACAAAATGTTCGAAGAACAGATAGGTAAAACAATGGAAGTCTATATTGATGATATGTTGGTTAAGTCCCTGCGCACAAAGAACCATTTGGCCCATTTACAGGAAATATTTGAAATCTTAATGAGATACAACATGAAGCTTAACCTGGAGAAATGTGCCTTCAAAGTCAGTGTAAATTCCTCGGCTTCATGGTGTCAAATCAAGGTATCGAGATTAATCTCGATAAAATCAAGGCCATCGAAGATATCAAGGTCGTGTATAGCGTGAAAATTGTACAAAGGTTAACATGTCAAATAGCTGCTTTAGGTTTGTTCATTTTGAGGTCATCACATCGTAGTTACCGTTTCTTTTCCTTGCTAAAAAAGAAGAAGGATTTTACATGGACACCATAATTTCAACGGCCTTAGAAGAATTAAAATGGTATTTGTCAAGCTTGCCTTTTCATCACACTGCGAAGGTAGATGAAAGGCTTTATCTATACATGGCAGTGTCTGAGATAGCAGTAAGTGGGGTACTAGTTTGATAAGAGAAAGGTATGCAATTTCCTATTTATTACGTAAGTCGTACTCTAGGAGATACTGAAACTAGGTATCCTCACTTAAAAAAATTAGCACTTGCATTGATAAGCACATCCTAGAAGTTGAAGCCATATTTTCAATGTCATATTATATATGTATTAACCACTTACTCCCATCGAAATGTTTCGCACAAGCCCGAGCTATCGGACCGATTGGCCAAATGGGCCGTCGAGCATAGCGGTTACGATATCGAATATCAAACCCGAATGACCATCAAGTCTCAAATACTAACTGACTTCGTGGCCGATTTCATGTTGATTCTTGGATACAAAGTAGAGAAAGATCTCATGTTAAGCTCTAGTACAACATCTAGGGTATGGACCCTCTTCACATACGGTGCCTCGAATGTTAAATAATCCGATATTAGCATTGTTTTAAATCCACCCACGGGTGATATTATTAGGCAGTCTACTAAAGCCCTAAGATAACCAACAACGAGGCCGAGTATGAGGCTATGATTACAGGTCTTGAGCTAGCTAAAATCTTGGGAGCAGAAATCATCGAGGCCAAGTATAATTCTATATTGGTTGTAAACCAAGTAAACAAAAGTTTTGAGGTTCGAGAGGATAGAATACAACGACACTTGGATAAAATACAGGTAACTTTGCAGTGCCTCAAAAAGTGGACTCTAGATCATGTTCCTCAAGGGCCAAACATCGAGGCCGATGCACTTGCCAATCTGGGATCTTCGGTAAAGAAGATGACATCGTCCCGGGGGCTGTTGTCCAATTATCAAGGTCTATGGTAGAAGAGGATCATGTCGAGATAAATTCAACAAGTCTAACATGGGACTGGAGGAATATAAGTAAATCGACTATTTGAAGAACGGAAAATTCTCATCGGACCATAAAGAATCGAGGGCCCTACAAGCCAAGGCTGCTAAGTTTACATTGGATGAAGATGGAACATTGTATAGGATAACGTTTGATGGGCCATTAGTGGTATGTTTGGGGTCCGGGGACACCAATTATGTCCTTTGAGATATCCACAAAGGCCCTTGTGGGAATCATTCCGGCGCCGAGTCCTTGGTTCGCACAGTTATCAGAGCAAGTTGGGATATCATGAAAAAAATACTAAGGAATTTGTCAGAAAATGTGATAAGTGTCAACTATTTGCACCAATGATCCATCAGCCTAGAGAAAAACTCCATTTCCTATCCCCATGGCCTTTAAATGGGGGATGGATATAGTCGGTCCTCTACCAATGGCCCCAAGTAAAGCCAAATTTATTATGTTTATGATTGATTACTTTTCTAAGTGGGTGGAAGAACAAGCCTTCGAGAAGGTCAGACAAAAAGAAGTTATCAACTTCATATGGGACCACATCGTATGCTGGTTTGGGATACCTGACGAGATTGTGTGTGACAATGGGAAACAATTCATCGGCAGCAAGGTGACAGAGTTCCTCGAGGCACACAAATAAAAAGGATCCAATTGAAACCATACCATCCAACCAGACAGGCTGAGTCAGCAAATAAAGCTGTTATTTAAAACTTGAAGAAAAATTAGATGATACGAAGGGAAAATGGAGAGAAGTTTTACCTGAGGTCCTCTAGGCATATCGGATGACATCAAAGGCCAACATGGAGGCCACCCATTTTCCTTAGTATATGGCTCCGAGGCCTCATCCCCGTCGAGGTTGAATAACCTAACACCAGGTTTCGATATACATCGAAAAGTCAAATCATGAGGCTATGAATGCTAGCCTGGAGTTATTAGATGAAAGCCGAGAAACATCACTTGTTCGGATGGCCACACAGAAGCAAATGATCGATATATACTACAATAGAAGGACTAATCTTCGAAACTTTGGAATTAGAGACTTAGTTCTACGAAAGGTCACCCTCAAAACTCAAGGCCCTAATGAAGGAAAACTAGGCCCGAATTGGGAAGGACCGTCTCGAGTCCTCGGAGTTGTCGGTAAAATGTCTTACAAACTTAGCACAATGGAAAGCAAACAACTGCCAAACAATTGGAACATATCGTTACTCAAATGATACTACCGCTAAGGTATGACTTTATCCTTTGTCCATTTGAGTTTAAAGCTAACTTATTACAGTTTTTTTATCTAAGCTATCGAAGATAGCGATCTCGAAGATACCTTTTCACACGAAGGCCTTAGATTTTAAAGCATGCGTTTCACTCTTTTTCCCTTAGATCGGATTTTGTCCCAAATAGGTTTTATCAAGGTCTTTTAATGAGACAAAAATTATGTGCTACCTAAGGAGAACTCAACAGTATCCAATGCTTCTTTTCAATCAACCTCTAATACGGGGGGGGGGGGGGGGAGGGCATCACCTTCGGAGATTATATTTTCAACAAAAATACTTCACACCTAAGAGGGCCTCGAGAGGAAAAATTTATAATGGATCAAATGGTCAGATAAACCGTACCCATAAAGGTTACTCAAGCCCCAAACATCAATCATGCACTCATGTATAATCATCCATTGGGAAAAGTATTTTTCCTTGATATCTCATGCCTTTAGAGAAATTTAATATTTTATACTCTTGATATATTGTGTAAATAGTCTTAAAGGTCGACCATAGGGGAATTTAAAACAACTGACCCCATGCTCGAGGACTGCCATCCCAAAAAGCAAACAGAATCAAATTTCTAACATTTCAAGACCATAAGACCTTAAAGGAAATCCTTGACTTTACAGGCCACGACCACCCCACCCGGGGACTGACATTTCAGGAAAGCTCAAAGTGAAATGAAAGATAAGCCCAAAGGGCAAGTTCTGGACTAAAAAGGCTACACACAAATTAACGTGGATCAGAGACACCCAAAATCCGTAACGGATATGAAAGCCCAAGGGCTATCTTAACCTAGACGGAAGCATATCTTGAACACTCAGGGACTATCTACCCGAGCTATCTAAACAATAAGACCTCATGAAGTACCCCCGATATACAGGCCAAGGCCATCACATTCAGTGAATTAACATTTCGAACAAGTTCAAAATGTTATCGGAACACAAGTCCAAAAGACATACCCGAAGGCTACGACCATATTAAATGGCTATGACCATGTTAAAGACTACGGTCATGTAAAAGGCTACGGCCAAACTAATTCGGCTCAGAGACGTCTGACTTCCACCATAAATTAAAGTCCTTCAAATACTTTGAAAAATCGGTTAAACTCGGCTACCCTCGGCAAAAGAGAAAAGGGCTTCGATAAAATCAGCCCTTGAATAATTTAAAGGCTTTGATAATTTCAGCCTTCGGAAAACCCTCAAGAGGTATTCGATTATCATTACACAAATAAGTTACTAATAAGGTTTCGATATGTAAAACCCTCGAAAAATCCAACAGGTACAAAAACAAACATGCTTAGGCATACTAAAATTTTCGCTAAGTCTTTTTGCCGAAAAAAAAAAGGATTTATAGTCACTTTAGAGGCCGAATCGACTCGACTTAAAGAGACTAAAGGCTGTTATATAAAAGCCAAAGGGCCAAACAAAAGAGCCTAAGAGCTAATGTAAAAAAAGACTAAGGGCTAACTTTATATCGAGTTCGAGAAAATCCTCACTCGACTATATAACCCACGGGCTAACTTAACCCGAGTTCAAGCAAACTCTCACTCGGGTACTATCTATAAAGCCCAAGAGCTAACTTTACTTCAAGTTTGAGCTAATCCTCACTCGACTATATAGCCCATGGGCTATCTTAACCGAGCTCGAGAAAACTCTCACTCGGGGACTATCCATATGCCTAGAGGCTAATTTTATCTCAAGATCAAGCAAATCGACTATTGAGCTTAGGATCTACTTAAAATTCATGCCCAAATGGTCATTCTTGGCCCGTTAATCAGAAACGTTCGCGGGTAGTACTTATTGTTGATCAATCTTAAAAAAATGGCAAAAGTTTATGGAAAGCATGAAGCTTAAGCAGCATTATCCTTATCAATAGAAGTGTCTTCATCCTCAGAATCTTATCCACCGCCAGATTCACTAGAGTTTTCGGAGTTTTCCACAGGAGTGGCCAGCTTCTAAGCTTTTGTTTCCTTTATCGCCTGCATCACGACGATGCTATCATGATAATTCTGGGTAAATATCAAGGACTCAATTCGTTTCTTGTCATTACACTCCAAAAAATACGGGACTATCTTTATACGGTCGAAATCATGTGTTCCCGATTTTTCCTGCTCGAGGGGTAGCTTAAGCCCAAGTTCAGTCAAGGTCAAGTTCGAGCTCGATGAACCAAAATCGAGCTTGAAGATAGAGTGCAATGCCCGAGGATCTAAGTGCTAGAGGGACATCAGAGCCGAGCTCAGGCTCGAAGGTATAATAAGAGGCTGACATAAGTGCTCGGGGAACACCGAAATCGAGTACGACCAACTCCGAAAAAGTGTCGTTATGATTTTCATATAGAAGGACAAGGTTATCGCCACATCCCCAAGATTGTGGCATAAATTCCGGATTGGATTTGTACGAATCCGCACTAGACGGTTATATAGTTGTCTTAATAAGATTCTTTACCTCAAATAGAAATATAGGGTTTCCCTATTATATAAAAGGGATCCCAGCCATTTGTAATATCATCTTATCACTGAGAAAAAAATATACTCTCTGCCTTTTTCGCCTGCTTTTCATTAGCGTTGTCCTTTAGCTCTATTGTTCTTACTTTGCTTTTATTATATTATTGTTCTGATAATACAAACCCTCCTTGAGGTCCTTGGGGTCGAGGTCACTGCTATTGAGTAATATTGGTTTGATTTACTTTCTTTCTTTTCTACTTCATACTTCTTTATCTTTAATTGGTATTGAACTAAATCACGTATTTTTTAAACGATAAATTAAATTTAATTATCACTCGTATTTCGAGATAAACAGACATAATGATTAGTTATGCATTCTCTTCGTCCCATAATTGTACTAGTTGTATCCTTTCTTAATGATAAAATTGATCAGATTTTAATCTTGTATTAGACATAGACATATGTACCTTTTGACTAAAAGTTACTAGTGAATTTTAAAACTACATGGGAAGGATTAGGGTTTTTGTTGTCCTCTTAAGCCGAGGATTTTTTGGAAACAATATCTTTATTCCTTTGGGATAGGGATAAGGTCTATGTACATACTATTATTGCTGTTGTTGTTTAATTACACAACCTACTAATTACGACGGCCTATTTATTTATCATAAGGTAACTATAGTTTAATTACAAGCGTACTGTTTGATTGCATAAATATAATTACACAATTAGATAAAATTTTAAATAAGGTAGTTACTTAAAAGATAATATTAATAAATATATGTCTATAAATGATTTTTATAATTATAAATGACATTAGATTTGATATTCAAGATGCATATCTTTTCTTGAATATTCATTAATTATTTATAATATGTTTATAACTAATATTTGTAAAAATGATTGATATATTTATTTTGAAAATTAATAATCTTTAGTTTAATTAATTATAAAAACTAAAAATATATGTTCTGTAAGAACATCATATAAATTCCTGTTCAATAAAATAAATTAATATTTATAAATATAATGTCATATAATTATTTAAGTATTTGACAAAACTAATCTATCAATTTTAACTAAAAAATGAACAGCATACGGTATGAAATAACAAGTCAATACTACTAAAAATAAGGGACGGGTGAATTGGAACCATAAAAATAGCATAATTTCAAAATTCAGAAAAAAATAATTTAACATATTTCAAATTATAACATAATAAAAATAAGTTCCAATACAACTTAAGATTAGAAAATACAATAAGTTTATAGCCTCATTCAACAACAACAATCTACTTTAATAGTATCACTCATTATATAATATATTTGTTAATGACTCATTATTTCTAATATTAGGAGGCGTAGTTTCAAAAACTAGAATAAAATGCAATTACACTAATAAATTAGATAAAAAATAAACTAAATATGAACAATTACATGGAATCAAAATAAGTAAATATAGAGAAATAAAAATTAAATAATATACAAAGAAAAATATATTTTAAAACAAAAAAAGAAATTTAAAAGTAAAAATAAAAAAATCAAATAAAGAGAAATTATAAATAATGAAACTAAATCGTGGAATTACACCCAATAAAAAGTGACATAGTAATTACACAGTATAATTACCAGTAATTCTTTTTTTTTTCCTTGAGAATTGAAGAGTGTAATTACACATCTTCTTTTGCACCAAATTCCATACTTACCAAGTAATTACCTGGCTAGACAAATATGTTAAACTGTACAATTATACTTAATTATATCCAAATTTAAATCCTAAATGACTTTTCAAACATATACTTAAAGCAAAAAAATAATAAAAATATATTATCTTTTTAGGATGATCTTAAAAGATAAGGCTCGTCTACATATTATTCTTTCCAGATCCCACTTTATAAAACTATACTGGTATTCTTTCCAGATCCCACTTTATAAAACTATACTGGATAGTTGTTGTTGTTGTTATAGGATGATCTTGAACTTTTGACTGCCATTTGTCACGTAGAGAATATTTTAGAGTCAAAAGTTAAAAGTGTTAATATATGAGAAAAGGGAAAAGCAACACTTATTAAATTTAAAATTTGGTTCGTAAGGCAAGGAAATAAAGATTTATTAAGATCATCCACTTTAAGAGCTGTACTTCCACTCGTATTAAAGTTCCTTTCAAAAATAACACAAATACAATTTAACACTTTAGACCACATTCTTGGTTCGTCAAGTCACCAGTCTCATGACTTTAGGTCAACAACAATAGTAAAAAAATAAAAGAAGAAGAAGAAGTGCAAAAGGTCAACGAGAGTAGATCGGTAAAGTAAAATAAAGTAGATTGAGTCACAGAGAATATAGGAGTCCCACAAATTATCCAAATTCTTTTTGTATGATTCCTTGTATCTCACATTCCCGTTCGAAGAGCAACTCCTCTTTTTAATATATATATATATATATATATATATATATATATATATATATATATATATATCCTTTTCTTTTGGATACAGTATATTCCTTTGTCGCAGAAAGAGAGAGAAAAAGTTGAGAAGAAACCGAAATTAAATGGCTAGGCACGAGGAATTACCAATTCCAATATTCTCTGATCTTGAGCCAGTTTATGGTGGTGGATCACAGCTTGAAGAAGCTGAACTTCGATTCAAGAATTTGAAGGCTAAGTTCATAGACTTGTTTGGCCAACCCCCTCATGTCTACGCTCGATCCCCAGGTCAATTCCACCTTTATAATCTCATCTTTTTCAGTGGATTGTGTTCAACTTTCTTAGTTGCAGAGGCGGATCTACACTAGGGATTCAGGGGTATCGGCACCCCGTTAGCCTCGGAAAAAATCCTGTATATATGTATAGTGAGGACCCGTCATATATTTTCCTTGGCTCCCTCAAAACACGAAAGCCGCTTTGGAGGACTGGTAATAGCATACAGTGTATTTCTGCTCCTGCCCTGGATACCCTGGATCAAATCCATGTGCACATCATCTTCTATTTTTAAGTTCTTGTTGTTTCTCCTTTTTTTCTGGGGGTTCCTTTTTCTTAATTCACGATACTTACTTCTCCTTTTTGTTACCTTACTACTACTCCCTAAGTAGTTAATTGGCATATTTTTTTTCTTTTATCTTTTTTTTTTGAATTAGTTTAGTATTACTTTATTTTATTCTTTTTCAAATCCCCCCTTGTTTAGAACTTTCTCTTTCTTTCAGATTTTTATCTCCTATTCATCCGGGAGGAAAATTGAAAGAGGTAAATCAAAGAACTAAGCATGATGGAGAAGTAAAACATATTATTTTTTCAAGAATGAGAGTGAAGTTGGATCCACATAATTACCAATAAAGTTTACCTTTTGAAGATGTAAAATGCAAAATAACTTGGATAATTTGATGTGTGTTTTCCATATGGAAATTTATCAAGAATGAGAGTGAAGTTGGATCCACATAATTACCAATAAAGTATACCTTTTGAAGATGTAAAATGCAAAATAACTTGGATAATTTGATGTGTGTTTTCCATATGGAAATTTACAAGTGGCTTGTGATTTTCTATGCATCGGCAAGATATATACTTTCTCAATTCTAATTAGTGATACCTACACATTTAACTAATTGACATCTAATTACCTAGAATCACATTGAGATATTTTATACAAAAACATACACATTAAAGTTCAAACTTTGCATGGTTTGCATATATTATAATTACAACGAGTTCAGTATGAGGGGATAATTTTATACAACAACAACAACAAACAACCCTGTATGATCCCAACAGGTGGGGTCTGGGGAGGGTAGTATGTATGCACACCTTACCGCTACCAAATGCAACTAGAGAGGCTGTTTCCAAAGGCATATAATTTTATGTTAGTATCAAATTAGTAATGTTAGTAAATATTGAATTTCTATTTTCTTGATATGTATCATAATCATTATATTTTCAAAGAACTAGTATGTCAAACTTTGCCGCTGGTAATTGGCTTATCTGAAAGTGGTGGTGCCCCCGTATCGCTAAAATCTTGTGTCCGCCTCTGCTTAATGGGTTATTTTCAAGATCTGAACTCTGTTGGTCAAAATCGTTTAAATTCTCAATTTCTTCCTTAGAGATTGATTGGATCTTTCTAATATGCAGGGAGAGTGAACTTGATCGGAGAACACATTGATTATGAGGGGTACTCTGTCTTGCCTATGGCAATTCGCCAAGACACAATTGTGGCAATTCGGAAGCACGACTCCAGTGAGTCTGAGAAGCTCCTTCGAATTGCCAATGTGAATAGTGACAAGTACACCGTGTGCAATTACCCTGCTGATCCTCTGCAGGTATTATCATAACTTTGGTGTTAAGCATATAATGCAGTATGTGTTTCCAGCGTGCTATATGCGATTTACTTTGCTCTAAAGTTTAGTTGAATTGAGATGGCTGGTACGGGGTTTAAGATTAAAAGATATTGCCTCACATACATACATAAAATGTTCTGAGTATTAGTTTGGGAATTATCTACTATGTCCTGTGGTTCTTCATATGCATATAAGTTTGTTTGGGAAGACAAATTATCAAGTCTAAACCTTGGTTATAAATTACAGATGAAAGAAAAAAGAAAAGAAGAATAAGAAAAAGGGAAAAAGAAATAGAATGGAATCTTGATTCTTGAATGCATTTATGCTGGTGCAGCAATTTCTTTTTGTCCATAACCGTATGTCTATCTCTTGCAGGAAGTTGATCTGAAGAATCACAAATGGGGTCATTATTTCATTTGCGGGTTAGACCTTACTTTCTTCATCCAAAGTCCAAAGAATCAGAGTGTATTAGGTTTTGCATTTCATGAACTACAAGTTAACAGAAATTAAATTTTACCATATTTGTCATACTTTATGTGAACTCTTGTCCGCAGACCCCCACCTGGTGGGAATATACTGGGTAGTTGTTGTTGTTGTTGTTTATGTGACGTCTTGAGAAATATGTGCTGTCAAGGAGAAAGTTAAATATATACAAGGTGAAACTATTCACATATACAATGTCATCCAAAAAAACTGCTAACATGTGTGTGCGCAGGTACAAGGGTTTCTATGAGTATGCCAAGTTGAAAGGAATAGATGTTGGTGAACCCGTCGGACTTGATGTTATTGTTGATGGTACAGTTCCAACAGGTATATGCCTTCCTATCTTGAATACCGTCCGTTAGTAATTAACTAGTCAGTCTTATGGCTTATCTCATGGTTTCCATGTTTGTTGGATGTAGGGTCTGGACTGTCAAGCTCTGCAGCATTTGTTTGCTCTTCCACGATCGCTATAATGGCTTCAGTTGGCATTAACATATCCAAGGTAGTAACCTAACCATATTCTTAGTGCTGGAAAATTAACTAAAAGACATTTCCTGCTCCAGCTGGTTGGTGGACCCATATTCAACCAAAGGGGTTCAATTGAACCCGCTTGGCTGAAAAGTTCACAATTTGTATGTTTCATATATTCTTCAGAAACAAAAATTACCGATAAACATTAAATCTTTAATCCTCTTGCCAGCAGAAAATCCTGAACTAATGGTTCAATCGCCAATCGGGTTTAGAGTAACTCAAATGTCCCATGCTCAAATCTGGCCTCCAGATTTCATGCATCTGTCTTTCCCTTTTCTCTTTGGCTAAAAGGAGCTTATTTTTAACAAAAGAAAAAACCAGATGAAATTAGGAACAATGCTCCCCGTGCCTGGGTTTTGGTAATGGTGAAATTGTAGAGCATATGTGTGGGTTAGGCTCATTTCACATTTCATGGGTTCGAATCTGGCCGATTATACGCCGCGTTTCAAATTTACTTTGATGTCAGTTAACATAGTTGGATGATATAAACTTTTTGAAACAAATTATGTAAATGAAATATTTTTACCTAGTTTGATGTTAGTATTCTGCCTTTGTGTAATTAATCTAAGGTTCAGTAATCTGATTTTGTTTATATTTTAAAGTTGAAACGTGAATTCATCATTGGTGTATAAAATTTGGTCTTTCCTTTGTGTTTTCAAAGGCTAAGTTTCTTTAACACTTGATAAAGCTATCGAGAAATGTTGATGCAAAAATTAAGTTAGAGATAAATATTTAAAAAGTAAGTTAAAGTCAGAACTTAAATTTATATTCAGAGCAAAAACTTTAGAAGTTAATGGGTTTAGTTTATAAATTCCTATCTTTTACCATTTCTGTTAGTTTACTTTGGTTTTGTAACTTTTGAATTTCTTTTTATCGATATAGTTTGTTTAGTTCAGTTTATAGCTCTTCTTTTTGGGTCTCTTTTATTCTAAGTATTGAATTTAATTAGAATTTAGTAATTGTTATAGATAAAATAGATTTTTTGTTAAAGTGAAGTTATAGACAAGTAAGTAGTTTCTTTATTAGAGCTTTGTTACAAAATTTTGAATAAAGGAATACTCTCAAAGTATCACTAAAAGAACAGCAAGAAAAACCTGCTTGTCGTTCATGACCTGCCTGCCGTACTTTCGCTGTTTTAAAGGTTCTGCATTGAACCTGCTCAAGGAAAAACTATTGAACCTCCTTGAGGAATATTCTGTGTCCGCCAACTACTCCAGCTAAATCAGTGTCCACCCCGAACATTTGTTTTGGTTCTGATTTCTTTTCCTCTTAGAAGTTTCTTTGCAAGGATTTCCCTTATTTAAGATGAAGAAATCTGTCATGACTATTTTCTTTCCTAATCTGTTGTTACTGTCTTCCTTTTGTTCTATTTTTACTTGCTTCTATTCTTTTCTCTGCAGCAAGAAATTGCTCAACTCACATGTGAATGTGAAAGGCATATTGGGACTCAGTCTGGTGGAATGGATCAGGTAATGCCACCGAACTCTAAATCTTGATCACTTAATCAGAGCTGGACCAATCAAAGTGCAGTACACAAAGTAGCGTTGTCCTAAAAATTGATGGTTTCCTTATTCTCATCCTAAATATCAATGCAAATTTTCTCTTTGCTAATCAATATTGCAATGCAGTCAGTCTTGGATTAATCTTTTTTATGGCCATCAATCAATTGTTTTGTGTAGGCCATCTCTGTTATGGCAAAATCTGGGTTTGCTGAGCTGATTGATTTCAATCCTATACGTGCAACTGATGTACAACTCCCTGCTGGTGGAACTTTTGTAATAGCCCACTCATTAGCCGAATCACAAAAAGCAGTTACTGCTGCAGTTAACTACAATAATCGGGTTGTTGAATGCCGACTAGCTGCTGTAAGATTTTGCACTCTGTGTTTGATATTTTCTATTGTTCGAGCGAAGAGGATGATTTTTCTTATATTTCTGAATTCTGATCATAATAGTTCTACTTATCTGTCTCCAATTAGTTTCTTGGGGGATTTTTAAACTTCTAATGGCATCTTATTTCAGTATCTTGAAACTTTGAGCTAAATACCTAGTTGAGCTGTGCACAAGTTGGTCGAGGCATCACTATTTTCAAAACCAAAATACTTAGGTTTATGACTTTTCCTTAATCAACCGTTTGCTTATTGGTTCATTATTATCTTTTACAAACTCAATGTCCTTAGGACGATGCAGTGCTTTTGATTAGAGTTATATAATATCCATGGCAATAATTCTGAGTTTTAAATGATTTAGATGGAAACTCAAATTTGGTAGTGTGTGTGTGTGGTAGTGGAACTAACTGTATAGGAATATGTTGCGCGGACTCTAAAAATGTTGCTGTACCCGTGTTGGATCCTCTAAAAATGCATTGTATTGGAGGATCCGACACCTACCCGGAATAGTCCGAGCAACCTAGCAATAGGATGCTCTCCCATTGAGATCCATGAGACTGCATGGTAAGATTTTCCGAGCAACCTAGCTATAGGATGCTCTCCCATTGAGATCCATGAGAGAGCATGGTAAGATTTACTTGCTAGAACTTGCAGGCAAACCATTTTTTGGCTATTTAAATGGCCTTGTTTTTTGTTTTTCGTGCAAAAATAACAAAGATGCAAAATGTTTCTACTCCCTGATGCATCTGTTTATGTTGCCTTATCAACTCAGCCCTTGCGAATCTTCCTGGTCTGTAAACTGTTTTCTAGTACATTTTTACTATGTCAGTAACTTACATGTTATTGTTTACTTTGAATTTACATAGATATAAATTGCTTTTGAATAGACTGGTCTTGCTTCACTGGATAGAGTTGCCGAATAACCTACTTGGAGATGCTAGCTTTCCCCTTTTAATGCTCATTTGAGATTTTGCAGATTGTACTGGGCATTAGGCTGGGGATGGAACCTCATGAGGCAATATCTAATGTAAAAACGCTTTCTGATGTTGAAGGGTTGTGTATATCATTCGCTGGTACTCACGGTTCTTCTGACCCCGTCCTTGCTGTCAAGGTATATACTCTTCTCTCAGTTCATTCCTCTCCTGGTTGACATCTTTCTCTCTCTCAATTTCATTATTTTAAGATCTAATTCTGGGTGATAATTCGTGATTGCCATTTTCTTCAAGTCGAATAATCATATGTAGTTGGATATTTTGGTTGGTTTTCAGTTAGTATTATTCTTTCATCCTATCAGTATTAGCTTATCGTTGCGGTCCTTGTGATTATGGTCCTGTTAAAAGAGGGCTTTGTGATTTTACTCCTTTTCTTATTTGTCTATTTTACATTCATTTGTAACAATTTCTACCACTGCTACAGGAGCTATTGCATGAGGAACCGTATACTAGCAAAGAAATTGAGAATATCGCGCAGCAAAAGTTGGAATCGGTCTTTGCCGCTTCACCAACTTCTTTGGATGTGCTTCGGGCTGCTAAATGCTACAAGTTGCATCAGGTCATTATGTGTTTTTCAATCTGATTTCTTTTTTTCCTTCTTTCTTTGCCTTGACATCTTCATACTGGGCCCTCGCCTGGTTTAAATTAATTTGCTTCAAATTCTTTAAAATGGAGTTTCTTTGTCCATTTTGTTCCTTTGAAGGATGTTTACAATTAGTAGTTTCTCTTCCTAAGGCCTTCTGTTATTTCCCTACTTGTACATCTTCATAGATGCTTCAAGATGTTTTTTCCTTAAGTCATGTTGCTTATGTTGATTTATGATCGATCAAAGAGTAATTTCTTAGTACATGATATGAGTATGTTTGAAGTTTCACAAAATAATGCTCTTCTATTACCTTTCAGAGAGCTGCCCATGTATATTCTGAAACCAAACGTGTCCATGCTTTTAAAGACACTGTATCATCAGAATTAAGGTCTGTCATGTTCAAGTCTTTTCTCCGTTTCTTTTTCTCCAGACTCAAAACCGTAACAAATTGGTGATTGCAGCGATAAAGACATGCTGAAGAAGTTAGGTGACCTTATGAATGAGAGTCACAATAGCTGCAGCGTTCTTTATGAGTGCAGGTAGAATTCATGCATATAAGAAAGTTGTGTTTATAATATGCTTCCATGGCCATCATTGATTTTTCTTGCAATTAATTAGTTGTCCAGAATTAGAAGAACTTGTGAAGATTTGTCGAGATAATGGTGCTCTTGGAGCTAGGCTTACAGGTGCTGGATGGGGTGGTTGTGCAGTGGCTTTGGTGAAAGAGAGTCTTGTTCCACAGTTTATACTTAATTTGAAGGTATATTTCACTTGTAAATATTTTAACATTATGCACTCCTAATTAGTTAGACAAGAGGAGTTGCTCTGATGGTAAGTAACCCCCACTTTCAACCAGAGGTTGTGAGTTCGAGTCTCCCCAAGAGCAAGGTGAGAAGTTCTTGGGGGGAAGGATGCCGGGGGTCTATTTGGAAACAGCCTCTCTACCCAAGGGTAGGGGTAAGGTCTGCGTGGGATTATACTGCGTTGTTGTTGTTGTTGCACTCCTTATTAGTACTAACCAATTATTATGTTGCAGGAGCAATTTTATCAATCAAGGATTGACAAAGGAACAATCAATAAGAATGATCTTGGCTTGTACATTTTTGCATCCAAACCCTCAAGTGGTGCTGCCATTTTCAAATTTTAAGCTTCTACATTTCCAATCCAAAAATAAATATTTATGCAGACAACTTTGTACCCGTTGAAACTCATGTCATATCTTAATTTAATAGTTGCATACTTTTTGTAGTTGCACTGTTTTCGCTTTCGAATAATCAATTTGGGTCTTTTATTTGGAGACTTGTTTTGTAGTACATTCAAGTTAACTACATAAATGAGTTTGTTAAATAACAAGTTTTTTCCCTCTTATCTTTAATAGAAAAAAAAAAATGATACTACGAATAAATTCTCAGTAAGTTTTTTTTTAATTAAAAATTACTCTGCTCGTACTTTTGCATCGGATTATGAGTTTACACCAAAAACTTAATGCTTTGACTTTTCATACTTTAAAATATTCTTCCTCTTTCTTTGATGGGTTACTTTCTTCGGCTTATAATAAGTGATTTTTGATTTTTTTTTTCAAAATAAATAAAATAAATTAATTATATTTTTCCTATATTATTTTTGAGATACATAGTGTTGGAGTATGCGTTAGGAGTATTTATATGAAGCGATAGTAAAAGCATAAGTGTCTAACGGGTGGGCCGATCTGGGTCGGGTCAAATTTTTTGACCCGTCCAGGTTCCGGGCCGGGTTGCACAGTAACGGGTTCGTAGAGGGCCGAGTTAGTCCGGGTAAAATTTAAACCATACGGGTTACGGGTTGAGGGGCCGGACCGGGTCGGATTTAGTGTATTTTTAAATTTTCATGCATAATACTTCAAATTAATCTAACAAACTAAAACATTAAGCATAAATACGTCTAATAATTTTAAATAGTACAAATTGTCTTAAAATCTTAAAATAACACATATATAGCATATTTTAAAAATAATACGTTACCATCATATTATATGATTTGAGCATTTATAGTTTTATACCCTAAATATATACACTATATGTTAAATTCCAACACTTCTAAATTATGTTAATTAGTATATAATAACTGGTATATTCATGGTATATTAATGATATATTTATAGTACATACATAATATATTCATGGTATATTCAAGTTATATTCACGTTCCGGGCGGTCCGGGCCGGGCCGGTTAACTTGTAAAATTGTGTTGTTCATCTAACTAGTTTTACCGGACTGGGTAACCCGTTTCAAAATTTTGAACCGTCCAAACCCAGCCCAGCCCAGCCCCCTTACCGGTCCGGGCCGGTTCTGGATTCTACCGGTCGGGGACGGTCCGGAATCGGTCCGACCCGGCCCGTTTAACACTTCTAAGTAAAAGTTAATATGGTCAACTTTATTGTTAATTAATATTATAACGGTAAATTGTTTAACTGGTGTAAAAATAGTTAAACAATCACTATATAAAAGATGGTCCCTACATGTTGTGCTAGTGGATCGGCTTTGAAGCATGTGTAGAATGAGAAAAATGAAATATTGTTGACATCCTTGAAAATTGGAATCCAAGGCTGCTTGTTCAGTTCTCTCCAAAGTTCTGTGTTTTTTTCTTTTAAGGTTGTAGCTTGTGATTATTCTGTTGTTCCCCTTCATGTCCCTGATAAAAGCTTTAGTTACATCTTCTACATGATCATATAACTTAAATTTCGATATTTTTTGTGGTTTAAGGGAGTATTTTTTAACTGTTCAGATGCATATAGGCACAAACAGAAGTCAAACACTGTCATTGAAAATAATTTCATTTTATTCTATTTTCTATAAAGAAAATTGTAAAAGTATTTTTGTTAACGGCAAAGAAAGTTTCTTATTCCATTTCTAAACTTTTTCATCCCTTTTAGCTTCTTTTATTTCTTTTAAATTACTAAAGTGGCGAGTTTTAATGAAAAAACTAAAGAGGATACTAGTAGGAAACTCCCTAAAGGATGTAATGCGATAATTGGTGTGGCGTTTGGTCTTTCTCTCTTTTTTACTTGTTCAAGCCACAAAATATGTTTTTTATTCAAGTAAATTAGTTCAAAGTGTATGAAACAAGAAGATAAGTAGAATAGGTGAAGAATAAATAACTTTATTATTTCATTAAGTGATCAAGTGCGTTCCATCTCATATTTTATGCCTCTATTAATACTATTATATATGAAGGTTACAAAATAATTGTCTTAAACATGACATTAACAATTGAGATCATGTGGGAAGATAATAGGGAGAAGTGATGGAGGAGTGAGAGTTACAATCATAATAGTGATTAATATTGGGAGGTTATTTACATCATGGATAAAAATAGTGGGAGTAGTGGACATTCATATTAACTATAGGTTTTAGAACACTCCCGAATGTCCAAAAATAAATAATATGCCTCGTTAAAGCATTTCTAAGAAATAACCCTATGGGAAAAAAAATACTAGTGAAGGAAAAAGAGTACACATATCTATAATATGCTTTATTCGGTGCCCCGCTAAAAATCTTACCAGGAAAATTCAGTGAGATAAAACCTAGGCTAAAGAAAAAAGAGTACATCGCGTATCTTAATCTCCATCATGAAAATATCATTTTATTTCTCGAAAATGGCACATTCCGATCCTCTATCTCAATTTCTCAAATGTTGATGTTGGTAATGCCCTAGTGAGCAGATCAGCCAAATTTTCACATAAACGAATATGTTGAACATTAATTTCACAATTTTGTTGAATCATGCGTGAAAAAGAACTTTGGTAAAATATTCTTTGTTCTGTCTCCTTTGTTGTATCCTCCTTTTAGTTGAGCAATACAAGCAACCTTGTCTTCATATAGTGTAGTTAGATTATCCTTTTTCATAAGTAAACCACACATTTCCTGAATATGTTGAGTCATTGATCTCAACCAAATACATTTCCGACTAGCTTCATGAATGGCTATTATCTCAGCATGATTTGAAGATGTGGCAACTATTGTTTGTTTCATTAAACGCCATGATATAGTTGTACCTCCATATGTAAACAAATATCTTGTTTGAGATCGAACTTTATGTGGATCATATAAATAACATGCATCGGCATAGCCAATCATTTCTGACTTGAATTCATTAGAACAAAACAATCCCATATCAATAGTTCCTTGAAGATATCTAAATATATGCTTAACACCATTCTGATGTCTTCTTGTTGGGGAGGAGCTCAATCTTGCTAATAAGCTTACTGCAAAAGCAATATCTGATTGGGTATTATTGGCAAGATACATCAGTGTCCCAATTGCACTAAGATATGGAGTTTCATTACCAATGAGCTCTTCATCATTTTCTTGAGGCCGAAATTGATCTTTATTTATATCAAGTGATCTCACAATCATTGGGGTACTCTATGGATGTGCATTATCCATGTAAAATCACTTTAAAACCTTTTCGGTGTATGTTGATTGATGGACAAAAATTTCATTTGGTACATGCTCAATTTGTGCAAAGAAATATGTTTGTCTTATCAAGATTTTTAATTTCAAATTATTTCTTTAAACACTCCACATCCTTTGGAATCTCTTTAGAAGTGCCAATGATATTCAAGTCATCAATATGCACAACTATGATGACAAATTGAGACCCATGCCTCTTAAAAAAGACACAAGGGAAAATAGGGTCATTTTTGTATCCCTGCCTCCATGACTGATAGGAAGGGACAGACAATAACATGTAATAAGTAATCGAGACAAATCTGCAATTTTAATACCTTGAAAGGGTGGGAAATGTAGATATGGATATGATGACGATGTGATAATATCACATGTAGCCACTCATTAAGGAGTGATTTTCGAACATTATGTGGGGTGATACATATTTTTAATAAACCTAGGACCCCTATTTCCTTTATTCCTTATTCTTTGAGCATTGTAACTCGTTATTTTAAAAATTAGCTTTTCTAATTGCTCTTTCAAATATTGTTACTTTCACACCATTATGTGTTGAAATCCCTGCTTATTTGAGCCTTATTGATTTATATATCAATTATACACAAGTTCACAATAACTATCTGGTCGGGAATGATATTAGTGGATTCTGAGGGGTGGCTAACACCTTCCTATTAGAATAATTTTTAGCCCTTACCCAATCTCTGATTGTTTAAATCAAACTCTTTTGGTGTACTAATGCACCCTAATCATTAGGTGGCGACTCTTGAAATTCAAACCCAGTTCCCAAAGGGAACGAGTTGTTCTTCCAAATGTCATAAACCCGATTTCTGCAGAAAAAAAGGGACGCAACAGCATGGCGACTCTGCTGGCAATTTTTAGGCTATTACCATTTCAGACTAATGCGCAATTATTTTTTATTTCTTTTATGCATTCAATTTCCTTTTCGATTTCAAATTTGACTTGTCTTTTTGTTTCTTTCCTTTACTGCTTTCCTCATTGCCGCTTTAAATTATGAAATTGTTGTATTTACTGCTTTCTTAAACGTGCAAATACATGACAACATGCCTTTAACAATTGCATTATCATGCTCAACAAAATATTCCTCTCGTGCCAAACAAATACCATAGCAACGCTTATAATGAGTGGTTGCACTCTTCTGATATTATCACCCCTAAATTCATAAAGGGCATATTTCCTGTAAAACCAGTCGATCAACGGTGTAGTCGATGCTGCTGTGCCTTTCCCCTTGAGTTGTCCGCTTAAGGGTACCAGTCTAAAACCCCATAGAAACCTTACTCTGTTTAACTTTGCAAGCATCATGGTCAAACCTAGCCGAGTCAGTTATGTTGTCCGTATAATAACTCTTTAAGAACCTTGTCCAAAGTCCCCTAGGTTTTCCTAAAACCCAAATGAACATCATCACATTTTGTGTATTTACTTGGAGAACTACGCGTTTTTATGCCAATTGTTGATATTAAATAGTCAAGTCCGGCGGGAGTAAGGGCCTAACCCTTTTGTCTTGCAGAAGTATGAGGCACGAATTACCCAAATTCAGCATGGTCACCAATATCCACCCAAAATTGATAAGCAGGTGGGAGGATCTTCACCCTAGTGATCAAACTCTTGTTCGGAAATATCTGGGAAACCTACCTCTCTCCTAGAAATTCAACCCAACAACAAAATCATAGAAGCTGCCACTTTGTTCTGGGATTATGAGAGGTCCGTATTATGCTTCGAGGACATTGAAATGACACGCTTACTTGAAGAGATAAGAGGATTGGCCAGGATAACATGGGAGACTCCGAGTTTGTTAATGCCTCAGAACCGCAAGGGTTGGGGTTTCCTCAAGATGATGGGTTTGAAGTAAAATACATAATTGACATGTCTGAAAGACTCCTATATCCCTTTTGATTTTTTGTATGGAGGTACGGTCATAGCAAATCCTACCGCACCTATCCTGGCGAGTTTTCCATCACATTACTAGGGCATATTCACCGAAAGGTCTTTGTATTTATGTTTCGTTTTCTAGGATTGATCGTGTTCCCAATGAAGAAAACAAGAATCTACACCAGGCTAGCTATGTTAACTAAGATATTAATGGAAGGAACTGGCGGACAACCATTCAGCATTGTGCCCATGATAGTTGTGGAAATGTACTGAGCTCTAAATAGGTGTCAACATGGAGCCAAACACTTCGAAGGATGCAATTTGCTACTTCAAATTTGGCTCGTGAAGCATCTCCAAAGGGTGAATATATACAAAAGATTCAGGTAAGGACTGGGATGATCATATCGCTTTTTATTATCCAAAGCAAATGAATTACATGCCCAATATGTTCATCCAACCAGGGAATGCTAGAACATGGGTCGAGCTCTTCGAAAGTCTGGCGGAGGACCAAGTGCAATGGAAGTTCGAGTGACCGAGGAGTTCATCGCCCGATCCAGAGATGCACCTTTCCTAATATTGATCGGCCTGAGAGGAATGTACCCTTATGTCCCTCTCCGGGTTATGAGGCAGGCCGGTAGGAATTAGGTTATACCCAGGGTTGACAAGATGAGTCACTTTCGGGCTGACTTTCAAGATGATGATAGTCCTTATAAGTTCCAAGCTCAGAATATGTGGCATTGCAAGATCGTCATAAGGAGGGATACCATCGAGCCAGATGGATACCACACTGGTTGTGCTCCCTATTATTCAGGTTGGTTGGAAGACAACCATGATGGTCTGGGCCAGCATGGGTTTGTTCGAGGTCACATGATCATAGATGCAAAGACCGAGGCATATGTCAAATACAATCAACTACGCAAAAGGATCCGGGAATGCAAAAGCGAGAATCATGAAATACAAGAAGCCAATCAAAAGCTAATTGAGGAATGGGAGGATATGGCTGTAAGTGCGACCAAAGCGACTGGGATACATGGAGCAAGGCATAGTGAAGTTAGAGAGGAAATTTCTCAAGAGGGTCAAACACTGGCCAAATACTGAGGGAAATGAAGGCGAACATCTAGCCAGAGCATACCTGCTGCTGGGACTTCGCGAGTTGGGAAAGCTGTTCGATGGAGCCAGGGATGCCTAGTCTGGGGAAGGTCTTTCTAGGACAAAATATATAGGAGTTTTCTTCTTTTATGAAATGTAATAAGGCCAATGGCCATTAGTGGCTTTTATTTCCTATTATTTAGGTTCGATTTGGTATTCGTCTACTTTTTATAAATAAAATGAGGCATTTAAAATTCCAAGTTCTCCAAATCAACTTGTCGCTAGGCCTACCTCGGGCACAAAGAGTTTCCCAAATTAGGACATGCTTTACATTCCTGCACTATGTGTTTAAATATCGCAACAATTTTTTTAATCCTCACTGAGTTGCTACCTTTTTGTTTATACTTTTTTTTATTTCCCCTCCCCAAAGGCTAGTTCGTGCACTCTGGAAACATCATCTTATTCCACGAGATCTTGGGGCCCTCCACCCGCTCCTCATCTCAATCCTGTCAAAAATAAGAACAAAGGGAAGATGGAAGATTTGAACAACACCATAAAGGATAACTCAACTGAGCGGGTAGAGGTCACTCATGGTCGTGGTACTCTGGTTCCTAAGGAAAACGCATCCCAACTTGAACAAAAGCTGCTGAAATTCCAAAAAGAACTTGATCAGATTTGCAATCCAGCAAATCTGTCATTTTCCCTCACCACTCCAGATGATAATTTCCCAAGTACTCAGGACCCTACACCGGCACAAAATATTCTAAAACCATAAAACCATCCCGCTCCTCATTACCACTGCAACACCTACAATACTTCAAACAATATCCATTGTTCATCCTAGAGCTCCTGAACTCTACAAATGACCACTCCCATACCCACCATAACACCCCCATCTATATGGAGACTTTGCCACACTCCACCCAACCCATATCAAGTACATCTGAGTTTGATAATAAAGACTTTCTCATCAGGAACCTGGCAGAAGAACTTAAGAAATTGACTAGCCGAATTCAAGGTGTTGAAGGATGTAAAAGAATTGAAGGGCTGAACTACGAAGATCTTTGCATGTAACCCAATGTTGAACTGTCAGAGGGGTACAAACCTCCTAAGTTCGAGATGTTTGATGGTACAGGGGACCCAAGGGTCCATCTAAAAACCTACTATGAAATGCTAGTTGGAGTAGGAAGAGATGAGAAAATCCGCATGAAGCTTTTCATGAATAGCTTTTTCTTGGTACATTAGCCAAGATCCAAAGAAGTTGTCGTACTGGGTAAGCATGGTGTCTGATTTTATGGATAGGTTCAGGTTCAACACAGAGAATGCACCAGATGTGTTCTATATTCAAAATCTAAAGAAAAAGACTACAGAAACATTTCACAAGTATTCTACTCACTAGAGGTCCGAAGCGGCAAAGGTTAGACCTGCCTTAGAGGAAGAACAAATGAACAAATTCTTTGTCCAGGCTCAAGACCCATAGTATTATGAAAGGCTGATAATGATCGAGGGCTACAAATTTGCTGACATTATCAAGCTGGGAGAAAGGATCTAAGCGGGGGATCAAAATCGGTATGGTTACAAACTTTGAGGCCTTACAAGCTACAAATAAGTCCTTACAGTCAGGACATGTGCCTAAGAAAAGGGATGTATGAGCCGTAATGGTGGTATAGAGAACCAAAATATCCCATTAAAAACCAAATCTACCCAATGCCTCAACTCACATATCAGCCTACTCCAAACTACAAAGCACCCTCACCCTCTTAACAAACTCCACCACCCACTTATCGATCACTTCCTTCTCCCACATATCAAACTACTTTACCTAGATATTCCCAAGCTGCACATGTTTTCCAAGCCTACAATACTCAACCATCCCACTACCGATCCCCTCCTGCACGCCAAATCTTCCATAAACCTCGACCAAACTTTGATCGAAGGCCTTCGAAACAATATACCGCTATTGCTGAACCTATTGACCAGTTGTATGAAAGACTGAAATTTGCTGGTTATGTCACCCTTATCTCTGGTGCTCTTAAGAACCCCTCTCAGTGGGTTAATCTAAATAATTCCTGTGCATACCATTCTGGCATGAAATGACACACCATTAACGAATGTCGTTCTCTAAAAGACAAGATTCAAAATTTAAATAATAACAAAATTATCGTGGCAAAGGAAACCGCCCCAAATGTTTGCAACAAGTCTCTATGAGACCACAAAGGAGGAGGAATTCACATGATTGAAATGGAGGGTGATTGGGATCCTAAGGGATCAATCGGTTTAATCGCAGAAGGTGATGACCCAAAAAGCCGATGGTCACCCTTAATTTGATTGTAGTCCAGATTCAGCCATCTGGGGATAGGAGTGGTACTTATTTATGAAGAATGGCATCATTACCCAGTCACAGCTCAACTCCGCTTCTATTTCACCAACAACATGGCTGAATATGAGGCATGCATTTTGGGCTTGAGATTAGCAGCGGATATGGGCTTCCATGAAGTCTTGATCCTGGAGACTCGGACATTCTGGTACACCAGATTCAAGGGGAACGGGAGACAAGAGACTTAAAACTCATACCATACAGTCAATGCTTGCATGATCTCTGTAAACGATTCCGGTCAATAGAGTTTAGGCACAGTACCAGAATTCACAATGAGCTTGCCGATGCCCTGGGTACTTTGGCATCAATGTTACATCACCCGGACAAGGCTTATGTTGACCAGATACATATCCGGGTCCATGATCGACATGCTTATTGCAACATAGTGGAAGAAGATCTTGATGACGAGCCTTGGTTCCATGACATTGAGGAACATATCAGGAAAGGTATGTACCCGATGCAAGCCAGGAGTGAACAGAAGAGAACAATCCATCGTTTGTCAAGTGGGTTCTTCTTCAGTGGAGGGATATTATACAAAAGAACACCAGATATTGGTTTGCTAAGATGCATAGATGCTAAGAAAGCAACGACCATCATGAATGAGGTGCATTCTGGCATCTGTGGGCCACACATGAGCGGATATGTTTTGGCAAAGAAGACTCTCCGGGAAGGATATTATTGGCTTACCATGGAGCGCGATTGTATCAACTTTGTGCGCAAATGCCACCAGTGTCAGGTAAACGGAGACCTAATTCACTGCCGTCCATCTGAAATGCATACAATGTCGGCACCATGGCCCTTCGTTGCATGGGGAATGGATGTCATTGGGCCCATTGAGCCAGCAGCTTCTAACGGGCACAAATTTATCCTGGATGCTATTAACTATTTCACCAAATGGGTTGAAAAGGCAATGACTTAGACGGCTGTGGTCGATTATGTGCACTCAAACATTATTTGTCGGTTCGGGATCCCCAAGATGATCATCACTGATAATGGGTCAAATCTTAACAGTCACCTAATAAGGGAGGTATATAAGCAGTTCAAGATCACACTTCGAAACTCTACCCCGTACCGCCCCAAGGCGAACAGAGCGATTGAGGCGGCAAATAAGAACATAAAGAAGATACTTCATAAAATGGTGGAAGGATCCAGGCAATGGCATGCGAAACTGTCTTTTGCGATCTTATGGTATCGTACCAATGTCTGCACTTCAGTGGGGGCCACAACATACTTATTGGTATATGGCACGGAGGCGGTAATCCCGGCCGAGATTGAAATCCGCTCTCTTAGAGTCGTGGCTGAAATAGGAATCCAAGACGAAGAATGGGTCAAAGCTCATTTTGAACAACTGAATTTGTTTGATGAGAAAAGATTGGTGGCGGTCTGTCATGGCCAGTTGTATCAACAAAGAATGGCCAGGGCATATAGCAAGAAAGTGCGCCCCAGGAAGTTTGAAGTAGGTCAACTGGTACTAAAGTGCATCCACCCTCACCAGGCCAAGGCGAAAGGGATGTTCGCTCTAAACTGGCAAGGGCCATTCATCGTATTAAGAGTGCTGTCCACTGAGGCATTGTATCCGACGGATGTGGTAGGGAAATGTGCGGAAATGGCTATCAATTCGGATGCTGTCAAAAGATATTACGTATGATTTTCTTTAGATCATTGTTTATACTTGACATATGTTTGTACTTAGCATATTTTGAAAATTGTAATGACGAAAGTATTTTATTCTGCTGTCTAAGTACTTTATGCTTTGCTAACCCTTTTAAGCTTTAATTATTTTCTTTCATACCCCTCTTTCAAAATCAGTAACGAAGGTCGGATATGCAAGTGTGACAGGGCAGGGAAAAGAAAAGAATGGAAAGAATGAAAAAAAAGAAAAGAAAAAGGAAAAAAAGGAAAAAAAACAAGAAAAGAAAAGAGGAAAGGGAAAAGAGAATACGAAAGAAAGAAGAAAAAAAAGAAAAGAAAAAACGAGAAGAAAAAAGAAAGAAAGAAAAGAAAAGTAAAACAACAGCAAAAGTAAGGAATTGGTATGAACTACGTTTGAGCTGATTCTTTTTAAGGATACGTAGGAAGTATCATGGTTCGGTCTCATCAAAATAAAAATCCAAAAGTCCCCAAGCAAGAAACTGGGGCAGAAGTTGTGGTTGTTGTAAGAATGTCATTCCGAAAGTTGTAATTTTGAACCCATTTGAGTTATTTTGAGCCTTTGATACCCTTTGTTTCTAACCCTATCCAAAAGGCCACGTTACGGTCCAAAGAAAGACCTTCTGATCAGTTTTCAAAAGATGTCGAGTCAAGAAGGCAGAGGGTATTCGTGCCAGGGACAACACCTCTGAGTCATATAAGAGAGATAATAAAATGAGAGAGTCTTATTGGTGAAAACCCTCACGGGCACCATAAGTCGACGACAGTTTGAGAGAAAATAAAAATGAGATAGTCTTATCGGTGAAAACTTTCACAGGAAACGTGAGGCAAAGGCAAGGCGAAAGCAAAGCTCAAAAAGGGGCTATTGATGGACGATCACTGCAAGGCAAGACAAGTTAGGTTTGGTTAAAAATATTAGGTTGGAAGGGTCACAACACTAAGAGCACGAAAACAAAAGGTCGGTCATCAAAACAGATTGGGTCGAATAGGACAAAATGCATGTCCTGATCGCAAGAACCAGCGGTTCCCCTTCAGATAAGTCTTTCTTGTTTTTTTCAATAGTCAGCGAGTCTGGAATTCTTTACCCTAAATACCATTCGGAGTCCTTGAATTTCATTTTTCTTTCAATTCTAAAATCATTGTTTAAGCGAACGAAAGGAATGTCAAAGCCAATCATCAAACTCCCAAAGGGACAAAGTGCGTGACGCCCAAGTACATAACAAGGATAGCTAGTGCGGAACGACAAAGGTAAGGATTCATAAAGCTGGAATTGATGGAAGAGACAAGGGTAGGCGAAGTGATGGAGCACCACACAGAAAAGGGTATGCAAAGTGAAACCACAAAGATTCCGGGGTTAACCGAGCGTCATACAAAAATTGGGCTATCCTGGATCGAACATAAAGTTGGCATAATACGAAAACGGGAAAGGTCGCACGGTCGCAAGGTTTGACTAAGCATAATACCTCATTCGTTGGGAAACACGTAAAGGATTCAAGTGAAGAATCCTTGGGATGGTTGTAAGGCTAAAAAAATTTCTTCTGCTCCACGAACAGAGGACTGTGTTGGTTGTAAGAGATGTAAATCCGCCTGTCCAACAGATTTCTTGAGTGTCCTAGTTTATTTATGGCATGAAACAACTCGTCGAGAGTGCAACACGAGATGGAGAGGAATGTAAAAATCAAGAGTCAGGAAAGCATCACGAATGGACCGGGTAATCTCGAGAAAGGGATAAGGATTTTCTAGCGAAGGCTCGGAAATGTAACACCAAGATGAGAAACAAAACAAAACCACATGGATTAGGGGACCGGCCAAGCATAAATTCCTAACTCGTCAATCGTCGGAAGGGAATATAAAAGAATTCCATAGAAGGGTCGGAGGTGCAACATGTAGTAGGGAGTGACATAAAGGTATTATAGACAGACTGGTTGATTTCACGAAAGGGGCAAGGATTTTTCCAATGGAATGGAAGGGTAACACAAAGATAAGAAAAAAGCGAAACCGCAAGAAGGGGACATTTTACCGGAGCATGGTACATCAACACATCAATCATGGGGGAAGGACACAAAGACTCCGGCCAGAGATTTGTAATGTAACACAATGATGGGGGCAAAGTAAAGCCTAGAGGTGTCGAGGGGTCAGTTGAGCAGTTCTAGCAACTAATTTTCAATATGGGCAATGGAACAAAATGGAACACGTAAACAGGAGGCCATTTTCAACAAGAATGCTGTGAGCCAACAACCATTTTTCAAACTGACAAGTTTTCTTTGATTGAGACAGGGGCAGCAAATTTTCGGAAGAGCCTAAGGGAGGCCGTCCACAAGAGAAGGCAGGTACACGACAGGTATGATCGAAATCTCAAGGCCCACCTGGAAGTGGGAATAGGTTTAAAACTCAAAAGGGACATAGCCCGTCATAAACACCCTCCCCAGCATACATCATAGGGAGACAAACTTTGACTAACAAAACCCAATAGAAACAACTGAGGGTTAAAAGAGGCATAGAAGTTGAGATGGAATGGAGTCTAAAACTCAAACAGGTGCGGGTAACATGGGCAAGTACCAACACCTCCCCAGTAAGATCACAGAAACAACCAGAAGTTAGAACTGGCATTTAAGTTGGAACCATCAGGACCCTCCTTGAAAATGGGACTCATTTCAAGGTTAGGAGTAATCATGGATAACAAATGGCACAGAAATGACTTGTACGTCAAGGTAAGATTAAGTTAGTGCCATCAGGACCCTCCTGGAAAATAGGAGTTAGCTTAGAACACAAACAGTCGGGTGGCTAGATCAAACCCAAATAATTCCTCAACCAGAGTCAATAAGAGTCATCAGGACCCTCCTGAAAAATGGGAGTTAGATTAGATATTTCCCCAACAAGAATCAATAAGAGTCATCAGGACCCTCCTGAAAATGGGACTTAGAGAAAAAATCTCCCAGCAAGAGTCAACAAGAGTCGATAAGAGTCATCAGGACCCTCCTGAAAAATGGGACTTAGAGCAAATATTCCCCCAGCTAGAGTCAATAGTAGTCAAGAAAAGTCATCAAGACCCTCATGAAAAATGGGATTTAGTGGAAACATTTCCCTAGCTGAGTCAACAAGGGTCATCAGGACCCTCCTGAAAAATGGGACTTAGATTAGATACTTTCCCAGCAAGAGTGAACATTAGTTGTCAGGACCCCTTGGATAATAGGAAGTAGTTTCACCCGTCACCAGGTGACCCCCAGAAGATATAACTCATAACAAGACATGGTGGAAAATAATACCTTTTCTGAAATATAACATAGTCTTGAAGTTGTCAGTAATTAATAATTGTCAGGGCCCTCCTGGATAATGGGGCTTAGTTCTAGAGATATTTGGTAAAGAGATTTGATTAACAATCACGGATCCGCCCAGTTCCAAAATTGGGGCAGGAAGAATTTCTTGTGCTTTGTTTGTTAAGTTTTGTACTAAGACGTTCACCTATAGAACAAGGGAATATTTTGCAAATTTCAAGTTTTTGACAATCAGACGCCCACCTGGAGAATAAGAGAATATTTTTCAAAATGTCAAGTTTTGGAAATTAGGCGCCCACCTATAGAACAAGGGAATATCTTTCAAATGTCAAGTTTTGATAATCAGGCACCCACCTGGAGAACAAGAGAACAAAATTCGAGTTCAGCAATCAGGCACCCACCTGGAAAATAGGGGCATATTATTCAGAAGTCAAGTCTTGATGATCAGGCGCTCACCTGTAGAATGAGGGAATATCTTTCAAATTTCAAGTTCAAATAGTCAAGCGCCCACCTGTAGAATGGGGGAATGCTTTCAACGGAATACATAGCAAGTCCAACAATTCTGCATCAAACACAGAAAAAGAGAAAACAAGAAGTCAACAAGGCAACAAGAAGTTCCATAGGAAGAAATACCAGTCAATAAATCAACAAGAAGTCCATAGCAAGAAATACAAGACAACAAAGCACCAAGGATTCAGAACGGGTCGGAAGATATAAATAGATTTTCCTATAATCCATAGTTCGTAGCTTAGTCTAGCTTCTTTACTTTTCACAATGGTGTAATAAGGGGGTCTAGCAGAAGCAGCAACATCAACAGTAGAATCATAGCCTCGGTAGTCCCAGCTACCAAACACTCCTGAACTACACTGATCTGATTCCTCTTCAGCTGAGGATATGTAGGCAACCTATGAAGCAGGGTGCGATCAAGCTTTTCAAAATGCTTCTCACAGAGTATTAAGCAGGCAAAAATCTCTCACGATTGCTCACTTATCTTTTCCCGAAAATCCTTCGTGTCTCCGAGCAAAGAGCGGCAGCTGTGAGCATGTGATTTTTGCCTAACTTAAATCACTCTCATAAACTCATAAGATTAGGATTTTTCTCTATATGTGTGATTTTTAGAATTTATTGCATAATTGTGTGTTTTCTTGCATGTTGAGTGCGTTTTAATTCATAAAAATGCAAAAATAAAAACGTGCATTTGCATTTAGGATTTATTTTCATATTTTTGATCAATTAGGTGCTCTATTAAGATAAAAGAAGACCACAAAATTAATTCATTTGGCATTCTTCTTTTTAATATTTGAATTTGAGGATTATTTAATTTTTATAAATCATGTGATTAATTATTAGCCTGATTCAGTAAGATAATTCTGTTTAGGAATTAGTTTAGGTTTTAGTTTAATTTGGAAAATAAATAAGAAAATCAGAAATAAATAAGAAAATGAGATTTGAAATTAGTCTTGATTAAGAGGCCTATTTGGGCCAAATTTTAATTAAAATTAGCCAAAAAATCACCTAACCCAGCCCAATCGCTCAATTAACCCTGTCCATCTCCAAGGACGCCAAACGACGTCGTTTGGGGGCCTTTAATCTTGGCTGTCCATGGCTTTAATCTAAAAACTCATGTGGAGCCTAGAATTTTACATAAAAATGTCCAAAGGTTGTGTAATAGCCTAAGTGACAAAACATTTCATCCTCGTACAATTCAATTCAGTAGTGTAACGCCACCATTGAGCCACCCTAACACCACCATCCGCTGCCGGCCGAAAATCACCGCCACTGGCGGCGTAACCCCAATGCCTCGCAGATTACACCCTAGAACCACCTCACTCTCATCTTCCCAATCCGAAAAAGATCACCCCTCGAATCACCACCAAATTGATCGAATATTCGTTTAAAACACGGTAGCTCCGCCGTGTATGGTGGCGGCCGGTGGCAAACAACCTTCAAATCAACACCAATGAACCTCCTCACCCTCCTCGTCCCAACCTTACAATTGGCTACCCTTAAACATGGCTACAGCTCATCAAATATGTGCTTGAAGATGGCAGCTCCACCATGCACGACGGTGGCTGCCATCCAATACCTTTCAAACACCATACCCCACCCTCCTCTAACCCTCATCCACCCAAAATCCTATCTCAACTCATTCAAATGGTCCCAAAATTCCTCCAGTGTCAGCACCAACCAATTGAAGTTAAATATAAGATTGGAAATCATTCAAGGATTTTAATTGACTCCGGCAGTGATAGACTGAAGAAACCTAATAAGTCCACCTTCTTCTTTTAGTTTTAGTTTTGTTTCTCTTGTGCCTACGGTTTTTTGCCTGTTCTGATTAGGGTTCGTGCAAATTTTAATTGGTTTTAGCAAAATCTTGATTTCTTAGGCTGATTATATGCTAGTTTCAATTATGATTGTGCCCAGTAGTCAGTAATAACATATTTGTTTATCTTGAAATCAATTCCTATGAAAAAAATTAAATTCATGTATTTTGTTTGCACAATCCAAATATTCAGGTGCTTTGTGTAAATGGCTTTGCCTAATTCATGAATAATGTTAGAGTAATTGAGTTAACATGGAATCAGTGAGTCCATTGTTCCCTCTTTTATTATTTTGTTTTTTCTGATCGTGTTAGTAATTAGTTCATTTCATGTTAATTAATTGGTCTTGACAAATCCCAAACTTGTCGTCTTTGGTTTAAATGCTGAATGGTTTTGTTTGATGCCAGCAATACCATGCTTGACCTCTGAAATTGAATGCAAGTAGAAAAGGGTTTGGACCATTCTGATAATTGTTCATTAGTGTTAGTGATCTCCTGATCATTTTAAGTTCACAAGGTCGATTAATGGCTAGCGTGTTTTGAAGAACCAATTGCTAAGTTTTGAATAAACTTATTGGGTTTGAATTTCTAGTTGATTGTTGAATTTGGACTGTTTGTCTTTGAGTGAGTATTATTTGGATTGGTTATAGCTGTTAGGATGAGGAAATTAGCCTTAGGAGTTAATTTTGACAATTAATAGATAATTGAAGGGTAGCACATGATTTGTACAGTCATTTCTGATAATTTTGAGGCTATTAAGAGCAATATGGACGAAGTATTTAGACCCTTATAGAAGGGGTCTTTAATACAAAATCAGCTACATTGCTGCAGTAACTTGGGAAACAATTCATGAAATAAGGGTTCAAATAGGTAATATCTGGAAATTAAAGAAGGACTTACGGGCAAAGCATAATAAAAAATGATTCCCTAGTTTTTGGCTACAAAAGGGGTTAAAGTCACTGAAAAAGGGGAAAAAAAACTGGAAAAATGATCTCTATAACTCACTTAAAATTTTGAAGCGAAAATCCCAGTAATTGTTAATATTTTATTACTCCTTATAATAGCATTAGTTCACATCATGTGTAGAGACCATTTTTGCCTCAGTTAGTATGGAATAATAGAGTTTTGCTGATTAGAAATTTGGTTATGATGTTGCTGTAGTCCTAGCTTGTTTGAAATCTTATTATTTCACTGTTGCATTTCTTTCCTAGGGTTTGAAAGTTTAAAGCTGAAGTTGTTGGGGATTTCTATTGGTCTTTGGGGTATACATCTGGGTATAAGTTGTCTCTGTTGTTGCATTGTTGTGCTGCATCTGCTCACCATCATTTTTTCTATTGCATTGTGATTTCCAGGTACACTTACTAAGCCTGATGCAAATGTAGAAATGCAGTAGATATTTGAGATGAAGTCAGATGCAAATTTTTTCTATAAATTTGTTGTCTATTGTTCTTATATTTTGAGTAAATTCCTTGATTTAGTTAAATTTTCTGAATGTAAATAAATCTTGAACTGTTTGGACTGTTAAATATTAGTTATATGATTATTGTTAGTAGGTGTAATTTTTTTTCTAGGTTTCCTAAGTGTTGGATGAATTTGAGAATGGTTTGGACTGTCAAGTTAGTTATATGACTATTGTTAGTAGGTGTAATTTTGTTCTAGGTTTCCTAAGTGTTGGATAAATTTGAGAATGATTTGGACTGTTAAATTATAAATTAGTTATATGATTGTTTTTAGTAGTTGTAATTTCGTTCCAGGTTTTCTAATAATTTGATAATGATATATGAATTGTGTTAAATGAATGTGAGTTGGACAGACAATTTGTTTGCATCTATTTTTGTAATACAAGCTGATAGTAACAGCTATATGTGCAACACTGAGCCTGAAGGGGCCGCTGGGCTCTGTGGCAGACCATGCTTCAGCTGTTTTACACACATGTTCCCTCTATCTTTGATTGGGTCCATGATAAGGCCCAAAATATGGTAGAAAATAATAGCCCACTTCAATTGAAGGCTCAAGTGAAAGGGTCGGTCTTGGTCCCAAGGATTGGATTGCCGAGTTGGGTTTCGTTGAGACCCAGCTGTTACATAAATCCAGTCCACTCAAATGTAGCATCAACACTAAACCCTCGTAGTTCATTTTTAGAATCAAACATTCCTTTAGATTCTCCTATAAAATGCTGAGTTTAAAATACTTAGAATTTGAGATGAGCCATTGAGAGAATATTTACGGCCTCTCGCAAAGATAACAACGCGCTAGGTGCCTTATAACGCGTCTTTAATAATTCACCTTTCTTAAATGCGGGTGCATATTTATGTGGCCCAAATCTAAATCTCAATGGAGTTGAAACGTGTCAAAATCCACGGGTGCATTTATGTGACATGGTTCGAGGCATGTTTTAACGACGTTGAAATTCTCTTTAGGAGTAATAAAGTGGATAAAACACTAAAAATGCACTGAGGTTCAAAATTGTATAAAATCAGATAATGTAAGAGAAATGTAACAGTTGAGTGACCGTGGTGGAACCTTGGAACCCAGGAGTGCCTAACACCTTCTCCCAGGTTAACATAATTCCTTACCCAGATTTCCGGTTTCCGGACTGTAAATAGAGTTGTTCCTTTCCTCAATTCGGGTATCTAACCGGTGACTTGGGACACAATAAATCTCCCAAGTGGTGATTGTGAAATTATCTCAAAATTGAATCCTTTCTTGATTGTCTTTTAATAGGAAAAACTCCCTTATCAACGCCCTTCACCGGGTTGTGGATAGCCAAAAAGGAGGTGTGACACCCACTTCAAAATTTTTGGGCTACAGTTTCTTGTTATAAGCTCGGGTTATTCTTTGTTGATACAGCTGCCCATGGAAGACCACAACAATTCATTTTTCATCGATTAAGGTTAACTGTTCTAGACGAGCCTTGACCCACTCCGTGTTGTCAATCTCAACTTCAATGATGATCCGGAGGGAAGTTATTTCCACCTACGCAGGTATCACAGCGTCAGGTCCATAGACTAGGAGGTATGGGGTCGCTCCTACTGATGTACGCATTGTGGTGCGGTATCCCATTAATGCAAAATGCATCTTTTTCATGCCATTGTCTGCAGCTTTAAATCATATTTCTCAAAATTTTCTTGATGTTTTTGTTTGCTGCTTCAACGGCACCACTGGCAGTGTTCTTATACGTTATTTTGAACTTTTTGCATATCTCTCCATCAATCGACTATTCAAATTTACAGTATTATTCGGCTCGATTGGCCAAATGACGTCCATGCCCCAAGCTGTGAATGGCCAAAGTGCTGACATGGGATGCAGTTCGAGGAGGTGCGTGAATCAAATCACCGTGCACCTGACACTGATGGCATTTTCAGATGAAGCTAAAATAGTCCTTATCCATGGTTATCCAATAATAGCCTTCTCGGATGATTTTCTTTGCTAGCACATGCCCATTCATGTGCGGTCCGTATACTCATGCGTGTACTTCATGCATAGTTCTTCCGGCCTCTTCGGCGTCAACACATCTTAACAAATTACTGTCCGATGTCCTTTTATACAAGACCTCACCATTTAAAAAGAAACCACTAGCCTCCCGTCTGATGGTTTGCTTTTGGTTACTAGTGGCTTGCTCGGGATATTCTTGTTTATTAGAAACATCTTGATATCATGGTAGCATTTAGTTCTGCCTCGGCCGTATTACAGTACCATACCTTTCTCTGATTTGGATTTCCAAGGGATCAATGTGGGCATTGATTGGGTAGGACAACATTGAAGCCAGAATGGCGAGTGCGTCAGCTAGTTCATTATGACAGCGACCTGAACTCTATTGTCTTGAACAGCTTGCTAAGATCATCGACATGTTGCCGATAGGGGATACGTTTTGCATCCCGAGTTTCCCATTCTCCTTGAACTTGCCGGATGATTAGATCTGAGTCCCCCATATCAACACCTCTTCGACATCTTGGTCGATTGCCATGTTCATACCTATGATGCAGGCTTCGTACTCGGCTATATTGTTCGTGCAAAAGAACCGAAGAAAAAAAGATGTAGCTGGATAGTGCTGACTGGTGGGTCAAATTAAGATTGCCCTAGTTCCCACACCTTTTGCCTTTACCGCTCCATCAGAGAACATTTTCAAGAAGTGGTATGTTCAGATATTGCCTCCAGCGAGTTCACCTCTTCATCTGGAAAATAAATGTTCAGAGGTTGGTACTCATTATCAACCAGGTTTTCGGCTAAATGATCTACTAATGCATGGGCCTTCATCACTTTACGAGTGACACAGACTAGATCAAAATCTTGGTGAGCATATCTGCCATTTTTCTAATCTTCCCGTGGGCATTGGTTTTTGAAATCTGTATTTCAGTGGATCCAACCTCGTTATGAGGTAAGTGGTGTACGCCTACACATAATGCCTCAATTTCTGAGCGACCCAAGTTAAAGCACAGCAGGTTCTTTCCAGCAAAGTATACGTGGCCTCATAGTATATTGCCTGCTCTTTCTTTCCAGTGATATCGTGTTGCCCAAGGATGCAATCAAAGGAACTTTCCAAGACTGTCAGGTATAGAAACAGTGGCCTCACTGGCTCAGGTGTGACAAAAATCGGTGCGTTGGATAAGTAATCTTTAATCTTATCAGAAGCCTCTTGACATTCATTCATCCATTTGACTGATGCACCTTTCTTTAGCCATTTTAATATAGTCTCACATGTGGAATTCAGCTGAGTGATGAACCGACTGATATAGTTCAATCTTCCCAACAAGCTCATTACGTCATTTTTGGTCTTCGGAAGAGGTAAATCTCTAATAGAGTTTATCGTCGTCCGATCTAACTCAATACCTCTCTGGTTGACTATAAATCCCAGAAGTATGTTTGATGGGACCCCGAGCGCACATTTGGTTGGGTTCAGTATCAAATCATATGTGCGCAACTATTCGAAAAACTTTCTCAAATCCTGCACATGGTCATCCTGAGTTTTGGACTTGATGATCATGTCATCCATATACATCTCTATTTCTTGATGCATCGTATCATGGAAGATGGTGGTCATGGCTCTCATATAGGTTGCCTCAGCATTCTTCAGTCCGAAAGGCATGCCCATGTAGCAGTAGGTTCCCCAAGGTGTGGTGAAGGCTATTTTTTCTGCGTCCTCTTCATCCATCAACACATGGTTTTATCCTGCGTAACAGCCAACAAAAGGCTGTATCTCATGTTTAGCGCAGTTATCATCAAGGATATGGATATTGGTCAAGGGGAAGTTGTCTGTTGGGCTTGCCTTGTTGAAATATCTATAGTCTATGCATACTCGGATTTTTCCATCTTTCTTTGGCACTGGAACTACATTGGCTAGCCATGTAGTGTACCAAACCACTCGGATCACTCCTACTCCCAACTGCTTTGTGATCTCTTCTTTGATTTTATCACTAACATTAGTTTTAAATTTTCTCTGTTTTTTCTAGATTGGGGGGCAGTAGGGATAAGTTGGTAAATTGTGCACTACCAAATCAACACTTAGTCCCCGCATGTCATCATATGACCACATGAACACATCTTTGAACTCGAACAAGAGTTGGATTAGTGCACCCGAGTCTTCTCATTTTGTGGATGCTTATTTTGGCTTCCCTGATTTCTTTGGAACTACCCAAGTTAACCGGCTCAGTGTCATTTAGATTCGGCTTAGGTTTATTTTCAAAATATTCCAATTCTCAATTTATTTCCCTAAAGGCCTCTTCTTCATTGTATTCTGATTCTTGGATTATTTTTTCACAATTAGGTGGCATGTTTTCATCTGGGCACGATGTACGCAAGTATGTCATATTATTTAAAGCTGCATTATTAGAACAGAAAGAGGAAACAAAAGAGAAAATAGAAAAAATAAAAATAATAAAGAAAAATCAAAGATGAAATATTGATTTCATTTCTTGGAATTAGAAGATATGAAGGTTTACATTTGGAAGATAAAGGACAAGAAACTTTAAAGAAAACATCCGAGTTACACCCTGGGATAACTCGCGATGCAGAAAAGGTGGCAGGACTAGTCTACCAGGTCTCCCGCCTGATGGGGAATGGTGTAGCCTTCCAATTATGTAATTTGGCCTTGGGTCCCATGTACAACACCTCAGCAGTGCTAGAGCCCTCTCCTTGCTAAACCATGCGGGTTTCATATAGTGTCTTTCTCATCGCCCCACATATTTCTTCAATATCTTCTGTTGTAAAAACCTCATCCTCTTCGTCTTCAATGTACGTTGGCTTGACGAATGTCTCGTACAGATGCGACAGTGGTTGAAGCAAAACCCACCCATTACGCTTTCTATCTTTTGCCCATTTTATATCAACTGGCGTTGGGTGGAAGCCTAACCTTAAGAAACTTTTTAGCGGTGGGCAAGGTAACCGACTCATCTATTCCTTGAAGAGACTTCCCAAGTCTCTTCCTTGGTTTGAATCCATGTCATATCATCTCCTTAGCCACCATAATTGATGCATTGGAAAGGAAGGGCTGGGAGCAAGGATTTCCTTCCTTATACTGATCTGCTGCCACAACTTCAAAGGCCTGATAAATTATGTGCTCGGTGCCTTCTCTTGCTTCGAGGCAAGGGATGGAGGAATCCTGATAAATTGATTGCTCATCCTCCCCATGGACCACGATTTCTTGATCCTCGTGTTCAAATTTTACCATCTGATGAAGAGTGGAAGGTACAACCCCTGCTGCATGGATCCATGGCCTTTCCAGAAGATAGTCATAAGGTATGTCCATGTCTAGCACTTGGAAGGTAGTCATAACTAGATTGATCTCTCCAAACTTGTCGCTTTTGATACCATCGAAGGCTTGTATGCAGACATTGTTGGGACGAATCCTTTCAGTCCGGATTTCTATGCGCTGCAGTGTAGAGATTGGGCATATGTCCACTCCAGAACCTCTATACACCATAACTATTTTCACATAGTAACCTTCACATTTGACAGTTAAGTGAAGGGCTTTGTTATGGGAGGCCCCTTCTGGGGGCAAGTCATTTATGCCGAATGAGATTTGGTTGACAGCCAAAAATCTTTCTGCCATTCTTTCTAACTGCTCTGTGGAAGTCTCAGCTGGCACGTACGCCTCATTGAGGGTCTTGACCAGTACCTTGTGGTGTTTTGGGAATTTTATCAATAAAGATAGCAAGGAGAATTGTTTAGGAAACTTTCGGAGCTGGTCAACCACTTCACAGTCTGCCATTTTCATTTTTTGAAAGAATGCTTCCGTCTCTTCAGTGCTCACTGGTTTTTTAGCTGGTAAGCGCTTCTTGGTGGCGTTGTTTACTTCTTCCCAATTGGAGTGCTTTTCCGCAGGGTAGTCTTCTTCTCCTGAGATTTATTTCCCTTAATATGTCCGCACTGTTTTATGATAACTCCAGGGTACCGCGGAAGGGTATGGGCTTCTGTGGTGCATGACCGATAACCGCGGGCTCACTCAGCCTTGGTGGATTAGTTGGCTGCTCCACAACATAAGCTCCCTTCGGCATGTACAACTGGGTGGTCTTATTCAATTCGAATCTCTTGGGAGGACTCAGAGTTGGCTTCTTTTCCTTGTGGCCCTACCGGACATAGAGAACAACATCTTTGGCAGGTGCCATCCCAGTTTCAACTTTGACTTTATTTTCAGATTTGGTGTGTGTGGCTTTGTCCTTCTTTTCCCCTGCATCTTTCTTCAGGGATGTTTTAGACTTTCTCTGTGCATCAGCAGTGGCAATTATAGCCTTCAAGGCCGGGTCAAATTCTTTGTTCTCACGGATTATTCCGATTACCGATTCGTTTTTGTGGGCCGACATTGACTTTTTTAGTCACGTTGGGTACATACTCATGCTTTAACACTATCTTCCTTTGTTCAATCAGGTCATCCATAGATCATTTTAAGGCCCAACAACTTTCTGTATCATGTCCCTCAGCTCCCAAGTGGTAAGTGTACCGGGCACCCCGTTAGTAAGAAGGTGATTCTGGGTTTTGCCTGTTTGGAAGTACGGGCTGTAGTAGACCCATTTGGACCAGCTTTGTAAATAAACTGGAGTAGGACTCATCGATTGGAATAAAGTGTTGCCTTCTGGGTGGGTCACGAGGACATTACTTATTTTGGGGAGGATGAGGTTTGTAGTGCTTTTGGTGTGGAGGCTGGTTTCTTGGAAATGGGGCTTGGTTCCTGTTGGCTGGTTGCTGCGGTCGTACAATAGGTTGAGCATTCATGGCCGCATACGGTTGAGGAGCATACGCCATGTTCCGATGAGGGTAATAATGCTGAGAGGTTCTTCCTAGGAACATGGGTCGACGAGCACAATGTCTTCTTGTTCCAGATATATCGCCATATATGTTTCTTCTTTCTTATTTCCTTTCACAACTCCTCTAGACCCGCCCTGGATGGCTTGAGAGGTTGCTCTATTAATGGGCTGACTTAGGATTCTACCTTTTGTCAATCCATTTTCCCCCATTTCTCCAATTTTTATATCTTCCACAAATGGTTTGCCCATAACTGACATCATATTCTGGAAGTAATCGGCTTCTTGAGCCTGGAGAAACATTGTGACCATTTCAACCTTGTCTATCGGATGCTTCACTCTGGATGCTTGTTCACACCCCTTGATTGCATATTCTTGAAAGCTTTCTGAGGATTTCATTTTCAAGTTTGCTAGTGAGTTCCTGTATGGAGAAATGTCTATATTGTACTGGAACTGTCGGACAAAGTCTTTTGCAAGGTCGTCCCATATGTACCACTGAAGCAATGCCTACCAAACTTTCCCCAAAATAGGCCATGAGTAATTCTTTTTTCCTGATTGATGTATTTCTTGAGATGAGCAAGAGGATCACCGTGCCCATCGTACTTCTGAAATTTTGGAGTCTTCAATCCTAGGTGCAAGTGCACATGAGGAAATATGCATAGATCAGCATACAACACACTCTTCTTCCCACTCAAGCCCTGGATGTTCTTGAGGCTTTGCTCTATACTCCTAATCTTTCTTGCAATGTCTTCCTGCTTAGGGGTTTTGGGTGTCCCTTCTTGTCCCGGAGTGAATGCAAATTGAGGTGGTTGAGGGTAGGTATAAGTGGGAATTGAGGAGGCTCCATATGGGGGGTGAGTGTTTGGAATGTAAAGGTTGATGGATCAAAAGTGGGCCTAGGCAACGGATGATGTGATATAGCTGAGCATGGGGAAACAGTAAAGATGTTTGAGACTGTATTGGATATGACCATCTGGGGGCGAACCTATAAAGGTGTTCCCACAAAATAAGCTGAGATGGTTGGATATCCTAGTGGGATACTGGGATAACTGATTGGGAAAGTGGAAGTTCCACCCATTCAAGGGAAAAGCTGGGGAAATCTGGGAATTGCAGTAGGTGGCCCTTTTTCATATGACCAGGCGTCCCACATCTCCATCATGCAGAGACGTAACAACCCATTTTCCTCGGCGATTGTTGATTCTAACACCGGGATGCCCGAGGTTGGGCTCTCATCCATGATGGGAATTGCTAGCAGAGTGATTTCTAAAGACATTCTGATACTTCCTTTTGATATGGTGATGTATGGATGTGAAGCTAGGTTACCACAAAAACCAACAACTATTTATAAGCACCCTGGACTGGATATACAAGCATCAAACAGTTAGTTTGAGACAAATAATAGAAATATAATCACATGTTGGGGTGTGATGCACCTATACAGTTAAACGGGTATCTACATGTTTTGTAAGGGGTTGCATGATTCATCCCAGGCTTTTCTGATCCCTTCCTATTTCCTTCTTTTATTTTCCACTCTATTTTAATTTTTCTTTTCCCTCTCTTACTTTTCTTTCTTTTATTTTTAAGATACGGTGGAATCTTATGGAGATTGCCTACGTATCATGATCCCGCAAATCAGACCAAGCATAGTTCTTTGAAATACAAATGCCAAAAAGTAGGAAACAATTTTTTGAGGATTTTGAGATTTCATTAATAAAACTTCTCTTACAAAGATGCTAAATTAATGAACTATAGGCTCGAAATGGAAGAAAATATAGACTCAATGCTTGAAAATTCAAAAGTACATTAAAGCTTCCCTTTCTGGGGCCCGCGGGGCATCATTCAGCCTCGCCCCGAGCATATGTACGAGACCCACTTGTAGTTGCTCCAAATCAGTCATTGCTTGACGGACAAAAATCATCACTTCAGCAAAGAAGGTGGTTCGAGTCATATCCTCGCATGCTTGGCACTTCATGGTGATGTAATCAGCAATGGCTCTGATTCTCTTTCTAATCCTACCATTTCCCTGAAGTGATCGCCCTATCTACTGGTTTTGCAATTGCTCCATGTCTTTCTCCATTTGGGCCACTAGCGTATAACAATGTTCCCTAACAGCCTTAAAATCTTTATGCCGTTTGGATGCTTCCTTCTCAAGATTAGTCAATTTTCTTCTTAGACTGGTGATGGTCCCTTCATAGTTTCTATTCATTTGTTGGACAAACCGTGCCTGCTCTTTTGCTTTCTTTGTCCGTTGTTCCCGTAGTTTTACCTGACTAGCTTCAGACTTTTCCAAGTATTCTTGGTATTTGAGGACTTTCTTTCTTAGCCCACTTATAAGCCTTTCATCGGCCCGACTTCTTTCTGCGTCGTTGATGGTTGTCTTCATATTCCTGTTCTTAGCTTTTGCGGCGGCTTAAACACCATTTTTCAAATTGAAGCTCCATGACTTGCCTTTCCAATTTACTTATCTTGGCCTTGTATTCAATCTCTTTAGTCAACCAGTTCTATCGTGGTTGGGCCTCAACAGTGAATTGTTGGACATGTGGTCTTTTCACGGGCCTTTCACGAATTTGATACCTTTACTGAACCATTCAACATATTTGGGGTCCACTTCACCTCTGGCTCGGTTTCGCACTATGGTCTTAGGTTCTAGAAACCTACATTTTTTCCAATTTGGTAGATATTTCCTTCTGGAAATGCAGCTTTTGGACTCAGCTCAATAGCATGCTTAGCCAGGTCTTCGTCATTGTGGGCGGTTTGAAATCTTCCTAATTGACGCAACACCCTGCAGGGAGCATAAGGTTGGATGCTTCGAATGCCCATTAAGAGAATATAAGATGCTTCAGTTGTTGTATATATTTCTTCAGTGGTAGGGAGCCATCTGATTGCCCATTCAATTTTATGAGCAGTCAGGGCCCTCAGATGTGCAAGCCATGCTTCCGTACCCGTAGGGAATTCAATACCTGCCACTCGGCTTCCAAATTCTTCAATGCAATTTAGACCGGTGAAAGCATAATCCATGTACCCAACTCAGTGACAGAGGTGTTCTTGCATCCGTAAATAAAGTAGCAGATTGCAACCCTAGAAAATTTTCCTCTTTCCCGATAGATGGTCAGGGCTCGATAAATTTCAGCCACAATCAGAAGAACCACGGTGCTGTTAGCCTTTTTGATTGCTACATCGATCATTCCCATAAGACCTATCTCTATATTGACATCCTTCCGTAGACAAACCACAACACCTATAAAGGCCACCATGTAAGCTAGACTCTGTCTCACCTCCCACTTGTCTTTATTCCCGACATAGGTGACCCTAGTGTTTGGCTCTTCGAAATTTCGGGGTTGACATATTGAGATATAAAAATTGGAGTGTGCAATACCCTTCAGATAGATTTCTGTCTTGGACATGCTGACTAATACTCATCAAATATAGGAATGTGTGAGGGGATACTGGTCTTGGCGACAGGGGGAATCGACTTCTGAGATTTCCATTTAGACCCACATAACCACCTATTTCTTCCATTGTTGGTGTGAGCTCGAATTTAGAGAATCGAAACATGTTGCAAGTTGGGTCCCAAAATGGTATCAGAGCTTCAATTATGTCCGACCTTGGCTTAACGTTTAATAGTCCAACGAGGCCTTCCAGAATTCTTACCATTGTTTCTCTACTGCCTTTCCCTAGATCATCCCACCACATATGGAGCTTCAAGGGGATCTCATTAAGGACTGTGAAGGGTTCAATTTCATTCGTGCTCATCCTGCACATTTATTGATGTGATTTAATGATGTATTTTAATGCGAAAATGCGTATTTTTCTAAAATTTTCATTTTCTCAAAGTGGTTGTTCTTGCAAAAGCAGCCTTCTGACGCCCTTTTGGGGACACTCAACTTATGTTTAGACAAGAATGGCATCACCGGCCTTATTTGTAACTAAAATTTTGTTTTTTTTTGGACTATTTTTTCCAAAGGAAAGTTGGACCCGATGGGGATTTCCTATGTATCTCACATCCGGTGAGAATCAAACTGACGTAGTCTAGGCAGTGTTGACAAAACAATTAAAAAACAAAAAATTTTCTTTTTCCCCTTTTTTTTCTTATTCTTTTTGAAATTTCGGCTGAGTTTCCGTATGATTTGGGTATTGGTTTTTCTCGAAAAAAGTGATTACCATCTGCTATTCTCTTTTTTAATTCTCTCCCACTATTTATAAGTCGGTCATCATGCAGATCCAAAGCAAATAAATGCAAAAGTAGAAAGTAAGATGCATCAGGATGGTCTTTTGAATTTTGGTACACCTTTCCTAGACGGACCCAACTTCTGTGTTGAGTCCCCCAAGTTAAATGCACATGATGCAAGAAAAACTTCCTACTAGGGATCTAGAATGAGACTTTGTTATACTAGGCTTAAAACCTGGGTTTATTGTTTTAGACCCGGCTTACCCGAGCGGACAACTCGAGCCGGGCGGGGGGGGGGGGGGCAGCATACCGGGGATACAAAAGCTCCGTTGGCTTAGCAGCTTGTCTGAACCTCGTTCTAAAATGGGATAAGACTCTAAGCACAAGAGAAGTCACACAGTGCACCCTTCTCCATGATGTAGAAGACTCGGAGAGAGGAAGGGTTTCGTAGCAGTATATATATACAATTCACCAAAATATCAAAGCAGTAAAGTATTTAGCACATTAGGCATGAAACATGTAGGAAAATCAGATAAAGCCAAATATAATAGCCATCCTAAGCTCGAATTCTTAAACCCTAAACTGAAGTTCTGGGTTTCTTTTTTCCCCAACAGAGTCGCCAGAGCTGTCACACCTCATTTTTTACAGACTCGAAGGTAATATAAAGGAGTTTTTCAAATTTAAGTGACATTATTCGAAATGGGATTATTTATTTATCAGAGTCGCCACTTGGGATAGGCTTTGTTTTTTGTGTCCTAAGTCACCAGCTTATCTTGAATCCCAAATAGAGAAAATTTTCGACTTTCCAAGTGAAGTCTGTGAACCAGAAATTCTGACTAAGGAATTTTGTCGAATCGAGAAAATGTGTTAGGCACTGGCCTAATATCTAATTTAAAACATGTTCATCCTATTGTGCAATTTAAAATTATTTACCACTTTTAACTGATTTTTCAAGGAAGATTGAACGTTGTTTAAAACGTGTTTTGGGATCACGTCACATGAAATGCACCTGAATCAAAAACACATTTTTATCCAACATTTTAGGATTTAGATTTTGGTCGCATGAAATGCGCACCCGAGTTTAAGAAGGTATATTTGTTAAAATGCTCGCCTAAAGCAACTATCACATTGTTAACTTTGTCGGAGGCCATGAAAATTAGATAAATGGCTCACCCCATATCTAAGTATTTTAAAGAAGTAAATAAAGAGGGCCACGCAATTTGTAATTTTATTTGGCGCGGCGTAACTCAATTTAATTTAAAATAAGTCCTAAAAATAAACTATTATTCTCTATTAAGGATTGTTTCTAAAAAACATAGTTTAATCAACATTATTTATTAACTACTACCAAGGCCTTCAAAAAAATTTGGGCCTCAAGATCAAGTGCAAACTCAAATAAGGAGATTCCCCTTAATCAAAACCCCTTAATTCAAATCTTCTACCTAACTTGAAGGGCCCAAAGCCTATAATTTAAATTTCAAAATCATCAAATCCAATAATGAATCAGAGGTTCCAGCGTATTGGGCTCAAAACCAGCTCATGGAAAGAGAACATCATATCAGCTTTGTTCATACAAGCTTTTTATAGTTTTGGCCTCATGCATTAGCTCACTTTTGAGGCAAGCTAGAAACCGGGACTCAAGATCAAGTCCTTAATGATAAAATGAACGATTTAGACGGCTGGTAAAACTTGGGTTTGCTAATAAATAACCGGGCCCAATATTGAGCACAGTCTTCATGGTCCTAATAACAAATGATAATACAAACTAAATCAGTTCTTATACATGAATGCGAGATCAGAAGATTTTATTTCTAATTTAAAACTTTTCAATTAACGTTGGTCCCAAATCGCAGACTAGCTTCAATTAGATTTTACTTTGGAAATAATAGATAATCAAATAGTTATATACATGTTTAAACTTCGCATTCACATGGAACATAAACCAGAACTTTAAAACCTAATAATAGGTGTATGGAGTTAGAATTCACACACAAATACAGGGGTAAGTATTGATAGACCCCAAAACCTATTTTTACATTCAAACTAATATTGATTTATGACCCTATCTAAATTATTAAAAAAACTAAAATAAACAAACAGGAACATTGTCATAGTTCATAGTCCATAATTAATTATAATGAAGATTTAGCTAAGTAATGAAACTACTTGAAATACAATAAATCATGAAAAAAGAAAAACCAATAGAGAAATCAATGTATCACTTTAATACCATCTCCAACATGAGAGTTACATCAAAACTAATTCAGGATGTGTACCTGGAGATGTAAGAAAATGTAAGGAGAGAGAGGAGTCAGCAGTAGTAAACAACAGCCAGCAGCAGCTTAAGATTAATTTTAAATCACATGATATTATATCAAACAGTCCAGCAAGAAATTTCAAGCAAGTAACAATATTAAGAACCAAACTGAGCTTGAATGACCCAAAATAATCACGAAATAACCCCCAGGAGTCTCTTAAACTTCAATTACTAAAATCACAAGGAAACGTATGCCATTTGACCATAGGTGAGCTAATGCTTTGATTTAAACTTGAAAAAACTCAATAAAATAGTGAATTTTCCAGATTAAGCCGCCACAATTTTTTTGCAGAGTTTGTAATGCCTTCCAAATTTGAATTAATCCCCAAGTAACAACGCATATATAGGTAAGTTACTAGGGCAAACTTCACCTTTTGTTTAAACACATAGTCCTTTTTATTTTTCTATTTTAGCCAATTAGTCCCTCAATTTATAACTTGCTACCTAAGGAATACTATTAATAACTAAAAAATGTCTATTCAAACCTCGACCTAGAAGCTTCTAGGGGTTTCTCAATTAAGCACCAAAAGATTTTCTTAAACAATTTACCCAAAATACCCCTTTAGTACCCTGTTTTTACCACCACATGTCTGAACAGACCCCGGGCCAACTGACCCAAGCCAGATGAGTCAAAATAGACTCAAGCTGACACTTTGTTAGGCCTTCTCGTTTCAAGGCTCAAGTAGACTCGTTAGGCTAGGTAGACTTGCCCAAGAGAAAGATCACAACCCCCTTTTTAGAATAACAAAGAAAAGTAGATCAGAAAAATATGGTTAACTTAATTTAAAATATGATAAACTAATTAACCAAGTTTAATACGAACTAAAAAAAAACAAACGAAATAAAAAACATATGAACTAAGGTAAAAACTATTATTACGTGATATTAACTACTGGTAGCTAGAAAAATCTAAAACCAGAGAAAACGAAAAAATTAAAGGAAACCTATCAACTAACAAAACGACTGAACAAACCGCTTTAAACAAGACCTAATCTACTATTGTTTGAAAATTCCTGAATACCAACTAATAGGAATCAGGAACAAGAATTAAAAAAAGAAGATGAAAATCAAACTAATTAAATAAATAAAAAACTAAACAGGATAGAGTTCGAACTTATCGGATTATAGTCCTAAAATCATCATGCACAACTTCGAGATTTAGGTCAGAACTTCGATCAGGTATTTTAGCCATTTGGATGCGATTTGAAGGAAATTATGCAAAGATTTGCCATAAGGAAGGTGGGGGAATACTTCAGGGTAGATTTAGAGTGATTTGGAGGCGGTGAGGTTTTTGCCGAGGTTTTTGATTCAATATTCCAGACGCTCGGTGTAGATTCGAGGAAAAAGACCATTGGATTTGGGATGAGGAAGGTCTTGTGGCTTTGGGGTGTTATTTTTGGGATCTGTTGGAGTCGGCGTCGCCGTACATAGCGGAGGAGCACACATTTCAAATGAATATTCGAGATGTTTGACTATGTTTTGAGGGAATGTGGTGACATATTTGAGAAGAGAAGAGTGAGGAGAGTAGGTGGTGTTAAATTGGGGGTCATATGAGGATAGCCCCCGGCGGAGGCGATTTCTGGCCGGCGGTTTGTGGTGGTAGGCGGCGACGTTAGGTTTTTCGTGTTTGGAGTATGAGAGACGGTGAGAAGGGGGGGGGGGTAGGGGTGGTTTGGACAGTTATATATTAAGGAAACTAAGCTTCAGGACCGTCCGATCGAGAACCTCGACGGTCCTAATTTATCCCCACGAAACAGTGTCGTTTAGATTATTAGGGGCTGGACGGGGTGCCTTTGGGCTGGATATGGCTGCGGACAAGTTTTTGGTTTGGGCTGGTAAATTGGCCCAAAATTTAATATGCTTAACAGGCTAGTTTTTTCCTTATTTTCTTTATTTTCTTTTCTCATTTAGTTCCTTTTCATTTTTTTTAAAAAAATTATTAAAACTCCTTAATTAATTAAAAATCCCAATTTTACCTATAAAATATAAACCGATCCTATATAATTATTATCAACACAAAATTTAAAGAAAATATTACCTAAAAATTCATAAAATTAAAAGTAAAAAGCAAATAGAACCTATTTTTGGTGTCTTCTTTTTATGAAATGGCTAATTGCTAATAAGTGCTTGAAAAATATCAAATCTACTTCAAAATGCTTATGCAACATATTTCTCTATTTTTAAAAAATTATCTAAATAAAAAATTCAAACCAAAATGCAAACAAACACGAAAATTATGGAATTATTCCTACAAAAATCAAATAATTAAAAGGAAAATCCTAAATCTAAGAATTTTGTAGGAGTAATTCACGCGGGGCAAAAATCACATGCTCACATGCACTTGGTGGCAACATCCTTTTTCAACATCTTGAGGATAGGCTCACAAATGATTGTGGACTGTGCTATTAACCAGTTGATATAATTAAGCCTTCCCAAGAAACTCATCAAGTCCTTTTTGTTTTTTGGCGGTGGAAGTTCCTGAATAGCCTTGACCTTTGATGGATCAAGTTGTATTCCCCGGCGACTTAGAATAAACCCAAGTAATTTTCCGGCGGAAACCCCAAACGCACACTTTGTAGGATTAAGTTTCAGGTTGTACCTTCGCAATCTATTGAAAAACTTCCTCAAATATTCCATGTGATCAGTGGTTTTCTTGGAATTGACGATAACATTGTCTACGTACACCTCGATCTCCTTGTGTATCATATCATGAAAAATGGTAGTCATAGCCTTTATGTAGGTGGCCCCTATGTTCTTAAACCCAAACGGCATCATCTTGTAGCAGTATATTCCACACAGTGTAATGAAAGCTGTCTTCTCAACATCTTCTTCATTCTAGATCTGATGATAACTAGCGAAACAATCCAGAAATGATTGCAATTCATACTTCGCACAATTGTCGATCAGGATGTGTATGTTTGGCAAAGGAAAATCGTCTTTCGGACTGGCTCGATTGAGATCCCAGTAGTCAACATAGACTCAAACCTTCCCGTCCTTCTTTGGCATTGGCACGATATTAGCTAACTATGTATGGTATTTCACTACCTTAAGAACTTTTGCTTTGACCTTCTTGATGACTTCTTTCTTGATTTTCAAACTCATATCAGGTTTGAATTTTCTGAGCTTTTGCTATACCGGTTGACATGTTGGATCGGTTGGCAGTTTGTGAGCCACAATAGATGTACTCAGACTAGTCATGTCATCATATGACCAAGTGAATATGTCCTCATATTCCCTTAGAAACTTCGTGTACTCCTTTTCTAATGGCGATAAGTGGACACTGATTCTTGTTTCTGTGACATTTTCTGTATCTCTCAAGTCAACAATTTATGTTTCGTCCAGGTTGGACTTAGGTATGCTCTAAAAATTCCTGACTTCTTTAAAAATCTATTTTGGTAGATCATATTTCTCTGAATTTATGTCCGTTTGTTGCGCTATCTCATTGCACGTCATGGTCATCGATTCATCAAGACATGTCATAGTAATATTGTGTAAGTAATTAATGAGTGAAAATAATAACAGTATTAATTTATAAGGAAAATTGAAATGCTTTGATAAATTCCATAACTATTTTGAAAATCAAAGATCTTATTGCGGAATTTAAAAATGCGAAAGGAAAGTCAACTAGTAAAAATAAAAGATAGTGCATGATGTTTGTTCAGCCTTGAATCCAGAGGCTCGCCGGGCTCAGGTGGTTCTGACGGTCCAGTTATTAAGGCATGCTTCTCTGCTTACAACCTGAATGGAATGGCCGTCCTCACCCTCGAAAACTACACAACAGTATATATCATCGTCTTACAGGAACAAATTCCTCATTGCTGCCAGTGCTTCCTCTTCTTCTGACTCATAGATAACTTCGGCCGGTTGGAAAGTATGTTCTGTGCATTTTATTTGCTGCTCCAATTGGTAGTAAGGGCCATGCCATGATGGCGACCAGTTGTTGAATTCTTCCCCGGTTTCAGCGATGGTTTTTCGACTAGAGGCATGCCTTCTTGATTTAGCCAAATGTTCTAGGGGATAAACCCTACCAAATCTCATCATACCTTGTGCCGCAACAGCTTCTCCGAACTTGACCTTCCCTTTTCTCCTTTCCTAGGCTGTATAGTCCCAAGGTATGGCATATGTATGGAATAGTGTTACGGCCCACATTGCCACTATATACGGTGTGGCTATCTTTACTCTGAATGGAACATGCACTTTGGGTTGTAAAACTACAACTTCAAAGGGTGTAGGCGCATTTGCTGGCAACATGAATTCGGCCTCAATCGGTGCTGGCGTCATTGTATAGGATGGTGTTTCAAAATCAAGTGACATGGAAATATCTACCTCGGTGTCCCCAAAGAGTTGAATTTGGACTACGATCAGATTAAGGGTGACTATTGGCTTTTTTGGGTTATCACCTTCTGTGATTAAACCGATCAATCCCTTGGGATCCCAATCATCCTCTATTTCCATCATATGAACGACTCCACACTTATGATTTGGTAGAGGGTTAGTGCGGATATTCAGAGCAGGTTCTTTTGCCACAATAACCTTGTTATCAATCAATGTTTGGATCTTATCATTCAGAGAGCAACACTCATCAATGGTGTGCCCTTTTATGCCAAAATGGTATGCACATGACTTATTTGGATTAACCTACTGATAAGGGTTCTCAGCAGCAGTAGGGATAGGGGTGACGTAACCAACAATTTTGAGTCTTTCATACAACTGGTCGATAGGTTCTGCAATAGTTGTATTTTGTTTTACGGGTCTTCGATCAAATTTTTTTCGGGGTCTAGGGAAGTTTTGGGGTGAAGGAGGGGATTGCTAGTGGGATGGTTGAGTGTTGTAGGCTTGGTAAACATGTGGTGGTTAGGAATATTTGGGTGAAGTGGGCTAACATGTGGGGGTGATTGATAGGTGAGTGGTGGAGTTTCGTAAGATGGTGAGTGTGCTTGGTAATTTGGGTAGACTGATGTGTAAGCGGAGGCATTGGGTATGTTTGGTATTTGACGGGAGATTTGGTTCTCTGTGCCACCATTACGGCTCCTATGTCCCTTTTCTTGGACACACCGCTTGATTGTAAGGCCTTGTTTGTAGCTTGCGAGGCCTCCCAATTCATAACCATATCATTTTTGATGTCCTCTACGATTCTTTCTCTTAGATTGATAATTTTAGGAAATTTGTGCCCCTCGATCATCATCAATCTCTCATAATAATGTGGATCTTAAGCTTGGATGAAGAATTTGTTCATTTGTTCTTTCTCTAGGGTGGATCTGACCTTGGCAGCTTCGGACCTCCAATGAGTAGCTTTGGGCTTCTTTTCCAAATTTTGAATATATAACACATCTGGCTCTTTCTCCGTGTTGAACCTATATCTTTCCATAAATTCAGACGCCATGCTAACCCAATTTGACCACTTTTTTGGATCTTCGCTAATGTACGAAGATAAAGCATCTCCATTTACGCTCCTCATGAAAAACTTCATGCAAATTTTCTCATCTATTTCTACTCTAACTAATTTGTTAGAGTACGTTATTAAATGGACGCGTAGATCTTCGGTAGAATCAAACATTCGAACTTAGGAGGTTTGTACCCGTCGAGTAGTTCGACATCGGGTTGTACGCAATGATTTTCATAGTTTAGCCCCTCAATTTCCTTACTACCTTCAATGCCTTGAATTCTGCTAGTCGTCTTTTTATGTTTTTTGGCCAGGTTTCTGACGAGCAAGTCCTTATCATCGGACTTGGGTGTGCTTGAGATAGGTTAGGTGGAGGGCGGTACAGTCTCCACATAGATGGGGGTATTATGTTTGGTGTGGCAGTGGTCATTTGTGGAGTTCTGGAGTTCTGGGATGAAGAGTGAGGTGTTATTTGAGGTATGGCAGGTACTGCAGTGGTGGTGAGGAGTGGGATGGTTTTGTTTCTTTGGGATATTTTGTGGAGGTATAGGATTCTGAGCATTTGGGAAATTAACAGCTAGAGTGGTGAGGGAAAATTACAGATTTGCCAGATTCCGAACTTGGTCAAGTTCTTCCTGAAATTTCAGCAGCTTTTGTTCCAGTTAGGATGCATTTTCCTTGTGAACTAGAGCACCATGACCATGAGTGACCTCTACCCGTTCAGTTGAGTTCTATTTTCTAACGTTGTTCAATTCTTCCATCATCCATTTTTTCTTGTGTCTGATAGGACTTAGAGGAGGAGAAGGGGGAGGACCCCTAGATCTCGTGAAATAGGAGGATATTTCTAGAGTGCACAAACTAACCTTTGGGGAGGAGAATAAATAAACAAAAAGTAAAAACAAAGAGGTAATAAGTTAGTGAGAATTATGAAAAAAAATGTTGCAATATTTAAACACATAGTGCAAGAATGAAAGGCATGTCCTGAATTGGGGGCATCTTTGTGCCCAGGGTAGGCCTAGAAAGTTGATTTGGAGAACTCAGAATGCTAAATGCCTCATTTCATTGATAAAAATATGACGGCTCCCAAAGCGACACTAAATAACAGGAAATAAAAGTCACTAATGGCCATTGGCCTTATTATATTTTATAAAGTAAAATGAAAACTCCTATCTATTTTGTCCCAGAAGGACATTCCATAGATTGAATGCTCTCGTTGATCAAATCCTCCCGTTTGTGTAGGTTTACCAGTAAAAATTCCTTTACTAGTTGTTCTCCTTTGTTTCCCTCAACGTTCATACAATCGGTGGCTCTCTTCTTCACTTTTCCTTCAAATTCCAGTAGACTGTATTCTAGATATTTCATTTTTTCGCTAGCTTTGGCGGCTGGCTATTTCAATTCATGGATTTGGTCCTTTGATGGAAGATCCTCACCAGTCTAGTAAGAGTGGGGGCATGCTAATCATACCTAAAAGGGGGTCCTCGTGCATCATTTTCTGCAAAACAAAAAGGGCTAGACCCTGCCCTCACCAGACTCGACCATTTAATATCAACAATTAACATAAAGCATCTAGTTCTCCTAATAAATGCACAAAACGTGGTGATGTCCATTTGTTTTTGGGGAAACCCAGTGGACTTTGGACAAGGCTATCCTAAAAGATCATTATGTGGACAACATAACTGATCCGCCTATGTTTCACCATGATGAATGGATAGTTTAAACATAATAATGTTTCTATGAGGGTTTAGACTAGTACCCTTGAGCTGAAAACTCAAGGGAGAAAGGCGCGGAACCATCGACTACACCGATGATTGACTGATTTTACTGTAAATATGCCATTTCTGGATTTACGGGGTGATAATATAGAAGGAGCTCAACCACTCATTATAAGTGTTCTATAGGATTTTGTTTGGCATGAGTTGAACATGATGTTGAGCATGATTATGTAAAGGCGTGTAGTCAAGTATTTGCATGTTAAGAAAGAATTAAATACAACAGTTTCACAATGTAAAGCAGTAGTAAAGGAAAACAGTAAAGAAAAGCAAAAATGAGACAAGTCAGTTTTGCAATAGAAATGGAAATTGAACGCTTAAAAGAAATAAACAAATAATTTTTCGCAAAGAAGCATAAATTCACAATAAAGGCTTGAAATTGTAAAAGCCTAAAAGTCCCCAGTGGAGTCGCTGTCACGCCCCCTTTTTCTCGTGAAATCGGGTTTATCACATTTGGGAGGACAACTCATTCGTTTTGGGAATTCGATCTGATTTGAAGAGTCCCCACCTAATGATTAGGGTGCATTAGACACCAAGAAGATTTGATTTGAATAAGTAGAGATTGGGTAAGGGCTTGAAATTATTCTAAGGGAAAGGTGTTAGGCACCCCTCAGAATCCACTAGTGTGGTTCCCAGCAAGACTATTGTTGTAAATTTAGGTGCAAATAACTTGTAGGAAAATAAAAAATTCAAATGAGAGGGGATTTTGGTTTACAAATAAACAAAGTTGGAAAGAATTAAAAGAAAGTTGATGTTCTTGTTGAAACACGTTCTCAAGGCACTAAACTAAAACGTGTGTTCATATTTGTAGGTTTTGATAAATGAGAAACGACGCGCAATTGACATATGACGAGGTCCAAGCACAAGCGCGCAATTGACACATAACGAGGTTCAAGCACAAGACGAACAAAGATCACGATCAAGTAAAGAAATAAAGTTATACATGAGTCGTTCTTTAATTGTGATCTTGATCCGACAATTAACTCAAGACTTGGCTTCTCTCGTAAAATCATTTTTATCAAATCATGCATATTTAATTTAAAGCAAAATGATTTTCAAACATTTTATTTTAGCCAAAATGATTTTTAAACATGCCTCTCAAATCTGGACAAAGATAATCGATTATGTACTTTATGATAATCGATTATGTTAAGACAATGTACACCAGATTTACAAAGCTGAACAATAACCGATTATCTACCTTATGATAATCGATTATGTTAAGGCAGTGTACATTAGATTTTTCAAAGCTACAAGATAATCGATTATGTACCTTATGATAATCGATTATGTTGAGGCAGTGTCCATCAGATTTTTCAAAGCTATAAAATAATCGATTATGCACATTATGATAATCGATTATGTTGAGGCAGTGTCTATCAAATTTTAAAAGACTGTAAAATAATCGATTATGTACTTTATGACAATCGATTATGTTAAGCAGTGTAGTCCGAAGTTTTCAAAATATAAAAGATAATCGATTATCCTTATAGCATAATCGATTATGCAAGTGACCGTTGCCAAAGTTTTTTTAAACTCTGAAAGATAATCGATTATACACAATCTGATAATCGATTATGCTAAGTAAAATCTGCATATGATTTTTTGAACGTTGTCAGGTAATCGATTATACACAATCTGATAATCGATTATGTTAAGTAAAATCTGAATATGATTTTTTGAACGTTGTCAGGTAATCGATTATACGATTTGGATAATCGATTATTCTGCTTAAAATCTGGGAATGATTTTTGAACGATTGGAAAATAATCGATTATGCAAATCAGATAATCGATTATCTTAGCACAAAATCAGCAATTCTTGATTGGCAATTAGGCAACGGTTGTGAGGGTTTTGAACACTATAAATACAACTCAAAATTAGTCTTCTAAGTACAACAACTGATTATATTCTTGCTAAAGCTTGCATACTCTCATATTCATCATTTTCTATTCATTTAATAAGTTTTTGAGAGCCAAACTCTTGACGAAAGTTGTTGTGTTCTTGAGCGTATTTATTTTACTCATATCTACTCTTAAAGAGAGTCTTGTCTTGAGTGCTAAGTGTTTGTATACACTTGAAGGGAAGTGTTAATCCCTTGTGGTTGTAAGAAGGAACGTTTTCATTCCTTCGGTTGAAGTCTTGAAGTGTGGTATCTTCGAGCAAAGGTTGTTGAGGCTTGTGTGACTCAAGTTCTCAGTTTGTAACGGTTTGTTAAGCACCCGTAAGCTTAACGAAGTTAGTGGAATCTCGAGAGAGTCTCTTGGGGACTGGACTAGCCACAGGTTGTGGTGAACCAGGATAATTTCGGTGCGTTCGTTCCTAATTATTTACTTACCGCATTTATTTCAATCCTGCAATTTTTAATTCCGCAAGTTTTTATTGTATTTTATCATAACGCTATTCAGCCCCCCTCTAGCGTTAAGCGTATATTCTAACAATTGGTATCAGAGCCCAACTCTCTGAAAGACTTAACCGTTTGAGAGAAACAATCCATGGCTTCTACTCGTGACTTTAATGCAGGAATAGGTGAAGGACAATGCTCCACTAGACCACCACTGTTCGACGGCACAAACTATATGTATTGGAAGGAGAGGATGAGAATATTCATCCAATGAAATAATTTTCATCTATGGAAGGTTATAACGAAGGGAGAACAAATTCCAACCAAAAAGTTGAAAATGAATGGGTTCCAAAATCCGAAGATGAATACGATGCGGATGATATCCGAAAAGTGCAGAACAACGCTAGAGCCATCAACTTATTATATTGTGCTGTGAATGCTGATGATTATAGAAAAATATCATGTTGCACAACGGCTAAGCAAATGTGGGATAAGCTAGAAATCACGTATGAAGGTACGGACCAGGTAAGAGAAGCTAAAATTGATTTTCTAACCCATGCATATGAACTGTTTCACATGAAGGAAAGCGAGAGGATCGATGACATGTTCAAACGATTTTCAAAAATCGTCAATGACCTACATGCTCTTAAGAAGACCTTCACGGATAAGGAACTTGTCCGAAAAATTCTCCGAAGTCTCACTCCGGAATGGCGCTCCAAGGCCGACGCGAATCAAGAGTCTATCGGCGTTTCAAATGTCACCATCGACGGACTAAGAGGTAATCATAAAACCTATGAATCTACTATACTTAACCCTCCGTTTAATGATCAAAGGAAACAAAGAATCGCCCTCAAGGCAAGCACGGCTCAACCTCAAAATGATGAGGACTCAAACAACGGAGATAACGAGTTCGGACTCGTCATTAAGAGGTTTCAAAAGTTCATGCAAAAAGAGTATGAACGAAAAGGGAAACAACAAGGAGATCAAGTAAAGTGCTATGGATGCGGAGAAATCGGGCACATTAAATCAAATTGCCCAAATGTCAAAAAGGAGAAGAAACCCTTCAAGAAACAACGAGCATGCATATCTTGGGGAGGTGACTCCGGAGACGAATCAAGCGACGACGAAGAAGACGAAGCCGCAAATCTATGTCTCATGGAACACGAAGACAATCAAGAAGAGGTATGTCAAATTTCTTCAAAAAATTTCTTTTCTCTTGAGGAAATGCAAAATGCTTTTGATGAATTGTAAGTGAATTCATTAGAGCTTCCGAAACTGTTAGAGACGTAAAGAAAAATTCCTCTTTGAAAGAAAAAGATTTTGAAAAACAACTCTCTTTGAAAGAAAAAGATTTGGAAAAATTGATTTTGGAAAATGAGAAGTTGAAAGAAGAAAATAAATTTTTCGGCAAGAGAAGCGCTAACAAACCCGAGAGTTCTAGTAAAAATTGCATTTCTTGCATGCATCTAAAAGATGAAGTAGAAAGACTTAAGGGCACCCTAGATAAGTTCAATTCTTCTCATAAAAATTTGAATGATGGTCTTGTCAATTTGGAATCGACCAAACATGGCATAGGCTTCAAAAACGAGCCTAAAGAAAAAGTTGAAGCCATCCCCCAACAACCCAAGGCTCAACCTAGGATAAATAAAATAAACATTCATCCTAGAAATAACCATCCTAGAATCAACATGCATCCTAGACCAAACACTAGAAGAAACTTTGAATATTTTAGAACGCCTAGAAATGGCCTTCAACAATCGCAACCTAGACATACTCGACCTAGAAACAATTATTCTAGAAACGCTGCATATCCTAGAACAAACAGTAGGAGAAATGATTTTCAAGGATTGCGCAATATCCATATTGTCAAAAATAGAGCAAACAATTTTTACCTCCAACTACTACCAACCTAGAAGAATGCATAATCCTAATGTCATTTGTCACTATTGTAGTTGAATAGGACATATTGCTCCTGCTTGTTTTACTAGACACAGACACTTAACTGCATGATAAGCACAACAGCATTTTACACCTAACTCTCAAGGACCCTAAACAGCTTGGGTACCAAAAACTCATTGAATTGTCTTGTAGGTATGTTTGAAGGGATCAAGTGTACTTTGGTACCTTGATAGTGTATGCTCCAAACACATGACTGGAGACGCATCCAAGTTCCTTCAACTAGAACACAAGGAAGGAGGAAACGTTATTTTTGGAGATAACAACAAGGGAAAAATTATCGGCATTGGCTCGGTCGGTAAGAATGAATCTTCTTCCATTAAGCATATATTGCTAGTTAAAGGTCTAAAACATAATCTCTTGAGCATAAGTCAATTATGTGACAAGGGAAATCTTGTTTTGTTTGATTCGGAAGAATGCTTAGTTTTTCGTCGTAGTGATATTAAAATTATTCTTCGTGGTTTTAGAATTGATAACATCTATATGGTTGATCTTGAAAACTCTTCAACAGAATATGTGAATTGTCTTATGAGTAAAGAAGACGATATGTGGTTATGGCATCGTAGAGTAGCTCATATCAACATGCATGTCTTAAACAAATTGGTTTCACAAAATTTAGTTATTGGTCTTCCAAATTTGAAATTTGAAAATGACACTATTTGTGATTCTTGTCAAAAAGGGAAGCAAACAAAAACATCTTTTAAATCTAAGAATATTGTTTCAACTACAAGACCTTTGCAACTTCTTCACATGGATCTCTTTGGACCATCTCGCATTGAAAGTCTTGGTAGAAATCGTTATGCTTTTGTTATTGTTAGATTATTCTAGATTTACATGGACACTATTTCTTGCTCACAAAAGTGAGGCTTTTCAAAACTTTAAATATTTTCTTAAACGTGTTCAAAATGAAAAGAACACAACCGTCACTTCCATAAGAAGTGATCATGGGGGAGAGTTCGATCACAATCTCTTCACGGACTTTTGTGACGAACTCGGTATTGAGCACACCTTCTCTGCTCCACGTACACCACAACAAAATGGAGTGGTGGAACGGAAAAATAGGTGTCTCGAAGAGATGGCTAGAACCATGCTCGATGAGGGTAAGATTCCCAAACAATTTTGGGCGGATGCCGTGAGTACCGCATGCTACGTTTTAAACAGAGTAGTCATAAGGCCAATACTCATGAAAACTCCCTATGAACTCTATAAGGGAAGGAAACCTAATCTCTCCCATCTTAGAGTATTCGGTTGTAAATGCTTTATTCATAACAACGGAAAAGATAATTTGGGAAAATTTGATGCCAAATCGGATGAAGGAATTTTTCTTGGTTATTCATCACGTAGCAAAGCATATAGAGTATTCAATAATAGAACCGAAACTGTTGATGAATCCCCTCATATTGTGTTTTTCCAAAAATAATGCTCGCTTGGCGAGAAAGGATTCTGGTTTTGATCTTGCAGGTATCTAAAACACAATAAGTCCTCAAGACAAAGTACAAGAGGAAAACCCAAAGGAAATTCAAGATGAAATCTTGGAACAAACATCGGAGGAAGCGCCACCACTGGAGAAAGAAACGAAACTGCCCAACGCGTGGAGGACAATCAAAGACCATCCTCTCGACAAGGTAATCGGCGACATTGAACAAAAGGTAAGTACTCGAAACAATCTTAAGAACACCTTAGGACATACTGCTTTCGTTTCTCAAATTGTACCCTCAACCATTTCCGAAGCAATTGGGGATGAGCATTGGACCTTGGCAATGCAAGAGGAGCTTAACCAATTCAAACGAAATGACGTTTGGGAATTGGTGCCAAGACCCGACAATCATACCATAATTGGTACGAAATGGGTTTTTCGAAATAAATTAGATGAAAATGGTATAATCACTAGAAACAAAGCTAGGCTTGTAGCAAAAGGTTACAATCAAGAAGAAGGAATTGACTATGAAGAAACGTATGCACCCGTAGCAAGGTTAGAAGCTATTCGTTTATTACTTGCTTTTGCCTCTTCTATGAATTTCAATTTATATCAAATGGATGTAAAGAGTGCTTTTCTAAATGGTTTTATTCAAGAAGAAGTTTATGTTGAACAACCCCCCGGCTTTGAAGATTTTAATTCTCCCGATCATGTTTTCAAACTTAAGAAAGCCCTTTATGGTCTTAAACAAGCTCCCCGAGCTTGGTATGAACGATTGAGCAAATTTCTTTTGGACAATGAGTTCATTAGGGGGAAAGTTGATACCACACTATTTATTAAGCATAAAAACAATAATATTTTATTAGTTCAAATCTATGTGGATGATATTATTTTTGGTGCTACTAACAATGCTTTGTGCAAGGAATTTTCTGATTTAATGACAAGCGAATTTGAGATGTCTATGATGGGTGAGCTAACCTTCTTCTTGGGGTTGCAAGTGAAACAAATGAAAGAAGAAACTTTCATTTGTCAATCTAAATATTGAAAAGAGTTGCTAAAACAATTTGAAATGAGCAACGCCAAAGCAATGGCCACTCCAATGAGCACATCCGATCATCTTGACAAAGATGAGAAAGGTAAGGAAGTCGACACCAAGAAGTATCGAGGTATGATCGGATCCCTTCTTTATCTTACTGCTAGTAGACCGAACATAATGTTTAGCGTATGTTTACGCGCTTGATATAATCATGTCCGAAGGAGTCGCACCTAACTGCGGTTAAGCGGATAATGAAGTATCTTGTTGGTACTATTAATGTGGGACTATGGTATCCCAAAGGTTCTTCATGCCAACTTGTTGGCTATTCCGACTCCGATTTTGCGGGTTGCAAATTGGACCGCAAGAGCAATAGTGGCACTTGCCATTTGCTCTGTAGCTCTCTTGTCTATTGGTTTAGTAAGAAACAGGTAAGTGTTGCGTTGTCCACAACCGAGGCTGAATATGTAGCCGCGGGGAGTTGTTGTGCTCAAATCCTTTGGATGAAACTACAACTCTCGGACTATGGACTAAGTATCGATCATATCCCTCTTAGATGTGATAATACTAGCGCCATAAGCTTGACGAAGAACCCCGTTCTTCATTCAAGAACAAAACACATTGAAATTAGGCACCACTTTATAAGAGATCACGTTCTCAAAGGTGATGTCGAAATTGAGTTTGTTGAAACCAAATCTCAATTGACCGACATTTTCACAAAGCCTTTAGAGAAAGAGTCCTTTTTCCGAATTCGTAGTGACCTCGGGATTCTGTACTCTACGTTGATCAAAGTCATGCATTGCATTTTTTTTGTTTTTCATTACTAACTTGAGCGTCGGAGGCGCCTAATTCTGTTTTGCAGGCATCGCCCCAAAGACAGGGGGAATTATAAAGCACTGGTGCAGAAAAATCGATCTCTTTTAAGAATAATCGATTTCTCTTAGTACATAACCGATTATCAAGTATCAATAATCGATTATGTTGACATTATATTGTCCCTTTTATAATTGCGATTTTGGTTAATCAATAAACAAGTTATTTACTAATGTTTTTTTTGCTAATGTCAAAAGGGGGAAGAATAAGGGCTATGCACTTAATATTTATTGGCATAAATTGAGGGGGAATTCATATGTTGAGGGGGAACTAATTGCATATCTATATACTTGTCTTGGATCGTCATTATGAATTATCTAATATGCATATCCCGATATTGGTTTGCCATTATCAAAAAGGGGAAAATTGTTGAAACACGTTCTCAAGGCACTAAACTAAAACGTGTGTTCATATTTGTAGGTTTTGATAAATGACAAACGACGCGCAATTGACATATGACGAGGTCCAAGCACAAGTGCGCAATTGACACATAACGAGGTTCAAGCACAAGACGAACAAAGATCATGATCAAGCAAAGAAATAAAGTTATACATGAGTCGTTCTTTAATTATGATCTTGATCCGACAATTAACTCAAGACTTGGCTTCTCTCGTAAAATCATTTTTATCAAATCATGCATATTTAATTTAAAGCAAAATGATTTTCAAACATTTTATTTTAGCCAAAATGATTTTTAAACATGCCTCTCAAATCTGGACAAAGATAATCGATTATGTACTTTATGATAATCGATTATGTTAAGACAATGTACACCAGATTTACAAAGCTGAACAATAACCGATTATGTACCTTATGATAATCGATTATGTTAAGGCAGTGTACATTAGATTTTTCAAAGCTACAAGATAATCGATTATGTACCTTATGATAATCGATTATGTTGAGGCAGTGTCCATCAGATTTTTCAAAGCTATAAAATAATCGATTATGCACATTATGATAATCGATTATGTTGAGGCAGTGTCTATCAAATTTTACAAGACTGTAAAATAATCGATTATGTACTTTATGATAATCGATTATGTTAAGCAGTGTAGTCCGAAGTTTTCAAAATATAAAAGATAATCGATTATCCTTATAGCATAATCGATTATGCAAATGACCGTTGCCAAAGTATTTTTAAACTCTGAAAGATAATCGATTATACACAATCTGATAATCGATTATGCTAAGTAAAATCTGCATATGATTTTTTGAACGTTGTCAGGTAATCGATTATACACAATCTGATAATCGATTATGTTAAGTAAAATCTGAATATGATTTTTTGAACGTTGTCAGGTAATCGATTATAAGATTTGGATAATCGATTATTCTGCTTAAAATCTGGGAATGATTTTTGAACGATTGGAAAATAATCGATTATGCAAATCAGATAATCGATTATCTTAGCACAAAATCAGCAATTCTTGATTGGCAATTAGGCAACGGTTGTGAGGGTTTTGAACACTATAAATACAACTCAAAATCAGTCTTCTAAGTACAACAACTGATTATATTCTTGCTAAAGCTTGCATACTCTCATATTCATCATTTTCTATTCATTTAATAAGTTTTTGAGAGCCAAACTCTTGACGAAAGTTGTTGTGTTCTTGAGCGTATTTATTTTACTCATATCTACTCTTAAAGAGAGTCTTGTCTTGAGTGCTAAGTGTTTGTATACACTTGAAGGGAAGTGTTAATCCCTTGTGGTTGTAAGAAGGAACGTTTTCATTCCTTCGGTTGTAGTCTTGAAGTGTGGTATCTTCTAGCAAAGGTTGTTGAGGCTTGTGTGCTCAAGTTCTCAGTTTGTAACGGTTTGTTAAGCACCCGTAAGCTTAACGAAGTTAGTGGAATCTCGAGAGGGTCTCTCGGGGACTGGACTAGCCACAGGTTGTGGTGAACCAGGATAATTTCGGTGCGTTCGTTCCTTATTATTTACTTACCACACTTATTTCAATCCTGCAATTTTTAATTCTGCAAGTTTATATTTTATTTTATCATAACGCTATTCACCCCCCGTCTAGCGTTAAGCGTATATTCTAATAGTTCTTAGAAGAAAGAGTTTGAAATTTTAGAAGAAATAAAGAAATAAAGGGAAAGGGGGTCCTAGGTTTATTAGAAATATGGATCACCCTCCACAATCACTCCTCAATGAGAGGCTACACATGAAATTGTCGCGTGGTCATCTATCCATATCTATCCTTCCCACCCCGTTAAGGTATTAAAGTGCGGAATGGTCTCGCTTGCTTATTTCATAGTATTACCCATCCCAATCCTATCAGTCTCATAGGAATTTAGGACTACTAATCCTAAAAGGGAGGCATATTAGGCTTATTTGTAGTTTCGAAGGCAAAAATTCTAAGGCAACATACAAAACATGTATAGCAAGTTGGGGAAAGCACATAACAAGCAGAGGCTCAGATATACCTCCTTGAATAAAGAAGCACGTAATTAGCATGACTTACACATACTGCTTAGGATCTGATTAAATACTAAAGACGAAAGAGCTTAAAGGTTGTGACAGACTGATTTATTACATAATTCAGATAAGAAACCCAAATTAAGCATGCTTATTGGTTGTAGTTAATAGAACATATTTAGTTTATAATTTTACACTAGGGCTTTCCTAAGGGTTTGACAAGGATCATATAGGCATGGTATCTACTAAATTCCGAAAGTAATGAAATAACAAGGTTTTAAACATACTGGTTAAACACGTTAAGTGAGAATAATCAAATTGTTAAAAGAGAGGCAAGTCTTAATGAAGGTTACATGTGCTGCAACTGATTAGTACCTGTTATTACTAATTTTAAGCATCTATACGTGAATGAAGCGGTGCAGATTCGACTATGAGTTCCCGTAGACATGCTTTCTATGCGTAGTTGATTCTGAACCTTGTAGACATGGTATAAAATGCAGAAGACTTGTTTTAAACCTATGAACATGATATCTAGATGCAGAAATTTGTTGAAGACCTATGAGCATGATATCTAGGTGCAGAACTTGTTTAAATCCTATGAGCATTATATCTAGGTGTAGAATTTGTTTAAAACCTACGAGAATGATATCTAGGTGTAATTGAATATGTTTATGAACTACGAGCATGATATCTAGGTGTAGAAATGAATGTGCAGATCTGGACAATCTTGTAGGCATGATTTCTATTTTAATACAGTGGTCCTATAATCATGATTTCTATATGAAAATGTATATAAGGAATTCAGAAAGTCCTATAGTCATGATTTCTCTATGCATTTGAATGTACGGAATTCAGGAAGTCTTATAAGAATTATTTCTATATATGTCTTTGCATGTGCAGAATTAAAAATTCCTATAGACATAGTATCTACCCTTTTATGCATACATAGTTACCTGCGCTTTTTACTAACCATCCCCAAGAGTTTATTACAAATTATTACATCCCGGAATAAAGTATAAAAAATTACATCAAAATATAAATAAAAGTACAACCAAAGAGAGCCCTGATTCAGACTTCATGTCTGAAATATAAGGTAAACAGACTCCAAGAGATCATGATCCAAAGCTTTTCTCCTATTTAAGCGTATCAAAGTTCCCTAAGAGCCTCAATGGGACTCTGGGCAATGCTCACACCTAAATATACTATCAGAACAACACATGTGCATTGTGGAAGGGCCAGCCCTCAAGTGTCCAAGTTCAGAAGGAGCTCAAAGCGTCCCAAGGAAAGGCTTAGAGGGGGGGGGGGCAGCACGTAAAGACTAAGAAAGTGTGCAAGTGAAGAACAAAATGCTAAAGGGAAAAGAAGAGGAAACAACTACCAATAAGAACACATATGGGGTTCACGGAATAGGGAGATTGTAAGGAGTCGATTTCTTAGGCAAGGGTAGCCTTTAGCCATGCCTAGCAATGGAGAGTGCTAGCATACATATAAGCCTGCTAGAACACATACTATTAGAGGCTAGGATCCCTTCTATCAAGTTTAATTCACGGGCAATAATTTGCAGTATTGCCATGACTCAAACCATAGCATGAACATATAGGGGTAGAAGTTTTGGATTCATAATAGATATGCAGAAAGAAAATTCAGCATGCTAGAGTAAGTGTTGAACTATACAAAAGCAGTATGCAGACATGCATACAAAGGAGTAAATAAACACATTGTTGTGGTGCTGAAAACATTAAATTAGGACATACCAGTTCCAAAGAAGCAAATAGAGAAAAGCAAGCAGCAAGACTTGCAAACAGGCCACGATACAAGTAACAAGAGAAAATTCTCTTGAGTGTGAGTATAAGTTAGGAAAGACTATGAGTGATGGATGTGTAGAAAACTAGGAGTCTTCATGTGTTTTGTCAATGGAAGAGTCACGTATTTATAGTGTGAAAATGAGGCAGAAATCAGGTAAAAAAACAATTAAGGAATTAGGTATCAACTAAAATCAATCAGCACAAGACTTCATTTAATTAAGGAATTCGGACTTAAACGGTAATGAGCAAAAATTATTTAAGGATAGAAATCCAATAAGCATCTTGTGCAAAGTAGGGATAAATACATAGGAGTTTATTTAGGAGAAGAGTTTTTGAAATACACGGTTACATAAATAAGGTAAAAAATTAATTAGTACGTACTAAATCAAGGATTCAGAGATTTGTAGTTACTAGTCCATGAATGAACCAAGTAAGAAAAGCAAAGGAAAGTTTTCGACTCAAACCAAGTAACATGCAAATCAACAAACAGGGAAAGAAATAAATCAAGCTTTCACGAAGGATGTCTGAAATTATTCAAAATTTGAAAGCTATATTAGATAGGAGTTCAACATATATAAAGAGCACACAAGTATGTTAGGCTGAATTTAGGGCAAAGAAAAACATCATGCAATTGCAAAATAAATATGTAGTAGACTATGGTAGTCACATAAGTCAGCAATGTAGAAGAGAAATATTATCAAATGACATACAAATGGTCCAGTAGAAAGACCCTAGAAGAGTTTAGCAGGGTATCAGAACCATATAAAGGAACAAAGGTCGAAAAAGTGACATTGAGGCCTAATCAAGATTTAGATTTCAAAAACTCGAAATAGGTTCAAAGAGGTTAGGTTTTTTGAAATCAAACAAGTTTAGAGATGAAGATCAAACAAAGGACATAGCCAATGGTCTAAAAATTTGAATGAATCCCTGAATTGAGGGTTCTTGCCATTGATCGAGTGCAGAGAAGCAAGGATAAGTAATCCAGGAAAAAGATACAAATAAAAGAAGTTCAGAGGTCTCAGAATGGTACTGAGACCTTAAACATGCTCTTTCAGCAGCAGAACTCATGAGAAACATAGTAAAGACCAACATAGGAAACAGTGTAGAAGAACTAGTAAGAACACAGTAAAAGAAGTAGAAGGACTTGTAAGAACATAGTAGAAGAAGCAAATAAAAAAACACAGTAGAATAATTAGTAAGAACACAGACAAAAAAACACAATAGAAGAAACATTCAAAAGAAAACAAAATCATAGAAATATCTAAATAACTCAAAAAATCCTAAATCCGAATAAAGGTTTTGAAAGCATAGTTTTTTATGAAAGGAATCTCGAGAAACCATTTAAAAGTTTAAGGAAAATATAGATCTAGAACAAATCTAAAAATCAGAAGAACCTCAAACGCTAGGGTTTTAGAGGAACCTAGACGGTGCGAAAGGCTTGGATAATCGTTGACTTAAGTATGAGGAGTCGAGGTCAGGCTCGAACAACCATGGCTTGCTAGAGCAAGGCCAGTGATGGCCGTAAAACTTGAATAAAAAAAGGTTTGGGCCAAGATCTTAGTGGTCAAGCCTCGGAAGTTAGTAACCAAGCACGTAGCATCAATAGAAGGCTGGTAGGTGATGAGAGCACCATGGCTTCAGGCAAGGAGGTTGTCGGAGAAGGCCAGTGAAACTCATCTGAGCGGAGGGGAAGGGGGAAGGTACTAGAGAGAACCAGAGATATAGAGATAGAGATGAGAGTCGGTTTAGTGAGGAATGAAAGGGTTTGGAGAGGGGGTTTCGTTTGGGCTTAATTAGGTAAGAACGAATCTGGGCCGTTGATCAAAATGGATCAACGACCAAGATTTAATCAGATTGGGTCGGGTAGATTTAGGAATTGGGCTTGGGTCTTTGGGATGGTGTAATTACGTGTTTAGGGCTGGTTTAATTGGCTAAAATTGAAGGTCAAATTTGGCTATAAGTTAAATAACCCCCTTTTCCCATTTAATTTATAGAAAATATTAAATAAGTTTTTGAAAACAAATTGAAAGTACTAAAATGATTAATAATATATAATTAATAATTTGAAAATGAAATATCCTTTTTATAAACATGAGATAAATTTAAACCTTAAAATGGCTAATATTGCAAATTATGCAACTTTATCCTTTAAAATACTAAATAAATTTTTAACAATACGTAAAAATAAATCTTAGTTTTATTTTAGTATAAATGTGAGAATCCAATAAATGAATCACCAAAATGATAATTTTGCGAGGCCATTATTAGGGGGTTTTCTTAATAAAATAGGGCAAAATTGGTTTAAAATCTTTGAAAAATTAAGAAAAATTAATGAAACCTTGCGATATTCTTATTAATGCATATAAGTTATTTTGAAGGAATTTCTCAATATTGAAAAATAGAGGGAAAATAGGGTATCAACAGTAGCAACCTAATGGATCTCCAAAGTTTCCTGGAAGCTCTAAACCCTCGAAAGCATGGCATGAAGCGCCTTAATCTGCACACAGGTGCAGGGAGTAATGTGAGTACTCCAATTCACTGAGTAATAATAATAAATGCAGACTGAGCAATAAGAAATCACGTAAAGGCACATCGAGATGATTTAAAGAAGTAGTAAAAGTAATGAAACAATTAAAATATTTAAAGTTACTTCAGTTCAGTTTAAGCTTCTTTATAAATTCCTTTTTAGCAGCTAAGCAAGTAAATGACAAGAAACTATAAAAGATAAACACATAAAGAACCGCCCCTCGGGTACAACACAAACAGAACAAGCCCATCGGGCAATACAAAGAATATTACCATCCCCTCAGGCTATATCTCGTGCCATAATAGGTACCCACGCTCAGTGGGGGTGTACAGACTCTTGGAGGGGCCCCTTACAGCTCAAGTGCAATATCAAGCCATCTCGTGGCATAATAAACAGGTCATCGGCCTTATACTAACAAGCCACCTCGTTGAGAAAAATCTCAGGCCCTCTACTGCATAATCATAATCAGTGTATCATTGTTGCAGCACCCAAAAGTACCCTCACAACACAGGCCCTCGGCCTTACTTAATCAGAATCTCATAAGACACTCGGACAATAGTAAAACATGATGTTCATCCCAAATATTATATAAAACTATCATTTAATATATTAAAATAGAGTAAACATGGCTGAGTTATGAAAATAGTGGAATATAGCATGACTGAGTGCAAGTATAATGTCAATTCAGCGAGGAAATATCAGTAAAAGTCCCCTAAGGGTCCAAGTAATTGGCACGAGGCCCAAATATGGCATTCATCACATAACCTTATGATAGAAAACAATCTTTAATCAAATATGCAATAAAATAGTCATTCGGGATGGACTAAGTGATAATCTCCAACGGTGCACGACCCCACACTCGTCATCCAGCGTGTCTTTCACCTCAATATAGTACAATGATGTGAAATCTGCGGTTCGTAATTCCAGGGCAACATTTACAGCCATCACTTATCTCAATCCGGTCCAAACTCTAGCCCGTAATGCCTTTGCCCCTCGAATCAGCCTCAACTCACGTCGAATTTATCTCAATATCAGAATGACAATGTCAAAATATGCTAAGGTAACGAAGCCCACGCAAAAATAATCAATATACAGAATAAACCCCAAAATTACCAAAACCTAACGTTCGGTCCCACGTCTCAGAATTTGATAAATATTATATCATTAGACTCCTTATCTCCTCACATGTTCATTTATATCAAATGTTCTGAAATCCGACCATAAATGGCCCTTCATATCCTTAAATAAAGACCTAAATAGCCAAGCCATAGTTTACTCCATATTTACAAAATGCCTCCACAAATATAAAGACTAATCCGTGAAATATTACTATGAGAACGAGTTTTTATATTCGAAAAACTTACCTCAATGAAGTCTCCTTGAATTCCCTCTTAAAAATCGCCCAAAAGCTCCAGAAAAGGTGATTAAAAATCGTGAAACCTCTGAAAATCACGAAGGAAAAATTATATACATTCTAACCTACGGATTCTGCTTTTGTGGCCCTGATACCGCTTCTGCAATTTCTCTTTTACGGTCCCAAGCGCCGTATTCACGGTCCTCACTTAAGTCACCACAAACCGTATTTGTGATTCATATCCACACCTGCGCCATTGCATGTGTGGCTCCTCAACCGCTTTTGTGGTTCTTGACTTCCTAGGCTCTTTTTAACTTCTGCGGCCATGAACTCGCTTCTGCCAGACCGCACCTTCATTCCCCTAGGCGCAGGTGCAGTTAAGATAGCAATGGAACATCTTTAGCTGCCAAAGCAACTTCCAAACTATCTGTCAACCATCAAAAAAAACCCTAAGGCCCTTGGGACCTCAACCAAAAGCACAAACACATCATATACCATATCCAAACATATAACTATCTTCAAAACACCTCAAACAACATCAAATCAACCAGAACAAATCTGATTCAAGCCTAAGATTAAAAAATCTTCCAAATTCCACTTTTGATCAAAAAGTCTACCAAACCGTGTCCGAATGACCTGAAATTTCGCAAACACATCCAAGTAACACAAAGAAACTACTGCAACTCCTGGAATTCCATTCCGGCCCCTATATTAAAAATCTCACATATCAACTGGAGAACGCCAAATTTCCATCTTTGCCAATTCAAGACTAAATCTATTACAGAACTCCAAAACTCATTCCGATCACGCTCCTATGTCCAATATAACCTTCCGCAACTATTCGAACCTTAGTAACTAACATCTGACTCCTCTAACACTTAAGTTAACATATGGTTGACTTTTCCAACTTAATGTCACGACCCGAATCGAAAGACTGCGATGGGCACCCGGTAGCTTGCTCGATCGAGTACCAACGTAACATATCTTTCTTATCATGGGTAAGTGAGCCTGAAAACCCATCATGATATGAAAAGGTATATATGTGATATACGGACCTACAAGGCCGACATGACCATTTGTAAATTCAAAACGTAGGCCAACAAGGCCATAAATGTATCCGTACACCTAACATCTGTCTACAATACTCTAAGAGTATATAAAATTATAAAGGTTGGGACAGGGCCCCGCCATACAATCAATACCTATTCAAACCATAACGACCAAATAGGAAACTCCGGAGCAAGTGAAGTGCACCAACACCTCCGCTGAGTTGATAGCTACTAGGAGGACTTTCAACCTATCAATTGGGACCTGCGGGCACGAAACGCAACGTCCCAAGGCAAAAAGGACGTTAGTACGAATAAAGTACTGAGTATGTAAGGCAGGAAAGCATAAACAAGAGAAGTAATGTAAAGAGAAATAGATGAGATACAACTTGTAACATCTGAGTGCCTCTGGACGCTACTGATATGAAATGCATAATACATATATATACATAAAGCTTTAAAACATTTGCCTCTGTGGGCATCATCATCATCATATCGTACCTGGTCTCATATAGGACTCGGTAAAAACGTACCCGTCCATCATAAGGCTCGGTGGAATCATACCCGGCCACGTGAAGCTTGATAAAACCCAACTGATCAGTGGTTGCACAGTAGGTACAGTACCCTGCCGACTATAGCGAGACTCGGTAGAGTCAAATAGATACATATATATAATGCATGATCGACTCATGGAATCACCTTCTAAACCTTTTGGAGTGTCATAAGAACCTTATGGACATCTATACCCTCAATATGAACCTTCGTAAGATTCAAGGATCATACACATCTGCTTAGAACAATTTTATACGGAGAGAACAACATGGACAACCTTATTTGCTAGGAGTAGATCCTTTATCAAGTACCGTATTCATTTCTCTTTAGATCATGCCAAAAGAAAGAAGGAAATGCCTTAACATACCTTTTATATTCTTCCCAAACTCAGGCTATGCAATTTCACAGCTCCTTAGTCTACAATAAGAGAAATGACAATCTCGTTATCATTTACGCGTCGTAACTATTATGTATTGACCACAACCTATTTTACAATAAAACGGACAGCACATCCCCTATATTTATATCACTTCACACTAGTCAAAACCACCACAAACAGCCCAACATACCCCTATCACTTCATCACAATACGACAACCATAATAGTGTCAAACAATCCGAAAATGTTATGACGAACGACCAACAAACAACATTGCCATTGTGTGGTGTTTCTCCACACACTTCCTCCTCTCAACTCCTTAAAATCAGTAGCAAAAACGACAACCCAATACCATCACGAAAAAGCCTACAAAACAGTCCCACAAGTTCATCAACTCATAATAATATTTTAGTTTACCTAAATATGTTTCGATTTGTCTTTTCTTTCAAGCTGAGAAACAAAACGAAAAACACATCACTATACCTATTATCTTATAATCCAGCCATGAATTCAACCTAGAAATAAGTTCACAACCAGCCAACCAGTACACAAGAACAAACAACATACCATTCTTTCAGAACTAGCTAGGTCTACTCTTTACAATCGAGTTACAACTCGCACACGCATAGATAACGGAAGGAGAAGTACAAAATTACCTTGTACTTAGTACAACCCACGAAACCTGTTATTGTTTTATCAAAAATAAGTTCCTCAACACGGCTACAAGAAGGAGAAAGAGAAACTAGCAAGCTGTCCGGACTTTCCAGCACTAGAATCGCATCGTAGCATCCGAAATAACCTAGGGTTTGTGTAGGACTTTTGGGGATGAGTTGTAGGGATTCAGTTAGGTTTCTTGCCCTGAAATACAATGAAATAAATGAGTTAATCAGCCCTTAAAAGTACCCTCTTGGCCGATTTAAGGCTTTTAATTGAGACCTTTCCTTTTGGCAAGTAGGTGATGCACCTACGTGTCACTTACTAGCTGCGCAGTCTCGCGAAAATATGAATTTCTCTCTACTCCAATGTCGTATGGATGAACGGTTTAATACGTTGGAAACTAGACTCTTATATCTTCAATGTGGTTTATATATTATTCCTTGATTCCAAGTATATTGGGAGAAAAGTGAATCTACATTTGACCTAAAGTTTAGTAAATTTAAGAATGTAACTTGTGATGACCTTTGCCAACTCTTGTTCCACAGCTTGCTTGCCTTAAAATATATAGAAAATGAATATCATAAGACTAAAATAATTCATACAATAGCCTCCTTATCATCATAAGAACCCTAGTCTCACCCCAAGGTACATGTTATAACATTCCAAATTTGTCGACTTTCAACCAAACTTACTTTCTTCTATTCGTTTAGCGTCTAAGCTTTCCAATACTTTTAGTACTTTATATTCATGACCTTAAAGACTTGTAACCTCCAAGATAACAAGATGAAACTTACATTATGTACTTTTCAAAATGATCTCATTTCTGAACTTATATTAATTGGCTTACGATGTACTCTCATGTACGAGAACATGGAATGTAACACTTAAGCTTCCTTAAAAGAGACTAAGTGTCTCGAATCTTACCAAAACCTCTCCGAACCCAAGACAACCAACCCGATCACACATAAAATAGATAAACAAAGTAGTAAGAAGCAGAAATGGGGAAAACACAGCGGCAACTCATGAGGCAACTGGTCGGGTCGTCATATCCTCCCTCTCTTAAACAAACGTTCTTCTTCGAACGAGTCAAGAAACATACCTGATGCCTCAAACATGTGAGGATATCTGCTCTGCATCTCCCGCTCGGTCTGCTAGATAGACTCCTTCATGAGCCAACCTCTCCAATGCACTTTTATTGAAGCTATATCCTTTGATCTCAACTTTCAAACCTAACGTTCCAAAATAGCTGCTGGCTCTACATCATAGCTCACATCACCATCTAACTAAACTGTGCGAAAATACAGAACATGAGATAGATCCTCAATATACTTTCGGAGCATAAAAATATGAAATACCAGATACACACTCGAAAAGTTAGGTGGCAGAGCATGCTCATAAGCCATCTCCCTAATCCTCCGATGTACCTCAAAAGGACCAATGAACCGAGGAATCAATTTACAATTCTTCCCAAATCTCATAACACCGTTCATGGGTGAAACCTTCAACATAACCTTCTCACAAACAATGTCGGTCACATCCCGATCCTTCCTATCAGCATAACTCTTTCTCTCGACTATGCTGTACGAAGCCTTCCCTAAAGTACCTTCATCTTCTCTATAGCATCCTACACCAAATCTGTCCCTAATAGGCTAGCCTCATCCGGCTCAAACCAACCCATTGGACATCTATATCGCCTCCCATACAAATCCTCATATGGAGCCATCTGAATACTCGACTAGTAACTTTTGTTATAAGAAAACTCTGCGAGTGGTAGAAACTGATCCTATGATCATCCAAAATCTATGGCACAAGCGCGCAACATGTCCTCCAATATCTGAATAGTGTGCTCATACTACTCGTCCGTCTGAGGTTTAAAAGTTATGATCAACTTAACAAGAGTACCCATCTCACACTACATAGACCTCTAGAACATCAAGTAAACTGAGTGCCCTGATCTAAAATGTTGAAGACTGCGACACCATGAAAACGAACAATGTCCCGAATATAGATCTGTACCAACTACTCTAAAGAATAAGTAGTACACATAGGAATGAAGTGCACAGACTTGATCCACAATTACCCAAATAGCATTGAACTTATTCAAAGTTTGTGGGAGCCCATCTACAAAGTCCATGGTGATCCGATGTCACTTCCTCTCTAGAATATCTATCAGCTGAAGCAAGCCACCCGGTCTCTAACGCTCATATTTCACTTGCAGACAATTGAGACACCAAGCTAAAAATCCCACAATTTCTTTCTTCATTCTCCTCTACCGATAATGTTGTCTCAGATCCGGATACATCTTCGTTGCACTCGGATGAATGGAATACTACGAGCTATAGGAGTCCTCCTAAATCAACTCTCGAAGCCCATCTACATTGGACACACATATCTGGTCCTGCATCATCAACACCCCATCATTATCAATAGTCACAACTCTGGCATCATCGTGCTGAACTATGTCCTTAAGGACAAGCAAACAAGTATCATCATACTGACATTCCCTGATGCGATCATATAAAGAAGATCGAGAAATCACACAAGCCAATACCCGACTGGTCTACGACATAGCCAAACTTATGAGCTGATTGGCCAAGTCTTGAATATCAACTGCATGAGATCTCTTCCCAACTGTAATATATGCCAAACTTCCCATACTCACTGCCGTTCAGCTCAACGCATCGGCTACCACATTTGCCTTCGCAAAATGTTACAATATAGTAATATCAAAATCCTTTAGCAACTCCAACCATCTCTGCTGCCTCAAATCAAGATCTTTTTGCTTGAACAAGTGCTTGAGGCTACGATGATCAGTAAAGACCTCACAAGACACACCATAAAAATAATCCACCAAATGTTCAACATGTGAACAATGGCATCCAACTCTAAATCATGAATAGGGTAGTTCTTCTCATGGGGCTTCAACTGAGGAGAAGCATAAGTAATAACTCTACCATTCTGCATCAACACACACCTAAGACCAACTCTCGCAGCATTACAATACACAGTGTAAGAGCTTGAAGCTGATGGAAATACTAACATAGGAGTTGTGGTTAAAGCAGTCTTGAGGTATTGAAACCTCTACTAACACTCATCTGACCATACAAATGAAGCACCTTCTGAGTCAACTTGGTCAAGTGCGATTCGATAGACGAAAATCCTTGAACGTACTAGCAATAATAACTCGCAAAACAAAGAAAACTATTAATCTATGTGGCTGAGGACGGTCTAGGCCAACTCTGAATCGTCTCTATCTTTTTTGGATCAACCTGAATACCCTCATTAGACACCACATCTCCCAAGAAAGCCACTGATCTGAGAAAAACCTCACACTTGGAGAACTTTGCATAAAGTTTATCCTGCCTCAATCTCTGCCAAACAACTCTCAAATTCTCCATGTGCTCCTCTTGATTACGCGATTATACAAGAATATCATGAACGAAGACTATGACAAATGAGTTGAGATACGTTCGGAACATGGTTTTCATCAAGTGCATTAACGCTGTTGGGGCATTGGTCAGCCCAAAAGACATCAACAAGAACTCATGATGACCATATCTGGTCCTGAAAGCTGTCTTAAGAATATCCGAGTCCCCAATCCTCAGCTGGTGATAACCTAAACGGAGATCAATCTTAGAGAACATTCTCGCTCCCTAAAGCTGGTAAAACAAACCATCAATACGAGGCAAAGGATACTTGTTCTTAATTGTTACTCCCTCCGTTTTATATTGAATGATCTAGTTTACATTTTAGTCTGTTCCAAGATAAATGAGACATTTCTAAATTTTGTAATAATTCAACTTTAACCTCTTCATTTTACCCTTTTTGCCATTAATGAGAAGCTTTTATAGCCACAAATGGTATGGCCCCACAAACTTTTTACCCCTTAAATTTTTAAGACCAAAAGTTTCAAAAGATTTTTTTTTCTTAAACTCTGTGCCGAGTCAGACTAAGTTAAACAATATTAAATGGAGGGACTACTTTATCAACTACCTATAGTCAATGCACATCCTCATAATGTCATTCTTCTTCTTCTTCAAAAATAGAACCGGCGCACCCAAAGGGGAGACACTAGGTTGAATGAACCTATTATCAAGGAGTTCCTGAAGTAGCTTCTTCAACTGCGTGTGTGCAATACTATACGGTGGAATAGAAATAGGTTGAGTGCCCGACACCATATAAATACGAAAATCAATATCTCTGTCCGGTGGCATGCTTGGCAAGTCTGCAGGAAACACATCGGAAAAATCCCTCACAACTAGAACAGAATCAATACAGGGAGTCTCTGCATCGATATCCCTCTCAAAGTGTAGATATCAAAGAAAACCATTCCTACATATGTTGGGTCTTCAAGAATGAAATTACCCTACTGCGAGCATAATCAGTCGAACCTCACCACTCAATATGTGGCACACCCAACATAGTCAATGTCACTGTCTTGGCATGACAGTCCATAAGAACACGACACGGGGATAACCAATCTATGCCTAAAATAACATCAAAGTATACCATACATAACAACAATAGATCTACTCGGGTCTTTAGTCGCCCAATAGTCACCAAAGATGACTAGTACACACTGTCTACAACAACAGTATCACCCACTAGAGTAGACACATGAATAGATGAAATAAGAGACTCACGAGGCGTATCCAAATAATGAACAATGTATGATTTTATATAAGAACAAGTGGAACTGGGATCAAATAATACGGAGTAATCTTTATGGTAGGCAAACAAAAACAATACCTATAAAACATCCCAATATCTAGCTGGAAGTGCATACATACGGGCCGGAACGCCACTCGAGCGACCTCCCCCTCTAGGGCGATTCCTAGCTGACTAACCTCCACCACTAGCAGATTGGGTGGGTGGTGGTGAAGCAACTGAAGTTGAAGTCGACGTCTAACCCCTCTACTGAGATGAACCCCTAAGACGACGAGGACACTTCCTCCATGTGTGGCTCATATCTCCACACTTATAGCAACTCTAGGCTGTGAGAGACGTGGACTAAAGTAAGAACCCCTAGAACCAGAATGATTAGCAGATGCACCTAGCATAGAAGAGCCCTGAACTGATGAAGAACGAGATGAACTCTGAGCTGGAAGAGCACTAAGTGATGACTAGCCCTAATGAAAATTATGAGAATCATTACCCGATGACGCCCCATGATAATCTAGGCAAGCTTGCTGAGCATTCCTAAATGGACGACCTCTGTCGTGCTAAAACTGACCTCTCCAAGAAGCAGCACCATAACTTCCTGATCCCGGAAGCCTCTTGGCCTCCCTCTTATCTAGCTCCTATTGAAAAACTGACTCAATCTCTTGAGCAATGTCTACAACCTCCTCAATTATAGCACCAAACACCCTCTCCCTAGTCATGAGAATACAAAGCTGATAAGTGAGGCTATCCAAAAACCTCTTAATCTTCTCTCTGTCTGTCAGAACTAACCAAATTTCATGACGAGCTAACTTTGAAACCTCATCTCATACTGCATCACAGTCATCTCTCCCTAATTCAACCACTAAAATTTCCTACATAGCTCCTCTTTGGAGACTGTGGCACATAATTCTCCAAAAAGAGAATGGAGAACTGGTGCCAGGTAAGGTGTGCTGTACCAAAGGGCCTTCACCTCTCATATGCCTACCACCAACTGAAGGCAGCTCTAGAAAATTGGAAAGTAGTGAAAGCGACCCCGCTGGTCTCCAAAATACCTACTGTGCTAAGATTCCACTAACCCAAGTCTAAGAAACCCTAGGCATCCTCGTCCTTTGCACCACTAAAGATTGGAGACTAAAGTATACCAAACCTCTCCAACCTGCGTTGCTCTTCCTCTAGCATGGAGGTAGCTACATAATCATGAGTAGCTACAATCAACTGGGCTGGGTGTGCCCCTGGTGTTTGAAGTCCCTCTACGGCCTGCTCAAGTGTGCGACCAGCGGGAGTCTGAATGCCTCCCTCAGTTTGAGAAGTAGTTGCGGCTTTGGTAACTGAAATTGCCTAAGCTAGGTACTACATACTGATAGAATCTGAGCCAAGTATTTCTGAAGACTGAGAATCACAATGGACACAACTGGTGCCTGAGCTATTGCTGCTGGAGCGTCCACAACTGGGACCTGATCCTGAACTGGGGCAGCTGGTGGATCTCTTGGTGCCGCCCTAGCTGTTGTACGAGTCACACCCCTTTCCCTACTGCATCCTCGACCTTTAATGTCCATAGCTGGTGGTACTGGTGGTCATTCATCTTTACTTGTAGCGTGTGTCCTTACTATCTATGAGATAATAGAATATCCGAATTCTAGTACTTGGATCAACAGATTCGCACGACAAGAATTTAAAAAATATAAAGTTGTTTTCCTAATGATTCTGGAGACTCTCGAGGATAAATATAGATGTCTCCATACCGATCTGCAATACTCTACAAAACTTGCTCATGACTCGTGATACCTATATAAGCTAGGCTCTGATACCAACTTGTCACGACCTTAAACGCGGACCCGGATGTAATGGCACCTCTCGTGAAGACGATGCCATCTAAGACGCTACCAATTCATTGTAAGCAATGAAATCAATAAAAATTAAGTCATTTACATAATGACAACCCCAAAATAAGGTGAAACAGTATAGTTGCATATTAGTCATAGCCTGATATCGGGTGTTACCGGTCATTAGCACCGATCGTATAACCTACAAGTCATAAAGAGTCTACACAACTATTACATAAATAAAACAAGAGAAAATAAGATAGGGGTAGAAACATAGGGCTGCGAACGCTAAGCAACTACCTAGTAGATCTTCAATGTCTGCTGGAAGTTCTCAACCCTCGCAAGTAGGACCTGAAATGCCTAAATTTGCACACGGGGTGCAGGGAGTATATTGAGTACTCTAACTCAGTGAGTAGTAACAATAAATGTATACTGAGCAATAAGAAATCACGTAAAGGCGCATCGACAAGCTATAAAGAAGCAATAAAAACAACAGAAGTAATGAAACAATGAAAATATGTAAAGTCACTTTAGTTCATTTTAAGCTTCTTTAAAAATGCCTACTGAACAGTTAAGCAAGTAAATTACAAGCAATTAGAAAATATAAACACATAAAGAACCGCCCCTCATGCACAATACCAATAGAACTAGACCCTCGGGCAACTCAAACAACAATAACAACTTCTCGGGATATATCTCATATCACAAATGCGTACCCACACTCACTAGGGGTTTACAGACTCTTGGAGGGGCCCCTTATGGCCCAAGCACAATATCAAGCCTTCTCATGGCACAATAACCAGGCCCTCAGCCTCATATTAACAAGCCACCTTATTGTGCACAATTTTAGGCCCTAAACCTCAAAATCATAATCAATGTATCACTGTTGCGGCAGGAAGCCCTACCCAAAAGTATCCCCATAACACAAGCCCTCGACCTTAGTCAGAATCTTATAAGCCACTCGGGCAATAGTAAAACATGATTCTCAGCCCAAATATAATTTAAAAATTTCATTGAATGTATTCAAACAAAGTAAACATAGTTGAGTTTTGAAAATAGTAGAATATAGCATGACTGAGTGCAAGTATAAAATCAATTTAGTTAGAAAATATCAGTAAAAGTCTCCTAAGGGACCGAATAGTTGGCACGAGGCCCAAATATGGCTTTCAGCCTAAAACATGATGATTGCAGATACTTTTTAATCAAATACGCAGTAAAATGGTCATTAGGAACATACTAAGTCATAATCTCCAATAGTGCACGACTCCACGCTCATCATCCAGTGTGTGCGTCACCTCAGTATAACACAAGCATGTGAATCCGGGGTTCCACACCCTCAGGATAATATGTACAATCATTACTCACCTTACTTGGATCTAACTCTAGCCCGTGATGCCTCTGCTCTTCGAATTAGCCTCAACTTGCATCAATCTATCCCAAAATTAGAATCACAACGTCATAATAAGCTAAGGGAACGAAGCCCATGCGAAAGTAATTAATTTACAACATAAAACCCGATATTACGCAAGCCCGACCCTCAAGCCTACGTCTTAGAATTTGATAAATTTTACATCATTAGACTCCTTATCTCCCAATGAGTTCATACACGTCAAAAATTCTGAAATCCAACCACAAATGGCCCTTCAAATCCTTAATAAAAGACCTATGTTGCCAAGCCCTAGTTTCCTCCATATTTACCCAATTTCTCCATAAATTTCAAATATAATCCGTGAAATATTACCATAAGAACGAGTTTTTGTTATCCAAAGATAAAACCCTACCTCAATGAAGTCTCCTTGAATTCCCTATTAAAAATCTCCCAAAAGCTCCAGAAAACGTGTTTAAAAATGGTGAAACCTTTGAAAATCGTGAAGGAATAATTATGTACATTATGACCCAGAGAATCCACATATGGAGGCCCTAATAACGCTTATACGGTACCGGTTTTGTGGTCCCAAACGTCGGATCTGCGGTCCTACTTAAGTCGCCATAAACCGCACTACAATGCGTAATCCGCACCTGCGCTATCACAGTTGCGGCTCCTCAATTGCTTCTGCAGCTCCTGCCTTCCTAGGCCCCTTTTCACTTCTGCAACCGCGAACTCGCTTCTGCAATGGAACATCTTCAACTGCCAAACCAACTTCTAAATTATCTATCAACCATCTAAAAATACCCCGATGCCCCCGGGACCTAAAAGCACAAACACATTATATACAACCATCTAAACTTATACAAATCTTCAAAACACCTAAAAAAATATCGAATCAACCAAAAAACATCGGATTCAAGCATATGTTTGCTAAATCTTCAAAATTCTGCTTTTTATCAAAAGGTCAACCAAACCACGTCCGAATGACCTGATATTTTGCACACACATCCCAAATGACACAATGAGACTAGTGCAACTCGCTGAATTTCATTCAGACCGCTACATCAAAATCTCATATATCAACCGGAAAACATAAAAATTCCATCTTTTCCAATTCAATCCTAAATCTACTCCGGACGTCCAAAACACATTCCAATCACGCTCCCAAGTCCTAAAATTCCGAAGCTATCCAAACCATTGTAACTCATATACGAGCACTCTAACACATAAGTAAATATCCGGTTGACTTTTCAAACTTAAGTTTGCTTAAAATAGACTAAGTGTCTCAAACCTTACCAAAACCTCTCCGAACCCAAGCCAACCAACCTGATCACACATAAAACCGATAAAAAAAGCAATAAGAAGCAGAAATGGGGGAACATAGCGATAACTCATGAGACTACTAGCTTGATCGTCACACTTACATCCTTTTCGTATCTCATATGGGGTTGAAAAGACTGACTTTGTAGGAACGTTATTAAGTAAGTATGATGCTGCTTCCAAACCATATCCCTATAAATTTTTTGGAAGATCAGTGAACCCTATCATAGATCTCACCATATCTAATAAGGTTCAATTTCTCATTTCAGACATACCATTGTGTTACGGTATTCCTAGAGGCGTCCACTATGAGAGAATTTCATACTCTTTTAGATATCTTGTAAAATATTCAGTAAGATATTCTCCACCTCTTTCATACCTTAGTTTGTTGATACTTTTACCAGTCTGTTTCTCAACATCACTTCGGAACCTTTTGAACATTTTAAAAGATTTACACTTTTGTTTCATAAGATACACAAATCCATATCTTGACATATAATTAGTGAAGGTTATGAAGTAAGAATATTCACCTCATGAATTTTCATGGGACCACAAACATCAATATGAATTAGTCCCACTAATTCAGAAGCTCTTTCTTCAGTTTCAATAAATGGAGATTTGGTCATTTTTCTTTTGAGACAAGATTCACAAGTTGGATATGATTCGAAATCCTATTTGTTAAGGCACCCTTCCTTGTACAACTTGTGAATTCTTTTTTCTCCAATATAAACAAGCCTACAATGCCAAATGTATGGTTGATTTACTTGATCATCACTTTTCCTCCGAAGACTTGAGACATACATAATCAAATTATCATTCACATTAGATAAGACATGAACGTCATGTTGGAGATAGCCATTCACATATAAATTAAAACTATAATAAATAAATCAAATACCATTGCCTATACTAATGTGAAAATTATGTTTGTCTAACATAGAAGCAGAAATTATGTTCAAAATAAATTTAAGAACGTAATAACAATCATCCAACATAAGTACTTCGCCCGTAGTAATTATTAAAGAAATTGATCCTACAACTAAGGCCACAACTTTTGCACTATTTCAAACTTGTAGATTAACTTCTCCTTTCTTTAGCCTCCTACTTATCTTGAACCCTTGTAACATATTATTGATGTTATAACCACTGCTGGTATATAATACTAACATTGAAGATCTAGTAGTAACTAAAGAAACCTTGAAAACCTTTTTTCATTAATATTTGACCTTGTTTCTTGTCCTTTAGAGTTGCAAGTTATTCTTTGGAGTATCTCTTCTAATGCCTTTTTTCTTATAGTGAAAACATTTAGCATCATATACTGTCTGCAAGATCAAATCTTTAGAAAGCTCTTCACCAAGCTTGCACCCAAACTTCTCATGTTCTTTGGTAAGAGCAATCATATGATTGACAAAAGGTCCAACTGGAGAGTTTTCAATGTCCAACTATGTATCAACCATCTTCTTATGATATTCAATGATTGCAGTTGGATCCATATTTTGATGTTTCCTCTGGAGTTCAGAACTCATAGAAGCGAGAATGATGTGTTTAATAGCAAGACATTCTTCCAAGTGTTTCTGAATAACTTGGTTCCTTGAACAACATTCTCTTGTGGTATTATCTCTGTAGGCTTATCGATCACATCAATGAGCTTTTTATGCATGAGAACAATTCTCAAATTTCTATACCAGTCATCAAAGTTTGGTCATACCAACTTGTTGGTCTCCAGTATTTCACGCAGTGATATAACAGACATATTGAGAAATCTAAAATATAGAAAAGAAAAGGCAATGATATAAAGACATATTTGCATATATTTTAAAGACACAGACTTTTATCTAAACGATATTTTCACTAATTATTTTAAACTATTTACCCTCATTATACTTTACAAAATCTTTATTTCTGATAGTGGAGTAAAGGAATCCTTTAACAATATATATGAATCCCTTGGATGTCAAGTAGTTTCTTACATATATTTTAAAGGTAGGAACTCTTACCAATTGTATTCCCATACAATTTTCTTAAATAGCTCCATGTCAAATAGTCCCCTGGTAGTCAGGTCGATCCTATTGGCATAGTTGAGATCAATCATTATGTTAGCAAAGAACTTATTAAATATATACTCCCGAGGTAGTCCAGATATTTAGTAAATCGTTGAATAATTCTTTCAATCCGTACATCTAATGCAATAAATAACTTTAACATATTCTTGAACTATAAGTCTGCTGGTAGTCAGATCGCTCTTTATAGTTAAGAAACAAGTAAAAATATTAACTTTGATGGATAGCTATTATAAAATATCTTATATTTTATTATTTAAGAACTCAAATTTACTAGGAGGAATTGTTACTAAAATAATTTTTAATAACATGGAGATCAAATCTTTTATAGCATGCGAATTTAGTTCAAGTTATTTACATGCTTAGTCTTACAATAATTTACATCACATGTAATAAATAATTAAAAATTATGTAATGAACAAGCACATGACATAAAAACGAAATTCAACATTTTCTAACATGTTTATCTTATATATCACATATATCACAAAAAAAATATATACCAGAATATTATTATTAATTAACATTTTATGAACTAATAACAACAAAAATGACATAGAATCCAATAACCTATTATACATTACCATCATATCCAATACAAAATTTTAAATTCAAGTTACGAACTTTCTCAACTGTTTAACTTATATGAGTACATATTTTATTCATAATAAAATAATATAAATCAATATGTATTCAAATAATTACTATTGCACTAGACACATGAATTATAGTTTGAACTCTTCAAATACAATATTAATATATTTGTAAATAATATTTAGACACGAGAAACCACAGCTCTGATACCACTGAAAGATTGCCAATAAGTCTTCGTAATACGTAGCGGAAGACAATAACAATCCTAGTCAGATCTTTTCGTGTTTAAAATTTATTTACATCGAAAAGATCAGATCTAAGACGTACCTGGTGAAGAGAGTCTCATTTCAAATTTCTTCCATTGTACGAAGAGTCTATGCGTATCCACACCGAGACCAATCCTTGCTATCAAATCTTTATTCAATGAAACCCGCGAACAATTTGAGCGAAAAAACTTGTGCTGAAATTTTCCTCGAAAACTTTTAACTCAAATTAGAAGAACAAGAAACACTTTTCTTGTAATTGTATTATCTTTCTTGTCTTTGTATAACACTCTCATTTTCACAAAATATTTTTTCTTCTCAAGAATTTAATACGACAGTTTTTTCTCCATCATCCTTTATATATGGTAACCTATAAACCCTTTTCACATTTCGTTTGGGGTGTAAGTTTACTTTCAAAATTAAACTTTACCATAATACTTTATTGAAAAATATTAAATTCCCGTCTAAAGGGACTAACGACGTTATCAACGTCCATAAGACGTTTTTAATAAGCGAGTTTTCAGATTATGATATTTAACTTGGACATACATGCTGACAAATATACGTCTCTATGTGACATGCTTTCTATATCCAATTGTCACAAATGCACCAAAGAGATGGGACGAGTAACAGGTGCCAATGAAAATGTACAATACTCTATTGAGCTCACAGGATCACACAAAGACGAAAACAAGTAGACAAGACTTCTAGTTTAGATAGAACATGACATAAAGACTTAGTTCGAGCACATTAAATTCATGACAGATCAGTGGTTATCCAACATTCAAGAGAGCAAAAGAGCATGGGACTATAAGCATGCTTTCTCAGTGACATACACATTGTTAAGTAAGAAAAAAGCCAAAAAAGTATAATAAAATAAGATTAAGACATTATAGATATAGGCAGAAGTCACTTAGAGGTGTTAATGAGAGAAACATGCATGTGACCAGGCTGATAGTATGAAAAGAGGCATACACCTAGAATGCTAGGCAACCAAAAGATACAGTCAACTAGGCGAGGTTACTAATATTCAAACTATTTCTATTGTGGAATGATCAACTCATTAGCTCTTTTAATCACCAGTATTTCTTCAAGTAAGTGGACTTAGACAGTAAAGGGAGGAAACAACTGGCATGCCAAACTGTAATAGAATTGCAGCCAATATATAAAGAACACATAATTCTTCGAGAGAACTTAAAGATATATTAGTATCATTGGCTTACTTATGCAAATTGAACATAGCAAGACAAATTGATCATAGAAGAAAAAATTGCAAGAGTTAAAGAACTAACCCATTTTAGGGCAGTAATAGTAATCATGAAACACCAAGATTTCGCATGAAATATTGGATGAGAAGATCTAAGTAGGAAAATCCTTGAATTTCCCAGCACTTCAGAGTTCCAAAGAGCCTTTAGAGGGCACTGTTATGGTCCCTGTATTGAGCTTATTTATTAGGCCAAATAAATAGTGTAGTTGTTAAGAGTCGATAGGAGGTTGTAAAAAAAGAAGCGGAAGATTGATGTAAATGAGTAGGAGTAGTCCAAACTCTTACTAAAGCTTCAACTTGTAAATACCTTTTGATATTAATGGATAGAATATTTACCCAAAAAAAAAAAGCGGAAGAATTGGTAGTTGAAATTAAATGATCCATATTACAAGAGGACTAATGAGCTTAGAGGGTTGAGATTGTGCCAACTCAGCTTAGGCCAACTCAGCTATTCTGTTACATAGCTCACAAAATGCAACGAAGAGACACTCATACCCGATGTATCCAAATTCTTTCTTCTGCTTCTTCTTCTTTTCCACTCTTCTCGTTCAAACTCTAATTCCCTTTTCGATTCTGCAGATCTCAGCCATGCAAGGAAACTCTGTATATCGTAACTCAAATTAGATAGTTTCATTCATGTAATCACATTTCAATTAATGAAATAAATAGAAAATTATCCTAAAAACTCATTTTTTTGTTGTTTATTTGAGAAATTAAAATTATAAGTAAATTCCTAACATTTGGTATTAGAACCTTCATACCTACAACCTATGAATTGCTAATGGTTGAAGTTACTAGGATGCCGACCATGGACAAAAAGATCACTCGCCACGAGGAAGTGTTAGCTGAGATAACTATTGGGCAACGCCCTTACAGTAGACGCAACTGGGCATTCAAGGCATTTTAAAGCAAATTTTGGATCGTTTGACTAATTTGGAAAGACCACCAGCTAGGGCCCCAAATCTGAGTGATGGCCTGCTTCCTCTGCCAACACATGAAGCAAGGCTCAACAGATACGATGGGTTTCCTATTCCTCCTTCCAAGTGGGAATTACCTAGTTTTGAAGGCAGGGAACCAAATGTATGTCTTAGAATGTGTGAGAGGTATTTCAATTTTTATAGAACTGTTGATAACATGAAAGTTGAGGTGGTTGCACTTTATTTGAATGGCTTAGCTGAAGTATGGTATAATTACATTATTTTGAGAAAAGGTATAGTGACTTGGGGTGATTAAGGAAGAATTATTTATTAGATTTGGGAAAATATGATAGAGGACGTAGTAGAGGAGAATTATGTACTAGGTATTTCTAGGCAAGTTCGAGGGCCTTAAGGCTCACATGCATATGAAAAATATTATTTTGAATGAATCACATTTCCTGTCAAGTTTTGTTGGAGCTCTCAAAGGGGAAATTAGGTATTCTATCAAATTTTTCAAGTCTTCAATCTTAAGAAGTGTCATAGAGCAAGCACATTTGCAAGAAAAGGCTCTAGAGGCTATTGAATTTAAGGATAAACTAGTGGCCGGATATGGTCCATCCCATGTTAACTCAGATGCTGCTAGAACCCGAGCATCTCCTAATCATGCACCTACTACAACCTCTAATACTCGAACAACAACCATCCATCAAGTAGGAACAACTCCTAATCAGGCACCTACTAGTTGAAACCATAAATGAAGCAAATGACCTGCATAATGTAATGATAAAAGTAGAGATTCAACAAGAGGTATTGGAAGCTATGTGTCTAAATGTTTTATCTGATAATTCTTTATAAGTGATTTCCATACTAATTAGGGTGATCATTAAACACAGGAACCTCACTAATTTGATAGACTCTAGAAGCACTTATAGCTTCATTGATGAGCAAGCTATTAAGGATACTAGCTATGTACCACATTATAGAAGCCCCATGAAGGTCACAATATCTAATAGCAATTATTTCATATGTTACACAATTTGTAAGGCCTTTAGCTGGAAGATGCAGGGAAAACCCTTCAAAGAAGATATATGAATTATCAAGCTAGGGGATATGATATAGTGTCGGGTAATGATTGGATGAAAAAGTACAATCCTACAAAGTTTGACCATAAGAAATTGTGTGTCACCATTGAGAGGAAGGGCAATAAAACAATGTTAAATTCTATCCAAATAGAAGGTAATCTAAGCATGATAAGTGGTAGCTCAATAGGTATATTGATCAAGAAAGGCCAAACAAAACTAGCGCATTTGCTCATAGTCAGTGTGGCCCATTCATCTTATCAAGAGAATGTGGCTGTTCCTATTTAAGTGTTGAACCAGTATGAGCAAGTTTTTTGTTGAACCAAAGACATTTCCTGCTGTCAGAACTCTTGACCATGCCATTCCCTTGAAAGCTGGAGCCTCACCTATGACTCTAAGGACTTGCATGTATAAATATAATCAGAAGGAAGAGCCTCAGAAGCAAGTTAAAGAGATGCTGCTAAATCAGGTAATACAACAAAGCCGGTCACCCTTCTTCTCACTAGCTTTATTAGTAAAGAAGAGGAATTGTAGATGAAGGTTTTATGTGGACTATAGGGGTTGAATGAGATAACTATTAAGGAAAAGTATCCAATTCCCGTTGTAGATGATTTGTTGGATGAGTTGCATGGCTCTAAAACATTCTCTAAAGTGGATATGGGGGTTGGGTGTCACCAGATAAGACTGAAGGTAGAAGATGTTCACAAAACTGCTTTACAAACTCAAATAGGCCACTATGAGTTCAAGGTAATGCCATCTGGGCTTACGAATGCCCTAACAACTTTTCAGGCATTAATGAATCAGGTGTTCAAACCCTTCCTCAGAAAGTTTGTGTTGTTTTTTATGACATCTTAATTTATAGCAAATCATTAGAATACCATGTGATACATTTGTCTACTATGTTTAAAAAATTAAAGGAACACTCCCTAGATGCTAAAAGGTCCAAATGTTCTTTGGTCAGTCCAAAGTAGTGTATCTTGGTCTTGTGATAGTAGCTGAAAGGGGTGACCACTAACCTTGCCAAGGTACTTACTATGTTCCATTGGCCAAGACCTACCACTGTCAAGGCACTTAGAGGATTCCTTGGACTTAGTGCTACTACATAAAGTATGTAGCTAACCATGGAGCTATCGGCACACCCTTAACTGAATTTCTTAAGAAGGATATCTTCACATGGAGCCATAAAGTTGAAGCTGCATTTGAAGCTCTCAAAATGGCTATATCCTCCACTCTTATGCTGGCTCTACCTGACTACACTACGAAATTATGATTGAAACGGATGCTTGTAATTGAGGAATATGAGTTGTACTTATGAAACGAGGTAGACTTATAGCTTATTTTAGCAAGGTTATAGCCTTAAAAATTAGAGAGAAGTCGATATATGAGAAAGAGTATTTGAAACTAGTTAATGCTATTGATAAATGTAGGAATTACTTGCAATTCAAGCACTTCGTGGTGAGAGATAACCACCACAACTTAAAGTACCTGCTTGAACAGAAGGTTACATATGTCACACCTCCTTTTCACACGGCTACCCCGAAGGATAGACGTAAAAGGGACTTTTTCCAATTAAAGTGACATTATTCGAAATGGGATTATTTATATATTTAGAGTCGCCACTTGGGATAGGCTTGGCTTTTGCTGTCCAAGTCATTGACTTCCCAAATGGAGTCCGCGAACCAGAAATTCTAAGTAAGAAATTCTATTGACCCGAGGGAAGGTGTTAGGCACCCTTGGATCCCGTGGTTCTAGCACGGTCGCTTAAACTATTACAATTGGCTAAAATTCTGATTTTTATACATGTTCATCCTATGGCACAATTTTAGATTATTTACCGCTTTTAATTGAACTTTAGGAACGTCAAAATTTATTAAAACATGTAGTTGGATCGCATCATATGAAATGCACCCGGATCCGGAACACATTTTCTCTAACATTTTGGAATTTAGATTTGGGTCACATGAAGTGCATACCCATATATAGCAAGGTAAAATTACTAAAGACCACCTAAACCAACTAACGTATTATTATATTTGCAGGAAGCCGTGAAGTTAACTAAACGGAATGTCTCGAATTTCTATGTATTTTGATCAAAGCATTCCAAGAGAGCCACACAATTGATGGGTTTCGTTTGGCACGATGCACCTCATTTTATTGCTGAAAGGCCAATATAGAGCAAATTAGGATTTTCTATTGAATTCCTCTCTAGTATAGCTCTAATTAATTAATATTATGAAATTCGGGCCCCGAGTTCAGGTCTGGATTAAAAAAAGGGAAGACCCTCTTAATTTGAACCTGCTACCTAACTCGAAATCCCAAGCTTACATTGCAAAATTAAACCAAAACATTAAATATGAAGCCGAGCTTCAGCATATTGAGCGAAAAAATTGGCCCAAGAAGAAAGGTGAGCTTATTCAGCATTGAAAAGAGACTGCTCAGCAAATTACATGGGCTGAGTCAGCTACTGATACTTGGGCTCATTAGTACATAGCTGGGCCCAAGTCTCATTTTCATGAGAACCTGTCACGTTGGGCTCCTGAATGAGCCCAAACCCACATATGATGTTACTTAGTTCTCAACTGTACCAATTTTAAACAAGTTGGTCCTAACAATGTTTAAAACAAAGGAAAAGCAACAATTATTCAAACTGGAGGGGAGACACAATTTGAATTCAAATCTCACTCCATTATTCAGCGCATTTGTATACCAATAGACTTAATCTAGAATTTAACAAAAATTTAAAGTAACTAATGAATCCTCCAGCTATCGTGAAAGGTAGTATAAAGTCCGAGAATAAATTGTAAACTAACTTCTGAGTTTCACATTTGAATACGAGTAATGAAGACCTGGAAATAAATCAGTAATGATCCTAGAATCCTGTCACTTACAATCATTTCAAACCATAAATTCGAAATAGTCTCGTTTAGTCAAAATTATACAGTCCAAAGTTTATATATGTATACATCAAAATTTAAACTATAATAACCTATTACGTAGTATTTATGACCTATTTGACTATTAAACACGGCAATCCAAACAGGTACAATTCAGGTAGCAGATGTCTGGGCATTTTTATTCCATTTTCATCTCAAAGCTACATCAAGTTAAGTTCAATTCTGTACCTGGAAGTACATCAAATGAATACCAATAAGTAATGTAGGCAAGAAGCAATAGCAGCAACAAATTCATCTCAACAAATGTAGCAATGAAACCAAACTCGAAACCCAGTAGCAAACAAATTGTTTTTCTCAAAACAAATTTGTTTTGAGAAATGATTGCAGGATAAGTTCAAAAGTGGTTCATGCTAATGGAACAATAGTTTTTTACCTTTTGCATTTTGTGTTTTCAAGTTTTCGGGAGATTTTCCTCGAATCAGATTTACTATTTTGATTTTTGCTCTTATATTTGAGACTGATTTAGAAGAATTTTTTTGGAAGGTTTTTCTCTGCCTTTTTAGTCAAGATACCCATGCCTTTATAGGCAGGGAAGCTAGGGCAAAGTATTAGATTTTATTTTACCTTTAGTCCTTTCAAATTTTCAAGATTTTATTAGTTAGTCCCTCAATTCTTAACTTGCTGGCGAAGTTATTGCATTATAGTTTTAAAAATTCTGATTGGAACCCTACCTAGAATGTTCTAGGGGTTTCTAGATTAGTTTCATGTATGATTCTCCTTATCCAAAACCTATATTACCCTTTTAACCCGCTGAAATTACTAAAACTACCAAACTATCTTTCAAAGCTAATTAACAAGAGTTATACTACTCAGCTATATCCAAACAAACTAGAGCTAACGTGAACCTACTAACGGCTGAATAAGGATTCACTGAAAATATTAATATCAATGAAACAATAAAAAAACAAATGTCACCAGATTTAGACCCAAACTAAACTAACATATGAAAATTGCAAAAGTCAGGTTAATCAAAATCAGAGTAAAACTAAGCTAAAAAATCGAAAACAATCACAGAATTAATTGTGGACAAACATAAGGGACTAATTGAAAATAAAGAAGTAATCAAACAAAGAAGAAGGACTCACTGATTTCAAACAAACCAACTGAAATTTAAACTAAAACCAATACTACTGAGTACCTCAAGTATGTTAACTAAATCATGCAAATATGGAAATTTTGAAAAATCGAGGAAGGATGATCAAAAGAAGTATAGAAGTAAATAAAAAATAAAATTTAAAAAAACCCAGGGCAAATGGAAAAGTACCTAAACTTTAAGACTGGAAATTGGATCATGGCTCACTCATGCATGACCTCAAAATGACCCAGGACTTCAACGAGTACCTCAATTGGAAAGATCTAGGACCAGGATTAAACTTGATTTGAAATTTGAGGACATTTAGGGTTATTTAAGGGAAGCTTATTAAGGTTTTAGGACGAGGAGGGTCGGCAGAGTCTATGGATGATTTAGGTCAGATTTCGATGAGTTAAAATTACGTCCAGACTTTCGATTTGAAATTTGAAAGAACTGGCTGAAATTTGAGGGAAGATAGAGGAGGATATGGCTTGGGAGTGTAGAGACGGGGCTATTGTGTATAGTTGAGTTATTTGGTGGTGGCACCGCCGTTGGCGGTTGAGGCGACGTACGCAGTTTTGATTATTCGAGAAGTTCGGCTCACATTCGAAGGCTGATTTTTTGGGGGTTGGAAAGAGGAAGAGAAGGAGGTTAAGGAGTGTATTTTTGGGCGGTTTAGGAGCTTCGCTGCCACCGGCGATGATTTACAAACTGGGGGCGATGAGGCGGAGGGTCGGCAGAGGATCAGAGGTATGAGGAAGACGACACATGGTCTCTAGGGTGTGTAGTATATTTGGATAGTTTTATTTTAAAACATAGTCAAACCATGGCCATTGGCTAATGAGAAATGAACGGCTAACATGAGTTTTAGTCGAAACAACGTCGTCTCGATTGGGGGGGGGGGGGTCTAGACCGGGTGAGCTGAGGGTCTGGGCCGGTCTGGGGGTGATACTTTGGGTTGGGGATTCTTTGAAAATTATTGGCCCTAATGGTCTAATTTCTTTTCCTTTATATTCAATATGTTTTCTTGATCTTCTATTTTTAAATAGTTAATCCTCTTTTAGTTTTTTTTTCATTTTTTAGATTTTATTAAGTACAAAAATTAAAATAGGAATGACCAAATTTAAATTCTACAACTAAAACTAATTAATTTCTAAAAAAATAATTTGGATCCAAAATTTAAAATGAAAACTTTAATAATGTAAAAGTGACCATTTTTGTAATTTTTCCCATATTTGGTAATAATAATCAACTAATTATCCTAAGAAAAATATAAAATTGGGTCCTAATTGTAAATATACTATTTTTTGTATTTGCTATGGATTTTATCAATTTAAAATGCACAAAAATGCAAACAAACACAAAATATTGCAATTAATTTCTAAAAATACAAATAATAAAAGAATAAAAATCGTAATTTAATGAATTCAATAGGAATATTTCAAGCGGGGGAAAAATCACGTGCTCACAGATGCCCCTCTTTGCTCGGAGAAACGAAGGATTTTCGGGCAAAGATAAATGAGCAACCGAGATATTTTTGCCTGCTCGGCATTCCATGAGAAGCATTTTTGAAAACTGTTTGACAGAAACTTGCTTCAAAGGTTACCTACATATCCTTGGCTACAAAGAAATTAGGTTAGCGCAGTTCTTGAGTTTTTTGGTGGCTAGAACTACCATGAGCTGTGATTTCACTGTTGATGCTGCTGCAACTGCTTGTTGACCTCATTATTGAAGCTTGATCTTGAGCCTTAGCTGATTTTGCTGTGGACCCCAATCTTAATATTAACTCTAGTAAGTTGTAGGTGCTGGTTCTTTCTTCAGCATTTAGCGGAGAAGGCCATGTCGAACTTGTGATTTTGAGTCAAACTTGAGCAGTCCGCATCTTTTCTTTTTCAATCACTCTGAGTTTACTTCTTTTTGTTCTTTTTTTTTGGACTGAGATTCACTCATACAGTCACCTCGAATCCTGCGCCTTGAGGTAAAACCTGTTCGGACACAAAAACAAACAAACGAACAAAAGTTTCTTCCCCAGTTTTCACTGGTAAAATTTCGTGAGTTATTTTCAATACAAATCTAAACTAAAACAATAAAAGTCAGGATTTCTTTCCTTTTGGAAATATTTCAAGGTTATGCTGGCATATAGCTAGGTTATGGTGGGAAAGAAGATGGGTCCCTGCTGGGGATAAGAGGAAGATCCACGGGTTATGCCGGGAATGGAACAAAGAGTCCCTGTTGGGGATGGAAAGAAAAATCTGCGGGTTATGCCGGGAAGACATGAAATATATTCCTGGGTTATGTCAGGGAGATCCACGGGTTATGCTGGGATGGAAATAAAAGGCTCATGGGTTATGCCAGGGGATCCACGGGTTATGCCGGGATGGGAGGAAAAGATTCGCGGGTTATGCAAGGGAGATCCGCGGGTTATGATGGGATGGGAGAAAAGACTCCTAGGTTTTGTCAGGGGGATCCGCAGGTTATACCGAGATAAGAAGGAAAAAGGCTCCTGGGTTATGCTAGGGGAATCCACGGGTTATGCTAGGATAGGAAGAAAAAAACTCCAAGATTATGCCAGGGAGATCCGCAGGTTATGCCGGTATTTGGGAAAGGAAAACACTCCTGGGTTATGCCACGGAGATCCGCGGTTATGCCGGGATGGGAGAAAAAGACTCATGGGTTATTCCAGGGGGATCTGCGGGTTATGCTGGGATAAGAAGAAAAAGGCTCCTGGGTTATGCCAGGGGATCCATGGGTTATGCCGGGATAGGAAACAGAATCTATAGGGTAGAAAAGAGATGAGCCTCGGGTTATGCCGGGGAAGAAAAGAAAAAGGCCTCCAGGTTATGCTTGGGATAAAAAGGAAAATGACCCTCGGGTTATGCCGGAGGAATAAAAGAAAGGAAAAGATCCTCCGGTTATGCTGAGGATGGAAGGAGAATGACCCTTGGGTTATGCCATGGAGAGAAAGAAAAGACACTCAAGTTATGCTGGGGAGAAAGGAGAATGATCCTCAGGTTATGCCGGGGAAGTCCACAGATTATGCTGGAGGAAAGAAAAAGACCCTCGGGTTATGCCGGGAAGTCCACCTGCTATGCTGGGGTTAGCTAGGAATGTGGTTCTAGAATTGGAGCATCAACCTGTTATGCTGGGGATACCCGAGGAAGTCCACCTATTGTTTCTTTCAAATCATTTATGCTTCTGAAGCATCAACCATCATGGCCATCAGAGATCGGCTAGATGCGCCCGCTAAGACTGGGTATTTTCTTTAGTCCTTGCCAGGCGAGCACTCTGAAACCAGTCTTGCAACCTTTTCTTGTAGAATAGTCATGGAATTAAAGTTAAATCGGAAGGGATTCAAGGAAACATTATACAAAGGCAATCATATGGATTTAAAGAGAAACGTCCCTTTCGGAGAAGAGAAGAGGACTTATCTGGGTGCATGATGACTTCAGATGGATATGACATGCTTCTCGGACTGGGTGCCAGTCCCGTACAACATTTCCAACTTCTGGTGAACCATTTTTCAACATTTTGAAACCAGGAACCTTTCCTGGACTTTTCGGCCGACATCGCCATTTGTGGGTTTTCGCCAATATACCTCTCTTATTTCTCTTCTTACCGTCTCTCGCTAGCGCTCTTTACAAGTTTTCACTAAATGGACTCTCTCATTTTCAATTTCTCTACTTACCATTACCTTATGGTTCCCCAAGGTTTTCCATTATATGACTTTCTTATTTTATTTCTCTCAATTTGAATGGTACAACAATGATGTTTGTCTCTCCCCTGCCTTTGCCAATCGATCGGAAGGAATTGGGCTAGGTTTTGGGTATAAAGGAGTTTTGGTGGAACTACAACTTTGGGACTATTTTAGCAGGTTCACTGTCGAACCATTACATCATCTCCCCCAATTTTTAATTTTTGGGAATTGGGATTTTTGTTTTGGTGTGCTGAACCTCAGGGAGAGCTGCATACGTATCCTTCTGGAATCAAGTCAGACATAGTTTTGGAAGTTTTTCCTAAACTAATTTTGTTTTATTTTTTTATTATTTATTATTATTTTTTTTTCATTTTTCATCACTTTTCTCTATTTTCTTTTTCTTTTTCTTTTTATTAGTTTTGAATAGCCCTTTCGTGTTCCAAAGAGAGTGATCAAAGAAACGTAACCGGCTCAAAGGGTTTGCGAAGTATTGATAGTGTTTAGGAGTAGCATGAAAGTAAAAGGCTTCATCATTTCAACCCGACTGAATCATTGATGCAAGGAGTCTAAATGTAGTACCTTTTTACTGCATTTGCATTCACTAATGCTTCGGGATTGTCCCCTTCGATGTCGCCCAAGTACAATGCTCCTTTGGGCAGTATCTTTCTGATAATGTATTGGCCTTTCCAGTTAGGATAAAATTTCCCTTTAGCTTCCAAATGGTGAGGGAGAATGCGCCTTAATACAAGCTGTCCAACCTCAAACTTCCAGGGGCGCATCTTCTTGTTGTAAGCGCGAGCCATTCTTTTTTGGTACAAGTGTCCGTGACAAACCGAAACTATTCATTTTTCATCAATTAATGACAATTGTACCAACCGAGTCTTCACCCACTCACTATCCTCAATTTCTGCATCAACAATTATCCGGAGCGAAGGAATTTCTACCTCTGCGGGTATAACAGCTTCAGTTCCATAGACCAATAAGTATAGGGTTGCTCCTACTCATGTGCGCACCGTGGTGCGATATCCAAGCAATGCAAAAGGAATCTTTTTATGCCATTGTATTGAGCTTTGAATAATTTTTCTCAGAATCATCTTGATGTTCTTGTTAGCTACTTCGGCGGCACCATTGGCTTTGGGCCGGTAAGGAGTGAAGTTTATATGTGTTATCTTGAATTTTTCACTTACTTCTCCAATAAAACGACTATTCAAGTTGGTAGCATTGTCTGTGATGATGGTTGCAGGAATACCGAAGATGAAAATGAGGTTGGAATGCACAAAGTCTACCACAACTTTCTTGGTGACTAACTTAAGTGTGATGGCTTCAACCCACTTCGTAAAGTAGTCAATAGCAACCAATATGAATCTATGTCCATTTGAGGCTTTTGGCTCGATTGGTCCAATGACGTGCATGCCCAAGGTAGCGAATGGCCATGGTGATGACATAGGATGCAGTTCAGTTGGTGGTGCATGAATCAAGTCACTGTGCACCTGACATTGATGACATTTCTTAATGAAGTTGTAGCAATCTTTCTCTATGGTTATCCAGTAGTAACCTTCTCAAAGTATTTTCTTCGCCAACACATACCCGTTCATATAAGGCCCGCACACTCCCGCGTGTACTTCATGCATGATATTTCCGACATCCTCGGCATCAACATATCTTAGCAAGTTGAGATCTGGGGTCCTATTATCGAAGATATCACTGCTCAGGAACGAACCACTTGCATTCCGTCTAATGGTTCTCTTTTGCTCCCCAGTGGCCTGCTAGGGATATTCTTGTGTTTTTAGAAATCTCTTGATATCATAATACCATGGATGAGTGCTTGGCTCTGCCTCGGTCGCATTACAGTGCTGTGCCTTTCCCTTATTTGGATTTCCAAGGGATTGATGTAGGCATTTCCTTGGTAAGGCAACATCGAGGCCAAAATAGCAAGTGCATCGGCTAACTCATTATGACAGCGAGGAATGTACCTGAAATGTACCGAATTGAATTGTTTGCTAAGATCCTCCACATGCTTCCGATAAGGGATGAGTTTTACATCTCGCGTTTCCCACTCCCCTTGGGCTTGCCGGATAATTAGATCTGAATCTCCCATGATCAATAGTTCCTCACATCTTGGTCGACATCCATATTCATGCCTATGATGCAAGCTTCATATTCAGCTGTATTGTTGGAGCAGAAAAACCGAAGCCGAGCCGTGGCTGGATAGTGTTGACCAGTGGGTGAAATTTGGATTGCCCCAATTTTTACACCTTTCGCATTTACCGCTCCATAGAAGAACATTTTCCAAGCAGTGATGTCCTTAGATGTTACCTGCAGCGCATTCACCTCTTCGTCAGGGAAATAGGCATTCAGGGGTTGATATTCATCAGAAATTGGGTTTTTGGCTAAATGATCTGCAAACGCTTGGGCCTTCATTATTGTGTGAGTGACGTAGACTATGTCGAACTCGGTGAGCAGGATTTTCCATTTTGCCAATCTCCCTGTAGGCATTGGTGTATGAAATATGTACAAGGGATCCAGCCTGGTTATGAGGTAGGTGGTGTGGGCTTGCAGGTAATGCCTCAGTTACTGAGCCATCCAAGTTAAGGCATAGCAGGTTCATTCTAGCAGGGTGTATTTGGCCTCGTAATTGGTAAACTTCTTGCTCAGATAGTATGTAGTCTGTTCCTTCTTTCCAGTGACATCATGCTGCCCGAGAATGCAACCAAAAGAGTTTTCTAGGACAGTCAGATATAGAAATAATGGCCTTCCTGGTTCCAGCGGGACCAAGATGGGTGGATTAGACAGGTAATATTTAATCTTGTCAAAACGCCTTTTGACACTCATCCGTCCACTTGATTGCTATGTCATTTTTAAGTGACTTGAGTATGGGCTCGCATGTAGAAGTAAACTGGGCGATGAATAGGCTAATGTAATTCAGTCTCCCCAACATGCTCATTATCCTTCTTGGTTTTCGGAGAATGTAGTTCTGGAATGGATTTTATATTTGTTGGATACAACTTTATACCCCTCGGGCTGACTAGGAACCCCAGAAGTTTGCCCGACGGGACCCCGAATGAGCATTTGGCTGGATTTAATTTCAAATCGTACTTGCGCAGCCTTTCAAAGAACTTTGTTGGGTACGACACATGATCACCTTGAGTCTTAGACTTGATAATCACATCGTCCACATATACTTCTATCTCCTGATGAATCATGTCATTGAAGATAGTGGTCATGGCCCTCATATATGTTTCCCCAATATTATTTAACCCAAAAGGCATATCCCTGTAGCAGTAAGTAAACGAAGGTGTGGCGAAGGCAGTTTTCTTGGCATCCTCCTCATTCATCAACACCTGTTGAATCCTGCGCAGCAGTCCACAAAAGACTCTATCTCGTGTTCGTCGCAATTATCAACAAGGATGTGGATATTGGATAAATGGAAATTGTCTTTGGGACTTTCCTTATTCAAATATCTGTAGTCCACGCACACTCGGCTTTTCCCATCTTTCTTTGGCATCGGGACTACATTGGCCAGCCATGTGGTGTACCGGACCACTCGGATTACTTTCGTCCCCAACTGTTTTGTGATCTCTTCTTTGATCTTATCGCTGATGTCAAGCTTGAACTTTCTCTGTTTTTGTTGGACTGGAGGTCATTCGAGGTAAGTAGGAAACTATGAACCACCAAATCAATACTCAACCCTGGCATATCAATGTCTGACCAAGAAACACGTCTTTAAATTCAAACAAGAGTTGGATCAATACGTCCCAGATTTTCTCATTTGCATGGATGCTTATTTTTGTTTCCCTGGTTTCGCCGACACCACCCAAGTTAACTTATTCGGTATCATTTAGATTTGGCTTAGGTTTATTTTTGAAATGCTCCAGTTCTCGATTGATTTCCCTAAAAGCCTCTTCTTCGTCATACTCCAATTCTTTGTTCATTATTTCACAATTAGGCGCCATGTTTTGATTGGGCAAGAAGTTGCGAGCATGTCATGTTATTTAAAGTTGCATTATTAGAACTGAAAGAAATGAATAAAATAAAAACAACAAGAATTAGAAAGAATAAAGGAATATAGACAATGAAATATTGATTTCATTTCATTAGAATTATAAGATAACGTGGTTTACACTTGGAAGGAGAAAACACTAAAAGAAAAACACCTGAGTTACACCCTCAGATAACTCGTGATGCAGAAAAGATTGCAAGACATGACTACTGGGCTTCCCGCCTGATTGGAAATGGCTTAGCTTCCAATTTTGCAATTTGGCATCCAGTCGCATGTATAGCACCTCAGCTGTGCTCGAGCCCTTTCCAAGCTGGACCATGTGGGTTTCGTATAATAGTTTTCTCATGGCCCCACATATTTATTTGATTTATTAAGCTGTGAAGGTCTCGTCTTCTTCAATATCACTTTTCTTTGGCTTCACAAATGTTTCGTACAAGTGTGGCAGGGGTTGAGGCTAAGTCCATCCATCACGCTTTCTACTGTTTGCCCATGTTATTTCCTCTAGTGTCGGGTGGAAGCTTAACCTGAAGAATTTCTCTATAGTGGGCAAAACAATCGGCTCAGCTATCTCTTGTAAACACCTTCCGAGTCCTTTCTCCGGTTTGAATCCTTGGCGTATCATCTCTCTAGCCACCATGATTGAGGCATTGGAGACGAAAGGTTGGGGGCAGGGTTTGCCCTCTTCAGGCTGATCAGCCACCACAATTTTGAAAGCCTGATAGACTATATGCTCACTACCTTCTTTAGCTTCGAGGTATGGGACGGAGGGATCGCGGTAAATTGACTGGTCATCTTCACCATGGATCACGATTTCTTGGTTCTCATGTTCAAATTTCAACATCTGGTGCAGAGTAGAAGGCACATCTCCCGCCGCGTGAATCCATGGCCTTCCCAGGAGGTAATTGTAAGAGGTGTTCATATCTAACACTTTAAAGGTTACCTCTAAATCAACTGGGCCAATGGTCAAGACCATACGAATCTCTCCGATTGTGTCCCTTTTAATTCAATCGAAGACGCGGACACATACATTGTTGGGACGAATCCTCTCCGTCCCGATTTCCATTCTCTGTAATGTTGAAAGTAGGAATATGTCAACCCCAGAGCCTCCATCTACCATTACCCTTTTGACATAGTAGCCTTCGCATTTGACAGTTAGATACATGGGTTTATTGTGGGCGGCTCCTTCTGGAGGCAGGTCATTTTTATGGAATGTGATCTTATTGACAACAAAGAATCTTTCCGCCATCCTCTCTAATTGTTCCACAGAGGTTTGAGCTGGCACGTAGGCCTCATTGGGAGTTTTGCCTAGTACCTTCTGGTGCTCAGGAGAATCTATCAGCAAGGATAGTAAGGAGACTTGTTCATGGGACTTCCGAAGCTGATCCACTACTTCATAGTCCGACATTGTCATCTTTCGAATGAAGACTTCCGCCTCCTCGGCGCTCATTGGCTTCTTGGGTAGGAATCACTTTTTGGTGGCACTATTCACTTCCTCCAAGTCATAGTATTTCTTCAAAGGGTAGCTTTATTAAGTTCCTCTAGTGATTTCTTTGACTTTATATGTCACCACCGTTTCCTGATAGTTCCAAAGGACCGTAGAAGGGTCTGTCATAGGCCTCTAAGGTGAACGACCAACCACCACGGGCTCACTCAGCCTTGGTGAATTAGTTGGCCTCCGCACCAGATATGTTCCTTTGGGCACGTATATCTGAGTAGTCCTGTTAAACTCAAATCTCTTTGGCGGACTTAGAGTCAACTGCTTTTCCCGGCGACCTCGTGGGACATAAAGAATAGTATCTTTGACAGGTGTCGCCTCAGTTTTCACCTCCACCTTCTTTTAAGTTTCAGGGTGCACGATTTTATTCTTCTTTTCCTCTGCAGCTTTCTTGGATGTAGCTCTTGGCTTTCTATCCACATCGGCAATAGCGATTATGGCTTTCAAATTCGGATCGAATTCTTTTTCCTCGTAGATTATCCCGATTACATGTCCGTTATTGTGGGTCGGCAACGCGTTGTTAGTCACATTTGGGACATCTTCATCCCTCAACTATTTTCCTTTGCTCTATTAGATTTCCACATCTCATTTCAGAGTCTAACAATTTTTGGTGTCATGTCCTTCAGCCCCTGAATCATAAGCACACCAGACACCCCATTGGTAAGAAGGCGATTCAGGGTTTTGTCGGTTCGGAGGTATAAGCTGCAATAGACCCAACTGGATAAGTTTTGGGAACAGGCTGGAATAGGACTCCCCGATTGGTGTAAAGTTTTGCCTTCTGGATGGCTCTTTGGGACGGAAATTATTTTGAGGAGGGCGAGGATTATAGTGGTTTTGATGGGGAGGCTAGTTTCTCGGTGCTTAGTTCCTGTCGAGTTGATTCCATCGAGGTTTCTTCTTTCTTTTTATTCCTCGTGGCTCCTCTTGCCCCGCCTTGGATGGCCTGGGAGGTTGCTCTGATGGCCGACTGACTCAAAATCCTCCCCGTCTTCAAGCCTTTTTCTACCATTTCACCAATCTTGATTGCTTCTGCAAAAGGCTTGCGCATGGCCAACATCATGTTTTCAAATTAATCTGCTTCCTCGGCCTGAAGGAAAACAGTGTCCATTTATATTTCATCCATGGGCATCTTCACCCTTGATGCTTGTTCGCGCCACTTAATAGCATATTCTCTGAAACTCTCTAAAGGCTTCTTCTTCAAATTTGCCAAAGAATTCCTGTTTGGCGCAATATCGATGTTGTATTAAAATTGCCTTCAAAATCTGTGGCAAGATCATCCCAAATGTGCCATCCTGAGACATTTTGGTTCATATACCACTCTTAATTCTCTGAAGTACGGCATCAACATCTCTTCTTTTCCGCCCGCCCCACGGAATTGGTTGAAATACTTCTTTAGGTTAGCAATGGGGTCGCCATGACTATTATACTTTTTGAAATTTGGCATTTTAAATCCCATGGGAAGGTGTACATGTGAGAACATGTACAGATTTGTATAAGAAACACTCTTTTGCCCACTCATGCCCTACATATTATTTAAACTATGCTCCATGCTCCTCATTCTTTTTGCCATCTCAACTTGTTCAGGAGCTTTGGGAGTTTATCTTGTACTTGTGTAAGCTGATATGGTGGTTAAGGATGGGTGTAGGTGGGGTATGGAGGAGGCTCATTTTGATAAGTGGGGGCTTGAAATGTGAAGGCCGATGGGTCAAACACGGGTCTTGGCACTGCGGGCTGTCTGCTAGCTGCACATGGGGGAGCCGTAAAGATATTAGGGACTGTCGAATGTGAACACCTGAGGGCGGACTTCAGATGGTGATCTAATGAAATTGGCCGGTATGGTGGGTTATCCCAATAGGATGTTTGGATGGCTTATGGGAATAGTGGAAGTACCCCCTGATTTTGGGAAGAGATTAGGGAATTCGGGGATGGCAGTATTTCCGGGGATGGAACTTAAGAGGCTCTTTTCCATTCATCCATGCATCCCATATCTCCATAATTCTAAGGCGTAGGATCCTGTTTTCCTTGGCTGTTGTAGAATCTGAGGCCGGGATAGCTGAAATTGGACTATCTTCTGAGATGGGAATTACTGGCTAGGTCATTTCATACGACATTTATGTGTTTCCATTTGATCTGGTAAAATACCAATGTGATGCCATCTTACCACAAACCAACCACTGTTTCTAAAACCTGAGCTGGTATGACAACAACAAACAGTTAGCTTGAGACAGATAACAGATAGGAAATCGCACATTGGGGTGTGTTGCACCTATACAGTTAGCCGATGTCTACATGTTTGCAGTGGTTGCATGTGTCGTCCCGACTTTTTATTCCATTTTATTCTTTTGATTCTCCACTCTTGGTTTTCCTTTTTTTCCTTTTCTCTGTTGTTTTTCTTCATCTCTAGTTCTTCTTTTGTTTCCTCCCTCTTTTTGTTTGGGTTTTCTCTCTTTTCTTTCTTTCTGCCCTTTTTTCTATTTTTATTGTTTCTTCCTTTCTTTTTTAGGGTTACGGTCGAATCCTACAAAGATTGCCTACGTATCACGCCCCGCATGAATCAGACCGAGCGTAGCTCATGAAAGTAAATGCAAAAATAAGGAAATAATTTTTGGGATTTCAAATTTGCATTAATAAACACTCCTATTACAAGGGTCCTAGACTATTTTCTTTTCACAAAAAGAAAATTACAAAACAGACTCGAAATGATAGAATACAGACTCGATGGCTGAAACTAGGTTAGAAGTACATTAAAGCTTAAAATCCTAGGGCCCGTAGGGCGTCATTCGGCATAGCCGTGGGCCTACGTGCAAGACCCCTTTGTAAGTTCTTCAAATTATTCAACACCTGACGAACGAATATCATTAGTGTAGCACAGAAATTTGTACGACCCATTTGTTCACTGGCCGGACATTTCATGACAATATAAACTGGAATACCTCTAATTCTTTCCCTGATTCAGCCCTTTTCTTGGAGTAGTCGGCTTATCTATTGGTTATAAGATTCTAGAACCTGAGAGTCACGCAAGTGATGGTCTCGCAATAGTTTTATTTCCTTCTCTATTTCACCGATTAACCCATAGCATTGTTCTCTCTCCGCTTGAAATTCCTTGTCCTGTCGGGCTGCCTTATGTTCAGAGGCATTCATTTTTCTCCTCATGCTAGCAATGGTCCCCTTATGTTTCCTTTTCATTTGCTGCACAAATTGGGCTCTTTCCTGTGTCTTCTTTGCCCATTGTGCCTGAAGCTTTGCCATCCTCCCTTCAGATTTCTCCAATTCATCCTGACATTCTATGATTTTCTTGTTTAGCCCTTTTATCAGTCTCCCATCGAACCGTCTTCTCTATTGGTTTTTTGCATCTATTTTAATTTGTTTGATTTGAGCCTTGAGGGCTTCATTCTCTTGGGTCAACATCTTTTTTTCACCTTCATCGGCTGCGGCTTGCAAGCTATTTTCAAACCGAAGATCCTGAACCTGTTTTTCTAATGCTCCTATTCGGGCCCTATACTCTTTTTCTTTATCTAACTAATCCCATTAAGCCTGAGCCTCTCCAGTGAAGTATTGAACACGCGGCCTCGTGGCGGGCCTCTCGAGAATTTGAAATCTTTTTCCAAACCAAACCAAGTATCTGGGCTCTACTTCACCCCTTGCTCGATCTTGCACTATGGTTTTAGGCTCCAGGTATTTGCATTCATTCCATATTTGGCGAATCTTCCTTCTGGTGAGGCAGCTTTCAGGCCTCATTCGATGACTTGTTTACTCAGATCATCGTCATCATGGACGGTTTGGAATCTTCCTAACTGCCGCAGGACTCGGTTGGGAGTGCAGGGTTGGATGGTAAAAATGCCCATTAAAAGAATATAAGGCACTTCTGCTGATGTGTATACAACTTTAGTAGCGGGAAGCCATCCGAAAGCCCATTAAATTTTATCCGCCGTCATAGATCTCAAGCATGAAACCAAGCTTCAATGCCCTCGGGTAACTCAATACCTGTAACCCGGGTCTCAAATTCATCAATGAAACTCAACCCAGTCAGACCATAGTTAATGTACACCGTTCCGTGACATAGGTGTTCTTTGATCCACAATTGTAGCAGCAGATTGCATCCTTAAAAGAATTTCATTCCTTCTAGGCACATGGTTAAAGCTCGGTATATTTCCGCCAGAATCAAAAGAACCACTGTGCTAGTAGGCTTCTTTATGGAGACATCTAACTTTCATACAAGGAAAATGTCTATATGATCGTCTTTTTCTCGGACAAACCACGATTCCCCGGAAAGCTACCATGAACGCCAATCCCCGTCGGGCCTCCCATTTATCTTTATTCCCGCATGTGTTAAACCGGTATTGGGTTCCATAAAACCTTTCGGGTTGCCATATCGGTGGTATAAGAAATGAAGTGTACAACACCTTTTTGATTAATGTTTATCTTGATTGTCCCGACGAATGCTCAACAAGTCCAAGAATTTTGTGTATGGTTACCGGTCTTGGTGCCAATAGATATCTACTCCTGAGGTTCCCGTTAAGACCCGCATATCCAGCAATCTCCTCTAGTGTGGGTGTAAGCTCAAAGTCTGAGAACTGGAATACATTACGGGTTGGATCCCAGAATGGTATCAGTGATTCAATAATATTATGTTCTTGGTTTGATGTTCAACAATCCGACGAGACCACCCAGAATCTTGACCACGGTTTCTTTGCTACCTTTACCCAGATCATTCCACCATATGTGGAGCTGCATAACGATCTCACTCAGGACTAAGAAGGGTTCGATGTCAGAGGTATTCATCGTGCACTTTATTTAAAGGGGATTTATTGATTTATTCTGACCTAAAAGTGAAAAATGGCTATTTTTGTAAAATTTTCTTTATCTAGTAAAGACTTGGTTTTGCCGATAAGGCCTTTCAGCACTTCTTAAAGGAAGATTTTAAGGTTGTGCCCGCAAACAATTTAGAAATGACTCAGCGCGGTTGTTCATACAAAAATGACCTTTTGCCATCCTTTTAGGGACATTCAACTTGTATTAACCAGAACCGCATCACCTGATTTATTTAGGACAACCATTAAAACTTTGACATTTTTAGTCTATTTTTGCAAAAAGGAGGTTGGACCCGATGAGGGGTTGCCTACGTATGTCATACCTGGTGAGAATCGAACCAGCATTGTTCGACATTGATTTTCTAGAACAAGTGATTCCTCTCATTCAATACTAACACTGCTATTTTTTTTCCAATTTTCTCTCCTTATTCACTGTTAGGATTTATGCCCGTCACTAGAGGGGGGTGAATAGTGCGGCACGAGAATATTGATATTGCGGAATAAAAATTGCAGGAATAAAATAAATTCGGTAATTAAAATAGAAAGGAAAGAACACACCGAATTTATCCTGGTTCACCACAACTTGTGGTTAGTCCAGTCCCCGAGAGACTCTCTCGAGATTCCACTAACTCCGTTAAGCTTACGGGTGCCAAACAAACCGTTACACTTACTCGTAGATGTACACCTACAAGACTTCAACTTGCTCGAGGATACCGCACCTCAAGACTTCACCTTGCTCGTGGATACCGCACCACAAGACTTCAACCACTAAGATTGAGGGTACTTAGCAAACCCCACAATCAATGAGAAGATATGATCTTCACAAACACCTTTCTCTTTTACAACAAAAACTCTCTAATAAGAGTAGATAAAGAGATACAAAATAAGCTCCATGAACAACTCAAAGTTGTCTCTCAAATGGCTCAACAAAAGCTCTATAATGATGCACAAATGATATCAATATGTATATGAATAATGAGAGGTGTTGTGTGTTTCAATTCAGCTCAAAAGACCTCTATTTATAGGTGGTAGAAGTAGTATGTCCGTTGCTTAATTGGAAATCAATTATGTTGATTTTATGCCGAGATAATCGATTATCAGATTTGGATAATCGGTTACCAGCTTACCGTTACAAAATCGGAAGCTGATTTTATGCAGGATAATCGATTATCAGATATGCATAATCGATTATTTTGTTACAGTGTTCAAAAACTTGGCAACGGATACAAGATAATCAATTATGCACTTCTGATAATCGATTATTTTGCTGTTTTGTAAATTCCGGTTTACAATGTCTTAACATAATCGATTATCACAATAAGCATAATCGATTATTTCTGTCCAGCTTTGAAAGACATGTTTAAAATTCATTTTGGCTAAAATGAAAATGTTTGAAATCATTTTGTTTGAAGTATTTGAAATATGATTTGATAAAATAATTTTATGCATATTTATGATGACCTATGTTGAGCCAAAAGACGAGATAACTTTAAACGTTGCTCTTACATTTGTTCTACCTAACGACCTACGCCTTGGGTCTTCGGTCTTGAACTTTTGAGCTCGTCTTTGAATTGTCTATGCAATTCCGTCATCAATATGCTTCTCGGCATTCAATCTTGATTGTTTGTCATATAATAACTTTGTTCGACACTTGACTTCATTGATTGTCATTCATCGACTTCGTTGTTTGTCATTCATCAAAACCTATACCTGAAAATCATGCTAATACAACCAAAGCACACATATCATGGATAGAATGATTTTCTACACCCCCTTTTTGATAATGACAAACAACAGGAGATATGCATATCGGATTCCCCCTAAATTCATGCTATATCTCAACATACAATTCATGCAAACAATTCCTCTTAATGATAATTCCCCCTCAAATAAGGCATACTATAACGTCGATTCATTCCCCCTTATTTGATGCATATCGCCTAAACTCTTCCCCCTTTTGGCATTAGGAAAAAGAGAGTATACAAAGGCTATCATCCCCTTTCGACACTTCCCCCTTTTGGGTATATCAATTGTTAGTGTCAAATATAAGATAGGAAATACAATGAGGAATATACAACGACGGTATTTTAAAAAATCATACCAACATGAAATAATACCAAAAGTTAGTAAAAATATAACAACCATATCAAAGGTTATTTTTAGTGAATATACCAACTGTTATTCAAACTAGAGAGATATTCATCAAAACATCAATCATTATTTTTAACAAAAATAATCTATACCAATTGTTATTCAAGATAAAAGTTATCAAAACATGAATCAGAAAAAATAATTAATATCAATTGTTAACAAAGATATATTAATCGTTAACACATATCATCTATTACGTTTTTATAAAAAATGTGATAACTAACCGAAGTTCCCCCTCGATGCAATAAGGTTTCGTGCTTGGTGCATCTACTACGATATTGTAGTCTTCAAGCACATCTGCAAACGTACCTAAAAATGGGTTTTCGGTACCCAACTGCTTTTGGGTCCTTGGGGGTTAGGCAAATAATAATCATAGTCAAAAGATAAATCTCTATGTTTTGCAAAACATACGGGTGCTATGTGTCCTACCCGGTTGCAATAATGACATATAACGTTCGGGTTGTGCATATGTCTTGGTTGAGCCAAAAATGTTCTAGGTGATCTAAAGTCGTTATTCCTAGACGTATTGCGATTCCTAGAGTTATTTCTAGGTGGTCTAAAATGATTAATTTTAGACTCATTAGTGAAGTTCCTAGAATTATTTCTAGGTGGTCTAACTTCATTTCTATCATCCGTTCTAATATTCTTCTTAATTTCTTCAATTGTTTTAGGATCATCAACACTACGTTTTTCTAGTGTGTTCGTAAGTTCTATGTTCTTTATTTTCAAAGAACTACAAGAAGAACAGTTGGAACTTTGATCAATTGAAGAGGCTTCATTCATCTCCTTGATTTTATTTCTAAGATCAATATTGTCATTTTCCAAAATTTTTTTTTTCTCTTCTAAAACTTTAATTTTAGCCTGGCCTCTTTGGAGATTTTTGAAGTCTTTTTCAATTCACCATATAAGTCATGAAAAGCTTCTTGTAATTCTTCAAAAGAATAAGAGTTAGAATTGCTTACCTCTTCTTCCTCGTTGGCCATGAGGCATAATGCGACAGTTTCACCGCCTGAGCAGTCCGAATCCCATGTTACGCGCCTTTGGTGTTTCTTCTTTTTCTTGTCCTTGGGTTTTGGACAATGTGACTCGATGTGGCCAAGTTTTCCACACTTATGGCATGAAGGACTTGGTTCTTCCTTCTTTATTTCCTTTTTCATACACTTATAAAACTTTTCGATCAAGGCATTGGAAATATTATCATCATCGCTATCCGAATCACTTACCTCTTCTCTTTTAGAGGATGAGGCTTTGAAGGCAATATTCGAACTTTTACTTCTAAGATAGGGATTAAGAATTGTGCTTTCATAAGTTTCGAGGTTACCTCTTAGTCCATCAATTGTGACATCCGTGATTCCTATCGACTCTTGGATGGCATTGGCTTTGGAACGCCATTCGGGAGTGAGACTCCGTAGGATTTTTCGAACAAGATCTTTGTTCGTGTACACTTTCCCGAGAGCATGAAGATCGTTGACGATTTTTGAGAATCGTTCGAACTGAACACCGATGGGTTATTTCTCCCTCATTTTAAAGAGTTCATATTCATGTGTTAGAAAATCAACTTTAGATTCTCGAACTTGAGACGTACCTTCATAAGTGATCTCGTTTATCCCACATCTCTTTGGCGGTTGTGCAGCAAGAAATCTTCTGATAGTCATCCGGATTCACCGCACAATATAATAAGTTGACGGCCTTTGTGTTATTTTCAACTTTCTTGACGTCCTCGGCATCATATTCATCTTCCTCCTTTGGAACCGTGGTTTCCCCAACTTTCTTTGTTGGCATTTGTTCACCGTTCTTGATGATTTGCCACAAGCGAAAGTTATTTGATTGGATGAAGATTCTCATCCGCTCTTTCCAATATGTGTAATTTGTTCCGTCAAATAGTGGAGGCCTATAGGTGGAGTGTCCTTCGCTCATCATTCCTTCGTTCAATATTCTCAACAAAAAATATATATCGTTCTCTCAACCGGTTAAGGCTTTCAGAGAGTTAGGCTGTGATACCAATTGTTTGGATTTATGCCCGTCACTAGAGGGGGGGTGAATAGTGCGGCACGAGAATATTGATAAATATTGCGGAATTAAAATTGCAGGAATAAAATAAATTCGATAATTAAAATAGTAAGGAAAGAACACACCGAATTTATCCTGGTTCACCACAACTTGTGGTTAGTCCAGTCCCCGAGAGACTCTCTCCAGATTCCACTAACTCCGTTAAGCTTATGGGTGCCAAACAAACCGTTACACTTGCTCGTAGATGTACACTCTACAAGACTTCAACTTGCTCGAGGATACCGCACCTCAAGACTTCACCTTGCTCGTGGATACCGCACCACAAGACTTCAACCACTAAGATTGAGGATACTTAGCAAACCCGACGATCAATGAGAAGATATGGTCTTCTCAAACACCTTTCTCTTTTACAACAAGAACTCTCTAATAAGAGTAGATAAAGAGATACAAAATAAGCTCTATGAACAACTCAAAGTTGTCTCTCAAATGGATCAACAAAAGCTCTATAATGATGCACAAATGATATCAATATGTATATGAATAATGAGAGGTGTTGTGTGTTTCAATTCAGCTCAAAAGACCTCTATTTATAGGTGGTAGAAGTAGTATGTCCGTTGCTTAATTGGCAATCAATTATGCTGATTTTATGCCAAGATAATCGATTATCAGATTTGGATAATCGATTATCAGCTTACCGTTGGAAGCTGACTTTATGCAGGATAATCGATTATCAGATATGCATAATCGATTATTTTGTTACAGTGTTCAAAAACTTGGCAACGGATACAAGATAATCGATTATGCACTTCTGATAATCGATTATTTTGCTGTTTTGTAAATTCTGGTTTGCACGGTCTTAACATAATCGATTATCACAATAAGCATAATCGATTATTTCTGTCCAGCTTTGAAAGACATGTTTAAAATTCATTTTGGCTAAAATGAAAATGTTTGAAATCATTTTGTTTGAAGTATTTGAAATATGACTTGATAAAATGATTTTATGCATATTTATGATAACCTCTGTTGAGCCAAAAGACGAGATAACTTTAAACGTTGCTCTTACATTTGTTCTACCTAACGACCTACGCCTTGGGTCTTCGGTCTTAAACTTTTGAGCTCGTCTTTGGCTTGTCTATGCAATTCCGTCATCAATATGCTTCTCGGCATTCAATCTTGATTGTTTGTCATATAATAACTTTGTTCGACACTTGACTTCATTGTTTGTCATTCATCGACTTCGTTGTTTGTCATTCATCAAAACCTATACCTGAAAATCATGCTAATACAACTAAAGCACACATATCATGGATAGAATGATTTTCTACATTCACAAGTCGGTCAACATGCAAATCCAAATAAAATAAATGCACAAGTAGCACGTAAGAGGCATCAGGATGGTCTTTTCATTTTGGTCAACAGTCCTAGACGAACCCAACCCTTGTGTTGAGTCCCCTAAGTCTAATGCAGGTGATGCAAACAAACATTCCTACTAGAGATCTGGCATGAGGTTTTGTTATACTAGGTTTAAACCCTGGGTTTATTGTTCTAGACCTTGTTTACCCGAGCGAACAACTCGAGCCGAGGGGGGTAGCGTACCGGGGATAAAGAAGCTTTGTCGGCTTAGCAGCTTATCCAAACCTCGTTCTAAATGGGAAAAGACTCTAAACATAAGAGAAGTCACATGAAGTGCACCCTTCTATATGATGTAGAAAACTCAAAAAGAGGAAAGGATTCATAACACTCTATATATACAATTCATCCAATATCAAAGCGGTAAATATTTAGCACATATAGCATAGAACATGTATGAAATTCAGAAAAGCCAAATATAACAATTATACTAAGCACGAATTCTTGAACCCTGAACCAGAGATTGTGGGTTCGTTCCCCAGTAGTGTCGCCAGAGCTGTCACACATCTTTTTTACATGGCTACCCCGAAGGATAAACGTATAAGGGAGTTTTTCCAATTAAAGTGACATTATTCGAAATGGGATTATTTATTTATCTAGAGTCTCCACTTGGGATAGGCTTGGCTTTTGGTGTCCTAAGTCACCAGTTTATTTTGAATCCCAAATCGAGGAAAATTTCGACGGCCAAAATGGAGTCTGCGAACCAGAAATTCTAAGTATGGAATTCTGTTGACCCGAGGGAAGATATTAGGCACCCTCGGATCCCGTGGTTCTAGCACGGTAGGTTGAACTATTACAATTGGCTAAAATTCTGATTTGTATACATTTTTATCCTATGGCGCAATATTAGATTATTTACTACTTTTAATTTAAATTTAGGAATGTGAACATTGTTTAAAACATTTCTTTGGATCGCGTCACATAAAATGCACCCGGATCCGAAACACATTTTATCCAACGTTTCGGGATTTGGATTTGGGTCACATGAAATGCACACCCATATGTAGGAAGGTAGAATTACTACAAATGCACCTAATGCGACTAACATATTATTATCTTTGCGGCAAGCCGTGAATTTCACTAATTGGCATGTCCCGAATTTCTAAGTATTTTGATCCAACATTCAAAGAGGGCCACACAATTTATGGGTTTCGTTTCGCACGGCGCACCTCATTTTACTGTTTAAAGACCAATTTAGAGAATATTAGGATTTCTATTGAATTTGTCTCTAATATAAAACAAAAGGGAAGACCCTCTTAATTTGAACCTGCTACCTAACTCGAAAGCCAAAGCTTACATTGCAAAATTGAACCGAAACTTTAAATATGAATTCAAACTTCAACATATAGGGCCACGAAATTGGCCCAAGAAAAAAGGTGAGCTTATTAAGCAGTTAATAAGATACTGCTCAGCAAATTACATGGGCTGAGTGAGCTACTGATTCTTTGGCTCATTAGTACATAGCTGGGCCGAAGTCTCATTTTCATGAGAACCTGTCACGCTGGGCTCCCGAATGAGCCCAAACCCAACATATGATGTTACTTAGTTCTCAAATGTACAAATTGTAAACAAGCTGGTCCTAAAAATGTTTAAATCAAAGGAAAAACAACGATTATTCAAAGCATAGGTGAGACACAATTTGAATTCAAATCTCACTACATTATTCAGCGCATTTGTATACCAACAGACTTAATCCAGAATTTAACAAAAATTTAAAGTAATTAATGAATCCTCCAGCTCTCGTGAAAGGCAGTGTAAACTCTAAGAATAAATTTTAAACCAACTCTAGAGTTTCACATTTGAATACGAGTAACGAAGACCTAGAAATAAATCAGTAATGATCCCTGAATCCTGTCACTTACAATCAGTTCAAACCATAAATTCAAAATAGTCATGTTTAGCCCAAATTATAAAGTCCAAAGTTCATATAAGTACACATCAAAAATTAAACTATATTAACCCATTACATGGAATTTATGACCTATCTGACTATTAAATACAACAATCCAAACAGGTACACCTTAGGAAGCATAGGTCAGGCATTTTCATTACATTTTCATCTCAAAGGTACATCAAGTTGAGTTCAATTATGTACCTGGAAGTACAACAAATGAATACCAATAAGTAATTTAGGCATGAAGCAATTGTAGCAACAAATTCAGCTCAACAAATGTTGCAACGAAATCGAACTCGAAACCAGGAGCAAACAAAGAGTTTTTCTCAAAATAAACCAGGATCCACGCAGCTTTAACACAAATGATTCCAGGATAAGTTCAAAAGTGGTTGATGCTAATGGAATAGTAGTTTTTTGCCCTTTTCCTTTTTGTGTTTTCAAGTTTTCAGTAGATTTTCCTGGAATCAGATCTACTATTTTGATTTTTGCTCTTGTATTTGGGACTGATTCAGAAGGATTTTTCTGGAAGGTTTTTTTCTGCCTTTTTAGTAAAGATACCCATGCCTTTATAGGCAAGTAAGCTAGGGAAAAGTTTCAGCTTTTATTGTACCTTTAGTCCTTTCAATTTTTCAAGATTTTATTAGTTGCCAATTATTGCATTATTGTTTAAAAAAATATTATTGGAATCCCACCTAGAATGTTCTAGGGGTTTCTAGATCAGTTTCATGTAAGATTCTCCTTATCCCAAACCTATACTACCCTTTTAACCCACTGAAATCACCAAAGCTACCAAACTATCTTTCAAAACTAATTAACAAGAGTTATCCTAGTCAGCTATATCAAAACAAAGTAGAGCTAATGTGCCAACTAACGACAGAATAAGGATTTATTTAAAAATTTAAAATCAATGAAACGATAAAAAAACACATACGTCACCAAATTTAGACCCAAATAAAACTAACATCAGAAAATTGCAAAAGTTAGGTTAATAAAAATTAGAGAAAAACTAAGCTAAAAAAAGTCGAAAACAATGACAGAATTAATTGTGAAGAAACATAAGAGAATAATTGCAAAATAAAGAAGTTATCAAACAAAGAAGAAGGACTCACTAATTTCAAAAGAACCATCTGAAATTAAAACTAAAACGTATGCTACTGAGTACCTCAAGTATGTTAACTAAATCATGCAAACATGAAAATTTTGAAAAATAGAGGAAGGATGACCAAAAGAAGCAGAGAAGTAAATAACAAAATAATATTTAAGAAAGCCTAGGGCAAAGGGAAAAGTACCTAAGCTTTTGGACCGGAAATTGGATCTTGGATCACTCAAGCATGACCTCAAAATGACCCAGGACTTCAATGAGTACCTCCATTGAAAAGATCTGAAACTAAGGTGGATCTTTACTCTAAATTTGAGGACTTTTAGGGTAATTTGAGGAAGTTTATTAGGGTATTAGGAAGAGGAGATTCAGGAGAGTGTGTGGTATAATTTTTGTCGGATTTGGTTGAGTTGAAATTTTGTCCATACTTTCGATTTGAAATTTGAAAGAACTGCCTGAAATTTGAGGGAAGATAGAGATAGATATTGCATATGAGTGTGGAGACGAGGCTATGGTGTAATGTTGGTGGTAGCGTCGCCGTGGGGGTGGAGGCGGCGTCCACAATTTTTATTATTTGAGAAGTTCAGCTTATATTCGAAGGCTGGTTTTTGGGGGTTGGAAAGAGGAGGAGGAGGGGATTCAGAAGTGTATTTTTGGGCTGGTTTGGAGCTTCGCAACTGGTTTCAATGATTTCCGTCCAGCGGCGATGAGGCTGAGGGTCGGCGGAGGATCAGAGATACAATGAAGACGACATACAATCTCTAGGGTTTGTATTATATTTGGAAAGTTTTATTTTTTTTCAAAGTCAAACTACGGCATTTGGATAATGAGAAATCAACGGCTGAGATGAGGTTGAGTCGAAACGAAATCGTTTCTATTTGGGAGGGTCTGGATTGGGTGGCCTTAAGGTCTGGGCCGGTCTGGGGGTGATACTTTGGGCTGGGGATTCATTGAAAAATATTAGCCCGAGTGGTCTGATTTCTTTTCCTTTTTATTATTAATTCTCCTTTTTCCTTGTTTTTGCAGTTTTTCATATTTTATTAAGTACAAAAATTAAAATAGACAAGACCAAATTTAAATTCTACAACCAAAACTAATTAATTTCTAAAAATAGTCTAAATCCCAAATATCAAAAGAAAACTAAACAAATGTAAAAAGACCATTTTTGTTAGTTTTCCGTTATTTGGTAATATTAATCAACTAATAATCCTAAGAAAAATGTTAAATTGTGTCCTAAATGCAAATATGTTATTATTATATATTTTATGGATTATAACAATTTAAAATGAACAAAAATGTAAATAAACACAAAATCATGCAATTAATTCCTAAAATGAAAATAATAAAAGAAAAAATTCCTAATTTAATAAATTTTATAGGAATATTTCAAGGGAGGAAAAAATCACGTGCTCACAACATATGCTATTCAATAGAAGGGTCTAAAAAAATTATCAGGACTTGATTATGAGGTCCAATAAAAAAAGGATCATAGAATCAAGTTGTTGATATCCCATCAAGACAATTTGAGGGAATGCAGACTCTGCATGATAACTTCCCAACTGCTCAGATCCATGCTCCCAGCTCTTCAGTTCTAGCATGGGTGTTAGAAATCAGTACCAGCTATGATAGAGATCCTTATGCACCTGAAATGATCACACAACTAGCAGTAGCTAGACAAGGGCCTCTCTTCTGGCAGTACAACTCAGGTATTTTGAGGAGAAAGGGAAAAAAGTTATCTTAGAGGTACTGGAAACTTGGGATAGCAATTGATCCAAACCTTTTATGATTCATCTCTTGGAAGACACTCAGGGCAGCTAGAAACACTCAAAAGACTAGGCCAACTTTTCTAGTTGCCTCTCATGAAACAAATGGTGATGCAACATGTAAATGAGTGTATGGTTTGCAAGAGAAATAAGGATAAAAATGTTTCTTATCATGTACTTCTCCAACGTCTTCAATCTCATATAAGACATGGAGACAAATAAGTATGGATTTCATAGAAGGATTTTCAAAGTCACAGGGAAATGATGTTATTTTTGTAGTGGTAGAACGGTTAACTAAGTCAGCTCTTTTAATGGATTTAGCCCACCCTTTCACTGCCTTAGAGATAGCTAATAGACATTGAAAGAGGCTCTATACTCTACACGGAAGCCCTGAGACTATTGTCTCTAATAGAGACAAAAATTTTCTCACTAAATTTTGGCAAGTTTCTTTAAAACTGAAGGGTATTTAATTTTTGTATAGCTCAACTTATCACCCTCAAACTGATGGCTAGACTGAGAGGGCGAATAAATGCATTGAGAACTATTTGTGATCCATGGCTAGTAACATACCTTACACACAATTGGAAGAAATGGTTATTCTTGGCTGAATGGTGGTGCAATAAAAATTTTCACACAAGTTTGCAAGGTACCCAATTTGAGTCTCTCTTTGGGTTCACTCCTCCTCAATCACCCTTGGATCCTCTATTAGAAAGTATTGTACCTGTTGTTGCTGATGCTATCTTACAAACACGGGAAATGGTGCAATTACTCAAGGACAACTTCTTCAAGGCTCAAGAAAGGATGAAACTATATGCTTATTCAGGAAGGACTGAAAGGGAGTTCCACGTGGGAGATATGATTTATTGATCGAGGCCAACCATGCACTACTACTGACTAGAGAGAGAGGCCGAAGTAGCTTTTACTCGATTAAGGTCGGGATCGATTTTCCCGGGGAGATAGAAATTAGCGTTGAGTGTCTATCTAAATGAGAGTAGCATATTTTCTATTAATTGCATTTCTAAACATTTTTCAATTTTGAATTTAGTTCTTCTTTTATAATACTACAATGCTAACCAGACTAAATAAAGCTATGGTTAATCTATTGCAAGCAGTTTCAAATGGATAAAAGGAACTAGGGTAGTGACTTTCGCCTAGGTGGTCAATTAACGGATTCTTGAGTCTAATAGTAGATTGTCACATTTGAAAGTATGATATTGCCATTGCACGATTCTACTCACTCTATACCTCTCGGTAGTTCAAGTGATTTTGCCGAAATTGACATTCTCAAGACCAATTGGGTATGCAAATTTGCATATGTAATCAAGATTCAAGTCGGGTATTACTAACCCTTTAATTGGGGCTATCAATCTCCTGAATATGCCCCATTTCCTTGTTGGACTAATTTCATGGACTTAGGTTCTCTTTCTCAAGAAGAGCCAAAATCTACTAGGCATAAACTAGTGCTTGCAACCACTAATTCAAAATTAAAACCCTAATAGCCAAAATATCAAACACCCTCATACAATCATGCATCAAAACACAAGATCCATTAAATACCCACACTAATAGTGAGCCACAACCCTAGCATATGGGTCTAGCGATTCATAATTATAGATGAAAATAAAGAATTAGATGAAGATAAACTCATAATAATTCATTTCTAAGCTAAACTTGAATATTCAATGATGAAATCATGTTTGAATTACTTAAAATAGGAAAAAGGGATGAAGTCACGAACGTAGCTCACAGTACAAAAAAACTATTTGATAACCTAAAAATGTGAAGATATTGTATTTATACTAGGCTAAAATCTTTGTCAAAAATACCATGCGGGGCTAGTGCGAACCACACAAAAATGAGTTCAGCCATACAAAGGCTCTTGACTTGAATATCCATCTCTCTGAACATGGACAATGTAGACCGCACAAAATCAAGTGCGGTCGTGGTGACTTCTAGCGCGGTCCGCATCTTCAATCTTCAATCTGGAAACTCTCTAAACCTTGGCTCTACAAACCGCACTAAATCGAGTGGGGCCGTAGTGAACCCAATGCGGATCATAGAAAATCTATTGCGGCCGCATTGCCTTTTTGTCCGAGATGCACACTCTCTGAACTTCACTTGTGCGGACCGCACAGAATGGAGTGCGGCTACACTGGCCATGTTTGACTGAGCTTTGTCTTGTCTTGGTACTTGTGCAAGTTTCACTCTTTCTTTGAGTTGCTATTTGACACCTTGTCACCTTGTTGATCAAAATTGCAATCAAGCACAACTTGTGAGCCTTCAAGAGTATTTTGTACACATTTCTAATCAAAGGTTAAGCAAGAAGGAGTATAAATGTATCCAAATTCCTAGTTATCAACTCCCCCAAACTTAAGCTTTTGCTTGTCCTCAAGAAAATAAAATAAAACCCACTCCTTAAGAGAAAATCCAAGAAAATTCAGTTGTCCTAAAGTGGCCTTATCTAGCATCAATTGGGACTACAAATGGCCCTCAATACAAATGAATCATTAACAACATTTACTCTTTTAAACACCATGGATTAAGTGTGACACAAGAGCATCAAAAGTTGACTCAACAAATCAAAGAACTCTTTCTATTACTTTGGTCATGGTGGAATCGAAACTCACACATCCTCAACTCTCCCTGACCAAACTTCACTTTTAAAATAGTGGCACTCAGAACGAGTTTAATGGAAATATACTCATCTCTCTCAAGTAAAAGTAGCAAGTTTGGATCTAAGTACCATATGCTTGCCCCTTATGTTAGTCACCACTAATGTAAGCTTCATTCAACTAGAAATAATATAGTGCTTTTGTGGAGACATAGTGAAAGCTTTTTGTTCTGGGTAGGCAATGTTTGGTCAAAGTAGGTTTCATCTTCCCTTAACCACTTCTTTTGTTTCATTTTTTCACACATTCACTTGACTTTTTGAGTTATTTCACTTCTTTCTAAAGGGTTAGATAGACACACTGTCATTCTTTCTTATACATTTCAAATCTTGTCTCCTTTCTCAATTTTCAAAACTTTTCATTCATTGCTTTTCTTGAATCCTTTTAATATATTTCTAAATTGAGCATTCTTTTTGTATTTTTGCTTTTATTTCTTTTTATTACCTTTCTTTTTCGTCATTTTATACCTTTTACCACTTTGTTGCCATCCTTGTCTCCCCCCCCCCCCACAACTTATACTTTTTCTATATTCTAAGGAAAGATCGGGTGCCAAGAGAGGGAATCTTTTAGAACAGGTAAAGGCTTGTATCATAGATCTTAAAGGAAAAAGGTCTAAGGCTCAACAGGGTTGACTAGGTATTTTTTCATTGCTAGGCTATGGAAGTGATCAAGCTATCATTTGGATCGAGGAGAGACTATAATCATGTCTCAAGTCGAATTGCACTTAGATTTCGCCTCAACCAACATCCAGGGCAAGTTCTAGACCAATGCAATGGAATTTCGCCTCAACAACTTGGAATTACAATGCAATTTCTCACACACAAGCCATGGAATTGCTAAAGACATAGATTTGGGGGGTCACAACAACCTTAAATAAGATTTGAGCACATAATAGTCCCAAAAAACCACTTGATGATTATCGGCCAACACAAAAGTCTCAAGGTCACATCTTTCACCATCCTATACACAATGATTTATTTTTTACCATAAGATTATGGGAAAATGTGCTAAGCAAAGTGAAGCTTCGCTTGAGGAACCCTTACTGCTAACTACTAAAGCAAAAAGAAAAAATGGACTCAAACCCTTAAGAAAGTTATCACGCCATCCATCATTGGGAAAAGCCACTCGCTTCACACAAACTCAACCATTGGAAAGAACTATGGCATTAAGAAAACCAAAGACTTATTGCAAACGTTCAAAACAAGAAGTTATGAACATAAATAAGAAGCTACGGCAAAGTAAAATGCAAAAAGTAGAATGAATATGTACAAGAGGGATTTAATCGAATATACAATACGGGGAAGAATGTATACAATATAACATAACTTTTATATACAATTCCAAGTGAAAAGTATGAAAACTTTAATAAAGTACTTAAATTATATACACACCAAAGATTAAAAAAAGAAAGAAATAAAAAAATCTCTCAAATATATTTAGTCATCCAAATCTGTAAAAGTAGGGTCTACCCCCTAAAACGAAAGATGGCATTGTCCTAAAGGCCAGCTAAGAAAAAGAAGCACCAAAAACAAAGGAAAGAGGATACAGAAACTCCCTCTGGGCCGTCTGTCTACATGGGATCCTTTGTGGTCCTTGATTCCGTAATATTCTCGGGAACCTCAAAGTGGCTCCTAGTGACCTGTGGCTCTGCTGCTAGGACCTAGGCCTAAATCTCGACAGGCTCATGGGCTGCATCCTATGGTTAACTAGAGGAGGTCTCTAGTGGGACAACCAACTAGATGTTTGCATCATCTGCATAGGGAATCATCCTCTTCCTCTTGGGATGCCTCTTTGGTTGAACTAGATGGGGATGTGATGCTGGTATCGGATGATGTAGCAATAAATCCGAAGGCGGGGGATCGGTCTTCAACCGATCAACCTTAACCCGCAGCTCCTTCATGGACTCCTTGGAAGCCCTAGTCTTCCTCATCTTCTTGGCCTCCCTTTCAAGCCCCTTGGGATCTTTCCCATGAGAATCCACAACATCCATATAAAGTTTCTGAGTGTCAAGGATTTTCTTCTATTTGTCAAGAATATCCCTGAGGGCATCCTCAATAGGTTGTGGGACCTGCGAAGTGGAGGTGTCGACTGAGTTGCTAGTGTAATAGTGAGGACAGACAACTTAGAGAAAGCTATGTTCATCTAGTTGTTGATGCCGAGAAGGGACTGGCTGAGAAGGTGTGCAACCACTAGGTAGGCATGGGTAGAGGGTATATCTGGAATTGCTGAAGTGGATGGACCAGGGGGCATGTCCGCTGAGGTGGAAGAAGGCTCAGTAGAAGCCACTACCACTACTTGCTCTTCAGACTGGCTAGCTAGAGCAATGACTATTACCTTGTAGTTCTTGCCTTTTGGTTTGTCATTACGCTGCATGTTGTACCATGAGAATGGGGCCTTTCCTTTCACTTTGATATCAAATGTCCGCTTTTCAACTTTGAGGTCCCTGTACATGGTTAAGAAGCTGGGGAAGGGGTAGTTTCTGTCACCTTCACTGACTACCTACATAATCACTTGAGACATCTCATTCCCGACGTTAATCGAGTACCCTCCTTGATTGATGCTACCGGTAGTGCCTGTGAAGGGGGAGTGAGTTAACGTTGGTTGTGGGTCTAGTCTGCTACACAAAAATGTTTCCCATCCCTTGGCCTCAAAATTCCAACTGCTCCTCAAAATGTTTACTCTTGCATTCAACCACTCGGGGGTGGTACCTGGGATTTCCAGATATTGTGCCACCAAGGAAGGACCTCATTACCTAATTCCATCTTTGAAAAATATAGTGATTCATCCTCCTCATCGAAGCCCAAGTAGTTATTTATTATTTTCCCATCAAATAGTACTTTCAAATTTCGCACCTTGGTCACTTTTATGCCCTTCATGATGTGGGCAGTATTGGTGTAGAATTCCTTGACCAGGTGCTCATTTGCATCCACACAACAGCCCAAGAAGTACTCCATACCACTCTTTCTGTAAACCGTATTCTCACATTGGGGTTGTGAGGCAAAGGCTCTCTATCCATAAAACTCCGCTTTTTAATCAATTTTCTCATAGGCCACCATTCGCTGCACTTATGGTAGGCTACCTCACTCCTAAAGTGATCTTGCCACACCTCCGATTTTCTAGTCTAGTAACTCCTCCTACCTAAGTTTCACCCCTTTCTCCTACTACCTCTTCTTCTCCCGCTGCTTCATCTTTTCCTACTGCACCCTCGCTAGATAATGAAGCTGTGGGATAGGTGGCGTTTTCATTCCCACTGCCTTCAGCAGGGCTCCTAGATGACATAGAAGATATATGCACTGCTGCTTGGGCAGTAGGAGAAAAGAGAGGAGTGTCTCTCAAACTGTTTCTCTCCGGCCAGTCTTATCATCTTTTGTTTCCCACCCCGAGAGTATTCTCCTTGACATGCTTGTTTAGCACCCTTGCCTCTATGCTTTGCCATTGTCTGCAAACAACATTCACTAGGCTTGTTAGTATCTAGAAAAATATTATGAATTACAGTTGCAGAAAAATGTGGCAGTGCGAACCACACAAAATGTAGTGTGGCCATATAGTGCCCAATACGGACCGCACAAGATGCACTGCGGTCTAAACAGAAGTGGAGTTTATACTACCCACTCTCTAAATAATTGCTCCGCAAACCTCACAAAATTTCACAGCGGTCTGCATTGAACCTCACAAAATGCAATACGGCCACAGTCCTCGATGATCAGGTTTTAGAACATTCTTCAATGCGGTCCGCACAAAATGCCATCGCGGACCGCACAGGTGCACCGCGGACCGCAGCACTGAGTTCCTAGTAGCAGCATAACTTAGGGTTCAAGATATTTTTACTTTAAGTCCAATTTTACGCCTAATAAAGGGTCCCTAAGTGTTTTCCCAATGTATTAACTATCAAATCTAACTTTCAACAAAAATTAGCTAACCTAATCTACATTACTAAAAGAAATACGGGTAGGGCAAGAAGAACATGAAAAACGAAAATTAGAAGAAAATAACAAAATAAAACAATTAAAAAGAAGTTAAACTTACCATATGTGAGAAGTACTAATGATTAATCCAGACTAGGTAGATGAACTACGAGCAAGAAGGAAGATGATTACTGAAATTTTGAGTTCTGAGACTGAAAATGTAGAAAAGTGTAAAAGTAGGGCCTCATGCCCTATTTATAGAAAATTTCTTGGGCCCAGCTTACCAACCCAATGCGGACAATAGAAATTGCAGTGCGGCTCGTGCCATACAGTGTTATGCAAGTTTGAGAAAGGCAACCACTGCAGTCCGCACAAAATACCACTACGACCATAGTGATCTATCGCAGACCGTACAAAATGTAATATGGCGGTGGTGGCAAACTTCAAAGAGTTGGTTGTTTCATCCATCATCAGTGTGGTCTGCACCGATTTTGGACCCCCCTACATACTATGTTCTTTACGGTAACACAAAATGTAGTGCGGTCCGCATTGCAAACTTTAGACACTTGAATAAATTTTTTCCACTTTATCATGCAATGCATCAACACAATCCTGTAGCATCTCAACAGGTCAATCCAAAAATAGATCTTATACTACAATGTAAACAAAGAAAAACACTTGGGTTTCCTCCCAAGACGCGCCTGATTTAACGTTGCGGCATGACACAGGTTACCATCAAATCATTTGAGATGAAGAAGCGCCACCACGTGTTTGTCGTCAATTTGCCCAAGTGGTTCTTGAACCTAGGCCCTTTAACTCTGAAAACCTCACCATTTTCGTTCTTCAGATCTAGTGCACCAAACGGAGTCACAAATACCACTTCAACGGTCCAATCCATTTTGACTTAGGCTTTACCGGAAACAACCGTAACCGAGAGTTGAACAAGAGAACTAAATCCCACACCTTGAACTCCTTGCTACAATTATATTTTTCATGAAGGTACTTCATCTTATCCTTGTACAAGGACGAACTGGAGTAGGCATGATATCGACATTCATCAAGTTCATTGAGCTGCTCCACCTGAATATTTGCAGCTACATGCCAATCAAGGTTCAATTTCATCAAACCCCACATGGTCATGTTCTCTAACTCGCGCGGTAAATGGCAAGCTTTCCCAAATATCAACAGTTACGGAGACATGCTAATCAATGTCTTGTAAGCAGTCCTGCAAGCCCAAAGAGCATCATCCAAATTGTAAGACCAATCAGTCCTATTTGCATTGACTGTTTTAGATATAATACTCTTGATTTCCCTATTTGAGACTTCAACTTTGCCACTCGCATGAGGATGATAAGGAGTAGACACTTTGTGATTGACACCATACTTTGCAAGAAAGATGTCAAAAGCTCTATTGCAAAAATGCGACCCATATCAGTTATGACTGTATGAGGAGTGCCAAACCTTGTAAAAATTCTCTTTTAAGAAACACAACAAACTCCTAGCTTCAATTTTAGGCAAAGCCACGGCCTCATCTCATTTAGAAACATAACTAACCGCCACTAGAATGTAGGTGTTCCCACATGAGCTAACAAACAGGCCCATAAAATCAATGCCCCATACATAAAAAATATCAAATTCAGGAATTTTATTGAGTGGTATCTCATCTTTCTTCGAAATTCCACCCACTCTTCGACATTCATCACATCTCTTCACAAGATCACTTGCATGTTTATACAGAGTTGGCCAATAAAACCCATAGGGAGAGAAATAACAAGCCACCAAGATACTCAATTGATCTTCCTCCGAGAGACACCTTTGGATCACACCATTTGTACAAAAATATTGGACAAAAATGGCTCATCCCAATAAAAATCCAAACTATCTCGTTTGAGCCCCTTCCTTTGGTTAGAAGAGATCTCACACATGATAATGCCGGTCACAAGGTAATTAGCAACATCTGAAAAACATGGCATATCACTCATTAACATAGAAAGTAGTTGCTCATCAGGAAATGCATCATTGATCTCTAAACTATCACACGACCTTCCTTCCTCCTCCAAGCTGGACAAGTATTCCGCCACTTGTCTTTCAGTAGCTTCGTGGTCCAAAATTTCTAAATAAAACTCTTGAAGTAACAAGACCTATCCCATCAGCCTAGCCTTGGAGTCTTTCTTCGTCATCAAGTACCTAAGGGCCACATGATCGGTGGGCACTATTACCTTGGCTCCCATGAGATACGGCCGAAACTTTTCCATTGCAAACACAATAGCCAACAACCCTTTCTTAGTAACTGTGTAGTTCTTTTGAGCCTCATTCAAGGTCTTGCGCGCGTAGTACAACAGATGAAAAATTTTGTTAACTTTTTGACGCAAAACTGCCCAACAGCAACATCTCTCACGTCGCACACGAGCTCGAACTCCAATTGGGTGCGGTAATGATAGGGGTGGTGGTCAACTTAAGCTTGAGAAGTTCAAATGCTTGCATATATCCCTAATTAACCACGAACATGGCATCCTTTTCTAGTAGCTTGCACAAAGATTCACTACCTTAGAAAAATCTTTTATAGATCTCATGTAGAACCCCGTATGCCGAAGAAAACTCCTACCCCCTTGAAAGAAGTTGGGGAAGGAAGCCTTGAAATCATATCTATTTTGTCCTTATCAACTTCTATGTCATGCTTTGAAATTTTATGACCCAAACTTTTCCCTCCTCAACCATGAAGAAGCATTTTTCCTAATTGAGCACAAGATTTGTCTCTTCACAGCGGGCCAACACTCTATCCAGAATTTTCAAATATTCATCAAATAAATCACCTACCACACTAAATTCATCCATGAACAGCTCCAAAATATCTTTAACCATATCGGTGAAAATGGCCATCGTACACCGTTAAAATGTCACCGATATATTACACAACCCGAAAGACATCCTACAAAAAGAAAATGTGTCATGTAGACAAGTAAAAGTGGCTTCTCCTGATCCTCCGAACAATCAATATTTGATTGTACCCAAAACATCTATCCAAGAAACAATAGAAGGCGGGCCCAGCAAGACGATTAAACATCTGATCAAGAAAAAGCAATGGTCTTGCAGGTCACCTTGTTCAGCTAGCGGTAGTCCATGCACACCCTCCATCCGGTAACTGAGCGGGTTGGAATTAGTTCATTATTATCATTTGTCACCACGTTCATACCACCCTTCTTCGGAACACACTACACCGACAAAGTCCACGAGCGGTCAGAGATAGGGTACACAACCCCATCATCTAACTGCTTGATCACCTCCCTTTTTGTAACTTCTTGCTTTTTCTCGTTCAACCTCCTTTGATGTTCCAAGGAGGGTTCATCTTCAAGGATAAATGTGCATTCAGAATGCAGGTCTTGTTCCCCAAATATCAGCTAAAGTCCATCCAATTGCCGTCTTTTGCTTTTTGAGCACCGCCAATGTGGCATCTATCTGAATTATTTGTAAAACAAAAGGAAAGAATAATTGGTAAAGTTGAACTAGGGCCCATGAATTCATACCAGAGGTGTGGAGGAAATGCCTTCAACTTCAACCTCGAAGGTTCCTTAATTGACGTCTTTGTTGGAGGAGTCTTTCTATTTCGAAGATCCATAGAGAGTTTCCTAGGCTCATAACAACGAGAGCCTATTCTATGTATAGTATTCACACTCTCCACTTGGCCATCATCATCATTGACATCGAGATTTAACAATACGATCTCCAGAGGGTCTTTCACATGATCATTGCACTAGTATCATTAATTATCACAGCCGTCACAAGATCAATAAATGAGCACACTTCAGTACAATTAGGTTGCTTCATTGACTTTCACACATGAAAGACTACCTTTTCATCAGCCACCCGAAAAGTAAGTTCCTCTGCTTCTACATAATCTATAGCCTTCCCCGTAGCAAGGAATGATCTCCCTAATATGATCGGGGCATCATAATCTACCTCACAATCCAAGATCACAAAATCAGCTGGCAAGATAAATTTCTCCACCCGGACAAGCACATCATCAACAATACCTGAAGGTTACTTCATTAATCTATCCGTCATTTGCAATCTCATGAAAGGTGCCCTCGGTGACTCAATACCCAAAGTCTTAAAAACTGAGTAGGGCATCAAGTTGATATTTTCCCCTAAATTACATAAAGCTTTAGCAAAGTCCGCACTTCCAATAGTGCAAGGTATTTTGAAAGCACCGAGATCCTGCACATTCGGAGCCATTGAACGTACTATAGCACTAACTTGGTGGATCATCTTGATAGTTTCACAGTCCATGAATCTTTCTTTGTCACCAAATCTTTCATGAATTTAGCATAGCCAAGCATTTGCTCCAAAGCCTCCAGTAAAGGCACATTGATGGATAAGCTCTTCATCAAGTCAATGATCTTTTTAAACTGATTCTCATTTTTCTTCTCTGCTAGCCTTTGAGGATAAGGTAGAGGTGGCCTAGGCAAGGATGTCTCGGCTGTGTGTACAACCGGCTTCGGCATTTCTATTACATGTTCCATAGACAGGTTCATGTTATTTCTATTTCCACCTCGGCATCTTGAATATCAATCCTCACTTCTTCGTTCATATTTTTGTCAACCACATTCTCAACAACCAAACGAACTTCATCTTCTTGTAATTTTACTTCGTCACCCAAAACATACTTTTGTTTAGAGGCATTAATATCACCGCTTTGTCCCCTCCTAGTAGTTACCGCTATAACATGGTTGTTCCTACCCTTTTGGGTTAACTACCGTATCACTCAGTAAAGCCCCCTTAGGTTGAGTATGTAAAGAGTGTGAGATTTGGCCTAGCTGAATCTCCAAATTCCTGTTTGAAGTGATGTGAGAAGCCAATTATGCATCAGATTCAGCATTCTTTTTCATCACTGGTTAAAACATCATTTCAATTCTCTGCATTTCATTGTTGGAAGAACTAGGACCGTGGGATGGAAAGGTGGTGGATTGCTTGGTTTTTTGTACATTAGGGGCCTGTGAAAGCCTTGCCCCAAATTTCCCTAGTTATTATTCGATCCACCCTGGTTGTTGTTGTTGCCCCAGTTTCGTTGATTGCTCTTATTATTGTTTTGATTGACCCAATTTGGATTTTGATTATTGCTTCCCCAATTTTTGTTCCTTTGTTATGGATTGTTCCAATTGTTGTTGTGTTGTTGTTGATTACCCAAATTTCCTTGGGATCTCCAATGTTGCTGTTGGTTGGAAGAACTTCGTCTTTGGGCTTGATAATTATTCACATATTGTACCTCTACATTCTGCCCATCATATCCATCATCTTGGGATCTACTACCATCATTGTCAAATTGATCCAAACTCCTTTGATTCTATTGACCTCTTTGTATTCTTTGGTTTACTAGCATGTTAACATCCTCCATGGCATTAACTTGGCGAGGATTTTGGACTTGCTACAATTGTGCCTTTTCTAGTTGTCTCATTGGTGTTTTCAACTCAGCTATCGCCTACCCATAATCATGTAATTCTTTGTGCAAATGAGTGACTGTGGGGTCAACCCGGGGCATATTGGCTCTAGTTTGCCAAGTAGAGGATGTGTCAACCATCTCGTCAATAGTGGCACACGCTTCATCATACGCCAGCTTCATAAAATTACCCCCAGCAAGTTGATTCACTATGCATTGATTTATTGTGTTGATGCCTATGTAGAAAGTCTATTGCAACATATTCTTCGTCATATCATTGTTGGAGCATTATGGTCCTATATCCCTCCCAATTCTCATGCTATGGTTCGGTAGGCTCCTACTTGAAAGCTAAGATCTCATCTCGCAATGTTGTCATTGCCTCAATGAGAAGAAATTTGAAATGAACTTGTCCGCCAACTCATACCACGTAGTGATGAAATGGTTGGGAAGTTGCTCAAGCCAATCCAATTCTTTCCCTTTAAGTGAAAATGGGAAGAGTCTGAACCAAAGTGCATTCTCAGACACACTAGTTTGCTTGCTCCCCCAACAGGTATCCACGAACCCTTTGAGATGTTTGTAAGCATTTTAATTGGCAGCACTCGTAAAATACCTACGCTGCTCCAGTAATGTCAGCATCATATTAATAATTTGGAAATTTCACGCCCGAATCTGGGGTGGGACAATTGCACTTGCAAAGCTTGGTTTGGGAGCACTTGAGGAGCCACTCTTGGAGGTGGCGGAGGACGGTTTGGAACATTCTCGTTGGCATCGGCATGGTAGCCGCTTCGTTATCCTTAAGGTACAAGAGACACCTCATCCTGTCCATTATCATCTACCTCCTCCCCCACAATAATGTTTCCAAGAGGGTCATTAGAATTTAATTCCATTTCGTACCGTATGTTGCGACACGTACAAATTAGTAACAAAGAAGGAAAGAAAAACAATACACACAACTATTTAGATAGATAACCAAAACTCTTAGCATCCAAGGCAACGCGCCAAAAAATGATCGAGGTCAACCTTGGACTAGTATTGAGTAGCGAGTGAGGTCAAAGCGGTTTTTACCCGATTAAGGTCGAGAACGATTTACACATGGATCTAGAAATTGAAGTTGAATGTCTATCTAAATGATAGTTGTGTATTTTCTCTTAATTTCACTTCTAAGCATTTTTTTCTTGAACTTAATTTGACTCTTATAATACTACAATGCTAACCAAACTAAATAAAGCTACAGTTAATCTATTGCAAGCGGTTTCAAATGGATAAAAGGCACTATGGTAGTGACTTTCGCCTAGGCGGTCAATTAATGGATTCTTGAGTCTAAAACTAGATTGTCATATTTGAAGAGTATAATATAACCATAGCACGATTCTTCTCGCTCTATAACTCTTTGTAGTTCAAATGATTTTGGCTGAATTGACTTTCTCAAGACCAATTGGGTGTGCCAATTTGCACAAGCAATCAAGATTCAAGTCAGGTATTAATATCTCTAGGTTTAACCCATTAACTGGGGCTATGAATCTTTTGAATACGTCCCAATTCCTTGGTGGATTAATTTCGTGGACATAGGCTCTCTTTCTGAAGAAGAGCCAAGATCTACTAGGCATAAACTAGTGTCTGCAATTACTAATTCACAATTAAAACCCTAAATTAGCCCAAATGTCAAACACCCTTAGATAATCATGCATCAAAAGACAAGACCCATCAATCACCCACATTGTGGTTGAGCCATAACCCTAGCTTATGGGTCTAGCTACACATAATTATAAAAAAAATAAAGAATTAGATTAAGATAAACTCATAATAATTAATTGATAAATTAAACTTGGAGATTCAATGTTAAAATCACGCTATAATTACTTTAAATAGGTGAAAGAAATGATGTCAAGAGCGCGGCTCTCATGAAAAACCTATCTGATAACCTAAAAATAAAAGAATCTATTTATACTGGGCTAAAAATCTTGAACAAAAATACTCCTGGGGGCTAGTGCGAACTGTACAAAAATGTGTGCGGCCGCACTAAGGCTATTGAGTCGATTATCCAGCTCTCGACACTTGGGAAATGCGGACCGCACGAAATCAAGTGCCGCCGCGACGACTTCTAATGCGGTCCGCATGAAATGGAGTGCGGACCGCATTGGACTTTAATCTTTAATCTGGGAACTCTCTGAACCTTGGCTCTGCGAAACATATTCAATTAAGTGCGGTCATAGTGAACCCAATGTGGACCGCAGAAAATCGATTACGGTTGCATTGCCTTTTGGCCTGAGATGCACACTCTCTGAACTTTACTTGTGCGAATTGCACATAAAGGTGTGCGGTTGCACTGGCCATGTTTGACTGAGCTTTGTCTTGTCTTGCTACTTGTGAAAGTTTCACTCCTTTTTTGAGCTACTATTTGATAGCTTGTCACCTTGTTGATCAAATCTACAATCAAGCACATTTTGTGAGCCTTCGGGACTATTTTGTACATATCTCTAACTAAAAATTAATGAAGAAGGAGTATAAAATGTATCCAAATCCCTAGTTATGATTTATTTGAAGCTCCAACCTTACAGGAAAACATCTATGGCTTTGATAAAAAACCTTAAGCTCAATTCCAAATATTACGGTCCCTATTCGATCATTACTAAGATTGGTCAGGTAGCTTACAAACATTAGGTCACATGTCTCATTGATCAAGAAGAATGTAGGGATTAAAACGGTGTTCCAGATGATTCTACTTATCTCCAATGATGAATATCATTTCATGGTCAAACCAATGGCCATACTCTAAAGACAGTAGGAGAAGAGGCAATGCATTTTTTGTTGAAATTATAGTTCAATGGTCAAATTTACCCCCTAAAGAGACACATATACTCGATATATCCAAATTCCTTCCTCTTCTCCCCCTCCCCCCTGCTTTATCTATCTTCTTCTTCTTCTCCATTCTTCTCGTTCTAACACTAATTGCATTTTTTATTCTGTAGATTTTAGTCATGGAAGAAGACTTTATAGTTTATCTTAGTTTCAATTGATTCGATAGTTTCATTCTGGTAATCGCATTTCAGTTAATGATATACACACAAAATTGTCATAAAAACTCATTTTCTTTTGTTTTTTAATTGAAAAATTCAAATTACAACTCAGTTCCTGACAGAACACAACCTGTGCTTATGCCGGAGTGGGTGAGTGTAGTATCACAAGTTTGCCTAGGCATACAATGAGTAAACAAGAAAATAAAAAGAAGATAAACATATAAATAGCAATAGAATTAGTGAATGAGAGCAAGAGATGTGTGACCACTGTATGAGAGCTAAGGGAAATTTGTGAGGGTTTTTATAGAGTGGCATTCACATAATAAAAGAAAAGAATCGATTAGTCATAAAATCCAATCAATTATAACCACAACAAAAAATATAGTAAGAAAACATGCATGAAACCGAATTTGACTTGAATTAAGACGAAAATGTGTGAAATCTAATTAATGAATTCAAATCTAATATAGTAATAAAATTGAACCCAACATCCGGGTCTCAAAAAGGGAACCTTATATAATCTTGCAGTGATGAATTACAATCGTAAAGCGATAGATATTCTTCTTGAAAGAAATAGAGATTCGATATGAAATGGGTCTATTATTTCCATAATCATACTAGTAAAATCCTAAAAGGAAAGTAAACCCCAAATTGATCACAACGACAGTCCAAATAAACATGGAAAGAAAGATTTAATCACATTGTAGCTAGGGTTACTAAGACGATAGGGTTTTACAGGCGGGGAAGGAAAGAAACTATTTATGATTTTGGCCATTCATACATGTAAAAGGGTGGGTACATTATGAGCCATTGATCACTTTAAGATCAACTATTGGGGTTAGAAAGGTCTTTTAAATTTGTCTCAAGGTACTGGGGCTAGGTTATTTGGACCAAATTGGTTCGAAATTTAGCATGTTATTGGGTGTATTTTAAAAATACATGTAAAATAGAAAATAATTTATAAAAATATTAAACCAATGTAAAAATGAAATTTTATTAAAATTTAGATTTAAAGTATGTTAGGATTATAAAAATAAAAAGCAACAAAGAAAATTTTAAATAAATAATGTTTAAATATTCTAGAACATTGTAAAATATAAAAACCAACAAATGCTAAGCCGAAAACTATGAGGAAAAAATTGAGTATCAACAAATGTCACTCTTACCCGGTAATGATGAAAGCATTATTGGTTAAAGAAATCAATATGATAATCAATTTTGCCCAAATAACATGAATGAAATATGAGGTGTTAAAAATATGATGGTTGAACCCTGGTCCTTGAGTGCCTATAAATTCCTAGTTTTATGGGAATCGGGCCGTTTGTGATTCTGGATGCAAAGGCGAACAATGGCTCTAAGGTCATTTGGAAAGATTGTATCTTTTGAAGAATGATTTTATTTGATTGGGATGGTGTTGTGATTGGTTGATGTCACATAAGGAAAGTATAAGTAGAAAAGATGATTGTTACGACTATATAAGGTAAAATGATAGGGAGCGACTATGGAAAAGAAAGTGTTTGACTATTAGTTGTTAGTTCTTCAGGTTATTAAAGGAATTTGAACGATGAACAGAATGTGGAGGGACAATCTCTCCCATTTTAAGAATGGTTATTATTCATGCTACATGCAAAACTTGAAACATAACGGTTATAGAAATATCCACACTCATAGCACGTATAATAACAGAGATATGACTGCAAGAATTTGAACAGGATGCATGTTCTGTCTGGACTATGAAAGGTGTTTTTAGACAATGAAGATGATCTTCTTAGACCAAGATGTCCTAGGCCACAAGTCGTATAATAAGGGATACACATGTCATGAAATGATGCCCTCAGACCATGAGAATATGCCTTTGGACTATGACGCCTTTGAATAATGATGAGAAACTTTGAGTCCTTGGGCGAAGAAATTATGTCCTCGAGCCATGAGAATGGTGCCTTTAGGCTATGATGCCTTAGGATAATGATATTCAAGTTTGGATCCTTAGGCCATGAAATATTGTCCTTAAGCTTTGTAGATGGTGACTTTGAACTATGACTCCTTCGGGTAGTGTGGCAATATTTTTGCCTATGAGAGGTTATAATAGAACGATATTTAATTGTCAAACAATAAAAAAAGGAGTGGCACTTAATCCCATGCAGATCATGAAGGCGGTTTTTAGCCTTATGCAATAATAGAGGAGAGCTCAGACTCCCACAAATAGAGGAAGGCCTGGGAGAATGGAGGTAGAGTTTACCCTCATGCAGATAATAAAGGTAGTACATATCCTTGTGCAAGAATCAAAATAAGGCCTAGACTCATGCGAATGATGAAGGCAATTCTTAGCCTTATGCAAGAATGGACACGGAGCTTAGCCTCATGAAAATGGAGGAAGACAATGCTTAACCTCATGCAAGAATGGATGCTCATCCTAGCCTCATGCTAGTAATTAAGGCAGTGCTTACACATTTTCAAATAGTGAAGGCAGTGCTTAGCCTTGTGCAGATAAAGATAATTCTTAGTCTTTTGCAATAATTGAGGTAGAGCTTAGCCTCATGCGTGTATGATGGCAGTACCCTATGCAAATAATGAGGGCACAGTTAGACTATGCAGATGAAGGCAAATGCAATAACTGAGGCAAAGCTTAGCCTCATGCAAGTATGAGGATAGTACTTAGACCTATGTAAGAAAGGAGAGCAATTCTTTGATTGATAATTCATGCTTAGTAGTGTCTATACTTGTATAGATAGTGATTTTATCGTATGTATATAAATCCTTATAAAATTTTACCTAAAATTCAGGGATTTTATGGTGCCTACATAGACTTATGTATTAAGGATTGTAGATAAGCTCGCCGCGGTACAGACTTTTTGGGTTGAACAGTGTGCTGGGAGTAAAGGATATTTTTTGGTAGAACCAGGCATTTCTCTGGTCCTCTATGCAACCGTAAGACCACTTTGCGGACCATAGTGGCTGCAAAGTGAAGTAGAAACGGGAACTCTAGAGGCTTGTAGACGAGTCTTTTATGATTTGTATGTCAGTATTATGGCCTTGTCGGCCTTATATATACATTCATTTTTGCATTGCTGTTTCTAGGCGTTCATTGCAGCCTTGTTGGCCTTCAAAGTTATGTATATATGTTTTGGTATGTTTATCCTTCAGGCGAGTTAGGTATTATCTTTAGATTATTTTAGGGTATGGCCTTGTTGGCTTTTGTTGGTAGTGACTACTTGATAGTAGGCCTCATCGGCCTAAGCCGAGGGCTATCCTCCAGGATTCACAGTTACAAAGTGGTATGCTCTGGACAAATATGACACCGGATACTGGGCAAACCTCCCCAGGCTTGAGTTGTGTCACTTTGCCTCATCATCATGTGGGAAGATGTGCTTCTAAACTAGTTGCCCTGGTATGAATTGTCTTGGTCTCACCTTCTAGTAGAAATCCTTGATCAGCCTATACTAATAGAGTTGAACCTGACATACTACATTCATTTTTCACAAAAGGTCAAATATAACCTTGTACTATAAAACAATTGATAAATATATCCTTCATTATACTATTTGGTCATTTCGGATCCAACTGTTACACTAGGTAATAAGTATACCTTATATTAGATAGAACACCGCGTGGTTGCATCAGATTAAATCTACCCATTCCATTTCTTTTAGCCCCATTCATTTCAAAAATCACTTCATTACCCAATATCAAAAGTTGAGACATCAAGTTCAAACAACACACTAAAAAAGGCCATAACTGGTAGAACTCAAAGCTTCAGAATCTTCTAAGCCATTTACCTACTTGATACCTCAGATTTCATGCAAAAAGATACAATCAGAAAGATCCCTTTAATAAAACATCAAAGAAATAAAAAGAGCTTCATAAGGATGAACATCATATCCCAATTCTGAAAAAGTCGTCGTCCAGAGAATAATAATGCAACGACTAGGAAGACCATTTTGCAATTATAGTCAGGTTTCCTTATTCATTACATATTTTGTATTTGTTTGTGGTTATGTGACTTGCTGGGGTGGTTGGTTTTGTTGCAGGAATGTTTCAGAATGAATCAGGACACTTAGTCCCAAGGTTGGAAGTCTAAATTGAAAGAGTGGACCGGATGTCAGACTTTGCAATGGAGTTCTGATGATTCTGATAGCTTCATATGATGATTTGACATAGTAGTGTGTACGAATAATGATTTGGAGGTTTGGCGGTGATTTTGGCTGAATTGACTAATGTTTGAAGTTTGACTGAGAATTGACTTTTTCGTTACCAGGCTCGGATTTTTGTTCCAGAAGTTGGAATATATTTGTTGTATTTATGACCTGTGTGCAATATTTGAGGTTATTCGAAGTTGGTTTGATATGTTGCGACATCGATTGTGGAAGTAAAAAATTCCTTAGTTCATTTTTGGAATTGGGGCACTAATCATGTTTTTGTTGTTGTTTGATGTGATTTAAGGCCTCGACTAAGTTCGTATGATGTTTTAGGATGTGTTGGTAAATTTGGATGGGGTCCTGAGTGCCTCAGGTGTCTTTCTTGTTTATTTCCAATTGAGTTTAGCTTTTAGAGCTGCAGTTTTTTGGTATTTGGTTTCCATACACGTATTCGCAAGAGAGATCTCGCACTCATGAAGGGTATCTATGAGGCATGAGAGGTTTGATCTTCACATTCGCAATGAGGGCCACACATTCACGAAGGTGATGAGAGCTTGAGCATCATAATCCGGGGGGGAGGAGTTTCTCACATTTGTATAGAAGGATGAGGCCGACATAGGCACCAGGCCTTAAACCTTCACGTTCGCGGTCAATGAGATGCATTCGTGTAGGTAGAGCACTGTGAAGCATCACATTTGTGATAGGTCGTTCGCGTTCACATAAGAGGATTTTTGGGTAGTTGGACTTTGTGCTTTGCGAATGGAAATAACTTACTTCTTTCGCAAAGAAGGACCTCTGGTCAGCAGTCATTATATTTTAAAATTGAGGGTTTGAGCCTCTTTTTCATTTTCTGAGCTAGAGATACGGATTTGGGCGATTCTTGAAGGTATTTTAAAGGAGTTGATTTGGGTGAGTTATTTAAGTTGGTTTTGGTTATTATACATGAATCTATCATTGTATTGACCATTTAACTAGTGTTTTGGGTTAGGAAAAATTTGGTGAAACTTTGTACACTTTAATTTGAATATTTGAAGGTCGAGATGAGGTCAGAATTGAGAATTTTTGTATGGGTGGACTTGTTATTGAATGGGTATTCTGATTTCAAGACATGGGCTCGGGGTTGAATTTTTCACTTTAATTAAAGAACTTAGCTTTGTCGAATGTGATTGATTCCTATTGCTTGTATATATTGTATTAAGTTGTTTGTGGCAAAATTTGAGTAGTTATGAGGCTGATTCGCGAGAAAAGGATTTATTGGAGTAAGGATTTGCGCAGTTTGAGGTAAGTAATACTTCTAAACTTGATACAGAGGGTATGAATCCCCGAACAACGTGCCATGTGATTCGCATTGAGGTGACACACATGTTGGGTGACGGGAGTGTAGGCGTGCATCATAGTAATTGTGACCTAGTTGATTCTCTGGAATTGTGTAGTTACCCAATCTTGTCGTTATTCATGTAATCTCCATGTATTAGAGAAATTGAGCTATGATTCATGTTAGAAATAATGTTTATGCTACATGTTGGCACTGTTGAGGTCCACATAGGTGGTTTATGCTATTGAGTCATTTAGTTAAATTGCAACTATGTACAAGTCACATTCGTCATTTGCATATCGTTGTAGAAAATCATTCTATCCATGATATGTGCGCTTTGGTTGTATTAGCATGATTTTCAGGTATAGGTTTTGATGAATGAAAAACAATGAAGTCAAGTGTCAAACAACCAAGATTGAATGCCGAGAAGCATAGTGATGACGGAATTGCATAGACAAGCCAAAGACGAGCTCAAAAGTTCAAGACCGAAGACCCAAGGCGTAGGTCTTTAGGTAGAACAAATGTAAGAGCAACGTTTAAAGTTATCTCGTCTTTTGGCTCAACATAGGTCATCATAAATATGCATAAAATCATTTTATCAAATTATATTTCAAATAATTCAAACAAAATGATTTCAAACATTTTCATTTTAGCCAAAATGAATTTTAAACATGTCTTTCAAAGCTGGATAGAAATAATCGATTATGTTTATTTTGATAATCGATTATGTTAAGACAGTGTAAACCAGAATTTACAAAACAGCAAAATAATCGATTATCAGAAGAGCATAATCAATTATTCTTTATCCGTTGCCAGTTTTTGAACGCTGTAACAACATAATCGATTACGCATATCACAATAATCGATTATGTTGCATAAAATCAGCTTCCGATTTTGTAACGGTAAGCTGATAATCAATTATCCAAATCTGATAATCGGTTATCCTTGCATAAAATCAGCATAATTAATTGTCAATTAAGCAACAGACATACAACTTCTACCACCTATAAATAGAGGTCTTTTGAGCTGATTTTATACATACAACACCTCTCATTGTTCATATACATGTTGATATCATTTGTGCATCATTATAGAGCTTTTGTTGAGCCATTTGAGAGACAACTTTGAGTTGTTCATAGAGCTAATATTGTATCTCTTTATCTACTCTTTTGAGAGAGTTATTGTTGTAAAAGAGAAAGGTGTTTGAGAAGACCATATCTTCTCATTGATTGTCGGGTTTGCTAAGTACCCTTAGTCTTAGTGTGTGAAGTCTTGTGGTGCGGTATCCACGAGCAAGGTGAAGTCTTGAGGTGCGGTATCCTCGAGCAAGTTGAAGTCTTGTAGAGTGTACATCTACAAGCAAGTGTAACGGTTTGTTAGGCACCCGTAAGCTTAACGGAGTTAGTGGAATCTTGAGAGAGTCTCTCGGGGACTAGACTAACCACACGTTGTGGTGAACCAGGATAAATTCGGTGTGTTCTTTCCTTGCTATTTTAATTACTGCATTTACTTTATTCCTGCAATTTTAATTCCGCAATATTTATCAATATTCTCGTGTCGCACTATTCACCCCCCCCCTCTAGTGACGGGCATAAATCCTAACAATCGTATCTCATTCTGTGTTACTATTTGCCATTACATCATGTATTATTGTTTGGGCTGATTGGCATGAGATTTGAAATCCCGAGAGACTAGAAAGAATGATGATAGAGTGAAGCCGAGGGCCTAATTGGGAGCGATATTTATGGGTATTTACCGTGAAAATAGTAACAACAATTAATTTTGTAAATGGGATTCTAAAAATACGTGATCTATTCTCAAACTAGTTATTGGGGATGTTGATGCTAAAAATGTTAATTATAGCGATAAAAATATGAGCTATGAAGAGGCATTAAGCAAATCGAAGGGGCCAGTTGCCCAAGCGTGGAGCAGATCGATGAAGGCCTCGGGGCCGAGGCTTGAGCTGGGATCAAGCTATCAGAAACAGTCAGGAAAGGGATATCAGACAAAGATACGGGTAAGCAAGGATCTTTATGGCCATTTCATAGCTATACGTGCGCGGAGCAAGTGAGAAAGTAATGAATGCAAGAAAGCCTCAAGCCAATGAGAAGAAATGACTTAGAAAAGATATATATATATATATATATATATATATATATTGTACTTATGGAGAAATGGAGCAACATCCATTTTTTTACAAGGTGGATGCAAGCCCCCTTTATATAGAGGGAGAGACTCGATCATAAATATGTGGAGACAAAGCATAAACTAACGATATGGGATGGCGTGATGTGATACCCCACCATAGGCTCTGGGTAGGCCGGCTCTTGTCAGGTCGAGACATATGACTAAGGAGCTTCCCCCTTGCTTGCTACTGTAGTTTCAATCAAAATGCAATACTTTTCGGATCGGCTTGAAGCGAACCCCGAAGGTAAGTCTCGACCTTGCCTTCAGGTTTAGAACGTCATGACCGCGAGATAACCCTATGGAGGAGAATCCGGGCCATCTAATTTACCGTACACAGATAGTCTCTGCGTTTCTCAAAAAAAAGCGACGTAAAGCGATAAGAAATGATTCAGACTCTTGCTTTCTTCGTCATCTTTGTGAGCAGTTTTAGGCCTCCAGGGCGTGCAATATGTGCCATTACCGCGGACTCCGGCAATTACCATGGCAGTTAGCCTTCTTTAATGTACCCATAATATTCTTATAAATATTTGTTTCTACCCTTTCGGGTCGTATCTTGAACCCATAACCCTTTAATGAAGTCTATTTTTCCTGGCCCCTTGTTTCTTCTTTTTATGTGCGTGACTTTCCTCTGTTTCTCCTTTTCTTTGACTTTTCTCAAAGATGGAGAACATTTCTACTAATATTTCTCAGGAGATCGCGGGCTCATCTTCTACGTTCCTCTTCCAAGGAGAAGAGACCGCTCTACCTCTTGTCGAGGAGTGCGTACCCAGGCCCTTCGCGATGACTTTAGACATCAGGGTTAAGAGGCCCTCCCCGAAGTCAGGGAGTCATAAGCTAGTAACCCAATATGTCAGCTCCATAACGGATGTCGGAAGAGTGAGGACCGATTGCTTCTGGGGGGACGACATGCTTATGGAGATTCCTGCTCAAGAAGAAGACATCACTGCTCACAGGGCCAGTTTTTTAAACGTGTACACCTACCCATTCACTTTGGGGCCGGTGGGACTATTTTTTCTCTCCATTGACCCGTTGATTATTAAATATTGCCGGAGCTACCAAGTGAATTTGGGTTAGATTCACCCTTCGCTCTAGTTCGTGATATATATGGTTAGGCATTACTCGAGCACGGTGGAGGGGATGCGTGTCACTTTGAATGATTTGACCCGGATGAATAGTCCTCATCTCCTTTGAGGGGGATTAATTAGGCTTTGTTGTCGAGCCTCAAGGTCTGTTTTTGCATATACTGAGGAATTTGGGGACAACGATTGGCCCAGTCGGTTCGTCCGGGTGAGGTCATCTGATTTGATCCCGGCGGAAGGGATGTCGTTCCCTGAGAAGTGGAACACTGGGCGTAAGTGTGGGACCTTTGTTTCTCTTCGATGTTTCCTCTTTATGTTTATGATTCCATTATTTCTTTCCTTTTATCTTTTCAGCTGCAGTGATCTATCCATAAGCGGTGCTGGTTTTGGTCAGCCATTTATACTCAGTCTGTCTGTACCATGATCATACGTGGCGGGATTTATCTCGGTCCCGGTGGGAAGCAAAAGATCATGGTAAGTTCCAAGCATTGAAGCATATGTGTTTTTTAGCACAGCTTATTGCCAGCGGCTCTATCCTTTCTGTGGGTTTGACCTCCACATTTATGCAGGCCTGGGAGGAATTCTATTGACAAAGGAGGTGCTGCCCACTAGAGGGGACGTCCTGGTACTTGGAGAGGAGAAGAAAAGGCAAAGGGGCATGTCGAAAGAGCCCTCAGAGATCAAAAGGTTCATAGCAGAGAAACCTGAGGTTGATTCATTGGTCCCGTCCTCTGAGGCAGTAAAAAATCCTCGTAATGAAGGTGTGGGGGAAAGTAGCTTCTAGGCGCCCCTTGGAGGACTTCGAGATTGGTTTCCTCTCGAGCCAGAGGGACAAACACTTTTGAACTAGAGTCAGCTACTGAGGCGATCCATACTTATGGTGGCAAGGCAATGGACGGGCTATCAGTCACTGTCCTTGACTCAGCAGGTGGCCAAAATCCTTCTTGAGCTGGGACGCTCTCATCAGGTGGTCCGGAGAAGCCTCGATTAGAGAACCAGGATGAGCGAGGCACAAAAGTTCTGCCTGACTTGGCAAGGATGTTGGCGATCGTTAAATTAGGGAAGTGCTTCCATCTATATTGCAAGATGAGCCTCGCCCGGACCTTTTCGAGGAGGGAACACTAATCTAAGGTGGAAATTCTCTCCGGAGACCTGCGACCATTGTTGAGGTAACTCTGATGGTGCCACCCTCTCTATCTTTGGCGAGATAGGCAGCCTTTGTAAGTGGGTAATTTTGCCTCTAACTTAAATTATCTTTATATGTAGCCGCTCCGATCTTCATTCTCCTGATCGTTTTACATGATATTAGGCATAAGCACTTCATAATCAGGTCTTCGCCCAATATCAGGACGAGGTGGGCTTCCGGGAACATGAGAAAGACTTCTTAACTGAACAGGTTATTCACCCCATGTTCTGACCATCAGTTAGGTTTGTTCAGAATTTAATTATTTCTAACCCCTTGGGCCCTGATTAGTGCAGTTTGAGAAGGAGAAGCTTTTGCTGAGGAGGCAGCTTCGGGCCAAGGATGTTGAAATCTTTGAGCTTAATTGTTATGTGAATGAGGTGGTGACGGAGAGGTACAATATTAGGAGGAGAGTTACCTCAATTGAGTGCAAGCTTTAGGATGTAGTGGAGGATAGCGGTAAGTACAAGAGTTTTCGTTCCCGGATGGTGGCTGTGCTGCAGTAGATAAGAGCTGAGGCCGATGAGCTCATATATTTACATGAAGAGGGAGCAGACGCTAAAGACCATTGTGTTGAGAGGACCCTTGAGGGGGCAAGCCTAGTTTCTCCTAGAGCTAAGGATCGTGTTCACCCGGGCCTTCAAAGGTTGACCATCGAGGGTAAGTTTGAAGGCAACTTGAGCAGTGTTAAAAATAGGGGTGAGTCCCAAAGAGATGGGATACTGTTGTGGATGGATAGATAGGGGATTCATGATCGCCTGGATGCAACTTTTAAGGCCGCTGAGTAGGCGATAGATTTAGAATATGTTGTTTTTTCCTGTTGATCTCCCTATCTGTATACAACACTTTTATTTAGCTTATATATAGGGAAGAGTTTCGTGGAATTATCCCCTCCTCCTTTTGGAGAGCGAATATTAGACTTGCGATGTTACTTTACGGCATCTTAGGCTAGTCAAAATGGCATCCATTCTGTGCCCTTAGGCATATTATAATTTTCGGGCATAGTCTACGGTTGTGTTGGCGTCCGAGTTGTAATTGACCCTCAAATTACTGTAAATTTTTGGTTAGCGACTGTGGCTTTTATTCCTCGCCTTCTGGCGTCTTGTACTTCTAGGTCCAGTCTCCGAACCCCATTGAAATCTGAGGTGTAATCGACCCTTAAATCTTTTTGAGATCCGAGCGACAGTAGTATATATGCCATGCCTGTAGGCGTATTGCAATTTCTGGGCCCAGTCTCCGGGTCGCGTTGCAATCTGACCTGTAGTTTACACTTACATTTTACTGCATTTACGGCGATGGTGGTATTTATGTCGTGCCCTCAAGCATATTGCACCTTTTTGTGTCAAGTCTCTGAATCGCGTTTCGATTCGAGTTGTAATCGACTCCTAGTTTTGTTGAATTTCTAGCAGCGATGGCATTTATGCGGCTTGGTCATAGAGACCTTTTGATAGGTGGCCAGTAGGCTTTGCCTATTTAACTATTTTTTATCCGATCTCCTAATCGGGTTACGATTTGAGCTTATTTTAATCCCCAAGTTGTCATGATTTTTTAGCTGGTGACAATGGTTCTTGCGTTGTCCGGTCATAGAGACCTTTCAGTATGTAGCCTATTTTTTCCTGTGGGCTTTGTGTAGGATTTATATCCGCTTATCAAGGTATTTTTGTAATATTTTTCCTAACCCGTTGTCGGTTACAGATGAACCTCGAATTCAAGTCGTTGTCGGCAATGATTCCAACACCTCGTAAGGTTCATAGCTCATAGGTTGAGTAGATCGATGCTTTGAGTTTTTGGAACCAACATCGTCGGGGATAGGTTTTACCTGTTGATGGAAGCCCATTTTAACAAGTTCTTTTCGAAGTATATTGGAGTGAAGGCCTGCAATTTTTTAGCAACAATATGGTGTCCCCGAGTCGCATTTTTTGGGTTGTATCAGCCATTTAGACAGTAGTCGTATGCATTTGACTGTAGGATTTTTGATCCCTTAGTGATAGTTTAGGTGTCTACGGTGAGGGTATGCCATTTAGGGATTCTTAAAAATTCAATGTATAGCCTAAATATCAGGATTTCCATGCTTGTTGAGGTCTTACAATTTTATCATGCATGTTGAGGTCTTACAATTTATCATGCATGTTGAGGTCTTACGGTTTGTTATGCCAATTGAGGCCTCACAGTTTGTAGAATATATCTGGGAATGTCGAGGTTGCCCGCTATTTTGGATTTTCCAGTGTGTTGCGATTGACGACAGCCTCCCAGTCATCGAGTTTACTTGAAGACATCTTCTCCAGAGCACAGAGTTATTATTCGGGGGTCTTGATGAGCCTGGTTTTCGACCTTGGGGTCATGCCAGTTGTCGAATTGCTTACATGGAACCCCCGAGTATATCTGATTAGTTTAGGCCTGCATACCACCTTTTGTAAACTTGTAGTTGTTTTGTGAGGGCTTCATGAGCCTTGAGTCCCGACCTTGGGGCCATGGGGGTGCTGAATCAATTATGTCTCCAAATATATAGGATCTGTTTGAGGAGAAGCATTGTCATGAATATGTCAAAATAATCTTTCTAGAAATTGGAGATGTTGAGAAGATATTCTTTATTACTTGGAGAAAATATAGGCCATGATGAAACGCCGAAAAAATATTTTTTTTATTACTCGACGTAGATATAGGCTGTAAGTACATATGGTCTTGTTATCATGAGCTCAGTCCACACGGGCTCGACTCCTTAAAACTGCTTAGCCTGGCACGCTGTCTTGTTAGAAAAGCCCTTCAACAGGAAACACATCTCAGGGTGAAAGTCTGTTGGCGGGGATGAGAGGGCGATCCTCGATTGGGGGCTCCCGTGGGTATACTAGAGAGAAAGGTGTTTTTCTTGTGCTTGATTTTGAAGTCGTAGGATATGCCCACAGTATCTCGGGTAGAGTTTCTTGCTGTTTTCCCTTGGAGCTATCTAATTTCTTCTTCAAGTTTAGAATGATAGTTTTATTTGTTGATTCGGCCTGTCCGTTTGCCAACGGATGGTATGGAATTGAAAGGATCCTCTTTATTTTGTTGTCTCCAAGGAACAGTGTTACCTTGCTCCTAATGAATTGTCTCCCATTGTTGCATGTGTTTTTGGGCTTCGTAGCTTCCAGGCCCTTGGCCAACTCCCATGCCCGAATTGCATTTACTTGACTTACCAAGAGGAGCGAATTGCATTTTTCTTTGCTGACCTCCGTCCCCAGGCACTTGTCCAACTCCAAACCTGCAATTAGCCTCATACTCGACTTTGTTGTTAGTTAGCTACATATATTTTAAAGATATTCATGTCACACTGCCGATGGGCAGCATTAGGACTATACCAAGTTTGGATCCTCTGATGTTCGTGGCACCGTTTGTAAATAGCGTCCACACCCCAAAAGATGTGCCTAACTTTAGAAAAAGTTCCTTCTCTACCTCGGGGACGAGGGATTGCGAAAAATCGGCAACGAAATGCGCTAGGATATGGGATTTAATGGTTGTTCGAGGTTGATACTCAATATAATACCCTCCTAGCTGAATGAGCCATTTATCCAGTTGACCCGACAACTCAGGTTTGCATAGTATGTTTTAAAGGGGATAGGTTTATAGGACGCAAAAGCGGTCGCACTGAAAGTAAGGCTTTAGCTTGCACGAAGAGCTTATGAGTGCGAATGCTAATTTTTCTAGATGGGGGTACTGAGTTTCGGCGTCCCCCAAGGATTGACTTACATCATACACATGAAATTACGTACCTTGCTCTTCTCGAACTAATACACCGCTCTCCGCTATTTTAAACACAGCCAGGTATAGTTACTACGTTTCATCCTTTTTTGGTGTGTGCAGTAAGGGGAGGCTAGACAGGTACTATTTTAGTTCTTCTAGGGCACTTCAGCATTCCGAAGTCCATCCGAAGTTTCTCTTTATTTTGATTAGGGTGAAGAAGTGACGGCTTTTGTCTGACAACCTAGATATGAATCTACCCAGTGCTGCGATCCGCCCAGTCAGTTGTTGGACGACTTTTACGTTATTTACCATTGTGATTTCTTCAATGGCCTTTATTTTTTCAGGGTTGATCTCAATCCCCCTGTTCGAGACCATGAAGGCCAAGAATTTGCCGAACCCACACCGAAGGCGCACTTTTTGGGATTTATCTTCATGTTGTAGCTTTTGATGATGGCAAAATTTCCCTACAAATGGGTCAGATAGTCCTCTGAGCATAGGGCTTTAACTAGCATATCATTGATGTATACTTCTATTGATTTACCTATTTGATGCCCGAACATTTTATTAACTAGGCATTGGTGCGTTGCTCTTGTGCTTTTTAGCCCAAATGGCATTATGTTATAGCTGTATGTACTATATTTTTTGATGAATGAGATCTTTTCCATATCCTCGGGGATCATCTGGATCTGAGTGTACCCCGAGTAGGCAATTAGGAAGTTGAGGGTCTTGTGGCCGGCCGTGGCATCGATTAAATGATTGATAATAGGCAATGGGAAGGAATCTTGGAATACGCTTTTTTAAATCTTTATAGTCTAGGCACATTCTTAGCTTATTCCCCCTTTTTGGTACTAGTGCTATGTTAGCTAGTCATTTAGAATACTTTACCTCCGTGATGGATCCAATTTTAAGAAGTTTTATTACCTCCTCTTTGATGAAGGTGCGCTTTACCTCATACTATAGTCTTCTCTTCTACTTTATGGGTTTGAATTTGGAGTCGACGCTCAGCTGATGAGAGGCTATTTCTGGAGGGATACCTACAGTGTCTAGGTTGGACTGGGCAAAACAGTCGATCTTATTACTAAGAAATTGAATAAACCTCGTCCTGACTTTAGGGGTCAGCCCCGTTCCCAGGTATACCTTGCGATATTGGAAGTTTTTTTTCATAACAGTCTGCTCTGGCTCCTAAATCATCGACTTGGTCACATCATATTCTTCGGGGGTGACGGAAGTTTGGGGGCGAAGAAATCTTCCTCGATATCTCCTAGAGTCTCCATGCTGCATTTCTCGTTTCAGGCCGAGTGCATAAGGGTTGGCGTTTCATGGTAGACCGTGAACATCTCCCTAGTTGCCCTCTGTTCTTCGTGTATCGTTATGATACCATCTCTTGACAAAAATCTTATTATTTGGTGCAGGGTCGAGGGTACAACCCTTATATTGTGTATCCAAGGTCTTCCAAGTAAGGTGTTGTAACTCATGTTGCCGTCGATGCCCTAAAATTAGGAATTTTTGGTTGTGCCGGACGTGTTGATCGGGAGAATGATCTCTCTTTTCGTTTCTTCCCCGACCATGTTGAAGCCATGGGGGACTTGGGGGATGGGGATGATTTGCTTGAGTATCCCTAGTTGTTCTACTACTTTTGACTTGATTATGTTAGCTGAACTACTCGGGTCCACAAGCACGCGCTTAATCCTTGTATTTATTTAAGAGAAATGAGATCACCAGCGGGTTGATGTGCGGTTCCCCTATGGCCTCGTGGTCTTCCTTGGCGAATATAAGGGATTTTTTGGATAAGCGTTCTCAGGCTGATCCCTCTTCTGTAGTGCATATTTTAGTTCATTTGGACACGCGTCCTAGTAGGTTACTAGTTCCCCTGATAATGATGTGGACGCTGTGTTGGGAGCCCCTCTATTTCACTTGAACTGAGCCCCGAAGATGCCTCAAACATTGAATCGGCCGTGTCCATTTTCCTGTTGCTTTTGAGGTCTTGGTTGCTTGTCTCACCAGCTGGGTCAGGCAAATCCCCGAAATATAACGTGCGTTCATGTAGCGAAACTAGCAAGGAAATAATCACTATTTTTTATAGTACCACAGTGGGCGCCAAACTATTTACCGTAAAAATAGTAACAACAATTAATTTTGTAAATGAAATTCTAAAAATACGTGATCTATTCTAAAACTAGTTGTTAGGGAAGTTGATGCCGAAAATGCTAAGTATAGCGATACAATGTGAGCTAAGACGAGGCAATAAGCAAACCGCAGGGCCTATTGCTCGAGTGTGAGCGGATCGATAAAGGCCTCAGGGCCGAGGCTCGAGTGGGGATTGAGCTATCGAGGACAGCTGGGAAATGGATAACAAATAAAGATACGAATAAGTAATGCTCTTTACAGCCATTGCACAACTATACGGGCGCGGAGATAGTGAGAATATAATGAATGGGATATGGCCTCGGGCCAAAGAGAGAAAATGGCTTAGAAGAAGAAGAGAGAGAGATAGAGAGATATTATTATACATATGGAAAATTGGAGCAACATCCATTTTTTTTAAGGTGGAGCAAGCCCCATTTAAATAGGGGGGAGAGAATCGATCATAAACATGTGGAGACAAAGCATAAAGTAACGAGATGGGATGGCTTGATGTGATACCCCAGCACAGGCTCTAGGTAGGCCAGCTCTTCTTAGGTTGAGCCATATGATTTCGGAGCTTCCCCTCCCCCACCCTTGCTTGCTATAGCCTATGCAATACTTTTCGGATCAGCTTGAAGCAAACCCCAAGGGTAACCTTGCCTTCAGGCTTAGATAGTCATGACTGCCAGATAACCCCATGCGGGGAATCCATGCACTCGGATTTACCATACATAATGGGATTAGGCTGCACACCGCAACATGCTTTATCGATCATGATGGGATTGGGCTGCACTCTGAAGCATGCCATGTTGGCTCATATTATCGATTGGGCAGGATCCACCCTTTCAGAGTCTAACATACTAGCGGTGAGCCTATGTACTGCTGAGTGTTGAGTGTTAGTGCTGAGTGATTGAGAGTGTTGAGTTATTGGTAGTGCTGAGTTTTTTAGCATGCTGAGTGAGGTTGAATACTCTGAGAGCATGAGTATTTGAGTTTATCACTTTGTTGCATTACAGGGGATGCATGTTTGACATGTAGACATAGAGATGTAATATTCTTCATGTTAGCTATACTTGGCATATTATACTAGTATTGAGCGTAATTTGTTGAACTTCAAGTCATGTCTACTTTTCTAAAATGTGTACAACTTATTATGTGTTTTTCTCCAAGGTATTACTGTCATTTTCCTGAAATCTGCACTGTTATTATCTTGATTTGTTCAGTATCTATTTAAGCTCGTCACTGCTTTAAACCCAAGGCCTGTTACTTACTGAGTACATTGGGTCGATCATACCCATAATACACTGTGTAATTTATGTGCAGATCTATGTACTTTTGGGCATAGTGATTGCAAGACTTGAAGCATTTCCTGCTTGGAGAGTTTTGAGGTGGTTGCTTTGGCATCCGCAGATCTCGACTCTCTTTCTTTTCAGTTTATTTAGCACTGTTATATCTTTCCAAGTTGTTATATTAGAAGTTTTGACTATTATGATATTTAGTTGCACATGTGCTCTGTGACACCCAAATTTTGGGGGATTTTGTATTGAGTCGTGGTATTTCTAATTGGTTATTTATGAGAATTTTGTTGTTAAACTTGTTTCTTATTTTTTTCAAATTTTAAAATATGTAGTTATCATTGATTATAGGCTTTCCTAGTTCTATGATAGACAATATCACGATATGTTGAGTTTGGATTCTGACAAGTTGGTATCAGAGGCTAGGTTACACTGGTCACACAAGTCATGAGTAGGTTTAGTAGAGTCTTGCAGATCGGTATAGAGACGTGTGCATTGATACTCAGTATTTCCCTATTATATTTTAAAAGTGCATATATACCTACAAAACTATGCATTAGCATGAACAGAAAATTTCCATAGTTTCTGCATTTTTAAATTAATTTATTCTAGTTTTTTATTTATATAAACAATTACAAAATTGCATAACAAATGATTTTTAAACATTTCTTAATTTAATATTACTATTTATGGTCGTATTAAGTTCAAATAATTTCACAAATGGCAGAATTGTCACTTTTTGGTTACTATTGCAATATCTTTGCAAATGTAACCCATGCACACCTTATTGTATTATTTTACCAGAAAAAAGGTCCATTGTGTTTTTAAAATGGTGAATAATCATTTTAAAAACATTTCTATGCATGAAAAATATTTTTTATAAGTAGTTAATTATTTTAAAAATTAATTTTATTCAATTTCTTGGGTATTTAAGAAATAACCTTTTTGTTTTCAAGTTTTAACCCAAGCGACCAGCCCAAGACCCTTTATAATTTGGCCCAACTCATTAAGCCCAAAACTTAGGCAGCCCCACCCAATACCATGGCCAATCTTGGCCATTGATATATTTTGATCGACGCTCGAGAATTACCCTACCATAATTAAACCCTAATGATCTCCCTTACAGCATCTCATTTCCACCATATCCCTTGTTGTCACCCTCTCTCTATTATCTCAAACGCTCTCTACCTAAACCCTTATCCTCAGGTATCGTCACCGGCTTAGCCCTCTGTTGTATAATATTTGTTTATCGTCTCAGGCGTATACTAGCCTCCTATGGTTCATCAGATTCCAAGATCGTTGAGAAGATCACAAAGGACCTAGGCGGACTTGTTTGCACCTTTTGATTTTTTGCCTGTTTCAGGTTGTTTGTTCAATCATGAGTAACAAAACCTTTCTCATTTTTCTATGAATCCATGGTTTTCTAGGCCTATGGCCTCGTCTTTGTTATGCTTTCTAGAAAAACCCTAATTTAGTATCTTTGATCTTCTCACGTCTGTATAGAGCTGAGACTAATCGAGTAACTCTTACATGATTTCGTTGAAATTTCCATTTTCAACTGGTTTTCCGACTTTTCCCTAAATTAGGGTTCATTGTAAATCATTTTCTCTAGGCCCTTTCTGATTTTTAAATATTTAATCGATCATCCTTTACTTTTCTTGAATAATTTGTGCAAAAGTTGCTTTAACCCTAGTCGATATATACAAAACTATGATTTTATAATTTTTTGCTTCGATTCAGAGTTTTTAATATTAGCAGTTCTGTGATTCACTCTGTATCTTTGACCTACACGATTTTCTTTGTCAAATGCATTGTTTTTGAATCAATTTTCCGGTTAATTTCTCTGTGTTTATAAAGTTTAACTTAGTCTACTTTATTTATGGGATTTGATATATTCTTTCTGGAATTGTTGAATGATTTACTCTGTTAAAAATTCATGTGCATGATTCTTGATTATTTCCTTGTTTATTATTTTAATTAGTCTTCTTGCCTTATTTAATTGCCTGTAGTATCTACTGATTCCATGCACGATTATTTCCTTATTTAGACTCCTAATTATTCACTCTTTGCCTAAGTCTTGTTTCCCTTGATTAACTGAAGTTGGCACTGTTACCTTGTTTTACCTACTCTTGAACTACTATATAAACTCCTTTGTTTTACTTCATAACACACGAACACAAGTTCACAGAACACCTACTCATACTCAAACTCTCTTTTCTTTCTCTGCAACTTGTGATACTCTTGACCTAGCCAGCTGAAAGCCAAGGCTAGATATTGGAACTACACCTGCTTTATATTATGCACTATTTTCTTTAACTGGTAGGTCTCTAGTTAAATTTTGAAACCCAAACTCTACGTGTATAATCCCTGCACTAGTTCATTGACTATTAATTCAACATGTCTTCTGTTTACTTCTTCGCTTAGCATGTCGAAATTTTATCTTATTTAATATATAACTAGTATGTCTACACTTCACCTGGTTATTCGATACATGACCATCATGTTTGTTGATTTCTGTTTAATCCCTTAAATATGTGTTCATGTTTGTTACATAATATATGTGATTGACTCTACTTATGTGTTCGATGCTATCCACTATCATTGCTCCATGTCTTAATTGTCTATTATCCCGTTCAACTTGTAAAGGCTATGAAGCTCCTAAGTGTTCCATGGATTTGTTCTTCCTATGTACCCTGTTCATTTACCCTCAATTTGATTCCTATATGTTCTTAATCCCTTTCACCCATGTATGAAAACCTTCTTGCTAAGTGCATGTGAATCTATGTATTATATGACAGATTGGTTGATTACTTACTCTACTCTCTTCAGAACTGATTTCAAAAAATGCTCTTTGTATTCTTTTAAAACTAGTTTCACTCTTAGCGTCTCCTTAAAATTGGTAGATTTTTAGAAAATATTCTTTTTCACTCCTAAAACACATCTCCACCCTATTTTTCACTAAGTATTTTTAAACCAAGTCAAGCACTCTCACTTTGCTCTTCGATCTTTTGTTTCTGCCCCTCATGTATGCGTACTGCTTAGGAATCTCCTAAGATTCCTATGAACTCTAGCACACGACATATGACCAGTCCTAGCCTTGGTGTGAGCACTTCCTGGGATCCTTGAGGTCTTTAGGGAACTCTGACACACATGGACATTCATAGGCTATGAGGTTCTTGGCACTTGTGACTACACTAAAGGCACGGTACTCCCAGGTTTACTTTTGGCATGCTTCAGGCTCCCTATTGTATAAGTTCACATTTCATTTACGTTATTTACTCAATCCTAGTCGGTAATAATCCTTGTAAATATATATTGGGGTAACTAGTAAAAAAGGAGTGTAGTTATATGATTCTATGGGGTAAACTGGGTAGAAACCATCTTTTTGGTTTTACATTATGTTGAGTTGCTGTAGAAATCATGTTCTAGGTTTGTGTGATGCATCAAGTATCGTGCTTTAGGATTTCTATGCTTGTTCGCATTAAAACCATGCTAAATTTGTGCATTAGATACCCTGTCTAAGGAAAATCGTGTTTATTGCTTTTGCATATTACATGTTATAAATCATCACTTCATTTATGATTTTGCATAAGTTGTTATCACTTAGGAACCTGCCTATTAACTTAATAATAATGCTTAATAAAACTACCATCTCAATGTGCATTAGAAATCCTACCTCAGGACTCTGTTTGCTTCTTCTTCTGTGTCGCCTAAATAAACAATTGTCTATAAAAGGGTTCAAAACAATCCCAACACATGAATATCATGTCCTACTATCAACATGCCAAAAATCAGTTTTTGTCACTTAGACAGCATGCATGTAGAACTAAATAACTTCAAGTTTTTTAATTAATTCTAAGATTATGACTGCATATAAACACATGCCTAGACAAGCCTTAGACCATTAAATAATTATAAAATCAGGTTATGTTTATGTGTGAAATTGTCTAGGCTTAACATGCTATATAATCAGTAGGCAAACAGGTTAGGGTTCTTCCACTTTCCCTTAAAAAAATGTTGTTTATTCTGTATCTGTAATATTTATCTAGATATCATGTTCCTAGGCTTCTTAAATCTCTTTAAAATCAATTGTTTGAGACGTGCTATGTGTCTGCTTATGTTTGGAGGCAAACATGAGCCGTTAATTACTTCTCTATTTGACAGTCCTATGTGTTCTTTGTTGTCGCTTAGTTTTTATCTTCTAAGTACCTTAGGAGTGTCAAGAACTTCCTAAGTATAGAATTTCTAAGAACCTCCGGTACCACTAGGAAGGGACGGGTAAAGCACGCTTAGAGTTCGTTAATTAAACTCCCTTATATAACCACTAAGGGGATAGTAATGGGTAGTAAAGGTTATGATGACATGCGCGCTAATGCCATATATAAACACTCTAGTTGAGAAGGATTACGAGGCATTGCACATAATAATCCTATAAGCTAATCAACTAAGGACTTCCGTTTCTCAATTCACCTATGTGTGCTTAGACTGCCTAAACGGTTTTTGTTTATGTATGTATGCTTGGACTGTTCAAACCTACTTAATTTAAATATGATTAGACCATCTAAACTTTCTTAATTGTGTATGTATCTAGACTATGTAAACTACCTTTCTTAGCAAATGTGTGCTGAGACCGCTTACTTGTTAAATGACTAATTTACATAACTAAGTTCGGCTGGGACCCATCGGTGTGGATTGTGAAGGATTCCTTACACCTTCCGCTCAAGGCTACATCAAGCCCTTACCAAAATCTCTCGTAATGCAAACTGGTTACATGAGTTAATTTCTGTAGGTTCTCCAATGTACCTTAATCCATTAGGTGGCGACTCTTCAAATACCCAATTCCCAAAAGAATATGATTTGTTCCCTCTTTGAATGTTGAAACCCAAACTCCGAGAAGGAAAAATGGGGCTCGATAGTGTGTAATAAACTTCGAACGGCTACCGATTTATTAGCAAAACATCACTTTCTTGTATTCTTGTCGTACAGATTTTTTGATTCTTGAAACTAAACTTTGTTTACTCTATTCTTTCAGAGATGGTGAGAACATGTGCTATCGGATCAAGCGAACGGACAACATTACCACCAACTAGGGCCATGAGAGACTCGGGCTGCACTAGAGGCTGAGGTGCAGCTCGTATAGCAGCTAGCGCTGTACCTACAAAGCCACCAGTTGCTCCAACTTAAGAGCATATTTCTGATGTGGTGAAGGCGATAGGACCAGCTCAAGCACCAACTGTAGCCATTGTGCTTGAAGGCCTCCAGGAGGCTTCGTCCCAGATATCGATTTTATCCGCTAGCCTTGCTCAGGAAATTTCAAATAAGACATCACCAGTAACCTCTGAAGCCAGGAAAGGTGCTCATGCTCTCTCTGCATCGCGTATTCTAGAGCATGTGGTTCAGGGGCATAAGACATCTTAGCGGGGGTACTACCGTTTCAGCTGGTTGTAGTTTCTCAAGGCCAGGAAGGTCCACCTATGAGTGACGAGGGGTAGAAGATGCTAGACTTTTTGGGAGGTTCATGCCGCTATCATTCAATAAGACTGAGTAAGAGGAGGATAAAAAATTCTCAGAGATATACCATGGATTCGTCACATGGTCAGTATTCTAGAGACTATTGGAGTCTCATTTACTATTTTTTAGCTGTCGGGGGAAGCCTTCGGATAGTGGGAGGCTTATGAGCTAAGAAGGCTAGCCAATGCTGCACCACTTACGTGGTATTATTTCTTCATTCTCTTCATGGAGAAGTTTTTTTAATTGACCCGCATGGAGGAATTGCATATAGTTTGAGCATCTACGCTATGAGGGTATGTTCATGGCTCAGTACAAGATGAAATTTTCTAGAGTTGGCTCCATATGTGATTTGGTCTGTTCCAATAGAGAGGGAGAGGATTAGGAGGTTCATTCATGGCCTCAACTACGGAGTACACTTTGGCATGACTCGCGAGAGTGCAGCAGGTGATAGGTTTGACGAGGTGGTTGATATTGCTAGGCGTCTAAAGTAGGTTCGTAGTCAGGAGCTTGAGGAGAGCGAGGCCAAGAGGCCTCATGGTTCAGGTGACATTAGAGGTGTTTCTTTTGGAGGAAAGTCATACCACAACAGGGGTAGTCCTTATAAGCCTACTGGGATGGCTCATCCGATTCATCATGGTGCATCAGTTATCCATAGCTCATACAGTGCTTGTTCGGGTTTGTAGTACTTGGTGCCCTCCTAGCTCAGAGTTCATCTCATGCTCCATCACTTAATGGTACATATGTACCATGTTTTTCTAATTCTTGAGGAAAAATTCAGTCTCTACCACCATTAGTATACCGGATGCTTCAACTGCGGGGATTTTGTGCATGATTTGAAGTAGTATGCCCATCGTATTAGGGGTCTAGTTGAGGAGACGGGTCAGGTTATGACTTCCATACCAGATACATTACCACCTGCACATCAAGCTCAAGGTGGGGTTCATGCAGCTAGAGGTCGCCCTAGCAGCGGAGGCTGATCAGTTGGTGGTCAGGCTTGATGTTGTGCCTTCCCAAGCTAGAAGTTATTGGTTGAGACGCAGTTGATCACATGTGTTGTATCAGTATGCCACATGGATGCTTCCATATTATTTGACCTTGGTTCCACTTATTCATATGTATCATCATATTTTGCTTGTTATTTGAGTATTCCCCATGATTCCTTAGGTTTGCCTATTCTTGTATCTATGCGGGAGTGAGATTTAATTATTGTGGACTGAGTGTATCGGTCATGTGTGGTGGCCTTTGGGGGTTTGGACACTAAATTTAATCTCTTGTTTCTTAGTATGGTTGATTTTGACGTGATTCTGGGCATGGATTGGTTGTCTCTATGTCATGCTACTCTGGATTGTCGCGCTAAGAACTTGACATTGGCGATGCTAGGGTAACCTAGGATCGAGTGGAGAGGTTTCGTAGACTATGTTCCAGTAGGGTAATTTCATATTTGAAGGCTCAATGGATGGTTGGGAAGGGGTGTTTGTCATACTTGGCTTTTGTAAGGGATGTTGGTGTTGGTACCCCTAACATTGATTCTGTTCCGATAGTGCAAGACCTACAGAATGTGTTTCCTATACACCTGGCAGGCATGCCAACTGACAAGTAATTTGATTTTCGTGTTGACTTGGTGTTGGGAACTCAACCCATTTCTATTCCTAATATCCTATGGCATCAGCAGAGTTGTAGGAATTAAAAGAGAAGTTTTAGGAGCATCTTGATAAGGGGTTCATTACACTCAGTGTGTCATCTTGGGGTGCATGATTCTTTTTGTGAAGAAGAAGGATGGTATTATGTATATGTGCATTCAATATAAACATTTGAAAAAAGTTACAATGAAGAACAAGTATCCTTTGTCGTGTATTGATGACTTATTTGACTATATTCATGAAGCTAGATTGTTCTATAAGATTGAATTAAGGTCTTGGTATTACCAGTTAAAGATTCAAGACTTGGATATTATAAAGAAGTCATTCAGGAGCCGTTATGGTCACTACGAGTTCCATGTAATGTCTTTTGAGGTGGCCAACGCCCAACAACGTTAATGGATCTCATGAACATTCTGTTCCAGACATATCTTGATTCGTTTTTCATACTATTTATTGATGATATCCTGGTACTCACGTATCTAGGAGGAGCATGCACTACATCTAAGGGCTGTACTACAAATGTTGAGGTAAGAGAATCTTTATGCCAAGTTATCCAAATGTGAGTTTTGCTTAGTTTGATGGCGTTCTTAGGGCACATGGTGTCCTATGAGGTAAGGTGGATCAGAAGAAGATTGAGGCAGTTTAGAGTTGGCTTAGACCATCTTCAACTTTCGAGATTTAGAGGTTTTCTCGACTTGGCTGGATATTATCACAACTTCATGGAGGGTTTCTCGTTCAATACAATGCCTTTGACCAGGTTGACCTAGAATGGAGCTCCATTCAGGTGGTTTGATAAGTACAAAGAGAGCTATCAACAGCTCAAGCCTACCTTAACCACAACTCCAGTCCTAGTTTTGCCTTCAACATAGGGTTTTAATATAGTGTATTGTGATGCTTCTTCGATTGGTATTGGGTGTCTCTTGATGCAAGAGGTTATAGTTGTTGCCTATGCTTCACGCTAGTTGAAGCCGCATGAGAAGAACTGCGTCATTCATGATCTGGAGTTGGCAGATATCGTTCATGCATTGAAGAGTTGGAGGCATTATCTCTAGGGTGTGTCTTGTAAGGGATTTACATATCATCGGAGCCTTTAATACCTGTTCAAACAAAAGGATATAAATTTGAGGCAACAAAGATGGTTGTAGCTGCAAAAGGCCTATGATGTTATCATTTTGTATCACCCCGGAAAGGCCAATGTGGTGGTCGATGCTTCAGTAAGAAGGCAATGAGTATGGGTAGTATTGCATTTATTCTGTTGCTGAGACCCTGCTTGCATTAGATTTTCATGCCATTGCAAATGAGTTTGGGAGGTTCGATATTTTGAAGACTAGTCGAGTTCTACCTTGTATGGTTTCCCGATCTTCTTTATTTGATCGCATCAGAGAGTGTTAGTATTAGGACCCTCATTTGGTTGTCCTGATGGAAACGGTTTAAGATGGTGATGCCATAAATGTTTCTATTGGATGTGGTAGGGTATTGTGGATGTAGGGTTAGATTGGATGGGCTACGTGAGTTGCTTCTTGAGAAGCCCATAAGTTGTGGTATTGTATTCATCTAGGTGCCATGAAGATGTACCATGACTTGAGTTAGCAATATTGGTTGAGGAGGAAGAAGAAATACATCGTGGAGTTTGTAGCTTGGTGCTTTAATTATCAGCCGGTCAAGTACGAGAATCAAAGGTCGAGAAGTTTGCTTCAGAGGATTGCGATTCCTGAGGGGAAATGGGAGTGTATCACCATGCACTTTTTAGTTGGGCTCCCATGGAATAAAAAGAAGTTTGATGATATTTGGTGATTTTGGAATGGTTGATTAAGTCCACACATTTCATGGGACTACATATTCTTTGGAGCAGTTGGCTATGATCTATATCCACGAGATTGTTTACTTTCACGATGTGCTTGTGTCTATTATTTTAGATTAGGGCATGGAGTTCACATTGCAGTTTTGGAGAGCAGTGTAGTGAGAGTTAGACACATAGGTTGAGTTAAGTGGAGTTATCTACCATCAGACGGAGAGGCAGTCTGTGCAATATTCATATATTTAAGGATATGTTACGCGCTTGTCTTATGGATTTTGGAGGTTCTTGGGATCATTTTCTGCCGCTTGCAAAGTTTGCCAACAACAACAACTACCAATCGAGTATCCAAATGATTCATATGAGGCCATCTGTGGAAGGCAGTGTCCATCAACGGTTGGTTGGTTTAAGTCCAGTAAGGCTAGGGTATTGGGTACTTTCTTGGTTTCGGACGCTTCGGAAAAGGTTAAGTTTATTCAGGATCGGCTTCACACATTGCAGTCTAGACAGAAGACATGCGCCGAACAAAAGGTTCTTGATTTTTATTACATGGTAGGGGAGAGATATTGCTTAGAGTTTTGCCCATTAAAGGTGTTATGAGGTTTGGGAAGAAGAACAAGTTGAGCCTTCAGGATATTGGCCCTTTTGAGTTTCTTAAGAGGATTGGAGAGGTGGCTTACAAGCTTGCATGCTCCAGAAATATTTTGGTGATCCATCTCATGTTTTAGACTTCAGCAGGGTTCAACTAAATAGGGATTTCACTTATGATGTAGAGTTGCCAGCATTTTGGATAAGTAATTCGAAAGTTGAGGTCAATAAATATAGCTTTAGTGAATGTTTTGTGTATATGACAAGCAGTGTAAGAGGATACTTGGGTGACTAAGCGAGAGATGTGGAGCAGATTTCCGCACCTATTTGAGACATCAAGTATTATTCGAGAATCATTTGGGGACGAACGGTTGTTTAAAAAGGGAAGAATGGAACAACTTGGCCATGAGTTTTGTGTATTATAGCCTCGTTCCCTCATTTATTGCTTATTTTGTGTTCATTTATTGTTTTGTGACTTCCCAGGGTAGTTTTTTTTAGTTCTGGGAATGTTTTCGAATGAATCGTGACATTTAGTACCAAAGTTGGAAGCTTAAGTTGAAAGAGTGGATCAGATATTGACTTATGTGTAAATGACTCAAGAATGGAGTTTTGATGGTTTGGAGTTAAGATTGTGTTCGGATATTGGTTCTGAGGTCGGTAAATTATTGTGGCTTGAATTTTACAAAGTTGATAAACTTGAAGTTTTGATAGTTGAAAAGTTTGATCTAGAGTTGACTTTGCGGTTACCATGCTTGAATTTTGGTTCCCGAAGTTGGAATTTTGTCCATTGAGTTAGTTAGGACTTGTGTGAAAATTTGGGGTCAATCGAAGTTTGTTTAATAGGTTTCAGCATCGATTGTAGAAGTTGTAAATCCATTAATTTATTAGCCTTGAATCGGGTGTGATTCATGTTTTTGATGTAGTTTGATGTGATTTGAGGCCACGACTAAGTTCATATGATGTTTTAGGATGTGTTTATATTTTTGGATGGCATCTCGAGGACCTCAGGTAAGTTTTAGAATGACTGTGGATTGAGTTTGGCCTTGTAAGGCTACAGATTTTTTTATGTCTAGTTTCCTTATACGCATTTGCAAGAGAGGCCTAGCATTCGCAAACGGTATTTGAGAGGTCGGAGAGGTTTTCTCTTCATGTTTTCAAAGAGGGCAACGCGTTCGTTAATATAAAGGGAGCTTGAGCATCGCGATCGCGAGGGGGCTCCTGCGGTCGCGTAGAAGGATGAGACCAGCTAGGGAACCAAGACTTAATCCTATGCATTTGCGGTCAGTGGGATGCGTTCATGTCGGCAGAGCACTATGAAGCATCTCGTTCGCGTAAAATGATTTTGGGAAGTTGAATTTTTTTGTTCTCAAACGTGAGCCACTTCTTTTGTTCGCTAAGAAGGAGCTCAAGGCAGCCATCATTAAATTTCAAAATCCATAATGTGAACCCATTTTTCATATTTTGAGCTAGAGATGTCAGATTTGGTGATTCTAGAAATGATTTTCAAGAGTTGATTGGGTTAACTGATTCTAACTTGGTTTTAGCTGTTATAGATGAACCTACCATTATTCTTACTATTTAACTAGTGTTTTGGGTTGGAAAAGTTAAGAAAAATTGGTGAAACTTCATAGACATTAATTTGAGGATTTGAAGGTCAAGTTGAGGTTGGAATTGAGTAATTTTTGTATGGTTGGACTCATTACTGAATCGGTGTTCGGATTTTGAAAGTTTTATTGGATTCCAATACAAGGTCTCGGGATAGACTCTTTAGGTTGAATTTTTTACTTTGATTAAAGAACTTATCTTTATCAAATGAAATTGATTCCTACATATTGTATTGATTGTATTTAGTTGTTTATGGCTAGATTCGAGTTGTTCGGACACCGATTTGCAAGGCAATGGCTTATTGGAGTTGGTATTTACCCGGTTTGAGGTAAATAATACCTTAAACTTCATACTAAGTGTATGAATCCTCGAACTATACGTTATATGGTTGCTATTTAGGTGATGTACATGCTGAACGGTTGTGTTGGCCTGCAAAGTAGTAATTATGACTCAGTTTATCCCGTGAAATTATGTAGTTACCCAATCTTCTCCATGTGTTAAAGAAATTGAGCTGTGATCCATGTTAGAAATCATGTTTAGGTTATATGTTTGCATTGTTGGGTCCGACATAGGTCGCTTAGGCTGTTGAGTTATTTTCTTAAATTGCAACGATGGACTTGGTCATATTCATCATTTACATATAATGTCTAATTATCTATTATTATTTCTTGTTACATCAATTATCATTGGTTGGATGATTGGGATGAGATTCCCAAGCCCGAGAGAGTGGATATATTGATGGATAAGTGAGGCTAATGGCCTGATTATGAGTGATCTTTATGGGATCGGGTTGCACGACGTAGCAAAATTTATGGATTCATGATGGATCAGGTTGCATGCCGCATCATGCCATGTAAGCTTATATTAGATCTTGGCCAGGCTCTTCCGCTCTGAAGTCCAACATACCATAAGCAATTGAAGGTATTGTTGAGTGCTGAGTGCGAGTGTCGAGTGATTGAGAGTGTTGAGTGATTGGGAGTGTTGAGTGATTGAGCGTTCCAAGTGAGGTTGAATACTCCAAAACATGAATATATGAGTTTTTCATTATGTTGCATTACAACTGATATGCATATTTGATATGTAGATTAAACGTGGTTGTATACAGATGTGTCCATTTAATCTGGTGAAACCACGTGATATTCCATCTAAAATAAGGGTATACTTGTCCCATAGTAAAATGGTAGGGTTTGAAATGACCAAGTATTATAACGAAGGATATATTACAACTATTTCTGATAGTACAAAGATATGTTTGACATGTTTTCATTCATTTTTTTTTCCATCAGTGAGAGCCAACTGATCATATCGATTATGCTCCCATTCCACGTCAATCATCTTGTCTTTTTTTATGATTTGTAAGGAAGTAATCTCTATCTCAACAATTACAACATCTTCAATACCATAAATTAGTAGATAAGGAGTTACCCTAGTTGATGTCTGGATCATGGTCCAATATCCATGCCAGGCAAATAGTTGCTTCTCATGCCGATGTTTTTAATTTTATCATCTTCGTTGGTATGTTCTTAATATTCTTGTTGGTGGTTTCTACATCTCCATTCATCTGCGGCATTTATGCGAACCTTGTGGGGATTGATCTAGAATGACTCACACATAGAGTCCATAATATATATTGGCGGCATTGGCAATGATGGTTGACTCGGGAACCCTAAACCTTCGGATAATAGGATCTTGTATAAAATTTATTATGACCTTCCTTATAACGGCTTTGTAAGAAGTAGCCTCGACCCATTCGGTGAAGTAATAAATGGTTACAAGGATGAACCTATGTTCATTGGAGACTGTAGGCTCAATCGGGCCAATGACATCTATGAATCAAGCGTCAAAAGGCCAGGGTGCTCGTCTCATTGAGCTCATCCGAGGGGGGGGGGGGAACATGTATCATTTTCTGGCATTGCTAGTACTTTTTTACATACTTGATGCAGTCAATCTCTATAGTCATCAAAAGATATCCTACCCGCAATATCTTATTCGCTTGAACAAACCCATTCATGTGAGGTCCGCATGTTCCTACATCTGTTGACGACCAATTTTTACATTTCCTTTAAAATTAATATATTTATACTTAATAATTTTTAATAAATGCGTTGAAGATATTTTCTAATAAATAATACCTATTTTTATACAAATTAGTAATTAATAGAGTTGAAATTAATAATTTGGTATTGCATGATTACAAGATATATCATACATACTATTTTTAGACTATTAAAGTAACTTTCAATTACATTGCGTAGGTTTTATAATTAATAAATTGTTTCTCAATTTAAGATAGTTAGTCTACAATTTAATAATTCAAAATTAATGTCATAGTTATGAAAATAAAGTATTTTTAAAATAATTATTTACAATGATTACTAATAAATTTGACAATAATAATTTCTATTACATTTTATTGAACAAAAAAAGGAGCCAGACCTGCCCCTAGACTATTGGAGTTGGTCCATAGTATCCTCCGTCCACCTATTTTGGAAAAATTACCCTCACCATTTTCTTTTCTACTCAAGACTGCCCTTATGACTAACAACCCTGTTAGATAAAATAATTTAACAAATTTTTACGTGTCATCGTCCCATTGGCCTGGCTTAAAGTTCACCAAAATAAAATAACAAAAAAGGGTCAAACCTACTCCTAGACTATTGGAGTTGGTACAATAATACCCTCCGTCTCAAAAAACCTCTTTCCATTTACCCCTCCCCCTTCCCCTAGCGTGTGTGCGTTTATATTCTTCTTCTTCTTCTTCTTCTTCTTCTTCTTATTATTATTATTATTATTATTATTATTATTATTATTATTATTATTATTATTATTATTATTATTATTATTCTCATCCTTTTTTTTTACATTGCACTCTATTTGAATAATCACTACAAATACCTTTAAAGTTTAATTTTCAAACAACCAAAATTTTTAGTCACAAATACTTTGCGTCAAACTACTTTCCCCCAAATATATGAACACTAACATAGTATCAATGGTAATGGTCATTGAACATTTGCAACATTTTTTTGTTGTATATTTCCTAACAACTCCGCAGCCAATTTCGATTATACCAGATTTTTATTTTGTCTCCACTCGAACCTCGACTTTTTCTTCGTACATTAGCTCACCATAGTCTGAACATCCGATCATGTCCATAAATTAAGTTATTTTACAAGGATACTCGTTAAGTTATATCAACACCGCTAATTTTAAAAAAGAGACGACTAAATAAAGATGAATATTTGGATCCTATTCCTGAGAATATGAGGGAATACGACTTATTGCAAATTTGGTTGTAATAAACACTTGATTGAACTAATTGTATATAACAGTAAAGTGTAATAAGAAAATTTGATATGAATAGTATTTCTATGATGGAAAAAATAGGAGTACTGATGTGACATTTAATGGGGAAAGAAATAGAATGAGGAAGGTGATTAACTATAAGAGAGAGTTTTGTTTGCTTAGGAAAAAAACGGGTGTTTGAGAGTTCTAGATGCTAGAAGATTTTTGAAAAAAAAGAGGAGAAAAAAACAAAAGAGGGAGAGGAAAAAGGGTAGACTAGGAAAAATTATTTTTATTTATGGGTCATAGAAAGTGGATGATTTATTTTAATTTAGGTGAGTTTTAAATTAGGTCAATTGGACGATGGCACGTGGAAATTAATTATGTCTTTTTTACCTAACATGGCTATTAGTAGTTAGGGCAGTCTTGAGACGAAAGGATAATGGCAAGGGTAATCTTTGCAAAATAGGTGGACGAAAGGTATTATTGTACCAACTCGAGTAGTCCAGAGGTAGTTTTGACTCTTTTTCGTTTATTGAAAGTACTTAAGTTTATTTAAATTAATTTTAAAAGAGTTAAAGACTAAAAAGGCTACAAGTTCAATTTTCCAATTAAATACAAATGTCTATTCTTTAAATTATTTTAGCCCAAACAACTAAAGCCCAAACGAAACTGATCCAGTCCACACAATCCCATATACTCTACCTTGGCAATCCAGCCACCCTCCTTATGCACGTCAGATGTATCTACCACTCACACAAAGAAGTAGGGGTGTTCAAAACCGATCCGAAACCGAAAACCAATCCAAAACGAAGCTTAACGGCTTACTGTTAACGGCTTAACGGCTTAACGGACGGGGAATGGATTGAATTTTTTTTATTAACGGCTTATCGGTTTGGGGATGGATTATTCAATTTTCTTAATGGCTAATCCGTTAACCCGTTAAGAATATAAATATATATTATGTATATATATATATAAAATTTATTTTTATTTATATATATTAAATATAAAAAAACTCAAAACCCTTAAAAATGATTAACAAAAGTTTATTTCTACTTCTAAGCATTTTTAATCTCGGGATCTAGATGATTTGCAGGTACTCGCCTAACATAAAGGAGATGAAGGTGATGGACAAGAAAAAAGTGAGGAGGGCAAAGCTATACTACCTCAGGGATAAAATGAGTGCCCTGAAAAGACATTAACAAGCTAGCTCATATGAAGGTATACTGGAATAGGTGTTTGATCTATAATTGCCTGAAGAGATCTATCAAATTCGAGTAAACATGTATGTTAGGCCGATAAGCCGCCCAATAACCGCCCTATTAGAGCTAACCCGATACCAATCCGCCCGATATCTTATCGGGTGGCTAACGGATTAATACATTTAAAAGCCGATAACCATTAAGCTAAATCGTTAAGAGTAAAAGCCGCCCAATCCGCCCGATGAACACCCCTACAAAGAAGACATTTAATTTAGGATGTCCATTTATTTGATCAACGACCTACAGTTTGTCTCTTATTTTTCTTTCATTTGAAAATATATATTTTTGACTCAATATTGACCGTCAAAACCCGGCGATTTAACGCTCCATATATTTCGTTACTTAAAAATGTTAGAGACTATATTATTAGGGCTGTTGATCTAAAGATAAAACGGCCTAGATCTCCCTCACCCATTTTATCCCTAGAAACGGACTAACCCCAACGCAAGAATCTAGTTTATTTCTCTCTACTCATCCGACTTCCCTAACCCATCAATTCCAAGACCTTAAACAAATTTGTGCCATGTTATCTTAACCAAGTCTGAAATGCCTATATGTCCCCTATTACCCGTGAATCCTGATATTTTTTTCAATTTTCACTGATAGATTTCAAAAGCCAAGTCAATCCCTAAGACCCCAAATTGTGTTATTGAACTCGTCTTTTCCTTTTTATGTTTTTTCAAATTCATGGCATGCATGGTTAGATTTCTTCAGCACTATCATCATTATTCGTTTCCAAAGGTCAAATGTTGTGACCTCTAGACATTAGGGTTTTATCCTATGTACTTGCTCAACAACGGTCGATTCACTCCACCCTCATACCTAGGCAAAACTCTCATTGATTTTCCCTTCTGTTCTTCTTTGATTTCACTCAGTTTTGCTCATGTCATCAACTCATAGTGATCTTTCACTCTTGAGTTGGGGTTGTGATATCTTTGGTATTATCTGTTATCATATGTTCATAGTAACATTTTGCATAGTTTCTACTAGAAGTACACATGCCCAAGCATGTGTATTATTGTCACAATTGTACTTAAATTTACAATGAAAGCTTCATTGGCATTTAAACCTATTGGGAGGATTAAGTGTAATTGTTTAGGTTGTCGCACCCCCCTTTTTTCGCATTCCATCACCGGAGAAGAGTCAGTTTTTGACATTCATGGGGTGTGATGACTCATTTCCTTTTGGAAATTGAGTATTTGAAGAGTCGCCACCTAACGGGTTTAAGGTGTATTAGGGCACCTATAAGTTTCAACTACAACTATGTTTGGTAACTGGAGATATGGTAAGGGCTTGAAATTCTCCCAAGGGGAAGGTTTTAGGCACCCCTTAGGATCCACTAGTGTGGTTCCCGGCCAGATAGTTTTGGTGAATTTGAACAATTAGTAAGTAAACAAATAAGGTTCAAGTAATATGGGATTTTGAATTTAAACAAGTGTTTGAAAAACAATAAAATCAAGGTTTTGAAAAAGAGTTATAATCTAAGTATGCTTGTCAATGTAAAAGGGTTCATAGGTTTGTTTGTAATATGGATCACATCAATGCAATACCTAGTATGAAACTCCTCAGAAGAGGGAATACACGTGGTATTAGCGCACTAGTCATCATATCTATATATATACCCTTTCCACCCCGTCAAGGTATTAAAGCGAGGATTGGTCTCGACCTCTATTGCATGTTGTTACCTGTCCCTGAGAAATTTAGGACTACTATTCATCTAAGAGGGAGGTTTTAGGCAGACTCTTTGGTTTAAAGGTACATCGTAATACATACAGAGACACCTAAATTTGGCACAATCTTTCACTTAGATACTTAAACTAGGTCTCTTTCTAATTAGACGCGTTTCTTAAGCGATTCTCATACCTATTAGACACAAATCTATAACACGCAAAGAAAGTGTTTCTTATTCTCCTTAAGAGCGTGAATGTAATAAACATGATATTTTTAAACTAATTAAATTTTAAAAATGCATTTGACCACAAAAACCTTATTTTCACTGAGCACCTCCCCCTCCCCACCAAGAAAAAGAAATTGTGTTCCATCGTCTTCTCCATTTTTCCACCATATCAGCTCCTCCACTATCTTAAACCTTCCTCTTCCTTAATAACACTCCAATAAGTCATCTCCTCCTCATAAATGACAACAGAAACCATTTTTCAATTATCATCACTAACCCCCAATTCCAAAATCCCACAAAAACCTCTCCTCCAACCACCATAATATTTCACTGCCATAATACCAAAAAGTAAATAAATCTGCAAGAGAAAAACTATCAAGCAGAACTATCAATCTCAAATAAAGAAAACTAATAAGTGGTGAACAAACGAGACCAACATCCTAATAAATAGAATAAAATTACTTGGCCATTGTATGTAATTTTGACGTTTTGCGGAAATTCTAGGATTTATTAAGGAGTTTGATAAATGGGTTTTATGATTTTTAGGAATTGCAGTTTGGATCTGTTTGACACCACTTGCCGGATGAGATCAGACGACAAAAATTGGACAACAAAGAGGGAGCAAGGGTGATGTCGGCGACAGGATTGGAGATATCGGTTGATGGGGGAAAAGTTGGAGGTTGAGATGAATGGGGTATTTGTATTTTAGTGGAAATAAGACTATATAGCAAAGGTGGACATTAAGGTGGACAAAAAATGATGTGGCACGATTTATAATGGTTACATTTGCCACGTAGATGGAGATAGCAGAACACGTGCTTGCTTAATTAATAAGCTAGCAAAAAACGTGTCTAATTGGTATGAGAATTACCTAATAAATGTGTCTAGTTGCAAAGAGGCCTAGTTTAAGTGTTTAAGTGAAAGATTGTGCCACCATTAGGCGTCTCCGTATATATTACGCCTAAAGGTAAAAAGGCTAAGGCAACAAACAAACAAACACGTAGGACTACATTTAAGGGGGAGACATGTAAGAAATTAGAAGGATCATAGATACCTCCGCAAATAATGCATATAAATAGCACGACATAAACATAGATAAGGTCTAAATTTTAAATCCTAAAGTAGAGTGTTTAAGTCAGAAATAGATTCGTTATATAACTCAAAAAAGAAGTCAAAATTAGGCCTGTCTACTGGTTGTAGTGGCCTAGAATTAAACATAGGAGATTACACTTTTATTTAAGTAATTAACTAAGGCTTGCCTAGGCGCAAGCAGTGTTCAGTAGTTATTCAAAATCTCTAAGACGATTTGGATCTCATTATTACATAAAATATGTTGTTCTAGTTGCAGAGATTATTACCAATTACCCATAAAATTAGCAATATAAAACTAGTACCTTACTACCTTTTCGTGTGTCATTAATTAACTAGACGTTTTTAAACAAGAATGCATAGGATCTTAGAAAATGTTTTCTAATATGCACATCTAGATAACAGAGTTCCTAAGGAATGGTAGCTAATTCAGAGAACTGCTGAATTTTTAAGGAACAAAATCAATTCAGAGAGGATTACATGTTTTAGCATTACAAACAGAAAAGTATAGGGGTTGGGAACATAGAAGACCTAAATCAGAAATATACAATTAGTCATGAATAAGGTACATTATAGACATGCTAGTTGAAGGACATAAACAGGAATAAGTAAATATGTTGATCACATTTTAAATAAAGAAGGGCATAATTTAAAGCATGCTAAGTAAAGTAATAAACAAACAGTACAACCTAACAACATAAGTCATTAAGTTAGAAAGACACAATGACTGACAACAAGGGAACAAATAGGTTGGGATTTCAGAATTTAAATTAGGAACATACCAGTTGAACGAGCAAAGTGTAGAAAAAAAACTAAAGCAATCAGAGTTCCAAAGCCAAGCCTTAGCTCTCAGCTGACTAGACAGGGTAGTAGCACAAGCAGTGGAGAAAGAAAAGAGAGTTTGAATATGTAAGTGTGTGTTTTTTTTAACTCAGTTGATCGTATCTTGTTAATGAAAACATTAGGGTATTTAGAGCTTTAAAAACGAGTAGAAAAAATAAGGTAACGAGTAAATGTTTAACACATATATTGAAATAATTACAATCAGAATCAATTAATACAAGTACTTCCTTTTAATCGGAGAATTACTACTTAATGGATACTAATAAGAGTAGTTAAGGAAAGAAAATCAATTTAAGAAAGATTGATTTCTCACCATATTGGGGATAGCAAAAGTATGGAGTAAATATTTGAGTCTAAGTACCAAATATATTTAATTTTGGCAAAGGAATCGGCAAGGTAAAACATCATAGAAAAGGAAGGGAATCAATCAATTTAAACAAAACAGTTAAACTAGGGGTTTACAAGAAAATTATTTGCAATTAGCCATAACTTAAGGAAATCAAGATCAATTAGGAAGGGGTTATGATTATGCACTTCAATATATAAAGAAAAAAGGGTGAATGGGCATATCAGACATACAGGGTCACACATATTGACAAAAAGGAGCAAACTAGATGATCATAAACATACAAAGGTCACATGAATATGCGAAGGACTCCTCAAAGCATGGTAATCAACAAGGTCAAGCGGTCATGGCGCACACATAGAACCAAAATGAAGAATTCGGTCTGCCACATAGCAACAGGTAAAGGAAATTATACCAACACACGGAAATAAAAACTCCCTGTAACAAGTGAAAAGTTTTAGGAAATTAGGATTTAAACAAAAGGGTAAGAACTTAGAATCAGTCAAGACAAACAAAGGAAAGGATTTAACCACAAAGAACTCAGTCGTAACAAATATTCAAACAAAACAAACAAATACAGTTTCAAAACCCCGGGTAAAACCAAAATACTCATGGTTTTAACATGATAAACCAGGTGGAAGAAAAAATATGAACAAACCATTTAAACATAGTAAAATCATTAAATAACCATGAAAATAGGAGAAGAGATCTATTAAAGAGGTTAAGAAAACCCTAGTCATAGAAGAAAAAGAGTCATTTTGAAAGAAATCAAAAAATCTTTGAGAAGAAGAGCAAAAAGTTTATGGCATACACAGATCTGAAAGAAAATCGAAAAGCTCTTAAAGCTAGGGTTTCAAAGAACCCAGAAAAATAAGAAAGACTTAGAATAGTTAGCTGGAAAAGTCAAGGATCTGACTCGAATAGCCAAGGATAGCCAGAAAGAGACCATGGAAAGAAGTTCATCCAACAATGGACTAGATCTCTTTGATATTTATCCACAAAATCATGAAAACAAACAACCAGTGAACGTATGAGACTAGTACACCCTTTAAACAACCATGGGAGTCGATGGATTAGGTGAGAATTGAAGGGGGATTGGGTGGATTTGGATGGCAGTGGCTAGGGTTAGCCTTAGGTTTCAGAGAGAGTTTGAGTGGAGAAGGGATACAAGGGTGGCGGGTTGGTAGAAATGATTTAGGTTTGAGGGTCGTTTGGGTTTTTTTTAGGTAGGCAAAATGGTGGCCGTTGATCTGACTGATCAACAGTCTAGATTAAAAAGGTGTTGGGGTTCTCGGTTTATGTTGGATTATATTGGCTAAGGGTCAGGTTTAAATTAAAACTGGGGTTTAATTTAGTCTAAAATTAAAATACAAATGGGTTGTTATTTATATAGCCAATTTTTTCCTTTTTAAATTATAAAAAATAGCAAATGGCTTTTGAAAATTAACTTAAAATCTAAAATGATTTATAACATATAAGTAACAATTTCAAAATACAAGAGCACATTTTATATGTATAAAACCTAATTAAACCTTGAAAGGGCTAACATTGCAATTATATGCAATTTAGGTTTAAAAATACTAAATAAAATTGTAAAAATTATCTTAGCCATATTTTGACCTAAAAATAGATGAGTTATCAAAATAATAATTTTGGAAATAGTTATTGTGGGTTTTACGGATGAAAAAGGGAAATAAATCAATTGAGAAACCTTAAAGATTATGGGAAATATAATAAAATGTTTGGACATGTTTATATATATATGCTATTTTGAATGTATTTTGCATATTAAAAATATACAAGAAAAAATTAGGTATCAACAAATACCCTTGTTTACTCGGGAAAGATTGAAGTGTTTTCAGATAAAGAAACAATGGCAATTTTTGACCGAGCAAAATGATTTTTGAAAGTTCTTGGCCGTAACCCAGCTTTTAAGTTGCCTACATATTCCTTGTTTTATAAGAATTAGGCAATATGTAGTTCAGGATTAACCAGAAGAATATATTGATGAGGCATTTGAAGAAGAGACGCAATATATAGGCTGGGTCAGTTTATGGGAATGGTTAGGTTTGATATGGCTAAAGGAACTGGAGCGGGGTCGCTCCTCCTGGGATGGTCGTTGCTTTCTAGTTCACCTACGATTAGAAACAATACAAGTGTATATTGTTCATAAATTTAAACATAATTCAAATTCACGTCGGACCATGAACGTTTGTCTTTGGACAGTTAGGATAACGGCATTAGGACTTGATCTCCTGGGCCGTGTAGCCTATAATAAAGCATTTACAGGCCATGAAATGATGCTCTCAGACTTAGAGGATGGTGCCTCCGAACCATGACGCCTTTGAATAATGATATGCAAAAGTTTGAAAGAGATTCCTAGGCCATGACTCGGTGTTCTCGGGCTATGAAGATGGTGCCTTCGAACGATGATGCCTTTTGATGAGTTGGCGATATTTTAGCCCATGAAGGGTCCACTATATGGCGATCTTTCAGCCATGCAATGTAGTATGAGGTGATCTTCAGCCATGCATATGAAGTATGAAGCGATCTTTTAGCCATGCAGATGCAGTATGAGGCGATCTTTCAGCCATCCTGTGTAGTTTGAGGCAATCTTTCAACCATGCAGTGTAGTATATGGCGATCTTTCAGCCATATAGTATAATATGTGGCGACCTTTCAGCCACGTAAATGTAGTATGTAGTGATCGTTTAGCCGTGCAAATGTAGTATGAGGCAATATTTTAGCCATGTAGCGTAGTATGTAGCGATCTTTTAGCCGTACAGATGCTCTATGGGGCAATCTTTCAGCCATGCAGGTGTAATATATGGCGATCTTTCAGCAATGCAAATGTAGTATTTGGCAATCTTTCAGCCATGTAGATGTAGTATGAAGACAGTATTTGGTCTCAGAAGGCACAATAGTAGCCTTATATAATACAAATGCAGATAAAGGTAGAGCGTAACCTCAGAAGGCAGAATAGTAGCCTTATGCAAGTTGGAAGATGGAATGGTAGCCTCATGCAATGCTGATGCAGGAAAGAGGTAGAGCTTAACCTCCGAAAGCAGAGTAGTAGCCTTATGCAAGTTGGAACGCTGAATGATAGCCTTATGTAATTCAAATGCAGATAGAGGTACAACTTAACCTTGGATGGTAGAATATTATCATAATCAAAGTTGGAAGGCCGAATGGTAGCCTTATGTGATGCAAATGCAGATAGAGGTAGGGAATAACCTCGCAAGGCAGAATAGTAGCCTTATGGAAGTTGGAAGGAAAAATTGTAGCCATATGCAACAAAAATGCAGATACAGGTAAAGCTTAACATTGTAAGGCATAATAGTAGCCTTATGCAAAAAAAAAATAACAAATGATAGTGGATTTTTCTTAGCTGAGAGTAGATTGCAGAGTTGTGATTATTGGGAGTCTTGTGATATACAGGATATAACTGGTGTGCAGATAGAAAATGTTGGCAAGTGTAACAGCTTGGAGAGTCGTATTTTTGAACTATGTTTGTCCCTAAGAGTGCAATAAGATTTTATGATTTCGCAATCTTTGTGCCTGTATCCAAAGAAAAATCGTGAGTTTTGTAAAAGGGGAAAGGTTAGTTCGTTTCCCCACTGGCTTTGCTTGACTCATCCTGCTTTGATCTGGTGATATTGTTTGTATCATTAGGGTAGCATTGCTAAACGAAGAAATTCCAATAATAGACATGTATAATTTTGTAAAAATATGACATAAGTGTACAACTAAAAAATATTTTTAGATGAATCAATACTGTGACGTGGTTTGAACATTGCAACCTCTCCTTCAACGAAATTTTGAGGATCCTCCTCAAAATTTGGCGCTAGTTTGATGGTTTGACATTTCTGACTGTTGCTCGTGCGACGATCGGCTGGGTCCTCCTCAAAATTCTTCCCAAATTCCAATTTCGGGGAAAATGAAAATTTTATTGAATTGTGACAGAACCGATATGGCTACCAATGTATCCCCTTTTAAACGGGAATCAGGTCAGTCGTAGTTCAATTTATATCATATAAGGAAAGCATAAAGACTACATATAGTAATGCTTGACTGCATCTGAAATAATCACCTTTGGCCAAACTTCTCCGTCCATTTCTGAAAGTGTGAGGGCTCGACCTATCAAAACCCGGTAAACTATATATGGACCCTAATAGTTGGGAGAGAACTTCCCTTTGCTTCATCCTGGTGCGAAAAAACATTCTTACACACCAACTATCCCAGTGTGAACTTTCTTGGCTTGATTGTCTTGTTGAATGCTCTGGACATTCTTTTTTGATAGAGTTGGCCATGGCAAACCGCATTCATTTTCTTTCCGTCTATAAGGTCTAGTTGCTCGTAACGACTCTTTACCCACTCTGTATCGTCAAACTCAGCTTCATGTATGATCCTTAGGGAAGGGATTTCTACTTCGGCAGGAATGAATACCTCTGTATCGTAAACCATCATATAAGGGGTTGCCCCGGTTGATATGTAGACTGTGGTGCTATGCCCTAATAGAGCAAATGATAACTTCTCGTGACACCGATTATACTTTTCTAGCATTTTTCTTAATATCTTCTTGATATTCTTGTTGGCGGCTCCTAAGGCTCCATTCATTTAAAGCCTATAGACTGAGGTATTCTTGTGTCTGATCTTGAAAGTTTCGCACATAGCTTTCATCAACTCGCTGTTGAGGTTGAAGCTATTATCAGTAATTATTGATTCTAGAATACCAAATCGACAAACAATATGGTTGCGAACAAAGTCTGCCATCACTTTCTTAGTTACTGCTCTGTAGGATGCTGCTTCAACCCATTAGGTGATATAGTCGATTGCCACTAGGATAAACCTATGTCTGTTTGAAGCGGAAGGCTTGATTGGTCTAATAACGTCTATTTCCCTAGCTACAAACGGCCATGGTGAGCTTGTTATGTTGAGATCGCTTGGAGATACCTTTATCATGTCTGTATGTATCTGACAGCGATATATGCAGTCTGTTTCCATAGTCATCCAAAAGTAACCGGCCCGGAGTATCTTATTTGCTAAGACAAAACCGTTCATATGTAGACCACAAGTCCCAGCATGAATTTCTTCTAGTAACCTGGAGGCTTCCATTGCGTCGATACACCTCAATAATCCTAAATCGCGAGTCCTCCTATACATGATTCCTCCACTGTGAAAGAAGTTATTGGAAAATCTCTAGATTGTGTGTTTTTGAGTGGGATTAGCAAGCTCCGGGTATTCTCCTTTTGCCAAATATTCCTTGATATCATGAAACTGAGGTTTTTCCTATGCTTCCATTAAAAAATGGGCACACTAAGCTATCCAATTATGGATTTTTACTGGAGTAGGATCAAAGAAATTCTTTTTGAGATACTGTATCCTAGATAATAGGGTAACCAATGCATCGGTGAACTCACTCTGGACTATGGGAATATTTTGGAATTCCATTTTTGTGTACCTTTTTCACAATTGTTGTACGTAATGTAGATATGGGAGTATCTTAAAGTTCTTGGTTGCCCATTCTTCTCATACCTGATGTATCAGTAAATCTAAATCTCCAATCACTAGCATCTCTTGCACGTTCATGTCAATGGCCATTTTGAACCCTAAGATGCAAGCTTCATACTTGACCATATTGTTGGTGCAGGGGAACCTAAGTTTGGCAGACACTGGATAATGTTGAATAGTTTCTAATCTCAAAACTACTCCTATGCAAACTGCTTTGAAGTTTGTTGCTCCATCAAAGAACATTCTCCAACCGTCAATGGTATCTACAATGTCTTCTCCTATGGATGATACCTCTTGATCAAGAAAATACATTTTTAGGGGTTCGTATTCACCATCCACAGGATTTTCAACAAGGTGGTCTGCCAGTGCCTGTTCCTTGATCGCCTTCTGAGTCACGTAAATAATGTTGAACTCACTCAATAAGATTTGCCTCTTGGATAGCTTGCTATTGGGCATGGTATTCAAAAGGATATACTTCAAAGGATCCATCCTTGATATGAGATACGCGGTAAAGGAAAAGAACTAATGTCTCAACTTTTGAGCTACCCAAGTCAAAGCACAATAGGCGCATTCCAATAGAGAATGCCAGGCCTCGTACTGGTGAACTTCTTGTTGAGATAATAAATGGCTTGTTCCTTCTTTCATGTTTTATCATGCTCCCCAGAACGCAGCCAAAAACACCATCTAACATTGCAAGGTCGAGTAATAATGGTCTACTTGGGTCGGGCGGGACTAAGACTGGTGGTCTGGATAGGTACATCTAGATTTTGTTGAAGGCCTTTTGGAAGTCATCGAACCATTTGGTAGCGAAGTCCTTCTTTAACATTTTAATTATTGGCTCACAGATAAGTGTATACTGTTCTATGAATCGATTGATGTAGTTCATCCTTCCCAAGAAACCCATCACGTCTTTCTTGTTATTTGGCGGTAGGAGTTCTTGAATGGCTTTGACCTTTGATGGATCCAGTTTTATTCCTCAACGGCTCATAACAAAACCCAAGCAACTTCCTAGCAGGTACCCCATATGTGCACTTTGTAGGGTTTAGTTTCAGGTTGTATCTTCACAATCTATTCAAGAACTTCCTCAGATCTTCTATATGGTCATCGACCTTCTTCAATTTGATAATAACATCATATGGCCTTCATGTAGGTGGCCCATGCATTCGTGAGGCCAAATGTCATCATTTTGTAACAATACACTCCCTGTGGTGTAATAAAAGTCATTTTCTCAGCATCTTTCTCATCCATCCATAACTGATGATAACCAGTGAAGCCATCTACAAATAACTATAGCTCATGCTTGATGCAGTTTTCAATTGGGATATGTATATTCGACAAAAGGAAGTCATATTTCGGACTTGCCCGGTTGAGATCCCGATAGTCGACACAGGCTCTGACCTTCCTATCATTCTTTGGCACTGGCACAATATTGGCTAACCATGTCGGGTACCCAACCATCTTGAGAACCCTAGCTTTGATTTGCTTGGTGACTTCTTCCTTGATTTTCAAACTCATATGTGGTTTGAACTTTTTGAACTTTTGCTTTACGGGTGGACGCATTGGATCTGATTGGCAGTTTGTGGGCCACAATAGACGTACTCATATAAGTCATGTCATTATATTACCAGGCGAATATTTTTTCATACTCCTTTAAAAATTGTACTCTTTCTTCTCTGATTGCAAAAGGTTAATGCTGACTCGTGCTTCCATGACATTTTCTGCATTTCCTAGGTTGACAATTTAAGTATCGTCCAAATTGGACTTAGGTTTGTTTTTAAAATTCTCAACTTCTTTGACAATCTCATCAAGTATGTCATCTTTTTCTGAATCAATGTCTGTATGTTGCGTTGTCTCATTGCATGTCACAGTCATTGGTTCATCAAGATAAGTAATAGTAATGATGTATTGGTAAAGTAAGGAGGAAAACCATAGCAATAAATATTAATTCATTAGAAAAAATTCTAACATGCTTTTAATAAAATTAACAATTTCTTTGAACATTGAAGATCTTAATGCGGAAATTGAAAAATGCGAAAACGAAATCATTTAGTAAATAAAGCAATGAATTGTTCTTGTTTTAGCCTTGCTACCTCGAGGCTCATTAAGCTCAGGTTATCCCGATGGTCCAATTATTGAGATGTGGCCCACTACTTACAGCTTCTATGGAAGGACCTTCCCCCCTCCTCCTCGAGAATAACATAACAATCCATATCATTTTCCTCTAAAAATAAAATTTCACTGTTGCGAGTGCTTCTTCTTCATCTGACCCATAAATGATCTCCGCATGTTGCAAAGGTCTACTAAAGATTCAGCATAGGTTTCTCTAACGGGTAGTAAGGACTGCATCATGGCGACCAACTATTGAAATCTTTCCAGGTGTATTCAGATCCCAAACTAAAGGTAGTGCCATGTTTCTTGAGTTTTATTGGTTTATAGATCCCTTTGAGGTTCTTGCCGAGTCCTTTGCTAGGTTTGTACCCACTCTAACTCAATATACTCTCGATCTTGCTATCTCACCAGTTGTCTTCATCGAGAGCATTGACCCGCTCAATATAATGGTAAGTTTCTATACCCAGCTTTCTGCTTCCTCTAATCACTGGAATGGTCTGGCGACTGTATATAGGGTTGATGTCGTCTCTATAAATGATAACTTCCTAGTGATTCCATTCAATCTTTACTGCCTGATGCAGTGTTGATGCTATGACCCTAGCAGCATGAATCCATGGTCATCCTAGCAACATGTTGTAAGAATATGGTACATCTATTACTTGAAAATTGACCTCGAACCAAGTTGGTCCCATCTGCAGACACAGACTAATCTCACCGACAGTGGACCTCTGAGAACCATCAAATGCTTTCACATTGTTTGCTTCATCATTTATCTCATGCAGCCCTTTTCCCAACTTGTTGAGTGTTACCAACGGACATATGTTAAGGTCAGAATCTCCATCGATCAGGATTATGGTGATGAAATAGTCTTCACATTGGACGTTGATGGGCATTGCTTTGTGGTGACCTAGCTTCAAGTGGTAGCTCGTCCTCATAAAAGGTGATCATATGGCATTCCACCACTTGTCCCACCATATTAGCCACTTCCCCACCAGTGAGGTTACTTGGTACGTACACTTCACTTTGCACCTCCAACACATCATTCTTGTGTGTTTTGGAATTCTACAACAATGATAGGATGGATATTTGATCTAGTGTCTTGTTTAACTAGTCGATGACCGAATACTCCTTGTCTTGTATTTTCCTCCAAAGGTCGTCTATACCTATCTCAATGATGGGTGTCTGATTGGAGGCTTGCTCTCTTGGTTCAACTAGGCGTTCAGGGATATAGACTCTATCAGTTATTGTAATACCCTGGGCTGCAACAATCTCTTCAATTATGACCTTACCTTTCCTTCTTGCCTCGACTGTATAGTCCCAAGGTACGACATTTTTGTAGGATGGCATCATGGTTGACCTCACCACTAGGATCGGCACAGCTATCTTCACTTCAAATGGAATATGTGCCTTGGGTGGCAAGACTGAAACCTCAAATGGTTTTGGGTCCTTTGCTGGTGGTGTTGCTTTAAACTCAAGAAGTGTAAACACATCTACCTCGCTGTCCTCAGACAGTTGGATCTAGACAATAATTGGATTGAGAGTAACTGATGGTTTCTTTGGCTTATCGCCTTTTGCGATCAACCCTATTGATCCTTCAGGATCCCAATCATCCTCTGCTTCAATCCTGTGAATACCCCTACAATTATGGTCCGGCAGAGGGTTGTTAGGGACATTCAGAGTGCATTCCTTCGCCACAATGACTTTGTTATCAACCAAAGATTGTATCTTGTCTTTTAAGGAGAGGCATTCATCGATGGTGTGCCCTTTCATGTCGGAGTGGTATGCATTGGACTTGTTTGGGTTGAACCACTTAGAAGGGTTCTCAGGGGTTGTAGCAGGGACAGGGTGAGATAATTGAATCTTTGAATCTCTCATACAGCTATTCGATGGGCTCAACGATGGCTGTATATTATTTTGGAGGCCTTCGATCAAAACTAGGTCAGGGCCTAGGGAAATTTCGGTATGCAGGGCTGATTGATGATGAGATAGTTGGGAATTGTAAGTTTGGTAGACATGAGCGGGTTAGGAGTATCTGGTTGAGGTAGGATGATATATAGGAAGTGGAGATGACTTGTAAGTTGGTCGTGGAGCTTGGTAGGAGGGTTCATGGTAATTTGGGGTTGGCTGGTATGTGAGTGGAGGTATGGGATATGCTAAGTATTTAAGAGGAAACTTGGTCTTTTATGCAACCATCACTGCACCAACGTCCCTTATCTTAGACATGCCACCAGACTGCAAGGCCTTATTTGTAGTTTACTAGCCCTCGAAGTTTTAACCATACCGCTCTTAATACTTTCTTCAATTCATTCCCCCGGTTTGATAATGTCGGAAAACTTATGATTCTCAATCATCGTTAATCGTTCATAATACTTCATGTCCTGAGTCCGTACAAAGAACTTGTTCATTTGTTCCTCTTCTAAGGCGGGTTTGACCTTAGTAGCTTCGGACTTCAAGAGAGTAGCATACCCGCAAAATGTCTCAGTGGGCTTCTTTAGATTCTAGATATAGAACATGTCTAGCACATTCTCTATATTAAACATGAACCTATACATAAAGTCAGATGCCAAACCTAACCAGCTCGGCCACTTCTTGGGATCTTTGTTGATACACCAACATAGCGCATCTCCTTTCACAATCCTCATGAAAAACTTCATGCAGATCTTTTCATCTTTTCCTACCCCGACCAGCTTGTCAAAATATTTCCTCAGATAGACCTTTGTATGACCCGTACCATCAAATTTCGATCTTAGGAGTTTTGTACCCCTCAGGTAGTTCGACATCAGACTGTATGCAAATGTCCTCGTTGTTTAGCCCCTAGATCCCTTTGCTTCCCTCAACGTCCTAAAGTCGGCTGGTTATCTTCTTAAGTTCCTCAGCCATGTTCTTGACGAGCAAATCCTTTTCATCAAACTCAGGTGTGCAAGATATTGGTTGGGTAGAGTGTGGCATAGTCTCCACATAGAGGATTGTTATGGTGGTCGGGGGTATGGGCGTGAAAATGGTCAATTGCGAAGTTTTGAGATTTTGGGATGAGTAGTGGAATGTTGTTTGGGGTATGGCAAGTGTTACATTGGTTCTTTAGCGGATCAGTGGGATGATTCTGTAGTTTTGGGATATTTTGAGGAGGTGTGGGGTTTTGAACATTGTGGAAGTTGGCGTCTGGGTGCTGATGGAAAATGATATGTTGGCCAGATTCAGAACCTAATCGAGCTCTTCTTGGAACTTCAAAAATTTCAGATCAAGTTGTGACATATTCTTGTTGGGAACCCGAGTACCATGGCCATTAGTAGCCTCTACCCGTTCTGTTGTGTTCTCTTTTCTGATGTTGTTCAAATCTTCCATTTTGCTTTTGTTCTTTTTTCTTAATAGGGCTAAGAGGAGGAGTGGGTGAAGGCCCCTTGATCTCGTGGAATAAGATGATGATGCTAGAGTGCACGTACTAACCTTCCTGGGGGGAGAGGTTGGGGATAACAAAACAAAGATTAAAACAAAAGTTAACCAAGTTAGTAAGGAAAAAAGTATTGCAATATCTAAATATATAGTGCAAGAATATTAAAAGTGTCCTAATTTGGGAACCTTATTGTGCACGAGGTGGGCCTAGCAATAGGTTGATTTGGAGAACTTAGAATGCTAAATGCCTTATTTTATTGATAAAAGTAAGATGAATCTCAATAGACATTAAATAAACAAGAAATAAAAGTTACTAATGGCCATTGGCATAACTACATTTTAAACGAAAAAGATAAAATCCTATCTACTTGGTCCTAGAAGGACCTTCCCCAAATTCACCATCCTTGGATCGATCCAATAACTTCCCAACTCGTGAAGTCCCAGCAACAGGTATGCTCTGGCTAGATGTCCACCTTTGATCTATTTAGCCCCTTGACAATCTTCAACCCTTTTGAGAAATTTTCTTTCCACTTCTACGATGCCTCACTCCAAGTATCCTAGCCTCTTGTTGGAATTGGTAGCCATGTCTTTCCATTCCTCAATCAACATCGGTTGGACTCTTATATCTCGTGGTGTTCGCACTTGCACTCACAGGTCCATTTGCGTAGCTGGTTGTACCTGACTTGCGCCTTGGCCTATACTTCTGTGACCTCGAACAAACCCTGGCAGGCCCAAACCATCATGATTGTCTTCCAACCAACCTGAATAGAAAGGAGTATAATCAGTGTGATATCTATCTGGCTCGATGGTGTCATTCCCCATTATGATCTTGCAATGCCACATATGTTGGGATTGGCACTTGTAGGGACTATCATCATTTTGGAAGTTGGCTCAAAAGTGGCTCTTCTTGTCGACCTTGGGTATAACATGCTTGCTACTAGCCTACCTCATAACTCGAAGAGGGATGTAAGGGTATGTGCTTCTTAGACCAATTAGTACTGGAAAAGGTGTTGTAATTCATTCGCCTTGGGTGAGTGCACATGTTGGTGCTGTAATTCATTCGCCTTGGGTGGTGGAAAGCAATGTGATTATCCCAGTCCCTTCTCTGAATTTCTTGTCGATATTTTATTTTTAAAATATGCTCCAGAACACAAAGTTAAGTAGTAGATTGCAGCCTTTGAAGTGTTTCACTCCTTGTTGACACTTCTCTAAGGCTTAGTATATTTCTGCAATTATCGTGGGTACAATGCTCAATGCCTTCCCACCAATCCCCAACATTAGGTCTTGGTTACCGTAGCCAGCCTACTATGAGTTCAACATTTCTTCATCAGAAATAGGATCAGACATGAAGACTAAAACCATGTGTGGACGTGTCCCAATGACGTGATGGAAAAATTGTCAGGGTAGGTACGATAAAATTTGTTTTGATCGTACGCTTCATACGTGTAGTCAAAAGGCATGTATAATTCCTTCAGGCATGGAAATTATGTTCTTATTTAAACCCATCATTTTAAGGAGACCCCAACCTTTGCAGTTCATAGGCATTAAGAAACCGGAGTTTCCCACACTAGACCAGCTAGTCCTCTTATCTTCTCCAGCAAAGGTGTCATTTCAATGTCCCTAAAATGGAACACGACCCTTTCTCAATCCCAAAACAATATAGTTGTTTTTATGATCATGTTATTACGTTGGATCTCCAAGAGGGATGGTAGGTTACCCATATATTTTATGATGAGATTTCGATAACTAGAGTGTAAATCTCTCCACCACCTTAGCAATCTTGGGTGGATATTTTGACCATGCCAAATCCAGGGACTTCTGTCTCATATTTCCTCAAAGAAAATAAGGTTAGGCCCTCCCCCTACCAGACTCGACTATTTAATATCAACAATTAGCATGAAGAATTTTAGTTCTCTGAATAAATGATTAGAATGTGATGATGTTCGTATAGATCTTCGCGAAACCCAGTGGACTTTGGACAAGGCTGTCTTAAAGGATCATTATATGGACAACATAACTGACCCAACTAGGTTTGACTATGATGCATGCATAATTCAACAAAGTAAGGTTTCTATGGAGTTTTAGACTGGTACCCTTTAAGGCACGCAACTGTCGATTGCACGGCAGATCGACTAGTTTTATCACAAATATGCCTTTCCAAATTTAGGTGGTAATGACATAGGAAGAAAGAAACCACTCATTAAAAGCATTGATATAGTATTTCTTAGAAATGAGTGGAGTATGATGTTGAGCATGATTCTGCAATAATAAAAAGAATGTTGACTTGTATTTGCACGTTAAGAAAGCGATAAATACAGCCGTTCATAATTTCAAACAATAAAGGAAAGAAACAAAAGGAGATATGTCAGTTTTGCTTTTAAAGAAAAAATTAAATTCTTAAAGGAATTAAACAAATAATTGCACATAGGGAGAAGTACAAATTAACAAGAACAATCTGAAATTATAAAAGCCTATAAATCCCTGGCAGAGTCGCCATACTGTCGCTCCCCCCTTCCCTCCTCCCCCTCTCCTTCCATAACAAAGAGGAGTTTGGGTTTTGACATTTATGGGTGTGATGAATCATTTCCTTTTGGGAATTGGGTATTTGAAGAGTCAACACCTAATAATTTTAAGGTGGGCAATTATAAAGTTCAACTACAACTATGTTTGGTAACCAAAGATAGGGTAAGGGCTTAAAATTATTCCAAGAGGAACGTACTAGACACCCCTTAGGATCCACTAGTGTGGTTCCCGGCCAGACAGTTTCTGTGAATTTGTGCAATCAGAAAGTAAACAAATAAGGCTTAAGTAATATGGGATTTTGAATTTAAACACACAAGTATTTGAAAAATAATAAAATCAAGGTTTTGAAAAAGCATTATAATCTAAGCATGCTTGTGAATGTAAATGGGGTCCTAGGTTTATATGTAATATGGATAATGTGAGCATATGATTTTTGACCGGTCGAAAAATCTCCTACATGACTCTTAAAGTTTAGGATTTTTCTTTTAAATGTTAAGATTTAACTGCATGTGCATGTTCATTAGTGCATGTTTAAAATGGTTTAAGATTTAATTGTTAAATAAATTGGTTTACATATTAATTTTGACTTGGTTTAGTTTATTTGTGATAATTAGGAATTCGTTGGTTTTTCTTTTAATAAAGTTAGTAATTATTTTAAATTAAAAAAAGAAAAGACAAAATATACAATATGTATATATATAGAGCAACTCAGGCTGGCAAAAATTGGACCAGACCTAAGCGGACCAACCCGTTTCCTTCTCTAAATCAATATACAATCCAGCCCAAATGACCAGCCTGATCCAATCCATGCAGCACTAAACAAAACGACACCCTTTAGAAGCCCCATCATCACAGCCGTTGATCCCCATCTTATCCAACGGCCACGGAAGCCTCCCCCATTTTGTATACATATGTCCAAACACCTCTAATACACATACACGACCAAACACTTCCCTCATCGTACCATTCTTCTCCGACCTAATGCCTCCATTGACCACCCCTTGACCACCGGCTTACCACCCTACTACCGCCGCCGGAAATCGCCTCACGGCGGCGGCCGGCAACCAAACCTTCCAAAATTAACATCACTCAACCGTCATGACCTCCCCTACCCCATCCCATGGTCAGTTTTCATCAAACATAACATATTCGTCTCGAATCTTCACAAACAAGGCCGTCATAACCACCGTCTCCGGTGACCCTATTCCAAACACTTCCACCTTAACGCCACAGGACCACTACGACACCCCATTCCCTGTCCTGCATCCCATTCCCTTCAAATTCCCCTCCATCATCTCAACGATCCCCTGAAAGATTGTCGAAAACCCTATCTCCGGCGACCTTATTGCAAAGGCATCAAAAATTACACCACTAAGGCACCTCAACCCCCTCTTTCCGACCATATATTTCGCCTTTCTCAGATCTTCCTGGAATTCTTCGAATATTAATTTCAAGCCTACCCCTAAAACACAAAACACGCTAGAAATGGTTCAAACCTCTCCCAGGCAGTCCTTGATCGCTCTTGAAACCAACAACACCACCCATGAGTCCCAAAACAACCCCAACCACTGAAAAATCCAAATCTGAGACATTATTGAGGTCTCAGAACTGTGAAAACCCCTCTTGAACCCTTAGAATTGGTTGTACACTGTCCGAGGTGGTTCAAAACCCTGTGGAAAGGGTTAAGATCCAGTAGAAATGGTTTAAATGGGAATTTAAGAATAAGAAGCTAAGTTTCCTGCATATTTTCATTTTTTAGTTTTTCAATGTTTGATTTCTTTTAATAATTGATTAGGTTCAGTAGTTACATGTCTAACTGTTGAAGTTCTTTTATTGGATTTTCTTTAGTTGTTTGTTTGTTTGCCCACAAATTCACCTAAGATAGGTTTCAACATTCAAATTCTTTGTTTGACACTAGTCTGGAAACCTTTTTGTTTTTGGAATGGCATAACATCCTGTTAATATTAGTTTTTGAGCAGTGTGATTCTCATAATTTGATGAACTCTATCTCACAATCTTCACTGATAGTCTGATTGGTTTGATTGTTTGTTTATGCTACTGAGTGCCTGATCTTTATTTCATAATAGATTTGGTCTTCACTGCTTATGCATAATTAAGTTGTTCTCTTTCTTTGCACTTCTACTTGCTTCATAATTTTGCTCATGAGCTAAGTACTTACCCCATGCTGTGTGCTTTTAATTTTTTTTAAAGTATTTCTCAGCACCTTGATGGAATAATTTTTGAAAGTTAAGTATTGATAGATATATTCATTTTTTCTAGTTATTTTGATCTTTGTATAATGTTTGTAGAAGTCTGTTAATTTTGGCTGATTAAACTTTCATGAGCTTATTAGACTAAGGTTAATAAGTGACCAAAGTTTTATTGACCAGGGTCAACTGTAACTAAACTAGGGTCAAGGAACTAACTGAGGTCAAAATTTTAGGGGAGGGTAATTTAGGAAAGGAAATGAGGGCATAAAAGGGATTTGAACCTGTAAAAATCTGATAGGAATCCCATAGAACATTCTAGCAAGGACTAAAGAACAATTCGTGCCTCAAACTTGAGGCACAAGTCAGAAATTGGAGGACTACTTAGGCAAATTGCAATTTGAGTTAAGGACTAAAGAGAAAACAAGTTAAAATCGGATGCCCTAAAAGCTTTACTATAAAATGAAGCAGCTAGGCTTTGAAAAAAAGATCCGGAAACATTCTCTTTGAATACTAAAGCTGAAATACTTATTCATAGATCTGAAAATACCATTAGTGCTGTTGGATTCAATTTTTGAAAGTTTGTTTCTCTAAGAATTCTACTGAACTCTGGATACACAGTTTGATTGGCTGTTGATTGCTTAGCTGGTTTCTTTTAGTTGCTCATAGGCTTGTTTCTTCTGCTGCATTACAAGTACACTTAAAGCTCATGTGTATATGATCTTCAAAGTGAAATACATTCTCACATGTGAAGACCTTCTCATGTTATTTATATTTTTGGATCATATCCCGATTTTCCCCTACTTAGTTTGAATATAGGAATATTAATAAGATAATCATCATGTTATAGTTCAATATTAGACTGATCCATTTTGTAATAATTTAAAAATTGGAACTGTTTCAATATGTAATAACTTGATCGTTGACTGAGTTTTCTCTTTTATATGTACAATTAATAGTCAGTCGCAATTTTAGTCTGGCTGGTTCTAGTGATGATCTTGTGCACTTAGAGCTACCAAACTTAGGAAGTAGTATTTTTTATAACCATGTGAAGATTATCATGCTATGAAGCATCTCAGTTCATTTAAATCTTAGAATGTTTAGTAATAGCTTGTTTTTAGACTTGTTCAGTGTAGTGTAACCTGAAGCACAATTGAACTTTGGAAATTAGACTCATATACTCTGACTGATGAGTATATGAATCATCTGATTCAAATCTAATGTTAGGAATAAATATAAAAATGGTTGTTAGTATTTCCTTCGTGAATGGGAAGAGATTCGATTTTATATATTATGTCAAACCAAATTGGTCATTAACAAATTAGGCTCTTTCATTCAAATCAGTACTGGGCTCATTCGAGAGGCCTAGTAAGCACCAAGAAGTTATAATATTACGTGCTTCTAAATTGGAAGAATCAAAGGCCCGGGCCAGTCATGAACACGGCTCAACGGCTGTTAGTGCAGTGTGTCTTGGGCTGGCGTAGATTTGAGTCCATGCACATGATTAGCTATAAATGAGGCTAAGTTCAAGTATTACTTCTCCAAAAATACACAACCTATACTTAAATTGTTTAGTGTATTTAAGCACTCGCAAGAGTAGAAAATTTAGCATGGATTAGGATGTCCTTATAAAAATAAAATGAGCCGCGTTAATTCAAGCAAATACGATGCTACGACTCCTTATTTCATTCAAACACATAGAACAATAAGAAGTTCCGTTTAGCAAATTTCACGGCCTACCCATAAATGGAAAAGACGTAGTTGTTGTAGGCGCGCGTATTTAATAAAATACCTTCCTAAATTTGTGTGTGCACTTATGTGACCCAAATCCTATTCTCAATGGAATTAAAATGTGTCTAAAATTGCGGGTGCATTTATGTGACATGATCCACGACATGTTTCAATAATATTGCATATTTCCCTAAAACAGATGTTAAAAGCGGATAATAATATAAAATTACGAGTTAACAGGTATATCAAATCAATTTCAGCCACTTATAATGAGTTTAAGCGACCATGGTAGAACCACAGGATCTGAGGGTGCCTAATACCTTCCCTCGGGTCAACAGAATTCCTTAATCAAGAATTTCTAGTTTTTCGACTCCAATTGGGTAGTCAAAATTTCCTCGATTTGGGATTTTGAATAAACCGGTGACTTGGGACACCAAAAGCCAAAATTATCCCAAGTGGCGACTCTTAAATAAAATACTTAATCTCATTTCAAATAATGTCACTTTAATTGGAAAAACTCATATACACGTGTCACCTTTTGGGGTAACCATGTGTAAGCGGTAAAAAATGAGGTGTGACAGCTCTGGCGACTCTGCTGGGGATGAAAGGAACCCAGAATCGCAAGTTCAGGGTTCAAGAATTCGAGCTTACAATAACAGTTATATTTGGCTTCTTCTGATTTGCTTACCTGTTTTGTGCTAAGTGCCGTATGTCTTACCGCTTTGATTTTATGTGAACTGTATATATAAACTGTTACGAAAACCTTTCACTTCTCACCTCCGAGGATGTGCTTACTAGTTGAGACTCCCTATTCTGTTAGTGTCTTAACCTGAAATAAGAAAGAGGCCGGAAAAGTTACAAAGCCAGACGATCTCGCGAGTCCCCTGTACGTATCCCCCTCCTCGACTCGAGTTGTCCGCTCGGGTACACAGTCTAGACCCTACAGCGAGGTTCTCAACCTAGTATAACAAAACTTCATGCTGGATCCCTAGTAGGAACATTTATTTGCATCATGCATTTTGACTTAGGGGACTCAACACAGGGGTTGGGTCCATCTAGGACAGGTGCCCTTAAATAAAAGACCACCCTGATGCATTTTTACGTGCTACTTGCGCATTTACTTGCCTTCGATTCGCATGTTGATGGCTTGTAAACCAAGGAAACAATAGCGAGAAAATAAGCAGTGCTAGGGTAGTCGCTTTTGAAAAAAACCAATGCATAAATGGTGCCGAAATGCTGCCGGATTTTTCAAAAAAAAAAAACAAAACAACAAGCACAAATTCTTGAGTTTTACAATAATGTCTGCGGGTTTCAACAAATTATTTTGGCCGGGTCCAACCTTTTCTTAAAAATATCAAGAAAATGCCCGAGTCTATTTTTTCTTACTTCAAAATGAGTCGCATGGTGTCATTATTGAGATAATAGCCGAGTGATACTACACGAGACGCCGGAAGGCTGATCTTACGCAAATGGCTGCCTCTGGATTTTATTTGGGTCGGTAAGCAAGCACAGCCTGAAAAACCTTCTGGCCAAAGTGTCAAAAGGCCATATTCGCTAAATCGGTCCCTATTTTAAAATAAATTTCATAAATATCTGTTTTAATGTTTCGAGAATACCACATCGCTCTAATAAGTGTGCAAAATGAGAACGATAATCAACAAAATTCCTTTGGACCTGCGGCTGTGGTGGGATGACCTCAGAGAAGCCTGAAAGAAAAAGGTCAAAGCGCGTCTGGGAGGCCTCACTAGTTTGCTAAAAACCAACCCTAGGGGGGGCACTATAACGGCCTTAATCACCTTTTGGGACCCTTCCCACAAGATCTTTAACTTCCCAGATTTTGAGCTAACCTCGGCTTTAGAGGAAATGACCGGATACATCGGGACCCATACAATCCCGCTGAGACATCAATACTTGATAGGACCCAGGTCCCTCGATGTGCACAAATTTCTGAATGTTTTTAAAATTAGCAGAAAGATTCACAACCCTGATCTGTCGGCGGGATTTTGCACCCTCCAATTTATATGCCAAAGATATGGCCACATCGGTGGATTCAACAACCCTGAAAACCTCATCTGTATCAAGGCCAATCGGATTAAATGGTAGGAGCATCGATGCTTTGCACTTATGGTGTCCTTTTTGGGTCATTTAGTATTGCCACGAAAGGACGGAAACATCGATATACGGATTGCTAGGGTCGTTAGTACACTGATGACTCAAGCAAAGAGCACTCTTGGTCCGATGATCCTGTCTGATTTCTTCCGAGACCATACCATTTGTAAAGCATGAGGGGATTTCTTTGAAGGCTGAAACTTGTTATTACAAATCTGGATGATTGAGCATCTATGTCCCAGGCCTCGGTTCATGAATGGTGGGCTGCCAACAAAAGGTTTCATAGAAGAAGTTGACAACATGTTAAATGGGTTTAAATTGCGAGAGGTTGTTGCAGAGTGGGTGTCACATCTCCTGTCCATTTGTGAAAATCAAATACAATGGACGCTCATTTGGCTCTCCGTGGACGAAGTTGTGTATATGCCCAAAATCGAACAACATTTTCTTTTGATGGGCCGAAGCATCCAGCCTTACGCCCCGCATCGGGTCTTGAGGAAACTCGAAAGATGCAGATAGTGCCAAAAGAAGAACATCTCAACATCCAGGTAGTCAAAATTGGGCCTGGTAGTCAGTTACACAAAGCAATGGTTAGCAAAATCAAGAATGAATGCCAATATCTAACCGCTGACACTTGTGTACAAGATCCTGCCAAAGGTGAAGTGTCTCCGTGGTACCTTGCTTGGTATAAGAGAGAATTTGAGAACGAAAGACCATCCAAAAGGCCTCACCTCCAAGAGTTCGTCGGGACATCATAAGAGCAGTGGGATTGGTTAGCGAAAGAACATGAATATCGTGCTACCATAGGAAGGCTGGAAAAGAAAATTCAGGAATTACAATTAGAAAATAGCCTGGAAATTGCTGCTAGGAAGGAGAAAAAGAATGTATTGGTTTAAGAGAACGAGGCCCTGCGAGCCCAGATTCAAAAAATGAAAACACCAGCAGAAAACCCTCCAAGGAGTATAAAGGAAGAAAAGCTCATAGAGAACCTGCGATGAAAAGTAACCGAATACGTTTTTGACCTGAATAAGGTAGAGGGGAATTGTCAAGAGATCGGAGGCAATTAGCTAAAAGCGTTGAAGAAAGGGCCCGCATACTGGAGCAGTTAAAAGAAGGGAGCAGCAATGAAAACACTGGTCTAAAATAGAGAGTTATCATAGCTGCAAGCAAAATGGCCAAGCAGGCCAATGATTTCAAAGTTGAGAGCGAGCATTGCTATGCGGTAATAGCGGGGTTGGAAAGAGTTTTGTGGCAGTTTCAAAAGCTAAATCAGGCAACTGAGCGGACATTAGAAGCACGGGCCGAACAAAAAGGGCGTCTGTTACAGGAAAAAGGGATAATCAAGGAGAACGTGCGGGCAATTGTGGACTATATCTCCACTAAATGCAATCACTGTGAAGCATGACAAAATCCATGTTTTTTGCCGCTGCTATGACCTTTGTCCGACAAGTAATGGAAGATCTCCATTATCTCCAAGGAGGTTATCACGCAAACTTGCAATAAGGCCGAATAATGCCTCGCAAGCTCCGAAAGCATTTGAAGTGTTAATGTAGTCATAGATTTATAAAAAAAAATCTGATTGTTGTCTTTTCAAGTCCGTAAGGGTATTAAGTCCTTGTCTGGTAGTTGCTCTTAGCCATCGTGATCAAAGTTCGTATCTTTATCAAATTGAAAATCCCAAAAAATATTTTGGTGCGTACTTAACCATTCATTTCCATGAACTACGCTCGGTCTGATTCATCCAAAGTCATGATACGTAGGCAATCTCTATAGGATTCAACCGTATTCTTTCATATATATATATATATATATATATATAATTAAAACAACAAAAAGTAAGAGGAATTAAAAAGGGAGAAAGCAAAAGGAAATTGAAATAAAAAGTGCCGGGATGACACATGCGATTGTGGCAAGCATATAGAAATCTATTATCTGCATAGGTGCATCATGCTCAACGTGTGATTTCCTGTTTTGTCATCTACCTCGAACTAACTATGTTTACTAGCATTACAGATCAGATGTTTAGAATAGTGGTTGGTTTTGGGGTAAACATGCTTCACACGGATACTTCACTCGTTCAAAAGGAAATACAGAGATGTCAACTGAAATGGCTCAACCCACCGTCCCTATTCTAGAAGACAGTCCAATCACAGGAGTACTGGCCTCTGTATCAGCAAGGTCGAAGAAAACGTGATCCTGGGGATTCGGGTGATGGAAATGTGAGACGCATTGACCAATGGAAAGGAACCTCCCAATGCCATCCCTGGATTTTCTGAGCTATTTCCACGGTCAGGGGGAACCTCTACTATTTCTATCAGTTACTTGAGCATCCTCCAGGGGCAGCCCCCTATTTCAACCAATTTTGTTGGGGCACCCTCTGAAACTCACCCTCCAATATTTGCATACGGGCCAGCTCGGAACGTCTTTACAGCTCCTCCGTGTGCGGCTACAACACAGCCGGAAGTGCCAGACCTATATTTGATCCCGCAGCCTTCACCTTCCAGACTCCTAATTACCAGAATGTGCCTCACCCGTACACTACATATGGATACCCTCAGCCAACATATGAACTTACCCCTGTCCGGAAAAAACTTCCAAAGAACTCGAGCAGAATGAGATCACAAGGAGAATGAGGAGTCTTGAGCAAAGCCTGAAGAATATACAAGGACTGAGCGGACAGAAAAGTGTAGCCTATTCAGACCTGTGCATGTTCCCCCATGTCCATCTTCCTTTGGGGATTAATGTGCCAAAATTTGATAAATATAATGGCCATGGCGACCCTATCGCCCATCTGAAAAAGTGTTGTAATCAGTTATGCGGAGCCGGCGGGAAGGAAGAGCTCCTGATGGCATACTTTGGGAAAGTTTAGATTGTATTGCATCCGAATGGTGCACAGATCAAGACATTACCCGATGGCACGTATAGGATGACCTTGCCCGGGACTTTGTGAAACAATTCTAGTACAATGTCGACATCGCCCCGGATAGGAATTCCCTAGCAACCCTGAAGAAGAAACCTGCTGAAAGCTTCAAGGAGTACGCTATTAAATGGCGAGAGCAAGAATCAAGGGTGAAGCCTCCTATGGATGAAGAAGAAATGGTCACCGTCTTTTTGCAAGCATAGGAGGCAGACTATTTCAAGAACATCATGTCCGCAATTGGTAAACCATTTGCTGAAGCAATAAAGATTGGAGAGATGGTTGAAAATGGCCTCAAAACAGGGAGGATTCTAAGCCAATCTGCCATAAGAGCCACCTCCCAATCCATACAAGGAGGGGCGAGAGGAATTCCAGGAACAAGAAAAAAGAGGAAGCATCCATGGCAGCCTCTGGGGCGAGGAAACAACATACCCATACACATGCATTCCCTGACAGAGGGCCTCAACATTACTATCATCACAGAAACATGCATTATGTCCCTCAACCCTACACAATTATGAATGCTCAGCCCTTTTCCCGCACTCAACAGCAAAATAACAGAAATCAAGCTCCGAGGAATCAACTCCCTCATAATCATTACAATCCCCGCCATCATCAAAATAACTATCGTCACCAGGAGCCACCCCGGAGACAGAACATCACCCCAGTTGGAGAATCCTACGTCAGCATGTTCCAAAAGCTAGTCCAGCTGGGTCTCCTCCAGCCTGTACCCCCAAACAGACAGAATCCCGAATCACCGTCTTACCAAAGGGGTGTACGATGTGCTTACCACTGAGGGGCAGAGGGCCACGATACTGAAAATTCTTGGACCTTAAACTGATTGGTGGAAGACTTGATTAATCATAAGAAGATAGTTCTAAGGGATAATGAAGTCCCAAATGTAAGTGATGACCCGTTACCGGCCAACAACAATAGGCTGGTCATCAGAATGATCTGCAAGGAAAAAGAATTTGATCCTGCTCCGAAAGCCATCATAGCCATCGTCGAGGCCGATAGGAAGCCAAAATTCACCCCAAAGAAGATGGATGAAAAGAAAACAAATGAAGCCTAATCCCTAAAGCAGAGAAGAGGTTTGAGGTCAAAGCTGAGACAAACCCCGCCAAAGAAACAATACTCTATATTCCCCGAGGAAACAAAGAAAAGCGGCCCACCTTAATCCCTCCCAAAAGGTTTGAGGTAAACAGAGCCCTGAACATACCCAAGAAGGCCTATGTGGTACGGGGATCAATTAAGCCACCGGTGCTGGATGAGCCCGTGGTTATTGGTCACGTGCCACAAAAGCCCATGAACAATCCTTCAGTTGTCCCTTGGAATTATCAGGAAACCATTGTTACACATAAGGGTAACGAAGTCCTCAAAGAAGATCCAAAGGAATGTTCCACCAAGAAATACCTAGAAATGTAAGAGGTGAATGCTGTTACCAAACGGCGATTTATGCCAAAGAAGCCAGTGAATGCTGAGAAAGCAGAAGCATTTTTCCAGAAAATGAAAATGCCGAAGTATGAAGTGGTAGATCAACTCCTGCAAATCCCTTGAACATATTTCTCTAACTGTCACTCTTGATGAAATCTCCCGAGCATCACTAGGTGTTGGCCAAAACATTAAACAAAGCTTATGTGCCAGCGGAGGCCTCTATCGAAAAGTTAGAGAAAATGACGAAGAGATTCTTCGCTATCAATCAGATATAGTTCCGTAAGAATGACGTACCCCCGGAGGGAGCTGCTCATAACAAAGCTTTGCACCTCAGTGTCAAATGTGAGGGGTATTATGTCACGAGAATGAAGGTCGACGGAGGTTCCGAAGTAGACATATGTCCATTATCTACATTGCAGAGAATGGAGATCAGGACAGGGAGGATCCGCACCAACAATATATGTGTCCGAGCCTTCGAAGGAATAAAAAGGGATACTATAGTTGAAATCGATTTGGTGCTCACTATTGGTCCAGTCAACTTCTAAGTAACATTCCAGGTGTTGGACTTGGATACCTCTTAAAACTACCTCCAAGGAAGGTCGTGGATCCATGCAGCAGGCGCAGTGCCCTCAAGCCTACACCAAATGCTGAAATTTGAGTATGAAAATCAGGAGATTGTAGTTCATAGAGAGGACGAACCATCAATTTACTAGGACCCCTCTATCCCCTGTTTAGAAGCCAAGGAAGGCAATGAACACATAGTCTATCAAGAGTTTGAAGTCGTAGTAGCTGATCACTATGAAGAGGGCAAGCCACTTCCCCAGTCTTTTCTGTCAAATGCTTCAATTATGGTTACAAAGGAAATGCCGCGCCAAGGCTTCAAGTCAGGCAAGGGACTCGGAAGCTCCCTACAAGGCATAACCGAGCCAGTCTCCTTGCCTACCATAGAAAAATTTCTTTGGCCTAGGATTTCATCCAACCTTGAAAGATATCACCTGGCTAATCGCAGAAAACGCCAAGGATGGACCTTACCACGACCCCTGCCTCACATGTACAAAATCTTTACAAAACCAAAGTACAATGAAGAGGAGGAGGAAGAAACCTTCACGACAAAAGAAATCAATGAGATATGCGGGGCTATGAGAGAATTGCTCTATAAAGTAAACATGGTCCAACCGGGAGAAGGTACAAGCGTCGTTGCAATGCTGTATATGGGGCCAGATTCTAAACTTCAAAATTGGAAGGTAATACCCTTTCCGGTCAGGCGGGAGACCTGGTAGTCTCACCTTGCTACCTCTTCCCACATCATGAGCTATTTCAGGGTGTAGCTCGGTTGTCTATTTTTCTTTTAGAACTTAAAATCTTAAATTGTAAACCCTGTTTATCTTTCAAGTTCAAAGAAATAAAATCAAAATTCTCATTTCTCTGCTTTTCTCTAATTTTTGTCTTTCTTTATTTTTCGTCTTTTCTTTCAGTCCCAATAAGGCAACTTTAAATAAAACGACATTCTTGCGGACTTCTTGCCACGAACCAAACCCGCTACCTATTTGTGAGATAATGAACCAGGAACCGGAATACAATGAAGAAGAGGCTTTTATGGAAATATTTCGAGAATTGGAACACTTTGAGAACAAAGCTAAGCCTAATTTAAACGATACTGAAGCGGTTAACCTGGGCGATCTGGATGAAATCAAAAAAACTAAAATAAGCATCCACGTAAATAAATAGATATGGTATTCATTGGTTCAACTCTTCTTGGAATTCAAAGATGTATTTGCATGGTCCTATGATGACATGCCTGGTTTGAGTATGGATTTGGTGGTTCATAAATTGCCTACATACCTTGAATGCCCTGCAGTACAACAAAAGCTAAGAAAGTTCAAGCCTGATGTCAGTGATAAGATCAAAGAGGACATTACAAAACAACTTGAAGAGGGGGTAATCCGTGTAGTGGGGTACACCACATGGCTGGCTAATGTGGTCCCGGTGCCGAAGAAGGATGGGAAAACCCGAGTGTGTATTTATTACAGAGATCTGAAAAAGGCGAGTCCCAAGGATAACTTCCCTCTACCCAACATCCACATCCTCGTCTACAATTGTGCCAAACATGAGATTCAATCCTTTGTAGACTGCTACGCGGGGTGTCACCAAGTGATGACGGATGAGGAAGATGCTGAGGAACCGCATTCACCACATCTTGGGGAACTTATTGTTATAAAGTTATGCCTTTTGGATTGAAAAACGATGGGGAAACCTACATGAGGGCTATGACCACCATCTTCCACGACATGATGCATAAAGAAATAGAGGTATATGTGGATGACGTGATTATCAAATCTAAAACTCAGGACGATCATGTAAAGGATTTGAGAAAATTCTTCAAAAGACTTCGCAAATATAATTTGAAATTAAATCCGGCAAAATGCGCATTTGGAGTTCCTTCGGGAAAAATTTTGGGGTTCATCGTCAGTCAGAGAGGAATTGAATTAGATCCAACAAAGATCAAATACATTCGGGAGCTGACCCCGCCAAGGACCAAAATGGATGTGATGAGTCTATTGGGGAGACTAAATTACATCAGCCGGTTCATCTCATCGCCCAATTGACTTCAACATGTGATCCTATATTCATATTGTTGAAAAAGGATGCGGTAATTAAGTGGACGGTCAAGTGTTAGGAAGCTTTTGACAAAATCAAACAATACTTGTCCAATCCACCGGTTTTAGTTCCTTCAGAACCAGGAAGGACACTATTTCTCTAGCTGACGGCCTTGGAAAGCACTTTTGGTTGTGTTTTCGGGTAGCATGACGCCACGGGAAAGAAAGAGCAGGCCATTTATTATCTGAGAAAAAAGTTTACCGGCCACGAGGCCAAATACACATTGCTAGAGAGGATGTGTTGCGCTTTGACATGGGTAGCTCATAACCTGAGGCATTATTTGCAAGCTCATACCACGTACCTCATAACCAGGCTGGATCCACTAAGGTACATATTTCAAAAACCAATTCCCATCGGGCGACTGGTCAAATGGCAGATCTTGCCTACCGAGTTCGACATTGTTTGTGTCACCCATACGGCGATGAAAGCTCATGCACTGCAGATCATCTGGCAAAAAAACCCTGTTGATGACTAATATACGACTTTTAACACTTACTTCCATGACGAAGAAGTGAACTCATTAAGCTCCTCCCGTATACAGCATGTCAAAGATCTCAGCAAACGGTTCAGGTCGGTACAGTTCAGGTACATTCCCCGTTGTCACAATGAGTTAGCAGATGCTTGCAACCTTAGCCTCCATGCTGCCATACCCTGGGAATGCGTATGTTGATCTGTTACAAATCCAAATCAAAAAAATACATGGGTTTTGTAATGCGATCGAAGCAGAGCCTAGCCCACAGCCTTGGTGTTACGATATCTTGAGATTTTTAAAGACGCAGGAGTACCCTGAGCAAGCCACAGGAGAACAAAAGAAGACCATCTGACGGCGTGCGAGCAATTTCTTCTTAAGTGGTGACACTTTGTATAAAAGGACTCTGGATCTTAATTTGTTGAGATGTTTTGATGCCGAAGAAGATGGAGAATTATGCACGAAGTACATGCGGGCGTATGTGGGCCCCATAGGAATGGCTATGTATTAGAAAAGAAGATACTCTGAGCTGGTTATTATTGGATGACCATGGAGACAGAGTGCTTCAGTTTTGTGCGAAAATGTCATCAATGCCAGGTGCACGGCGATCTGATTCATGCACCACCAAATGAGTTGCATCATATGTTGGCAGCCTGGCCATTTGTTGCCTGGGGAATGGACGTCATTGGGCCGATCGAGCCAAAGGCCTCAAATGGGCACAGATTTATACTGGTCGCCATTGATTATTTCACAAAATGGGTTGAGGCCATCACCCTCAAGTCTGTTACCAAGAAAGAGGTAGTGGATTTCGTGCATTGCAGCATCATTTGCCGCTTTGGGATCCCGTCTACCATCATTACCAACAATGCAGCTAATCTAAAAAGTCGGTTGATGGGAGAGATATGTGAACAATTCAAAATAACACATAGAAACTCCACTCCCCATCGACCTAAAGCTAATGGTGCGGTCGAAGCATCCAACAAGAACATCAAGAAAATCTTGAGGAAAATGATTAAAAGCTCGAGGCAATGGCACGAAAAGCAGCCTTTTGCATTGATGGGATATCGTACCACAGTACGTACATCTATAGGGGCCACTACCTATTTGTTGGTCTATGGAATTGAGGCTGTTATACAGGCCGAGGTAGAAATCCCTTCGCTCCGAGTGATTGTCGAAGCAGAAATTGAATATAGGGAATAGGTCAAAACCCGATTGGAGCAGCTGGCATTAATTGACAAAAAATGAATGGCTGCAGTATTCCACGGACAGTTGTAACAACAAAGAATGGACCGTGCCTAAAACAAGAAAGTGCGGCCTAGGAATTTTGAAGTCGGGCAGCTGGTGTTGAGACAGATACTTCCATACCATCAGGAAGCCAAACGAAAGTTCGCTCCAAATTGGAAAGGCCCATACAACATCAGAAAAATATTGCGTAGAGGAGCATTGTACTTGGGCGACATTGAAGGATATGAGCCCGAGGCAGCGGTAAACGCCGACGGAATGAAAAGGTATTATGTTTAAATCCCCTGCAGTAATTACTCAGGTGGATCTATCCCCGTCCTTTGGTAATTCAAAATAAAAAATAAAAAATAAAAAAATAAAATTCAAAAAGAGAATACAAAAACAAAATAAGTTTAGGAAACACTTCCTGAACTACGTCTGACTTGATTCCGAAAGGATACGTAGGAAGCCTCTCCCTGAGGTTCAGTCACACCAAAATAAAAAACCCATTGACCCAAGAAAATTATAATTGTGACAGAAATGTATCGGTTCGGTTACAAATCCGTTCAAATGGTTATAAAGTCATTGATCCCCGGGAAAGAAAATACCATTTGTTGGGGTTCGGCATCAATCAAACTTGTGAGAAAAATAAATGACAGAGTCTTATCAGTGAAAACCTCTGGGTACCATAAGGCGACGGTGAGCAGAGAAAAACAAAATGAGAGAGTCCGGTTAGAAAAAAAACTTGCAAAGAGCACTATCCGGCGACAGGAGAAGAGAAATGAGAGAGGTCGATTGGCGAACCCACAAAAGGGCGTCGTCAGCCACAAAGAGGAAATAGTGCTTCCCGGATCTGAGCAATTTTCTTTGGTTTTCGTAAGTTGAAGTCCGGAAGCGAAAATGGATTTGGGCCGGATATCCTGTCCAAGAAGCATGTCATCGCCATTTAAAGCCAGCTCGTATTTCTAGATAAGTTCCTTTTTTCCTTCAAGGTGCATATCTCTCTAAATTCATACTTCACTCCCTTTTCCACATTAAATTCCTCACCATTCCTTCAAGAAAGGTAGCAGGGCCGGCTTCGCGGTTTTTCTCCGGGCAAGAATGAGGGTAATGACCGACATCGTCAAGTACTCTTGGCCAATCCTAGTGGATCATGACAGTTAATGCCTAAAAGTAAGGAAATGAGAGAAGGAAATTCAAAGTCAAAAGGCATGAAATTGAAGCAAAATCGAGGGGTTTTAATCCAAACAGGGTGTCGATTCTTATCAAAAGTCCCAAAAAGAAAATGCTAAAGCGGGACAAAACTCATAACCCAAGGCCCGAGAAGCAAAACCCAATCCGAAAGGAGGACCCCCTCACCAACTAAGCAAGGACGGAAAGCCGAGGGTTCGTTTTTGAATACAAAGGAAGCCAAAATCAAGCGTCCCAAGGCCGCAAGACTAATCAATGTTCAAACTAACACTTTTGTTTTATTTCTTGACTAAAATAGGTGCAGTCGCAACTTAGGAATACAAAAGGAACATGAGGCAAAACCAACAAAGGATAGGCACAAGGTCCAAAGGTGCTGATGCGTCTATGACCAAAGGGAAGTTTTCTTTTTATGTTTCTTTTGCACAGCTTGCGTACTTCCTAGGCCATACATATGGATGGCATTCCACCCCCTCCAGCATAAGTCGAGGAAGTTTCCCTCCATATCCCTATCATAACCTGAGGATCTACTCCCTACTCTTCATACTCTCCAGCGTAGTCTAGGAGTTAATACTCCCCTACCCTTAGCATAACCTAAGAGATATTCCTTTCCTCCTCTATCCCCAGCACAGTCTTAGGATCTCCGAGGTCCTCCAATGCCCTCTATATTTCCCTGGTATAACCCAGGAACCTTTTTCATTCATCCTGGCATAACCCGCGGATCTCCCTAGCATAACCCAAGAATTATTTTTTTATTCATTTTTATCCCGGCATAACCCGTGAATTTTCCTTTCATCCCAATTAGGGACCCTTCCTTTTCATCCCGGCAAACCGGGGTATTCCCCTGACATAAATAAGGATCTCCTTTCATCCCGCCATAACCCGCGGATCTCCCTAGCATAACCTAGGATTTTTTCTTTTCACCCCGGTATAATCCACGGACTCCCCTAGCATAACCTAGGATTTTTCCTTCAACTCGGCATAACCCGTGGATTCCCCTAGCATAACCTAGGATTTTTCATTCATCCCGGCATAACCCGTGATTTCCCTAGCATAACCTAGGATTTTTCCTTCATCCCGGCATAACCCATGGATTCCCCTGACATAGCTCAGGATCTCTTTTCTTCCTGGCATAACCCCCAGATCCCCCTAACATAACATAGGATTGTTCTTTCATCCCGGCATAACCCATGGATTCCCCTGACATAACTCAGGATCTTCTTTTATCCCGGCATAACCCATAGATTCCCCTTACATAACTCAGGATCTTCTTTCATCCTGGCATAACCCGTGGAATTCCTTGACATAACTCAGGATCTTCTTTCATCCCGGCATAACTTGTGGATTTCCTTGACATAACTCTGGATTTCTATTCATCCCCGCATAACCAGTGGATTCCCTTGACATAATTCAGGATTTTTATTCATCCCGGCATAACCCGTAGATTCCCATGGCATAACCTAAGATTTTTCATTCGTCGAGGCATAACCCGTAGATTCCCCTGGCATAACCTAGGAATTTCTTCATAATCCATTATCAGCAGGAACTTTCCTATCCCGACATAACTCGCGAATCTTTTCTTTCCCTCCCTACATAGAACTTTCCATTCTTATCCCGGCATAACCCGAGGATTCTCATCCTATCCCCCAGTAGGAACCATTTCTCCTTCCCAGCATAACCTAGCTATCTTTCGAAGGGATACACAATTCCCGCCCCTTTTGTTTTAATAAAGAGGAGTATAGATGTGTGTTGCAAATAACTCACGAAATTTTCCAGCGGAAACTGTGGCAGAACATTTCTTTCGTTTATTTGTTTTGATGTCTGAGCAGGTGTCACCTTAAGGCACAAGATTTGGCATAGTTGGAAGCACGAGTGTCAATTAAGAATAGCAGAAAAGAAAAGAGACAAATGTCAGCTTAAAGTGGTAAGGCACACCAAGACTCGGACTGTTCAAATTATAATCAATGCCAGAAGCTCAGAGTATCCTTTTTTGTTTCAAGATTGAAGACGGATCCAGTGGCTACAATTAACGAATATTAAGATTCAGATCAGAGTCTGCTGCGAAAGATAGACGAGACTCAATATCAAACTTCAAGAGAATCATAGATAGGAATCTTGTAACTTGTAGTTGATAGATTTAGCTTGCTTAGCTTTTGATTTTCTTTCGGTGTAATAAGGAGCTTAGAGAGTAGAAACACCAGCAACAGCAGCCAATCATAGTCTCTTGGTAGTCCCAGCTACCAAAACTTCCAGAACTACACTGACATGATTCCTTTATTGCCAAGGATATGTAGGCAACCTTTGAAACAAGGTTCCGTCAGAAAATTTTCAAAATACTTCACATGGAGTATTCGATCGGACGGAAATTGCTGATATTTGATCACGTTTTTCTGCAAAAAAACCCTTCGTGTTCCCGCGCAAATTGGGGCAGCTGTGAGCATATGATTTTGTACCAGTCGAAACAAGCTCCTACGGGACTCTAATAGTTTAGGATTTTTCTTTTAAATTTTAGGATTTAACTGCGTGTACATGTTCATTACTGGATGTTTAATAAGGTTTGTGATTTAATTGTTAAATAAATTGGTTCTACAAATTAATATATTAATATATATATATATATATATATATATATATATATATATATATATATATATATATATCGGCATTCGAAATTATTTTTTTTATTAATTTTGACTTGGTTTAGTTTATTTGTGATAATTAGGAATTTGTTTGTTTTTCTTTTAATAAAGTTAGTAATTATTTTAAATTAAAAAAGAAAAGACAAAATATATAATATGTATATATATGCAGCCACTCAGGCTGGCCACAATTGGGCCAGACCTGAGTGACCCAACTTGTTTCCTCCTCTAAATCAATATACAATCCAGCCCAAATATCCAGCCTGATCCAATCCATACAGCACTAAACTAAACAACACTGTTTAGAAGCCCCATCATCACAGCCGTTGATCCCCATCTCTACCTACAGCCACAGAAGCCTCCCCCATTATTTATACATATGTCGAAACACCTCTAATACACATACACGACCAAACAGTTCCCACTTCGTACCATTCCTCTCCGACGTAACGCCTCCATTGACCACACCACGACCACCCCTTAACCACCGTCTTACCACCCTACTGCTGCCGCTGTAAATCGCCTCACGGCGGTGGTCGGCAACCAAAACCTGTCAAATTAACATCACTCAACCATCATGACCTCCCTTACCCCGTCCCATGGTCAGTTTCCATCAAACATAACCCATTCGTCTCGAATCTTTACAAACAAGGCCATTGGAACCAGCAACAACGTTGTTCCAAACACTTCCACCTTTACACTACAGGACCACTAAGACACCCCATTCCCTATCCTGCATCCCATTCCCTTCAAATCCCCCTCCATCATCTCAAATATCCCCTGAAAGGTTGCGGGAAACCCTTTCTCCGGCGACACTGTTCCAAAGCCGTCAAAAATTACACCACTAACGAACCTCAACCCCCTCTTTCCAACCATATATGTCGCCTTTCTCGAATCTTCTTGGAACTCTTCGAATGTTAATTCGAAGCCTATCCCTAAAACATAAAACACGCCGGAAATGGTTCAAACCTCTCCCAGGCAGTCCCTGATCCCTTTTGACACCAACCACACCACCCATTAGCCCTAAACCAACCCCAACCGCTAAAAAATCCAAATATAAGACTTTATTGAGGTCTCAGAACTGTGAAAGCCCCTCTTGAACCCTTAGAATTGGTTGTACACTGTGCGAGGAGGTTCAGAACCCTGTGGAAAGGGTTAAGATCCAGTGGAAATGGTTCAAAATGGGAACAAGAATAAGAAACTAAGTTTTCCTGCATATTTTCCTTTTTTACTTTTTGAATGTTTGAGTTCTTTTAATAATTGATTAGGTGCAGTAGTCACATGTCTAATAGTTGAAGTTCTTTTATTGGATTCCTTTAGTTGTTTATCTGTTTGTCCACAAATTCACCTAAGATAGGTTTCAATATTCATATGCTTTGTTTGACACTAGTCTGGAAACCTTTTCGTTTTTGGAGTGGCTTAACATCCTGTTAATATTAGTTTTTGAGCAGTGTGATTCTTATAATTTGATGAACTCTATCTCACAGTATTCACTTATGGTCTGATTGGTTTGATTGTTTGTTTATGCTACTGAGTGCCTAATCTTTATTTCATAATAGCTTTGGTCTTCAGTGCTTATGCATAATTCAGCTGTTCTCTTTCTTTCAACTTCTACTTGCTTCATATTTTTGCTCATGAGCTAAGTGCTTACCCCTTGATGTGTGCTTTTCATTTTCTAAAGTACTTTTGAGCACCTTGATGGAATCATTTCTTAAAGTTAAGTATTGATAGATATATTCATTTTTTCTGGTTATTTTGATCTTTGTATAACATTTTTTGAAGTCTGTTAGTTTAGGCTGATTAAACTTTCATGAGCTTATTAGACTAAGATTAAAATGTGACCCAAGTTTGATTGACCAGGGTCAAATGTAACTAAACTAGGGTCAAGGAACTAACTGGGGTCAAAATTTCAGGGGAGGGTAATTTAGGAAAGGAAATGAGGGCATAAAAGGTCTTTGAACCTGTAAAAATCTTATAGGAATCCCTTAGAATCGTCTAGCAAGGACTAAAGCACAATTCCTACCTCAAACTTGACACAAGTCAGGAATTGGAGGACTACTTAGGTAAATTGCAATTTGAGTTAAGGACTAAAAAGAAAACAAGTTATCTGATGCCCTAAAACCTTTACTATAAAATGAATCAGCTGGGCTTTGAAAAAAGGATCCGGAAACATTCTTTTTGAATACTAGAGCTGAAATACTAATTCATATATCTAAAAAAACCATTAGTGTTGTTGGATTTAATTTTTGAAAGTTCGGTTCTCTAAGAATTCTGCTGAACTCTGGAAACACTGTTTGATTGGTTGTTGATTGCTTACCTGGTTGTTTGTAGTTGCTCATAGGCTTGTTTCTTCTGCTGCATTACTGGTACGCTCAAAGCTCATGTGCATATGAAGTTCAAAGTGAAATACATTCTCAAATTTGAAAACCCTCTCCTGTTTTTAATATTTTCTCAACATATCCCCAATTTTCGCCTACTTAGTTTGAATATAGGAATATTAATATGATTATCATCATGTTATAGTTCAATATGATCCATTTTTTAGTAATTGAACATTTGATACTTTTTCTATATGTAATAACTTGAACGTTTACTAAGTTTTCTCTTTTATATGTACAACTAATAATCACTCGTAATTTTATTCTGTCTGGTTGTAGTGTTGATCCTATGCACTTAGATCTACCGGATTTAGAAAGTAGTATTTTTAATAAATCATGTGAAGATTAGAATGCTATGAAGCATCTAATTTCATTTAAATCTTAGAATGTTTAGTAATAGTTTGTTTTCAAACTTGTTCCGTGTAGTATAACGTGAAGCACAATTGAACTGTGGAAATTAGACTCATATACTCTGACTGATGAGTATATGAATCATCTGATTCAAATCTAATGTTAGGAATTAATATAAAAAGCTTGTTAATATTTCCTTCGTGAATGGGTAGAGATTCGATTTTATATATAATTTCAAACCAAATTGGTCATAAGCAAATTGGGCTCTTTCGCATAAATCAGTACTGGGCTCATTTGAGAAGCCCAATAAGCACCAAGAAGTTATAATATTACGTGCTTCTGAATTGGAAGAATCAAAGGCCCGGGCCAGTCATGAACCAGGCTCAACGGTTGTTAGTGCAGTGTGTCTTAGGCTGGCCCAGATTTGAGTCCATGCACACGGTTAGCTATGAATGAGGCTAAGTGCAAGTATTACTTCTCCAAAAACACACAATCAAAAGGAAGTGTCGTTTAGCAAATTTTACAGCATTCCCATAAATGGCAAAGACGTAGTTGCTGTAGGCGCGCGTATTTAATAAAATACCTTCCTAAATTCGGGTGCGCCATTTATGTGACCCAAATCCTATTCTTAATGGAATTAAAATATATCTAAAATTGCGGGTGCATTTATGTGATGCAGTCCACGACATGTTTTAATAAAATTGCAAATTTCCCTAAAACAGATGTTAAAAGCGGTTAATAATCTAAAATTACGAGTTAACAGGTATGGAAAATCAATTTTCAACCACTTATAATGAGTTTATGCGATCATGCTAGAACCACGAGATCCGTGGGTGCCTAAAACCTTCCCTCGGGTAAATATAATTCCCTACACAAGAATTTCTAGTTGGCAGACTCAAATTGGGTAGTCAAAATTTCCTCGATTTGGGATTTTGAATAAATCGGTGACTTGGACGCCAAAAGCCAAACTTATCACAAGTGGTGACTCTTAAATAAAATACTTTATCCCATTTTTTATAATGTCACTTTAATTGGAAAAACTCCTATACACGTGTCACCTTTCGGGGTAACCACGTATACGCGGTAAAAAAGGAGATGTGACAGATAACATCAATGCAATACCCAGTATGACACTCCTCAAAAGATGGGATAGACATGTTATTAGTGCACCGGTCATCATATACATATCTATTATTCCCATCCCATAAATATATTAAAGCAAGTATTGGTCATGACCTCTATTGCATGATGTTACCCATCTCATTCCTATTACTCCCGAAGAAATTTAGGACTACTATTCCTATCAAAAGAATTTTTAGGCATACTCTTTGGTTTAAAGGTAAAATGGCTAAGGCATACAAAAAAACATGTAGGACTGGATTTAAAGGGTAGACATGTATGCAATTAAAAGGCTCATGTATACCTCTGAATAATGCATATGAATAACATGACTTAAAAACAATTAGGGTATGAATCTTAAAATCCTAAAGTAGGGTGTTTAAGTCAAGATCAAATTCATTATATAACTCATAAAATACGTCCAAATCAGGCATGCCTACTGGTTGTAGAAGCCTAAAATTAAACAAAGATGATTTCAGTTTTATTTTTGAAATTAACTTAGGCTAGTCTAGGCGTAAGCAGTATTTAGTAGTTATTCATAATTTCTAAGACAATGTGGATCTCATTATAACCTTAAACATGATGTTCTAGTTGCAGATATTATTACCAGTTATTTCGAAACATAGCAATGTAAAACTAGTACCTTACTACCCATTCGTGAGTCAGTAATTAACTAGGAGTTTTTTAACCAAGAATGCAAACAGGATCCTAGAAACTATTTTCTAATATGCACATGCAGATGACAAAGTTCCTAAGGCGTGGTACCTAAATCAGAGAACTGCAGAATTATTAAGGAACAACTTCATGAGTAACAATTTTATTTGCTAGTCCTAAAAGAAGGATTTCTATTGATAGATAAAAAACATGGAATAAATGAGATGCTAAAGAAGGAAACATGAATTCTGAGAACATGATCTCTAATGCATTGTGTGAATCCTAAACATGATTTCTAATGCACAACTTGGAATATAAACCAAGTAACATGTTTTCTATCCTTTACCTATAGCATGCATATTTCATATCCCTTTTTATTGGCAAACCACATAATAGTTTACAAATTATTATAGGCTAAATGATTGAATTACATAATAAAAATATAAAATAAGAAGTTACAATCATAGGAAGCCTGATCTTGACTTCCTCTCTGAGTTATGTAATAAACCACTTCAAAGTCAATATTATTTCAAAGCCTTTCTCATATATGGCCGTGTCAAAGTTCCGTAACGACCTCAAGGGATCCCGTCATGTGCTCAGACCCAGATTGCATAACCAAGAGTAAGTGCAATATGGAAGGCCAGCCCTTATGTGTCCAGGTTCAAAGAGAGCTCAAGGGTCTCAAAGCAAGGCCACATAAGAGGGGCAGAACCTAATGATCTAAGAGTGCATGTGAGAGTGCTGGACATAGACTCATAGGAGTTGAGTTGGAAAATAATTTCAGAAACAACATGTTTGAAGTAAGTTTTGTAAATCAGCAGAAGGATTGCCTAATAGAATAATTTCTGGAAGGGAAAGGGGGTAGGAGTACACACAGAACCAGTTCAGAGAGGATTACATGCTTCAGCAGTTACTAACATGGGAGTATAGGGGTTGGGTACATAGAAGACCCAAATCAGAAACAGACAATTAGTCATGAATTAGGTACATTATATACTTACTAGTTGAAGGACACAAACTGGAATAAGTAAATATGTTGACCACATTTTGAACAAAGTAGGGCAGAATTTAAAGCATGTAGAGTAAAGCAATAAACAAACAGTACAACCCAACACCATGAGCCATTAAGTTAGAAAAAGACAGTGATTGATAACAAGGGAACACATAGGTTTGGGTTTCAGAATTTTAACTAGAAACATACCAGTTGGAGGAGCAAAGTATAAAAAAACAGTAAGGCAATCAGGGTTCCAAAGCCTAGCCTTAGATCTCATCCGACTTGAGAAGGTTGTAGCACAAGTAGCAGAGAAAGAAAAGAGAGTTTAAATGTGTAAGTGTGTGTGTTTTTGAACTATATTGTTTGTCTCTTGTTAATGAAAACATTAGGGTATTTATAACATTGAAAACGAGTAGAAAAAATAAGATAACAACTACAAGCTTAACACATATATGGAAACAATCAGAATCAGAATCAATTAATACAAGTACTTCCCGTTAATCAGGGAATTACTGCTTAAGGATTCTAACATAAGTAGTTAAGGAAAGAAAATCAATTTGAGAAAGATTGAATTCTGACCATATAGGGAATAGTAAAAGTATAGAGTAAATAATTGAACCTAAGTACAAAATATATTTACTTTTGGGAAATGATTCAGCAAGGTAAAACACTACAGCAAAAGAAGGTAATCAATCAATTTAAACAAAACGAGTGAAACGAGGGCTTTATAAGAAAAAATATTTGCAATTAGTTGTAACTTAATGAAATCAAGATCAATCAGGAAGGAGCCATGATTTGTACATCAACATATAAATAGAAAAAGGTGAAAGAGTGTATCAGACATGCAGGGTTAAACATATTTTTTTTAAAAAGTAGCACACTAGATGAACATAAACGTACAGAGGTAACATTAATAGGCTAACGACAGCTCAAAGCATGGTAATAAACAAGGTCAAGCAGTCATGATTCTAACATACAACCAAAATGAAGAATCCAGTCTACCACATAGCAACAGGTATAGGAAATCAAACTAACACATGGAAACAAGTATAGGAAGTCTTTAAAAACCCCCCGTAACAAGTGAGAAAAGATTAAGGAAATTAGGGTTTTAACAAAATAGTAAGAACTCAAAATAATTCAAGATAAAAAAAGGAAAGTATTTAACCACAAAGAACTAAGTCGAAACAAGTATAAAAACTAAACAAAGAAAGATAATTTCAGAACCCTGGATAAATCCAAATGCATAGGGTTTTAACAGGATGAAGCAGGTAGAAGAAAAAACATAAATAGACTGTTTAAACATACTAAAATCGTAAAATAACACTAAAAATCGGAGAAGAGATCTTCTAAAGAGGTTAAGAAAACCCTAGTCATTGAAGACGAAGAGTCACTCTGAAAGAAATCGAAAAACCTTTAAGAAGAAAATCAAAAAATTTATAACATATATAGATCTAAAAGAAAACCGGAAAGCTCTTAAAGCTACGGTTTTAGAGAACCCAGAAAAATGAGAAAGACTTTGAAAAGTTATCAATCTAGCCGAAAAAGTCAATAAATTGACTCGAACAGCCATAAATGGCAAGAAAGAGACCATAAAAAAATCTGAGCCAAAACTGGATTAGATCTTTTTGAGATTTATCCATGAAATCACGAAAAAAAACAACCAGGGGACATAGGAGGTTGGTTCACCCTGCAAACTAGGGGTGGGCATCGGTCGGTTCGATTCGATATTAAAAATATCGGTTTTGCCTATCGGGCATCGGTTTACAAATAACATCACCCGATAACCAAATTAATAAGATATTAGTTATCGTTTATTGGCTTATCGGTTATTGATCATTATCGGTTCGGTTATCGGTTTACCCGATAAGGTAAACCTAAATTAAAAGTTGACTGTTGTTGGACAAAAAGTTGAGAATTCAAGCAGAATGCACAAGAAAATTACTGGTATAAAATGTGGAATGTATATGATGTTGATAGGCTCATAGATTTCCTCAGTTCTCTCACCGATTATAAATGGAACTAAGTTTCTGTCAGGTTACAGTTGTAAACACTATGCACCATCTTAGTTATTGTTATTGATACAACATTGCTTACCGTTAAAAAATATGTACAAGATTTTGCACAAGCACTGGACTCATTCATGTAGAAAATCATTCTATCCATGATATGTGCGCTTTGGTTGTACTAGCATGATTTTTAGGTATAGGTTTTGATGAATGACAAACAATGAAGTCAACTGTTTAAACAATGTTATTGTATGACAAACAATGAAGATGCATTAGCAAACAATCAAAGATTGAATGCCGAGAAGCATATTGATGAATGGATTGCATGGAAAAGCCAAAGACGAGCTCAAAAGTTCAAGACCGAAGACCCAAGGCGTAGGTCGTTAGGTAGAACCAATGTAAGAGCAACGTTTAAGTTATCTCGTCGTTTGGCTCAACATAGGTCATCATAAATATGCATAAAATCTTTTTATCAAATTATATTTATCATAAACATATTTCAAATACTTCAAACAAAATGGTTTTAATGTTTTCATTTTAACCAAAATGGTTTCTGAAGTAAGTTTTCAATTCTGGACAGCATAGGTGAATAATCGATTATGCAAAAGTGATAATCGATTATTCTGGGAAATTCCATTTATTGGAAATTTCCGCAGAGTAGGATAATCGATTATACACTTGGGCATAATTGATTATCTTGTATCCGTTGCCAAAGTTTTTGAAAGACAGGCAGATAATCGATTATGCAAATCCAATAATCGATTATTCTAGCACAAAATAAGCTTCCGATTTTGTAACGGTAAGCTGATAATTGATTATGCAAATCTGATAATCGATTATCTTGGCATAAAATAAGCATAATTGATTGTCAATTAAGCAACGGACATACAACTTCTAACACCTATAAATAGAGGTCTTTTGAGCTGATTTTAAACACACAACACCTCTCATTGTTCATATACATATTGATATTATTTGGGCATCATTTTAGAGCTTTTGTTGAGCCATTTGAGAGACAACTTTGAGTTGTTCATAGAGCTAATCTTGTATCTCTTTATCTACTCTTTTTAGAGAGTTCTTGTTGTAAAAGAGAAAGGTGTTTGAGAAGACCATATCTTCTCATTGATTGTCGGGTTTGCTAAGTACCCTCAATCTTAGTGTGTGAAGTCTTGTGGTGCAGTATCCACGAGCAAGGTGAAGTCTTGAGGTGCGGTATCATCGAGCAAGTTGAAGTCTTGTGGAGTGTACATCTACGAGCAAGTGCAACGGTTTCTTAGGCACCCGTAAGCTTAACGGAGTTAGTGGAATCTCGAGAGAGTCTCTCGGGGACTGGACTAACCACATGTTGTGGTGAACCAGGATAAATTCGGTGTGTCCTTTCCTTACTTATTTAATTACCGCATTTACTTTACTCCTGCAATTTTAATTCCGCAATATTTATCAATATTCTCGTGCCACACTATTCACCCCTCCCCCCTCTAGTGACGGGCATAAATACTAACAATTCATCATTACAGTAACCCAATATTTAATGAAAATTACTCATGATCCTATGCAACGAAGGATAACTGCAGTATATGCATTCGAACCAAACTATTAAATAATCCACTGGTCCCAAAATATTCTCCATTTTGTACTCAAACTGACATCGAATGAAGAAATGCCTAAGAGATGAACTCAGACAAGTTTCAACTGCTGAAATTGCAACATGAGAAAGAAACAATGCTACTGCTTCAAAGTTTCAACTGAAGAAAGAAACATCAGACCAAATCCAGCTGCTAGCCTACTATAACGACACAAGCGTTGCTATAACGACACAACTGCAATAACTACAACACCAATAATCCAAAGCAACTGTAGATTTAAAGTTTAATAGGCTGTATTAATTAATTTTGCACATGATTAGAGACATCGGATTTGAATAACAGATAACCTTTCATGTTTTTCTCCTTGCGTTAGGCTCTAAAATTCATGAGATAAATAAAAGGGTGTCTGACTGGCGGTGGCTTACAATTAGCGAAACTGAAAAGAGAAAATAGGGGGAAAATAATAGCTTACAATTATGGGCTCGGTTGGGGGCGTGACCGCGGCGGCAGCGGAATGGCGGTGGCAGAGCAAATAACACTGGTGAGGTCTGAGTCTCTGTGGGTGAGGCCCGGCGTGAGGCTGTAAGTCTGTGGGGGTGATTGGGTGAGTGGGGAAAGGAGGAGGAGGGCGAAGAACTATTAAGTGTCTTAGTTGAGAAACTGAAAATGAAACCCTAATTCATTATCAATTATGTTACATTTTATAATGTGCAAAGGGTAAACTAGTAAATATATAAAATCCTTATTGGTTTATTGGTTTACCCAATAACAGAATTTCTAAACTGATTCTGACCGATAACCCAATAATTTTTTTGGTTACCCATTACCGAACCATTAACCCAATAACCCAATACCAATAGCCCAATAAGGAATTAACAGTTCGGGCTATCGGTTTTCCCCGATATATGCCCACCCCTACCTCAAACAACCATGGAAATCCATGAATTAGGTAAAAATTGAAGGGAATTAGGGTGGATTTGGGTAGCAGGGGCTTGGTTTAGCCTTAGATTTTAGTGAGAGTTGGAGAGGAGAAGGAATTCAAGGGCGGTGGGTTGGTAGAAATGATTTAGGTTTAGGGTTCGTTTGGGTTTATTTTAGGTAGGTGAAATGGTAGCCATTGATCTGAATGATTAACGGCCTAGATTAAAAGGGGCAGGTGGGGATCCGGGTTGGGGAAGGATTTAATTGGGTATGGGTCAGGTTTAAATTAAAATTGAGCTTCGGAATTGGGGTTCAATTTACGCTGAAATTGAAAAATAAATGAGTTGTTATTTGAATAACCATTTTCCCCCTTTTAAAATATAAAAAATTTAAATGGCTTCTGAAGATTAATTTAAAAGCTAAAATGATTTATAATATACAATTAAAAATTTAAAAATATAGGATCCCATTTTGTAAATATAAAATCTAATTAAACCTTGAAAGGGCTAATATTGTAATTATATGCAATTTAGATTTAAAAAATACTAAATAAAATTCTAAAAATAGGTAAAAATTACCTTAGCCATATTTTTGCATAAGTATGAAAATACCATAGATGAATTACAAAAAACAAATTTTTTGAAATAATTATTGGGGATTTTATGGATGAAAAAAAGAAATAAATCAATTTAAAAACTTTAAAAATTATGGAAAAAAAATAAAATGCTTGGACATGCTTATATATGCATATATATGATATTCTAAAAATATTTTGCATATCAAAAATATACAGGAGAAAATTGGGTATCAACAAGGGGTATTTTGGAATGACACTTAGTTTGTAGGCTAGATGCTCTCCCTAACACATGCACTGCCCTGGATCCTTAAGACCCTTGTGAACTTTGAGGTGTCAGGGGCTCAAAGAGTATCATGGACATGAACGGAATTTTAGCTAAAGCCCTTAATCTACTAATATTTTACTGATCCCTTCAGGTCTAGTGTTCAATGAAAATAAAGGATTTCACTATAAATTGCTTTACTATATGTAATTTCATATTATTGTTGCATTCTTTATCACCGTTGATCAATATAGTTTATGTTGGGCCTATATTAGTGTTACTTAAGTATGAATAGTATTTTGGGACACAACTCTGATGTCTTTCTCTTTCTTTTTGAACATGTGTTTAAATTGGGTATGCTGAGTTCTCTAAGAACTTAGGCTGAAATCCTTTGCCAAAACTTTTTGATCATCGGAGCTGATGTTGTTTGTCTTTGCTATCTGCCGGGCCTACTTTCGTTCAGGCCCAAACCTAGAGTTCACCTCTTTCCTCTATCGCTATAAGTTTACTGTTGTCCTCACATGTATAACATTGATGATATTTGATTGAATGCCTTACTTTATATTTTTTAGTTTGTTTAACAACCTAGGCAAGCCCTAAAGACATAGGCAAAGATAAAAGAAGCATTATGACTTAGTAGTAATTAATTCTAACTGTTAATCATTCTTGTTGTTTAAATCCCGCTATTATTTTCACTAACCATTTTTATGAAGTTTGAGACAAACAGATTTGCAAAGTCAGAAACCTTCTCTTTTTGAAACAAGCAAAAACAGAAACGAACCAGAAATGAATTCTAAAAGTTTACTTTTGCGAATCAAACACTATTGCAATTAAGGTCTCTTGTTAAAATTCTTTGAATTCAAGAACAAATTTGAGAATCAATATTCAAGGTACTAATTCGTACTTCTTTAATAACCTTTACTTTACTAGGATTAAACAAGTAGCCATACCATTTTGAAAGATTAAATATTTTAAAACCTAGCCATACTGACAATGTTTACAAATAAAATGTTGTAGACCTACTTTCAAAGTTCTTTCAATTATATGAATATGAACACTTTCCAAATCTTTACATATGAAAACTACATTCTCCTTTCCAAAATACATACATCATTTTCCAAGTGAAAAGCTTTAAACAAGATATAAAGTAAGCTATAAAACTTTCACGACCCAAAATCTAATCATGTTGTGATGGCGCCTATCATGATACTAGGGCAGCAAGCTATTTACAAATACTCGAATTTTCAAATAACAACTTAAGAAAAACATATTCTTAACAGAAATCCAATAAAATAAAAGTAAAAATCAAATCCAGCGGAAGGAAATACAAGCCCTACCTCGAGTGTCACTAAGTCATTAGCCAAAACTACTACAATTGTTCGAAACAACATGACTAACACAGTCTAAGAATATCCAACAAATATACTAAAGGAAGGAGAAGGCGGAACTACGATTTCCAAGTAACCTCGCGATCTCCAAAGGAAAGTCCGCAATGATATGATCAGCAGCCGTTACCGTGGCCCGAGATACCTGGATCTGCACACAAGGTGAAAGGGATAAAATGAGTACACCAACTCAGTAAGTAACAAGTCCAAACTATAGGCTGACCGATAAACACTAACCAAACCTCAACGGGCATACAAATAATTGTACTGAAAAGTAGACATGCTTGCATTTCAAATAAAAGCTCAACAGTAAATATTTATAATATGACTTGTATGGAGTAGAAATCTCACTAAAACTATAGGTACCAATGCACATATATCATGATCAATGTCATGTATACCTCCAATCACAAGTGCTCAACCACTTGGTACTATATATGGCAATCCGGCCTATGGAAGACCTATCCCAGTACATATACATCACTGACCGTAGTCGTCCAGTACCGAAGAAGGCCATTCCAGCCCTACGAAAAAAATCCATCTCCAGATATCAATACTTCGGACAAGATCCATGTCAAGGTAAGATTCATCCCTCAATATAAAAACCAATGCTCACTGGGGGTGTAAAGACTCTAGAGGGGCTTATCTGAGCCCAAGTTCTATGACAAGCCAATGAAGGCATGTTCAATATCTCGTTGTGCCGTGTAGCCCAATCCCAGACTATCATTCAATATTAGGATCTCGGCCTCACTCAGTCATTACTCTCCAGTCTCACACATACGGGCTCAAAATGTCATGATACTAGCCTAAACAATGATATGATATGTCAAATATCAATAATCGAAACTGAGGCATGATATTATATGCATGAACATGACTGGGTATAGAATATCAATAAAGCTGATGGTATGACAAGAAGAAATGACCTCTCGGGTGGCGTGAAGCCTTGGCATGATAATTAGAATGATTTGCAGCTTATTAACTTAATCACATAACTACAACACATATATCAGCAAGAAATATTCACTAAACGGTACTTTGGAATGATCTAGGCCGCATTTCTCATATGCACGCTTGCATGCCTGTGACCTGGTATTTGCGTCACCTCAATTGTAATTGTAGAACACATAGTTCGGGATTTTCAACACTCAAAACAAAGTTTGGAAGCATTACTTACCTCAATCCAAGACAAACTCTAGCCTGTGACGCCCTTTTCTCTCGATTCGGCCTCCAAATGCCCTGCAAATCAGAACCATAACATCGATATGTGCTAAGGGAACAAAGCCCATGTGAAAATAATCAAATTACATCACAAATCCCGAAATTGGTCAAAACCCAACCCATGCACCCACATCACCGATTTTGATAAAATTCATAAAACTATTATCCTTACACTCTCACAAGTTCATGCATACCAAATACACAAAAATCCGACCACAAACGACCCCTCAAATCCCTAAATCAAATTCTCAAATTCCAAGCCTTAATCTCCCAACTTTCTTCCTTAATTTTCCATTTTCTTTTTGCAATCCGCTATGCAAACACCTAGGGTTAGATTATATAATAATAAGTAAACACAAAAATCAGTACAACACCCATAGAGGTCGTATTGATTGCGAATGCCGAAATGCATGGATGCGACCTATAGCTTTGTTTCATAACACCAAAAGGCATGAAGATTCCGTTTTTTTCCATCTGGTCATATATCCTTTTGCATTGATTAAAATTCAGTTGATGTGCCTCCTATTGTTGTTTTATAGATGGAAATGTATTTCCCATGATTATATCAATAGACCCATATTCCAACTTGGCAATTGCATCCTTGTAATGACTATGTGCGTGTAAATCCTTGGAGGAGCTATCTTTTGTCGAGTAAATCCAATTGAAAATGTTGCCTTTATCGGCCAACTTGTCACGCTTGCACGATGAAGTAACAGGTGAAGCACTTTTGGAACAGCTTTGAATCGCCTCCAAAAGCAAGTCGAATGAATCAAGCGTGCAAAAATAAGAGAAGTGATGGCTTGAGATATTGCCTATTTTTTAATCCCTTCCATTGGATTGAATGCAAATCATTAATACCACCAATTTAAATTTCATTAAAAAATAGACAAAGAAGACATGCCAACATATCAAATTCCAATGTAGCACCTTTTGCCATATGGGATTCTGGAGAGGTTCCACTAATCACGCTTGAATAAACTATTCCGAAGCAGAAGTTGAAGATCGAGCTTGCATTGTCACGCTTGCAATGCGTGAATTAACAAATCTCCTTGAAGACCGATCTAACCACGCGAGAAACAATTCCAAAGCAGAAACAACTGCTTGAAGATCGAGCTTCCATAGTCACGCTTGCATGAAGACATTAGACATGCGTTAAACCACGCGTGAATAAACAATTCTGAAGCAGAAGCAGCTGCTTGAAGATCGATCTTCCATTACCACGCTTGCATGAAGACATTACACATATGATAATAAACAAATGCAGCTGCTTGAAGATCGTGCTTCACTAGTCACGGTTGCAAGAATACGTTACATGTGAAGCACTATATGAACATTGATGGTGCTTTGTTCCAAAAGCACGTCGTTGAATCCAGCGTGCAACAAAAGGACATCGATCAATGTAGATTGACACCCACATTTGAATTGCTTTCATTTTTCCCGTGAGCTGTCTTCGAATCCATTCCCTTTCAGCTTGATGTGTAACTTCTTGTCCGCATTACAGTGATGTGCATGAAAGTGGCGATGTAGACTGTGCACAGAAGATTTGGTTGCAGATTTCTTCTTGTCTGTTGAGTAATCTTGATAAAGTAATCATGTTATCTTGATTGTTGACGCTTCCATGGATTGAACCACTGTCCCTCTGCAAGTAACTGTAAAAAGAGGAACAAATGTTAATGAAAAATGTTATCTCCATGTTTTCATCTGGTCGATCATTGTGACTGCATGTTGTATTAAAGATGATTGCATTTGATTATTCCCTTTCCTTCTCTAATTTCTTGCAAGGTGGTCTGCTAGTTGGTTTCCCTCTCTGAAAATGTGAGATATCTTGAAGTTACACCCCACTTTGAGTATGTTGATTTCCTCCACAACATCAACAATATTCCAAGGTGGTTTCCATTATCCATATATAATCTTTTAAAGCAACATTGAATCTGTCTAAAGCCAAATATTGTTGAGGTTCATTGTTTTGCACGTTCTCATTGCCTCAGCTTCATTGTTAGAACCCTCCTTAATTTCTCTTCCTTATGCATATATCAAATCACCTATCTCATCTCTTAAACAAAAACCAATTGAACTCCTACCTGGGTTCCCTTTGCATGCTCCATCTTTTTTCACTTTGATCCATCCTATTGGAGGAAATTCCCATAGCACTTTATCGTACTTCAATCGAGGTGTGTATTGCTCCATAATTGTCAGTAAGTCTAGCCACTTGTGAGGCACAGGTAGCTCTATTTTTTTCAGTTGGACTAGATCTTGAAGCGAAGATGACACCTAGTAAATAACGCTGCTTACTGAGACTACCTCTCCATATTTCAAGCTGTTTCTTCTTTTCCATAACTCCATACAATGCATGCAGGTAAAGCTTGCAAGACAGGCTTCAATCTATGCACAATTGACGCCATCCAGCACTTTGTAATTGCTTGATGTAAATACAATCCTTCTAATGCAATTCCTGCTCTCCTCATGAAGTAACTCCAAACACTCCTAGCTTCATTGGATGTGAAGAACAAATGTACTAAAGACTCCTCCTTAGGATCAGAACAGCACCAACATTTAGATTCCATGGAGTATCCTATTCTACGCAAGAAATCATCAACTGGCAGTTTGGCTTTCCAGACCTTCCACAGGAGAAAAGATATCTTGAATGGTAAACCTTTGACCCATATCATCTTGTAAGCTAGTCTGGGAGTTTCTATTTTTCGCAGGTAATCCCATGCAGATTTCACTAAAAAATGTCCCCATTTTTCAAGCATCCAGAAAGATGTATCTAATTCTGCACATTCATTTGGTGGTGTAATATTCTGTACGATGTGGTTTGCCCAATCTTCAGGTAAAGTTTGAAATATTTTTTCACGTTCCTCATACCATTTGCAACCATATCTTTGACATTTTGAATGTCTTCATTAACGGCAAACTGTGCTGGCAGTTGGAAATATAAGGCTCCCATCTCGGTCCAATTATAGAACAAGAATTGAGCCGATCTCATTCTCAATTTCCAGTAGATTTGATGCTCAATCAAATCCCTGCATTCAAGCATTTTTCTCCACACGTGGGATCTACCCTTCCAAGGTACTATTACAGGATTTGATTTCTTGCAATACTTTGGACACATAAATGCACTCCTTAAGCTAGGTTTTGTCCTGAAATTCCACCACAATTTGCAGAAAAGTGTCTTGGATACATCATGAAGGGATCTAAAACCTATACCCCATTCCTCATAAGGCATACACAGGTTAGTCCATGATGACCAATGTCTTGAGCTTCCTCCCACATTGCTGCTCCAGAAAAATTGTGCAAAAATGCTATGTAACTTGTTGATCACATAGCTTGGTGGATTAACTGCTTACAACATATGAATTGGGGTAATCTGCAGGACATTTGCGATCAATGCAGCCCTGCCTCCTATAGATAGGAGTTTGCCTTTCCACGATTGCAGTTTGTCCATAACCTTTGTAATTAATCCCTGGTAATAATCACTCCTTCTTCTGGCATACAAAATAGGACATCCAAGATAGGTCATAGGGAAACATTATTTTCCTATACCAGTAATCCTTTCCACCTTGTTAATCACCTCATTATTCGTTAAATGATGCAGATATATGGTTGATTTGGCTTTGTTCACCAATTGACCAGATGCTGATTCGTAAGCTTGCAGAAACTCCATCACTAGTCTCAATGAAGTTGCATCAGATGAGCAAAAAATGATTGTATCATCTGCATATGCAAGATGGTTTATTTTTTGGGCTCCATTTTGGAAGTCTAAATCCACGGAAATACGGGTTAGTATGCAGTGAGTTCAATCCTCGAGACAATGCTTCTGCTGCTAGAATGAAAATGGTTGGTGACAGAGGATCTCCCTGCTTAACTCCCCTAGATTATTTGAAAAAACCATTTGGCTGACCATTTATAAGGATAGAGTACCAATTATTCACAATTAAATCAAATATCAAGCCAAAAAAATTTTTAGGAAATCCCATCTTCCTTACCATTTTAGTCAGGAATAGATAACCTATCATAAGCTTTTGTCATGTCTAGCTTCATCACAACGTTTGGGCCTGCTTTTGTTCTTACCCTTATATCCTTAATGATTTCTTGAGTTAGCAGAACATTCTCAACGATGTTTCTTCCCTTCACAAAACCTGCTTGTTCTCTGAGATTATGTTCGGTAACAGTTCAACCAACTTTTCATGAATGACCCGCGAGAAAATCTTGTTAACAAAGTTGCTAAGGCTGGTTGGTCTCATGTCTACAAAGGTATTCACTTCTTTTTTCTTTGGTAATAAAACCAGGTTTGTATGCATCACACTCTCTGGCAGCTGGTGACCGCAGAAGAAAGACTTGACTATGCCAACTACATATTCTTCAATGATTTCCCAGCATGATTGGTAAAAGGCTCCAGTGAAACCATCTGGTCCACCTGTTGAGTCCCCATTCAGCCCCATGACTGCTCTCTTCACTTCGTCATTATAAGGCAAAGCCATCAGTCTCTCATATTCATCATTATCTACCATTGAAGGTACTTGATTTAAAATATCAAAAGCATTCGTAATTGTATTCTTAGTAAATTGATCCTTGTAAAATTGTAATGCTTCTTCTGCTATTAAATGATCTTCTTCAATCCATTTACCAAGGCTATTCTGGATCCTTGATAATTTCAGTCTCTTCCTTCTCCTATTAACTTGAGCATGGAAGAATTTAGTGTTTCTATCGCCATTTTTGAACCATAACATGTTTTCTTTTTGTCTCCAAAATTGTTCTTGTAATGCAAGATATTTAAGCAATTCAACTTGGACTATACGTAATCTCTGTCTGATTATCTGTGAAGGATTAACTTCAAATTTTCTTTCATGAACCAGGACCACCTCCTCAAGACTTGCGATCTTCTGAAATATGTCCCCATATGTAGCTCTGGTCCAGGTAGATAGTGCATGTTTAAGCTTCTTTAACTTGTAGTTAAAAATGCAGAAATGGTTAGCACTAAAATCAACATTCCAATTCTCCTTCACTACATCTTTGAATGTTTCATGCTTTGTCCAGAAGTTAAGAAATCTGAACGACTTCTTAATTGGGGGAGTTTTTATATCACATTTCAGCAGCATTGGCAATGGTCAGAACCAATTTTGGACAGGTGAGTTACCTCCAATCCAGGAAAGGTCTGTTGAAAATCGTCATTGCTTAAACATCTATCCAATCTTTTGAATATACAGTCCTCCTCTGATCTTCCATTCCACCAAGTAAATATGCTTCCTTTTAATCCCAAATCTTTCAAATTGCAGGTGTTTATGTTGTGTCTAATGTCATCTACTTCAATGAGAGAAACTGGAAGGCCTTCATACTTCTCCTCCTCATCCTATATCACATTAAAGTCACCTCCAACCAGCCATGGTGCTGTCATATCTGATGCCATTGCGTACAACGAATCCCATACATCAATTCATTCAATGTGATTACATTTGGCGTATACTAGCATAAGGATGAGCTCAGCATTAGTTTCAGTGTGCATCAATCTCAGAGTCAGCTTTTGAGTCATGTTATACATGATAGTAACTGCAAACATTTCATAAATAAAATCCTAAATCTTGTTTGACACATTCACCACAGCCTGTGCCAAACAAATTCTTGCTTTATACCTCTCCATTTTGTGAGACTGCTGCATAGGCTCAATGATTCCTATGAACTGATAGTTATGTTTTCGATGCATTGTAATCAGCCTTTGAAACGCTTATATTGTGTTTGCTGACCTCACATTCCATATAATGGCATCCATGAAATGTTTACCATGATTAAGCAATAAAAAATGTCCATAAACACAAGTAATTAGCCTTAAGAAAATTACCCAACTGAAACCCTTCGATTCTCTTGAAATACCACTACCCTAGCTCTCTTCCCACCTTCAAAAATAGAGAAACTTACCCAAAGGGCATCTATTTATATGTTCTACCTAGCAATACCGCACCTGCGAACCTGCACCTGCTATCCCAGGTGCGCATCTGTGGAAACTACTTATCCGCCCAAATCGCATATGCACTCGAATAATCTCACCTGTAGTTCTGCAGGTGCGTTCCTTCATGTGTTTCTTCCATTACTACCTTTCACCACATTGGCCACATCTTCGGGCCTTTGCACGTATCTGCGGGCCCACACCTAGGGTCCCGAATCTGCAGGTGCGGTTATGACAGGATCAGCAACTTTTGTTGCATCCTCAAATTTCCAAACTTCTTGTTACCCATCTGAAATCATCGTCATGTCCTTGGAACCTCAACCAAAAGTATGAATAAGTCATATTCCACTATTCAAAATTTTACTAATCTTCGGAACACTCAAGCCAACACTAATCACCCTCGGATTCAAGCCTAAGGATTCCACAACTTCTGAATTCCACAAATGATCAAAAAGTCTATCAAACCATATCCGAGTGACTTGGAAGTTTACACACACGTCACAAATGATACAATGGACCTACACCAACTTTTGGAATTCCATTCCGACCCTGGTATCTAAATTTCCACTACCAACCAGAAACGTCAAAATTCTAATTTCCCCAATTTAAGTCTAAATCTACCATGGACCTTCCGTCCCAATCACCTAAAGAAGCTATATGAACCATCAGAATTCACATCTGAGCCCTTTTTTTTTTTGCATATGTCAGTGTCCGATTAAATTTTCCAACTTAAGCTTAGTCAAAAGTGTCTAAGTGTCTCAAACCTCTACAAAACCACTCTGAACCTGAACCAACTAAGCGGATACCACATAATATGGTTGAAAAAGGCACAAAGAAGCAAAAATTGGGGAAATATATAACCCTTCTTCCCAAATCTCATAACACCCTTCATGGGTGAAACCTTCAGTAGAACCTTCTCTCCAACCATGTAAGACACATCATAAACTTTCCCATCACCATGACTCTTTTTCCTGGACTGTGTTTTACAAAGCCTCTCCTGAATCACCTTCACCTTGTCCAAAGCATCCTACATAAATTCTATATCTAAAAGCCTAACCTTACCTGGATCAAACCAACCAACTGGAGATCTACACTTTCTCCGATATAAAGCCTCATATGGAGCTATCTGAATACTCGAATGATAACTGTTTTTATAGGCAAACTATACGAGCGATAGAAAGTGATCCCATGACAATCAAAAATAAATGACACAAGTGTTCAACATGTCCTCCAATATCCATAATAATACGCTCACACTACCCATCCGTTTGAGGGTGAAAAGTTGTGCTCAACTCAACCTGAGTACCCAACTCTCGCTGCACGGCTCTCCAAAACTATGAATTAAATTGTGTACCTCTATGTGAAATGATGGAAACTGGGACACCCATATAAGCGAACAATCTCTCGGATATAGATCTCTGCCAACTACTCTGAAGAATAAATAGTACACAAAGGAGTGAAGTGCGCGGACTTGGTCAGCTGATCCACAATCACCCAAATAGCATCGAACGTCTTCAAAGTCTGTGGGAGTCCAACTACAAAGTCCATGATGATCTGCTCCCACTTCCACTCTTGAATATCTATCTATTGAAGCAAGCTACCCCGGTGTCTGATGACAATAGAGACACCGAGCTACAAATCCCATAATATCCTTCTTCATACTTTAACCCCAATAATGTTGCCAAAAATCCTAGTAGATCTTCACGGCGCTGGGATGGATGAATACCGCGGGCTATGTGCCTCCTCTAGAATCAACTCCCGAAGACCATCCATACTGGGTACACACATCCGGCCCTACATCCTCAAAATCCCATCATTACCAATAGTCACATCTCTGGCATCATCGTGATAGACTTTGTCTATAAGAACAAGAAAACGAGGATTATCATACTAGCATTCTCTGATGAAATCAAATAAGGAAGACCGAGAAATCACAAAATCTAAGACCCAACTGGATTCCGAAATATGCAACCTCACTAACCAATTGGCCGAGGCTCTAATATTAACTCCAAGAGGTCTCTCCCTAACCGCAATATACGCCAAACTCCCCATACTCACCGCCTTACTACTCAAGGCATCGACCACATCATTGTCCTTTCTCGAATGGTATAAGATAGTGATATCATAATCCTTTTGTAGCTCCAACCATCTCTTCTACCTCAATTTGAGATCCTTCTGCTTGAACAAGTGCTGGAGGCTACGATGATCGGTAAACACCTCACAAGAGACACCATAGAGATATTTCCTCCAAATCTTCAGCGCGTGAATAATGGAAGCCAACTCTAAATCATGAACATGGTAGTTCTTCTCATGAGGCTTTAACTGACAAGAAGCATACGAAATCACTCTACACTCAATCAACACATATCCAATACCAACCCTCGAAGCATCTTATTACAATGTATAAGAACCCAAAGTTAATGGCAAAACTAACACTGATCTGTGGTCATGCCAGTCTTGAGCTTCTGAAAGCTCACCTCACACTCATTCGACCACATGAATGGAGCACAGTTCTGAGTCAACTTGGTCAAGGGTGATGTTGTAGATGAAAATCCCTGAACGAACCGGCGGTAATAACCCGCCAAACAAAGAAAGCTACGAATCTATGTAGCTCAGTATGGTCTGGGCCAAGTCTAAACCGCCTCTATCTTCTTTGGATCAACCTAAATACCCTCTCTAGACACCATGTTCCCCAAGAAATTCACTAAACTGAGCCAAAACTCACACATCAAGACCTTTGCATAAAGCTTCTCCTCCCTCAACATCCACAACACTACTCTCAAATGCTCTACGTGATCCTCCCAACTACGCGAGTACACAAGAATATCTTTAATGAACACAATGATAACTGAGTCGAGATAAGGCCGAAATACATTTTTTAATAAATGCATGAACGTTGATGGGGCATTGTTCAGCCCAAAAGACATCACAAGAACTCATAATAACCATATCAGGTCCTGAAAGTTGTCTTAAGAATGTAAGAGTCCTTAATCTTCAATTATAAATACCTGAACGAAGATCAATCTTGGAGAACACCCTCGCTCCGTGAAGCTATTCAAATAAATCACCAATATGAGGCAAAGGATACTTGTTCTTAATTGTGACCTTGTTCAACTGCCTATAATCAGTGTACATCCTCACAGTGCTATCCTTTTTCTCCACAAACAGAATAGGCACATCCTGCGGCGACATACTAGGCCGAATAAACCCCTTATCCAGGAGTTCCTAAAGATGCTCCTTCAACTCCACCAGTGCCATACGATACAGTAGAATTGAAATGGGTTGAGTGCCCATCACAAAATCAATACCCAAATCAATATCCTTGTCCGTAGGCATACCCGGTAGGTCTCAAGGAAACACATCCGGAAAGTCCCTCACTACTGGAACTAAATCAATGGTAGGAGTCTCTGCACTGACATCCCTCACAAAGGATAAGTATGAAAAATAACCTTTCCCAACCATTTGCTGGCCCTTCAAGAATGAATCACCCTATATAGGAAAAAATCAGTCGAACATAACCACTCAATATGTGGCAACCCGGCATAGCCAATGTCAATATGTTTTCAATGATAGTGCAAAATAGCACGACACGGTGATAACCAATCCATACCTAGTATCACATCATAGTCAACCATACTAAGTGTCACAGGGGTGATTTATTTTGTCAAAGGGCTAACACTAAGTAAAGAGAGTCCACTTGGGTATCCAAACACTCAATAGTCATTACATATGACCGATGTACTTGATCCCCAAAAATAGTATCACCCACCGGAGTAGATAGATGAACAGATGAAACAAGAAACTTGCGGGGCGTATCAAAACAACAGGCAAAATATATTGACACATATTAAAAGGTGGAACCTGTATCAAATCATATAGGGGCATCTTAAAGCATATGAAGCAATAATATTTGGTCTGGTTGGGATGGCATAACAACAGACCTGACCACCACCTGACCGACCTCCCCCTCTAGGGAGACCCCTAGCTGACTGACCTCCACCCCGAGCTAAATGAGCCGGTGAGGAAGTAGCAGGTGCTGAAGCTGAAGGCTGAATCCTGGGATGAACCTCCCATAAGGTGGGAACAATGACCCAAATCTCCACATTTGAAGCAACCTCTCCCGACAAAGTGTGGTGGGGACTTAAGGGAGCCCCGTGCATTGGGATTTCTACTCAAAGAACAAGGCATAGATGAGCCCTGGACTAATGGTGCCTGAGACAAACTTTGAGTTAGAAGGGTAGTGAGAGACGAGTGACCCTGATGTGAGCTATGAGAACCATGGCCAAATGACCCTCCATGGTTACCTGAATGGGCTAGTTCAGCATGTATGAATGAACGGCCTCTATCGTGCTGAGACTTTCCTTTCGAAGGAACACCACTAAAGGTACCAGATCCCTGAAACCTCTTGGCCTCCCTCTCATCCCACTCCTGGCGACTACCTGACTCTATCACTCTAGCAATGTCAAACAAATCCTTAATAGGAGCACCCGATACTCTCTCTCTTGTCAAAACGCCCCGTTGATGATAGTTAAGGCCATCAACGAACCTCTTGATACTCCCCCTATCTTTAGGAACTAGCTAGATAGCATGGCGGGCTAACTCGGAGAATCTCATTTCATACAGCGATAAGGTCATATCCCCCTGATGTAGTTGCTCGAACTGTCTGTGCAGATCCTCTCTGTGGGAATGCGGTAAATACTTCTCCAAGAATAGAATAATGAGCTGATGCTAAGTAAGGGGCGGTGCACGAATAGGCCTACGACTATCATAAGCCTCCTACAAAGTAAAGGCATCCCCAGAAAACTAAAAAGTAGTAAATGTGACCCCAATGGTCTCTAGAATACCCGTTGTATGCAACATCCTCTGAGACTTATCTAAGAAACCCTGGGAATCCTCGCCCTCTGCACCGCTAAAAGTAGGAGGCTAAAGTCTACCAATCCTTTCCAATCGACACTGCTAATCTTTAGGCATAACTGGAAACACAAAATATGAAGCAAGTGCGACTGGCTGAGCTAGTTGTGCCTCTGGTGTTTGGAGTCCCTAAATAACCTGCTCGGGTGTATGGGGGGCCGAGAGTCTGAGTTCCTCCCCCAGCCTGAGAAGTATATGTTGTCGTAGAAACTCCAACTGCCTAAGCAAGACTAGTGCACACAGTCAGAATCTGAGCCAAAATCTCCTGGAGGCCCGGAATAACAATCGGCATAATCGGTGCCTGAGCTAGTGCTACTGGAGCATCCCCCACTTGAGCCTGATCATGAACTAGGGCGGTTAGTGGATCTGTAGGTGCTGCCCTAGCTGCTATAGTGGACACACCCCTGCCCCTACAATGGCCTCGACTACGTCCTCGGCCTCTAGAGGCCCGAACTGGCGGTACTGATGGTTGTCCCTCCTGACCAGTAGCACGTGTCCTCACCATCTATATAATAGAATAATAGAAGTTCAGTTACCATAATCAACAGATTCACATGACAAGAATTCAAGAATGTGATGTTTTTCCTAAAGGTTTTGCAACCTCTTGAGGAAAAGTACAGACGTCTGTGTACTGATTAGTGAGGCTCTACTAAACCTTCTCATGACCCGTAAGACCTATGTAACCTAGGCTCTAATACTAATATGTCACGACCAAAAATCTAACCATGTCGTGATGGTGCCTATCAAGATACTAGGACAGACACTTCTTTCAAAATACTCCATTTTTAAAATATAAACTTAAGAAAAACATATTTTTAATAGAAATTCAATAAGATAAATGTAGAATTCAAATCCAGCGGAGGTAAATACAAGCTCGACCCCGGGTGTCACTAAGTCATGAGCCAAAACTACTACAATTGTTCACAATAATATGAACAACACGGTCTAAGAGTATCCAATAAATATACTAAAGGATGAAAAGGAAAGAAAAGGCGGAAATGTGATCGCAAAGCAGCTACCTTGCGATCTCCAAGCGAAAGTCCGCAATGATATAATCAGCAACCGCTACCATGGTTCGAGATATCTGATTATGCACACAAGGTGCAGGGGGTAACGTGAGTACACGAACTCAGTAAGTAACAACTTTAAACTGTGGATTGACAGGTAGTGACAAACCAAATCTCAACAGGTATACAAATAACCATACGCAAAAGTATACATGCTTATAGTTCAAATAAAATCTCAATAGCAAGTATTTACAATATAACATGTACGGTGTATAGATATCAGTAAAACTCTAAGTACCAATGCATAGATAGCATGACCATTGTCCCATATACCTCCACTCACAAGTGCTCAACCACTCAGTAGTGTATATGGCCATCCAGCCAAGGGTTGATCCATCCCTCAATATCATCATATGCGCTTAGTGGGGTGTAAAGACTCTAAAAGGGCTTTTCTGAGCCCAAGTGCTACAACAAGCCAACAAAGGCAAGTTCAATATCTCGTTGCGGCGTGCAGCCCTATCCCATACTGTCACTTAATACCAGGCTCTCGGCCTCACTAAGTCATTACTCTCCACTATCTCACACACGAGCTCAAAATGTCATGATACTAGCCCGAACAATGATATGATATGTCAAATAGCAATAATCGAGACTAAGGTGTGATATGACGTGCATGGACAGGACTGAGTACAAAATATCAATAAAGCTAATAATATGACAATAAGAAATGACCTCTCGAGTCTCAACAGTATTAGCCTAATGCCTTAACATGATAATTAGTATGATTTGTAGCTTATTAACTTAATCATATAAGCATAACACATCAAAAAGAAATTCACTAAATCGTTCTCTGGAATGATCCAGGCCGCATTTCTCACGGTGCACACCCACACGCCTGTCACTTGGCATTTTTGTCACCTCAAAAGTAATCATAGAACACATAGTTTGGGGTTTTGAACCCTCTGAACCAAGTCTTAAAGTGTTACTTAAATCAAGCAATGCCAAGTCAAACTCTAGCCTCCGATGTGCTTTCCACTCGATTGGACCTCCAAATGCCCCGAATCTAACGAAAATCAGAACCATAACATCAATATGTGCTAAGGGAACAAATCCCACGCAAAAATAATCAAATTACATCACAAATCCCAAAATTGGTCAAAACCCCACACCTAGGAACACATGTTGGATTCTGATAAAATTCCCAAAATTAGAATCCTTACACTCTCACAAGTTCATACATAACAAATACACCAAAATCAAGCCATTAACGACCCCTCAAATCCCTAAATTAAAGTGCCAAATTCCAAGCCCTAATCTCCCAACTTTCTTCCTTAATTTTCCACTAATACCAAGATAAAACAATGGAAAAATTGCAATAAATACAAGCAATATAGCTTAAGAAGCTTACTTAACTAAAATCCTTCGATTCTCTTCAAAAACTACTGCCCTAGCTCTCTTCCCGTATTCAAAAATGGAGAAACATAGCAAAAATTTGCGAAGGGATCTATTTCTATGTTCTTCCCAATGATACCGCACCTGCAGTCAATTACTCGCACCTGCAGACCCGCACCTACCATTACTGGTGTGCATCTGCAGAAACTACTTATTTGCCTAAACCACATATGCTCTCTGATAATCGCACCTACGGTCGTGGGTACGTTCCTTCCTCTGCATCTGCGATTTTTGCCATTCACAACCATGGCTACATCTGCGTCCCATTACACGCTTATGTGGGCCTACACCTATGGTCCCCAATATATAGGTACGGTTATGATAGGATTCGCAACATCAGTTGCATCCTCAATTTTCCATACTTCTAGTAACTACTCGAAATCATCCCGAGGACCCTGGGACCTCAACTAAAATTACAGAAAGTCATATACCACTATTAAAACTTATATCAATCTTCAGAACACTCAAATCAACACCGAACATAAAATCTCTATCGGGTTCAAGCCTAAGGATTCAAAAACTTTCAAATTCCGCAAATTATAAAAAAGTCTATCAAACAACCTCCAATTGACCTGATATTTTGCACATACGTTACAAATGACACAATGAACCTTCTCTAACTTTCAAAATTCCATTCTGACCAAGATATCAAAATTTCCACTTCCAACCGGAAACGCCAAAATTCCAATTTATCCAATTCAAGCCTCAATATACCTCGAACCTCCAAAATACATTCCAATCATGCTCATAAGTCCCAAATCACCTAACGAGGCTATCCAAACAATGGTAATTCCCATCTGAGCCTTTATTCACATAATTCAACGTACGGTTAACTTTTTAACTTAAGCTTACTAAAAAGAGACTAACTGTCTCAAACATCTCCAAAACCACTCTGAACCTGAACCAACTAACACGTTACCAGATAATACAACTGAATAAGTCATAATGAAGCACAAATAGGGGAAATAAAGCAGTAACTCATAAAACGATCGGATGGGTCATTACAAAAATGTTTAAGCTCTTACTAAGTACAATATAGACATCTAATATTTTAAACCTAGTCTTCGTCCTACGTAGCTACTATGGCTAGATTTTTGAGAGAGGTTAACACCTCCCTTTATAAGTACAAGAACACTTATGCAAATATCCTGATTAGCAGACAAATAGGATAATGATCTTAATAATTAAATAGGTATCCTAGTATAGCTTTAAGTATTAGGTGGTGACTTTCTTTTATCATCAACATGGAAATCACTATTTAAATCTTGTTTTGACTTGTGGCAAATATGGTGCAACAATATGGAAACTCTGCTGGGGATTCACATTTAGGTTCTAACTATGAGTGGCAAACTAGCGGGTGGGGTCGAAAACGGATAATGAAAAACGGATCAAATATCTGACACGACCCATATTTAATATGGATAAAAACAGGTTAACCTGCGGATAATATGGGTTACCATATTATGCAGGAAATGTTGTATATGATCACCTTTTGGAGAATTCTTAGTCTCCCTTACTTGAGGAACCTCTAATTGAGGCTTCACAAATATAAATGTTAGACTAATTGGTTATTCATTTGTTACTCATTGGTTATCCATTCTCTAAATGGATAATATGGTTATCATCCATATTTGACCCATTTTGAAAAATTTTATGATCCGACGAATTATTTATTAGATAATATGGGTGGTTAACTGTTTTCTTTGAACCATTTTTCTACCCCTAGTTCTGACCTTAACAGACTTATACTAGACTTGAAATTCAGGAATTATACATTGCTTTAACTGTGTTTAATTTGCAATTTAATTCCTACTTGCCTTACTTTCTCATCATGTACAAATCTGCATACTTCAATATTATTATTAGCATATCACTATCGGTTATTGCTTTAAATGTACTGTCATCGCACTCTTTCTTATTTAGTCTTGGTCGTACACTATCACACATAATGGCATGTGAGGGTGGTAATTTGCGCCTCTCCTAACCTTCTTTGAAAATTCTTTAGTTTTAGAGACTGTCTTTGTCAAGTCAACTGATATAACTTCTCGCAGTATTCAGTCCAATTCAAAATGAAGAAACCCTCAACTATAGTAAACATAGGTGATATTGCATAAATCATAGGTGAATTGGTCCTTGGCATTGACACAAAATTGGGAAAGCCACCATAATGTCAATGGGTCATGCACCCAAAGAATGACATGACTATATACAGTGAAATTGAAGGGTCCAATTTCTCGTCATCGAGGCACCTCAAAAGCACGTCTCGAAGGATCGAAGACTACGGCTGAGCCTCCTCCCATGAGGGTTGTCAATGCTCGATCTCGGGGCAGTACAGACCAGCAGTTATAGTAAAAGTGGGAAGTTCCCACAGCGTGCAGCTAGAGCCGACAATGTCTGTAAGGCTAGTCCATACCCGAATCAGGGCGTCAACTAGTTGTCCCATCTCTATATCTTTGTAACTAATGATTTTTGTACTATGTTAGGATTTCTCTCAAATATAAAGGGGATCCTTACCATTTTGTAGAGGTCTGTTTCTCCATACTAAATATACAAGAATATTTTCTCTACTCTCAAACACATTCCCTTGATTCTATTACTTCATTTATAGCTCATATTTATTATGCTCTACTTATCGCTATTCATTTATTGCTTATTATTGGCCATAAAAAGCCGTCATTGATTTTATCATAGCTGTTATTCACCCATCGATCACCCTCAATAGCTACTAGTCAAGCTCTATATTTGACCTCGAGGCCCCCAAATAGTCGAGCTGGAGGGCCTGATTACCAATCATTGGATTTGGCTATCACTCTGCTACCAAGATCGTATCTCTTATCTAAGTCTTTCACATAGCATTAACTACTTAATAACTAGCATAAAAATAGATCACTTATTTTTAAAATCCCATAATGAAACTTAATTGTTATTACAATTTTCACGATAAACAATGACTTTTGTGGAAATATGAACTAATCGTAATGAGACACTGAAGAACCAAAGAGAATGGAAATAAAATAGAAAATCCCCAAAATAAATATGTAATAGGAGGACGCACTGGCTAAATCAATAGCTACAGAACATCTACCAATAGCATGAAAACAAAATTAGGATGCACCTGTGAGAATTGACTGCCTTACTGTACATGCGGGCCGATGGGGTACTCACCCATGTGCTGATACAGGCTGATTGAAATAGTGAAATCCCCTAGTATATGAAAGAGTGAAAAAGTGCTTTCGTTGTTGTGGAAGAAGAAGCCTTCGTATCTTAATGCACGTATTTAATTTATTTGGCGAGGACCCACGGAAAAATCCACCTTATTCATGCTTCCAAATTTATGTTCCAATATCTTCTTGTCATTTCTCCCCACAGCCCCCCCCCCCCTTTTTTTATTCTTTTTCAAAAAAAAAAAAGAGGATCCGGCCAATGTGATTTCAAGTTTGCTGATTATGATTTTGTTACATTGTTGAAAAAAGTTACCAGCTTCACAGAGTGGCTATTTACATGACGAAGCCGATACTACCGGTCACCATGCTCTCCTACAGATTTCTCAATACATTAAATTTGGTGGGTAGTCAGAGCTTAAGGAACACCGAAGATGGATGGGTAAGTGTAGACAAATTGTTCGATAGTTCCGGACATTGTGAGAGTTATGAAAGGTACTTGGGAGAATTTTAATATGATCAGGTAACCTGAAAATGTCTCTAACCCATAACCTTCTCTTTGGCGTTGCTGGGACTACTGGGATTCTATTAAAAGGAGAGGACAGATCAATATCAACTTGCTGGCTGCAGTTTTTGCAACATTCTGGTGCAACCTCAAAGACACCTTTTTACCTATATTGTTAGCTAAAATTCTCAGAGCATTGTTTGGAGGTTCCTAAGGGTACAATTTCTTTAAGGGATACAACCTTTTGCTTCAAATGTGGGCCATTGATCACTTCTTTCAATAAAAGGACACAATTTACTACTATGTAGATGTTAGTAACATGATTCGGAGCCACAATGAGAGAATAAGGCATCGTGTCTCCCCTCATGGACATCAAAAATTGAGAAAGATGCTGACCAACCTAAGGGAGAGTGGATAAACTAGAAGTTGTCATGGGTGAGAGGCAGGGCAATACAAAGGAACCCCCAGGATATGATAGGACTCGAGGGCATCTGGCTATATGCACTCCTACGACTTTTTTGCTATTTTAGGTTGATTCAAGACATAACTCTCTAGAAGAGGATGAAATTATTTGAAGATGAGTATGTTGGATAGATCCCGATAACAAGGATAAGAAGCTTCAGGAGGAGTGGAAGATGCATTGGCTGATTGGAAATCTATCATGAGTACCTTGTGACTATCTCCATGCATTGTCAAGTGGTCCCATGGTCAATTGATCAGATGCTGCCACCTCCTAAAAAAAGGCCAAGTTATTGAGTGCAACAAATTGAGTCTGATACAGAACTAGAAGAAGACCTAGAGGAAGAGCTCGAGTTCAATGATGATGAAGAAGAATTTGAAGAAAACCTAGAAGAAGGGTGATGTCGTGTCATGTCTATTTATTTATGATGAAAGTGATAGTAAAAGCACAAACGGTGATAACATGCCGTTATTATTGTCTCATAGTGAGGTTGAGAGTAAAAGAACAAAAGGTGATGCCATGCAGTTTTGTTCATTATGTTTATTCATTTTGCTGGTTAATGGCTTATTGACTATTTCTTGTTATTGTTCCCTTATATACTTATCGCATCTTGTACCCCTTTTGCATGTACCCTCCCAATAGTATATTAAGCCTCTATTGCTGTTATGTTGTACATGCTTGTTATCTACATTGGTTTAAATATGTGGGTGTCTAATCATAGCCTCGTCACAACCTCGTAGAGGTTAGGCTCGACATTTATGGAGTACATTGGGTCGGTTGTACTCATGCTACACTCTGCACTTCTTATGCAGATTTTGGTATTTGTCCCAGCTGTCCGTAAGGAATTTCAGATTGGATTTACTTTGGAGACTCGAGGTAGATTTTCTGGCGTCCGCATAACTTGAATTCCCCTTCGAATTTCCCCTTATTTACTATTCTTATCATTCGATATCGTTGTACTTATTTAAAACTTTATATGTAGAAACTCTAGAAGCTCGTTGTGACTCCAGATCTGGGGTGTGCTTAGATATTATTGGTTTTATGTCATTTCGCAATTGGTATTATTTTCATTTCTGTTTAATTGGTTTTACTTATTTGAATTGATAAATATTGGCTTATAAATCCTCTAACATTTTCTTGCCTAGCAAGTGAAATGTTAGGCACTGTCACAGTCCCGAAGGTGGAAATTCCGGGCTGTATCATGGCACCTCGTGCCCATAATAACAATCACATTCGCATGAAATAACCATGTAATTTGCAGCCGTGACAAATATTAATTTAGATGAACGAGAGATACATTTAAAGACAAAAAAACATAATAAAAATCTTGAACAACGTTAGATTTCAAATGAATAATGAGTTTATTTTAGAAATCAAGTAAAGTATAATAATATACCATTTATATGAAATAGAGTATCGGATGGCTTTAGTTCAGAAATCAATATAATTGAGTAAAAGTGCCAGTTTTAATCAAAGTAAAACATAATTTATATTAAAGAATTAAATAAAGAATTTATTAAAGAAAAAACATGATTGTTAAACCTCCTTTTTCACTACAACTCCTGCGAAGGGCGTAGAAAGGGAGTTTTTCTAATGAAAGGACAATCGGAACATAATTTTTTATTTAAATATTTCAGAGTTGCCACGTGGGATAATTTATGGTGTACCAATTCACCAATTTAAATCTCAAATCAGGAAAAGTTTGACTCTGTATACAGTCTGCAGGCAAGAAATTCCGATAAGGAATTCTGTTAGTCCATGAGAAGGTGTTAGGCATTCCTGAATTTCGTGGTTCTAGCACGATCGCTCAATTGTTATATTTGACTTAATTATATAATTTTGATACATTTGTACCTATGTGCCAACTTTAACTTTTAAACCACTTTTATTTAATTTTGAGAAAATTAAAACGTCGTTAAAACGGGTCTCAAACCACGTCACATAAATGCACCCCCAATATTTGACATATTTCAATATCGTTAGGATTTGGATTTGGGTGACATAAATGCGCACCCGAATTTAGGAAAGTAAATTATTCAAACTAGAGCGCCTAAAGCAATTTCGTATTTTCACATTTTCGAGGGCCACGGAAATTCGTTAAGTGGTGCACCTCGGATTCTAAGGATCAATACACGATTAATTTAAATAAGGTCATTGCAATTGTTCAATTTTATTGGTATGCGTTAATTACGTTTGTAAAAGGTGATTAAACTAAAACTCATATGGGCACATACTAGTTGTATTATCTTAACGTAACATGCTTCCATTCTAGTTAACGAGCTTGATTTGCCAAAGTGAAATTAACACTACATGCTAAAACCCACTAAAGTTCATATAAGGAAAAGAAAACGAATTAACTAATTTAAACGATAGGGCTTCAAACCAGCCCAAGTGGACTATCAGGCCCAAATGTCATTTCAAACCCCCAAGGCAAAATTTGAATTTCAATCATCATAAATTCGTTTCTCATAATTAGAAAAGCTCTTGGAATACACATTTTGAAATCTGACTTAAATACCTAAACATTTCTGGCGCAGAAAGCGAAACTACTAAATTCAGAACTTATTCGAACTTGTATTATATATATATAAGCATGCTTGATTTTCTAGCTATTATCTTAGTAAATAACACATTGTCATGAGAAAATTAACATACAGACAACAAAATAGAACTAATAGACTGGTGAGGATAACCTTGGCTCCTCAACATTCCTACGGTCCAGAACATAAAACCTGAGGTTCAACCAAGGTCCATGTCTCCTTTAGATACAGAATAACCATAATGATAAGCTATTTAAAATCTTTACAGCATTAAAGAAGCTAGCTAATTAAATTACAACTAGTCTAACTCAAATACGCAGATTCATCAACTTGAAAGGCTGCAAATCTATCGATCAATCATTGCTTAATCATGCATCCCAAATTGAATAAGTTCACTTCAAGTTCAACCATTTTTATGCATTAGAGGGCGAAGTGAATACCTGGAAGTAGAAAAGAAAAGGAGGAAGAAGATCAGCAATAAAACAGTAACATACAGCAGCTCCTTAGACAGTTTTGAACCCAGGAAATAAAATGAACAATCGAGAAAACCAGTTTCAATCCCAGCAAATAAACTGAAAGACCTTGACCTGACTTGATTCTAACCCTATTTTGTTATTAGCTACCCAAAGATTGTTCCAACTTAAAATAAAATTCAAAGATATTCTTCAGTATTCAATGGAACGGTAAAATATTTATCTTCTTCTGAACTTTCTGATTGTTGTTCTTTTAGCTCATTTTTTAGCTCTTAATTTTTTTTTAGAATTTCATCCTTCCAGCCTCAAAAACCTCCTTTGAAAGGCAATGTTAGAATACCTTTATAGGCAACGATTAGGGCAACCTTCAGATTTTGATTTAATTAAGTCCCTCATTTTTTAGCTTCTGACCAAGTTTTAGAATGAAAAAGTAAGACTAACCCCTGCTAGAAGCTTCTATTTCTGTTATCAGGAAGATTCCCCCATTTGGACTACCCAAATAACCCCTGAAACCTAGTTCATTTACTTTGCTCCTCAAGCAGACCTTAAGTCTAAATGATCAAGCAAATAGGTTCACACAGACCCAAATTGAATCTCAGATTAGGCCTCTACCTTTGAAGCCCAAATTGTGGTTCAAAACGACCACAAGTCACAAATGGGTAAACCCAAAGTTCGGCGTCAAAGGAGACTAACCAACCCACAATAACAGACCAATTCAACTAATCTAGTGGCAATTATGACCCAAATGAATTTAGCAAATCAAATAGAATGAACTCAAAGCCGCTGCCTATACCAACTAATTAAAATAGAAACATAGGGACAAGAAAAGATAGAATGTAGATGGAGAAGAAATGGACTTCAGAAAACATAGTCAAGCAAATTAACATAATCAAACATATTAAGATGAAAAAAGTACGAATATTATGCAGAATTAAGAAGAAAAGAACAAGAGTACGTCAAAATGATCACTAACTTGGAATTGCCATAAATACCTTGATTTTGACCACAAGGGGCCTCGATCATGTGTTCTCAACGAGAATCCATGACCAAGGCACATTTTGGTCAAAATCATATCCCAACTCTAGTTCAGATACTTCACCGGCTTGATTTCAAAACAATATTCAACCATTTCTAGGGTTGTTTGAAAGGAACGAGAAATAGATTTTGGATGAGGGAGAGTCAAGGGTCATTTGGTAGTAATTTGGGGTGGTTTAGATGGCAGCCAGGCTGTGCACTGCGGAGGCGGCTGCTAGGGTTTCGATTATTCGAAGGGTTTTGGAGGGTTTTGAGGTAGGCTGATGGTAGATTTTGAGTAAGGAGGTTAAGGCGAGCCTATGGTGTTAATTTGGGGGTCTTTGGACGATCGCCGCCGGCGGAGGCGATTTCCGGCCGGCGGTTCACGGTGGTTGGTAGTGGCGTTACGTTCTCTGATGAATAGGGGAGAGATGGGGGGTAGGGGGTTCTGAGTGGTAGGGTCCTATTTGGACATTTATATACTAAGGAGTGTAGGCTTCTGGACCGTTTGATCAATTATCCTAGACGGCTAGGATTGAATGGATCCAAACGACGTTGTTTGGTATAGTAGGGGGCTGGACCGGGTTAGAATTGGATGTGGACCGGTTTGGATGGATTTATTTGGGCCGGTCTTGAATGAAATTGGCCAAATAGTTTTTTATTCTTCCCTCTTTTTTTACTTTTCAGATATCTTTTCTTCTTTTTTTCTTTTTCATTTTCCAAAATTACTAAAATCCAAATTTTAATTATAAATCCAGAATTACCTATAAAATGCTAATCAATCCTACATAGCTATTATCACAAATAATTAAAATAAAATCAAAAATCAGAAATTAAAAGTGCAAATTAAACTATTTTATCTTTTTCATCTTTTTTTTTTTTTTGTAAAATTACTAATTGCTAATTAATTCTTGAAAAATGTCTAATCAACTTTTAAATGCACATGCAACATATTTTTGTATTTTTCACTAATTAAAATGCACACATAGAAAATACAAACAATTAACGAAAAATGCCACAAAATCCACCAAATTGCAAACAAATGAAAGAAATGATTTTGTTTGAATTTATAGGAGTAATTCGTGTAGGGAAAAAATCACATGCTCACAGCTGCCCCTCTTTGCCCGAAAACACGAAGAGTTTTTATGCAAAGATAAATGAGTGGACATGAGCGATTTTGGCCCATTTTGAGTACTCCGTGAGAAGCATTTTGAAAATCTTGACCGCAGCATGCTTCAGAGGTTTCCTACATATTCTCGGATAAAGAGGAATCGGGTTAGTGTATTTCAGGTGTGTTTGGTAGCTGGGACTACTGATGATGTGATCTCACTATTGTTGTTGCTGCTGCTAGTGCTTGCTAGATACCCTTATTAGACCGATTCAAAATAAAAAGAAGCTAGACTAAGCTATGACCTACGAATAACAAAAAGAACCTATCTATGTCTTCAAACTTGCTCTCGATCCTTGTTGCCTTGTTGCCTTGTACATCTCCATGTGAAACTTCTTGTTGTCTTGTCGACTTGTGTTTCTTCCTGTGAACCTCCTCGTTGCCTTGTTGTCTTGCATTCTCCTACTGTGAAACTCCTTATTGCCTTGTTGCTATGTTTCTCTTTCTCCATGTGGATGCATGATTGTTGGACTCGAATTGTATTCCGTTGTTCTCCAAGTGGGCGCCTGATTACAAAACCTAAAACATGGAATGTATTTCCTTGTTCTCCAGGTGGCGCCTGATTGTCAAAACTTGAAACTTGAAATGTATTCGCTTGTTCTCCAGGTGGGCACTTGATTACCAGAAACAAAAACTTGAAATGTAATCCCTTCTTCTCTAGGTTAGTGCCCGATTACCAAAACTAAACTTCAAATGTGTTCCCTTGTTCTCCAGGTGGGCGCCTGATTACCAAACCTAAAACTTGAAATGTATTCCCTCGTTCTCCTGGTGGGCGCCTGATTGCAAAAACTTGATTAAAACTGAAATGTATTTCCTTGTTCTCTAGGTGGGCACCTGATTACTAATACTTGAATAAAACTTAAATGTATTCACTTGTTTTTCAGGTAGTCGCTTGATTACCAAACTTGAAAATAAAATTGAAATGTATTCCCTTGTTCTCCAGGTGGGCGCCTGACTACCAAACTTGAAAATAAAACTAAAATGTATTCCCTTGTTCTCTAGGTGGGCGCCTGATAACCAAACTTCAAAATAAAACCGAAATGTATTCCCTTGTTCAATAGGTGGACGCCTTATTACAAAACTTGAAAAAAAATATGTATTCCCTTGTTCTCCGGGTGGGCGATTTATTACCAAACTTGAAAATAAAGCTAAAATGTTTTCCCTTGTTCTCCAGGTGGGCGCCTGATTACCAAACTTGAAAATAAAACTGAAATGTATTCCCTTATTCTCCAGGTGGGCGCCTGATTACTGAACTTGAAAATAAAACTGAAGTGTATTTTCTTATTCTCCAAGTGGGCGCCTGATTTCCGAAACTTGAAAATAAAAGTGAAATGTATTCCCTTGTTCTCTAGGTGGGCGCCTAATTGCTAAAATTTGAATAAAACTGAGATGTATTCCCTTGTTCTCCAAGTGGGCGCTTGATTGCAAAAACTAAAACTTGAAACTGCTGCCTGTAAACTTAATTACAATAAAACAAACAAAACAAAAGAAATTTTTCTACCCTTGTTTGGCGTTTGGTGCATCTGTGAGTGTTAATGAAATCCCATTATCAAATATCTTTGAAAGCTAATTCCCATTATCCAGGAGGGTCCTGACAACACTTAATTAATGACAACTTTAGGATTAGGCTATGTTCATCAAAGGTATGCCTCCCACTGTGTCTTGCTATCTATGTTATATCTGTTGGGGACCATTAATTAAAGTTACATCCCATTATCCAAGAGGGTACTGACAATTCTTAATTAATACCAATTTTGCGTTCATATCATGTCTGTTGGAGATCAGTAGTAAGAGTTATATCCCATTATCTATGAGGGTCCTAAAAGATTCTACAATTAAATCCCATTATCCAGGGTGTCCTAGCGACTCTTTTTGGGGAAATATTTGTGCCTGACTATGTTACCCATGACTGTTTGAGTTTTAAGTTGAGTCCTATTTTCCATGAGGGTCCTAACAACTCTTAACTGAATCCTGTTGCAACAAGCAAGTTACTTTATGCTATTTGTTATTCATGACTATCTCAAACCTTTAAATAAGTCTCTTTTTTCAGGAGGGTCCTGAGAATTTCAAATTAAATGCCCATTTAAACTCTCGGTTGTTTTTGCTGGGGATTGCTAGTTGAAATTATGTCCCATTATCCAGGCGGGTCCTGAAGACTCTTATTGGGGAATTATTTGTGCCGGATTATGTTCCCCGTTGAATTTTAATATGAGTCCCATTTTCCAGGAGGGTCCTGAAGTTCACAGTCATCCCTGCCAGGTGCTTGATTTTTATGGAAGATTTCCTCGAGACCTCCGGAATTTTCTGTCCCTGTTTCAATCAAAGAAAACCTTGTCACTTCGAAAAGTGGTGGTTAGCTTGCAACATTCTTTTTGTGAAATGGCCTTCCCACTGTCACGCTCCGTTGTGTTCAACTTTCCCGTACTGGCTATGAGTCACCTTATTTTGTTTGGCTGACCCCTGAACCCTGTGGCCTTAGATGAACTGAGTGTTCCATTCCCCAATATTGTGTTACACTCCTGACCCTCTTTCTAGAATCTTTACATCCTTCCCGAAATTACCAAGTCAATTCCCTGACAAAACTTTCACTGATTCTTCCCTTTACCTTTTTAGCTTTCACTGCCTTTGTTATGTTTTAATCGGCTTGTGCTTTGTCATCTGGGGAGCAGGTAGTAAGCTTTGAAATTTCTCTCCTGCTTGCATAACTAAAATTGATTCTCAAAACATCTTAGAAAACTGGAGACCCGAAAAAAATGAAATGCAATGACTCTGAGTTGTTTTGTTTTAGAATAAAAGAATTATGAATTTGGTGACTATTGAGGGGAAAATAGGAGAAACTTATCTGTGGAGGAACAACTAGTTCCCATGATCATGACATTCACTTCGGCTTAGTTGACCCATTATGTCCAAATGATCGGCCTTCAGCAGCCATGCTTTGTTTTTGTGACCCTCAGTAAACCAATTTCTTTAACTAAACCTCGACCTTGCTTTTCTTGTGGTGTTATGAATAGATCTCCACCAAAAACCTTTTTCCAGTTTTTTATTTCTCGACTTTCCTTCGCCTTAAGGTGCCCATGTGGACTTTCACCAATAAGACTCTCTCATTCTCATTTCTCTCAACTCTCGTCGCCTTACGGTGTCCGTGAGGGTTTTCACCGATAAGACTCTCTTATTTTCATCTTTTCTTGCTCTTGTCTCCATACGGTGCACGTGAGGGTTTTCACCAATAAGACTCTCTCACTTTCATCTTTTCTTACTTGAACTATAGTGTTGCGCCTGGTATGAATCACCTCTTCTTGCATGAATCGGCACTTCTTAAAGACTGATCGGAAGGTCTTTATTTGTTCCATAATGCAGGCTTTTGGATAAGGTTAGAAATAAGGGGTATTAAAGGCACAAAATAAGTCAAATGGGTTCAAAAATTACAACTTTCAGAATCAAATTTTCTTACAACAACCACAACTTCTACCCCAGTTTCTTTCTTGGGGACCTTTGAATTTTTATTTTAATATGACCGAACCGTGAGGCTGCCTACGTATCCTTTAAAAGGAATCAGGTCAAGCTTAGTTCTTCCAGATTCCTTGTTTTTGTTGTTGTGTTTTCCTCCTTTCCCTTTTCTCTTTTCCTTATTCTGTTTCTTCCTTCTTCTTTTGTTGTTTTTCTGTTTTGTGTTGTGTTTTTCTTTCTTTTTCGTTTTTCTTCCTTTTCTTTCTTTTTTTTATTCATTTCTTTTTCTTATTATTTCCTTTCTTTTCTTCTCTTTTTTGTTTCTTTTTCATTCTTTCCTTTTCTTTTCCTTTTACTAATTTCTTACACTTGCGTTTTTGACTCTTGTTAGTGATTCCAAAAGGGGTATGAAAGAAAATAATTAAAGCTCAAAAGGGTTAGTATGGGATAATGTATTTAGATGGCCTAATAAATTGTATTCGTCATTCCAATCTCTAATACATTCCAAGAACGAACAAACATGCCAAGTATAGACAAACATGATTTAATCAAAGACCATCATACATTGTATCTCTTAACAACATCAGAATTAATGGCCATTTGTGCACACTTGCCTTTCAAATCTATTAGATATAAGGCCTCATTGGACAACACTCTTGACACGATGAACGGTCTTTGCCAATTTTGGGCAAACTTTCCCTTTGCCTCTGCCTGGTGAGGGAGGATGCGCTTCAATACCAACTGACCCACTTCAAACCTTCTTGGGCAAACCTTCTTGTTATATGCTCTAGCCATTCTCTGTTGATACAATTGGCAGTGACATACTACTTCTAATTGTTTTTCATCAATCAAACTCAACTGCTCCAGTCGGGTTTTGACCCATTTATCACCATCAATTTCTGCTTTGGCAACAATCCGAAGGGACGGGATTTCAATTTTCGTCGGGATTACTGCCTCTGTTCCATACACCAAAAATATGGAGTCACTCTACTGAAGTTCAAACAGTAGTGCGATAACCTAACAATGCAAATGGTAGCTTCTCATGCCATTGCCTGGACCCTTCCACCAGTTTTTTGGAGTATTTTCTTCATGTTCTTATTGGCTGCCTCAACTACTTCATTCGCCTTGGGGAGGTATGGGGTGGAATTGTAATACGTGATCTTAAACTGCTGTCATACGTCTTTCGTAAAATAATTATTGAGATTTGCTCTATTGTCAGTGATGATTGTCTTCGGGATTCCAAACCGGAAAATGATATTTGAATGCACAAAGTCGACCATGGCTTTCCTGGTAACTTCCTTGAAGGTTTTACCTTCAACCCACTTGGCAAAATAATCAATAGCAGTTAGGATGAACCTGTGTCCATTGGAAGTTGCTGGCTCGATGGGCCTGATTACATCCATTCCCTAAGCAACGAAGGGCCATGGTGCAGATATTGTATGTAATTCAGATGGCGGGGAGTGAATCAAGTCTCCATGCACCTGACATTGATGACATTTGCGCACGAAACTGTGCAATCACGCTCTAGGTGAGCCAATAATACCCTGCCCGGAGGATCTTCTTTGCCAAAACGTATCCACTCATGTGCGGTCCACAAACTCCAGAATGTACCTTGGTTTAATAGTTATGGCATGTCCAGCATCTATGCATCTCAACAACCCAAGATCCGGTGTTCTTTTGTATAGTACCCCTCCATCGAAGAAGAACCCGCTTGATAGGTGACGAATTGTTCACCTTTGGTCAGTTGTGGCTTGTATTGAGTACACACTCATCCTGATATATTCTTTGATATCATAAAACCAGCGCTCACCATCAAGCTCCTCCTCTACCATATTACAGTAGGCATGTTGGTCATGGACTTGGATATGCAGTGGGTCAAAATAAGCCTTATCCAGATGATGTAACATTGACTCTAAAGTAGCCAAGGCATCAGCAACCTCATTGTGAATTCTTGGTATATGCCTGAACTCTACTGACCGTAATCGTTGACAAAGGTCATGCAAGCATTAGCTTCAAATCTCGTGTTTCCCACTCCCCTTGAATGTGATGTACTAGAAGGTTTGAGTCTCCCAAGACCAAGACTTCCTGGACAGCCCATGTCTGTAGCTAATCTCAAACCCAAAATACACGCATCATTTTCTTCCATATTGTTTGTGCAATAGAAGTGGAGCTGAGCTTAAACAGGGTAATGGTGCCACATTTCAGAAATGAGTACTGCTCCTATCCCGATGCTTTTCATGTTGGCAGTCCCACTGAAGAATAATTTCCATCTCAGCTTCTCGCCCTGTTCCATTTCATCAATATGCATTACCTCCTCGTGCGGGGAGTATGTCTTTAAAGGTATATATTCTTCAACCACCGGATTCTTAACTAGATGATCAGCCAATGCCTGCGCTTTCATTGCATTCCTAGTCACATAGACAATGTCAAATTCAGTGAGCAGGATTTGCCACTTTATAAGCCTCCCTGTGGGCATAGGCTTTTAAAAAATGTACTTCAAGGGGTCAAGGCGTGATATGAGGTAAGTAGTGTATGATGACAGGTAGTTTTTCAACTTTTTTGCTACCCAAGTTAGGGCACAGCACGTCGTTTCGAGATGAGTATACCTAACCTCATAGGCTGTGAATTTCTTGCTCAGGTAGTATATGGCCTACTCTTTCCTCCACATGACATCATGCTGACCCAACACGCATCTGAATGAATTGTCAAAGACTGTCAGATATAAGATCAAAGGCCTCATTGGTTCCGGTGGGACCAATACCGGTGGGTTCGACAAGTACTCTTTTATTTTTTTGAAAGCCTCCTGACACTCTCCCGTCTAGTTAACAGCAACATCCTTTTTGAACAGCTTAAAGATGGGCCCACAAGTTGTTGTGAGCTGAGCAATAAATCTGCTGATGTAATTCAATCTCCCCAACAAACTCATCACCTCTGTTTTGTTCCTCGGAGGCGGCAATTCTTGAATGGCTTTGATCTTTGATGGATCTACTTCAATGCCTCGACGGCTGACTATGAACCCTAGCAACTTCGCTGATTGCACACCAAATGTGCATTTCGCAGGATTGAGTTTGAGGTTATACCTGCGGAGCCTTTGGAAGAATTTCCTCAGATCTCTAACATGGTCAGATGGCTTAGTGAATTTCACAACTACATTATCCACATAGACCTCAATCTCCTTATGTATCATATCGTGGAATATGGTTGTCATTGCCCTCATATAGGTAGCCCGAGCATTCTTTAGACCGAAGGGCATGAACCAATTGCAATATGTTCCCCATGACATGATGAATGTTGTCTTCTCTGCATCCTCATCGTCCATCAAAATCTGGTGATAGCCTGGGTAGCAATCTACGAAGGACCCAATCTCATGCTTTGCATAATTGTCAATCAGTATATATGGATGTTCGGCAGTGGGAAATTGTCTTTTGGGCTTACTATTTTGAGGTCATGATAGTCAACACACACCCTAGTTTGACCATCCTTCTTTTGCACAGGCACGCCATTAGCTAACCAGGTGGGATATCGCGTGACTCGGATGGCCCTTGCCTCAAACTGCATGGTAACTTACTCTTTGATCTTCACACTCACAACATTTTTAAATTTCCTCTAGGTTTGCTTAACAGGAGGGCAGACCGGGCTCGTGGGCAATTAGTGAACCACCAAGTCAGTGCTCAGCCCTGGCATATCATCGTAAGTCCATGCAAAAACATCTTTGTACTCAAGTAGCGCCTGATTATTTCTTCCCTAAGCTTTGGCTCAAGAAGGACACTTATTTTTGTTTCTCTAATATTATCTAGGTCCCCTAGATTGATTGCATCTGCATCGCTCATGTTTGTCTTGGGTTTTGACTCGAAATTGCTCAACTCTTCACTAATTTCCTCAAACACTTTTTCCTCGTCATATTCTAGTTCATCCTCAGATTCTATCTCTTAAATTATTACTTATAATTAGACCTACTTTTAAGACTGGGATGAGGAGTCCATATGCATGTCAGATCATTAGAGCCAGCATAAAAATAACTGTACAAGAAGGAAAAGAAAAGCAAAGAAAAGTGAAAGCTATTAGCACTAAAGAAAAGGGAATTGCATTTCATTGAAACTGAAAGATAACAAGGTTTTACACACCCAAACGGAAGGAATATAGACTCCGAATTACAACCCTGGAATAATCCAGAGAAATTAAAAATAAAAATCAAAGCAAACTACCAAAACTCCTTCCGTCGGGAGAGGAGTAGCTTCCCAATTGTTGACTTTTGTATAGGGCCCAACAAAATGCACATCTGCCTTGCTAGAAGCCTCTCCATCTTTACACATTCACATCTTCAAACAACCTTTCAAACATTTCAAGTAGTTCCTTATCAGGATCAACCACAGAACTGGAATTTGTTGTTGTCAGGTGCTTCTTGGTGCCGGGCTTTACAAAGGATTTGAAGAGACGAGGCATAGGCTTGGGGAGGGCCCATGCTGTCTTTCGCATATTTCTGGCTCTCTGGATGTCTGCACTTGTAGGCTGGAATCCCAAATCGAAGGTTTCTACGTTCTTGGGGAGACACACCGGCTCTTTGATACCCTGGAACAAACTCGTTCTTCAACATCTCAACAGCCACCATGACTGACGCAGCAACTAACCTTGGTGTTGCAACATACTCTCCTTCTGAAACCTTTCTTACAGGTACCGAGTCATGAATCTAATACACCCAAGGTCCCTTATCATCATATGCCTCAATTAATGGTATGATAGCATCATTGTAGATGGTCCTCGCCATGCACAACTATTTCTTGTCGATCCTATTCAAATTCACCATTTCATGCAAAGTAGAGGGGACTGCTCTATCATCATGGATCCAAGGTCGTCCCAACAGCAGGTTGTAAGAGGCAGCCACATCCAGCACTTGAAATTCCATGGTAAAATCAACTGGTCCGATTATAAATTCAAGCACTTTGTCACCGACCGAATATTTTTCCCTGCCGTCAAACCCTCGTACACAAATGTGGTTCTTGTTAATTCTTTCATCATCCACCTTCAACTTGTTCAACATGGAAAGAGGGAAAATATTTTCACTTGACCCATTATCAACCAACACTTGAGTAACCACAAAATCTTTGCACTTCCGTGAGGTAGAGTGCTCTATTATGCTCGGTGCCTTATATGGGCAATTTATCGTCAGAAAAGGTGAGTCTATTCACCTCAAAAATCTTATTGGAAATCTTCTCCAAGTGATTGACTGTGATTCAGGAACGTAGGCCTCATTCAAGATTTTCATCAACGTTTGACAGTGCTCGTCCGAATGAATCAATAATGATAACGAGATTTGAGTAGGCGTCTCTCTCAATTGTTCCACAATAGAATAATTCTACATTTTCATCATCTTCAGAAACTTTTCTACTTCCTCTTCACTCATAGTTTTTTTCACCAGTATTGAATTATACTTGGTCGATTTTGATTTCCTCAATTCTTTGGGGGAAACGTGCATCCCCGACCGGGTCAATCCATGAGCTCACAAACCTCTTCTTTGACCTATTTCCATTTGTAGTTCACTGTTACCCGGTCATAATTCCAAGTATTGCCTTGCTACTGATCATTGGTAATTGAGTTACAGGTTTGATAATGACAGGCTCTGAACGAGCGCTTTCCATGACAACCATAGGCTTGCTTGCTACCCATAGTACAACTACTTTTGCATTTTCTTGTCTCATCGTCCCGTCTTTCCAGGATTCCTTGTTGATTACAACAGAAGGTTACTACTTGCCCCATCCAATTTAAGCGTCGACATCTCTCTTGTAAAATTCTCACCCATCTTCCGTTCACTGGCTTGGATCATCATGACAGTTTGCGAAGGCTTTTTAGGTCCCCCCGTTTAGTGCACTATCTCAATCATATTTGTCTCTTGATGAGCAGGCAGCAGTTTTTGATTAATATTGGATGCTTCTGGAGCTTACACCTCAATCTTATGCGAATCAATGAGTTCTTGAATAGCACACTTCAGATGCAACATTTCTCCGTGTCATGCCCTAGGGCACCAGAACAATAGTCACAACTGACAGAATAGTCCAGATTTCTTAGAGGAGGGTTTGGAAATTTTGCTTCAATCGGCCTTAACGTATCTAATTGTCTCAATCTATGGAACAAGCAGGTGTATTACTCTCCCAATGGAGTGAAAGTTTTCTTCTGCATCCTCTCAGTTTTTAAAACTAGGTTAGCTTGGAAAGCTGGTCTCGAGGTTTGTTGGTAGGCTGTTGAAGGTGGGTAGTTATTTTGGGGGATTAGCGCACGCCATTATGCATGGGCGGGAGGTTGAGTCTACGTTTGTGCATGGTGGATGGAAAAATAGGGATCAGGAGGTGGGTAGTAGTGTTGTGGTAGGCTATATGGAGTGTATGGGTAGGGTGGATAGTGAGGCCGAGGCTGGTTGTAATAGGATTGACGTTGGGGCCCGAACTAAGTCCCTGAATCAACTGTCGCTACCTCCGCCTCCTTCTTCTTTCCAATTGCTCTTACGATCCCGCTTTGGATAGCCTGGGTGATTGCTTTGATTGTAGAATAACTTATGATCTTGTTGAATTTGACTCTCTCTTCGATCATACTCCCCATTTTCACTACCTCATTGAACGATTTACCCACTGCTGATACCATGTGACCAAAATATGTAGGCTCCAAGGCTTGCAAGAAATAATCTACCATTTCACTTTCCTTCATTGGCGGGTCAACCCTCGATGCCTACTCCCTCCCACGGAAGCCATATTCTCTAAAGCTCTCAACGTGCTTCTTTTCTGAGATAATTTCAAGATTGTACCGAAAATGACAAACGAATGCTTGTGCTAGATCGTACCTCGTGTACCATCGGGCATGATCCTTCCGGGTGTACCATTCCAACACTGAGCCACTCAAACTTTGACTGAAATATGCCATCAACAATTCATTATTTCTTCCTGCCGCTCTTATCTTGTTGCAGAAACCCCTTTAATGTACCACCAAATCACCATGTCCATCATATAAGTCAAACTTGGGCATCTTAAAGCCTGAAGGCAATTGTATATCTGGGGAAAACAAAGGTCTTTATATGCCACACACACTTGCCAACCTAATCCTTCTCTGAATGATTACTCTTGACCTTTGACTTTCCCGAGCACCTCCAGTTGGTTCGGGTTTTGACTGGTTTTTCAGCCTCAACATGGATTTTAAAATGGGTAGTGTAAGAGTAGGATTCATGGGCTTTGTAAGCGGGTTTTGGTGGGTAATACTAATTGTCATGAGCTTGGAGAAAAGGCTCATTAGATGATCCATGGAGTGTGGGGGGAGGAGGTGCCACATAAATGAGAGCAACTAGTGGAGAAGGGTGAGAAATAGCTTTGGGTGGTGGAGCTAGTGGTGCCTTAGAAGTTGTACCCTGGTATTGTGGGTGGTAGATGGGGAAGCTTGGGGGTGGACCAGTGGTAGGGTGGTCGTGCGACTGGATTAATGGTAGGATGAAGGTTGGATTAGCAGGATAAGCTGGTGGTGGCTGCCCTCACATCCATGCCTGGTACATTTCGGCCATCTGATGCTTCAACTTGTACATCTCCTCTTTCATTACATTAACATCCAACTCTTCCACCTTTTTCAAGGGATCAATGATACTTGCATCGGTTTCTTGATTGGCCATAATCAGCTTGCTTTTAGACCGAGTGTTATAAGAGTGGGTTTCCAGAATGTCACAAAAACCAACCACCTGTCTGAACTAGGAAAGGCAATATCAAAACTTGTTTGTGGTTAGGCTTTAACACATATGTAACCATATCTTTGGGGATGAATGCACCTAAGCAGTTACTGGTTTCTAATATGCACCATGGATTGGTCGCTTGCATCATTCCGCTTTTATCTGATACCACTTTTCTTTTCTCTCTTGTTTTCGTTTCTTCTTCCCCTTTCCTTTGCTTAACTTGTTTTGCCTACCCTTATTTATGATTTATAATTCTCTCCTTTATTTTACCATTGCTTCTCTCATGATTTCCTGTCTCTCTTTTTCTTTCTTTGTCTTTCTATTTTTCTCTGTCCCTTTTATTAATTTATTTTGGTTATGGTCGAATCCTATGAAGATTACCTACGTATCATGACCCCCCATGAATCAGACCGGGCGTAGTTCTGGTAAATAAATATAGAAATATTTTGGAAATTTTTCAATTTTCATGAAATAAAACACTTGATAACAACTACTAGCAGATTTAAATAAAAGAAATCAACAGACTCTGACTCAACCGAAAACAACAGACTCTGACTTAAAATGAAAACAACTGACTCGACAACCTACTGCAAACTCAAATAAAAAATTACTGACTTCACAAATAGCCTAACAGGTTTGGAAATCACGAATACATTAAAGCCTCTAATGCTCCTGGGGCCTGCGAGACATCATTCGGTCTCGCTGCAGTCCTGTGTTCTAAATACCCTTGGAGGTGATGGAGGTCTTCCATCACTTGATGAACAAACATCATGGCGGTGGCAAAGAACATTGATCTTGTCATATCTTCACAATGGCTACACTTTACGGTGATGTAATCAGCGATCATCCATACCCTCTCTCTTATAGAACCTTTTTCTTGCAACAATCGCCCAGTTTGCTGGGCCCTTGCCTCTAATATTTGTTTGGCTACATGATTTAGTTCTTGGAATTATTGTAAATGTTTTTCTAGTCGTGCTATTGGTGTGTAATAATGCTCTCTTTCAGCCTTGAAGTATTTTCCTGCTTAACCATTTTGTTTTCAACCAAGATGACCCTCTTCTTCGACCCTGTAACCTCGTTGTCATACCTTATCTTATTTGTTCAATCATGCGTGCTCGCTCCTCTACATTTTTGGCCAATTGTTTTCGGGCTCTAGACAGCTCACCCTCTGCTTTGTTAAAGTCAAAACCGTATTCTCCTACTTTTCGCCTCAGATTGTCTATGAGTTTTTCATCATTCGCACTTCTAATGGGATCCCCTATGGCTATTTTCATATTCTGAATTTGCGCTCGCAAAGCTTCATTTTCTTTGGCTATTCTTTTCTTTTCCCTCTCGTCAAATGTAGCTTGCAAACCATTTTTGAATTAAAGGTCTTTGACTTGCTTTTCCAATTTTCCTATTGTGGCCATGTATTCATTTTCCTTGGCCAACCAATTCCATTGTTCTTGCGACGCCTCAGCAAATTCCTGAAGATGTGGTCTTTCGGCCGGCCTTCCAAACTCCATTTCCTTCTTATACCAAGCTAGGTACCCTGGTGCAACCTTGCCTTTAGACAATTCTCATACTTGAGTGTCTGCCGCCAAGTACTGACATTCGCTCCAAATTTAACTGATTGTTGTTTCTAGAAATTGACCATTGGGACCAATCTCGACCACATGGAGACTAATGTCTTCATCCATGGGAATCATTTTGCACCTCCCTAACTTTCTTAGCACTCTGTACGGAGCATAAGGTTGGATAATCCGAAGACCCATCAAAAGAAAATGAGGCCCGATAGCTGGCATCTATATAATTTCATCAATGGGGAGCCACCCGAACGTCCACTTTATCTAACTTTCACTTATGGTTTGGAGATATGATACCTATTCTGTAACCCCCTCTGGTAATCTGAACTCTTCAACTCTGGTATAAAATTCCTCTATGCGGCTCTTTTCGGATGACCCATAACTCATGAACTGAGGTTGATGGCATAAGATTTCAACATTCCACATCTATAACAACAAATTGCATCCTTCAAAGAAATTTCCTACGGCTTTACATGTTGTGAGGGCACGGAAGATTTCAGATAATATCATGGGTGCGAGGGTGCTCTTGGCCTGAGTGAGGAAAGTGCTGACAACCCCTGCTATCCATATATCTATATTCTTGTCTTTCCGTGGAAACACCAAAAGGCCCAAGAAGAATACCATAAATGCAAAACACATGTTTTCTTCCCATTTGAGTCGGTTCCCCTTGCTACAAAATTTATTTTCCGGGTCGTTAAACCCCCTATATGCCCATACCTTTGGTATATAAACTGTGGAGTACAAAAATCGGCTAACAGATTTGGATAGTGAACCCCTTGCTTATTTTCAATGAGTCCAAGAATTTGTGTACATTGATGGCCCTTGGCGCCATAAAATACTGGTGTCTCAAAGGAATTTTGGGAACCCCGATATATCCGGTTATTTCTTCCAGGTTCGGAGTAAGTTCAAAGTTAGAGAAATAAAATACGTTGTGGGCCGGGTCCCAAAATGTAGCCAACGCCTTTGTGACATCCTCTCTTGGGTTAATTTTCAATAACCCGATGAGTCCTCCCAAGTGGGCATTGACCTTGTTTTGCCCCGATTTACCTAAAATGTCCACCACATGCGTACCTCTAAAGGGATCTTGTTCATGACTATTGTTGGCAAATTTTGGTTCGTGCTCATTCTACACATTTATCAAGGTGATTAAACAAAAAGTATGATTTATTAGACTCAAAATTAAAATTAATTTTTTTTTCCAAATTTTCATTCCAAAAATAAAATCTCGAAAATACGGCCTTTAGGCACTTCCGAAGGGAGGGTTTAAGGCTGCACCTGCTACCGGCCAAAATTTAGAAAAGAATCGAAGGCGGATATACTTGCAAAAACATCCTTTTGGCGCTCTTTTAAGGACACTTGGCTAATTTGACAAAACTGATTTATTTATTAATCACAAACAAAATTTGGTTTTTTTTGGCTATTTTTGCAAAACTGAAGTTGGGCCTGATGGGGGTTGCCTCGTATCTCACGCCCTGTGAGAATCAAACTGGCGTAGTCCGGGAAATCTTGACAAAAAAAACCAACTTCTATATTTCTTTTTCTTGTCTTCTTTTGTTTGTTGCAAATAAAATTCCTTTCTTCTCCCTTTTTTGTTTCGAAAATAGAGTCTTTCTTTTTTTCTTTTTTTTTTTTCAGCATTTCACTGCTAGGGCTCCGGCATTAGGTTAAGTCATTCTAGGTTCGAAACCTGGCATAGGGTCTAGACTGTGTACCCGAACAGATAACTCGAGTCGAGGAGGGAGCTACGTACCGGGAACCAAAGGGCCATCCAGCTTTGTAACTTGTCTGAGCCTCTTTCTTATTTAAAGGCACGACACTAACAGATTAAAGATTCTCGACCAGCGAGCACATCTCTAGAGATGAGAAGAAAAGGGTTTCACGATAGTTTATATACAATTCAAATAATAATGCGGTAAAACAATGTTTAGCACATTGGGCACAATCATATCATAAATCAGATAATAATAAAGCTAAAATTCACAATTATTCTAAGCTCGAATTCTGAACCGTGAACCAGAGATTCTGGGTCTAATCCCCAGCAGTGTCGCCAGAGAAATCACACCTCCATTTTCACTACAACTGTGGCGATGGGCATAGAAAGGGAGTTTTTTCAATTAAAAGACAATCGAAGCGGTATTTTTTATTTAAAGATTTCAAACTCGCCACTAGGTATAATTTATGGTGTCCCAAGTCACTTGTTTAAATCTCGAATTGAGGAGAGTTTGACTCTGTATACAGCCTGCGAGCCAGAAATCGGGGTAAGTAATTCTGTTAGTCCGGGAGAAGGTATTAGGCCTTCCCGAATTTTGTGGTTCTAGCAGGGTCGCTCAGCTATTATACTTGGCTTAATTATCTGATTTTAATACATTTGTACCTATGTGCCAACTTTAACTTTTAAACCACTTTTATTTAATTTTGAGAAGATTACAACGTCATTAAAACGGGTCTCGATCCACGTCACATAAATGCACCCGTAGTCTTTGACATATTTCAACATCGTTGGGATTTGGATTTGGGTCATATAAATAAGCACCCAAATTTTGGAAAGTAAATTATTTAACTAGCGCACCTAAAGAAATTTCATACTTTCACATTTGTGAGAGCCAAGAAAATTCATTAAGTGGTGCTCATCGGATTCTAAGGATCAATACACGATTAATTTAAATAAGGGCATTGCAATTGTTCAATTTTATTGGCAGGTCTTAATTATGTTTGTAAAAGGTGATTAAACTAAAATTATTATGGGCACAAACTAGTTGTATTATCTTAACGTAGCCTGCTTCATTCTAGTTAACATTCTTGATCTGCCAAAGCAAAATAAACAATACATGCTAAAACCAACTGAAGTTCATATAAGGAAAAGAAATCAGATTAACTAATTTAAATGATGGGGCTTCGAATTAACCCAAGTGGGTCATCAGGCCGAAATGCCATTTCAAACCCCCAAGGCAAAATTTGAATTTCAAGCATCATAAATTCATTTCTCATAATTAGAAGAGCTCTTGTAATACACATTTTTAAATCTGACTTAAATACCTAAACATTTCTGGCGCAGAAAGCGAAACTACTGAATTCAGAATGTATTCAAACTTGTATTGTATATAATTAAGCATGCTTGATGCTCTACCTATTAACCTAGTAACTAATACATTGTCATGAGAAAATTAACATACAAACAACAAAATAGAACTAATAGGTTGGTGAGGATCACCTTGACTCCTCAACATTCGTACAGGCCAGAATAACCATAATGATAAGCTACTTAAAATCTTTACAGCAATCAAAGAAGCTAACTAATAAAAATAAATCTAGGATTGCTACATATTGAAGCTAACTCAAATACGCAGACTCATCAACTGGAAAGGGTGCAAATTTATTGATCAACCATTGCTTAATCATAAATCCCAAATTGAACAAGTTCACTTCAAGTTCAATCATTCTCATGCATTAGAGGGTGAAGTGAATACCTGGAAATAGAAAAGAAAAGGAGGAAGAAAGTCAGTATTAAAACAGTAACATACAACAGCTCCTTAGATAGTTTTGAACCCAGGAAATAAAATTACAATCCAGAAAACCAGTTTCAATCCCCGCAAATAAACCAAAAGACCTTGACCGGACTTGATTCTAACCCTATTTCTATTATTAGCTACCCAGAAATTGTTCCAACTTAAAAGAAAATTCAAAGATATTCTTCAAAATTCAATGGAACGGTAAACTATTTATCTTCTTCTGAATTTTTTGATTGTTCTTCTATTAGCTCATTTTTTAGCTCTCAAATCTTTGTTAGAATTTCATCCTTCCAGCCTCAAAAACCTCTTTTGAAAGTCAAGGTTAGAATACCTTTATAGGCAAGGATTAAGGCAACCTTCAGATTTTGATTTTAATTAAGTCCCTCATTTTTTAGCTTGTGGATCAAGTTTTAGAATGAAAAATTAAGACTAACCCCTACCAGAAGCTTCTATTTATGTTATCAGAAAAATTCCCGTACTTGGACTACCCAAATTACCCCTCAGACCTTGTTAATTTACTTTGCTACTCAAGTAGACATTAAGTCTAAATGACCAAGCAAATAGGTTCGCACAGACCCAAATTGAATCCCGGATTGGGCCTCTACCCTTTGAAGCCCAAATTATTGTTCAAATGACCACAAGTCACAAATGGGTAAACCCAAAGTTCAGGCGTCAAAGGACACTAACCAACCCATAACAACAGACCAATTCAACTCACCTATTGGCAATTATGACCCAAATGAATTCAGCAAAATCAAACAGAATGAACTCAAAGCCACTGCCTATACCAACTAATTAAAATAGAAACATAGGGACAAGAAAGGATAGGATGTAGATGGAGAAGAAGCAGACTTAAGAAAGACATAGTCAAGAAAATTAACATTATCAAACATATTAAGATGACAAAAGTAAAAACGAATATTATGCATAATCAATGAGAAAAGAACACGAGTACCTTAAAATTATCACTAACTTGGAATTGCCCTAAAAACCTTGATTTTGACCACAAGGGGCCTCGATCATGTGTACTCAACGGGAAACCATGACCAAGGCACATTATAGTTCAAATCTTATCCCAACTCCGGTCCAGATACTTCACCAGCTTGATTTCAAAACAAAATTCGACTGGTTCTAGGGTTATTTGAAAGGAACGGGACAAGGATTAGGGATGAGGGAGAGTCAGGGGTCATTTGGTATTAATTTGGGGTGGTATGGATGGTGATGCCGCCATGCACGGCGGAGGTGGCTGCTAGAGTTTTGATTATTCGAAGGGTTTGGGAGGGTTTTGATATATGCTAATGGTAGATTGTGGTTAAGGAGGTTAAGGCGAGCCTGTGGTTTTAATTTGGGGGTCTAAAGATGATCGCGGCTGGCGGAGGCGATTTTTGGTCGGTGGTTCATAATGGTTGGTGGTGGTGTTATGTTCTCTGATGAACAGGTGAGAGATGGAGAGGGTAGAGGGATTCTGAGGGGCGGGGTCTTATCTGGACCGTTTGATCAATTATCCTAGACGGCTAGGATTGGACGGATCCAAACGACATCGTTTCGTATAGCAGGGGGATGGACCCGGTTGGCATTGGGTGTGAACCAGTTTGGGTGGGTTTATTTGGTGTAGTCTTGAATGAAATTGGCTCAATTATTTTTTATTCTTCCCTTTTTTTAATTTTCAAATTTCTTTTCTTCTTTTTTTCTTTTTCATTTTCCAAATTACTAAAATCTAAATTTAAATTATAAATCCAAATTAACTATAAAATGCTAATCAAAGCCTACCTAAATATTATCTCAAATGATAAAAATAATATTAAAAATCAAATATTAAAATTAAAAGTGCAAATTAAGCTATTTTTTTTTATAAAATGACTAATTGCTAATTAATTCTTGAAAAATGTCAAATCAACTTCTAAATGTACATGCAATATATTTTTATATTTTTCACTAATTAAAATACACAAACAAAAAAATGCAAGCAATTAACGAAAAATGCCACAAAATTCACAAAATTGTAAATAAATAAAAGAATTAATTTTTTTGAATATATATGAATAATTCGTATAGGACAAAAATCACATACTCACAATGATAACAATTTTAAGTAAGGTAAACATATAACAGGGTGTTGAATATAGCTTAACAACCCAATTATTGTGAAAGTGCGATAAACATTTAGAATAACAAGGAACTGAATGAGATAACGAGTTCTACCTTAAGAGGTACATAAAATAAAGCGCGTTAATAATTCTTCTATTTAAATCATTATGTTACCAACAACTCAACATAATATGATATAGTAACTCCACGCAATTAAATTCATATTCATAAACAATTTACGAAGTTATAATGAAAGCATAGATTGGCATGTTAAAGTATTACAACAAATCACTTAGAATGCATGACTCAAACAAGAAATGACAATCGTTCCAACGCCAACATAGCAATGAATAACTAAAAACATAGCAATGAATAACCAAGAACAATGACCGGTCAAATGAACAAGTTGTTCCAACATGGAATGTACAATGAAAAATACAATTGAGGTACCACCTCGTATTCACATTACACAATTTCAATCACAATCTTTACTTATATCCTCGCATGAGCCATACACTTAAAATATCTTTTGAAAACAGTTTTTCGGAAATAGCTACAAACACTTTAGCCCACCTTATGACGTTGTGTGGCTTCACGCAGTTCCTCTACAAGTAACACACACATAAATCCCACCTTATACGCCCACATGCACATTAACCCTAAGCCTTATATCATCGTGTGTACATCAATACCACATAAAAATAAAAAAATCGCACCACAAGTGCTCATATATTACACTTTGTCAACAATCAACAACATCAATGTTTCCACAACAATAGCCCATGGCTCCACCACAATGGGTACAAGAATATCAATAATGACATTAAATGTAAAATTCTCAACAAGGAAGATGTTCCAATTCTAACCATTTTGCTTCAACATGATAATAGCATTCAGATCTTCAACACCAATAACTTAACAATGAGAGACAATGTATAACTACATTATTAAATAAGAGTAACTCACAATGAAGAGAAAATGTATAGCAATGACTTCAAATAATGGAAATGAACTAGGGAAGGAATAACAGGAACAATAACTCCAAATAATGATAATCAACAATAAGAGAGAACATGAAAAATGACTTCAAATAATAATAATCAAGAATGAGAGAGATAACACACAAAAATAACTCAAATAATGATAATCAACAATGAGAGAGATAACATATAACAATAATAATCTAAGGCATGAGAGTAATTTATCAATTAGGATGTTCAACATGTTTAACGAAATCATTTAAGGCATGCACAGATAGACTTACACAAATAAAAATAGATTGACTATGAGAATTTACAACATGATATGGCATTTAAATTAAAGCATGAAAATTGTCTAAGTAGCTGAAACCGGTTAAATACTATGTACAACACGTGTACCCACGTATCACCTTGTGTACACGACTTTCACACAACAAAAATAAATCGATCAATACCGGATTGTACGGTGTATCTTTCCCATACAAAGTTAGGAATGATACTTACATCAACTAGGAAAAATAATCACTCGAAAATAGTTTTTTCCTCAAAATGCTCCTCCACACGGCACAATCTAATCAAAATTGACTTAATAACATCCAATTATGCAATAGAAACCAATTATAATAAATAAAGCTTTTCACTTATATGTTTGATGATTGTAGGCTACAGACTTTTGGGGTTGAATAGTGCGTTGGGGAGTTGAAAAAAATTATTGCAGAATAGGGCGTTTCTACGGTCCATTATGCGACCAAAACCTACTCCGCGGATTACATATCTGCAACGGAGTGAAGTAGAAAAATAGGCCAATTTTGGAGGTCATTTTGTGGTCAACTATGCCATCGCATAATCGTTTCATGGGCCACAAATCCATACTAGAACCAGCTAGAGAAAAACTTCGGGAGGAGGTTCTGCAGTCTATTAAGCAACCGCAAAACTAATTTGCGGACTGCAGATCTTCTGCAGACCTTACCCGAGTAGCCTAGTTCAGGAAGGTGATGTTGCGGTCCCTTATGCAAACCGCATACCTGTTATGTTATCCACTATGCGACAATAGAGTTGAGTTCGGAGGTACAACCCTAGTTTAATAAATAGACTTAAAGGACCAATTTTGAAGAGCAATGCCATTTTATAGGGAGGGGGGTGTTTTATAGAGAGAAAAGGAATCCCCAAGTACGTGGTTCACCAACCTTTGCTCAAGTATTGAAGAGTTCACAAGGATAACTCACAAGTTCTTCGTCCAAGAAATAAAGTTCTAGCCCTAGCCTTTAATTTCAAATTTTAGGTTGGGAATAAGTAATGGAGAAGAAGGTTTTGAGAGTAAGAGTTATTATTTATGCATGCATGTACTAATAAAGGTAGTAAGGAGGTTTTGGAGTATATGTGGGTGACCTATTGAAGTAGAGATTTATTTTGGGGTAAAGGAATCCACCATGGATGAACCTTGAAATCATAATGCACACCTATATTTTATGAAATGCTTAAATAAGTTGAACCCATGAGTATTTTCCTAATTATGGTTTGATCTTATTATGTCTCTAAATAGATTGAAGTTGCTCGTATTTTCTGAATAGTATAGTAATTTAACGAAAGCTCAAAATGAGGTATATTGGTTAAACTCCTCTTGTGGAGTCGATTTCCATAATGTCCTCGTAAGTTTCAATTATGATTGGTTCAATTTCTTATTTCTCGTATTTTGAGTCCCTCCTAATAAATTTGATTATTATAGAACAAGTGTTGTACTGAAATATGTATGTACTCAAAATATGTTCCAAATGTTCCCTTCATATCTTAATTCACTCCAAGAATGTTATCTAGTATGACCAATGTATTAAAGGTGTTGTAATTTAAAAGTCATGTTCTAATTGCAAATTAGTAGTCCTAATTGTGGAAGAGGCACTCAATGTGATTAAGACTCTTATTGCTCATACATACACTGAAACTCTTGAATTGAAATCATTTTATTGTCATGGTAATGCTTGAAAGTTATAGGGGTGAGTATAATATGAAATACGGTCGACGTGCCAAGCAAGATATTGCAGTTGTGGAAAATATTTCTAATAAAATGGAAAGATATGTGAACGTTATCAAATGAGATGAAATCCTTTAAATATTAAATAAAAGTATAGTAAAGCTACGAGGAAGGGTAGGTCAAAATAACCTAACCCCGAAACTACACGTGCCGGTGTAGGAGTAATTGAGGGGTAAATCCCCCCATATTGATATGATAGGATTGTTTCCCAATGTATTGATGAGATTGATTTAATGAGATAATTCCCCTTAATTGGGATGAGATGATTTCTAACAGAAAGTTGAATCACTCACACAATATTGTGGTAAGACAGCTCAGCCAATTGGGTGGAGACCGAACGCCATGATATATACATGGCGATGTGTGAGTAGGTGTCTCGGGGTGAGATAGCTTAGCCTATTGGGCTGAAATTGGACTCCATGTAGAGCACGGTGGTGTATAGGTACAAAAGATCTCCCAACTTAAATAATATTGAAATTTACTTGAAATTTATCTTTCTCATAACTTGAAACTTTAATATGGTTTAAGGCTCTCACTGATTCCATGTTTCTTTCTCATATTGTTGTTACTCGTTCTATTGAGAGGGTATTAGTTTTACATCATAGTGTTATTCCACATGTACTAACGTACCCTTTGCCAGGGGCATTGAATCTTTAATGGATGTAGGTGATTCCATAGTAGGTGGCCTTGTTTAGTGATAGCAGTACACCCTCTCCTCCGCTGACTTGGTGAGCCCCACTTTATTTCGGGGTCTTGTATCTCTTGTCCTCTATCTATAGTGTTTTGAGGTATAGCTGAAGCCTTATTGTTGACACTATCGTAGTACTCTTTTGTTTTCGTTAGAGGCCTTATATACATAGTGTGGGTTGTATCTTGTTTTGGAGAAGTTAAACTAAAGATGTTGTATTTGTATCACATGCTCCACTTTATACTATGAAAGTGTATGTATCTTGGGACTTGTTTGATAACATAACTAATGGTAATGAGCTGGTGTTGTTCATATGACATCTCATTGTCTAATTAATGTAGTATTTACTCTCTTTATTCATGGGTGAGTTTGGGTAGAAGGCATTGTACCGGCTTGCTTGACTAGGGTACTTAGTTGAGTGCTGGTCATGCTCCCTAATGTTGAGTCACGATATTCTTGAATATGATAACTTTTGAGAGAATTCCTAGTCTTCCAAACTTGAGGAGCCCCCAATTTGATTCTTTACAAATGTATAAGTTAAAACATTAGTTATCAACTGGTTATCCATTTGATTATCCATTTTCTAAGTGAATAATATGGTTCTTATCTATATTAGACCCATTATAACTGTTCATTATCCAACCTATTTTTAATGAATACTATGGATGGATAACTATTTTATTTTAACCATTTTTCCACCTCTAATTATGATGAAAAGCTCTCCAAAAATTTCCCCTAGTCGAGCTCCACAACTCCGTAAATGAGAAAAATGACAAAACCCTCAATATTAATAATTTGCCCAGCTAAATTGTACATCCGATCCATTGTGTCGTATTTGTAGAAAATCTATCTTAGATGCAGAAACAACTTAGTCCCCCAACAAGCCGGTTCTGCAGACATGAAGCCGCACTTGCGGCTCTGCCTTTATGGAATATCCTTCGCACCTACGATTGTGCACCTGCACTCCATAATCCGCACCTGCAGACCTATCTTTTCCAGCCCATTTTAACATCTGCAAACATCCTGACCGCTTCTTCTATCACGTACCTACGGCCCTTCCTTCACATGTGTAAAAGCACCAGAAATCAGATGCCTTTAGCAATGTAACTAGGTCCACGAATGATCCGAACACAATCTAAAATATATCCGATCCCCTTGGGACCTAGTATAAACACACCAACCAATCCCAAAACATAACACACACCGACTTGAGGCCCAAAATAACACAAAAAATATCATAACCACAAATCAGACGTCAATTCAAGCCTAAGGAAACTAACGAAATTTTAACTTCTAATTCTCGCACAAAACCATATTAAATCACCTAGGATTGGCCTCAAATTTTTCATGGAAGTACCATAGGACACAACGGATCTGTATCAACTCTTGGAGACTAAATTCAAGCTAGATAACAACAAAGTGAACTCCCATCCAAACCTATCAACCTTCAAAAACTTTAACTTTCCAACTTTTGCCAATTAGAACCAAATCAACCTAGGGACCTCCAAATCCAAATCCGTATGTACTCCTAAGTCTAAAATCTCATATGAAGATATTATAACCATCAAAATACTATTCTAAAGTCTTCTACACAATGTAAACTCCGGTCAACTCTTACAACTTAAGCATCCAATTTTGGTATTATGTGTCTCAATTCATTCCAAAATTTCTCTGAAACCAAAAAAAATCACCCCGGCAAGTCCCATCATTATAACTGCATATATTCAAAGCATCAAATAGGGGGATCGAGGCTAAAATACTGAAAATGGCCAACTGGTCGTTACATTCTCCCCACCTTAAACAAACGTTCATCATCGAATGAGTCTAGTATCATACTTGGGGTCTAAACAAGGTGAAGATATTTACTCTGTACCTTGTGCTTGGCCTCCTAAGTTGCCTAGTCAACCAATGACTCTCCAATGAACCTTCATTGGTTCTATATTCTTCAACCTTAACTTTTAAACCTGCCGATCCAAAATGGCTACTGGCTTAGTAGCATAACTCAAGTCCTAATCCATTTATACCATGTTAACGTCTAAAACATGTAATGGATCCATATAATAATGATGAGCATAGAAACATAAAACACTGGGTGAACTCTGGATAGCCTCTGTGGCAAAGAAAGCCTGTAGGCCATCTCTCCTACTCTCTCAAGAACCTTAAAGGGCCAATGTACCTGGGGCTCAACTTGCTATTTTTCTCGAACCTCATTACACCCTTCATGTCGAAACATTAAGTACAACCTTCTCAACCACCATAAATGCAATATCATGAGCCTTTCTGTCAGTACAACTCTTATGCCTGGATTATGCACCCCCTGAATCAACTTTGCCATCTCCAAAGCATCACAGACCAAATTAGTGTCGAACAACCTAGCCTCCCCAGGCTCAAACCAAACAATTGGAGAATGACATCGGTGCCCATATATGGCATCATTAGGATCCATATGGATACTCGACTGATAGTTATTGATGTAGATGAAATCTAGAAAAAACCGATCTCATGACCCTCCAAAATACATGACACAAGCACATAACATGTCCTCCAAAATCTGAATAGTGCACTCACACTACTGTCCACTTGGGGGTCAAATGCCGCACTCATATCGACATGTGTGCCCAACTCACGTTGCGTTGATCTCCAAAAATTATAATGTAACTTGCATGCCTCGATCTGAGATAATAGACAATGGAACACCATAAAGGCGAACAATCTCCCTAATATAGATCCGATCTAGAATTAAAAATAGGCAGTCGTGACCGGAATGAAGTGCGCAAACTTGGTCAGTCTATCCACAATGACCCATACTGTTTCGAATCTTCGCAAGGTCCCTAGAAGCCCAAGTACAAAATTCATAGTGATACGCTCCCACTTCAACTCCAAAATAACAATCCTCTAAAGAAAACCACTGGTTCTCTAATGCTCGTACTTCACCTACCGACAGGCCAAACACCAAGAAATATACTAAACAATATCCTTCTTCATCCTTCTACAGTAATAGTGCTACCTCAAATCATTATACATCTTAATGGCCCCGAGATGAATCGAACACTCCGAACAATGGGTCTTCTTAGAATCAACTCTCTACCCATCCATATTTAGAACATAGATCTGACCGTGTAGCCTCAACACCCCTCATCATTGATAGTGACCTCATTGGCATAATCATGCTGCACCAAGTCCCTCAGGATAAGCAAATGCGGTCATTGTACTGAATCACCTTGATGCGCTTCAATAAGGACGATCACGATACAACACGCAAGAACTCTGCTAGACTCGGAAATATCTAATCTCACGAACCGATTGGCCAAATCATGAACATCCAATGCTAACGGTCTCTCCCTAATTGGAATAAAGCAAGACTACACATGTTATCCGTTTTCCTACTCAAAGAATCGGCAACCATATTGGCATGTCCCGAATGATGAAGAATGGTGATATGATAGTCCTTTAATAGCTCTAACCATATCCATTGCCTCAAGTTTAGATCCTTTTACTTGAATAAGTGCTGGAGACTCGTGTGATTTGTGAATACCTCACAAGGAACACTGTAAATATAATGCCTCCAAATCTTGATCGCATGAACAATGGTTGCTAACTCCAAATCGTGTACTGGCTAGTCCTTCTCATAGGGCTTCAACTGATGTGAAGCATAAGTAATAACTCTACAATCGTGCATCAACACATATCCAATACCAGTCATTGAAGCATCACAATAAACTATATAAGAACCCTATTCCAAAGGTAAAACCAGAATTTGAGTTGCAGACAATTTAGTGTTGAGCTTCTGAAAGCTCTCCTCACATTTATCAAACTATCTGAATGAGGCACCCTTCTGTGTCAATCTAGTCAATAGGGTTTGCTATAGATGAAATCTCCTCCACAAAATGGAGATAATGCCCAGCAAAATTAAGGAAACTCCCCATCTCAATAGCAAAAGATGGTTTGGGCCAACCCTGAACTGCCTCAATCTTCTTTAGATCCACCTTATATCCCCTTACTAGACACCATATGGCCAAAGAATACCACTGAGTCTAACCAATACTCGCACTTGGAGGTTTAGCATGTAGTTTCTTTTAGCATGATCCTCAGATGCTGCTCATGAGCCTCTGGGGATCAATGAAAACAATGACGAAGAAATCAATATAATGCTGAAATACGTTGTTCAACAAGTGCATAAAAGGTGTTTGGGCATTGGTCAGCCCAAAAGACATAACTAAAAACTCATAGTGACCATAACGGGTCCTAAAAGCCATCTTCGGAATATCTAAAGTCTGAATCTTTAACTGACAGTACCCCAATCTTAAATCAATCTTGGATGATACCCTAGCACTCTAGAGCTGGTAAAAAAAATAGTCAATATGTCGTATTGGGTGCTTTTATTGATAGTAACCTTTTCTCAACTGCCTGTAGTTAATGCACATCCTCACAAAACCATCTTACTTCTTTACAAATAGTACTGGTGCACCACGAAGGTAACCCGCTAGGCCTAATGAAACTCTTATCAGGCAACTCCTATAATTGTACCTTCAACTCCATTAGTGTCATGTGATAAGGGGGAATAGAGATCAGCTGAGTGCCCGGTGCCAAATCAATACCAAAATCAATATCTTTGTTGGGTAGCATGCCCCACAGTTATGCAGAAAACATATCTTGGAACTCTCTCACAAGTAGAACTGACTCAAGAGCAGGAGTATCGGCACTAACATCCCTCACAAAGGCCAAATACGCCAAACACCCCTTCCCAACCATCTGTTGAGACTTCAAATATGAAATCACTCTACTAGGGATATGATCCAGGGATCCTCTCCACTCCAACCTCGACATCCCCGGCATAGCCAAAATTATGGTGCATGGAATCCAAGAATACTGTGATATGGTGAGAACCAACCCATCCTAAAATTACATCAAAATCTATCACGCTCAGCAATAATAAATCAACTTCAGTCTCATAAACCCCAATGGTCACCATACAAGATCGACATAGAAGGTCCGCCATAATAGAATCACCCATCGGTGTAGACACATGAACATGTATATCTAAAAAATCACGAGGCATGTCCAAATAACGAGAAAAATATCCATGTGGAACGCTAAAATAATAGTTATGATCACAATGTTCGAGACACTGCCTCTTCTTAGCAGGAAATGCATAACAACAATCCTGATCTGCTCAATTTCGAAATTCATATTATGTCTATTATAATTTTGGATATTCGTATCGGATTCCGATTGGTATAAGTTTAACACAATCCAATCCAAAATTTGAAATTATTAGGGCATGTATAAATACTAAACTTTAAGTTCCGATAGTCAACACTTCCTTTATATCTTCCTCCAAGCAATTGCCTTTAAAATTGCTGGATTAGCTATATTGGCACAACAATACTCTCATAATTGCATAAACATAACAACTCGAATCTCCAGAGAAATATTTTCTTAGATATGCAATGCAGATAAAATGGATAAAAAGCAAAGAGTTGTTTGTATTAGCAAAAAACATAGAAAAAGCAGGTAAGGCATGTGAATTAGCCGATTAAATTGGCAATAGCCTTAATAATATATATTATCTGATCCGAAATCAAAAATATTCATCTTATCAAAACTCTAAAATCTGATCTCATCTGATATTAATTCAGATTGGATTCAGATTGTATTTTAAAGAGTTCAAAATCTGAAATCCAAAACTGAAATGTGCTAAACCTGATCCGATCTGATCCACACACATCTCTACCCCTCTACATGAGCATATATATCTAAACAATCATGAGGCTTATAAAAATAACGAGCAAAGTATCCATGTGGCACATTAAAATAATACTCGTGATCACGGCATTGGAAGCACAACCTCTGGCCTGGCGGGAAATGCATAAAAACGGTCCTAACAAACACCTGACCGGCCTCCCCCTCTAGAACTACCTCAAACTAGCTGAGCCCCATCCCTAGCTGGTTGTACGGGTGGTGTAGCAGCTGGTGATGAAATTATAGGCTACGAGCTCTGGTGTGGAACCCTACCTAGAAGTCTGTGGCAGTCCTTCTTAAGATGACTCAAGTCTCCACACTCGAAAGAACCCCTCCTATAAGGCTACTAACCCTAATAACTCGAAGAACTACTTATGAAACTCTGAGCGGATGAATCTCGATTAGAACTTTGTGCAAGTAGCACACTGAATGATGACTTAACTAGACGAGCACTATATGAACTGTGGCTAACCAAAAAAATCACGAGTAATATGACGAGTTGCATGTGTAGGTCTAAAAGACGACCAATGATGTAGTGGGATGCTCTCCATATGAGCACTACCAAAACCACTTGAACCAGAAGGCCTCGTAGCTTCCCGCTCGTCACGCTCAAGCCTGTGAACCTGCTCCAAGTGCCTACCAATCTCAACCACCTTATCAAACCTAGCATCTGTCTCGGCCTCTTGATCCAAGTGTAATGTAAATTGTAGTTGAGGCCATCAATGAACTTCCTGATCTTCTCCCTCTTAGTGGGAGCCAACCATACTGCATGTTCCGAATCTACAAATCTCATCTCGTATTGGGTCACAATTATACCCGTCTGACGTAGATGCTCAAATTTTCTATGCAGCTCCTCCTTATGAGACTGTAGAACAAACTTCTCTAACAAGAGAACTGAGAACTCATGCCATGTAACCGGTACTCATTTGCCTGCCACCATTTGTAGGTTGCCCTTTTCAGCTGAAAATTAGGCAACTCTACCTTTGTCCACAATGCTCGGTGGGAAAAGAATCTGATGAAACAATCCATAAAACCCTAAGCATCCTTTTACTCTCCTCCACTAAACTCGGGATGATGCCTCTTAAATTTCTCAAATATATTCTTCTCCTAATCAAACATAGGTGGATCAACCTCGGCCTGAGAAACAAGAACTAGCTGAACTAGTAACACCCCTGGTGTCTGATAACCTTGAGCTAGGTGTTTTGATTTATGGGCGGCAGGAGTCTAGGCTCCTCCCCCGGCCTGTAAGTGCAACTGGTACCATACTCGACTGAGCCAGACTTGGAACACACTCAAGATTTGAGCCACAACCTCCTGAAGAAAAGGTATAACAATATGTACCACGAGTTTCTGAGCTAGTCCCACTGGCTAAATAGTATCCAGAACTTTCTCTTCCACTTAAGCGACTTTTGGCTCCACAGGTGTTGCTCTAGCTATAGTGCGAACCCCACCTCGGCTTGTACCTCGACCCCAACCCCCGCCTGCTGCTACTGGTGCCTGCCCTCCCAATTCGGTTGAACATGTCCTCACCATCTATGAGAGAATAGAAGAGTAAAGGTTCAAACATCGAAAATAACTAATTTGCACGACAAGAATGCGAGAAAGTGAAGTTTCCTAATATTTATGTAGCCTCTACAAGATAAATGCAAATGTCTTCGTACCAATATGCAAGACTCTACTAAACATGCTTATGACCCATAGAACCTTCGAACATAGGGCTCTATACTAGCTTGTCAAACCCAAAACCACAAACCTGCAAGCCAAGCACAACAAAAATGAAATATAAATATTGAGTTAACAAGAATAGTACAAGTCTATGTCCAATTAACAATAACAACAGCATTGATACATAACAAATCCCTAGAATTGATAAATGCACAGTCATGAGCTTTAAAACGAAATTACAAGTCTGAAATGCTATATAAAAATACTGTCTGAAATAAATACAACCGTACACAATGAGAAGAGATTCAAAGACTGGGGTCGAGATGTACCTTTACCTCATCTCTCGGATAGAGAAATCAATAATAAACCTCAACTACTGGAGGCTCAATATAACACCTAGATATGTAATATTAAGTGAAGAGTGTAGTATAAGTACAATCGACCCCATGTACTTAACAACTATAATAACTAACCTTGGCAAGGTGATAGAAGCAAGAATTATAATGATACTCCCTAATCACTTGTAATGTTTATAAATCCAAACAAGTACAGAACAATAATATGATAGTCATATATCATAGAAAGAAACATATTTGGTAAACATACTTACTTAACATACTCTGCTTAGTCAACAATCCATCACATAAAGAAGGTGCAACTAAAAATAAAATGCAATAACCAAATCAAACACTAGCTAGCTTTTTCTCGGAACACCATAACCGTATCAAACCATTGATAAGTTTTTCATCAATCTGTGAGTACACCATCAGTAAGAAATATGATAGGGTGACTCTAGAGGGATGGATCCATATCCAGACGTGTATGGCATAGTCATGTGCAAATAATCATAATTCGCTCGGTGTGATCACAATTTCAACATTACAATCCATCTAGCACAGTCATAGGCTCAATATCAAAATTCATCCATTATGGTCACATTCTCAATATCACAATTTGCCATGCATGGCCACACTCTCAATATCATAATCCACCTCGTAATTACAAGCCCAATATCACAAACAGTTTGGTATAGTCACGTGCTACCAATCTAAATCATATCACACGAGAAACAATTACACAAGAATACATGTATATGATTAAATGAATATCAAATGTCATACTCCTGGTCTAGTATAAGGGATATGCTAAGGTGTATGCATTTGCAAAGTGAGCTATCATAACTCAAATTAGGAAAATGCATCACAAAAATAGCAATTATCAGGTTCAATCAGGAGATTAACCTATATTTAACCTCAAACATGGATCAAATAACTCACAATAGGCTTACAAATATAAGAACTATAATACCATGAAGCTTAAAAAGAAATCCAAGACATGTCATAGCCTAAACACTACCCCCGATTAATACCTCGGTAATGCGCATGGACTCAACCCGTCACATGTGCACCACCTATAGCATGTAGCTATCACAAATAACTGATAAACTGAGTGCCTCATCAAAGTTTACGTAAGATACTTACCTCAAGCAAGTTAAATCAATCCTCTAATAATCCCTTCCCGCGTGAATCAACCTCCGGGCGACTCAAATCTAGCCAAAAAAACTTCATATCATCAATAAGAGCCATACTTACCGTAAGCTCATTTGCACCTATGATTGCGTACTTGTGCTCCACTGTTCGCCCATCCGAACCAAGCCCTTCCAGCCCAGTTCGCATTTGTGATCACCCTAAACGCTTCTGCGGTATCGAACCTATGATCATTCCCTCGCAGGTGCAAAAACACCAGAATTATATGCCCTCAACAATGCATCTAAGTCCAAGAATGATCAAAAAATAATCTGAAACACACCCGAGCCTCTCGGGACCCTATCTAAACACGCCAACCAATCCAAAAATAAGATGCGGACCTACTCGGGGCTCTAAATAACATCAAAACCACGAATGATACCTCAATTCAAGTATAAGAAAACTAAAGAACTTCCTAACATTTGTCACGACCCAAACCGAAGGGCCGCAACATGCACCTGGTGCCTTACTCAACCGAGTACGAACGTAACATACCTTTCTTATCATACTATCATGGGTAAGTGAGCCAGCAAACCCGTCATGAGATAACAAGAATAAAACATAAGGGAATGCTCAACATATAATGACCCAATATGATATACAAACTTATATATGTGACATATGGTCCTATAATACCAAAATGAACATTCGTACACTGAACATAGGCAAATAAGGCCATACAATCTTTCATATAAATGACATCTGTCTACAAGCCTCTAAGAGTACATACGCATCATAAAGGTAGGGAAAGGGACCCGTCATACCAATCAATACATGTCCAAATCATACTGATCAAATAGGTAACTCTGGAGCAAGTGGAATGCACCAACACCTTTCGCTGAGCTGATGGCTTACTAGGAAGAATGTCAACCTGTCTACCGAGACCTGCAGGCATGAAACGCAGCATCCCCAAGCAAAAGGGACGTTAATACAAATAAAGTATCGAGTATGTAAGGCAGGAAAGTATAAATAAGAACGGTAATGTAAAGAGAGATAGATGAGATACAACCTGTAACATCAGAGTGCCTCTGGGGACTACTTACATGAAATGCATAATACATATATAAAAACTTTTAAAAACAATTGCCTCTATGGGAATCATCATCATTATATCGTACCCGGCCTTAAATAGGACTCGGTAATGTACCCGGCCATCATAAGGCTCGATAGAATCGTACCCGACCACATGGAGCTCGGTAAACCCAACTGATCAGTGGTTTCATAATAGGTGCCGTACCCGGCCGATTATAGCGCGGCTCGGTAGAGTAATACACACACACACACACACACACACATATATATATATATATACACACACATATAATGCATGCTCAACTCATGGAATCATGTTCTAAACTTGCGGAGCGACATAAGAACATTATGGACATCCATACCCTCGATATGAACCTCATTAGGATTCAACGATCATACACACTTGCATAGAATAACTTTATAAGGAAAGAACAACATGGACAACCGTAGTTTCTAGGAGTAGATCCGTTATGAATTAGCGTACCGTTTATGTTCATGTCACTTTAGATCATGCCAAAAGAAAGAATTAAGTGCCTTCACGTACCTTAAACATGTTGAGTCCTTAATACCTTCCAAGAAACTCTTCAACAAGTCAACTCGATCTAGCATAGCATAAGGAGATTCAAAATCAGTGTTGAGCAAAGGCTAAGTATGTAACTTAAGCTAGTAGCTCGTCTACGTAAATTCGGGAAGCATATCCCTTGTAACAAGAGCCTCCTACAATACAATATACTAACAATAACAGCCAGGGATGTCCAACAACCTATAAATATCAATAACAAGACACATATAACAACAACAAGTCACAACTACTTCACGACGAGCGGCAAGCTCTGATTGGAATCTGTATAACCCATAACACCCCTTATAGACTTCTTAAATTAATTTAATAGTATCATTAACATGATAATGAAGTCACTCATCAATGATTCCATACTTATACCATATATTTATAACAAAGAAAACAATCCTCAACTCCAATTATCTTCAATTAGTAACTTTATTCACTAGCTCATGTCTACTCCATCAATTTAACTTAATAAACATCAAGATAACCTTAAGCACATGCAAGAACGTAATACACACACCTCCTACAGTAACTTCTAGTTGAAATCCAAGTTATATTCAGCTCACAACAACCCTCAATAGCAATACACCACCATAGAAGTGACTTAAGCTAATCCAAGTACTATCTTGTAGTTTATCATCCTAACAACTTAACCAACATACAATCAAGATTAAGAACAATTACTAGGCTGTTATACTCACCTTAGCCAGTAGCAACAACTTGGAATTTCAGCAAAACACAGCCTACGACAATCCTCAATGACAACACAACCTCAAAGAGGTGTTCTTCTTCTCTAGAACTAAGTTTTGATGTTGAAATATGGTGTAATCACCTTGGAATCATTTCAAACCCTTGTGGTATCTGTTTATAAGGGTTAGGAGAAGTTTGGAGACGAATTTTAGTTCAAAAATGGGCAAAAATAGGCGTCCAAATCATTTATAAATTGAAGTAAGTCAATTACCGCCTAAGTGGGTCCCATTGGGAGCTGCTTGCGTGGTCTCGTAAAAACATGAATATCTCTCTACTCCGATGTCGTATGAATGAAAGATTTAATGCGTTAGAAACTAGACTCGTATATCTACAATTTGGTATGTAGATCATCACTTGATTATAAGCATATGGGGAGAAACATTCATCTACATTTGACCTAAATTTCAGCAAATTTATGAATGTAACTCGTGATGACCTTTGCCAACTTTTGTTCCGTAACATGCTTGCCCTCAAAACATAGAAAATGACTATCATACGACTAAAATAACTCATATTATAACTTCTTTATCATGTTACGAACTTCTAGTATCACCTTAAAGTACATGTTATGACATTCCAAACTTGTCGACTTTCGACGAAACTTATTTTCTTCAATTCGTTTAGCTTCTAAGCCTTCAAACTATCTTGCTACTTGGTATTAATGATCTTAAATATTTGTAACCTCCACCTTAACATTATGAACTAACTTTGTAAACTTTTCAAAGATGATTCCCTTTCTGAGCTAACATTAATTGACTTATGATGTACTCTTACTTTATGAAAATATGGGGTGTAACACTTTTAATTCTCGTGCTGAACCATATCAAATAACCTCATAATTACCTCAAATTTTGCATACAAGTTCCAAATGGCACAAATGGACCAATTTCGATTCTCCATAAAAATCCTAGCCTGATATCAATAAAGTCAACTCCCCGTCAAACATTTCAACTTTCCTACTTTTTGCCAATTAGAACCAAATCAACCTAAGGACCTCCAAATCCAAATTCAAATGTATGCCTAAGTCCAAATCTCCATGCGAAGCTACTGGAATCATCAAAATACTATTCCGGAGTCATCTATAGTAAAGTCGAACCTCATTCAACTCTTACAACTTAAGCATCAAACCATGGGATTCTATGTTGCTCGGGCTCCAAAAATATTGCCGAGTGCGTGTCAGATTCCCCAAAAATAATATATTTTTGGGTGATCTGATGCGGGTGCGAGAGTATTCTGGAGAGCCCACGTAACATAATTGGGACTAAGTGTCCCAATTCACTCTAATACTTCTACAAAAACAAACCAACCACTCCGACAAATCTCATATTACGATTACACAAATATAAAGCATCAAATAGGAAAATCGGGGCTAAAGTACTCAAAATAACCGGCCGTATCGATATGAGGTAGTACATCGAAAATTGGAACTTGATTGTTAGAACTCCATGCCAATTAATATTCGGTCAAGTCTTAAGTTATAATTTCATCCAACGTGAAATTATATTTAGCAAAAAATAATTAATCTTCTGAAGGGATTAAAAGACCTAACATATTCAAAGAATATTATATTTGATCAACATTTAATGTTTTGATATTTGTACTTTATAGGTAGGTAGATATAAAAAATAAATAAATATAAATTATAAATGAGTTACGCTGCCGATTAGAGCGGACATATGGATGGATTATATTCCGGAACGCTTTCTCATCCCGAAGAGTTTGACCGAGAAATGAGATGCCAAATCTTGTACGACTAATATTGTACAGAGGTCTTCAAAGAAATGATCGTGACTAAAAGTTTCCTTTTTAAAAAAAGGGATAGAGAGAAAGAAAGAAAGGTTAAATAATGAAAAGGGACATGGAAGCCATGTTAGATGTTACCAAAGGTAAAAAAAAAAAAGGTGGGGAACGGGGGACCCGCAGTGCCGGCAGAACAAACAACATTGCTGATCTTAGGTTATGAGCTAAATCATGAGACTTACTCAAAGTCAAGATTTTGTGTTTTCCTTCGATCATCACTACTTTGAATATGTTGAGTGTTCGTGTATTTTAATATGTTGGTTGGTTCGGTATTTTTTATTTTCGTTTTCGGTTGATTCGATTTGGTAACTTCGGTTTGCTCAGGTCTACTACTAATTAGTGTATAGAATAGACGGTAATATTCTTAAGGCATTCACAAATTCAACAAAATGAAAATGTTATGGTATAGTGAAAAAAACATTGAAACCAAAAAATGTTATTCTCTCCAGTTCAATTTATGTTAACATGTTTGATAGTGTACGAAGTTTAAGAAAAATAAAGATATTTGAAATTTTTGATTTTAAACAAGTCAAAGAGTGGCTCATAAGTATTTGTGCGGTTATAAAAGCTTTTCATTAAGGGTAGAATTGTAAGTTTAAGCTAATTTGTTACCAAATTTAGAAATAAATTATTTTTTTGTAATGGACCAAAAAAGAAATAGATTCAAATAAACTAAAACGGATGGAGTAAATCTAAAAGGGGGAAAGGTCGAACCATAATTAGGTAAACAAAAAAGTGGAGAATCATAAGTAGAGTATTAAAAAAGGTGGGAAAGGTTAAAAATAAGGGAAAGTAGAGTTTTAGTCTTTTTATATTTATGTTATAATCAATAATATGTGTATTTGTCTAATTTAGTATATATTTCTGTATCGTATTAGTATTTCGATATTTTATTTTTGAATATCGAATACCATACCAATACCATTTTTTAACTTAAACCAAATACAAAATATTCGAATACCAAGTACCAAAATATTCGATTTCGGTATGGTAATTTGGTATTTATCAAATTATGCACAACACTAATTTGAACACCGATGTACTCAGATATAAAAATTAATTACATATTTGGACTTGACATGTTATGTGTCGCTGATCACGTCCAACTCTAGTCCTATAACGAATAAGTGGTTGCTACAAATATAATCCGGTCTAAAAGTCCAGAGTCGAATCCTACAGAGAAAAGGCTTAGCTGTATCTGTTTAATATCACTAAGAAGACAAGATTAAACAATTTTCTAAATTATAAAGATAGAGATTTATATTTCTAACTAATTAACTAGAAAATACTAAAAATGATAAAATTATCAACTAACTAGACTAAAGGTTGGAGACTAAATTAAGGAGGTCTAGAGTTATGATTTTTTCAATTGTCGGAAGCCATCTAGCTATGTTCCCTATAATTTTCACCAATGTATTCTCTACTGATCGTGAGCACTTTAGTTATCGTAATTCTCTCTCGATCAACTACAACACTTTACTAGACATATTCTCTCGAACTACGCTAGTTGGCTTTATCTAACCGCTCATTATGACCATGTCAAGGCTTTGTTATTTCTAAACATGCCTTTAAACCTAATACATTAATTTCTCGCATACGTTAGGAGTGACGTTGTTCAACAGCACCCTAAATATGTACTCTCTCTCAAGTTGTACATACTAAATAGGCATAGTCAATTGATGGAAATTCAATCAACAATAACAAACACGTAGTTGAACAAGTAGAGAAATCTAATTGCTCAATTATATAAAAAATAACAAGAATTTATCTTACAAAATGTTCTATCAAAATCCTTAAAAACGAATTAGCAATTCATAATAGTTTGTAAAACTACAATACTAATAATCATAACCAATAATGAAAAATAGGAAGAGGAAGAAAAAGCTTGTTGAAGAATTCCCACCTTGCTCCTATTGTGTCTCCACCTCTTTAGGTCGAATCTGAGTCAAATATATGTCCAACCCTCCAAAATTATTATTTTTTCATGTATATATACCAAGTAGGGCCGGACACAAATAATTATACCTTATCCTATGTGAAAAGAGATAATATTTCACGTCTGGACTATCGAGGCCGCGGTCTACCGCGGTAGAACCGCAGTATATAGTAGGTATAGTGCCTCAGCCCGCTTCAGGTCCGCGATCGCAGATTCGACCGTGTTTTTCAACCTATTGTGTTTGGAATTTAGAAAGACGTAAAACATTAAAGTTGTAGCTCTTTGAGTTAGCTTTCCAACCATATACTTTAGAGCCCAAAATGAATCATGACCAAACAGTTATGTGTATTTTACTTGATAATGCACAATATCCTTACTCGATTCTTCGTTTTGTTGCTCTATCATCCTTTGATTCCCGAATACGATCCCGGCTTAATTTTTTGGGCTTTTACTCAGATTTCAAAGCTCTAGATCACTTGAATTCATTTCATACTATAAAGCTCGAAATCACTCCTACAATGCATAAAACATATTGTTAGTGCAAAACACTAGGGATCAAAGTGCAAACTCAACTAAAGTGCAGTAAATTAGAGTGTAATAATCGACTAAAATAAGCAATTACAACCTATCATCAACACCCCACACTTAAACCATCGTTCATCCTCGAGCAATAAAGTTACACTTTTTTTATAGATATGACCTTTTTAAATAATTCTCCTTACGTATCACATCAAGAGTATTTAAAATAAACTAAGCATAAAAGCGTAACATCTTCACCTCAAAATTTAATTCATAAGTACCACATAATATTTATAATTTACCCACTTACTTTAGTATAGAGGCCACTGACACATCAGTGCCGGCAGAACAAACAACATTGCTTATTTTAGGTTATGAGCTAAATCATGAGACTTGCTCAAAGTCAAGATTTTGTGTTTTCCTTCGGTCATCACTACTTTGAATATATATTTATATATAAAACTATAGAAAACTATCAAGCAATGGAAAAAGTACCAACTTGTGGAACATCATCATTTTGTGCTTGAATTTCGTTATTACCGACTTGACCTTTTCGGCCTTTTTGGACAATTTATTCACAATTCTCTACTAATCGCAGATGTTTAGTCATAGGCTTTATAACAGATGACTAAACTTTGCATTTAGATTTTAGAGTCAAGAAATCATAAAGTAGAAAAAGTAAATTTTAACTTGAAAGATAAGAAAGTTATTTAGTTGATTTGAAATATGAGTGTTCGTGTATTTTGATATGATGGTTCCGTATTTTTTAATATTCGATTTTTTAATATGCTATACTAAGACCATATCTAATTAAATTCAGTTTGGCTCAATTTTTTTCTTTTCGTTTTCGGTTGATTCCATTTGGCAACTTTGATTTCAGGTCTACCACTAATCAGTGTATAGAATAGACGGTAATATTCTTAAATAAGACACTCACAAATTCAAAAAAAATGAAAATGTTATGGTATATGAAAAAAACATTGAAACCAAAAAATGTTATTCCCTCCGGTTCAATTTATGTGAACATGTTTGACAGTGTATGAAGTTTAAGAAAAATAAAGATATTTGGAATTTGTGATTCTAAACAAGTCAAAGAGTGGCTCAAAAGTATTTGTGTGGTTATAAAAGTTTTTCATTAAGGGTAGAATTGTAAGTTTAAGCTAATTTGTTACCAAATTTAGAAATGAGTCATTTTTTTTTGTAACGAATCAAAAAAGAAATAGATTCATATAAACTAAAATGGATGGAGAAAACCTAAAAGGGGGAAAGGTCGAACCATAATTAAGTAACCAAAAAAAGTGGAGAATCATAAGTAGAGTATTAAAAAAGGTGGGAAAGGTTAAAAATAAGGGAAAGTAGAATTTTAGACTTTTTATATTTATGATATAATTAATAATATATGTATTTGTCTAATTTAATATATATTTCTCTATCGTATTAGTATTTCGGTATTTTATTTTACAACATCGAGTACCGTACCAATACCATTTTTTAACTTAAACCAAATACCAAATATTCGAATACCAAGTACCAAAATATTCGATTTCGTTATGGTAATTTGAAATTTATCAAATTATGCACAATACTAATTTGAACACCGATGTACTCGGATTTGAAAATTAATTACATATTTGGACTTGACATGTTATGTGTCACTGATCACGTCCAACTCTAGTCCTAAAACGGATAAGTGGTTGCTATAAATATAATCGGGTCCAAAAGTCAGGAGTCGAACCCTACAGAGAACTAAGGCTTAGCTGTATCTATTTAATATCACTAAGAAGACAAGATTGAATAATTTTCTAAATTATAAAGATGGATATTTATATTTCTAACTAATTAACTAGAAAATACTAAAAATGATAAAATTCTACAGAGCCGTGGTTAGACCTGCGATGTTGTATGGGGCCTTGAAGAACTCGCATGTTCAGAGAATGAAGGTTGCGGAAATGAGGATGCTTAGATGGATGTGTGGGCACACCAGGCTGGATAAGATCAAGAATGAAGTTATTCGACAGAAGGTAGGGGTGGCCCCGATGGCTGAGGTGGTTCGGGCATGTTCGGAGGAGGGGCCCTGATGCCCCGGTGAGGAGCTGCGAGCGGCTGGAGATTGTTGGTGGTCGGCGAGGGAGAGGGAGGCCTAAGAAGCATTGGGGAGAGGTGATTAGGCAGGACATGACCAGAATGCAGGTTACCGAGGACATGACCCTTGATACGGGAGTCTGGAGGTCTAGAATTAAGATTGTAGGCTAGGGGCTCATAGGTGATTAGTGTTTTAGTATGGTAGTTACTGCTTGTTATTATTGCATGCGACTGTATTTATGTTGCTTATGCTTTCATAATTATTTACGTTATTTTGCGGGAGTACTTATGCTTTATTATTTTGTTTTGTCTTGCTTGTGTTTCTAATTTTACCTTTGTTTTCTTAATGTAGCTTCTCCTTTTTTATCCTATACGCCGAGGGTCGATTGGAAACAGCCTCTCTGCTCTTTCGGGCAGGGGTAAGGCTCGTCTACATATTACCCTCCCCATACTCCACCTGGTGGGAATATACTGGGTAGTTGTTGTTGTTGTTGTTGTTGATAAAATTATCAACTAACTAGACTAAAGGTTGGAGACTAAATTAAGGAGGTCTAGAGTTATAATTTTTTTAATTGTCGGAATCCTTCTAGCTATCTTCAAATATTTTTCACCAATGTATTCTCTACTAATCGTGAGCACTTTAGTTATCGTAATTCTCTCTCGAATAACTACAATATTTTACTAGACATATTCTCTCGAACTACGCTAGTTGGCTTTATCTAACCGCTCATTATGACCACGTCAAGGCTTTGTTATTTCTAAACCTGCCTTTAAACCTAATACATTAATTTCTCACATACGTTAGGAGTGACGTTGTTCAACAACAACCTAAATATGTACTCTCTCTCAAGCTGTACATACTAAATAGGCACAGTCAATTGACTGAAATTCAATCAACAATAACAAACACGTAGTTGAACAAGTAGAGAAATCCAATGGCTCAATTGTATAAAAAAATAACAAGAATTTATCTTACAAAAGGTTCTATCAAAACCCTTAAAAATGAATTAGCAATTCATAATAGTTTGTAAAACTACAATACGAAAAATCATATCCAATAATAAAAATAGGAAGAGGAAGAAAAAGCTTGTTGAAGAATTCCTCGCCTTGCTCCTATTGTGTCTCTGCCTCCTTAGGTCGAATCTAAGTCAAAAATATGTCCAACCCTCCAAAAATACCATTTTTTCATGTATATATACCAAGTAGGGCCTGACACAAATAATTATACCTTATCCTATGCGAAAAGAGATAATATTTCACGTCTAGACTGTCATGGCCGCGGTCAACCGCGGTAGAACCGCAGTATATGGCAGGTATATTGCCTTAGCCCGCTTCAGGTACGCAATCGCAGGTTTGACCGTGTTTTTCAACCTGTTGTGTTTGGAATTTAGAAAGAAGTAAAACATTAAAGTTGTAGCTCTTTGAGTTAGCTTTCCAACAATATACTGTAGAGCCCAAAATGAGTTCTGTCCAAATAGTTAAGTGTATTTTACTTGATAGTGCACAATATGCGTACTCAATTCTTCGTTTTGTTGCTCTATCATGCGTTAATCCCCGAATACGATACCGGCTTAATATTTTGGGCTTTTACTCAGATTTCAAAGCTTTAAATCACTTGAATTCATTTCATAACATCTATGAAGCTCGAAATCACTCCTACAATGCAAAAAACATATTGTTAGTGCAAAACACTAGGGATTAAAGCGCAAACTCAACTAAAGTGCAGTGAATTAGAGTGTAATAATCGACTAAAATACGCAATTAAAACCTATCATCAACACCCCACACTTAAACCATCGTTCATCCTCGAGCAATCAAATTACACTTTTTTATATATATCACCTTTTTAAACAATTTCTCCTTACTTATCACACCAAGAGTATTTAAAATATACTAAGCACAAAAGCGTAACATCTTTACCTCAAGATTTGATTGACAAGTTCCACGTAATATTTACAACTCACCCACTTACTCTAATATAGAGGTCGTTGACACTACATTTCCTTCATGAATCATGTGCCCTCACACAACAAAAGAGAGTAGTTTCACAAAAAATAATTTAAGAACACTTAGGAACTCAAGATAAAAAGATTTCTCTCACTCTCAGAAATAATATTCATATGCCACTAAAGATGCACCATTAGTTTGCCCGTAGTGTATTACTCCACTAATCGAGCTCATTCAATCGAGGATCAATTAGGACTTTATTCGCTTGTAATGTAGGCTATGTGACGAGTATTATACATTTAGATATAAGAGTGACTACACCTCCCTAAGCACCTTAATACATATACTTTAACATTCAAACCCCGTACTTATGGCAAATCAAAACTCCATTTTCACATTAATGTATATTACCCCATTCTTCTTTAAGTACACTTACATCAAGAGTCACCACTTATCAAGGAATTTTTCTTTTCACAGCAATACAATTATATTTTTTCAATTCAAGTGGCTCCTACTTGTTCAAAACGGTGCACCTTTCTCCTGATTTCATTAGTTCCACTCAAAAGCCAAATCAACCACCCCACACTTTAACATTTACATAAATCATCACAATTCAAGTGCTCATGAGAGGTTAGAAGGTTCAAATAGATGGCTATTTCAAATAAATGGGTAAGGCTTGTAATGTGATTGCCAAATAAACATGATTACACGCTCAAAGGGGTTAAATACGATAAATAACAATTAGGTTGGTAAAATATACATATCTAGCTCAAGAAAGAAATGCATATCTCACTTCCAAGATTGAACAAACCTACTATTCGCTTTGCAAACACATGGGGCAAGTTCTAGGCATCAAATGCAATGCACAGAATATAACAAATTGGTGCACACACACGACACATAACTCACTCAGGATCGGTTTCATCAAGAATCTCCAGCCAAAGCAGTTAAGCAAAGTTAAGATCATAAAATTTAAGGTACTTATACTAGAGTCAAAAACTGAGCCTAAGCGTCGCAACCAAAGTACTCACTATTCTCTAGGCATAACAAAGTCAAGAGATATTGATTCAATTCAAAATACAAAACAATGGCTCCTACTCCAACAAAAAACTAAGTACACCAGGTTCAAACAAAACCCTTGAAAAAGAACTGTGGTTTAAAGAAAAACCAAGGGGTAATTACTACACTACCTAACAAAACAAAATCTTTTTTTTATTTATTTAGAATTAAATCTCTCAAGAAAATTGCCTAGTAGATCCATCATCTGGAAAAGTTTAATTTTTTTATCTTAAAAAAATTATTCAATTAAATTAGCACACCTAAAAGAACATAGAAAGTCACCCAGATAATCTCCTCACCCCATATTTAAAATTGTGCATTGTCCCGGATGCACACCATACTAATAAAAGGGTAAAAAAGACTCCCTGGTAGGCCAAAGGCCGAAGCAGTAACAATTCATGGGGTACTCAGACTTCTCCTAAGCTTGGTCTTTCGTGCAGGTACCTCACACTTAGTTCCAACCATTTGATTTGATGTTGCATCCTTCCAATACCTTTCCTTTCTATACTCCTAGAAAAATAAAAAAATCAACATTACAAAAATATAATAATAAAAAAATAAAATAAAAAAAATAAAATGAATTTAAAAAATAAAAATAAATAAAGCTAGGTTGCCTCCCAACAAGCGCTTGATTTAACGTCGCGGCACAATGTGAATCACTTTTGCCTCCACCTCGAGCTAATGAATTAAACCCCAAGTTCTGATTCAAGCTTATGATTATGGTCATGGGATGGTGAGACGAATCTAACTGATCCAAGGAAATAATATAGTATTCTGCACTCCTTGGCCTTTGTATGAGGTATGTAATCCTGACTTTTTGGCAAGAAGAATTGCAGAATATATGCACCTTTTTCCTCATTCCTTGACTCTTTGATTGTTTTAGATGACTCTATTTCCATATCATCATCTAAATATAATGTGAAAAAATGCTTGGAGTGTGGACTAATGCGCTCAAACAGATGAACTTCAGGATTTTCAACATCCTTAATATCAATGATACTAGAGACAATAAAATTTATATCCTTAAAATCCTTGGCTAGCTCTAGTCTCATTTCTTCAACATTGACATCCTCAAATTGTAGTTGGCTAGGTTGTTGATGTTCTACTTGTTGGAAACACGTTCTCAAGGCATTATACTAAACGTGTGTTCATATTTGTAGGTTTTGATGAATGACAAACTATGCACAAATTGACATATGACGAGGTCCAAGCACAAGCGCAAAATTGATATATAACGAGATTCAAGCACAAGACAAAGATCGAGATTAAGTTTTATATGAGTCGGTCGGTATTTAATTGTGATCTTGATCCGACAACTTAAACTCAAGACTTGGCTTCTCTCGTAAATATATTTTTAACAAATCATGCATATTTAATTTAGAGCAAAATGATTTTAATTAATGCATATTTACTTTAGTCAAAATGATTTTTAAACATGCCTCTAAAATCTGGACAAAGATAATCGATTATGTACTTATGATAATCGATTATGTTTAAGTCAGCTGCTTGACAATCGATTGTGAACTTATGACAGTCGATTGTGTTAAGGCAGTGAGCATCAGATTTTTCAAATCTGCATGACAATCGATTGTGAAGCTAATGACAATCGATTGTGATGAGGCAGTGTCCATCAAAGTTTTTCAAAGCTCAAAATAATCGATTGTGAAGCTAATGACAATCGATTGTGAAGAGACAGTGTCCATCAGATTTTTCAAAGTCACAAAATAATCGATTGTGAACTTATGACAATCGATTGTGTTGAGGCAGTGTCTTCCAGACTTTTTCAAAGTTATTAATTAATCGATTGTGAACCTATAACAATCGATTGTCAAGAGGCAGTGTCTAAATTGATTTTTCAAGACTGATATATAATCGATTGTTAACTTAGTATAATCGATTGTATAACTGACCGTTGCCAAAATGTTTCCAAATACCGTCAGGTAATCGATTATTGATTTCTTACAATCGATTGTTTTAATTAAAATCTAGAAAGGATTTTTTGAACGTTGCTGAGTAATCGATTATTGATTTCTTATAATCGATTGTTTTAATTAAAATCTGGAAGGCATTTTTTGAACGTTGCTGAGTAATCGATTGTAGATTTCTGACAATCGATTGTTTTACCTAAAATCTGGAAATGATTTTTTGAACGTTGCAGTAATCGATTATTGATCTTAGATAATCGATTGTTAAGCGTAAAATCAGGGATTGATTTTTGGAAGAACTGGCAAACAATCGATTGTGGTAATTTGACAATCGATTGTCACTGAGTAAAATCAGCAATTCTTAATTGGCAATTATGCAACGGTAATACAAAGTTTTTCAGCTATAAATACAGCTTCAATTCAGTCTTTTAAGTACAACAACACACAACAACTGATCATACAATTGCTAAAGCTTGCATACTTTATTGCTTATCATTTTACATTCATTACATAAGCTTTTGAGAGCCAAATTATTGTCGAAAGTTGTTGCGATCTTGAGCGTATTCTTTTTACTCATATCTACTCTTAAAGGAGTGTCTTGTTTGAGTGCTAAGTGTTTTTTGTACACTTGAAGGGAAGTGTTAGTCCCTTGTGTTGTAAGAAGGAACTTGTATTTCCTTGGTTGAAGTCTTGGAGTGTTGTATCTCCGAGCAAAGGTTGTTGAGGCTTGTGTCCTCAAGTTGTAACGGTTTGTTGAGCACCCGTAAGCTTAACAAGTTAGTGGAAATCTCGAGAGAGTCTCTCGGGGACTGGACTAGCCACGGGTTGTGGTGAACCAGGATACATCGGTGCGTTTGTTCTAATTTATTTACTTATCGCACTTATTTATTTCCTGCAATTTTTTAAATTCTGCAAGTTTACGCTAATTTTTATTATAACGCTATTCACCCCCCCCCCTAGCGTTAAGCGTATTATCTAACAATTGGTATCAGAGCCCAACTCTCTGAAGACTTAACCGTTTGAGAGAAACATCCGTGGCTTCTACTCGTGATTCTTTTGCAGGAATAGGTGAAGGACAATGCTCCACCCGACCACCGCTATTCGATGGTACAAATTATACATACTGGAAGGAGAGGATGAGAATATTTGTACAATCAAATAGTTTTCATGTTTGGAAGGTCATAATGAATGGAGAACAAATTCCAACCAAGAAGGTTGAAAATGAATGGGTCCCAAAATCAGAAGATGAATACAATGCGGATGATATCCGAAAGGTGCAAAATAATGCTAAAGCTATTAATTTATTATATTGTGCTGTAAATGCTGATGATTACAGGAAGATATCTTGTTGCACAACGGCGAAGCAAATGTGGGACAAGCTGGAAATTACGTACGAAGGTACGGACCAGGTAAGGGAAGCCAAAATTGATTTCCTAACCCATGCATATGAATTGTTTCACATGAAGGAAGGCGAAAAGGTCGATGAGATGTTTGAACGATTTTCAAAAATCGTAAATGATTTACATGCTCTTAAGAAGACCTTCACGGATAAGGAACTTGTCCGAAAAATTCTCCGAAGTCTCACTCCGGAATGGCGATCCAAGGCCGACGCGATTCAAGAATCCATTGGCATTTCAAATGTCACCATCGACGCATTAAGAGGTAACCTTAAAACCTATGAATCTACTATACTTAACCCTCTTATTGATGATCAAAGGAAGCAAAGAATCGCTCTCAAGGCAAGCACAAGCCAACCTCAAAATGATGAGGACGGAGACAACGAGTTCGGACTCGTTATCAAGGGTTTTCAAAAGTTCATGCGAAAAGAGTATGAACGAAAGGGCAGAAAGCAAGGAGATCAAATAAAGTGCTATGAGTGCGGAGAAACCGGGCGCATTAAATCAAATTGACCAAATGCTAAAAAGGAGAAGAAACCCTTCAAGAAGCAACGAGCATACATATCTTGGGGAGGCGACTCCGGTGACGAGTCAAGTGAGGAAGAAGAAGACGAAGCCGCAAATTTGTGTCTTATGGCACAAGAAGACAACAAAGAAGAGGTATGTCAAATGTCTTCCAAAAATTTCTTTTCCCTTGAAGAAATGCAAAATGCTTTTGATGAGTTGTATAGCGAATTTATTAAAGCTTCAAAAACTGTTAAGAGTATAAAAGAAAATGCTTCTTTAAAAGAAAAAGATTTTCAAAAAAAACTCTCTTTTAAAGAAAAGGAATTGGAAAAACTGATTAGAAAATGAGAAGTTGAAAGAGGAAAACAAATTTTTTGGCAAGAGAAGCGCCGACAAGCCCGAGAGTTCTAGAAATTGTACTTCTTGCATGCATCTCAAAAATGAAGTAGAAAGTCTTAAGGGCACCTTAGATAAGTTTAACTCTTCTCATAAAAAATTTGAATGAAGTGCTTGTTAATTTGAAGTCGACCAAGCATGGCATAGGTTTTAGAAACGAGCCTAAAGAGAAAGTTGAAGCCAACCCCCAACCACCTAAGGCTCAACCTAGGATAAATAAAACAAATGTTCATCCTAGATACAACAAACCTAGAAATGGTTTTCATCAATCGCAGCCTAGAAATAATCATGCTAGAAATAATGCACATTCTAGGCCAAACACTAGAAGGAATTGTGAACCTTTTAGAACACCTAGAAATGACTTCCAACCTAGAAACAACTATTCTAGAAATGATGCATATCCTAGAACAAATGGTAGGAGAAATGATTTTCATAATTTGCGCAATAGTTATATTGTCAAGAATAGAGTAAATGAATTTCGTCCGTCCAATTACTATCAACCTAGAAGGATGCATAATCCTAACGTGACTTGTCATTATTGTAGACGAATTGGACATATTGCTCCTGCTTGTTTTACACGACATAGACATAACACTCAATCACATCACTATGATTTGCCTAACCCCCAAGGACCCAAAATGGCATGGGTACCTAAAACTCATTAATCTGTTTTGTAGGTATGTTTGAAGGGATCAAGTGTACTATGGTACCTTGATAGTGGATGCTCTAAGCACATGACGGGAGACGAATCCAAATTCCTTCAACTAGAACACAAGGAAGGGGGAAGTGTTATTTTTGGTGATAACAACAAAGGAAAGATTATCGGCATCGGATCGGTCGGTAAGGATGAAATTTCTTCCATTAAGCATATATTACTTGTGAAAGGTTTAAAACATAATCTCTTGAGCATAAGTCAATTATGTGACAAGGGAAATCTTGTTTTATTTGATTCGGATGAATGCTTAGTTTTTAGACGTAGCGATTTTAAAATTATCCTTCGCGGTTTTAGAATGGATAACATTTATATGGTTGATCTTGAAAATTCTTCACCCGAATATGTGAATTGTTTAATGAGCAAAGAGGATGATTCTTGGTTATGGCATCGTAGAGTAGCCCACATCAACATGCATCTTTTGAACAAATTGGTTTCACAAAAATTAGTTGTTGGTCTTCCAAATTTGAAATTTGAAAATGACTCTATTTGTGATTCTTGTCAAAAAGGGATGCAAACAAAAGCATCTTTTAAATCGAAAAATATTGTTTCAACTACTAGACCATTGCAATTGCTTCACATGGATTTGTTTGGACCATCTCGCATTGAAAGTCTTGGTAGAAATCGTTATGCTTTTGTTATTGTTGATGATTATTCCAGATTTACTTGGACTTTATTTCTTGCCCATAAAAGTGATGCTTTTCAGAATTTTAAATATTTTCTTAAACGTGTTCAAAACAAAAAGGAAACAACCGTCACTTCAATTAGAAGTGATCATGGGGGAGAGTTTGATCACAATCTCTTTGCGGACTTTTGTGACGAACTCGGTATCGAGCATACCTTTTCCACTCCACGAACACCACAACAAAATGGGGTGGTGGAAAGGAAAAATAGGTGTCTCGAAGAGATGGCTAGAACCATGCTCGAAGAAGCTAAGATTCCCAAACATTTTTGAGCGGATGCCGTGAGTACCGCATGCTACGTTTTAAATAGAGTAGTCATAAGGCCAATACTCATGAAAACCCCTTATGAACTCTACAAGGGAAGGAAACCAAATATCTCCCATTTTAGAGTATTTGGTTGTAAAGTTTTTATTCACAACAATGGAAAAGATCAATTGGGAAAATTTGATGCCAAATCCGATGAAGGAATTTTTATTGGGTATTCTTCACGTAGCAAAGCATATAGGGTATTTAATAATAGAACCCGAACTGTGGAGGAATCACCTCATATTGTGTTTTCTGAAAATAATGCTCGCTTGGCGAGAAATGATTCTTGTTCTGATCTTGCAGGTATTCTAAATAGTTTAAAAGACAAAGTACAAGAGGAAACTCCTAAGGAAATTCAAGATGAAATCTTGGAACAATCAACGGAGGAAACGCCACAATTGGAGAAAGAAACGAAAATGCCTAACGAGTGGAGAACAATCAAAGATCACCCTCTCGAACAGGTAATTGGCGATGTCGGAGAAAAGGTAAGTACCCGAAACTCTCTTAAGAACACCTTAGGACACACTTCTTAAGAGATCACGTTCTCATTGCATTATTTCGTTTCAAATTACTAACTTGAGCGTCGGAGACGTCTAACGTATTTTTGCAGGTATCGCCTTAAAGGCAGGGGGAATTATAAAGCTTGACGCACAGAACAATCGATTTCTCTTTTATACAATCGATTATCCAGTATCAATAATCGATTGTCTTGTCATTATTTGCGTTATTATGTCTGAAATTGCAGATTTAATAAATAAAACAAGTTTTTTTTATTCTATTTTTTTGCTAATGGCAAAAGGGGGAAGATAACGGGTATGCACTCTCAATACTTATCGGCATAAATTGAGGGTGAATTCATATATTGAGGGGCAAATTGCATATCTATATACTTGTTGCATATCTTTACTTGTCTTGAATCGTCATTATGAATTGCCTAATATGCATATCCCGCTTAAAGTTTGCCATTATCAAAAAGGGGGAAATTGTTGGAAACACGTTCTCAAGGCATTATACTAAACGTGTGTTCATATTTGTAGGTTTTGATGAATGACAAACTATGCGCAAATTGACATATGACGAGGTCCAAGCACAAGCGCAAAATTGATATATAACGAGATTCAACCACAAGACAAAGATCGAGATTAAATTTTATATGAGTCGGTCGGTATTTAATTGTGATCTTGATCAGACAACTTAAACTCAAGACTTGGCTTCTCTCGTAAAAATATTTTTAACAAATCATGCATATTTAATTTAGAGCAAAATAATTTTAAATAATGCATATTTACTTTAGTCAAAATGATTTTTAAACATGCCTCTAAAATCTGGACTAAGATAATCGATTATGTACTTATGATAATCGAATATGTTTAAGTCAGCTGCTTGACAATCGATTGTGAACTTATGACAATCGATTGTGTTAAGGCAGTGAGCATCAGATTTTTCAAATCTGCATGACAATCGATTGTGAAGCTAATGACAATCGATTGTGATGAGGCAGTGTCCATCAAAGTTTTTCAAAGCTCAAAATAATCGATTGTGAAGCTAATGACAATCGATTGTGAAGAGACAGTGTCCATCAGATTTTTCAAAGTCACAAAATAATCGATTGTGTTGAGGCAGTGTCTTCCAGACTTTTTCAAAGTTATTAATTAATCGATTGTGAACCTATAACAATCGATTGTCAAGAGGCAGTGTCTAAATTGATTTTTCAAGACTGATATATAATCGATTGTTAACTTAGTATAATCGATTGTATAACTGACCGTTGCCAAAATGTTTCCAAATACCGTCAGGTAATCGATTATTGATTTCTTACAATCGATTGTTTTAATTAAAATCTAGAAAGGATTTTTTGAACGTTGCTGAGTAATCGATTATTGATTTCTTATAATCGATTGTTTTAATTAAAATCTGGAAGGGATTTTTTGAACGTTGCTGAGTAATCGATTGTAGATTTCTGACAATCGATTGTTTTACGTAAAATCTGGAAATGATTTTTTGAACGTTGCAGTAATCGATTATTGGTCTTAGATAATCGATTGTTAAGCGTAAAATCAGGGATTGATTTTTGGAAGAACTGGCAAACAATCGATTGTGGTAATTTGACAATCGATTGTCACTGAGAAAAATCAGCAATTCTTAATTGGCAATTAGGCAACGGTAATACAAAGTTTTTCAGCTATAAATACAGCTTCAATTCAGTCTTTTAAGTACAACAACACACAACAACTAATCATACAATTGCTAAAGCTTGCATACTTTATTGCTTATCATTTTACATTCATTACATAAGCTTTTGAGAGCCAAATTATTGTCGAAAGTTGTTGCGATCTTGAGCGTATTCTTTTTACTCATATCTACTCTTAAAGGAGTGTCTTGTTTGAGTGCTAAGTGTTTTTTGTACACTTGAAGGGAAGTGTTAGTCCCTTGTGTTGTAAGAAGGAACTTGTATTTCCTTGGTTGAAGTCTTGGAGTGTTGTATCTCCGAGCAAAGGTTGTTGAGGCTTGTGTCCTCAAGTTGTAACGGTTTGTTGAGCACCCGTAAGCTTAACAAGTTAGTGGAAATCTCGAGAGAGTCTCTCGGGGACTGGACTAGCCACGGGTTGTGGTGAACCAGGATACATCGGTGCGTTTGTTCTAATTTATTTACTTATCGCACTTATTTATTTCCTGCAATTTTTTAAATTCCGCAAGTTTACGCTAATTTTTATTATAACGCTATTCACCCCCCCCCCCCTCTAGCGTTAAGCATATTATCTAACACTACTTTGAACTCTCCAATTAATCAAATTCATGCTCTTCTTGGCTTTTATCCTTACTATTGTGTTGTTGAGCATTAAAAGATTCAACCACTTTATTCAATTGAATGTCCACCTTGCGAATCGCTGCCTCTTGCCTTTCTATGTGCAATTGTTTCTCATTGTTTTGTTTCATAAGTCACTTTAGCATATCCTTGATCTCCTTCAGGTCTGCATTCCCAGGTTCTTTATTCCTATTAACTTCATAAGAAAAGGTAGAACTATCATAGTAAGGGGTTAGAAAAATATAAGAAATATAAGCACAACCAAGAAGGTGAGCATTTTTACCACCACACACATCACACATATTCCATAAATAACGTTAAGTTGGTGCACATAACTCGATCTTAGGAACGTTTTGAAAATTTTGCCACGGGTGGTTCCTTCTTAATATGTATGGAGATTAATAGTAGAAGTATCGACACCTAAATTCTCATAATTTCAAGATGCCATGTTTCTCTATAAAAAAATACAAAAACACAAAACAACTGAAAACAAAATAAAAGCTCAAACTCGTAACCTAGCAATATATACAGCTACAACTACACTATCAGTTTCCCCGACAACGGCGCCAAAATTTGATCACGCCCAACTCTAGTCCTAAAAAGGATAAACGGTCGCTGCAAATATAATCTGGTCTAAAATTCCGGAGTAGAATCCTACAGAGAACTAAGGCTTAGCTGTATCTGTTTAATATCACTAAGAAGACAAGATTGAACAATTTTCTAAATTATAAATATGGAGATTTATATTTCTAACTAATTAACTAGAAAATACTAAAAATGATAAAATTATCAACTAACTAGACTAAAGGTTGGAGACTAAATTAAGGAGGTCTAGAGTTATGATTTTTTCAATTATCGGAATCCTTCTAGCTATGTTCCCTATAATTTTCACCAATGCATTCTCTACTGATCGTGAGAACTTTAGTTATCGTAATTCTCTCTCGAGCAACTACAACAATTTACTCGGCATATTCTCTCGAACTACGCTAGTTGGCTTTATCTAACCGCTCATAATGACCAAAAGGCTTTGTTATTTTTAAACCTGCCTTTAAACCCAATACATTAATTTCTCACATACGTTAGGAGTGACGTTGTTCAACAACTACCTAAATATGTACTCTCTCTCTCAAGCTGTACACACTAAATAGGCACAATCAATTGATGGAAATTCAATCAACAACAACAAACACGTAGTTGAGCAAGTAGAGAGATTCAATGGCTCAATTATATAAAAACATAACAATAATTTATGCTACAAAAGGTTCCATCAAAACACTAACAAACGAATTAGCTATTCATAATAATATGTAAAACTATAATACTAAAAATCATAACCAATAATGAAAATATGAAGAGGAAGTGAAAAATAATTAAAGAATTCTCCGCCTTGCTCTTATTATGTCTCTGCCTCCTTAGGTCGAATCTTTGTCAAAAATATGTCCAACCCTCCGAAAATACCGTTTTTCCATGTATATATATGAAGTAGAGTTGGGCCCAAATAATTATATCTTCTCTTAAGCGAAAAAGGATAATATTTTACGTCTGGACCGTCACGGCCGCGGTCAACCGCGGTAGAATCACGTATATGGAAGGTATACTGCCTCAGCCCGCCTCAGGTCCGCAATTGCAGTTTCGACCATATTTTTCACCCTGTTCCGTTTGGAATTTAGAAAGACATAAAACATAAAAGTTATAGCCCTTTGAATTATCTTTCCAACCATATATTGTAGAGCCCAAATGGAGTTATGAGAAAAAGGTTATATGTATTTTACTAGACAGTGCATAATATGTGTACTCGATTCTTTGTTTTGTTGCTCTATCATCCGTTGATCCTCGAATAGTATCCCGACTTAATTTTTTGGGCTTTTACTCATACTTTAAAGCTCTAAATAACTTGTATTCATTCCATAATATCTATATAGCTCGAAATCACTCATACAAGGCATAAAACACACCGTTAATGCAAAACACTAGCGATTCAAGCGCAAGCTCAACTAAAGTGCAGTAAATTAGAGTATAATAATCGATTAAATATGCAAATATAGCCTATCATCAGTCACCGAGATTTGGTCTTGATGTCATGTTTTAACCATATGGTCTCGGATTAACTTTTTATGACTTTTGAGATTTTGACAAGGATTGAATCTTTTTCGTATAGGATTAATTCCTATATTATTATTTAACCTTGTTGAATATTCTTTAGCTAGATTTTGGGGATTTGAAGACCGAGAATAAAGGAAAAGGCATTTTTAAAGGTTGAAGTCTACTTCGAATATGGTAAATGTCCTGGCTAGTCTAAATGGACTTCTTTATTATATGCTGGATATTTGAGGATGGCATATAAGCAAAGTAACGAATGTATATGCGTACACCAAGAATTACCATGCTCGGCTTAGAATTTAGGTCTTTTTATGTCTTGTTTTGATTCGTGTTCTTCTTGCAACGTGCATTACTTATGGCTACTTAGTATTCTTATTCATGCTAGAAATCATGACTAAAGTTTGTGACGCTTTATGTGAACAAGATGGACCTATCGTAGGTTGACAATATTAAGCATTTCTTAATTTGTTGTTTAATTTTAGGTTGAGAGAAAGCCGAAATGATAAATTTGAGGGTTTAGATTTTAGATCAATCAGGATACCTATAAATTAACTAAAATTGTTGCAAGTAAAAGTGAATATTTTTTTTTTAACTTGCATTGGTCTAACCCACGAGTCTTATATTGTAAACCATAAATCATATAATTTAAAAACACAGGCTAGCAGACAAGAGAGGCTTTTGTCTATCTGAGTGAATGATTTTTTTCCGGTACTCTAAAAAAGTTGTTCGTATAAAAAGCTGATATTTTTTCCCCAAATGGTTACAATTATTTCCCCCTCTTTATAAATGACATGAGCTCATTCTTGCTTAAAAGGAAGCCCTTTCCATAATCTAAGGAAAAAGAGAAGGACGTGGGCCTTGTGTGTTAGGATTTATGCCGTTAACTAGAGGGGGGTGAATAGTGAGGCACGAGAATATTGATAAATAATACGGAATTAAAATTGCAGGAATAAAGTAAATACGGTAATTGAAATAATAAAGAAAGAACACACCGTATTTTATCCTGGTTCACCACAACCTGTGGCTAGTCCAGTCCCCGAGAGACTCTCTCGAGATTCCACTAACTTTGTTAAGCTTACGGGTGCCTAACAAACTGTTACAGTTGCTCGTAGATGTACACTCTACAAGACTTCGATTGCTCGAGGATACCGCACCCCAAAACTTCACCTTGCTCGTGGATACCGCACCACAAGACTCCACACACTAAGACTTAGGGTACTTAGCGAACCCGACAAATGAGAAGATATGTTCTTCTCAAACACCTTTCTCTTCTTACACAAGAACTCTCTCAAAAGAGTGGATAAAGAGATACAAATTTAGCTCTATGAACAACACAAAGTTGTCTCTCAAATGGCTCAACAAAAGCTCTAAAATGATGCTCAAATATGATCAATATGTATATCAATATTGGGAGGTGTTGTGTGTTTAAAATCAGCTCAAAAGACCTCTTTTTATAGGTGAAAAAGGGTGCATGTCCGTTGCTTAATTGGCAATCAATTATGCTGATTTTGTGCCATATAATCGATTATATAATTTGAGATAATCGATTATTTCTAACGTTCAGAAAATCAGAATGCTGATTTTCTGCCAAATAATCGATTATTTCATACCACATAATCGATTATATGAAGCAGTGTTCAAAACACTGGCAACGGTCTAAGCATAATCGATTATGCAGCTTTGTATAATCGATTATATACCACTGATACACTTGATATACACTGTGTATACCAAAATTGAAAACTTACTTCAAAACCCATTTTGGTTAAAATGAAAACGTTAAAATCATTTTGTTTGAAGTATTTAAAATATGTTTATCATAAATATGATTTAATAAAATATGTTTATGATAAATATGATTTAATAAAATGATTTAATAAAATAGTATTATGATAAATATGATTTAATAAAATACTTTTATGCATATTTATGATGACCTATGTTGAGCCAAAAGACGAGATAACTTAAATGTTGCTCTTACATTGGTTCTACCTAATGACCTACGCCTTGGGTCTTTGGTCTTGAACATTTGAGCTCGTCTTTGGCTTGTCTATGCAATTCCGTCATCAATATGCTTCTCGCCATTCATTCTTGATTGTTTGCCATATAATATCGTTGTTTGACACTTGACTTCATTGTTTGTCATTCATCAAAACCTATACCTGAAAATCATGCTCATACAACCAAAGCGCACATATCATAGATAGAGTGATTTTCTACAATTTCCCCCTTTTTGATAATGACAAACAACAGGAGATATGCATATTGAATTCCCCCTAAATTCATGCTATATCTCAACATACAATTTATGCAAACAATTCAGTATAAACAATTCAATATAATTCCCCCTTAATTGAATATTCCCTCTCAATTAAGGCATGCATATCGCCTATATTCTTCCCCCTTTTGGCATTAGCAAAAAGAATATACCAAATGTTATTTAAACTATTGACGATACCAATTGTTACAAACAAAATCATATCAACATCAAATAATACCAAATGTTAGTAAAAGCATACTAACCATGATAACGGTCATTTTTCTCAAATGTACCAACTGTTATTTAAACTAAAAATATTCATCAAAACATGAATCAATCATTTAATACAAAACTAATTGATACCAATTGTTATTCAAAAAAAAAACTTATCGAGACATGAATCAATAAATAATATCAATTGTTAGCACATATCAACTATTACGCTTTTATCGAAAATACGATAACTAACCGACGTTCCCCCTCGATGCATTAAGGTTTCGTGCTTGGTGCATCTACTACGATATTGTAGTCTTCAAACACACCTGCAAACGTACCTAAAAATAGGTTTTCGGTACCCAACTTCTTTTGGGTCCTTGGGGGTTAGGATAATAATAATCATAATCAACACATAAATCTCTATGTTTAGCAAAACATACGGGTGCAATGTGTCCTACCCGGTTACAATAATGACATATAATATTAGGATTGTGCATATGTCTAGGTTGAGCCAAATGCGTTCTAGGTGGTCTAACGTCGTTATTCCTAGAAGCGTTGAAATTCCTAGAGTCATTTCTAGGCGGTCTAAAATTATTCATTCTAGACTTATTGATAAAACTCCTAGAATTGTGTCTAGGTGGTCTAAAATTATTTATTCTAGACTCATTAACAAAAGTCCTAGAGTTGTTTCTAGGTGGTCTAAAATAATTAATCTTAGACTCATTAGTAAAGTTCCTAGAATTATTTCTAGGTGGTTTAACCTCATTTTTATTATCCTTTTTAATTTCTTCAATTTTAGGATTATCAACACTACGTTTTTCTAGTGCGTTCCTAAGTTCTATGTTCTCCATTTTCAAGGCACTACAAGAAGAACAATTGGAACATTGATCAATTGAAGAGGCTTCATTTAATTCCTTGATCTTATTTTTAAAATCAACAATGTCATTTTCCAAAAATTTATTTTCTTTTTCTAAAACTTCAATTTTATTTTTAAGAACACTATTGTCATTTTCAAAAGAATTCTTTTCTTCTTTTAGCTTCTCATTTTCACTAGCAAATTTTTAAAAATCTATTTCTTTCAAAGAAGATGGTTTTTCAAAATCTTTTTCTTGCAAAGAAAGTGTTTTCTGAAAATCTGTTTTTTGCAAAGAAAGTGTTTTCTTCAATTCTTTGATAGTTTTGGAAGCATTAACAAATTCACTATATAATTCATCATATGCATTTTGTATTTCTTCAAACGAGTGAGAGTTAGAAGTACTTACCTCTTCTTCTTCGTTGGCCATGAGACATAATGCGGCGGTTTCATCACATGAACAGTCCGAGTCCCATGTCACATGCTTTTGGACTTGAGGCGTTCCTTCATAAATGACTTCAAGTTTATCCCATATTTCTTTAGCGGTTGTGCAATAGGAAATTTTTCGATAATCATCCGGATTCACTGCGCAATATAACATATTGATGGCTTCGGCGTTGCATTCATTCTTCTCCTTCGGAGCCATGGCTTTCCCAACTTTCTTGGTCGGCGTTTCACCGTACCTAATGATTTGCCATAAGCGAAAGTTGTTCGATTGGATGAAGATCCTCATCCGCTCTTTCCAATATGTATAATTTGTTCCATCAAATCGTGGAGGCTCAAAGGTAGAGTGTCCTTCGCTCATTGTTCCTGCGTTCAACATTCTCAACAAAAAAATATATATCGCTCTCAACTGGTTAAAGCTTTCAGAGAGTTAGGCTCTGATACCAATTGTTAGGATTTATGCCGTTCACTAGAGGGGGGGTGAATAGTGAGGCACGAGAATATTGATAAATAATGCGGAATTAAAATTGCAGGAGTAAAGTAAATACGGTAATTGAAATAATAAAGAAAGAACACACCGTATTTTATCCTGGTTCACCACAACCTGTGGCTAGTCCAGTCCCCGAGAGACTCTCTCGAGATTCCACTAACTTTGTTAAGCTTACGGGTGCCTAACAAACCGTTACAGTTGCTCGTAGATGTACACTCTACAAGACTTCGATTGCTCGAGGATACCGCACCCCAAGACTTCACCTTGCTCGTGGATACCGCACTACAAGACTTCACACACTAAGACTTAGGGTACTTAGCGAACCCGACAAATGAGAAGATATATTCTTCTCAAACACCTTTCTCTTCTTACATAAGAACTTTCTCAAAAGAGTGGATAAAGAGATACAAATTTAGCTCTATGAACAACACAAAGTTGTCTCTCAAATGGCTCAACAAAAGCTCTAAAATGATGCTCAAATATGATCAATATGTATATCAATATTGGGAGGTGTTGTGTGTTTAAAATCAGCTCAAAAGACCTCTTTTTATAGGTGAAAAAGGGTGCATGTCCGTTGCTTAATTGGCAATCAATTATGCTGATTTTGTGCCATATAATCGATTATGTAATTTGAGATAATCGATTATTTATAACGTTCAGAAAATCAGAATGTTGATTTTCTGCCAAATAATCGATTATTTCATACCACATAATCGATTATGTGAAGGCAGTGTAAAAACACTGGCAACGGTCTAAGCATAATCGATTATGCAGCTTTGTATAATCGATTATATACCACTGATATACACTTGATATACACTGTGTATACCAGAATTGAAAACTTACTTCAAAACCCATTTTGGTTAAAATGAAAACGTTAAAATCATTTTGTTTGAAGTATTTAAAATATGTTTATCATAAATATGATTTAATAAAATATGTTTATGATAAATATAATTTAATAAAATGATTTAATAAAATATGTTTATGATAAATATGATTTTATAAAATACTTTTATGCATATTTATGATGACCTATGTTGAGCCAAAAGACGAGATAACTTAAATGTTGCTCTTACATTGGTTCTACCTAATGACCTACGCCTTGGGTCTTCGGTCTTGAACATTTGAGCTCGTCTTTGGCTTGTCTATGCAATTCCGTCATCAATATGCTTCTCGCCATTCATTCTTGATTGTTTGTCATATAATATCGTTGTTTGACACTTGACTTCATTGTTTGTCATTAATCAAAACCTATACCTGAAAATCATGCTCATACAACCAAAGCGTACATATCATAGATAGAGTGATTTTCTACATTGTGGGCACTACTCAAATACAACCTACCAGTATTTTTTCCACACCAAATATAAATTTGTAACAAATTCAGAAAGGATAGACAATAACTTTGTTCATCAATTTTTATTCTATTTTTTTTTTTATTTTCGTGTGTAGGTGGAACGTACTATGAATAAGGGAAGCAAAGATAAAAGAGAGAAAGGTTATGGTAAAACTAAAATATTGTATTGAAGTGATCCATGTAGGCAGGTTAAGGCACATTTGTCTTAGGGCGGTCAATTCACCACCTTTTCTTGGAAAACTATAGTATTTATATATATAAAATATTATATTTTAGAGATACATAATATGTATTAAACAATTTTTTAAATTACTTTTTTACTTATAATAAATTTAAACTTGAGAAAAAATTTGATTTCGCCACTTCAGGTAAGATGAAGTTGCAACTACGAGGCTGTAACTCTATCCTCAGTATATAACAATCTTTAAAATTGAATGAGCTAATGACAGTGCACATTTTTGGCCTGGTATATTTTCTTTAATTTCAAAAAGAAAGATCCAATATCCGACTTTCATTTTAGAAGTTCGCAAAAAAAAATACAAGGTGAGATGATGGAAGTGTTTAAAGTGACCGTCATAAATAGAATAAGAATAAAAATTAAAAAAAAAAACTACTACCAAACAACCACAAAGCTTGAAAAGAATAGCGAAAAAAATGGCCGTACCATTAGAATATGTAATATCCCGGCTATAAATGATTTCAATCCATATATAGGATTTAGTACAATGTTTATTCCAAATTCACATCATAAGCCCCCAAAAATAGGAACATAAGGGTGTATAAATAACCACATGAATTTGCATTAGTACCACTCTTGATGACAAATAGTTGTACTCTTTCTTCAGATCATGTTTCTTGAACTCAGATCTTTAGGAACATGTGTGAATAGCTCAGGAGGGATAGACAAGGAAGGAGAACATGAGTTGGGCAGGAACGAAAATGGACACTAAACAATTCTTACATCGAAAAGTCATAACGTAAGAATTACAAGAATATAAAATACAAAAATATAACATAAAGCACGGGGTCTTACAAGGTCAAGAAAAGGTCTTACAAGGTCAAGAAGACTAGGCTAGGTGGAGGAATAAAAAGCAACAAGTTAAAAAATTAAAAAAAAAGAGAAAAAACAAAAAATACGAGAAGAGGCGATCAGAAAGCTCAGGTAAGATAGCACCAAAATTTAGATCAAGAAGCAACTCCCATCATGAGAATGAGAATGAAGAAGTTGCAGGTGCAGATGACTAAAACAAAGCCCGGGCTAAGGTGGCCCCTAACCTTTCCATCAGCAAAAGATGCCATTAGGCTTACAGTTTCCTGTTTTTGCAGCATTTGGTTTGAAGCTGCTGGATTTACTCCACTCATACGCGCCAAAACCTCTAAAGAAACCTGCATCCCAAAAAGAAAAAGTCATTACCTGTTAATACTATTCGAAGAATAAATAAGTTATAATGATGAATAACTATAAAATAATGTTAAATTTATACAAGAAGAAAAAGAAAGAGGTGTGTTTTTGGTTGAGAAAAGGAAAACTAAGGTTGGGAATTGGAGTAAAATTAAGGATAGATAGGTCGAAGTGAATGGCAGAATAAGTGAAAAGATAAGTTGGGAACCTTGTGGAGATTTCAGTGTTGCTTTCTGCACTGCAATATTTTCTCTCATACCCATAAAAAGTGCCACAAACCAGAGACAGAGAATAGAAGGAAAGAGGGGAATGAAGAAAGGAAGGTATAGAATGGGCTTATAAGGAGGTGGGATTTTGATGGCAGCCAGTGGTCTGGATGGACCTGACAGTGACACTTTTATCTTAACCAAAAGACAATATTATTAGCTTCCTCACCAAAATATTTGTGAAAATAATAATTTTAATTACTTTTGATGCTGTGATAAATTTTCAATTATCAGTTATAAATTTTGATATACCTAGTATATGAATTTATTATCTAAATTATTTTTCAAAGTTTCGTATATTTCCATTGAATGCAATCGAGTAACGGGTATTTAATTCGCCTTTATGAATATTATTCTTTTCGAGATCATTGCCTTCGGATTTGAATATCTTTTTTGTTCAGTTCGACGTGTCATTTTCTGCAAATATCTAATACGAACATATTGTATCATATATAATAATGGTGAGAAAAGTATGTCACATCATCTTTTCTATTCTCAGCTTTATAATGGATGATCATTAAACATAAAACAACAACAACAACAACAACAACAAAATCCAATGAAATCTTATAAAGTGAGGTTTGTGGAATCTAGAGTGGACGCAGACCCTTAACCCCTATTTTACGTAGGTAGAGATGTTGTTCCCAATAGACTCTTGGTTTAAGAGAAAAAAACAAGAAAGCAGCAGAAACAACAAATAGAAAACACAGTAAGCGGAGGTAATATAATAACCGAAGCGAAAGAACAGATATATAGTAATAGAAATATGAAAATACAAAAAAATAAAAATACAAGTCTAACACTAATGATACAAGCATGAAAATAAAACATGCCCGCTTAACCACTACCATTCTTCACTAATTCTCAACATCTATATTTTTCTATCAAGGGTCATATCCTCAGTAGACTGAAGTAGCACGATGTCATGTCTAACCACATCTCCCCAATATTTCTTATGACGCAATCTATCTCTCCTCAATCTCCCATTGCCAACATCTCGCACCTCCTTATTGGGGGAATCTATGCACTTCTTCTTCACCTGCTCGTACTGTTTCGATCTAGCTTCCTTCATCTTGTCCTTTTCGGGTGCCATTCCCATTTTTTTTTCTGAATATTAGCATTCCTTATCTTATCTAATCTTGTATGCCCATATATTTTTTTGAGTATTCTTATTTATGATACTTTCATCTTCGGAACGCGAGTGTTTTAAAAATAAGACATAAATAACTAAAGATTGAAAAGAACATATTACTAAGTTTTAGTTCCTCTTGTTTTATAACAATGGCACAATGCATGTAAAAGTTCTACTCAAATAACGGACTAAAATATTGTGAATAAGAAAACTTCGAGAAAAGGAAAGACAACATCTACGTAAACACAATTACCATTGAAAGAACAAATCTGAAATTTTCTAAATACTAATTGTATCACATTTAATAGGTATTATTACTGACATTTCAAAATTTAAAGCAGATGTAATAAATTAAAAAAAAAACAAAGGGTTAAAGGAAGAGGAATTGGGAGAAGAGAATAATATTTGGGAAATTGGAAGGGCAAGCGTGTGGCACGCGGGCAACACTCAAGAACAGGCATTGCCTTCGCGGTCTTCTAAGATGCGGTCAAACGAAACTCCTTTGCTTCTAGGCCTGCTTTTTTTTTTCCCTTCGATAATTCCCCTACTTGTATCTTATTCTAATTCTTCCGCAGGAATCATATCCTACTCTAATTTTATGTATGGAGCATTACATGTGTTTACTCTTAAAATAATAACAAATAAATTTATACGCGATTCTAAAAATATATGGATTGATTCAATATAAATGATCAAAATACTAGATAAGCGAATTAGAGATAAAATAAATAATCAAACCAGTTATGACGTTGAGTCCAGGCTCGGATCTAAGCTTATCAAATGCTTTGCCCTAGATTCGGAGCCAAGAGTGTATGAAGAGCTATCACTAAAATAAGAAACTTTCAACAACTCGAAAGCAGAGATACAAGTCTGCATTATCTTGATATGCATGTTACAGTATCTCCCAATTGAATAAAAACTACCCCATTTATTTAGTAGGAGAGCTTCATCCCTTGTACACTTCTAAGAAAGGTAAAAATCTTCTTTTTCATTAATCATTGATCCGCTGCCGATGCATGCCAAGATCTGCGCTCTTATATCTAGTGTGGTGCAGATATCATGGCTATCTATTAGTCGTGTGCTACATTGTCGTATTTTCGAAGGTCACAAAACTCATTCGGGTTCGGGAAAGTGTTGTCTTATCGGTCACTCCGTTTGGGCATCAATACATGAGATCTCTAGCTCTGAATCCAATCCCATGCAGTCACGTCCTAGCTCTATTTGACCTAACGAGAAATCCGGGTGTATGTTACCCCCAGTATCACCCGTACACAGATAGTCCTCTCGTTTTCCATATAATAGGTTTTCCGAAATTTTCAAATTTTCTCAAAATAGTAATTGCTAGAACTTCCAAATCAGTTCCTCAACAGGCCACCTCTTCATCTTCCCACCTGGCCACAAATGCCGAGGTGGCTGGTTCCGAGGTGGATGCTCCCAAGGTGGTTGTTCTCGAGCCCCCCATGAAAAGCTATATACCCAGGGGTTGCTTAATTGCAAATGGCTTCAAAGTTGAGAAGGCCTCATCCAAACAAGACTAGGGTGAAGGAGCATGGAGATACACATGCTCCATTACCGAAGATGTCTTTCCGATAGTTTGAGACGACTCTAAATGAGAAAGCAAGGATGTTGTAGTCCCTGGGCACTAGGATGATATTACTACCCATATGGATATGCATTCAAGTGTTTACACTTACCCTTTACGCTGGGCCCGGTAGACCTAGTGATTCTGTCCTTTTACAAGACGTACGAGGTATGCCTCGGGCAAATTCACCCGTCTTTTTGGAGGATAGTGATCCTCCTACATTATTTTGTGAACAACACTAAATATTCTCGATTGACCCTTGACCACCTACTCTATCTATACAGTCCCCAAATCTCCCAAGGGGGACTAATCAAGCTCACTCACTGGGCCAGTAAGGCTCCCTTTTCAAACACCGTCAAAGATAGAGACAAAGGCTACCAGGGGCGCTTCGTTTGGGTAAAAACTAATGATTTGATCCCTTACTAATTCATGCCATTTCCCAAAAAGTAGAATGCATCTCATAAGTGTAGCATTCACTTAAGTATCGATTTGTTTCCATTCTAACCATCAATATTTGTGGTTGTGCAACTTTTGCCCAGGTTCCTAACGCGGTCCCCCAGCTCAAGGAGTAGATCAAAGGCATCTATCGTAAAGGTTGTATTTCAAGCGCTCATGGCAGAAGCTTTTGAAAGGCTGATGGGAGGTCCGTTCTCACGGTATGATTTTCTTATAAATAGTTATTACTATGTCTCAAACTTAGGTAATCCTGATCTTTCTTCTTTCCTTTGTAGGTTTTCCTAAGACCACCGAACTTACGCTACTGTAAGGGGAAAAGAATGTGCCCTTGTTTGTTGATCCCTCCATTACAGGATAGCTCCGGGTTACTGGAGAGGAGAAGAAGAGAAAAAAGAAGTCTTTGGGCTCAGAGGGGCCCGAAGTGAAGATAAAAAAGAGGGCAACCACTCGGGTTCGCAGGTCCAAGAAGAATTATGAGTCCCAGGTAGCGGACTTCGACTTTCTTTACCGGCTCAGGTACGAGCTTGACGACAATGACATTTTCTGTTCACGGAACGACCTCTTCAGGGAAGCAGGTGGTAATCGAACAAAAAAGCCATAAAGTCAATCTTCTCCTGACTCTGTAGGCCGGGATGGAAATGGGGACCGAGACCTCCCGAGAAGTTGTTTCCCCTTCGAAGAAGGCGACTAGAATAATAGACATTGTTGAGATGCCCTCTTACACTGAGTCCATGCTTGAGGAGTCCCAAGCAAGAAAGGAAAAGTCTAGTAAAGGAATTCACGGCACAGATGATCCTCTCCACTCCTTCTTTTATAGTATGGACATGTCTACTTTGGAATAATTTTCGGGTGTGGGTGACTTGGAGATTCCGAAGAAGGACACTCTTTTGGAAGTTTGCAGGCCGAGTTTGAGCTCAAATCTAGTCAATTAGTTTCCCACTCTGGGTGTGGACCCCAGTCGCAATAGATCAATTATTGTTACTATCACATAGAAAGCTTGGGTTTTATCCGCTCTTGTGGGCATAGCCAGCTACCTTCGATGATTGGTGATCGAGGAGAACCAGAAAAAGATAAACGAGACGGGTGTGTAGTGTCTTTTCAATAAGGCGCAGTAGGCACTAAACTGGTTAAAGTATCAATTCTCCTTCTTGAATTCCACTAAGGTTTTGATATTTCTTACTATTTTCGTTGTTTTTCAAGACTCGATACTTTATCACAAGAGATTCCTCAGGTACTGCTCCGAGATTACCTAGCTCGTGTTCGAGTTTAAGGAGTGGCTCAAAAAAAGAATATATAAAAGCTCCTCGGTGAACAACAAGACGGGGCCATATAGGATTAGGCCAACCCTGAGGTAGGAACATGCCGACCTGGTTGAAAAGGTAAATGTCTTTGAATCTAAAAAAGAGGAGCTAGTTATGGTGACTAATAACACAACTTTGCAGGTCCAATAGAAGATCGACAATATTGACCAACTATGAATCGAGATGAACGAGGTCTATGCCATGGATGATGGATCGAGATGGAAAAGCAAAATGGATCTGCTGGTTTCTGAGAAGGAAACTTCCAATGTGAAGGCGGAATCGATGAAGGTCCAACTCCGAGTGGCGAAGGAGAAAGCTGACAAGTGATCTTAGATAAATGATGATCTCCGAGCACAGTTGAGCTCAGCTATTACATAGGGGGACACCCTCGATAGAGAATACAAGGAAGCGAAGTCCATGTTTATACAACCTCCACCTATGGTGATGAAATGGTAGCCTAATTCAAGGCCAATATAGAGGCTGGCAAAGCCTGCCTGAAGGCAAAGGCTGAATATATGAAGCACCTATCCAGAAGAGAGAACGTCGAGGAGATATACACCCGTAATTTTGACTAAAATTGAGGAAGAAAAAAATCTGAGGACGATGTAAAGAAGCTTTACGGGGGGCTCTAAGGGTTCCGACGGTTCTGGCGACGTGTCAGGCCCTGGTGAAAATTATGCGAAGATGCCTTAGTACATTTATATTTTTTGTCTTATGTACAGTTTTTGTTTGTTTTGAGGCCATTTTTTGTGCCTTTGTACATACATTTCGTAACATATATAAATTTTTCCCTTTCTGGAAATTTCAGCTATTTACCTTATGGCATCTTTTCATAATTTCTATCCTTGCAATGTTTCCAATGCCATAACATAGAATAAGAAGTAGTTATAGGGAGTTCATCTTTCAGAGGCCCGAACAGATCCTAGCTTCGATACAACTTTATTTGCTCGAGGATTTAGAAACTCGGTTTGACTAGAAGTTCTTTCAAGATTCTTAAGTGATATTTGACGATACTTTTACTGAAGGTAACCTTTTTGAAGTTTTCGTTTTCTAGAAAGGCCTTTCTTTCTAATTAAGAGCTTTGGACTTCTCCAAGCCATTTGTAGGATGGTCATAACCTTTTTTATTTAAGAATCACCTAATAGTTTCGTGCCTTCGAAATTTGGTAGCTCGACTTGCACGAACTTACAATCCTCGAGTAGGGGTAAGCGTTGGGTTGGATAATCCCCGAATAGGATAACCCTTATGCTCGATAGTCCCTGAATAGAAGTAAAACTTGGCCTCGATATCCCGAATAGGGGTAGCCTTGGGCTCTTAGGATCCAGAATTTAAGAGGAAACAAATATGTAATAGCAAGGAAAAACTTTCATTTATTTCTGTGTGTAAAGTACATCTCGAAAGCGTGTAAAATATTATATTATGACTACAGCGGACTATGTGGGCATGGTTCACTTGACCATTTGGCCCTTACAATGAATCCTAACCACCGAGCCTTAGCTTCTAACATACAATATTTGCTTCTTCCCCTGTTAAAGTTTTCCTTGCTAATACCCATAATCCAAGGGTGATAGCCCCCAATATTCAAGGCCGATCTTAAGAGGACTCAGATATTATTGATACAAAATAAATGCCCATTGACTTCCATTTGAGGTCGAGCTTCAAATCTAAGTTAGCACATTAAATTGTTGCCTTATTAAAAAACTTATCGAAAAATCCATTTTGGGACAAAACCGGTTTAAAGGAAAAAGAGGGCAATGCGTGCTTTTAGACCTAATAGCCACGTTTTTTTTGGTTGTTTCCTGCAAGTGTTAGTCCAATTCATAATATTATCAAAGAGCATTTGAGATCATACCTTAAAAGTAGTACCACTTTAAGTGTGTGAGGATTCAGTTGTTCGGTAGTTGTACACCATTTCCTGCTTTGAGTTTGTACAAGCCTTTGCCTATAATTTCGACGACTCGATAAGGTCCTTACCAATTCGGTCCCAGTCCCTTGTTCGAGTTCTGGGTGTGCAATGTTACTTTTCAAAACCAAATCCCCGATCTTAAAGTGTTAGAGGTTGACTGTCGGTTATAGTATCTTTCTATTCGCTATTTGTAGGCGGAAAACCATACTAGGGTGGCCTTATGCCTTTCATTTAATAGTTTAATTCTCGTGATCATGTCCTTACCATTCGACTCTTAGGTCACACATTGGAACCTAAGGACCATTTCTCCCACTTCGACTAGTATTAAGCCTTTGGCACTGTAAACTAGTGAAAATGGGGCAGCACTATTACTAGACCTCGAGGTCATATGGTATGACCACAAGACATCGGGTAGGGTTTCCTTTCATTTCCCTTTGGCATCAGTCAACCTCTTCTTCAGGTCTTGAAGTATGGTTTTGTTTGTTTACTCCTCATGTCCGGTACCACTAGGGTGGTAAGGTATTGATAGTATTTTCTTAATCTTGTGATCCTTGAAGAACTTATTTACCTTATTGCCAATGAACTGTTCCCATTATCGCAAATGATTTCAGATGGTATGCCATATCAATATATTATGTGGTCCCAGATGAAGTCAATAACCACTTTCCTTTATTTTCTCGAATGTTTGAGCTTCGACCTATTTGGAAAACTAATCATTCATGAATAGTATGAATTGAGCATTACCGGGTACCCCTGGCAAGGGACCGACGATGTAAATTTCCCATTTCATGAATGGTCATGGGGATAATACCAAATGAAGCAGTTTTCCTAGCTGGTGGACCATCGGTGCGTGTCTATGGCAGACATTGCATCTTTGTACAAATGTCCATCATATCTTTCTCCATCTTGGTCTATTAATAGCCGACCCCAATTAATTTCAGAACCTGCTTAATTTTCGAACCAATGATTTCGCTCCCAAATGGTTCCTGTAAGTGCCTTCATGAACTTCTCTCAATATATATTCGGTGTCTCCCAGACCCAAGGATATGGCTAGCAAGCCGTCAAAAGTTTTTCTGAACAATATCCCTTTGGTCAAGCAAAATATGGAAGCCTTTATACGTAGAGCTCTTGATTGTTTGGGGTTCAAGGGCAATTTTCTAGTCTTTAAGTAATCGATGTGCTTGTTCCTTCAGTCCTAAGTCAAACTTGTTGAATTTACTTTGGCGTAGCCTTCTTCTATTACCGACTTTATGAGTTGTACTACTGTTCTCAAGATGAACTCTTTCGTATCAACCGATGACCCTAAATTGGTCAGAGCATCGACCTCACTATTCTGATCTCGGGGCATATGTTGCAGGGTCCATTCCCTAAACTGATGCAGTGTTACCTATAACTTGTCCAAGTACCATTGCATCCCTTCCTCTATTTATTCAAATGTTCCATTGACTTGATTAATACGAGAAAGGAGTCACACTTGGCTTTGATCACCTCGGACCTAATGCTTTTATCTAATTCGAGATATGCAATCACAGCCTCATACTTGTCCTCTTTGTTAGTCAATTTCACAGTTCTAATAGATTGCCTAATTATATCTCTAGTAGCTAGTTTCAACGTGATATTGGGTCTAGCACCTTTTTCATTCAAGGCTCTGTCCGTAAAAAGGGTCTAGATTCTTAAGGTAGTCCCCGAGGTTAACAATGACTCCCTTTTGAATTCGGGTATTAAGGGACGTGTAAAGTCAGCCACACAAAGTCTGCCCAAATTTGAGATTTGATGGCAGTTCAAGGTCGATACTTAATATCATACCCATTGATTTTGACGGACCATTTGGCCAAATGGCCTAAGAGCTTGGGTTTTGTGCATGATGTACCATAGTGGGTAGAATGTTACGACACATATGGGGAGACATTGAAGGTTATATTTGTGGAGGCACTTAGCAGAGCAAGTGCTAATTATTCCCGGCGAGAATACCATTTGAGTCCTACTAACATAGTAAATAGGAAATTACATACCTTCTTCTTTTGGCACCAAGACTCTACTTAGCGCCGCCTTAAATACCCTCAAGTACAGGTACAACTACTCATTTACCTTCTGAGTGTGGATCAAAGGTGATATGATAGGTATCATTTGAGTTCTTCCAAAGCTTGTTGATACTCCACAGTCTAAGAGAAGTTATTCTTCTTCTTCAATAATGAGAAGAACCGATGACTTTTATTCGAGGATCTCGATATGAACCGGCCCAAGGTGGCTATGTGCCTAGTCAACCTTTAAACGACCTTAACCCACCATGGTGATGTCTTCTATGGTTTTAATTTTGTCAGGATTAATCTCGATTCCTAGTTGGATACCATGAACCCAAGGAATTTTCCCAATCTGACCCCGAATGCGCATTTCTCCGGGTTCAACTTGATGTTGTATATCTTCAGGATGTCGAAGGTTTCAAACAAATTTATCAAATAGTCATTTGCTCTTAGGGACTTAACTAGCATATCATCAATATAAACTTCCACTGATTTTCCTATATGTTCTTCGAACATCTGGTTTACTAGGCGTTGATAGGCTGCATTGGCATTCTTTAATCCGAATGGCATTACATTATAACAATATGTGCTGAAGTTAGTGATAAAAGAAGTTTTGTCCTGATCGTATGGGTTCATCCAAATTTTGGTTGTACCTTGAATAGGCTTCGAGAAAGTGGAGTATCTCGTGCCTGATCGTCGCGTCGATCATGCGATCGATGTTAGGGAAAGGAAAAGAGTCCTTAGGGAATGCCTTGTTCAAGTCCATGTAATAACATACATTCTTAGCTTATTGTGTTGTTAGGCACTACTACTACATTATCTAACTATTCTGAGTACTTAACTTCCCGAATGGACCCTATTTTAAGGAGTTTAGATACCTCGTCTTCGATGAATGCATGCTAGATTGAGATCTCATCTTCTGCTTAACTGGGTAGAACTTTGGGTACAAACTCAGCTTATGAGTGGTTACCTCAAGTGTGATACTTGTTATGTCAATATAGGGTCAAGAGAAACAATGACGTTATCCTTAAGAAAATTAATGAGCTTTTTCTTGAGCTCAGAGGATAACCCCATGCACATGTATACCTTTCGATCTGGTAGGTGCTTGATAAATATGACTTGCTCCAACTCTTCCACCATTGATTTGGTGGCATCGGTATTATCAGAAGTTATATGATCTCATAGCTCTGCAATCATCCTAATTATCAACTCTTTATTCCTCTGATTTGACCGGGACCGACATTAGTGATTGCTATTTAACTTCCGCCTTTCTATTTGGCTCAATGCTCTTTGATGTTGAAATGGCAGGTGCCAAGAGCACTTCATCAACCATGAACATCTCTTTTGTGTCTGATTGTTCTCTGTATACCATCTTGATTTCTCCTAGTTTAGGGCACTTCAATGCCTAGTTTAAGGTCAAAGGACCCGCCCTCATATTGTGAACCCATGGTCTTTCGAATAGAGCATTATATCTTATATCCCTTTCAATGGCATACAACTTTGTTTCCTAGATGGTCCCGATAGTGTTTACCGGTTGGGTTATTTCTTCTTTGGTGGTTTTGCACGCCATGTTAAATCCATTCAAGACCCAGACTTCTTGCAATATTTGATCTTTTAACCATAATTGCTCTATGACCCTTGATCCCATAATGTTGGCCGAGTTACCTAGATCAATAAACACAAGTTTAAATCATAATTTATTGGTAAGTACGGATATTTCCAGTGCATCATTATGAGGTTCCATTTTGCCTTTGGAATCCTCATCGTTGAATGAAATGGTTTCCTCCGGGATGTAGTCTTGGGTGCATTTCTCCCTCGTGATAGATACTTTAGTGCGTATTATCTTCGGCCCTTTAGAGACATCAACACCTCCAATGATCATTTTGATGAAGCGAAGTCATCTTGCTCTGTGTTTTATTGGCGTCCCTATTTCTGAAGTACTTTTTGGCTCGATCACTCAAAAATTCTCATAGGTGCTCGTTATTAAACAGCTGGGAATTCTCTCCATTGTCGGCAATATCTGGTCCCATGGCCATAAGTGTCGTGATATTTACACATCAAGTTAGGGTATCTCTGGTTAGGGTCGAACTGCAATGGTCCATGCCATTTGGTATTGATTGATGTGCCTGATGGCTGATACGATGCTGGCAGCATCGATGTTGAAGTTATATTAGATAATCTTGGTGCCTCCTTGGCCTCGAGTGGCCTATCAAATCTTTTTTTTCTCATCATACCACAGCTATTGTGGACTCGATTTCTCCTCTCTCTGTTCCTTATAGGGTGATGCCCAGATTTGTTACCCATTCGATATATGCTATACAGTTGATTCCGGTCTCAGATAGGTCTTTAATCATGATCGACGACTCTCTTAGACCTATAATCGATTCTGATGGAATAAAAAGACCCAGAAGACGCTTCGAGTTGGTTTTACTCGACCCTAATTTTTGATTGGTGTCTATTATGGATGTCGACCCAAGTATCCGCCAGGTACTCTACCAAGTTTTGTTTAAGCTATTGTGAGACCAAGAAGCTTCGCAGGTTAAGTATTTGAGTGAATGCCTAAATGGCCCAATTGTTCATAACAAAAGGCAAATCCATCCTTTCAATTTGATATCTTGACACGAACTCCTTGAGCATTTTGTTATTCTTTGATTAACCTTGGAAAGATCTATTTTTCTGGTCTCCGGCATATGCCCTTAAAAAGCGTCCACGAGCATAGCAAACGAACTAATGGAATATTGGGGAAAGTTATGGTACCATATCATTGCTCCTTTTGACAAAGTTTCCCAGAATTTGTTTAATAACACTAACTAGACTTCGTTGTCTTCCAAGTCGTTACCTTTGACGGCGCATATGTAAGAGGTCACATGATCATTTGGATCTATTGTCTGTTATATTTTGGAATATAGGGCATACGAAACTTCTTTGGATTGTCTTCAGTGCCATACTTAGAGAAAAAGGCTTTTAGAAAAATTTCTTAGAGTCCAGGCCTTTCAATATCGGAGGTGCTCCTCGTATTTAATCGACCGAAGAATTATATGTTTTCTACCTTCTTATCGTTTGCCTCAATTTTCTTCTAACCTATCTCCACCTATTTCGTTCATGCTTGAAGCATTTCATTATTTTGGGGTAGACACCGATCTCAGGGTCACCCGACCCTTTGGTGATATGCTTGTGTCTTTTGGTGTTTTCCTGGGATGGTTTGGGCTCAACCCTTCTAGTGGCGCAAATTTGATTTTACAGCAGTGCAATCACCGCCTATTGGGATTGTAATATTTTGAAGATCACCGATTGACCAACCCTTCACCTTCGCCATCGGGCTCCACCACAAACGTTGTTCCATGGTTGGTAGGCAAGTTGGCATCGATGGCCACATGCGAGTTAGCATCGACTGCCATATGCGAGTTAGCATCGACTAGTTCCTGAACTGGGACTCCGTTGGGATCAGCATGGGGCACCTCATTAATAGGTAACATTTTATTTTAGCTATGTTGGCCATACTCAACGTCAATGTTCAAGCGAGCAGGCTAAGAGTTTAATTTTTTTTAGCTGACCTGAAATCAAAATATTAAAGAACATGCGTAAAAAAAAGTATGTTTTGGAAATTTAAATCAAACCACTAATATTATCCTTTGCCTCATAGTGAGTGCCAAATTGTTTACCCTTAAAATGGATAATAATATATGTGGATTGGTTCAACAAAAATGATCAGGAATGTTTGATAAGAAAATTAAGGATAACATAAATAACCAAAGCAGTTGTAACGTTGAGTCCATGCTCGGATCTAAGCTTAACAATTACTAAGACCTCGATTCGGAGCCAAATGTGTATGAAGAGCTATGATTAAAGTAGAACCTTTCAATAACTAGAATGCAGAGAAACAAGTTTGTATTGTCTTGGTATGTGTAGTACAATATCTCCTTATGTAATAAAAACTACCCATTTATATAGTACAAGAGTTTCACTCCTATTACCATTCAAATAAAGGTAAAAGTATTCTTTATTGTTAATCATCGATCCATTGCCGATGTAGGCCGAGATATGTGCCGTGATTTCCAGTGGGGCATTGATATTTGTTAATCATGTGATAGCATTATCTTATTTTGCGAGTCTTAGAACTCACTACGGGTTCAGGGAAAGTCTTATCTTATCGGGCACACCGTTTGGGCCTCAATACGAGAGGTCACCAGCTCTGAATCTGATCCCATGTGGTCACGTCCTGGATCAGTTTGACTCACCGGGAAATTGGGTTATATGTTACCATCGATTTCACCCGTACACAACATGTTTATTGTAGAAACAAAAAAAGTGACTGATTTACCTTCCATACTTTAAAAGGCTTGTACATTCGGAATTCAGGAAGGGTGGAAAGAAAAGAAAAAAGTAATTTATTATCAATAATACTAATGATGGATCCTAAAAGTTCGAATGTAAAGAACGACATGTCGGAATATTTAAACTAATCTAGTCGAGGAAACATACTTTTGTTAAGAATCTGTGTCCGAAAATATTTTTTGCAAAAATAAATCAGAAATTCAAATAGAAGATTAAATGTTCCGAGCCCAATAGAAAATTGTGTTTCCTTAATGAATTTAATACCCTCACCATTGCCCATAATGATTGCATTAATTACCCTCAGGATAGAAAATTATAATTTTTTTTATTTTGTTTAGGGTATTTAGTTTCCAGATCTAATCAAAGGAGGAACGAATTCTTAGATAGCAATTGGGATGGAGAACGTGTATTTTCTTTGTGAAAAAGTTTCCATTTGGGGTTAAGAACCAGTAGGGATAGTCAATGAAGTTATTATTGAGTGTTGGATTTATGGATATGATAAGGTTACTAATAGGCTGGGGTAGGTCAAAGGGAAGTTGGGAGAGATCTCAATTGGTATTTTTCCACACATCAAGAATTTTTTTGTATGTTTCATGAAGAGATAATGGCCCAACAATCATACTACATAGAGATTTGTTGTTAGGAAGCCAAATAGAGTTCCAAAAATCTAGACAGATATCATTGCCAATATTCCAAACAATTCCTTTAGATCAAAGATTCCAACCATTAAGTATATTGCGCCAAATAAAAGAGCAATTTTTAGCGTTGGTGCAATTACTATAACTACTTATTAAAACCCTAGCCCATAGATTGGAGGGTGGAGTGAATAATCACCATGTAAGGCTAGCTAGGAGAGATTGATTCTTGTGAGATGATTTTAGGATTCCTAGATCTCCTTTATCCTTTGGCAGGGTAACAATATCCAATTTAATATAATAAATTTTTTCTAGAAAGAATGGTAGAGCACCGTAAGAATATTTCTTTTTATTTTGTCAAGACGTTTCTAGATAATGGATGGTAGAAGGAAGTAATGCATAGAGTGATTTGGAAGAGCATTTAAGGTTGTTTTGGTTATGGTGGTTCTTCCAGCCAAAGAAAGGAAGTTTGTTTTTCAATTTTCAAGATGATTATTCATATTATCAATAAGGTATCGGAAGTTTGAATTCTTAAGGCAGGGATTACAAATGAAAAATCCAAGATATTTTCCAAAGTTGTTAGTAGTGTTGATGTTTAAGATAGAAGTGGCTACATTTTTCAAAGGTTGGTTGGAATTTTTAGAGCAAATGATCCTAGATTTAAGGTAGTTAATTTTTTTCCCTGAAAATTGACTAAAAAGAGAAAGGCAGTGGTGGATAGAGTGAACATATTTTTCATTTGCTTCTACCATTAAAATGATATCATTTGCAAAGAATAGATGAGAGAGTAGGAGCTAGAGTGGTTTAGTTTAATAGGGTCTCAAAGCACAATGTCTACTTGGTAGCTTATATAACTGGAGAGGAGTTCCACACTTGAGATAAATATATAGAGGGACATTGGATCTTTTTGTCTAATCCCTCTTGAATGGTTGAAGAATTTGGTCTTAGAACCATTCACTAAGACAATAATTTTAGAGGTAAAAATGCAATTCATAACCTATTTAGTGATTTTTGGAGGGAATTTAAAGAAATTGAGGGCTCTATAGTTGATTGATCATTCCAGTATATCAAAAGCTTTTTCTAGATAAATTTTGACTATGATCTTTCCTTTTGGAGCCTTTAGTTTTATGGAAGTGCTTGATAATTTCCTGTATAATAATGGCGTTGTCACTAGCTTGTCTACCTCTAAGGAAGATTGAATGGAAAGTGCTAATAAGTTTGACTAGGAATAGTTTAATTCTGTTGACAATAATCTTGGTGATTTTTCTATAGATGGTATTGCATGGCTCAGAAATTTTTAAGAACATTAGCATTAGAAATTTTTTGTGTAAGACATAAATAAGTATGGTTAATAACCTCAGGGAATGATTGGTTGGCAAATAATTTATGAAAAAAGTCAAGAATTGGCACCTTAACTAAGTTCCAAAATCTTTGATAAAAGAATGGGTGAATGTCGTCCGGTCCAGGCTCCTTAAATGGTTTCATGGACCAAATGGTCTTCATTATATCATGATTTTGAAGAGGCCTATCTAGCGATAATAGATCTATGTTACTAAAGGATAAGGGTAATTGAGTGGTGGCATTAAGGCTTGTATATGAATGGTTAGTTTGGAAGAGGTTCTAAAAATAATTAGTGGCATGATCAATGATATGATTTTGACTAGTGATCTAATTTTCATTCTCGTCCTTAAAAAAGTTAATTCTATTAGTAGGCCTCCTTTTAAGACACTAATATGAAAATATTTAGTGACATCTTCACCTTAATTGAGCAAATTTATGGGCGATCTGATTTTTCAATTTTCTTCTTCTAGCCTTAGGAGATTATTATAATCATTGAGAAGTCTTATTTCAAGGTTTTCAAGGAAGGAGCTAGCATGATAATGGGGGAAGCTTTGGATGCCATTGATCCTAGCCAATAGTCTTTTTTTATTAGATAACATATTGCCAAAAGTGTTACTAGCCTAGATCCTAGTTTGTTCCCTGAACCTATTTAAGGCCTCAATATAGTTATTTCCTTGCCAACTGTCCTGGAAAATTTTGCCAAAGTTTGGGAGGGAGCACCAATAGATTTCTAACTTAAAATCTTTTTTGGAACTCTTCCTAGATATGTTATTAATATTAATGAGGAGGGGATTATGGTCCCAATAATTTCTAGGTAAATGGATGACATTAGTATTAGGGTATTTTTCTAGCCAAAGGTTGTTGATAAAGCACCTGTCATGACATTCAAGAATAAGACCAGAGCTTCTAAAACTAAGATTAGACTAGATGTACTTAGGAACTTTAAAACCCAAGTCAATGAGGTTACAATGGTTTTTAAAGGAGAGAAGTTGTGATACCTTAGCATGGTTAATAGCTCTATCACCCCATTTTTCATCTTGAGAAAGAATATCATTAAAATCATCACCTAGGAACAAGCTTCCCTTATAAGAATTAGAAAAGGATTTGAGATTATTCAAGAGAATAATGCGATTATTAAAAATAGTGCTAGCATAAACTACACTAAAAAATCAAGTGTCATTATTAGGGAGTACCTTAAGCATTACATGTATCTCTTGATTTGAGTAAGATATTTGAGACATGATAATGATGTTGTTATCCTAAAGAATGAAGATCCCCCGAGATTGTCCCTAAGTTGGGACCTCTAACATGTTGGAGAAGTTGATGTTGTCTTTTAAGAGGTAGATGAGAAGACATTTTAGTTTCCAGAAGTGCTACCATACAGGGGTGATTATTATCAATGAGATCCCTAAAGTTGCTCTTGAAGTCGTCATTATTTGCTCCCCTAATATTCCATATTACAAAGCTAGTGGCTCGATTCATTTGGAATGGATTGGGTGGGGGTTGAAGAGGGTATTGACTTACCTGGGAGGGAGGAATGTTTCCCTTTAGGGATGGTCTGAGAATTACTACAAAATTCCCTGCTTCTATAATTTGGGGGGCTGATATCTAGGGAGCATTTGTAAAGAGCAATTGGACATCTGCAAATGTATTTCCTGTCCTCTAATGCTTGGAATAGTAGGATTTTGTCTTCTTTGATGTTTGAAGTACCTATGAATGATGTTATTTCTAGAGGTGGGATTTCTTTCACTTGTTCTTCCATCTCTTGCTCTTTTGGTTCTAGCTCATTGGGGTGGTGGAGATTCTAGGCTTTGTGGATATCTATTGGAATTGGGAACTATTAGGGTATTGGTTGCCATGAGTAGAGGAGCGGGATTATGTTGATTTCTTCTTGTGGGGTGTATAGTGGGAGTTGCTAGAGGAGATCTATGTTGTGAAGTGGGTTGATGTATAGAGGGAGCTGCCACTGTACTTGCATATTGCACATTAGGGCTGGTTCTAGTGCAGGGGCGATGGGATCTAGTACGTTCGCCAACCAAAGATGATTCACATAGTTGGGCATAGCTAGATGCATGCCCTCTGTAGTGAGTTGAGATAGAACTTGGACGTTTTGTAGGAAAACTAGGGTATCCTGGCCGTTGATATTTATGGCTAGAAACATCGCTTGACCTTGAAGTCCTTGATCTATCCACAAGGATGGTTGGTGTTCCTATGGGAGGGGTTGAGTTATGAATGCAGAAGGGGTTGTTGTGGATGATGAGGGGGTGGAGGAAATGTCAATCTCCCCAGCAAGCTTTGAGAAGTTGTTTGTGGAAGTGGGAAGTTGTGTTCTCCAGTATTGATGTAGGAAGTGAGGGATATGCATTAGAAAAATTTGTAGAAATAGATTAGGAATTCGAAGAGTTGGGTTTTGGCATACAATCTGATGATTGCAAATCTTTTGCTTTGGATTTGATTTGCATTGTTAGCGTGGTTAATTGTAAAGGGGGATTAGATGGTATTGGTGGAGTGCCATGCATGTCCACTTGGCAAAGGGGTTGTTCCAAGTATATGAATTCCTTATGTGAAGCCAGCCCACTGGTTTTCGATTGGGGGAAAGAAATTATTCTTTTAGAGTAATAGATAAGAGAGGATCAATAGAATGTTTAGGATTTGGCTAGGGTTGGCAATAGTATTGCCACATGTCCTTTTATTAGGGGCTGTCACTTTAGGGTTTCTCGCAACTAACGAGGAGTGTGCTGTGGAGATATAGGTGTTCATAATGGTATAGAGTTCCATTCCATCAGAGTATTCAAGGTCTACTAAATTATTTTCATCCTGAGGCAGGAGAAGAGCAAATTTAATCATGGTAGGGATTGGGTTGGTAGAAGTTAGATTATCGCTATTATTACTTAAAATTTTAGGAAGTACTGGGCTACCTACTACTTGAGGGTCAACTTTGTGGGATGGATTGGGGTAAGATGTGGATTAGTTAAACATTTTGATTTATAAACGAACTTTTGAGTGTTGGGATACTTACCTGTTGAAGAAATAAAAAAGTTTGACATTGATACCTAATTCTGGTGTGTTTAATACCTCTGGAAGAGTGTTAACTTATACTTGGGTGCTCCTTTTCCTTTTGTTCTTGCAAAACACACAGTGTGCCATTGATCTTTTGTGCTAGACGGTACAGTAGTGTCCCAGATTCCATATTCCTCTTAGGCAAGTGATTTCTGGGTTCTTTGGGGGGAATTACTAGCTCGTATGATTACGTCTTCCATAGAGCTTACAAACTAAAATTTCTTCTGTATAGATAAGTTGTTGCGTGTGTGTTCCTATCAAAATAGCCAATTGTATTGGTTGATTTAGGGGCACTTTCCCGCATAGTTGTGCATATCTTCCTTTGAGGGTGGAACTAGTACATGTGTCTACCCTAAGAACCTTTCCATTGGTATTTCCTATTATGTTTTAGATAATTGCATCGTAGAACTCACTAGGTAGCTGGGGTAGTCCCCATATTGGCTAAATGTTTCTAGGTTTCTTTATTGGCCACAAAATTAGGTTCTCATTGCCTCACTGATAAATAATGCCCGTTTATGAACCAGGGGCCATTTTCCATAACCTTAGTCATATTTTCTTCCTCTGTGAATTTGACTATAAAATAGTCCGAACCTAGGTCAATAAGTGGGAATTGTTCAGATGGTTTCCATAACTAAATGATCTTAGACTTAAGATATTGATGGATAACTCTTTTACCTAGTAATTCGATTATGAGGGAAAATTTCCAAGGAGAATACATTCTGGCTGTATCTTCATTGGAGAGATTTATGCATTTTAATTTTTGACGGTCTAAGGGTGTTGGGGAGTCTAATGCCATGGATTCATTGGCATAAAGTACCATTGGTGATGTAGAATGTGTGTCGTTTGGTGTGACGAGACTCTTAGGATTCTTAGCTGATTTCTCCCCAAATGTTTGTGGGGTTGGTATATGGGAGTTAATATGTGTGGATACTAGGTTGTTTTCTCCCACATCATGGTTTAGATGTTTTTCTTTGAACGAGGGAATTGGTGGAGGGGAAACAGATGAATTAATGTCTCGAGGTTTTAGAGGTATCTGATTAATGAGGTTACTGGAACAAAATCTGGATTTAGAAGATCAACGGACATGGTTAAAGATATAAAATAGATTAAGTTTAGGGGGAAAGTTTAGAGAGAAAGAGGAGGTTCTCTCATGTAGAAAAGATATATTATTCATCACTTAGTAATCAATGAAATGCATTCAACCAAATTCACCACTCAATCTTTGTAAAACATGGGTGCCAACATATAATATTAGACTAGTTTTAATAATTATTTACATAAAATACAAAGTTTTATATAGAGACCGTGAATTCACATGCTTCATAAACTTCATCTACCACAGCAAACGAAAACTTAACAAATTAGTTTGTTTGTGTTATAAATAGAACTCTAATTAAGGTGAATGTCTATATTTAGAGAGATTCTAGGGTTTACTACTTGGTGGCTAAGTCACCACCTCCCTATAAATAAAGGGGTTCTCTCCCATTGTAAATCATCCCAAAAGTATCAATAAGAATACTCCTCTCTCTACTTTTCTCTCTATTGTTCTTGTTCTTATATTATTTCATAACACGTTATCAGCACGAGTCTCTAACCAATCGAATTACTGAGAAGTTCCCGTTCTCCGGTTGCCGCCTCTCCGACATCCACCGCTGGCGGCAAGTTTTCCGGTTCGCCACCTTCGTCATCACCTAGAATTTCTATACGGAAAAATAGAAGAGATGGTATCATCATAAAGTAATGCAACGGGATGGAAACTCAAGAGGTATATTTGATATCACAACATTTATTGGTATACCTTAAAGGTAAGTAATTTACTTTTCCCTTTCAAATTCTTGAAATTCTACGATTCACTTCATATACAAACATAGACAACAAAGTTTGATTATAACTCTAATGGAGTTTGTAAGGAATTATAACCACGTGAAGTGGTAAAAGTTCTATGTCTTGCCATGATTAAATTCATGTATGATTGTGGGCAAAGAATTGAAAATCCGTCTCATTGAATTTGCTCCATTCCCTTTAGAGAATGTGGTAGCAGTATGTGATAAGTCTGAAAGAAGAAAGAATTATTACCATGAAGGTATCAATGAATGTGGACGTGGCAATAGACGGAATTATAATCGTCATCATTGTGATAATGAGAATAATAAAGATTCTCAAAATAATCTTTCACTTTATGAAAGTAATATTTGACATGAGATTGTATATAGCACATACAGATGATTATGATCCATTCGCTGAAGTGAATGTGATAATTGTAATAAAGCCCGTAAGTATGGACACGCTTTTGAAGTAATGTCTGACATTATAAAAAGAAAGTTCGTTGCCCTTGAAATTTCGGGCAAGAACTATATGACATGGGTGTTGGATGCTGAAATCCACTTAGATGCTATGGGTCTTGGAGACGCCATTAAAGACAGAAATAATGCATCCACCCAAGACTATGCTAAGGCCTTGATTTTCTTGCGCCATCACCTTGATGAAGGTTTGAAAATTGAATATATCACAGTCAAAGATCCACCTATCTTGTGGAATGGCTTAAAGGAGAGATATGACAACCTGAAGTTGGTCACTCTGCCACAAGCACGATATGATTGGGCTCATCTGAGGCTCCAAGACTTTAAAGTCTGTTTCTGAATATAATTCTGCAATGTTCAGAATTACTTCTAAATTGAAACCCTGTGAAGAAAATATCACTATAATATCACTAGAAAAACATCATGTATATATGTTTGTACGTGTGTGAAGTTATCTAACTTTTGTTGTTGCTTGTTTCAACATTCAACTATTAATTGTCTTTTGCTGTTGTGCAATGTGTCAAACAGTTATATTTTACGTAATATACACCATTACACTAGTGTTATGTGGTCAAGTTGTACACATATATAACTTCCAATTTTACAATGTAGAATTGAGTGCATTCTATATCATCAGAATGTTGTATATGAGTTTGCATAATGTGTATGTTGTAAAATTGTTTTAAAACATAATGGTACTCTCAGTGATAATTCATTGTTTGCACACATAAGAATGTTTCAATATGCTTAAATTTCAAAGATATTTTTATTTTTCAGTAGAGTTAATCGACTAACCTAACAATTAGTCGATTATCTAATATTTCGCATTAAAACTGCAAAACAATCGATTATATACTTGTTAACAATCGATTATATTAAGACATAATCGATTATGTATGTTTAACAATCGATTATATTAAGACAGTATGTTCTGAAGTTTTTCAAAATAGCAAATAATCGATTATGTATGTTTAACAATCGATTATATTAAGACAGTATGATCTGAAGTTTTTCAAAATAGCAAATAATCGATTATGTATGTTTAACAATCAATTATATTAAGACAGTGTGATTTGAAGTTTTTCAAAATAGCAAATAATCGATTATGTATGTTTAACAATCGATTATATTAAGACATAATCGATTATCTATGTTCAACAATCGATTATATTATGACAGTGTGATATGAAAATTTTCAAAATAGCAAATAATCGATTATGTATGTTTAACAATCGATTATATTAAGACATAATCGATTATGTATGTTCAACAATCGATTATATTAAGACAGTGTGATCTGAAATTTTTCAAAATAGCAAATAATCGATTATGTATGTTTAACAATAGATTATATTAAGACAGTGTGATCTGAAATTTTTCAAATTAGCATATAATCGATTATGTATGTTTAACAATTGATTACATTGAGACAGTGCTTAAACTGAAATTTTCAAACTGCAAAGTAATCGATTATGGAAAACATATAATCGACTATCTGATTTAGTTAGTCAACTAACCTCAACAGATTTTGAAAATATTGTTTAAATATGAAAAACGGATTGAATTTGTTTATTCTCATGTTCGTATATTTTCTTTTGTTGTCAACCATGGGAATTAAATTGATTGAAGGCTCCAGAAGAGCAACTATAACTCTGCCTAAAGGAACAATATTTATCATAGAGAATGCAATGTTCTCCTCCAAGTTTAAGAGGAACTTGTTGAGTTTTTAAGATATCATTCAAAATGGATATCATGTTGAGACATTAGATGAGAATAATCTTGAATACCTCATTTACTCATGAAAACGAGCCTGCCCACTTCGGTTTGGGGTCACGCCATTTTGCATGCAGCAATGCTAGTTCGTCGGCTGCCCACTTCGGTTTGGGGTCACGCCATTTTGCATGCAGCAATGCTAGTTCGTCTCTGACTGACGAATTGTCACAAATATTCCCCGTTGCAATGAGTTTTGGGTCATGAACCCAATATATCCCATTTAAGAATCTTTGGATGCGCAGTATATGTGCCTATAGCACCACCATACCGCACCAAAATGGGTCCGCAAAGAAGGTTAGGAATATATGTTGGGTTTGAATCGCCCTCCATTATTCGCTACCTCGAAACATTGACAGGGGATTTGTTCACTGCACGATTTGCTGACTGTCAATTCAATGAGACACTTTTCCCAAAATTAGGGGGAGAAGTTGGTGAAACCAAACGGGAAATTTTGTGGAAAAATGCATCATTATCTCATTTTGATCCACATACCTCTATTTGTGAAAAAGAGGTGCAAAATATTATCCATTTGCAAAGAATAGCAAATCGAATGCCATACGCTTTGGTATTGAATGTACCACACTCACCCCTAGAAGGAGGTTTGAGATGATATATGAAAATAATGTCATTGTTATGGCATGAATGATCGTTGGTCACGTACCTATTGTACGCCAAAATATTTTGGAAATATGACTATTAAAGGACAACGATAATGCAAGAAACATATCTTGCATATAATTTTGACCATGACCATAATGGTATAACTTTCTCTTTAAAAGAGATATTCACCACATGGATGTTGATGAATCTGTGGTAGTACAAAATTAGTTGAGAGCTCTAGAAGAGCCAATTATTACTATGTTGGAGAAACACAATTGATTACCAATAAGGTATTGTGTTGTAGTAAGTCTCAAAGAAACTTATTCAGTTTCCAAAGTATATGCGAAAGCGATTGATTATATTGAGACTATAAATAAAGGAAAGATTTGATATCTTCTATTACTACAACTTGTAGCGGGATAATTTGTATATGAAAAGCTACCCGCTTTATTCTCCAGTTTGTACTACACAAACAAAAGAATGCCACAATAAAGTGGATATTTATTAGTATAAAAACCCATACCATAATAAACTTGAAGTTTATTGATAATTGCACACGTCATGGTGTAAATTTGAAGTTTATCAATATTGATAATTTATTCAGTTGGCATTCGGGTTAGCCATCTCATTTTAAGTATGATGTGCAGTAATAGAGATTTCACATGGGTAAATATTAAAGAACTAGAAAGTTCTTTACGAATTCTCTTATATTACTTGTTCTTATTAATTGATTGACCAACTAAAGAGTTCGGGTTGAATCCCATAATTCTGGAAATATCAAAGGTGAATATGGGCCCATTCACCTGCTATGTATACCACATATGATGCATCTATGATATGGTTACATGCGCGATTGTTATTAACCCGCAGCCTGGCCGGTGCTTGCGAGGTAAATTGCTCAGTAATCTAACTTCGAGCATAATTTCTAGATTTTCTATTCAAGATAGTTCATCTTGATAGTTGGTTTATATCATAGTTGGTTTAGCAAGATAATTATTGAGTGCCTCCACTTAATAGCTAAACTGTTTCTTATGAGAACAAAGTTATACATATTAGTTTGATATACGAGAGTATATTATATTCCCCCCGCCCCCCCCCCCCCACTAGTGGTTCAGGATCAGGAACCAAATAACTCCATCTTATTATTGATGTGCGGTGTATATTTTCATTAACACCATAATGCACAAAGATGGACTCTCAAAGTTGAGGAAACAAGTTAGCTTTTCTAACATGAGGGGGAGACATGATAAACACTTGAGAAAAGGTTACATGGGATGAATTATCATTTGTATATATAGATCCTCGAATATCATAATATGAACCTGAAGTTCATAAAAGGATAATTCAATTGCAACATATTGCAAAGCATGCTATACGCATTTGCTGACCCAAAGAAAGTAACTATATTCTCACTGCAAATGCTCATATTAAGTCCCAGAAGGACAAAGTCTTTGATACGCTTAAAGCATATAGACAAATCGGTTTCAAAATAACTTCTTAATAAAGAAGATGAGCAAATGATCAAAGTGATCATAATAAAGTCAATGGTATGTGTAATCAGTTTTCGATATCTTATGTAGCATGACATGAAAACTTGATATGCATCTAAAGTCTATTATATGGCTTATATGACTAAACTTATATGTCAATCCATGAAAGATTGAAGTTTCTTGAAGCATATACAATTCTTGGTCCTGAAGTACCACATCCTAAGTGCAACTTGTGTACATATGTATCTTGCTATAACTATAAGCATGATGGCATCGAGAATACCTCTATGGAGATATTGAAGAGTCATTCCACGACATTATATGAAGATGTTCACATCTATCAAGAATGATAATTTCAAGGTGCGGAATATTTATTCAAATCAATATGGCTGATTTATTTGTCAAATCTCTACAAAAGATCGTTTTGAAGATGGTGCACAAGATTGGAATGCAAATGCTCAAGGATGTGAATTGATGCTCTTTTCAGGGGGAGTTAATGCGCGTTGCACTCTTTTTCCCTTACAAGGTTTTGTCCCACTGGGTTTTTCCTTGCAAGGTTTTTAACGAGGCAACCAATAGGCGCATATTCAAACATGTATACTCTTTTTTCTTTTCTTTAATTTTTTCCCATTGGGTTTTGTTTTTGTTAACGTTTTAACGAGGCACATTATTGAATAGACATTCAAGGGGGAGTGTTATAAATAGAACTCTAATTAAGGTGAATGTCTATATTTAGAGAGATTCTAGGGTTTACTACTTGGTGGCTAAGTCACCACCTCCCTATAAATAAAGGGGTTCTCTCCCATTGTAAATCATCCCAAAAGTATCAATAAGAATACTCCTCTCTCTACTTTTCTCTCTATTGTTCTTGTTCTTATATTATTTCATAACAGTTTGGTATTATTGTTTGTTAAGTTACTGTTGTTAGTATTTGTATTCAAAAAATAATTTCTGCAAAAATGAAACAACAACAGAAACAGAAATAAAATAATAAAAAATTTCAAGCCCAACAGAAAATGGTATTTCCTTAAGGAAGTTAATCCCCTCATTGTTGTCCAGGGATATTGGATTAGTTCCTCCCAGGATAGAAGGGAACACCTATTTTGTAATATTGGCAATGGAAATTACAAAACATTGATGAACTCAACAAACGACAGTAAAATACACTTGTGCTTGCCTTTTGCCTTAGAATAAAAATGTTCAAATGGAAAAGATGGGGGAGAGGTTTTTGGTATTTGGTGGTGAACAAATTAGGCAAATCTTCTATATTTATAGACGACGATTTGGCTTTCAATAGGTGCCAAGATACATGTTCATTTGAAATGGTGTTTGGTCGCCAAAATTAAAATTTTGTTAGTCACGAATTTGACCGTTGGGAACCGCAAAATTTAAATTAAAATTCTGTGTAAAAATATTGGAAAAGAAATTATATAACAGAAAATAGAAAATAAATTTGGTCCAAAAAATTATTAATCAATCAATTGACCAAATTCAAATCTTAAAACGAAGCCGAAGCCGAAGCCGAGCTGAGCGCCAATAACGACGGCATAAAGCATCACTTCTTCTTAACTATTTAAAAGCTAGGAGCTGTACTTCTCTATATCAACACAAAAGTTTTCTTTTCATCTTTCGATGAGGGACAAAGTACATTAGTAAAGGAAACAACTTCAAACTTTTTGATTTCCCCTAAATCTTTTCCTTCCATTTCACATTCACACCTCGATATAATTAGATTAAAACCTAACAATCCCCTACATGAATGGGGAATGACTATTTGAAAAAAAGCATGCATGAAAAACTATATGATGTACAAGTAAGGACTAATCGCATCTAGATAAGCATGTTTCTTTGTGAACTTTCTATATTTAACTTTTGTCGGATATAGTCGGTCAATCGGTAGATTTTATATCTTTTAACCGTAAAACTTTGGTTAATACCTAAACAACCATATGTCATTTTTGTGTTCGTTTCAGCCATTCATATCGCTCGGTTCATATGTGCGTAGAGAGCTGGCCTTATAGAATTCTCCTGGAAGTGGTTTACATTTCACACTTATATAGGTGATTCCTAAACATGCTACTATAACCACAAGGCCAGTTCTTTTTTAGATTATTAGCCAGATCCCCTATTTATTTCTTCCTCTATTTCATTTTATGCTTACCTAACTTGCCAAGATGCCTGGTGTCGGGTTTTGGAGGGTCTCTGAGTGGAATGAGACACATAGTCCTTATGTGTGAAGATTGAGTTATAAGAGTTAACTATAGTTTGACCTGTGTGAAGAAGACTCCAAAATGAAGATTTGCAAGTTCAAATAGCTTCGTATATTAATGCTCTTTGTAGCGCGTCCGGATGTAGATTGGAGGTCCGTAGGTTATTTTGGCGTTATTTAGCGAAAGTTGGAAATTAGAAGGTTTTGGAAAAGTTTGACCGAGAGTGGACTTTTTGATATCATGGATGAATCTCAATTCCGAAAGTTTGAGTAGGTCTGTAATGTCAAATATGACTTGTGGGAAAAATTTGAAGTAATTCAGATGTGATTTAATAAGTTTCAGCATCATTTGTAGAAGTTGGAATTTCCTTACTTCATGAGTCTTGAATTGATGCACGATTCATAGTTTTTGCAATTTTTGATGTGATTTGAAGGTTCTATAAAGTTTTTGTAATATTTTAGGACTTGTTGTTATATTTGGTTGAGGTCCGGGGGGGGGGGGCTTGCATATGATTATGATCATGTTCGGAACATTTCGATCATTGTTAAATTGCTCAAAATTCACTGATGCTTCTGAGACGAGTTTCCTCCAGCGTGTTCGTAAAAGGGGTCTTGCATTCGCGAAAGGGTTATGAGTGGTAGGTGAGGAATGCTCTTCGTGTTCATGTATGAGCCCACGTGTTCTCAAAGAAAAGGCAGAGGGGTGAACCTCACGCCTGGCCTCCGCGGTCGTGTGAGAGGCTCTGCGTCTGCGGAGGTCTGGGGTCAGTGATCATTGTATTCACGAGTAGGCCCTCGTGTTCACATAAGAGGTTTTTTGGGAAGTAGCTTTCTTTGCTTTGCAAACACGAGGAAGCTTTCGCATTCGCTAAGAAGGAAACATATGTGCATATTTAAATGTTAAAAAATGAGGGTTTGAGTTCATAACACAAAAATTAATTTGGCAGCACGGTGGGAGGCGACTCTTAAAAAAACTTTCACATAGGTATTTGGGGTATGTGATTCTTACCTAGTTGTGGTTAATTTTCATAATTATTCCTTTGATTTCATCATTAAATTAGTTATTTGGGTGGAAAATTTGGAAAAAATCGAAGAAAGTTCTTAAACCAAATTTTGAGGTTTTAATAAAGTTTTTGGTATCTGATTTGAGAAATTTTCGTAGGGGTGTACTCATGGTTATGTGGGAGTTCAGATTCTGTGACTTTTATCCGATTCCGAGACGTTGTCCTAAGTCGAATTTTTAGGACGATTCTCTAATTTCCTGATAAAGTCTTTATTTCATTAATTAGATTAGTTTCTTATAGTTATATTTATAGTATGTAATTTCTTTTGGCTAGATTTGGACCATTCAGAGTTGAAAAGTCAAGGGAAAGGAATTCTTATTGACTGATTAAGCTTGGTTTGAGGTATGTGACTTGTCTAACCTTGGGTGGGGGGAGGGGAGAATTCCCTTAGGATGTGTTATTGTTGTAACGATTTGTAATATGTAAGTGACGTGTACGCGAGGTGACGAATGCGTACATGGGCTAAATTTTTCAAATCGAGTCTTAACTAAGCAATTTCTTTTTTTATACCTTAAATGAGTTATTGTAGCATGTGTACTCTTCATCTTTAGCCTAATTTCACATGTCTACATGTTTCGTTTCTTAGTTGCAATTTGTACAACATGCTTAGTTGAATTACCTGGTTTTCCATGATTCCGCATTTGTTCTTTAACTATAGAATTTCGTTGCTTCTATTATCACTGTTCTATTTATTACCTATTGACTTCTATGATTTTTGTTGTAATGAATTTTTGGTGGTTGCACCAGGTTTCTTATGTGCAAAGTATTGTTGGCATAAGGTTTCTTCCGTACGGAGTGTTATTGGCACAAGGTTTCTTATGTGAGGTGTGTTATTGGCACGAGGTTTCTTCCGTGTGGAGTGTGATTGGCACGAGGTTTCTTCCGTGTGGAGTGTGATTAGCACAAGGTTTCTTCCATGTGGAGTGTGATTTGGCACAAGGGTTCTTCTATGCGGAGTGAGATTCTTGCACGAGGTTTCTGTCGTTCCATTGTGAGATATTTACTTTTTGAACTATGAGACAGTACCTCGGGAGCTCCCTTGTTTCTTTTCTCTATTTGCTGTATTGTTATTGTTGTTGTTCCCTTAACTTGTAAGACATTTGCTTTTTTACGAGTTGTAATTGTCTTCTTGTTTTCTGTGATATTGTTTTCCATACATTTCTAATTGTCATTAGCCTTCCATTAATTTGTTTTTCATTTTGCCTTCTACCTTTTATTCTTATATCCTAGTAGGGCTCTGACCTGACCTCGTCACTACTCTGCCGAGGTTAGACTTAGCACTTATTGGGTACCGTTGTGGTGCAGTAATTGTACATTTTGCATAAGTTTTTGTGCAGAACTAGGTACATCCTATCAGCACCGGTATTAGGAGAGTGTGTGTGGCTACTTGGAAACTTCAAGGAATATCTGCTAGCATACACAAACCTCGGAGTCCCCCTCTATCCTTTCTATGTTTTCTTTCCTTATTCTCTTAGATGCGGATATATAAAAACATATTCTGGGTTTTACTTGTGCATGTCGAGCAACAGTTTCAGTAATATACATACGTCCATACATACATATATATTAATTCAGTTATTCCACAATTGTTAGGCTTACCTAGTCTTAGAGACTAGGTATCGTAACAACATCCTACGACGGGAAATTTGGGTCGTGACAAGTTGGTATCAGAGCTCTAGTTCATAGATATTATGATTCACAAGCAGGTTTAGTAGAGTCTCGTAAATCAATACAGAGACATTTATACTTATATGTGAGAGGCTATGGAACTGTTAGGAAAAAGTTTCACTTCTTCCTTTCTCATACCAGGGGAGGAGCATAGACTCCCACTGCATGTACTCTAGAGTAGTGGTTTCAGGTCGACTAGGTTCTAGAGGTCATAGCAGTGTAGCTGGTAGCCCCAGTCCAGCCCTAGGTTAGGGAAGTAGTTTATTTGGAGGAACAATGCAGGTTAGATAGGATCAAAAAGTAACACCCTCATACTTTCAGTGGCTTGGCGTCAGAGGATACCTAGGGTTTTCAGGAGGAGTTTCTTTTATAATGTTCCAGCTTAGAGGGGGCCTATCACTGGTGGCGTGCATATACGTTGGGCAGTCTGACCGAGGCAGCTTCACTCATTTTGACTCAGTTCTCGAATATGTTTTTGAGGGAGTAAGTTCCCCAGAATCTCAAAGATGCATGGTACGCAGAGTTTGAGCAATCGCACCAGGCTTCTATGACAGTGTTAGAGTATGCGGTAATGTTTAGTGAATTGGCTACACATCCACCAGCCTTGGTAGCTACAGTTCGAGAGCGCGTCCATCGATATATCGAGGGGCTGAACCCCAGTATCAAATTTAGCATGGCCCAAGGGCTAGAGATGGACATCACGTACTAACAGGTAGTCGGGATTACTAGGAGATTAGATGATATGCTAATTTGGGAGAGAGGAAAGAGAGGCAAGATTTCTCAAAAGTGTTGCACTTATAGAGGTACTCGAGCACCGGCTGTAGCTCGTCATGGTAGGGGATTTGCGAGTCGTCCTGTTCATTCAGCTATTCCAGTTGCCAGCGGTATTCTAGCCACTCCTATGCCCCAGGATCCCTATTATACACTGCATTGTCTAGTGCACCTTCTGCACATGGTGCTTTTAGCACTCAATCCAATCAACCTGGCTCGAGCCAACCACCGCAGCCATGTCCTCCAAGAGCATTTTTTGAGTGTAGTGACACTCGCCATATGGTGAGGTATTTACCTTGACATAAGAGGTCTACACCCCCACAGACTACTCAAACACCGTGTGCTCCACCAGGTCCTTAGGCTATGGTAACAACACCACCTACCACTCCACCTACTCAGCTAGCTCGAGGTAGAGGTTAGGCAGGTAGAGGTTGCCCTATAGGGGAAGGTCGGCCTAGATATTATGCTCTTCCTGCTCGGATGGAGGCAGTTTTATTTGATTATGTTATTACAGGTATTTTTCTTGTCTTTAATAGAGATAGATTAGTGTTATTTGATCCAGGCTCCATTTATTCCTATGTGTCATCTTTTTTTTGCTCTGCATTTGGGTGTATCCCGTGACTCTTTGAGTTTTCCTGTCTATATGTCCATACTTGCGGGAGATTCTATTGTTGTTAACCATATGTATCGATAATTTTTTGTTGTTCTGAGTGGTTTTGAGACCTGAGCCGATTTACTATTGCTAAATATGGCAAACTTTGATATTATTTTGGACATGGAATGTTTTTCTCCCCATTATGTTGTTCTTGATTGTCACACCAAGACCATGACGTTGTCTATGCCAGGATTAACATGATTAGAGTGGAAAGATACCTTAGAGTATACTCCTAGAAGAGTTATTCCATTTTACAGGCTCAGTGAATAATTGAGAAGGGGTGTGATGTGTATCTAGTTTATGTGAGAGATGTTAGCATTGATACTCCTACCGTGGAGTCAGTTTTTGTAGTGAGAGATTATCCATATGTATTTCCAGAAGATTATCCGGGCATGCCGCCTGATAGGGATATCGAATTTGGTATTGATTTCTTGTTGAGCACTTAGCCCATCTCTATTCCCCATATCGGATAGCTCTACCTACGTTGAAGGAGTTAAAGGAGCAGCTATAGGAATTGCTTGATAAGGGCTTCATTCGGCCCAATGTGTTGCTTTGGGGTGCTCCTGTCTTGTTTGTGAAGAAGAAGGATGGTTTTATTTACATTTGCATTGATTATCTCCATTTGAACAAAGTTACAGTGAAAAATAGGCATCCATACCCTCGTATTAGAGGCCTATTTGATCAACTACACGGTGCTAGAGAATTTCCAAGATTGACTTGACATTCAGGATATCATCAGTTGAAGATTCGGGAGCTAGATATCCCGAACACTACTTTCAGGACTCGGTATGGTCACTACGAGTTCCTTGCGATCTCATTTGGGCTAACCAACATCCCAGGAGCATTCATGCATTTGATGCACAGAGTATTCCAACCCTATCTTGACTCATTGATCATTGTATTTATTAATGATATCCTGGTGTACTCCTAAAGTTGGGAGGATCATGAGCAACAACTGAGAACTGTGCTCCAGACCTTGAGAGAAAAGAAGTTATATGCATAATTTTTAAAGTGTGAGTTCCAGCTGGATTCAATGGCATTTTTGGGTCTGTGTCGAGTGAGGGGATCAAGGTGGGTCCAAAGAATGTTGAAACATTCTAGAGTTGGCCCAGACCATCCTCAGATATGGAGATTCGGAGTTTTCTTGGGTTATCATGGTATTACTGTCGACTTGTAGAGGATTTTTCATCTATTGCAGCACCTATGACCCCACTGACTACGAAGGGTGCTCCGTTCAGATGGACAGAGTAGTGTGAGGAGAGATTTCAAAAGCTTGAGACTGTTTTGACAACATCTCCAGTATTGGTATTGCCTATAGGTTTGGGGTCTTATATTGTATAATGTGATGCATCGGGTATTGGTCTTAGGGCGGTGTTGACGCAGGATAGTAGGGTAATTGCCTAGGCGTCTAGACAACAAAAGGTGCATGAGAAGAACTATCATATCTACGACCATGAGTTAGCAGCAATTTTTCATGCCTTGAAGATTTGGTGGAACTATTTGTACGCTATACCTTGTGAGATCTACACCGATCAGCGGAGTCTATAGCATATTTTCAAATAGAATGACATTAACATGCACTAGCCTAAGTGGTTAGAGCTGCTTATTGACTATAATATCACTATTTTATAACATCCCGGGAAGGCCAATATGGTGGCCAATGTCTTGAGTCGCAGGGAAAAGCTTGGGAAGCTTAGCATATCTACCAGCAGCAGAAAGGTCATTGGCATTGGATGTTTAGGCCTTATCCAACCAGTTCGTTAGATTGGATGTTTTTTAGAAGAGTCGAGTTTTTGCTTGTGTGGTTTCTCAGTCTTCTCTTTATGATCGTATCAGGGAGAACCAGTATGATGATCCCCATCTGCTTGTCCTTAAGGTCACGGTTCACCACGGTAATTCTAAGCAGGTTACTATTGGAGATGGTGGTGTATTGGGGATGTAGGGAAGGCTATGTGTGCCTAACATAGATGGGTTGTGTGAGTTGATTCTTCAAGAGGCTCGCAATTTACATTACTCCATTCATCTAGGTGTCGCGAAGATGTATCACGACTTGAGGTAGCATTATTGGTGGAGTAGTATGAAGAAGGACATAGTTGAGTATGTAGATTATTGCCTAAATTGTCAGCAGGTGAAGTATGAGCATTAGCGGCTAGGTGGATTGCTTTAGAAGCTAGAGATTCCGGAGTGGAAATGGGAGCGGATCTCTATAGATTTTGTTGTTGGGCTCCTACAGATTCAGAGGAATTTCGATGTAGTTTGGGTGATTATGGATAGCGTGACCAAGTCAGCTCATTTCACACTAGTGATGGCTATCTATTATTTTGAATAGCTGGCATGAGTTTATATTGACGAGATTATTAGGCTTCATGGCATGTCGGAATAAATCATCTCTGATCAGGGTACGTAGTTTACATCGTGGTTCTGGAGGGCCGTACAATATGAGTTAGGTACTCAGATTGAGTTGAGCATAGCATTTTACTCTCAGATGGAAGGACAGTCCGAGCGCACTATGCAGATACTGGAAGATATGCTCCGTGCATGTATGATGGAGTTTGGGGATTCTTTGCATCACTTCTTACCACTCACAGAGTTTGCCTAGAACAACAGTCATTAGTCGAGCATTCAGAGAGCCCAGTATGAGGCTTTTTATGATAGGTGTTGTCGGTCTCCAGTAGCTTGGTTCGAGTCGGATGAGGCTAGGCTCTTGGGTACAGGTTTTGTTCATGATGCTTTGGGAAAGATTAAAGTGATTTAGGATCAATTTTGTACAGCCCAATCTAGATAGAAGAGCTATGCGAATCGAAAGATTTACGGTGTTGCATTCATTATTGGGGAGCGGGTCTTGCCTCGGGTTTCGTGCATGAAAGGTGTTAGGATCGGAAAGATTGGCAAGTTGATCCCAAGATATATCGGGCCTTTTGAGATTCTAGAGAGGCTTGGAGAGGTGGATTATAGACTTGCCTGACCAGTTAGTCTAGCTGTAGTTCATCCAATGTTCATGTTTCTATGCTCCAAAAGTACCACAGTGATTCATCTCATGCCTTAAATTTCAGCTCAGTCTAGTTGGACAAGGATTTGTCTTATATCGAGGAGCCAGTTGAACAGGCATCTTAGAAAGTTGAGATCAAAAACCGAAGAACATTACTTCACTAATGGTTCAATTGAGGGGTCAGCCAGTCGAGGAAGCAACTTGGGTGACCGAGCATGATATGTGTAGGCGTTACCCTCAATTTTCACCACTTTAGGTATGCCTCTATGCGAGTGCAAGGATGAATGACTATTTTAAAAGGGGGAGGATCTAACGATCTGGATGGTCATTTTGAGAGTATTAGGCCTGATCCCCTATTTATTGCTTTCGTTCTTTTATTTTATGCTTATGACTTGCTGAGGTGCTTGATGTCGGGTTCAGGAGAGTTTCAGAATGGAATGTGACTCATAGTCTCTAAGAGTGGAATTTGAGTTATAAGGGTTGATCGTAGTTTCAACTATGTAAGACCAATCTGGAATGGAATTTTGTTAATTCGAATAGCACCGTATGGTGATTTTGTTCTTATGAGCGTGTCCAGATGTCGATTGGTGATCTTTAGGTCATTTTGGCGTTATTTGGCGAGTGGAAGGATTTTAGGAAGTTTGACTTGGAATGTAATTTTTGATATCATGGTCGAACTCCAATTCTGAAAGTTGGAGTAGCTCCGTAATGTCAAATGTTATTTGAGTGCAAATTTAAGGTCAATCGGATGTGATTTGATAGAGTTCAGCATCTTTAATAGAAGTTTGAATTTCCATAGTCCATTAGACTTGAATCGATGCGTTATTTGTGATTTTTAGCATTGTTGGATGTGATTTGAAGGCTCAGCTAAGTTTGTATCCTTTTTTAGGACTTGTTCGTTTATTTGGTCGACGTTTCAGGGGCCTCGGTGTGATTTGTATCATGTTCGGAACATTCGAGACTTGTTACATCTAATGTTGGTTTCCTTCAGTGCGTTCGTGATAGGGGTGTCGCATTCGCGAAGGTGTTTTGGGTGGCAAGTAAGAAATGCTCTTCGTGTTCGCGTATAAGCCCAGGCGTTCTTGAATAAGAGTGCCAGTGGGTGGACCTCATGTTTGGCCTACATGTTCGCGTGAGAGGTTTCGCGTTCGCAATGGCCCGAGGTCAATGATCATCTTGTTCCCGAGTAGGTTCACGTAAGAGGTTTATTAGGAAGTAGATTTTTGTACTTCGCAAACGCGAGGAAGCTTCTGCGTTCGCGGAGAAGGAAAGATCTAGGCAAAGTTAAATGTTCAAAAATGAGGGTTTGAGTTCATAATACAAAAACTGATTTGGGAGCTCGGTGGGAGACAATTCTTGGAGAGATTTTCACGTGGGTGTTTTGGGTAAGTGATTTTTACCTAGTTTTGGTTAATTTCCATGACTATGCCTTTGGTTTCATCATTAATTTAGTGATTGGGGCGGAAAATTAGGAAAAAGGAAGAAAATTCTTAGATCCAATTTTGAGGTTTTGATCAAGATTTTGGTGTTAGATTTCAGAAATTTTTGTATAGGTGTACTCGTGGTTGAGCGGTGTTCGGATTTTGTGATTTTTACCGGATTCCGAGTTGTGGGACGAGGTCAACTTGTTGGGGTGATTTTTTAGTTTCTTGTTAAAATCTTGATTTTATTAATTAGATTAGTTTTATAGTATGTAATTTGTTTTGGCTAGATTTGGACCGTTCGGAGTCAGAAATTCGAGGGAAAGGCATTCTTATTTACTTATTGAATTTGGTTTGAGGTAAGTGACTTGTCTATGTGGGAGAAATTCCCTTAGAATTTGTTATTGATCTAACAATTTGTGATATATGAGTGCCTTATACGCGAGGTGACGAGTGCGTACACAGCTAAATTTTGAAAATCTTGTATTTTCTAAGCAATTGTTTTAATCTTAGTTGAGTTTTTCTAGCACGTGTAGTATTCATGTTTATCCTAATTTCACATGTCTATGTGTTTCATCTCTTAGTTGCAGTTTTGCAACATGCTTACTTGAATTTCCTATTTTTTCTTGATCTGTATTTGTTCTTTAACTGTAGGATTTCCTTGCTTGTAATATCATTGTTGTATTTATTACATGTTGACTTTTGTGATTCTTGTTGTGATGATTGTTTGGTTGTGGCACAAGGTTTCTTCCGTGCAGAGTGTTGTTGGCACGAGGTTTCTATCATTTGGAGCGTTATTGGCACGAGGTTTCTTCAGTGAGGTATGTTATTGGCACGAGGTTTCTTTCGTGTGCAATGTGATTGGCACGATGTTTCTTCTGTGCGGAGTGTGACTTGGAACGAGGGTTCTTCTGTATGGAGTGATATTGTTGCACAAGGTTTCTTTGTTGCACAAGGTTTCTGCCATGCCGTTGTGAGATATTTACTTTTGGGACTGCGACGTGGTAGCTCGGGAGTGCCCTTGTTGCTTTTCCTCTATTTGTTGTATTATTGTTGTTGTTGTTCCCTTAACTTGTTAGACGTTTGCTTCTTTAGGTGTTGCAATTTTCTTCTTGTTTTTTTATGTTGTTGCTTTCTGTACATTCCTAATTGTTATGTTAACCTGCCATTATTTTTATCATTTTGCCTTCTATCTTTTATTCTTCTATTCCAGTAGGGCCCTAACCTCACTTCGTCACTACTCTACTGAGGTTAGACTTGGCACTTCCTAGGAACCGTTGTGGTGTACTAATTAGATGTTTCTACATATATTTTTGTGCAGATCAATGTACATTCTACCATCCCCGATATTATGAGAGTGTGTGATGCTGCTTGGAGACTTCAAGAATATTTTCCAGTTTTTGCAGACCTCGGAGTCGCCCTCTGTCATTTCTATGTTGTCTTTTCTTTAATCTATTAGATGATGCTGTATAGAGATAGTTAGTACATTCCTTAGTTCTTGTGTCTTGTGACTTTCGTGTTTTGGAAATTGTTTATACTCGCAGTTATAAGTTTTACTAGTACATGCTGAGCAATAGTTTTTAGTTATATATTTATCTGCTGAAGTTTAGTCGTTATCTCAGTTATTAATTAATTTTTTTGCAATTGGTAGGCTTACCTAGTCTTAGATACTAGGCGTCATAACGACATCTTACGGAGAAAAATTTAGGTTGTGAGAGTTATTCCGTAGATACACTATTTGATATACTCCGTATCATACTTAGAAAATATTAAAAATCTTTAACGTTTTATCCTTGGTACTGAATATTGTCTCATCACGAAAATAGACCAAAATTTTATTTGACGGTGTTAAACCGTCACTAATAACTTTCTTTGATCTTCTTGATACTAGATCTTGGGATTTCCATTCTTCTAGGTAGAGTTAACTTCATAGTGACTTGTCCTCAGCCATAGTCCCATACCCTTGATGATTTATCAACCACCTCTCTATTTAGGCCATTTGTTAGTGGATCCTACACATTATCTTTTCACTTTACGTAGTCAATTGTGATAATTTCACTAGAGAGTAATTGTCTAACAGTACTATGTCTTCATCGTATGTAACGAGATTTTCAATTATACATAACACTTCCAGCCCTCCCTATTGTCGCTTAACTATCGATGTATGCATATATGAGCTGCTGGTTTGGGTCAAAATAGAATATCTTTCAAGAAATTTCAAAGTCATTCAGCTTTTTTTTCTCCAACCTTGTCTAAAGCTATAAACTCATACTCCGTTACAGAGCGAGCAATACATGTCTTCTTGGATGATTTATAAGAAATTTCTCCTATATCAATGGTAAAAATATATCCACTTGTGGACTTTGTTTATGATGATTCAGTGATCCAATTTGCATCACTATATCTTTCAATCTACATTATACTTACTATAACGCAAAGCATAATCTTGGGTATGTCTTAGACACCCCAAAACTCGTTTCATTGTCATATGAGTTTGGTCGGGATTACTTTTGTAACAATTCAGTTTACTCACTGCACAAGATATATTTGGACTTGTACAATTCACGATGTACATTAAACTTCCTAACATGCGAGCATAATCCAATTGAAATCTGCTTTTACCTAGATTCTTTGTAAGAGCCACATTTACATCCATCAGGATCTTTGTGACTTTAAAATCTTAATACTTGAATTTTTCAAGTACCATTTTAACATAATGAGATTGAGATAATTTTAGTTCTTGAGGAGTCTTATGGATTGTCATTCCTAGAGTTAAATCAGCAATTTCTAAGTCTTTAGTATCAAAGTTGCTAAGCATACACTTAGTAGAATTTATATCTGCAATGTCTTTGCTCATTATTAACATATTATCAATATATAAATATACAATGACTATATGATTTGGAGTGTTTTAAATGTAAACACATTTATCAGACTCATTAATCTTAAATCCATTCACGTCGTTGGAAGCACCTGACAATATCTGTCTTAGTTCCACCATGACTTGATCCTGCCGCGAGAGATGGCCTATAATGACCTTTTGTTGCTCCCTCGAGAACCTTATTGTTTCAATGATGTGCCCGTCTTCAGCTCTAGAGCTCAAGTTCGACAGATACATTACATAACAAAAACTTCAGCTCTAGAGCTCAAGTTCGACAGATACATTACATAACAAAAACTTCACCTCTAGAGCTGAAGTTCGCTAGTTACAAAACAAAAACTTCAGCTCTAGAGCTCAAGTTCGCTAGTTACAAAAATGAAAACTTCAGCTTTAGAGCTGAAGTTCGCCAGTTACAAAATAATAACTTCAGCTCTAGAGCTGAATTTCATCAGTTACAAAAATAAAAACTTCAGCTCTAGTGCTGAATTTCATCATTTACAAAATAAAAACTTCAGCTCTAGAGCTGAAGTTTGCCAGTTACAAAAAAAAATTTAGCTTTGGAGCTAAAGTTCGCCAGTTACAAAATAAAAACTTCAGTAATTAGCAAATAAAAAACAAAACTTCAGCTACTATGCTTAAGTTCAGTAATTACAAACAAAAACTTCTGCACACTTGCTACTTCAGGCTTGTTTACTAGAATGCTAAAGTTTTACGTGATCTTCTTTGCTGCTTCAGCCTGTATGCTAAAGTTATGCAAAAAAGCAGGTACGCTTGCAATTTTTTTTTGTACAACAGGCACAAGTTAAAACGTGACACAAATAGCGGTTATAGACGCAAATGCCCCATTTTCGATGGTGGGTTTTTGAATATAGAAAGAGCAAGGGTGGATGGTTGAAACTGAGTTTTACGTAAAAATAGCACGGTATAGCCAGTTTTCAGAATGGTCATTCAAAAATAGCCAGCATTTACCAAGTCAATAAAAAATAGCCACTATTTTGCTACAATTGAAACCGGTCCAACATAATATATTGAAGTTTCGGTACACCTGTGTATGAACTCCAGCATATTATACTGGATCGGTAGACTTTGTTGGCTCCAGTATAATGTAACAACCCGACCGGCCGTTTGGAGCTGCTACACTTTGATTTCTAGTTCTCGGGCATGACTTTCCCCATGTAATGTGCTATGACTGATGTAGATCGTTGGTTTTGGTTTTCAGGAAATTTGGAATGAATTTGAAAGAAACGATCTTAGTTGAAAGCTTTGAATTTGAAAGGTTTGACAAGAGTTGACTTATTTGTATATGAGTGCGGATGTCAATTTTTATGATTTGCTTAGATTCGTTGGGTGGTTTATGACTTAGGAGCACGGTCGGAATGCTTTTTGGAAGTCCATGGAAGCATTTGGCTTGAATTAGCGAAGTTAGTATTTTGGCGAATTCTTATTGATAGGTAAGATTTTGATATAGAGGTCGGAATGGAATTCTGAGAGTTGCAATAACTTCATTATGTTATTTGGAATGTGTGTACAAAATTCAAGTTGTTCGAACATTGTTTGGTCGGACTTTTGGTCGAAAGTGTAGTCTGGAAGGTTTTTGGAAACTTAGGCATGAATTCGATGAGTTTTGAGTAATTTGATGTTGTTTGAGGTGTTTTGATGATTGGAACAAGTTTGAATGATGTTATGGATTATGTTGGTATGTTTGGTTGAGGTCCTGAGGGCCTCGGGTGAGTTCCAGATAGGTCCTAGGGCGTCTTTAGGCTAAAATATAATTCTTGGAGGCCTAGAGGGTCGAATCCCATGACTGCGGTCCAGGGTCATACTTTCGCTGGCCGCAGTGGGAGGCTTCGCGGATGCAGTCATGCTTTTGCGGTCCGCAATTAAGGAACCGAGCCTCTGATCCAATTTTGGAATCTCATATCTTTTGATATAGAAGGAATATTGAGATGATTCAAAAATAAAAGGTGTAGCTCTTTGAATTTGGTGTTCAAAAATACATTATAATAGGCATTTGGACATCCGTAGCAAACTATATGGCAAAAAATATTAAACCCTTTCATCGCAGAAAACACTTGTGCGGCCAAGGTCATTTTGACGCGGACCACACAGGTTTGCACGGTCCCCTTCGATTTTGTGCAGCCTGCAGAGTTGGAAATCTGAGGGTTACTCTATAAATACGAGGTTTTGGTTTTTATTTGATATTTTTCCCTAGAGAGCTCGAATTTTGGTGATTTTTTGAAGGTTTTTGAAGAAATTCATCGGGGGAAGTGATTCCAACTCAAATTTGGCTAGAGTACATGAATCTCTCATTGAATTTGTCGTTTAATTCGTGATTCGGGATGGAATTCGGGAAGAAAATTGTGGAATCTGTTAAAAATATAAAATGATGATTTGAAGGACCAAATGGTGTCGGAATTGGATAATTTTCGTATGGTTAGACTTGTGAGAGTATAAGGATTCTAGTTTTGTGAATTTTTGTTAATTCTCGAAATCTGGGCCCAGGGTTGGGTTTGACCAATTTCGGGAATTTCGTGATAATCTGATTATTTTCAAGTGGGCTTTGTTCTCGTAACATATTTTGAGGGTTTAGTACTGATTTCGGCTAGATTTTGAGTATCTCGAGGACGATTCAAGAGGCAAAGGCATCACAGGCTAGAGTTTAGACCGGATAGAGGTGAGTAATAATTGTAAATGATGTTCCGAGGGTTTGAAGGTTTGAAACCCCGTAATTGCACATCTTAGTTCTATATTTAGGTGACTTACACGCCAGATAGCGAGCGTGGGGTAGAGCACCATTGGGGATTGTGACTTAGTCCGTCCCGAGTGATGATTTTATGATGTATTTGACTGAAACTTATTTGTTATCATCATGACTTGGGTTGACTGCCATACTTGGACTTCCCGCCAGCTATTTGAACCCCTTTGGGGATAATTGTTGATATTTCCTCACAATTTAATTTTATACTTGAACTCAGTCATGTATTTTCCATTGTTTTAAAAAATCAGCCAAGTTTACTTTGCTTTAACACTTGAAATGAGATTTACAATAATATTTTTTGTTGAGCATCATGTTTTACTATTGCCCGAGGGGCTTATGTTATTTTTGACTGAGTAAGGCCGATGGCCTGTGTTGTGAGGATACTTTTGGATCGGGCTGCACGCTGCAGCAGTGAGATGCTAATATTGATATGAGGCCGAGGGCAAAGATTTGATGCCACAAGATGGCTTGATATTGCGCACGGGCTGTAAGGGGCCCCTCCCGGAGTCTGCACACCCCCGGTGAGCGTCATCGACGATAAATGGGTCGGGTTGCACACCGCAGCGGTACGTAGATCGGGCTTTACGCAGTAGCGGTACCGGTACTATTTTATATGCTTACTTGTTTAATTGTCTGCCATTATCTATAGTTGTGCTATTTCATGTGATATCTACTTAATTTCATGGTATTTTCTGCTGAGTGAGTGTTGCGCCCGAGGGCGAATTTCCATGCTTATCTGCACTAGTTGTCTTGCACTCATTTGCATAACTGTTCGAAAAAGTCATTTTCAAAACAGGTTGAAATCGAGCTAAGGCGTTTTCTAAGATTTCACAGTTTATTGTTTTTCTCAAAAGTTTTTACACTACTTCTACACTATATGATGATTTGCCTTACATGATTTCTTACTGCTAAGTTATTATTTACCTTTATTACTCACTAAGTTGGAGTACTCACTTTACTCCCTACACCTCGTGTGCAGATTCAGGTATTGGAGGCAGAGTTATAGGAGATTAGCGAGGTGACTGCTAGCGTTCATAGCACAGTTTTCTCTCTCTTTTTTTCATAACTCCTACTCCTTGTATTTTTAGACCTTGTAGAACTGTGTGACTTTTGACACCCCGGTTTGGGCTGTGTTGGGTTGTACTCCTTCTAATTATTATTTTTATTAAATCATATTTAGACTGCATATGAACTGTTTAATTGTTAAAAAGGATGAATTGGGTTTAGTTGGATGGCCTTGTCCCCATGAGAGGCACCATTACGACCTGGTATTGGTTTAGGGTCGTGACAAGATGGTATCAGAGCCTAGGTTACTAGGTCTCACGAGTCATGAGCAGGCTTAGTAGAGTCTCGCAGATCGGTACGGAGACATCTGTATTTATCCTCGAGAGGCTGCAGAACCTTTAGGAAAACTTCACATTCTTGAATTCTTAACGTGCGTCCTTGATTCAACTTGAAAGGTAACTCTTGAAATTCCTTCCGCGGGTTCGCATGCATGCATGAGCGCTCAGTATTAGATGTACCTTAATGTCTTGTGATTTCCTGATCGAGGGGCAAGATGTGGGCTCTATGATTTTGATGTTGGGCCATTCTGAAAGACTTGAGGTCGGATCTTTTGCCTTTAGCTTGAGCACCGAGGTGTTGATTATGTGAGCAAGTGTTTTGGACTTATATGTTCGGTATTGTCTCTATTAGTGGGAATGGTGGATTGATAGCTACGCGATGAGTATGTTAGTACTGCAAGAGGTATCCATATGACTTTGAAGTGACAAGGAAGGTCTGATGGATGATAGATGAACTATTAAGTGTTTGTTGTGATTGGATGTGTAGCCCCGACTATGGGCTCATGAAGAATCTTTTTATGTCTCTATTTGGGAGTGAAGTAAAGTTCATGTTATGATATGAGTTCAGACTCAGAAGGCTAAGTGACAGCGTAATGTTTGTGACGGTGGAAGGTATACAGAAATATTATATTGAGGCGAAGCAGGTGGGTTATCTCCTGTGAAGTGCTCTGATATGTTGTTATCCCTATGTGTATCTTAGAAGACCTCATGTGTAATTGAACAGTACGTGTTAAAATTTGAAATTTCAAGTGGCTTAAGAGGGTGGGCTTAACTGTTGTGGGGATGAATGTGAAATTTGTAGAAGTTTTACAGTACTAGATGATTTGTGTTTTCACAAATTATAAACGATTTGAGTCTAGTCTCACTATGGTATTATGGAAGCAATAGGGTATAAGTGTCATAAGCTCTTGAGTGTATCATGATCTATGGCTTCAAGCCAAGTGGGGGAGTTTGCGGTGAGAAGTTGATTGCATGGTTAGGTGCTATATTGGTTCCTGTTTGGGGCGTACGCGTGAATTAGCTATGGCTAGAGTAAAGGAAAATTTTGACAAAGATTATATGATGCTTCATAAGGTATGAGAATCACGGAATGTCTTAAGTTGTTATTGGTAAGGAATGCTCGATGCATAAAACAGGTAGATGCTTGGTTGTATTGGGGGTGAAGATTCATTCTATGATGCCAGAGTGCTAATGAGGCATAGGTGGTTTTGTTCGCTCGATCAGGCTAATTGCAGTTTAAATATAGTGAAGGACTCTCGAGAGTAGTTCTAATGTGTTTAAGATTCTATATGCAATAATTGGGTATCTTAAAGTTGTATATGTGATTAGAAATCAAGTTTTCATTGGAATAGTTCAAGACTTATGGTAATTTTATGTTAATTATAGGATTCTATGTATTAGTATCAAGAAGATAAATGTAACAGATCTAGATTCGCAGGAAGTTCTTCAAAGTAAAGTATTCAGGAATGTGGTGTTTGGGGGAATATTTTAGAGAGTATTCAACAGCTTATGGGTCTTAGTCAGTGTTGTTTTATGCAGGGATCTCGTGCGATAGGCTTGGGTTGAGGCATTGTGACACTACAACAATGAAATCTTAGATAGATGGAGTAGCTTGAAATTAGACCGAATCGGTATGGTAAGGAAATGATTAATTCATTGTATATGTTCGAGGTAGTGGGTTCTTACAGGTATTTTGCAGCAATACTCTTGGGTTTTGATGGCTTGCCTAGCTTGGTCTAGTTAGAAAGATTCAGTCCATGCAGTTTAATTTGTGCAAACGGAATTGGGATAGTTGTTGATGGTTTTTACCATGGTTGGAGAGATGCATTTTCTACGAATATGAGAGGCATGAGATGTGTAATGGTTTTTTCTAAATGTGATCAATCAAAGTTCTTGACTAGTTGAGTACATATGTGTCCGTGGCTCAGAAGCTCGGAAGAGAGATGCAGTTCTCATGTTATCCTGTGATAGTATGGTATATGCGATATGTTCTGGAGGATTGAGATTTTCTTGTGTAAGGTTTCGGTTCAGTTTCGAATGGGAAGTCATGAAATTCTTAGGCAGCACAGGCTATTTTAAGTGATTAGAGAAAACGAGCTTCAGATGACGAGGGTGAATGATCTTCTGGTAATTAAGAAAATGGTATTGCTAATCATAGTGATTTTACGAGGGTATATATTTAAGAAAAGGCAATGTGATTAGGTTGATAGAACTTTGATAGTATTGTGGCGCTTTCTTGATTGGATCGATCGCTGATATTCAAGTTTGCTTGATGGCACAGAGGAATTTCAAGGTATCTTTCGTGGAATGATTGGGTACTTGAGGTGATTTGTATTCGGGCAGCAAAATTTTGGGTACGGCATGGTGATTTGTGTGCTATATGGAGTTGGAGACTGGATGTTCTCATGTTCAGGCTATATTATTATTGTGAGTCGCGTGTACCGGCTGTTTAGCGACTAATGGGATTTGAAGACCTGAGTGGATACTTTCTCTCTTAGTATGTTAGATTTTGGAAGTGATATTGGGTTCACACTGGTTGTCTCCGGGTTGTGTTAGTCAGGACTATTCTATTAAGACGGCATTGTTGGCTATGCCGGAAATTTCCACAGGTTGAGTGACAATGTTCAACGGATTATGTCCTATTGGGTATTCTTATATTTCGAAGACCCAGTGGACGGCTGGGAAGGATTATTCTCTATATTTGGGATCTTGTGACGAGTTTCAGTGCTGAGGCTCCTTATATTGATTCAGTTTTGGTGGTGAAAGAATTATCAAATGTGTTTCTCGTGGTCGAGCATGTCGCTGGGAAAGGTTTTTGATTTCAGTATTGATATGGTGCCTTGCACCGTATCGCATGGAACTAGAAGGAGTTGTAACAATGCAAGAACAGCTTCAGGCTTCCTTGACGATGAGTTTGTTGGCAGGCCAAAGTGGATGCGTGTTATTGGCATTGTTGGCCCTAAATTGTACTGTTGAAAGATAGGTTGATTCGATCGTCATTGACCTTACTAGAGATCTTGGAGATCTAAGAGTGGCCTTTTCTGTGTTGCAAGACATTATAATATATATTAGTTATGGGCATATATGGTGTGGTTCTATTGAGGTTTATAGTGGAAGTTGAGCGGGAAGAGTAATTGGGTGTTACTCATTAAATGGCGTATCGGTTATGTCCTATCGGGTTGCATGGTATGTATTATTTGTTTCACCATGAGTGTAATGATTTGCCTTTGTTCCAGACATCAAATTACGTATAGTTGTCGATTTCGAGCATAGTGATTGAGGTGTTCCATCTGGAGCAGTGTTTGGATAGGATCGTACATTGCAGCAAAGCTATATGGAGATATGACCTTGATGGTTAGATTCGTGTGTTCTATTTCTTTGATGTGAAACGAGTTCTCAGCCTTGTGTTATGATGGATCTGGTGCGCTTGAGGGACAGCTCTTTCATTAGGGTCATTTTCATGATTTGAGTATGCTCAGACTGTTGCTTATTGGTGCGCGTATTATGCCGGTTGTGGCCTACGCCTATATTGATGTGTCATGTCACCAGAATAGTGTGTTAGATCAGAAAAGATTGTTGGGATCATTAATGAATATGAATGGATTCGATTTCAGCATGTTGGAAGGATGATATCGAGGTTCGGCTCGAAAATTTTCTATGGTAATTGCCAAGGAGAAGTGGCTTCATGAATGGTTGATCTGAGAAATTATTGTAGCTTACTACGTGTTTAATTTATCATTAGCATTATATATATGAGGGAGTTGGAATGAAACTTTAGTTGATAAGAGTTTTTCAATTGGTATTCGGGTGTTGTGTGCAGCTGCTGTGAATGGAAGTTATCTCTTCGTGTATTTGGGTTATGTGGTATATTGTATAATTGCATTGAGGTTGCAGGTATGGGTTATTACAACTTGTTCGGACATATTCAAAGAATAGATGTGAGAGTCGGATCTTATCGCTGATTTCGGAAGTGGAAATAAGGTTCTAAGGATTATATGCTAGGTGGGTTGTGAAATTTCAGTTACAATCTGTTATCGGATCTATATGAGATAGGGGGACATGTGATCACCCCTGGGTATATGCATGGTAAAGTTATTCAGCTATTAGTTGGCTTCTAGAACAACTCTTGGGTACGTTGGAGGACGAACGTGTGTTTAAGTGGGGGAAGTTGTAACGACCCGATCAGTCATTTTGAGCTATTGCACTTCGATTTCCAGTTCGGGCATGGCTTTCCCCATGTAATGTGCTATGATTGGTGGATATTGTTGGTTTTGGTTTTCAGGAAACGTGGAATGAATTTGAAAGAAACGATCTCAATTGAAAGATTTGAATTTGAATGGTTTGACCAAGAGTTGACTTATTTGTATATAAGCGCGGATCGGAATTTTTATGATTTTGTCTGCTTCGTTGGGTGATTTATGACTTAAGAGCGTGGCCGGAATACATTTTGGAAGTCCGTGGAAGTATTTGGCTTGAATTGGCGAAGTTGGTATTTTGGCGAATTCCAATTGATAAGTGAGATATTGATATAGAGGTCGGAATGTAATTCCGAGAGTTGCAGTAACTTCATTATTTCATCTGGGGTATGTGTGCAAAATTTCAAGTTATTCAAACGTTATTTGGTTGGACTTTTGATCGAAAGTGTATTTCGGAAGTTTTTGAAAACTTAGGCATGAATTCGATGAGTTTTGAGTAATTTAATGTTGTTTGAGGTGTTTTGATGATTGGAATAAGTTCGAGTGATGTTATAGATTATGTTGGTATGTTGGGATGAGGTCCCGAGAGCCTCGGGTGAAATTCGGATAGGTCTCGGGGTGTCTTTAGGCTAAAATATAGCTGCCGGAGGCCTGGAGGATCGAATCCCTGAACCCACAACCGCGGTCCGCGGTCATACTTTTGCTGGCCGCAGTGGGAGGCTTCGCGGATGTGGTCGTGCTTTCGCAGTCCGCGGTGAAGGAGCTGGGCCACTGATCCGACTTCGGAAGCTTATATATTTTGATATACAAAGAATTTTGAGATGATTCAAAAATAAAAGTTGTAGCTATTTGAATCTTATTTATAGAAACATAATATAATAGGCATTTGGACATTTGTGGCAAAAGTTATGGCCAAAATACTAAAGCCTATCATTACAGAGAATACATGTGCGGCCGCGGTCATTTTTGCGCATACCGCACTAGTTTTACGTGGCCGCGGTCGATATTGTATGGCCCGCGAAGGTGAAAATCTGGGGGTTCCTCTATAAATACGATGTTTTTAGTTTTATTTGATATTTTGCCCTAGAGATCTCGTATTTTGGCGATTTTTCGAAGGTTTTTCAAGAAATTCATCGAGGTAAGTGATTCTAACTCAGATTTGGCTAAGAGTACATGAATCTATCATTGAATTTATTGTTTAATTCGTGATTCACGATGGAATTTGGGAAGAAAATTGTGGAATCTTTCAAAATATAAAATGATGATTTGAAGTACCAAATGGTGTCGGAATTTAATAACTTTTGTAACGTTAGACTCGTGAGAGTATAAGGATTCTAGTTTTGTGAATTTTTATTAAATCTTAAAATGTGGGACCAGGGTTGGGTTTGACCAATTTCAAAAATTTTGTGGTAATTTGATTATTTTCAAGTGGGCTTTGTTCCCTTAACATATTTTGATAGTTTGGTACTGATTTCGGCTAGATTTGGAGCATCCGGAAGCCGATTCGAGAGGCAAAGACATGGCGGTCTAGAGTTTAGACCAGATAGAAGTGAGTAATGATTGTAAATGATGTTCTGAGGGTTTGAAACATCGGAATTGCACATCATAGTTCTATATTGAGGTGACTTGCACGTCGGATAGCGAGCGTGGGGTATATCACCGTTGGAGATTGTGACTTAGTCCGTCCCGAGTGTTGATTTTACGGTGTATTTGACTGAAACTTATTTGTTATCATCATGACTTGGGCTGATTGCCATATTTGGGCTTCGCGCCAGCTGTTTGAACACCTTCTGGGATAATTGTTGATATTTCCTCACTATTTGATTTTATACTTGAACTCAGTCATGTATATTCCATGTTTTCAAAACTTAGCAAAGTTTACTTTGCTTTAACACTTGAAATGAGATTTCCAACAATATTTTGGGCTGAGCATTATGTTTTACTATTGCCCGAGAGGCTTATGTGATTTTTGACTAAGTAAGGCCGAGGGCTTGTGTTGTGAGGATATTTCAGATCGGGTTGCACGCCGCAGGAGTGAGATACTGATACTGATATGAGGTCGAGGGCCTAGATTTGATGCCACAAGATGGCTTGATATTGCGCTTGGGCCCTAAGGGGCCCCTCCCGGAGTCTGCATACCCTGAGTGAGCGCAGTCGACGATAAATGGATAAGGCTGCATGCCGCAGCTGTATGTGGATCAGGCTGCACACCACAGCGGTACCGGTACTGTTTTATGTGTTTACTTGTTTAATTGTCTTAAATTATCTATAGTTGTGCTATTTCATGTGATATCTACCTGACGGCCTGGCATTTTCTGCTGAGTGAGTGTTTTACCCGAGGGGCAGATTTCCGTGCTTATCTGCAGTAGTTGTCTTGCACTCATTTGCATAACTGTTCGAAAAAGTCATTTTCAAAAGAGGATTAAATTGAGCTAAGGCATTTTCCAAGATTTCAAAGCTTCATTGTTTTTCTCAAAAGGTTTTACACTGCTTCTACACAGCATGATGATTTAATTTTACGTGATTTCTTACTGCTCAGTTATTATTTAACTTTATTACTCACTGAGTTGGAGTACTCACTTTATTCCCAGCACCTCGTGTGCAAATAAAGGTATTTATTCGCTCGATAGCGGGTTTTGGCTGATTGGAGGCAGAGCTATAGAAGTTTAGCGTGGTGACAGCCACCCTTCGTAGCACCATTTCCTCTCTTTTTTGTTCATAACTCCTTTTCCTTGTATTTTTAGATATTGTAGAACTGTATTCACACTCTAATAGATGCTCGTAACTTGTGACACTCTGATTTGGGTTGTTTTGGGTTGTGTTCCCTCTAATTATTATTATTATTAAATCATATTTAGACTTCATATGAACTATCTAATTGTTAAAAAAGGATGAATTAGGTTTAGTTGGCTGGCCTTGTCCCCATGAAAGGCGCCATCACGATCGGGTATGGGTTTAGGGTCGTGACATATAATATACTCGATACTAAAGCACCAGTTCTCCGAACTCCAATATATTATACTGCACCACTAGAACTCCAGTATATTATGCTGGAGTACTAGTGTACTTATGCTGGAACTTAATCATATTATGCTGGAGTTCCAACATAATTATCCTGCAATTCCAGTATAACATGTTGGAGTTCAAGTACTTATGCTGGAACTCCAGCATAATATACTGGAGTATTTTTTGGTTTTTTAACAGTATTTTGACTCAGCTTTATCTTTACATAAAAAGTGTCTAAATTTCTATTACTTTTTAAATTAAACTGTTTTTGAACGACTAGTTGTAAATCTGGCTATTTTTTAATTTCTTCCAGTTTTTACGTATAAAAATATCTATATTTCCATGATTGAATAAAATGGATAAATTTATCTTTTACATTAAAAGAGCTTTTCTTAATGGGTTTTCTATTAGTTATCGGTGCGCATGACTGTTGGAGACAAAAATGAATAGTATATTTAGTGACCTTTTTAGCTCTAAAACAAAGAAAAGTGATTTTACTAAATAAACTCATCAAATTGAGTGACTATTTAGGGAAATAACTCCAATATTAAACTAGAAAATATTCCCACTTCAGAGAAAAAAGTCGATCAATACTATATTATAGTAGAAGAACTAGTGAATACCTAATTTCTAAACGGAAAATATATTTGGAGAAATTAAGAAGGACCTAAATGTTCAGAATGGGATATTATGGTAACTTCACACGATATTTGAGGCCATAATAGATATTTAAGTATTTTCTTTTTTCAGATATACCCTTTAGTAGATTTGTTTCTAAATTTAATTTTTTTTCCTCCAATTCTCTCTCATTAGTTTAATTGTTTTAACTTTCCCATGCTTTTTTCATATTTACAAATGCATGCTCCACTACTTTTCATAAAGCAACTTATACTCATATATATATATACTATACCAATTAAATAAAATAAGCTAAAATATAGGCATAGTATACTAAAAAATATGATTAAACTATTGTACTATAGTTTCTATATTACTGTATCACTAAAATAATATTGTATACTTTCTAACCCTAACACTTAAATATATAGTGCTTCAACTAAGAAGTCACTACAATAAATGTGATTTTCAACTACGAAAATATTAGCTACAATAGAAAATTTGTCACTAATTACCTATTTTTTGTGACTAAAATTATATTTCGTACTTAAATACATGAGGCACATATTTTTAGTGACAAACATAAATTTTAGAGTAAAAGTTTTGCCTACTAAAATTTTTCACAAAAAAATTGAATTGGCGCCAAATATTAATTAATATTAGCCACAATATTATTGGTGATAAATTAGTTTCGTCACTTATATTGTAGAAAATTGGTGACAAATATTTTTCGTCTTAAAATTTGTTATCTTTTCGCTACGAAATAGTTTCCTCATTAAAAGTTTTATATTTTTACAACCTTAGTTTTTGTCACTAATAGCATAAACAAATTAGTGGCGATTGATATATCATCTCTATTTTACCGATGAAATTATCATGTAACATAAAAAGTTCATCACTGTTATTATCATTTGGAACAAAAATTAAAGTCATACTTAAATGCATACGCACATACATTTAATGAAGAAACAAAAATTTTGTAGCGATAGTTTTATCTACTCAAATTTTTCACCAAAAAAATGGATTGTCACTAGTTATTTAGTAGCATTAGTCACAATATCTAAAGTTATCGATGACAAATTAGTTTCATTTCTAATATTGCAGGCAACTAGTAAAAATCATTATTTGTCTAAAGCTAGTTATATTGTAGGCTTTAGCGGTGAAAAAGCTTGGTGACTAAGCGGATGTTTGACTAAACTTATAAGATGGTCCACTTTCCAATAGGACATAAAGTCTCTTTGTAGAGTCCCTATGCAATGGTTACACTCTTCAATAGCCATATTCGCTCCTCCATACGGATATTACACATTCTAGCAGCCCCTATCACTCCTCCACGCATCTATTACACTTTCCAGTAGTCCCTTCCACTCCTTTATACAACCATTATATTTTTCACTAGTCAATTTCACTCCTTTATTCACCATTACACTACTCCATGCAACCATTAGTCTTCTCCATGACTATAATTGATTATAGAAGCTTGTCTTTATCCATCCGCCTCTACAGATTTTGGATTTTTTAAAAAAAATTTTACACTTCTGCCATATAGTGACACTGCACTTCATATGTTTTATCTCATAATCTTAACCTTCGTCTTGATGGTTGAATTCTAATTAATAACTGATCGGTCTCAAAAACTTTATATTGGTAAATACAATTTCTGATTTCTCGTGTTGATTTTTTACTTCTATATGAGCAAAGTAATGTCGATTTTTAAACATTAAAAAAATAATCTTCCTAGTTATGTTCTTGTTTGTAAAATGATAGAAAAGAATATGGGGACTTTTGCACTAAATATATTGTTAAATGATTTCTCAATTTTAATTGGCTATTTTTAATCCAATACTCTTCTCAAAATAAAACAATATAACAATAATAAATGGAAAAAACATAAACAATATTATTTTTGGCACACGTTCAGTTCAAGTTTTGAAGAATGAGAAATGACCTCAATGAAGGACTATGTTTATCTTAGGAGACACAAGTGTTACTACCTATGCACATGAGATGCACGTGAAGGATGAGATCAACCAGCTATATCTTATAAATATCCTCTGAACTGATCGAAAAGATTGCATAAGAGATCACGAGAAGAGGTCTTCTTATATAAAGAGAACTATGTCTGGATCCAGGATAAGGAATTGGAGTTTGTATTGTTTTAGGACTCAAACTTGATGAAGGATTAGCAATTCGAGTTTGTGTCAAACTCTGATTACTAACTCTATAAAAGTAATATGGTTCTCTTATACAGGTATACACATACACAAAGAAGTTAAGCGCTAAACTGAGAGCAAAAGAGGAAGACTATTTTGCAAGCAATTTACGCGAGATCAAGTATGCACGCCTAGAAAGAGATTGAAGAACCAGCTCCATTGTGTTTTCTTATTCTAGTTCTATTGTAGTAGGTGATTTAAAATTGTATCTTTCCAACTTTCATAGAAGCAAATTGTATTAGGTACGTTGAGTATTCAAGTTAGACTCAACTTGAAAGTGTCGCAGCAGTTGAGGTTGTATGCCACGATGGGATTAGAGTTAATCCTTAGGTTTGCAAGATTCTTGTAAATGCTGTTTTGGCTCATTGAGTTTAGTGGATGTTTGAAACATTCGTACTGAGAAGTAGGTCGTGGTTCTTTCACCTTTTGAGCCAGTTGTTTTCCACGTAAAAAATTCATGTGTTCTTTATGTTATGCACTCTTAATTCCACAAACAGTTATAGTTAGTACACCTAGAAGAACCAAGTTCTTCTAGTGTGAAAATTGGGCACCACACAAATCACCCCCCCCCCCCTCTCTTTTGTGGTATTTACGTTTGGAACATAAATTGGTATCATAGCGGGTTATCCTTAAATATGCTAACACCTTAGGAGAAGATCAACAATGAGTGCACCACCTGGAAACTGAAAAGGGTAATACACTGCTAGGCCTCCGCTCTTCAATGGCCAGTACTATTCTTGGTGGAAGAATAGAATGAGAGATCATATCATAGGGAAATATTATGAACTTCGGGACATAATCACTGATGGCCCTCTAGCAACCACTAAGAAGAATGCTAAAGGAACTGAAGTACCAAAAACGGGGGCTGACTGCACTACTGAAGACTTGAAAAAATGGGAGAAAAATGCCAAAGCTAAGAAGTTGCTTGTATGTGGCCTAGGGCTAGACGAGTACAGTAGGATCTAAGGCTGCACAACTGCTAAAGAAATATCGGACACTCTACAAGTGGCTCATGAAGGGACACCTCAAGTAAAAAGATCAAGAGGAACACTTCTGTATTCTAAATATGAGAATTTTACCATGAAGGAATGAGAAACTATCCAGGAGTTGTACACTAGATTCACCACCTTGACAAATGAACTGGGATCTCTTGGTAAGACTATCCTTGAAGAGGAAAAGGTTGAAAAGATTTTCACAAAAGTACTTCCAGTCACATGGAAAAGCAAAATTACTGCCATTTAAGAATCCAAGAACATATCCACTCTCAGATTGGATGAACTGATTGGAAATTTGACTGCCTATGAAATGAGGAGACAAACCATGAAGATGGATACCCCAAAAAGGGAAAGAAGCTTAGCTCTCAGAATTGCTAAAGGTGCAGAACTAGAAGATGATGAAATGGCTATGATCACCAGGGATTTCAAAAGGTATCTAATGAGAGGAAAGAGTTCTTCAAGAAGTACAACTTCAATAAAACAAGAGCTCCAGAGAAGCAGAAAAATGAGGGATGCTTCAAGTGTGGCAAGACTGACCACATGATCAAAAACTATCCTCGATGGGAAATTGAGTGGAAAAACGAAAGAGTTGAACGAAGAAATAGGAAGAAGGAACAGGTTCAACCAAGGAGAAACAAATGTTCAACTAAGGCTATGGTTGCTGCTTGGGGAGAAAGCTCATATGAAGACTTAGAAGATGAAACTGAGGAGGAGCAAGCTCTAATGGCCATTGGAGAATCAGACAATGAACAAGAGGTAAGTATTCATCATCTCAAAGACAAGATTAAACTTTTGTCTGAAGAAAAACTGGTTGAACTATTAATAAACTTCATTGAAGAGTCTAAAAGAATTAACAATGAGAAGGAAGTTCTGTCTAGGGAATGTCTGATCCTAAAGAAAAATGTATAAGTCTAGAGTCTAGAGCTAATGAGAGTGATAACAAAAATGCTGGGTTGAAGAACCAGGATCTTTAACTTGACAACAGTGTCCTAGGACTTAGGTCTGAAAATCTGAAATTAAAATTAGGAGTAGGAAAGAAGATAGTTGATCACTCACATCTCACTCTAGAAGAAAATCTGGGAAAAATGAAAGATAAATTGTACCGAAAAGATGAATTCATCAAAGTGTTAAAAGAAGATCTAGGAAAGCTAAAACAAGAACTAGATAGAACTTGCAAGTGGAACCAAGCCTCAGATGCTCTTTCATGGTTGCAAGAGCCTCACAGCAGTAACAAAAGAGGACTTGGCTATAGGACTCAAGCTTCTAAATGGGAACCAAAAAGCAAGTACCTCACTCTTCCTGAAAACAAAGTTTGTACACACTCTGGAAATACTGGTTATTACAAATATGAATTTAATGCAAAAGAAATGGCTAGTCAAAGGAACAAATCTTTGTTAAAGAAACGAATAAGTTTCTTGGATGGGAAAAAAGGAATTTGATACATCCTTTTTCTTATAGAAAGGGACCCAAACTAGTTTGTATTCCTAAGACTAACCCCTGATTTCCATTTTGCAGGTCCAAGTGAAGGGGAGGATCCAAATATGGTATATGGATAATGGCTGCTCGAAGCACATGACATGGGACAAGGACCGGTCCCTTTAACTTGAGAATCTAAAAGGAGGTAATGTCTCCTTTGGTAATGGAATGAAAGGTGAGATCATTGGGGTTAGAAAGGTAGGCAAGACTGACTCTCACTCCATAGAGAATATCTACCTATAGATGGTTTAAAATACAACTTAATAAGTGTGTCACAACTGTGTGACAGAGGCAACCTTGTGGCCTTTACCTCCATCAAATGTTTTGTGATTAACCTTATCACTAACAAAGCTGTTTTGTAGGGAGAAAGAGTTAACAATATCTAGATCATAGATTTGTCAACTTTTTCAAAAAATGAACTCACTTTCCTAAGTGTGTTACACAATGATCCCCTCATGTGGCACTAAAGACTTGGTCATGCCTGTCTAAATTAGCTAAACAAATTAGTCTCCAAGGACTTGGTAATAGGATTACCTAATATCAAGTTCAAGGAAGACAAAGTTTATGAGGCATATACAAGGGGGAAGCAGGTAAGGTCATCCTTCAAATAAAATAAAATGGTAAGTACGTCCAAGACTTTGGAACTGGTTCATATGGATCTCTGCGATCCAATGAGAACCATGAGAAAAGGAGGAAAGAAATATGTGTTGGTGCGTGTTGATGATTACTCTAGATTTACCTGGGTATTGTTTCTGACATCTAAAGATGAGGCCTTTGAAATGTGTACTGCCTTTGTTAGAAAAACTTTGAAGCAATTAGGGAATCAACTTGCATCTATTAGGTCTGATTATGGAATTGAATTTGAAAATAAAAAATTTGCTGAGTATTTTGATGAAGATGGTATAGATCATAACTTCTATGCCCTATGACTCCTCAAAAAAATAGAGTAGTTGAAAGAAAGAATAGGACTCTTGAAGATATGAAAAGAACCATGCTTTTCTCTAGTAAATTACCCCCACAGCTTCTGGGCAGAGGCTGTAAATACTGCATGTTACATAATTAATAGATGCACGACTAGACCTCTTATTGAGAAGACTCCCTATGAGTTGCTTAAAGGGACAAAACCAAACATATCCCATCTTAGGGCATTTGGTTGCAAGTGTTATGTGAACAATAATAGAAAAGACTCCCTAGGTAAGTTTGATCCCAAAAGTGATGAGGGAGTATTCTTGGGATATTATTCACGTAGCAAAGCATATAAAGTGTTTAATAAAAGAAATTTTTGTGTGGAAGAAAGTGTGCACGTTTTGTTTGATGAAACTAACATTCTTTCTGAAGGACATGAACATGAACATGAAGCCATTGGACTGGTCAAGGACTTGGGTGAAGCATCAGCTCAAGTCAAAGCAGCACATACAAAAGGAACAGGTGATGGAACAGGTTCTTCCTTACAGAGCAACCTGACAAGGGGAAGAAATCAAAGAGGAAGTGAAATAACCCCCTTGAAGGAACCTGTTCATGAACCTGACTCTCAGTAAATGGCTGAAACATTCAGTAGAACCAAGTTGGTCGAAAAACCTCACAAGTATCAAAGTTCTCATCCCATCAAGAACATTCTCACTTATCCAATATCTGGAATCAAAAATAGAGCACAACTAAAGAATCTATGTGCATTTTATACTTTCCTATCTCTTATTGAACTTAAAAGTGTTGCTGAGGCTTTACACGATGCAGATTGGATCAATTCTTTGCAGGAGGAACTCAATCAATTTGAAAGAAGTCAAGTCTGGCATCTAGTTCCAAGACCTAAGGACAAATCAACCATTTGTACCAAATGGGTCTTCCGGAACAACCTTGATGAGGATGGAACTATTACAAGAAACAAGGCAAGCCTGGTGGTTCAAGGCTATAGTCAAGAGGAAGGCATTGACTATGATGAGACTTTCCAGTTGCTAGATTAGAACAAATAAGACTCCTCATTGCCTTTGCAGCACATATGGAATTCACTCTCCATCAGATGGATATCAAAAGTGCCTTCCTAAATGGCTACCTAGAGGAAGAAGTGTTTGTAAAACAACCTCCAGGATTTGCAAGAATTGTCCTGGGCATGTGTACAAGCTGGACAAGGATCTATATGGGCTCAAATAGGCCCCAAGAGCGTGGTATGAGCGAGTATCAAAATTCCTTCTGGAGCATGGGTACAAAAGAGGTAAAATTGACAGCACCTTGTTCCTAAAGGAAAAAGGTAAAGACCTTCTTTTTGTTCAAATAGATGTTGGTGCATTAATATTTGGGGCTACTACTGAAAATCTAAGTAAGGAATTTTCAAAACTAATGGGGAGTGAGTTTGAAATGAATATGATGGGTGAATTAAACTTCTTCCTAGGCCTGCAGATCAAACAAAGTCCACATGGTACCATGATCCACCAACAGAAGTACATAAGAGAACTAATCAAAAGGTTTAAAATGGAGGATGCTAAAGAAATAGATACACCTATTGAAACTGCCACTAAATTAGATATTGATGAACCTGGTTCATCAGTTGATCAAAAGTTGTAAGGGGTATGATTGGTTCACTATTGTATCTTACTACTAGCAGACCTGACATTGTCTTCAGTGTAGCGTTTTGTGCTTGTTTCCAGGGAAGTCCAAACGAGTCACATTTGACAGCTGTCAAGAGGATTTTGAGATATCTGAAATGCACCACTGATTTGTGTCTTTGGTATCCCAAAGGTAGTAACTTTGACCTAGTAGGATTTTTTTATGCTGATTATACAGGTTACTTGGTGGACAGGAAGAGTACTTCAGGTATGGCACATTTCCTGGGGTCATGTCTAGTGTCATGGGCTATCAAAAAGCAAAACTCAGTAGCCCTATCCACTACTGAAGCTGAATATGTTGCAGCTGCTTCTTGTTGTGCTCAATTGATACGGATCAAACAACAGCTGGTAGACTTTGGAATTGAAGTAGGATGTATTCCTATATTTTGTGATAACGCTAGTGCTATGAGTATGACAAAAAACACTGTTCATCATAAAATGACAAAGCACATAGATGTTAGACACCACTTCTTGAGAGATACCTATGTGAAAGGGTTAATCTCCATAGAATTTTGTGCTACTGATAAACAAATAGTTGACATCTTTACTAAAGCACTAAGTAGAGAAAACTTTGAAAGGAACATGTTAGAATTAGGGATGATTAAGATCACATAATCAGGTCCAGTTCAGAATGCCACGAAAAAAAATGATTATATTTTTTTTGTTTGGTTAGAAGTTCTAATTTTATGTGAATATCTAGACTAATTCTTACTCACTCACATACTCTAATCAGTATACTCCTATGACATGTTTATTTTAATTCATTGATCTCTACAAAGCTGTTTTTTATTTTGATACATGAGGTATAATCAAGAGTAGTCCTACTTGAAGAACCTTGTTCATTAAGTCTGTTCTCATGGGAAAAGGTCAGGTATGTATCTATACTTTGCACATAAGAAAATTTAATATTCCAATTATGAGCAGAAGTTCCATTTTAACCAAACTCCGAAAATATAACCGCCAAACTTTGGAACATTCTTCCTCTCCTAGAACTCTAAAGAATAATGGGAACTTTTCCTAAAATCCAGTGCAAATTAAACTGACGCCTTAATTAGAGTGGACTCCTAATTAACCACTGCAAAAGGCTGCAGTTACTCATCATGACTTTTAAAACACTCCACTCCTAATTTGATCAATACCCATCCTCGAGTTCTGATCATACTAAATCATCAAAAATTTCCAAAATTTCCAGAAATCCTACACCATGACTACCCCTCAAGAAAATCCAGGGACACCTTTATCGGAACCTACCAATATGTCTTTGTCCGCATCCCCTAGCGACAACCCTAAACCCATATTCCGCTGGCAAAAGATGTTGGCGAGAAATATTGTAGCCACAGGGGCTTTGAGAACAGCCTTAAACGAAAAAATGAGAGCTAGTCAAAAGAGGGAAGTCTCTAAAAGGTAATCATCTGACTCAAGTTCTGAGTCTGACATCTTCGTTTCTGCAAGTGACGGAGAAGAACGGGGGTCTTCTGACGTAGATAAAAATCAAGAAAACCCTAGGAAAGTGAATTCAAGCGATGGTTCTTCTGATACATTGGATAATGTGGAGAAAATGTTTGTTTTAGTGGGTCCTTTAAGAGATGTGAAGGGGGATGAATCTAGTAGAAGAGGAAGGAAAAAGAAAGATGACATTCTGGCGATTTGTGGAATAGCTCTAGGGATGTTGCTTATAGTCTTGTTCATCTAAGTAAACAACAAGTTAGAAGTGGTTCATCTGGTGAGGAAACCTTAGCTGATCTTCTAAAGAAAATTGGAGCCAGTTATGATCTAACAAAGCGCAAGGCTTCTTCGTTAAAAGCTCCAACTGCTTCGAAGCCAACCAAGAAAACCAATACATCAACCCCTAAGTCTAATGTCCCCTCAAGAGCAACAAGAATCAAGGTCAAACAAAGTGAGGAACAATTGCAAAAAGCACTGGAAGAAAGCAGGAGGAAAAAGAGAGAAAAAGAGAAGGCGACAGTGGTGGAGAGTATCGAGGTAGATGAGGAAGAAGAAGAGGAGATGGACCTGGTCCATCCAGAAAGAGAAACAACTCAAAAGGTACCATCACCTAAACCAAAAGGTTCCAAGACTTCGACCAAAAAGACTCTCTGAACCCATATCTAGTGAGTCCTCGTTGGATAAAAGAACTAGGTCAGCTGGGAAAAGAAAACAAAAGAAGATTATTGAAGAAGAAGAGAAAGAATGGAGTGGAGAAGAAAAGGAGGAGGAATCTGAAAAGGAACATGATAGATTTGTCATCTTTGGGTAGAAAGATCTTGAAAGGAAGAATTATAAAAGACCTGGAGGAGCCAGGTATGAAAGGATTGGTTGATGCCCTGAATGCACAAGGGTAGAAGAACATGGTTCTTCAACTAGATGGCAAACAGTCAAGAAAAGAGTTGATTGAACTGATGGCAAATTCCATAGCGGTAAATAGGGTGTTACTAGTGTGGTGAGATAAGTCAAGGTACAGTTTGATGCTCCTAAATTGGGTGAGATTCTGGAGATTCCCTGTGCAAGATATGATGATTATACAAGGCAAGACGGTGGCCTTGCCTTGACTCTCTTCCTAACGCATTCCAAATCACCAGAAAACTATATGATTCTGCAACTCCTGAAGAAGTGCCTGAAGCTCGATTTGTTCATAAAAGTGAAATGAGGGTTGACCACAAGGTGGTTTTTGAGTTTGTGAACAAATGTTTGTTGCCCAGACAAGAAAGAAGGCACACAGACAACTACATGGACCTGTTCTTCTAGAGTATCTTGTTAGTAGAAAGCAGATTAACTGGCCTGCATTCATTGTAAAAATACTAGATAGAGTCGTCAACGGCTCTAAAGCTCGTGCCACACCTTATGGGTTCCTATTGACTGCTGTTCTAGAAAAGCTACATGTACCATTGAAGAAATGGGAGATGGCATCTAGCAAAAAGCAATTTGGTGTAAAGACTCTCATGGCCTGCGACTATCTAGTGAATGCCAACCCAGTTGAACGAGGTTCATCTCTAAAGACTCCTGTAAATAGCAAGGTCAGGGCTTTGGTCCAAGAGTGTGGAACAAAAGATGCTGAGATTGCCAGGATAAAGGCCTGTATTGTTGAATTAGAAGCTGAACGAGATGGACTCAGAGCTGAACTAGCAAAGGAAAAGGAGAATAGTGATGGAATGCTTCAAGATATGTTCCACCTTCTCCAAACCCAGCCCTCTCGTAACCTCAAGCCCTAAGGCCAGTTTATCCTACCCCTCAGTGACCCAGATTCGGGATATTTTTGTTATGCATTTGCTCATGGTTGGATGTTAATTTTCTTTTTGTGGTATGTATTGTAGAAACATCTCCAAATCAATGACAATGTGCTTTGTTTCTCTTGATTTATACAACTTCTGATCTAAATAGTTACATTCTTTGTCTTGTTGATTGTTGGTTATCTGAAACTTGTTTTCACTTGCATTTGCCCCAGCAGCCATGAGTACTAATTAAAATCTGGATGTCATATAGTATGAGACTTTTCGATGATGCCAAAAGGGGGAAGAAGATTGTGCTTTAGTTATTTTTTGTATTCTGATATAATAGTGATATTTATAACCTGATTAACCTCGTCCTTAATGATAAGTTAACCAAAAGTGTGTGACCATGTGAAAATTAAGCTAAGTTTCACAGGTTCGCCGAGTAGTAAACGCACATAGTTTTCCATCATCAAAAAGGAGAAATTTGTTGGCTCAAGTTCAGTTGAAGTTTTGAAGAATGACAAATGACCTCAGTGAAGGACCTGGTTTATCTTAGGAGACATAGGTGTTACTACCTATGCACGTGAAGGATGGGATCAACCAGCCATTTCTTATAAATATCCTCTGAACTGATCGAAAAGATTGCATAGCAGATAAGGAGAAGAGGTCTCCTTATATGAAGAGAACTATGTCCGGATCCAGGATAAGGAATTGGAGTTTGAATTGTTTTAGGACACAAACTTGATGAAGGATCAGCAATTCGAGTTTGTGTCAAACTCTAATTACTAACTCTATAAAATTAATATTGTTCTCTTATACAGGTGCGCACATATACAAAGAAGTTAGATCTAAATTGAGAGCAAAAGAGTAAGACTATTTTGCAAGCAATTTACGTGAGATCAAGTGAGCATGCCTGCAGCTACTTGAACGAGACTGAAGAACCAGCTCCATTGTGTTTTACTTATTCTGGGTCTATTGCAGTAGGTGATTTAAAATTGTATCTTTCCAACTTTCATAGAAGCAAATTTTATTAGGTACATAGAGTATTCAAGTTAGAGTCAACTTGAAAGTGTCGTAGCAGCTGAGGCTGTATACCACACTGGGATTAGAGTTAATCCTAAGGTTTGCAAGATTCTTGTAAATGTTGTTTTGGCTCATTGAGTTTAGTGGATGTTTGGTATAATCCTACTAAGAAGTAGGTCGTGGTTTTTTCACCTTTGAGCCAGGTATTTTCCATGTAAAAATTTATGTGTTCTTTATGTTATGCACTCTTAATTACGCAAACAGTTATAGTTACTACACCTAGAAGAACCAGGTTCTTCTAGTGCAAAAATTAGGCACCACACAAATTACACCCCCCCCCCCTTCCTGTGTGGTATTTACGTTTGGAGCATCAATTATAAGGAACAATCATATTAATCCATTACTTTGATCCACTTGAAGTTAGTAAATATAACTAAAGAGAAGAAATTATTAAGCTAAGCAATAGTTTATTCTAGCACTTCAACAGAGAAGATCATTGTCCCTGATGTAGTCTAAACTAGTCAAAGAGAAGAACACTCCCTTTCTTCAGATTATTATAGACAACAAATTATTTCCATCATTAACGAGTCTTCTCCGAACACCACTTGTGGAAGTCACAGCTCATCTCTTCCTATTATATTGAAGCATTGTTTAACCGAAATAGGAGGAGATAGCCAAAGATACTCTTTGGAAGAAACTGCAAGAACATAATGTAAAGATAAGTTTCAGGGCTAATTGCTAGTTAGAATAATCAATAGTTATCAAATCATGAAAATATTAAAAAAAATTACCACACAATCATGCTTGATATACGAACTAGGCACGTCCATCCGAAACTATGGATAGAATTCATCTTCCATTCATCCGTTAGCATTCATGTTTAGAGTATTTATTTTGTTTAAAGAGTTTAAAATATTGTTCTTGTGTTCAAGAGATATATAAAGACTCAAAACTTTTTATATAACCGGCCGATATTACTAAGAATCACAACGATATAATATCCATAGGTTATATGACTATAACCATATTAGTGAATGGACTTACATGGTTGCTATAGGCGATATATATGAAATTAATATAAACGCATATTACATAAACGGTCGATATTACTAAGAATCAGAACGATATAATTAGCACAAGTTATATGACTACGACCACATTAGTGAATGGACTTAAATGGTTGCTATAGGCCGATATATATGAAATTAATATAAATGACTATTATATAAACAACCGATATTTATAAGAATCACAACAATATAAGTAGCCTAAGTTATATGACTACAACCATATTAGTGAATGGACTTATATGGTTGATATATGCCGATATGTATGAAATTAATATAAACGACTATTATATAAACGGTCGATATTACCAAGAATCACAACGATATAATTACCTTAGGTTATATGACTTCAATAATATCAGTCAATTGACTTATATGGTTGCTATAAGCCCGATACGTATGACTATATTGAATTAACTTATATAAACTACTATTATATAAACGACCGATATTACTAACAATCGAAACAATAGAATTATCATAGGTTATATGACTATAGCCATATTGGTGAATGTACTTATATGGTTTCTATAGGCCGATATGTATGAAATTAATGTAAACGGCTATTATATAAATGGTCGATCTTACTAAGAATCACAAAAATATATTTATCATAGTTTATATGACTACAACCATATTAGTGAATGAACTGATATGATTGCTACAGGCTGATATGTATGAAATTAATATAAAAAACTATTATATAAACGATTGATATTACTTGCTTTGCATCTGAGTATGCATGTTGGATCAATGTAACTAGAGCTACTAATTATGATGTTCATTGACTTAAATAACAGTATACTCTCCATCAGAGTTGAGTCAATTTTTATTATTGGAGTAAATAATATGGCATTACATATGAATGTTGCACGAGTAGTTCTTTTTTCACTGAAATTGCTATTCAAGATGCTTGATATATATGTGTAGTATGTTTAAAATTTTTATACTAAAAGGTTATATACAATTGACTGAAAATAATAATATACTCTCCATCTGAGTAGGTTCTATTTATTTTTGGATTATATAATTCTTGCATTATATAATATACTTTGCATAAATGATTCTTTTCCCCATTGAAATTTATTATTCGAGATGTATGTACGCATATAAATATTTAATGCAGTTTGAATTTTACTATTCAGTGTTTTGACTTATTATGATCTATTTAATGTGTTTATCTCAACGTCATAATGACTTTAAGCAATTTGTCGTATTACTTGTTAAAATTTTCTTTTAGTGATAAGATATTAATTTAAAGGATGCAATATATGTACCTTTTGTTAAAAGAAATTTAATTTTGATTTTTGGTCAAAATAAAAGATGGACATTTATTTTATTTTTCGAATAGCTCTTGAGTTATTGAGCTTGATAAATATTTTTATCTCTTGTGGTACATGAATGCATGATCTTGTTATTGTATATTAATATCTCTTTGAACAGAACAATAATAGTCTACCTCATAAGTGAATATGTTCTTCGAAATTGAGTAAAACTTATCTATGCACTTTTTTATAAGTCATATTGATCTAAATAGGATTTCAAGTTGGTCAAGGATGGACCTTAATGTTCATTGAAAGTAGAGGCACTGCCAACCTATAGATCCTATTTGGAAAGAAATTTGACTAAAAGTTGTTTCCCTTCAAAAGGAAATAAAGCTAGTGGTAAGCTAGAATGAATCTCTTCTGATTTGTATAGTTAAATTAACATACTGGTATGAGATAGTTTTGAATATTTTTGTGACGTTCATAAATGACTATTCAAAATATTAATATATTTATTTGATGCACCGTAAGTCTTAATGAATTAAATAATTCAAGATTTTTAAGACTTGAAATGGAGAAGTACCAAGGAAAGATATTAAGTTACTATAATTTGGTTGTAGTGGGAAGCACCTCTCTAAAGAGTTCTTTTGTTATTTATCAAAATAAGGGATTACATCTCAATTGACTACAACATAAAATCCATAATAGAGTGGTACGGTTGAAAGAAGAAATAAGTCTATTTTGGACATGGATAGATTAATGATGTGTTATTCATATTGCCTTATTTGTTTCTGGAATAGTTCCTAGAAAATGTAAATTACATTTTTAATTTAGTTCCTTCTAAGTTAGTACCTGGTACATCTACAGATCCGTGGACTTAATGTAAGCTCAATTCATGGCATGTTCAGATATAGGATTGTACCACATATGTGCTAAAAGAAAAAGCGGATATGTAAGTTAGAACTAAGAATGGATAAGTGCATGTTTATTGAATATCCAAAAAAACGAATAAAGTTTTATTTTATTGTCCTGAAGAAATAAGGCTATTGTTAAAATAAATGCATTTTTGAGATAAGGACTATTTAATAAAACATGTTCCTAGAAGTAAACTATTTTTACAGGAACTGGAAAGATAAATAACTAGATGTTCAAGAACATCAAAATTCACAAGTCGGAATTGACGTTCCATTGCATTTAAATAGTGGGAGAACGTTAATAGACATAATATGACTTTGTCGAGTGGGAGTGATATTTGAACAATAAACACTATTGTCGCGACCCGAATTTTCTACCATCAGGAGTCGTGATGGCGCATACTAATGCGAGCTAGGCGAGCCAAACCTTACTACTTTCTTAATTTTCATATTACCTCCTTTTAACAAACATAAGGCGATAACATAATAAAAATGGAACTTAAATAATTAAGCGAAAGTTAACAATTAAATATCTGAAGTCTACATCCAATATCTTGTTGTAGCGTGCAACTCGATCCATATATAATATTGTTGCGGCATGCAGCCCGATCCCTTTATATAATATTGTTGCAGTGGGCTAAGATCCATATATAATATTATTGCTGCGTGCAACCCTATCCATATATATAATATTGTTGTGGCGTACAACTCGATCCATATATAATATTGTTGTGGCATGCAATCCGATCCATATATATAATATTATTGCGCTGTGCAACCCGATCCATGTATAATATTGTTGTGGTATTCAACCCGGTCCATATATAATATTGTTGTGGCGTGCAACCCGATCCATGTATATAATATTTGAAATTATAACAAGAGTCCCTACAAGGGTCCCGAAAATGGAGAAACATATATGACCAAACTTGTTCCAACATCTAACTACCTCAACTATAACCAAACTCGTTCTGAAACCTAACTACCTCGACGATAATTAACTTGTTACAACACCTTACTACTTCAGCTATAACCAATCTCATTTTAACATCTAACTACTTTAGCTATAACTAAACTTTTTACAACACCTAACATAAGGAATCATCAACCTAAGCATCTGCAATATCAGCTAAGAACACAATGCAAGGGAACCATAACTCAACAATAGACCGGCAAGGAGGCAATATAATGATCTCTTCTCTTTCTAACTTTTACTTCACAATTCACTTCACAACTCGAGCCCATTCTCTACAGTTTCAATTATCACTTATACTATCACAATTCATTACACAACTGGAGCCATCGCTCTTCAATGTTCATAAGTCATAATTGTTTCTACAACTTTACACAACAAAATAGAAATCTTCACTAAGGCAAGAATAATACAACGAAATCATGAAAATCACAGTACAAGACTCACGGTCATGGTTGTTACCAACGTATAAATACTCGTCACCATGCCTATGTCGTACTCAACAAGAAACAAATAGCAAATAGGACACAACTTCTAATCCCTCAAGCTAAGGCTAGACCAAACACTTACCGCGAACTTCCACGACCAACTCAATCCTCAACAAGCGCATTTCCGTTGCGAATTCGGCTCCAAATAAATTGTATCTATACATAAATGATTTCATAACATCAAATAATGCGAAACAATTCAAGTCCAATGCCTAATTATATCTTTCCAATAATTTTTTCCAAAAATCTAAATATCGACCCCGAACTCGCTTGGTAAAAACACGAGCTTCAGCCCAAAATCAAATCTCACATTCACCCACGAGTCCAAATATATAATTATTTCCAGAATTCGACCCCAAAACGAGGTTTAAATCACCATTAATTGAAAAGCCTTAGTTCTATCAAAATTCCTAATTTTCTACCCTTAATTACATGTTTTATGCCTAGAAAATTAGGGGGTGTTGATGGAAACTACAGAAAACAAGTTAAACAATGCTTACCCAAGAAACTTTGGTGAAAAAGTACTTCAAAAATTGCCTAGGAGCTTTAGAGAAGAAAGGTTTTATGAAAATTTTATGAAATCACGTTTTTGATTCTGTTGTAAAATCATTGGACAGGCCTTCATCGCATTCACGATAGGCCGGTCGCGTTCGTGATGAAGCCAGCTTAAGTGACCTTCGTGTTGCGATGAATGGCTCGCGTTCGTGGAGCATCATCTCCCAAAGCCTTCGCGTTTGCAACCCTATGATCGCGTTCAAGTAGGTTTAATACCCCTCCCCCTTCCCATTCTCACAAGCCATCATGTTTGCATGTGCGGTGTCGCGTTCGCGAAGGGTATCTCGTCTTTAGCCTCACGTTCAGGGCTCAAGCTTCGTGTTCGCAAAGAAGAAGTTCGGCACCTGGAACAATTGCCTTACGTGTTCGGGAGAGGGATCACACTAACGCGAAGAGCAAAACCCCTAAGCACTAAACAACAAAAACCTACAATTTTTTTATAAGTTTAAAAACATTCGAAACACTCCCGAGCCCTCGAGGCTTCTAACAAACACACGTACAAACTCAAAGACATCATACGAACTTATCCGTGTGATTAAATCGCATAAATAACCTCAATAACAATGAATCAAACCTCAAAATAAAGATCGTTTCCTCAAACTTCATCTAGTTTCAAATTTATAAATTCAAGTCCGAATCACGTCAAACGACATCCGTTTTTAACCAAATTTTACATGAAGGACTTAAACTATATATAAGACATGTACCGGGTGCCAGAACCAAAATACAAGCCCTATACCAACACATTCTAATAAGTTTTCATTTCAAATTTCCTTAAAAAAATTTAGAAAACAATTTTACTAAAAAATTCATTTCTCGGGCTTGGGACCTCGGATTCGATTCTGTGCATACGCCCAATTCTCATATTTTCCTACGAGTCCTCCAAGACCGTCAAATCACAAGCCCGGGTCCGTTTATCCAAAATATTGACCAAACTCAAATTTATTCATTATAACATCAAAACTTAGCATTTTTCACAAAATTTCATATTTAAGGTTTCCGACTACGCACCCGGACTGCGCATGCAAATCGAGGTTACTCTAAATGAGGTTTTCAAGACCTCGAAGAAATTGAATTTAATTAAAAATAAGTGATGACCCTTTGGGTCGTCACATTCTCCACCTCTAAAACAACCGCTCGTCCTCTAATAAACAGAAGAAAGAAGTACCTGAGTCGGGGAAAATATGAGGATAACGACTCCTCATATCGGACTTGGACTCCCAGGTCGATGCCTTAGGAGGCTGACCTCTCCACTGAACACGAACAGAAGGAAAACTCTTTGACCTTAACTGACGAACCTGCTGGTCTAGAATAGCCACCAGCTCCTCCTCGTAAGATAAGTCCTTGTCGAACTGGACAGTGCTGAAATCTAACACGTGGGATGGATCGCCGTGATACCTTAAAAGAATTGACACATAAAACACTCGATGCACAATTAATAAGCTCGGCGGCAATGCAAGTCTATAAGCCACCTCTACCACTCGATCAAGAAACTCAAATGGACCAATAAACCTAGGGATAATCTTTCCCTTATTCCCAAATTTCATCATAATAGACACTCGGAGCAATACCTGCTCACCAACCATAAAAGCCACATCTCGAACCATGTTGTCTGCATAATTCTTTTGCCTGAACTAAGCTGTACAAAGCCTATCCTGGATGATTCTAACCTTGTCCAAGACCTCCTAAACTAGATCCGTACCCAACAACCGAGCCTCTCCCGGCTCAAACCATCCGACCGGAGATCGACACCGCCTACCATATAGAGCCTCATAAGGAGCCATCTGGATACTCGACTAGTAGCTGTTGTTGTAGGCAAACTCTGCTAAAGGAAAAACCTGATCCCATGAACATCCAAGGTCAATGACATAAGCTCGGAGCATATCTTCCAAAATCAGAATAGTCCGCTCCGACTGCCGGTCCGTCTAGGGATGAAATGTTGTGCTCAATTCAACCCGTGTACCTAACTTTCACTGAATTGCTCTTCAGAAGCGCAAGGTAAACTATGTACCCCGATCCGAAATGATAGATACAGGCACACCATGAAGGCGAACAATCTCCAGAATATAGATCTCATCTAACCTCTCAGAAGAATAGGAGACTGCCACAAGAATGAAATGCGCTGACTTGGTCAGCCTATTAATAATGAAAAAAACTGCATCGAATTTCTTCTGAGTCAGCGGAAGTCCAGTAACATAGTCCATAGTGATCTGCACCAACTTCCACTCGGAAGCTCAATCCTCTTAAATAAAGCACCTGGCCTCTGATGCTCATACTTAACCCACTGACAATTTAAACTACGAGCCACATATGCTACGATATCCTTCTTCGTTCTATGCCACCAATAATTCTGTCAAAAATCTTGATACATCTTCGCAGCACCCGGATGAATGGAGTACCGGAAGCTATAGGACTCCTCTAAAATCAACTCTCGAAGCCCGTCCATATTAGGCACACAAACTCGCCCCTGCAATCTCAAAACTCCATCATCACCTACGGTAACCTGGTTGGCATCTCCACACTGCACCGTGTCTCTAAGGACACACAAATGGGGATCATCAAACTGCCGATCACGGATACGCTCCAATAATGAAGAATGAGCGACCGTGCAAGCTGATACCTAACTAGGCTCAAAAATATCCAACTCACCAAGCTGTACCTAAATAATAGAAAATAAAGGAATCCTTTTTCTGGTGGAACAGAAAACCCAACAGGTTTTGGAAAAGAGTTTTAACCCTTAAATCTTGTACTCTAATGAAATTTTCAGTTAAGTATTTCGCCCACACGAAATTGCTATTGCCGAATATTATTTGGTAACAGAGTAAAAGACCGTGGAACGTTCAGAAATCGTGATCGTGCGGGTGATGGAGATTTCATCGAATTGTTGTGGAATTGGAGGCTCACGTGATAGAGGAGCTCTGTCCAATCTTCAAGAGGTAACCCGTAAAATCTCGTTTATACTAGTTATTTAGATTACACGTGATTTTGATAGTGACTTATTATAATCCATCAAAGTTTGCCGATAAACTAATCGAAATAGGGCAATTTTTCCTCAAAAGTTTTCAATTCGTGATAGTTCGGGGATATTTCTAAGCTATCTAACTGATATAACTAGTGTTCGGCATCAGTTGTATTCATCAAGTTGTTGTTGGCATATTTTTCTTCCTATTTCAGAATGTAATGTCAATTTGGCACTAGAAACTAAAATAATAAAAGGTATAGCATTTTCTTGCTATAAGACCATGTCCTCTGCCTAACATGGATAATTCAAGAAAATGTGTGGGTAAAATGAACTTCTATTTGTAGATAGTTGACGCGCATTTATGAAGACTTTTGGACTTCAATCATTGATCTTCATTGCCAAATCAAGGAAACAATTATGCATGATTTTAACTGAAACTGGGAAAGGGAAATGAAGGACCCTCATAATTTGCCTCTGGATTAATTTTTCAGTTTTCTTTTTGCCGAAAAGAATGACTTCTATAGAAATTTGTACACATTTAATTCATTTTAATATCAATTCAGTTAAGTGGTTATGTATGTTTCATTTGACAACTTAAAAAATAAAATAAATAATATGTTAATCATTATAGTCCTAGTTATTGTCAAATTAGCATTTTGCATACCATATAAGAAAATATTAATATTAAAAATTACGTGGCTAATTTATGGTTATTTATTCCTTATCTTTCCACCATATTAATTAATCTCTTTTCAAAACAAATGCTTACGCTATTAATTCTAGGAATAAACTTAAAAGTCTTTTTTTAATTTTTGGCTCGATTTTCTAAACTAAAAATTCGTAACAAAAATATTTGACAAATATGAGAATTAAATATATAGTGATGGTGGAGGCAAACAAAAGCTGGCAAGATGTTTGGAAAAGAAGTTGGGGTTGGTGGTCCAGCAGCAAATTTAGGGTTTAAATTTTTAATATTTGTAGACTTCCATAATTTCCAATAAAATGGACACATGTCATGTGCATACTTGTAGAAAACCAATGACCATTGAACTTATCAAAGATGTTTTTTCCTTTTGAAAAATCATGGTCTTGGACTGATAAATTAACGTAAGTTTTTGACAATTCCAACAACACCAACTCCTCATTTCCCGAACGCACTAATTACAGTACTTATATTGTGACAAACGTAATTTGGATAAGATAAATTTTCCTTTTGATAAGTGTTCGTAGTTTCCAAAATGCTTTCTATAATTCCTAGGAATTCATCACCAGCAGTTGCTTTCATGACCTTGTTTAATTAAAAGATTGATGAAATTGTTTTAGAGTATATAATGTTTTAGAAAAATAGAAAGTACTTATTTATTTAATTTCTTAATCCCAATTCACTTTTAAATATATTAATTAGTGATATATTAATTAAGTGATACGCAGGGGCGGCTCAATGATAATTGTGGCCTAAAGACAAACTTTAAAAATATACCTTAGATCTTATAAATAAAATTTTATATGTTTTTATTTGATTTTTTTACTTTTGTTTGGTAAAGATAGTGTATAGACCCTGAACGTACTAGATTTTCTACTAGCTCCAACCATCGAAGGTATATGATAACTCTACACCAAGTACAATAATATTTTTACATGTTCTCAATATCTAATGATCTCAATCTTGCTAAATATATGTAAAATATAAATAGTTCAAGTCAATTTTAGATTAAAGAAGTAGATTTAATCTACTCTTTGTAAGAAATATCAACTCTATAAAAGATATTGCAAGAGACTTTATTTTTACTTTTTTTTTTTAATTATCAAAACACCATCAAATTGTTCCTTTTTACATATTTGTATATGTGCTACGAATTCAAGTATTTATCTGAATAACATGAGAAATTTAGTAGGCATCTTTCTAATAATAATAATATTCTATAATATAAGTGTAGTAATAATAAAAACGGGGCCTTTAATTTGGAAGGCCTAAAGTAATTGGTTAAGCGGCCTCCGCCTAGAGCCGACACCGGCTAATACGTCAAAGAGAAAGATAGTGGTAATTGAGAATCAAGTTGGAGGTGTTATTTTTAATAGGGAAAAGGTCAGAACTGCCTCTAACGTATTAACTCCAGATTAAAAATATTATCCGTTAACTTATTTTGAAGAAAATGCCCCTACCGTTAAAAATCTGGCATATTTGTGCTCCTAAGTCTAACAACTGACTGCACTTATATTTAAAACGGTAGGGGCATTTTTTTCAAAATAGGTTAACGGTAGGGGCATTTTTAAACTGGAGTCTATACGTTAGGGGCACAAATATGCCATAATTTTAACGGTAGGGGCATTTTCTTTAAAATAGGTTAATGGAAGGTATTTTTAATCTGGCGTCAATACGTTAGGGGCAGTTCTGACACTAAGTGATATAGTAAAAAGGAGCATAGGGAAGAGAAAGAGAATTAAGAAGGACAAAATGGAAGAAAGAAAAGAATGGGAAGAAAGAAGTAATGGCGAAAGTGATGGATCATAGGGATGGTTGACTCTCATACCCATGAACAGTTGCTTTCTTCCTCAGAATTCTCTGAAATTGTAATGATTACACCCCCCCAATAGACCATTGTTGTTCGTTTCTGTTTTGCTTAAGAAAGAGAGAGAATAACTCAAACAAAAATACAAAAAAACAAAGTCTGAATAATGTAGTAAATGAAGCGAGGCGTAACAGGACCACCAGCTCTTTCCCCTTAATTCAATTCCTTTTGTTGTCTTTTAACTTTTCTGAGCAATCGCTTCATGGTCATAGGTCAGTGTACAAACAAAAATTTGTTACTACCAAAAAGGACATTAGAGTGTAATGAATGAATAATATTTTGGTGGACCGTGTTCAATATAAGTTTAGTGTCAATTGAAGAAACCAAGACCATGTACTTTTTCTCTTTGTGTCTAACCATATTCAGTCATTTATGGTTCCGGAACCAAAATGATACTCATCTGTTCAATTTTATTTGGCATATTTTAATTTTTTATGTTTCTTAAAAAATAATAAATAAAGTATATATAATTTACCATGATGCTATATTAATTAATGCATATTTTATTGGATTTAAGAAAATATTTTTAAATGAGTAATAAATACTGTGATATAACATGAAAAAAAATTTGTCTTCTCTTAATATGCATAAAATAATAAATAAAAATAAAATTTTTTTTAATCTATATGTCAAGTTAAAGTAAGTGCCGAAAATACAAATTTGGACTCTCGACACAAAAATAGGTGAAAAAACTATTGATGGTTATTTATTTATTTATTATAATGCATGTTTTTCATGCACTATAATAACTTGACGGTCAATTACTCTGTTATGATGTAGCGCATATAATACATGCACGATGCTTAAACTAATTGGTTACTATAGTGTATGTATTATGTGTGATATATGTACAACGCATCTAATAAGTGCGTTGGATATTTGCTTACTTAAGGTCCACCATCTGTAATTCAAAAAATTATTCTGAAAAATTTATTCTTGAGCATCCTTTGTATCACTTCATATTCATCAATATTAAGGGTGTATTTTGTCCCGGGTCCAAGCCTTACGGGCCGGGCTTCGCGGTCCTGGCCTTCGTGTGTTGGGCCTGGCGGTCCCAAGCCTTGTGATCCTGTCGTGTGAGACCAGCCTGTGATGGGTCTAAGCCCACAGTGGTCCTGGGCTTTAGCGGTCCGGCCCCAACGGGCCTGGCGGTTTTTTTAAGACAATATCTTGTATAGTAGTTATTAGTATAGTATAGAATATATTTTATAATAGTATACTAAGTTATTAGTATAGTATATATAATATATATTTCATTATATATTGTGTTGTAGTAATTAGTATATATTGTATATTATGTATATATTGTGTTGTAGTAATTAGTATATATTGTATATTATGTATATTTATTACCCAAAATTGCATATCTTTCTTAGTCTTCCTTCCTCCAGTGGAATGAGCACAACAAGGTACTAATACCACCATTAAAAGGAAAAAAAACTAAAAGAAGATGTGCCAATGGTGGTACTAGTAATTAGTATATTGTGTCGTACTAATTAGTATATATTGTATATTTTGTATATATATATTTTCTTGTAGTATACATTTTATGTTATGTATATATATATTCTCTTATATAATTTCATGTAGTATATATATTGTATATTATGTATATATATTATAACAATATAGTTATATATTTTGTTGTAGTATATATATTGTATCTTTTATGTATAATGTATATATATATTCTCTTATATATATTGTATCTTATGTATATATGTTATTACTTATATATTTTCTTGCATTTTAGGTTGTATGTTATGTATAATTATTCTCGTATATATTTTCATGTAGTATATATTGTATGTTATATACATATATATATATATATATATATATATATATATATATATATATATGTATGTATATATTGTAGCTTATAAATAATTCGAAATAAAGACAAAAAAATATTGAGAAAAAGATATTTAAGGATATGTCTTATAATTTTTATTACTCAAAATGGCCTATCTTTCTTAGTCTTCCTTCCCCAAATGGAATGAGCACAACAAGGTACTAATACCACCATTAAAAGAAAAGAAAAAACTAAAAGAAGATGTGCCAATGTACAAGTTACATCATAATCTACATTGTATTTCTAACAAATCTCATAAATCAGTCAAGGTTGGGAGGAGGTTGTGTTGGTGGTGATGGAAACGAAGCTTGTTCATCACCATTTCCGGGGGAAGCCGAATCCTCCGAAAGTTCCGCTATCATTTTTTTATAAGCTTCATCTATCGGCGGTTGTGATTCTGAATTCCACAGTTTCTTCTTTCCGCGCGGATCCAATCTCTATAAAGTACCGATTTTTTCAAGCTATCCCTCATCGCCGCTCTATGATCACATATTTGTAGTCTTGCTTGACTGAAAGCGCTCTCCGATGCAACAGTTGAAGCTTGAATTGATAAAACATCCCGAGCCGTCCTTGCAAGAATCGAAAAATGTTTTTCCCTTGACTTCCACCATTCCAATAGATCGAAAGGGTCGTCTGGATTCTGTTTTTCAAGTCCCTGAGACAAGTAAACTTGAAGCTCATTTGGATGTGAAGTTTCATCATAATTATCACCTTGATAACCCCGGAACTCCGACCAAGATTTAAGAGATGTTAAGCCCGCAGCTCTTTTAGACGATTGTGAGCTAGACGAAGTAGGGGTTGGAATATTTGGACTAGCATGCTCTAAGGCAACTTTATAAGCATTATGAACTGTTTGAGCATTAATTTTAATTGAATTTTTTTGCATCTGCAAGTGTAGGAACTTCCTCGTTTGAAAGATCTAAAGCCTTATAAATATTTGAATACCAAAAATGAGGACCTCCCAATTTCATTGTAGGATTTAACATTGCAGCAACACCAAAAATAGGAGGGATAGAGAAAAAATATTTTTAAAATTTTTGTTTCATTTCATTTATAGCAAGTTCATAAATATCCCCACCCTCGCCAAATTTAACAAACAAATCAGCTAGTGCGGTAATATAAACTAAACAGTTTGAAATAGTAGGATAATATTACCCAGAAAATGCATTTGTAGCAACTTGAAAATATTCTAAAAAAATCTAAAAGAATTTTAACATTCGTCCAATCTTGGGTAGTAAGCATTTCATCATCATCCTCACCACCTACCCGAGAATTAAATGTTGCATTAATTGGGTTTCTATATTCATATGCAACTACTAAACTTTTGTACATAAAATATCATCTAGTAGGGTAAGGTTTAGGAACCTTTCTTTCTCTAAGGCATATTCATCAAATTTTTCTAAAATAATCTCTAAGTCTAGTTCTACGGTTTGAATAAAAAAGCCAATTAAGAGCCATTCGAACCTTTTCAATTTCTATGTCTAAAATTTGCATACCATCACCGACAATTAAATGATAAATATGAAAAATACATCTAACATTGAAAATATTACTAAATGCAGGATTTAGTGTTATTGTAAGCATGCCTATTAGTGTTACTAGAAGCATTATCCATAGAAATTGCCATTATTTTATCGCTAAAGCAAAAATATCTAGAAATATCTGAAACAGTGCTAGCTATAAACTTACCTGTGTGACGTGAATTAATAATTCTATACACAATTATACGTTTTTGCATTGTCCGGTCTTCATCTATCCAATGACTTGTAACAGTTAGATAATCACAGTCATTATTACTTCTACCAGTATCAGTAGTAACAGAAATCCGATTAGGGATATGAGTAAATAAATAGCGCAAATATTGTTCATATTCATGTTTGAATTTATAAATATCGGTATTAATTGTTGCGCGAGGCCAACCTTTATAAGTAGGATTAAAACTCTTGTAATATAATGAACCCAATTATGATTACAAGCAAAAGTATAAGGTAAGCACATAACAGTAATCATCTTTGCTAATTATTCACGATTTCTATTTGGATCGTAATATAAAATACCTCCGATGACAGTGTTAATTCCTTGTTGAACTAGGTTTGAACCTGTACTAGGGTTAATCGCAGAATCTACACTTGTCCCCTCTTGCTGCGCTTGCATTTGAAAAAATCTAGCCCTATTTGTTGGGTGTATTTTTATGTGCCTAGTCAAACTACCCATGCCGCTACGGCCTCCAGTAAATTTATGAACCAGTAATTTCTCACAAGTTTTACACTTAGCCTTATTTAGTTCTCTTACTTGAGTAAACAAATTCCAAACTAATGATTTTTCTGGACGTTTAGCATGTTGTCTACTAAAAGTTGGAGTTTCTACAGGTGGTGGGCCGGTGCATTACTTGAGTTATGAACGGGTCTAGTAGTTGTATCATCTAAATCTGGCGCTTGGGTTTCATCATTATCATCATCATCCTCATTTTCCTCTAAGATAAGTTCATTAGGATAAAGATCATTCATAATTTTATCATCTAATCTATCACCTACTGCAACATCGTGTAGAAATTCACATCAGTAAATTTAAAACAAGGGTGATCACCATCAAGCATTACGGGAGGTGGAGTAGGACGTTTAGGTTGGCGACTACTTTCAACTTGCTTATCTTTAGTAGGTAAGGAAGCCCGGGGAAGGTAGTATTATGGCCACTACTTTCACCGGTTTTACCTTTTCCTTTACCGAACATTTTTTTAAAAGAAAATGCCATACTAATTATAATAATGCAAACTAAACCACACAAAAATATATTATTAAAACGTAAGAGTTGAAACGAGTTTACCGGATTGCCGAACAACTTCTTGAAAATCGTTGAAGACTTAAAAACTTCAATTTAACAACTTCACAATTTTTCACGAATTTTCAACAATAAATTAAGCAATTGTAGTAGAAAGATTAAAAGAGAGATTGAGAGAAATTGATGAATTGGTGAATAAAAATGAAAGAATGAGCGGGTATTTATAGTTGAGATATGAGAAAAATTATAATTATATAAAGTTTGGGGGCCAAATGGCTATTTTACAAAGTTCCAAATGGCTATTTTATAAAAGAGTTGTTATTGATTTTTTTTAAAAATAAATTTTTTTTCTTTAAAAAAGAGTCGTTGGGCCCGCCTGGGCCCGCCAGGACCGGCCCATGCCCGTCTGGCGGTCCCGGGCTCACGGTTTTTAAGTTTTGGACAAGCCCGTCGCGGGCCTATAGGACCGGCAAGCCCAATACCGCCAGGACCGGTCCACCAGGCCCGTGAGGCCCGTCAGGACCGCGGGCCCGGTCTGGTCCCTGTTTAGGCCCGGGCCATAGTACACCCTTAATCAATATCTTTTGAATTTTGCTAGAATGTCTGAAGAGTAAAAAATTAAGGTTGCATTATATTGGGGTGGTGATGTTAAGGTGGAGAAAAACTTGATACATTATAATTGTTCTCCATAGAGTATTGTTAAGTTGTCACTCACATTGAAGTATGATAAATTGGTATCTTGGATTTGTAAAAGGATGAGTGTGAGTAAATGTTCGATTAATATTTAAGTAATCAGAAGATACCCTTATTCGCTTACTCTGCAAGGGTTTCTTGTTATACAGAGTTTAATATCGAAGACGATGAAACTTTATAAGATTATTTGAGAACTCCGGATGAACACTGGGATGTTTTTGTGTTAAAAAAGCTAGAAATGTACGTCAAGTCTGAAGACGTCAATAATGTTGATGTTCCGCACAATATGGACAACACTCAATCATCTGGTAGTATTTCTGGAGCTGTTTTATCCGAACAGGTTCCATATGAAAGAGTATTCAAATCTAAACTTATCTGCACGGAATAATGAGGAGCGATGGCATAAGTTTTCCCCAATGCAGCAGCATGGAGGCTCGCCAAGTTTACATAATTCACACGCCGAGTGGTAAATTTTAATTTTTCTTGTTGTAGTATAATTGTTTCTTTTATGTATCATATTCGTATGATACACTTATATCTTACAAAGGGGTTATCAGCTAACTATGAATTTTACAAGTTATGAAACAACCAATAGTTGGAACATACTTAATTTTGGAGGTTTGGATCATGCTGGTCCATCCGTGAATCATCAACAACTCATTAATGTACGTCATGGGCTATCTTCTGATTATGTATTCTAAGTCAAGAGATAAATTAATATATTATCTTTTGATGATACTGAAAACTCATTATTTTGCTGGTTGTATAGTGAAAATGAGCAACATGATGGTCTTGTACTAACTCAGCTGCGCAATAACGATATATTGAAACGGGATATGGAAGATGTACAGAGTGAGGAGATGACAGTGACTAGGACAACAACGTTGACGAGTCTGAAGATGATACACACTTCCCTATTGAGAGCGACGATGAGGAACCATAATGGAGAACGAGCAACCTGATTTGACAAGGGAGCATGATGCCACAACTGAGCATTCTTCGTATATGCAGATTCCACTTGCCATTAGACCCACTTACTAGTCCATGTGCCTTTTCATTCAAGTGAGATCCCCTTACCTTGATCACTTGCCCAGTATGCCGGATGTGGATGGCTTCACAAGAGATCTTGAAAACATTCGTACAATAATGTGGGATGAATGTAGACTAACAAAGCTTTGTAATAATATGCATTTTGGTGACAATTCGTGCCTTAACAGGGCAGTGCAAATTTCCAGCATGAAAAACTATCGTGAGATCGAGGCTGTTGGGTTATCTAAGGAAATATATAAGGTTCTTTGTCATAGATGAGACAAAGGTTATAAGCGGATGCTGCATGCGAGAAAGTTCAAAACTAATATATGGATCATCGGGAAATACATTGGCAAGCACTGTTAAGATATGGACACATTTAATGGAAATCATTTTAACTTAAATATTAATCTTATTTCCCTTATATTGATTCCGCACATTGAATAGTCCATAAGGTATAAGGTGAAATAGTGTATAACATCAATTGCACAAGTATATAGGTGCATCATTACTAAAAGAACGGTATTTCTCCAGCGTAAACGTGGATTTGATATTGTTTATGGCAGTTGAAATAAGTCATTTACAGCTTTATCAAGGTACATGACTGCTTTGCAACACTTTAATTCCAGGACAGTTGTTGAATAAAAGCACGATCAGAGTCTTAACTTACTAGAATACATATTCAGATATGTGTGCTAGGCACTAAAACCATACATTGACGGTTTTGGTCATTGTCGGCCGGTAATCTCCATAGACGAAACGCATGTATATAGAAAGTATGATACAAAGATTTTGATTTCCGTTGCAATAGATGCTAATGGAAGCATATTTCCCCTTGTATTTTCTAGTTGTACAAATAAAAGTCAAGAGACTTGGACGTTATTTTTAAACAACTTGAAGGAGCACATTTGAAAAATACTTTCTTTCTAAAAAAAACTGAAAAAACGAAATAAAACGAAATGCTATAAAACTGAAAAAAATAAAATAAAAAATTTTAAAAACGAAAATATTTTGTTGAAAATATTTTTTTTCAATTTTTTTAAAAATGAAAATATTTTATTAAAACATTTTTTTTCTATTTTTATAGTTCTTTTCTAATTTTTAATAAAAATACTTTAAATTTTTTTAATCAGTTCCAATGACATGCTGCCACGTGGCCTAACATATTACAAGGGCAAATCTGACCCATAAACGTACCCGTTTTGCTACCAAATGCGTTAGGTATTTGAAATCTGAATGTAATTCCACCGCAAAACTCTCACATCTACTTTAATGCTCTGGTACAACAACAATAACTACGCTCCACGTCATTAGCTTGAAAATTTTGTTAAAATTCGTTTCAAATCAGCTTCAGATGAACAAAAATTTCAATAACAGGTTCAAATAGCCTACAGCTCCGGAGGTTGCGCATGGTTTTGGGTCACTACTAGCCATGAACAATGCTTTTATGGATTCAGATAAAAGATTAAGATTAGAAGAATTAATCGAAATAGCCATCCATTCAACCACTCAGAGTTTTATCTAAAATTAATTTCCAATTAAAAATTCTTTCTTTCCAAAAACTGAAGGAGAACAAATGCCACATCAGAGTCAGGATAAAACTTGTTAGTGAAATGTTTAACAGATCAGTTCCGAAGGAGAGAATTTGAAGATGATAAAACAAACACCTTAAAAAGTAGCGATATAGACATTAGAAAGACCAACCACTAACGAGTCTAGAGTGATTTACTACCGATATAAATTTCAAGGACCGTACAAGATTGTAAGATAGGACAGTAAATATCTACAATAACATACCAAGTAAAATCCCACTAGTGGAGTCTTGGGAGGGTAGTGTGTATGCAAACCTTACCCTTACGCTGAAAGGGTAGAGAGACTGTTTCCGGAAGACCCTCAGCTCAACAGAAGAGGACAGCAAATATCTATTGGAAAAATAAGCAAATTCTGCTTACCATTTCGTGGAAAACGTTGTGTAGTCCCTTGCTAGGCCAAAAGGAATCATGTAATCTGTGCTGGGCAACTTTTAAATTGAGGTAAAGAAAATTAAACAAACCACTTTTAGCGGGGTTAAAGCATAGGTTGTTTTTTTTGCTCGGAGTAAACCCATCTAGTTTTTAATAAGCATCTATGAAAGCTGGAACATGCAGATGACAGAATCATTTGGTCAAGTCCATTCCAGACTAGAATTACTCTGTCTAGTCATATCATTCTTTAATGAGGGAGGATTAGATGGTAGCTTCATACTCACCATTGCTTTTTCCCCTTTTTCTTTCTCTTGCTTCCACTTCCGCTTCCACTAGCGTTGTTGCTAGTACTAGTGCCAGCTGATCTCTGTGGTGTGCTGCCATCAAAATCGCCAAACGTACCAGATTGTACGGCATTCTGTAGCCACTCAACAAATTCCTCCTCGGTCATGGTCTCTTCCATATTTGGGCCTCTTTGCCCTGAGCTACTTCTCTTCCCATTGCTGCTCTTCATGGTTACACTTGTATTTACATGGAAACTTGGTTTGTGACTGTTGACCGGACATCTCATTCCCTGCATTACGTTCAAGACTTGATTATCTAAGATACAGAGCTGCAATTGCTCAGTTGTTTTCAATAGGTGAGCATTTTCTGTTAGCTCAAAAGAGATGCTCATTTATGGGAGTTAATCTTTTCCTAAATATGGAGAAAACAACAGTATAGCACCCGTGCTGAACATCATCCAAGCTTAACAAGTAATGTATTTTATTTTATAAGTGGCATTTCAACCCCCTCCATCCCCACCCCCCAAATAAAAAAGAAACATAAAAGAACTTATTAAACCGGGATATGTGATCCCCAATCACTTTTGTTGTCCTTCTATGGTATCCGAAGAAAACTTGCCAAGTCGGTACCTTATCTTGATGATAAAAAGCAAAAAGAATTCAATGAAAACTACAGCAATGCACTTTTAAACTCCTAACAACAAGTTCTTCACATTTCCCAGACCGATTCCATTCAAATGTCCAGAAAAATTTGAAACCTTATACCAGATGGTGAGAAGAAAAACTTTACCTGACAGATATACCATTCAGTAGCATTATAGATCCTGCTATCAGCACAAACATAGGCAACAGGATTATCTACCTGCACATATTGGTGGAGATCAATAGTGTCACATATACCGCAAGGATGAGAGAGAAATAAAAAACAAAAGAAAAAACAAAATACTTAAAGAAGAGACTCGTCACGAAAGAAAGTCTTCTCAAAAACTTTTGCTTTTTTTATTTTGTTCAGTTAGTTGATACCTTCAGTAGCATTCCAAAAAAGAATGGATGTGAAGGCTGTTCAACCCACCCATCTCCATCTTTTGCTGGATGAAAATCATTGCATTCCTATGAATGGAGGAGTAAAAGGTAAATATCCTAATAAAAAAAACATATGCTAGAGAGGAGGAAGACAAACTAGAATGCATGGTTAAACTGACATAATTCAAGAATTTATAACATGCTTATATAGTCGCTGGAGGGAAAACCTGGCACCATCTTGCTTTGGACTTTGTTTTCTTAGTGAAAACCCAGACATGAAAGTTGCCACACTTCTTGCAAGTAATTCGTCGAGTGTCTGCAAGAGAATCCTCTGCCGCAGCTTCTGTCTGTGTGAATCCAGAGGTGAAGAACCCATAGCCTCTACCCTAAAATTGTTTGGTTAAGCATGAGACAGAGTCAAGTGAAAGTATAATCCAACATTACAATAATACTTCTGGAGTATTTTCCAAATATAGTTTCTGGTACAAGAGGATCCTTCCCCGTAAATACATAGAACCTACAAAGACATGGGGCTGCATTTAGAGCAAAACCTTTACTGATAGATGTCATTACTTACATGACGAACCTACAGGGGCTCACTCCTATACATAATCGAGTTAATCAGGCAAAGTAGGCAAAAGAGTTAAGACTTAAGACTGCATGTGAAAACCCATTATTACTTAAAGCTGTTCCCATTAAGAACTTTCTCCCAGCTGGTTTCTTCAGCAAAAGGTGATGCCCGAGGGCTTAAAGGCACATATCTTTCACAAAACACAAGATTTGTCAAGGACTTCACCAGTCTCTTCTTTCAGTTAGATATCATTTAAAAGTTCCTTATCTATTGTAGAAAAAGAAAGTTGAAAAAATGCACTGCATATTTGACATATGCATAAAATATCAAGTCTAACAGATGAACTAATTAGATGACTCAAAATTGTATTTTGTTGATGCGAGAATGGTTAAGTAGATGACTCAACAACACAACAATAACCCAGTATAATCCCACTTAGTGGGGTTTGAGTAAGGTAGTGTGTACGCATACCTTACCCCTACCTGGGGTAGAGAGGCTGTTTCCAAATAGACCCTCGGCATCCTTCCCTCCAAGAACTTCCCACCTTGCTCTTGGGGAGACTCGGACTCACAAACTCTTGGTTGGAAATAGAGGTTGCTTACATCAGAGCAATCCCTCTTTTTCACGTTAAATAGATGACTCAAAACTATTTTAATTCAAACCTTCTGTGAAGGACTTTGGAACCGCCGAAGGTAGTCCAGCAGCTCTTCCCTCCTCAATTCATCATCATACGCTTTTCGCTTTAAAGAATCAAGTAAGACCTGAAATAATCCAATTCTTACCAAAATGCAGTAATGAACACCAAATAGAGAACTCAAATCACAAGACAAACTGTACCTCATAGGCATTTTGAAGTTTCTTAAAAGCTTCAGCGGCCTTTTCATTGCCCATGTTTTTATCAGGATGAACCAGCATTGCCTAATAGAAGATATACTTAGCTGATTGGTAATATTTTGACTTCGATAGCAAGGCATTTCTAGTTAATCTAGCATTATCCGACTTCAAACAGCATGATGTTCAGAAAAATCAGATATGATACTTTGAGAGTAAGAATTTCAGGAGGGTACAGAAGAATCACCTTTTTCCTATATTCTTTCTTGAGAGCTGAAGCATCTACATTCTGAAATCGGCTCAGGCCCAGTGCTGAATAGTGATCTGTACATTTTAACAATCTGAGAACTTCGTCTTCAGATGTCATATCAGTGTCAGATCCACTAGTTGAAGGGATCCCAGTGCCACGATCAGCAGTATGAACATACACATCATCAGCAGATGGAGGCACTGATCCACCAGAATAGAAGCTAGGTTCACCTTGTACTCCAGTTGTTTGATCGGGAAAAGTGTTTGGCCTTCTATGATCATTTACATTGTTTCTTAAGAAGAATATGAGAATATCACTCGAAACAAATGATAAATTCAAACCAAAGATTAAACCAAGCCATCCGACATATGTCCATGTGCAATATACAGAATACAAATTTACGACAAACACCGCAAGCCATTCATGCTTCAACCTGTAAAGCACTCCTAAATATAAAAAAAAAACAGCACTTAGTGGAAAACAAACTGGAATCAATGTGATAAAAGTAAAAGCAACTGCTCAACACTAAAGCTTAAAAGTAATCACCTCCACTCAATACCAGAAGCACCGCTGCCCAAAATCTTCCATAGAACCACAAGTAACTGATGCTCACTGCAGCAACTCCTAGAACTGCGATGATGAACCCAGTAAGAAGTCCAATCACAGCAACTGCTGCCTGAATGTTAACAGAATTTCATTACAGCAAGATGATAGAAAGGTCTCATATTCAACGATTACAAAGTAAACACAAAGGCAGAGAGTGACCACAGGAAACTCCACAAAATCAAGCCACTAATTTATCAAATTTAGAGTCTTAGAAACTGCTGAAGAAATTGGTCAGTGCCCAGAATGAAAAGAAATATTTCACTTAAAAACTATAGTGACCACCTTCAGTAATTCAAGAAGCATTAACAGAATAAGATGGAGTCATGGAGCAAAGTGTACACAGTCAAAATCAGTAAAAGTCAACTATTAGAATCTCAAAGCATGAAATGGTCAAACTCAATAGTGGACACTGATTTCTGTCCAAAACAAATTAAACAAAATTACACTTTTAGAAATAGCGAAAACTAATTTATTGACTTTGGAAAAACAATCCATAGCTCCTTAAAGCGATTTCCGGAATTCTGGTGCAGCATGAAATCAGTCATGAGCCAACCCAAAGATGAGAAGCAATTAGGGTTAGATATATATGCTCACAAACACCATTTATTATTTGAGGGGCGAAGATGTTGTCCATGCAAGAAAAGAAACTAGTCGCTTACCAAAATTAATAGAAACTTGAATTTAGCAGCTGCAATCAAAGATAGAACACCCCACCAGATGACTGAGAGAATTGAAGTCATCCTCATGCATAGAAAGGACTCAATTCCTCTAAGAGCACAATCCAACCAAACCATTGATAATACAATAATTATATTTCCAAAATGCATGATCCACCTAACTACTATAGGATATGCATGCTGAACCCTTTCTTGAACATACCCAGTCGCAATGAATAAATTGTGCATGATCCACAGAACCACTATAGGGTATGCATGCTGAACCTTTTTTTGAACATGCTTAATCGCAATTAGTAAATTGCTCCTCAAAGGGTCAAGCAAAGGTTTCCACCTCTCTAACCACTGAATCGATGCCTTTGAGACAGAAAGAGCCAATGTCATCAAGTTCCTAAAAACTACGATAATACACACTTTAAAATTTTCTAATATATTGTCTCTATCTAATCCTGTTCCGAACTGGCCAAAACTTCTATTTGAATTGTCTGAGCGATGACTAGTGTGCGGAGACGTCTCACCACCTTCTCTCGACTCGGGAGCTACCCCTCTACTTTTATGACTTTGGAAAATTCCTGCACCACTGACTTCTTCAGGCCCTATTTCCTCTGCAATTGACAATGTATCAATATCTTCCTTTTCCTTTTTAAGTGATCTTCTCGATTTGTACTTGCTTTTCTTGCCTTCATTTTCATGTGTATTGTTGAAGCTCTCTGTTAGAGATATGCCGGAAAGATTACCATTAAAAGGTTCTACATTTTTGCCCTCTGCCTCAGTCGGACTACTGTGTTCATTCTCATTTACCAATCCAGATCCAGAATCTGAAACTCCTTTTCTGTACTTCTGTCGGTTTCCTTTACGAGCCATTGACCAGAAATGGTATCAAAGAATGGTCTAGCAACAAGCCAGTTCAACTCATCTCTAGTGCCCTCATTTGATATCGAAAGACCTGTGTCACAAGCAATTCATAAGTAAGCAAAATTTCAAAAATTGCAAGCACCAACAAATAGCTTTAAGGTGTTCAGTAGTTAGATAGCCAAACAATGAACACGTAAACAGTCATATCTTATTCCTCATGCATGTAACTCAGTCAATTAGCTTTGTTCACCAATGGCAGCTGTGACTGTAAAGACAAAAGCATTCTCCTCGTGCTTATTCCTCAACTATAGCTAAAAATACACTTCAGCTTTACAAAATTGGCAAAATTCCAGATCTAGGCAGATATACGAAAGGGAAGTTTTGTAACTATCATTCAGTCACTAATACTCCAGAAATTTATCAGTATCATTAACCACTTCTTTCTCTGCACCATGCTGGCATCTTCCCTAGATTTCCCATGATCTAGTCGTGTTATCAGTAAAGCATTGTGTGCTCTCCATTACAATCACTTTCTTTAAGCAGGAAACAACTAATCATCCAACAAAAGGAGCAACACAAGGAATTAATAATGTTATGATCCAACATCACCGATTTACTAGCACCAATCTCAAAATACGAATCTGAATGAGTTTCTGCGATGTATTTAATAAGAAACATAAAATAGAAGAGAAGTTATTGGTTATCCTTTAGAATCATACTGAACATAAAACATACAGTACCTTTTCATTATATGTTAAACTTATGGAGAAGGTTATCTTTTAAAATGTAAAAGTAAGATCTATCTTTGGGAAAGTTCAATCAGATCATAAGGTAGGATAGAGGAACTGAATTAAACCAGGGCATAGCTTCAGCATGAGAATTTGGTGATATATCCATGTGAACTGTGGAGTAGAACAATACGCCACCTGAAGCTAACTTGCTAAAATCAGAGAATGAATGAACACAAGTTTGAGTCTACTTCAGTGTTTTTAAGAGCGAGAAGCACAAAAAAGCGACAAGGGCTCCCCTCACTTCAAAACTGAAGCGCACGCTTTAGTAAAGTGAAGCGCAATTCTTAAAAAACATAATGAAAACCTTGCAAAGACATAATATAACATAATAATTAATTTTCTAAAATGAAACACATATAAAACTAATCAAATAAACTGAGATATATATATATATATATATATATATATATATATATATATATATATATATATATATATATATATATATATATATATATATATATATATATATATATATATAATTAATTTAATATACTGAAATATACATTTAAAAAATCAAATAAACTGAAAAATATAACATATAAAAATAATAATTAATTTTATGAACTAAAATACATATTAAAATTAATAAATAAGAAGAATAAAAGGGGAGAAAAACAGAATCTGGACGGGTCGGAGATAAAGGAAGAAGAAGAAGACGCCAAACAGTGTGCAGATGCTGGACTGGTCAGAGATAAACGAAGAAGAAAAAGGAAGAAAAAAAGAGCAGAATCTGGACAGGAACAAGAAGAAGAAAGAAAACAATGAGAAGAAGAAAATTACCTGGACTGGACAGCAATGTCGATGACGTTGAAACCCTAGCCTTTGGTCGATCGAAGAAGAGAGAAGAAGAAATCGTCACTTTTGTATAAAAAGCAGACCCAAACCTTTTTTTTCTGAAAAGGGCCCTCTTAACAGATCGCTTCGTTGCTTCTTCAACTGAAAGCCACACTTCACATGGTCGAGTTGCCTCAGGCTGGGAAAAGCGATGGCTGGTCGCTTCGCGCTTAAAGCGACGAAGCGATTGCTTTTTCAAACACTGGTCTAGTTCTGTGCCTAAGGAAAAATTATAAGTACTGCAATAAGAAAAAATTAAATAATGCAATCTCTACTTTGGATATCTAAACTTTTGTCCACTTATTAAAGTGTAGGACCTTTTATAGCAAAAGAACGTTTGCTGATGTAGAAGGTAAAGGTTATATAATGTGGGCATGATGATATCAATTGAACACAGACAAAGCACTAACAACCAGTATTATTAAAGGCTCTTTCACGCTTATGCTTTGACGCTTAGTTAAAGCCAGGTTGTGCACTTCGCCTCCAAAAAGTAGCAAAGTGCAGGCACTAAGGTGCAAAGGCTGTGCATCATCACTAATGGGCTCTATCTCTAAGAGGGCAGCACTAGATGAGAAATATTTTTGGTAAACGATACGTTTATTGTTAAAAAACGATATGCATGATCTTTTCAATGACAGGAATAACAACAACAACAACTACTACCCAGGTAGTCCCACCAGGTGGGGTCTGGGGAGGGTAATAGGTAGACGAGCCTTACCCCTGCCCGAAAGGGCAGAGAGGCTGCTTCCAAACGACCCCCGGCGTATAGGATGTGGGAGGAAAAGCTGCATTACGAAAACAAAGGGGAAATTAGAAACACAAGCAAAACAAAACAAAATAGTAAAGCATAGTTACTCCCGCAGAAATAAAGTAAATACGTATGAAGGCATAAGCAACATAAATACAGTCACATGCATTAATGCAATAATAACAAGACGTAACTACCATACTAACACTCATAAGGAGACATAAGCTAAAACACTAATCCCCTATGGGAAACCCTAGATATCTCACACCCAACCCCGAGAGATGCGAACGACGGACTCTAGAAGCCCCTAGCCTACAATCCTGATTCTAGACCTCCAGACTCCCCTATCAAGTGTCATGTCCTCGGTAACCTGCATACTGGTCATGTCCTGTCTAATCACCTCACCCCAATGCTTCTTAGGCCTCCCTCTCCCTCGCCGACCACCCACAATCTCCAGCCGCTCGCAGCTCCTTACCGGGGCATCGGGGGCCCTCCTCCGAACATGCCCGAACCACCTCAGCCTCGCTTCTCTCATCTTCTCGTCCACCGGGGCTACCCCTACTTTCTGACGAATAACTTCATTCTTGATCTTATCCAGCCTGGTGTGCCCACACATCCACCTAATCATCCTCATCTCTGCAACCTTCATCCTCTGAACATGCGAGTTCTTCACGGGCCAGCACTCCACCCCATATAACATCGCAGGTCTAACCACAGCTCTGTAGAATTTCCCCTTGAGCTTGTGTGGAATTTTCTTGTCACACAGGACCCCTGAAGCAAGCCTCCACTTTGACCACCCCGCTCCTATCCGATGAGTGACATCCCCGTCAATCTCTCCGTCCCCCTGAATCACCGACCCAAGATATCTCACACTGTCCTTCTTGGCGATGGCCTGAGAACCAAGCATCACTTCTCCGCCTAACCCATTCGGCTCGGCGCCAAATTTGCACTCCAGATATTCTGTCTTAGACCTGCTTATTTTGAAACCCTTAGACTCGAGGGTCTGTCTCCATATCTCTAACCTTTCGCTAACACCGGCCCTCGTCTCGTCTATCAATATTATATCGTCGGCAAAGAGCATACACCAAGGTACATCCCCTTGGATATGTCGGGTTAGAGCATCCATCACTAAGGCGAACAATAATGGGCTCAGCGCCGATCCTTGATGGAGCCCCATTACCACAGGGAAATGGTCTGTTTCACCCCCCACCGTCCTAACCCTAGTCTTAGCTCCGTTGTACATATCCTTGATCACTCTGATGTAGGCTTCTGGAACACTCTTCGCCTCCAAACACCTCCACAGCACCTCCCTCGGGACCTTGTCATACGCCTTCTCCAGGTCAATAAGCACCATATGGAGGTCCTTCTTCTTGTCCCTGAATTGTTCCGCCATCCGCCTGACTAGGTGAATCGCCTCTGTGGTGGAGCGTCCCGGCATGAAACCGAACTGGTTCTCAGATATAGAAGTCGCCTCCCTCACCCGCGCCTCAATCACCCTCTCCCAAACCTTCATCGTGTGACTCATTAATTTGATGCCCCAATAGTTGTTGCAGCACTGGATGTCCCCTTTGTTCTTGTACAAGGGCACCACTGTACTCCACCTCCATTCATCCGGCATCCTCTTGGTCCTGAAGATCACATTGAACAGCCTAGAGAGCCATTCCCCTCCAGCTTTACCCATGCACTTCCAGAACTCCATCGGGATCTCGTCAGGCCCGGTCGCTCGACCCTTACTCATCCTACGCACTGCCCCTAAGACCTCCTCTACCCTAAAGCGCCTGCAGTACCCAAGGTCTCTATGGCGCTCTGAATGCCCCAACTCCCCTAGCTCTATGCTCCTATCCCCCTCCTCGTTAAGAAGATCCCGAAAGTACGCCTGCCACCTCTGTTTGATTTGCGATTCCCCCACCAAAACCCTACCATCCTCGTCCTTGATACACCTGACTCGGTCTATATCACGGGCCTTCCTCTCCCTTGCTTTAGCCAACCGGAATAACTTCTTATCCCCACCCCTCTCGCCTAGTTCCTCGTACATGCGACCGAACGCTGCATTCTTAGCTTCCGAGACTACCATCTTAGCTTCTCTTCTCGCCTCCCTGTAGACCAACCTGTTCGCTCTCCGCTCCTCCTCACCTGTGCTCTCTGCCAACCTAGCAAACGCCGCCTTCTTTACCTCCACTTTTCCTTTGACTACATCGTTCCACCACCACTCACCCTGATGTCTGCCTGAATATCCCTTAGCAACCCCGAGTACGTCCCGTGCAGCCCCCCTAACCAGGTTCGCCGTCACTGACCACATGGCGTCCGCTTCCCCGTGACTTCTCCAAGCTCCACCCTCCACTAACCTCCTCTCCAACTCCTGTGCTTTCTCCTTAGACAAAGCTCCCCATATTATGTTGTACTCTCTCTCTCCCCCCAACGGTTCTCTCTATCCCCGCTCCCCCCTTTCGTCCTTCACCAGTGTTCTTCCCCTTCTCCTTCCCCTTCCCCTTTTCCTTTCCCCTTTTACAGGGCAACACCATCGGTACCGGCACCACCACAAACTACATCTTTTCATCTACATCAGAAATTCGAAATGGTTTTTAAAATTGATTGATATGATTTGACTTCATTTATTCTGCTTGATTTCATTTTCTCTTCATTAATGCTTTTCTTTGTTCAGACTCAGGCTTAAATTCCGTGCTTTGGGCTTAAAGGTCCGACAGATTTGGCCTTTAACTGCAACTTACTTTTGACTACTTTTTTTTTGGCGACTACGCATTTCATTAATAACAAAGTGAAACAGTACAAAACCGGCAAGACCAAAGCTCAGTCTCCTGTTCCTAGAAACTGACCACTCCACTATAAAGACTAAACTGAGAGTATGAAATCTTGAAGCACTCCTCCTACGGAAAGTTTTTATACTCAGACAAACAATTAAAACTCCTACTACATCAGACAGAATATGGAAATATAACTTTTGAAGAAGACACCTAACTGTCTCTGATGTTCTCACATTGCAAATATATGCTATGCCTTTTGCATTACTATCACAGTGTCTCTTGCAAAGTATGTTGCACAGACTCTCCAAAATGTTGCGCACTCGTGTCGGATCCTCCAGAAATACGCTACTTTTGGGGGATGTATAACATGCAATCGGTGATGCCTTCGGAGAGTCCAAGCAACACCGCTTGCAAATAACTTTGATTACTTTGCTAACAATGCAGATTGTTGACATTATTACACTAAATATTCCCTTTGCAAATAGCTGTTGAAAAATAGATTCATATAGTTTCTCCATTTGTTATTGGACATCCTATATTCCATTTTTCGCCCACCAAACTAAGCCCTCGTTTTCTAATACAGCCAAAGATGAAATGACTTCCTCTTAGCTACCCCAACTAAGTAAAATTAAAAGTAACAGCATAATTTTTTACTTTGGCACCCACTTCACCAATTTAACATTTTGTTGTGTGGCAACATTTTATGCTTAAAATCCGATATAGTCAGCCTATGGTTTTTAAATGGAAAAGAAGGAAGCAATACTTCATTTCTTGATGAGCTCATTTAATCTGTCAAATTGTGGCCATCACTTTTAATAACATGAATATATGTTTGTTACAGTACTAGGGATACTTATACTGGGGATGATGATGATGATGACGACAATATTAGAGATACTGCAAAACCTGGATCGTATTCTGCAGATATACAGTAATTTCACCCTCCCTGCACATCCCAATCTTGATAAAATGCCAACATTAGTACCTTAAACTTATATCGAGAAAATATTTTAACCAAACATTTGAATTACAAGTAACGCTGAATTTATAAGTATTATACAAGCAGCAAACAAAAGTAAGAGGATACGTTCTGTATCTATAGGGGTAACAACAATAACAAACCTAGTGGAATTTCATAACTGGGGTCTTGGGGCAGTAAAATGTATGCAGACCTTACCCCTAACTTATGACGGTACAGAGGTTATTTCCGAAAGAATCTCGGCTCAAGAGCAGCGAAAATGAAGTAACACACAGACAATAGTAACAGCACGGTAATAAGACACGGAAGCAAATGGTTCAATGTGCAATAACAAAGATCTCAGGATACGACACTACAAGAATAGAGCGAATCCTACCCGAAATAATGATACCTCGTGTAATAGCAAGGGGTTAGGAATAAGAAAATACAAGACTAGCACTAATATAGGAATACTACCGGAAAAACTAAGCGAAACTCTAGACTGCCTGTCATCCAACAACCCTAATTCTCGACCTCTAAACCCTCCTATCGAGGGTCATGTCCTCAGTAAGTTGAAGTAGAGTCATGTCCTCAGTAAGTTGAAGTAGAGTCATGTCCTACCTAATCACCACACCTCAGTATTTCTTAGGTCTCCCTCTCCCCCTCCTCTGACCTCGCCACAATCACCTCTCGCACCTCCTAACCAAGGCATCAGAGTCTCTCCTCTTCACGTGTCCGAACCATCTCAGTCTTGATTCCCGCAACTTAACTTCCACAGGAGCCACGTGCACCTTGTCCCTAATATAATTATTCCTAATCTTATTTTTCTGGTATGTCCACACATCCATCTCAACATTCTCATTTCCGCTATTTTCAACTTTTGGACATGAGATTTCTTGACTGTGCAACACTCGGCTCCATATAACATTGTCGGTCTAACTACCGCTTTGTAGAACTTGCCCTAAAGTCTAGGTGCCACGCTCTAGTCATACAAAACACCAGAAGCGAGCCTCCATTTCATCCACCCCGCTACAATACGATGTGTGATATCCTCATCGATCTCCCCGTTACCCTTTTTTATAGACCCAAAACAATCTCTTCTGGAATGACTTGTGTATCAAGCTTCATGTCTACTTCTGCTACATGTGCCAACACTGAACTTACACTTCAAGTATTCTGTCTTCATCCTGCTCAACTTGAAACTTTTAGACCCTAGAGTCTGTCTCCGCACCTCCAGTGTAACATTAACCCAGCAATGCATCTCGTCAATCAGTACTATATCATCTGCAAATAACATGCACCAGGGCACCTCTCCTTGAATGTGTCACGTCAACACATCCATCCATAGGGAAAATAAAAATGGACTAAGAGCTGATCTTTGATACAACCCCATCACCTTGGGAAATAATTTGAGTCTCCTCCCCAGTCCTCAACTGAGTCATAGCTCCATCGTACATCCCCTTACTCACCCTAATGTACGCTACCGGAACACCGTTAATCTCTAAACATCTCCATAACTATAGATATACATTTTTAGCAGCACATGTCGATGCTGAAATGTTGACCTCTCAAACTACCTACTGTTGTTTTTCTAACAAATACAGTCCTGGGTTGGCTTGGCATATTGCCTAATAGAAATGCCCAAAAGGACAGCAGTAGGACAATGGTCTAAGACATGATCAAATTAAAAGTTCTCAGTACTCAAATATGATCAAATGGACAAATTATAAAATCCAAATCAATTATGAGACTGATCCAAGAATTGGAACTTGAAGCACTTCATCCAAAAGAGAAAGAACTGATCACGTTTTCTATTCTTGTTCAATATAAGTAACCAGAAGAAAAGATATTTCTACTCCAACAATAGCCTCCACACCCAAAACAAACGCCGTCCACCCAAAAAAAAAAAAAAGTTCATCGGTTGGTAAATTTTCTCAATTTAGAAAAGCACCGTTTGACAGCAGAACAAGAACCAACCAACAAGATTATGCGGCGCACATCATTGTACTAACACAAATATAAATACAGTGTTTATGTCCCATCAAAGATCCTAAACAAATTACTATATCTTTTTATATGATTCCACATTTTCTTGATTGTGAGCTAAAGTAGAATACCCTAGATATTAGACTAAACCCTTTGAAATATGAAATCCAAAAAAGAAGAAAAGAAATACATGAAGTATTAATAGACCATATGTTAAAATATAAAACGTAAAGCAAGAAAAGCTTACTAGAACAGTTGAAAGGATGGAGCAAGGCAGTGCGTAAATATGGAGCAATGGAATACCAAAAGGAAGAGATTAGGGGGAAGCAGGCAATTACAAGGACCACAGCTAATCAAAAGACTTAAGTGGAGCAGTCAGCAGTCGCCACAACTCGCAGAGAGAAACCCAATAGTCTTCAATCCAAGCGCCCCCTTCCCCCCGCCCCCAAACCCCCCTTCCCCGTCCTTCAAATGGTCTTTTCCGAAAATTTACTAGAGCAAATGTTTATGTTGCCCTCCGAATCTTTAAATAAAAAGGTTTGTTTTTCTTTAAGAAAAAAAAAAGTAAGGGGAAAGGAGAAAACAAATGATTTTTTTTTTTTGAATAAACAGATTTTCTATTCCATTCCGTCAAAAAATTGTACACGTACAAACATAGATGCTGACTATCTATTCTCACATGCTATACAGTCACTACACCTATAATCAATCTAATAAGATTTGCAATATCACTATTTGATAGTAAATGTGATAATTCTGTCTAAGAGCAGCCTAGGGGTAATGGTTTAAGCTTAGTAAAGCGGCCTTCCATTTATGGATTGAAGCTCCTCTTGAGTGGAGATGGACTACTATTTCCTTACAGATATTATCGCTCAACATTTTCCCTCCTTGGTATCTCATTTTATTGCGCTCTCTCCATATCACTGTCACCAGGATCCCAAACAGACAAGCAGTGATTTCTGCTACACCAGTTCTACTCCTGCCAGCTTACTGACCCAGTCACATTCCTCCTTCCAGTCAGAATTGAGTTGTTTATAACCCAACCAGTTTAGGAGCCGACTCCAAAGTGCTTTAGTCTTCAAGTAGTCAAAGTACAGATGATCAAAAGTCTCACGAGACATTCCACAGAAAGTACATTCCTGTGGAATCAGGATATTGAGTTCCTGGAGTCTGTCCACAGTTGCCAATCTCTTATGCAGAGCCAGCCACAAAATAAATTTGTACCTGGGGTGTAATTGGGCATGTAGTATGATGGTCTTCCATTGGACTTTAAGGTATTGAGGATGTTGGAGTCTGTATAATTTCTTGATGCTAAATGAATCACCCATCTGAAGCTGAAGCAGTCGACTGTCCAGATTACCTTGAAGAGTTGCAATGCCATTTATCAACTCTCTCGACTCAAAAATTTTCCTTATTGCCCAAGCAGCAGATCTAGGCACTGGCATGTTATCAATATAGTAATTTTTAATATAGAAAGCATGCACCCATTTTATCCACAAACTATCCTTCTTCTTGGTCAGTGCCCATAGGTGTTTCACAACAGCAGCCTTGTTCCACTTGATCAGGTTCGACACATTTAATCCCCCTGCACTGTATGGCAAACAGAGTGTTTCCTAGGCAACCAGAGGTTTCCTTGACACTGTAGCTGAACCTGTCCAAAAGTAGAATCTGCATATTGCTTCAGTCATCCTCAGAATTTTTTTAGGCAGTAGACATATTTGGGACCAATAGGCTTGTACACCAAACAAAACTGATTTGATCAGCTGAAGTCGACCAGCATAGGAGAGCAGCCTTGATGACCAGCAACTTATTTTCTGTGTGATTTTCTCAATTAATGGCCAACATTGAGCAATGGTCAGTTTCTTTTAATCCAAAGGCATCCCTAAATATTTAAATGGAAGCCTGCCTTCAGGGAAACCCAATGCCTGTAAGATCTCCTCCTTCTGCCAGTTTGTTACACCTGCTATGTACACATCACTTTTGTCAGCATTTGCTTGAAGTCCAGAAGTTTTGGAGAAGTTCTCGAAAGCCTGCTTCAGTAGGATTATAGACTGAATGTCTGCTTTACAGAACATAAGTAGATCATCCGCAAAGCAAACATGTGCCACACCCGGCTTCTTACATCTAGGATGGAATTTGAACTCTTTCCTCATCACCATTTGCATAAATTCTCTCTGTAGATACTCCATGGCCAGAACAAAGAGGTATGGAGACATAGGGTCACCTTGCCTTATGCCTCCTCTTCCTTTAAATGGAGCAGTGAGTCCACCATTGATGTTGAGAGAGTAGGTGACAGAGGATATGCACTCCATTACCCACCCAATGAATTTATAAGGAAATCCCAAGTCCTGCATCAGTCTTTCTAGGAAGCACCACTCAACTGTGTCATAAGCTTTCTTTAAATCTACTTTAAGAACACATCTAGGTGAAATGCCCTTCCTGGAGTAGCCTTTGAACAGTTCTTGTGTAAATAGAATGTTATCGGTGATGCTACGACCCTCAATGAATGCTGACTGTGATCTTCCAACCAGATAGCCAATAACTGCTTTCAACCTAGCTGTAAGGATCTTAGTGATGATTTTTTACAGAGTTGTACAACATGCAATAGGTCTATAATCCTTCACTTTGCTTGGATTTTGCACTTTAGGAATTAGTGTTAGAGCAGTGCTACTAACTCCCTTATGCAACTTCCCAGTGAGAAAGAATTCCATCACAGCTTCACAGATGTCTTCCCCCACTACATGCCAATGCCTTATAAAAAATTCAATTGGGAAACCATCCACACCTGGTGCCTTATCATGAGGCATATCCTTTATTGCCATTAGTATTTCCTCACTTGTGACTGGCTTTACTAGTTCATCTTTCTGTTGCAAGTTGAGACAAGGACCCTGATGGATTACTGCAGTGTTTGGACATTAGCAGATGTTATTGTTTCCCCCCAATAAGCTCTTGAAGCAAGTAATAAACTCTTCTTCCACCATCCTGGATCAGACAATTGTACTCCCTCTTCAGTATATATAGAGTTTATAGTATTAAAGTTTGTCCTCATCTTCAGTTGAGCATGAAAATATTTAGTATTTGAATATCCACAAGCAATCCAGTGTGCTCTAAATTTCTGGTGTAAGATCTGCTCCTCTATGTTACTCCATTTCTCTACTTCTATAAGCACCATCCTTTCTTGATCAATCAGACCTTGGTCCATACAATTGATCTGTAGCTGATTCTGTATAGCTTCCAGTTTCTGTCTTGCCTCACTGAGGTGTATCCTATACTTTTCCATATAGGTATTCAATTCCTTTCACCCCACTTTTAGGGCCTTTAATTTGTTCCATACTCTATGCATTTTCCCCCCATGCTGGCTTTGATTCCATACCCTTTCCACAATGCTAGGAAAATCAGCATGATCCATCATAGAAGTATACAGTTTGAATGGCTTAGGATGAATGTTCCTTCTTTGTTTCTCAGCATTGCATAGTAAAAGGATAGGGGAATGGTCTGATACTCCCGGGGTCAACATATCAGCTTCAATATGACTGTACTCCTGCATCCATTTCACATTTCCAAAAGCCCAATCAATTTTGCTATAGACTCTTGTCTCTGGTTTTTGTTTATTACACCATGTATAAAAACATCCCAAGCTCTTCAACTGAGTGAGTTGAAGAGCAATGAGTGTGTCTTGGAAACCTTGAATCTCATGTTGCATAACTAGAACACCTATCCTATCATCAGTGTGGATAACATTGTTGAAATCTCCACTAAGTAGCCAGCTCTCCTGAATAGTTGCTCCTAAAGTCAACAGTTTGGCCCATAGTTGTTGTCTCTTGTTTATCTCATTATTTGCATACACTATTGTTATCAGTGTTCTGAAATTTGTACTTCTTTCTTTAACCTCACAATGTATAAATTGTTCATCAGTCTTCAATATCTGCATCTCAACATTTAAATTCCACATTATCTAGATTCTCTCATTTGGATGCTCATTATAATTCCCATTATATCTCCAATCATTTCCCAGTTTTGGGATAATCCTTTGTACCTTAGCTTCCTTCACTCTAGTTTCTATGCATCCCATACAATCTACTTTATGCTGTCTCAGAAAGAGTTTCAGCTCCTTCTGTTTATGGGCCTTGTTAAGGCCCCTAATATTCCATGTGCTGAAAATCATTTTGTGGTGAAACTGGATGGGCCAGCATCCCTTGGGTCATCACCTATCGTAGCAAAGAGAAACTGTTGGTCATATTCACTGAGGTTCCACCTCCATACTTTAATTTTATATTAGAACAATACACCTCCATACTTTTTAATTTTATAGCATATATTTCAATTTATAACTAACTAGCTCATAAATAATACGTTAAGATTTAATATTCAACTCCAATAAATTATCAAAATTACTATTTAATTTTTAAAAAAGATTCTTCAATCTTTTAAATTAATTTTTGAATAAGTAATTGTGACTCAAATATTAATTCAACAAGCTAAATTAAAATTGGTGGTGAAAATTAGACTTTTAACAGGCTTAAATGTGTGGATTTAATTACGAATTTGATTTTAGGAGAAATTTTGTATGGGTGTTATTTAGACTTGTTAGAAATAGTATAAGGAGGTTGTATATAAAGTTTGAAGTAATTTAACAGAGATTTGGACTGATTTTGAATAAGAATTGCAACTGAAAATTATGGAAGAAGCTTGTCTACAGACGCTTGTATAAAGGTATATAAAAGTGTATCATAATGTATAAGGCATATTTCTACACTCATATACATTATTATACAAGATTATACATAATTATACAAAAAACTAACTTCGTCTTCTTTCTTGCGTCTTTTCTAAAATTTAACTCAAATCTTGCTCAAATATACTCCAAATCACTTCAAATTTGAATTTGAACTCTTTTTGATATTTTCAATCAATTGGAACAATACTCAATCCAAACAACTAACAAATTCAAAAAAATTCATTTTTAAAAGCAAAGATTTGAATGATCTTCAATGGTGGACTTCTACTCTTCAATTTTCTTTCATTGCGAGCACGTGACACAAGAGGAGAAGCAGAAAATACACGGCCCTTTGAAGCATAAGTAGAATATGTGAGAAGAAGAGAGAGTGAAAGCAATAGTTGTGAGAACAAAGAATTAACTCCATAGGTTTTAGAAGCAATAATTGTAAAAACATAAATTTTAAATTTGCAAGTGCTTTTAAAATATGTACAATGTATGCTAGGGGGATAAAACTTAAAACATGGGTCATTTTTTGTATGGTGTGAAATCATGTGTATTTTCTTGTAATTCTTTCAGAAAACAAAGTAAAAAAGGGGATAAAATAACTGTAAACCTATTGCTACAAAACTCGTAGCAGTACAACTATATAATGAGACTTAGAGCCCGTTTGACTTAGCCGATTTAGAATAGCTGATAAGTATTAGGTGCTAAAAATACTTTTAAGTATTAAAGCTGATTTAAAAAATAAGCATATACGTGTTTGGATAAAAGGGCTGAAATTAATAATTACTAGCTGAAGAACTGGGTATACAAAGAGTTTTGTTTTACAAAGAAGTATTTTAGGGATAGAATAGTAAATATTCTGGTCAAATCTTAAGTGTTTATAGGCTTAAAATTCATAAGTTGGGGGGACCAACTTATGTTTTTTTGCTTATTTTTGGCTTATAAGCACTTTTAACTTTTCCAAACGCGTAGATAAGCTAAAAAGTGTTTATAAGCCAATTTGACCAGCTTATGAGCTTAGCCAAACATCCTCTTATATAGTAAAATGTTTGGTTTAATTTTGGTTTTGAATGTAGTGATTTTGGCTTTTACTTCTTTGAAAATAAATTGCTATCAATTGTTTAGCCAAGCTTTTAAAATCAACTTATTTTGAAAAATATTTTTCTCAAAAGTACTTTTTAAAAATAACTTTTGGTGATAAGCAGTTTGTATTTGATTAATTAATTTGAAAAGTATTTTTGAGCATTAATTAATGTTTCACCAATCTTTTCTTTTAACAAATATATCACTAAGAAGACTGCCTAGTGATTAGTATATAAATAATAATACAAAAAACAAGGATCCAAAGGTTATATTTTGTCCAAAGTCATATCTAAAGAATGCTAGCGAAAGCTAGGAAAACTGTAAAAGGTAAATATTACAAGTGTTATCATAGAATGCTTCCAACATATGGTGGTGTGTGTATCCACAAGCCAAGCATATAGCACCTCTAGCTCTCTCACCAGCACCATGTTTTGCATTCCAAAGGAGAAGAAAAATGTGAATCTACAACGAACACCATCAATTCCAGGAGTTGTCCAAACTTCCAAATAGCATAACCTTACCATGTGAATGTGCTTGCATGTAGGTCTTACGGAAATCAGCAATTCCAGTAGTTAATGACGGATTCAGAATTTTAAAGTGATGGATGTTCGCCGATAAAAAGATTCAAAAGAAAAGGAATAAAAGTTTAGTTATAGGTGCTCATTCTATATTTATCTAAGTATTTTCATAATTGCCTATATAAATTTACTAATCCGATTAAAAGAAATGGGTGCTCAAGCACCCATAAGTATCTATGTACATCCGCAACTGGCAGTAGCATTATAAAGCAAAGAGTGCAAAAATTACATGCAGTCAACTCCTTTTGACTGGATTCGTCCAAATTTATAAGAGCTGCCTGTTAACTTGTAAATAGTTGGTTATTTTGTGCATGTGAAACCAACTCCAAGTGCTGTCATGACATCTCTAGATTGGGCATGTAACTGCTAATACCATTGAATAGTGCCATAACAAAACTTAGAATTCCAATAACACTGAACATCGACATCCATTGGATCCCAGTTGGTTAACACAGTTGAATAGTGTGAAGCTATGAACAATCTGAAGACAAAACTTGTCCTACCATGCAGAAGTTTAATATATGAAAATACCTTAATCTAGACGACATGACCTATTCTGCAACTGCGATGGACTAGCTTCTTTTGTGGTCTCGCACCTGAGACCTAATCCTCGTAGGTGCGATTGCACTAGAACTTGTAATGTTCATAGTATATCTTATCTGTCCTTTCACTTTCCATAAGTTTCTTTGGAACCTTGTGCTATGATCAATTCTTATCATGTTAAGTTTCATGTTCAACCAAATGATGTTGGCCAAACTGTACCACTAGTATGTTGAACCAACTGAGTATAAGGATCTTTACAAAGACAATGATGAATTAAAACAAGCTTTAAGGAGTATCGTGAGGGTTGGAAGGTTAAAAAGTCAATCAAATCGAAGAAAATAAGTTTCGTTTAAAGTCGGAAAGTTGAGAATGTTATAACCGGTACTTGTGAGGTGAGGCTAGGGTGCATAAGATGATAAGAAAGTAATTTGATCAGGTAAATTAGTTGTGTGATAGTCGTGTGTTAATTTTTGTAGCTAAGCGAGTTGTAAAACAAAAGTTGAAAAAAGTTGTTGCAAGTTACATTCGTTGTTTTAGTGAATATTTAGGTGTATTGTTACTGAGCTTTTATCTCAATGTACTTGTATTTACAAGGTAATCTGCCTGCTAAATTGAAGATCCATGAGAATAATTTACAGTACATTAAACTATTCATTGATACAACGCCAGGTAGAGGAATATTCATGTTTTCTCGAGACTGTGCAAGCAGCTCAAAGGGACCCACTTGAGGTGGTCACTAACCATACTCCTTTTAAAAGATGTTTCACCTTCATTTTAGGTCATTTCTAACCCAAAATTCGTCAAAAATCTCTACAAACGCCTCTCTAATATGTTTGAAGACCCCAAGAACCAAACTTAAGAGAAATAAACTCAAATCATCATCAAAAGTGTTAAAGGCTATAAGAGAATGCTTCTATGATATTGTGGTATGATTGAGGGTTATTGTGACTTAAGTTGAGGTGGAGTTTTGAGTTGTAGTTATTGTCCAAGGTATATATAACATCTTCTTTATTGTTACTATGATTAATCTTGTGTTGTTTGGGTGAAAAACATAAGATAGCACTTGGAAGAACATGGGATATGGTTATTTTTTTGGTTGGATATTTTTTTGGCCACATATATGGTTTCTAGTGGCGGTAAATTATGAAAAATAACTTGACAATGATGTGGCTACTGTTGTTAAGATTTTCTAGGTGTTAACTAATTTTATTGAAGAAGAAAACATGAAACACAAGTGACTGTTGATAAACGTTAGGGTGATAGGTGCATGTGGCTGTTTTCGAAGTCATTTTGTGGATGTTTTAAACTAGGAATCATATAGTAAATATAATATGATGTTCTAAAGGTTGTGAAACGATTTATGAAATAAGATTTGGATACAATTTATGTTTTGTTATCAGTAAAAATGAGTTTGATGCTCAATATGATTGTTAAGATATTCGAAAAAAATCATATTGGATTATGTTGTCGTCATTGCTATTGTTGGTTATTATTGTTGTTATTGTTGGAATGTTAATGACCCTGAGTGGTCTTTGGGATGTGGTAAAACAGGGGAGTCGCTGCCCAATTTTCCGTAAGCTATATGATTAGCCAAATACGATGGTACAACATTATATGTTGAAGACAATATCATTTCACTTGTTATAGATGGAAGAAGTTGTGTTGAGCTTGGTTGACGAATAAGGAAGAGATCATACAAGTATGTTAAAGAAATTCCTTCTTTATTTTGGCATAATCTAATGTGAAAAGAATGTAAACAATACGTTATTTCATAACGTATCTACTCCTAACAACTAAGGCTGTCCATGTTGTTCTTTCCTTATAAAGTTATTCTAAGAATGTACGTATTATATTTGAACTTTGTTGAGGTTCATATTGATGGTGTGGGAGTTCATAATGCTAATCAAAGGTGCAACGACTTTAGATCACTCTGAAAGTTTTAGAACTTAATTTCATGATGATGATGCCCATATAGGGGAATGTTTATAAAAGCTTGTGTATAAATATGTATCATGCATTTCATGTCAGTAATTCTCAGAGGTACATAGATATTATAAGTTGTATCTTCACTATCTCTCCTATATTACTATTCTTATTTATACTTTCCAGCCTTATATTCAGTACTTTTTTCGTATTGACATCCCATTATCTAGGGACGCTGTGTTTCATACCAGTAGGTCCCGATAGATAGGTTGACGATCCTTCTAGAAGGCTATCAACTCAGTAGAAGGTGTTGGTGCACTCCACTTGCTTCGGAGTTGAGTATATTGGTCATTATGCCTTGGATATGTACTGATTGGCATGATAGGCCCTTGTCCTGACCCTCATGACGTTTAAGTACTCTTATATGCTTGTAGATAGATGTCATATATATGGATGCTGGTAAGTCCTTGTTGGCATATATTTTGAGTTTACAAATGGTCATATCGGCCTTATAGGCATGTATGTCACATGTATAAGTTTGTATATCATATTTGGTCGTCCTATATCGATTATTTCCTTATGTTTCATTCTTGTTATCTGATGATTGCCTCTCAGGCCCATTTACACATGATGGTATGACAAGAAAGATATTTTGATACCCAATTTTCCACTTATATATTTCAAAATGCATATATACTTTCAAAATAGTGAATGAGCATCAACCAGTTTTTCCCATAATTTTTCTATAATTTATAAAGAAATTTTAATTAATATATTCTACCATTCTATTATCCAAATAATTACTAATCGCATCACAAACGGTTTTATGATAATTTTTGTTGATTAATTTTATCATTTTTTATTTATTGTAAGCTTTGATTATTTCATGAATAGCCCCCCCCCATATATATATATATATATATATATATATATATATATATATATATATATATATAATAGTCAATGTTTGAATAATTACCTTATTTCACAAGAAAATAACCTCTTATTTTTTTATAATACTAATTAATTATTTTAAATTAATTTCATGCACAAATGATATATTTATCATTTATAAATTATCATATAAAATTGTTTTATTAAGTTAATTGGGTATTTAAATCATAGCCCCTTTTTCTTAATCAATTTCGGACCGTAGCCCAATTTTTGTACCCCAGCCCAATTAAACCTTAGCCCAATACCCAAATCTAACCCAAACGCAATAATCCAATTATTATAAACCCCCCCAACACGAGATTCAATCATGATCGTTATTCTCAAGAGATCAATGTTTCAAGATACTCTTTCCTTTTTAATATCCCTAACCCCCAAACCCTGCCTCATTTGACAATGTCCGCCGCCCCTTAAATTCCTTCCCTCCTCTCTTCTCTCTGTATCTGGCAAAATCATAGGGCCTAATTTTTTGCTATCAAGTCACTTTGGAAGAATATCTCGAGACCCGAGGGCGTAGAGTTGCGATTGAATCCCCTCCCTTGGGGCTCGTCTAGGGCCAACTAAAAGAAGACGAAGATCGAGGCTAGAGCAAAAGGGGGAATTCCCAGGGCACGCGGCTATGTCCGACAAAGCTGGCCTACCCAGAGCTTGTGTTGAGGTGTCACGTCTAGCCGTCCCATCTCCATGATTTTATAATTAATGTATGTTGTTCTATAACCGTCTTCCCCTCCTATATAAAGGGAATCCATACCACTTTGTAAGGGGCTGTTGTTGCTCAAACCATTCTACACAAGATCAATGATATCTCTATCTCTCTCTCTCTCTTTTCTCTCCAACTCATTTGCTCGAGGCTACTATTTTCATTTATTACTTTCATACTTGTTCTTCATTTATCGCTTGGTATTGGCCATAAAGAGCCTTCTCTAATTACAACTTAACTATATCTCATTCCCGATTATCCTTGATAGCTTGAGCTCGAGTCGGATATCGACCTTAGGGCCTTCCGTCGATCAGTCCAAAGCTCGGGCAGCAAGCCCCTCGGTTTGATCACTGCTCCGTTTTAGCTTGTATCTCATCGTTAAACTTCATACGCCTGGCATCAATTTCTCTAACAACTAGCATAAAAATAGATCACGTATTTTTAGAGTACCATTTACAAATTTTACCATTTTCGCGGTAAATAGTTTGGCGCGCACAGTGGGGCTAAAAATAATAGTGATTATTTTCTTTCTGATTTCATTACACAAACGCAAGTTATCCTTCATACCTTTTCTTGTCCAAGATCTTTTGATTTCAGGTCGAAATGTCTGGCTCGGTAAATAGAGTTGAGAATGGTAACCTCAAAAACCACGGGAAAAACAATGTGGCTGTTCCCGCTGTCGATGCGCCACTATAGAATCCTGATAATGTGCCCGAACCAATTTTTAGCGTATGTATAGCAGATCAAAAAAACCTCACACCCCGACAAGAGCATACAACATGACGACCAACAGGAAGCCCAGAAAACCATCGGCCAGGGAAGAACAGGAAGTTAGTCTTCATGTTATTTTTTAAATGTTGTAGGCACAACAGTTAGCCTTCGCCTAGTAACATAGCCATCCGAAGACTCCCCACACAGCAGTACGGAAACAGCTCGCCCAGCCGAATAGGTACTGGATAGGTCAAGTAACAACAAGTTAGTAGTCGAACCAGCTATCGTGAAAATGCTGGAGGACCTCACCAAAAGGATCGAGTTAGGCGAGAAAATGATAGCAGCCAACGATAAGAAGTTTGAAACTTCTAACTTCAGAGTCGACCAAATCCCGGGGGCACCCCCGGCCCTGAATGGTGTAGATTCAATGAAGTTCATACAAAAGCTATTCCCCGAAGCCCATTCTATAGAAGTTCAGAATGTTGGAACTTCCTAAGTATAACGGTACCACTGACCCTAATGAAAATGTTACTGCCTACACCCGTGCGGTAAAAGGCAACGATATAAAGAACGACGAGATTGAGTTTGTATTACTGAAATAATTCGGGAAAACACTCTCGAAGGGGGCCATGATTTGGTATCACAACTTAGCTCCTAATTCCATAAACTCATTTACCGTGCTGGCGTATCCCTCTATAAAGGCACATACCGCTGCCATCGAAGAAACGACGAGAAAGCCCGATGCATCCAAGATTGAGAAAAATAAGAATGATATGCTAGGAGAATTTGCATCTCATCCCCATATGGAACGCACAGAATTATCCCCGGTCTTGGACAACTAGGTGGTACAGCCCTTCACTCGAAGCCTAAATGAATAAAGCCCGATGATTTCAAGGCAGTTAAAATAAAACTTGATCGGGTATCCAGCCAAGACCTAGTCGGACGCTCATTTCCAGGACCAGTCGAAAATCGGAGTCGCGGATAACCAACCGGGAGCCCCCTCAGGATCAGTATACCTGAGCAGGCTCCTAGAAAAAAAGGCGATGTCGAACAAGGAGAGACACTGACTGTACGCTGCAAATAGGAGGAATGCCCCGAAAGTCAACTTACCTCTCTATGATAGGAGAACTGATTGAGGATAATATCCTAGAGGAATCGTCAGCAAAGACAAATTCACGAGGATGTAAGGCCAGCGAGGGCGCCTAGCCCATCAGAATACAGTTTCAATATCGCTATACCAAACATCTTATTCACCATCAGCAAAACTAGGGACGTCAAATGGCCTAGTCCAATTAAGTTGAATCCCTCTAAGAGGAATCATAGCCTTGTGTGGGAACTATATAATACATATGCCAGCGGGGCTAAAGATGGCCATGAGCTCTAAAGGAAAAATCCAAGCCATTCTACAAAAATTATCGCCGAGAATTGTTGAGCAACCGAATTCAAGAAAAGTCCCGAGTAGGGAAGGCGGCCAAGAAGAACGAAGCAAATTGGACACGACGTATTACTGCAATAGTGGAGGAGCGACAACACTCTCCAAGAACTCATAAAAAGGAGAGTAAAAATTCTCATCGCCAAAGAAAGGCGGATTTGGGGATATATTCCCGAGGACGCCCTTACGTTCAGCAAAGAGGACACTGAGACCTTGTCTCAGCCTCACACTGACACATTGGTAACCTTCTTTCTCATTCGATCCATTTCAAATAAAACATGCGCTCATGAATTCAAGTGGCTCGATAAACACTGCCAGGCCGAGGATGATAGGGCAGCTCGGACCGCTGGGTCAAATTATGCCCGACTCTTGAATTTTTGGCGAATTCCAAATGGTGATCACAACTACAAAGAGAAAGACCATTCTCTCAGTTCAGCATGGCTGGCCTAGACTGGAATGCCAAGTTCTGTGTCATCAAATGAGGTGCAATGCATGGACGCCTTATTCAGAAAACCACAGATGCACCACGTGAAGGCAGTGTCGTCCCTACTTTGCCAAAAGGATGAAATTCACGCAAGGGACGGAATTAGAACCATCGGCAGAAAGCAACATGCGACAAGGGAAAAGTTTGCATCACATAACGTATCGTCGGCACCAATATCTCCACTCTCGAAAGAGTCAAAGGGTAAGTGAACCATGTCTTTGGCTGAGCTCGATTAAACATATCGGAGGGCTATACTAGAGTCCTCGCTCTAAAATAGCGGGGACATATCGGACCTCAAAAAATTGCCTACGCATCCCGCGTTAAGGTAAAGCTACCTCCTCTTTCGTTACTTTACACTAACCTGTACGCAGACACCCGCCAAGGCATTCGGAAGTGTTAACTCTACCTGAAGAGCCCAAGGCCTTAACGACACCCGTCACACTCTTTCCCCTCGGCCGAACTTTCGTCCTGAAGAGGTTCTCGCCAACAAGATTCTTAGCAGAGTGACGTGCCTCTCAAGAAGGATCCGACAAGCTCTTAGGGCTTCTTTTGAAATCAACCCTGAATGATAGAGGGAACCCCCCTTGAAGGCGACATCCACTCGGAAGGTCCAGAGAACGACAATCTAATCTCCAATATGAAATCATGTACTAGGTCAAACGGTTAAAGGAGTCGTGCCCGCGCAAGCCGAGCTCATGGAAATGAAACAACATGTATTTATGCCAAGAAATCAAATAATATCTTTCAGCATCTCATACTCCAAAAAAGAAAAATTCAGCATGCTCACGACAAGGATCCCCCTATTAAGTACGTCTCGAAATACTTGGAGACTTAGCGTCAACAATTTGGCACCCACACGAACTCGGGATTTGAACTCCGTGCTCATAAGGCCTTAACGAGGCAATTCTTAGCTCACAAGTAACAACCTTCGAGCTTAGGTAAACTCGATGACTCGGAGACTATCATCAATCGCCATTCACTGGAAAATCCAAGGCTGTAAGACCCCGAGTGGACAGACTTGGTCTAGCCAGATCTATTTTACGCAGTAACAGAAACTGTAAGACCTCAACGACATGAAAAAACCGTAAGACCTCAACTACATGAAAAAATTGTAAGAGCTCAACATGCATGAAAAAACTGTAAGACCTCAACATGCATGAAATTTTGGAAGACCATACTACAGGCATAAACACAATCCCGATTTTTGGGCTATATGTCGCTTTTGTAAGACTTCTGAAAGGGCATGCCCTCGATGTAGATGGCTAAGCTATCACTCGAGATAAAAAATGTCTCCGGCTAAACACATACAACTACGGCCAAAACAGATGCACTAGCCAAATTAACACGACTCGGGGACGCCTGACCGTCACTAACAAAATCATAGGCCATTACTTTGAATCTACTTCAAAAAGAATAGGTTAAAACAGGCTATCCTCAATAGGCAAACGAGCATCGACCAAGTCAGCTCCAAATCAAAAGGCTTCGATCTACTCAGCCTACGAGCTAAACCTTTCAAGGTGCTCAAACATTACCGATAATGACTTGAAATCGAGGTTCTTCCCGAACCGATGACGGGTCAGGCAAAATCATTTTAAAATCCCTTAATGAGAGGATAACAAAGCCGATACGTGACAAAGTGCACAGTGTAAGAGCCATTATTGCTAACCAAATGAGCCTTAGGGCCACACACTAAAAGGTCTCAACGACCAAAAGCGTAAGGGCCAACTTGAGGATTAAATTGAGCTCGAGTCGTAAACTAATTGGGAGACTGGATCCAAAATAGTTAACTATCGATGCCTAAGGGCACAACATAAGAGCGATCGTCGCCAGCTCTACCAGCCTCATGGCAACATACCTAAAAGGCCACTTCAATTTGAGGCGTAAGCGCCATCATCATCCGCCCATGTAGGCACAAACAACTTATGGGTCAATTAAGCTCGAGTCGCAACTCGACTAGAAGATTGAACCCAAAATGGTTAAAATACAAATGACCAAGGCAAGGCGTAAGAGCCATTGTTGTCCGTCCATGCAGGCACAGGAGATTAAAGGTCAGGTAAGCTCGAGTCAAAACCTGAAAAACAACTGGGCAAAACATAGGAGCTCTAATGCCAATTTGTGTTAAAAATCGCACTTAACCGAGCATGAAAGAGACTCATGGCTTGCCTGATGAGCTCCGAAACCGTATTACGAATCTAAGGGTTCCTGCTAAACTCTAAATCAGCCCGCCTGGTCAAAAGCAATGCAGAAAGAGATATAAGAGAGATAAAGCTTCAAGTTTTCTTTTATTTACATAAACAAAAGGTGCATTCTCTATAAACCCGCTCTACGAATACAAAATGGGAAAATCTACGCTCCGCTCTAGAAGGCTACGGCCTACCGGCCCCATTTGCACTCTCTATTGTGTCGACAAGAAGTAATCGAGCATCACGCTTGTCCGCCCTCCTTCGAGCCACCACTTCCAGGAGAACGACACCCCTGGCGCCGATCTCTTCAAGCATCTCTCTTCAAGATCTATAACGAACATATTTCTCGATACTCTTTTCACAATCAAGGGCTTCTTGAACTCGGCTTGGGCGTCAGTAGCGTCCTTCAAATGAATTTCCATCCTCTGATCAGCCTTAGTCGAACTCAATGCTACTTCATCCCAAGCATTGACTATTTCGGCCCTAACCTTCGAGAGATCAGACTCGAGCTTTGCGATTATATCCACTTGAACTGAATTGTTGTCACGTGCCAAAAGGAGTTGGGCCTCGAAGGCAGGAGCTTTAGCCAATACACCCTTCTCCTATGAAGCTTGAGCCTGCACCTGAGCCCCCAGTTCACCGCAAGCATTCCTATCTTGGTCGGCTTCGCCCCTAAGGTACTTCAGAGCCTCCGTTTTTTTTATGCAGCTAAGACATGCAAAAAGATTAACCTTTAGGATGAAAAGTCAAACACGTATTACGAGAGGCTACCTGCTCCATCAAATAGCTCTTGTAATTAGAGATTCGGTACGCCTCATGTCGCTAGTGCATCAACTCAACCTGCTTCTCCTTGCTGAGAAGCCTAAGGGACTTACTCTCATCCAGAGCTTTCTGAAGCCTAGCCCCATAACGAAGTAGCTCAGACCTAAGCCTATCAAAGGCCTATAGAAGAAATACTTGATAAGGGAGGGAAGACGCGAAATGCAGAAGGACTACGCCAAAACTCACCATGAAGTGAAGCGGGCGGACTTCCTCGAAGGCCGAACTCACTCCTCTTGGCCTAGCCCTTCGGTCTTGGGAGAACCAACCTCGGTCGAGGCATAATCACTCAGAGGAATAACCACTCCAGAACCAAAGACTTCAGGAACAACAAGCTCAGGCGATGTTATCTCCTCGAAGACACGGGCCGATTTAGCCCCACTAAAAGCTCCATCGCACTGTGAGTGCAAATCCCATTTATTTCCATCGGATCTTTAGCTCGGAGGCCGACGACTCCTTCCCCTCTCCGGAGGAACACAACCTCGCCCAAGGGACCACCTGATACCTATGACGGCAAATCTAGTACAAAAAAAAGGAAAATGTCATCTCAAATATACAAAGACCAAGGTAAAAGCAGCGTACACACATAGCTTGGTGTTTCGCTTCCCATCTGCCCAGGGACACATCTCGTCACCTATGCTAGTCGTAATTAGAATGGGTTGCCATCCTCCGAACCCAGCCGAGCAAATCGGAAACTTCTCCCGGCGTCCATGAAGTTGCTACAAAAAAGGAGGAAACACAATTACTAAACTGGTTTTTGCTACTAGCAAATCTATGAATTCATGAAACACTCCACTTACGCATATAATTCCATCCCTTGGGAAATGGCATAAGCTCCATTAGCATAATGTTAGTCGTCCAGACTTGAATAAATCGACTGACCCACTCTCGATCCCCATCTTCCTCATCACCAACATCAAAGGGCGTGGGCGAACGGCACCGCATGGTTAGTAGGCCTCGATGATGAAAGTTTTGGTACAGCCTGACGTAGTGACTAAGATGAATTCAAGCCTGGCCTTCTCCACAAAGAATCTCATCATAAACACCACTCACCACAGCGACGGATATATTTACGCCAAAGTAACCCGATACTTCAGGTAAAAATCAAGCAAGACGTCTAGTGCGAAATGGTATAAGTATATGTTCAGGAATCCATCAGCAGGGTCCCTTATACTCTCATCTGGGGAAAGCGCCTGCAACGCTACTCCCTCACCCCACGGAGTCTCTCCTCACCATCTCCAGATGTTCCTGTCTTATCAAAGACATAGTCTTCAGAGTAAACTCTTGCGGATCCTTAGCACTAGGAGTGGAACTCTCCTCTCCCTACCAGGCAGGCCTTGAAGTAGCAAGCATTATGGTAGAATTGGAAAATTAAAGCAAGGATGTTCGCCAACAGTTTTGCGCTTAAGGTAACGAAGGACTCAATGCCAAGGCGGAAGGATGGTTGTCTAAAATAAAGGGATCTTCCATAGAAGCAAGAGCCGCCCATGTAAATGTGGGATAAAATAATAAGTTGCCTACCCAGGATAATCCCAGGGAGGCCATATACCTTGAAACGGATCCCTAGGTAGTTCCCAACCTTGAAGATCTTTGTCAAGAAGAAGTTAGGCCATAGAGGATAAACGACAATGTCTTCAATTCTGAGTTGGCACCTAACCTCAAAGTTTTCCCTCGAGAAGAAAAAATAAGCACTTTGAGCCCCAATCATGAGGGCTCGACCACTGAAAACCGCCTAAGTACAAATAGCCCCTTCCCTAGAAGCCTACCTAAAACACCTTAATAGGTTATCTACGTCAAGCCCAAAGTAAAAGTTCCAAGCGCCCGAAGTTGATTTTCACTTTGGTTCTCTATCTCCGCAAGGCTCGAAGGCCCCAGTGATCCAAGTTTAGCGGACCACTTCAGGATTGATTCCGGGTACAATGAGAGCTCGAAAAAGAGCCATTTCTATTGACCAAAGGCCGAAAGAAAAACTCGCATCGGGGTCCAGTAGTAGCAATGACAAACATGATCGCATATTCGGAGCCACCGCAAACATAAAAAAGTACAACAAGTATCAAATGTAGGAGCCAAGAAAATATCTTTGAATTCATAGATGTTTGTTTACAATAGCCCTCGAGGGCCCCTTACATAGAAATTACAAAAGTCTGCAAGGGGTCCTTACGCACAAAGGAAGAAATAAAAGGATGCACACATGCCTCTGGGCATGCATTCTCAGAAGCCTCATTCTGGCCTTCCACATTGATATCCCCTAAGGATAGGACGAGAAGCAGAGAGAGATGAAAAATGCTATAGCTAACTGAAGGTTGAGGATCCTCACTGTCCAAGAGAACCTCGGAGAGACAACAGACTTGGCGAGCCTCGGCCTCGTTTGCACGACTACATAGAATCCACTTCTTGGAACATTGAGCCGTGCAAACTACCATCTAGGGGCAAAATGCCACGTTGAGCCGGACTATAAAGGTGAGTAGCGGTGTATAATCTGAGCCCCCTTTTGAGCAGTAGTATATAATCCAAAGAAATTTTTACGAGCGAGGAAAGTTGATCCTCTCATGTCATCATCATGTCGAGCAAACATGGACATCGACAACATGCATAACATAAACCACAACAGCGACAGAACAACATAATGATGCTTGACATAGGGAAGCTTAGGCAAGAGGCCGCAACATAGCCTATAGGAACTCTGCCATATGACCTTAAGGCCGCAAACCCCAAACATGATGATCGACAGTAGAGGAAGATGGTAAGGAGAAAAGGGCAAATGCATAGATGAAGACACTTGGATAGAAGAATAATGCCAGAATGCCCCTATTTATAGGAGATAATGAAGCGGTCACCAAGGCCTTTGGAAGACTGACTTACAAATGCAATTACTGCATTCTTGAAAAACCAAATTGACAATGGTACTTTTCACCTTTGAGAACGAGAATCAACAGTGCATTGAATGATGTCAAAAACACAAGTCCATGGGATGTCCTGGTTATTGCAAAAAGCTTGCGCCACAGGTTGCATCATCAATATGATGTCGCTGCGAGAAGCTCGAGGAGTCAGGTGTTAGAATCGTTTCCCATCGCTTCATTTTGGGAAACACGGAGACTATATGTATGAGGAAAAATTAGAGGGCCTAATTTCTTGCTATCAACTCACTTTAGAAGAATATCTCAAGACCCCGAAGACGTGGAGTTGCGACCGAATCCCCTCCCTCGGGGCTCGTCGAGGCTCGATTCAAAGAAGACAAAGATCGAGTCTAGAGGAAAAGGGGGAATTCCCAAGGCACGAGGTTATGTCCGACAGAGCCGGCCTACCCAGAGCCTGTGTCAAGGCATTACATCTAGCCGTCCCATATCGATGCTTTTATAATTAATATGTTGTACTATAACCTGATTCCCTTCCTATATAAAGGGAAGCCATACCACTTTGTAAGGGGATGTTGTTGCTCCTACCATTCTACACAAGATCAATAGTATCTCTCTCTTTGTCTCTTTTCTCATTTGCTCGAGGCTACTATTTCCATTTATTACTTTCATACATATTCTTTATTAATCGCTTGGTATTGGCCATAAAGAGCCTTCTCTAATAATTTCATAACTAATATCTCATTCTTGATTATCCTCGACAGCTCGAGCTCGAGCCGGATATCGACCTCGAGGCCTTCTGGAGATCAGTATGAAGCCTAAGCAGCAAGCCCCTCGGTTTGATTACAGCCCCGTTTTAGCTTGTATCTCATCATTAAACTTCATAAGCTTAGCATCAATTACTCTAACAACTAGCATAAAATAGATCACGTATTTTTAGATTCCCATTTACAAATTTAACTATTGTTACCATTTTCACGTTAAACACTCTCTTAGACGTTCCCTTAACCCTAGTCGCCATCATCAGAAACCTTTCAATCTATGGGTTTCCCTATGATTTTAGGCCCCAGTATCACGACCCGAATTTCCCAACCCTCAGAGATCATGATGGCGCCTACTAAGGGGAGCTAGGCAAACCAATTATTAATTACAACTCTTTAACCATATAATCCTTTGTAATATTTATCAACAGTAAGATGAAAGCAAACGATTTAACTGAACAAGCGAAAGACTTAATATTAATGAAAACAAATAACAATACGGAAGTTCATCATATTCTCTACCCCAAAATCTGGTGTCACATGACTCACAAACTACTAAGATTAACAATATACAACATTTGAAAGGAAGTGTAAAATATTTGTCTCGAAATACATGAGATACAGACGGAAATAAAGATAGAGGAGACGCATATGCCCGTGGACGCCTGCAAGGCTACCTCAGTGTCTCACTGGAAATAAGGGCTCACTCCTGGCTATTGCTGCTGCTCCGGTATCTCCACATAAGTGCAGAGTGTAGAATCAGCACAACTGACCTCATGTGCTGGTAAGTGTCTAGCCTAACCCCGGCGAAGTAGTGGCGATGCTAGGACCAGACTCTAGATAAACTTGTGCAGTTATATAATATATGGCAAAGAAATATAGGAAATAACAAGTAAAACTGGGGGAGGGAGAAGCATGCTATGGAGATAGCTAAATGAAATGAATTCTCAGAACTGACAAAGAACCCACTATAAAGCTATTATCACGAATAGGAATATGTAAAAAACTTTCATTCAAATGCTCATCTCGTTACAGGCATGCAACCCGATCCCATCTCTCAACATCTCGTGGTAGGCGTAGCACCCGTTCTAGTTTCATTATAACATGTGGTAGGCGTAACACCCGATCCTATTTCATCATAACTTGTGGTAGGCGTAACACCCGATCCCATTTCATCATAACTTGTGGTAGGCGTACTACCCAATCCCGTTTCATCATAACTTGTGGTAGGCATACCACCCGATCCTATTTCATCATAACTTGTGGTAGGCACACCACCCGATCCCATTTCATCATAATTTGTGGTACGCGTACCACCCGATCCCATTTCATCATAACTTATGGTAGGCGCACCACCCGATCCCGTTTCATCATAACTTGTGGTAGGTGTACCACTTGATCCTATTTCATCATAACTTGTGGTTGGCGTACCACCTGATCCCATTTCATTATAACCTGTGGTAGGCATACCACCCGATCCCATTTTGATCCAACACAACCCAAAATAATCCTGGCAAGGGAACAAGACATTGTAATAACTTCCCGACAAGGGAATACAATAACAACAATTTAAAATATCCCAGCAAGGGTGAGTCAGCTATAACCAATCCTATTCAAGTTTTTCTCGGCACAGTTAAAATCAATGCATAGTATTAAGATTTATCAATCACGCTTTTATAGTATCAATTAAGAATTCACAGCTATCAATTTAAGACCTACGATCATGCTCCACACCAACATATGGATACTCTTCACCACACCCATACGTTGTACACAACACAAACACGTAGCCAATATGACTCAACTCCTAATCCTTCAAGTTAGAGTTAAATCGAACACTTACCTCGTTGCTTCAAACTCAATTCAAACCTCAAGTATGGCTTTACCCATTACTTCCACCAAGAAACCGCTCGAATCTAGTCATAAATCACTTTATTACATTAATAAATACTATTGAAATCAACCCCAAAGCATGAAAAATAAGTTTTTACAAGGTTTTATCCAAAAGTTCAAAAATGCCCCCGGGCCCTCATGGTCAAAACTCGAGGTTCGAACCAAAACCTGATTACCCATTCCCCCACGATCTCAAATATATGATTTATTTAAAAATCGGACCTCGATTTGAGGTCCAAAACCCCAAATTTTAGAAAACCTAGGTCTTACCAGAAATTCCCAAAATTTTATATTAAAAACCTCGGATTGAAGTTGAAATCATGTTAAAAGATGTTAAGGAGTAAAGAAAATGGTTTAGAAATCACTTGCCAATCGTTTTGAAGAAGAAGAATTACTCAAAAAATCGCCTCTTATGTTTTGGATTTTTTAAAAGTGAGAAATAACTGAAAAATCTCGTATATTTATACTGTGAGATGCGCCCAGCGCGGTCCGCGCAAAAAGGACCGCGGCCGCGCTGGTGGGATGAAGACTTGCTGGCTCTCTGAGGCTTGCCATGCGGACCGCACAAACACGACCGCAGCAGCGCGGCTTCCACCATGGACCGTGCTTTGGCGGCCACGGCCGTGGTGGTGGAACTGAAGGTTGCTGGTTCTCTGGAGATTGCAGCACGGACCATGCGAGGATGACTGCAGCTGCGCTCTCACACCGCAGGCCGCGCTAAGGCGGACACGGCTGCGCTGGAGCATGCAGCTTTTTCCCTGACCTGAAATAACTGGTGTTTCTAGTCTAACACCTCCCAGAACCTACTCGAAACTCACCCGAGCCCTCGGAGCTCCAAACCAAACATACACACCACTTCAAAAACACACGTCAAATTCATGGAATCAAGCCCCAAAGTTTAAGATTTCTTTCAATTCTTTCATGAAACACAAATCTTAGATCTTAAGTCTGAAATACGTCAAATGACGTCTGTTTTCAACCAAACTTTACAGAAAGTACTTAATTCACATATGAGACTTGTACTGGGCATGGAACCAAAATACGAGCCAGATACCAGGGTCTTTTAATCAATTTCATTTTCTAATTTGTTTAGTTATTTTAGGAAAAAATTTCACATAAAAATTCATTTCTCGGACTTGGGGCCTCGGAATTCAATTTCGGGCATACGCGCAAGTCCCATATTTTCCTACGAACCCTACGGGGCCATCAAATCATGGTTCCGAGTCCGTTTATCCAGAATGGTTACCAGAGTCAACATTAATCATTTGAATATCAAAATTCATCATTCTTCACACATAATTCATCTTTAAGTTTTCCGGTTACGCGCCTGGACTCCGCATGCAGATCGAGGCGACCCTCAATGAGTAAAGAAACAGGTGATGACCCTGAGGGTCATCATATTCTCCACCTCTAAAACAACCGTTGGTCCTCTAACGGGCAAAAGAAAGAAGTACCTGAGTCAAAAAATAGATGGGGATAGCGGCTCTGCGTATCAGACTCGGACTCCCAGGTCGATGCCTCAGGAGGCTGATCTCTCTACTGAACACAGAAGGAAAAGTTTTTGACCTCAACTGTCGAACCTGCCGGTCTAAAATAGCCATCGGCTCCTCCTCATAAGATAGGTCCTTGTCCAATTGGATAGTGCTGAAATCTAACACGTGGGCTGGATCGTCGTGATGCCTCTGATGCATGGATACGTGAAGCACCGGATGCACGGCTGACAAGCTAGGTGGAAAGGATAGTTTATAAGCCACCTCACCCATACGAGCGAGAATCTCATATGGGCCGATGAACCTAGGGCTAAGATTGCCCTTCTTACTAAATCTCATCACGCCCTTCATAGGCGACACTCGGAGCAATACTCGCTCACCAACAATGAAAGCCACATCTCGAACGTTGCGATCTGCATAAATTTTCTATCTGGACTGAGCTGTCCAAAGCCTATCCTGAATGGTCTTGACCTTGTCCAAGGCCTCCTGAACTAAATCTTTACCCAATAAGCGAGACTCTCCCGGCTCAAACTATCCGACTGGAGACCGACAACGCGTACCATACAACACCTCATAAGGAGCCATCTGAATGCTGGAATGGTAGCTATTCTTGTAGGCGAACTCTGCTAATGGCAAAAACTAGTCGTACGAGCCTCCAATCAATGGCACAGGCTCAGAGCATATCCTCCAACATCTGAATAGTTTGCTCGGAATGTCCATCTGTCTGATGATGAAAGGCTGTGCTTAACTCCACCTGAGTGCCCAACTCTCGCTGAATGGCTCTCCAGAAGAACAAGGTAAACTACGTACCCCAGTCCGAAATGATAGATACCAGCACCCCATGAGGCAAACAATCTCTCTGGTATAGACTTCACCTAACCTCTCGGATGAATAAGTGGTTGCAACAAGAAAAAATGAGCTGACTCGGTCAGTTTATCAACAATGACCCAAACTGCATCAAACTTCTTCCGGGTCAATGTGAGTCTATTAACAAAATCAATAGTAATCCTCTCCCGCTTCCATTCAGGAAGCTCAGTCCTCTGATGCTCATTCTTAACCTGCTGACAGTTCAAACGTCGAGCCACACATGCAATAATATCTTTCTTTATTCTGCACCACCAATAATGTTGTCTCAGATCCTGATATATCTTCACGGCGCCTGGGTGAATAGAATACTGAGAACTGTGGGCCTCCGCTAAGATCAACTCAGAATACTATCAACATCGGGCACACAAACTCGCCCCTGCAATCCCAAGACACCATCGTCACCTAAGGTCACCTTCTTGGCACCTCCACGCTGTACCGTGTCTCTCAAGACACACAAATGGGGATCGTCAAACTGTCGCTCATGGATATGCTCCAATAATAAAGAGCGAGCGACCGTGCAAGCTAACACTCGGCTAGGCTCAGAAATATCCAATCTCATAAATCGATTGGCCAAGGCCTGAACATCCAAAACAAGCGGTCTCTGGCTGACCGGAATATAAGCAAGACTACCCATGCTGGCTGACTTCCCACTCAATGCATCAACCACTATATTGGCCTTCCCCGGGTGATACAAGATTGTAACATCATAATCTTTCAAGAACTCCACCCACCTTCTCTGCCTCAGATTCAACTCCTTCTGCTTGAATAGATACTAAAGACTTTTGTGATCAGTGTACACCTCACATATCACACTATATAGACAATGCCTCCAAATTTTCAAAGAATTAACAATGGCTGCCAAATCTAAGTTATGAACCAGATAATTCTTCTTGTGGATCTTCAATCACCTCAAAGCATAGGCAATGACTCTGCCATCCTGCATCAACACTGCACCCAGCCCAATACGGGAAGCTTCACAATATACTGCATACGACCCTGAGCCTGTGGGAAAACCAATACCGGTTCCGTAGTCAGAGCTGTCTTGAGCTTCTGAAAGCTCGCCTCACACTCGTTTGACCATCTAAACTGGGCACCCTTTTGGGTCAATCTGGTTATCGGGGTTGCAATAGATGATAGCCCCTCTACAAATCGACGGTAATCGCCTGCTAAACCTAAGAAACTCCGAATCTTAGTAGCTGAAGCTTGTCGAGGCTAGTTCTTGACTGCCTCAATCTTCTTCAGGTCCACCTGAATACCCTCTACCGAAACAACGTGACCTAGAAATGCAATCGAACTCAACCAGAACTCACACTTCGAGAGCTTAGCATATAACTGGCTATCCTTCAAAGTGTGAAGAACCACTTTGAGGTGTTGCTCGTGCTCCTCCTGGCTGCGGGAGTACACCAAAATATCATCAATAAAGACTATCACAAATATGTACAAATATGGTCTGAACACTCGGTTCATTAACTCCATGAAAGCTGTTGGGGCGTTGGTCAAGTCAAATAACATGACTAGGAACTCATAATGCCCGTACCGAGTGCACAAAGCTGTCTTAGGGACATCGGATGCTCTAATGCTCAACTGGTGGTAGCCAGATCCCAAGTCTATCTTTGAAAACAACCTTGCACCATGAAGCTGGTCGAATAAATAGTCAATACACGGCAGCATATACTTGTTCTTTATCATAACTTTGTTCAATTGCTGGTAATCAATGCACATCCTCATCGAACCATCCTTTTTTTTCACAAATAACACTGGCGCACCCCAAGGTGAAATGCTGGATCTAATGAAGCCCTTCTCAAGAAATCCTGCAACAAATGCGATACGAAGGAATTGAAATGGGCTGAGTGCCCGAAGCTAGATTGATACAAAAGTCGATATCCCTATCAGGCGGCATAACCGGAAGGTCTGAAGGGAAAACCTCGGGAAACTCCCGAGCCACGGGTACCAAATCAATAGAAGGGACCTCTACGCTGAAGTCACGAACGTATGCCAAATAAGCTAGACACCCTTTCTCGACCATGCGTCGAGCCTTCATATATTATATAACACTGTGGATGCGTGACCTGGGGTCCCTCTACACTCCAAACGGGGAAAATCTGGTAAAGCCAAGGTCACGGTCTTGGCATGGCAATCCAAGATAGCATGATACGGGGTTAACCAATACATCCCTAATATGACGTTGAAATCCACCATGTCTAAGAGCAATAAATCAACTGGGGTCTTATTACCCCCAAACACTACCACACAAGAACGATGAACTTGGTCGACCACTATAGAATCACCCACCGGCGTAGATACATACACATGAATGCTCAAAACATCACTAGGCATGACCAGGTATGGTGCAAAATAGGACGACACGTACGAATACGTAGAACTAAGGTCAAATAGCACAGAAGCATCCCTATCACAGACCAGAATAGTACCTATAATAACTGCATCTGAAGATTCAGCCTCCGGCCTGGCTGGAAGAGCATAACCGGGGCTGGGCCCCACCTCCCTGAACCACATCTCTAGGACAGCCTGCTGCTGGCTGGCCTCCACCTCTAGCGGCCTGAACTCCACCTCTATGACCTCTACCTCCACCTCTAGCACCTCTACCCTTGCCCCTAGCCGGCTGGGTAGGATCTGGATCATCTAGTGCTTGTACCATGGCACGAAAACCCTGTTGTGAAGAACTACTCGAAGCTCGAGGGAATATCTAGCAATGTGCCTCGTGTCGCCACAAGTGAAACAAGCCCTCGGTTGCTGGGACTGGCGACCCTAGAAACTCTGAAGCGGTGGTGCACTGATAGGTGCTGATAGTGAACTATAAGGCTACTGATCAGAATAATGCGGCTGAGAACCACGACCACCTAAAGTACCCTGAGAAATCTGGAGTGCTGACTGGAAGGGTCTAGGAGGATGACCCCTATTGTATGAATCTCTGCCTCCGGATGAGGCACCACTAAATCAGTCTGACTGACGGGGTCTCTTGTCTGCTTTATGACCACCCCCTATAGCAATATCATCTCAATCCTCCAGGCCACGTTGGCCACCTCCTAAAAAGTGATATCACTCCCTGCTTGTCTAGCCATTTGGAGACGAATAGGCTGGATGATTCCGTCAATAAACCATCTAACTCACTACCTCTCAGTGGGGAGTAGGACAATAGCGTAGCGATCCAACTCAATAAACTTAGTCTCGTACTGGGTAACTGACATGGACCCCTGATGGAGACGCTCGAACTGCCTTCGATAGGCCTCACACTGTGTGACAGGGAGAAACTTCTCTAGAAATATGTGTGTGAACTGCTCCCAAGTCAAGGCTGGAGACCCTGCTGGTCTAGCTAAACAGAAATCCCTCCACCAAGTCTTGGCGGATCCAAATAGGTGAAATGCAGCAAAATCAACTCCATTGGACTCAACAATACCCATGCTCTGAAGAACCTCGTGGAAGCTGTCCAAATAATCCTAAGGGCCCTCACTGGGTGCACCGCTGAAGGTAGTAGTTATGAGCTTGGTGAACCTATCCAACCACCATAAAGTATCTGCAGACATAGCCGGTCCACCGCGGTCTGAACAACCTCCCCCGCCTGAACTGCCATAGCTGTCTGAACCACTAGAATCTTAACCTAGGGAGCTACATTCTCCGGCGTATGAGTATCAGGAGTCTGGGCCCCTCCTCCAGCCTGAGAGACGGGTGGTGCTACAGGAAGCAACCCTTCCCGAGTGGCGCTCTCAATAAGACCCACTAACCAGACCAGAGCGTCCTGAAGAATTGAGGTGGCAATGAACCCCTCAGGGACCTGAGCTGGGCCCACCAGAACTGCTGGAGCTGGGGCCGGAACCTCCTCGTTTGAGTCCACCTAAGGCTTTGCCAATGGTGCTATTTCTCGAGGCTGGGCTCTGCCCCTACCTCGGCCTCTGGCATGGCCTCACCTTGCCATCTGCCCCTAGCGGGGGCCGCCTGGGCTCACACTGCTGATAAGAAGATGAGGAAGCATGTGTTCTTGCCATCTGTGAAGAACAAAGTAGAAATACAATCAGTATTTGAGTAGTAGAACTGCACGACCAGAAAGAACAAATGTGAAGTTTTCGTAACTCGGTAGCCTCTAGGGATAAATACAGACATCTTCGTACTGATCCTTCAGACTCTACTAAGTTTTCCATGAGTTATGAGACCTATAAACAGAGCTCTGATACCAACTTGTCACGACCCAGATTTTCCAACCCTCGGGGATTATGATGGCGCCTACTGAGGGGATCTAGGAAAGCCAATTATTAATTACAACTCTTTAACCACATAATCCTTTTTAATATTTATCAACAATAAGATGAAATCAAACGATTTAACTGAACAAGCGGAAGACTTAATATTAATGAAACAAATAATAATACGGAAGTTCTTCATAGTCTCTACCCCAAAAATCTGGTGTCACATGACTCACGAACTACTAAGATTCACTAAATACAACGTCTAAAAGAAAGTGTAAACTGTTTGCCTCAAAATACATGAGATACAGATGGAAATGAAGATAGAGGAGACGTCGATGCATGTGGACGCCTGCAAGGTTACCTCAGTATCTCATAGGAAATGAGGGCTCGCTCCCAGCTACTACTGCTGCTCCAGTATCTGCACATAAGTGAAGAGTGTAGCATCAGCACAACCGACCCCATGTGCTGGTAAGTGTGTCTGGCCTAACCCCGACGAAGTAGTGGCGATGCTAGGACCAGACTCTAGATAAACTTGTGCAGTTATATAATATACGACAAAGAAATATAGGAAATAACAAGTAATACTGGGGGAGGGAGAAGCATGCTCTGGGATAGCTAAATGAACAAAATTCTCAGAATTGACAAAGAACCCACTATAAAGCTATTATCAAGAATAAGAATATGTAAATCAATTTTCATTCAAATGCTCATCTCGTTACAGGCGTGAAGCCCGATCCCATTTCTCAATATCTCCTGGTAGGCATACCACCCGATCCCATTTCATCATAACTTGTGGTAGGCGTACCATTCGATCCCATTTAATCATAACTTGTGATAGGCGTACCACCCAAATCATAACTTGTGGTAGGCATACCACCCGATCCCATTTCATCATAACTTGTGGTAGACCACCCGATCCCATTTTATCATAACTTGTGGTAAGCATACCACCCGATCCCATTTCATCATAACATATGGTAGGCGTACCACCCGATCCCATTTAATCATAACTTGTGGTAGGCGTACCACCCGATCCCATTTCATCATAAATTGTGGTAGGCGCACCACCCGATCCCATTTCATCTTGTGGTAGGTGTACCACCCGATCCAATTTCATCATAACTTGTGGTAGGCGTACCACCCGATCCCATTTCATCATAACTTGTGGTAGGCGTACCACCCGATCCCATTTCATCATAACTTGTGGTAGGCGTACCACCCGATCCCATTTTGATCCAACACAACACAAAATAATCCCGGAAAGGGAACAAGACAATGTAATAACGTCCCGCCAAGGGAATACAATAACAACAATTTAAAATATCCCAGCAAGAGAGAGTCATCTATAACTAATCCTATTCAAGTTCTTCTCGGTACAGTTAAAACCAATGCTCAGTATCAAGGATTTATCAATCACGCTTTTACAAGATCAAATAAGAATTCACAGCTACCAATTTAAGACCCACGGTCATGCTCGACTCCAACATAGGGATACTCATCACCACACCCATACGTCGTACACAACACAAACACCTAGCAAATATGACTCAACTCATAATCCCTCAAGCTAGGGTTAAACCGAACACTTACCTCGATGCGTCAAACCCAATTCAAACCTCAAGTATGGCTTCACCCCTTGCTTCCACCAACAAACCGCTCGAATCTAGTCAAAAATCACTTTATTACATTAATAAATACTATTGAAATCAACCCCAAAGCATGAAAAATAAGTTTTTACAAGGTTTTATCCAAAAGGTCAAAAATGCACCCGGACCCACATGGCAAAAACCCCAGGTTCGAACCAAAATCCGTTTACCCATTACCCCATGAACTCAAATACATGATTTATTTTGAAATCAGACATCGATTTGAGGTCCAAATACCCCAATTTTAGAAAACCTAGGTCCTACCCGAAATTCCCAAATTTCCCCATTAAAAACCTTTGATTGAAGTTGAAATCATGTTAAAAGATGCTAAGGAGTAAAGAAAATAATTTAAAAATCACTTACCAATCGTTTTGAAGAAGAAGAATTTCTTAGAAAATCGCCTCTTATGTTTTGTGTTTTGAAAAGTGAGAAATAACTTAAAAATCCCATGTATTTATACTCTCAAACGCGCCCAGCGCGGACTGCGCAAAAAGGACCGTGGCCGCGCTGGTGGGATGAAGACTATCTGGCTCTCTGAGGCTTGCCACGCAGACAGCACAAACACGATCACGGCTGCGTGGCTTCTACCACGGACCGCGCTAAGGCAGCCGCAGCCGCGCTGGTGGAACTGAAGGTCGCTGGTTCTCTAGAGATTGCAACGCGGACCGGGGGAGGACGACCGCGGCCGCATGCTAACATCGCGGGCCGCGCTGGAGCCTGCAGCTTTTTCCCTTACATGAAATATCTGGTGTTTTTAAGTCTAAGACCTCCCGGAACCTACTCGAAAATCACTCGAGCCCTCTGGGCTCCAAACCAAACATACACACCACTTCAAGAACAACATATGGACTTACTCGTGCGATCATATGACTTTCGTTTTCAACCAAACTTTACACAAAGTGCTTAAATCATATATGAGACTTATACTAGGCGTCAGAACCAAAATACGAGCCCGATACCATGGTCTTCTAATCAATTTCATTTTCCAATTTCTTTAGTTATTTTCAGAAAATAATTTCACATAAAAATTCATTTCTCGGATTTGTGCCCTCGGAATTCGATTCCGGGCATATGCCCAAGTCCCATATTTTTCTTACGGACCCTCCGGGACCGTCAAATCACTCTGAGTCCATTTACTCAGAATGTTGACCAAAGTCAACCTTAATTATTTTAATATCAAAATTCATCATTCTTCACACAGAATTCATCTTTAAGCTTTCCGGTTACGCGCCCGGACTGCGCACACCGATTGAGGGGACCCTCAATGAGGTTTTCAAGGCCTCGAAGACACGGAATAAGTAAAGAAACAAGTGATGACCCTGTGGGTCGTCATACCTATCCGGCCTCTCGTCTTCACATGTTGTTGGATTTTGCTGTGATCGGAAGGAATCTCGTAGATATTCAACTCACACTTGGCTTGAAACTCTTTATTTTCTTGATGAACCTGCCTTGCAGCTATGTTTGCGAGTACTGTTATATTTATGTTTATGGATTGAAACTCCGGTACTTAACGGGATTTTTCTCACCTTGTTCCTTTCTTCAAAACCATCATCTCTTTCTAATTGAGTCTCTTTAGATCATTGTAGATCTGAAATGATTTTAAGTTTATTTGGTATTTTTTCTTCAAAACCTTATGTTCCTTTCTTATTATTAACCGATTTTAATGTTTTCCAAAACTAGGGTTGCATCTTTACTTCTCTACAAAAGGGTTTTAAAGTTTCTTAGTGTTTAAATCTGATTCTCTTTACTAGTTCGACTAATTCTTCATGCCACTAAGATTTTTTCATATTTTACTAATTATTTCAATATTTGTCCGTTATTTCATCTCTATCGATTAGAATAGACTAGTTTTATTAGGATTCAGATAATATTTTCTGTTGAGATTGATACTTCTAAGTGATTTTTACCTATTTTCCTTATTTGTTACTCCTTATTAGTACTACTTGCCTTAATTAGTTTATTAAGCAGATTTATGGGATTTGATTGCTTTAGCCAACTCCTAGATGGTCTTTGATTGATTTTATTGCCTTGTAATTGATTCTCCCTAAGTTAATAGATGTTTTCCAGATTTTGTTGTATTAATTCGTTGGATTTAGCCCTAATCAATTGGTTGATTTTTTTGTATACCTTATTTATGAACTATATTATCCTTCGCCTTATTTATTTTACCTTGATAGGTTCTATCTAATCTCTATTTGGACTTCTTTAAGACACACGAACACACATAGAAAGATACAGAAACATACACAAACTCTTACTCTTATTCATACACACTCTTTATTGCAATTCTTCTTGTTACTTGTGTTTGTTGCACTATGTAGTCGACTGAAAGCCAAGGGTAGACTGTTGGATCTTATTTGCTTCAATTTCTTGTTACTATCTCTTAACTGATATGTCATGCCCTGAACTTGGGGGTGGGGGGAATGGCACCCAGTGCCTCACCTATCCTTGCATACAACTTGCAACTAAGGGACTCTGAACATATGATGTCATACTTTGGCCATGGACCACATTGCTAGATGACTACGAATGCTGAATAAATGTCAATATAAAATTGGGACGACAAGGCTGTCATATTTATACAGCCGATATACCGACCAAGTATACATACAAGGCTTGAAAGTCCAACATACTACACTAACTGACAGGATATGTCTACAAGCCTCTACTTATGGATATACTGTGATCAAAACAGCTCTCCGACCTACTCATAACATATATACGTATATATACAATGTGTAGATAAGGCTCTAGACCCGAAAACTCCGAAAGGTATGGAGCTTACTAATCAAGCTAAACTCCGACAACACTTCATGAGGAGGCCTATCCGTCTGTCTGTTTGAACTTACACGCATGAAATACAGTACCCCTAGAAAAGGGAAGTTAGTATGAAATAATGTACCGAATATGTAAGGCAATATAAAGAAATCTGAAACTGAACTAATAATATAATAACTGCAAGCAGCTGGAAGTCAAAGATAATCTGAAGATATGCTTACTTATTGATATTGACTCAACTCTCTTAATATAGTAATTAAAATAGCTGTCCATCCCTATAAGGCTCGGTATATATATATATATATATATATATATATATATATATATATATATATATAAAATTGTTCTGCCGTAGTAGGCTCTCTCATAGGCGCTCGGCCATACTAGGCTCGGTATCTCGACCAACTAGGCTCGCTCATAAGCGCTCGGCCACAGTAGGCTTGGTATATGACTTACCATCTGATCTGAGGTTGCCCAATATGGGACTGCCCATCAATTATAGCTCGATGGTAATGAAAATACTTTAATATTGTCTATATATACTCTCTGCTCTCTTGACTGGAAGAATGAATACTCAAATGAATATAAAGTCCCGATATAGAGAATATTGTAACTTGCGAGACTAACAAAATATACGTAAATTTAGGGATATGAATTTTTCTTTATGTCTTGTTATCAAACTTGTGTAATGACGAGATCATGCCAAAATGAAAGAAGAGTTTAGCCTTAACATATTCTACGTTCTTGGTTTCAAAACCAAGAACAAATTTGTTGGCTAAGAGGTTGGACGAATTGATCTTATTCAATTCTCTTGGAAATGAATGCGCCTAGGAACTACGATTCTGAAGAGGCTACGTTCCCGGCCTCCCTAATATGGAAGAAGTTCATAAGGTAATTTTGAGCATGTCGGCGCGCACTAATCCAAAAAAAGGTCTCCCCTATCCTTTAAAGCCTGATGGCTGCTTCTAATGAATTGAAACAAAATGTTTCTGCTTCACGTCTTTGGAATGGATCCAAGGACAGATTGAAACTAATTTGGCAAGAAATTGGGTAAAGTCGTTTAAGTCGTTCTGCTTCATATTTTTGAAATGGATCCAAGGATAGATTAAAACTAATTTCGCAATAAATTGGATAAAGTTTCTTTAGTCTTTCTGCTTCACGTTTTTGAAATGGAGCCAAGGATAGATTGAAACTAATTTGGCAGGAAATCGGATAAAGTTCGTTAAGTTTTTCCAAGACTTGACTTAACTCATAAGTGGCCACCTAGAATCATGACTACTTACTCATTTTCTAGGTGTGTGGCTTCTTTCCACATGTGGGGATTAATTTATAAATTTTTATCCACTTATTAGTTAATTGGATAGTGCCCGGTTACCTGATAATTAGTCAATTACCCGCATAATTTAAATATAGCCCCAAATAACTTAAAATTCTATTTATTTCTAAAATACTTCATATATACGTTATACTATCATGGTCATATGGTACCTCTCATGGTAATAGTTCATAATTATCGGGTATTATCGCTCGACCCGTATTTTATTTTAAATTGGTCACTTTCAACGTAATTCATTCTTTAGTCTGTGCACCCATTTATCCTTCAAAATACTTATTTATTGCTTGTTATAACTAGCATAATCTTTATAACCTCCAAATAAATTTTTTTTGGACTGATGTCAATTACCTTACAACAAATTTAACGTACAATACTTGAAGGTACAACATCTTCGTAATTTAATATTGCAAAGCATAACATCATCGTGATATAATACTTCAGGACGCAACATCATCATAATATATTACTGCAGAGGGTAATATTATCGTGATATATTACCACCAAGCATAACATTGTTGTAATATAATACTGCGGGATGTAATATCGATGTAATATTACGGGACGTAACATCATTCCCCCCTTTGGAATATTCTTCCTCGAATGTTGGCTGATGCTCTTATCATTTATGTAACTTATAGCTCTTGTGAATACCTCAATACTCTTCTTTCCATTTAAGCAGTTGCTCTGTGAATAAATCCAAAGTCTAGGGTATTCCCCCCTTTAGTCTTTTTGCTCATATCATGTCCTATGGTCGAAATCTTCCTAATCTTGCAATTGTAGTTATTTCCTGTCATGTAGCCTGTATGACCCTGGTTTTATAAGTGCACTTATGCAATTCAACTTTCCTTTTTCTTTTATCTTTTAGTCAATCTCTAGGCCTTACTTTATATATACAAGGCTTAATAGGATGCCTCTCTAGAACTCTATAAGTATACTGATGTTCTTCACTCTGTGCTTAGTTTAACTTACGAATATTGTTATACCTTATTCCATGGATCTGTTTATCCATCCTTATGGCTCTACTGTATCAATATAGGCCATACTATACTGTAACTCTTACTTCGATTTATCGTTACTGAGGTCTGTTACCAAATTTCAGCTTACTCTCGTTGCTTATCCTCTATGTATAAGTTTAAGTCCTTTAATACTTCCTCATTACTATTCATCTTAAGAGTCACGAACTAACCTCATTTCATACTTTGTAACTTTCATCCATTATTCATTCACCTGAATATCGATCTACAATCCACTACTGATAATTGAAACCTCTTATGTAATATCTTGCCTCTTGAGCTTACGTTGCATTGAGAAATACTTGAAGTGACTTCCATAATCGTATTTCATAACATCTTAATGTGATTGACCTTATGGGGGTATTCTAATCCCGTTACATCCGCAAAATCCTTTCTCCTCCTCCCTATCTTTTTTTTCCCTTCAAATCATTATTCAATCAACGAACCTAACTTCATCTTTTATCTGTCACAACTACAACCTCATTTTATTACTAGGTCAGCATTCTATTTCTTCTAAATGCAGCTAGTCATAGACTTCTTTGAGCTCATTCAGGCTATACTAAGTTTTATATAATTTAGAGAACCCATCAGATCCCTTGCTTTCACGGGCTTAATCCGGATGACTTATCCATTTTCGTCATTTTCTCACTTTTTCTTTTCTTATCCTTACTCTTGTATTTCTAAAACCTTGTCGTTCTATCATACTTTAGCTTGCGACTAATTTCCTTATGCTTTTCTGTAACATCGAGACATCACGTTGTCTCTAACTCTTATTTCACTCTCTAATTAGACCTTTTGCTACCTAGATACTATAGGCTAGAAGGTATGCCACTAATGACGCTGCTATTAATCTTGGATACTGAATTCCCACACTTCTAGCCCCTTATCCGCAGTATGGACTCTTCATAACCTCCTGTATTTGAGTATCTTGTATGTTGTTTACCTTTTCGTTACTTACCTTATAATACTGCCTCACATTCTTCTATCTCTTTCATAACCTCCCTTCTGCATAAGTATAGTTTATCTCTACAACCTGAAGCTCTATTATAATCATTGCACCTTTGGTACATACACAATCTAATGGGAGCTTCATACTGACTTCTTATGAGGCTAGTACTCTTTGGTTGGCTTTATCGTAGAGCCGTTATAAAATATACCTACTGTACTATCTCTCTTATACTTCTACTATTTTACGAGTGATCCTGAGATCTATAATTCTCTTGGTCCACTCTTATTTTACTTAGTCAATGTAACTCTTTAGTTTCCTCTTCTTTCTGATCAACCTTTATATAGGCTTAATGTATCTTCTGATCTGCAGCTCCTGATATTAGTTATTACTTTAGCCTTTCATCTGGACTGAGAGATATTCATGATAAAATCCTTTAATAATTCAATACTTCGTCTATGACCCGGGCCCAATTCTTTCTTTTAACATATACTATAATCTTCTACGGTTGTATATGGTGAAGGTATAAAACTCCAAACTTTTAAGTGTGCTCATAACGTCACAAACCCGGGATCGTTGATCGAATAATTCCTTTCATTCCATCTTAGCTTTCTTTAATGTCAGATATTACTTTTCTTAGTCTTTCTTGTTGTAGGCATAGTTAGCTTATCTTAGTTCCTTCGCATGTCATAGTTTTTGTGCAACTCATATGATTTTGAATATTACTTTAAATTTACTTCCTGTTTATTTGCCATGGTAGGTGATACTTTCTTTTGGAGTGCTCATAATGTTGTTGTGATACTGTTGTTACACGATCATTTCCTCTTTAGATCGTTATGCTTAGGTTGAAGCCTTCTTCCTTATTGCTTCTGCTAGTCTTTTGTTGTAGTACTTAGGAAGAACCCTTGACTCTCATAAAGCTATGAGCTTATTACGGACCTTTTGATGTCCTTCTTTTCCTATAATCATCCGTTGTTGCTTACCTTCTTGCCCTTGTGCTTGTAGGGTTTCTTCTGAACTGATATTTTGTGTGCCTTCTGAGTGGCAATTTCTTTTATCCCCATAACACTCATACGCTACCTTTAACTACCCCGACTCCTATTTGAATATATCTCGAGTATTATAATGACATTATTGCGTGGTTGAATTCTCCATGTTGGGTTTTACTATATTTATCTTGCATGATCTACTGATTTATGTGTAACTTCTTATCTAGTCATGAGCAGATTCTTCCTAAATCAACTATTAACTGCTCATCGGCCCATTCCCATGTCCATATTCCGCATAATTTTTCTTGGGTTATTTCCTTGTCTTAACTTACCTCATGTACTGGCTCCTTATCAATAAATAAAATCCCAGGTAGAAACCTTTACCTCTTTTTTTTTTATTTTGATGTCGTGCTTACATAACATTCTAGAATCATAACATATCTGTAATATTTGGATAGGTGCAATCTCATTCCTTTCTCATTTTTATCGCATTCTTCCTTATCATTCCATATTCCCCCATTTAGGGGAGTACTAAGACTTGGAGCTATGACGATCTGCCTACAGATGTTTTTCCTCTTCATCTTTGGCGTCCTTTCACATCATCAATGACCCTTAGTCTCCTTGTGGTAATCCTTTTGTACCAAGGATAGCAAAATTCCTCACTAGCGATGGTGACACTTAGTGTAACTGGCACATACAGTCCTTGAAGCTCAACTTTGCTCATGTTGCTTGCTTTAGGGAAGCGTCTCCCTGAATGACCATCCTTTGAATTCATCATGGATATCCTTCTGTTGTCCATTCTACTATCGTCGGAACAAAATATAAAATTCTCATGATACTGACTATTATTAAATCACTCAGTCCCTAATTCACATTTAGTTTATCTTGTTCACTAGCCCATACTGATTTCGAATATTCTGGGGTCTACCTTTTCCTTGGTAATCATGTTAGAGTCACGAACTTATTTTTTTAGATGAGGATATCAGTTTATGGCATATATTCCTTTGTTTTCCTAAGGCATGTCACCTCTCGTCTCTTCATTCACTTAACTAGACTCTGTATATTGTCATTTCTTCTTCTTCTTCTTCTTCTTCTTCTTCTTCTTCTTCTTCTTCTTCTTCTTCTTCTTCTTTCAACTGTTGTTAGCCATATATCACACCTCATTCATAATTCTTCCTTACCTCTCTTCTCGTTACTGTGCTAATATTTCTACTTATCCATTTCTTGTGAAAACTTTGACATGACATTCTTTCCCTTTTAGCTCTCCTTGCTTCATTCATCGGCTCTTCGGGTTGCTCAACGTCCTCTCTCTACTAGGGATGCGAGTCACACTAAGATAATATTTTTCCCTTCCAAGATTCCAGTGTCAATCTTTGTAATACACATATACAACTGTACTATTTTAGGGTGCACCATATGGGCATCTCACAAGGAGATCTACTAGCACTTTTGCAATATCCTTCAGAAATGTCAACTAACGCAAACAATTCATCCATCATATCTTCTTATACTACTTCTGTTTTCCCCCATAGGGAATATCTGAAATAGTTGCAACCAATTGTATATACCTCTATTACTATTGAATATAATTCAAAAAGCCTATGTTCCTCTGTCTCAATTATAAATGACGTTAACCTTCATTAATTGGACGCCTCATTCCCTTCTTCATCTTACTTCTTTTGCTTTTTAAAACTTGTATTTATCTTCTTAATATATCATTGTTTTTCACCATAAATATGGATGAACATTCTTACCTTAAGGCTTCTTATCAAGAAGCTTACACCTTTTAGTACACCCATGATCTGCTAAAGACCTGACGTTCACTTATCTTAATCAATATACAAAAATTGAATTCCTCTGACTCAACCCTTCCACATCTATCTCTCCTTCCAATCCATTTCTCCGGATCTAGGTATATCCTTATTACGAATAAAAAATAAATTTGGAATTTGAACTCTTATAAGTGAGCTCTACCACACGATCTAGAGTAATAAGAAAGAGTAATAGTCTTAAATGCCTTGTAGCATCTTGCTTATAAGTATGGTGCACGATACACCTATAAACAAGAATCTACTAGACACGGCTTGTAGACTCCCTAGGACCAGAACTACTTTGATACCAATCTTATCACGGCCCAAACTTATGGGGGGGAGGGGGGGGGGGAGATACCAGCACCTAGTTCCTAACCTATCATTGCGTACCAACTTGCAACTAAGGGACTCTGAACATATAATGTCATACTTTGGCCATGGGCCACATTGAAAGATGATTGAGAATGCTGACTAAATATCAATTTAAAACTGAGCCGACAAGGCCGTCATAATTATTACAGCTGACAAACCGACCAAATATATATATAAGACCTAAAAGTCCAACATACAACACTAACTGCCAGGATATGTCTACAAGCCTCTACTGATGGATTTTCCCTACATATTTTATTATGCAAAATACTTTCGAAGTAACAAATATATGTATGTATAATTATGTTCAAATGTTTTATCATTTTTTCGTAATTTTTAAGATTTTTAAACCAATTTATTCCCCTATTTTATTCATAAAATATCTAATAATAATTCCCAAAGTTATTATTTTTTATGATTCATTTATTGGATTCTGATATTTGTACTAAACTATAGCTAAGATAATTTTTGTATACTTTTACAAATTTTATTTAATATTTTTCAAGTTAATTGCATATAATTACGATATTAGTCTTTTTTAGATTTAATTTCATTTATATCTATAAAAATTAAGTCAAGTATTTCTAATTTGATAATTATATAATACAAATTATTTTAGTACCTTTAATTTATTTATAAAAATTATTTTATTATTTTTTATAAATCAAACAGGAAAATTGGCTATTTAAATATTAGCCCCATTTTATTTCACTAATTTTGAACCCCAATTGAACCCAATTTGAAGCCCCATTACTCTGACCCAATTACAATCTGAACCGATCCAATTCCCATTCAAAACAACCCACAACTTATTTAAATAACCACCCGAACTCCCATTTAATCCCAGCCGTTGATCGTTTAGATCAACGACTCTCATTAATCCTTTCCTAATTAAACCCAAAGACACCCTAAACCCTTTTCATTCTTCATAATCTACCGCCTCTGAAACCCCTCATCTCCCAAATTCTCTCTACAACCCCATCAAACCCTAGTCGTTTCCACCCTATTCCGCCCTAATCCATGGCCTTCCAAAACCATCGAAAACCTTCATCACCCTCCCATGGTTTCTACGCATTCGTTTATGTGGTCTCATGACTAGGGGCTTGGTCCAGGCTTTGCCCGATGACTATTATCCGGTCGTCTCTGACCTTTCTTCGGCCAGCCATAGCCATTCGAGTCAGACCTTTGGCTTTCCTGCTTAGATCAATGGCTTTCAAGGCCTTTCTCATAACTTAGGAGGTCTTACGGAACCCTAATCTCTAATGTTCGTTTGATTTCTTTTAGACCAATTCCAGACCTATGTTTGCTTTGCACTTCTTAGCATTTTTCTCGAAGTTTCTTTTAAAACTCTGCTTCCAAAACTCTTTATCTTTTGCGATTAGATTTTCTTGTTAAGTTATTTCAAAACCTTCTATAATTTTTGACATGTTATGATATGTTTGCACATATTTTTCTCCTCTTTGAGCTTTCATGATAAGAACCCTAATTTTTTCTGAGTTTTCTGAGTCCTTTTGCTAGTTATTTTTTGATTTACTTGTTTATCATCTCTAGACTCGATTGGTGTTGAAAATCCTAATTTTTGGGTTTGTTCAAGTTCCATTTGCTAGTTATTTGTTTGATTTACTTGTTTATCATCTCTAGACTCGATTGGTGTTGAAAATCCTAATTTTTGGTTTTATTCGAGTTCCTGGGACTATTTATTTGTTTGATTTACTTGTTCATCATCTCTAGACTCGACTGATGTTGAAAAACCCTAACTTCTTTTGAGTTCAGTTGAGTCTCTAAGTATTTTTATAATCTATTTGCTCATCAGTTTTAAATTCAATTGGTTTAAAACACTAATTTCTTCGGGATCTATTCATGTTTCTGAAACTGCTTGTGCAATTCATCTGTTTGAAGTTGCTCGACTTGATTTGAAATTCCCTTATTTTAGTATCTCTTTTCTTTATGTGATTCTAGGTTCTTTAGAATTCCACTATTTCTTCAGAAGGGTTTTCACTCGACCCTTTGCATGTTTCTAATACTCTCTCTTTTCTATACTACTAAATCAATGAAACTTGACCTATGTGACTATCATGCTTCGGATGTTTGTTGTCTACGGACTTTGTGCTATTATTGCATGTTGTTTCTCTTTGTCATAGTTTGGCCTCACATGTCTAGTGTTTGTGCATTCTATTTATATGCTGAGTTTCCTTCTTCACTGATCTTCAATTGTGGACTGATTTCAAACCTTTCTTTTGTGAAATTATGATTTCAGTCATCTGTTGAGTTTAATTGATTCTTTTCCTTGTTTTGGCTTACGCTGAATCCTTTCCCAAAATAAATATATTCCTGTACTTAGACTTGATTACCTACTCAATTTTTTTATTACTGCTTTTATGGCAACTATAAGTTTCCTTAGAAATTTATTTCTTTCTTTATTTTGAGCATATAATTACCCGCTAAGAAAGTGATCCCTTAATTAAAGGCAATCACTTGTATAATTGATTCTGAATACTGATTGTTTCCATGCTTGTAATTTATTACCTTTCTTTCACTCGTTTTTAAAAGGCTATAAATAATCTGCACTTCTCTTCTTTCAAAGACACGAACAACTAAGTTCAAAACACACACTTACACTCTAACGACTCTCTTTTGCTTTACTGCTACTTGTGCTACTGTCTGTATAGCCGGTTGAAGGCCAAGTCTAGACTTTGGAGACATGCTTACTTTTTTTTACTTCACTTTGCTTCTCTGACTGGTATTTTCTATCTAATATTCATCACTAACAAAAACATGTTTCTTTACCATTTCTTTCGTTCTTGTTTGTCTCCTCCTTGTATTTATCTAAGTTCCATCATTAAGCATGCTGTATTTAGCCTTTTCTGTTATGAATTAATGATTCTATTACTTACTTATCATGGCTTGTGAACCTTAAATCCCTATCCCCAATATGTTTGGTATCTATGTTTAGTATGGGGCATGGCAGCATTGAACATTGCTGTCCATGACCCAAACTTGATCCCCTTGGGATCCTAACCTCCATGTTTTCTCTAGTTGTTGTGTTGTTCTGGTGGGCTTATAGGCATGCCAGCATCTTCTATTGCTGTGCATGCCCAAAGCTGACCTTTGCCTAAGTACATAGGCTCTTTACAATGAATTTCTAACCGCTGACACCCTTTTGTGTGAAGTTATCAACTTTGTAAGTGTTTCCCTACCACCCTTTACCCCTATCCTTTACCACCTCAGTATTAAAGTTCCATTCCTGCACTTTCACTATCTTCTTAGACTTATGTTCTGCCCCCCTTGTGTAAGCGCTGCTTTGGGAACCCATGAGTTCCCTCTGAACTTAGACACATAAGGGTTGGCCTTTTCCACACCACACTCATCTCCATCTAATTAATGCAACTTGGGTGTGAGCATTGCCTGGGATCCTTTTGAGACCCTTAGGGAACTTTTACACACTCAAGTCTGAGAAAGGCTTCGAAACAATGGCATCTTAAGGAAGTTTATTCCATTGCTCAGTGAGAAACAAAGAATCAGGCTTCCTCTGGTTGTATTTTTATGTATTTTCTGATGTAATTCAGTATTTCCGGTTTGTAATAATTTGTAATAAACAACGGGGATGGCTAGTGAAAAGGGTGGCTAATTATGCATGTCAAGGGTAGAAAATATGTCTATAGGACCACTTTTAATTCTGCATGTTCAAACTGCATTTAGAAACCATGTCTATAGGATATTTTAATTCTGCATATTCAAACTACACTTAGGGAGCATGCCTATTGGACTGCAACAATAATAATCTCCTCTCTCTTCAGTATTATCTTAGAATTAGACTATATTTGTTGTTTGACTCATGCTATTTGATTATCTTGTTTGAGGAGGTATATTTGAGCCTTATGTGTTTATGTGCTTCCCCTTGAATGTGTAGTCTTTTATATGTTTTGTATGTCGCCTTTGATTTTTTACCTTTGAAACTTCAAGTCAGCCTAATATCCCTCCTTTTAGGACCTAGTAGTCCTAAATGCCTCCGGGACTTATAGGAATATGGCGGGTAATAGCATGCAATAGTGGTGGAGACCAATTTGCACTTTAGTACCTTAAATGGGGTGGGAAAGGGTAGATATGGATATGATGACCGGCATGCTACTACAACGCGTAGCCCCTCTTTTGAGGAGTGATTACCGTGTGTTGCATTGATGTGATCCATATTGTAAATAAACCTAGGACCCCTTCCTTTATTTCCGTTTCTCTTTTAAAAGCATTGCAACTCTTTGTTTAAAATAAGCCTTAATGGCTATTTCAAACTTTGTTTACTTTCAAACAGTTGTGTATTAAAATCCCCTCTTATTTGAGCCTTATCTGTTTATATGTTAATTGCTTCCCAAATTCACAATAACTGTATGGCCGGGTCCTGTGGGGTGTCTAACACCTTCCCCTTAAGATAATATCAAGCCCTTACCCAATCTCTAGTGATTCAAATAAACTTATAATTGAACCCTATTGGTCTCCTAATGCACCTTAAATCATTAGGTGGCGATTTTTTAAATGTAAAACCAGTACCCAAAGGAATTAGTTGTCCCAACCAAATATCATGAACCCGATTTCGCGATAAAAAGGGGGCGTGATAACATGGAGACTCTGCTGGCGATTTCTAGGCTTTTACTATTTCAGACTGTTATTATGAATCTATACCTCTTTATGTGCCATTACTTATTTAATTCCTTTAAGCATTCAATTCATTTTTCAATTGTAAAACTGACTTGTCCTTTTGTTTCTTTCCTTTACTACCGCTTTAAATTATGAAATTATTGTATTTACTGCTTTCTTATCATGAAAATATGTGACAACATCCTTTGATTGTTGCATAATCATGCTCAACATCATATTTCACTCATACCAAACAAATCCCATAGCAAAGCTTATAATGAGTGGTTGCGCTCTTCCTATATTATTACCCCCAAATCCGAAAAAGGTATATTTGTGGTAAAACCAGTTGATAAATGGTGTAGTTGGGACGGTTGTAGTTGATGGTTCCGTGCCTTTCCCCCTTGAGTTGTCCGCTCAAGGGTACTAGTCTAAAACCCAATAGAAATCTTACTCTGTTTAAACTATGCATGCATCATGGTCAAACCTAACCGGGTCGGTTATGTTGTCCGTATAATGACTCTTCAAGATGGCCTTGTCCAAAGTCTACTGGTTTCCCTAAACCCAAACGGACACTACCACATTTTGTGCATTTATTTGGAAAACTAAATGCTTCATGCTAATTATTGGTACTAAATAGCCGAGTTTGGTGGGAGTAAGGGCCTAACCTTATTTGTCTTGCAGAAATATGAGGTACGAAGTCCCTAGATTCGGCATGGTCATCAATATCCACCCAAAACTGCTAAGCTGGTGGAAAGATCTTCACTCTAATAATCAAACTCTTGTCCGGAATTATTTAAGAAACCTACCTTCTCTCTTGGAAATCTGACACAACAATATAATCATAAAAGCTGCTACTTTGTTTTGGGAATGTGAGAGGGTTGTATTCCGCTTCAGAGACATTGAAATAACACCCTTGCAAGAGGAGATAGGAGGATTGGCCTGTACAGTATGGGAAAATAGGGTTTGCTGATGCCTGAGAACCGCAAGGGCGGGGGCTTCCTCAAAATGATGGGTCTAATGAATAATCCAGAATCGACATGTCTGAAAGAATCCTCTATCCCCTTTGACTATATTTATGAGAGGCATGGTCATAGCAAATCCTACTATACCTATCCTGATGAGTTTGCCATCACATCATTAGATCATATTCACCGAAGGGCCTTTGTATTCATATTTTGTTTCCTAGGGTTGATTGTGTTTCCAATAAAGGAAGCAAGAATCTACACCAGACTAGCTAAGATAAATAAGACCTTAATGGAAGGAATCGACAGGCGTCCATTTAGCATTGTGCCCATGATCATTACAGAAATATACCGAGCCCTAGAGAAGTGTCAAATGGGAGCCAAACACTTCAAAGGCTGCAATTTGCTACTACAACTTTGGCTCATGGAGCATCTCTAAAAGGGTGAATACCGACAAGAGATTCAACAAAGGGATTGGGATGATCATATCACTTTCCATCATCCGAAGCGAATGAATTACATGCCCAATATGTTTGCCCAACCAGAGAATGCTAGAGAATGGTCGAACTCTTCAAAAATCTGACTGAGGACCAGGTACAACGTATGTTCAAGTTGTTTCAGACTGAGGAGTTCATCGCTCGATCCTGAGATGCACCTTTCTAATATTGATCGACCTGAGAGGAACATACCCTTACGTCCTTTTCCAGGTTATGAGGCAAGCTAGTAGGAAGCAGGTTGTACCTAGGGTCGACAAGATGAGTCACTTCCGGGCTGACTTCCTGGATTATGATAGTCCTTACAAGTGCCAAGCTCAGCATATATGGCACTGCAAGATAATCATGGGAAGGGATACCATCGATCCAGATAGATACCATGCTAGTTGTGATCCCTACTATTCAGAATGGTTAGAGGATAATCATGATGGTCTGGGACAGCCAGGTTTATTTGAGGTCACAGGATCATAGATGAAAAGGCTGAGGCACAAGTCAAATACAACCAACTGCGCAAGAGGATCCGAAAGTGCGAAAGCGAGCACCTTGAGATACAAAAAGCCAAATAGAAGTTAATTGAGGAATGGAAGGATATGGCTGTCAGCACCAACAAATGACTGGGATACTTGGAACGAGGCATAGTGGAGTCAGAAAGAAAGTTTCTCAAGAGGGTCGAAGACTGTCAGAATACTGAAGGAAACTAAGGAGAACATCTAGCCAGGGCTTACCTACTGCTAGGACTTTGCGAGCTGGGGAAACTGTTTGACGGAGCCAAGGATTCCGAATCTGGGGAAGGTCCTTTAGGGACCAAGTAGATAAGAGTTTATCTTTTCTCCCTTTAGAATATAATAAGGCCAATGGATATTAGTAACCTTTATTTAGTTTCGATTTGGGATTCATTTTTTTATTAATAAAATAAGGCATTTAGCATTCAGATATTCTCCAAATTAATTTGTCGCTAGGCCTACCTCGGGCACAAAGAGGTCCCCAAGTTAGGACATGATTTACATTCCCTCACTATGTATTTAAATATTGCAATGTTTCTTATGATCCTCACTAAGTTGTTACCTTTTTGTCTTTACCTTTTGTTTAATATTCCCCTCCCCAAAGGTTAGTTCATGCACTCTAGCAATATCATCCTATTTCACAAGATCCAGGGGCCCTCCACCCACTCCTCCTTTTAGTCCTGTCAATAGCAAGAATAAAGGGAAGATTTAAGCAATGTCAGAAAAGAGAATTCAACTAAACGAGTAGAGGTCACTCATGGTCATGGTACTCAGGTTCCTAAGGAAAATGCATCCCAACTTGAAAAAAGCTGTTGAAATTCCAAGAAGAACTTGATCAGGTTCAGAATTTGGCAAATCTGTCACTTTCACTCACAACTCCAGATATCAATTTGCCAAATGCTCAGAACCCTACACCTCCACAAAATATCCAAAAGCAACAGAACCATCCCGCTCCTCACCATCACTGCAACACCTGCCATACCTTAAATAGTACCCCACTGCTCATCCCAGAACCCCTTGAACTCCGAAAATGACCACTACTACACCCACCATAATACCCCCATCTACGTGGAGACTATGACACATCGACCCAACATATCTTTAGCACACCCGAGTCTAATGATAAAGAATTGCTAATTAGGAATATTACTAAAGAACTTAAGAAATTGACTAGCCAGATCCTAGGTGTTGAAGGAAGCAATGGAATAGAAGGGATGAACTATGAAGATCTTTGCATACAGCTTGATGTCAAACTGAAAAAGGGGTGCAAACCTCCAATGTTTGAAATGTTAAATGGTACATGAGATCCAAGGTTCCATTTGAGAATGTACTGTGACAAGCTGGTTGGAGTAGGGAAATACGGGAGAATCTGCATGAAGATTTTCATGAGGAGCTTGAAAGGAGATGCTTTGTCTTGGTACATTAGCCAAGATCCAAAGAAGTGGTTGAACTCAGTAGGCATGGCGTTCGACTTTATAAACAGTTTAAGGTTCAATACAGAGAATGCGCCGGATGTGTTCTACATTCAAAATCTAAAAAATAAGCCCACATAAACATTTCACGAGTATGCCACACGCTGGAGGTCCGAAATTACTAAGGTCATACCTACCATAGAGGAGGAACAAATGAATAAATTCTTTTTTCGGGTCAGGCCCGCAGTATTATGAACGACTAATGATGATCGAGAGCCACAAATTTTCTTTCATTATCAGGCTAGGGAACGGACAAAGAGGGCATCAGAAGCGGTATGATTACAAACTCCGAGGCCTTCCAAGCTACAAATAAGGCCTTACATTTCGGGGGTGTGTCCAAGAAAAGGGATGTAGGAGCCGTACTGGTTGCATAGAGAACCAAATCCCCCATCAAATACCAAACCTACCCACCTCCACTCACATATTAGCCTACTCCGAACTACCAAGCACCCTCCCCTTCTTAACAAACTCTACCATCCACTTATTAATCACCTCCACCTCCCACATATCAACCTACTTCACCAAGATACTCCCAACCCGCACATGTTTACCAAGCCAACAATGCTCAACCATCCCGCTATCAATCCCTTCATATACTTCAAAAATCCCTTAGACCTCGGCCAAATTTTGACCGCAGGCCTCCGAAACAATATACACCCATAGCTGAACCTATTGACCAGTTGTACGAGAGACTCAAAGTTGCTAGTTATGTCACCCATATCCCTGCTACAACTCCAGAGAATCCTTCTCAGTGGGTTAACCCAAACAAATCTTGTGCGTACTGTTCTGCCATGAAGGGACATACCATAGATGAATGTTATTCTTTGAAGGACAAGATCTAGGCTTTAATTGACAACAAAATATTATGGCAAAGGAACCTGCTCCAAATGTCCACAACAACCCTCTACCAGACCATAAGGGTATAAGTATTCACATGATTAAAATAGAGGATGATTGGGATCCCGAGGGATCAACCAGGTTAATTGTAGAAGGTGAAGATCCATTGAAGCCAATAGTTACTCTTAATATGATCGTAGTGCAGATTCAACCCTCTAGGGATGCCGAGGTAAATATGTCCGTGCCACTTGAGTTCGAAGCAACGTCAGCTGCTAAGACACCAGCGCCAATTGAGGTCGAATCCGTGTCTCTAGCAAAGGCACCCACACCATTTGAAGTTTCAGTTTTACTACCAAGAGCGCATGCTCCGTTCGGAGTAAAGATACCATACCAATCCAAGTGGTGATGTTAGCCATGACATTATTCTATATAAAGGTTGTACATTGGACTATACAGCCGAGGAAATGAGGAAAGGTAAGCTCAGGTTTGAAGAGACTGTTGTCGCATAAGGTATGAAGAAAACTGGTAGGGTTTATACGCCGGAACACCTAGACGAGTCAAGCAAGTAGGCCTCTAACCAGCCACCCATTATTGGATAGATCCAGACGACCTTTGGAGAAAAATACAGGCCAGGGAATACTCGGTCATTGACCAATTGAACAAAACACCAACACAGATCTCTATCCTTGCTTTGCTACAGAATTTTGAGGCACACAGGAATGCTCTGCTAAGGGTGCTGAGTGAAGCATATGTGCCAAGCAACATCACTTGCGGGGAAATGGCTAACATGGTAGGACAGGTATTGGATAGACATAAGATCACTTTTCATGAGGATGAGCTGCCATCTGAAGGGATGGATCACAACAAAGCAGTACATATCACTATGTAATGCGAGGACTACTTCATCACTAGGATCCTAATAGATGGGGGGTTCCAGTCTCAATATTTTTCCACTGATAACACTCAAGAAATTAGGTAAGGGACTGCATGAGATAAAGGACAAAGACATCAATGTGAAAGACTTCGACGGTTCCTAGAGGTCCTCTATTGGGGAAATTAGTTTATGTTTGCAAATGAGGCCAACTTGGTTCGATGTTGATTTCTAAGCGATAGACGTGCCGACATCTTACAACCTACTGTTGGGACACCATGGATCCATGATGCTAGGGCGGTAGCATCAGCACTGCACCAAGCAGTAAGCTTCGAATAGAACCACCAGGAAGTGATTATTCACGATGACGGTATCAACCATATATACAGTCGCTAGACTATTCCATTAATCGAAGGGAGAAGAAAGCTAGGTGGAGAGACTTACCATCACATTGAACGGGTAAATGCTGTTGATAAAGACAAATGGTGGGATAGCAAGATCGAGAGTATACTAAGTTGGAGTTGGTACAAACCTGGCAAGGGATTCGGCAAGAACCTCCAAGGAATCACTAATCCCATAAAGCTCAAAAAATATGGAACTACTTTCAGTCTGGGATATGAGTACACCTTGGAGGAATTCAACAACTGGTCGCCACCATGGCGTGATCCTTACTATCTGTTGGAGCAGCCAATATCACATTTGGAGCAGACTTTCCAACAAGCTGATATTGTTTATGGGGTAGAAAAAGAAGAAGCACTCGCAATAGTGAAGAACTTGTTCCTAGATGACAATGACATGGACTGTTATGTTGTTCTTGAGGAGGAGAGGGAGGAAGGCCGTTCCACACATGCCATAAGCAGAGGAGCACGCTTCAATAACTGGACCATCAGGACAACCAGAGCCCGACGAGCCTTGGAGTATCAAGGCTAAAACAAGCACCATTTTGATTTACTAAAAGATTTTATTTTCCTCATATTTTTATTTCCCGCAATAAGATCTCCATTGTTCAAAACGATTATGCAATTTATCAAAGAATTTTGACTTTTCTTATGAATCAATGGTCATTGTTATTTTTCTATCCCTACTTTACGTATACAACACTACTATTACTTATCTTGATGAACCAATGGCTATGACATGCAAAGAGATAACCCAACAAACAAACATAGATGCAGAGGAAGATGACATACCGAATGAGATTGTTAAGGAAGTTGAGAATTTTGAAAACAGATAGAAATCCAACCTAGATGAGACTAAGATTCTTAATCTGGGAGATGTAGAAAATGTCAAAAAAAAATGAATCAGCCTCCACTTATTGCCACCAGAAAAGAAGGAACACATAGAATTTCTAAGAGAAAATGATGATATTTTTTCCTGGTCGTATGATGACATGACTGGTCTGAGTACATCTGTTGTGGCTCATAAACTGCCAACCGATCCAACATGTCCCTCTGATAAAGAAAAAGCGTTGAAAGTTCAAGCCTGATATGAATCTGTAAATCAAGGAAGAAGTCACTAAGCAGGTCAAAGCTAAAGTTCTTAGGGTAGTAGAATACCCAATATGGTTAGCCAACATTGTGCCAGTACCAAAGAAGGACAGGAAGGTCCGAGTCTGTGTTGACTACTAGGATCTCAACCGGGATAGTCTAAAAGACGAGTTCACTTTGCCAAATATACATATCTTAATCAATAATTGCACCAAGCATGAGTTGTAGTCATTTTTCTATTGTTTCGCCGGTTATCAGCAGATTGGATGGATGAAGAAGATGCCGAGAAAACAGGTTTCATTACATCGTAGGGAAAGTAATATTACAAGATGATGCCGTTCGACCTGAAGAATGCTGGGGCCACCTACATGAGGGCCATGGCTACCATTTTCCATAATATGATACATAAGGATATAGAGGTGTAGGTAGATGATGTTATCATCAAGTCCAAGAAGGCCACTTATCACACGGATGGTTTTAGAAAGTTCTTCAATACACTGTGAAGGTACAACCTGAAACTAAATCACGCTAAGTGCACATTTGGGGTTCCTGCTGGAAAGCTGCTTGGGTTTATTGTGAGTCACCGAGGAATAGAACTGGATCCATAAAAGGTCAAAGCCATTCAAGAAGTACCACCACCAAAGAACCAGAAGGACGTAATGAGTTTCCTGGGAAGACTTAACTACATCAGTCGGTTCATAGCACAATCTACAATTATCTGTGAGCCAATCTTTAAGATGTTGAAGAAGGATGCCGCTATAAAATGGACTGATGACTGCCAAAAGGCTTTCAACAGAATCAAGGAATACATGTCAACACCGCCAGTCTTAGTCCCGCTCGAGCCAGGTAAACCCTTATTACTCTACCATGCACTATTGGATGGAGCTTTCGGTTGTGTTTTAGGGCAACATGATGAAATGGGGAGGAAGGGGCAGGCCATTTATTACCTCAGTAAGAAGTTCTCCCCATATGAGGCTCGGTATTCTCTGCTAGAGTGCACATGTTATGCTTTGACTTGGGTAGCTCAGAAGCTGAGGCACTATTTCTGCACCTATACCAAATATCTCATATCAAGGATGGATCCTATGAAGTATATCTTTCACAAGCCCATGCCTACTGGAAAGCTAGCCAAGTGGCAAATCCTGCTAAGTGAATTTGACATTATCTAAATAACTCAGAAGGCAATCAAGGGATATGCACTAGCAGATCATCTTGCTAAAAATCCCGTCGGTGGAGAATACGAACAACTGAAAAAACGTATTTCCTTGACAAGGAGGTATCATTCATTGGTGAAGACATTGTAGAATCCTATGATTGGAGAATGATTTTCGATGGAGCAGCAAATATCAAAGGATTTGGCATAGGAGCAGTCCTAGTATTAGAAACCGGTCAGCATTATCCAATGTCTGCCAAACTCAGGTTCCCAAGCACCAACAACATGGCCGAGTATGAAGCTTGCATCCTAGGGCTCACAATGGCCATTAGCATGAACATTCAAGAATTGCTAGTTATTGGAGATTTGAACCTACTCATACATCAGGTGCGTGAAGAGTAGGCAACCAAAAACTCCAAGATACTCCCGTATCTGCATCATGTACAGGAATTGAGAAAATGGTTCACACAGATGGAATTCCAGCATGTCCCTAGAATCCAGAATGAGTTCGCCAATGGATTGGCTACCTTGTCATCCATGATACAACATCCAAATAAGAATTTCATTAATACTATTCCAGTAAAGATCCAAGATCTGCTAGCTTATTGTGCCCATGTAGAAAAAGAAGCAGACGGAAAGCCTTGGTTTCATGATATCAAGAAATATTTGGCAAAAGGAGAATACCCAAAGCTTGAAAATCCTACTTAGAAATGCATGCTTCGGAGGTTATCCAATAATTTCTTTCACAGGGAGGAATACACTATAGGAGGACTCCTGATTTTGGATTACTAAGGTGTGTTGACACAAAAGAAGAATCAGGATACTAGAGGAAATTCACGTTGAGACCTACGGTCCACATATGAATAGTTTTATCTTAGCAAAAAAGATACTCGAGATGGTTACTTTTGGATGACTATGGAAATGGACTGCATCCAGTATGTCCGAAAATGACACTGCTGTCAGATACATGCAGACATAATAAAGGTACCTCCAAATGAGCTTAATACAACGAGCTCACCATGGCCGTTTGCCGCTTAGGTAATGGATGCCATTGGACCAATTAAACCTGACGTTTCCAATGGGCACAGATGTATTCTGGTAGCAATCGACTATTTCACCAAATGGTTTGAAGTAGCATCTTACAGAGCAGTAACCAAGAAAGTCTTGGCAGACTTTGTCTGCAATCGCATTGTTTGTTGATTCGGATTCCAGAGTCAATCATCACTGACAATGGCTCTAACCTCAATAGAAACTTTAGAAAAGCTATGTGTGAAACTTTCAAGATTAGACACAAGAATTCTACAGCCTATAGGCCTCAGATGAATAGAGTTGTAGAAGCCGGCAACAAGAATATCAAGAAAACATTGAGGAAAATTATAGAGAAGCATAAGCAGTGGCATGAGAAGTTATCATTTGCTTTATTGGGATACCGCATCACAATCCGCACATCAATCGAGTCAACCCCTTATATGTTGGTTTATGGTACAGAAGCTGTCATTCTAGCCGAGGTAGAATTTCCTTCCCTAAGGATCATACATGTGACACCCCAACCTCGGGAGGCACGACCGGCGCTCAATCAAATGGACCAAACTGATCAAGCCTTATCAAACACTTCCCGCCCGACTAAACATTAATAAAGAAACCATGCTTTCATCACTTATTTGGACGTGGAAAGTTAGTTCATTCTACATTGCCAATTCATTATAAATCACAACATTAAACTATGGATAAGTTCCAAGATTTCTATACAATTATGCTTAAGAGAAGCGAGAGTTAGAATTACAACATAGTTCGAAGGCCCATCCAACACTCGTACAAAACACACATATATGTCTACGGAGCCCCTCAAGATGTAAAAGACAAGTATGCCAATGCCGACGACAAGGCCCCCAGCTATACCTCAAAAGTAGAAGTCAATAACAAAAGATGTGCAATATAACCCCTTGAAGGAGAAAGCGGCTTACCAAGACTTTGAGATGAAGATGCTCCGCTACGGTGATCGACCCTATCCGCAATGGAGCCACCTACATTCATTTAAAAATGCAGCGCCCCCGGGAAAAGGGACGTTAGTACCGTGGAATAGTACTAGTATGTATAACTAAATACAATCTAGTTAGAAAATACTTTCCTACCAACATAAAGAAATTACAAGTATAACTCAGTGGCTTTAAACGATCACAACATTATCAATGTAGAAGAATTATGCAATTTTTCACATTATGATTCCATAGCCTTTAGTTTGGGACATTTCATACTGTTCATCCTTGTTCGCTATACCACCGCTAACTTGAGCAGAGTCCGATCTCGACCCGATCGGTTAGGCTGTCTTATTTGAGACATACACTTCAATCACAAACTCACTTCCTTTTTTATCCGGGGTTCAATCTCAACATATTACCACTATGTGTGCGGCGTGGCTTTCAATCTCGGCCCGATCGGCTAGGCCGCCTTACCAAGGCATTGCCCTTTTCCATCAATCATCTCAATTTAATTTTTATTTCACATATATCATTCCATAAGCACTTGGGGACACAACTATCACGTCATATATTTGGCACTAGGCCATATTTCACATCATTCCCAATTTCAATGATAGATTTATAATTTAGGATAATAAGTGCACGCAAGAGCAATTAAAATTGAAGGCACAGAGGAGACTTCACATAAATGGCACAACATATGCAACTTCAATTTCAACTTATGGTTCAAGAAATTCAATTCATGATTCACAGTACTTACACCTTTTCAGGTTATCAAGAATAACATTAACATATTGATCATATTGAAACACACTTTCCATGTATATAAGATTTCAACACTAATTCAAGTGAAATAACAATCAATACAATAATTCAATTTTAGAGGAGATTTGAAATTACTAATCCTAATGGCAAAATGCGAGATTTTAAATATATTTTCGGTTTGTCTTTTGATATAGAAAAGTAAAAAGAGTTTTTTAATAAATAAAATCTGTTAAATTTTAGACAATCTTCCTACTTATTTTCCTATGTCTTTATTTTCGGAAATGCTGATTTTGAAGCATATTTGTATTTCAAATATCTCGAAGTTTGAATGTTATTGATCAACTCATTGTTTGTTTAGTAAAACTTATACACAAATTCATAAATCCAATTAGGTTTGGGCCTAAAATGTATTATGTTTATCACTTGGCTACTTCTAAAAATCTGATTTTTATGAATTTAAGCTAATAATAATCCTGTATTATTTAACTATTAAAAACATGTAGTAAATTGCTAATATATTAAGCTGGTTTAACACACAAGGAAATACAGTAAAATTATTATATTTTTTTTGCTAACTCAATAATCGAACTGCCTATTGCTATTTAAACAGAATTTCTGAAAAATGACTTATGTGATACTACTACATATGAACATACAAATTTTATAAATGTATGAATCTTTATGCAGATTCTGTAATTTTCAAAACACTTTCAAACTAATCTATTTGCCTAAAACATTGTAAACAAATTTTACAACATAACAAAACAATAAGCTTCAAACAAACATGGTTCATGCAATATTCAAACTAACTGCAGATTTGTTAATAAATTCCCAACATGATTCAATAAGAGAAAGAAACTTTACACTTTTTGTTAAGAAGAGTACCTTGAAAGCAAAAAGAAAACAAACAGAAAGAAAACAGATCTCCAAAAAGTTGAGTGAGAAACAACAACAAATCCAAACAGAAAGAAAATTGGTCTCCATAAAGTTGAGTGACAAACAGCAACAAACCCAAATAGAAAATCAAAACTAGCTTCCAATAACCCATAAATTCAGAAGATAGTAAGAAAACCCAGTAGGAGTTCTTTTCTAATAGTGAAAGAAAGTGACTCCAAAGTAAGGCAGAATCAGTGTATTTCTTTTAGATCTAAAATGTATATCAAGCTCTATTTAATGAAAAGAAGGAGTGTATTTATAGAACGAGGAGGTAAAAAGGGACTAGAATTGAGGTTCAAAGAATTTGTAATAATTCCTTATTAATTTGGAGATACGGCATATTTTTCTTACAGAAATGAACAACTGTCCAATTTCTAGTACTTTTCTTATCTTAGAAAATAGACAAGTGTCCAATTTTTGGATATTTTTTGGATCTTATCCTTTTCCTTACTCATCATTGGGACAGTATTCCCTATTCTAGAAAGTTCTAGCACTTTATGAATGATTTTTAGAATTCAAGTTTCTAAAATTGACTATTAAGGGTCTTGGAATTACCGTAAAACCGGATTGGTTTCGGGCCTAAGCCAGATGACCCTTGGCCTAAAGAGCTTGGGCTCTTAAACATTAACAAAGCTATGGGCCTGTACATTTAGCCAGGACCGAATTTAACACAAAAAATACATAAATAAATAATAACAAAGCTTTGAGTCTGACTATTTAGATAGGCCCAAAAATTAACAACAATAGGAAAGAAATAATAAAAAATAATCAAATAGAAAGAAAGAAATGTAACACCTTTTTTTGTTTTTTATAACTCTCTTTTTTTTCTTGATTAATTCATTTTAATTAATTAATTAACAAACAAAATAACAACTACATAATAATATAAAACTAACATAATATGATTATACTAACCTTACATATATTTTAGCTAGATCTAGTTTTAACTAATTAATTACCTATTACGGAATAAAAAAATAGAATTAAATAAATAAATAAAAACAGAATGCATAAATAAAAAAACAAAATAAAATGCGGAAAGAGAAAAAAAAAGAAATAATGCAGAAATTAACGAAAATAATAAAAAATGCATAAATGATACAAATACATAAATAAAATTACAAAACCAAAAGGGTCTAATCGTAAAAAAACTCTCAAGCCAAGACTCTTGTCTTGGATCTAAGATCCTTGACGGAAGATCCTGACCGGAGGATTTTTTAACGACTAGAAAAATGAAAAAATGGGTAGATCTAAGGTTTTGACCTTTTTAGATCTAAGATCTACGGATTGTGGTTGGGTTTTTGGGGATTTGGTTGGTAGGATGAGGTATAGGAGGATTTGAGGGGTTTTGGAGGTAGGTTGCCACCGGTGGAGATTTCTGGCGGCGCCGTCGCTGTGGGGAGGGTTTTTGGGCACTTTTTAATTTTTGGATGGTTGATTTTTTATGGGTTTAGGTTATGGGGTGAGGTTGAGGAGGAGAAGAGGAGAAGAATTAAGTTAATTTGGGATGTTTTGGAGGTTGGCCGCTGCTGGTGGAGATTTTCGGCGAGCGGCACCATCGATGGAGAAAGGTGGCAGTGGAGGGGGAAGGGAGAGAAGGGGCAGCTAGGGTTTTTGGGGAGTTTAGAGAGAAGTGGAAGAGTGGGGATTTTGGAAATGGGGGGAGGTGGAGGTTTTAGGACACTTTTATATTAAAAGGAGGGTGAGTTTCAGACCGTTGGATCTTGATTGAGATCAATGGCCAATATAAAAAGGGGGAAAAATTGGTTGGGATCAGATTTTTTGAGGTTTTGGGATTGGGGATATCTTGGGTCAAATTAGGAACGGGCTAGTTTACGAAGAAATGGCCCGATTCGGCCGAAAACTCCTTTTTTAAAAGACTAGTTAATATAAATAAACCCTAAACTAAGTCCTAAATTATCTTTATGTGACGTCATGACCCGTCGTCTCGTGAGTTACCGCCCCCTTTCCCCCATTTTGTTGCTTCTTTATGCTTCATTATGAGTGTCTTGTGTGAACGAGTTGATTTGGATTGATTTTAGAAGAAAATGAGACGCTTAGTCTCTTTAAGGAATGCTTGTTTTGGAAAAGTCAACCAGATATTGACTTATGTGCAGGAGGCTTGGATATGGATTCTGATGATTAGGTTAGCTTCGGGAGATGATTTGTAATCTAGGAGTGTGATCGGAAGTGATTTTGGAGGTTCGGTGTAGAATTAGGCTTGAATTGACGAAGTTAGTATTTTGGCAAATTACGGTTGATAGGTGAGATTTTGATTCGAGGGTCGGAATGGAATTCTGAGAGTTGGTGTAGCTTCATTGGGTGATTTGAAATGTGTGTGCAAAATATCAGGTCATTCATAGGTATTTCGGTTGAGTTTTTGATCAAATGCGTGTTTTGGAAGTTTTAGAAGAACTTAGGCTTGAATTCGATGTAATTTGATGGTTTTGATGTTGTTTGTGGTGTTTTGATGATTGGAGCAAGTTTGAATGATGTTTTAGGATGGGTTGGAACTTCCAGTTGAGGTCCCGAGGGCCTAGGTTGAGTTTCTAATGGCTAAACTGGATGAATTTTGGACTTGTGTTATTGCAGAAATTTCTAGTTCTGGTATTTTTGCATTTGCGGAATTGGAACCGCAGAAGTGGTCACGTAGATGCGGCAATGGCATCGCAAAAGCGGATGTTGGTCATACAGAAATTTTTGCATAAGCGGATAGTTGTCCGCAGGAGCCGAGTTCGCACGTGCGAATTTTGGTCGCAGAAGCGGACCTGGGCATCTAAGTGAAGCTCCACAGTAGCGGAAGGTTTCAGTAGAAGTCAAAGTCACAGAAGCGGAAAGCTCACCGCAATGCGGTAATGTGCTGGGTAGTAGGGTTTTAATGATACATCTTTTTCTGCGAGCCAAGGTATTTTTCCACCATTTTGAGCATTCTTGAGAGCTTTTGGACGGGGATTGAAGAGGGTTTCTACTGAGATTGATTGGAGGTGATTCCTATGACCTAAAAACATGATTTAGTTGTAGAATCAACCTAGAAATTCATGAAAATTTATCAAAAAGGAAGAGGAACTTGGGCTTGAGTTTATTTCAAATTGGGTTTTGATGGGTCATTTGAGCTTGGATTTGGGTGTTCTTGATATGTATAGAGTCGTGGCAAGCTAAGGAATTCGTTGATGTAAAATTTCCGATTATTGAGAAGTGGGTCTGGGGATCGGGTTTTGGTAATTTCGGAATTTTTGCCCGTTATTGATTGTTTTCAATTGGGTAATATTTCCTTAGCATATTGTGATGTGTTCGCTCTTATTATGGATAGATTCGACGCACGTGAAGGCTGATTTGAGGGGAAAAGGCGCCGCGAGCTAGAGATTTCGCCGGTTCAAGGTGAGTAATGATAGTAAATGATGTCCTGAGGGTTTGAAACCCCGGAATTTGCACAACATAGTGCTATATTGAGGTGAAACATGCACTTAATGATGAGCGTGTGGTTGTTTACTACTGGGGATTGAGACTTGGTCTGCCCCGATTGATATTTTTGCCATGTATTTAACTGAGATGTGTTTGTTATCAACATGATTTGGGCTTATTGCCATATTTTGGGCTTCATGCCGACTACTTGAGTCCTTCATGGTTTTTTATCACTGTTTCCTCACTATTTGATGTACTATTTGAACTCAGTCCTGTTGATTATACTGTTTTACTATCTCAGCCACTTTAATGAAATTTTGAGATTTAAATGATATTTCCAATATTGTTCGGGCTGAGCACTACTATTTTATTGATGCCGATGGGTTTATGATGTTTTCTGGGCTGAGTGAGGCCGAGAGCCTTAGATACATTTATATGCCACGAGGCTGCTTGAGTGATATGAGGAGGCTTTCAGGCCTTGTGAGTGATGTGAGGAGGATTTCAGGCCTTGTGAGTGATGTGAGGAGGATTTCAGGCCTTATGAGTGATGTGAGGAGGCTTTCAGGCCTTATGAGTGATGTGTGAAGGCTTTCAGGCCTTATGTTGATATAGTGCTTGGGCCGTAAGGGGCCTTTACGGAGTCTGCACACCCACAGTGAGCGCTGGTACCTATATGATCTGATATTGAGCCCGAGGGGTTGATACTATGCTTAGTGACTGATACTAAGCCCAAGGGGCTGATACTATGCGGAGCGATTGATACTGGGCCAAGGGGCAGATTACTACTCACTATTTACTTGTTTTACTTGATTTACCTATTTTTAAAAGGAGATGTCATTTGATTCTTTACGGCTTTACTGCTTTAAGTGATTTACTGCCTGGTATAGAATTTCCTTGTGCATTTATTAGTTTCCATGCTTTCAGCTGTTATTTATTGTTATTACTCACTGAGTTTGAGTACTCACTTTACTCCCTGCACCTCGTGTGCAGATGCAGGTATCTATTCACCCGATAGCGGGTTTTAAACGATCAGAGGCAGAGTTATATTAGTAAGGAGGTGACTGCCAGCGCTCGCAACACAATGTTTCTCGCTTTTGTTCATTATTCCGATTTTTTATATTCTATACCTTGTACTGGATTTACATTCTGATAGATACTCATGACTTGTGACACCCCGATTAGGGCTGTGTTGGGTTGTATTTCCGTTAATTAATATTTAAGTCATGTTTAAGTTGTTTATTTATGTTTAAATATTTTTGAATAGATGAATTGGGTATAGTCGGCTAGCCTTTCCCCACGAGAGGTGCCACCACGACCGGTTCCGGGTTTGGCTCGTGACAAGTTGGTGTCAGAACCTAGGTTACTAGGTCTTACGAGTCATGAGTAGGTTTAGCACAGTTTCACGGATCGGTACAAAGACGTTTGTATTTATCCTCGAGAGGCTGCAGAACCTTTGGGAAAACTTCACATTCTTAAATTCTTGTCGTGCATCCTTGATTCAGCTTGAAAGGAACTCTTGAAATTCCTTCCACGCATTTGTATGTGCACATTAGCGCTCAGTATCAGATGTGCCTTGCTGGCTTGTGATTCCCTGATCAAGGGGCGAGATGTAATCTCTGTGAGTTTATGTTTGTCCATTCTGGAGGATTGAGGCCGAATCTTTGCCTATGGATTGAGCACCGAGGACCTGATTGTGTGAGCAAGTGTTTTAAACTTATATGTTCGATGTTGTCCCTGTTAGTGGGAGCGATGGCTAGTTAGCTACATGATGAGTATGTTAGTACTGCGAGATATATTTATGTGACTTGGAAGTGACGAGGGAGGTCTGATGGATGATACATGAACTAATGAGTGCCTGATTTCCATTTTGTCTGGATGTGTAGCCTCGAGTTATGGGCGCGTGAAGAATCTTTTCATGTCTCCTAGTTGGGAGTGAAGTAAATTTCATGTTGCGATATGAGTTTAGACTCAGGAAGACTGAGTATCTATGTAATGTGTACGATGGTTTATTTTAAATCCAGAATCAAAGAAATTACGACTTTCCATTTGAAGTCCGCGAACCAAAAATTCTAGATAAGGAATTCTATTAACCCGAGAGAAGATATTAGGTATTTTCGGGTTCCGTGGTTCTAGCACGATCGCTTATCAATTTATACTTGGCTTAGTTGTTCAACAACTTATTTTTAAGACTTATGTGCATTTACCTTTTCAACTGCTTTTAATCACTTGATTTATTTATAATTAAAGAATTGAGTTACGTATACATAGACTCTTTTCTTTTGGTGCGTCAAAAATTATGTCACGCGAATATGTCCAAAATTAATAGTGCTTTGTTTATTTTATCAAGAAAAGTTTGGTTGAAGTTGCGTGAACGCATCCCTCAAGTCTATTTTAGAATTCAATTTTCAATTATGTTACGCGAACATATACATAATCACAATTCTAGTCTAAATCGAGCCTAAAGCAAACTACAAGTATTTGATTAAGGCGTATTTTGAAGTGCATCTAAAGGTGTGATTAAATCACCAAACTATTCCACATCATGTATCTAGGTGTATAGGTATAATACTACATGAGATACTTATTTAAAATAAGTGTGACAACTTTATTTATTAAATGCCAAACAGGCTCAGATTTTGAAGTTTGGAGCCTAACAAAGGTTGAGTCCAAATAAACTTTAGCCCAGGACATGTATTGTCTATTTATTCAAACAACTACATTAATTCTAAAAGAACTTGGGCCTGACTTAATTCAGATGAATCTGAACCAAATAAATTATTAAGCAATTAATCAATTTGAACATGTGCTTCGTGTAGTTCCTCCGTTCAGCTTGGACCAAAGAGGACTTAGTAGAAGATAAAGCCTTGGTTTGGTAAAGACATTTGACAATTGGTACATTCAAGAAAATTTGGGCCTACTAAGTAACTCTGGTCCAATATCCCTTTGTGAACACATAAATAAATTTAATAATTAGTCCAAGTGAACTCTAGTCCAACACATATTTGGGGAAATTTTAAATTATTAATCCTAATATAAAAATGCAAGACTTAAACTATATTTTTGGTTTGTCTTTTGAAACAGAAAAGTAAAAAATACGTTTTCAATAAATAAAATCTGTTAAATTTTAGACAATCTTCCTACTAATTTGCCTAAATCTTTATTTTCAAAAATGTTGATTTTGAAGCTTATTTGTATTTCAAAAATCTTGAAGTGTTAATGCTATTGATCAACTCATTTTTTGTTTAGTAAAAATCAAATCACATATTCATAAATCCAATTGGTTTTGGGCCTGAAAAAGTATTATGGTTATCACTTGGCTACTTCTAAAAATATATTTTTATGAGTTTAAGCTAATAATAATCCAACATTATTTAACTATTAAAAACAGTATGGTAAATTTCTAATCTATTAAGCTGGTTTAACACACAAGAAAATATAGTAAAATTATTATAGTTTTTTGCTAAATGAATAATCAAATTGCCTATTACTATTTTAACAGAATCTCTGGAAAATGGCTTATGTGATACTACTATATATGAGCATACAAATTTTATAAATGTATGAATCTTTAAGCAGATTCTATAATTTTTAAAACACATTAAAGAGAATACATTTGCCTAAAACATTGTAAACAAATTTACAACATAACAACAAACAAGCTTCCAATAAACATGGTTCATGCATTATTCAAACTAACTGCAGATTCGTTAACAAATTCACAACATGATTCAACAAGAGAAAGAGACTTTACACTTATTGTTAAGAAGAGTACCTTGACAACAGCAAGAAAACAAATAGAAAGAAAAAGATCTCCAAAAAGTTGAGTGAGAAACAACAGCAAACCCAAACAGAAAGAAAATAGATCTCTCAAAAGTTGGGTGAGAAACAGCAACAAACCTAAATAGAAAATCAAAACCAGCTTCCAGTAACCTAGAAATCCAGTACATAGTGAGAAAACCAGTAGGAATTCTTTTCTAATAGTGAAAGAAAGAGACTCCAAAGTAGGGTAGAATCAATGTATTTCTTTTAGGTCTAAACTGTATATCTAGCTCTGTTTAATGAAAAGAATGAGTGTATTTATAAAATGAGGAGGTGAAAAGGGATTAGAATTGAGGTACAAATAAGAGCTTTCCCTCTTGGTGATAAAGTCTTACCTAATGGGATGAAGGTTTAGGTTCTTCACTTGATTATCTTCAATGATTTAACAAGGATTCATGGAGTAATTTTGATGGGAAGTACTTTCCCTCTCTTAGACCCTCTCTCTCACTCTAAAAGTGTTAGGAAATAGGCTACAAAATGAGCTTTTGCACATGATATAACGACATGGGGTCGGGTTTATCATTTAGAAATCGGGATCCCCGACTCAAATCTGCGATCAAAAATGCTGACATGCAGTCCACATAATGGACTGCAAAGTACTCCCCAAAACCTGATGATACTATTTGGTTATGCGATGGAAATGCGACTTGTATACCCATTCTGCGGTCGTACAATGCCCGCAGAACTGCCCCTTAAAAATCACAAGGGGATTATGTAACGACTATGCAGTCTGCATATCGATATGCGATCGCATAATTGACCGCACAGCCAACCTCAAATTTGACCAACACACTATATCATTCTACGGTGACTATACGGTCCGCATGGCTATTATGCAACCATATTTTTGACTGCATAATGGAATTTTTTGGAAAACATTATTCCTTACCTTTTTTTATTGCATAGACCAGTCCAAAGGGGTCCGAACTACGGCAAGCTTGAAGGATTTTACACATTCCTAAAATATTTTCTTATTTTGGCACTACGAGCTTTCGAGTTTTAACTACAAGTTTTCACGGGGCCTCACAATACAGGAAGCAGAGCTCGATGATATAGAGGGGGTAAAAAGACATTGTGAATAACTAGATATTATAGACTGAACAAGAATGAATGCGGTTTGCCGCAGTTAACTCTATCAGAGCAGAATGTCCAAAGCCTTTAATAAAAGAGCCAAGCCAAGACAGTCCACACCAGGGAAGCTGGTGTTAAAGAAAAAATTTTCAAATCAAGATGAAGCCAAGGGGAAATTCTCTACCAACTGGCAAGGTCCGTATATGGTTCACAGAGTTCTGATAGGAGGAGCCCTCATACTTGAAAAAATGGACGGGGAAGTCTGGCCAAAGCCAATTAATTCAGATTCAGTCAAATGTTAATATATGTAATCTATATGCTTTCCTCTCTAATGTAAGTTGAACTATGCTTGAAATGATTCTCCTTTAAGAGGGGAAACGTAGGCGGCCCTATGGGTTTGGTCATAATTCAATAAAATTTTCATTTGCCCCCGCAATTGGGAACTGGGGCAGCATTTTTAGGAGGACCTTCAAAATTCCGAAGCAATTTCAGCCGGCTCGTCATAACCAACAGCCAGGAGCATCAATCCATTAAATTGGGGTAGAATTTTGAGGGGGCCCTCAAAATTCATAGCAAGAAAGGTTGCAATGTCCTGAACCATGCCACAGTCATCGATTCATCGAAAATTTATTTTAACTGTACGTTTATGTCATACTTTTTTTAACTAACTCATGCTTGATTTTGCCTTATTTAGCATCGCTACGCTAATGATACATACCATATCACCAGATCAAAGCCAAGCAGGTCAAGCAAAGCCAATCGGGATACGAACTAGCCTCCCCCCTTTACAAAACTCACAATTTTTTGGATGCAGGCACTTGGATTGCGAAATCATGGAACATATTATACACCCACGAGACAAACATTGTTTAGGAATACAACTCTCAGAACTGTTGTTCTTACTCACATTTGCTATCCATACACACCAGTGACATTCCGTGTGTCATAGTGTCCCCAGCTATCACGACATCACAATATGCTATCAGATAAAAAAGCTCTATTACCATCTGCCCTTTTATTTCTTGTATAAGGCTACCATTCTACCTTCCGAGACTAAACGCTATCTCCATCTGCATTTTCTGCATTGCATAAAGCTACCATTCTTCCTTCCGAGACTAAACGCTATCTCCATCTGCATTTTCTGCATTGCATAAAGCTACCATTCTACCTTCTGAGACTAAATGCTATCTCCATCTGCATTTTCTGCATTGCATAAGGCTACAATTCAGCCTTCCCAGACTAAATTCCATCTCCATCTGCATTTTCTACATTGCATAAGTTTACCATTTTGCCTTCCAAGACTAAATGCTCTCTCCATCTAAATTGCATAAGGCTACCATTCTGCCTTCCGAGACTAAATGTTGTCTCCATCTGCATATTCATGGTAGAAAGATCACCACCCTAGTACATTTGCATGGCTAAAAAATAGCCACCTACTACATTTGCATGGTTGCAAAATTTCCACCTTCTACATTTGCATGGCTGAAAGATCGCTACCTTCTACATTTTCATGGCTGAAAGATCACCACTTTCTATATTTGCATGGCTAGAAGATCACCACCTTTACATTTTGCATGGCATTAAGATCGCTACCTTCTGCATTGTATAGATGAAAGATCACCACCTTCTGCATTGCATGGCTGAAAGATTGCCACCTTACTTATATTGCACGACTGAAAGATCGCCACCTTGTTTACATTACACGACTGAAATATCTCCACCTTATTTACATTGCACGGCTAAAAGATCACCATCTACTAGATTTGCATGGCTGAAAGATCGCCACCTTATTTACATTGAACGGCGGAAAGATCACCATCCTATTTACATTGCATGGCTGAAAGATCACCACACTGCAAGACTTAAAGATTGCCACATTGCACGGCTGAAAGATCGTCACATTGCACGACTGAAAGATCGCCGCATGCTATCGCATTTCATCGGCTGAACTATCACCAAATTATCCAAATGCATCATCATTTGGAGGCACCATCCTCATAGCCTGAGAATACCATATCATAGCCTGAAGACCCCTTTCAATCTTTTGCATATCATTATTCAAAGGCACTATTGTTCGGAGACACCATTTTTTATGGCCGGAGAGCATCATCTCATAGGTTGCTTCATGGCCAAGGACATCATGTTCTAAGGACGTCATTCTAACCATCCAAATACAACATTCATAGTCCGATGAAAATTTGCATCATGTCTAAATTTACGCACAATATATGCTTGTATTGCTTATATCCCGGGCGAGCAACTGCCATCTAGGCAGGAACGATCCTGCTCCAGTTCCAGCAGCCCTATCAGACCTTCACCGTTCACCCCGCTCGAGATATTACATCCACTCTCGAAATTCTCCGCGGCCAAGACCTATTTGAACTGTTCCGCTCGGTCAAAATTGGCCACCATATCTTTACCTGACATCTCTTTCATGATTGCCGGGTAAAGAGGGGCAACTATTGATACCAACTTTTTCCTACATATTTTTAATATGCAAAATACTTTCAAAATAGTAAATATATGTGTATATAAGTATGTTCAAATGTTTTTTTCTTAATTTTAAAGACTTTTTAAACTAATTTATTCCCCTATTTTATTCATAAAAAACGCAATAATAGTTTCCAAAGTTATCATTTTTGATGATTCATTTATTTGATTCTTATATTTATACTAAAATATAGCTATGACCATTTTAATACATTTTTACAAATTTCTTTTAGTATTTTTTAAAGCTAATTTTATCTAATTGCAATATTAGCCTCTTTTAGATTTAATTACGTTTATATCTATAAAAATTAAGTCCTGTATTTAATTTGATAATTATGTAATATAAATCATTTGAATACCTTTAATTTATTTACAGAAATTCTTTAATTATATTTTTTATAAATCAAATAGGAAAAGTGATTATTTAAATGTAGCCTCATTTTATATCAATTATAGCTTTATTTTGAACTCCAATTGAACCCAATTTGAAGCCCAATTGCTCCATCCCAATTGCAATCTGAACCGACCCAATTCCTATTCAAACCGACCCAAAACCCATTTAAACAACCTACCGGAACTCCCATTTAATCTCAGCCGTTGATCATTTAGATCAACGGCTCTCATCAATCATTTCCTAATTAAACCCAAAGACCCCTTAACCCTTTTCATTCTTAATAATCCGCCGCAGTTGAAACCCTTCCTCTCCCAAATTCTCTCTAAACCCTATCAAACCCTAGTTTCCGCCACCCTATTCCGCCCTAATCCATGGCCTTCCAAAACCACCAGAGACTTTCATCAGCCTTGTATGGTTTCTATGCATTAGTTTCTATGGTCTCATGACCAGAGAATGAAAGGTCTTGGTATCAGACTTTGCCCGATGACTGTTCTCCGGTCATCTTTGACCTTTCTCCGGGTAACCATGGAAATTCAGGTAAGACCTTTGGCTTTCCTGCTTAGATCGATGGCTTTCAAGGCCTTTCTCATCAGTTGGGGGGTCTTCTGAAACCCTAATCTCTAAGGTTCTTTTGATTTCTTTCAAACCAGTTTCAGACTATGTTTTCTTTGCACTTCTAAGTATTTTTCTTGAAGTTTCTTTTAAAACACTACTTCCAAAACTCTTTATCTTTTCCGATTTGGGTTTTCTTATTAAGTTATTTCAAAACCTTCTCTGATTTTTGACATTTTATGCTATGTTTGCTCATATTGTTCTCCTCGCTGAGTTTGCATGAAATGAACCCTAATTTCTTATGAGTTTTCTAAGACCATTTGTTAGTTATTTGTTTGATTTACTTTTTTATCATCTTTATACTCGATTAGTGTTGAGAACCCTAATTTTTGGGTTTATTCGAGTTCCTGAGATTAGTTATTTGTTTGATTAAGTTGTTTATAATCCCTAGACTCGATTGGTTCTGAAGACACTAATTTTTGGGTTTATTCGAGTTCTTGAGACTATTTAATTGTTTGATTTACTTGTTTATCATCTCTAGACTCGACTCGTGTTGAAAAACCCTAACTTCTTTTGTGTTCAGTTGAGTCTCTAAGTATTTGTGTAATCTGTTTGCTCATCATCTTTAAATTTCATTTGTTTCAAAACCCTAGTTTCGTCGGGGTCTATTCAAGTTTCTAAAACTGCTTGTGCAATTCAACTGTTTAAAGTTGTTCAACTTGATTTGAAATTCCATTATTTTAATATCTCTTTTCTTTATGTGATTCTGGGTTCTTTGAAATTCGACTATGTCTTCAGAACGGTTTTCACTTGACCCTTTGCATGCTTCTAATAATCTTTCTTTTCTCTACTAATAAATCAATGAAACTTTTCCTATGTGCCTATCGTGCTTCAAATGTTTGTCGTCTACGAACTTTGTGCTATTATTGCATGCTATTTCTCTTTAACATAATTTTGCCTCGCATGTCTAGTGTTTGTGCACTCTATTTTTATGCTGAGTTTCCTTCTTGACTGATCTTCAATTGTGGACTGATTTCAAACCTTTCTTTTGTGAAATTCTGATTTCACTCGTTTGTTGAGTTTAATTAATTCTTTTCCTTGTTTCGCCTTGCTCTGAATCCTTTCCCAAAATAAATATATTCCTATACTTAGACTTGATTACCTACTCAATTGTTTTACTACTACTTTGATGGCAACTATAAATTTGCCTACAAATTGATTTCTTTCCTTATGAGCCTGTCATTACCCATTAAGCAAGTGATCCCTTAATTAAAGGTAATCACTTGTATAATTGATTTTGAATAGTGATTGTTTCCATGTTTGTAATTAATTACCTATCTTTCACTCATTTTCAAAAGGCTATACATACCCTGCACTTCTCTTCTTTCAAAGACACCAGCAATTAAGTTCAAAACACACACTTACACTCAAACAACTCTCTCTTGCTTTATTGCTACTTGTGCTACTGTCTGTATAGCTGGCTCAAAGCCAAGGCTAGACTTTGGAACCCTGCTTACTTTTATTTGCTGCACTTTGCTTCTCTGACTGGTATGTTCTATCTAATATTTATTATCAACAAGAACATGTTTCTTTACCATTTCTTTCATTCTTATTTGTCTCCTGCTTGTAATTAACTATGTTCCAGAATTAAGCATGTCGTATTCAGCTTTTGTAATGAATTCTTAATCCCTGACCCCCTTTTATGTGAAGTTATCAGCTTTGTAACTGTTTTCCTACAACTACCCCTCTCCTTTACCCCCTCAGTTTTAAAGCTCCATTCCTACACTTCCACTATCTTTACAGACTTAAGTTCCGCACCTCTTCTATGAGCCTTGCTTTGGGGACCTATGAGTTCCCTCTAAATTTGGACACATAAGGGTTGGCCTTTTCCACACTACACTCATCTCCATCTGATTAATACAACTTGGTTGTGAGCACTGCCCAAGGTCTTTTTGCATTCTGCACGGTTGTTACAACTTAGACATTATTCTCTAGGACTTAACGGCTTAAATTAGTACCATGTTTATAAATAAAAAAAAATCAACACACTAGATATCATGCCCATAGGAGTTAAAACCAACAATCATGGATCCTATCATTTGCAAAAACTGAAATTAGTTTAATTTAATTTTCGTCTATTCTAAACCAGTGCTTAAGTAACTTAATCTTTACTTGTTAACACGATTTAGCAAGCATTACTATAGGATTTCAAACCATTCCTTTTAAGCTCTGACTACACTCAAAATCAGTAATAGATACCATGTTCCTAACGTCTCACCTAAACACTTAGGCAAGCCTCAGGTAATAATAATGAAACTAAACTCGCTTCCGTTATTTGTTTAAGTGCTACAACTAGTAGTCAGGCCTAATTCGTGTTTACTAACTGAGTCATATAATAGACCAGACATGCTGCAACAACAATAATCTCCTCTCCCTTAAGTATTATCTAAGAATCAGACCCTGTTTGTTGTTTGAGTCATGCTATTTGATTACCTTTTTTGAGGAGGTATATTTAAGCCTTATGTGTTTATGTGCTTCCCCTTGAATATGCAGTCTTTTATATGTTTTGTATGTTGCCTTAGATTTTTAACCTTTGAAACTTCAAGTTAGCCTAATATCTCTCCCTTTAGGGAATAGTAGTGCTAACTGCCTCTGGAACTAATAGGAATGGGGCAGGTAATAGCATGAAATAGTGGTCGAGATCAATTCGCGCTTTAGTACCTTAAACGGGTGGGAAAGGGTAGAAATGGATATGATGATCGGTGCACTAATAGCACGTGTATCCCCTCTTTTGAGAAGTTATTACCGGGTATTGCATTAGTGTGATCCATATTGTGAATAAACCTAGGGCGTCATTCCTTTATTTCCCTTTTCTTTTAAAGGCATTGCAACTCCTTGTTTAAAATTAGCCTTAATGGCTATTTAACACTTTGTTTACTTTCAAACAGTTGTGTATTAAAATCCCCTCTTATTTGAGCCTTGTCTGTTGATATAAATTGCATCTCAAATACACAATAACTTGTATGGCCAAGAACCACACTAGTGGATCATGAGGGGTGCCTAACACCTTCTCCTTAGGATAATTTCAAGCCCTTACCCAATCTCTGGTTATTCGAATAAACTTAGAATTGAACCCTGTTGGTGTTATAATGCACCTTTGATCATTAGGAGGCGACTCTTCAAATGTAAAACTCAGTTCCCAAAGGAACGAATATCCCAACCAAATGTCATAAACTCAATTTCGCGAGAAAAAGTGGGTGCGACAATATTGTGATCGGAATAGCTCTCCGACCTACTCATAGCATATATACATATATATACAAGATATACATAAAGCTCTAGACCCAAAAACTCTAAAGGCATGGAGCTTACTGTTCAAGCTGAACTTGGGCAACACTTAATGAGGAGGCGTACCCGTTTGTATGTCTGAACCTGCACGCATGAGATGCAGCGCCCCCAGAAAAGGGATATCAGTACGAAATAATATACCGAATATGTAAGACAATATACTGAAAGCTGAAACTAAACTGATAATATAATAACTACAAGTAGCTGAAAGTCAAAGATAATCCGTACATATGCTTACCTACTGATATTGACTCAACTCTCTTAATATAGTAAGTAAAATAGTTGTCCGGCCTTATAAGGCTCGGTATATATATAACTGCTCTGCTGTAGTAGGCTCACTCATAGGTGCTCGGCCATACTAGGCTCTGTATCTCGACCAATTGAGCTCGCCCATAAATGCTTGGCCAAAGTAGGCTCGGTATATGACGTACCATCTGTTGAGAGGTTGCCCAATAGGAGCCTGCCCATCAATTATAGCTCGATGGTAATGAAAATACTTTAATACTGTATATATATACTCTCTGCTCTCGTAAGTGGAAGAATAAAATACTTAAATGAATATGAAGTCCCGACAAAGAGAATATTATAACTTACGAGACTAGCAACATATATATAAATTTCGAGATATGAATATTTCTTTATGCCTCGTTATCAAACTTGTGTAATGATGAGATCATCCCAAAATGGAAAGAGAAGCTTAACCTTAACATACCTGTTCAACGTTCTTGGTGTCAAAACCAAGAAGAGATTTGTTGGCTAAGAGGTTGGAGGAATTGATTTGATTCAATTCTCATGGTCTCAGTGCCAAAGCAATGAAAAAATCTTCTAATTAATTGAAAAAAAAGGTTTCTGCTTCACGTCTTTGAAATGGAGCCAAGGACAGATTGAAACTAATTTGGCAAGAAATTGGATAAATTCTTGTTTGTGCTTCGCATTTTTGACATGGAGCCAAGGATAGATTGAAACTAATTTGGCAAGAAATCTGATATGTCTTTCTGCTTCACGTTTTTTAGATGAACCAAGGATAGATTGAACCTAATTTGGCAAGTAATTAGATAAAGTTTCTTAAGTTCTTCTTCTTCACGTTTTTGAGATGAGCCAAGGATAGATTGAACCTAATTTGGCAAGTAATTAGATAAAGTTTCTCAAGTCTTTCCAAGACTTAACTCATCATGACTACTTAGCAATTTTCTAGGTGTGTGGCTTCTTTCCACATATGTATGTGTGTGTGGGTGGGGGAGAGGGGGGAATTAATTTATTAATTTTTATTCACTTATTTTAGTTGATTAGGTAATGTATGATTATCTGCTAGTTAATCAATACATGCATAATTCAAAAACTACCCCAAATTACTTAAAATTATATTTATTTCTCAAATACTTCATATTTACTTTATATATATACTATCATAGTCATATGGTACTTTATATGGTACTAGTTCATAATTATCAGGTATTATCGCTCGACCCGTATTTTATTCCAAATTGGCCACTTTCAACGAAACTCGTTTTGTTTAATCAGTCCCCTTTATCCTTCATAACACTTATTTATTATTTGATATAAATAGCATAAACTTTATAACCTCTGAATAATCTTGGACTAATGTCAATTATCTTACGACAAAATTTAACATACAATACTTCAAGGTGCAACATCATAGTAACTTAATACTGCAAAGCATAACATCATCGTAATATAATACTGTAGGACGTAACATAATCGTAATATATTATTGCAGAGGGTAACATCATTGTAATATATTATTGCAGAGCATAACATTGTCGTAATATAATACTGCGGGACATAATATTGACATAATAGCGTGGGGAGTAACATGGTATGTCTCCACTTCTGCTTTCATTCAATATACTGTGTAATTTAGACCTATGTTCTTCCTGTTTACTGCTTTTAAACAACATGTCTATCTCTGTTATCATGTCCTATTCAATATGGTATGTAGTCAATCTGTCGTAGATATCAACATGCCTTTGTTTTCCCTTATGTTTGTGTTAACTAGCATGCTTTAACTCCTGTAAATTTGTCCTGTCCAATATGTTAGTATGGTTAATACACTTTAGCATATTTCTGCTCGATCCAGGATACTTGTTCACTTGTTTCTCAACTAGCATGTTTCAATCCCTGTCCTGTTTTATGCGTTTACCTAAACAGGTTCCTGATTAATTCATGATTTCTATGCTCTCAACTTTTGCTACCTTTCTTTATGACTGTTTTATCAGTAACTTGATCCCACCATGTTGTTCTCTATTTAATATATGCATATATGATCACCTAAAAATAGCTAATGAACTAATCAAATCCCAGGAAATGTGAAACATTGTTTGAATTAATTGTGACGCTATACTGTCTGTTGTTTGATTACTGATGTTTATATTTGAACTCCATCTGCTAAATGTGGTTCTGCTTGTAGTTCTTGAAATTTGGTAATATGTTTCTATTTACTTACAAAATCCAAAATGTTTTCCTAAAATATCTCCTACTTCATATACTATTTTCAACGCCTACTCTTAGATATCTAGAATCCTGCCCCTCCAGTATGAGCGCTGCCTAGCAGTTCATGAGACTCTTCCGAACTCTGACACACTGGGGTTGGCCCTTCCAAACTTGTGTACAAAAACTACTTCTTCAAAATGTTTCTGGTGTTAGCATTTCCCGGTGTCCCTAAGGACTTTGAGAACTTTGACACACCAGAAGACCATTGGTGTATTATGGACTACCAGTTGGACTCTAGATATGATTAAAGGCCTGGCTTCCAAGTTTATCATTGGGCCTGCCAAGGCTCCCTATAATATAATGATTTTCATTATGTAATTTATTTATATTAGTCTGTAATAATAATTCTTGTAAAAACCGATATGGGGTATTAGTAAAAGTTTGGGAGGAATTTTATATATTTTGTTTGGTTCGGGTAGAAATCATGCCTATGGGTTGTTGTGATGATTGTTTACTTATATGCATTAGAAACTACGCCTATAGGACTAATCTTTTTTTTTTTAAATCATGATACTTTACATTACTAGAAATCCTACTTCTAAGTCTTTTCTCAATCCTGCATCAATAATAATATTTTCAAAACCTTCATGTCTGCACTAAAAATTACGTTTCTAGGAATTTCCTCGTTGAACTCGCTTGGCAACTGATTAACGCTTTTACTCGCCTAGACGTCATGTCTATAGGAAACACATATAAAAATCAGTCTTGACACTTAGACATCATGCATATAGGAAATAAATGCAAAATAAACTTCAACACTTAGATATCATATCTATAGAGAAAAATGCACAAAATCAGTTTTTTGTTTCATGAAATAACACTTGTGATCAGTTCCAGCACTTAGAAGTATGTCTATTGGATCTAAAAGATAAAATTTTCCTGTTAAAAATCGTTCACTAGTTTATATAATTGTGGTCTATCAACATTTAGATACCATGTCTAGGGGATTCTGCCGGTTATCACTTAGGCAAGCCTGTAGGAGAATTGAATCCTAGGTTTGAAGCTATTTTCTTATTGCATAAAACATGCTGAGATTCAGTAAATAATAAAAAATCAGTAGGCAAACTGGTAGGTACTCACTGCCCCGCATAAATAAAACTGTTGTATATTCTGTTTGTACTCATTAAGATATCCTTCCTATATGGCCCTAATCGTTTTAAAACTGTTTGTTTTAATAGTGTGCATTTGTTTGTCAATTTTTGGAAGTAAATATGAACCCCCCCCCCCCCCCCCCGAAGTGATATTTTATGTGGCAATCCTACTTGTTTTGTTTGTCTCTTAGTATTCTCCTTTTAAGCGCCATAGGTGAGTCTAGAACCACCTTCACTAGAGGTCATAAACACCTATAGGGCCACAGGTAAGGGACGGATAGTGCATGGATATGATACGTATTTGATGCTATTAGAAGGCTTAGATAATAGTTAAAGGGAGGGTAATTGGGTAGTAAAGGAAATAATGACATGTGTGCTAATACATTGTATAGCACCCAATTTGGGGATGATTACCAAGTATTGTACAGAAGTGATACTATAGGCTAAAAAATTTAGGACCCCTTTTACTCCTTATTATTTTAAAAGTAATATCTATTTGTTTATCTTCTTATAAGACTAATTCGCTAAAACTGAGTTTGGCCGGAACCCACCGTTATGGACCTCGAGCGGTGTCTAACATCTTCCCCTTAATGTAATTTTGATCCCTTAACTAATCTCTATGTAAGGCCCTATGAAATTATTTGTTACTCAAAAACCGAAACCTCGCAGTGCCAAGCTAAGAATATGTGCTAGAAAAAGCTCGCCATATCTCAGACCTTTTGGATTGATCTGTGCATTTAAAAGTTAAGGAAATTTGTTTCCGGAAGAGTGCATTTTTGCTCCCATTATGCGACCGCATAACTGCCGCAAAGCGAGGTATGATGTTGGCCAATTTTGAGGAAAACTACGCATCCAATTACGCGATTGCATAATAGACATGTGGGCAGCATAGTCGTCGCATATCCTTCTTGGTACTTTTTTGAATGGCAGTTCTGCGGTGCATTATGCGAACGCAGAACAAGTATGCGCACCGTATTTTGGTCGCATACCCAGGCTGAATGTTCAAGTCTTGAGGGCCACTTTTGTGTTTCCTTTTTGCTGGTTGCATATCAGTTATGTGGTCGCATATACGACCACAGATTATGTCGAGGATCCTATTTTCAAACTTTTAAACCCGATCGCATTTCATTAATAAAAACCCCATTAGACCTTCGTTCGCTATTTTCTACTACATTTAGAGTAAGAGAAAGAGCTCTAGTGGGAGAAAATGATCCCCACCAAGTCACTATTCAATTGTTGCCCAAGTCTTTAAAGATTATCAATAAAGTTACTAAGCCTTCATCCAAAGAGGTAAGAACTTGTGCCCTAACCTTTGATTTCGAAATTTCTATATCAATTCCACCTTACGGAATGGCAATAATAGAACTGAAAGATGTAAAAGAATGATTTAAGGATTTGTTAGAAAAGAGTTTTATCTGGCCGAATGTGTTATCATGGGGTGCACCAATTTTGTTTGTAAGGAAGAAAGATGGGTCGCTATAGAAGTGTATTGACTGCCGGCGACTCAAAAAAGTCAAAATAAAAAACAAATACCCTCTATCAAAAATAGATGATTTGTTTGATAAATTGCAAGGTGCCAAATGTTTCTCAAAAATTGACTTATGGTCTGGGTGTCATCAATAGAATATAAGGGAGCAGGATATTCCAAAACATCTTTCAGGACATGATATGGGCACTTTGAATTTTTGGTAATGTCTTTTGGACTAACAAATTCCCCCAAAAGCTTTCATGGATCTTATGAATAGAGTCTTCAAACCTTTTCTAGACTTCTTTGTAATAATGTTCATTGACGATTTTTTTGTGTGTTCCCGAATATGGGAGGACCATGCTGACCATCTCAGGGCAATTTTGCAGATACTTCAACAACACTAATTTTAAGAAATTTTGTTGAAATGTGAATATTTGCTTGAATCTGTCACGTTCTTGGGTCATGACGCCTGGGTTCACCTTGGTTGTCTCATATTGATTCCTGCTGCAATTGCTGACTGCTCACACACCCCTTTCATCTTTGCATTTTCCAGGTATTTCTCTGGCATATGTGAACTATACAGTTGAGCAAAACTTGAAGCAATACAAGATGTTCAAATTAGAGCCTCCCTTATTTCATCGTTGTTGTTTTACATCATGTAGTAATTATGTAGCAATGATGGTTGTTTAAGTTAAAATTTACGAGGTGTAAACTCAATTCCTTTACTGTCTGATGATAGGAGGGGTGTAGCTTTAACTATTGTGCTGGATTGGGACTTGTGTGTTAGTCTGATTAAATCTTTGGGTTTCGTCTTGTTGTTAGGTTTAATTTGTCATAGTTTACAAGTTGATGGTTGGCATGTTGAGGCTCGACATTCGGTGTAAAGGTGCACTGCATCTCCTAAAGGTGCATATATAGGGACCATGGTATCAAATTACTTGGCACATTCATGTACAGCCTCACTTCAGCTGAAGTATAGGGCTTAATGTATGTGCTATTCCATTCACTGTCGATTTTCTTGTTTCATTCCGATCCGCAAGTATTCGCAAGTTTGTCAGCGAAGAGGAGCCTTAAGTCCCTTGTGTCATGTGATACATAAATACCTGACATAGCAAATGAAATATAGGTTTAAAGGCTTACACATTAAAGTTGTTACTGATTTGAAGTTAACATGAGTTTGTGGCTTTATATTGGGTCTATGATCCTTATTTTGGCCCAGCATCATCTGGGCTCATTAAACGCAAGGGAGAAAAGATTTAGCCCTCACAAAGTGATAGTAAATCGCTGGGCTTGTTTGGCCCAGAACTGATTATTTATCAATTGTAATCTTTAGTCAAAATAACGAAATTCCTTAGATTAAACTGAGAAATGGCACTTAGCAAATTTTTGTGGTTTTCACAAAATTTAACGCATATTCATTTTGGTTGTGCTAGGTAAATAATTCACTTTCCTAAATACGGGTTCGCATTTATGTGACCCAAATCTAAATCTCAACGAAGTTGGAATGTGTCAAAATTCACGAGTGCATTTATGTGACGTGGTTCGAGGCATGTTTTAACAATGTTGCAATTCTCTTTAAAATAATTATAAAGTCGGTCTAAAGTTAAAAAGCAGATAAGTTAAAACATGTTCTAAAACCAAATAATTAAGCCAAATATAACAGTTGAGCAACTGTGCTAGAACCACAGAACCCGGGAATGCCTAACACCTTCTCCCGGGTTAACAGAATTCCATACCAAGATTTCTAGTTCGAGGACCGTTAAACAGAGTCATTCTTTCCTCGATTCGGGATTCTAACCGGTGACTTGGGACACCATATAACTCCCAAGTGGCGACTCTAAAATTCTGTTAAATAATTGAATCCCGTTTCAATTGTCCGTTAATTGGAAAAACTAAAACTCCCTTATCTACGCCCTTTGCCGGGTAGTGGATAGCCAAAAAGGAGGGGTGACAAGGCCATTGATTGTTATGCTCTTATTGATCGAGGGTACTCTTTGTCTTATGTCACCCCATTTATTGCTTTAAATTTTAGGGTAGAACTCGAATACCTTTATGAGTCATTCTCCGTATCGACTCCGGTTGGTGTTTCTATTACTGCCGCGCGAGTTTATAGGAATTATGTTGTCATGGTATGTGGTTGTGTTACCACGGCTGACCTTATCAAGCTTGGAATGGTGGATTTTGATGTTATTATGGGAATTGACTGGCTTTATTCGTGCTTTTCTAAACTTGACTGCCGAACGAGAGTTATGAGACTCGAGCTCCCTAATGAGTCAATTATTGAGTGGAAGGGGAATGGTGTGGTACTGAAGGGTAGGTTTATTCCCTACCTTAAGGCTTCGAAGATGATTAAGAAAGAGTATATCTATCATTTGGTCTGGGTGGAAAAAACCACTTCAGAAGCGTCTTCCCCCGAGTCTGTACCAGTAGTGAATGCGTTTCTTGAAGTGTTTTCGAATGAGCTTCTAGAGATTCTGCCAGATAGGGTTATTGATTCGGGATTGATGTACTGCTTGATATGCAGCCAATCTCTATTCCACCATACAGAATGGAGCCGACAAAGTTAAGGGAGTTAAAGGAGCAGCTGAAGGATTTATTAGAAAAGGGGTTCATACGGTCGAGTTTGTCGCCGTGGGGTTCTCCGGTTCTTTTTGTCGAAAAGAAGGATGGGTTACTCTGGATGTGTATTGATTATTGGCATGTCAACAAAGTCACCATAAAGAATAAATATCCCTTGCCTCGGATAGATGATTTGTTTGACCACTTGCAAGGTGCCAGGTTCTTCTCCAAAATTGATTTACGGTCTGGGTATCACCAATTAAAGATTAGAGAGCAAGATATTCCTAAAACCGCATTCAAAACTCTCTTTGGCCACTTTGAATTATTGGTCATGTCTTTTGGGCTAACCAACATCCCGGCAGCTTTCATGGATCTTATGAATCGGGTCTTGAAGCCATTTCTGGACTCCTTTGTGATTGTTTTCATTCATAGAATCCTTGTTTACTCGCTAAGCTAAGAGGATCATGCCTATCACCTTAGGGAAATTCTGCAGACTCTTCATCAACACCAGTTGTATGCTAAATTTTCAAAATGTGAACTTTGGTTGGAGTCCATTACCTTTTTGGGTCATGTTGTTTCTAGTTAAGGCATTCAGGTGGATCCCTAGAAGATTGCAGCAATTGGCCTATACCCACAACCCCGATGGAGATCCGTAGATTCTTGGGTTTAGCAGGGTATTATCGGTGGTTTATGGAGGGATTCTCTACCCTCGCCTCCCCATTGACTAAGTTGACACAGTAAGCAGTTAAGTTCCAATGACCCAATGCTTGTGAGAAAAGTTTTCAGGAGTTGAAATCAAGGTTGACCTCGGCCCCAATATTGACCTCTCCAGAAGGAACATAAGGATTTCTAGTTTATTTCGATGTCTCAAGGGTTGGTTTGGGGTGTGTGTTGATACAATATGGGAATGTTATAGCATATGCTTCAAGGCAGTTCAAGAATCACGAGAAGAATTATCCAACGCATGATTTGGAGCTTGCAGCTGTTGTGTTTGCCTTGAAAATATGGCAGCATCATCTTTATGGAGTCTATGTGGATGTGTTCTCGGACCACAAGAGTCTCCAATATTTGTTCAAGTAAAAGGAGTTGCACTTAAGGCAGCGACGGTGGTTAGAATTTCTTAAAGATTATAATATAAACATTTTGTACCATCCAGGGAAGGCGAATGTGGTGGCCGACACTCTCAGCCGAAAGTACATGGGTAGTTTGGCTCATTTGGGGGCGGATTAGAGGACCTTGGCTCTAGAGGTGTATCAATTGTCCAGTATGGGGTTTTGTATTTTAACCTCAGATGAGGGGAATGTTACGTTACATAATGGAGCAGAATCGTCACTTGTAGCGGAAGTCAAGGAAAAGTAGTTTATCGATCCGATATTGGCATAGATGAAGGAGGTAGTTTTGAATAAAAAGACTTCAGCATTTTCACTTGGCGGTGATTGTGTATTGCGATGTCAAGGTAGGCTATGTGTTGCAGATGTGAATAATCTTCGGGAGAGGGTGATGGCGGAGGCTCATTATTCCAGGTATTCTGTGCACCAAGGTTCTATGAAAATATATCATGATCTCAAGGAAATGTATTGGTGGAGCGGTATGAAGAGGGGTGTGGCGGACTTTGTATCTAAATGTCCAAATTGTCAGCAAGTAAAAGCTAAGCTTTAGTGGCCCGGTGGGTTAACTCGGGTTATAAAAATACGAATGTTGAAATGGGAGATGATCAACATGGATTTCGTGGTAGGGTTACTTCGCACTCAATGCATGTTCGACTTGATTTGGGTAATAGTGGATCGACTCACCAAATCAGCTCACTTCTTGCTAGTCAAGTCCACCGATACTGCAGAACAGTATGCCCATTTGTATATCAAGGATATATAAAGAATTCATGGCACTCCACTTTATATTATCTCGAATCGAGGGGCCCAATTCACAGATAATTTTTGGAAGAAAATTCAGCAAGGTTTGGGTACCCAGGTGAATCTCAGCAAGGCTTTCCATCCACATACTGATGGTCAAGCAGAGCGGACTATTCAAATGGCTGACGATATAATGTGGGCTTATGTCTTGGGTTTCAAAGGTAATTGGGATGATCACTTGCCACTTATAGAATTTGCTTACAATAACAACTTTCATGCTAGTATTCAGATGGTCCCATTTGAGGCATTATTTGGAAGGAGGTGAAGGTCTCTGATTGGGTGGTTTGAAGTTGGTGAAGCAAAACTAATAGGGTCATAACTCGTGCGCCAGGCCATGGAAAAAGTTAAAGTAATTCACGAGAGGATGGCAACTGCTCAGATTCACAAAAAATCCTATACGGACGTACATCGAAGAGAATTGGAGTTCCAATTAGATGATTGGGTGTTCTTGAAGGTATATCCTATGAAGGGAGTCAGCAGTTTGGAATAAAGGAAAGTTGAGTCCTAGATATGCCGGGTCATATCGGGTCGCTCAAAGGATAGGACAGGTGGTTTATACGCTGGAATTGCCCCCTGAATGTCATTAGTGCACCCGGTGTTCCACGTGTCTATGTTGAAGAAAGTGGTTGGAGATCCATCCACTATCGTGCCAGTTGAGACCATCGAGGTTAATAAAGGGTTATCGAATGATGAATTCCCGATTGCCATTCTTGATAGGCAAGTCCGTATACTGAGAAATAAGGAAATATTATGGCGAAGTCAACGAGTCGAAGAAGCCACGTGGGAAGCGGAAAGTGAGATGAAAGAAAAGTATCCCATCTGTTTGAACAAGTCTAGTAGTAATCGTGCGAACTCCTATCTTTAGACAAACTGATGTTATGTTCAAATTGGTGTAAGGCACCCCATTTTTTCCTTAAATGCTTTGCTATTGTAAACCCCCTCCCCCCCCCCCCCCCCATTTTGTGCATAAATTGTACGTGTTGTGATTATTTGAGTTATGTGCAAACCCTTTTGGTAATTGAAAGTTTTGATTACTCATGTAACAAGTGAATGATTAATGGTAGTGCAGATTGGTAATGATTAATTGAGATGCATATAGTATGCTGAAGTGATTAAATATGAGCAAGAGTTGGGGCAATGAATTGTATGCCGATTGTAAAGACACTAGGAAATGTGTATTGCTGCTTGAACTATGTTTTCGGGGCTCTCTGACAGGTAGATAAATCTAATTACAAAAGAAACTCTGGTGAAATTTTCTAAAAATATGGAAGTTAGTGAAAACTGGGAGGTTTCATATCACGTTTTCAAAACCAACTGATTTCCAAAATCCTTATTTGAGGACGAATAATTTTAAGTGGGGAGGATGTAAGGCACCATGAAAATTTGTACTCAAAATCTAGTAACTTGTAGTGCCAAGTTTTGAATATGTATTAGGAATGTGTAAAGTTTTACTGATCTAGCTTTTAAAAATCAAGAATTAAATTTTTCCAGAAAAATGTTATTATGCAGCTCAGAATGCGGTCACAGATCAAGTATGCGGACCGTATTTCTGCCGCATATTGAGACAGTAGTCTGGTTAAATTTAGGTAAAAAATACGGTCCATTATGCAACCGCATAACTGATATGCGGACTGCATAGTCATCGCATGATTTTCTAAGAATTTTGTGAAGAGCAGTTTTGGGTGCATTATGCGACCGCAGAACGTAAATGCGGACCGCATTCCTGTTAAAGACCCAACAATTCTCCAAGTTTTTGAGAACATTTTTGTGTTCCATTCTATAGACCGCATTTCCACTCTGCGATCACAAAGTGCGACGTAGATCTGACTCTGGCTCTAATTTTCCTAAGTTTTAAACCCGACTCCTTCTTCAATAAAACACCTCAACCCCTAATTTTTACATATTTTCTGAAAAACTGGAGAGATGAAGAGAGAATTCTTGAGAGAGAAAGTTTTGCATTTGTTGATTTGATTCTTAAAAGTCACCCGGGATGGGAAATCTCAAGTAATAACTTTCATCTCTATCCTTGCAGGTAAATTCTCCAACCCTTTTCATTGACTATCAAGTTTAAACAAAAGGGGAATTCATGTGCATTGATTCTTGGAAGCTTAAGTTGAAATATGCATGCATGTTCTTTAAAACCTAAAATCTAGTAAAAGAAATTGGGTAGGAGTAAAGATCTGCAAAAGGAGGGGGTTGATAACCTAAATAAGTTTGGGTAGTAATTATGAACTTCAATTCTAAGATGTATGTGTTAACCTGTGAACTAGATTGTCGATGCTAGACTGTTGGTGAGCTGAAAGTAGAAGTAAGAAAGGGAAATTCGACTCTAAGTATTTATGGCTAACTTTAACCTTTGTAAAGTCACCTTGTTGGTGTATGAGTGCTTGGTATGAGTCACTTATGTGGACTATTTTTGAATTCTTGTGATTAATATGCTTTGAACGTTGTTGGTTAAGTTTCCCGATATGATGGTGTAAGTAAACCAAGTATGTGTAAATGTGTTTATGTGGTATGAACTGTATCAAAAATGATGGAAAGAAGTCGTAATTGATATAATTGAACAACTGTGGTAATATCATGTGTGGCTTGTCGGGGGCAATTTTTTTTGTAACTTGAGTTGTATCTAGGATGTTGCACCTGATGGAAATAATATTGATGTTTATGAAACTCTTTGTGAACTGTTGTCGTTGTTGTTGTGTGATTTGTGATTATCCGGTGGGATTGGGTTGTGCGCCGCAACACGAAGTATTAAGGTGTGGGTTGTGGTGATATGGGTAGCGAGGTAATAAGGGTGGCCGAGGTAATGAGGATGAAAAAGTGATCGAAATCACTATTGAAATATAAATATGCAAAAGTTGTGAAAATTATTGATGTGACGGAATAATGTTGAAAAGGGAAATCTGAGAGATTGTGAAACTTGTTTGGCTTTGGTTGTTCCTTTCATGTGCATTTGATCATTGATTCTATTACTGTTGTTACATGTGCATTGCTTGATTTTACTTGGGGTAAAGTTTGTTCATACATACAAGTACAATTCAAATGTACTGACGTGCCTTTTTCCGGGGGCGCTACATTCATATTATGATTGTAGGTGGGTCCATAGCAGGTACTCCAGTCCACCGACAGTTGCCCTCCTCCACTTCCCGTCAGCTGAATTGGTGAGCCCCTTTCTTCCCGGAGCCCTATGTAGCTCATGTCGCCTTCTTCCGGAGTTTTATTTTGATATTTGTGTAAGGTATAGTTGGAGCCTTGTTAACGGCAAGTTATGTATCTCCATATTTGTATCCTTAGAGGCTCCGTTGACAAGAAATGTGGGTTATGAACTTGTGTAAGTATATATTATGTTAGGCGGTGTAACTTGAAAATCACGCAATGTAACCTTCTATTGTTATGTATGTCTCGTCAGAAGGTGTTTAAATTATAAATGGACAATTCACTTAATTAATGAGTAATGAGAACACGGGGTAACACGTGGGATAGGAAAGGCACCCAGGTCCGCTTAACTGGGGCTACCCGATCGAGCGCCGGTCATGTCCATCTATTTTGGGGCGTGACAGGAGATTGGTGGTGGTCCGCTACCGTGGGACAATTTCCGTCCGGCAGACCATGGCGGAGGAAGGCGAAGCGGGCGAGGGTTTTTAGGGCGGCTAGGGTTCGGTGTTTTGAGAGAGATGAGAGATCGAGATGAGTTTTTAGGGTTATGGGAGATCTATTCAGACAATTAAATACAAATTGACTTTCCAGTTCTGAGCCCTTGGACCATAAGGATCCAACGGTTGTCATTGGTGGACAAGGAACGAGATCGTTTGGTTAATAAAGGCTAGACCAGGTATGGTTATTTGGGCATGGGTTAATTTGGATGGGTTTAGGTACTTTGTAGGCTGGGATTTTGGATTTAATTGGGTATAACATCAACCCAATTGAAAGAGCCCTTTTTTTCATTTAATTTTTCTTTTTTATTTTTTAAATTAAAATAATAAATTATCTAAATTGTAAAATCAAACCAATTACCTAATTACAAAAATTATAAAAGTTACTTAATCCTAAATTAAAAAGTGAAAAATCAATAATCTAAAAATAAAAGGAAAAAGTGTAAAAATGAGCCATTTTTGTGATTTTTATTTTAATAAATAAATAATTAATCAATTAATCCTAAAAATTCAAAAACATAACCTCAATGCCATGCATAGTATTTTTTGGTATTTTTCATGATTTAAATAAAAACTAAATCTGCACAAAAATGCAACAATTAATAAAATTCTACAAAAATTCCTAAAATGGCAAACAATCAACAAAAAATATATTTTCTTGGTATTTTATAGGAGTATTTCGTATAGGGCAAAAATCTCATGCTCACAATGTATATGAAATGGCACGGCATCACTCTTCGTATTTTACACTCTTTCTCACCGAGCAAATGTATATCAATAACAAGCAATATAGAAAGCATAAACAATATCTAGGAGAGTGATTAAGCGAAAATTTCAAATGAACATAAATCACAGCTTTCAAGTCAATAACAAGTGACAAACCTCAGGAGCCTCATTGTTCAAGTGTGTCAACCAATCTAAAAATGGTCTTCAAATCAAGTGTTGAATCCAATATCTCAAAAATAATGGTCATAGCAATGTATTGGTGATTAAGTGTAGTGATGACCGAATTTAGCACATTAATCGTTTCAAAAAAATCTATCAAATTTTAGTGAAGTTTTAATAAGCTAAATCATGGTTCTTCACGTTTAATTCCATATTCATATTAATCTAGAAGTCCAGTAAAACACGAAGCAAGAAGATCACATAAATTCTACAAAGCATAAATACTAGTATAACTTACCATCATGCATGATTAACCTTGTCATATACATATATTCTTATCACCTTATATATACATCACCCCAATATGTAGTAAAAAAATATCAATTAGTAGAAAAAATTTCCAACAAAGTTAGGCAAGAAACCTAAAACTAGCCAAGTCGATATACTATAAGTGCAATCCCGCTCAAATCGATCTCAGAACGGCTCAAAACTAGCCAAAAGCAACGCGAAATCATGAAATAATGTCATAGGAAATAAACCCAAATGATAAAGGTTGAATCTTTAATCAAATACTCAAAGTCAACCAAAAAATCAAACCAGGGTCCGCATTTCGGAACGCAACAAAACTGACTAAATTCGACAACCAATTCAAGTACGAGTCCACCTGTATTAATTTCACCCAAATCCGGCTCAAATTTTATTTTAAAAAAGTTTAGGCAAAACCTCTAATTCTCTTTTGAAACCATAAAAAAAATTCCAAATGCAAAGATAGAATCACGGAATAGAATAAAAATCGAGTACAAAATACTTACCCAAATCCATGTGGCGAAATTCACCACCAAAATCGCTCAAATCCGAACTCCATAGCTCAAAATGTGATAAAATAACTCAAAGGCCTGAAATAAAGTACTTATATGCATTGTCCAGTGGTATCCTATGCGATTGTGGATGTACAATCAATATCGCGATGCACAAAAAAATTATGCTGCTAGATTTTACAATTTACATCTGCGGCATAACCATGGTGAACGCGGTGAACACAGTCGTAGACTCTTCACAAACACGCTCATTCTCTTGCGAAAACGAACAAGAAAATTTAGAGCTCCAGACTTTACCTTACGCGATCGTGTCTGCATCTTCTCAGTCATGAAGAAAAGTTGAGGCATCAGAAACAAGCAGAAACCAACAACGAAATCATGAAGAAAGTGGTGTGATTCCACCCCGAAACTCACCCGATCTTCTCGGGACCCTATCCAAACATATCAACACGTTTCAAATATAATACGGACCTACTCGAGGTCTCAAATCACACATAACAACATCAAAATCACAAGTCGTATCTAGAATTAAACTTAATGAACTTTCAACTTCCAAAACTCATGCCGAACACATAAAATCAACTCTGAATGATCTTAAATTTTGAACAGAAATTTCAAATGACATAACAAAACTATTTCAATTTTCAAAGTTGTAATCCAAACCTGATATTATCAAAGTCAACTCGCGGTCATACATATAAACTTCTCAAATCTTCAAATTGCCTATTTTCGCTAATTAACGCTAAAACCTTCAAGAAACATCCAAATGCAAATTCGGTCCTAAGACCAAGTCCAAAATATCCATTCAAACCTAATGGAACCATCAAAACTCCAATCCGACATTAATTACACAAAAGTAAAACTTGGTCAACTCTTCAAATTTAAAGCTTCGGAGAATCATTATTCCAAATCAATCTCGATCGCCTGAAAACGAAAATTGATGATTCATACTAGTCAAAATATATCATATGAAGCTATTCATAACCTTAAACTACCAAAATAAATGCGAATTCTTAAAACGATCGGCCAAATCGTTACAACACAAAATGAGAACTCCGAAGATGAATCGTAATTGAATAATAAAATTAAACGCTATTAAGGATTTGAAGATGATAATGGAGAAATTGAAGTTTAAATTTTGTAAAGTGTTGCTGATTTGGGGGTGGGGGAGGGTTCATCGAGCTAGGGTTTAGTTTTTACATATGTTGTTTGATTTTATTGTGGTGCGCTAAGTTAATTCTACATGATGAAGGTTAAATTAATGCTGGTTGAGTCAAGAGTTAGTGTTAATTAATGACATATAGCAATGGTGGGGTGATATATATATATATATATATATATATATATATATATATATATATATATATATATATATATATATATATATACTTCATTTGCTTCATGTATTATAAATTGCTTCTTCCTTCATTTCTTCCTACTCTGCATCTTCCTTCATCCCCCCTACGCTTATATTAACTTTATGTAGGGTGGTGACCGCTGATGTATTTGTAACAAGAAGCACATGTTGATCCAATGGCGTCGACATAACCTTTTCAGAAGCCAAATCAATGGCGGTTTTTTCCATCAAATGAAACAAGTTATTCACCTATTTGCTTTTATTCTTAGATTTTTGGAATAACTATATCTTTTTATATTTACATTTTAACTGATCACCTATTTGAAGTTTGGAGTCTTGAGTGGGATGATTAAGTGGAGGATAAGCTTAGGTGGTGTTGTTTGCTCTCTATTTCCTCTTTTCAGAGTACCATTATGTACACAACTTGGATACTCGAATCTATATAATTTGTGTTAATCATGACACGTAAAAGTTTACATTAAATTGCCATGACAGAATTGATAAAAACATACTTTTGATATTTCAAAAATAAATATTTTAAAGTTATATCTAAATTTTGTTTTTTTATTATTAAGTTAATGAGTTATTATTATAATAATTATTTTAAATATATTTGTAACAAAAATTAGTTTAATTTTGTAGTCAATTGGGACAAAATTAATTTGGCTACTGAATGAGATTTGAACGTTACTTTTGGTTACAAAATCTTAACGTCTATTATATTTGATAGCCTTAATGGCCTATGATTTTAACGTATAAAACTTTGAAGAGCCTTTACGGCTTAGACATTTTTAATCTGATGGTGCATTCCATTTTTCGGACTATATAAGTACTTTGAGTGGTCACTTTGATAATGAAGGGAAAAAATTCTTTCTTTTTTTCTGTGTTCGATTTTTTTCTCATTAATATTTGTTGTTTCTGCTCGTAGTTTTACTAGAAGGGCTTGTTGAATCCTGGGGATTACGTCTAATTTTATATAGCACTATGTGGACGACATATCCATAAAGACAGTGTTCTTGACACGCCTCAAGCAAAATCGTTTATTCTCCATTTTCATTAATTTTTTCCAACAATCTTAAGGATATTTACACGCTATTATTATGGAGAATGACGCTGCTAATGTTGTTGCTATTGCTACTACACCCGCTGTGCCTACTGTTTCTATTGTTGTTCCATCGCTAATTACATGTGCCAAATCTTATTCCGATGTTTTGAAAATTGCGGTTTTTGGTGGAGATAATTTTAACCGCAAGCACGTTATTGTTGACAAAGGAAAAGCAATTACAACTAGAAGTAGCCTTGTGGAGGACAACAACCGTCAGAGAAAATCAAGTAACAAGTATGACGAAAGAAATAGTTATAAGCCCAACACCAACAATCAAACCTTCAAGGATAAAAGCAACTGTTTTGTGTGTCGCAAATATGGCCACTATGTTGCTCAATGTCGAAAAAAAAGTTGGGAATGACAATCCCACCAAGGCTAAATAAATTTAATTGAAGCCAAGGTGGATGGTATAATTGTTGCGGTTGTTTTCCAAGTGAACCTTATGGCCAATGTGAAAGATTGGGTGTTAGATTCTGGTACCACTAGGCACATATGTGTCGATGCCCCCTTTTTCTCGCGAAATCGGATTTATGACATTTGGGAGGACAACTCATTCCCTTTAGGGAATTGGGTTTCAATTGAAGAGTTGCCACATAATGATTAAGTGCATTAGGACACTAACAAAAACTTTGATTTAGAAAACCAGAGGTTGGGTAAGGGCTCAAAATTATCCCGAGGGGAAGGTGTTAGGCACCCTTCGATATCCACTAGTTTGGTTCCCGGTCATACTATAATTGTGACTTTAAGTGCAAACAACAAGTAGACAAGTAAGAGATACAAATATGAGGGGAGGGGGGTTCACATAATTGTTGTAAGTAATTGAAGTTAAAGGAAGTTAAAGAGCTGAAATTTGAGGGAAAAAAGCAGTTTTGAAATTCTGAATAAAATAAACAAGTAAAGGGGAGGGGTTCTAAGTTTATAAATAATATGGACCACCCCACACAACACCGGGTAATCATTTATACATGTGGTGATATTGCATGGTCATCATATCCATATATACCCTTTCCCACCCCGTTAAGGTATTAAACATGGATTGGTCTCGTTTTACTTATTGCATGCTATTACCCCCCACCCCCCAAATCCTATCAGCCCTGGAGGTATTTGGGACTACTAATCCTAAAGAAAAAGGTATGAGGTTTTATAGTTTCAAATGACAAAATTCTAATGTGATAATAAAAATACATATGTAACAAATATGGGGAAAACACATAACAGATAGAAAGGCTCAAACAAACCTCCTTAAAAATAAAAGGAAGCATATGGTTTAGCATGTCTTACACGTATTGATTAGGGTCTAATTAAACTTAAGAGTTGTGGCAAACTGACCTATTACATATTTCAGATGAGAAGCCCGAATCAGGCCTGCCTGGTGGTTGTAGTTGATAAAATCTGATTCAATTTATAAGTTACCTTATGTCTTGCCTAAGTGTTGAATGAAAACCTATAGGCATGATATCTATCAATTTTAAAAAAGAAGTATGTTGATTTAGGAAAAGAAGTTTTCAATTGACCAAGGAAGGCGAGAGAGCGTAAATTCTGCAGACGTTAAGCATTATCATTACTGATTTTAGCCCTATAAGCGAATAAACGATTCAGGTTTGATTGATGGTTCCTATAGGCATGATTTCTAGGCATTATTATCTTTAAACACTTTTTATATGCGTAGTAAGAGTGCAGAAATCGTATGGGCATGAGTAACTGAATAGACTAATAATGGGGCTGCAGTCTAGGATGCAGGTCCGCAGGCTAATGAGGGACTGTTGTAGAATACTGATGATGGAACTAACCTTGAGAGATTTGAAAATAAAGAGGAAATAGGATTGAATCCTAATCCTATTAATGATGATATACAGCAGAGTCAAGAGTTACAGAACACAAGCATTCCAGATCATACAAACAACAAACTTGTAGAACATGGGGAGAGAAGGTGTGATGTTGATAATATGGAGAGCAGAGAAAAGGATTTGGATGCAGAATCAATCTATCATAATTTCAAGCAGGTGGATAGACAAGGTGATCTTTCCCCTAGGTATAGATACAAAGGAAAATCAGCTAGGAGAGGAAAGAAGAAACAACATAAGACAATATTCAAAGTTTAATCCCTGGGGTTCAAACAGGAAGGACCCTATCTAAATCTCACAATTGAAAATGAATGCTATCATGTGGAATGTGAGGCCAATGAAGATAATGCAGGCCCTTGAGAGGCTTATCACTATGCAAAGACAAAATCATTTCCTGTTCATAGGAATTATGGAAACAAATCAAAAGAAAAAGAAATTGGAAAGATATAGGAGAAGAATTAGAATGTGGCTTTTGCAAATGTTTCTAAAAAAATTTGGGCATTTGTGGATGATGATCATTGGGTAGAGATAGTATTCGATTTAGGACAGCAATTGGCTCTGAAGCTCACAAACCTGGATTATCAAATATCATTTATGGTCACTTTTGTATATGCAAAGTGGGATTCCATTGAGCGGGTTGAATTATGGGACAATTCGTATAACTTGGCTAAAGACATGTTCTTGCCTTAGCTTGTGGGGGGGGGGAGGGGGGGATTTAATGTTATCTGGGATGAACAAGAAAAATTTGGAGTAAATCCTATTTCTTTAAATGAGATAATGACTTTTAGTCATTGCATCACCACATGTAACCTGAGTGACTTAGGTTTCAAAGAAAGCATATATACATGGTGGTGTGGGAAAGGTGAAGATAATTGTATTTTCAAAAGACTTGATAGATATCTAGGCAATATAGAGTTGCAGCAATTATGGCCTAGCATAGAGGTTACTCACCTACCCAAAATTGGTTTTGACCATTGCCTCATTTTATTGCAATTTGATCCTGATAGTGCACCTGTTAAGAATGCATTCAAGTTCTTAAAGTTCAGGTATAAGCATGCATCTTTTAAGGAGTTGGTGGTACAAAACTAGAAGGCTGACCTCACAGGAGATCCATTCTATGTGTTCAAACACAAGGTAAAAAAGTTGAAGAAAGCCTTACAATATGGAGCAAAGAAACTTATGGTGACATTTTTAAGAAGATTGTTAGTCTTGAAGAGGTGGTCTTAGTTCATGAAGCTCAATTTGAGAGGTCCTACGTATAAGAATAGGGAATGATTGCAGAAGGTGCAGGAAGAATAAATCAGATATCTAGCATTGGAGGAAGTATATTGGAAACAAAAATCTGGGATGTCTTGGTTTCAAGATGGTGATAGGAATACGAAATTTTTCCATGCCCGGATAAATAGTCAAAGAAGAAGATTACAATTGACAAGGGTACAGAATCATAATGGAATTTGGCTTGAAGACACTAATGGTATGGCTGAGAAAGCAATGAGATTCTTCAAATTGCAATTTCATGAAGGTACAGTTCCTACATCATTTGGCATCCTTGATCATATTCCAACATTGATAGACTCTATGCATAACTTGGAGTTGATTAAATAACCTTCTAATGTGGAGGTAAAGAAGGTAGTATTTAGGTTGAATGGGGAAAGTGTAGGGGGTCCGGATGAATTTACGGGATGTTTCTTTCATTCTTGTTAGGAGATAATTGGTGATGACCTTCTAGAAATGGTTAAAGCCTTTTTCAATGGTCATGAATTCCCCAAATATGTCCCTCATATAAATTTGGTATTGTTTCCCAAAAATAAGGATGTGGTGTCATTTTTAGATATTCAACCTACTAGTCTTAGCAATTTTGTTAATAAAATATTCTCTAGAGTGGTCCATGAAAGGTTAGCAATACTTCTTACAAACATTATATTTGAAGAGCAGGATGGTTTCGTAAAGGGAAGGAGAATTAGAGAGAATGTGTTGCTAACCCAAGAAATTATCACAGACATTAGGTTGAGAACCAAAGCTGGACTAAATGTGGTGATTAAATTGGACTTGGCTTAAGGCATATGATCGACTATCATGGTTGTTTTTTACTAAGGTGCTAAGGAAGATGGAATTTGGAGAAAGGTTTATTGGATTGGTTTATAGAATCATTTCGAATAACTTGTATTCAATTTTGCTTAATGGGCAACCATTTGGTTTCTTCAAATCAACAAGAGGGGTGAAACAAAGTTACCCTTTGTCACCTACTTTATTCATCTTGGCTGCTGAATCATTATCAAGGGGGTTGAATTAACTACATAACAATTTATACTTTTGTGGATTTGGACTGCCCAAGTGGAGTCCCAAGATTAATCATCTGTCTTATGCAGATGATACCATTATATTCTCTCCATCTGAGGCAACATCATTGAGGTTGATCATGCAAACATTAGCAGCATATGAGTGTGTTTCTGGGCAACTTATTAACAAGAGAAAGTCTGCCATTTACTTGCATCATTCAGCAGGGGCAGAGGTGGTGGACAATGCGCAAAGAGTAACAGGTATTGCTAAAAATGAATTCCCTTTTACATGCATGGGCTGCTCTAATTTCTATGCTAGGAGACGGATGGACTATTATCAAGGTCTTATAACTAAAGTAATGGATAAGTTACAGAGTATGCCCATACATTTGTTATCAGTTGTAAATCCTCCATCATATGTAATTAATAAGCTCTATAAAATTTTTGCTCAATTCTTCTGGAGCAATACAATAGGAGAGACAAATTGGCATTGGGCGTCATAGAGAACCTTATGTTTACCTCATGAGGAAGGGGATGCGGGATTTCTTTATTTATATGATGTTTCCACAGCCTTATTTTGTAGTTATGGTGGAACTTTAGAACAAAACCTAGTCTATGGAGTTCCTATATTACTCAAAAGTACTACAAAAAAATTGAACCCCATAATTGTCCCTTGGAGAAATGATTCTCATATTTGGAGGAAGATGTTAGAGTGTAGGGATCTTATAGAGCATCAAATATTATGGCAGCCTAAGATGGGATCTTCATTATTTTTGTTTGAGAATTGGACAGGTTTAAGAGTACTTTATTTTGTTACTCCTCCTAATTTTGTATGTGATGAGTCCATACAAGACATTTATGATGTTGTGGACAATGGCCGATAGGATGAAGGAAAGATAAGAGAGATACAACCTAAAAACTTGGCAGAACACATTCTGCTGCAGCTGAAACCTCCAATGGTGTAAGAAGTACTTGATAATCCATTTTGGATGCTAGAATCGGAGGGTGAATTCAGCGTAAAAACAGCCTAGGATTTTTTGAGAATGATACATGAACCTTGCAATACATATAAGAATATATAGGTGAAAGGCCTGCCTTTTAAGATATCTTTCTTTATATGGGAAGTTTGGAGAAATAAGCTACCATTAGATGATTTTTTTAAAGAGATTGGGCTATCAAATGGCTTCAAAATGTTGATGTTGTTCTGAGTCAAAAGAAGAAACGATGCAGCATATCTTATTCAATTCATATGCAGCTGTGAAGGTTTGGAAATATTTTTTTAGGACGTGCTGGTATCAGTCTTGAGGGAATTTCATTTTATCAGGCAATAACAAAGTGTTAGACTATAGATGTGATGCCCAGAATTCAACCTATTCTGCAAGCACTTCCAGCTGTGATAATATGGAAATTATGGAAAAGAAGAAATAGCTATACACATGGGGAGGCTGTCATAGTTAATAGAGTCATTTATCAGATATCTACAACTTTGCAATCTCTAGTTATGTTGAGGAATCCATCTCTGCAAAAGGTACCTCATAGATGGCCAAAATTGCTACATATTCTGGAATCTTATTTGCCTAAGCTGAGTTACACTAAGGTGTTATGTGAGTGTCAAGACTAGGATGGATAAAGGTAAACACATATGGGGTTTCTCAAGGTAATCCTGGAAGGAGTTCAATTGGTTTTGTACTAAGAAATGAGGAGGGTGATTTAATTTATGGATGTGGAAAAGAAGTCCATGAAGGAACAATATTGAAGCTAAAGCAAAGGCAATTTTGGAAGCATTGAAGTTTTGTGTAGAGAATGATTATGTGTTGATAGATTTGTGCACAGACTCCATGATGATGAGGAATATGTTGAATGGGGAATGGAAGGTACCATGGGTCATAGTTCATCAAGTGGAAGAGATCAAGGAGCTGATAATAAGAACAAATGTAAATGTGGTTCATACTCTCAGGGAAGGAAACAAATAGGCTAATCATTTAGCCAATTACGCCTTGGATGTTGGAGTCATCAAGGCACATGATTTTTGGGAGTTGTACATTCAAGGGAGGAGGATAGTGAATAATGATAAAATCCAATGTCCTTATCTAAGAGTGAAAGTTCAAGAAGATAGGAGGGCAAGAGGTAACAAGGTGGAGATGCAGAGTGCATGCATCAAAGATTATGGAAGTATGGAAGATGAATTTGGAAGGAAACCTAGGCATAACAGACTATTGGGAGTACTGTGATCGAAATCTTAGAGTGGAGATCATAGCATTTAGTGTTTTAACTAACAGTGTGCTCTTTTTTGCAGGTGCAGAAAATGTGCTTTTGTGTCATCATCTGGTTAAATCTTTTTAGGTGGTATTAACACTATGTGCTCAGTCCCTAGAGGGGATATCAGTGATCAGAAAAGGCATGGAAGAAAGGAAGTTTTTCATCAAACAAAACAATGGTTACAGGACAAATACTTTCACAAGAATGCCTACAATTCATAATTTTGCAGTAGGATTGTTAACTGATCGAGTGAGTTGTTGTGATAGGCTGAACTTTACAAAGATAAAGGGTGTGAAATGGAACATAATAATACATATAATATCCAGGATATCAGATACAGGGAGCCAGGCAATGAAATTTGCAGCACACCATAATACTTCAGAATACCAGATCCAAATCCATAAGGAGGGGGAAATGATAGTTTGTGTTTATTCTAACTTTGTGTTCTTTTTTCCAGGAGAAAGTACTGTATACATGCCCTCCTATATGTTACAATTTCAAAGGGTGGTATTAATACTAGTTGTTTATTCCTTTGGAAGAGTAATAGTAGGCGGCACAAGCATGGAAACAAGGACTTTACTACTAAATCCTTTAAGGGAGGCAGACCTAGGGGATAGTTTTACTCAAACATCTGGCTCTTTTGGTACTCATACAATAAAAAAGAGAGATCAAAGAATGGTTTACAAGAAGGGATACTAGATACATTTTCACCAACAACCATAACTGGACATATGTACGTGAGAAATGTTTAGTTTGCTCGTAATTTGTAGGAGGAACTGGGACTATTGGCGACTTAAAATGAGGACATATATTACAGTATGGAGGTGCATCCTAATGCAATTATATAATGTGACATACCAGGAATGGCATCAAACAAACAAGGCAATAGAGAAATGCAGGGAACTACGAGAGACACTCATGCAACAGTGCAATCACATTCAGGACAAAAAATTTCAATTATGTAAAGCAATGCAAGAAGCAGTTTAGGAGACAACACCAGGAAATTGGAATTATAAATCACCTGGATAATAAGACAACAAGAATGATGTGGAACTGGAATGATAGAAAAGAAGAAATATACGGCGGGATGTTAGAGAATACAACTACAAATCACAATCAAATGGGTGGTGCAGCTCTAATCAAGAGTGATCTGGGACTTGATATTTTTAACTTTGCAATAGAGGCAAAGCTGGCAACAAATACAGAGGATACCTTATGCCCACAGTTGATACATCACTAGGAAGTGGATTAAAGATATGGTAAACAAAGATATCAATCATCCAAGTTTGAATATATGGCATGGATAGTTTTTATAGCTCATTTGATTTATCGTATTAGGTTGCACAATGTGATATTAATGTTGAGTTGTATGCTAAATATTGATAATAGGACATATGTAAGCGTCAAAGTAAGTTTTTTTGCATTGTGTAAGACCTCATTATATTGTGTTTGTTTTTGGATTTAGATATATAAAAAGTAGCCCTAGGCACCCTGCCTAGTGAATTTTGCTAAAAAGATGTTGTTTAGTTTTAAATCCTATAAAGAGGTTAACCTAGTGACCAGTGCGTATGCAGGATCTAGATTTCTTATTGACATGGTATCTATATGTGATAATGCAGAATTTCTTATAGACATGGTATCTATATGTGATAATGCAGAATTCCTTATAGACGTAGTATCTATAAATGAGATGCACGATTCTTTATAGACATGGTATCTATATATGATGCAAAATTCCTTATAGATATGGTATCTATATGTAATAATGCAGAATTTCTTATAGCCATGGTATCTACATGGATGCAAAAATGCAAAAAATCCTATGAACGGGATATCTATGTGGATGCAGACATGCAAAGCTGTAAGTAGGATACATGAATCCAGGAGTTCAGTAATTCCCTCTGAGCATGATATCTACCCTTTGCATGCCTGGTTACCCTTTCCTTTTTGACTAATCACCCCAGAAGTTTATTATAGAAGTAATACAATCCAAAAATAAAATAAAGAAACTACATCAGAAACAAATAAAATTACAACCAAGGAGAGCTTGATTCAGGTTTCCTTCCTGAAACATGAAGTAAACCAACTCCAAAGATCAAGATCCAAAGCTTTTCTCATTTGGGGTGTGTCAGAGTTTCCTAAGAGCCTCAAATGCACTCCAGCCAGTGCTCACACCCAAATACATTGCAGGGTTGAGACATAGTGCAGTGTGGAAGGGCCAGCCCTCAAGTGTCAAAGTTCAGAGGGAACTCAAGGTCCCAAGGCATGGCTCACAGGAGGGGGAAGAATTTAGAAGCTAGGAATGAGTGTAAGTGCATAGAAGGAATTTTGAAAAGGGGAAAAGGGGAGTGGCAAAGACAGGCTAGTGGTCATACCCAGCAATAGAAAATGTTGGCACGCCCCACCAACCTGTTAGAACATATTATTTTGGGAGTTAGGATCCCCTAAGGGATCAAGTCAAAACATGAACAATAAATGGAATATTGCCATGTTTTGAACTACAACTCAAAGCATATAGGGGAAACAGTAGTGCAGGTATTCACAGTAGAAACAGATGAAAGGAAATTAACATGCTAAAACTCCATATAAACAGTAAATAGACATGGATGTAAAATATGTAAGTAAACACATTGGGATGATGCTTAAACCAAAACTAAAAACATACCATTCTCAAGGAAAAAAGAAAAAGAAAGCAGCAATCTTATAAAGCCAAAGTGCAAACAAGTAGTCAGAATACTATGAGTTTAGAAGAGAACTGTGAGATTATAAGTGCTTGAAGTGTGTAATATGTGTTGATTGTCTGTTGCGCTAGAGAATATCATGTATTTATAGTGTAGAAAGCAAGTAGAAATAGCTAAGAAAATAGTTTGAAAAACAAATACACGAGGTTTTCCTTTAATTAAGGGATTCAAATTTCAAACGGGTAAAACTAATTAAGGAAAGAGATTAATCAAACATCTTTTCAAAGCAGTACTAGAGGGGTAAATACATATACATTTATTTAAGGACAAGGTCTTGACAGTGCACAGTTGTACAATTAAAGGAAAGGAAATAATTAACAGCTAGTAAATCAGAAATTGAATATTTTGTTTGAATGAACCAAGTTAGAAAGATAGGAAAGATTTAAACTTAAGGAAATCAGTATCAATCAATCAGACCTAAAAAGGATTCTGAATCAATAAAAAGTTGAAAAACCTTTTTGGAGAAATATTCATCACACATATAAAAGCATACAAACATGCTTAAACACGAGGAACTAGCATGCTAATCAATAGAAGAGTCTAGCGCAGAAGAAATTAAAAAATAGTTTAGAATTGTATGCGAACGAAAAAGTTCAAACTTAGTTCATAGACTCAGAAATAGTCAAGGGTTCTCAAACAGAAACCCTAGTTCAATCACATGATCAAACCTCGGTGGAACCCCCAAATTCTAGGGTTTTCACCTCGAGTGAAGTACAGAGATGAGGAAATAGGTAGTCAAAAGCCTTAGAGATTTCTTTCAGAAACTCATGAGAAATCAAGCAAATATAGTTGAAAGTTCAAAGCAAATAGAGTGAAGAAACTAATTTGAAACACAATGAGAGTAGAAGAAACGATAGAGAAAACATGCTTAAACGTCTCTTAAAACAAGGTATAGTAGAACTGAAACAGTAAACCCTTAAGAACGTAGTAGAAGGATACAGTAGGCGAAGCATATCAAGTCATAGTGGAAATACAGTATAAGAAAGAATGGTATATAGAAAACACAGTAGAAGAACATGCATGATAAAGGGAAAAAACATAAGAACACAATAGAAGAACATGAGTGGAAGAAAAGAAAATATAAGAGCACAACGGAGACAAATACACACAAAGAAAAAGAGCAAGAAAAGTCAGGGAAACATTTGAACATTTTAAGGAAACCCTAAATCAGAAAAGAAGTAATTTTGAAAGTAATTTTAGAAAGTAAAGTTGACGAAATCGTTCAAAAACTCAAGTAGAGCACACATATGTAACAGATTTAAGAAAAATCAGAGAAAACCTCGAATATTTAGGGTTTCAGAAGAACCCTAGAATGAGAAAGGCTTTGAAAAGGTCTGATCTTGGTCGGAAAGGTTAGAGATAGGCTCATAGGACCAGGATATGCCGGAGCAAGGCCGGCGATGGCCGTGAAAACTCGAGCTGGCAAAGGTCTGGATGAAGACCTTCGAGGTCTAGCCTCGATTCTTCAATATCTAGCACACATGAGTAACAAGGGGTGAGTATAAGGTCACCATGGCCGGAGGAGCCATGGTTTCCAGTGGGCCTTGAGGTTGAAGATGATAGGAGGCGATTAGCGTTTCGAGAACCTTCGAGAGAGTTTGAGAGGTGAAGGGATTTCAAGGCGTCGTCTCTAGAGGGAAATGAGGGGATTAGGGTAGTCTTTAGGATTAAAAAAGGCAATGGCGGATAAGGGCCATTGATCTCAGAGATCAACACCCAAGATAAAAGGGGTCTGGGTTAGGTAGTTTTAAACGGGTTAAGGGTTGTTAAGGGCTGGGTTAAATTGGAATTGGGCTAGTTCGTTTGAGGTCCGAATTGGGTTAATGGGGTGGTTGATTGTGGCTATAATTGAAATACAAATAAGGCTATCAATTAAATAGCCACTTTTTCTCCTTTTAATTTATAAAAATAGTAAAATAATTTAAAACAAATTGAAGGCACTTAATTAATTAATAATATATAATTATTAAATTAAAAATACTTGATTAAATTTTATAATTGTAAAAGCTATTTAAGTCTTAAAATAGGCTAGAATTACGATTTAGTGCAAATTTAACTTAAAAATATCAAATTGATTTTTATAAAAATGTGTAACAATTACTTTAGCTATATATTGGCATAAATATAAGAATAAGATAGATTAATCACCAAAATAATAATTTGAAGAACACTTATTTGCATTTGTATTGCTAAAATAGGGTATTAAATCGACTTAAAAATCTTTTTGAAAATTTTAAAAAATACTTGGACATGCTTACATATCCATGTATATACTATTTTGAATCTATTTGCATATAAAAATTATACAGATAAAATTGGGTATCAACAATAGGTGCTAGCAAAAAAGACTTTGTGTCTTACACCCAGGTTGAGGAGGGAGAAGAAGTTGTCTATCTTGGTGATTCAAGAACTACTCAAGTTCTTGGAAAAAAGAAAGTTCTTCTCAAACTCACATCTGGCAAAACTTTGGCGTTGAATGACGTGTTGGATGTTCCTAGTATCCAAGCCAATTTGGTCTCTATGGGATTATTAGGAAAAGTAGGGATGAAGGTTTCTTTTGAATCTGTTAAGGTCATGTTGATCAAGAATAATAATTTTGTTGGCAAGTATTATTATAACCATGGCTTGTTTGTACTCAATGTTACCAATGAAAATGCTAGTATATCTGATTACTTGATTGATTTTTAAATTTACAGCATGCTAGATTAGTACATGTTAGTTTATCTTATATTAAGAAAATACATTCTGAAGGTCTTATTTCAAATATTTATTTTTCAAATATTGGTAAGTGTGAAGTTTGTGCAGAAGCTAAATAAACTAAGAAACCATGTGCTTCAATATTTAGCGAATCTGAATTATTAAGTTTAATTCATACTGATTTAAGAGACTTGAAACAAACTATGACTAGAGGAGGAAAAAATATTATGTGACTTCTATAGACGATTTTTCTAGATAAATCTCTATCTTTTGGACAGGTTAATTTGATTACTGTAATTGGAGATTTGAGTGAATTAGAATTGGAAAATCACATAAGATTAAGTGGTTTGATTTTTCTTGTGATGATGTACCGGATTTAAATATTTGTTAATTTTGTTATTTAAGATATTGGAAGTTTTTAATTAATTAATAAATTGCATGCTTATTGGTTCATATGATAATCTCGAGGTGAAGTTATATTATTAACTTGTTATTTATAAATTGTGAAACTCTTTATGAGTTAAGAAAATGTTATCTCCTTAACTTGAAATTTTTGAAAATGTGGGGGACCATGGTGTGTGAGCATATGATTTTTGGCCGGTCGAAACAAACTCCTACAGGACTCTTAAAGTTTAGGATTTTTTCATTTAAAATATTAGGATTTTAATTTTTGGATTTAATTGCATGTGCATGTTCACTACTGCGTGATTAGGATTAATTAGGATTTAATTGTTAAATAAACTTGTTTTATAAATTAAAATACAAAAAATATATATATGTGCTAGCACTTGAAATTATGTTTGTTCAATTTTGATTTGTTTTAATTTTATTTGTGATTTGTGGTTTTTAAATAAATTTAGTAATTAATTTCAATTAAAAGAAAAGACAAAAAATAATAAAAATACAATACATGTACATATATATAGGCAGCCACTCAGGCTGGCCACAATTGGACCAGACCTGAGTGGCCTAACCTGTTGCCTCCTCTAAATCCATACACCAAATAGCCCAAACGACCACGGATCCAGTCCACACCCCACCTAAAACAAACAATACCGTTTAGGATCCCTCCTATCACAACCGTTGATCTCACCCCAATCCAGCGGCCATTAAACCACATCCTAAGCCATACATATATGTCCAAACGCCTCTAATACAGATTAGAGACAAAATGTTACCCTCCTCGTATCTCCACCTCCGGCTATGACACCTCCATTGACCACCCCATTGCCGTCATTGACCACCGGCTGACCACGCTACTCCCGCCGCCGGAAATCGCCTCACGGCGGCGGCTGGCAACCAAATTGTCCCAAAATTACACCCCCTCAACCGTCATCACCTCCTCTACCCCATCCCATAGCTAGTTACCCTCGAATATAGCCCCCCGTCTAGAATATCCCCTGAAAGGTGGCCGGAAACCCTACCTCCGGCGACCTCACTCCAAAGTCGTCCAAAACTATACCACTAAGGCACCTCACCCTCCCCATTCCAACCAGGTATATTACCCCTCTCAAATCACCCTGAAACCACTCGAATATCAACCCGAAGACCAACCCTAATATCCCAAACATGCCGGAAATGGTCCAAACCTCCCCCAGGTAGTACCTCACCCCTATTGACACTAACTATGCCACCCTTGACCGCCAAACACCCTCAACAATTAAATAAGTTCAAATATGAGACCTAGTTGAGGTCTCAGAATCTTGGAAACTCCCTTGATTCCTTAAAATTGATGGTACACCACCTTAGAGGGTTCAAGACCCCTGTGGGAGAATCAAGGTCCAGCTAGGATGGTCTAAATGAGAACAAAAAAAATGAGAGCTAAGTTTTTCTTGCCTATTTTCCATTTTTTTAGCTTTGAATGTTTAATTCTTTGATAACTGATTAGGTTTAGTAATTTCATGTTTTAAAGTCTGAATTTCTTTTATTTTTGGTTGTTTATCTAGTTCACCTATGATTAGGGTTCAATGTTCATATGTTTGATTGTTTGTCACTAGCCTGGAAACCTTCTCGTCTCTGAAATAGTTCAACATACTGTTATAATTAGCTTTTAAGTGGTATGATTTATAATTGGATGAATTTTATCGATTTACTGATTTTTCTAATTGGTTTGACTGTCTAATTGTGTTACTGAATGCCTGATCATTAGTTCATGATAGTTTTGGTTCTCAGTGCTGATAGATGTATTCATTTTTGGTCATTTCCAGCAGGGACTAATACATAATTCCAGCCTCAAACTTGAGGCACAAGGCAGAAATTAAAGGATTACTTAGGCAAAAAATACAATTTGAGTTAGGGACTAAAAAAGAAACAAGGAAAAATCCGATGCCCTAACAGTTTGACTATAAAATGAACCATTTGGGGCATTGGAGAGGATCGGGAACCTTTCTCTTCTATATTAGAACTGAAACACTTGTTCCACATCTAAAAACACTATTAATGCTACTTCAAATCAATTTCTAAAAACTGAATTCTCTAAGTACTCTGTTGAAGTCCTGGGTGCACTTTGCATTTGGCTGTTGGTTGCTTAGCTGATCCCTTCTATTTTGCTCATAGGTTCTTTCCTTTTCTGCATTACAGCTACCACTTAAAGCTCAAGTATATGTGAAGTTCAAAGTGAAATAAACTCTCAAATGTGAAGATCTCGTTGGCATTTACATTTTTTATTTATTTTTATTTCCCCCATTTAATCCTAAATATGAGGGTTGTTGGAAACACGTTCTCAAAGCATTATACTAAAACGTGTGTTCATATGTGTAGGTTTTGATGAATGACAAACAAGCGCATGACATATGACGAAGCTCAAGTACAAGTGCACAATTGATATATATAACGAGATTCAAGCACAAGACCAAGTTTAATAGTTTTACATGAGTCGTTCTTAATTGTGATCTTGATCCGACAACTTGACTCATGACATGGCTTCTCTCGTAAAACTATTTTTACAAAATCATGCATATTTAATTAAATGCTAAATGATTTTAAATCATGCATATTTACTTTAGTCAAAATGATTTTTAAACATGCCTCTAAAATCTGGACTAAGATAATCGATTATGCACTTATGATAATCGATTATGTTAAGCCAAGACTGCATGACAATCGATTGTGAACTAATGACAATCGATTGTGTTAAGGCAGTGAGCATCAGGTTTTTCAAACCTGCATGACAATCGATTGTGAACCTTATGACAATCGATTGTGATGAGGCAGTGTACATTAAAGTTTTTCAAAACTCAGAATAATCGATTGTGAAGTTAATGACAATCGATTGTGAAGAGACAGTGTCCATCAGATTTTTCAAAGTCACAAAATAATCGATTGTGAATATATGACAATCGATTGTGTTGAGGCAGTGTCTTCCAGACTTTTTCAAAGTTATTAAATAATCGATTATGAGTATATAACAATCGATTGTCAAGAGGCAGTGTCTAAAATGATTTTCAAAGTCTGATAAATAATCTATTGTTTACATTGCACAATCGATTGTGAAGCTGACCGTTGTTGTAAAGTTTTCAAATACCGTCAGGTAATCGATTGTTGATTTTGTACAATCGATTTTTGAAATTAAAATCTGAAGGATTTTTTGAACGTTACTGAATAATCAATTATTTATTTTGTAATAATCGATTGTTTTACGTAAAATCTGGAAATGATTTTTTCAACGTTGCTAATAATCGATTGTTGATCTTGGATAATCGATTGTTACGCGTAAAATCTGGGATTGATTTCTGGAATGATTGGCAAACAATCGATTGTGGCTTCTTGACAATCGATTGTCATTCAGTAAAATTAGCAACTCTTAATTGGCAATTAGGCAACGGTAATGCCAAGTTTTTCAACTATAAATACAGCTTCATTTCAGTGTTTTAAACACAATAACACACAACAACTGATCATACAATTGCTATAAGCTTGCATACTCTATTGATAATCATTTTATATTCATTACATAAGTTTTGAGAGCCATATTCTTGTCCAAAGTTGTTGTGATCTTGAGCTTACTTATTTTACTCATATCTACTTTGTTTGAGTGTTTAGTGTTTTGTACACTTGAAGAGAATTGTGATTCTCTTGTTGTAAGGAACTTGTGTTTCCTTGGTCGAAGTCTTGGAGTGTTGTATCTCCGAGCAAGATTGTTGAGGCTTGTGTCCTCAGATTGTAAAGGTTGGTTAGGCACCCGAAGCTTAACAGTGAAGTCTTGGAGTGTTGTATCTCCGAGCAAAGGTGTTAAGGCGTGTGTCCTTAAGTTGTAAAGGTTGGTTAGGCACCCGTAAGCTTAACAGTGAAGTCTTGGAGTGTTGTATCTCCGATCAAAGGTGTTAAGGCTTGTGTCCTTAAGTTGTAAAGGTTTGTTAAGCACCCGTAAGCTTGACAAGTTAGTGGAAAATCTCGAGAGAGTCTCTCGGGGACTGGACTAGACACTTGTTGTGGTGAACCAGAATACATCGGTGCGTTTGTTCTTTATTGCATTTAGTTTCCGCACTTATTTTTCCTGCAAGTTTTTAAATTCCGCAAGTTTATGCTAATTTTTATTATAACGCTATTCACCCCCCCTCTAGCGTTAAGCGTATTATCTAACAATTGGTATCAGAGCCCAACTCTCTGAAGACTTAACAGTTTGAGAGAACCATCCATGGCTTCTACTCGTGACTCTTTTGCAGGAATAGGTGAAGGTGATTTTAACATGTTGCCCCCAATATTTGATGGTAATAATTACTTATATTGGAAAGATCGGATGAGAATTTTCATCACAGCCTACAACTTTTATCTATGGCAAATCATCAAGCATGGTGATCAAATGACAACAAAAGTTGGGAAAGCCAAGATAAGTGAATACAACACTAATGCAATAAATATGTTGTATAGCGCCTTGAATCAGGAAGACTTTCAGAAAATTTCCCACTACAAAACTGCCAAAGAGATGTGGGATAAGCTGGAGGAAATGTATGAAAGCATGCCTCAAAAAGCGGACAGCTCATATGATGAATCAACTGGCCAATGTCTCGTGGCAAACGAAGAAGAAGAGGTAAGTACGTCCAACTCTCACTCGCTTGAAGAAATGCAAAATGCTTATAATAAATTACATAGTGAGTTTTTTTATGCTTCCAAGACTATTAAAGATTTGCAGAAAACTCTGTCGTTGCAAGAAAAAGATTTTCAAAAACAGCTCTCTCTAAAAGAAAAAGATTTTGAAAAACTGGTTTTAAAAAATGAGAAGTTGAAAGAGGAAAACAAGTTTTTCGGAAAAAGAAGCGCCGATAAGCCCGAAAGCTCTATTAGAAAGTGTACTTCTTGCATGCATCTCAAAAATGAGGTAGATAGACTTAAAGGTACCTTAGATAAGTTTAACTTTTCTCACAAAAATTTGAATAAGGTCCTTGTTAATTTGAAATCAACCAAGCATGGCATAGGCTTTAAGAATGAGCCTAAAGAAAAGGTTGAAGCCAAACCCCAACCACCTAAGGCTCAACCTAGGATGAATAAAACAAATGCTTATCCTAGAAATAGCAATCCTAGAACAAATATGCATGCTAGACCAAATGTTGAACATTTTAGAAGACCTAGAAATAACTTACCACCTAGAAATGACTACCCTAGAAATGATGCATATTCTAGGCCAAACACTAGAAGGAGTTTTGAACCTTTTAGAACATCTATACATGACCATTACTCTAGAAATGCTGCTCATTTTAGAACTAATAGTAGGAGAAATGGTTCTCATGAAATGCGCAATAGTCATAATAAAAATAGAGTAAATCATTTTCGTCCATCAAGTTACTATGAACCTAAAAGGATGCATAACCCTAACGTGACTTGTCATTATTGTAGACGTATTGGTCATATTGCTCCTGCATGTTTTACACGACATAGACATATCACTCAATCCCATCATTATGATATGTCTAACCCCCAAGGACCCAAAATGGCATGGGTACCAAAAGATCATTATTCTGTTTTGCAGGTGTGCTTGAAAGGCTACAGTATTGTAGTAGATGCACCGAGCACAACACCTCATTGCATCAAGAGGAAATTTCGGTTAGTTATCCTTTTTGACAAAAACCAAATTGTTGATATGTGCTAGCAACCAATATTAACTTATTTGTTATTAATTTGGTTCCCCTATTATTGAATCTTTGATAAGCTTAGTCGTAATAGTTGATGTGCGTTAACAATTGAGATATCCTTGTCAACAATCAATATCAATTAGCCTTGTTGATTCATATGTTGAAAACGTGTTGTTAAATGACAATTGGTGTCAATTAGTTTACTTGTTAGTTATCTGCTTTTAAAAGATCAAAACTGTTGATATGTATTAACAGTTAGCTTAATAAAATTATTTCATTCATGATTTGATAATTGCTATCTATGATTTAAATAACTGTTAGTATACTGTGTGGTGTGTATTATCTATTAGCATATTCTTCAAAAAGTTTTCACTCACGTTTTTGATGAATGCTATCCTCAGTTTTGAAAAATAATTGAGATGTCTCATGTTTCTAACAATTGACAAAAATCCTTCTGTTAAAAATCGTCTCTTGATGAACACATCCTTTGGTCTGGATAATGGTTGGTATGTTCTTCAAAATTCGTTGATCTGTTAACAGTCAACACTCGCTTGTAATATGCTTTACTAAAAATAACATTTTGTATCACTGTTAATAAAATAACTTTTGGTACAACTGTTATGTCATCCAACAAATGGGTTTATCATTGTTTTATAACAATTGGTATATCTATGTCTTGTTGGTATGTCTTGATAAATTTCTGATTAAGGGGAAATAGATTGCATGAAGTTTACTATCTTTTTGATGACAGAATTTCAAAACAACTCTCTATATTGGCGATGTTATTTTCTTTAAACTCGCATGCCACTAATATCTTGCATTCCAAATCTTGTGGAAAATGATATCTTAGAAAATATTTGTATTACTTTGGAGCAACTAATAAGTGACATGCAAGGAATCTGTAAATCGCATTTGAGATATCATTGATAGACAAGCTTAATTTCTTCTTGGAGCTGCAAATTAAGCAAATGAAAGAGGGAACTTTCATTTGTCCATCTAAATGTCGCAAGGAGTTGCCAAATCAATTCAAAAAGAGCAACACCAAACCAATGGTCACTTCAATGAATTTAGATGACCATCTTGACAGAAATGTGAAAGGTAAGACGAGCAATACCAAGAACTACACAGGTATGATCGTTCCTCACTTTACCTTATTGCTAGTAGACTTGATAAAATATTTAGCATTTAATGTTGTGCTAAATATAAATCATGTCCAAATGAAGTATTGAATGCGGGTAAACGTTGATCTAAATACATACATTTTAGGTTGCATTTATATTTTAATTACTGACTTGAGCGTCGAAGACGTTTAATTCTATTTTGCAGGTATCACCCTAAAGGTAGGGGGAATTATTACGTTTTGGCACAGAAAATCGATTAGCAGTATCACTAATCGATTGTTTATGGTTTATGTTTATTATGAAGTTTTGTTAAATAATTGATTCTTTAACTGCAAAATTGATTTCCGTCTCAGCCATTCAGCAATGCTTTTCCAAAACAATCGATTGTTTCAAAATATAATTGATTATTCTCAAAATCAGAAAATTTCTGTGCTCACTGTAACATAACAATCGATTACCATATTTTGAATCGATTATTTCATGTCAGTAATTCAAAATTTTTTTACCGTTTGGTTCTGCAATCGATTTGTGTCGGTTCCGAGATTCAGTCAAATCTTAATGACAATCGATTATCTCATTACAACAATCGATTGTCAAACGGTCAGTGCAATTTATTCTTTACCGTTTCTGACCGTTTTAGCTTTCAATTTTCAGCAGAATTCTTCCATTAATGAAATTCCTTTCTCCCCTCTATAAATAGGCTTCATATATGTTCATTTTTATTCACTCAAGCATCAATTTTAGCTCTCAAACTATCAAAACTCTTTCAAGTCTCTTGCAAATTCCAGCAATACTTAGTAAAAATGTCGGGCCGTCACTCCAAACGTTCCCGTTCTGCTAGGCATGGTGCATCCTCCTCTACTGCTCCAAACTATCCCTATCAAGATGGTTCCGTTCTATATTTTAATTCTGACATCGAGCTTACTCGATTTTTAACAAAATTTGAAAAGCGCGACATTCTTCCTCCCCGCTTTTCAACCAACAAGTATCTTGAATCTTATGGCCCTGCTGCAAATATGCTAAAAAATTGTCAACTTCTTGACTTCTTACTTCTTACCCATCCTTACATCAATACTACATTGATTCAAGCATTTTACTCCAACCTTCATGAGGATGATGACGGTGAGCTTGTGACAAATATAAATGGTGTTCAAATTCTTCTTTCCGATGAAAACCTTCATACCATTGCCCGTCTTCCTCATAATGGTGAAGACATTTTTTGGTACATCGGAGAGGCCGGAGCCCTTTTTGATGAAACAGTCCTCCTACATCAAACCGGACTTACTTCTTATGATCCAAATCTTTCTTCCCATCGTCCTACAATTACGGGAATGGATCCCAATTATCGGTTGATTTTCTATTTCATCACCCGAGTCCTCAAGCCTCGTAAGCATAACCATACCACCATTTCCGAAGAGGACACCAAGCTCATGCATGCCATCATAACCGGAGCTAACATCAATTGGTGTCGGTTCGTCAAGATTCACATGCGTGACGCTATCGGAGATGATAGGCCTCTTCCTTATGCTCTCCTCATCATGAATTTTCTTGAAGCCTCCGGATTCATCACTTCCAACGTTCCTCTCAAAAAGAGTACCAAGAAGTGGGAAATTTCAGAATCCTCCTTTCATCATGACGGTGATCATGCAGCGCCTGCTCCTCCTCCAACCCGTCGAACTCGTCCGCCTCAAGAGCCCACTCTCCAATCCATTTCCGACCAAATTGATTCCTTGACCACCTCTGTTGGTCAATTGACTCATGAGATCCATGGATATTTTGACCATGTTCATTATCCATATGCGGGTCTTGTTCCCTTCGAAGCAGTGCCGGATGATGAGGCGGGAAATGATGATGAATGATTTCTTTGTTTGTTTTGGTTCTATTGTGATATGTTTTATTGTCCCCTCCTTATGTAATTGTTTTCTCTTTCCAATAAATAAAAAAGCTTTATTTACATCTTTGGCATCTTATTACCTTTTTTTGCTAATGGCAAAAGGGGGAAGATAACGGGTATGCACTCTCAATTCTTATTAACGGGTATGCACTCTCAATTCTTAATAATTGAGGGGGAATTCATATATTGAGGGGGAACTAATTTAGCATACTTGTTGCATATATTTACTTGTCTTATATCGTCATTATGAATTGTCCAATTTGCATATCCCGCTTAAAGTTTGCCATTATCAAAAAGGGGGAAATTGTTGGAAACACGTTCTCAAAGCATTATACTAAAACGTGTGTTCATATGTGTAGGCTTTGATGAATGACAAACAAGCGCAAATTGACATATGACGAGCGCACAATTGATATATATAACGAGATTCAAGCACAAGACCAAGTTTTATAGTTTTACATGAGTCGTTCTTAATTGTGATCTATCCGACAACTTGACTCATGACATGGCTTCTCTCGTAAAACTATTTTTACAAAATCATGCATATTTAATTTAATGCTAAATGATTTTAAATCATGCATATTTACTTTAGTCAAAATGATTTTTAAACATGCCTCTAAAATCTGGACTAAGATAATCGATTATGCACTTATGATAATCGATTATGTTAAGCCAAGACTGCATGACAATCGATTGTGAACTAATGACAATCGATTGTGTTAAGGCAGTGAGCATCAGGTTTTTCAAACCTGCATGACAATCGATTGTGAACCTTATGACAATCGATTGTGATGAGGCAGTGTACATCAAAGTTTTTCAAAACTCAGAATAATCGATTGTGAAGTTAATGCCAATCGATTGTGAAGAGACAGTGTCCATCAGATTTTTCAAAGTCACAAAATAATCGATTGTGAACATATGACAATCGATTGTGTTGAGGCAGTGTCTTCCAGACTTTTTCAAAGTTATTAAATAATCGATTGTGAGTATATAACAATCGATTGTCAAGAGGCAGTGTCTAAAATGATTTTCAAAGTCTGATAAATAATCGATTGTTAACATTGCACAATCGATTGTGAAGCTGACCGTTCTCGTAAAGTTTTCAAATACCGTTAGGTAATCGATTGTTGATTTTGTACAATCGATTGTTGAAATTAAAATCTGGAAAAGATTTTTTGAACGTTGCTGAATAATCGATTATTGATTTTGTATAATCGATTGTTTTACGTAAAATCTGGAAATGATTTTTTGAACGTTGCTAATAATCGATTGTTGATCTTGGATAATCGATTGTTACGCGTAAAATCTGGGATTGATTTCTGGAACGATTGGCAAACAATCGATTGTGGCTTCTTGACAATCGATTGTCATTCAGTAAAATTAGCAACTCTTAATTTGCAATTAGGCAACGGTAATGCCAAGTTTTTCAACTATAAATACAGCTTCATTTCAGTGTTTTAAACACAATAACACACAACAACTGATCATACAATTGCTATAAGCTTGCATACTCTATTGCTAATCATTTTATATTCATTACATAAGTTTTGAGAGCCATATTCTTGTCCAAAATTGTTGTGATCTTGAGCTTACTTCTTTTACTCATATCTACTCATTAAGGAGTGTTTTGTACACTTGAAGAGAATTGTGATTCTCTTGTTGTATGGAACTTGTGTTTCCTTGGTCGAAGTCTTGGAGTGTTGTATCTCCGAGCAAGATTGTTGAGGCTTGTGCCCTCAGATTGTAAAGGTTGGTTAGGCACCCGTAAGCTTAACAGTGAAGTCTTGGAGTGTTGTATCTCCGAGCAAAGGTGTTAAGGCGTGTGTCCTTAAGTTGTAAAGGTTGGTTAGGCACCCGTAAGCTTAACAGTGAAGTCTTGGAGTGTTGTATCTCCGAGCAAAGGTGTTAAGGCTTGTGTCCTTAAGTTGTAAAGGTTTGTTGAGCACCCGTAAGCTTGACAAGTTAGTGGAAAATCTCGAGAGAGTCTCTCGGGGACTGGACTAGCCACTTGTTGTGGTGAACCAGAATACATCGGTGCGTTTGTTCTTTATTGCATTTAATTTCCGCACTTATTTTTCCTGCAAGTTTTTAAATTCCGCAAGTTTACGCTAATTTTTATTATAATGCTATTCACCCCTCCCCCCTCTAGCGTTAAGCGTATTATCTAACAAGGGTAGTAATAGAATTATCATTATGTTGTAGTTAAGTGTTAGATTGATCCATGTTTGTAATATTTTGGACATTTGGGACTTTATCAGTGTGTAATAATTGAACATTCAGCTAAAATATTTGTATGTGTTTAGGTAATAATCAATTCCAATTCTAGTTTAGCTGGTTCAAGTGTTGAACCTGTGCACTTAGAACTACTGGATTCAGGAGGCAGGAGTCCTGATAATTATGTAAAACAAATCAAAAATACTGTGAAACATTTTAGTTCCTTTGAGTCTCAGCATGTTTAATGATAAGTTATTTTCAGATTTGTCCCTGTAGTATAACTCGAATCACAATTGATTTTTTTAAATTAGACTCACATACTCTAACTGATGAGTATGTGAATCATCTGATTCAAATCTATTGTTAGAAATTGATACAAAATGGTTGTTAATATTTTCCTTCGTAAATGTGTAAAGATTTGACTTTGTAAATAATTTCAAACCAAATTGGTTACAAACATTTGGAATCTTTTGTTTAAGTCAGTATTGGGCTCCTTCGAGAGGTCCAGTAAGCACTACGAGGATATAATGTCGAAATGGTTCTGAAATTGGAGGACCAAAAAGGTTGGGCCAGGCATAAACCAGTCCCAATGGACTTTAGTCAGAGCAAACACTGCATATCTTGGGCTGGTCCAGATCTGAGTTCATGCACGCTATTACCGATGAATGAGGCTAAGTGTGAGTACTGCTTCACCAAATACACAACTTGTACATAAATCAATTAGTGCATTTAAGCACTCACAAGAGTAGAAAAATTAGCATACGTTGGAATACCTTTATAAAATAAAAGTGAGCCGTGTTAATTCGAACAAATATATGTGATGGCTCTTTCTCTATTAAGACCCATAGAAAAATGAAGTGTTGTTTAGCAAATTTCACGGCCTTTCTGCGAATGTCAAAGACGTAGTTGCTATAGGCGCGTGTTTAATAAAATACCTTCCTAACTTTGGGTGTGCATTTTAGTGACCCAAATCCAAATCTCAACGAAGTTGGAACGTGCCAAAATCCACGGGTGCATTTATGTAACGTGGTTTGAGGCATATTTTAACGACGTTGCAATTTTTATTAAAAATAATGATAAAAGTGGTTCAAAGTCAAAAGGCACATAAGTTAAAACATGTTCTAAAATCAGATAGTTTAAGCCAAATATGACAGTTGAGCGACCGTGCTAGAACCACGGAACCCGGAAATGCCAAACACCTTCTCCCGGGTTAACAGAATTCCTTACTCGGATTTCTGGTTCGCGGACTATTAAACAGAGTTATTTTTTCCTCGATTGTGGATTCTAACCGGTGACTTGGGACACCCTAAATCTCCCAAGTGTCGACTCTGAAACTCTCTTAAAAATTGAATCCTGTTTCGATTGTCCTTTAATTGGAAAACTCCCTTATATACGCCATTCGCCATGTTGTAGTAGCAAAAAGGAGGTGTGACAGCTCTGGTGACTCTGTTGGGGCACGAACCCAGATTCTCTGGTTCAGGGTTCAAGAATTTGAGCTTACAATAACTGTTATATTTGGCTTCTTCTGATTTGCTTACCTGCTTTGTGCTAAATGCCGCATGTTTTATTGCTTTATCTGGACTGTATATATAAACTGTTACGACACCCTTCACTTCTCACCTCCGGGGATGTGCTTACTGGTTGAGACTCTCTATTTTGTTAGTGTCTTACCCTGAAATAAGAAAGAGGTCGGACAAGTTACCAAGTCGGACAATCTCACGGGTCCCTGGTATGTAGCCCCCTCCTCGAATCGAGTTGTCCGCTCGGGTACACAGTCTAGATCAAATACCCAGGCTTAAACTTAGAATAACAAAACCTCATGTCGTATCCCTAGTAGGAACGCTTATCTGCATCATGCATTTGACTTAGGGGACTCAACACAGGGGTTGGGTCCGTCTAGGACAGGTGTACCCAAAATACTAGACCATCCTGATGCATCCTAATGTGATACATGTTGCATTTCTCCAAAGGTAAAAGGGTCATTTGGCGGACCAATGATAGTTGAGGGAAAATGAAAAAATGCAAAGAAAGAGAGAAAAACAATGAAAGAAAAGAGGGTGAAGTGTAAAAATAAAGCAAGTAGGATTTAGTTATGTTTTGTAATATTTTTATTAAAGAAGAGACACAGGATATTTAAAAAGTTAAAAAAAAATATTTCGCACTTTTTATTATTTCCTAAAAATAAAAATAAAAAAAAGAGAAAATCCAAAAATAATTTACATATTTCATAATTTTTTTTTCAAAAAGAGACAAAAGAAAATGTTTTCTTTAAAAAATTAGCTGTTTTTTTTAATTTCTTCCTCGTATCCAATTTGCCCGAACTACGCAAACCTGATTCTCGTCTTTCAGGGCGTGATACGTAGGCAACCCACATAGGGTTCGATTTTCCTTGTAAATCTTCGTTTGTTGGCTTTTGCGGGGTCATAGCCAGATTTTGCACTTCTAGCTACTTTTAGCCACATAGGTTAGTTTTAGAATTGATAAGTTGCTTGTTGGAAATTGTGTGAATTGAGTTGTGTCAATGACCTACTATTGAAATTATTAGAGTTCAAGTTGGAATTCCCTTGTCAAACTTCTTTATGCTGGCGAAAGTTCTGTTGAGATTAGTCTTTGTTTATTGGAGTATTGTTTGGTGATTTTAATCCAATGTATGAATTTTTTGTGGGCCAATGTTTGAAAGAAAATCCTGCATTAAATACCCTTTATCTTTGTGCTAAGATTATGGAGTTTTGAAGCTTGTCTTGTTGAAGTTTGTCACTTTTGTGAAGCTTGTGGAGATTGATAGCTAAAATTCTCCTAGTTAGAACTTGTTACCACTGGTTTCTAATAGTTGTTATTGTTGTTGAGTTTAATAGAGGAGATTCAGTTGGAATAGAGATTGAGCAGCTTGAATTGTGATTTCGTTGAATATATAGTAAGCTTACTCTGCCGAAATTTTGTGTCCATTGAGATTTGTGCGCAAGTTTAGCAGTGATTGTTTGGAATCTTGTTTTTACTTCTAAAAAGTTCTCTTTGTTGAATTGAATGCTCTTGTTACATAAACTATTGCCCAGTTGGTTAGAACCTGCTGACAGAAGTTGCATGTTTGCTGGAAAATAATTTGCTGGTTGTTTTCTGTTGCTGTAAAGGATTTGATACTTGCTGTTCACAGCCCTGCATTGTTCATTTTTCGCTCAACAATGAAGATTTCCACCTTTCTTTAATTGACTGTTGTTACTATAGTTTTTCTTAACAGTTGAGGGAATTTTGAAAAGGTTTTAGCTTCAGTTAACTCAACTGCGTTGCTTCAGTTTATGTGCAAACAATACACTATTGACATTCAAGTTTTGAGATATTTTTTTAAAATATAGATCCCGTACTATTCAGCTGTACTTTGTGGTTATTCTGACTCAATGTTGCTATGATTCTAATGCTTTGTTTCTACAGTTGAGGTCTTCATTCTGGGTTGAAAATTTTTGTGCCTATTGCTACTGAATTTCTTTTATTTTGGTTGTTTATCTGGTTTACCTATGATTAAGGTTCAATGTTCATATGTTTGTTTGTTTGTCACTAGCCTGGAAACCTTCTCGTCTCTGAAATAGTTCAACAAATTAGCTTTTAAGTGGTATGATTAATAATTGGATGAATTTTATTGATTTACTGATTTTTCTAATTGGTTTGATTGTCTGATTGTGTTACTGAATGCCTGATCATTAGGTCATGATACTTTTGGTTCTCAGTGCTGATAGATGTATTCATTTTTGGTCATTTTGGTTTTTAATCCTGCATAGTGTGTGTGGAAGTCTGTATTAAGGCATTTGTGTTAAGCCTTGTCAATTTTGGCTAGTTATGATAGTCATAAGCTTGTTAGTCTAAAAGGTGACCTGAATTTGACTAACCAAGGTTAATTGGATTGAACTAGGGATAAAAGAACTGACCAAGGTCAAGTTCAGGGGTAGGGTAATTTAGGAAAGCTAGTGAGGGTATAAAAGGGATTTGAATATTATAAAATTTGATAGAAATCCTTTAGAACTTTCCAGCATGGACTAATACATAATTCCAGCCTCAAACTTGAGGCACAAGGAAGAAATTAAAGGATTACTTAGGCAAAAAATACATTTTAACTTAGGGACTAAAAAAGAAACAAGGAAAAATCTGATGCCTAACAGTTTGATTATAAAATGAACCATTTGGGGCATTGGAGAGGATCGGGAACCTTTCTCTTCTATTTTAGAGCTGAAATACTTGTTCCAGATCTGAAAACACAGTTAGTGCTACTTTAAATCAATTTCTGAAAACTGAATTCTCTAAGTACTCTGTTGAAGTCCTGGGTGCACTTTGCATTTGGTTGTTGATTGCTTAGCTGATCCCTTCTATTTTGCTCATAGGTTGTTTCCTTTGCTGCATTACAGGTACCACTTAAAGCTCATGTATATGTGAAATTCAAAGTGAAATATACGCTCAAATGTGAAGATCTCGTTGTCATTTACATTTATTTTGTTATTTTTATTTCCCCAATTTAATCCTAAATATGACTGTAGTAATAGAATGATCATCGTGTTGTAGTTAACTGTTAGATTGATCCCTTTTTGTTATAATTTGGACATTTGGGACTGTATCAGTGTGTAATAATTGAACATTCAGCTCAAATATTTGTATGTGTTTAAGTAATAATCAATTCCAATTCTAGTCCAGCTGGTTCAAGTGCTGAACCTGTGCACTTAGAACTACTGGACTCAGGAGGCAGCAGTCCTGATAATCATGTAAAACAAATCAAAAATACTGTGAAACATTTTAGTTCCTTTGAGTCTCAGCATGTTTAATGATAAGTTATTTTCATATTTGTCCCTGTAGTATAACTCGAATCACACTTGATTTTTTTAAAATTAGACTTACATACTCTAACTGATGAGTATGTGAATCATCTGATTCAAATCTATTTTTAGAAATTGATACAAAATGGTTGTTAATATTTTCCTTCGTAAATGTGTAAAGATTTGACTTTGTAAATAATTTCAAACCATTGGTTATAAACAGTTGGACTCTTTCGTTTAAGTTAGTACTGGCTCCTTCGAGAGGCCCAGTAAGCACTACAAGGATATACTTTCGAAATGCTTCTGAAATTGGAGGACCAAAAAGGTTGGGCCAGCCATGAACCAAGCCCAACAGACTTTAGTCAGAGCAAACACTGCATGTCTTGGGCTGGCCCAGGTCTGAGTCCATGCACACTATTAGCTATGAATGAGGCTAAGTGCGAGTACTGCTTCACCAAATACACAACTTGTACATAAATCAACTAGTGCATCTAAGCACTCACAAGAGTAGAAAATTTAGCATACGTTAGAATACCTTTATAAAACAAAAGTGAGCCGTGTTAATTCGAACAAATACATGTGATGTCTCTTTACTCTATTAAGACCCATAGAAAAAGGAAGTGTCGTTTAGCAAATTTCACGGCCTTTATGCGAATGTCAAAGACGTAGTTGCTATAGGCGCGTGTTTAATAAAATACCTTCCTAAATTTTGGTGCGCATTTATGTGACACAAATCTAAACCACAACGAAGTTGGAACGTGCCAAAATCCACTGGTGCATTTATGTGACGTGGTTCGAGGCATATTTTAACGACGTTGCAATTCTCTTTAAAAATAATGATAAAAGCGGTTCAAAGTCAAAAGGCACATAAGTTAAAACATGTTCTAAAATCAGATAGTTTCAGCCAAATATGACAGTTGAGCGACCGTGCTATAATCACGGAACCCGGAAATGCCTAACACCTTCTCCCGGTTTAACAGAATTCCTTACTCGAATTTCTGGTTCACGGACTGTTAAACAGATTCATTCTTCTTTCCTCAATTTGGGGTTCTAACCGGTAACTTGGGACACCATAAATCTCTCAAGTGGCTCCTCTGAAACTCTCTTAAAAATTGAATCACGTTTCGATTGTCCTTTAATTGGTAAAACTCCCTTATCTACGCCCTTCGCCGGGTTGTAGTAGCAAAAAGGAGGTGTAACATGGTGTCCTGAGTTTCCTAGCTTGATCCTAAGAAGAGGGAAAAAATAGAAAAAACTTTTTATTAAAATTATAACATTGGAGCCTTACAAAAAAGAGATTTTTTGTGAAAAAATTTTATATTGGAAGATCAAAACTTTGTTGTATTTCTGACTTCAAAAAGTTATGCTGATTTGGGTCTCTTAGTTATCGGGTGAAGAAAATCATTGAATTATGACCCGTTTCTATTGATTTGATATATTCCTACCATTAAAGTTCCTTCTGTATTTAGAAATTTTCTTTGGTACTTGACTACGGAAGATACAAAAGAAACTAAATTCTCATGTGTTGAAAGATGTTTCAAAAGGCACTTGTACAGAAGTCAAGTTTTATTTTACTTGAGATGATTTCATGCTTTATTTGAGATTGCATGTGGATTTTCCACTGTATTATAGAATGATACAGTGATGATATTGAATCTCTGATCTGATAAGAAAAAACTAGCTGGTTCTTTTGTGATCACTTTTTGGTGGGTGTTATAGTATTAAAATTGCTCCAAAGTAAGGTTGATTAAGCAACCTCTTGGTGAGTTAAACCGATGATAACTATGTCGATGAATTGTGATTGTCAAGGCGCAAGAACCATTGTAAGAAAATAAATTCTTCAATGGGACGAGTAGATACATCCTCTAAAGACATAATGTGATATAGAAATTGCTTAGAGATGAGAAATTTTTATACATATTATAGTCAAAAGAGGATTCGGCCAATCCTTTGACTTATAAGTGAAACATCGAGAGGTTGAGACTTTTTTCAATTTGAGATGTATTAAAAATGATGGTAACCTATGTGATTGGAGATCCCATGAAGTAGGTTCATATGGGTAATAACAAGTCATTAGTTCATCACATCTGCACTATTAAAATATGTTTCTTCCTATGGTATACATGTACATAGTGCAAGACTGCAAGGAATGTGAGATTGAGTTATTAACTCTTAATCCAACAATCCATAGCCTTTTGTAGGTGGTGTATTGCACTGCAGAATACACTTGATGGATGGATCTATATGAGTGTGGAGTGGGGCCGCTCCTATGAAATTTGTGGTGAAATTTCTAGAGCACTCATGAAAACCAAGCATGCGCATGGCCTATTAGCGCAAAACCACGATAAGAAAAAATAAAGTGTGTGGGAGTATGATGTGATAGATAAGAAACTAAACTTACAAAAGAATTCTTGGTTCATAGAAGTTCTAAATCTCACCAATTGTACTGTAAGTTTAATCTTATTTTTATCTAGGTCTGGTTCATAGTCCAAGAGACACCAGATTCAACGCATTATGCTTATTTGTGACACTCATTAAATTATTTTATTATTTTATAATATTCTTTTTGAAATATGTGGGGGATTGATAGAAAAATACATTTGATATCTCAAAAAAATATTCCAAAACTATATCTAGAGTTATTTTTTCACTATTAAATAATGAGTCATTATAATAGTAATTATTGTAAATATATTTGTAACAAAAAATTAGTTTAATTTTGTAGTCAATCGGGACAAAATTAATTTGGCTACTGAATGAGATTTGAACGTTACTTTTGGTTACAAAATCTTAATGTCTATTATATTTGATACCCTTAATAGCTTATGATTTTAACGTATAAAACTTTGAAGAGCCTTTAGGGCTTAGACATTTTTTATCAGATGGTGCATTTCATTTTTTGGACTACATAAGTTTTTTGTATGGTCACTTTGATAATGAAGGGAAAAAAAACTAAGAGAGTGTCTTCTTCTCTATTCTTTGTGTTGGATTTTTTTCTCGTTAATCTTTATTGTTTCTGTTCCTAGTTATACTAGAAGGGCTTGTTGTATCCTGGGAAATACGTCTAATTTTATATATCACTGTATGAATAAAATATTCTTAAGGACAGTGTCCTTGACACGCTTCAAACAAAATCATTTATTCTTCATGTTCATCAAATTTTTCCAACAAAAATTTTGTAAAACTTACTTTTGCATTATAATTATTAATATATTTTTATGCAAAGGTATATCGTGGTCTAGTGAACATATCATGTTGTGCCAGAATCTATCTCATTTCTAGTGCCACCCTCGTGCTTTGGTATGAATATAACCGTTGCAAAAGTCTAAAAAGGCCTTTCTTATAAATTACATCCATCGACCAAGATGGTGATTTTTTAGAGGAGTGAGTTCCGTTGTAAATGTGGAAACTTATCTTTTTCCCTTATTTTTTTTAATGAAATTTTTAGTTATTAAGTAAAGTCTATCTTCTTTCTGATCCAATTCTCCACCAATACGAACCTCAGTTAGATTCAGGCATATTATACTTTTTAGTTATTGAGAGAATATGAGTACTCTCTTTTGGATTCAAAAAAGAACTCTTAGAGATTTTTTCTACTTTCGAAATATATATAAGCAAAACAATCAACCTATTATCTATCTATATTCGTAGGCCTCGAGTAAATTACATTAGGGAATCAAAATAAATAATAAAACATAGCAAAAGGAAAGGAAGTGAAAATGTAAATGTAAATGCTCATATCATATATTTAAGTTACATTCGTTACTTTTTTTTAAATCAATTTTTCTCTCATTCTTTTTTATTTGACATTTAAAATATATGAAAAGGGCTATAAACACATAATTTTAACTTCCAAGAGGAATACACTTATTTATGTACAAAGTTAAAAAAATGTAATATTCATAAGATAAATTTGAAATGTTTCAGACAAAAAAAAAGTTGGAATGTTAAAATTAAGTCACAAAAAACGGTGACGATCCGAACCGTTGTCTCATGAGTTACCACCCTGTTTCTTCCGTTTTCTGCATCTTTATGCTTCATTATCCGTGTCTCATGTGATCGAGTTGGTTTGGAGTGGTTTTGATAAGAAATAAACACTTAATCACTTTTAAAAATGCGTAAGTTAGAGAAGTCAACTGGACATTGACTTATAAGTTAAGAGGGCTCAAATGTGAATTCCGATGGTTCGGTTAGCTTCGGAGGATAAATTGTGACTTAGGAATGTGATCGGATGTGGTTTTGGAGGTCCGGTGTAGAATTAAGCTTGAATTGGCGAAGTTAGTATTTTAGCGATTTACGGTTGATAGGTGAGATCTTGATCCGAGGGTTGGAATGGAATTTCAAGAGTTGTTGTAGCTTCGTTATGTGATTTGAGGTGTGTGCATGTAAAATTTCAAGTCATTCGGAGGTGATTTGGTTAGGTTTTTGATCAAATGCGTGTTTCGGAAGTTTTAGAAGAACTTAGGCTTGATTTCAATGTAATTTGATAGTTTTGTTGTTGTTTGAGGTGTTTTGGTGATGATCCAATGCCCAACTACCGACTCCTCCCAGAATTGCGTTATCGGAGCCGAGCCTTTCCTTTGAATGATATTTTAGGATGCGTCGTATATTTAGTTGAGGTCCCCGGGGCCTCGGGTGAGTTTCGGATGTTCAATCGGAGCATGTTTGGCACTTTGGAGTTACACATTTTTCATCTCAGCAGTTGCAGGTTTTTAATGCTTTGCAATTGCGGGAGGTCCCCTGCATTCGCATAGAGGGAATTTGGGAGGCCTGAGTTTGCTCTTCGCGTTCCCAGCAAAGGGCTCGTGTTCGTATAGCCTTGGGAGCTGGTATTCCGTGTTCACACAAGGATGTTCGCGTTCGCATAGAGGAGTTTTGGACATGCCAGCTTTTGCTCTTCGCCTTCGCGGTCGTAGGGTCGCGTTCGCATAGTATTGGAAGCGGAAGCTTTGCGTTCGTGGGTGTACAGACGCGTTTGCAAAGGGTAATTTTTGGTCAAGGGAAGTTTGTTCATCACGAACGCAGGGGTTTGACCGCGTTCTCATAGAAGAAAATTATAGATGGGCAGAAGGGTTTTTAAAATATTTCATCCGTGAGCCCAAGTCATTTTTTCACCATTGTTGAGAATTTTGAGAGATATTTGGGAGAAATTAAAGAGGGATTCGAAGAGGATTGATTGGAGGTAAGTTTTATGAATCAAAAAAGTTATTATATTGTGGAATTAACCTAGAAATTCATGGAAATTTAGCAAAATGAAAGAACTATGGCTTGGATTTTAGATTTTAAAAATTGAGATTAGAGGGGTCATTTGGTTTCCGATTTTGGTGTTCTTTATATGCATAGACTCATGGCGAGATAAGGAACCCGATCATGTAAAAATTTTCGAGATTCGAGAAGTGGGCCTAGGGCTCAGATTTTGCTAATTTCGGAATTTTTGATTTTTTCGATTGTTTTCGCTTGGGTTTCGTTCCCTTAGCCTGTGACGTATTAGTCGTGGTTTTGGTCAGATTCGACATGCGAGGAGGCCGATTTGAGAGGCAAGTGCATAGCGAGCTAGAGTTTTGGCCGGCTTGAGGTGAGTAATAAATGTAAATAATGCCCTGAAGGTTTGAAGCCCTAGATTTGCACATTGTAGTGCTATATTGAGGTGTGACACGCGCTTGATGATGAGCGCGGGATCGCTTACTATTGGGGATTGTGACTTGGTCCGTCTCGAGTGATGCTTTACCACGTATTTGATTGAAGATTATTTAATATCATCATTATTTAGATTAACTGTCATATTTGGGTTTCGTGCCAACTACTTGAACCCTTTGGGAAGTTTTTATCCCTATATCCTTACTGTATAAATTTACTACATGAACTCAGTCGTAGTGTTTTCTAGCCACCTTTACTCAGATTTTTATAACTAAAAGATATATTAAACGATGTTTTACGTGTTAGAAAATACGCTTAACGCTAGAGGGGGGGTGAATAGCGTTATAATAAAATTTAGCGTAAACTTGCGAAAATTAAAATTTGCAGGAAATAAATAAGTGCGTTAAATAAACAAAAAGGAAAGAACGCACCGATATATTCTGGTTCACCACAACACGTGGCTAGTCCAGTCCCCGAGAGACTCTATCAAGATTTTCCACTAACTTGTTAAGCTTACGGGTGCTCAACAAACCTTTACAACTTAAGGACACAAGCCTTAACACCTTTGCTCGGAGATACAACACTCCAAGACTTCAACCAAGGAAACACAAGTTCTTTGCAACAAGAGAATTACAATTCTCTTACAAGTGTATAAAACACTAAAATACTCAAACAATATACTCCTTTATTAGTAGGTATGAGTAAAAGAAATAAGCTCTAGATCACAACAACTTTGGACAAGAATATGGCTCTCAAAAGCTTTATGAAATTGAATATAAAATGATAAACAAAAGTATGCAAGCTTATAGCAATGTAATGATCAGTTGTAGTATGTTGTTGTGTTTAAAACACTGAAATGAAGCTGTATTTATAGTTGAAAAACTTGGCATTACCGTTGCCTAATTGCCAATTAAGAGTTGCTGATTTTACTCACGGACAATCGATTGTCAAACCCCAACAATCGATTGTCTGCCAGTCAGATCAAAATTCAATCCCAGATTTTACGCTTGATAATCGATTACTTTCAATCCATAATCAATTACTTGCAACGTTCAAAAATCGGTTCCAGATTTTACCACAAACAATAGATTGTCCAGAATCAACAATCGATTACTCAGCAACGTTCAAAAAATACTTTCCGGATTTTAATCAAAACAATCGATAATACAAAATCAATAATCGATTACCCAATAACGTTCAAAAAATCTGTTCCGGATTTTAATTAAAACAATCGATTATACAGAATCAATAATCGATTACCTGACGGTATTTAAAAACTTTACGACAACGGTCAGCTTCACAATCGATTGCAAAAAGTCAACAATCGATTACTTATCAGTTTTTGAAAAACATTTTAGACACTGTCTCTTTGACAATCGATTGTCCAATGTAACAATTGATTATTTAATAAATTTGAAAAGCACTGGAAGACACTGTCTCAACATAATCGATTACCATTAGTTCGTAATCGATTATTCTGAGTTTTGGAAAACTTTGATGGACACTGCCTCAGTCACAATCGATTGTCATTAGTTCACAATCGATTGTCATGCAGGTTTGAAAAACCTGATGCTCACTGTCTTACTCACAATCGATTGTCATTGGTTCACAATCGATTGTCATGTAGTCTTGGCTTAAAACAATCGATTATCATAAGTACATAATCGATTATCTTAGTCCAGATTTTTAAGGCATGTCTAAAAATTATTTTGACTACTGTAAATATGCATGATTTAAAATCATTTGACATTAAATTAAATATGCATGATTTTGGAAAATAGTTTTATGAGAGAAGCCATGTTACAAGGCAAGTTGTAGGATCAAGATCACAATTAAGAATGACTCAATTAAACTGTAAAACTTTGTCTTGAGCTTGAATCTCGTTGTATATCAATTGTGCGCTTGTTTCTTGAACTTCGTCATATATCAATTTTCGCTTCATTTGTCATTCATCAAAACCTATACAAAAGAACACACGTTTAGTAAATTGCATTGAGAACGTGTTTCCAACAATTTCCCCCTTTTTGATAATGGCAAACATTAAGCGGGATATGCAAGACAAGCAATTTATAATGACGATTCAAGACAAGTATATACATGCAACAAGTATGCAATTTGTTCCCCCTCAATTTAAGCTTATAACTTGAGAGTGCATCATACCGTTATCTTCCCCCTTTTGCCATTAGCAAAAATAATAATAAGATGCCAAAGATGAAATAAACCTTGTTTATTTATTGGAAAGAAGGTGTGATTATTTAAAGAGAGTTTAATAGCTCAAATGATAGCATTACAATCGATTATTGATACGACATAATCGATTATTAGATGAGGGAAACAGATTTTTCTGAAGAAGACTCGATTCTTGCGCGTCATGCTTTATAATTCCCCCTACTTTTAGGGAGATACCTGCAAAAAAGAATTAGACGTCTCCGACGCTCAAGTTAGAAATCATGTAAAAAAAATGCAATGCATGACTTAGATCAACGTGGAGTCAAGGATCCCGAGTTCACTGCGAATTCGGAAGAAGGACTCTTTCTCTAAAGGCTTTGTAAAGATGTCTGCCAATTGGTTTTTGGTTTCAACAAATTCAATTTCGACATCGCCTTTGAGAACGTGATCTCTAATAAAATGATGTCTAATTTCAATGTGTTTCGTTCGCGAATGAAGAACGGGGTTCTTCGTCAAGCATATGGCACTAGTATTATCACATCTAAGAGGGATATGATTAAGACTTAGGCCATAGTCCAAGAGTTGTTGTTTCATCCATAGGATTTGAGCGCAACAACTCCCCGCGGCTACATATTCAGCCTCGGTTGTGGACAACGCAACACTTACTTGTTTCTTGCTAAACCAAGAAACGAGAGAGCTACCGAGCAAATGGCAAGTGCCACTAGTGCTCTTGCGGTCCAATTTGCATCCAGCAAAATCGGAATCGGAGTAACCAACAAGTTGGCATGAAGAGCCTTTGGGGTACCATAGACCCACATTTGTAGTACCAACAAGATACCTTAACATCCTTTTTACCGCAGTAAGGTGAGACTCCTTCGGACACGATTGATAACGAGCACACAAGCACACGCTAAACATGATGTCCGGACGACTAGCAGTAAGATAAAGAAGAGAGCCAATCACACCTCGATACTTTTTGGTGGCGACTTCCTTACCTTTCTCATCTTTGTCTAGATGATCGGATGTGCTCATGGGAGTAGCCATTTCTTTTGCATTGTTCATCTCAAATCGTTTCAGCAATTCTTTGCAATATTTGGCTTGACAAATGAATGTACCTTCTTTCATTTGCTTTACTTGTAATCCCAAAAAGAATGTTAACTCACCCATCATAGACATCTCAAATTCGCTTGTCATTAAATCGGAAAATTCCTTGCATAAAACATTGTTAGTAGCACCAAATATAATATCATCTACATATATTTGAACTAACAAAATATCATTGTTTTTATGCTTAACAAAAAGAGTTGTGTCAACTTTCCCCCTAATAAAATCATTTTCCAAAAGAAACTTACTTAATCTTTCATACCAAGCTCGGGGAGCTTGTTTTAAACCATAAAGAGCCTTTTTGAGCTTGAAAACATGATCGGGAGATTTAAAGTTTTCAAAACCGGGGGGTTGTTCAACATAAACTTCTTCTTGAATAAAACCGTTTAGAAAAGCACTTTTCACATCCATTTGATATAAATTGAAATTCATAGAAGAGGCAAATGCAAGCAATAAGCGAATAGCTTCTAATCTAGCTACGGGAGCATATGTTTCCTCATAGTCAATACCTTCTTCTTGATTATAGCCTTTTGCTACAAGCCTAGCTTTGTTTCTAGTGATTATACCATTTTCATCTAGTTTATTGCGAAAAACCCATTTCGTACCAATTATGGTATGACCTTCGGGTCTTGGCACCAAATCCCAAACGTCATTGCGTTCGAATTGGTTAAGCTCCTCTTGCATTGCCAAGGTCCAAAATTCATCCCCAATTGCTTCTGAGATGGTAATGGGTTCAATTTGAGAAACAAAAGCAGTATGTTCTAAGGTATTTTTGAGAGAGTTTCGGGTACTTACCTGTCTCCAACATTGCCAATTACCTGTTCGAGAGGGTGATCTTTGATTGTCCTCCACTCGTTAGGCATATTCATTTCTTTTTCCAATTGTGGCGCTTCTTCCGTTGGTTGTTCCTCAGTTTCATCTTTATTTTCCCTGGGTGGTTCCTCTGGTATTTTGTCTTTCAAGCTATCTAAGATACCTGCAAGATCAAAATCGGAATCCTTTCTCGCCAAGCGAGCATTATTTTCGGAAAATACAACATGAGGGGATTCCTCCACAATTTGGGTTCTTTTATTAAAGACCCTATATGCTTTACTACGTGAGGAATATCCAATGAAAATACCTTCATCCGACTTAGCATCAAATTTACCCAATTGGTCTTTGCCATTGTTATGAACAAAACATTTGCAACCAAAAACTCTAAAATGGGAAATATTTGGTTTTCTACCCTTATAAAGTTCATAGGGGGTTTTCATGAGTATCGGCCGAATTACTACTCTATTTAGAACATAGCAAGCGGTACTCACGGCGTTCGCCCAAAAATGTTTGGGTATCTTAGCTTCGTCGAGCATGGTTCTAGCCATCTCTTCGAGACACCTATTTTTCCTTTCCACCACCCCATTTTGTTGTGGTGTACGTGGAGCGGAAAAGGTATGCTCGATTCCGAGTTCGTCACAAAATTCCGCAAAGAGATTGTGATCAAACTCTCCCCCATGATCACTTCTAATTGAAGTGACGGTTGTTTCTTTCTCATTTTGAACACGCTTAAGAAAATATTTAAAATTTTGAAAAGCATCACTTTTATTGGCAAGAAATAAAGTCCAAGTAAATCTCGAGTAATCATCAACAATCACAAAAGCATATTTATTTCTTCCTAGACTTTCAATGCGAGAGGGACCAAATAAATCCATATGAAGCAGTTGCAATGGTCTAGAAGTTGAAACAATGTTTTTAGATTTGAAAGATGCTTTTGTTTGCTTCCCCTTTTGACACGAGTCACAAATAGAGTCATTTTCAAATTTTAAATTGAGAAGACCAACAACTAAGTTTTGAGAAATCAATTTGTTCAAAAGATGCATATTGATATGTGCTACTCTACGATGCCATAGCCAAGTATCATCCTCTTTACTCATTAGACAATCAACATATAGCAAGATCAACCATATAAATATTATCCACTCTAAAACCACGGAGGATAATTGTGAAATCACTACGTCTGAACACTAAGCATTCATCCGAATCAAATAAAGCAAGATTTCCCTTGTCATATGCTCAAGAGATTATGCTTTAATCCTTTAACAAGTAATATATGCTTAATAGAGGAATTTTCATCCTTACCGACCGAGCCGATGCCGATGATCTTTCCTTTATTGTTATCACCGAAGATAACACTTCCTCCTTCTTTGTGCTCTAATTGAAGGAATTTGGATTCATCTCCAGTCATATGCTTGGAGCATCCACTATCAAGGTACCATAGTACACTTGATCCCTTCAAGCACACCTTCAAAACAAATTAATGTTCTTTAGGTACCCATGCCATCTTGGGTCCTTGGGGGTTAGGCATATTATAATGATGCGATCGAGTAATATGTCTATGACGTGTAAAGCATGTAGGAGCAATATGACCAATACGTCTACAATAATGACAAGTCACATTTGGGTTATGCATCCTTCTAGGTTCATAGTAACTAGACGGATGAAAATTTCTTACACTATGACTATTTCGCATTTCATGAGAATTATTTCTCCTACTATGAGCTCTAGGATGGGCAGCATTTCTAGAGTGATTGTTTCTCGGTTGAAGGCCGTTTCTAGGTCTTCTCAAAGGTTCAACATTTGGCCTAAAATATGCATCATTTCTAGGGTAACTATTTCTAGGTGGTAAGTCATTTCTAGGTCTCCTAAAATGTTCAACATTTTGTCTAGCATGCATATTGGTTCTAGGATTGCTATTTCTAGGATAAGCATTTGTTTTATTAGTCCTAGGTTGAGCCTTAGGTGGTTGGGGTTTGGCTTCAACCTTTTCTTTAACCTCATTCTTAAATCCTATGCCATGCTTGGTTGATTTCAAATTTACAAGGACCTCATTCAAATTCTTGTGGGAAGAATTAAACTTATCTAAGGTACCTTTGAGTCTATCTACCTCATTTTTGAGATGCAAGCAAGAAGAACAATTTTTTGTAGAACTTTCGGGCTTATCGGCGCTTCTTTTTCCAAAAAATTTGTTTTCCTCTTTCAGCTTTTCATTTTCTAAAACCAGTTTTTCTAAATCCTTTTCTTTCAAAGAAAGCTATTTTTGAAAATCCTTTTCTTTTAATGAAGCATTTTCTTTTATGCCCTTAACAGTTTTTGAAGCCTTAATAAACTCAGCATATAATTCATCAAAAGCAGTTCGCATTTCTTCAAGAGTAAAGAAGTTTTTAGACGAAATTTGACATACCTCATCTTTGTTGTCTTCATGTGCCATAAGGCAAAGATTTGCTGCTTCGTCTTCTTCTCCTTCGCTTGACTCATCTCCGGAGTCGCCTCCCCAAGAAATGTATGCACGTTGATTTTTAAAAGGTTTCTTCTCCTTTTTGATGTTTGGGCAATTTGATTTGATGTGCCCGGTTTCACCACATTCATAGCACTTGATTTGTTCGCCTTGCTTTTTGCCCTTGCGTTCATACTCCTTGCGCATGAACTTTTGCAATCTTTTGATAACGAGTCCAAACTCGTTGTCTCCTTCCTCATCAATTTGCGGTTGGCTTGTGCTCGCCTTTAGAGCTATTCTTTGCCTCCTTTGATCATCAACAAAAGGGTTAAGAATAGTAGATTCATAGGTCTTAAGGTTACCTCTTAGTGCGTCGATGGTGACGTTTGAAACGCCAATGGATTCTTGGATTGCATCGGCCTTTGAGCTCCATGCCGGTGTGAGACTTCTAATAATTTTTCGCACGAGCTCTCTATCCGTGAATGTTTTCTTGAGAGCATGTAGGTCATTTACGATTATTGAAAATCGCTCAAACTTTTCGTCCACCTTTTCACCTTCCTTCATGTGAAATAATTCATAAGAATGGGTTAGGAAATCAATTTTTGCTTCCCTTACCTGGTCCGTACCTTCGTACGTAACTTCTAGCTTGTCCCACATCTCCTTTGCCGTTGTGCAACATGATATTTTCCTGTAATCGTCAGCATTAATAGCACAATATAATAAATTAATTGCTTTAGCATTATTTTGAATCTTTCGGATGTCATCCGCGTCATACTCATCCTCGGACTTGGGAACCCATTCGTTTTCCACATTCTTTGTTGGAATTTGGTTTCCCTTCATTATCACCTTCCAAAGGTGAAAGCTGTTGGACTGAATGAAGATCTTCATCCTCTCCTTCCAGTATGTGTAATTTGTTCCGTTGAATAGAGGTGGTCGAGTGGAGCACTGTCCTTCATCAATTCCTGCAAAAGAATCACGAGTAGAAGCCATGGGTGGTTCTCTCAAACTGTTAAGTTTTCAGAGATTTGGGCTCTGATACCAATTGTTAGAAAATACGCTTAACGCTAGAGGGGGGGTGAATAGCGTTATAATAAAATTAAGCGTAAACTTGCGGAAATTAAAATTTGCAGGAAATAAATAAGTGCGTTAAATAAACAAAAAGGAAAGAACGCACCGATATATTCTGGTTTACCACAACACGTGGCTAGTCCAGTCCCCGAGAGACTCTCTCAAGATTTTCCACTAACTTGTTAAGCTTACGGGTGCTCAACAAACCTTTACAACTTAAGGACACAAGCCTTAACACCTTTGCTCGGAGATACAACACTCCAAGACTTCAACCAAGGAAACACAAGTTCCTTGCAACAAGAGAATTACAATTCTCTTACAAGTGTATAAAACACTAAAACACTCAAACAATATACTCCTTTATGAGTAGGTATGAGTAAAAGAAATAAGCTATAGATCACAACAACTTTGGACAAGAACATGGCTCTCAAAAGCTTTATGAAATTGAATATAAAATGATAAACAGAAGTATGCAAGCTTATAGCAAAGTAATGATCAGTTGTAGTATGTTGTTGTGTTTAAAACACTGAAATGAAGCTGTATTTATAGTTGAAAAACTTGGCATTACCGTTGCCTAATTGCCAATTAAGAGTTGCTGATTCTACTCACCGACAATCGATTGTCGAACCCCAACAATCGATTGTCTGCCAGTCAGATCAAAATTCAATCCCAGATTTTACGCTTGATAATCGATTACTTTCAATCCATAATCGATTACTGGCAACGTTCAAAAAATCCTTTCCAGATTTTACCACAAACAATCTATTGTCCAGAATCAACAATCGATTACTCAGCAACGTTCAAAAAATCTTTTCCGGATTTTAATCAAAACAATCGATTATACAAAATCAATAATCGATTAGCCAATAACGTTCAAAAAATCTTTTCCGAATTTTAATTAAAACAATCGATTATACAGAATCAATAATCGATTACCTGACGGTATTTGAAAACTTTACGACAACGGTCAGCTTCACAATCGATTGCACAAAGTCAACAATCGATTACTTATCAGTTTTTGAAAAACATTTTAGACACTGTCTCTTTGACAATCGATTGTCCAATGTAACAATCGATTATTTAATAAATTTTAAAATCACTGGAAGACACTGTCTCAACATAATCGATTACCATTAGTTCATAATCGATTATTCTGAGTTTTGAAAACTTTGATGGACACTGCCTCAGTCACAATCGATTGTCATTAGTTCACAATCGATTGTCATGCAGGTTTGAAAAACCTGATGCTCACTGTCTTACTCACAATCGATTGTCATTGGTTCACAATCGATTGTCATGCAGTCTTGGCTTAAAACAATCGATTATCATAAGTACATAATCGATTATCTTAGTCCAGATTTTTAAGGCATGTCTAAAAATTATTTTGACTACTGTAAATATGCATGATTTAAAATCATTTGACATTAAATTAAATATGCATGATTTTGGAAAATAGTTTTATGAGAGAAGCCAGGTTACGAGTCAAGTTGTAGGATCAAGATCACAATTAAGAATGACTCAATTAAACTGTAAAACTTTGTCTTGAGCTTGAATCTCGTTGTATATCAATTGTGCGCTTGTTTCTTGAACTTCGTCATATATCAATTTTCACTTCGTTTGTCATTCATCAAAACCTATACAAAAGAACACACGTTTTAGTAAATTGCATTGAGAACGTGTTTCCAACATTACGCCGAGAACCACTATTTTATTATCGCCCAAAGGCTATGTGATTTCTGGATTGAATATGGGATCAGGTTGCGCGTCGCATGTGTATTATATTGATATTTATATGAGGCCAGAACCTAGTTGATGCCACGAGATAGCTTGATTTTGTGTTTGGACCAAAAGGGGCCCCTCCCGGAGTCTGCACATCCCCTAGTGAGCACCGTCGACGATAAATAAATGGATCGGGCTGCACGCCGTAGTGGGTACTATAGGGTATCATTTATGTGTTGCATTCCCTTATTTGGATGTCATGTATCTACTTATCTGTTGTGGTATTTCCATATTTCGATTTCATTGGTTTATCGCTTCCATATTACTTGTTTAAAACTGTTGATGTATAGGTTACCTTGTGTTTTCTATGATCTCTTATTCTCAGCATTATTTATATTTGTTACTTAGTGGGTCGGAGTACTCACATTACTCCCTGCACCTTCTGTGCTGATCCAGGTGCATCTAAGGCTGAGTGAGGATTTTCTGTTGAGCGGCGCATATCCGGGAGCATCGAGGTTGCATGGCATCCGCAACCCTGATTTCTCCCTTCTATCATTTTGTTTTATCTCGTATTCCCTAGATTGACATGTATTATTAGGTTGATAAACATGTATTAGAGGCTCAGACTTGTGACACCGGATCTTCATGGGCTATATTGTTGGATTATTTTTTGAGATTCCGCATGTTTAACTCATATTTCAGACTTCGAATATGTTGATTTGGTAATTTAATTGTGTTAGATAATAATGAACTGCATAATGAATTGGGTTAATGTTGTAACTTGGTCGGGCTTGCCTAGCAGTGTGTTGGGCGCCATCACGCCCGGGGTTGGAGTCGTGACTAGTTGGTATCAGAGCCTAGGTTACTTGGTCTTGCAAGTCATGAGCCATTTTAGTAAAGTCTCGTGGATTGGTACGGACACGTCTGTATTTATCTTCGAGAGGCTGCAGAACCTTTAGGAAAATCTTCATATTCTTGAGATTCCTGTCGTGCGACTTTGTTGATCTGAGAACTAAAGTTTTGTTATTCTATTCTTTCACGGATAGCGAGGACTCGCACTACCGGACGAGGTGGACGACCACTAGTGCCACCCACTGAGGCCACCAGAGGCCGGGACGCGGTCGTAGCCGTGGCAGAGGTGGAGTAGCGAGGGTAGCACCTATTGATCCACCAATTGCCCCAGCTCCGGATCAAGCTCCAGCAGCACCAGTTCAGGCACGAGCTATGCCCATCGTGATCCTGGGTCTTCACGAGGCCTTGGCGCAGGTCTTCTCACTTTGCACTAGCCTGGTCTAGGAAGTTTTAACAACCACAGCAACAGCTACTTCACAGGACGGGAGAGGCAATCAAACCCCCATTGCTCACACACTTGAGCAGGTGGTGCAGGGATTACAGATGCCGGGAGCACCTCCAGCTCATTCGGTTGCACCAGTTCAGGACTTTGTAGTTCCAGCTATGCCAGATGATGAGCATCGTCGTCTTGAGAGGTTTGGTAGGCTCCAGCTCCAACATTCAGTGGTGCTGAGAGCGAGGATGCCCAGGGTTTTCTTGACAGATGTTAGTGCATGCTCCGTACAGTAGGTATTCTTGAGTCTAGTGGTGTGGCATTTACCACATTTCAATTATCGGGGGTTGCATTTACTTGGTGGGATGATTGTAAGCCTATTGGTGCAACACACCTTACTTGGCAGCAGTTCTCCGCTCTATTATTGGAGAAGTATGTACCACAGTCCTGCAGAGAGAATCCGCGTAGACAGCTCGAGTGGTTGATGCAGGGGATATAACCGTGACCCAGTACGAGATGAGGTTTTGACAATTGTCCTATCATGCTATTTGGATGATTCCGACAGATTCTGAGAGGATCAAGAGATTTATGGATGGCCTTTACTACCATCTCCGTTCTTATGACTAGAGAAAGTATTGGATGCTACGTTCGAGGAGGTGGTCGATATCGCTCGTGAGATTGAGACTTTTCGCCGTAGGGAGCAAGATGAGAGGGAGGCCAAGAGGCCTCGAGGATCGGATAATTTCAGTGGTGCTTCGTCTAGGGGCCAGTTCCAGCGTGGTAGAGGTCGCTTTCAGGCATGCTCAGTTGGCCCGTCCAGAGTATAGAGGGGCCTCTTCAAGCCGTGGTCATCAGGGGTTCCAGCAAGGCCAGTCTTCACTTAGTGCCCTCCTAGCTCAGTGTTCCTCTCATACCCCATCAGCTTAGGGTTCTTCTGCCTCGAGCACATATGCTAGTCACTCTTGTGTGAGGGGTTCCCTTCAGTCCCCATCTCCGGCACTGGGTACTTGTTATAAGTGTGGAGAGTTTATGCATATGAGAAGGCAGTGTCCTCGACTTCGTGGCGGTCAGTTTCAACAGAGGGATCAGCCCTCGACTTCTGCTCCAACTACTTCACCACCTGCCCAGCTAGTTAGGAGTGGGGGTCAGACAGCCAGGGTTCGCCCCAGAGGGAGAGGCCGTTCAGGTGGTGGTCAGGCTCATTTTTTCTCTGCCAGACAGGTCAGATACCATGTCTTTAACTGCTGTCATTATAGGTATTGTCTCAGTCTGCCACAGGAATGGCGACGTATTATTTGATCTTGGTTCCACCTTTCTTATGTGTCCTCATATTTTTCTCGCCATTTGGATGACCCGAGAGCTTCTTACTTTGCTTGTTCATGTGTCAACCCTGGTAGGTGACACCATTATTGTAGACCGTGTGTACCGGTCATGTAGTATGACTACTGGGGGTCTGGAGACCCGAGTTGATCCATTGCTATTGAACATGGTGGACTTTGATGTGATTTTGGGCATGGATTGGTTATCTTCGTGTTGTGCTATTCTAGACTGTCATGCTAAGATAGTCATTTTTGCTATGCCGGGTGTACCGCGGAGAGAGTGGCGTGGTGTGACTGATTATGTTCCCGGTAGAGTTATTTCTTTCTTGAAGGCCCATCGTATGGTTGGGAAGGGTTGTCTATCATATTTAGCCTTTGTGCGGGATGTTGGAGTTAAGACTCTTAGTATTGATTATGTCCCAGTTGTGAAGGATTTTCTCAATGTTTTTTCTGCATACTTGCCAAGCATGCCACCGAATAGGGATATCAATTTTGGTATTGACCTGGTACCGAGCACTCAGCCATATCGTGTGGCACCAGTAGAGTTGAAAGAATTGAAGGAGCAGCTTCAGAAACTCTTAAATAAGGTGTTCATTCAGCCAAGTGTGTCACCGTGGGGTATGCCGGTTTTGTTTGTGAAGAAGAAGGATGGCATGATGATAATGTGCATTGATTACAGGAAATTGAACAAAGTAATAGTGAAGAACAAGTATCCCCTACCTCGCATAGATGATTTATTTAACCAGCTTCAGGGAGCGAGGGTGTTTTCCAAAATTGATCTCCATTCAGGCTATTATTAGTTGAAGAGCAGGGATTCACATATCCCTAGGACTACTTTCAGGACTAGATATGGTCACTATGAGTTTTTTGTCATGTCTTTCGAGTTGACCAATGCCCTAGCAGTGTTCATGCATTTGATGAACAGTATATCTCGACCTTATCTGGATTCGTTCGTTATTGCATTCATTGATGATATTCTGGTGTACTCGCGTATTCAGGAGGATTACGCGGAGCATTTGCAGATTGTATTGCAGAGATTGAGAGAGTAGAAGCTTTTTGCAAAGTTCTCCAAGTGTGAGTTTTGGCTCAGTTTAGTGGCTTTCTTAGGGCACGTGGTGTCCAGCGAGGGTGTCCAGGTCGATCCAAAGAAGATAGAGGTCGTTCAGAGTTGGCCTAGACCGTCCTCAACCAAAGAGATTCGTAGTTTCCTTGGCTTGGCAGGTTAATATCGTTGGTTCGTTCAGGGGTTCTCTTCTATCGCATCGCCCTTGACTAGGTTGATTCAAAAGGGCGTTTCATTTGTGTGGCCGGACGAGTGTGAGAAGAGCTTTCAGAAGCTCAAGACAGCTCTGACCACAACTCCAGTATTGATTGTGCCATCAGCTTCCGGTTCATATACCGTATATTGTGATGCTTCGAGAGTTGGGATTGGCTGTGTATTGATGCAGACGGGTAGAGTGATTACTTATGCTTCTCGTCAGTTGAAGCCCCATGAGAAGAACTACCATGTTCATGACTTGGAGTTGGCTGTTATAGTTCATGCGTTGAAGATTTAGAGGCACTACTTGTATGGCGTATCTTGTGAGTTATTCATTGATCGTCACAGTCTTTAGCATTTGTTCAAGCAAAAGGATCTTAATTTGAGGCAGCGGAGGTGGCTAGAGTTGCTTAAGGATTGTGATATCACTATTCTATATCATCCGCGAAATGCCAATGTAGTGGCTGATGCCTTGAGCAAAAAGGCAGTGAGTTGGGGGGCTTGACGTACATTCTAGTTGGGGAGAGACCATTTGTAGTTAATGTTCAGGCCTTGGCCAATCGGCTTGTAAGATTAGACATTTCGGAGCCCAGCCGGGTTTAGCTTGTGTGGTTTCTCGGTCTTCCTTATATGATCACATCAGAGAGCGTCAGTATGATGACCCACATTTGCTTGTCCTTAAGGACAGAGTTCAGCATGGAGATGCCAGAGATATGACATTGGTGATAATAGAGTGTTGAAGATGCAGGGCCGGATTTGCATGCCCAATATGGATGGGTTTCAAGAGTTGATACTGAAGGAGGCCCATAGCTCGCGATATTCCATTCATACGGGTGCCGCGAAGATGTATCAGGATCTTAGACAACATTACTGGTGGCGGAGAATGAAGAAAGATATCGTGAGGTTTGTAGTTTAGTGTCTCAATTGTCAGCAGGTGAATAAGAGCATCAGAGATCGGGTGGCTTGCTTCAGCTGATGGATATTCCCTAGTGGAAGTGGGAGAGGATTACAATAGACTTCGTTGTTGGACTACCTTGGACTTTAAAGAAATTTGATGTTATTTGGATGATTGTCGATCGGCTGACCAAGTCCGCGCACTTCATTCCTGTGGGTACTACCTATTCATCAGAGCATCTGGCAATGATTTATATCCAGGAGATTGTTCGGTTGCATGGTGTTCCAGTTTTCATCATCTCAGATAGAGGTACTCAGTTTACTTCCAGTTTTGGAGAGCCATGCAGAGAGAGTTGGGTCCTCAGGCGGAGTTGAGCACAGCGTTTCATTCTCAAACAGACGGACAGTCCAAGCGTACCATTCAGATATTGGAGGACATGTTGTGTGCTTGTGTCATTGATTTTGGAGGTTCATGGGATAAGTTTTTGACACTTGTGGAGTTTTCCTACAACAACAGCTATCATTCCAGCATACAGATTGCATCGTATGAGGCCTTGTATGGGAGGCGGTGTAGATCTCCAGTTGGTTGGTTCGACCCCGGCGAGACTAGGCTGTAGAAAATCATTCTATCCATGATATGTGTGCTTTGGTTGTATTAGCATGATTTCCAGGTATAGGTTTGATGAATGACAAACAATGAAGTCAACTGTCAAACAATGTTATTATGTGACAAACAATCAAGATTGAATGCCAAGAAGCATATTGATGAAGGGATTGCACAAAAAAGCCAAGACGAGCTCAAAACTTCAAGATCGAAGACCCAAGGCGTAGGTCGTTAGGTAGAACCAATGTAAGAGCAACGTTTAAGTTATCTCGTCTTTCGGCTCAACATAGGTCATCATAAATATGCATAACATCATTTTATCAAATCATAAATATCATAAACATTTTCATGTACTTCAAACAAAATGATTTTCAACGTTTTCATTTTTAACCAAAATGGTTTTTGAAGTAAGTTTTTGATTCTGGACAGAACAGCCAAATAATCGATTATCCTTAAGCTGATAATTGATTATGTTGGGATTCCAGCCAAAACTGGAAATTCCAGCATGGATGCATAATTGATTATCACTATGAGGATAATCGATTATCTGTTTTTTCCAGCTTAAACTAGAAATTCCAAAGAAGGTAAATAATCGATTATCCTCTAGAGAATAATCGATTATTCACTGACCGTTGCCTTCCAACGTTCAGTTTTATGAACGTTGAGAAGATAATCGATTATGTAAAGTAGATAATCGATTATCTTGGCATAAAATCAGCATTATTGATTGCCTATTAAGCAACGGACATACAACCTCTACCACTTATAAATAGAGGTCTTTGGGACTCATTTCACAGGAACAATATCTCTCATTATTCTTGAACATATTGATAACATTTCTACATCATATTTAGAGCTTTTGTTGAGCCATTTGAGAGACAACTTTTTGTTGTTCATAGAGATTATATTGTATCTCTTTATCTACTCTTCTTAGAGAGTTCTTGTTGTAAAAGAGAAAGGTTCTTGAGAAGACCATACCTTCTCATTGAGCGTTGGGTTTGCTAAGTACCTTCAATCTTAGTGTGTGAAGTCTTGTGGTGCGGTATCCACGAGCAAGGTGAAGTCTTGAGGTGAGGTATCCTCGAGCAAGTTGAAGTCTTGTAGAGCGTACATCTACGAGCAAGTGTAACGGTTTGTTAGGCACCCGTAAGCTTAACGGAGTTAGTGTAAACTCGAGAGAGTCTCTCGGGAGACTGGACTAACCACACGTTGTGGTGAACCAGTATAAATTCGGTGTGTCCTCTCCTTACTCCTTTAATTACTGCACTTACTTTACTCCTGCAATTTTAATTCCGCAAAATTTATCGACATTCTCGTGCTTCACTATTCACCCCCCCCCCTAGTGAAGGGAATAAATCCTAACAGTTGGTATCAGAGCCTAACTCTCTGAAAGCCTTAACCGGTTGAGAGAACGATATATATTTTTTTGTTGAGAATGTTGAACGCAGGTATGATGAGCGAAGGGCACTCTACCATTAGGCCTCCACTATTTGATGGAACAAATTATACATATTGGAAAAAGAGGATGAGAATGTTCATCCAATCAAATAACTTTCGATTATGTCACATCATCAAGAACGGTGAACAAATGCCGACAAAGAAAGTTGGGAAAATCATGGTTCCAAAGGAGGAAGATGAATATAATGCCGAAGATATCAAGAAGGTTGAAAATAACGCAAAGGCCATAAATATGTTGTATTGTGCCGTGAATCCGGATGACTATCGGAAGATCTTTTGCTGCACAACCGCAAAAGAGAAGTGGGATAAGCTTGAAATCACTTATGAAGGTACGCCTCAAGTCCGAGAAGCTAGAGTTGATTTTCTAACGCATGAATATGAACTCTTTAGAATGAAGGAGCCTGAAAGCATCGATGATATGTTTGATCGATTCTCAATGATCATCAACGATCTCCATGCTCTTGGGAAAGTATATTCGAACAAAGATCTTGTTCGAAAAATCCTGCAGAGTCTCACTCCCGAATGGCGTCCCAAAGCCAATGCCATCCAAGAGTCGATAGGAATCACGGACGTCACAATTGATGGACTAAGAGGTAACCTCAAAACTTATGAAAGCACAATTCTTAAACCTTCATTTGGAGATGAGAAAAGTCCAGGTATTGCCTTCAAAGCCTCATCTTCTAAAAGAGTAGAAGTAAGTGATTCGGAAAGCGATGATGATACTATTTCCAACGATTTAATTGAAAAGTTTTATAAGTTTATGAAGAAGGAAATGAAGAAGGAAGAACCAAGTCCTTCATGCCATAATTGTGGAAAACATGGCCACACCAAGTCACATTGTCCAAAACCCATGGACAAGAAGAAGAAGAAACACCAAAGGCGCGTGACATGGGATTCGGACAGCTCGGGTGATGAAACTGCCGCCCTATGCCTCATGGCCAACGAGGAAGAAGAGGTAAGTACTCCTAACTCTTACTCTTATGAAGAATTACAAGAAGCTTTTCAAGAATTATATGATGAATTGAAAAGGTCTTCAAAATCTCCAAAGAGGCCAAGGCTAAAATTAAAGTTTTAGAAGAGAAAAATAATTTTTTGGAAAATGACAATATTGATCTTAGAAATAAAATTAAGGAGATGAATGAAACTTCTTCAATTGATCAAAATTCTAATTGTTCATCTTGTGATTCTTTGAAATTAGAGAACATAGAACTTAGGAACACACTAGAAAAACGTAGTGTAGACAATCCTAAAATTGTTGAAGAAATTAAAAAGGAAAGGCCCATGAAAAATAAAAGGCGTAAAAAGAATAAGAATCATGTTAGAAATTGCGATGCACAACCTAGAAATAATTCTAGGAATTTTGTAAATGAGTCTAGAATTAATCATTTTAGACCACCTAGAAATGATTCTAGGAATTTTATTAATGAGTCTAGAATTAATCATTTTAGACCGCCTAGAAATGACTCTAGGAATTTCAACGCTTCTAGGAACAACGACTTTAGATCACCTAGAACGTTTTTGGCTCAACCAAGACATATGCACAACCCGAATGTTATATGTCATTATTGCAACCGGGTAGGACACATAGCACCCGTATGTTTTGCAAAACATAGGGATTTATCTTTTAGCTATGATTATTATTTGCCTAACCCCCAAGGACCCAAAAATGTTTGGGTACCTAAAACCTATTTTTAGGTACGCTTGCAGATGTGCTTGAAGACTACAATATCATAGTAGATGCACCAAGCACGAAACCTTATTGCATCGAGGGGGAATTTCGGTTAGTTATCATATTTTTGATAAAAACGTAATAGTTGATATGTCTTTGTCAACAATTGGTATCAATTATTTTTGTTGATTCATGTTTTGATAAATTTTATTTTGAATAACAATTGGTATCAATTATTTTTGTTAAAAATAATGATTGATTCATGTTTTGATGAGTATTATTTTTTGTTTGAATAACAGTTGGTATAGTATTGAAAAATAAATGATTCATGTTTTAATACAACTATTGGTTTGTCAAAAATTAACAGTTGATATGTTGTTAAGTAATATGATTTGCTAAAAATAACCGTTATTCTGGTTGTTATGTTTTTGCTAACATTTGGTATCATTTTATGTTGGTATGATTTTTTTTGAAAATCGTCATCATGTATATTCCTCATTGTATTTCCTATCTGATGTTCGACACTAACAGTTGGTATTCCCAAAAGGGGGAAGTGTCAAAAGGGGAAAGTAGCCTGTGTATCCTCTCTTTTTGCTAATGCCAAAAGGGGGAAGAAATTAGGCGATATGCATCTAATAAGGGGGAATGTCTCCACCTTCTAGTATGCTTTAATTGAGGGGGAATACTCAATTAAGGAGGAATGTTTTGCATAACTTGTATGTTGAGATATAGCATGAACTTAGGGGGAATCCGATATGCATATCTCTTATTGTTTGTCATTATCAAAAAGGGGGAAATTGTAGGAAATCATTCTATCCATGATATGTACGCTTTGGTTGTATTAGCATGATTTCCAGGTGTAGGTTTTGATGAATGACAAACAATGAAGTCAACTGTCAAACAATGTTATTATGTGACAAACAATCAAGATTGAATGCCAAGAAGCATATTGATGAAGGGATTGCACAGAAAAGCCAAGACGAGCTCAAAAGTTCAAGGCCGAAGACCCAAGGCGTATGTCGTTAGGTAGAACCAATGTAAGAGCAACGTTTAAGTTATCTCATCTTTTGGCTCAACATATGTCATCATAAATATGCATAAAATCATTTTATCAAATCATATATATCATAAACATTTTCATATACTTCAAACAAAATGATTTTCAACGTTTTCATTTTTAACCAAAATGGTTTTTGAAGTAAGTTTTCGATTCTGGACAGAACAGCCAGATAATCGATTATCCTTAAGCTGATAATCGATTATGTTGGGATTCCAGCCAAAACTGGAAATTCCAGCATGGATGCATAATCGATTATCACTATGAGGATAATCGATTATCTTTTTTTTCCAGCTTAAACTGGAAATTCCAGAGAAGGTAAATAATCGATTATCCTCTAGAGAATAATCGATTATTCACTGACCGTTGCCTTCCAACGTTCAGTTTTATGAACGTTGAGAAGATAATCGATTATGTAAAGTAGATAATCGATTATCTTGGCATAAAATCAGCATTATTGATTGCCTATTAAGCAACGGACATACAACCTCTACCACCTATAAATAGAGGTCTTTGGGACTCATTTCACAGGAACAATATCTCTCATTATTGTTGAACATATTGATAACATTTCTACATCATATTTAGAGCTTTTGTTGAGCCATTTGAGAGACAACTTTGTGTTATTCATAGAGCTTATATTGTATCTCTTTATCTACTCTTCTTAGAGAGTTCTTGTTGTAAAAGAGAAAGGTTCTTGAGAAGACCATACCTTCTCATTGAGCGTTGGGTTTGCTAAGTACCTTCAATCTTAGTGTGTGAAGTCTTGTGGTGCGGTATCCACGAGCAAGGTGAAGTCTTGAGGTGAGGTATCCTCGAGCAAGTTGAAGTCTTGTAGAGCGTGTAGAAAATCATTCTATCTATGATATGTGTGCTTTGGTTGTATTAGCATGATTTTCAGGTATAGGTTTTGATGAATGACAAACAATGAAGTCAAGTGTCAAACTACGCTATTATATGACAAACAATCAAGATTGAATGCCGAGAAACATATTGATGACGGAATTGCATAGACAAGCCAAAGACGAGCTCAAATGTTCAAGACCGAAGTCCCAAGGCGTAGGTCGTTAGGTAGAACCAATGTAAGAGCAACGCTTAAGTTATCTCGTCTTTTGGCTCAACATTAGGTCATCATAAATATGCATTAAATCATTTTATTAAATCATATTTATCGTAAACATATTTTAAATACTTCAAACAAAATGATTTTAACGTTTTCATTTTAACCAAAATGGTTTTTGAAGTAAGTTTTCAATTCTGGTATATTCTGGTATATTACATAGGTCATTATTAATATGCATAAAATCATTTTGTTAAATCATATATATCATAAACATTTTTAATATACTTCAAACAAAATGATTTTAACGTTTTCATTTTAACCAAAATGGTTTTTGAAGTAAGTTTTCGATTCTGGTATATTTTGGTATACTCCAGCTTTGATTCTGGTATACTCTGGTATATTCCAGCTTTGCTGGAAATTTCGCAAGGGTAAATAATCGATTATTTAACTCACAAAATCGATTATTTACTGTCAGTAGCCTTCCCAACGTTCCGATTTATGAACGTTGAGAAGATAATCAATTATGCAGATCATATAATCGATTATGTAAGCATAAAATCAGCATAATTGATTGCCAATTAAGCAACGGACATCCACCCTTTAACCCTTATAAAAAGAGGTCTTTTGAGCTGATTTCAAACACACAACACCTCGCAATATTGATATACATATTGACATTATTTGAGCATCATTTTAGAGCTTTTGTTGAGCCAATTGAGAGACAACTTTGAGTTGTTCATAGAGCTTATTTGTATCTCTTTATCTACTCTTTTGAGAGAGTTCTTGTTGTAAAAGAGAAAGGTGTTTGAGAAGAACATATCTTCTCATTGATTGTCGGGTTCGCTAAGTACCCTAAGTCTTAGTGGTTGAAGTCTTGAGGTGCGGTATCCTCGAGCAAGTTGAAGTCTTGTAGAGTGTACATCTACGAGCAAGTGTAACGGTTTGTTAGGCACCCGGAAGCTTAACGGAGTTAGTGGAATCTCGAGAGAGTCTCTCGGGGACTGGACTAACCACAAGTTGTGGTGAACCAGGATAAATTCGGTGTGTTCTTTCCTTGCTATTTTAATTACCGAATTTATTTTATTCCTGCAATTTTAATTCCGCAATATTTATCAATATTCTTGTGCCGCACTATTCACCCCCCCCCCCCTAGTGACGGGCATAAATCCTAACAATTGGTATCAGGGCCTAACTCTCTGAAAGCCTTGACCGGTTGAGAGCGATATATATTTTTTTTGAGAATATTGAACGCAGGAATAATGAGCGAAGGACACTCCACCGAGAGGCCTCCATTTTTTGATGGAAGAAATTATACATACTGGAAAGAGCGGATGAGAATCTTCATCCAAACAAATAACTTTCGATTATGTCAAATCATCAAGAAAGGTGAACAAATGCCAACAAAGAAAGTTGGGGAGATCATAGTTCCAAAGGAGGAAGATGAATATGATGCCGAGGACATCAAGAAGGTTGAAAGAAACGCAAAGGCCGTCAACTTACTATTTTGTGCGGTAAATCCGGACGACTATCGGAAAATCTCGTGTTGCACAACCGCAAAGGAAATGTGGGACAAACTCGAGATCACTTATGAAGGTACGTCTCAAGTCCGAGAATCTAATATTGATTTTCTAACACATGAATACGAACTTTTTAGAATGAGGGAAGATGAGAACATCGATAGTATGTTCGAACGATTCTCAATGATCGTCAACAATCTTCATGCTCACGGAAAAGTACACTCGAACAAAGATCTAGTTCGAAAAATCCTACGGAGTCTCACTCCCGAATGGCGTTCCAAAGCAAATGCTATCCAAGAGTCGATGGGAATCACGGACGTCACAATTGATGGACTACGAGGTAACCTTAAAGCTTATGAAAGCACAATTCTTAATCCCTATCTTAGAAGTAATTCGAATATTGCCTTCAAAGCCTCATCGTCAAAAAAAGTAGAGGTAAGTGATTCGGAAAGCGATGATGATATTATTTCCAATGATATAATTGAAAAGTTTTGTAAGTTTATGAAGAAGGAAATAAAGAAGGAAGAACCAAGTCCTTCATGTCAAAAGTGTGGAAAACTTGGCCACACCAAATCACATTGTCCAAAATCAAAGGACAAGAAAAAGAAACATCATAGGCGCGTAACATGGGATTCGGACAGCTCGGGCGATGAAACTGCCGCATTATGCCTCATGGCCAACGAAGAAGAAGAGGTAAGTATTTCTAACTCTTACTCGTTTGAAGAAATATAAAATGCATATGATGAATTATATGGTGAATTTGTTAAAGCTTCCATAACCATAAAAGAATTGAAGAAAACACTTTCTTTGCAAGAAAAAGATTTTGAGAAAACACTTTCTTTGCAAGAAAAAGATTTTGAAAAACAACCTTCTTTGAAAGAAAAAGATTTTAAAAAATTGACTTGTGATAATGATAAACTAAAAGAAGAAAATGTTCTTTTAGAAAATGACAATACTGTTCTTAAAAATAAAATCAAAATTTTAGAAGAAGAAAATAGTTTTTGGAAAATGACAATGTCGATCTCAAATAAAATCAAGGAGATGAATGAAGCCTCTTTAATTGCTCAAAGTTCAAATTGTTCTTCTTGTAGTTCTTTGAAAATAGAGAACATAGAACTTAGAAATACACTAGAAAAATGTAGTGTAAATGATTCTAAAACAAGTGAAGTAATTAAAAAGGATGATAGAAATGAGGTTAAACCACCTAGACACAACTCTAGGAATTTTATTAATCAGCCTAGAATTAATCATTTTAGGCCACCTAGAAATGATTCTAGGATTTTTGTTAATGAGTTTAAAATTAATAATTTTAGACCACCTAGAAATGACTCTAGGAATTTCAACGCTTCTAGGAATAACAACTTTAGATCACCTAGAACGTATTTGGCTCAACCTAGACATATGCACAACCCGAACGTTATATGTCATTATTGTAACCGGGTAGGACACATTGCACCCGTATGTTTTGCTAAACATAGAGATTCATATTTTGATTATGATTATTATTTGCCTAACCCCCAAGGACCCAAAAGAAGTTGGGTACCGAAAACCTATTTATAGGTACATTTGCAGGTGTGCTTGAAGACTACAATATCGTAGTAGATGCACCAAGCACGAAACCTTATTGCATCGAGGAAAAAGTCGGTTAGTTATCGTATTTTTGATAAAAACGTAATAGTTGATATGTGCTAATAATTTATATTAATTATTGATTCATGTTTTGATAAGTGTTATTTTGAATAACAAATTGGTATCAATTATTTTTTTGTTAAATGATTGATTCATGTTTTGATGAATATGTTTTTATAACAGTTGGTATATTTGCGAAAAATGACCGTTATTATGATTGGAATGTTTTTACTAACATTTGATATTATTTGATACTGATATGATTTTTTTTAACAATTGGTATCGTCAATAGTTTCAATAACAATTTGTATACTCTTTTTGCTAATGCCAAAAGGGGGAAGAATTTAGGCGATATGCATCGAATAAGGGGGAATGTCTTCACATTCTAGTATGCTTTAATTGAGGGGGAATATTCAATTAAGGGGGAATTATATTAATTTTTTTACATGAATTGTATGTTGAGATATATCATGAAGTTAGGGGGAATCCAATATGCATATCTTCTATTGTTTGTCATTATCAAAAAGGGGGAAATTGTAGAAAATCATTCTATCTATGATATGTGCGCTTTGGTTGTATTAGCATGATTTTCAGGTATAGGTTTTGATGAATGACAAACAATGAAGTCAAGTGTCAAACTATGCTATTATATGACAAACAATCAAGATCGAATGCCGAGAAACATATTGATGACGGAATTGCATAGACAAGCCAAAGACGAGCTCAATTGCTCAAGACCAAAGTCCCAAGGCGTAGGTCGTTAGGTAGAACCAATGTAAGAGCAACGCTTAAGTTATCTCGTCTTTTGGCTCAACATTAGGTCATCATAAATATGCATTAAATTATTTTATTAAATCATATTTATCATAAACATATTTTAAATACTTCAAACAAAATGATTTTAACATTTTCATTTTAACCAAAATGGTTTTTGAAGTAAGTTTTCAATTCTGGTATATTCTGGTATATTACATAGGTCATCATTAATATGCATAAAATCATTTTGTTAAATCATATATATCATAAACATTTTTAATATACTTCAAACAAAATGATTTTAACGTTTTCATTTTAACCAAAATGGTTTTTGAAGTAAGTTTTCGATTCTGGTATACTCTGGTATATTTTGGTATACTCCAGCTTTGATTCTGGTATACTCTGGTATATTCCAGCTTTGCTGGAAATTTCGCAAGGGTAAATAATCAATTATTTAACTCACAAAATCGATTATTTACTGTCAGTAGCCTTCCCAACGTTCCGATTTATGAACGTTGAGAAGATAATCGATTGTGCAGATCATATAATCGATTATTTAAGCATAAAATCAGCATAATTGATTGCCAATTAAGCAACAGACATCTACCCTTTAACCCTTATAAAAAGAGGTCCTTTGAGCTGATTTCAAACACACAACACCTCGCAATATTGATATACATATTGACATTATTTGAGCATCATTTTAGAGCTTTTGTTGAGCCATTTGAGAGACAACTTTGAGTTGTTCATTGAGCTTATTTGTATCTCTTTATCTACTCTTTTGAGAGAGTTCTTGTTGTAAAAGAGAAAGGTGTTTGAGAAGAACATATCTTCTCATTGATTGTCGGGTTCGCTAAGTACCCTAAGTCTTAGTAGTTGAAGTCTTGAGGTGCGGTATCCTCGAGCAAGTTAAAGTCTTGTAGAGTGTACATCTACGAGCAAGTGTAACGGTTTGTTAGGCACCCGGAAGCTTAACGGAGTTAGTGGAATCTCGAGAGAGTCTCTCGGGGTCTGGACTAACCACAAGTTGTGGTGAACCAGGATAAATTCGGTGTGTTCTTTCCTTGCTATTTTAATTACCGAATTTATTTTATTCCTGCAATTTTAATTCCGCAATATTTATCAATATTCTTGTGCCGCACTATTCACCCCCCTCTAGTGACGGGCATAAATCCTAACATAGCGTACATCTACGAGCAAGTGTAACGGTTTGTTGGGCACCCGTAAGCTTAACGGAGTTAGTGTAAACTCGAGAGAGTCTCTCGGGAGACTGGACTAACCACACGTTGTGGTGAACCAGTATAAATTCGGTGTGTCCTCTCCTTACTCCTTTAATTACTGCACTTACTTTACTCCTGCAATTTTAATTCCGCAAAATTTATCGATATTCTCGTGCTTCACTATTCACCCCCCCCCCCCTCTAGTGAAGGGCATAAATCCTAACATAGGCTATTGGGGACAGATTTGGTTAAGGATGCCTTAGAGAATGTGAAGGTGATTCAGGAGAGACTTCTTACAGCGTAGTCGCATCAGAAGAGTGATACAGACTGGAAGGTTCTAGATGTGTCCTCCATGGTTGGTGAGAAGGTTTTGCTGAAGGTTTCACGCATGAAGGGTGTTATGAGATTTGGAAAGAAAGGGAAGTTGAGCCAGCGATTCATTGGACGTTTGAGGTACTTAGGATGATTGGAGAGATGGCTTATATGCTTGCTTTGCCACCCAGCTTATCATTGTGCATCTGATGTTCCATGTTTCTATGCTTCGGAAGTATGTTGGGGACCCGTCTCATGTTTTAGACTTCAGCACGGTTCAGTTGGATGATGATTTGACCATTGATGTGGAGCTAGTGGCTATTTTGGGTCGTCAGGTTCGAAAGTTGAGATAAAAGGACATAGTTTCAGTGAAGGTGCAGTGGAGAGGTTGGCCCGTAGAGGAGGCTACCTGGGAGACTGTGCGGGAGATGCAGAGCAGATATCCTCACCTATTTGAGGCTTCAAGTATGTTTCTTGACTTGTTCAAGGATGAGCATTTGTTTAAGTTAGGGAGGATGTGACGACCCAACCCGTCGTCTCATGAGTTACCATCTCGTTTCCCATGTTTTCTCCTTCTTTATGCTTCATAATCGTGTCTTATGTGATCGAGTTGGTTTGGAGTGGTTTTGATAAGAAATGAGACACTTAGTCTCTTTTAAGAATGCTTAAGTTTTAGAAGTCAACCGGATGTTGACTTATGAGTTAGAGGTCTAGTATTTGAACTCCGATGGTTTGGTTAGCTTTGGAGGATGAATTGCAACTTAGGAGTGTGATTGGATATGGTTTTAGAGGTCCGGTATAGAATTAGGCTTGAATTGGCGAAGTTAGTATTTTGACGATATTCGGTTGATATGTGAGATTTTGATCCGAGGGTCGGAATGGAATTCCCAAGAGTTTTTGTAGCTTAGTTATGTGATTTAAGATGTGTGTGCAAAATTTCAAGTCATTCGGAGGTGATTTGTTTGGGTTTTTTATCAAATGCGTGTTTCAGAAGTTTTAGAAGAACTTAGGCTTGAATTCGATGTAATTTGATAGTTTTGGTATTGTTTGAGGTGTTTTGGTGATTAGAACAAGTTTGAATGATGTTTTAGGATGCGTCTGTGTTATTGGTTGAGGTCTGGGGGGCCTCGGGTGAGTTTCAGATGGTCAATCGGGCCATGTTTGGCACTTTGGAGTTGCAAATTATTCATCTCAGCAGTTGCATGTTTTTAATGCTTCGCGATCGCGGGAGGTCCCCCGCGTTCGCATAGAAGGAATTTGGGTGGCCTGCATTTGCTATTCGCTTCACGGCAAGGAGCTCGCGTTTGCGTAGTCCTGGGAGCTGGTGTTCTGCGTTCGCATAGAGGAGCTTTGGGCAGGCCAGCTTTTGCTCTTCGCGTTCGCAGCCATAAGGTCGCGTTCGCATAGTATTGGAAGCGGAAGCTTCGCGTTCCCGAGTGTACATACTCGTCAGCGAAGGGAAATTTTTGGTCAAGGAAAGTTTGTTCATTGCCAACACGGTGGTTTGACCGCCTTCGCATGGAAGAAAATTATAGCTGGGCAGAAGGATTTTTAAAAATTTCATCCGCAAGCCCAAGTCATTTTTCTACCATTGTTGAGCATTTTGAGAGCTATTTGGGAGAAATTGAAGAGGGATTCGAAGAGGATTGACTGGAGGTAAGTTTTATGAACCAAAACCGTGATTATATTGTGAAATCAACCTTGAAATTCATGAAAATTTAGCCAAAAATAGAAGAACTAGGGCTTGGATTTTTAGATTTTAAAAATTGGAATTTGAGGGGTCATTTAGACTCCGATTTTTGTGTTCTTTATATGCATAGACTCGTGGAGAGATAAGGAACCCGTTGATGTAAAAATTTCTGAGATTTGATAAGTGGGCTCAGGGCTCGGGTTTTGCTAATTTCGGGATTTTTGATGTTTTTCGATTATTTTCGCTTGTGTTTTGTTCCCTTAGCCTACTGTGATGTATTCGTTGTGGTTTTGGCCATATTCGACGTGCGAGAAGGCCAATTTGATAGGCAAGGGTACAACGAGCTAGAGTTTTGGCCGGCTTAAGGTGAGTAATGAATGTAAATGATGTCCTGAGGGTTTGAAATCCCGGATTTGCACATCGTAGTGCTATATTCAGGTGTGACACGCGCTTGATGATGAGTGCGGTGTGGTTTACTATTGGGGATTGTGGCTTGGTCCATTCCGAGTGATGTTTTACCGCGTATTTGATTGAAGATTATTTAATATCATCAATATTTAGACTAACTGTCATATTTGGGTTTCGTGCCAACTACTTGAACCCTTCGGGAAGTTTTTATCACTATATCCTCACTGTATGGATTTACTACTTGAACTCAGTCGTACTGTTTTCTACTATTTTGCAACTCAGCCATCTTTACTCAAATTTTTACAACTAAAATATATATTAAACGATGTTTTACGCCGAGAACCACTATTTTATTATCGCCTAAACGCTACGTGATTTCTGGACCAAGTATGGGATCGAGCTGCGCATCTCAGCGGTATTATATTTATATTGATATGAGGCCGAGGGCCTAGTTAATGCCACGAGATGGCTTTATTTTGCGCTTGGGCCATAAGGGGGCCCTCCCGGAGTCTGCACACCCCCGGTGAGCGTCATCGATGATAAATAAATGGATCGGGTTGTACGCCGCAGTGGGTACTATAAGGTACCGTTTATACGTTGTATTCCTTTATTTGGCTATCACGTATCTACTTATCTGTTATTGTATTTCCATATTTCGATTTCATTGGTTTATCGCTTCCATATTACTTGTTTAAAGATGTTGATGTATAGGTTACCTTGTGTTTTTTTTGTGATTTCTTATTCTTAGCCATTATTTATGTTTATTACTCACTGGGTCGGAGTACTCACGTTACTTCCTGCACCTTGTGTGCAGATCCAGGTGCATCTGAGGGTGAGTGAGGATTTTCTGTTGAGCAACGCATATCCGGGAGCATCGAGGTAGCTGCATGGCGTCCGCAACCCTGATTTCTCCCTTCTATCCTTTTGTTTGATCTCGTATTCCCTAGATTGACATGTATTTGGTTGATAAATCTATATTAGAGGCTCAGACTTGTGACACCAGATCTTTATGAGCTATATTGTTGGATTATTATTTGAGATTCTGCATGTTTAACTCATATTTCAGACTTCAAATATGTTGATTTGGTAATTTAATTGTGTTAGTTAATAATGAAATGTATGATGAATTAGGTTAAGGTTGTAACTTAGTCGGGGTTACCTAGCAGTGTGTTGGGCACAATCACAATCGGAATTGGGGTCGAGACAAAAACCAGAGGGAACAATATTTTTATAACTTTTTCAACCACCATTAACTTTCATTGAATAGATCAGCCTATGTTTGGTCTCCCTTAAGGTTTGCATTATATTGCTATATACGACCTTTTTTCAAGCCACTAGTTCGTATGATTTATCATGTCAAGGATCCTCTTCTGCCTTCCCTATCATATAGAGATGAAATGTTTCATCTAATTGTTTTTTTACCAAATTATTACAAAAAAATTCGCTCTCTTTTTCATTCTATTTGATGAAGTCAAACCACCTCCTTTAGTATGTGGATTCTTGTAATATCCTTTATTTTCTTTTTCCTGTTCACGTTCATCAACACCAATAAAACTTTGTTTGTTCATTCTAATGATTATTATTGTTCACCTGAAATAGTTGTTTTGCAGTTTTAAGCTAGGGGGTAATCAACAACAAAAAATTAACAGTGAACTATTAAATCTACAATACATTGATTAAAATGTGACTTGAAACTAATTATAATAGAAATAAATTTTACTTAATGACATATCTGAAGCAATATGCGTTGTATCATATAGTGGCACTACATCTATAACCTATAAATTCAAAATTAATAAAGGTCAACAGTGCTTTTGTTTGGAAGATTAACAACAGTTTTGTGATTGGCATGCATATAAATAAAAAAAATAAGAAGTTGAATATAAAAGAGAGAGATCACTCAAATTTTAAAAGCGAGACACTGAAGTGTAGGTGATGCCTCATCGCTAGAAAATATGGAGGAGATAAAAGGCACAATAATTAATGCCAGGAGAACATCTATATCATTTGGATGTAAAAAAAAAAAAACAAGAGTTAGGGTGTGTTAGGTAAATCCAATTTATTTATATTTGTTTGGTTTAAATATTTTAGAAAATATTTTTTTCATAAATTTATTTTTTTCCAATTGAAGAAAAATATTTTCTATATCTAAAGAAGAAGAAATATTTTTTAAAACTCCTTGTCAACACACCCTATTCCCCTTCCCCAAAACCCCACCCCCCACACTGCACCCACCCCTCCATCCCACTGCCACTCTAAATAAAAATATTTTTAATAATACCTTGTTCTCATGTTATAGATTGATTTCTTTTTTATTTTAACAAAATGAGTATTTTTTTTCATGATATAAAAAGGGTTTTTTTAATTTATCAAAAAGTTACTTTCTTTTCATGTAGAAAAGTAGTATTTTTTCTATTTCAACACAAAAAGTATTTTCTTTTCATAATGTAAACAATATTTTTTTTCAGTTCAATAAAATGAGTATTTTTTTTCAATAATTATAAAAAGTATTTTTTTATTTCAATAAAATGAGTACTTTATTTTTATGGTGTAGAAAGAGTATTTTCTTTTTCAATTCCAGAAAAGAGTATGTCTTTTTAGTTATAGAGTATAAATGTCAACATTATTATTTTCCTAAAAAAGTAAAGCAACACATTAGTTCCTTTGGATTTGTGTGAATTTTAGAGACTTGGGGGGGGAGGGGGGGAGTGTTGGAGAGGAGAGTAGCATAAAAAAATTAAATTTTTAAGTAAATATTTTATTTTTCACTCTCTAATCAAACACTAAAAAATATTTTTCACTCACCAATCAATTAAGGAAGAATAAGTGATAAAATCACTCATTTTTCATGGATCTAGAAAAAAAAATTTCATGGAAAACATTTATTCCATACCAAACACATCCTTAGTTTAACAATTTAAAGATAATAGCGTCATTGGTCTTGAGTAACATATATGTATTAGTAAGATTGTTGCTCGACCACATGATTTACTAGTTTCAGTATGAACTCACACTTTTTAACTCTAATCTGGCGAAATTATTATATATGTAATTAAATCAATATAGAGGTACAATGTTTGCTTGAATATACAAAAAAATAAATTATTCGTTTCATCTTGATTGCAATTACAACAGATCATCCTTTAAATTATCTATGTGTTTACGATCTTTAATAATAAAACTTGAAATTTAATCTATTTGGATTTGAAAACTAAAAAGAATCTTTATTATTGTTTATATTCAAATGTTATAAAAGGTTTGTCGTGTATATCTAATAAGGTTTTTACGGTCGCGCGAAGCTAACAAATGCACTAGTAATTATTATACTCTCTTTTGTTTCAATTTAAATGACGTTTTTCTTATAAATTTGTTCCGGAAAAAAATGACATATTCTTATATTTAGAAATAATTTAGCTTTAAGTATTTCATTTTATCCACTTTACTGTTAATGAAAAACTTTTATAAGCATATAAATATTGCGACTTCATAAAATTTTTGCCCTTTAAACTTTAAGACCACATATTTCAAAAAAAATTATTTTTCTTTTCAAACTAAATCATTCAAATTGAAGTTAAAAACTAGGTATAAGATCCGTTAGTTAAGGTCATGTTTGGCCATGAATTTTGCCAAAATAAATTTAGAATTTATTTTCAAAACTCATGTTTGATCATAAATTTTTCTCATATTTTGGCAAAATCTCAAATCACGAATTTCAAATTATAAATCACCTCAATTGCTAATTCTGGGTCAAAATTTTAAAATTTAGAAATTACATGCATATTTTTCTAAAATAAAATTAGAAAATATATTTTGAATATATATAACTAAATATATTTTTATTTTCAAACTAAATTTTATTCAAACCAAACTTTTTAAATAAATGTGGAATGTAAGGCCCAATGGTAACTAAATAGTAAATATAGCATCAATAGGCCTAAGTGGCGTGAAAATATTGAATTTTTAACGGATGGCAATCACTGTTGCTCCGTTGTCATCAGCGTTGCGAATGACTCCAAATTTTTTATAAAAAGAAAGCACATTGCTTCACGCAAACTGAGTTTATGTTTGCTCGCAGTCGCAGGGGTTCTATTCATCCCACCACCAGCCCCACAATGCAACTGTCTGCTTCTCGATTGTTAACCATGTCAGTGATTGCTCTTTTCACGGCGGCGACGAAGCTCGCCGGAGTCCTAGTAACGGTCACTGTTGCCGCCAATGCTTTTTCTTACTCCGTCTACCGGAAGAAGACCTCAAGCAATTTCGCTCTCCCATTGATGACTCCGCCGATGTTCTTGCTCACTTCAATGTCAATCCCTCTGGTAATTGAACTCCTTTTAGCTTTTGAACCTAATCTAAAACTTTTCAATTAGCCTACTCTATCTGTTTCATTTTTTATGGAAGCGTGTGATTGAAAATGGAGTTTAAGATGCTATGGAAGGAATTTGGTTAATATATTAGTTCGACAGAGAAAATGTTATGTACCAGTGGTGGAACGTTATTCCATTTTGGATGGTCAGTTGATATAAATTGACTTCGTCAGTAAGTTAAATGAACTTCACTTGGTCTAACCATTGTGAAGCAAGAATGCTTACTTAAAGTCTAGTTAGAAAGGTGGATGGTCCCTTATACCTGAAAAGAAAAAGAGGAAGGTCGATGAGCCTTCTTGTTTAACCAAAAAAATAGGTTTTTAATCAAAGCTAGAAATTTAGAAGAACACGAGTTAGTGATAATCGAAAGAGAATATAGAGAAAAACTTTTGAGAGTAATATGATTAAAGAGCAAGTAAACCAGAGTATATATCAATGATAATTCGCCTTAGTGATGGATGCTCTGACCCGACATATCCAAGGGGATGTGCCTTGGTGTATGCTCTTTGCTGATGATATAATATTGATAGACGAGACGAGGGCCGGTGTTAGTGAAAGGTTAGAGATATGGAGACAGACCCTTGAGTCTAAGGGTTTCAAGATTAGCAGATCTAAGACAGAATATCTGGAGTGCAAGTTTGGCGAGGAGCCGAGTGGGGTAAGCGGGGAAGTGATGCTTGGTTCTCAGGCCATCGCCAAGAGGGACAGTGTGAGATATCTTGGGTCTGTGATCCAGGGGGACGGAGAGATTGACGGGGACGTCACCCATCGGATAGGAGCGGGGTGGTCAAAGTGGAGGCTTGCTTCAGGGGTCCTGTGTGACAAGAAAATCCCGCACAAACTAAAGGGGAAATTCTACAGAGCCGTGGTTAGACCTGCAATGTTGTATGGGGCGGAGTGCTGGCCCGTGAAGAACTCGCATGTTCAGAGAATGAAGGTTGCGGAGATGAGGATGCTTAGGTGGATGTGTGGGCACACCAGGCTGGATAAGATCAAGAATGAAGTTATTCGACAGAAGGTAGGGGTGGCCCCGGTGGACGAAAAGATGCGGGAAGCGAGGCTGAGGTGGTTCGGGCATGTTCGGAGGAGGGGCTCCGATGCCCCGGTGAGGAGGTTGGAGATTGTTGGTGGTCGGCGAGGGAGAGGGAGGCCTAAGAAGCATTGGGGAGAGGTGATTAGGCAGGACATGGCCAGAATGCAGGTTACCGAGGACATGACTCTTGATAGGGGAGTCTGGAGGTCTAGAATCAAGATTGTAGGTTAGGGGCTCATAGGTGATTAGTGTTTTAGTATGGTATTTCCTGCTTGATATTACTGCATGCGACTGTATTTATGTTGCTTATGTTTTCATAACTATTTACGTTACTTTTGTGGGAGTACCTATGCTTTATTATTTGATTTTGTCTTGCTTGTGTTTCTAATTTTATCTCTGTTTCTTAATGCAGCTTCCCCATTTTTACTCTACTCGCCGAGGGTCGATTGGAAGCAGCCTCTCTGTCCTTTCGGGCAGGGGTAAGGCTCGTCTACATATTACCCTCCCCAGACCCCACCTGGTGGGAGTATACTGGGTAGTTGTTGTTGTTGTTGTTGTTAAATACTGTATTTGGTCTTTCATAGGCTATCAGATTCATCCCCTTAATTCTTCTTGATCTTTGAGTTTTAAATGCCTTGAATAAGTACGGTCTTGAATAGGCGTGGGCCCTGTATCACTTGAGTAATTGCCCGTACCTCTTGGCTACCTTTACTCGCACCCGTTGTTGCTCGTGTCTCGTGACTAACTTTAACTCTTTGACTGTTTGACTAGCTTACGTGTCATGACACATCATCTTTAATATATAAACTCGATTTTTCCCAATACAGATAGTCCCTCCACTTTCCATTTATTCAAAAACAACAACAACAACTACCCAGTATACTCCCACCAGGTGGGGTCTGGGGAAACCACTTTCCATTTATTCATCAATTGAATATTTGGGAAGTGGATTCTCATTAAAAGGGAATTTCCATCATTATTAATGTTGTGACAGGGTTAATGCTTCAATTGTCTCTTCCATTTAATGCTCTGTGTACGTGTCGTTCCCTTATTGACTCTGCAGTTTTGCAACCCCTTTTCCCGGCTTTCTTTTCTTTTACAGCTCAACTGTTCACGAAGTGCCAGTTCCCTTTATTATAGACTTTCCATCATTACACTTTTTCCTTTGACGGTTGTTTTCTAATATAAATATAACTTTCTTTCTTGACTTTTCACATAAAGCGTATTGGGCATTTTAATCTTTCGAGACCTCCTTATCATTCTCTATTTCGCTTCAACCTTCTCTGCCGTGGCTTCATCAAGTCCTAACCCTAAGAGAACCCCCATTCTGGATAGCTTCCCTGATGCTCGGATTAGGCATAGAAGAGGGGTAGACTCCGTAGCTTTGGATCTACTCGTGGTAACACGTCAACTCCTCCTTCTAGTTCTGGTCCTTCTTCCGGGACTAGAGGTTCACATTCTCAGAAGAGTTCTTCTCGGAAAAAAGAATCTTCTGAGCCACTTCGTGAGCCTCTAGTTGAGGAAATAATCCCCTTGGAAATTTTCTTCCACTATGATAGAGAGTCCCTTAAATCTCAAGTTGATTCTTTAGGCCGTGCTGATCCTTTCCCAACTCAAATCACAGATGTTTTAGCCCCCATAGTTCGCAAGGACTGTCATTGGAGTGATGATTTCCCAATTATCATTCCTAACTCAAACAAAAGGATCACGTCTTACTTAATAGGATTCTCTTTTGTTTATACTTATCCCTTTACTCTAGGGTTTAAACCGGCCATCGACCAGGTCATTATCGACTTTTGTTGTTTTTTCGACGTATGTTTGGGTCAAACCGGTCCGATTATATGCAGAGTTGTCGCATGCCTGAGGCATATGATCAAGGCTACCTCGAGCCAAACTGAAAAGGAAAAAGAGCGCTTTGGGTCAAACCGGTCCGATTATATGCAGAGTTGTCGCATGCCTGAGGCATCTTGCCAACATGGCGAATGTTGAATTCACTTTTCCATGTAGCCTTTGCCAACATAGCGAATGTTGAAAATCAAGGAAGATTCAAAGCGCTCTTTTTCCTTTTCAGTTTGGCTCGAGGTAGCCTTGATCATTGCCAGCTCAGAGGTTAATGTTTGACTTGCCTCTCTAAGGTATTTTTCCTCTCCTCCAAATTCTCTATGTCAATTTGTGCACTTTCATATTGGCCCTTCCAGTTGTTTGCTTCCAATTGAGAGTCACGTGCAACCTCTTCTGCATCGTAAGCGGTCTTCTCCAAGTCACGAATCAACTTCTCCAAAAGAGAGATTCGGTTCATTAGTTCAGTACCGATGAGGTTGGTCTATAAATGCAAAAAGAAAAAAGGTTAGGACTTCCAAAATCAAAAGTCTTGATAAAATAATAGTCAAGGGAATACCTTCAAAGTCGCATGAACTATGTCATTCAGGAGAGTCATATTGCTATGACTTTCAAGTTTAGCCTTCTCAATAGGACCGATCAGAGGTTCAAGCCAAGTGTCAGCTTGCCCAGACTTTCTTAAAAGACTGCTGTTAGCAGGAACCTCGATGGTCACACTCCTCATAGCGGGACCCTTACTTCAAGAGCCCACCTCTGTACGATGGACAATGGGGGAGGAATTGCTGAAGGTAGAACGGTGGAAGAAGTAACGACAATGGAGGAAGGGACGAAAGTAGTAGTTGATGAAGGTAAAGGAGCGATCACAGGAACAGAAGAGGTAAAAGAGGACAAAGGAGGTTCATTTAGAATAGGTCCTAAACACCCACTACTAAAATCACTGATAAAGAGTTGATATATTGATTCATGAGTATCAAGAGAAGGTGAACTTTCATCATCAGGGATGATCGCCAGAGTAGTGACGGGTTCGGAAAAAGATAAGTGAAGTGAAACATCAGCCTCATCTTCAGAGACAACACATCTCCTGGTTCGCGGTCTTGACACCAAAGAACCCTCGTCTTCCTCCTCTGAATCATCCTCTTCAGCATATTTTCTCTTTGTAGAGATCAAAGATATATCTAGATCCGAAGAGGTACGAGCACTTAAGGAGTCACGCGATTCCAAGATGGCCCCCGTAGTAACTACTCGGATAGCAAATCCTGATAAAAGGAAGGGTGAATGTTAGAACGACAAAAATAATTAAATATAAGTAAAGTAGAAATTGAAATCCTTACCATGAGTTTTTACTCTCCACCCATAACGGATGGAGGGAGTTTTCCATGATCGACCCTCCATTGGGGTAGTCTTCAATAACTTTTCTACCCGACCACGGAAGTTGGGCACAGACTTCACAACGCCCATGGTTGCTTAAAAAAAAGCAAGATTAAGGAAAATAAGCAAGCCTAGGAATAAAAAGGCACAAGAAGAATTTAACACTTACGTGCAAAATTTCACTTTTCTAGAAAGCTATGTTCTTTTCCCCCACTAAACCAACAGTGGAAGTAGCCACAAACCGGACATACCAGCCACGGTCTTTATCATCCTCAGGGCTAACTAAAACCTCTTACTCCTAGCTGCTAAGCCAAACACGCCGTTTCGAAAAAGCCTGGGAGAGTAAAGATAAATCAGGTGGGGAAAAGTGAATTCAACATCCGCCATGTTGGCAAGATGCCTCAGGCAGGCGACAACTCTCCATGCAATCGGACCGATTTGACCCAAACGTACGTCGAAAAAACAACAAAAGTCTAGAATGACCGGTTCGATGGCCGGTTTAAACACTAGAGTAAAGGGATAAATATAAACAAAAGAGAATCTTATTAAGTAAGATGTGATCCTTTGGTTTGAGTTAGGAATGATAATTGGGAAATCATCACTCCAATTACAGTCCTTGCGGAACTATGGGGGCTAAAACATCTGTTATCTGAGTTGGGAAAGGATCAGCGCGGTCTAAAGAATCAACTTGAGATTTAAAGGACTCTCTATCATGGTGGAAGGAAATTTCAGAGGGGATTATTTCCTCAATTAGAGGCTCACGAAGTGGCTCAGAAGATTCTTTGTTCCGAGAAGAACTCTTATGAGAATGTGAACCTCTAGTCCCGGAAGAAGGACCAGAACTAGAAGAAGGAGTTGACGTGTTACAACGAGTAAATCCAAAGCTACGGAGTCTACCCCCTCTTCTATGCCTAATCGGAGCATTAGGGAAGCTATCCAGAATGGGGGTTCTCTTAGGGTTACGATTCGATGAAGCCATGGCAGAGAAGGTTGAAGCGAAATAGAGAATGATAAGGAGGTCTCGAAAGATTAGAATGCTCAATACACTTTATGTGAAAAAAGTCAAGAAAGAAAGTTATATTTATATTAGAAAACAACCGTCAAAGAAAAAAGTGTAATGATGGCAAGCGTATAATAAAGGGAACTGGCACTTTGTGAACAGTGGAGCCGTAAAAGAAAAGAAAGCCTAAAAAAGGGGTTGCAAAATTGCAGAGTCAATAAGGGAACGACACGTACACGGAGCATTAAATGAAAGAGACAATTGAAGCGTCAACCCTGTCACAACATTAATAATGATGGAAATTCCCTTTTAATGAGAATCCACTTCCCAAATATTCAATTGATGAATAAATGGAAAGTGGAGGGACTATCTGTATTGAGAAAAATCGAGTTTACATATTAAAGATGACGTGTCATGACACGTAGGCTAGTCAAAGAGTTAAAGTTAGTCACGAGACACGAGCAACAACGGGTGCGAGTAAAGGTAGCCAAGAGGTACGGGCAATTACTCAAGTGATACAGGGTCCGCACCTATTCAAGGCCGTACTTATTCAAGGTATTTAAAGCTCAAAGATCAAGAAGAATTAAGGGGATGAATCTGATAGCCTATGAAAGATCAAATACCGTATTTAATGCGTATTAAATACCAAAAACGTTAGAGAATATTTATTTAATGCAATGATTTTGTAACATTTCATTTAATGTCATTAATTGCTCATAATTGCCTTATATGACAAAGGTAAGGCACGTATCTCCAAATTCACTATAAAAAGGAGAATATTGAACACTTGTAGGACACGAATTATCATTGATATATACTCTGGTTTACTTGCTCTTTAATCATATTACTCTCAAAAGTTTCTCTCTATATTCTCTTTCGATTATCAGTAACCCGTGTTCTTCTAAATTTCTAGATTTGACTAAAAACCTATTTTTTAGTTAAACACTTACCTGAGTATCCACCTTCCAAAAACTCTTATTCACCCTACACCGGTATCCCCCATATTCTAGGGTTTCAATACGATTTTTGTGACCGATAAATGCTGATACCGTTCTTATGTGAAGTTAGTATTCTGTGTGCTGCAACTAACTTCACATCGGTATTCAATAATCCATGGTTTCCCCATAGACTACTCTCGAGGGGTGTATTATGTTATCATACAGTTTAATGCTGTAAATATGTTTCTCTTTTCAGTTATACAACTCTTGCTGCAGTTATATGGTTCATGCCTTCACATATCTGCATATGATTGTCCACAAGAAATTAACATAATTATGGAATATCTGTGAGTTTGTGGTTTGACCTCTGGGCAATACTATCTAGAAGGGGAGAAAGGATTCTTTTTTGGATTGGCTACAGCACCTGCACATGTTGAAGACAGGCTCCATGATGCTTGGCTCCAGTTTGCCGAAAATACTTCCTGTGACCTGTCAGAATCACATGAACAGCTGCACCCTCAACCAGCAGATGCTATTATGGCATCTGCTACAGGTGATGGTGGATCTCAGCAAGCCCCCTTAACTCAGAGAGAAGCTACCAAGAAAATAAAGAGGAAAAAGTCCCTTAAAATAGCCATCGAGGCACAAATAAGAGGATTTGAGAAGTACGTAGAAGTGGAAGAGCCAACTCCAACTGAGCAGTGTGATCATAATGTTGCTGCCTGGCATAACGTACCACACCCGTAAGTTCAGAGGTTCGGCTTAAACATTTTTATTGAAGTCTCAGAAATTATGGGTGCATAGCATGCTGAACTCTAACTAAACTAAACTCGTAACGCTTTGCTCTCTGAACTTGTGAAGTCTCGATAACCTGATATTAGATATCAACAAACCCATTATCCATTTTATTTTCTTTGACTTGTTGAATATTTGGGATTGTCTCAGGGAGGAAAGGCTAAGGTTTTGGTCTGATCCTGACACTGAATTGAAATTAGCTAAAGATACTGGTGTTCAAGTCTTTCGAATGGGAGTAGATTGGTCCAGGATCATGCCTGAAGAGCCACTCAGTGGATCGAAAGAAACTGTAAGAACTTAACAATGAAATGCATTAGTCTACTTTTATATTGTTGTTGTATTATGTATGTTAACCGAGCGAAGTAGGCAGGGACGTGATGATTGGATCTCAGGTCATCGCCAAGAGGGATAGTGTCAGATATCTTTGGTCGGTGATTCAGGGGGACAGAGAGATTGATGGGGACGTCACTCACCCTATAGGAGCAGGGTGGACAAAGTGGAGGCTTGCATCAGGAGTCTTGTGTGACAAGAAAGTTCCACAGAAACTCAAAGGGAAATTTTATTAAGCTGTGGTTAGACCGGCCATGTTGTATGGGACGGAGTGCTGGCTAGTGAAGAACTCTCATGTTCAGAGGATGAAGGTTGCGGAGATGAGGATGCTCAGGTGGATGTGTGGGCTCACCAGGTTAGATAAGATTAAGAATGAAGTTATTCGAGAGAAGGTGAGGGTGGTCTCGGTGGATGAGAAGATGCGAGAAGCGAGGCTAAGGTGGCTCAGGCATGTACGGATGAGAAGTCCTGATGCCCCTGTGAGGAGTTGTGAGCGGCTGGCGATGGTCGGCGCACGGCGAGGCAGAGGGAGGCCTAAGAGGTATTGGGGAGAGGTGATTAGGCATGACATGGCTAGAATGCGGGTTTCTGAGGACATGGCCCTTGATAGGAAAGTCTGGAGGTCTAGTATCAGGGTTGTAGGATAGGGGCCTCTAGTGTTTTTCGTACTCCTCACCCGGGGTTGGGTGAGGCTTGGCAGGGCTATCCTTAGATGATGTGTGTATTTGATTGTGTCTCCCTTATGGTAGTTATTTATGGTAGTTACTGTCTGATATTATTGCATGCTATTTTATTTATGGTTCTTATGCTTAGATAATTATTTACGCTGTTTCTGCTGAATCTACTAATGTTCTTTTGTTGTTGTTTTTGTTTTTGTTGTTCCTTTCCTTCACTGAGCCGAGGGTCGATTGGAAACAGCCTCTCTGCCCTTTCGGGTAGGGGTAAGGCTCGTCTACATATTACCCTCCCCAGACCCCACTTTGTGGGACTATACTGGGTAGTAGTTGTTGTTGTTATTCTGTATGTTAACCATTCTTACAATTCGTGCTGACTCTTTGATTTCTAAAATTCAATTAGCGCATAAATATAACCTACTTCTGTAGCATACCGTCTTGGACGTTATGGAAATGGATTTGATGTAAACATCACATGTGCTAAGTATCATCAATTTCAGGCTATTGTAAAATTTGTTTCCTCTGTTCCGAATTTCATATCAGCCTTTGTTTTGGTTTTCTAAAATTAGTTTCCCCCTAAGAAGACCATATCTTCTACCCAAAGTAATATAACACCAGAATTTATGTGGGGACTTGCTGGTACTTTAAAAATAGAGCCTTTCTCTTTTTCACTTCTCTAAATCTGGAGTGAGAGGTAGCCCTCATGTGTTCTCCAACCTTACACTAAAGAATATACTTTTTGATTCTTATCTTTTTCATTTTTGGTGTCAAGAAAAAATCAGGAATTATATTTTGATATTCTTTTGGGGAGAGGGATTGGGAGTATGAAGTTCACGTGGTTAAAGTAATGTGGTGAATATGCTTTACATACTCCCTAAGACATATTAAGTTACTTGATATATCCTATAGGTCAATTTTGCGGCGTTGGAGCGATATAAATGGATCATTAATCGGGTCCGATCCTATGGGATAAAGGTCATGCTGACATTGTTTCATCACTCTCTACCACCATGGGCAGGAGAATATGGGGGATGGAAATTGGAAAAGACAGTTGACTATTTCATGGAATTTACCAGGTTTGGTTACTGTCTATTTTAGTTCTTCAGAGTCGGGCTCATATACAACAACATACCCAGTCCCACAAGTGAGTTTTGTGGAAGGTGGAGTATACGCAGACCTTACCCTTGTGTGAGGTAGAGAGGCTGTGGGATCAGGCTCATATATATCAGATAATTACCCCATAATGTAGCTTAAATTGTAGGTACTTGATACTTGTTCTTTACTCCTATGTCCTTCGTCTGCCAATCAACTATCTAAATATGATGTACAATTTGGTAGCCATTATGGACGATCAGATGTAACACACTTCGTCAACCAGCATATTATGCAGTTCATGGTTGACACTAATGGGCTTGCAAGTGATACTCTCCTGTTACTAATGGATATGTGCTCCATTGTTACAGGCTTGTTGTTGACTCTGTTGCAGATATATTGGACTATTGGGTCACTTTTAACGAGCCTCATGTCTTTTGTATGCTCACTTACTGTGCTGGTGCCTGGCCTGGTGGTAATCCTGATATGCTGGAGGTTGCTACTTCTGCTTTACCTACGGGTGTCTTCAATCAGGCCATGAACTGGATAGCAATTGCGCATTCAAAGGCATACGATTATATCCATGAAAAGAGGTATCCAGCTACTCCATGTACTTCTCTTTCTCTTTTCACTCCATGGTACAATGAGATCTTCATCTCCCCATCATGTTTAAAGGCATTTCAGTGACTTCAAGTTTGTTATTTGATTGATTTTCTTTCTACTGTTTTAGAGTTTGTTGTTAATACTCCCTCCGTTCTAATTTATCTGAACCTATTTGATTGGGTACGGAGTTTAAGAAAAAATAAAGACTTTTGGAATTTATGATCCTAAGCAAGTCAAAAAGTTGTCCAGAATATTTATGTGGTTATAAAAGCTTTTCATTAAGGGTAGAATTGTAAGATTAAGCTAAATTGTTTCCAAATTTAGAAAGGGGTCATTCTTTTTGGAACAAACAAAAAAGGAAATAGGTTCACATAAACTGGAACAGAGGTTGTGTTATTTTTTTTTTGTTCGAGAGAAATTATTGTGAGATTGAACTGATAAAAAAAAACGTATTGTGAGATTGGAAAGATGTTATTGAGATGTGTACTACACCACTACGTTAAAGAGCTCCATATACCAAGAGGCAGATCCAGGCTTCAAGAGGATTAGTGAGTCTACACTACCTTTAACACAGACATTCAATCAGATTACATGGCATTTGATGGTGATAACAACTAAATAAGCAACTGTAGTTAGTTGATACTATCAGTACCATACGTAACAATAAGACCAAGGATGTGATTCAAGATCATAGAGGATCCTATAGCATATACGGATTAGACTTCGAAGAACGAAAGATAAGAAATTTTTCTATTTGTGGGAATTTTATAACCAATATCAAATTTGATCTAATCTTATTTTGTAAGAAAATAATCCTACATCTATTAAACGCAATTTGAATTTAATTTATTAGGTAATAACTAGATATTACTTTGTATTTTATCTTTATTTGGTGATACTAGATATTAATCCAAAATTTTTACTTTTTTTAGAGATTTATGTAGTATTTAAAAGAAAAATCATGCATAAATATCTTTGGTTAAATATGTGCTAAATGGTGAAACAAGTAATTAAGTATATGTAGGGGCGTTCGTAGCTCGGTTTGGATCGATTTTTTCCTTACAAAAATCAAACCAAATAAGTCGGTTCTTCAAATATTGGAACCAAACCGAACCATTAAGTCGGTCTTTGATCGATTCGGTTTGTTGTCGGTTTGTTCGGTTTGTTCGGTTATTTATTGGTTTTTTTCTTAATATGAGACATACACTACCAAACACATGTTTCGACGGCTATATTTTCAACGTTATACTATCAAACTAATTGCTCTTTGAGAAATCTATCATTTACCAAGATATATTGATGATAATTGAACCAAATAGGAATGAATAATTTAAGTACTCAATTAAAAATCGATTATTTTTAACATGAAATAAATTTAGCAAAAGAAAACTACCAATCAAACTAGAATGTAATGGCAAACAATTATATTATAATAGCAAAGAACTAGACTAAAAATACAAATGACTAATATGAACCATAAAATTTTAGAAACTTTATATAAAAATATACATATATATATAGGTATAATAATAAATTTAATTGCTACTTTTGTAGTCGGTTTGGTTCGTTTTTTTCTTTTTTTATTAAAACTAAAACCAAACCAAATTTGATCGGTTTTTAAAATTCAAAACCGAAAGCTAACCAAACCTAAAAAGTATCGGTTTTTTGGTCGATTTGGTTCGGTTTTCAGTTTGGTTCGATTTTTCGTGTTTTTATGAATACCCTATGTACATGTATATAGATTAATAAAATGTTAATTACTGACTGAAGAAAAGAAAGTTCAAAGAGAAAATAATTCTTTAGAACTAGTTGAAGCAAACTCAACCAATATTCCCACTCTTTTAGGAGATAAATTTTTATTTAGAGAATCGGATTTCACCTAACTTTTAACCTACTAGTTTCTGGACAAGTGCGTTACACGTGTATTCCAAGTTATTTTTTATAAGATTTTGAATAATCACATGAGATTACTAAAACATGCTTTTGAGTAAGAAATAAACCAAACGACTTTTTGTGGCTGATGAAATTAACAATTAGATATTAATATTAATAAAATTCAATAAATAAGGTAGAATAAGATTAATCCTCAAATTAGGAAAACACAGAGAAAATAAGGGTAAAAGATTTACAAAGAAGAGAGAAAAAATAAATACATTGCTTGGAGTAAGAAAGGGTGCCACACTACCTCTTCTATAGATCAAGATTATATGATACTTCAAAATCGATATAATAACTTCAAACGTTCAATAAAAAGTTAAAATCTTTTTATTCAAAAAGAAAGCAAATAGTTATTCCATTTAGTGCGATGCCAGTTCTACAAAAATTTATTCACAACAATTGAAATGACAAAAAAAAAAAAACAAAAAAAAAACAGAAGCAAATACATGCTGAGACTTTGAAAAGTGAACATTGTGCTAAAAGTGAAAATGATGTACAAGAGCGTTTGGCAGGATTCTTTTATTTGAGACGTGAACTACTCAAGTGTTGGTGCAACTTCTGTTCAAATTTTAGGGGTGTCTTTAGGTGGTTTATTTTTGTGATAGAGAAGTCTGGTACTAAGTCCTCAATTTGAAGGAAAGTGACATTTTTGTTACAAATATGGAACAGGGTTCTTTCTGGTATTTCCAGGCATAAAAGTAACATGTTCTTGACAAATAGATCCTAAACATTTTAGTAAATGGATAGAAAGGTTGCACATACTATATGGAAATCAATATTGTGCTACTTCAAATTAATAGCTCATTGCAGGCCATTCCGGTCCATAACTTCCAAATGGAAACCATAGAGAAACTTTAAATCTTTTGAATACCTAAAGTTGCAAAGACGTGCTTTCTTAAGCTGTAGTATCGCTTCTTCATTTATTCCTATGTACGTCGTCAGGAAATTGAGTCCTATTTCAGCACAGTTGAACTTCGGTTTAGCAGCATGCAGCCCTTGTGCATGTGATTATTTGGAACATTTTAATTTAATATTACTGTGCGTTCTATCTTGATTTTTTCCCTGTTCTATCTAGATTTTCTTTTTCCCTTCATCAGTCTTGATTTAGTTTGATTGTTCTTGACCTATGTTACTCAGCAAACCAGCGAATGCCATTGTTGGAGTAGCTCACCATGTCTCATTTATGCGTCCATATGGACTATTTGACATCGCTGCCGTCTCACTTGCCAATTCTTTGACTCTTTTCGCTTTTCTGGATAGTATTTCCGACAAGATGGATTACATTGGAATCAATTACTATGGACAGGTATTGGAGTGTTTGGACAAAGTTCAAATGGAAAAACTCTTGTTCTGCTTTTCTATTGCCTCATTTTTTTGACATTAAACTCTGTGCTTCTTTGACTTGAGCAGGAAGTCATTTGTGGTGCAGGATTGAAACTAGTGGAGACAGATGAGTACAGTGAATCTGGGCGTGGAGTCTATCCTGATGGCTTGTTCCGTGTGTTGCTACAATTTAATGAAAGATACAAACATCTTAATCTTCCCTTTGTAATCACTGAAAATGGTGTTTCTGATGAAACGGACTTGATTAGAAAACCATACTTGTTGGAACATCTGCTTGCAACTTACGCAGCCATGATAATGGTTTTGACTCTTTGGACTTCATATCTTAATATATTCCAAGACTTCACCAACTTTATTTGGTTGTTTATGTGGACTTGCATCTTTTTACTAATTCAGGGTGTTCGTGTTCTTGGGTACTTGTTTTGGACTATCTCTGATAACTGGGAATGGGCGGATGGGTATGGTCCCAAGTTTGGACTTGTAGCAGTTGATCGTGCCAATAATCTTGCTCGGATTCCACGTCCTTCATACAATTTGTTCTCAAAGGTAACCCTTCTTTCTGATATCTCCTCGTACTCTTGATAATTTTGCTGACGTCGTGATTTTCAGATTGTTGCATCTGGAAAAATAACGCGGGAAGACAGGGAACGTGTGTGGGGTGAGCTCCAAACCGCCGCTAATGAGGGAAAAAAGAGACCGTTCTATCGATCGGTGAATAAATATGGCTTAATGTATGCAGGTAATACAGAAAAGTCAAGTCTACTTCTGGCCTGAAACAGGTTCCAGACAATTCGAGATTTTAGTCAAAAGTTTGATCTATATCTCCTTGGAAATCTAAATAAAAGGCATAATTGGGCCAAATTTTAGATCTAGAGTAGACACACTGCAATTTTGAATCTAAAAGAAGCTATGTCATGATGGATTCTTCCATATGCTAATTTGGTGCCACCTCGGTAGTTACATTTGTCTGTTGATCTAGCCATAAATAACTTTCATATGAGGGATTTCTGAGGTTTTACACTTGCTGGATAGCATTCTACAAGACAAATGGCTTTACTCATGGTTTAATCTCGTGGTTGACCTTTGTCGAGTGTTTTTGCTGTGGTTGGTAAACTAGGTTAGCTTAAAGGGAAATGTCACTTTAATTGCCTTAATGCTTTAGCAGGCTACCTCAAGCATGACACCTGCATGGGAGAACAATTTTTATTTTTTATTTTTTTGTTCCTCAATGATAAAGAATGAGAAAATTCTGTTAACACAGTGATTCCGCCCTCATCTTCACAAGTATTACAAATTGCCAATTATTGCTAATGATCTGTTCGTTTCTCAGGAGGTCTTGATGAGCCCATATGGCGACCTTATGTAAAAAGAGATTGGCGGTTGGGGCACTATAAGATGCAAGGTTTGCAGGATCCGTTGAGCCGTTTTGCACGATGTCTTCTGCATCCTTTTTCACTCAAAAAGAAGGCAGAGACTGAGAGAGAGAGTCGTACATTGACTCGTGAGCCTCTCATGGCAAATATCTAGTTACTATTGCATCAGATTGTTTAAAAAATTCTCCTCGAGTATCGTTAACTGGATGCTATAGTAAGGTATGCCTGTCAGCAATGGCCCTGCCTTTTTTTTCCCTCATGGATGAATATTATTTTTCCATTGAACGCTTTTTTTTTCCCTGATGTGGTGATTAGGAGATAAATAAGATCATGCAGAATGCTATTATTTCTGTAGTATATTTTAGTGTTATGTATAATTAGTTTCTTATTAAGCTTCTGTTAATATTTATTTACTTAGGAATCTAAATTTAGATGGAGGGTATTGTTCTTTATCTAGGGTTTTGGGAAGCCTCTGACTTCAACTCTGTTTTTAGTTTTTTATTATCAATAATATAACTGACCTCTTATGAACAACATAAATAATATTGGAAATAGTTTTGCATTATAAAATAAAAATTAACAAAACATTGCGAGTTCTTGAAAATAATGTGTTAATCATGTCTGGTGTATGGATCCACTTTAGTAATGTTTCCTCTGGTTTGTTTTAGTATTTACTTATTGTAAAAACAATATATCGAATAGTCTTTCTTTTTGTAATGTTTGTGCAAATCCTAGCTTGTGTACCTATTTTAATGACTATACAATTAAAAATATATTTTTTATTCACCCGCCGAATAAATTTATTTTCTTTCTCTCCCGATAGTTCTTACACCACAAGAAATTATAGGATTATTTATTTCTCAAGTTTTCAACTGAGTTTTTGGGTAGCTTCTTTCATTAAACTTTTTTTTTCCTGATGTTTGATGTGAATAATATAATATCTCCAATAAGATGAAATTTAAACTTTTTTTTCCCATGAGTTTGTGTTATTAATTTGATGCATTGTGCATATAAAAACACTAATGTTCATTAACCATTTATCAATTCACTTTATTTTGTTTATTGTTTTGTTTACCCTTAAAATTGGATAACAATTGAACTTATAAGTGGTTTTAAGGACATGTGATTTCACTTGGTACAAACTGATAATTATGAGAATCAATGTTAGAAATTAACAGTAAAATAAAGTAAATGTGATGAACAATCGTGGCTCTCAAACTAGATCGTCCTCGAACAATGGAGTATGATGAAAAAGAATGAACTGAACGGCAGAGCTTAACAGAGAAAAACGTGGCATATTGCTGATTATGCGTGGATGTATATGTTTACAAAATGATTAGAATCCTTTTTATATAGTAGAGGAATTCTACTTTTGGTACAACTCTAAATACATAAGGAAAACATGATTGACTAAATAACATGTCTCGACTTCATACGTGACGTGATTTCCGTCATGATTTTTGCCCGATCATGAATATCTTAGCTTTTTTTATTCGACTCAGCAGGCTTGCTTCGATCTTGCTTGATCTTCATCTCGCTTCAATCTCGATAATAGATGGTCACTTATCCTATTTGGTTCATATTAAGGTAATTAATACTACTTTGTTAGTTTTAATTAGACGTTGTTGCCATCATTCTATTAGTAGGAGTAATTAATAACTATTTTAATGCTTGATTTTAAAGCTTCTATATAGTATTTGGCTGTATCAGATTATTTTTCTCCCCTTTAGCCAATAAAGAAATTAGACTAATATGAAAGGTTAGTTGTCATGTGCGAGATAATATATGGACACTTAATGTAGAACTACATCGCCGAAATTAGTAGCCGCTAAAATAATTTTATTTTAATGATCATATCACTAAAATAGAGTCACAAGTGAAAAAGAGAGAAAATGTAATGCGTAGAAGATTTCACATAAAACAAAATTTCAAACTGACACTACATCTGTTGCTTTTCACTATTATATAATTGTGCTCAAACTTTGCAAAATTTATCAAAATACGTAAAGGTAATTATGCAATAAAGAATGAAATAGGGGCAAAAGGAAACTTCAAAAAGTGGTTTGCTGATGGTTGATGAGATAAGAGAGGGTAGTTTTGTCAACTCACTAAAAATTTTATGTAATAGCTGCAGTAAAATTACGTTTTGGCCAACCATGTTGCTCAGCTTTCGAAAACTTACTAAAATACCCTTAGCTATGCCAAGCAAGCATATTGACCATCACATCAAAGCATATTGACCATCACATCACCTGCTTATCCTAACTTATTTAATAGTAATGACTAGTGGTTAGGCATTAGATGCTAAGCGTAAGTAAAGAAAATAAAAAATGCAAACTAATAGGGTTATAATGTTGGGTTCGAGCTGGCTGGAGCGGGGCCTCGAGGCCTAGACGGATTAATACCGATGAGCTATTGATGAAGAATCAATGATAGCGAGGGCCTCAAGGGTGGCCTTTTTGCGGTTAATAATGAGCAATAAATGAAGAACAATGAATGAGCGATGAAAGAATAAGCAATACATTTAAAGGACAATTATGTTAGCAAAGACTATAGAATGCTGTATTGTATTCAATATATTGTGCAATAATCTGAATATCTTTATAAAATGACAAGAATCCCCTTTATATAGGAGGGGGGATCCTTACATAGTACATGTCTAATCATGATGGGGTAAAGCTATTGGTACAGCTGTATAATGGTTCAATGAGGCTCTGTACTATTCTATGCAGACTCTGTCAGTCCTCATCACGGGCCCTCGGGAATCTTCCGCTTTTTCATAACGGTCGTTGACTTTCATGCTGCCTCGAGGTTCAACGTAATTGGTCTTCAATATGTCCTGCCGAGGACAGTACTTCGAGAATAAGCCTCGGGTTGTACTTCGATCCTATCAAGGCCGAGCTCGAAAATGTCATGGAAACCTTAAAATCGGCATTCCCCGATTCTAACCGTATACAGATAGTCCTCGCGTTTCTTGGAATGAAATAACAAGGAACGATTTGAATTCTTCAACTCTTTAATGCATCTATCATTATGTCAGTTACACCACGTGATCGATTGACGTGACAAAAAAGGGAGGCTCAAAGTCATATTCGCACGGTTCCCGAAAAGCCTCAAACTGATCACGACCGGTTGGTCGTCCCTTGGGTTTCCCCAGTGCGCACTACTGGTTTCTATAAGTACCTCAATCCTTCACTCCTTATCCTCCATCGCATCTCTGAACTTTCAAAAGCTTGCCTTGCTTCTTTCCTACGCTCCATTTTCCTTTGAAATATTTCAATAGAAATAGCGAAGACCTCTAGAACCGTCCCTCAAGGTGATAAAGCTTCTTCGTCTTCACTCCCATCTAAGGGAGAAACCATAATGCCTCCCAGTCTTGAAGAATGCATGCCTGGACTCTGTGAGACATTCTCTGATTTTTCAGTTGACAAGCCTTCTTCGAAATCGGGACGATGCGAACCCATATCCTGAAATATTAGTCTGATCAGCGACATCGGAAAGGTGAAAACTAACCGCCGTTGGGAGGGGAGGTGCAAGTGGAGGTTCCCTCTAGGGAGGAAGATATGACCACACAAACCTGGTTTCCATAGATTATATACATATCCTTTTACCTTAGGCCCAGTAGAACCATCTTCTTCACCGATAGACCTCGTAATCTTTGATATCTGCGGACAATATCGGGTGACATTCGGTCAAATTCATCCGTTGTTCATGCACGTTATCTACATGATTGGGCATCTTGTAAACATGACTGGGGGGGGGGGGTTACCTTTTTATGATTAGGATGTATAGCCCCCGACTGTATTAAGGCGGCTTGATTATGCTTCAGCATTAGGCTACAAAGTCCTTCTTTTCCTGTACCTACGAAGGCAACGATAGTGGGTGGATGAGTCAGTTTGTCCGTATTAGGGCCTCGAATTTAATTCCCACTGGGAGGAGCCATTCCCCGAGGAATGAAACATGAATCATAAATGAATATGTTGATTAACTATTTTTTCATTTCTTTGGGCCATCGTCCCTCCAAAACAAACTTCTTTTGTTGGTGCAATCGTTGAGCGGTACCCCGACAAAGTTAAGGATCTTGCAGGTTGGGTTCGCTAGTTCGACTCGATCTACCCATATAATAAGCATGTATGGCGCGTGTAAGACCCCAGAAAATTTCGCTAAGTAATTTAGGATTTCGTAGTGCCAGATAGGCTAATTATAATATTTTATGTGCTACTAATATGATAGGAATCAATTGGATTTGGTATATAAGTGTATATGTCTTTTAATAAGTAATGTGGGTTATAATGGGAGGCCTAAGTCTAAGTCAAGTTAGAAAATTTCATAATAGGCTAAAATTCCAAATGAGTTTGCACAAGTCCACACTTGGAACGAATATATCTTAATATGTATAAGGTATTATGTGATGAGCAACCTATACATGAAAGATCTCCTACACAAAGTTATGATCAAATTACCAAAGACTTGAAATTGTGATCTTGTGTCAGTTATGCGATCGCAAAACAATTATGCGGTCCGCACATTTGATCTGCGATTGCAAATCTGGTCGCAAACTGGACCAGTGTAGCCTAGTTTTGGGCACCAATTCCGTGATACATTTTGGAACCCACATTCTTGTTTTGCGGTCCATAATGAGACTGCAGACCCAATGTTGGAGGCTTATTTTTTCTCTTTTTATAACTCGACCCCATTTTAATATATAGGCTTTGGGGCTTTATATGAGGTTATTTTCTACTAATTTTAGAGAGAGTTGAGAGCATATAGAGAGAGAAAGAGAGAGAAGGAGACTAGATTCATAATCACCCAAATCTTGCTCAAGTTTTCAAGAATCAAGGAAGATAACCACTTGATTGTCCTCCATCTAAGTCCTTCTTCCAAGATATCATGTAAGAGGTTAAAGGTTCAAATATGTTGTGGGGATTAGAAATAAGCCATGCATGTGGACTAAGTTGTAGTATGTGATATTAAAGAACTAATTTGGGTAGTTCCTGTTAAAATTGGTTGAGGGAGGAAGGAATTTCCATTTTCAAATCTTGTACACTACTTTACATGTTATGTGTTTGATGAAATTCCTAAGAGAGTTACACCATGGGTAATCTTCCTAATTATTAATCGATTCCCGCTATCTCCTTATAGATTTTTTGTTCTATAGGTGTCGGTGGATTGAAGAAACTTAAGAAAAAACACTTTGAGGTATGTATGGCTAAAACCACCTCTTTTTAGAAATTAAGCTCCCATGGCGTCCATATAAATGTTGTAAGTTTGAAAATTTATAGCTGTTGTGCTTATTATTTCAAGTGAATTGTTGTTGCAAGATTATATGTGGAAATGTGTGTTTCAATGTGCACAAGATTCTATCCTTGATAAATTGAGAATGTGTGAAAGATGTGAATTATGTACTATTCGATGTAAAATTGAGGATGTGGTGAGAACATGAACTATGTGTTAAAATGCCTAAATTTCAAGTTGAGGTAACATTGTGAACATTATGCCAAACTAGGTGAATTCCTCTCTATACTTTTAACTTGAATTGCTCTTGTATGTGCCATGATCTTAGATGGCATGGTTAATGTTTAAAATGGGAATAATGTGAAACGTGAGCTACGGAATGTAGCCTAGTGCCCTTTTAGCGACATTCGGCTTATTTTAAACAAGAATAGCATCACCGTGCTTATTTACGGTAAAAAGTAAAATTTTATTCTTTTTGGGCTATTTTTGCGAAAGGAAAGTTGGACCCAAAGGGGGTTACCTACGTATCCCACATCTGGTGAGAATCAAACTAGCGTAGTTCAGGCAAATTTAATAAAAACAAGATTTTCTTCTTTTTCTTTTTTTTTTCAAAAATTCGGACAGTTTCCATACCTCTTGGACATTAGTTTTCAAAACGGGTAATTATCTCTATTAGCCATCACAATGTTATTTTCCCAACTTTCTTCTATTATTCACAAGCCGGTCAACATGCAAATCCGAAGCAAATAAATGCACAGTAGCAAGTAGGATACATCAGGATGGTCTTTTCATTTCATGTACACCAGTCCTAGACTGACCCAACCCTTCTGTTGAGTCTCCAATGTCAAATGCACGTGATGCAAATAAATATTCCTACTAGGGATCCGACATGAGGTTTTGTTATACTAGGTTTAAATCCTGGGTTTATTGTTCTAGACCTGACTTACCCGAGCGTACAGCTCGAGTCGGGAGAGGGGCAACGTTTTGGGAATACAGTAGCTTCACTGACTTTGCAACTTGTTCGAACCTCGTTCTGAAATTTAGGATAAGACTCTAACAAAAAAGAAGTTACACGAAGGGCACACTTCTCCGATGATTTAGAAGACTTAGAGAGAGGACGGTTTCATAGTAATTTATATACAGTTCACACAATATCAAAGTGGTAAAAGCAGCATTTAGCACATTAGGCTCAAACATATAGAAAAATCAGATAGCAGATAAAACCAATTATAACAACTATTTTAAGCTTAAATTCTTGAACCGTGAACCCAAGTTCTGGGTTTGGATCACCAGCAGAGTCGCCAGAGCTGTCACACCTCCTTTTTTACACTACACCTGAAGGGAGTATATAAGGGAGTCTTTTCCAATTTAAGTGACATTATTCGAAATGAGATTATTTATTTATTTTTATTCAGAGTCGCCACTTTGGATGGTTTGTTTTTTGGTGTCCCAAGTCACTGGTTTATTTTAAATCCCAAATGGAGGAAATTTCGACTTTCTTTTTGAAGTCTGCGAACCTGAAATTCTGAATAAGGAATTCTGTTAACCCGAGGGAAGGTGTTAGGCACCCCAGGATTCTGTGATTCTAGCATGGTCGCTTAACTATCACAATTAGCCCATTATCTTATTTTAATACATGTTACACCTATGGTTAAATTTTAACTTTATAACTGCTTTTATTCATTTTTAAGAAAGATTTCAACGTCATCTAAAATATGTCTTTGGACCACGCCACATGAAATGCACCCGCAGTCCGAGACACACTTTATTTAACGTTGTTAAGATTTGGATCCTGGTCACATGAAATGCGCACCCGAGTTTAGGAAGGTAAATTATTAAAATAATGCGCCTACAGCAACTACGCATTTGCAACTTTGCAAGGGCCATGAAAATTTGCTAAATGGCACACCTCGATTTCTAAGGATAAACAAGACTAATTAAACAAGGGTCATGCAATTGAGATTTTGTTCGGCACCGCACAACTCGATTTATTCAAACAAAAGATTTCTAAGTTAAATTATGAGGGCCATAAACCATTTGTATTGTGCGATATGGCTCACCTCCAATCTACTTTTAAAAAGAACCAACTAATTAATTAAGGACGGTTCGGAAGGCATCAAAGTTACTTTAAACTAAAAGCTCCAACTTGGTTCAGGAGGCAGAAAAGCTAGCATGGTACAAGGTCCAACCTTTGTTTTGAGACCGGGCCTAACATGGGGCCCAGTAGCCTAATAATATTAGGGATTTTTACCTATACATCCCATATACCAAACCTTACTATCATTATTGTGCATGGTTTGTTTATTACACTCATATCCCATATTTTTGTTACATAATATGTACCAAACTAAATTTCCATCCTAAATTAAGACTACACAATTAATACAAAATCAGAATCTTAATAAATTTAGACCAAAAATAACGCCCCACATTAAGGTTGGGAATTAATGATTGATTTTCTACCATTTAAAGTCTAGATCATGTAAGGTAACATATTTAATGTATTATATATCTCTTCTAAACCAAAAATAATTGTGATTTTCGTCCATATTGTCCAGCTTCTTCTCTTCTTTCTTTTCTTCATCTTTTAATCCTTCTTCTCTTCTTTCTGTTTATCATCTTTTCTTGTTTTTGTTTCTGCACATTGGTAGCTCTATTATCAATATGGAAACCCTATTTTTGGGGGGCTTTTTTACATTTCTATATCACATAAGAAATTTTTTATAGTCAATATTTTTTTAATATAAATTATTGTTTAATTATAATATAAATATAATATTTTATAGATAATCTTAAAAATAATATAACTTTATTTGTAATTTTTTTGAAGAAATTTTGTAGGTCAAGAGAAAATTTTGTAATCAATATTTTTTTTCAACATAGATTGTTGTTTAATTGTAGTATTAGTAATTTTGTAGATACCCTTAAAAACAATACAACTTTATACAGTACTAAAATTGATTTTGTAGTTTATTTCTAGAAATTTTGTATATGAATAGAAAATTTTGTTGTCAACATTTTTTTTCAACATAGATCGTAGTTTAATATATTCTTGTTTGGTGTAGGAAAAAAAAAACAAAAAAAGTTGTAGATGTTGAAGTTATTTCCAGAGAGTTTTAAAAATGTAGATAATTGTAGTTAAATTTAGTTAAATGTAGTTATGAAGTATTTCCGGAGAGTTTTAAAAATGTAGATAATTGTAGTTAAATGTAGTTAAATGTAGTTATGAAGTATTTCCAGAGAGTTTTAAAATGTAGATAATTGTAGTTAAATGTAGTTAAATGTAGTTATGAAGTATTTACATAGAGTTTTAAAAATGTAGATAATTGTAGTTAATAGTAGTGAACGTTTATATGCCGTTTGTTTGTAGCTGATTTGTAGTTAACTGATTGTTGCTAACATAGTTAATTTATTGACACCTTATTATTTTCTTTTTGATCTTGAATTGTAGGTGAGAGCTTCACAACATATTTTAGTTATTCCAGATTATCGGAACGAATATAACAAATAAATACGAAACGAAAAAATTTACTGGAAACACTTCATATAACCTTAACTACATTTAACTACATTTGACTATATTATAAAAACTCACTGGAAACACTGCATATAACCTTAAGGTAATTAAGGTTATTTAATGATGTCTCCAGTGAGTTTTAAAAATGTAGTCAAATGTAGGTAAATGTAGTTAAGGTTATACGAAATGTTTCCAATGAGTTTTTAAAATGTAGTCAAATGTAGGCAAAATGTAGGTAAATGTAGTTAAGGTTATATGCAGTGTTTCCAGTGTGTTTTTAAAATGTAATCAAATTTTTGTAGTTGTATGAACTTTGTAATTAATTGTAGTTACTTGTAGGTACATATAGACGATTACAAGGCTCGTGCACTTGACAAGTTTACAACTTCTTCAAGCAAGAACAATAATAAAAAATAGAAAAATAATAAAAATAGATCAAAACAAGAATGAAAAATAAATTTGATTACAAATAACTGATAATCTGAAAAATACAATGAAAAAAATAAGATTACAACAGACACTCCTGATATTAGAACATCTTCGAATAAAAATAAAATTTTTAAAAGTTAAGTTTTCATAAAAATAAAATTTTTAAAAGTTAAGTTTTTCTGCTCTAAAAAATTATTTTTATTTCTATTCAAAATCAGTTTTTTCCTTCTAAAAGTTTTGGCCAAATATTGTAATGTTAAGAAAAATAATGGAAAAATGCATTCCACAAAGAATGCATTTTTGAAACCCGACGTCGAACTTTGAGTATATAAACTCCATCTTCAAAAATTCAAAATCTTCTTTCGACTTTTTTTTTATTTTTTGAATTATTAAAATCAATATTTTCTATTTTACTTTCTAAATTATTTAAAAACATTATTGTGAATAACTGGAGTAAACTAATTAAAAGAAAATTATGAAAAGTGAGAGGCTTAACCCTTTAGCAAACTGGAATAAACTAATTAAAAGGAATAACTGGAATGAACTAATTATTTACTTACTATTCGAAGTTTGTTACAGTAAGGTGCAAGTTGAGATCTTCCATTATAAATGTGTAAAAAAAATATATGAAAAGATCTTGTTCCACAAATTAAACCTTTAATTGTTCCACAAATCAAGCAAATAATTAATGAGTTGATTATTAACCTTAAATATAATTTTGGTACATAAATTGAAAGGTGGTATACTTAAATGTAATAAACACAAACCTTAAACATGAGTGGTTATAAGGTTTGGTATATGGGATGTATATGTAAAAATCCCATAATATTACAGGGGTGCCAATGGTAGGCCTCACAATGTATCAGCTCAGGCCCAACGAAGGAAGCTCAATCCTAAGGGTAAAGCAGCCTTGTTAAAATTTGGAATCAAGATCGAGTCCCTTCATAGCACTAAGCGACGTACATTTCAAAAAAAACACTAGCTGATCCATGTCAGACTTTTAATCAAGCAAGCAACCAAAGGGTGAGGTTTCACTAAACCATAGCATCATTTGAAGTAAGAGAAAAAAATTTGGTTAACTCCAATTATTCCAATAACAACAGATGCGTAGCATTCCATTTTTATTTAGAGCTCAAACTAAATTTCAGCCATTTATAACCTCATTCTTCAGCACCAACAGTTACACAAAATCGATTGAATGCAAATCGAGCAATAAACTGCATGAGACGAGAAACTAAACTAGCAATATATATCATTTCTGAATTTTGGCTATCCAAACATGCATCAAATAATTGATCATTTTGATTATCTAAAACACCCTTTCCAACTTAAACATGTTCAAAAGAACTTAAGGTCCATTTCATCATCCATTTCACAAACATAGCATTACTTAACTAAAAACTTGTTACAACAATCTTAATGAACTAACAGGCAAAAAAGTGCAGGTGCAACATATTGCCATTACATTGTTTTATAAGGTCAGATTCATAAGTCACTATCCTATTCAGATTACCAACAACTAACTATGAGACATCCAAATGAAAATTGAGCTCCTCTGCTAATTTTAAACCAAGTACAGCTCACAGCGTAGTATTTGTTAACAGCTAACAGAATTCCATATATGATAGATTAGGAACTAAGCAAGTAAGCAAAGTAAACTAAACTATGAACAAAACTAATTGTGACTACTACTCAAAGCTCCAGATTTCGATTTTGATTCCAACTCAAGCCTTACATTAGGTGAAATGCAGAAGTGTGTACCTGAATAACAGCAAAATAGACCAAAATTTTAGTCTGAAACTAAGAGGAAGCAGAAGTAACAGCAACCTAAATGAAACAGGAAAACAACAGTAGAATCAGCTGAAACCCAGCAATGAAATGGTGTTCCCGCAGCCAAAATACACACCCAAACTCTTAAATATCTAACTGTTTACCCTATTTCGAACAACAATGTAGAACTGTAGGATTTCAGTGTTTTGTTTATATCCTGTGAGGATTAAAGGACCAAAACCAAAAAGAATGTGCAATAATTCTTAGAAACTGCAAGGATTTCAGGTTTTTTTTTAGAATTTTTTTCAAGGAAAAGCAGTCATTTTAATTTTTCTAGATTTTTATCTCTTACTTCCTAACTTGATTGTCAAGTTATGATCCATTTATAGGCAAGGTACTAGGGAAGCCTTGAGGAACCAATTTTTACACCTCAGTCCTTTTCTAATTTTGATTTTTTCTTAGGAAACCTTAGGCTAAATTTCAGAAATTCTAATTAGTCTCAACCCCCCTTTCATGAAAGCTTCCTAAGGCTCTTATACCCAGATTCCCTAAGTTAGTTACCCATATTACCCTTTCAACCCTTGTTACCCTTCCAGCCAAGTTCACGGGTCAACTGGACCCAAAGACTCAACCCAAACTAATTCTGAAAAGACCTGGGCTGACCCCTTTCCTTAGGCCCAGGTCTAACTATGTAATTCATAAAAAATGAGAAGGCAGGAAAGATAATTCAGACTCCCAAAACTAAAAGCAAAAGAAATTAGACCAAAACTAATCTAGCAAATTTAAACAGAATAGAAGAAACTAATAATTAATGCTAACTCTAAAAAATAAACTGCATGCAGAGATGATTTTGAAAACGGAGGAAAGAGAGGGAAAAATAGAAGAAACTAAGAGAGGAAATGACCGGGAGAACTGGACTTACCTTCTAAACCAAGGGAAACCAAGTTTGAATTAACTTTTCCAAAGAATCCCCTATTATTTGGCAGAGATAGACTTCAATCGTATGTTCTCTACTGAAAAAACATTATTAAAGTCCATCTTAACCTCAAAATATTGAAACCTCGATAATCAGCTCTTTTTGGGATTTCGGGTTAAGCTTCGATCTAAAATATGTGAGGCTCCAGGATGATTCAAAGGAAAGTGGTTAGGTATTTGGAATGAGGGAATCTTGATGGTCATGGAGTGTTATTTTGGGAGTGATTGGAGGCAGTGGCATCGGCGGAGGCAGTGGCATCGGCGGAGGCGGTGGGGAAATAAGGGTGGCGCTTAGGGTTCACTTGGTCTCTGAAGAAAAATGATTTGAGAGAGACGATGAGAGAGGGGGTCTAGTCTGGATAATTATATAGTAGGCACCCAATAGTTCTAAGCCGTCTGATCATATAGGATTAACGGTTGAGATTACGCCCGATGAAAACGACGTCGTTTGGTTTTTAAAAGTGAGACGGGCAGCATAGGAAAACAGGTTTGGACTAGACTCAATGGGTACTAGTTGTAAATCAATTGGGCCTGGATGAATTAAAAGGAATTGACCCAATTCCGAGTCTTTTCATCCAACTACTCCATTTCCTTTTCTTTTAAATCCCTTTTTATTTTCAAACTTTTTTTAATAATTTTTTTAAATTAAAAATAAAATAAAACCTATACTAATTCCTAAATCAAATTAATCCTATCACAATGAATTAATTAACTAATATTTACCACTATTAATTAAAAACCAAGTTAAAGGAAAACTAACAAAGTTCAATGATAAAAAAGATATAAAAGATTAAAAATGCAAAGTGAGTTATTTTTTGTAATTTTTTTCCTTTTTTATAAAACAACCAATTTACTAATTGACCTAAAAATATAAAACTAAATCCTAAATGCAAATGCAGAGTATTTTTATATTTATAAGTATTAAATAAAATTAAATGTGCGCACAAAATGCAAACAAACAAGAAAATTATGCAATAAATCTTAAATACCAAATAATTAAAAGGAAAAATCTAATTTTGAGAATTCTGTAGAAGCAATTCCTATGAGTTAAAAATCACGTGCTCACAACTGCCCCTCTTTGCTCAAAGTTGCGAAGGGTTTTCGGGCAAAGATAAAATGAGCAATTATGGGGGATTTTTGCCTGTTTGACACTCCATGAGAAGCATATTTGGAAAAAAACCTGACCGAACTTTGCTTCAAAGGTTATCTACATATCCTTGGCTATAAAAGAATCAGGTCAGTGTAGTTCTAGAAGTTTTAGTAGGTGGGTCTACCAGAAAGTTGTGATTTTACTGTTTTTGTTGCTGCTACCGCTTGCTGAACTCCTTGTTACACTAAAAATGAAAATAAAAAGCTAAGCTAGTCAATCCTATCAGCTACGAGTTACAAGATTTCTATCTATAAATCTCTTGAAACTTGATCTTGAGTCTTAGCTGGTTCTTGTTGTGGACTCTGACCTGAATCTTGATGCTCATCAACTGTAGATATTGGTTCTTTATTCAGCTTTGAATCAAGGCGGGACATGCGAAACCTGTGAGTTCGATCAAATTTTGAGTAGTCTGCAACTTCCTCCGCTTCAACACTTTGAGTTTACTTCTTTTTGTTATTTTCTTCTTTTCTTTATTTTTTATTAAGACTCCTCCTTTCATCCACTTCGAATCATGTGCCCCGAGGTCAAACTTGATCAGACGCCAAAACAAACAAGCGAACAAAATTTTTTTGCCCCAGTTCACTAGAAAATCTTCATGAGTTATTTGTAACAAAAGTCTGAACTTATTCTTTTTTTTTTCTCTTTTTTTGAAAGCGATAAAATGAGGATTGTGTCTGTTTAGGAGAAAGAGAATAGGTAATGGAGCCCAATATCTAAAATATCAACTCAGGGATCGGAGCCCTAGTGTTGGCAAAAAGGTGACTAAAGAATGGATGCCCTATGTCTAAAAATCTCAACTCGTGGGTTGTAGCCCTATTGGTAAAAAAGTGACTAGGGAATGGAGGCCCTATGTCTAAAAATCTCAACTAATGGATTAGAGCCCTAATGTTGGTAAAAAAGTGACTAGGGAATGGAGGCCCTATATCTAAAAATCTCAACTCAAGGATAAGAGCTCTAATGTTGGCAAAAAGGCGACTAGGGAATGGAGACCCTATGTTCTAATAATCTCAACTCAGGGATTGGAGCCCTAATGTTGGTAAAAGACGACTAGGGAATGGAGGCCCTATGTCTAAACTCTCAACTCATAGATTGTATCCCTAATGTTGGCAAAGGAGACTAGAGAATAGAGGCCCTATGTCTAAAATCTCAACTCAGGTATTGGAGCCTTAATGTTGGTAATAAGGCGACTAGAGAATGTAGGCCCTATGTCTAAAAATCTCAACTCAGGGATTGGAGCCCTAATGTTGGTAAATGTCGACTAGGGTATGGAGGCCCTATGTCTAAAAACTCAACTCAGGGATTGGAGTCCTAATGTTGGTAAAGGCGACTAGGAATGGAGGCCCTATGTCTAAAATCTCAACTCAGAGATTGGAGCCCTAATGTTGGTAAAAAAAAGGCGACTAGGGATGGACGCCCTATATCTAAAATCTCAACTCAGGGATTGGAACCCTAATGTTGGTAAAGGAGATTAGGGAATAGAGGCCCTATGTCTAAAAATGCAGCCTAGTGATTGAAGCCCTAATGTTGGTAAAAGGCTACTAGGGAATGGAGGCTCTATGTCTAAAATATCAACTTATGAATTGGAAACCTAATATTGGTAAAAGGCGACTAGGGAATGGAGGCCCTATCTCTAAAATCTCAACTCAAGGATTGAAGCCCTAATATTGGTAAAAAGGCGACTAGGGAATGGAGACCCTATGTTTAAAAATCTCAACCTAGGGATTGGAGCCCTTATGTTGGTAAAAAGGCGTAAAATATTGAGGTTGGGAATCCTAAGCTATCAATTTTTTTTGGATTTTCTTTTTATTTCACTCTTCTTTTTCATTTTCCTTTTTCATTTCATTTATTAAAGTAAAATGTAGAAAAGAATTTTGGAGAAAACTTCCCTTTTGGGTTGATTATTGCTGCAAAGTTGTTTCTAACTTTTGTGCATCTTTTCCTTTTAGTTGCGCCTGCTTTTGCACGGTTGCTTTGGGATGCACCTATTTTAATTATTCAAACAAAAAACAGTTGTTAGTTTGAAACGATGGTTGGTTTTGTGGCCTTGATTGGTTTGATCACTTGATCTCGGCCCAAGTCTTTTTGGTGAGAACCTCTGCTGCTTGCTAGCTTTTCTAAGGACGGGTCTCTCTCTTAAAACCGAGGAACTCAACTTTTCAAAATTTCTCATGACACCTCACCCGTATGAGGTCTTGGCCCTTAACTTTATTCTAATTTTAAAGGCTTTTGACTTCATATTTCTTTTTCATTTTCGGTAACTTTGATTTCAGAACATTGGCCATCATGGCCAGTAGGGATCGACTTGATGCACCAGCTGAGTCTAGATACTTTCTTTGGGCTTGGCTTTTGTTAGGAAAATTCTTGTAAAACCAATCGTGCCACCTTTTCTTTGTATTAGTTTAAGAATAGAATTAGACCGAAAGGGATTCAAGGAAAACTAAACGAATGACAAGGAAATGAATTTTAAAGAGGAGTATCCCTTTTGGGGAGGAAGGAAGGACTTATCTGGGGTGCACGCAAACGTTAACAGACATGACATGTTTCTTGGATTCGATTCTCGATCCGCATAACTATCCCAGCTTCTCATAAACTCATTGTGACCAACATTTCCAAATCGAGAAACCTTGCCAGGACTCTAATGGTGGTGAGGGGTTTCTTCTTTTCTATCAACAGCACCCTTTGCGGGTTTTAGCCAATCAACATCTGTCATTTCTCTTCTCACCGTCGCCTTATAGTGCTCTTTATGAGTTCTTACTAAACAGCAGGCTCCCTCATTTTCAATTTCTCTCATCTTGATTGTATTAGATCCAAACAACTGTGTTCTCTGATTTTTAAAACCTTTTGCCAATTGGTCGGAAGAACTTGAATGAGGTTTGGGTAAAAGAATTGGATCGAATTAAAACTTTGGAACCGTTCAGGCGAGATCATCGCCGAACCATTATATCATCTGCCCTAGTTTCATTTTTGGGAAAACTGAATTTTTATTTTATTGTGATTGAACCCCAGAGAGAGGCTACCTATGTATCCTTTCGGAATCAAGTCAAATGTAGTTCAAGAAAACTTTATTTTTGATTTTCTTTTGTTTTTTCTGTTTTGCTTTGTTTTCTCTTTTTTTCTTTCTTTTGTTTTGATGCTTTTTCTTCTTCTCTTTTTATTTTTTTATTTTTTTATTTTTTTTATTTTTCATTTTAATTTTTTTTGTTTTTTATTCAATAACACTTTCATGTTCCAAAGAGGGTAATCAAAAAAGAGTAACCGGCTCAAATGGTTAGCAAAAGATTGATAGTGTTTGGGTAGCGAGAATGAAAGCCTTCGTCATCCCAATCACATAATATTGTCGCTGCAGAAAGCCTAAACATAGTACCTTTTTCACTGCATCCGTATTCACAACTGCTTCGGGATAATTTCCTCCAACATCTCCCAAGTATAATGCCCCTCTTAGCAATATCTTTCTAATGATATACTAACCTTTCCAATTAGGAGCAAATTTTCCTTTCACATCCTGATAATGGGGAAGAATGTACCTTAGCACGAGTTGCCCCACTTAGAAATTCCTGGGCCGCACTTTTTTGTTGTAGGCACGGGCCATTCTTTGTTGGTACAACAGCCCGTGGCAGACTGCGGTCATTCGCTTTTCATCAATCAGGGTTAATTGTTCCAGAAAGGTCTTGACCCACTCACTGTCTTTAATTCCAGCTTCAACAATGATCTAGAGAGAATGGGTTTCAACTTCCGCGGGTATTATGACTTCAGTGCCATAGACCAAGGGGTATGGGGTTGCTCCAACCGGTGTGCGCACCGTAGTGCGATATCCCAACAATGCAAAGGCAACTTTTCATGCCACTACCTGGAGCTTTGAATAATCTTTCTCAAAATATTTTTGATGTTCTAGTTTGCTGCTTCGACGACTCCTTTGGCTTTAGGCCGATAAAGAGTGGAGTTCTGATGCGTTATTTTGAACTATTTACATATCTCCTCTATCAAACGACTATTCAAGTTTGCAGTATGATCTGTGATGATAGTTGTAGGAATACCAAAATAGCAGATAATATTGGAGTGCAATAAATCTACCACAGCTTTCTTGGTGACGAATTTAAGAGTGACGGCTTCAACCCATTTCATGGAGTAATCAATGGTGAAAAGTATGAATCTATGCCCATTTGAGGCATTTGGCTCGATTGGACCAATGATGTCCATACCCAAGCAACAAATAGCCAAGGTGTTGATATGGGATGCAGTTCTATGGGTGGTGAATGAATCAAATCACCGTGCACCTGACACTGATGACATTTTCGAACAAAGCTGAAACAGTCTCTTTCCGTGGTTCTCCAGTAGTAGCCCGCTCGAAGGATTTTCTTTGCAAAGACATAACCATTCATGTGGTTTCCATATACTCCCGTGTGCACATCATATATGATTCTTCTAGCCACGCATCTTAACAAGTTGAGGTCCGGAGTTACAAATGACGTCACCACTCAAAAAGAAACCACTTTCCAAACGTCCAATGGTTCTCTTTTAGTATCCACTGGCTTGTTCAGGGTATTCTTCCATTTTCATAAATATTTTGATGTCATGATACCACGACTGACTATTTGGTTCTACCTCAACCGTATTACAATAACCATGCCTTTCCTGGATTTGGATTTCCAAAGGATCTATGTGAGTATTGCATGTGTATGGCAGTATTGAGGCTAAAGAAGAAAGTGCATCAGCCGGTTCATTGTGGCAATGAGGGATATACCTGAACTCTATGGACTTGAATCGCCTGCCAAGATCTTCCACATGCTACCTGTAAGGGATAAGCTTAATATCTCGGGTTTCCTATTCTCCATGAGCTTGCCGGATAATCAGATCTGAGTCCTCCATGATTAAAAACTCTTCAACGTCCTGGTCGATTGCCATGTTTATACCCATAATGCAGGCTTCATACTCGGCAGTGTTGTTTGTGCAGAAAACTGAAGTCAGGCTGTGGCTGGATAATGCTGATCGGTGGATGAGACCAAAACTGCCCCAATTCCAACACCTTTCGCATTTACCGCTCCATCGAAGAACTTTTTCAAGAATTAGTATCTTCGAATATTGCCTTGACTGAATATACCTCTTCGTCTGGGAAGTAAGTGCTCAAATGTTGGTATTCATCATCAACCGAGTTTTTAGCCAAATGATCTGCTAATGCCTAGGATTTTATTGCTGTGCGGGTGACGTAGACAATGTCAAATTTAGTGAGAAGGATCTGCCATTTTGCTAACCTTCCCGTGGGCATTGGGTTCTGGAATATGTATTTCAAATGATCCAACCTGGTTATGAGGTAAGTGGTGTAGGCCTGAAGATAATGCCTCAACTTCTGAGCGGCCCAAGTTAAATCACAACAGGTTCTTTCTAACAAAGTATACTTAGCTTCATAATCAGTAAACTTTTTTCTCAGATAGTAGATTGCTTGCTGTTTCTTTCCGGACACATCATGTTGGCCGAGGACACAGCTAAAAGAATTCTCCAAGACTTTCAAATACAAGAACAGAGGCCTCCCTAGCTCAGGTGGGAGTAGGACTGGTGGGTTAGACAGATATTCTTTGATTGTATCAAAAGCTTCTTGACATTCATCTGTCCATTTGATTGCCGCATCTTTCTTCAACAATTTGAGTATAGGTTCATACGTGGATGTCAATTGAGCAATGAACCAGATGATATAGTTCAATCTGCCTAACAAGCTCATCACATCTTTCTTGGTTCTCGAATGAGGCAAATCCCAAATAGACTTTATATTTGTTGGATCTAATTCAACACCCCTCTGGCTAACTATAAAACCCATAAGTTTGCCCGATGGGGCCCCAAATTCACATTTGGCTGGTTTTAGCTTCAAATCATATTTATGCAGTCGCTCAAAGAATTTCCTCAAGTATTGAACGTGGTCGTCCTAGGTTTTCTATTTGATGATCACATCGTCCACATACACCTATATCTCTTGGTGCATTATATCACAAAAAATGGTAGTCATGGCCCTCATGTAGGTTGCTCCGATATTCTTCAGACCAAATGGCATGACCCTGTAATAGTATGTGTCCGAAGGTGTGGTAAAAGTTGTCTTTTCTGCATCTTTTTCATCCATCAATGTCTGGTGATTTCCTGCGTAGAAATCCACGAAGGATTGTATCTCATGTTTGGCGCAGTTATCAACAAGCATGTGGATGTTTGGCAAAGGGAAGTTATCTTTGGGACTTGCTTTATTGAGATCTCTGTAATCCACACACACTCGGGTCTTGTTGTCTTTCTTCGGTATTGGAATGACATTGGCTAGCCATGTGGTGTACCAAACCACTCGAATCACCCCTGCTTTTCAACTATTTCATGACTTCTTCTTTGATCTTGTCACTAACATCAGTTTTAAACTTTCTTTATTTTTGCTGGATAGGGGGGTATTCGGGGTAAGTGGGCAATTTTTGAACTACCAAATTAACACTTAGTCCCGGCATATCATCATATGACCAAGCAAACATATCCTTGAACACAATCAGGAGTTGGATTAATGCATCCCGGGTTTTTTCATCTGTGAATGCTTATCTTGGTTTCCCTGATTTCTTCAGAATTACCAAAATTAACCGGCTATGTGTCATCTAAGTTCGGCTTAATTTTATTCTCAAATTGTTCCAGTTCTCGACTTATTTTCCTAAAAGCCTCATCTTCACCATATTCCGATTCTTGGTTCATTATTTCACAATTAGAGAGTGTGTTTGGATCGAGGCATAAAATCCGCAAGCATGTCATGTTATTTAAAGCCGCATTATTAAAACTGAAAGAAGATATAAAAAAATAACAAAAATTAGAAGGAATAAAGAAAGACGAACAATGAAATATTGATTTCATTTCATTGAATTTGAAGATAACAGGGTTTACATTGGAGATTAAAAGACATGAAACTAAATAAAACATCCGAGTTACAACTGGGAATAACTCGTGATGCAGAAAAAGTGGCAGGACAGGTCTACCTGGACTCGCGCCTGATTGGGAATGGCGTAGCCTTCCAATTTTGTAGTTTTGTATTAGGTAGCCTTCCCTTGGCTGGACCATGTGGGTTTCATACAGTATCTTCCTCATTGCGCCAAAGATTTCTTCAATCTCTTCAGGCATAAAGGCCTCATCTTCCTTTTCGTCATTGTATTTAGGCTTGACAAATGTTCTATGCAGATGTGGCACCGGCCGAGGCAAGACCCAACCATCATTCCTTCTATCATCTGCCCATTTTACATCAACTGCCATGGGTCAGAAGCCTACCCCAAAGAACTTCTCACTGGCAGTCAGGGTGATAGGTTCAGCTATTCCTTGTAATGATTTCCCGAGCCCCTTCCCAGGTTTGTATCCATGCCTGATCATTTCTTTGGTAACAATTATTGATGCAATCAAAAGGAAGGGTTGAGGGCAAGGGTTTCCTTCTTTGCACTGGTCTACGACCACGATCTCAAAATCATGATAGAATATGTATTCACTCTCCTCTCTGGCTTCAAGACATGGGACTGACAGGTCCCGATAAATCGATTGATCATTTTCCTTGATCCTCATGGTCGAATTTTACCATCTGGTGGAGAGGAGAAGGAACAGCCCCCACTGCATGAATCCATGGTCTCCCCAAAAGAAAGTTGTAGGAAGTGTCCATGTCCAAAACCTAGAAGGTTACTTCGAACTCTACTGGGCCGATAGTTAGAATCAGATCAATGTCTCATATTGTATCCCTTCTAATGCTATCAAAGGCACGTACACAGACGTTGTTGGGCCGAATTCTCTCAGTACCGAGATATATACGTTGCAGAGTTGAGAGTGGCCAAATATCTACCCCAGAACCACCATCCAACATGACTCTTTTCACATAGTACCCTTCGCATTTGATTGTCAGGTGATGGCCTTTGTTGTGTGCGGCCCCTTCTGGGGGAAAATCATTATTGCGGAAAGAGATTTGGTTGACTATGAAAAACCTTTCTTTCATCCTTTCCAACTATTCTATAGTGGTTTCAACGGGCACATATGCTTCATTGAGAGTCTTGATCAATACCTTTTGATGTTCAGTGAGTTCATCAATAGAGATAACAGAGAGACTTGAGCAGAAGACTTTCGAAGCTGGTCTATTATCTCGTAGTCTGCCATTTTTATTTTTTTAAAGAAGGCATATGCTTCTTCGGCACTCACCGGTTTCTTAGGTGGGAAACACTTTCTCATGGCATTGTTCACCTCCTCCAAATTAAAATACTTCTTAGTCGGGTTATTTTCTTGAACCTCTCCTAAGATTTCCATTCCTTTGTAAGTCACTACTGATTTGTTATTATTCCAGTGCACAATGGTAGGATCTGTCATGTGCTTTTGTGGTGTGCGACCAATAACCAGGGGCTTACTCATCCTGGGTGGAATTATTGGCCCCCGCATCACGTAAGCCCCTTTGGGAAAATAAATTTGAGTTTTCTTATTTAGCTCAAACCTCCTGGGAGGACTCAATGAAATCTGTTTTTCTTTGAAACATAGAGGGATATAGAGAACAACATCTTTGGGGGTTACTGCCCCAGTTTCAACTTCCACTTTTTTTCAGACTTCTGAGGGGTGGTTTTGTTCTTTTTCTCCCCCTTGTCTTGTTTCGGGACAGCTTTTGGTCTCTTTTCTACGTCAACTATGGCAATGATAGCCTTCAAATCTGCGTCAAACTCCTTATCTTCACAAATCATTCTGATAACTAGCCTATTGTTGTGAGCCGGTAGTGGATTCTTGGTCACATTGGGAGTATCTTAGTCTCTTATCACCATTATCTTTTGTTCTATCAAGTTCTCCATGGCCCTTTTCAGAGTACAACAATCATCCGTGTCAATTCCCTTTGCCTTTGAGTGGTAGGCACATTGCGCACCAGCTCTGAAATCGGGCGATGTTGGGTTTTGCCTGGTCTGGGGAACAGGCTACAACAAACCCATCTAAACAAGTTTGGGTAATAAGCTAGAATAGGATTCACCGATGGGTGTGAAGTTTGGCCTCTTGGGTGGTTCACGGGCATGGAAATTGTTTTGTGGAGGCCGGGGGTTGTAGTTAATTTGGTAATGAGCTTGGTTTCTAGAAAATAGAGCTTGTTTCGATTGAATTGTTGTTGTAGCCTGACATAAGGTTGAGCATTCATTACATTATATGGCTGAGGAGCATAGGTCACATCTTGGTGGGGATAATAGTGTTGTGGGTTTCTTTCAGAGAAAAGACATCTGGGAGTACGGGGTTTTCTTGCACTCGAAGCTGACATTGATGTTTCTTCCTTTTTTTCAATTTGCTACTGCTCCAGACCCACCCTGGATGAGTTGGGAGGTAGCCTTTATAGCAGATAGGCTCAAAATTTGACCTGCTTCCAACCCATTTTCAACTATTTCGCCAATTTTGATGGCTTTAGCGAATGGCGTACCCATTGTGGACATCATGTTTTGAAAGTAATCAGCCTTTTGGGATTAGAGGAAGAACGTGAACATTTCAATCTCGTCCATTGGAGTCTTTACCTTGGAGGCTTGCTCACGCCATTTAACAGCATACTCTCGAAAACTTTCCGAGGACTTCTTCTTTAGATTTGTCAATGAGTTCCTATCAGGGGAAATATCAATATTGTACTGAAACTGCCTGCCGAAATCCCAAGCAAGGTCATCCCAGATGTGCCAGTGAGATATATCTTGTTCCATATACCATTCAGACATGATGCCAACCAAAATTTCTCCTAAGTAGGCCATGAGTAGTTCTTCATTTGCACATGCTCCTCGCAACTGGTTGCAATATCTTTTGAGGTAGGCAATGGGATCCCTGTGCCCATAGTATTTCTCAAACTTTGGTATTTTAAATCCCAATGGTAGATGCACATGAGGAAACATACATAAGTTGTCATAGGATACACTTTTCTGTGCACTCATGCCTTGTATGTTTTTGAGACTCTACTCCATACTTCTCATCTTTCTCGCAATCTCTTCTTGTTCAGGGGTTTTGGTGGGTTTTTCTTGCCCCGCAATGAACTCATACCGGGGTGGTTGCGAGTAAGTATAGGTGGGAAGCTGTGTAGGTTCCCATGGGAAGGATGGTGTTTGGAAGGTGAAAGATGATTGGTCAAAGATAGGCCTGGGCATTGCAGGCTGTGTCGTAGCTGATCAAGGTGGGGAAATGAAGAAATTTGAAGCCACACCTGACATTAACACCTGGGGTCGAGCCTTAGAAGGTGTTCCCACAAAATGAGCTAAGATAGTAGGGTATCCTAGCGGTGTATTTGGGTGACTGATCGGGACATTGGAGGTACCACTTGCCCTAGGAAAGAGTTCAGGGAATCTTGGGATTGCACTTGGTGGTTCACTCCCATTCGCCCAGACGTCCCACCTTTCCATTACATGGAGATGCATAATTCTGTTTTCTTCAGCAGCTACCGATTCTGAGGGTGGGATGCCCAAGATCGGACTATCATCCATAATGGGAATTGTTGGCAGAGTCATTTCTGAAGACATTTCAATGCTCCCTTTCAACCTCGTGAAGTATGGATGTGAAGCCATATTACCACAAAACCAAGCACCATACTATAAAACCTGGACTGAATATAGCAACAAAACGGTCATTTGAAGCAAATAACACATAGGTAATCGCTCGTTGGGGGTGTGATACACCTATACAGTTAAAGCGATTCTACGTGTTTCGCAACGGTTGCATGTTTTATCCCGGCTTTACTTATGTTTCCCGATTTTCTTTTCTTTCCACTTTTAAAACTTCCATTTTTTCCGTTCATCTCTTTTCTTGCTTTTTCTTTTTTTTTTTCTTCATTTTCTTTTGATTCCCCCTCCCCCATTTTTCATCTTTTCTTATTAGAATTATTCGCAAAAATCACGACTGGATCAGATGAGGATTACCTACATATCATGACGCCATATGAATTAGATCATTACGTAGTTCAAGGAAAAATAAATGCGAAAAATAAAGAAATAATTTTTGGGAATTTTCGATTTTCTTTAATAAAACTCCTAACTTCTATTTCAAAATATTTCAAACTACTCACTTTCTTGGAATATAAACTATGAATAGACTCAAAATAAATAAAAATACAAACTCGATAAATGAAAAATTAGGAATGCATTAGAGCTTCGACTCCTGGGGCCCTTGGGACATCATTCGGTCTCGCCACGAGCCTAGTATGAGATCCCCTTGAAGCCGCTCCAAATCACTCATTATCTGGAGGACAAATGTCATCACTACAGCAAAGAAAGTAGTTCGTGTCATATCCTCACATTCTTGACATTTCGTGATAATGTAGTCAGCAATGGCTCTAACCCTCTCTCGGGTTCTACACTTTTCCTGAAGTAGACGCCCGATTTGCTGACTCCTGGCTTTTAACTCTTCAGTGTCGTGACGGTTTTGATTTTCAGCTGTTGCATTTCTTCCTCCATCCAAGCCATCAGAGCATGGAAATATTCCCTGCCAGCTTTAAAGTCTTTGTCCTGCTTGGCCACCTCATTGTCAATGGTAGTAAACTTTCTTCTCAGACTGGTGATTGTCCCTTCATATTTTCTTTTCATTTGTTGCAAAAATTGTGCCCTACCTTCTTCATTTTTAGCCAATTGGGCCCGAACTTTTGCTAGACTGGCTTCAGACTTTTCTAAGTCATCTTTACTCTCCGGTGCTTTCTTTCTCAAACTGCTTATAAGCCTTTCATCCGCTCGGCTTCTTTCCAGGTTTCTTGCTGCTATTCTCATTTTCTGGATCTGAGCTTTAAGGCTTCGTTTTCCTGAGTTAGATTTGTCCCCGTCATCTAGGATAGCTTGGATATGTTAGAAAATACGCTTAACGCTAGAGGGGGGGGGGGTGAATAGCGTTATAATAAAAATTAGCGTAAACTTGCGGAATTTAAAAATTGCAGGAAAGAAATAAGTGCGATAAGTAAATAAATAAGAACGAACGCACCGATGTATCCTGGTTCATCACAACCTGTGGCTAGTCCAGTCCCCGAGAGACTCTCTCGAGATTTCCACTAACACTGTTAAGCTTACGGGTGCTCAACAAACCTTTACAAACTGAGGACACAAGCCTCAACAACCTTTGCTCGAAGATACAACACTCCAAGACTTCAACCAAAGGAAACACAAGTTCCTTCTTACAATACAAGGGACTAACACTTCCCTTCAAGTGTATAAAACACTTAGCACTCACTTAAACAAGACTCTATTAATAGAGTAGATATGAGAAAACAGATACGCTCAAGAACGCAACACTTTCGTCAAGAATTTTGGCTCTCAAAACTTATATAATGAATAGAAAGTGATGAACAATAGAGTATGCAAGCTATTGCAATAATATGATCAGTTGTTGTGTTTGTAAGACTGATTTGAAGCTGTATTTATAGTTGCAAAACCATGCACTACCGTTGCCTAATTGCCAATTAAGAATTGCTAATTTTACTCAGTGACAATCGATTGTCAAAATGCCACAATCGAATGTTTGCCAATCGTTCCAAAAATCATTCCGAGATATTACGCTTAACAATCGATTATCTAAGATCAATAATCGATTACTGGCAACGTTCAAAAAATCATTTCCAGATTTTACTTAAAACAATCGATTGTCAGAAATGTACAATCGATTACTTGGCAACGTTCAAAAAATCATTTCCAGATTTTACTTAAAACAATCGATTGTCAGAAATCTACAATCGATTACTTGGCAACGTTCAAAAAATCTTTTTCAGATTTTATTTAAAACAATCGATTATTAGAAATCTATAATCGATTACCTGACGGTTTTTGAAAGTATTTTGGCAACGGTCAATTACACAATCGATTATGCTATGAGAACAATCGATTATATACCAGTCTTTGAAAAATCAATTAGACATTGCCTTAATGCACTCGATTGTCAAAGTTCACAATCGATTATTTTGTAGCTTTGAAAAACTTTGATGTACACTGCCTCAACACAATCGATTGTCATAAGGTTCACAAGCGATTGTCATGCAGATTTGAAAAATCTGATGCATACTGCCATAACACAATCGATTGTCATAAGTTCACATTCGATTGTCATGCAGCTGACTTAACATAATCGATTATCATAAGTACATAATTGATTATCTTAGTCCAGATTTTAGAGGCATGTTTAAAAATCATTTTGACTAGAGTAAATATGCATGATTTAAAATCATTTTGCTTTAAATTAAATATGCATGATTTGATAAAAATGTTTTTACGAGAGAAGCCAAGTCTTGAGTCAAGTTATCGGATCAAGATCACAATTAAAGAACGACTCATGTGTAACTTTATATCTTTGCTTGATCTTGGTCTTGTGCTTGAATCTCGTTATATATCAATTGCGCGCTTGTGCTTGGACCTCGTCATATGTCAACTGCGCATAGTTTGTCATTCATCAAAACCTACAAATATGAACACACGTTTTAATATAGTGCCTTGAGAACGTGTTTCAACAATTTCCCCCTTTTTGATAATGGCAAACTTTAGTCGGGATATGCGTATTTGATAATTCATAATGACGATTCAAGACAAGTAAAGATATGCAACAAGTGTGTAATTAGTTCAATTAGTTCCCCCTCAACATATGAATTCCCCCTCAATTTATGCCAATAAGAATTTAGTGCATATCCCTTATTCTTCCCCCTTTTGCCATTAGCAAAAAAAAATAGAATGAATAAGTAAATAACTTGTTTATTTATTAAACAAAAATATGAGTACAACAAAAGAAGACAATAAAACATAGAACAATAAACTAAAGAAATTATTCATTATCATCATTTACCGCCTCGTCATCCGGCACTGCTTCATAAGGGACAAGTCCAGCATATGGATAATGAACATGGTCAAAATATCCATGGACCTCATATGTCAATTGATTGACAGAGGTGGTCAAAGAAGCAATTTGGTCGGAAATAGATTGAAGAGTAGGTTCTTGAGGCTGACGCGATCGACGAGTTGGAGGAGGAGTAGGAGCTACATGATCGCCATCATGGGGAAAGGAGGATTCGAAAATTTCCCATTTCTTGGTGCTCTTTTTGAGCGGACCGATAGTGGTGTTGAACCCGGAGGCCTCAAGAAAATTCATAATAAGGAGGGCATAGGGAAGTGGTCTATCGTCCCCGATGGCATCAAGCATGTGAATTTTGACGAACTTACACCAATTGATGTGCGCTCCGGTTATAATGGCATGCATGAGCTTTGCGTCCTCTTGGGAGAGAGTGGTATGGTTATGTTTGCGAGGCTTGAGGACTCGGGTTATGAAATAGAAAATCAAACGATATTCGGAGAGCATTCCCGTAATGGTAGGACGTCGAGTAGATAGATTAGGATCATAAGCTCCAAGTCCTATTTAGTTTAGGAGAATTTTCTCATCAAATAAGGCGCCGGCTTCTCTAATGTAGAGAGAAATGTTTTCCCCACTTCGAGGCAGGTGAGAAATAGAATGTAAGTTTTCGTTGGTTAAAAGAATTTCAACACCATTAATGTTTGTGACAAGCTCACCCTCGTCGTCCTCATGAAGATTAGAGTAGAAGGCTTGAATCAAGAGAGGATTAATGTGAGGATAGGATAGATATAGGAAATCAAGAAGTTGGCATTTCCTAAGCATGTTTGCAGCGGAGGCGCATGATTCAAGATATTTGCTTGTAGAAAAGCAAGGAGGAAGGATGTCACGCTTTTCGAATTTTGTTAAGAATCTAGTTAACTCGGTTTCAGAATTGAATTGTAAAATAGACCCATCTTGGTAAGGGAAATTTGGAGGAGGAGGAGCAGCTGAAGAAGATGCACCATGTCTACCTGAACGGGAACGTTTAGTGTGTCTGCCCGACATTTTGAATAAGTAGAAATGGCCTTTGTAAGAAGCTTGAAAGATTTTTGAAATTTTGGGAGCTAAGATTGATGCTTGAGTGAAGAAATTGAAGGCATATGGTACCTATTTATAATGAGGAAGATGGCATTTCATTTATGGTGAAAATCTGCAGAAATTTGTGATCTAAAACGGTCAGAAATGGTAAGAAAAATTTTCACTAATCGTTACACAATCGATTGTGGAATTGAAACAATCGATTGTTTTGGAGTTTTGACTTGAACTCGGAGCTGACAAAAATCGATTGTGGGAATCTGGCAGGACCCAAACGGTAACAAATATTTGAATTACTGACAAAAAATAATTGATTGTTGAATTATGGTAATCGATTGTTGTGACACAGTGTGCACAGTGATTTTCTGACTCGGAAAATAATCGATTATATTTTTGAAACAATCGATTGTTTTAGGAGAGCAGTACTGAATGGCCTAGACGGTAATCGATTATACAAAAAAAATCGATTATATTAAAAAAACTGCATAATAAGCATAAAATGTAAATAGTCGATTAGTGATACTTGCTAATTGATTGTCCGCACAGTGAACATGAGACATAAGAAAGAATAATCGATTATTTGCTGTAACAATCGATTGTTCTATGCCATTGCTTTATAATTCCCCCTACCTTTAGGGCGATACCTGCAAAAGAAAATTAGACGTCTCCGACGCTCAAGTTAGTAATTTGTAAAGAAATAATGACTTAGATCAATGTGGCCAAGTGAGAACGTGATCTCTTAAGAAGTGTGTCCTAAGGTGTTCTTAAGAGTGTTTCGGGTACTTACCTTTTCTCTAACGTCGCCAATTACCTGTTCGAGAGGGTGATCTTTGATTGTCCTCCATTCGTTAGGCATTTTCATTTCTTTCTACAATTGTGGCGCTTCCTCCGATAATTGTTCCAAGATTTCGTCTTGAATTTCCTTAGAAGTTTCCTCTTGTAATTTTTCTTGAGGACTTATTGAGTTTAAGATACCTGCAGGATCAAAACCAGAATCCTTTCTCGCCAAGCGAGCATTATTTTCGGAAAACACAATATGAGGGGATTCCTCCACACTTTTGGTTCTGTTATTGAATACCCTATATGCTTTGCTACGTGAGGAATAACCAATAAAAATTCCTTCATCGGATTTGGCATCAAACTTTCCCAAATTGTCTTTTCCATTGTTATGAATAAAGCATTTACAACCGAATACTCTAAAACGGGAGATATTTGGTTTCCTTCCCTTATAGATTTCATAGGGAGTTTTCATGAGTATTGTCCTTATGACTACTCTATTCAAAATGTAGCATGCGGTACTCACGGCATCCGCCCAAAAATGTTTGGGAATCTTAGCCTCATCGAGCATGGTTCTAGCCATCTCTTAGAGACACCTATTTTTCCTTTCCACTACCCCATTTTGTTGTGGTGTTCGTGGAGCGGAGAAGGTGTGCTCGATACCGATTTCGTCACAAAAGTCCGCAAAGAGATTGTGATCAAACTCTCCCCCATGATCACTTCTTATTGAAGTGACGGTTGTGTCCTTTTCGTTTTGAACACGTTTAAGAAAATATTTGAAACTATGAAAAGCTTCACTTTTATGAGCAAGAAATAGAGTCCATGTAAATCTAGAATAATCATCAACAATAACAAAAGCATAACGATTTCTACCAAGACTTTCAATGCGAGATGGTCCAAATAAGTCCATGTGAAGTAATTGCAAAGGTCTAGTAGTTGAAACAATATTTTTCGATTTAAAAGATGCTTTTGTTTGCTTCCCTTTTTGACAAGAATCACAAATAGAGTCTTTTTCAAATTTCAAGTTTGGAAGACCAATAACTAAATTTTGTGAAACCAATTTGTTCAAAAGATGCATGTTGATGTGAGCTACTCTACGGTGCCATAACCACATATCATCTTCTTTGCTCGTAAGACAATCTACATATTCAGATGAAGAATTTTCGAGATCAACCATATAGATATTATCCATTCTAAATCCACGAAGAATAATTTTAAAATCGCTACGGCGAAAAACTAAGCATTCATTTGAATCAAATAAAATAAGATTTCCCTTGTCACATAATTGACTTATGCTCAAGAGATTATGTTTTAGACCCTTAACTAGCAATATATGCTTAATGGAAGAGGAGTCATCCTTACCGACCGATCCAATGCCGATAATTTTCCCTTTGTTGTTATCACCAAAAATAACGCTTCCTCCTTCCTTGTGTTCTAGTTGAAGGAACTTGGATTCGTCTCCAGTCATGTGCTTGGAGCATCCACTATCAAGGTACCAAAGTACACTTGACCCCTTCAAACACACCTACAAAACAGATTAATGAGTTTTAGGTACCCATGCCATTTTGGGTCCTTGGGGGTTAGGCAAATCATAGTGATGTGATTGAGTGTTATGTCTATGTCGTGTAAAACAAGCAGGAGCAATATGTCCAATTCGTCTACAATAATGATAAACAACATTAGAATTATGCATTCGTCTAGGTTGATAGTAATTGGACGGACGAAATTCATTTACTCTATTCTTGACAATATGACTATTGCGCAATTCATGAAAATCATTTCTCCTACTATTTGTTCTAGGATATACAGCATTTCTAGGATAGTTGTTTCTAGGTTGAAAGCCATTTCTAGGTGTTCTACAAGGTTCAAAATTCCTTCTAGTGTTTGGCCTAGAGTATGCATTATTTCTAAAATGATTATTTCTAGGTTGCGATTGTTGAAAGCCATTTCTAGGTTTGTTATATCTAGGATGAGCGTTTGTTTTATTAATCCTAGGTTGAGCCTTAGGTTGTTGGGGGTTGGCTTCAACCTTTTCTTTAGGCTCATTCTCAAAGCCTATGTCATGTTTGGTCGACTTCAAATTAACAAGAACTTCATTCAAATTTTTATGAGAAGAATTAAACTTATCTAGGGTGCCCTTAAGTCTTTCTACCTCATTTTTGAGATGCAAGAAAGAAGTACAATTTTTATTAGAGCTCTCGGGTTTGTCGGCGCTTCTCTTGCCGAAAAATTTGTTTTCTTCTTTCAACTTCTCATTTTCCAAAATCAGTTTTTCCAAATCCTTTTCTTTCAAAGAGAGTTGTTTTTCAAAATCTTTTTCTTTTAAAGAAGCATTTTCTTTTATGCTTTTAACAGTTTTGGAAGCATTAATAAATTCACTATACAACTCATCAAAAGCATTTTGCATTTCCTCAAGAGAATAGAAATTTTTGGAAGAAATTTGACATACCTCTTCTTGATTGTTTTCGTGAGCCATGAGACAAAGATTTGCGGCTTCGTCTTCTTCTTCCTCACTTGGCTCGTCACCGGAATCGCCTCCCCAAGATATGTATGCTCGTTGTTTCTTGAAGGGTTTCTTCTCCTTTTTGGCATTTGGGCAATTTGATTTAATGTGCCCGGTTTCTCTGCACTCATAGCATTTTGTTTGATCTCCTTGCTTTTTTCCCTTTTGTTCATACTCTTTTCGCATGAACTTTTGAAATCTCTTAATAACGAGTCCGAACTCGTTGTCTCCGTCCTCATCATTTTGAGGTTGGCTTGTGCTTGCCTTGAGAGCAATTTTTTGTTTCCTTTGATCATCAACAAGAGGGTTAAGTATAGTAGATTCATAAGTTTTAAGATTACCTCTTAATCCGTCGATGGTGACATTTGAAACGCCAATAGATTCTTGAATCGCGTCGGCCTTGGATCGCCATGCCGGAGTGAGACTTCGGAGAATTTTTCGGACAAGTTCCTTATCCGTGAAGGTCTTCTTAAGAGCATCTAAATCATTAACGATTTTTGAAAATCGTTCGAACATCTCATCGACCTTTTCGCCTTCCTTCATGTGAAACAATTCATATGCATGGGTTAGGAAATCAATTTTAGCTTCCCTTACCTGGTCCGTACCTTCGTACGTAATTTCAAGCTTGTCCCACATTTGCTTCGCCGTTGTGCAACATGATATTTTCCTGTAATCATCAGCATTTACAGCACAATATAATAAATTAATGGATTTAGCGTTGTTTTGCACCTTTTGGATATCATCCGCATCGTATTCATCTTCGGACTTTGGAACATCTTTATTTTCAACCTTTTTGGTTGGAATTTGTTCTCCCTTCATTATAAACTTCCAAAGATGAAAACTATTTGACTGAAAAAATATTCTCATCCTCTCCTTCCAGTACGTATAGTTTGTACCGTCGAATAGTGGTGGTCGGGTGGAGCATTGTCCTTCACCTATTCCTGCAAAAGAATCACGAGTAGAAGCCATGGATTGTTTCTCTCAAACGGTTAAGTCTTCAGAGAGTTGGGCTCTGATACCAATTGTTAGAAAATACGCTTAACGCTAGAGGGGGGTGAATAGCGTTATAATAAAAATTAGCGTAAACTTGCGGAATTTAAAAATTGCAGGAAAGAAATAAGTGCGATAAGTAAATAAATAAGAACGAACACACCGATGTATCCTGGTTCACCATAACCCGTGGCTAGTCCAGTCCCCGAGAGACTCTCTCGAGATTTCCACTAACACTGTTAAGCTTACGGGTGCTCAACAAACCTTTACAAACTGAGGACACAAGCCTCAACAACCTTTGCTCGAAGATACAACACTCCAAGACTTCAACCAAAGGAAACACAAGTTCCTTCTTACAATACAAGGGACTAACACTTCCCTTCAAGTGTATAAAACACATAGCACTCACTTAAACAAGACTCTCTTAATAGAGTAGATATGAGTAAACAGATACGCTCAAGAACGCAACAACTTTCGTCAAGAATTTTGGCTCTCAAAACTTATGTAATGAATAGAAAGTGATGAACAATAGAGTATGCAAGCTATAGCAATAATATGATCAGTTGTTGTGTTTGTAAGACTGATTTGAAGCTGTATTTATAGTTGCAAAACCATGCATTACCGTTGCCTAATTGCCAATTAAGAATTGCTGATTTTACTCAGTGACAATCGATTGTCAAAATGCCACAATCGATAGTTTGCCAATCGTTCCAAAAATCATTCCCAGATTTTACGCTTAACAATCGATTATCTAAGATCAATAATCGATTACTGGCAACGTTCAAAAAATCATTTCCAGATTTTACTTAAAACAATCGATTGTCAGAAATCTACAATCGATTACTTGGCAACGTTCAAAAAATCATTTCCAGATTTTACTTAACACAATCGATTGTCAGAAATCTACAATCGATTACTTGGCAACGTTCAAAAAATCTTTTTTAGATTTTATTTAAAACAATCGATTATTAGAAATCTATAATCGATTACCTGACGGTTTTTGAAAGTATTTTGGCAACGGTCAATTACACAATCGATTATGCTATGAGACAGTCGATTATATACCAGTCTTTGAAAAATCAATTAGACACTGCCTTAATGCACTCGATTGTCAAAGTTCACAATTGATTATTTTGTAGCTTTGAAAAACTTTGATGTACACTGCCTCAACACAATCGATTGTCATAAGGTTCACAATCGATTGTCATGCAGATTTGAAAAATCTGATGCATACTGCCATATCACAATCGATTGTCATAAGTTCACAATCGATTGTCATGCAGCTGACTTAACATAATCGATTATCATAAGTACATAATCGATTATCTTAGTCCATATTTTAGAGGCATGTTTTAAAATCATTTTGACTAGAGTAAATATGCATGATTTAAAATCATTTTGCTTTAAATTAAATATGCATGATTTGATAAAAATATTTTTACGAGAGAAGCCAAGTCTTGAGTCAAGTTATCGGATCAAGATCACAATTAAAGAACGACTCATGTATAACTTTATATCTTTGCTTGATCTTGGTCTTGTGCTTGAATCTCGTTATATATCAATTGCGCGCTTGTGCTTGGACCTCGTCATATGTCAATTGCGCATAGTTTGTCATTCATCAAAACCTACAAATATGAACACACGTTTTAGTATAGTGCCTTGAGAACGTGTTTCAACAGGATACTCTTGAAAAATTCGAGGTCCTTGATTTTTCCTTCTAATTTACTTATTTTGGCCTTGTAGCTCTATTCTTTTGCCAACCAGCCCCACTGCTCTTGCGAGTCGCTAGTAAATTATTGGACGTGGGCTCTCTTAGCAGGTTTCCCAGGAATCTGAAACCTTTTATCAAACCAAATAAAGTTCTTGGGGTCTACCTCACCTCTAGCCAGGTCCCGCACCATAGTCCTAGGTTCAAGAAATCTGCATTCATTCAGCACCTGGCGAACTCTTCCTTCCGGAAATATGGCTTTTGGGCCCAATTCAATGACATGTATACTCAAATCTTTGTCATGGGGAATGGTTTGAAATCTGCCCAGTTGGCGCAAAACCCTGTGAGGAGCATACGGCTGGATACTCCGGATGCCCATTAGGAGAATATAACACACCCCGGCTGACATGTATACTGCCTTGGTGAACTGAAGCCATCTGAACGCCCACTCAATTTTATTGGCAGTCAAAGAGCTCAAGTGTGCAAACCAAGCCTCAATACCCTCGGGGAATTCAACACCCACTACTCGGCTTTCAAATTCTTCGATGCAACTCAAACTAGTCATACCGTAATTCATATACCTAACACGATGGCAGAGGTGCTCATGTATCCACAATTGTAGTAGCAAATTGCACCTTGGAAGAACTTCCCCCTTCTCGACGGATAGTTAAGGCTCGGTAAATTTCAGACAAGATCGGGGGAACCAAAGTGCCATTTGCTTTCTTGATTGCGACATCAACCATTCCCACGAGACCCACTTCTATATTGTCATCTTCTCGTGGACAGATTACCACACCCAATCCAAACCCACCTTGCCTCCCATTTGTCTTTATTTTTGGCATGGTCAAACTAGTATTCTGTGATTCAAAACTTTGAGGGTTACCGTAGCATTGATACAAAAACTAGAAACTGCAATACTCTTCTAATAAATTTCCATACTAAATATCCTGACTAATACTCAACATATCAAGAAGTTTGTGGGGACATACCGATCTTTGTGACACTGGGTACCGACTTCTAAGGTTTCCGTTAAGGCCAGCATAACCACGTAATTTCCCCTAGTGTAGGTGTGAGCTCAAAGTCAGAAAAAAAATGGAACACATTGCGAGTTGGATCCCAAAAAGGTATCAAGGCTTCAATCACGTACAATCTCGGCTTGATGTTCAAAAGTCCGACGAGACCGCCCAGAACCTTTATCACAGTTTCTCTACTGCCTTTTCCCAAATCCCCCAACCACATATGGAGTTGTAAGGGGATCTCCTTAAGATCTGGAAAGGGTTCATTTTCATTTGTGCTCATCCTACACATTTATTAAGGTGATTTAATAACTCATTTCGACTCAAAAACAAAAATGATAACACTATTTTTCAAATTTTTGTTTGAAAATAAAACCCAACTTTGCAAATACTGCCTTTCAGCACTTCAGGGAAGAAGATTTTAAGGTTGTGCATGCCATTGACTAAAAATTTAAAAAATGACCAAAGGTGTCTATTTTTTCAAAACGGCCTTCTGGCGCCCTTTTGGGGACATTCCCTTATTTTAAAAAAGAGCCCTTTTGGGGACATTCCCTTATTTTAAAAAAGAATGGCATCACTCTACTTATTTGCGATAAAAAAATAATATTTTGTTCTTTTGGGGCTATTTTTGCGAAAGGGAAGTTGGACCCCATGTGGGTTGCCTAAGTATCCCACATCCGGTGAGAATTAAACTGGTGTAGTTCGGGCAAATTTATCAAAAAAAACAACTAACTTTTATAAACAAGACTATCTTCTTTTTATTTCTTTTTTTCAAAAACTCGGCAGAGTTTCAGTACCTCTTGGACATTGATTTTCAAAGCGGATAACTCTCTCTATTAACCCTCACACTGCTATTTTTCGAACTTTCTTCTATTATTCAAAAGTCGGTCAACATGCAAATCTGAAGCAAATAAATGCACAAGTAGCAAGTAGGATACACTAGGATGGTCTTTTCATTTTAGTACATATGTCCTAGACAGACCCAACCCCTATGTTGAGTCACCAAAGTCAAATGCACGTAATGCAAACAAATGTTCCTACTAGGGATCCGGCATAAGCTTTTATTATACTAGGTTTAAATCCTGGGTTTATTGTAATAAACACGGCTTACCCGAGCAGATAATTCGAGCCGGGGGGGAGGGGGAGGGGAAGCATATTGGGAATACAAAAGCTTAACCGTCTTTGCATTTTGTCCGAACCTCGTTCTAAAATTTAGGATAAGACTCCAATAGAAAAAAAGTTACATGAAGTGCACACTTCCCTGATGATTTAGAAGACTCAGAGAGAGAATGGTTTCATAGCAATTTATACACTGTACACACAATATCAAAGTGGTAAAAGCAGCATTTAGCACATTAGTCTTAAACATGTAGAAAAATCAAATAATAGATAAAACAATAATAACAGCTATTCTAAGCTCGAATTCTTGAACCTTGAACTGAAGTTCTGGGTTTGGATCCCCAGCAGATTCGCTGTCACACATCCGTTTTTATACGACACCCGAATGGAGTATATAAGAGAGTTTTTTCCAATTTAAGTGATATTATGGGATTATTTATTTATTTTTATTCAGATTCACCATATGGGATGGTTTGTTTTCTAGTGTCCCAAGTCACCGGTTTAATTTAAATTCCAAATCGAGGAAATTTCGATTTTCCTTTTGAAGTCTACGAACCAAAAATTTTGAATAAGGAATTCTGTTAACCCGAGGGAAGGTGTTATGCGCCCCCGGATTCCGTGGTTCTAGCAGGTCGCTAAACTATCACAATTAGCTGATTATCTGATTTTAATACATGTTACGGCCTATGGTTCAATTTTAAGTTTATAACCGCTTTTATTCATTTTTAAGGAAGATTTCAACATCATCCAAAACACATCTTTGGACTGCGCCACATGAAATGTACTCGCAGTCTGAGACACATTTTATTTAACGTTGTTAAGATTTGGATTTGGATCGCATGAAATGCGCACCCGAGTTTAGGAAGATAAATTATTAAAATAACGCGTCTAAAGCAACTATGCGTTTGCAACTTTGGTAGGGCCATGAAAATTTGCTAAATGATATGCCTCGATTTCTACGTATAAACAAGACTAATTAAACGAGGGCCATGCAATTGAGATTTTAATTGACATGGCACATCTCAATTTATTCTAACCAAAAGGTTTCTAAGTAAAATAATAAGTTCCATAAACTATTTGTATTGCGCGATATGGCTCACCTCCAATCTACTTTTAAAAAGAACCAACTAATTAATTAAGAATGGTTCGGAAGGGATCAAAGTTACTTTAAACTAAAAGCTCCAACTTGGTTCAGGAGGCAGAAAAGCCAGCATGGTACGAGGTCCAACCTTTGTTTTGAGGCTTGGGACTAACATGGGGCCTAGTAGCCTAATAATATTACAGGGCTGCCAACGGTAAGCCTCACAATAATTCAGCTCAGGCCCAACAAAGGAAGCCCAATCCTAAGGGTAAAACAACCTTGTCAAAATTGGGACTCAATATCAAATCCCTTCATAGCACTAAGCGGCGTACATTTCAAAAAAAAACTAGTTTATCCATGTCAGAATTTTAATCAAGCAAGCAACCAAAGGGTGAGGCGTCACTAAACCATAGTATCATTTGAAGTAAGAAAAAAAATGCTTAAGTCAAATTATTCCTATAACAACAGTTGCACAGCATCCTATTTTTATTTAGAGCTCAAACTAAATGTTAGCCAGCTATAAGCCTCATTCTTCAGCACCAACAGTTACACAAAATCGATTGAAAGCAAATTGAGCAATAAACTACATGAGATAGGAAACTGAACTAGCAATTTATTTCATTTATGAATTTTGGCAGTCAAAACATATATCAAATAGCTGAGCATATTGATAGTCTAAAACACCCTTTCCAACTTAAACACGTTCAAAACAACTTAAGGTCCATTTCACCATCCATTTCACAAACAGAGCATTACTTAATTAAAAACTTGTCACAACAATCTTAATGAACTAACTGGCATAAAAGTTCAGGTGCATCACATTGCCATTACATTGTTTTATAAGGTCAGATTCATAAGTCACTATGCTATTAAGATTACCAACAACTAACTATGAGACATCCAGCTGGAAATTGAGTTCCTCTACCAATTTCAAACCAAGTACAGCTCCCAGCATAGTATTTTTAACAGCTAACACAATGCCATATATCATAATTTAGGAACTAAGAAAGTAAGCAAAGTAAACTAAACTATGATCGAAACTAATTGTGACTACTACTAAAAGCTCCAGATTTCCATTTTGATTCCAAATCAAGGCTTACATTAGGTGAAATGCAGAAGTGTGTACCTGAATAACAGCAAAATAGACCAGAATATTTAGTCTGAAACTAAGAGGGAGCAGCAGTAACAGCAAGCTTAACGAAACAGGAAAATAACAGCAGAATCAGCTTCATAGTGGCCAGGCGGACCGACTCGAACCGTAGACCTTCTCGGTAAAACAGGTCAAACTTAATTGCACTCGTATTCATTACCGTAGGAATTGGTTCAAGCTTTCCCCGGCCCCTTCTTATCAATGGAAGAACAAAAAATCTTCGCTCGATGATTATTTAGTAAGTGGACCTGACTTATTGAATCATGACTATATCTACTATTCTGATATCAATCTCATTCTATACTCGATGCCATCTTCCTTATACTTTGACATGCACAAGCATCTGTTCTCCTGAGATCCAGGTTTCTGCACGATGATTTGTTCTGTCCTTACTTCCTTTTTATATTTTATCCTAAGGACATCATCATTGAATTTCATCTTCCTAACTGCTTCCAAAATCAGTTCATCGACCGGTAATACAACTTGTAGAAGACTCCCTACCTGAATTCGTCTCAAATCAAAAGAAGCACTTGTTTCGGTTTGGAGTACGGTAAGTTCACCGGGAGGATCGCCCATTGATCGAGGAATAGATGAGTATAAAGAAACCCATCAATGAAATGGTGTTCCCACAGCTAAAATACACACCTAAACTCTTAAATATCTAACAGTTTACTCCATCCCAAACCATAATGCAGAAATGTAGGATTTCAGTGTTTTGTTTCTAGCCTATGAGGATCAAAGGACCAAAACCAAGCAGCATGTGCAATAATTCTTAGAAACTGCAAGGATTTCATGGTTGTTTCAGAATTTTTTTCAAGAAAAAGCAGCCACTTCAATTTTTCTGAATTTTTATCTCTTATTTCCTGACTTGAATGTCAAGTTATGATCCCTTTATAGGCAAGCTACTAGGTCAGCCTTGAGGAATTAATTTTTGCACCTCGGTCCTTTTCTAATTTTGGTTATTTCAGAAATTCAAATTAGTCCCAGTCCCTCTTTCCTGGAAACTTTCTAAGGTTGTTAGAGCAAGATTCCCTAAGTTAGTTACCCAGATTACCCTTTGAACCCTGGTTAATTTACCCTTCCTACTGAGTTCACAGGTCAAATGGACTCAAACACTCAACTCGAACTAATTCTGGCAAGACCTGGGCTAACCCGTTTCCTTAGGCCCAGGTCTAACTATGCAATTCATAAGAAATGAGAAGGCAGGAAAGACAATTCAGACTCCAAAACATGAACCAAAATCTCAAAACGGTCCAAAACTAAAAGCAAGAGAAATTAGACCAAAACTAATCTAACTAATTTAAATAGAACATAAGAAACTATAATTAATGCTAACTTTAAAAAATAAACTGCATGCAGAGATGATTTTGAAAATGGAGGAAAGAGAGGGAAAAATAGAAGAAGCTAAGAGAGGAAATCACTGGGAGAACTGGACTTACCTTCTAAACCAAGCGAAATCGAGTTTGAATTAACTTTTCCAATGAATATCCTACTTTTTGGTCGAGATATACTTCAATTGTATGTTCTCGACTAAAACACACAATTAAAGTCCATTTCAACCTCAAAATCTCGAAACCTCGATAATCAGATTTTTTTGGGATTTAGGGTTAGGCTTCGATCTAAAATTCGAGAGGCTCCAGGATGATTCAAATGCAAGTGGTTACGGATTTGGAATGAGGGGGTCTTGGTGTGGGATGTTATTTCGGGAGTGATAAGAGGCGGCGGCGCCGATGGAGGCGGTGGGGAAATAAGGGTGGCGCTTAGAGTTCATTTGGTCTCTGAAGAAAAGTGACTTGAGAGAGACGATGAGAGGGGGTTCTGGTTTGGACAATTATATAGTAGGCAGACAACCAGTTGTGAGTCATCCGATCATATGGGATTAACGGCTGAGATTACTCCCCATGAAAACGACGTCGTTTGGTTTTTAAAAGCGAGACTGACTAGATAGGAAAATAGGTTTGGACAAAACTCAACGGGTACTGGTTTTAATCAATTGGGCTTGGATGAATTAAAATGAATCGACCCAATTCCGAGTCTTTGAATCCAACTGCTCTATTTCCTTTTATTTTAAACCCCTTTTTATTTTCAAATCTGTTAATATTTTTATTAATTAAAATTAAAATAAAACCTATACTAATTCCTAAACCAAATTAATCCTCCACATTAAATTATTTAACTAATAATTACCATAAGTAATTAAAAACCAAGTTAAAGGAAAACTAACAAAGTTCAATGATAAAAAAAAATTTAAAAAAAGCTAAATGCAAAGTTAGTTATTTCTATAATTTTTTTCCATTTTTTGAAAAAAAACCAATTTATTAATTAACCTAAAAATGTAAAATTAAATCCTAAATAAAAATGCAGAGTATTTTTGTTTTTTTAGGTATTAAATAAAATTAAACGTGCACACAAACTATAAACAAACAAGAAAATTATGAAATAATTCCTAAATACCAAATAATTAAAAGGAAAAATCTAATTTTGGAAATTCTGTAGGAGCAATTCATGTGAAGCAAAAATCACGTGCTCACAGTAATCGGACGCCATGCTACACACACATGGTGGTATTGTATTGATAATTGAAACTGGAAATTAAGAATGAAATAAGGGTAACGGCTTAGGCGATCGAGCCGTGATCGGACTCCGCTAAAGAGAGCAGTGGTGTTGTTAATGATGATGTAACAATATGGAATGCCCCTACCTGAAATTACGAAAACTATGTGAAATCCATGTGACCCTTTTATATTCCTAACATGGTGAATTTTTAAAATTTGTAACAGGATAGTGTTTACTTATACATACTAGTACTATTCCATGGTACTAACGTCCCTTTTGCCGGCGGTGCTAAATTATTGAATGAATGTAGGTGGCTCTAGAATGGACAGTGTCGATCGCGCATAGTGGAGCATCCTCCTCTCAAAGTCTTGGTGAACCCCTTTTTCCTTCAAGGGATTATGTTGTACATCTTTTGCTGTAGACTTCCACTTTTGAGGTATGGCCGGGGGCTTGTTGCAGGCGTTATCATAATTGTCTTTTGTATCCTTAAAGGCTCTGTAGACGTTTGTGTGGGTTATGTTTGGATGTTTGATGGGTCAATGTACTGCATAGTAATTCTAAACTCTAGCTCTTCTAAACTGCAACTGTATGGAACCTTGAATACATAATCATGGTTTAAGGTTTTTGATATGATAATGAATCAACAATGTTGAACATTTTTCCATTATCTAGATAAACGAAAGCATGATTTTCTTAATCGTATTGAGTTGGGTAGAAAGTGTTAAAAGGCTTGCTCAATTGGGTTCACTCGATTGAGCACCAATCGCGCCTCCCAAGGCTGAAGCGTGATAGCGCGATCTAGCCAAGGGCCGATGGGAAGCTAAGAACCACAGTGAGGTTTCTCTTCTATCAAATTTGAGCTCAATACAGGAGGTCCCCCTTAGCCGTATTCTCGATTTTTGTAATTTTATTTTGCGCTGGTGCAGGCTTGAGAGATGCCGCTTTGCTGAGTGAAGATTCCTCCGTGGAGGCGGATACTTCAAGTCTTGCCAAGGAAAAAAAGAGAAGAAGAAAATTGCCGACTAGATCCTCAAAACCAAAGAAGGAAAAAGTTTAAAAGCCCAAAGTTGATTCAGCGGACCTAACTTCAGAATCAGCTGAGGGGCCCCGAGCTGGGGCGGAGAGAAAGATGACTCAATGCTTTGGATCTTGCTGAGTCAATGGTTGTTGAGCCGACGGAAAATGAACCAGAAGTTGAAGATGTTGTCCTATCTCGAGCCGAGGAGGCTATCGATGATTGGTCAGATGATTTTTCTGATCCATTTGACGTCCAAAAGATTTCTCGAGCCAAGGAGCATTTAGTAGATGAGCTGAGGGAGCCTGGTTCTGATGTTCCCTAGAGGTAGGGGAAAGCCCCGATAAATCCATCGAAAGTTATTGATGTGGGTGACTCTTCGCCGGGTCCAACACTTCCTCCTAGGGGAATACGAGGTGCCAATAGTAAAGAGATGTCTAATACTAGGATGTATATGCCTTGGGCATCAATTTGTCCGTTGAGATCAAGAAGGTGAAGGTCTTAGAGGAAGAGTCGGTGGCCTCACTTAATTCTGATGAGGATCCAACTAGCGGCTTAGAGAGAGTAGAGATGAAGAAGAAGTCCCCGAGCAGGAAGAGGTCGTTGATGACCAGGGTGCTGAGGTTCGAACTGCAAAAGGCGCAGCTCTTGAGAGAACTCCATTCGACCAAGTAACTCCGGCCAAGACTTCGACTTTGTTTTGTTTCTGTATAAGGGCCCCTCGTGGTCTTTGTAAACATCTTTCACCAATATAAGAATTTCTTTCATTTGATTTGGGTGAGCCTTATTCTGCCTTCGTTTGCAAAGGATTCAAGTGTATGACTCTAGTGATTAGTCCGCATACTAGATCCGAAACATCATAAACCCTTAGGTTATTAATTGTTTGATACGATGCTTCTTAAAGTTCTTTGTTACCTTTCTGGCTAAGTGGGATTGATTTTATATGAGCTTAGGTCATCAAAACTTCTGAGTCCGAATTGGGTGAGATTTGGGTCTCGTCGATGGTCTTAGATCGAGAGTTTTCTTGAACGAACCATTGGACTTAGTATCAGGGATGTTTGCTTGTTTATTTGTAAACAAGGATAGATTTTAGACATTTACCAATATTCCCCAAGCGAGGACTTACTCGCACTTGGGCAGCCTTTAGTCTTAGTAGTCGAGCGAGCGTTAGCTCAAACTCGAAGTAGGCTTTATGAATAGTCCTCGAGTAAGGAATGGCTCGAACTCGGGTATCCCATAGGCTTATTAGTCGAGTGAGCATTCGATCGAGTTATGAATAATCCCCGAGTGAGGACGGGCTCGAACTAGGGTAGCCCTTGGGATTAGTAGTCGAGCGAGGATTCGTTCGAACTCAAAGTAAGGATAGGCCTGAAGCTTTATGAACAGTCCCTGAGTGAGGACTTCCTCGAACTTGGGTAGCCCTTGGGCTTAGTAGTTGAGTGAGTCTTCTCTTAAACTCTAAGTAAAGGTAGCCTTGAGGCTTTTTAGGCAGGCCCTTACGCTCTTACACATTGGCCCTTAGGCGCTTTTCAGATTGGGTCGATGCGACCTCTTATATGGCTGTAGTTTTTCCCCATTTTGGACAAAGACTTTTAAGTTTTATTATGCCTTGGAATTTTTGGGGTTCATTCGACTAATCGATGGCTCGAACAAGAACCTCGATTTTGGGTTGATATGTGTCGAAGGTTGATTTTTCGAAGCCTTTTATTGAAGGTTGATTATCTCGAAGCCTTGTTATTGTTTGGAGCTGATATGATCGAAGATCTTTTGCTTATGTCGGGGGTAGCTCGATTGACCAGTTCTTTTCGAAGTGTTTTCGAAGTATTTGGAGGCCTTTAGTTTTATGGCAGCAGTCAGATGTCTTCGAGCCACGTTAATTATGCTGGAGCTTTTGATACGACCATAGTCTTTATGTTCGTCCATAGCCTTTAGTCCCCAGGAGAGATGACCTTGGTGTCTATATCGAGGGTATGCCTTTTCAGGGGTCTTACAAGTGTGATATATAGCCTTGGTCTTAATATCGGGGTTATGCCTTTTTAAGGTCTTATAAGTTTTGGTATGCCTTGTTGAGGTCTTACAGATATGTTGTTGCCTCATTGAGAGCTTACAAGCTTGAGAACGCTTTATTGAGGTCCTAAGAATTCGGATTTTCGATGGCTTTGACGAGCTGACTATCGAAGACAGACCCCGAGTGTTCGAGGATTTTTGTCCCTTAAGAAGTTTTGCGCGAAAGTATTGGATTTCTACGGATTTTTTGATAAGAAAAGAGGTTTCCTCCATTATTTTATGTATATGTACATGTTTTTTGCCTTTGGAGGCCCAATTATCATACATGGACACGGTTCATTCGATAGTTTGGCCAAATACATCATTCTCCTATCGGGATCCTCCTAGGCATAGTTTGAGTTCTCCGAAGAAGAAACCTTCAGCGGTGATGCCGCTCAATATTTGAGGTAGATTGAAATAAGCCTTGAATACTTGATGAGTTCCCCTTAGGTAGCATATGAATTTTGCCTCGTTAAAAACCTTACCAGTAAAACCCGTTCGGGATAAAATCCGGTCTAAGGGAAAAAGAGCGCAACACATGTTTTATAACCCAAGGTTTTCGAGTTGAAGGGCGCTTCGGCGTCTTTTGTTGGGAACCTGTAAAAAGTCGATATAGGTCTCAAAGCGAAAAGGGGAGGAGGTTATACCTTAGCAATAATAGCGTTTGAGCATCGATATGTTCAATTTGCTTGGAATTTGTTCGCCCTCCAGCTTGGGCCTAGCTTCCCTTCATTTGGGTTTCGAGTGTTGGGGTGACTTTCCTTAGGACTAAGTCACCAATTCCAAAGTGTTGAATGTTAGTTCTTCTGTTATAATATCTCTCTATCCTCTGTTTTTGGGCGGCTATTCAGACTAGTGCAGCCTCTCACTTTTCATCTAGTAATTCGAGGGCTATAGTCATAGCCTCGGTGTTCGAGTCCTCAATGGCATACCAAAATATGGTGCTTGGCGACCTCGATCGGTATCAGAGCCTATAACCCGTATACCAAAGAGAACGGTGTCTCCCTAGTTCTTGACTTTGAAGTTGTTCGGTACGCCCATAGTACTTCGGGAAATACCTCTCTCCATTTCCCTTTTGCATTTTCTAACCTCTTTTTCAAGTTTTGGATGATGATCTTGTTAGTGGACTCGGCCTGTCCATTCGCACATGGATGATAGGGCGTTGACAAGATCCTCTTGATCTTATGATCTTCGAGGAATTTTGTCACCTTGATGCCTATGAATTGCTTCCCATTATCGCATGCAATCTTGGAAAGGATCCTAATCCCACATGAAGTCGATGACTTCTTTTTCTCTTATCTTCTTGAAAGCCTGTGCTTCTACCCATTTCGAGAAACAGTCCGTCATAAATAGAATAAATCTAGCTTTACCTGGTGCCACTGGTAAAGGGCCGATGATGTCTATACCTCATTTCATGAATGGCCATGGTGATAAGAGTGAATGTAACTGTTCACCAGGTTGGTGAATTATCGGCGCAAACCTTTGGCATTTGTCACATCTTCTAACAACTTCCTTGGTGCCCTTCTCTATGTTGTTCTAATATTAGCCTGCCCCGATTACCTTTCGAACTAAGGAATTAACGCCGGAATGATTTCCACAAGTGCCCTCATGGATTTCCCGAAGCACATAATCGGTGTCTCCTGGCCTGCATACCGCTAAAGGTCCATCGAATGTCATTTTGTATAGTGTTCCATTCTCATCGAGTGAAAATCTAGGCGCTTTGGCTCGGAGGGCCCTCGACTCTTTCGGATCCATGGGCAACTTCCCGCTTTTCAAATAGTCGATATATTTATTCCTCCAATCCCAAGTTTAACTTGTCGAGTTGATCTCGGCATGCCATCTTCGATCACCGATTTGGACAACTGTACAACAACCCCTGGGAGTATGTCATCTTCTTCGAGTGACGACCCTAGGTTTGCGAGTGCATCAGCCTCGTTGTTCTGATATTGAGGAGTATGGACCAGAGTCTATCTTTTGAAACGATGCAATATGACCTGAAGTTTGTCTACGTATCTTTGCATCATTTATTCTCAAACCTTGAAGCTCCCATTCACTTGGTTATCTACTAAGAGGGAGTCACTTTTTGCTTCGACAACTTCTACTCCTAGGCTCTTGGCCAGATTGAAACCTACAATCATAGACTCATACTCGGCCTCATTTTTAGTGAATTTCAAAATGATGTCGAGCCCAGACCCTTTAACGTTTGAGGAACCGTCAGTGAATAGGGTCTATACCCCTGATGATGTGCCCATTTCTAACAAGAGTTCTTTCTCCACCTGGGGAACGAGGGTAGGCATAAAATAAGCCATGAAGTCTGCCAAAATTTGTGACTTGATAAGCCGTCCGAGGTTGATTCTCGAAATCATACCCACCAAGTTTAATGGCCCATTTGCCCAATCTACCCTATAGTTCAGGTTTGTGCAGGATGTTTCAAAGAGGGTATGTTGTTAAAAAACATATACGATGGCATTGAAAATAGGGTTTTAATTTCTGAGACGCACTTATTAATGCAAGAGCTAATTTTTCTAAGTGGGGATACCTGGTTCCAGCATCTCCTAGAGTCCTACTTACGTAATAAATAAGGAATTGCGTACCTTGTTCTTCCCAAGCCAACACACCATTTACCGCTAATACGGACAGATATAAGTATAATCTTCTTTTGGGGTGTGGAGCAAAGGTGGGCTCGAGAGATAGCGCTTTAGCTCCTCCAAAGCAAGATGGCATTCCAGATTCCATTCAAAGCTATTTTTCATTTTGAGCAAGGAGAAAAATTGATACCCCGAGCTGACAACCTCGAGATAAACTGGCCTAAGTCCATTATCCGCTTGGTCAGCTGTTGCACGGCCTTCACACTGTTCACCACTATGATTTCTTCAATGGCCTTGATTTTGTTGGGTTAATCTCAATCTCCTACTTTGAAGGCACATTTCTCGGGGTTGAGCTTCATGTTGTAACTCCTAAGAATATCAAGTGTTTCCTGCAAATGAGTCAAATGGTCCTCTATGCGCAGGGACTTAACTAGCATGTCGTAAATGTAAAGCTTCATGGATTGGACTATTTGATGCTCGAACATTTTATTAACTAGGCATTGGTACGTAGCCCCTGCATTTTTTAGTCAGAAAGGCATTACATTATAGCAGTATGTACCATACTTCATAATGAACTAAGTCTTTTTCTTGTCCTCTAGGTTCATTTGATTTTGATTATACCCAGAATAGGCGTCGAGAAAAGTGAGGATCTCGTGGCCAGCCGTGGCATCGATCAAATGATCGATGTTGGGCAACGGTAATGAGTCTTTGGGGCATGTTTTATTCAAGTCTTTATAATCTACGCACATTCTTAATTTATTTCCTTTTTTTGTGGACCACTACTACATTATCCAACCATGGGCATTTTACCTCCCTAATCAATCCTATTTTGAGGAGTTTTGTTACCTCATCTTTGATGAACTTGTGTTTTACCTCGAATTCAAGCCTTCTTTTTTGTTTCACTTGTTTGAATATTGGATCGACGCTTAGTCGGTGGGTGGCTATTTTCGGTGGGATCTCTGTCATGTCTAAATGGGATCAAGCAAAGCAATCAATGTTGTTAACAAGAAATTGGATGAGTTTTTTCCTGAGTTCGGGGTTAATCCCATTCCAAGATATACCTTTCAATCTGAAAGATGTTTGATTAAGACAGCCTGTTCGAGTTCTTTGACCGTTGATTTTGTTGCATTCGATTCCTCGGGAGCAATGAAGGTAAGAGGGATGAGGAAATCTTTTGTCGTCTTCATTCGAATGTTCACATACCACATGTTCCTCGGGAGTCGACCCATCTCCTAGCCCATCCAGGACGGGGCGAGTCGATGTTGGTGCTATGCCGTTTACCGCGAACATCTCTTTTGCTACGTGTTATTCTCCATACACCATTTTTATACTGTCTTTTTTTGGGAATTTCATCTTCTGGTGAAGAGTTTATGGTACCGCCCTCATGTTGAGTATCCACAGTCTTCCAAGTATGGCATTGTACCCCATGTCATCTAACTTGGCGTTCTGGACTGTACCTGACACGGTGACTGGGAGGATGACTTCCCCTTTTGTCGTCTCGCTTGCCATGTTGAATCCATGGAGGATTTGAGAGGTGGGTACGATCTGGTCATGCAGTCCGTACTGCGCAACCACCTTCGACCTGATTGTGTTGTGGCTGAGCTACCTGGATCCACGAGCATACATTTAATTTGAATGTTATTCCATAGAAAAGAAACTACCAGCGTATCATCATTTGGTTGGGACAAGGACTCGATGTCTTCTTCTCTAGATATAAGGGTGTCCTCGGGTAAACAGCTTCGAGTATACCTTTCTGCTGCGATGGACGCTCAGTCCTGTTTGAACATGGGCCCCTGTCAGACGTCGGTTCCTCCAATGATCATTTGAATGATGTGCTGAGGTTCTTCCGGTCCTTTCTTTCCATGAAGAAAAATATCGTTGTTTTTGTGTGCATTTGTTGAGTTAGACATTTTTTACCTGGAATCAAAGAATCTTTGACAAAAATAGCGTGAAGAGTAACGTGTGTTATCAGAAAACTAGTACCAAAACAATCACTATTATTCTTAGCTCCACGGTGGGTGCCAAACTGTTTACCTTAAAAATGATAACAATAATTATATTTAATGTATGGCTCTAAAAATACGTGATTCACCTTAACACTAGTGGTTAGGTAGTAGATGCTAAGCGTAAGTAAAGAAAATGAGAAATGCAAACCACTAGGGTTATAATGCTAGGCCTCGAGCTGGCTGGAGTGGAGCCTCGAGGTCTAGACGGGCTAATAGCGATGAGCTATTGATGAAGAATCAATAATAGCGAGGGCCTCAAGGGTGGCCTTTTTGTGGTTAATAATGAGCAATAAATTAAGAACAATGAATGAGTGACGAAAAAATAAGCAATAAATGTAAAGAACAATTATGTTAGCAAAGAGCAGAGGATGTTATATTGTATTCAATATATTGTGTAATAATTTGAATGCCTTTACAAAATGACAAGGGTCCCCTTTATATAGGAGGGGAATCCTTACATAGTACATGTTTAATCATGAAGGAGAAACGCTATTGGTACAGTTGTATAACGATTCAATGTGACTCTGTACTATTCCTTGCAGATTCTGTCAGTCCTCATCACGTGTCCTTGAGGGTCTTCCGCCTTTTCATAACGGTTGTTAACTTCCATGCCGCCTCGAGGTGCATCATAACGAGTTTCGATATGTCCTGCTGAGGCGAGTACTTCGAGAATAAGCCTCGGGCTGTACTCTGATCCTATCAAGGCCGAGCTCGAAAATGTAATGAAAACCTTAAAATCGGCCTTCCCTGACTTTTAACAGTATACATTTACAAGGAGGGATAAATCACTCAACCAATATAAAAGATACAAGCTTTGAAGAGACACGATTGGAAAAGCAAAATAAACTGGTTACCAAATATTTTATTAGCTAGAGTATGAAAACGGAGGCGTGTTTAAGGTAATAGCTTATAGATTGACTTTCTTTAGTTCTATTAGTGCTTTTTAGAAAATATTAGTAGTTAATATTAAAATATTTCCTATGTGAATTTGGGAGATATTTGTAATTTATCTCATCATATACTCATTAGTCGCGAAAAATTCTTGATGCATCTTGTCATCCTAATAGGAAAATCATATATATATATATATATATATATATATATATATATATATATATATATATATATATATATATATATATATATATTACATACAAATATTATACACTTTTTCGGCTACCGGTAAATAATTTTTGGCGCTGGTTAAAAGTGATAATACGCCTCTTAATAAGCCATCATTCGACGATTCATATTCATTATTCACATAAATTTGTGTTTATGTATATTTACTTACTCAAAGCCTTATTTTACAAAAATTATATACTATATGGTTCAGGATATACGTGCGACTCAAGGGTGGAGAAACTAATATAATATAATGTGTATAATCGTGTAAAATGCGACCGGTTATTTGCTTAAAGATTACAAAATAAATCAACCGAATTCTAGCGGTGATTCGTCGTAACTGATTAATAGAAGAACCGATTTCCTGATACAGCACTAATAATTTTCATAAATGTTTTTCCTTGCGACTGACAACCCTTAACGAAAGCCCGTACTGCATTTGGGCAACATTCTTATGGTTGAAATAAATAGCATCAACTAATCCATATTTAAACAATCAATATGAATTCTCTGGATCCATCTGATCCTTGGGCAACCTCCTGCGTATTCAATGACTATTTGGACTATCTTTATTAACATTTCCATCATACATGGATCTACCTTCCTTTTTTGAAAGAGCTAATGCAATCTTTGACGATACATCAGAACAATCTTCTATAACTAACGAGATCGAGAAGTTTTTATCATTGTGTTTATACATGTGATTATATTGAATACTAGGGAAACAAATATAGATCATACGGGGAACGGTGTGTTTTTGTTTTTCCTTCAACTGTTTGCAAACTTTCGAAAGAAATGAAACTTTCTTTTCTATGGTGAAATTAACTGTAAATAAATTGTTACTGGAATAGTACTGATAAGTAAAATGGGACATGGCCTCATTTAGAAGGTATACATTACAACATGACTAAGCAAATTATGGAAAATACAAACTGCTCGATCGAAAATTTGAGTTCAAGAGCCAAACGATATATATACAAAGAATATTAAATTAAGAACTATAACCCAATTGGTACCTACCTCTTTTCTCTCCTCCGTTTAAATATGTAGAACCAAAAAACAAAAACCTGTAGCCACGTTGAAGCCGGCTCACAAACTGTTATCATATCTGCCTTCGTTGAATATAATGTACGTACACTTTTACACCTGTAAATTAGAGATGAGCTCGTTACTCAAAGATCGATTTTACTTGCAAACTGCTAAATGGTTAAAATTGATGAGGGTAAGGGGTGACATTGGTTGATAACATGTGGTCGAATGGTGAGGTGACACGTGAAACCGAATACATGCAAAAAGCGAGTCAGCAAATAACTGATACTAGGTGCGAGATGTGTAATCGGTACTGGATGAACCCCGAAGGAAGCATAGCCGATAATAAAGATTCAAAACTTTGACATCAGATAGCATTTAATGAGCAACAATTACAGAAAATATATGCATTCAAAGCCAGCCGTTATGTACCCATCGATGACATTTTATTTCTCATTGACGAGGAGCTTCATTTTAGGATTTTGTCTCCTTAAATAGGGCTATAAATAGCAGTGTTGTCAAAGGCACGCTTAAAGCATCCTTAAGCCTTGAAGCGATGCTCAAAATATGTTGAGCGCTCCGCCTTTCTTAATGGGCACTTCAATGTCATCATCAAGGCTCTAAAGCATACTTTTTCTTGCCAGTGAGTGTAAACCTGAAGAGGCGACACAGCATAATTGATACTTCACTTTATTGTTTTTTTTTTTAATTTCTTTGTCCATATATTTGTTATTATTTGTTATTCATGCTTAAAATTTTTATTCTTGTACTAAATTTACATTTTTGTATTTTATTCTCCCTTGCACCTTTTTTCATTAAAGCACACGCTTTATTTGTGCTTTGTGCTTAAAGCTCCGATAGATCTTTACAGTTTTTTTGTGCTTTTCACTTTTGATAATACTAATAAATAGCATGATTAACAACCATTGTAGGGACATTAAAGACTGAGTTCTATGGCAGGCTTGTCATCTCTTTCAAATTTCAGTCGTTGATATTATTTCTGTTCTTATTTATTTATCGTTTTCGATCAAATTGATTTGCTTCTCTATATAACACGTTATAAATTCAAGAGTAATATTTTACAGATAAACAATATTTATATAAACTAATTCTTTAACAATAATTTCCATCTAATCATCCTTTCATAATGAGTATTGCACTAATCAAAATGAGAAAAAGAAATTTTTCACTTTCTTCTTCAATATAGCTGATTAATTTTATTTGATAGGTGTCAACTTTGGACTATTCTAACGCACACATTTGCTTTCTGTTTGATATTTCTGATCACTTTTTACAAAAACTTGAGATGTGCGAAAGCTGAAGCAATGACTAAAGATGATAAGAAAACACACAGAATGACTCACCAGCAGTTGAGGTACCCTTAGGAAGACGGAGGACAAGACATATAGAAGACCTGATACAACTAAAGCCGCAATTATGTTGTAGCCAAGACGTTTATTGTCTTTCATCGGAATAAATGCGGATTTTAAAGTGTTAGTCAATTCAAATAATCTGTGAGAAACCTGCACATACATAAAGAAACGGGAAGTTGATTCGTGCATTCATGTGTTCCTCTCAAGAAAGGCAATGAATAAGAAACAAATCTACTTACTGCGACATATATGGCAGTAGTAAGCATGAAGTTCAGCAATGGGTAGTTCGGTATCAAACATAGCAACCTTTTTGGCTGTCCATCTGGAACACCAGATCTGCATTTATTTATAGATACCTTTAACACGCACATAAGTTTTATACACAATTCTTCTTTTTTTCTAACAAAAACAGTAGTACTAAGATTTCATTGTTTCCATAAAATCACCTTGTTAGAGATTACAGTGGCCACTATGCCAAAACGTTAGTCAACTCCAGCATCCCGAGGTGACCAAAATACCTATAGTACTATCTTTTCATAACCAACTCAATGACAATTTACCAAATAAGATAAGAGCTTAAGGACACTACATAATAAACAGCCAAAAGAAAACTCATATCAGTCTTCTGATAACATTTTATTGTCTTGTGCTTAGATGTGCAGATCAGAGGAAGGATATAAAATCATGAATAAATAAGAACAAGCAAAGCATACTGTCTTAAAAACCATGTACGATCTCTGGCTGGGGATGAAAGAAATCAACCTTTAATTCATTTCATACCTTAACCATATATGGATTTGGGATATATAGGTTTCCAGAGTGATCTTCCCAAGCCATCTACAGGTCAAGAAAGCAATATACTGCAATAAGTGGTCTCTCTTGAAGTAACAAACCAAAGTCCAATATCTACTTGTATATTTCTTCCATGAATTCACCGACTTTCAATGCCTTTTCATGAACTAAAACATATGACAAAGGAACTGTAAATGAAACTTTATAATGCAAATTTACTTACGCAAAAAGGGTTAATGAGTAGCTGCGAAAATATTGGGTTACATTCCGCAAGGATATGTAGACACTGTTAGATAAAAATACCAAACAGTATATTAGAAGGGAACATGCAGGACATTATTCACTAGTGAAAGAAGAAACTTCCAAAATTACTGAGCAATCAATAGAAGAAAAAGACATACGTTATCGGAATCCACGATGTGTAAGGGTGATATTTGTTATATGTGATCTTTGGAAGCTTGTATATGTGCTCATACCAAAGATATCCCATCTGCAATTTGTACAATATGTAAATATGGGATAGAAGTTTGAAACGCCAGATAGCGGAAAAAGAGAGAGGAGATACCGCAAGTGAAATTATGGCGACAACTGCTTTTACTGATATCCTACGTTTCACTTCGGCTTCCTCAAGTTTCTCCATCCATCTCTCTACCTGATAGATGAAACTTGAATCAATTATGAACTTACATCATTAAGGAACGAACTGAATATTTCAGAAAAAGACAACAGACAGCACCCTTTCTCTGACAGGTAAAAGTTGAAAAATCTGAACGCGAACTTACTGTTGGATGGTAGTATGCATATATCATCCCAACTATCCATATGTAACGATCAAGACCTGAACGGAACTGCCACTCATGCAAGAGAGACTGCTTTGGTTTTGAAGGATCTGGGTCAGCATATCCTAAAATATATGCATACACAGAAGTATTAGTAATCAGTCGTGACTAAGGAGAAGGAAGATAAAAACAAATCGAAGCTACCAACCAAGGAAGAAAGTAAATGGGCTCCAAACCACTTCAAAAACTCCCGGAACTTCCCACATCAGAATAACCACCAAGAAGCAGGCACTGATTTTACCAGTAATAACAGTCCCATTCTCATTGTATTTGTTGAATATACCAAGGGCTCCGTAAACCATCAGAGTGAAAAGAGTGTGCATGGGGCATATATAGTATAACATGTAATTGTTGTTAAGGACAATGCAGCTAAAGAATACCAAGAAATTGAGCCTCCACATCATCTGTCCATCATAAAGTAAAATATTCAGAAGCCTATTAAGGGAACTCCCTGTATATAAGATCTGCAGAGTCAAGGGGAAGAGAGTACCTGAGTGAATCTTGCAATGCTGAAATCCTTGCGGATGTAATAGTAAGAGAAGTTTCCAAATCCAGTCATCCATACATATGCAGCTATAAAAACTCGTATAGCATTGTAAATTTCCGTAGCAGCAAAGTAGTGATACATTAAAAATAATACCTGTTGCAAAAGATCAAAATGTGAGAACCCAGAAGTGGTGCGGCGAATGCAGCTGAAACTTATAGACAGAAAATATACCAACAGTTGTTTATGAGAAGGAATACTGTCACTGATTCCTAGTCATCCAAAAGATACTGCCTTGTTGTCATAGTATAAGAAACATGCATTTCCAAGTATTGCAGTTGGAGTAAAAATTTGCTCTTAAGTTATGCCATCAATTTTTCCTTATAATTGAAGTTAGGCCAAGAATGAAGTTATGCCGTTGTAAATGCTGCGAATGGACCTCTTTGTTTCCTTAGTCAAAAAAGTCCCCTTGGGAGAAGTGTTTACTCAAGCTCGGACATCCTACTCTCTCCTACTATCTACAGTGGAATCCTTTTTTTTTTCGGGCCGCATACTCAACCGGGGAAAGCATGTCCAAGTTTACTCATTGCATATATTACAGCCATTTACTATTCTTCAACAATTCTGATTGTCAAACTCGTGTCATGAAGGGATTTAAAACTCACAACAATGGTGAAAGATAACGTTACAACATGAAGTCAGTTTCTCGATCTGACATATGCAGGAAAAAGTAGGAGAAAAGATATCATGGATTATCAGCTAGTAGATCATGCCAAAAGCTGACTTACCTGCATCCATCCTTTCCATTCTTCAGTTTGATGCCTATTCAGATACATTATGGATCTCCCAGAGAAAGGTGACTTATCATGGTGGATTGTAAAAGAAGTGATTGCCGAGATTATGATGAGAAGGAAGTAGAGGAAGAGGAAAAGATCACGATTGTAGCTCTGTAAATACAATCAAAAGCTGGTTAGAACCAGAAGACCACATACAACCAGCTTCCTGCACATAAATGAAACATTAAAGACTAGAACATTTAAATTTTGCCAAGTTGCAAATGATCTTGAACTAATAATAAAAATATGCAAAATAGAGTTTATTGATACTTGATCAGCTGTATTTTTTTAAAAACAAATATTGATTGTACTTGCTTATTTATTTTGAAGGAAATGTACTGGTTATCCTTGAATCTGAATCTCTGCATTGTGAAAGGATATAAAGATGCTCCATCCAGATATAGCACAGAAAATGAGCCAACTCAATTTTATGCAACATTATTATTGTAAGCACAATCACAGGGTGTTGCAACAGAACTCAGGAACAAAAAACATCATCTTATCCATCCTTATACTGAAAAAATACTTGGCCTAAAATCTCAAACTGTAGCAAACAAGAAAACAGTAAAAAGGAGAGTCAGAGCAGCATCCGTCCCTGCTATTTTAGTTAATTGTGCAAATGCTGCACAGTTAAAACTCGTCCTCATGTCTTTACCTCAAAAAGACAGTTTCAGCATTTCTCTGGTTAACGTATATACACACACAACGTCACTGACCCATGGTGAAAGCACAAAGATAAGGAAAAGGTTTACTATACCTTTTTTGATTCACCAAACAGATTTGTACGGTCAGATAGGTAAAAGTAAGTCAAAAGGGCACCAAACTCTGATCTGCAGATAAATAGGTGGAGATGAGAAACAACAAGCTGAACCATGGTCAGGATCTTAAGTCTTGGATCATGAAAGTCCACTTACATTGCTCTAAGAGTTAGTCGATTCTCGAGCAAGAAACTTTCATCCATCAAGCAAAACCTGAGGTGTTTACCTTACATGAGCTGATGAACAGATAATATCTGACTATAGCTAATATAGAGTTTCAAACCTGGCAATCTGAGATGTCACAGATGAGCTCCTCATTCTAGGCGATGCTGATTGAAGGCCACCTCCTTCCAATAGAACAGCTCTGTCATCTTCCTTGACTGCTTCATTTCCCAACTCAACCAAATTGATATCAGAATGCCTACTGTGATATGTGAGAGGAACTCTCCAAAATTAGATTGAGGATGAAAGCGCTTGCTGGATGAAGATATGCATCATGTATTTGTGGTGCAGTAAAGGCATACTATCCAAACTAAAAAAAAGAACCATATATTCATCAACTTTCTGCAAATTGCATTAGGGAGGCTGCTAGAAAGGTACTAGGGGTCTCGAAGGGCTACACCGTCGGTCACAAAGGGGGTTGGTGGTGGAATGGAGAGGTCCAAGGTAAAGTGAAAGCCAAGAAAGCGATGTTCTAAAGTTATTGGAGAGTGTGGATGAGGAGAAGAATTGGACAAATAGGGAGAGGTAAAAGATGGCTAAGAGGGAAGCGAAGTTAGAGGTTACGACGGCTAAGACTGCAGCGCTTGAATGCATGTATTAGATATGTAAATATAGTAGAACTCTAATTATAGTAAAACTCTAGTCCAAAGTGTATTAGGAGTAGGTTAGGTTATGTGTATTATATATAGGGCTCATTGTATCATGTTTAATATCAAGATATATATTTTTCTCCCGTGCTTTCTCACATGGTATCAGAGCTTTGGTGAGAATATTATAGCTGTGCGTCATTCCAGCTAATTCCGGGAAGAAAGACCTCGTCGCCGTGTAATTTTCCGGCGACTTAAGAGGCTGTCCGTACATAAACTACCTTTTTTGTTGGTCTTGTGCAAAATCCGAGACCACCACGAGGTTCGGAAGAGAATTCCGACCAACCCCAGAAAAAATCACCGGAAAACCATCATCCACGCGCCCCCACGCGCCGGCAATACCCTCGGCGCGTGAGCCCACGCGCCGGCGCGTGAGGGCAGTTCCGGCCAGTTTTTCAGTTCGCTCCTTCAGGACAGTTTGGTCGGCCTTCAATTCCGACCCTACCCATCCTTTTTTCGTTCGATTCCGACAACTTTCAGTTTTTTCCGGCGACTTTATTGACTTTTCCGGCAGCTACAGTACTTTCCGGCCAGAATTTCTTCAGGACAGTTTGCTCAACCTTGAATTCCGAGCCTGTCCATATTTTTATTTTTCAATTCCGGCAACTTTGAATTTTTCCGGCAGCTACAGTGTTCCTGTTTTTCGGCAGCGCCAGTTTTCAATTCTCTGTTTCAGTTTCAGCGAGTTTTCAGTTGATAATCCAAAGATGTCTTTGGGACTTGATGCTTTCGGGTCCAGAAACCAGGGTTCTGCCAGTTCCGGTATTATGATTACCTCAGAACCTTTAATGGGAGGTTCAAACTATCTAGCTTGGGCTTCGTCTGTCGAGTTGTGGTGTAAAGGCCAAGGTGTTCAGGATCATCTAACCAAGGAGTCTAGTGACGGAGATGAAAAAGCCAAAGCACATTGGGAGAAGATTGATGCTCAATTATGCAGTATTTTGTGGCGATCTATTGATTCCAAGTTGATGCCCTTGTTTCGTCCATTCCAAACATGTTATTTGGTTTGGGAAAAGGCTCGTACGTTATACACTAATGACATATCTCGTTTCTATGATGTGATATCGCGGATGACAAATTTAAAGAAACAGGAATTAGATACGTCTACTTACTTGGGCCAAGTGCAGGCAGTTATGGAGGAATTTGAGACGTTGATGCCAGTTTCTGCTAGCGTTGCAAAGCAGCAAGAGCAACGACAAAAGTTGTTTCTAGTTCTTACTCTTGCTGGGCTTCCTAATGATCTTGACTCAGTACGCGATCAGATTTTGGCTAGTCCGACTGTCCCCACAGTTGATGAATTATTCTCTCGCTTACTTCGCCTTGCTGCAGCACCAAGTCACCCAGTGAGCTCATCACAGACACTTGATTCATCTATCCTCGTCTCCCAATCCGTGGACAATCGGGCTTCTCATACTATGGAGTATAGACGAGGAGGAGGTCGTTTTGGAAGATCTCGACCCAAGTGTTCTTATTGTTATAAACTTGGTCACACTCGTGACATGTGTCATTCTTTACATGGTCGACCACCAAAAAATGCTTATGTTGCTCAGACCGAGCCTACAGGTAACCACGGATTTTCTGTATCTGAAAGGGAGTATAATGAGTTCCTTAAATATCGCGCAACTAAGCAGACATCTCCACAAGTAGCCACTGTTGCTCAGCCTGATACTTCTGTTGCTGGTAATTCTTTTGCTTGTGTTTCCCAGTCTAGTCCTCTTGAACAATGGGTTGTGGACTCAGCTGCTTCTGATCATATCTCTGGTAATAAATCCCTTTTGTCAAATATTGCGTATTCACAGTTTTAATGCATTCCTCGGTGGTAGTTTTGTACTTTCTTATATTAGATTTCTGTAATTGCTTATATTAGCCACTGTTGCTCAGCCTGATACTTCTGTTGCTGGTAATTCTTTTGCTTGTGTTTCCCAGTCTAGTCCTCTTGAACAATGGGTTGTGGACTCAGCTGCTTCTGATCATATCTCTGGTAATAAATCCCTTTTGTCAAATATTGCGTATTCACAGTTTTAATGCATTCCTCGGTGGTAGTTTTGTACTTTCTTATATTAGATTTCTGTAATTGCTTATTGTCTCTTTCGCTTCGGTTTTCTATTTGGTTTGCTGGTGTTGTTGCTTTCTGTTACTCATTCCTCTCTATCTTTCTTGAGCTGAAAGGCTTCCGAAAATAGTCTCTCTACCTTCTTCAGGTAAGGGTAAGGTTTGCTTATACTCTACCCCTAAGTTGCTCGGACACTGAAACGGGTGTCCGACACGGGTGCGGATCTAGAGGTCGGATCCTTCAAGATGTTAATCCTAAGATTCGGGAATGCGGATCCTAGTACATATACGTTGCGGGGATCCGACTGAAAATAATTCAAGAAAATAAAAAAAATAAAAATAACTCTAAATTATGAGAAATTTTATGGAATACTTACGTATAGCTAGTAAAGTATGTATTTTTTTAATTCTCGTGTTGTAAATAATTAAATGATTGATTTCCTGATCAGGTATGCTATTTTTTCAAATTTAACACAGCTTTGGTTATGATTTCGGGAATCAAATTATAACTCGTCTTTAATTTTTCCATTCGTCGTGGTTGAGTATCCAAAATTATTTGACCAGATCCAGTACTGATCCCATACCCACACCCACACCCACACCCACACTCATACTAGTATCGTGTCGACACGGGTGCGGTACCTAAACTACCATGTCGGAGCAACTTAGCTCTACCCTCCCCATACCCCACTAGTGGGATTACACTGGATTTGTTGCGGTTGTTGCATATTGCCAAAGAAAATTTTTTTTAAAAAAACACAGTATTGCCAGCCAACAACTTTGCTATCAAAAGTACAGTTTTGAAGAGATTTTTTCCACTTACACTTTAGATGATGCTGAATTTTTCTCGTACTCCAGATACTCTGAATATAACCAGGCAGCACCTATCGACACAATTCCAAGAAAAAATGACACCTGTAATTCATTCAGAGGAAAGTTGCATTTCATTTATTACAACCATCCATTGTCCGAAATCAACTCACTGAAGCCTGGAAATACGAACACTTAATCACATAGCAAAGATCACGTAAACCACTTTGTAAGTAGAAAATTCTATGAAATTTGAAACCGAGAAGACAAAAAGAAAGACTTAAAGCTCAAAACTCCCATAAAACTTGGAAGTTCAATACAACCAACGAAAGATCCAATCAAAGAAATATAAACATGCTTCCACTTCCAATTTGAAAATGTAAACGCAAAGGATACACACATCGAGAACATTCTAAATGCCACTTACCCAAGCATTGAACATCATACAATGATGTAGAGTGGGAGTAATCCCTTTAAAAAATCAAGTAGCATGAGTTAACTCTAAGTTCAATGAAAGGACTAAGCCACTGGGAAGCTATGAAGCAAACGCTGCTTAGTCCACAATTCCGCTCATTAATCAATGCAACGCGTAATAAAGAGAACAAGCATGTTTCAACGAGTAAGACAAAAGCATTTACAAAAGCACACATGACACCGGGGCATTTTAACTACAAACTCAATAACATTAAACTGCTGACAATAGAAACAAGAAAAAACAATCAGAGAATTGAAGTTTGGAAGGTCTTATTGAACAAGTAAGCACTGTACAACTGCTATCCAGAAAGTAAAATCAAGATCTTATCTTCCAAGTAAGCTTGTTTGAACTAACAAAAGAAAAGGGCATTCAGCAAAAAACATAGCCACACAACACTCCTATCTACAAAATTCTAGGAAAGCAAACACATCATTGATAAACCAGATCACAATGGATTTTAGGGAAAAGCAAAAGCGCAAAATGGAAAGGCATTGAGCACAAATCACAGTCGTACTGCTAATACACAACCTAACTAAGCAAACGGATCAAAATTCGAACTTTATTCAAAGGACCAAAAATGGGGTTTAGAAAATTCACTAACCTGAGCAGGTGTTAGGGGACCGTAGAGTAACATCCTCACACTTCACAATTGATAACCTTATTATTTTCAAGAAAATGAGTTCACGATGTGTGCATCAAAATAGAAGAAGAAAGAGAAATCATCAGATCTAGTTATGGTGGATGAAGAAAGACTGTGAATCTTTGTGTTTTAGATTTGGAAATGTTGTGTGATTCCTCTCTATGTATTTATTACTCTACTGAGTACTATTCTCTCAGAATAAAAGAGGGGGGAAACGAAAGAGATGGTTGTAGTTTTTGCTCTACTGAGTACTCACTGTTTGGTATTTTTTATCCTTCCAGCCTTAAAAGAATTTGGCACAAATTTCTAACTAGAGAAGCAGAAGATTGGATTTTAAGGTTTGGGAATTGGGATTGGGGCTACACTTCAATCAAAGAGTAAATCAGAAGAGGAAATGATTGAATGCAAAAGTATCACTATTTGCTTTTCTTCCTTTAGGGAGTAACGAATTCAAATACGTTATTATTATATACTTCCCTCTGTTTTACTAATCGTGTTTATTCTAACAAAATTAGCAATTAGTACCGGCCCCATAGGCGGACATAAACCATGTCAAATTATGGTTTGAATTATTTGGATTATGTGCGAATAACCTCAAAAATAAACTTTATATATAAAAATTATAAATAAGTATTTGATATTAATTAAGAAGAAGGACATGAAATTATTTTTCAAATCTCATAGTGATAACTTGTTTTCTTTTTCTATATTTGTAATAAACAAACTCTTTGATTTTGACACTTATAAATATTTTACTATCAATATTAAAGAATACTAAACATGTAACTCTAGGTAAAATTAATTTATATTAAATCATTGAATGATTGCGTGACACATGGAACCGTAGGCAGACGGAGATGAATCAAGTAAGAACTGAGGCCGGGGACAACAGCTGCAATTGGTGTCGGATAGAACCCGAAGGGAGCATAATCAACATAAGCAAAACGAATATTTGTCGCCAGATGACATTCAATTAAGAATATTCCCTAATATTGAATAGGCAGCCGTTGCTAAGAATTTTGACATTCAATATCAACATTGCGCACAACATTGAGGCATAAAAAAATCTGCCTCAACATGAGGATTCAATCATTGACACCCGCAATCAGGGGTATGTAGCAACTTTGATCCATAGTGGACGATATCCCGACATGTGCGGGAGACAACTCCTGATGACGTTAAGGACGAACATATTGTGAAAATGGTAAAGATCTTAAGAGAGCACCAAAAGGCCATCATGGTCTATCTCTCCAGGCATGACCGGGTCATGACGAAACTAAAGCATGCATTATTCGGCGCTTCCAACAACGCAAACGGGAGAGGCCCAACTCCTCATGCGCTCCTGCAAATCAGATGGCTCAAAGAGTTAATAATAACACCCTGAGGGGTAAGCTCAACTTCGATGGAGCGGGGGGCCTGGTAGTGGATCAAGTAATGACAGTAGTAATTACCCCTTCAAAACCAAAGGCATGTGATTCATGGGAAAAATGAATGAGCGGATGGACCAAAATGCAAAGGAGTTTCATGCCTGAATGGACCAAATTCCAGCAGGCGCACCACCAGTTTTGAAGGATCGAGATTCGAAGAGGTACACCTAGTTATCGTTTAAGCCAAGCGCAGCACCATAATTGATTTCGAAACGGTTCAAGATGTCAGACGTACCAAAACATGATGGAACTTCAGATCCTCAGGAGCACATCACAACTTATACAATGATAGTGAAAGGAAACGACTTGGTTCTGCATGAAATTGAGTCGCTTCTGTTGAAAAAATTCAGAGAAGCCCTCACAGAAGTGGTCTTAACATGGTATTCGCTTTTATCTAAACATTCAATTGATTCTTTTGAAATGCTCACATATTCATTCTTTTGAAAATATGATTTTAACTATCTGGAGGCGCTTAGCAAAGAGAGCACCAACTTTATCATGTGACAATACCTAGTTTCAGCCTCGCCTGGGTTTCTGCAAACATAGGAGATAGGGAATTGCGTACCTTCCTCTTCCCGGACTAGGACTTCACTTATTGCTATCTCGGATATCGCCAAGTATAGGTACAGTTGCTCGTGTGCCTTTGGATTATGAAGCAAAGGCGGGGTCGGAAGGTACCGATTCAGTTCTTCCAAGGCTTATTTCCATGGTCCATGAGAAGTTATTCTTCTTCTTTAATAACGAGAAGAGCTTATGGCTATTGTTGGAGGATCTTGAAATGAATCGACCCAAGGCGGTTTTGCGCCCGGATAGCCTTTGAACGACCTTGACATTGTCCACCACGATGATGTCTTCTATGGCCTTGATCTTTTTGGGATTGATCTTGATCCCCAGTTGGACACCATGAATTCGAGGAACTTCGCGGACCCGGCTTTGAATGCGCATTTCTCCAAATTCAGCTTCATATTGTATCTCTTTAATATGTAGAAGGTTTCCTACAAATGTCGTCAATGTACACTTCCATTAATTTTCCTATTCGCTCTTCGAACATCCGATTCACTAGGAGTTGGTAAGTGGCACGAGTATTTTTAGCCCGAATGGAATTACGTTATAAAGTAAGTGTTGTATTTAGTGATGAATGAAGTTTTTTCTTATTCGTCGAGGTCTATTCGGATTTGGTTGTACCCGAAGTAGCATCGAGAGAGCTGAGTATCTTGTGGCCATCCCGTGCATCAATCATGCGATCAATTTTAGGTAAAGGGAAAGAGTCTTTGGGGCATGTCGTGTTTATGTCTTTATAGTCTACACACATTCTCAATTTATTTCCCGTTTTAGTCACTACCGTTATGTTGGCTAACCAACCCAGATACTTAACTTCCTAAATGGAGCCTATTTTAAGAAGTTTGGATACCTCTTGACGAACGCATGCTTGGCTTCGGACTGAGGCCTCCTATTCTGTTTAATCGGGTGAAACTTCGGATCCAAGCTTAGCTTATGAGTATTTATTTGTGGTGGTATCCCTATCATGTCAAGATGGAACCAAGCGAAACAATCTATATTAGCTATAAGGAATTCAATGAGTTTTTTTCCGGAGCCTCGGAGTTAGTTCCATGCCCAGGTATACCTTTCAATCGGGTAGGTGCTTGATCAACCTGACTTGCTCTAGCTCCTCAACCGTTGACTTGGTGGCATCAGAATCGTCTAGGGATATGAAAGACATAGTGACTCCATAGTCGTCATCCTAACATATCTCCTACTTTTCTGGTCCAGTTGGGGCCAATGTCGGTGATTGCTATTTGGTTTCTCCCTTGGTGCCTCAACTCGGGCTTTTCAATGTTGAAAGTGCGGATATCGGGACCACCTCATTGGTTGCAAACATTTCTTTTGCAGACGGTTGTTCCCCATAAACTATTTTGTTCCCTCTTGGTGTAGGAAATTTCAACACCTAATGAAGCGTCGAGGGTGCTACCCTTATGTTGTGAATTCATGGCCTCCTGATTAAAGCATTGTACCTCATATCTCCTTCGATCACGTAGAACTTTGTGTCCTGAATGGTCCTCGTTGTTCACCGGTAGATTTATCTCACCTTTAGTGGTCTCGCAAGCCATGTTGAGTTTGTTTAAGAATCGGACTGCAATCATTACTTGGTCTTACAGACACAGCTGTTCCACGACCCTCGATCTATTAATATTAGCTGAGCTACCTGGATCAATTAACATACCCGTAACTCGAGATTTATTTATGAGTATAGATATTACCAGTTCATCATTGTGTGGTTGCACAATGCCTTTACTGTGCTCGTCGTTGAAAGATACAGTTCCCTCCGGTACATGTCTCGAGTCTACTGTACCCTTAGAATGAATATTTTAGTGTGTTTTAACATCGGCTCCTGGGGGATGTCAACTCTACCAATGATCATGTTAATGACGTGTTGAGGTTCCTCTCGCTCGATCTTTTTGTTGGCATCTCTATTCCTGAAGTAATTTTTGGCTCGATCACTCAGAAATTCTCGGAGGTGCCCATTGTTAAATAACCGGGCTACTTTTTCTCTCAGTTGTCAGCATTCTTCGGTTATGTGGCCATGGGTGCCATGATATTTACACATTAGATTAGGGTCCCTTTAGGCAGGATTGGATTGTAAAGGTCCAGGCCACTTGGTGCCTTTAATGAGTCTGATGGCTAATACGATGATAACAATATCGACAACGAAGTTGTACTCCAATAAGCTTGGCGCCTCTTTATTTATGAGTATGGATATTACCAGTTCATCATTGTGTGGTTGCACAATGCCTTTAGTGTGCACGTCGTTGAAAGATACGGTTCCCTCCGGTAAATGTCTCGAGTCTACTGTACCCTTAGAATGAATATTTTAGTGCGTTTTAACATCGGCTCCTGGGGGATGTCAACTCTACCAATGATCATGTTAATGACGTGTTGAGGTTCCTCTTGCTCGATCTTTTTGTTGGCATCTCTATTCCTGAAGTAATTTTTGGCTCGATCACTCAGAAATTCTCGGAGGTGCCCATTGTTAAATAACCGGGCTACTTTTTCTCTCAGTTGTCAGCATTCTTCAGTTATGTGGCCATGGGTGCCATGATATTTACACATTAGATTAGGGTCCCTTTAAGCAGGATCAGATTGTAAAGGTCCAGGCCACTTGGTGTCTTTAATGAGTCCGATGGCTAATACGATGATAACAATATCGACAACGAAGTTGTACTCCAATAAGCTTGGTGCCTCTTTAGGCTCGATGGGTCTGTCAAAATCGTGTTTGCTCATGAGTCCTGGTTATTTCGCTTCTTCTTTCACTTCTCACAGGATTCCGTCCAGACCTATTACCCTTTTGATATCTGATGTATGGTTGATACCGGTCTCCATTCGATATTTGTTCATGATCAATGTCTCTTTTGGGTCTATCACTAGCTCTAACGGGATAAACGGATCCGAAAGGGGCCCCGAGCTGATCATCTTCAGCCCTGATTTTTATTGGTACCAGTTATGGACATCAGCCCAAGTCACCGCTGGGTATTCGACCAGATTCTACTTTAACTGTTCTGAAGCCAATAAGCTTCAAATATTAAGTCATTGGGTGAAGGCTCAATCATTTACCTACTGGAGGCAGATCCATTTGAAACCTCGATACGAATTTCTTGAGCATCTCGTTATCTCTTTGCTTTACCTTGAAAAGGTCTGATTTCCTGTTCTCGACCTTGATGGCTTCGACGTGCGCCTTTATAAAGGCATCTGCAAGCATGGCAAGTAAGTCTATAAAATCTGGGGGTAAGTTATGATACCATATCATAGCTTCTTTCGATAAGGTCTCTCCGAACTTTTTCAGCAAAACATATTCAATTTCATCATCATCCAAGTCGTTCTCTTTGATGGCGTACGTGTAGGAGGTCGCACGTTCATTTGGATCAGTCATTCCTTTATATTTTGGGGTTTCGGGAATACGAAATCTCTTAGGGATCGGCTTCGGAGCTATGCTTGGAGGGAAAGGCTTCTGGACGAACTTCTTGGAATCCATGCCTTTCAATATTGGTGGTGCTCCTGGGATTTGATCGACCCTGGAGTTATAGGTCTCCACCTTTTTGTCGTTAGCTTCGATTTTCTTTTCTCATGATTCTACCTGTTTCGTCAATTCCTCAAGCATCTTTATTATCTCGGGGTTGGTCCTGGTTTAAACTTCACTCAGGCTCTCTATGACTGGTTCATTCTTGCAAGTATTTTCCTAGGACGGTTCGGGCTCAACTCTACTGGGAGGGTGGCTTTGGTACTGCAATTGGTCTATCACTACCTATTGAGCCTGGAGCATTTCCAAGATAACCCGCAAGTTGATCACATCGCCTTCACCGCTATGTGTATCCCTGGCTACCGACCTGGCTCCCCCACGAATGCTGCTTTTCAGATCGGTGGGCAAGCTAGCGTCGATGGCCATATGGGGGTTGGCATCGAATGGATATGCGATCAAGACCCCGTTGGGGTCAGCAAGGTGAACCTCGTTGCTAGGCATTATGTTGTTGTTCTCGCCATGATGTGCGAATTCAACATCAACATTTAGGTGAGCAGATTGAGAGTTTGACATCTTTAAGTTTTCCTGAAATTACGATCTCAAAGAACAAAAGTAAAGCAGAGTTTGTTGCGGAAAATTTGTATCAAAATAGACACTAATATCCTTAACCCCACGGTGGCACCAAACTGCTTACCCTAATAACATATAATAATTAAATTTGTAAGTGGTTTTAAAGATATGCAAATTATTCAGTACAAACGATAAATTGCATTAGAAGACAAGAGATTGAGCAAATTGTCAAACCGCTCAAAGGGGTGGTTCCAGACTCAATAACCGCTTTCACAAAATGTTTGCCCTTAATTCAGACTCACAGTAGCGAAGCACTAATGAACAAAAATGAAAACTCTGAATAACAAAGAAAATTATAGTATATTGCCTTGATATATGTGTTACAATGTATTCAGCGAATAACCAGAATCCCCTTTATACAGTAGAGGAGTCTTACTTTAAGTACAATTCCATAAAAGGTAAAAATCTCCTGTTTAACTGATCGTTGATTCTCTGTTGATACGTGCCGAGATTGACCGTCATATCTGGCCAATTCTGTTGGTCGTACGTCCAAACTGGACCTGAGGCCATGGCCCCGATATTCCCGAAGGCATATATTTTAGCCGGACCCCCGATCGAGGAGCTCATTGACTCGATTCCGGTTCCTTGCTTTCACGTTTCTTGCTTCGTTTACTTCATCGCAAACCGACGCATCCATGGGCTCAGTTTTACCCGTATAAAATGCCCCAACAAAAAAGGGTAGAGGGAGGTCAACTGACAGTTGAAATTGCATTGTTTGAAGCAGTTCTTTTGTCTTCTCTCTACCCACTGAGAGAGTCGTAGCTGGCCTAGATTAAATCAGCATGATCAAGTCAGTATTCTCCGTATTATACATGTATGCGTATGAAGCATGTGAAATGAAAGGAAACAGAAAAAAGAAGTAATATGAAATCGGTTCCAAAAGTTGAACTCGAAATAGTTGATTTAACAGTCCTAAATATAGATTAAAAAATCCAATTGAATAGCTATTTACAGTTTGAGTGGACTATCAAATAGAGGATAGTTGACTGAGCCCTCATGGACTAGAAAGATAGGGAGTAGTATTAAAATTGCTAAAACACCCCCCTACCAACGTCAGTGTAGTAAGTGCAGAAGCATATCATAGGGAGAAGATTGTAAACACAAAGTTGCAGACACTATGTTGTATTTATTGGCCCACAGGCAAATCGTTTATTTAATCATTCTTACGTGTCTCATTTTCATTTGCGTCCATACAATTGGACAGCTCAACAGCCACTGAAACCCTTTTAAGTATAAATTTTACCTTCCTAGTGCTAGTTAAAGGTAGTTAATTTGCAATGGAGGCTTAAAGGCTTCTTTTAGTAAAATAAGGTCAGACCGGCCAAGAATTAAGGTCCATTAAGATCCAACATAACTACGTTAGGCCCACTGGCAAACTCACCTTTCAACCGGCACGGACCACCGTCTTTAATCACTTCTCATGTTTTGTTGGCTCAAGAGAAGCCAGCAAGCCACCAGACCAAGAGTATTATCGGATAATAATAATAATAATAATAATAATAATAATAATAATTAAGCCCGCCATATATATTTGCACCAAAATATCATCCGGCAGATTAACAAAGCTTAACAACTAAAAACAACACATAAACCTTGCAGTTGCAGCTAAAGCTAGGACCAAAGTTCTTATACAAAACTAAACTGGGTCGCAATCGCAGAAACCCAGCTTATGCAAACTCCAGAAGAGATTAGAACTAAGACTAGGAGAATCATCATCATACATAAAGTCTTTCTATATAGGTATTGTTGGATTAAAGAAAGAGAGGAAAGAGGAGATTGACCTCTATACCAAGGGTCAGCCATCTTCTCAAGATGGGCCAAACCCTATCGTTTAGATGGTCTTTCATCATCCTCTCCACCGTCGTCATCAGAGTCATCTTTGCCTGATCTCTTCCTTTTTGGTGGCGCCTCCACCTTTCCACTAGTGTCTTCATCATCGTCCTCTTCCTCTTCAAATCCATCTTCCTCACCATTTTCTTCTGGTTCAAAATCACTAGCATCTTCTTCTTCCTCAGCACGGGCCACTGGCCTAACAAGATACTCTGTGCCCAGATCCCCCTGGCATACAGTTCAGAGTAATATATCAGTAGGCATTGATCTACAGCAAGAAAACATAAAAGAAAATGAAATTTTACAAGATAAATTAGAGTGGTTAAGAATGAAATTCTATCTAAGCTTCAGCAACTTCACCCGTAATAAAATTCTTTCATTAGCAGCAAAGGCAATAGTAATAATCAACTATTATAGGTAAACGACAACCTAATATGCAAGCAAATCTAATCCCTCTCCAGGCACTAAACAGAAGTACCAAATGAAGAGGGTCTACAAAGGTGACACATAGTAGAATCCACACAGGGAAGTGCGGTATGATTGAAGAAGACTAAAGGAACCAGAAAAACCAACGAATGTATTTAAAACAAAAGGAAAATTTGCTTGCTGGACTCTTAAAATTCAAGCAATAATAAAGATCTTCAGAAACAATTCTGTCCTGATAAGATTCTTGTTCAACAGCCAATGATTATGTAATTCCTCTAAGGTAAACATCTTCTTCATGTAACCTACAAAGCAAGGAGCTTTTGTGTTTTTTTTGGGGGGAGGGGGGGGGGGGGGTGTAACATAGTACTAGCCAGAAGAAATCTTCCAAGGTGATGATAACTCATCAATTTCAAGAAAAAACATACAAGTACATAGAGTGCCAAAAAAGACCCGAGGTGATAATTTTGACACACAGAGATATATCCCAAAAAGGAAATCACAACCTCTTGGATATTACAGGAAAACAACAGAGAAAGAGAAATCTTGCCCCTGAATGTCCCAAACAACCAACCCCAACAAGAAGTCACAAAACAATACCAAAATTATGTTATTTTTTTATTTTTTTTTAAAAAAAAAAAGAGAAAGTGAACATACACGAGTCATCTCACTAGTAGCTTCCAGGAAAACGTTCATAGAAATTTACTTGGAGATCCAAATATTTGTGAATATTCACAAAATACCAACTTCACTCCATAGTGTATCACCAAAGAAAAGGGGGAAGAAAAACTATCAATTCAAAATTCAGAAAAAAAAAATTTCTTCCCCCAAAAATAGAATCTTGGGATAAAATATCGTACTTCTTTTTAAAAAGAGAAAAACTCGTTTTTTACCAGTAAAAAAGATATATTTTTATCAAAAAGGGCCATAGAGAAGCACTGATCAAAATTTCTTTTCTGGATTTTTCAGATCTGCATATGTAACTTAGACTATTTCACCAATAACTCAAAATAAAAAATAAAAAAGTTCACATACCCAAAAACTTCTTCCTTTTAGACAAACATGACCCAACATCAGATTGCCAAATAAACCCAAGTTTAACAAAAAACATTAGAACTATCCAAAAAACCCACGGATCTGAACTATTTGAACATTGAAACTGAAATAAATACAAGCGAACTGTTATTTAACTTGAGCAAACGACTAATACTACTGAAACAAAGCAGATCCGAGAATCTTCAACAAGAACAATCGAAGAACACAACAACAAGCATAGGTACCAACCAAAATAACTACATATATAACAAACTTATCATAAGCAAAGAGCAAAAAAGTAATTTTGGGCAAAAAAGACTGAAAATTACAAACTAGCGAGTTTTCTATCATTACCTCCTCTTCTTCACCTTCCTCCTCTTCGTCATCATCGTCATCGTCACTATCACCTTCATCGTCCTCATCATCCTCGTCGTCTTCATCGTCCTCGTCATCCTCATCGTCATCTACAGAGTGAACTTGTGGACCACTACCCGAGCTCTGTATGACCTCTTTCTCATCTTCTTCATCATCCTCGGCGTCCTCGTCGCCGCCATCATCGTCGTCCTCATCATCGTCCTCGGCGTCCACTTCCTCGTTTTTGTCAAGCTCTTCGACTTCGTCTTGAACTGTTGCTTCCTCAAACTCTCGCTCATCGTCGATAATAGCCATGTCGGAGAAAATTCACCGGAGACTTTTTCTGTTTTCTTTTTTTCTTCAGAAAAGTCAAAATTAAAATTTTCAGAAATTTTTGAGAGAGAAAAAGTGGGAATAGAGAAGCATCTTCGTTCTTCAGAGTAGCTACGCAGACCGTTTCATCTCAGCCGTTGAATCAGGAAATAACACGGATCGATGACGTGGTGATTGATCCAATGGCTGAAAGTAGATCTTGTAGTGTTTATAGTTTGCGGCTCGCTGGGTACCATTTTTCTTGTAATTTTGGTGGTCACGTGATTTGCGCCTGATGGAGAATCTAGGGTTATGTTGTTGGGATATTTTTCCTTTGTTATTCTGGAATAATCAATAATCTCGGAAAAGAAAAACAAAATCTGGAATAATACTTTGGTGGTGGGCCATATCAAATCCATCCTGGGCTAATCTTAGGTTAAATTCACTTTGATTTTGTCAAAATCCACCACTATTATGTTGAAGGATTAGTTACTTTCTATATTAAAGGTTAATATTTATTTATTTTAAATAAATATTATTTTAAAATTTTAAATTTTATAATTATTTTTTAATTTTTATAGTTAAATATCTATTTATACTCATCTTCTATCATTAAGCCATAAAATATATTGTCATCTCTCTCATAAAATACACTGCCTCTTTGGCTTGACCGTAATGAAGGTAACGGAATCTCCATGACCAACTTCAGTATGTTTGTTCTTCTTCTTCTTCTTCCTTTCCGATTTTGATTGTTTTCAGATGTAGATTGTTCTTCTTTATAATCAACAAGAATTTTTTGGATTTTAACTTCTTGGCGATTTCTTCTCCAGTAGGTGCTAGCACTTTTTTCCGATTCATTACCAGCGAGTGCTATCAATTCAGTTCTGGGACTTTAACTTCTTCAAATGCGTTACAGATGCTAGTAATTTCTTCTTCAGCGATCTTTCTCATTTTCTCCTCTTTCTCTCATTGATGCTTATGGAATCATGTTCGGAATCCGATGGATCGTCGGAAAATCGTCGACTAAATAGGTCGTCTGAAGTTTGGGGTTGAGCAATTTGAAGATTGTGTTACCTTTTCTTAAAGAGCATTTCAATGTATCTCGTTGTATTTCTATATATTTCATTATATTCAATATCTTTTTTTTCATTGTAATTCAATGTATCTCGTTGTATTCCATGTATATCATTGTATGGAGTGTCTTCTTTTCTCATTGTATTTCAACGTATCCCCATGTATTCTATGTACTTCATTGTATTCATTGTCTCGCTATATATCATGAATGTATACATATATTTTTTTTATTAATATAATTTATGTATTCAAATGTATTATATAATTTCTCTGAAGATTGCTATGTTTTTGAGGTATTTTTCGGTTGAGAATCTTTTTTATAACTTACCTCATATTTTCATGTGCATTGTGTGGTGAGACTAGATTAAAATTAATTGCATTGTATTGTATATATAGAACTTGGCTCGAATGTTTGTTGACGCCAAATCCTCAATAATGTTTGGTTTTTGGGAAAGGATCGTCGGCCTTCTTTGACCCGTTTGAGATTTTCTAACCTACCAAATGACGCCAATCCCTAGTATTTCCCCCTATGAGCCTTAAGACCCTTTTTTGGATAACCGCATCCTAAATTATACCATTTCTTGTGCTAAATGCACTACCCTTCTCTTGACCCAACCTCCTCGCGTGCACTGAAAACGTGTAATTTTGAACAAAGACCAACGTGAAGGCGACAAGATTGAAAAGGTGAAGATGTAAAGTTAAAATACAACTAAGGACATGACTTTAGAAAAGAGAAAGTGAAACACCGAAAGTTCAAAAGGAGGATCCAACAAGAAGGAAAAAACTTCCGCAAATTTGAAGGAAAATAAAAAAAAGGAGAGAACTCCAAAAATGCAAAGAGGAGAAACTCCAACAAAAGAAAGGGAAATTCCTGCAATGCAGGAGAAACCTCAAAAGAAAAAAACCTCCAAAAATGGAAGAAAAACCTCTAACAAGTTCAAAAAGAAGTCAAAACAAAGAAGCTGACATCGAGCCAAACAAGATCAAGCGTCGAAGCATGGTTTGAATACTGAATACACGGATACAGTGCAATGCTCAAGGAGCGATTAACCACTTTTATCCAAAATAAATATCTTACCATCCCCAAGCCTACATTACAAGTTAGTAACAAAGCCCTACATGATCCTATTCCAAGTGTTCTCACGTTAGTGGATACTCACATAAAGGTCAAGCATATCATATCTCAACTGCATTCATTGAACATCTTTCTAAGTGTGAATATGCTTCGCAAAAATGTCCAAAAGTCAAAATACAAAAATACTTCAAGTGAACATAAAGACTTTCCTTGTGGTGAGGGCACTTGAAACATGAGTTAGGCTAGATTCAAACCTTTGATGGAAGCAAGATGAACAAATCTCGCCGAACTTAGGCATATCCGAGGTACTACTTGAAACTATAGGAATTAAACTGATCACCATTTGTTTGGAAGTATATGTTCGAAATTCTTATGCACAAAAATAATTGATGGTACCAACCGAAGTCAAGTCAAAAAATTATAATCGATCAATAAATCACAAATCTTTCTTTACATCTCAAAATTTCCAAAATTCTCTACAAAGAAGCTACAGAAACAGTGGAAATACAAAAAATAAAAAAGTCAAGTTTTATTGACATTAGAGTTAGGTTTTGTTGTAGAAGAATTACGCTTGACTTGACTTCCCATAAGGGGATATGTAGGCAAACCACGTAGGGTCCGATCCTAGTCTTGTAATAGAAAACCAAAAAATATTCTATATATTCGGAACTGTGCGGCAACTTGATTTCCTTTGGTAGGAATACGTAGGCAATCCACATTAGATTTAGTCATCTTTTCTCAATTGAACTACACTTTGTCCTTGTTATGACCCAAAAACCCATCATAGTCATCGTGATGGCACCTAGTCTCTAATACTGGGTAAGTCTATTACTAATAATGATCAGGAAAAGTTTAACAATAATAATTTGAAATAGAGTCTAATTTGAATAACAAACAAAGCGTAATAAGCCTACGCGACGATAATCAAAACAATCTCCCAAGATTTGATAGTTCAGAGTCACGAACTCTACTAAGTACATGGAAAGATATCAGAGATCAAGATACAATATTATTCAAGTAACAAGCTAACAATATAATGAAAGGAAAGAACTCCAAGGGACTGTGACAACCAAGCAACTCTACCTTGAATCCTCGCGACCAGTATGCTAACTCTGCCTGAGTTCGATATCTCCAATACCTGGCTCTGCACAAAAATATATAAAAGTGTTGTATGAGTACACCACAGTCAGTACTTAGTAAGCATCAAGCCTAACTTCGCTGGAGTATTGATGAGGTACAAGTCAATACACTCACCAGACAACATAGCATGCACAGTATAGAAGTGTAAAGCTAATAATAAAAGCATAAATCATTAAATGGCAACAAGAATCAATAAGTGATATAAATAGTGAAGCGATAAAAACACCGTAAAGTATCGTTAAAACTGAATAAGGAATACAAAGGACAATCAATTAATCAAGGTGTTCTAACACAAGTTTCACGACGAAATCACTCTGTGATACCTCATCTCATAATCACAAGTCACGGCTCTCAACCCACCATCCTATGCTCATGGTACCTTGTTCACACATTTCAAATCACAATCGCACGGACAACTCATGTGCCAATATCTCAATCCGCCTAACATGATCATGAGCTCACATTCACAATCCGCCCAGTGTGGTCATAGGCTCAAATTCACAATCTACCTAGCATGGTCATAGGCTCACAATCACAATCCGCCCGACATGGTCACATACTCATATCACAATCCAACCAGTGCGGTTACATGCTCAATATCAACATGAAAACAGATAATGCAAGACACATAGGCATGATTAATAAATGTCAAGTTTCATACACCTGAGCTAGTATAAGTGGCATGCTATGGTGTATGCTTGTGCAAGTGTACTACTGTAGCCCAAGTCAACAAGTAATATCAAAGACATCAAGTAGCATATGACATACACAAGGAAAATCATACCATCACACGAAAATCAACAAGACAAAGTCCCCAAGCCTTCATACATCATCCCTGACATTTTCACCCTTATCTCTCTGGTAGCCACCCGTATCACTCTGCCTTGTCAATATCATTAGCCACATTTATCTCTTTGATAGCCACCCATATAAATCTGTTTAATAGCCACCCTTATCACTCCGCTTGAACAATAACACAATAGCCACCCTTATCTTTCCGTAAATTCAAAAGCAGTGAGATGCCACCCTAATGCCCCACATAACAATAATGGTAAAATGCCACCCTTATACTTCGCATAGCAACAACCAAACCACACAACATTTGACAATGCTATCATTAGAACAATACGACATATTAACTCGTAACACAAGTGCCCATAGGACCCAACCTTTCCAAACATCCAACAATATCAATATTTCCACAATAAATATCCCACAGCTCAACACAATGTTTATAAAATCTGAATAATAACAAAACGAACGGGAAAGTCACTCTCAAGGAACAACACCTTATTAAACACAACTTCAACTTAAAATATATTAATGAATTTCTATAACTTCAATTCCAATTAACTATTTAAGGATAATCTCGATAATGAAAGTATTTCCATGAAATAGTAAACTTTGGATTCTAGTGTATGAATTAGGTTAACAATGAAAAAGATGTCACAAACTAGTACTACATCTACATGCATGAGAATAACCCGGAAATAAAGGGACATCGTGTCACAATAATTTCAACTAAGAGTAACTCAACAATAAAGGAAATTACATAATGATAAAAGTAGTAACGACTTCAGATAAAGCATATAAGAGCAAACTTGACAAGTAAAGAATGTGACATGTAACAACAACTTCAAAAAGATAAATGAGTAAGGGATAATGGGTGCTCACAATTCCAAATAAATACATAAAAGATGCATAAGAGTCTAAACCGGTCAATTTCCATATATAAGTCCGAGTACATACGCGTCACCTCACATGAACGGCTTTCACATAATACAAATAAGACCAACGACTCAATTCCTGAGGGATAGTTCCCCCCCCCCCCCCCCACCACCACAAAGTTAGGGAAGATACTTACCTCAAAAGCTAAACCGATACTCTAAATTAACCTTCTCGTGTGAAATAACCTCTAAATGGCGCAAATCTAGCCAATATAACTTAATATCATAAATAAAACCACAAGAAAAAATTTCGGATAATAAAGGTTTGATCTTTGATGAAAATTAAAAAGTCAACAAAGTAAACCCTCGGCCCTCACCTCAAATCCAGATAAAATTCACAAAATCCGAACACTCATTCTGATATGAGTCCAATCATACCAAAATTATCCCATTCCAACATCAAATCGTCCTTCAAATCATCATTTTATATTTTTGAAAGTTTATACAAAATCTCTCGTTTTCTCCAATTCAAATTACTAATTTAATGTTAAAAACAAATATGTATCACGAAATATAATAAAATTCGGGTAAAGAACACTTACCCCAGTCCAAACCATTAAGAACCCCTCAAAAATTGCCCAAACACGAGGTCTACAACTCCAAATATGATAAAAATAGGTAAACCCTCGAGATATACATCTGCCTCAGCACTTCCGCATTTGTGGACCAACATGCGCACCTGCACTCTTGCTTTTGCGAGCAATTTACCACATCTACAATTTTCATTTAACAGCCCACGAACCGCATCTGCGAGGCATCTGCATTCCCGCAGAAGCGTGACAAACATCTGCAGAAGCGTAAACAAACTGGATCATCTATTTCACATCCGTGATAACTATTTCGCAGATACGATACCGCACCAGCGGTTCCTCACTCGAAGAAGCGCAAGACATGGACATGCCCCAACATCGCAAAAGCGACCCACATTCATAGAATAGATGTCACACATGTGCTCCCACTTGCGCCAAAGCGAAACACCAAAACCAGACTTGCCCAAAAGCATGGAAACCATATGAAACTCATCCGAAACACATCAAGGCCCTCCAGGACCCCGCCCAATCATACCAAAAGTTCCATAACATAATGTAGACCTGATCGAGGCCTCAAATAACATAAAAAAACATCAAAAATATGAATCACACCCCAAATCGAACTAAATGAACTTATGAACTTCCAACTTCTACAGCTCGCACCGAAACATATCAAATCAACCCGGAATGACGAAACATTTTTCATGCAAGTTCCAAATGATACAACGGAGCTACACAACTCCCAGAATCAAAATCCAAACTCGATATCAAGAAAATCAATTCCCGGTTCGATTTTCCAATTTTTGCAAAAATGCATCAAATCAACCTGGAGACCTCCAAATTCAGATCGAGACATATGCCTAAGTCCTAAATCACTATTAGGATTTATTGGAATCATCAAACCACCATTCCGGTGTTGTCTACACAAAAGTCAACCTACGGTCAACTCTTTTCACCTAAGCTTCTAAAATAAGAATTATTCTTTCAAATCAATATTCGAACTCGACCACTCATAAGCCATAACACCAAATACGAAGCTACTCTAGACCTTAAGCCTCCATATGGGACGCTAATTCTTATAACCACCGGTTGGATCGTTACATTCTCCCCCAATTACACAAACGTTCGTCCTCGAACGTGCCAAAAATCGTTGCGAAGTCATTAAATCACTAAATAAACTCACCATACATATACTCGCAGGTGATCCCATCTCACCCTAATCTACACATGCCCGACAACACCATCTCAACTGAAAATTATTCCTTCCACTCACATCGATAAGACCTAGAACCAAAATTTTCACCATCCGAATCTTCCGAAGACCTGATTCTTGCATAAACACATTATAGCAACCTCAACCCACTGTTACAACTCATGAATACACCCACAATTTATAAGCACTCGATGTAATGCATCGCCCATATGACCATAACAATGTCTCTAACCACCATAGTTGCGCATCAAATCCAACACCGACAATTAACCTCATACCATCTAAAACCTTGTTCCAAACCCTCACAACACTGACAACGATGCAAGAAACTTGAAGATCCATAGTAATTCACTCAAATCAACAGGTAATATCTAATCTCACCTAGGCACACACCTCACAAGCTAAAACTCAATTAGTACAATGCAAATGTGACAGGATATGTAAAGAGAAATACATGTGAGACCTATCAAACAAGCTCGATAGGAAAAACTCCCTATCAATACCATACTACGGATTAATTCTACAAGGGAGAATCAAACATATGAACTAACCACTAGGATTTCATCCTAATATAACCCCACCGTGGCACGTAGCCCGGTTCAAACGTATCAAACTACATGAAAATGCGAGGGTCCCATCCTCAGCTCTGAATCACAAGTAGAATACATATCATACCAATCAAAACCTTCCACTAACTAAATTCCATGAAACAAAATCACAACACGTAATGACTCCCGATATCGATATAGCATCTAAATCATAAATTGTAACGTAACTATCTAGAAATCACATCAATACCTAACCGTAATGAGTAATAGAATGTCACTTCTAGTTTTATAGCTCTCAATAGTGAACAAAACAAAAAGATAGACACGAGCTACCACTATAAAATCTCCTAACATGGGTAAACACATAAGCAAAGTACAAAATCACGAAACTCACCCATATGTGAAGCAAGATGGGAGGACTCACCCCAATAAGAAGAACCAGATTAAAATAAGAATGATGCTCCTCTATAACAAATCAAAAGCATACCTATAATGACAATATCTGGTGCAATAGCCTTAACTCTACCATAGAAAACATATCAACGGGCCGAATCTCCCCTTTTAGGGTGCCCTCTACCCGCCTGTCCTCCACCTCTAACTAGTTGTGCAGACGGAGTAGCAATTGGAATGGAGCCCGTAGCCTGAGTGCTCTGATGAAATCCGTCCCTCCCAAGTCTGGAAAAATATCTCATGAAGTGCCTTGTATAACCATACTCATAACAACCACTCTACGGACATGGCTGCTCGTACTGAGTCTATGCCGAATAACTGGAATAACTGCTATAGGAACATCGTGCTGGTTATGCATTAAAAGAACTAACTAGAGTACCACGAGTAGTTTGAAGTATGTATTGGACTGGCCGGCTGCCCAAGCCTCTGCCATGATGGTCATAACTTAAGAGTTAGATCCACTTAACCCTCCAGAACCTAGAGACCTCTTGGTCTCCTTATCCAACCTCTCCTACCCGAATACGTTCTAACATCCTGACAATCTCCACCACCTGGTAAAATGGAGTATAACTTTGCAACTCCCAAGCCATGCTGAATCTAATATCATAATGAGCCCCTCAATGAATCTGCAGACTCGTTCTCTGATTGTATGAACCAAAGTAGGTGCTTGATGAGATAACTTATTGAACCTGATAGCATACTCTAACACTATCATGGTTCCCTGATGCAGTTTCTCAAATTTTGTATGCCACGCATCCCAGAAGGTTTGGGGAACAAACTCCCCCAAACATATCTCTAAAAATTAAGCCCATAGGTAGTTCTATATCAACTTGTCTGCCCTCCTCATAAGCCTACTGCTACTGATACACTGCTCCCAACATCTGAAATGTAGTAAAAGCAACTCCGCTCACCTCCACAATACCCCTGGTGCAGAGAATACAATGACACTTTGTCACGATCACAAAATCCAACAAGTCGTGATGGCATCTAACCCAATCCGCTAGGTAAGCCAATTAATAATTATTCAATTTTAATGAAATTTAATGAGACAAATAAATAAAAGAAAATATCTTAATCGTATACATTTCCGAATACTGGTAGTATAAATCATGAGCGTCTAAGATTTATATTTCCTTACAAAACTGAATTAAAATAATTACAACATCTGTTTGAAATGTAAATGAACAGAATTCAAATCTAATGCAACCAAGGACTAGTGATATCTATAACTGAAACACAGGTACATCTTATATTCTATCTCCTACGAGTGCAACAACATCAACATCCAATATATACGCGCAAGATGCAAAACTGTACTATGAATACAACTAGCTCTATGTGTTCAATAAATAACAAACCTAAACTTAGGTTGAAAGTGGTGACGAGCAAGGACAAGGGTCTGAGTTCAACTCCAATAACCATTCACAGTTCATAACAATGTAAATAAGAATGATACAAGAAAATAACTCTGGGATAAGATGCTCAACTCGTTCACAGTTACGAAAAGTAGGCATGCTTTTCAAGTATAACAGTAAGTCTCAAATCTTCCACCGAAAATAGCAAAAAATATAAGAGTAAGTTCGAAAACCATGATTTTTCCAAAATCCTTGCAACAATAAATAAGACGTTTCATTTTTCAGATAGCATGAGGAAAGTACATCTCTACGCCTACATGTCACTATGCAGGTGAAATCATGAATATCACGAAAATCATGTAGCGTAAGGAAATGTACCTCTATGCATGTATCTCAAATATGCATGCAAAACATAATGCATCTCAATGATTAACTCATGTACTCAAACTCTCAGAGTACTCAATATCATAGTCTCACTCTATCACTCATCACACTCAATACTCAACATTGTATAGGGCGGATTCATCCCAACCAAACATAAATAAAACCTCACGCTCAATATTGTATATAACGAATCTAGCCCCGGAAAGATTGGCCAACTAGTCAGTCAGTCACTCAGTACTGTATACAGCCAATTAGCCTAGGGAAAATCCATAACCAAATATAAATAATTCGGGCAAGTTCCATGCCCGGGGAAGATCCATACCTTAATATAAATCAATTGCACATACTGTGGGGGTTAAGACTACTGAGGGGCTTCTTCAGCCCAAATGCTATAATAAGCCGGATCCAGGCATAAATAAATAACACATGTTGTAGCATGCAACCGATCCCATAAATATCACTCACAATCAGGCCCTCTACTTCACTTAATCATCAATCTCTCTAGTCTATTGGGCTCAAAACACTTATTCTAAGCAACCCAAATCAATGATAGGAGATGCGGAAATATACAATAATAGAGACTGAGATATGATATGTAATGATGAATGCGACTAAGTACATAACTGTAATTAAGCAAATAACTCAACAACAAGAAACGACACTATGAGTCCAAACAGTACCCCCATAAAGTCAACATGATTTCTAGCATAAATCGACTTAGGTTCTCTAACACATAGAGTACAATAAAAATGTTCAGATAAGATTGCTACAGAGTTTCATGGAATTGACTAAATCACCATTTCTACGGTGCACACATACACAACCATCACCTAGAATCCACATCACCTCAACATATTTCACATAACACGTAATTTGGGATTTCATACCCTCAGCACCAAATTTTGAAGTGTTACTTACCTTGAACAAGCAAAATCCAATATCAAGCAAGTCAAACAATGCTCCAAAAATGTCATCTCGTGCGTACTGTCACGACCCAAACCTATGGGCCGTAATAAGCACCCTGTTCCTTACTCAACCGAGTACCTATATCACATATCTTTTGTATCATACTATCATAGGTAAATGAGCCAGCGAGGCTATCATGACATAGGTATAGTAAAACATGGAGAAATATTCGACATTGGACGATCAAACATGTAATCCACACTTTTACGTATGACGTATGGGCCTATACGGCCAAAATAATCACTCGTATACTAAATATAGGCCGACAAGGCCATACAATGTTTTACGTACATGACATCTATCTACAAGCCTCCAAGGATACATAATTCTCATGAAGGTTGGGACAAAGACCCGCTATACCAAATAATACACATCTAAATCATACTGATCAAACAAGCAACTTCGGAGCAAATGTGATGCACCAATATCTTCTATTGAGTTGAGCACTTACATAGAGGACTCCCCCTATCTATTGAGACCCGTGGACATGAAATGCAGCGTCCCTAGGCAAAAGGGACATCGGTACGAATAATATACCGAGTATGTAAGGTACATAAATAAGTACATAACAGACATAGAAGGAATATAGAGTTAATGACTCAAGCTGTAAGTCTTGATAACTCCGTAAATCATGAAATAATTACGGTGTCATGCATATGCATATGAATTTTATGTCGTGCATAGGTACATGTTTCATAATATCATCAGGCATCTGAGGGCATCCCATCATATCATCTCGGCTACTATGGGCAAAATCATCAATGTATACAAGCTGATCAGGTGGTGCATATATAACGCCATAACCTTTCCCATATCCTATATATACATATATATACACGTATATAACGCCATCTGGTCATAGGTCAATGCACATGTATAAATGAATAAAATACATGAAAAATATATAATAATCTCAATATTCTTTTCGTATAAACTTTTTCAACTACATATTACTGTGAGACCCATGAACCAAAAATATAATAATAATTCATATGGGGAACCAAGAATATAAACACCCCTAGTATTTCTATGAATAGAGCTATTTATAAAAATTATGTATTTTGCTTGTTTTATTTGTATCGTATGGATCATGCCAAAAAAAAGAAGGCATAGTCCTAACATACCTGAGTAGAAAAAAATTCGTATGATGTTCTTAGAAAATATTACACAGTACTCCTTTAAAAATCACAAAATTTTATGTTGCTAAATCTTGTTGGAATTGTTTGGTTAAGAAGAATTGCTAAATGTTTTCCTCTTCCAATTGTAATTCTTTGGTTTTGAGAATATTACAAAATGAATTTGCATCTGATTGATAAGACTTTAATAATCGATTTTGGATATCAGAATGATAATTTTTTCTCCTCCACTTTCTAATTGAAATCTCTTTGATAATTGAAAGTCTTGGAAAGTGTAGTAAAGGTGTGAATCTATGCCACCTAATAAGAATGAATCTTAGTCATTTCTTTGTAGTGTAGCTGGCTGCCACATTTTGAGAGTAGGATTTATTATTCTTTATCCATTTATTAGTTAATTAGATAATGTTTCGTTACCCGATAAATAACCAATTACCCACATAATTAAGGATTGTCTCAATTAAATATACTTTATACATTTTACTATCAGAGTCATATGGTACTTTTCATGGTACTAGTTCATAAATATAGGATATCATAGCTCGGATCGTATTTGTTTCCCAAAATGACAACTTTGGACGAAACTCATTTTCTTCGATTTTCTTACCCTTTCACCTCCATGAACTTACTTATCCCTTATTTAACATAGCATAATACTTATAATCTTAAATGATCTCATTTCCGAGCTTACGTCGATTAACATACGATGAAACTTTAACGTACAAAAATGGGGGATGCAACATCTCATTTCCGAGATTTCATCAATTTATTTGTGGAATATTTTCACTCACGTAAATATAGGGTGTAACACGTACCGACCCATGAACGGTTCGGAACTAGCCAAAAGCAACTCAAGAATATCAAATAATGCGCAAGGAAACAATTTCAATGAAAAAGGTCAAATCTTTAATCAAAACCCCAAATTCATCCAAAAAGTCAAATCCAAGAACACACCTTGAAAATTGACAAAACTCACAAAATCCGACAACCCATTCAATTACGAGTCCATCCATACTAGTTTTCCCCATATCCGATTCTCAATCGATATTCAAAACTCAAAAATTCACTCTATAAAACTCTGTACACCCCCCATCTAGTTACTAAAACGAAGAGAGATCACAAAGTATAAGCAAAACCTAGTAGAGAGCCATACCCCAATCTATATGGTTAATATCACCTCAAAAATTGCCCAAATTCGAGCTCCCCAACTCAAAATATGACGAAATGAACAAGCTTTCAATATTAAATATTTTGGCTTAGCTATTCTACCTTTTTTCCTATGACAAATAATTTCGAAACCTGCTTTTGATGTCTCCAATAGATTCCTTGTGAAATTTCAATGAAGTTCAGGTTTGAATCACTCCTTCTGACCTTATAATGAAGGAGATATGTTGGTTTCAGTATTTAGAAATAATGCATATTTTTAAATATGAAGTTAGTGGCAGTTTCATAATTAATATGAAAAATCCGGCAACCCAATTCTTAGTAAAATGAACATAAAATCCTCATACGATGTCCAAATTTGACGATGCTTTTTGCTATGGCTCCCTAATTACGATATGCTTCGATAAAAACAGAAATTGGAGCTTAGTGCTTAATGTGGTACCATTTGTACTTGAAGAAACGACATCGAAACGTAACAAAACGAGCTCAGTATTACACGGTGAATCGGAGGGCCGATTTCTCATTGGAACAATGTTTCGAAAGATCACTCCGAAGTCCTTGGACCTCGAGCCGGCCACTTCACTCAAAGATCTATCAACACCCAGTCGAGGAAACATCGACCGAAATCCCGATGAATGCAGGAAGTTCTCAAAGAACGTATCCGGGGTCCACTAAGTCTACTTGAACATCTCAACGTCAGCCCACACACACGTCATAAAGCTAATTGGCTGTCCCATCCCATTTCCTTTATCACGTAACATATCTTGTACTAAGTTTGGGCTCCTCTGTCTTATAAAAGGAGAGTCATTAATACCATAAAAAGGCAGATCTCCAACCATTCTACTCAAGTGCAACAATATTTTCTCTATTTTTCTTTTCTCTGACTTCTTTGTCTTTATTGCCTCAAAATCATTTTAATCTTACTTGTCTCCTTGTCTGTTCTTATTTTATACCGACGCGAGGATACCTCAATATCCTTCACTTTATATCTGTTCTTTATCATATAACTTAGTTTTGGCTATAAAGAGACCTGTTTGATTATATCTCTAATTGTTATACCATTATCGGCTATCTCCGATAACTCGAGCTCGACCTTGAAGTCGACCCCGAAGTCTCCATCGACCAGGCCTACATCCGAGCAGCATGCCCATCGGTTCGATCATTATCTCGTTTTAGCTTGTGCTCCATCGTTAAGTTTCACATCATTAGCATCAACTGCTTTAACAAACTAGCTTAGGAATAGATCACGTATTTTTAGAGTCCTATTTTACAAATTTAATTGTTATTACCATTTTCACGGTAAATAGTTTGGCGCCCACTGTGAGACTAAAAATAACAGTGATTTTTTCTTGCTAGTTTCATTACACAAATGCATGTTATCTTCACATTTTTTCTTGTCCAAGATCCTTTGATTTCAGGTTAAAATGTCTAGCTCAGTAAATGGAGTCGAGAACGATTGCCTCAAAGACCATGGGGAAAATGGTGTAGCTATCCCGGTCGCTAGATCACCACTACAAAATCCCGATGATGCACCCAAACCGATTCTAGCGGATGTGGGCTCACATGATGCACAACAAGTCAATGAAGCTTCTCACACCGACAGAAGCATGCGACACACCACCGACATGAATTTCAGAAAACCCCGGACCGAGAAGAATAAAAAGTTAGTCTTCACGTTATTTTTAAAATGTTGCAGGCATGACAACTGGCCATTGCTTAGTTGCAAAGCCAACCGAGAACTCCCAGCACACCAGCACCGGAGGCAGCTCCCCCCGCCAAGCAAATACTCAAAAGATCAAGTAATAACGGGTCGGTGGCTGACCCCACCATAGTTAAGATGCTAGAGGATCTCACCAAAACGATCGAATCAGGTGAAAAAATGATTGCAGCCAATGATAAAAAAGTTGAGACCTAACACTCTTGAGTTGATCATATCCTGGGAGTGTTCTCGGTCCTAAAAGGTCTGGATTCAAAAAAATTCATACAGAGGCCATTCCCTGAGGAAGCGGCCCTGAAGCCCATTTATAAAAAATTCAGTATTCCGAAACTCCCCAAATACAACAGTATCACTGATTCCAACGAGTACGTCACCGCCTATACCTGCACTGTAAAAGGCAACATTATAAAAAATGATGAAATCGAGTCCGTGTTGCTGAATTTTTTTGGAGAAACACTCTCAAATGGGGCCATGATGTGGTATCACAACTTGGCTCCCGACTTTATAGATTCATTCGCTAAGCTAGCAGACTCCTTCGTATAGGCAAACGTGGGAGCCATCAAGGTAGCAACAAAGAAGTACAACATTTTAAAAATCAAGCAAAGAGAGAACGAGATGCTGCGGAATTCATGTCCCGCTTTCAGATGGAACGAATGGAGTTGCCACCCGTCTCCGACGATTGGGCGGTACATGCCTTCACCCAAGGCCTAAACAAACGAAGCTCGGTGGCTTCGAAACAACTGAAGCATAACTTGATCGAATATTCGACCGTGACCTGGTTTGACGTCCACAACCGGTACCAGTCAAAGATCAGGGCCGAGGATGAACAATTGGGAGCACTTTCGGGCTCAGTGTACCCTAGCAGATTCCTAGTAAAAGAAGCGAGACCAAATAAAGAAAGGTACCAGCCGTACCTCAAAGACAGGAGGAACGTCCAAAAATGTAACCTACCTCACAACGATCGAATAATAGATCGAGGACAGGACCCTCGAGGACTTGCCAATAGAACTAGGTTCGATCGAAGCATAGCTCCAGCAAATACACCCCACATATCAGAATACAACTTCTGCATCGATATTTCAGACATCGTATTCGCTATCGCCAATATCAGGGACACCAAGTTCCCTAAACCAATACAGTCAAACCCTTCACAGAGAAATTACAACTTAGTATGAGCGTTCCACAATAGGCATGGTCACAGGACCTATGATTTCCATCAACTACAAGAAGAAGTGGCCTCACTACTCAACAAAGGGCATTTTCGAGAATTTCTCAGCGATCGGGCCAAAAATCAACTCCGAGAGGGGGAGGCGACCAAGAAAAATGAGGCAAACGAGCTACAACATGTCATTCACATGATCATGGGGGCGTCGATGCCCCGCAAGAACCCTTAGTGAGAAGAATAAAGATATCCATCACCACAGAAAAATGGACTCAGGGATATATATCTGAAGACGCCCTCACATTCAGTGAAGAAGACACCGAGGCCCTATCTCAACCCCACAACGACGCCCTGGTAATCTCCTTTCTCATAAATTCATTTCATATAAAATGTGTACTCATAGATCCAGGTAGCTTGGCCAATATCATCAGGTCGAAGGATAGAGCGACTCGGGATGCTAGAACGAATCGTGCCCGCCACTCAGGTCCCAACGGTTTCAACATGGCTAGCAAAACAATGAAGGAGAAATCATCCTTCCGGTTACCGTGGCCGGCACAACTCAAGACACCAATTTCCATGTCATCAAGGGAGATATGAGATATAATGCCTTATTCGGACGGCCCTGGATACACGGTATAAAAGTAGTACCATCCACCCTCCATCAGGTGATAAAATTCCCTACAAAGGACGGGATCAAAACTGCCTATGTGGAACAGCACGTGGCAAAAGAAATATTCACTATACACGATGTGGTACTAGCGCTCACACCTCCGCCCTCGAATGAAACCACGAGCAGACCAGGTCTCTCCCCAGGATGAACTTGACAAAACAAAGTAAAAATTCACACCCTATCTCCGCCACTGGGCAGCTATAATAGGTCAAACCCAAGACGTCGCATTCATATCTAGCTTTAAGTACCACTATTACTTTTATTATTTTATTTTTCAAGTTTGGGATTAACCTTTGCATAGGTACCCAACCGAAAGCTGTCGGGACATTAGTGCTGCTACAGAACCCCGGAAACCCAAAGGGGCGCCTGTTGCACTTTTTTCTTTTGACCGAGTTTTTATCCTAAAAGAAAGGTTTTTACCGGCAAGGTGTTTAATGAGGCAACATATGAAAGCCACTGGAAGGGGAAATCCATAAAATTATTCAAAACAAACCCATCGGCCAGCTTTGAAAGAGCAAGAGGGCATTCCCCCCAAAGAGTGGCCCGCTCGTAAGAATTTTGGAAAATGCCATATAAGATTCCCTGTAAGAAAATGATGCATCAAAACATAGGTGTGATCAGGCCCCGTTGGCAAAAACATGTACTATTGTATCAAGCAATCAAAAAATACCTTTTTTGTCAAAAGGTCTCAGAATAAGGAAACAAATCTTTTCCTCGAAAACACCCCAAAAAATGCAGGAACGGGTGCCAGTAGTTCAAAACTCCCCAAACAGACTTTGGGTCGAGGCTATGAAACCACAAGATTCTCCTGGCGGGGCAAACCCGCAAGCGATCAACTTTGGCACGATATAGGTCGAACCAACACAACCAGGTATATTGCAGCAACGGATCAAAGGACGTCTTCCAGCATTCCATTCTCCAAATGGGGAACATAGTATATTCCTAGAAGGTGTGCCTTCACCAAGTTCATTCCGAAATACTCGGAGACTTGATACCTATAACGGGGCACTCGCATGATCTCAAGGTCGGAACCCAGGCTAAAAAAGCCCCTATAATGTAGCTCCTAGTTCAAAAGAAACATTCTTCACACTTATAAAACTTGATGACTCAGAGACTGATGACAATCGCCATATGCTAGAAAATCCGAATCTATATGACCCTTAGAGGGCAGAGTCGACATAACTAGGTCCATTCTACATCATCGAAAAAACTATAAGACCTCAATAGGCATGGCAAACTGTAAGACCTCAATAGGTATGGCAGACTGTAAGACCTAAAGAGGCATGAAAATCCTGAAATTTAGGCTATATGTTGCATTTGTGAGAATCCCAAAAGGGCATACCCTCGGTGTAGACGCCTAAACTATCAATCGGGATAAAAAATGCCTACGGCTAAACGCACATGACTATGGTCAAAATGACTGAAGCAGCCAAAATAATGCGACTCGGGGATGCCCGACCATTGCTAAACAAAATTGCAGGCCACTACTTCGAATATATGTTAGAAAGAACCGGTTAAAATAGGCTTCCCTCAGCAAGCAAAAAATGAGCTTCAACCATGTCGACTCCTAATCACAAAGGCTTCGACCTACTCAACCTACGAGCTATGTACCTTCCGAGGTGCTCGAAATATCATCGATAACAACTTGAAATAGAGGTTCTTCTAGAACCGACGACGGGCCAGGAAAGAATCATTCGAAAGACCTTAACGAGCGGAATCAAAGCCTATAAAAATCCCAGGGGAAAAAATAGCATAAGAACCATTGTCTCCACATAATCAAGCCTATGGGCCACATATCAAAAGGTCTCTACGACCAAAAAGCATAAGAGCCATTGTCGCCAGCAAAAATTGACAACTTGAGGATTAAAGTGAGCTCGAATCATAGCCCGATTCAGAGACCAGATCTAAAACAGTAACCTACGAGCCACATATCACAAAGTCTCTACGACCAAAAAATGTAAGAGCCATTATCGCCAGCCAAAATTGACAACTTAAGGGTCAATTAAAGCTGAAATTATAACGTGACTTGGAAACTGGACCCAAAATAAGTTAAACTACAACATGCCTAAAGGCATAGCGTAAATGCTGTTTCCACCATTCGAGCAAGCCTCCGAGCCACCCGCCTATAATGTCACTTCTACTTGAGGCATAAAAGGCCACCATCGTCTGCCCGTATGGGCAAGGAAGAAACTTAAGGTTGACTTAAAACTTGAATCGTAAAATGACTCAGAGACTGGACCCAAAATAAAGCACAAATATGCCTAAGGGTACGGTATAAATGCTACAACTCCAGTCGAGTAAGCCTCTGAGCCACCCACCTATAAGGTCACATTGACCTATGGCACAAAAAACTACCATTGTCCGCCCATGTAGCTAGGAAGAAGCTTAAGGGGCAGCTGAAGCTCGAAGCGACACAACTCAAAGAATGAATTTGAGATAATCTGTCGACAAGATACTTAAGGGAAAGAAATAAGAATAGTCGCCATTCACTTGTACCGGTACAAAATGAAAGTAGGACAGGCAGGCTCGATAAAAGTGTAACTCAAAGCCTGAAATAGCTGGACAAAACAAGAAGGTTCCGACGCCCGCTCACGTTAGCAATCACATTTAAAATTTCCCTAGCCTAACAGATCGGTTTTCGAACCCACAAGGTCCCATTGAAACATAAAAATCAGTCCACCGGATCAAAAAAAATACAAAGGAGGTAAAACTTCACGACTTGTCTAATTTTTTAACTATATACACATATATGCACGAAAGATGCGCTCTCCTTCTACAAGCATAGTCTGTAAGAAGCAAAATACAAAGTGTGAAGGTCGACGCTCCAAAAAATGGCGGCCTATCGGTCCCAGCCTCGATCTTCATAGCATCAGCAGTAAACAAGCCGGGCACCACAACCTATTACCCTCGCTCAGGAAAATCCTTCCAGGAAAATAGTACCCCCGACATGAGTCCTTGCGAGCAACTACTCCCCTCAAAGGTGTGCTCCGGCTTGGCTCAAATCATCGGTGATAAATCATCACTCCTTCACTGTTCTCAGTTCAGCTTAGTGCTATGCTTGTCCGGGCACCAACTGTTCTCGATCTAGACTTTTTGAAGAATCAAGCTATAGCTCCAAATCCATATCCACTCGGAGACACGAGCCTACCTCGCCCCAATAAAATTCCTTCACAAGTATGCAACATATATCATGTCTATTTTCGTGCCCGGTTTTTGCCATACCGCGAACAATCAGCTGTTAAGGGCATAATCCGCCAAGCACCTGTCGATGCCCCCTTTTTCTCGCGAAGGTTTATGACATTTGGGAGGGAAACTCATTCCTTTTGGGAATTGGGTTTGTATTTGAAGAGTCGCCACCTAATGATTAAGGTGAACTAGGATACCAACGGAGTTCGATATTGATAACCAGAGATAGGGTATGGGCTTGAAATTATTCTAAGGGGAAGGTGTTAGGCACACTCCAGAATCTAGTAATGTGGTTCCCAACCGCGTTATAATTGTGACTTCATATAATCAAGTAACCAATTAGGGGTTCAAATAGAGGGACATGCATATGACATTGCAAATAAATTAGAAACTCTTGAAGATAAGTAGAGAGGGCAGAAATTTAAAAAAAAAGACATGAATAGTATTACAAGAAGATAAGAATGCAAATAAAGGGAGAGGGGTCCTAGGTTTATAATTAATATGGATCACGTCAATGCAATATCTAGTAATCACTACTTAGAAGAGGGACTACATGAGATATTAGCGCATCGGTCATCATCTCCATATTCTACCCTGTCCATCCCGTAAAGGATATTTAAACGCGTTGATTGGTCACGAAAGCTTATTGCGTGCTATTACCCATCCCATCTGAGAGGGAATTTAGGACCACTATTCCTACAAGGTAAGGAATAGGCTGAACCCTTAGGTTTAAAGGACAAAATGCTAGGCGATATACATAACAAGTAGGACTGCACATAAAAGGAACACACAAAGGTAAATAAAAGCTCACAGATCCCTCCACAAGTAAAACACGTAATTAGCACATCTCAAGCACATTTAAGGTCTCAAGGATAGGAGTTTTAAACAAAAGGAATAAGTGACAGAATTGAATAAGTAAAGGATAAGGGAACTGTTAAAACATGGTTTGAAAAGGGTAGAGACAGTAGTTTAACTAGACAAGTATCAAAACAACACGATTCTGGGCAGAAAGGGTAACCAGTAGTTAAAAAATAACATAATAGGACCAGAATCAAAAAGTCAGTGAGAGTATATAGATACGCGATTTCAAAACTTGTTTCCAGATAGAGATAGATTTTTCAGTAAAACAGAGGGAACTTCTGAGTGTAAAAAAGAGCGAACTTTCAGAGAGTAAAAAAACAGAGTGAACTTCAGAGGCTAAAAGCAAGAACGGGAGTGGCAGAGTTCAAATTAAAGAGGCTGTTAGTTAAAACCAGTCAAAACATGGTTAATCTATTCTCGTTAGGCCCAAAGTTTGCCTAGGCGTCATATGCATTGCCTAATTATCTTAGAGGGTGAACATGCATATTTGATTTCCAGTTTTAAAAGATAGAGTTAACCAAACCTGTATCGTTAGATTAATATACTAATGAGGTGTTTACGATAACAACTCTGGCAAAATAAAACCCTAAGTAATAAGATGTCTAATGCACATAGAAGTTTTTAAAACATGGTCTCTAAATGCTAATGAGAATGCAACAGTAGTCTTGTAATAGTTATTGGCTTATTATTAACTGACCATGGTTACGAAATGAGCGTAATATCAGGATGAAAGTAAATAACCTAAAACATGATCTCTAATGTATTAGATGCATGTCCTATAAAGGATATCTATTGCGCAAATAAGTAAACAAAATCCTATTAACATTTTTTCTACCCATTACTTAAACTAAGCATGCATAACCCCCACCCAATTTCACTATTACTCCAATCATTCGTTTACAAATTGGTACAAACCAAGGAGAATTATAGTAATAAAGAATAAAAATAAAAAGTTATTCTATAGGGAGCCTTCAGTTAGGCCCAATCTTCCAACCTCACTCCATTCGATTTTCACAGCCTTTGCCATGGTCTGGGTGCGGCAAAGCTCCGTAAGGCCCCATTGGGTCCTTGGCCAATATCAACACCCAAACACTTACCAAACATGTTGAACAAGTGCAGTGTGGAATTACTAGCCTTGTGCATCAAAGTTTAGTGAGTACTCATAGGTACCCAAAGCAATGCTTACACAAAGGGGGTAGAACCTAATCTCTAAGAGTAGTGAGAGTGCATGATATTGTTTTAAGGAAATTGAGTTGAGAAAAATAGTTGAAAATGATCCATATATAATCTGTTCTTGAAAGAAAATAGTAGAAGAGTGTGAGAGTAGAAGAGTGTGAGAGTTTTGTAAGAAGGTGAGTAGGACAATCTCAGAACTAGAATATCACACTTAGTTCAGGAAAGTAGACACAAATAGGGGAAAGGGGAAAGTAGTTCACATGTAAGAGCATAGGTGCACATACGTAGACATCAGAGAAGGCATTTCAGGACTTAAACAGTCACAACACATTTCATCCAAAAATATTCAGGATCACTTGGTAGCTAGAAAGGGTCATGAATACATGCTGATAATGTATTGGGGTTAGGGAGGAAGGAAGAAATGCATTAAACAGGTAAGGGAAGCAGTAGACATGCTGAATTAAGGGAAGGGTAATCACATCAATGAACTAGAAAAGAGGCACGCTAATTGCAAGGTAAACAATAGAACCATGAATATAAGCATAAAAGAAATAAGAGAAAGTGCAATATGTATAAAAACATGTTGTTTTGGAAGCTGTAAATCAAATAGAGGACATACCAGTCAAGAGTGTGACAATAGAGCAGTAGTGTGCAGGGAAGTAGAGCAATAATGTGCAGATCAAGAGAGAAGCAATGTATAGAGCAATAAAACAGTAGAGTAACAAATTATTTAGTCTTGGTTTTCAGCCGACTGGGTAACCAGTAGTCAATAAGAGAAGCGGGAGAGAATGTGCAGGAAAGTAAGAGCGAACAATGAGTATGCTTGTGTGTGTAAGAGAGAGTTCAGAACATTGTAATTGTTCGTGTCATGCAAAAGAGAGGGTATAGTATTTATAGTTTTGAAAACAAGTAGAGAATATGGTAACAAGTACCGACTTAACACAACTATGGAACATACCAATTGGAATCAATCATAGGACCAAACTCCTTTTAATTAGGGAGTCATAATTCGAATGGGTACAAGTTATATCAGATAAAGAAAGAATAACTTAGACTACTGAATCTATCATAATAGGAGTAATAAAGCATGTAACATGTAATAAGGGACAAATACATAACATTTCAAATAAGGAAAATATATACTGAATATTTGAAAGTATGTTTATGCGCATAAATATGGAAAAAATATAAATTAACTTTGAAAATTAGTCAAAAAATCAGGGATAAGATTAAAATCACAAGGAATTAGTTCTAAGTAAGGAAATCATCTCACAAATAAGGAAGTGATTCAAAATCAGTGAAAAACTTCTAAGGAAAACATATATAAAATCAGGGATTCGAAGAAATGCACAGAATCAACAGAATATTTGGTAAACAATGAATAATTAGACCTATTAAACACAATAGGCACGAAAATCAGAGAACCCAAAGCAAGAAATCACAGAAATAGTAGAAGGTTGGAACCCTAACGACAAGATTAAAGCATATAACTCAAAGAATAACCCAGAAGATCATACAAATAAGCAAATAATAAAAACAAAAACATATAGTACTCAAAAATCAGAAAATAAATTGATTTCAAAAAGGGGTTCAGAAAGCCTAGTTTTTTTTAAAAAAGGAACAAAACGTTTAAAACTTGGGCAATCGTAAAGATCAAGTATAGGGTAGTGAAAAACATAAAAGTGTGAGTTAAAATCGTTATAAAATAAAGAGATTTAAGAGTTCTGGGTAGAGATTAGGGTTTCATATGAAACCAGTGAGAAGTAAGAGAAACCTGGCTGTGAAACTCAACAATAATGGTGTTCATGGCACCATCAGACCAAAACCCATTGGAGAAAGGCTGGAGGTAGACCAGGCAAAGCTTTCAGTGACTATCTCGTATGGTGGAGGTTAGGCCTCAAGGATAGAGGGAATCGGCGAGATAAGGTTTCATGGTGGCTGGTGGTCGAAAGAGGTGAGGCTGGAGGTGGCCGGAGAGATGGTGAAGGCCATCATAGAAGAACCAAAATTTTCTAGAGAGAAGTAGGAGAGGAAGAGACCATGTATAGAGAGAGACCGGTCTCGAAGAAATGAAGGGTCAGGGGGTAGTTCGAATTTAATTAAGGAAACGAAATTTGGGTCGTTGATCTCATTTGATCAACGACTTAGGTTAATTCAGAGCTGGGCCGGGTTATTTAAAAATTGGGCTGGGCAAATTTGGATTGGGTGTTCGGTCAATTGGGTTAATTAAAATCTGATGGGGTGGGTTACAATTGATGCTAAAATTCCAATAATAATAGGCTAGGTATTAAATAACCAATTTCTCCCCTTTGTTATATATAAAATAGTAAAATGATTTTAAAAAAAAATTTAAAGAACTGAACTAATTAATAAGGTATATGTATTAATCTAAAAATACTGGAAATGATTTTATAAAATGTAAAAATGCTATTAATCGTAATATAGGCTATAATTGCAATTATGTGCAATTTAACTTAAAAAATACCAAAAACAATTTGGAAAAATATACAAAAATCACCTTAACTATGTCTTGGTGTAAATACGAGAATGGAAATAAATTATTCACCAAAGTGATAGTCTGGGAATAATTATTGGATTTTGTACGGCTAAAATAGACAATAAATTGATTTTGAAAATCTTAAAAAATTAAGGAAAATAGTAAAACTCTTGGTGCTTATATATGTATACATATGCTATTTTGAAAGTATTGTGATTATAAAAATACATAGGGAAAAATTATGTATCAACAACTGCCACTCTTTACCTGACAAGGATGAAAGAGTTATCAGGTAAAGATATGATGACCAATTTTGACCGAAAGAAACGATTTGAAAGGTTTTGACCAAGCTTTTGTTCCTGAGCTGCATACCTTCCTGGACTTACAGGAATTAGGCCATATGTAGTTTAGGATCCATTGGCGGAACATGCCGATGGAGATTGTAAAGGATGGGCGCGATGTTTAGGTTGGGAAGGATAGTTGAAGTCTAATAGGCTGCGGGAATGGGAGCGCAGTCGCTCCTTTTGAGACGGCTATTGCTAGACGGTGTACCTGAAATGAGCAATGTAAACATACATTGTGTATAAACTTAAACGTGATGCAAGTTCCCATTGGACCATGAATGCTGTCTTAGATAGTTAAGATGACATCCTCAGACCATGACGTCCTGGGCCATGAAGCGTATAATAGTGATTCGTAGGCTATGAAATGATGTTCTCGGGCTATGAGAATGATTCCTCCGACCCATGATGCCTTTGAATGATGATATGCAAAAGATAAAATAGGGTCCTCAGGCCATGGCATGCGTTCTCGGGCTATGAAGATGGTGCCTCCAAATAATGATGCCTTCAGACAATTTGGTGGTCTTTCAGCCCATGAAATGCAAAAGGTGGCAACTTTTCAGCCCATGAGAGCGTAAAAAAAATAGCGATCTTTCATTCGATGCAGAATTTAAATGAAATGGCGATATTTCAGCCGATGCGAAATGTAAAATTTAGTGGAGATATTTCAGCCAATGCAAAATCTAAATGAAGTGGCATTCTTTCAGCCAAGCAGCCGGTTCAGAATGCAAAAATAAAGTGGCTATCTTTTAGCCGATATAGAATGTAAAATGAAGTGGCGATATTTCAACCATGCAAAATAAGGTGGCGATATTTTAGCCATGCATGATGGAGACAGAGCTTAGTCTCAGAAGGAAGAAAGGTAGCCTTATGCAATGCAAATGCAGATGGAGACAATGCTTAGTCCCGGAAGGCAGAAAGGTAGCCTTATGCAATGCAGGAAAATGCAAATGGAGGTAGAGCTTAACCTCGGAAGGCAGAAAAGTAGCCTTATGCAATGCAAGAAAATGTTGATGGAGGTGGAGCTTAACCTCCGAAGGCAGAAAAGTAGCCTTATGCAATGTAGAAGATGCAGATGGAGGTAGAGCTTAACCTCAGAAAGCAGAAAAGTAACCTTATGCAATGTAGACGATGCAGATGAAGGTAGAGCTTGACTTATGCAATCCAGAAGAATGCAGATTGAGGTAGATCTTAACCTCGAAAGGCAGAAAAGTGGCCTTATGAAATGCAGAAGATGCAGATGGAGGTAGAGCTTAACCTCAGAAGGCAGAAAAGTAGCCTTTTGCGATGCAGAAGATGCAGATGGAGGTATAGCTTAACCTCGGAAGGCATAAAAGTAGCCTTATGTAATGGAGAAGAATGCAGATGGAGATAGACCTTCGTCTCGGAAGGCAGAAAAGTAGCCTTATGCAAATGCGGGAAAATAAAAAGCGAATACTAATGAAATCTCTTAGCTGAGAGATGACAGCCAATAACTGATTGTGCGGTTTTGGCTGCTGGGGATGTTCTGTGCGGATAGCACACGCAAATAGGTGATGATTCTGAGAACTTGGATTCCTGAAAAAAAGTATGAGTGCATAGATATATCTAACGATTTTGCGATTTAAATGCCCGCATCCAAAGAAAAATCGTGAGTTTTGTAAAAAAAGGGGAATGTTAGTTCGTCTTCCCGTGACCTTTACTCATCCTGCTCGACGTTATGTTTATATTGCGGTAGCGTCACTAATAAAGCAATTTTGAGAACGGACATGCATGATTTAGAAGATATATAATTTTGAAAAAATGTAACATAAATACATAATTGAAAATTGTTTTCTTTTAGGTGAACCGACAACTGCGACGCAATTCAAGACATTGCAACCCTATCCTAGTTTACTGGGTTGGTGCTTCTGACGGCTGTGCGCGACGAATGGCTGAAAATCAACTTCGGGATTTTGAGGGCCCTCCTCAAAATTCTGCCTCAGTTTCCAATGGTGGGGAAAACGAAAATTTATTTAAATTGTGACCGAACCCGTAGGGCTGCCTATGTATCCCCTCTTAAATAGGAATCAGGTCCGGCATAGTTCAAATTACATCATAAAGAATTCATAAATGGTTAAACATAGTAACGCTATACTGCATCTGAATTGATTGGCTTCGGCTATACTTCTCCGTCCATTTCTACAAGTATGAGGGCTCCTCTGGTTAGAACCCGATGAACCATGTACAGACCTTGCCTGTTGGGAGAGAATTTCCATTTGGCTTCATCTTGATGCGGGAATATTTTCTTCAACACCAGCTGCCCTGGTGTAAATTTTCTTGGCTTGACTCTTTTGTTGAAGGCTATGGACATTCTGTTCTAATATAATTGACCATGGAAAATTGCGTTCATTCTCTTCCCATGTATAAGAGCTAATTTCTCATATAGACTTTTACCCATTCTGCATCGTCGAGTTCCGCTTCTTGTATGATCCTCGAGGAGGGAATTTCTACCTCGGTGGGGATGACCGCTTTTGTACCATAAACAAGCATATAGGGGGTTTCCCGAGTTGATGTGCGAACTGTGGTACCGTATCGCAATAGAGCAAATGCTAGCTTCTCATGCCACTGCTTATGCTTTTCTATCATTTTCCTTAGTATCCTGTTGATATTCTTGTTGGCTGCTTCTACAGCTTCATTCATCTTGGATTTGTAGGCTGTAGAGTTCTTGTACCTGATCTTGAATGCATTACACATTGATTTCATCAGGTCACTATTGAGATCGGAACCATTGTCAGTAATGATTGATTCTGAGATTCGAACCGACAAACAATATGATTGCGGACAAAATATGCCACAACTTTCTTAGTCACTGCGCTGTATGATGCTGCTTCCACCCATTTGGTGAAATAATCAATTGCCACTAGAATGAACCTATGACCGTTTGATGTGGCAGGCTTGATAGGTCCAATGACATCTATTCCCCAAGCTACGAATGACCATGGCGAGCTTGTTGCCGTAATTTTGTTTGGAGGCACTTTCGTCATATCTGCATGTATCTGAAGCATGGCATTTTCGGACATACTGGATGCAGTCCGTTTCCATATCCATCCAAAAATATCCCACTCGGAGTATCTTCTTAGCTAAGACAAAACCATTTATATGTGGATCGCAGGTCTCTAAATCAACTTCTTCTAATAACCTGGATGCCTCCTTTGCTTTGACACACCTTAGTAATCCCAAATTTGGAGTCCTCCTATATATGATTCCTCCGCTGTAAAAGAAATTATTGGATAACCTTCGAAGTGTGCGTTTTTGAGTAGCGTTTGCAAGTTTTGGGTATTCTCCTTTTGCCAAATATTCCTTGATATCGTGAAACCAGGGTTTCCCATCCACTTCTTCCTCGACCTGAGCACAGTAAGTTGGCTGATCACAAATCTTTACTGGGATAGGATCAATGAAATTTTTGTCTGGATGCTGAATCATAGACGATAGGGTAGCCAATGCATCGACAAACTCATTTTGAACTCTGGGGACATGCTGAAATTCTATCTTTGTGAATCTCTTCCTAAACTCCTGTATATGATGCAGATAAGGGAGTATCTTGGAGTTCTTGGTTGCCCATTCTTCTCGGACCTAATGTATGAGCAAATCCAAATCCCTGATCACTAGTAACTCTTGAATGTTCATATCAATCTAGCTTGAGCCCTAAGATGAAGGCTTCATATTCGGCCACGTTGTTGGTGCACGGGAACCTGAGTTTGGCAGATATCGGATAATGTTGGCCGGTTTCTGATACTAGGACTGCTTCTATGCCAACTCCTTTAAAATTTGCTGCTCCATCGAAAGATATTTTTCAACCATAATAGGATTCTACAATATCTTCTCCTATGAAAGATACCTCTTCATCAGGAAGATACATCTTAAAGATACCTCTTCATAAGGAAAATACATCTTTAGAGGCTCGTATTCTCCGTCCACAGGATTCTCGGCGAGATGATCTACCAATGCTTTACTTTAATTGCCTTCTGAGTTACGTAGACAATGTCATATTTGCTCAGCAGGATTTGCCACTTGGCTAGCTTGCCTATGGGTATGAGCTTCTAATAGATATACTTTAGCAGATCCATTCTTGATATGAGGTGAGTGGTACGGGCATAGAAATAATGCCTCAACTTCTGAGCTACCCAAGTTAGAGCACAGTAGGTGCATTCCAATAGGGAATACCGGGCCTCGTACAGGGTCAAACTTGTTGCTAAGATAGTAGATGGCCTGCTCCTTTCTCCCTGTTTCGTCATGTTGTCCCAAAACACAACCAAATGCCCCATCCAATACTACAAGGTAGAGAAATAGAGGTCTACCTGGCTCGGGCGGAACCAAGACTGGCAGCGTTGACAGGTATTCTTTGATTTTGTCAAATACTTTCTGACAATCATCGGTCTATTTGGTACGTCGTACTTTTTCAACATTTTAAAGATCGGTTCACAAATGATAGTGGACTAAGCTATGAATCAGTTGATATAGTTGAGTCTCCCCTAGAAACTCATCACGTCCTTCTTGTTCCTCAGTGGTGGCCTAAAACTTTCCAGTTCTATTCCTCGGCGACTCACAATGAAACCAAGCAGTTTTTCGGCAGGAATCCGGAATGCACATTTGGCGGGATTCAATTTCAGATTACCTTCTCAGTCTATTGAAGAACTTCCTCACATCTTCCATGTGGTCAGTGGCTTTCTTGGATTTGATGATGACATCATCTAAAAATACTTCGATCTCCTTGTGTATCATGTCATGGAAAATAGTAGTCATGGCCCTCATGTAAGTGGCCCCAACATTCTTTAATCCAAATGGCATCATCTTGTAACAATACATCCCATACAACATAATCAAAGCTGTTTTCTCTGCGTCTTCTTCGTCCATCCATATCTGATGGTATCCAACAAAACAATCAACAAATGACTACAACTCATGCTTAGCATAATTGTCAATCAGGATAAGTATGTTTGGCAAGGGGAAGTCGTCTTTCGGACTGGCCCAATTGAGATCTCGGTAGTCAACACAGACTCTAACCTTCCCACCCTTCTTCGGCATTGGCACAATATTGACTAACCATGTTGGATACTCCACTACCCTGAGAACCTTGGGTTTGACCTGCTTGGTAACTTCTTCCTTGATTTTCAAACTCATGTCAGGTTTGAACTTTCCGAGCTTTTGTTTTACTGGTGGACATGTCGAATCTGTCGGCAATTTGTGAGCAACAATAGTTGTACGGAGATCGGTCACATCATCATATGACCAGGCGAATATATCCTCATATTCCCTTAGGAATTCCACATACTATTTCTTTTCTGATGGTGACAGATGAACACTGATGCGCGTTTCCTTGACATTTTTTGTATCCCCCAAGTTGACAACCACAGTTTTGTCTAAGTTAGACTTAGGCCTATTCTCAAAATCCTCAACCTCATTAACAACCTTTTCTGGTATATCATCCTCTTCTGAGTCTATGTTCGTTTGTTGCGTTGTCTCGTTGCAAGTCATAATCGTCGGTTCATCAAGATAAGTAATAGTAATGATGCGTAAATAAAGTAAATGATAGAAAAAAAAATAAGAGCGAGATTTATAAGAAACTGAAATGCTTTGATAAATTTCATAATTTTTTTGATCATTGTAGCTCTTTTCAAATTTAAAGAAAACACGGAAAGAAAATCAACTAGCGAAAAAGTAAAAGGTAATGCATGTGCTTTGTTCAGCCTTGATACCCTGAAGTTTTTCGGGCCCTGGTGGTTCTGATGGACCAATTATTGAGGCGCGCTCCTCGGCTCACAACTTGTATAGAAGGGCCTTCCTCTCCTTTCTCCTCAAAAATAACATAGCAGTCCATATCGTCATCTTCCAGAAACAAATTCGTCATTGCCGCTAACACTTCCTCTTCTTCTGACCCACATATGACATTAGCTAGCTGGAAAGTCTGCTCCAGGCGAGGTATAAGATGCACCAGTGGGTAGTAGGTACTGCGCCATGGTGGTGACCAGTGGTTGAACTCCTCCCAAGAGTATTCATATCCCAAACCAAAAGTGGTACCATGTTTCTTCAGCTTGATGCGTTTGGCGATTCCTTGGAGGTTTTTTCCAAGTCCTTTGCCAGGCTCGTATCCACACCAATTTAGTACGCTTTCAATCTTGTTGTCCCACCATTTATCCTTGTCCACAATGTTGACCCTCTCAATGTGGTGGTTGGTTTCTCCGCCTATTTTCCTTCTTCATCCTATTGCTGGGATGGTCTGGCGACTGTATATGGGATTGCTACCATTGAATGGATAATCACCTTTTGGTGATTCCACTCAAATTTCACTGCTTGGTGTAGTGTTGATTCTACGGCTCCAGCAGCATGAATACAGGGCCATCCTAACAGCAAATTGTAAGATGCTGGGACGTCTATCACTTGAAAGTCATCATCAAACCAAGTCGGTCCCATTTGCAGACCCAAACTTATTTCACCAATAGTGGACCTTTGGGAACAATCAAAAGCTTTGACATTGATGTCTCCATCCTTGATATCATGCAGGCTTTTTCCCAATGTTCTGAGAGTCAGAAATGGACAAATTTGAGGTTGGATCCTCCGTTAACTAGAATTCTGGTGATGAAATAATCTTCGCATTGCACAGTGATGTGTAACGCCTTGTTGTGTCTTAACCCTTCTGGTAGCAGCTCATCTTCGTGGAAAGTGATTATATGACTCTCCAACACTTGCCCTACCATGTTTGCCATTTCTCCTCCAGTTATGTTTCTGGGCACATATGCCTCACTCAGCACTTCCAATAAGGCATTTTTATGTGCGTCAGAGCTTTGTAGCAGGGCAAAGATGGAGATCTGGGCTGGCGTCTTATTGAACTGATTGATGACTGAATACTCTTTGGCTTGTATCTTCCTCCAAAGATCATCAGGACCAGTTTTGGTCAGTCGCCGAGAGGCTTGCTTACTAGAATCAGTCAGATGTTCTGGAGTATAAACCCTGCCGGTTCTGGTCATACTCTGTGCTGTAATTGCTTCTCCAGATTTGTCTTTCCCTTTCATTCTCGCCTCGACGATGTAATCCCAAGGTATGGCCTTCGTATGGAATGGTGACATAGCTACCGGAATGGGTACTCTTGCCTTGGAAGGTAACACAGCCACTTCAAATGGCACATGTGCTTTCGGGGATCCAAAATTGAACTCAATTGTCCATGGCGCATTTGTAAAAGAAGGTGCTTCGAACTCGAGTTGTATAGATATGTTTACTTCATTGTCCCCGGAAGGCTGTATCTGGACAACAATCGAGTTAAGTGTGACTGTCGATTTCTTTGGCTCGTCATCCTCAGCGATCAATTCAATCGATCCTTTAGGGTCCCAATCGTCTTCTATCTCGATCATGTGAACGCCTTCACCCTTGTGGTCAGGCAGAGGGTTGTTGCGAACATTATGAGTAGTCTCCTTTGCGACGATAATCTTATTGTCAATTGAAGCTTGGATCTTATCCTTCAGTGAGCGACACTCGTCAATAGTTTGCCCCTTCATGCCGGAATGGTACGCACATGTTTTATTGAGGTTGATCCATTGGGAAGGGTTTTCTGGAATTGTGGCAGGGATAGAGGTGACATAATCAGTAGCTTTGAATCTTTTATACAGCTGGTCGTTCGGTTCGGCAATGGCGATATATTGTTTGGGAGGCCTGCAGTCGAAGTTTGGTCGAGGTCTGGGAATGTTTTGGCGAGTGGGAGGTGACTGATAGTGGGATAGTTGAGTGTTGTTAGCTTGGTAGACGTGTACAGGTTGGGAATATCTCGGTGAGGTAGGTTGATATGTGGGGGTGGAGATGTTTGATAAGTAGGCGGTGGAGCTTGGTAAGAAGGCGAGGGTGCTTGGTAATTTGGGGTAGGTTGATATGTGAGAGGAGATATTGGGTAGGTTTTGTATTTTATTGGGGATTTTGTTCTCTGTGAAACCATCACGACATTCACATCCCTTTTCTTGGATGTGCCGCCAGACTGTAGGGCCTTGTTGGTGTCTTGCAATGCTTCAAAGTTAGTGACCATACCACTTTTAATTCCTTCCTCAATCCTCTCCCCTAGCTTGATGATGTCGGAAATTTTCTGCCCTTCAATCAATATCAACCTCTCATAATATTGTGGGTCTTGAGCTCGGACGAAAAACCTGTTCATTTGTTCTTCTTCTAAAGCCGGCCTGACCTTAGCAACCTCGGTTCTACAGCAAGTAGCATACTCGCAGAATGTCTCCATGGGTTTCTTCTTTAAGTTCTGGACGTAGAATACATCTGGAGCATTCTCCGTGTTGAATCTGAACCTATCCATGAAATCAAATGCCATACTTACCCATTCGTTCACTTCTTTGGGTCTTGGCTAATGTACCAAGATAAAGCATCTCCTTTCAGACTTCTCATAAAGAGCTTCATGCGAATCTTCTCATTCTTTTCTACCCCGACCAGCTTGTCGCAGTAGGTCCTCAAATGAACTCTGGGATCCCCTGTGCCATCAAACACCTCAAACTTGGGAGGTTTGTACCCCTCAGGTAGTTCAACATCTGGCTGAATATAAAGGTTCTCGTAATTCAGTCCCTCGATACCTTTGTTTCCTTCAACACCCTGGACTCGGCTAATTAGCTTCTTGAATTCTGCGGCCAGGTTCCTGATAAGAGAGTCTTTGTCATCAGACTCCAGTGTGCTTGAATAGGTTGAGCATAGTGTGGTACGGTTTCCACATAGGCGGGGGCATTGTGAGGATGATCATTTGTGGAGCTTAGTTTTTCAGGAATGAGTAGCGAGGTGTTGTTTGAAATGTGACATGTGTTCCAGTGGGGAGTGGCTTGTTTTTGTGGTTTCAGGATGTTTTGCGGAGGTGTAGAATTTTGAGCATTGGGAAAGCTGACATTTGGGGTAGTGAGGGAAAATGATAAGTTTTCCCAAGTTCCGAACTTGGTCCAATTCTTCCAGAAATTTCAATAACTTGTGTTCAAGCTGGGAGGCATTCTCCTTGGCAACCTGAGTACCCTGAGGAACTTCTACCCTTTCAATTGCGTTCTCCCTTATGATGTTGTTCAAATCTTCCATTTTTCCCTTGTTCTTGCTTCATATAAGACTTAGAGGAGGAGGAGGTGGGGGAACCTTAGATCTTGTGGAGTAAGATGATGATTCGAGAGTGCACGGACTAACCTTTGGGGAGGGGAATAAAACAAAAGTAAAGAAATAGAAAAGGTAGCAAGTTAGTGAGGATTATGAGAAGAAAACATTGCAATATTTAAACACATTGTGCAAGAATATAAATCGTGTCCAAATTTGGGAGCCTCGTTGTGCCCGAGGTAGGCATAACGACAAATAGTTTTGTGAAATTATAATACTAAATGCCTCATTTTAATGATAAAAATAAGACAAATCCCAAAACGACACTAAAAATTGCAGAAAAGTAAAATGTCACTAATGGCCATCAGCCTTATTACATCGAACAGAAAAGATTACTAGCTACTTGGTCCCAGAAGGACCTTCACTAGACTCGGCATCTTTACCTCCATCGAACAGCTTCACCAGCTCACGCAGTCCCAGCAGCAAATAGGCTCTAGCCAAATCTCCTCCTTCATTTCCTCCAGCATTCTGGTAGTTTTCAATCCTCTAGATGAACTTTCTTTCTAAGTCCACCAAACCCTGCTCCAAATACCCCAGTCGCTTATTGGCACTGACAACCATATCTTTCCGTTCTTCAGTCAACTTTTGATGTGCTTCTTGAATTTCCCGATGTTCGCTTTCTTACTCTCGAACCCTCTTGCGCAATTGGTTGTACTTAACCTGTACTTCGGCCTTTTTGTCGATGACCCTATGACCTCGGACGGACCGGGTTTTCTTAACCCACCATGATTATCTTCATACCAACTTGGATAGCATGGGGTATAACTAGCATGGTATATGTCTGGCTCTATGAAATCCTTTTCCGGGATAATTTTACAGTGCCACATACTTGTGAGGGCTATCGTCGTTTTGAAATTCGGCCCTAAAGTGACTCATCTTATCGACCCTTGGTATAACCTGCTTTCTCCCTGCCTGCCTCATGACTCAGAGAGGGACATAGGGATAAGTTCCCTTTAGACTGATGAGTATAAGAAACGGTGCATCCCGAGATCGGACGATGAACTCTTCAGTAGGGAACCATTCGAATATCCACTACACTTGGTTTTCCTTCAGATTTTCAAACAACTCTACCCACCCTTTACCATCTTCTGGTAGAGCAAACATGTTAGGCATATAGTTCATTCGCCTTGGCTGATGGAAGGCGATATGATCATCCCAGTCTCTATGTAAAATCTCTTGCCAATATTCACCCTTTTGGAGGTTTTCCATGAGCCAAAGTTGGAGTAGTAAGTTACAGCCCTCAAAGTGATTGGCCTCTTGTTGATAATTTTTCAAGGTTCGGTATATCTCCACGACAATCATTGGTACTATGCTGAAAGGCTGTCCGCTGATCCCTTCCATTAGAGTCTTGGTGACCATGGCTAGTCTGGTATGGATCCTAGCCTTCTTCATAGGAAATATTATCATCCCCAAAAAGGAGAACATAAAGATGAAGACCCTTATGTGGATATGCCCCAATGAGGTGAGGGAAAATTCATCTGGGTAAGTGCGTTAGGACTTGTTATGGCCATATCTGGCACATATAGTCGAAAGGAATGTAAGAGGTCCTTCAAACAGGTAAATTCTGGGTTTTTCTTTAGTCTCATCATCTTTAGGAAACCCCTACCCTTGCGATTTTCTGGCATAAGCAAACCCAAAATCTCCCAAGGAATAACAACTAACCCTCCCATTTCCTCGAGCAAAGGGGTCATTTCAAGGTCCCCGAAACAAAATAGAGATCTGTCGCTATCCCATAATAAAGTTGTAGCCTCTATGATTTGGTTGTCGGGTTGGATTTCCAAAAGAGAAGGCGAATTTCCCAAATATTTGTGAACGCGAATCTGATCACTGGAGTGAAGGTCTTCACACCAGCTTAGCAACCTTGGGTGAATGTTGGTTACCATGCCAAATCTGGGGACTTCGTGCCTCATTTTCTGCAAAACAAAGTGTCAGACCCTTATCCCACCGGACTCGACTATTTACACCAATAATTGGCACAAACAACATTAGTTCTCCAAATAAATGCACAGAATATGGTGGCGTCTGTTTGGGTTTCAGGGAACCCAGTGGACTTTGGACAAGGCTATCTTAAGGAGTCATTATATGGACACCATAACTGACTCGGCTAGGTTTGACCATGATGCCTGCATAGTTAGATGGAGTTAGGTTTCTATGGGGTATTAGACTGGTACCCTTGAGCAGACAACTCAAGAGGGAAAGGCACAGAATAGTCGACTGCATCGCTGATCGACTGGTTTTACCGTAAATACGCCATTGCCAAATTTAGAGGGGGGGGGCTGATAATATTGGAAGGGCGCAACCACTCAATATAAGCGTTGCTATGGTATTTTGTTTGACACTAGTGGATTATGATGTTGAGGATGCAATTATAAGAATGAAACAAGTTGCCACGTATTTGCACGTTCATAAAGTAATGATTACAATGATTGCTCATAATTACAACAATATTGAAGGAAAGCGGTAAAAGAAAGCATTAAAGAAAAAGAAACAAAAGCCAAGTTAGTTTCGTAGAAGAAAAGATAAAGACATTAGATAAAAGAAATAAAGTCACAAATAACCCGAAATGGTAAAAGCCTAAAGAAATCCCCTGTAGAGTCGCCATGCCGTCGATGCCCTTTTTTTCTTGCGAAATCGGGTTTATGACATTTGGGAGGGCTACCCGTTCCTTTTGGGAATTGGGTTTGCATTTGAAAGGTCACCACCTAATGATTAGGGTGCATTAGGACACCAATGAAGTTCGATTTCGATAACCAGAGATAGGGTAAGAGGTTGAAATTATTCTAAGGGGAAGGTGTTAGGCACCTCTCAGAATCCACTAATGTGGTTCCTGGCCGTGTTACAATTGTGACTTCTTATAATCAAGTAAACAATTAGGTGTTAAAATTTAGGGACTTGCATATGACATTGAAATAAGTTTGAAACTCTTGAAGATAAGTAGATAGGGCAGAATAAAAAAAAGGACTTGAATAGTTTTACAAGAAGAGATGAAAGCAAATAAAGGGAAAGAGGTCCTAGGTTTATAATTAATATGGATCATGTCAATGCAATATCCAGTAATCACTCCTCAGAAGAGGGTCTACATGAGATATTAGTGCATCGGTCATCATATCCATATTCTTCCTTTCCCATCCACTAAAGGTTATTTAAACACGTGGATTGGTCAGGAAAGCTTATTACATCCTATTACCCGTCCCATCCTATAAGTCCGAGAGGGCATTTAGGACAACTATTCCTACAAGGTAAGGACTAGGCTGAACCCTTAGGTTTAATGGACAAAATGCTAGGTGATATACATAACAAGTAGGACTGCATATAAAGGGAATACACAAAGGTGAATTAAAGCTCACAGGTCCCTCCACAAGTAAAACACATAATCAACATGTCTCAAACACATTTAAGGACACAAAGATATGAGTTTTAAAGAAAAGAAATAAGTGACATCAGTTGAATAAGTAAAAGATAAGGGAAACATCAAAACATGGTTTGAAAAGGGTAGAGACAATAGTTTAACTAGACAAGTATCGAAACAACACGATTCTGGGCAGAAAGGGTAACCAAGTCGTTAAAAAATAACATAGTAGGACCAGAATCAAAAAATCAGTGAGAGTATATAGATACACGATTTCAAAACTTGTTTCCGGATAGAGATAGATTTTCTGTAAAACAAAGTGAACTTTCAGAGAGTAAAAAAACAGAGTGAACTTCAGAGACTTAAAGCAAGAACGGGAGCGCATAGTTCAAATTAAAGAGGCTGTTAGTTAAAACCAGTCAAAACATGGTTAATCGATTCTCGTTATGTCCAACGTTTGCCTAGGAGACGTATGCATTGGCTAATTATCTTAGAGGGTGAACATGCATATTTGGTTTCCAGTTTTAAAAGATACAGTTAACCAAACCCGTGTCGTTAGATTAACATACTAATGAGGTGTTTACGATTACAACTCAAGCAAAATAAAACCCTAAGTAATAAGATGTCTAATGCACATAGAAGTTCCTAAAACATGGTCTCTAAATGCTAATGAGAATACAGTAGTAGTCTTACAATAGTTATTGGCTTATCATTAACTGATCATGGCTACAAAATGAGCGTAATAACAGGATGAAAGTAAAGAACCTAAAACATGATCTCTAATGTATGAGATGCATGTCCTATACAGGATATCTATTGCGCAAATAAGTAAATAAAATTCGATAAAATTTTTTTCTACCCATTACTTAAACTAAGCATGCATAACCCCACCCAATTTCACTATGACCCCAATCATTCGCTTACAAATTGTTACAAACCAAGAATATCCGAATTACAGTAATAAAGAATAAAAATAAGAAGTTATTCTATAGGGAGCCTTTAGTAATCCCCAATCTTCCAACCTCACTCCTTTCGAGTTTCACAGCCTTTGCTATGGTCTGGGTGCGGCAAAGCTCCATAAGGCCCCATTGGGTCCCTGGCCAATATCAACACCCAAACACTTACCAAAAATGTTGAACAAGTGTAGTGTCGAATTACCAGTCTTGTGCATCAAAGTTTAGTGAGTACTCAGAGGTACCCAAAGGAATGATTACATGAAGGGGGTAGAACCTAATCTCTAAGAGTAGTGAGAGTGCGTGATATAGTGTTAAAGAAATTGAGTTGAGAGAAATAGTATGAAAATGATCCATATAGAATCTGTTCTAGAAAGAAAACAGTAGAAGAGTGTGACAGTTTTGTCAGAAGGTGAGTAGGACAATCTCAGAACTAGAATATCACACATAGTTCATGAAAGCAGACACAAACATGGGAAAGGGGAAATGGGAAATGGGACAAGTAGTTCACATGTAAGAGCATAGGTGCACATACGTAGACATCAGAGAAGGCATTTCAGGACTTAAACAGTCACAACACATTTCATCCCAAAATGTTCATGGAAGATGTCCAGGATCACTTGGTAGCTATAAAGGGTCATGAATACATGTTGATAATGTACTAGGGTTAGGGAGTGAGGAAGAACTACATTAAACAAGTAAGAGAAGCAGTAGACATGCTGAATTAAGAGAAGGGTAATCACATCAATGAATTAGAAAAGAGGCACACTAATTGCAAGGTAAACAATAAAGCCATAAATATAATCATAAAAGAAATAAGAGAAAGTGCAATATGTATAAAAACATGTTGTTTCGGAAGCTGTAAATAAAAAAAGAAGACATACCAGCCAAGAGTGAGACAATAGAGCAGTAGTGTGCAGAGAAGTAGAGCAATAGTTTGCAGACCAAGAGAGAAGAAATGTATATAGCAATAAATTAGTAGAGTAATAAAATATTCAGTCTTGTCTTTCAGCCGACTGAGTAACTAGTAGTCAGTAAGAGAAGTGAGAGAGAATGTGCAGGAAAGTAAGAGCGAACAATGAGTATGCTTGTGTGTGTAAGAGAGAGTTCAGTACATTGTAATTGTTCATGACATGCAAAAGAGAGGGTAGAGTATTTATAGTTTTGAAAACAAGTAGAAAATAGGGTTACAAGTACTGACTTAACACAATTATGGAAACAATACCAATTGGATCAATCACAGGACCAAACTTCTTTAAATTAGGGAGTCATGATTCGAATGGGTAAAAGTTATATCTGATAAGGAAATAATCACTTAGACTACTGAATTTACCATAATAGGAGTAGTAAAGCATGTAACATGCAATAAAGGCCAAATACATAACATTTCAAATAAGGAAAATATATACTGAATCTTTGAAAGTATGTTTATGCCCATAAATATGACAAAATTAACTCTGAAAATTAGTCATAGGATCATAGATGAGACTAAAATCACAAGGAATTAGTTCTAAGAAGGAAACCATCTCACAAATAAGGAAGTGATTCAAAATTAGTGAAAAACTTCTAAGGAAAACATATACAATATCAGGAATTCGATGAATTGCACAGAATCAACAGAATATTTGGTAAACAATGAATAATTAGACCTATTAAACACAATAGGCACAAAAATCAGAGAACCCCAAGCAAGAAATCACAGAAACAGTAGAAGGTTGGAACCCTAACAACAAGATTAAAGCATAGAACTCGGATGATAACCCAGAAGATCATACAAAAAAACAAATAATATAAACACAAACATATAGTACTCAAAAATCAGAAAGTAAAGTTATTTAAAAAAGGGGTTCAGAAACCCTAGTTTTTTTAAAAGGAACAAAACGTTTAAAACTTGGTCAATCATAAAGATTGAGTAGAGGGCAGTGTAATACATAAAGGTGTGAGTTAAAAGTTGTTAAAAAATATAGAGATTAGGGTATCATAAGAAACTAGTGAGAAGTAAGAGAAACTTGGCTATGAAACTCAACAATAATGGTGTTCATGGCACAATCGGACCAGGAAAAGCTTTTAGTGACCATCTTGTATGGTAGAGGCTCCTAAGGCCTCAAGGATTGAGGGAATCGGTGAGATAAGGTTTCACGACGGCTGGTGCTCGAACGAGGTGAGGTTGGAGGTGGCCGGAGAGATGCTGAAGGCCATTAGAGAAGAACCAAAAGTTTCTAGAGGGAAGGAGGAGAGGAAGAGAACAAGTAGAGAGAGAGACTGGTCTCGAAGAAATGAGGGCTCGGGAAGGGGGGGGGGGTAGTTAGAATTTAATTAAGGAAACGAAATTTGGGCCGTTGATCTCATTTGATCAATGGCTCAAATTAATTTGGAGCTGGGCCGGGTTATCTAGAAATTGGGCTGAGCGGATTTGGATTGGGTATTGGGTCAATTGGGTTAATTAAAAATCTGATGGGGTGGGTTACAATTGATGCTAAAATTCCAATAATAATAGGCTAGGTATTAAATAACCGATTTCTCCCCTTTGTTTTATATAAAATAGTAAAATAATTAAAAAAACAAATTTAATGCACTGACCTAATTAATAAGGTATACGTATTAATCTAAAAATACTGGAAATAATTTTATAAAATGTAAAATGCTATTAATCGTAATATAGGCTATAATTGAAATTATGTGCAATTTAGCTTAAAAATACCAAAATTTTTTGTAAAAATGTACAAAAATTACCTTAATTATATCTTGGTGTAAATACGATAATGGAAATAAATTATTCACCAAAATGATAGTCTGGAAATAATTATTGGATTTTGCACTATTAAAATAGACAATAAATTGATTTGGAAAATCTTACAAAATTAAGGAAAATACCAAAACTCTTGGGCATGCTTATATATGTATACACATGCTATTTTGAAGTGATTATAAAAATACACATGGAAAAATTGGGTATCAACAGCACCATAGGATCGACAAGCTCCGAGGATCCCCGGGAGACGGAAGTGACCCCGGTGTCCTCCACCATAGGAAAACAATACCCAAAGCAGACCAACAATGTCTCTACCAAGTTGGCGTACTTCTCAGGAGGCCTTCACCATAGAAGGCTAATTTACAAGGGGAGAAGTGTCCTTAGCAAACCCCTGCATAAAACAGACTCCAGGTGATGACCAGGACGACCCGAAGCACAACCAGACCTCCATTCATAGATCACCTCCAGGAGGTTACCGGCGTTCCGAGACCAAGGATCCTCAGGCAAAGTTCTCTTCTCAACGACCATTATGAGGCCCGAAGATCTTGACCACACTTTCGCATGGAGAGAAGGCCTCAGTGTCCCGAGGTTGTTGGCCAAATTTAGGGCTCGGTTGGAGAAGTCATAGAAAGGCCCCGCGTGAAGCCAGTTCGTCAACAGAAGGTCAGGAGCAATACTCGCGCCCGAGGCCAATATCGTAGGCGGCAAAACCGGACCCTGCATTCGAAGCTATCAATAATATAAAGGCATACAGAAAATATCGAAGGAAGAAACCAAGAAAATGTCTTTTGTATTTGTACAAGTATCCGCTTACAGCGACCCTCGAGGGATCCTTACGTGTGATTACATTATACACGGTTACAAAAGCCCGCAGGAAACCTTTACAAAAAGAAAAAGGGGAGGGGGCAAAGAAATACAGGTAATATGCAAGCCTAAGGGTCTAGCCTATTTATGTTGTGCTTCCATTATCATCCTCTCAGGCGTATGGCCCCAAAATCAATATCTTCCGAGTCCAATTCTCTCAGGGACCTCATCCCAATCCTCCCGGAGTGGCATCTTCAAAAGGAAGGATATAGAAGGGGAAGGCAGGGGAGAAGAGAAAAATGATGAAGGAGACGCTGAAAGAAGACGAGAAGTGGTTACGTAAAAAACTTGGCTAGTACGAACTCCGCTAGCACTCCCATCTCGAAGCCACTTCTTGAGATGTTGCCTCGGCCCAAAAAGCAACAGCCAGTAGAGATTGCCACCATGCCCCCAGGAATCCAAAGAGGGAGTAACATGCCAAACCAAGGAAGGAGGGTGAGCAACACTGTATAATCCGAGCCCACTCTTGAGAAACAGTGCATAATCCGAATATGAACCCAGCTCAGAGGAAATCGATCCCCTAATTCATCGCCCCGATCCAACAGGGACAACAACAACAGCATGATGACGACACAAATTCATGCTACCAAAGAAGGATCGAGAGTTGGGCCATGGCACACATGACGTAAGATCTTGAGGCCGCGGGCCTTAAACATAGCGAGACAACGAAGACTAAAAAATGACTAGAAAGGAGAGAAGGATGGGCATTGATGGAAGTTTTGAATGAAAAGCTGATCTCGAGAAGCCCCATATATAGGGGGAGGGCAAAGTAACCTACAACACCATTACTGCCCTCGAAAAGCATAACAACAGGAGCAATTAATGCGTTAATGGAAGCTGAATCGATAGCAACGATACGACCCTGAGGAGCAAGGAGTCATGATGTTTCCAATGACACTGGAGAAGCAAAAAGGTGGAATGCATTGACACTTGTGAAAGGGGCTGTGCCATCAGCACGATCATTTCAAGAGCTTGCGAGATGGGGTGTCAAAAACATTTCTTATCGCTTCCCTCTAAGAAACGCGGAGACTATCTGTGCACGGTGAAATCGAAGGGTCGATTTCTCATTGGCAGAATGCTTCAGAAGATCACTTTGGACACCTTGGACCTCAAGCCGACCACTTCCCTCAAAGATCTGTCAACATACAGTCGAAGTTAACAATGATCGAAACCCCGACAAACGTAAAAAGTTCCCGAAGAATGTATCTGAAGTCGACTAAGTCTATTTGAATAGCTCAACATCGGCCCATGCACACGTCGTAAAGCTAGTTGCCTGTCCCATCCCATTTCCTTTATCACGCAACTTATTTTGTACTAAGTTTGGGCTCCCCCTCTTATAAAATGGGAGTTATTAATAACGTGAAAAGGCGGAACTCCAACCATTCTACCTAAGTGAAATGATATTTTCTCTCTCTTTCTCCTCTCTAACTCCTTTGTCTTTATTTCTCGAAATCATTTTAGCTTGTCTCCTTGTCTGTTCTTATTTGATATCGACCCGAGGATAACTCGATATCCTTTGCTTTATATCTGTTCTTTATCATATAACTTAGCTTTGGTTAAAAAGAGCTTGTTTTATTATATCTCTAACTGTTATACCGTCCTCGACTATCCCCGATAGCTCGACCTCGACCTCGACCTCGAAGTCAACCCTGAAGTCTCCATCGACCAGGCCTACTTCTGGGTAGCATGCCTTTAGTTCGATCATTATCTCGTTTTAGCTTGCACTCCATCAGTAAGTTTCACATCATTGGCATCAACTGCTTTAACAAACTAGCTCGAGAATAGATCACGTATTTTTAGAGTCCTATTTTACAAATTTAATTGTTATTACCATTTTCACGGTAAACATCAATACAACCCAAACCTATCCGAAACTCACCCAAGCCTCTCGGGATCCCGTCCGAACATACCAACAAGTCCCATAACCTAACATGGACCTACTTAAGGCCTCAAATCACACATGACAATATTTAAACGACAAATTGCACTTCAAATCAAACCTGAATGAACTTTGAACCTTCAACTTCCAAAACTCGCGGCAAAACATATCAAATCAACCCGAAATGAACTCAAATTGTGCAAACAAGTCCCAAGTGACATAACCAAGTTATTCAAATTTTCAAAAACATAATCTGAACTCGATATCATCAAAGTCAACTTTCGATCAAACTTATGAACTTTCCAAACCTTTAAATTTCCAATTTTTGCCAATTTATGTCGAAACCTTCTAGATACATATGAATGCAAATACGGGCATATGCTTGAGTCCAAAATCACCATCCAGACCTAACGGAACTAGTAAAACTCCAATTTGAGGTCAAATGCTAATGCGTCAAACTTGGTAAACTCTTCCAACTTAAAGCTTCAATCATGAAGTTCATTCTTCCTAATCAATTTTGAACAACCTGAAAACCAAAACTGTTGATTCACACAAATCATAATACATCATATGGAGCTACTCATGCCCTCAAACCATTGCTCAGAATGACCGACCCGGTCGTTACGACCTCCCCCACTTAAACCCCCACTTAAACATACATTCATCCTCGAACATGTCAAGAGTTGTTCCAAAGTCATAAAACTGCCGTGTAACCTTACCATGAACATACCCAAGGGTGATCCTATGTTACCCTAATCCATATAGGTTTGATAACACATCATAATGTAGATAATTACTTCAACCTTAGCTCGTAAACCACATAATACAATTTATAACGTCCAAAGTTTCTTACAAGATCAGAACTTCACATCTACACATTGTATAAGGCTAAACAAGCCGTATCAAGCCATAACCACAACCCAAGATTCATTCACATGACATACCACATGACTCACATACTTGTAGCAAAATTTTCGATCACAGTAGCTGCTCAAAATAACCCAATACTGGTAATATATATCATATCAAACAAAACCTCGTTCTAAAACCTGTGTACACTGCCAATGATGAAAGAGACATGTAGAAACTCGTAACCACTTATCAAATCAACAAATCATGGAACTATCCCTCCTTAGATAAGAACTATAGCCACTTTCTAACCCGACTTCTGATATTATTCTTCCAAATATAGTACAATCAGATCTGTTAGCACTCATCCTAGATCCAATGACCTTATTTCATCAAACACATCTATCTTATCGACATGCTACACCACTAACTCAATGTACCTAAAAATGAAAGATGACTCAAATGAGAAAATTGTCCTGCAAGCTCAACCGACGCCACCACCACAACCGCAATGCCACTGACCCATCATACATAGTAGCACCAAGACACACGAATCTAACACAAAGGATCATATCTCAACAAAACTCTGCTGCAATATGCGATCCCATCGAAACATTAGCCTTTATAAGATACCTCAAGCCACCATGCTTTAAATTAACAAACACGCGCAATTCGATATCAAGTACCCAAGATGCATGATCATAACCACAGAAAAGCAAATGACACAATACTACACAACCAATGAACAATCAATCATTCAACACCAAAATACCTATCTCGCTCAAATTCTGCCATAAGGCCCAAATAGAACCGCACGGTATGTGCATATAAGAAATGAATCACAACCCCTAGTAGAATAGAAGAGTAACTCACATGACATATCAAAACACAAATAAGATCAACACTAATCGAATGATATCCCCCTACAATAGCAGTACAAAGTCAACCAATCTGATCTGGTGTAGAATGCACATGCTTATTGGGCCTATCAATGGACCCCCAGTGAACTCTAAACATCCACAATAGATAAATAACCCTATTAAAATCTACAATAACTGAATAACACATACAATCATTTGGTTAGCTTTGGCCACAACTTCATAGTCCATAACCATGAAACAATCTGCTCTTGAGAATACCCGGTCTCCAAATCCACAGAACACACAACTTACCATATCTAATCCCAACTCCACCGCTCGAATTTCTAACACATCTCTCATACACGATCATCCAATGAGGAATACATTAATAATTTTTCCTTGCCACATTGTGAAATTGGAATATCAACGGCCCATCAACTAGGCGAGTACCGCAATACTAATGAAGCAACCGTAAGTCAAAACACAATGCTCCTTCTGAAATGCGCACCCTTCTTAAGACGTACCAAGTAGTTATAACATTTATCTAAACATCAGAAACTGTCCATGCTGTTTAAGAATTCATGACCTTCCCTTCAAAACTGAATCTTGACCTTGCACACACAAATCTCCATTCCACACAACACACTTCATCTATCATGCCATCATATCAAAAGTACGAGAATCTCATAATCAACTCTAAGTCGCAAGTAGAATAATTACATGATCAGTCAGAAACCTCGCATCTAGAAGAAAACCACAATACATAACATGCTCCTCACGTCGGTAGGAAAATTCCATCTCCAACTGTGATAGAAACCATTGAGAACATTTGAAATCTATTTGCACATAACCAAGCCATCAGAAATAAATATCTCTGATTCAACCAAGCTGTGCAGGTCTCCGAACCCAAGATTATTACTATGAAACACCTGTAAAGACTTGCCAAATCAGAAGTATACTAAGAACTAATCATACCCATTAGCGTGTTGATCCAACCTACTATCAAATTGTTCTATTTCTTCGAATTCCTTTTTAATGTACCCTCAAGGAGACACTTATCCTTGCTAGAACACTGCGATCCTTAACCAAAACTCAGCCCACAAGATCCTCGACTAAAATCACATTGCCCTAAGGCCCATAAGCTGTCGTATTCCCCCTTACCACAACCGAGACACCCACTATAAAGAGACCTTCTATGAATCTAAGTCATTTCTTTCACCTTTTTGATACTGAAATGAGTAATCCCTAATGATATAGAAATACCAAGAGTCTCGACACCATCTAATGTAAATCTTAGGTTCTAGCCATATACAATCGAAAAATTCACAATCGCTACATATAAATCTTAAACCCATTAGAACCTTCTCGAGAGTCATCTACCCTGCTCACATCTCAATTGCACCGCCAAAATGGGCCAAACGACCTGTGCTCCGTTAGCACGATGACACCCAAGAAGGCAAGCCCACCTTAGCGCAACCGAGAAAATACCTATTCCACGCACACTACATCCTTAATGAATAACCACTCAATCATTCCATGATTCCCATATACTCATAGAGTTTAATGCAATCCATATCCAGAAGTTCCCTTACTCGAGTCATCCTCGATCTCAACCTCTTCAAGTCATAACTAATTCACAAGTATACCTCAAATCGAAACCAATATATCACATAACAGTGTAATCAACTTGTCTAGCAAACTTTTCCACTTGGCTCAAATCCATGGAATAGAACATCTGACAACTTACAATAACCATCCCCATTACTTCCATATACTGTAGTAAGATTCAACTTAATCCTTCATAAGCTCATGTAACACAAATCATCTAATATCTCAAATAGTCCGAATCTTGCATTCATCCTCGTGAAGGTTAGGTAAACTATTACAACTTATCCAAATTCAAATCGCATAGATATAACCCACTAGTAGGAAAAAAAGCCTCCAGACAACATAAAAAAATCATACATTTGCAGATTGCCTCGCTGGTTATAACCCACCTGCTTAGCTCTAAACTAAAATCTCTTTATACCCTTTCACAGCCACAACTACTACACACCCACTTAATCTTCCTGAGTCTGAACTTACCAACAAGGCAGGAGAACCTAATTCATTCCGCAGTTAAATAGCATGAAAGATCCTCCAATACAATCATAACTCGAGACTATACATAGAATCAAGATAGAAATCAAGCACCTAATAGTCTTTTTTACATCCCAAACAAACTCTTCTTGTCACATTCAATCCATGTGAACACATCCCGCAGTCATATCATAATCATCTTATAGCCATCCGACCACACATCGAGCCATAAATTCTACTAATAGGGGCACTACCTAACTTATAAGTCTAAACCACATGCTCACACAACCAAAATCTCTGTGATGAAACACATTCAGAACCCGCCTCAAGTCCTCTAGATTGGCCCATCATCAGCACACGAAAATCACATCTCGCACCTCATCTATAGAATCACAAGCCGTTGATGCCTAGCTGATACCGAGCACTCACATACACATACAAATGTTTGGAAGGAATTCAAAGAGTTATGCTTCAAGCTGAATTAATGTCATACGATAAGGAAAGTGTGATGATCCAAAAGGTCATCACTTGTTTTAGAAACAAATTTAGTGTTCCGAGGCCTAAAACTTGCTTTTACCTCACCTTGAATTATGGGCATGGTTCGGACCTATATCTGGAAAGCCTTATATGTGAAAATATAAGAAGTAAAAATTTCTAGAGTTAAAATTTAATTATGGTTGACTTTGGTCAACATTTTGAGAAAACGAACAAGATCTTGGTTCCAAAGATGCCGAGAGGTCCGAAGTAAAATATGAGACTTGGGCGTACGCCTGAAAATGAATTCCTAGGTCCCAAGCCTTTAGAAATTAATTTTTGAAAGAAATTATTTTGCTGAATTATCTAAGAAATTAATAAAAATATTTATGTTTGAAACCATTGGTATCGGGCCCGTATTTTGGTTTCAGAGCTCAGTACAAACTTGTTATAGTATTTAAAAGATAACAGTGAAATTTGGTGAAAGAAGGAGTGTATTTGACGCTGGTTGGACTTCCAGTTGAAGAGTTATGAACTTTGAGTGTTCTTGATGAAAATGTTGAGTTTTGAGATTTAATTCATGGTCTTACATGTTATTTTGTTGATGTGATCGCACGAGTAGGTCCATATAATGATTTTGAGTTAGTATGCACATTTTGTTTGAAGTCCCGAGGACTCAGGTGAGTTTTGGGTAGGTTCTGGGATGTTTTAGGCTTAAAATATAGCTATTGCAGGTTCAGAGAAGTGCAGAACTCAAAACCCGCCAGTGCGGTCCGTAATGATTTTGTGCGGTCCGCCGTGGGTGGCTTTACGGCCGCACTCGATTTTGTATGGTCCGCGGGGAGGAAGAATCCACAAGTTCACTAGTCTAACTTCGGAAGCCTATATCTTTTGATCTGCAAGGAATATTGAGATGATTCAAATGAAATTTTGTAACCCTTCGTGTTTATGCCAAAATACTGAAGCATGTCATAGAAGTCAACATTGTGAGCTTCGCAACCGCACTCCTTTTTTGTGCGGTCCGCACAGAGGGTGTAAGATGTGTATATTTAATCAAGATTTTCAGTTATTTTTCATTTCTTAAAACCTTATAAACATAAGAGTCGATTTTTCAAACAACCTTTCTTCTCCAAAACAATAGTAAGTGATTTCTGACTCATTTTCTTTACTCCTTAACTTCTTTTTACAAGATTTCCTCCTAGAATCTAGGGTTTTCATGATGTAACTGGGAATTTTGGGTAAAACCTAAGAATATAAAAATTTGGGGATTTAGACCTCAAATTGAGGTTGAATTCAAAAACTAATTATATATCTGGGCTCGGGGGTGAATGTGTAATCGGGTTTTGGTCTAAATTTTGAGTTTGGACCAAGCGGGCCCAAGGTCGATTTTTGAATTTTTGAGAAAAACTTTAGAAAACTTAGTTTCATGCATTATAATTGATTCATTTAGCACTTATTTAATATTATTAAGTAACTTGTCGCTAGATACGAGCGAGTTAGTAGTGGAATGTAGAGGCAAAGCGGTAGTTGAGGCTTGAATTGTGTTCGTGGAATCGAGGTAAGTGTTTGGTCTAACCTTAGGTTGAGGGATTAGGAGTTATGTCTTATTCGCTTTGTATTAATTTTTGAGTACGACGTATAGGCATGGTGACGAGTATTTATACTTTGGTGTCAAGCATGCCCGTTTGTCTTATGTTATAATTAATGTGACTCTGTATTGTTCATGCCTAATATGATGATTGCTATTATTTAGTAAGGTTTTGTGGAAAAAAATATTGATATTTGAATATTGAAGAGCATTGCCTCAAGTTGTAAATTTACTTGTGGAAGTATAATTGGCAATTGAACCTTATAGAGTATTGGCTCAAATTGTGAATCGAGTTGTGAAGTACATATGAGAAAAAGAGAAGAAGATTATGGTATCATTCCCTTGCTGGGACGTTGTTGCTTTTAATATTGTTCTCTTGCCGGGATTTTATTATGATTCAATTATTTCCTTACCCTTATTATTTGTGTTTTTTGTTTGGTTGAGGAAGAGTGAAAGCACGAAGGGTGATGCCGTGTATTGTTTTGGTGAGAGAGTGTTAAAGCACGAAGGCTGATGCCGTATCTGATTTATGTGAGTAAGAGTGTAAAGCATGAAGGGTGATTCCGTGCCACACGATGTAATATTCTGTGTCGATTATATTGATTTTATTGTGAGGATGAGAGTAAAAGCACGAAGGATGATGCCGTGCAGTTTATATTTATTCTTATGGTGAGGACGAGAGTAAAAACACGAAAGGTGATGCTGTGCACTTGTTGATTTCCGATTCTCGTTGATAATTGAGTTATGGTGTCTTTTGTATTTACATGTCGTCCTCATATTATCATTTGATCTTCCCCCGCAGTATGTTTCCCCCTCCCATTCTTAACTATACATTTCTGTTTCTATTTTTCTATTGTATATGATTTAACTGCACAAGTTTATTTGGTAATCTGGTCCTAGCCACGTCACTACTTCACCAGGTTAGGCTAGGCACTTACCAGCACGTGGGGTTGGGTGTGCTGATACTATACTCTAAACTGTGTGCGGATTCCGGTGCTGTAGCATTTGGACCTTAGTTTAGGTGGCTGCCTTTAGTCCATTCAGAGATTTTGAGGTAGTCCTGCAAGTGTCGGTAGGCCTTGGCATCTTCCCCTATCCCTTTTATTCTGTTTCTTTTACATATTTTGAAACAATATTGTAATAAATCTTTCATATCATTATCTGTAGAATTCTTAGATAGTTTGTGGATTTGTGAAAACAGTCTTGAGTAGTTTATGTATGGATTGGCGTCAGTATCTTTATTAAAATATTATTACATTCTTTTGCTTATAAATTCTACTATTTTATTTAATGATTGATTACTAACTGCTAAAGGATTAAATGGAAAAAGGGTAATTATTCAAAATGTTGGCTTGCCTAGCTTTCACTAGTAAGCGCCATCACGACTCTCGAGGGTGGGATAATTTGGGTCGTGACAAGTTGGTATTAGAGTTCTAGGTTTCATTGGTCTCACAATTCACAGACAAGCTTAGTAGAGTCTGAGTGATCAGTAAGAAGACATCAGTATTTATCCCCAGAGGAACATATTTAGGAAAATTTCACATCTATTCTTTCCTGTTATGTAGTTTGGGTTCTTAATGCTGATTGAATTTCTACTTTGTTCTTTCACAGATGCCGAGAACACTCTCTTCTTCATCCGCAAATTAGCAGCCCAATCCCCCAACAATAGTTCCCACGAGGGGCAGATGGCGAGGGTGAGGCTATGACAGAGGCTGAGGTAGGGTCAAAGCTTAGCCCAGAGCAGCAGCACCAGTGGCGGAGCCTTAGGTTGAATTTGATGGTGAGGTTTTGGCCTAGGCAGTTCCAGTGGGCCCAGCTCAGGTTCTAGAGGGGTTCATTGCTACCCCAATACTGCAGGATGCTTTGGTCTATCTAGTGGGCCGTATGGAGAGTGTCATCCAAGCAGGCTTGCTTCATATAGCACCGGCCGTCTCTCAGGCTTGAGAAGGAGCCCGGACTCCTGATACTCGCACTCTGGAGCAGGTAGCTCCCCAGTTTTAGATTCCAGCCGTCTATCCAGTTAGAGCAATTCAGCCTGGTATGGTAGCTCAGGCTAGTGATGGAGCAGCTATGTCTGCCGATGCTTTGTGGATGTTGGACAAGTTCACCAAGCTCTTTACTACTACTTTCAGCGGTGCATCTTCTGAGGATACCCAGGATTATTTAGACAGGTATCATGAGGTTCTCAGGAACATGGGGATAGTGGAGACCAATAGGGTCAACTTTGCTACTTTTTGCTTATTTGGATTGGCCAAGACTTGGTGGAGAGATTATTGTTTGGCTAGACTAGCCGGATCACTAGATTTGACTTGGGAGCAGTTTACTCAGCTATTTCTACAGAAGTTTCTCCCTATCACTCAGAGAGAGATCTATCGAAGGAAGTTTGAGCATCTCTAGAAGGGTTCTATGACTGTCACTCAGTATCAGACTAGATTCATCAACTTGGCCCATCATGCTCTTATAATACTCCCTACCAAGAGAGAGAGGGTGAGGAGGTTCATTGAGGGACTCATTCAGCCTATTCGACTTCAGATGTCCAAGGACACGGGGAGTGAGATTTCTTTTCAAGAGGCGGCCAATGTGGCCATGAGAATTGACATGGTACTATCATAGGGAGCTGGTTAGGGGTCTGACAAGAGGCATCATCATTCAGGTAGATTCAGTGGTGCCTCATCTGGAGGCAGGGATTCTTATTATATCGTCTCTATCCTGCCGTATTGTATGTGCCCGCTTGAGTTGAAAGAGTTGAAGGAGCAGTCGCAAGACTTTCTTGAAAAAGGCTTTATTAGAACTAGGGTCTCGCCTTGGGGTGTGCCGATGTTGTTTGTTAAGAAGAAGGATAGATTGATGAGAACGTGTAATGATTACCAGCAGTTGAACAAGTTTACAGCCGAGAATAATTATCCATTGCCGAGGATTGATGATTTGTTTTGATCAGCTTCAGGGTGCTAAGGTATTTTCGAAGTTTGACTTGAGATCTAGCTACCATCAATTGAGGATTAGGTCATCCAATGTCCCTAAGACAGCTTTTCGCACTCGGTACGGGCATTATGAGTTCTTGGTATGTCATTTGAGTTGACAAATACCCCAATAGCGTTTATGGATTTGATGCACCGAGTGTTTAGACCCTACTTGGATTCATTCGTGGTAGTCTTCACTGATGATATTTTGATCTATTCCCGCACCGGGGAGGAGCATAAGCAACATTTGAGAGTGGTTCTCCAGACTTTGAGGGACAATCAGTTGTACGCTATGTTTTCAAAGTGTCAGTTCTGGTTGGGGTCAGTTGTCTTCTTGGGTCATATGGTCTCTGGAGAGGATATCCAGGTAGACCCAAAGAAGGTAGAGTCAGTTAAGAACTGGCCTAGACTAGCATCAGTTATAGAGATCTAGAGTTTCTTGGGATTGGCAGACTATTATCGTCGGTTTGTGGAGGTGTTTTCATCTATTGCAGCCCCGATGACTACTTGACCCAGAAGGGTGCCCAGTTCAGGTGGTCGAACGAGTGTGAGGTCAGCTTTGAGAAGCTCAAGATAGCTTTGACTACGCGCCAGTATTGGTTTTGCCCACAAGTTCGGAGCCTTATACAGTTTATTGTGAAGCATCCCATATTGGGCTTGGTGCAGTGTTAATGCAGGATGGCAATGTCATTGCTTATGCGTTACGTTAGTTGAAGATTCATGAGAAGAACTATCCGGTTCATTATATGGAGTTAGCAGCCATTGTTCATGCATTGAAGATTTGGAGGCATTATCTGTATGGCGTGACATATGATGTGTTCACGGATCACAAGAGTCCGCAGTATTTGTTCAAGCAGAAGGAGCTAAATTTGAGGCAGAGAAGGTGGTTGGAGCTATTAAAGGACTATGATATTACCATTTAATATCATTCGGGAAAGGCCTGTGGTGGCCGATGCTTTGAGTAGGAAGTCAATCAGTATGGGCAGTCTTGCTTATATTTTGGTAGGTGAGAGTTCGCTTGCTTTGGATGTTCAGGCGTTGGCCAATCAGTTCATAAGGTTTGATATTTTTGAGCCCAACCCTATGTTAGCTTGCATAATCACTCGTTCTTCATTATTGGAGCGTATCCGAGATTGGCAGTTTGATGATCCTTATTTGTGTGTCCTTAGGGACACAGTGCAACACGGAGGTGCCAAGCAGGTTACCTTAGGGGATGATAGAGTTTTGAGGCTACATTTTCAAGTTAGTGTGCCTAATATGGATGGGCTCCGGGAGTTGATTTCAGAAGAGGCCCATAGCTCCCAGCACTCTATTCATCCGGACCCCGTGGAGATGCATTAGGATTTTCGATAGCATTATTAGTGGAGGAGAATGATGAAGGAAATTGTTGCATATGTGGCTCGGTGTTTGAATTGTCAGCAGGTTAAGTATGAGCATCAGAGGCCTGGTGGTTTGTTCCAGAAGATTGGGATTCCTGAATGGAAGTGGTAGCGAATCACTATGGACTTCATTGTTGGACTCAGAGGAAGTTCGATGTAGTGTGGGTTATTGTTGATAGGCTGACCAAGTCAGCACATTTCATTCCTATGGCAGTCTTCTATTCTTCCGAGAGGTTAGCTGAGATTTATATCCGGGAGATTGTTCTTCTTCATAGTGTGCCCATGTCTATCATTTCGGATCAACGCACGCAGTTTACTTCACATTTTTGGAGGGCGGTTGTTCATGAGTTGTGCACATGGGTTGAGTTGAGCACATCATTCCATCCTCAAACGGACGGGTAGTTCGAGCGTCCATTTAGATTTTGGAGGATATGCTCTGAGCTTGTGTCATTAACATTCGAGGCTCGTGGGATCAGTTTTTGCTTTTAGCAGAATTTGCCTACAACAACAACTACCAGTCGAGTATCCAGATGGCTCCTTATGAGGCTTTATATGGTAGGAGATGTCGGTCGCTGGGTGGATGCTTTGAGCTGAGAGAGGCTCATATGTTGGGTACGAATTTGGTACAGGATGACTTGGACAAGGTCAGGATCATTCAGGATAGGCTTCATACAGCTCAGTCCAGGCAAAAGAGCTATGTCGGACATAAGGTTCAAGATTTGTCATTCATGGTGGGAGAGCGGGTATTGCTTTGAGTGTCGCCTATGAAGGGCGTGATGAGATTTGGAAAGAAGGGAAAGCTTAGCCCTAGTTTCATTGTCCTGTTTAAGATTCTTGATCGAGTGGCGGAGGTGTCTTATAGCCTTGCGTTGCCGCCAAGTTTATCAATCATGCATCCAGTGTTTCGTGTGTCCATGTTTCGAAAGTATCATGCCGATCCATCCCACGTGTTAGATTTCAGCACTATTCAGTTGGACAAGGACTTGTCATATGAGGAGGAGCCGGTAACTATTCTAGACCAGCAGGTTCCTCAGTTGAGATCGAAGAGCTTCCTTTCTGTTCGTGTTTAGTGGAGAGGTCAGCCTACTGAGGCATCGACCTGGGAGTCCGAGTCCGTTATGCAGAGCTGTTATCCCCATCTGTTTCTCGACTCAGGTACTTCCTTCTTATGTCCGTTTGAGGATGAACGATTGTTATAGAGGTGGAGAATATGATGACCCAAAAGGTCATCACTTATTTTAGAAACAAATACAGTGTTCTGAGGCCTAAAAACCTCATTTATACCTCACCTCGAATTGTGTGCATGGTCCGGACCTATTTCTGAAAAGCCTTCTATAAGACAATATGAGAAGTAGAAATTTTTAGAGTTAAAATTTGATTATGGTTGACTTTGTCAACATTTTGAGAAAATGGACCCGGATCCATGTTCCAACGATTCCGAGAGGTCTGCAGTAATATATGGGACTTGGCCGTATGCTTGGAAATGAATTTCGAGGTTCCAAGTCTTAGAAATAAATTTTTGAAAGAAATTATTTTGATGAATTATCTAAGAAATTAAGAAAAGATTTTATGTTTGAAACCATTGGTATCGGGCCCGTATTTTGGTTCCAGAGCCCGGTACAAACTTGTTATAGTATATAAAAGATAACCGTGAAATTTGGTGAAAAATGGATTTTATTTGATGTGAGTTGGACTTCCGGTTGAAGCGTTATGAACTTTGAGTGTTATTGATGAAAATATTGAGTTTTGATGTTTAATTCATGGTCTTGCATGTTATTTTGATGATGTGATCCCATGAGTAAGTCCATATGATTTTCTGAGTTAGTATACAAGATTTGTTTGAAGTCTCGAGGGCTCGGGTGAGTTTCAGGTAGGTTCCGTGATGTTTTAAGCTAAAAACATAGCTATTGAAGGTTCATAGAAGCGCAAATCTATGAACCTGCCAGTGCAGTCCGGAATGATTTTGTGTGGTCCGCCGGTAGGGGCTTTGCGGCCGCACTCAATTTTGTGTAGTCCGCAGTGAGGAAAAATCCGCAGGTTCACTGGTCTTAATTCGGAAGCCTATATCTTTTAATATACAAGGAATTTCAAAAGATTTAAAAAAAGAGTTATCCCTTTGTGTCTAGTTTCCAAAAAGGTAAGGAAATAACAATTTCGACATCTGTAGAGAAAGTTATGGCCAAAATACTAAAGTATGTCAACATTTTGAGCTCCGCGGCTGCACTTCTTTTTGTGCGGTCTGCACAGAGGGTCTGAGATGGGGATATTTAAACGGGATTTTCTTTTATTTTTCATTTTTCAAAACCCCAAAACGTAAGAGGCAATTTTTCAAACAACCTTTCTTCTCCAAAACATTAGTAAGTGATTTCTAACTCATTTTCTTTACTCATTAATTTCCCTTTACAGGTTTTTATCTTAGAATCTAGGGTTTTCATGCTAGAATTGGGAATTTCTGGTAAAACCTAAGAATACCAAAATGGGGATTTAGACCTCAAATTAAGGTCAAATTCCACAACCAATTATATATCCGGGCTTGGGGGTGAATGGGTAATCGGGTTTTTGTCCAAATTTCGGATTTGGACCAAGCGGGCCCGGGGCCGATTTTTGACTATTTAGGAAAAGATATACAAAATTTATTTCCATGCATTAGAATTTATTCACTTTGCACTTATTAATTTTATTAAGTAACTTGTGGCTAGATACGAGCGAGTTGGTGGTGGAATTAAGAGGTAAAGCGGTAGTTAAGGCTTGAACTGTGTTCGTGGCATCGAGGTATGTTTGGTCTAACCTTTGCTTGATGGATTAGGAGTTGTTTCTTATTTGCTATGTGTTAAATTTTGAGTACGAAGTATAGGCATGGTGACGAGTATCTATACCTTGGTGTCAAGCATGCCCGTAAGTCTTATGTTATGATTAATGTGACTCCATTTGTATTGTTCATGCTTAATGTGATGATTGCTATTGTTGAGTAAGGTTTGAGGAAATAATATTGATATTTCGACATTGAAGAGCGTTAGCTCAAGTTGTAAAGTGATTTATGTAAGTATAATTGGCTATTGAACCTTATAGAGCATTGGCTCAAATTGTGAATTGAGTTGTGAAGTAAATGTGAAAAACAAGAGAAGAGGATTATAGTATCGTTCCCTTTTTGGGACGTTATTTCTTTTAATATCATTCCCTTGCCGAGATTTTATTATGATTCAATTATTTCCTTGTCCTTATTGTTTGTATTTGTTGTTTAGTTGAGAAAGAGTGTACAACACGAAGGGTGATGCCGTGTATTGTTTTGGCGAGAGAGTGTTAAAGAACAAAGGATGATGCCGTGTATGATTTATGCGAGGAAGAGTGTAAAGCACGAAGGGTGATGCCATACCGCATGATGTACCATTCCATGCCGAATATATTGAATTTATGGTGTGGATGAGAGTAAAAGCACGAAGGGTGATGCCGTGCAGTTTATATTTATTCCTATGGTGAGGACGAGAGTAAAAGCACGAAGGGTGATGCCGTGCACTTGTTGATATCCGATTCTTGTTGATAATTGAGTTATGGTGTCCCTTGTATTTACCTGCTATGCTCCTATTATCATTTGATGTTCCTCGCATCATGTTTCCCCATCCCATTCTTAACTGTACATTCCTCTTACTATTTTTCCGCTGTATATGATTTAACTGCACAGGTTTATTTGGTAGTTTGGTCCTAGACGCTTCACTACTTCACCGAGGTTAGGCTAGGAACTTACCAGCACATGGGGTCGGTTGTGCTGATACTACACTCTACACTGTGTGCAGATCCCGGCACAATAGCTTTTGGACCTTAGTTAAGGTGGCCGCCTTCAGTCCATTTGGAGATTTCGAGGTAGTCCTGCAAGCGTCCGCAAGCCTTGGCATCTTCTCCTATCCCTTTTATTCTGTTTCCTTTACATATTTCCGAAATAGTATTGTAAGAAATATTTCAGACCATTATTTGTAGAATTCTTAGACAGTCTTGGATTTGTGACACCAGTCTTGGGTAGTTTATGTATAGATTGGCATTGGTATTTTTATTAAAATATTATTACAGTCTCCCGCTGTTTTATTTAATGATTGATTACTAATTGTTAAAGGATTAAATGGGAAAACGATAATTGTTCAAAAGGTTAGCTTGCTAGCTTTCACTAGTAGGCACCATCATGACTATTGAGAGAGGAAAAATCTAGGTCATGACAGAAAGATAGATGGGAATTTTATCCTTAATGCCTTGTAGCTTCTCAAAGATAGGTATGGACGTCACCATACAGATTCGCAAGACTCTACTAGACAATTGCTCATGACCTGTAGAACCTATGAACCTAGAGTTCTCATATCAAATTGTCACGACCCCAAGATCCAACCAGTCGTGATGGAAACTAATCCAACCTGCTAGGTAACCCAATTAACAACTATCTAATTTCAATAAAATTTAATGAGACAAATAAATAAAAGAAAATATCTTAATCGTATACATTTCTGGCCACCGACTACTTGTACAAATCATGGTCGTCTAATATTTAGATTTCTTTACAAAACTAAATTGAAATAATTATAATATCTGTTTAAAATGTAAATGAACAGAATTCAAATCTAATGCTACCAAGGACTAGTGATAACCCTAAGTGGAATGTATGCACATCTTCCAATCTAGCTCCCACAGTACAGAGCAACATCAACATCCGATATATGCATGCAAGGTGCAAAAGTGTAATATGAGTACCATCGACCCCTTGTACTCAATAAGTAACAAACCTAACCTTAGTTAAAGTAGTGACGAGCTGGGACACGGGTCCGAATCCAACTCCAATAACCAATCACAGTTCATAACAATATAATAAGAATGATACAAGAAAATAACTTAGGGATAAGATGCTCAACTCATTCACAATTACGGAAAGTAGGCATACTTTTCAAGTATAACACTAAGTCCCAAATCTTCCACCGAAAACACCAAAAAACATAAGAGTAAGTTTGAAAACCATAATTTTTTCAAAAATCCTTTTAACAATAAATAAGATGCTTCATTTTTCAAATAGCATGAGGAAAGTACATCTCTATGCCTACATGTCACTATGCAGGTGAAATCATGAATGCCACCAAAATCAGGCAGCGTAAGGAAATGCACCTCTATGCATGTATCTCAAATATGCATGCCAAACATAATGCATCTCACTGATGAACTCATGTACTCACATTCTCAGAGTAATCAATCTCATAGTCGCACTCGCTCACTCATCACACTCAATGCTCAACATTGTACAAAGCAGAATCAGCCTAACCAAACAAAAATAAAACCCTACACTCAGTACTGTATTGGCCAATATAGCCCAGGGAAGATCCATCTAATATATATATATAAATGATATAATCCAGCCTAGGAAAAATCTATCCCCAAATATAAATGATTCGGGCAGGATCCATGCTCAGGAAAGATCCATCCCTCAATATAAATCAATTGCGCTTACTGTGGGGGTACAAACTACAGAGGGGCTCTTTCAGACCAAGCGCTATAATAATTCAGATCCATGCATAAATAAATGACACATGTTGCGGCGTGCAGTCCGATCCCATTAATATCACTCACAATTGGGCCCTCGACTTCACTCAGTCATCAATCTCTCCAGTCTATCAGGCTTACGACACTCATGCTAAGTAGCCTAAATCAATGACATTTGATGTGACAATATACAATAACAAAGGCTGAGATATGATATGTAATGATGAATGCAACTGAGTATTCAACTGTAATCAAGCAAATAACTCAACAGCAAGGAACAACCACTATGGGTCCTAATAGTACCCACATATAGTCTAAACATGATTTCTAGCATATATCACATCTCAACTTCTTTAACATATAGAGTACAGTAAAAATGTTCAGATAATATAACTACATAGTTCCATGGAATAAACTAAATCACCAGTTCTATGGTGCACGCTTACACATGCATCACCTCAACATCAATCACATAACACGTAAATTCGGGGTTTCATACCCCCAAAACCAAGTGTACAAGTGTTACTTACCTTGAACAAGCCAAATCCAATATCAAGCAAGCCAAACAATGCTTCAAAAATGCAATTCCACACCTTACCAGCTTCCAAACAATTCAAAACTATCCAAAAGCAACTCAAGAATATCAAATAATGCCTAAGGAAATATTTTCATATGATAAAGGTTAAATCTTTAAGTGGAACCCCAAAGTCAACCAAAAAGTCAAACCCGAGCATGTACCTCAGAACCTAACAAAACTCATAAAATCCGAAAACCCTTTCAATTAGGAGACAAACCATACTAGTTTCACCCAAATCCGACTCCTAATAGATAATCATAACTCAAAAATTCACTCTATGAAGCTTTGCAACACCCCCCCCCCCCCGCCAATTTTTCTCTTTAAAATGACAATCCAATAACTAAAAATGAAGATCGACTCATGAAATATAACAAAAATCTAGTAGAGCACTGGTAAAATCACCTCAAGAATTGCCTAAATCTGAGCTTCCAAACTCAAAATATGACCAAATGAATAAATCATTTATATGAAATATTTCTGCCTAGCTGTTCTACCTTGTTTCATGTACCAAATGATTCTAAAACTCACTTTTGATGCCTCCAGTGGATTCCTTGTAAAATTTCAATCAAATTATGCTTTTGAATCACGCCATTTGACCTTATAATGAAGGAGAGATATTGTACCAATATTTGTAAATAGTGCAGATTTTTAAATACGAAGTAGGTGGCACTTTCATAATTAATCTAAAATATCTGGCCACCCAATTTTTAATAAAATGACCATAAACTCCTCATACGATGTCCAAATTTGTTGATTCTTTTTTGCTATGGCTTCATAATTATGATACAGATCTAATGTTTCATTCAAAACAGAATCTGGAACTCAACTCTTAATGTGGTATCATTTATGCTTGAATAAACGACGTCAAAACATAATAAAAATGAGTTTAATACAATCCAAACCGATGCGAAACCCACTCGAGCCCCTCGGAACCCTGTCCGAACATACCAACAAGTCCCATAACCTAACACGGACTTACTTGATGCCTCAAATCATGCATAAAAACATCAAAACAATGAGTTGCACTTCAAATCAAACCTGAATGAACTTTGAACCTTCAACTTCCAAAACTCGCACCGAAACATATCAAATCAACCCAAAATAAACTCAAATTCCGCACACAAGTCCCAAATGACATAACAAAGCTATTCAAATTCTCGAAAAAAAAAATCTAAATCGTATATCATCAAAGTTTACTCTCATCAAGATGATGAACTTTCCAAACCTTCAAATTTCAAATTTTTGCTAGTTTGTGCCGAAACCTTCTAGAAACATACGAATTTGAATTTGAGCATACACATGAGTCCAAAATCACCATCCAGACCTAACTGATTCAGCAAAACTCCAATCATAGGTTAAATTCCAAAAACCAACGATCATGAAGTTCATTCTAGAAAATTAGTTAACTCTAAAAACTTGGTTAACTCTTCCAACTTAAAGCTTTACAATCATGAAGTTCATTCTTCCAAATTGATTTCGAACAACCTTAGAAACCAAAACCAATGATTCCTACAAATCATATTACATTATACGGAGCTACACATGCCCTAAACCACCGAGAAAAATGTAAATGTTAATAATGGCTGGTCGGGTCATTACATACTTCTCTAGAAATCCCTGTGCATCCTTGATAGTGGTAGTACTAAAAAAGAGGTGAACTATACCTATTAAACCTCTAAAGCCCATTATTCTCTTCCTCTAATGCCCTATACCTGACCTCAGGTTGAACCAAAATAATAGGTTGTGCCGGCCCCACACCCAGAACTTAGCCAATGTGAAGCTGCTGCTCTAGAGTGCAGGCGGTAGGAATATGAGCTCCTCATCCAATTTTTGAAGTAGTTGGTAAATTGGAGATCAATACTACTAAAGCCAATATACATGCTCAAGAACTGTGCTAAAAAGTCTCCTAAAGTCTGGGGTTAACAACAGGCGCCTCCGGAACCTATCCCCTAATCAAAGCTACCGGTGGCTCCTCAACTACTGCTCTGACCGGTGATTTAGCTGTAAAACATGCCCCTCCTTGGCCTATTCCTTGGACCTGGGTCCTCCCAACTCTAGTAGAGGGAACGGGTGTCTACTCAGCTGACCCGAAGGCGCATGTCCTCACCATATATGGGAGAATAGAGATACAAAGGCTCAATCTTCGAAATCAACAAATTTGCATGATAGGAATGAATGTAGTGGAATTTTCCTAATAGTTTTTTAGCCTCTCAAAGATAAGTACAGACATCTCCGTACCAATACAAAAGACTCCGCTATACGTTTTTGTGCTCGTAAAACCTATAAACCTAGATCTCTGATACCAACTTGTCCTAGTGACTGAACACTAGCGACGTTTTTTAAGTTTGAGCAGTCCAATAACGGCTTCTCCAGCCACTAGTCTGCTTCTTCTTGAGGCTAGCCTGATGTTGCTACCATCTCTAGAGTCCCAAACAATCACTACAAACCCTAATTCACCCACAAATTATTACAACCAAGTTCATTAAATACCCATATGCAAACCCTACCCTTACACACCCTACCCATCGTTCCCATCAAAATAGTGGAGTATCTCCATGGTTAACCTATGATTAAATAGCAGAAGGCAGAAGTGAAGCAGTCTATAGTACAACAAAGATTGACACTAGCAATGCTTGGGAAATATTCGTATGGTTAGCCAGTGATCAATGAACTACGTGAGGAAATTCCAATACAATGTGAAGTAAAATATGTGTGTTTTGTTGATATTATTAAAGAAAATCATGTATTGATCAGGATGCCCTTGTTAGAAGATTATTTTCACTTGTTTGCAAAGCCAGCTTTTTATTTGAAAGCACAAGGGGAAATGTGGCAGATGATGTGTACAAAGTGGAACCCTTGGTGGACTCTTGATAAGGAAACTCCTATTGCAATGCGTGGATTATTTTTCCTAAGCTGCCTTCTAATTTCTTTGATAAGGAATTTGTGTTTTTGTTGGGTAGTGCAGTAGAAAAACCTTTGCACGTTGACTTAGCCACTCAAAATGATACTAGACCTAGTTGTGCAAAGGTTAAGGTAGTGGTGAATTTGTTAGCTAAATTTCCTCAAGGAATCAAAATTTTGGAGGAAGAGGATGATACTGGACCACCGGAGTCAAAGATTAAGATCAAGTATTGTTACATGTTTTTTTATTTTAAAACATGTAAGAAGAAAGGGCATAGTGAAGTAGACCGCTAGGTGATATATCCCGAGTTACATAAAAAAGTAAAAGAAGTTATGGAGGATCAAAGTAGAGGAAAGGAATTGGTAGGTACTGCAACTAATTCTCTCAAAGTAGTTTCCAGTGGTAAGGTGCTTGGGAAACAATACCTAATCCAAATAAAGAAGAGTTAATGCAATGGAAGCAAAACAAGTATCAAAGAGACTAGAGGGGTCATATTATTGAATGTCCAAAGGATCAATAAGGGAAAATTCGAAAGTAAAGAACAAAGAAGAATCAATTGTCACAAAAAAAAAAATTGATACTTTTGTTGTTGAGAAAATTGAGAAACCAATGTTAAGGATTACTAGTGGCAAATGGAATAGTAATGATAAGGCAAATGAGATGATTCAGTTAGAGAAGGAATCCCAGAAGGCTAAGCAGAAAAAGCAGCTAGAGAATGTTCAAAATTTCAGTCCATATTTTATGGGGAATAAGAGTGATAATGTGACAATTTTGAAGCAAATGGAAGAAGAAGAAAGGTGAATTAAAAAATTCATTGTATTACAAGTTTTTAGCAGAGAGAATAAGGAGGAAAAGAAGGAGGGAGCTTAATTCCTAATTCTAATGGGAGAGTTAGTCCAATAGAGGACGAGAATCAAAATTCAACTAAGTAGAAATTCCCTTATACCAATGACACAACGATTGGGGAGGGTACTAGAAAAGAATATACTATAGAATGGGTTCAAGAGAGGTTTGGTGTGAAGAAGGAAGACATAATACATCTCAATATTCTTGTTAATCATTCAGATATGCAATACCCTCTCAAACATACGAAGAATCTGAGAGGAATGATCAAGAAGGCAGCGTTGGGAGATTGTTATGGAGTGAGAAATTTGACAATATAGAGGCTCAAATTGATGCAGATATTAGTCCAACAACCAACCAGGTAAGAAGCAGCATGCAGGAACAACTGCCGAACCAAGTTGATACTGGTGCTATAGTAAGCCCAATGGTGCTAAAAACTAGGGTTGAAGGTAGCTTGTGTTCTAGAAAGCAGCAGTAAATACAACCATCAGGAGATGATAAAGGATCACCAAAAGAAGCTAGAATAACTGGAGGATCAGTTATAGTAGATTCAGCTAAGAAACATGCTAATGTAATAGTAAACCCTAGCGGAACTGTTGAGGTTTTAGCCAATATTGAAGATGTTCCAGTGGGCTTTTCAGGTGATAATTAGGTTGGGGATGTTAATGTTAAGGTCTTAGAGGCTAAAGTAGGGCGAGACCAAGAAAGTTGGTGGTAAGGATGGTGATCTCAATGAATAGTAATTTCTAGGAAGTCCGCTATAGTAAACCCTAGCTTGTGTTCACTGTATGAACTGCAATTCATAGCAATCCAAGAGGAAGTGGTTGCTCAAGAGCATGGTTATTGTTACACCCCATATATTTGTATGTGAAATTACGCCATAAGTGAATTGATGAAAGATAAAAAATGAGATATTACTTCCCGTAGTTTTTGTACGTTAAAGTTTTGTCGTAAGTTAATCAACGTAAGTTCCGGAAATGAGATTATTTTAAGATTATAAGTATTTATGCTATTTCAAACAAATAATGAGTAAATTTGTGAAAGTGAGAAGGTAAGAAAAACGAAGAAAACGAATTTCGTCGATGTTTTACATTTTGAGATAAAATACGACCCGAGCGAAAATACCACGTATTTATGGGCTAGTGCCATATAAGATACCACATGCCCATGATAATGAGGTATATATTAAGTATGTTAAAAGTGAGTAGTATTTTAAATAATTTGAGATAATTTTTAATTATATGAATAATTGGTTAGTTATTAGATTAGTAGGAAATTACCAAGCTAATTAAAAAATTGATAATTAGTTAAGATATTTTGGATAAGATTTAAATGCGCCAACGTGGCAGCAAGTTTGGCCAAATTGGTGACTCTTAAAGTCACAAAGAAAAGTGGCAACATTTGAAGTAACACCAGTTCAGTTTACATGATGCATCTAGAATTAGAAAGTCTTGTTGCACCCTGTCCCCATTCCTTAACCAAGGGAAGAAAAATTAGAGGAAAAGGGAGAGAAGCAATTGTACAATTCGATTAAAGAGATTCTGATAGAGAAATGCAAGATTGTTTCAATGAATAGTTTCACAATGTCTAGTTTAAGTATGAGCATCTGACTAGAATACTAGTGTATTATGTAGTGAGACGTATGCTTAAATTTTCTCAGACAAGGTACTAGAAGTGTTAACGTGGTGGATTGCTAGAACTTTTAATATTTGTGAGAGGATATCTATCTTGTGAATATAAGATTTCAGAGCATCTTATTGTTGATACCCAATTTTTTCCTGTATAAAATTTCATATATACAAAATGCATTCAAAATAACACACACACACACAACACACACACACACATACATACATATATATATATATATATATATATATATATATATATATATATATATATATATATATATATATATATATATATATATATACACACACACACGTACATATATAAGCATGCTCAAGGGTTTTAGTATTTTTTCTAATTTTTAAAATTAATTTAATATCCATTTTAGCAATATAAAATCAATAATCATTCTCAAAATCATCCATTTTGGTGAACAATTTATTTATTCCCACATTTATACTAAAATATAGTTAAGGTAATTTTTTATATTTTTTTTACAAATTTATTTGGTATTTTAAAAGCTAAATTGCATATAATTATAATTTTAGCCTATTTTAAGATTAATAATATTTTATAATTATGAAATTGATTTTAGTATTTTTAAATTAATATTTATATATTAGTTACTAATTCAGTACTTTAAATTTAATTTCAAAATCGTCTTTTTTAAAAAATGAAAAGGAAAATTAGCAATTTAATATGTAGCCCAAGTTCATTTCAATTGTAGCCACATTTTATTTCAATTTTACCCTTCAATTGACACAGTCTTAACCCCCAAGTGGACCGACCCAATTTCAATTTCAACCTTACCCCTTAACCCGTTTATCCAACCCGCCCGATTTTCTTTTAATCCAGGCCATTGATCCTTTTGATCAACAGCCACGATTACCCCTTTCCTTTTTAATTCACCTAACCCTACCCTAGTCCCCCCATTTCATTCTATTGGTCGCCTTTCGATACTCTCCCCCTCTCAAACTCTCTCGAAGGTTCCCTGGAACCCTTGCCTCTCTCTTCCTCTCCATCCATAACCTCACCGGAATCCATGGCTTCTAAAGCCATGGATGGCCTGTACTCACCCCCTCCACTATTAAATCCTGGGTGTTCGAAGTTCTGAGGTCTGACCTCGATGGTGTCTTTATGGATCTCTACAAATCAAGGTTCTATGGCCTCTCCGGCCTTGCTCTGGCGTATCCAAGCACCAGTAGCCTATTTCTAACCACTCCAATTTAAGATCAGACTTCTTCCAAGCCTTTCTCATTTCTAGGGTTTCTCTGAAACCCTAAGCTATTTGAGGTTTTCTTTGATTGTTTTCTTAGACCTATGCTATATCTGTGTTCTACTAGAGTTCTAAAACGTTTTCCCCAATCTTTTCTTTTAAAATATGTTTCTCCTCGATCCAGGGTTTCTAGAAAAGTTACAATGTTTTCTGACTCTTCTTTTTCTTCTTTTCTTTGTGTGAATCTATCTACGCTATGTTCTTATGTTCTTTTTTTTCTACCTCGCATGATTCTTCCTTTAGGTTTTTATGTTTGTCGTATTATGCATGTTCTTCTATTATGCTCCGTTCTTTCTTCTACTAGTTTCTATATCATGCTTTCACATGTCTATCTTATGTGCTCCTTTACCATATTTTTTAACTAAGCTTTTATTCCTTTGTTCGACTTTACAAGGCCTTTGTTTGAAATCTTGATAAAACATGTTTCATCTATTGTTTCTTAAGCTTATATAACCTCTTTTAAGTCCCAAGCTTTCTTAAAACATGTTCCTGCTACTCTCACTTTGTTTCAAACCAGTTTTGCATTGTATTTTCCTTGAACCTGCTAATTTTATTTGTTTGTTTTCTCATAAGTCTCTGAAAGAGACCTCTGATCTTGTTTCAATGGCTTGCGTTCTCATCTCTGTATCCTACTCGAGTTGGAAACCCTAGGGTTTGGGGTTTTCTTTTGGCGATTTTGATCTTGTGTGTGGACTGGGGTTAAATTTTAGAACCCTTAATTTTCTCAAACTCATTCTAAGTGTATGAACTGAACCTGAACCTCTTTGTTATGACTTTGAACTTTCCATGGTAGACCCTTTTCTAAATCAGCACGACATTTCTCTCTTGATTCACATGTTTGTACACTTTATATATGATGAATTCTCCCTTCAAAAAAAGTTATGCCAACTTATGATTGATTCAGAGTTCCTTTTAATAAGGTTTGATTGACTGTTACTAATTTCCTTGAATTAAACCTTTTTTCACCTTTTCCAGTTGGATTCATTCATGCCAAAACTCAATTTCTGATTTTTACTGCCTGTTGATTGATTGCCTTTCCTTATTTGCACAAACCGTGTTACTATCAAACTCTTTCCTTAAATAGTTTGTGTATTTGCCCTTCTTGTACTACTTTGGAAAAGATTTTGAGCAAATTCTTTCCTTAATTATTCTGCCCGTTTGAAATTAGAATCCCTTAATTAAAGGGAGACCTTATGTAATTGATTTCACAACTATTTTTTTTTTTACCTTTTTCTTACTTGCTTTCTGCACTATCAAGGGCACGACCTTTCATCACTAAAAAAAATAAGGAGTTTAATACTCTAACACACAACACTTGTTGAACACTTTCAATCAATGCTCCTGCACCCTCATTCTCTTCTGAAATCTTCTAGCTGTGGGTTTGCAATTTGGCTTAACTACTGCTCTTCTCTCCGTGTTTCCCTGAAACTGGTATGTTCTAATTTCGTTTTTAGCCTCATCCCTATGTGTTTTCTTTACAGTTTCTACAATCTTGTCTACTTTGTTATTTATGTTTAGTATTGAATATGCTCTTCTCTTGGCATATGTTGCTATTATGAATTTTTCATACCCTTATTCCCTTCTATGTGTCTGAGTTAAAGTTCAGGCTTTAATGGATCCTAACTCCCAGACAATGTGGCTAATAGGGTGGTTGGAGTGTGCCAGCACTCCTAATTGTTGGGTATGACCACCAGCCTGTCATGACTTTTTCCTAAAATCCCCTATATGCACTTTTACTCTCTCTTAGATTCTAAGTTCTGCCCCTCCCCCCATGAGCCTTGCTTTGGGACCTTGAGTTACCTTTGGACTTAGACATTTGAGGGCTGACCCTTCCACACTGCACTATAATATAATTTTGCAATATATTTGGGTGTACGCACTGCCCGGAGTCCACTAGAGACTCTTAGGGAACTTTGACACATCCCAAATAATAGAAAGGCTTTGGAATCCGATTTTTGGAGTTGGTTTACTTCATGCTTTAGACAGAAGTTTGAATCAAGCTCTCCTTGGTTGGGATTTTAGCTTTCTGATGTATTTTTCTTACTTTTCTGTATTCATTCTGGGCTGTACTAATTTGTAATATCTCATGGGATTTATAGTGAAAAGGGGAGGATTACTTATTGTATGCATAAGGGTAGATATCATGTTCATTAGGTATTTACTTCTGCACTTTCATATAGAAATCCTGCTTTAAGTTATGTATTTTCATATAAAAATCCTGTTTTAAGTTCTGCACTTCTACATTTTCATATAAAAATCCTGTTTTAGGTTCTTGCACTTCTGTATTTTTTTTTGGAAAGCCATGTCTATAAACTTCTGCATTTTTGCATCTTAGAAATCCTACCTATAAGTTCTGGATTTCATACATAATATATCATATTAGTCGCTTGTACATTTTTGCATCCCATATAGAGAACTTGTCTATAGGATGTTGCATTTTTGCCTTTCATATAGAAAGCATGTCTATAGGGATTCCTAAATTCTGCATACGTATCCATCACAGGGTAAATGATATACAGGTTTAAATAATAAAATCAGTATTCTAGACACCATACCTATAAGATCTTTGTGTCTCCATAACAGTTAAAATCACTCACGCTTAGAATGCATGCCTAGAGGAGTAATCAACCAATCTGAATCCCTCAACTCATTTATAAATTTAAAATTGGTAGTAACAGTGCTTAAATGCTTGCAGAACTCATGTTCTTGCTGGTAATAAATCTGCTTATGAAATTAGTATCTTCCTCTCATGTTTAGATACCATGCCTATAGGTTTCACTTAGGCGAGCTATATGGTAAACTAGCTAATTGAATCAGACTCTATTAATTCCAGCCAACAGGCAGGTCTGATTCTGGTTTCTTATCTGAAATGTGTAATAAACCAGTTTGCCTCCTTAACGTTTAAGTTTAATTCAGACCATAACCAGTATCTGTAAGACATTCTAAGTAACTTGTCCTTAACTGAGGAGGCCTATCTGAGCCTTTTAAGTTGTTATGTGTTTCCCATAATCTGCTTTATGTGTTTTTGTTTGTCGCTTTAGAATTTTATCCTTTTAAACCATACAAAACCCAAACTTCCCTTTCCTTTAGGACTAATAGTCCCAAATGCCTCCGGGACGGATAGGATTGGGGCAGGTATTAGCATGCAATAAGTAACTGAAACCATTCCGTATTTAATACCTCAACGGGGTGGGAAATGGTAGATATGGATATGATGACCGGTGCGCTAATACCACATGTAGCCCCTATTTTAAGGAGTGATTACCGGGTATTGTATTGATGTGATCCATATTATTTGTAAACCTAGGACCCCCTTCCTTTTATTTCTTTATCACTTTTCAGAATTTTCGAACCATTTCCTCAAAATTTTAGCTTTCTTTGTTTTTTTTCAAACTTTAACTTGTTTGCAGCCATTATATGACAATCCCTCATATTTGAAATCCTTGTTTGCCTATTTGTTACTTGTACTTGAAGTCATAATTTTAGCATGGCCGGGAGCCACACTAGTGGATCTTGAGGGATGCGTAACACCTTCCCCTCGAGAAAATTTCTAGCCCTTACCCAAATCTCTAGTTTCTAAATCAAAAACCCTCTTAGTGTCATAATGCACCTAATCATTAGGTGACGACTCTTCAATTCAAAAACCTAATTCCTAAAAGGGAACGAGTTGTCTTCCTAAATGTCATAAACCCGATTTCGCGAGAAAAAGGGGGCACGACAGCGTGGCGACTCTGCTGGGGTCTTCTTTATGGCTTTCACCATTTCATGTTGTTTGTGACTCTATGCCTTTTTTGAATGTCTTTAATACCTTTATTTATTTCCTTCTTCTATTACGAAGCTAACTTGGCTCTTTGTTTCTTTTCTTTTACCGTTTTCCTTTAATACTGTTGTAATCATAAGGAATTATTATAATTATTATTTTTATGAACGTGCAAATACATGGCAAATTGTTAAATTATTGTAACTGTATATTCAACATCATCTTCCACTCGTGCCAAACAAAATACTATTGCAACGCTTATAATGAGTGGTTGCGCCCTTCCGATATTATTACCCCTAAATTTCGCAAAGGCGTATTTGAGGTAAAACCAGTCGGTCAACGGTGTAGTCGATGGTTCCATGCCTCTCCCCTTGAGTTTTCTGCTCAAGGGTAGCGATCTTACACCCCATAGAAACCTTACTCTATCCAGTTGTGCATGCATCACTGTCAAACCTAGCCGAGTCAGTTATGTTGTCCCCGCAATGACTCTTTATGATAGCCTTGTCCAAAGTCCACTGGGTGTCCTTGGAACCTAAATGGACACTACCATGTTCTGTGCATTAATTTGGAGAACCAAATGCTGCTTATGCAAATTATTAACATTTAAATAGTCTAGTCTGGCAGGGGTAAGGACCTAACACTTTTGTTTTGCAGAAATGAGGCACGAAGTCCCCAAAATCGACATGGTCACCAACATCCACCCGAAATTGCTCAATTGGTGGCAAGATCTTCATTCTAGTGATCAGACCCTCGTTCAAAAATACTTGGGGAATTTACCTTCCCTTCTGGAAATCCAACCTAATAACAAAATTATTGAAGTTGCCACCCTATTCTGGGATTGCGATAGATCTTTGTTTCACTTCGGGGAGATTGGGATGACACCCTTACTAGAGGAAATAGGAGGACTGGCTGGTATACCGTGGGAAAATCCGGGTCTGCTATTGCTAGAGAACCACAAGGGTCGAGGTTTTCTCAAGATGACGGGTCTAAAGAAGAATCCGGATTTAGCTTGCCTGATGGAGTCATACATTCCCTTTAAGTATTTCTACGATAGGTACGGTCAAAGAAAATATTATCGTACTTACCGGGAGGAGTTCGCCCTCACATCATTGGGGCACATCCGTAGGAGGGTCTTCGTCTTTATGTTCTATTTCTTGGGGATGATAGTATTTCCTATGAAGAAGGCTAGGATCCAAAGCAGACTAGCCATGGTCACCAAGACTTTAATGGAAGGAGTTGGCAAGACGCCATTCAACGTAGTAACCATGATTATTGCAGAGATGTACCGAGCCCTAGAAAATTGTCAACAGGGGGCCAAGCACTTCAAAGGTTGCAACTTTCTACTCCAACTCTGGCTCATGAAGCACCTCTAAAAGGGTGAGTATCGACAAGAGATCCCGTGTAGAGATATGGATGATCATATTGCCTTCTATCAGCCAAGATGAATGAACTATATGCCCAATATGTTTGCTCAACCAGAAGATGCCAAGGGATGAGTAGAGCTGTTTGAAAATATGACAGAGAATCAAGTACAATGGATGTTCGAATGGTTCCCTACTGAAGAGTTCATTACACGTTCTAGGGATGCACCATTTTTGATATTTATAGGTTTGAGAGGAACTTATCCTTGCCCTTGTTCGAGTCATGAGACAGGCTAGTAGGAAGCAGATTATACCGAGGGGTCGACAAGATGAGCCACATCCGGGCCGGCTTTCAGGATGATGACAACCCTTTGAAGTGCCAAGCCCAACACATTTGGCATTATAAAATCATAATAGGAAGAGATACTATTGAGCCGGACGGGTACCATTTTGGTTATACTCCATACAAACCAAGCTAGCTGGACGATAATTGTCAACGCACCATTTTTCTCGTGAAATCGGGTTTATGACATTTGGGCGGATGACACTTTTCCTTTTGGGAATTGGGTTTGTAATTTAGAAGAGTCGTCACCTAATTATTAAGTGCATTAGGACACTAAGGAGAAATTCAACTTAAAAGAAGAAGAACCATAGAGTGTGTAAGGACTTGAAATTATCCCGAGGGGAAGGTATTAGGCACACCTCAAGATCCACTAGTGTGGTTCCCGGCCATGCTACAATTGTGACTTTTAATATAAACTACAATTAAGCAAACAAGACAGCTTTCATATGACGATTGCCATCAGGGAAGTATAAAAGTTAAAAGCATACCAAAATTTGGAAATAGGTGATTTCATAACTTATTTAAAGGATATACAAATGCAGGAATAAGAGGGTCAAATAATTGGTACAAATAATCAAATAAAGGAGTAAAAAAAAGAAAGCGGAGGTTTGGAGAAGAAACAATGCTAGAAATCAAATAACTAAGAAAGGAGAGTTTTAAAAAGGAAGTTTAAAGAACTAAAAGTCAATAGCTTAAAAAATTTCTGGAAAAGGAAAAGGAAGTAAACAAGTGAAGAGGAAGGGTGTCCTAGGTTTATAAATACAATGGATCACCCCACACAACACCTGGTAACCATTTATACACTTGGTGTTACCGCGTGTTCAGCATATCCATGTCTACCTTTACCCACCCTGTTAAGTATTAAATTGTGGATTGGCCTCGTTACTTATTGCATGCTATTACTTTCCCCAATCTTATCAGTCCCGGAGGCAATTGGGACCACTAATCCTAAAAGGGAAGGGAGGTTGGCTTTTCAGAGTTTTGAAAGGTCAAAAGTCTAGTGCGACATACAAAAAACATATAAAACAGAAAAAGGGGAAACACATAGTAGTTAAAGGCTCAGACATGCCTCCTCATTTAATGCAACAAATTGTTTAGCATGGCTTACATGTACTGGTTAGGTCTTTAATTAGACTTATACGTTAGGGCAGGCTGGTTTATCACATATTTCTCAGATAAGAAGTCCGAATTAGGCCTACCCCTGGTTGTATTTGTCAAAGTCTGATGCAATGAATTAGTTACATAATGGTTTGCCTAGTGAGACATGTAGGCATGATATCCAACAACGTGGGAGTGTACTGGTTGTAAAGAAGGTTTACTGATTATAAAAACACAAAAGATTTGTGGATACTAGACGACATTATTACTGATTTTTAGGCTTGATTTAGTTGATTATCCTTATAGACATACTTTCTAGGCATGATTGATTTTGAAGCGTTTAAAGAAGTGCGAGAATCCTACAGGCATGATGTCTATAATGCATATTTTTTTTATTTTAAACCTATAAATCGTTTCCCTAATGATGGATGTAAATTCAGAATTGAAAAGCTCTTATAGGCAAGTTTTCTATATGATGCAAGGATGCAGAAACCTATAGTCATGGTTATATGCATAAGTAAGACAACTTATAGGAATGATTTCTAATGCATAACTTATTCCCAAGATTTCTAATGTATTAATGAAACAACTTATATGCCAGATTTCTACATGAAATGCGTAACTTATAGGCAAGATTTCCAATGCAATAATGAAACAACTTATAGGTAGGATTTCCACATGAAATGCATAACTTATAGGAAAGATTTCTAATGCAGCAATGAAATAACTTATAGGCAGGATTTCTACATGAAATGCATAATGTATAGGTAGAATGAGATTTGCAGGAATAAATGCCTAAGAACATGATGTCTACCCCCATGCATATATGAGTGATCCTTCCCCTTTTCACGATATGCACCCACGAGTTATTACAACTTATTACAGACCAAAATTAAAAATTACATCAGAAATCAAACTACAACCAAGGAGCCTAATTCAGACTCAAGGTCTAAAATATAAGGTGAACCAATTCCAAAGATCATGATTTCCAAAGACTTTATCTTGTTTGGGGAAGTGCTTACAACCCAAATACATCATAGAATTTGATTAGAGTGCAGTGTGGAAGGGCCAGCCCTCAAATTTCCAAGTTCAGATGGAACTCAGGGTCCCAAGGCAAGGCTCATAGGAGGGGGAGAGGTAGAACTTAGAGTCTAAGAATAAATGTAAGTGCACAGAGGGAGTTGTGGAAAGCCATGACAGGCTAGTGGTCATGCTCAACAATTATGGATGATGGCACACCCTTGACCAACCTGTTAGCTAAATTTGGGAGTTAGGATCCATTGATGATCAGGTTCAAGCATGAGCAGCAATTTGGACATTACCATGCCTGAACCCTAACTCAAACACATAGAGAGGAATAGGGGTGTAGAGATTCACCATAGAAAACAGGTACAAAGAGAATAACATACAGGTTAATCACTGAGCATGAATAGTAAAGCAAACAAGATTGCAGAAGCTGTAAATAAACATATTGGGATGAAGGTTGAAACTAAATTAGAACATACCAATTGCAGGGAAAACAAACAAGTAAAGCAGAAGTCTTGTAGACCAAATTGCAAGCAAGCAGTACAAAAGATCTCAGACGAGTGTATAGAATTGAAAGAATATTGTAATTGAGAGTGTGTGTAAGAATATGTGTTTTGGATTGAAGGTTCCAAGTTGGTCTAAGTGCAGAGCGTCACGCCCCTTTTATAGTGCAAAAGACAAGTAAGAAAAGGTAAGAAAATAGTTTGCAATCAATCATATAAAGTCTCCCTTTAGTTAAGGGATTCTAATTTCAAACGGGTATAAGGAATTTAAGGAAAGAGTTTGATTAAAATATTTTTCAAAGTATTACAAGAAGGGTAAATACATAGGAGTTAATTAAGGCAAGATCCAATGGTACATGGTTGGTACAAAAAACGAAAGGGGATCAATCAACAACTAGTAAAATTAAAATTATAGGCTTAACTCGAATGGACCAAGTCAGGAATAGGTAAAGAGTATTCAATTAGGGAAAATGAGTAGCAATCAATCAAACCCCATTACATGATTTAAGAATCAATAAATGAATTGGTAAAACCTTTTGAAAGAGGAATTCTCATATATAAAGCACACAAATATGTGAATCAAGAAGAGACTATCATGCTAATTAGAAAAGACATGCATGGACAAAAAAGTTTAGAGTCATAAAAAGGGGCTCAAAATCAGTTCATAGACTCGGAATGAGTCTGATAGTCCAGGATTCCAAAGTAAAACCCTAACTACAACACAAAATCAAACTTGCCAAAAGAAAACCCCAAATCCTAGGGTTTCCACTTGAACCAGATAAAGATACAAGAAGGCAAGCCATTAATAAAGGCTCAGAAATCTCTTTCAGTGACTTATGAGAAACAAGCAGATATGATAGCAGCTTTGAGCAACAGAGTTGTTTTAGGAACATAAAAAACATGTTTAAGAAAAGCTCGGGACTTAAACAAATTCAAAAAGGAGGAGAGGTAATACAAACTTAAGAAAAGTCAATGAAACATGCTTGGCAAGAACTCGAACAAAATCCAGTAAAGCAAAGAAAATTAAAGAACTCAGCAAGAGACACATACAATAAAGTAATACCAGAAAGCATAACAAAGAACATGTAGGAAGATATAGCAGAGATTAGCATGTGAGCCTAGTCTAGAGGCACAGTAGAATACAAAGCACAGGAGTATCATGTATAGTAGAAAAAGAAGAGCAGAAGAACAACACACGAGTGGTAAAAAGAAAACACATGGGCATAATATAGGCAAACACACATAAAGAGAAGAGAAGGAAGAATCAAAAAATGTTTTGAAAACCTTCTAGAAACCCTAATTCGAAGACAAATGTTTTTAAAAGGAAAATTTGGGGAAATCACTTTGAAATTCAAGTAAAGCACAAATACATTACAGATCTAAGAAAATAAACAGAGAAAAACCCAGAACATCTTAGGGTTTCGAAGAACCCCTAAAAATTAAGACATGCTTGGAAAAGTCAGATCCTAGGGTCGGATGAGTAAGAATCAGGCTCCTAAGGCTTGAATATGCCGGCGCAAAGGCCAGAGAGGCCAGAGATCCATAGATCTAAGAAGATCTGAAAGAGGACCATCAAGGTCAGGCCTTGATTCTTTAAATATTGAACACACCGGAGCAATAGGGAGCGAGTTTAAGGTTATCATGGACGGAAGAGCCATAATTTCTGGTGAGCATGAGGTAGGAGATGGTGAGAGAGGCTAGGGTTTCGAGAGGGTTCAAGAGAGTTTGAGAGGAGAGGGATTTCATAGGCCGGAACAAATGAAAATGAGTGGATTAGGGTATGATTGGGGAATTAAAAGGGAAAGGGGGTAATCGTTGCCGTTGATCAAAAGGATCAACGGTCTGGATTAAAAGGAAACATGGCAGATTGGGTAAATGGGTTAAGGGGTTAGGTTAAATTAGGATTCGGGCTGGCCCGTTTTAAAAATTGAAATTGGGTTGATTGGGGGGGGGGGTGTGAAGACCCACTGGGGTCACACATATTTACTTTCTGTTATGTATTTTCGAGGCCTTAAAACCTCCTCTCGGATTTCCTCGATTAGCGTATGCAGTCCCACCGCGTAGCCAAAAATCTTAGATATGGATTCTGTGAGAAAAATGCTAAATTTTGATATAAAATTGAACAAATTTGACTTTGGTCAACGTTTTGGGTAAACGAACCTGGACCCCTGATTTGACGGTCCGGAGAGTCCGTAGGAAAATATGAGACTTGAGCGTATGCCTGGAATCGAACTACGAGGTCCCAAGTCTAAGAAATGAATATTTATGTGAAATTATTTTCTGGAAATGAATAAAGAAAATAAAAATGAAATTTGATTAGAAGATTGGGGTATCAGGCCTGTATTTTGGTTTCGGTGGCCGATACAAGTCTTATATATGATTGGAGCACTTTATGTAAAGTATGGTTGATAGCGCACATCATTTGATGTGTTACGGACTCGAAATGGGAATTTTATGTCTTATGAAAAATTTGGAAGAAATCATGAGTTTTGAGGCTCGATCCGATGTATATGATGTTATTATGGTGATTTAATTGCACGGAAAAGTCCGTAGGATGTTTTTGAGGTCGTGTACATATTTGGTTTGGAGCCCGAGGGCACAGGTGAGTTTCGAGTAGGCTTCAGGAGGTCTTAGACTTAAAAACACCAGATATTGCAGGTCAGGTGCAAGTAGGAGGTTCCAGCGCGCTGCCACGGTCGTCCTCACCCAGTCCACAGTGTGAGCTGCATGGCCGTGTTCGTGCTCGCACGGTCCGTGGTGTGAGCCGTGCGGCTGCGATCATCCTCGCGCGCTCCGCGCTGCCAGCTTCAGAGAACCAGCATCCTTCAGTTCCACTAGCGCGACCGCGTCCGCTTTGGCGCGGTCCGCAGCGTGAGCTACACGCCCGCGGTCATCCTTGCGCGGTCCGTGCTAGGCGCATCGGAAAGTACAAATACACGGCATTTCCAATTATTTCTCACTTTCAAAAACCCAAAACATAAGATGCGATTTTCTAAGCATTTCTTCTCCTTCAAAACAATTGTTAAGTGATTTCTAACTCATTTTCCTCACTCGTTAACACCTTTTAATGTAATTTCATCAAATCGAAGATACTAATGGGAAAATTTGGGGATATTGGGTAGGACCTAGGGTTTTGCTAAAATTTGGGGGCTGGACCTCAATTCGAGGTCCGATTTCAAAGCTAATCACATAATTAGATTCTTCAGGGAATGGGTAATCGAATTATAGTTCAAGCCTCGGGTTTTGACCACGTTGGCTTGAGGGGTATTTTGGTCATTTACCTAAATTTGCATCTTAGCTGTAAATTAAATAGTAGAATTAGTTGCTTGAGATATTATTTATGAGATGTAATTTAAATGAATAGATTTGGGCCATTTGGAGTGTGATACTCGTGGAAAAAGAGTGATTTCAAGTTAATTTTGGTGCCGATTGAGGTAAGTGGCTTGTCTAACCTTGTGTGGGTGACTTTCCCCTTAGGAAATGATGTTTTTTAATTGAATGCCTCATACGTGAGGTGACGAGTGCTTACTTAAGCAAATTTTTCGAAAATCCGCTTTACTTGAAGTATTTAAATTGAATTTTCTTGGTTACTTGTTCATTTTAAATTATAAGTTTATTCTATGCTAGTTTAGAGAGGCATGTTCATTTAACTTGATTGCCTAAGTGTTAAACTGTCCTATTTGTACTCCACATAGTATGCTTGGTTAGTATTTCCTATTTCTAGTCCTGAGTTATGTATCTTTCCTAATGTTTTGGTTGCTATTGTGTATTTTTAAATTGGGACTACGGGTTGGCCTCCCGAGAGATCCCCCCCAGCACTTGATATATTCTGTATTGAGGGTTTGGGATACCAAGAGATCCCTGGCACATGAGATTGAATATAATGAGGATACTAAGAGATCCCTAGTGAATATAATAAGGATACCAAGAGATCCTCGGGATACCAAGAGATCCCTAGAGAATATAATGAGGATACCAAGAGATCCTTAGGATACCAAGAGATCCCTAGTGAATATAATGAGGATACCAAGAGATTCCTAGTGAGTATAATGAGGATGCCAAGAGATCCCCAGCTATTATTTCCTGTTGTAAGTAGTGTTCCATATATTGTTTTTTTTCCGTTTCCTATTGCTGTTTCCCTTATTTATCTTGTTTAGATTCTCGCTGCAGACTTTATCTGTATTGTTTATCTTTATCTCACCATAATTTATATTTATCTCAGTAGGGCCTCGTCCTTCCTCGTCACTACCTAACCGAGGTTAGGCTTGGCACTTACTAAGTACCGCTGTGGTATACTCATGCCTCTTCTACGCATGTTTTTCATGTGCAGATCCAGGTACTTCATCTCAGGCGCACTATCACCGAGGTGGATAGATCTAGCGGAGATTAGAGGTATAAATGCAGCATCTGTAGACCGAAAAGTTTCCTTCCTTATTCTATCTGTAGTGTTTAGATTCTATCATACTTTTGATGTAGACATTCTGGAGATTAGAGCATTTATAGTATTTTCCTTTAGCCTGTGTTTTCCGTTAGTTTTCGGGTTTTGGGATTGAGTTGTAGACTTCCCCATTTATTTTTTTATGGGTTGTATATGCCAAGTGGCACTTATAAATCGTTTCTCCTCTAGTTTCTTTTTAATTTAATCCAATGTTCTGCTAGTTATATTAATTTCCACATTGTTTGGCTTACCTAGTTGTAGGGTCTAGGTGCCATCATGATATGTTCATGGAGGGTGAAGTGAGGTCGTGAAAAGTTGGTATCAGATCTCTAGGTTCATAGGAGTCACAGAACACAAACCAGTTTATTAGAGTCTCGCTGATCGGTATGAAGACGTATGTACTTATCTACGAGAGGCTATGTGACCGTTTAGGAAATATCTTCACTTAATTGATTTCCGTGTCCTGCGATATTTTTGACGTGAAATCTAAGCTTCTGTCTTCTGTTGTCTCATAGATGGTGAGGACACGCACTACTCGCGATGATCAGGCACCCATACCCCCTACCGCAGCTGTGCGAGACCAGGGTCGGGGTAGAGCTCGAGGATGCGCACATGGTGCAGCCAGAGCACCTGCGCGAGCTACTGTCGAGGCACCACCAGCAGATCCAGCCGGAGCCTAGGCACCTGGCGCGCCTACTACTGCCACTACTGCGCCAGCACTTCAGGAGACATTAGCTTAGTTCTTGTCCATGTACACCACCTTGGCTCAGCAGGGTTGCTTCCCCTTGCTGCAGCCACATCGCAGGCCGGAGGAAGAGCACAGACTCCCGCCGTCCGCACTTGAGAAGCGAGTGCAGGTTGAGCAGGCCCCAGGGATCATTCCCATTCCGCATACAATGCCAGTTCAGCCCGTGGATGAGGCAGCTGCTTCTGAGGATGAGCAGCGGCGGTTGGAGAGGTTCAAGAAGTATGATCCTCCGGTTTTCAGTGGATTAGCAACAGATTATTCCTTGGGATTTCTAGAGAAGTTCCACCGTATTCTTTTCACTATAGGCATAATAGAGTCTAACGACGGTTTTCTTTACTGCCTTCCAGCTTCAGGGAGCCGCCTATGATTGGTGGCGCACTTATGAGATAGATAGTCCAGTCGAGGCTGCTTCACTTACTTGGACCCATTAATTGGATATGTTTCTGAGAGAATTGTCCCCCAGAGTCTCAGGTACGCATGGCGCGCAGAGTTTGAGCCTTTGCGCCAGGGTACTATGACCATTTGATGTATGCTATTCGTTATACCAGATTGGCCAAGCATGCACCAGCTTTGGTTGCTACGGTCCACGAGAGAGTTTGCAGGTTCATCGAGGGTCTTATACCACCCTTTAGATCTAGCATGGCTCGAGAGTTGGATATGGACATTCCTTATTAGCAAGTAGTGAGCATTGCTAGGAGGATCGAGAGTATGCTCGCTAGGGAGTGAGGGGAGAGGGAGGCTAAGAGGTTTTGAGAGTTGGGCCACTACTCTGGTGCCCGTATAGGTCGACATGGTAGGGGTTTTGTGAGTCGCCCCATTCATTTAGCTCTTCCAGCAGCCAGCAGTGCTCCAGCTTCACCTATACCTAAGGAGCCTTACTATGCACCTTCAGTTTCTAGCGCGCCTCCTGCGCGGGGTGTTTCAACAGGTCAGTCCAGTAGACCTAGCCTTATTCAGTCAAAACCACAAAGCCTTCCCAGATCTTGTTTTGAGTGTGGCATCACTCGCCATGTGGTGAGGGATTGCCCTAGACTTTGGAGGAGTGCACCCCCAATACCTTCTTAGTCACAGCTTGCTCAGCAAAGTTCTCGGGCTATGATCACAGCTCTAGTTACCGCCCACCCGCTCAGCCAGCTATAGGTGGAGGCCAGGGAGGTAGAGGTCGCCCTCGAGGGGGAGGCCATGCAATATATTATGCTCTTCCCGCTCGTGCCGAGGCTGTTGCCTCCGATTCTGATAACACAGGTAATATACTAGTTTGTCAGAGAGAGGCATTGGTTCTGTTCAATCCGAGATCTACTTATTCTTATGTGTCTTCATACTTTGCTCCGCATTTGGGTGTGCCTCCGGATTCTTTGAGTGCCCCCGTCTATGTTTCTACTCCTGTGGGAGATTCTCTTATTGTGGACCGCGTCTATAGGTCATGTTTAGTTACTATTCATGGTTTTGAGACTAGAGTAGATTTATTGTTACTCGGTATGGTTGATTTTGACATAATTTGGGCATGGACTGGTTGTTGCCCCAATTTGCTATCCTTGATTGTCTCGCCAAGACCGTGACACTGACTATGCAAGGTATTCCGCATATTAAGTGGAATGGTACTTTAGATCACACTCCCAGTAGAGTTATCTCTTTTCTTAAACCTCAGCATATGGTTGAGAAGGGGTGTGCAACGTATTTAGCCTATGTGAGAGATGTCATTGTGGATACCCCTTCTATCGACTCAGTTCTAGTAATACGGGATTATCCCGATGTGTTTCCAGCTGATCTTCCGTGCATGCCGCCCGATAGGGACATTGATTTTTGTATTGATCTATTGACGGACACTCAGCCAATCTCCATTCCTCTGTATCATATGGCTCCTCCTGAGTTGAAGGAGTTGAAGGATCAGTTGCGGGAATTGCTTGATAAGGGTTTTATTTGACCCAGTGTTTCACCATGGGGTGCTCTTATTCTGTTTGTGAAGAAGAAGAATGGTTCTATGCGAATGTGCATTGATTATAGCCGGTTGAACAAGGTTACACTGAAGAACTGTTATCCTTTGCCTCGTATTGATGATCTACTTGACTAGCTTCAGGGCACATTAGTGTTATCTACGATTGACTTGCGCTCAGGGTACCATCAATTAAATATTCGGGAGCTAGATATCCCGAAGAATGCCTTCAGGACTCGGTGTGGTCATTAAAAGTTCCTTGTTATGTCATTTGGGATGACCATTGCCCTATTAGCTTTTATGCATTTGATGCACAGTGTATTCAGGCCATATCTCGACTATTTCATTATTGTTTTTATTGATGATATTCTAGTGTATTCCCGGAGTTGGGAAGATCATGAGCAGCACCTGAGGATAGTGCTTCAGATCTTGAGAGAGAAGCAGTTATATGCGAAGTTCTCAAAATGTGAGTTTTGGTTGGATTTAGTGGCATTCTTAGGCCACGTGATTTCGAGAGAGGGCATTCGGGTAGATCCGAGGAAGATAAAGGCCGTACAGAGTAGTCCCAGGCCCTCATCAGCTACAGAGATTCGTAGTTTCCTTGGTTTGGTGGGTTATTACCATAGCTTTTTGGAGGGGTTTTCATCGATTGTTGCCCTTATGACTAGGTTGAATAAGAAGGGTGCTCCATTTCAATGGACATAGGGGTGTGAGGCGAGCTTTCAGAAGCTCAAGACGGCTTTGACTACCACCCCCATTTTCATATTACCTACCGGTTCGGGGTCTTATAATGTCTTCTGTGATGCCTCAATAGTTGGCCTTTGAGCGGTGTTGATGATGCAGGACGTCAAGGTGATTGCCTTCGCGTCCAGACAGTTAAAGATGCATGAGAAGAACTACCGTGTCCACGACCTTGAGTTAGCTGCTATTGTTCATGCCTTGAAGATTTGGCGTCATTATTTGTATGGTGTGCCTTGCCAGATTTATGCTGATCATAGGAGTTTGCAATATTTATTCAAGCAGAATGATCTAAAATTGTGCCAAAGGAGGTGGTTAGAGTTGCTAAAGGACTACGATATCACTATTCTATATCACCCGGGCAAGGCCAATGTGGTAGCGGATGCTTTGAGTCATCGGGCGGAGAGTTTGGGAAGTTTAGCGTATTTGCCAGCTTTAGAGAGGCCTATGGTGATAGATGTTAAGGCCTTAGCCAACCAGTTCGTGAGATTGGATCTTTCGGAGCCCAGTCAGGTTCTAGCTTGTGTGGTTTCCCGGTCTTTCTTATTTGATCGTATTGGGGGACGGTAGTATGATAACCGCCATTTGCTTGCCCTTATGGAAAGGGTTCAACGTGGTGATGCCAAAGACGTCACCCTTGGAGATGATGGGGTGTTAACAATGCAGGGTCGTGTTTGTGTGCTCGATGTTGATGGGCTAGGGGAGTTGATTCTAGCAGAGGCCCATGGTTCGCGGCATTCCATCCATCCGAGTGTCGTGAAGATGTATCAGGACTTGAGGCAACACTATTGGTGGAGGCGGATGAAGAAAGATATAGTTGGATATGTAGCTAGATGCCTCAACTGTCAGCAGGTGAAGTATGAGCACCAGAGACCAGGTGGGTTGCTTCAGTGGATAGAGATTCTGGAGTGGAAGTGGGAGCGCATCACCATGGATTTTGTATCTAAACTCCCACATACCTTGAAGAATTTTGATGCCATTTGGCTCATTGTGGATTGGCTGACTAAGTACGCTCACTTCATTCCTGTATGTACCACTTATTCATCGGAGCGGCTGGTGGAGATTTATATCCGAGAGATCGTCCATCTTCATGGCATTCCAGTCTCTATAATTTCAGATAGAGGTACTCAGTTCAAATCGCGGTTCTGGAAGGCTGTACAGTAGAAGTTCGGTACTCAAGTGAGTTGAGTACATCATTTCACCCTTAGACGGACGGACAGTCCGAGCGCACTATCCAGATCCTTGAGGACATGCTCCTTGCGTGTGTGATTGATTTTGGAGGGCCTTGGGATCAGTTCTTGCCATTAGTTGAGTTTTCCTACAACAAAAACTTCCAGTCGAGCATCCAGATGGCTCCTTACGAGGCTTTATATGGTAGACGATGTTGATCACCGGTTGGATGGTTTGAGCTGGGGGAGGCTCGGTTGCTAGGTACAGATCTAGTTTAGGAGGCCTTGGACAAGGTCAAAATTATTTAGGGGAGGCTTCGTTCAGCTCACTCTAGGTAGAAGAGTTATGCAGATCACAAGGTTCGAGGTGTAGAATTTATGGTTGGGGAGCGGGTGTTGTTCCGAGTATCGCCGATGAAAGGCGTGATGATATTTGGGAAGAAGGGCAAGCTTTGCCCTAGGTACATTGGTCCATTTGAGATTCTTGATAGAGTGGAAGAGGTGACTTATAGACTCACCTTACTACCTACCTTTTCATTTGTGCATCCGGTTTTCCATGTATCCATGCTCCAGAAGTATCAGGCGATCCAGCCCACGTGTTAGATTTCAGCACTGTCCAATTGGACAAGAACTGGTCCTATGAGAAGGAGCCGCGGCAGGTTCGTCAGTTAAGGTCCAAGAGTTTTCTTTTTGTTCGTCTCTAATGGAGAAGTCAACCTCCTGGAGCATCGACATGGGAGTCCGAGTTTGATATGCGGAGCCGTTATCCTCACCTTTTTCCGGACTCAGGTACTTCTTTCTTTTGTCCATTCGAGGACGAACGATTGTTTTAATGGTGGAGGATGTGACGAACCACTAGGGTCATCACTTATTTACTTCCCGTTCTGTATGTTTGAGGTCTTAAAACCTCCTCTTGGGTTGCCTCGATTAGCGTGTACAGACCCGGTGCGCAGCCGGAAATCTTAGATATGGATTTTATGAGAAAAATGCAAAAATTTGATATTAAATTGAATAAATTTGACTTTGGTCAACGCTTTGGGTAAACGGACTCGGACCCGTGATTTGACGATCCTTGAGGGTTCGTACGAAAATATGGGACTTGAGCGTATGCCTGGAATCGAACTTTGAGGTCCAAAGTCCGAGAAATGAATTTTTATGTGAAATTGTTTTCTGGAAATAATTAAAGAAGATGGAAACGAAATTATTAGAAGACTAAGGGTATAAGGCCCATATTTTAGCTCCGGTGCCCAGTACAAGTCTTATATATGATTGGAGCACTTTCTGCAAAGCGTGGTTGAAAACGAACGTCGTTTCACGTGTTTTGGACCCGAAAATAGAATTTTATGTCATATGAAAAATTTGGAAGAAATCATGAGTTTTAAGGCTCGATCCGATGTATATGATGTTATTTTGGAAATTTGATCGCACGTACAAGTCCGTAGAATGTTTTTGAGGTCGTGTGCATATTTGGTTTAGATTCCCGAGTGCTCGTGTGAGTTTTGAGTAGGTTCTGGGAGGTCTTAGACTTAAAAACACCAGGTATTGCAGGTCAGGTGCAAGCTGCAGGTTCCAGCCCGCGGCCGCGATCGTCCTTGCGCGGTCCGCGGTGTGATCCGCGGCCGCGGTCGGGCTCGAGCGGTCTGCGGTGTGAGCCGCACGACCGCTGTCATCCTCGCGCAGTCCGTGCTGTCAGCTCCATAGGACCAACAGTATTCAGTTCCACTAGCGCGGCCGCGACTGCTTTAGCGCGGTCCGCAGCGTGAGCCGTGCAGCCGCAGTCATCCTCGCGCGGTCCATGCTGGGCATGTCGAAAAGTACAAATACACGGTTTCCAGTTATTTCTCACTTTTCAAAAACCCAAAACATAATAGGCGATTTTCTATGCAATTCTTCTCCTTCAAAACAATTGGTAAGTGATTTCTAACTCATTTTCTTCACTCCTTAACACCTTTTAATGTAATTTCATCATCAAATCGAAGATATTAATGCGAAAATTTGGATATTGGGTAGGACTTAGGGTTTTGCTAAAATTGAGGGTTGGACCTTAATTCGTAGTCCGATTTAAAAACTAATCACATAATTGGATTCACGGGGGAATGGGTAACCAGATTTTAGTTTGAACCTCAGGTTTTGACCACGTTAGCCCGAGGGGTATTTTTGTCATTTTACCTAAATTTGCATCTTATTTGTAAATTAAATAGTATAATTAGTTGCTTGAGATGTTATTTATGAGATGTAATTGAAATGAATAGATTTGGGCCATTTGGAGTCGGATACTCGTGGCAAAAGAGGGATTACAAGTTAATTTTTGGGCCGATTGAGGTAAGTGGCTTGTCTAACCTTGTGTGGGGGACCTTTTCCTTGGTAGATGATGTTTATTAATTGAATTCCTTGTGTGGACATATGATTTTTACCCTGTTGAGACGGCTCCTATAGGACTCTCAAGTTTAGGATTTTCCTTTTTTAAATATTTATTTTTAGGGTTTAATTTTAGGATGTAATTGCGCGTGTCGGCGTGTTTTCATTAAGGCATGCTTAAAATCATAAAATATACAAAATTGCATAACCATTAAGGATTTAATTTCATTAATTGGTAATTAAGTTTATTTTTGCAAATACAAAAATCATAAAACAATTAAGTAGTATTTACGACATTTTAATTGTTTTGTTTAATTTTCATTTGTTGCATTGTTATTTGTTTTGCATAATAGGTAGTTATTTGGTTGATTTAAGTTAATTAGGAGTTTTAAAATAAAATTAGGAATTAATAATAAATAAGAAAACAAAAGAAAAAGAAAATAAAATAAAATAGATCTTTTAATAAACCACCCAGGCTAGCCACATCTGGGCCAGACCTGGGTGGCCCAAGTCTTGTTAAACATGTAAAAATTCCGATGCCCAGCCCAAAAAATGAGTCCCCGACCCAGTTCACACAATACGCCACAAAACGACACCGTTTGGTGCAGGTCATCCCAACCGTTGATCACAGGCCATCCAACGGCCCTGAAGCCATGCCTGAATTTAGATATATATGTCCAAATGCCTTTGTATAATCAGATACACACACATCTCCTTCCTCGTACACACAACTCCATTGTATCACCACCTCTTCACCGCCATGAGACCATCGTTGACACCCCATCACCCACCCTAACGTCGCCGCCAGAAATCGCCTCACGGCGGCGGTCAGTCACCAAACAGCCTCAAAGTTACCCCAACAGACCATCTCGACCCCCTCTTTCCCTTCCCGTGGTCAGTTTCCTTCAAACAAGTGCCGATCTCCTCGAATATTCAAAATAAGGATTGCCGGCACCACCGTCTCCGGCGACCCAACCCCAAACCATCCCAAAACAACACCCCTGAACCATCTCCCCTCCTTCTTTCCTACCGTCCATACCATGCCCTTCAAATCTTAACAGACCGGCTCGAATATTGAATCTAAATTAGCCTTATATCGTAAAACTCTCCGGAATCTATTCAAATAGGTCTCAGATGACCCTCTCCCATTCCTATCCCCAACCCTACCATTCATGGCCCTCAAACCCAACTGACTACAAGGGAAAATCTTCTGAGACCTCATTTGGTCTCAATGTCAAAACCACCCCCTGAACCCTTTTCCCTCTTCAATTCTCAAGGCAAAAAGCCTTAGAGGAGTGCAAGACCATTCGAAAAGGGGTCGGAGAATCTTGGAACTAGAAAATCCCGAGTTAGGGTTGATGCACAAAAAAAGCTAAGTGTCCTGTCTTCAATGCTTATATTTTGAATATATATTTCTTGTTTAATTGTTGTTTTCCTTAATATTTTACCAGTTTTTTATGATCTCATCCTGAAGTGTGTTGAGTAGTCATCTTTGCCTGCTACATTCTTTTGGTTCCCTTGGGTGTCACTGTTTTGAATTCATTTGTCTTATATGATCTTTTGAGTAGTCTTATATCATGTTCATCCTTGTCTCTTGACTCTTTACTTGTTTCACCTCTGAAATTCAGAATGGTTTTTTGATCCTTGTCTCTTAATTCTTCACTTGTTTCACCTCTGAGATTCTAAATGTTTTTGTTAAATGCTTATCTTTTTGGATCCTATTTGTATACATCATGATTCCGAGTAGGTGTCTTCTTTTTAAGAGTTTCATACCCTTCATATTTCTTTTCTAGTAATTTTGATCTTCAGTATTTTCACGTGTTAGGCTAATTTGTTTTTCTGAATATTGTAACTACTGATATTAGCCTTGTTTTATTTCTTGGTTTTTATTTACTATTACTCATTTCTTGCTTCTATATTTTTACTAAATGTTGTAATTTGGTCATTTTTTTTAAGTCCTGCATAGTCGATTGAGGTGCCTTACATGCATCAGGTGTTTAGTTTTCATAAATATTTATATAATCCTGAAAGCTGTGATAATTTGGTTTCATTCCTTGTTACTGAATAGTGTAAAATTCACATTGAATCCATGAGGTGCATTGATTAATTCTCAAACTCTTTGGGTGTCTACTTCTACATAATTAAGTTTGTAGTTACGATTTAGATTTTGACCCATAACCTGAAGGCAATTAACTAGGGTCCGGTTTGACCAAATGAATGAAAACCTAAGTTAAAAAATCTCAGGTCAGTAATTAGGAAAAGGGACAGGGGCATAAATGGTATTTGAATATAAATAATCTTGTAACTAACTTCTAGAACATTCTAGTGAGGGGTTTAAGCATAATTGCTACCTCAAACTTGAGGCATAAGTCAGAAAACTAAGGACTATTTAGGCAAAACTGAAAATTGGGTAGGGGACTAAAAGGAAAACAAGGAAATTAATATCGCCCTAAGGCTTCAATTATAAAAGAGGGCAATCTGAACATTTAAAGGGACTGGAACTTTGAAATTTTCGACCAGATTTTTCCTTTAAAGCTTTTAGTGAACTAGAATACCTAAAAATACATATTAGCTTCTTATACATTCTTTAGAAATTCTTTAGGCTGTTCTAGAGATCAACTTATACTATTTGCTCTTTCTCGAAAACTCTTAAATTTCTGGGGGTTTATTTGCTGAATGGCTTTGCTTGCTTGCTACTTGCTTCATTCTACTCATATGCTCTCTTTCCTATTGACACTCCAGGTACCAATTCTCACTCAAAAATCTGAGAAGTTGTAATGCTATTTACATTCAAGATTGGGGATGATAAGGAGAAATAATACTTTGTTTCGATCCCATATTGTGACTGTATTTATTTATCTTTTGTTTTAGTATAATTTTTGTGTTGTAATAAACGTGAATATGTATTAATCATGGACTGTATCGGGACTATTTTTATTTGTTTATGTTTCAGTAGATTTTGCAATAGTCAATCCAAAGTTAGCTTAGTGTTTGCAATTGAGTTATATTAGATATTCGACAATTAATTATATGTGTACTCTGAAATGATGAGTATTTTGAGTAGTTTCTTCAAATCAAGATTGAAATCTGATTTGTAACTTACTAATGAGAAAAATCATCCCTATCAATTTTCTTATTTAAATACCTGCGTACTTTAAGGATTGAAATACAATTGAAAGAAGGGCCGCTATGATTTTCTTATAATGGATTCGTTAGTCCAATATCTCCGGGCTCAATTGAAAGGCCGAGTAGCTTCCAGTTGTAGTGTAAACCGTACTTATCCCTGGGTTAATTAAATGAAGCCCAATGTATAATTAGCCACGAATAAGGCTAAAAATGCAAGTATTGATTTCCTCCTTGTGTGTTACTCATGTATAAATTATTAGGACACTTCTAGATACAAGAGTAATAGAAAACTTAGTATGATTTAGCTTGCCTTGATAAAGATAAAGTGAGCCTCATTAATCTAATCAAACACCATGTGAGGCTCCTTAACTTAATGAAATACATAGAAAAATTGGAAGTGCTGTTTAGTGAATTTCACAGCCTTTCACGAATTTCTAAAGACATAGTTGCTAAAGGCGCGGATTTATTAATAAAATATCTTCCTAAACTCGGGTGCGCATTTATGTGACCCAAATCCAAGTCTCAATGGAATTAAAATATTTCTAAAATTGCGTGCGCATTTATGTGACGTGATTCGCGATGTGTTTTAGTGACATTGAAAATTTCCTAAAAAATATACATTAAAAGCGGTTAAGAATTTAAAATTGCATTATTGGTTTGAACATGTATATCAAATCATATTTTTAGCCATTTTTAATAGTTTAAGCGACCTTGCTAGAACCAAGGAATCCGAGGGTGCCTAACACCTTCCCTTGGGTCAACAGGATTTATTACTCAAGAATTTTCGGTTTGCAGACTCCATCTGGGCAGTCGAAATATTTCCTTGATTTGGGATTCTAAATAAACCGGTGACTTGGAACACCAAAAGCCAAACCTATCCCAAGTGGCGACTCTAATAAATAAATAATCCTATTTCGAATAATGTCACTTTAAATGGAAAAAGTCCATTATACGTTTTATCCTTCGGGGTATCTGTGTAATAACGAAAAAGGACGCATGACAGCTCTGGCGACTCTGCTGGGGAAGAACCCAGCTCTAGTTCAGGGCTCAAGAATTCGAGCTTGGAATAACTGTTATATTTGGCTTCTTCTGATTTGCTTACATGTTCTGTGCTAAATGCCACATGTTTTACCGCTTTAATATTATCTGAACTGTGTATATAAATTGCTAGAATTAAAACTTCATTCTCACCTCCAGGAATGTGCTTACTGGTTGAGACTCCCTATTCTGTTAGTGTCTTACCCTAAAATAAGAAAGAGGCCGAACAAGTTACTATGCTGTATGGACTTTTGGTTCCCGGTACGTAGCCCCTCCTCGACTCGAGTTGTCCGCTCGGGTACACAGTCTAGACCCTGTACCGAGGTTCTAAACTTAGTACAACAAAACCTCATGTCGGATCCCTAGTAGGAACGTTTATTTGCATCATGCATTTGACATAGGGGACTCAACACAGCGGTTGGGTCCGTCTAGGACAGGTGCCCTGAAATAAAAGACCATTCTGATGCATTTTACGTACTATTTGTGCATTTATTTGCCTTGGACTCGCATGTTGACCGGCTTGTGAACAAGGAGAATAAATTGAAAAATAGCAGTGCTAGGGTGATCACTTGTAAAACCAATGCTTAAAATAGCGCTAAAATGCTGACGGTTGTTTCAAACAAAAACAAAAAAAAAAAAAACAAAGAAAGGAAAAAGAGAGGAATTTGGGAGTTTTTCAACAGTATTTTTGGGTTTTGATAAATTATTTTGCCAAGTCCAACCCCTTTTGCAAAAATGCCAAAATAATAAAAACGAATGCCTGAGTTTATTCACTTGTTTTGAAATAAATCAAGTGATGCCATTACTTCCAGTAATAGCCGAACGTTACCGCAAGGGACGCCGAAAGGCTGATCTTGCACAAATGGCCACCTCTGAATTTTATTCTGGCTGGTAAGCAAGCAAATCCTGTAAAACCTTCTCTCCAAAGTGTTGAAAGGCCGTCGCAAATCCGATCCTTGTTTTTAAAATAAATTTCCTTAAATGTCGGTTTTAATGTTTCGAGAATACTAATTCCCCTTAATAATGTGCAGAATGAGCACGATAATGAATAAAATTCCCTTGGAGTTGCGATTATGGTGGAATGATCTTGGGGAAACAGGGCAGAAAAGGGTTAACATACATATGGGAGGCCTCACTGGGTTTATTGAAAATAAACCCTACGGGAGACATCCTAAAGGCCTTAATTACTTTCTGGGACCCGACCAACAATATCTTCCACTTCTTGGAATTCAAGCTCACCCCGACTTTAGAGGAAATGAACGGATATATCGGGACCCATACAATCCCTTTGAGACATCAATACTTGATCGCACCTAGAGCCATCGCTATGCACAAATTCCTGGATTCCTTTAAAATCAGCAGAAAGTTTCACAATCCCGACTTATCGGCCGGCTTTTGCACCCTGCAATTTATATATCAGAGATGTGGCCACATTAGAGGATTCTACAACCATGAAAATCTTATTTGTAGCAAGGGAAATCGGCTCAAGTGGGAGGAGCATCGATGTTTTGCCTCATGGTGTCTTTCTTGGGTCTGTTAGTATTCCCTCGAAAGGACAAGAAAATCGACATACGGATAGCAGGAGTTGTTAGCACTTTAATGACCTAAGCTGAAAGTACTCTCGCTCTAATGATCTTGTTCGACATCTTCCGTGCCCTCACTACCTGTAAAGCAGGAGGAGATTTCTTCGAGGGTTGTAACTTGCTGCTGCAAATATGGATGATTGAGCGTATATGTCACCAGCATCGGTTCATGAGTTACTGGTCGCCAACAAAAAGCTGGATAGAGGAATTTGGAAACAGATTTGATGGTTTAAATTACCAGAGGGTGTTACAGAATAGGTATCACATTTCCGGGTCATCACTGCAAATCAAATAGAATGGACATTCGGTTGGCTCTCTGTGGACGAAGTTGTATATGTGCCCGCCACTGGACCTCATTTCCTTTTGATGGGCATCCGAAGCATCCAACCCTATTCGCTGCATAGAGTACTAAGACAATTGGGTAGATGCCAAATGATCCCCAGAGACGAGGATATTAGCCGCCATGTAGTTGAGATAAGCTCGAATGGTCAATTCCTTGAAGCTGTTGTATGCCAAATCTGGAGTGAATGCCAATACTTGACAACCGATACTCGAGTACATGACGTATCTAAAGGTGAGGTTGCACCAGTGTATGTTGCTTGGTACAAGAGAGATATAGAGCCCGGGAGGCTAGCAAAGAGACCCCATCTCCAGGAATTTGCTGAGGCATCACAAGAGCAGTGGGATTGGTTAGCAACAGAAAATGAATAACGGGCTACTATAGGAAAGTTAGAAAAGAAAATTCAAGAATTGCAATTCGAGAACAGTTTGCAAGATGCAGCCAGCGAGGGAGAAAAGAAGGCATTGATTAAAAAAAATGAAGGCAGCCGCAGAAAATCCTCCTAGGAGTACAAAAGACGAAAAGCTCGTAGAAAACCTGCGACGGAAAGTAACTGAATATGGGTTCGACCTGAATAAGGTGGAGGGAGAATTGTCTGGGGCTCGGAAGCAATTAATTAAAAGTGCAGAGGAAAGGGCCCGCATTTGGAGAAATTAAAAGAAGGAAGTAGCAATGGGATCGTCGGTTTAAAACAGAGGGTTGTCATAGCAGAAAACAAAATGGCCAAACAAGCAAGGGATTTCAAAGCCGAAAGAGAGCATTGCGATGCGGTAATAGCGGGATTAGAAAGGGAACTGCGGCAATTCTAAAAGCTGAATCAGGTATCCGAACAAACATTAGAAGCACGGGCCAAGCAAATTGGGTGTCTACTACAAGAAAAAGGGGTTATCAGGGAAAGGGTGCGGGCAATCGCAAAGTATATTTCCACAAAGTCCAACCACTTTGAGGACATGACAAAATCTATGTTCTTTGCTACTACCATGACATTCGTCCGCCAAGTGATGGAAGATCTCCACTACCTCCAGGAAAGATTAGCACACAAACCCGCGGCAAGGCCGGACGATGCCCCGCAAGCTCCAAAAACATTTGAAGTTTTAATATACTCATAATTTTGTAAAAAAGAGTCTATTTGTATGTTCTTTTACGCACCTTTCAAGTCTGTAATATTGTTGAGTCCCAGTTTGGTAGCTGCTTTCCATTCTGTTAGACTTGTAATCAAAATTTATGTCTTTATAGAAATTGAAAATCCCAAAAATATTCTGTTGTGTACATAACATTATTTCATGAACTACGCTCGGTCTGATTCATGCAATTTCATGATACGTAGGGAATCTGTGTAGGATTTGACCATATTCTTAAAAAGGGAAAGCTAACAAGGAATAAGAAGTAGGAAACAAAAGGAAATGCGGAATAAATATCGGGATGCCACATGCGACCATGGCAAGAATATAAAACGCGTTAACTGCATAGGTGCATCATATCCAATGTGCGATTTCTTGTTTGTTATCTACCTCAACCTAACCGTTTAAATTCCAGGTTTTTAGGAACAGTGAATGGTTTGCGGTAAGCTGGCTTCGCACGGATACTTTACTAGGTCAAAAGGAAGCACAGAGATGTTAACCGAAATGACTCTACCAGCAGTCCCTATCCCAGAGGACAACCCAATTACAGGAATCCCAGCCTCCGAATTTGCAGCAGCTGAAGAGAACATGATCCTTCCGCTCTGAGTTATGGAAATGTGGGATGCCTGGACAAATGGGAAAGAACCTCCAAGTGCTATCCCCAGATTTCCCGAGCTTTTTCCAAGGTCAGGGGGTACCTCCACCATCCATATCAGCCACCCTAAATATCCTCCTGGGGCAGCCCACCATATCAACCAACTTTGTCGGAGCGCCCTCTGAAACCCGCCCTCCGATGTTTACATCTGGTCCCAATATTTTTGTGGCCCCTCCGTTAAGGCTGTATTTTTCGCGGTTCCGAACCGGAACCGGACCGGAACCGCGGTTCTGGCTGTTCTGCCGGTTCCGGCGGTTCCCCGGAACTGTGATGGGGCGGTTCCACCCGTTGGAACCGCGGAATCGGAATCGCCACAACCGGAATCGGAATCGGAACCGGACCGGTTCAAGCGGTTCCAAACGGTTCCATACGGTTCCAGCCGGTTCCGCAACGGTCCGATTTTAAAATAAAAAAATTTTTTTTTTTGAAATTTTCAAACGGCTCTTTTTCAAAATTAGCCGTTTGAAATTTTCTAAAATAGCCATTTAGCCCCCAAACTTTAATTTAACCCCAAAATTTATATAATTACATAATTTCCCATTTCTCAATTATAAATACCCCCTCATTCTTTCATTTTAATTCACCAATTCATCAATATCTCTCAATCTCTCTCAAGCTCTCTTTCAATCTTTCTAGTGCAAGTGCTTAATCTAAAACCGGTGAAAGTAGTCGCCAAAATACTACCCCTCCCCCGGCTCCCCGACCTAGAAAAGATAAACAAGTTCAAAGTAGTAGACAACCTAGAAATACTAATGAAACCTTCGGAATCCTTAATAGTAATCACCCGTGTTTTCAATTTAGCGATGTTGATTTTCTACATGATGTAGCAGTTGGTGATAGAATAGACGATGATATTATGAATATGCTTTATCCTAATGCACCTATTTTAGAGGGAAATGAGGATGATGATGAAGACGAAACCCAAGCTCCGGTAGATTTAGATGATACACCTACTAGTCCTGCTACTAATGAACCGCAACACCCACCCGTACAAACTCCCACTTTTAGTAGACAACCTCCTAAACGTTCAGAAACTTCATTAGTTTGGCAATTTTTTATTCAACTAAGAGAACAAAATAAGGCTAAGTGTAAATCTTGTGGGAAATTACTTGTGCATAGGTATACTGGAGATCGTAGCGGCACAGGTAGTTTAGTTAAACATATAAAATTACACCCTAGCGATAAGGCTAAATATTTCCAATTGGAAGCGCAACAAGAGGGGAGGACAAGTCCTGAAACAACAGATAACCCAAGTACTGGTTCAAATCTAGTTCAACCAGGAATAAACACAGTCACCGGAGGTATATTGTATTACGATCCAAATAAGGATCGTGAAGAATTAGCTAAAATGATTACTGTTATGTGTTTGCCTTATTCTTTTGCTTCTAATCCTGCTTGGATTTATTATATTAGAAGAGTATTTAATCCTACGTATAAAGGTTGGCCTCGCGCCACAGTTAAGGCCGACATTTATAAATACAAGCATGAATATGAACAATACTTGCGTTATTTATTTACCATATAAGTAATCGTATGTCTATTACAACTGATATTGGTAGAAGTAATAATGATTGTGATTATCTAACCGTAACCATTCATTGGATAGACGAAGACTGGACAATACAAAAACACATTATTGCATATAGAATAATTAATTCACGGCACACGGGTAAGTTTATTGCTAACACTGTTTCAGATGTATGTAGATATTTTTGTTTTAGTGATAAAATAATGTCAATTTCCATGGATAACGCTAGTAGCAACACTAGTGCAATAGGCATGTTAACTAGAACACTTAATCCTGCTTTTACTAATATTTTCCATGTTAGATGTATATGTCATATTTATCATTTAATTGTTGGTGATGGTATGAGAATTTTAAACATAGAAATTGAAAAGGTTAAATTCGCTCTTAATTGACTTTTTTATTCTAACCGTAGAAGTAGACGTAGAGAATATTTTAAAAAATGTGACAAATATGGCCTTAGAGAAAGAAAGGTTCCTAAACCTTGCCCAACTAGGTGGAACTACATGTACGAAAGTTTAGTAGTGGCGTACGAATATAGAAACCCAATTAACGCTACTTATAATTCTCGGGATTGTGGGGAGGAAGATAATGACATGCTAACTAATCAAGATTGGACTAACGTTAAAATTCTTTTAGATTTTTTAGAACATTTTCATGTGGCTACAACAGCTTTATCTGGCCAATATTATCCAACTATTTCTAACTGTTTAGTTTATATTGCCGCACTTGCTAATTTGTTTGTTGATTTTAATGAGGGAGGGGAAATTTATGAAATTGCAATTACTGAAATGAAAAAGAAGTTTAAAAAATAATTTTTTTCCAATCCCTCCTATATTTGGTGTGGCTGCTATGTTAAATCCTACTATGAAAGTAGGAGGTCCTAACTTTTGGTATTCTACTATTTATCAAGCTTTAGATCTTGAAGAAGAAGAAATGGCTACACTATCTGATGCGAAAGCATCAATTACAGTGAATGCTCAAACTGTTTATAATGCTTATAAACAGGCGTTAGAGCATGCTAGGCCTAATATTCCAACCCCTACTTCATCCACATCACAGGCGCCTAAAAGAGTTGCTGGCTTAACAGCTCTTAAATCGTGGACGAAGTTCAGGGGTACTCAAGGTGAAAATGTAGATAATTTTTCCCATCTAAATGAGCTTCAAGTTTATTTGTCGCAGGGACTAGAGAATGAGAATCCAGACGGCACTTTCGACCTTTTGGATTGGTGGAAGGCAAGGGAAAAACATTTTCCCATCCTTGCAAGGATGGCTCGGGATGTTCTGTCGATTCAAGCGTCAACTGTTGCATCGGAGAGCGCCTTTAGTCAAGCAAGACTACAAATAGGTGATCACAGGGCGTTGATGCGGGACAGCTTGGAAAAATCAGTGCTTTTTCGAGATTGGATCCGCGCAGAAAGAAGGAACTTTGGGCTAGCTGAATCACAACCAGAAATAGATGAGTGCTATGAAGAAATGTTAGCGGAACTTGCTCAGGAAACATCTTCACCCGGAAGTGGTGATGAACAAGCTTCATTTCCACCACTGCCAACACAACCACCTCCAAACCTTGAAGGTTTTATGAGATTTGTTAGAAATAATACATAAACTATGATGTAACTTGTACATTGGCATGTCTTCTTTTAGTTTTTTTTCCTTTTAATGGTGGTATTAGTACCATGTTATGCTCATTCCATTGGGGGAAGGAAGAATAAAAAAAGATATGCCATTTTGGTCAATAAATATGCTCTTTATCATATCCTTGAATATCTTTTGTCTCAAAATTTCTTTGTCTTTAATTCTATATCAATCCTTGAATATTTATATAACATACAATATATAACATACAACACAATATACTAATGACAATATTCTTTTATCAATATATACTACTTATATACAATTTATACTAATTACTAACTACAAGTCTACAACACAATATACACTATTTATATACAATATATACTACTTAAATACGATATATACTACTTATATACAAAATATACACTACTTATACACAATATATACTAATTACCAAACACAATATATATTATACTAATAACATAGTACACCATATAAAATATATTCTGCAATATACTAATGACTACAATACAAGATATTGATTTAAAAAAAAAAAATCAGAACCGCCGGGAACCGCCAGAACTGGAACCGTACGGTTCCGGAACCGTATGGTAGCGGTTCCGGCTCCGGAACCGCCAGAACCGAAACCGCCAGAACCACAGAACCGGAACCGCAGACCCAAATAGACACAGAACCGGAACCGGATACAGCCTTACCCTCCGTGCGCAGCCACCATACAGCCTGCAGTACCGAGGCCCATGTTTGACCCCACAACTTTTACATTCCAAACTCCCAACTACCAAACCAAGCCTCCCCCACACCCCATATACAATAATCCTCAAGCAGAATACAAACTCACACCTGTGCAAGACAATACCCCTAAAACACCCGAACAAGAGGAAATAACAAGGAGAATGAAGAGTCTCGAACAAAGTCTGAAAAACATGCAAGGATTAAGTGGGAAGAAGAGTGTATCATACTCAGATCTATGCATGTTCCCACACGTACATCTTCCTCTGTGGTTGAAAATGCCAAATTTTGAAAATGTACCGCAATCAACTGCGTGGAGCCGGTGGGAAGGAAGAACTCTTGATGGAATATTTTGGTGAGAGCTTAGTGGGCATTGCTTCTGAATGGTACATAGACTAGGATATTATCCGATGGCATATCTGGGATGATCTCGCCCAGGATTTCGTAAGGCAATTCCAGTATTTCATTGATATTGCCCCGGACAGAAACTCCTTAGCCAACTTGAAAAAGAAACCATCAGAAAGCTTCAGAGAATATGGCGTAAAGTGGCGCGAGCAAGCGTCAAGAGTAAAACCACCCATGGACGAGACGGAGATGTTCACCGTCTTCATACAAACGCAAAAGGCAGATTATTTTCAAAATATGATGTCTGCAATGGTCAAACCTTTTTGCAGAGGCAATTAAGATTGGGGAGATGGTAGAGAATAGCCTGAAGAAAGGGAGAATTATGAGTCAATCTACCATAAGAGCAACCTCCTAGGACATAAAAGGCAGGGCGGGAGGGATCCCAAGAAACAAGAAGAAAGAGGAAGTGTCCATGGCAGCCTCCGGAATGAGAAGACAACATGCTCATAGACCTGTATTCTCAGAAAGGGCATCTCAACATTACTATCCCCACCAAGACATGCACTATGCTTCTCAACCTTATGCAATCATGAATGCCCAGCCCTTTGGTCGACCACAACAACAGGGCAATAGAAACCAAGCCCCAAGAAATCCGCCTCCTCAGAATCATTATTATCCCCGCCCTCCACAAAATAATTACCGTCCCAGAGAACCACCCAGGAGACAGAACTTCACTCCAATAGGGGAATCTTATGCCAGCCTATTTCCAAAGTTGTTCCATATGGGTCTCTTGAAGCTTGTGCCCCCGAACAGACAAAACCCCGAGTAACCTTCCTATCAAAGGGGCGTACGTTGTGCTTACCGCTCCGAGGTAGAAGGACATGACACAAAAAACTTCTGGACTCTAAAACGAGCGGTGGAGGATTTGATAGACCAAAAAAAGATAGTACAGAGAGATAAAGAGGTCCCAAACGTAACCAATAACCCGTTGCCGGCTCACAACAACGGGCCGGTCATCGGAATAATTTGTGAGGACAAAGAATTTGATCCTGCCTTGAAAGACATAATAGCCATCGCTGAGGTAGACAGAAAACCAAAAATTACCCCCAAGAAGAGTGAAGAAAAGAAAATGAATGAAGCCAAGTGCCTAGAAGCAGAGAAGAAATCTGAAATCAAAACTGAGACGACCCCTACCAAGGAAACAATACTTTATATCCCGCGAGGGCGTCAAGAAAAACAAACCACTTTGAGTCCCCCAAGAAGGTTCGAGCTGAACAAAACCATGTATGTACCCAAGAAAGCCTATGTGGTACGGGGATCGATTAAACCAGCGGTTCTTAATGAGCATGTGGTAATCGGTCGTGCACCTCAGAAGCCCATGACAAACCCTTCGGCAGTCCCTTGGAATTACCAAGAAACCATAGTCACATACAAGGGCAAAGAAATCATCAGGGAAACTCAAGAAGGCTATCCCACAAAGAATTACTCAGATATGGAAAAGGTGAACGCTGCTACCGAACGGCGATTTCCACCTAAGAGACCAATGAATGCTGAAGAGGCAGAAGCCTTCTTTCAAAAAATGAAAATGCCATAATACGAGGTAGTGGACTAGCTCCAAAAGTCTCTCAGGTCTCTTTATTGTCACTCTTGATGAAATCTCCTGAGCACCAGCAGGTGTTGGCCAAAACTCTGAATGAAGCCTACGTACCGGCTGGGACCTCCGTAGAGCAACTAGAGAAAATGGCGGAAAGATTAGTTGCCGTTAATCAGGTTACATTCAGCAAGAATGACTTACCTCCGGAGGGAGCTGCCCACAACAAAGCCTTGCACCTAACCATCAAATGCGAGGGCTATTATGTTAAAAGAGTGATGATAGACGGAGGCTATGGGGTAGATATATGCCCACTGTCTACATTATAAAGAATGGAGATTGGGATAGAGAGGATCCGTCCCAATAATGTGTGTGTCCGAGATTTTGATGGAATCAAGAGAGACACCATATGGGAAATTAACTTAGTGTTGACCATTGGTTCAGTCGACTTTGAAGTGACGTTCCAAGTATTTGACATGGAAACATCCTATAACTACCTCCTAGGAAGACCGTGGATTCACGCAGCAGGAGCGGTGCCTTCTACCCTGCACCAAATGCTGATGTTCGAACATGAAAACCAGGAGATTGTAGTTCATGGAGAGGATGAACAGTCAATTTACCCGGACACCTCTGTCCCCTGCCTCGAAGCCAAGGAAGGAAGTGAGCACATAGTCTACTAACATGAAGAAGGCAATCTAGTCCTCAAGCCTTTCCTCTCCAATGCTTCAATCATGGTGGCATGGGAAATGACGCGCCAAGGTTTTATGCCACGAAAGGGACTCGGAAGCTCCCTACAAGGCATAACTAAGCCAGTCGCTTTGCCTTCCACAGAAAAGTTCTTTGGGCTGGTCTTTCATCCAACATCAGAAGATATCACCCGGGCTAATCGCAGAAAGCGTCATGGGTGGGCTTTGCCGCAACCCCTACCCCACTTGTACAAAATATTTATAAAACCAAGGTACAGTGAGGAAGAGGAGGAAGAGACCTTCACAGCAGAAGAAATTGATGAGATATGTGGAGCCATGAGGGAGTTGTTGTACGAAGCCAACATGGTCCAGCTAGGAGAAGGCTCAAGCACTGCTGAAGTGCTCTATATGGGACCAGATGCCAAGCTGCAAAACTGGAAGGCCACGCCTTTCCCAGTCAGGCGGGAGGCCCGGTAGTCCCGCCTTGGTACCTTTTCTTGCATCACGAGCTATTTAATGGTGTAGCTCGGTTGTTTTCTTTGACATTTTTGTCCTTTAAATTTCAGTTGTAAACCCTGTTATCTTACAAGTTAAAAGTAATGAAATCGATACTTCATCATATGCACTTCTTTGTCTTTCTCTGATTTTTATCTTTCTTTTATTTTTCATATTTCTTTCAGTCCCATTAATGCGGCTTTAAATAAAACGACATGCTCGCGGACTTCATGCCACGACCCATACATGCTGCCCGTTTGTGAAATAATGAACCAAGAATCGGAATACGATGAAGAAGAGGCTTTTAGGGAAATCAACCGAGAGTTGGAACACTTTGAAAACAAACCTAAGCCAAACTTAAATGATACTGAACCGGTTAAATTGGGAAATCCCGATGAAATCAAAGAAACTAAAATATGCATCCATGTGAATAAAGAAATGCGGGATTCATTGGTTCAACTCCTTTTGGAATTAGAAGATGTATTTGCATGGTCTTACGTTGATATGCCTGGTTTGAGTATGGATTTGGTGTTCATATGTTACCCACATACCCTGAATACCCTCCGGCCCAACAAAAACAAAGAAAGTTCAAGCCTGATGTTAGCGATAAAATCAAAGTGGAGATCACAAAACAGCTAGAGGCAGGGGTAATCCGAGTGGTTCAGTACACGACATGGCTGGCCAATGTGGTCCCGGTACCGAAGAAGGACGAAAAAACTCGAGTGTGTGTGGATTACAGAGATTTAAAGAAAGCAAGCCCCAAGGATAACTTCCCTCTACCCAACATCCACATCCTTGTCGATAACTTTGCCAAGCACGAAATTCACTCCTTTGTAGATTGCTACGCAGGTTACCACCAAATGTTGATGGCTGAGGAAGATGCTGAGAAAACCGCATTCACCACAGCTTGGGAAACTTATTGCTACAAAGTTATGCCTTTCGGATTGAAAAACGCTGGGGCAACATACATGAGGGCCATGACCACCATCTTCCACGACATGATGCTTCAAGAAATAGAAGTATATGTGGATGATGTTATCATCAAATCCAAGACTTAGGGTTATCATGTTTACTTAAGGAAGTTCTTCGAAAGGCTTCGCAAGTATGATTGAAAATTGAATCTAGCCAAGTGTGCATTTGGGGTCCCGTCAGGCGAACTTCTGGGGTTCATTGTCAGACGAAGGGGTATCGAGTTGGATCCGACCATGATAAAGTCCATTCGAGAGCTGCCTCCACCCAGGACCAAAAAGGATGTAATGAGTCTATTGGGCAGATTGAATTACATCAGCCGATTCATCGCCCAGTTGACCTCCACATGCGAGCCCATATTCAAGCTATTGAAAAAGGATGCGGCAGTTAAAAGGACTGTTGAGTGTCAAGAAGCTTTTGACAAAATCAAACAATACTTGTCCAATCCACCAGTATTGGTTTCGCCAGAACCAGGAAGGCCGCTATTTCTCTATCTAACAGTCTTGGAAGGCTCTTTCGATTGTATTCTCGGGAAGCATAATGCCATGGGAAAGAAAGAGCAAACCATTTATTATCTGAGCAAAATGTTTACCAGGGACGAGGCCAAGTACACACTGCTAGAAAGAACTTGTTGCGCCTTGACGTGGGTGGCTCAAAAGTTAAGGCATTATCTGCAATCTCATACCACTTACCTCATAACCAAGCTGGATCCACTAAGGTACATATTCCAAAAGCCAATGCCCACATGGCTACTGGCTAAATGGCAAATCTTACTCACCGAGTTCGACATAGTTTATATCACTCGTACTACAATGAAGGCTCAAGCATTGGCAGATCATCTGGTTGAGAATCCCGTTGATGATGAATATCAGCCACTAAACACCTATTTCTATGATGAAGAAGTCAATTTCGGTGGAAGTAATAGCTGAAGAAATCCCCGTCTGGAAAATGTTCTTCGACGGAGCAGTAAACGCAAAAGGCGTAGGGATTGGGGAAATTCTAATCTCACCCACAGGGCAGCATTATCCAGCCACTGCCAGGATCCGTTTCTTCTGCACCAATAATACAGCCGAATATTAGGCTTGCATCATGGGCATGAACATGGACATTAACCAAGATGTTGAGGAATTGTTAATCAAAGGAGATTCCGATCTGATCATCCGACAGGCTCAAGAAGAGTGGGAAACAAGAGACGTTAAGCTCATCCTATATAGACAGCATGTGGAGGACCTCAGCAATTGGTTCAGGTCGGTATAATTCAGGTACATTCCCCGTTGCCACAATGAGTTAGCAGATGCACTCGCTAGTTTGGCTTCCATATTGCCTTACTCCAGAAACGCCTACATCGATCCTCTGGAAATCCAAATCAAAGAAAGGCATGGGTATTGTAATATGGCCGAAGCAGAGCCTAGCACACAACCCTGGTATTATGACATCAAGAGATTCATAAAAACATAGGAGTATCCCGAGCAAGCCCCCGGGGAACAAAAGAAAACCATCCGACGGCATGCAAGAAATTTCTTGTTGAGCGGTGACACTTTGTATAAAAAGACTCCAGATCTTAATTTGCTGAGATGTGTAGACACCAAGGAAGCCAGGAGAATTATGGACGAAGTACATACAGAAGTGTGTGGGCCCCATATGAACGGCTACATACTGGAAAAGAAGGTACTCCGAGCTGGCTATTATTGGATAACCGTGGAGAAAGATTGTTTCAGCTTCGTTCGGAAATGTCACCAATGCTAAGTGCACGGTCATTTGATTCATGCACCGCCAAATGAATTGCATCCTATGTCAGCACCCTGGCCATTTGCCACATGGGGCATGGATCCCATTGGACCGATTGAGCCAAAAGCCTCAAATAGACACAGATTCATATTGGTCACCATTGATTACTTCACAAAATGGGTTGATTCCATCACTCTTAAGTCTGTTACCAAGAAAGCGGCGGTGGTTTTGTGCATTTTAACATTATTTGTCGTTTTGGGATTCCCGCCACTATCATTACAGACAACGCAACTAATCTAAGTAGTCGGCTGATAGGAGAGATATGTGAACAATTCAAGATAACACATAGAAACTCCACACCTTACCGGCCCAAAACTAATGGTGTCGTCGAAGCAACTAACAAGAATATCTAGAAAATCTTAAGGAAAATGATTCAAAGCTCAAGGAAATGGCACGAAAAGTTTTCCTTTCAGATTGATGGGATATCATACCACAGTACGCACATCGATAGGAGCAACCCCCTATTTGCTGGCCTATGGGACTGTAGCTATCATACCCGCAGCGGTAGAAATCCCTTCGCTCTGAGTGATTGTCGAAATAGAAATTGAGGATAGTGAATGGATTAAAACTCGTTTGGAACAGTTGGCATTAATTGATGAATAAAAGAGTGGCTGCGGTGTGCCACAGGCAGTTGTACTAACAAAGAATGGCCCGCGCTTACAACAAGAAAGTGTGCACTAGGAATTTTTTGAAGTTGGGCAGCTGATATTGAGGCGGATACTTCCTCACCATCAGGAAGCCAAAGGAAAATTCACTCCAAACTGGAAAGGTCCATACCTTATCAGATAGATACTGCCTAAAGGAGCATTGTACCTGGGTGACGTTGAAGGGACGAGCCCGAGGCAGCAGTAAATGCAGATGCAGTGAAAGGGTATTATGTTTAAACTCCCTACTGCAATGACCTTGGTTGTTGAAATGACGAAGGCGTTTTCTTTCCCGCTTCCACAAACATTATCGATCACTTGCAAACCCTTTGAGCTGGATACGTTTCTTTGATCACCCTCTTTGGAACTCGAAAATGCTATTATAAAAAATAATAAGAAAAAAAAGAAAAATAAAAAGGAGAAAAAAAGAAAGAAAAAAGAAGAAGTACACAAACAAATTAGTTTAAGAAAATTTCCTGAACTACGTCTGACTTGATTCCGAAAGGATACGTAGGCACCTCTCCCCGAGGTTCAGTCATATCAAAATAAAAACCCTATTTCCCCAAGAAAAGAAAAACTGGGGTCGAAATGTATTGGTTCGGTAACAAATCCGTCCGAATGGTTCAAAAGTTGCAGATTCCCATCCAACTTCCTTTATTCAAAAGCCTAGCCAATTCTGCCGGATCAGTTGACCAAAACATGGATGTGGAAAATACCTTTGTTGGGATTCGGCACAAATCAAAATTTTGAGAGAAATAAAATGAGAGTCTTATCGATAAAAACCTCCGGGCACCATAAGGCGACGGCGAGAAGAGAAAAACAAAACAAAAGAATCCGTTTAGCGAAAACTCGCAAAGAGCGCTATCGGGCGACTAAACAAGAGAAATGAGAGAGGTCGATTGGCGAAAACCCAAAAAGGGTGCCGTCGGCCGAAAAGAGGAAATATTGCAGCTCAAGTTTGAATAAGTTTCTTTGATTTTGAAAGAGTTGAAATCAGAAAGCAGAAATGGATCTGGGCCGGGTGTTCAATCCGAGAAGCATGTCGTTGCCATTTAAAGCCGCCTCATATTTCCAGATAAGTCCCCTCTTTTCCCTCAAAAAGGAACATACCTCTCTAAAGTCCATGTTTCATTCCGTTCCACATTAACTTTGATGTCCTGAACATTCCTTAAGAAAGCTAGCAGGGTTGGTCTCACGGGTTTCTTCTGACAAGAACTGAAGGAATTCCCGACATCGTCAGGCGCGCTTAGCCAATCCCCACTGATCATGATGGCTAACGCCTCAAAAGTAGGAAATAAAAGAAAGGAAATTCAAAATTAAAAAGATCCATGAGGATGAAGAAAAATCAAAGATTTTAAGTCAAACAGGACATTGGTTATTATGAAAAGCCCCTAAAGGCAAGCCATGAAATGAAAATCGGGACAAAACAAATAACCAAAGGCCTGGAAAACAAAACCAACCCTAAAATGAGGACCCCCCGACCAACCTACGAGCCGAAGATCGGAAGTCAAGGGTTTGTCCTCTGACTGAAAGGAAGATGAAATCAAGCATAACAAGGCCGAAAACCCAATCACTGTTCAAACTAACAGTTTGTTTTGTTTCTGAACTGAAATAGAAGCAGGTGTAATCTAGAAAAACAAAAGGAACACGGGGTAAACATAACCAAAGGAATTGCCCAAGGACCAAGAATAATGTTGCAGCAATAACAAAAGGGAGGTTTTCTTTTCATTCTTTACTGCAAACTCATAAATAAGCATGATGGCATGGAACTCCAATCCCTACTTTCCCCTTGCGAAGCTTGTGGATTTCCTCGGCATGACCCAAGGATTGCATTCTACCCCCTCCAGCATAGACCAAGAAATTTCCTTCCTTCACTCATCGGCATAACCCGGGAAGTTCCTCTTTACTTCGCCAGCATAACCAGAGGACCCCTTTCCTCCCACTTCCTACTCCTCAGCATAGTCTAAAAGTTAGCGCTCCTTTATCCTTGGCAAACCTAAGGGTTGTTCATTTCCTCCTCTATCCACAACATAGTCAAAAGGATCACTGTGGTCATTCACTTCCGCGGACTCTCTTGGCATAACCCAGGAATTTTCTTTCAATCATGACATAACTCGTGGATCCTCCTAGCATAACCCGTGCATCCTCCTAGCATAACCTAGGAAGTCTCTTCCAATCCCGGCATAACCCGCAGATTCCCCTAGCATAACTTAGGAATTCTCTTTCAATCCCGGCATAACCGGCACATTCCCCTGGCATAACCCAAGAATTTCTCTTTCAATCCCGGCATAACCCGTGGGTCCCCCAAGCATAACCTAGGAATTATCTTTCAATCCTGCCATAACCCGCGGATTCCCTGGCATAACCCAGGAATTCTCTTTCAATCCCGACATGAACCGTGGATCCTCCTAGCATAACCTAGAAGTTTTATTTCAATCCCGGCATAACCCGTGGATTCCCCCGGCATAACCCAGGAAATTTTCCATTCATCCCAGCATAACCCGCGGATTCCCCTGGCATAACCCAAGAATTTTCCATTCATCCTGTCATAACCCGTGGATCTCCCTAGCATAACCTAGAAATTTTCTTTCAATCCCGGCATAACCCGCGAATTCCCCTTGCATAACCCAGGAATTTTCCATTTATCCCGGAATAACCAGTGGATATCCCTAGCATAACCTAGGAAGTTTCTTTTAATCCTAGCATAACCCAGGAAATTTTCCATTCATCCCGGCATAACCCGTGGATTTCCCTAGCATAACCTAGGATTTTTCTTTCAATCTAGACATAACCCGTGGATCTCCCTAGCATAACCTAGGAATTTTACTTCAATCTCGGCATAACCTATGGATCCCTTGGCATAACCTAGGAATTCATTCATAACCCATGACTCTCATTCCATCCCCAGCAGGGACCTTTTTTTCCTATCCCGGCATAACCCGCGGATCTTTTCCTACCCCAGCAGGGACTTTTTCATTTCTATCCCGGCATAACCCGTGGATCCTCCTTCTATCCCTCGCAAGGACCCTTTTTTCTTTCCCAGCATAACTTGTCAACCAGTCCAAGGATACGCAATCTGGACTTTTGTCGCTTTCAATAAAGATATAATTTAGATTTGTGTACAAATAACTCACGAATTTTCCCAGTGAAAACTGGGGCAGAAAATTTTGCTCGTTTTTTTGTGTTCGTGTTCGTGTTCGAGCAGGTTTCACCTCAGGGCACAAGATTCGATATGACCGAAAGCGTGAGTCTCAATCCAGATTAAAGGAAAAGAAGAAAATAACAAAAGATGTTAATTCAAAATGATGAAGCAGACAATGATGCGGACTGCTCAAAATTGGAATGAAGTCACAAACTCCAACCACTTTGTTTCAAAAAGTGAAGAATAAACCAACGGTTGCAGCTAATGGGCATCAAGATTCAGATCGAGGTCTACAGCAAAATCAGCTAAGATCCAAGGTAAAGATCCTAGAGATTTATATATAGGAATCTTGTAAACCGTAGTTGATAGGCCTAGCCAGCTTAGCTTTTGTTTCTCTTTTGTGTATTAAAGAGTCGGTAAGCGGTAGCAGTAGTAGCAACAGTGAAATCACAGCCTATTGTAGTCATAGCTACCAAAACTTCCAGAACTACACTGACATGATTCCTTTATTACCGAGGATATGTAGGCAACATTTGAAGCAAGGTTCGGTCAGGAATTTTTCAAAATGCTTCACATGGAGCACTCTGCCGGATGAAAATCACTCATATTTGCTCAGTTATTTTTGAACGAAAACTCTTCCTGTTCCCGCGCAAAGAGGGGCAGCTGTGAGCATATGATTTTTACCCTGTTGAGATGGCTCCTATAGGACTCCCAAGTTTAGGATTTTTCTTTTTTAAATATTTATTTTTTAGGGTTTAATTTAAGGATTTAATTGCACGTGTGTTTTCATTAATGCATGCTTAAAATCATAAAATATACAAAATTGCATAAGTATTTAGGATTTAATTTTATCTTTTTGGTAGATTAATTGGTAATTACGTTTATTTTTTGCAAATACAAACTTCACAAAAAAATTAAGTAGTATTTACAACAGTTTAATTGTTTTGTTTAATTTCCATTTGTTGCATTGTTATTTGTTTTGCATAATAGGTAGTTATTAGGTTGATTTAAGTTAATTAGGATTTTAAAAATGCAATTAGGAATTAAGAATAAATAAGAAAATAAAAGAAAAAGAAAAATAATAATAAAATAGATCTTTTAATAAACCACCCATGCTGGCCACAATTGGGCCAGACTTGGGTGGCCCAAGTCTTGTTAAACCTGTAAACATGCTGATGTCCAGCCCAAACAATGAGTCCCCGACCCAGTCCAGACAATATGCCCCAAAACGACACCGTTTGGGGCAGGTCATCCCAATCGTTGATCATAGGCCATTCAACAGCCCTGAAGCCATGCCTGAATTCAGATATATATGTCCAAATGTATCTGTATAATCAGAGACACACACATCTCCTTCCTCGTACACACACCTCGCTGTATCACCACCCCTTTACCGCCATGAGACCATCGTTGACCACCCATCAACCACCCTAACATCACAGCCGTAAATTGCCCCACGGCGGCGGCCGGTCACCAAACAGGCTCAAAGTTACATCAACGAACCTCCTCGACCCCCTCTTTTCCTTCCCGTGGTCGGTTTCCTTAAAAAAAGTGCCGATCTCCTCGAATATTCGAAAGAAGGATCACCGGCACGACCGTCTCCGGCGACCCAACCCCAAACCAGCCCAAAACAACATCCCTGAACCATCTCCTCTCCCTCTTTTCAACCGTCCATACCATGCCCTTCAACTCTTAACAGACCTGCTCAAATATTGAATCAAAATTAGCCCTAAATTCTAAAACTCAACTGAATCTATTCAAATTGGTCTTAGATGACCCTCTCCCATTCCTATCCCCAACCCTACCACTCATGACCCTCAAACCCAAATGACTACAAGGGAAAACCTTCTGAGACCTCATTTGGTCTCAAAGTCCAAAACACCCCCTTAACCCTTTTCCATCTTCGATACTCAAGGAAAAAAGCCTTATAGGAGTGCAAGACCTCTCAAAAAGGGGTCGGAGAATCATGGAACTAGAAAATCCTGAGTTAGGGTTGCATACACAAAAAAAGCTAGGTGTCCTGTCTTCAATGATTATATTTTGTATATATATTTCTTGTTTAATTGCTGTTTTCTTTAATATTTTACTTGTTTTCTATGATATCATCCTGAAGTGTGTTGAGTAGTCATCTTTGCCTGCTATATTCTTTTGGTTCCCTTGGGTGTCACTGGTTTGAATTCATTTGTCTTATATGATCTTATGAGTAGTCTGATATCATGTTCATCCTTGTCTCTTGACTCTTTACTTGTTTCACCTATGTAATTCTGAATGGTTTGTTGATCCTTGTCTCTTGGTTCTTCACTTGTTTTACCTCTGAGATTCTGAATGGTTTTGTTAAATGCTTATCTTTATGGATCCTATTTGTATTACATCACGATTCTGAGTAGGTGTCTTCTATATAAGAGTTTCATATCCGTCAGATTTCTTTTCTAGTTATTTTGATCTTCAGTATTTGCCCGTGTTAGGCTAATTTGCTTTTCTGAATATTATAACTACTGATATCAGTCTTGTTTTAATTTCTTGGTTTTTATTTATTATTACTCATTTATTGCTTCTAGGTTTTTACTGAATGTTGTAATTTGATCATTTTTATAAGTTCTGCATAGTCGATTGGGGTGCCTTAATGAATCAAGTGTTTAATTTTCATAAATATTTATATAATCCTGAAAGCTGTGATAATTTGGTTTCATCCCTTGTTGCTGAATAGTGTAAAATTCACATTGAATCCATGAGGTGCATTGATTAATTCTCAAACTCTTTGGGTGTCTACTTCTACATAACAGAGTATGTAGTTCAGATTCAGATTTTGACCCATAACCTGAAGGCAATGAACTAGGGTCAGATTGGACCAAATGAAGGAAAAACTAAGTTAAAGAATCTTAGGTCAGTAATTAGGAAAAGGGACAGGGGCATAAAGGGTATTTGAATATAAAGAATCTTGTAACAAACTCCTAGAACATTCTAGTGAGGGGTTTAAGCATAATTTCTGCCTCAAACTGGAGGCACAAGTTAGAAAACTAAGGATTATTTAGGAAAAACTGAAAATTGAGTAAGGGACTAAAAGGAAAATAAGGAAATTAATGTTGCCCTAAGGCTTCAATTATAAAAGAGGGCAATCTGAACATTTAAAGGGGCTGGAACTTTGAGATTATCTAGCAAATTTTTCCTTTAAAGCTTTTAGTGAATAGAATACCTAAAAATACATATTAACTTCTTATACATTCTTAAGAAATTCTTTGGGTTGTTCTAGAGATCAACTTATACTATTTGTTCTTTCTCAAAACCTCTTAATTTTCTGGGTGTTTATTGGCTGACTGGCTTTGCTTGCTTGCTACTTGCTTTATTCTATTCATAGGCTCTCTTTCCTACTTACACTCCAGGTACCAATTCTCACTCAAAAATCTGAGAAGTTGTAATGTCTATGTACATTTGAGATTGGGGATGATAAGGAGTAATAATATTTTGTTTCAATCCCATATTGTGACTGTATTAATTTATTCATTTTTTTGTTTTAGTAGAATATTTGTGTTGTAATGAACATGAATATGTATTAATCATGGACTGTATCAGGACTATTTTTATTTGGTTAAGTTTCAGTAAATTTTGCAATAGTCGATCCAAAGTTAGCTTAGTGTTTGCAATTGAGTTATATTAGAAATTCGACGATTAATTATATGTATACGCTGAATGATGAATACTTCGAGTATTTTCTTCAAATATCAAGATTGAAATCTGATTTGTAACTTTTTAATGAGAAACATCATCCGAATCAATTTTCTTATTTAAATACCTCCATATAGTATTAAGGATTGAAATACATTTGAAAGAAGGGCCGTTGTGATTTTCTTATAATGGACTCGTTAGTCCAATATCTCTAGGCCCAATTGGAAGGCGCTGTAGCTTCCAGTTGTAGTGCAAACCATACATATCCCTGGGCTAATTAAATGAAGCCCAATGTATGATTAGCCATAAATGAGGCTAAAAATGCAATTCCTCCAAGTGTGTTACTCATGTATAAATTATTAGGACAGTTCTAGATACAAGAATAATAGAAAACTTAGTATGCTTTAGGTTGCCTTTATAAAGATAAAGTGAGCCACATTAATCTAATCAAACACCATGCGAGGCTCCTTAACTTAATGAAATACATAGAAAAATTGAATGTGCTGTTTAGCGAATTTCACAGCCTTTCACGAATTTTTAAAGACGTAGTTGCTATAGGTGCGAATTTATTAATAAAATATCTTCCTAAACTCGGGTGCGCATTTATGTAACCCAAATCCAAATCTCAATAGAATTAAAATATGTCTAAAATTGCGTGCGCATTTATGTGACGTGATTCGTGATGTTTTTAATGACATTACAAATTTCCTAAAAAATATATATTAAAAGCGGATAATAACTTAAAATTGCATTATAGGTTTGAACATGTATAAAAAATCAGATTTTTGGCAACTTATAATAGTTTAAGCGACCGTGCTAGAACCAAGGGATCCGAGGGTGCCCAACAACTTCCCTCGGGTCAACAGAATTCCATACTCAAGAATTTCTGGTTCGCAGACTCCATCTGGGCAGTCGAAAAATTTTCTCGATTTTAGATTCTAAATAAATCGATGACTTGGGACACCAAAAGCAAAACCTATCCCAAGTGGCGACTCTAATATAATAATAATCCCATTTCGAATAATGTCACTTTAATTGAAAAAACTCCATTATACGTTTTATCTTCGGGGCATCCGTGTAACAACAAAAAGGAGGTATGACACCTTGTACGTGAGGTGATGAGCGCATACTTGAGCAAATTGTTGGAAAATTTGTTTTTACTTGAAGTATTTAAATGGAATTTTCTTACTTACCTGTTCATTTTAAATTGTGAGTTTATTCTATGCTAGATTAGAGAGGCATGTTCATTTGACTTGCTTGCCTAAGTGTTAAACTGTTCTATTTGTATTCGGCGTAGTTTGCTTGGCTAGTATTTTCTATTTCTTTTCCCGAGTATGTATCTTTCCTAATGTTTCGGTTGCTATTGTGTATTTTTAAATTGGTACTACGGGTTTGCCTCCCGGGAGATCCCCCCCGCACTTGATATGTTCTGGACTTAGGGTGCGGGATATCAAGAGATCCCTGGCACATGAGATTGAATATAATGAGGATACCAAGAGACCCATAGTGAATATAATGAGGATACCAAGAGATCCTCGGGATACCAAGAGATCCCTAGCGAATAATGAGGATACCAAGAGATCCTCAGGATACCAAGAGATCCCTAGCGAATATAATGAGGATACCAAGAGATCCTCGGGATACCAAGAGATCCCTAGTGAACAAAATAAGGATACAAAGAGATCCTCGGGATACCAAGAGATCGCTAGTGAACATAATGAGGATACAAAGAGATCCTCGGGATACCAAGAGATCCCTAGTGAATATAATGAGGATACCAAGAGATCCCTAGTGAATATAATGAGGATACCAAGAGATCCCTAAGAGATCCCCGACTATTATTTCTTGTTGTAAGTAGTGTTCCTTATATTGTTTTGTTCCGTTTTCTATTGTTGTTTCCCTTATTTATCCTGTTTAGATTCTTGCTGCAGACTTTATCTATATTGTTTTCTTTATCTTACCATAAATATATATTTATCTCAGTAGGGTATTGACCTTCCTCATCACTACCTAACCGAGGTTAGGCTTCGCACTTATTGAGTACTGTTGTGGTGTACCCATGCCTCTTCTACGCATGTTTTCCATATGCAGATCTAGGTACTTTATCTCAGGCGCACTATCATCGAGGCGGAGAGATCTAGAGGAGACTTGAGGTTTATCTGCAGCATCCGCAGACCGAAGAGTTTCCTTCCTTATTTTATCTGTAGTGTTTAGATTCTATCATACTTTTGAAGTAGACATTCTGGAGATTAGAGCATTTACGGTATTTTCCCTTTGGCCTGTGTTTCCCATGAGTTTTTGGATTTTGGGATTGAATTCTAGACTTCCACATTAATCTTTTTTTTGGGCTGTATATGCCAAGCGGCACTTATAAACCGTTTCTCCTCTAGTTTTTGTTTAATTTAATCCAATGTTTCCACCAGTTATATTAATTTATGCGTTGTTAGGCTTACCTAGTTGTAGGGACTAGGTGCCATCACGACATGTCATGGAGGGTGAACCGGGGTCGTGACAGGGGGTTTATTTAGGCTATAATTTAAACAAAAATGGGGCTAGTATTTAAATAGCCAGTTTGTCCTTTTTATTTTATAAAAAATAGTAAAATAATTTTAAAAGCAAATAAAAGTACTGAACCATCAAATAATTGATAAATATTAATTAAAAATATTGAGACCAATTTTACAATTATAGAAAAGCTATTAATATTTAAATAAGCTAAAATTATAATTATATGGATTTAGCTTTAAAAATGCCAAATAAACTTGTAAAAATATGCAAAAGTCACCTTAATTATATTTTGGTGAAAATATGGAAATAAAATAAATTATTCTCCAAAATTGATGATCTTGGGAATAATTATGGATTTTGTACTGTCAAAATAGGCAATAAATTGACTTAAAAACCTTTTGAAATAATTAGAAATAATACTAAAACACATGGATATGCTTATATATACATATATATGTTATTTTGAAAGTATTTCATATATAAAAATACATACGAAAAAATTGGGTATCAACAGTCGTCCCTCTTTACCCGGAAATGATGAAAGAGTTGTCGGGTAAAGACATGATGGACAATTTTGACCGAGCAAAAAAGGTTTCGAGGACTTGATCGTGCTTTGGTTTTTGAGCTACCTACATATCTTTGGTCTTACAGGAATCAGGCTGTATGTAGTTCAGGATCCACGGACAGAGTATGCAGATGGAGATCTTTCAAGAACGGACACGATATTTCGGTTGGGGTGGATTGTTATAGTCTAGTAAGGCTACGGGAACCAGAGTGAGATCACTCGTGCTAAGACAACCATTGCTAGTCAGTTTACCTACAAATGAGCAATACGAACATATATTGTGCATAGACTTAAACGTGATGCAAGCTCCCATTGGACCATGAATGCTATCTTTGGACAGTTAGAATGAAGTCCTTAGACCATGATGTCCTGGGCCATGAAGCGTATAATAAATAATTCGCAGTCTATAAAATGATGCTCTCGGGCTATGAGAATGATGCCTTTGAGCGATGATGACGTTGAATAATGATATTCAAGAGATAAAGGAGTCTTCAGGACATGGCATGGCATTCTCGGGGTATGAAGATGGTGCCTCCGAACAATGATGTCGTTGGATAATTTGGCGATATTTCAGCCTATGAAATTCGCAAAAGGTGGCGATCTTTCAGCATATGAGAGCGTAAATAAAGGTGGTGATCTATCAGTCGTACAAGGTTTAAATGAAAATGATGATCTTTCTGCCGATGCTGGATTTAAATAAAGTGGAGATATTTCAGCCATGCAAGATAAAATGGCAATCTTTCAGCCAATGCATGTAGAAAATGTGAATAAATGGCGATCTTTCAGCCGATGTAAGATTTAAATGATGTGGCACTATTTCAGCCATGCAAAGTGAAAATAAAAATGGCAATCTTTCAGCCGATACGATATTTTAAATGAAGTGGCGATATTTCAGCCATACAAGATGAAATGTCGATCTTTCAACCGATGCAAAATTCGAATGAAGTGGCAATATTTCAGCCAATGCAAGACATAAATCAAAAGGGCGATATTTCAGCCGATGCAGGATTTAAACGAAGTGGCGATATTTAAGCCAATGCAAAAAAATGGTGCTATTTCAGGTGTGCAAATGGAGACAGAGCTTACTCTCGGAAGGCAGAACAGTAGCCTTATGCAATGCAGAAAATGTGAATGGAGGTAGAGCTTAACCTCGGAAGGCAGAATAGTAGCCTTATGTAATGTAGGAAATGCAAATAGAGATAGAGCTTTGTCTCAGAAGGCATAAAGGTAACCTTATGAAATTTAAGGAATGCAATAGAGACTGATCTTAGTCTCGGAAGGCAGAAAGGTAGCCTTATACAATGCAGGAAATGCAAATGGAGACAGAGCTTAGTCTCGGAAGGCAAAAAGGTAGCCTTATGCAATGCAGGAAATGCAAATGGAGACAGAACTTAATCTCGGAAGGTAGAAAGGTAGCCTTATGCAATGCAGGAAATGCAAATGGAGGCAGAGCTTAACCTCAAAAAGAAAAATAGTAGCCTTATGCAATGAAGAAAATACGAACAGTTGTAAAATTCTTAGCTGATGGCTTGATAGTTGATAGCTAATTGTGATATTGTGGCTGCTGAGGATGTTGTGTGCGAATAGCAAATGTGAATAGGTGTGGATTTGAGGGTCGTATTCCCGAAAAGTGTGAGTGTGTAAATGTATTCAGTGATTTGCAACTTGGGTGGCTGCATCCTAAGAAAAATCGTGAGTTTTGTAGAAAAATCGCCTATGAAGGGTGTCATGCAATTTGGAAAAAAAGGGAAGCTCAGTACCATGTATGTTGGACCGTATAAGATTATTCGGAGTATTGGTAAGGTGGCGTACGAGCTTGACTTGCCTTCAAAAATGGAAGCAGTCCATCCTATGTTTCATGTATCTATGTTGCAGAAGTGCATTGGACATCCTTCACGTATTACGTCCATTAAGGTTGTTCGCATTGCTGAAGACTATCTTATGCAGAGGTACCAGTAGCTATTGTAGATCGCCATGCAAGAAAGCTTCGAACTAAAAAAGTGGCTTCCGTGAAAGTGTTATGGCAAAATAACAATATCGAGGAAATGACCTGGGAAGCTGAGGAGGAAATGAGGAAGAAGTACCCCCACCTATTTAAGACTTAAGGTGAGTCGCATTTAAATAATTGGCAATTATTTCTTTACTACAACTTAATGGGATTTTGGATGACTTGAAAGTGCGATTTAAAATTTTTATTGCGACATAGCTATACGAAGCCTACTAGTTGGAATCTTCAGAATTTTATTGAAGCTTGTAAATGAAACAAGTATATCCTCTCAAATAACGTATTAGCGGAAAAGAAATGAAACATGGAAATTGACTTGACCCACTCTCGGACGAATGTTCTTAAGGGGGTGAGACTGTTAGACCCAATGTTTTTCTTTTTCCTCTTCTCTTATGTAATATACGTAATGTGATGTGGTTATATTAGTTATTATGATTGGGTATAACATCACACTGGTCACTTGTTATGTTTTGGAGTCAAGCAAATTGCGAAATAAGGGCCAGCAAAAGTTATCCTAAATTTCTCTAATAAATTTTCTAAATTTTGGGTCAAATTTATTAGATCATTTCTCCTAACATATAAAGAGTTATGAGACCCTCGACCTATAGAATTGAGGGCCTACGACTCTAGTTTTCAACCAAAAAAACCTCACATCAAACGGACATTGTAGTAAATAGTAATGTCTATTTTACCCCGGACTGTCCAGACTGAAACCGGGTCACGAACAGGGTCGGGTCAAACAAGTGGTATAAGTCGGTGAACTCGACATTAAAACCCCCAAAACATTTCATTTCACTTCCAAAACACTGAGAAGGGTGAAGAGAGGGTTCTATGGTGTTCTTGAGAGATTAAGGTGCGTTTTTAACGATTTCTACCATTAAAATATTCCCCCGTGCCTAGAAACACAATCTCTACGCTTTGCAATCGTTTCCCCCTTCTATTAGCAGTTTTTGGAGCTATTCTTGGAAGATAGGAATATGTTGTTCTTGCTGGTTCTTCAGGCTTTATATTTGTTTTGCCCAAGGTAATCATCTGGGGACTCTTTTATGAGCGTTTTTCCAAAGTTCTACGGACGTTTCATCAAGTTAGGGTCATATGGAAAATTTGCCGATTTAAACTCAATTATGTATTGTTTATAGGTGCGTATAAGCTACTTATATAGTGTTTGTGCAGCGTAGGACGTAAGGAACAACTTCCGTGAAGGAACAACTTTCGTGAAGGAATTACAAGCATTCAGAAGTTCATTGGAAAGGTATGTTAAGGCTAAACTCCATCCTTTCTTTTGGCACGAATTCTGGGAAATTCCTAAGACGTCAAGTATGATATTTTACTAGTCTATTGCTAGAAAGACCTTCTGTGGAAGGCATTGGGATCATAGCTGAAGTATTTTCATAACACTATTAGGTTAATGTTCCACTCATTCTGTTAAATAGGGTATTCGACATCTATATATGTCATTTTGTCGGCTTTCTTAACTATATGTCTATAAATATGAATTCTTATTCGTCTTGGGTTGTGTAAGGTTTCACGAGACAATTTTATGCAATACAAAGGTGATTATGCGATCCTGAGAATAAGTGTACCTATGAGCCAAGATTGGCTAAGTTCTTGTTATGGAATATTATGTGCATTCAAAGTTCATATCATGCATGGCATATTATGCATGGACTTCGAGCTATAATCGAAGGTAAGGGGCCCATTTTTCCGAAAAAACTATCTATTGTACAGATGGCCACAAGTTGGCAATATGATACCGGTTAGCTACCGGAAGAGACCACCACTGCTAGCATTTGGTTGGGTATGTCATGCATTTGCATCAATATATATATATATATATATATATATATATATATATATTACCATGCATATTAGTTTACTATGAGGTCGGATGTCGTCCATGGAGGCTATCAGAGTTTCAGTGCCAGGTGGTATCTCTATTATTATTATTATTATTATTTTATCAACTACGTATGATTCTACTTTCTGCCTTACATACCAGTACATTTTTATTCGTACTGATGTCCCGCTGCCTGGGGACACTGCATTTTGTTCGTGCGTGCAGGTTCAGTAGGGACTTTGATCGACCCCTCTGCTAGAAGTTCAAGGTTCAGCTGTGAGTTGGTAAGCTCCACCTCTTCCTGGCGCTTTCATAGGATGGTTTTTTTTATTGTACAGTTTGGGTATAGCCAGGGCCTTGTCTCGACAATGCTTATAACACTTTTAGAGGCTATTGTGGACATTGTATTCTGGGTTTCTTTTTGTAGCTTTCACTCTCTAACCCATACGCTTGACATGTATATATATATATATGTGTGTGTAGGCATGTATGTCTCCAATCCCGGCCTCGTTGGCCAGCTAGTATCTTATTATTTTGGCTCGTCTACTTTTATTTATATGCCTTATTATTATTCAGGCCATGACCTTAATGGTCTAGGATTAGTATTTCAGATGTTATGCTGCCCGATCTGTTGGGCCCCCAGTTTAGTTAGCTAGTATGTTTAGTGGCTAACTTGGTAAAATACAGTATCGAGGGCCACTCATGCCTGCCCTAGTTTGGGGCGTGAAGACTAGTTTTACCGCAAATATGTCTTTGCCAAATTTAGGGGGGTGATAGTATTGGAAGGCACAACCACTTATTATAAGTATTGTTATGGTACTTTGTTTGGCACGAGTGGAATATGATGTTGAATATGTAATTACATGAATGAAACAAGTTGTCATGTCCATAAAGTAGTGATTACAATAATTGGTCATAATTACAACAATATTGAAGGAAAGAGGTAAAATAAAGCATTAAATAAAAGAAATAAAGAGCTACGTTGTAGTAGAAGAGAGATAAAGATACTAAATAAAGGAAATAAAGAGGCAGTAAAGTCACAAATATCATGAAATGGGAAAAGCCTAAAGAAAATCCTCAGCAGAGTCGCCATGCTGTCGACGCCCCCTTTTCCTCGTGAAAACAGGTCTATGACATTTGGGTGGACAACTCTTTTCCTTTTGGGAATTGGGTTTGCAATTTACAAGATTCGCCACCTAATGATTAAGTGCATTGGGACAGTGAGGAGAAATTCAAATTAAAAGAAGAAGAACCAGAGAATGGATAAGGGCTTGAAATTATCCCGAGAGTACGGTGTTAGAGACCCCTCAAGATCCACTAGTGTGGTTCTCGGCCATGCTACAATTGTGACTTTAAATATAAACAACAAATAAGCAAACAAGACATCGTTTGTATAACAATTGCAATCAGGGAAGTATAAAAGTTAAAAGCATACTGAAATTAGGAAATAGGTGACTTCATAACTTATTTAATGGATATACAAGTGCAGGAATAGGGGCGTCAAATAATTGGTACAAATAATCAAACAAAGTAGTGTAAAAAACAATACAGTGGTTTGGAGAAGAAACACTGCTGCAAATCAAATAACTAAGAAAAGAGATTTTTAAAAAGGAAGTTTAAAGAACTAAGAGTCAATAGCTTAAAAACTTTCTGGAAAATGAAAAGGAAGTAAACAAGTTAAGAGGAAGGGGGTCCTTGATTTGTAAATAATGTGGATCACCCCACACAACACCCGATAACCATTTATACACGTGGTGTTATCGCGTGGTCATCATTTCCGTGTCTACACTTACCCACCTCGTTAATGTATTAAATCATGGATTTGCCTTATTACTTATTGCATGCTACTACCCGCCCCAATCCTATCGGTCTTGGAGGCAGTTGGGACCACTAATCCTAAAAGGGAACGGAGATTGGCTTTTTAGAGTTTTAAAAGGTCAAAAGTCTAGTGCGACATACGAAAAAAATAGAAAACAGAAAAAGGGGAAAACACATAGCAGTTAAAGGCTTAGATAGGCCTCCTCATTTAAAGCAACAAATTATTTAGCATGGCTTACAGGTACTGGTTAGGTCTTTAAATAGACCTATTAGTTAGGGCAAGCTGGTTTATCACATATTTCTCAAATAAGAAGTCCGAATTAGGCCTACCCCTGGCTGTATTTGTCAAAGTCTAATGCAATTAATTAGTTACATAATGGTTTTCCTAGTGAGACCTGTAGGCATGGTATCCAACAACGTGGGAGTGTACGGGTTCAAAAAAAGGTTTACTGATTATAAAAAACACAAAAGATTTGTGGATACTAGACGACATTATTACTTATTTTTAGGCTTGATTCAGTTGATTATCCTTATAGACATACTTTCTAGGTGCGGTTGCTTTTGAAGCGGTTATAGAAGTGCGAGAATCTTATAGGTTTGGTGTCTATAATGCAGATTTTTTAATTTTAAACCTATAAATCGTTTGCCTATTGATGGATGTAAATGCAGAATTGAAAAGGTTCTATAGGCAAGTTATCAATATGATGCAAGGATGCAGAAACCTATAGTCATGGTTATATGTAGAAGTGAGATAACTTATAGGCCGGATTTCTAATGCATAACTTATTGGCAAGATTTCTAATGCAGTAATGAAACAACTTATAGGCTAGATTTCTACTTCAAATGCATAACTCATAGGCAAGACATCTAATGCAGCAGTGAAACAACATATAGGCACGATTTCTACATGAAATGCATAACTTATAGGCAAGATTTCTAATGCAACAATGAAACAACTTATAGGCAGGATTTCTACATGAAATGCTTAACTTATAGGCATAATGAGATTTGTAGGAATGAATGCCTAAGAACATAATGTCTACCACATGTATATATGAGTGATCCTTCCCCTTTTCACTATATACCCCCATGAGTTATTACAACTTATAACAGACCAAAATTAGAAATTACATCAAAACTCAAACTACAAGCAAAGAGCCTAATTCAGACTCGAGGTCTAAAATATGACGTGAACAAACTCCAAAGATCATGATTTCCAAAGTCTATATCTTTTTTGGGGTGTATCAAAGTTCCCAAGAGCCTCAAGGGGGACTCCAGGCAGTGCTTATAATCCAAATGCATTGCATAATTAGATTAGAGTGCAATATGGAAGGGCCAACCCTCAAATGTCCAAGTTTTGAGGGAACTCAAGGTCCCAAGGCAAGGCTCATAGGAGGGGGGCATAATTTAGAGTCTAAGAGTAAGTGTAAGTACATAGAGAAAGTTAGGGAAGGCCATGAAAGGCTAGTGGTCATGCCCAGCAGTTAGAAATGCTGGCACACCCCTGACCAACCTGTTAGCTAAATTTGGGAGTTAGGATCCATTGGGAATCAGGTTCAGGCATGAGCAGCACTTTGGACACTACCATGCCTGAACCCTAACTCAAACACATAGAGGGGAATAGTGGTGTAGGGATTCACCATAGAAAATAGGTACAAAGAGAATAACATACAGGTTAATCACCGAGCATGAATAGTAAAGCAAACAAGATTGCAGAAGCTGTAAATAAACATATTAGGATGATGGTTGAAACTAAATTAGAACAAACGTATTGAATTGAAGGTTCCAAGTTGGTCTAAGTGCAGAGGGTCGCGCCCCTTAGTGCAAAAGACAAGTAAGAAAATAGTTTGTGATCAATTATATAAAGTCCCCCTTTAGTTAAAGGATTCTGATTTCAAATGGGTTGAAGACATTTAAGGAAAAAGTTTGATTAAAATCTTTTCCAAAGTAACACAAGAAGGGTAAATACATAGGAGTTCATTAAGGCAAGATCCAATGGTACACGGTTGGTAAAAAAAGGAAAGGGGATCAATCAAACAACTAGTAAAGTAAAAATTACAGGCTTAACTCGAATGGACCAAGTCAGGAATAGGTAAAGAGTATTCAATTAGGGAAAATCAGTAATAATCAATCAAACCCCATTAGAGGATTTCATAATCAATTAATTAGTTGGTAAAACATTTTGAAAAAGGAGTTCTCATATATAAAACCCACAAATATGTGAATCAAGAAGAGACTGACATGCTAATTAGAAAAGATAGGCATGGAAAACATAGTTCAGTGTCACCACAAAGGGGCTCAAAATCAGTTCATAGACTCGGAATGAGTCAGATAGTCCAGGATTCCAAAGTAGAACCCTGACCGAAACATAAAATCAAACTTGCCAAAAGAAAACCCCAAATGCTAGGGTTTCCACTTGAATCTGATAAAGATACAAGAAGGCAAGCCACTGATAAAGGCTGAAAATCCCTTTTGGAGACTTATGAGAAATAAGCAGATATGATAGCAGCTTTGAAGCAACCGAGTTGTTTTAAGAACATAAAGAACATGTTTTAAAAAAGCATGGTACATAAAAAAATTCATAAAGGAGGAGAGGTAATAAAAACTTAAGAAAAGTAAATGAAACATGCTTGGCAAGAACTCGAACAAAATCCAGTAAAGCAAATAGAATTAAAGAACTCAGCAGGAGACACTTACAATAAAGTAATACCGGAAAGCATAGAAAAGAACATGTAGGAAGATATAGCAGAGATTAGCATGTGAGCCTAGTCTAGAGACACAGTAGAATACAAAGCATAGGAGTATCATGTATAGTAGAAAAAGAAGAGCAAAAGAACAACACATGTGTGGTAAAAAGAAAATACACGAGCATAATATAGGCGAACACACATAAAGAGAAGAGAAGGAAGAATCAAAAGATGTTTTGAAAACCTTTCAGAAACCCTAATTCGAAGAAAAATGATTTTAAAAGGAAAATTTTGGGGAAAACACTTTAAAAGTCAAGTAAAGCACAAATATATTACAGATCTAAGAAAAATAAACGGAGAAAAAACCCACAATAGCTTAGGGTTTCGGAGAAACCCTAAAAATTGAGAAAGGCTTGGAAAATTCAGATCCTAGGGTTGGATGAGTGAGAATCAGGCTCCTAAGGCTTGAATATGCCGGCGCAAGGACCAGAGAGGACAATGATCCATAGATCAAAGAAGATCTTAAAGAGGACCATCAAGGCCAGGCCTTGATTCTTTAAATATCAAACACATAGTAGCAATAGGGAGCGAGTTTAAGGCTATCATGGCCGGAGGAGCCATGATTTCGGGTGAGCTTGAGGTAGGAGATAGTGAGAAAGGCTAGGGTTTTAATAGGGTTCGAGAGAGTTTGAGAGGAGAGGGATTTCAAAGGCAGCAGACCAAATAAAAATGAGGGGATTAGGGTATGGTTGGGGAATCAAAAAAGGAAAAGGGGTAATCGTGGACGTTGATCAAAAGGATCAACGACCTAGATTAAAAGGAAACCGGGTGGGTTTGGTAAACAGGTTAAGGGGTTGGGTTAAATTAGGATTTGGGCTGGCTTGCTTTATTACTTGAAATTGGGTTGATTAGGGGGGTTAATTTAAGCTATAATTGAAATGAAATGGGGGCTCGTATTTCAAATAGCCAGTTTTTCCTTCTTATTTTATAAATATAGTAAAATGATTTTAAAAGCAAATTAAAAGTACTAATCCACTTAATAATATATAAATATTAATTACAATATTGAGACCAATTTTACAATTATAGAAAAGCTAGTAATCTTAAAATTGGCTAAAATTTTAATTATATGTAATTTAGCTTTAAAAATGCCAAATAAATTTGTAAAAATATGAAAAAATTACCTTAATTATATTTCGGTGAAAATATGGATTATATAATAAATTATTCATCAAAATTGATAATTTTGGGAATAATTATGGATTTTGTACTGTCAAAATAGATAATAAATTGATTTTAAAACCTTTTGAAAAAATTAGAAAAAATACTAAAACATCTGGGTATGCTTATATATGCATATATATGTTATTTTGAAAGTATTTTGTATATAAAAATACATAGGAAAAAAATTAGGTATCAACAATAATCCTAATGGTTTGGGCCAACCCGAGTTTGTTAGGGGTCATAGGATCATCGATGAAAAGGCTGAAGTGCATGTTAAGTACAACCAATTGCGCAAGAGGATTCGGGAATGCGAAAGTGGGAATCTTGAAATTCAAGAAGCCAACCAAAAGTTGATTGAAGAATGGAAAGACATGACCATCAGCAGCAACAAGTGCCTGGGGTACTTGGAGCTGGGTTTAGTGGAGCTAGAGAGGAAATTCATCAAAAGGGTCGAAGACAGCCAAAATGCTGAAGGAAATGAAGGTAGACACTTGGCCAGAGCCTACTTGCTGCTAGGACTTCGTGAGCTGGTGATGCTGTTCGATAGAGCCAAAGACGCCGAGTCCGGGGAAGGTCCTTCTGGGACCAAGTAGTTAGGGTTCCTTTTTCTCTTTTACTTTAATGTAATACGGCCAATGGCTATTAGTGACATTTTATATTCCGCTATTTTAGTGACGTTTTGGGATTCGTCTTATTTTATCAATAAAATGAGGTATTTAGCATTATAAGTTCTCCAAATCAACTTGTTACTAGGCCTACCTCGTGCACAATGAGGTTCCTAAATTAGGACATGATTTACATTCTCGCACTATGTGTTCAAAATATTGCGACATCTTTTTCCTATAATCTGCACTAACTTGCTACCTTTTTGTTTTACTTTTGTTTTATTCCCCTCCCAAAAGTTTAGTTCGTGCACTCTGGAATAATCATCATACTCCACACGATCCAAGGGCCCTCCACCCACTCCTCATCCTAGTCCTGTCAGAAACAGGAACAAGAAAAAAATAGAAGATTTGGGCAACACCAGAAAGGAGAACTCCGTCAAACGGGTAGAGGTTATTTTAGGTATTCAGGTTTCCAAGGAAATTTCCTCCCAACTCCAGCAGAAGTTGTTGAAATTTCAAAAAGAACCGAACTAAGTTCGGAACTTGGCAAGCTTGTTGTTTTCTCTCACCACTACAGATGTCAACTTTCTTAACACCCAAAACCCCACACCTGCATAGAACATCCCGAGACCATAAACCACACCGATCCTCACCACCACTACAGCACTTGCCACACATCCAACAATACTCCACTACTCATCCTGAAACTTGTGAACTCCACAAATAACTATTTTCATCCTCACCATAACACCCCCATCTATGTAGAAACTGTCGCACCCTACTCAACCCATTTCAAACACGTCCGAGTCTGGTGATAAAGACTCACTTATCAGGAATCTGGCAAAAGAACTCAACAAGCTGACTAGCAAAATTCAGTGCGTCGATGGAAGAAAGGGGATTGAAGGGCTAAATTACGAAGACCTTTGCATACAACCAGATATCAAACTGCCTAGGGGATACAAACCTCCTATGTTTGAGATGTTTGATGGTACATGGGATCCAAGAGTTCATCTGACAACATACTATGACGAGTTGATCGGAGTAGGAAATGAAGAAAAGATTTGCATGAAGCTTTTTATGAGAAGTCTGAAGGGCGATGCTCTATCTTGTTACATCAGCCAAGACCCAAAGAAGTGGTCAAATTGGGTTAGTATGGCGTCTGATTTCATGGACAAGTTCAGATTCAACACAGAAAATGCGCTAGATGTGTTCTACATTTAGAACCTAAAGAAGAAACCTACAGAGACATTCCAAAAATATGCTACTCATTGGATATCAGAAGTTGCTAAGGTCAGACCGACTTTAGAAAAAGAACAAATAAATAGGGTTTTTGTGCAAGCTCAAGACCCACGGTACTATGAAAGGTTGATGCTGATTGAAAGCCAAATATTTTCCGACATCATCAAGCTAGGGGAGAGGATTGAGGAAGGAATCAAAAGTGGTATGGTCACAAACTTTGAAGCTTTGCAGGCCACCCAAGAAAAGGGACGTGAGCGTCGTGATGGTTGCACAAAGAACAAAGTCCCCAGTCAAATAACAAACCTACCCAATACCTCCACTTACATATCAACCTACCCCAAATTACCAATCACCTCCACCACCCACATATCACCCTACTTCACCCAGATACTCCCAACCCACAAATGTCTACCAATCCTACAATACGCAACCCTCTCACTATCAATCACCTCCTAATCGCAAAAACATTCCCATACCTCGACCAAATTTTGACCATAGAACTCCCAAATAATATAGAACCATTGTCGAACCAATCGATCAGCTGTATGAAAGGCTCAAAGTTGCTGGTTATGTTACCCTTATCCCTGCCATAACCCTTGAAGACCCTTCCCAATGGGTCAATCCAAACAAAACATGTGCATACTATTCTGGCATGAAAAGGCATACCATTAATGAATGCCACTCCCTAAAGGATAAGATGCAGGCTTTAATTGACAACAAGATCACTATGGTAAAGGAGCCTGCTGTAATAACCCTCTACCAGACCACAAGGGCGGAGGCATTCACATGATTGAGATAAAGGATGATTGGGACCCCAAAGGTTTGATCGGATTAATCGTAGAAGATAACAAACCAAAGAAACCAACAATCACCCTTAACTCGATTGTGGTCCAGATCCAGCCTTCTGGGGATGCCGAGGTGAATATGTCCATACCATTTGAGTTCGCACCTTCTTCTGCAAAGACGACAACACCGATTGAGGTCGAGTTTGGGTACCCAAAGACTCCTACGCCATTTGAGGTTGCTGTGTTGCCTTCCAAGGCAAGGGTACCCATTCCAGTAGAAATGTTAGCCATAACACCATTCCATACAAAGGCCGTCCCTTAGGATTACACAACCGAAGCAAGGAGGAAAGGGAAAGCCAAGTTCGGAGAAGCAGTTGTGGCACAGGGTATGACCAGGACCGATAGGGTTTATACTCCAAAACACTTGGCTGAGTTGAGTAAGCAGGCACCTGGATGGCCAACCATCATTCAAGCTGGGCCCGACGACCTCTGGAGGAATATACAAGCTAAAAAGCATTCAGTCATTGATCAGTTGAACAAAACACTAGCCCAGATTTCTATCTTAGTTCTGCTACAAAGCTCTAACGCACATAAGAATGCCTTATTGAAGGTGCTCAGTGAAGCATATGTACCAAGCAACATCGCCGAAGGAGAAATGGCAAACATGGTGGGGTAGGTATTGGAGAGTCACAAGATCACTTTCAGTGAAGATGAGTTGCCACCAGAAGGTTTGAGTCACAACAAGGCAGCGCACATCACTGTGTAGTATAAGGATTATTTCATCACAAGAATCCTCATTGACGGAGGATCCAGCCTTAACATTTGTCCATTGGTGACTCTCAGGACATTGGCAAAAAGCCTGCATGAGATCAAGGATGGGGCTATCAATGTCAAAGCTTTTTTCGGTTCCCAAAGGTCCACTATTGGGGAAATTAGCTTATGTCTGCAAATGGGGCCTACTTGGTTTGATGTTGGTTTTCAAGTGATAGACGTACCTGCAACTTAAAACATGCTTTTGGGACGACCTTGGATTCATGCTAGTGGGGATGTAGCATCAACCCTACATCAGAAAGTGAAATTTGAGTGGAATCATCAAGAGGTGATTATTCCTGGCGGCGGTAGCAATCCTATATACAATCGCCATACCATCCCAGTGACTGTATGAACAAGGAAGATAGGTGGGGAGACCTATCACCACATCGAGCAAGTCAACACCATTGATAAGGACAAGTGGTGGGACAATAAAATTGAAAGCATACTGAACTGGAGCGGATATGAACCTGGCAAGGGACTTTGGCAAGAACCTCCAAGGGATTGCTATGCCTATCAATCTGATAAAACATGGCATCACCTTCGGTCTAGGATACGAGTATACCTGGAAAGAGTTCAATGAATGGTCGCCACCATGTTGTGGACCTTATTATCCACTGGAGCAGCCGATACCTCGCTTGGAGCAAATTTTCCAGCTAGCCGATGTTATATATGGGTCAAAAGGAGAGGAAGCACTGCAGCAATGAGGAGTTTATTTTTTGAAGATGATGACATGGACTGTTGTGTCATTTTTGAGGATGAGGGGGAGGAAGGCCCTTCCATATAGGCCATTAGCTGAGGAGCATACCTCAACAGTTGGACCATCAAAACCACTAGAGTCCGGAAAGCTTCGGGGTAGCAAGGCTGAACAAAGCACCGTACATTATCTGTTATAGTTTCGCTAGTTGATTTCCTTTTCGCATTTTTAATTTCAAAATAAGAGCTCCAATGTTAAAGTCCATTGTGAAATCTATCAAAGCATTTCGGTTTCTTATAAATCGTACTCTTATTGCTTTCTCTTATTTACTTTATTTACATAGCATTACTATTACTTATTTTGATGAACCAATGACTGTGACATGCAACAAAAAAACGCAACAAATAGATATAGATTCAGAGGAGGATGAAACACCAGAAGAGGTTGTTAAAGAGGTTGAGGATTTTTTGAATATACCTAATCCAACCTAGATGAGACTGAGGTTTTTAACCTGGAAGATGCAAAAAATGTCAAAGAAACGCGCATCAATGTTCATTTGTCACCATCAGGAAAGGAAGAGTACACGGAATTTCTACGGGAATATGAGGATATAATTGCCTAGTCGTATGACGACATGACTGGTTTGAGTATATCAATGATGGAACACAAGCTGCCAACTGATGTGACATGTCCACCGGTTAAGCAAACGCTCAGAAAGTTCAAGCCTAACATAAGTTTGAAACTCAAGGAAGAATTCACAAAGAAAGTCAAAGCTAAGGTTCTCAGAGTAGTAGAATATCCAGCATGGTTAGCCAATATTGTGCCAGTGTCGAAGAAGGACGGGAAGGTCAATGTCTGTGTTGACTATTGGGGCCTCAACCGGGTCAGTCCTAATGATGACTTCCCCTTTCCAAACATATACATTCTAATTGACAACTGCACCAAGCATGAGCTGCAGTCGTTCGTTCATTGTTTTGCTGGGTATCATCAGATATTGATGGATGAGGAAGATGCTGAGAAAATGGCTTTCATTACGCCGTGGGGAATGTATCATTACAAAATGATGTCGTTTGGGTTAAAGAATGCTGGGGCCACCTGCATGAGGGCCATGACTACCATTTTCCATGATATGATGCACAAGGAGATCGAAGTATATGTAGATGATATTATCATCAAGTCCAAGAAATCCACTAATCACATGGAAGATTTGAATAAGTTCTTCAACAGACTGAGAAGATAAAACTTGAAGCTGAATCCCACAAAATGTGCATCCGGGGTTCCCACCGGAAAACTCTTGGGTTTGTCGTAAGTTGCCGAGGGATAGAGCTGGATCCCACAAAGAGCTATTCAAAACTTGCCACCAACAAAGAATAAGAAGGACGTTATGAGTTTCTTGGGGAGACTTAACTACATAAGCTGGTTCATAGTACAATCTATTGTCATCTGTGAGCCAATCTTTAAGATGCTGAAGAAGGATGTCGCTACCAAATGGACTGATGATTGTCAGAAAAGTCTTTGATAGAATCAAGGAGTACATGTCATCATCGCCAGTCTTGGTCCGGCCCGAGCCAAATAGAATACTATTACTCTACCTTGTAGTATTGGATGGAGCATTTCGTTGCGTTCTGGGGCAACATGATGAAACGGGGAGGAGTGAGCATGCCCTATATTATCTTATCAAGAAGTTCACCCCGTACGGGGCCCGATATTCTCTATTAGAGCACACCTGTTGTGCTCTGACTTGGGTAGCTCAGAAATTGCGGCACTATTTCTATGCGTACACCATATACCTCATATCAAGAATGGTTCCACTGAAGTAGATCTTTCAAAAGCCCATGCCCAGTGGCAAGCTAGCCAAGTGGAAAATCCTATTAAGTGAATTCGACATTGTCTACGTAACTCAGAAGGCAATCAAAAGACAAGCTGGTGCAAATCATCTGTTAAGAATCTCATGGATGAAGAATACGACTCCCTAAGAACTATTTTCCTAATGAAGAGGTATCCTTCATAGGGGAAGGAATTGCTGAATCCTATGACGGTTGTAGGATGTTTTTCGATGGAGCAGCAAACTTCAAAGGAGTTGGCATAGTTGCAATCCTAGTATCAGAAACTGGCCAGCATTATCCAGTGTCTGCTAAACTCAAGTTCCCGTGCACAAACAATATGGCCGAGTAAGAATCATGCATCTTAGGGCTCAAGATGGCCATTGACATAAACATTCAAGAATTGCTCGTAATTTTGGATTCATACTTGCTTATACATTAGGTCCAAGAAGAATGGGCAGCCAAGAACTCCAAGATATTCCCTTATCTGTATCACATACATGAATTGAGAAAGAGGTTCATAAAGACATAGTTCTGGCATGTTCCTAGAGCTCAAAATGAGTTTGCCGATGCATTGGCTACCCCATCATCCATGATACAACACCCAGACAAGAATTTCATTGATCCTATCCATGTAAAGATCTATGATCAACCAACTTACTGTGCTCAAGTCGAAGAAGAAGCAGATGGAAAACCTTGGTTTCATGATATCAAGGGATACTTGGCAAAAGGATAACACCCAGAGCATGAAAATCCCACTAAGAAGCACACACTTTGAAGGCTATCTAACAATTTCTTTCACAATAGAGGAATCAATAGGAGGACTCCAAATTTGGGATTGCTAAGATATATCGACGTCAGGGAAGCATCTAAACTACTAGGAGAATTTCATGCTGGGACCTGTGGTCCACATATGAACGGTTATTTCTGGATGACAATGGAAACAGACTGCATCCAGTACGTCCGAAAATGCCATCGTTGTCAGATACATGCAGACATAATAAAGATGCCTCCAAATGAGCTTAATGCAACAAGCTTACCATAGTCATTCGCTGCTTGGGGAATGCGGACCTATCGAGCCCCCTGCTTCCAACAGGCACATGTTTATCTTAGTGGCAATTGATTATTTCACCAAATAGGTTGAAGAAGCACCTTACAAGGCAGTGACTAAGAAAGTCATGGTAGATTTTATCTGCGACCGTACTATTTGTCGATTCGGGATTCCAGAATCAATCATCACTGATAATGGTTCCAATCTAAACATTGACCTGATGAAGGCCATTTGTGAAACCTTAAAATTCAAACATAGCAATTCTACAGCTTACAGACTTCAGATTAATGGAGCCGTAAAAGCTGCCAATAAGAATATCAAGAAGATACTGAGGAAAATGATAGAAAAACATGAATAGTGTCATGAGATGTTAGCACTTGCTTTATTGGAGTACTGTACCATAGTCCACACATCAACTAGGGAAGCCCCTTACATGTTGATATATGGTATAGAGGCAGTCATTCCCGTTGAAGTAGAAATTTTTTCCTCAACGATCATACAAGAAGCTGAGCTCGATGATGCAGAATGGGTGAGAAACCATTACGAGCAGCTGGCTCTAATAGATGGGAAGAGAATGAATGTTATTTTCCACGGTCAGCTTTATCATAAAAGAATGGCCAGAGCCTTCAATAAAAGAATCAAGCCAAGACAATTCACACCTGGACAACTGGTGTTAATGAAAATCTTCCCGCACCAAGATGAAGCCAAAGGGAAATTCTCTCCCAATTGCCATGGTCCATACATGGATCACCAGGTTCTAAGAGGAGGAGCGCTCATACTCGCAGAAATGGACGGAGAAGTTTGGCCAAAGCCGATTAATTGAGACGCAGTAAAACGATACTATGTGTAGCATTTATGATTTCCTTATATGATGTATTTTGAACTACGTCTGGCCTGATTAGCATCTAAGAGGGGATACGTAGGCAGCCCTATGGGTTCGGTGACAATTTAATAAAATTGTAATTTTTTCCCGCAATTGGAAACTGGGGCAGAATTTTGAGGAGGACCTACAAAATTCTAAAGTAACTTCAGTCGATCATTGCAGGCAGCCATCAAAAGCAGCAACCCAGTAAACAGGGGCAAAATTTTGAGGAGGAACCTTAAAATTCCGGAACGAAAAAGGTTGCAACGTCCTGAACCACGTGACAGTCGTCTGTTCATCTAAAAACTATATTTCCCAAATATATACTCATGTCATATTTTTTCACAAAATCATGCATGTCTATTATCAAAATTGCTCTGTTTAGCAATGCTACCCCATATGATACATACTGTATCATCATATCAGAACCAAATATGGCGAGCAAAGTCAACGGGGACATGAACTAACCTACCCCTTTACAGAACTCACGATTATTCTTTGGATGTAGGCACTCAAGTCGTAAAATCCCATCATATGTATTGTTCAAGAATACAGCTCTCAGAGCCGTCACAATTATTCACAGTCACTATCCGTACATAATATCCCAGCAGCCACAATAACACAATTAGCCATCAGCTATCAGCTAAGAAATTTTGTTACTATTCTCCTTTATTAAGGCTACTATATTGCCTTCCGAGGTTAAGCTCTACCTCTATCTGTTTCTTCCTGCATTGGATAAAGCTAGTATTCTACCTTTCGAGGTTAAGCTTTACCTCCATCCGCATTTCCTACATTGAGTAAGGTTACTATTCTTCCTTCCGAGGTTAACCTTTACCTTCATCTACATTTTTTGCATTGCATATGGCTACCATTCCGCCTTATGAGGTTAAGCTCTAGCTACATCTTCATTTTCTGTATTGCATACGGCTACCATTCTGCCTTCTGAGGTTAAGCTCTACCTCCATCTGCATTTTCTGCATTGCATAAGGCTACCATTCTGCCTTCCTACGTTAAGCCCTACCTCCGTCTACATTTTCTGCATTGCATAAGGCTACCATTCTTCCTTCTGAGATTAAACTCGACCTCCATCTGCATGGCTGAAATTCCTCCACTATCATTTACATCTTGCATCGGCTGAAAATATCGCCACGTTATTTACATATCGCATGGCTGAAATATCGCCACTTTATTTTTTGCACTTGCATGGATGAAATATCGCCACTCATTTACATTTTTTTCATTAGCTGAAAGATCGCCACCTCATTTTCCTTTTATGCATCGGCTAAAAAATCGCCACCTTATTTACATCCTGCACCGGCTGAAATATCGCCACTTATTGCATTTTGCATCGGCTGAAATATCGCCACCCCCTTTACATTTTTTGCATTGGCTGAAAGATCACTACCTTCCGTGTCTCATGGGCTGAAAGATCGCCAAACTATCCAAAGGCATCATCGTTTGGAGGCACCATCTTCATAGCCCGAGAACACCATGCCATGGCCTGAGGACCCCTTTTATCTCTTGTATGTCATTATTCAAAGGTTTCATAGCTCGGAGGCATCATCCTCATAGTTCATATCATGGCCTGCGAATCCTTTAGTATACGCTTCATGGTCCAGGACGTCATGGTCTGAGGACATCATCCTAGCCGTCCAAAGACAGCTTTCATGGTCCAACGGGAACTTGCATCATGTTTAAATTTTGCACCATATACATTTGTAGGTAAATCGGCTATCAACGAGCGTCTCATCATGAGCGATCCCGCTCCAGTTCCTGCAGCCCTGATTATACCTTAATTATCCTTCCTGACCTGAATATCACGTCCGTTCCTGTAAAACCTCCATCAACATATTCCGCCGATGGAGCATGAAGTACGTATGGCCTGATTCAGTAAGACCAGGTTATGTAGGCAGCTGGGGAACCAGAGCACGGTCAAACTCTTCAAAGCATTTCGTTCGGTCAAATTGGCCATCATATCTTTACATGACAACTCTTTTTTCCTTCTCGGATAAAGAGGGGCAGCTGTTGATACCTAATTTTTCCCTTTATATTATTACATATACAAAATACTTTCAAAATAACATATATATGTATATATAATCATGCCCAAGGGTTTTAGTATTTTTTCCAATTTTTAAAAGATTTTTAAAATCAATTTATTATCCATATTAGCAGTACAAAATCAATAATCATTCTCGAAATAATCCATTTTGGTGAAAATTTTATTTTATTCCCACATTTATTCCAAAATATAGTTAAGGTAATTTTTTGTATATTTGTTTTACAAATTCATTTGGCATTTTAAAAGCTAAATTGCATCAATTTTAGCATATTTTAAGATTAATAGCATTTTATAATTATGAAATTGGTTTTATTATTTTAAAATTAATATTTATATATTATTTACTGATTCAATACTTTAAGTTCAATTTCAAAATTAGTTTTTTAATATTTTTTTTAAAAGAAAAGGGAAAACTGGCTATTTAATATATAGCCCCAGTTCATTTCAATTGTAGCCCCATTACATTTCAATTTTAGCCTCCAATTGACCAAATCTTAACATCCAATTGGACCGGCTCAATTTTAATTTTAAACCAACCCCTTAACCCGTTTACCCAACTCGCTCGATTTTCTTTTAATCTAGGTTGTTGATCCTTTTGATCAACGACCCCTATTACCCCTTTCCTTTTTAATTCACCTAACCCTACCCTAATCTCCCCATTTTATTCTGTTGGCCGCCTTTGGATACTCTCCCTCTCTCAAACTCCCTTGAAGGTTCCCTGGAACCCTATCTTCTCTCATCCTCTCCGACCATAACCTCACCAGAATTCATGGCTTCTCATGCCATGGATGGCATGTACTTACCCCCCTCCACCACTAAACCATGGGTGTTCGAAGTTCCAAGGTCTAACCTCAATGGTGTCTCTTCGGATTTCTACAGATTCAAGGTTCTATGGCCTCTCTGGCCTTGCTCCAGCATATCCAAGCATCAGGAGCCTATTTCTGACCTCTCCAACTCATGATCGGACTTTCTTCCAAGCCTTTCTCATTTATTGGGTTTCTCTGAAACCCTAAGCTATTCGAGGTTTTTCTTGCTATATCTATGTTCTAGTGGAGTTCTAACACGTTTTCCACTATCTTTTCTTTCAAAATTTGTTTCTCATCGATCTACGGTTTCTGGAAAATTTAAAATGTTTTTTGACTCTTCTTTTTCTTCTTTTCTTTGTGTGAATCTGTCTATGCTATGCTCTTAAATTCTTTTTTTCTACCTCGCATGATTCTTCCTCTGGGTTCTTATATTTGCCGTATTATGCATGTTCTTTCTTCTAGTGGTTTCTATATCTTTCTTTGACACGTCTATCTTATGTGTTCCTTTACCTTATTTTTTTTACTAAGCTTTTAGTCCTTTGTTTGCCTTTGCTAGACCTTTGTCTGAGTTCTTTCTAAAACATGTTTCATCTATTTTTTCTTAAGCTTACATCACCTCTTTTAAGTCCCAAGTTTTCTTAGAACATGTTCCTGCAACTCTCACTATGTTTCAAACCAGTTTTGCACTCTATTTGCCTTGAACCTGCTATTTTTATCTGTTTGTTTTCTCATAAGTCTCCGAAAGAGACCTTTAAGCCTGTTTCAATGGCTTGCTTTCTCGTCTCTGTATCCTACTCGAGTTGGAAATCCTAGGGTTTGGGATTTTCTTGTTTGATCTTGTGTGTGGACTAGGGTTACATTATAGAACCCCGAATTTTCTCAAACTCATTCTGAGTCTATGAATTGAACTTGAACCGCTTTGTTAAGACTTTGAACTTTCCATGCTAGACTCTTTTCTAAATCAGCCTGACATTTCTTTCTTGATCCACACGTCTGTACACAGTATATATGATTAATTCTCCCTTCAAAAAAGGTTTTTCCAACTTATGATTGCTTTAGGATTCCAATTAATAAGGTTCGATTGATTGTTACTGATTTCCTTTAATTAAGCATTTCTTCACCTTTTCCAGTTGGATTCATTTATACCAAAACTCAACTTCTGATTATTACTGGCTATTAATTGATTGTTTTTCCTTATTTCACAAACCGTTTTTCTATTAAACTCTTTCCATAGATAGTTTATGTGTATTTGCCCTTCTTGTACCACATTGGAAAGGATTTTGAGCAAATTCTTTCCTTGATTATTTGGATCGTTTGAAATCAGAATCCCTTAATTAAAGGGAGACCTTATGTAATTGATTTCACAACTATTTTTTTACCATTTTCTTACTTGCTTTCTACACTATAAAGGTCACGACCTTTCAGTACTAAAGAAATTAGGGGTTCAATACTGTAACACACAACACTTATTGAACACTTCAATTTCAATACACCTGCACCCTCACTCTCTTATGAAATTTTCTGGCTGTGTGTTTGCAATTTGGCTTAACTACTGCTCTTCTCTCTTTGTTTTCCTGAAACTGGTATGTTCTAATTTCCTTTTTAGCCTCATCCCTATGTGTTTGCTTTATAGTTTCTACAATCTTATCTATTTTGTTGTTTATGTTCAGTATTGAATATGTTGTTATCTTTGAATCCTTTGTTGTTATGAATTCCCCGTACCTTATTCCTTTCTATGTGTCAGAGTTAAAGTTCAGGCCTGGCAGCATCACATTTGTTGCCCATGTCTGGACTTGATCCTTTAATGGATCCTAACTCCCAAAAAATGGGGCTAACAAGCTGGCTGGGGTGTGCCAGCACTCCTAATTGTTGGGTATGACCACAAGCGTGTCATGGCTTTTTCCCAAAGCCCCTATATGCACTTGCACTCTCTCTTAGATTCTAAGTTCTGCCCCCCCCCCCAATGAGCCTTGCCTTGGGACCTTGAGTTCCCTTTGAACTTGGACATTTGAGGGCTGGCCCTTCGATACTGCATTATAATATAATTATGCGATATATTTTGGTGTAAGCACTGGCCGGAGTCCATTAGAGACTCTTAAGGAACTTTGACGCATCCCAAATAAGATAAAGGCTTTGTAATATGATATTTGGAGTTGGTTTACTTTATGCTTTAGACAGAAGTTTGAATCAGGCTCTCTTTGGTTGGGATTTTAGCTTTCTGATGTATTTTTCTTACTTTTCTGTATTCATTCTAGGCTGTAATAATTGGTAATAACTCATGGGTTTTATAGTGAAAAGGGGAGGATTACTTATTGTATGCATAAGGCTAGATATCAATGTTCATTAGGTTTTTACTTATGCACTTTCATATAAAAATCTTGCTTTAAGTTATGCATTTTCATACAGAAATCCTCTTTTAAGTTCTGCACTTCTACATTTTCATATGGAAATCCTGTTTTAGATTCTGCACTTCTGTATTTATTTTTAGAAAGCAATGTCTATAAACTTCTGAACTTTTGCATCTTAGAAATCTTGCCTATTAATTCTGCATTTCATACATAATATATCATATTATACATTTCTACGTACTGCATCCCATATAGAGAACTTGTCTATAGGATGTTGCAATTTTGCCTATCATATATAAATCATGTCTATAGAGCTTCCTGAATTCTGCATATGTATCCATCAGTATGCAAATGATATACAGGTTTAAATACTAAAATCATTATTCTAGATACCATGCCTATAGGATTTATGTGTTTCCATATAAGTTAAAGTCAGTCACGCTTAGAAAACATGCCTAGAGGAGTAATCAACAGATCTGAATCCCTCAACTCGTTTATAAGTTTAAAATTGGTAATAAAAATGCTTAAACGCTTGCAGAACTCATGTATCTACTGTTAATAAATCTGCTTCTGAAATCAGTATCTTCTCTCGTGATTAGATACCATGCATATAGGTTTCACCTAGGTAAGCTATAAGGTAAACTCGTTAATCGAATCAGACTCTATTAACTCCAGCCAATAGGCAGGTCTGATTCTGATTTCTTATCTGAAATGAGCAATAAACGAGTTTACCTCCTTAACATTTAAGTTTAGTTCAGACTATAACAAGTATCTGCAAGACATGCTAAACAACATGTCCTTATGTGAGGAGGCATATCTGAGCCTTGTAAGTTGTTATGTGTTTCCCATAATCTGCTTTATGTGTTTTTGTTTGTCGCTTTAGACTTTTATCCTTTTAAACCATACAAAGCCCAAACTTCCTCCCTTTAGGACTAGTTGTCCCAAATACCTCTGCAACTGATAGGATTGGGGCCGGTATTAGCATGCATAAGTAACGAAACCATCTCGCGTTTAATACGTCAATGGGGTGGGAAAGGGTAAATATGGATATGATGACCGGTGCGCTAATACCACATGTAGCCCCTCTTTTGAGGAGTGAATACTAGGTATTCCATTGATGTGATCCATATTATCTGTAAACCTAGGACGCCCCCCCTTCCTTTTATTTGTTTATCATTTTTCAGAATTTTTGAACCATTTCCTCAAAATTTCAGCTTTCTTTGTTTTTCTTCAAACTTTAACTTGTTTGCAGACATTATATGCAATCCCTCATATTTGAAATCATTGTTTGCCTATTTGTTACTTGTACTTGAAGTTACAATTTTAGCATGGCCAGGAACTACAATAGTGGATCTTGAGGGGTGCCTAACACTTTCCCCTCGAGATAATTTTTAGCCCTTACCCAAACCTCTTGTTTCTAAATCAAAAATCTTCTTAGTGTCCTAATGCACTTAATCATTAGGTGGCGACTCTTCAATTCAAAAACCCAATTCCCAAAGGGAACAAGTTGTCTTCCTAAATGTCATAAACCTGATTTCACGAGAAAAATGGGGCGCGACACTTATGTAGTCATTAAACGATAGATCTTGTTATACTTGTTCACAAGCAGATATCTGTATCAAGCAAGGTGTCAAGAGAATTGGCTCAGGTATGTTAAGGCTATCCCTTTTTTTCTTTTTGGCATGATCTATTCAATACAAATTAAAAGAGCAAATGCACAACTTCTATAAATGACTATTCATAGAAATACAAGGGGGTGTCTATATTCTTGATTCCCTATGTGAATTATTATTATATATTCTGTTCATGGGTCTCCGAAAAATACGTATTTGTTAATGTTTATCCGAAAAGCATATTGATTTTTATGGCATTCCGAAAGATTTTATTGAGATATTTTATATGAATTCCATGTATTTATACATGCACATTGACACATGACCAGATCGCATTATATACGCGTGTATATATGTATATGGGATATGGAAAAGGTTATGACATTATCTACGCATCACCACCTGATAAACTGGTATACGTTGATAATTTTTCCTATAGTGGCCGAGATGATATGATGGGATATGCTCAGAGGCTTGATGATGTTATGAAACACATACCTATGCACGACATGACATTCATATGCATATGTATGACCCTATAATTATTTCATTATTAATATAGTTATCCAGACTTACAGGTAGTCATTTACTATATATTTCTTCCATGTCTGTATTATACTTATTTATGTGCCATACATACTCGGTACATTATTCATACTGACATCCCTTTTGCTTGGGGATGCTGCGTTTCATGCTCGCAGGTCCTGATAGACAGGTCAACAATCCTCCAAGTAGGCTATTAGCTCAGTGGAAGATGTTGGTGCACTCCATTTGTTCCGAGGTTGCTTATTTGGACATTATGGTTTAGACACATATTGTTTGGTATGGTGGGGCCTTGTCCCGGTCTTTATGTTAAGTGTGTAATCTTAGAGGCTTATATGGCCTTGCCGGCTTGTGTTTTGAGTTTACAAATGATCATGTTGGCCATATAGGCTCGTATATCACATGTATATGTTTTTATGTAGTTAGGCTGCCCTATTGAGTATTCCCCTATGTTTATTCTGGTTAGCCCACGACTGCACGTTTGGCCCATTTTCCAATGAAAGTATAGTAAGAAAAATGTGTTATGTTGGTACTCGATTGAGTAAGGTACCATGTGCTCATTGTGACCCATAGGTTTAGGTTGTGACAGTATGAGGTCTTGAAGAATACAAGTGTGGTGCAATATCTGATGGCGCAAGCTATTGTCGCTTTGATTACAACTGTGATTGAGAAAGTTCCAATAGAATGTGCCTTGGGTATTGGTCTTCCAATGCAAATTCAGATAAGTGCTCTTTTGAAATATCCCAATCAAGTATTACATGATATTATTACACATAATGTTTTGCCTGTGGATGGATATAATGCAATAATAGATGAACAACAACTAGAAGAAGAGGGTAATGATGAGTCTATTGCTGGGAAATTTTAAGGCTATGGCTAGGCAAGGAGATTTGTCACCTAGAGCTTCTAAAATGAGTGGAAAGAAAGGGAAGAAACAAGCACAAAATAAGGAAACCCTGCAACCTACAAGAACTTTGCCCAAAAGGGCATCCTCAATGAATAAATGATGATGAAGACAATGGTTTTGAGTATAAGGTCTATTAGGATTCAACGGTCTTTTTAGAGGGTGATCAACATGCAAAGGGAACATGGTTTCTTCATTGTGGCACTTATGGAACCATTTCAAAATGCCAGACACATTCATAGGTACAAGAGGAGACTATGTATGGACGCTGCAATATCTAATAATGGTAAGATATGCTATTCTTTGATGTTGTAGTTGAATGGAAGTTGTTGATGGATACTCAGCAGTGGGGGAATATTAAGGTGTATCATTAGGGAAATAGCAACATTTTTGTATGCTAAATGTTCAGCTCTTGAAAGATTAGAATTGTGGGACAATTTATGCTATATTGCTAATAGCATGGAATTGCCTTGGCTAGTTAGTGGTGATTTCAACGTGATACTTCATGAAGATGAGAAAATGGTGGTCTACCAGTATATCCATTTGAGTATGAGGACTTTGCATTTCGTGTGAATTCTAATGGTTTGTTTGATCTTGTCTATAAAGGGAGTTCTTATACGTGGTCGAATAGTCGACCAAATGTAGAATGTATCTTTTAGAGGTTGGATAGAATACTTGTCAACATGCCTTTCGAAAATCTTTTTCCAAACATTATAGTTGAACATCTTATAAAACCTGGCTCTAACCATGCACTTTTATTGATGAGTTGTGGAGAATAAGCAGTGTAGTTTGTCAAGCCATTCAAATTTCTCAATTTCTGGGCCAATCATGAGACATTCAAAGATGTTGTAAAACAAAACTGGGTAACTGACTTCGTATGTGATCATTTTCTTATGTTCAAGCACAAGTTGTAGAGAGTGAAGACTGCCTAATCTCAATGGAGTAAGGTGACATATGGAGATATATTCAAGAAACATAAGGGAGGATATTTTTAGAATTAAGCAAATGCTATTTGAAGAGGAGATAATAATTACAATAGAATCGTTCGTCAAAATGCTCAAGCTAGATTGAAGAAATATTTGAGCATTGAAGAACAATATTGGAAGAAAAAAGTAGGCATGACCTGGTTTTTTGAAGGGGATAGAAACACAAGGTTCTTCCACACCATGTTAATGGTAAGAGGCATAAGTTACAACTCAAAAAAATGCAAAATGGAGATGGAGATTGGATTGAAACACAAGATCTCATGGTCAGTGTTACTGTAGACTTTTTAAGAAAAAAATTTCATAAGATGCTGATCCTACTAATTTTGAGCTACTGAATAATGTTCCTACTATGGTGAGTGTAAATCAAAACTTGGAGCTATGCAGAATTCCAATTATAGAAGAGGTCAAGGGGCAATATTTGCTTTGAGTGGTAACAGTGCTAGTGGACATGATGGTTTCACTGGCATGTTTTTTCAAGAATGCTGGGATATTGTAAGTGAGGATATTTTCAACATGATGCAATTATTTTATAGTGGTGCTTCACTACAAAAATTCATAATTCAAACTAACCTTGTACTACTGCCTATGAAGACATCGATGCAAACATTTTTAGATTTAAGGCCAATAAACCTAAGTAATTTCATAAACAATATGATCACTAGGGTGGTACACGATAGATTGGAAATGATATTACCTTGACTGATATCCTCCGATCAATCAGGTTTTGTTAAAGGGAGAAGTATATTTGAGAACATACTATTCATACAGGAAATAGTCACAAATATAAGGCTTAGGGGAAAACCTGCAAATTTAATGATAAAATTTGGCATGGCAAAGGCTTATTATATGGTATCTTGGAAGTATTTAATATATGTTTTGAGGAGAATGGGGTTTGCTGAACAATTTTTCAATATGGTTTATAATTTGCTCCCCAATAATAAGATTCAATATTGATTAATGACTAAGTTTCAGGATTATTTTTACTCTACAAAAAGGGTTAAGCAAGGTGATCCTTTATGTCCAACTTTGTTTATTCTGTCAGCTGAGGTAATCTCCAAATCAAACAGTCTAAGGCTAAATTAGAGGTAAATCTAGTAAGAATTAGAGTAAGGGAATCATCACTGTAACATCTATCATCGTGTTGTATTTTCATCAGAGGTAGAGCTAACCACCATAGAAGTTTAGCTAGTTCTTCAACAAGGTATGTAGGATAGCTTTGTTTCTTGGCATGACTTGGTATGAATGACTTTCTCTCTTTCAAGGATTTATGTGATGTGCTATTGGTTTGTTTTAGGGTCTCCTCAAATGTTTGTTGCTTCTACTTTAGTACATTGTTCTTACTTGTGGCATTCCTTAAAGTATGAAATATTCCCAGATAGTATCTTAAGTTTGAAAAAAGGTATGAATCCTTCTGAGTTTAAATCTTGGTATTTCCTTAAGATTGACCTTTCATTGCACTTTTATATATGTACCTATTTTACTTTACTGAGTGTGGAAAAGTCGGTCAGCTCGATACCTATTGTGTAACCATTGATTAGGTAGATATGATGAGATATTATATGAGACATCACTGGTCCCTTATGAGGTCGGGCACGATGATTTGTGAAGTGAGGTTTTTGAGACCCCTTAGGGCCGGATACGCTGAGTCATGTTGAGGCCCTCGAGACCTCCTGAGGCCAGGTACGACCGAGTCATCTATGTGACTGGGTATGGAGTGATGTGTGGTATGAGGTTACCGAGTCCCCTAGAGACTAGTCACGCCGAGTTCTACTGATATTGGGTACGTCGAGACCTCCTAAGGTCAGGTACGGACGAGTCCTCTCTCTCTCTCTCTATATATATATATATATATGTATGTATATATATATATATATATATATATATATATATGTATATATATATATATGTATATATATATATGTATGTATCTATATATATATATATATATGTATGTATCTATATATATATATATATATATATATATATATATATATATGTATGTATATTGTAATTAATGGATAGCCTAAAGAGTGGCTTGGTTTTATTGCACACATTCATAATTCATGGTTATATTAGTGTACGCCTACTATGGCTTGACCTGGGTACTCGAGTTAAACTTGAGTATTTTTATATGTTACGTTATACCTTTGATTTATGCACGTTGCCAGTTTGACAGACTCGGTACATCTTTTGTACTGACGCCATTTTCTTTAGGCACTGTGTTCATGCCCACTGGTACAGATAGACTCAATGACGTCCCTCCATTATAAGGTGCTTGTTCCAACTATTGGTTGTTGAACTCCACTTCATCGAGATAACTGTTTAGAAGTCAATAGGTACCGAAGTGTAGAATTAGGCTAATTTGGGTACTATGTTTTGGTTGGGCCCTGCCCAAACAACTGATGTACTATGTTTTGGTACACTTATACGCTTGCAGGCTACTGTTTGGATGTATATACGGGTTAGTTATGCCTCTGCTGGCAACAAGTATGAAGTTGCGTATAATATTAATATTTCTCTAACAATCATATATGAACTTTTAGCAAACTCCTGATGTCGCATATGAGGGCATGATCGGCCTAGATTCATGAGAAAGGATGTGGGTATGGACGTAGCTTCGCATGAGCCTTCAAGCATCGTGTGGTGGTCGTAACACCCAAGGTTGGGGTATGATACACACCTTTAGAAACACGACTCCTCCATCGCGAACGTACGCTTCTTTCAGCGGATGCGAAAAACAAAACCAGCACCAACAATCAAGTAATTTAAATCAAAGGGAATTTGTCTGAAACCCTCCTGAAACACAACCGAGGCCTGCGAGGCCCCGTCCTGTCACTTAAACAAGTCCCAATACCTTACCTAAACTTATTCAAAGGCTCAAAAGTCCACGAATACCATCAAAATCTTGAATCGACGATCAAAACATTCTCTTAACTTTTAAACATGCAAACTTTGTCGAACGTGTCTGAACCACACTTAGACATTTAGGACACAACCAAACATTCTGAGTAGGTTCCAATCAATAAAATGAACCTATCCATGGCCCTGGAAGATCGTCCAAAATATGATAACATCAAAGCACACTCCAGGTCAAACTTAGAAAATTTCAAACCTTCAAAATGCAAATTTTGGATAATAAGTGTTAAAATGCTCTTGAACCATATGATACTCAATTCGAGCGAGCTGAATTTGTGCCTTGAGAGCAGACGTCACGGCCTGAGCCCTCTCTTTAGCCTCGGAATAGGCACCAACACGTGCCTGCAACTCAGCAAAGTCACGTTTGACCTCACCCAGAGTTGTTCCAGCTCATTTGCCTTGTCCTTCAATTGAAATAGCAAATGCCCAAGTGCACAAGATAAATATGACTACCACCCGCATCACGAGAAAAAAAATTGCAAAGATGGGAAGGCTCGAGGTGAAGCCCAACTAAAAAAAGCCAGGCCGAGCATGAAGGCCGAGAACCTACTCACATCAAGAACCACACTTAGGGGACCCCGGGACCATCCGACCAGCTCCAAACTGAGAAGGACCCCGGCAAACACTAAGACTAGCCGGCCTATCGAAAACAACAGCAGGGAAAAGGTATTGAAGAAATAAAACTTTAAAACTTCTCCTTATATATCATTTGCGCAAGAAAAGACACATTCTCTATCTACAGGCATGCTCTACATATATTCGGAGCCAAGCTACAAAATAAAAAAAATCTACACTCCACGACATAGATGAGAAGCGACCGAGCGTTGCGTCCATCCACCCATGCTCGAGCCAATTCCTCCAAGAGAATGAAGCCCCTTGAACAAATATATTCGAATACCTCCCTCCGGGATTTGCAAGGGACATATTCCTCGGTCCCCGCTACCGGTCTAGGATCTACTTCAGCTCAGCTTGGGCATCAACAGCATCCTACACACAAATCACCATCTCATGATCGACCTTGGCTCGGTTCATAGCCTCCTCCGTCCGGGCTTCAATTATCTCAGCTATGACCTTCGAGAGGTCCGATTCAAGTTTCCCAATCATAGCTGTTGATACCCAATTTTTTTCTATATAATTTTTATACTCAAAATACCTTTAAAATTGCATGTATATGCATATACAAGCATGCCCAAGAGTTTTGGTATTTCTTCCCAATTTTCAAGATTTTTAAAATTAATTTATTGTCTATTTTAGCAGTACAAAATCCAATAATTATTCCCAAAATTATTATTTTGGTAAATAATTTATTTCTATCCTCGTATTTACACTAAAATATAATTAAGATGATTTTGCATATATTTACAAATTTTATTTGATATTTTTAAGCTACATTGCACAAAATTGCAATTATAGCCTATATTACGATTAATAACGTTTTACCATTATAAATTATTCCCAATTTTTTTAGACAATTTTTTTTAATTTGTATCGAAAATCTTTTTAACTATTTTAATTAAATTAAAAGGGGAGAAATTGGCTATTTAACATATAACCCATTGTCGTTTCAATTTTTAGCCCAAAATCAAACCCCAATTAAACGACCAAATTTAACTTTTTTACCCGGCCCCTTGACCCAATTACTAAACCCGCCTGGTCTCTCTTTTAAAGCCTGGCCGTTATCAAAACCCATTCTTTCCTTTTTTTAATTCTTAACCCCATAACCCTAGTCCATTTACCCAAAGACAGCCGCCTCTAAACTCACTTCATCTCCTAAAACCCTCTCTAGCCCTCTAAAACCCTAACTCTATTCCCCCGATGTCCGTCTCATTTTTTACTGGAATCCATGGCAACTCTGGCCATGGGTGGCCTGTGCTCACTCTCCATCACGACTAACGTAATCTATTCAAAGTTTGGAGGCCTGACTTTCATGGCCTCCTTTACATCTGTCTCATATCTGCTAGATCCATGGCCTCTCCGGCCATTTTTTGGCATGTTCAAAGTAGTATGAGTCTCTCCGACTCAGGATCTGACTTTCCTCAAGACCTTCTCATCCTAGGGTCTTCTCTGCCATTTTAAGCCTTATAAGGTTCTTTATTCGTATATTTCTTTTAGATCTGTGGCATGTTTGTTTTTTAACATACATTTTAGAGCTTTTCCCCAAATTTCTTTTTTAAAAATTGTTCGAATCCGATTTTTCGGGTTCCCTAAAAAAGCTTCTAAATATTTTGTGATGTGTGTTTATGCTTGTTTGTCTATTTCTTATTATGTTCAAGTTTGTTCTCTTATTTCTTTCCTGATTTTGCGAAGATTCTTTTCTGTTCTTTGTTCACATGCTAACTTAGGTCATTGCTCCTCATTCTTTGCCATATGCGTTTAAGTTCATGCTTTGATTTTGTTTCACTTTACTAAGTTTCGTTGATATTCCTTCTCAGCATGTTTTTTTGCCTACCTTTTGTCTTAAAACTCGTCGTTTCTCTTTCTTCTGCATTTTGTTTGTGTATGTTTGCCTCTCTGAATGACTTTGAATGATTCATCGCCCATGATTCCATTTGAAACCCTAAATCTCGGGGTTTTTCTTTGGGTAGATGGCACGAGGGTTTCACTTTGAAACCTTAGGTTTACAGACTCATGATGAGCCTGTAATCAAACTCAAAATCTTACTTGCCTATGATTCTGAAACTTTCATCGTTAGGCTTTTCTTTTGTTTGAACTGTATGCTTTATATATGAGGAAAAATCTTCCCTTTCAAAAGATTTAACCCAGGACTGATTTTGAAACCCCTTTAATCATGCTAGTGATTCAGCACTGATTTCTTTTGAGTGGATCCATTTACCCTACTGGCTGTTTATTTAAATCTTTTTGCGTAGAAATCCTACGATTGTGATGTTTTCCTTAAATAATTTGCCTTGTGTATCTCTTCTGTGATCCGAGATCCTTTGACTAATTTTCAAACTAATACCTTATTTTTACTTTATGAAGAATACTACTATTCCATCTTTCCTTAATTACCAACTCTGTACTTGACCTTATTTGTGCACTATATGGTTTCCTTACCTTAATCAAGCCTTAGAAAACTGATTTTTCTTCCTTGTTCCATCTTGATTAGCCGTTTGACCTAGACCGCTTAATTACAGGAGCCTAGTTGTCTTAATTATACTAATTGATTGGTTTCTATGTTTGTGCACTCTTGGTCTGCCTTACTTTTTTTCAAAAACTATATAAGTACCTAGTCCTCCCTCTTACCATCATGAGTCAATTCTCAATAACCGAAAATACTCCACTCACACACTGAATTCACTTTTCTTGTAATACTTCTTTCTGATCCTGCTTTACATAAGATCTTTTGGGAACAGTTATTTGCAATTTGACTCTTTCAAGGCTACTTTTTCTTATTTTTTTTCTTTAAAACTGGTATGTCACTTGTTTAAATATTCTTCCTCACCCCTATGTGTTTACTTTACAGCTTCAAGTTTCGTGTTTACTTTACTGCTTAATGTTCTAACTTGTGCTTCATATCTCTTTTCTTTGCTTATGTTTTTGTTATGATTCCTCTATCCCCATTCCGTTCTATGCGTTGACATAAGCTCTTGGCCTGAGAATATCCTAATTATTGTCCAGGCCTTGGTTTGATCCATAATGGATCCTAACTCTAAATGCTTGACTAATAGGCTGGTTAAGGGTGTGCCAGAATTCCAATTGCTGGGCACCACCACTAGCTTGCCATGTCTCTCCTTGATCCCCTTCCCCTTTGTGCATTTACACCTATTCCTAGAATCTTATGTTCTTCCCCTCTCTTTTGAGCCTTGCTTTGAGACCTTGAGTTCCCTCTGAACTTGGACATCTGAGAGTTGGCCTTTCCACACTGCACTATGTTCTTGATTGTAAAATGTTTTGCGGTGTAAGCACTGCCCAGAGCCCTTTGAGACTCTTGGGAACTTTGACACACCCCCAAATATGAGAAGATCTTTGGAAATTTGATCCTGAAAGTTGATTTATCTCATATTGTTGGACTTTGAGTCTGAATTAGGCTGTTTGGATGTAGCTAGAGCTTCTGATGCAATTTTTACTTCTCTTTCGTTCTGATTCATCGGTCTTCCATAATTTTGTAATAACTATTAGGGTGAATAGTTGAAAGGGATGGGGAATGAATGCATGTTAAGGGGTAGAAAAGATGCATGTAGGGTCTTTCATAATTCTGCATTTTCTGCACTTAGAAAACATGCCTATAAGGTCTTTCATAATTCTGCATTTTTCTGCACTTAGAAAACATGCATATAGTGTCTTTCATAATTTTGCATTTTTCTGCACTTAGAAAACCTGACTATAGGAACTTTATAATTCTGCATTCAGCATCTAAAAGCATTCCCATGTCTTCGGTAGTTCTGCGTATATACACCACTAGGCAAACAACTTTAGGTCTAATAATAGTCAATTCATTTAGAAATCATGTCTATTGGACTCTTGCAACTGTTAAAATCAATAACACTCAGAGACCTTGCCTATAGGACTATGTTAACCGAATCAACCTCATCTTGAACCTAAAATCAGTCATAAAATCTGCAGATTCCTTCTCTATAATCAGTAACTTTTTTTCTAAAATCAGTACAGCTCTGTTATATGTCATGCCTATAGGCCTCTCATAGGCAAACTGTTAGGTAATTAATCAGCTATGTCAGTCCTTGACACCTACATCTAAACTAGGCAAATTCAGACTCCTCATCTGAGAAATATGTGATGAATTAGCCTATCCTACGCCTTAATTTAATTTATACCAAACTAGTACATGTAAGGCATATTAATTGATTTGCTGCTTTGAGTGAGGAGGCTTATCTAAGCCCTAACTGTTATTTGTTTCCCCTTTTAGGTGCTACTTGTTATTGTTTGTCACTTAGATTTCTATCCTTTTGAAAACTATGAAAAGCCCCAGTTCCCTTCCCTTTAGGATTAATAGTCTCAATGCCTCCGAGACTGATAGGATTGGGATGGGTAATAGCATGCAATTAGCAACGATACCATTTTGTGTTTTAATACCTAAAGGGTGGGAAGGGTAGATATGGAGATGATGACTGATGCGCTAATATCTCATGTAGCCCCTCTTCTGAGGAGTGATTACTGGATATTGCATTAACGTGCTCCATATAAATCATAAGCCTAGGACCTCCCTCCCTTTACTTGCTCTTTATTTGTTTTCCTCATAAAGGCTTAAATCTATCTTTTCCGCAAAAGTCTTCCTTCTTTATTTTCCCAAAGATATTGCAATGTTGTGTGATAGTCCCTTTATTTGAGCCTTAATTGCCTATTTGATTATATGATGTCACAATTATAACATGGCCGGGAACCACACTAGTGGATCTTGAGGGGTGCCTAACACCTTCCCCTCGAGATAATTTCTAGCCCTTACCCAAACTCTGGTTTCTTCAACTCAAACCCTTCTTAGTGTCCTAATGCACTTAATCATTAGGTGGCGACTCTCCAAATCCAAAACCCAATTCCTAAAAAGGAACGAGTTTTCCTCCCAAATGTCACAAGACCGATTTCGACACACACACACACACAGATATATATATATATATATATATATATATATATATATATATATATATATATATATATATATATATATCATAAAAAAGGGGGCGACAGCATGGCGACTCTGATGGGGATTTTTAGGCTTTTGCCATTTTGTGTTATTTGTGATTTTATTGCTTTTATTGCCTTTATTCAATGTCCTTTTCTTTTCTTCTACGAAACTGACTTGCCATTTGCTTCTTTTTCTTTAATGTTTTCTTTTATTGCTTTCCTTCAATACTGTTGTGATTATGAGCAATCATTGTAATTTTTACTTTATGAACGTGCAAATACGTGGAAACTTGTTTCATTCTTGTAATTGCATCCTCAACATCACATTCCACTTGTGTCAAACAAAATACCCTAGCAACACTTATAATGAGTGGTTGCGCACTTCTGATATTATCACCCACTAAATTTGGCAGAGGCGTATTTGCGGTAAAACAAGTCAATCAGCGATGCAGTCGACAGTTCCGCGCCTTTTCCTCTTGAGTTGTCCGCTCAAGGGTACCGGTCTCATGCCCCATAGAAACCTTACTCTGTTTAACCATGCATGAATCAGGGTCAGAGTGAACCAAGTCAGTTATGTTGTCCATATAATGGCTCTTTAAGATAGCCTTGTCCAAAGTCCACTGGGTTTCCTTGACAACCCAAACGGATGCCACCATATTCTGTGCATTTATTTGGAGAACTAAATGTTGTTTCTGCTAATTATTGGTTTAAATAATCTAGTCCGGTGGGGGTAGGGGTCTAACACTTTGTTTTGTAGCACGAAGTCCCTAGATTCGGCATGGTAACCAACATTCACCCAAGGTTACTAAACTGGTGGGAAGACCTTCACTCCAGTGATTAGACTCTCTTCTTCAAATATTTGGGAAATTTGCCTTCTCTTTTAGAAATCCAACCCGACAACAAAATCATAGAGGCTGTAATTTTATTCTGGGATAGTGACAGGTCTGTGTTTCTCTTTGGGGACCTAGAAATGACACCTTTGCTCGATAAAATAGGAGGGTTATCTGGTATCCCTTGGGAGACACCGGGTTTGCTTATGATAGAAAATCACAAGGGTAGGGGTTTTCTCAAGATGATGGGACTAAAGAAAAACCCAGAATTGACCTGTTTGAAGGATTCTTACATTCCTTTCAACTATCTGTACGAAAGGTACAGCCATAGCAAGTCCTACCGCACTTACCCAGATGAATTTTCCCTCACCTCATTGGGCCATATCCACAGAAGAGTCTTCGTCTTTATGTTCTGCTTTTTTGGGATGATAGTGTTTCCTATGAAGAAGGCTAGGATCCATACTAGACTAGCCATGTGCACCAAGAATCTAATGGAAGATATCGGCGGGCATCCTTTTAGCATAGTACCTATGATTGTTGTTGACATATACCGAGCCCTATAAAACTGTCAATGAGGGGCCAATCACTTTGAGGATTGTAAGTTGCTACTCCAGCTATGGCTCATGGAGCACCTGTAAAAGGGTGAATATCGGCAAGAAATTTTGCGCATAGACTGGGATGATCATATCGCCTTCCATTAGCGAAGGCGAATGAACCATATGCCTAACACGTTTGCTCAACACGAAGACGCTAAAGGGTGGGTAGAGTTGTTTGAAAATCTGAAAGAGGATGTTCAAATGGTTTCCCACTGGAGAGTTCATTATCCGATCTCGGGATGCACTATTTCTTATACACATTGGTCTGAGAGGAACTTATCCCTATGTCACTCTCCATATCATGAGGCAGGCAGGGAGAAAGCGGGTTATACCAAGGGTAGACAAGATGAGTCACTTAAGGGCTGACTATCAGAATGACGATAGCACTCACAAGTATCAGGCCCAGCATATGTGGCACTTCAAAATCATCCTGGGAAAGGATTCCATAGAACCAGAAAGATACCATGTTAGTTATACCCCATGCTATCCAAGTTGGTTGGAGGATGATCATAGTGTGTTAGGATAACCTAGGTCCGTCCGATGTCATAGGGTCATCGACAAAAAGGCTGAAGTACAGATTAAGTACAACTAATTTGGAAAGAGGATTCGAGAGTGCAAAAGAGAACATCGGGAAATTCAAGAAGCACATCAAAAGTTAATTGAAGAATGGAAAGATATGGCCGTCAGCCCCAATAAGCGGCTGGGGTATTTGGAACGGGGTTTAGTAGAGTTGGAAAGGAAGTTCATCCAGAGGATTGAAAACTGCCAGAATGCTGAAGGAAATAAGGGAGGATACCTGGCTAGATCTTATTTGCTGCTGGGACTGCGTGAGTTGGTGAAGATGTTCGATGAAGCTTAAGATACCGAGTCTGGAAAGGCCCTTCTAGGACCTAGTAGCTAGTAGTCTTTTCTGTTTGATGTAATAAGGCCGATGGCCATTAGTGACATTTTATTTTTCCTGCAATTTTTAGTGTCATATTGGGATTCGTCTTATTTTAATCAATAAAATGAGGCATTTAGCATTATAAGTTCTCCAAATTATTTGTCGCTAAGCCTACCTCGGGCACAACGAGGCTCCTAAATTAGGACACGATTTATATTCTTGCACTATGTGTTTAAATATTGCAATGTTTTCTTTTCATAATCCACACTATCTTATTACCTTTTTGTTTCTACTTGTTGTTTTATTCCCCTCCCTAAAGGTTAGTTTGTGCACTCTGACATTATCATCCTACTTCACAAGATCCAAGGGCCCTCCACCTCCTCCTCCTCCGAGTCCTATCAGAAACAAGAACAGAAGAAAAATGGAGGATTCGAACAACTCAGCCGAAAGGGTAGAGGTTCCTCAGGGTATTCAGGTTTCCAAAGAAAGTGCCGCCCAGCTCGAACAGAAGATATTGAAATTTCAGGAAGAATTGGACCAAGCTCGGAACATGGCAAACTTTTCATTTTCTCCCAGAGGTGAACTTTCCCAATGCTCTAAAACCTACACCTCTACAAAACATCCCGAAATCACAAAAACAACCCACTCCCCATCAACACTGCAACACATGTCACACTTCAAACAAAACATTGCTTCTCATTCCTAAATCACTAAACTCCACAAATGATCATCCACACAATGTCCCCGCCTATTTGGAAACCATACCATACTACGCTCAACCAATTTCAAGCACATCGAAGTCTGATGAAAAAGGCTCTCTTATCAGGAACCTGGCCGTAGAACTCCAGAAGTTGACTAGTCGAGTCCAGGGTATTGAAAGAAACAAAGGTATCGAGGGACTGAATTACAAGGACCTTTGTAATCAGCTAGATGTCAAACTACTCGAGGGGTACAATCCTACCAAGTTTGAGATGTTTGATGGAATAGGGGATCTCCGAGTTCATTTGAGGACATACTATGACAAATCGGGTAGGGTAGGGAAGGATGAGAACATTCTCATGAAGCTCTTTATGAGAAATCTGAAATGAGATGCTCTATCTTAGTACATTATCTAAGACCTAAAGAAGTGGGCGAGTTGGGTAAGTATGGCATCTGATTTCATGGATAGGTTCAGATTCAACACGGAGAATGCGCTAGATATATTCTACGTCCAGAACTTAAAGAAGAAACCCATGGAGACATTCCGCGAGTATGCTACTCGCTGGAGATCAGAGGCCGCTAAGATCAGGCCGGCTTTAGAAGAAGAACTAATGAACAAATTTTTCGTCGGGACTCAAGACCCGCAGTATTATGAGAGGTTGATGTTGATTGAAGGCCAAAAATTTTCCGACATCATCAAGCTAGGGGAGAGGATCGAAGAAGGCATTAAAAGTGGAATGGTCACTAACTTTGAAACATTCCAGGCCACCAATAAGGCTCTACAATCTAGCAGCACATCCAAGAAAAAGGGATGTGAGTGTTGTGATGGTTCCACAGAGAACAACATCCCCAATAAAGTACCAAACCTACCCAATATGTCCTCTCACATATCAACCTACCCCAAATTACCAAACACCATCGCCTCCTTACCATGATCCACCACCTCCTTACCAGTCATCTCCACCTCCCACATATCAACCTACCTCACCGAGATATTCCCAACCCTCACATGTATACCAAGCTTACAACACTCACCCTCTCATTATCAATCACCTCCCACTTGTCAAAACTTTCGCAAACCTCGACCAAGATTTGATTACAGGCCTTCCAAACAATATACTGCCATTGTCATTCCGATCGACCAGCTGTATGAAAGACTCAAAGCTGCTAGTTACGTCACCCTTATCACTGCCATAATTCAAGAAAACCCTTCCCAATGGATCAACTCGAATAAAACCTGTGCATACTATTCCGGCATGAAAGGGCACACCATTGACAAGTACTGCTCGCTAAAGGATACGATCCAGGCTTTAATTGATAATAAGATTATCGTGGCAAAGGAGCCTGCTTCTAATGTTCGCAACAACCCTCTACCTAACCACAAGGATAAAGGCGTTCACATGATCGAGATAGAGGACGATTGGGACCCTAAAGGATCGGTTGGATAAATTACTGAGGGTGACGAGCCAAAGAAAGCGACAGTCACACTTAACCTAATTGTTGTCCAAATCCAGCCTTCCCAGGACGATGAAGTAAACATGTCTATCCCACTTGAGTTCGAAGCACCTTCTTCTGCAAAGGCGTCAGGATCAACTGTGGTCGAGTTTGGATCCCCGAAGGCACATATGCCATTTGAAGAGGTTGTGTTTCCTTCCAAGACAAGAGTACCCATTCAAGTAGCAATGTCAGCCACATCACCATTTCATGCGAAGGTTATTCCTTGGGATTACACTTCTGAGGAGAGAAGGAAAGGGAAAACCGAATCTGGAGAAGCAATTGCAGCACAGGGTATGACCATAACCGACAGGGTTTATACTCTGGAGCATCTTGCTAAGTCCAGTGAGCAAGCCTCTGGACAACTGACCGAAACTGGGCCTGATAATCTATGAAGGAAGATACAAGATAAAGAGTATTCAAACATTGATCGGTTGAATAAGACGCCAACCCAGATCTCCATCTTAGCCCTGCTACAAAGCTTGACGCACATAAAAATGCCTTATTAAAAGTGTTGAATGAGGCATATGTTCCCAGCGACATAACTGGAGCAGAAATGGCAAACATGGTAGGGTAGGTGTTGGAGAGTCATAAAATCACTTTCCACGAAGATGAGCTGCCACCAGAAGGGCTAAGCCACAACAAGGCATTGCACATCATGGTGCAATGTGAAGATTATTTCATTACCATAATTCTGGTTAACGGAGGATCCAGCCTCAATATTTGTCCATTGGTGACTCTCAGAGCATTGTGAAAGAGCCTGCATGATATCAAGGATATAGCCATCAATGTCAAAGCTTTCAATGGTTCCCAAAGGTAAACTATTGGGGAAATCAGTTTGGGTCTGCAAATGGGACCGACTTGGTTCGACGCCGACTTTGAAGTAATAGACGTCCCAGAATCATACAATTTTCTGTTAGGACGACCCTGGATTCACGCTGCTTGAGTTCTAACATCAACCTTGCACCAGGAAGTGAAATTTAAGTGGAATCACCAAGAGGTGATTATCCATAGCGATGGAAGCTATCCAATATATAATCGCCAGACCATCCTGGCAATAGGAGGAAAAGGGAAAATAGGCGGAGAAACCTACCACCACATCGAGAGAGTCAACGCCATGGACAAGGATAAATTGTAGGACAATAAGATTGAAAGCATACTGAATTGGTGTGGGTACGAGACTGGAAAGGGACTCGGCAAATACCTCTGGGGAATCGCCAAACCCATCAAGCTAAAGAAATATGGTACCATTTTTGGATTGGGATACGAATACACTTAGGAAGAGTTCAACCACTAGTCGCCACCATGGCGCAGTCCCTATCTCCCATTGAAACATCCGATACCTCACCCGGAGCAGACTTTCCAGCCAGCTAATGTCATCTATGGGTCAGAAGAAGAGGAAGCGTTGGCGACAATGAGGAGTTTGTTTCTGGAAGATGACAATATGGACTAATGTGTTATATTTTAGGAGGAGGGAGAGGAAGGCCCTTCTATACAAGCTGTGAGCTAAAGAGCGCACCTCAATAATTGGTCCACCAGAACCAGTAGGGCTCGGAAAACTTTGAGGTAGCAAGGCTGAACAAAGCACATGCATTACCTTTTTAATTTTTCTCTAGTTGATTTTCTTTCCGTATTTTCTTTTAATTCAAAAAGAGCTCTGATGTTCAAAACAATTATGAAATTTCAAAGCATTTCATTTTCCTATAAATCTCGCTCTTATTATTTTCCTATTATTTAATTTATTTACACAACATTACTATTACTTATCTGGATGAACCAATGATTGTGACTTGTAACGAGACAACGCAACAAACGGATATAGATTCAGGAGAAGATGATATACCGGAAGAGATTGTTCAAGAAGTTGAGGATTTTGAGAATACACCTATGGCGAATTTGGACGAAACTGAGATTTTCAACTTGGGGGATACAGAGAATGTCAAGAAAACGCGCTTCAGTGTTCATTTGTCACCGATAGAAAAGGAGGAATATATGGAATTCAAAAGGGAATATGAGGACATATTTGCCTGGTCGTTTGATTATATGACTAGCCTCAGTACATCCATTGTAGCTCACAAACTGCCAACAAATCCAACATGTCCACCGGTAAAATAGAAGCTCGGAAAGTTAAAACCTGACATGAGTTTTAAAATCAAGAAAGAAATCACCAAGCAAGTCAAAGCCAAGGTTCTCAGGGTAGTAGAGTATCCGACGTGATTAGTCAATGTTGTTCCAGTGCCAAAGAAAGACGGGAAGGTCAGAATGTGTGTCGACTACCGGGATCTCAACCGGTCTAGTCCCAAAGACGGCTTCTCCTTGGCAAATATACACATTCTAATTGACGACGGCACCAAGCATGAGCTGTAGTCATTCGTTGATTGTTTTGCTGGATCCCACCAGATAAGGATGGACAAAGAAGACGCGGAGAAAACGGCTTTCATTTCACCGTGGAAGATGTATTGCTACAAGATGATGTCATTTGGACTAAAGAATTCTAGGGCCACCCATGACTGCTATTTTCCACGACATGATACACAAAGAAATCGAGTTATATGTAGATGATGTCATCATCAAATCTAAGAAAGCCACTGACCATATGGAAGATATGAGGAAGTTCTTCAACAGACCGAGAAGGTACAATATGAAACTGAATCCCACCAAATGTGCATTCAAAGTTCCCGCTAGAAAATTGCTTGGGTTCATTATGAGTCGCCTAGGAATAGAACTGGACCCATCAAAGGTTAAAGTCATTCGAGAATTGCCACCACCGAGGAATAAGAAGGACATGATGAGTTTCCTGGGGAGACTCAACTATATCAGTCGGTTCATAGCTCAGTCTACCGTCATTTATGAACCAATCGTTAAAATGTCGAAAAAGGATGCCACTACCAAATTGAATGCTGATTGTCAGAAAGCCTTTGACAGAATCAAAGAATACCTGTCAACGCCCCCAGTCCTAGTTCTGGCTGAGCCAGGTAGACCTCTATTACTCTACCTTGTAGTAGTAGATGGGGCATTCAGTTGCATTTTTGGAAAACATGACGAAACAAGGAGAAAGGAGCAGGCCATCTACTATCTTAGCAAGAAGTTCACTCCATACGAGGCCCGGTATTCCCTGTTGGAACACACCTGTTGTGCCCTGACTTTGGTAGCTCAGAAGTTGAGGCATTATTTCTGTGCCTATACCACTTACCTCATATAAAGAATGTATCTGCTAAAACATATATTTCAGAAGCCCATGCCCACGGGCAAGCTAGCCAAGTGGCAGATCCTGCTGAGCGAATTCGACATTGTCTACGTAATTCAGAATGCAATCAAATGACAAGCATTGGCAGATCATCTCGTCGAGAATCATGTGGAGAATACGAGCCTCTAAAGGCATATTTTCCTGATGAAGAGGTATCTTTCGTAGGAGAAGACATTGCAGAATCCTATGATGATTGTGTTAGATAATACGCTTAACGCTAGAGGGGGGGTGAATAGCGTTATAATAAACATTAGCGTAAACTTGCGGAATTTAAAATTTGCAGGAAATAAATAAGTGCGATAAATAAGAAAGAACACACCGAAGTATTCTGGTTCACCACAACCCGTGGCTAGTCCAGTCCCCGAGAGACTCTCTCGAGATTTCCACTAACTTGTCAAGCTTCCGGGTGCTTAACAAACCTTTACAACTTAAGGACACAAGCCTCAACACATTTTCTCGGAGATACAACACTCCAAGACTTCAACCAATGGAAACACAAGTTCCTTTACAACTTGAGGACACAAGCCTCAACTACCTTTGCTCGGAGATACAACACTCCAAGACTTCAACCAAGGAAACACAAGTTCCTTCTTACAACAAGAGAATAACAATTCTCTTCAAGTGTACAATACACTAAGCACTCAAACAAGACACTCCTTAATGAGTAGATATGAGTAAAAGAATACGCTCAAGATTGCAACAACTTTCGACAAGAGTTTGGCTCTCAAAAACTTATGTAATGAATATAAAATGATAAGTAATAGAGCATGCAGGCTTATAGCAATTATATGATCAGTTGTTGTGTGTTTTTATACTTAAAAGACTGAATTGAAGCTGTATTTATAGTTGAAAAACTTGGCATTACCGTTGCCTAATTGCCAATTAAGAGTTGCTGATTTTACTGTGTGACAATCGATTGTCAAGAAGCCACAATCGATTGTTTTCCAATCGTTCCAAAAATCAATCCCAGATTTTACGCTTAACAATCGATTATCCAAGATCAACAATCGATTATTGGCAACGTTCAAAAAATCATTTCCAGATTTTACGTAAAACAATCGATTATACAAAATCAATAATCGATTATTCAGCAACGTTCAAAAAATCCTTTCCAGATTTTAATTTCAACAATCGATTATACAAAATCAATAATCGATTACTTGACGGTATTTGAAAATATTTTGGCAACGGTTAGTTATACAATCGATTATACTAAGTTAACAATCGATTATATATCAGTCTTGAAAAATCAATTTAGACACTGCCTCGTGACAATCGATTGTTATATACTCACAATTGATTATTTAATAACTTCGAAAAAGTCTGGAAGACACTGCCTCAACACAATCGATTGTCATATGTTCACAATCGATTATTTTGTGACTTTGAAAAAATTTATGGACAATGTCTCTTCACAATCAATTGTCATTAACTTCACAATCGATTATTTTGAGCGTTGAAAAACTTTGATGGAAACTGCCTCATCACAATCGATTGTCATAAGGTTCACAATCGATTGTCATGCAGATTTGAAAAATCTGATGCTCACTGCCTTAACACAATCGATTGTCATTAGTTCACAATCTATTGTCATGCAGTCTTGCTTAACATAATCGATTATCATAAGTACATAATTTATTATCTTAGTCCAGTTTTAAGAGGCGCGTTTAAAAATCATTTTGACTAAAGTAAATATGCATGATTTAAAATCGTTTAGCATTAAATTAAATATGCATGATTATGTAAGAATAATTTTACGAGAGAAGCCATGTCATGAGTCAAGTTGTCAGATCAAGATCACAGTTAAGAACGACTCATGTAAAACTATAAAACTTGGTCTTGTGCTTGAATCTCGTTATATATCAATTGCGCGCTTGTACTTGAATTTCGTCATATGTCAATTTGCGCTTGTTTGTCATTCATCAAAACCTACACATATGAACACACGTTTTAGTATAATGCTTTGAGAACGTGTTTCCAACAATTTCCCCCTTTTTGATAATGGCAAACTTTAACCGGGATATGCAAATTAAACAATTCATAATGACGATTCAAGACAAGTAAAGATATGCAACAAGTATGCAATTAGTTCCCCCTCAATATATGAATTCCCCCTCAATTTATGCCGATAAGAATTGAGAGTGCATACCCGTTATCTTCCCCCTTTTGCCATTAGCAAAAAAATGTAATAAGATGGCAAGGATTGAAAAAAAACTTGTCTATTTATTGAAAATAAAACGTGATTACTTAAAGAGAGTACAATAACTCAAATAATAGCAGTACAATCGATTATTGATACGAGATAATCGATTATTAGACGACAGAAATCGATTTTTCTGAAGAAGGCTCGATTATTGCGCGTCATGCTTTATAATTCCCCCTACCTTTAGGGCGATACCTGCAAAAATTCGTTAGACGTCTCCGACGCTCAAGTTAGAAATCATGTAAAATAAAAAGGTGCAATGCATGACTTAGATCAACGTGGAGTCAAGAATCCCGAGTTCACTACGAATTCGGAAGAAGGACTCTTTCTCTAAAGGCTTTGTAAAGATGTCGGCCAATTGATCTTTGGTTTCAACAAATTCGATTTCGGCATCGCCCTTGAGAACGTGATCTCTTATAAAATGATGTCTAATTTCAGTGTGTTTTGTTCGCGAATGAAGAACGGGGTTCTTCGTCAAGCATATGGCACTAGTATTATCACATCTAACAGGGATATGATCAAGACTTAGGCCATAGTCCAAGAGTTGTTGTTTCATCCATAGGATTTGAGCGCAACAACTCCCCGCGGCTACATATTCAGCCTCAGTTGTGGACAACGCAACACTTACTTGTTTCTTGCTAAACCAAGAAACGAGAGAGCTACCGAGCAAATGGCAAGTGCCACTAGTGCTCTTGCGGTCCAATTTGCATCCAGCAAAATCGGAGTCGGAATAGCCAACGAGTTGGCATGAAGAACCTTTGGGGTACCATAGACCCACATTTGTAGTACCAACAAGGTACTTCAAAATCCGTTTTACCGCAGTAAGGTGGGACTTCTTCGGACACGATTGATAACGGGCGCATAAGCACACGCTAAACATGATGTCCGGACGACTAGCAGTAAGATAAAGAAGAGAGCTAATCATACCTCGATACTTCTTAGTGTCGACTTCCTTACCTTTCTCATCTTTGTCTAGATGATCGGATGTGCTCATGGGAGTCGCCATTGCTTTTGCATTGTTCATTTCAAATCGTTTCAGTAATTCTTTGCAATATTTGGCTTGGCAAATGAACGTACCTTCTTTCATTTGCTTTACTTGTAATCCCAAAAATAATGTTAACTCACCCATCATAGACATCTCAAATTCGCTTGTCATTAAATCGGAAAATTCCTTGAATAAGACATTGTTAGTAGCACCGAATATGATATCATCCACATATATTTGAACTAATAAAATATCATTGTTTTTATGCTTAACAAAAAGGGTGGTGTCAACTTTCCCCCTAATGAAATCATTTTCCAATAGAAATTTACTCAATCTTTCATACCAAGCTCGGGGAGCTTGTTTTAAACCATAAAGAGCCTTTTTGAGTTTGAAAACATGATCGGGAGATTTAAAATCTTCAAAACTGGGGGGTTGTTCAACATAAACTTCTTCTTGAATAACACCATTTAGAAAAGCACTTTTCACATCCATTTGATATAAATTGAAATTCATAGAAGAGGCAAAAGCGAGCAATAGACGAATAGCTTCTAATCTAGCTACGGGAGCATATGTTTCTTCATAGTCAATACCCTCTTCTTGATTATTGCCTTTTGCTACAAGCCTAGCTTTGTTTCTAGTGATTACACCATTTTCATCTAGCTTGTTTCGAAAAACCCATTTCGTACCAATTATGGTATGATTTTCGGGTCTTGGCACCAAATCCCAAACGTCATTCCGTTTGAATTGGTTAAGCTCCTCTTGCATTGCCAAGGTCCAAAATTCATCCCCAATTGCTTCGGAGATGGTGGTTGGTTCAATTTGAGAAACAAAAGCAGTATGTCCTAAGGTGTTCTTAAGGAAGTTTCGGGTACTTACCTTTTCTCCGACGTTGCCAATTACCTGTTCGAGAGGGTGATCTTTGATTGTCCTCCATTCGTTAGGCATTTTAGTTTCTTTCTCCAATTGTGGCGCTTCCTCCGTTGGTTGTTTCAAAATTTCGTCTTGATTTTCCTTAGGCGTTTCCTCTTGTATTTTGTCTTTCAAGCTATCTAAAATACCTGCAAGATCAAAACCGGAATCCTTTCTCGCCAAGCGAGCATTATTTTCGGAAAACACAACATGAGGGGATTCCTCCACAGTTTCGGTTCTTTTATTAATAACCCTATATGCTTTGCTACGTGAAGAATAACCAATGAAAATTCCCTCATCGGACTTAGCATCAAATTTTCCCAATTGATCTTTTCCATTGTTATGAATAAAAACTTTACAACCGAATACTCTAAAATGGGAGATATTTGGTTTCCTTCCCTTGTAGAGTTCATAAGGGGTCTTCATGAGCATTGGCCTTATGACTACTCTATTTAAGATGTAGCATGCGGTACTCACGGCATCCGCCCAAAAATGTTTGGGAATCTTAGCCTCTTCGAGCATGGTTCTAGCCATCTCTTCGAGACATCTATTTTTCCTTTCTACCACCCCATTTTGTTGTGGTGTTCGTGGAGCGGAAAAGGTATGCTCGATACCGAGTTCGTCACAAAAGTCCGCAAAGACATTGTGATCAAACTCTCCCCCATGATCACTTCTAATTGAAGTGACGGTTGTTTCCTTTTCGTTTTGAACACGTTTAAGGAAATATTTAAAATTCTGAAAAGCATCACTTTTATGGGCAAGAAATAAAGTCCAAGTAAATCTGGAATAATCATCAACAATAACAAAAGCATAACGATTTCTACCAAGACTTTCAATGCGTGATGGTCCAAATAAATCCATGTGAAGCAATTGCAATGGTCTAGTAGTTGAAACAATATTTTTCGATTTGAAAGATGCTTTTGTTTGCTTCCCTTTTTGACAAGAATCACAAATAGAGTCATTTTCAGATTTCAAATTGGGAAGACCAATAACTAAGTTTTGTGAAATCAATTTGTTCAAAAGATGCATGTTTATATGTGCTACTCTATGATGCCATAGCCAAGTATCATCCTCTTTGCTGATAAGGCAATCCACATATTCGGGTGAGGAATTAGCAAGATCAACCATATAAATATTATCCACTCTAAAACCACGAAGGATAATTTTGAAATCACTACGTCTAAATACTAAGCATTCGTCCGAATCAAATAAGGCAAGATTTCCCTTGTCACATAATTGACTTATGCTCAAGAGATTATGCTTTAAACCTTTAACAAGTAATATATGCTTAATAGAAGAATTTTCATCCTTACCGACCGATCCGATGCCGATAATATTTCCTTTATTGTTGTCACCAAAAATAACACTTCCTCCTTCTTTGTGTTCTAGTTGAAGGAATTTGGATTCGTCTCCCGTCATGTGCTTGGAGCATCCACTATCAAGGTACCATAGTACACTTGATCCCTTCAAACACACCTAAAAAACAAATTAATGCGTTTTAGGTACCCATGCCATTTTGGGTCCTTGAGGGTTAGGCATATCATAATGATGCGATTGAGTGATATGTCTATGTCGTGTAAAATATGCAGGAGCAATATGACCGATTCGTCTACAATAATGACAAGTCACGTTGGGATTATGCATCTTTCTAGGTTCATAGTAATTAGACGGACGAAAATTGTTCACTCTATTTTCGACACTATGGCTATTGCGCATTTCATGGAAGTCATTTCTCCTACTATTATGGGCAGCATTTCTAGAATAATTGTTTCTAGGTTGAGGGCCATTTCTAGGTGTTCTAAAAGGTTCAAACTTCCTTCTAGTGTGTGGCCTAGAATATGCATCATTTCTAGAGTGGTTATTTCTAGGTGGAAAGTCATTGCTAGGTCTCCTAAATGTTCAACATTCCTTCTAGCATTTGGTCTAGCATGCATGTTGGTTCTAGTATTGCTATGTCTAGGATGATCATTTGTTTTATTAATCCTAGGTTGAGCCTTAGGTGGTTGTGGTTTGGCTTCAACCTTTTCTTTAGGCACATTCTTAAAACCTATGCCATGCTTGGTTGACTTCAAATTAACAAGAACCTCATTCAAATTTTTGTGAGAAGAATTAAACTTATCTAAGGTGCCCTTAAGTCTATCTACCTCATTTTTGAGATGCATGCAAGAAGTACAATTTTTAATAGAACTTTCGGGCTTGTCGGCGCTTCTCTTTCCGAAAAATTTGTTTTCCTCTTTCAACTTCTCAATCTCTAAAATCAGTTTTTCCAAATCCTTTTCTTTCAATGAGAGTTGTTTTTGAAAATCTGTTTCTTGCAATGAAAGAGTTTTCTGCAAATCTTTAATGGTCTTGGAAGCATTAACAAACTCACTATATAATTTATTATAAGCATTTTGCATTTCTTCAAGTGAGTGAGAGTTAGACGTACTTACCTCTTCTTCTTCGTTTGCCATGAGACATCGGCCAGTCGATTCACCACATGAGCTGTCCGCTTTTTGAGGTGTGCTTTCATACATTTCCTCAAGCTTATCCCACATTTCTTTGGCAGATTTGTAGTGGGAAATTTTCTGATAATCTTCCTGATTCAAGGCGATATACAACATATTTATTGCCTTAGTGTTGTATTCACTTACCTTGGCTTTCCCAACTTTTGTCGTCATCTGTTCACCATGCTTGATGATATGCCATAGATAAAAGTTGTTGGATGTGATGAAAATTCTCATCCGATCTTTCCAATATGTGTAATTGCTTCCATCAAATATTGGCGGCAACAAGTTAAAGTGGCCTTCACCTATTCCTGCAAAAGCATCACGAGTAGAAGCCATGGATGTTTCTCTCAAACGGTTAAGTTTTCAGAGAGTTGGGCTCTGGTACCAATTGTTAGATAATACGCTTAACGCTAGAGGGGGGGTGAATAGCGTTATAATAAAAATTAGCGTAAACTTGCGGAACTTAAAATTTGCAGGAAATAAATAAGTGCAATAAATAAGAAAGAACACATCGAAGTATTCTGGTTCACCACAACCCGTGGCTAGTCCAGTCCTCGAGAGACTCTCTCGAGATTTCCACTAACTTGTCAAGCTTCCGGGTGCTTAACAAACCTTTACAACTTGAGGACACAAGCCTCAACACCTTTGCTCGGAGATACAACACTCCAAGACTTCAACCAAAGGAAACACAAGTTCCTTTACAACTTGAGGACACAAGCCTCAACTACCTTTGCTCGGAGATACAACACTCCAAGACTTCAACCAAGGAAACACAAGTTCCTTCTTACAACAAGAGAATAACAATTCTCTTCAAGTGTACAATACACTAAGCACTCAAACAAGAGACTCCTTAATGAGTAGATATGAGTAAAAGAATACGCTCAAGATCGCAACAACTTTCGACAAGAGTTTGGCTCTCAAAAACTTATGTAATGAATATAAAATGATAAGCAATACAGCATGCAGGCTTATAGCAATTATATGATCAGTTGTTGTGTGTTGTTATACTTAAAAGACTTAATTGAAGCTGTATTTATAGTTGAAAAACTTGGCATTACCGTTGCCTAATTGCCAATTAAGAGTTGCTGATTTTACTGTGTGACAATCGATTGTCAAGAAGCCACAATCGATTGTTTGCCAATCGTTGCAAAAATCAATCCCAGATTTTACGCTTAACAATCGATTATCCAAGATCAACAATCGATTATTGGCAACGTTCAAAAAATCATTTCCAGATTTTACGTAAAACAATCGATTATACAAAATCAATAATCGATTATTCAGCAACGTTCAAAAAATCCTTTCCAGATTTTAATTTCAACAATCGATTATACAAAATCAATAATCAATTACCTGACGGTATTTGAAAATATTTTGGCAACGGTTAGTTATACAATCGATTATACTAAGTTAACAATCGATTATATATCAGTCTTGAAAAATCAATTTAGACCATGCCTCGTGACAATCGATTGTTATATACTCACAATCGATTATTTAATAACTTTGAAAAAGTCTTGAAGACACTGCCTCAACACAATCGATTGTCATATGTTCACAATCGATTATTTTGTGACTTTGAAAAATCTGATGGACACCGTCTCTTCACTATCGATTGTCATTAACTTCACAATCGATTATTTTGAGCGTTGAAAAACTTTAATGGACACTGCCTCATCACAATCGATTGTCATAAGGTTCACAATCGATTGTCATGCAGATTTGAAAAATTTGATGCTCACTGCCTTAACACAATCGATTGTCATTAGTTCACAATCGATTGTCATGCAGTCTTGGCTTAACATAATCAATTATCATAAGTACATAATCGATTATCTTAGTCCAGTTTTAAGAGGCATGCTTAATAATCATTTTGACTAAAGTAAATATGCATGATTTAAAACCGTTTAGCATTAAATTAAATATGCATGATTTTGTAAAAATAATTTACGAGAGAAGCCATGTCATGAGACAAGTTGTCGGATCAAGATCACAGTTAAGAACGACTCATGTAAAACTATAAAACTTGGTCTTGTGCTTGAATCTCGTTATATATCAATTGCGCGCTTGTACTTGAACTTCGTCATATGTCAATTTGCGCTTGTTTTTCATTCATCAAAACCTATACATATGAACACACGTTTTAGTATAATGCTTTGAGAACGTGTTTCTAACAGATTGGAGAATGTTTTTCGATGGAGCAGCAAATTTCAAAGGAGTTGGCATAGGAGCAGTCCTAGTATCAGAACCCGGCCAGCATTATCCAGTATCCACCAACCTCAGATTCCCATGCACCAACAACATGGAAGAATACGAAGCTTGCATCTTAGGTCTCGAGCTGGCCATTGATATGAACATTCAAGAGTTACTAGTGATCGGGACTTGGATTTGGCTCGTACATCAAGTCCGAGAAGAATGGTTAACCAAGAACTCTAAGATACTCCCTTACCTGCATCATGTACAAGAGTTGAGGAAGAGATTCACATAGACAGAATTTCAGCGTATCCCCAGAGTTTAGAATGAGTTTCTCGATGCATTGGCTACCTTATCATCTATGATTTAGCAACCAGATAAGAACTTCATAGATCATATTCTACTAAAGATTCATGACCAACCGGCTTATTGCGCTCACGTCAAGGAAGAAGCAGATGGAAAACCATTGCTCTACGACATTAAGGAGTATCTGACAACAGGAGAATATCTAGAATTCGCAAGCGCTACTCAGAATCACATACTTCGGAGGTAATCTAAAAACTTCTTTCACAATAGAGGAATTATGTACAGGAGGACCCCCGGTTTGGGATTACAAAGGTGTATCAAAGCAAAGGAAGAATACAGGTTACTAGAAGAAGTGCATGCAAGGACCTGCGTTCCACATATGAATGGTTTTGTCTTAGCCAAGAAAATACTCTGGGCAGGTTATTTTTGGATGACTATGGAAACAGACTGCATGCAGTATGTCCAAAAATGCCATCGATGTCAGATACATGCAGACATGATAAAGGTGCCTCCTAAAAAGCTTACTACAACAAGCTCGCCTTGGTCGTTCACAGCTTGTGGAACAGATGTCATTGGACCTATCGAGCCTACCGCATCAAACGGGCATGGGTTCATTCTAGTGGCAATTGGTTATTTCACCAAATGGGTTGAAGCAGCATCGTACAGGGCAGTGACTAAGGAAGTTATGGCTGGTTTTGTCCGCGATCGTATTGTTTGTTGATTCAGAATCCTCGAATCAATCATTAGTGACAATGGTTCCAATCTCAATAGTGACCTGATGAAAACAATGTGTGAAACATTCAATATTAATCACAAGAATTCTACAGCTTACATACCTCAGATAAATGGAGTTGTAGAAGTGCCCAATAAGAATATCAAGAAGATACTAAGGAAAATGATAGAAAGGCATAAGTAGTGGCATGAGAAGCTAGCATTCTCTCTATCAGGATACCGCACCACAGTTCACACATCAACCGGGGTAACCCCTATGTGCTGGTCTATGGTACATAAGCGGTCATTCCTGTCGAGGTGGAGATTCCCTCTTTGAGGATCATACAGGAAGCCGAACTGGACGATGTAGAATTGGTAAAAAGCCGCTACGAGCAACTAGCTCTAATATATGGTAAAAGAATTAATACAGTTTGCCACGGTCAATTCTATCAGAACAATATGTCCAGAGCCTTCAACAAAAGAGTCAAGCCAAGCAAGTTTACACCGGGGCAGCTAGTGTTGAAAAAAATATTCCCGCATCAAGATGAAGCCAAAGGGAAATTCTCTCCCAACTGGCAGGGTTCGTACATAGTTCTTCGGGTTCTAACTGGAAGAGCCCTCAGACTCGCAGAAATGGACGGAGAAGTTTGGCCGAAGCCAGTAAATTTAGATGCAGCCAAACGATACTATGTGCAACAACGTATGATTCACTTTATGATATATTTTAAAATACGCTTGACGTGATTCCCGTTTAAAAGGGGATACGTAGGCAGCCCTAAGGGTTCGGTCATAATTTAATAACAGTTTTATTTCCCCCCGCCATTGGAAACTGGGGCAGAATTTTGAGGAGGACCCTCAAAATTTTGGAGTTGATATTCAGTTGTTCATCGCATGAAGCCGTCAGAAGCACTAGTCCAGTAAATTGAGGCAGAATTTTGAGAAGGACCCCCAAAACTCCGAAGCAAGAGAGGTTGCAATGTTTTGAACCACATCGCAGTTGTCAGTTCATCTAAAAAACTATTTTTTCTATTATGGATTTACGTTACATTTTCTACTAAACCATGCATGATTATTATCACAATTGCTTTATTAGCGATGCTACCCAATAAAACACAGCATCGAGCAGGACGAGCAAAGTCTAGGGGAAGACGAACTAACCTTCCTCCTTTTTACAAACTCACAAGTTTCTTTAGATGCAGGCACCCGAGACGTAAGTCGTCAGATACGATTACAGACTCATACTTTTTCAGGAATACAACTCTCAGAATCATCACCTATTTACAATTGTTATACATACCTGACATCTACCACAACCACAATACATCAATCAGCTATTAGCTTGCCAACATCAGCTAAGATATTTCATTACTATTCGCCTTTACTTTCTGCATTGCATAAGGCTACTTTTATTCCTTACGAGGTTAAGCTCTACCTCCATCTACATCTTCTGCATTGCATATGGCTACCTTTCTGCCTTAGGAGGTTAAGCTCTACCTCCATCTGCATCTTCTCGCATTGCACAAGGCTACGTTTCTGCCTTCCGAGACTAAGCACTGTGTCCATCTGCATCTTCTACATTGCATAAGGCTACTTTTCTACCTTCCAAGGTTAAGCTCTACCTCAATAGCATCTTCTACATTGAATAAGGCTACTTTTCTGCCTTCCGAGACTAAGCACTGTCTCCATCTGAATCTTCTACATTACATAAGGCTACCTTCCTACCTTCTGAGACTAAGCAGTGTCTCCATATGCATCTTATGCATTGCATAAAGCTACCTTCCTGCCTTCCGAGGTTAATCTCTTCCTCCATCTGCATCTTTTGCATTGCATAAGGCTACTTTTCTATCTTCCAAGACTAAGCATTGTCTCCATCTACATCTTCTACATTGCATAAGGCTACCTTCCAGCCTTCTGAGGTTAAGCTCTACCTCCATCTGCATCTTCTGCATTGCATATGGCTACTTTTCTGCCTTCGAAGACTAAGCATTGTCTCCATCTGCATCTTCTACATTGCATAAGGCTGATTTTCTACATTCCGAGGTTAAGCTCTACCTCCATTTGCAATTTCGCATTGCATAAGGCTAATTTTCTTCCTTCTGAGGTTAAGCTCTACCTCCGTCCGCATTTCTCGCATTTCATAAGGCTACTTTTCTACCTTCCGAGGCTAAGCTCTACCTCCATCTGCATCTTCTGCATTGCATAAGGCTACATTTCTGCCTTCCGAGACTAAGCACTGTCTCACTCTGCATTTTTGCATTGCATAAGGCTACTTTTCTGCCTTCCAAGGTTAAGCTCTACCTCCGTATATATTGTACCCATTACATACGGCTACCTTCTGCCTTGCGAGGTTAAGCTCTACTTCCATCTACATTTCTCGCATTGCATAAGGCTACCTTTCTGCCTTCCGAGACTAAGAATTGTCTTATATTGCATGGCTGAAATATCGGCACTTCATTTTACATTCTGCATCCGCTGAAATATTTCCACTTTTGCATTGCATGGGCTAAAAGATTGCCAAACTGTCCAAAGGCATCATTGTTCGGAGGCACCATCTTCATAGCCCGAGAATGCCATGCCATGGCCTGAGGACCCCATTTTATCTTTTACATATCATTATTCAAAGGCATCATAGTTTTGAAGAATCATCATCATAGCTCGGGAACATTATTACATAGCCAGCAAATCCCTAATCATACGCTTCATGGCCCAGGACTTCATGGTCTGAGGACATCATCCTAGCCGTCCAAAGACAGCATTCATGGTCCAATAGGAAGTTGCATCACGTTTTAATTTCTGCACAATATATGTTTGTATTGCTCACTTGCAGGTACCCCGGTTATAATTGACCATCTCAGCAAAAGTGATCCCGCTCCAGTTCTCGCAGCCTATCGGGCTTCAACTACCTTTCTTAACCAAAACATCGCGTCTGTTCCTTTCAAAAATCTCCATCGGCATTTTCCGTCAATGGATCCTAAACTACACATGGCCTAATTCCTATAAGACTAGGGATATGTAGGCAGCTCAGGAACAAGAGCTCAGTCAAAATTCTTTGCAAATCATCTCTTTCAGTCAAAATTGGTCATCTTATCTTTACCCGACAACTCTTTCATCCTTTCCAAGTAAAGAGGAGCAGCTGTTGATACCCAATTTTTTCCTATATATTTTTTATACTCAAAATACCTTCAAAATAGCATGTGTATGTATATACAAGCATGCCCAAGAGTTTTGGTATTTTTCCCTAATTTTCAAGATTTTTTAAATCAATTTATTGTCTATTTTAACAGTACAAAATCCAATAATTATTTCCAAAATTATTATTATGGTGAATAATTTATTTTCATCTTCGTATTTCCACAAAAATATAATTAAGATGATTTTGCATATTTTTACAAATTTTATTTGATATTTTTTAAGCTACATTGCACAAAATTGCAATTATAGCCTATATTACGATTAATAGCGTTTTACAATTATTTAATTATTCCCAGTATTTTTTAGACTAATTTTTATATATTATTAAGTATTTCAATGCTTTTAATTTGTATTAAAAATCATTTTCACTATTATAATTAAATGAAAAGGGGACAAATTGGCTATTTAACATATAGCCCATTATGGTTTCAATTCTTAGCCCAAAATCATACCCCAATTCCATCCAATTAAATGACCCAATTTAATTTTTTTACCTGAACCCTTGACCCAATTACTGAACCCGACCAGTCTCTCCTTTGAATCTTGACCAACCCATTCTTTCTTTTTTTAATCTCTAACCCCCCTAACCATACTTCATTTACCCAAAGACAGCCACCTCTAAACTCCTTGCGTCTCCCAAAAACCTCTCTATCCCTTCAAAATCTTAACTCTATTCCCACCAATCTCCGTCTCATTTTTCACCGGAATCCATGGCAACCCTGCCCATGGGTGGCCTGAGCTCGCTCTCCATTATCTCTAACTTAAGCTATTCGATGTTTAAAGGCATGATGTCCATGGTCTCCTTTAGATCTATCTCAGATTTTCAAGATCCATGGCCTCTCTGACTATTTTCCGGCATGTTCAAAGTATCACACCTCCTTTTGGCTATTTATAACCCGGTGAAGGGCGTAAATAAGGGAGTTTTTCCAATTAAGGGACAATCGAAACGGGATTCAATTTTATAAGAGAATTTCAGAGTCGCCACTTGGGAGATTTATGGTGTACCAAGTCACCGGTTATAATCCCGAATCGAGGAAAAGAATGACTCCGTTTACAGTCCACAAACCAGAAATCCAGGTAAGGAATTATGTTAACCCGGGAGAAGGTGTTAGGCATTCTCGGGTTCCGTGGTTCTAGCCCGGTCGCTCAACTGTTATATTTGGCTTACATTATCTAATTTTATACAATTTTGAACCTAAGTGCATTTTGAATATTTTAACCACTTGTATTATTTTTACATAGAATTACAACGTCGTTAAAACACGCCTCGGACCACGTCACATAAATGCACCCGTGGATTTTGACACATTTCAAACTCCGTTATGATTTGGATTTGGGTCACATAAATGTGCATCCGAATTTAGGAAAAGTAAATTATTTAAAGACGCATCCTAAAACGACTAACGCATTGTTGTCTTTGCGGGAACACCGAAAAATTTGCTAAACTATGTATCCTTTACTTTCTAAGTGTCCTAAACTTTTTAGACTTGGCATTTTTAAAAGAGGTGACTAAAGAACTATTTGTTACTAAAATTGATTCTAAAAGTTATCTATGAGAGTTTAGTGTCGATGCCACATTTGAGTGGCCTGAGTTCATGTATCATCCGGGCCTCAACGAAGCACAGCTTGACAGCCCTAACCTTGGATCCAAGGGCAACCCTTCCACTTAAACCTTCAATTGAGATGGGTTATTATTTATTACTATATCTTGGGCCCTATCATGAACCCAAGCTGAGCCATAGGGAATATACATGTAAACAACTAAAGTTGGTGGGCCAGATGGCCCAGTCAGCCCAAACAGGCTTGGCATTGCACAAATAGTTGTTACATGCCTGCTTATATCACAAAATGGACGTGAACAAAATCACCTACTCAACTCAAATTTATTCAACACAAACAACCTATCAAACTCGAATTTAGCTAACACTTAGGAAACCTTGGAGGAAATTACACTACTAACAAAAATCATATAATGAATTTTAGCAGTCCAAACAGTTCAATAGTCTTTACAATGAATATTAGAGCAAATCAAAGCTATCTAAGAAATCAAATGATATTTTTGCAGAATAGCTGAACTCGGCAACTTCGTTTCATCTCAAGGTGGTTTGTACATGGATGAGCTTTAAGAAGTGTGCCTGGAAATCACAATGCAATAGAAAAAATGGAGTTCAGCAGGTTCAGCCACAACAACCAACAACAGAGAAAACTTAACCCAGTACACCCCAAAGACTGATAGAAACCCCAGCAACTTCAAATTTTTGACTTTCAAAACCCAGGAAAGCAATACAATAGTGAAACAATGAGATCCCAAATAAGATAGGACTACATCAACTTGAGAACCAGATTCTAGCAGCCAAACTTGATTTTTTCCATACTAACTGAGGAAAAAATGGTCTCCAAACATGGTGTGATCAAAGGCTACTAAAAGGATTAATGGAACAGTAACAATTTCTGGGATTCTGGCTTCAAAAATTTAAGAGAGTTATAGAAATGCTTTTTCCAGATTTTCCAACCCCTTTTTATAGCCAAGAACTAGGGCATCACTTTTATTGTGCTTTGCCGTTAAGTCCCTCTTTAGTTTATAGATATTACTTATTTGAACCCTCATTTCATGACTTGTTTCACAAGTTGTTGCTGCAATATTGCTGATTTTGTATTAAGGACCCCTTCTAGAAAGGTCTAAATAGTTCTACCATTTTCTATCCTTTAGATGCTACCTATATTACCCTTGTTTGTTCCCAATACTACCACTCCATATTGCCCTTAATAGCCTTAAAATTATCAAAAATGACTGTACAAATCTTGTGCTACCCTTCAACTATCTATTTGGTGTCAAAATTAACTCCTAAGACTAATTTCCTAATCTTAACAGCTATAACTGATCCAAATAACACTCACTCAAAGACAAATAGTCCAAATTCAGCAATCAAATTAGAAATTCAAACCCAAAACAAATTATTCAAAGCTTAGCAATTAGTTCTTCAACACATGCTAGTCATTAATCGACCTTGTGAACTTAATAGAAAACTGTCCAGGCCCTTTTCTATTTGCATTCATTTTTCTGAGGTCAAGCATGGTATTGCTGAAATCAAACAAAATCTATCACTCAATTCCATTGATAACCATTCAACAATTAAACCAAAGATGACAAGTTTGGGATTTGTTAAGACCAATTAATTTTACATTAACACGGGATAAACTTAAACTGATTAATAACACGAGTAGGCAAACAAAATAATAAAGAGAGGAAAAAATGGATTCACTTATTCTAAAATAATTTGGTTATTTTAATCATTATTCATGAATTAAGCAAACCATTTAAGCAAAACACTTGGACATGATTTTAACGATTCTAAATATTTGGATTATGCAAACAACAACAAAAAAATTTACAAACTAACTACTAAGCATAATCATCTAAGTTCCTAAATAGAACTAGCATATAATCAACCTAACAACTTCGAGATTTTGCTGAAACCATTTAAATTTTAAAATTAATATCCCTAATTTTTCAAATAGGTAGAAAATCACACAAATAGGGAAACAAAACTAAGACGGTGGACTTATCGGATTTCTTCAATCTAACACTCTTTGAATCAGTTCAACAACCTCGAGTCATCTCCCAATTTGAACTTGAACTTCAATTGCGGCTGGTGCTGACACTTGAGGAATTGTGGGACCATTTTGAGTGGGTTTAGGTGGGCTTTTGGGTGGATGAAAGCTAGAGGAGGGTGGGGTGTGGTGTTTGAAGGGTATTGGATGGTAGCCACCGCCGTGCATGGCTGCCATCTTTAGGAACATATTTGACGATTTGTAGCCATGTTTGAGGGTAGCCAATGGTAAGGTTGGTATGAGGAGGGTGAGGAGGTTCATTGGTGTTGATTTCGAGGTTGTTTTCCACTGGTCGCCGCCGTAGACAGCGGGGCTGCCGTGTTTTAAACGAATATTTGAGCAGTTCGGCAGTGATTCGAGGGCTGATCTTTATTGGATGGGAATAGGAGAGTGAGGGGATTCTAGGGTGTAAATCTGGAAGGAATCGGGGTTACGCCGCCTCCGGCGGTGATTTCCGCCAGCGACGGACGGTGGTGTTAGGGCAGTTCGCAAGTTGCTGGTGAATTTTTACGAGGATGATCGGTCTTGTCTCTAAGGTCATTACACATTGTTTGGACTATTTTATTTCGAAATCAAGGCTCCACATGAGCCATTGGATGATGGATGATGGACGGTCAGGATTATTCGACCATTAAACGACGTCGTTTTAATTGATCTGGGACTGGATCAGGTTAGCTGAACGATTGTGCCTGGTTGGGTGATTTTTTGGGTTGGTTTTAATTAAAATTGGCCCAAATTGGTCTCTTAATCAAGACTAATTTTCAAATTTCATTCTTTTATTATTAATTTTTGATTTTTTAATTATTTTCCAAATCAAACTAAAACCTAAATTAATTCCTGAACTCAATTATGTTACAAAATTAGCCTAATTACTAATCACGTGATTTATAAAATTAAAAAAAAATCCTCAAATTCAAAGTTTAAAGGGAATAATGCCAAATGAACTAATTTTTGTGGTCTTATTTTATTTTAATAGATCACCTAATTGATCAAAAATATGAAAATAAATCCTAAATGCAAATGCACGGTATTTTTGTATTTTTATGAATTATAATGCACTCAACATGCAAGCAAACACACAATTATGCAATTAAATTCTAAGAATCACACAGATAAAAAAAACCCTAATCTAACGAGTTTATAGGAGTGATTTAAGTTAGGCCAAAATCACATGCTCACAACTTCCCCTCTTTGCTCGGAGACATGAAGGATTTTTGGGCAAAGATAATTGAGCAATCATGAGAGATTATTGCCCGCTTACTACTCTGTGTGAAGCGTTTTGAAAACCTTGACCGTACCTTGCTTCAGAAGTTGCCTACATATCCTCGGCTGAAGAGGAATAGGTCAGCGTAGTTCAGGAGTGTTTGGTAGCTGGGACTATCGAGGCTGTGATTTTACTGTTGTTGCTGCTACTGTTGCTAGACCCCCTTATTACACCATTGTGAAAAATAAAGAAACTAGGCTAAGTTATGAACTATGGGTTACAAGAAAACCTATCTATATCTCCCGACTCGCTCTGAATCCTTGTTTCTTTGTGGTCTTGTATTTCTTGTTGTGGACTCCTTGTTGCTTTATTTACTGGTATTCCTTCTTTTGGAACTTGTTGTTGCCTTTTTTACTGGTATTTCTTCCTGTGAACTCCCTGTTTCCTTGTCGACTTCTTGTTTTCTCTTCTTCTGTGTTTGACGCCAAATTTCTGGACTTCAAATGTATTCCGTTAAAAGCATTCCCTTGTTCTAAAGCTGGGCGCCTGACTACTTGAACTTGCCATTTGAAATATATTCCCTTGTTCTACAGGTGGCGCCTGATCATCAAGACTTGACTTCTGAAGAATATGCCCTTGTTTTCAATGTGGGTGCCTGATTTCCAAAACTTAAAAATTTGAACGTATTTCCCCGTTTTACATGTGGGCACCTGATTGCAAAAACTTAAAATTTTGAAAAAATATTTCCTTGTTCTACAGGTGGGCGCCTGATTACTAAAACTTAAAATTTTAAAAAATATTCCCGTGCTCTACAGGTGGGCACCTGACTGCAAGAACTTTATAAAATTGAAAAATAATGGCGCCTGACTACTTGAACTTGAAATTTTGGAAAATATTCCCTTGTTCTAAAGGTGGGCGCCAGATTTCCAAAACTTGAAATTTTGAAAGTATTCCCTTGTTTTACAGGTGGGCGCCTGATTGCAAACACTTCAAATTTTGAAAAACAATTCCCTTGTTCTACAGGTGCGCGCCTGATTACTCAAACTTAAAATTTAAAAAATATTCCCTTCTTCTACAGGTCGGCGCCTGATTACTAAAACTCAAAATTTTGAAAAACATTCCCTTGTTCTACAAGTGGGCGCCTGATTACCAAAACTTGAATTTTGAAAAATATTTCCTTTTTCTACAGGTGGGCGCCTGATTACTAAAGCTTAAAATTTTGAAAAATCTTCGCTGAGACTGCTGCTTGTGTACCTGATCACAACAAAACAAACAAAACACAAAAAATCTTCCTGCCCAGTTTGATGTTGGCCGGATCCGTGAGTGTTAATCAAATCTCCTTACCAAATATGTCCAAACCTAAGATAAGTCTCATTATCCAGGAGGGTCCTGACAATTCTTATCTCATGAAAACTTTAAGTCTATGTTTTATTTCACAAAAGGTGTTATTTTCCACTATGTCTTGTTATGCGTTAATATCTGTTTGGGAAACTGTTGGTGACTGATGATTGAAATTGCTTCCCATTATCCAGGCGGGTCCTGACAACTTTTAATTAGATGATGAGAATGTGATTGATGGGGTTTAGTATCTAGAGCTATGCCCCATTATCCAGGAGGTCCTGACAACTCTTGTTGGCTCTTGCTGGGGAAGTATCTAATCTTACTCCCATTTTTCAGGAGGTCGTGATGACTCTTGTTGACTCTTATTGACTCTGGCTGGGGAAATATTTTCTCTAAGTCCCATTTTTCAGTAGGATCCTGATGACTCTAGTAGACTCTTATTGACTCCAGCTGGGGAATTATTTAATCTAAGTCCCATTTTTAGGAGGGACCTGATGATTTTTATTGACTCTGGTTGGGGAAGTATTTGGGTTTGACCATGCCACTCGATTGTTTGTGTCCTAAGCTAAGTCCCATTTTCCAGGAGGGTCCTGACAACTCTAACTGAATCTACATTGACATACAACTCATTTCTGTGCCATTTGTTATCCATGACTACTCCTAACCTTGAAATGAGTCCCATTCTCCAGGAGGGTCCTGAGGGTTCCAACTTAAATGTCACTTCTGACTTCTGGTTGTTTCTAATACTCTTACTGGGGAGGTGTTGGCTCTTGCCTATGTTACCCGCACCTGCTTGAGTTTTAAACTGTGTTCCATCTCAACTTTCATGCCTATTTTAACCCTTCGTTGTTTCTACTGGGTTTTGCTAGTTAAAGCTTGTCCCATTGTGCTCATTACTGGGGAGGGTGTTTATGGTAGACTATGTCTCTTTTGAATTTTAACTAAGTCCCACTTCCATGTGGGTTCTGAGATTTTGATCATACCTGCCGCATGCCTGCCTTATCCTGTGGACGGCCTCCCTTAGGCTCTTCTCAAAATTCTGCCCCTGTGCCAGTCAAAGAAAACTTGATAATTTAGAAAGTGATGGTTAGCTCGAGGCATTCTTGTTGAAGACAACCTCCCATTATCGTGTTCCATTGTTTTCAAATTTCCATGTTGAGTCGCTCAAACTGCTCAGCTGACCCCTCGAGATCTCTAAGCTTTATTTTGCCCGCCTATCATTGTGTTACATTACTATCTCCTGGCCGGAGTCTTTTGCGTCCTTCCCCATGTGTCATGCTTCAATCAAACCTCCCATCCTTGCAGTTTTGCTTTGTTCTTTATCTTTGTGTCACCTTTCCCTTCCCTTGTCACAATCCTTGCCCCCTTTCTTGAAATCGACTAGTCTGTCTATGGTGTTTGGTTGGCCTGCCTTTTGCACCTTTGCGTCACTCCCTACTTCATGTTGCGCCACCGACCCTTCTATGGAATTCTTTAGCCCCTCCCGGCGATTGATGGGTTGATATATATCATGTTGGGTCAGCTCTCACGGCCATTTCCACCCTTGTGTTGTGCTTTTGCCTCTTTTGCTAGAAGCTTTATACCCTTTCACGGACAATTACTGAGTTAGGATGTTATACTTGGCTGAGTGTTTAATATTATTTCTCATCTTGGTGCTAAATTTTCGAGTCTTCGCCAAAAAACCCTTATCCCTTTCTCGAGATTACCTGGTCCATTCGTGATGCTTGACTTACTCTGACTTTTACATTCCTCGCTATCTCGTGTTGCATTCTCGATTCTTCATCGGAATTCTTTATGTGTTTCCCAACAACTGAGGTATTATGCTTAGTCAAACCTTGCAACTTTTCCAATTTTCGTGTTGTGCCAACTAAACATTCGATCCGGGATAGCCCAATCGGTGTCGGCTAACCCCAGAATCTTTGTGGTTTCACTTTGCATACCCTTTTTTATGATGTGTTTTTCTCCTTTACTTTGCCGATTCTTGCCTCTTCCATCAATTGCAGCTTTATGAGTCCTTCCCTTTGTTGTTCCATACTTGTTATCTTTGGTTACGCCTTTGGGCGTCATGCGCTTTGTTCCTTTGGGAGTTTGACAATCGGCTTTGACATTCCCTCTGTTTGCTTAAACAAAATACCTTAGACTCGAAAGGAAAATGCAAGAACTCTGAATGATATATAGGGTAAAGAATTCCAGACTTGCTGACAGTTGAAAAGACAAGGAAGAAGACTTATCTGAAAAAGAACCGCTGGTTCTCGTGATCATGACATGCACTTCGGCCTATTCGACCCGATCAGTTTCGATGACCGACCTTTTGTTGCCACGCTTTTGTTGTTGTGACCGTTCCTACCCAATTTTTTCAACAAAACCCTACCTCGTCTTGGCCTGCAGTGTTCATCCATCAATAGCCCCTTTTTGAGCTTTGCTTTCTCGTTGCCTTCGCCTCACGGTGCCTGTGAAAGTTTTCACCGATAAGACCCTCTCATTTTTATTTTCTCTCAAACTCTCGTCACCTTATGGTGCCCTTGAGGGTATTCACCGATAAGACTATCTCATTTTATTATCTCTCGCGTCTGGCTCAGAGTGTTGTTCCTGACATGAATACCTTCTACCTGCTCGACTCGGCATCTTTTGAAGACTGATCAGAAGGTCTTTCTTTGGACCGTAACGTGGGATTTTGGATATGGTTAGAAAGAAAGGGTATCAAAGGCTCAAAATAACTCAAATGGGTTCAAAATTATAACTTTCGGAATCACATTCTTACAACAACCACAACTTTTGCCCCCAGTTTTTTGCTTGGGGACTTTTGGGTTTTTATTTTGATGAGACCGAACCGTGAGGCTGCCTATGTATCCTTCAAAGGAATAAGGTCAAACGTAGTTCATACAGATTCCTTGTTCTTTTGTTGTTGTTTTTCTTTCTATTTCTTTTCTTTATTTTCTTTTCTTTGTTTTTTTTCTTTCTTTTTTCTTCTTTTTTTTCTTGTTGTTTTTCTTCTTTTTTTTCTTTTCCTTTCTTTTCCCTTGATTTTTTCCATTCCTTTCATTCTTTCCTTTCCTTTCCTTTTACTGCCTTCTCACACTTGCGTTTCTAACTTTTATTACTAATATCAAAAATAGGGGTATAAAAGAAAATGATTAAAGCTCAAAAGGGCTAGCAAAGGACAAAGTACTTAGATAGCCGAATAAAATGCCTTCGTCATTCCAATTTTTAAAATATGCCAAGTACAAACAAATTTTGAATATAATAATGATCTAAAGAAAATAATACATAATATCTTTTGACAGCACCCGGATTGATAGCCATTTCTGCACATTTCCCTTCCACATCCGTCAGATACAATGCCCCATTGGACAGTATTCGTGATACGATGAATGGCCCTTGCCAGATTGGAGAGAACTTGCCTTTCGCCTCGGCTTGGTGAGGGTGGATGCACTTTAGTGCCAGTTGAACTACTTCAAAATTCCTGGGACACACTTTCTTGTTATATGCCTTGGCCATTCTTTGTTGGTACAACTGGACGTGATAGACCGCTGCCAATCTTTTCTCATCAATCAAATTCAACTGTTTCAACTGAGCTTTGATCCATTCTTTTCGGAGAGAAGGGATTTCAATCTTGGCTGGGATTACCGCCTCCGTACCATATACCGAAAAGTATGGAGTGACCCCTACTGAAGTGCGGGCAGTGGTTCAATACCCTAACAGAGCAAAAGGCATCGTCTAATGCCATTACCTGGATCCTTCCACCATTGTACAAAGTATCTTCTTTATGTTCTTATTGGCTGCCTCGACCGCTCTGTTTGCCTTGGGGCGGTACAGGGTAGAGTTTCGATGTGTGATCTTGAACTGCTGACATGCCTCCCTTATTAGGTGAGTGTTGAGGTTAGCCCCATTATCGGTGATGAGTGTTTTGGGGATCCTGAACCGACAAAGAATGTTTGTATGCACAAAATCGACCACGGCTTTCTTGGTCACTGCTTTTAAGGTTTTGGCTTCAACCTATTTAGTAAAATAATCAATAGCAACCTATATAAATCTGTGTCCATTAGAAGCTGCTGGCTTAATGGGCCCAAAAGTAACGAAGGGCCATGGTGCCGACATTGTATGCAATTCAGACGGAGGGGAGTGAATTAGGTCTTCATGTACTTGACACTGGTGGAATTTGCGCACAAAGTTGATACAATTGCGCTCCATGGTAAGCCAATAATATCCTGCCGGAGGATCTTTTTTACCAAAACGTATCCTCTCATATGTGGCCCGCAGACGCCAGCATGCACCTCATTCATGATGGTTGTCGCCTGCTTTGCATCTACGCATCTTAGCAAACCAAGATCTGGCGTTCTTTTGTATAATATTCCTCCACTTAAGAAGAGCCCACTTGACAGGGGACGGGTTGTTCTCTTCTGGTAACTTGTGGCTTGTACCGGGTACACACTTTTCCTGATATATTTCTCGATATCGTGAAACCAAGGCTTGACATCAAGCTCTTCTTCCACCATGTTGCAATAAGCATGTTGATCGTGGACCCGGATATGTATCGAGTAAACATAAACCTTATTCGGGTGGTGTAACATTGATGCCAAAGTGGCCAGGGCGTCGGCTACCTCATTGTGAATTCTGGGAATATGCTTGAACTCTACTGATCGGAATCATTGACAGAAATCATGCAAACATTGCCGATATGGTATGAGCTTTAGATCCCTTGTCTTCCACTCCCCTTGAATATGGTGTACCAAAAGGTCCGAGTCTCCAAAGACCAAGACTTCATGGACACCCATGTTTGCTGCTAATCTCAAACCCAAGCTCCATGCCTTATATTCAGCCATGTTGTTGGTGCAATAGAAGCGGAGTTGAGCTGTGACAGGGTAATTATTCCCTTCTTCAGAAATGAGTACCGCTCCTATCCCGATGCCTTTCATGTTGGCAGCCCCATCGAAGAACAATTTCCATCCCGTTCCATTTTATTGACATGCATCACTTCCTCGTCTGGGAAATAGGTGTTCAAGGGATCATATTCTTCCTCTACCGGATTCTCTGCTAAATGGTCCACCAATGCTTGTGCCTTCATAGCAGTCTTGGTTACGTAGATAATGTCGAACTCAGTGAGCAAGATTTTCCCTTTTGCGAGCCTCCCTGTGGCCATGGGCTTCTGGAAAATGTATTTCAATGGGTCCAGTCGTGAGATGAGATAAGTCGTGTATGATGACAAGTAATGCTTCAACTTTTGGGCTACTCACGTCAAAGCGCAGCATGTCCTTTCAAGATGAGTATACTTAACCTCGTAAGCTGTGAATTTCTTGCGGAGGTAGTATATGGCCTGCTCTTTTCTCCCGGTAACATCATGCTGACCCAACACGCACCCAAATGAGTTGTCCAAGACTGTCAAATATAAGATCAAGGGCCTTCCTAGCTCCGGCGGGACCAATACCTGTGGGTTTGACAAATATTACTTTATCTTATTGAAAGCTTCCTGACACTCTCCCGTCCATTTTACCGCACCATCTTTCTTCAACAGCTTAAAGATGGGCTCGCAGATGGTTGTGTGATGGGCGATGAATCGTCCCAGTAGACTCATTACTTCTATTTTGTTTATGAGCGGCGACAACTCCTGTATCGCTTTGATTTTTTATGGGTCTAGTTCGATGCATCGGCGGCTGAATATGAATCCTAACAACTTTCCCAAAGGGACCCCAAATGCACATTTTGCCGGGTTGAGTTTGAGGTTATACCTGCGGAGCCTCTGGAAGAATTCCCTTAGGTCTTTGTTATTACCATATTGCTTCCTACACTTGATTATTACATCATCAACATAAACCTCAACTTCCTTATGTATCATATCATGGAAAATGGTTGTCATAGCCCTCATGCATGTTGCCCTGGCGTTTTTCAAACAAAAAGGTATGACTCTATAACAGTAGTTTCCCCATGGTGTAATGAACGCCGTTTTCTCTGTATCTTCTTCGTCCATTAAAATGTGGTGGTACCTGATGTAACAATCCACGAATGAACCAATCTCATGCTTTGCGCAATTTTCAATCGATATGTGGATGTTCGGCAAGGGAAAGTTATCCTTTGGAATTGGTTTGTTGAGGTCGTGGTACTCGACACACACCCTAGTTTTTCCATCCTTTTTAGGCACATGCACAACATTAGCTAACCAAGTGGGGTATTGTGTGACGCGAATGACTTTTGCCTCAAACTGATTGGTTACTTCTTCTTTGATTTTCACACTCAAATCAGTTTTGAATTTCCTCAACTTTTGCTTGACAGGCGGGCAAGCTGGGTCAGTAGGTAACTTGTGCACTACCAAATCAGTGCTCAATCCAGGCATGTCATTGTAGGACCATGCAAATACATCTTTGTACTCCAGCAATACTTCAATTATTTCTTCCCTAAGTTGTGGCTCCAGATAGACACTTATTTTTGTTTCTCTGATGTTATCCGGACTTCCCAGATTGATTGCCTCTGTATCGTTCAGGTTTGGTTTGGGTTTCTCTTCGAAATGGGTCATCTCTTTACTAATCTCATCCCATTTCCCTTCCTCATCATACCCTAGTTCATCCTCATATTCTATTTCCTGAATTATCATTTTCTGACTAGGCCTGTTTTGAAGATTGGGTCAAGGAGTCCTTATGTATGTCATAACACTGGAACCAACATAAGAATAACTGTACAAAAGAGAAAAGAAAGAAAAGTAAAGAGAAATGGAAACTATCAGCATTGCGAATGGGAAATTACATTTCATTAGAATATAAGATAACAAGATTTGCATATCCAAACGGACGGAAATAACAACTAAGTTGACAACTTCGACGCTAATACAAATTAGAGTAAAAGGAAAATCAAAGCCGACTACCACGAATCCCTCCGAGTGGGAAGAGGAGCGGCTTCCCAGTTATTGATTTTTGCGCATGCTCCCACAAACTGCACGTCTTCCCCGCTCGATCCTTCTCCTGCCTCGACTATATTTACCTCACTGAACAGCCTTTCTAACCCCTTATCTAGATCTCCGTCCGCATCAATCAGCGGGTCAAAAAATCTTTGGTTTGGGGCCATTGCTAACACTAGATTTGACAAATGATTTGGACAACTTTGGGATAGGTTTCGGGAGAACCCAGGCCTTCTGTCTCAGCCTCGTGGCTCGCCTTATGTCTGCGGCTGTGGGCTTGAACCCCAGGCCAAAAGTGTCTAGGTTTTTGGGAAGGGTCACTAGTTGCACAATGCCTTGCAGAGAGGCTCCCAAACCTTTGCCGGGTATAAAACCATTTCTCAACATTTCTGAAGCTACCATAACAGATGCGGTTGTTATCTTTGGGGTCGCAACAACCTCACCATCTGGGATCTTCTGAACTGACACCGTATCAAACACCTGGTAAACCCATAGCCCTTTGTTATCCTCAGATCCAATGAAAGGCACGATTGCGTCACCTGGGGTACACTGATTATCTTCTCCCTGCATGACAATCTCTTGCCTGTCCCATTCAAAATAAACCATCTGGTGCAGTGTAGATGGCACTTCTTTGGCTACATGAATCCAGGGCCTGCCTAATTACAGATTATAGGAGACTGATACATCCAGCACTTAGAATTCGATAGTGAACTCAACGGGCCCTATGGCTACTTCCAGCATTATATCCCCTACGGTGTCTTTTCCTCTGCCATCGAACCCTCGAACAAAACTGTTATTCTTGCGGACCCTTTCATTTTCCACCATCATCTTGGTCAATGTGGATAGTGGAAAAATGTTAGCACTGGACCCCTTGTCGAGCAAAACTCAGGTGACCACAGCATCTTCACATTTCACAGTTAGATAAAGAGCCCGGTTGTGCTCAATACCCTCCATAGGCAATTCATCATCAGAGAATGTGACCCAATTCACCTTGAATATCTTGTTTGCAATATTTTCCTGATGGTTCACCGTTATCTTGTCAGGGACATGGATCAAAAATCTTCATCAACGCCCGGCGGTTCTCATCTGAGTGGATTAGTATGGACAATAAAGAAATCTGGGCTGGTGTCTTCCTCAACTGTTCTATGATGGAGTAATACTGAATTTTCATTTTCTTCAAAAATTCTTCTGCCTCTTCTTCTAACACAGCCTTCTTCGCTGGTTCTGGGTTATCTTTAGCAATTCTTCCCTTCCTTAATTCTTCTGGGGCAAGGTACCTTCCTGACTGTGTTAAACCTCGTTCCTTACACACTTCATCTCTAACTTCTTTCCCTTTGTACATCACTATTGCTTATTCGTTTCTCCAACGAACGCCTTTGTTGTTGATGATTGGCGGCTTGATTATTGGTTTCATGATAACTGGCTCGATGCGAACACCTTCCACAAAAGGTTCTCTAGCTGCCCCATATGTTGTTACTTTTGCATGTTCCTGCTTTGGCATAAATGCGCATGCTGAGCTCCCCTGAACTGTGACGAGCCTGCTGCCCTCTTTTGCCCCGGTTACTGGCTCCTCACTGCTTGTGACCTTAGTTGGCATACACTCACTGGATTTGATCATTATTACTATCTGTGAAGGTCTTCTGGACCCTCCCTTCCTCTTTACAATTTCAATCATGTTGGTTTCCCGATGGGCCGGCAGCGGGTTTTTGTTAATATTGGGTGTCTCCGGATTCTGCACCTCAATCCTATGAGACTCAATAAGTTCTTGGATAGCATTCTTTAAGTGCCAACATTTTTCGGTGTCATGCCAGGTGCACCAGAATAGTATTCACAACTGACTGAATAATCTAAATTCTTTGGGGGAGGATTTGGCAGTTTCGCTTCAGTTGGTCTCAACATATCCAGTTGTCGCAGTCTATGGAACAAGCTAGTGTATGATTCTCCCAGCAGAGTCATAGTCTTCTTTTTCTGTACCCTCTCATTTCTCAGGGATGGATTACCTCGAAAAGTGGGCCTTAGGGGTTGTTGGTAAGCTCTTGGAGGCGGGTATTTGTTTTGTGGGGTTAGGTAAGTGTTATGAGGGGTTGGCTCACGCCATTACGCATGAGCGGGAAGTTGGGTATATGCTTGTGTATGATGGACTGAGAAGCGAGGCTTTGGTGGTGAATAGTAATGATGTGGTGGGCCATATGGAGTGTGTGAGTACGTCTGGTGGTAAGGACGGGACTAGGCGTAATGAGATGGTGCCCAAGGCCCAAACCAAGTTCCCGACTCTACTGTCGCTACTTCCTCCTTCTTCTTTTTCCCGAAAGCTCCCCCAGCTCCACCCTGGATTTCTTGAGTAGTTTCCATAATTGCAGAGTAGCTCATGATTTTATTGGATTTGAGGCCTTCCTCAACCATACTTTCCATCTTTACCTCTTCGTTGAAAGATTTCCCTACCGCTGATACCAAATCCCCAAAGTAGGTAGGTTCCAAAGCTTGCAGAAAATAGTCAACCATCTCACTTTCCTTCATGGGTGGATCAACTCTGCTGCTAGTTCCCTCCACTGGAAACCGTACTCTCTAAAACTCCCATAGTGTTTCTTCTCCAGCTTTGTGAGAGATAGACGATACGGGACTATCGATATTATATTGAAAGATGCATGCAAATGCTTGCGCTAAGTCATCCCAGGTATACCACCGATTGGGATCCTAACGATTATACCACTCCAATGCCGATCCACTCAAACTATGGCTAAAGTACGCCATTAGCAATTCATCTTTTCCCCTGCTCCTCTCATATTGCTGCAAAACCCTCTTAAATGCGCGACTAGATAGACGTGACCATCATATAAGTCAAATTTAGGCATTTTGAAACCTGGAGGCAACTGCACGTCCGGGAATAAGCAAAGATTCTTGAATGCCACGCTCACCTGGCCACCTAATCCCCGCATGTCTCCGAAGGATTGTTCCAGACTCCGGACCTTTCTAAGCATTTCTTCCTGCTCGAATGTATTGATCGGCTTTTCAGCTCCCATTGGGATTTCAGGACGGGGAGCATAAGAGTACGGTTACTAGGTTTTGTAGGCAAGTTCCGGGGGATAGTATTGAGGGTCATAAGCTTGAAGCTTTGGTTAACTTGGCGACCTATGAAATGTAGGAGGCGGAGGTACCACATAGATAGGAGCGATTGGGGGGAGGTTGAGGAGTGACTTTGGGTAGTGGGGCTGGTGGCTGAGAGGTAGCACTCTGATAATGTGAATACATAGGAAAACTTGGAGGCGGATCAGTGGCGGACAGGTCAGGTGCCTGGGCCAGTGGCGGATAAAGGTTGGGTTGGCAGGATAGGTCGTGGGCAGCTGTCCTCTTGCCCATTCCTGGTACATCTCGGCCATTTGGTATTTAAGCTTATACATTTCCTCCTTCATGGCATTAACGTACAATTCTTCTGCCTCCTTCGAGGGGTCAATAATGTTGATATCAGCTTCTTGATTGGCCATGACTTGTTTGCTTTTCGACCGCGTGTTGTAGGAATGGGTTTCCATAATACAGCAAGTACTAGTCACCTGTTTAATTTGGAACTGGAATCACAACACCAAAAACTCATTAGTGGTTACGTTCTTGACACATAAGCGGCCACATATTAGGTATGTACGTACATAAATGACAATTGGTCCCTACATGCATTGGTTGCTTGCGTCATCCCAGCTTTTATTTGCAAAGTTCCCTTTTGTTTTAGCCTTATTCTCTCCCTCTTCCATATTTATTTAGTTTCTTATTCCATTATGGTCGAATCCTATGTAGACTGCCTACGTATCATATCCCCGCATGAATCAGACCGAGTGTAGTTCTTGCCAATAAAAAGCGAAGCATAACATATTTGGGAAAATTTCTATTCTCATAATAACATACTTTAATTACAAAGACTCTAAAGGTAATAGATTAAACACATGCTGATGAAACGAGCTACAGACTAGAACAACAACTAACTATGCATAAAGAAAATACAGACTCCTGGTTAAACTAATGGACTTCAAAAACCAATAAACTAATAATGCAATCTTTAGAAGTACATTACTTCCTCAAGTGCTCCTTGCCCTCGTGGGGCACCGTTCGGCTTGCCGCTGGCTTGCGTGCTAAACTTCCTTGAAGGTGGTGGAGGCCTTCAATCACTTGCCGGACAAAAGTCATGGCGGTGGCAAAGAACATGGATTTTGTCATATCCTCGCAATGGCTTCACCTTGTGGTGATGTAATCTCAATCGCCCATACTCTTTCCCTAATAACACCTTTTTCTTGCAACAAACGCCCAATTTGTTTAGCCTTTTCCTCTAAAGTTCGCTCGTCTACCTGATTTAGTTCCTGGAATTTCCTCAAATCCATCTCCAACCTTGCTATCACTACGTATCAATGTTATCTTTCGGCCTTGAGGTCCCCGACTTGCTTGGCTACTTTGCTCTCAACAATGATGACCCTGCGTTCTAATCCAGCAATCTCATCGTCATGCTTTTCCTTTAGTTGCTCAATGAGTCGGTCTCGTTCTTCCACACTATTAGCGAATTGTTTTCAAACCCTAGACAGCTCACCTTCGTCCTTATTCATGTCAAACCCATATTCGGTTACCTTTCGCCTCAAATTGTCAATGAGTTTTTCATCCTTCGCGCTACTGGTAGGATTTTCAGCGACTGCTTTCATCTTCTGGATTTGGGCTCATAGCGCCTCAATTTCTTTGGTTAATCTTTTCTTTTCTCCCTCATCTTCTGCGGCTTGCAAACTATTTTCAAATTGCAGTTCTTGGATTTGCCTTTCCAATCTTCCTATGGTGTCCTTGTATTCATTTTCCTTGGCTAGCCAATCCCATTGCTCTTGTGATGTTTCAATAGATTCTTAGAGATGAAGTCTTTTAGCTGGCCTTCCGGGCTCTATTTCTTTTTTGTACCAAGTGGTGTATCCTGGTGCAACCTTACCGTTAGATATGTCACGTACCCGAGTACTGCTGTCAAGTATTGACATTCGCTCCAGATTTGACGCACGATGGCTTCAGGGAATTGACCATTGGGGCTAATCTCAACCACATGGCGACTAATGTCCTCGTCATGGGGAATCATTTGGCATCTACCCAACTGCCTCAACACTCTGTATGGCGCATAGGGCTAGATACTTTGGAGACCCATCAGAAGGAAATGAGGCCCGGTGGCTGGCATATACACAATCTCATCCACAAGGAGCCACCCGAATGTCCATTCTATTTTATTTGCAGTGACAACCCGGAGACTCGACACCCATTCTGTGACACCCTCAGGTAACCTAAACCCATCAACCCTGTTGTAGAACTCTTCTATGCAGCTCTTTGTTGGTGATCCATAATCATGAACCGTGGCCGGTGGCATAAATGCTCAATCATTCATATTTGTAACAATGGGTTACATCCCTCAAAGAAGTCTCCTCCAGCTTTACATGTGGTGAGATCACGGAAAATCTCAGATAAGATCATAGGATCCAGGGTGCCTTGGCCTAAGTCATTAAAGTGCTGACAACCCTCGCTATCTGTATTCAATATTTACGTCCTTCCGCGGAAACACTAGAATACCCAGGAAAAATACCATGAATGCAAAACATCGATGCTCCTCCCACTTGAGTTGGTTCCCTCTGCTACAAATATAGTTGTCCGGGTTATTGAATCCCCCTATATGCCCGTACCTCTAATATATGAACTGCGAAGTACAGAAGCCGGCTGATAAGTCTGAGTTGTGAACCTTCCTACTGATTTTCAAAGAGTCCAGGAACTTGTGCACGCCAAGGGCTCTTGGTGCAATCAGGTACTGGTGTCATAAAGGAATTATGGGGATCCCAACATATCCAGTTATTTCTTCCAACGTCAGCATGAGCTCAAAATCCGAAAAAAGGAAGACATTGTGAGCCGAGTCCCAGAATGTGATAAATGCCTTTATGATATCCCCCCTCAGGTTAATTTTTAACAGCCCAGTAAGTCCTCCCAGATGCACGTTGATCCTTTTTTGCCCTGCTTCCCCCAGGTCATTCCACAACAGTTGCAGCTCCAAGGGAATTATATTCACGAACATTATCGTGCTCATTCTGCACATTTATTAAGGTCAATTAGTATCTCAAGATTTGACTACTTAACTCCACAAAATATTAAAACTAACCTCTTCCTTTTATGAAATCTATTTTCTAAAACCAGGGCCTAGCTTTGCAAATACGGCCTTTCAGCACTTCCGAAGGAAGGTTTTAAGACTGTGCTCGCTTGCCAGCCTAAATAAGATTCAGAGGTGGCCATCTGTGTGGGATCAGCCTTCCGGCGTCCCTTGCAATAACGTTTGGCTATTTCTAGCAATAACGGCATCACCCGATTTATTTCAAAAAATGAACAAAATCGGACATTTGTTTTTCTTGTTTTGGTTATTTTTGCAAAAGACAGGTTGGACCCGATGGGGGTTGCCTACGTATCTCGCTTCTTACGAGAATCAAACCAGCATAGTTCGGGCAAAATAATTTATCAAAATCAAAACTTTAAAAACCTCATTTTTTTGTCTTTTTTTTCTTTTTGTTTGTTTTTTTCAATAATTTGGCAGCATTTCGGTGTTATTTGAGCATTGGCTTTACAAGACAAATGACTAATGCTACTTATTTTCACAATTTCTTTCCTTATTCGCAAGCCGGTCAACATGTAAATCCCAAGCAGATTAAATGCACAAGTAGCACGTAACACGGATTATGAGGGTCTTTTCATTTCAGGTTACCTGTCCTAGACGGACCCAACCCCTGTGTTGAGTCCCCTAAGTCAAATGCATGATGCAAAGAAGTGCTCCTACTAGGGATCCTGCATGAGGTCAAGTTATTCCAAGTTAAAACCTGGGTATAGGGTCTAGACTGTGTACCCGAGCGGACAACTCGAGTCGAGGAGGGGGCTACGTACCGGAAACCAAAAGGCCATTCGGATAAGTAACTTGTCCAGCCTCTTTCTTATTTCAAGGTATGACACTAATAGAATAGGGAGTCTCAAAAAGTAAGCACATCCCCGAAGGTGAGAAGAGAAGGGTTTCGGAGCAGTTTATATGTACAGTTCAGATAATATCAAAGCGATAAAAGCATCATTTTACACATTAAGCCAACATGTAAAATAAGATAATAAACAAAGTCGAAAACAACAATTATACTAAGCTTGAACTCTTGAATCCTGAACCAGAGATTCTGGGTTCGGTCCCCACCAGAGTCGCCATAGCTCTCACACCTCCTTTTTGCTATTTACAACCCGGCGAAGGGCGTAAATAAGGGAGTTTTTCAAATTAAAGGACAATCGAAACAGGATTCAATTATTTAAGAGAACTTCAGAGCCGCCACTTGGAAGATTTATGGTGTCCCAAGTCACTAGTTAGAATCCCGAATCGAGGAAAAGAATGACTCTGTTCACAGTCCGCGAACCAGAAATCTGGGTAAGTAATTCTGTTAACCCGGGAGAAGGTGTTAGGTGTTCCCGGGTTCCGTGGTTCTAGCATGGTCGCTCAACTGTTATATTTCGCATACATTATTTGATTTTATACAATTTTGAACCTAAGTGCATTTTGAATCTTTTAACCACTTTTATTATTTATGCAGAAAGTTGCAACGTCGTTAAAACATGCCTCGGACCATGTCACATAAATGCATCCGTGGATTTTGACACATTTCAACTCCGTTAAGATTTGGATTTGGATCACATAAATGTGCACCCGAATTTAGGAAAATTAAATTATTTAAAGACGCGTCCTAAAACGACTAGCGCATTGTTGTATTTGCGAGAACACCGTGAAATTTGTTAAACGGTGTATCCTCAACTTTCTAAGTATCTTAGACTCGGCATTTTTAAAAAAGGTGACTAAAGGACTATTTGTTACTAAAAGTGATTCTAAAGTTAACTATGAGAGTTTAGTGTCGATGCCAGATCCCAGTGACCCGAGTTCATATATCAGCTGGGCCTCAACGAAGCCCAACTTGACCGCCCTAACCTTGGGTCCAAGGGCAACCCTTCCACTTAAACCTTCAATTGAGATGGGTAATTATTTATTAATATATTTTGGGCCCTATCATGAACCAAAGCTGAGCCACACGGAATATACATGTAAGCAACTGAAGTTGGTGGGCCAGATGGCCCAACCAGCCCAAACAAACTTGGCATTGCACAAATAGCAATTACATGCCTGCTTATATCACAAAATGGACGTAAACAAAATCACCTACTCAACTCAAATTTATTCAACACAAACCACCTATCAAACTCGAATTTAGCTAACACTTAGGAAACCTCGGAGGAAAGTACACTACTAACAAATATCATATAATGAATTCTAGCATTCCAAACAGTTCCATAGTCTTTACAATGAATATTAGATCAAATCAAAGCTATATAAGAAATCAAATGATGTTTTTGCAAAAAGCTGAACTCAGCAACTTTGTTTCATCTCAATATGGTTTGTACATGGATGAGCATTAAGAAGTGTACCTCGAAATCACAATGCAATAGAAAAAATGGTGATCAGCATATTCAGCCATAGCAACCAACTACAGAGACAGCTTAACCCATATGTACACCCCAAAGACGGATAGAAACCCCAGCAACTTCAAATTTTCGACTTTCAAAACCTAGGAAATATATACAATAGTGAAACAATGAGATCCCAAACAAGCTAGGACTACAACAACTTCATAACCAAATTTCTAACAGCCACTTGATTTATTTCCATACTAACTGAGGAAAAAATGGTCTCCAAACATAATGTGATCAAAGGCTACTAAAATGAATAATGGAACAGTAACAATTTCTGGGATTTTGGCATTAAAATTTTAAGAGAGTTACAGAAATGCTTTTTCCAGATTTTCCAACCCCCTTTTTGAGTGATTTCAACCCCTTTTTATAGCCAAGAACTAGGGCATCACTTTTATTATGCTTTTCCCTTAAGGCCCTCTTTAATATTCAAATATTACTTATTTGAACCCTCATTTCATGACGTGTTTCCCAAGTTACTGCAGTAATATTGCTGATTTTGTATTAAGGACCCCTTCTAGAAGGGTCTAAGTACTTCTACCATTTTCTATCCTTTAGATGCTACCTATATTACCCTTATTTGTTCCCAATATTACAACTAACAACCTGTAAAGTCCATAGTGCCCTTAATAGGCTTCAAATTATCAGAAATTACTGTACAAATTCTATGCTACCCTTCAACTATCTATTTAGTGTCAAAATTAATTCCTAAGACTAATTTCCTAATCCTAACAGATATAACTAATCCAAATAACACTCACTCAAAGACAAATAGTCCAAATTCAGCAATCAAATTAGAAATTCAAACCCAATACAGTTTATTCAAAACTTAGCAGTTGGTTCTTCAAAACATGCTAGTCATTAATCCACCTTGTGAACATAAAATGATTAGGAGATCATTAGCACTAATGAACAATTATCAGAACAGTCCAGACTCTTTTCTACTTGCATTCAATTTTCAGAGGTCAAGCATGGTTGTTGGAATCAAACAAGATCTATCACTCAATTCCATTAACAACCATTCAGCAATTAAACAAAAGATGACAAGTTTGGGATTTGGTAAGACCAATTAATTTTACATTAACATGGGATAAACTTAAACTGAATACTAATGCGAGCAGGAAAACAAAATAATAAATAGACGAACGAGGAAAATATGGATTCACTGATTCCAAAATAATTTGGTTATTCTAATTATTATTAATAAATTAAGAAAATCATTTAAACAAAACACTTGGACATGATTTTAACGATCCTGAATATTCGGATTATGCAAACAACAAAAAAACATGACAAACTAACTACTGAACATAATCATCTAAGTTCCTAAATAGACCTAGCTTATAATCAGCCTAACAACTTTGAGATTTTGCTGAAACCATTTAAATTTTAAAATTAACAGCACTAATTTTTCAAATAGGCAGAAAATCACACAAATAGGGAAACAAAACTAAGGAGGGTGGACTTACCGGATTTCTTCAATCTAACACAATTGGAATCAGTTCAACAACCTCGAGTGATCTCCCAATTTGAACTTGAACTTCAATTGCAGCTGGTGCCAACACTGGAGGAATCCTGGGACCATTTGAGTGGGTTTCAGTGGGCTTTTGGGTGGATGAAGGCTAGAGGAGGGTGGGGTGTGGTGTTTGAAGGGTATTGGATGGCAGCCACCGCCGTGCATGGCGGAGCTGCCATCTTCAGGAACATATTTGACGAGTTGTAGCCATGTTTGAGGGTAGCCAATGGTAAGGTTGGGACGAGGAGGTTGAGGAGGTTCATTGGTGTTGATTTGGAGGTTGTTTGCCACCGGTCCTAGCCGTAGACTGCGGGGATGACGTGTTTCAAACGAATAATCGAGCAGTTCGGCGGTGATTCGAGGGCTGATATTTATGGGATTGAGAAGAAGAGAGTGAGGGTGTTCTAGGGTATAAATCTAGGAGGCATTGGGGCTACGCCACTGCCGACGGCGATTTCCGACTGGCGGCGGATGGTGGTGTTAAGGCAGTTTGCAGGTTGCTGGTGAATTTTTACGAGGAGGATCGGTCTTGTCTCTAAGGTCATTACACTGTGTTTGGACCATATTATTTCAAAAGCAAGGCTCCTTGTAAGCTGTTGGATGACGGATGATGGATGGTCAGGATTATTCAACCATCACGTCGTTTTGATTGGTCTAGGACTGGATCGGGTTAGCTGAACGATTGGGCCTGGGTTGGGTGATTTTTTGTGTTGGTTTTAATTTAAATTGGCCCAAATTGGTCTCTTAATCAAGACTAATTTTCAAATCTCATTCTTTTCTTATATATTTTTTGTTTTTTAATTATTTTCCAAATTAAACTAAAACCTAAATTAATTCCTAAACTCAATTATCTTACTAAATTAGCCTAATTACTAATCACATGATTTATAAAAAAAATTCTCAAATTCAAAGTTTAAAGAGAAAAATGCCAAATGAACTAATTCTTGTGGTCTTCTTTTATTTTAATAAAGCACCTAATTGATCAAAAAAATGAAAATAAATCCTAAATGCAAATGCACGGTATTTTTGTATTTTTATGAATTAAAACGCACTCAACATGCAAGCAAACACACAATTATGCAATTAAATTCAAAGAATCACACAGATAAAGAAAAATCCTAATCTTACAAGTTTATAGGAGTGATTTAAGTTAGGCAAAAATCACATGCTCACACAAAGCAGTATGAGTCTCTCCGACTCAAGATCCGACTTTCCTCAAGACCTTCTCATCCTAGGGTTTTCTCTTCCATTTTTAAGCCTTCTAAGGTTCTTTATTTGTCTATTTCTTTCAGATTTGTGACGTGTTTGGTTTTAAATAGACATTTTAGAGCTTTTTCCCAAATTACCTTTTTCAAAATTGTTCGAATCCAATCTTTAGGGTTTCTGGAAAAAGCTTCTAAATGTTTTCTAATATGTGTTTATGCTCGTTTGTTTATTTCTTATATGTTAAAGTCTGTTCTCTTATTTCTTTCCTTATTTTGCAATGATTTTTCTGTTCTTTGTTCACATGCTAACTTAGGTCATTGCTCCTTACTCTTTGTATATGTGTTTAAGTTCATGCTTTGATATTGTTTCACTTTACTAAGTTTCTTTGCTATTCTTGCTCAGCATGTTTTTTTTTCCTACCTTTTGTCTTAAAATTCGTAGTTTCTCTTTCTTTTGCATTTTGTTTGTGTATGTCTACCTCTCTCAATGACTTTTAATGATTCCCCACCCCTGATACCATTTGAAACCCTAAATCTCGGGGTTTTTCTTTGGGTAGATGGCACGAGGGTTTCGCTTTGAAACCCTAGGTTTACAGACTCACGATGAGCCTGCAATTGAACTCAAAATCTTACTTTCCTATGATTCTGAAACTTTCATCGTTAGGCTTTTCGTTTGTTTGAACTGTATGCTTTACATTTGACGAAAAATCTTCCCTTTCAAAAGATTTCACCCAGGACTGATTTTGAATCCCCTTTAATCATGCTAGTGATTCAGCATTGATTTCTTTCGAGTGGATCCCTTTTACCCTACTGGCTATTTATTTTGATCCTTTTGCGTCGAAATCCTAGGCTTGTGATGTTTTCCTTAAATAATTGGTCTTGTGTATCTATTCTGTGATTCTTTACAAAAGTTTGAATTTACCTTTCCTTAAGTACTTGAGGTCCTTTATGATTATAACTGGATTCGAGATCCTTTGAATTATTTTCAAACTGGTGCCTTATTTTTATTTTATGAAGAACATTACTATTCCATCTTTTCTTAATTTCCAACTCTGTACTTGACCCTATTTGTGCACTACATTATTTTCTTACCTTAATCAAGCTTTAGAAAACTAATTTTTTCTCCTTGTTCCATCTTGATTAGTCGTTTGACCTATACCACTTAATTAAAGGAGTCTAGTTGTCTTAATTGATTGGTTTCTATGTTTGTGCACTCTTTTCCTGCCCTAATTGTTTTCAAAAACTATATAAGGACCTAATCCTCCCTCTTTCCATCGTGAGTCAAATCTCAATAACCGAAAATACACCACTCACACACTGAATTCACTTTTCTGGCAATACTGCTTTATGATCCTACTTTGCTTGAGATCTTTTGGGAACTGCTGTTTGCAATTTGGCTCTTTCAAGGCTACGTTTTCTTACTTTTTTTCTTTGAAACTAATATGTCCTTTTTTAAAATTTTCTGCCTCACCCCTATGTGTTTACTTTACAGTTGCAGGTTTCTTGTTTACTTTACTACTTATATGAAAACTTGTACTTCATATCTCCTTTCTTTGCTTCTGTTTCTGTTATGAATACTCTATCCTCATTCCGTTCTATGTGTTGACTTAAGCTCTTGGCCTGACAGTATCCTAATTATTCTCCAGGCCTTCGTTTGATCCATAATGGATCCTAACTCTAAATGCTTGACTAATAGGCTGGTTAAGGGTGTGCCAGAATCCCAATTGCTGGGCACGACCACTAGCTTGCCATGTCTCTCCTTGATCCCCTTCCCCTTTGTGCATTTACACCTATTCCTACAAGATTATGTTCTGCCCTTCTCTTTTGAGCCTTGCTTTGGAACCTTGAGTTCCCTCTGAATTTGATATATGAGAGCTAGCCTTTCCACACTGCACTATGTTCTTGATTCTGGAATGTTGGTGTAAGCACTGCCCATAGCCCTTTGAGGCTCTTAGGAACTTTGAAATACCCCAAAATATGAGAAGTTCTTTAGGAAATCTGATCTTGGAAGTTGATTTATCTCATATTATTGGACTTTGAATCTAAATTAGGCTGTTTGGATGTAGCTAGAGCTTCTGATGTAATTTTTACTTTTCTTTCTTTCTGATTCATTCGGTCTGTCATAATTTTGTAATAACTATTGGGGTGGATAGTGGAAAGGGATATGGAATGAATGCATGTGAAGGGGTAGAAAACATGCCTATAGGGTCTTTCATAATTTTGCATTTTCTGCACTTAGAAAATATGCCTATAGGGTCTTTCATAATTCTATTTTTTTTGCACTTAGAAAACATTCCTATAGGGTCTTTCATCATTCTACATTTTTCTGGACTTAGAAAACATACCTATAGGGTCTCTCATAATTTTGTATTTTTCTGCACTTAGAAAACCTGCCTATAGGATCTTCATAATTCTACATTTTGCATCTAGGAAGCATGCCTATGAGTCTTTCGGTCCTTCTGCATATATACACCACTAGGCAAACAACATTAGGTCTAATAATAATCAATTCATTTAGAAATCATGTCTTTAGGACTCTTGCAACTGTTAAAATCAATAACACTCATAGACATTGCCTATAGGACTATATTAACCGAACCAACCTTCTCTTAAACCTAAAATCAGTCTTAAAATCTGCAGATTCCTTCTCTATAATCAGTAACTTTTTTTCTAAAATCAGTCCAGCTCTGTTAGATGTCATGCCTATAGGCCTCATATAGGCTAACTGTTAGGTAATTAATCATTTGTGTCGGTCCTTGACAGCTACATCTAAACTAGGCTAATTCGGACTCCTCATCTGAGAAATATGTGATGAATCAGCCTATCCTACACCTTAATTTAATTCAGACCAAACTAGTACATGTAAGGCATGCTAATTGATTTGTTGCTTTGAGTGATGAGGCTTATTTGAGCCCTAACTGTTATTATTTTTCCCCTTTTAGGTGCTATTTTTTATTGTTTGTCGCCTAAATTTTTATCCTTTTGGAAACTTTGAAAAGCCCCAATTCCCTTCCCTTCAGGATTAGTGGTCCCAATGCCTCCGAGACTGATAGGATTGGGACGGGTAATAGCATGCAATAAACAAACATACCATTTCGCTTTTAATACATAACCGGTGGGAAGGGTAGATATAGAGATGATGACCGATGAGCTAATATCTCATGTAGCCCTTCTTCAGAGGAATGATTACTGGATATTGCATTGATGTGATCCATATAAATCATAAACCTAGGACTCCCCTCCCTATACTTGCTCTTTATTTGTTTTCCTCATAAAGGCTTAAATATTTACCGCAAAAGTCTACCTTCTTTATTTTTCTCAAAGATTAAACTTATTTGCAATGTTGTGTGTCAGTCCCTTTATTTGAGTCTTAATTTCCTATTTGATTACATGAAGTCACAATTATAACATGGTTAGGAATCACACTAGTGGATCTTGAGGGGTGCCTAACACCCTTCTCCTCGAGATAATTTCTAGCCTTTACCCAAACTCTTGTTTCTTCAACTGAAACCCTTCTTAGTGTCCTAATGCACTTAATCATTAGGTGGCGACTCTTTAAATCCAAACTCAATTCCTAAAAGGGAACGAGTTGTTCCCCCAAATGTTACAAGCCCGATTTCGACACACACACACACACACACATACATACATATATATATATATATATATATAGAGAGAGAGAGAGAGAGAAAAAAAAAAGGGGAGCGACAATATCCACTTGAACTTTAGCATTTTCTCGACTCAAGCGAAGTTGGACCTCGAGGTCAGTGACCTTGGCCGAAGCATTCATCTCCTCCAAAGCTCGAGCCTGCATTGAGCCCTTAGCTCCCTGCAAGCAATCCTGATGCATTATACATAACTTTTGAGGTAGTCTAGGGCCTTCGAATTTTTCCGCAACTGATACAGCATAGAGGAATAAGCCTCAAGGCTAGAAAGGAGCGAAACAGAAACTACTAGAAAATTACCTACTTTGCCAAATAGTGCTCATAGTTCGAGCTCTTACGCACCTCATATTGCCAACGCTACAGCTCAACTTACTTCTCCTCGCTGAGGATCTTATGAGACGCGCCCTAATCCCGAATTATCTGGAGTTTGGCCCCTTGAAGAACAGCTCAGACTTAAGCATATCGCATGCCTGAGCAAGGAAGGAACAATAGAGGGAGGAAGACACAGGATACAGGAGAACTGTGCATAAACTCACTGCAAAATGGAGCTGACGGAATTCCTCGAAGTCAAAACACACTCCTATTGATTTTTTCCTTGCGGCCCTAGGAAACCAACCTTATGCACCGTGTGCTCACCTAAACGAACCACGGGCTGGGAATCAAGCGCTTCGAGGATAGCAGATTCGGGTAACACCCCCTCCTCAGAGATACGAGCCTGGTCGGCATCGCCAAAAGCTCCCTCGCACCGCAAGTGTCGATCACCCTCGTAGCCATCGTCCCTCGAGCAGGAAGCCAACGACTCCTTCCTCTTTTCAGAGCGAAATTACCTCATCCTAAGGAACCACCCGATATCTGCAAACGGTGAATCCAGCATAAATGGAACGGAAAGGTGTTACCTCGGTATACGAAGGCAAAGAAAAGGTTTATGCACATACCTCAATATTGCATGCTCTATCCAATGCGAAGCAGAGCTTGCCACCTACATACATCATAGGATGAATGGGTCACCAGCTTCCGAACCCAACCGGGCAAATCATAAACTTCACCCGGCATCCACGAAGTTGCTGCAATGGAAGAAACAACATTATTACTTAGCTGATTTTCACCATAGACGAGATCTGAAAAAGCTCCAGACACCTCACTTACGAGCGTGATTCCACCCTTTGGGAAATGGCAAGAAGTTTGCAGGGATAATGTCAGCCCCGAACCCAGACGAATCAATTGGCCTACTTTCAATTCTCGCCTTCCTCATCGTCTGTGAAAAAGGGCGTAGATGAGCGGCACCCCAGAGTTAGCAAACCTCAATGATGGAAGGGCCGATATAGTCTGACAAGGTGATCAAGAGTGAATTTGAGCCCGGCCTTCTTCGCGAAGAACCTCATCATCAACACAGTTCGCCAAAACGACGGATGAATCTACGCCATGGTGACCTAATACTTCAAAAAAACTCAAGCACGATCCTATTAGGGGGACAAAGGAAAAAGGATATAATTACACATTCAGGAATCCATCAGTAGGGTTCGCAATACCCCTTGTCGGGAGAAAGTGCCTGCAGGACTACCCTTTCGCTTCACCCACAGTATCTCCTCGCCATCTACAGATGTTCTCCCCTTAGCAAGGATGCCGTCTCCAAAGCAAACTCACTTGATTCTGAGCACCAGGAACAGTTTCCTCGGCCTCTTGTCGGATTGGCCCCGAAGCAGTTTACAATGCTATGGCGGGGCTAACAGGCCAAAGCAAAGGTAGGCATCAATACTTCCGCGCCTAGAAATATGCAGTCTCCTATACTAGAACGGTAAGGTGGCTATTTGAAAATAATAGAGTCTTACAGAGAAGCCAAGGCCTCTCTACATATATACAAAAAGCAGCAACGATTCACCTGCCCGAGGTAAGTCCTGGGAAGCCAACGGCCTCGATACAGATCAACGGATCGATACTCGACCCCGAAAGCATCCTCCAACGAGGACTCATAACTCGAGGAGTAATTTGTATTATCTCCATGCTCGAGGCAGTACTCTACGATAAGAAACCCCAGACTAGATAGGTCGGATCTCAACCGGCATTCAGTCCAAGACAAGCAATTGATCCCCCAAATCATTCTCTCTAAGAAGGAAGAGCAAATGCATGAAGCTCCGATCATGAAAAGCTACACAAAGGTCGGAGAAAGCACCCCAAGCACATACCAGTTCCTCAACAGAAGCCTATCTCGCAAACCCTAGGAGGACAATCTACATCTGGATCAATAAAGACCCTGGGGTACCTGAAGTCGACCTGCATTCGAGACAACACCTCTGGAGATCCCAGAACTCAACGCATGGTCTCTGAATAACTGGGGGGGATTCCTATAGCCCCGATCCATCAGATCGACCTGGAGTTGTGCCAAAATATGATGATGGGATCGAAAAGAACCCATGTCGATCGGCAAGAATTCAGGGCAACTACTTATGTCCAAGCTACATATCGGCGATCATCGAGACAAAAAAGAAACATTCGAAGAATCTCGAAGGGCATGAAGGCATACAGAAACAGAGCAAATTCAAAAGTAGAGATCAACAAAGTTCATTTCTTATTCATAAAAGTTTGTGTACAAGCAGTCCTCGAGGGGTCATTACACACAATTACGAAAACTCACGGAAGTCTACGCTAAAAGTAAAGGAACGGAAGGATGCACACGTGATGGAACCCGGGTGCCCGGTCTGCCCTAGTGGGTTCATCTCCGGTATCAGCATTCCCCGGTGCCACACCCTCGAGCACATATTATTGAGGGTGACTCCTCCGATCTCTGCCTCTCATAGGTTCCCAGCTCAATCCTCCGATGGATTCCCACCGTAAAAGATGAAGAAGAGGAAAAGAATGGGATGCAGAGGAGGCAGAGAAAAGACACATGGCCCGCCAAAGTCAAAGGTGAAGACCCGACGGCCTCCAGCCTCAACAAACCGATGGTGCCACCTTATCCCATGGGGAAAAGAGAACCCGAAGGATGAAGTGCCACACTGGGCCCGGGTAAAAGAATGAGCAGCGATGCATAATCTAAACGATCGCCTACATGAGGTAGGAGTCGACTCTCCATTTATCATCGCATCGACCTAGCCGTAGCGGAAATGGTCGGCATATCAACAACTACGATGATAGCAGGGTGGTACATCCGCATCCGGCAGAAAGAAGCTCCGATAGAAGGCCACAAGATGGACCGAGGAAGCTCCTCCAAACGACTTTAAGATCATAAACCATGGCCATGATATTCAAAGGGGGAAAGAAAGAGATAAGAAAAGAAAAGTCAAGTAAGTTAGCAGAAATTGTGAGATGGTGAAAAGCTAGGCCAAGCCACCCATCACTTATAGGGAAAAATGACACTGTCATCGATGCTATGAAAGATGGACCAGCTGATACAATTACTACTTCCCTAAAAATGAACCGATGACAGTACTTTTGGTTCGAGAAGCAGAAACAACAAGGCGTCGAGCAGGGATCTATGAGATATTCCGTTTGTTACAAAATATTATGCCGCGATCCAAATCTCCAGCATAATATCGCCAAAAGGAACTCGAGGAGTCGAGTGTCAGAATCATTTCTCATCACTTCGGCATGGGAAACGCGGAGACTATCTATGCGCAGCAAAATCAGAAGACTTGATATTTTGCTATCAAGACATGTCGGAAGCTTTCCCCAAGACCTCGAGGGTAGGAGGCCGCGATCGAGTTCTCAGCCTCAGGGCTCGTCGAAGTTTGACTCGGAAGAAACAGGGTCCGAGGTCGAGATAAAAGGGGAATCCCTCTAGGCACATGGCTATGCCTGACAGGCTCGGTCTATCTAGAGCCTACTGTGAGGCCTCGCATCAAGCCATCCCATCTTTGTACTCTTACAATTAATACACATATACTTGTACCGAGTACCCTCGCCTATATAAGGGGGACTCGCTCCACCTTGTAAAAACAAACTGATGTTGCTCCATTTCTCCCATTTTTTACATAAGTGCAACTCTCTCTCTCTCTCTCTCTCTCTCTCTCTCTCTCTCTCTCTCTCTCTCTCTCTCTCTCTCTCTCTCTCTCTCTCTCTCTCTCTTTATGTGTTGCCCCATCCCCTACTGTCCTCGACAATTCAATCTCGGCTTGAGCCTCAGCCGCGAGGCCCATCGATCTACTCCACGCTCGGGCAACAAGCCCCTTCAATTTACTTACTACCTCGTCTTAGCTCACATTTTATCACTATACTTAATATTTTTGGCATCAACTGCCCTAACAACTAGTTTGAGAATAGATCACATATTTTTAGAATCTCATTTACAAATTTAATTATTGTTACCATTTTCACGATAAATACTTTTTGAGTTTTTCTTTTTCTTTTCTTCTTGATAAACCTTTAAACAATGTCTAGCAATAGTTACACGATAAGGTAATTCAAAACTGGACAAGGCTTTTGCCATTAATTTCTTGAATCATTCTCCCTCAACAACTCTTAACGGTTGCTCATCAATGATTATAAATTCGGCAATAGCTCTCCTAATATCCTCCATATTATACACCACTCTTTAATTGGAACCCGAACCTCCTTCTAGCCACCCTTCTTTGATAGGTTTTAATGTTGATTACCTTTTATCAATGATTCTAAAGGGGGACTAGTGACATGCCTCATTAAAATGTGTTCGTAATATAGTAGTCTCATTCTTGCTCTCAGGAGCAAAGGTTTTAGGAACATAATTATATTTGCCCTACATTTACCTCCTTTAGTAGTAAACTTGGAGAAATAATTCCAGATCTTAGACGTCCCTCTACCAGTGTTTCCGAATTTCGAAGGTACTAGATGAGTTGTTCGTTTTAGCGTTTTAGGAGGAGTGCGTCGATGAGGAGCGTCTTGACCTTGTTGTTGAGCTACTGCTGGAATAATCAAAGGGTTGTTTACCATCACCTCCACAAGAGTCCAGAAATCATAGTTTCCATCTGAAAAAAGATATCTTGCACATGAAAATAAAATTAACATCTAAAAACAATAGTTATGAGCTTTCTGATATAGAACTAAGTAAAAGAACACAACAAAGTAAAAGATAGCCACTTTCGAAGAAACATATTATATTCTTAGAATTTCTTTCATCCCCAAAACCATAATAAGTACCAAAAATCCCAACAAATGAGTGAAAGCTAGAGTGTGCAATTGGTTCTGAAGGTAATAAGTTCAAAAAATTAATACTAAAAAAATATTTAGAAGAAAAGCTTATGAAATAGGATAAAACTTAAGCATAGAACAAAACTTAAAGGAGAAAATGAGCAATAAATAAAATAAGTTTCAAGAACTTTTACCTAAAGAAAGAAGCTTCAACGACCTCAGATTTGGAGTCTTCAATATGGGGAAGATAAAGCTAGGGTTTTTTATATGAGTGGAAAAAGCCAGGAGTCTTTGATTTAGGGGAAAAAATATTCTGCTTTTGGTGGAAAACTCGATTCCATATGTGGTATTTTTCCTTTTACATTTATTTACTTTTGTTATTCTTTTTGGGCATTATCAGGCCTGCTAGACATATATGGAGAGGGCTAAAATTGTAAGTCCAATCATAATGTTAATAATAAAAGATAATGATAAAAACTAAAAGAAATATATATAAATATTATAATAATAAATATTTATTTTGTATAAAATAAATTTAAAAATTATATATATAAATATTGGGTTGGTTTGGTCTCGGGTTGACTTATTTCAGTTAATACTAAACTAAACCTATTATAGTCGGCTTTGTTTTTTACATACCAAACCAAATCAACCAAACTACTAGTCGGGTTTTTTTTAGGTTTGACTCGATTTGTCGGTTTGGTGCAGTTTGTCGATTTGCTTTGTACGTCCCTAATCATCATTATTTTACCTTGTCCATAAATTCTGAGCTTGAAATCACATGTTTTCAAATTTAAAATATGAAGAGTTTCTTTCCCAATCTCCACTTTCCTGCATGATAGGATAGTGATCTGAGATAAACTTAGGAAGAACAAGCTGGTTCCCAGCCCTATAGAGGAAGATCAACTCAGTTCCTGTTTTGTGTCTGAGAAGCTTTTCATTGCTTTAGACCTCCTCACACAGTCACACTCAACAACAACAATAACCCAGCATAATCTTATTTAGTGGGGTCTTGGAAGGGTAGTAAGTACGCAGACCTTACCCCTACCCTTGGGTAGAGAGGCTGTTTCCAAATAGACTCCCGGCATCCTTCCCTCCAAGAACTTCCCACCTTGCTCTTGCGGAGACTCGAACTCACAACCTCACGATTGGAAGTGGGGGGTCGCTTACCATCAGAGCAACCCCTCTTGTCTATAAAGCCCTCACACTCAAACCAGCAAATATTCAAGTCTCTTCCAATGAATTAATGATCATTCCATTGCTGCTAGCTCTTCCCTTTCTGATTAGTGTGTGGAACATAGTCTTGTAAATCTCCATTGCAATTTCTCACGTACTCCTTCCAGAAAGCAAGATATTAAGATCTTTACTGAATGTCTATGCAATTTCACTGACAATTATCCCATAATATGATGATTTCCCCTCTTGTACCGCTGACCTTTAATTCTGCCCAATCAGCCCATCTTGTTCCCCAAACTTGGTCCATTTTAATGTCTCAACAATTATAAGATTCTAAACTAACTGTTGACATTGGGACTTCTCTAAATACCATGGCATAAGAAGACAATCATTGTGTATTGAGATGAAATTTCTGTATGTAAAATCACTACTTAATTTCCGTTATGAAGGCGAATATAATCATGTAAATTTTTGAAAGAAAATTTACATACTTATAAGCTACATTGAAATGTCCTTCAAGTCAAAATAGTTAATTCAAAATATTGAAAAAAATGCAGTCACAATATGTTCTTTAATTCTCCAACTTAGTGACACATAAAGTAGACCATAAGGAGTATCAATTGTGTTATAATCACAAATCACGTGAAGTCTATTCCTCGGCATACCTTTCACTCAATTTAGGTTTACAGTATAAAGACGATTCATCATATCGGGAAATCATTCTTGGAACAGTAATAAAATTTCATTTAAGCGTTCACAGTTACTGCCATTTAACAATGCTTCATTCTTAGCAAGAAGTGCAAGCGAAATTGTTTAGAGTCTCATGTTAATAATACAATAGAATGATTGCGGAAGGAATACGTTTATCATGAATGATTCCTAAACCTACAAACAGCATTTATACAATTTCTGCAACAAAAAGGTCAAAAAGAAGCGGGTGGTTATCCATTTAGAATTCATAAATCTTCAGCTGGCGGAATTTCACTCAAATCCAGTCCATCCTCAGGTAGTTCAGAGGTCAGCGGGCCTAAAATCCCGTCAGAGTTCAGGGTCAATCCACTCTGAGAAGTTACCAAAAAAAAAAGGAGATGACTTACACAAGTTAATACTCTCAGAAACATGTTATTATTTCAAGGCAAACAATATGAAGATAAATTCAGCTTTCAATTGAAGCATCAGAAGACCAATTAATATGACATTTTGTGTTTCTAGACGTTCTATAGCATTTGACATAACGCATTATTACAAATTTCGTAAGTTTCAAGAAATCAAATTCACTTCAGATTTAGAACTTTGATTTGATATGTTGACTATTAAACATATTTTACAACTATGTATTACTTTAATATTTTGAAGTTCGTGCTCGATCAGATGGTATCAAATAAGATAGGATAGAGGTGAAAGTAGTGAAATTCATAAGAAAGTTCAGCAATTTCTATATTAAACCATAATACTTGGTTAGCTGGCCAAAGAAGATTGGCGGGCATGAGCATACTGTATACCAAAGATATTAAAGGGAGACGATTAAGCTAGAACCGGACTTACGTATCCTCACAACCACCAGCTTAAATTTTATCCTATATCCTTTGTTATTCAAGGCTCCTCCCACCTGGATTTATTTTTCTTTGTTTTCTTTCTTCTATTATCCATTTCCTTCTCTCTTGTCACTCTACACCTCTCACCCAATTCTAATCCCATCTCTTCTCTCTCTTCTATCCTCTAGCCAAAATGTATCCCCTTTTATTCTACCCGATGAGTACAACACACCCAAAAAAGCACCTTCTTCCCTGTTTCTTATTCTTTCTACATCCTCAGCGAGAATTTAATTGGCAGAGTTCTATGTCCACACAACTCAATAAGTTTATGTAAAGTCACTCCAAGGTATATAAATAATGTTGGCATGCTTCATATAAGATCAAATCGGGAAAAAGCTTTTCAAATAATAATATTTTACGATGTCCGTGAAATGAAACAATTGCCATATTAGTAAGACATAAGAAAAATACCTCAGGCTGGAACCTAAGCATATCTGCACGGGCCATGGCTTCAGCTTGGGCAATTCTTTGCCTGAATGTTTGGGCCATCTCCTCAGCCTGTGAAAGCAAAACTCCAAACTTTAATTCACAGCCTAAAGATTGATCGTTATTTGTTCTCCAGGAGTATATCATGATTTCCAACTCTCATGCTTTACTTTTGGAATATTAGAACAAATTTCTTTTTGGAAAGACCATGCCATTTATTAAGGCTAAGCTCAGCAAATTTGGAGGAAAAAAAAGAAGCTACAACAAGCTTGTAACAAGAATTTATCCAAGCGAAGCAAGAAGCCATACTAAGAGATTATTAGCCCTGCATTTTCAGAACCAGAATATGAAATTTTGACGAAAATGTAACTTAATCATATGGATCAAGTGGAAAGATACAGATTTAAGTATTGGCACTTTGAAAGAATTAATTAATTCCATTCAGAATGATTAATTGAAACAGAAAAGGAGACGACAAACACGGAAATGATGAACTATCTAGTTGCATAACCATAGTAGAACAACAACAACAACAACAACAACAACAATCCAGTATAATCCCACTTTGTGGGGTCTGGGGAGGGTAGTGTGTACGCAGACCTTACCCCTACCCTTGGGTAGAGAGGCTGTTTCCAAATAGACCCCCGGCATCCTTCTCTCCAAGAACTTCCCACCTTGCTCTTGGGGAGACTCGAACTCATAACCTCTCGGTTGGAAGTGGGGGTTGCTTACCACCAGAGCAACCCCTCTTGTCCATAACCATAGTAGAAAAAGAAACTATTTCACATCATGAGAGCTAAGCCCAAGCAAAACGTAGGAGAAATGCACAAACATGAAATGATAATTTACTGAAGTGCGGACAAATAAATAACATTTGGAAATACTTACTTTCTCAAAGACAAGCTTTGGATTGCGAATCATGTCACCAGGTGTAGGCTCTAGCTTCTTAGTTGAAAGGCTCACTCGACCTCTCTCACGATCATGGCTCAATATCATGACCTACAAAAAGATTGAGCAGATGATTAGAGATTTCTCCAGTCATAGAAAAACTTTTCTGAGCTTGAGATTTCTACACACACCTTGAGAGTGTCACCAGGCTGGAGGACTGTTGCAATATCAGAGACACGATCATGACTGATCTGACTCACATGAAGAAGGCCATTGATCCCACCAATGTCAATGAAGGCACCATACGGTTTCAAGCTCTGAACTGTTCCAAGAACGACTGAGCCTATTCCCAATTGTGCCTGACTATCAGCCATGGCCTTACGATTGCTGAGCACAAGTCTGGATTGCTCTTCATCAACCTCAACAAACTTCAGAGGAAGCTCCTTTTCCAAAAGTTCCTCTGCAGTTGATTTCTGAAATATTGAAAGAGATTTATTTTATTTATTTTGATAAGGCAAATCAAAAGAGAGTTATCCATGGTGAGTTTCAAGAAATCATAGCAAATTTATTTTTGGAAACGCACCTAAGGGTGTGGCCTAGTGGTCAATGAAGTGAGTGAAAACGACATGAGAACAAGGTTCAAATCCCAGCTAGCAAAGACTAAAAACACTAGGTGATTTTTCATATATGCCTACGATTTGATTGGTAGAGTAACCCTGTATCTATGCCCGTGGAAGTTAGCATGTAACTCTGTGGAATAATTGAGGCACGTACAAGTAGGCCAAGACACCACTGTTACCAAAAAATTATTTTTGTAACTAGGAAAGACAACGCTCCTAATCACCAAATTATACCCCATGGTTTGATTTCGAATTAAGAAGATAATTTCATAGGTGAAAAACGCTGAGGTGATAATGGATGCAAGACTAGAACTTATAGCTAGTCAGTTATATTCTATCGTCTTTTAACTAACGAATCGCAAAAATGTCCCTCGTACAGTAAAATCGCCAGCCATTTGGAAATTTTCTTGGTTCTCTTTGTAGGAGAAATTGAATATCCGCATAGATACTAATCTGGTACAATTAACTAGATAAGTTCTCTAGTCGAGTATCAAATCTTACATGCAACTTTAGAATATCTGTAAAATTATGATAAAAATTGCAAAAGTGGGCCTTGCAAGAAGTAAATTGCACAAATGATATGTTTAAACAAACAGATAGTAGACACAATATCCCATACTAGCAACCTTCCCTTTTATTCTCAATATGTGGATATGGGTACCCTTAGGCCTCATAATACTGCTTATTTCAGTCAGCTCAAGTAACTTAACGGTGGGTAAATCCCACTTTACATTTCTTTAGCTTGCCATTAAATAGCAGAAAAGAAGTATCAATCTATCTACCAAACAAATGCTGTTCTCACTTTTGAGCTGATAAATGTGCCACATGCAAATCTTAAATAAAGGACAGAAACTGCAACAGGCTATTAAAAGAGGCATCAGTCAGTAAAAACAACCAAAAATGGCTGGATAGGTCAATCTGAAATATCTGTCAGGTCCAGATTCACTGCAAGAATCATGTAGAATAATGCAGTTTTGGACATTTAGTTAGGAGAATAATTCGTTTTAATAGGATCCTTGTAAATTAGGTGACTTATCCAATTAGAATAGGGTAACAAGTCCCGTATAAGGAGCCACTTTTTATTGAGTTTCAATCAAATGACAAGTAGCTCTCTCTATCTCTCTTCCCCTCCCCCTCCCCCTCCCCCTCCCTCCCTCCCTCTCCCTCTCACAGCTTCACAAAATAGGTTATCATTCATGTGGTGAATAGTCAACTAACCGTTGATATCTGCGAGAACGGAACAAAACCACGAAGCCCCTCCACCAGAGCCACCACTCCACCTTTGTTTGCACCAACGACCTGCAAAATCATCCAAAGAACTAAACTTGACCATTGCTACAGGATTGAATGTGCTACTAAAGCATTGATGATTCAGGAAAAATGCATACCTTGCCTTTGACAACAACATCTTCAGCTTGTAGCTGCCTACATCGTTCCCATGCAAGGTCATATTGAATCGAACGCAAGCTCAAAACCAAACTATCATCAGCTTCATTTTCGCCAACCACCACAAACTCCTCACGCAAACCAGGAAATATTCCAGCTTCCTCTACGTGCTTGATGGTGTGAAGTGAAGCCTCTCGTAAAGGCAAGTATGCAGATGATTTTGCAGTGATGTCAACTAGAGCTCCATTTGCATCCACAGAGAAAACTGTTCCTTTGACCTGGAAAGAAGGTGTACAACAAATAAAATCTATTTGCTTCTTCATTTGGTGAACTCCAGCTATAAGGTTTTCTTTGACTAAATCAAGCTAGGCTCAAAGGTATAACAACAAATAATACTCCCTCCGTTTCATATTACTTGAGCTAGTTTGACTCGGCACGAAGTTTAAGAAAAAAAGAAAAAGACTTTTGAAACTTGTGGTCTCAAAAGATTAAGGGATAAAAGGTTTGTGGGGCCATGTCATTTATGGGGCTATAAAAGCTTCTAATTAAGGGCAAAAGGATAAAATGAAGAGTTTAAAGTTTGAATTATTTTCAAATTTAGAAATGTATCATTTATTTTGGAATAGACTAAAAAGAAAAGTAATTCATTTAATATGAAACAGAGGGAGTAACAGATTAATATAAAAGTTTCATGAAACTGTATACTAACATCAATTAATCCCAAACTAGTTAAGGCAGGCTATTTAAATCCTTTGTATCCATTTCAAGCGATTACGAAATCATTTACTTATCAGGTTAAAATAATTCCCCTGTTAACAAATGACCTTTAGCATCTCAAAATGTAACCCATTTTACAATTAATAAACAAACAGCACTCAACTATTTCATTGTTTTCCCAATTAGTCCAAGACTCAATTTTTCCTCCAAAAAAAAAATCAAGAATTGGAGGATATAACTACAGATATAGTGTGCAACGAGCCAACCTTGGTACCAATTTAATTACATTGAAGCATTGTCAAAATGTGACCCAATTTACGATCATAAACTAATATTTATCCTAATTAGGCCAAGAATACATTTTGAAAACAAAAATGAAGAAGTTGGGATCTAACCTTGGTACCAACTTCGGAGTCAAAATCATATTTTTCAAGGGCAGAGTGAAAATCTTCAACAGTAAAGGCAACACCTTCCAAAGGTGCAGTACGGCATCGTTCATAGGCATCCTCGAACATCTCCTTAAGCTTTTGTCTTTCTCTTGTTTGTGCATTTGTGACCACTGCTGCAGCTTGTGCTACTATTCTTGCTTTGTTAGCCTTCTTATTCTGATGATTAATGGGATTCACCTTAAGCTTCTTAGATTCAACCCTTGCTGTTGAAATTGGTGGGCATTTCAGCCCTCCGAATTGTTGTGTCAAAGAAGCCATTTTAGCTACTGTAGAGGAAGTAAGGAAATGGATTACACACCATGGATTCTTTGGGTAGATAAGATAAAGGGAAAGAAATTGAGGAACAGAGGGTCCCACTTTTAGCTGGGCCTCTTATGACTTTGGGCTGCTTAATGAATTATTTGGCAGATATCCAGTTTTAAAGCAGCTGTTTCGAATATAGCCAGTATTTGAAAGTAACCCCAATTCAGAAAAGCGGCAGGCACTTCTCTCTTCTTCTTCTCTGTTTTTTCTGCATTTGTTCTACTATTTTTCTATTGTTATCCTTACGAGGAAAACAAGGAATGGACATATACTAAGTATATACGGTAAGATTGAATAGCAACAGTTGAACAAATAAGGGGATGACATGTGAAATTGGAAACAAGTGGGGCGTAAGTCAGCAAATAATTATTATCGAATGCAAGTACGTGACTGGCGCTAGAAGAACCTCGAAGACAGAGTAATCGATAATAAGTATTTAAAGAATTGATATCGAATAACATTCAATGACAACTGTTATAGAGGATATCAACATTTATAACCAACTGTTATGAAGTCATCAATGATGATTTTATTCTCATTCCAGAGGAGTTTGCTCTGGGGATCTTGTCTCCCTATCCCTACATATGGCTATAAATAGGAGCATTAACACCATTTTGTAAGGGGAAATACTTAGTACGCAAAATGCTATATTTTGCTCTCTAAACATAAAGTTATTTACTTTCTACTGCTCTTAATATTGCTCGTACTTCTGCTACCGGAAAGATTAAGCTCACAACTAGGCTAGTTTTTTCTTTAATTTCAATTCATGACCCCTTTAATTTTTACATACTTAATATTTTTTGGGTCAAATCATTCACTTGTCCATAAACAACATTGCAAATTCAATTATACCGCTTTAAGTCAGCTGCCTTGAAGGAGGTACATAAGGACCACGACTCCCTAAAGCTCTATGGGATGTCTGAAGGGCTGAATGATGGCTCCTACCAAAAGTACCACGACCACATAAGGACCACGACTCCATGAAGGATGGCCCCTACCAAAAGTACCTTGACCTCTAGATGAGGCCCACTGAATCCACAAGAGTGACGCAACCTCTTGTCAGACCCCTAACCACTCCCCTGAGATAGAACCATCTCAACCCGTCTGGCCATATTGGCCGCATCCTAGAAAGAAATCTCAATCTCTATCTCTTTAGCCATCTGCTATCTGATAGGCTGAGTAAGTCCTTCAATAAACCTCATCACCGTCTCTCTCTCAGGAGGAAGTATAAGAAGAGCATGACATGCCAAATCAATAAAGCGGTAGGTCTCGTACTGAGTGGCGGACATACTGCCCTGCTGGAGAAACTCGAACTACCTACGGTAGTTCTTTCTCATTGTAGAAGGAAGGAACTTTTGAAGAAATAGTTTATAGAATTGGTCCCAAGTCAAAGCAGGTGACCCGGTTGGTCAAGTCAACACAAAATTATTCTACCATCTCTTGGCGGAACCTGATAGATGAAATGCGGCAAAGTCAACCTCATTGGTCTCCACTGTCCCCATGTTCCTCATTACCTCATAACAATTGTCTAGATAGTCTTAGGGATCCTCTGAAAATGTACCTTCATAGTGAACTGGAAAATCTTGGTAAACATATCCAATCTCCACAAAGCCTCAACTGACAAAGCTAACCCATTACCGATCCGTACTGAAACACCCGGCGGAACTACCCCAACGGGTTGAGCTGCTAGAGTCCGAAATTAAGGAGATATCTACTTCGAAGTTTGGGTCAAGGGAGTCTGTGCTCCTCCTCCATCACGAGAGACGATTGGTGCTACAAGAAATGTGTCGGCCTGAGCAACACTCTCCATAAGACCTACTAGACGAACCAAAGCATCATGAAGTACCAGGGTAGCGATGAACTCTTCTGGAACCTGAGCTGTCCTTGCTAGAATGGTCTAGGTTGGAGCCTCCTCATCAAACTCTATTTAAGGCTCCGCTGCTGGCGCTGCTTCTTGAGCTCTGGGCTAAGCCCTTCCACTGCCTCGTCCTCGTCCTATACCCCTCATAGGAGCTGCCACTAGGGGCTTTGGCTGCTGCTCAGTTGCTGAAGCAATATATGTTCTCGCCACATGTGAAGGGACAAAAGTAGAGAGTTCAATTAGCATTGGGAGATCAAATCGCACGACCGGAAAGAATAGAAGTGAAATTGTTCCTAAACTCTGTAGCCTCTGGGGATAAGCACAGAAGTCTCCATACTGAACCCTAAAACACTATTAAGCTTGTTCGTGAATTGTGAGACCTAGGCAACCTAGTGCTCTGATACCAACTTGTCACGATCCGAAATTCTCACCCCCGGGACGGTAATGGTGCGTAACATCACATTTGCTAGGCAAGCCAACATTAGAGTGTTATTAACCAATTTTTTTTACATTTCAATGCTTACGAGTAAACAAACTTAAATAAGTAGAACTAATTGAGGAAGTAAGTAAAGAGTCTCATTATATATATACTATTACCAATATTATAGCTATTATTACCTAGAATTCAGTGTCACAACTCACGAACATACTAGGATTCTCTACAACATCAATCTGAGAGAAATTACAACTATTTTGAAAAGAAAGAAAATAGAGATGCAAAAATGTAGAAGGGGACACAGGGCCTACGACCAGCAAGACTACCTTAGGTCTCCAAATTGTGAACCTGCAACCGATCTCTCAATCAGCCACTACCTGCTCTAAAATCTGCGCAGAAAGTGTAGAGTGAAGTATTAGTACAACCGATCTCATGTACTGGTAAGTGTCTAGCCTAACCTCGATGAGGTAATGATGAGGCTACGATGGGGCAATTACAATATAATATGTATGCAGTATGTAATAAAGCGGAAAGAAGTACTGAACAAAATAAAAATAGTAACTTGCAAGGAATGAATATGGAACTCAAATAGCTTATCAGTACCTAGATATAATCAATCCTTAAGTGAGATACAAAACTACGGAATAACCCACATAGTAGAAGAAAGATACATAAACACATAAATTGATGTAGCGTGCATCCCGATCCACCAATTAGTAAAAACATGAACTTTCACTCTTATTACTCCATATCAATTCAACACTTTCTCTCCTGTTGTTAGTGTGCAACCCGGTCCCACCGTACAATAGCAATTCTCCCTTGTTCCTCCTCAATATATCACTCTTATTCCTCCTATCCCGGCGCGTAACCCGATCCCATCATATAATAACATTTCACCCTTATTCCTCCTCAATATATATCACCTTTATTCCTCATGTTGCGGCGTTGCAACCCAATTCCACCATATCAGTACCTGTGAGCACGTGATTTTTGCCTCGCTAAAATTACTCCTACAGAATCCTTAGAATTAGGACTTTTCCTTTTATTATTCAATTTTTAGGATTTAATTGCCTATTTTTGTATGTATTTTTATTTGTGCGTGCATGATAAGCCATAAAAATACAAAAAATTGCATGAGTATTTGGGATGTAATTTTTACATTGTTTTATAGACTAATTAGTAATTAGGCTTTTACAAAATATAAAAATCACAAAGAAACTTTTATTTGTTTGGTTTGATTTTAATTTCCTTTAAAGTGATAGTAGTTTAATTGCAATTTAATTAGGTATGTTGAATAAATTTTCAGGTTTAATTTTATTTTGAGTTTTTAAAATTGAAACAATAAATAAACAAAAGATAAGTGAAAAAGAATTAAAGGAGAAGAGGTATAAAATCAGGCTGGCCTGATATTGGGCCAAGGCTAATTGCAGTCCAAACCAAACCCCCCTACCCGTCCAAATCCTCCATAAACCCGCCCAAACCCGTCCCCCAACCCGGTCTCTCATCAAAGACGCCCTAAAACGACATCGGTTTAGGGCACATGATCTCAGTCGTTCATCCATTATCATTCAACGGTCCTGGTTCAATCTTGTGTTTTAAATAAAAGTGTCTGAATCCTTTAGAAAACCGTAGAGACCAAACCTTCTCTTCCTCATACCCATCGTCTCCGCCGACCCTCCGCCTCACCATCACCGGCCGAAAATCGTCGCCGCCACCGGCAAAGCTCCAAACCCACCCAAATTTACACCCATGAATCCCCTCCTCCTCCTCTTTCCAATTCCCTAAAAATCGTCCCTCAAATATTGGCCCAACTCCTCGAATCTCCAAAAGTATGTATGCCGCCTCCGCCGCTCACGGTGGCACCACCACAAAACAACCCCAAAATTACACCACACAGCCCCCTCGTCTCCCTCTCTATGAATCTATTACCTATTACCCTCAACATGACCAGATTTTGTCGAATATAAAATCAAAGACCCCATCCAAAAACCCAACCCTTCCAAATCCAACAAAATTCACACCCTGTAATGCCCTCGACCCCGCTTACCAAATCTCCAACTAATTCCGTCCAAATCTAACCAGAATCAATTCTCGAATTTAGGGTTCATACTCGAGGTCTAAAAGAATTTTTGCCTGGATCAAGTGGTCAAAGGGTTCATGCAACCGTAAGATAGGCTGATAGCATTGCTAGAGTGATTAAAAATCAAAAACCAGATCGAAACCAGTAAGTTTTATTCTTAATTTTTATTTCTCTTGGTTCTTCTTTTCTTGATCATCATGAGTTCTATTTGAGTATTTTTAGCTTAATTTTGTTTGTAGTTAATCAGGTTCTACTCCCTGTTCTTTTTTATTTTTAGTTTTAATGAAATCCTGGCATTTTTTAGGATTAACTTAGGGTTTGCTTGATTTTGATTACGACCATACGATCTCTGTTTAATTAGTACTTTGGTCTTCAACTTTGTCTCCATTAATCAGTTGTTTGTGATTATTTTGTTTGCTTTTGATTTTGGGAAAAACAAGTAATGTAGTTTCAGTCTTTGTTAAATCTAGTGGTTAGTTTATTATAACATTTCAGCTCAGGTTAATTAGGATTCATTCCCAAATGCTAATCAGATTAGATTTGGTTATGGTTTAATCGTTCCTATTACCTTGATTACTCAACTATAGTCAATTTTTGACCAGAATGACAAAAACTAGAGTATAATTGGTTAGGTTAGGTAATTGAGGGGAAATGAAAAGGGTAATATTGGTATTTGGATAATGAAATCTTGCAGTAAACCCTTGGAACCTTCTAGTTGGAGGTTCAAAAAATAGAATTCTTGTAATATGATGCTAAGACTTAAGGCACAAGTCAGAAAATGAGGGACTAAGTGGATATTCTAAAAAAAATAAGAAGAGGGACTAAGCGGGTAAACACAAAAGAAAGGGGTTGCCCTAAGTTTGGGTTATAAATAGACAAGTTAGTGCCTTCATTCACAAGGCTAAAAAATCCCTGAAAAATCCCAATTTTTTAAAATTCTGAAATCCCAGAAACTCCCTCAAAACTTCCAGGAATTTCAAGTCTGAAAATCTTGAAATTTCAGAGGTTTTACTGTTCCATTAGTCCTTTTTCTTCAGAATAATTCCAATTCTCAGCAACTAATTAGAATTTTTAGCTATATAGGATGAAAAAAACTTGAAATATGTGTGTTTAAAATGTTCAACCATTCAAAAACTATTCTAGGTTTGATCTCAAGTTGGATTGGTTTTATTCAAGCTGTTTGGGTTGGTTTACTGATGTTGTTTGTGTTAAAACTTTCTTGGGCTTCTGATACTATTTCTAGGTTTACAATTGATCATGAGCTGTTGATTCCTGTTACTATATTGCTGTTTGAATTTGCTGACTCCCATTTCCATTTTTATTCGAATTCTGGGTACACTTTTGATATCCAGTGATATATGAAGCTTAAACTAAATGTATTAAGTTTGAAGATAAATGCTACTTATTCCTCCACGAATTCTTATTTCTTTTTAATTATTTTTTGATGTTATCATAATTGAGACAATTTCTTTGTAATAACTGGACATTTGGACTGTTATTTTAGGATACAAGTAATTAGCAGCAATGTTAGCCGGTAATATAGTTAATGCAAATTCTACCATCACTTTCATTTTAGAATTGAATTTAGAATGAGATGTTGGTATGAAATAGCATGACATTTTATTGATGAAAATCGGTATCTCCTGTAAGTTTAAAATAGTTGATTGCGTTAATTTATTCATCATGTGTTTGTGAAAAAATAGGATTCAAAGTAGTGTATTTATATTTTAAAATAGTTTGATATTTCATACTCATGTTGCAATACGTATTAGTTTGGGGATTCACAGTTAAATGGCTGATTAAGTTTCAAAGCGTTCAGTGTACCAACGAGTTCGAGTGAATTGAATTAATTAGGTGGTTGAGATTTAGTGTTGATTGAATAAGTTGTGCCTTCGTGGATAAACTTGCTAATAGGCCCAAAATTTAAAAATCAGCATTTAACTGCTAGGCCTATCACGAGCCCGGGTAGTCAATCAACATTTAACTGCTAGGCCTATCACGAGCCCGGGTAGTCCAACCCTTGTGTAAATGAAATTTGAGCTTGTGATTGAGGCCTAGATTCTGAAGGAATTCTTCTGAACAGAACTGAAGCGTAGCCTTTTTCCCATGGGTTGCTTTGAGGCCCAACCCGCTGGAAGCTCCATTTATGCAGTTGAGTTAGTGAGATTTGGATAAAATTGAATTATAGGTTTGGACCTTTCAAGTGATGCATTATTAATTAGGTCTTATTTGAGACAAACCCAATAGAAAATTTTAGTTTACGCTATATATTGGCCTTTAAAATAAAAACGATGTGTGCCGTGCCAAACGGAACCCACAAATAGCGCGGCCCTCATGAAATGTTTATACTAAAATACTTAGAAGTTCAGGACATGTCATTTAGCGAACTTCACGGCTTCCCGCAAAGATAATAACACGTTAGTCACTTTTAGGCAGGTCTTTAATAATTTTATCTTCCTAAGTACGAGTGCGCATTTATGTGACCCAAATCCAAATCCCGATGAAGTTTAAATATGTCAAAAACTACATGCGCATTTATGTGATGTGGTTATGGACAAGTTTTAGCGGCATCACAAATTGCCTTAAAAAATATTAAAAGCGGTATAAGTAATCAAGGTTGCATTTTTAGGATGAACATATGTAAAATTAGAATTTTAGCCATTTATAATAGTTTAAGCGATCGTGCTAGAACCACGGGATTCGAGGGTGCCTAAAACCTTCCCCCGGTTCAACAAAATTCCTTACTTAGAATTTCTGGTTCGCAGACTCCATTTGGGCAGTCAAAAAATTTCCTCGATTTGGGATTCAAAATAAATTGGTGACTTGGGACACCAAAAGCCAAACCTATCCCAAGTGGCGACTCTATATAAATAATCTCATTTCGAATAATATCACTTTAATTGGAAAAACTCCCTTATACGTGTCATCTTTCGGGGTAGCCGTGTAAAAAGAAGGTGTGACAGCTCTAGCGACTCTGCTGGGGAGTACGAACCCAGAATCTCTGGTTTAGGGTTCAAGAATTCGGGCTTATAATAAGCGTTATATTTGGCTTCTTCTGATTTGCTTACATGTTTCATCCTAACGTGCTTAATGCTTTACCGCTTTGATATTATCTGAATTGTACTTATAAACTGCTATGTAACCCTTCACTTCTCACCCCCCCCGGGGATGTGCTTACTGGTTGAGACTCCCTATTCTGTTAGTGTCATACCTGAAAATAAGAAAGAGGCAGGACAAGTTACTAAGCCGGATGGCCTTTTGGTTCCCGGTATGTTGCCCCCTCCTCGACTCGAGTTGTCCGCTCGGGTATGCAGTCTAGACCCTATACCAAGGTTTTAAACTTAGAATAACTTGACCTCATGTCGGATCCCTAGTAGGAACGCTTATTCACATCATGCATTTGACTTAGGGGACTCAACACAGGGGTTGGGTCCGTCTAGGGCAGGTGACCCAAAATGAAAACACCGGCGCATATTACGTGTTACTTGTGCATTTAACTGCTTGTGATTTGCATGTTGACTGTCTTGCGAAAAAAGGAAAGAAAAGTGAGAAAATAAGTAGTATTAGGGTTGGTTGAGATTAATCATTTGTCTTGTGAAACCAATGCTCAAATAGCGCCGAAATGCTGCTTGATTTTTGAAAAAAGAAAAGAAAAAAAAGAATAAATGGGCTTTTCAATAATGTTTTGGTTTTGATAAATTGTTTTTCCCGAACTACGCCGGTTTGATTTTTGTCAGGTATGAGATACGTAGGAAACCCCCGTCGGGTCTAACCTCCCTTTTGCAAAAATAACCAAAACAAGGAAAAACAAATGTCCAATTTTACTTTTTTTTCTTAAACAAATCGTGTGATGCCATTACTGCCAGAAATAGCCGAATGTTACCGAAAGGGATGCCGGAAGGCTAACTTTGTACAAATGGCCACATCTGAGTCTTATCTTGCTGGTCATCGAGCATAGACTTAAATCTTCCTTTGAAAGTGCTGAAAGGCCGTGTTCGCAAAGATGTGCCCTGATTTTAGAAAATAAAATTCATAAAAGAAATAGGTCAGTTTTAATGTTTTATGGAGTCAAGTAGAACAAAATCTTGAGATACTAATTTGCCCTAATAAATGCGCAGAATGAGCACGGATCTGTATTTGCCGATAACATTCATGAACAAAATTCCCTTGGATCTACACATGTGGTGGAATGGCCTGGGGGAAGCGGGGCAAAATAGGGTCAACATGCATTTGGGAGCACTTACTGGGTTGTTGAAAATTAACCCAAGGGGAGATATCATAAAGGCATTGATCACATTCTGGGACTCGGCTCACAATGTATTCCATTTCTCGGATTTCGATCTCACACCGACATTAGAGGAAATAACCAGATATATTGGGACCCTTACGATTCCTTTGAGACACCAATACCTGAATGCGCCAAGAGCCCTCGCCGTGCACAAGTTCCTGGATTCCTTAAATATCAGTAGGAAGGTTCACAACCCAGACTTGTCCGCCGGCTTCTGTACCCCACAGTTTATATATCAGAGGTACGTGCACATAGGGGGATTCAATAACCTGGAAAACCATATTTTTAGCAAAGGAAACCAACTCAAATGGGAGGAGCATCGATGTTTTGCATTCATGGTATTCTTCTTGGGTCTTTTGGTGTTTCCACGGAAGGATAGAAATATTTATATATGGATAGCAAGGGTCGTCAAGGCTTTACTAACTTAGGACAAGGGCACCCTCGCTCCTATGATCTTATCTGAGATCTTCCGTTCTCACACCGCCTGTAAAGCGAGAGGAGACTTCTTTGGAGGATGTAACCTATTGTTGCAAATATGGATGATCGATCATTTATGCCACCGGCCCCAGTTCATGAATTATAGGACACGAATAAAGAGCTGCATAGAAGAATTCCACAACAGGGTCGATGGGATTAGGCTACCTGAGGGTGTCATAGAATGGGTGTCGCATCTCCAGGTTGTCACTGCAAATCAGATAGAGTGGATATTCGGGTGGCTCCCCGTGGATGAAATCGTGTATATGCCAGCCACCGGGCCTCATTTCTTTTTGATGAGTCTCCGAAGTATCCAACCCTATGCGCGATACAGTGTACTAAAGCAATTAGGTAGATGCCAAATGATTCCCAGGGTCGAGGATATTAGCCGCCATACGGTTGATATTAGCCCCAATGGTCAATTCCCTGAAGCCGACGTGCGTCAAATTTGGGGCGAATGTCAATACTTAATAGCGGGTACTCGAGTACACGACATATCTAAAGGCGAGGTTGCACCGGGATACATTGCTTGGTATAAAAAAATAGAGCCCGGAAGGCCAGCTAAAAGACCGCATCTCCAAGAATTTGTTGAAACGTCACAAGAGCAATGGGGTTGGCTAGTCAAGAAGAATGAATACAGGGCCACCATAGGAAGATTGGAAAAGCAAGTCAAAGAGCTGCAATTTGAAAATGGTTTGCAAACTGCAGCAGATGAGGGAGAAAAGAAAAGGTTAACCAAAGAAACGAGGCATTGCGAGCCCAAATCCAGAAAATGAAAGTAGCCGCGGAAAATCCCCCCCAGGAGCACAAAGGATGAAAAACTCATAGAAAATATGCGGCGGAAAGTAACCGAGTATGGGTTTGACTTGAAGCTATCCAGGGTTCGGAAACAATTAGCTAAAAGTACGGAGGAACGAGCCCGCATCATTGAGAAATTAAAAGAAAGGCATAACGATGAGGTTGCTGGATTAAAACAAAGAGTCATCATGGCTGAGAACAGAGTGTCCAAGCAAGTCAGGGACTTCAAAGCCGAGAGTGAACATTGTTATGCAGGGATAGCAAGGTTGGAGATGGATTTGCGGAAAATCCAGGGACTGAATCAGGTAGCATAGTGAACTCTAGAGGCACGACCGAGCAAATTGGGTGTTTGTTGCAAGAAAAGGGTGTTATTAGGGAAAGGGTACGGGCGATCGCAGACTACATCACCACAAAGTGCAACCATTGCGAGGATATGACAAGATCCATGTTCTTTGCCACCGCCATGACCTTTGTTCGGCAAGTGATGGAGGACCTCCACCATCTCCAAGGGAGTTTAACATGCAAGCCTGCGGCAAGGCCGAATGATGCCCCGCGAGCTCCACGAGCAGTTGAAGTCTTAATGTATTCATGGTTTCTGAAAATTGTATTTTTCCTTAAAAGAGTCTGTCAGTATGAATTTTCTTTTATGCATTATTACTCTTCGAGTCTGTAGTTCTTATTCTACCCGAGTCTGTTATTTGCCTTTTTAACTCTGCCAGTATCTGTATCCAAAGTTTGTCTTTATAAGAATTGAAAATTCCTAAGTATCATGTTATTTTCATTTCACATTTCATGAACCACCTTCGGTCTGATTCATCCGGAGCATGATACGTAGGCAATCTTCATAGGATTTAATCGTATTCTTAAAAAAGGGAAAACCAAAGCCACAAAAAAGAAAAGGGAAAGCAAGAAAATAAAGAGTGGAAATCAAATGGAAGTTTGGAATAAACGCCAGGATGACACATGCGACCATTGCAAGCATATAGACACCCGTTAACTGTATAGGTGCATCACACACAACGTGTGATTCCCTGTTTGTTATCTGTCTTACACTAATCGTTTGTTTGATGTAATTCCAGTCTCAGGATTTTGAAACAGTGGTTGGTTTGTGGTAAACTGGAATCACGTTGATATTTTACCAGATCGAAAGGAAGCACAGAAATGTCATCTGAAATGACTTTGCCGGCAGTTCCCATCTCGAGGATAGCCCGATTGCAGGTATCCCGGACTCAGAATCAACGACAACTGAAGAAAATAGGATCCTATAACTTAGAGTCATGGAGATGTGGGATGCATGGATGAATGGAAAAGAGCCTCCGAGTGCCATCCCTGGATTTCCTGAGCTCTTCACAAGGTCGGGGGTACTTCTAGTGTCCCCATTAGCCACTTAAACATCCTCTTGGGACAGCCTACCATACCAGCCAACTTTGTCGGAAAACCTTCTATCGCCCGCCCTCATGTGTTCACCTCTGGCACAGTTCCTAATATTTTTATGGCTCCCCCATGTGCAGCCACCACACAGCCCGGAGTGTCGAGGCCCATGTTTGATTCGACTGCTTTCACATTTCAAACTCCCAATTACCAAATCGAGCCTCCCTCATATCCCACATACAATTATCCCTAACCAGCATATGAACTTACACCAGTGAAAGATTAAACTCCTAAAATGCCTGAACAATATGAGATAACAAGAAGGATGAAAAGCCTTGAGCAGAGCTTGAAGAACATGCAGGGCTTGAGTGGGAAAAAGAGTGTTTTCCACACGGATCTGTGCATATTCCCCCATGTGAACCTTCCTCTAAGATTTAAAATGCCGAAGTTTGAAAAGTATGATGGTCATGGTGACGGTATTGCTCATCTGAAAAAGTATTGTAACCAATTGCGTGGGGCAGGCAGAAAAGAAGAACTGTTAATGGCATACTTCGGAGAGAGTCTGGTAGGCTTCGCTTCTGAATGGTACATGGACCAAGATGTCACACGATGGCATATCTGGGATGATCTTGCCCGGAATTTCGTAACGCAATTCCAGTATAACATTGACATTGCACCAGGCAGGAATTCTTTGGACAATTTGAAAAAGAAGCCTTCAGAGAATTTTAGAGAATATGTTATCAAGTGGCGTGAACAGGAATCGAGAGTAAAGCCACCCATGGACGAGATATAGATGGTCACTTTCTTTCTCCAGGCCCAATAAGCGGATATTTTCAAAATATGATGTCAGTAATGGGCAAACCTTTCGTGGAAGCAATCAAGATCAGAGAGATGGTAGAAAATGGCTTGAAAATAGGAAGAATTCTGAGTCAGAAGGGCAACCCCCAGGCCATCCAAGGCGGGGCAGGAGGAATCGTAAGAAACAAAAAGAAAGAGGAAGCTTCAATAGCAGCCTCTGGTATGAGAAGACCTCATGCTCACAAGCCCATATTCTCAAGAACCTCCCAACACTATTATCCCCATCAAGATATGCATTATGCTCCCCAACCTTACACAGTTATGAATGCCTAGACATTTGTTCGACCACAACAACAGGTCAACAGGAATCAGGACCTAAGAAATCAGCCTCCCCAAAACCACTATAATCCCCGCCCTTCCTAAAATAATTTCTGTCCCAGGGAGCCGCCTAGAAGAAAAATTTTTACACCAATAGGGGAGTCTTATTCTATCTTATTCCCAAAACTGGTCTAGATGGGTCTCTTGCAGCTTGTGCCCCCGAACCGACAAAACCCTGAGTCGCCTTCTTACCAACAGGGTGTACGTTGTGCTTATCATTCAGGAGCCGAAGGGCACGAAACCAAAAATATTTGGACTCTAAAACAAGCTTTGGAGGATCTAATAGAACAAAGGAAGATAGTGCTGAGAGATGAATATGTCCCAAATGTGACTAATAACTTGTTATCGGCTCACAACAACGGGCCAGTCATCGAGATGATCTGCGAAGACAAAGAGTTTGACCCTGCTTTGAAAGCCATAATAGCCATTGCTGATGCAGATTGAAAGCCAAAGGTCACCCCCAAGAAGGTTGCAGAAAAGAAAATGAGTGAAGCCAAGCACTCGGAAGCTGAGAAGAAGGTTGAGGCTAAAACTGAGTTGACACCCGTCAAAGAAACTGTCCTTTACATCCCATGGGGTCGTCAATAAAAATAGCCAACTCTGATTCCACCAAGAAGATTTGAGTTGAACAAGACTATGTACGTACCCAAAGGATCCTATGTGGTGCAGGGACCAATTTAACCGCCAAGGCTGAATGAGCCTGTGGTAATTGGTCGTGCGCCTCAGATGCCAATGGCGGACCCTTCTACAGTCCAGTGGAACTATCAAGAAATAATACTAACATACAAAGGCAAAGAAATTACCAGGGGAAACTCAAGAAAGCCACCTCGAAAAGAAATATTCGGACCTGGAAGAGGTGAACAGTGTTACCAAAAGGCGATTCTCACCCAAAAAGCCCGTAAATGCTGAAGAGGCGAAGGCCTTCTTTCAAAAGATGAAAATGCCGGACTATGAGGTAGTGGACCAGCTCCGAAAGTCTCCCGAGCAAGTTTCTTTACTATCATTGCTGATGGATTCATCGGAACACTAGAAAGTGTTAGGCAAAACGTTAAATGAGGCTTACATGCCGATTCAAACCTCCGTGTAACAACTGGAGAAAATGGCGGAAATTGTGGTCCATGGATAAGCTGAACAGTCAATCTTCCGCGATCCCTCAGTCCCTTGTCTCAAAGCTAAAGAAGGAAGTGAGCATATAGTTTATCAGGCTTTCGAAATCGTGGTAGCTAAACAACGCGAAGAAGGTAAACCATGTCCCAGCCTTTCCTCTCCAATGCCTCAATCATGGTGGCAAGAGAAATGATACGTCAAGGATTTAAGCCAGGAAAGGGACTTAGAAGTTCTTTATAAGGGATAACTGAGCCTATTGCTTTGCCTACTGCGGAAAAGTTTTTCGGTTTAGGCTTCCACCCAACACTAGAGGATATAACCTGGGCAAACCGCAGAAAGCGTCATGAATGGGCTGTACCTCAACCTCTACCCCACATGTACGAGACATTTGTGAAGCCAAAGTACAGTGAGGAAGAAGAAGACGAGACCTTCACAGCGGAGGAAATTGAAAATATATGTGGGTCATGAGGAAATTATTGTATGAAGCCAACATGGTCCAGCTTGGAGAACGCTCGAGCACAGCTGAGGTGCTCTACATGGGACCGGATGGCAAAGTACAAAATTGGAAGTCTACCCCTTTCCCAGTCAGGCGGGAGGCTCGGTAGTCCTACCTTGCCATCTTTTCCTGCATCGCAAGTTATTTCAGGGTGTAACTCGGGTGTTTTCCCTTTAGTATTTTATCCTTTAAACTTCAAATGTAAATCCTATTATCTTACAGTTTCAAAAAAATGAAATCAATATTTCATCGTCTACACTCCTCTGTTTTTTCTGATTTTTGCTATTTTTCTTATATTTTTTATCTTTTCTTTCAGTTCCAATAATGCGGCTTTAAATAATATGACATGCTCGCGGACTTCATGCCCCGATCCGAACATACCGCCTATTTGTGAAATAATAAACCAAGAACCAGAGTATGATGAAGAAGTGGCTTTTAGGGAAATCAACCAAGAGTTGGAACATTTTGAAAATAAACCTAAGTCGAATTTAAATAATACCGAACCGGTTAACTTGGGTGGTCCCGGCGAAACCAGGGAAACTAAAATAAGCATCCATGTGAATGAGGAAATTTGGGACTCATTGATTACAACCTTTTTTTGAATTCAAAGATGTGTTTGCTTGGTCTTACAATGATATGCCTGGGATGAGTGTTGATTTGGTAGTTCATAAGTTGCCGACATACCCCGAATGCCCTCCATTCCAACAAAAACAGCGAAAGTTCAAACCTGATACCAGTGATAAGGTCAAAGAGGAGATCACAAAGTAGTTGGAGGCGGGAGTAATCCAAGTGGTTCGATACACCACATGGTTGGCCAATGTGGTACCGGTACCGAAGAAAGATGGGAAAACCCGAGTATGTGTAGACTATAGAGATTTGAAGAAGGCAAGTTGCAAAGACAACTTCCCTCTGCCAAAAATCCACATCCTTGTTAACAACTATGCCAAACATGAGATACAGTTCTTTGTGGATTTCTACACAGGATACCACCAAGTGCTGATGGATGAGGAAGATGCTGAGAAAACTGCCTTTACCACACCTTGGGGGACTTATTGTTACAGGGTTATGCCTTTTGGTTTAAAGAATGTTGTGGCAACATATATGAGGGCTATGACATTTTCCATGACATGATGCATCAGGAGATAGAAGTATATGTGGATGACGTGATTATCAAGTCCAAGACCCAGGTTGATCATGTACGGTACCTAAGAAAGTTCTTTGAAAGGCTTCGCAAGTATGATTTGAAATTGAATCCAACCAAGTGTGTATTCGGGGTCCCATCACACAAACTTCTGGGGTTCATTGTCACCCGAAGAGGTATTGAGCTGGATCCAACCATGATAAAATCCATTCGAGAGCTACCTCCTCCAAAAACCAATAAGGATGTAGTGAGCCTGTTGGGAAGACTAAATTATATCAGTTGATTCATCGCCCAACTGACTTCTACGTGTGAGCCCATATTCAGACTATTGAAAAAGGACACGACAATTAAATGGACCAATGAGTGTCAAGAAGCTTTTGAAAGAATCAAATATTACTTGTCCAATCCACAATCTTGATCCCGCTTGAACCGGGAAGGCCATTGTTTCGTTATTTGACAGTCCTTGAGAAATCTTTTGGTTGCATTCTTGGGCAATATGATACCGCTGGAAAGAAGGAGCAAGCCATCTATTTTTTTTTTTTTAGCTTAACTGACTTTGTATTAATATCAAAAACAAATATACAATGTAGTTCAATGGTAGTAGTATGGACTTCTACTACATATCTATACAGTATTGCCTCCTATCTCACTCTAATTTCTTCTATTCATTTACAATGATTGAGCAGACTAATCTAAGGGTAAGAATTGAGCAGCTGAAGCTCATTCTTCCATCTATTCCTATTTTTTGCATGAATTAAAACTGATATCTCCTTGCAACAATGATCTTCATCAAATCTCTTGGCTTCAAATCTGATTGCATTTCGACTTCTCCATAGGATTGCAACTGTGGTCACAAATGCTGTGGCAGTAATGGCCTTTCGACAGTTTTTACTCTTAACTTGACTACATATCCATTTCAACTCATCTTCCCAGCATCTAATGGTCCTTATGTACCCCAGCCACTTTAGAATTCTACACCATATTCTGTTAGTATTACCACATTCAAAGAATAGATGATTGAATTCTTCTTCAAAGAGTTGGCAAAATACACATGAGGTTGGAATGTGAATTCCCATATGTTGAAGCCTCTCTATTGTAGGTAGCCTTTGGTGAGCTGCTAACCAGATTGTAAACCTGTGTTTAGGAAGGGCAGAATGAACAAGCATAATATTCTTCCATGTTACCTTTGGGAGTTGAGGTAGTAATGCAGTATACATCTTCTGTATATGGAATTTCCCAACCAAGCACACATTCTGCATTCTGGCCAAGAGTCCTCCTTGCATTTGAGCATTCTCCATCACCATTGGTCGACAGTTAAGAATCTTTTTCACCACCCAAGAGGAGTTTACCGGTTACGAGGCCTAATACATGCTGCTAGAAAGAACTTGTTGTGCCTTGATCTGGGTGGCCCAAAAGCTGAGGCATTACTTGCAAGCCTACACCACCTACCTCATAATCAGGCTGGACCCGTTGAAGTACATATTCCAAAAATCGATGCCCATAGGGAGATTGGCGAAATGGAAAATCCTGCTCACTGAGTTCGACATAGTCTATGTCACTCGTACCACAATGAAGGCCCAAGCAGTAGCGGATAATCTAGACGAGAATCCAATTGATGATGAGTATCAACCTTTGAATACCTATTTCTCTAGCGAAGAAGTGAACTCGGTGGAGGTAACATCTGAGGACATCCCTGCTTGGAAAATGGTTTTCGATGGAGTGGTAAATGCGAGAGGCGTAGGAATTGGAGCAATCCTAATTTCACCCGCTTGTCAACATTACCCAGCTACAGCACGGCTCCGGTTTTTCTGCACCAACAATACAGCTAAATATGAGGCTTGCATCATGTGCATGAATATGGCTATTGACCAAGACTTCGAGGAATTGTTAATCATGGGGGATTTAGATTTGATCATCCGGCAGGCCCTAGGAGAGTGGGAGACAAGAGATGTCAAACTCATCCCCTATCGACATCATGTGGAGGATCTCAGCAAATGCTTCAAGTCAATACAATTCAGGTACATTCCTCGTTGTCACAATGAGTTAGCAGATGCACTTGCAACTCTAGCTTCCATGTTGCCTTACCCTGGAAACGCCTACGTCGATCCTTTGGAAATCCGAATCAAGGAAAGGCATGGGTATTTTAATGCGACCGAGGCAGAATCCAGCACTCAGCCCTGGTTTATGATATCAAGAAATTTCTGAAAACACAAGAGTATCCCGAGCAGGCTACTGGGGAGCAAAAGAAAACCATCTGATAACACGCAAGTTGTTTCTTCTTGAGTGGTGATACCTTATACAAGAGGAACCCATATCTCAAATTGATAAGATGTGTCGACGTCGAGGAAGCCTGGAGGATTATGCATGAAGTACACATAGGAGTGTGTGGACCTCATATGAACGGGTATGTACTGGCAAAGAAAATACTTCGGGCGGGGTATTACTGGATGACCATGGAGAAAGATTGTTTCAGCTTCGTTCGGAAATGTCATCAATGTCAGGTGCACGGTGATTTGATTCATGCACCGCCAACCGAATTGCTTCCTATGTCAGAACCTTGGCCATTCACTTCCTGGGGCATGGACGTCATTGGGCCCACTGAACCAAAAGCCTCAAATGGACATAAATTCATATTGGTTGTTATCGACTACATCGCAAAGTGGGTCGAAGCCATCACCAAGAAAGTTGTGGTAGACTTTATGCATTCCAACATCATTTGCCACTTCGGTGTTCCTGCAACCATCATTACAGACAATGCGGCCAATATGAATAGTCGTCTGATGGGAGAAATATGTGAAAATTTCAATATAACACATATAAACTCCACTCCTTACCGGCCCAAAGCCAATGGTGCCATCGAAGTTGCTAACAAAAACATCAAGAAGATCTTGAGAAAATGATTCAAAGCTCGAGACAATGGCATGAAAAGCTGCCTTTCGTATTGCTTGGATATCGCACCACAGTACGCACATCGATAGTGGCAACTCCATATTTATTGGTTTATGGGACTGAAGTATTAGAAAATACGCTTAACGCTAGAGGGGGGGTGAATAGCGTTTTAATAAAAATCAAGATAAATTTGCGGAATTACAATTGCAGAAATAAAGTAAGTGCAGTAATTAAAGTAGTAAGGAGAGAACACACCGAATTTATACTGGTTCACCACAACGTTGGTTAGTCCAGTCCCCGAGAGACTCTCTCGAGTTTTACACTAACTCCGTTAAGCTTATGGGTGCCTAACAAACCGTTACACTTGCTCGTAGATATACACTCTACAAGACTTCAACTTGCTCGAGGATACCTCACCTCAAGACTTCAAGTCAAGGAACTAAACTTTCCTTCTTACAACAAGGGATTAGAACTTCCCTTCAAGTGTATGCAAACACTTAGCACTCAAGACAAGACTCTCTTATAGAGTAGATGTGAGTGAAATTAATATGCTCAAGAACACAACAACTTCGTCAAGAATTTGGCTCTCAAAAACTATGAAATGAATATGAAATGATTGATATGAAAGTATGTAAGCTTAAGCAAGAATTGTAATCAGTTGTTGTACTTAAAAGAGTGGTTTTGAGGTGTATTTATAGTCCTCAAAGACCCAAAGACCGTTGCTTAATTGCCAATCACTAATTGCTGATTTTGTGCTAGAATAATCGATTATCTGATTTGTATAATCAATTATCTGCAAATCGTTCAAAAATCATATGCAGATTTTAAGCTAGAGTAATCGATTATCCAAATTGCATAATCGATTACCTGATAACGTTCAAAAATCAGACGTTGATTTTATGCTAGCATAATCGATTATTGCCTTGTGCATAATCGATTATCTTTCAGCGTTTAAAAATACTTTGGCAACGGTCAGTGAATAATCGATTATGCTATATAGGATAATAGATTATTTTGCTGTTTTGTAAATTCCGGTTATACACTGTCTTAACATAATCGATTATCAAAAAAACATAATCGATTATTTTGTTGTTTTGTAATTCCGGTTTACACTGTCTTATCATAATCGATTATCAAAAATAACATAATCGATTATTTCTGTCCAGATTTGAAAGACATGTTTAAAATTCATTTTGGCTAAAATGAAAATGTTTGAAAATCATTTTGTTTTAAGACAAAGATGCATGGTTTGATGAAAATGATATTACGAGAGAAGCCAAGACTTGAATCTATTGTTGGATCAAGATCACAATATAAAACGACTCATGTGTTGCTTTACTTGATCTTGTTCTTTGTTTCTCTTGTGCTTAGACTTCGGCATATGTCAATGTTCCATGCGCGTCGGTTTGTCATTTATCAAAACCTACAAAGATGAACACACGTTTAGTTTTAGCGATTTGAGAACGTGTTTCAACAATTTCCCCCTTTTTGATAATGGCAAACCAATATCGGGATATGCCTATTAAATAATTGATAATGACAATCCAAGACAGGTATTTATATATGTGAATGAGTTCCCCCTCAATTTATGAGTTCCCCCTCAATTTATGCCAATATGTATTAGTGTGCATAGCCCTTATTCTTCCCCCTTTTGACATTAGCAAAAATAAATAATCTTTTATTGAGGAAACAATATTGAAAATACATAATAAAGCAAGAAAAATAGACAAAATATTATTCAAACGAGACATAATGGAAGAAAGAAAAAAATAGACAAGACTTTATTCATTGTCAACATTAACATCCGCCTCGGCATCCGGCACTTCTTCCGGAAGGGCAACTTGGGCATAGGGATAGCGGACGTGGTCAAAATATCCATGAAGCTCGTGGGATAATCGGGTGGCATTCCTATCAATACGAGTCATGGACGTGGACAAATAGGCAAGTTGCTCAGAAATGGTTTGGAGGGTAGCAACGGAAAGGGCCTGAGGACGACGTCTTTGAGTTGGAGGAGGAGCCGGATGTTCGCCGATATTGGGAAATGAAGATTCTTGAATTTCCCAATGTTTTGTTGCCTTTTTGTGAGGATCGACGGAGGTGTCGATACCGGAGGCTTGAAAAAGAGCCATTATGACAAAAGCATAGGGGAGTGGCTTATCGTCCCCAATTGCATCATACATGTGAGTCATGACGAACTGGCACCAATTGATGCGAGCCCCGGTGATAATTGCGTGCATGAGTTTTGAATCCTCATGAGAGAGAGTCGTATGATTGAAATTGCACGGTTTTGGAACGCGGGTTATGAAATAAACGATTAGACGATATTCCGGGAGCATGCGCGTAATGGTTGGGCAACGATGCTCCGGACTTGCAATAAAGTCGCCAATGCCAATTTGGTTGAAAAGGAGTTGTTCATCAAATAAAACACCTTCTTCCCTAGTGTAGAGGGAAATGTCTTCCCCATTTCGTGGAAGTTTAGTGAGGACTTGCATGTTTTCCTCATTTAAAAGAATTGGAACTCCATTGATGCTCGAGACAAGTTCACCATCTTCGTCCTTCTCGAGATTGGAATAGAAGGCACGAATTAGAGAAGGGTGAATGTAGGGGGATTGAAGATATATGAATTCAAGAAGTTGACTTTGCATGAGGATATGTGCTGTGGATGGAGGGGCGATGTGGCTAAGGAATCGATCAGTTGAGAATCGAGGAGGAAGGATTTCTCGATTTTCAAATTTTTCGACGAAATGAATAAGTTCGGCTTTACTTTCGAACCGTAAATAAGATCCGTCTTTATAGCAGTGAACGGGTGGAGGAGCAATGGAAGAGGAGGCAATATGTTTGCTGGAACGAGAACGTTTAGAATTCTTGCCCGTCATTTAAAAAGAAATTTGAGAGCCTTTGCAGAAATTTTTGAAGACTTTGGAAGAATATTAGGAGCTAGGAGTGATGTTGGAGTGAAGAATTTGAAAGGTGGAAGCACCTATTTATAGAGTGAAGGAGATGAAGGCATTTAATTGTACAATAACTTCAGATTTTAAGTCCCAAACGGTCAAAAAACGGTAAGAATTTTGAAAGAGTGAACGTTGATAATCGATTTTGTTGGTCAGATAATCGATTTTGGTGACCCAGTCTGGAGAACAGATTCAGAGAATAATCGATTATCATTTTAAGATAATCGATTATGTCAGGAAATGTACTACCCGACGGAGTCGAAGCGGTAAAGGAAAATCGATTACGAGGTTGCCGATAATCGATTATTTTAATCTTTGGCTTAGACCTGCAAAACAGAATTAGTTAATAATCGATTGCGATAAATAGATAATCGATTATGTTATGAGTTTGCCCAAAAATCTGCAAAACATAACACAAATATAATCGATTATGAAATATTGATAATCGATTATTGCATATGGTCGCCAAAATCCTGCAAAACGGAAATGTTAAATAATCGATTGTTGTATTGTAAAAATCGATTATTGCATTTGGTCAGCAAATATGTGACTGTATTCCCCCTGACTTTGGGGCGATACCTGCAAAAAAGAATTAGGTGCCTCCGACGCTCAAGTCAGTAATCGTTAAAGGAAAAATGCAATGCATGTATTAGATCAACGTGGAGTCAAGTATTCCGAGTTCACTACGAATTCGGAAAAAGGACTCTTTCTCTAAAGGCTTTGTGAAGATGTCGGCCAATTGATATTTGGTTTCAACAAACTCAGTTTCGACATCACCTTTGAGAACGTGATATCTTATGAAGTGGTGCCTAATTTCTATGTGTTTCTTTCTTAAGTGAAGAACAGGGTTCTTCGTCAAGCTTATGGCGCTAGTATTATCACATCGAAGAGGGATATGATTGATACTAAGACCATAATCCGAGAGTTGTTGTTTCATCCAAAGGATTTGAGCACAACAACCGCGGCTACATATTCAACCTCGGTTGTGGATAACGCAACACTTACTTGTTTCTTGCTAAACCAAGAAACGAGAGAGCTACCGAGCAAATGGCAAGTGCCACTAGTGCTCTTGCGGTCCAATTTGCAACCCGCAAAATCGGAATCGGAATAGCCAACAAGTTGGCATGAAGAACCTTTGGGATACCATAGTCCAACATTTATAGTTCCAACAAGATACTTCATTATCCGTTTTACCGCAGTTAGGTGCGACTCCTTCGGACATGATTGATATCGAGCGCATAAACACACGCTAAACATGATGTCCGGTCTACTTGCAGTAAGATAAAGAAGGGATCCAATCATACCTCGATTCTTCTTTGTGTCTACTTCCTTACCTTTCTCATCTTTGTCAAGATGGTCGGATGTACTCATTGGAGTGGCCATTGCTTTGGCGTTGCTCATTTCAAAACGATTTAGCAACTCCTTGCAATATTTAGATTGGCAAATGAAAGTTCCCTCTTTCATTTGTTTCACTTGCAACCCCAAGAAGAAGTTTAGCTCACCCATCATTGACATTTCAAATTCACTTGTCATTAATTCAGAGAATTCCTTGCACAAAGAATTGTTAGTAGCACCAAAAATAATATCATCTACATATATTTGAACTAATAAGATGTCATTGTTTTTGTTCTTAATAAAGAGTGTAGTGTCAACTTTCCTCCTAATGAACTCATTGTTCAAAAGAAATTTGCTAAAGCGTTCATACCAAGCTCGGGGAGCTTGTTTAAGACCATAGAGGGCTTTCTTAAGTTTGAAGACATGATCGGGAGATTTAAAGTCTTCAAAACCCGGGGGTTGTTCAACATATCTTCCTCTTGAATAAACCCATTTAGGAAGGCACTCTTTACATCCATTTGATATAAATTAAAATTCATAGAAGGGGCAAAAGCAAGTAATAGACGAATAGCTTCTAGCCGTGCTACGGGTGCATAAGTTTCTTCATAATCAATTCCTTCTTCTTGATTAAATCCTTTAGCTACAAGTCTAGCTTTGTTTCTAGTGATTATACCGTTTTCATCTAATTTATTTCGAAAAACCCATTTCATACCAATTATGGTGTGATTATCGGGTCTTGGCACCAATTCCCAAACATCATTACGTTTGAATTGGTTAAGCTCCTCTTGCATTGCCAAGGTCCAATTCTCATCCCCAATTGCTTCGGAAATGGTTGTAGGTTCTATTTGTGAAACAAAAGCCATATGTCTTACAGTGTCTTTAAGAAGGTTTCGAGTACTTACCCCTTGTTCGATATTGCCGATTACCTTGTCGAGAGGATGGTCTTTAGACGTCCTCCATGCATTGGGCATCATCGACTCTTCTTCTTGTGGTGGTGCTTCTTCCAATAGTTGTTCCACTACTTCATCTTGAACTTCCTTTGGATTCTCCTTTTGCACCTCGTCTTGAAGATTGATTTTGTTTAAAGCATCTGCAAGACCATCACAGAAATCCTTTCTCTCCAAGCGAGCATCATTTTCACAAAATACTATATGAGGAGATTCCTCAACGGTTTTGGTTCGATTATTGAAAACTCTATATGCTTTACTACGCGATGAATATCCAAGAAAAATTCCTTCATCAGATTTCGCGTCAAATTTTCCCAAGCTATCTTTTCCGTTGTTATGAATGAAACATTTACAACCAAAGACTCTAAGATGGGAGAGGTTAGGTTTCCTTCCCTTGTAGAGTTCATAGGGAGTTTTTATGAGTATCAGTCTTATGAAAGCTCTGTTTAAAACATAGCAAGCGGTACTCACGGCATCCGCCCAAAATTGTTTGGGAATCTTAGCCTCATCGAGCGTGGTTCTCGCCATCTCTTCGAGAAATCGATTTTTGCGTTCCACCACTCCATTTTGTTGTGGTGTACGTGGAGCCGAAAAGGTATGTGCAATACCGAGTTCGTCACAAAAATCCGCAAAGACATTATGATCGAACTCTCCCCCATGATCACTTCTTATGGAAGTGACGGTTGTGTTCTTTTCATTTTGAATACATTTAAGAAAACTTTTAAAGGCTTGAAAGGCATCACTTTTATGAGCAAGAAATAACGTCCATGTAAATCTAGAGTAGTCATCAACAATAACAAAAGCATAAAGATTACCACCGTGACTTTTAGTTCTAGATGGTCTAAAAAGATCCATGTGTAGAAATTGTAAAGGTCTAGTGGTTGAAACAACATTTTTGGATTTAAAAGAGGCTTTTGTTTGTTTCCCTTTTTGACATGAATCACAAATAGAATCTTTTTCAAATTTTATATTTGGAAGACCAGTTACTAAATCTTGTGAGACTAGTTTGTTTAAAAAATTCATATTTACATGAGCTACTCTACGATGCCATAACCACATGTCGTCTTCTTAACTCATAAGGCAATTCACAAAACTTGATGAAGAATTTTCAAGATCAACCATATAGATATTATCAATTCTAATACCACGAAGAATAACTTTAAAATCACTACGACGGATAACTAAGCATTCTTCGGAATCAAACAATACAAGATTTCCCTTGTCACATAATTGACTTATGCTCAAGAGATTATGTTTGAGACCTTTAACTAGTAAAATATGCTTAATGGAGGAGGATTCGTCCTTACCGACCGAGCCAATGCCGATAATTTTTCCTTTGTTGTTATCTCCAAAGACTACGCTTCCTCCTTTGGTTGGTTTTAGTTGTACGAATTTTGATTCATCTCCGGTCATGTGCTTGGAGCATCCGCAATCAAGGTACCAAAGTTCACTTGATGCCCTCAAGCATACCTACAAGACAAATTAATGAGTTTTTGGTACCCAAGCTGTTTTGGGTCCTTGTGTGTTAGGTGCAAAATAGTGGTGTGATTGACCTGCAGTGAAATGTCTATGTTTAGTGAAGCATGCGGGAGCAATATGTCCAATTTTATTGCAATAATGACAAATGACATTCGGATTGTGCATTCTTCTAGGATGATAATAATTTGGGGATCTAAATTCATTCACCCTATTTTTTGGAATATAGTTTTGATGTAATTTTCGAAAATCTTTTCTAGGTGTTCTAAATTGCTCGACATTGTTAGAAAATATGCTTAACGCTAGGGGGGGGGGGTGAATAGCGTTATAACAAAAATTAGCGTAAACTTGCGGAATTGAAAAATTGCAGGAAAGAAATAAGTACGATAAGTAAATAAATAAGAACGAACGCACCGATGTATCTTGGTTCACCACAACCCGTGGCTAGTCCAGTCCCCGAGACACTCTCTCGAGATTTCCACTAACACTGTTAAGCTTACGGGTGCTCAACAAACCTTTACAAACTGAGGACACAAGCCTCAACAACCTTTGCTCGAAGATACAACACTCAAAGACTTCAACCAAAGGAAACACAAGTTCCTTCTTACACTACAAGGGACTAACACTTCCCTTCATGTGTATAAAACACTTAGCACTCACTTAAACAAGACTCTCTTAATAGAGTAGATATGAGTAAACAGATACGCTCAAGAACGCAACAACTTTCATCAAGAATTTTGGCTCTCAAAACTTATGTAATGAATAGAAAGTGATGAACAATAGAGTATGCAAGCTATAGCAATAATATGATCAGTTGTTGTATTTAGAAGACTGATTTGAAGCTGTATTTATAGTTGCAAAACCATGCATTACCGTTGCCTAATTGCCAATTAAGAATTGCTGATTTTACTCAGTGACAATCGATTGTAAAAATGCCACAATCGATTGTTTTCCAATCGTTCCAAAAATCATTCCCAGATTTTTCGCTTAACAATCGATTATCTAAGATCAATAATCGATTACTGGCAACGTTCAAAAAATTTCTAGATTTTACTTAAAACAATCGATTGTCAGAAATCTACAATCGATTACTTGGCAACATTCAAAAAATCATTTCCGGATTTTACTTAAAACAATCGATTGTCAGAAATCTACAATCGATTACTTGGCAACATTCAAAAAATCTTTTTCAGATTTTATTTAAAACAATCGATTATTAGAAATATATAATCGATTACCTGACAGTGTTTGAAAATATTTTGGCAACGGTCAATTACACAATCGATTATACTATGAGAACAATCGATTATATATCAGTCTTTGAAAAATCAATTAGACACTGCCTCAATGCACTCGATTGTCAAAGGTACACAATCGATTATTTTATGACTTTGAAAATGTCTGATAGACACTGCCTCAACACAATCGATTGTCATAAGTTCACAATCGATTATTTTGTAGCTTTGAAAAACTTTGATGTACACTGCCTCAACACAATCGATTGTCATAAGGTTCACAATCGATTGTAATGCAGATTTGAAAAATCTGATGCATACTGCCTTAACACAATCGATTGTCATAAGTTCACAATTGATTGTCATGCAGCTGACTTAACATAATCGATTATCATAAGTACATAATCGATTATCTTAGTCCAGATTTTAGAGGCATGTTTAAAAATCATTTTGACTAAAGTAAATATGCATGATTTAAAATCATTTTGCTTTAAATTAAATATGCATGATTTGATAACAATATTTTTACGAGAGAAGCCAAGTCTTGAGTCAAGTTATCGGATCAAGATCACAATTAAAGAACGACTCATGTTTAACTTTATATCTTTGCTTGATCTTGGTCTTGTGCTTGAATCTCGTTATATATCAATTGCGCGCTTGTGCTTGGACCTCGTCATATGTCCATTGCGCATAGTTTGTCATTCATCAAAACCTACAAATATGAACACACGTTTTAGTATATTGCCTTGAGAACGTGTTTCAACAGACATTTCCCCCTTTTTGATAATGGCAAACTTTAGTCGGGATATGCATATTTCATAATTCATAATGACGGTTCAAGACAAGTAAAGATATGCAACAATATGCAACAAGTCTCTAGATGTGCAATTAGTTCCCCCTCAACATATGAATTCCCTCTCAATTTATGCCAATAAAAAATTAGTGCACATCCCTTATTCTTCCCCTTTTTTCCATTAGCAAAAAAATAGAACGAATAAGTAAATAACTTGTTTATTTATTAATCAAAAATATGAGTACAACAAAAGAAGACAATAAAACATAGAACAATAAACTAAAGAAATTATTCATTATCATCATTTCCCGCCTCGTCATACGGCACTGCTTCATAAGGGAAAAGTCCAGCATATGGATAATGAACATGGTCAAAATATCCATGGACCTCATATGTCAATTGATTGACAGAGATGGTCAAAGAAGCAATTTGGTCGGAAATAGATTGAAGAGTAGGTTCTTGAGGCTGACGCGATCGACGAGTTGGAGGAGGAGCAGGAGCTACATGATCGCCGTCATGGGGAAAGGAGGATTCGGAAATTTCCCATTTCTTGGTGCTCTTTTTGAGCGGACCGATAGAGGTGTTGAACCCGGAGACTTCAAGAAAATTCATAATAAGGAGGGCATAGGGAAGTGGTCTATCGTCCCCGATGGCATCAAGCATGTGAATTTTGACGAACTTACACCAATTGATGTAAGCTCCGATTATAATGGCATGCATGAGCTTTACGTCCTTTTGGGAGAGAGTGGTATGGTTATGTTTGCGAGGCTTGAGGACTCGGGTTATGAAATATAAAATCAAACAATATTCGGGGAGCATTCCCGTAATGGGAGGACGTCGAGTAGATAGATTAGGATCATAAGCTCCAAGTCATATTTGGTTTAGGAGAATTTTCTCATCAAATAAGGCGCCGGCTTCTCTAATGTAGCGAGAAATGTTTTCCCCACATCGAGGAAGATGAGCAATAGAATGCAAGTTTTCATTGGATAAAAGAATTTGAACGCCATTTATGTTTGACACAAGCTCACCATCGTCGTCCTCATGAAGATTTGAGTAGAACGCTTGAATCAATGGAGGATTAATATAAGGATAGGTAAGATATAAGAAGTCAAGAAGTTGACATTCCATAAGTATGTTTGCAGCGGGGGCGCATGATTCAAGATATTTGCTTGTAGAAAAGCGAGGAGGAAGAATGTCACGCTTTTCGAATTTTGTCAAGAATCTAGTTAGCTCGGTTTCAGAATTGAATTGCAAAATAGACCCATCTTGGTAAGGGAAATTTGGAGGAGGAGGAGCAGCTGAAGAAGATGCACCATGTCTACCTGAACGGGAACGTTTAGTATGTCTGCCCGACATTTTGAATAAGTAGAAATGTCCTTTGTAAGAAGCTTGAAAGATTTTTGAAATTTTGGGAGCTAAGATTGATGCTTGAGTGAAGAAATTGAAGGCATATGGTACCTATTTATAATGAAGAAGATGGCATTTCATTTATGGTGAAAATCTGCAAAAACTTATGAGCTAAAACGGTCAGAAGCGGTGAGAAAAATTTTCACTGACCGTTACACAATCGATTGTGGAATTGAAACAATCGATTGTTATGGAGTTTTGACTTGAACTCGGAACTGACAAAAATCGATTGTGGGAATCTGGCAGGACCCAAACGGTAACAAATATTTGAATTACTGACAAAAAATAATCGATTGTTGAATTATGATAATCGATTGTTGTGACACAGTGTGCACAGTGATTTTCTGACTCGGAAAATAATCGATTATATTTTTGAAACAATCGATTGTTTTAGGAAAGCAGTACTGAATGGCCTAGACGGTAATCGATTATACGAAAAAAAATCGATTATATAAAAAAAACTGCATAATAAGCATAAAATGTAAATAGTCGATTAGTGATACTTGCTAATCGATTGTCCGCACAGTAAACATGAGACATAAGAAAAAATAATCGATTATTTGCTGTAACAATCGATTGTTCTATGCCATTACTTTATAATTCCCCCTACCTTTAGGGCGATACCTGCAAAAGAAAATTAGACGTCTCCGACGCTCAAGTTAGTAATTTGTAAAGAAATAATGACTTAGATCAATGTGGCAAAGTGAGAACGTGATCTCTTAAGAAGTGTGTCCTAAGGTGTTCTTAAGAGTGTTTCGGGTACTTACCTTTTCTCCAACGTCGCCAATTACCTGTTTGAGAGGGTGATCTTTGATTGTCCTCCATTCGTTAGGCATTTTCGTTTCTTTCTCCAATTGTGGCGCTTCCTCCGATAATTGATCCAAGATTTCATCTTGAGTTTCCTTCGGAGTTTCCTCTTGTACTTTGTCTTGAGGACTTAGTGAGTTTAAAATACCAGCAAGATCAAAACCAGAATCCTTTCTCGTCAAGCGAGCATTATTTTCGGAAAACACAATATGAGGGGATTCCTCCACAGTTCTGGTTCTATTATTGAATACTCTATATGCTTTGCTACGTGAAGAATAACCAATAAAAATTCCTTCATCGGATTTGGCATCAAATATTCCCAATTGATCTTTTCCATTGTTATGAATAAAGCATTTACAACCGAATACTATAAAATGGGAGATGTTTGGTTTCCTTCCCTTGTAGAGTTCATAAGGGGTTTTCATGAGTATTGGCCTTATGACTACTCTATTCAAAACGTAGCATGCGGTACTCACGGCATCCGCCCAAAAATGTTTGGGAATCTTAGCCTCATCGAGCATGGTTCTAGCCATCTCTTCGAGACACCTATTTTTCCTTTCCACCACCCCATTTTGTTGTGGTGTTCGTGGAGCGGAGAAGGTGTGCTCGATACCGAGTTCGTCACAAAAGTCCGCAAAGAGATTGTGATCTAACTCTCCCCCATGATCACTTCTTATTGAAGTGACGGTTGTGTCCTTTTCGTTTTGAACATGTTTAAGAAAATATTTGAAATTATGAAAAGCTTCACTTTTATGAGCAAGAAATAGAGTCCATGTAAATCTAGAATAATCATCAACAATAACAAAAGCATAACGATTTCTACCAAGACTTTCAATGCGATATGGTCCAAATAAGTCCATGTGAAGTAATTGCAAAGGTCTAGTAGTTGAAACAATATTTTCCGATTTAAAAGATGCTTTTGTTTGCTTCCCTTTTTGACAAGAATCACAAATAGAATCTTTTTCAAATTTCAGGTTTGGAAGACCAATAACTAAATTTTGTGAAACCAATTTGTTCAAAAGATGCATGTTGATGTGAGCTACTCTACGGTGCCATAACCACGTATCATCTTCTTTGCTCATAAGACAATCTACATATTCAGATGAAGAATTTTCGAGATCAACCATATAGATATTATCCATTCTAAATCCACGAAGAATGATTTTAAAATCGCTACGGCGAAAAACTAAGCATTCATTTGAATCAAATAAAACAAGATTTCCCTTGTCACATAATTGACTTATGCTCAATAGATTATGTTTTAGACCCTTAACTAGCAATATATGCTTAATGGAAGAGGAGTCATCCTAACCGACCGATCCAATGCCGATAATTTTTCCTTTGTTGTTATCACCAAAAATAACGCTTCCTCCTTCCTTGTGTTCTAGTTGAAGGAACTTGGATTCGTCTCCAGTCATGTGCTTGGAGCATCCACTATCAAGGTACCAAAGTACACTTGACCCCTTCAAACACACCTACAAAACAGATTAATGAGTTTTAGGTACCCATGCCATTTTGGGTCCTTGGGGGTTAGCCAAATCATAGTGATGTGATTGAGTGTTATGTCTATGTCGTGTAAAACAAGCAGGAGCAATATGTCCAATTCGTCTACAATAATGACAAACAACATTAGGATTATGCATTCGTCTAGGTTGATAGTAATTGGACGGACGAAATTCATTTACTCTATTCTTGACAATATGACTATTGCGCAATTCATGAAAATCATTTCTCCTACTATTTGTTCTAGGATATACAACATTTCTAGGATAGTTGTTTCTAGGTTGAAAGCCATTTCTAGGTGTTCTACAAGGTTCAAAATTTATTCTAGTGTTTGGCCTAGAGTATGCATTATTTCTAGAATGATTATTTCTAGGTTGCGATTGTTGAAAGCCATTTCTAGGTTTGTTATATCTAGGATGAGCGTTTGTTTTATTAAACCTAGGTTGAGCCTTAGGTTGTTGGGGGTTGGCTTCAACCTTTTCTTTAGGCTCATTCTCAAAGCCTATGCCATGCTTGGTCGACTTCAAATTAACAAGAACTTCATTCAAATTTTTATGAGAAGATTTAAACTTATCTAGGGTGCCCTTAAGTCTTTCTACCTCTTTTTTGAGATGCATGCAAGAAGTACAATTTTTACTAGAGCTCTCGGGTTTGTCGGCGCTTCTATTGCCGAAAAAATTGTTTTCTTTTTTCAACTTCTCATTTTCCAAAATCATTTTTTCCAAAACCTTTTCTTTCAAAGAGAGTTGTTTTTCAAAATCTTTTTCTTTTAAAGAAGCATTTTCTTTTATGCTTTTAACAGTTTTGGAAGCTTTAATAAATTCACTATACAACTCATCAAAAGCATTTTGCATTTCCTCAAGAGAATAGAAATTTTTGGAAGAAATTTGACATACCTCTTCTTGATTGTTTTCGTGAGCCATGACACAAAGATTTGCGGCTTCGTCTTCTTCTTCCTCACTCGACTCGTCACCGGAGTCGCCTCCCCAAGATATGTATGCTCGTTGTTTCTTGAAGGGTTTCTTCTCCTTTTTGGCATTTGGACAATTTGATTTAATGTGCCCGGTTTCTCCGCACTCATAGCACTTTATTTGATCTCCTTGCTTTTTGCCCTTTCGTTCATACGCTTTTCGCGTGAACTTTTGAAATCTCTTAATAACGAGTCCGAACTCGTTGTCTCCGTCCTCATCATTTTGAGGTTGGCTTGTGCTTGCCTTGAGAGTGATCTTTTGTTTCCTTTGATCATCAACAAGAGGGTTAAGTATAGTAGATTCATAAGTTTTAAGATTACCTCTTAATCCGTCGATGGTGACATTTGAAACGCCAATAGATTCTTGAATCGCGTCGGCCTTGGATCGCCATGCCGGAGTGAGACTTCGGAGAATTTTTCGGACAAGTTCATTATCCGTGAAGGTCTTCTTAAGAGCATGTAAATCATTAACGATTTTTGAAAATTGTTCGAACATCTCATCGACCTTTTCGCCTTTCTTCATGTGAAACAATTCATATGCATGGGTTAGGAAATCAATTTTAGCTTCCCTTACCTGGTCCGTACCTTCGTACGTAATTTCCAGCTTGTTCCACATTTGCTTCGCTGTTGTGCAACATGATATTTTCCTGTAATCATCAGCAATTTACAGCACAATATAATAAATTAATGGCTTTAGCGTTGTTTTGCACCTTTCGGATATCATCCACATCGTATTCATCTTCAGACTTTGGAACATCTTTATTTTCAACCTTTTTGGTTGGAATTTGTTCTCCCTTCATTATAATCTTTCAAAGATGAAAACTGTTTGATTGAACAAATATTCTCATCCTCTCCTTCCAGTACGTATAGTTTGTACCGTCGAATAGTGGTGGTCGGGTGGAGCATTGTCCTTCACCTATTCCTGCAAAAGAATCACGACTAGAAGCCATGGATTGTTTCTCTCAAACGGCTAAGTCTTCAGAGAGTTGGGCTCTGATACCAATTGTTAGAAAATACGCTTAACGCTAGAGGGGGGTGAATAGCGTTATAATAAAAATTAGCGTAAACTTGCGGAATTTAAAAATTGCAGGAAAGAAATAAGTGTGATAAGTAAATAAATAAGAACGAACGCACCGATGTATCCTGGTTCACCACAACCCGTGGCTAGTCCAGTCCTCGAGAGACTCTCTCGAGATTTCCACTAACACTGTTAAGCTTACGGGTGCTCAACAAACCTTTACAAACTGAGGACACAAGCCTCAACAACCTTTGCTCGAAGATACAACACTCCAAGACTTCAACCAAAGGAAACACAAGTTCCTTCTTACAATACAAGGGACTAACACTTCCCTTCAAGTGTATAAAACACTTAGCACTCACTTAAACAAGACTCTCTTAATAGAGTAGATATGAGTAAACAGATACGCTCAAGAACGCAACAACTTTCGTCAAGAATTTTGGCTCTCAAAACTTATGTAATGAATAGAAAGTGATGAACAATAGAGTATGCAAGCTATAGCAATAATATGATCAGTTGTTGTATTTAGAAGACTGATTTGAAGCTGTATTTATAGTTGCAAAACCATGCATTACCGTTGCCTAATTGCCAATTAAGAATTGCTGATTTTACTCAGTGACAATCGATTGTAAAAATGCCACAATCGATTTTTTGCCAATCGTTCCAAAAATCATTCCCAGATTTTACGCTTAACAATCGATTATCTAAGATCAATAATCGATTACTGGCAACGTTCAAAAAATCATTTCCATATTTTACTTAAAACAATCGATTGTCAGAAATCTACAATCGATTACTTGGCAACGTTCAAAAAATCATTTTCGTATTTTACTTTAAACAATCGATTGTCAGAAATCTACAATCGATTACTTGGCAACGTTCAAAAAATCTTTTTCAGATTTTATTTAAAAAACATCGATTATTAGAAATATATAATCGATTACCTGACGGTGTTTGAAAATATTTTGGCAACGGTCAATTACACAATCGATTATACTATGAGAACAATCGATTATATATCAGTCTTTGAAAAATCAATTAGACACTGCCTCAATGCACTCGATTGTCAAAGGTACACAATCGATTATTTTATGACTTTGAAAATGTCTGATAGACACTGCCTCAACACAATCGATTGTCATAAGTTCACAATCGATTATTTTGTAGCTTTGAAAAACTTTGATGTACACTGCCTCAACACAATCGATTGTCATAAGGTTCACAATCGATTGTCATGCAGATTTGAAAAATCTAATGCATACTGCCTTAACACAATCGATTGTCATAAGTTCACAATCGATTGCCATGCAGCTGACTTAACATAATCGATTATCATAAGTACATAATCGATTATCTTAGTCCAGATTTTAGAGGCATGTTTAAAAATCATTTTGACTAAAGTAAATATGCATGATTTAAAATCATTTTGCTTTAAATTAAATATGCATGATTTGATAAAAATGTTTTTACGAGAAAAGCCAAGTCTTGAGTCAAGTTATCGGATCAAGATCACAATTAAAGAACGACTCATGTATAACTTTATATCTTTGCTTGATCTTGGTCTTGTGCTTGAATCTCGTTATATATCAATTGCGCGCTTGTGCTTGGACCTTGTCATATGTCCATTGCGCATAGTTTGTCATTCATCAAAACCTACAAATATGAACACACGTTTTAGTATATTGCCTTGAGAACATGTTTCAACAGACATTTCTCCTAGTGTTTATTCTTGGATGCATAACGATTCTAGGATTATTATTTCTAGGTTGAATATTTCTAGGTTGCAATTTTTGAAAATCTTTTCTAGGTGTTCTAAATTGTTCTACATTTCTTCGAGTGCTCGTTCTAGGATGTATAGTGGTCCTAGGATTGTTATTTCTAGGTGGTTTAGGAATGGTCTCATCTTTTTCGTTAGACGCATTTTTGAAACCTATTCCATGTTTAGTAGATTTAAAGTTTATAAGAACCTCATTGAGATTTTTGTGAGAGGAGTTGAATTTATTCAAGGTGCTCTTAAGATTTTCTACTTCATCTTTTAGAGATTTGCAAGATGTGCAACCATTGTTTGAGCTTTCGGGTTTATCGGCGCTTCTTTTGCCGTAAAACTTCTTTTCCTCTTTTAATTTCTCATTTTCAAGAGTTAGTTTTTCAAAGTCCTTTTCTTTTGAAGAAATTTGTTTTCTTAAATCTTTTATAGATTTAGAAGCGCTAATAACCTCTTTATACAATTCATCAAAAGCATCTTGCATTTCTTCTATAGTGAAATAGTTCTTAGAAGTAGTACATACCTCATTTTGAGTTTCATCGTGTGCCATAAGACACAAGTTAGCGGTCTCGTTTCCTTCTCCATCACTTGATTCGTCTCCGGAGTTGCCTCCCCAAGAGATGTATGCTCTTTATTTCTTGACGGGTTTCTTTTCCTTTTTGGTATTTGGAAAATTTGGTTTGATATGCCCGATTTCTCCGCATCCATAGCACTTTAATTGGTCTCCTTGTCGCTTACCTTTTCGTTCATATTCCTTTCGCATGAACTTGTGAAATTTCTTAATAACGAGTCCGAACTCGTTATCTTCGTCGCTTGAATCCTCATCATTTTGAGGTTGAGCCGTGCTTGCTTTAAGAGTGATTCTTCGTTTCCTTTGATCATCCAAATGAGGGTTAAGAATAGTAGATTCATAGGTTTTGAGATTACCTCTAAGCCCGTCGATTGTGACATTTGTAATGCCGATTGATTCTTGAATAGCGTCGGCTTTGGAGCGCCATTCCGGAGTGAGACTTCGAAGAATTTTACGGACAAGTTCCCTATCCGTGAAAGTCTTCTTAAGAGCATGAAGATCATTAACGATTTTTGAGAATCGTTCAAACATATCATCTATCTTCTCATTTTCCTTCATATGAAAAAGTTCATATTCATGGGTTAGAAAATCTATTTTAGCTTCTCTTACCTGGTCCGTACCTTTGTAGGTGATTTCCAATTTATCCCACATTTGCTTGGCCATTGTGCAACATGATATTTTCCTATAATCATCGGGGTTTACAGCACAGTACATCGTGTTGATGGCTTTCGCGTTGTTCTCCACTTTTCTGATATCGTCCGCATCGTATTCATCTTCGTATTTAGGAACCATTTCATTTTCAAACTTTTTGGTTGGTATTTGCTCTCCATCTTTTATAATTTTCCACAGTATAAAATTATTTGATTGGATGAATATTCTCATCCTCTCCTTCCAATAAGTGTAATTGGTGCCATCGAAGAGTGGTGGCCTTGTGAAGCATTGTCCTTCACCTAGTCCTGCATAAATGTTACGAGTAGAAGCCATGGATTGTTTCTCTCAAACTGTTAAGTCTTTCAGAGAGTTAGGCTCTGATACCAATTGTTAGAATATACGCTTAACGCTAGAGGGGGGGGGGGTGAATAGCGTTTTAATAAAAATCAAGATAAATTTGCGGAATTAAAATTGCAGGAATAAAGTAAGTGCAGTAATTAAAGTATTAAGGAGAGAACACACCGAATTTATACTGGTTCACCACAACGTGTGGTTAGTCCAGTCCCCGAGAGACTCTCTCGAGTATTACACTAACTCCCCGTTAAGTTTACGGGTGCCTAACAAACCGTTACACTTGCTCGTAGATATACACTCTACAAGACTTCAACTTGCTCGAGGATGCCTCACCTCAAGACTTCAAGTCAAGGAACTAAACTTTCCTTCTTATAACAAGGGATTAGAACTTCCCTTCAAGTGTATGCAAACACTTAGCACTCAAGACAAGACTCTCTTATAGAGTAGATGTGAGTAAAATTAATATGCTCAAGAACACAACAACTTCGTCAAGAATTTGGCTCTCAAAAACTATGAAATGAATATGAAATGATTGATATGAAAGTATGTAAGCTTAAGCAAGAATTGTAATCAGTTGTTGTACTTAAAAGAGTTGTTTTGAGGTGTATTTATAGTCCTCAAAGACCCAAAGACCGTTGCTTAATTGCCAATCACTAATTGCTGATTTTGTGCTAGAATAATCGATTATCTGATTTGCATAATCGATTATCTGCAAATCATTCAAAAATCATATGCAGATTTTAAGCTAGAGTAATCGATTATCCAAATTGCATAATCGATTACCTGATAATGTTCAAAAATCAGACGCTGATTTTATGCTAGCATAATCGATTATTGCCTTGTGCATAATCGATTATCTTTCAGCGTTTAAAAATACTTTGGCACTGGTCAGTGAATAATCGATTATGCTATATAGGATAATCGATTATTTTGCTGTTTTGTAAATTCCGGTTATACACTATCTTAACATAATCGATTATCAAAAAAACATAATCGATTATTTTGTTGTTTTGTAAATTCCGGTTTACACTGTCTTAACATAATCGATTATCAAAAATAACATAATCGATTATTTCTGTCCAGATTTGAAAGACATGTTTAAAATTCATTTTGGCTAAAATGAAAATGTTTGAAAATCATTTTGTTTTAAGACAAAGATGCATGGTTTGATGAAAATGATTTTACGAGAGAAGCCAAGACTTGAATCTATTGTTGGATCAAGATCACAATATAAAACGACTCATGTGTTGCTTTACTTGATCTTGTTCTTTGTTTCTCTTGTGCTTAGACTTCGGCATATGTCAATGTTCCATGCGCGTCGGTTTGTCATTTATCAAAACCTACAAAGATGAACACACGTTTAGTTTTAGCGATTTGAGAACGTGTTTCAACATGAAGCTGTTATACCCGCAGAGGTAGAAATCCCTTCGCTCCGGGTAATGGTCGAAGCAAAAATTGAGGATAGCGAGTAGGTTAAGACTCGGCTGGAGCATTTGTCACTAATTGATGAAAAACGAATGGCTGTGTTTTGCCACAGGCAGTTGTACCAGCAAAGAATAGCCCGCGCTTACAACAGGACAGTGCGCCCTAGGAATTTTGAAGTCGGACAGCTTGTATTGAGGCGTATTCTCCCTCACCACCAAGAAGCTAAGGGAAAGTTTGCTCCAAACTGGAAAGGTCCATACATTATCATAAAGATACTGCTCAAAGGAGCATTGTACATGGGGGATGTTGAAGGAGACGAGCCCGAGATAGCAGTGAATGCAGATGCAGTAAAAAGGTATTACGTTTGAACTCCCTACAGCAATGATTCCGTCCTGTTGAAATGACTAAGGCTTTTCTTTCCCACTACCCTACACACTACCAATCCTTCGTATACCCTTTGAGCTTATTACATTTATTTGTTCACTTGGAACCCAGAATCGTTATTCAAAAAAATGAGAAAAATGAATGAAAAACAAAAAAAATGAATGAATGAAAACAAAAAGAAACAACAAACAAATTAGTTTAGGAATCACTTCCTGAACTACGTATTACTTGATTCCGAAAGGATACATAGGCAACCTCACCCTGAGGTTCAGTCATATCAAAATAAAACCCCAATTCCCCTAAAATGAGACTGGGGCAGAGATGTAATGGTTCGGCCATGAACCCGCCAGAATGGTTCCAAAGTTGTAAGTTTCCATCCAATTTCCTTTACCCAAGAACCTGGTCCGAGTCCTTCCAATCCATTGGCCAAGGCAGGGACATGACAAACACCATTGTTGGGATTTGGCACAATTCAAATTTAGTGAAAACTCGTAAAAGAGCACTATCGGGCGACGGGAGAAGAGAAATGAGTTGGCGAAAACCCGCAAAGGGCGCCGTCAGCCGAAAAGAAGAAATATCACCATCCAAGCCCAAACAAGCTTCCATGGTTTTTGAAAAATTGAAATATGGGTCACAAGAAGCAGAAATGGATCCAGGTCGGTCGTCTAGTCCAAGAAGCATGTCATCTCCATTTAAAGTCGGCGCGCACCCCAGATAAGTTCTTCCCCTTTTCCCCGAAAGGGACACTTCTCTCAAAATCTATATGGTTGCTCTTGTTGTTTCCCTACTCCCTTTCGGCTTAACTTTGATATCATGACTATTCCGCAAGAAAAGGTGGTAATACCGGTCTCACGGGGCTTCTCCTGGCAAGAACCAAAAGAAATATCCAGTATTTAGCCAATCCCGCCTGACCATGACGGCTGACGCTTCAAAAGAAGGAAATTGGAAAGAAATAAATTTAAAGTCAAAAGTCCACAAAGGCAAATAAAGATTGGAAATGTTAAGCCCGAGCGGGCTAATTGTCTCCACAAAAGTTCTCAAAAGTCATGGCCCTGAAGTGGAAATCGGGGCAAAGAAATAATAACTAAGGGCCTATAAAGCCGAAACAAATTTGAATGATGAGGTCCCTAGACCATCCTACGAGGCAAAGTCTGGAGAGTCAAAGGTTTTCTCAATAGAAATGAGGCCGGGATCAAACAAATCAAGGCCACAAACCAATCACTGTTCGAACTAACAAATCGTGTTTTGTTTGAAAGTTTGAAACATGTGTAATCCAAAGCAATGGGAAAAAATGGCGAATGCAATCAAAGGAACGGCACAAGGGCTAAGAATAGCGTTGCACCAATGATCAACAAAAAGGGAAGTTCTCTTTACATCTTTTCCTGTAGTTTTATAAAAAAGAAAGAAGGTAGAATCATAAAACATGATGGCACAGGACTTCGATCCCTGACTCCTTCACCAGATTTAGGTCCACATCACTAGTCTTCCCCAGCACAACTTGTGAACCTCCTCGGCATAACCCAAGGAACAAACTCCACTCTCCCCAACATAGACTGAGAAATTTCTTTCTTTCATTCCCCGTTATAACCCGAGGGCTCCTCTCTCCATCCCTAGCATAACCTGAGGAACCTTTTCCTCTCTCCGTCCCCAGCATAACCTGAGGGACCCTCTTTTTCCTTTATTCCCCAGCATAACCTGAAGGCTAAATTCCTTCTATCCATAGCATAACCTATAGGTCTTTCCTTTCTCTCTTTACCCCCGGCATAACCAGAAGAACTTCTGTGGCCTTTCATTCCCCACCATTCCCCAGCATAACCTGAGGGAATTCTACAACAGGATTTCTTTCTTCCAATCCCGGCATAACCCATGGATTTGCCTAGCATAACCTAGGAGTCTTTTTCTTTCAAATCCCGGCATAACCCGCGGATCCCCCTGGCATAACCTTGGATTTCTTTCTTCCAATCCCGACATAACCCGTGGATTTCCCCTAGCATAACCTAGGAGTTTTCTTTTTCAAATCCCAGCATAACCCATGGATTTCCCTAGCACAACCTAGGAGTCTTTTTCTTTCAAATCCCGGCATAACCCGCGGATTCCCCCTGGCATAACCCAGGATTTCTTTCTTCCAATCCTAGCATAAGCTGTGGATTTCCCCTAGCATAACTCAGGAATCTTTCCTTTCAATCCCGGCATAACCCATGAGTCTTCTCTTTTTGATTCCCGGCATAACCCGCGGATCCCCTAGCATAATTTAGGAGTATTTCCATCCAATCCCGGCATAACCCGCGGATCCCCCTAGCATAACCCAAGAGTATTTTCTTTTTCAGTCCTGACATAACCCGCATATTCCCCTGGCATAACCCAAGAAACTTTCTCATACGTCCCCGCATAACCCGTGGACTTTCTTTCCCTTCCTCAGCAAGGACCTTTTACTCTTATCCCAGCATAACCTGCGGATTCTCCTCTTACCCCAGCAGGGACATGTCTCTTTTTCCGGCATAACCTGGACATTAGCTAGCATAACCTGGTAATCTCCCCAAAAACTACATAATCCCACTTTCCTTGTTTCAATAGGAATAGTTTTGATCTGTGCTGCAAATAACTCACGAAATTTTTCTAATGAAAACTGGGGCAAAAAATTTCGTTCGCTTGTTGGTTTTGATGGAAGAACAGGTTTTACCTCATGGAACAGGATTCGAGATGACCGGAAGAGTGAATCTCAATTCAGGAAAAATGAAAAGAAGAAGAGAACAAAAGGAAACAAATCTAGAATGGTTGAAAAAGAAGACGTGGACTGTCCAGTTTTGATTCAAAATCACAAGTCGTGCATGTCCTAGCTGATTTCAATACTCAAGAAAGGCCCGAAACCTATAGCTTGCGAGCATCAAGATTCAGATCGAGGTTCGCATCGAATCCAGCTAAGGCTCAAGATCAAGCTTTCAAAAGAATTATAAATAGGAATCTTGTAACTCATAGTTGATAGGCATAATTAGATAAGTTTTGATTTCCCTTTTTGGTGTAATAAGGGTTCAGCAAGCAGTAGCAGCAACATCAGCATTAAAATCACAGCTCATGGTCCCAGCTACCAAACGCTCTAGAACTACACTGACCTGATTCCTTCATAGCCAAGGATATGTAGGCAACCTTTGAAGCGGAGTCCGGTTAGACAGTTTTCAAAATGCTTCTCCTGGAGTGTTGAGTAGGCAAAAATCTCACATGTCACTCATTTACGTTTGACCGAAAATCCTTCGTATTTCCAGGCAAAGAGGGGCAGCTGTGAGCTGCCTCGCTAAAATTACTCCTACAGAATTCTTAGAATTAGGACTTTTCCTTTTATTATTCGATTATTAGCATTTAATTGCATATTTTTGTGTGTATTATTAATTGTGCGTGCATGATAAGCCATAAAATACAAAAAATTGCATGAGCATTTGGGATGTAATTTTTACATTGTTTTTTAGACTAATTAGTAATTAGGCTTTTACAAAATATAAAAATCATAAAGAAACTTTGATTTGATTGGTTTGATTTTAATTTCCTTTAAAGTGATAGTAGTTTAATTGTAATTTAATGTAGGTTGAATAAATTTTCAGGTTTCATTTTAGTTTGATTTATTAAAATTGAAACAATAAATAAACAAAAGATAAGTGAAAAAGAATTAAAGGAGAAGAGGTATAAAATCAGGCTGGCGTGATATTGGGCCAAGGCTAATTGAAGCCCAAACCAAAACCCCCCTTACCCATCCAAATCCTCCATAAATCGGCCCAAACCCGTCTCCCAACCCGATCTCTCATCAGAGACGCCCTAAAACGACGTCGTTTTATGGCACATGATCTTAGCCATTCATCCATTATCACCCAACGGCCCTAGTTCAATCTTGTGTTTTAAATAAAAGTGTCTGAATCCTTTAGAAAACCCTAAAGACCAAACCTTCTCTTCCTCATACCCATCACAGACCCTCCGCCTCACCGCCGCCGGTCGAAAATCATCGTCGCCGCCGCTGAAGCTCCAAACCCACCCAAATTTACACCCCTAATCCCCTCCCTATCCTCTTTCCAAAGCCCAAAAAACGTCCCTCAAATGTTGGCCCAACTCCTCGAATCTCCAAAAGTACGGACGCCGCCTCCACTGCCCATGGCGGCGCCACCACCAAACAACCCCAAAATTACACCACACAACCCCCTCATCTCCCTCTCCATGAATCTATGACCTCTAACCCTCAAACATGACCAGATTTTGTCGAATATAAATCAAAAACCCCGGCCAAAAACCCAACCCTTCCAAATCCAACCAAATTCACACCCCGTAATGTCCTCGACCCCATCTTACCAAATCTCCAACTAATTCCACCCAAATCCAACCAGAATCCTTTGAATTCTCGAATTTAGGGTTCATACTCGAGGTCTAAAAGAATTTTTTCCTGGCTCAAGTGGTCAAAGGGTTCATGCAACCCTAAGATAGGCTGATAGCATTGCTCGAGTGATTAAAAATCAAAAACCAGATCGGAACTAGTAAGTTTTGTTCTTAATTTTTCTTTCTCTCTGTTCTTCTTTTCTTGATCATCATGAGTGCTATTTGAATTTTTTTAGCTTAATTTTGTTTGTAGTTAATCAGGTTCTACTCTTTGTTCCTTTTGATTTTTAGTGTTAATGAAATCCTGACATGTTTTAGGATTAACTTAGGGTTTGATTAATTATGATTACGACCATACGATCCCTATTTAATTAGTATTTTGGTCTTCAACTTTGTCTCCATTAATATGTTGTTTGTGATCATTTGTTTGCTTTTGATTTTGGGTAAAACAAGTAGTGTAGTTTCAGTCTTTGTTAAATCTAGTGTTTAGTTTATTATAACATTTCAGCTCAGGTTAATTAGGATTCATTCCCAAATGCTAATCAGATTAGATTTGGTTATGGTTTAATCGTTCATATTGCCTTGATTAATCAACTATAGTCAATTTCTGACAATAATGACAAGAACTAGAGTATAATTGGTTAGGTTAGGTAATTGAAGGGAGAGTATAAGGGTAATATTGGTATTTGGATAATGGAATCTTTTAGTAAACCCCTAGAACCTTCTAATTGGAGGTTCAAGAAATAGAATTCTGGTAATATGATGTCAAGACTTGAAGCACAAGTCAAAAAATGAGAGACTAAGTGAATAATTCTAAAAAAATAAGAAAAGGGACTAAGGGGGTAAACACAAAAGAAAGGGATTGCCCTAAGTTTGGGTTATACATAGGCAAGTTACTGCCTTCATTCACAAGGCTAAAAAATCCCTGAAAAATTCTATGTTTTTTTTAATTATGAAAATCCCATAAACTCCCTCAAAACTTCCAGGAATTTGAAGTCTTAAAATCTTGAAATTTCAGAAATTTCATTATTTCATTAGACCCTTTTCTTCAGAATAATTCCAATTCTCAGCAACTAATTAGAATTTTTAGCTATATAAGATGAAAACAACTTGAAATATGTGTGCTTAAAGTGTTCAACCATCAGAAACTATTCTGGTTTGATCTCAAGTTGGATTGGTTTTATTCAAGATGTTTGGGTGGGTTTACTGATGTTGTTTGTGTTAAAACTTTTCTGGGCTTTTTGATACAATTTCTGGGTTTAAAAATGATCATGAGCTGCTGATTCCTGTTACTATATTGCTGTTTGAATTTGCTGACTCTCATTTCCATTTTTACTCGAATTCCAGGTACACTTTCGATATTCAGTGATGTATGAAGCTTAAACTAAGTGTATTCTCAAGTTTGAAGATAAATTCTACTTATTCCTCCACGAATTCTTATTTCATTTTATTTATTTTTTTATGCTTATCATAATTGAGACAATTGCTTTGTAATAACTGGACATTTGGACTGTTATTTTAGGCTTATACAAGTAATTAGCAGCAATGTTAGCCGGTAATATAGTTAATGCAAATTTATGCCGTCACATTCATTTGAGAATTTGAATTTAGAATGAGATGTTGGTATGAAATAGCATGACATTTTATTAATGAAAATCGGTATCTCCTTTAAGTTTAAAATAGTTGATTGCGTTAATTTATTCATCATGTGTTTGTGAAAAAATAGGATTCAAAGTAGTGTATTTATATTTTAAAATAGTTTGATATTTCAGACTCATGTTGCAATATGTATTAGTTTGGAGATTCACAATTAAATGGCTGATTAAGTTTCAAAGCATTCAGTGTACCAACGAGTTTGAGTGAATTGAATTAATTAGGTGGTTGAGATTTAGTGTTGATTGAATAAGTTGTGCCTCTGTGGACAAACTTGCTAATAGGCCCAGAATTTAAAAATCAGCATTCAACTGCTAGGCCTATCACGAGTCAGGGTAGTCCAACCCTCGTGTAAATGAAATTTGAGCTTGTGATTGAGGCCCAGATTCTGAAGGAATTGTTCTGAACAGAACTGAAGCGTAGCCTTTTTCCCATGGGTTGCTTTGAGGCCCAACCCACTGGAAGCTCCATTTATGCAGCCGAGTTAGTGAGATTTGGATAAAATTGAATTGTAGGTTTGGACCTTTCAAGTGATGCATTATTAATTAGGTCTTATTAGAGACAAACCCAATAGAAAATTCTAGTTTACTATATATATTAGCCTTTAAAATAAAAATGAGGTGTGCCGCGCCAAACAAAATCCATAAATCATGTGGCCCTCGTGAAATATTTAAATTAAAATGCTTAGATATTCGGGACATGCCGTTTAGCAAACTTCACGGCTTCCCGCAAAGATAATAACACGTTAGAGCTTTTTGGCACGTCTTTAATAACTTTATCTTCCTAAGTAGGGGTGCACATTTATGTGACCCAAACCCAAATCCCAATGAAGTTGAAATATGTCAAAAATTACGTGCGCCATTATGTGACGTGGTTCGCGACAAGTTTTAGCGGCATCGCAAAGTTCCTTACAAATATTAAAAGCGGTATAGGTAATAAAAACTGCATTTTTAGGATGAACATGTGTAAAATTAGAATTTTAGCCATTTATAATAGTTTAAGCGACCGTGCTAGAACCACGGGATCCGGGAGTGCCTAACACCTTTCCTCGGGTCAAAAGAATTCCTTACTTAGAATTTTTGGTTCGCAGACTTTATTTGGACAGTCGAAAAATTTCTCGATTTGGGATTCAAAATAAATTGGTGAATTGGGACATTAAAATCCAAACCTATCCCAAATGGTGACTCTAAATAAATAATCTCTTTTGAATAATGTCACTTTAATTGGAAAAACTCCCTTATACGTGTCATCCTTTTGGGTAGCCGTGTAAACAAGGAGGTGTGACAGTACCAATCAAACAATAAGAATAGAAATTTCACAATTTAGCTCAAAACTCTCCCCAATGTTTCCTCAAACCAAAGCCGACACAGAGCTTGTACATCATGAATCTTCACAGAAATAATACTACTTAGTTAAACCAATCCAAAGTATACTAATAAACATTGATAACCAGCTTACAACTAATAATATGAAATAATGGTACTACGTGATATCCAATACTTTTAACAACGAACACAATATCCGACAAGTAGCAACTAAACATGGAAATGTCAATAAAGGCATGTAAAAATTAAGGCATGAAAATAATTTAGTAGGAACAGGAAGGAAACAGACAAATCAGATAAATTGGCGGTGCATAGGTACTCGTAACCTCACCTATATGCCACTCACATGGATTTCACATAAAAATTAAGTTAGAGATCCATAATCCCTCGAATCAAAGTTATACACAACACTTACCTCGATCCAACGGAAAAACTCAAAGCCCAATCACAACTTTTTCATTCACACAAGCCTCTAGACTAATATAATCTAGAAAATTACCAACCAAATGATTCAGTTTAAGCCTTAGGAGCTACCCAGGATAGCAAGGAATTCAATTTAGGCCATTTTAGAAAAAGTAAACAAAAGTCAGCACCCGAGCTCGCTTGATTCAAACTCGAAATTCGGACAAAAATCTGATTACCCATTCACCACCGAGCCCAGATATACAATTGATTTTTGAATCCGTCCTCAATTGGAGGTCTAAATCCCCAAATTTTGAAATATCTAGATTTTACCCAAAAATCCCCAATACCACCATGAAAATCTTATATTCTAGGTTGAAATATTGTAAAATAAAGTGAAATATTGAAAGAAACTAGTTAAGAACCACTTACCTATGATTTTAGGGATGAAATGGTCTTTGGAAAATTGCCTCTTGTGTGTTTAGGTTTTGAAAAATTAGAGAATGAATGAAAATCATTTTGATCAGTTGCAGGTATCGCATTTGCGATCAAGGGTTTGCTTCGCAAATGCGAAGACTGTCCTGGGCCTGCTAACATCGCAAATGCGAACAATCGTTCACAAATGCGGCTTATGCTGATCGCAATTGTGATCCTGAGCTTCGCAATTGCAAAAGTCCCCTCCCATCCCTACAGCTCGCGAATGCGAACTTTCATCGCAAATACGAGGCCTGCATTTGTGAGCCAGACCTCGGAATTGCAATGACTGCAGACTTGAAGTATACCAGCAAAATTTTTCTAAGTTCAAAACACCCCACAGCCTATCCACAACTCGTCGAGCCCACAAGGCTCAAACCAAACATGAAGACAAGTCTTAAAAAATCATACAAACTTGCTCGGGTGATCAAATCGCCAAAATAGCATCCAAAACAATAGATTTAGCACCAAAGCACATGAAATTCTTAAGAACACTTGACATTCCTATTTTCTCAACCGGACGTCCGAATAACGTCAAATCAGTTCCGTTTCTCACCAAATTTCACAGATAAGCTATAAATATTATTTTGGAACTATACCGTGCTCCGAAACCAAAATACGTACCCGATACCAACAAGATCAAACATTAACCAAACTCTTAAAACCATTTGATTTTCAGTCTTACAATTTTTATTAAAAAATTTATTTCTCAGGATAGGGACCTCGCAATTCGATTTCGGACATACGTCCAGGTTTCATATTTCGATATGAACACTTTGAGACTGTCATAACATGATTCCAGTCCGTTTATTTAAAATATAGACCGAAGTCAACTGAATTATCTTTTAAAGGTAAAAGTTATTAGTTTATCAATTTTTCCCATAAAAGCTTTTACGGAAATGTGCCTGGACTGCGCACGCAAAAAGAGGATGAATAAAGTAATATGGAATCGAGTAATAAAACATACGATAACCTTTTGGGTCATCACAATATTGGAATAGTATATTTTTATGGTATATCATATACTGTAACAGTATACTCTAATAATCGAAAAAGAACACAATTACCTAACAATATATTGCTCGGGTAAACAATATACTATAGGAGTATATAACTATACTGCAATAATATAATGTTATTACATATAATATATTGTAATAGTATACTGCAATAATATGTAGTATATTATAATAGTATGTTGTAATAGTATATAATATACCATAAGAGTATACTTTGATGGTTGAATCATGTAGGAGCTACTATGCAAAGCAAAAAGTATGGTTATGGTAACATTAGACTATTATAGTATATAATATAATATAACAATATACCATAATAAATAAGTCTTTTTAATTTTTCTAATTAGGCCCATGCAAATGTTTTCTTGAATGAACTTTTTGTGGAGTTCCATGAAAATAATATAGTTGTCGAAAGACATAATAGTAATATGGAAAAAAAAGAAATGAAATAGAAGTTTAATGAAATTATAAAAAGAACGCGAAATTAAAGAAATAAACAAAAAGAAACAGAAATAAAAATAAAAAATAAAAAGAAATTAGCCAAGTTGAGTATAAAACTAGATTATGGAATAAAGAGAATAAAAAATAATATGATTCTGTAAAAATATATGAAGAGAAAAAAAAGAAAAAAATAAAAGGAGGAAAGAAAGAAAAAAAATCAGAGAAACAAAAAAGAAAATGAGAAAAAATTAATAGTTATCCACAAAAGCTGAAACGGGTAAGGGTAATTAGTTTGGTGGGTAGAAACATTAATGGGTAGATAAGAATAATTAGTTTAGCTTTGTGAGTAAAACTATAAAACTCCCTTGAAAGTAACCCCAATTCATTCTCTTCTTCTTCTATATTTTTCAACATTTTTTCTACTTCTTCTTTTTTGTGTCCTTACGAGGAAGACAGGGAATGGGCAAACAAGTATATACAGTAAAGTTTGGTAGTGACAGTTGGACGTATGAGGGGATGGCATGTAGAACTAGAGACATATGAGACATGAGTGAGCAAATAACTGACATCGGATGCAAGTATGTGATCAGCGTTGGATGAATCCTGAAGATAGAGTAGTCACTAATAGCAATTCAAAGATTTAATAGCGGATATCGGTATTTATAACCAACGGTTATGCAACCATCAATGACGGTTTTATTTTAATTCAATATGATCATGCTTTGGGGATCTTGTCTCCCTATGTATGACTATAAGTAGGAGAATCAACACGAATTTGTAGGGGAATAACTCTATGTTCAAAAAGCTATATTTTGGTTTTCTAAAACATTAAGTTGTTTACTCTCTTCTACTCTTATTATTGCTCGTACTCCTGCTACCGAAGAGATTAAGCTCACAACTAGGCTAATTTTTTCTTTAATTTCATTTCATAACCCTTCTATTTTTTTACTTACTTAATATTCTTTGGGTCAAGTCGATCTACTTATCTACAAACCACAATTACAAACTCAAATGTATCACTTTACGGGTAAATAGTTTGGCACCCACCGTGAGGCATAGGCAATTGTGTAATTGTTTTGATCTATTCATTTGTTACTAACTAGTTTTAATTTTTTCCTTAGTAAATGAAAATTTATATATGCTAGCTAATGATATCAACAATGTATACCATGTTGGAGGACACGATGAACGGAAGATGAGGTCCAGTATGATAATTCAACTAGTGAAACCCGCAACAGTGGAGATGAAACAACCCTTTGTATGTGAAGTCTAACATCCCTGACATATGAGAGGCCCAATTCCCGATAAAGATGAGGATGAGCACGTTGTGGAAAAATAGTCAAAATCTTAAGAGAGCAACAAAAAGCGATTATGGATAACTCTCAAGAAAGATAGTGTGATGACAGAACTGAAGCAGGAGTTATCGGGTGCGTCAAATGATGCTAATGGAAGGGTTTCTGTTGCTCCCAGCACTCCCATAAATTAAACAGCTGAAAGAACCGAAACAACACTCCAAGGGAAGAGGTCAGTTTTGATGAGGCCTGAGGTACCAGTAGCGTATTTGGGAACAACAATTTAAATGACCCTTTCAAAACCGAGCTTATGAGATTTATGAGAGAAATGGATAAATGAATAGATCAAAATGCAAATGAGTTTCAAGCTTGAATGGATCAAATGCCGAGTGCATCACATGTGTTAAATGGTCCAGATTTGAAGAAGTACACACACTTGCCGTTTAAATCAAGTGTGGCACCCGAGTTGATCCCAAAGAGGTTTAAAATGCAAGATATACTAAAGTATGATGGTATTTAGGATCCATCATGAAGTCAAATTGGTTTTGTTGATGACTAAGTCAGTATAAGTAAACGACTTGGCCCAGTACGGGGTCAAATCGGTTTTGTATAAGAAGTTTGGCAAAACCCTTATGAAGGGTGCCTTAACTTGGTATTCTCTTTTACCCAAGCACTCGACTGACTCTTTTGAAATGCTTATAGATTTATTTATCAAGGCTCATGCTGGAGCAAGAAAGGTCCAGTCAAGGAAGGCAGACGTATCCAAAATTTCTTAAGGGGAATCCGAGATGCTGCAAGAGTTTGTAATCCAGATTCAAAAAGAAAGAATGTTGCTACTAGTGGTTATGGACGAGTGGGCAGTGGAGGTATTAGAAGGGTCTTAATCCGCTGAGTTTTGGTGCCTCCCAAAAATTAAAGGAGAGACGGTTCACAATCGCTACGAGTCAAAAATAAGAATCGAAGTTGATCAACTTGGTTCTTCGGTGCCCTTCAAGGGACAAAATCACTATCGGAATCCGGATAAGCTTAGAAATAATATTGATGCAGATCGGAGGCCCTCTAGGAGTCGCTTTCAACCTTAAGAGAGGTTCATGGGCATAGTAGTAAGTGATTCTAGTAAACGAATAGGTTCACTCCTGATAGAAGGGCAGATCGCGATTGCAGTAGAAGAGCGTTGCAGGAGAAATAGGTGTTGGGGTCCCGAGATCTTGCATATCCAGGTTATCCAATTACAACTTTAATATTAATTTGGTAGAATTGGTGTTCGCAATGAGGAATAGTAAAGAATCTAGGTTTCTAAAACCAATCCGGTCGGAGCCTAGCCAAAGAAATCCTAATCTGTAGTGTTAATTCCATGTGACCACGACCATAGGACTGGGGAAAACCGACATCTTTGTAAAGAGGTGATGACATTGTTAAAGAATAGTCGCGTCTAAGAACTTTTAATCGACGGTGCCAAGAAAATTTATGGTAGAAATCGAGATAATACATAACTGTCAAAACCAGTATCAAGATCACCTCGGATGACAATCAACATGATCTTCAGAGGAGACGAAGTCAATGGGGTGACATTTTTAGTTGCAAAGAAGACGAAGATATTTGTGACTCATGGCAAGAGGATCCGAGAAGTCTCAGAAGATTTTATCACCTTTACAGACTAAGACACTGGACTACTTCTACCATATAATGATGTTATGGTAATTTCTCTTAATGTTTTAGATTTCAAAATTAAGCATGTTTTGGTTGATCCAAGGAAGTTTATCCAACATCATTAAATGGAAAGTTTTGGACAAGTGAAGTTAACCTAAAACATCACTAGTTGGCTTCAACTTAATAAGTATCACGATCCGAGGAGAAATTTTATTGCCCACGCATTTTGAAGGAGTAACGATGACCACTTGTTCAAAGTGGCAGATGACTACATGGGTTATAATGTAATCCTTAAAAGGCCATGTATATACTAGATGAAAGTTGTGACCTCGACCTATCACCAACTGTTGAAGCTTCAGACACTAGAAGGGATCAAACTAATAAGAGGAGACTAACCTGCAGCAAGGGGGTGAACGCACTAACCGTTTCCAACGGCAATGGCAAAGAAACAAGCATATAGCAATTACAGGAACCGATGCCTTCTCCCATGCTAATTTATGATGATAAGAGCAATGAGTCATCAGAATTGTATCAGGTACCAAGGTCTTTTCAGGTGCCATAGGAGACGAAAGTAACCAAGTCAACTTCAGAAGAACTTGAACAAGTGGCTTTGTTCAAAGGTTTTTTGAAAGGAAATTCCATTTTGGAACGGGATTGACTCCCAAACTCAGGATATAACTTATATTTTTTCTTAAATATAATGTTGATTGCTTTGCTTGGTCACATTCCAATATGACAAGTATTCCATTAGAGGCATCTGTCCATAAATTGAGTACGGATCCAAACTTCCCTGTGGTAAGGCAGAAGAAATGACCAATAGAAGTGGTTAGAAATAGGTTTATTAAGGAAGAGGTAACCCGATTACTCAATATCGGTTCAATTCGAGAGGTAAAGTAACTGTAATGGATAGCTAAAGTAGTAGCAGTGCCTAAGAGAATAACAAATTTAGAATGTGTGTAGACTATAAGGACTTCAATAATGCGTGCCCAAAAGAATCTTTCCCATTGCCAAACGTCAACCAAATGATTGATCCTACGGCGAGGCATGAGTTAATGAGTTTTCTTTATGCTTATTTTAGGTATAATTAAATTAGTATGAACCCAGAAGATCAAGAGAAGACTTCTTTCATCACAAACTTTGACACTTATTTCTATACTGTGATGCCTTTTGGGCTTAAAAATGCCAAATCTACTTATCATTGGCTCGTTAATAAGATGCTTGAAAAATAGATAGGTTAGACAATGGAAGTTTATATTAATGACATGTTGTTTAAGTCTCTTAATGCAAGAGATCATCTAGAACATCCCTAAGAGACATTTGACATTCTAAGAAAGTATAACATAATGCTCAACCTATAGAAGTGCGTCTTCGGGGCTAGCTCCGGTAAGTTCTTAGAGTTTCTGATCTTACAAAGAGGGATTGAAGTAATCCCCGATAAAATCAAAGCCTTTGAAGATATTTTAAACCAGCTAACAAAAGTACAAACGTTGACCAGTAGGTTGGCAGCTCTAAGCAGGTTCATCTCAAGGTCCTCAGAGAAGTGCCACCTTTTCTTTTAACTTTTTTAAGAAGAATGACTTTGTGTGGACTCTGGAATGCCAACAAGAGCTGAAGGACCTAAAAGGTACCTATCTAGCCCTCTGTTGCTGTCAAAACCAGGAGAATATGAGCAATTTCTGGTTTATCTAGTAGTCTCAGATGTAGTGGTAAGCTTTGTTTTGGTTCGGGAAGAATAAGGTACGCAATTTCTTGTTTATTGTGTCTCTGAAATATTATCAGGAGCAGAGACACAATATCCATACCTAGAAAATTTGGCCTTAGCTCTCATAGTTGCCTCTCTAAAATTTAGGACTTATTTTCAAAGTCATTCAATAACTGTTCTAACAACCCTTTCCCTTAAGAAATGTCCTTCATTAGCTTGAGTTGTCAGGTATTTGGCTAAATGGGCAGTAGAAGTTAGTAAATTCGACATAGCATAAAAGCATAGGACTGTAATTAAGTCACAAGGTTTGGCCGACTCAGTGGTCGATTTCAACCTGGGATTAATGCCTTTAGCTATAATGAAGCAGTGTTGGTATCAGCAACGGTATCAAGAGTTTGAACCTTATTTATGGATGGAGACTCCAACATAAAAGGGCTCGAACTCGGGGTAGTTTTAATCACTCTTTCGAGGGAAACACTAATGGCATGCCATTAGAACTGTATCGTTAATTAACAATAAGTCAAGTAAGGGGCTTTAGTTGCAGGACTTGAACTAGCTCGGAGACTATGTTCTGAGGTCATTAAGATAAAATGCGACTCCCAACTGGTAGTAAACCAAGTGTATGGAATTTTTGACACAAAGGAGTAGTACGTGTAATGGTATTGGAACAATGCTCAAGCATTACTTACACGATTCATAGAGTGGTCAATCATCCATATTTCAAATGTAGAGGCAGACACATCGGCTAATTTGGGTTCATCCAAATAAATGAAAGGATATGATTCTGATGCGGTCGTTCAATTGCCACATTTGGTGTTAGATGTAGATGACTACTGTAAAGTTAATTCAACAAATTAATTTGGGATTGGAGAATTGGGTTCATTGAATATCTCAGACATAGAAAATTTCCCGAAGACGTAAAAGCATCCTGCGCACTACGGACTAAGGCGGCTTGTCACTATCTTGTTGATGGGCAGTTATACAAAAGGTCATTTCAAGGAGCATTGGCTCGGTTTCTAGTGGTATTGAAGTCTAACACGTAATGAGGGAAGTTCATGAAGGAGTATGTCAGAATCATTCGAGTGTAGAGTCATTTGTTCTAAAGTTAGTCAGGTATGGCTACTATTGGCCCCAGATGGAATATGACACAAAGGCATTTGTATAAAAATACAACAAATGTCAGCATCACCCAAAATTAGTGCATCTACCAGTGGAACTTTTGCATTAAATGGTGTCATCATGGAGATTCACAAAATAGGGCATATACATATAGTCGATCCCTTACCACAAGGGCTCGGTAAGGTAAGATTTCTTTTTGTTTTAACTGACTATTTTACTAAATGGGTTGAAACATGTGCTTACCAAAAAATCAAAGAATATGAAGTGGTTGATTTTATACGAGACCATACCGTCTACTGATTTGGAATATCAAAGGAGATTACTTGTAACAACAGATCCACAATTTATAGGTTTTTAGAAGGTTTAAAAATCAAACGAATTATGTCTTCACCATACCACCGGAGTGCAAATGGATATGCGGATTCAGCAAATATTTAATAATTCAAGACCTTAAAAAACGTTAGAAGATGCAAAGGGCAAGTGGCTGGATGAGCTACCACGTGCTCTATGGCATATCGGACCACGATAAAGTCTAGCACGGGTGAAAACCCTTTTTCACTCATATACAGTTCGGAGGATTTGATACCGATGGAAGTGGGGGAGCCGACCTTAAAGTTTTCCCAAACAAACGAAGAAATAAATAATGAAGCGTTGCTGGTCAAGTTAGATTTTCTTGAGGAGCACCGGGATCTGGCATACGTGAGTATGGTGGCCCATAAACAAAGAACGAAGAGGTATTACAATCACAAGGCGAATCTCTGTTATTTCAAAGTTGAATATTTGGTTCCGAGGAAGGTTACTAAACGTACTCGGGAAGTTAACGCTGGGAAGATGGTATCAACATAGGAAAGACCTTACCGGGTTTCATCTATAATCGATAAAATTTCATATGCATTAGAAAATAAAGATGGAGACAAATTGCCAAGAAATTGGAAAGTGACTTACCTCAAAAGGTATTAGTGCTACAGATCCTTACTGGTACTGCTAGTGTGTGTTGCACACTTTTTTCCTTGGACTAGTTTTTATCCCAATCGGGTTTTTCAGGCAAGATTTTAAATGAGGTAAAAAATTATACTACAAAGGGCGGATCATCGGCAAAGTTAAGAGCTCCAATGCCAAGGCACTAAAGTACATTCACCGATGGATCGAAGACCATATGCTCATGTGGAAAATAGCTTGTGGATGGTTCAAAAATCTTTGGCTCGACAGCAAATATGGTCTACCAAAACTCAAACAAATTATTAACCTTCCACAAGTTGTCTCCACCGATGAAGCAACAATGTAAAGTATACCACAAAGGAAAGGCCATCGTGCAAACCTTCTGGTGTTCGAACTCTCATGCTTAGCATTCAAACACCGGGAGAAAACATACATGATGCGGAACCAAAAGTGCCACGAAAACCTAAGGCAGTTAGAATATATTATCGAAACTGGAGACCGCATGATGAGCCCCGAAGAAATAAGTTGTACAAGTTAGCCACATGTATTGGAAAATTTATTTACTTAATAAAATGATTATTTATGTAAATGTACTTTTAAATATAGAAGGAATAAATCAAAGTCATTTTATTTTTATCTTTTTCTTATCCGAATAATAAGTTAATTTATTTTATCATTTGAAAGTTAATAAGTACTTCAAACGGTTATGTTAGAATGAATATCAGACATCCTCTTCAAGAGCACCGTAAATATAAGGGCCATCTCTTATGAAATCCTCATAGTAAAGGGTAGATTTCGGAAGTGTGTATGCTCGGAATCAAAAGCTATCGGATTCAAAAATATTCCCGAAGCTCTGTCAGCTAAATGCAAAGGAATACGTTTTGAAAAATACTTAAGCAAAAAGTTTCTTTTATTGATTAAAATTCCAAACTTAGTAAAAACAAATTTAATTACAAAAATAAAGAAATATATATACCTTAGTTCTTACTGCCAGATCCTGAAGGGAGAGAAAAGTCTCCATTTTTCTTTATAATGAGAAGGTTGTTTTGATTCCAGTTCGAGGCCTTCATCTTCTTTAGTTTCTCCCTCAGTTCCCGAGTACCCGGAGTTAGTATTTGAAGAATAAGAAGCAACGAATATAGTAGGGAGATTCTCGTGAGATGTTGTTGTTGCACCCTATTTTGTATTAGTCAAGACATGATTCAACTTGTGGTTTCTCTATTGTTGATGAAAGAGAGTCGCCACCTAATATTTAAATGTATAATATGGTATTTATTTGATTACTAAGTTATATTCCTAATAGGTTTGCAAACCAGCGTGATTATGGGTAATTCAAATTTGAAAGGAAAAGCGATGTTTGAGGCTTGAGCTGGCTGTGGAAGTTTGACGTAAGTGTCCGGTCTAACCTTAGCCTTAGGGATTAGGAGTTGTGTCCTATTTGCTAATTGTTTCTTGTGGAGAAAGACGTATAGGCATGGTGACGAGTATCTATACGTTGGTGTCGAGCATGACCGTGAGTCTTAAATTGATAATTGTTGTGTTCTTAATTGATTCTATGGTTGCTTTAATTGGTTATTCTTGATATTGGGCAAGGATTTAGTTTATTTTCATGGAATTAACTTATGACTGAGTATTGGTGTTAATTGAGCTGAGTAGAATTTGAGTTAAGTTTGGTTATAGCTGATTCTCCCTTGCTGGGATGTTTGTTTCGATATTATTATTCCCTTGTCGAGAATTTATTTTGTTGCTTTGTTCCCTTGTCGGGAAGTTATTATATTGCTTTGTACTCTTGTCGAGAAGTTATTATATTGCCTTGTTCCTTTGCTGAGATTTCTTTGTGATTTTGTGTTGGCTTAAAATGGGAGCGGGTGGTATGCCTACCATAAGATTTAATGAAATGGGAGCAGGTGGTATGCCAACCACTAGATTTAATGAAATGGGAGCAGGTGGTACACCAACCACAAGATTTAATGAAATGGGAGCGGGTGGTAAGCCTACCACGAGATTTAATAAAACAGGAGTGGGTGCTATGCCTACCACTAGATTTAATAAAATGGGAGCGGGTGGTACTCCTACCATGAGATTTAATAAAATGGGAGCGGGTGGTACTCCTACCACCAGTTATATTGAAATGGGAGCGGATGGTATGCCTACCATGAGATATGAGAAATGGGATAAGGTTGTAAGCCTGCAACGAGACATGAACTTAAAGTGAACCCTGTCTTTATTCTCCTTATCTATGTTAGAAGTTAAATTTTGGTATTTCTTATAATTCTCTTGAGATTCAGTTCTTATCTATCATCCCCTGAAGCATGTTTTCCCTTCCCAGCTTTAATTGTTGTTCAAGTCTATTTTTCTGCTGTATATACATATAATTGCACAGGTTTATCTAGAGTCTGGTCCTAACCTCGTCACTACCTCGACGGGGTTAGGCCAGACACTTACCAGCAAATGTGGTCAGTTGTGCTGATACTACACTTTGCACTCTATGTAGATACCGGAGCAGCATTTGATCAACACCAGACTCTAAGTCCATGTCTTGCCTAGCTTCTACGAGTAGGCGCCATCATGACTCCCGAGGGTGGTAAATCTGGATCATGACAAGTTGGTATCAGAGCTCTACGTTACATTGGTCTCACAATTCACGGACAATCTTTGTAGATTCTGAGAAATCGGTAAAGAGACGTCTGTATTTATCCCCCAAAGGCTATAAAGTTAGGAAAATTTCCCATTTGTTCCTTCTTGTTGTGGGGTTTGGTTTCCAAATGCTAATTGAACTTCTACTCTGTTCTTTCACAAATGGCGAGAACATGCGCTTCCTCATCTACCAATCAGCAGCCCGAGCCCTCAGCAGCAACTCCCATAAGGGGTAGAGGGTGAGGCCGAGGCCATGCTAGAGGCTGAGGAAGGGCCATAGCTCGGCCCAGGGTAACAGCACCCGCAGTGGAGCCTTAGGTTGATTTTGATGATGAGGTTCCAGCCCCAGCAACTCCAGTGGGCCCAGCTCAGGTCATAGAGGGGTTTATTGCTACCCCAGTTCTTTAGGATGCTCTAGTCCATCTAGTGGGTGTCATGGAGAGTGTCACCAGGGCATGTTTACATCCTGTAGCACTATCCGTCTCTCAGGCTGGAGGAGTAACCTAGACTCCTGCTACTCACACACCGGAGCAGGTAGCTCCCCGGTTTCAGACCTCATCGGCTTAGCCAGTTGAGGCAGTTCAACTAGTTGCGGTAGCTCAGACCGGTGATGGTGCAGCCATGTATGCTGATGCTTTGTGGAGATTGGATAGGTTCACCAAACTCTTCACTAATACCTTCAGCATACCTTATCTGAGGATCCCAAGGATTATCTAGACAGTTGTCACGAGGTTCTTCAGAACATGGGGATTGTTGAGACTAGTGGGATCGATTTTACTACATTTTACTTGTCTGGATCTGCCAAGACTTGGTGGAGGGATTTTTGTTTGGCTAGACCAGTCGGATCGCCATCTTTGCCTTGGGAGTAGTTTACGCGGCTATTTCCTAGAAGTTTCTCCCTATTACTCAATGAGAGGCCTATCGGAGGCAGTTCGAGCGCCTTTAGCAGGGATCCATGAGTGTCACCCAGTACGACACCAGATTCATAAATTTGGTCCCCCATGCCCTTATTATACTTCCCACTAAGAGGGAGAGAGTGAGACAGTTTATTGATGGACTCATTAAGCTGATTCTTCTCCAGATGGCTAGAGAGACTAGGAATGAGATGTCCTTCCAGGAGGCGGCCAATGTGTCCTAGAGAGTTGATATGGCACTATCACATGGAGGTGGTCATGGAGAAGATAAGAGGCCCTGTCATTCAAGGAGATTCAGTGATACCTCGTCTGGAGTTAGAGATTTTTATGGTAGAGGCCATCCTCTTAGGCCCTTTCAGTCATATCTTCAGGTTTCTCACAGTGCTTCAGGTAGCCGTGCTCCTCAGATGCAGCATTCTGATCAGTAATCCTTCAGTGCGCCACCAGCTTCTATTAGTGCACCATCGCTTCAGAGTTACCAGGGTCACCAGCCCCAGCATCCGCGATCTTGTTTTACTTGGTGACACGAGGCACATTGCTAGATATTGCCCTTGCGGGCCAGGTAGCTCTCACCATTAGAGTTCCCGTGCTATGGTTCACGCACCAGGTGTTCCACAGACCACCCAACCAGTTAGAGGTGGGGGTTCAGCTGCTAAAGGGGGAGGCCAGTCAGTAGCAAGTCATCCCAGGGACGTAGTTCAGGGTGGTAAGGCCCAGCCCCGATGTTATGCTCTTCCACCCATGCGCGAGGCAGAGGTTTTAGATGTGACTATCACATGTACTGTTCTGGTCTGTGATACGAGTGCTTCAGTGTTATTTGATCTAGGGTCTACATACTCGTATGTGTCATCTTATTTTGCACCATTTCTGGTTATGCCAGTGATTCATTGAGTGTTACTATTTATGTGTCTACACCGGTGGGTGATTCTATTGTAGTAGATCGAGTCCATCATTCTTATGTAGTTGTGATTGAGGGTCTTGAGACTCGTATGGACTTATTGCTTCTAGAAATGGCCGATTTCAATGTTATATTAAGGATGGACTGGTTATCATCTTATCACACTATCTTGGACTATCATGCTAAGACTGTGACCTTAGCTTTACCGAGTATGCCTCGTTTAGAGTGGAGAGGGACTCTTAGTCATTCTACCCGTAGTTTTTATCTCGTATGTAAAGGCTCGGCGTATGGTCGAGAAAGGGTGTTTGGCCTATTTGGCATATTTTCGAGATTCTAGTGCCGAGGTCCCTTCTATTGATTTTGTGCCCGTTGTTCAAGAGTTTCCTGATGTTTTCCCTTCGGACGTGCCGGGTATGCCACCCGACAGGGATATTGACTTTTGCATCGATGTGGCTCCGGGTTCTCAACCCATTTCTCTCCGCCTTATCATATGGCCCCGCCTGAGATAAAAGAGTTAAAGGAACAGTTGCAAGACTTGCTTGAGAAGGGTTTCAATAGACCCAGTGTTTCTCCTTGGGGTGCGCCGGTGTTGTTTGTTAAAAAGAAGGATGGGTCAATGAGAATGTATATTGATTACCCGCAATTGAATAACGTTACAATCAAAAATAAGTATCCACTAACGAGGATTGATGATTTGTTCGATTACCTTCAGGGTGCCAGGGTATTTTCAAAGATTGACATAAGATTTGGCTACCATCAGTTGATGGTTAGGGCATCCGATGTCCCTAAGAAAGCTTCCCCTTCTCGGTACAAGCAGTATGAGTTCTTGGTTATGTCATTCGGTGGACAAATGCCCCAATAGTTTTATGGGTTTGATGAAATCAGGCCTTATTTGGATTCGTTCGTGATAGTCTTCATTGATGATATCTTGATATATTCACGCAGCCAGGGGGAGCATGAGCAGCACCTTTGAGTGGTTCTTTAGAATCTGAGGGATAGTCCGTTATATGCCAAGTTCTCGAAGTGTAAGTTTTGATTGAGTTAAATCGCATTTCTGGGTCATGTTATGTCAGCAAAGGGTATTCAGGTTGATCCGAAAAAGATTGAGACGGTCATGAACTGGCCTAAACCAGTATCAGCTACAGAGATTCGGAGTTTCTTAGGGTTGGTAGGCTACTATCATCGATTCGTGGGGGTTTTCGTCTATTGTAGCCCCGATGACCAGTTTGACCCAGAAGGGTGCCTAGTTCAGGTGGTTATATAAGTGTGAGGCGAGATTTCAGAAGATCAAGACAGCTCTGACTACGGTGTCGGTGTTGGTTTTGCCCACAGGTTCAGGGCCTTATACAATTTATTGTGACGCTTCTCGCATTGGGTTTTGTGCAATGTTGATACATGATTGCAAGGTCATTGCCTATGCTTCGGGGCAGTTGAATATTTATGAGAAGAACTATCCGGTTCATGATTTGGAGTTGGCAACCATAGTTCACGCATTGAAGATTTGGAGGCATTATCTGTATGGCATGGCATGTGAAGTATTTACAGATCACATGAGTCTTCAGTATTTGTTCAAGCAAAAAAAGTTGAATTTGAGGCAGAGAAGGTGGTTAAAGTTGTTGAAAGATTATACTATCACCATCTTATATCACTCGGGAAAGGCCAATGTGGTGGCCGATGCTTTGAATAGGAAGTCAGCCAGTATGGGCAGTCTTGCTTATATTCCAATCGATTAGAGGCCGCTTGCTTTAGATGTTCATGGTTTTTCAAATCAGTTCATGAGACTGGATGTTTCTGAGCCCAGTCGTGTGTTAGCTTGCACGATCGCTCGTTTTTCATTATTGGAGCACATCCGTGATTGGCAGTATGATGATTCTTATTTATGTGTCGTTAGAGACACGGTGCAACGCGGATGTGCCAGGTAGGTTACCTTAGATGATGTTGGATTTTTTAGATTATAGGGTCGAGTATGTGTGCCTAATGTAGATGGGCTCCGAGAGTTTATTTTGGAGGAAGCCCATAGCTACCGGTACTCTATTCATCCGGGCGCCATAAAGATGTATCAGGATTTGCGGCAGCATTATTGGTGGTTGAGAATGAAGAAGGATATTGTTGCATATGTGGCTCAGTATCTGAACTGTCAGCAGGTCAAGTACGAGCATCAGAGGCCTGGTGGTTTATTTCATAGGATTGAGCTTCCCGAGTGGAAGTGGGAGCGGATCATTATGGACTTTGTTATTGGACTCCCCCAGACTCGGAACAAGCTCGACGTAGTATAGGTCATTGTTGATAGGCTAACCAAGTCAGCACATTTCATTCTTGTGGCAGTCTCCTATTCTTTTGAGAGGATGGCTAAGATCTATATTCGGGAGATTGTTCAACTTCATGGTGCGCCCATATGTATCATTTTGGACCGGGGTACGCAGTTTACCTCGCATTTTTGGAGAGCAGTTCAGTGAGAGTTGGGCACACGAGTTGAGTTTAGAATAACATTTTATCCCCAGACGAACGGGCAGTCTAAGCGGGCTATTCAGATTTTGGAGGATATGCTCCGGTCTTACGTCATTGACATTGGAGGCTCGTGGGATCAGTTTTTGCCTTTAGCAGACTTTTCCTACAACAACAGCTACCAGTCGAGTATCCAGATGGATCGTTATGAGCTTTATATGGTATGCGATGTCGATCATTGGTTGGATAGTTTGAGCCAGGAGAGTCTCGGTTTCTAGGTACAGATCTAGTTCAGGAGGCCTTGGACAAGGTCAGAATCATTCAGGATAGACTTCATACAACTCAGTTTAAGAAAAAGAGTTATGCATACCACAAGGTTCGAGATGTGCCTTTTATGGTTGGTGAGCGGGTATTGCTCCGAGTGTCTCCTATGAAGGGCGTGATGAGATTTGGGCAGAAGAGCAAGCTTAGCCCTAGCTTCATTGGTCCATTTGAGATTCTTGATCAAGTGAGAGAGGTGGTTTATAGAATTGCATTGATGCCTAGCTTATCAGCTGTGCATCCAGTGTTTCATGTGTCCATGCTTCAGAACTATCACGGCGATCCATCCCACGTGTTAGATTTCAACACTGTTTAGTTGGACAAGGACTTGTCATATTCAGAGGAGCCGATAGCTATTCTAGACTACCAAGTTCATCAGTTGAGGTCGAAGAGCTTTCCCTTTGTTCGTGTTCAGTAGAGAGGTCAGCGTATTGAGACATTGACCTAGGAGTCCGAGTCTGATATGCGGAGCTTATCCCCATCTTTTTCCTGACTCAGGTACTTCCTTCTTATGTCCGTTCGAGGACAAACAGTTGTTTTAGAGGTGGAAAATATGACAATACAAAGGGTCATCACCTGCTTTTAATTAAATTTTGTGTCTTCAATGCCTTGAAAACCTCATTTATCGTCACCTCGATTTGGGTGCGCATTCCACGCGCATAGGCAAAAAGTTTAAATATGAAAATCTATGAAAAATATTAAGTTTTGATTATAAAATAAGTAAATTTGACTTCAATCACTATTTTGGGTAAACGGACCTGGACCGTGATTCGATTGTCCGGAGGGTCCGTAGGAAAATATGGAACTTGGGCGTATGCCCTGAATCAAATTCTGAAGATCCAAGCCCCAGAAATGAATTTTTAAGTGAAATTATTTCTGAAATTATTTAAGGAAATATGAAATGAAATCTGATTAGAAAGTGATGTATCGGACCCGTATTTTGGATATGGCGCCCGGTACAGGTCTTAGATATGGTTTAAGTCACTACTGTAAAATTTGGTTTAAAATGGACGTCATTTAATGTGATTCGGACTTGAATTGCTAAATTTGATACTTGATGAAGTTTGAGAAAAATACTTTGATTTTGAGGTTTAATTTGTTGATAATGATGTTATTTTGGCAATTTGATTGCACGAATAAGTTCATATGATGTTATTGAGTTACTTCGTATGTTTGGTTAGGAGCCCGAGGGCTCGGGTAACTTTTGTATAGGTGTCGGGGTGTTTTAAACTTAGAAAAAATCTGATTTTTCTGCAGCTTTTGGTGATATGAAGGGTAGAAAACTAGGGATTTGGGTAGAACTAGGGCTTTTTGATTAATGACGATTTAGACCTCATTTTGAGGTCGAATTCGGGAAATAATTATATATTTGGGATCGTGGGTGAATGGGTAATTTGATTTTGGTCCGAACCTTGTGTTTTGAACAAGCGTGCCCAGGGTCGATTTTTAGGTTTTTGGGAAGAATGACTAGAAAATTATTATTAAGCATTGGAATTGGATTGTTTAGAAATTATTGATGTTGTAAAATCGATTGTGTATAGATTTGATTGGGTTGGAGTCAAATTTGAAAGGAAAAGCAGTGTTTGAGGCTTGAGTTGGCCATTGATGTTTGAGGTAAGTGTCTGGTTTAACCTTAGCTCGAGGGGTTAGGAGTTGTGTCCTATTTACTAATTGATTCTTGTGCAGAACGACGTATAGACATGGTGACAAGTATCTATACGTTGGTGTTGAGCATGACCGTGAGTATTAAATTGATAATTATTGTGTTCTTAATTTATTCTACGGTTGCTTTAATTGGTGGTTCTCGATATTTGACAAGGATATAGTTTATTTTCATGGAATTAACTTATGACTAAGTATTGGTGTTAATCGAGCTGAGTAGAACTTGAGTTATGGTTGGTTATAGCTGATTGCCCCTTGCTGGGATGTTTGTTTCGATATTGTTATTCCCTTGTCAGAAATTTATTATATTGCTTTGTTACCTTGCCGGAAAGTTATTATATTGCTTTGTTCCCTTGGCGGGAAATTATTATATTGCCTTGTTCCCTTGCTGGAACTTCTTTGTGTTTTTGTATTAGCTTGAAATGGGAGCGGGTCGTATGCCTACCACAAGATTTAATGAAATAGGAGCGGGTGGTACGCCTACCACAAGATTTAATAAAATGGGAGCGGGTAGTACGCATACCACAAGATTTAATGAAATGGGAGCGGGTGGTACACCAACCAAAAAATTTAATGAAATGGGAGCGGGTGGTACGCATACCACGAGATTTAATGAAATGGGAGTTGGTGGTACGCTACCATGAGATTTAATAAAACTGGAGCGGGTGGTACACCAACCAAAAAATTTAATGAAATGGGAGCGGGTGGTACGCATACCACGAGATTTAATAAAATGGGAGTTGGTGGTACGCTACCATGAGATTTAATAAAATTGGAGCGGGTGGTACGCCTACCACCAGTTATATTGAAATTGAAGCGGGTGGTACGCCTACCACGAGATATGAGAAACGAGATCGGGTTGCATGCCTGCAACAAGATGTGAACTTAAAGTGAGCCCTTTCTTTATTCTCCTTATTTGTGTTAGAAGATAAATTTTGGTCTTCCTTATAATTCTCTTGAGATTCTGTTCTTATTTGTCATCCCCTGAAGCATGTTTCCCATTTCCGGCTTTAATTGTTGTTCCAGTCTATTTTTCCGTTGTATATACATATAACTGCACTGTTTATTTGGAGTCTGGTCCTAGCCTCATCACTACCTCGTCAGGGTTAGGCTAGACGCTTATCAACACATGGGGTTGGCTGTGATGATACTAGACTCTGCGCTCTGTGCAGATACCGAAGCAGCATTTGATCAGCAGCAGTAGTTCGGGAGCCAGTCTTCAGTCCATCGAGACACCGAGGTAGCCTTGCAAGCGTTCGTAGGCCGGACGTCTCCTCTATCTTGTTTTATATCCTATTATTTCATGTATTCAAGAAAAACAGTAGTATCTTTCCTTCAAACTGTTGTATGTGGTACTCTTAATAGTCCGTGGATGTTGTGACACCAGGTTTTGGTTAGAGGCATGTATTGGCATTCTAGATGTTTTGGGTTTATATTTATTTAAAACTTCCGCTAAACTCACATGTCGTTGTTGTTTACATGTTTATCACTTGTTAACGTAATTCGCAAGAAGTTTTAAAACAAAAGGGTTAATGATTTCTAAGTCCATGGCTTGCCTAGCTTCTACGAGTAGGTACCATTACGACTCTCGAGTATAAAAAATCCAGGTCATGCCAATGAGATTATTAAAAAGTTGTTGAAGGTTAAGAGAGTTCTAAAAGTAATCCATATTTTAAGGCTTGTAATTATTAAGTTATGAAAGTAATTAAAAGAATATATGCTTGTATTATTTTAAAAGATGTTTGTAAGAAAAGTGATTCTAAATGTACCTTGGTTTAAAAAAGAATCTAAAAAAGGAAAATCTTTGAAAATTCATTTGAGTGACCGTTCATGAAAAATATGGTTTCATTCCTTGTTAGAAAATACTATCAATTCTTTTCTAATTTCCTTTGAAAACAGGCTGCTATTTTTATTAGAGCCTGAGCTTAAAATATCTTTAAGAGAGGTGAGTGTACGAGATGAACAAGTTATAATTAGCGGAGTGAATATTAGTTACTAACTAATTCTCTTTAAGTCCTATTTTAGTTATAGTTTGCCTATGTTTCATATAATACTAGAGCATGAAGGTAAAGCACATTATCTAATATGTGTTAAATACATGGTAATGAAATACGATAAAATGACAACGGCAGTAAGCAAAAATAATGAAGCAGCAAACTAGGTTGTGGAAATAATGAGTACTAAAGAAAGAAGTAAGGGATATATAACTGGACTCTGATGGTTGGGCCTCAATAAAGTAGGTTCATCAATTAAGAGGCGCGGCTATTAGCGGACTGGACCCTTCCGAAAGTGCAGCAAAGCTAGTGTGGGACTGAATTCCTTAAACACTCAATAGGCCCAAATGTATACATAGCCAAGAAAGAAAGAAAGTCATTAGCAAAATATCCTACATTCTTAACATATCAAAACATATATGACATATATATAGACTAACAATTGGAACAAGAAGTAATCAATATTGTGGAAAATTATATTGATTTGGTGGTTCTACTTAGCAAATAACTCACATTGTAAATATTTCGTTGTCATTAAATATTAAACTTCCAAATAACTTTATGTGTGTTACACTCCATATTTCCGTACGTGAAAGTAAGCCAAAAGTAAATTGATATAAGATCGAAAATGAGATGTTACATTCCGTATTTTTGTCCACTGAAGTTTCGTCGTAAGTTAATCGATGTAAGTTCGGAGATGTAATTTATTTTAGATCATAAGTATCACGCTATTTCAAATAAGAGATAAGTAAATTCTTGAAGGTGAGAGGGTAAGCAATCGAAAAAGATGAGTTTCGTGGAAGTTTGGCATTTTTAGATAAAATACGATCAGAGCTAAAATATGCGATATTTATGGACTAGTACTATATAAGGTACTACATGACCATAATATTAAGGTGTATAAAGTGTATTAAAGCCGAGTATAATTTTATGTAATTTGAATAATTTTTAATTATATGAATAATTGATAATTATTGATTAATAAAAGATTAACTATTTAATTAAGAAATGTTTGATACGACCAACTCTCCCCACGTGGCAGCACCATCCAATCCCATGTATGACTCTTAAGTTAAGTATACATGTGGCAAGATTTGAGAATTTGACAAAACAAAATCAGAAAGATAGTTTCTTGAAAATACCTATTCTAATCCATTCTAGTTGTACAGAGTGAAAACTCACGTGTTCTTCCTATTTGAGTCCACTGTCATTTCACTCTTACGTTGTTTATTTGCTAGGATATCAAATGCTTATGGATTTTTTTTGCTTATTCATGGGACCAAAGAAGCAAAATGAGATTAATTATGGTGGTTGAAGAATCAATCATATAACATTTTAGGAAAAATAGAACCATTATGTTTTAAAGACATGAATTACATCTCAATTTTTACAAAGTGAGATTTCAAGAATTCAAAATAGGATAGCGTCTTCATCACTTCAAGAACCCGAGATTTCAGAGCACCTTAATTAACATGAGATTTTGCAATATTAAGGAAGTACGGTATAATCTTTTTCAAGAAAATTGATTTAGGTATGTTACGATTATTCCTTCTTTCATTTGGCATGATCTATACGATACAAGCGAAACAAGCAAATGCACAATTTCTATAAATGACTCGATTCATAGAAATACTAGAGATGCTTATGTTCTTGATTCCCCATGAGTCATATTATTCTATCATCTGTTCATGAGTCTCAGAAAATACGTACGTTGATAAAGTTTATTTCATGATATTAATCAGAGGCACAATGATCTAATGACGTACCGAGAGATTTTATTAACGTATTTCATATGCATTTCATGCATTTATACATGCACAATGACCAGATGGCTTTATATACGCGTATATATATGTATATGTGATATGGAAAGGTTATGGTGTTATATATACACCACCACCTGATCAACTGGTATACGTTGATAATTTTGCCCACAGTGGCTGAAATGATATGATGGGATGCCCTCAGAGGCCTGATGATGTTATGAAACATGTACCTATGCACGATATGACATTCATACGCATATGCACGACACTATATTTATTTCACGATTTACAGAGCTATCCAGACTTACAGGTTGAGTCATTTACTCTATATTTCTTCCACGTCTGTTATATACTTCTTTATGTGCCTTACATACTCGGTACATTATTTGTACTGGCATCCTTTTTGCTTGGGGATGCTGCCTTTCATGCTCGCAGGTCCCAATAGATAGGTCGAGAGCCCTTCAGGTAGGCTATCAGCTAAGTAGAAAACATTGGTGCTCTCCAATTGCTTCAGAGTTGCTTGTTTGGTTAGCATGATTTAGATGTGTATTGTTTGGTATGGCGGGACTCTTTCCCGACCTTTATAAAAATTATGTATTCTTAGATGCTTGTAAACACATGTCATATACGTAATAAATTGTTTGGCCTTGTCACCCTATGTTCAATATACGAGCGGTTATTTTGGTCTTATAGGCCTGTATGTCTTATGTATAAGTTGGAATTACATGTTATATTCTACTTATCTCACGGCAGCCTTCCGGCTCAGTTATCTACGATAATATGACATGAAAAGATATGTTATATTGGTCCTCGGTTGAGTAAGGTACGTGGTTCCCATCGTGGCCTGTCAGTTTTGGTCATGACAAAAGTGGTATCAAAGTAGTTCTATCCTAGGGAATCTAGAATTTGTGTCTAGTAGAGTCTTGTTTATGGGTGTCTCGTGCAGCACACTTATAAGCAGGAGGCTACAAGGCATTTAAGACTATCACTCTTTGTTTTTACTCTAGATCGTGTGATAGAGCTCAGCTGTGAGAACTCAATTTCCTAAACTCTATCTTATTTGTAATACAACGATGCCTATATTCAGAAAGACGATCGGTAAGAGATATAGTTGTGGAAGTATTGAAGTCAAAGGAACTCGATTTTTCATCATGCTGATGATGAGTAAATGTGAGGTCTTCAACAGACCATGCGTATACTAAAAGGTGCAAGGATCTTGATATGGCTTTTTAAGGCAAGAATACTTATCTAGTCTTACGGTGAAAAGGAATAACATAATCGGAAGGTAGACACAAGTTTCAGCAAGTAAAAGAAGCAAGGTTAAGAAGGGTGTGAGGTACCCAGTTAATAAATATTATCATTATTTTCCATTTAGGAAGGGAGATATAAGCATTTTGAGTTACCTTCAACAGTGACAAATGTACGTACAATTGGCCACACCGATCTCAGCTATGTCCTATGGGAGCTAAAAGATATGATTTAAGAAAAGGACGGGTTATCACGATCCGGCTGGGGTTAGAGTAACCCAAAATAGTGGATGGATTGGTAGAGTTAGTTCATTTTCGATGGATAGTGCAAACGTGCTAATGAATCTCCTTGTGAGACACCTAGGTGGTGCATTCTAAAATAGTATAGTTAGATATGAGTGATACCAATATAGGCACTGGAAGCCTGGAAAGGATAAATATTATCTTAGTATGATTCTCGTCCCTAATATTGAAATAATGCTAGGCAACTCGAAGAGTAGTGGATGGAGCAAAGGGGAGCTAAAAGAAAAAGAATATCTTATTAAAGTTTTCAGAATAAAGTGATAGACAGAAATGTTAGCAGGAAATAGGAAGAGAGCTAATGAAGCATTAAGAGTAAGATGTGATACATTGATGACAACGGTAGATCAAAAGATGAACAGTATTATAGAATCTATAGTCAAGTGAAGGAAGAGATGATAGGTGATAGGCCTTGGGACACAAAAGAGTATAGTCCATACAACCATGTCCTCGTTTCGAGAAATAAGTTTGCAATTCTAATGCAATTACTAACAGGAAAAGTCAGACCCCAAATAATATAAATTAGTATGGGCTGGTGAACAAGATAAACTAAATATGAATTAGGGACTAAGTGATCTGATAATGGTCGACATCATGAGAATATCAGATTTCATTCTGGCAATAGTAGAATGGACAATAAAAGAATATTCATGAGGAATTTAGACAAAGATCATTTAGGAAGACGCTTCCCTAAAGTAAGCAATGTGAGCAAAGTTAAACTTAAAAGACTGTATGTGCTAGTTATACTAAGTGTCAACCCACGACTAAGGAAAGTTGTTATGCTTGGTACAAAAGAATTATTTCAAGGTGAATAAGGGTCATCGATGATGTGAGAAGATGCCAAAGATGATGAGGTAAAACATCTACATGTAGATCATCGTAATGCTAAATCTTAGTACTCCCCTAAAGCCGGGGGGGGGGGGGGGTTTAGAGTGATGTGGCATTAAGTCAGAATTAAGTGGTTTTAGTAACTATAGAATGGTTAAATAAGAATGCGATAAAAGTGAGAAAGAGATGAGATTGCACTTATCCAAATCCAACGGATATTGTGAAATTCCAGAACATTATGAAAGCACGACGTCAAGGAAAGGAAGTAAGGCTTCCAGCTAGGGATGTTTTTGATATTTAAGGAGCTAGTGCGCGAGGTAAGCTAAGACAAAATGAATAACCCAAGAAAGATTACTTGAAATATTGATATGAGAATGGCCCAACGAGTAGTTAGTAGTTGATTCAAAAGAGCCTAGTTATGGCTAGACAAGAGGACAAAAGACAAATCAACAAATCAATGCAAGATAAATGTAGGGAACAACAACATGGAGAATTCAGTCTCGCGGTTATGACATTGTAATACTTGAGATATATTCATATAAGAGTTGGAGAAGTTATAAAGGTACCGCATGAGTATTACAAAAAAGAGAATGCCACTAGGAAGATAGTCGAAGTATCAATTCAGAAGCAACCTTACAAGCATAAAGGTATGGAGGTAAGTAACTACAAATAATAATAGGAAAGGAAGGACATCAAAATGTCTGTAATAAGCTCACAGCTTTCCAAGAGTCAGAGGGTCCTCCCTACGTACTACCATGAAAGGTTAGCTGAGGAATTTAGGAAGAAGGCTTAACAATAGTCTCATTACAAAATTGTATGCACTCCAAAAGAAAGTGGCACCTACCATGGCTAATGAGCGGGGAGTAAAACCAAAAGTAATAATCGAGACTATATGAGTTGCATAAAAATTTCAACATGCGTGAGAACCCAGATAAGCAAGTATACATGCAACAAGGGGGAAAAAGATCAGGAAAAGCAATTGCTTACATTTGATGAAAGTTGAAATGAAATGAAAGAAATTATTTGATTAATGATCAGCCGTAGAAGACTCTGATATAAGTTAAAGAAGGAATTGGGCCCATGTCATAGACAAAGGATTGAATCATTACAAGATTTTATGATGGTTTTCCATAACGTCCATGAAAGGCTAAAGTAATAACTAAATGACATGAGCCACAAATCGAAGGAAAGCTTAAGCCTAAATAAAGGATAATCAGAAGGTAGAGGAAATTAAAGAGTTACATCAACTCAGTAAATTTGGAGTCTGATAATTGGACCCAGAAAGTTATGAACATCGTGATTGAGAACATTACAGAATCACTATTAGTATCAAAAGTACAAGAGAGATAGTACAATATCAGTATTCTATAACGGCTCTACGATAAGGTTGCTTAGAAGTGTCCCAATCTCATAGGAAGTTAGTATGAAGCTATCACGAGATTGTGTAAAGAGGTGCATGTATTATAATAGAAGTTTAAGATGTGGATATGAATTATACCTATGTGGAGGGGAGGTCATGAAAGAGATAGAAGATGTAATATGATACTTTAGTGCAAGTAAGCTAAAGGTGAACAACATACGAGATACTTAAAAATAGAAGGTTGAGAATAGTCCATACATCGGATAGAAGGCTAGAAGCGCGGATATTCAATATCCAACAATGATAATAGCATCATTAGTTGCATATCTTCCAGCCTATGGCTTCTAGGTACCCAGAAATCTAGCCAAGAGAGTAAAGAAGAGTTAAGACGATGTGATGTCTCGCTTGATGTTCCGGAACAACATAAGGGAATCTATGGTGCAAGCAAGTGGAAGGAAGGTTGCGAATAGTATAAATAGTTATGTAGAGGTCGCAAGCTAAAGTAAAGTAAAGCGACGAGATTTCATGATAGGAGTAAGGACGAGAAGAGACGAGTAAGAAGGTGACGAGAATGGATAAATCCTCGAGATTAAGCCCATGAGAACAAATGAGCTAATTGTTTCTCTAAGTTATAGGAAGTTCACTATAGCCTGGGTGAACTGAAAGGAGTGTAAGACTAACAGCATTTAGAAGAGATGGAATGTTGCTCTAGTATTGCAATAGGGTGTAATTGTGATAGATAAAGGATGACATTTGGGCCTTCGATTGAGTAATGATTTGAAAAGGATTTCATGAATTATACGGAATTAAAATAACCACATAAGATGAATCACACTAGGATGCTATAAAATACGACTATCGAAGTATATTACCGCCCCTAAGTGGATCAGAAAAATCATTTCAAATATTCCATGATGCAACGTAAGCCCTAGTGGCAATATATTATGTAAGAAATTTCAAGTTATCAATGGATGATTGTAGATCAATATTGAGGTACATCAACAATGGATGTGTAAAATTTGCAAAATACGATATAAGATTGGGCCATCAGTCTTAAGATGAATAGTAATGAAGAAGCATTAAAGGAATTAACTTTATGCACATAGGATAAGCAGCAAGAGTAACCCAGAGTTCGGTAGCAGACCTCGGTAATGTAAACCGAAGTAAGAATTTGGGTATAATATAGCCTACTTAGATATAGTAAATCTAATAACACCCAGAGGGACAACTTGACATAATTTTGTATATGTTCACAAAGTGAAGCCTAGAGATTGGCTAAAAGCTAGAGGAAAGAGGAGAGAAGAGTCAAGCACACATACAAAGTTAGAGTCGTAAAGGCTACATGATAGAAGGTAGCAACTATTACGTGATTAAAAGGATTCCAACTACAAGTCGTGGTGTGAGAAAGAGACTTAAAGGGGGGAGGCCCTGGCCTATTGGGATTCATTCACATAACAATTTCCTAGATGGCTAGACGAGTACTAAAGCATTCTCAAGACCAATGGGTTATGAGAATGATATGTGCATCAGTCAACATTCGAGGATGAATGTTCCAAAGGGGGGAATGGTGTTACACCCCATGTTTTTGGTACGTGGAAATACACCATAAGTAAATTGATATAAGATCGAAAATGAGATGTTATGTCCCGCATTTTCATACGTTGAAGTTTCATCTTAAGTTAATCGAGGTATGTTCGGGAATGAGATTTAATTTGGGATTATAAGTATCATGCTATTCCAAATAAGGGATGAATAATTCGTGAAGATGAGAGGTTAAGCAAATTGAAAAAAATGAGTTTTGTCGAAGTTTGGCATTTTGTGATAAAACATGACCCGAGCTAAAATATTCGATATTTATGGACAAGTACCAAACAAGGTACCACATTACCATGATAGTAAGGTATATAAAATATATTAAAAGTGAGTATAATTTTAAGAAATTTGAGATAATTTTTAATTATGTGGGTAGTTGGTTAATTATTAGTTAATGAGAGATTAACTATTTAATTAAGAAATGATTGGATAAGGCCAACCCTCCCCACGAGGAAACAGCCCCAATCCATATGTATTACTCTTAAGTTATGTATACATGTGGCAAGATTTGAGGAATTGACAAAACCAAATCAGAAAGATAGTTTCTTGAAAATATCTATTCTAATCCATTCTAGCCGTAGAGAGTGAAAACTCACGTGTCCCATCCTTTTTGAGGCTATTGTCATTTCATTCTTGCATAGTTTATTTGATAACTAGAATGTGTCATGACCCAAAAAGGTCATCACTTATTTTAGAAACAAATGGCCTTGGGTTGCGTGTGTGGTCCATACCTATATCCGGAAAGCCTTTTATGTGAAAATATGAGAAATAGAAATTTCTAAAGTTAAAAGTTGATTATGATTGACTTTGATCAACATTTTGAGCAAATGGACCCGGATCCATATTCCGACCCCAAGCCTTAGAAATCAATTTTTGAAATAAATTATTTTGCTGAATTATCTATGAAATAAAGAAAAGGATTAATGTTTGAAACATTGGTATCGGGTCCATATTTTAACTTCGGAGCCTGGTACAAAATTGTTATAATACTTAAATGATAACTGTAAAATTTGGTGAAAAATAGATTTTAATTGACGTTATTTGAACTTCCGATTGAAGAGTTATGAACTTTAAGTGTTCTTGATAAAAATGATGAGTTTTGAGGTTTAATTCTAGGTTTTACTTGTTATTTTCATGATTTCATTGCACGAGCAAGTCTGTATGATGTTTTCAGGTTAGTGAGCATGTTTGGTTTGGAGCCCTGAGGGCTCATGTGAGTTTTGGATAGGCCACGAAGGGAAATTTGGACTTAGGAAATTGCAGGTTTTTAGCTGGTATGTTGCAGCCGGCAGGCTCACAAGTGCGAGCTCGCAAATGCGACAAACCCATCGCAAATGCGAGAAGAGGCCTAGGCTGGGCTGATTGCAAAGGCTATCCTTTTTCGCAAATGTGAAGTGGCCCAGCAATTTCCCTATGTCGCAGATGCGACTACCCAATCGCAATGCGAGTTCGCAAATGTGAACTTTTGTTGCAAATGCGAGAATAGCAGACTTTTGAAGGGTTTGCAATTGTGAAACCTGGTTGCAATTGCGACACCTGCAACCTGCAAAATTATAACTTAGCTGAAAATCTTTTATTTTTCAAATCCTTTCAAAACCAAAACACTCTTGGTCGATTTTTCAAAGACAAGTACTCTTCCAAATCGATTGTAAGTCATTTCTAACTTGTTTTCATCAATCTTTAACATCTTTTTTTAATGGTTTCAACTCAAAATTAAAGGTTTTCATGGGGAAAATTGGGAGTTTTGGGTAGAACCTGGGTTTCGTTTTTTGGGGATTTGGACCTCAATTTGAAGTACGATTTAAAAAAATTATATATTTGAGTTCGTAGGAGAATGGGTAATTGGATCTTAGTTCAAACCTCAGGTTTTGACTATGTGGGCCTGGGGGCAATTTTTCTGACTTTTTGGGAAAAACTTTAGAAAACCTGTTATCATGCATTGGAATTGATTCATTTAGCATTTATTGATATAATTAAGTAACTTGTGGCTAGGTACGAGCAAATTGGTGGTGTAATCAAGAGGTTAAGCGGTAGTTGAGGGTTGAATTGTCTTTGTGGGAATCAAGGTAAGTGTTTGGTTTAGCCTTAGCTTTAAGGATTAAGAGTTGTGTCATATTTGTTATGTGTTATTTGTTGAGTACGACGTATTGGCATGGTGACGAGTATCTAGAGGTTGGTGTCGAGCATGCCTGTGAGTCTTATATTTTGATTATTACGACTCCGTTCGTGTTGTTTATGCCTTTTGTGATGATTTCTATTGTTGAGTAAAGTTTGTGGAGGTAATTCTGGTATTTGAGTATTGAAGTGCATTGTCTCAAGTTGTATAATGAACTGTGGAAGTATAATTGGCATTTGAACCTTATAGAGCGTTGACTCAAGTTGTGATTTGGGTTGTGAAGTAAAGTGAAAAAGAGAAGAGAATTATTATATTGTCTCCCTTGCTGGGATGTTGTTGCTTCTAATCCGATATCCCTTGTCAGGATGTTAATGCTTTGGGTATTGTTCTCTTGCTGGGATTTTATTGTAATTTTAGTTATTTTCTTGCCCAATTGTTTGTGATAGTTGTTTGGGTAAAGAAGAGTGTTAAAGCATGATGGGTGATGCCATGTATTTTTTTGGTGAGAGAGTGTTAAAGCACGAAGGGTGATGCTGTGTATGATTTTGTGAGGAAGAGTGTAAAAGCATGAACGGTGATGTCGTGCCGCACTATGTACCATTCCGTGCCGATTATATTGGTTTTATGATGAGGATGAGAGTAAACGCAAGATGGATGATGTAGTGCAGTTTATATTGATTCTTATGGTGAGGACGAGAGTAAAAGCACGAAGGGTGATGTTGTGCCCTTGTTTGATTTTTGATACTTGTTGATAATTGAGATATGGTGTTCCTCGTATTTACTTGTTGTCTTTCGATTTTGAATTGATATTTTCTTGCAGCATGTTCCCCCCCCCCCCCTCATCCTTCACTGTACATTTCTGTTGCTATTTTCCAATGTATATGATTTAACCGCACATGTTTATTTGGATGTCTGGTCCTAGCCTCGTCACTACTTCGATGAGGTTAGGCTAGGCACTTACAGGCACATGGGGTCGGTTGTGCTGATATTACACTCTACATTGTGTGCAGATCCCAGGGCACCTTAGCTAGGGTGACTGCCTTCAGTCCATACGAATATTCCAACATAGTCTGCAGGCATTCGCAGGCCTTGGCATCTTCTCCTATTCCTTTTATTTTGTTGCTTTTACGTACTTCTAAAACAGTATTGTAATAAATCTTTTAAACTTTTATCTGTAGTATTCTTAGATAGTATATGAATTTTTGATGCCAGTCTTGGAAAGTTTATGTATGGATTGGCGTTGGTATCTTTATTAAAATATTATTAATATCTTCCGCTTATAAATTTTGCTATTTTATTTAATGTTGGTTATTAATTGTTAAAGGATTAAATGGGACAAAGGTAAATTGTTCAAAAGGTTGGCTTGCCTAGCTTTAACTAGTAGGCACCATCACGACTCCCGATGTGGGAAATCCGTGTCGTGACAAGTTGGTATCAGAGCTCTAGGTGACATAGGTCTCACAATTCATAGACATCCTTAATAGAGTCAGAAGGATCGATACGAAGACGTCTGTATTTTTCCCCCAAAGGCTACAGAGTTAGGAAAAACTTCACATCTATTCTTTCTTATCGTGCGATTTGGTTTCTCATTGCTAATTGAAATTTTTACTCTGTTCTTTCTTAGATGGCGAGAACACGCACTTCCTTATCAAGTGATCAGCAGCCCGAGTCCCCAATAGAAGCTCCTACGAGAGCAGAGGGTGAGGCCGAGGCCGTGCTAGAGGCCGAGGCAGAGGCAGAGCTCAGCCTAGAGTAGCAGCACCAGCAGCAGAGCCTCAAGTTGAGTTTGATGATGAGGTTACGGCCCAGGTAGTTCCAGTAGGCCCAGCTTAAGTCCTAGAAGAGTTTAGTTCTACCCCAGTACTTCAGGACACTCCGGTCTATCTAGTAGGCCTTATGGAGAGTGTCTCCCATGCATACTTGCTTCCTGATATTTGGCTATATAGATGATGTTTACACCTTAATATGACCATGCTTTATTATAGTTTTATAGGTAAATTGCCAAAAAAGTGATCTAAATGGTGTTCTTTTGTTTCGTAGGGAATGTTCTAAGTTAGGAAGTACCATTGAGTGTTTTGAAGGCAATAAGGTGAAGAAAACACCCACTCGAGAAGTACCCGAGCACAAAGAAGCTCGATAATTGCCTAGGAAAATTCCACCATGACCGTAGTGGAGCCGTGGTGGATTAACGTCGAGGCAAAAAGATCAGCTCCCACCGCGGTGCACTGTTCACGCATCAGAAAGTTTGTGGACCAAAGTGTAAATTTGGAAAACTTGTTCCAAACACTTATAAGCTTTAAAAGCTTGACCAGGATTGTTTTTAAGCTTATTTTTAGACTACTTTGGAAGAGGAACAATTGAGAAGATCAACTAAACATTAGAGTTTTTCTATATCTTATATTTTCTTGCAATTACCCATTATGAATAATTTAGTATTTTCATCTTGTTTTATTGTGAGTAGCTAATTCCTTAGTCTAGGATATTGATGGAACCTATTGAAGGATGAACTTCTTAATTATGTTAATATAGTTTGAAAGTTTGATCTCTATTTGTTCAGCTAAGTGCTTATTGTAGTTAATTGACAGGATCCTTAATTACTGTGCCTATTTAGTGTGCATAACTCGGGAGAGAGTGCATATTTAGGTAATTGTTGAACAACATGACTTCCAAAGTATAAGAGGGATCTATAACTGCGGATTTAAAGGCGGGATTAGTGATAACAAAGTCTTGGGTGCAATCTAAAGTGAACTGTAATAAACAAAGTCAGCTAACGTATCTCGGGAGAGTGCGTCTAGTAAATTATCATAATTACTCGGGAGAGATTTACGGTAAGAGGAGCGTTCATGATTGATCGAGTTGATTTGGTGATTCTATATCAAGAATAATCGGAAGGGATTTCATCAATAGGGAAAATCATAGCCTTACAACCTTCTCTTAATTGTTTACACTTTAATCATAGTTAGTTTTCCGTTGTTTATTTACTGTCATTCGTAGTTAGTAGAAATACCATCACGTGTTATTGACAATGTTTGGAAAATTGATTCCATAGAAATTAGTAAGTCCAACAAATGTAATTGATAGGTTAATTCCTTGTGGGTTCGACTCGGGGCTAAATACTCAGATTATATTTGCAATGTCTGCGTATCTTTTTTATATGGCATAGTTGAGCGTGATCACTTCTTGTAGCACTAGTCGTCTCCGTGGTTGGAGGATGAGCCCTGACTCCTGCTACTCAAACTTCGGAGCATATGGATCCCTAGTTTTAGACTCCAGCAACATAGCCAGTTCGAGCAGTTCAGCCGGGTCTGGTAGCTCAGACTTGTCACGACCCAAATCGAAGGGCCACAACGGGCACCCAGTGCCTTACTCGACTGAGTACCAACATAATATACCTTTTTATCATACTATCATGGGTAAGTGAGTCAGAAAACCTATCATGAGATAACAAGAATAAAACATAAGGGAATGTCAACATATGACGACCCAATATGATATACAAACTAATACATGTGACATACGGTCCTATAAGATCAAACTGAACACTCGTACGCTGAACATAGGCCAACAACGCCATACAATCTTTCATATAAATGACATTTGACTACAAGCCTCTAATAGTACATACACATCATAATGGTCGGGACAGGGCCCTACCATACCAATCAATACATATCCAAATCAAACTGACCAAATAGGTAACTCTGGAGCAAGTGGAGTGCACCAACACCTTTCGCTGAGCTGACAGCCTACTAGGAGGAATGTCAACCTATTGTGGGCATGAAACGCAATGTCCCCAGGCAAAAAAGACGTCAGTACGAATGAAGTACCGAGTATCTAAGGCAGGAAAGCATAAATAAGAACTGTAATGTAAAGAGAGATAGAGGAGATACAACCTAGAACATCTGAGTGCCTCTGGGGGCTACTGACATGAAATGCATAATACATATATATACATAAACTTTTATAAAGTATACGCCTCTGTGGGAATCATCATTATCATATCGTACGCGTCCTCAAAGAGGACTCAGTAAAAAAATGTACACGGCCATCATAAGGCTCGATAGAATCATACCCGGCCACGTGGAGCTCGGTAATGCCAACTGATCAGTGGTTGCACAATCGGTGTTGTACCCGGCCGACTATAGTGCGGCTCGATTGAGTAAAATAGATACATATATATAATGCATTATTGACTCATGGAATCACGTTCTAACCCTTTCGGAGTGATGTAAGGTCTTTACACCTTCGATTAACATTATGGACATCCCTAGAATCAATATGTACCTTAGTAGGATTTAAGGATCATACACACTTGTTTAGAATATTACATTATAAGGAAGGAACAACATGGACAACCTTAGTTTCTAGGAGTAGATCCGTTATGAATTAGCGTACCGTTTATGTTCATGTCATTTTAGATCATGCCAAAAGAAATAAGTAAGAGCCTTAACTTACCTTGTATATTCTTCCCAACCTCAGGCTATGCAATTTCATGGCTCCTTAGTCTACAGTAAGAGATATGACACTCTCGTTATCGTTTAAGCCTCGTAACTATTATATATTGACCAAAACCTATTTTACAATAAAACGGACAGCACCTCCCCTATATATATGACTTCACACTATTCAATATAATCACAAACAGTCCAACATACCCCTATCACTTCATACACAACACGACAACCATAATAATGTCAAACAATCCGAAAATGTTACGACGAACGACCAACAAACAACTTTGCCATTATGTGGTATTTTTCCACACCCTTCCTCCTCTAAACTCCATAAAAATAGTAGCAAATGAGACAACCCAATACCATCACGAAATATCCAACAAACAGTCCCATAAGTTCATCAATTCAAAAATAATGTTTCGCTTGACGTAAACACGTTTTGACTTGTCTTTTCTTTCAAATTGAGAAACACAACCAAAAACACATCATTATACCTATTATCTGATAAACCACCCATGAATTCAACCTAGAAATAAGTTCACAACCAGCCAACCATTAACAAGAACAAACAACATACCATTCTTTCGAAACTAGCTAGCTCTATTCTTTACGATCGAGTTACAACTCGCAAACGCATAGATAATGGTTACAACTCGCAAACGCATAGATAATGGAAGGAGAAACATAAACTTACCTTGTACTGAGTATAACCCACTAAACCTGGTCATTTTGCATCAAAAATAAGTTCCTCAACATGGATACAAGAAGGGGAAAGAGAAACTAGCAGGTGTCTGGACTTTTCAGCACTAGAATCGCGTCGTAGCGTCTGAAATAACCTAGGGTTTTTGTAGGAGTTTTGGGGAGGAGATGTAGGGGTTCAATTAGTTTTTCTTGGCGTGAAAGATAATGAAAGAAATGAGTTTAATAGCCCTTATAAGTAACCTCTTGGATGACTTTGGGGCTTTTAATTGAGGCCTTTCCTTTTGGCAAGTAGGTGATGCACCTGCTTGTCACCTACTAGATGTGCAGTCTCGCAAAAATATGAATATATCTCTACTCCAATATTTTACCAATGAACAGCTTAATAATTTAGAAACTTGACTCGTAGATCTTCAATTTGTTAGGTAGATCATCCCGTAATTCCAAGTACATTTGGAGAAAAGCTCAATTACATTTGACCTAATTTTAAGCATATTTATGTATGTAACTTGTGATGACTTTTTTCAATTTTTGTTCCACAACTCGCTCGACTTCAAATTAATAAAACCAACTATCATACAACTAAAATAACTCATAATAATACAATCTCTTTGTAATGTTAATAACCCTTGTCTCACCCTAAAAGTACATGGTAAAACATTCCAACTTGTCGACTTGCAGCGAAACTTATTTTCTTCAATTGTTTAGCTTCTAAGCCTTCAAACCCTCTTGTTACTTGGTATTAATGATCTTAAATATTTGTAACCTCCATGTTAACATGATGAACTAACTTTGTAAAATTTTCAATTCTGAGCTTACATTAGTTGACTTATGACATACTCTTAGGTACGAAAACATGGGGTGTACTATCACCCCCCCCCCCTCCTTTGGAACATTCGTCCCCGAATGTTGACTAATGCACTTATCAGTCTCATAAATTGTAGCTCTTACGAATACTTTAATGTTGTCCTTGACATCTAGGAAACAGTTCTGTAAATAATTCTAAGGGCTTGGGTTCCCCCCCCCCCCTTTCGGCCTCTTTCTCATACCATGACCTGTGGTTGGAATTCTTCCATTCTAATAAATGTTGTTACCTTTTGACATACATCATGTACAACCGTGTACTTGTATGTTTTCCTATGCGACTCTTCTCCTTTTTCCTCCATATTTTAGCCAATCTCTAGGTCTTACTTTGTGAACATATACAGAACTATGACAAGATGTCCCTCTAGGAATTTATAGCTGTACTAAAGTTTTTCGCTTGGTACTTTGTCGAACTTACAACTATTGCTACACATTGCTTCATAGCCTTGGTTACCTATGCTTATGGTTTTACTACATCTAGGTTGTTCATATTATATCCTAACTCTTACTTCAGTTTATTATTACTGAGGTCTCCCACCCAGCTCCGGGTTACTCTTTCGCTGTTTATCACATATGTATAAATCTAAGTCATTTAATGCTTCCTCATCAATGACGGTCTAATCTCATCTCATACTTTGAAACTTTTATCCTTCCATTGGTGATTCACCTTAACGTTGATCCATAATCTACCGCTGATAACCTTGAACCCCTTATGCAGTACATTGTCACTAGGGCTCACGTCTCGGGGAATATCCTAAGTGATTTTCCCGATCCACCTAGGGAAAATACTATACTTCAATAACCGTATTTCATAGCATCCCAACATGATTCATCTTATGGGGGTATTCCAATCTCGTGCAATTCATAAAATCCCTCCTCTTTAATTTATTTCTTAATCATAGGCCTAAATATCATCCTCTTATTTGTAATAGTTACACCTTTATTCTACTACCAGGGCAGCATCTCATCTCTTCTAATTCCTCCTAGTCTTAGACTCGTATTTGTTAATTCAATCTATACTGAGCTTTTTATAACATTCATAAACCATCAGCTCTCTTGTTTGATGGGCTTAATATCGAGGTCTTACGTATTCTTCTCAGCTTCTAACTCACCTTTTTTTACCCTTACTCACATCTCTACCATACTTTCGCTTGCGATCTACACGTATTTGTTTATTCTACTCACAATCTTCCATTAACTTGCTAGTACATTAGATTCCTTGCCTTCTCAGTTGTCTTTAAATGTAACCAATTTACTCTTCTTGGTCGTTCTGCCACTTATTGCATGAATACTTGGCTTGTCTTTTTGCCCATGAATGCTATAATTTCCTATACCTCATATGATCTCAAACATCACCTTTGATGGCTTTTTTTTCCATTCATTATCCATTATAGGTTCCACTTTCTTATGGAGTGTATACAATATTGTAGTGAGACTATTGTTACAAGATCATTTACTCTTTAGCTCACTATGCATAGGTGGAAATCTTTTTCCTTATTTCCTCAGCTAGTCTTTCATTGTAGTGCTTAGGGAGACCTTCTGGCTCTTGTAAAGTTGTGAGCTTGATATATCGTACACCCGAAGGAAATTTTCGTTGTTATTACTTGCCTATAATAATCCGTAGTTACATAACTTTGTGCCTTGTGCTCGTAGGGTTAATTCTAAGCTCAAATTTCTATTGTATCCTTAGCTTCACTCTCTCTCATTTTCATAAACCTTAAAATCGGTGTCTTTAAATGCCTCAACTCCTATCTGAATTTTTTTAAAATGATTTCAATCTCGTATCTGCGAGACTAAATTCACTATGCTGCGATTCACTACATTTATCTTGCATGATCTATTGATTTGTCTATGACCTCTTGTCTAGCCATAAATGGTCTCTTCCTGAATCAACTACTAACTACTCGTTGGTCCATTCTCATATCTATATTCCGCATAATCTCTCTTTGGTTATTTACTTTGTCTTAAGTTACCTATCATACTGGTTCCTTATGTATCAAGTGATCATTTTGCACTTATTTATCAATATAGTTGAGTGCAAAACCCTTAATGCTTCTCCCCGGCATCATACTTGCATAGTCTTTTGGAGTCATAGCATATCTATAGGATATGAACAAATGCATTCTCATTCATTTCACCTTTTTACCGCATGTTTCCTTAATATCCCATAGTTACCTCTTTATCTTTGTTTTTTTCCCCACATCTTCATTGACATTTTACTCACCTTGAGGTAACCTTTCTATACCGGGGATAATTGAATTTCTTACGCATGAAGGTGACACCTACAGTAACTAGCACACTTAGTCCCTTAAGATTAACTCTGCTTAGAGTGCTTGTTGTAGGGAAGCGACGTCCTAAATGGCCTTTGAAGGTTATTCATCTATTGTCTACTCTATTATTGTTGGAGCATGATCTTTGAAATTCTCACGATGTTGACCATTATCAAATCTCCAATCCCTAATTCATGTTCAATTTTATCTTGTTCACCAGCCCATACTGATTTTTATTACTCCAGGGTCTACCTTTTTCCTTTTGGTAATCACATCGAAGTCACCAACTCCTTTCTCGAATTGGGGATATGACTTTATGGCTTATACTCTTTTATTATGTCAACGCCTGTGACCTCTTGTCTTTCCCTTCACTTGACTGTAGACTTTGTCATCCTGTCATATTTTGATTTACTATTATCACCCACTTATCACATCTTACTCATAATATTTCATTTACTCTCTTCTGATCCTCCGACTAATATTTATGTCTATCACTTTATTCTAAAAACTTCAACAAAATGTTCTTTCACTTTTAGCTCCCCTTGCTTCATCTCACTGTCTCTTCAGGATGCCTGAAATTCTCTCTCTCTCTCTATCTCTCTCTCTAGGAGCGGGAGTCATACTAAGGTAAATATTTATCCCTTTTAGGATTTCACTGCCTATCTTCTGAAATTTCTAAATATTCTAGTATTCATATTTGATTGTATTATTCTAGAGTTCATCATCTGGGTGTCTCACAAGGAGATCAATTACCACATTTACACTACCCTTCGGAAATGTTAGCTAATGATAAAGATCCATCCATAATTTTTGGTTACTCTAACCCCAGCTTGATCCTCATATTACATCATTCTCTTAAACTATATTTGTCAGCTCCTATAAGGCATAATTGAGATAGGTATGGCCAATTGTATATAACTCTGTTACTGTTGAAGGTAACTCAGAATGCATGTATTTCTCTACCTGAATTGTAAATACTGATCCTTCATTAACGGGTACCTTGTAACCTTCACCACCTTGCTTCTTTTATTTGTTGAAACTTGTATCTACCTTCTTATTCTCTTTTTGGTTTTTAAACCATATGGGTGGATAGATATTTATGCCATAGGTCTCTTTATCAAGGAGCTTACATGTCATAGAACACATATGATCTGCTGAAGAACTTACGTTTACTCATCATCAGTGTGATGCAAAATCGAGTACCTCTAACTCAGCTCTTCCAGAGCCACATTCAATCTCTTACCAACTATCTTTCTCGACGTAGGTATCATTGTATTATGAATAAAATAGAATTTACAAGTTGGAATTCTTACAATTGAGCTTTACTACATGATCTAGAGTAAAAAGAAGGAGTGACAGTCCTAAATGCCCTGTAGCCTCCTGCTTATAAGTGTGGTGCAGTACACACCCATAAACAAGACTCTACTAGACACGACTTCTAGATTCCTTAGGACAAAACCTCTATGATACCACTTTTGTCACGACCCAAAATCGAAGGGCCACAACTGGCACCCGGTGCCTTACTCGACCGAGTACCAACATAACATACGTTTTTTATCATACTATCATGGGTAAGTGAGCCAGAAAACCTGTCATGAGATAAATAGAATAAAACATAAGGGAATGTCAACATCTAACGACCCAATATGACATACAAACTTATACGTGTGACATACGATCCTATAAGATCAAAATGAACATTCGTACACTGAACATAGGCCAACAAGGCCATACAATCTTTCATATAAATGACATTTGTCTGCAAGCCTCTAACAGTACATACACATCATAATGGTCGGGACAGGGCCTCGCCATACCAATCAATACATATCCAAATCATACTGACCAAATAGGTAACTCCGGAGCAAGCGGAGTGCACCAACACCTTCCGTTAAGCTGATAGCCTACTAGGAAGAATGTTAACCTACTGCGATCATGAAACGCAACGTCACCAAGCAAAAGGGACGTCAGTACAAATGAATTACCGAGTATGTAAGGCAGGAAAGTATAAATAAAAACTATAATGTAACGAGAGATAGAGAAGATACAACGTGGAATATCTTAGTGCCTATGTGGGCTACTGACATGAAATTCATAATACATACATATACATAAACTTTTACAAAGCATACGCTTCTATGGGCATCATTATCATCATATCGTACCCAGCCTCAAAGAGGACTCGGTAAAAAAAAACGTACCCAGCCATCATAAGGCTTAGTAGAATCATACCCAGCCACGTGGAGCTCGGTAATTCCAACTAATCAGTAGTTGCACAATAGGTGCCGTACCCGGCTGACTATAGTGCAGCTCGATAGAGTAAAATAGATACATATATATAATGCATGCTCGACTCATGAAATTACGTTCTAACCCTTTCAGAGTGATGTAAAGTCATTGCACCTTCGATTAACATTATGGACATCCCTAGCATCAATATGAACCTTAGTAGGATTTATGGATCATACATACTTGTTTAGAATTACTTATAAGGAAGGAACAACATGGACAACATTAGTTCTAGGAGTAGATCCGTTATGAATTAGCGTACCGTTTATATTCATGTCACTTTAGATCATGCCAAAAGAAAGAAGTAACAGCCTTAACATACCATATATATTCTTCCCAACCTCAGGATATGCAATTTCATGGCTTCTTAGTCTACAATAAGAGAAATGACACTCTCGTTATTATTTACGCGTCGTAACTATTATATATCGATCAAAACCTATTTTATAATAAAACGGACAACAGCTCCCCTATATATATGACTTCCTACTAGTCAAAACAATCGCAAACAGCCCAACATACCCCTATCACTTCATATACAACTCAACAAACATAATAGTGTCAAACAATCTGAAAGTATTACGACGAACGACCAACAAACAACCTTGCTATTATGTGGTATTTCTCCACACCCTTCCTCATCTCAACTCCATAAAAATAGTAGCAAAAGAGACAACCCAATACCATCGCGAAAAAACCTACAAAACAGTGCCACAAGTTCATCAACTCAAAAAATAATTTTTCGGTTGACTTAAATACGTTTCGACTTGCATTTTCTTTCAAATTGAGAAACACAACCAAAAACACATCATTATACCTCTTATCCGATAAATCAGCCATGAATTCAACCTAGAAATAAGTTCACAACCAGTTAACTGTGAGCAAGTGATATTTGCTTAGCTTAAATCACTCCTATAAATTCGTAAAATTAGGATTTTTCTTTATCTGTGTGATTTTTAGAATTTAATTGCATAATTGTGTGTTTTTGCTTGCACGTTGAGTGCATTTTAATTCATAAAAAATATAAAAAAATAGTATTTTGCATTTAGGATACCAGTTTTAACATTTTTAGGTTCAGTGATTAATTAATATCATAAAAAAAATAAAAGTAATAAGAAATCGGTTCTTTTCTCATTTTTGCTTTTGTAATTGTCTTAATTTCTTTTAAAATTAGGGTATAGTAAAGTTGGAATTTAACTAGTTTAATTTTATATTTAAATCAGGTGCTTGATTCACCCTTGTTCATTCACCCTCCAATCTTAGAACTGTATCCTCCGCCCAAAGCCACCGCCGGCTACGCGCCAGAAATCGCATACGGTGGCGGCTGGCGTCTACATACTCCCAAATTAACACCATCTATGCATCTTGATACCCTCTATCCAAATATCCAACTCTTATCCTTCGAATCCTTCCTGGACTGGTCGAATATTCAAAGAAGTGACCGCCGGCTCCGCCGTGTCCAGTGGCGCTCCTTCAAAATCGTCTCAAAATAACACCAAATGGCCACCAGGCTTCCTTCATCCAAAATCCATGGGTCCCTTCCCTCAAATATTCGCCAAACGCCTCGAATCCTAAATCAAAGAACTCCGGCGAAGCCTCACTACCACCAAACCACCCCAAATTGATACCAAATAGCCCCTTCACCTTCCTTAGGACGAATCCATGTGTGGTTTCCTTCGAACATCGCTGTAGTGGCTCAAAGATTAGATCAAAAATCTGACTGGGAAACCATAGCCTATGCATGAAGACTTTCAGGGTTCAACACAAATTTTAAGCTAAGCTTTCTGTTTTCTTTATTTATTCATTTCATTTTATTCCCTTCTTCTTCATCTTGATTCTATATAATGATTCATTAGTACTTAGATCTAGGGTTCAAGTTAGGGCTTCAGTTTAGTTCTATTAAATGGTGTTAGTAGCTTTATTAGTTCAGGGTTATCATGTCAAATTTTGTTAGGTCAAGGTTTACAAGTCTAATTGGTTTTCAGTCTCTGTTTGAAATTGAACTGCTGGATTTTAGTCAGGATTGATTGGCTTGTTTGATTCACTTGTTAGTAACTTAATCAACTGCTGATATCACCATTGTTTCCTTCACAAATCGAGTCCAATAGGTTTCAGTCCAATAATTTATTCTAAGGTCATGTTTTGTTTCATTTAGTTCTTACTTGCTTTTCCGAATAATTCCTCTTAATTTCTTGTCCTTGTTAGTATTTCAAGCAGATTCGAAGTCAATTCTCCTTCGTTTAGTTTCATCTCATTGATTTTTATCTTCATCAAAATCGATTTAATAATCATCAAGGGTCAAATTGGTTGGGTTTGGGTCAGAATTTGGGTTTATTTGGAAATCAGCTTGGGCTCTTGGAGACATGCATGACCCAATTCAAAGGCCCAGCCATTTGAGCCTAGGTCTGTTACGTAGCTTGGGTAATTTGCAAGGTCATCAAGGGTAATTCAGGGAATTCAGTCAGGGAATCTTTGGGTTAACTAATTTTAGAAGCCTCTAGTAGGGGCCTTAGGAGAAATTCAGACTTTTAGGTATTAAAACTTGGGTAATAAGTCAGTAGTTAGAGGACACCTAACCTATAATGAAAATTAAAAGAAGGACTATGAAGCAAAAACAAAAATCTGAGGGCTACCATATAGTTGAACGTATATAAGTTAACATTCTCGCATTTTAAGGAAAATAAAAAATAAAAAATCAGAAAATAAAAGTTTTGGAAGTATGGAAAAGAGAGGAGCTAAAAAATCCAGAAACAAAGGGTTGTAAAAATCATTGTTTCATCCAATTCTGAGCATAAAAATCAAAAAATAGAAAAGATAGTACTGTTCCATTGATTTTCCTTTGGTGATTTTGAAGTTTTCCAAGTCCTGAATCAGATCTATTGATTATTTGGGTTGAAAATGGCTTAAGTATTCCTGTGATTAGCATCTAAGTGTTTTAAAAGCGCACGAGGTTACTTTGAGTCTTAAATTTGGTCATTCAAGTTGAATTTGAGCTGATTTCGTTGTTTGACATTGTTTTGTTGCTGCTGACTTATCCTTCTCCTTATTTTTGTTCGAATTCTAGGTATTTTTCAGCCTCAAATGATATATGAGAATTGAGTCATATGTATGATCCAAATTGGAAAGAGAAATGAAGTGCAAGCTATTTTTTTCTCTTCTACTTTGCCGTAGTGATAATGCATTTCACATTTGTATCCATTTGAACTTCATAATAGGTGTATTAATGAGACTGTGTGGATTTCTTTTAATTGAACTGGTGGACTTTTATAAGTACTTAAACGCCCTATTAATGATGCTAGGTTTAATGTATTTGTTTTTGGCTTTGTTATCATGAAATCTAAGTTTAGAATGTGATACTAATTCGACCGAATTGGTTTCTGTCTTATCAATAGCATCAGAACATATCACCATGATTCAAATTTGGAAATAACATACATGCTTATCACTGAAATTGAAACATCTCTAGTAGCTACAATGGGCCGGCTATTTTAAAATTGTTTGTCATGTTGTTCATTAAATATTACTGTATTCTGTGAACCTTGTTGTGCTAAAATGCTATCTGTTTACCGCTTTAATTTTGTTGAATTGTATATAATTGTCTCCTTACGCCATCCCTCTGAGTCTTCTGAAAATGGTGCATACATTCGTGTAGCTAAATTTTTCTGTAGAAATTATACCAAATAGAGAGAGGCTAGGCAAGCGACAAGGCCGGGAAGACTTTAGTGCTCCAGGTACGTCGCCCCCTCCTCGGCCCTTAATTTTCCGCTCAAGTACCCCATGTTTAGATCAAAACCCCAGGATTCAAACTTAGAAAAACATAACCTTATGCCGAATCCCTAGTAGGAGCGCTTGTTTGCATCATGTGTATTTTAACTTATGGAACTCAACACGGGTGTTGGGTCCGTCTAGGACAGGTGTACCTAAAATAAAAGACCATCATGATGCATCCAATGTGCTATGTGAACATTTATTTAATTTTGGCTTGCAAGCTGACCGGCTAAATAAGAAAAGAAAAGTGAGGAAAAATAGAAGTAAATAAGAAGAGGGTAAAAGAGAGAAGAAAAGAGCCAAGAGTGATGTAGGAAAGGAGCAAACCCGGTTCTAAAGAAAACCCAATGTTTGAAAATACCCCGAAACTCTGCCGAATTTTTTACCAAAAATAACCATTTCAAAATCAAATTGGCCGAACTACGCGGGTCTGAATCCCATCGGATATGAGATACGTAGGCAACTTACATAAGGTCCAGCCTTATTTTGAAAAATAGAGAGAAACAAAAAAGAAGGAGAGAATAAGCCGATTCAGTGTCGGTAGTGTTTTAAACCTTTCTTACCGAGAAGACTTAGAATATTCTCTTATTATCGAAGGTCTATCTTCGTAAAAGAATGGTTAAGGTTGAGAAGTGTCACCAAATAAGCCTACCTGGCCTCAAAATTAATATGGAAATAGGAAAGGGCCATAATTGCAAAGATACCCATCTGGTTAAAATTGGCATGTCAAGGAGAGAATCACAATTTTTTTTGTTTTAAAATTAGAAACTTGTTATCAAAAAATGGTCATTAGAGTCAACCCTAACCCTACCTTTCTACAGGAACGACTGGACATAATCCAGGACCCACCAGAAGTGATCAGGGAGCAAGCTCGAGTACATTTGAGCATATGGTGGAATGATTTGGATCAAGATGGTCAGGAATGGGTAAGACAATAGTTGGGTGTTCTTATAGACATTTGGGAGATCAAACCACGGGACGATCTGATCAAGGCCATGATAACTTTCTGAGACCCCGCTCGTAATGTTTTTTGCTTCTCAGACTTTAAGATTACCCCTACTTTGGAAGAGATAGCCAGGTACATTGAGTTTGGACGAGATCTAAGGAAGTAACAACTTATATTTCCAAGGGCTCCATCAGTGCACAAGTTTTTTGACCTCCTAAATATCAGCAAACAGACAAGTAAAAACCATGAAACGCATGAAAAAGGGTTGAGCAACAAGCAAGATAAGGGTCTTTGGCAACTTCATCGCCGGTTCGCATTTATTGTGGTATTCTTGGGAATAATTGTTTTTCCAAATGAGAAAGGGACAGTGGATATTCGTATGGCTAGAATTGCACAAATACTCACCACCATGAAAAATTATACACTTGACATGTTGGTACTGGCGGATATCAATCGTGCGTTGACTTTATGAAAAGCTGGGGCCCAGTTCTTCGAAGGTTGCAATATCCTCCTACAAATGTGGATGATCGAGCATCTTCGCCACCATCCCAGATTCATGAGCTATGGCTCGAGCCCAAATAATTTCATCACCAATTATGAAGAGAGGGTAAAGGGTTACAGCGTGCTAGAGGGGTTTGGAGTATGGGTGTCTCATTTGAAAGCTCTCAAAGCAAGTCAAATTGAGTGGTCCGTAGGATGGCTCCCGATGACAGAAGCCATATACATGACTGCTGCGAAAGGCTACTTGAGGATAATGGGTATGAAAAGTATTCAACCGCATGCACCACAAAGGGTCTTGAAACAATTAGGATGGTATCAAATAATTCCCGAAGATGAAGATCTAAGTACTCAAGTCATAGAGTTGCATCTAGAAGCCGCATTGCCTGAAGCTTTAGTTCAATATGATTGGAATGGCTGCCGGTATCCTAAAAATGGCATCCAGGTACCAGATGTCGCAAAGGGATAAGTGGATCCACACTATGTTGCTTGGTTTGAGAAGAAGTATTATGTGAACACTGAGCCGGAACCCGAACCTGAGAGACCCGCCAAAAGACCTCATGTTCAAGCTTTTGAAGACAAAATCCAAGAATGATTAGCATGGGGAGAAAAGGAAAAGGCGTATCAAGCTGAGATTCATGCCTTGACAGAAAAGCTAAGAAACGTGGAATTCAACAATGATCTCCAGGCTCAGGAAGCCGAAGGTGAGAAAGAAGATTGATTCAAGAAAATGAAGCTCTCACAGCACAGATCCAGAAAATGAAAATAGCAATTGACAACCCAGGCACGAGTAGAAAAGATGAGAAGCTCATCTACAACCTTACCCAGAAGGCACGTGATTTCGAGGATGATTTACAGAAGACTGAAAAGGAGTTAGAAAATGCTCGGGCCAAGATAGCCAAGGATGTTGGGGAACGAGCCATCATTATCCATCAGTTGAAGAATAAATACGACAAAGGGATAGCAAGTATGAAGAAAAAGGTCAAGATCATTGAAAATGAAATGGCCAAGTAAGGAAGAGATTTTGAAACTGAAAGTGGGCACTGTTATTCTTTGATAGCACTGTTAGAAAGGGAATTGCAACAATTTCAAAAACAAAGCCATGCAGCTAAATAAACTGTGGAAGCTAGAACCCGGCAAATTGGAGATTTATTACGAGAGAAGGGTAGGATCCTTGAAAGGGTCACAGCGATCGCACAGTTTATTATGGTAAAATGCAAAATATGTGAAGACATGACCCAAACCACTTTCTTCGCGGCAGTCATGATGTTTATCTAGCAAGTAATGAGAGATTTAGAAAGGCTCCAGGCGAATCTTGCAGACGAGCCTGCAACAAAACCAAACAACACCCTAAGAGCTCCAGGAGTGTTCAAGGCTTTAATGTATTTGTGATCTTTATTTGAGTCGGTACTTTTGCTTTGAGTCTGTTAAGTTGTTTTGAAGTATGTTAGGCTTGTTAGTTTATTTCGAATCTGTGAATCTTGAGTCTTTGTAGTCAAAGTGTTTGTTTTTATGAAAAATTGAAAATCCCAAAAATATTTTGTTGTTTATTTCTTTTCATATACCCAAGAACTATGCTCGGTCTGATTCATGCGGGGTCATGATACGTAGGCAATCTCCATAGGATTCGACCATAACCAAATAAAGAAAAGGAAGAAAAGGGGAGGAACATGAGAGAAATAGTGGTAAAATAAAGAAACGAGAGATGTAGGCAAAACAAATTGAGGGGAAAGAATAAAAAGAAAAGAAAAAACAAGGGTGAAGAGAAATATGACACGGGATAGGAGCTGGGATAACACAAGAAACCACGTCTATGCACCATAGAAATGGATAATTGCTTAGGTGCATTCATCCCCAAACATGTGGCCACCTATGTGTTGAAACCTAACTGCTAACCAATGTTGATGTTGTCTCTTTTATATTCAGACAGGTGGTTAGTTCTTGTGGCATTCTGGAAACCCACTCCTACAACACTCGGTCTAAGATCAAGAAGATCATGGCCAATCAGGAAACCGATGCCAACATCATTGACCCCTCAAAAGAGGTAGAGGAATTGGACGTTAATGTAATGAAGGAGGAAATGTACAAAATGAAACACCAAATGACTGAGATGTATGAGGCATGGGTGAGAGGACAGCCACCACCAACCTATCATGCTAATCCGACTTTCATTCCACCATTGGCCCAATCAAACGACCATTCCATCACTGATCCACCCCCAAGTTTCCCCGTCTACCCGCAATACTAGGGTACGACCTCTCAAGCACCCCAAGCTCCATTAGCTAAAGTTGTTCCTCACCCCCCCCCCCCACCAATTGATCTCATTTAAGTGGCACCTCCTCCCCCCGCACTCCACAAATCATCAAGTGAGCCTTTGCTTCAAGCTCACAATAATCAGTACTACCCACCAGAACCCTCTTATAAAGCCCGTGAGGCTTACTCCTATGCTCCCCGTTTTGATATCCCGATGGAGGTTGAAAAACCAATCAAAAATCCCAAGCAAGAGGAGGTGCTCGGGAACGTCAAAAGTTTAGAACAATCATTCCAAGATATGCGAGGTTAGGAGGCCAGGTGAGTGTGGTGTTCAAAGAACTTTGTTTATTCCCAGATGTGTAGTTGCCACCAGGTTTTATGATGCCTAAGTTTGACTTATATGATGGACATGGCGATCCAGTCGCGCATCTAAGGGGTTTTTGTAGCAAAATGAGAGGAGCAGGGGGAAAGGATAAGTTGCTAATGGCATACTTTAGTCAAAGTTTAAGTGGGTCGACATTGGAATGGTACACCCTGCAGGATCATGCTCGATGGTACACTTGGGATGACTTAGCCCAAGCATTCGGCTCACTTTCAATATAACCTTGAAATTATCCCAGACCATCTATCTTTGACGAAACTGGAAAAGAAACATAATGAGAGCTTCAGAGAATACGGTTTCCATAGGAAGGAGCAAGCAGCGAGGGTCGACCTCCCAATGAAGGAGAGTGAGATGGTAGATTATTTCTTGCAAGCTTTGGAGCCTACATATTTTGGTCATCAGGTGTCGGCAGTAGGTAAATCCTTCAATGAGGTAGTTAAAATGGGAAGTGTGGTCGAGGAAAGACTCAAATCCAACAAGATCATGAGTTACTCTGCAACTAAAGAAACAACTCAGGCTATCCAAAGTGGGACTGAGGGAATATTTGGAAAGAAGAAGAAGGAAGAAGTAGCGACGGTTGAGTCAGGGACTTGGTTCAGGCCCCAGGCTCCATCCCATTACAGCCAACCCCGTCCTCACCACCAAACATACCCACACACTCCATATGGCCTACCACAACATTACTACCAACCGTTAGAACCCCGTTTCTCAGTCCATCATGCACAAGCATATACCCAACCTCCCGCCCAAACACAATGGCATGCACCAGCTCCACAAAATTATTACCCAGCTCCACCAAATAACTACCATCCAAGAGACTACCAAGAACCCACAGACCAGCTTTCAGGGCCAACCAAGCTCAAAAAACTGAGAGAGTACAGAAGAAGAAAACTTTCACGTCATTGGGAGAATCATATACCAGCTTGTTCCAAATATTGAGGAAGCTAGACATGTTGAGGCCGATCGAAGAAAAGTTCCCAAACCCTCCCCCAAGAAATCTAGACTATTCTATCAGTTGTGAGTACTATTCAAGTGCCTCGGGGCATGATACCGAAGTGTGGCATCTGAAGAACACTATCCAGGAACTTATCTACTCCTACCGGATATAAGTCAAGCCCCGGAAGCACCCAACATTAACCAAAATCCGTTGCCTGCCTATCATGAGATAAATACGATTGAGATAGTGAACAACATAGGAGAGCCTAAAAAGCCCTCACAAACTGCAATGATGATCAAATCCAGTGAATTCAGGCCAATTGAGAATGAGAAGTCAGTGAGAAAGATGAAGGAAATAGATAACAAACATATTGTGGTGGTTCAAGGGGAGCCATCAAGCATGGTTGCACCAAAGCAGGAAAAGGTAAAAGTGGTAGTATATGGGGCAGCTAGGGAACCCGTCATAGTTGTGGAAGGTGCTCGCATAGAACCTGTCATCGTAAAACGAGTAATTTAGCTGCCAATCATCGATAGCAAAGCCGTTGCTTAGAGATATGAACAAGCGATAGTGGTGTACAAAGGGAAGGAAGTTAGAGAAGAAGTTTGTGAAGCCTGGGGTTTGACCCGGTCAGGGAGATACTTCTCCCCTGAGGAGTTAAGGAAAAGCAGAATCCCCAAAGATAACCAAGAATCGGTAAAGAAAGTTATATCGGAAGAAAAGGCAGAAGAATTATGAAATTGAAGGACTACTCCATCATAGAGCAATTGTGGAAAACACCAGCTCAGATCTCTTTGCTCTCCTTGTTAATCCATTCAGATGATCACCGCCGGGCATTGATGAAAATGTTTAACGAGACCCATGTTACTGACAAGATAACAGTGAATCACTTGGAGAAGATTGCAAACAAGATATTCGAGGTAAATCGGGTCACTTTCTCGGACGATGAGCTGCCATGGAGGGCATCGAGCATAATAAGGCTCTTTACTTAACTCTGAAGTGTAAATATGTTGTGGTCACCCGAGTTCTAGTTGACAACGGATCTAGTGCAAATATTTGCCCGCTCTCCACGTTGATCAAGCTGAAGGTGGACGATGAAAGGATCTACAAGAATAAGATTGCGTTCGAGGTTCGATAGGGGAGGCAAAGACTCAATGGGGGATATAGTGCCGGAGCTTACAATAGGTCCCGTTGAGTTCACACGGAGTTTCAAGTGCTGGATGTGGTAGTTTCTTATAATCTGTTATCGGGCAGGCCCTGGATTCACGCCACCAAGGCAGTGCCTTCTAACTTGCACCAGATGGTGAAATCTTAATGGGATCGACAAGAAATAGTGGTGCACGGCAAAGACCATCTGCATGCTCACGATGTTGCTATCGTGCCCTTCATTGAAGTAGGTGATGATAGAGGGCCCTGGGTGTATCAAGTTAATGACTCAGTAACAGTGGAGAAGGTCCCAGAAAGCGAGCATGTTCCAACACCAAGGTTAGCTACTGCAGTGGTTATGGTGGCAGTTGAAATGCTAAAGAATGGGTTTGTTCCTGGAAACGATTTGGGGGCTTCACTACAGGGTATCACACAGCCGGTGTCTCTTTCTCTGAACCTAGAAACTTTTTATTTGGGGTTCAGGCCTACAAGTGCAGATATCAAGAGAGCCAAAAAGATGAGAAAGAAAGCATGGGCCCTCACTAAGCTTGTGCCTCGCCTCTGCAAATCATTTGTGAAACCTGACGCTAAGAAGTGTTTGACAACAACGAGTGTCAATGCTGCGGTTGACCCTCACAAAGAGTTACTCGAGAAGTTTGAAAAGTTGTTTGAAAATGTGAACATGGTGGAGGTCGGGGAAGGATCAAGCAAGGCAGACGTCAAGTTTGTGGGACCCCGTGCAAGAGTCAACAACTGGGAAGCCACTCCTCTTTCCACTCAGAGGGAGTCTTAGTAGTCGGCTTTGATTATTCTTTCAGTTTAATCTGGGTTATCTCCAAGGTTAATTAAGGTGTGCATTCTAATCGGTTTATCGATAAATCGAATCGATTATTTGTTATCGAAATCAAATTCAAAAAAATCAAAATCTTATTGAAACGATAAAGATAAGCATATGTACAAATCAATAATCGATAAGTAATTATCGATGAGGGTCAAAATCGAATCAATAAATCGAAACCCCTAGACTGTAGATATTTGATAAATAAGTAATTACCTATTTGTGTAGATTAATATAACATACAGAATGTATATATATTCCGCTACTATTTTGAAAGTGGCTATACAATATTATTTTCCCCAATTACACCATTTTGTTTTACCCTAAGTCCCTTACCATATTATTTCCTCTACAACATTTAAGGAATGATCATATTTAAAGATCAAGAGAATGAAATTAAAATTAATGAATAATAGAATTAGCCGTGATGATGTGTTTTATTTTATTTTGTTTTTTTATACCGTTGGAGTGTTTGTGGCATGCATTTGATCGCTTACTTTAGTTTTGTTGCATGTGCTTGTTGACATAATTTTTATATTATAAATGGTGTTCATCTTATTTTTGCTTCTTTTTGTCCATATTAGTTAGGCACATTTGTAGCAATATACTATCCGTGGAATCCCACAAATTTTCGTATTGGTGTAATCGATAACCGAATCGATAAGCCCCTAAAATTGATAAATCGAAATCGAAAAAATCAAAACCTTATTGAAACAATAACGATAAGCATACGTACAAATCCATAATCGATAAGTAATTATTGATAAGGGTCAAAATCGAATTGATAAATAGAATGCACACCCCTAGTTGTAATTCAAATGTTATGTTTCGTCCGTTTGGATGTGTAAACCTTGTTATCTTTCCAATTGCAATGAAATGCAATTTCCATTTTCCTTAGTGCTAATAGATTTCATTTTTCTTTGATTTTATTTTCTCTTTTGTACTGTTATTTTATGCTAGATTAAATGATCTGACATGTATAAGGACTCTTGGCCAGTTTTAAAAATCGATCTAATTCAGAAGTAATAATTCAAGAAATAGAATATGAGGATGAGTCGGAATATGATGAGGAAAGTGCATTGGATGAAATTAGTAAGAGTCGAGCTATTTTGAGGAGAACCCCAAACCAAACCTGAGCGATACAGAGGCAGTCAATTTGAGGGACCCAGATAACATTTGAGAACCCAAATAAGTGTCCTTCTGGAGCCACAACTTAGGGGAGAAATAATTGAAGTGCTGCTTGAATACAAAAATGTTTTGGCATGGTCTTACGATGATATTCCAGGGTTGAGCACTGACTTGGTGGTTCATAAATTTCCCACCGACCCAGCTTGCCCTCCTGTCAAACAAAAGTTGAGGAAGCTTATAACTGACGTCAGTGTGAAAATCAAAGAGGAAGTTACCAAGAAATTTGAGGCAAAAGTTATCCGAGTCACGCGATATCCCACCTAGTTAGCCAATGTTGTACCCGTGCCAAAGAAGATGGTAATACTAGGGTGTGTGTCGATTATCGTGACCTCAACAAAGCAAGTCCAAAAGACAACTTCCCACTGCCAAACATCCACATACTAATTGACAACTGTGCAAAACATGATATTGGGTCGTTCGTGGATTGTTACGTCGGTTACCACCAAATCTTGATGGATGAGGAGGATGTGGAGAAAACAACATTCATCACACCTTGGGGGACATATTACTATCGGGTCATGCCCTTTGGTCTAAAGAACGATGGGGCAACATATATGAGGGCAATGACAACCATCTTCCATGATATGATGCATAAGGAGATTGAGGTCTATATGGATGATGTAATTGTGAAATCCAGAAAGCAATCCAACCATGTCATAGATCTGAGGAAATTCTTCCAGAGGCTCCACAGGTATAATATCAAGCTCAACCCAGCGAAATGTGCATTTGGGGTCCCCTTAGGGAAGTTGCAAGGGTTTATAGTCAGTCACCGAGGCATTGAGCTAGATCCATCGAAGATCAAGGCCATACAAGAACCGTCGCCCCTGAGGAACAAAACAAAGGTGATGAGTCTATTAGGGAGATTAAATTACATCAATCGATTCATTGCTCAGCTCACGACAACATGTGAGCCCATCTTTAAATTGTTGAAAAGGATATTGCGGTTGGATGGACGGGAGAGTGCCAGGAGGCTTTTGATAAAATAAAGGAATATTTGTCGAACCTGCTGATATTGGTCCCGTCGGAACCAGGAAAGCCTTTGATCTTATATTTGACAGTCTTGGACAACTCATTCGGATGTGTGTTGGGTCAGCACAATGTCACCGGGAGATAAGAGCAGGCCATATACTACCTCAGCAAGAAATTTACAGCATACAAGGTCAAGTATACTCATCTTGAAAGTACGTTCTATGCCCTGACTTAGGTAGCCAAGAAGTTGAAACATTACTTGTCATGATATACCACTTACCTCATCTTATGTCTGGACTCGTTAGGCTTGCAAAATGGCAAATCTTGCTCACTGAGTTCGACATCGTCTATGTGACTAGGACTGCAATGAAAGCACATGCAATAGATGACAATTTAGCCGAGAATTCGATAGACGAAGAATATGAACCTCTAAAGACATACTTCCCGGACGAGGAAGTAATGTATATTGATAAAATGGAACCGGGAGAGAAGCCGGGATGGAAATTATTCTTCGATGGGGCCACCAACATGAAAGGCGTCGAGATAGGAGCAATACTCATTTCTAAAATAGGGCACCATTAAGCTGTTACGGCTCAACTCCACTTCTATTACACCAATAATATGTCAGAATATGAGGCATGTATTTGGGTTTGAGTTAGCGGCAGACATTGGTGTTCAGGAAGTCTTCGTCTTGGAAGACTCGGACCTTCTGGTACACCAAATTCAAGGGGAGTGGGAAACAAGAGATTTAAAGCTCATACCATACCGTCAATGCTTTCATGATCTTTGTCAATGATTCCGGTCAATAGAGTTTAGGCATATCCCCAGAATTCACAATGAGCTTGTTGATGCCTTGGCTACTCTGGCATCAATGTTACATCATCCGGATAAGGCTTATGTTGACCAAATATATATTCAGGTTCACGATCAACATGCTTACTGTAATATGGTGGAAGAAGAGCTTGATGGTGAACAGTGGTTTCACGATATCAAAGAATATATCAGGATGGGTGTGTATCTAGTACAAGCCACAAGTGACCAGAAGAGAACAATCCATCGTCTATCAAGCGAGTTTTTCCTAAGTGGAGGGGTGCTATACAAAAGAACACTGGATCTTGGGTTGTAAAGGTGTGTAGATGTTGGGCAAGCTACAGCCATCATGAATGAGGTGCATGCTGGAGTCTGCGGGCCGCACATGAGCGGATATGTTTTGGCAAAGAAAATTCTCCGGGTAGGATATTGTTGGCTCACCATGGAGCGGGATTGTATCAGTTTCATGCACAAATGTCATCAATGTCAGGTTCATGGAGATTTGATTCACTCATCGCCATCTAAAATGCATACAATGTATGCACCATGGCCCTTCGTTGCTTGGGGCATGGATGTCATCGAGCCCATCGAGCCAGCATCTTCCAACAGACACAGGTTCATCCAGGTGGCTATTGATTATTTTACCAAGTGGGTTGAAGCTAAGACCTTTAGGGAAATAACCAAGAAAGCTGTGGTCAACTTTGTACATGCAAATATCATTTGTCGGTTTGGAATCCCAAAGACCCTCATCAGTGATAATGGAGCAAATCTCAATAGTCATTTGATGAAAGAGGTATGTCAACAGTTCAAGATGACACATCGCAATTCCACCCCATACCGCCCCAAGGCGAATGGAGCAGTCGAGGTAGCCAATACATAAAAAAGATACTTCACAAAATAGTGGAAGGGTCGAGGAAGTGGCATGAGAAGTTACCCTTTGCATTGTTAGGCTATCGCACCATTGTTCGCACTTCGGTAAGGGCAAATCCATATTTGTTGGTATATGGAACAGAAGTAGTAATCTTGGATGAAGTTGAAATACCATCCCTTCGTATTGTGGCTGAAGCAGGAATTGACGATGAAGAATGGGTCAAAGCCCGTCTGGAGCAATTGAGTCCGATCGATGAGAAAAGATTGGCAATAGTATATCATGGTCAGTCGTATCAACAGAGAACGGCCAGAGCATATAATAAGAGAGTGTGTCCAAGAAGGTTTGAAGCGGGTCAGCTAGTATTCAAATGCATCCTCCCTCACCAGGCAGAGGCAAAGAGCAATTTTGCCCCAAACTGGAAAGGACCGTTTGTCGTGTCAAGAGTGTTGTCCAACGGGGCATTGTATCCAACAAATGTGGAAGGAAAATGTTTGGAAATGGACATCAATTCAGATGCAGTTAAAAGATACTATGTATGACTTTCTTTTGTTTAATTCATTATCTATACTTTGCATGTTTGTTTGTACTTGGCATGTTTTAAAGATTGAAATGACGAAGGCATTTTATTCGGCTATATAAACACTTTATCCTATGCTAACCCCTTTAAGCTTTATTTACTTTCTTTTCATATCCCTCTTTCGGAATCGATAACAAAAGTCAGGAACGAAAGTGTGAGAAGTGATTGAAAGGAAAAGAAAGGAAAGAATGAAAGGAACGGAAAAGAAAATAAAAGAGAAAAAAGAAACAAAAAAAAGAAGAAATGAAGAAAGAAGAAAAAGCAAAACAAAGAAAGGAGAAGAAGAAAAAGAAAAGAAAAGAAAAAGAAAAGAGAAAGGAAAAAGAGAAAAGAGAAAAAACAATGGAAAAATAACAACAAAGCGATAAGAACAAGGAATCGGCAGGAAATACATTTGAGCTGATTCCTTTTGAAAAGGATACGTAGGCACCCTCACGGCTCGGTCATATTCAAATAAAATCCAAAGGCCCCAAGCCAGAAACTGGGGCATAAATTGTGTCTGTCATAATAAGTTGGATTCCGAAAGTTGTAAATTCTGAACCCACATGAATTATTTTGAGCCTTTTATACCCCTTTCTTTCTAACCTTATCCAAAAGCCTACATTACAGTCCAAATAAAGACCTTCTAATCAGTCTTTAAGAAATGCCAAGGCAAGCAAGAAGAGGTGGGCCATACCCCGGGATAACACTCTAGTTCAAGCAGGAAAATAATAAAAATGAGAGAATCTTATTGGTGAAAACCCTCACGGGCACCGTAAGGCGACAAGAGCTGAGAGAAATGAAAATGAGAGAGTCTTATTGGTGAAAACCCTCACGGCACCATAAGACGAAGGCAAGGCAAGAAGGAACAACTGGAAAAAGGGCTGTTGGTGGAAATCCTTCAGAACACCGTAAGTCAAGAAAAGTTAGGGTTTGGTTAAAGGAATTGGGTTAAAATGGTCACAACAACAAAGCATGGTAACCGAAGGCCGATCATCGGGACAGACTGGGTCGATTAAGCCAAAATGCATGTCATGATCATGAAAAACCAGTTTTTCCTTCTTAGATAAGTTTCTTTTCTTTTCCCCTCATTAGTCACCAAATTTGGAATTCTTTTACCCTAAAACAGTTCTGAGTCATTGCATTTCTTTTTCTTTTGCGTGTCCAAAGTCATTTTGTTTAAGCAAGCAAGAGAGAAATTTCAAAGCTTACTACCAAGTTCCCAAAAGGACAAAGCACATGCCAGCCAAAAAACGTAACAAAGGCGGCAAAGGTTGAAATAGCAAGGGGAAGAATTCACAAAAGCTTCGATGATAAAACTGACTCAAGAGGCAAGGGTTTTTGGAAGAGGGTCAAAAGCGCAACACAAAAATGGGAAAGGCCACAAGGACTAGCCAAGCATAGTAAACAGACTCAAGCAATCTCAAGAAAGGATGCAAGAATTCTAGCAAGAGGTTCGAAAGAGCAACACAAAGATGGGAGAGCAGAGTAAAGCCACAAGGGTCAGAGGGTCAGCCAAGCATAGTATATTGACTTGGTAATCTCAGGAAAGATGTAAGAATTCCGGCAAAAGGGCTAGGAGTGTAACACAATATGGGCGAGCAAAGTAAGGCCATAAGGGTTCAGGGGCCAGCCAAGCAAATCAGGCAACTCATCATCAGCGCGGAAAATTAAACACAACAGAACACGACACTGGGGAGGCCGCTTTCAACAAGAATGTAGAAAACTAACCACCACTTTTCAAACTGACAAGTTTTCTTTGATTGACACAGGGGCAGAAAAATTTGGGGAGATCCTAAGGGAGGCCATCCACCAAGGGAAGGCAGGCACATGGAAGGTATGATCAAAAATCTCAGAGCCCACATGGAAAGTGGGACCCAGTTAAAACTCAAAAAGGAAAATAATCCGACATAAATATTCTCCCCAGCAAGAGTACAATGGGATGAAACTTTAATTAGCAACCACCAGCAGAGACAACCGAGAGTTAAAAGGGGCATGCAAGTTGAAATTCTCAAGACTCTCCTGGAAATGGGACTTAGTTTAAAACTCAAAAAGGTGCGGGTAACATGGGAAGTCACAAACACCTTCCCCAGTAAGAGCCGTTGGGACCCTCCTGAACAATGATACCCATCAGAAACAACCAGAAATTAGAATTGGCATTTAATCTGGAACCCTCAGGACCTCCTGGAAAATGGGACTTATTTAAAGGCTAGAGGTAATCACGGATAGCAAAGGGCATAAAATGACTTGCATGTTGAAATAGAATTCAGTTAAAGGTTGTCAGGACCCTCCTAAAAATGGGACTTAGCCTAAAACACAAACAAGCACAGGTAACATGGGCAGGCACAAATATTTCCCCAACAAGAGTAAAAAGAGTCGCCAGGACCCTCTTGGGTAATGGATGTAGCTCTAAATACTAATCCCTAGTAGACACATTTGGCCACCTAGTTAAGAGTTGTCAGTACCCTCCTAGATAGTAGGAAGTAGCTTTAATCACCAACCCCTGATAAATCCCCACCATAAATAACTCAGATAACAAGACATAGTGTAAAATAATGCCTTTCGAGAAACATAGCCTAATCTTAAAAGTTGTCACTACTTAAGAGCTATCAGGACCCTCCTAAATAATAGGATTTAGCTTTAAGATTTTAGAAATAGTTGATAACGAGATTTAAGTAACACCTACAGATGCATCCAGCACCAAACTGGGGCAGAAAGGATTTCTCTTGTTTTATTTGTTTTTGTGCGATCAAGTACACAGGGAGCAGTCTCAGGGAATATTTTTCAAGTTGCAAGTTTTGGTAATCAGGCGCCCACCTGGATAACAATGGAATATTTTTCAAATTTCAAGTTTCGGTAATCAGACGCCCACCTACGGAACAAGGGAATACATTTCAAGTTTTAAATTTTGGTAATCAGGCGCCCACCTATAGAACAAGGGAATACATTTCAAATTTCAAGTCTTGGTAATCAGGCGCTCGCCTGCAGAACAAGGGAATACTTTCCAAATTTCAAGTTTCGGTAATCAGGCGCCCACCTGCAGAACAAAGGAATACTTTTCAAATTTCAAGTTTCGCTAATCAGGCGTCCACCTGCAGAACAAGGGAACACTTTTCTAATTTCAAGTTTCAGTAATCAGGCGCCCAGCTTCAGAACAAAGGAATACTTTTCAAATTTCAAGTCTTGGTAATCAGGCGCCCACCTCGAGAACAAGGGAATACATCTCAAATTTCAAGTCTTGGTAATCAGGCGCCCACCTGGAGAACAAGGGAATACTTTTCAAGTTTCAAGCTTTGGTAATCATGCACCCACCTACAGAACAAGGGAATGCTTTTCATTTTTCAAGTTACGGTAATCAGGCGTCCACCGCAGAACAAGGGAATACTTTTCAAATTTCAAGTTTCGGTAATGAGGCGTCCACCTGCAGAACAAGGGAATACTTTTCAAATTTCAGGTTTTGGTAATCAGGCCCCACCTGTAGAAGAAGAGAATACATCTCAAATTTCAAATCTTGATAATAAAGCGCCCACCTGGAGAACAAGTGAATACTTTTCAAGTTTCAACCATTGGTAATCAGGCACCCACCTGGAGAACAAGGGAATACCTTTCAAATTTCAAGTTCAGTAATCAGGCGCCCATCTGGAGAACAAGGGAATACATTTCAAGTTTCAAGTTTTGGTAATCAGGTGCCCATCTGCAGAAAGAGGGAATACAATACAAGTCCAACAATTTGGCATCGACATGGAAAAGAAGAAATACAAGGCAACAACAAGGAGATGTACAATCAACAAGGCAACAAGGATCAAGAGAAGTTTGAAGACATAGATAGGTTCTTTTGTAACCCATATTTCGTAGCTTATTCTAGCTTCTTTTATTTTCATAAAGTGTAATAAGGAAGGTCTAGCAGCATCACCAATAAAAGCACAGTTTTTCGGTAGTCCCAGCTACCAAACACTCCTGATCCTGCACTAACAAGATTCCTCTTTAGCGAGGATATGTAGGCAACCTCTGAAGCAAGGTGCGGTCATGATTTTCAAAATGCTTCTCATAGAGTGTTAAGCATGCAAAAATCTCTCATGATTGCTCACTTATCTTTTCCCGAAAACCCATCGTGTCGGAGCAAAGAGGGGCAGCTGTGAGCATGTGATTTTTACCAAGCTTAAATCATTCCTATAAATTCATAAAATTAGGATTTTTCTTTATTTGTGTGAGTTTTAGAATTTAATTGCATAATTGTGTGTTTACTTGCATGTTGAGTGCATTTTAATTCATAAAAAATACAAAAAATAGTATTTTGCATTTAGGCCAGTTTTAACATTTTTAGGTTCACTAATTAATTAATAGCATGAAAAAACAAAAATAATAACATATCGGTTCTTTTTGCATTTTTGCTTTTGAAGTTTTGAATTTGTCTTAATTTCTTTTTATAATTAGGGTATAGTTAAGCTGGAATTTAATTAGTTTAATTTTAAATTTAAATCAGGTGCTTGCTATTTTTAATGATTAAATTGGTATTTATAAAAGCAATTAGTAATTAAAATAAATAAGAAAGAAAAAGAGAGATTTGGAAAATATGGTCTTAATTATAGACCAAATTTGGGCCAGTCATTAGTTAAAAACAACCATCCCAAAAACACCCCCAACCAGCCCAAACACATCTACACCCGGTCCAGCCCTACTCCTTCAAAATGATGCCGTTTTAACTCGGCAAATATGAGCACTCCAATCTGTTTCATCCAACGGCCCCAGAACTGTCTCTCTTCTTAATTAAAATGTCTGAAAAACCTAGTACCTTGTCCATTCACCCTCCAATTTTAGAATTATATCCTCCGCCCTAAGCCACCACCGGAAATCGCCTACAATGACGATCGGCGTCCAAATCCTCCCAAACTAACATCATATATGCATCTCGACACCCTCTATCCAACTTTCCAACTCTTGTCCTACGAATTCTTCCTGGACTGGTTGAATATTCAAAGAAATGACCGCCGGCTCCGCCGTGTCAGGCGACGCTCCTTCAAAATCGTCTCAGAATAACACCAAATGGCCACCGGACTTCCTTCATCCCAAATCCATAGGTCCCTTCCCTCACATATTCGCCAAACACCTTGAATCCTAAATCAAAGAACTCCGTCCAAACCTCAATACCACTAAACCACCCCCAAATTGATACCAAATAGCCTCCTCACCTTCCTCAAGACGAATCCATGAGTGGTTTCCTTCGAACATCATTGCAGTGTCTTGAAGATAAGATCGAAATCTGACTTGGAAGCCATAGCCTATGCATGAAGACTTCCAGGGTTCAACACAAATTTTAAGCTATGCTTTCTATTTTTCTTTATTTATTTATTTCATTTTTTTCCCTTATTCTTCATCTTTATTCTGTATAATGGTTCGTTAGTACTTAGATTCAGTTTAGTTCAATTAAATGGTGTTAGTAGCTTTATTAGTTTAGGGTTATCAAGTCAAATTTTGTTAGATCAAGGTTTACAAGTCTAAATTGGTTTTTAGTCTCTATTTGAAATTGAACTGCTGGATTTTAGTTAGGTCGATTGGCTTGTTTGATTCACTTGTTAATTGTTATGAAATAATATAAGAACAAGAACAATAATACAAGAACAAGAACAATAGAGAGAAAAGTAGAGAGAGATGAGTATTCTTATTAATACTTTTGGGATGATTTACAATGGGGTAAGACCCCTCTATTTATAGGCATAGAAAAGACTTAGCCTCAAAGCAAAACTCTTCTATAAGATAGACATTCACTCTAATTAGAGTTCTATTTATAACACTCCCCCTTGAATGTCTATTCAATGATGTGCCTCGTTAAAACCTTAACTAAAACAAAACCCAATGGGAAAAATTTAAAGAAAAGGAAAAAGAGTACACATGTTTGAATATGCGCCTATTGGTTGCCTCGTTAAAAACCTTGCAAGGAAAACCCAGTGGGACAAAACCTTGTAAGGGAAAAAGAGTGCAACGCACATTAACTCCCCCTAAAAAGAACATCAATTCACATCCTTGAACCTTCACATTCCAATCTTGTGCACTAGCTTCAAGAAATCGTTAGTAGATATTTGATAAATAAATCAACCATATTGACTTGAATGAATATTCCGTACCTTGAAATTATCATTCATGATAGATATGAACATCTTCATGTAATGTTGTGGAATGACTCTTCAATACTTCCATAGGGGTATTCTCGATGCCATCATGTTTATAGTTATAGCAATATACATATGTACACAAATTGCACTTAGGATGTGGTACTTCAGGACCAAGAATTGTATATGCTTCAAGCAACTTAAATCTTTCAAGTTAAGTCATATAAGCCATATAATAGACTTTAGATGCATATCAAGTTTTCATGTCATGCTAAACAAATAAATATCGAAAACTGATTACACATACCTTTGACTTTACACTTTCAAGTATTTGAACTACATGTCCAAAACTACATGTCTTTCATATGGAATCAATTCTTCTTGAATTGTTTCTCTTCCATTTGGCCAATAGTTTTGTTTGTATTCGACAAACATAAGATCCTCATCGATATTTAGCGCTATCATAGATGTCGTCGACAATCCTTTTATATCGATTTCAGTCAATTTTCATAAAGACATAACATGGAGATCTCTTCATTCATATATTCAGGTACCTGAATCTCTCATGAGATTTTATGAAGTGTTATGTCATGTGATCTTCTGGATCACTTACCTCCTTATTATGATCACTTTGATCATTTGCTCATCTTCTTTATTAAGAAGTTCCTTTTGAAACCGATTTGTCTATACGCTTCAGGCGTATCCAAGACTTTGTCCTTCTAGGACTTAATATGAGCATTTGCAGTGAGAATATAGTTACATTCTTTGGGTCAGCAAATGCGCATGGCATGCTTTGCAATATGTTGCAATTGAATTATCCCTTTTATGAACTTCAGGTTCACATCATGATATTCGAGGATCTATATATACAAATGATAATTCATCTCATGTAACCTTTTCTCAAGTGTTTATCATGTCTCCCCCTCATGTTAGAAAAGCTAACTTGTTTCCTCAACTCTGGGAAATCATCTTTGTGCATTATCATGTCAATATACACAGCACATTAATAATAATAAGATGAGATTATTTGGTTCCTGACCCTGAACCATTTGTGAGGGGAGAACATAATATATTCTCGTATACAACGTATATCAAACTGATATATATAACTTTGTTCTCATAAGAAATAGTTTAGCTATTAAGTGGAGGCACTCAATAATTATCTTGCTAAACCAACTTTGATATAAACCAACTTATCAAGATGAACTATCTTGAATAGAAAATCTGGAAATTATGCTCGAAGTTAGATTACTGAGCAATTTACCTCGCAAGCACCGACCAGGCTGCGGGTTAATAACAATCGCGGATGTAACCATTTCATAGATGCATCATATGTGGTATACATAGTAGGTGAATTGGCCTATATTCACCTTTGATATTTCCAGAATTTATGGGCTTCAACCCGAACTCTTTAGTTGGTCAGTTCATTAATGAGAACAAGTAATACAAGAGAATTGCGTCAGGCATTTGATTTGCTATTCTTTGCAAATGGATAATATTTTGCGCCTCTTTTTCACAAATAGAGGTATGTGGATCAAGATGAGATAATGATGCATTTTTCCACAAAATTTTTCGTTTGGTTTCACCAACTTCTCCCCCTAATTTTGGGAAAAGTGTCTCATCGAATTGACAGTCTGCAAATCGTGCAGTGTACAAATCCTCTGTCAATATTTCGAGGTAGCGAATAATGGAGGGCGATTCAAACTCAACATATATTCCTAACCTTCTTTGCAGACCCATTTTGATGCGATATGGCGGTGCTACAGGCTATACTGCGCATCAAAAAATTTTTAAATGGGATATATTAGGTTCATGACCCAAAACTAATTGCAACGGGGAATATTTGTGACAATTCGTCAGTCAGAGACGAACTAGCATTGCTGCATGCAAAATGGCGTGACCCCAAACCGAAGTGGGCAGCCGACGAACTAGCATTGCTGCATGCAAAATGGCATGACCCCAAACCAAAATGGGCAGCCTCGTTTTCATGAGTAAATGAGGTATTCAAGATTATACTGATGTATTGTCTCAATCTGATATCCATTTTGAATGATATCTCTAAAACTCAACAAGTTCCTTTTAGACTTGGAGGAGAACATTGCTTTCTCTAAAATATTGTTCCTTTAGGCAGAGTTATAGTTGCTCTTCAGGAGCCTTCAATCAATTTAATTCCCATGGTTTGACATACAAAAGAAAATATACGAACATGAGAATAAACAAATTCAATCCGTTTGTTTCATATTTAAACAATATTTTCGAAATCTGCTGAGGTTATTTGACTAACTTAGTTGATAGTCGACTATCTTGGGAAGCAGTTATTAGGATAGTCGACTAACTAAATTGGATAGTCGACTATCTTGCCTTGCGGAAAAATCCAGTTTTAATGCGAAATATTAGATAGTCGAATAACTAAGTTGATAGTCGACTATCTTAGTAAACAGTCATCAGGATAGTTGACTATCTAAATCAGATAGTCGACTATCTTAGCTTGCGGAAATTCCAGTTTTTAATACGAAATATTAGATAGTCGACTAACTTATTAGTTAATCGACTAACTTTGCTGGAAAATAAAAATTTCTTCGAAATTTAAGCATATTGAAACATTCTAAAGAACTAATACTAACATTATATCATAAACTAACTAATACGAGCTAATACTAATGACTATTAATTTATTCACTAACTATTACAAATAAGTGAAATAAAATCAAACAATCCAATCTTCCTTCATCACAGATCCATCACCAATTAGGTGGTCAATTTTCTCCTCAGGGTGCTCAAAGAAGTCTGCCACATCCAAGTGGGTGATGTCAAAATTGTCGTCAGAGACAAAATTTGTTTCAGGGCATTTACTCTTTAGAGATGCTTGACAAGGCTCAACCAAATGTCTTGGTACACGGCAAATTTTCGCCCAGTGCCCTTTTTCCACCGCAACGATAACATATAGTTTATGAACTATTTGCTTTTGGATTCTCATCATATCGTGCTTGTGGCAGAGTGACCAACTTCAGGTTGTCATATCTCTCCTTTAAGCCATTCCACAAGATAGGTGGATCTTTGACTGTGATATATTCAATTTTCAAACCTTCATCAAGGTGATGGCGCAAGAAAATCAAGGCCTTAGCACAGTTTCAAACCTTCATCAAGGTGATGGCGCAAGAAAATCAAGGCCTTAGAATAGTCTTGGGTGGATGCATTATTTCTGTCTTTAATGGTGTCTCCAAGACCCATTGCATCCAAATGGATTTCAGCATCCAACACCCATGTCATATAGTTCTTGCCCGAAATTTCAAGGGCAACGAACTTTCTTTTCATAATGTCAGACATAAGATACAATTACATCAAGAGCGTGTTCATACTTACAGGCTTTATTACAATTATCACATTCACTTCAGGGAATGGATCATAATGACGATTATAATTCCGTCTATTGCCACGTCCACATTCATTGATACCATCATGGTAATAATTTTGTCTTCTTTCAGACTTATCACATACTGCTACCACATTCTCTAAAGGGAATGGAGCAAATTCAATGGGAAGGATTTTCAATTCTTTGCCCACAATCATTCATGAATTTGATCATGGCAAGGCATAGAAATTTTACCACTTCATGTCAGTGTAATTTCTTACAAACTCCATTAGAGTTATAATCAAACTTTGTTGTCTTTGTTTGTATATAAAATCAAATCGTAGAATTTCAAGAATTTGAAAGGGAAAAGTAAATTACTTACCTTTAAGGTATACCAATCAATGTTGTGATATCAAATATACCTCTTAAGTTTCCATCCCGTGGCAACAAATTCTGGCAACTTTGGTCGACTCCCGCGGCCAATTTGATGCCGGAGAACGCGACATATTTTCCGTATAGAAATTCAAGATTGCCATTGGACCTCCAAACTATCAGCAAACTTTAAAAATCCAAAAACCCATTGTTTGCATAATTGACCAGAAACGTTCCACTATACAACTAAATTAAACCAGTCATCAATTCAATTGTAACAAAGAAAGGAATAGCGGAAGTAAATAGCTAGGATCACTTGTATGTAATATAGACAACACATAATTATAGATTTTAATCGAACATAAAATCGATACTTATCTCTTGAAGCGTGACTCGGATAATGCCCGGAATTAGCGAAATTCGTGTGGGCGAATTACTCCTTAATCTTCTCAAAGTGCTTCTTGAGACGGTAGAGTCTCGTGCTGATAACGTGTTATGAAATAATATAAGAACAAGAACAATAATACAAGAACAAGAACAATAGAGAGAAAAGTAGAGAGAGAGGAGTATTCTTATTAATACTTTTGGGATGATTTACAATGGGGTAAGACCCCTCTATTTATAGGCATCGAAAAGACTTAGCCTCAAAGCAAAACTCTTCTATAAGATAGACATTCAATTTAATTAGAGTTCTATTTATAACATTAATCACTTAATCAATTGTTGAGTTCACCATGTTTCCTTCACAAATCGAGTCCAATAGGTTTCAGTTCCATAATTTATTCTAAGGTCATCTTTTGTTTCATTTAGTTCTTACTTGCTTTTCCGAATAATTCCGCTTAATTTATTTTCCTTGTTAGTATTTCAAGCAAATTTGAAGTCAATTCTCCTTCGTTTAATTTCATATCCTTGATTTATATCTTTATCAAAATCGATTTAATAATCAGCAAGGGTCAAATTGGTTGAGTTTGGGTCAGAAATTGGGTTTATTTGGAAATCAGTTTGGGCTCTTGGAGTCATTCATGACCCAATTCAAAGGCCCAGCCATTTGAGCCCAGGTCTATTGGGTGGCATGGGTAATTTGCAAGGTCATCAGGGGTAATTCAGGGAATTCAGTCAGGAAATCTTTGGTGTAACTAATTTTAGAAGCCTCTAGTAGGGGCCTTAGGAAAAATTCAGGCTTTTAGGTATTAAAACTTTGGTAACAAGTCAATAGTTAGAGGACACCTAACCTAAATGGAAACTAAAAGAAGGACTATGAAGCAAAAATAAAATCTGAGGGCTTCCCTATAGTTGAGAGTATATAAGATAAAATTCTAGCATTTTAAGGAAAATAAAAAATAAAATAATCAGTAAATAAAAAGTTTTGGAAGTCCGGAAAAGAGAAGAGCTAAAAATCCAGAAACAAAGTGTTGTAAAAATCACCGTTTCATCAAATTCTGAGCATAAAAATCAAAAAATAGAAAAGATAGTACTGTTCCAATGATTTCCCTTTGGTGATTTTGAATTTTTCAAAGTTTTAAATCAGATCTATAGATTATTTGGGTTGAAAATGGCATAAGTATTCCTGTGATTAGCATCTAAGGGTTTTAGAAGCTCATGGGGTTATTTTGAGTCTTAAATCTGGTCATTCAAGTTGAATTTGAGCTGATTTCCGTTGTTTGACACTGTTTTGCTGCTGCTGACTTATCCTTCTCCTTATTTTTGTTCGAATTCCAGGTATATTGCAGCCTCAAATGATATATGATAATTGAGTCATATGTATGATCCAAATTGGAAAGAGAAATCAAGTGCAAGCTGCTTTTTTCTCTTCTACTTCACCTTAGTGATAATGCATTTCACATTTGTATCCATTTGAACTTCATAATAGTTGTATTAATGGGACTGTGTGGACTGCTTTTAACTGAACTGCATGACTTTTATGAGTACTTAAACGTCATGTTAATGATGCTAGGTTTAATGTATTTGGTTTTGCCTTTGTTATCATGAAATTTAAGTTTAGAATGTGATACTAGTTCGACCGAGTCGGTTTCAGTCTTACCAATAGCATCAGAACATATCACCATGATTCAAATCTAGAAATAGCATGTATGCTTATCACTGAAATTGAAGCATCTCTAGTAGCTACAAGGGACCGGCTATTTTAAAATTATTTTTCATGTTATTCATTAAAAATCAGAAATAGATATTAGTAGCTAATTCTAAATTTTAGTCCATGATTAGGTTGTTTTAGGTGTATTGATCGAAATTAAAGAGGCATTGGATTTCCATATCTAGTACACTAGTTCATTAGAATGCAAACAAGTTGAAACATGTATGGGTTTTGGATTCTAGGCAATTAAGAGTTTGTCAAGTCCAATTGTGATTAAAATTGAATTTTGTTGTGTTTATTATCAGATTCAATAGGATCAGGTTTTGGGCTTATTATCAGATCTAGTAACAAGCCTAATCAAGACCATGAGGTCTCAATCTAAAGGCCCTAATCCTATCTCACTTTCCATTTGGGTCTGCACTGAGGCCCACGACTAGGCAACAGTTAAAAATCTGACCGAATTGCCTCATACCTAAGCTAGTTTTTAAGCCCAATATGCTAAATAATTTGGCCTTCCTAGTATTTTCGTGACTTAAATGTAAAAAATTATTAATATTTCATAGAATTTCCTTTAGGGTTTTCTTCAAATACCATCGTGATTGTGTATATGTTCGTGTAACACAATTGTGGTTCTAAAACAAAACTGGAGTATGCGTTCGCGCAACTTCGGCCCAAACTTTTCTTAATAATAATGAAGTGTTATTAATTGTGGACATGTTCCTGTGACATGATTTTTGACGCACCAAACACGCGGGTATGCGTACGCGTAACCCATTTCAAGATAATTTTCTAATTACAAGCGGTAAAAGGCATAAGCATATAGGTTCTAAAATAAGTAATTAAACAATTTAGTCAAGACAAGTAGGATCTAAGCGACCGTGCTAGAACCACGAAACTCAGGAGTGCCTAACACCTTCTCACGAGTTAACAGAATTCCTTACCCAGATTTCTGGTTCTCTGACTGTTAAAGAGAGTCATTCTTTTCCTCGATTCGGGATTTAAACTGGTGACTTGGGACTCCCTATTCTGTTACTGTCTTACCCTGAAAAGAAAGAGGCCGGACAAGTTACTAATCTGGATGGCCTTTTGGTTCCCAGTACGTAACTCCCTCCTCGACTCGAGTTGTCCGCTCGGGTACACAGTCTAGACCCTGTACCGAGGTTCTAAACTTAGCATAACAAAACCTCATGCTGGATCCCTAGTAGGAATGTTTATTTGCATCATGCATTTTGAACTAAGGGACTCAACACAAGGGTTGGGTCCGTCTAGGACAGGTGTCCTAAAATAAAAGACCATCCTTATGCACTTCTACGAGCTACTTGCGCATTTATTTTCCTTGGATTCGCATGTTGATCGGCTTGTAAACAAAGGGAATAAATTGAGCAAAATAGCAGTGCTAGGGTCATCACCTTTGAAACCAATGCTCAAATAGTGCCAAAATGCTGTCGGATTTGTCAACAAAAAAAAAGAAGAAAACAACAAACACCAAATTTTGGAGTTTTTCAATAATGTCTGCTGGTTTTGATAAATTATTTTGGTCGGGTCCAACCCCTTTTTCAAACCTGTTAAAAATGCCCGAGTTTACTCACTTGTTTTGAAATAATTCGGATGGTTCCATTGTTGTAATAATAGTTGAATATTTCTACAAGGGACGCCGGAAGGTTGATCTTGCACAAATGGCTACCTCTGAATTTTATTTGGGCTGGTAAGCAAGCACAGCCTGAAAAACCTTCTTGCCGAAGTGTCGAAAGGCCGTATTCGCAAAACCGGTCCTGGTTTTATAATAAATTCATAAAATGTCAGTTTTAATGTTTTGAAAATACTAATTCACCCTAATAAATGTGCAGAATGAGCACGATAATGAACAAAATTCCCTTGGAGCTGCTGCTATGCTGGAATGAACTCGGGGAAGCAGGACAGAAAAGGGTCAACACACACCTGGGAGGTCTCACTGGTTTATTAAAAATTAACCCCAGAGGAGACATCATAAAGGCCTTAATCACCTTCTGGGACCCGGCCCACTACGTCTTCCACTTCTCGAATTTCGACCTAACCCCGACTTTAGAATAAATGACCGAATATATTGGGACCCATACGATCCCGTTGAGAGATCAATACTTGACTGCGCCTAGAGCTCTCGCTGTGCATAAATTCCTGGATTCTTTGAAAATCAGCAGAAAGGTCCACAATCCCGACTTATCGGCTGGCTTTTGCACCCTCCAGTTCATATACCAAAGATATGGCCACATTGGAAGATTCTTCAACCCTGAAAATCTTATTTGCAGCAAGGGTAATCGGCTCAAGTGGGAGGAGAATCGATGCTTCGCGTTCATGGTGTCTTTCTTGGGTCATTTAGTATTCCCGCGTAAGGACGGGAACATCGACATACGGATAGCAGGGGTCGTTAGTACTTTGATGACCTGGGAAAAGAGTACTCTTGCTCCAATGATCCTGTCTGATATCTTCCGAGCCCTTACCATCTGTAAAGCAGGAGGGGATTTCTTTGAAGGCTGTAACTTGCTGCTACAAATATGGCTAATTGAGCATTTATGTCACACGCCTCGGATCACGAATTACAGGCTGCCATCAAAAGGTTGCATAGAAGAATTCGACAACCTGGTGAATGGGCTTAAGTTACCAGAGGGTGTCGCAAAGTGGGTATTGCATCTCCGGGTTATCACTGCAAATCAAATAGAATGAACATTCAGTTGGCTCTCTATGGACAAAATTGTGTATATGCCCGCCAGCGGACCTCATTTCCTTTTGATGGGCATCTGAAGCATCCAACCCTATGAGCCGTATAAGGTACTCAGGCAATTGGGTAGATGGCAAATGATTCCCAAAGATGAGGGTATCAGCCGCCATATAGTTGAGATAAGACAGAATGGTCAATTCCCCGAAGCTGTTGTACGCTAAATTTTGAGCGAGTGCCAATACTTTACAGTCGATACTCGAGTACGTGACGTATCTAAGGGTGAGGTTGCACCGGGGTATGTTACTTCGTACAAGAGGGATATAGAGCCTGGGCGGCCTGCAAAAAGACCCCACCTCCAGGAATTTACTGAGACATCACAAGGGCAGTGGGATTGGTTGGCAAAAGAAAATGAATACCGGGCTACTATAGGAAGGCTGGAAATGAAAATTCAAGAATTGCAATTTGAAAACGGTCTGCAAGCCGCAGCCACCGAAGGAGAAAAGAAGGTATTGGTTAAAGAAATTGAAGCCCTGCGAGCCTAGATTCAGAAAATGAAGACAACCACAGAAAATCCTCTAAGGAGTACAAAAGATGAAAAGCTCATAGAGAACCTGCGCCGAAAAGTAACTGAATACGGGTTCGACCTGAATAAGGCAGAGGGTGAACTGTCTAGATCTCGGGAACAATTAGTTAAAAGTGCAGAAGAAAGGGCCCGCATACTGGAGCAGTTGAAAGAAGCAAGTGGCAATTAAAGCATAGGTTTAAAACAGAGGGTTATCATAGCTGAAGACAAAATGGCCAAACAAGCCAAAGATTTCAAAACCGAGAGGGAGCATTGCTATGCGGTAATAGCAGGATTGGAAAAATATTTGCGGCAATTTCAAAAGATAAATCAAGCAGCTTAATGAACTTTAGAAGCACGAGCTGAGCAAATAGGGCGCTTGCTACAAGAAAAAGGGGTTATCAGCGAGAAGGTGCGGGCAATCGCAGAATATATTGCCACGAAGGCAATCACTGTGAGGACATGACAAAATCTATATTTTTCGCCGCTGTTATGATATTTGTCCGACAAGAGATGGAAGATATCTACTATCTCCAAAGAAGTCTAGCGCGCAAACCTGCGGCAAGGCCGAATGATGCCCCACAGGCTTCAAAAGAATTTGAAGTTTTAATGTACCCATAAATTTTATTTTTCAAAAGAGTTTGTCTGTATGTCCTTTTGAGTCTGTAAGGTTATTAAGTCCCAGTCTTGTAGTTGCTTTTCGTCCTTGTAATCAAAGTTTATATCTTTAACAAAATTGAAAATCTCAAAAATATTTTACTGTGTACTTCACCTTTTGTTTCCATGAACTATGCTTGGTTTGATTCATGCAAAGTCATGATACGTAGGCAATCTCTATAGGTTTCGACCGTATTCTTTTAAAAAGCTAAAGAGATAAAAAAGGGGAATAAGAGGAAAGAAACAAAAACGGGAATAAATGCCCGTATGACACATGCGACCATGGCAATCATATAGAAATTCGTTATCTGCATAGGTGCATCATGGTTAACATGTGATTTCATGTTTGTTATTCACCTCGAACTAACTACATATTACAATGTCCCAGTTCAGATGTTTAAGAACAGTGATTGGTTTGTGGTAAATTGGCTTCACACGGATACTTCACTAGGTCAAAAGGAAATACATAGATGTCGACTGAAATGACTTTACCAGCCGTCCCTATTCCAGAGGACAACCCAATTACAGGAGTAGCGGCCTCTGAATCTGCAGCGGCTGAAGAGAACAGGATCCTGCGACTACGAGTCATGGAAATGTGGTATGCCTAGACCGATGGGAAAGAACCTCCAAGCGCTATCCCTGGATTTCCCGAGCTTTTTCCAAGGTTAGGGGTACCTCCACTATCCCTATCAGTCACCTAAGTATTCTCCTGGGGCAGCCCACCATACCAACCAATTTTGTTGGGGCGCCTTCTGAAACCCACCCTCCAATGTTTGCATTCGGGCCAGTTCCCAACATCTTTACGGACCCTCCGTGCGCAGCTACCAAATAGCCTACGGTACCGAGGCCCGTGTTTGACCCAGCCTTTACATTCCAAATTCCTAACTACCAAAATGAGCCTCCCCCGTACCGTACATACATCTACCCTCAGCCAGCATATGAACTTACCCCTGTGCAAGACAAAACTTCCAAAACATCCGAACAAGATGAAATCACAAGGAGAATGAAGAGTCTTGAGCAAAGCCTGAAGAACATGCAAGGACTAAGTGGACAGAAAAGTGTATCTTATTCAGACCTGTGCATGTTCCCCCATGTACATCTTCCTTAAGGGTTTAAAACGCCGAAATTCAGAAAATACGATGGCCACGGCGACCCCATCGCCCATTTGAAAAAGTATTGCAATCAACTACGTGGAGCCGGCGGGAAGGAAGAACTCGTGATGGCGTACTTTGGGGAGAGATTAGTGGGTATTGCATCCGAATGGTACATAGATCAAGACATTACCCGATGGCACATATGGGATGACCTCGCCCCGGACTTTGTAAGACAATTCCAGTACAACATCGACATCGCCACGGATAGGAATTCCCTAGCCAACTTGAAGAAGAAACTTGCTGAAAGCTTCAAAGAATATGCTATTAAATGGCGAGAGAAAGCATCAAGAGTGAAGCCTCATATGGACGAAACAGACATGGTCACCATCTTTCTGCAAGTACAAGAGGCAAACTATTTTCAGAAAATGATGTCAGCAATGGGCAAACCATTCGCAAAGGCAATAAGGATTGGGGAGATCATAAAGAATGGCCTCAAAAAAGGGAGGATTCTAAGTCAATCTTCCATAAGAGCGACCTTCCAGGCCATACAAGGAGGGGCGAGAGGAATTCCAACGAACAAGAAGAAAGAGGAAGCATCCATGGCAGCCTCCGATATGAGAAAATAGCACACTCACAGGCATGCATTCTCTGAAAGAGCGCCTCAACATTACTATCCTCACCGAGACATGCACTATGTACCTCAACCCTACGCAGTTATGAATGCTCAGCCCTTCGCCTGACCTCAACAGCTGAACAATAGAAATCAAGCTCCAAGAAATCAACTTCCTCAATTTCATTACAATCCCCGCCTCAGCAAAATAATTATCGTCCCAGGGAGCCACCCAGGAGACAGAACTTCACCCCAATAGGAGAATCCTACGCCAGCCTGTTCCCAAAGCTGGTCCACATGGGTCTCCTCCAGAAAAGAAAACGAATGAAGCTAAATGCCTTGAAGCAGAAAAGAGGGCTGAGGTCGAAGCTGAGACGACCCCGACCAAGGAAATAATACTCTACATCCCACGAGGACGGAAAGAAAAGCAGCCCACTTTAAGCCCTCCAAAAATGTTCGACCTGAACAAAACCATGTATGTACCGAAGAAAGCCTATGTGGTACGAGGATCGATTAAACCACCGGTGCTGAATGAGCCCGTGGTTATCGGTTGCGCGCCACAGAAGTCCATGATCAACCCCTCAGCCATCCCTTGGAATTATCAGAAAACCATCGTTACATACAAGGGCAAAGAAGTCCTCGGAGAAACCCAAAAGGGGTGTCCCACAAAGAAATACTCAGACATGGAAAAGGTGAACATCGCTACCAAACGGCGATTTCCACCAAATAGGCCAGTGAATGCTGCGGAAGCAGAAGCTTTCTTCCAGAGAATGAAAATGCCGGAGTATGAAGTGGTGGATCAGCTCCGAAAATCCCAAGAGCAGATTTCTTTATTGTCACTCTTGATGAAATCTCCCGAGCATCAGTAGGTATTGGCCAAAACTCTGAACGAAGCTTATGTACCGGCTGAGACCTATGTAGAGCAACTAGAGAAAATGGCATAGATATTCTTCGCTATAAACCAGTTATCATTCAGTAAGAATGACTTACCACCGAAGGGAGCTGCTCACAACAAGGCTTTGCACCTCACTGTCAAGTATGAGGGATATTATGTCAAGAGAGTGATGGTCGAAGGAGGTTCCGGAGTGGACATATGCCCACTGTCTACCTTGCAGAGAATGGAGATTAGGACAGGGAGGATCCGTGCTAACAACGTATGTGTCCAAGCCTTCGATTGAATCAAATGGGATACCATAGGTGAAATTGATTTGGTGCTCACTATTGGTCCAGTCGACTTCGAAGTAACATTCCAGGTGTTAGACATGGACACCTCCTACACTACCTCCTAGGAAGGCCGTGGATTCATGCAGCAGAGGCAGTGCCTTTGACCCTGCACCAAATGCTGAAATTTGAGCATGAAAACCAGGAGATCGTAGTTCATAAAGAGGACAAACAATCAATTTACCAGGACCCCTCTGTTCCCTGTCAAGAAACCAAGGAAGGGAGTGAACAGATAGTCTATCAAGCTTTTGAAATCATAGTAGCTGATCAACATGAAGAGGGCAAGCCGCTCCCCCAACCTTTCTTGTCAAATGCTTCAAGTATGGTAGAGAAGGAAATAACGCGCCAAGGTTTCAAGCCAGGAAAGGGACTCGGAAGCTCCCTACAAGGCATAACCAATCTGGTCGCCTTGCCTGCCACAGAAAAGTTCTTTAGACTGGGCTTTCATCCAACCTCAGAAGATATCACCTGGGCTAATCGCAGAAAGCGCCAGCGATGGGCCTTACCACGACCCCTACCCCACTTGTACAAAGCTTTTATAAAACCAAAGTACAGTGAGGAGGAGGAAGAATAAACCTTCACGGTAGAAGAAATTGATGAGATCTGTGGGGCTATGAGGGAGTTGCTCTATAAAGTAAACATTGTCCAACCGGGAGAAGGTTCAAGCGCCGCTAAAGTGCTTTATATGGGGCCAGATGCCAAACTTCAAAACTGGAAGGCCACACCTTCTCCGGTCAGGCAGGAGACTCGATAGTCTCGCGTTGCTACCTCTTCCCTCATCACGAGCTATTTCAGGGAGTAGCTCGGTTGTTTGTTTTCCTTTTAGCACTTTAAATCCCAATTGTAAACCCTGTTATCTTATGGGTTCAAAGCAATAAAATCAATATTTTGTCATTCACACCTCTTTGTCTTTCTCTGATTTTGTCTTTATTTTATTTTTCATCTTTTCTTTCAGTCCCAATAATGCAGCTTTAAGTAAAATGACATGCTCGCGGACTTCATGCCACGACCCAAACTCGCTGCCCATCTGCGAAATAATAAATCAGGAACTGAAATACGATGAAGAAGAGGCTTTTAGGGAAATCAACCGAGAGTTGGAACACTTCGAAAACAATCCTAAGCCTAACGTAAATGATACTGAACCGGTTAACCTGGGCAATCTCGATGAAATCAAAGAAACTAAAATAAGCAAGCACGTAAATAAAGAAATACAAGATTCATTAGTTCAACTCCTGCTGGAGTTCAAAGATGTATTTGCGTGGTCCTACGACGATATGCCTGGTTTGAGTATGGATTTGGTGGTTCATATGTTGCCTACATACCCCGAATGTCCTCCAGTCCAACAAAAGCAAAGAAAGTTCAAGCCTGATGCCAGTGATAAAATCAAAGAGGAGATTACAAAATGGCTTGAAGCGGGGGTGATCTGGGTAGTTCGGTACACCACGTGGCTGGCCAATGTGGTCCTGGTGCCGAAGAAGGACGGGAAAACTTGGGTGTGTGTGGATTATAGATATTTGAACAATGCGAGTCCTAAGGACAACTTCCTTCCGCCCAATATCCACATCCTTGTCGATAACAGTGCCAAGCATGAGATCCAATCCTTCGTAGATTTCTATGCAGGATACCACCAAGTGTTGATGGATGAGGAAGATGCTGAGAAAACCGCCTTTACCACACCTTGGGTTACTGCTACAGAGTTATGCCTTTAAGATGTAAAAATGTCGGGGCAACATACATGAGGGCTATGACCACCATCTTCCACGACATGATGCATCGAGAGATATAGGTGTATGTCGATGACGTGATTATCAAATCCAAGACTCAGGGCGATCATGTAAAGGACCTGAGAAAGTTTTTCGAAAGGCTCCGCAAATATAATTTGAAACTAAATCCAGCAAAATGCGCATTTGGAGTTCCCTCAGGCAAACTTCTGGGGTTCATCGTCAGCCGGAGAGGCATCGAATTGGATCCAACCAAGGTCAAATCCATTTGGGAGCTGCCCCTGCCAAAGACCAAAAAGGATGTAATGAGTCTATTGGGAAGACTGAATTACATCAGCCGATTCATCGCCCAGTTGACTTCAATATGTGAGCCAATATTCAAGCTACTGAAGAAGATGCGGCGGTTAAGTGGGCGGTCAAGTGTCAGGAAGCTTTTGATAGAATCAAAAATACTTGTCCAATCCACGCGTTTTGGTTTTGCCAGAACCAGGAAGGTCATTATTTCTCTATCTAACAATCTTGGAAGGTTCTTTCTACTGTATTCTCGGGCAGCATGACGCCATGGGAAAGAAAGAGCAGGCCATTTATTATATGAGTAAAACGTTTACCAATTACGAGGCCAAGTACACATTGTTTGAAAGAACGTGTTGCGCCTTGACATAGGTAGCTCAGAAGCTAAGGCATTATCTGCAAGCTCATACCATGTACCTCATAACCAGGCTAGATCCACTAAGGTACATATTCCAAAAACCAATGCCCACAGGGCGACTGGCTAAATGGCAGATCTTGCTCACCGAGTTCAACATTGTATATGTCACTCATACGGCAATGAAAGCTCAGGCATTGGCAGATCATCTAGCTGAGGAACCCGTTGATGAAGAATATCAGCCTTTAAACACTTACTTCCCTGATGAAGAAGTGAACTCATTGGAAATAACAGCTGAGGACACCCCTATCTGGAAAATGTTTTCTTACGAAGTAGCAAAAGCAAAGGGCGTAGGGATTGGGGCAATTTTAATCTCACCCACAGGCCAGCATTATCCAGCTACAGCCAGACTTCGGTTCTTCTGCACCAATTATACATCTGAATATGAGGCTTGAATTATGGGCATGAACATGCCTATCAACCAAGATGTCGAAGAGCTGCTAATCATGGGAGATTCCGACCTAATCATCATACAAGATCAAGGAGAATGGGAGAAAAGGGACATTAAGCTCCTCCCGTATAGACACCATATGGAAGATTTCAGAAAACAGTTCAGGCCGTTACAGTTCAGGTACATTCCCCGTTGCCACAATGAGTTAGCAGATGCACTTGCAACCTTGGCCTCCATGTTACCATACCCTGGGAACGCATATGTTGATCCTTTACAAATCCAAATTAAAGAAAGGCATGGGTATTGTAATGCGACCGAAGCAAATCCCAACCCACTGCCTAGGTATTACGACATCTTGAGATTTCTAAAAAAATAGGAGTACCCTGAGCAAGCCACCGGAGAACAAAAGAAAACCATCCGACGGCATGCGAGCAATTACTTCTTAAGTGGTGACACATCGTATAAAAGGACTCCAGATCTTAATTTGTTGAGATGTGTGGATGCCGAAGAAGCCAGGAGAATTATGCGCTAAGTACATGCGGGCGTGTGTGGGCCCCATATGAACGTCTATGTACTAGCAAAGAAGATACTCCGAGCTGGCTATTATTGGATGACCATAGAGAAAGACTGCTTCAGCTTTGTCTAAAAATTTCATCAATTCCAGGTGCACGGTGATCTGATTAATGCACCACCAAATGAGTTGCATCCTATGTCAGCACCCTGGCCATTTGCCGCCTGGGGTATGGAAGTGATTGGGTCGATCGAGCTAAAAGCCTCAAATGAGCACAGATATATATTGGTCGCTGTTGATTGCTTCACAAAATGGGTTGAGGCCATCACCCTCAAGTCTGTTACCAAAAAAGCGGTAGTGGATTTTGTGCATTCCAACATCATTTGTTGCTTTGGAATTCACGATGTCATCATTACTGACAATGCAGCTAATCTAAACAATCGGTGGATGGGAGAGATATGTGAACAATTCAAGATAACACAAATAAACTCCACTCCCTACCGGCCCAAAGCTAATGGTTCGGTTGAAGCAGCCAACAAGAACATCAAGAACATCTTGAGGAAAATGATTCAAAGCTCGAGGAAATAGCATAAAAAGCATCCTTTCGCACTGATGGGATATCGCATCACAATACATACATAGGTAGGAGCAACCCCCTACTTGCTGGTCTATGGAACTGAGGCTGCCATACCTGCCGAGGTAGAAATCCCTTCGCTCCGAGTGATTATCGAAGCAGAAATCGAAGATAGTGAATGGGTCAAAACCCGGTTGGAGCAGCTGGCATTAATTGATGAAAAACGAATGGCCGCGGTATGCCACGAACAGTTGTACCAACAAAGAATGGCCAGTGCTTACAACAAGAAAGTGCGCCCCAGGAATTTTGAAGTCGGGCAGTTGGTGTTGAGACGGATAGTTCCTCATTCATCAGGAAGCCAAAGGAAAATTCGCTCCAAACTAGAAAGGCCTGTACATCATCAGAAAGATATTGCCTAGAGGAGCATTGTACCTGGGTGACGTTGAAGGGAGATGAGCCCGAGGCAGCAGTAAATGCAGATGTAGTAAAGAGGTATTATGTTTGAATCCCCCGCAGCAATAACCCCGGTGAATTGAGATGACGAGGGTTTCACTCTCCCACTATCCCTTCCCTCTTTGTAACCCAGAAATGCTGTTCAAAAATAATAAAAATAGAAGGAAAAAAAAGAAAAGAAAAGAAATAAAAAAAATGCAAAAGAAAAAGAAAAGAAAATGCAAACAAAAAAATAGGAAGGAAAATCAAAGAAAACGCAAAAAGAAAAAAGAAAGAAGAATACAAACAAAATTAGTTTAGGACCAAGTTTCCTGAACTACGTCTGACTTGATTCCGAAATGATACGTAGGCAGCCTCTCCCTGAGGTTCAGTCATATAAAATAAAAACCCCATTCACCCACAAAAATCAAAACTGGGGTAGAAATGTATTGGTTCGGTTACAGATCCGTCCGAATGGTTATAAGGTCATAGATCCCCGGGGATGTAAAAATACCGTTGTTGGGATTCGGCACTAATCAATTTTCTGAGAGAAATAAAATAAGAGAGTCTTATCAGTGAAAACCTTTGAACACCATAAAGCGACGGTGAGCAGAGAAAAACAAAATGAGAGAGTCTGTATAGAGAAAACTCGCAAAGAGCGCTATCGGGCGATGGGATAAGAGAAATGAGAGAGGTCGACTGGCGCAAACCCGAAAAGGGCGCTGTCGGCCGAAAAGAGGAAATATTTGCTACCCAGGAGAATAAGTTTCTTTGGTATTGGAAAAGTTGAAGTCAGAATGCAGAAAGGGATTTGGGCAGGGTATCCAGTCCAAAAAACATGTCGTCGCCATTTAAAGCCGACTTATATGTCCAGATAAGTTCCCTCTTTTCCCTCAAAAGAACATACCTCTCTAAATTCATGCTTCACTCATTTCCACTTTAATTTTGATGTCCTGACCATCCCTTAAGAGAGGTAGCAGGGCCAGCCTCACGGGTTTCTCTACCAAGAACTAAAGAAATGCCCGACATCATCAAACGCGCTTAGCTAATCCCGGTTGATCATGATGGTCAATGCCTCAAAAGCAGGGAAACATAAGAAAGGGAATTCAAAGCCAAAGGCCCATGAAGATGAAGCAAAATCGGAGTGTTTTAAGCCAGCTAGGGTGTCTCGAAGTAAGCCCAAAATCCATGTCGGAAAAAAACTCACAACCCAGGGCTCGAGAAACAAAGACCAATCCGGAATGAGGACCCCCTGACCAATCAACAAAGCAAGGATTGAAAGTCAAGGGTTGGCTTTTGAATGCAAAGGAAGTTGAAATCAAGCATGACAAGGCCGCAAAACCAATCACTGTTCAAACTAACATTTTATTTTGTTTCTGAACTAAAATAGATGCAGGTGCAACCTAGAGAAGCAAAAGGAACATAGGGCAAAAACTACCAAAAGACAGGCACAAGAAACCAAGGATGGTGTTGCGTCAATAACCAAAGGAAAGTTTTCTTTTCATTTTCCTGCAAATTCTTAAATAAGCATGATAGCACAGGATTCAAATCCTCAGTTTCCCCTTGTGCAGCCTGTGGATTTCCTAGGCATTACCTAAGGATTGCATTCCACCCCCTCCAACATTAATTAGGAAGTTTCCCTCCACACCCCCAACATAACCTAAGGATTCCCTCTATACACTTTCTACTCCCCAGCATAGTCTAGGAGTTAACGCTCATCTATCATTAGCATAACCTAAGGGTTGTTCCTTTCCTCCTCCATCTCCAGCACAGTCAAAAAGATCTCTGTGGTCCTCCACTGCCTTGCATTCCCCTAGCATAACGTAGGATTTTTCATTCATCCCAGCATAACCCATGGATTTCCCTAGCATAACCTAGGATATTTTCATTCATCCCTGCATAACCCGCGGATTCCCCTGGCACAACCCAGAATCTCCTTCCAATCCGGCATAACCCGCGAATTCCCCTGGCATAACCCAGGATCTCCTTGCGATCCCGGCATAACCCGCGGATCTCCTTAGCATAACCTAGGATATTTTCATTCATCCCGGCATAACTCGCGGATCCCCCTGGCAAAACCCAGGATCTCCTTCCAATTCTGGCATAACCCGCGGATCTCCCTAGCATAACCTAGGATTTGTTCATTCATCCCGCCGTGGATTTCCCTAGCATAACTTAGGATATTTTCATTCATCCCAGCATAACCCGCGGATTCCCCTGGCATAACCCAGGATCTCCTTCCAATCCCGGCATAACCTAGGATTTTTTCATTCATCCCGGCATAACCCGTGGATTACCCTAGAATAACCTAGGATATTTTCATTCATCCTGACATAATCCGCGGATCTCTCTAGCATAACCTAGGAATCTTTCATTCATCCCGATATAACTCGTGGATCTGCTGGCATAACCCAGGAATTTCTTCATAACCTATGACTCTCCTTCCATCCTTAGCAGAAACTTTCCTATCCCGGCATAACCCATGGATCTTTTCCTTCCATCCCCAGAGAGACCCCTTTTCATTCCTTTCCCGGCATAACCCGCGGATTCTTATCTTATCCCCAGCAGGAACCCTTTCTTTTTCCCAGCATAACCTGGCGATTTTCCAAGGAATGCACAATTCTGATTTTTATTGTATTCAATAAAGAATAGCATAGATGTGTGTTGCAAATAACTCACGAAATTTTCTAGTGAAAATTGGGGCAGAAAAATTTTGTTCGTTTGTTTGTGTTGGTGTCTGAGAAGGTTTCACCCTAAGGCACAACATTCGGAATGACTGAAAGCATGAGTGTCAATTCAGAACAAAAGAAAAGAAAAAGGACAAAAGAAGTAAACTCAAATGATGAAGCGGACAAAAACACGGACTGCTCAAAATATAATTAAAGTCATAGCTCCGCACGTCCCGCTTTATTTCAAAATTGAAGACTGAGCCAGCAGTTGCAGTTAACGAGCATCAAGATTCATATCGACGTCTGCCGCAAAAGATAGCTAAGACTCAAGATCAAGCTTCAAGAGACTCATAGATAGGAATCTTGTAATTTTTAGTTGATAGGCTTAGCTAGCTTAGCTTTTGATTTTCTTTTGGTGTAATAAGGAGCTCAGCAAGCAAAAATAGCAGCAACAGCAGTCAATCATGGTTTACCGGTAGTCCCAGCTACCAAAACATCCAGAACTACACTGACTTGATTCCTTTATTGCCAAGGATATGTAGGCAACCTTTGAAGCAAGGTCCGGTCAGAAATTTTTCAAAATTCTTCACATGGAGTATCCAATCGGACGGAAATCGCTCATATTTGTTCACTTGTTTTTGCACGAAAACTCATCGTGTTCCCGCGCAAAGAGTGGCATCTGTGAGCATACGATTTTTACCCAGTTGAAACGGCTCCTACAGGACTCTCAAAAGTTTAGGACTTTCTTTAAATTTTTGTTTTTTTAGGATTTTAATTTTAGAATTTAATTGCATGCCAGCGTGTTTTCATCAATGCGTGTTTTAAAATCATTTAGGATTTAAGTTCATGTTTTGGCCAAAATATTTGTTAACTAGGGTCATTTTTGAAAATCGAAAATATAAAAAAATATGTACAAGTAGTATTTTTGGCATTTTTAATTATTTTTTGGTTTAATTTCAACTTTTTCCATTTTATTTGTGATAATTAGAAATTTTATTTTAAATAAAATTAGGAATTAATTTAAAAAAAAGACAAAAAATATACATATGCACAGCCACTCAGGCTGGCCACAATTGGGCCAGACCTGAGTGGCCCAAACAATTTGACCCCTTAAAACACCCACAGACCCAGCCCAAACACCAACCCTGGTCCGGTCCACACAAAGACCAACCCAAACGACACCGTTAAAAGACCAGGCATCCTAGTCGTTGATCATTTGATCATCCAACGGCCATGAAGCTTTCCCCCAAAAACATATACATATGTCCAAACGTCGCTATAAAATTAGAGATAGACCTCTCTTCTTCCTCGTACCATCTCCCCCGATGTAACAACACGCTTGACCACCCCTTGACCACCCGTCTACCACCCTAACTCCGCCGCCGGAAATCGCCTCACGACGGCGGCCGGTCCCCAAGCCTCCCTAGATTTACACCATCAAACCATCACAACCTCATCTTTCTCGTCCTATGACTAGTTTCCGTCGAATAAGTCTCCTCTGTCTCGAACATTCAAAAGTAAGGTCGTCGGAACCACCATCTCCGACGACCTTGTTCTAAACCTCCCTAGCTTTACACCATAGGACCACCAGGACCTCCCCTTCCCCGTCCTGCAGTCCACTCCCTTCAAATGACCTCCATCATCTAAAATCTTCACAGAAAGGTCGTCGGAACCTCCATCTCCGGCGACCCAACTCCAAACCTATTCAAAATCACACCCTTGAAACAACTCACCCTCCTCTTTCCAACCATGTACATTACGCCCTTCGAATCCGCCTGAAACCTTTCAAATATTAATTTGAAACTTAACCCTAAAAATCAAACTCTGTCGGAATTTGGCCAAACTCGTCCCAAGCAATCCTTATCCATTCCATTCCCCAACCATGGCAACCACAACCCCCAAATACCATTAACCACCAGAGAAATCCATATATGAGACCTCATTGGGTCTCAGAATCACCAGTTCCATGTCCTAAATTCCTGAACGTGTTATCCACCATACCATTTGCCCTAGAAGGTTCAAAAACCTCTACATAAGAGGTCAGAAACCAATGAAGTAATTCCAAGTCGGATTTGCATGTGTATAAAAGCTAAGTCTCCTGCCTTTTAATCATTATCTTCGCCTGTGTATAATTGTTGTGTTTCCATAATTGTTAGCTACTTTGTTTTGAATGATTATTTGTTTCCCATAATATAATATGAAATAGGTTAAACAGTCAGCTATACTTGCTATATGCCTTGGTAGTTACTAGTCTAAAATCCCTTTGTCACTTGAATGGTTTGATATCCTGTTAATACGAGCTTCTTGAGTAGTGTGTTTTTTTTATAGTTTGTTGACCTTCAGCTCCTGATCCTCATTTGTTTTGTTCCCTTATATTCTGATTAGTTTGGTTAGTTGTTTATGCTACTAAGTGTTTGATTTTCATAGTAATTTTTATCTTCAGTACTGGTATTAGTTTAGGTTGATTTGTTTGGTTGGACATTTAATTGATAATGTTAGCCCTTACTTTTCTGATTTGATTCATGAACTAAGTGTTCACTTCCTACTGTATGCTTCTCTTTTTCAAGATCTCGGAGTACTTTAATTGGGTTATTTCTGTAAGTTAAGTGTTGAGGGATGGTTCCCTCTTCTAGGCATTTTGATTTATTAATTTTTGATATTGAATGACCATCCTGTATAATGTTTGGTTATTGAAAAATCACATTTAGGCACTTGTTTTAAAACCTTATTAGTATTGGCTAATTTTAAACTTTAATAAGCATGTTAGTCCAAGACTAAAATGTGACCCAAACTTGAACATAATTGACTTGGGTCAATTATAACCAGACCAGATGACAAACTAAGGTTAAAATTTCAGATTGGTTATTTAGGATAAAAGTAGGGGCATAAGAGGGATTTGAGCCTTAAAAGAATATGGTAATAACCTCCAGAACATTCTTGTGAGGGTCTAAAAACACAATTTCTGCCTCAAACTTGAAGCACAAGACAGAAAATGAGGGATCATTTAAGAAAAGCTTAAATCTAACTCAAGGACTAAAAGGAAAAACAAGGAAAAATGGTGCCCTAAGGCTCCACTATAAAAAGAGACCATCTGAACATTTTCGAGGGATCCGAAACCTTTCTTTTGAATTTCAGAGATAACAATACATATTCGCTCTTCTTGTATTTGTGAAAAATAATCAGTGCTGTTTTTATTCCTTTGAGATTTTAATTTTCTCAAAACTCTACTAAAATCCTGGGTACACTGTTCGATTAGTTTGCTGTTTTGCTTGGATGATTAATTGCATTTACTCATAAGCTTCTATCATCTGCTGAATTACAGGTACATTCAGTATTCATTGATATATGAAGCTCAAGTATAATGTACTCCTAAGTGTGAAGATCTGAGTTTGTTATTTTTATTCTGAACCATCGCCCTATTTCCCCATTCTCTAGTTTGAATATATGTAATGATAAGATAATCATTTTGTTGTAATTAAACATTTGATTTGTTCATTTAGTAATAACTGGATATTTTGAGACTGATTCATTGTGTAATAATTGGACATTAGACTGAGTTTTTCTTTTACATGTATAATTGATAGTAAGTTTTAACTATTGGTATGGCTGGTTCAGATGTTGTTCCTTCTATACTTAGAAATACTGGATTTAGGAAATATTAGTTTTGGTAATCATTTAAAGATCAAAACACTGTGTGACATTTTAATTCATTTAAGTTTCAGTACATTAGCAATGATTTGTTTCAGATTTATTTAACATGTTGTAATCAGAATCACAACTGAATTTTGAAAACTAAATTCGTATGCTCCAACTGACGAGTATATGAATCATTTAGTTCAGATCTAATACTAAAAATTGATATAAAATGATCGTTAGTATCTTCTTTGTGAATGTGTAGATAGTTAATTTTGTGTACAATTTCAAACCAAAGAAACATTATTGAGATTTGTTCATAATGGACTTTTCCGTCCAAATCAACCCTAGGCTCAATTGCGAGGCCCAGTATGCACCAGTGATATTGTAACACTACATGTTTCTGGGCTGAGTGAATAAAAGCCCTAGCCAGGCACGAACATGGCCCAATAACTGCCAGTCGCAGCATAAACAATGTGTGTTCCTAGACTGGCCAAAACTGGAAACTCAATGTGTATTATCATCCAGCTATGAGGTTGAAGTGCATGTATTAATTTCCCAAAATACGCTACCCATACATAAATGATTAGGTTATTTAGACACTAACAATGATAGAGAATTTAATATGCCTTAGGATGCCTTTATAAAATGAAATGAGCCGCATTCACCTAATCAAACACCACGAGGCTCCATAAATTGATAAAAATATTTAGAAAATCGGAAGTGCCGTCTAGCGAATTTCACGGCTTTCCACGAATTTTAAAGATGTAGTTGCTATAGGCGCAAAGTTATTAATAAAATACTTTCCTAAAATCCGGATGCACATTTTTGTGACCCGAATCCACATCTCAATGGAGTTAGAATACGTCTAGAATTGCGTGTGCATTTATGTGACGTGATTTGTGACGTATTTAATGACATTGCAAACTACCTAAAAGATGTTAAAAGCAGTTAATAATCTAAAATTGCATTATAGGTTTAAACAGGTATAGCAAATCAGATCTTTAGCCACTTATTATAAGTTTGAGTGACCGTGCTAGACCACGGGATCCAAGGGTGACTAACACCTTCCCTCGGGTCAACAGAATACCTTACTCAGAAACTTCTGGTTTGCAGACTCCAATCGGGTAGTCGAATATTTCCTCGATTTGGGATTTTAAATAAACCGCTGACTTGGGACACCAAAAGCCAAACTTATCGCAAGTGGCGACTCTTGAAATATATAATTAATCTCATATCGAATAATGTCACTTTAATTAAAAAAAACTCCTATAAACGTGTCATCTTTTAGGATAGCCACGTGTAAGCCAAAAAGGAGGTGTGATAGATAGTAGCTCTTATGCATTGGGTTGATGCAATCTCAAATATAGGCTTTATTTTTTCCTTGTTAAGAACTTTTGGGTTTGTGTTTGCCTGAATCTTTGACAGTTTGATAAAATCTCAATTGTGAGCTGTTATATGGTGATGGTCAAGCACCTCGAGAGGTTTGGCTTAGTGGCTGAGTATCTCGAAGCCTATAGATAGGAGCTGACATGGTCGAAGCTCTTTAACCTATGTCGTGGGTAGCTTGTTTAATCAGTTCTTTTCGAAGTATGTTCAAAGTAATTTAAGGCTTGTGATTTTATAGCGATGGTCGGGCATCCTCGAGTCGCGTTAGTTTGGCTGCTACAGCTTTGGGACTGTAGTCATTGTGTTTGGTCGAGGCCTTTCAGCTCCCGAGTGAAGTAGTTTCGGCATCTATATCGAAGGTATGCCTTTTTAGGGGTCTTACAAGTTCGATATGTAGCCATAAGTTTGAGATGTGGTTTATGCCTTTAGTAATGTCTTACAAGTTTTACATGCCTTTGAGGTCTTACAGTTTTGGATAGTGTGTTTCATGGCTAGCTTAAGGTCTTAGATATTGTAATTGCCTTATATAAGTCTTATGACACTATGCCTATTTGGGGTCTTATGGCCTCAAATTTTTGATAAGTTAGATTGCGATTGATGGCAGTCCCCGAGTCATCGAGGATTTCTAGGCTCGAGAGCTATTACATATAATCTTGGTATTGCCTCGTTGAGGGCTTACGATTTCGAAGTTTCCGACCAGAAGGTCATGTGGCCTTGAATTTTATATGCCAATCCCCGAGTGTTCGGGACGTTTTTGGCTATGGAGATGTTCTGTTATCTTGGTGTTCGGGACGTTTTTAGCTCTAGAGCAGTTTTTGCAAAAAATACAGAGCTTCTTTGAAACGTGAAATACTTTTGAAAAGTATTCTTTGGTTTCTTGGCACAAGTATACATATTTTCACTATTAGGGGATAAGTTATTCTATTCGGACACGATTTGATTAATTGTTTGGCCCAGTACATTACCTTCCTATCGAGACCCCTTTCAGCCTCTTTCGGGGGGATGCCCCCCCCCCCCCATATTTGAGGTTGATATAATAGTTAACCTTGAATACTTGTTTAGTCTTTCTTAGGTAGACTATAGGTGTTGCCTCGTTAAAAACCTTGCCGGTAAAACACTTCTTGGGATAAAAACTCGATCGAATGAAAAGAGTGCAACATATGCTTTTGAAACCTAAGGCCTTCGAGTTGGAAAGCACTTTGGCCATTTTGATCGGATACTAGCACTAAAATTAGTATAAATTTAAATAAATAAAGGAGATGACCGTACCTAAGTAATGACGGCACTTCGACCCCTGGTATGTTTCAATCGTTTAACGTGGGGACGTGGTACGATCCTCTGCTTCATTTGGTCGGGCTTAGCCGAGAGTGTAGCTTGTTGTCGCTATTCACTTTTCTCTTATCCTTCAGCTCCTTTGATGGTGTAGGTACTAGCATTGGTGTCACACCATGCATCGCGAACATTTCCTTTGCTGTATGCTACTACCCGTAAATGGTTTTTATCCCATCCTATGTTGAGAATTTCATCATTTTATGAATGTTTAATGGTACTGCTCTCATGCAGTGTGTCCATGGCCTTCTGAGAAAGGCGTTTTACCTCATGTCCCCTTCGATGACGTGGATTTGACATCTTGGGTTGTGCCGGCCACGTTGACTAGAAGGGTGATTTCTCCTTTTGTTGTTTCGCTCGCCATGTTAAATCGGTTGAGGATTCGAGAGGCGGGAACGATTTGGTCAAGCAGTCCAAGTTGCTCTACCACTCTTGACCTGATAATATTGGTCGAGCTGCCTAGATCCACAAGTACGCGTTTAATTTGAAATGCATTTACAAGGAAAGAGATTACCAGTGCATCATTGTGAGGCTGAGACAAGGCCTCGATATCGTTGTCATTGAATGTGAGAGCATCCTCGGGTATGTAACCCCGAGTTCACTTTTCTCTGGTGATGGATATTTTTGTTCTTCTGATCATAGGCTCCTCCAGAGCATCAATACCTCCTAAGATCATATGGATGACATGTTGCGACTCATTTGTTTCATTTTTCTTGGTCGCCTCCCGAACTGATTTTTGGATGGGTCACTGAGAAGTTCTCAAAGGTGACCTTTGCTGAATAGTTGGGTTACTTCTTCTAGGAGTTGATGGCAATCCTCAACCCTGTAGCCGTGCGTATTATGAAATTCACACAGTAAGTTACGATTCATTTGTGAAGGATCTGATTGCACAGGCCTTGGCCACCTAGTGTCTCTTATTTTACTGATGGCGAATATGATGTATGAAACATCAGTGTTGAAGTTGTATTCTAACAAGCGGGGCGTGTTCATCGGCCCAGTGTACCTATCAAAACCAGCTCTCCTGACAAATTCCCGAGGGTTTTGGCCTCGATCCATTTTTCAGTCATTGCGAGGTATGTTGCACCTCAGGGCATTTCTCCTATCTTCGGTGTAAGGTTGGTATCTCTCTTTGTTTGGCTTTGGCTCCTTTGCTAGCAGCCTAATTGGATATACCGAGCCCGAGGTGGCTCTTAGTTGGTCATCCCCGTCCCTGATCTTTGATTGGTATCGATTGCGGATGTCCGATTAAGCCACACTGGGATACTCAACCAAATTCTATTTCAGCTACTTCGAAGCCACCGAGCTTTGATCATTCAAAACTTGAGTGAAGGCATGCACTGCCCAGTCATCGAAGACTGGTGGAAGTTCCATTTGTTTCATTTGAAAGCGAGACACGAACTCTGGCGGCATCTCTTTCTCTCTTTACTTGATTTTGAAGATGTCGGATTTCCTTGTGGCCACCATTATGGCCCCGTCATGTGCCTTTATGAAAGAATCTGCCAGCATGGCAAATGATCCTAGAGTTAGGAGCTACATTGTGATACCACATCATAGCCCATTTCGAGAGTGTTTCCCCGAACTTCTTCAGCACGACGGACTCGATCTTCTCGTCTCTTAGGTCGTTGCCTTTTAACGCACAAGTGTAGGCAGTGACATGCTCATTGGGGTCCGAGGTTCTGTTGTACTTTGGAAGCTCGGGCATTCTGAACTTCTTCAGAATGGGTTTTGGGGCTACTTCCTGCAGGAACAACTTTTGCACAAACTTATTCGAATCTACTCCTTTCAGAACCAGGGGCGCTCAGAATTTGATTGACCCTAGAATTGTAGGTCTCTACCTTCTTATCGTTGCCTTTTATATTTTTCTTGCCCGAGTCGATCTTTTTTGTGAGGTTATCGAGCATCTTTATGATGGCGGGGTCGGCTGCCGACTCATTGTTGCTTGACCTTTCTGGTACCTGCTCGGCTGGGAGGACCGTCCCCGAAGCTACCGTACTGGGAGTTTTTTGGTGACAATCAAATATAGCGATAGCTAGTTGGTCTGCCTATAACATTTCAAATATAACGTGAAGGCTAAACTCTTATCCTTCCTTTGTTGGGGTTTTCTGAGCTTCTTGTTGGTGTCCTTGTTGCATGCTCCTGTTAGTGTGGGAGCTTATATCGGCGTGTTGGGAATCGTGTGAGACCGTGTCCACCGGAATTGGTTTTGGCGTGTTCTCAGGTTCCATGGTGGTAAACCAACACCTAGAACATCCACGCCATTCCCTTCATGGTTCTCAATATTGTTATTTAGTGAGTTAGATATTTTTACCTGAAATCAAAGATCTTTGGACAAGAAATAGTGTGAAAGATAACATGCGTTATGTATCAAAACCAACAAGAAAATAATCACTATTATTTGTAGCCCCACAGTGGCGCCAAACTGTTTACCGTAAAAATAATAATAACAATTAAATTTAATTATATGGTTCTAAAAATATGTGATCTACTTTTATGCTAGTTTTTTAGGCAATAGATGCTAAGTAAAGGGTTAGAAATCATAATTATATCTTAGAGGCAATATGATAATCAAACCAAACAGTTGGAGATCGAGAGTCTCGAGCTGCTGTTTATAGGGCCTTAAGGTCGAGCTAGATGGTCGATTCGGGACAGTTAAGAGGGAGATAACAGTTATGAGAGCTAGTATGATGGCTCTTTATGATCAATGATAAGCAATAAATGAAGAACAATAAATAGAATACAATTAATATAAGCAATAAATGGAAGTAATGAGATCAAGAAAATATGTTAGAGAGAAAGAGAATGTTTTTTGTATTTAGTATGGAGCAACACATATCTACAAAAAGACAAGGACCCCCCTTATATATGAGGGAGAATCCCAACATAGTACGAATGCATTAATTACAAAAATATGGGCTGGTACAGCCATTTAATGCCTTGATTCATTTTTGGACTAGTCCACTAGGCTTTGTCAGCTCTAGTCACGTGCCTTGGGAATTCCCCACTTTCACCATAACTATTGGTCTGTACAACCCGAGGGTCAAGTGTCGATGACTCTCAAGGGAGGAAACTCGACCGTAGTCTCGAGCCTTCGAGATGTGCTTACAAGGTGTCGTAACGACGGGAAATTGGACCCTCCAATTTTTTCATATACAGATATCTATATTATTAATTAACTTGAAACATGTGGGACAAGATTATTCTCTTTTGTGGCACGTTTAATGACCTAGGGAAATATGAGTTAAGGGAAATTTGGTTTCTTGGCTTTTGGAACAAGAGAAAAAAACATTTGGGTACGTTCACTAAAAGGAAGGAATAAAGGTATTTGTAGGCATCTTTGGGGTTTTAGTAGGCGGAACCTACATGTAAACAAAGAGGGGTTCCAAAATGACTTTTATCCTTTATCAATGGAATATTTTTGGAAAAATCATAAGAAAGTCTTGATTGAAGAAGACAAGTGAAACACTGTGAGAGCTTAGCTTCTTCTTTATCTACTTTTGAGGGTTTCGACATTGTTACTGATATCGAAATAATTTTATTTTTCTCAATGACTATTATTCATGTGATATCAATATTAATATTCAAATGGAGGGATTTTCTGATGGCAATGACAAAGGTATAAGGTTATCACTTAAATTATCTCCATGAATATATTAAATGCTTAAAAGATGCTTGCGAAAAATTAAGAGAAAATCTGATTTCTTAAATATGAAGGCACAAATCACAATGAAAACAACGAATAACTAAGAGGAGGCTCCTATAGTCTACAATTTCGGTAATTCCTATTAAGTTTGAGGTGATCTAGAGAATCGAAAGTATAATCGAGGCAAGTGAAACGTTAAGCTTTGATACTTTATTTTTTAAAAATTAATTTTAAAAATATATTTCTTTTGTATAATCCATGTGCTAAAATTATTTTATAAGTTTTTTGATGGTGTAAGTCGGTTGTGAGCCATGATATTGGAGCATTGTGTATGATATTGTACAACACCGGATCATTGTGTATGCTTCTTAATATCATTGGAGTATCGTGCATGCTTATTGATATAATTGGGGCATTGTGTGTGCTTCAGTGGAGGTATTGTGCATGCTTCGTCACATAATTGAGGCATTGTGATGCTGTCGTGGACTCGTCAGGGTGTTGGTTAATTTCCTTCACTGCGGTTAATGACTGATCCTTATTGTGTATTATATTGAGATATGTGTATTCTTGCTAGTTAATTCTTATTAGTTATGTTGATAATACATTGAATTTTCGTATATTTATTGTGTCTATTAAATCGCGTTGGTTGTGGTGTATTTTTATTTTATAACATGTGTTTCAGTGGTATTCAAAGTAGTTGGTCGAAGATCTTACTGGGTTATATTCACGTATAACTCACTCCTTTACCTACATGTTCATGCAGATACTATTCATGACGACAGAGCTAGTAGCTGATGAGTTCGCTAGAATTGATCAATTTCTTGAGGCGAGCCACTGAATTATTCGTGGAAGCTACCAAAAGAGTAGTTATTATCTATTTATATGATATCTATTATTTTGGGGATTACACATTCGATCTTGAGTCTTTTGTAATTTTGTTAGATGCTCCATGGTCTAGTTTGAGATTTGGGCTAGAGTGTGGTTCCTCCATTTTGGTTATTATTATTCATAAATATTTATGGAATAATTTGGATTATTAATCATTCGCATTTAATTATTAAAATATTAGGGACTTGCATTTATTTCGGTTGCTATGTATATTGTGTAAGTTGGTTAGCTGGGTGCTAGTCACGTCTGGGCATCTTGGGATATGATAAATATGTAAGACAAAGAATGAAGAAAGTGAAGTTTCTTAACAGCCATGTCGCCTCTCGAATATAAGTATAGATGTCTCGATACCAATTCGTAAAAATCTACTAGACTTGCTCATGACTCGTAATAACTGAGGAACCTAGTGCTCTGATACCAACTTGTTACGATCCAAACTCCTACAGGCATCGTGACGGTTCCTAACACCACTTGCTCAATAAGTCATCAATCGATAAGCATTAATAAACTCAAATGTACAATATGAAATGGTATCAACATCGGAAATAATCATAAACAAGTGAAGCCATAAGTCATAACACTACTAAACCATTCCACGATCTAGTGTCAGCAAGCACATGAGCACTACAAAATTTAAATACAAAGTCTAGTCCAAAATATAGAACTATCTGAAAGAACATAAACAAAGCAGAAGGGGACTTCAAAGCCTGCGAACTGTAACAACGGCTACCTCAAATATCTAAGAACTAGTATGGGTTCCACCTGCTAATAATCACTCCTCTCGGCAATACCTGGAGCTGCACATAAAATGCAAAGTGCAGCATAAATTAAAATGATCCCATGTACTCGATAAGTAACAAGCCTAACCTTGGGCGGAAAGCAGTAACGAGCTTAGCAAGTGCCCAATATCCAATACCAATAACCAATATCAATTATGATAGAATAATAACGTATAGAGACGTAGTTAGAGCAATATTAAATTCCATATTTTCATAAATAGCAGAAAAGTAGGCATATTTTCTAGAATAATAGTTAAAGCATAATTGCTTCATAGAAATCATCTAAACATGGTTTTTATTTATCTAAACATAGTTAAATCATCAACATACATGTATAAAACCCAACACAATTTTCCTTCCATCATCACACAAAACAACGCTCTTCACAATATGGCTGTCTGATACAAGTTATTCGTCCAAACACATAAATGACCTTGTGCATGTTCCCACAGTTAATACCTCACTCCAAAGGGACAGGTCCTTGCCCACGCGCTGAATGTATCTAAGTTAACAATCAAAATCACGTGTCTCAATATGGGGCTTGGTGCACTCGTCACCTCACAATCAACCACTCAGCCCAATGTAGTTCATGGGTAAGCGTCGCCTCAAAATCAATACCAGATCAACTATAGGACCCAAGCTCAGTCATCAACCGGACATGTCTCAAATATTCAATCTCACAATACTTAGCTCAAAACGTTCCATAAATATAAGGGCATCAACAATATATGAGATAACATATAAAGAATGTACAGAGACAGTGATATAATAAGTGGATATAGTTTCATAGCTGAGAGTATGGCTACGATTAAGGCAAACTGCTCAAAATAGCAATAATAGACCAATCATGTCTCAAGAAGATAAACACATAGCCTAAACATTATTTATAGCATGAATAATAGCTCAAGTAGTCATACAAGTAGAGAAAACACGGATATAATAAGGCATAACAGCTGAAGATATAATCGGATCATGAATAACCACAGCGTATGCACGCACGCCCGTCAAGTAGAATGTGCATCACCCCTAACACATCTAAAATATCAAATCCAATAAAGAAGTTACCCTCAAACCAAGTTTAGACATGTTACTTACCTTGAAGCATGTGATATAATCCAAAATCTCTTTCCACGCGAATCAATATCAAACCAATTCGGAATAACGTCAAATTTTGCACACAAGTTTCAAATCACATAACGAACCTATTATAACTCCTGAAACTACAATCCAAATATGATAATATCAAAGTCAACTCCCGGTCAAACTTATAAATTTTGAAACCCTCCAAATTGCCAACTTCTGCCAATTAGCGCCAAAATCTTTGATGAACATCCAAATGCAAATACGGGGCATATATCCAAGTCTAAAATCACTATTTGAACCTAATGAAACTATCAAAACTCCAATCCATTTTCAAATACATAAATGTCAAACTTGGTTAACTCTTCCAACTTAAAGCTTCCTAGTTAAGAATCATTCTTCCAAATCAATCACAAATCACATGAAAATCAAAATCGACAATTCATGCAAGTCATAATGTATCATATGAAGCTACTCAAGACTTCAAAAAGCTGAACATAATTTAAATGCTCAAAATGATCGGTCATATCATTACAACGCGACTATGGGTAATGATTATTATTGATATTGATATCTAGTTGCACGCTACAATGGATAGAAAGTCTTGTATTTATTCTCCATTATGGTATTGCCTTATAAGGTCGTGTCTTAATGTTATTTTCTGCTTGTTATCTATTCTTTTATTTATTTTATGACTTTACATGTGTCTCTATATTTCTATTGGTTTTCTACTTATTATTTGTACAAGTTTATAGTAAGTGCCTCATGATAGCATCAACACTATCCCGTTGAGGTTAGACTCGATGCTTACTGAGTTCATATGGTCGATTGTACTTATACTATACCTTAGACACTTTTGTGTAGATTCCGGTGTTGGTCTCAGTAGCGCTCACAGAGGTGGTTAGCTCGGACTATTCTATAGATTTGAGGTAGTACTGCATGGCGTTTGGAGATCCTTGAGTCCCCTACATATCCCTATTTACTATTTATTATACCAGACAATATTATATTATTTTTTGGCAAATTTTGTATTTAGTACTCTTAATTGTTTTCGTACTTGTGGTACCAAATCTTGAGATAGTTTTAGACATCGATGTGATGTTGCCTAATTATGTTCATGAGATTTCATACTTTATCTTTATTATTATGCTGCTAACTCTTAAAATGGGAAAATACAACTTTTAGTCTGCGTCAGAAATTATTTATATTCGGTAGCCTAAATATATATATAATTTGTATAATTTTTGTATATAACATACAAAAAAGTGCATAGAATATATATATATATATATATATATCGAGCTTATTTTGGCCAAAAGTATTTTTGGGACAAACACGCTTTCTAAATATTAAGATATTTGACCAAGTTTTTAGAAAAAAAAATGCTTTTGAGCAGAACCTTTCTCATTGGCTCCATTAGGGTTTGTAGCCTCATCGTGAAATTTTTCTTTTCTTTCTCCGGATATAGTCTTAACTTTCCATGCTATCCTATCAACAGCTCATACTTAAATAAACAGGAGTTCTTGCTTCTAGCTAGCTCGGGATTTTGTTTGAGTTGTTGTTTCAGTAGTTACATTCCCTCTAGTCCCCTTGAAAGAGGAAAAGGGCCTAAGCATGTTTAGTCCTATCTCCTTGAGTTTGAAATTACTTGTTTTCAAAATACCTTGTTAAAAATTACTCCCTCCGGTTCACAATAAGTGTCAAATTTTCTTTTTCATTTTGGTTCAAAATAAGTGTCCAGTTATATAATCAAGAAACAATTCAATTTGTTTTTACAAAATAACCCCTATGTTTATATCCCTAAAAAGTTTTATTACTCCTCACATTAAATGTTTAAGTAGGGGTACTTTAGTCATATTAGATATTTTCATATAAAATTTAGTATTTTCTTAATGGGCATGCTAAAAACAAATTGCCCACTTATTGTGAACTGGAGGGAGTAAACAATATACTCAAAAACACCTTTTTAAAAACATGGCCACAAATAGCCACTAACAGCTCATGTCTTTATTTTAAAGCCAGTGTTTTAAATATCTTTAAACTTTATCCACTTGTTTAATAGACTTATACATGACTGGAAGAAAGTATCCTTCTGCTATAACTTATACCTACGCATATATATCTACATTTTTATTAACGAGAGCAGTAGTAGCAATAGCAGGGTTATATTACAATATTGTGATCGTCGAAATTGTAGAAGATTCTCTTCCAATTTCAAACTATAGAATTCAACATTCTTATCCAAAAATCGACATAGATTTACCGTAAGTTATACTTTTATGCGTTTCTATTGATTTTTATTTCGACATAGTTATACTTTTTCCAATTTCTATTAATTTTTATACAGTATATAGATTTTTTATTTTTTGTTGAATTTCTGAATTGATAAAGTCAAGGACATTGCGCCATGTATTAACTCTACAAAATTGAGCATCTAATACTAAGGACATAGTGTCATGACTTTGCAAATTGAATTGAAATATTAAAGGGCACAAAATCCTTAACTTTGTTGTTGCTCTTCTATATATTAAGCACATATTGTTATAGTTTCGCAAATTATTTTGAAAAAGTTAAGGACGTTTGGTCCTGAACTTTGCGTTTCAAATTGAAAAGTTCAGGACACTTGGTCCTTAACTTAAAATTATTAGTTAAAAGGCTAAGGACATATAGTCTTTAACTTACAGTTATTAGTAAAAAAGTTAAGGATACTTGGTCCTTAACTTTGGGTTTCAATTTTAAAAGTTAAGGACAAGAGTCCTTAAGTTTGACTTGCAGGTTCAAAAAATAAGGACAACCAGTCCTTAAGTTTTTATTTCAGGGTCAAAATTTAAGGAAATACAATCTTTAAGTTAGAATTCCAAGTTCAAATTTTAAGGATACTTCGTCCTTAACTTTAGGTTTGAAGCTCAAAATTTAAGGACAGGAGTCCTTATGTTTTAATTTCAGGTTTAAAAGATAAGGACAGGAAGCCCTTAGGTTTTAACTTCAAGTTCAAAAGTTAAGGACATTCAGTCCTTAAGTTTTAATTTCAGGTACAAAAGTCAAGGACAGGCAGTGCTTAACTTTGAATTCCAAGTTCAAAGTATAAGATACTTGGTCCTTAACTTTAGGTTTCAAGTTCAAAAGTTAAGGACACGAGTCCTTAAGTTTAACTTTCAGGTTCAAAAGTTAAGGACATATAGTCCTTAAGTTTTACTCCCAGTGCAAAAGTTAAGGACATGCAGTCCTTATCTTTGAATTCCAAGTTCAAATGTTTGGGTTTCAAGTTCCAAACATAAGGACGGGAGTCCTTAAGTTTAACTTGCAGGTTGAAAAGTTAAGGACATGCAGTCCTTATGTTTGTGTTACATTTTCAAAACTTAAGGACAGATAGTCCTTAACTTTGAATTCCAAGTTCAAATGTTAAGAAAACTTGGCCCTTAACTTTGGGTTTCAAGTGCAAAATTTAACGACAGGCAGTCCTTAAGTTTTAATTTTAGGTTCGAAAGTTAAGGATATATAGTCCTTAAGTTATAATTTCAAGTTCAAAAGTTAAAGATAGGCAGTCCTTAACTTTGAATTCCAAGTTCAAATGTTAAGGATACGTGGTCCTTAACTTTAGGTTTCAAGTTGAATAGTTAAGGACAAGAGTCCTGAAGTTTAACTTGCAGGTTCAAAAGTAAAGGACATACAGTCCATAAGTTTTAATTTTAGGTTCAAAAGTTAAGGACGGACAGTCCTAATCTTTGAATTCCAAGTTCAAATATCAAGTACACGTGTAACTTTTGGTTTCAAGTTCAAAACTTAAAGACATGAGTCCTTAAGTTTAACTTGTTGGTTGAAAAGTAAAGGACATGCAATCCTTAAGTTTTAATTTCAGGTTCAAAAGTTAAGGACATGCTGTCTTTAACTTTGAATTCCAAGTTCAAATGTTAAGGAAACTTGGTCCTTAACTTTGGGTTTCAAGTTCAAAAGTTAAGGACATACAGTCCTTAAGTTTGTATTACATTTTTAAAAGTTAAGGACAAGCAGTCCTTAACTTTGAATTCCAAGTTCAAATGTTAAAGATACTTGGTCTTTAACTTTAGGTTTCAACTAAAGTTTAGGACATGAGTCTTTAAGTTTAACTTGCATGTTCAAAAGTTAAGGACATACATGCCTTAAGTTTTAATTTCAGGTTCAAAAGTTAAGGGCTGACAGTCTTTATCATTGAATTGCAAGTTCAAATATTAAGGATATTTAGTCCTTAACTTTAGGTTTCAAGTTCAAAATTTAAGGACAGGAGTCCTTAAGTTTAACTTGCAGGTTCAAAAGTTAAGGAAATATAGTCCTTAAGTTTTAATTTTAGGTTCAAAAGTTAAGCACGGGGAGTTCTTATCTTTGAATTCCAATTTCAAATGTTAAGGACACTTAGTCCTTAACTTTGGGTTTCAAATTCAAAAGTTAAGGACAGGAGACCTTAACTTTGACTTGCAGGTTCAAAATTTTAAGGACATACAGTCCTTAAGTTTTAATTTCAGGTTCAAAAGTTAAGGACAGGCAGTCCCTATCTTTGAATTCCAAGTTCAAATATTAATATACTTGGTCCTTATCTTTAGGTTTCAAGTTCAAAAGTTTAGGACATGAGTCTTAAAGTAACTTGCAGTTTCAAAAGTTAAGGACATACAGTCCTTAAGTTTTTATTTTAGGTTCAAAAGTTAAGGACGGGTAGTCCCTATCTTTGAATTCCAAGTTAAAATGTTAAGGATACTTGGTCCCTAACTTTAGGTTTCATGTTAAAAGTTAAGGACAAGAGTCCTTAAGTTTAACTTGCAGGTTCAAAAGTTGAGGACATGCAGTCCTTAAGTTTTAATTTCAGGTTCAAAAGTTAAGGACGGGCAGTCCTTATCTTTGAATTCCAAGTTCAAATGTTAAGGACACTTGGTCCTTATTTTGGGTTTCAAATTCAAAAGTTAAGGACAGGAGTCCTTAAGTTTGACTTGGAAGTTCTAAATTTAAGGACGTGCAATCCTTATCTTTGAATTTCAAGTTCAAATGTTAAGGACAGTTGGTCCTTCACTTGTTCTTGAACTTACAGTACCTGTTCTTGATTATACAAGGATAGCATTATAAAATGTGTTCTAATTTTCCCATTCTCTTGACTTGTAGGATGGAAACAATATGCATTATAGTTGCTTTTAATGGTATATGGACTAAAGACTATAAATATATTGATAATCAAACAAAGCTTGTTCTAGTACCTGAGGCAATTCGGTTTGAGATTTCATTAAACAGATCTTTGAAGTTATTGAATTGGATAGACTCAAGTTTGAAGCAGTAATATGGTTTGATATCAACCTTGGAACAAGCAAGAGAATGCTTGTATCCAAAGATTTAGATCTTCACACATGTATAGAGTTACTAAAAACTTATTCACTCTTCAAGGGTTGTCGTTTCCTTATTGACATTTTGAAAAGAGTTTTTGGATTAACAAGCAACGAACATGTCAACACAGAAAATCAAAATGACAATCAAAATAAATGCCAAAAAATAATGGAAATAAATATGGTTGAAGCTGAAGCAATAACTGAAGAGGGGCTTCAAACACATGTCAACAAAGAAACTCAACATGATAATCAAAACAAATGCCAACAAACAATGGAAATAGACATGGTTGAAGCTCAACCAATTACTGAAGAGGTGCTTCAAATATTTGATTGTATTCAAGTACAAGGACAAAGCATTATAGAGATTGACAACGAACAAGCTTTGGGTATTCAAGTCTTAGAGAGTGCGCCGGTAATTGTCACACCTCCTTTTTACACGGCTACCCCGAAGGATAACTGCATAAAGGAGTTTTTCCATTTTAAGTGACATTATTCGAAATGGGATTATTTATTTATTTAGAGTCGCCACTTGGGATAGGCTTGGATTTTGGTGTCCCAAGTCACCGATTTGTTTTGAATCCCAAATCTAGGAAATTTTCGACTGCCCAAATGGAGTCTGCGAACCAAAAATTCTAAGTAAGGAATTATGTTGACCTGAGGGAAGGTGTTAGGCATCCCGTGGTTCTAGCACGGTCGCATAAACTATTATAATTGGCTAAAATTTTTATTTTTATATATGTCCATCCTATGGTGAAATTTTAAATTATTTTCCGCTTTTGATTGAATTTTTAGGAATGTGAACGTCGTCTAAAATATGTCTTTAGATCGTGTCACGTGAAATGCACCTAGATCTGAAACACATTTTATCCAACATTTTGTGATTTGGATTTGGATCACATAAAATGCACACCCGTATTTAGGAAGGTAAAATTATTCAAAGACAAGACTAAAGTGACTAATGTATTATTATCTTTACGGGAAGCCGTGAAGTTTGCTAAACAGCATGTCTCGAATTTCTAAGTATTTAATATAAGCATTCAAAGGGGGGCCACGTAATTTATGGGTTTCGTTTGGCGCGGCGCACCTTATTTTATTATTGAAAGGCCAATCTAAATCAAACTAGGATTTTCTATAGGGTTTGTCCCTAAAAGGACCTAGTTAATTAGCAATCATAGAATTCGGGCTTTAAATTCAAATCCGAATTTGAACAAAAGGATGAAACCTCTTAATTCGAATTCGCTACCTAACTCGAAAGCCCAAATTTAAATTATGTTACATTAGGGGTTAAGGCCTTTAAAACAAATCCAAAACAAAGAATTTTAGTAGAGTTTGGATGAAGGTTATCAAAACATGGGCCTGCTCATGGGCCCAAGTCAAGAATGACTTGGAATTGAGGAACCTGGGATAGGTCCTCATCTTGGACTAGTCTATGAAACTCAAATAATGAAGGCAAGTACTCAAATACTACAGTCCAAATTAAATTATGTAAACAAACTCGACTCAATAGATGTATTTAAATCAAATCCGTTTCAGCCAAATGTCTAAACATCGAACTTTAAAGCAATAGGTGCGAATAACTTGACCTTCCGATTTAAATTTGTAAACTTCAGGTTTGAATGCATAAGCCCATAAGGAAGTTTTAGTATGTGTACATAAATTAAGGCAAAGTGAAGAAAAAGGAGTCAGCGACGAGAAGCAAACAATCAGCAGTTGAAACCCAGCAGTAACATCACACTCAGACCAAAATTTGTATCATTGCAACCCAGTATCAATGACAAACGAACAGCAATCAACAAAGTAACCCAAAATAGCATTAATGGAGCCCAAACACACTTGAAAATAGCTCATAAGACTCCATAAAACTTCAGCAATCAAACCCTAGGTTAACTGATGCAAATCAAATTCTAGGGCTCAAAATTAATCAAAACTTCAATAGAACAGTGTTCTTAGAGTTTTCTATTTGTTTTGAGGATCTAATTGGTCTAATTTCGAAAGGAAAATTCTCAGAGGTTCAAACTAATAACATTTTGGTTTTTTGTTTAAAATTTGAATTGCAGAAATGAAATTAAGGAGGATTTTTTAGAGCTGGGATTTTTGGAACTTTTTCAGGGTTTTTTCTAGACTTTTTTGGGAATTTTTCAGGGTTCCCAAGTGAGAACTTTTCATAATTCAAAACCTGTGAAAGAAGGCAATGGTGTGCCTTTTTTATACGCTAAACTTAGGTCAACCCTTTCTATTTTGTTTTACTTATTAGTCCCTCTCTTATTTTTTCAGTTTTACTTATCTAGTCCTTTTATTCCTGACTTGTTACTCAAGTTACTGCATTATAGTCTAAAAATTCTTATTGAACCCCATCTAGAATGTTCTAGGGGTTTCCAAATCAGTTACATGGAAGATTCTTCTTATCTAAAGTTTGTGCTACCCTTTTATTCAGCTGAAATTGCCAAAACAACCCAGTTAACTTTCAAACTATTTATCCTTCGTTTTAAAAACTAACCAAGGTTAATCGAACAAGTATTAGCCTAATCGGCTATATCCAAATCAACCTAAAACCAAGTTAACTAAACACATTAATTCTAATTCACTCAAAAATTAGCACTAAATGAATCAACATTAAAATCATATTACATGCAATTCTAAAATCAACTAGGTCGAATACATAATCAAACAAAACAAAAAAAATAGGAATTTAAAATCAAAAAAGAATAAAACAGAAGAGGTCAAAAGAATAACAACTAATTAAAAACCTAAAACAAACATCTAAAATAATCGCCAAGAGAATCATTAATCAAATAGGGATGTGATATTCAGAATGAAATAAACAAAAGAGAAGAAACTTACTGACCTCGATCTACTTTGAGTTTCAAAAACTCAAACGATGCTATCAACCTATTTTTATGGTTGATTGACATTTGAACAACGATCCAAGCCAAACTTCCTTCAAACATCGAGTCTGACCCCTAAGCTCAAAGATTCGAACAATTCTGGTTGGATTTGAAAGGGATTGGTTTGGGATTCGAGGAGAGAGGGTCAAGGAGGGTATAGGGTGTTAATTTTGTCGGATTTTGGTGAGTCGGTGTTTTGGTCCATACTTTCGATTTGAAATTCGAAAGAACTGGCTGAAATTTGAAGGAATTAAGGGTGGATATGGCTTGGGAATGTGAAGACGGGGCTATTGTGTAAAGTTGGGGTCGTTTGGTGGTTGTGCCGCCGTGAGCGGTGGAGACGGCATCCACAAATTCAATTATTTGAAGGGATGGGCTCACATTCGTAGGCTGGTGTTAGGGGGCATTAGAAAGAGGAGGGGGAGGGGATTCAGGGGTGTAAATTTTGGCGGATTTGGAGCTACGCCGGCGGCGGCGATAATTTTCAGGCCGCGGCAGTAAGGTGGAGGGTTGATGGAGAGAAGAGGTACGAGGAAGATGTGTCTTTGGTCTCTAGGGTTTGACGCGCATTTGGAAAGTTTTATATAAAAAAAATCGAACCAGGGTCGTTGGATGATGAGAAATGAACGGCTGAGATGAGGTAGATGCCAAACGACGTCGTTTTGCTTGTGAGAGGGGCAGGTCGGGTTGAGAGGAATGGGTAAGGGTTTGGGGAGGTTTTAATTGGGGATGGTACTTCTATCCAAGGTTGGCCCAAATCAGGCATGTCCTTGATTTCTTTTTCTTTTATTTGTTTTCTTCTTTTTCTCTTTTTACTTAATTAACTATTTTTTGTTTCTTTCTCTTCTTCTTTTTTTTCATATTTTATCAAGTACAAAAATAAAAATAAACAAGACCAAATTTAAGCTCTACAATTACACTAATTAATATTTAAAATAGCCTAAATCCTAGTTTTAAAAAGAAAACTAAGCAAATGTAAAAAATGACTACTATTTTTATTATTTACTCTTATTTTGATAATATTAATTAACTAATAAACCTAAGAAAATATAAAATTGGGTCATAAATACAAATATATTATTTTTGTAGTTTTATGAATTATATCAATTTAAAATGCACAAAGATGCAAACAAATACAAAAATCATGCAATTAATTCCTGAAATGCAACTAATAAAAGAAAAATCCTAATTTTAATGAATTCTATAGGAATTTCAAACGAGGAAAAAATCACATGCTCACAGTAATCGAAGAAGTTGCAGAAAAAACCTCTACTCAACTAACTAGACAAAGATTAAATTTGAAACAAAAGAATCCCCAACTACGATATTAAGAGAAAATGCTTCGTTGGATGAAATAAAAGTGCGATATATATTTGACAAAAGAAGAGTATAATTAACTATTTTTTAAATATAGCAATTAAAGAACATTTTGAATTCAAGGTTGTAAGATCAAGCTCAACAAAATATCCATTGAAATGCAATGATGATAAGTGTTGTTGGTGTGAGCGTGCTTTCAAAATTGAAGATTCAACACTATTCAAGATAGTAAAGATTGAGAAAAAGCATGACTGTTCTATTAACACTATGAAAGCTGATCAAAGACATGCTACTTCAAAGTTGATTAGTGGTTACATTACCGACAATCTTCGAGACCCAAGGTTTGAAGTTACACAAGTTTTTTTCATGGCAGAGATGCAAAAATTGCATGGACTAGATATTGGGTATCACAAGGTGTGGCGTGCTATTCAACTTGCTTCCGCTTTAATAAGAGGAACTCCCAAAGAGAATTATGAATTATTGTCTTCATACTTTTATATGACGAGAAGTAAAAATCCTGGAACTTATACTAACACAAGGATAGACGACAACAACAGGTAAATAAAAAAACGTTTATTAGACGTTTTATAAAATTTAGGACATGTTGTCTTTAACCAGTTAACTTTTGGGTTGTAATCAGAAGTTCAGGACTGGTTGTCCTTAACTTTTGAACTTGTAATTCAAAGTTAAGAACTGCCTCTCCTTAAGTTTTGAACTTTGAACTCAAAGTTAAGGGCCGCATATCCTTAACTTTATAACTTGAAACTCTAAGTTAAGGACTGACTATCCTTAACTTTTATCCTTGTAATCTGAAGTTCAGGACTGCCTGTCCTTAACTTCTGTTAACCTTGTTTTATACTGTATTTTCAGGTTTCTTTATATTTTTTATGCATATGGATCATCAATAGCTACTTGAAATCATTATAGCCCAGTGATTGTTGTTGATGCACTTTTTTTAAGTCAAAATTTTGTGGTGTTTTAATGAATTTAGTTTCAAAGGATGAAAATAACCAAATTTTGAAAATGACAATTCCTACGAGTAGTACTTTAGTCAGCTTCACAATGCAGTTGGGAGCCGTGAGAATTTAATTTTTTTATCAGACAGGCATCAAGCTATTGCATATGGCATTGCAAAGGTATATCCTAAAAGCCATCATGGGATTTGCATCTATCATTTGGGGCAGAACCTAAAGCAAAGGGAAGTGAAAAGTGAGGTCATAAAAATTTTCCAAAGTGCAGCAAGAGTATACAGGCACAGATAATTTGACCAATACATGTCAGATATAGCAAAAGTAGACAAGAAGACTTATGACTACTTGATGGAAGAACCACCGGAAAGGTGGGCATGTTCTTATAGTCCACGACGAAGATATGGCATGCTCACAAGAAACATAGTTGAGTCAATAAATTCTATCCTATTAGAAGCAAAGGAGCTGTCTATATTAAGAATGACGGATTTCATTCAAGTGAAGCTACAACGTTGGTTTTATGAAAAAAGAAATGAAGTAGAAGGAACTTTTTATGATGTTTCTTGTTGGGTAGAGGAGGAATTGAAGAAAAATAGATTTAGCATTTACTTTGAATGTATGTATTATGTTTTACGTTTAGCTTACGATTTTAGTATAATTTAACATAATGTACTAACTTATAGTTTTTCAACATTGAAGGTCTTCCCTGTTGATTCATGACGTTCTAGCGTTGAAGAAGAAGGAATAACTTTCTTGTTGGACTTAAACAAAAGAGCATGTGATTGTTTTCCATTTAAATTTGATGAACTACCATGAATACATACAATTGCAGCTATCGAGAAGAAAAACATCAAGAGATCCAACTTTTGCTCAGAGTGTTAAGTCACAAATTGGTATACCTCCTGATTTCAAAGTGCCACCAAGTAGAAGGCAAAATAAAAGGTATATTCATGCTACCGAGTCATCAAAAATAATATTCAAATCTGTTTGTTGTAGAAGAATTGGTCATAATAGAACAACTTGTGTATATTCTCCGGTAGTACATCCATATTAAAGAAAGCATAGAGAATAGTAGATATATCCACTTATGTTTATCGACTCTTTTAAGTTTTTGCTATAATTGGATTCATTTAGATTATTCTTATTTGAGCAGATGTCTGAATTTTCAATATTTACCTTCTTTTTGTTTCTTTTGAGTTCAAAGACTAAAAGTTCAGGACAAGAGTCCGTACGTTTGATTTGTAGGTTCAAAGGTTAAGGAAAACCTGTCCTTAAATTATAGTTTCAAGTTTAAAATTTAAGGACTAAATATCCTTAAATTTGAGTATAAAGTTCAAAAGTTAAGGACTGTTTGTCCTCAACCTTACAAAAGTTAAGGACTAGAGTCCTTAACTTTTTAACTTTGAAGACAAAGTTAAGGACTGCTTGTCCTTAACCTTGAGTTTCAAGGTCAAAAGTTAAGGACATGGATTCCTTAACTTATAGTTCAAAGTTCAAAAATTAAGGACTATATGTCCTTAACTTTGAGTTTCGAGCTCAAAAGTTAAGGATATGCAGTCCTTAATCTATTATTCAAAGTTCAAAACTTAAGGGTTGTTTGTCCATAATTTTGGGTTTCAACTTCAAAAGTTAATGACATGAGTCCTTAAGTTTGACATGCAGATTAAAAAGTTATGGACAGACAGTCTTTAAGTTTGAATTATACGTTCAAAAGTTAGGGACATGCAGTCCTTAACTTTGAGTTCAAAGTTCAAAGGTTAAGAACTGTCTGTCCTTAACTTTGAGTTTCGAGGTCAAAAGATAAGGACATGAAGTCCTTAATTTATAGTTCAAAGTTCAAAACTTAAGGATTGTATGTCCTTAACTTTGAGTTTCAAGTTCAAAAGTTAAGGACATGCAGTTTTGATCTTTTAGTTCAAAGTTCAAAACTTAAGGACTAATTGTCCTTAACTTTGAGTTTCAAGTTCAAAAGTTAAGGAAATGAATCCTTAAGTTTGACTTGCAAGTTAAGATGTTATGCACAGACAGTCCGTAAGTTTGAAATATACATTCAAAAATTAAGTACATGCAGTCCTTAACTTTGAGTTCAAAGGTTAAGGACTGTCTGCGGATAAGAGTTCTTAAGTCTGACATTCATGTTAAAAAGTTAAAGACATGAAGTCCTTAACTTTGTGTTCAAAGTTCAAAAGTCAAGGACACTTTGTCCTTAACTTTGAACTTGAAGTTCAATTACACTTAGTCATGAACTAATACTAACAAACTCAATGGATAAATACACACGTGAGAAAAACAAATAAATTAATAACAATAATGACTTTATATTACTTCTGAAATTGTAATTTTGAATAGTTGTGACAAAACAATTATGTTATGCCAACAAAATATAAGTGCCTTTTGAGGAATTTACAGAATATTTCAGAAGTTTTCTAAACTTGCAGAATTTATATGTATCCTATGCAACAAATTTATACAAAAGACCAACCACAATTAACTTTCTTTATATCTAAACTACAACTCCTTTGGACAGCAAGTTTCATTTTCACTCCCATAATCATCACCAACATTTTCTGGTGAGTATCATAACCGGAATTTCTTTTCCATTCACCATGTGCCCAAAGATTTTTGCGGCAAGTTCTTTTCTAAAGTCTTTTAATTCTTCAGGTTGGAATTTGTTCACATCCTTTCCAATCATCAACAACTCCACATATTTGATCAAGAATGCACCACTATTAGTCCTAAGAAAGATGTAAGATATGTAGTGAATTAAACAATTAATCAAAAGTACTAATAAATATTATAATAAATAACAACACGTACGATCCAGTTCGTATGGTGATCTTTGCCAATGAATATCAAATTTTTTTGAAGGCATTTCCATAAGACTTGTGATGTTTGTGTGACGAACCGGTCATTTGTCTCATGATTTACCACTTCATTTCCCCAATTTATGCTTCTTTATTCTTTGTTATCCATGCTTTTATGTGTCGAGTTGATTGGTTGAGTTCGGAGTGAAGTGGTAAGAAATGAGGCACTTAGTCTCTTTTAAGAAGGTTTAAGTTAGAAAACTCAACCGGATGTTGAATTATGAGTTAGAGGGCTAAAATGTGAATTCTAATGGTTCGGTTAGCTTTGAGAGGTGATTTGTGATTTAGGAGTGTGATCGGAAGTGGTTTTGGAGGTCCGGTGTAGCATTAGGCATGAATTGTCGAAGTTAGTATTTTGGCGATTTCCGGTTGATAGGTGAGATTTTGATCCGAGGGTTGCATTGAAATTTTGAAAGTTTCTGTAGCTTTGCTATGTAATTTGGGATGTGTGTGCAAAATTTCAGGTCATTCGGAGGTGATTTAGTTGGTTCTTTTTATCAAAAGCGAGTTTCGAAAGTTTTTGGAAAACTTAGGCTTGAATTCGATGTGAATTGATTGTTTTGGTGTTGTTCGAGGTGTTTTGATGATTGGAACAAGTTTAAACGCGATTTTAGGATGTGTTGGTGCTTTTAGTTGAGGTCTCTAGGGCCTCGAGTGAGTTTCAGGTGGTAATTCGGACTATTTTCGAAGTTTAAAAGTTGCAGATTTCTCATTTCAGGTGTTGCAGAGAATTTACTCTTTGTGTTCGTGTAAAGAGTCTCGCATTCGCGAAGAAGGAATTGGGAGGCAGGTGATTTGCTCTATGCATTCACGTTCGAGGGTCCGCGTTCGTGGAAGGCCGGACGGTTGTGCTTCGCGTTTACACAAGGTCTATCGCGTTGGCGTATAAGGAATACGGGTCTGATGGTTGTTTGTCTTCATGATCGCATGAGTGAGATTGCGTTTCTGTAAGAGAGGAAGGTTGAAGCATCACGTTCGTGGGGAGACACATGAATATGAACTCTTTAGAATGAGGGAGAATGAAAGCATCGATATTATGTTCGATCGATTCTCAATGATCATCAGCAATCTCCATGCTTTTAGGGAAAGTATACTCGAACAATGCATTCGTGTAGGGTTAAATTTTGAGATATATAAAAGGTGCTTCACGATCGCGAGGATGCGGTCATGATCGCGATGAAGGAATATCAGGTCTGGATAGAAGGTTTATAAACATTTCATCCGCGAGTTGGAGCTCATTTTCACTCAATTGTTGGCAATCTTTTAGAGCTTTTGAAGGAAATTGAAGAGGGATTTGAGGGAAATCGATAAGATGTAAGATTTATGAACTTAAAATGCACCTTTATTGTGAAATCTACCTAGAAATTCATGGAAATTTAGCTAAAAATGGAAGAAAGTAGGGCTTGGGATTTTGCTATTTTAAATGGGGATTTGAAGGGCCATTTGAGGTAAGATTTGAGAACTTTTGATATGTATAAACTCATGGGGAGATAAGGAACCCGTTGATGTGAAAATTCCTGAGTTTCGAGAAGTGGGCCCGGGGCTCGGGTTTTGCTAATTTCGGGATTTTTGATATTTTTCGATTGTTTTCGCTTGGGTTTTGTTCCCTTTGCAGATTGTGAAATATTCGTTCTAGTTTTGGTCAGATTCAACGCGCGAGGAGGCCGATTTGAAAGGCAAGGGCATAGCGAGCTAGAGCTTTCGCCGTTTCGAGGTGAGTAATGATTTTAAATGATGCCCTGAGAGTTTGAAACCCCGGATTTGCACAACGTAATGCTATGTTGAGGTGAGACACATGTTGTATGATGAGTGTGGGGTATAGTACTACTGGGGATTATGACTTGGTCCGTCCCGATTGATGATTTTACTGCATTTTGACTGAGACTTGTTTGTTATCGTCGTGATTTGGGCTAATTTCCATTCTTCCGGCCTTGTATCGACCTGTGGAAACCTTAGGGGCATGTTGACTGATTCTCCTCATTTTACTTGTTAAAAATCATACCCTTTGTCATGTTTCTATTTGATTAAATAATGTGAACCGGTTTTGTCAATGTTAATCCTAAATAAGAGAAATATGTAGGATGAGATCCCTACCTTTTATTATTGTGCCGAGAGGCTGTGAGTATAATGACTAAGAGGGGTTGAGAACCCAACAGTGAGGATGTTATATATATGTTATGGACCGGGCAGCACACCATAGCAAATGCTTATATGGATCGGGTTGCACGTCTTAGCAAATGCTTATATGGATTGGGTTGCACGCCGCAGCAATATAGTGCTTAGGTTGTAGGAGCCCCTCCAGAGTCTGCATACCCCCATTGAGCGCAGTCGACTATTTATATGGATCGGGCTATGCGCCACAATTATGTACGGATCGAGCCGCATGCCGCAGTAGTTATTTGATTTCGGTTATTGTGAGAGATATATGGTTACTGTGTTCGAGGAACGGATTTATACTTGTTAAATACCTGATAGGTTACCTGTTTTACCTGATCTAAAGAGATTTCACTTGACTTCTTCACTATTTTGCTGCTTCAAGTTGAGTTACTACTCTGATATAGAACTGTTGAGTGTCTTTACGTGTTTTCTTACTGTCAGCCATTATTTATGATTATTTCTCACTGGGTCGGAGTACTCACATTACTCCATGCACCTTGTGTGCAGATCTAGGTGTTCCCAAAAACATATTGAGAGCTTTCTTGCTGTTCAACATTTACCGGAATCATCGAGATAGCTGCATGGCATCCGCAGACTCGATTCCTCCTTCTATCTTCTTTACTTTCATTATTCTTAGACTATCTCTCTATTAGGCTATTTAAAGACTTGTAATAGAGGCTATTGACTTGTGACACCAGATCGGTGGGCTATGTAGTGATGTTATTATGATTTTCGCACAGTTTATCTATGTTTCAGACTTCTATTTATGTTAAATTGGTATTTAAACTCTGCTAAAAAAGAAACAAACTCAATGAGAGAGGGGTTGTGATTGGTAATTGGTCGGGCTTGCGTAGCAATGTGCTGGGCGCCATCACGACTAGGGTTGGGGTCGTGACAAGTTGGCATCAGAGCCTAGGTTACATAGGTCTCACGAATCATGAGCCGGTTTAGTAGAGTCTCACAGATCGATATAGAGACGTCTGTATTTATCCTCAAGAGCCTGCAGAACCTTTAGGAAACTTCATATTCTTGAAATTCTTGTCATGCGACTTTGTTGATCCGAAAACTAAATTTCTGTTATTCTATTCTCTCACAGATGGCGAGGACTCACACTACCGGATGAGGTGGACAACCACCAGTGCCACCCATTAAGGCTACCAGAGGCCGTGGACGCGATCGTGGACGTGGCAGAGGCAGAGTAGCAAGGGCAACACCTGTTGATCCACAAGCAACCCCAACTTTGGATCAGGCTCTAGCAGCAACACCAATTCAGGCACTAGTTGTGCCCAACGTGATTCCGGGTCTACAGGAGACCTTGGCACATATTTTGATAGTTTGCATCGGCCTGGCTCAGGCAGTTTCAGCCACCACAGTAGTATCTACTTCACAGGCTGGGGGAGGCAATCAGACCCCCGCTGCTCGCACACCTGAGCAGGTACTGCAGGGATTACAGACACCTTGGACACCTCCAGCTCAGCCGGTTGTACCAGCTCAGGAGTTCATAGTACCAGTTATGCCAGATGATGAGCAGCGTCGCTTGGAGAGGTTTGGTAGACTCCAACCTCCATCATTTAGTGGTGCTGAAGGTGAGGATGCCCAAGGTTTTCTTGACAAGTGTCAGTGGATGCTCCGTACTACAGGGAATCTTGAGACTAGCGGTGTGGCATTTACCACCTTTCAGTTTACTGGGGCTGCCTTTACTTGGTGGGAGGCATATGAGAGGCATAGGTCGGTTGGTGCAGCTCCCCTTACTTAGCAAGAGTTCTCCACTCTCTTCCTGAAGAAGCATGTACCGCAGTCCCGGAGGGACGAGCTGCATAGACAGTTCGAGTAGCCAAAGCAGGGAGATATGACTGTGTCACAGTATGAGGTGAGGTATTCTAAGTTGGCTCGTCATTCCGTTTGGATGGTTTCGGCTGACCGTGATAGGATTAGGAGATTTCTTGATGGACTTAACTACCATCTTCGTATCTTGATGACTAGAGAGAGTATTGGGTGCTACATTTAAGGAGGTGGCTGATATCGCTCTTGAGATTGAGATGGTTCGCTGTCAGGATAGAGAGGGGAGAGAGGCTATGAGGCCTCGAGGTTCTGGCAGTTTCAATGGTGCTTCATCGAGGGGCCAATTCCAGCAGCGTAGAGGTCGTTCTTTCAGGCCTGCTCAGTCGGCCTGTCCAGAGTATCGTGGGGCATCTTTAGGCCGCGGTTATCATGTATCTCACCAGGGACAGTCTTCACTCGGCGCCCTCCTAGCTTAGGGTTCATCCTGTGCCCCATCATTACAGAGTTCTTCCATGGCAGGTCCTTCTACAGGCCATTTCGGTGCCAGGGGTCCCCTTCAGTCCCTATCTCCAGCACCGAGGAGCTGATATGAGTGCGGATAGCTTAGATATATGAGAAGGCAGTGTCCTCGACTTCGTGATGGTCAGTATCAGCACAGGTATCAGCCTTCGACTTCTACTCCATCTACTTCACCATCTGCCCTGCTAGTTAGGGGTAGGAGGAAATCAGGGCAAACCCTAGATGGGGAGGCCGATCAGGCGGTGGCCAGGCTCATTTTTATGTTATTCCAGGTAGGACATATGCTATTGCTTCGTATGCTGTCATTATAGGTATTGTCTCAGTCTACCACAGATATGCCTCCATATTTTTTTATCCCAGTTCAACCTATTCTTATAAGTCCTCATATTTTGCTCGCCATTTGGGTACGACCCGAGAGTTTCTTGCTTTCCATATTCATGTATCTACCCCGGTTGGCAATACCATTATTGTAGACCATGTATACCAGTTATGTGTTGTGACTATTGGGGGTCTGGAGACCCGAGTTGATCTATTGCTATTCAGCCTGGTGGACTTTAATGTGATTTTGGGCATAGATTGCTTATCTCCATGTCGTGTTATTCTAGACTGTCATGCTAAGACAGTCACTTTGGCTATGCCGGGTGTACCGCAAAGCGAGTGGTGTGGTGTGACTGATTATGTTCCTTGTAGAGTGATATCTTTTTGAAGGCCCAATGTATGGTTGGGAAACGTTGTCTTTCATATGTTGCTTTTGTACGGGACGTTGGAGCATAGACTCCCAGCATTGATTCTGTCCCAATTGTGCGGGATTTTCCCGATGTTTTTCCTACAAACCTGTCGGGCATGCTACCGGACATGGACATTGACTTTGGTATTGACCTGGTACCGGGCACTAAGCCCATTTCTATTCCGTCATATCGTATGGCACCAGCAGAGTTGAAATAATTGAAGGAGAAACTTCAGGAACTCCTAGACAAGGGGTTAATTCGGCCTAGTGTGTCACTGTGGGGTGCGCCGGTTCTGTTTGTGAAGAAGAAGGATGGAACAATGAGGATGTGCATTGATTACACACAATTGAACAAAGTAACCATCATCTATGTGAGGGAGGGGATACTTGTTCTTGATGTTTACTTTGTTCAATTGCCTGTAATCAATGCACATCCTCATTGTGCCATCCTTCTTCTTCACAAACAGAATTGGTGCACCCCACAGTGACACACCAGGTCGAAAGAACCCCTTATTTAGGAGTTCTTGAAGCTGCTCCTTCAATTCTTTCAACTCTGTTGGTGCCATACGATATGGCAGAATAGAAATGGGCTGAGTGCCCGGCACATACCAAAATTAATATCCCTGTTCGGTGGCATGCTGGGCAGGCCTATAGGAAAAACATCTGGAAAATCCCTCACAACTAGGATAGAATCAATACCGGGAGTCTCAGCTCCAACGTCCCGCACAAAAGCTAGATATGAAAGAAAACCTTTCCCAACCATACACTGAGCCTTCAAGAAAGATATTACTCTACTAGGAACATAATTAGTCGCACCACGCCACTCGATCCGCGGTACACCCAGCATAGCCAACGTGACAGTCTAAAATAGCACAACACGGAGATAACCAATACATGCCCAAAATCACATCAAAGTCCACCATGATCAATAGCAATAGATCAACTTAGGTCTCCAGACCCCCAATAGTCATAATACAGGATCGGTACACACGGTCTACAACAATGGTTTCACTTATCGAGGTAGATACATGAACAAGTGATGTGAAAAACTCTCGGGACGTAACCAAATAGTGAGCAAAATACAAGGACGCATAAGAGAAGGTGGATCCGGGATAAAATAGTGCAGAGGCATCTTTGTGGCAGACTGAAATAATACATGTAATGACAACATCTGAAGCAATGGCATTTGGCCTGCCTGGCATAGCATAGAAATGAGCCTGGCCACCGCCTGATCAGCCTCCCCCTCTGGGGCGACCCCTGGATGCCTGACCTCCACCCTAGCTGGTTGGGCGGGGCAAAGTAACTAGAGTAGAAGTCAAGGGATGACCCTTCTACTGGGATGAACTGGTGGCACGACGAGGACACTGCCTCCACAAATGCCCACACTCTCCACACTCAAGGCAACTCCTAGGTGCTGAAGAAGGGGGCTGATGGGAACCCCTCACACTAGAGTGACCAGCTGATGAACTTGGCATGGATGAACCCTGAGCTAACGGGGCACGAGATGTACTCTAAACTGGGAGGGTGCTGAGAGAAGGCTGGCTCTAATAAGACCCATGATAACCACGGCCTGAAGATGCCCCGCGATACTTTGGGCTGGCTGACTAGGCATGGCTGAAAGAACAACCCCTACCATGCTAGAACTGGCCCCTCGAGGGAGCACCACTGAAACTGCCAGATTCTCGAGGCCTCTTGGCCTCTCTCTCCTCCCTATCCTGACGGCGAACCATCTCAATCTCACAAGCGATATCAACCACCTCCTCAAATGTATCACCCAATACTCCCTCTCTTTAGTCAATAAGATACAAAGATGGTAGATAAGGCCATCAAAAAACCTCATAATCCTCTCATAATCGATCGAAACCATCTATACGGTATGACGAGCCAACTTAGAAAACCGCGACTCATACTGTGACACAATCATATCCCCCTATCGCAGCCACTCGAACTGTCTATGCAGCTCCTCTCTGCGGGACTTTGGAACATACTTCTCCAAGAAGAGAGTGGAGAACTGCTGCCAAGTAAGGGGCGCTGCACCAACTGGCCTACGCCTCTCATACGCCTCCCACCAAGTGAAGGCGGCCCCAGTAAACTGAAAGGTGTTAAATGCCACACCACTAGTCTCAAGAATCCCTGCTATACGGAGCATCCACTAACATTATCTAGAAAACCCCGGGCATCCTCACCCTCAACACCACTGAATGACGAAGGCTGGAGTATACCAAACCTCTCAAGACGACGTTGCTCATCATCCGGCATAACTCGTACCATAAACTCCGGAACTGGTGCAACCGGCGGGGCTGCGGGTGCCTCTAGTATCTGTAGCCCCTGCACTACCTGCTCAGGTGTGCGAGTAGTGGGGTTCTGATTACCTTACAGGCCTGTGAAGTAGTTGCTGCTGTGGTGGCTGAAACTGCTTGAGCCACGCCAGTGCAAACTGTCAAGATCTATGCCAAGGTGTCCTGTAGACCCGAAACCAATGGGCACAACTGGTGCCTGAACTGGTGTTGTTGTTGGAGCCTGATCCGGATCCAGGGCAGTTGGTGGGTCAACATGTGTTGCCCTTGCTGCTCTGCCTCTACCACGACCGTATCCACGACCCCTACTGGCCTCAGTGGGTGGCATTGGTGGTCGTCCACCTCCTCTGGTGGTGCGAGTCCTCACCATCCGTGAGAGAGTAGAATAATAGAAAATTTAGTTCTCAGATCAATAAAGTCCCACGACGAGAATTTCAAGAATATGAAGTTTTTCCTAATGGTTTTGCAGCCTCTCGAGGATAAATACAGACGTCTTCATACGGATCCGTGAGACTCTACTAGTACGGCTCATGACTAGTGATACCTAGTAACCTAGGATCTGATACCAAACTATCAGGACCCATTTCCCGAACCCGGTCATGATGGCGCCTCTCGTGAAGACAAGGCCAGCCAGACCAAAAACGAACACCTCTAATAAGTAGTTAAATGATAGATAACAGTTCTAAACATGATATAATAGCCAAATTTGCAGAATATAGCGATATCAAAAGAAGAGGAACATCTTGACACAAGACAAATCGGGATTTCATAAGTCATGGGCAACTAATGAACCCTGATACAAGTCTATTAAATACGAAATCTGATATAAAAGTCTGAAAGATATAGAATAATAAGGTAAGGGAGGCATAGGGCTGCGGACGCTAACAACTACCTCGTAGTCTCCTAGACACTGCCTGGACTAGGAGGATCAACACTCAGGAGCAGAATATGCTACACCTGAATCTGCACACACAGTGTAGGGAGTAATGTGAGTACTCCAACCTAGAAAATAATAATTATAAATAATGACTGAAAACAAGAAAACACGCAGAGGCATGAAAAAAATTCTATATCAAGCTGTAAAATCATTTAAAGCGGTAAATCAGTGAAGAAGTCAAATGAAATTCCTTTAAAGCAAGTAAAACAGGTAATTTAGTAGGTAAGTAACAAGTGGGAATTGCCTCTCAGGCATAATATCAATCACTCAGTAGCATCAGCCCCCCGGGCTCACTCCCAGTAGAGTATCAGTCCATCGGGCTCTCTCTCTCTCTCTCTCTCTCTCTCTCTCTCTCTCTCTCTCTCTCTCTTTCTCAGAACCTGATGGGTACACGCGCTCACTGTGGGCATGCAGACTCCAGAGGGACCCCTTACGGCCCAAGCGCTATATCAAGCCACCTTGTGGCACTATCAATTGGCCTCACATCACTCAATCCACCTCATGGTGTATAAATGTATCTCAGGACCTTGGACTCATATCACTCTACATATCCTAACATATGGCCATCAGCCTCACTCAGTCCAAAAAATTAACACATGCCCCTCGGGCATTAGTAAAATAGTAGTTCTCAGCCCAAAAAATCAATTAGAAATATCATTAAGTTTCGAATTCGGAGTAAAAGTGGCCGAGTTTGTAAAATAGTAAATATTAACAGGACTGAGTTCAAGTAATAAATCAAAACAGTGATAAAATAGTGATACAAATCCCCAAATGGTTCAAATAATCGGCACGAACCCAAATATGGCCATCAGCCCAAATCATGGTGATAAAAAATAAGTTTCAGCCAAATATACGATAAAAATCATCAATCGGGACAGACCAAGTCACAATCCCCAATAGTAAACGACCCCACACTCATCATCAAGCGCGTATCTCACCTTAACATAGCACTACGTTGTGCAATCCGGGGTTTCAAACCCTCAAGACATCATTTAAAATCACTACTCACCTCGAACCGTCTAAAACTCGAGCTCGCGATGCCTTTTCCGCTCAAATCGGCCTCCACACGCATCGAATCTATCCAAAATTAAAGAATACATCCAATATACAAAAGGAACAAAACCCAAGCGAAAAAAATCGAAAAATATCAAGAATCCCAAAATTAGTAAAACTCGAGCTCCGGACCCCCTTCTCGAAACTCAGAAATTTTACATCAATGGGTTCCTTATCTCCCCACGAGTTCATACATACCAAAAGTTCTCAAATCCGACCCCAAATGGCCCTTCAAATCTCAAATCAATTTTTGAAATCCCAAGCCTTATTTTTTTTATTCTTAGCTAAATTTCCATGAATTTCTAAATATATTTCACAATAAAGACGAGTTTTAAGTTCATAATTCTTACCTCCAATCGATTGCCCTCGAATCCCTCTTCAATTTACTTCAAAAGCTTTCAAAAATTGTCAACAATGGAGTGAAAATGAGCTCCAACTCGCGGATGAAATGTTTATAACCTTCTATCTAGCACTAAATTTCCTTCATCGCGTTCGTGACTACTGCCTCGCAAAGCTCATCTTTTCATTTCCACAAATTAACCCTATGTGAACACGAGACTAACACCGCGAACTCGATGCCTCAGCCTTCCTCTCCTACACAAATGTGACACCCCTCATGCGAACGCGTCGCACAACTGCCCCTGGACCCCTATTCCTCATACGCGAACGGGATAGGCCTTGTGCGAAAGCGAAGCACAACCCTCCGGCCTTCCGCGAATGCGGACCTTTGAAAGCGAATGCAAAGGGAAATTCACCTATCTCCCAATTCCTTCTTCGCAAACGCGAGACTCTCTACACGAATGCGAAGAGTAAATTCTCTACATCACCTGGAATGGGAAATCTGCAACTTTTAAACTTGGAAAAGGTCCGATTGACCACCCGAAACTCACACGAGGCCCCGGGACTTCTACCAAAAGCACCAACACACCCTAAAACCTCGTTCAAACTTGTTACAATCATCAAAACCATCAATTCACATCGAATTCAAGCCTAAGCTTTCCAAAACTTCCGAAACTCGTTTTGATCAAACCCAAACAAATCACCTCCGAATGACCTGAAACTTTACTCACAAATCCAAATCACATAACGAAGCTACAAAATTCTCGGAATTCAAATCCGACCCTCGGATCAAAATCTCACCTATCAACCGGAAATTGCCAAAATACTAATTTGGCCAATTCAAGCCTAATGCTACACCGGAAATCTAAATCCACTTCCGATCACACACCTGAGTCACAAATCACCTTTCGTAGTTAACCGAACCATCGGAATTCACATCCGAGCCCTCTAACTCATAAGTCAACATCCAATTGACTTTTTCAGCTTAAACCTTCTTAAAAGAGACTAAGTGTCTCATTTCTTACTAAATTCACTCCGAACTCAAACCATTCAACTCGGCCACAGAAAAACACGGATAACGAAGCATAAAGAAGCAAAAATAGGGAAAACGGAACGGTAAATCATGAGACAACCGGTCGAGTTGTCATAACAACTATTATATAACAAAAAATAATCATAATTTTTCATAACTAAAACAAATAAACAAAAAAATAGCTAGTAATTAGATTAACTTACATTTTCATTATGGAAGCACTTTTTACACAGAGAATCAAACTGTGGAGATTTCATTTCCAAATAATATAACATCCGTGTATAACAAGATTCTTGGAAGTTCGCGAATTATTTTTCTTGGGAAAAAGGAATTACTTCCATAATCTAAACATAAAAGGCAAAAGGAAAGCCAAGTATAGTATAGCTATACTTGTCTTTATCTTTGTCTTTCTCTTTCTCAGTCTCATTCTCATTCGGCTTCAAACAACTCTTCAATGATTTTAATTAATGTTTCATAAGAAAGAGAGCCGCAGTTGAAAGAATAGTATAGTTCGTCATCGTTAACAATTTTTATTATCTGCTCGGACACATTCCTATTATTCCGCTTGCCCATCAAAATAGATTCAACAAAATAAATTAGTTCCACCTTCACAGCATCATCATCGCTGCCTATAAATGCTACAACTGTACTATGTAGGTGACTACTAATAAAATTCAACAAATCACCCAACTCAGCTCTATCCTTTCCGGGAAAAATAGACTTTTGAAAGCCTATTCTCTTTTCATGTAAACCTTTGATATCCGCTGACGAATAACACTTCAAACCAGTAATTATATAAAATGCGTCATGTGTAAACTTAATTTCACGGTCAACAACCTTGAATGTCATCAAATCAGGGTCATTGTTTACAATTTCTGATAGCAATATACAGTGAATGAATTTATCATAGAACTTCACACTTTGTAATCGGAATAAGTTGCCAAAAATACCATCCCTCAACTTCTTCCACTGCCTGTTTGACAAAAACTTTTGATTGTTTCCTTATACTGTAAATCTCCTTTCCAATACACTATAAAATTATGCCAAACATCAAACTTGAACACACAATCTCCTTCCATTATCAGACTACAAAGAAGAAAAAAGAAAAATAAAGATTAGGACTTACATTTAGTTGGAGGAACTCGTCCTTAACTTCAAGTTTCAAGTAAAAAAGCTAAGGACAAGCAATCCTTAACTTAAAGATTAAAGTTGAAAAGTTAAGAACAATAGGTTCTAAACTTCAAATTTGCAGTTCAAAAGTTAAGGACACTTGGTCCTTAACTTCAAGTTTAAAGTTAAAAAGTTAAGGACAGACAGTCCTTAACTTTGAATTCCAAGTTAAAAAGTTAAGGACACTTAGTCTTTAACTTAGAGTTACAAGTTAAAGAGGTAAGAATAGGCAGTCGTTAACTTATAGTTTCAAATTCAAAAGTTAAGGACACTTGGTCCTTAACTTCAAGTCTCAAGTTAAAAGGTTAAGGACAGGAAGTCCTTAACTTATAGCTTCAAGTTGAAAAGTTAAGGACAGTTGGTTCTGAACTTCAACTTTCAAGTTCTGAAGTTAAGGGCACTTGGTCCTTAACTTCAAGTTTCAAGTTCAAAATTTAAGGACACTCAATCCTTAACTTTGAGTTCCAACTTCAATACTTAATGTCGTTTACTCCTTATCTTTCATGAACACAATTAACTAAAAATTCATATACACGGTAAGCTTTTGAAATTCTACTACTATTTTTATGAAATGTCCTTACATAATTAAATATATTAAATCAACCACAAACACATTTCATATTTGAACACCAAAAATTTCTAAATAACAACATCCTTAGCTTCAAGTATCAAGTGAAAAAGATAAGGACAAGCAATCCTTAACTTAAAGTTTAAAGTTAAAAAGTTAAGGACACTTGGTCCTTAACTTCAAGTTTCAAGTTAAAAAGTTAAGGATAGGAAATCCTTAACTTATAGTTTCAAGTTGAAAATTAAATGGCACTTGCTCTTGAACTTTAACTTTCAAGTTCCAAAGTTAAGGACACTTAGTCCTTAACTTCAAGTTTCAAGTTCAAAATTTAAGGACACTCAGTCCTTAATTTTGAGTTTCAACTTCAAAAGTTAATGTCGTTTAGTACTTATCTTTCATGAACACAGTTAACTAAAAATTCATAAACACAGTAAGCTTTTGAATTTCTATGACTATTTTTATGAAATGTCCTTATATAATTAAATAAATCAACCACAAACATATTTCACATTTGAACACCAAATATTTTTGAATAACAACATCCTTAACTTCAAGTTTCAAGTAAAAAAGTTAAGGACAAGCAGTCCTTAACTTAAAGTTTAAAGTTGAAAAGTTAAGGATAATAGGTCCTGAATTTCAAATTTGTAGTTCAAAAGCTAAGGACACTTGGTCCTTACCTTCAAGTTTCAAGTTAAAAATTTAAGGGCAGCAGTCCTTAACTTTGAATTCCACGTTCAAAAGTTAAAGACACTTGGTCCTTAACTTCAAGTTTCAAGTTAAAAAGTTAAGGACAAGCAGTCCTTAACTTTGAATTCCAAGTTCAAAAGTTAATGACACTTAGTCCTTAACTTAGAGTTACAAGTTAAAGAGGCAAGAATAAGCAATCTTTAAATTGTAGTTTTAACTTCAAAAGTTAAGGACACTTGGTCCTTAATTTCAAGTTTCAAGTTAAAAAGTTAAGGACATGCAGTCCTTAACTTATAGTTTCAAGTTGAAAAGTTAAGGACACTTGGTCCTAAACTTCAACTTTCAAGTTCAAAAACTAAGGACACTCAGTTCTTAACTTTGAGTTCCAACTTCAAAAGTTAATGTCATTTAGTCCTTATCTTTTATGAACACAGTTAACTAAAAATTCTTAAACACAGTAAGCTTATGTATTTCTACGACTATTTCTATGAAATATCCTAGTGAGCACGTGATTTTTGCCTCGCTCGAAATGTTCCTATTGAATTCATTAAAATTAGGAATTTTCTTTTATTATTTCAACTATAAGAATTAATTGCGGGATTTTTTGTTTATTTGCATTTTTGTGCATTTTTACTTAATATAATTCATAAAAAATACAAAAATAGCATGTTTGCATTTAGGACTTAATTTTTACATTTTCTTTAGGTTATTAATGAATTAATATTGAAAGGAAAAAATAACAAAAAATGGTTATTCTTACATTTGTTTAATTTTCGTTTGAAATTTAGAATTTAGGTTATTTTAAAGGTTAATTAGTTCATTATGCAGAAGTTAAATATGTTTTGATTTATTTTTATTTTTATTATTAAAATCTGAAAAAAATATATAAAAATATAAAAGAGAAAATACATAAATTGGGTCTCTTAATTAAAGACCCATGATTTGGGCCATAAATTTGGAGCCCAAACCACCAGACCCATCAAATTAACCCAAACCAAAATTCCCCTACCCGATCTAGGAACGCCCATGTCAAAGCGGTGTTGTTTACACCAAAGCGGATTCGCGCTGTTGATTAATTTTAATCATACGGTCGAGATGCGGGGATGTCACACTACATAAACGTCTCATAACACCCCCCTGCCCAGAAGCATCGTACCTTGTCCGTAATAACCCTAATCCCACTGGTGTAACGCCGTCGTCAAACCACCGTATCTCCACCGCCCGGCGGCGGCGGCGGCGCAACTCTAAATTCACCCATATTAACACCACTTACTCCTAGTCTTCTCCTCTTTCCAACCTCCTACAAACCAACCTTCAAACCCAAGCCAAACTTCTCGAATATTCATCCAAAGAAGTGGTTGCTCCGCCGTCCACGACGGTGCCGGCTCCAATGGCTACCAAAAACACACCCCATACTCCCCATCACCTCCTCTACCAAAAACTGAACCCTACTTCCTTCGAACAACCCTCAAACTTCTTGAATTTGAAATCTAAAATCAACCAAGTTCTGAGAAGACTGTCAAACCCCGATTTGAGTTCCCAGACAAAGTTGCATATTTGTTCTTACCAAGAACAAACATGTAGCTATATTTGGGGATTCAATTATAATCCAGCCAAGTTTTTTTAAAGAGCAAATCAGTAAGTTTTTATTTTCTTTCGATTGTTTTTATTTACTTCTTTTGTTGACGATTTTGATTTGCATTAGTTCTGATTATTTGTTTTAATTGGAAATATTTATTAGTTCTTAACTATAGGAGTACTCATTTTCTCTAGTTAATCTGATTATATTTGATTTTGCTTTTTGGTTACCCTTTATTTCGATTGCATTTTATTTTTTCTCATGATTCCATGAGTTTAGTTTCCAACCATGTTTCTTTCTGCTTTAGTTAGCTTAATTATATCGACTTCTGGTTCATATTTGTACATAATTTACTTGATGATTATTTTGCATTAGTTTAAATTTTTAGCCTAGCTTTAGTTTTGATCAGTCGATTTAGTTTTGATTCCTATTCTGTGACTTTTCACCTTTTATTGTTTAGCTTAACTTAGTCTAAATGTCAATTTAGTTTAATTGATAATTTGATAGTGGTATGAACTAGAATTAGTTTTTCAGTCTTGATTGGTTTTCAATAATAGGATGGCATGTTTAGTTGTATATTTGCATTTTTCTTTTGATTGTGTGAATTTTAGCAATTTTGTTTGAAATTGGTTGATTAATTTGCAGTTGTCAGTTGAATTTCTGATTAGCTATTTAGAGGTTCAGATTTGATTGTGGTTTGGTTATAGCTGGTTAAGCTTCTAGTCTTGTAATCAATCAATTGTGGTTAATTTTTACTATGGTAAAAGGGGCTGGAGTTTGTGGTAGTAATTCAGGGTTCATTTTATGGGTAGTGTAGAGTTTGGTTTAATTCTGGTAATTTCAGAATAAAATAAGGGTAGTATAGGTATTCCATAAATAGAAAACAATGCAAGAACACCCTAGTCCTTCTAGAATAGGACTGAAGTGATAACTCTAAGGCTATAATGTAATGACTTGGCTAACAAGTCAAGAATCTAGGACTAAGCCAATAAAATCTGAAAATTAAAATAGGGACTAGTGGTTAAAATAAAATAAAGGGGTTGCCCTAGGCTTTGGCTATAAAAAAGGCACCCTAATTCATTCAAAAAAGGGAGAAGGTTACACAGTATGAAATCTCTTAAAAATTCCCAGAATTCGAAGTCTGAAGAATCTAAAAAAATTCCTGAAAACTTCCAGAAATCCCAAGTTATTAAAGTCTTGAAATTCTCTGAAATTGCAGAAGTTCTATTGTTTCATTAGATCCTTGTTCCTTAGAATAATTCCAATTATCAGCTTGTCCAGTAGAAGTTTTAGCTACATAAGATAAAAAAATGACCTGAAATATGGATATCTGAAGTGTTAAGCCTTCAGTACTTGTCCTGGGATCAATTTTAAGCTGGTTTGGGGTTTATTTAAGCTATTTGAGGGGTTTTACTGATTTGGTTTGGTGTTAAATCCGTTTGGGTTGTTGATATTATTCATGGGTTCACAACCCATCATGAGGTGTTGATTCCTGTTGATTATATTGCTACTTGAATTTGCTGACCCTCAACTTTTGTCTTACTCAATTCCAGGTACACTTCTTAAGCCTGACCATGTAGAAAACCAGTTGAGACATGAAATGAAGTTTGTTGCGCAAATTTATCTTTAGATCTGTTTCGAGTAGCCTCTTGATTTGATTAAATATACAATGTAAATAAATTTGGGAATGTTCTGGACTATATAAACTATTACATGTTTTAGCCTACTCATTTAGAATTGATACACTTCATGCCTGCTTAAAATATGAACTCCAGGAGTCAATCGTATTCAGTATCAGTTTTCTTACATTGTATTAGTTTAAGGTCTCTTTAATTATTGCCATTGTCATCAAGTTCTGGATTAAGCACATTGTTATACTTATAAGTTGAATGATGTGATGAAGTTGGAAGTCAAATGGAATCTCGTTTGTGATATGAATAATTCTGGTTGTCCTTTTTGTTACAAAAAGAATTCATTTGTTTAGTGTGTTTACAACTGGTGCTATTGAATGCTACAAAAATAAACTTTGGGCTCATTTAGGAGCCCAATGTGTCAGGGCTTTATTCGACAGCCCACCCAGGCGAATATAATATGCTGAATGGCCTTTGTGTAGATTGGATTAGTTTAACAGCCCAAAATGCTGAAGGACGAGTACACATTCCTCATGCTAATTTAATTTTACAATATATGCTTGAGATTTTAAGTTGGGTAGTAAGTCCAAGTGAAAATTAATTGAGCCTTATTAGAGACACATTTTATAGGAAAGTAATAGTTTGTTTTAGGATTGGCCTTTAAAATAATAAAATGAGGTGCACCGCGCCAACTGAACCTATAAACTGCGTGGACCTCTTTAAATGGTTATATAAAAAATGCATAGGAATTTGGGACATGCCGTTTAGCGAACTTCACGGCTTTCCGCAAAGATAATAACACGCTAGTCGCTTTTAGGCGCGTCTTTAATAATTTATCTTCCCAAGTACGGGTGCGCATTTATGTGACCCAAATCCAAATCTCAATGGAGTTGAAATATGTCAAAAACTGCGGGTGCATCTATATGACGTGGTTCGCGGCATGTTTTAACGATATTGTAATTTTCTTTTAAAACTATTAAAAGCGGTAAAAATAATTTAAAATTGCACCATAGGATGAACAGGTACAAAAAATCAGAAATTTTAGCTAATTATAATAGTTCAAGGATCGTGCTAGAACCACGGGATCCGAGGGTGCCTAACACCTTCCCTCGGGTCAACAGAATTCCTTAATTAGAATTTCTGGTTCGCAAACTCCATTTGGACAGTTAAAAATTTTTCTCGATTTGAGATTCTAAATAAACCGGTGACTAGGAACACCAAAAGCCAAACCTATCCCAAGTGACGACTCTAAATAAATAAATAATCCCATTTCGAATAATGTTACTTTAATTGGAAAAACTTCCTTATACATTTTTTATCCTTCGTGGTAGCCGTGTAAAAAGGTGTGACAATCCTTACATAATCAAATATATTGAATCAATCATAAACATATTTCACATTTGAACACCAAAAATTTCTGAATAACAGCATCACAAAAATACGCTACTTCTCTGGCACTGAATCAACTTATACTGATCATTTTTGAATTTTCACACATACTTGAATGATATTGATCGCGATTACACATATAGAAAAATAAAAATGGATAAAACAAAAAAAATTACCAGTTTGATCGTTCGATTTAGAGAAGATGAAAAAAAAGATGAAAAAGAAGATGAAAAAGAAGATGAAGAAGGAGTAAGATTAAGTGCACACGAAATTTGCCCTGAAATATTCGCTCTCAAATTTTCCCTCTTTTGAATGAGAAAAAAGGACTTGGGGACATAAGCATAGAAGAAAAGGCAAAACTATCTTTTTCTTATTAGTAAGAACTATTTTTGTTGAGTATTATAATCACTAGATAAAATTTAAAGATATGCTACTCCATGCTATTTTTACCCATTAATTGCTAAAAATAACCCAAGACAAACGGCTTCATCTCAAAAGTAGTTTGTTTGCTATTAATTAGTACGATTTCTTCTTAATGGTGTTGCTGTAATTCTCGTTCCCAAAGTTTAAAGAAAAGAACCATAGGAAACACTACAGACCCTTTTCTTCCCGAGTCCGCTTTCATTTCTTGCTACTACTATTTCCGATCAGTTGAACAAACTCTGGATTCATCAATTATCGGCCACAGGGAATTTTAGGGCAGATTCTTTTTGTGAATTTGAAGAAAAAGAAATTATGTTTTTCTCTGGTGATCCTTCGACGAGGAAGCGGGTCGATTTGGGTGGGCGCAGCTCCAAGGAACGTGACCGACAGAAGCTTCTGGAACAGACTCGTTTAGAGCGGAATCGTCGCCTCTGGGTGCGTCAGCAGAACTGTGCTGCCATCAAAATTCAGGTTTCTTTTCTGCTATTGTTTCTCCCTTTTTTTTCTTTGTTGGGTTTGAGAAAAGTTTTAATGTGGATGTATCTCGGGGGGGGGGGGGGGACGGTCAAAATTTGACGTTTTACCCAATAGTTATTGATACTCAACTCAACTCAACTAGTTCGGGACAGTTGATTGATTGATGTATTGATAAACCAATAACTTAGAAGTTTACTTTTACTTTAGGTTGGAGTTGTGTATGATAAGATGTCTTTCTTTGAATCGAATGATGTATTACTAGTGCTTGCCGAGACAATGTATTACAATTCTGCTTTATTATTGTGAGTAAAAGCATGTGTGAGTAGAATTGGCGGCAACACCATGTCAGTATTTTTCAAGTAATATTTCTCATTTAGAGCACAATAGAAGCAAAAAATTCATATAAGCAATGGGATTAGGTGTAGTTATATTAGACTTACATTATTTAATTCTAGTTAGAGTGTGATATGCAGCAACATCAACGACAATATACCTATTATAATCTTACATAGTAAGGTATGGGGTAGTATGTACGCATATCTCAACCCTACCTTGTGGAGATAAAGAGGCTATTTGCAATAGATTCCTGGCTCAGGAAAGCATAGGTACCACATTAGCGGAAAGAAAAATAAAAAGGGACACGAGAAGCAATGTAAAAGCAGCATAAATAGCAACAAGATAGTAAGATGAACGAAATGAAAGAAACATCAGGTAGTCATAGACACCTAAAACCATTAGAATGCGAGAGTACATACTAATACTATCAGTATGAACAGACTAGACTACCTAACCTATTATCTTAATCCTCGACACCTTCCTTTCAAGTATCATGTTCTCGGTTAGCTGTAGCTGCGGCACGTCTTGCCTAAGCATCTCTCCCTAATTTCTTCTTCGGCCTACCTCTGCCTCTCCGTAGGCCCTCTAATGTCAACCTCTCATACCTCCTTACCGAGGCGTCTGTCTAAGTCTCGCTTCTCGCATCTTGTCCTTAATAGGGGCTACACCCACCTTGTCCCGAATAACTTCATTCCTAGTGCTATCTAACCTGGTGTGCTCGCACATCCATCTCAACATTCTCATCTCTGCTACCTTCATCTTCTGGACATGAGAGCTCTTGACCAGCCAATACTCATCGATCTGACCACCACTTTGTTGAACTTACCTTTAAGCTTTTGTGGCACACCTTCTTGTCACACAAAATACCAGAAGCAAGTCTCAATTTCATCCATCCCGCCCCAATACGATGTGTGACATCTTCGTCAATCTCCCCATCTCATGTATAATAGACCCAAGGTACTTAAAACTTCCTCTCCTAGGGATGACTTATAAATCCAACCTTATCATCCTTTCCATTCCTTGATTTGCACCACTAAATTTACATTCAAAGTATTTTATCCTAGTCCTGTTTAATTTGATACTTTTAGACTCTAGGATCTGCCTCCATACCCCAATTTCTTCTTCGGCCTACTGTGAGAGTGCACAGGAGAAAATATATTATTGATTAATAATGACAATGATACAATAAGCCATATATATATATAAATAAAATACATGTCCTACTCGTAATATGTATGAAATTAGAGTTATTTACTACTATTATTTAACTATCAAACTAATACTTCCCTCAAGCTGTGCATATAAATCATATGTATCGAGCTTGTTACATATGTAACTAATACGAGGACAAGTGAGGGACTTAGTGAAAATATCAACAAGCTGATCATTCGACTTTACAAATTTTGTAGCAATATTTCCCGAGAGTATCTTTTCTCTAATAAAGTAACAGTCAATCTCGATGTGTTTAGTTCTCTCATGGAATACTGGATTTGACGTAATATGAATAGCAACTTGATTATCACACACAAGTGCCATCTGACTAATCTCACCAAATTTCAACTCCTTGAGTAACTGTTTTATCCAAATTAGCTCACATGTGGCTATAGCCCCTCGATATTCTGCTTCTGCTCTAGATCGAGCAACTACATTTTGTTTCTTACTTTTCCAAGACACCAAATTTCCTCCTACTAAGACACAATATCCAGACATAGGACGTCTATTAGAAGGTGATCCTTCCCAATCAACAACTAAGTATCTAACGATCTGCTCATGGCCTCGATCCTCAAACAATAAGCCTTTGCCTGGAGCTAATTTATATACTGAAGAATGCGGACAACTGCATCCCAATGACTATCACAGGGAGAGTCCATAAACGGACTCACAACACTCACATGAAAGGAAATGTCAGGTCTAGTCCCTGTGAGGTAATTTAATTTACCAACTAACCACCTATATCTTGCAGAATCGCTAAGAAGCTCCCCTTATCCTAGCAGAAGTTTAGAATTCGGATCCATCGGAATGTCAACAGGTCTACAACCTATCATTCCTGTCTTCTCAAGAATATCTAAGGCATATTTCCGTTGTGAGATCACAATACCTAAGCTAGACTAATCGACCTCAATACCCATAAAACACTTTAATCTGCTCAGATCCATAGTCTGAAAGTGTTGAAAGAGATGTTGCTTCAACTTACTAATACCATCCTGATCATTGGCGGTAATAACAATATTGTCAACATAAACGACCAGATAAATATGGAGATTTGAAACAGAATGTCGATAAAATATAGAGTGATCAGCTTCACTACGAGTCATGCCAAACTCCTGAATAATTGTATTGAACTTACCAAACCAGGCTCGAGAAGCTGTTTTAGACCATAGAGGGATCGACACAACCGACATACAAGGCCACTAGATTCTCTCTGAGCAACAAAATCAGGTGGTTGCTCTATATAAACCTCATCCTTATGGTCAGCGTGAATAAAAACTTTCTTAATGTCCAACTGATAGAGATGCCAATGGCGAACAACAACCATGGATAGTAGGGAGATAGGATTTCCTTCACTTCTGTCGAAAAAAGTGAAAGCAATTCGATAAATCATGATGGATTACCTTACTCTAGAAATAAAGAATGAGGATTTTTGACAACAGTTCAATCGTTTATGTGAGAAAGCACGTGAGAAAATATTATTGATGTATTAATTATAATACAACCCCCCTTATTTATAACTATACATATCCTATTCCTATTCAATGTGGGACTCGGACTAACTACATATTAATCACATAACTATCTAATACTCTCAAGTCAGTGCATACAAATCACATGTATTGAGCTTGTTATATATGTAACTAATACGAGGATCAGTGAGGGACTTGGTGAAAATATCTGCAACCTGATCATTCGGCTTCACAAACTTTGTAGCAATATTTCCTGAGAGTATCTTTTCTCTGACGAAGTGATAGTCAATCTCAATGTGTTTAGTTTTCTCATGGAACTTCATATTCGATGCAATATGAAAGACAACTTGATTATTACACACAAGTTCTATTTGGTTGATCTCACCAAATGTCAACTCCTTGAGCAATTGTTTGATCCAAGTTAACTCACATGTTGCCATAGCCATTGCTCAATATTTTACTTCTGTACTAGATCGAGCAACTACATTCTGTTTCTTACTCTTCCAGGACACCAAATTACATTGTACTAAAACACAATATCTAGGCGTAGACCGCCTATCAAAAGGTGATCCTGCCAATCAGCTTCTGAGTATCCAACAATTTGCTCATGGCATCGATCCTCAACAATAATCCTTTGCATGGAGCTAATTTTATATACCGAATAATGCGAACAACTGCATCTCGGTGAGAATCCATATACTGACTCAACACTCACAGGAAAAGAAATGTCAGGTCTAGTCATTGTGAAGAAATTTAATTTACCAACCAACCGCCTATATCTTGCAGGATCGCTAAGCGACTCCCTTTTGTCACGGCAAAAGTTTTGAATTCAGATCCATAAGATTATTAACAAGTCGTAGACCTGTCATTCTTGTCTCCTCAAGAATGTTTAAGGCATACTTCCGTTGTGAAATCACAATACATGAGCTGGACTGGGTGACCTCAATACCCAAAGAATACTTTAATCTGCCCAAATCCTTAGTCTAAAAGTGCTGAAATAGATGTTGCTTCAACTTAGTTATCATCCTGAGCATTGCTAGTAATAACAATATCGTCAACATAGACTACTAGATAAATACAGAGACTTGAAGCATAATACCAATAAGACATAGAGTGATCAGCTTCACTACGCTCAACTTACCATACCAGGCTCGCGGAGACTGCTTCAGACCTTAGAGTGACCAGTGCGACATACTTAGCCACTAGACTCTGCCTGAGCAATAAAATCAGGTGGTTGCTCAATATAAACTTCATCCTCAAGGTCACCGTGAAGAAAAATATTTCTAATGTCCAATTGATAGCGAGGCAGTGGCAAATAACAACCATGGGTAGAAAAAGGCGGACTGATGCTATTTTAGCCATATGAAAGAAAGTATCACTATAATCGGGTCAAAATATCTGAGTATAATCTTTGTCAACAAGACGAGCCTTAAGCCGGTCAACCTTGCCATTTGGACCAACTTTGACTGCATACTCCCAATGAGAACCAACGATAGATTTTCCTTAAGAAAGAGGAACAAGCTCCCAAGTATCACTCGTATGTAAAGTAGATATCTTGTCAACCATAGCCCGTCGCCATCCTGGATGAGATAGTGCTTCACTTGTAGACATAGGGATGAAACAGAGAATGAAGATGGTACAAACGCATAATGGGGTAATCACAGACGATGATGACTTAAACTGACATAATGGGCATTAGGATTAAGTTTTTGGATCATATACCTTTCCGAAGTGTAGTCGTGGACTAGGAGGTGAAAAATATGCATTAGAAGTATAGTCAAGTGCGGGACGTGAATCAGCTAGGCCTGATGCTGAGTGCGGACGATGATGATAAGTCAAGAGTGGTGTTATGGCGAGGGATATAGAAGGAGCAACACTAGATTCCTCATTTGGTATGGGTAAGGCTTCTATGGTTGAGGATGTAGGGGGAGCTATAGGTGGAAGAGCTGGAGCTAGAGCTGGAGCTGTAGGTGATGGAGTCGTGGAGGAAGATGAAGTGAAAATTGTGACTGAATCTCCAAAGGATAGAACTGGTAGCACGTCAGACATGTCTAAACGATCACCTAGGCCTGTGAAGTACGGTTGCGTTTCGAAGAAGGTTATATTAGTAGACATAAGGCGTTGCGGGAGGTCAGGTGAATGGCATTGATATCCTTTTTGCGTTCTCGAAATGTCTAAATGTCAGGTCTAGTCACTATGAGGTAATTCAATTTGCCAACCAACCTCCTATACCTCGTAGGATCTCTAGCTCCCCTATCCAAGCAGAAGCTTAGCATTCAGATCCATAGGAGTGCAACAGGTCTGCAGACCATCGTTCCAGTCTCCTCAAGAATGTCTAAGGCATACTTTCGTTGTGAAATACTAATACATGACCTAGACTGAGCGACCTCAATGCTTAGAAAATACTTCAATCTGCCCAGATCCTTAGTTTGGAAGTGTTAAAAGAGATGCTGCTTCGAATTAGTAATACCATCCTAATCATTGCCAGTAATAACAATATCATCAACATAAACTACCAGTTAAATACACAGATTAGGAGCAGAATGCCGATAAAATACAAAGTGATCAGTTTCACTACGAGTCATGCCGAACTCCTAAATAAATGTGCTGAACTTACCAACCACGCTCGAGAGGACTGTTTCAAACCATATAGTGACCTGCACAATCGGCATTTAAGACCACTAGACTACCCTGAGCAACAAAACTAGGTGGTTGCTCCATATAAACTTCTTCCTCAAGATCACTGTGGAGAAAAAACATTCTTAATGTCTAATTGATAAAGAGGCCAATGGCATACAACAACCTTGGACAAAAAGAGACAAACATATGCTACTTTAGGCAGGGAAGAGAAAGTGTCACTTTAATCAAGCCAAAAATCTAAGTGTATCCTTTTGCAACAAGATGAGCCTTAAGCCGATCAACCTAACCATCTGAGCCGACTTTGACTGCATAAACCCAACGACAACCAACAGTAGACTTACCTGAATGAAGGAAGAGGAACAAGCTCCCAAGTTTCACTCGCATGTAAAGCAGACATCTCGTCAATCATATTCTGTCACTATTCTGGATGAGATAGTGCCTTACATGTAGACTTAGGGACAGAAACAATGGACAAAGATGATATAAAAACATAATGAGGTGATGACATATGATGATAACTTGAACCAACATACTTAGGATTAGGATTAAGTGTGGATCGAACACCTTTGTGGAGTGCAATTGGCTGACCAAGAGGAGGCAAGTCCTAGTAGGTGCAAAATCTGATGCAGGACGTGAATCACCCGGCCCTGATGCTGGACATGGACGACGATGATAAGTCAAGAGTAGTGGAGCTGCGGAAGGCTGAACTGGACAAGGTGGTTGAACTTGAGTTATATGTGGTGGAACTAGAGCTATAGGTGTTGGAGCTACAATTGGAGCTGAAGGTGGTGGAGCTGGAGTTGTAGAGGAAGATGAAGGGGAGATAGTGGTTGAATCTCAAAAGGATGAAACTGGTAGCACCTCAGAAATATTTAAGTGATTACCTGGACCTGTGAAGTATGATTAGATTTCAAAGAAGGTAACATCAGCAAACACAAGGTACAGTTGGAGGTCAAGAGAATAGCATCGATACCCCTTTTGTGTTCTCGAGTAAATCATAAATACGCACTTAAGAGCACGAGGAGCTAACTTATCTTTTCCTAGAGTAAGGTTATGAACAAAACACATGCTTACAAAGGCATGAGGTGGAAGGGAAAACAAATATAAGTGGGGAAACAGGACAGAGAATGAATCTTGATTCTGGATAGCTGAAGATGGCATACGATTAATAAGATAGCAAGATGTAAGAATCGCATTCCCCCTAAAAATGCAACGGAACATGAGATTGTATGAGTTGTTTCAATAAGATGTCTATTCTTTCTTTTAGCTACCCCATTTTGTTGAGATGTGTACGGACATGATGTTTGATGAGTAATCCCATGAGAGTTCATAAACCCCTGAAATGGAAAAGACAAATACTAGGGCGTTATCACTACGGAATGTGTGAATAGAAACCCAAGTTGATTTTGAATTTCAGTGTGGAAGGTCTGGAAAATAGAAAGCAACTCAAATCGATTTTTCATCAAAAATATCCTAGTCCGGAATAATCATCAGTGAAACTGACAAAGTAGCGTAATCCCAAGGTAGAACTGACCCGACTAGGACCCAAACATGTGGATGGACTCTAGTAAAAGGTGACTTTGCTCGATTATCAAGAAGCCGAGGGAAATTGGAGCGGGTATGCTTACTAAGCTGACATGGCTCACATTCTAGAGTGGACAAGTGAGATAAACCAGGTACCATTTTATGAAGTTTTGACAAACTGGGATGTCCCAACTGTTTATGTAATAAATCCAGTGAATCGGTGACATGACAAGTTGTTGAAGGGAGACAAGATGTGAGTCCGTGTGATTTTGCAAAGATAAGCTAATAAAGTCCATCTGATTCACGCATGGTACCAATGATCCATCCCGTACTGCGTTCCTGTAACAAGGTCATCAAGAAAGAAAACAGAGCATTTAAGTGATTGGGCTAAGCGACTAACAACACTGAAATTAAAATGACTACCTGGAACATAAAGAAACAAATCTAAAGGTAAGGAAGGAAGTGGACTTGCTTGACCTATTCCAGTTGCCGTGGTTTGAGACCCGTTGGTCATGGTGAGTGTTGGGAGAGATTGAGAACATGAAATAGTAATGGAAAGAGATTTGTTACCAGAAATATGGTCAGATGTACATGAATCAATGATACCTGACTCGGAGGTTGAAGATTGGGAGACACACGTCTCACTACTATTTGTTTGAACGGAAGCTATCCCTAGAGATGTCTATTTACACGCTTTGTACCGAAGGAACTCAATCTAATCCGATAGAGAAACTATCCGACCATTCATACTATTGGATCCCATTTCGCTACAATTTATCTCTCAAAATCTTGATTAAAAGTATTAGGGTGAACTTGAAATAGTGGAAATCAGTAACTCGTACGAGAAAACTGAAGAAATAGCTGGGAAAACACTGTTCACAAAAGAAAATCAGAACACTATTTTACGCGGAAACACTGTTCACACCGGAAAACACTGTAGCTCGCTTGAAAATTCCAAAGTTGTTGGGAGTTGTCGGGGATAGCACTGGTCGACTCGGAATTGGTATGTGAGTAAGCTTTCCTGAAGTAAGTTCATCGGAATCTGGGTGTAAGGGGTCTCACGCACCCAGCTCGTGCACAGAACTTGCTGAAAATTTTGGAGTCTGCCCAGCGCGTGAGGGCGCGTGTGTATGAGTTTTCCGGTGGAATTTTCTGGGCTTTGGTCGCGGGACTACGACGGACCTTGTGGTGGTATTGGTTTGTTCACAACATTGATAAATAGTGACTTTGATGCTAGAAGTCACTTAGATCACCAGAAAATTGCACGGTGACCGAGTTCTTTCTTTCCGGATGTCGCTGGAATGATGCACAATGATTTTTTCTCACCGAAGCTCTGGTACAATGTGAGAAAGCACGGGAGAAAATATTATTGATTATCTAAAGTGTTGTACAACGCCCTATTTATGTACAGTGATTACATAATAATAGGTATCTATTTCCCGATGTGGGACACTACTCATAATTCACCTTGAAGACTACTCTTCTCTATTCAGCCTCCTTTTTCGCAAGTTCTTGTTGCTTTTCTACTTCATGGTCACCTCCCAGTTCCTACCTGCTTGCAATTCTACGTCCTTAGGTCTATGCGTTCAACTCAAAACCTTCATACTAGACCCCAAAGTTTTTAAAAGCTAATGCTTTCTTTGGCCCTCACGGAACATCCTGGAAGGGCAATTATGATATTGCCTTCTTCATTGGGCTCACTACTCAGATTGTCATTGTTAGAATATATAAATAGTAGAACCCTAATCCAATGTGTATTAGGAGTAGGATAAGTTATGTGTATATATATAGGGCTCATTGTATCATGTTTAATATCAGTTATATTTTTCTCTCGTGCTTTCTCACATGGTATCAGAGCAATCGTGAGAGATTTATCGCTGTGCATAAATTCTAGCGATTCCGGGAAGTAAAATCAGTCATCGGAACCCTTTTCCGACGACTTTTTTCAAGTAAAATCAGTCTCGGTCAGTGCTGTGCAAAATCCAGCAATACCAAAAGACTCGCCTCTGTCCGGCGACAAAACCATAGAAATTTTTCCGGCCAAATTAGCTCCACGCGCCGCAAGAACCCTAGGCGCGTGAGCCCATGCGCCGGCGCGTGACCCTCTTTCTGGTAACTCCTTCAGGACAGTTTGGTCGGCTACTAATTCCGACCCTACCCATCCTATTTTCGTTCGATTCCGACAACTTTGAGTTTTTCCCGGCAACTACAGTAACTTTTCTGGCAGCTACAGTACTTTAATTTCTTCAGGACAGTCTGATCCCCTTTGAATTCCGAGCCTATCCATATTTTTATTTTTCAATTCTGACAACTTTGAATTTTTTCCGGTAGCTACAGTGCTTTTTCTTGCGCTACAGTGTTCCAGTTTTTTTTCCAGCAGCTTCTGTTTCAGTTTCAGCGAGTTTTAAGTTGATAATCGATGTCTTTGGGACTAGATACTTTCGGGTCTAGAAACCCGGGTTTTGGCAGTTCCGGTGTTATGATTACCTCAGAACCTTTAATGGGAGGTTCAAACTACCTAGCTTGGGCTTCGTCTGTCGAGTTGTGGTGTAAAGGTCAAGGTGTTCAAGATCATCTAATCAAAGAGTTTAGTGAAGGAGATGAAAAAGCCAAAGCACATTGGGAGAAAATCGATGCTCAATTATGCAGTATTTTGTGGCGATCTATTGATTCCAAGTTGATGCCCTTGTTTCGTCCATTCCAAACATGTTATTTGGTTTGGGAAAAGGCTCGTACTTTATACACTAATGACATATCTCGTTTCTATGATGTGATATCACAGATGACAAATTTAAAGAAACAGGAATTAGATATGTCTACTTACTTGGGTTAAGTGCAGGCAGTTATGGAGGAATTTGAGACGTTGATGCGAGTTTCTGCTAGCGTTGCAAAGCAGCAAGAGCAATGACAAAAGCTGTTTCTAGTTCTTACTCTTGCTGGGCTTCCTAATGATCTTGACTCAGTACGCGATCAGATTTTGGCTAGTCCGACTGTCCCCACAGTTGATGAATTATTCTCTCGCTTACTTCGCCTTGCTGCAGCACCAAGTCACCTAGTGAGCTCATCACAGACACTTGATTCATCTATCCTCGTCTCCCAATCCGTGGACAATCGGGCATCTCATACTATGGAGTATAGACGAGGAGGCGGTCGTTTTGGAAGATCTAGACCCTAGTGTTCTTATTGTTATAAACTTGGTCACACTCGTGACGTGTGCCATTCTTTACATGGTCGACCACCCAAAAATGCTTATGTTGCTCAGACCGAGACTACAGGTAACCGGGGATTTTCTGTATCTGAAAGGGAGTATAATGAGTTCCTTAAATATCGAACAAGTAAGCAGACATCTCCACAAGTAGCCACTGTTGCTCAGACTGATACTTCTGATGCTGGTAATTACTTTGCTTGTGTTTCCCAGTCTAGTCCTCTTGAACAATGGGTTGTGGACTCAGCTGCTTCTGATCATATCTCTGGTAATAAATCCCTTTTGTCAAATATTGCGTATTCACAGTTTCTTCCCAACGTTACTTTAGCTAATGGGTCTCAAACTAAAGCAAAAGGAGTTGGACAAGCGAATCCTCTATCCTCTGTCACTCTAGATTCCGTTCTTTATGTCCCTTGCTGTCCTTTTAACCTTGCATCTGTTAGTCGTTTGACTCGTGCCCTCCATTGCAGTATATATTTTATTGATGACTCTTTTATTATGCAGGACCGCAGTACGGGACAGACGATTGGAACAAGACTTGAATCAGACGGACTCTACTACCTTAACTCCCTAACATCCTCCAAGGCCTGTCTAGTTGCAGATCCTCCAGACCTACTTCACAGTCGTTTAGGACATCCTAGCTTGTCCAAGCTTCAGAAGATGGTGCCTCGTTTGTCTAGTTTATCCACATTAGAGTGTGACTCATGTCAGCTCGGGAAACATACCCGCGCCTCCTTTCCTCGTAGTATTGAGAGTCGTGCAGAGTCTATTTTTTCTTTAGTTCATTCGGATATATGAGGTCCTAGTAGAGTCAGTTCAACCTTGGGATTTCGTTATTTTGTTAGTTTCATTGATGATCATTCAAAATGTACTTGGGTTTTCTTAAGGAAAGATCGTTCTGAGTTATTTTCTATATTCCGGAATTTTTGTGCTGAAATTAAAAATCAGTTTGGTGTTTCTATTTGCACTCTTCGCAGTGATAATGCCTTGGAATATTTATCCTCTCAATTTCAGCAGTTTATGTCTTCTCACGGAATTATTCATCAGACCTCTTGTCCTTATACCCCTCAGCAAAATGGGGTTGCAGAGAGAAATAATAGGCACATTATTGAGACTGCTCGCACACTTCTCATTGAATCTCATGTTCCGCTGCGTTTTTGGGGCGATGCAGTTCTCACATCTTGCTATTTGGTTAATCGGATGCTTTCATCTCCCATCCAGAATCAGATTCCGTATGAGGTATTGTTTCCCCAGTCACCCTTATACCCTGTTCCCCCTCGTGTTTTTGGGAGCACTTGTTTCGTTCATAACTTAGCTCCTGGGAAAGATAAGTTAGCTCCTCGTGCTCTCAAGTGTGTCTTCCTTGGTTATTCTCGTGCTCAGAAGGGCTATCGTTGTTATTCACCTGATCTTCGTAGGTACCTTATGTCAGCCGATGTCACATTTTTTGAGTCTAAGCCTTTGTTTACCTCTTCTGACCATTCTGACCATCTTGATATATCTGAGGTTTTACCTATACCGGCCTTTAGGGAGTCTACTATATCTCCTCCTTCAAGTTCCGCTACAGAAGTCTTACCTATTCCAAACGTTGGAACGTCTACTGTGGCTCCTCCTAGACTCCCTGCATATTGTGTCTTAGTAGGAGGAAATTTGGTATCTTGGAAAAGCAAGAAACAGAATGTGGTTGCTCGGTCTAGTGCAGAAGCAGAATATCGAGCATTGGCTATGGCGACATGTGAGCTAATTTGGATCAAACAGTTGCTCAAAGAGCTGAAATTTGGTGATGTTAGTCAGATGGGACTTGTGTGTGATAATCAAGCTGCTCTTCATATTGCGTCAAATCTAGTGTTCCATGAGAGAACTAAGCACATTGAGATTGACTGTCACTTTGTCAGAGAAAAGATACTCTCGGGAGATATTGCTACAAAGTTTGTAAAGTCAAATGATCAGCTTGCAGACATTTTCACCAAGTCCCTCACTGGTCCTCGTATTAACTACATAGGTAACAAGCTCGGTACATATGATTTATATGCACCAGCTTGAGGGGAGTGTTAGAATATGTAAATAGTAGAACCCTAATCCAATGTGTATTAGGAGTAGGATAGGTTATGTGTATATATATATAGGGCTCATTGTATCATGTTTAATATCAGTTATATTTTTCTCCCGTGCTTTCTCACAGTCATTAACGATATGATAATTCGATACCCATAGGCTAGTCCTTTCATACTGTTTAAAAAAAAGAACTAGTCACTGCGTTAATATTAGATAGTAAAGAAGAGTTTTAACTTGTATATTAGCTCCAAAATCTAGTAGTTAACCAAGAAATTATTTGTTGGCATGAGTTAGAAGATTCCCCATACAAGCTAGATAAACTGAAGGGAGGGACTATATAGGGCAGCCGGGTGCACTAAGCTCCTGCTATGCGCGGGGTTCGGGAAAGGGCCAGATCACAAGGTATATTGTACGCAACATTACTCTACTTTTCTACTAGAGGTTGTTTTCATAGCTCGAACTCATGACCTCCTAGTCATATGACAACAATTTTACCAGTTATTTATCTTAACGTTTATTCAGCGATCTCTCTTGGTTTGGGAATATGTGCATAAAATTATGGATAGAAGAATACAATATGTAATCAGGTTTGTTTATGTGTTTGTATGCTTTAGAAGCAGTAAAACTGGAGCCCTAAGATCTGGACCACTGCATAATTAGTTGTATCTTAAATGCGTGTCAGAAAACGCGTCATTCGGTATTTGAAATCATTGTATGGAATCACAATTGATGAGATTTCCTCCTTTTTTTTTTCTAATCAAGTATATTTTTATTGATAATGAGAAAGCTCCCTTATACAAGACACATACCAAAAAGTTGGCTTTCACCCAGGAGACGCATATCGAAAAGTAGAGAACCTACGTAAAGATATGATTCTATTCAAATATACTTAGGCTTCTCTACAAATAGGAATTTCAGTATTTCACCAACAAGACATTAAAAACAGGAGGCTATTCCTCAGATGTACACTTGTAGGAAAGATTAGATCTACAGAAGTGCTTTTTCTTTCACCAGGCAAATTGTCAAATGCGTCAAACGCTTGTTTTGTCACTTCTTCCTAGTAAGCTCACATGCTCAAGTTTCAACCTTTAAGTTTTAGGCCCTTAGTTGCTCTTGCCAATAATAGCGAGAGAAATGACAGTATTTCTTCAAGGATCATCTTGACATGTTATTTGCAAGTTCATGCTTGGTCTTGTGCTTTCTCTATCTTTATGTGCCTGTTTCTTCTATTTTTGCTTTATTTGACTCAAGATCGTTTGGATACGTGTTGGTAATCTCTCTTGATAGAATCATCTAGGACTTGTTGCTTTCTTTTGTTTTGACTTGTCGAAGTACTAAATACAGAAATGCTTCAGAGGTAGAAAGGAGGTGGAAGCTGAGCGTTCTAAAGTTCGCGAGAATTTCTTAAAGACTTATGGGGATCGCTTCCACCGTGTTGACAGGTTTGCTTATATGGCTTTTATGTTATTTTGAGTGTTTTGCTTTAGATGCAATGTCCTTCCCCCTGTTGGGTCATGTAATTGGGTACTCTGATAATTTTTTAACGCTTATCGCATGAAGTTGTATGAGTTTCTTTCCAGAATCTTTTAGTGACTAGCCTTTTTTTTTGCCCATGTGTCTCAGGCAATGTTTCGGTCCAGATTCAGATTTTCTGTGTCAGCTACTTTTCTTTTTCAATCCAACATACACTACTGATGTTTCTATCCTCGTGGAGACATGCCGATCGCTACTGGAGCTTGTTCGAGATAGCGGTTTGTTCCTCTTACTGTTTAATTTCATGTAGGCCGTAACTCATGTAGCTGCATATTGAGTGACTTCATTTATCTTGATTCTGAAGCTCTTTGTTCGTGTTTGATTCTGGTTTTGTCCACCAATTAGAGATAATTCACTTATGGGTTTATGAGGGTGCGCATACTTCACCCTACCGTGTGAAGATAGAGAGGTTGTTTCCGATAGACCCTTGGCTCAAGAAAAGCATGTAAAGAGAAGCAACAACGATAATAAAAAAATAAAAGCTAATAGTAAAAATGAGGGGTTGAACATGGGGGCTGTTCTTATTTTACCAGAGGGTTTGAATTAGCTCCTCCCGATCGTATCTCTCAAAAGAACCAAATTCTTGTTAGCGGTTATTTATGATCAAAAGAATGAAATTATGAAAACTCCTTTGTCTTATTTAGACCCTTTCTGAAAAATCTACATTACACACTCTTTTTACGGGATGTTTAACCGAAGCAAAAGAAACGTTGTATGATTCTTCTCCTGCTGAAAAATCTACATTACACACTCTTTTTACGGGATGTTTAACCGAAGCAAAAGAAACGTTGTATGATTCTTCTCCTGCCTTTGACCCTGTGAGAATGCACGGGAGAAAAATATTATTGATATTTTTTTTAATTTACAATGCTACAATGAGCCCTATATATACACACATAAGATATCCTACTCCTAGTACATATTGGATTAGGGTGATACACTCATATTTACACTATTATTCTAACACTCCCCCTCAATAGGGTGAGCCCTGTATATACACACTATTATGTACCGAGCTTGTTACATATGTAGTTAATACGAGGACCAGTGAGGGGCTTGGTGAAAATAACTGCAAGCTGATCATTCGACTTCACAAACTTTGTATTAATATCTCCCGAGAGTATCTTTTCTCTAACAACGTGACAGTCAATCTCAATGTGTTTAGTTCTCTCATGGAACACTGGATTTGATACAATATGAAGAGCAGCTTGATTATCACACACAAGTCCCATCTGACCAATCTCACCAAATTTCAACTCTTTGAACAACTGTTCGATCCAAATTAACTCACATATTACCATAGCCATCACTCGATATTCTGCTTCTGCACTAGGCCGAGCAACCACATTCTGTTTCTTGCTCTTCCACGACACTAAATTTTCTCCTACTAAGACACAATACCCGGACGTAGAACGTCTATCAGATGGTGATCCTGCTCAATCAGCATCTAAGTATCCAACGATTTGCTCATGGCCGCGATCTTCAAACAATAAACCTTGCCTGGAGCTGATTTTATGTACCGAAGAATGCGAACAACTGCATCCCAATGACTATCACACGGAGAACCCATAAACTGACTCACAACACTCACAGAAAAGGAAATGTCAGGTCTTGTCACTGTAAGATAATTTAATTTACCAACCAACCGTCTATATCTTGCAGGATTGCTAAGCGGATCCCCCTGTCCTGGCAGAAGTTTAGAATTCGGATCCATCGGAGTGTCAACAGGTCTACAACCTGTCATTCCTGTCTCCTCAAGAATATCTAAGGCATACTTTCGTTGTGAGACCACAATACCTGAGCTACATTGAGCGACCTCAATACCCAGAAAATATTTTAGTTTGCCCAGATTCTTAGTCTGAAAATGTTGAAAGAGATGTTGCTTCAATTTAGCAATACCATCCTGGTCATTGCCGGTAATAACAATGTCGTCAACATAGACCACCAGATAAATACAGAGACTCGAAGCAGAATACCGTAGAACACAGAGTGATCAGCTTCACTCCGAATCATGCCAAATTCTTGGATAACTGTCCTGAACTTACCAAACCAAGCTCGAGGAGACTGCTTTAGACCATAAAGTGACTGGCGCAAACGACATACAAGACAACGAGACTCCCCCTGAGCAACAAACCCAGGTGGTTGCTCCATATAAACTTCATCCGCAAGGTCACCGTGTAAAAAAGTATTCTTAATGTCCATCTGATACTGGGGCCAATGGCGAACAGCAGCCATGGAGAGAAAAAGGCGTACTGAAGCTATCTTAGCCACGAGAGAGAAGGTATCACTGTAATCGAGCTCAAATATCTGAGTATATTCCTTGGTAACAAGACGAGCCTTAAGACGACCAACCTTACCATCCGGACCAACATTGACCGCATACACCCAACGACAACCAACAGTAGATTTACCTGAAGGATAAGGGACAAGCTCCCAAGTACCACTCGTATGTAAAGCAGACATCTCGTCAATCATAGCCTGTCGCCATCCTGGATGAGACAATGCTTCACCTGTAGACTTAGGAATGGAAACAGAGGACAAAGAAGATAGAAAAGCATAATAAGGTGATGACAAACGATGATAACTCAGACCGACATAATGGGGATTAGGATTAAGGGTGGTCCGTATACCTTTCCGAAGTGCAATCAGTGTACTAGGAAGAGACAAGTCCGCAGTAGGAGCAGGGCTAGGTGCAGGACGTGAATCAGCTGGGCTTGATGCTGGGTGCGGACGACGATGATATGTCAAAAGTGGTGTTCGTGTGACAGGGAGTCTAGGAGGAGCCATACTAGACTCCTCAACTGTTGGAATGGGTAAGACTTCAGTAGTGGAAGGTAAAGGAGGAGCTACAGTAGACTAGGGTAAGACTTCTGTGGCGGAAGATGAAGGAGGATCTATAGTAGGCTCCGTAAAGGTCGGCATAGGTAAGATCTCAGATATATCAAGGTGGTCAGAATGGTCAGAAGAGGTAAAGAAAGGTTTAGACTCAAAAAATGTGACGTCAGAGGACATAAAGTACCTACGAAGATCAGGTGAGTAACAACAATATCCCTTCTGAACACGAGAATAACCAAGGAAGACATACTTGAGAGCACGAGGAACTAACTTATCTTTCCCCGGGGCTAAGTTATGAACGAAACAAGTGCTCCCAAAAACACGAGGGGGAACAGAGTATAAGGGTGATTGGTGAAACAATATGGCATACCTGATTCTGTATGGGAGAGGAAGGCATCCGATTAACTAAATAACAAGCTGTGAGAACTGCATCGCCCCAAAAACGCAGCGGAACATGAGACTCAATGAGAAGTGTGCAAGCAGTCTCAATGATGTGCCTATTCTTTCTCTCTGCAATCCCATTTTGCCGAGGGGTATAAGGATAAGAGGTCCGATGAATAATTTTTTGAGAAGTTATAAACTGTTGAAATGAAGAGGATAAATATTCTAAGGCATTATAACTGCGAAAGGTACGAATAGAAATACCGAATTGATTTTTAATTTCAGCACAAAAATTCTAGAAAATAGAAAACAACTCAGAACGATCTTTCATTAAGAAAATCCAAGTACATCTTGAATGATCATCAATGAAACTAAGAAATAACAGAACCCCAAGGTTGAACTGACTCTACTAGGACCCCATATATCAGAATGAACTAAAGAAAAACAGACTCTGCATGACTCTCAATACTACTGTTAGAAGTCTAACTGTATTAGAAGTCTAGTTTAAACTGTATTAGGAGTAGGTTAGGTTATGTGTATTATATATAGGGCTCATTGTATCATGTTTACATATCAATTATATATTCTTCTCCCGTGCCTTCTCACGTGGTATCAGAGCTTTGGTGAGAATAGTATAGCTGTGCATCATTCCAGCTACTTCCGGGAAGAAGACCTCGTCGCCGTGCATATTTCCGGCGACTAAACAATCTGTCAGTATACCTAAACTACCTTTTCTGGTGGTGTTGTGCAAAATCCGAGACCACCACGAGGTTCGGCTCACAATTCCGACCAAAGCCCAGAAATTTCTCCGGCAGCATCCCCGTCACGCGCTCCCACGCGCCACCACAGCTGTCGGCGCGTCAGACCACGCGCCGGCGCGTGGGGCTGTTTCCGGCCATTTTTTGGCTTCGCTCCTTCAGAACAGATTGCTCGGAATACAATTCCGACCCTACCCATCCACTTTTTGTTCGATTCCGACAACTTTGATTTTTTCCGGCGACCTACAGTGATTTTTCCGGCAGCTACAGTACTTTCCGGCCAAAATTTCTTCAGGACAGTTTGCTCCTACTTGAATTCCGAGCCTATCCATATTTTTACTTTTCAATTCCGACAACTTTGAATTTTTCCGGCAGCTACCGTGCTTTTCCGGCAGCTACAGCGCTTTTCAGGCAGCTACAGTATTCCTGTTTTCCGGCAGCACCAGTTTTCAGTCCTCTGTTCAGTTTCAGCGAGTTTTCAGTTGATAATCCAACGATGTCTTTGGGGCTAGATGCTTTCGGGCCTAAAAACCAGGGTTCTGGCAGTTCCGGTATTATGATTACCTCAGAACCTTTAATGGGAGGTTCAAACTACCTAGCTTGGGCTTCGTCTGTCGAGTTGTGGTGTAAAGGCCAAGGTGTTCAGGATCATCTAACCAAAGAGTCTAGTGACGGAGATGAAAAAGCCAAAGCACATTGGGAGAAGATTGATGCTCAGTTATGCAGTATTTTGTGGCGATCTATTGATTCCAAGTTGATGCCCTTGTTTCGTCCATTCCAAAAATGTTATTTGGTTTGGGAAAAGGCTCGTACTTTATACACTAATGACATATCTCGTTTCTATGATGTGATATTGCGGATGACAAATTTAAAGAAACAGGAATTGGATATGTCTACTTACTTGGGTCAAGTGCAGGCAGTTATGGAGGAATTTGAGACGTTGATGCCAATTTCTGCTAGCGTTGCAAAGCAGCAAGAGCAACGACAAAAGCTGTTTCTAGTTCTTACTCTTGCTGGGCTTCCTAATGATCTTGACTCAGTACGCGATCAGATTTTGGCTAGTCCGACTGTCCCCACAGTTGATGAATTATTTTCTCGCTTACTTCGCCTTGCTGCAGCACCAAGTCACCCAGTGAGCTCATCACAGACACTTGATTCATCTATCCTCGTCTCCCAATCCGTGGACAATCGGGCTTCTCATACTATGGAGTATAGACGAGGAGGAGGTCGTTTTGGAAGATTTAGACCCAAGTGTTCTTATTGTTATAAACTTGGTCACACTCGTGATGTGTGCCATTCTTTACATGGTCGACCAACAAAAAATGCTTATGTTGCTCAGACCGAGCCTACAGGTAACCAGGGATTTTCTGTATCTGAAAGGGAGTATAATGAGTTCCTTAAATTTCGAGCAAGTAAGCAGACGTCTCCACAAGTAGCCACTGTTGCTCAGCCTGATACTTCTGTTGCTGGTAATTCTTTTGCTTGTGTTTCCCAGTCTAGTCCTCTTGAACAATGGGTGGTGGACTCAGCTGCTTTTGATCATATCTCTGGTAATAAATCCCTTTTGTCAGATATTACGTATTCACAGTTTCTTCCCAACGTTATTTTAGCTAATGGGTCTCAAACTAAAGCAAAAGGAGTTGGACAAGCAACTCCTCTACCCTCTGTCACTCTAGATTCCGACCTTTATGTCCCTGGCTGTCCTTTTAATCTTGCATCTGTGAGTCGTTTGACTCGTGCCCTCCATTGTGGAATATACTTTATTGATGACTCTTTTATTATGCAGGACCGCAGTACGGGACAGACGATTGGAACAGGACTTGAATCAGACGGACTCTACTACCTTAACTCCCTAACATCCTCTAAGGCCTGTCTAGCTGCAGATCCTCCAGACCTACTTCACAGTCGTTCAGGACATCCTAGCTTGTCCAAACTTCAGAAGATGGTGCCTCGTTTGTCCAGTTTATCCACATTAGAGTGTGAGTCATGTCAGCTCGGGAAACATACCCGCGCCTCCTTTCCTCGTAGTATTGAGAGTCGTGCAGAGTCTGTTTTTTCTTTAGTTCATTCGGATATATGGGGTCCTAGTAGAGTATGTTCAACCTTAGGATTTCGTTATTTTGTTAGTTTCATTGATGATCATTCAAGATGTACTTGGATTTTCTTAATGAAAGATCGTTCTGAGTTGTTTTCTATATTCCAAAATTTTTGTGCTGAAATTAAAAATTAATTTGGTGTTTCTATTCGCACCCTTCGCAGTGATAACGCCTTAGAATATTTGTCCTCTCAATGTCAGCAATTTATGTCCTCTCATGGAATTATTCATCAGACCTCTTGTCCTTATACCCCTCAGCAAAATGGGGTTGCAGAAAGAAAGAATAGACACATTATTGAGACTGCTCGCACACTTCTCATTGCATCTCATGTTCCGCTGCGTTTTTGGGGCGATGCAGTTCTCACATCTTGTTATTTGGTTAATCGGATGCCTTCATCTCCCATCCAAAATCAGATTCCGCATGAGGTATTGTTTCCTCAGTCACCCTTATACTCGGTCCCCCCTCGTGTGTTTTGGAGCACTTGTTTCGTTCATAACTTAGCTCCTGGGAAAGATAAGTTAGCTCCTCGTGCTCTCAAGTGTGTCTTCCTTGGTTATTCTCGTGTTCAGAAGGGCTATCGTTGTTATTCACCTGATATTCGTAGGTACCTTATGTCAGCCGATGTCACATTTTTTGAGTCTAAGCCTTTGTTTACCTCTTCTGACCATTCTGACCATCTGGCTATATCTGAAGTTTTACCTATACCGGCCTTTAGGGAGTCTATATCTCCTCCTTCACCTTCCGCTACAGAAGTCTTACCCATTCCAAACGTTGGACCACCTACTGTGGCTCCTCCTAGACTCCATGCACAAGACACTCCACTCTTGACATATCATCGTCGTCCTCGCCCAGCATCCGGCCCGGCTGATTCACTTCCTGCACCTGACCCTGCTCCTACTGCGGACTTGTCTCTTCCGATTGCACTTCGGAAAGGTATACGGACCACCCTTAATCCTAATCCCCACTATATTGGTTTAAGTTATCATCGTTTGTCATCACCCTATTATGCTTTTCTATCTTCTTTGTCCTCTGTTGCCATCCCTAAGTCTACAGGTGAAGCATTGTCTCATCCAGGGTGGCGACAGGCTATGACTGACGAGATGTCTGCGTTACATGCGAGTGGTACTTGGGAGCTCGTCCCTCTTCCTTCGGATAAATCTACTGTTGGTTGTCGTTGGGTGTATGCAGTCAAGGTTGGTCCAGATGGTAAGGTTGATCGTCTTAAGGCTCGTCTTGTGGCCAAGGGGTATACTCAGATATTTGGGCTTGATTACAGTGATACCTTTTCTCCCGTGGCTAAGATAGCATCAGTCCGCCTTTTTCTCTCTATGGCTGCTGTTCGCCATTGGCCCCTGTATCAGCTGGACATTAAAAATGCATTTTTACACGGTGACCTTGAGGATGAAGTTTATATGGAGCAACCACCTGGGTTTGTTGCTCAGGGGGAGTCTCGTGGCCTTGTATGTCGCTTGCGCCGGTCACTTTATGGTCTAAAGCAGTCTCCTCGAGCCTGGTTTGGTAAGTTTAGCACTGTTATCCAGGACTTTGGCATGACTCGGAGTGAAGCTGATCACTCTGTATTCTATCGGCATTCTGATTCACGTCTCTGTATTTATCTAGTGGTCTATGTTGACGACATCGTTATTACCGGCAATGACCAGGATGGTATTACTAAATTGAAGCAACATCTCTTTCAACACTTTCAGATTAAGGATCTGGGCACACTAAAGTATTTTCTGGGTATTGAGGTCGCACAGTCTAGCTCAGGTATTGTGATCTCACAACGGAAGTATGCCTTAGATATTCTTGAGGAGACAGGAATGACAGGTTGTAAACCTGTTGACACTCCAATGGATCCGAATTCTAAACTTCTTCCAGGACAGGGGGAGCCTCTTAACGATCCTGAAAGATATAGGCGGTTAGTTGGTAAACTAAATTATCTTACAGTGACAAGACCTGACATTTCCTTTCCTGTGAGTGTTGTGAGCCAGTTTATGGGTTCGCCATGTGATAGTCATTGGGATGCAGTTGTTCGCATTCTTCGGTATATAAAATCAACTCCAGGTAAAGGTTTATTATTTGAGGATCGAGGCCATGAGCAGATTGTTGGATACTCCGATGCTGATTGGGCAGGATCGCCTTCTGACAGACGTTCTACTTCTGGATATTGTGTCTTAGTAGGAGGAAATTTGGTATCTTGGAAAAGTAAGAAACAGAATGTGGTTGCTCGGTCTAGTGCAGAAGCAGAATATCGAGCAATGGCTATGGCGACATGTGAGCTAGTTTGGGTCAAACAGTTGCTCAAAGAGCTGAAATTTGGTGATGTTAGTCAGATGGGACTTGTGTGTGATAATCAAGCAGCTCTTCATATTGCGTCAAATCCAGTGTTCCATGAGAGAACTAAGCACATTGAGATTGACTGTCACTTTATCAGAGAAAAGATACTCTCGGGAGATATTGCTACAAAGTTTGTAATGTCAAATGATCAGCTTGCAGACATTTTCACCAAGTCCCTCACTGGTCCTCGTATTAACTACATATGTAACAAGCTCGGTACATATGATTTATATGCACCAGCTTGAGGGGGAGTGTTAGAAGTCTAACTGTATTAGAAGTCTAGTCTAAACTGTATTAGGAGTAGGCTAGGTTATGTGTATTATATATAGGGCTCATTGTATCATGTTTACATATCAATTATATATTCTTCTCCCGTGCCTTCTCACAACTACGAGGAAAAGAGACTCGGGTATGTTTCCCGAGCTGACATGACTCACAATGTAATGTGGATAAACTAGACAAACTCCATCTTTTGAAGCTTAGATAAGCTTGGATGTCTAAACGTCAGTGAGTTAGGTCCGGAGGATCTGTAACTAGACATGCTTTGGAGGATTTTAGCGAGTTAAGGTAGTAAAGGCCTTCTGATTCAAGTCCTGTTCCAATCGTCTGCCCCGTACTGCGGTCCTGCATAATAAAGGAATTATCAATAAAATATATACCACAATGGAGAGCACGAGTCAAACGACTAACATATGCAAGATTAAAAGGACAACCAGGGACGTAGAGATTGGAATCTAGAGTGACAGAGGGTAGGGGAGTCGCTTGTCCAACTCCTTTTGCTTTGAGACCCATTCGCTAAAGTAACAGTAGGAAGAGACTGTGAATACGCAATATTTGACAAAAGTGATTTATTACCAGAGATATGATCAGAAGCGGTTGAGTCCACAACCTATTGTCCAAGAGTACTAGACTGGGAAACACAAGCAAAAGAATTACCAACATCAGAAGTATCAGTCTGAGCAACCGAAGCTACTTTTAGAGATGTCTGCTTACTTGCTCGATACTGAAGGAACTCATTATACTCCCCTTCAGATAAAGAAAATCCTTGGTTACCTGTAGTCTCAGTCTGAGCAACATAAGCATTTTTGGGTGGACGGCCATGTAAAGAATAGCACACGTCACGAGTGTGTCCAAGTTTATGACAATAAGAGCACTTGGGTCTAGATCTTCCAAAACGACCTCCTCCTCGTCTACTCTCCATAGTATGAGATGCCCGATTGTCCACTGACTGTGATACGAGGACAGATGAGTCAAGTGTCTGTGATGAGCTCTCTGGGTGACTTGGCGCTGCAGCAAGGCGAAGTAATCGAGAGAATAGTTCATCAACTGTGGGGACAGCCGGACTAGCCAAAATCTGGTCACGTACTGAATCAAGGTCATTAGGGAGTCCAGCTAGTGTAAGAACTAGAAACATCTTCTGTCGTTGCTCTTGTTGCTTTTCAATACTAGCAGAAACTGGCATCAGCATCTCAAATTCATCCATGACTGCCTGTACTTGTCCCAAGTAAGTAGACATATCGAATTACTGTTTCTTCAAGCTTGTCATTCGCGATATTACATCATAGAAACGAGATATATCATTAGTGTATAAATTACGAGCCTTTTCCCAAACTAAATAACATGTCTGGAATGGACGGAACAAGGGCATCAACTTGAAATCAATAGATCGCCACAGGATATTACATAACTGAGCATCGACCCTCTCCTACAGTGTTTTGGCCTTTTCATCACCTTCGATAGCCCTTTTTGTTAAATGATTGTGAATTTCTTGACCTTTACACCACAACTCGACACGAAGCCCAAGCTAAGTAGTTTGAACCCCCCATTAAAGGTTCTGAGGTAATCATAACACCGGAACTGCCAGAACCCGGGTTTATAGACACGAAAGCATCGACTCCCAAAAGACATCGTTGGATTATCACCAAATAATCAGAAAGAATCAACTGGAAACTCGCTGAAACAGATTAAGGAAATGCTGTAGCTGCCGGAAAATTATTGTAGCTACCGGAGAAAATTCAAGGTTGTCGGAGTTGAAAAATAAAATTATGGGTAGGCTCGGAATTTGAGGGCGATCCAACTGCCCTGAAGAAATTTTTCCAAATTCTGACCGGAAGGGGTCTCATGCGCCGGCGGCGGCAGATTTACGGTAGGCGCATGACGGCGCTTGGGTGGCTTTTTTCCGGTGATTTTTTTTGGGGTTTGGTCGGATCTCTCTTGGGAACCTTGTGGTGGTGTCGGATTTTGAACAACACTAATAATTAGTGATTTTGACGCGATTAGTCACTTAGGTCACCGGAAAATTGCACGGTGACTTAGTTCTTTCTTCCCGGATGTCGTTGGAATGACGCACAACGATGAATTTCTCACGGTTTCTCTGATACCATGTGAGATTTGAGAATGCACGGGAGAAAAATATTATTGGTATTTTTTTAATTTACAATGCTACAATGAGCCCTATATATACACACATAACATATCCTACTCCTATTACATATTGGATTAGGGTGATACACTCCTATTTACACTATTATTCTACCCCAAGTTCTTCATAGAAGCGTTGAAACGCTGCTGTTTCTGCCGCCGTGCCTGCTAACTTCGCCACCTTATACCTCTCTATATGTGTCCTTTATCCTCATCGTCGTTGCTTTCCACTAACCTCATGTTAGACTTCCACTTTTCTTTGGACCTCTACGTTCCACCACCAATCCCCCTGATGATCACCAGCGTTACCCCTCGAGGCCCCTAGCACATCTCTAGTGGCTTCTCTAATGCAACTAGCTACCCTGTCCCACATAGTGTTTGCATCCCCACTACTCCTTCAAGCTGCCATCGCCATCAACTTTTCCCCTGACTCCTAGCTCTGGCAGTGGTCAAGCCACCCAATTTGATCCTCGGGCCTGATGCACAAGGCCTTCTTATGCCTCTTCCTCTTAATTTTCAAATCCATCGCCTAGAGCTTATGTTGGGTGGTTAGATTCTTACTCGGGATAACCTTGCGATCCTTAAAGAGAACTCTATCAGCCTTCCTAAGCAGTAAGTAATCAAGTCCTAGCCACCGAACTACGGAAGGTTACCAGGTGCTGCTCTCTCTTCGAAAAACTCGAATTAGCTATCACCAACTCAAAAGTCACCGCGAAATCCAAAAGGCAAACTCCACCTTCGTTTCTATCCCCAAAGCCAAACCTCTATGGGCCGCATCATAACCTCCTGTAGTAGGCCTTGTGTGACCGTTGAAGTTCCCTCAGATGAATAGCTTCTTAGTTTGTGGTATACCTCTCACAACCTCATCCAAATCCTCCCAAAAATGCCTCTTGACCTCCTCTCCCAAGTCCGCTTGAGGTGCATAAGCACTAATTATGCTCAAAATAAGCTCTCCAATGACTACCTTAATCATCATCATCATCATCATGTCGGTCACCCTCCTAACCTTTACTACCTGCTCCCTAAGTTCTCTATCAACTAGAAGGCCTACTCCATTCCTATCCCTCGAACCTCCTGAGTACCACAACTTAAACTCATTTACATCCGTGCCTTAGCCCTACCCATTTGGTTTCTTTGACACAAGCTAGATTAATCTTTCTTTTCTTGAGAATCTTTACCAACTCAGTATACTTTCCCGTCAATGTCACTGTGTTCCAGGATCCAACTCTCAACCTAGAAGCTCCCTTAAACCACTTGCCACTCCTTACCCTCCCTCCAACACCAACCGAGGACATGACCTTAGTCTACCATCACTCACCAGAGCCACTACGACAAGTATAAACTAAATAGGGTATACCACAAATGTCAATAAAACAAGCAACAATAGTAGAGTTAAAGCAAGGCAAGTGTGACTAGGAACAAGACTATACTGGCAAGCACAATGTGATTTTGAAGAGCACAAGAATCAATATTAAAGGACAGGCTAAATATTGAGAACACGACAACGAACAAACAAATGGAACCCAATGGATATTAAGGAACACAAAACCGTATTAGGGGGCACAATATGGCAAAGCAAAAGGAACGGTAGAACCTGGTTTTGTATGTGAAGGAGTTCCGGTCGCCGAAAATATGGACCTTGTCAGGAAGCTGACCGGAGTTACTGGATTGAGCCGGAAATTGATCGGCCTTGTCCCCTGTGCGTCGGTGTGATAGCATGGACCCCCCCACACACCAAAAGAAGGAGAGAGAGGAAAAAGAAACTGGGTGGTGTGACTGTAGACGACCCTGGTATGGTCGCGAGCAGTGGGGTCAGTACGTGTAGCGATTGGAAGAAAAAGAAAGAAAAATAAAAGGAGGGGAGTGAAGAAGAGAGCGATGATGAGAGAGGAGGTTCGGCCGCCGGCTGTGGAGTTATCGTTAGCGAAACGAAGAGAGAGAGTGTGTGTGGCTGAGAGAGAGACCTGTAGGCCAAAACTCGTAAAGACAAATATTATCACTTTACATCATGTGGGTTAGAAGATCTACTAAACTCATATGACTATTTTCAAATTCTAGAATTCAAGCTGCATCACTGCAAATGAATGCTTGCTTAAAAATGTCTTGGGCTTTGATGTAATGTTGAATCATGTCTCCTTGTGTTGGTGCCATGGTTTTAGTAGTTCCTGATACTTTAGGTAATGAATGCCACTGTAATGGCATTGAATTGTATTATTAGGTATCTCTTGCTTTCGTATTCCTGAGATCTTTCTTCATGCGAAATAATTGATATCATAGTCGTCTAGTAAAAGTCAACTGCATGTTTAATGACTCAGCAAAAATTTTCTTTTGCCAGCTTTTATGGTAGTGTGGTACTGTGTCAAAATTCATTATTTAAATTAAATATCTGATTCTTTTGAATTACACAATTGAGCTTGTTTCTTAAGTGCATGTTTTGTGCGTAGCATCTGCTGTTCAAGTTTAACTGTGTTACAAAGGCTATTTTTTTTTTGTTGAGAATGGTAGCTTGTATATATAATTATATATTAAATAAGACTAAAAGACAGCACAAAAGCAGTGCCAAGTTATATTTACAAAAAGAGCAGACCCCAGCTATGTTAACCTAAGGTTACAAAGCACCTGTCAAATCTACTAAAGATCTGCCTCCTCTACAAAAGCTTTTTTTACACCAGAAATGAAACAAAATGAAACAATTCATTTTAATATTCTGTAAGGAGTTGCTTCTGCCTTCACAAATTCTTGAATTTCTCTCCTACCAGACTGTCCACCATATGCAAGTATGAACCAATCTCCACCTACCCCCATTGTAATTCCAACACGTCCATAGACCACAAGTGTTTTCTGGCATACTCCATTTCCTACAATATTGAAAAAAAGTTGCCATAGTTGGTCAGTGATAGGACAGTAAAGAAACAAATGGCTATTGGTTCCTGTAGCTGTACCACAAAGTGAGCATTTCGAGCATAAATGGAAGCTACTCCTTATCAATTTATCTTGTGTTAGACATACTTCTCTTGCCATTAACCATGAAAAACAGACCACCTTGAGAGATTTCTTAACTTTCCAGATTTGCCTCCGGGGCCATTGTTCTATATGCTGGTTTGAATTAGAGGCAACAAGATAAACAGATATAACAGTGTATGTCTCATCCCCCTTCAGGTTCCAGTTCAGTGTATCTTCAGAATCACTGAAACCTTGAAAAATCTTTCAAGGTCTTGTAGAACTCCAAGCTTTCTCAAAGCTCCCAGTCACTCAAAAACCTCCTGAAAATAACATTCCATCCTTGCTGTCCCGATGTTGTATCTAACCTTGCTTCTTTTGATGTTGCTATGTTGAACAGATTAGGGAATAATTCTCTAAGAGGACCATGTCCTAACCAATCCTCACTTCAAAAATTTTCCTTCCATTACCTATCTTGATGGTGGAATGAGCAGCCATAAAATTCCAGTGCAGACAGATAGACTTCCAAACCTCAACCCCATAAGAACTGTTGCCAATTTTTGCACACCAATGACCCTCTTGTCCACAGTTGTCATGACTGGCCCTTCTCCACAAGGCATTAACCTCCAGATTATACCTCCATAGCCACTTCATAAGTAAGCTTTGGTTATGAGCTTTGAGGTTTCTGATGCCCAGACCTACATTGATTCTTTTGGTGATAAGAGAATTCCAGGTAACCAAGTGAATAGCTTTTTTATCTTGGTTCCCTTGCCATATGAAATCTCTCCTCAAGGTATCAATTCTTTTCCTGACCTTGCTGGGTAAAGGAAACAGGGACATCACAAATGTAGGCAACAACAACAACAACTACCCAGTATACTCCCACCAGGTGGGGTCTGGGGAGGGTAATATGTAGACGAGCCTTTCCCCTACCCGAAAGGGCAGAGAGACTGTTTCCAATCGACCCTCGGCGCATAGGAAAAAGGTAAATCAGCTGTAAAACAAAAACAAAAAAAAAACAATAACAATAGAGCATTAGTATCACCCGCAGAAATAGCAGAAATAGCGGAAATAATTATCTAAACATAAGGAACCTAAATACAATCGCATGCAATAATATCATACAGTAACTACGAAGAACTCTAGGAGCCCCTAACCTACAACCCTGATCCTAGACCTCCAAACTCTCCTATCAACGGTCATATCCTCGGAAACCTGCATTCTAGTCATGTCCTGCCTAATGACCTCTCCCCAATGCTTCTTAGGCCTCCCTCTGCCTCGCCGACCGCCAACAATCTCCAGCCGCTCGCAGCTCCTCACCGGGGCATCGGGACCCCTCCTCTGAACATGCCCGAACCACCTCAGCCTCGCTTCTCGCATCTTCTCATCTACCGGGGCCACCCCCACCTTCTCTCGAATAACTTCGTTCCTAATCTTATCTAGTCTGGTGTGCCTGCACATCCACCTAAGCATCCTCATCTCCGCGACCTTCATTCTCTGAACATGAGAGTTCTTCACGGGCCAGCACTCCGCCCCATACAGCATCGCAGGTCTAACCACGACTCTATAGAATTGCCCCTTGAGTTTGTGAGGAACTTTCTTGTCGCACAGGACCCCTGATGCAAGCCTCCACTTCGACCACCCCGCTCCTATGCGATGGGTGACGTCCCTGTCAATCTCTCCGTCCCCCTGAATCACCGACCCAAGATATCGGACACTGTCCCTCTTGGCGATGGCCTGGGAACCAATCATCACGTCCCTGCCTACCTCACTCGGTTCGGCGCCAAACTTGCACTCCAGGTATTCTGTCTTAGAACTGCTTATTTTGAAACCTTTAGACTCGAGAGTTTGTCTCCATACCTCTAGCCTTTCACTAACACCGACCCTCGTCTCGTCTATCAATACTATATCATCAGCAAAAAGCATATACCAAGGCACATCCCCTTGAATATGACGAGTCAGAGCATCTATCACTAAGGCAAACAAGAGGGAGCTCAGCGCCGATCCTTGGTGGAGCCCCATAACCACAGGAAAATGGTCTGATTCGCCACCCACCGTCCTAACCCTAGTCTTAGCACCATCGTACATGTCCTTGATTACTCTGATATAGGCTTCCGGCACGCTCTTCGCCTCCAAGCACCTCCAAAGCACCTCCCTTGGGACCTTATCATACGCCTTCTCCAAGTCGATAAGCACCATATGCAGGTCCTTCTTCTTATCCCTGAATTTTTCCGCCAGCGGCCTGACTAGGTGGATAGCCTCTGTGGTGGAGCGGCCCGGCATGAAACCGAACTGGTTCCCAGATATAGATGCCACCTCCCTCACCCGCGCCTCAATCACCCTCTCCCAAACCTTCACAAACCGAACTGACATCACAAATGTAGGCAATACATCTAAAAAATTGTTCACCAATATAACTCTTCCTCCTAGGGATAAATACAGCCTCTTCCAGATTGCCAACCTCTTTTCACATCTTTCAATTACCCCATTCATATTTCCTGAGCTTTGTATTTGAAACCCAAGTATAATCCCAAATAAGTAGTTGGTAAAGAGCCCACCTTACATGCTAGAATAGCTGCTAGCACCTGAACATTTTCAACCTCTTTAACTGGAAAAAGCATGCTCTTTTTCCAGTTAACATGGAGCCCTGAAAATGCTTCAAAAATAACCAGGATGGTCTGTAGGTATTTTAACTGATCTGCGTCAGCATTACGGAATACCAAAGAACCATTTGCATAGAGAAGGTGGATGATCTCTATGTTGCTTCCCCCCTGTTTGAAGCTTTAAATCCCTTCAGCCAACCATTGCCTTTGGCACCCCTTAATATTTGGTTCAATTCTTCCATTGCAACTAGAAAGAGGAAGGGAGGTAAAGGATATCCTTTCCTCAGGCCTTTCTCTGAAGAAAGAAACCCTCAGGTAAACCATTTACTAGGATGGAGAATCTCACAGTTTTGATGCAGAAGAAAAGAAATCCAGTTGATTCACTTCCTCCCAGAACCCATGTCCTCTAAAACTTTTAGGAGAGAGTTTCAGTTGACACGGTCGTAAGCCTTCTCGATATCAAGTTTACACAAAATTCCAGGGGTCTTCCCTTTAAGTCTAGAAGCCACGTATTCATTTGCAATCAATGAAGCATCCATTATCTGTCTGCCTCTTTTGAAAGCCATTTGATGCCCATTCACTACTTAGTCAACCACACTCTTTAAGCCTCTCTGCTAACAACTTTGATATGATCTTGTAAACCCTTCATATTAGACTTGTAGGTCTAAAATCCCTGAGTTCCTTTGCACCATTCTTTTTGGGAATAAGAGCTATGTAGGAAATATTGAAGCTCTTCTCAATTAACTCATTACAATGAAAGTTCTTAATGGTGTTCATGAGGTCTTCTTTCACTATCTCCCAACAAGTATGGAAGAAACCATTGAAAAACCAACAGGACAAGGTGCTTTGTCTGCTGCACATTTCACCCTCTCCAGCGCTTCCTGTTCTTCAAATTCTCTTGCAGCCAGTCATTCTCTTCCCCTGTAATAATAGCTCCACCTTGAAGATTGAAAACATGCCTCCAATTTTTAGTTTCTCCATATAACTCCTGGTAAAAAGATACAATCTGCCTTTTGATTCCATCTGGCTCAGTAATAAGTTCCCCTTGGACCTCCAGCTTGTCTATATGTTTAATTCTTTTATGGTAATTTGCCATCTTCTGAAAGAACTTGGTATTCTTATCCCATGCTTCAACCATTGAATTCTAGACCTTTGCCTCCAAGCTCTCTCTTCATTTTTTCCACTCCTGGAATTCCATGTGCAAGCTGGCCTTTTCCAGTAATTCATCCTTGATAAGAATGGACATTGGGCCTAACTCAACCCCAAAAGCTAGCTTATGAGGTGAGGATTGCCCAAGCCATATAAAGAGACCTAGGACCTCAAATCCCTCCGATGTGGGACAACTCAACACCCCCCCTCACGCCCAGATCTCTGGAGCGTGGACAACATAAATGGGGGCCCAACATCGGTAACAATAATTGGGACGGGCCTGGCTTTGATACCATGATAAGAATGGACATTGGGCCTAACTCAACCCCAAAAGCTAGCTTATGAGAGTGAGGATTGCCCAAGCCATATAAAGAGACCAAGGACCTCAAATCCCTCCGATGTGGGACAACTCAACAATCCTCATTTAGTGGTCTTTATTCCTGCAAAAAATCCATAATAGAAATTTGGTTAAGTAGGTCCATCTTTTTCATCTTTAGGCTCCCACCATTTGACACATTCCATTACTCCTTCAGCTTAGTTTTCAGCATTTTAAGCTTAGCCAGAACATAATCAGATCTCTTTGTGATCTCAAAAGAATTCCACCATCCTTCTACCCTCTCCTTAAAACCTTCCACCTCCTTCCTCCAATTCTCAAATTTGAAATAGGATTTTGAAAATTCCCATTGCCCACATTTTAAAGAAATAGGACAGTGGTTAGATGACATTCTGGGAAGCAATGACTATCCCAACAACCTCAATTCCCGACATGTACTTAATAACAACTAGTCCAACCTTTTCAAGGACAGAAAAGGGTGTCTGAATCTACCTGGAAGCTGAGATGAGATTTGTCTTTTGTTGAATTCTTCATCCCACTCAACTGAAAAGAGAAATCTATTTATTCTTGGGGAACATTCATGGTTGTTCTCTTTAATCTTTATCCCATGTAAAACTGCCTCCTAATAATGGAGGATCAATGAGTTCCAAATCCTTTATAGTTTCTGAAAACTTCTTCATGGCCCTAGTGACACCCCTGTTTTTTTTCTCTCTCAGAGGCAAACCTAGTGGTGTTAAAATCACCGCATACCACCCAAGCACCCTCACAAACTCCTCTGGTCCCTGCCAGCTCCCACCATAGTTCCTCCCTTTCCCTTCTACAGTTTGGAGCATAAACCCCAGTGAGAAACCAAACAAAATTCCTGTTGAAAGAAGAAAGTTTACATAATATAGAATAAAGCCCAGTGTTTCACTAGTTCCCCCTCCCACATCCTTCTATCCCACGTCATTAGTATACCTCCACTCCTCCCGTTAGCCTCCTTACCCTCATAATCAGCCCATCTATTGCTACACAAATGTCTTACAGTTGCACAATACTCCTCTTCCATCTTTGTTTCTTGAAAGCAGTAGATATCTGCCCTCCATTCTTGAATTAATGATTTGATCACCCTCCCCCTCCCCCCCCCTCACCCCACAAACCATATCTTAAACCATTCACATTCCATGAAATAATGTGCACCTTCATTGATGATCAAAAGAGTGAAATGTTCCTGATAAAAACTAAGCGTCCACCAAACTGTATCCCCGTTCCCATTGTAAGCAACAGAGTGTAAAACCAAACACTATAGGAAATCAAGCTCTCTATTTGTTCCCACAGCAAATCGGCAGTAAATAAAGAACACGAAGGAATTTTACGGGAAAATGTCCCAGCTCAACGGGATTAAAAACCACGACCTACCCTTGTAGGATTTCAACTTCACTACCTAGCAATCTTTATATTAAATTCTATTGTAACCTAGGAATTAACCTCTTAATTCCTCACTAACTTGTAACTACACTATTACATGCCACTTTGTAATAACTCTATTACAAAGACTTAATCGCTTGCTAACTTGTAACAACACTATTACAAGCCACTTTGTAATAACTCTATTATAAAAACTTCACAACTTGACTAACTCTAGCCAAGATACAAACACAAGGGTATGATTTACAAAGGGTTTCCTACACAATGCTTACAACTAAGCTAAGTAGGAGTTACAAATGAAGAACAAATAACAAAGACTCAACAAACTTAAGGACTTAAGATGTCTTCAATCTTTGGATCTGGTCCTTGAGGTTGCAGCAACTTTGTTCTTGAGAGTGGTTGTGTCTAGCACTTGAGAAAATATTTTATTTGATTTTGCAAGTGTTGAAGATTCATCCCTTACCTCATGTTAATAATATGTGTGTGTGATGTCATTAAGGATGATGCAATAAAGTGCCCTTTAGTTTGGCCTTAGCAAGCTACAGTTGTGCTACTACAGTGCATCAGCTTTTACAACTATAGAGTTGGTTGTACAATGACGAGGGAAACTAATTCCTATCTGTTCCCTATGTTGTTTCCTTATCTGATTTCATTGAGAATTGAACCATACATCTGACTAGTTATTCTGAATGCAAGGGAACTTAATTGTATCGGATTCCTTATCTTGTTCTCTCATGAAGTAAGTTGTTTTACTTTCATTGATTGTATTTATACATGCTTGACATCACTTACAATGATGTAAGCTAGGTAGGTAAAAAGCCTTCCACATAAAGTTGGCTGCTCCACCATTCCTGTACAGTAGCGTGTGCAGGTAGCAACTTTCCAACTTGAGAGTTGACTTCACACAGTCTTCTCGGGAACTGGTAGAGACTTGTTCCCCTCAGCTGTTCATTCCATTTTGAAGAGTTGAGTTATATCCCATGCTGGATCCCAACCTGGAACTTTGTGATCTTAAGGTCTTGTAAATGTGTAACATGTTCCTTATGTGGATCTGGATGGTAAGTTTGTTAGATAATCAAAACATAAAGTAAAGTACTTAGAATCTATCAATTTACCTTTTTTTGATGATGACAAACTTAGAATTGATATTCCCCTGAGAATCGGATCTCCACATTGTTCCCCTTACGAATCAGCCATATCCCCCCTAAGAACCAAACATAAGGAACTGATCACAACTGGTTCTTCAAGACTGTTTGGCAAATGATCGTAACTCAAAATACCATAGCTTATCAATTTCTCCTTTTTTGTTGATGACAAACCTAGAATTAATATTCCCCCTGAGAATAAGATTCCTTGCATGTACTGATCACATCTCGTCCGTACCTAGTTCCTTGAGAACGTTTGTTATTATCAAAATATGACATAGTGTAACTATGTGCCATTTCCCCCTTTTTGATGTTGACAAACCCAAAATTAATATTCCCATTGAGAACCAGATTACTCACATGTTTCCCTATGGATCAGGCCTATAAATAACATATTATCAGCAACGTTCCCCTGTGAAGCAGAGCTATCTTTCATGCACAACACAACATATCAATTCGATTCTGTTCCTTCCCACCATGTTGACACCTATATAACTTCCCCTTTTGGCATCATTGAAAAGAATAATAGAAGAAGCACAACCAAAAAGAAGTTCAGCAACATTAACTCATGCCACTTGGGCAACACAACATAAACAATAACAAGAACAAGTGAATGTCCTTGCACAAAATAGAGTGATTGCCCGTAATAGAGTAATTTTAACAAAAGCATAATACTTTCAACAATACATAATATGACAATTTAAACAACTGCGTACCAATGTCATCAAATATAGGGATCAAAAGAAGATAGGAATTCGAGGGAATTTTGAAGGAGTGAAAGACATGGATCACTGGGCAGGAAGAAAAGTAAGTGGATAAGGCCGTGATGAGCTTGTCCATTCGTTCATTCACTCTCCTTTGATCAATGATCATCTGCAATCTCAGTTCCTCCACTTGTTTCCTTAATCTTTCATTTATCACCCTTCGACTTAGCATTCTATTCTGCCAAGGATCCACGAGGACCTTGTTCTCTTCCTATCTGAGCAGGCTGAACCATTAATCATATCATCAAGAATCTCCCCAAGCTTCTTCTCATCAAGAACAAACTAAGTCACATGCACATATAGCATCAGAGTATCACATAGAACATAGAAGTTTTTACTTCTTCTCCATGAACGTTAGAACTTGGAGAATCAAAGAAGTGATTCTATTTTTGGAACTCAACAATGTCAAGAAGTTCCTCTTTTAAGCAATATTAGAGTCAACACTCTGCCTAACAACACTTTTTGAGAGCCCTCCACATAAATCATCTTCGAACCATTGCCCTTAGAATTTTCAATATCCACTGTCCCAGTTTCTTGTTCCGCTTACCTATCAAGTTCTCCACTTTTATCTTGTATTTGGAGCAAGTGTGGATTTTGGGGTATGCCGTAATTTTCATCGTTGCTGGCATTGACGGGCTCCACCATAGAAAGAGAAACACAAGACTCAGAAGCTTGTAGAAAATTTGCTCTGATCTCTACAAGAAAAGTTTCATTATGGCTAAAACCATGGGCTCGTCTAGCTTACTTGAACCAAAAAGTTATCTGGCCCAAATTCCTTATTTTTAAGATAAAGTTTGGGCTTGAGGACTAGGTCCAATCCCAATTTAATACTCCTATGTTCAGATTAGCTGTGTCCTTCGCCCCAATTTCTTCTGCTTTGCCCCTCAAAAATTCAAAGTTTGAATTAGAAGCCTCCACGAGCTCGCTCATGCACCAACCTCATTGTGGCTATTAGAAGTTATTTCTGGGATCTGGGCTTGCAATAAAGAGTTAGAGATATAAGGGCCCAAGGAGTTTTTCTATTTGGACTTTTGGCCCAGGCCCACTTCTAAATTAGTTGATGGTAGCCCATATGTATTAGATATTTAGTAACCCCCTTCACACGTGCATGTCATACCTCATGTGCCCCAATTTTAAAAAGTTCCCTTTCCTCTGAGGTACCCACATGTCCCAAAGCCTGGTACGTTGCTTCCATTCCACCATCCCCCTCTTTATAGGGATAGGCATCCTTATTATCCAAAAGTATTTCCAGAGCTTCTTCTCCGGTCGAATTTTTGGCCTTCACCATCGTCGCAATTTCGCACCATATTGGTATTGCTATATACGAGCCATCACTTTTAGCCTCTATTTCTTTCGAGACATTTGATCCATCTCCCCTCACCTGATTCGAGCCTAGTGCAAGTGATTTTTGAGGGTGGTTTCTTCCGGTCTTGGTCCTGCCACCACATAAATCACCGATTTCGTTGAATATTTTCTAGGATCATATAGTTCGCGCTAGCCTTAACCATCGAATCCGTGCCCGGCTTCTTACCACCTCGTGTGGCCAGCAACAGGTGGTGTGTGTCCACCAGTCTAAAGAAAACTTAAACTTTTTCCATCGCCATTCACTTGTAAGGATATGTTTAAACTTCTTCCATCGCCATTCACTTGTAAGGATATGTTCAACACTCTCTCTTGTTGAAACTTAAACAAATAGTGGGAACATTCATCTTGTATACGTTGACTCCGATTGCAGGTTTCCAAGTGGTGTTGACCCATCTTCTAGTGTCATTGATAGTTGGGATTTTCTACGTTAATGCCTGGAATTTACCAACAGTGCGTCGACTCAACAAATCTTTATCTGTGACTTCTGAATAATTGATTGATGATTCTAGAAATTTTTGTTTTAATGGGTGAGGCTTCTGTCCGACAAGAGGGGTTGCTTTGATTGTAAGCAACCTCCACTTCCAACCAAGAGGTTGTGAGTTCAAGTCTCCCCAAGAGCAAGGTGGGAAGTTCTTGGAGGGAAGGATGTCGAAGGTCTATTTGGAAACAGCCTCTCTACCCCAGGGTAGGGGTAAGGTCTGCGTACACACTACCCTCCCCAGACCCCACTAAGTGGGATTATACTGGGTTGTTGTTGTTGGGCGAGGCTTCTGTCCTTTTAGTCCATTTTTTACTTCTGATGGCTTAAGTGTGTGAAGATGTTAGTTCTGGGATCCTGACAAGAGATATAAGAGGTCGTTTGCGAGGAGGTATCAGAAAAAATAATGCAAGCATTAACTTTGTATATTACTAATTCCTTGTTTGGTACATTTTTTCAACCTATGTATATCTAATACAACTATTAGTATTAGTTATACATCCTATTTGGTATTATCCTATGTAGAACTAATATTTAACAAACCATGGTATTAGCAATGCAACGGTTTAATTAGTTGCATGAACATGGTTAAAGACATAATTGCCCCTCAAAACATGGGGATTTTGGGTAAGGTGGGTTGAGGAGAGTAGCATAAAGAATTATTTTTCTAAAACTATTTTATAATCTCTTACCAAACACTAGAAAATAATTTCCGGAAAAAGTTTTCCACTCACCAACCAAACAAGGGAAAATAAGTGATAAAACTACTCATTTTCTAAGAGAACATTTTGTAGGAGAACATTTTCCTTCGTACCAAACACACCCTTAATGCTACATTTGATTTTCAATTCATGAAAGTATCCACTAAAGTTTTCTTTATTTGTTAAAAATGTGCCCATTTTTTTAATAATTGGTATTTTGTATTATATGTCATAGCAATTAAATTTTTGTCTTTTAACATTAATATTTCAATTAATTTTCTAATTTAATTTTTCTCTATTGTAAAAAAAGTTTGCTTTAGAGAGTAGAGAATGAGGCGGTTAATAAAACTTTTGCAAAAAAAATAGGGTATAAAATTAAAGAACGTGGAGGATATTTTTGTAAGCAATATTTTTTTAGAAATTATGTAATACTTTAATACACCAAACCAATCAGTGGATAAGAAGTAATCCCACCATAAGTAATACCATCATAATTAATTCCAACATTACTAATACCAACATTGCTAATACGCCCTATTCCACACTATTCTTATACCTTCTACCAAGCAACCCCTAACATTCTCCTTTTCTGGGACATTTTTGAATCTAGCGATTTTCTGAACTACGATTCCCAACTTGCTTAAAGAGTGGGCTTTAGTGAAAAAGGGTGCAATGGCGGAAAAAAGATATATATATATATATATATATATATATATATATATATGTAATCAAGAACAAAGTAACAACATTCATAATGCTTCCCTTAGCATCTAATACATATATTTTCGATTATACTTGTTTACTACCGCTTGATTCAACAGAGAACTCATGGGCTATGAGGTCCACACCTTAGTGCTTGCCTCACACTAAAGCAACTTAAGCAAGGTAAAGCGCCCTTCTTGAGCTTTTCTTAGCTTCAAGGCTTAAGTGCGCCTTAATGAGCGTTTGACAATACTGCGTTCAACCCATTCAAACCATATTTTGGACATTGAACTAATTTTCGTAATGTCATAAGATTAAACACCAATGTGATAATAAATCCTGTCATCACCTATGTTATTGTTAACACAAAAAGTGAGTTTCTGATCAATCACCGAAAATTGATTGAGGAGAAACTATGCCCTCTGCTGTTGTAATTGCCAGAAGTTCCCTGTAAACTGTAGGATTTGCAAGTGTTATGCCTCGATTGTCGTGTTTGAGAGCGTCTTAGCTTAGTTTCATACTTACAAACTAATTCTTTGTTCTCCAATTAGAAAATCTGTGTGATCCTCTTTACACATTATTCCTTTGTTTCTGTTATTAACATCTTGAATTTTGCATATTAGAAACTTGTCACTAGCATTAATAGTGTGCAGAATTTTACAGGGGACGTTGTTAGCCTCTTTGCTGGTATGGACTGTGCCTCCGATCTTGGCTTGGTGAGATACAGACTAAAGAAATTTGTTCATGCTTGTATTCGGGCTGTTTATGGAAACAGGTTAACTCAAGACCTTACTTCATATCTTCTTGCTTTACTTTCCCATATGAATCTTCTGAACTTCATATGCTTACTTGTTACTTTTGTCTCTGTTGAAGTTGAACACAGAGAAGGAGAGTTATTTGACCTATCTTAAGGCTTAAAACCAAGCTATTTTAAAGCAAATATACAATGTTTAAGAAGGTCTTAGTCGATTCTTTCATGTTATTTCTGTTTTATTAAGTACTTTCAGTGTACCTCATTTGGATCGTATTAGACCTGGATTCCAGATCTTTATATTACTATTTATTAGTCTTCTTTATTTGGGAATTCATGTTTTTTCTGTGCTATGTGCCTATGTGTGTTCTGTTGAAAGACCATTTGGACCTTCACCTTGACTATCCTAAAGATTATTGTCCCCTTGAAGCAAACTGATTTGAACCTTATAAAGGACCGTGTGAAAATCCACTGATTGCATGTCACTATTTATATTTAACATTAGCGAGCTGGTTAACAATATCATTATAATGCTGGCAACAGTGCTATAAAGCTTCTGTGGTTGATTCATTTAACATGTATTCTCTTTCCACTTTCTTTTCTTCCCTAAAATAGTTGGTAGCTATTCTAGAAGGAAAACTCTGATAATTGTCTCCTATCTTGTATACTATTTCATGATGTCTTTCATCTTTCCATAAGCATGACCACTCTGATAACATACTCTCTAGTTGCTGGCTTTGAATTTTTCATTGTGGAGGTGTAGAGAGTGAGAGTCTTCCTTTGCTAAATCTTGAAATTTGATAAGCTTTGATGAAGTTGTCTTCTGTGGCAGGCATTTATTTTTGATAGTTCTGCTATACCAGTTATAGAACTTTGATTACTCATTCATAGTGTTATTTTCTGAAAGAAGTTATTTTAGCTAACACCTGTAAGGTACAAGTTTTTATGGGACAAAGTCCAATTGGAATGCTAAATAAGTGCTATCGTGTCTTAATTTTACTCATATGAGCTATGTCTGCGCAGGAATAAGTTGAGAGATCAACTATTTATGGAATCCGAGAAGTCCTGTACATCAGCAATCCTCTTGTTGGATGCAGTAACGTTGCTGATTGATTTAAGGTTTCCCTGGGCTTGCAGCAGTGTCACCTATCTTCTTCAAAGAAATATATATTCCTTATTTAGGGAAATCATTCTGATTGGCAAGGTTGCTCCTATAAGTACAAGAGCTATTTAGTTGAATTATTTTACAACTTATGTAATCTGTAACAATGAGTTGTTTAAGTATATTTTCAGGGAAGTGATCACAAACTCCAAGTAGTTTGTAATTGTGGATCAATTTCAAATTTTGTTAACTAGCTTTATTGCTCTAAAGTGCTCTTCTACTCTTGGGAGCTAAAAAGTATATCATAAAAGGTGATGGTGTGTGTGACAAGCTTGTGATTTTTTCACGGAGATTTCTAATAATCCTGGCTAATGTTAAGAAGCGAAGCTTTCATACGACTCTCTACAATCCTATGCTTACAATACTTCTTTGAGCTTAGGAGCTTGGCAATATACATAGACATAATATTTTCTTCAGATGGAAGATCATATAAATTAGATAACATTGTTTTTATATGACATATTCACTTGTTTCTCTGCTTTGGTACACTGGTCTCTCCAGAATACAAATATCTCATTGACTTGGTATTTATTAAAGCTGAAGAGTGACAGCATGCAGTTTAATTTTTGCAGGAAAGAAACTTTCCAGCTTCCAACAGGGTTGTATCTTCATTTGAGCGTGTGCTTGGACTGATTATACCTCATGTTGGTCAAAGCACTTGTTCTTGTGCAAGTGTTGACCCACGGTGTTCCTTCCCTTCCCAGATTCTTACAATTCCATTTTTATGGCGGTTTTTCCCTCACCTAAAAGAGGTAAATGGATATACTATTCGACCGGAACACGGTTATTTGTATGGAGGACCGGATCAAGGAATAATCCTTTACTGACCAAGTATCTTGTTGCTCCGTGCTAGTTCAAATGATGGTTCTGCATGAATCATCAGCTGATATCTGTGCCATATTGTTGCTCATCTTCATTTGGAAGCTTCAGATTTATGCTTTTGGGGAGCTTTTTTTATTTGTTACTGTTTGCTTTTTTATTTCCCGAAAGCTTATTCAGCTGGTTTCATTTCATTTTGCAGGTCTTTGCAAGTCCATCTGTGAGTCGTCATTATTTTCATCAGATGGCATTATGCATGAAAGAGCATGTTAATGTCCTCCCTCCTGATATAGAGATTGATCTTCCTGGCTATGCTAGCCTTCTCGGGAATCTACTCGAAGTTGCTAGGCTAGCTTTTGCCCTGCCAGAATCGTTCACTATGGTAAAGACATGCCGATAGTTTTACTCAATAAACAAAGATGTTTTATATTTCTATGGTCCAAGTTTTATAACTTTTGTCATTATTGTTTGGAACCTACTACTCCAGTTGCATGTAAAACTTAAATCTTTCTATCAAGGGAATGAACTCTCATGGATTAGCAATCCTGAATTTCATTCCATACGATACTTCCTCTCTCGCATTTTATTTGGGCTAATTCAATTGGCCTTGGAGATTAAGGAAGTACACCGTAAATGATTTGACAAGATTGGGGTTGGTTACAGATCTTTTGAAGGAATTAAATTTGAGAGGTAGTCAGAGGGGGAGATTTGTTTTATGGAAATATATCATTTCAAAGGCGTCATCTGCCATGCCTTTTATTTTGGTGATTGAATATTTGAGCAAGATGATAGCCAATACTGCAGCAGGAGGCTGGTAGAGGGTTTCTCTCCATTGATTGAGGGACAAAAGTTGTGTGAAGATTTCTCACCTCCTTTTTTTAATGATGCATTAGTTTTTCTGATGCCTATGCAAACCAGCCAACATACTTGTGACAGATTCTCCTGTGGTTAAAGTAGTGTTTGGACTTGAGATCAAACTTCAGGATATGTGAGATCATTCCGTGGAAAGCTGAACAACGACTAGAAGATAGCACAGGTACTCAATTCCAAGGTTGGTGCTCTTCCTCTATCTACCACGGGTTGCCATTTGGGGGCCTCAAATAAGGATCAAGCAACATGGAATTTGATCATAAAAAGAGTTTGAGAGGCTAGTTGGATTCCAAAAGTGATACTTGTTTGTATGGCGGAAAGAAATAGAGAGTCACTGTCTCTATGTATTGCATGTCACATTTGCAAGCACCAACCAGGTGACTGGGAGGTTGGAAAGGCTCCAAAGTAAAATTCTATAGGACATAGTAAATGATTCTAGAAAGAACCATCCATTAAGTTTGACGATCCTAACTTCCTTGAAAAATAGGGAGGACCTGGGTTGGAGGAGCTTAGAGTATTCAATAGGGCGTTACTGGGAAATGACTGTGGAGATCTGGGACTGAGGACTAGGCTCCATGGATAGAAATAATGCAAAAATATGGACTTGTGGACAAGGGATGAAGGGCTACGAATGTTACAGTACATTTTGGCCATGGTGTATGGAGAAACATCATGAGGGGTGGGAAGGCTTCAGTGGCAACATAACAAATAAGATTGGGAAGTACAACATAGCTTCTACACTCACAGATTGGCATGGAGAATCTGATTTTCTACATATGAAGAATAGCCTCTCATTTCTATAGTACCTTTTAGTGCACCCACGTGGTTCCAGTATGCGTAGAAGATTGGATGTACTTTGAATAGAACCATATTTTTCTCTAAGACTATTTTCTGGTGTACTTCTTGTATAGGGGAACTTTCTCATAGATTAATAAATTATACTCCCTGTGAGAAGGCACGGGAGAAGAATATATAATTGATATATAAACATGATACAATGAGCCCTATATATAATACACATAACCTAGCCTACTCCTAATACAGTTTAGACTAGACTTCTAACACTCCCCCTCAAGCTGGTGCATATAAATCATATGTACCGAGCTTGTTACATATGTAGTTAATACGAGGACCAGTGAGGGACTTGGTGAAAATGTCTGCAAGCTGATCATTTGACTTTACAAACTTTGTAGCAATATCTCCCGAGAGTATCTTTTCTCTGATAAAGTGACAGTCATCTCAATGTGCTTAGTTCTCTCATGGAACACTGGATTTGACGCAATATGAAGAGCTGCTTGATTATCACACACAAGTCCCATCTGACTAACATCACCAAATTTCAGCTCTTTGAGCAACTGTTTGACCCAAACAAGCTCACATGTCGCCATAGCCATTGCTCGATATTCTGCTTCTGCACTAGACCGAGCAACCACATTCTGTTTCTTGCTTTTCCAAGATACCAAATTTCCTCCTACTAAGACACAATATCCAGAAGTAGAACGTCTGTCAGAAGGCGATCCTGCTCAATCAGCATCGGAGTATCCAACAATCTGCTCATGGCCTCGATCCTCAAACAATAAACCTTTACCTGGAGTTGATTTTATATACCGAAGAATGCGAACAACTGCATCCCAATGACTATCACATGGTGAACCCATAAACTGGCTCACAACACTCACAGGAAAGGAAATGTCAGGTCTTGTCACTGTAAGATAATTTAGTTTACCAACTAACCGCCTATATCTTTCAGGATCGTTAAGAGGCTCCCCCTGTCCTGGAAGAAGTTTAGAATTCGGATCCATTGGAGTGTCAACTGGTTTACAACCTGTCATTCCTGTCTCCTCAAGAATATCTAAGGCATACTTCCGTTGTGAGATCACAATACCTGAGCTAGACTGTGCGACCTCAATACCCAGAAAATACTTTAGTGTGCCCAGATCCTTAGTCTGAAAGTGTTGAAAGAGATGTTGCTTCAATTTAGTAATACCATCCTGGTCATTGCCGGTAATAACGATGTCGTCAACATAGACCACTAGATAAATACAGAGACGTGAATCAGAATGCCGATAGAATACAGAGTGATCAGCTTCACTCCGAGTCATGCCAAAGTCCTGGATAACAGTGCTAAACTTACCAAACCAGGCTCGAGGAGACTGCTTTAGACCATAAAGTGACCGGCGCAAGCGACATACAAGGCCACGAGACTCCCCCTGAACAACAAACCCAGGTGGTTGCTCCATATAAACTTCATCCTCAAGGTCACCGTGTAAAAATTCATTTTTAATCTCCAGCTGATACAGGGGCCAATGGCGAACAGCAGCCATAGAGAGAAAAAGGCGGACTGATGCTATCTTAGCCACTGGAGAGAAGGTATCACTGTAATCAAGCCCAAATATCTGAGTATACCCCTTGGCCACAAGACGAGCCTTAAGACGATCAACCTTACCATCTGGACCAACCTTGACTGCATACACCCAACGACAACCAACAGTAGATTTATCCGAAGGAAGAGGGACGAGCTCCCAAGTACCACTCGCATGTAAAGCAGACATCTCGTCAGTCATAGCCTGTCGCCACCCTGGATGAGACAATGCTTCACCTGTAGACTTAGGGAGGGCAACAGAGGACAAAGAAGATAGAAAAGCATAATAGGGTGATGACAAACGATGATAACTTAAACCAATATAATGGGGATTAGGATTAAGGGTTGTCCGTATACCTTTCCGAAGTGCAATCGGAAGAGACAAGTCCGCAGTAGGAGCAGGGTCAGGTGCAGGAAGTGAATCAGCCGGGCCGGATGCTGGGCGAGGACGACGATGATATGTCAAGAGTGGAGTGTCTTGTGCATGGAGTCTAGGAGGAGCCACAGTAGGTGGTCCAACGTTTGGAATGAGTAAGACTTCTGTAGCGGAAGGTGAAGGAGGAGATATAGACTCCCTAAAGGCCGGTATAGGTAAAACTTCAGATATAGCCAGGTGGTCAGAATGGTCAGAAGAGGTAAAGAAAGGCTTAGACTCAAAAAATGTGACATCGGCTGACATAAGGTACCTACGAATATCAGGTGAATAACAACGATAGCCCTTCTGAACACGAGAATAACCAAGGAAGACACACTTGAGAGCACGAGGAGCTAACTTATCTTTCCCAGGAGCTAAGTTATGAACGAAACAAGTGCTCCCAAACACACGAGGGGGGACAGAGTATAAGGGTGACTGAGGAAACAATACCTCATGCGGAATCTGATTTTGGATGGGAGATGAAGGCATCCGATTAACCAAATAACAAGATGTGAGAACTGCATCGCCCCAAAAACGCAGCGGAACATGAGATGCAATGAGAAGTGTGCGAGCAGTCTCAATAATGTGCCTATTCTTTCTTTCTGCAACCCCATTTTGCTGAGGGGTATAAGGACAAGAGGTCTGATGAATAATTCCATGAGAAGACATAAATTGCTGAAATTGAGAGGACAAATATTCTAAGGCATTATCACTGCGAAGGGTGCGAATAGAAACACCAAATTGATTCTTAATTTCAGCACAAAAATTTTGGAATATAGAAAACAACTCAGAACGATCTTTCATTAAGAAAATCCAAGTACGAGGACTCTCAATATCCGAATGAACTAAAGAAAAAACAGACTCTGCACGACTCTCAATACTACGAGGAAAGGAGGCGCGGGTATGTTTCCCGAGCTGACATGACTCACACTCTAATGTGGATAAACTGGACAAACGAGGCACCATCTTCTGAAGTTTGGACAAGCTAGGATGTCCTAAACGACTGTGAAGTAGGTCTGGAGGATCTGCAGCTAGACAGGCCTTAGAGGTTGTTAGGGAGTTAAGATAGTAGAGTCCGTCTGATTCAAGTCCTGTTCCAATCGTCTGTCCCGTACTGCTGTCCTGCATAATAAAAGAGTCATCAATAAAGTATATTCCACAATGGAGGGCACGAGTCAAACGACTCATAGATGCAAGATTAAAAGGACAGCGAGGGACATAAAGGACGGAATCTAGAGTGACAGAGGGTAGAGGAGTTGCTTGTCCAACTCTTTTTGCTTTAGTTTGAGACCCATTAGCTAAAGTAACGTTGGGAAGAAACTGTGAATACGTAATATCTGACAAAAGGGATTTATTACCAGAGATATGATCAGAAGCAGCTGAGTCCACCACCCATTGTTCAAGAGGACTAGACTGGGAAACACAAGCAAAAGAATTACCAGCAACAGAAGTATCAGGCTGAGCAACAGTGGCTACTTGTGGAGACGTCTGCTTACTTGCTCGAAATTTAAGGAACTCATTATACTCCCTTTCAGATACAGAAAATCCCTGGTTACCTGTAGGCTCGGTCTGAGCAACATAAGCATTTTTTGTTGGTCGACCATGTAAAGAATGGCACACATCACGAGTGTGACCAAGTTTATAACAATAAGAACACTTGGGTCTAGATCTTCCAAAACGACCTCCTCCTCGTCTATACTCCATAGTATGAGAAGCCCGATTGTCCACGGATTGGGAGACGAGGATAGATGAATCAAGTGTCTGTGATGAGCTCACTGGGTGACTTGGTGCTGCAGCAAGGCGAAGTAAGCGAGAAAATAATTCATCAACTGTGGGGACAGTCGGACTAGCCAAAATCTGATCGCGTACTGAGTCAAGATCATTAGGAAGCCCAGCAAGAGTAAGAACTAGAAACAGCTTTTGTCGTTGCTCTTGCTGCTTTGCAACGCTAGCAGAAACTGGCATCAACGTCTCAAATTCCTCCATAACTGCCTGCACTTGACCCAAGTAAGTAGACATATCCAATTCCTGTTTCTTTAAATTTGTCATCCGCGATATCACATCATAGAAACGAGATATGTCATTAGTGTATAAAGTACGAGCCTTTTCCCAAACCAAATAACATTTTTGGAATGGATGAAAGAAGGGCATCAACTTGGAATCAATAGATCGCCACAAAATACTGCATAACTGAGCATCAATCTTCTCCCAATGTGCTTTGGCTTTTGCATCTCCGTCACTAGACTCTTTGGTTAGATGATCCTGAACACCTTGGCCTTTACACCACAACTCGACAGACGAAGCCCAAGCTAGGTAGTTTGAACCTCCCATTAAAGGTTCTGAGGTAATCATAATACCGGAACTGCCAGAACCCTGGTTTTTAGGTCCGAAAGCATCTAGTCCCAATGACATCGTTGGATTATCAACTGAAAACTCGCTGAAACTGAACAGAGGACTGAAAACTGGTGCTGCCGGAAAACAGGAACACTGTAGCTGCCGGAAAAATTCAAAGTTGTCGGAATTGAAAAGTAAAAATATGAATAGGCTCGGAGTTCAAGTAGGAGCAAACTGTCCTGAAGAAATTTTGGCCGGAAAGTACTGTAGCTGCCGGAAAAAATCACTGTAGGTCGCCGGAAAAAAAATCAAAGTTGTCGGAATCGAACAAAAAGTGGATGGGTAGGGTCGGAATTGTATTCCGAGCAATCTGTTCTGAAGGAGCGAAGCCAAAAAATGGCCGGAAACAGCCCCACGCGCCGGCGCGTGGTCTGACGCGCCGACAGCTGTGGTGGCGCGTGGGAGCGCGTGACGGAGATTCTGCCGGAGAAATTTCTGGGGTTTGGTCGGAATTGTGAGCCGAACCTCGCGGTGGTCTCGGATTTTGCACAACACCACCAGAAAAGGTAGTTTAGGTATACTGACAGATTGTTTAGTCGCCGGAAAATTGCACGGCGACGAGGTCTTCTTCCCGGAAGTAGCTGGAATGATGCACAGCTATACTATTCTCACCAAAACTCTGATACCATGTGAGAAGGCACGGGAGAAGAATATATAATTGATATATAAACATGATACAATGAGCTCTATATATAATACACATAACCTAGCCTACTCCTAATACAGTTTAGACTAGACTTCTATTACAGTTAGACTTCTAACACTCCCTTTGTCCCAATTTATGTGGCACCATTCGGATTTCGAGAACAAAGAAAAACTCTTTACTTTTTGGTACTCTTCTTGTATACGGGAGATTTTCCTTTCATTAATAAAATTATTTACCTTACAAAAAATAAAAATCATATCAAAGCCAAGTTAGGGTAATGTAGCCTATTTGTGAAAACTTGATTTAATGAAGTGATAGTTCTATGAAAGATGGTAGGTTGTTTGGAATGAAAACATGTAAAAAATGTTTATTCTTACTCTAAGAGGCATAGGCATTGGGGGGTGTTTGTTTGTGGATGGATTTCTGTTAAGGCCAAGGTAAGGGTAAACTAGAGAATGTGTGAAAATTTGGGTCAAGTAAATATGGTTCATGCAGTCAATCTTCATTAGATGGATTTAAAGGGAAATAAGGTTAATAAATGGCCAAATACATCGACAAATCCTTAAGGTTATCCACACTTTTCACTTAGACACTTTATCTTAACTCTGTTCCATTTGAATACTTTTAACCAGGCCTTTATTGTGTCGTTTTGACATAAAACTCGTAAGCAGCCAGACACAAAAGGTGCGTGTAATTCACACACCACAGTACCGAATAAGCCGGGGACATGTGGATTTAACTTAATCAAATTTAAAAAAAATTGAAACGAGAATCCCCACCCCACTGTCGTCATCTTCCCCGACGACTCCTCCTCGCCAGAAAAATCAGTTTCTGGCCATTGCTTTTCCAGACAAGAGGGGTTGCTCTGATGGTAAGCAGTCCCCACTTCCAACCGAGAGGTTGTGAGTTCGAGTCTCCCCAAGAGCAAGGTGGGAAGTCCTTGGAAGGAAGGATGCCGGGGGTCTATTTGGAAACAGCCTCTCTACCCTAGGGTAGGGGTAAGGTTTGCGTACACACTACCCTCCCCGATCGCACTACGTGGGATTATACTGGGTTGTTGTTGTTGTTGGCCATTGCTTTTCCAGCTCTTTCTTCTTCTCCAGAAATTTAGTTTTTTTCTTCTTTTTCTTCATTCATCCTTTCTAGGTTAAAACTACTGAGAGTTCGGGAACCAAAATGACTGGAGAAAAAATTTCTGTAGCTATTTGTGCAAATCAGTTGCTGTAACAGCAGAAGCTGAAAAAGAAAGAGCATAGTAGCCCCTTTCTATGGAGATAAAGGAGTGCCACCGAGATGGTTCAATATTTTCCTTTTATTGTTCTTCTTTTCTCAAAGCATTGTTGGTTTTAATAATGGAGAAATCATGGACATGACAGAGAGGGGCGACCATCATTTATTGAAAATCCTTGAGGCTCAGATATGTGTAAAATGGGGCAAAGAGAAGACGACAGCGCCATGGCCGCTGCCGCCGTTCACCGCGTGTCGGCGTCAAATCTTGACGCGGAACCCCGCCCATCACAGCATAAGAGGAACCAAAAATACCTTCTTCTTAATGACTAACCAAACAAAGACAACCTTTGAGCACTCAAAAGTTGTCTTGTTAATTTGCTGCTATAGGAACATAATTCTGGGTGTCAGTACGTTTATCCAGTGCACTAAATAAGTTAAGCACATACTCGACATTGCCTTGCCGCAATAAATTCATGCCAACAAAATTAACCTGCGACACATTTGGTCTAATCACAAAGCTTACAGATCTAAAGGGTTTTGCGAAGATCCACCGGAATTTTTTTTCGTCAAAAATATTCATTTTCCGGCAAGAAGTATGAAAGGTTTGTTTTTTAAATCATTTTCACGCGCTTGAAAAATGTGAGAGACACTTGCTTTGCCATGTCAGCATATTGTGTCTGAATGGCACAATAAAAGTCCGGTTTAAAGTGTTTAAATGAAACGTATTTAAGATAAAGTATCTAAGTGAAAAGTATGGACAACTTGAAGGGGCTGTCGATGTATTTGACCTTAATAAATTGTAGTAGAGGGAGTATACAATGAGACTCAAAGAGTTTTGATAGGTCTCGACATTTGATCATCAGTTTCAAGGTACACATTGTTGTGCACTGAGCATTTTACAAATCATTTCTAGTGTTTGAGGATGATTGGATATGTGATGTTCGTAAACATCCCATTTGCTAAATCAAACTTTTGCACAAAATGATTGCGTCAGAGGTCCATTGCTAGTTGAAAATGATGTTCTACATAACGATTGTGAGACCAAAGGTGTCATATGCGAGTGAATGTTAATGACCTAATATATCCACAAGATGAATATAGTAGAAATGTGTATTTTAATATGGATGTACAATTATACAAAATTAGAAATGATTAGAAAGATTAGAAATGATCTTAACAGAATTAGCGCGCAAGTAGCCCAATTGGATGATAAAATGAAAGAAGGACCATGAGATGATTTGTAGATGTCCTACGTAGACCTCCCTGGTCTCTGCTTGTAGATGTCTAGGAATTGACACGGATATAGCTAAGATAGAACACAATTAAAGCAAAAGATCCATGTAGGCGATGAAAACTAGTTGGGATTAATTAGTTGTTAGTGTTACACTTACATTGAGTCAGGATAGGAATAAATTGAGATTTATAGAACTCCAGTTTTGAGGACCCCTAATTTGCCTTAAAATGCAAAACTTACCAGTTTTGTATGAATTAGGCTTGTATTGAGTAGGATACATAGAGGATTGACACGTAGTATTTATCGATTGTATTTCTGGAAAGAGACAAAAATAGGTGTTAGTTGTTAAGTGTCCCACATTAGTAGAGAGAATGGTTATTTTCTCCTTATATGATATTGGCAATCCCTCACCTCATGAGCTAGCTTTTAGGGTTGAGTTAGGCCCGAGGTATATTTTCATCACCTCCACATGGGTTGCAACTCATGGTACTTGTCTAACTCAGCATAATCTGCAGAAAATAGGTCTTATCATTTGCAGCAGATGATTTTATGTGAAGAGGCGTATGAATCAGTTTATCATCTCTCCTCCACTGCAATTGTACTTGCCAGATCTTGTCAATGTTTCTTGGTATTTTTGGAATTCAATGGGTCATGCATGGAAGCATAAAACAGGCCTTATGTAGTTGGTATAAACTACCATCAGTTATTGGAAGTAGACACTACAGTGCCTTGTTGCATTTTGTAGAACATTTGGTTGAGAAACAACATATTCTTCAGTAGAAAAAATGAGCACATTTTATATGTTAAATTTAGATGTTTGAGGAGCCTCTTTTTGTGGTACAGGAAAAGTATTATATCTGACGTAGATGCTCTGTTGGGCCTATTGTATTCCTTCAATTTATTGAAATAAGGAAGCATTGCTGTTGTATTCCTTCTTAGTACCTTCTAGGTACTCATTAATAAAATATTTACCTTGTCATAATAAAAGGTCCATTTGCTTCATGTATCAAAGCCAAAGCCATCTCAGTCCTTGGTTTACCCAATGTATGGCCCCCATGTTATGTAGTTCACACTCCAAATGTGCAGCCAAGGCATGCAAGATGTTACATTCCGTGCATTGGTAGTGAGAACGGAATGTTGTCTTCTTATATGGTCTTGGTCATTCCTCACCTGATGAGTGGCTTTTAGGGTTGAGTTTTGTCCAAGGTCCATTTTCTAGTAAAAAGATGTGTTGCTGATTCAGTTAACCTTTTAATGTTGTATCCATCGTGTCTTTAAATGTGGAGCAATTTAGCTGTTATTTCTGCTATTTGCATATTGATAGTGTTCTCTTGGTTGAGATGAATCAGATTGCTGGATAGATACTTGATGATGACTGATGTATTGCCACAAATAAGGAAAAGGGAATTTGGATCTTGAGCATTACTTGCTCAATAGGGAGAATGTTTCTTGCAAATAATTGTTTATAGGATGTGTTTTCTTGGCTTATTTTCTTAAGCATTCACAGTAATTTCCTCTTATACCTGTTCACAGGCTGTTGATGTTGCAACTGTTGCGACTTTTTTGTTGGAAGCACTCCCTTCTCTCCAATCATCAAATATGGGAAGTAAAGAAAGTATGCCCTTGTATTATTTACACCTGAGTTCAGTTACTTCAGTAGATGTGTTCAGTTGATGTTCTAATTTGCGCATATTTGAGGTTTAAAAAGAAATAAAAAAAATGTAAACACCATTCTTTTAATTTTATTTTGAGCTTGATTACACTTTCTTCAGATTCTTCATTGTCTGAGGATGATATGGTCATTGATGATGAACAAGCAGAAAAAGTTCTGAATTTGGGTTTGGAGCAACAGATAACCAATGCTATAGATCCACGTTTTCTTCTACAGCTGGTATGCAGTCATAATTTTCACAGTACTAAGCATTAAGGTTCAGTTTTAGTTCAGTCGAGATTTTATCTATTTGAACTATGAGTCACATTTTATGTTTAATGAACAGACTACTGTTTTACTGGGAGGGTTTTCACCTCTCAATGGTTTACATAGTGGCCAGCTTGATGAGAAACATGTGGCAGCTGTTAGTGCAGTTTGTGCTTTCCTTCATGTGACTTTCAACATTTTGCCGCTTGAACGTATTATGACTGTACTAGCCTATCGGACAGAGCTTGTTGCTGTCCTTTGGAACTTCATGAAGCAATGTCATGAAAATCAGAAATGGTCATCACTGTCAGAGAAATCAGCATATTTGCCAGCAGATGCTCCTGGATGGCTGCTACCTTTGGCTGTTTTCTGCCCGGTTTACAAGTAAGAGCTTATGGCTTCAACATATTCAGCCTGTATCATATGGGGGAAGGTTTCTACAGCTATCTTGTATGGTGTGAGTTGTGACTGTGGACAACTAAATAACACATCTTCTCCTCTATCCTGAATCAGGCACATGCTTATGATTGTCGATAATGAGGAGTTCTATGAACAGGAGAAGCCATTATCTCTGAAGGATATCAGATGTTTGATTGTTATCCTTAGACAGGTAAAACCTTATAAGACAATCAATAAACGGGTAAAGAAAATACTTAACATGTTTTACTGATCAAAAGAACTTTTAAATTGTTGTCTCTTCATCTCGGCATGGGAAAATACTGTCATGATGGTATGGGAAGTGTTAGAAGTCTAACTGTATTAGAAGTCTAGTCTAAACTGTATTAGGAGTAGGCTAGGTTATGTGTATTATATATAGGGCTCATTGTATTATGTTTCCATATCAATTATATATTCTTCTCCCGTGCCTTCTCACATGGTATCAGAGCCAGACCCGTCCCAATTATTATTACCGATGTTGGGCCCCCATTTATGTTGTCCACGCTCCAGAGATCTGGGCGTGAGCGGGGGTGTTGAGTTGTCCCACATCGGAGGGATTTGAGGTCCTTGGTCTCCTTATATGGCTTGGGCAATCCTCACCTCATAAGCTAGCTTTTGGGGTTGAGTTAGGCCCAAGGTCCATTCTTTTCATGGTATCAGAGCAACATCTCTTTCAACACTTTCAGACTAAGGATCTGGGCACACTAAAGTATTTTCTGGGTATTGAGGTCGCACAGTCTAGCTCTGGTATTGTGATCTCACAACGGAAGTATGCCTTAGATATTCTTGAGGAGACCGGAATGACAGGTTGTAAACCTGTTGACACTCCAATGGATCCGAATTCTAAACTTCTTCCAGGACAGGGGGAGCCTCTTAACGATCCTGAAAGATATAGGCGGTTAGTTGGTAAACTAAATTATCTTACAGTGACAAGACCTGACATTTCCTTTCCTGTGAGTGTTGTGAGCCAGTTTATGGGTTCGCCATGTGATAGTCATTGGGATGCAGTTGTTCGCATTCTTCGGTATATAAAATCAACTCCAGGTAAAGGTTTATTGTTTGAGGATCGAGGCCATGAGCAGATTGTTGGATACTCCGATGCTGATTGGGCAGGATCGCCTTCTGACAGACGTTCTACTTCTGGATATTGTGTCTTAGTAGGAGGAAATTTAGTATCTTGGAAAAGCAAGAAACAGAATGTGGTTGCTCGGTCTAGTGCAGAAGCAGAATATCGAGCAATGGCTATGGCGACATGTGAGCTTGTTTGGGTCAAACAGTTGCTCAAAGAGCTGAAATTTGGTGATGTTAGTCAGATGGGACTTGTGTGTGATAATCAAGCAGCTCTTCATATTGCGTCAAATCCAGTGTTCCATGAGAGAACTAAGCACATTGAGATTGACTGTCACTTTATCAGAGAAAAGATACTCTCGGGAGATATTGCTACAAAGTTTGTAAAGTCAAATGATCAGCTTGCAGACATTTTTACCAAGTCCCTCACTGGTCCTCGTATTAACTACATATGTAACAAGCTCGGTACATATGATTTATATGCACCAGCTTGAGGGGGAGTGTTAGAAGTCTAACTGTATTAGAAGTCTAGTCTAAACTGTATTAGGAGTAGGCTAGGTTATGTGTATTATATATAGGGCTCATTGTATTATGTTTCCATATCAATTATATATTCTTCTCCCGTGCCTTCTCACAGGAAGCACAACAATGATAGGGTTAGCATAACACAAGTACACAACAATGATAAGATTAGCAGGTTTAAGAATCAAGGGTGGGGATTCATCATCACTGTTATTGATGAAGACTTAAAGAATCCTCAATTTATACTGTGACAGTGTATTTGCTTGCAATTACAGGCTGCTAATCTACCTTATGAACCAAGAACAAGAAAGGATGTTCTCTACTCTCCCTTATGTTAGTAATGATCTGCACAGCCTTGTGATTTAAGGCATGAGCATATATGTTCATCGGTTCATGACTTCCACAGGAAGTTACTGCTGATAAACGTTATTCCTTCTATCCTTGGTCATGATTTGAGAAATGCTTGCTCATAAAGTAAAGAACACGGAAGCAACAGATTAAAGCACCTACAAACCTTGAGACCTTTTGCCCATTTAGCGCTACACTTGGGTGTCGATGTAGCGGATGCCTTGGAGAGCATGACCAACCACATTCATTACTTTAGTATTCATCACGATTTGACTATTTTAATGCTAGTTTTTGAACCTACCACAATATCCTCCTTTAACTGGATTTGGGACAGTATGATCTGAAGCTAGCACCTGAAGACTATGATAAAACAAAATCTGGTGTTATGGTCCACTGAACTGAAATAGGACCTAGGTGTAGCTGGAAGTGCCCGTATTTCTTCTTTTGATTGTTTAAAATGCTCTATATTTTTGGATTAGTAGAACCATGTCTTGCTTTAAAATGCTATTTCAAGGTCTTGCATAAGCTAAAATCCCACTTTTCTTTTACTTGGAGAGTGCAAAGTTGCAATTGATAAAAGGAGACTATAAGGGCTCATGTTATATTATATCAGCACTCATTCCCTGCACTAATGCATCTATGCTTTACACACTTAGGCCTTGTGGCAGCTCCTCTGGCTGAATCCTATGGCGCCTGCTAACTTTGGTAAATCAACAACTGATATCTTTGCTATGAAGAAGCATCCATTAGAGTTCCTTCAGCATAGGGTTAGTGTTGTAGCATCTGAACTCCTATCACAGGTAGATACACAGTCCCTCTTTCAAACATTATTCCTGCAATATTTTTTCTTTAGTTGAATTATTTAATTTTGAGATATAAAGATTATATTAAATCACTGTTCTAACATAGAGTTATTGTAGTTACAAGATTGGAACAACAGACGGCAATTTACACCTCCTAGCGAATTTCATGCAGATGGTGTAAATGAGTACTTCATATCTCAGGTAATAGTTTTGCAATTGCTAATTTGCAATGTAGGTTTCTTCTGGTTAGGTTCTTTTTCATAAATTTGTTGCAGTAAATGGAAATATCTTTCAGGCAATGTCGGAGAACACTAGAGCCAACGATATACTAAAGCAAGCTCCATTCCTGGTGCCATTTACGAGCCGAGCCAAAATATTTACTGTGAGTGATTAAATCTGCACAATTCTTCTTTGATTTTCTCTTTTTAAGTCATGTCATTTTCACTTTTTTGCCTTGCCGTTTTACTCCTTTGGGACTTCATATCTGTTATACGAAAATGAGTGGCTCCATTCCCCTTAGACTTATATTGTTCTTTTTGGTTAGCTATGTATAACCAAAAAGAATATTCGTATGCTTTTAGTGTTTTCTACCTTTTCAAAAATTGTGTGCTCATTTCAAAGACCGTGCGCTTTATTTCTCGCTTTGTTGCTTCATGCCCCATGGACATTTTTGCTTTTCGTTTGTGCATCCCCTTTTAAAATACTAGTTCGAGTAACGAAATATTCCCCTACTTGGTTGATGAGAAATAACACAAAGGAAAAGTACTGTTGGAAAATAAGTTATGCTCTGTATCCTCTTTGTGAGTTCGAGTCTCCCCAAGAGCAAGGTGGGAAGTTCTTGGAGGGAAGGATGCCAGGGGTCTATTTGGAAACAGCCTCTCTACCCAAGGGTAGGGGTAAGGTCTGCGTACATACTACCTCCCCAGACCCCACTAAGTGGGATTATACTGGGTTGTTGTTGTTGTTGTTGTTCTTGTTGGTTAGCTATGTATAAGTTAAGAGTTGCACATTGAGCCAATTGAAGTTAGTCAATTTCTTGTATAGCATGTCACTCTGCTCAACTAACCCATAGTTTATTAATCATCTGGCAGTCACAGCTAGCTGCAGCAAGAGAGAGGAATGGGAGCCAGGGTCTTTTTGCTAGGCATAGATTCAGAATTAGAAGAGACCACATTCTGGAAGATGCTTTTAACCAATTGAATGCATTGTCGGAGGAGGATCTCCGAGGACTGGTGATGCATTTGCTCTCTGTGTGATTATGTTCACTTTCTATTTGATTATAGACATGCATGTATATGTGCAAGTATGCTTGTGTGTGCGTACACTTTACTCAGAAGAGATAATTTCTATCGTGTGGTTAACCTTGTGTTTCCAGATACGTGTAACCTTCGTTAACGAACTTGGAGTTGAGGAAGCTGGTATAGATGGTGGTGGGATATTCAAGGATTTCATGGAGAATATTACTCGAGCAGCTTTTGATGTACAATATGGATTATTCAAGGTGCTAATTTCATCAATGTTGTTAGATATTAATGCTTGGACCTCCTGCCCCGTAACTAGTTGTGGTTCCAGCTAAAGTGTTCGGTACTTTCAATAAAAAAAAACAAATGTGAGCAATTTTACTTAGGTAATTAGGTTCCTGTCCTGCTCTTTTTTCTCTTTTCTTGTGCTAGTGGTAAAAATTCTCTACAAAGATTTTGTATTTTGCTAAGGCCATCGTTGCTTATTTTTACAGTTTCAAGTTTCAACCAATCGAGTTTTGTGTTGGCTGTTTGATTTGTACCAAAATACAACATGTGATTTTGGCCTCAATTAATTGAGATTGAATGGTTAACTTCTAGAGGGTTATTGAGATATAGTTTGTTTATAAGACTCCAACTACAGCCTGCTAGAATAAATTTCTATTGTATATATATTTCACCACTGACATTTTAGACCTCCTAGAATAGTCATTTGAAATCATTTCACATGGTTTAGATTCCTTTTAGTTTTCTTGTTAAAAAGGGTTTATCGAGCCTTATTATGGTCAGACTCGTTTGGATTTTCTCATCCAACCTAATTTTTTGAATAGCTAACCTGTTTATGGACATTAGATTAGGGAGAGGAGCAGTTTTACCCATTCTCTATCTTGTCACAAGTAGGACATCAGCTGGGTTTTGAACTTAAGGGAATAGTCTTTTGCTTATGATCTATCTGAAGACTAGCTGGTATAGCAGCCCAAATTTACCTATTGTGGAAGGTCAATTGTTGCTTCATCTTTTGAGATTGCAATCCCTGTCGAGTCAGGAAGAAAATGAGTATTGAGTTATGTAATCAGGCATCGGGGCTCTTGGCACTGATGGAGCAGGATTAGGCAAAGGAATGCCTCCTTGAATCTTCCTTGAGTTGACGTCACTGAGACATTTACTCTTGGGCCTGTCTTGTTGGGCATCCCTGGATCTAAAGGGAGCTTATCAAGCCATTCCCATCTTCATTCCTAAAATCAATCTTAGGACTTGAGTGCGTTGAAGACTCGATAGCAATTTCATCGTCTTTCCAGTTCAATAGCTCCTAGCCCATCTTTTTGAAACATGTTTTTTATCTAACTTGGATAGCTGAGTGGTGGAATCCACAAATTAGTCTACCCTGAAATTGAAAATGAAGGGGAGAGTATCTGCTCAGATAACAACAACAACAACAACCCAGTATAATCTCACTTAGTGGGGTCTGGGGAGGATAGTGTGTACGCAGACCTTACCCCTACCCTTGGGTAGAGAGGCTGTTTCCAAATAGACCCCCAGCATCCTTCCCTCCAAGAACTTCCCACCTTGCTCTTGCGGAGACTCGAACTCACAACCTCTTGGTTGGAAGTGGGGGTTGTGAGTTCGAGTCTCCTCAAGAGCAAGGTGGGAAGTTCTTGGAGGGAAGGATGCTGGGGGTCTATTTGGAAACAGCCTCTCTACCCAAGGGTAGGGGTAAGGTTTGTGTACACACTACCCTCCAATAATATGGTGGAAATAAATGTTTGATTTATACTCATGTTATCGTTTTGTTCATTGACTTACTTATCTTGTATTAGATAGTTATGTGTAAATAATCCTAGTCCATATGTAGTAGGAATATAATATGTCCTAGTTTCATATGTAGTTGGAGTAGAATACGTTCTTGTCCCGTATGTAATAAGAGTAGAATATGTATATTATATACAGTGCTCATTGTAACATTTAAAAAAATGATTTTTCTGCCGTGCATTCTCCCATTGTAGCACAGTTTAACTGTGAAATTTATTGTTGTGCATCATTCCAGCGACATCCGGGAAGATAGATCTCATCGCCGTGCAATTTTCTGGCAACTTCGTCTTGTTCCTAGGGTTCATCATTGCTATAGTCGTATTGTGCATATACAAGTACCACCATCAAATCCGAAACCTTGTGCGACCAAACCCCAAAAATCCCAGTCCTATAGGAATAGAAAAGTCACTCACTGGGCGTCTTTCCGTTGACGACTCAAGATTTATTTGTGTTGTTTGGAAAGATCAGGCGACAAAACCCCAGTCAACCGCTCGGACAGAAAGTCCTTCACGCGCTTGCATGTGCCGCCAAAACTAGAGTTTCGGCAAGCGCGTCTGACACATGCGTCGGAGTGTGGATCACTTTCCAGCTAAAATATTCAAAAATCTCTTTAGGACAGTTGTTTTGTGGGGTAATTTCGAGTCCACCGGTACAATTTCCTACAGATTCCGAGAACTTTGAAATTTTTCGGCGCGTGTGAGCCATTTCGGCCACTTTTTGACAAGGACAATTTACCCGTCCGGTGATTCGAGCCTACCCATATAAATTACATCTAATTCGGATAACTTATATTTTCCCGGTGTGAATAGTGATTTTTCTGGTGGTGTTTTAAAACCTATTTTATAGTGTGAAATTCTGCTTAGTCTCACTTTTTTCAAATTTCTCTGGCGTCTTTTCGGCCAACTTATGTTTATCATCAACCATCTGGTTTTGTTGCTCAGGGGGAGTCTAGTAACCTCTGTATGTTGCTTGCACGGTCTATAGCAGTCTCCTCGATTCTGGTGTGGTAAATTCAATACAGCTATCCAGGAGTTTGGCATGACTCATAGTGAAGTCGAATGATCAACTTGCAGACATTTTCATCAAGTCCCTCTGGTCCTCATATTAGTTACATATGTAAGCTCGGTACATGTGATTTGTATGCACCGGCTTGAGAGGGAGAGTTAGATAGTTATGTGTAAATAATCCTAGTTCCATATGTAGTAGGAGTAAAATATGTTCTAATCCCATATATAGTAGGAGTAGAATATGTCCTAGTCCTATATGTAGTAAGAGCAGAATATGGATATTATATAGGACTCATTGTATCATTGAAAAAAAATTATTTTTTTCCTGTGCATTCTCACATGTTGCCTCCCCTTGTGTTTTCAGGAAACTGCAGATCATCTACTCTATCCAAATCCTGGATCTGGGATGTCTCATGATCAACACCTCCAGTATTTTCATTTTCTTGGGACAGTTCTTGCTAAGGTATTGACAATTGTGTAATGCATGTTCAGCATATGACCTATGATGACTGGTGATTCACTCAACTTCTGACATGCTGTTGTATGTTCTTTCTGAACAAAGCACAATACTTCCTTTGGTGCAGAACTACGCCTAGGAATGATTATCATCTCGCAATATAGCTCTTTCTCAAATAATTGTCATCTTGAATGAGATATGCTTTTTCATTGGTTAAAGCTTCTTGTTTTAGACCGGAATATAGTTGTGTAATTTAACGACTCCAGCAAAAAAAAAGAATAAAAGGAAGAAGCAGTTGTGTGATTATCTTGGAAGCTGCTTCCATAAAAAAACAGTTTCTTTGATGATGGATGGGTGCGTGCTTTGTTAGCACGTATTTCAGATTCCAGAATTGTTGATGATGATATTTGATAGTAAATTTCTTCATTATCATCACCAGACTTAAGTTCAGCTCAACTTCCAAAAACCAATACTAAAGGGAATAACGTATCTGTACTGGTTTTGCTTCAGCTCTGTGTTATCATTTACAATAAAGTTAAATGCGCAATTAAATATGTTTAAGTGCATTGAACAACTACAAAATACTGACTAGATAATATTATGAGAAATATGGATGCACATTATTCAAGGGAGAGAGAGAGGGAGAGGGGGGGAGAGAGAGAACTTTAGATGCAGTGATTTAGTAATTTATTTCTTTGTTAGCAGCATTATATCCCATTAGTTCTGAGCTTATGGGTCTTTAGCTAGGACATTTTTCTTTAGATCTGCTTCTCTCAAGGTATTTGCATTTTGTGCCTTTAAGCTTTTATCTTGACAGCAAATGTTTTATTTTCTTTTCCTCTCCTGATGTTGTAGGCAATGTTTGAAGGCATTCTCGTTGATATTCCATTTGCGACATTCTTTTTGAGCAAGTTGAAGCAGAAGTAAGCTTATAGGAAAAGTCTTATGTGATTTAGTTTATTTTGTAGTGGGTGGGATATGCAATGTACTCATCTTTATGATGGTAGAGTGCATGATGAAGGCTTAAAATTGAGCAAATTTACTGGAAGAATTGATTTATAAACCTTCCAAAAAAGAAAGTAGAAAATCAAACCTTTTTTAACCAAAAAAATAAGAAAAAAAAAAAAAGAGAGCAGCTGCATTCTCCAGAAACTAATGAAATTTCATGCAATAGCTCATGCAAGTGACACGAAGTATTGTCTATCTTCTCTTTGGACCTAGAAAATTCTTTCATTTAAGTAGCGTTGGCAGCCTATTAACATAGCGAAGCACTCGCTTCTCGCTTTTTTGGCAGAAGCGCACACTTCATATCACCTGTTACGCTTTACAACACAAAAGCGACCATGTGCCCGCCCGCTTCGCTTCGCGCTTTAAGCGCTGAAGCGAGCGCTTTTCACAATATTGCTTACCGATGAGGAGATAACGCGAATCAATCTTGAGTCGTCAACCGAAAGGATGCATGGTGACAGATTTTTCTGTTCCGATAGGATTGGAATTTCTGGGGTGGTCGTACATGGGTTTCAGATCCAATAGTGGTACTGGTATATACACAGTACCACTGCAGCAGTGATGAACCAAATTCATATGCCAACAACTTCTTCCTCTAAGTCTCCACGACAAAATGCATTCTTTACATCAAGCTGTTGCAAGTCCCCATCAAGATTAGCTGCACAAGACAAAAGAATTCTAATAGCGTTCATCTTAGAAACATGGTCAAATGTCTCATGATAATCCACTCCACAAGTCTTGAGCGAATTCCTTAACCACCAATCTTGTTTTGAATCTTTCAATTGAGCCATCAGTTTTCTGCTTCACAGTGAAGACCTATTTACACGAACCAACTTCTTGTCTGGTGATGAAGTGACAAGTTCCAAACTGTCATTTTTTGGCAAAGCCTTCATTTCTTCTATCATTGCTTGCTTCCTTTTAGGATCTGCAAAAGATTCCCGCCAATTCTATGGAATAGACACAGAAGAAATAGACAAGGCAAAGGCTCTATAGGAGACAAAATTAGATAAAAGGTGTTTGGTGGTGCGCGAACTGACTCCTTTTTCTGTTAGCAATAGGCATATCTAGCTCATTAGGAAATGTAGATAACTCACCAGTAGAAGAAGGTTCAACTTCAGTTGATTGCATGATGGTTTCTTCTGCTCTATTTCTCTTTGAGTAAGTTCTCAAATCATGTCTATCCAAACGCCCAATAGTCTCCCCTTGAATTCTTTCTCCAGTTTCATTTTCCCTTGTGACAATGTCATCAAGAGGTCCAGTAGTGAAACTAGGTAGAGGTGATGAGGTAGTACTGAAATAGGGCTCAAATTCTCGAAGATAACATCCATTCTAATAAAATATCTCCTAAAGGGGGATGATAACATTTGTAACCTTTGTGTATTTGTGTCGAAAATACCCAATGTAAACACACATAATCTCTCTAGGATCAAGTTTCCTAGAATTTCGAGTGTGGACAAAGCAAACACACCAAACACATTTGGAGGAACAATATATTCATTCTTATCCTTTAAAGCTTCCTGAGGATTTTGAAAATTCAGAGGTTTAAGTGGCATTCTATTGATAAGATAGGTAGCCACTAGAATAGCATCCCTAGTAACGTTACGGTAGATGTATGTGAACATAAGAGATCTTGCTACTTCTAACAAATGTCTATTTTTGCTTTTAGTTACCCATTTTGTGCACTAGTATAAGGACAATTAGACTGGTGGACTATCCCATTGGACTCCAAATAAGCACCAAATTTTTTATCAATGCATTCGCTGCCATTGTCTGTTCATAAGATTTTTATGTTGGCATCAAACTGAGTATGAAATGGCTGAAAACAAGAGAAAGCTTCTCTTTTGGCTTTTAACAAATATTTCCAAGTCATCCTAGTGCAGCAATCAATGAAAGTAAAAACCCATTGACTACCGGACAAAAAAATAGTTTGGGTAGGAACCCATGCATCCAAATGAATAGTCATAAACAGAGTTGTGCTTCTATTATCACTTACAAGATAAGAGTTTCAAGTATGCTTGGCATATTCACGCATCACAGAACAAAGATTCAAATCGAGTCCTTGAAAACAAATCGAGATATAATTTTTTTAAAACAAAGAGTGATGGGTGTCCTAACCGTCTATGCAGCCGTATTATTTCTTGGTTGACATCCTTACTTTTCCCAAAAAAGGCTTGACTAGAGTTTTGAATTCCATCTGATATATACAAGTCATCATGCAGTCTACTATTGCCAATCTTTTTCCTTGCTTGAAGATCCTGAAAAATGCAATGATCGGGAAAGAACTTGATTTTCCAGTTTAGAGCTTTGGTGATGGTACTAACAGGTAAAAGGTTGACACGGAACTCAGGAACACCACGAATGATAGTTTAATATCAGGAGTACAAACAACAGAACATGTTCTAGAGATAGGTTTAAAGAACCATTGGCTAGTTTAACATGATCTTCTTTGAGACACGTATAATAGTTTCGAATGCCTTTAAAAGAGCCTGTCATGTGTCTATTTGCACTAGAATCAACAATACAAGAATTAAGTTGAGCAGCAAAGGCAGTACGTGATCGCACATGATTGGATGTAGCAATATTAGCAGCATCAAGTTTGGCTAGGAGGCGACGGAAAAGCTAAATTTCATTCGAAGACAAGATTTCTCTAGAAACCGTCTCCTTGAATGTCTCCATATTTCTACCTAATCTAAAGAAAATTGCTTAAAAAGTAATATGTATTGCAGGAAACCAAATCTGTCTTGACGAAACCTTCACACCGATGAACAGAAAAACCAAAATTAGTAGCGATAGGCTTGGAATGCTCCAATGATCCCAATAGAAAAGAAACTTCCAGAAACAAAACTGACCAGAAGGAGTTTGTGTTGCGGACAACCACCAAGAGAAAGAAAACTCGACCCCTTTTGATAAAAATGGAACTCTAGTGTTGTGAGGGAGATAAATCACCTCAAAAAGACAACAATGGCTCTTATACGACGTAGATTTTGAGAAGAAGAAAACGCTTCTTGTATTTCTATGTGTTTACATCCCATGAGCAAGAGAATTTATAAAAATCTCCTAACACTAATTAATGAATAAAATAAATCTATACAACCAATCAAGCTCTCAAACCAAATCAATCAAATCAAAACTCCTGAAATCATGCTAATCAACAATCTCCTAAATATAATCGAATTTCCATGAATAATGCTAATCAACACTATTGATTTTGATTAGGGTAGGTTATTTACGTCTCACCCCTTGGGGTGTAGCCTTTCTTGGAACCTACATGAACGCAGGATGCCTTGTGTACTAGGCTGCTCTTTATTATTGATTTTGATGTGACATTCTCCTGTTGTTCTCTTAGATTCCTACGGTTATTTAGAGATATCTATGTTAAACTTTAATACAATGACTCTTGTAAACGTAGTTTCTCTGAATCTCATGCAATTCAAGTAAGTTTGACTATTTTAATTGAGCGATAATATGTCTAAGCTTTATATGTTTTATCAAATATCTTATTACTGCTTTTGTTGTTTTATTAAAAGCTTTACAATCTTTGGTAGTTCCAAGGTAGTAATTATCTAAAAGAAAGCGTCACAAAATAGTATTATAACTCTTAACCAGAAAATGCATTATTGATGTCAGACTCGGTTGCTTTAAGATCCTGAATATAATGATTGTTTTTCTTTCCCTTCTCAAAAGAAAACAATCATTATATTCAGGATCTTAAAGCAACCGAGACTTACATCAATTATGCATTTTCTGGTTAAGAGTTACAATGCCATATGCCCTTATCAAAGAAAAAGAGAAAAAACAATAACATTAAAAATGCGACGCGTGTTTGAATTTTTTTAGCTGAAATACAATTGACAGTTAGCTGGAGGGGTATGGAATGGGAAGATTGACATATCGACCTAATTGGATAGAGACCTTTACATCAACTTGAAACGTCATTTTTAGAGGGCCTTTTCACGTCTAACAATTAGTTCTACACTTCCACCAATTTTGTCATTTCTTCACTAGCTCATTGTGACATGCATATTTGGCCTCACTTATTTGATTTCCTTCTTGTAACTTTGCTGCGCAGGTATAACTATTTGAATGACCTTCCTTCCTTGGATCCAGAATTATATCGTCATCTCATTTTCCTGAAGGTGATGTTTTCTAATATCCTTTATAACCACTTTATCATATTTGAGTTGTTCAAACGTGTATTGGTTCTTCCTAGCCATTATCAAGAAGAAATAAAAGGATCAAGTGTTGATTCTCATATTTATGTTTGATGCGTTTTGCGCGGTAAAGATGGTTAAGATTTTCTTGCTTGTATGTCATGGACAAACTAGCAATATATTATGAAAAGATGTCTCCCCCCCCCCCCCCAAACAAAAAAAATTCCCCTTTTTTCATTCTATTCAAGTTTTTGTAAAAATGCACGGGAGAAAAAAAATCTATTATTGATATTCTATTACGTGTTTTTACAATAGCCTATTTATAACTATACACAATACATATTCTACTCCTATTTTATATGGGGCTACTATTGTTTTCATAACTATCTAACACTCTCCCTCAAGACGGTGCATACATATTATATGTACCGAGCTTGTTACACATTTAACTAATACGATAACCAGTAAGGGGCTTGGTGAAAATATCTGCAAACTGATAATTCGACTTCACAAACTTAGTAGCAATATTTGCTAAAAGTTTCTTTTCTTTGACAAAGTGGCAGTCAATCTCAATATCTTTAGTTTTCTCATAGAACACCGGATTTGATATAATATGAAGGGCAACTTGATTATCACATACAAGTTCTCTAATCTTTCCATATTTGAGCAAATGTTTGATCCAAACTTGCTCACATACTGCCATAGCCATTGCTTGATATTCTGCTTCTGCACTAGACCGAGCAACAATATTCAGTTTCTTGCTCTTCCAAGACACCAAATTACCTCATACTAAAGTACAATTCAAACGTAGAACATCTATCAGAAGGTTATCCTGCCCAGTCAGTATCTGAGTACCCAACAATTTGCTCATGAACTCGATCTTTAAACAATAATCATTTGCTTGGAGCTCATCTTATATATCAAAGAATGCGGATAGCTGCATCCCAGTGACTATCACAGGGAGAATACAGAAACTGACTCACCACACTCATAGGAAAGGAAATGTCAGGTCTAGTCACTGTGGAGTAATTTAACTTTCCAACCAACCGCCTATATATTGCAGGATCGCTAAGCGGCTCCCTCTGTCTCGGTAGAAGTTTGCAACTCGGATTCATAGGAGTGTTAACAGGTCTACAGCGTGTCATTCCTGTCTCCTCAAGAATGTCCAAGACATACTTCCGTTGTGAGAATCACAATACCTGAGCTAAACTGAGCGACCTCAATATCCACAAAATACTTTAATGTGCCCAGATTAGTTTGAAAGTGTTGAAAGAGATGTTGTTTCAACTTAGTAATACCATCTCGATCATTGCCGTAATAACAATATCATCAACATAAACCACTAGATAAATATTGAGATTTGAAGTAGAATGCCGATTAAACACAAAGTGATCAGCTTCACTACGAGTCATGCTAAACACCTTAATAACTGTCCTAAATTTACCAAATTGGGCTCGAGGAGACTACTTAGACCATAGTGGGATCGGTGCAACAGACATACAAGGCCATTATACTCCCCAGAGCGACAAAATCAGGTGGTTGCTCCATGTAAACCTCATCCTCAAGGTCGCGGTGAAGAAAATCATTCTTAATGTCCAACTGATAGAGAGGCCAATGGCGAACAACATCCATGGATAGAAAAAGGCGGACTAATGCTATTTCGCCACGGGAGATAAAGTATCATTGTAATCGAGCCCAAATATTTGAGTATACTCTTTGATAACAAGACGAGCCTTAAGGCGATCAACTTGTCCATCTGGACCAACTTTGACTGCATACACCCAATAAAAGCCAACAATAGATTTATCGAAGGAAGAGGAACAAGCTCCCAAGTACCACTCACCACACATAGCCACGTATTACCTGTTTGAACAATAGAAGCTATCTCTGAAGATGTATGTTTACATGCTTTGTACTTAAGAAGTTCAATATCCGATAGAGAAACCATCCAACCATTCATGGTATTGGATCCCATTTTCTACAGCCAGTTTCTCAAATTCTTGACTAAAAGTTGTATGGTTAACCTTGGAATGCCAAATGAGAACACTTATATTTGTTTGTTGAGAAAACAATATTCACTCGTCGGAGAATAAAAAGGTTGTCGGAAATTGATGGAACTTGAATGGGCAGACTCAGAATAACCTCCTGAGTAATGTGTCCAAAAGAAGCTTCGTCGGAAAAATCACTGTAACCACCGGAAAGTTAGTGTAGTTGCCGGGATAATCTCAAAGTTATTGGAATTAAAAAAAGGTATGGGTAGGCCCATAATTACTAGTAGATCACATTGTTCAAAAGAAACTTTTTCAAGACCTGGCCGAAACAGGCCTCATTAGCCGGCGTGTGGGCTAGCAAGCACATTCTCCCTTTTCTAGCATGTGAGGGCGCGTGGGAAGGTGTTTTCTGGTTGGTTTGAATGTGGTTTTGTTGCCATATCCTAAGGGGTCTTGTGGTGGTGTTGGTTTTTGCACAACACCACTGGAAAGTGATTTTGTTGCGGACAACCTCTTAAGTTGTCGAAAAATTGCATGGCAACAAGGTCTTTTTTCTTGGGCGCTAGAATGATGCACAACGATAAGTTTTTCACTAATGCTGTGATACCATGTGAGGATGCACGAGAGAAAAAAATCTGTTATTGATATTCTATCAAGTGTTTTTACAAAGCACTATTTATAACTATACACAATACATATTCTACTCCTATTCTATATGGGACCAGGGTTATTTTCATAGCTATCCAACATTTTTCTTACACTGTGCAACTAGGACAACCATGAGTTCTTTGTTTCAAGGAAAAAGTTTTCAAAGGTGGTTGGATGGTGAAATCCTTTATAATCAGGATTCATGGTTTCCTTGTAAGCTCATGGTAGCAATCAATTTTTCCATTGTTGAAGACGGAGTGTATTTCAAGCTGTTGCTGCTTCTTATCTTGTATTTCTCATCCTTAGTTTATATTACATGCACCTTTTTTCACTGAATTGGTAAGTTAGTGTTATCGAGGAATCTTGTTTTAAGATCTTACCAAGTCAAGAGTGGTTTTGACTAATAATGGTATTGAAGTGTTCGTTATTTCTTTATTTTTTGGTTTTTGTCTCTCTTCTCTCTGTTTTTGGGTTTGGACAACTTTTTGAATGGTCTTCTAGCCCCTTGACTGGTTGGATCTTATAACGAGATTCCTCGATAACACTAAATTACCAACTATTTAGGCTCAGTCAAGGGGCTAGAAAACCATTCATAAAGTTGACCAAGCCCAGAAACAAAAAGGAGAGAGACAAAGACCAAAATAATAAAGGAAAGATGAATACCTCAAAATCATTATTAGTCAAAACCAATCTTAGACCTGGTATGATCTTATAACAAGATTCCTTGATAATACTACCAAATCACACAAGTATTACTGGCCGGAATGTTAATTTTGATCCATAACCAAAAGCACAGACCATAAAGAAATCGCCGGTGCAAGAAATTCGGAATTAACAGCAACAACTGCTGTGCATCAATGTTAAACTAGACGGGGTCAGCTATCCAAGTCCTCAATATGCATTTCACCCAAGTTGGACCCATTTCAGTCCAATATTTTATATTTTGTGTTTAAAGACAAACTAGGGGTTCTCTAACACTAAAGGCCATCCACATTTTTTCTTCAAAAGGAGAGGTGTTATTTTCATCTGTGTGTCACCTCCTAAGGCATAATAACGGAGATATATTTCCTTTTGTAATGTTTTAAGGATGTGAGGAGTGGGAGTTATGAATATTTTACTTCTATTAGTCTTTGCTCTTGTAATGGGGAAAAATCCTAGAACCTGCAAAAGGATAGGCGAGCCCTATGGAGAAAACTGAAAAATAAAATGTGGTTAGGGGCAGCCGTGTTGATGTTGACTGGGTGCTATTGGCATGGTGTCTTCCTCATCTCTTGTAAATCATTTTATCTTCTACCTATTACCTATTTCTTTAGCTCATTGAATCGTTCTCTTTGCCTGTTTCTGAAATTTCAGCATTACGAAGGTGATGTTTCAAATCTAGAGTTGTACTTCGTCATTGTCAACAATGAGTATGGGGAACAAACTGAAGAGGAGCTGCTTCCTGGTGGGAAAAGCATACGTGTAACTAGTGAGAATGTCATCACCTTTATTCATCTTGTCGCCAACCATCGTTTGAACTTTCAGGTTATTTAACTTTTGGTCTTGCTTCTTTTCCAGCCTGCACATTGCATGTTACAATGTCTCTTTCAAGGCATTTTACCTGTGGTGGGCCTCATATCCCTTTTAGAGTTGTTGCTTACTTTGTTTAATTGTGATGATCTAGATCCGTCAGCAAAGTTCTCATTTTCTGAGGGGCTTCCAACAGCTAATACAAAAGGAGTGGATTGACATGTTTAATGAACATGAACTTCAGGTTCTGGCATTTATACTTCTGTTACACATTACATGCTTTCACATCAGAAACGTTGTTGGCTGTATCATTTTATAAGAAGAAAACATAATAAATGACATTAGCTTGTCTAAAATATATCCTGAGCATGCCATGCCCTTTCAGCACTTGAAATTCAGGAAATTGCCTGTCCCATGCATCTCAACTGCCTATATATATCTTAACAAAGTAAACCAGGCCACCCTCCTTACGCAGCGAAGGCATGATAGACTACTCTGGCTGAAGCTACTTGTAGGGATTTATGTAGTAAGGTTATTGGCAATTTGGCATTAGCTCAGCCATTTACAAAGAGCTAGTAAATGACGTAGTCTGTCAAGAAATTCTGCTCAGAATGGAGGATTTGATGGAAAAAGCCTGAGCAATTCTGAAAGAACAAGATTAGAAAAGAAGGATTTTCTAGATGCCTGAAAGATTTGAATTTCAAGCACCAATATATTGAGAAATAGTTATTCCTAATGCTGCCTAAGAAGATGAAAAAGAAAGTTTGACATGCAAATTTCAGAATGAAAGGTAAACTGTATCCAAAAGCTAAAATACATAATCAGGAGAACTGCTGAAATTACTTGTCTGAAAGATGACATATCTGAAAAATTATCCAATGGGTGAAAACTGTTTTGGTGTTCTTTTGGTCTAGACTTCTAGCAATTTTTATCTTCTTAATGAGTAAGAGATCTAGCTTTCTGCCTCACGTTTGGCCCTGTTTTCAGCTTCTTATTTCTGGATCACTTGATGGCATTGACATTGATGACCTTCGAGCTCATACCAATTATACAGGAGGTTACCATAAGGTGCTTTTTCTTTTTGCTTCACTTTCTTCCATCTCTTCTGTAAAGGGTCTCGTGATAGTGGTTTCCCATTTGTTTGAATCTAACATGTCAGCAATGGGTTATGTCCCTCGTTTTCGCGAGGGAAATGCCTCGTGTTCCCACATGATAAATTATATTGTGTATGTTTCTCTAAAATTAGTGTCAGAAGTATATACCTTTAATTTCACTTTTTAATTCTATTATAAAGAAAAAAGTTCTATTAGAATGGATAAAAGGCTCAGAGAAAGCATGGTGTGCATCAGGTTAGAAATAAATTAAGAGTAATGTTTGTTTTAAATCAAACAGTCTTGTGAGTTCTGTTAAGGAGGGACCTTAAAAACTTATTTTGAGTGGCTCCTCTAGTGGCATAGTCATTATTTTCTTTACTGTACTAGTTTTAGTGTACGTGCGTTGCACGTGTATGACGCAACAACAATAACAACAATAAACCCAGTGAACTCCCACAAGTGGGGTCTGGCGAGGGTAAGATGTACGCATCCTTACCACACCTTGGAAAGACAGAGAGGCTGCTTCTTCTGATAGACTCTTGGCCAAAGAAAGGATGAAAAGAAGTAAAGGCAACAAGTAATAACAACAAGAAGATAAGAAGAGAAGACCGAAACGAAGATAACAATTAAATGCTAGGTAGTAGTAGCAATCTAAGAATAACGAGATATCATACTAACACTAATGCTATTGAACTGAAGAAACACATGGAAACGCTCGGCCGCCTGCTACCCGACTACCCTAATCCTCGACCTCCACACCCTACTATCAAGGGTCATGTGCTCAGTAAGCTTCAGTTGCACCATGTCTCGCCTAGTCACCTCTTCCTAAGATTTCTTTGTCCTATCTTTACCCTTTCTCATGCCCACCAAGACTAACCTCTCACACATCCTAACATGGGCTTTTTCTCTTAACATGCCTACTATCTCAACCTCGCCTCCCGCATCTTATCCTCTACGGAGGCCACACCTTTCTTATCCCGAATAAATTCATTCTTAATCTTATCTAACCTGGTATGCCTATACATCCATCTTAGTATTCTCATCTGACCTACTTTCATCTTCTGGACATGAGAGTTCTTGATCGGCCAACACTCTGCCCCATACAACATAGTTGGTTTAACCACTACTTTGTAGAACTTACCTTTAAGCTTATGTGGCACATTCTTATTACACAGAACACCGGAAGCGAGCCTCCACTTCATCCACCCTGCTCCGATACGATGCGTAACATCCTCATCAATCTCTCTGTCCCCTTATATTATTGACTAAAGGTACTTGAAACTCTCTCTCGCGGGAATGACTTGTGTATCAAGCCTTATATCCATTTCGCTTCCTGGATAACGTCGATGAACTTGCACTCCAAGTACGCCATCTTAGTCCTGCTCGGCTTTAAACTTTTAGGCTTGAGTCTTAGCTCCATCATATCTGTCCTTAATCACCCTAATATAAGTTACAGGCACACATTTAGCCTCCAAACACCTTCGTGGAACCTCTCTCAGGACTTTGTCGTATGCTTACTCTAGGTCAATGATCACCATTTGCAAGTCCTCCTTCATTGTCCTATACTGTTCCACCAATCTCCTCACTAGATGAATGGCTTCCTTAGTCGAATGATCCAGCATGAAACCGAACTGGTTCTCAGAAATCGACACACTTTTCCTTACCCTCCCTTTTACCACCCTCCCACAAACTTTCATCGTATGTCTTAGTAACTTGATACCCCTATTGTTGTTGCAATTGTGGATATCAACCTTATTCTTATACAACAGAAATCGTACTCCACCTGCATTCTTCATGCATCTTTTTTTTGCTAAAAGTGACGTTAAATAACATAGAGAGTCATCCATGCCTACCTTGTTAGTTTGATAGTTTAATAGGAGTAAATAACTCTAATCCTATATGTATGAGGAGTAGGACATCTGTTATATATATAGGGCTCATTGTATCATTGTTAATTGATCAACAAGATTTGTTTCCCGTGCATTCTCACATGGTATCAGAGCATTGGTGAGAAGAGATCGTTGTGCGTCATTCCAGCGATATCCGGGAAGAAAGAACTCAGTCACCGTGCAATTTTTCGATGACCTAAGTGATTAATTGCGTCAAAGTCACCAATTATCAGTGTTGTGCAAAATCCAACACCACCACAAGGCTCCCAAGAGAGATCCGACCAAACCCCAGAAAAAATCACCGGTAGCCACGCGTCGTCACGCGCCTATCGGAGAATTGTTTCTAGCAGGGCATCTGTCACACATGCCGGGGCATCTGTCACACTCGTCGGCGCGTGTGACCTCTTCCAGTCAGATTTATAAAAATTTCTTCAGGACAGCTTCATCTCCTTGCAATTTCAAGTACATTGGTACTATTTTCGACAGATTTCGATAACTTTGGAATTTTCCGGCGAGCTACAGTGATTTTTCCGGCGTGAAGAATGATCCCCAGAAAATTTATGTTGTTTGCAGCACAATATTATAATGGCATTCGTATCGGAAGCCTTTAACTCACAATCTGTTGGATCCAATACATTGAATCCAATCCAGATGGTTTCTTTTACCGGATTATATTGAGTTCCTTCAGTACAATGTAAACATGCATCTTCAGGATTAGCCTCCGTTGTTCCAACAAATAATAGCATGACTTGTATCTCCCAATCTTCACCTTCTGAGTCTTGGATCATTGATTCAGGTGCATCTGATCATATTTCTGGTAACAAATCTCTTTTCACTAGTATTACATATTGTCAATCTCTTCCAACAATCACAATGGCCAATAGGTCTCAAGCCATGGCAAGTGCAATAGGCCAAGCAAGTCCACTTCCTTCCTTACCTTTAGACTCCGTTCTTTATGTTCCTGGTAGTCCTTTTATTCTCATAGCCATTAGTCGTTAGCCAAATCACTTAAATCTGATGTTTTATTTCTTGATGACCTTGTTTTTATACAGGAACACAGTACATGGCAGGTCATTGGTATCGGACGTGAATCGGATGGACTTTATTACCTTATTCTTGCAAAATCACATGGACTCGCATCTTGTCTTCCTCCAATAATTTGTCCCGTTACTGATTCACTAGATTTATTACATAAACGGTTAAGACATCCCAGTTTGTCAAAACTTTAGAAAATGGTACACAACTTATCTCACTTATCCACTCTAGAGTGAGTCGTGTCAGCTCGTAAGCATACCCGCAGCGTCTTGATAATCGAGCAGCGTCACCTTTTACTTTAGTCCATTCAGATGTTCGGGGTCCTAGTCGGGCTAGTTTTACCTTAGGATTCCGCTACTTTGTTTCATTGTTGATTATTCTAGGTGCACTTGGATATTTTTGATGAAAAATTTATCTAAGTTATTTCTATTTTCCAGACCTTCCACGCTGAAATTCAAAATCAATTTGGGGTTTTTATCCGCATATTTCACAGTAATAATGCCCTTGAGTATTTGTCTTTCCCATTTTAGGAGTTTATGAACTCCCAGGGGGTTATTCCTAAACATCTTGTCCGTACACATTCCAATAAAATGAGGTAGCTGAAAGAAAGAATAGACATCTTATTAAAACTGCTCGTACCCTACTCATACAATCTCATGTTCCGTTACGTTTTTGGGGGATGTGGTTCTTACATTTTGCTATCTTATTAATCGTATGCCATCTTCAGCTATGCAAAATCAAGTTCCATTCTCTGTCCTATTTCCCCCTTACCTTTGTTCTCTCTTCCACCCCGTGTCTTTGGGAGTATGTGCTTTGTTCATGACCGTTTTCCAAGAAAAAGATAAGTTAGCTCCTCGTGCACTTAAGTGAATATTTCTAGATTATTTGAGAACACAAAAGGGATATCGATGTTATTCTCCTGACCCGCAGCGGTTTCTTATGTCTGTTGATGTTACCTTCTTTGAAACCCAATCATACTTCACCTGTCCAGTTAATCACTTAGATATTTCTGAGGTGCTACCCGTTCCTTCTTTTGGAGATTCAGTCCCTATCTCCCATTCATCTTCCTCCATAGCTCCACCGCCTACCGTTCCAGTTGCAGCTCTACCACCTCTAGCTCCCGTGTCACCACCGAGTGCAGTGCCACCACCTACTCCAATTCCACCAACTATAGCTCCAGTGCCACCACCTAGTCCAGTTCAACCTTCTACAGCTCCACCACTCCTGACTTATCATCATCATCCGCCCCCAGCATCAGGCCCAGCTAATTCACGTCCTGCAGCTGACCCTGCTAATACTGCGGACTTGTCTCCTCTTAATCAACCGATTGCACTACGAAAAGGTATACGGTCCTTGCTTAATCCTAATCCTCATTATAACGGTTTAAGTTACCATCGTCTCTCATCATCCCATTGTGCATTTGTATCATCTTTGTCCTCTGTTTCCATTCTTAAGTCTACAGGTGAAACCCTGCCTCATCCCGGATGGCGACAGGTTATAATTGACGAGATGTCTGCTTTACATACGAGTGGTGCTTGGGAGCTTGTTCCTCTTCTTTTGGGTAAATCGACTGTTGGTTGTCGTTGGGTGTATGCGGTCAAAGTTGGTCCAGATGGCCAGGTTGATCGACTTAAGGCTCGTCTTGTTGCCAAAGTATATATTCAGATATTTGGACTTGATTACAGTGATACTTTCTCTCTTGTGGCTAAAATTGCATCAGTTTGTCTTTTCTATCCATGGCTGTTGTTCGCCATTGGCCTCTCTATGAGTTGGATATTAAGAATGCTTTTCTTCACGGTGACCTTGAGGATGAGGTTTATATGGAGCAACCACCTGGTTTTGTTGCTCGGTAGGTCTAGTGGCCTTGTATGTCAGTTGCGCCGGTCCTTCTATGGTCTAAAGCAGTCTCCTTATGCCAGGTTTGGTAAGTTCAACTCAGTTATTCAGGAGTTTGGCATGATTCGTAGTGAAGCTGATCACTCTGTATTTTATCGACATTCTGCTTCAAATCTCTGTCTTTATCTGGTCGTTTATGTTGACGATATTGTTATGACCGACAATGATCAGATTGGTATTAGTAAGTTGATGCAACATCTCTTTCAGCACTTTCAGACTAAGGATCTGGGCAGATTAAAGTATTTTCTGGATATTGAGGTCGCTCAGTCTAGCTCAGGTATTGTGATCTCACAACGAAAGTATGCCTTAGATATTCTTGAGGAGACGGGAATGATAGATTGTAGACCTATTGACACTCCGATGGATCCAAATTCTAAACTTCTGCTAGGACTGGGGAGCTTCTTAGCAATCTTGCAAGATATAGGAGGTTGGTTGGTAAATTAAATTACCTTACAATGACTAGGCCTGACATTTACTTTACTGTGAGTGTTATGAGTCAGTTTATGGATTTTCCCTGTGATAGTCATTGGGATACAGTTGTCCGCATTATTCGATATACAAAATCAGCTCCAGGCAAAGACTTATTGTTTGAGATCGAGGCTATGAGCAGATCGGTGGATACTTAGATGCTGATTAGGCAGGATCACATTCTGATAGACGTTCTACGTCTGGATGTTGTGTCTTAGTAGGAGGAAATTTGGTGTGTTGGAAGAGCAAGAAACAGAATATGGTTGCTCGGTCTAGTGCAGAAGCAGAATATCGAGCAATGGCGATTGCCACATGTGAGCTAATTTGGATCAAACAGTTGCTCAAGGAGTTGAAATTTGGTGAGATTAGCCAAATGAGACTTGTGTGTGATAATCAAGTTGCTCTTCATATTGCGTCAAATCCAGTGTTCTATGAGAGAACTAAACACATCGAGGTTGACTGTCACTTTGTTAGAGAAAAGATACTCTCGGGAGACATTGCTGCAAAATTTGTGAAGTCGAATGATCAGCTTGCTGATATTTTCACCAAGTCCTTCACTAGTCCTCGTATTAGTTATATATGTAACAAGCTCGGTACATATGATTTATATGCACCAGCTTGAGGGGAGTGTTAGTTTGATAGTTAAATAGGAGTAAATAACGCTAATCCCATATGTATTAGGAGTAGGACATGTATTATATATATAGGGCTCAGCGTATCATTGTTAATTAATCAATAAGATTTTTTTCCCGTGCATTCTCACATACCTTACCCACACTCTTCCAGAATTCTATAGGGATTTCGTCTGGCCCAGTCGTTCTACCCCTGCTCATCCTATGCATCGCTCCTTCGGCCTCTCCCACTCTTATACGCCTACAATACCAAATCCCAACGACTCCTGGAATTGTCCAAATCACCTAGCACAATGTTCCTATCCTCCCCCCTCCTTCATTCAAGAGTTTATGGAAGTATGGTTGCCATCTCCGCCTAATTTGTGCCTCATCTATCGAAACCCTACCACCCTCGTCTTTTATACAACTCCCCTGATCTAGATCACTGTGGCATTTGAACGTCTGTATGAAGAGCTTAGGGAGAAAGGTGGGGATAAGAAGCTGTACAGGCTGGCCAAAGTGAGAGAAAGTAAGGCTCGCGATCAATAATAAATTGTATACAAGAACAATTTTTATGAAATAGCAATTGACATTAAAATATAGACTATTTATTTAACTGCCAAAAATAAATTTTACTACAATGTCGTGTAGTTGAATTAAATAATTGGATATCTTCTAAACTTGCAATTTGCAAAGATAATAATAAGTTAGTTATGTAGTACTTGTAGTTATAGGTATTTTATGGTATGAGATAATAATATCAATATGTTATATTGTTGCATCTCACCTAATATCTCTTCATAGATGAATTTCTTGGTGTATGTACCTTTTGTCGCTTCGGTTGCTCTATCATGACCAAAACTCTTGTTGTTGATAGTATAATTCATCCAGTAAGTTCAATAAGTAATGTTTAAAAAGTCTCTAAGCTAGGAGCGGCAAAATCTCCTCAAACAGTCCTTATATTGTTTGTGATAGATCGCTTGCGAAAGAGTAATGCAAAAAACAAATGAGTATCATTCTTCTTCCTATAGATGATGAAACTATTAACGCTTATGGATTCTAGGGTCTTCTCGACTATATTACGTCATGGATGGTTCTTTTGATAGGTCATGTTTGTTTGGGTTTTAAGCTGCCCATGTACCTTGGTATAAAGCTAGACTCTAATTATCAAGAAGCAGAGCACAAATAACAATCGTTTAGGTTATGAGCTATATTGTTGTTTCATCAGATAAATGATTTCAGAATTTTTTATAATTTGAAGTATGTCCTTTTGCTGTTGCATGGCTAACTGAAGTACTCCTCACAGGAACACTACATTGTCGATATGTTCTGGGAGGTTGTGAAAAGCTTTTCTCTGGAAAATCAGAGGAAATTTTTGAAGTAAGTATTACCCTTCTCATATGTTTCTGATTCACTGTTGTTCGGTATAAGTATTACCCTTCTCATATGTTTTTGATCCACTGTTCTTCGGTAACAGGAAACTGCTAATACTGCTAAAGCTAATCTTGTTTAAATGGCCCATAGGATATAGTTTAAGTAAATATTAGGATGAAATAACATGCCTTCCACTTTAAGTGTTTCTTTGCTGCCATCTTTAAACATGATGTTGTGGTAAATAGTATGCCCCTACCTGGTAAACATGAATTCGGGAAGTGAATTGGCATTTCTTTGTTACTCTGAGTAAAGTGCTTTGATTGTTCTTCATCTGATGGATTTCAGTCTCTGAGGTCTGAAACGTTTGTTTTAATTGCAGTATTTTGGTGCTTCTTTGGTACTGTGAGTATTTTCTTTACATTTTTCAATCAATGGATCTTTAACTCAGATGTCTGAAAAGGTTTGCTTAATTTTTGCAAGATCACCCACTGTATAGCCACTTTGGTTAAGTTGAGAAGACGTCCTTAATTGAAATAGCTGAGTATGCTAACACAAAAGGGGTGGAAGGGGAACATGTGGTTTTTTGGTCCTTTTTCCTCTCTTATAATATCTTCTCAGATTTTCTTCTTGTGTTTTTGTCTGAGTAAACTGTTCGGAATGTAAAAATTTTCTTGTTTCCATATGTCCGATTGAATAATTAGTCGGATGTACAAAAGTTTGAATTGGTTGGGTTTTTGCGAGGAAAGGTTTTTGGTAGGAAAAGATGACTTAAGTGTGCCAGCAGTGACGAGCTTAATGCGATTGGTTCATGAAAGTTACTTAGGAAAAGATCCATGTGGATTTTCTATGAATTCTTCTGTTTTTGCTCACTCTCTTTGGACCAAGTCTGTGGAAACTATTAGCGATTGAAGATGTGGATTGTTTCCTGGACAATGAATGATGCCTGCAAACAAGTAGGTTTTCTTTGAACTGAGAAAAAGAAGAATGCTGATTATGGATACAAAAGATATTTGCCCAAAAGAAATAAGTGGATGGCACCATTATGTCTTCCCCTCTGAGATTCTCTTAGTTTCTCATTATATCTTGTGAATGATCTGTTTTCTGAATAGCATCTTTAGGAATAAGAAGCTGTTGTTTTTTATAATATCTTTGGCATTAAACAACCTTCTTTAGTTCTCCCTTTTCCTTCTTTCTGGATACCCATGGGTTCACTATATTTTTGTTTTGGAATAAGCGAAGCATCTGCTTAAATGATCTTTAGTGCATTTAATCAGCTTGACTTGTCTTTTGAATAGAACCTGACTTTTCCACTTAAATGTGTTGATCCTACCTCCTGGACTGCAGCATCTCCTAGAGAGCAAAAATGGATATGTATGAAAATGACTTATCTCATAGTATCTATGCTGTAGCATCTTTAGACCCCTAACGGGGAAAAGATGTATTCGAGCTGTGTCAGAAATTTTCAAAACGCACTATGAAATGTTTATCATAATGTTCTGTAGGAGTTCAATGAACAATGTAACATTTCCCTTTTGGGTCCAGGTTTGTGACAGGGTGTTCACGAGGACCCTTGCTTGGATTTAGATATTTGGAGCCTTTGTTCTGCATACAAAGGTTGGATTAACTCTTTTATATGATGTCTGTGTTCCAAGCGTTTACGCAATTTGGTTTCAAATCCTTTTTTCTTCTGATTTTTGCCTTCCGATTAGAGCGGGCGGGACTGCTTCAGAAGAAGCTCTTGATCGATTGCCGACATCAGCTACTTGCATGAATCTTTTAAAGCTTCCACCATATAGAAGGTTAGCCCTGTTCCGATGACATGTATCATTGTTACATTTATGCAACTTCAAAAGCAAAAGAAATAAGTATGTAGTTGGAGAGGTATCGACTTCAAAGAAGTAGTTTCTTTGATATGGTGCTTCTAACTAAGCTGCTGTTAGCGTACATCCTTATTTATTCTTTATCACAGAAAAGACTGCTAGTAACCGTTGTTTCCTTTATGATGCAGCAAGGAGCAGATGGAGCAGAAATTGTTATATGCCATAAATGCTGATGCTGGTTTTGATTTAAGCTGATGGATTGTGTGCATAATTTCTTGTTTTGGAATATCCAACTAATACCTGAAGCAGCTTTAGTTCTTCATCAGTAGCATAAAGGCGAAAAATGAATGGTACAATTTTCTCATCACTACCGTAGTCTACTTGTAAAGAAACTGCTAATCATTGAATAGTCAGAAGCACGTGTAAATAAGAATCCACTACTCTGCTCCTTGACTAGATGTGCGCATACATAAACCCAGGTGCATTGTATATCATCCTTTGGGAAGTAAAAATGGAATACATACATCTGAAGCTCATTGAATACAGAGGTTATAATTCAAAATTAGTGTGAAGCCTGGGGAAGCTTATATGTTATGATGATGTTAGTTTCGGAAGTTTTGTCAGGCATTTGCATTCATTGTACAAGTTCATGCAGCAACATTTTTACGAGGTGTCCAACTCCAGCTAGTTGCTGTCTTGAACAGATCTTACTTGTATTGTAATAAATATTTCTTCCCTGATTATGCAGCGGAGTTGCTCTGATGGTAAACAACCCCCACTTCCAACCGAGAGGTTGTGAGTTCGAGTCTCCCCAAGAGCAAGGTAGGAAGTTCTTGGAGTGAAGGATGTCGGGGGTATATTTGGAAACAGCCTCTCTACCCAAGGGTAGGGGTAAGGTCTGCGTACACACTACTCTCCCCAGACCCCACTAAGTGGGATTATACTGGGTTGTTGTTGTTGATTATGCAGCGGACCTATATGTATAACTTAAGGAAAGGAACATATCTTGCTCAAATGACGGTAGGATGGGATTTAGCTGCTTAAACCTCTACTGTGTGCGCCAACATGATTGAAAAATAACATTGGTTTCATGCTTTGTATGAGATGCAGTACACTGAGCATGATCAATAACTGTTTTAGTATTTACGCGTTAGTGATATATCCTCCCCCATAGAATAACTCCTTAACAAGAATCCGATGCATTTGCTATCCAACAAATAATATTCCCAAAAGAAACCAAGAACACTTCAATAATATTTTTGGATATCTCTCTTTTTTTTAGTCACAAGACCAACTTTATGCAATAAACAACTTGACAGGGCTTAGTCGAAAACAAGAGGACCAGGACAAATACTCCTTTTTTAGAACTACTTTCGGTCCTTGATTTCAACAACACGGTTAGAATAACACAAACTTTTGCACTGATACTAACCTTTATGATCCGAGATTCAAACAACAGTGAAATGTAAAACAATAACAATTCAAAGTAAAAATAAAAGATAAACTTTGATCAAAAGTAACTGAAAATATGGATAAGCAAATAGAGAAGAAATCTAAAATCCTACATGAACATTTCAGGCAACAACCGATTTACCGACCTTATCCTCTCCAAAGAAGGCGAAATTGAACCCTAAATGTAAGTTAACGAGAAGATGATTAGCCTAAAGAATTTCCAATTATTGAAAATTGGTAATCCAAAGTTGAATATGAAACAAGAGATCCTAATTCTCTCTTATAGGGTCCAATCTCAAGTATGAAAGCAACGTAGGGTCTTAAATTTATAGTCCCCTTTTTGAATTCTTGCTACCAGTGGCGCAATTGCATGGTGGTTAGCGCAATAGCGCTGAACCTTCTGTTTTGGCTCACGAACGTTTTGGCTCCTAGTGAAAGTTCCCGTTTGGCAAAATTGTACGGGGTTCGCGCTATTATGCAACACCTTCTAAATGATCTTCACTCAGGCACTTCTTCCAATCAATCTTCAAGCTTCTAAATATGGTAATAAGTTCTCATAGCAAGGCTTAGGCCGATGGGGTAGCGCGCTGCCCCCCAATTCTCAACCCCGATCATAGGAGAATTTTAAACTCGAAATGTTAGAAGGTGCAAAATCAATGGAGACAGGAGCTGCTATAATTGCTTCAGCGAGAGTTTACTCTTTAACGGGACAGCAAAGAAAAGTTTTAATCATCAAATTATCTGTCCAAACATCTTCTAATTCACGCGTAACGATTATGCAACTTCCTAATGTGCAATCGTTCGATGTTCTTAGACTTGCAACGTGTCAATGGTCCACTAAATAATTCGAGATTGTTTGCACACTCCATTTGTTGGTCTATCCAGGATAATATCAACATGTCTGAATGTCAGATAACGATCATCAACATTGAAAAAGTTAAACAACTTCAACAAACCATAAAATAGTTTTGAAAGCCATACAAGGTGTCAATATAGCCATAAAGGCCTTAAACAACCATAAAGGTGTCAAATATTTAGAACTTTTTAAGTACACTATATTTATGTCAAATTATGCTACTTATAATATGTAAAATTAAAAAAGAAAAAGAAAAAAAACTCCAACAGCGTTAAGAAAGACATCTCAATATTCAAACACTAAGTCTTATGGTCAACAATCAAATTGTTCAACAAATATGTTCAATCAAGCAGCCGCTCGACCCCATAAGAACTTGATCTCAAAATGTTTCAAATCATTCGTCTAGGAAATTCGTAAAACACTTTGGAAGCATGCATTTAGAAAGATATTTAGAAGGTTAAATCTCAACTTACCCAGACCTTAAGTATGATTCTGGCCTTCTCAACCCAACAGTACAATCCAAGAGTGACAATCTATATTTAGGGTTTAATCATAACAAATAAAGCGTAACAAGTTAAATTCATCAACATTGGAGTAGGCCCTAAGATAAATTGTATATGGTCGAAATCATGTATGCCTCGATTTCGTAGGCTCGAGGAGTTGATGCAAGAATGAGCTCAAAACGTACCTGGCTTGAGCCCGATGGCAGAGTATAGAGCTTGAGGATCAAAGTGCTCAATGAAAACCAAGGGCGAGTATGACCAACCTTGAGTAAGGCATAATAACGGAATGGCGAGATGTTAGCGACCAACTGAAAGTCTCGGCAAAAATCTTGGAATACATCATACCAAGCGGTTATCGGCGCCAATCACCTGTTTTATTTTTGTAATTACAAGTGTACCTTATTTATGACTCCTCTATTATATAAAGGGGAACCCATTCATTTGTAAGATACGTTTTTACTGATAATACAATACATACACTTTATTCTCTAGCTATTTTATTCACTATTCATTGGAGTTGCTTTGTAACTTGCTATTTCTACTATTCCACCTCGAGGCTGTCATAGCTCGAGGTCGAGATTTAGCCTGTACACTAGTATTCTTCAATTTATATATTTTAATTCCTTGTTTATCAATTGGTATTTGATTAAATCACATATCCTTAAAATCATAATATAAGTTTAATTGTCATTCGGATATAAGGGTAAACAATTTAGTGCCCATTATAGGGCTACGGATAATACTGATTGTTTCAGTGTTGATTCGGATAACACGCATTATTTTCACACTTGTTTTTGTCAAGAATTTTTGTTCTTGGGTTAAAACATGTCAAACTCATAAAAAACACCCGTACATCATGATTATAGTCTTCGATTGCACGAAAAATGATAATGTAATTGCTCTAGGAGCAGGAGTGCAACAGGCTAATCTCGGGAGAGTACTGGTCGATCCAGTTGATATCGCTTCGCAAATTGCTTTGAATGCGGATTTAGGCTCAAACCCTGAAGGGAGTGTACGCAAGGAAGGCCGATTTGGTGGCCAAGGAACACATGGCGTAGGAGATGAGGGAGTTAGCCTCCAGGTAATATTCAAGATGTTGCAGGCTCAGCAGGCTGCTATCGCTCAGCTTCAAAGTCAACATAGAACTCCGAGTGTGGTCGAACAAGAGATCATTCGTCGTACTGAGCTAGTGCTAGAAAGGTTGAATGATAACGGATCGGGGATTGCTACAATTATGAAGATAATCGAGGAGCTAACCAAAAGAATTGAGTCAGGAGAGAAGAAAATCGAAGATAATGATAAAAAATAGAAACATACAACTCCCGAGTTGATCAGATACTTGGGGCACCCCCGATTTTAAAAGGTTTGGATTCAAAAAAGTTCGTGCAAAATACTTTTCCTTAGAGTGCAACTCCGAAGCTCATTCCTAAAAAGTTCCGTATGCCGAATATACCTAAGTACAATAGGACAACGGATCCTAATGAACCCATCACTTTTGTACACATACGTGATTAAATGAAATGACTTAAATTATGATAAAATCGAGTCGGTTTTGTTGAAAAAATTTGGGGAAACTTAGTCAAAGGGAGCTATTGATTGGTATCACAACCTGCCACCAAATTTCATCAACTCATTTGCCATGTTAGCAGACGCCTTCATAAAGGTGCACGTCGAGGTCATAAAGGTCGCAACAAAAAAATTAGACGTTTTTAAGATAAGACAGAGTGGTGATGAAATGCTGAGGGAGTTCGTATCCCGAATTCAAATGAAATGTATAGAGTTGTCGCGGATCATAGATAATAGGCCGTTCAAGCTTTCACCCAAGGGTTGAACGAGCGAAGTTCGATAATGTCACGACAGTTGAAACAAGACTTGGTCGAGTATCCAGCTGTAACCTGGGCAGATGTGCACAATCGATATCAATCGAAGATCAGAGTCGAGGACGACCAATTAGGAGCCCCTTCCGGTTCAGTACATCCAAACAGGTTAGCAGTTAAAACCTATTGGGACATCGACAAGGAACCAAGTCAAACAGGGAGCGATATCAACCATATACTGCGGATCGAAAGAACAATGGCTCGGGATGCAGTCCCTCCAGAAATTATCAAAGGAACGATCAAGGACAAAATTCTTGGGGACTTATGAGTAAAAAGGTTTCGATAAGCATGTCGATCCCGTGGAGGCACCTCGATTATTGGAATATAACTTTAGCATTGATGCATCAGGCGTTGTATCAGCAATCAGAAGGATCAAAGATACTAGAAGGCCCATACCCATACAAATCGATCCTTCTCAAAGGAACTCAAATTTGATATGCAAATATAATGGCACACATGGCCACAAAACCGAGGATTGCAGGAAATTAAGGGAGGAAGTAGCCCATCTATTGAACGAGGGCCACCTTCGAGAGTTCCTCAATGATCAGGCCAAGAACTATTTCAGAGACAGAGACGCCAATAGGAAAAATAAACAGGAGGAACCACATCATTCCATTCATACGATCATCGGCAAGGTCGATATTCCACAAGATCCCGTATTCAAATGCACTAAGGTGTCAATTATTAGGGAGAAGCAGACGTTGGATTACATGCACGAAGGTTTCTTATCTTTCAACGATGAGGAAGCAGAAGACATTTCTCAACCACACTATGACGCTATGGTAGTTTCTATCTTATTAAATAAAGTTCAAGTAAAGCGTGTATTAGTGGATCCAATTGTACCCTAGGGTCGTGGAGCAACTCGATTTGCAAGATCAAATTGTACCTGCAGCTCGAGTCTTAAATGGCTTCCACATGGCCAGTAAAACAACTAAAGGTGAGATTACTCTACCGGTGAACGTAGATGGAATCATTCATGATACCAAGTTCTCGTGATCGAGGGAGACATGAGGTACAATGCCCTACTCGAGAGGCCTTGGATCAACAACATGAAGGAAGTTCCTTCGACTTTTCACTAAATTATGGAATTACCGACATCGGACGGAGTGAAAACAATGCACGGAGAGCAGCATATTGCAAAGAAAATGTTTGAGATTGATGAGGTAATATCGGTATCAACGTTATCAACCTCGTAAAAGTCGAGCATCAAATGTAAATAGAAAACAAAATAGCAATCATAGCCACCACCCTTGACCTAATCGAGAAAGCATGAGATAAAAGAAGAAGATGAGGATTTTCTGACTCCCCGAACCTTTATTGTACCCGAAGACTCAGATGCCACCAAATCAGTGGTCGAGGAGTTGGAACATGTTATATTGATTGAGTACCTGCCCGAGTGAAAGGTATACCTAGTGACGGGGTTAACCCCTAGAAAAGGGGCTCGGTGGGAAGAGGAGTGTACCATGAGAGAAGCAAGAAGGTCAACCTGAACTCAGGAAAAAGCTTATTCAATTTCTTATCGATATCATGGATTATTTTTCTTGGTCCTATTTAGACTGACAGGGATCCCACCGGAGATAACAACACATTGTCTAAGCCTTGACCCCGGGTCCAAACCGGCGAAACAAAAGAGAAGGCCCCAGTCTGAGGTAAAGCATGCATTCATAAAGGACGAGGTAACTAAACTTCTCAAAATAGGGTCTATTTGGGAGGTAAAATACTTCGAATGGTTAGCCAATGTAGTCGTAGTCCCTAAAAATGGAATAAACTTAGAATATGTGTAGATTATGGGGATTTTAACAAGGTATGCACTAAAGACTCTTTTCCACTACCTACCATCGATCACATGATCAATGCCATGGATGGCCAAAGACCCTTACCTTTCTCGATGCCTATTCTGGGAACAATCAAATTCAGATGAACTCGAAAGACCAAGAGAAGACCTCATTTATCACTAATTATGGAACATATTGTTACAATGAAATAACCTTCGGGCTAAAAAATGCATGACTTACTTACCAACACCTAGTAAGTACGATGTTCGAAGAACAAATAGGTAAGTCAATAGAAGTTTATATTGATGACATACTATTTAAGTACCTGCGCATAGATCGAGCACCTCGGGAGGTTTGGCTCGGTGATAAAAAATATATGGCGATGATCGAGTACCTCGGGAAGATTGGCTCGGTGGTTGAGTATCTCAAAGACTGTAGTTAGGAGCTGACATGGTCAAAGCTCTTTTGCCTATGTCAAGGGTAGCATGTTTAACCGATTCTTTTTGAAGTTTTTTCGAAGTGATTAGAGGCATATGATTTTATAGAGACGGTCGGGTGTCCCCGAATCGCATTAATTTGGCTGGTACAGCCTTGTGACCGTAGTCATTGTGTTTGGACGGAGCCTTTTAGTTCCCGAGTGAAGTAGTTTCAGTGTCTATATCGCGGGTATGCCTTTTTAGGGGTCTTACAAGTTTGATATATAGCCTTAACTTTAAGATCGGGATTATGCCTTTCGTAAGGTCTTACAATTTTTTTCATGCCTTTGTGGTCTTACAGTTTTAGTTGCTTAGTACAAGTATGGTTCATGCCTTGCTTGAGGTCTTATAGTTTTGGTCGTATGGTACAAGTATGGTTTATGCCTTGCTTGAGGTCTTACAGTTTTGGTCACTTGGTACAAGTGCGGTTCATGCCTTGCTTGAGGTCTTACTATTTTGTTGTTTCCTTATATAGGTCTTACGAGACTGAGGCTTCCTACTCGGGGGCTTATGGCCTTTAGTTTTGGATAAGTTGATAGGGGTAGCTATTGGCAGCAGTCCCCGAGTAATCGAACATATCCTGGCTCGGGAGCTATTTTTTTAAATTTGGTGTTACCTTATTTTGAGCTTACGAGTTTGGAGTTTCTGACACAGAGGTCATGTAGCTTTGAGTTTTTGATGTCAGTCCCCGAGTGTTCTGGACGTTTAGGTTTCATCGAAGAGGATAGAATCTTTTTGTTCGTAGAGTTTAGCTTAGAGTTTTACAATCTTGGATTAGAGCTTATCATTTTAAGCTTTCACAATGTTGATTCTGGAATCAAACTCAACATTAGTGGTTGCATGAAGTTGATTCTGCTCCATAGTTGTTTTAAGCCTTTCTTCCATTCGTGCTATCATCTCCGCAGCTGCATTAGCCTCCCGGTTTTGGAGCATACGTTAGCTTTCAAATTATTGAATTGCTCCATAAAAGCAGACTCGCGCTCGGCAGCACCAGTTACAACATCATGTAGTTTAGCCCACTTAGTCTTTACATCGTTAAGGTCTTCATGTGATTGAGTGGCCTCTTGGTTGTAGGACATTCTATCTTGCTCGGATTACTGCAATCGAGCCTTGAGATCATCCATTTGAGAAATTTTTTCTTCTAACACCGGGAGGTGCTTTGCAAACTGATTTTGTTAGGCAAAAAGCTGATCTCGTTCTGACATAAGTTCTTCTTTATTTAAGATCAAGCTTTACCGGCCTTCAAAAGCCAGAAGACTGCCAAAAAAGGTTGAAGCTAAGGTTATTTATGCAAAGTATAGATAAAAAGGGGATTGAATAAAGTTAGGTTGGTACTTGCACCGAACAGTGCATGCTATTGTTTAGCAGACACTCAGCAGAAAGAGAGTCCATCTTTCTCTAATCTTTTTTTATGGACAGTAGCTTTAGATAGTTGGAAAGCACAACCGACTTGGAAAGTACATGGCATTCATTCGTGACCGTGAAGATGACACTTCGCTTGTCACTGAGGTTTTGAGTAGGTATCGGAAAAATGTTCTCTAGATTCCTATGATAAGGTGATCATGGGGAATAAATGTTTATCGTTTGTATTGTTAGAGTCAGTAGAGAGGTAGCAGCTGGGGTAGAGGGATATACGGTTGTAATAGGCTCAGAAGCTGGTGGCGAAGCAAGGTCATGGGTTGAAATCCTTTGACACATCATATCATTGGTGGGGCTAGTATCATAACATTTTGAGCTCGTATGTGTGAGACTAGAGAGTGATGACTAAGTGAGGCCGAGAGCTTGATATTGAGTGAGAGTATAGGATCGGGCTGCATGCCGCAACGAGATATTGAACAAGCCATCGTTCTTTGTTATAGCTCTTGGGCTAATGAGAGAAGCCTCTCCGGAGTCTTTACTCCCCCAGTGAGCGAAGTTGATGATATTGAGGGGTGGATATTCCCTGGACATAGATCTTGTCCAAAGTATTATGTTTGGAGATGGATCTTCTCCATAGGCTGGAATGGCCTTCCTTGGTACTTGAAGACTGTTGTCAGTGACATGTATATTTCGGGATGGATCTTCCTTGGGCCTTGTGAGACATATAATGTACTGAGTGGTTGTGAGATTATTATTGATATTATCTGGAGATAGATCTTCCCTGTAGGCTGGAATGGCCTTCCTCAGTACTGAGTGATTGTTGTCACAGATGTATATATTCTGGGATGAATCTTCCCTAGGCCGTATGAGTCGTTATACAGTAACGAGAGGGTGAGCATTCGAGGTTGTGGACATATGAGGCACTCAGCATGTGCATTGACATGTATTGTTTGAGTTGTTTATTTAATTGAAAGCATGCTTACATTTTCGTACATTATTTTGGTTATCCTTGATGAGGTTGAGTTTGTCACTACCTATCACTCCAAAGGTTGGACTTGTTACTTACTTAGTTGGTGTACTCACGTTACCCCCTCCACCTCGTGTGCAGATTCAGACACTTTGGATCTAGTGGTAGATGTTTGATCGAGGCTTTTGACTGAAAAGATTATGGAGGTACTTACACAGAGTTTGCAGGCCTTGGCTCGCTACCTTACTTTCCAGTTGTATTTCAGTTGTTCCCTTAGACATTATATAAGACTATGTATTCTTCCTTAGACGCTCATGCACTCAGTGATACCTCGGTTTTGGGTTGGATTGTATTTATTCTTGGAATTTATTACGTTTCAAATATTCTTTAACTATTAAAATCTTCCATAAATATTTTCAAACTAATTATTATCGGGTTTATTGTTGAGTTGAGGCTCGCCTAGTTTCACGAAAGGCACCATCACGATGGGTCGGATTTTGGGTCATGACAGAAGATCTTTGGGAACTAGAGATTCATCATGTAAGCAATATTTTAGGGTTTCCTTAGTCTCACAACACAACTGGCAGAGGCAATCCACCGTATGACATATTGGCGAGCCTACTTGTGCCAAACAAATTTGATACCGGTGGCAAAATTCAAAAATTAATGGGTCAATTTATTTACCCACTCCCAAAGTAAAAGTGTATGTATAAACATCATGAACCCTTGTTTGGAAAAGGTGACCCAATCTATTTTACTAGGGGTGAAGATTTCAATATTGTTCCATTCAAAGCCTTCCTTCACAACATGGATGCTGGAAAGATGAATGGAAGAAGGGTTCTTACGAACGGACCACTGTTTGTCACTTTTGGGATTAATAGGTTCTTTTGTTCTTGAAGGTCAGATTTGGTATTAAGTTGAAGTGGTATTGTTGGCCCAAGAAGATGTGAAGTTTTGAAGATTGACAAAAGAACTCAGACATGGAGAAAGTCCATCTTGTGAAGCACACTCATGATCAACCTTCACAAGTGAGATGCATGTGAAGGAGATAAATCTAACTGATCAAGAAATAATATCTCCTGATATGATTGAAAAGGTTGCATATTGGATAAGGAGAGAAAGACTCCTTACATGAAGAGAACATAGTTAGAAGAAGATAATGTTAGAGTTTAAGATCACCATGAACTCTTCTACGATAGAAGAGTAGCAATTGAATCCTAGTTAAAATCTGATAACTAACCTATTAAATTTCACTGTTGTTCTTTTTATAGGTAAGGCACAAAAGCAGAAGTTAAAATTTAATTGAGAGCAAAAAAGCAAGGCGATTTTGCAAGCAGTTTTTGTGTGATTCGAATGTGCAATCCTGAATCTACTTGAACAGATAGAAGAGTCAGTTCCAAGTGTCTATCTTTTACTCTAGCTCAATTGTAGTAGGTGATTTTACATTCTACCTTTCAGCTTTCATAGAAGTGATTGTATTAGGTACTTAGAGTGTTCAAGTTAGAGTTAACTTGAAATTGTCGCAACAGTTAAGGTTGTGTGCCACCAACGATATTAGAGTTAATCCTTAGGTTTACAAAGAGTTTCGTAAATGTTGTTTTGGCTCAACGGTTTAAGTGGAAGTTAGTAGTAGGTTGTAGTTTTTTCACTTTTTGGACCAGGTATTTTTCACGTAAAAATCTCTGTGTTCTTAATTTTCTATATTTATTATTCTGCAAAGAGTAGTAGTTAGAACACCTAGAAGAACCAGGTCTTTCTATAGTTCAGATAAGCAAAAATTGGGTACCACACAAATCCCCCCCCCCCCCACTCTTGTGTTGTATTGACGTTTAGAACATCAATTAGTGTCAGAGCAGGTTATCCTTGAAGAGGTTAACACCTTAGGAAAATATCAAGATGAGTGCACTACCTGGAAACTAGAAAGGGCAATCCACTACTAGGCCTCCACTCTTTAATGTTCAGTACTATTCTTGGTGGAAGAACAGGATGAAAGATCATATTATATGAGAAGACTATGAACTCTGGGACATAGTCATTGATGGTCCCCTGGCGACTACAAAGAAGAATGTTGAAGGAATGGATGTGCCCAAGACAAAAGCTGACTGCACTGCTGAAGACATGAAGAAATAGGAGAGGAATACCAAAGCCAAGAAATGGCTTGTGTGTGGACTGGGTCCAGACGAGTACAACATGATTCAAAATTGTACCAATGCTAAGGAAATATGAGACACTTTACAAGTGGCTCATACAGGAACTCCTCAAGTAAAGAGATCAAGAGGAACTATGCTATATTCTCAATATGAGAATTTCACTATGAAGGAAGGAGAAACTATCCAAGAGATGTACACAAGCTTCAACACTAACAAATGAACTTAAATCTCTTAGGAGAATCATCCTTGAAGAAGACAAGGTTGAGAAAATCCTGACAAGGGTTTTACCAGTGACTTGGGAAAGAAAACTCACTTCAATTCAGGAATCAAAGAAATATTGCTGCTCTCAAGTTGGATGAATTGATTGGAAACCTCACTGCCTATGAACTAAGAAGGAAAACCATGAAAAAGGATGCACCCAAGAAGGAGAGGAGTCTGGCTCTAAAAATAGTTGAAGGTGCAGATCTGGAAGATGATGAAATGGTCATGATCACAAGGGATTTCAAAATGTACCTAATGAGAGGAAATAGTTCTTCAAGAGGCACAACCTTCAACAAACCAACAGCTCTTGAGAAACAGACCAACAAGGGTTGTTACAAATATGGCAAGACTGGTCATATGATCAAGAACTACCCTCAATGGGAAATTGAGTGGAAGAATGAAATGGTTGAACTAACGAACGGGCAGAAGGAAGAGGTTCAACCCAAAAGGAACAAAGGATCAACAAAGGCTATGGTTGCTTCTTGGGGAGAAACATCAGATGAGGATTTAGAAGATGAAGCTGTAGATGAAAAAGAACTTATGGCCGTTGGAGAATCAAATGATAAACTAAGTGTCCTTCATCTCAAAGACAAGATTAAATTTCTGTCTAAAGAAAGGGTGTCCGAACTATTGTTGGACTTCATCGATGAGTCTAAAATATAATAATGAGAAGGAAGAGATGTCTAAGGAGTGTGTGATCTTAAAATCCAACTGTAAAAATCTATAATCTAGGGCTAATGAGAGTGATTGTGAAAATAGCGAGTTGAAGAACAAGGTTCTCGAACTTGACACCAGTTCCCTAAAACTTAGGAATGAAAATTTAAAACTAAAATTAGGAACGGGAAAGAAGAAAGCTAATCACACACTTCTCTCCTTAGAAGAAAACCTAAGAAAAATGAAGGATGAGTTGTACAGGAGAGATGAGTAGATAAAAGTCTTAAAAGACGACCCAGGAAAGGTAAAGCATGAACTAGATAGAACTTGTAAATGGAATAAGACGTCTGATGCACTATCATGGCTACAAGAACATCACAGTAGCAACAAGAGAGGACTTGGCTATGTGGCACAAACACCTAAGTGGGACCCCAAAATCAAGTATCTCACTCTTCTTGAAACAAAATCTACACACACTATGGCAAGACTGGTCATTACAAAAATGAATGTAATGCAAAAAAAAGGGCTAGTCAAAAGAATAAAGCTTTTGTTCAAGAGAAAAATAGGTTGCTTGGGTGGGGTAAAAGGAATTTGATTTACCCCTTTGCCTATAGAAAGGGACCCAAACTAGTTTGGGTTCCTAAGACTAACCCCTAATTTCTTTTTGCAAGTCCAAGTGAAGGGAAGCAGCCAAATATGGTACATGGATAATGGCTTCTCAAAACATATGACTGGAAGCAAGAACCAATTTCCTTTCATTTGAGGACTTAAAAGGAGGTAATGTCTCCTTTGGAAATGGGAAGAAATGTGAGATTATTAGGGTTGGAAAGGTAGGTAAGACAGACTCACACTCCATTGAGAATGTCTACTTGATAGATGGCTTGAAATATAGCCTAATCAGTATATCAGAACTGTGTGATAGAGGTAACCTTGTAGCGTTTACCTCTACCAAATGCTTTGTGATTAACCTTACAACTAACAAGATTATTTTCCAAGGAAAAAGAGTTAACAATATTTATATTGTAGATTTGTCAACTTTTTTAGAAAATGAAATCACTTGATTGTGTGTTGGACAATGATCCCCTCATGTGGCACAAAAGACTTGGTCATGCATCTGAATCAACTTAACAAATTAGTCTCCAAGGACTTGGTGATATGGTTACCTAACATAACTTCAAGGAAGACAAAGTTTGTGAGGCCTGTGTAAGGGGGAGACAGGTAATATTATCCTTTAAGAGCAAGAAATTGGTAAGCAAGACCAGGACATTGGAACTGGTTCATATGGATCTTTGTGGTCCAATGAGAACATTGAGCAGAGGTGGTAATAAATATATGTTGGTACTTATTGATGGTTATTCTATGTTTACCTGGGTACTATTCCTAACATCTAAGGATGAAGCATTTGACATGTTTACTACCTTTGTTAGAAAAACTCAGAAACAACTAGGTAATCAACTTGCATCCATCATGTCTAATCGTGGAACTGAATTTGAAAATGCTAAGTTTTCTAAATTTTATGATGAGCATGGTATATATCATAACTTCTCTAACCCTAGGAATCTTCAACAAAATTGAGTAGTTGAAAGAAAGAACAGGACCCTTGAAGATATGGCTAGGACTATGCTTCTTTATAGTAAATTGTCATATAGCTTTTGGGCAGAGGCTGTAAACATTGCATGTTATATCATAAATAGACGCATGACTAGAACTCTTGTAGAGAAGATTCCCTATGAGTTAATTAAAGGGAGAAATCTAGATATATCCCATCTTAGGGCATTCGGATGCAAGTGCTTTGTGCACAATAATGGAAAGGACTCCCTAGGTAAGTTTGATCCTAGAAGTGATGAGGGAGTATTCTTGGGATATTCTTCACTTAGAAAAGCATATAAAGTGTTCAATAGAAGAAATTTGCGTGTAGAAGAAAGTGTACATGTAGTGTTTGATGAAAATAACACTATTTCTAAGAGACATGAACATGAAGATGAAGCCATTGGGCTGGTAAAATATTTGAGTGAAGTCTCTCAAGCCAAAGTGGCACCAAAAGAATGAACAGGTGATAGAACAGGTTCTTACATCCAGGACAACCTGACAGGGGGAAATGATTAAAGAGGAACTGAAACCAATCCCCTAAAAGAATTTGTTCATGATCATATTCCTCAACGACAGAACATAGGAGAAACATCAAGTAGAAATTAGTTGGTTGTGAAACCTCACAAGTATCAAAGTTCTCATCTCATTGAGAACATAACTAATGATCCAACCTCTGGAGTTAAAACTAGATCATAATTAAAGAATTAGCGCTTTTGATGTTTTCCTATCTCTTATTTAACCTAAAAATGTTGTTGAGACTTTGTAGGATGTAGATTGGGTAAATGCAAATGCAAGATGAACTCAATCAGTTTTTGAGAGAAGTCAAGTTTGGCATCTAGTTCCTAGACCCAAAGACAGATCAGTAATTGGCACAAAATAGGTTCAGAAACAAGCTTGATGAAGATGGAACAATTACAAGAAATAAGGCAAAATTGTTGGTCCAAGGTTATAGCCAAGAAGAGGGTATAGATTGTGATGAGACCTTTGCTCCAGTGGCAATACTGGAGGCAATAAGACTCCATAGCCTTTGCAGCACAAATGGAATTCACTCTTCATCATATGGATGTCAAAAGTGCCTTCCTAAATGGATATCTAAAAGAAGAAGTGTTTGTTAAACAACCTCCATGGTTTGAGAGCAAGGAATGTCCTGAACATATGTACAAATTAGACAAGGCTCTTCATGGACTCACGCGAGATCCTAGAGCATGGTATGAACGATTGTCCAAATTCCTGCTTGGGCATGGCTACAAAAGATATAAAATTGCCTGTACTCTATTCTTGAGGAAAAAGGTATGGATCTTCTTGTAGTACAAATATATGTCGATGACATAATTTTTAGGGCAACCACTGACAAACTAAGTAAGGACTTTGCCAAATTAATGGGTAGTGAGTTTGAAATGAGTATGATGGGTGAGCTTAACTTTTTTTTAGGCTTACAGATCAAACAAAACCCTAATAGAACTATGATCGATCAGCAAAAATATGCAAAAGAATTGATCAACAAGTTTAAAATGGATGAATAAAAATAAATAGACACTTCCATTGCAACTACCACTAAATTAGACATAGATGGACCTGGTTCTTATATTGATCAGAAGTTGTATAGGGGTATGATTGGTTCACTTTTGTATCTTACTGCAGTAGACTTGACATAGTTTTCAGTGTAGGGCTTTGTGATCGTTTTAAAGCTAATACAAAGGAATCTCACTTAACTATTGTCAAGAGAATACTGCGATATTTGAAAGGCACTACTGATTCGTGTCTTTGGTACCCTAAAGGTAGTAATTTTAATCTAGTAGGGTATGTTGATGCTGATTGTGTAGGTTTCCTTGTGGATAGGAAGAGCACCTCAGGCATGGATTATTTTCTTGGTTCATGTCTTGTATCATGGTCCACTAAAAAGTAGAATTCAGTGGACTTATCCACTGCTGAGGCCGAATATGTTGTTGTTGCCTCTTGTTATGCTTAATCGCTATGGATCAAACAATAGTTAATAGGTTTTGGCATTGAAGTTGGTTGTATTCCTATCTTTTATGATAACACTAAGTATGACAAAAAATCCTATTCATCATAAAGGGACTAAGAATATAGATGTTAGACACTACTTTTTAAGAGATAACTATGAGAAAGGATTGATTTCCATAGAATTTTGTGCTATTGACAAACAAATTACTGATATCTTCACCAAAGCATTGAATAGAGAACAGTTTGAGAGGAACCGGATGGAATTAGGGATGATTAAGATCGCCTAATAGGACTAGCTCAGAATGCACAATGAAAAAATTTGGCTAGGAAATCTGAACTTGTGTAAATATCTATATTAGTTTCTCTTCAGCTTCATACTATAATTAGTATACTCTTGTGACATATGTTAATAAGACTTAATGATCTCGTACAAAATTTTCTCTATTATGGTAAATTGAGGCATAGTCAAGAAAATTATAAATGAAGAACTTGGTTCATCAGTATTGGTTCATCTGAATGCTAATGTATGTTTGCTATACTTTGCACAATTAGAAATATAAATATTAAAATCATGAGAAGAAGTCCTACAATGATTCAAATCGTTAGAAAATTCTATTTTTTTGCCTTTGAACTAGTTCCGTCAGCATTAGAATTCTAAACCACAAAATTTGCCTACAATTTAGGGAAGCTTAACCGCTCATTCAAACCTGAAATTTTAGGTTGATTAGACCTCTAATTGACCACTGCCAAAGCTGGCGTTATCTATTAACTGTGTATTTCCTTTTTAATACAATCATTACCTCCTATCATCTTCATAATCCCACCATAAAAAATTCCTCGTCATTTTCACTTGCTTTCTTCTAAAAAATTCTAATTCACTTATTCTCTCAAGAAATCAGCGATAATGACAAACCCACAAGACAATCCTGGAACTTTTTCGCAACCCACTTCCTCTGATTCATCTCTCTCTCCTCCGCCCAGCATAACTCTCAAACCTAGGCTGAGAAGGGTAAAAATGCTTGCTCGAAAAACTGTAGCTTTTGAGGCTCTTTCAAAGAAGTTGAATGCAAAATTAAAGGCAAGCCAGGTCCAAGACTCTAAGTCTAACTCTGATTTTGAGTCGTACAAGTTTGCTAGTGAGGGGGAAGAAACTGGGTCTTCTAACTTGGAGAACGCTCAAGATTCCCATCCTAAGGTAATTCTTCTGTGTTTGAGAATTTAAAAACAAGGTTTGTTCTGGTTGGGCCAATCAGGGATGTAAAATTACTGAAGTAGGTAGGAGTGGTGGTAAAAAGAAATCTATAAAAGAAAAGGTGAGAGAGTGTGCATGTGGTGAAGAGAGGTTGATCGTTCACCCACTGCTAGTTTGTTTGTGCCTGTTATCTGTGGGGTTGAACAAGAACATGTAGAAGAGAGTGGCAAGAAGTCAGGGGGAAGTGGTTCTAGTGAAGCTGCTGAAGGGTTGGTTAACCTAAGTTCACAAAGAGATGAACTTGGTTCATCAGTTGAAGAGACCCTAGCAGACCTTTTAAAATAGGTTGGGGCGAGTTATGATACAAAGAAAAGAAGACCTACCACGCCAAAAGACCGCAGTGCTTCTAAATCTTCCCAAAAAAGGAAGGCTTCCTCCCCAACACCTACTGACACTTCTTTTCCAAAAGGAAGAGCCATGAGAAGTAGGGTGAAACAAAGTGAGGCTGATTTACAAAGGTCTTTAGCTGAAAGTAAGAAGAAGAGAATGGATAAAGGAAAAGGGAAGGTTGCAGAATCCTCAGAGGCTTCTGAAGTTCAGGAGATGGAACAGGTCCATCAAGAAAAGGTTACAATAGTGGAGGTTCAGACCCCCAAGCCCAAAAAGCCAAAGACTTCTTCCAAGAAGTTTTCTTCTATGTTTGCAGCTGTTGAACCTTCACTATCCAAGAGGACAAGGTATGTAGTGAAAAGTAAACTAGTAAGAATTTCCGAAGATGAGAAATAGAGTGGAGAAGAAGAAGAAGAAGAAGAAGAAGAAGAAGAAGAAGAAGAAGAAGAATCTGATGGTGAAAAAGACAAGCTTGCCATGTTAGGCAAAAGAAAGATTTTGAATGGTAAACTGTTGAAAGACCTGGTGGAACCAGGAATGATAAGACTGGTGGATACCTTAGCTGCTCAGGGTGGAATGACGTGGAGGGTGTTTGACTAAGCTTATAAGCTGGTCAAACTGGCTTATAAGCACCTTTTGGCTTATCTACTTGTTTGGTAAAATTAAAAAGTGCTTATAAACCAAAAATATGCCAGAAGCCATAAGTTGGTCTCCCCCAACTTATCCAATTTCAGCTTATAAGCACTTTGTCTTTGACTAAAATATTTACTATTTTATCCCTAAAACACTTCTTTTAAAATAAAACTCTTCGTATACCCAAATCTTTAGCTGTTTATTACTAATTTTAATACTTTTATCCAAAAACACGTAACTGCTTATTTTTTACATCAGCTTCAGCACTTAAAAATGCTTTTCGGCACATAGTGCTTATCAGCTACTCTAAATCACCTAAGCCAAACGGGCTCGTGGTCCTTCAGATGGATGGAAAGCTAGCCAGGAATGAGATCATTGAGTTCATGGCAAATGTAGAGGTTAAGGAGGGCAAGGTTATCAACCTAGTGAAAGGAGTTCAAGTGTCCTTTGATGCAGAAAAATTGGTAAAGATCCTTGACATACTCTCTCAAGGATTTGATGACTATACAAGGCAAATGTGACCTTGTCTGGACTCCCTTCCTACTACCGTTGAAATTACCAGGAGTTCTGTGATGCTAAAGATGTGAATGAGGCTAGAGCTGTTCAGAAGAGTGAAATGAGGCCACAACACAAAGTCATCTTTGAGTTTGTCAACAAGTGCCTATTGCCTCGACAGGAGAGAAGGCATATTGCAAATTATATGGACTTAGTGTTGATGGAGTGTCTGGAAAGAGGAATGCAAATTAATTGGCATGCTCTCATCATCAAGCTACTGGACAGGGTTATTAATGGCTCCAAGGCTCATGCTACTCCTTGTGGCTTTATTTTGACTACGGTTCTGTATATGTACAATGTGCCTCTGAAGAAACGGGAAATAGCCTCAAGCAAGGACCACTTTGGCATTAATACTCTGATTGCTTGTGACTATTTAGTCCTTGCCATCACAAATGAACCTGGTTCATCCAGGAAGACTCCTATCAAAAGTAAAGTTAGGGCTCTTATTCAGGAATATCAAGCCAAGGAGGCTGAGATGGCAAGGCTCAAGGGTCGTGTGGTAGAGGTGGAATCTGAGAGGGATGCCCTCGGATCTGAGCTTACCAAATAAAAAGAGAATAATGATGGAATTCTTCACAATATGCTGAATCTTCTCAAAGCCCAAAACCAACCCTCCAGCTCTTCCAAGCTTTAGGAAGCTTAGCCTTTGTCTTCTAAACTTGTCTAGTACCTTTCAGTGACCCGGAATAAGGATGTTTCTATCTTCTATTTTTTCTCATGTTTTAAATATTATTTGCTTTCTGGTTTTGGATTGTGATAGCAACTTATTTTCTATCAATGATATCTACTATTTTTGCTCTTGATCGGTGTTAATATTTCCTTTATAGTTTAAATATGTTTGCTTGATTGCTGATGATTAAACCACAATTGCACTTACAGTTGCCCCAATGGCCATGTGTACTTATTAAAATCTGGGAATCACACTTTGTATGCAACTTTTCGATGATGCCAAAAGGGGGAAGAGATATTGTGCTTTACATATTCTGAATTAAGTGATATTTATAACCTAATTAACCTGGTCCTTGATGATAAGTAAATTTTTTACACTTTGTATTGATAGTTAAGCTGAGTTCTCAGGATCCAAGTAAGTAAAAAAGCACAAAGTTTGTCATCATCAAAAAGGGGGAATTTTTTGGCCCAAGAACATATGAAGTTTTGAAGATTGACAAAAGAACTCAGACATGGGCCATATCCATCTTGTAAAGCACAATCATGATCAACTTATACATGTGAGATGCACTTGAAGGAGATAAATCTAACTGATCAAAAAACAATATCTCTTAATTTGATCGAAAATGTTGCATATTGGATAAGGAGAGAAAGACTCCTTACATGAAGAGAACATGGTTAGAAAGAAGATAGTGTTAGAGTTTGAGATCACCATGAACTCTTCTACAATAGAAGAGTAGCAATTGAATCTCAGTCAAACTCTGATTACTAGCCTATTAAATGTCAGTGTTGTTCTCTTTTATAGGTAAGGCACAGCAAAAGTTAAACTTAAATTGAGAGCAAAAAAGTACGACGGTTTTTCAAGCAATTTATGTGTGATTTGAATGTGCAATCCTAAAGCTACTTGAACGAGATAGAAGAGCCAATTCCAAATGTCTATCTTTTATTCTAGTTCAATTATAGTAGGTGATTTTACATTGTACCTTTCAGCTTTCATAGAAGCGATTGTATTAGATATTTAGAGTGTTCAAGTTAGAGTTAACTTGAAGTTGTCGCAACAGTTGATGTTGTGCCACAACGACATTAGAGATAATCCTTAGGTTTACAAATAATCTTGTAAATATTGTTTTGGCTCAGCGATTTTAGTGGAAATTTGTAAAAATCCTTTTGAGTAGTAGGTTGTGGTTTTTTTACCTTTTGAGCAAGGTGTTTTTCACGTAAAAATCTATGTGTTTTTTATTTTTTATTTTTATTATTCCGCAAAGAGTAGTAGTTGGAACACCTAGAGGAACCGGGTCCTTCTATAGTTCAGATAAGCGAAAATTGGGTACCACATAAATCACCCCTCTTGTGTGGTATTGATGTTTAGAACATCAAGTATGATGGAATTCATGGTAAGAGGCTAAGACTCAACATAAACTTTATTTATTTTGTTTTTCTTGGGCATTCGCCAAAGAGAAGAACAGAGTTTTTGAGAGCAGCAATGTTAGAAGACATGATGGTAAGAAATTTGTGAAGAAAGATTTTACTAAGAGAATTGAATTTTGCTATTGGAGTTTCAAGGTAAATCAGTGAAAAATAAGGAGTTGTAAAGGTAAAGAGTAAAAATTATGAGTAGCAGAGAAGTTTATAGATGAAAAAAATCATGGTCATAATTACCTCGAAAACTAGCAAAAATATTAGCCAAATTATGGGGTAACACGTGTTGGGTCATTAAATGTGAAGAGACGTGCGTCCTTTCAAATGTAAGAAACTGTTCAGAAACTTGCCCGCTAAGGAAAGAGGTTTTCTCCCCTTCTCTATAATATTAAAGTATTATCGCTGCAAAGTAGGGGGACAATCTATATGTGGTAAAATTTGTTAGTGATAGTTGGACGAATGAAAATGTGACACATGGAGTTGGAGACATGTAAAGATATGAGTTAACAAATAGTTGATACCGGTTGCAAGCATGAGACGGTGCTGGGTGAATTTCGAAGACAGGGTAATCGATAATAATGATTTGAAGAGTTGATATTTGATAGCATCCAATGGACAGCTATTACAGAGAATATCTGCATTTATAGCTGATGATAGGTAAATTATACTATAATTAGGCCCTAAAGAACCATATTTGTGTATAACATTTACGTTAAAAAGTGATAACAAATTACTTTGGTTAATGCTTTTAATGATTTGCAGGTTATATCCTATAAAAGAAGCATGTGGAGTACTTTTGGGATCAATTACGGAGAAAAGGAGGCCAGTCATACAATATCCACAAAGTGCAGCAAGCGAAGGGACAAAACCAAAACAGAAGCTGGTATGCCCCTGTCCGGGCATAACCGCGGTAGGACCACGGCAGAACACTGCTGCATATTCTGAAGGCCACTCTGGCCGTGGTCCTGGCGTAACCGCGGCAGGACGCGTAAACTTGAGGGACCAAAGTGCAAAAATACGAGATTTTAAGCCCTAAACCCTATATTAAACAAAGGAAGCCGGCCAAGAAAGCGGAGACCAATTTTTGATACAGGTTCGACCTAAGGAGGCACTACTTTAGGATTATATAAAGCCCTTGGAGGCAAGAACACGCTAGGAGCAAAGCGAAAAATTCTTCTACAAGTTTTTCCTTCCTCTTCCTATTTTTAATCATTGTTATGAGTGGCTAAATCTTTTAATCTTAAGTTTTGGTGAAACCCGTTGGGGATGAATTGGTTGTTATATTAATATAGTTTTGAGTAGTTGTTAATCTCTATTTGTTCAACTACATTTTGATTGTGGTTAATTGAAAGGATTCTCAATTAGCTGTGCCTATTTATTATGTATCTACTTGAAAAAGAGTGCATATTTAGGTAGTTGTTTGAACAACATCACTCCCGGAGTATAGACGAGAGTCATAGCCGATGGTTTAAAGGTTGGATTAGAGATAACGATACCTCGGGTGCAATCTAAGTGAACTGTAATGCGAATCTAGCTAGCGTAGCTTGAGAGAGTGCGTCTAGTAAATTATCATAATTGCTTGAGAGAGATTTATGATAGCTGAAGAGTTCATGATTGATAGAGGCAACTAAGTCAACGCTATAAGAAACATACAACCAAGGAAATCAACAACGGGTGAAACCATTACTTTAGACCTATTCCAATTGTATACAAATCAAGCATAGTTAATTTTCAGCAGTTTATTTACTTTCATTTTCCAATTGTTTATTCACTTTGTCCCGTTAGTTGATAATTTTACAGCTTTCTAGTATTTGTTTGTTACTTAGCTAGAAATATAAATCTCAATCTGTATATTTTAGAAAATTGTTCAATCTTGTTTTCTTAGTGGTATTAAACAGATACAGCTAAGCCTTTGTTTTCTGTGGGATTCAACTCCAGACTTTTAGACCAGATTATATTCGCAGTGACCACTTATCCTTTTTAGAACTAGAGTTGGGCGTGATCAATAGCCAACCATTATGACCATCAATGACATTTTTATTCTCATTTAAGAGGAGCTTGATTTGAGGATTTTGTCTCCCAAAATATAGCTATAAATAAGAGAATTAGTATCTATTGTAGGGGACAAAAGATTCAGTACCTAAAAGCTAAAATCAACTCTCATTCTATAATGCTATTTTTTTTACATTATTCCTAATATTATTCTCCCTTCTGTTACCAGAGAGGCTAAGTTCATAGCCAAGCTTGTATTTCTTTAAGTTAATTTTTTAATCTTATTTTTGTTTTTGTTTATTTCATATTTCTGGATCAAATTAATTCACATGTCTATAAACCACGTTATAAAATTTAATTGTACCATTTTATAGGTAAACAATAATGATTAAATGGTTCACAATAATTATGTCTATGGAATCGGTAGTACTTTTAATGGAAAGATACGACTAGCCTTTTCATATGAAGAAGATGATAGGAAGAAGATGATGATGGTGGATATCTCTAATTTTATGATAGAGATAGAAAAAATGGAGAATGTTGGTGACACTTGACGAATGCGAGGTATGGCTAAGAGTGCACTGTGGCCCGGGCCTGAACCGGATCGGACCGGGCCCGCGGTCCTGGCGGGCCTACCGGGCCTGGTGGGACGGTTCTGGTGGTCCTGGGACTGGTGTTACATGTAGGCCCGTGACTGGCCGGTCCGAGTCCATTAGACCGTGAGCCCGGGACCGTCAGCCGGACCTGGGCCGGTCCTGGCGGGCCTAAACATGCCCAACGACTATTTTTCAAAAAAAAAAAATTTAAAAAAATAGTAACGGCCATATTTAAAATATGGCCGTTTGGAAGTTTATAAAATGGCCATTTGGCCCCCAAACTTTAATTTAACCCCAAACTTTTTATAATTACACTTTTTTCCATTTCTCAACTATAAATACCCCCTCATTCTTTCATTTTTATTTACCAATTCATCAATCTCTCTCAATTTTCTACTACAATTGCTTAATTTATTTTTGAAAATTCGTGAAAAATTGTGAAGTTGTTGAATTGAAGTTTTCAAGTGTTCAACGATTTTCAATTTTCAAGAAGTTGTTCGGCAATCCGGTAAACTCGTTTCAACTCTTACATTTTAATAATATATTTTTTGTGTGGTTTAGTTAGCATAATTATAATTAATATGGCATTTTATCTGAAAACACATGTTCGTTAAAGGAAAAGGTAAAAATAGTGAAAGTAGTGGCCATAATACTACCCTTCCCCCGGCTCCCCGACCTACAAAAGATAAGCAAGTTGAAAGTAGTCGCCAACCTAGAAGTCCTCCTCCTCCTCCCGTAATGCTTGATAGTGATCACCCTTATTTTCAATTTACCGATAGTGAATTTCTACATGATGTTGCAGTAGGTGATAAATTAGATGATGAAATTATGAATGCTCTTTATCCTAATGAACCTATCTTAGAGGAAAATGAGGATGATGATGATGAAACCCAAGCACCATATTTAGATGATACACCTACTAGTCCTGTTCATAACTCAAGTAATGCACCAGCCGACCCACCTGTAGAAACTCCAACTTTTAATAGACAACCAACTAAATGTCAACAAACATCATTTGTTTGGAATTTTTTTACTCAAGTAAGAGAACTAAATAAGGCTAAGTGTAAAACTGGTGGGAAATTACTGGTTCATAAATTTACTGGAGATCGTAGCGGCACGAGTAGTTTGACTAGGCACATAAAACACACCCTACATATAGGGCTAAATTTTTTCAAATGCAAGCGCAACAAGAGGGGACAAGTGTAGATTCTGCGGTTAATCCTAGTACAGGTTCAAATCTAGTTCAACCAGGAATTAACACTTTCACCGGAGGTATTCTATAATACGATCCAATAGAGATCGTGAAGAATTAGCAAAGATGATTACTGTTATGTGCTTACCTTATACTTTTTCTTCTATTCCTAATTGGGTTCATTATATTAGAAGAGTTTTTTATCCTACTTATAAAGGTTGGCCTCGCGGAACAGTTAAGGCAGATATTTATAAATTCAAATATGAATATGAACAATATTTGCGCTATTTATTTACTCATATACCTAATCAGATTTATATTACTGATATTGGTAGGAGTGGTAATGATTGTGATTATCTAACTGTTACAAGTCATTGGATAGATGAGGACTGGACAATGCAAAAACGTATAATTGCGTATAGAATAATTAATTCAGGTCACACAGGTAAGTTTATAACTAACACTGTTTCAGATATTTGTAGATATTTTTGCTTTAGCGATATAATAATGGCAATTTCTATGGATAATGCTTCTAGTAACACTAGTGCTATAGGCATTCTTACAAAAATACTAAATCCTGCATTTACTAATATTTTCCATGCTAGATGTATTTGTCATATTTATCATTTAATTGTCGGTGATGGTATGCGAATTTGAAATATAGAAGTTGAAAAGGTTAGAATGGCTCTTAATTGGCTTTTTTATTCAAACCGTAGAACTAGACTTAGAGAGTATTTTAAAAAATGTAATGAATAAGGCCTTAGAGAAAGAAAGGTTCCTAAACCTTGCTCGACTAGATGGAATTGTATGTACGAAAATTTAGTAGTTGCATATGAATATAAAAATCCAATTAATGCAACGTTTAATTCTCGGGTAGGTGGTGAGAATGATGATGAAATGCTTACTACCTAAGATTGGACGAATGTTAAAATTCTTTTAGATTTTTTAGAACATTTTCAAGTTGCTACAAATGCATTTTCTGGGCAATATTATCCTACTATTACAAACTGTTTAGTTTATATTGCCGCACTAGCTGATTTGTTTGTTGAATTTGGCGAGGGTGGGGATATTTATGAACTTTCTATAAATGAAATAAAACAAAAATTTAAAATATATTTTTTCCCTATCCCTCCTATTTTGGTATTGCTGCAATGTTAGATCTTACAATAAAATTGGGAGGTCCTCATTTTTGGTATTCAAATATTTATAAGGCTTTAGATCTTTCAAACGAGGAAGTTGCTACACTTGCAGATGCAAAAGCATCAATTAAAATTAATGCTCAAACAGTTTATAATACATATCAACTTGCCTTAAAGCATGCTAGGCCAAATATTCCAACCCCTACTTCGTCTAACTCACAATCTTCTAAAAGAACTGCGGGCTTAACAACTCTTAAATCTTGGACGGAGTTCCGGAGTCCTCAAGGTGATAATTATGATGAAACTTCACATCTAAATGAGCTTCAAGTTTACTTATCTTAGGGACTTGAAAAGGAGAATCTAGACCGCTCTTTTGATCTGTTGGAATGGTGGAAGTCAAGGGAAAAATATTTCTGGTTCTTGCAATGATGGCTCGGGATATTTTATCAATTCAAGCTTCAACTGTTGCATCGGAGAGCGCTTTCAGTCAAGAGAGACTGCAAATAGGTGATCACAGAGCGACGATGAGGGATAACTTGGAAAAATCGGTACTTTTTAGAGATTGGATCCGCGCGGAAAGAAGAAAATTTTGAATTGCAGAATCACAACCAACGATAAATGAAGCTTATGAAGAAATGATAGCGGAACTTTTGAAGGATTCGGCTTCGCCGGGAAGTGGTGATGAACAATCTTCGTTTCCACCACCACCAACACAACCCCATCCCAACCTTGACGGATTTATGAGATTTGTTAGAGATACAATGTAGATTATGATGTAACATGTACTTTGGCACATCTTCTTTTAGTTTTTTTTTCTTTTAATGGTGGTATTAGTACTTTGTTATGCTCATTCCATTTGGGAAAGGAAGACTAAGAAAGATATGTCATTTTGGGTAATAAAAATTATAAGACATACCCTTGAATATCTGTTTTCTCAATATATAAGAGAATATATATACATTATACATAAGAGAAACAAACTATATACTCCAACAAAATATACAACTATATAAGTTATAATATATATATATATATATATATATATATATATATATATATATATATATATATATATATATATAAAAGATACAATATATATACTACAAGAAAATATATAAGAGAATATATATACATAACATACAACCTAAACTAATTACTACAATACAATATACAATGAAATATATATTACATATACTATACTAATAACTAGTACAATATATAAATATATTCTATAATAGTATATTATATACTATAATAATAACTACTATACAAGATATTGCCTTAAATTTTTTTTTTAAAAAAAGCCCGCTAGGCCCACCAAGCCTGGCCTGCTAAGCCCAGGACCACATGGGCTTAGGACCGTCACGGGCTGGTCTCACCCATTGAGCCCACGAAGACCGGGACCGCCATAGCCGAGACCCACGAAGCCCGGGACCGCGAAGCCCGTTTAGGCCCGGGCCCGGGACAAAATACACCCTTAGGTATGACATACAATGGTGCTACCGCAGCTCACATGGTGATTTTTTATATTATATTTTTTTTTTTTGTGTGTGAAGAAGATGAAGTTGTACGTGTGAAGAAGATCGATTTGCTTTTATTTGCTCCGTGTATGTATTGTGTGTGGTAATGGATGAGAGCATGCAATCGACGGATGGTGGTGTTTTAATTCCAATGAGAGTGAGTGAGAGTGAATGCTGATAGTTTTATAGATGTTGGATTGAAAAGAGGTGGAAGAAAACGATTTCAGTTGGTGGAGTAATGGTCAAGGAAGATGATTTCATAGTAGTGCTATGGTGGAGATAGTTGGTTATGGTCTGTGACTTTACATAGTAGAAAGAGGTAGTGGTGACGTACTAGTTTTTCATGAGATCAATACCTGTACATCCAGTAGAAAGAGGTCTTTGTGTATTTGTTATGACATCTTTATGAGTGAGTATTTGTGTTAGGTGAATGAGTGAAAGTACAGCAACAATGATCCAGTATAATCTTACTTAGTGGGGTTTGGGGAGGATAGACTCCTGATATCCTTCCCTCCAAGAACATCCCACCTTGCTCTTGGGGAGACTCGAACTCACAACCTCTCGGTTGGAAGTGGAGGTTGCTTACTATCAGAGCAACCCCTCTTGTCTTAACAAGTGAAAGTGCAAATTAGAATTATCATAAAAATTGGAAATGGCTAAAATTTCTCTTGAATAATATGAAATATAATACTTCTGCCTTTTCTCGTATGGATTTTTGGATATTTTATTTTATTTTTATAAAATTCTGGCTATTGAAATTGAAAATAAGGCAAATGTGTGCCACTTTTATAATGGAGATACAAATGACCTCAACTATTAATGGATGATAAAAGTATCCCATAGCGTATAGTACATGCCCAATTTTTATCATTTTTATATATTTTATAATACTTTTTTTAGGGAAAAGGTCCAAATTTATTTTTGAACTTTGTGAAATTATTTATATTTTTTCTTCATTATTATTTAAGGTTAATCTTACCTTAGTCGTTACAAAAGTGACATAAATTTTGCACTTATTTTCAAACAAGTCTTCATTCAAGACTAGTTAGACTCCAACAAGCTATTATGCATATTAATTTAACCTAATTCATTTACCTTCTCTTATAACACCTACCTCAATAATCTATCTCCTCTTTCCATCTTCACAACCACCTTCATTCATCAAAATAGAACCATTACTTACCGCACCAAACATAAAAATCAAACTAAATCGATTAAAAAACTCGATTAGGTTTGGTTTAACTTGATCTGGTATTGAGTAAAAAAATTCGAACCAAATCGATATATAAATATATAAAGTTTATTTAATTTTAAGACTTTATAATGAATTTTCTTTAGAAAATATTGAAATATTTAGAATTCTCTCATGTATTAACCTTGAAAGCGTAAATTAACGAAAAATTATTGTTAGACGACTAAGAAAATAACTATCATGTGTTACTAAAAAAATTCTCCCTTAAAAATATTTTAATAGATCATAAGTCTGTCGATTTTTTTCATATTTACTAAACATATATACTCACTTATCAAAGCTTTATCTATAACTTTAACAAAGAAAGAGTGAAATAATATCCATATAACAAAAAAACACAAAAACGCGATAAAACCAAACCAATTCAAACCGATATAGTTGGTTTGGTTTGATTTTGATAAAATCCGAACCTATCTGATTCATATACACCCCTTCCCGCTCGACAGAATAACTACCAATTACGATAACAAACAAAAGTTTAGAAGAAAAACTAGCGGTGGTGAAAATTATGGCCACATAGCGCTTAGTAGGGGTGTACATAGACCGGGTTGGTTCGGATTTTACAATTACCAAACCAAACCAATTATGTCGGGTTATTAAATCTAAAGACCAAACCAAACCAATAAATTCGGGGTTTTCAATATCGGTTTTTCTCGGGTTTTTTCGGGTTATTCGGGTTTTTTCGAATTTTTTTACGGTAAAATATTCGTAGAACAAAATATATAACGTAGCTCAAAATATTTCTTTAATCCTAGTAAGATACAACTATATAAAGTATTTTTCAAAAACTTTATACAAAATATGAGATATGTCATGACTCATGACATTATCCTAAAATATTCAACAATAAAAAATAATAAAATTATGTACTATAAATATTGCTAATTAAAAAGTCATAGTAAATATAAACATAATTTAAAAGCACTAGTTCATGCTAAACTAGATAGACTAATGAGGGAGTATTAATTATATGCCTAAAAGCTAAAGAAAAATAAAAATAGGTTATGTATTTTTATCTAAATTATTGAAAAATAAAAAATAGACATTTAATACATTCCCATTCATAATATTGAATTGAATATCTTTTGTTAGCATTAGTATTGATTGCTAGCGTTATTTAATTTACTAATATTAATGGCTATAAAACTTATTGGAGCATTCAAAAGTTCTAAATCAAACCTTAAAATAATACCTTAAAAGATAAAATTATGAAATTTTTAAAAAAATATTTATAAATTACATTACGATAAGTATATTTATATATTAAATATATCTAAAATTGCTATATATGTAATGTCGGGTTGGTTTGGTTTCGGTTTGACTTTCTTTAGTTAAAACCAAACCAAACCAATTATGGTCGGGTTTTTTTTCCAACACCAAACCAAGTCAAACCAAATCATAGTCGAGTTTTTTTCTCGGTTTGACTCGAATTATCGGATTGATGCGGTTTATCGGTTTTCTTTGTACACCCTTAGCGCGTAGTCCAAGAACTATTCCCAACACTAATAACAACTTCATAGAAATTTGAACATAAAATGACTGACAACTTGTATGTTTACCCACCTCCAGTGACACTCCAAAGAAATTGTACTTTTTCTTTCTTTTTCACCATGTTTCCATCTCCATTCTTGATTTTCTTATACTAATTTACAAATCATATTTATAACATCTAGAAAAAGAAAAAATAAAATAAGAAGAAAATAAACTAATCAAGATTTTTTTTCCTCTTGCCCCACCGAGCAAAGAAAGACCAAGAAAGTATTAAGTAACATAGCCTTAACATTTTTTTTAAAATAATTTTATTGATTTGAGAATCAAATACCTCCATATTTGCTATAAATTAAAATAAATATGCTTCAACCTTTTAGCAAAAATTACGGGTGAGAGATGAACTTTCATTCAATATTGAAGGTTTAGAGGTTCAAATCGATGCTTTGATAAATACTAATTTGTTTATAAAGAAAAAAAATATGATTTTCATTATGGTGAGTGTATATGATATATTAGTAATCTTTTTTGTTTGATGAAGGTGATATTTGACCATAAAAGGAGGGGGTTGTTAGCAATGTCGGTTTCGCTAGTGGTGGTTCAGGAAGTATTGGCGGAGGTGAAAAGGAAAAAAAACATTAAGAATAAGGAAAACAAATGAAAAAGGAATGTACGCTTGGGTATGTGGGGTCTTTCTAATAGTAAGTATATTAGTTAGAGACTAATTAAATCTATAAATAACGGTTGTGCGAATTTATGGGCAAACTTGAGCCACTTTCATGACGACAATGGTTGACTAACTATTCTTACGGGGACATATATAGATTATTTTACAAAGTTTACGAGTAAATTTGGACCTTTTTCCTTTTCTATTTTCATATCTTTTCCAACTTTACAAACTAGGCAACCAATCAGAATTATGTTAGTTAACATGCTAATATTATGTGAAAATGGGTCAATTAGGCCATTTACAATTTGAATAGAAAAAAATGATCTTGCAAAGAGTTTTTGTGTGTTCTTTTCGTGTCTATTATGTGTAAAAATAAAATTTATTATAGAAATATGAAATTAAAATAAATTTGTAAAGCACATATTTTTTTTAAAAAATATATTAAAGCAAATATAGTAATTTAGGTATGTAAATGAGAGAACTCTACTCATTTCCTTCAACTTCCTTTTCAATGGTTTGGATATGACGAGTCATTCGACCCCATGAGCGTTATCATAATGTGTTCAAGCTAAAATACTATTTATGAGCAGATAAAACTCTTAGATTATGACGTATGACAGACCATATTAATTCTTTTTAAAAATAAAAATTTTAAAGTTTTAAAAATAATATAAATATCGTATCTTATAACGCATATATGATACTATCGACATTTATTACTCTAATAAAAATTAAATATGAACAAATATTTCGTATTTAGAAAGAGATCACGAGAAATATCATAACCGTAATATGCATGTCATTATATCCCATTCTAATTTATGAGTGCATCTTTTGTTAGAAAAACTTACCATAAAGGTAAAACAACGATTTTAGACAAATAAAAATTAAGATGCCAAAATCAAATGATGAAAATCTACTTTTTCCCCCTCAACTTTCTCCTTATGGCTTGAGTAGAAATTAATTTCAATTATTATATTATTATTGTAAGTGTACACATAAATTTTAGCTAAAATTTTGCTCATGAACGAATATATTTTTTAAACCTACCATCCCGCCGTTCAGATACGTTTTAGAGGGAACACAACATCTAATTTTTAAAATAAAATAGTTAGCAATAAATTTGATTATTGTGTTAGAATATATGAGACCATTGTATATTAAATAGAATCGGCATTTATTGCTTGAACAAAAAGTATCACTATCCAATTTTTTGTCTTTATATGAGAATGTAAATAATATCACATGAGTAACGACTAATATAGATATCATTATATTTATTACAGAGCAAATTATATTTTATGATCATGTATATATTCTATCTTTTTCTCGTTAATTTCTTCTTTCATTACGCAGAAAATTGAAAAACCAACTTCTAAACTAACTCGTTGGACACTCTTTTTCATTCATCTTTCATTAAAATCACATTTTTATATTTCCAAACCACTTTTTACCTTTTTTTCTTCATTAGCAAGGAGGAAAACGGATGAAAAAGGATATTTCATTTTTACCTAGGATATTTTTTGTTATTTCAACAGCATAAGCTTCAGAGCAGCTGGTGAAGCCCACCCAAAAGATGGTCCTACTCCTAGCCAACATAGAGGACGGTCCATATTTAAACAATGGTCCAGCAAGCAGGCAATTCTTATTCTCTCCTTGAAAGACCTGAACCCTAAAACTTCAAATTCAGCGTCCATCATCTCCTGTCCGCTCCATTTCACAGTAACCGGAGCTCGGCGCTGAACAAGTTTCGGTCAACGTTTCTGATTTAAGGTTTGATTTCGGCAGATCAGTTTTATTGTCTTCTTCAACTAATGGTGTCTGTGTTTGCGTGTTTCTTTTTATTCTGTTGCTTCGATGAAGTGAGAGTCCTATTACATGCATGAATTAGTGGGAATTTTCTTGTTTTCGTGGTTTACTAAGGAAGGATTATCGTTTTATTTTGTTTTGTTTTGCTTGAAGTGCTGTGTTTGGGATATGCTTTAGGTTTTGAGTATCTGAATACAGCTAATTTAGTTTCTTTCATGTTGACCTTCCAATCAAGTTTACATGGTCTGTTTAGCTCCAATAGTTTATTATATCAGGATTTCATACAAAAAATTTCTTTTTATATATTTATTTATTTATCTTCCCTTTTTTGTTGGTGTCTGTCTGGTGATGAGTTTGCATTGTTTGCTATTGTTGTATTGTTTTTGTTTTTGACTTGCTGGAAAATAAGAAGGGCGGGGGGGAGGGGGAGGGCGGGGGCGGGGGCGGGGGCGAGGGCGAGGGCGCGTAAAAGTTGATTAATGACCAATCGTTCTGTTTATTTACTCGTGGATGCTGACGCTAAAGTAATAGATTCATGGTTTAATATCTTGGTAGTCAAGGTGTTAATATTACAAGTTCACCATTCACAGCAGATATGGGGTTGAGAATGCTAGAAATATTGTACCACTGCTAAGTTTGTACTGTCAACTCAACAGAAATAAAGCTATCGTTAGAGCTTTTTATGCTTGTGAAATAATAATCTGGCATTTGGATTGTTCTCATTGGGAATATCTGTTTAATATTAGCTGATTTACTTGGCAGTCGTATTCCTGTTAGCGCATATATTCACGTTTAGTGTGTACTACAGTACCTTTTGCTTGTTATTGTATCTGGTGAAGTCATATATGACGTTTTATCATGGATTGTGTTAGGTAGCTTAAGTATGGCAACTGCTGAGGCAGCTTCCTTAGGACCTCGTTATGCACCCGATGATCCAACTTTACCGCAACCTTGGAAGGGCTTAATTGATGGAAGTACTGGGTTATTGTACTACTGGAATCCAGAAACTAATGTTACGCAATATGAGAAGCCATCAGCTTTACCCCCTCCACTGCCACCTGGTCAACCTCCGGAAGCTGCTACACCTAAGTTGGCTCCTATACCAGGAGCTAGTACAGTGCAACAAAATGATGCTCATGGCCAACAAAGCCAGCAGGCGTGTACTCAACAAGGAGAACAAATGATACAGATGTCCCAACATTCACAAGTAACACAACAGCCACATGGATCACAAGGTGTTTCAATAGGGCAGCAACAAGGATCAGCAGCGGGTCCTGCTATGCAACAGGTACCCTTTACGCTGCAGTTTCGACCCCAAATGATCCAGCAGCCTGGTCATCAGATGCTTTCTCAAATGGGACAAAGTCCTAACCAGCCAGGCCCACATGTTTCTCAACCAGTGATGCAACAAATAATGCCACAACAACTTGGCCCCCAAACACAAGCATTCCCAGGTGTACAGATGGGACAACCACATGGTTATCAATTTTCTCATCACCAGACACCACAGCATATTACGTATCCACAGAACTTGCCTCCACAAGGACAGCAAATTCCTCAGCAGAATCAGCATGTTCCCCAGAATCAACAGCTCTCCCATCAACAAGAGCATAAAACGGGATTTCAGCAAAGAGAAGATGTTGATTTCCCCCATGGGAGACAAGTTGGGTTTTCGCCACAACAAGTTCAGCAAACTGGTGCATCATCTGCTCAGAATCTTCCTGGGGGGAGTGGTTCTGTTATCCGACCTCAGATGTCTGCTCAACCTGCTCAAGCTTTGCCGTTTGGTGTGTCTTCCATAAATATTCAACAACCATCATCTTTGGGGCAGTGGCAGCAAAATGCAAATGATTCAGGTCACAAGCCACCTGGTCCACGATTTCCCAGTGAAATGGGCTCAGGTATGGTACACGGCCAGGAGCTGGATACCCCTCCAGTTGGATCAAAGGGTTATGAGGATAACTCATTTGGAAGAGGAGGAAATGAGTATTATTACACCAGTAACATGGATGGTCGAATGGGGCCTCCGCCTCAGCAACCCAAGCTTGCAGCTATACCCATAGCAAGAAATCAGCATGTATGTTGTTTCCATATCATCTGTTTTTTTTTTTATTTAGATGTGATTTTCCATGTTGCCAGAATCGCAGTTTCATAATATAGTTATTTTATTTCATGCTTATTTTAAAAAGGAAAGTTTTGTGCTTCATATGTTATATTGCTTGGCAGTTTGATATATTGTACTGATAATAGTTCCCCTTGTGCATATTTTTGTATGACATTTGCATTGCTTGTAAAATTTCTGTAACCACTGAGACAATGAATTTTAACATTTGTTGCTGCAATTGTTCATTAGGAAACGAGAATGGGTGATCCTCCGCTTCAAAATCCAGCACCGGTTCTTCCTAGTGGGTTCAATAGTACAGGTGGTCCTCCAATGCAAAATATCTATGGTCAAGCAGCTGGGGGCCCCCCATTTTCAAATCCTAACCTCATGAGGCCACCTGCAGCACTCTCTGGGCCTCCTGGAGCTATTCATCCATCACCCGTTGAGGTTTACCTTCAGAAGCATGAAGTGACTGCGACAGTATGTATCCCATCATCTGTTGCTCTGATCCAGTTTTTCCCTCAAGTAAAGGGATGGAATCCTGTTCATGTTTATCAGTCAGTCAGGCTTCTTTTGGGCTCCTGAGAGTTGAGAGATTTTGTGTTCTTTCTGCATTATTCTAAATTATCACCTTTGCACAATGTTATCATTTAAAATCCAAATACTTGTCATATGTTTGTGGAGAAAAACTAGCATTATATCAGGTAAGATAGTCAATAGAGGAATAAGTGAACACTGCTCTTTCTTACATATAGATTGAAATTTTAAAGTAAACAAATCAAAGAAGCATTATGTGTATAATCCCCAAATTGACAACCTCCCCAAAATAGGTTGGCCATGGGATTGAACTCAACTATCTGAGAGAAAAGAGAGAGAGAGAGTGTGTGTGTGTGGGGGGGGGGGGTCCCTTTATGCTTTATTTTTTGAGTACATGCTTTAATAGATAGCTCCGGGAAATTTCAAACAATTCATGTGCTGGTTATGTTTGGCAAAGCACAACCAATATTTATGCGGAGGGCCATCTGACTAGTAGGGAAATTGTTAGCTATCTTAGAGAAGGGGGGGGGGGGGGGTTCCAATATACTTTGTTTTTGGAGTATATGCTTTAGTAGATATCCCTGGGAAAATTTCTATCATGTGTCAAAGCACAACCAAAATTATGCTGAGGGCCATCTGACTGGTAGGGAAATTTTTTGCTGTGATGACATTTTTCTTGTCTTAGCTCTTCTTATCTCCTACTTTCAACAACAACAACAACAACCCAGTATAATCCCACTTAGTGGGGTCTGGGGAGGGTAGTATGTACGTAGACCTTACCCCTACCCAAGCTGTTTCCAAATAGACCCCCGGCATCCTTCCCTCCAAGAACTTACCACCTTGCTCTTGGGGAGACTCGAACTCACAACCTCTCGGTTGGAAGTGAGGGTTGCTTACCATCAGAGCAACCCCTCTTGTCACTTCTTATCTCCTACTTTCATGTTTTAAAAAAAGCAGTTAGAGATGCTGTTAAGTTAACTGTTTACTTCTTTTTGGCGTTGAGTGAGTGGATTTGTTTCACTAAAATCTTTTCCATCGTCTTTCTAATTCTTCTGTTTATTGTGTGGTTATGACTTATGATCAATACTATTTAAAGAAAATAAATTGATACTAGTGTAACATTTTATATTGCTCTCGCATGGTATCTTCATATTCCGTAATATGTAGAAGTATATTAGTTGATGAGCATGACTTACTGGATCTTTCTTGAACTTCTCAGTAGCAAGTTTGCAGTCAAGTATGCAAATACAAATAAAGAATATACAGGGTCTCATCCAAGTCTGATATTTATTTTTAGCTTACAACAGAAACGCAGAAGCAAGTTCAAAGAGGCTTGACTTTGTCAAGAGTCAAGACCTTTGTTTTGATAGGGTAAATTTTATACTTAAATTTTCAGTTCTGGAGCAACTTAAAACATCATAACAAAAAATGTGGTTGCCTCCCTGGCACAAGAAAGCAAGAAGAGGGAGCAGCCTTGACAAACCATTCTGAGACTTTCTTAAAGTAACTGGAGAATGAGATATATAGCTGTTCTATTTCTGTCCATTACTTGGCTCCTTTAAATCATTGAATATGAAAAGTTATTTTGAATCTAGTGATGTCTTTCTCTTCCTGTCTTCAGCTGAAGCTCTTCCACCATCTTTTAACGAGTTCTGAACAACTAGGCTATTGGTCTTTAGGGGTTCGAATTCCTCTCCATCTTTCTGGAATGTAAATTTTTCATCTTTCTTTTTTGGGGTTGTATGTTAGCGGATGCCAGTGGTATATCTACAATTAAAAGTTCTACAATGTCGTATTACAAGTTGTAATTATTTGGGGCCTTATGTTGACTACTTTGCTTCTGGTATTCTGAGTTCTAGTTGAAGTTAATCATAGAATTGTTTGCATTTGGTGTTATTTTCTTGCTGTCAATCATAGGTATAAGCTTTGTGGTTTAGATAATCTTGAGTATACTTGTCTGTGTTTCATTTGCTATCCAGGGGGTATCATTGGTTATTCTGAAAAAAGTTGGTCCTGATGTTTACTTAATTGCCTAGGGTGGTGATGTCCCTGCTCCATTCATGACATTTGAAGATACTGGCTTCCCTCCAGAAATACTCAGAGAGGTAAGTGTTCTTCTCAATCTTGATCAGTTGTTGGTTAATCGAAGGATTGTAGGGTCTTCTTTGTCCCATTTTGATTTTTATTTTAAGAACATGCCACAAGCTTATCAATTGTTGCTTGTCGCAGGTGCGATATCTCCTCCACAGGAGGAGCACATGTCGTACGCTGTAATGTTATCCTCATAATTTGGCAACAACTGTTCTGAGTTTTTGAGGCTGCAAAATGGAAATTGGAGCCTCTCTTGCGTAGCTCTTGAAGGGTAGTTGGCCCTTCAGACAAATTCCAATAGATGACTGGGTTTCTAGCTTATTGCTCCGGGTCTTCTGTTTTAGTTGCTCCCTTTTGTTGCCTCGAGTTGCTTCAGTAAGCAACTGCATCCCATGTGTTTCTTTAGGATTTATTCATTTTTCTATCTTTGCCCTTTCTTTTTTAAAGATTAAATTAGTTTTCATGCTACTTGCTTCAGTATTTTGCTTGAAATTGTGTTGATGTTTTTACCATTTGTGCTCTAGATACTCATTATGTGTCATCTTTTCCAGATTCATGTTGCGGGATTCACTTCGCCCACCCCCATTCAGGCACAAACATGGCCCATTGCGTTGCAAAATAGGGATATAGTAGCCATTGCCAAGACAGGTTCTGGAAAAACATTGGGCTATCTGATTCCAGCATTTGTCCACCTTACACGATGCCGCAACAATCCTCGAAATGGTCCAACAGTACTGGTTTTAGCTCCAACACGAGAGCTTGCAACACAAATACAAGATGAAGCGCTTAAATTTGGCCGAGCTTCAAGGGTTTCTTGCACAGTGAGTTGATATATGATAAGTTTGTCATTTTAACCCTGTTACTTTCTCGAGAAGATATCGATCAACTCTTTTATTTCAGTGCTTGTATGGAGGTGCACCGAAGGTTCACCAGTTAAAAGAACTAGAGCGCGGAGCAGACATTGTTGTTGCAACTCCTGGTCGGCTTAATGACATCCTTGAAATGAAAAGAATTGACTTTAGGCAGGTCTCTCTTCTCGTGCTAGATGAGGCTGATCGAATGCTTGACATGGGTTTTGAACCTCAGATCCGCAAGATTGTAAATGAGATACCCCCACAAAGACAAACACTTATGTACACAGCAACCTGGCCCAAAGAAGTGCGAAAAATAGCTGGCGATCTTCTTCGAAGTCCTGTTCAGGTTAATATCGGGAATGTTGATCAGCTTGCAGCAAACAAGTCTATCACACAGGTAATTTGGAGCAGTTATTTTCACTCTCATGTACACTGCCTGGAATATCCATGTGAAGCAACCAGCTTCTGCAGTATCAGCACGTAATGCCCTTTATTTGTTTTCAGCAAACTTCTCCAACACTTCGTAACTGGCTTTAGGTTGCCATGGTCTACTGAAAAATGATCTTTTTCTGGTTATAAATGTTGCTCCCTTGATTTTTCGATTTATAAATTGCAGATGTGATAAACATAAATGGGTGGTGACACTGTATTTTCATTATTACCTAATATATTATTCTCTTTCTTATGCTGTTTTAGTGTCTGTGTCTTGGTTTCTGGCAACATAATAACATGATTCCCTTCCAGATGGTTATCAAATTTGAAACATTGATAGAAGGACTCTAGATGCAAACACCAATTTATCCATCTAATTGTTGCTTGCTTTATAGGGAGAAGTGAGAATGCTGACATGAGTAACGAAAAATTCTGTGAAAAGCACGATTGCCTACCAGTGGAAGGTTATGTCATCAAATGTAGTGGTTGCTGTTATGTGTTGTCAAACAAGTGTTCCCCTTGTCTTAAAATGCTGCAGTTTCATTCTTTTTCCTTCTTTGTTGGGGGTATTTCATCAGTTACTTCTCTTTTTATCTTTCCCCCTTTTTACAACGTGAAGTACTTGTGCAGTACGTTGAAGTAGTCCCGCAAATGGAGAAGCAGAGACGGTTGGAGCAGATTCTTAGATCCCAAGAAAGGGGTTCTAAAGCTATTATATTCTGTTCCACAAAAAAGTTGTGCGACCAACTTGCACGCAGCATTGGCCGAAGCTTTGGAGCTGCAGCTATTCATGGAGACAAGTCCCAGGGTGAGAGGGACTGGGTTCTCAATCAATTCCGCTCTGGTAAGACCCCAATTTTAGTAGCAACTGATGTTGCTGCTAGAGGACTGGACATACCCGATATAAGGTGAGAACCCCCCTTTTCATTTGATGTTCTTAGAGTTCGGACATGTTATCGGGATATGGAAAACATTTTCTGTTAATGAGTGCTGCTAAATATTATGCTCCGTGTCTTCCGTTTATTTGAAATTGTAGTATTGTAAACCATTTATATCATTTTAAGTTCTCACTATGGTGCAGAGTGGTGATCAACTATGATTTTCCAACTGGGATTGAGGATTATGTTCATCGAATTGGAAGAACTGGTAGGGCTGGTGCAACTGGTATTTCATACACCTTTTTATCTGATCAGGACTGGAAATATGCTCCAGATCTGGTTAAAGTTCTGGAAGGCGCAAACCAGCATGTGCCTCCGAATGTAAGAGAGATGGCTTTACGTGCTGGTGGCAGGGATAGAGGTGGAATGAACCGATTTGATCTTGTTGAGGGTGATGGTAGCCGCACACGCTGGGATTCTGGTGGCCGTGGTGGGATGAGGGATGGTGCGTATGGTGGCCGAGGTGGGATGAGGGATGGTGGGTTTGGTGGCCGGGGTGGGATGAGGGATGGTGGGTTTGGTAGTCCTGGTGGGATGAGGGATGGTGGGTTTGGTGGCCGTGGTGTAAGGGAGAGCAACTTTGGTGGTCGTGGTGGAAGGGAGAGCAACTTTGGTGGCCGTGGTGGGAGAGATGGTCACTTTGGTGGCCGTGGTGGGATGAGGGACAACTATTTTGGTGGCCGTGGTGGCAGGGGTGGTGCAGTTGGTGGTTGGGACAGGAATGCTAGGTATGATAGCTCAGATATGCGAGGACGTGACAGAGGCCGAGGGCGTGGGCATTTTGACAATAGAAGAGACATGCCGAGTCGGAGTCGGGGAAGAAGTTACAGCCCTAGTCCGGAGAGGGTGCGAACATGGGGTAGCCGAAGCAGGAGTCGCAGCAGAAGCAGGAGTCGCAGCAGAAGTAGGAGCTATAGCAGGAGTTACAGCCGGAGCCGCAGTTATAGCCCAAGGTATAGTCGCAGCCGTAGCCGCAGCCGTAGTCACGATAGATATCAAAGGAGGCCACGCCAATCTAAATTTGATCAGATGGAACCAGATCCAGGGATGTCAAATGTTCAGGTTGTTCCATCTGGGATGCCTCCATTGTCTGTAGGTGCACCAATTGATGGTATTTCTGGAGCTGCACCAGTGGAATTCAAACCGATTATGGAGGTAGCTCCAGAATCTGGTATGTCACCCATGTCTCCAGGAACATGAGGAAATGGCTTTCCAGGAGTTGAGACCATAGAGCAGAACCCTTGAATTGGTAGCTCCAGTTGGTTGCTATCAGTGCATTTCTACAACGTTTGGAGGTGCTGCGGATTAATCTAAATGACGGTTCTATGTATTTATTCTTGAAAAATGATGGTAGATACTATGTCGAGTTTGAGTGAAATGGATATTGTTGCTGCAGCCATTTGCAAGTGCGATGGACTTAACTGCGCCTTGTATGTCCGGTAATTTTCAGGCCGTTTCCCTGGAGGAGCGTTCATCATGGACGGAGACGGCCATGCTTCTCTTTGGTCTGGTTTTGATATACTGCCCTCTTTCGAACTTTTACTTACTCTCTTCTCCAATCTTTTCGTTGAGGACCTTGCCCCATCGTTAATTTTTTCTTTTGGAGAGGATCGGGGTGGAATTCGTGTATGGTTTTGTTGATCATATAGTTATAACAATTGCTTATACCTGATATCAACTCAATTGGGTTATCATTTTGAAATTGGAAACTATTTGGAAGTTGTAGCCGTGTAATGATGTTTCGCATTTTCTATTACCTCTGCTTGATGATGGTCCATCGGATAGGTTTAAGGATGTATTTAAAATGTCTTTCCCTAATACAAGTGCAATCAAAGAACAAGTGCAATTTGTTCGATAAATTTTAATTTTCTTTGGTAACCAAGTTGGGTTAATGATTGGGCCTATGGATATTATCTCCTAGGCCAGATCTTCATGAGAAAGGCCCCAAAATCAAACATTTTGAGGAGCTATCTACAATTCTAAATTGGAGCATCATTCCCAATTAAAGACTTCCAGTTTTTGATATATTTGTTCGGCAAGACGCTGATGATTGATTGATTAAATAAAGGGTTTTTTTTTTATTCGTGTACACTATTTGAAGCTCTTATTATTCATGTTTAGTTAGTTATCCGGTATAAAGAAGTTTTGTTTATAAAATATAATCGCTGGTCCTTAACAAGGAACAATGCTGTCACATGGGAAGAAGCAGGATATCATTAATAATCTTTTCATCTAAATAATAATTCGAAATTGAACATTTGTGGACAGGTAAAAATCCATCTTCACCAATATCAAACCACTTAAATATATACAAATTTATATAATGTCTTTTATTTATTTTGTATTTGATTTATTCATAGTAAAAAATAAATTCACACAACTAATTATATATTATACAACTTATTTATAATTTTTTACAACTTTCATATATTATTTCCATCCAGTTAAATACAACTACAATAACATATAACATAAAATACAAATTTTATACAATGTCTTTTGTATATTTTTGTGTCTGAGTTATACATAATAAATTTTTTTTTCATACAATTAATTATATATTATGCTACTTATATACAACTTATCTTCAACTTATCTACAATTTTCATACATCATTTTTACTCAGTTATATATAACTAATATATCATACAACTTAAATATAATTTCTATACATAATTGTTCAATTTTCATATAATAGTTAAATAATTTTTTTTATAAACAACAGAATACAACTTTTCTACAATTTACTATAATTTCGTAAATATAGTATCTTCTTATTATTATTATTATTATTATTGACAGCATAACTAATGTTATGTTTGGTTGCTTTTTCTATTGGGGGTATAAGTAATATATGAATGAGATAATACAAATCTATGCATTATTTATGTAAGGTAAAATATATTAGTAATACATGGATTAGACAATCAAATGATACAATACATAAATTACTAATCCGTATATAACTTGTCCCATCATAATTAAACCATGCACAACAAAATATTATATAATTAAACCCTGCGTAACTAATTCCTATATAACTAAATTTTGCATAACTAATCTCTATAGAACTAATTCATTAAACATGTTTTTGGAGTATCGTGTCATGTAAATGTCATTTCCGTGCACTTCAAAAGATTTAGAGCATGCTGGCTAAACGCTCAGAAGACAAAAATACTTTTGTTGCGCAAATTTGAGATGTTTGGTCAAGACATAAAAATATTTTTGAACAGTACCAAAAATAATTCTTTTATTTTTGGGTAAAAGCTACAAATTCTAACTTTTTCCAAGAAGCAGAAGCAAAAGCAAAAAATAATTTTTTCAACATATAAATATTACCATAAAATTATTGTAACACCATTCAAAATTTTCAAGTGTTTAAAATCCATTAAGAAGATCAATGTGTGCTAATTATATTAACTCGTATATGAACGAGCTTTGATGATACGGAAGATATTACTTGAACAGATAATATGTGTACGACGTGTATCAGAAACGATTTATAGTCTAATAAGAGCCCACAAAATAAATTAAGTTATAAAACTATATTATGGACTAAAGTTTCAAATGAGTTTGTCCAAGATCTAACTTTAAATGAGCACAATTGTCATGATATAAAGAATTATGTGGTGAATGACCTATCAAATGAAAGCTCTATGAGTCTACTTTCCTACGCTTTTACTTACGAGATTGATTGATTTTATTCCAGAAATATTTCAAGTTGATTTAAACCCTTTGGTTCTTGGCTTAGAAGCCCAAGTTAGAAATATTAACTAAACTTTGATGTTTGTGGAACGATCCCGGAATGGTATTTTGATGGATCTGATAGTTTAGTATCGTAATTTTGGACTTGGGCATTTAACCGGAATCGAATTCGGAAGACCATAGGTTGATTTGTGTTGTTTTTCCCAAAATGGACAATTTGAGGTTTAGAAGTTTGACCGTAGGTTGACTTTTGGCCATCGAGTTCAGAATTTGATTTTAGGACTTGGAATACGTCCGTTATGGTATTTAGAACTTGCTTGCAAAATTTGGTACCAATTAGAGTTGATTTGATTGGATTCAGATGCTTAGTTGTAATTCTAGAAGTTCTTGAACTTTACTTTAAAATTCATGTGTTTTGGCGTCCAACTCGTAGTTCTAGATGTTATTTTTGTGTTTTGATCATACTAGTGAGTGTCACGATCCCAGTTCGCCCTCCGTGAACCATCGCAATGGCACCTAGTCTCTACGACTAGGCAAGCCTAACAATGCGAAAAATGACCAAATATTAAGGAAGAAATAATTAAAAGCCGAAATAATAAGGAAGTTAAAACAAATAGAGCAATTAAGTCAATACGACTTGCTTCTCTAAGCTAACAACATGCTTAAAATTCCAAGTTGTGTAGGCAAGAAAGGAAAAACACAATTTAATCTATTTTAGTAAAAACACAATTTTTCAACAATTAGTACAAGTACATACCAATCCTAAGGGAAATGTCCCCAGACAAGGTTAGACAAGTCACTTACCTCGAACCATCTCAAATCAACCTGAAACCACGCTCTTGTCACAAGTACTCGGCTCCAAATGGACCAAAGCTATTCCATTCAATTTCATAATGTAAATAACACTTTAAGTAACTGATTCTACAAAGAAATTCTAAGCTAATACGCGAAATTAGGTAAAATAACCAAAATGCCCCTTGGGCCCATGTCTTGGAATCGAGTAAAATTTATATTTTCAGAATCCTCACACTCTCACGAGTTTATTCATACCAAAATTATCAAAATTGGACCTCAAATGGTCCCTTAAATCATCACTCAAAAGTCTCTAATTAGTCAAGCCCTAACCCCCAAATTACCACTGATTTTCCTTAAATTTTCATGTTTATAATGATAAAAATCACCCCAATAACGAGTTTAGAGACCAAAGGCCTTACCCCAATGAATTTATCTGAAAATTTCTCCTGAAAATGCTCCCCAAGGCTTCTTCCTGTTTTAAAAGAGGTGAAAATAGCTCAAATTTGTGAAGGCAAGAATTTATATGTTTCTGCCCTGCTAATCCACTTCTACGGTCATGGGACCACACCTACTGTCGCGCTTTTGTGGACCAATATTCGCATATGCGACAAATCACTAACTAAGCCTTCTCCGTACCTGCGATTCCCCGTTCGCAGATGTGGTACCGCTTCTGCAATAAATCTTTTGCATCTACGGATCCTGCTGTTCCTCCCCGTTTATTCTTTTGTGGTTACAATGCCTCTTCTGTGGCTACGCACCTGCAGGACCCAACCGCAGGTGCGGTTATGACAGAAAACGAGCAGCTGAAGCTGTTCAAATGACTCCCAACTCTTCCGACAACCTTATGAAACCATCCCGACGCCCCTGGGACCTCAACCAAAAACACAAACAAGTCTAATACCACTGTTCAAACTTATACCAATCCTTAAAATACCTAAAACATCATTAAAACGATGAATCAATTACGGATTCAAGCCTAAGAACTTCAAAACTCTAAAAATACACTTTCGATCAAAAAGTCTATCAAACCTTGTCCGAATGACCTGGAATTTTGCACAAACGTCACATTCAACACTACAGAGCTATTTTCCAACTTCGGAAATTCCATTCCGACCCTCAGGTCAAAATCTCACTATCGGATCAGAAACTTCAAAAATTAACTTTCAACATTTCAAGCCTAAATTAGCTACGAACCTCCAAAACATAATCCGATCATGCCCTAAGCTTGAAATTACTCAACGAACCTAATGGAACCATCGAAATTCCATTCCAACGCCGTCTTCACACTACTATGACTACGGTCAAATTTCCAACACGTAAGCTCTCATTTAGGGACAAAGTGTCCCAAACTATCTGAAACTCAAAATAGAACGTCCCAACAATTCAAAATAGCAGAAATAAACACGGAGAAATCAGTTAATAGAGGATCGAGGAATAGATTATTAAGACGACTGGTTGGGTCGTCACAACAAGTTTGTATGATATTTTAAAACTCGTCTGGATGTTTGGATCGGAGCTTGAGGGCTTGGATGAGTTTTGGGCGTGATTCATTATATTTTGGATTGAAACCGTAATTGCTAGTGTGCTGGTGATATAATATTACATTTACGAGAACCAGCCTTGAAATTGCAAGGTGTATAGTGGTTGGTCTGATGTTGAAATTGCGACCTTCCCCTTTGCATTTGCGAAGTTAGCAGTCCTGAGGTTGGGTCGCATTTGCGATCACTTGCTTGCTTTTGCGATGGTAGCCAGCTTCACAATTGCGAAGCCGTTGTCACAATTATGACTTTTGTTGAGGCTTTCAGGGTTTCCAAATGCGATCCCTGTTTGCAATTGCGAGGTTTTGGAAATGTGAACCCTATGTAACAAATGCGACATCTGTAGCTAGACATAAGGGCTGGAAAGTTGGGATTTAGTCTCATTTATCATATTTTAGAACCCTAGACTTGGTATAAGGTAGTTTGGAGAGAGAATTTTCATTTACAAACATTGAGTAAATGATTCTAATCAAATTCCATCTATATTATGTGATTATACCTTAGATTTAACATCAAAATTATGAGAATCAAAGAGGAAAATTTGGAAACTTTTGTTAAGTTTTTGAAAAATGAAGAATTGAGTTTTGAGAGTCGATTTGGACTCGATTTGTAAAACAAAGTACATATATGGACTTGTAGGGTTATGAGTAGTCAGAATCTACCCTTCGAACATGGCTTTGACCAGGCAAGCCCAGTGTTATTGAGAAATATGTAAAGATCATAACTTTAAATATTGTAATTATATTGTCTTGCATTGTTTGCTGTTATTAAGTTAATTTGGTTAGATTTGAGCCGTGTGGAGGCGAATTTTAGGGAAAAAGCTATTTTCAAGGGTTTAGTTGGCCTAGTTAAGGTAAGTATCTTGCCTAACTTTGTGTGTGGGAACTACCCCTTAGGATTTGGATTGATTGTGCTATTTGTATTATGTGAATGCCATGTACGCAAGGTGATGAATGGGTACACTAGATATATGTGGTAATTGACCGGTTTAGGTTATTTAGACTCTTTCCATGCCTTTAATTAAATTGTCATAACATGCGATATTCCTCATTATTTTTTTTTAAGCTTAACTGTCAAATTATATTGATATCGAAAAGTATACAATGCAATCCTATGGTAGTAGTATGGACTCCTACTACTCATTTACATACAATTTCAACTATTCTCAACTCTAACTACTCCTATTTATTACAATGCTAAGTAGTTCATCTTCAAAACAAAAACTAAGGATAAAAGTTGAGCATTTGTAACTCATCCTTCCACCTCTTACATTTCCTATTCTTTGCATGTATTAATATTGCTATCTCCTTACAACACTGATCTTCATCAAATCTCTTGTCTTCAAATCTGCTTAAATTTCGACTTCTCCACAGCAATGCAACAGTGGTTACAAATGCTGTGGCAGTGATGGCTTGTTTCCAGTTTTTGCTTTTGACTTTGCTACAAATCCACTTCAATTCATCCTCCCAGCTTCCAATGGTTCTTGTATGGCCCAACCACATCCAAATTCTTCTCCATACTCTACTAGTAATGGCACATTCAAAGTACAGGTGACTGAAGTCCTCATCAAAGGATTGGCAAAATACACAGGCAGTTGGAACTTGAATTCCCATATACTGAAGCCTCTCTATAGTGGGAAGCTTCTGATGAGCTGCCAATCAAGTTATGAATTTATGTTTAGGAAGAGCAGTAGGGACAAGCATTATATTCTTCCATGTTACCTTAGGGAAATGAGGCATTAGTGCAGTGTACATTTTATGAATATGAAACTTCCCAAGCTTGCATACATTCTGCATTCTAATCATCAGATTGCCTTGCAGTTGAGCATTCCCCATCACCATTGATCTACAATTCAGTATCTTCTTCACCACCCAAGAGGAATTGGATGGAACAGTAACTGTTTCAAATGTTCTATTCTTGATATAATAAGCATGTACCCACCTAACCCAAAGACAATCCTTTTTCCTTGCCAAATCCCAAAGTAGTTTTACTATAGCAGCTTTATTCCATACATCCAGTCTCATTATGTTTAAGCCACCAGCTGAGATAGGTTGACAAACCTTTTCCCAAGCCACAAGAGCCCTTCTTGAAACTGTTGCTTTCCCTGTCCATAAATATGATCTGCACACAGCCTCTATAGCTTTTAAAACCTTCTTAGGAATGATAAACACCTGTGCCCAATAAGTCTGCATTCCAAAAACCACTGCCTCGATCAGTTGAGCTCATCCAGCATAGGAAAGTAACTTTGCTGACCAACAAGTAATTCTAGCTGTGATCTTTTCAATGAGTGGCAAGTAATGATGAATAGCTAATTTCTTAGAGTCCAGAGGAACTCCAAGATATTTGAATGGAAGATGCCCTTCAGTAAAGCCTAAAACCTGAATAATTTCCTCCCTAGTGTCCATTGAAACTCCAGCAAGATAGATAGCACTCTTGCTCACATTTGCCTGCAGCCCAGAAGCTGCTGAAAATATAAGGAAAGTGTTGTGTAGAATCTGAATAGAAACCATGTCAGCCCTACAGAACATTAAGAGATCATCAGCAAAGCATACATGTGAAATATTAAGTTTCCTGCATCTAGGATGGAAGTTGAAGTTTCCATCCTTGTGAAGTTGCTGAAGCAATCTGTTTAAATACTCCATGGCCAAGACAAACAGATAAGGAGACATAGGATCCCCTTGCCTTATACCTCTCTTAGCATTGAATGGCTTAGTAAGGCCACCATTCATTACTAGAGAATAAGAAGCAGAAGTTACACAAGCCATTATCCATCCAGTGAACTTGGCAGGGAAGCCCAATGTAATAAGAATTTGCTTCAAGAAACTCCATTCTAAAGTATCATATGACTTCCTTAGATCCACTTTAAGAACACATCTAGGTGAAACCTCTTTCCTAGTGTATCCTTTAAATATTTCATGACTTAGCAAAATATTATCCATAATGCTTCTTCCCTCAATGAAAGCAGACTGGGCAGGACCAATCAACTCTCCAATAATTCCTTTCATCCTTCTTGTAATAACTTTGGAAATGATCTTATACAATGTAGTACAACAAGCAATTGGCCTATAATCCTTTACAGTGATAGGAGTTTTAACCTTAGGCACCAATGCTATTGCAGTAGTATTAATCATGTTTGGCATCTTGCTTGTCTCAAAGAACTCCTTTGTAGCAGCAAATACATCATGCTTTACTATACTCCAGCTCTTAGTAAAGAACTCAATGGGAAAGCCATCAACTCCAGGTGCCTTATCCCTAGGCATCTCTGTAACAGCTGCAGTAATTTCCTCCAAAGTAACTGGTTTGATAAGATCATGTTGTTGGTCAATTGTGAGACATCTTCCTCCTTTCATTATTCTATTATCCACACAAGGAAGCTCAGTAGCAGATTCACCCATTAATGATTGGAATACCTTTAAGAATTCCTTCTCCACTGCAATAGGCTCAGCTAACTTGATACCTGTGTCTGTATAGACAGAAGTAATATTATTCTGACCTGTTCTTATCCTCCATTGTGCATGAAAATATCTGGTGTTTGCATCTCCACATTCAATCCATGTAGCTTTATACTTCTGCCTCATTACTTGCTCCTCCACTTTGTTCCACTTTTCAAGCTCTTCAAGTAAACATCTTTCTTCATCAATCAGCTCCTGTGAAAGACAATTATTCTTCAGTTGCACTTGAAGAATGTCAGGTCTCTCCCTTGTCATAATAATCTGCTGCTTGTATTTGGCTAAGTATTCATTTAACCCTTTTAGATTCTGCTTTACTGCCTTCAACTTACTCCAGATCTGCTGCATATTTGATCCATGATACTCCTTGTTCCACACTTTCTCAACAATATCTTGAAACTGCTCATGCTCCATAACATTGTTGTAAAGCCTGAAAGGTTTAGGATGTAATGGCTTATACACACCAAACTTAATCAAAATAGGAGAATGATCTGATATTAGAGGATTCATATAATCTGCTTCCAAATGTCCAAACTGCTGTAACCATTGATAGTTACCAAAAGCCCAGTCTATTTTGCTATAAACTCTTGAATCAGAGTCTTGTTTGTTAGTCCAAGTATAATACCACCCTGTTGCTCTTACAGTAGTCAATTTCAAGTCATCAACTATGCCTTTAAAATCTATTGTTTCAGCTTCAGTAACTGGAGATCCTAGCCTATCTTCAGAGCTTAGAATACAGTTGAAATCACCACTAATAAGCCATGCATCTTGCTGATTTATAGAAATTGTTCTCAGGTCTCTCCACAATTGTTCCCTAAGAACTGCAATATTATCTGCATAGACAACAGTAAAATGAATTTTGATTAAACTCCTTGTATCCTCAATAAGACAGTGAATAAATTGGTCTGATATTGTTGTTGTGCGAATCTAAATGTGAGTCTTCCATAAGAGCCATATTCTTCCATTAATAGCCCTTGCATAATTGCATTGCCACATCCAACCTTTTGCAATTCTATCAAAGATCTTCTTAGATTTATGCTCCTTAACTCTAGTTTCAAGTATACCAATTACATCTACTTTATTATCAGTAGGGAATTGCTTCAACTCCTTCTGTTTAGGAGACTGATTAAGTCCCCTTATATTCCAAGTGACTACTATCATGGATCATCATCAGCTAGACTGCAAGAGGGACCTGGATCAAATTGTTGCCCTCCATTCTTTACTTCCATAGCTGCTTTGCCTCTATCCCCTGCAACATCCACCTGCTCACCACTTTTAGTGGTGACATCTCTCAGTTGCTCTTCATTTGTCTGTTGTTCATGATGCTGCACACTTTCTAACCCCTGCAGCATACTACCTTGTTCCTTCTGCATAGCACTTTGTACTTCATTTGGCACATTTGCCTCCTGCTCAATCTCCTGATCTGCTGGCTTTTGGACTTCTTCAGTTGGCACATGTTTCTTTACAATCATTCCTTCTTTTTCTATTTTCCTTGCTTCTTATCTCCATCATTTACTTTCCTGGTGTTCTCAAGTGCCTCCTTGTGTTTTGCTGAGTTTTCAGAGGAGTACCAACACTCAATTTCCTCATGACAAAACTTAAGACAATGATTACAAAAAGTAGGTTTCCAATCATACTCCACAGTTTGAATTTTAGGGCCATAAGGAGTTTCAAGTTCCAATTCATCTGGAAGATCATAAGCAGCATCAACTTCAACAAGTACTCTAGCAAAAGAGATTTTATCATAGTGAGCAGTATACTTATCAGTATACAATGGCTTCCCAATCGCACTTGCCAGCTTACTTAATACTTCTACAGACCAATATCCCACAGGTAACCCTGGGAATCGAATCCATATAGGAACTGTGCTTAGGATGCTTGCATGAAATCTGAAATCCACCTCCCATGGTCTTAACACCATAGGCCTACCTCTGAATGTGTAGGGGCCATATTGCATAACTGCATCTCTATCTTCAATACTATTGAATCTGAATATACAATATCCTTCGGCATGAACAAGAATTTCAGGTTTGGAAACAAAATTCCAAACATGCATGACAAAATTCTCCATGTTTTGTTCATTAGGTCGATCTCCAATTACAAATCCAATCAAAGCATTTTGCCAATACTCTAATTGCGATTCCAAATCTTCTTCACAGATCTTCACAACTTTTTTCCCATCGCGCAGTGTAGGAGGAACAAAGGAGAGAGTCTTACCCTTCTGCATGTCACAGTTGCCTTTGACCACCTCTGCAATAGTTGGTTTTGACTTTACTGGTTCAATTACTTCAACAGGTACTGGTACAGGAGGATCCAATACTACTGAAAATTGTAGTCTCCTTGCAGTTGTTTCAATCGCTCCTTCATTACCCTTCGATCTAGCCTTTTCTTCATCTGCATGCAAATTTTCCTTCGATTGGTACTTTTGAGGAAGAAAATTTCCAAATGTCAATGGTTCGAGTGTTGTAGTAACTCCATGCGCAGGTGTAACAAGCTTGGGAGGAACAGCAGCAGTCGTCGGAGCACCATTCCGTCTCTTTCTGGCCATTTCCGGAGACAATTTCGCCTTGCTATTGTGCACCGGAAGTGGGAACTATTCTATTGGGTTCTAACGTGCGCCGAGAGCCTTTTCCCCTCATTATTAATCTACTCTTACATGTGTTAATCTACCCTTACATGCTTTATTTGACATTGTTAACACTTGTTTTACCTCTTACTCGTTATTTTGATCATATATGCTTTAGTTGAATTCACGACCTTCCTTATTGTCTTGTTACTTCTTAGATTGTTGAATTACTTTTATTTGACGTTATTATTTCGTGGAATATCTTCTTGTTGAGTTATTGGTGTTGAAGTGTAAAAGTCGTTATCAAATTGAGGTAAAGTTGTTAATTGTTGTGATATCTTTCTTGTTGAGCAATTTGCAATTCAGTTTGTTATCATAGATATTCTTGTACATATTCTCGTTAAGTCATGGGCTATTTATTGTGAAAGCATTGTTATTGGTGATTCTTTTTTCAAGTTGTGGCGCATGGGCACTTGTTGTGCGAGTTGTGATTGTGTTGTGATATTGATACACATGTGGGAGTATAAGGCTAAGGGTTGACATACACGCAATGAGATAAGATGGGATTGATACGCATGTTTGCTAGTAGGGGGGGGGGTGGGGTTGGGAAATTACTTGAAGCCACAAATTGAAATTAGGTGGGCTAAAATGTGGGTCGACATTTCAGGAAAATGATTTTTAATAACTGAATCTACGGCTCCCATAGTAATAGAAGGAAAGATTGTGATTGAATTTCTGAAATGTGAATACGATGATCACATAGATGGTGAAGACATGCATTGCTAGATACCTCGATCAGACACCGCGCCCCCTACTAGAGGTGAGAAGGGTTGGGGCCGGGGCTGAGGTTGAGGCTGAGGCTAAGGAGGGGCGCATGGTACAGCTAGAGCACCTGCTTGAGCGGTGATCGATGAGCCACCAATAGCTCTGGTTAGGGGACAAGTACTCGAGGTGCCTGCTCTTACCCCTACACTTTATTAGACCCTATCACAATTTATGAGCATGTTCGACACTCTAGGGGGATTGATTCCCCTTGCACCATCTACATCTCAGGCTGGGGGAGGAGCTTTCACAGCCCGTACCCTAAAGCAGCGAGTCCATGTTGATCAGGTCCCAAAGGTTATGCTAGTACAACCTGTTGTTCCAGTTTAGCCTGAGGTTAGGGCAATGACATCTTGGGAGGAGAATTTTAGACTTGAGAGGTTTAAGAAGTATCAACAGAGGATGCACAAGGTTTTCCAAAGTAATGTCACCTTATTTTATGCACCATGGGTATTATGGAGATGAGAGAAGTTGCTTTTACTACATTCTAGTTGTTAGAAGCAGCATATCAGTAGTGGGAGGCTTCGAGGAGGGTAGACCACCCGATGCAGTTTTACTCACTTGGGCTCGATTTTTTAAAGATATTCTCGAGAGAGTTTGTTCCACACCCTTCGATCTGCATGGCACATGAAGTTTGAGAAGCTGCACCGGGGTGTTATGACAGTTAGAGTATGCCTCATATTCAGTGAGTTGTCCAGACATGCACCTACCTTAGTCTCTACAGCCAAAGAGCGAGTCCATCGATTCATCGACGGGCTCAACTATGGTATTAAATTCATAATGGCTCGAGAGCTGGTGACAGATACTCCATATCAGTAGGTGGAAGATATCGCACAGAGGTTGGAGGGTATGCGAGGCCGTGAGAGAGAGGACAGGAAGGACAATAGGCCTCAAGATTCTAGAGGATATAGTAGTGCCTCGCGCTTTAGCTGCAGGCTGTATGGCAGGGGCTATGTGATCTTTTCAGTTCATTCAACATTTCCAGCTTCAAGTGGTACTCCAGCTATTCCGAGGTTGCATATTTTTCTCAACACTTCCAGTTTCTAGTGGTACTCCTGCACGGAGTGCCTTCTGTGGTTAATCTAGTCGATCAGGCTAGGTCTAGTTTTAGCACCCACACCTATCGAGAGCTTAGTTTGAGTTGGTGATATTGGTCATATGATGAGGGATTGCCCCATACTTTGTAGGGATGCACCTCCACAGACTACTCAGGCTTCCCAAATTCCACCTAGTCCACAGAGTTCATAGGACATGGTTACTACTCCAGTTGACGCTCCACCGACACAACCATCCATAGGTGGAGGTTAGGCAGGTATAGGTCTCCTTAGATAGGGAGGACAAGTCAGATTCTATGCTTTTCCAGGTAGGATGGAGGCAGTCACATCAAACTCAGTCATCACATGTATGTTTCGATTTTTCATAGGGATACATGAGTTTTATTTGATCCAACATCCACTTATTCATATGTGTCATCTTACTTTGCTCCGTATTGGGATATATCTCGTAATTCTTTGAGTTTTCCTTTTTAAGTCGCCTATGGGAGATTTTATTATTGTGGACCATGTGTATCAGTCGTGTTTAGTTGTTATTGGTGGTTTTGAGACCAGAGTTGATCTATTGTTATTCGATATGGTAGACTTTGATGTGATCTTAGGCATGGATTTGGTTGTCGCCACGCCAAGACCATGACATTGGCTATGCTAGGTTTGACATGGTTGGAGTGGAGGGATGCAATAGATTTCATTCCTAGTAGAGTTGGGTCATTTCATAAGGTACAAGAAATGGTGGAGATGGGGTGCAAGGCTTATCTAGCCTTTTAAGGGATTTTAGTGATGATACTCCTATCGTTTAGTCATTTCTGGTAGTGAGAGATTCCCATGATGTGTTTTCAGCAGACCTATCGAGCATGCCACCTGATAAAGATATCGATTTTGGTATTGACTTGGTGCCGGGCACTTAGCCCATTTCTATTCCACTATATTGTACGACAACAACAAAGCTAAGGAAGTTATAGGAGCAACTGCAGAAGTTACTTGATATGAGTTTTATCCGATCGAGTGTTTTACCTTGAGGTGCTCGGGCTGGCTCTATTGTGAATAATAAGGATGGATCGATGCGGATGTGCATGGATTATATGTAGTTGAACAAGGGTTACAATGAAGAATAGGTACCTATTACTACGCGTTGATGACCTATTTGACTAGATGCAGGGTGCTAGAGTGTTCTCCAAGATTGATTTAAGGTCAGGGTATCATCATCTAAAGATTCGGGATCCCGATATTTCGAAGACTGCTTTCAAGACTCGATATGGTCACTACGAGTACCTTGTGATGTCATTTGGGCTGGCCAATGCCCCAGTAGCATTTATGCACCTAATGAATAGTGTATTCCAGCCACATCTTGACTTGTTCGTCATTATATTTATTGAAGACATCTTTGTGTATTCCCACAGCCGGGAGGATCATAAGCAGCATTTGAGGATTGTACTCCAATCTTTGAGAAAGAAGACATTATATGCAAATTTCTCAAAGTGTGAATTCTATCTTGATTCGATGATGTTTTTGGATCATGTGGTGTTGAGTGAGGGGATCAAGGTAGATCTGAAGAAGATTGAGGTAGTTCATAGTTGGCCTAGATTGTCTTCAACTATTGAGATTCAGAGTTTTCTTGGTTTGGTCGGGTATTATCACCATTTTGTAGAGGGTTTTTCATCCATTACCGCATCTATGACTAGGTTGACCCAGAAGGGTGCTCCTTTCAGATGGAACGAGCAGTGTGATGTAAGCTTTCAAAAGCTCAATACCTCTTTGACTACAACCCTAGTGTTGGTGTTTCCTATGGGTTCAACGTCTTACGCTATGTATTATGATATATCATGCATTCGGCTTGGTGCATTGTTGATGCAAGACGGTAGGGTGATTGCCTACGTGTCTCGGCAATTGAAGGTATATAAAAATAATTATTTGGTCCACAACTTGGAATTGGCAGCTATTGTTCATGAATTGAACATTTGGTGGAACTATCTGTACGGTGTCCTATACAAGGTCTATAACAACCACTGGAGTCTCCAACATCTGTTCAAGTAGAAATATCGTAACTTGCAGTAGCGAACATGGGTAGAGTTGCATAAAGACTATAATATCACTAGTATATATCATCCCGGAAAAGCCATTGTGGTGGCCGATGCCTTGAGTAGAAAGTAAGAGAATTTGGGCAGTTTGGCAAATCTACCAACAACAGAGAGGGCACATCCATGGATGTTCAGGCTTTGGATAATCAATTTAATAGATTGGATATTTTGGAGCCCATCTAGGTTCTTACTTTCATGGTTTCTCGATCTTCCTTATATGAGTGCTGATAGAATGTCAGTATGACGACCCCCATTTGCTTGTCTTTAAGGACACAATATAGCACAATGATGCAAAAGCGTTTTCTATTGGAAATGATCGGGTGTTATGGATGTAGGGTCAGTTATGTGTGTCCAATGTTGATAGGTTATGTAAGTTGATTCTTGATGAGGCCTATAATTTGCGATATTCCATTCATTCGGGAGCCGCTAAGATGTATCAAGATTTGAGGCAACACTACTAGTGGAGGAGAATGAATAACTATATAGTGGAGTATGTGGCTCGGTGCCTAAGCGGTCAGCAGGTGAAGTATGTGCATCAGAGGTTCGGTGTTTTGTTTCAGAGACTTGAGATTCCTGAGTGGAAGTAGGAGCGTTTTACCATGGACTTCTTTGATGGGCTCCTATGGACTCAGAAGAAATTTGAAGCTTTATGGGTGATTGTGGATTGATTGACCAAGTCAGATCATTTCATTCCGGTAGTGACTACCTATTGTTCATAGTAGCTCGTCAGATCTATATCCACAAGATTATCCGACTTCATGGCGTGTAGGTATCCGTCATCTTTGACTGAGGCATGCAGTTCATGTCGCACTTTTGGAAAGCCACACATCGAGTTAGGAACACGGGTTTAGTTCACATCACACTCTTGGATATCCATACATCATGGCGTACATGTGTTCCATGTCTCTTAGCTCCGGATGTATTATGGTAATCTCTCCCATGTATTAGATTTAAATTTATTCCAATTGGACAAGGATTTGACTTATGTTGAGGAGCCGATGGCCATCTTGGACTGGTAGGTCCGAAAGTTGAGGCCAAAGAGTGCTTCAGTGAAGGTTCAATGAAGGGGACATCCGGTCAAGGAGGCAAACTGGGAGACTGAGCACAACATGTAGAGTCATTATCCTCACCTTTTCTTCACATATGGTATGCCTTTATGCACGTTCGAGGACAAACATTTGTTTTATGAGGGGGAGAATGTAACGATACGATTGGTCATTTTGTGTATTTTCTCCCTGTTTCCCCTTTTGATGATTAACACATGTGCAATTTACGTTTTATGTCTTACGGGGTTGATTGGTTTTGTTCAGGGAAGATTTCAGGTTGATTTAGACCCTTTGGTTCTTGGCTTAGAAGCCTAGGTTAGAAATGTTGACCAAACTTGAATTTTGTGAAAATGACTCTGGAATGGTATTTGATGGCTTCGTATTGTGATTTTTTACTTGGGAATATTCCCGGAATCAAATTTGGAAGTCTGTAGATCGATTTGTCTTGTTTTGCCCAAAATTGGCAAATAGAGGGTTAGAAGTTTGACCCTAGGTTGACTTATGGCTATTGTGTTAATAATTTAATTTTGGGACTTGGAATAGGTCCGCTATGTTATGTAGAACTTTTCCCCGCAAAATTGCGTATCAAAGGAGTTTATTTGAAAGGATTTAGACGCTTATTTGCAATTCTAGAAGTTCATGAACTTTACTTTTAAATTCATGTGTTTTGGCGTCCAAATCGTAGTTTTAGATGTTATTTTTGTGTTTTGATCATGTGAACGAGTTCGTATGATTTTTAGGCTTATGTGGATGTTTGGTTTTGAGCCTTAGGGAAACATTGGTATTGTTGATTGTTTTTGCAAGTTGTGGCATATAGGCACTTGTGGTGCGAGTTGTGATTGTGTTGTGACATTGATACACATGGTGGCATAAGGCTAAGAGTTGATATACATGAGGTGAGATAATATGGACTTGATACATGTGTTTCTAGTTGGGGAACTACTTGAAGCCACGTGGTAAGATAAGATGGAATAAAACTGTCACAATCCAAAATCCATTAAAGGTCGCGATGACACTTAACACCGCCATCATGTAAGATAATAATAAATGATTAACTTGATTACTCATATTATTATTTTTGAAATTATACCTCCTTTAATTAAATAGTAAGAAATAAAAATTTAGAGGGTAAATGATAATATTTTTTACTACTACAATAATGAACAGCCCATAAACACCCACAAAATCTAATATCATAAGCGCATGAGCATCAACTAGGAAATATGGTAAAATAATACATTTGTCTTGAATACAAATCATATAGGAGAGTGTAATAACTCTAATGGAGACTTTGTGTGTTGCGGAATCATAACATGTGATGCAAATCACCTAAGTCACCGCGATAGCGCGCCTCTATGCCCACAAGGCCAGACGACGTATATATACATGCACAAAATATGTAGCAAAGATAGTATGAGTACGTAAATCAATGTGTATACACTAAGCATCTAGTATAACCTCGAAGAAGTAGTGACGAAGGGTCAACTCTGACACTTACTATGGGCTAACCATGAAATATTGATATTATAATTAATGGATTATGAAAAAATAGCTAAAAACTCAAGAACAAGAAATAAGTAAACAATTCCTTCGATGATAGTATAATTTTGGATTTACTATCATTTGGGATGTGTATAAAGGAATGCACCTTCCAATCGCCAAGGTGCATTCCTTTGCGAATGCAGAACCTACCTCGCGTTTGCGAAGCACACAAGTCACTACTCCAAAACTCCTCTTATGCGAATACAAGGTTTCTCTAGCGAACGCGAATCACACTGGGCCAGACCTGCACGTACGTGATCCTTATTACTCGAACGCGAAGAACAACATCACTTGTCTCACCAGTAACCCTTCGCGAACACAAAGGTTAAATTCTCGCATCCCTCAACCTACTCTACGTGAATGCGGGAACATTTTCGCGAACATGTAGAAGGAAACTTGACACCAGCAAACCTGATGCTTTAGCAATCATCCAAGTCCAAATTCCAATCCTTTAACTATCCAAAAATCCACCCGAGGTCCTCAGGACCTCATTGGAACATACCAACACATCCCAAAACACGATATAGACTTAATCGAAGCCTCAAATCACGTCAAAAATAACATCAAAACCATGAATCACACCCAATTCAAGCTAAATTAACATTGAACTTCAAACTTCTACATTCGTTGCTAAAACCTATCAATCGCGTCCGATTGACCTCAAATTTTGCAGCAAGTCAATTTGGCATTACGGACCTACTTGAACTTTCGGAATTAGAATACGAACACGATATAAAAAAGTCCACTCCCTGTCGAACTTTCAAAAACTTCCAACTTCCAACTTTCTCCAAATGACTCCAAATGACCTACGGACGTCCAAATCCACATCCAAACGTGCTCCTTAGACCATAATCACCATACAGAGGTATTCACGGGCTCAAAATTCCAACCGTACATCAATACTTTAAAATACACTTCAACCCAAATTTATGAAATTCTTCTAAAATGCCAACATTCTACAATAGGAGCCAAAATGCTCCTGGTTTATCCAAAACCTGATACGGACATATGCCCAAGTCCAAAATAGTAATACGAAATTGTTGGAACCTTCAAATCGTGATTTCGAGGTTGTTTACTCGAAAGTCATACCTTAAATAATTCCTCCAACTTAAAGAATCAAAAATTAGAATTTACTTTTCAAATCAACTCCGGACTTTCTGAAATTAATTCCACCATATGTACAAATCATAATACCTGAAGTTAATCTAATCATGACCTCAAACAACCAAACAAAGTGCTAGAGCTTAAAACGACCAGTTGGGTCGTTACTTTCTCTCCCACTTAAACATATGTTTTTTCTCGAACATGCTAAGAACTGCTCTGGAGTTGTCCGAAATTAGTGTTTAACCCCTTGAGTACCTACCCATGCTACCCAATCCAGTTGAGCATATTCGCTCGAGCCAGTATGAAGATTCTCCCTTTTATTTAGTCAAAAAGCCTTAGAGACAAATTCCAACATCCGAAATTCTCTACCAGGCTTGTGTTCAACATACAAACGTTGTAAGATCACTACGCAATTTACCAATACAAGATTGCATACCTTTAATAAATTATGCACCGCATAATTCACGTGGCCATAATAACATCCTCTGACAACAATAGTCGAAATCCCACGAATCCGATGCCCACAACACACCTCATGACGTATGTAAGTCCTGTTCCAACTCTCGCAATTCTTCCATGATGGAAAAGATATATAGAAATTCATAACCACCTGCAAAATTTAAAAAATCACTAAGTCTCTTCTCCTGACAAGAACCATTACCTCATTCTGAACTACATAGGGATATTTGCTCTTTAATATGCCTTATATAAATCCGATCACACTGATCCCAGGTTCAATACTCTCGTCTCCCCCAGCAAAAGCTACTTGACAATAAGTCACCTCAAACATTTACCAAGATCTCATATGATGCCATAATGTGCCAAAAAGCTACAAGCTCGAATGTAACATATAGGAACAACAAACCTGGAAAGAGCTATCCAGTCCGTGTAACGAATGAAACGACTATCAATTACTATGAGCCTTTCTCAAAGTAAAGAAACAAGACACACAAATAAATATAAGGAACTGTGCTCAACATCTCTCTATTGTGGTGTGCAACCGGATCCACACAACATACCTGTAGCGACATGCCACACAATCCAATAATATACCGTGTCGGCGTGCCACCCGATCCACATATGACATAAATAGGGAAGTACCAATCAAGCCAAAATGCTTATACCTATGAAATACCTGAATATCGACCACGAGCACACCAAGTGCAAAAATATAACCCTGGGGAGACGGAGAGCTCCATACGCTACAAAACCCAAGCACAACTAGGGTGCAATAAATGACCTGCATTTCGAGAGCCATCTTTCTTATATAACAACACAAGCTACATAGGATCACAACACCTGTGTGAATAATCAAGCCACCTCACGACCCACATCGCATAATATAGACTACACAGAATAGCTGGCGATACAAATAACATCTAAGGCCCGAAGATCCATCTGTAAGTAATGCTATGCTGAAATGTACACATCCGACATACTACACAACACACATTCACATTTAGATCGATCCATGAAACTCAAGCCGATTCTGATCGTATCGTACTAAGCTAATAAACTCTCAAGGATCCATAATAATCCCATGACACCCAAGAATAACCATCAAATTCGAAATTGACTTCCACAATTCACAACCAAATGAATAGAGCCGCACTTCAGGCATAAATTATCATATTGGCAATAGTACCACAATCTCCAAACTTGGTTTCAATCATTAATCAATCAAGTGACTACATGTCTCACTTATTCAATCTTCCCATGGGGTACACTCTCACTACCTTCCGCATGAGGTAACAAGTCTTCATATCCATACCACCAACCATAATAATGTTGTAAAGCAAACCGGGAATCCAAAAACCAATACACCAAGCCTATTACATAGGACACCAATCTCATTTGATGCTAAAGAAAATACCAACTTAGTCTAAACATCTGGATTCTTCCATGCTCATCCGAGCTCGTGGCATTCTTGTCAACACCAAACTTCAATCTTGATCCTCAACTTTCAATTCCCATGCGCCTCACAAGAGTGCAAGAATTCCATCAGCACTACTGAATCACTAATAGAATAAACTCTCCATCATATAGAAACAAGTCACTTAACTCATTTCAGGAGAACCATTGCAACACATAACTGAATTCCTATCACCGCAAAAAATACAATCATTAAGTAGTGGTATAACCCACCACAACTCTTCTGAGGTCCATGTACACATAACAGAACATTATAATTGAATACCTCCAAATAAATCAAATCATAGTGGCCATCAAGCCCCACAAATACCACCACAAATCACCTGTATAACTTAACACGCTGAAGGGACTTGTCATGACCCCAACCCCAATTGTGATGGCGCCCAACACATTTCTAGTCAAGCCTGACCAATCATCAATAATAACCCCCATCTTGTAGAGTTTATTACAATTAACAGAGTTTTAAATGCCAAATCACATAAACAAAAGTCTGCAGCAGTAAATAAGATGTGCGAAAAATATTACAATACTCACAACACTATCCCACCGATCCGGTGTCACAAGTCACGAACCTCTATTACAGGAATTCAATAGTAAAATATAGAGAGAGTCTAAGATACTGAAAGGTAAAAGATAGAGGGAGAAATCAGGTCTGCGGATTCCATGCAACTACCTCGATGACTACGGTGGATGATAATCAGCAAGAGAAACTCCCACTATGCCTCGGGAACACCTGAATCTGCACACAAGGTACAGGGAGCAATGTGAGTACTCGGACTCAGTGAGTAATGAATATAAATAATGACTGAAAGCATGAAAACACGTAAAGGAACAACGCAAGTCTATATCAACCAGTAAAATCACTTAAGCAGTAAACCAACGAAGAAGTCGAATGAAATATCTCCAAATTAGGTAAGGCAGGTAGTTTAATAGGTAATAACAAGTAGGACTCCGCCCCTAAGGCTCATTCTCATCACTTAGCACTCAATCTCAGCACTCGACTCTTATACTCTCATAATAATAGAAATTAGAATAACCGTTGCGCCGTGCAGCCCGATCCGTACATCGCCATAGCGTGCAGCCCGATCCATATAGATAGTCGACTGTACTTACTGGGGGTGTGCAAACTTTGGAGGGGCTCCTACAGCCCAATCGCTATAGTGCTATGACGCGCAACCCAATCCACATAAATATTTGCTGCGGCGTGCAACCCGATCCATATAAGTATTATCTGTAGTGTGCAACCCAATCCATAACATATATAACATCCTCACTATTGGATTCTCAACTCCTCTCAGTCATTATAATTACAGCCTCACGGGCACAATAACATAAGGTAGGGATCTCAGCCCACATGTTTCTTCCATTTTGGATTTGCATTTCCAAAACTGGTTTATACTGTTTTAAAACAATTAGAACATGACTGAGGATATGATTTCTAACAAGCAAGGTGAGGAAAAATCAGTCAAAATGCCCCTAAGGGTTCTATAGGTCGGCACAATTCCCCAAACATGGCTAGTAGCCCAAATTATAATGATAACAAGTATGTATCAGTTAAATAAATAGTAATTCATCAATCAGGACGGACCAAGTCACAATCCCAAATGGTGCTCTACCAACGCTCGCTATCCGGCGTGCAAGTCACCTCAATATAGCACTACGATGTGCAAATCCGGGGTTTCAAACCCTCAGGACATCATTTAGCATCATTACTCACCTCAAACCAGCTAAAGCTCTAGCTCGTTATGCTTTTGCCTCTCAAGTCGGCCTTCTAGCGTGTCGAATCTGACCAAAACCACAACGGATATGCTACAATACACCAAAGAAACAATACCCAATCGAAAACAATCGAAAAATATCCAAAAATCCCGAAATTAGCAAAACCCGAGCCCCGAGCCCACTTCTCAAATCTCAAACATTTTCACGTCAATGGGTTCCTTATCTCGCCACGAGTCTACGCATGATAAGAACACCAAAATCAGAGTCCAAATGACCCTTCAAATTCCAATTTAAAATCTTAAAATCCCAAACCCTAGTTCTTCCATTTTTGGCTAAATTTCCATGAATTTCTAGGTTAATTCCACAAATAATTCATGATTTTAGTTCATAAAACTTACCTCCTATCAATCCTCTTCGAATCGCTCTTCAATTTCTCCCAAAATGCTCATCAATGGAAGAAGAAATGACTTAGCTCGCGAGATAAAATGTTTAGCAACCTTTCTGCCCAACTGTTAATTTCTTCTATGTGAACGCGAAGGACCTCTCGCGTTCGCGATTCAAAAAGATTCCTTGCCCAAAAACAACCCTTCACAAACGAGGTGCCCTACCCGCGAAAGCGAAGCTTCAATTGCTTCTACTACGCGAACGTGTCCCCTTGGCCGCGAACGCAATGAACACAATGAATGAAACCTCGGATCCTTCTATGTGAATGCAGATATCTCCCTGCAAACGCGAAGCTCAAAGAACTCAAACTTCGCGATCGCGAACCCTCAAGCGCGAACGTGAAGAACAAACCTGGCCTTCCCCAAAATCCTTCTATGCGAACGCGAGGCCCTTCTCGTGTTCGTGAAGGCATTCTGCAATATATCCTGAATTTCTGCAATTTCATCCAAGGCTGAAACTCTCTGATAGCCATCCGAAATCACCCTGAGGCCTCCAGGACCTCAATCAAAAACATCAGCACATCCTAAAATATCATTCAAACTTGTTCCAATCATCAAAACACCTCAATCAATACTAAAACCATCAAATTACATCGAATTCAAGCCTAAGTTCTTCTAAAATTTCTGAAACACACATTTGATAAAAAAACCAACCAAATCACCTCCGAATGACCTGAAATTTTACACACACATCCCAAATCGCACAACGAAGCTATAAAACTCTCGGAATTTCATTTTGACCCCCAGATCAAAATCTCACCTATCAACCGTAAATCGCCAAAATTCTAACTTCGCCAATTCAATCCTAATTCTACTTGGGACCTCCAAAACCACTTCCGATCACACCCCTAAGTTACAAATATCACCCGAAACTAACCAAACCATCAGAATTTACATCCGAGCCCTCTACCTCATAAGTCAACATCTGGTTGACTTTCCAACTTAAGCATTCTTAAAAGAGACTAAGTGTCTCATTTTTAATCAAAACCACTCCAAACCAAATCGATCTCATAAGATACAAATAACGAAGCATAAAGAAGCAAAAAATAGGAAAAACGGAGCGGTAACTCACGAGACGACGGGTCGGGTCGTCACAAGACTGATCACTGTTTCCACCATGCTGATTCAACCATTGCTAACCGAACTAACTTCTTTTAATTTGCTCTGGACTTGCCTTAGAAATAATAATATCTCCATTCAAAGTATAATGAACCCAATCTGCACTCACCCTGAGTGACCCCATTTCACGAGACCACATTATCTCAAAACCCACGAACCATTTCATACCCTCCATGGGCGCTCATTCGCATGTTAATTTGGCAGCCCGTTCTGGAAATTCCTTTACAGATCCGAAATTATTTTTTCCCATTCCTCCGATGATGTACCACAGACCGATGATAAGATATAACACTCCAAGTCTCTTTTATAATCCACTAAAAAGCTCGATACTTAACCACACCACGGACTCGAAATCCTTAGGCACCATACTTTAATGTTGAATCCACTAGGACCATTGTTGAGAGTCACTCACTCGGGATTGGTCCCGAATATAATTAACTCCAAGGCTCGGCTTGTAGATTGACACCCTCTCGAGGAAGCAACTAGTTGAATTCCGTTCCCTCTTAACCACATCCACACAAAACATAAACTCCGAGTCTTTCCACAACTTGAACATGAATTAATAAGGCCAAATATATCTAAAATCCTTTGCTCGAATTACCCTTGATATTTTTATTTCCTTGGTCGTAATGACCCACCAATATGCCGATAACTAGAAACCTCATAAGTAGACAACCACACAATTAAATCACAGACGGTGGGGCTCTCCCACTTAGCTTGAAGCTACCATTACATAACGATGGAACCTACCAAGATTCCTTCTTCCCCATTGACATGATCTTACACAACCAACCCGCCAAATTTCTCGAAATCTTTTTGTTGAACATTTCGTGAACATTTTGAATAACTAGCCACATTCACGTATTCAACCTCTTACTAGATAGCTAATAGAATTCGTCGTAGAAAATTTGTCAACACCACACAATCGCTAACCTACACACAGGAGATAACCCACCTATAGAAATTCCATGCCGAAATCTTCCACTGACACTGCACTGGGTGCAATTACTACGAAATCAGTAAACAATCCTGAGCCTGTGCTCATTCACCATCTGTACAAGACCATTCACTCCCTATTTACATCATCAAAAGTGTGACAATACATTCCAACCCGAAGTCATGTTTCATTCCTCTTCATATCAAACAAACTCCTTTTTGTCGTATCCAATCTTCCATAGTATTGTAGCAAACATTCCAAATTAAGACCGTAGACCTAGTCACTATCCACCATGAATAAACCACTCTAAACGTTTCTCAAGGTGTGTAGCTATCCTGCCACAGAACCCAAGTGCTACTTTGCCACTCTCCCACTTTGGTCAAACCCTCTCCTTTAAGCCACTACACGACTTCTACTTCTCACACTTGGCCTTATAGAAATTTAACCACCATAAGACACCTCCTACATGTCTTTCCTCATTCTTCATTGCCCAAATATTGCCTCAAATCAAATCCATACCTATAGCATCGGAAACACTGAATTGCTATCAACTATAAACCTCATATATGATCATCTTTCTTGAGATATAAACATTAGAAACACCGATTCGAATTCTGAACCGCTGCACACCGTCATATGTAATGATCGCTTCTCATGCACCATTTCAACACCCTGCCCCCTAGGCAAATCAAGAGACCATAACATTGACGAACCTTAATGCATTCAAACTGGGACATTGACGCCAGATCATTGATGAAAATTCTACCATGCTAAAAAATACCAACTCTCGTTACACCATCAATGCAAACCTGAACATTCATAGTCTGATTGCCTTTCCTCCACTTGAAATAAAATACTAAACCTCTTAATCATGCACTGAGGAAAACCTCATTTCAAGTCATTCTCTGCTGACACATAGACAAATATCCTACCACTATATCGGTATTGTGCGATAACAACTCAGGAACATCATAACAACTTGTGTATAGCCTTCAAACCATAAAAATATATAGCTATTGAGCTGAAATGAAAGAACACCTTCTACAAGGCGACGACATTAGCCCAATCGAATACGTAGAGAGAAAAATTCTACACCGCATCTGCAGTACCATTACAATTCTCGATTCCCAATTGATAACAAATGCTTCACGTCGCATAAGAATGAATAGAAAAGAAATAAAGGCATAAGCCTCAAGGGAATCAAATCGCATGATGAAGAATCAAGAAGAGAAATGCTCCTAACAACCTTGTAGCCTCTCGAAGATAAGTACAGACGTCTTCGAACTGATCCGCAAGAATCTGCTAGACTTGCTCATATTTCGTGGGACCTAGCAGAATCTAATACCCTAATACAAGTTGTCACGACCCAAAATCCATTAAATATCGTGATGGAACCTGACACCGCCATCAAGTAAGCCAATAATAAATAATTAGCTTAATTACTAATTTTAGTATTTTTGGAATCATAACTGTTACTACCTCCGAAAGGGCATATAAAGGAGTTTTTTTCAATTTAAGTGACAATCGAAACAAGATTATTTTAGTTAAAATTCAGGATCGCCACTTGGGATAATTTATGATATCCCAAGTCACTGGTTCAAATCCCGAATCGACGAAAGATTGACTCTGTTTTACTATCCGCGAAAATAAAAATCCGTGTAAGGAATTCTGTTGACCCCGGAGAAGGTGTTAGACATTACCGAGTTTCGTGGTTTTAGCACGGTCGCTCAACTATTATTATTGACCTATTTATTTGATTTTAAAACATCTTTGAAACTTATGTGCATTTTTATTCTTTTAGAACTACTTTTTATGAATTAATTGTTATATAACTGATTATTTAGTTACACATTGCAAATCATGTCACCCCTGATCTACAATATGTTTATTTCGTTAACAAGATTAATTGTGGACGGGTCACATGAATGTACCCCGGATTTTTAGAAATTAAGTGTCACAACCACGTCACAGGAACCGCACCCGTAGCTATGATAATTTATTTAGTTAAAGCGCCTACAGCAAACTACGAGATTTCATAGACTAGGTGATTGCACGACACACCTCAGTTTTATTAAAGGAAAAAATATTTAACTATGAATGTTCATATTTAAAACTAATTCGAAATTGGGTATGACTACTACGCCACGAAAACCATACTCATAGCTGTAATAATTTAATTATGTGCCTAAAGCAAATTACAGTGTTCATGATTTATTATCTAAAAAAATTAAAGATATACCAAAAGAAATTCTATGGACCCATAATTGATATACTAAAATAATACCATCAGGATTAAAATTCTCTAGCTCATATGACTCTTCGAATTGAACTTTAACAGGTGACATGGATTACAATAAAAAAAACAGTTTTAAATGAACAGATCTCACTAACGTCTTAGCATATAGGAATATGTCGCCCTTAAAATTATTAAGAACAAAAAGAGTTACTTAGAAGTAATAATCACCTGAAAAAACACCAACCATCCTATTTACTTGATATAATACATTCTTAAACAACGTCTATCAAGTTACCACCAGGACCAAAAGCTAGCTTTCCAAATCCAATTTCAGTTCCCCATATATTAAGATTCAAGACCACCAAGGCATCAACAAACCCAATGACAAATATATAAGAATTACATAAAATTTCTTTCTGTAAAACAAAAAGAGAAGGGAAGTGCAAACAAACATAGAAATTTCTCCACAGCACTCAACTTAAACCCCTTTCAACATAAAACCTTGTTCCCATTATTTGCAAGATTTCATCTAAGTTAATTTTCAAAAAAGAAAAAACGACCAAATCATGAATAAAATAATATAGTAGCCAAACTTACTTTAAGTTCATTCCCAACACTAAACAATTCCACAAGAAGGGCTAAAGGGAAAATACGCAGCCACAATCTTATAAGCTAACAAATTAATGAACATTAACTCTCACTGTTGATTCAATACATCTTTTAAAATTCAACTATAGCAACTAGATTAAAATAAATGTGGAGGGCGGGGGGGGGGGGGGGGAGTAATGAACCTGGAAGCCAAATTTTCCTTAATCAGAGTAGAAGAATAAATGTATACAGAATTTGCCTCAAGAATTCAAACTAAAGTGAAACGGCGATGAAAATAAACATGAGCGATATACGAATCGGACCACGAACCGCACCCTGAACCGGTGGCTAGAACCTCGACTCGGAAACCAAATACCTTACCAGAAAACTCAAATGATTAAGCAGATCTAAAGGTTTCAGTCACGTCAAGGCCCTTTATCACTGTTGGTCGCCATTTTCGGCGAGACTGGTGAAGGTATCTGAAGACGGGTCTATTGGTTGTTGGAGAGTTGATGGAGGGGTCTGGTGAAGTTTTGAAGTTCAGGGATGTTTAGGATCTGTTTGCCGGTGTGAAGGGATGGAGAAAGGTCGTTGGGTATGGGGTGGTCACTGGTTGAAGAAGAAGAAAAATGGTGGGGGAAGGGGTCTCTTATGTGTAACGGCTGCTTCAGCTCTTCATGCGTTAGGTCTTAGGGGTGATGAAGAAGAAAAGGTTTGGGGTTTGGGGCGGGGGCCTGGTGAAACGCTTGCTGTAGCCTTTTTCTGGGGTATAAGGTGTTGAAGAAAATGACCTTTTTAGGGTGTAACGGCTGAAGGTTGTGTGTATATCACTAGCCTGATCCTTTAGTCTTAGGTCTTGTTTGTTTTATAGGGTTTTTAGGTTTGGAGGTTTAGACCTAGGAATTATGTGCTTAGGAATTATGGGCGAGACCAAAAATTACGCTTAAAGATGGGTTATTTCAACCCAAATTTTCTTTCTACGTGAACAAGACTAAAATACTATCTTATTTACTAAATAATCCTACTTAAATAAAATAACTATCAAAATAAGACTAACCATTAAAATAAACCTATTTTTTTTCTATTTTTCAAATATCATATTAAAATAAAAATAAGGTACTATTTTTTAGTTTTATGAAAGGTATATAAACTAACAACAACTAAAAGGAAGAAACATTTTTGTAATTATTTTTGATAAAATAATGTAAAAATGTCAAACTAATTGAAATATCGATAGGCCTAACTAAATATTTAAATACTAAAATACGAAAAATCTTGGGGAGGGTCAAAAATCACATGTCTACAGCTGCCCCTTTTTGACTAGAAACACGAAAGGTTTTCAGATGAAAAACGACTAGTTTTGACCCGACCCTTATTTAGGGAAACCAAAAATTAAGAGAAAGGAAAATGTGACTAAGACCTGGTATCTGAGATGCCTATATATCCTTGGCTATAAAGAAATCAGGCCACGTGTAGTTCAGAAGTGAATGAGATGATGGAGTATACCGAGGTGGATAGCCTATCGAGGTTCCTTTCCGTCGAAGTTGTGGTATGCAGTCCAATTATTATATCAAAATCAATAAAATAAAAAATACTAAATAAGCCTGTCAATTACGTGTTACAACATTCCTATCTATAAGTTTTCTAAAGCTTGATCTTGAGTCTTGAATGCTTCTTCATGCAGACTTTAGATTTGACCCTTGACGCTTGTTAGCTACAGGTTCTAGCTCATTTTTCTCCAGCTTTTCGCATCAAGACCGGACATGTAATGCTTGTGACCTCAACCATGTCTTGAGCAGCTCACATCTTTAATCTGCTTATGCATTTTGGATTCACTTCTTTTTTTTATTTTGAATTATGACTACCTTCTACTGATTATACCGGATTGTTGACTTGCATTCTTGCCATGAGCTTCTTTTGTTGCTGACTTGAATTGCATTCTTAAGTGAATTATTGTTTTCCAAGGGGCGCTTGATTGCTGAACTCGAACTGTCTTTCTTTAAAATTTGGACTATTCCTTGTTTTCCAAGTGGGCGCCTGATTGTTGAAACTCGAACTGCTTTCCTTGAAACTTAAGCTGCTTTCCCTGGTTCTCTAGGTGGGCGCCTAATTGCTAAACTTGAACTGTCTTGCTTCGAAATCCGAGCTGCTTTCCCTTGTTCTCTTGGTGGCGCCTGATTGCTGAACTCGTCTTGCTTTCCCTTGAAACTTGAGTTGTTTTCCTTTGTTCTCCAGGTGGACGCTTGATTGCTTAACTTGAACCACTTTTCGTTGAAACTTGAGCTATTTTTTCTTGTTCTCCATGTGGGTTCCTGATTGCTGAACTTGAACCACTTTCCTACTTGAGCCGTTTTCACTTTTTCTCCAGGTGTGCGCCTGATTGCTGAACCTGAACCGCTTTCTCTTGAGACTGCTTTTCCTCTGAACTGTCTTCCCTTGCTCTTCAGGTGGGTGCCTTATTGCTGAACTTGAACTTCCTCTTCTTGAAACTGGTTTTCCTTTTGAACTATCTTCCCTTGTGCTCTAGGTTGGCTCCTGATTGCTTGAACCTGAACTGTCCTCTTCTTGAAACTGCTTTTCCTTTGAACTTGATTACAACAAAACAGACAAAACAAAAGAAAATCTTTTGCCCCAGTTTGATATCGTGAGCATATGTGAGTGTTAAGCGACTCTTGTTATCAAAAGAAATTCTAAGACAAATTCCCTTATCCTGAAGATTTCAAACTAAATATCACCTCAAAAGTGAAAACTTGAAAGCTAGATTATATTTTTCAAAAGGTAGAACTCTCGTTAGACCTTGTCATTTGTGAGGGTCTCAAAACTTACTAACTCTTGTTATCTTGGAAGGTCCTGAAAACTTATGGCCAAGCCTGTCTGGCGCCTGCTTTCCACACGGAGGGTTTCCCCGGAACAAACAAGATTTCCTGTCCATGTTTCAATTAAAGAAAACTTTTGAATTTAAACATGGTGGTTGGTTTGTGGCCTTGACTCTGAGGGCAATTTTCCCCTTCACTTCCCATGATAACTTTGGTTTTGACTCGAAAGACCTTTCTTGTTTATTGACTAACCACTTTCTCTGTCCCCCTTATCACAAAAAGTACCTCTAGTTTATTCAAAATCAGCATCCTCTATCTGTTGCATTTTTCTCATGGTTGGACATTTACTGAACCTTTATATTTCACATGAATCCCAGAACACATTGATTTTACCAACTCAATTCGCTTGCTGTTCTTTCCCGACGTAGGCCACTGGCCTTGGCTTTGAGGTATATTGCTCCTTTGTTTATCGTGATTACTTTGATTTCCACTTGGAAGACCTTACTTGTTGTTGGTTAACCACTTTCTCAGTCAACCTTATCATAGAAAATACCTTTGATCTGTTCAAAACCAACATCCTCTATTTGTTGCATTTGTTCATGAATTGACATATACCGAACCTTTGTATTTCACATGAATCCCAAATAACATTAACTGTTACCAACTCAGTGCGCATATTGCTCTTCTTGACTTATACCGTTTTGGACAATTGGAAAGTTGGTATATTTTGAAGTCATTTCTCACTTGTTTTGACAAAACTGACTTATAAGAGGACTTGGACAACAAAAGGATTAGAGTAAGGGACAATGGAAAGACATGAGATCTAGCAAGAAAACTACAAAGTAGAAACTTATCAGATGTGGATATTAACTCTAATGACCATGACACACATTTTTGGATTAATGTCCTAATCTGTCAAGAAAGTCTAGTGTTCAACTCTTGTTGTACCTCTTCACCATGAAACTGGGCTTCCATGTTCCGATTATTCTATCCGATTCATGATCCTTGTTCAATTGTGGTGCCAGAAGGGTTTTCACCATAAATCCTCTCTCATTTTATTCTTTCTCTCAACTCACCATTGTCTTATGGTGCATGTGCAGGTTTTCACCAATAAGACTCCCTTATTTTGTTCCTTTCTTTTTATTTCCTCGATTCCGTAGATGACAAGGAATTACCCATAGTAAAAACATCATATGCTCCTAGCATATCTAGCTCGAGGCTCTCAATGATTATTTGGGAGGTTTTTATTGGACCGTAATATGGCTTTTAGACAGGATTAGAAAGAAATGATATCATAAAGGCTCAAAACAACTTGAATAGGTTCAACATTACAACTTTTGGAATCAGATTTCATAAAACCACAACTTCTACCCCAGTTTCCTTTCCTTGGGGAATTTCAAATTTTATTTTGATGGGACCAAACCGTGAGTTTGCCTACGTATCCTTCAAAGGAATCAGGTCGAACGTAGTTCATATCATATGAATTGCTTTGTTTTTTGTACTTTTTTTCTTTTCTTCTTTTCTCTCTCTCTTTTTTTTTTCTCTCTTTTCTTTTCTTTCTTTTGCTTTACTTACTCTTTTTCTTAATTTCCTTTCTCTTTTCCTCTTCTTTTTTTTTTCCTCTTTTCTCTTCTTTATTTATCTTATATATTTGTGTTTATGAACTTTGCTACTGATTCCAAAAGAGGGGTATGAAAGAAAAAAATTAAAAGGGGTAACAAAGGATAAAGTATTTAGATAATAGAAAGAAGGCCTCCCAATCTTTAAGAATACTATGTGTAACATATTCAACCTGAAGATGAAAAGTGAAGATCATGCCTAGCATTTCGTTTGCAGCATCGACGTTGGTATCACAGATATGCCTTCCACATTTCATTAATTCCTTGTCAAGTATACAGATCTTCTTGGATGACTGCTTCTTCAAAATGGATGTGCTCCATCAGATTGGAGCAAACTCCCTTGGCTTTATATTGTAACTTGAGATGCACTTGAGTTGAAAGTTGCTTGCTTCAAATCATATGGGATGCACTCTCTTGTAACAAATTCTTGTCATCCTATTAACTTTCCAAATTATCTACCCCAGTGTGGGCTTTTAATGATATCAAAATATCCAAATCTGTACTTATTTCCCTCAAGTGTCGCTATCATCTTCAAAATTATTTTATTACTTCATGACTAAACTTACTTTTAAGACCAGACTAAGATTCATGCGTACATACCATGTCACTAGGGTCAGCATGAAAAGAACAATAAAAGGAGAAAAGAGAACTAAATAAAAATGACTAGGAATAACAGAAAACAAAAAATTGCATTAGACAGGCGGTGAAAGGGTTTGAACAATAAAACTAACAAAATATATTGGGGTTACGACCTTGGAAAAACCTAATTAACACCAAATGAGTTACTACGACTAAAGTAACTAGGCAAAATAAAAGGATAGAAGGGTTTGAGTCAAAAGACAATATCCAGATTACAACCTTGAATTAACCCGAATAACATAAATAAAAAAAAATGAACCACCAAGACTCCTCCCTAGTTAACCAAGAAAGGAGCGTCTTTCTAATTACCAAGCTCGGTGTCTTATCCACTGAGTTTCACATCAACATTACCAAGTCCATTACAAATTTCAATATCATTAGCTTTAGTCCGCAAATTCCAAAGAGAATTCTCACACTCCCTGTCACTGTCCTTGATAACAATTATCCCTTCCTGAATCATTCTTTCTATCCATTTCAAAGCATGACAATCTGCGACACTATGCCCTTAGTCATTAGAGTGCTACATGTACCGTATAGTATGATCAAAATGTGACGACTAGGCCGGTCGTCTTAAGAATTAACGTCCCAATCCCCTATTAACTACTTTTCCCATGTTTATTTATACTATTTTGATTTACTGGGATGTTCGATTTTAAGTTTCGGAGAGTTTTGGAACACTTAGCCCTAAATTATAGCTTAAGTGTTGGAAAGTTTAGCGTAGTCTGAACAATGTGAAGATAGCCCCGAAATGGAAATCTGATGGTTCCCTTAGCTCTGTTGGGTGATTTTGGGGTGATGAGCATGTTTGGATTTTATTTTAGAGGTCTGTAGCTAATTTAGTCTTGAAATGCCGAAAGTTAAATTTTTGAAGTTTTTGGTTCAATAGTGAGATTTTGATTCGAGGGACGGAATGGAAATCCAAAAGTTGGAGTAGCTCCGTAGTGTTGAATATGATGTGTTTGCAAACTTTCAGGTCATTCAGACGAGGTTTGATAGACCTTTTGATCGAAAGAGTGTTGTCAGAGTTTTAGGGAGTCTTAGGCTTGAATCCGATGAAAAATATGTGTTTTGATATTGTTTGGAGCATTCTAAAGGTTGGAACAAGTTTGAATGATGATTAAGGATTGGCTGGCAGGTTTGGTTGAGGTCTCGGCGGCCTCGGGTATGTTTCGGATGCTCAACGGGTCATTTTTGGACTTAGAGGATTGCACAAAATGCAACAGGTCTCCAGTTCTGGTTCCTTCGTCGCGTTTGCGAGTGGGGTCTTGCATTCGGTAGTGGGGTTTCACATTTGCGAAGAGGAGCTGGAGCTGGTGGAAGATTAACGCTTTGCATTCGTGATGATGGTCCCGCGTTCACGAAGCTTAGAGGTTGTATGCCTACGCGTTCGCGAAGTGGGTCTCGCCTTCGCGGAGGAGGGGTGGAGTTGTCTACCGCGTTCTTGACCGGGTCATCGCATTCACGATGAAGGAAATTTGGACCAAGAGAATATGTGCTTCCGAATGCGAGGGTCCTTACGCGTTCGCGAAGAAGGAATTACCTGGGCAAATATAACATTTCAAAATTGAGGGTTTAGCCATTTTTATCAAAACATAAGCTTGGGGCTTGGGTTTGAGCGAGATTTTGAGGGACTTTTAGAAACATCGACTGGGTAAAGATCCTTAACTCCTTTTTCTTGTAACACATTAATCTAAACATGAATTCATTCTTTAATTTCGGAATTTGTTTAATATTGAGGGAAAGTTCTTTGACTAAGAAATTGAGTTTTGTTTAGGATTTGACATTGGATTGAGATAATTTTGATATGGTTAGACTCGTGAGGGTGTGAGTATTCTAGAAATATAAAATTTACCCGATTCCGAGATGTTGCATATTAGCTTAGAATTTAATTGTAAAATCAGTTACTTGAAGTATTATTTATAATATGCAATTAAATTGAATAGCTTTGTTCCATTTGGAGTCGAGTACCTGTGGCAAGAGCATGGTTTCAGATTAATTTGAGCTGGTTCGAGGTAAGTGGCTTGCCTAACTTAGTGTGAGGGACTTTTCCCTTAGGATTTGGTATATTTGATATTGAAATGCCTTGTACGTAAGGTGACGAGTGCGTACTTGTGCTAATTGTTGGAAATCCGGTTTTTATTAAGTAACTACCAGTATGCTTTATTTCTTATTTTATTACTTGTACTATTTAAGTCTGTGTGTTAGCTTGGGAAATCATGTCTAAGTGATTAAATTGCGCTACTTGTTCAACTGCTCTACCTAAATTCTGTGCAGCATGCTAGGCTAAACTATTTGTTTGATGATAACTAGGGACTTTGATGCATTTTATACTTATTCTTGCTTATGTTTTGATTGGAAATTTGTAAAAAATAGTCCCAAAAAGATCACAAGTTGTGCTTGATTACAAAGTGAAAAGATGTCAAGATCTTCTCAAAAGGAGTGAAACTTGCACAAGTATCAAGGCAAGACAAAGCTCGAGCAGAACAGTGCTAATGTGGCTGCACACCATTCTATGCGGTCCGCATAAGGAGATTCAGAGAGGTTGATTTCCGGGCAAAGAGGCATTGACCGCACTAGGTTTTTTGCGTTCCGCACTGAGATTAATGTGGCAACACTCGACTTTGTGCGATACGCCGAGCCAAGAATCAGAGAAGTGCCAAGTTAGAGTTTTCAAGCCAATGCAATTCGTACTCCATTTTACGCGAACCGGATTCCACCGCCGTAGTCCATTCTCTACGTTCCGTAATGCCTGAGTTCAGAGAGATATGATTTCAAGTTTAGAGCCTTAGTGCGGCCGCTCACTACTTTGTGCGGTCCGTACTAACCCCAAAGGGGTATTTTTGTCCAGAATATTCAGCTTAGTATTGTAGCTTCTTTTCCATTTTTAGGTCATGCAGATAGATTTAGTTGGTAGCTGCGCTCGTGAATTTGAATATTTTAACTATATTGGGCAATTTTATCTTCATTTCAACATTGAATCTTCTAGTTTATCGTAGCAATTAATTAATATGAGTTGTTCTCCATCTATTTCTTTGTTTTCTTCTTCAATTATGAGTAGCTAGACCCCTAAGTTAAGGTTGTGGCTCAACCCTAGTGTGGGTAATTATTGGGTCTTGTGTTTTAGGGCTAGATTTACTATGGGTGTTTGATATTTAGACTAATTTCATGTTTAATTGCTGAATTAGAGGTTGCAAACACTAGTTTGTATTTAGTTGATTTTGGTTCTTCTTGAGAAAGAGAGCCTAAGTCTCTAAAATTTGTCCAACAAGGAATTGGGGCGTATTCAAGAGATTGATAGCCCAAATTAAAGGGTTAAACCTAGAGATAATAATACCCGATTTGAACCCTATTTTCTTGTGTAAATTTGCATACCTAATTGGTCTTGAGAAAGTCAATTCGGGAAAAATCACTCGAATTACCAAGAGGTATAGAGTGAGTAAAATTGTGCAAAGTTTATATCATACTCCCCAGAAATGTCAATCGTATCTTAAACTCAAGTATCCGTTAATTTACCACCTAGGTGAAAGTCACTACACCTAGTTCCTTTTAACTATGTGATCAGCCTGTAATATCTTATTCTTAGCTTATTCTAGTTTAAATCAACATAGTATTTCATAAAATTAGAAGTAAACAAAAACCCAAAAATGATTAGACGTGCAATTAAGAACAGTTACACAACTCTAAATTAGGTAGATACTCAACTCCAACTTCTAGCTCTCTGTGGATAGCGATCCCAACCTTAATCGGGTAAAAGCTGCTTTGATCCTCTCTTGCTACTTAATAGTAGTACGGAGTAGGCACCGATCACTTTTTGGTATCGTTGCCAGGGAGCTAACGATTTTGGCTATCTATCTAAATAGTTTTGTGTTTTGTTTTTCTATCCTTCTCTGTTACTAATTTGTTTGTGTCAATACTTCAGGTACAAAATGGCGTTAAATGCTAATTGCCCTCTTGGAAGTGATTATGGAGGAGGAGGATGATGACAATGGAGAGGATGAGGTGCCTCTTTTGCCTCCTGGACAATGAAGAGGCCGTTAGGCCAATGTTAATGAGAATATTCCAGACCCTCCTCCGCCACCTCCAAGAGCAGTTCCTAGAGTGCTTCCAAACCAAGGCTATGCAAGTTCTATTGTCCCACCCCGAATCTGGGCGGATAATTTTCAAATTAGTAATGTGATGCTGATATTGTTAGAGCAACGTGGGTACTTCACGGGCACTGTAACTCAAAATTTTTACAAACATATCAAGGGGTTCGTGGACACCTCTTGGGGGAGCAAGCAAACCGATGTGTGCGAAGATGCACTCTGGTTGAGACTCTTCCTATTTTCACTTAGAGGGAAGGCTTTAGATTGCCTTGAGCGACTTCCCAACCATTCCATCACTAATTGGGATGAGTTGGCGGACAAGTTCATTGCAAAGTTCTTTTCATCGGTCCATATGGAAGCATTGCGGTATGCGATCTTGGCTTTCAAGCAGGAGCCCACCGAACCATTGCATGAAATTTGGGAGAGATATAGAACTATGGTGAAGGAATGCCCCAACAATGATATGACGAAGAATATTTTTCAACAAACTTTCTACTGGGGCATCAATACAACTAATCAATGCATAGTGAATCAACTTGCTGAGGCTAATTTCATGACATTGACGTATGATGAAGCTTGTGCCATTCTTGATGAGATGGCTGACATGTCCTCTACTTGGCAAAGTAGAACCAATGTGCCCCAAGGTGACCCCACCGTCGTTCATTCGCAAAAATAACTACATGATCATGGGCAGGCGAACGCAGAGTTGACAACAACCATGAAACAATTGGCAAAGGCACAGTTTCAACAAGTCTAAAATCCTTGCCAAGTGAATGCCATGGAGGTTGTCAACATGCTAGTGAATCAAAGAAGGCAAAGAGGTCAACAGAACCAAGAGAATTTGGATCAATTTTACAATGATGGTAGTGGATTTCAAGATGATGACTATAATGGGAAAAATGAAGAGGTACCATATCTGAACAATTTTCAAGGCCAAAGAGGAAATTTTTCCAACCAACAGCAACAATGGATATCCAAGGTAATTGAGGAAATCAACAACAAGGCAACAACAATTGGAACAATCACCAACAAGGGAACAACAATTGGGGAACAATAATCAAAATACGAATTAGGGAAATCAAAACAACAATCGGAGCAGTCAAGGAAACTAGGAGAATAACAACAACCAGGGTAGATGGAACAACAACCGGGGAAATTAGGGGCAAGGTTTTCAAAGGCCCCCAATGTACTAACAATCGAGCAATCTACCACCTTTTCCATCCTAGGGTGATAGTTCTTCTAGCAATGTATAAGTAGAATTGAAATGATGTTTGAACAAATGATGAAGAAGAATACGGATTCGGATGCTCAATTGGCTTCTCAAAATACTTCCATTAGAAATTTGGAGGTGCAACTAAGTCAAATATCTTAGTCCTGGATACACGCCATAATGGTTCTCTACCAAGTGATAAAATAGTGAACCCGAAGGGTGGGAACAATCATGTTATGGCGGTAACCACTAGGAGTGGACGGGCCGGTGATGTGAATGCCTTTAAACAAAAGCGAGTTGTGGTTGATGAAGTGAGTTTCAAGAAGATGAAGTTCCATTGGTGGTTGAGAATGTGATTGATGAAAATGGCAAACCCAACTCTAATAGGATGACCAGTGAAATAATGGAAAAATAAGCAGTTACATCATCAACAATTACATCACAGATATTCAAGGAGGAGCACCAAATAAGTCTTGCATGGTTGTTGGTTAAGTCTTTTCTTTCTTTAGGTTAATGTTCATTAGTTCCAAATACCATGTCTTTAAAATATAATACCACCGTGGGGTTGTTATCAAGGAGTTCGGTCACTGCCCGACCGAATAAGCCATTCCAAGTGAGATATATCCATATTCACAACAACATCCCGAAACCCAATACAAATGCCACCATGTGTACATCATGGTAACCGATCTCGGCCCGATCGGCTAAGAAATCTTACTTGGGACATAACCTTTTTTAATTACTCTTTAGTTCCCATTTCCTTCAATTTTTTTCCACATTGGATATAACACCTCTTTTCATATATGTTCTTCTTGGTACTTAGATTCATCAACACAATACAAGCCTTCCCTTTTGTCAATTTGTTCATGTAAGTCCATCATTCATTTATCAAGATTTATCTTACAAGGCAAGTACATGCTTAGGGAAATAACGAACACTTGAAATACATGACCACCTTGTCAATTACCATGATTCCAAACAAACACATAGAGTAATGCAAAATGGAAGTTCGTCACTCAACATAAATGCAATCAACCAAGTAGATTTAATTTGAAATTTCAAGCCAGCCATTTAACACAACAATTCACACTAAAAGAAAAGGGTTAGCCTACATACCTCGGTGGAGTCTTCCTTAATTCCTTACAAAAATTCCTGAAATTTTTGTGAAACTTCGATCTATTTTATGAGAACCATGAATTTAACCAAGAATTAGAGATATAATTAAGATCCTACCTCATTTGAGCATATTGACAAGCACTAGGTGTACATTGTGGTTTTTGGTTCCTTTTTGTGAGAGATATTGTCATTTTCTACCCTAATTACCGTCTTTTAAAGTCAATATCTCCATACCCCATTGTTATTTATGCATGCAGGTTTTTTAGCCTTGTACCCCATGTACCCTCTTGCTAATTACTTGTTTTTAACAAAAATACTTGAAATTATAGATGAGGGCACACCTACTTACTAGTTAGGAGGAAGACCTAGAAGCCTCAATTAGCAACCTTCACGAAATTGGTCACGGATTTAGAGGCAGCTTGATGAAGACACTTTTTCTCACTCTAGAACTCTCCCCCCTCTCTCTATTTTGCAAAAATAATTAGAAAATAGCCAATTGTGGTGTTATTTAACAGGGTGGGGTCGGATTTTAAAATTTATAAAATAGTAGCCCGAGTTAGATTTGTGGTCATATGTTCTGATTGCAAAGTGGAAATGCGGTCCGCATAATAGACCGCATAAGTGCTCCCAAAAATTTTGCAAGTTAGTTGGGTTTGCAGCAAGAATGCGGTTTACATTCACGTTCTGCGATAGCATAATGCACCGCGAACTGTCCTTCACAAAATCCTTAGGATATTATGCGACAACTATGCGATCTGCGCATCAGTTATGCGTTTGCATAATACACCGCATTTTGACCTATATTTTAACCAAACCATTGACTCATTTTGCGATAGAAATGCGGTGCGCATACTTATTTTTCAACTGTATTCTGGAATGCATAGTAGCACTTTTCTGGAAAACATTGATTCTTGATTTTGAAATGCTTAGCTCAGTACAAAAGGTCCGAAAGGTGGCGAGCTTGCTCGCCGCGAAGAAGTTCTACACATTGCTAATACATATCCATAACTTAGCACTACGAGCTACTAGGTTTTGAATACAAGTTTTCACGGGGACTTACATTTTTACACACATTACTTATTAAACACATTCAATTCTAATACTCCCACACTTCATATTCTCAATTCTACGCTCTACTCTCTTCTGGGATCTTCTGACTATTTGCTTTAAATTTGTCTTTACAAGACTATTGCTTTTCTTTTCTAGTGGTATGTTCTAATTTAGTTTTCTGCCTTATCCCTATGTGTTTGCTAAACAACTTCTACAATTTTGTCTACTTTGCTGTCTATGTTCAGTATTAAATATGCTGTTCTCTTTGCATCTACTGCTATTGTGTATTCCCATACCCCATTCCTTCCTATGTGTTTGAGTTAAAGTTCAAAGTATGGCAACATCCAAATTATTGCTCATGTGTGGACTTGATCCTTTAATGCGTCCTAACTCCCAAACAATGTGGCCAACATGGCTAGTTGGGGTGTGGCAGCACCTCCAATTGCTGGGTATAACCACCAGCCTGTATTGGCTCTCCCTAAATTCCCCTCAATTGCACTCACACTCATTCCTAGCTTCTAAGTTCTACCCTCATCCTGTTAGCCATGCATTAGGACCTTGAGTTCTCTCTGAACTTGGAGACTGTAGGGTTGGCTCTCCTACACTGCACTATATCTCAACTCTGTAATGAATTTGGGTGTAAGCACTTCTTGGAGATCATGAGGCTCTTGGGAACTCTGACAGACCAAAAAAAATGAGAATGGCTTTGGATTTGGATCTTTGGAGTTGGACTACTGCATGCTTCGGGCAGGAAACCTGAATCAGGCTCTCCTTGGTTGGAAGCTTTTAGTTTTCTGATGTAACTTTACTTTTTTTTTTCCTATTTAATTATGGGTTGTATAGTATGTAATAACTTATTGGGATTTTTGTAAAAAGGGGAGGGTCACTCATGTTTGCGTAAGGTAGATATCATATTCATAAGTATTTATTTCTACATCATGTCTTGTTCTCACTTTTGCATTTTTCATATAGAAATCATGTTTACAAGTTCTGCACTTCTGTATTTTTTCATATAGAAATCATGCCTACGGGTTCTGCATTTCATGTAGACATCTGCTCTATAGGTTCTGCATTTTATACGTAGATACCATGTCTATAGGTTCTGCATTTCTGCCTATCACGTAGAGATCATGGCCATAGAGTTTTCTAAATACTGCATAAGCATATGTCATTAGGCAAACATATTTATAAGTTTAAATAACAAATAATAAATACCATGCCTATGGTACTTCTGCACTCTTATTTCGACAAAAGAAAAGTGTTTAGAACCAATAACATTCAGAAAGCATGCCTATATGAGTAATCGATTCATCTGAACCGACCACTCACTTATGAGTTTAAAAATTAGTGACAACCTTGCTTAAATGTCTGCAGAGCTTATGATCTTGCAGTTAATAAATCTTTTCTGGAATCAGTATACCTCTCTCCCATATTATTAGATATCATGCCTATTGGTCTCACTTAGGCAAGCTATAGAGTAACTTGTAAATCAAATCAGATTCTATCAACTCCACCCGGCAGGCAGGCCTGACTCGGGCTTCTCATCTGAAATATGTAATAGATTAATCCACCACAACTCTTAAATTTAATCAGACCATAACCAGTAGATGCGAGACATACTAAACAATCTTGTCTTTAAGTGAGGAGGCATGTTTGAGCCTTTTAACTTTTGTGTGCTTTCCCATATCTGCTTTATATGTTTTGTTTGTCGCCTTAGACTTTTCTCCTTTAAACGATAAAAGCCCAGATCTCCCTTCCATTTAGGACTAGTAGTCCTAAATGCCACCGGTACCAATAGGATTTAGGACGGGTAGTATCATGCAATAGGAAAATTAAACCATTCTGCTTTTAATACCTTAACGAGGTTGGAAAAGGTAGATATGGATATGATGACCTTAATGTGATATTGGGTATTGCATTGATGTGATCCATATTATTTATAAACCTAGGACCCCCTGCCCCTTACTTGTTTATTTTTTCAGAATTTTAAAAACTGCTCAAATTTCAGCTTCTTTAACTTCTATTACTTTAATTTCTTGCAACAATTATGTGAAAAACCCCGTTCCTTTATTTGTTTATTTTTAGAATTTTCAAACTATTCCCTCAAATTTCCTGCTTTTTTTGTTTCCTCAAAACTTTAATATATTTGTAGCCATAATGTGAAAATCTCTCATATTTGAAACCTTTGTTCGCTTATCTGTTACTTAATGTCACAATTGCAGCATGGCCGGGAACCATACTAGTGGATCTCGAAGGATGCCTAACACCTTACCCTCTATATAATTTCTAGCCCTTTCCCAAATCTCTGGTCTCTAAATCAAAACAATCTTAGTGTCCTAATGCACTAAATCATTCGGTGGCGACTCTTCAATTCAAACCCAATTCCCAAAAGGGAAAGCGTTATCCACCCAAATGTCGTAAACCCGATTTTGCTTGAAAAAAGGGCATCGACAGAGCATAGATACATACCTAATGTAGTGAAAAAAAGAGGGTAGCGGCTGTACATATCTTGCTCGGTCTCCCAGGTCTCCTCCTTGACCGGCTGACCCCCCACTGGACCTTCATTGATGTAATGTTCTTTGAAATAAAATCCAACACATGCGACTGGTCAATGTGATACCTTCGGAGCACCGAAACATGAAATACCGGATGAACTCTTGCCAAACTGGGAGGTAAGGAAAGCTCATAAGCAACCTCCACAACATGCAGCAATATCTCAAAAGGGCCAATAAACCTCGAACTTAACTTCCCTTTCTTCCCAAACTTCATTACGCCATTCATAATCAAAACCCGAAGCAGAACCTGATCTCTAACCATATAGGAAACATCACGAACCTTTCGGTCCGTATAATTCTTCTATCTGGACCAGTATATATAGAGTCTATCCTAAATGACCTTAACCTTCTCTAAAGCATCCTGAGCCAAGTTTGTGCCCAATCTAGCCTCGCCAGGCTCAAACCAACCCACTGGGGATCTACACCACCTACCATACAAAGCCTCATACGGTACAATCTGAATGCTGGACTCATAGCTGTTGTTGTAGGAAAACTCCGCCAATGGAAAGAACTATTCCAAGACCCTTCAAACTCAATCTCACACGCACATAGCATATCCTCAAGAATCTAAATAATATGCTCGGACTGTCCGCCCGTCTGAGGGTGAAATGCTGTACTCAACTCCAGCCGAGTACCCACTTCATGCTGTACGACCCTCCAGAATTGTGATGTGAACTGAGTACCTCTATCTGAAATGATGGAAACTGGAATACCATGTAGATGAACAGTCTCCTAGATATAAATCTCCGCCAATCGCTCCGAAGAATAGGTAGTAGTCACACGAATGAAATGCACGGACTTGGTTAGCTGATCCCCAACAACCAAATGACATCGAGCTTCCTCCAAGTACGTGGGAGTCCAATTACGAAGTCTATAGTGATCCCCTCCTACTTCAACTCTAGAATCTCTATCTATTGAAGCAACCCACCCGGTCTCTGGTGCTCATACTTCACCTGCTGACAATTGAGGCACATAGCTAAAAACCCAACTATTTCTTTCTTCATCTGCCTCCACCAATAGTGCTGCCTCAAATCCTGATACATTTTCGCGGCACCCAAATGAATGGAATATCACAAACTATGGGCCTCTTCTAGAATCAACTCTCGAAGCCCATCATCATTGAGTACACAAATTCAATCCTGCATACTCAATACCTCGTCATCACTAATAGTCACATCTCTGGCATCCTAATGCATAACCTCTTCCTTGAGGACAAGAAAATGAGGGTCATCAAACTGACACTCGCGGATATTATCAAACAAGGAAGACCGGGAGACCACGCAAGTTAGAACCAGACTAGACTTTGAAAGATCCAATCTTACAAACTGACTAGCTAATGCCTGAAAATCCATTTTCGTGGGCCTCTATGATGCTGGTAAATAAGCTAAACTCCCCAAACTATCTGCCCGGCATCTCAAAGCATCGACAACCATGTTGGCCTTGCCTGGGTGATAGATCATTCTGCTTGAATTGATGCTGCAAACTCTGGTGACCAGTATAAATCTCACAACACAGACCATACAAATAACTACGCCATATCTTCAAGGAGTGGATAATAGCGGCTCGCTCAAGATCATGGACATAATAATTTTTCTCATGTCTCTTGATGCGTATGCGATCACCCCACCGTACTTCATAAATACTGCTCCAAGTCCATTTCTCAAGGAATCACAATAGGCAGTGTAAGACCCTAAACCTTAGGCAATATAGAAAATAAGGCTGTAGTCAAAGCTGTCTTGAGCTTCTAAAAGCTTGTCTCACACTCTTCCATCCACTGGAACGGAGCACCTTTCTTGGTTAGCCTGGTCATAGGTGCTACAATGGACGAAAACCCCTTAATGAATCGACGATGATAACCTGTCAAGCTAAGAAAACTACGAATCTCTATTGTTGAGGATGGTCTGGGCTAACTCTGAACTGTTTCTACTTTCTTCAGATCCACCTTTATCCCCTCACTAGATACCACGTGATCTAAGAATGCCACATAATCCAACCAAAATTCACATTTCGAGAACTTTGCATTTAATTTCTTCTCTCTTAGAGTCTGAAGAACTATCCTCAGGTGCTGTTCATGATCCTCATGACTACCAGAATACACCAGAATATTATTAATAGAAACAATGATGAACAAGTCAAGATATAGACAGAACACCCTGTGTATCAATGCAGCCTGGGGCATTGGTCAGCCCAAAAGACATAATAAGAAACTCATAATGACCATACCAAGTCCTGAAAGTAGTCTTTGAAATATCTGGCTCTTGAATCTTCACCAGATGGTACCCTGAATCTAAGTCAATCTTACTAAACACTCGTGCACCTTGTAGCTAGTCAAACAAATCATCAATACGAGGCAAAGAATAACGGTTCTTCACTCTAACTTTGTTCATCTGGCAATAGTCGATGCACATATGCATAGAACCATCCTTCTTCTTCACAAAGAAGACAGAAGCACCTCACAGTGATACACTAGGCCTAATAAAACCATTATCAAGAAATTCCTATAAGTGATCCTTCAACTACTTTAACTCAGGAGGAGCCATATGATATGGAGGAATATAAATGGGCTGAGTGCTCACCAGCAGGTCAATGCCAAAATCAATATCTCTATTGGGCGGCATGCCCAGAAGGTTAGCTGGAAACACATCAGAAAAATCTCGTACTATTGGGGCTGAATCAACTGTAGGGGTATGAATACTGACATCTCTCACATAAGATAGATACACATCATACCCTTTCTCAACCATATACTGAGCCTTAATGAAAGAAATAACTCTACATGGAGTGTGATCTAAAGTACCCTCCACTCAACTCGCGGTACACCTGACATAGCAGGGTCACAGTTTTGGCGTGACAATCAAGAATAGCGTAATGGGGTTACAACTAGTCCATTCACAAGATAATATCAAAATCAAAAATGGTAAGCAACAATAAATCCGTGCTGGTGTCAAAACCACTAAGAGCAACCAAACATGGCCGATAAACGCGGTCTACAACAAGAGAATCTCCCACAGAAGCAGAAACATAAATAGGAGAACTCAAAGAATCCCAAGATACACCCAAATGCAGAGAAAAATAAGAAGACACATAAGAATAAGTGGAGTCTGGATCGAATAGAACCAATGCCTCTCTATGAAAAACTAGGACAATACTTGTGATGATAGAATTGGAGGCAACAAGCTCGGTAAGGGCGGGAGGGGCATAGTATCTGGCCCGACATCCCCCTCTAGGGCAACCTCTACCTCCCCCAACATCCACTTCTAGCTGGCTGAGCAGGTGGGGTGGCAACTGGTGCTGTGATCATAGCGTGAGAACTCTTCAGAGCACGCTATGGCTAAGAAGTCTTTGGAGGCTCACTCTTCCCAAGTCTAGGGAAATCCCTTACCATATGGCATGTGTCACCACAGTCAAAACAAGCTATGGGAGAATATGGTGGCTGTGACTGGCTCGGGCCAGGTCTGTTGGACAAACCTCCGAAAGCACCATGTGCAAGAGGCGCACTAGATACTAGAGGTGCATAATAAGGCTCTTGAGGCCTAGGAAGAGCTGGAATATCACTGGCTGCTGAAAGAGATGAATGAATGAGGCAACTCATATAACACCTACCGTGATGACCTACAGCTAGGGCACCTGCACCAGAATAATGGCCCGACTCTCGGAACCTCTTGGCCTCCCTCTCCTCTCTCTCCCTAGTATTCATACCCTCAACCTTCCTAGCAATTCTCACTACCTGCAAACAAGAAATATCTATCTCCAACTCACAAGCCATGTTAGACTTGATGCTTGGAATAAGTCCCTCAATAAACCGGCAACCTCTCTCGTGGACAGTAGAAACCAAGGCTAGGGTAGTTCTAGCCAAGATAATGTAACGGACAACATACTCTAAGAAAGTCATAGTACCCTGGTGCAAATGCTCAAACTCATCCCTAAGGCTCTAAGGAACATACTCTCTCAGGAACATATTTGAAAACTAAGTCCAAGTCTGGGAAGCTGCCTCATCCAGTCTGTCTAACTCATAATTACGCCACCACTCATAGGTGGAATCTCGAAGATGAAAAGTAGTGAAGGAAACCCCGCTTGATCCTGATATACCCATGCTACGGAGAATAAGGTAGCACTTATATAGAAATCCAAAAGCATCATTTGATGCTAGACCATTGAATACATGAGGCTTGTACTTCTTGAACCTCTAAAGCCTCTACTGATCATCCTCGGAAGTCGTTGCCCTGTCCTCTGGCTGATTGATAACTAGGGATTTTGACGTTTTTTATGCTCCTTCTTGCATATTCTTTGATTTAATTCTTAAAAAATAGTCCCAAAAGCTTCAAAAGTTATGCTTGATTGCAGGTTTGATCAACAAAATGACTATATGTCAAAGATCGGCTCAAATGGAGTGAAACCTGCTCAAGTACCTAAGAAAAAGCATAACTTAGCAGAACAAGCCTACTGCAGCTGCACTACTCTTTGTGCGATCCGCACTAGGGAGATTAAGAGATTCAGAAATAAAGGCTTCAAGCAACGTGGCCATACTCCATTATATGTGGTCCGTGATGAAGGCTTTGCGGCTGCACTACTATAATCTGCGGTCCGCAGAAGAGAAGTTCAGAGAGATAAAATATGCCCAAGTTCAAGTCTGCGGTCATTATTGTGTGGGCTGCATTGGAGACCTTCGTGGCCGCGGTCCATTCTTTGCGGTCCGCGGAGCCTAAGTTCAGAGAGCCAAGATTGCAGGTCCAAGAGCCTAGTGCGGCCGCAGTCCATTTTGTGCGGCCCGCACTAACCCCGTAGGGGCATTTTATCTAGCTTTTTCCTGCTTAGTATAAATAGAACCTTTTTTCATTTTTAGGGTATCAGGCATTTTAAAATTTTAGTTGCGCTCGTGAGAAGACCTATTATAGCCATTTTTGGCATTTTTACTTAGCTTTTATCATTGAATCTTTGTATTTAGCTTAGCAATTAATTAATATGTCTTTAACTTCATCTATTTCTCAATTTTGTTCTTCAAGCATGAGTAGCTATACCTATTTTCTAGGGTTATTATTTAACCCTAGTGTAGGTAATTGATGGGTGTTGCAATTTAAGGCTAGATTGAATATGTGTGTTTGTTACTTAGGTCATTATGGTTCAATTTATGAATTGGTGGTTGCAAACACTGGTTTGTGCTTAGCTGACTTGGCTCTTCTTAAGAAAGAGAGCCTAAGTCTCCAAAATAGACCAACAAGGAATTGGGATGGACTCAAGAGAATTGATAGTCCCAATTAAAGGGTTAAACCTCAAGAGAGTAATTACCCGACTTGAACCCTAGTTGCTTGAGCAGATTTGCCTACCCAGTTGGGCTTGAGAAAGTCAATTAGGCAAAATCACTCTCTCTACCAAGAGGTGTGAGAACGAGTAACATCATGAATTGGTAATAGCATATTTTCCCAAACATGTTAAGCATGCCTTAGAAGAAATTACCTGCCAATTAGCCACCTAGGGGAAAGTCACTACTCTAGTGCCTTTTAAGCTGTTAGATATAACTCTTAGCAATTTTCACGTAGAATAATTTGCTATAATTAGTAATTGATAATATTAGATTGTTAAATAAAACCTAAAAAATGATGAGAAGATCAATTAAGAACACACTCACAATTCTAAGCTAGATAGATACTTAACTACAATTCTTGCTCTTTGTGGATTCGATCCCGACCCAAAATCGGGTAAAAACTATTGTAACCCTCTCTTGCTACTCTTTAGTAGTGCGTAGTTGGATGTGATCACTAATCTAGGACTGCAGGCAATACCAAAATAATCTTTGGGACATGATCCATATGCACTCGTTGCTCAGGAGTGCGGGCGATGGGAGTTTGTGCTGCTCCCCCGGCCTGGGATGTCGGTGCAACAAAAGGAAGTAACCCTGCTCGAGCCAAATTGGTGTACATGCTCATGAACTGTGCCAGAGTCTCCTGAAGTACTAGGTAGTTGTAGCAGTAGGCGTATCAGGTGCCTGGACTTTGGCTGAAGCCGTTGGTGGCTCCTCGGTGACAGCTCTTGCGGGTGCTCTTGCTATATTGCATCCTCGGTGGCAGCTCACGCGGTTGCTCTAGCTACACCGTATCCTCGGTAGAAGCTCACCCTCTGTGAACTATAGTGACAATACCTAGTCTCTATGACTAGGTAAGCCTAAGAAATGTGGAAAAAGAAACAATTTGCAGAAAAAAGTAATAAAAGCCGAGATGATAAAATTTAACAATGTTTGAGATTCCACCTAGCATATAACAATACAATATTCTCAATCTATCACTCCCAAAATCCGGAACCCCATGAATCACAAGCTATCATATTACATAAAAAGCTCTAACTCTAGAATTATCTATCAACAAGGAAAGACATGGAATGGCTATACTAGTATTGAGAATAGAAAGAGACTCTTCAGTCTGCCGACATGGAAGATATACCTCGAAGTATCTATAAGCGCCCCACCTCAAGTGTGATAAGACTGAGCTGAAGTACCTGGATCTGCATATTAAAAACATGTGCAGAAAGACCATGAGTACACCATAACGGTACTCAGTAAGTGCCAAGCCTAACCTCGATCGGGTAGTGACGAGAAAGGTCAAGGCCCTACTAATTTTAGATGAAAAACAAGGTAAAAAAATATAGGATATGACAATATAATAATATGCTAACAATAGGAAGTAACACACGATAATAAGACTAACAACAACTATAACAGAGGGAACATAATCACAAAATGAGTACAGGTCATCAAAGGGTAACGACCAGGGATCTCTTAGTATGTCGAGGATCTCTCAGTATCCTCAATATGTATGGTATCTCAAGGATCTCTTGGTATCCACAATATATGCTAGAGATCTCTTGCTATCCCGAGGATCTCTTAGTATTCTTAATATAAAAGTTGGGGATCTCTTTGTATCCCAAAGATCTCTTAGTATCCTCAATATATGTGCTGGGAATCTCCCAGTATCCGGCACATCATTCAAAATCAAAAAACGTATAGGGCATCTCCTGGGATACGGTCTCATAGTCCTAAATTAAACATATAGTAATGAAACGAAGAATACTCAATTAAACTCAAGTTTATACCAATGTAAAGCAGCTAATTCTAACATAGTATGTTTCATATAATACAAATAAGGCAGTTTAAGCAAATAAAGCAATTAAGTCAATTAGACTTGCTTCTCTAAGCTAAAATCAGGCTTAAGTTTCAAGTAGTATAAGCAAGAAAGGAAAAACACAATTTACATTACTTAATAAGAACATGATTTTTCAACAATTAGCACAAGTACACACTCGTCGCGTCACGTGCAGGGCATTTTAAATATCAACACCAAATCCTAAGGGGAGTTTCCCCTACACAAGGTTAGGCAAGTCATTTACCTTGAACTAGCTCAAAATCAACCCGAAACCACGATTTTGCCACGAGTACTCCACTCCAAATGAACCAAATCTATTCAATTCAATTGCATAATGTAAATGAAACTTCATGTAACTAATTCTACAAATAAATTTTAAGCTAATACGCAAAATTAGGTAAAATGACCAACACACCCCTCGAGCCCACGTCTTGGAATCAGGAAAACTTTATAGTTTTAGAACCCTCTTACTCTCATGAATTCATGCATACCAAAATTATCCAAATCCAATGTCAAATTCCAAATCAAAACTCGAAATCTAGGTCTAAGAACTTTCTTCAAAACTTTCCCCTATTTTCATCTCCAATCTGAAATTAAATGAAAAAACAAAGATTAGATTATAGGAATACAACTAGAAAGGGATTAAGAATCGTTACCCACTAATTTTCTCTTTCAAATCCTCCCAAAATTACCCTCTCCTGAGCTCCAAATTAATTTCCAACTTTTTTAAACTAAACCCTCAAAACTCTGATATTTCTGCCCAGCAAATCTGCATCGGCGGTCCACCCTCTACATCTGCGATACCACTTCTACGATCAAGGGAATTGCTTCTGCGGTTTCCACTTAAATTCTCTTCGACGCACCTGCAACCCAGAATCTAATGTTCTCTTCGACACACCTTTTTCTTGTGCGGTTTCAGCACTTCCTCATCTGGTCGCTTCTACGGTTTGATTCCATATCTGCAGGAGTCACACCTGCTGTTGTCCCCCATTTTTTCTTGTAAAATCAGGTTTATGACATTTGGAGGGACAACTCGTTCTTTTTGGGAACTAGGTTTGCATTTGAAGAGTCTCCACCTAATGATTAAGGTGCATTAGGCCACCAATAGAAATTCAATTCTAAGTTTGTGTGAATAACCAAGGATTGGGTAAGGGCTTGAACAAATCCTAAGTGAAGGTGTTTTCCACCCCTTATGTTCTACTAGTGTTATTCTTGGCCAGACATTTATTATGAATTGGGGAGCAATTAACATATAAGAAAATAATGCTCAAATAAGAGGGGATTTCAATATATAATGGTTTGAAAGAAGACAAAGTTTGAAAGACAATCAAAAGAGCTGATTTTTCATAAGGAATTACAATGCTAAAAGAGAATAAAGAATAAAGGAAGAGTGTCCTAGGTTTATTAAAAATATGGATCACCCCATACAATGTTCGATAATTACTCTTCAATAAGGGACTACATGTGACATTATCGCGTGGTCATCATACCAATATCTATCCTTCCCACCTCATTATGGTATTAAAGCGCGGATTGGTCTTGATTACTTATTGCATGTTATTACCTATCCCATTCCTATTAGTCCCGGAGGCACTTAGGACTACTATCCTTAAAGGGAGGGATATTAGACTTATTTGAAGTTTCAAATTTAATAATTCTAATGTGACATAAATAATATATAAAGACTGCACATTGAAGGGGAAACACATAGACACATAAGGCTCAAGTACACCTCCTTCAAGAAAAACAATGCAGTAGCATGAATTAAACAAATGAGTAAGGTTTGATACTAAGAGATATACTTGAGGGAAAAGGAGATTGCTGTATGGCAGCATGCCTGGCTTATTACATAACTCAGTTAGGAAACAGAGTCAGGCCCACCTGCAGATTGTAACATTTAAACAAATAACACAGCCGAGTCCCATTTTATTTATATTGCCTAAGGGTTGCCTAAGTGTTTAGACGAGTCCTATAAGCATGACATCTACTTAGTTCAGAAGTAGGACTCAAAATGAATTGTTTGAAATAATATAGGCATGCTTTTTAAACCTTGTTAAGCAAGGGAATTAGATTATTGAAAAGAGGTTTAGAAGGGATAAAATTAAATTAGGCTGGTTACAGATTCTGCAGGTGATATTATCTACTATTACCGATTTTAATCCCTAAGAGCATGATATCTAATATTGACTGTGAAGGAAGCGAACCATATTTATTTAAGAATCCCAATAGGCATGATTTCAATGCGAAACTGATTTAAGATCCTAATATTGCATGTGAATAAAAACGAATATGATTATACTTATGACCCCTGTAGGCATGATTTTTATGTGTAACTGATTTCAGCATGCTACTGGATTATAATCAGTTGGGCCCTAAAACATGATATCTACGGTGACAAATGTGCAGAATTTTAGATTACCCATATAGGCAGGTTATCTAGATATGAAACTGAACAAGAAGTCCTATAGACATGGTTTGTAAATGCAATTTGCAGCATTAAGATACCCTATAGATGGTTTCTAAGTGTAGTTTGAATATGTTGAAGTTCAAAATAGTCCTATAGGTATGGTTTCTACCCTTGACATGCATAAATACCCAGCCCTTTTTCACTAGCCAGCCCCCAAATATTTTTTTTTTTTAGCTTAACTGACTTTGTATTAATATCAAAAACAAATATACAATGTAGTTCAATGGTAGTAGTATGGACTTCTACTACATATCTATACAGTATTGCCTCCTATCTCACTCTAATTTCTTCTATTCATTTACAATGATTGAGCAGACTAATCCAAGGGTAAGAATTGAGCAGCTGAAGCTCATTCTTCCATCTATTCCTATTTTTTGCATGAATTAAAACTGATATCTCCTTGCAACAATGATCTTCATCAAATCTCTTGGCTTCAAATCTGATTGCATTTCGACTTCTCCATAGGATTGCAACTGTGGTCACAAATGCTGTGGCAGTAATGGCCTTTCGACAGTTTTTACTCTTGACTTGACTACATATCCATTTCAACTCATCTTCCCAGCATCTAATGGTCCTTATGTACCCCAGCCACTTTAGAATTCTACACCATATTCTGTTAGTATTAGCACATTCAAAGAATAGATGATTGAATTCTTCTTCAAAGAGTTGGCAAAATACACATGAGGTTGGAATGTGAATTCCCATATGTTGAAGCCTCTCTATTGTAGGTAGCCTTTGGTGAGCTGCTAACCAGATTGTAAACCTGTGTTTAGGAAGGGCAGAATGAACAAGCATAATATTCTTCCATGTTACCTTTGGGAGTTGAGGTAGTAATGCAGTATACATCTTCTGGATATGGAATTTCCCAACCAAGCACACATTCTGCATTCTGGCCAAGAGTCCTCCTTGCATTTGAGCATTCTCCATCACCATTGGTCGACAGTTAAGAATCTTTTTCACCACCCAAGAGGAGTTGGATGGAACAGTGACTAACTCCAAATTCCTATTCTTGATATAATAAGTATGTATCCATTTAACCCATAGGCAATCTTTTTTCCTTGCTAGATCCCAGAGTAACTTCACTATAGCAGCTTTATTCCAAATATCCAATCTCATTATGTTCAGACCACCAGTTGAGATAGGTTGGCAAACCTTTTCCCAAGCTACAAGAGCCCTCCTTGAGACTGTTGCTTTCCCTGTCCACAAGTATGTTCTGCATATAGTATCTATAGTTTTCAGCACCTTCTTAGGAATAATAAACACTTGTGCCCAATAAGATTGCATACCAAATACTACTGCCTTGATCAATTGAACCCTCCCAGCATAGGAGAGTAGTTTTGCAGACCAACAAGTGATCCTGGCTGTGATCTTTTCAATGAGAGGTAAATAGTGATGAACAGCTAATTTCTTAGAGTCAAGAGGAACTCCAAGATATTTGAATGGAAGCTGCCCTTCAATAAATCCTAGAGCCTGCATAATTTCCTCCCTGGTGTCCCTTGATACTCCAGCAATATAGATAGCACTCTTGTTTACATTTGCTTGAAGCCTAGATGCTGCAGAAAATATGAGGAATGTGCTATGTAGAATCTGTATAGAAACCAAGTCAGCCATACAGAACATTAAAAGATCATCTGCAAAGCACACATGTGAGATGTTTAGCTTCCTGCATCTAGGATGGAAATTGAAGTTGCCATTGTTGTGAAGTTGCTGCAGCAGTCTATTCAAATACTCCATGGCCAAGACAAATAGATAAGGAGACATAGGGTCTCCTTGCCTTAAACCCCTCTTAGCATTGAATGGCTTAGTAAGACCCCCATTCATTACAAGATACTAAGAAGCAGATGACACACAAGCCATTATCCAGCCTGTGAATTTAGCAGGGAAGCCCAAAGCTATGAGGATCTGCTTCAAATAATTCCATTCTAAGGTGTCATAGGCTTTTCTAAGATCCACTTTAAGGACACATCTAGGTGAAATCCCTTTCCTAGAGTATCCTTTGAAAATTTCATGGCTTAGTAGAATATTATCAATGATGGATCTTCCTTCTATGAATGCAGATTGAGCAGGGCCAATCAACTCTCCCATAATGCCTTTCATCCTCCTTGTGATAACTTTTGAAATGATCTTGTACAATGTAGTACAACATGCAATTGGTCTAAAATCCTTGACTGTAGTAGGATTCTTAACCTTTGGCACCAATGCTATTGCAGTATTGTTGATCATTCTTGGCAGATTACTTGTTTCAAAAAACTCCTTGGTAGCAGCATAGATATCATGCTTGACTATACTCCAGTTTTTGGTGAAAAATTCTATAGGAAATCCATCAATTCCAGGTGCCTTATCCCTAGGCATTTCTGAAATAGCAGCAGTAATTTCCTCCAAGGACACTGTCTTAATCAGTTCAAGCTGTTGGTCTATTGTGAGACAAGGACCCCCCTTCATTATGCTAGTATCCACACAAGGAAGTTCAGTAGCAGCTTCACCCATTAATGATTGAAATATTTAATACAAATTATTACAAACTAGGAATATTAAATTACATCAAAATACATAAAGATACAACTAGAGGTCTGATTCTTGGTTCCTCATTAAGCTATGGAATACTGCCTTAAGATGCCATTGCTTCAAAGCCTTTCTCAAACTTGAGTGTGTCAGAGTTCCCTAAAAGCCTCAATAGGACTCTGGGCAGTGCTCACACCTAAATTACATCACCAGAATAGGGAAAAGTGTAGTAGGGAAATGCCAGCCCTCATGCCTCCAAGTTTAGAGGGAGCTCGTGGGTCCCAAGGAAAGGCTCACAAGAAAGGGGCAGGACTTAAGTCTAAGAGAGAGTGAAAGTGCAGTAACCGAGTTTTAAAAGATGAGGGAAAAAGGAAAAGGGAAAGCGGTTATGGGAGATAGCCATTAATACTTTAAAGAGTTTGATAATTTTACACCAAAGGGGCAGGGTTGGGAATCCATTGCAAGGGCCTATACACTTCGACATGAGTCAATTCGTGGCATGCACAACAATAGGAGTGCTGTCATGCTTATAAATCAACCGGAATATACAACATATAAGGGTGGCATAGAGGTTATGATCCTAGGAGGACCAAGTTTGAATCATGCTCAGCAATATTTGATACTGTCATGCCCCAAACAATCCATAATTATCAAACACATTGAGGTAGGGATTTAGAATTCATAATACATTGATTCAGAACAGGGGAAAAGAAATTACAGCATGCTAAATAAAAACACTAAATTAGATACAAAAAATAGGCAGACAAGAATGCAAGAACATTAAGTAACCATGTTGTTGTTGATGCTGAAATCTTAACTAGAACATACCAGTTCAAAGGAGTAAAATGTAGTAAAGAAAGGCAGTAGGATTTTGAAATATAGCTTTGGCTTTCAGCCAACTAAACATGCCAATAAAAGAGAGTGATTTTTGAGTGTAAATATGAGTTCAGAACTAAAGTGTTCGTCTCTTTGTATTAATGAGAGAGTATGTACCTATCGTAGTTCGAAACTTTGTAAAATAAGGCAAGAATTACAATTGTATAGTAATTATGGAACCAAGTACTGATAAGAACATAATCAATGCAAGTACTTCCCTTAATTAAGGGCAATCAACGAATGTTAATGGGCAGAAAATGTTTAAGGAAAAAAAATCAAGTAGCATCATATACCGAATAAACAATTAAGGGTAAGTACACAAGGGTTCAATTATGGAAACAAGAACCAGTAAAATACTCGGTTGACCAAATAAGGTAAAAAACACAATAAAAGATCAACACATGGTGAATTAAGGAATCAAGGATTCAAAATTACTGATTTAAGGACGGCATAGTTCATATGAATAAGCCAATAAACCATGTTAAAATAGGAGAGTCGAAAGTCAAAAGAGAAGTTTTTCTAATCAAGCCAAAAAATAGGGAGTTCAAAGTCAATAAAAGAGAGAGTCATGAGTCATGTTGTAGCCTATAAATAGAGTGACATGAGTAGCAAAATATAGAAAGCAAAGAGGAACATCTTGACCAGTCAAGACGAACACAAGACCATAGAGCTAATGAAAGTTAGCCATAAGGAACTCAATAGAATCATATTTGAAGCGAGATAGTCGTAGAACCTCAAACAAGAACATGTTAGTCACAAAATCAAATGAAGAAACCTATAAAATTAAGGCTTTCAACATAGGTGAATCAAAGAGAAGATAGAACCCCAGAATCAGGAGAATCACACAAACGGAACAAGATATTTCGAAAAAGAACTTCTGCACTTTACTGAACAGTGTCAAACCCATAACCATAAGATTTTCCTTAATAGAAGTTTTAAAAAGAGGATAAATAGACAAATTTGAAAAAAAAACAAATATTTATTTAATAAATAGTTAAATAAATTAGGGGTTTTAACATGCAAACTCAATAATAAGGATAATATGAGCAAACACAGCAAAATATATCAAAAATCAAAGAAAGGTTTCGAAATTACTTAATAGAACCTTAATCAGAGCAGACATAGGTCTGAAACAAATCTAAGAGAAATCGAGAGAACTTTGAAGGTTAGGATTTTAGAGGAACCCCAAGTGACGAGAAATGCTTTGAAAACCATCGATCTAAGCACAAGAGTCAAGAGTTAGACTCGAACACCTATGGCTGGCCGGAGAAAGGTCATAGACAATCAGAGAATATGCGTAAACTAAAATTGACCAAGATCTTGACCAAGCTCTTTCATGACCTAGCCTTGACACCATAATAATCGAACGCCTAGAAGCCATGAGAGGTGGATAAATGCCTCCAATGACCTTGGAAGCCATGGATTTGGGAGATTTTTTAGGGTTGTAGTTGATGTCGGCGACCAGCGTTGGAGAGAGTCCCAGAGATAATTGAGGGAGAAGGGAATTCAAGGACGGTACAAATGAAAGAATGGGTAGGGTTTTGGGGGTTGTTAGGCTAAAAAATAAAAGGAATTATGAGGGCCGTTAATCTTTTAGATCAACGATAGAGATTTAGTGGGCCTTTGGGTCAGGTAGGCGGATCTAGGATTTGGGTCGGGTGTTCTATTTCAAAACTGGGCTGGGGGGGGGGGGAGGGGGCATTTGATTTGGTTACAAATGAAATAAAAATGGGGCTATCATTTAAATACCCAATTTTCACCTTTTAATTTTATAAAAATAGAAAATTGATTTTTGAAATCATATTAAAAGTGTAAAAATGATTTATAATCTATAATTTTTAATTTAAAAATACTGGTCTTAATTTTTATAAATATAGATGCAATTAAATCGTAAAAGAGGCTAATATTGCAATTATATGCAATTTAGCTTAAAAATGCCAAATAAATTTGTAAAAAATATGCAAAAATTAGATTAGTTATATTTCAGCATGAACATAAGAATCCAATAAATGAATCACAAAAATGATAATTTTGAGAATAATTATTGGGGTTTTATGGATAAAATAGGGGAATAAATTGATCTAAAAATATTTAAAAATTAAGGAAAAAAATAGTGAAATAATTGGACATGTTCATATATACATACATATGTTATTTTGAAAGTATTTTGCATATTAAAATACATAGGGAAAAATTGGTTATCAACAACCGCCCCTCTTTACCCAGGAAGGATGAAATAGTTGTCACGTAAGGATATGATGGCCAATTTTGACCGAGTGAGAAATGAACAGGTAAGCAAGAAAACTCAATTTAAGTACTTAAAGTAAAATGAATTTCCAACAACTTGCTCAAGTACGCGCTCGTCACCTCACGTAAGAGACATTTAATTACCAAACATTATATCCTAAGGGAAGGGGAAAGTCCCCCACACAAGGTTAAACAAGCCACTTACCTCAAACCGGCTTTAATTATAATTGAAACCACAAGCAAGACGCAAATTTAGGTAAAATGACCCAAATGCCCCTAAGGACAACGTGGTCAAAACCCGAGGTTCAAACCAAAACCCGGTTACCCGTTCCCCCACGAGCCCAAATATATGATTTGTTTTGAAATCGGACCTCAAGTGGAGGTCAAAACCCCCAATTTTAGCAAAACCTAGGTTCTACCCAACACACCCAAATTTTCCCATTAAAATCTTTGATTTGAAGTTAAAATCATGTTAAAAGATGTTAAAGAGAGAAGAAAATAAGTTAAAAATCACTTATCAATCGCTTTGAAGAACGAGAATCGTTTGGGAAATCGCCTCTTATGTTTTGGGTTTTTGAAAAGTGAAAAATAACTGAGCTTCCCGTTTATTTTGTACCCCTTTGAAGTCCCCAGCGCGGACCACGCAAAAAATACTGTGGCCGTGCCGACCTGCCTGAAGACCTGCAGGTTCTAGTCCTGCGCGGAACGCGCAAAGCCGACAGCGGCCGCACAGCAACCACCATAGACCGCGCGAAGGTGACCGTGACCGTGCTGGCCCTTCCGCGGTCGCACGCGATTTCTCGCGGACCGCACTGGATGGTTTAGAGTCTGCAACATTTTCATGAACCTGCAACAGCTGATATTTTAAATCTAAAGCATTCTTGAACCTACTCAAAACTCACTCGAGCCCTTGGGGCTCCGAACCAAACATACACACAATCTTAAAATATCTTACGGACTTGTCTGTGCAATCAAATCGCCAAAATAACATCATATTATTCGAATTAAGCCTCAAAACTCATGATTTCCTCAAAATTTTTATAAAACATTAAATTTCCATTTTAAGTCCGAAACACGTCAAACAACGTCCGTTTTCAACCAAATTTACAGAAATTGCTTATACCAAATATAAGACTTGTACCGGGCACCGGAAACAAAATAAGGGCCCGATGCCATAATATTTTAATCAAATTTTATTTCTATTTCCTTAATTATTTCCAGAAAATAATTTCATACAAAAATTCATTTCTCGGGCATGGACCTCGGAATTCGATTACGGGCATAGGACTTCGGAATTCGATTACGGACATACGCGCAAGTTCCATATTTTCCTACGGACCCTCCGGGACTATCAAATCACGGGTCCGAGTTCGTTTACCCAAAAAGATGATCGGAGTCAAGTTTATTTAACTTAATATTAAAATTTAGTAGTTTTTCCACAGAATTTATATCTAAGATTTCTGGTTATGCGCCCGGGCTACACATGCAAATTGAGGCAACCTCAGATGAGGTTTTCAAAGCCCCGGAAGTACAAAATAAGTAAAAAAAAAAAAATAATGACCCCTTTTGATCGTCACACTCTCCTTATTTCCTAAACCACATCCAATACAGCTCCTACATTTAATATCATGATCATCTAAGTTGGTTTTAATCCATAATATCTTGTGAAAGTCAACAGTTTTGCTTCCCTAACCTCAACACTCGTGTATGCAACTTTGCACCTGCGAGCAAAGCTGCCGGAAGGAAGCAACATACTGCCAATAACAACAAAAGTAGTTCGAAATCACTCTAAAATACTACCGAGTCTCCTAGGACCGTCCAACTATACGAACAAGTCCCAATTCCTTACACAGAATATTATCCAAAAGCTCAAAAAATGGAAATTACATCAAAATCTGAAATAGACAGTCAAAATCAATCGCTTAAGTTCCAAACCTTCTTACGTCCACAATAGGTCTGAACGTTGCTAAACATTTCTTATTCAAACCAGATTTCGCACACAATTTTAAAATCACAATACCAGTCCAATTTAATCAAAGTCAACTCCCAGTCAAACCTATGAACTCCCCAAACATTCAAATTTTTATTTTTTGGCAGAAATTGCCAAACCATACTAGGAATCTTCAAATTCGAATCCGAACATACGGTTAAACAAAAAAGGCATCATACAAACCTATTGGAACTATATAATCACCAATTTGAAATTATCTACTCAAAAGTCAAACCTTGGTAAACTCTTAACAACTTAAACTTCCAAAATGAGATTAATTTTTTTTTTGAAATCAGTGTTTGGCCATAAAATTGTCAATTTTCACTTGAAGATGAATTTTGGAATTTTTTAAAAATTTGAAAAACTCCAAAAAGCTGTTTTTCAAAATTTTAACTCAAATCACTCACAAAACATAAAAAACAATCCAAAATTATTTTAATGTCCAAACGCAACTCGAATTTTCAAATACTATTTTCATTTTAAAAAAATTAATTTTTTTTTGAATTTTTATAATTCTTATGTCCAAAACGCCCACTAAATGCCTCCCATCACTCTCGAACCTTCACGAAAAATAACAAACACACATATGGAAAGCATCAAATTGGGAAATGAGGCTCATATATTGTCACAACCCGGATTTTTCACCATCGGGAGCCGTGATGGTGCATACTAATGTGAGCTAGGCAAGCCAATCATTTGGACAATTTAACTTTTTACCTATTTTATATTCTTTGACAATTACAAAGATATAACGTTTAAACATCGAAATTTATCCTTAATGGAAGAAGAACAACAATTATCTAAACATAAACACCTAGTACCACTGTTTGAGTCTCGACTACTCAGACCTGGTGTCACAGTTTCACAGACGGTCTAAGAATTCTACAAATAAAGGCCCGAAAGAATTAAATACAACATTGTCTCTTGAAATACATATAAGAAAAAGGAAAGTAGATAGAAGGAGACGCTAGGGCCTGCGTATTCCTGCAGGGCTACCTCGGTTTGCCTGATGTACAAGATCCAACAATCTCACTGCGATCCGAAATATACAAGACTAGGGTCTGCACAAAAGAGTGTTGAGTGTAGTATCAGCACAACCGACCCTATGTGATGGTAAGTGTCTAGCCTAACCTCGGTGAAGTAGTGACGAGACCAGGACCAGATCACCAAATAAACCTGTGTAGTTGTATAATATACAATGAGGACTAAAGTAGAAACTAAAAATAAAGATGGGAAGGGGAAACATGCTTCGGGAAATAGCAGATAAAACAGAATCTCAAGAGAATTATCAGGAAACCAAAAATTAAACTTCTAACAAGGATAAGGAAAACATAGGAATATTTCACTCTTAGTTCACAACTCGTTGCAAGCGTGCAACCCAATCCCATGTCTCATATCTTGTGGTAGGCATGCCACCCTCTCCCGTTTTATTATATCTTGTGGTAGGCTTACCACCCAATCATATTTCATATATTAACAGTTCTTACAAATGAAATTACTCCAACAACCGCAACAATTAATACAAATTCATAAGGCAACAAAGTACACATAATTATGATTCGCCGAGGAAAACAAATAATGACAAGTAGCAATTAATTATGGACTTTAAGGAGCAAATAAGTCACATAAACATGTAGTAATTATAGCATAAATTCGATAATAACTAGTAACACGATAAAAGAAAATGCCAACATAAAGAATCACAGTAATTGTGGAATGAGACAATTAATGCATTTAAACTGATGACAACAAGAAATCATAACAAACGGCAATAAGTGCACGGCATCACCGTTCGTGCTTTAGCACTGTCTCACCAAATAATACACCGCATCACTCTTCCTCACCCAAGCAACAACTATAAAGCAATTAGGGCAAAGGAATCAATGACATCACCATAAAGTCAAGTAACAATAGAAAATCAGTAAAATAACATAAAGAACAACATAACTCAATTATCAACAAGAATTAGGGAAATCAAAGACAAGTGTACGGCATCACCCTTCGTGCTTTTACTCTCATCCTTACAATAAGAATCAATATAATAGGCACAAAATGGTACATCATGCGGTACATCATCACCCTTTGTACTTTATACTCTTTCCTCACTATGAAATCAATATAATAGGTACAGAATGGTACATCATGTGGCAAGGCATCCCCTTCGTGATATACACTCTTTCCTCACAATAGCAAACAAATGCACTGCATCACCTTTTGTGCTTTAACACTCTTCCTCATCCAATCAACAATCACAAATAAGGGGTAAGGGAGTAAACAAATAATAATAGGAATCCCGACAAGGGAACACAATTTAACCGTTAAATACCGACAAGGGAACAATATCAATAAATCTCAGCATCTCGACAAGGGAGATAATCAACAAAGCCATAGATATCCCGGCAAGGGAACAATTTAATAACTCTTTCTCTTTCTTTTACTTTTACTTCACATATACTTTCTAAATCTAAAGTTAGACCAAACACTTATCTCAATTTAATAACCTTTATCACTTGAGCCAATACTCCAAAAGGTTCAGTCATCTCATATACTTTCACAATTTGTAATATAACTCGAGCCAATGCTCTCGATGTTCAAAGGTCACAATTTCTTTCACAAGCTTTTCACAACATGTAAAAATCATCACCAAGGCATGAAAGAAACAATGAAATCATGATATTCACAATATAAAGACTCACGGTCATGTAAGACACAAACGTATAGATAATCGTCACCATGCCTATACGTCGTACTCAACAATTATCTTATCGAAAATTGGACTCAACTCCTAATCCCTCAAGCTAATCACAAATAACTTAATTTACATCAATAAACGCTAAATGCATCAACCCCAATGCATGAAATGAGTATTCCAAAGTTTTACCTAAAAATTTTAAAATCGCCCCTGGCCCACGTGGTCAAAACCCAAGGTTTGAATCAAAACCCCATTACTGATTCCCCCATGAACTCATATATATAATTTGTTTTGAAATCAGACCTCAAATTGAGGTCCAAATCCCCATATTTTGAAAAATCTAGGTTCTACTCAAAACACCCGATTTTCCCGATAAAAATTTTTGATTTGAAGTTGAAATCATGTTAAAAGATGTTAATGATTGAAGAAAACTAGCTAAAAACGACTTACAATTGATTTGGAGAAGAAAGGTTGCTTGAAAAATCGCCTCTTATGTTTTAAGGTTTTGAAAAATGAAAAATAACTGAAAATCCCGTCTATTTATACCCCTGGCAGACCCCCTATGTGGACCGCACTAAATGGACCGCGGCCGCACAGGCTTGCCTGAAGACATGCAGTTCAGCACCCATCATGGGCCGCACAAAGGCGAACGCGGCCCCGCAGCCTTCACCGGGGGACCGCACAAAGGCGACCGAAGCCGCGATGCCTCCACTGCAGACAACACAAGGGCGAGCGCTGTTGCGCTAGCACCTCCGCAGTGACACGCGATTTCTCACTGATCGCACAAGAGGGTTCAGAGGCCTGCAACTTCCTGAACCTGCAACATTTGATTTCTAAGCTTAAGGCATCCCGAAACTTACACGAAACTAACCCGAGCCCTCGAAACTCCAACCTAAATATACACATAACTTCAAAAATATTCTACGAACACATTCGTCTGATCATATTACCAAGACAACATCACAAACATCGAATTAAACCTCAAGATCACTGAAATTTCTCAAAAACTCCTTTGAACATCAAATTTCCCAATTAGGGTGCGGATCATGTCAACCGTCGTTTGTTTTTAACCAAATTTCACAGAAATACTTTAGAACATATATAAGACCCTTATCGGGCGCCAGAACAAAAATACGAGCTCGATACCATCACTTTCTAATCAAAATTCATTTCCAATTTCCCTAAATAGTTTCAGAAAATAATTTCACTTAAAAATTCATCTCTCGGACTTGGGATCTCGAAATTCGATTTCGAGCATACGCCCAAAACCTATATTTTCCTACGAATCCTTCGGGACCGTCAAATCATTGGTCCAGGTCAGTTTGTCCAAAATATTGACCAAAGTCAAATTTATTCATTGTAAAATCAAAACTTAGCATTTTTTCACAGAATTTCATATTTAAGCTTTCGGGCTACGTATCCAGACTGCGCACGCAAATCGAGGCGGCCCTAGATGAGATTTTCAAGGCCTCGGAAGCACAAAATTAATTAAAAACAGGTGATGACCCCCTTTGGATCGTCACCGATATACAAAATGACCAGTTAGGTTATTATAGTTTATTTCTTTTGAATTTTTTATCTAGTTAGTGTATTAAGCTAAACATTTCAGAGAAAGGAAGTACACAAACACTCTTTAGAATGTATAAATTAAAAACCCTTAAAGAGAGATAATATAGACTGAAAGTACTATCAAAATTTTATCTGCATTTATTAAAAAAAGTAAATAAATAAAAGAAAATGGCTCCGCATCATTATTTGTTATGATCATATAATAATATCACCTAGGTTCAGTTTTTAACAGAGTTGTATTTTCTAATTTAACATGGAAATTAGTTAAGAAAATGAAAGGTGAAGTTAGAAAGTCAAACTTTCCATGACAACTTGCTTGGAGGGGCAAAAAAACACTTTGAAGAAAAAAGGTGTAGAATATGGGAACACAATATACATACTGTTTTGTGGGAACTAATAGAATACAATATGGAACTGGTGAAAGTACAGGCAAAGTCAAAAGTATCAAACGAGTTAAACTTTATTTAATTACTTCTCCAGCATTGAAAAACACAATAGAGTTTAATTGCATATTGCGGTTTTGTGGGGTAGTAGGACAAGTTCAAATTCTTCAATCCTTCACTCACAAATCTTTTTCTTTAATTCGTCACAAATTTTCTCCAACCTCTCTCAACAACAACAACCCCGTTTTCAAAATAGACCCCGCGTCCTTTCCTTCAAAAATTTTCCACCTTGTTCTTGCGGAGACTCGAACTCACAATCTCGATTTGAAGTGGGGGTTGCTTATCATCAGAGCAACCCCTCTCGCCTTTCTCCAACCTCTCTCCTCCTATATATATATATATACCTATATAAAGCCCGACCACCTTCACTGATGTAGTAATCCAAACATACATCTTTCTTCTCACCTCATCTCATCTTTCCCTTTCTCTCTAAAGCCCTTTTTCTTTCCATCTCTTTAATTTGATCAAAAACCGATTCATCTATCAACACCTTTTTTCCATCAATCAATTAGTTTAGAGTAAAATCATTTGTCGTGATGGATCATCACCATGTTAAAGTCGGTTTGAGCCGTGGAGGTAATTATAGTAAAGATAACAACCATCAACAACAGCATGATGAAGACATCGACCTCCGACGAGGTCCATGGACCGTCGAAGAAGACTTCACCCTCATCAACTACATAGCTTGCCATGGTGAAGGTCGCTGGAATTCTCTCGCCCGCTGTGCTGGTATATTTTTATGTGTTCTGTTTCACTTATATTTCTTTTTATAATTAACCATCGACGACGTTGATTTAATTGATGAGATGCACGTTTAACGTGTTCGTTAGATCTTTTGTTATCAAAAGAATGGGTATATATATTGGACAGTTCATACTAGATAAGGATATTAGTGGGCGTGGTTTGTAATTTCTTTCCGTACTAGGTAATCTTTTATAAGGAGAGAATTCATCCAATAAACAAATAAAGGTAAAGGAAAGTAGATATAATTGGCAAGATTTATTATTAAAAAAAAGACCGTGTCTCAGTCGCAGTGTGGCTGATCATCCTCTCGGACCAGCTACTGATCATCGTCTTGGTAAGCTATTGCCTCACCAACTAGCTAATCAGACGCGAGCCCCTCCTCGGGCGGATTCCTCCTTTTGCTCCTCAGCCTACGGGGTATTAGCAGCCGTTTCCAGCTGTTGTTCCCCTCCCAAGGGCAGGTTCTTACGCGTTACTCACCCGTCCGCCACTGGAAACACCACTTCCCGTCCGACTTGCATATATTAAGTATGCCGCCAGCGTTCATCCTGAGCCAGGATCAAACTCTCCATGAGATTCATAGAAGAAAAAAAGTTCAGTTGCTACCTGTATGAACTTTACCAATAATTGAGCTCAGAAATATAACGAGGAATCTAATACTTGAATGGCTTGGAACTGTAATAGGTTTAAAGCGAACTAGAAAAAGCTGCAGATTGAGATGGCTAAATTATCTCCGCCCGGAAGTTCGACGTGGAAACATCACTCTTGAAGAACAACTTGTGATTCTTGAGCTGCATTCTCGTTGGGGCAATCGGTATGTTAAACATTAGTGAGTGTACGTAGTTTTAGGCTTGTTTGGGTACTCATTTCAGATCAAATGTGTTATATAAGTGTAGGTGGTCAAAAATTGCTCAGCATTTGCCAGGAAGAACTGACAACGAGATCAAGAATTATTGGAGAACCCGAGTGCAAAAGCATGCCAAACAACTGAAATGCGACGTCAACAGCAAGCAATTTAAGGATACCATGCGTTATCTATGGATGCCAAGGCTAGTTGAAAGAATTCAAGCAGCTTCCACCACAAACTCCAATCAAGTGACAGTTAATCCAAACAATAACAACGCTGTTAATAAGCCAAGAATGAGTGAAAATTATTGAATTAGCACGGCAGCTTCATCAGAAAACTCATTTCGGACGCCTGTTTCTGACCTCACTGATTGTTGTTACAATTATCCCCCAGATATAACTAACAATCAGCAAGATTGTTTTCATCAAACTACTCAACTCGGACAATCTTTTACCATCCCCACTGGTCTAGAATTCCATGCTGCAATGGATCAGCAAAACACGAGTCAATGGTTGGTCGGTGGGAATTTCTCTGACAATTTGTGGAACATCGAGGACATGTGGTTCATACAATAGCAACTGAACGACAACATATTAATGTCGTCTGAGGATTGACCAAACTGTTTAAATAGAATAAGAGCAAACATCATCACATCACGTGTAGAAAAAAAAAGCTAAAGAAAATTTGTGGACTAATTGTGGATTTTACAGTTTTATGTTTAGTAGTATCTTAGAATCACTTTTCGTCTTATTTTAGTTTTTTCTTTTCTTTTCTTTCTTTTTTCGTGGAGGGGATTGGGTTAAAAGGGTTCATGATTTGTCTAACTTCCTTTGATATTATGTAAAACATCTAGTTCTTTGAACTATATTCTTATCTTTTACATCTTTGTATGTTCTTTCGATTTTATTCTTCTTTCTAGAGCGGGCGATAGAAACCAATATAAGATTTAAGAAAGTAACAAGAAAATTCCACACTCAGATTGTAATTAATAGCTACACATGATTCCTTTTCTTTTTATATTCTTTCTTTTCTTGTATCTTATTTAGGTAATCTATTCATTGGTTAATTAAAGTAGACTTAAGGTTGCATTATAGATGGGGAAATAGGATATAAGTATAAACAACAACAACAACAACCCAGTATAATCTCACTTAATGGGGTCTGGGGAGGGTAGTGTGTACACAGACGTTACCTCTACCCTTGGGTAGAGAGGCTGTTTCCAAATAGACCCCCGACATCCTTCCCTCCAAGAACTTCCCACCTTGCTCTTGGGGAGACTCGAACTCACAACCTCTCGATTGGACTATATTAAAATGTGGGAGGAGTATTCATAATTGGTTGCACTATCTTTACTAATGAAAATGTCATTGTTACTTGTTATTTTAGTGTTACCCACAAGTCGTGGAATTTCCGAAACATAGGCCATGGGGCCTGAACCAGATTAAAAGATCCTTGTCCTTGCTCTAGATTAAGGAAAAAAACTACAGAAGCAATGATTTAAGGACACCATTACTGTGTTCTTATCATCATATTGTGTGAATGCTTCTCAATTATCTCTTAAGAGACATCTCATTATTTACCTTTGTTCTGTTTTGGCACTTTGTTTGCCATCTTACGAACAATGTTTCACTTAGCCCATAAAACACGACAACGTTCCCATCTTTATATTCTTCTTTTAATGTCTGAATCATCTGTCTCTAACACATCCCTAGAAGCTGCGGTTAAAATACTGATTATTAGGTGTTTGCATTTGTTTTGACAATAAAATTATACAGAATGCACAAGATACATGCATTTTCCCCTAAACCTTTACGTAATTTTTTTAAGGTCAAGCAGAGAAAAAAAAAAGATTTTGTATCTCCTTCCTACTAAGCAGTGAAAAGAACAACATCGACGAACCACGAAATTCCCATTATTTTTTAGCAAGTCTCTCATACAGATTAACCGATAATTAATACTCTCCGCGTTTCAATTGAAATCAGGTAGTTTGATTCGACACTAATTTTAAGAAAATATCATCCTTCACTTTGGGTCCTTTCACCTTCGGAGCGGGTGAAGGAATTGACCAATAATTTTAGAATTTTTCCACCGGTACCAAGTTTGCTTGGCCTAGGTAGGGCCATTTATATGGCGTACAGTGACCTGCCTCCGCCAATTATGTTGTGAGACTTAGGAAATGCTAACTATACGATGAACCTTTACCCCCCAAAAGATCTTCTCTGGGGGTGTTCAACCTCAACAAGCGTGGTCATCACGCCCTCCTTACATGTGTTGATGATGTCGACGGTCGTGGACGGATAGAAAAGTTCATTGTCATTGCCAGCTTTCCTGAATCATGGAATCTTTTCCGTAAATTTTCAAGTATATGTTTTCTTTCGTTGTAAAAAGAAAAACATCCTTCTCTAATGAATTTTTATCTCCTTTGTTCCAGCTATGCATTGGGAACCGCCACGGGTTCAAGGTCTGGGTCGATGGGTATAGAAAATTTTGGATATCATTACACCGAAATTCCGACGGTGGAAAGAGATGGCTCCCTAATATGGGTAGAAAGCTAAGAATCACGTTAAGAAAAAAATCATCTTTCTTTCAATATTATCAACTTAGGAACAATCTGTTAAGTGTCCTTTTGCTCCACACAGGACTTCCATAGGGTTCCGTCATGTGCCCCAACGTTTAGGCTCTTGATGACACTGAGGAGATCGAATGGGTATTGTAGAACGCCCTTCGTAGTAGGGCTCGTGGATCTACTCGCGCCTCCGGTGAAGGTTCCTCCTCCCGGGGTCCCTGTCCCAAGCAAAGAAACTAAAGACGAAGATTTTCTCCTCGACTGTGACTCAGGAGAAAAGAGCAAGAGGAACATCAACCGGACTGGTCACATTGGTCCTTGATTACGAGGAGGGGGACAATGATGAAGAAGCCCCTCCTCAAAGAATAAAAAAAACTTCATCAGCTCAACTGTATTCTCAACCGGGAGAGCTTCAAAATCCACTGTCAGGAGAAGTTTAGGCGCTCTAGGCGGAAATGAGTTTGGTTGAAAATTATTATTCCCTCTTTTTGATCCCTGTTGACATCTTTGGTTAGAGGTATCCAGCCCCTAACCCTCCTATGCTACCAACTTTTGAGCCAACAAACTATCGTTCCTTGTACACCAGCTCTATCATGTTCATGTGCACCGACATCTCCTTCTCCACTGGTACCAGCCAAACAAGTAGTAAGTGTCTCTCCTCCACGGTCTCTCGACATGCTCTCAAGACCCTCGCGGAAAGTAAAGTGTTATTCTTTCGATTTCGAAGGAGGGCTGGATTTTTTCCCAGTTGATAGAGCTTGCCAATTATCTGAAGTTGCTGGACTCAACAAAGGATTGAAGAATGATGGACTATCTCTCTATGGAGTGTCTTATAAATAATACCATACATTATTTCGTGCAGGTAGCGATTTGACTTTCTTATATATTTTTTTAATTTGTGCTTATCATTCATAATGTTATTACTGATATTTTTGCGGGACAACCTTCTTACTTATAAGGCTCTACAACAGCTTATTGTCTACAAGAAAGAGCTTATTTCAGAACAAGATCAACTCTTAGCTAAACATAACAAACTTGTTGAGTGCCTCTCGGTGCTGGAAGCAAGAATTGCTTGAATGGATGATCTTGAGTCCCCGTTGAAGCAATCCGAACAATATAGAATGGCCCAAAACCATGAAGCTTCCTAAATACATAAAACCTTAAATAAGCGAAGTCTAAGTGGGTTGACCTGCATGATGCCGTGATTGTTGCTATTGAGCATGTGGAGCAAGTTAATAACTTGCAGGCTAGCTTACGCTCTAAAACTGAGCAGGCCAATGCTGCAGAGGAGAGGAGAGCGAAATGCAAGGGAGACTTAAAAGAGTCATAGTGCAGAATCGACTTTATTTGACCACCAACATTGAACTCGATTCAAAAATCAGCATAGCGAGAGCTAATAATGAAAATCCCCAATCCAAGATTGATAGTCATTGAGAAAAACTCTAGAACCAAGAAGAAAAAACTCTAGAACCAAGAAGATTCACTCATCTTCGAGAAAACCTACACCATTTATCATATGAAGAGAAAGACCCTTAGGAGGCCAAAGAAGGAATTGTAAATATTAATGATCTCATTGCCAAGACCCTGGAATTGGAGAAAACTGCTCATGAGAACATTCTTTTTCGGCCCGTTGTATTTGATTCCTCGAATACTTACTCTGAGTATTCGGTAACTGAAAGTGATATCGAAATAGATGAAGGCCACCAACCGATGGACGAACATACTTCCCCTACTAAAGTAAATGAAGACTGTTCTCTCTCTTCGAGTTCTAGCAGCAAGGACTGATGTATATTTTTACTGTACCATTTGTAATTATGCCAAAACATTTTACTATGTTTGACACATCAATAAATGAAACTTTTTTCTTAAGTGTTGCGCAAAAAATACTCCTTTTTCATTTAGTTGACAAAGCTTCGAGAATATTTTTTGATTCGAAAGCTTTTGATTTCGAGCATAAACACTTCTGGAGTCTACCTCTTACTATGAGGGTTTCATAAGAGAGGGACCTTATGTTTACGGTGCTTTTAAAGAGGACGTCTGCTATTCATTCTGACACAAGCATTTGATATTTTTTAACTTTCAAACGATAAAACAAATTAACTTATCTTTCGGACGAGAGATAAGATTTAAATAAAATGACGTTGATTTATTACTTCTTCCTTTAATAGTACATTTATATAAACATTCACTTACTTAAGTAAATAACGTTTCCAATATATGTGGCTAACTTATACAACTTATTTGTTATGTTAGATCATGCAGTCCCAGTCATGATAAGACATTGATCCCGGTTCTAATAGTCCCATATCTTTATAACACTATTAGTGCCTTTTCATGTATTATTCCCCCAGTGTTTGGATGCTGAGAGTGGGAATTTAAACATTAGAAGTCATGTAAAACTTCCTTTTTAGCAAGCTTTGCATTGCTATCTCTTAATGGAAACATCTTGTAGAAGCGTATATAATCTGTTTCAAGAAGACTACAGGATGTCTCCCAGCACCAAGTCAATACCAAAATCAATGTCCCCTTCGGGTGGAATACCCGACATGTCCACATGAAACACATCCATATAGTCTCGTACAACCGGAACAGAATCAATGGTGGATGTATTAGCCCAACATCCCTCACAAAGGAAAAATTCATCAAACATCCCTTCTCAACCATCACCTGGACCTTCAAAAATGAGATCCCTCTATACAGAACATAGTCCAAATAACTTCTCCACTCAATCATACGCAATCCCGACATTACTTACGTCATGGTTTTAGCGTGACAATCCAAAATGACATGACATGGGGAAACCAATCCCTGTCTAGAATCACGTCAAAATCTACCATACTAAGTAGTAAGAGACCAAGTCTAATCTTCAATCGCTCTATATTCACCACACCCAACCGATATACACGATCCGCATCTATGGAATTACCCACTAATGCAATATGAGGATATATATGAATAAGTGGAACTAAGGTTAAATAATGCGTAAGCATCCCTGTGGCACACTAAAACAATACATGTGATCACTGCGTTAGAAGAAATGACCTCTGGCCTGGCGGGAAAAGGATAGCATCGAGCCTAACAACCGCCTAATCGGCCTCAACCTCTAGGGCGACCTCTAGTTGTATGAGCCTCACCCGAGCTGGCTGAGTGGATTATGAAGTAACTGGTGTGAAAGTTATAATTTGACCCCTTTGCTGAACTAGACGTCCCAAATGACAGGAACAATACCTTCATATATGTCCAAACTCTCCACACTCGAAGCAACTCTAATTTATCAATTACGACGGGGAGTAATCGGACCCCGATAACTAGAATAGCCACTAGAAGGACCTAGTACAAATGAAACCTGAACTTATATAGCACGGGATGAACTCTGATCTGGGAGGGCACTAAGAGATGACTAACCCAAGCTAGGAGCATTGTATAAACCATGGCTTGATGATGCACCACGATGAACCGGACGATCCATCTGAGCGGGCCTATAAGGACGACCCCTGTTGTGGTAGGACAATCCTCTTGATGAGAGACTGGTGAAACCACCCAAACCATGATGCCTCTTGATCTCCCTATCCTCATGCTCCTGACTACTAACCTACTTTATGCGTCTAGCAATATCAACCACCTCACCAAGTCTCACACCTGACACAATCTCCCGAGTCATGATGAAGCGCAGCCCTTATTTAAGGCCATCAATAACCTTCAAATCCTCCTCCTTGTGGGAAAGAACCATATCTCGTGATGAGCCAGCTCTTGTATTATTATCTCACAGTAGGTCACTAGCATGCTCTCCTATGATAGCTGCTCAAACTACCTACGTAACTCCTCCCTACAAGTCTGTGGAACAAACTTCTCTAAGAAGAGAACTGAGAACTCATGCAACAATAGCAATCTCAGCTAGCCTGCTCAACTCATATGCCTCCCACCATCTGAGGGTTGCCCCCAACAACTGAAAAGTAGCAAATAAGACTCCACTAATCTCCCTAATACCCGCCGTGTGATGGATGTGCTGGAACTTGTATAAGAAATCCTAAGAATCTTCTAACTTAGCCCCACTAAACTATTGAGGCCCGGGCCTCTGAACCACTCTAGCCTATTCTACTTCTTATCATTTAAATGTTGACCAACCTAGGCTCGAGCAGCTACAAGTGGCTGGACTGGTAATACACTATGGTATTTGAAGTCCTTGTAATACCTACTCTAGAGTACGGGTAGTGGGAGTCCGATCACCTCCCTGACTTGAGAAGTGGCTGGTACGGTCGGAACTGAAACCTCCTGAGCAAGGCTAGTGCGTTCAGCCAATATTTAGGCCAAAGCCTCTTGAAGGTCTGGAATCATAATGAGCACAACTAGTGCCTATGTTGGTTCTACCGGCTCAACCACATCCGGTATATACTCTTGAGTTGGAGCAAATAATGGCTCCACTTGTGCTGTTCTCGTTGTAGTACGAATTGCACCTCGGCCACTACCCCACCTCCGGCTCCTTGTGGCCCTAGTTTGTGGTACTGGTGGCGGTCTTTCCAGTTTAATCGCATACGTCCTCACTATCTGTGAGTGAAAGAATAATAAAAGTTTAGTTTTTGGAATAAAAAAATTTGCATGACAAGAATACTAGAAATTGAGTTTCCTACTGGTTCGGTAGCCTCTTGAAGATAAGTACAGACGTCTCCAAACCGATCTGCAAGACTTACTAAACCTTTGCATGACTCGTGAGACCAAAGTAATTAGTGCTCTGATACTAACTTGTCATGGCCCAAAATCTCTACCTTCCACGATTGCACCTAATACATTACAAGGTAAGCCGACAATGACATAAAAATTACATATTTGGATATGAACATGGTTTAATAAGTTCAACAATGAAATCTCATAAATAACTAATAACAAAATCCTGCAACTCAACTAAAACAATCTCACATCGTGTCACCGAGTACAAAAACTACTACTATCAATATAGTCTAAAAATCTAGTACAACTGTTTAAGGCGATAGAACAATACTGAAATAAAATGAAAGGAAGGAGAGCCATGGTCTGCGGCTGTCATAACAAATACCTCAAAATTCCGAACAGGTAGAATCACCACTCTAGAACCCACTGCGTTAAGATATATCTAGATTTGCACACGAAATACACAGTGTAGTATGAATTCAACCGACCCAATGTACTTAATAAATAATAGGTCTAACCTTGAGGTGAAAGCAATGACGACCTCAGAAAGATACAGTACGAATCAAAATAATGAATACACAAATATAACTAGAAAATGACAATAATAACTTGAAGAAACTTCCATATTCAGCTCCTTCATAGTACATATATTTAAGCATGGTTTTCAAGTTCAACAACTTAAGCTCAGCATTGATAAAATATGCCAAGTATGTCTAGCATTAGGAATATTACATCTCTATGCCTAAATATCAAACATGCATGTCAAATGTAATGTGTCAAAGTGATAATCTCAGGTACTCACACTCTTGGAATACTCAATTTGTCTGTCTCAAACTCCTACTCATCACACATAATCATTCAACACTCCATACATGTGCTCACCGCCATTATGTTAGACTCCGGAGGGGTGGATCTTGCCTAAGCTCTAATATAAAGCAAGCATGGCCTACAGTGGCGTGCAAACCGATCCTATTATAATTGAAAAGATGATAAGTCCTAATGCAGCGTGAAACTACTCAGCTCAAACAATGATAACATGATGTAACAATAACTTATAACAAATTCTATGACATGATATGAAATGAATAAATATGATAGAGTACATAATTGCAACATAAGCAATAACTCAATAGCATAAATGACCTCAGTAGGTCCCAACAAAATAAGCACATAGCCTAAACATGATTTCTAACATGGATCACAACTAAATTGCTCTTACACGTAGGAGTTACACGTATTGAATCACGACAAGATAACTACATAGTACTATATAATCAAACTAGTCATAATTACCATGGTGCATGCCCATATCCCGCCACGTAGAATGTGCATCACCCCAACACAAACCATATAACACGTATTTTAGGGATTCATAACCTCAGTACCATGTTCAAAAGTGTTACTTACGTCAAAGTGCACAACTCAATGCTCCAACAAACCCCTACCTTCGTGAATCGACCTCCAAACTAATCAAAATCTAGTCACAAACAAGTTAATATAATCATACAAGCTATAGGAATTGATCCCATACGATAAAACTAAGTTCTTTAACAAAATTTATAAAGTCAACCCAATAGAATAAATTCATAAAATCCAAACATTCATTCCATAACGAGTCCCCACAACAAATCAACCCTCGAACACCCAAATCTTACTCTCTAATCCCTAGTCAAAATCCCTCAAAGATTCAGCTTATAACACCTAATGTTTGTATAGAAATCAATGGGTATTCAATATTATTGGACAAAAGTCATAAAAAATAACTTACCTCTTGCTTTTAGTGAAATACCTCACAAAAATTACCCCTACTTGAGCTCTCCCGGTTCAAACCACCCAACTAGGGATCTGACGCTACGTCCCATATAAGACCCCACAAGGAGCCATCTGAATACTCAATTGGTAGCTATTGTTGTAGGCATAGTTTTCGAGCGGTAGAAACTGATCCCAATAACCCACAAAATCCATAAAACAAGCATGTAACATATCCTCCTATATATAAATGGTGCGCTCAGAATGTCCGTCCGTCCGTCTGAGGGTGGAATGTTACACTCAACTCAACCCGTATGCCTAACTCTTACTGCATATCTTTCTAAAATTGCGATGTGAACTCCATGCCCTAATTATAAATAGTGGATACTGGCACACTTTAAATACCAATAATCTCTCAGATATAGATCTCAGATAGTAAAAACCGTAATAAAATGTCTGGACTTAGTCAATTGGTCCATAATCACCCAAATAGCATATAATTCTTCAAAGTTTGTGGGAGCCCATCAACTAAGGCTGTATCCGGTTCCGGTTCTGGGTTTATTTGGGTCTGTGGTTCCAGTTCTGGTGGTTCCGGTTCTGGCGGTTCTAGCGGTTCTGGCAGTTCCAGTTCTGGCGGTTCCGGAGGTGGAACCGGCCCGTGACGGTTCCGGGTACCATCCGGTTCCGGTTCTGGCGGTTCCGGTTCCGGCGGTTCCCGGCAGTTCTGGAATTTTTTTATTTTAAAAAAAATAATCAATATCTTGGATAGTAGTCATTAGTATATTATAGAATATATTTTATATGGTGTACTATGTGATTAGTATAGTATATATTGTTTTTGGTAATTAGTATATAATGTGTATAAGTAGTGTATATTTTGTATATTAGTAGTTTATATTGTATTTAAGTAGTATATATTGTATATAAGTAGTGTATATTGTGTTGTAGTTAGTAATTAGTATAAATTGTATATAAGTAGTATATATTGATAAAAGAATGTTGTCATTAGTATATTGTGTTGTATGTTATATATTGTATGTTATATAAATATTCAAGGATTGATATAGAAGTAAAGACAAAGTAATATTGAGACAAAATGATATTCAAGGATATGATAAAGAGCATATTTATTAACCAAAATGGCATATCTTTCTTAGTCTTGCTTCCCCCAATGGAATGAGCACAACATGGTACTAATACCACCATTAAAAGGAAAAAAAACTAAAAGAAGACGTGCCAATGTACAAGTTACATAATAATTTATACATTATTTCTAACAAATCTCATAAAACCTTCAAGGTTCGGAGGTGGTTGTGTTGGCGGTGGTGGAAATGAAGCTTGTTCATCACCACTTTCGGGTAAAGTTGCTTCCTGAGCAAGTTCTGCTATCATTTCTTCATAGCACTCATCTATTTATGGTTGTGATTCAGCTAGGCCAAAGTTCCTTCTTTCTGCGCGGATCCAATCTCGAAAAAGCACTGATTTTTTCAAGCTGTCCTGCATCAACGCTCTGTGATCACCTATTTGTAGTCTTGCTTGACTAAAAGCACTCTCCGATGCAACAGTTGACGCTTGAATCAACAGAACATCCCGAGCCATCCTTGCAGGAACGGGAAAATGCTTTTCCCTTGTCTTCCACCAATCCAAAAGGTCGAAAGAGCCGTCTGGATTCTCATTCTCTAGTCCATGCGAAAAAATAAACTTGAAGCTCATTTAGATGGGAAATTTCATCTAATAATTATCCCCTTGAGTACCCCTGAACTCCGTCCACGATTTAAGAGCTGTTAAGCCAGCAGCCCTTTTAGACGACTGTGATGTAGACGAAGTAGAGGTTGGAATATTAGGCCTAGCATGCTCTAACGCCTGTTTATAAGAATTATAAACAGTTTGAGCATTAACTTTAATTGATGCTTTCGCATCAGCTAGTGTAGCAATTTCTACTTCTGAAAGATCTAAAGATTGATAAATAGTAGAATACCAAAAGTGAGGACCTCCTAATTTCATCTATCCAATTTCAACTTTTGCATTGTCCAGTCTTCGTCTATCGAATGACTGGTTACCGTTAGATAATCACAATCATTATTACTTCTACCAATATCAGTTGTAATAGACATACGATTAGTTATATGGGTAAATAAATAGCGCAAGTATTGTTCATATTCATGCTTGTATTTATAAATATCGGCCTTAACTGTTGCGCGAGGCCTACCTTTATACGTAGGATTAGATACTCTTCTAATATAATGAATCCATGCATGATTAGAAGCAAAAGAACAAGGCAAACACATAACAGTAATCATTTTCGCTAATTCTTCACGATCCTTATTTGGATCGTAATATAATATACCTCTGGTGAGTGTGTTTATTCCTGGTTGAACTAGATTTGAACCAGTACTTGGGTTAACTGTAGAATCAGCACTTGTCCTCCCCTCTTGTTGCGCTTTCAATCGTAAATATCTAGCCTTATTGCTAGGGTGTAATCTTATATGCTTAGCTAAACTACCCGTGCTGCTACGATCTCCAGTATACCTATGAACAAGTAATTTCCCACAAGATTTACACTTAGCCTTATTTTGTTCTCTTAGTTGAATAAAAAATTGCCAAACTAATGATGTTTCTGTACGTTTAGGAGGTTGTCTACTAAAAGTGGGAGTTTGTACGGGTAGGTGTGCCGATTCATCACCTAAGTTATGAGCAGGACTAGTAGGTGTATCATCTAAATCTACTGGAGCTTGGGTTTCATCATCATCATCATACTCATTTCCCTCTAAGATAGGTGCATTAGGATAAAGAGGATTCATAATATCATCGTCTATTCTATCACCAACTGCTACATCATGTAGAAAATCAATATCGCTAAATTGAAAACAAGGGTGACCACTATCAAGGATTCCGAAGGGTTCATTAGGATTTCTAGGTTGGCTACTACTTTGAACTTGCTTATCTTTTCTAGGTCTGGGAGCCGGGGGAGGGGTAGTATTTTGGCCACTACTTTCACCGGTTTTAGCTTTTCCTTTACCGAACATATTTTTCAACGAAAATGCCATAATAATTATAATTAAGCAAACTAACAACACAAAAAAATACTATTAGCACGTAAGAGTTGAAACGAGTTTACGGATTGACGAACAACTTCTTGAAAATTGAAAATTGTTGAAATTGAACACTTGAAAACTTCAATTCAACAACTTCACAATGTTTCACGAATTTGCAACAATAAATTAAGCACTTGCACTAGAAAGATTGAAAGAGAGCTTGAGATAGATTGAGAGATATTGATGAATTGGTGAATGAAAATGAAAGAATGAGGCGGTATTTATAGTTGAGAAATGAGAAATAGTGTAATTATATAAAGTTTGGGGTTAAATTAAAGATTGGGGGCCAAATGGCTATTTTTTAAACTTCCAAACGGCTACTTTTTGCAAAGAGCCATTTGGAAATTATTTAAATTTTTTTTTTTTTGAAAAATGCCCGTTAGAGAACTGGCGGAACCGTTTGGAACCGCCAGAACCGGTCCGGTTCCGGTTCTGGCGGTTCCAACGGGTAGAACCGCCCCGCCACGGTTCCCGGGAACCGCAAGAACCGGAACCGCCGGAACCGGGCCGCCGGAACTGGCAGAACCGACAGGGCCGCGGTTCCACCAATTTTATAGCCTTACCATCAACGAATTCCATGGTGATACATTACCGTTTATGCTAAGGAATCTCAACAATCTAAAGCCAACCACCCTGCCTTTAATGCTCGTACTTCACTTGCTGAAAGTTCAAGCGCCATGCCACAAACGCCACTATACCTTCTTAGTTATTCTCCACCAATAGTGCCGCCTCAAGTCTGTTTCATCTTTGCCGCATGGAGATGAATAGGATACCACGAATTGTGGGCCTCCTTAAGAATCAACTCACATAACCCATCCACATTTGGCAGACAAATCTGAACGTACATCTGCAACACCCTATCATCTCAAATAGAAACATCCTTTGCATCACAGTGTTGAACCATGTCCTTAAGGTCAAGAAAATTAGGGTCGTCATACCGACACACTCTAATGCAATCATATAAAGAAGATCGAGAAACCACGCAAGCTAGAACTCATCTAGGCTCCGAAACATCAAACCTCACAAACTGATTGGCCAAGGCCTGAACATGTGATTCAACTGGTATCTCACCAATAGTGATATAAGCAAGGCTACCCATACTCACCACCTCTCTACTCAAGGCATCGATCACCCATATTGGCCTTCCCGGGATGATATAAAATGATAATATCATAGTTTTGTAACAGCTATATCCGTCTCCGCTACCTCAAATTTTTATCCTTTTACTTGAATAACTATTATAGACTTCGATGATCTATAAATACCTCACAAGACATGCCATAAAGGTAATACCTCAAAATCATCAATGCATGGACAATGGCTGACAACTCTAACTGACATGAAACATAAGCAATCACTCTACCCTATTGCATCAACACACACCCATTACCAATCCAAGAAGCATCACAATACACTCTATATGGATCCAATGTTGAAGGAAAAACTTGAACTGAAGTTATGGTCAAAGCAGTCTTAAGCTTCTAAAAACTCTCCTCACACTCATTAGACCACCTGAATGGGACACCATTCTGGATCAACATAGTCAATGGCACAACAATGGATAAGAAACCCTCCACAAAGTAACGATAATATCTAGCCAAGCCAAGAAAACTTATAACTTTAGTAGCTGCAGACAATCTAGGCCAAATGTGAACTGCCTCAATCTTCGTCGGATCTACCTTGATCCCCTTAATGAACACCACTTACCCAAAAAATGCCACAGAATCGAGCCAAAACTCGCACTAGGACAATGTAGCATAAAGCTTCTTCTCCCTTAATGTTTGTAGTACAATCCTCAAACATTGTTCATGATCCTCCTGCCTACTTGAGTAGACAAGGATATACTCAATAAATACTATGAGAAGCGAATCAAGATATGGTTGGAATACACTACTCATCAGATTATGAATGCTTCTGGGGCATTGGTGCCCAAAAGAAATCATAAGGAACTCGTAATGACCATAGCAGGTCCTTAATGCCGTCTTCAAAATATTAGTCCCCAATCTTTAACTAGTGGTACCCAAACCTCAAATCAATCTTAGCGATCACTCTAGCTCCCTGAAGCTAGTAAAGAAGTCATCAATGCACGATAAATGATACTTGTTCTTAATGGTAACTTTGTTTAATTGCCTATAATCAATGCACATACACATAGTAACATCCTTGTTCTTCACAAACAAAGCCGGTGCACCCCAAGGTGACTGCTAGTGTTAGTGAACCACTTATCAAGAAGCTCCTTAAGCTGCTCTTTCAATTCCTTCAACTCTATTGGTACCATATGATATGGAGAAATAGAAATGGGCTGAGTGTCCGGCACAAAGTCAATACAAACTAAATATAATTAATACAATCTATAGGAAGTGATCACAAACGTTAAAGATAAGTTCTTTAACCAAATTAAAAAAGTACACCCCAAGCCCATGCTGAAACTTGGAAAAATTCAAAAAATCTGAACACCCATTCAATATCAGCTCCAACTATATCAAAATCATCCAATTCTGACCACAAATTGACCCTCAAATCCCCAAATATTATTCTCTAATCCCTAGTAAAAAATCTCCAAAAATTCACCTTAAAACACATAATCTAAGTGTAGAAATCAATAGGTATTAAATATTATTGGAAATAATTGACCACAAATAGCTTACTGCATGATTGTAGTGAAATACCTCATAAACATTGCTCCTAACCAAGCTCTCAGAGTCAAAACATAAAATAATAATCTAATTTAGGTTTTAAACTTTAATAGTTTGGCTAGTTGCCCTTCTTCGTGAACATGGAAATTGCCTCGAATTAGTGAATCACAGAAATCCTAAGCTACCAATACTTCTTACGCAAATTCGAGGCCTCCTCCACAAAAGTGATGACTACTAGTCCGATGCCTATGAAAACGTGACTCTTCTCCCACGAACGCGAAGGCTTACATGACTGGTGGCCAACCAGCCTCATCCTTGTATCCGATATGTCGGGCCATATAGAATCATCTAAACGATTGGTCAGGTGGCATACAAGCTTGAGCTACCATCTGAGATGTGGTTAGTGCACCAGGTATTACATGTGTCTATGTTGAACAAAGTGGTTGGAGATCCATCACTTATCATGTCAATGAGGCTATAGAAGTAAATGAAGAGCTGTCATATGAAGATATTCTAGTTGTCATACTTGATAGGAATGTCTGAAAGTTGAGGAATAAGGAAAATGCCTCCGTGAAGGTGTTATGGAATAAACCAACATATTGAAGAAGCTACTTGGGAGACTAAGGAAGAAACGAAAAAGAAGTACCCTCATTTGTTTGAGTAGTTATGTAATAGTTTCTATGAAGATACTTCCTATGAATTTTGTTTCATTGGTTCAGTTGATGTAAAGGTATTCCTTTTTTGTTGAATGTTGCATATGAGGCCACGATTGGTTTTGTTATGAGTTATATTACGTGATTGGATTATGTGTATGTTATTAGGTTATTTTTCAGGGGCTCTATGATAGGTGGATAGACTCATTTACAAAGGTAACATCGAAATTATCGGAAATTTAGGGAGTTAATAAAAAATTAGGGACTGTTGGAGTGTAGTGTGGTAGTTGAGTTGCATCGGATTCTAATAGTGAAATTTAAACCTCATTGAAAGATGAATGATCTTAAGTTGGGGAGGATCTATGGCCCCGTAAAATTTTTACCTAAAACCCGGACTTTCGTAGTGCAGGGATAGGATAAAGAAAATTTCCAAAAGTGCAAGACATTTTGTGCAGCCAATTCAGTGACCTCCGAAATGATCTGCTGAATGTTGAGTGAAGTAGAGATCTGATCTAATTCTTGGTCAACATGCGGTCTATTATTCGGTCACATAGTCTTTTTGCGGGCTGCATAACCTATCACAAATTCCACATAGAAATTTCTTGAGGGATGTTCTTGCGGCACACTATGAGACCAGAGAACAGGTGCATTGACCATAGATCACTCGCAAACTGAAGTAGAAAAATTCCAGTCCCTGAGGGTCTTTTTTCGGCCCATTTATAGACCGTCGAAGTGTTCTGCGATCGTCTATATACGACCACAGATATGTTTTGGGGCTCCCATTTTTCTAATTTTTAAACTCGACCCTACTTCATTAAAATAGATGTAAGGGGCTATTTTTTAGGAAAATCTGATACTATAGAGTGGGGTAAAGATCCCTAGAGTGAGAAAGTGATTCTTATCAAATTACTCTTTAATTTGTTCAATCCTTGAAGATTATCATTTAAAGATGATTAAGCTAAGAATCTACACCCTATCCCTTAAATTTCGGAAATTAACTAGAAGTGGATAATAACTAAGATGGTTCATAGCTTTGAGAGTTGTTTATCATGCATGCATGCATGTGTGATAAAAAATGTAGGGAGATTGTGAGCTAAAAATGGTGATGATGGGTTGTGGGATGATGAAACCTTCCACGAAAAGGAACTTGAAACCTTAGTATAGCCTTAGTGTTTCATAAAATTCTCACGTAAGCGAGAACTCTGATCATCTTTCTAATTTTTGGTTCAATTTGTTATATTGCTAAAATAGATTAAAGTTGCTAAGGGTTCTAGAATATTGTATAGTGTAAGAAAGCTCAACAGAGGTATGTGTCCCTAAAATCCCTTCTTCATAGAATTGAACCCCATGGTGTTCATGAATGTGCTTGCATTGAAACTATTTGTGAAATATGTATTCCAATGCTCTGATCATGTTACCTTATCATTTGGGGAGGTGTTCAAAGTATGAAATATGTGCTAAAAATGGCTAGATTCCAAGTCAAAATTTAAATCAGGAAAGTTATGCCAAATTGTGTGAAAAGTCTCTATGTGCCTTAGATTCTAAATTGTTCATGTTGTGCTATCAAAGTCTTGAATGAAAATCCTTGTTGTTTTTTGATGATGATAATAAAGTGGAATGTAGAAAAGAACTTGAATTATGATTGTTGGAAACACGTTCTCAAGGCTTTATACTAAAACGTGTGTTCTTATGTGTAGGTTTTGATGAATGACAAACGAAGCGCAAATTGATATATGACAAAGTTCAAGTACAAGCGGATAATTGGTGGATAACGAGATTCAAGCACAAGACAAAGTTTTATAGTTTAAATGAGTCGTTCTTAATTGTGTTCTTGATCCGACAACTTGACTCATGACATGGCTTCTCTCGTAAAATTATTTTTACAAAATCATGCATATTTAATTTAATGCTAAATGATTTTAAATCATGCATATTTTCATTAGTCAAAATGATTTTTAAACATGCCTCTAAAAACTGGACTAAGATAATCGATTATGTACTTATGATAATCGATTATGTTAAGCCAAGACTGCATGACAATCGATTGTGACCTAATGACAATCGATTGTGTTAAGGCAGTGAGCATTAGGTTTTTCAAACCTGCATGACAATCGATTGTGAACCTTATGACAATCGATTGTGATGAGGCAGTGTCCATCAATGTTTTTCAAAACTCAGAATAATCGATTGTGAAGCTAATGACAATCGATTGTGAAGAGACAGTGTCCTTCAGATTTTTCAAAGTCACAAAATAATCGATTGTGAACTTATGACAATCGATTGTGTTGAGGCAGTGACTTCCAGACTTTTTCAAAGTTATTAAATAATCGATTGTGAGTATATAACAATCAATTGTCACGAGGCACTGTCTAAAATGATTTTCAAAATCTGATAAATAATCGATTGTTAACTTTGCACAATCGATTGTGAAGCTGACCGTTGTTGTAAAGTTTTCAAATACCGTTAGGTAATCGATTGTTGATTTTGTACAATCGATTGTTGATATTTAAATCTGAAAAAGATTTTTTGAACGTTGCTGAATAATTGATTGTTGATTTTGTACAATCGATTGTTGATATTAAAATCTGGAAAGGATTTTTTGAACGTTGCTGAATAATCGATTATTAATTTGGTATAATCGATTGTTTTACGTAAAATCTGGAAATGATTTTTTGAACGTTGCCATAATCAATTGTTGATCTTGGACAATCGATTGTTAAGCGTAATATCTGGGATTGATTTTTGGAACGATTGGCAAACAATCGATTGCGGCTTCCTGACAATCGATTGTCACAGAGTAAAATCAGCAACTCTTAATTGGCAATTAGACAACGGTAATGCCAAGTTTTTCAACTATAAATACTGCTTCATTTCAGTGTTTTAAACACAAAAACAAACAACAACTGATCATTCTATTGCTATAAGCTTGCATACTATTGTTTATCATTTTATATTCATTCCATAAAGCTTTTGAGAGACAAAGTCTTGTCCATAGTTGTTGTGATCTTGAGCTTACTTCTTTTACTCATATCTACTCATTAAGGAGTGTTTTGTTTGAGTGTTTAGTGTTTTGTACACTTGTAAGAAAATTGTGATTCTCTTATTGTAAGAAACTTGTGTTTCCTTGGTTGAAGTCTTGGAGTGTTGTATCTCCGAGCAAAGGTGTTAAGGCTTGTGTCCTTAAGTTGTATAGGTTTGTTGAGCACCCGTAAGCTTGACAAGTTAGTGGAAAATCTCGAGAGAGTCTCTCGGGGACTGGACTAGCCACGTGTTGTGGTGAACCAGAATACATCGGTGCGTTCTTTCCTTTTGTTTATTTAACGCACTTAATTATTTCCTGCAAATTTTAATTTCCGCAAGTTTACGCTAAATTTTATTATAACGCTATTCACCCCCCTCTAGCATTAAGCGTATTATCTAACAATTGGTATGAGAGCCCAACTCTCTGAAGACTTAACAGTTTGAGAGAACCATCCATGGCTTCTACTCGTGACTCTTTTGCAGGAATTGATGAAGGACAATGCTCCACACGACCACCTCTATTCAACGGTACAAACTACACGTACTGGAAAGAGAGGATGAAAATTTTCGTTCAAGCAAACAACTTTCATCTCTAGAAGGTGATAACGAAGGGAAATCAAATTCTAACCAAAAAGGTTGAAAACGAATGGGTTCCCAAGTCCGAAGAAGAATATGACGCGGATGATATCCGAAAGGTTCAAAATAATGCTAAAGCAATTAATTTATTATATTGTGCTGTAAATGCTGACGATTACAGGAAAATATCGTGTTGCACAACGGCAAAAGAAATGTGGGACAAGCTGGAAATTACGTACGAAGGTACGGACCAGGTAAGGGAAGCTAAAATTGATTTTCTAACCCATGCTTATGAATTATTTCACATGAAGGAAGGTGAAAAGGTGGATGAAATGTTCGAATGATTTTCAATAATCGTAAATGACCTACATGCCCTCAAGAAGACATTCACGGATAGAGAACTTGTTCGAAAAATTCTTAGAAGTCTCACTCCGGCATGGCGATTAAAGGCCGACGCAATTCAAGAATCCATAGGCGTCTCAAATGTCACAATCGACGCATTAAGAGGTAACCTTAAGACTTATGAATCTACAATACTTAACCCTCTTGTTGATGATCAAAGGAGGCAAAGAATAGCGCTTAAGGCAAGCACAACTCAACCTCAAGTTGATGAGGACGGAGACAGCGAGTTTGGACTCGTTATCAAGAGATTTCAAAAGTTCATGCGAAAGGAGTATGAACGAAAGGGCAAAAAGCAAGGCGAGCAAATAAAGTGCTATGAATGCGGTGAAACCGGGCACATCAAATCAAATTTTCCAAACATCAAAAAGGAGAAGAAACCTTTTAAGAAGCAACGTGCATACATTTCTTGGGGAGGAGACTCCGGAGATGAGTCAAGCGAAGAAGAAGAAGACGAAGCCGCCAACCTTTGTCTTATGGCGCAAGAAGACAAGCAAGATGAGGTATGTCAAATCTCTTCTAAAAACTTCTTTACTCTTGAAGAAATGCGAACTGCTTTTGATGAGCTATATACTGAATTTATTAAAGCTTCAAAAACTGTCAAGAGCATAAAAGAAAATGCTTCTCTAAAAGAAAAAGATTTTCAAAAACAGCTTTCATTGAAAGAAAAGGAGTTAGAAAAACTGGTTTTAGAAAATGAGAAGCTGAAAGAGGAAAACAGTTTTTCGGAAAAAGAAGCGCCGACAAGCCAGAAAGTTCTATTAAAAATTGCTCTTCTTGCATGCATCTTGAAAATGAGGTAGATAGACTTAAAAGTACCTTAGATAAGTTTAATTCTTCCCACAAAAATTTGAATAAGGTCTTTGTTAATTTGAAATCAAGCATGGCATAGGCTTTAAGAATGAGCCTAAAGAAAAGGTTGACACCAAACCCCAACCACCTAAGGCTCAACCTAGGATTAATAAAACAAATGCTTATCGTAGAAATAGCAATCCTAGAACAAATATGCATGCTAGACCAAGTGTGGAACATTTTAGAAGACCTAGAAATGACTTACCACCTAGAAATGACTACCCTAGAAATGATGCATATTCTAGGCCAAACACTAGAAGGAGTTTTGAACCTCTTAGAACATCTAGACATGACCATTACTCTAGAAACGCTGCTCATTTTAGAACTAATAGTAGGAGAAATGGTTCTCATGAAATGTGCAATAGTCATAATGAAAATAGAGAATTCATTTTCGTCCATCAAGTTACTATGAACCTAGAAGGATGCATAACCCCAACGTGACTTGCCATTATTGTAGACGCATTGGTCATATTGCCCCTGCATGCTTTACACGACATAGACATATCACTCAATCGCATCATTATAATATGCCTAACCCCCAAGGACCCAAAATGGCATGGGTACCTAAAACGCATTAATTTGTTTTGTAGGTGTGTTTGAAGGGATCAAGTGTACTATGGTACCTTGATAGTGGATGCTCCAAACATATGACGGGAGACGAATCCAAATTCCTTCAACTAGAACACAAAGAAGGAGGAAGTGTGATTTTTGGGGATAACAATAAAGGAAAGATAATTGGCATCGGATCGGTCGGTAAGGATGAAAATTCCTCTATTAAGCATATATTACTTGTGAAAGGTTTAAAGCATAATCTCTTGAGCATAAGTCAATTATGTGACAAGGGAAATCTTGCCCTATTTGATTCGGATGAATGCTTAGTGTTTAGACGTAGTGATTTTACAATTATCCTTCGTGGTTTTAGAGTGGATAATATTTATATGGTTGATCTTGCAAATTCCTCACCCAAATATGTTGATTGTCTTGTGAGTAAAGAGGATGACACTTGGTTATGGCATCGTAGAGTAGCACATATCAACATGCATCTTTTGAACAAATTGATTTCTCAAAACTTAGTTATTGGCCTTCCCAATTTAAAATTTGAAGATGACTCTATTTGTGATTCATGTCAAAAAGGGAAGCAAACAAAAGCATCTTTCAAATCCAAAAATATTGTTTCAACTTCTAGACCATTGCAATTGCTTCACATGGATTTATTTGGACCATGTCGCATTGAAAGTCTAGGAAGAAATCGTTATGCTTTTGTGATTGTTGATGATTATTCTAGATTTACTTGGACTTTATTTCTTGCCAATAAAAGTGATGCCTTTCAGAATTTTAAATATTTTCTTAAGCGTGTTCAAAACGAGAAGGAAACAACCGTCACTTCAATTAGAAGTGATCATGGGGGAGAGTTTGATCACAATCTCTTTGCGGACTTTTGTAACGAACTCGGTATCGAGCATACCTTTTCCGCTCCACGTACACCACAACAAAATGGGGTGGTGGAAAGGAAAAATAGGTGTCTCGAAGAGATGGCTAGAACCATGCTCGAAGAGGCCAAGATTCCCAAATATTTTTGGGCGGATGCCGTGAGTACCGCATGCTACATCTTAAATAGAGTAGTCATAAGGCCTATACTCATGAAAACTCCCTATGAACTCTATATGGGAAGGAAACCAAATATCTCCCATCTTAGAGTATTTGGTTGTAAATGTTTTATTCATAACAATGGCAAAGATCAATTGGGAAAATTTGATGCTAAGTCCGATGAGGGAATTTTCATTGGTTATTCTTCACGTAGCAAAGCATATAGGGTCTTTAATAAAAGAACAGAAACTGTGGAGGAATCCCCTCATGTTATATTTACCGAAAATAATGCTCACTTGGCGAGAAAGGATACTGGTTTTGATCTTGCATGTATCTTAGATAGCTTGAAAGACAAAATACAAGAGGAAACGCCTAAAGAAAATCAAGACGAATCTTTGAAACAACCAACGGAGGAAGCACCACAATTGGAGAATGAAACGAAAACGCCTAACGAGTGGAGGACAATCAAAGATCACCCTCTCGAACAGGTAATTGGGGACGTCGGAGAAAAGGTAAGTACCCGAAACTCCCATAAGAACACCTTAGGACATACTGCTTTTGTGTCTCAAATTGAACCAACAACCATCTCCGAAGCAATTGGGGATGAATTTTGGACCTTGGCAATGCAAGAGGAGCTTAACCAATTCAAACGGAATGACGTTTGGGATTTGGTGCCAAGTCCCGAAAATCATACCATAATTGGTACGAAATGGGTTTTTCGAAACAAACTAGATGAAAATGGTGTAATCACTAGAAACAAAGCTAGGCTTGTAGCAAAAGGCTATAATCAATAAGAGGGTATTGACTATGAAGAAACATATGCTCCCGTAGCTAGATTAGAAGCTATTCGTCTATTGCTCGCGTTTGCCTCTTCTATGAATTTCAATTTATATCAAATGGATGTGAAAAGTGCTTTTCTAAATGGTGTCATTCAAGAAGAAGTTTATGTTGAACAACCCCCCGGTTTTGAAGATTTTAAATCTCCCGATCATGTTTTCAAACTCAAAAAGGCTCTTTATGGTTTAAAACAAGCTCCCCGAGCTTGGTATGAAAGATTGAGTAAATTTCTATTGGAAAATGACTTCATTAGAGGGAAAGTTGACACCACCCTTTTCGTTAAACATAAAAACAATGAAATTTTATTAGTTCAAATATATGTGGATGATATCATATTTGGTGCTACTAACAATGTCTTATGCAAGGAATTTTCCGATTTAATGACAAGCGAATTTGAGATGTCTATGATGGGTGAGTTACCATTCTTTTTGAGATTACAAGTAAAGCAAATGAAAGAAGGTACGTTCATTTGCCAAGCCAAATATTGCAAAGAATTGCTGAAACGATTTCAAATGAACAATGCAAAAGCAATGGCGACTCCCATGATCACATCCGATCATCTAGAAAAAGATGAGAAAGGTAAGGAAGTCGACACTAAGAAGTATCAAGGAATGATCGGCTCTCTTCTTTATCTTACTGGTAGTCGTCCGGACATCATGTTTAGCGTGTGCTTATGCGCCCGTTATCAATCGTGTCCGAAGGAGTCTCACCTTACTGCGGTAAAACGGATTTTGAAGTACCTTGTTGGTACTACAAACGTGGGTCTATGGTACCCCAAAGGCTCTTCATGCCAACTCGTTGGCTATTCCGACTCCGATTTTGCTGGATGCAAATTGGACCGCAAGAGCACTAGTGGCACTTGCCATTTGCTCGGTAGCTCTCTCGTTTCTTGGTTTAGCAAGAAACAAGTAAGTGTTGCGTTGTCCACAACCGAGGCTGAATATGTAGCCGCGGGGAGTTGTTGCGCTCAAATCCTATGGATGAAACAACAACTCTTGGACTATGGCCTAAGTCTTGATCATATCCCTCTTAGATGTGATAATACTAGTGCCATATGCTTGACGAAGAACCCCGTTCTTCATTCGCGAACAAAACACATTAAAATTAGAAATCATTTTATAAGAGATCACGTTCTCAAGGGCGATGTCGAAATCGAATTTGTTGAAACCAAAGACCAATTGGCCGACATCTTTACAAAGCCCCTAGAGAAAGAGTCCTTCTTCTGAATTCGTAGTGAACTCGGGATTCTTGACTCCACGTTGATCTAAGTCATGCATTGCATCTTTTTATCTTACATGATTTCTAACTTGAGCGTCGGAGACGTCTAACGAATTTTTGCAGGTATCGCCCTAAAGGTAGGGGGAATTATAAAGCAAGACGAACAATAATCAAGTCTTCTTCAGAAAAATCGGTTTCTGTCGTCTAATAATCGATTATCTCGTATCAATAATTGATTGTAATGCTATTATTTGAATTATTTTGCTCTCTTTAAGTAATCACGTTTTTCTCTTTCCAATAAATAAACAAGTTTTATTTACATCTTTGGCATCTTCCTATATTATTTTTGCTAATGGCAAAAGGGGGAAGATAACGGGTATGCACTCTCAATATTTATAAGCTTAAATTGAGGGGGAATTCATATATTGATGGGGAACTAATCGCATACTTATTGCATATCTTTACTTGTCTTGAATCGTCTTTATAAACTGTTTAATTTGCATAACCCGCTTAAAGTTTGCCATTATCAAAAAGGGGGAAATTGTTGGAAACACGTTCTCAAGGCTTTATACTAAAACGTGTGTTCTTATGTGTAGGTTTTGATGAATGACAAACGAAGCGCAAATTGATATATGACGAAGTTCAAGTACAAGCGCACAATTGGTGGATAACGAGATTCAAGCACAAGACAAAGTTTTATAGTTTAAATGAGTCGTTCTTAATTGTGTTCTTGATCCGACAACTTGACTCATGACATGGCTTCTCTCGTAAAATTATTTTTACAAAATCATGCATATTTAATTTAATGCTAAATGATTTTAAATCATGCATATTTTCATTAGTCAAAATGATTTTTAAACATGCCTCTAAAAACTGGACTAAGATAATCGATTATGTACTTATGATAATCGATTATGTTAAGCCAAGACTACATGACAATCGATTGTGACCTAATGACAATCGATTGTGTTAAGGCAGTGAGCATCAGGTTTTTCAAATCTGCATGACAATCGATTGTGAACCTTATGAAAATCGATTGTGATGAGGCAGTGTCCATCAAAGTTTTTCAAAACTCAGAATAATCGATTGTGAAGCTAATGACAATCGATTGTGAAGAGACAGTGTCCTTCAAATTTTTCAAAGTGACAAAATAATCGATTGTGAACTTATGACAATCGATTGTGTTGAGGCAGTGACTTCCAGACTTTTTCAAAGTTATTAAATAATCGATTGTGAGTATATAATAATCGATTGTCACGAGGCAGTGTCTAAAATGATTTTCAAAATCTGATAAATAATCGATTGTTAACTTTGCACAATCGATTGTGAAGCTGACCGTTACCGTCAGGTAATCGATTGTTGATTTTGTACAATCGATTGTTGATATTTAAATCTGAAAAAGATTTTTTGAACGTTGCTGAATAATCGATTGTTGATTTTGTACAATCGATTGTTGAAATTAAAATCTGGAAAGGATTTTTTGAACGTTGCTGAATAATCGATTATTGATTTGGTATAATCGATTGTTTTACGTAAAATCTGGAAATGATTTTTTGAACGTTGCCAATAATCGATTGTTGATCTTGGAAAATCGATTGTTAAGCGTAAAATCTGGGATTGATTTTTGGAACGATTGGCAAACAATCGATTGTGGCTTTCTAACAATCGATTGTCACAGAGTAAAATCAGCAACTCTTAATTGGCAATTAGACAACGGTAATGCCAAGTTTTTCAACTATAAATACTGCTTCATTTCAGTGTTTTAAACACAACAACACACAACAACTGATCATTCTATTGCTATAAGCTTGCATACTATGGTTTATCATTTTATATTCATTCCATAAAGCTTTTGAGAGCCAAAGTCTTGTCCATAGTTGTTGTGATCTTGAGCTTACTTCTTTTACTCATATCTACTCATTAAGGAGTGTTTTGTTTGAGTGTTTAGTGTTTTGTACACTTGTAAGAGAATTGTGATTCTCTTGTCGTAAGGAACTTGTGTTTCCTTGGTTGAAGTCTTGGAGTGTTGTATCTCCGAGCAAAGGTGTTAAGGCTTGTGTCCTTAAGTTGTAAAGGTTTGTTGAGCACCCGTAAGCTTGACAAGTTAGTGGAAAATCTCAAGAGAGTCTCTCGGGGACTGGACTAGCCACGTGTTGTGGTGAACCAGAATACATCGGTGCATTCTTTCCTTTTGTTTATTTAACGCACTTAATTATTTCCTGCAAATTTTAATTTTCGCAAGTTTACGCTAAATTTTATTATAACGCTATTCACCCCCCCCTCTAGCGTTAAGCGTATTATCTAACAATGATATACAACCAAGTGCAGTATAATGATACAAATTGTAGCCACTAGTGCTTACAAAACTGAAAATATCTGAAAGAAGAATTAAGCAAGATCATTGATAGAAAATGATAATGTCTTGAGTAAGGAAGCCTAGACGATCGGGCCGTGATAAGACACCATACCACACACGTGGTGTTTATTATGCAAACTGAATCTAAAAATCAAAAACTTGAATCGTGATTGTGGTTGATGTCTCGAATGAGATGACCTAGCCGATCAGGTCACGATTTGACTTCATATAAAGGTACGGGGTATTGTGAATGATGAAATATTGGAGTTAATGATCTTCCAACTTAAAATCATAGAAATTACTTGAAAGCTTATGTGATTTTTAATTTGATGTTATTGTATTGTATAGGGGTCGTATTGATTTCATGATTATCCACTCTTGTATTATTGTTCAATCTAATGAGATGGTGTTTATTTTTACATACTAGTACCATTTGACGGTACTAATGTCCCTTTTTTCGGGGGAGTTGTGTCTTAAAAAGATGCAGGTGGTTTCATAGAAGATAGTGTTTATTTGCATTAGCAGTACATCCTCCCCCTAGTAGCCTTGGTGAGCCCTATTTCATTCGGGGTCATACATCTTTTGTTCCTTATGTATTGTGCTTGAGGTATAGTCGGGGACTTGTTGCCGACACTTTAATAGAACACTTTTGTATCTATTTAGAGGCTCCGTAGACATAGTGTGGGTTTTATGTATATGAGTGCTAGGAAAGTCAAACGAATCATGTTGTACTTGGATCATTTATTCCTCTTCATAATATGAAATGATGTGTATTTTGAGACATTAACTAATGAAGTAACTAAAGATAAATGAAACGGAATTATATTCATTATCTCCTTAATATCTAATTAATGAATTCTTTTCTCTTAATGCATGAGCAAGTTGGGTAGAAATAATATAATAGGCTTGCTTAGCCGAGTTCCCTTGGTTGAGCACTGGTCGCACTCCCCGAGTTTGGGGTGTGATGGATGTATTGTGAGAGTGAAAAGGTGAGCATGAAATATGAAATACGGCAAAGTGCCAAGAATGATATTATAGTTGTGGCTACTAGTGCCAATGAATTGAAAAGACGTGAAAGAAGTATAAAGTGAAATGATTGATAGAAAAAGATAATGTCTTGGGTGAGATGGCCTAGCCGACTGGGTCGTGATCAGACGCCTTGCCGTACACATGATAGTGATTGTATTTGATACTTCAATTGAGCGGCGTAGCTGACCGGGTCGTGATTGGACGTCGTGATGAAAGTACGATCGTATTTTGAACAATGTTATATCGATACTAAAGATCTCCCTACCAAAAAGAATGTGGAAATTTACTCGAAACTTTATTTGGTTCTTAACTTGATGTTTTGGTATTATTTGAGGCTTCCACTGATTTTATGACTCTTCCTTCTTGTATTATTATTCATTATATTGAGAGGGTTTTTAGTTATACATATTAGTGTTATTCGACAGTGCTAACGTCCCTCTTTATCGGGGGAGCTGTGTACCGTTAATGGATGCAAGTGTTTCCTTAACAGTCGACATTGATCAATGATAGCAGTACACCATATTCCTATTAGACTTGGTGAGCCCCACTTCATTTTGGGGTCATGTATCTTTTGTTCCTTATGTATTGTGTTTGAGGTATATTAGGGGCCTTATTGCCGGCACTATCATAGTACTCCTTTTGTATCATTTAGAGGCTTCATAGACATAGTATGGGTTGTATTTTGGTGCTGGGAAAGTCAACCAAGTTATGTGTTTGAATTACTTATTCCGCTTCAGATTATGAAAACGTGCATATTTTGAGACTTTAAAATGAAGTAACTACCAAAAATGATTTGGCATTATATGCATGATCTCTTCATCATTTAATTAATGGAATTATGGATTCTTTTAAGGCATAAGTGAGTTTGGGTAGAAATTATCTAACAAGCTTGCTCGGCCAGGTTTACTCGGTAGAGCACCTGTCACGCTCTCCGAGTTTGGGGCGTGACAACATGTCTACGTGTCTCATCTCTTAAATTGCAATTTGTACAACATGCTTAGTTAAATAAAATATTTCCCTGATTTTCGTGTTCTTTCTTTAACCGTATGATTCTTTGCTTATAATATCATTATTTCATTTACTACATGTTGACTTTTGTCATTCTTGTTGAGATGACTTTTGGTTGTGATGCGAGGTTTCTTTCATGTGGAGTTTTATTGGCACGAGGTTTCTTCCATACAGAGTGTTATTGGCACAAGGTTTCTCTCATGCGGATTAATATTGTCATGAGGTTTCTTCTGTGTAGGGTATTATTGGAACAAGGTTTCTTCCATATGGGGTGTTATTGGAATGAGGTGTCTTTCGTGCGCAGTATTATTGGCATGGGGTTTCTTCCCTGTGGAGTGCTATTGGCACAAGGTTTTTATCGTGCAGTATGTTATTGTGGCACATGGTTTCTGCCACATGGTTGCTATTTTCCCCTATTTGCTATGTTTTATGTTGGTGTCATTGTTCTTTACATGTAAGACATTTGTTTCCTTATGCCTTGTAATTGTCTTCTTTTTTTCTTGTGCTATTTCTTTGTCGTACATTCTTGTTGTTTCATTAACCTAACATTTCATTTCATCTTATGGCTTATTTCTTATATTACAGTAGTGCCTTGACCTGACCTCGTCACAACTATATCGAGGTTAGGCTTGGCACTAACTCGGTACCATTGCGGTGTACTGATACAATGCTTCTACACATGTTTTTGTCCAGACCCAGGTACATCTTATTAGCTTCAATAGTAGAGCATTTGGCTGTTGCTTAGAGACTTCAAGGTATATGTGCCAGTGTCTGTAGACCTCGGATTCCCTCTCTATCCTTATTACGTTGTCTTTTATTTATTCTCTTAAACTCCGATGTGTGTGTGTGTGTGTGTGTGTGTGTGTGTGTGTGTGTGTGTGTATATATATATATATATTAGTTATTCTGTGCATTTGTTGAGCTTACCGGTTGATACCCAGTTTTTTCCTGTATATTTTCATACACCCAAAATACTTTCAAAATAACGTATATAGGCATATATATGCATGCCCAAGGGTTTTAGTATTTGTTTCAATTTTTTAAATTAATTTTTTTGTCTATTTTAGCAGTACAAAGTAAATAATTATTCTTAAAATCATCTATTTTTGTCAAACAATTTATTTTATTCCCTCAATTATAGTAAAATATAGTTAAGGTAATTTCTGTATATTTTTTACAAATTTATTTGGCATTTAAAAGCTATAGTACACATAATTGCAATTTTAGCCTATTTTAAGATTAATAGCATTTTCATAATTATAAAGTTGGTTCCAGTATTTTTAAATTAATATTTATATATTAGTTATTGATTCAGTACTTTAAATTTAATTTTAAAATCTTTTTTACTATTTTTTCATAAAGTAAAAGTGAAAAACTGGCTATTTAACATATAGCCCCAATTCATTTCAATTGTTGCCCCATTGCCTTTCAATTTTAGCCTTCAATAGACCCAACCTTAACCCAAACGTACCAGCACAATTTCATTTTTAAACCCAACCGCTTAACCCGTTTATCCGACCCGCCCATGTCCTTTTGATCCAGGCCGTTGATCCTTTTGATCAATGACCACGATTGCCCATTCCTTTTTTAATTCCCCCAACCCTAACCTAATCCCTTCATTTCAATTAGTCAGCCACCTGTGAATGCTCCCCCTGTCTCAAACTCTCTCAAAGGTTCCTCAGAACCTTAGCCTCTCTCATCCTCTTCGACCTTGACCTCACCGAAATCCATGGCTTCTCAATCTATGGATAACCCGTACTCATCCCTATCCACCATTAAACCCTTGTGGTTCAAAGTTTCAAGGTCCGACCTCAATGGTGTTCTTTCGAAGCTTCTCATATTCTTGGCTTTGAGGCTTCTCCAGGCTCGTTCCATCGTATCCTAGCATCAGGAGCCTATTTCTGACCTCCCTGACCCAAGATCGGAGTTTCTTCTAAGTCTTTCTCATTTCTAGGGTTTCTTTGAGATCCTCAGCTATTTGAGGTTTTTCTCTGGTTGTTTTTTTATATCTATGCTATATATGTGTGTTATGCTGCAGTTTTAAAACTTTTTCCTAAATCTTCTCTTTCAAAATTGGTTTCTCTACGATTTAGGTTTACCGAAAATTTTCGAAAATGTTTCTCCTACTATTCTTCTCCATTTATTTGTGTGAATCTATCTATGTTATGTTTTAAGTTCTCTTTTTTGCCTCGCATGTCATTTGTTTTTATGTTTGCCTTATTATGCATATTCTTCTACTATGCTTCGTTCTTTCTTCTACTGGTTTCTATATCATACTTCCACACGTTTATCTTGTGTGTTCGTTTACCCAGTGTTTCTTTATCGTATTTGCTACTAAGCTCTTAGTTCTTTATTTTGGCCTTCTTCTAGAATTTTTTTGAGTTCTTTCTAGACATGTTTCATCTACTATTTCCTTAAGTTTAAGTTCCAAGCTTTTCTTAAAACGTATACTTTACGCTTCAAATTAGCCTTTACAATATGTTTGTTTCAAACCTGCTATTTTATATGTTTTTTATCATGATTATCTGAAATAGACCTCTAAGCCTATTTGAGTTATTTGTCTTCTCGTCTCTGCATCTGATTCGAGTTGAAAACCCTAGGGTTTGGGGTTTTTGGTGAGTTTGATTTTGCGTTTGGACTAGGGTTCTATTATGGAGCCCTCGATTCTCTCAAACTCAGTCTGAGCCTCTGTGCTGAGTCTGAGCCTCTTTGTTTGTGACTCTCAACTTTTCTATACTAGATTATTTCTAATTAGCTTGACAATACTTTCTTGTTTGACATGTCTATATGCTTTATATGTGCAGAATTCTTCCTTCAAAAGAGATTTCACTAATTTGTGATTGATTCAGAATTCCTTTAAATAAGGTTCAATTGATTGTTAATGATTTTCTTTAATTAAACCTCTCCTCACCTTTTATGGTTAAATTCATTCATATTAAAACTCAAATTCTGATTTTACTGGCTGTTGATTGATTGCCTTTCCTTATTTGAACAAACCGTGTTGCTATCAAACTTTTTCCTTAAATAGTTTCTGTGTATTTTCCCTTCTTGTACTACTTTAGAAAATATTTTTATTGAATTCTTTCCTTATTTTTCCTTCCCATTTAAGATAAGTATCCCTTAATTAAAGGGATATTATGCAATTGATTTCAAATATCTTTTCTTACCTTTTTCTTACTTGCTTTCTGTGCTATAAAGGGCACGACTTTTCAGCACTTTAGGACAACCTAGAGTTCAAGACTCTAACACTTGTTGAATACTTTCAATTTAAATACCCTTGCACCCTCACTTTCTTCTGAAATCTTCTGGCCTATGTGTTTGCAATTTGGCTTTACTATTGCTCTTCTTTTCTTTGTTTTCCTGAAACTGGTATGTTCTGATTCATTTTTCAGCCTCATCCATATGTGTTTGCTGTGAAGTTTCTACAATCTTGTCTACTTTGTTGCTTATGTTCAGTATTGAGTATGTTGTTCTCTTTGCATTTGTTGCTGTTATGAATTCCACATGCCCTCATTCCCTTCTATGTGTCTTGAGTTAAAGTTCAGGCTTGGAAGCATCCCAATTGTTGCTCATGTCTGGACTTGATCCTTTAATGGATCCTAACTCCCAAACAATGTTGCTAACAGGATGGTTCAGGTGTTCTAGCACTCCTAATTGCTGGGTATGACAACCAGTCTGCCATGGATTTTTCCCCAAAAAGCCCCTCTATGCACTTGCACTGTCTCTTAGATTCTAAGCCATGGCCCCCTCCTACGAGCCTTGCTTTGGGACCTTGAGCTCCATCGAAACTTGGAGATTTGTGGTCTAGCCCTTTCACATTGCAATATAATAATTTTGCAATATATTTGTGTGTAAGCACTGCCTGGAGTCCACTAGAGACTCTTAGGGAACTCGGACACATCCCAAATAAGAGAAAGGCTTTGGAATCTGATCATTGGAGTTGGTTTACTTCATGCTTTAGACAGAAGTGTAAATCAGGCTCTCCTTGGCTGGGATTTAGCTTTTTGACGTATTTTCTTTTCTGTATTCATTCCGCGATGTCATAATTTGTAATAACTCATGGGGTTTATAGTGAAAAAAAGAGGGATGGGTTACTTATTGTATGCATAAGGGTAGATATCCTATTCATTAGGCATTTATTTATGCACTTTCATATAAAATCCTGTTTAAGTTTGTGCATTTTTCATATAGAAATCGTGCTTTAAGTCATGCCAAAATATTGTTTTGAACTTCTACACTTTTATATAGAAATCCTGCTCTATGTTATGCATTTTCATCTGGAAATCCTGTTTTAGGTTCTGCACTTCTGTATATTTTTGGGAAACCATGTCTACAGACTTCTCCACTTTTGCATGTTAGAAAGCCTGCCTATAAGTTCTGCAATCCATACATAATATGTCATATCAGTCGTTCCTACATTTTTTCATCTCATATAGAGAACATGTCTACAGGATGTTACATTCTTTCCTATATAGAGAGCATGTCTATAGGGCTTATTGAATTCTGCACACCTATCTATCACTAGGCAAACGATATATAGGTTTAAATAATAAAAAATCAATTCTAAACACCATGCCTATAGGATTTTCCGTAAATATTAAAATCAGTTATGCTTAGAGAGCAGGCCTATAGGAGTAATAAACCAATCTCAATCCATCAACATTGTTTACAAGTTTAAAATTGGTAACAACAATGCTTAAACGCTTGCAGAACTTATGTTCCTTCTATTAATAATCTTCTTCTGAAATTAGTAGCCTTCTCTCGTCTTTAGATACCATGCCTCTAGGGTTCACATAGGCAATCAATAAGGTAAATTAGTTAATAGAATCAGACTCTATTAACTCCAGCCAGCAGGTAGGTCTGATTTCGGCTTCTTATCAGAAATACGTAGTGAATCAGTCTGCATTCTTGACGTTTAATTTTAATTCAGACCATAGTTAGTATTTTCAAGACATGTAAACAATTTGTCTTTAAGTGAGGAGGCCTATCTGAGCCTTTCAAATTGTTATGTGTTTCCCATAATCGACATTATATGTCTTTGTTTACCCCTTTAGAATTTTGTCTTTTTAAACCATATAAAAACCAAGTTTCCCTCCCCTTTTAGACTAGTAGTCCCAAATTCTTCCGGGATTGATAGGATCGAGGGGGAGGGGGAGGTATTAGCATGCAAAAAGTAACAAAACCATTCTACGTTTAATACCTCAACGAGGTGGTAAATGGTAGATATTGATATGATGACTAGTGTGCTAATACCACGTGTATCCCCTCTTCTGAGGAGTGATTATCGGGTATTGCATTGACATGATCCATATTATCTGTAAACCTATGGCCTTTTCCCATATTTTCCCTTTATTTTATGGTCTCTTATTTTTAGAATTTTCGAACCATTTCAACATAAGTTCAGCTTTCTTTGTTTCCCTTCAATCTTCAACTTATTTGCAGCCATTATGTGCCAATCCCTTGTATTTAAAATCCTTGTTTTCTTATTTGTTACTTGTACTTGAAGTCACAATTCTAGCATGGTCGTTAGCCACATTAGTGGATCTCGAGGGGTGCACCTTCCCCTTGAGATAATTTCTAGCCCTTACCCAAATCTCTGATTTCTAAATCAAAACCTTCTTAATGTCCTAATGTGCTTAATCATTAGGTAGCGACTCTTCAATTAAAAAAAAACCAATTCCCGAATGGTAATTAGTTGTCTTCCTAAATGTCATTAACCCGATTTCGCGAGAAAAAGGGGACGCGAAAACATGGCGACACTGCTGGGGAATTCTTTAAAGGCTTTTACCATTTCATGTTGTTTGTAACTCTATGCCTCTTTGAATGTATTTAATGTATTTATCTATTTCCTTCTTCTACTACGAAACTGACTTGGCTCTTTGTTTCTTTTCTATTACTACTTTCCTTTAATACTGTTGTAATTACGAGCAATTATTGTAATTATTGTTATTTATGAACGTTCAAATACATGACAACTTTTTCAATTATTGTAACTGTATATTCAACATCATCTTCCTCTAGTACCAAACAAATACCATAGCAATGCCTATCATGAGTGGTTCCACCATTCCGATATTATTAGCCATTTGGCAAAGGAGTATTTGTGGATAAACAAGTCAATCAACGGTGTAGTCGACGGTTCCGTGCCTTTCCCTCTTTAGTGTTCTCATTAAGGGTACCGTTCTAATACCCATAGAAACCTTACTCTGTTTAAAGATGCATGTATCACTATCAAAACCTAGTTGAGTCAGTTATGTTGTCCACATAATCTTTAAGATAGCCTTGTCTAAGTCCACTGGGTTTCCTTGGAACCCAAACAGACACAACCACTTTTTGTGCATTTATTTGGAGAATTAAATGTTGCTTATGCCAATTAGTGATATTTAAATAAGTCGAGTCTGGCGGGGGTAAGGGCCAAACACTTGCTGAAGGTGTCGTACATTTCCATAGATTATTTGTACGAGAGGTATGGTCGTAGAAAGTGTTACCGTACTTATCCTGATGAGTTCACACTCACATAATTAGGACATATCAATCGGAGGGTCTTTCTCTTTATGTTCTGCTTTTTGGGATGATAGTGTTTCCCACGAAGAAAGCAAGGATTCATACCCGACTAGCAATGGTCACCAAAACACTAATGGTGGGAATTGGTGGACAAGCATTCAGCATAGTGCCAAGGATCATTGCATAAATATACCGAGCCATGGAGAGGTGTCAACAAGGAGCCAAACACTTCGAAATTTGCAACTTGCTACTCCAACTCTGGGTTCTGTAGCACCTCCAAAAGGGTGAATATCGACATGAGATTTAGCGTAGGACTGGGACGATCATATAGCCTTCCATCGCCCAAGAAGAATGAACTATATGTCCAACATATTTGGAGGATGACAAAATATGGGTAGAACTGCTTGAAAATCTAAAAGAGGACCAAGTAAGGTGGATGTTCGAATGGTTCCCTACTGAAGAGTTCGTTGCCCGATCTCGGGATGCACCATTTCTAATACTTATTGGTTTGAGAGGAATTTATCCTTATGTCCCTCTCCGAGTCATGAGACAAGATGGTAGGAAGCAGATTATGCCGAGGGTTGACAAGATGAGTCACTTCCGGGTCGACTTTCAGGACGATGACAGCCCCTAAAGTGCCAAGCGCAACACATGTGCACTACAAAATCATCATAGAAAAGGACACTATTGAGCCAGAAAGGTACCACGCCGGTTACATTCCATACTATCCCTGCTGATTAGAAGAAAACCATAATGGTTTGAGTCAACTCGGGTTTGCTCGAGGTTATAAGATCATCGAGAAAAGGCTGAAGCACTGGTTAAATATAACCAATTACAAAAGAGGATTTGGGAATGTGAAAGTGAGCACCGTGAAATTTAAGAAGCCAACCAAAAGCTAATTGAAGAATGGAAAGACATAGCTGTCGGCCAACAAGCGTCTGGGATACCTAGAGTGGGGTTTAATTGAGCTAGAAAGGAAATCATCATGAGGGTCGAAGACTGCCATAATGCTGAAGGAAATGAAGGTGGGAGCCTGGCTAGAGCCTACTTGCTGCTAGTACTTTATGAGCTGGTGAAGCTTTTTGATGGAGCCAAAGATGCCAAGTACGGGGAAGGTCCTTCTGGGACCAAGTAGTTAGGGCTCCTTTTTCTTTTGCTTTAGATGTAATAAGGCCGATAGCCATTAGTGACATTTTATCTTCTGCTATTATTAGTATCATTTGGGATTTGTCTTATTTTTATCGATGAAATAAGGCATTTAGCATTATAAGTTCTCCAAAATCAATTTGTAGATAGACTTATCTTGGGCACAATGAGGCTCCCAAATTAGGGCATAATTTACATTCTCGCACTATGTGGTTAAATATTGCAACATCTATTTATAATCTGCAGTACCTTGCTACCTTTTTTTTACTCCCCTCCCCAATGGTTAGTTTGTACACTCTGGCATTATCATCATACTCCAAAAGATCCAAGGGCCCTCCACCCACTACATCCCCAGTTCTATCAGAAACAAGAATAAGGGAGAATAGTTGAGCAACATTAGGAAGGAGAACTCTGTCGAACGGGTAGAGGTTACTCAAGGTATTCAGGTTTCCAAGGAAAGTGCCTCCCAACTCGAGAAAAAACTGTTGAAATTTCAAGAAGAACCGTACCAAGTTCAGAGCTTGGCAAGCTTGTAATTTTCCCTCACCACCCTAATGTAAACTTTCCTTACACCCAAAACCCCCACACAAAACATCCTGAAACCTCAAAACCACCCCGACCCTCACCACCACTGTAGCACTTGCCATACACCCGACGATACTCCACTGCTCATCCGCGAACCTGTGAACTCCAAAAATGACAATTTTCATCCATACCATAACACCCCCATCTATGCAGAAATTATGCCACACCCTACTCATCACATTGCAAGAATACCCGAGTCTGATGATAAAGACTCGCTTATCAGGAATCTAGAAGAAGAACATAAGAGGCTGACTAGCATAACTCAGGGCATAGAGGGAAGTAAGGGGATTGAAGGGCAAAATTACAAAGACCTTTGCATATAACCAGATGTCGAACTGTCCGAGGGCTATAAACCTCCAAAGTTTGAGATGTTTGATGGTACAGGGGATCTTGGAGTTCATTTAAGAAAATATTGCGACAGGTTGGTCAAAGTAGGAAAGGACGAAAAGACTTGCATGAACTTTTTATGAGAAGTATGAAGGGAGATTCTTTTCCCTGGTACATCAGCCATGACTCAAATAAGTGGGCGAATTGGATAAGTATGGCATCCAATTTTATGGATAGATTCAGATTCAACACAAAAATGTGCTAGATGTGTTCTACATTCAGAATCTAAAGAAGAAACCTACGGAGACATTCCTCGAGTGTGCTACTCATTAGAGATCAGAATTTTCTAAGATCGGACTGGATTTAGAAGAAGAACAAATGAATAGGTTTTACGTCCGAGCTCAGGACCCAAAGTACTATGAAAGGTTGATGCTGATTGAAAGCCAAAAAATTTCTGACATCATCAAGCTAGGCAAGAGGATGAAGGAAGGAATCAAAAGTGGTATGGTCACAAACTTTAAAGCTTTGTAGGCTACCAACAAAGCTCTACAATCTGGTGGCACATCCAAGAAAAGGGACATGAGCATCGTGATCATTACACATAGAACAAAGTCCCCAGTCAAATACCAAACCTACCCAATACCTCCACTCACATATCAATCTACCCTAAATAACCAATCACCTCTACCACCCATATATCAGCCTACTTCACCTAGATACTCCCAACCCGCAAATGTCTACCAAGCCTTCAATACTCAACCCTCTCACTATCAATCACCTCCCACTCACCAAAACGTTCCTGGATCTCGACCAAATTTCAACCACAGACCTCTCAAACAGCATACCACCATTGCCGAACCAATCAGCCAGCTGTATGAAAGACTCAAAGTTGCTGGTTATGTTACCCTTATCCCTGCGATAACCCTTGAAAACCCATCCCAATTAGTAAATCTAAATAAAACATGTGCATGCCATTCTAGCATAAAAGGGTAGACCATTGATGAATGCCGCTCCCTCAAGGATAAGATCCAGGCTTTGATTGACAATAAAATCATCATGGCAAAGGAGCATGCCCCAAATGTCTGCAATAACCCTCTACTAGACCACAAGGGCAGATGCATTCAAATAATTAAGATATAGGATTATTGGGACCCTAAAGGATCGATCGGATTAATCACAGAAGGTGACAAGCTAAAGAAAACAGTCACCCTTAAACCGATTGTGGTCCCGATCTGGCCTTCTAGGGACATCGAGGTGAATATGTCTATGCCACTACAGTTTGAAGCGCCTTCTTCTGCAAATACGACAACACCGATTGACGTCGAGTTTGGGTACCTAAGGGTGCCTGTACCATTTGAGGTAACTATGCTACCTTCCAAGGCAAGGATACCCATTCCAGTAGCAATGTCGTCCATAGAACCATTCCATAAAAAGGCCGTCCCTTCGGATTACACAGCCGAGGTAAGGAGGAAAGGAAAAGCCATGTTTGGAGAAGCGATGCGACACCATGTATGAGCAGGACCGACATGTTTTATACTCCAGAACACTTGGCTAACTCGAGTAAGCAGACCTTTGGTTGACAAAACATCATCGAAACTAAGCCCGATGATCTCTAGAGAAAGAGAAAAGCAATGGAAAACTCAGTCATTGATCAGCTGAAAAAAATACCAGCACAGATTTCTATCCTTGCTTTGCAACAGAGTTCTGATGCGCGCAAGAATTCCTTGTTAAAGGTGCTGAGTGATGCATATGTACCGAGAAACATCATCGGAGGAGAAATGGAAAACATAGTGGGGCAGGTACTGGAGAGTCACAAGATTACTTTCCATGAAGATGAGTTTCCACCGGAGGGATTGAGTCACAACAACGTATTGCATATTACTATGCAATGTGAGGATTATTTTATCACCCGGATCCTGGTTGATGGGGGGTCCATTGTGAACATATGTCTACTGGTGACACTCAGGACATTGTGGAAAGGGCTGCATGAAATCAAGGACGGGGCCATCAACGCTAAGGCTTGCGACGGGTCTCAGAGGTCTACTATTGGGGAAATTAGCTTATGTATGAATGTGGGGCCTACTTGGTTTGATGTTGATTTTCAAGTGATAGATGTACCCGTATCTTACAACTTGCTTTTGTGACGGCCATGGATTCATGCCACTGGGCTGTAGCATCAACCCTACATCAGGCAATGAAGTTTGAAGGGAATCTCCAAAAGGTGATTATTCAGGATGGAGGTAGCAACCCCATATAGAGTTGCCAGACTGTCCCAATATCGAAGGAAGAAGGAAGATAGGTGGGGAGACTTACCATCACATCGAGTGAGTCAATGCCGTTAATAAGGACAAGTGGTGGAATAAAAAAATTGAAAGCATACTGAACTGGAGTGGATATAAAACTGGCAAGGGACATGGCAAAAATCTCCAAGGAATCACCAAGCCCATCTAGTTGAAGAAACACTGCACCACTTTCGGTCTAGGATATGTGTATACTTACTAAGAGTTCAATGAATGGTAATGACCATGTTGCGGACCTTATTATCCACTGGAGCAGCCGATACCTCGCTTGGAGAAATTGTTTTAGCCAGTCGATGTTATATATGGGTCGGAATAAGAGGAATGACTAGCAACGATGAGGAGTTTGTTTTTGGAAGAGGATGACATAGAATGTTGTGTCATTTTCGAGGAAGAGGGGTAGGAAGGACCTTCTATACATGCCGTGAGCCGAAGAGCGTGCCTCAACAATTAGACTATCAGAACCACCAAAGTCTGGAAAGCTTCACGGTAGCAAGGTTGAACAAAGCACCATACATTATCTGTTATTTTTTTGCTAGTTGATTTTTTCGCATTTTTAATTTCAAAATAAGAGCTCCAGTGTTCAAAATCATTATGAAATCTATCAAAGCACTTCAGTTTCTTTAAAATTATACTCTTATTACTTTCTCTCATTTACTTTATTTACACAATATTACTATTACTTATCTTGATGAACCGATGACTGTGACATACAACGAAACAACGCAAAAAATGTATATATATTCAGAAGAGGATAAAATACCAGAAGAGGTTGTTAAAGAGGCTGAGGATGTTGATAATAGACCTAAGTCCAACATGGACAAGACTGAGGTTGTTAACCTGAGAGATGCAAAAGATGTGAAAGAAACACGCATCAGTGTTCATTTGTCACCATCAGAAAAGGAAGAATACACAGAATTTCTAAGGGAATACGAGGACGTATTCGCCTGGTCATATGACGACATGACATGTTTGAGTACATCCATTATGGCACACAAACTGCCAACTGATCTGACATATCCACCGGTAAAGCAGAAGCTCAGAAAGTTCAAGCCTGACATGAGTTTGAAAATCAAGGAAGAAGTCACCAAGCAGGTCAAAGCTAAGGTTCTTAGAGTGGTAGAATATCCAACATGGCTAGCCAATAGTGTGCCTGTACTGAAGAAGGACAGGAAGGTCAGAGTCTACGTCGACTACCGGGACCTCAACCGGGCCAGTCCAAAAGATGACTTCCCCTTGCCAAATATACATATCTTGATTGATAGTTGTGCCAAGCATGAGTTGTAGTCATTATTGATTGTTTTGTTGGGTATCATAAGATATGGATGGATGAGGAATATACTGAGAAAACAACTTTCATTTTTGTCGTGGGGGATGTATTGTTATAAAATGATGTCGTTTGGGTTAAATAATGTTGGGGCCACCTAGATGAGGGCCACAACTATCATTTTCCATGATATGATACACAAGGAGATCAAAGTATATGTAGATGATGTTATCATCAAGTCCAAGAAGGACACTACTCGCATGGAAGATTTGAAGAAGTTTTTCAACAAACTGAGAAGGTACAACTTGAAGCTGAATCCCGCAAAATGTGCATTCTGGGTTCCCTTCGGAAAACCACTTGGGTTTATTGTAAGTTGTCGAGGGATAGAGCTCCTCAAAGGTCAAAGCTATTCAATAATTGCCACCACCAAAGAACGAAAAGGACGTTATGAGTTTCTTGGGGAGACTTAACTAAATCGGATGGTTCATAGCACAATCCACTATCATCTGTGAGCCAATCTTAAAGATACTGAAAAAGTATGCCACTATCAAATGTACTGATGATTGCCGGAAAGCCTTCCACAGAATCAAGGAGTACCTGTCAACTCCGCCAGTCTTGGTCCCGCCCGAGCAGGTAGACTCATATTACTCTACCTTATTGTATTGGATGGAGCGTTCGGTTGCATTCTGGGAAAACACGATGAAATAGGGAGGAAGGAGCAGGCCATCTATTATCTGAGCATGAAGTTCACCCCGTACGAGGCCTTGTATTCTCTGTTATAGCGCATCTCTTGTGCTCTAACTTTGGTAGCTCAGAAGTTGAGGCACAATTTCTGTGCCTGCACTACATATCTCATATCAAGAATGGATCCACTGAAGTACATTTTTAAAAATTCCATGCCTACTGCAAGCTGACAGATCCTGCTAAGTGAATTCGACATTGTCTACGTAACTAAGAAGTCAATAAAGGGACAAGCATTGGCAGATCAGCTTGCTGAAAATTCCGTGGACGGAGAATACGAACCCCTAAAGATGTATTTTCCTGATGAAGAGGTGTCCTTCATAGGAGAAGATATTGCAGAATCCTATGATGGTTGGAGGATGTTTTTTGACGTAGCAAAAAACTTCAATGAAGTTGGCATAGGAGCAGTTCAAGTATCAAAAACTGGCCAACATTATCCAGTGTCTGCTAAACTCAGGTTCTCGTGCACCAAAAATATGGCCGACTACGAGGCCTGCATTTTACAGCTCAAGATGGCTATTGACATGAACATTCAACAATTGCTAGTGATTGGGGATTCTGAATTTCTTATACATAAGGTTCGAGAAGAGTGGGTGGCCAAGAACTCCAAGATACTCCTTTACCTGCATTATTTACAAGAATTGATAAAGAAGTTCACAAAGATGGAGTTTCAGCATGTTCCCAGTGTTAAAAATGAGTTTGTTAATGCATTGGCTACCCTCTCGTCCGTGATACAACACCCAGACAAGAATTTCATTTATCCTATCCCTCTAATTATCTATGATTAACTAGCTTACTATGCTCATGTCGAAGAAGAAGCAAATGGAAAACCTTGGTTTCATGATATCAATGAATACATGGCAAAAGGAGAATACCCAGAGCTTGCTAATCCCACTTATAAGCGCACACTTCGGAGGTTATCTATCAATTTCTTTCACAATGAAGAAATCTTTTATAGGAGGACTCCATATTTGGGATTGCTAATATGTGTCGACGCAAGGGAAGCATCTAAACTGCTAGAAGAAATTCATGCTGGGACTTGCAGTCCACATATGAATAGTTTTGTCTTAGCTAAGAAGATACTCCGGGCAGGTTATATCTAGATGACTATGGAAACGGATTGCATCCAGTACGTCCGAAAATGCCATCGCTGTCAGATACATGCAAACATGATAAAGGTGCCTCCAAACGAGTTTAATGCAACAAGCTCACCATGGCCGTTCGTTGCATGGGATAGGATGTTATCAGACCAATCGAGCACTCTACTTCCAATAGGCACAAGTTTATCTTAGTGGAAATTGATTATTTCACCAAATGGGTTGAAGCAGCATCCTACAAGACAGTGACTATGAAAGTCGTAGTAGATTCTGTCCATGACCATGTTGTTTGTCCATTCGGGATTGCATAATCAATAATAAATGATAATGGTTCCAATCTCAACAGTGACCTGATGAAGGCCATGTGTGAAACCTTCAAAATTAAACACAAGAATTTTACAGCTTACAAACCTCAGAAGAATGGAGCTGTAGAAGCCACCAAGAAGAATATCAAGACGATACTGAGGAAAATGATAGAAAAGCATAAGCAATGGCATGATATGTTAGCATTTGCTTTGTTGGGGTACCATACCAAAGTCATCAAATCTACTGGGGCGGCCCCTACATCTTGCTATATGGTACAGAGGCAGTCATTCCCGTTAAAGTAGAAATTCCTTTCTTAAGGATCATACATGAAAGTAGAACTCGACGACGCAGAGTGGGTGAAGAGTCGTTACGAGCAGTTGGCTCTAATAGATAGGAAGAGAATGAATGTATTTTGCCATGGCAAACTTTATCATAATAGAATGGCCAGAGCCTTCAATAAAAGAGTCAAGCCAAGACAACTCACACCTAGACACCTGGTGTTAAAGAAAATCTTTCCGCGCCAAGATATAGCCAAAGGGAAATTCTCTCTCAACTGGCAGGGTCTGTACATGGTTCATTGGGTTCTAAGAGGAGGAGCCCTCATACTTGCATAAATGGATGGAGAAGTTTGGCCAAAGCCGATCAATTCAGATGCAGTCAAGCGATACTATGTCTAGCATTTATGTTTTCCGTATATGATGTATTCTGAACTATGTCTGACCAATTCCTATTTAAGAGGGGATACATAGAAAGCCTTATGGGTTCGGTCACAATTCAATAAAATTTTCATTTCCCCGCTATTAGAAGCTAAGGCAGAATTTTGAGGGCCTCAAAATTCCTAAGCTGATTTTAGCTAGTTATCACACGCAGCCGTCAGAAGAAGAAACATAGTAAACTGGGGCAAAATTTTGAGGAGGACCCTCAAGTTTCCAAGGCAAGAGAGGTTGCAATGTCTTGAACCGCGTTGCAGTCGTCGGTTCATCTAATGAAAAACTTTTTTCGGTTATAAATTTAGGTCGTACTTTTCAATAAATCATGCATGACTATTATTAAAATCGCTTTGTTTAGCATTGCTACCCCAGGAAAACATGCAGTATCACCAAAGCAGAGTCGAGCGAGCCACCCAAAATCAGCGGGGATATAAACTAACCCTCCCCCTTTACAAAACTCATGATTTTTCTTTGGATGTAGGTACCCGAGTAACAAACTACCGAATACGTTAATACATCCATATTTTTCAATAGTACAACTCTAAAAACCGTCACTTATCTACAATATCAATACATGCGTAATGTCCCAGCAACCGTAATATCGCAACTAGATATCAGCTAAGAAATGTTATTCTTACTCGCCTTTCATTTCATACATTGCATAAGGCTACCATTCTTCCTTCCGAGACTCTGTCTCCATCTGCAATTCCTACATTGCATATGGCAACCATTCTGCCTTCCGAGACTAGGCTATGTCTCCATCTACATTTCTTGCATTACATAAGGATACCATTCTGCCTTTCGAGATTAAGCTCTATCTTCATCTGCATTTCCTGCATCGCATATGGCTACCATTCTACCTTCCGAGACTAGGCTCTGTCTCCATATTGCATGGCTAAAATATAACCACTTCATTTTGTACTAAAATATCACCACTTTATCTTGCATTGGCTGAAATATCGCTACTTTATTTACCTCCTACATCAACTGAATATCACCACTACATCTTGTATCGGAAGAAAAATTGTCACTACATCTTGCATGGATGAAATATCGCCACTTTATTGCTGTAGGATCGCCACTTCACCTACTGCATTTCATCGGCTGAAATATCGCCACTTTTATTTACGTGTTGCACGTCGGAAATATCGCCACTAATTTACCTTGTATTGACTGAAAGATCATCACTTATTGCATTGCATGGGCTGAAAGATCTCCACCTTTTGAATCTCATGGGTTAAACGATCGTCAAATTATCCAAAGGCGTCATTGTTCGGAGGCACCATTTTCATTTCCCGAGAACAACATGCCATAGCATGAGGACCCCACTTTTATCTCTTGTATATCATTATTCAAAGGTATCATGGTTCGGTGGCATCATTCTCATAGCCCGAGAGCATCATTTCATGGCCTATAAATCCTTTATTACACGCTTCATCGCTCAACAGGAACTTGCATCATGTTTAATTTTTGCACCATATATATTTGTATTGTTCATTTGCAATTAAACCACTTATCAACGATCGTTTCAGCATGAGTGATCCTGTTGTAGTTCCCGTAGCCCTGATTATACCTTAACTATCCTGACCTGAATATCGTGCCCGTTCTTGGAAAGCCTCCATCAGCATATTTCGTCGATGGATCCTAAACTACATATGGCCTGTTTCCTGTAAGACCAGGGATATGTAGGCAACCTAGGAACCAGAGCACAGTCAAACTCTTTAAACTATTTCATTCGGTCAAATTGGCTATCATATCTTTACCCGACAACTCTTTCATCCTTCCCGGGTAAAGAGGGTCAATTGTTCATACCCAATTTTTTCCTGTATATTTTCATACACGAAAAATACTTTCAAAATAACGTATATATACATATATAAGCATGCCAAAGGATTTTAATATTTTTCCCAATGTTTAAAAGATTTTAAAAATCAATTTTTTTCCTCTATTTTAGCAATACAAAGTCAATAATTATTCTCAAAATCATCCATTTTGGTGAACAATTTATTTTATTCCCTCATTATACTAAAATATAGTTAAGGTAATTTTTTTATATTTTTTACAAATTTATTTGGCATTTAGAAGCTAAAGTGCACATAATTGTAATTTTAGCCTATTTAAAGATTATTAGCATATTTATAATTATGAATTTGGTTCTAGTATTTTGAAATTAATATTTATATATTAGTTATTGATTCACTACTTTAAATTTAATTTTAAAATGATTTTTACTAATTTTATTAAAGTAAAAGGGAAAAATTGGCTATTTAACATATAGCCCCAATTCATTTCAATTGTAGCCCAATTGCATTTAATTTTAGCCTCCAATTGACCCAACCTTAACCCTAACCGGAATGACCGAATTTCATTTTTAAACCTAACCCCTTAACCCATTTATCCGACCCACTCGTGTTCTTTTGATCAAAGCCGTTGATTCTTTTGACTAACGACCACGATTGCCCATTCCTTTTTTAATTCCCCCAACCCTAACCTAATCCCCTCATTTCAATAAGTCCTCTGCCATTGAATGCTCCCCGTCTCTCAAACTCTCTCGAAGGTTCTTCAGAACCTTAGCATCTCTCATCCCCTCTGACCTAAACCTCGCCGGAATCCATGGCTTCTCAGGCCATGGATGGGTCATACTCACCCCTCTCCACCATTAAACCCTGGTGTTTTGAAGTTTCAAGGTCCGACATTGATGGTTTTCTTTCAAATCTTCTCAGATTCATGGCTTTGAGGCCTCTCCGGCCTCGCTCCGGCGTATCCTAGCATGAGGAGCCTATTTCTGACCTCTCCGACCCAAGATCAGACTTTATTCCTAGCCTCTCTCATTTCTATGGTTTCTCTGAGACCCAAAGCTATTTGAGGTTTTCTCTGGTTGTTTTCTTAAATTTATGCTATATATGTGTTATGCTTCAGTTTTAAAACATTTTCCAAAATCTTTTCTTTCAAAACTGGTTTCTCTTCGATTTACGATTTTTGAAAAATTTTGAAATGTTTCTCCGACTCTTCTTCTCCTTTTCTTTGTGTGAATATATCTATGCTACGTTTTATGTTCTCTTTTTGCCTCACGTTTCCTTCTCTTGTGTTCTTATGTTTTTCTTATTATGTATATTCTTCTATTATGCTCTGTTCTTCCTTCTACCGTTTCTGTATCATGCTTCCACATGTTTATCTTATGTGTTCGTTTACCCCAGTGTTTATTTACTGTATTTTCTACTAAGCTCTTAGTTCTTTATTTTGCCTTCTTCTTACTATGTTTCAGTTCTTTCCAGATATGTTTCATCTATTGCTTCCTTAGGTTTATACTACCTCTTTGTCCTCTGAACATGTTTAAGTTCCAATCTTTTCTTAAAATATGTTCTTTGCGATTCAAATCAGCTTTTACACTATGTTTGTTTCGAACCTGCTATTTTATCTATTTCTTTTCTCATGAGTCTCTAAAAGAGACATCAGAGCCTATTGTAGCTATTTATCTTCTTCGAGTTGAAAACCTTAGGATTTGGGCTTTTTGGCGAGTTTGATCTTGCATTTACAATAGGGTTCTATTATGGAGCCCTGGATTCTCTCAAACAAAGTCTGAGCCTCTTTGTTTGTGACTATAAAATTTTCTATACTAGATTATTTCTAATTAGATTGGCAGTTATTTCTTGTTTGAATGTTTGTATGCTTTATATGTGAGGAATTCTTCCTTCTAAAAGGGGTTTTGCCAATTTGTGATTGATTCAGAATTTGTTTTAATAAGGTTCGATTGATTGTTACTGATTTTCTTTAATTAAACATTTCCTCACCTTTTCTAGTTAGATTCATTCATACCAAAACTCAATTTCTGATTTTTCTGGCTATTGATTGATTGTCTTTCCTAATTTGCACAAACCGTGTTGCTATCAAACTCTTTCCATAAATAGTTTCTGTGTATTTTCCCTTATTGTACTGCTTTTGAAAAAATTTTGATTGAATTCTCTCCTTATTTTTCCTGCCCATTTGAAATAAGCATCCTTTAATTAAAAGAGAGACCTTATGTAATTGATTTCAATATTCTTTTCTGACCGTTTTCTTACTTGTTTTCTGTGCTATAAAGGGCACGACCTTTAAGCACTTTAGGACAACCTTGAGTTCAAGACTCTAATACTTGTTGAACACTCTCAATCTCAATAGCCTTGCACCCTTACTTTCTTCTAAAGTATTCTGGTTGTGTGTTTGCAATTTTGCTTTACTACTACTGTGGTATGTTGTAATTTTATTTTCAACCTTATCCCTATTTGTTTGCTTTGCAGTTTATACAATCTTGCCTAATTTGTTGCTTATTTTCAATTTTGAGTATGTTGTTGTCTTTTCATCTGTTGCTATTACGAATTCCCCATACCCTCATTTTCTTCTATGTGTTTTGAGTTAAAGTTCAAGCGTGGAAGCATCCCAATTGTTGCTCGTGTCTGGACTTGATCCTTTAATTGATCCTAACTCCCAAACAATATGGCTAACATGCTGGTTAGGGTGTGCCAGTACACCTAATTGCTAGGTATGACCACCAGCCCGTCATGACTATTTTTTCAAAAAGCCCCTCTATGCACTTGCATTCTCTCTCAGATTCTAAATCCTGCCCCCCTTCTATGAGCCTTCCTTTAGGACCTTGAGCTCCCTATAACTTGGACATTTGAGGAATGGCCCTTCCACACTACACTATAATATAATTTACAATATATTTAGGTGTAAGCATTGCCCGGAGTCCGCTAGAGACTCTTAGAGAACTCTGATACATCCCAAATAAGAGAAAGGCTTTGGAATCTGATCTTTGGAGTTAGTTTACTTTATACATTAGACAGAAGTTTTAATCATGCTCTCATTGGCAAGGATTTTAGATTTCTAACGTATTTTCTTTTCTGTATTCATTCTGGGCTGTAATAATTTGTAATAACTTATGGGGTTTATAGTGTTAAAAGTGGGGGGGGGGGTACTTATTGTATGCATAAGGGTAGATATCACGTTCATTAGGAATTTATTTCGGCACTTTCATATACAATCCTGTTTAAGGTTGTGCATTTTTATATAGAAATCCTGCTTTAAGTCATGCAAAAATCCGGTTTTGCACTTCTACACTTTCATTTAGAAATCCTGCATTAAGTTATGCACTTTCATCTAGAAATCCTATTTTAGGTTCTGCACTTCTGTATATTTTTAGGAAACCAAGTCTATGGGCTGTTGCACTTTTGCATCTTTAAAATCCTTCCTATATGTTCTGCAATCCATACTTAATATGTCATATCAGTCGTTCCTGCATTTCTGCATCTCATATAGAGAACCTCTCTACAAGATTTTACATTCTTGCCTATCATATAGAGAGCATGTCTATAGGGCTTCTTGAATTCTACACATGTATCTATCTCTAGGCAAATCATATATAGGTTTAAATAATTAAAAATCAATGCTAAACACCATGCATATAGGATTTTTTGTAAAGATTAAAATCAGTTACGCTTAGAGAGTATGCCTATAAGAGTAATCAACCAATCTGTATCCCTCAACATCGTGTACAAGTTTAAAATTGGGAAAAATAGTGCTTAAATATTTTCAGAACTTATGTTCCTGCTGTTAATAAATCTGCTTCTGAAATCAGTAGCCTTCTCTCGTATTTAGATACCATGCCTATAGGGTTCACATAGGCAAATAATAAGGTAAATTAGTTAATAGAATTAGACTCTATTAATTCCAGACAGCAGGCAGGTCTGATTCTGATTTCTTATCTGAAATGTGTAGTAAATCAGTCTGCCTTCTTAACGCTTAAGTTTAATTTACACCACAATTAGTATTTTCAAGACATGCTAAATAATTTGTTTTTATGTGAGGAGGCCTATCTGAGCCTTTTAAACTGTTATGTTTTTCCCATAATCTACTTTATATGTTTTAGTTTGTCGCTTTAGAATTTGTCCTTTTAAACCATATAAAACCCAAATTTCCCTCCCCTTTCGTACTAGTAGTCCTAAATGGCTCCATGACTGATAGGATAGGGGCGGGTATTAGCATGCAATACGTATCAAAACCATTCCGCATTTAATACCTTAACGGGGAGGGAAATGGTAGATATGGACATGATGATCGTATTCTAATACCACGTGTAGCCCCTCTTCTGAGGAGTGATTAACGGGTATTGCATTAACATGATCCATATTATCTATAAACTTAGGACCATCCCCCCTCTTTTCCTTTTATTTTATTGTCGTTTTTTTAGAATTTTCGAACCATTTCCACACAATTTCAACTTTTTTGTTTCCCTTCAAACATTAACTTATTTTCAGCCATTATGTGACAATCCCTCATATTTGAACTCCTTGTTTTCTTATTTGTTTCTTGTACTTGAAGTCACAATTCTAGCATGGTTGGGAACCATACTAGTGGATCTCGAGAAATACCTAACACCTCCCTCTTGAGATAATTCTAGCCCTTACCCAAATCTCTGGTTTCTAAATCAAAACCTTCTTAGTGTCCTAATGCACTTAATCATTAGGTGACGACTCTTCAATTAAAAATAAACCCAATTCCAGAAAGGGAACGAGTTGTCTTTCCAAATTTAAAAACCCGATTTTGAGAGAAAAAAGGGGTCACAACATTACCAAGTCTTAAAGACTAGGTGCCGTCACAACATATTACGAAGGGAAATTTGGGTCGTGAAAAGTTGGTATTAGAGCTCTAGGTTCATAGGTTTTATCAGTCACAAATAGGTTTAGCAGAGTCTCTCAAATCGGTATGGAGATGTATGTACTTATCTTTGGGAGACTATGGCACTATTAGGAAAAAGAACATTTCTTTGATTCCTTGTCGTGCGAAATTGTTGACTTTCGGATTCTAAACTTCTATCTTTCTATTCTATCACACATGGAGAGGACATGTACATCTATATCAAATGACCAGAAAACCGCACCCCTTTTTAGAGCAGCGGGAGGTCGGGCAGTGTAGAGGTTGAGGATGTCCATGTGGTGCAGCAAAAGCACCCACATGAGTAGCTATAGAGGAGCCACCAGTAGCTCTAATTTGAGTTCAGGCACCTGAGATGCCTATTACTCAACCAGCTCTCCAAAAGATCTTCGCATAGTTTCTGAGCATGTTCGGCACTTTAGCTTAGGCATGGTTGATCCCACTTGCTCCTGCCACACCTTAGGCCAGGTTAGGAGCTCAAACTCCCCCCACCTGTACCCCAAATTAGTATGTTCAGGTTTACCAAGTTCTAAATGTTATACCAGTATAGCCGGTAGCCCCAGACAATAGTTTTATAAGAGGAACAACACAAGCTCGAGAGGTACAAGAATTACCACCCTCTTGCTTTCAGTGGCTTGGAGTAAGAGGATGTCCAAGGATTTCATGAGAAGTTTCACCATATCCTCCGTACAATAGGTGTAACGGAGTCTAGTAGGGATTCTTTCACTATGTTCTGGCTTGGGATAGTTGCTATCAGTGGTGGTGAACATATGAGTTGGGTAGTCCGGCCAAGGAAGCTTCACTCACTTGGACTCAGTTCTCGGATATGTTCATGAGGGAGTATATTCGCTAAGGTCTTAGAGATGCATGGCGCGATGAGTTTGAGCAGTTGAGCAGGGGTCTATGACCGTGTCGTAATATGCGATATAGTCCAGTGATTTGGATAGACATGCACCAACCTTGGTAGCTATTGTGAGAGAGCAGTCATCTTGATTCATCGAGGGGCTCAAACCCAGCATCAGAATTAGCATGGCCCAAGAGTTGGGGATGGACATCGCACACCAACAGGTAGTAGAGATTTCTAGGAGATTAGAAGGTATGTTGATTTAGGAGAGAGAGGACAATAGGCCTCAAGAGTTTGGAACTTATAACAGTACTTGCGCCTTTATTACAGCTCTTCAGGTTAAGGGCTATATGAGTCTCCAAGTTCATTTAACACTTCCACCAACTAGCCGTATTACGGCCACCCTTAGGCCTCAGGCTCCCTATTATGCATTGCAAGTGTCTAGTGCATGTCTTGTATGTGGTGCTTTCAACGGTCAGCCTAGCCAACCAGGCCCATCCAGCCTAAGCAACCACATCTTCCGAGATCTTGTTCTGAGTGTGGTGACGCTCGTCATATAGTGAGGGATTAGCCACAATTAAGAGGAGTGAACCTCCACAGACTATGCAGGCACCACGTGCTCCACTAGCTCCTCGGTCTACTGTTACAGCCAACTACCACTCCACCTGCTCATCTAGGTCAAGATGGATGGCGGGTAGTTATAGGTCACCCTAGAAGGGAGGCTAGGCCATAAATTATGCTCTTCATGCTCGCACAGAGGCAGTTGCATCCGACTTAATCATTACAAGCGGTATTCAGGTCTATCATAGAGATATATTATCTTATTTTATCCAAGCTTCACGTATTCCTATGTATCATCTTATTTTGCTTCGTATTTGGGTGTATCTATTATTCTTTGAGTTCTCCTATTTATGTGTCTATTTTTTTGAAAGATTCTGTTGTTGTTGACCGTGTGTATCAGTATTATTTAGTTGTTCTTAGTAGTTTTAAGACCATATCTAATTTATTATTTCTTGGTATGGTAGAATTTGATATTATTTTTGGCATAGACTGGTTGATGCCCTATTATGCTAATCTTAATTGTCACACCAAGATCGTGACACTAGCTATGCCACAATTACCACAATTATTGTGGAGAGGTACCTTAGATTATACTGCTAATGGTTTGGAAGATGTGTGATTTGTGTTTAGCTAATGCGAGATCTGTCAGTGTAGATACCCGTAACGTTGAGTCAGTTCCATTAGTAAGGGATTATCAATATGGATTTCTAGTAGATCTTCCTATCACTCTTCCAGACAAGGATATCGACTTTGGTATTAATATATTACTAGGCACTCAACCCATATATATTCATCCATATCATATAGCTCTACCTAAGTTGAAGAAGCTAAAGGAGCAGCTACAAGAGTTACTTAATAATGGGTTTATTCGGCCTAGTGTGTTGCCTTTGGGCACCCCATCTTGTTGGTGAAGAAGAAGGATAGTTCTATGCACATATGTATTGATTATCGCCAATTGAACAAAATTATAATAAAGAACGTGCATCTATTGCTACGTATTTATGACCTATTTAGACATCTTCAGGGTGCTAGAGTGTTTTCCATGATTGACTTGCGTTCAGGCTATCATCAGTTGAAGATTCAGGTGCAAGATATCCCAAAGAGTACTTCCAGGACTCGGTATGGTCACTACAATTTTCTTGTGATGTCATTTGGGTTGACCAATGCCCCAGCATCGTTCATGCACTTGAGGCATAGTGTATTTCGGCCCTATCTTGACTCATTTGGCATTGTGTTTACTGACGACGTTCTTGTGTACTCCCCAACCAGGAGGATCATGAGAAGTACCTGCGGACTACGCTCCAAACCTTGAGAGAAAAGAAGTTATATGTGAAGTTTTCATAGTCCAAGTTCTGCCTAGATTCAGTGGAATTTTTTGTCACATTGTGTTGAGTGAGGATATCATAGTAGAATATAATAAGGTTAAAATAGTGTAGTGTTGGCCTAAACGGACCTTAGCTACGGAGATTCAAAGTTTTTATGGTTTGGCGATGTATTACCATCAATTTGTAGAGGGCTTATCGTCTACTACAACACCTATGACCAGGCTGACCCAGAAGAGTGATCCTTTCAGGTGGATAGAGGAGTGTAAGCAGTGACTTTCAAAATCTCTAAAGTTTTTTGGCTACAACCCAATATTGGTATTGCCTACATGTTCTGGTCCTTATACTGTATATTATGATGCATCAAGTGTAGGTTACGACGTGGTGTTGATGTAGAACGGTAGGGTGATTTCCTATGCATCTATACAGTTTAAGGTGTATGGGAAAAACTATCATATTCATGACCTTCAGTAAACAACAGTTTTTCATGCCTTGAAGGTTTGGCGGCGCTTTTTGTATGTTGTCCTTTGTGAGATCTACACTGATAACCGAAGTCTGCAGCATTTGTTCAAATAGAAGGATCTTAACTTGCATTAGCAGAGGTGGTTAGAGTTGCTTAAAGATTATGATATCACTATTCTATAATATCTCGGGAAGGCCAACATGGTGGCCGATGCCTTGAGTTATCAGGAAAAAAGTTTGGGTAGTCTAGCATATCTACTAGTAGCAGAAACGCCATTGTCACTAGATGCTCTTGCCTTGGCCAACCAGTTTGTGAGGTTGGATGTATCTAAGCCGAGTCAAGTTTTGGATTGTGTGGTTTCTCAATATTCTCTTTATAATTATTTAGGGATAATCATTATGATGACCCCCATCTACTTGTTCTAAAGGACACAGTTCAACACTATGATGCCAAAGAGGTCACTATTGGAGATGACGGCACATTGAGGATGCAGAGTAGGGTATGTGTGCCTAATGTAGATTGGTTATGTGAGTTCATTCTTTAGGAGGCTTACAGTTCATCGCACATCATTCATCCAGGTGCCAAGAAAATGTTTCAGGACTTGAGGCAACATTATTGGTGGAGGAGAATGAAGAAGGACATAGTAAATTATGTAGCTCGGTGCCTAAGATTCCAGCAGTTGAAGTACGAGCATCATCCACTAGGTAGATTGCTTCAAAAGCTAGAGATTTTTTAGTGGAAATGGGAGTGGATAACTATGGATTTTGTTGTTGGGATTCCATAGAATTAGAGGAAGTTCGATGCAATTTGGATGATTATGGATAGGTTGACCAAGTCAGCTCATTTCACTCTAGTAGTGACTATATACTCTTCTAAATAGCTGGCTCAAGTTTATGTTTGCGAGATTGTCAGGCTTCATGGCATGCTAGTATCCATCATCTCTAACAGGCGGTAGGCATTATACATCACAGTTCTGGAGGGATTTATAACATGATTTAGGTACTTGGGTTGATTTGAGAATAATATTTCAGCCTCAGACGGAGGGATAGTCCAAGCGCACTATTCAGATATTGGAGGATAGGATTTGTGTATGAGTGATGGAGTTTGGGGGTTCTTGGACTAATTTCTTGCAACTTTCAAAGTTTGCCTACAATTTTGAGGCTTGGGTAGATAGTGTCTGTCTCCAGTGGGTTTGTTCGAGCCGAGCGAGGCGAGGCTATTAGGTCCAAACTTGATTTTGGATGCCTTGGAAAAAGTTATATTGACTCAGGATCGACTTCATAAGCCCAGTCAAGAAAGAAGAGTTATGTGGATTGTATGGTTTGCGATATTGCATTCATGGTTAGGGAGCGGGTGTTGCTCTGGGTTTTGCCCATGAAGCAATGTATGAGGTTCGAGAAGAAGGTCAAGTTGAGCCCAAGGTTTATTGGCCCATCGAGGTTTTGCAGCAAGTTGGAGAGGTTGCTTATGAGCTTGCGTTGCCTCCTAATCTATTGGGAGTTACTATTTATGTTTCTATGCTTCGGAAGTATCATATCGATCCGTCTCATGAGTTAGATTTCAGCTCAGTCCGGTTGGAAAAGGATTTATCTTATGTTGATGAGCCAGTAACCATCGTAGATAGTACAGGTTCGAAGGTTGAGGTCGAAAAGCATTGCTTCATTGAAGGTTCAGTGGCGTGGCCATCCAATTGAGGAGTTGACTTGGGAGACCGAGAATGATATGTGTAGCCATTATCCCCATCTTTTTACCACCTTAGGTATGTCTTTATACTCGTCCGAGGACGAATGTTTGTTTTAAGAGAGGGAATACGTAACGACCCGGTCGGATGTTTTGTGTGTATGAGCCATGATAACTTATTTATTGCTTCCTCCATTTCATTCATGGTTACTTGACTTCCTGGGGTGTTTGGTGTCAGGTTTGGGAGAGTTTCACAGTGAAATGGGACACATAGTCCTAAATTTGAAGTTTAAGTTGTAAGAGTTGACCGTAATTTGACGTGTGAAAACGACTCCGGAATGGGGTTTCTTTAGTTCCAATAGCTTCGTATAGTGATTTTTGTCTTAAGAGCATGCTTGCAGATTGATTTAAAGGTCCGTAGGTCATTTCAAAATTAATTGGCGATGATTGAAAATTGGTGGAATTTTTGGAAAGTTTGACCGTGAGTGAACTTTTTGATATCGGGGTCGAATCATGATTCCGGAAGTTGGAGTAGGTTCTTAATGTCAAATGTGACTTGTGTGAAAACTTTTAAGTAAACTGGGCATGATTTGATAGGTTCTGGTATCTGTTGTAGAAGTTGGAATTTCCTTAGCTCATTAAGCTTCAATTGGCAAGTGATCTGTGTTTGTTGTGAAGTTTGATGTGATTTGGGGGCTAGACTAAATTTGTATCGTGTCTTAGGACTTATTATAGTGTTTGGTTGAGGTCCGGGGGTCCTAGGGGTAGTATTGGATGGTTAACGGATCGAGTTTGAAACTTAAAGAGTTGCTGAAGTCCACCAGTTCTGGGGCAACCGCACTTGTGCAAAGATGAACGCAGGTGAAAGCTCATAGAAGCGTCATGGCGAGCACAGAAGCGAGCCTAAAGAGTATGGCTAGTTGTCGCAAGTACGATGAGGAGGTCGCAGAAGCAGAGTCACTCATGTGGAAGGATGATCACAGAAGAAAAGTGCGAGGGAACTAAGTTGGTTAGGTTCTTCGGATAAGAGGATGATTGGAACGCAAGCTCTTTCGCATATACGGATTTTGGTGTGCATGTGCGAAGTTTGGGAGAATAGGTGAGCTCCGCATATGTGGTGCTTTCACCACAGAGGCGGTATCGTAGAAGCGTAATTTTTTCCGTAAAAGCGGAAAGTGCTGGGCAGAATGTTTAAAATCGAGGGTTTGTCATTTTCTTCATATTTTGAGATAGACAGGTCAGATTGAGACAAGATTTTGGAGAATTTTAGAGGAAACATTTGGGTAAGTATTCTTGACTAATTTTTTATTATATTCCACTAACCTATTATTAATTTCTCCATTTAATTTAGGATTTGGGTTGAGGTGTAAACCCTAGAAAACATTTTGAGGTTTTAATCAAGGGTTTTGTTTAGGAATTGAGTAACTTTTGCATGGGTGGACTCATGGTTGAATGGATGTTTGATTTTGACCCGATTCTGAGGCGTGGGTCCGGGTTTACTTTTTGGGACAACTTTCTAATTTCTTGTTAATTCAAGATATCGTTATTCAAATTAGTTTCTTATTGTTATATTTAAAGTATATTATCGCTTTTGGCTAGATTTGAGCCGTTTGGAGTCGGAAATTTAAAAGAAAGACATTCTTATTGATTAATTGAGTGAAGTTTGATATAAGTGACTTGTCTAACCTTATTAAGTGGAAATTCCCTTGGGATTTGGTATTGTTATAATAATTTGTTATTTGTGAGTGCCGTGTACGCGAGGTGACGAATGTGTATATGGGATAAATATTGAAATTCCGATCTTCTCTAAGTAGGTTCTTTTTATATGCCTTAATTGAGTTATTCTAGCACGTGCACTCTTCATATTTAGCCTAATTTCACATGTCTATATGTCATATCTTGTAAATTGCAATTTGTACAACATGCTTAGTTAAATTACATGTTTCCTTATTTTTCCTGTCGTTCTTTAATTATAGGATTCCTTGCTTGTAATACGTTGTTTCATTTACTACATGTTGACTTTCGTGTTTCTTGTAGAGATGACTGTTTGTATGTGGCACGGGATTTCTTCGTGCGGAGTGTTATTGGCATGAGGTTTCTTTAATGCGGAGTATTATTGGGATGAGATTTCTTCTGTATGGAGTGTTATTGGCACAAGATTTCTTCTTGGAGGAGCATTATAGGCACGAGGTTTCTTCCGTGCGAGGTGTTACTGGCACAAGGTTCTTTCCATGTAGAGTATTTTTTCATGAGGTATCTTCCGTATGGAGTATTATTGACACGAGGTTTCTATCGTGCGTAATGTTGTAATTGTACGAGGTTTCTACCGTGTGGTTAGTGTTTTCCCTATTTGTTGCGTTATTTGTTGTAGTTGTTGTTGTTCCTTACTTGTAAGATATTCGTTTCCTTACGTGCTACAATTGTCTTATTGTGTTCCTGTGCTGTTGTTTTTCCGTACATTCTTACTGTTTCATTAACCTACCATTCCATTTATCATTTCATGTTCTGCCTTATTTTTTATATTACAGTAGGTCCCTGACCTAACTCAGTAACTACTCTATTAAGGTTAGTCTTGGCACTTACTGAACCATTGTGGTGTACTCATACTACGCTTGTACACTTGCTTTTGTGTAGACCCAGGTATATCTCATCAGCCTCGATAGTAGAGCGTTGGCCTGCTGCTTGAAGACTTCAAAGTATATCTGCTAGCATCTACCTCAGAATCCTTCTCTATCTTTATTGTATTGCCTTTTCTTTTTTCTCTTTGACTCTAATATATTGAGATATTTAGTACTTCCTTAGAGTTTGTGTCTTATAACTATCGAGTTTTGGGAGTTGTTCTTATTCTGAGTTGCAGATTTACTTGTGCCTATCGAGTGACAGTATATATATATATATATATATATATATATATATATATATATATATATATATATATATATATATATATGTGTGTGTGTGTGTGTGTGTGTGTGTGTGTGTGTGTGTGTGTGTGATGAGGTTTAGTAGTTTTTTTAGTTATTCCGCACAGTTGTTAGGCTTTCATGACATCTTACAAAGGAAAATTTGGGTCGTGACAACACAACTACCTTCTTTAGCAAAAATTTCTACCAACTCCTTAATGCATTGAACAAGTCAAAAAGTTTGTACCACGGTGAGCTTGCGAGCATTGGCTACATAAAACCTCATATCCTTCGCAAACTTTTACGGGGCCTTACACATATACTACTCGTCTCTAAAAATCCTTTTTTTAAAAAGTATTTTTGGAAAAAAATACAACAACAACAACAATAACTCAGTAAAATTTCACTAATAAGATTTAGGGAGGGTAGTGCGCACGTAAACTTTACCCCTATCCCGAACGAGTGGAGAGACTGTTTTTGAAAAATCATCGGAAACAAGTATTTTTAAAATATGCTAATTTTAGAAGACGGGTCATTTTAAAGACACAAACATGCCATTAGTTCCATTTAAGTTTTAGTTTAATACATTAAGTTTTGTTAAAAAAGCTAAGAAATTAATGTTTAATGCACGTCAAAAATTAGATGTATTTGCTCCGACACTACAATTCCTACAACTGTTCCTGTGAATAGAGTATATATAATGTAGAAGTTTGGTTTCTTTGTTTTTTTTTTTCTTCTAACAATAAAGGAAGTAGGCGATTCAATCCCACGTGAAATTAAGTAAACTTCTAAAGTGGATATGTTTTGTTTTGGTCAATGTTAATGTTAATGGTATTAATATAGGTTTTGTTGTTTAGTATATAGTTGAAAGTATTTCACACAAGCCTGTTAAACATAATGTTAAAATTTCACAACAGGTGGTACATCATTGTTTGTGCAGCTTTCTCCTATAGTATTTATCTATCCATATCCCAAACAAATAAAAAGTAGTGATGGGTTTTGGTGGGAGGGAAGTTTTTGTTTTTTGGGAGGTAGGGGTGGTGGGAGGGGTAGGGGGGAGGGGACGAGATAATGTGAGGAAAAGATGAAATAATTTGACACAAAAATTGACTCACAGGTGGGAAGTGGGTGAGCAAATGAAAATGTGACTGAATAGTGTATTTAGGAGAACGTGGATGCGTACAAAAGTACAAAAACTTTATACAAATGTATTATTTTCTCCTTCCAGTTTATTTATACAAATTTTTTTCAAAATTTGAAAATAATTTAAAATAAATTTATAATTCTGTTTTTAATAAAAAAATGTTACAATTACACAAATATTTTGAAATATTTTTTAATTAGTTTAGAATTATAAATTTTAAAAAATTTAACTTTTTAAAAATTTGATATTTAATTAAATATATTCACATAAATTGAAAGAGGAGAAAAAGAGATAGAAATGGGATGGGTGGACTTGGCGGCTGGAATATTTGTAGGGCGCGTGCCTTATAGACAAGCCCACAGAAGTGGTGCCAAAGTTAAAGGGTGTTCATGGAGTTCCACGTAGAATAGCCCCCCGTTTTATAATAGAAGTAACAAAATAGTATTTCCTCCTTTTCAATAGATGTGAACTTTTTTTTTTAGTTTATGTAAAAAAAAAAAAAATTATTTAAAGATAATTTATTTTTATGTAGTGATTTATAGTCATACAATATATATATATATATATATATATATATTATTTTATATACATATTTAAAAATATTTTTTCTTTTCTTAAACTCTATATCCAATTTGATATTTTTACATAAATTAAAATAAAGTGAGAACACAACTAGGCTTCCTAGACTGAAGCACCCATAGCCGCAAGCATTGACGCTTAACGCTAATATTGAGAGCGTCACCCGGTCGGGAGTATAATGTGAAACAGCAAACCCAGCCCACAATATTTTCCAACATTCTAACCTTATTACTTTATTCATCTAGTTATTACAAAAGTAGGTAATATGAAACAAGGTTTGTGTCCTGAGAATAGAGGTGCCTTCTTTCTGATGTGCTTTATATTATCTCCTATGTGAACTCTTTTATGCAAAGTCGAAATTAGTGAAGACATAATATAATTATTGGGTACCTAATAATGAACTAAAATAGCAATATAAATATTAATATGAATGTCGACGGTATTCGAACTTCTTGAAGACCAAATTGGAACATTTTATTTCCATTGATATTACAAATATTATTTTAATTATCAAACTTTTTAATAAGAAAGATAAGATATGAGATATGTAAATAAAATATATGATCTTTGTAGAGTTAATTCCTTTTATTAAAGTTGCAAGTTGACACACAGGAAAATCACTCAACCAAATTATAGTTGTGTTTGATGTACTGATATTTCGTTCGATTCTTGCTCTTCTGAAATTTTTCTTAGTTAAAAGTAATAGGAAAGGGTCAAACGTAATTTGCTCATCTATTATACGAAATTACTCATTTTATTTTAGTTTCATTTTCTCCGCCATTAGAGAAAAAATAGTTTTGCCCTTAGCCAATAATTGTAAGGCAGTGCAAAAGTTCGCGAGTGATCTAAGGTTATATAGGGCTATGAACAAGCGGAAAATTTTAATTTGTGTCTCATACAACTGATATTAATTGTATTAGGAAATATTTTGTCTCACAACTTTGTAAATCTATATTTTTGTGGATCCAGAAGTGTAAGATTAGGGTCCATACATATGTGAGACAAAAAGGAGCCTCATACAACTGATTGTATGAGACAATTTATAAAACTTCTCATGAACAAGCTAACATGACTGGAAGGTAGTAGGATAAGTATAGCTCATTGCGGTGTGGATTTGTGGACCCCATTGTGCATCGCGAAATGAGTAGAAGAATTGGCATGGAAGGGCGATTTTGGGGTCAACTATGCTGACTACAAATAAGCTTCGCTGACTGCAAAGTTATCTCAGATATGGTCAAACGAGCAAGAATTTGAGGGTATTTGCGAGGTAGGCTATAGGACCGCATAGCTATTTTGCGGTCCACAAATCCGTCTAAAAAATACTCGGGTCACCTAGGAAAATTTTGAAGGATAATTTGCGGTTCGATCTGCGAACGATAGAATAGTTATGTAGATCGAAGCTTCGCCGCTTATCCGTCTAGTTCACTTCCAAAATATGGAGAGCCTTTCCGCGATCTATTTTGCAGACACAGAACTGTTTTGCGGTTCATTTCATGACCGTAGATCTGTCTCAGGGGAGATTTTTTGGAAAAATTTACCCGACTCTGTTTTTAATAAGGGGCATAAAGATGAATTTCAGAAGAGATTTCGCTATTTTGAGAGGGAAAAACACTCTAGAGAGAGGGAAGAACTCCAACATCCATACACTTCAAGTTCTATGTTATGCCTCGAATTTGGAGAGCGCCACCAGTGCTCAACCGAAATATCCTAGTTATGCAAGCGTCTTGATGCCTTCTACCCGATCTTAGCAGTGAATAAAGTAAAGATGCATGCCATTCTTTAGACAACGAGAAGATTTCATAACATATCAATTTCATTGCCATTAGTTACTTCATTTATAATTCTTAAAATAATACAATACACATTGGTAGGTTAGAAGTGGAAACATGTGATACATATACAACATTTCCAATTTGATTTTTCATAATGAAGCTACAACCCATATTATATCTACGGAGCCTCTAATGGATACAAAAAAGTAATGTGATAGTGCCAATAATGCGGTCCTGATTATACCTCAATACACTATACATAAACCATACTTGAATATGTTCCCGAAGGAGGGCATAATATAAGAGGAGCAAATGAAACACATTATGAGCATATAATTTTGGACTCAATGCTTATTTGGAATATTTGAATATATTTGGAATGGCTCAGAACTTGGGCAAATCATACTTGAATCTTACGAGAACATCCTGGAATTCGACTCTACAGGAGAAGTTTAGCCAACATACCTCGCTTGAACATTACTTAGGTTACTAAAAATACGTGATCTATTTTTGTGATAGTAGTTAGAGTAGTTGATGCTAGGAGTATGAAATTTAACGATGAAATACGAGCTTAAGTGGTGCATGATCAAACCGTAGGGCTCGTTACCCAGGCTTCGGGCTGGATGACGAAAGGCCTTGAGGTCGATATTTGGCTCGAGCTCAAGCTATTGAGAATAACCGAAGGATACTCTTTATAGCTAATATCCAACAATAAATGAAGAACAAGTATGAAAGCAATAAATGTCAAAAGTAGCCTCAAATTGGTATGTTAGAGAGAAACAAGAGAGAGAGATATTATTACTTTTCTGTAGAATCGTAGGATGATCCATACTGAGTGTTAATGACCCCTTTTTATAGGAGGGGGAGCCCAAACTTAGTACAAGATACGTTTGAGTGACAAAGGAAACCGAATGGGACAACAAACTACCTTCATGGCGCACACGTAAACCAATGTCTAGGCTGTCTAGGTAAACTTGATCGAACCTGGATGTTCTCTTCGAGGGTTTTCTGTGTTCATCGAGGTTTTTGTCGATGCTATGCTTAGATTGATATGGACATATCTTGAGGGAAGTAATCGGCTCAAGGTCCCAATCCTTCGAGGCGACCTACTGACACAATTTTGTCAACGAGAAATTAGTCCTCTGATTTCACCGTGCACATATAATCTCCGTATTTCTTGGAAGGAAGTGATAATAAATGATTTTGCATCTCACTTTCCAGGCTCCCGTAATGACCCCGTGCTAACGGTGCAACCCCTTTTACAATTGCTGAGGTGTTTCATCGATTCACTTCTTCAAGGTCATCCAACGTGTTCTGCCTTCTCATTTTTTGAGGTCATAATGATGTTGTTGATTCAGCTTCAATGACCGTATTGATTGCGTCCACTGTTACATTTTTTTGAGAGAGATAATGGAATCGTAAGTTACTTGGCCCCCCCTCCCCCCAAAATGGGCCTTTTTGTGATTAGTTTTTCCTTCAAGCATCCTTTGATGTATCCCCATTTTTTTTGTTCATTGCTGCTACACCATGTTTAAGGACCATGGCCTCAAGGTCTTATGACAACTTCATGTGCGCTATGGTCCGACTCCTAAACTTTCTTCAGTTGGACGAAGTTGTGCTAATGTGATGCTATTGTTTTGTTGTTGTTGTTATTTTGTTGTTGCTGTCTCTGTTAGCTAGGGGCGATGAAACAGAGGACCGATTTTCTCTGACCCTGGGAGATGCTTGGATTATCCACCACTGCTCAAGAGGGCCTCAGACTATACACTACTGCTCACCCTCCTTCCTCAGCTCGGCGTATTACACCCCTATTGAATTCTAGGGGCATGGTGATACTCTCTACTGATTGTCGCCTCCCGAGCTGATGCAACGCCTCAAAAAGTGGCTTTATAATAGTAGTGGTAGAATTCGTACTAGCCAAAATTTTCACCGAACCACTTCTTATCTTTTTTTGACTTCTCCTTCGTCATTTTGCTCTTCTCCATCACTTTCCTTTTTTTATCCTTCCTATTGAAGATGCCATTCTTGATGGTCGAAGGGAGGCTCCCGAGGGGATGACGCTTTGGAAGATATGGTCTTCGAGGTCATGCACCCCGAGGAGATGTTATCCGGAAACACTATTGTCGACGCGGACCCTACTGTTGACATGGCCCTCCGAGTGAGGACTAGAATCTAGGCTTTCACCATACGTATCCCTTTTCTTCTTGGTTTCTGTGTAGAGACCCCTTGTAGGATTTTTTAATCATATGTAAAGATCCCCTGGGAGCCATTATAGATGAATATTTATGAATAAAAAAATACCTTTTTGATTTTCGTCTTTGGTACTTGCCCTGTTATTGTATATTCTTGCACATTTTTGAGGACTTTGAATGTTTCATCTTGTTGATGATTGCTGATATCTAACTTGGGTGCGACCGTTCTTCCTGATCTTTGGCCGATTCAAATGGCTCTTTTGCGAGCCTACTGTCGTATCTCAGACCAAACTTGAGTTGGTCTGATGGATTCGAGCTGTTGGGCCATATGAGTTGTATGGAGATAAAACACTGGAGTGGAAATACATTCCGGGCACTTGGAGCTTTTACTTTTGAGTTTTGACGTAGACAACTTTTTGAGGTGTTTATAGGCAAGCTTCTGAGGTAGGGTTGTTTGCACTTAGGTAAGTTCCTAAAGTAGAGCCCTCGTTGGCGGAGCTTGAAGTTCTTATTTTTCTTTTTTTTTTAAAAAGAAAACCACGAGGTTGGTTACTACCTCAAGCTCTATGAAAGCGCTGAAGGCTTTCTAAAGCTAGACGTCTTTTTAATAGAGGTCCTCGAGGTTAGTGCCACCTCGGTACTGGAGATAATTTTACTAGCTCCTCGGAGCCTAACTTCTTATCAGTGGAGGTCTTTTGGGGTCGGGTACCACCCCGGGATCTGTATTGAGGCTGTTGGCTTCCTGAGTCTTATCCCGAATAGGCAAATCATTGTTGTTTGTCACATATATGTAGGGTGGTTTTTGCTTATCTGGGAGGTAGAATTATTATAAATAGCTATCCTTCCTCCTCGGCATCGGGTCCTTTATTTCCTTAAGCGCAAAAGTGTTGGTGTAGATCCTCACCTCTGTCTGCCAATTCTACCATAGCCATGACTGCTACTTCAGGGCAGCCCGGCAAGGAGGGGAGAGTTCCGCTCCTGGTGCACAGGATCTGCAGGAGTTTACTTTGAAGACTATGTCTTCGATAAGAGAGAAACATCTAGAAAAAACGAGAAGATGTTCCGGATGGGGTGAGTGGGTAGCGTTGCAGGCGCTTTCCCCGAATGAGAGTATTACAGATTTTACTGATGGATTCTTGAACGTATATTTATACCCTTTCACACTAGGCTACCTGGATAGGGTCGTGCTTGATTTTTTCCTGAAGTATCGAGTTACTTTGGCATAGATACATTCGTTATTTTGGCGAATAGTGCTGATGATGAGACTCTTTATGAAGAAGGCTGGGCTCGAGTTCACGCTTAGCCACTTCGTTAGGTTGTACCGGCCCTTTCATCATCGAGGCATGATAACCTTATCGTGCCATTCGTCCACGCCCTTTGTTGTTGATGATGAGGAAGATCGGGATCGAGAGTGGATGAGCCAATTCGTCAGGGTCCGGACGACTGATGTTACTCCCGTGGACATCATGCCTTTTCCCGAGGGATGGAATTATGCGCGTGAGCGGAGAGTTCCGAGCTTTCTTAGATTCGCTAATAGCGAAAGTCAGTTTAGTAATTATGTTTGCTTCTTTCCTGCAGCAGCTTCATGGTCACCTGGAAAATTTCTCGATTTTCCTAGCTGGGTTCGGAGGTTTGCGACCCATTCGAGTTGCGACGAGCGTAGGTGGCTAGGTGTATCCCGTTGCAGATAGTATGCTACTTTTACCTTGGTCTTTGTATTTTTGAGATGAATTTTCCCCTTTCTTTTGTTCTGGCTCTGCCGTAGTAGGTATCGGGCAGTCTCTTGGGGTGAGGTGTATTCCTTTGGAGATAGGGAGGATTCGTCAGCCTCTGAGCCAGGGGAAGGGACTGACATTTGCAATACGATGTAGCTTTACTGGGGCGAAATGGCTTCGTGTCTTCGAGGAAAGAACGTCGCCCGAGCCTGCTATCCCTGGAGTCTTTGGTTCCGGAGAGGCGGTTCCTCCGAGTGAACATGCCTCGACCGAGGTTGGTTCTTCAGGGGCCGAAGAGGCTGGACCAACAGAAGTGTCCTCGGCATTCGAGGAAATTCGTCGGCTTCACTTCATGGTGAGTCTCGGCGTAGTCCTTCTGTATTTTGCATCTTCCCTTCCTTATTAAGTTTTCTTTTACATGACTTTGATAGGCTCAGATTTGGGCTGCTCCATTATGGGTCGAGGCTTCAGAAAGCTCTGGACGAGGGTGAGTCCCTTAGGCTCCTTAGTGAGGAGAAGGAGGTTAAGTTGATGCACTGGCGATATGAGGCGTATCGAAGATCTAATTACGAGAGCTATTTGATGGAGCAGGTAACCTCTCGTAGTATGTGTTTTGCCCTTTTGACTCTTAAGGTTAATCCTTTTGCATATCTTAGCTTACAAAAATCAATAGAGGCTCTAGAGTACCTTATGAGCGATGCCGATCAAGTTAGGAATACTTGCGGTGAACTTAGGGCTCAAGTCCAGGCTCACGCTTCAGAGGAGAATGATAATTTGGTTAAGTTCACGCCTTCGAGGTCCAACTCTGATTGGCTCATGACAAAGCTTTAGTTCAAGTGGATATAATGCGAGGCTCGTGTCTGAACTCTCAAAGGTCAGGGCTAAAATTGTTGATGTTCGAACTGAAGCAACATTGAGTCGCACTAAGGTTAATCAGGAGATGGCGATTCATTTGAAGTATACAACTCAAGCCCAAATCGAGTTGGAAAGGGCCCTCGAGCGTGAAAAGAGAGTTGAGGAATATGTTTGTTGTCAATTCCGAAGAGAGGTACTAACAGAGTTCGACATTGGGGGCTTTTTTCTCCCAGAAGAGACTGGCTCGAGCGAGGGTGGACGAGTGTAATGCTCGGTCGCTTCTTGCCAGCATCATGGATTGCAAAGTCGAGGCTAATAGGTCGTAGCCCTATAATGTAGAGCGTAGGCTTTTCCATTTTGTATGCGCCATTCATAGGGCATGTTTGTAGATAGAGAACGCACTTTTAGTGTATATGTATAAAACAAAACCTGAAGCTTTTATCTCTTATGTATCCTTTTCTTGTTTGCTTTTGTCCGGACTAGTATTAACGTTTTGGCGAGGATCCTTATATTCTCAATACGATTCTGGAGCTTATTAGGCAGGCCCGAAGGCTTTTGTACACTCGGCAAACGTGGCCTTTTAGTGCAGGCTAGTGTTATAGCTCTTCTGTTTTGCCCGGTTGTTTTGCGCTGAGTCTCCGAGTAGGGTTTTTTAATGGATCCTTCTTGACCTTTATTCTCCTGTGCCTACATGGGAAGGCAACTTGCACCTTGCCCTTGGGGGTTTTTATTTTAACCACTTTAGGTTCAGTCTCTGAGTCAGGTTGCAACTCGTGCTTAACTGACCCCAAATAACTTATTGTGCCTTTATGGGCGGATGATGATGGCCCTTACGCCTTGGGTTGAAACGAGATTTTAAGTGTGTGGCCCTGAGGCTTGTTTGGCTGGCAATAATGGCTCTTATACTCTGCTCTTAAGCATTTGTAGTTAACTATTTTGGATTCGGTCTCTGAATCGAGTTACGACTCGAGCTCATTTTAATCCTCATGTTTTCAATTCTCAACATGGCGACAGTGGCTCTTACGTTGTTGGTCGTTGCTAACATTTAATGTGTGGACCAGAGGCGCATTTGGCTGGCAACAATGGATCGTACCTTTTTTCCCGTGGGCATATTGTAGGATTTATTTTTCTCTCCTTAAGGTCTTATGAAAATATTTTCCCTGACACGCGTCAGTTTAGGAAGAACCTCAATTCAAGTCGTCAGCGGCGATTTTTGAGAACCTCGGAAGGCTTTTACGTCGTATGTTGAGTAGCTCGAGGCCTTATGATTTGGTGCTGACATGGTTGAAGCTCGTTTTCTTGTTGAGAGAAGCCTATTTTAACTAGTTCTTTTCAATGTAGATTCGAAATAATGACCTGCGATTTTGTTTGAGGTGGTTAGGCATCCCTGAGTCGCGTTAATTTTGATGGTGCAACCATTTTGATCGTAGTCATATGTGTTCGGTAGGAGCCATTTTTTATCCCGAGTGATAGTTTAGGCGTCTATATCGAGGTTATGCCTTTTCGAGAGTCTTACAAATGCAAAATATAGCCTAAACTTTGCAACTGAGTTTCATGACTGTAGTAAGGTCTTAAAAAATTTTCATACCTGTTGAGGTCTTACAGTTTGTCATGTCTGTTGAGGTCTTACAGTTTTTCATGCCTATTGAGGTTTTATAGTCTTTGTTTCTATGTAAAATAGATCTGGATAGATCGAGTCTGCCTGCTTGGGTTTTTCAACCTCCAGTTTTTCAATGAACGATGATTAACGACAATCTCCGGGTTATCGAGTTTGCTTAGGCTCGAAGGCCTTCACTCGTGAGCTTGAAATTGCCTCTTTGGGACCTTATGAACATGGAGTTTCGACCTTGAGGTAGTGCGGGTGTTAAACCATTGACGCTAAGTCTCCGACTACTGGAGGTATCTTTGATATTGGTGACGCCTGGTGATATTCGCGTTGCCTTACCCGAAGGCTTCATGATTTTGGAGTTTCGACACGGAGGTCTTCTGAGTGTTGAATTGCCGACATCAGTCTTCAAGTGCTCGGGACGTGTTCGGTGGAGGGATTGTTACCTCATTTTGCGAAGTTGTTTCTAACAAAAGGTATTCTTTGATTGTTTGGTACAGTAATACACGTATTTGCCAACGGTGGCCTGGCTATAACGACACGGTTCGCTTTGACTGTTTGGCCTTGGTACATTCTTTTCATCCAGGAATCCCATTTAGGGTTTCACGACTTTTTTGAGCGGGTGCCTTTCTGGGGGGGGGGGGTTACCCGTCATTGTTAAGAGTTGGATGCAAAAGAAATTTTGAGCAGTTGCTAGGTTTCCCTTAGGTAGCTCGTAGACAATTTATTCAAACCAAAAGACTTCTTAACTAACTAATGAGGTCCATAAATTATTTGATCTCATATACTTATGGTGCACCTCGACTACAATAGGGTTAAATTAATTCCATTACAATTAAGCAAGAAGACCATTCCTGACCATAGGAAACTAATACTCTTATAATTCAATAAACAACCTAAAAGACATTTCACCAGCAACAAATCCTTAAGCAACGGAACCTCTATAGTAAATCAAATCAACAACACGAGCTGTAACCCCGTTCATTGTTATACCACGTACATAAATTTCACAAAGTTCTTGCTCAAGGCAATTCCAGCCTTGGAGTCAAAAATGCTCCACCTGTTGTCGCCAACAAAACTTATGGAATACTTCAAAACCATTACGAAGGAACCAATTCTATCACACATATAATGTATCTAAATCCAGCACAAATTCAAGACAACAGAACTTCAGACATTTTGTCCAAATTCAAACAACAAGAAGAACATGTCAGCCATATATTTCAATCAGAACCACGAAAGTAAAATCACAGAGCTGAACAGTATCCAAAACTGAGGCATCGAATCATCATTTAAGCAACGAAAAAAAATAGAGAAAGAAGAAGTCGAGTAATGAAATCTTCAGACAGACAAAGGGAAAATTATTACACATTTCAACCTAGTATAGCACCCAATTGCGATTATAGCATTTCGAACAGAAAGTTGATACCTAAAACGCAAATAAAAGTAAAAAAATAAATAAAAACACAGACCAAATCCCCATCGGAACTTCAGCAACTGAACCTCTCTTGAAATTGGAAAGGGTTTGACCCTGTTTTTGGCTAGTCCCGGATATGTTCTCACTATTATTCGCTCAATGTTTTTCGGACTGAAGCTTTCCATCTCTGTTTTTACGTGTGTGTATTCAAAAGCGGAGAAGAAGATTAATAATAAAGGGTCGTTTCTTGGTGTTATGCCATTGAGTTTCTTGGCTGAAGCTCAAGCCATGGAGGGAGCTGATAGGGTTGTTCGCTGGTTCTCCATTCGAGAAGAAGAAGTAGAACGAGCTCCTCTTAGGTCTTAGTGTCCTTGTTGCTTCATTTTTTTCTGCAGCCACTAGGTTAAGGGTGGAGATGGATATTTGGTGGTGAAGGGAGGTGTTCTGACGACTTTCAGGTAGTGAGGGAATGCCAACAGAAAGTTGAGAGGCATGAGGAGATCGTGAGGTTTCACGGAGTGGTGGGGTGCGAAGAAGATGAAGACGTGAGGGGCGGGGGGGGGGGGGGGGGGCTTTTTAGCCGCAACATTTTTCAGTTTGTCTCCTCTTCAGATTTTGGGCGTATTTTCTTGTGTATTTTTGCTCCTTAGGGTTTTATAGGTCTAGAGTCTATGTTTACATTATGTATATTTTTCCAATCATTCCCTAGGTCTTTTTGTCTTAAGTCCTTAGGGTCTTTTTTATTTTATTTTTTGTTCCAAAGAAGAGTCTAGAAAGGTCCTAAGATTAGCTTGATGGGTATTGGATATTAAGCTTAAGGAATGGGCTACAAATTTGGGCCTTTATGACTAGTTATGTTTAAAATTAGCTTAATTAACTAAATGTATTGTAAAAAAAATATTAATTAGCTCTACTTAAGTAAAATAATTATTAAAATAAGACAGACCCTTAAAACAAAACTATTTTTTGGTATTTTTTCAGGATTAAAAATGGCTACAAAATGTTAATGAACCTATTTTTTATAATTTTTGTTTTATTGTAATAAAATAAAAGAAAAAGAGTAAAAATGAGTTGAAATAGCTATATTAGGCCTAAATTAAATATTTATGTGCTAAAATATAAAAAATCTTGGGGAGGATAAAAAATCACATTTCTACAGCGGCCCCTCTTTTAGTGGAAACACAAAGAGTTTTCAGAAAATAACGACTAGACAGGTTTTTTTGCCCGACCTATATTTGGAGAAACTAAATCTAAGAGAAAAGGGGAATGTGACAAAGCCTTGGTATATGATCTGCCTACATATCCTTGGCTATAAAAGAATCAGGCCACATATAGTTCAGAGGTGAGTGAGATGATGGAGTATACCGAGGTGGAGAGTCGGTCGAGGTGCCGTTCCGCCGAGGTTCCGGTCCTCGGTCCTGTTATTAGATCGAAACATAAAAAGACTAGCTAAGTCTATCAACTACGGGATACATGATTCCTATGTGTAAATCTTCTGAAGATTGATCTTGAGTCTTGAATGGTTCCTCATGCAGACTTTAGATTTGAACCTTGACTCTTGTTAGTTGCAAGTGCTAGCTCATTCCACTTCAGTATTTTTGGATCAAGACCGGACATGCAGTGCTTGTGACCTCAACCATGTCTTGAGCAACACTCATCTTTCATCTACTTCTACATTTGGATTCACTTCTTGAATTTCTCTACTTTCTATTTTTTCGGGATTGTGACTAACTTCTGTTTATCGTCTTAGACTGTTGATTTGCATTCTTGCCACGAGCTTCTGCTACTTCTAACTTTAATTTCGTTCTAAAGTGAATTCCTTTATTCTTCGGATGGTGCCTGATTGCCAATATTTGAATTGTATTCCTTTGTTCTCCACGTAGGTGCCTGATTACCAAGCTTGAATTGTATTCCCTCTCTTGCCTTAAACTGTTTTCCCTTGAAACCTATGTTGTCTTCCTTTGAAACTTGAACTGCTTTCCTTATTCTCCAGGTGAGTGCTTGATTGCAAAACTTTAATTGTATTCCCTTGGACTCTTAGTGGGCTTCTGACTTCCAATACTTGAACTATATTCCCTTTCTCTCCTAGTGTGCGCCTAATTTCCAAACTTGAATGTATTCCCTTGCCCTCCAGATGGGTGCCTGATTACCAAAATATTAATTGTTTTCCTTTGCTCTCCAGGTGCGCGCCTGGTTTCCAAAACTTTAACTCTATTCCCTTGCTCTCCTGGTGGGCGTCTAATTACCAAAACTTGAATTGCATTCCCTTTCTCTCCAGGTGGGCACCTGGTTGCCAAAATTTTAACTATATTCACTTGCTCTCCAGGTGGGCGCCTGATTGCAAAAAACTTGAGTTGTATTCCCTTGTTCTCCAGGTGAGCTCTTGATTGCCAAAAACTTGAGTTGTATTCCCTTGTTCTCTAGGTGAGCTCTTGATTGCAAACTCTTGAACTATATCCCCTTGTTCTCCATGTGGGAATTTGATTGCCAAAGACTCAATTGTATTCCCTTGCTCTCCAGGTGGGTGCCTGACAGGCCAAAACTTGAATTTTATTTCCTTATTCTGCAGGTGGGCTCCTGATGGCCAAAACATGAATTGTATTCCCTTGCTCTCCAGGTGGGCGCCTGATAGCCAAAGCTTGAATTATATTCCCTTGCTTTCCAGGTGGGCGCCTGATTGCCAAAACTTAAATTGTATTCCCTTGTTCTCTAGGTGGGTTCCTGATTGCCAAAACTTGAGTTGTCTTCCCTTGCTCTCCAGGTGGGCGCCTGATTTCCAAAGCTTAAATTATATTCCATTGCTCTCCAGGTGGGGGCCTGATTTCCAAAACTTAAATTGTATTCCCTTACTCTCCAAGAGGGTGTCTGATTTCCAAATATTGAATTGTATTCCCTTGATCTCCAGGTGGACACCTGATTACCACCACTTGAATTGCTTCCCTTCGTTTTTCAGGTGGGCTCCTGATTCTAACAGTTGAACTGCTTCTCCCTTCATTCTTTAGGTGGGCTCCTGATTACCAAAAATTAAACTGCTTCCCTTGGTTCTTAATGTGGGCTCCTACTTACCAACACTTAAACTGCTTCCCTTCTTTTTTCAGGTGGGCTCCTAATTACTAACACTTAAAATACTTCTCCCATTGAATTCAATTTGTTTTCCCTTTGTTCTCCATGTGGGCTCTTGAATGCTAAACTTGAATTACTTCCTCTTGCGACTGCTTTTCCTTTGAATTATCTTTCCTTTTTTCCCAAAATGGGTGCCTGATTGCTTGACCCTGAACTACTTTTCTAAAAACTCGTGTCGTTCTCCCTTGCTCTCAGGTGGGTGCCTGATTTCAACAAAATAGAAAAAAGAAAGCAAATTTTCTGCCCCAGTTTGGTATCTGTGCACATCTGCAAGTGTTAATTGAATCATGTTACCAAATGTATCTACGAATTTGAAAGCTAATTCCAATTATCTAGGAGGGTCCTAAAAACTCCTAGTTAAATGACAGTTCCAAAGCTAAATTATCTCTTCTAAAGGTATGACTTCCGCTAAGTCTTGTTATCTAAGAAAGTTTTGAAACTACATCCCATTATCCAAGACGGTACTGAAAATCAAGAAAGTTATGCTACCCTGCAGCAGAACTTACGCTAAATGTTGTTATCTAATGGGAATCTTAAAGCTAAGTCTCATTATTCAGGAGAATCCTGAAAGCTCTTAATTGAATGCTATCTCAAGCATGAAAATTTTGGAGCTAACTTATATTCCTTTGGGGTACACTTATGAAATATCTTGCTACTCATGATTGTTTTGAATTTTAAACTAGGTCGCATTTTCTAGGACGGTACTGAGAATTTACGGTCAAACCTGTTTGGCGCTTGCTTTTCCTTACGGAAGGTTTCTCTGAAACAAACAGATTTTTTTCCCCTGTTTCAAATCAAAGAAAATCTTGTCAGTTTAAAAATATGGTGGTTGGTTTGTGGACTTGACTTTGAGGGTAATTGCTCCTTCACTTTCTATGATAACTGATTTCCACTCGATGACCTTGCTTATTTATTGACTAACCACTTTCTCTTCCCCTCTTATCATAGAAAATACCTCTTCTCCGTGCAAGCCGAATGTTCTCTTAAAATTACAACTTTTGATCAGATTTGTTAAAACAATCACAACTACCGCCCCAATTTCTTTGCTTGGGGAGTTTTGAATTTTATTTTGATGGGTCCGAACCATGAGGTTGCCTAATTATCCTTAAAAGGAATAAGGACAAACGTAGTTCATATAATTGGAATTACTTTGTTTGTTGTGAATTTTCTTTCTTGTTCTTTCTCTTCTTATCCTATTTTGGGTTTTTCTTTTTGTTGTTTTTCTTCTCTTCTTCTCTTTTTTCCTTTCTCTTTTCATTCTTTTCTTTCGCTTTTTCTTCTCTTTTTCTCTTTTGGCTTTGCTTATCTTTTGTGCTTGTGTTTCTTAACTTTCCTACTGATTCCAAAAGAGGTGTATGAAAGAAAATAAATAAGGCTCAAATAGGTAACAAAGGACAAAGTGTTTAGATAGCAGAACAAAATGCCTTTGTCTTTCCAATCTTCAAAACGCGTCCAGTACAAACAACACAATTAAGCAAACCACAGAAAAAACTCGTAACATCTTTTGATTGTACCATACTTTCTAACCATATCCACATATTTGCCTTCTATATATATTACATACAAAGCATTATTAGACAAAACTCTTACTCTCATTTCCATGGATGGCCCCCGCAAATTTGGGCAAACTTGCCTTTAGCTTCAATCTGATGCGGACAGATGAATTTCAGTAGTATTTCTTTATGCTCTATCTGCACCAATTTCACATGGTTCAAGCTTCAAATGATCTCAAAGTGTCCAAATTTGTTCTTATTTCCGTCAAGTGCTCCTATCATCTTCAAAATTATTTCATTGCTTCATAACTAAACTAACTTTTGAGCCCGGGTTGAGAATTATGCATACATGTCATGTCACTAGATCCAATAGGAAAAGAACTGTAAAAACAAAAGAAAACTAAATTAAAATGACTAGAAATAACAGAAAGTAGAAAATTGCATTAGATAGATGGTGAAAGGGTTTGAAAAAAACAATCAAACTAAACTGGGCTCACAAACCTGGAACGAAACTAAGTAATACTAAATGAGTTGCTACGACTAAAGGAACTTGGCAAATTAAAAGGATAGAAGGGTTTGAGTCACAAGACAATATCCGGATTACAACCCTGAAATAACCTGGACAACATAAATGACAACAAAATAAACCACCAAAACTCCTTCCTGGCTAACCAAGAAAGGAGCATCTTTCCAATCACCCAACTCAACATCTTAGCCACTGTCTTTTGCATAAAAAATAATGGGACCTTCACGATTATGCATCATAGTGCTCTTAACAAATTGCTTTTTGGTTCCCTTTTCCTGCTTTTCCTTAGGATCAAACTCTGATAGCGCTGAAAGCTTCGTAGCACATGGACCTCCGAGGATCTCAAAAGAATTCTTATATTCCTTTTTAATATAAATCATACCCACCATATGCGTCTCATTATGCACAGGCGATGGAGTTTGGCTAGCGTCTATTGTATATGGATTTTGCACGAAAATGTCACCTGTATCAATAAGCTTATAAATTGTTTTCTTCAGATTCCAACACTTCTCTATGTCATGCCCTGGGGCATCTGAGCAATATGCGTACCTTTGAGAAAAATCAAACTTCTTTGGAAGAGGGTTTGGCATTTTTATTTGGATCGACTTCGACATGTCCAGTTTCCTTAACCTCTGGAATAGACTAGCATATGACTATCCCAATGGAGTGAAGGTTTTCTTCTTCTGCAACCTCTAATTCTTAAATGCTTTATTGGGCCGGAACCTAATCCAAGGGGATTTCAGTAGGCTCGTGGGGTTGGATAGGCATTTTACGAGGAAAGTAATGTATGACATTGGGAGTTTTGTGGAGAGAAGTAACATTATGGAGGGTCATCAGGTGTGCAAGAATATCCATGGGGGGAATGACGAGGCTGAAAGTGTTGAGCAGGAATGCCCAGTGGATTATCTTTTCTATTTCTCTTTCTTCCACCCAAACTTACTGAGATGTTCTGAATGTCTTTCGTACTATCTTTCAATGCTGAAAAAAATTCATGATTTTTCTTGACTTGATTCCCAATTCTACCATGTCCCCCATTTTTAACACATCATTGAAAGGCATTCCCAAGGCCGGGATCAAATGACTGAAGTAGGTTGGTGCCTGGGCTTGTATGAAAAGCTCAACCATTTTTTCTTTACCAATTGGGGTAATGACTCAAGCAGCTTGCCCCCGCCATCTGAGTCCAAACTCCCTAAAGCTTTCCTCCGGCTGCTTTTACATTTTATATAGGAAGGAGCAGTTTGGGGTAACAATTGATTTGTATTGAAAGTATCGAACAAAATCTTGAGCCATGTCACCTGATGTAGGCCACTTACCAACATCTTGACAATTATGCCAGTCCAAAGCTGCCCCAGTCAAGTTCATACGGAAACATGCCTTCAACAGGTCATCTTGCTCTCCAACACTTCTCATTTCATTGTAATAAATCCTCATGTGCGCTACTGAATCTCCACACCTATCATACAAGTTAAATTTTGGCACTTTACATCCCACCCGCAGGAAAACGTCAGGGGACACAGACTATTCTTTGTAAGACATTTTACCCTAGCCTCCAATTTCTTGCTTGTTCTTTAAGGACTATTCTATGCTTATCAGCCTCATGGATATCTAATCTCACCCTTCTTTTCCTATGACCTTTTCATTTTTAGCATCAAGCTCATCCCCAGGGCTCTTCTTGTATGAGTCAAGAACCTTGTGGGCAACCTTTAAGGGGTAATATTTGGCATTATGAGCTTTGAGTCGGTATTCATTATTGGGGATAGTGGATATGACACGAGGGAAATTTTTTGGAGAGGTAGTTGGAGGATGAGTGATGGAGATACTAGGGTGGTTGGGAAAGCTGTGATACACGGGTGGATATGGAGAGTACGGGGGACTATCTGACAATATGACCGAAGTTTGGGTACGGGTAGCATCTATGAAGCCAGGTTTGTGGTAGGGGTGGTGCCTTCCCAATCATCCAGGCCTGATACATGTCTGCCATGTGTTGTCTTAACATCCTTACCTCATCAGCCAAATCAGTGTCCTGTTCAACCAACTGCTTTCGGGCACCAGTATCAACCAACTTAATTTTGTTGTTGTCTGCCATTGTCTTTTGAATTTATGTTGTGAAGAGGAGTTACTACTTTGAGAACCACAAACCAACCACCTTTCTGCTATGAAGATATCAAAAGAACAAAATGGGGGCATCTCGTTAGCATTAGAGCATTTACCAACAAAAATTTAATATGTGTTCAATGAACCTAGCAATATTAATGGTTCTTAAATGACTTCGAGGGTCATAAGGTCACTTGGCGTCATCCCAGATTGTCCATTTGAATCTTCTCTTTTCTTTTCTAGCACTTCCTAGCTCGCTCACTTTCCTTCCCTTTTTCTTTCTGATAATCGCTCTTTTCTTCCCTCTCAGTTCTCACATCCCATGATTTCATCCTCTTTTTTCCCTTTTTTTCTTTTTTCTCTTTTCTCTTTTTTTCTTCTTTTTCTTAAACAAAAATGTGATAGAAAACATTATTGAGACCTACTCACTTTATCTTCACACTTCAATCTCTCTCTTTTTTCTTTTTTTTTTTTTAATTAAGTTTTTCATTTCTCCTCAACTATCATTGGTTCGCCAAATGACCCTTTATCCATGAAGAAATGCAACATGTAGAACATAGGATGCATCAGGATAGTCTGTAGTTTTTGGGTACACCTGTCCTAGATGGACCTAACCCACGTGTTGAGTCCCTTAAGTCAAATGCACGTGATGAAAATAAACATTCCTACTAGGGAACCGACATGAGGCTGAGTTATTCTAAGTTTATAAACCTGAGTTATTTATTCTACACCTGGCTTATCCGAGCGGATATCTCGAGTCAAAGGGGGTCTGCGTATCGGTAACCAAATATTATCCAGATTTGCCACTTGTCCCAAACTCGTTCTATTTGGGACATGACACTAACATAAAGAAATCACGACAGTGTGCACTCCTTAGGAGACAAAAGACAGGGGTTTGTAAGAGTTTATATATAAAGTTCAGATAATATCAAAACAGTAAAAAGAATCATTTAGCACATTAGGCCCAAACATGTAATAAAATCAGATAATAAACAAAGCCAAATACAACAATTATTCTAAGCTCCAATTCTTGAACCCTGAACCAGAGATTCTGGGTTCGATCCCCAGCAGAGTCGCCAGAGCTGTCACATCTCCTTTTTACTAGACCCGTAAGGGTGTAATGGAGTTTCTCCAGTTAAAGGACAATCAAAATGGGATTATTAATTTAATATTAGAGTCACCACTTGGGATAATTTATGGTTTCCTAAGTCACCTGTTCAAATCCCGAATCGAGAAAAATATTGAATCTGTATTATAGTCCGCGAACAAAAAATCTATGTAAGGAATTCTGTTAATCCGGGAGAAGGTGTTAGGAACTCCTGAGTTCTGTGGTTCTAGCTAGGTCCCTTAACTGTTACAATTTGCCTATTATCTAGTTTTAATACATGTTTAAACATATGGTTCAATTTTAACCTTATAACCTCTTATATTCATTTTAATGAAAATTTGCAACGCCATTTAAAATATGTCTTGAACTGCGTCACATAAATGAACCCACAGTCCACAAAAAATTTTGTATAACATTATTGAGAATTGGATTTGGGTATCATAAATGAGCATCCGAGTTTAGGAAGTTAAATTATTAAAATAGCGTGCCTTAGGAAACTACGCATTTGAAACTTTTTGAGGGCCATGAAATTCGCTAAATGGCGTGCCTCGACTTTTAAAGATGAACAAGATTAATCAAAAGAGGGCCATGCAATTGAGATTTTTGTTTGGTTCGGCACGCCCCAATTTATTCTAACCAAAAGGCATCTAAACTAACTAATGAGGGCCATAAATTATTTGATCTCATTTACTTATGGTGCACCTCGACTACTAAAGGGTTAAAGTTAATTCCATTAAAATTAAGCAAGAAGACCATTCCCAACCATAGAAAACTAACTTTTTTATTCAATAAACAACCTAAAAGCCATTTCACCAGCAAGAAATCCTTCAGGAATAGAAGATATATAGTAAATCAAATAAATCACACAGGCTGTAACCCCGTTCATTGTTATACCCTAGACACAAATTTCACAAAGTTCTTGCTCAAGGCAATTCCAGCATTGGCGTCGAAAATGCTTGACCTGCTGTCGCCAACAAAGTCTGTCGAATACTCTGAAACCATTATGAAGGAACCAATTCTATCACACATAAAACGTAACTAAATCCAGCCCAAATTGAAGACAACAAAACTTCGGATATTCAGCTTCAAATTCAAACGACAACAAGAATAGGCCAGCCACATATTTCAACCAGAACCACAAGAGTAACATTTCAAAACTAAAAAGTAGCCAAAACAGAGGCATCGAATCATCATGTAAGCAACGAAAAAAATAAAGAAATAAGGAACTGAGTAATGAAATCTTTAGAAGACAAAGGGAAAATTATTACACATTTCAACCTAGTAGAGCACCCAATGACGATTACAACATTTTGAATCAAAAGTTCGTACCCGAAACACGAATAAAAATAAAAAAAATAAACCCGAAGACAAACCAAATCTCCACTAGAACTTCAACAATTGAACCTCTCTTGAAATTAGAAAGGGGTTGACCGAGTTTTTGGCTCATCCCAGATATATATTCTCACTATTGTTCACTCAATTATTTTGTGACTGAAACTCCCCATCTCTATTTGTAGGTGTGTGTGTATTCAGAAACAGAGAAGAAGATGAAGAACAAAGGGTCATTTCTTGGTGTTATGTTGTTGATTTTCTTGTCTGAAACTCAAGCCATGGAGGGAGATGATAGTTGGTATTTTTTTCAGGATTAAAAATGACTACAAAATATTAATGAATCTATTTTTCTAATTTTTTTTTCTTGTAATAAAATAAAAGTAAAAGAGTAAAAATGACTTTAATCACATGTCTAATTTTTTTAAAAATCTTGGGGAGGGTCAAAAATCACATGTCTACAAGTTGGAGGCACGATTTGGTTGAGCAGTCTGAGATGCTCTATTACACTTGACCTAACTATATTAGCCGAGCTACCTGGATCCACGAGTACACGTTTTATTTGAAAAGAATTTACAAGGAAGGAAATTACCAGTGCATCGTTGTGGGGTTGAGACAGGGTCTCGGTGTCTTCTTTGCTGAATGTGAGGGTGTCCTCGAGAATATACCCAGGGTCCGCTTCTCTCTGGTGATGGATATTTTTGTTCTTCTAATTATGGGTTCCTCTAGAGGCATCGACGCCCCCTACGATTATGTGGATGACATGTTGTGTTCGTTTGCCTCGTTTTTCTTGGTTGTCTCCCTTCCCCGGAATTTCTTTTTGGCTCGATTGCTAAGGAATTCCCTCAGATTTCCTTTGTCGAGTAGTCGAGCTACTTCTTCTCGCAACTGATGAGAATCCTCGGTTTTGTGGTCGTGGGTGTTGTGAAATTCACATACTAAGTTGTAATTCCTTTGTGGAGGATCTGACTATATAGGTATGGCCCATTTGGTGTCTCAGATTTTACTAATGGCGAACATGATATATGACACATCAACGCTGAAGTTGTATTATGATAAATGGGACGCACCTATTGGCACCATGTTTCAGTTAGACCTGGCTTTGTAGAGGATCCCCCAAGTGTCATGTCCTCGATCTGCTATTCGATCATTTCAAGGTAGGTTGCTCCTCGAGGCGTTCCTTTTTTCTTTAACGTATGGTTGATACCTTTCCTTGTTTGGTTTTTGCTCCTTTGCCAGGAGCCTTCTTGGGTATACTGAGCCCGAAAGAGCTCCCAACTGTTCATCCTCGTCCACTATCTTTGATTGGTATCAGTTGTAGACGTCTGACCAGGTCACAGCCGGATACTTGATCAGGTTCAGTTTTAACTGTTTCAATCTCACTGAGCTTCATTCATTCAGAACTTGGGTAAAGTCCTGCACTGCCCTGTCATTGGAGACCAGCGGTAGCTCAAAGAGATCCATCTAAAAGCGAGACACGAACTCTCATAGCATCGTGTTGTCACTTTTCTTTATTTTTAAAACGTCGGATTTCCTCATTGCCACTTTGATGGCGCAGGCATGTGCCTTTACAAAGGAGTCTGCTAGCATGGAAAATGAATCTATGGAATTAGGAGCCAAGTTGTGATACCCCATCATGGTCCCCTTCGAGAGTTTTTCCCTGAACTTTTATAGCAATATGGACTCGATCTCGTCATTCTTTATATTATTGCCATTTACTGCACAGGTGTCGGCAGTAATGTGTTCAATAGGGTCGGTGGTCCCATTGTACTTAGGAAGTTCCAATATCTTAAACTTCTTTGGAATGGGTTTCGGGTCCGCTTCCTCGGGGAATGGCCTTTGTATGAACTTATTTAAATCCAAGCCCGTGAGGAACGGGGGAACCACGAGATCTGGTCGACCCTAGAGTTGTAGGTCTTGACCTTCTTGTTATTGGCTTCTATTATTTTCTCGTCCAAATCGATCCTTTTGGTGAGTTCCTCTAGCATTTTCATGATGGCAGGATCGGCTATCAATTAGTTATTGCTTGATCTCTCAACTACTTATTTGCCTTGGGGGGGTGGGTGTTTCCAGAGCTGCTTTGCTACGAGTCTTTGGATGACTTTGTAACTGAGTGATGGCCAACTATTGTGCCTGCAACATTTCAAAAATAACGTGAAGACTAACTTCTTGTTCTTCCCCGGTCGGGGTCTTTTGGGCTTCCTGTTGGTCATCGCATCGTATACTCTCGTCAGTGTATAAGGCTTCAATGACCTATTGTGCTTCCTGTGGATCCGTGTTTGCCAAAATCGGTCCTGGTGTGTTATCAAGATCTTGTGGCAGCGAGCCAAAAACAGCCGAAACAACCATGTTGTTTTCCCTGTAGTTTTTGAGGTCGTCATTCTCAACTCTGCTTACCGAGCTGGATATTTCGACATGAAATCAAAGGATCTTGGCTCTGAAAAGGTGTGAAAGATAACTTGCATTTGGGTAATGGAACTAGCAAGAAAATAATCACTATTATGTTTAGCCATACGGTGCGCGCCAAACTGTTTACCGTAGAAAAAGTAATGATAATTATATTGGTAAATGAGACTCTAAAAATACGTGATCTATTTTTATGCTAGTTGTTAGAGTATTTGATGCTAATAGTATAAAATTTAAGGATGAAATACGAGCTTAGTCGGGGCAGTGATCAAACCGTAGGGCTCGTTACCTGGGTTTCGTGCTGGATGACGGAAGTCCTCGATGTCGATAATTGGCTCGAGCTTGAGCTACCAGGGATAACCAGGGAGGGAAAAACAGTTAAGATTTGATCAAAGGAGGTTCTTTATGGACAATAACAAGTAATAAATGAGAAAAAGCATGAAAGCAATAAATGTCAATAGTATCCTCGAATGGGTAGGTTAGTGAGAAACAAGAGAGAGAGAGATATTATTGCTTCTATGTAGAATTGTGGGATGATCCCCAAAGAGTGTTAATGACTCCCCCTTTATAGGTGGGGGAGTCCAAACTTAGTACTATATACATTTGAGTGATAAGGGAAATGGGATGGGACAGCTAACTAGCTTCTAATGTTTAGGTTGTCTAGGTATACATGATCGAATCTAGATGCGCTCTTTGGTGGTTTCCCATGTTCTTCGGGGTTACGACCGATGTTATCCTTGGCTGGATATCAACAAATCTTGATGGAAGTAACCAGTTCGAGGTCCTGATCCTCCGAGGCGACCTACTGAAGAAATTTTGTCAACAAGAAATTGGTCATTCGATTTCACCGTGCACACAATCGATAGTCAATACACATTCTCATTTACCTATATTTATTCCTTACAAAGATAATTGGTGCACCCCAAGGCGACACTCATCCGGATAGAACCATTATCTAACAAATCCTTCAATTGTTCCCTTAGCTCCTTAAATTATGTCGGTGCCATTTCTATAGGGTGGAATAGATATAGGATGCATGTTCCGCATCATAACGATCCAAAAATCAATCTCAGTGTCTGGTGGGATCCCAAGGAGCTCATCAGGAAAGACCTTAAGAAATTTGTTCATAACTGGTATAGACGAAAGTGTAGGTTCATCAGCATCAGTGTTTGTCACCCGGACCGAATGGTAAATACATCCCTTGTTGATCCTCTTTGCTGCTTTAAGTTAAGAAATAAACCTACCCTTCGGCACTATGTCATCTCCTTTCCACTCAATAATTGGCTAATTTAGAAATTAAAACCTAACCGTTATGGTTCGGAAAACTAGCTTGGAAAAACATGAATAAAGCAAGTCCATCCCCATTTTCACATAAAAAATAGACCATCCCGAATTTAATGAGATCAGGCATGGTGTCTCGACAATACACCGTGACAACACAATCCCTATAGACCAGTGTAGACATTATAGACTCACCAACTAGAGTAGGTGGTGAGAACAACTCATGAAACTATTCTAGTTCTATTCCAAACTCTAGAGCAATATAAGGAGTGACTTATGACAAAGTGGAACAAGGATGTACTAGAGCATATCATCATGATATTGGACAGTCAATATACTTGTGAAAATATTTCCAACAGCCTCTGAACTCTAGCAACCCCTTATAGCATAGAAATGTCTAGGTCCTCCCAAACTTAATAGACCACCCCTGGCAATGCGAGTAGTAGAGTGCCTCGAGCTGGAGGTGGTGGTGTGGATGTAGTAGCTGCAAAACTAGCTAGGTGTTTCGTACCCTTGCCCAAACTCTAGCGGGGTAAACGACAATCGCTTTGGATGTGACCTCCAAAACCGCCCCCATAACATATGGATAGGTCTTTGTAGCGGGCCCCTAAATGTATATTCCGCCCTCCCTTGTTGGTGGAATCTCCATCCAGGTTGACCATTATATAATTAATTAAATGTATATTTTATTTACTCATTGCTGAATTGGGTAGATGAAATTGTGCATGCTCGCTCTATTACAACATCTCGGTCGAACACGATTGCGCTCTGCAAGGTCAGGGCGTGACACATGTACTTAAAATATAAAAATGCACGAGTTACATGAGGAACAATCTTACAATTAGCTTATCGCACGATCTAGAACATCAAACAAGGGTGGCATGCCTAAAATCAAAGTAGCCTCCTCATTATAGATATGGTCGACAACACACTGATAAGAAGTACGCTACTATACGCAGCTCTAATAGAACCTAGGACACTTTTAAAACCTAGGATATGATACTAACTCGTCATGCCCAAACCTTAGAGAGTCTGACTGGCGCGCAGCCGAGATATCCTCGTCAAGAAAGCCTACTTGATGCCTTCTACCTAACTATACCCATGATTAAAGTGAAGATTCATGCCATTCATTAGATGACAAGAGGATTACGACCATACCAATTTCTTTACCATTAGTTACTTCATTTACAAGTCTCAAATAATAAATAAATTACACATTAGTAGATTAGAAGTGGAAACATGTGATACATATAAAACATTCAGATTTGACTTTCAAAATTGAGCTACAACCCGCAATATGTCTATAGAGCCACTAATGGTGCAAATAAGAAAGCCTCGACTACACCTCAATGAACTATGCGCAAACCATACTTGAATACATTCCTGAAGGAGGGAAAAATATGAGAGGATCAAATGAAACACATTCTAAGCACAAAAGTTTTGACACCGCGCTTATTTGTAATAATTGAATATATTAGGAATGGCTAGGAACATGGGAAATAGTAACTGGGGCCAATCATATTTGAAGATCATGGAATTTGACTCTACAAGAAATGCTTAGCCAAGGTACCTCGCTTGAGCTTTACTTAGGTTACTAGAACATCCAAATACTCCTAGTAATTTCAATCTATAGGAAGATGATAAAATCGATAAAAAATTAGAAGGATTCTCATGATATAACTCTCTTGGAAATTTTATCAAACACCTATCATGCAAGATAGAACACAAGGCTTCTATAATAGTAATCCCTTCCTCCCTTAACAAATTTCAACAAGAATTTACCTGGTGTAGTTGAACAACTCCAGAAACTACCTCTTATTGGCACATGAATGGCCTATCTCCAACTCTACAACATACTTAATCGCATAACAATTGCATGAAATATCAAGATACAGCCTTACCCAGATAGTTGATAGTCTAGTGGGGATTCCCATGAATTTTAAAGATTTGGGCAAGTAGTGATGATCAAAGCAATTGGGGATTCATCCTCTCCCTCTAAAGCATCTCCTTGTCTCTAAAATCGTATTTTAAACTAGCCAAAATAACCGTTAAGTCCATTTATAAGAAATGTGGTCAGGTTTTAACATCACAAAATGGACCCATTAAATTCAACTTCGTGATCGCAGAGTTGACCATAGAATATGTAGGCTGCCTACAAAGTGGATCAAAATATTGTCCTAAAAACTAGTTTGTTCGAGATAGATCTGTGGTAGATCTACGGTCCGTACACCCGTAACGCTATGCATAATACAGCGAGAATTCTTCCTCCAATATTTTCTCAAACAGAGTCTACGAAGATTGTGGTGCCCACGAAAACAAGTTTTCAGTTGCATAATCGACCACAAAATGACCTCCAAAATTGGCTTTGTTACTGTTGTACTCTGCGGAAAATCTGCAATCCACGGAGTGGTTATGCGGCCTCATAATGGATCGTAGAAATGCCATGTTATGCAAAAATCATTCTTTCAACTCCCCAACATATTGAACTTCCTTATTATACCCTTCATCAAGGAAACCTTTAAGAATACTAATCACCCTCTTTGAACTCCAAATCCTTGTGTAACATATTCGAATAAAACTTCTGATGACTATGTGCAGTTTTCAACTGTTCCTAATGATCTTAACCTTCTCCACATCTTGATATACAAGATATGGGCCTATCAACTTCTACTTTCCCAGTCTCAATCCATCTAATGGTAGATCTACATCTCCTATCATATAGAGCGTCAAACAATGCCATCCGAATGCTAGCATGGTAACTGTTGTTATAGGCTAATTCTGTGAGGGAAAATGATCATCCCAGCTACCCTTGATATCGAAAACAATACGTTTTCAACACATCCCCGAGCTTCTAAATAATCCACTCTGACTGCCCGTCATTCTATGGATGAAAGGTTGTACTAAGATTCAATCGAGTGCTCAAACCTTGCTAAAGTTTCTTCAAAAAATTAGCCTTGAACTTTGCCTCTCGATTGTAGATGATAGACAGTGGAGTTCCATGCAGCCTAACTATTTCCTTGATATATAACAATGACATACTGTTCTGCTATGTCAGTTGCTTTGACAGGTAAAAAGTGTGCTGATTTTGTTAGTCGGTCCACAATAACATAAATCGAGCTGAACTTGCAAAGTGTGCGAGGTAGTCCTACCACAAAGTCTATATTGATCATCTCCCACTTTCACATTGGTATTTTTATGTTCTGTGCCAACCTTTCGGCCCATTGGTATTCGGCCTTGACATGTTGACAATGTGGACATCTTATCACACAGTCCATTGCATTCCCCTTCATATCATTCAACCAATGACTTACTTAAGATCACGGTGGATCTTTATAGATCCTGGGGGCACGGAATCCCTAGAATTGTGAGCCTTGATCATGATTCTTTCCTAAAGACCATCTACATTCGGAACATTTAATCACCCTTGGTACCTTAGTGTACCATCATCCATGCCAAGATAAAAAGCCACGACCTTATGATTATGAATCCCCTCCTCCAGTTGCACCAACAATGGATTATCGTATTACTTCTCCTTGACTTCCACAACAAGTGATGATTCCACCCTATTTTGTATGACCTCCCCTTCCTTACTAAAGTTCGCATAATAAACTCCCAAACTAGACAACTGGTTAACTTCCTCGGCCAACGACCTTTGTGTGCCTCCAAGTGAGCCAAACTACCCATGGATTTTCGGCTAAGAGTGTCCTCCACGACATTATCCTTCCGTAAATGATATTGAATACCGATGTAGTATACCTTGGGAAACTCAATCCATCTTCAAACATGTTATCCTATCTTGGCACCAAGATACACTAGGTCTTTGGTAAAGTTTTATGGGGCCTTACATTATAGCTCAATTTTTGGTAAAATTTTACGGGGCCTTACACTCTAGCTAAACTCTTGGAGATTCAACAAAGAAAACATACAAGGTGTTCTACTGACAAGGCAAGGTCTCATACCTAGATCTCATGCAATGTTAAAAAAATGAGAATATTGGCAGAATCTTAGTGTTGGAGCTTATTAGATGGTGATTGGATAATCTCTCAGCCTTGAAATTTAATGTTCGTGTATAATAAGAAAATGGGATTGATGGGTTGGAAGTAGAATCTTTTGGTCATGCATGTGGTATAGAGATTGTTAGTTACATAAGAATGATTATAAGATGAATTGTTGGTATATAAGTTGGTTATATGGTAAAGAAGTTCCATTGTATGAGGTTGTATATAAATATACATATTAAGTGTTTGACAAAAGGCCTAAATAACCTAAATATATTAAAATTCTTACCAATTGAACATTGGTAACATAGATTGATGTATTATAATTAGTGGACCAAATAGGGATCCTAAGGAAGACTAATTAAGGTATGTTTTTTTCCCGATCCAAAATCCCACCTCAAGGCCGTGATGGAGCCCAACTTAACTTGCTGAGTAATCCAACTTACAAACAATAAATCAAGTCCATTTTCATTATCTTAAAAATATATATAATAATAAAAGATATAATAGTCCCAAAACAGTAATAGTATTTGATAAAACCCAAGAGCGGCCAAAGCACGGCCAATACAATACGCCTCCAAGACTAGGTGGCACAACTACACGAGCAACTACAGAAATGAGATCCAGTTTGTATACATGTCAAACTATCTGAAATACAAATAGATAAAGATATAAAAGGAACAGTGACCCAGGAACTACAAAGTAGATCTATAATATGCAATTCACCCAAAGTCTCCGTGAATCCTCGTAGCTCAATTAGAAAGATCTGTCAGGATGCACCCGAGGATATGCATAAAAAGATGTACAAAAGTATAGTATCAGTAAACTATAATCGGTACCCAGTAAATATTATGTCTAACCTCGAAAAAGCATCAATGGATGTAGTTGCTTCTGAATACTTACTACCAAAGTTTAAGAACAGAATTTAACAACTGAACAATAAGTAACATCATGAATAACAAGAGTCACTCGTGTTTTTCTATGAAAAAAATAACAATAATGTTGCTCAAATATCGAAATAAAAGATGGCATGCTCAAATAAAGAAGTCTGGACTCCAGATTAACATATAAGTATTTCAATTAACATTTCGCAGTTGAATAAATATTTCTGTTTAAGATAACAACAATAATGCATGTTGAACCAATACAATATCTTTGTACCCCGATACATATTTCATATATCAACATAACCCGATACACAATCCATGTATCGACCTGGTACAATATCCATGTACCAACCATGCTCACATAGGCCAAAGAAACATGGGTTATCACCTGAATGCGGAGGGCCGGATCCAAATCCAAGCACAAAGAGAGGAAAAATAGTATCCCTCAAAAGTCAATATCCGATCATCATGTCCAATATGTGATAACTGTATCTCATCTGCACGATTACACTTCGTGCAAAAATCCTAAGTCTAAATCATATATCCATTATTCAAATTGTATTTTTATGCTAAAGAATTGTAGATAAAAAGGGTACAAAGACTTTATCATGCCCCAATCTCCCTACATAGGATGTCATGATGATATCTAGACTCCAAGACTAGGTAAGCCTAATATGCATGAAGAAATAATAGGTAAAATTAAAAAACATCAATCTAACTAACCAGATATCATAAAGTAATTCGTTAACACAACTGACAATAACTTAACAAAATCTTCTGACATTAAGTCGTAAGTTCGTCACGAGTATAACAAAACATCCCAAATTCATCAATATCTATTATAGAAGTATGCAACAGAAACTAAAATAGAGAGTGACGTTGAGGACTTCTGTGAGCATGTGATTTTTGCCTCATTGAAATTACTCCTACAGAATTCCCAAGCTTAGGATTTTTTTCATTTAATTATTGATTTTTAGGATTTAATTGTGCATATCAGTGTGTGTTCTCCATTGATGCATGCATGATAAATCATAAAAAATACAAAACATTTAGGATTTAATTTCACATGTTTTTGTTAAGATTAATTGGTAGTTATGGTTTATTTTGAAATATATAAAAATCACAAAAAATTAGGTAGTTTATTTTGGCATTTTATTTTTAATCTTTAGTGATTGGCATTTTATGGTTAATTGTCATTTTTTGCATTTTTGATTAATTTTTTTTATTTTTCATATTAGGAAGTTATTCGCTTGATTTAGTGTTATTAAGAAATTTTTTTAAGAAATAAAATTCGGAAATAATAAATAAGAAAAAAACAAAAAAAAAATATGTATAGGATTTAATCAACCCAGGTTGGCCACAATTGGGCCAAGCCTGGGTAGCCCAAAACATTGAACCCTTCTAAAATACCTAAGACCCAGCCCAATAACCCGTCTGTGATCTGGTCCGTGTAAGAGACGCCGCAAAACGCCACCTGTTTTGGGGCGATCAATCTCAGCCGTTTATCACAACCAATCCAACGGTCCTGAAGCCCCTTCCCCAAGTCCCATATATATGTCCAAACACTCATGCATATTCAGAGACCAAAGCCTTCTTCCTCGTATCTAACTACGCTGGTGTATCGTCACCCCGCAGCCACCATATATCTGCCCTCAACCACCGTAATGCCACCGCCAGAAATCGTCTCACAACGGTGGCCGGCCACCAAATGGCCCCAAATTTAAACCACAACATCTTTTGGATCCTCTCTCTTTCCCTCCCACCATTAGCTCCTCTCAAAAATTACCCCAGCTCGTCGAATATTCGACAGAAGAGTCACCGGCTCCGCCATCTCTGGTGACATCAACCCCAAACTAACCCAAAAAAACACCCTTGAACCGCCTCTTCCCCCTCTACCCAACCATCTAAACCCCATCTTTCAAATCCTAACATATTTCTTCGAATATCAAATCGATGCTTGGTCCCAACCCTAGACTCATCGTAGCCCCCTCAAATTGGTCCCTAGTGACCGTCTCACGTTCCCGTCCACAACCCTGCAACCCACGACCCTCGAATGCAACTAGACACGACCAAAAGTCAGGTCTGAAACCCAGACCACGTCACAAAGTTACTCGACCCTAACCTAGATAATCCTTTCCCCCTTTCGAACAATGGAATAAAGGTCTCAAGAGACCAAAAACCCTCTCATAAAGGGTCGAAAAGTCTGGACATTTGAAAAATCCTATTTTTAGGGTTGCAACGCTAAAAATCTAAGTTCTCTTCGTTTGCTTTTAATCTTGTTTGGTTTCTTTTTCTGATTGTTTCCTTGTTTTCATTAGTTTGAGTATATTAAGCATTCCATCTGTTCCTCTTTGAGATACACTGGATAGTTGTTTCCATTTAGAGTTACATGTTCATCCTTCTTTTCTTTTGTAAGTGCTTTTTATCTTCTTCATTTTTCATTTAACCATCTTTGGAAAATTCTAAATAGTCGTTATATGCTCATCCTTGTTCTTTTTTTTTTTTTTGATCTTCTCTATTTTAATTTTCTTTAAGTATATTATAGTTTTTATATGTTCATCTTTGAAATTCTTAGTAGGTGTTTCCATTTAGAGTCATATGCTCGTCCATTTCTAGGTTGATTTTAATTTCCTTTATTTACTTTAAGTTTTTATCTGCTCATCTTTAGAACTATTATGAGTATTTGTTTCTTGGCTTGTCTTTGTATCATGCTTCTGAATAATTTGTTTAACATTTGAAGTCATAGCTTGTTATTGTTGACTTGTTGATATTATTTTGTTGAGCTCAAAATTGGTCATACTGGGTTTTTAAATTAATTAGTGTCCTGTATTTCTGAAATTTGTGTTCAGCTTTGTATTGTTTTTGAGAAATTTAGTTTCATAAGTGTGATATTTTCCTGAATGTATGTGCTGCAATTGATTAAATCCTGACCCTTGGTCTTTTGTCTTGCATAATTTGGTATAAACCTGCAATTAAATGTTGTTCATGAATAGCAATTCAGAATTTGATCTTATTTTCCAATAGTAATCTCGGTTTACAACTTGAAGTAGTTAACTAGTGTTAGTTACTGACCCAATAGATACGAACCAGATTTTAAAACACTTAGTCCAGTAATTAGGAAATATGACAAGGGTATTAAGGACATATGAATATAGGAAATCTTGTAACAAACTCCAGGAACATTTTAGTGAGGGGTCCGAGTACAATTTATGCCCCAAAACTTGAGGCACATGTTAGAAAATCAAGGATCATTTAGGAAAATCTGAAAATGGGTAAAGGGCTAAAAGGAAAAACAAAAGATTCATGTTGCTCTAAGGCTTTAGTTGTAAAAGGAACATCTGATCATTTTCAAGAGGAGGATTTGCAGAGGATTTACAGAGGATTTTAGGATTTTTCTAGGAAGAGCTAGAGGACAATTTTTTATATATAGATACACATTACATTTCATACATCACTAAGCTGAAAATCCTTTTCAAGATGGTTCTTCTGATCAAGCCTTCTTTAATAATCGAGGTTTTATTCATTACAAGTTTAAGATGGATTGATTGAATGTGCATTTTAGAGCTGTTAGAGAAATCTGTTCTTTCATTATTTGCTCCTCAAATTTCCTGAATTCCTGGGTTAGCTGGCTATTTGGCTGTTGTGCTTGCTTGCTACTTGCTTAACTTGATCATAGGTTCTTTTTTTCGGCTGAAATTCCAGGTAACAATCCTCACTTAAAATTTGGGAAATAATAGTTATACACGTTCGAGATCATAACTGATAATGAAGACAATATTATTTCTTTGTATGTATCTCATATTATGAATGTTATTATTTTTCAGTAGCATTTCTGGTGTTGTAATAAGTATAAATGTGTAATAATGCTGGACTATACTTAGCCTATAACTTTAATTTACTTAGATTTAGTAGTTTTAACGTGGGTCAGTCCACAACTATTTGATGTTTATGATTTATTCTGTATGAAAGTAAGAGCTCGATGTTTGTACATGTACTCTGAATGATGAGTACATCAGTTCCTTCCTTAGATGCCAGATCCAAATTTTAGTTATAGCTTATTAATTTGTAATATAAGATCACATATTTTTTTAGAAATTCTCTTTGTTAAAACGTCTTCAGTACGCTTTGAAAAACGATCAATTCCATAATATCAATGATTATAGTGTAGCGATTCAAAAAGGGATGTTATCATGATTACTTGTAGTCCAACGTTTATGGGCCCTAGTAAAGGCCCAAATTGTTGTTAGTTATGAAACATAAAGAAATGTATCCCCTTGGCCCAATATTAAACAAAGCCCAAATTGCAAAACCAGCCATGAATGAGGCTGAAAATATAGATGTTGAATCTCCTTTTGAATATATCACTCACGTATGAAATAATTAGGACATATTTTAGAGACGAGCATAATAGAAAACTATTTTCGCTTTAGGTTGCCTTTATAAAATTAAGTTAGCGCACTTAACAAAATTATACACCATGTGAGCTACTTAGCTATCATTAAAATGTTTATAAACTTGGAGGTGCTGTTTAGTAAATTCCACGGCCTTCCACGAATTTTCAAATGTGTAGTTGCTATAGGCGCGATATTTAATAACATATCTTCCTAAATTCGGGTGTGCATTTATGTGACTCAAATCAAAATCTCAACAATATTAAAAGGTGCCGAGAACCCGAGTGCATTTATGTGATATGGTTCTAGACGTGTTTTAATAACGTTGCAAATATTCCTAAAATGAATAAAGTGGTTAATAACTTTAAAATTTGCATTGTATAAAAATGAGGAAAGTTAGCCAAATATGATAGTTTAAGCGACCGTGCTAGAACCATGGGATCCGGGGGGTATCTAACCCCTTCCCTCTAGTAAACAAAATTCCTTACTCAAGAATTTCTGGTTCGCAACCTACAATTGGCAGTCGAAAAATTTCCTAAATTTGGTATTCTAAAATAAACCGGTGACTTGGGACAACCAAATCCAAACCTATCCCAAGTGGCAAATCTTAAATAAATAATTAATTTCATTTCGAATAATGTCACTTTAATTGGAAAAACTCCCTTATGCATTTTTATCCTTCGGAGTAGCCGTGTAAAAAAGGAGGTGTGATAGCTCTGGCGACTCTACTGGGGATGAAAAGGAACCCAGAATCTCTTGTTTAGGGTTCAAGAATTCGAGCTTAGAATAATTGCTATAGTTGCCTTTATCCGATTTCATTACATGTTTCGTGCTAAATGCTTTACCGCTTTGATATTATCTGAACTGTTCATATAAACTGCTACGAAACCCTTCCCTTCTAACCTTCGGGGATGTGCTTACTGGTTGAGACTCCCTATTTTGTTAGTGTCATACCCTAAATTAAGAAAGAGACCGGACAAGTTACTAAGCTGGATGGCCTTTTGGTTCCCGGTACGTAGCCCCCTCCTTGACTCGAGTTGTCCGCTTGGGTACACAGTCTAGAAAAAATACCCAAGTTCTAAACTTAGTTTAACAAAACCTCATGCCGGGTCCCTAGTAGGAATGCTTATTTGTATCATGCATTTGACTTAGGGACTCAACACAGGGGTTGGGTCTGTCTAGGACAGGTGACCTGAAATGAATAGACCATCATGGTGCATATTACGTGCTACTTGTGCATTCGTTTTCTTTGGATTTGCATGCTGACCGGCTTGTGAATAAAAGAAATTCTGAGGTCTACTGAAATTATTCATTTAAACCAATGCTCAAATAGCGCCGAAATGCTGCCTGATGTTTCAAAAAAAAGAGACAAAAACAAGCACAGCCTGAAAAACCTTCTCTCTAAAGTGTCGCAAGGCTGTATTCGCAAAGATGGTCCTTGATTTTAAGAAATGAATTTCATAAAATGCCGGTTTAATATTTTGGGAATACTAATTCGCCTTAATAAATGTGCAGAATGAGCACGATAATGAACAAAATTCCCTTGGAGTTGCGACTATGGCGAAATGATCTCGGAGAAGCGGGGCAGAAAAGGGTCAATACACATCTGGGAGGCCTCATTGGTTTGTTGAAAATTAGCCCAAGGGGAGACATCATAAAGGCCTTAATCACATTCTAGGACCCGGCCCACAATGTATTACACTTATCAAACTTTGAACTCACCCTGACATTAGAGGAAATGACCGGATATATTGGGACCCATACAATCCCTTTGAGACACCAATACTTGATTGCACCAAGAGCCCTCGCCGTGCACAAATTCCTGGATTCCTTGAAAATCAGCAGAATAGTTCACAATCCCGACTTATCAGCTGGCTTTTGCTCCCCGTAATTTTTATATTAGAGGTATTGTAATATTGGAGGAATCAACAACCCCGAATATGTAATTTGTAGCAAAGGAAATTGGCTCAAGTGGGAGGAGCTTCGATGTTTTGCGTTCATGGTATTTTTCTTGGGTCTTCTGGTATTCCCGCAAAAGGATGGGAATATTGACATACGAATAGTAGGGGTCGTCGGAACGTTAATGATCCAGGCTAAAAGTACCCTCGCTCCAATGGTCTTGTCCGAAATCTTTCGTGCTCTCACCGTCTGTAAAGCATGAGGAGATTTCTTTGAGAGATGTAACTTGATGTTGCAAATATGGATGATCGAGCATATATGCCACTGGCCTCGGTTCATAAATTACTGGTCGTCAACAAAGAGCTGCATAGAAGAAGTCTTCAACAGGGTTGATGTGTTCAAAGTACCTGAGGGTGTCACAGAATGGGTGTCGCATCTCCGGGTCATCACTGCAAATTAGATAGAGTGGCCATTCGGTTGGCTCCCTGTGGATGAAGTTGTGTATATGCCCGCCATCGGACCTCATTTCTTCCTAATGGGTCTTTGAAGTATCCAGTCCTATGCGCCATATATTGTACTAAGACAGCTGGGTAGATGCCAAATGATCCCCAGGGACGAGGATATTAGTCTTCTGCGGTTGAGATAAGTTCAAATAGTTAATTCCCTTAAGTCGTTGTACGCCAAATCTGGAGTGAATGTCAATACTTGATAGTCGATACTTGAGTACGTGACGTATCAAAAGGTGAGGTTATACCGGGGTATGTGCTTTCTACAAGAGAGGCATAGAGCCTGGGAGGCCGCCTAAGAGACCACATCTCCAATAATTTGTCGAGACATCGCAAGGGCAGTGGGATTGGTTAGCCAAGGAAAATGAATATAGGGCTACAATAGGAAGGCTGGAAAAGCAAATCCAAGAGCTGCGATTTGAAAATAGTTTGCAAACTGCAGCCAGTGAGGGAGAAAAGAAGATATTGACCAAAGAAAATGAAGCATTACGAGCCTAAATCAAGAAAATGAAGGCAGCCACAGAAAATCCTCCTAGAAGCGCAAAAGATGAAAAACGCATAGAAAACTTGCGGCGGAGAGTAACCGAATACGGGTTCAACCTGAATAAGGCGGAGGGTGAGCTATCTAGGGTTCAGAAGCAATTGATTAAAAGTGCATAGGAACGAGCCCGCATCCTTGAAAATTAAAAGAATGGAATAGCGATGAGATTGTTGGTTTAAAATAAAGGGTCATCATGACTGAAAATAGAATGGCCAAACGGGCCACGGACTTCAAAGTCAAAAGAGAACATTTCTATGAAGTAATAGCAGGATTATAAAAGGATTTGCGGCAATTCCAAAAGCTGAATCAAGTAGCCAAACGAACTCTATAAGCAAGGGCCGAGCAAATTGGGCATCTATTACAAGAAAAGGTGTTATCAGGGAAAGGGTGCGGGATATCACAGAATATATTACCACAAAGTGCAACCACTGTGAGGACATGACGAAATCTATGTTCTTTGCTACCACCATGAAATTTGTTCGTCAAGTGATGGAAGATCTCCACTACCTCCAACTAAGTTTAGCACGCAAGCCTATGGCAAGGCCGAACGATGCCCCTCAAGCTCCAAAAACAGTTGAAGCCTTAATCTACTCATAAATTTGTATTCTCTTAAAAGAGTCTATCTGTATGTTCTTTTACGCACCATTTTGAGTCTGTAAGCTTATCATGTCCAAGTTTTGTAGTTTCCTTTCATTTTGTTAGCTCTTGTAATCAAAGATTTCGTCATAATAAAAATAGAAAATCCCAAAATATCTTGTTGTCTCCATAACATTTTACCATGAACTACACTCGGTCTGATTCAGGCGGTGTCATGATATTGAGGCAATCTTCATAGGATTCGACCGTATTCTTTCAGAAATAAGAGGTAGAAAACAAAAAGAAGTTCGGAATAAATGCCGGGATAACACATGCGACCATTGCAAACATATAGAAACCTGTTAACTGCGTAGGTGCATCATACCCAACGTGCGATTTCCTGTTTGTTATTTATCCCAACCTAACTGTTTGAGATTCCAGTTTCCAGTCCAGGCTTTTTAAAGAACAATGATAGGTTTGTGGTAAGCTGGCCTCACATAGATACTTTACTATATCAAAAGGAAGCGCAGAGATGTCATCTGAATTGACTCTACCAATAGTTCCCATCCCAGAGGACAACCCAAATGCAAGGATCCCAGCTTCAGAATCTGCGGCGGCTGAAGAAAATAGGATCCTTAGACTCAGAGTTATGGAGATGTGGGATGCTTGGACAAATGGAAAAGAACCTCCTAGTTCTATCCCCGAATTTCCTAAGCTTTTCCCAAGGTCGGGGGTACCTCCACCATCCCCATCAGCCACCTAAATACCCTCTTGAGGCAGCCCACCATATCAGCCAACTTTGTTAGAGTGCCTTCTGAAGCCCGCCCTCCAATGTTCACATCTGGCCCAGTGTCGAATATTTTTACGGCCCCTCCGTGCAGCCGCCACACAGCCTGCGGTGCCGATGCCCATGTTTTATCCTACAGCTTTCACATTTCAAACTCCCAACTACCAAACCGAGCCTCCCTCATGCCCCACATACAATAATCCTCAATCAGCATATGAACTCACAACCGTGCAGGACAAAACCCCTAAGACACCTGAACGAGATGAAATAACAAGAAGGATGAAAAGCCTTTAACAATGTTTGAAAAACATGCAAGGATTAAGTGGGCAGAAGAGCGTGTCCTACTCGGATATTTTCATGTTCCCACACGTATATCTTCCCTTGCGGTTCAAAATGCTGAAGTTTGAAATGTATGATGGGCACGGCGATCCCGTTGCTCATTTGAAAAAAAATATTGCAACCAGCTGCGTGTGGCAGCTGGAAAAGAAGAACTACTGATTGCATATTTCGGGGAGAGTATAGTGGGCATCGCTTCTGAATGGTATATGGACCAGGATATCACTCGATGGCATATTTGGGATGATCTCGCCCGGGGATTCGTAAAGCAGTTCCAGTATAACATTGACATTGCCCTGGACCGGAACTCTTTGGCCAACTTGAAAAAGAAATCTTCAGAAAGCTTTAGAGAATATGCTGTCAAGTGGCGTGAACAAGCGTCACGAGTAAAACCACCCATGGATGAGACAGATATGGTCACTATTTTCCTGCAAGTGCAAGAGGCAGATTATTTTCAAAATATGATGTCATCGATGGACAAACCTTTTGCGGAAGCGATTAAGATTGGCGACATGGTCGAAAATGCCCTGAAAACAAGAAGAATTCTGAGCCAGTCCGCCATAAGGGCAACCTCCCAGGCTTTTCAAGGTGGGGAAGGAGGGGTCGCAAGAAACAAAAAGAAAAAGGAAGTGTCAATGGCAGCCTCCGGAATGAGAAGATATCATACTCACAGACCTGTATTCTCAGAAAGGGCCTCTCAACATTACTATCCCCACTAAGACATACATTATGATCCTCAACCTTATGCCCGACCACAACAACAGGGCAACAGAAACCAAGCCCCGAGAAATCAGCCACCCCAGAATCAGTATAATCCCCACCCTCCATAAAATAATTATTGTCCCAGTGAACCACCCAGGAGACTAAACTTTACTCCAATAGGGGAATCTTTTGCCAGCTTATTCCCAAAATCGGTCCAGATGGGTCTCCTGCAGCCCGTGCCCCCAAAAAGACAGAACCTCGAGTCACCTTCCTATAAAAGGGGCATACGATGTGCTTATCATTCTGGGGCCGAAGGACATGACACCAAAAATTGTTGGACTCTAAAATGAGCGGTGGAGGATTTAACAAAACAAAAGAAAATAGTGCTGAGCGATGAAGAGGTCCCGAACGTAACCAATAACCCGTTGTCGGCTCACAACAATGGGCCAGTAATCGGAATGATTTTTGAGGAAAAAGAATTGACCCTGCCTTAAAAGCCCTAATAGTCATTGCTAATGTGGACAGAAAACCAAAGATTACCCCAAGAAGGCTGAAGAAAAGGAAATGAGCAAAGTCAAGCATACAAAAGCATAGAAGAAGTCTAAATCAAAACAGGAACGACCCCTACCAAAGAAACAATACTTTACATCCTACGAGGCGTCAAGAAAAACAGCCAAATTTGAGTCCCCCAAGAAGGTTTGAGTTGAACAAAACGATGTATGTATCCAAGTGGGCTTATGTGGTACGGGGACCGATTAAACCACCAAGGCTGAATAAGCCCGTGGTAATCGGTCACACGCCTCAGAAGCCAATGACAAACCCTTCTGCAGTCCCATGGAATTACCAAGAACCCATAGTCACATACAAGGGCAAAGAGATCATCGGGGAAACTAAAAAGGGCCATACCACAAAGAAACATTCATGTATGGAAGAAGTGAACGCTTCCACCAAATGACGATTTTCACCTAAGAGGCCAGTAAATGTGGGAGAGGCAGAAGCCTTCTTTCAAAAAATTAAAATGCCAGAATATGAGGTAGTGGACCAGCTCCGAAAGTCTCCCAAGCAGGTATCTTTATTGTCATTACTGATGAAATCTCTATAGCACCAGAAAGTGTTGGCCAAAACCCTGAATGAAGCTTATGTACTAGCTGGAACCTCCGTGGAGCAACTAGAGAAAATGGCGGAAAAATTCTTTGCCATTAATCAGGTTACGTTCAGCAAGAATGACTTACCTTTGGAGGGAGCTGCCCACAACAAAGCCTTGCACCTCACCATGAAATGCGAGAGCTATTATGTCAAAAGAGTAATGGTAGATGGAGGTTCTGGGGTAGATATATGCCCACTGTCGACATTGCAGAGAATGGAGATTGGAATAGAGAGGATCTATCCCAACATTGTATGTGTCCGAGCCTTTGATGGAATCAAGAGGGACACCATAGGGGAAATTGACTTAATATTTACCATTAGTCTGGTCGATTTTGAAGTGACATTTAAAGTATTGGACATGGAAACATCCGATAACTATCCCCTAGGAAGACCTTAGATTCACGCAGCAAGAGCGGTTCCTTCTACTCTGCACCAAATGCTGAAGTTCGAACATTAAAACAAGGAGAATTGTGGTCCATGGAGAATATGAATAGTCAATTTACCGGGATCCCTATGTTCCCTACCTTGAAGCCAAAGATTGAAGTGAGCATATAGTTTTCCAAGCTTTTGAAATTGTGGTAGCCGATCAACATGAAAAAGGCAAACCACTTCCCTAGCCTTTCCTCTCTAATGCTTCAATCATGGTGCCAAGAGAGATGACATGCCAAGGTTTTATCCAGGAAAGGGACTTGGAAGTTCTCTACAAGGCATAACTGAGCCGGTCTCTTTGCCTGCCGCAGAAAAGTTTTTTGGGCTAGGCTTCCATCCAACACCAGAAGACATCACCTGGGCCAACCGTAGGAAACGTCGTGGATGGGCTCTACCACAACCCCTACCCCACCTATACAAAACATTTGTAAAACCAAAGTACAGTGAGGAAGAGGAAGATGAGACCTTCACGACGGAATAGATTGAGGAGATATGTGGAGCCATGAGGAAATTATTATATGAAGCCAACACAGTTCAGTTGGGAGAAGGCTCAAGCACTACTGGAGTGCTCTATGTGGGACCGGATACCAAGCTGAAAAACTGTTTCCAGTCAAGCGGGAGGCCCCGTAGTCCTGCCTTGCTACCTTTTCATGCATCACGAGTTATTTCAGGGTGTGACTCGGGTTTCTTTCTTTAGCGTTTTGTCCTTTAGATTCCAGATGTAAACCCTGCTATCTTACAATTTCAAAGAAATGAAATCAATATTTCATCGTTTGCACTTCTTCATCTTTTTTTTTTCTAATTTTGTTTCTTTCTTCTTCTATTTCGTTTTTTCTTTCAGTCCCAATTATGCAGCTTTGAATAAAATGAAATACTCGCGGACTTCATGCCTCTACCCAAACATGCTGCCCATCTGTGAAATAATTAACCAAGAACCGGAATATGATGAAGAAGAGGCATTTAGGGAAATCAACCAAGTGTTGGAACACTTTGAAAATAAACCTATGTCGAACTTAAGCAATACCAAACTGGTTAACCTGGGCGATCCCGGTGAAATCAAGGAAACTAAAATAAGCATCCATGAGAATAAAGAAATTCGGGATTCACTAGTTCAACTTCTTTTGGAATTCAAAGATGTATTTGATTGGTCTTAAGATGATATACCTGGGCTGAGTGTTGATCTGGTGGTTCATAAGTTGCCCACGTACCCTGAATGCCCTCCGGTCCAACAAAAACAAAGAAAGTTCAAACCTGATGTCAGCGATAAGATCAAAGAATATATCACAAAACAGCTAGAGGCGGGAGTAATCCGAGTGGTTCGATACACCGCATGGTTGGCCAATGTGGTCTCGGTACCAAAGAAAGACGGGAAAACTCGGATGTGTGTAGACTACAGAGATCTAAACAAGGCTAGTCCCAATGAGAATTTCCCCCTACCTAACATCCACATCCTTATTGACAACTGTGCCAAACACGAGATACAATCCTTTGCAGATTGCTACGCAGGATACCACCAGGTGTTGATGTATGAGGAAGATGCTCAGAAAACTGCCTTCACTACACCTTAGAGAACTTACTGTTACAAAGTTATTCCTTTCGGTTTAAAGAACGCCGGGGCAACATATATGAGGGCCATGACCACCATTTTCCATAACATGATGCATCAAGAAATGGAATTATATGTGGACGATGTGATTATCAAGTCCAAGACTCATGGTGATCATGTAAGGGACTTAAGAAAGTTCTTCGAAAGGCTTCGCAAGTATGATTTGAAACTGAATCCAGCCAAGTGTGCATTTGGAGTCCCGTCAGGAAAACTTCTAGGATTCATTGTCAGCCGGAGAGGTATCGAGTTGGATCCGCCAAGATAAAATCCATTCGAGAGTTACCTCCTCCAAGGACCAAAAAGGATGTAATGAGCTTATTGGGAAGACTGAATTATATCACCTGATTCATCGCCCAATTGACTTCCACATGCGAGCCCATATTCAAGCTATTGAAAAAGGATGCGGCAGTTAAATGGACTGTTGAGTGTCAAGAAGCTTTTGACAAAATCAAACACTATTTTTCCAACCCATCAGTTTTGGTCCCGCCAGAACCGGGAAGGCCAATATTCCTCCATCTAACAGTCATGGAAAACTCTTTTGGTTGTATTCTCGGGTAGCATGACTCCACGGATAAGAAAGAGCAAGCCATTTATTATTTGAGCAAGAAGTTTGCTAGTTACGAGGCCAAGTACACGCTGCTAGAAAGAACATGTTGCGCCTTGACATGGGTGGCTCGAAAGTTAAGGCATTATCAGCAAGCTCATACCACCTACCTCATAACCAGGTTGGATCCATTGAGGTATATATTCCAAAAGCTGATGCCCACAGGGAGATTGGCAAAATGGAAAATCCTGCTCAGCGAGTTCGACATAGTTTATGTCACTCGTACAGCAATGAAGGCTCAAGCATTGGCAGAACATCTGGACGAAAATCCCGTTGATGATGAATATCAGCCTTTGAATACCTATTTCTCTGATGAAGAAGTGAATTCGGTGGATGTAACATCTGAAGACATCCCCGCTTGGAAAATGTTCTTCGGCAGAGCAGTAAATGCAAAAGGCATAAGGATCGGGGAAATTTTAATCTCACCCACGGGTCAGCATTATCTGGCTACAGCCAGGCTCCGGTTTTTCTGCACCAATAATACAGCTGAATACGAGGCTTGCATAATGAGCATGAACATGGGCATTGACCAAGATGTTGAGGAATTGTTAATCATGGGAGATTCAGATTTGATCATCCGACAAGCTCAAGGAGATAGGGAAACAAGAGACTTTAAACTCATCCCCTATAGACAGCATGTGAAGGACCTCAGTAAACGGTTCAAGTCGGTACAATTCAAGTACATTCCTCTCTATCACAATGAGCTAGCAGACGCACTCGCAACCTTGGCCTCCATGTTGCCTTACCCCGGAAATGCCTATGTTGATCCTTTGACAATTCAAATCAAAGAAAGGCATGGGTATTGTAATGTGACGGAAGCAGCGTCCACCACACAGCCCTAGTATTATGACATCAAGAGATTCCTGAAAACACAGGAGTATCTCGAGCAAGCCACCTGGAGCAAAATAAAACTATCCGACGGCACGCAAGCAGCTTCTTCTTAAGTGGTGATACCTTGTACAAAAAGACTCCAGATCTTAATTTGCTGAGATGCGTTGACATCGAGGAGGCCAAGAGGATTATGCATAAAGTACATGCGGGAGTGTGTGGGCCTCATATGAACGGGTACGTAATGGCAAAGAAAATACTTCGAGCCAGGTATTATTGGACGACCATGGAGAAAGATTGTTTCAGCTTCGCTCGAAAATGTCATCAATGTCAGGTGCACGGTGATTTGATTCATGCACCGCCAACGGAATTGCATCATATGTCAGCACCATGGCCATTTGCTGCCTGGTCCATGGATTTCATTGGGCCGATTGATCCAAAAGCCTCAAATGGACATAGATTCATACTGGTTGCTATTGACTACTTCACAATATGGGTGAAAGCCATCACTCTTAAATCTGTTACCAAAAAAAGCTGTGGTGGATTTTGTGCATTCCAATATCATTTGTCGTTTTGGGATTTCCGCAACCATCATTACATACAATGCAACAAACTTGAACACGCGTCGGATGGGAGAAATATGTGAACAATTCAAGATAACACATAGAAACTCCACCCCTTACCGGCCCAAAGCTAATGGTGTCGTTGAAGCAGCTAACAACAACATCAAGAAGATCTTGAGGAAAATGATTCAAAGCTCAAGGAAATGGCATGAAAAGTTGCCTTTTGCATTGCTGGGATATCGTACCAAGTACGCACATCGGTAGGAGCAACTCCCAATTTGCTGGTCTATGGGACTAAAGCTCTCGTACCCGCAGAGGTAGAAATCCCTTCGCACCGGGTAATTGTTGAAGCAGAAATTAAGATAGTGAATGGGTTAAAACTTGTTTGGAGTAGTTGTCATTAATTGTTGAAAAACGAATGGCTGCAGTTTGTCACGGGCAATTATACCAACAAAGAATGGCCCGCTCTTACAACAAGAAAGTGCGTCCTAGGAATTTCGAAGTCGCGCAGCTGGTATTGAGGCGCATACTTCTTCACCATAAAGAAGCCAAACGAAACTTCGCTCCAAACTAGAAAGGTACGTACATTATCGGAAAGATATTACCCAAAGGAGAACTGTACCTGGGTGACGTTGAAGGAGACGATCCCGAGGCGACAGTAAATGCAGACAATGGCTCTATTTGATTGAGATGATGAAGGCTTTTCTTTCCCACTACCATAAACACTACCAATCGTCCGCAAACCCCTTTGAGCCGGCTACGTTTCTTTCGCCACCCTCTTTGGATCCCTGAAGTGCTATTCAAACGAAAAACAAAAATAATGATAAAAAAATGAATGAAAAACAATAAAATGAAAGAAAAAAGAAAAAAAATAAAAGAAATAACAAACAAATTAGTTTAGGAAACACTTCCTGAACTACGTATGACTTGATTTCGAAAGGATATGTAGGCAGCCTCTCCCTGAGGTTCAGTCATATCAAAATAAAAACACTAATTCCCCAAGAAATAAAACTGGCGCAGAAATGTATTGTTTCGGACGCAAATCCGCCCGAATGGTTCCAATGTTGTAGATTCCCATCCAACTTCCTTTACTCAAGAAGCCTAGTCCAAGTCCTTCCAATCAATTGGTCAAAATAGGGACTTGAAAAAACACTATTGTTGGGATTCGGCACAACGCAATGTTGAGAGAAATAAAAGGAGAGAGTCTTATCGGTGAAAACCTTCGGGCACCATATAGTGATTGTGAGTAGAGAAAAATAAAATGAGAGAGTCCATTTAGCGAACTCGCAAAGAGCACTATCGGGCGACACGATAAGAGAAATGAGAGAGGCCGATTGGCAGAAACCTGAAAAAGGGCGTCATCGGCCAAAAAAAGGAAATATTGCCACTCAAGCCTGAACGAGTTCCCTTGGTTTTGAAAGATTTGAAGTCAGAGAAGCAGGAATGGATCTGGACCGGGTATTTAGTCCAAGAAGCATGTCATTTCCATTTAAAACCGGCACGCACTCCCAGATAAGTCCTCCTTTTTCCTTCAAAAGAGACATACCTTTGTAAACGCATGTTTTGTTTTATTATTTTCCACTTCGTTCCCCTTTAACTTTGATGTCCTGACTATTTCCAAAGAAAATATAGTGGGGACGGTCTCACGGGTTTTTCTCCTGGCAAGAACTAATTTGGAATGTCCGGTATCGGCAAGCGCATTTAGCCAACCCCGGCTGATCATGACGGCTAATGCTTTAAAATCCCGAAAATAGAAAGAAAATAAATTCAAAGTTAAAGAGTCCACGAAGGTGAATCAAGATTGGAAAGATTAAGCCCAAGCAGGATAACGGTTCCTACCTAAGATCCCAAAGGCAAGCCCTGAAAGCAAAATCAAGAAAAAACTCGTAGGCGAAGGCATGGAAAACAAAAACCAACCCGAAAAATAAGGACCCCCCAGCCAACCTACGAGGCAAAGATTGGAAGTCAAGGGTTTCTTGTCCAGCATAAATGAAGTTGAAATCAAGCAGAACAAGGCCGCAAACCCAATCACTGTTCAAACTAACAGTTTGTTTTGTTTTTGAATTGAAGTAGATATAAGTGTAATCTAAAAAAACAAAAGGAACTCGGGGTAAACAAAACCAAAGGAATGGCGCAAGGACCAAGAATGGTGTTGCATCATTAACAAAAGGGAAGTTTTTCTTTACATTATTTTCCTGCAAACTCATAAATAAATATGATAGCATGGGATTTCAATCCCTAGCTTCCCCTTCTCCAGCTTATGGATTTCCTCGGCATAACCCAAGGATTGCATTCCACCCCCTCCAGCATAGACCAAGGAATTTATATTGCACTCCCCGGCATAACCCGGGAAGTTTCTCTTTACATCCCCAGCATAACCTGAGGACCTCTTTTTCTCCCACTTTTTACTCGTCAGCATAGTCTGAAAGTTAAAACTCCTCTATCCTTAGCATAACCTAAGGGTTTTTCCTTCCCTGCTCTATCCCCATCATAGTCTAAAAGTGAAAGCTCCTCTATCCTAAATATAACCTATGGGTTTTTCCTTCTATGCTCTATCCCCAGCATAGTCAAAAGGATCTTTGTGGCCCTTCACTTCCTTGTAATTCCCTAGCATAACTTATGAGTTTGCTCTCAATCCTGGCATAACACACGGATTCCACTGGCACAACCCAAGAATTTTTCATTCATCTTGGCATAACCCGCGGATCTCCCTAGCATAACCTAGGAGTTTTCTCTCAATCCCGGAATAACCCGCGGATTCCTCTAGCATAACCCAGGAATTTTCCGTTCATCCCGGCATAACCCGTGGATCTACCTAGAATAACCTATAATTTTTCTCTCAATAACGGAATAACCCACGGATTCCCCTAGCATAACGTAGGAATTCTTCCATTCATCCCGGCATAACTCGCGGATTCCTCTTGGCATAACCCAGGAATTTTCTTTCATTCCGGACATAACATGTGGATCTGTCTAACTAACCTAGGAGTTTTTCTTTCAATCCCGGCATAGCACATGGATCTTCTTAGCATAACCTAGGAATTCTTCCATTTATCCCGGCATAACCCGTGGATCTCCCTAGCATAACTAGGAAAATTTTCCTTTCAACCCCGGCATAACCCGCGGTTTCCCTTGGCATAACCCAGGAAGTTTTATTCATTACGGCATAACCTGTGGTTTTCCTTTTATCCCCAGCAGAGACTCTTTATTCCTATCCCGGTATAACCCGCAGATCATTCTCTTACCCTCAGCAGGGACCCTTCATTCTTATCCCAGCATAACCCGTGGATCCTTCTCCTGTCCCTCGCGGAAGCACTTTTTCTTTCCCAGCATAACCTAGCAGATCAGACCAAAGGATACAAAATCCTGACATTCGTTATATTCAATAAAGAAATAGCTTAGACTTATGATGCAAATAACTTACGAAATTTTTCCAGTGAAAACTGGGGCAGAAAAATTTTGTTCGTTTGCTTGTTTTGATGTACGAGGTGGTTATACCTCAAGGCATAGAATTCGAGATGACCGGAAATGGGAGTCTCAATCCAAAATAAGGAACGGAAGGAAAGAACAAAAAAGGAAGGAATTCAAAATGATGAAGCAGACAGAGACATGGACTGCCCGAATTTGATTGAAATCTCAAGACACGCCTGTCCTACTTTGTTTCAAAATTGAGGAATAAGCCAACAACTGCAGCTAATGAGCATCAGGATTTAGATCGAAGTCTGCCACAAGAGTTAGCCAAGACTCGAGATCAAGTTTCAAGAGACTCGTGGATAGAAATTTTGTAACTCGTAGTTGATAGACCTAGACAGCTTAGATGTTTATTTTCTTTTGTGTAATAAAGGGTCGGTAAGCGGTAGCAGTAGCAACAACAGTGAAATCACGGTCCACGGTAGTCCCAGCTATCAAAACTTCCAGAACTACACTGACCTAATTCCTTATTCGCCAGGGATATGTAGGCAACCTTTGAAGCAAGGTTCGGTCAGGAAATATTCAAAGTACTTCACACGGAGTACTCAGTCGGATGAAAATCGCTCGTGTTTGCTCACTTATCTTCGCACGAAGACTCTTCGTATTTCCAATCAAAGAGGGGCAGCTGTGAGCATGTGATTTTTGCCTCGTTGAAATTACTCCTAGAGAATTCTCAAGCTTAGGATATTTCCTTTTTGTTATTGATTTTTAGGATTTAATTTTGCATATCAGTGTGTTCACATTGGTGTATGCATGATAAATCATATAAAATACAAAAATTGCATAAGCATATAGGATTTAATTTCACATGCTTTTGTTAAGATTACTTGGTAGTTAATGTTTATTTTGTAAAATATAAAAATCACAAAAAATTAGGTAGTTTATTTTGGTATTTTGTTGTTAATCTTCAGTTATTTGCATTTTATGATTAATTTTAATTTTTTGCATTTTTGATTAATTTTTTTATTTTTCATATTAGGAAGTTATTAGCTTGATTTAGTTTAATTAAGAATTTTTTTAAGAAATAAAATTAGGAAATAATAAATAAGAAAAAAAAAACAAGAGAAAAATATGTATAGGATTTAACTAACCCAGGCTGGCCACAATTGGGCCAAGCCTGGGTGGCCAAAAACATTGAACCCTTCTAAAATACCCAAGACCTAGCGCAATAACCCATCCCTGATCCGGTCCGTGTAAGAGACGCCCCAAAACGACACTGTTTTGGGGCGATCAATCACAACCGTTTTATCACAACCAATCCAACGGTCCTGAAGCCCCAACCCAAGTCCCATATACATTTCCATACACTCATATATATTCAGAGACCAAATCCTTCTTCCTTGTATCTAACCATGCAGGTGTAACGCCACCCCGCAGCCACCATATATCCGCCATCAACCACCGTAACGCCACCGCCGAAAATCGCCTCATGGCGGCGGCCAGCCACCAGATGGCCCTAAATTTACACCACAACATCTTCTCGACCCTCTTTTTCCCCTCCCACCATTATCTCCTCTTAAAAATCACCCCAGCTTATTCGACAGAAGAGTCACCGGCTCCGCCGTCTCCAGTGATATCAACCCCAAACTAACCCAAAATAACACCTTTGAACTAGCTCTTCCCCCCTCTTCCCAACCATCTAAACCCATCTTTCAATCCTCACAGATCTCTTCGAGTATCAAATTAAAGACTGGTCTCAAACCCTAAACTCACCAGAAATCTCTCAAATTGGTCCCTGGTGATCGTCTCACGTTCCCGTCGACAACCCTTTAACCCACGACCCTCGAATGCAGCTAGACACAATCAAAAGTCAGGTCTGAAACCCAGACCTCATCCCAAAGTTACTCGACTCTAACCTAGATAACCCTTTCCTCCTTTCCAACAATGGAATAATGGTCTCAAGAGACCAAAGTCCCTCTCAGAAAGGCTCGAAATATGGAGATTTGAAAAATCCAATTTTTTGGGTTGCAACGCTAAAAAGCTAAGTTCTCTTCATTTGCTTTTAATCTTGTTTGGTTTCTTTTCTGGTTGTTTCTTTGTTTTCATTTGTTTGAGTATATTAAGATTTCCGTCTGTTCCTCTTTGAGATATTCTAAATAGTTGTTTCCATTTAGAGTTACATGTTCATCCTTCTTTTCTTTTTTATGTGCTCTTTATCTTCCTAATTTTTCATTTGTTCATCTTTGAAAAATTCTATATAGTTGTTATATGCTCATCCGTGTTCTCTTTTATTTTGATCTTCTCTATTTTTAGTTTGTTTAAGTATATTATATTTTCTATCTGTTCATCTTTGAAGTTCTGAGTAGGTGTTTCAATTTAGAGTCGTATGCTCGTCCTTTTGTAGGTTGTTTTTAATCTCCTTTATTTACTTTAAATTTTTATCTGCTCATCTTTGGAACTATTCTGAGTTTTTATTTCTTGGCTTGTCTTTGTAACCTTCTTCTGAATAATTTGTTTAACATTTGAAGTCATATCCTATTATTATTGACTTGTTGGGATTATTATGTTGAGCTCAGAATTGGTCATATTGGGTTTTATAATTAATTAGTGTCCTGTATTTCTGAAATTTGTGTTCAGCTTTGTATGGTTTTTAGAAATTTAGTTTCATAAGTATGATATTTGCCTGAATGTGTGTGCTGAAATTGATTAAATCCTGACCCTTGGTCATTTGTCTTGCATAATTTGGTATAAACCTGCTATTAAAGTTTTCCATGAATAGCAATTTAGAATTTGATCTTATTTGGCAATAATAATCTAGGTATACAACTTGAAGTAGTTAACTAGTATTAGTTTCAGACCCAATAGATAGGAACACAGGTTTAAAACACTTAGGCCAGTAATTAGGAAAGAGGATAGGGGTATTAAGGGCATTTGAATATAGGGAATATTGTAACAAACTCCTGGAACATTTTAGTGAGGGGTCCGAGTAAGATTTCTGCCCCAAAACTTGAGGCACGAGTTAGAATATCAAGGATCATTTAGGCAAATCCGAAAATGGGTAAAGGGCTAAAAGGAAAAAATAAAAGATTCATGTTGCCCTAAGTCTTTAGTTATGAAAGGAACAGTTGATCATTTTTAAGAGGAGGATTTGGAGTTTTGGATTTTATTGGGAAGAGCTAGAGGATAATTTTTTAGATATAGATCAACATTACACTTTAATACATCACTGAGCTGAATATTATTTTCACGCTGGTTCTTCTGATCAAGCCTTCTTTAATAATCGAGATTTTATTCATTACAAGTTGAAGATGGATTGATTGAATGTGAATTTTAGAGTTGTTAGAGAAATCTGTTCTTTCATTATTTGCTCGTCAAATTTCCTGAATTCCTGGGTTAACTGGCTATTTGGTTGTTGCGCTTGCTTGCTACTCGCTTAACTTTCTCATAGGTTCTTCTTTTCTACTGAAATTCCAGGTACCAATCCTCAGTCAATATTTGGGAAGTAAATGTTGTACGCGTTCGAGATCAATACTGATAATGAAGACAATATTATTTTTATGTATCGATGTCATATTATGAATGTTATTATTTTTAGTAGTATTTCTTGTGTTGTAATAAGTATAAATGTGTAATAATGTTGGACTGTACTTAGCCTATGACTTTAATTTATTTAGATTTAGTAGTTTTAAAGTGGGTCAATCCATTATTATTTGATGTTTATGATTTATTCTGTGAGAAAGTAGGAGCTCGATGTTTGTACATGTACTCTGAATGATGAGTATATTAGTTCATTTCCTTAGATGCCATATCCAATTTTGAGTTATAGCTTATTAATTTGTAATATAAGATCACATATTTTTCTTAGAAATTCTCCTTGTTAAAATGTCATCAGTATGCTTTGAAAATCGATCAATTCCATAATGTCAATGATTATAGTATAGCGATTTAAAAAGGGTTGTTATCATGACTACTTGTAGTCCAACGTTTTTGCGCCCAAGTGAAGCCCCAATTTATCGTTAGTTATGAAAAATAAAGAAATGTATCCCCTAGGCCCAATATTAAACAAAGCCTAAATTCCAAAACCAGCCATGAATGAGGCTGAAAATATAAATGTTGAATCTCCTTTTGAATATATCACGCGCGTATGAAATAATTAGGTCATATTTTTGAGACGAGCATAATAGAAAACTATAGTCGCTTTATGTTGCCTTTATAAAATTAAGTGAGCGCATTTATGAAAATAATACACCATGTGGGCTACTTAGCTCTAATAAAAATATATAGAAACTTGGAGGTGTTGTTTAGAAAATACCACGGACTTCCACGAATTTTCAAATGCGTAGTTGCTATAGGCGCGATATTTAATATGATATCTTCATAAGTTCGGGTGTGCATTTATCTGACCAAATCCAATTCTTAGCAATGTTAATACGTGTCGAGAATCCGGGTGCATTTATGTGATGTGGTTCGAGACATGTTTTAATAACGTTGTAAATATTCCTAAAATGACTAAAGCGGTTAAGTACTTTAAAATTTGCATTGTATAAAAATTAGGAAAGTTAGCCAAATATGATACTTTAAGCGACCGTGCTAGAACCACAGGATTCAGGGTACCTAACACCTTCCCTCAGGTCAACGTAATTCCTTACTTAAGAATTTTTGGTTCGCAGACTCCAATTGGGCAGTCGAAAAATTTCCTCGATTTGGGATTATAAAATAAACCGGTGACTTGGGATACCAAAATCTAAACCTATCCCAAGTGGCGAATCTAAAATAAATAATTAATCCTATTTCGAATAATGTCACTTTAATTGAAAAAACTCCCTTATGCGTTTTTATCCTTCAGGGTAGCCGTGTAAAAGAGGAGGTGTGACACCTGTGAACGCCGACAGATATACCTTGAAGTCTCTCATCCAAGCTCAACTCATGGATGCCTAGCCTGGTATGAAGTACTAGACTTGTAAAAAAAGATGAGGAGAATCATGGTATGAGTAAACAACAATGACACCTGCTAAGCACCAAGCCTAACCTTGGTAGATTAGTGACGAGGTCACATCAAGACACCTACCGGAATAAATAAAGAAGCCGAACAAGTATGGTACGACATAATAATGAAAACAAGAAAATGAAAAAATTAAAGAAATAAATCAAGATTATCTACACCGAAATTTAAGGCAATAAAGGCATCAAGGGAGGAAAACACATAATAACCACACCAAGGAAAAGATGCAAAGAAACAATGCAAGTGATGAAAATGAAAGATAATAACAAGAATCATGTCTGAGGTACTACCTCATATCTCATTTAACAATCACAATCTTTATGTATATCGCCGCAGGATCCTTACATTTAGATTTAATATCATTTTTATTGAAATAACTACCCGTGTTGTAACCCATTTTATCACACCGTATGGCCTCAAGTAGTTCCTTTAAAAGAAACACGTGCATCAAGTCCACCATATCTCACTACATGCGTATCTACCCTGTTCTTATACCAGTGCATATGTGTCAATATCACAACATATCACAAATTGTACCTCAAGTTCCCAATATCACAACTTGCCAAAGAAGTCAACAATAAAAGTTTTTCCACAATAAATAATCAATGGCTCAACCAGAACATGTACAAGAGTCTCAACAATAAACTGAAAGTGAATAACTCAACAAGAATGGTTTTCAACAATATACAACTTTGCTCAATGTGATCACGACTTTCACAACTTTAACACCAAAACCCAACAGTAAGATACTTCAATAAATAGCAACTTCAAGTAAGGTATCTCAATAGTTAAATATTTAACTAGGCAATGAGAAACGATAACTTTAACTAAGCATGGAAGGTCATATAACAAGTAACAAATGAGAAAAATATGAACAATGTAAGGTGAAGCACATAAGGATAGATTAACGATGATGATAATAACATGTTATAACAATTCAGTTAAATTCATAAATGGAATCTACCTAGCTTAAACTTGTAGATTACCACATTTAGCTCGTGTGCCAACTTGTCACCTTGCGTACACGGCTTTTCACGTACCATAATTAACACAAAACAATACCAATCCTGAGGGATAATTCCCCCACACAAAGTTAGGTAAGGCACTTACCTTAAAAACTCTAATTCAATCAACTAGTAAGCCTTTCCGTGAATATCCAAATATGAATGGCTCAAATTTAGCCAAACTAACTTTATACAATAAATACAAAGCATAGGAAACTATTCTGAATAATAAAGTCATAATACTTAAAGAAAATCAAAAATTCCAATCCAAGCGCGCGTCTCGGATCCCAACAAAAGTGACTAAATCCAAACACCCATTCAAACCAACCTAAAATTACTCAATTCTGATCTCAAATTGACCTTAAAATACTTAAAAATAGTCTATGAAGTTTTCACAAATTTCCCTAATTTTTCCAACTCAAAATACTAATTAAATGGTAAAAACAACGATGGATTCATGTATAATGGACAAATTTGAGTTAGAATCACTTACCCCGATAAATTCTATGAAAATCTCTCTTAAATTTGCTTAAATCGAGCTCGTTATGTGAAAAGATAAGGGTGAAATAAAGCCCTTCGTTTGACCTCTTTCTTCCCAACAATTTCTTTTCTACGGGACGACAGCCACAATTGTGGCTCCGCAACTACGAAAATTCCATCGCAAGTGTGGATCTCACTAAGACTCCAAGATTCCATTTCACCGGACACCAAAAGAGCATATGTGCTCATGGTTCTATTGCTAGTGGCTCGCTTCTGCACGCCCGCTTCTACATAGTGTTCATCGCACTTGCAGTCCTCCCATATCCCACTCAAATCCACATCTGTGATGGCCCTCTTGCACATGCATTTCCACACATGCGGGCACTCTTACCGCAGGTGAGATGACACAAGACTTTGGTTTCTTCAACAATCCTCTAAGTCCAAAATTTATCCAAATTTCAATCTGATTCACACCCGGAACCTCTAGAACGCCCTCCAAATATACAATCATCACAACCCAAACTAATGGGCTGCAATGGGCACCCGGTACCTTACTCGACGGAGTACCTACATAACGTATGTTTCATATCATACTATCAAATTTAATTGGGCCAGAGAGGTTGTTGTGAGATAAGTACAATAAACATTGAGAAATACTCGATATTGGATGATCCAACATGTAATCCAAACTTATTTATATGACATATAGGACTATAAGGCCGGCATGATCCTTTATATACTCGAAACATAGGCTAACAAGGCCGTACAAGTATCTGGATACATGATATCTGTCTTCAAGCCTCAAAGAATACATAAAATTATAAAGGTCGAAATAGGGCCCCACCATACCAATAAATATATGTACTAATCATACTGACCAAATAGGAATCTCCAGAGCAAATAAAGTGCACCAATATCTTCCGCTGAGCCGATAGCCTACTTGGAGGACTCTCAGCCTATTTATCGAGACTTGCAGGCATGAAACTCAGCGTCCCTAGGCAAAAGGGATGTCAGTACAAACAATAGATTGAGTATGTAAGGAATGAAATTCAGTAAACAATAGAATGAGAGAATCATGGAGTAAAAGACTAAACATGTATATCTGGATAACTTTGTAAATCATGAATTACTTATAGTGTCATATGTATACATATATATGTCATGTCGTGCATAGGTACATGTGTTCATAACATCATCAATCATTTAAGACCATCCCATCATATCATATTGGCAAATGTGGGCAAAATCATCAACGTATACCACCTGATTAGGTGGTGATTCGTATATAATGCCATAACCTTTCCTCTATATATATACATACGTACATATATATATATATACACGTATATACCTATATAATGTCATCAGGTCGTGGGTCAATGTGCATGTATAAATGCATGAAATGCATATGAAAATACGTTAATAAAATCTCCCTGTACGTCATAAAACCATTATGCCTCTAATAAACATCATGAAATAAACTTTACCAACTTATGTATTTTTGAGACACATGAACAGATGATAGAATAATGTGACACATGAGGTATCATGAGCATAAGCATCTCTAGTTTTTCTATGAACTGAGTTATTTATGGAAGTTGTATATTTTCTTGATTCGCTCGTATTGTATAGATCATGCCAAAAAGAAATAGGGACAACCTTTACATACCTGAGCAGATTCTCTTATCAACTCCTCTAACACACATCAATTGCGACAACACATAAAGGTGGATTAGAGTAGGATAAATCAGTATGATATTCTTGAGAAATATTGAGTCGTGGTTTATTCGAGTTACAATTCCCATTACTGCATCGTTATGAGGGTTCATAATAGTTTCCATTTAAGAATTCATCCATATGAAATCTATATTTACCTTTATAAATGCATCCGTTAAAAGGTCCATATTTCCCCCTAATGAATTAGATTTTATCATAGGGACTGGGCCCCTGCTTAAGGTGATTACTAAGCTAAAGAGTTCTCAAGTTTTGACACCTAGCCTCATGCTTACATAGTCAACATTTAGGCTTGATTAGTATTCCATACATGCTACCACGTTTGGGGGGATCCTTAATCTTATCAAAATATCATAATTAATTATTAATTAACTAGGTAATGTCTCATTATCCAATAATTAACCAATTAGCCATATAATTAATAATGATTTCCACTTACTCAAAATACTACTCACTTTTTACATACCTTATATACCTTATTATCTTGGACATGTGGTACCTTATATGCTACTAGTCCATAAATATCGAGTATTTTAGCTTGGGCCGTATTTTATCCTAACATGTCATACTTGGACGAAAATTCAGTTTCTTTGACTTGCTTCCGCTCTCACCTTCATGAATTTACTCATCACTTGTTTGTAATAGCATAATGCCTACAATCTCAAAATAATCCCATTCCCAAAATTACGCCGATTAACTTCCGATGAAACTCTAACATACAAAAATGTGGGATGTAACATCACCCTGCCCCCCCCCCCTCCCCCCGCTCTTTGGAACATTCGTCCTCGAAAATTGACTGATACACTTATCATGTTCATAACCTATGGCTCTTGCGAATACTTTTGTACTCTCCTTGCTATCTAGGCAACTGTCCTGTGAATAAATCTAAAGGCCAGGGCATTCCCCATTTAGGCCTCTTTTCCACACCATCACTTGGAATCTAAATCCTTCCAATATCGTAAATGTTGCTACCTTCTATCATGCATCTTTTACGTAACTAACCTTGTAAGTGTGCCTATGTGAATCTTCTCTCCTTTTTCCTCCCAGCTTTTAGCCAATATCTAGGCCTTACTTTGTAAACATATACAGAGCTTAATAGGATGTCTCTTAGACATCTATAGGTATACTGAAGCTCTTTGCTAGGTACTTTGTAGAACTTGAGAATATTTCTAGATTTTATTTAATACACCTAGTTATCCATTCATATGACTTTTGTGGATATACGTAGGTTATACTATACCATAATTCTTACTTTGATTTATCGTTACCGATGTCTGCAAATCAACTCCGGGTTACTCTCGTTGCTTATCCTTAAGACTGATGGTCTAGACGCATCTCATACTGTTAAATTTTTATCCATCTATTGTTGATTCACCTTAATATTTATCCGTCATCTACCACTGATAACTTGATCTCTTATGTAACACTGCCGCTAGGACTCGCGTCTCATCGGGGACATATTGTTAGTATTTATGCCGTTCACTAGAGGGGGGGTGAATAGTGAGGCACGAGAATATTGAAATATTGCGGAATTTAAAATTTCAGGAATAAGTAAATACGGTAATTGAAATAATCAAGAAAGAACACACCGTATTTTATCCTGGTTCACCACAACCCGTGGCTAGTCCAGTCCCCGAGAGACTCTCTCGAGATTCCACTATCTTCGTCAAGCTTACGGGTGCTTAACAAACCGTTACAGTTGCTCAAGGATACCACACCTTAAGACTTCACTTGCTTGAGGATACCTCACCCCAAGACTTCAACCACTAAGACTTTGGGTACTTAGCAAACCCGACAAATGAGAAGATATGTTCTTCTCAAACAACTCTCTTTTACAACAAATACTCTCTCAATAGAGTGGATAAAGAGAAACAAAATAAGCTCTATGAACAACACAAAGTTGTCTATCAAATGGCTCAACAAAAGCTCTAAAATGATGCTTGAAAATGATCAATATGTATATCAATATATGCAGGAGTTGTGTGTTTAAAATCAGCTCAAAAGACCTCTTTTTATAGGTGAAAAAGTAGTGCTGACCGTTGCTTAATTGACAAATCAAATCCCTGATTCTGTGCTCAAACAATCGATTATTTGGAGGTGACAATCGATTGTCTGACCAACGTTCAAAAAACAGATTCTTGATTTTAAGCTAACCAATCGATTGTTAACCCTGAATAATCGATTGTTCTTCAACGTTCAAAAATCAATTTAGGATTCTGTGGAACGGTCAAAAAATAATCGATTGTATGAAAGTAACAATCGATTTTCGATAATCGATTGTGGGACAAAGACAATCGATTGTTTTGATATTTAAAAACTTCGGTTGCACTGTATCAAAATAATCGATTGTTAAAGAGCACAATCGATTGTCAACAATCGATTGTTAAAGTAGACAATCGATTATGTTGTTCCAGTGTTCAAAACTTGCAACGGTCGATTATATACACTTGATATACACTTGATATACACTGTGTATACCAGAGTATACCAGAATTGAAAACTTACTTCAAAACCCATTTTGGTTGAAATGAAAACGTTAAAATCATTTTGTTTGAAGTATATATTAAAAATATTTATGATATATATAATTTAATAAAGTGATTTTATGCATGTTTATGATGACCTAATGTTGAGCCAAAGGATAAGATAACTTAAACGCTGTCCTTACATTGGTTCTACCAAACGACCTACGTCTTCGGTCTTCGGTCTTGAACTTCTTTGGCTCATTCATGCAATTCCGTCATCAGTATGCTTCTCGCCATTTGATTATATCGTTGTTTGACACTTGACTTTATTGTTTGTCATTCATCAAAACCTATACCTGAAAATCATGCTCATACAACCAAAGCGCACATATCAAAGGTATACATGATTTCCAACAATTTCCCCCTTTTTGATAATGACAAACAACGGAAGATATGCATATTGAATTCCCCCTAAATTCATGTTATATCTCAACATACAATTTATGCAAACAATTCATAGAAATCAATTCAATATAATTCCCCCTTAATTGAATATTCCCCCTCAATTAAGTCATGCATATCGCCCATATTCTTCCCCCTTTTGGCATTAGCAAAAAGACTATACCAAAAAAAATTTAAACCATTGACGATACCAATCGTTATAAACAAGATCATATCAAATGTTAGTAAATGGCATACTAATGATAACGGTCATTTTTCTCAACAATATCAATTGTTATTTTAAACTAAGAATGTTCATCAAAACATGAATCAATCAATTTTTATAAACCAAATTGATACTAATTGTTATTCAAAAAGAACTGATTAAAGCATGTATCAACCAAAACTGATATAGATTATTTGCACATATCAACTCATTATGTTTTTATTTAAAATACGATAACTAACCGACGTTCCCCCTTAATGCATTAAGGTTTTGTGCTTGGTGCATCCACTACAATATTGTAGTCTTCAAGCACACCTGCAAAAAGAACCAAAAAATAGATTTTTGGTACCCAACTTCTTTTGGGTCCTTGAGGGTTAGGATAATAACAATTATAATCAACACATAAATTTCTATGTTTAGCAAAACAAACGGGTGCAATGTGTCCTACCCGATTACAATAATGACATATAACATTAGGATTGTGCATATGTCTAGGTTGAGCCAAATGCGTTCTAGGTGATCTAAAGTCATTCCTAGACGCGTTGAAATTCCTAGAGTCATCTCTAGGTGGTCTAGAATAATTATTCCTAGACTCATTAGCAAAAATCCTAGAATCATTTCTAGGTTGCGCAACTCCATTTCTATCATGATTCTTATTCATTTTACGCCTATAGTTATTCCTAGGCTTTTTCTTCTTTGTTTCAGCTTTAGGAATATCAACACTACGTGTTTCTAGTACTTTCCTAAGTTCTGTATTCTCTAGTTTTAAAGAACTACAAGAAGAACAATTTGAACATGTATCAATAGAAGAAGCTTCATTCAATTCCTTGATTTTATTTTTAAAAACAGCAATGTCATTTTCCAAAAATTTGTTTTCTTTTTCTAAAAATTCAATTTTGTTTTTAAGAACACCATTTTCATTAGTCAATTTTTCAAAATCTATTTCTTTCAAAGAAGAGGATTTTTCAAAATCTTTTTCTTGTAAAGAAAGTGTTTTCTGAAAATCTTTTTGCAAAAAAAGTGATTTCTGCAAAGAAAGTGTTTTCTTCAATTCTTTTATCAATTTGGAAGCATTGACAAATTCACCATACAATTCATCATAGGCATTTTGTAAATTTTCAAATGAGTGAGAGTTAGATGTACTTACCTCTTCTTCTCCGTTTGCCATGAGACATAATGCGACGGCTTCATTGCCCGAGCTGTCTGAGTCCCGTGATACGCGCCTATGGTGTTTCCTCTTTTTCTTGTCCTTCTTCAAAGACTTACAAAACTTTTCAAATATATCACTGGAAGTATTTTCATCATCCCTTTCCGAATCACTTACCTCTTCTCTTTTAGAGGATGAGGCTTTGAAGGCAAAATTCGAATCACTTCTAAGATAAGGATTAAGAATTGTGCTATCATAAGTTTCGAGGTTACCTCTTAGTCCATCAATTGTGATATTCGTGTATTCCATCGACTCTTGGATGGCATTGGCTTTGGAACGCCATTCGGGAGTGAGACTCCGTAGGACTTTTCGAACAAGATCTTTGTTCGTGTAAACTTTCCCGAGAGCATGGAGATCGTTGACGATTCTTAAAAATCGTTCAAACATAACACCAATAGGTTCCTTCTCCATTTTAAAAGTTTCATATTTATGAGTTAGAAAATCAATTTTGGATTCTCGGACTTGAGGCGTACCTTCATAAATGATCTCGAGTTTGTCCCACATCTCCTTGGCGGTTGTGCAGCAAGAGAATTTCCGATAGTCATTCGGATTCACCGCACAATATAATACATGGATGGCCCTTGCATTATTTTCAACTATCTTCATGTCCTTGGAATCATATTCATCTTCCATCTTTGGAACCGTGATTTCTCCAACTTTCTTTGTCGGCATTGGTTCACCGTTTTTGATGATTTGCCACAAACGAAAATTGTTTGCTTTGAGGAAGATACTCATCCGCCCTTTCCAATATGTATAGTTTGTTCCGTCAAATAGTGGAACGCAAGTGGTGGATTGTCCTTCATTCATCATTCCTGCTTTCGATATTCTATACACAAAAATATATATAGCTCTCTACCGGTTAAGGCTTTCAGAGAGTTAGGCTCTGATACCAATTGTTAGTATTTATGCCGTTCACTAGGGGGGGTGAATAGTGAGGCACGAGAATATTGAAATATTGCGGAATTTAAAATTGCAGGAATAAGTAAATACGGTAATTGAAATAATCAAGAAAGAACACACCGTATTTTATCCTGGTTCACCACAACCCGTGGCTAGTCCAGTCCCCGAGAGACTCTCTCGAGATTCCACTATCTTCGTCAAGCTTACGGGTGCTTAACAAACCGTTACAGTTGCTCAAGGATACCACACCTTAAGACTTCACTTGCTTGAGGATACCTCACCCCAAGACTTCAACCACTAAGACTTTGGGTACTTAGCAAACCCGACAAATGAGAAGATATGTTCTTCTCAAACAACTCTCTTTTACAACAAATACTCTCTCAATAGAGTGGATAAAGAGAAACAAAATAAGCTCTATGAACAACACAAAGTTGTCTATCAAATGGCTCAACAAAAGCTCTAAAATGATGCTTGAAAATGATCAATATGTATATCAATATATGCAAGAGTTGTGTGTTTAAAATCAGCTCAAAAGACCTCTTTTTATAGGTGAAAAAGTAGTGCTGACCGTTGCTTAATTGACAAATCAAATCCCTGATTCTGTGCTCAAACAATCGATTGTTTAGAGGTGACAAATCGATTGTCTGACCAACGTTCAAAAAACAGATTCCTGATTTTAGGCTAAACAATCGATTGTTAACCCTGAATAATCGATTGTTCTTCAACGTTCAAAAATCTAGGATTCTGTGGAACGGTCAAAAAATAATCGATTGTATGAAAGTGACAATCGATTGTCGACAATCGATTGTGGGAGAAAGACAATCGATTGTTTTGATATTTAAAAACCGGTTGCACTGTCTCAAAATAATCGATTGTTGAAGTAGACAATCGATTGTCAGCAATCGATTGTTAAAGTAGACAATCGATTATGTTGTTCCAGTGAACTTTTGCAACGGTTGATTATATACACTTGATATATACTTGATATACACTGTGTATACCAGAGTATACCAGAATTGAAAACTTACTTCAAAACCCATTTTGGCTGAAATGAAAACGTTAAAATCATTTTGTTTGAAGTATATATTAAAAATATTTATGATATATATAATTTAATAAAGTGATTTTATGCATGTTTATGATGACCTAATGTTGAGCCAAAGGATAAGATAACTTAAACGTTGTCCTTACATTGGTTCTACCAAACGACCTACGTCTTGGGTCTTCGGTCTTGAACTTCTTTGGCTCGTTCATGCGATTCCGTCATCAGTATGCTTCTCGCTATTTGATTATATCGTTGTTTGACACTTGACTTCATTGTTTGTCATTCATCAAAACCTATGCCTGAAAATCATGCTCATACAACCAAAGCGCACATATCAAAGGTATACATGATTTCCAACACGTATGGAGTAATTAGATTGATCCACCTACGGGTGATACCATACTTCCATAACTGTACTTTATAGCATCCCAATGTGACTCACCTTATATAGGTATTTTAGTCCCTTACAATTCATGAAATCAACTTCAAGTCCTTACTCACTCGAAGGCCCAAATGTCATCCATTATCTATCACAAACACACCTTCATTCTACTACCAGGGCAGTATTCAATTTCTTCTAAATGCTACTAGTCGTAGATTAATTTGAGTTCATCTAGGCTATACTGAGCTTTCTATTCCTTAGAGGAACCACCAGCTCACTCGTTTTCAAAGGCTTAATCCCAAGGACATATCCATTTTTGTCATCTTCTCACTAGACATTTGCTTATCCTTACTCCTGTCTTTCTAAAACCTTTTCATTCTATCATACATTACCTTGAGACCGATTTCCTTATGCTTTTTTGGAACACCAAGCGATACATCATATAGTCTCTAACTTTTATTTTACTCCCTAATTAGACCTTTCGGTACGTAGAAACCATAAGCTTGGAAGGTATGTTACTAACGACGCTGCTATCATTCGTGGATATTGAATCCCCGTGCTTATAGACCTTTATCCGCAGTATGGACTATTTAAACCTTCTACATTTGAGTATCTTGTACGGTTTTCACATTTACCTTACTTATCTTATAATCTCGCATCATATCTTGTATCCCTCTAATGACCTCCCTTCTACATAGGTATAATTCACATCCACAACTTGATGCTCTATTATAATACTTACACCTCTGGTGCATACACGATCTGATGGTAAATCCATAATGAATTTTTATGTGGCTGGTACTCCTCTAATTGGTTATATCATAGAGGCTTTATAGGAATATGGTTGTTGTACTATCTCTCTTTTCCCTCTGATATTAAGAGTGATTCTGCAATGTTCTCATTTATAATGTCCATAATATTTTAGGTCTAATAATCAGACTCTTGATTTACTTAGTTGATGTAACTCTTTAGTTTCCTCTTACCTCTGATAAACCTTTATGTAGGCTTACGTGATCTTCCAATATGCGGCTCATGGTACTAGTTATTACTTTAGCCCTTCATGGACACTATTGTGTATCCATGATACAATCTTATAGCAGTTCATTCCTTTGTCTATGACCTGGGCTCAAAATTCTTCCTTTTTAAATTATACAAAAAACTTCTATGGTTTTATGATTGTCAACATAATACTGCACGGATAATACTCTAAACTCTTAAGTGCATTCATGACGTAACTAACTTTGGATCATTGATGGAATAATTAATTTCCTTCCTTCTCAACTTTCTTTAAACGTAAGCTATTGTTTTTCCTGATCTTTCTTCCCCTTTGTTGCGTGCATACTTAGTTTATCTTAGTTCCCATGCATGCCGGAGTTTTCATGCAACTCATATGATCTCGAATATTACTTTTGATTTTACTTCCCGTTCATTAGACATGGTAGGGGATACTTTTTTTGGAGCGCTTACAATGTTATAGTGAGACTATTTTTACATGACCATTTCCTCTTTTGGTCACTAAGCTTAGGTTGAAGCCTTCTTCCTTACTTCCTCAGCTACCCTTTCATTGTAGTACTTAGGGAGGACCCTCTAAATTTTGTAAAGCTGCAAGTTTATTACATCATATACTTGATGGAATTTTTGATATCCTTCCTCGCATGTAATTATCTGTGGTTACTTATCTCCACACCCTTGCACTTGTAGGGTTGTGTATACGGTGAAATCGTAGGGTCCCATTTCTCATCATTAAGGCACTTCAAAAGATCACCTCGAAGGCTCGAGGCCACGGTCTAGAATCGTTCCTCGAGGGCCATCAACACTCGTCCTCAAGGCAGCAATGACCGCGGTAATGGTAGAAATGGGGAGTTCGCAAGGTGTATGGCTAGGACTGATAGAGCCTAGTGGACTACTCTAAACCCAAATCAGGGTGTCATCTAGCTATCCCATCTACATATCTTTGTAATTAATGCATTTTGTACTATTTTGGGATTCCCCTCATATATATATGGGATCATTGTCATTATGTAAATTCCTGTTGATTCAGTTGCTCCATAGGAAATATACAAGAACATTCTCTCTGCTTTCTAACATATTGTCTCGATATTATTGCTTCAATTTACTATCTTCATTATTGTTCATCATTTATTTTTCATAATTGACCATAAATAGCCGTTGTTGATTTTATTATGACTGTTAGTCATATCTCGACCACCTTTGATAGCTCGCAGCTAAGCTCCAGAATTGACCTCGAGGCCCCCGATCGATAAGTACGATGCCCTGATTGTTGATCTATCTGTTTGATTATCGCCTTATCCTTAACTCTTATTTTGCTTCTAAGTCACATACACAAAACATCAACTGCTTAACAACTAGCATAAAAATAAACTAGGTATTTTTAGAGTCCCAAAATAAATATTATTACCATTTTCATGGTAAATAGTTTGGCGCCAACTGTGGGGCTAAAAATAATAGTGATTATTTTCTTGCCGATTTCATTACACAATGCAAGTTATCTCTCATGCCTTTTCTTGTCCAAGATCTTCAATTCCAGGTCGAAATGCCTAGCTTCGTAAATATAGTTGAAAATGACAATCTTGAAAACGACGTAGAGAACAGTGTGGTTGCTCTAGGTGTTGGTGTGCCACCACGAATACTTGAAGATGTACCAGGACCAATTCCAATGGACGTAGGTTCACGCGATGCCTAGCAGGTCGATATAAGCTCATTCACCAACAGAAGTGTGAACTTAGGAGATCTGCAAGAAGCTTAGAAAACCTCAATCAGAGAAAAATGGGAGGTTAGCCTTCGTGTTATTTTTAAATGTTATAGGCATAGAATCTAGCTATTGCTCAGCTATAAAGTCACCGGAAAACTCCTAGCACGGTAAAATCGGAGATAGCTCCCTCGACCGAACAGGTACTGGAGAGGTCGACCAATAATGGGTCGATAGCCGATCATGTCATCATAAATATGCATGAGGAACTCACAAGAAGTATCGAATTAGGTAAGAAAATGATTCAAGATAACAATAAGAAGGTCAAGACATATAACTACAAGGTCGATCAAATTCCAGGAGCACCCTTAATCTTAAAAGGCATGGACTCAAAGAAGTTCATACAAAAGCCATTCCCACTTAAATCGGCCCCGAAATCCATTCAAAAAAAGTTCAGATATCAAGAGCTTCAGAAATATAATGGTACCTTAGACCCAAACGAGCACGTTATTGCATACACCGATGCAATAAAAGGTACCACCTGAAGGACGTTGAGATCGAGTCTGTCTTTCTGAAAATTTGGAGAAAGATTTTCTAAAGGGGCGATGATGTAGTATCATAACTTGGACCAAAACTCTACAGACTCATTTTCCATGCTGGCAAATTCCTTCATAAAGGCATATGCCGGGGCCATCAATGTGGCTACAAGGAAATTCGACGTCTTAAAAATCAAGAAAGGGGATAACGAGATGTTGTGTGAATTTTTATATCGACTTCAAATGAAAGGAATAAAACTACCACGGTCTTTGACAACTATATCGCCTTCAAATGGAGCAAATAAAACTACCGTCGGTGTCTGAAAACTAGTCAGTGTAGGCCTTTACTCAAGGTCTTAATGAGCAAAGATCAGTGGCTTCGAAAAAACTGGAAGAGAATCTGATCAAATATCCCGCCATGACCTGGTCGCACGTCTATAACTGATACTAGTCTAAAATTAGGGTCAAAGATGACTAGCTGGGAGCCCTCTTGGGCTCGGTATACCCAAGCAAGCTCCTGGTACAGGAGCCAAAGCCAAACAAAGAAAAATAGCAGCCTTCACCCAAGACCAAAAGGAGCGCCCCGAGGTGCAACCCACCTCGTAATGATTGAAAGATAGGCTGAGAACAGAATCATTAGGGAATGATCAACAACGTTGGATTGACATAAGAACGCGGGGCCAGCAGGGGCACCTTACTTGTTATAATACAACATCAGTCTCGATGTGTCAAACATCATGTTCGCTATCAGCAAAATGAGAGATCCCAGATGGCTCAGGCCTGTACAATCGGATATCTCACAAAGGAACCATAACTTAGTATGCAAATTTCACAACACGCAAGAACACATGATCGAGGATTGCTGACAACTCTGGGAGGAAGTGGCTCGATTACTCGACAATGGTCACCTTCAGGAATTCCTTAGTGTCCGAACTAAAAATCGATTTTGAGGGAGAAACAACCAAAAAGAACAAAGCGGACGAGCCACAACATGTCATCTACACGATCTTTTAAGACAGCTACCACTAGCCGAAATACCAAAGTCTCCACCAGCATAAGGACTAAGATATAAATAGATGATAAGATAGAAACCACGAGACAGACTCTTGGTTGTACCCAAAAAAGGGTCGTACCATGTCCTCCGAATGAATTCCAAGGTCCAAAAGCTCTATTTCCACTAAGGTATAACCATCACCCTTTCATTTCGTAATTTATGCTAATCTTTGTGTAGGCGTCCGACTGAAGCTGTCAAAATGCTAACCCATCTTGAAGCCGTTAGGGTTTTAAAGCATCCGTTGCACTCTTTTCCTTCGATCGAGTTTTTATCCCGAAAAGGGTTTTACGGCAAGGTTTTTAATAAGGCAACATCCACATGCTACCTAAGGAAGACTCAATAGGTATTTGAGGCTTATTTTGAAATCAATATCGAACACTAGGGGGCATCCCCCCTGGGTTCAAATAGAAAAATTATGTATCGAGCCAAACGGTCAAAAAAAGTGTGTCCATATAGTCAGGCCCCCGACGGTGGAAGCATGTATAATTGTACCAATCGAAGAACATCTTTTATTAAAGCATCTCATTCTCTAAAAGAAACTCACCATTTTCGCAAAAATAACTCCTCTGTCTAAAACGTCTCGAACACTCAAGGACTAACGTAAAAAATTCAACACCTGAATGACCTCCGATCGGGACTCCAAACTCATAATCTCTCAACGAGGCAACACGAATATAATGAAGTATCTCCTAGGCCAAAAGCATCTAGAACACTCAGGGACTGGTGTCAAAATCTCAACCAAGTTTACGAGTAGCGGCTCATGTTCCAGAATACCCTCGATGACTCCGGGAATGTCGCCAATCATCATTCATTAAAAGACATGAGGCCATAAGACCCCGAGTGTGGCAGACTCGGTCTCGTAAGACCTACATAAGGAAGCAAGTGTATTTGTAAGACCTCAAGCAAGGCATGAACCATACTTGTACCAAGTATCTAAAAACTATAAGACCTTAAAGACATGAAAACTTTGTAATACCTTACTAAAGGCGTAAACCGAATATCAAAGTTAAGGCTATATATCGAAATATTAAGACCCATAAAAGGCATACCCTCGTTATAGACGCCTAAACTACTTAACTCGGGATCAAAAATGGCTTCAGCCAAGAACAAATAACTACGGTCATAAGGTTGTACTTGCCAAACTAACACGATTAGGGGACGCCCGATTGTCGCTACAAAATCACATGCCTTCAATTACTTCAAAGCTTCTTCGAAAAGAACCTGCTAAATAGGCTACCCTCGACATAGGCAAAAGAGCTTCGAGCATATTGTAGAAAATCACTCTATCTATGATATGTGCGCTTTGGTTGTATGAGCATGATTTTCAGGAATAGGTTTTGATGAATGACAAACAATGAAGTCAAGTGTCAAACAACGATATTATATGACAAACAATCAAGCTTGAACGCCGAGAAGCATATGGATGAACGGATTGCAATGGAAAAGCCAAAGACGAGCTCAAATGTTCAAGACCGAAGACCCAAGGCGTAGGTCGTTAGGTAGAACAAATGTAAGAGCAACGCTTAAGTTATCTCGTCTTTTGACTCAACATAGGTCATCAGAAATATGCATAAAATTATTTTATTAAATCATATTTATCATAACATATTTTATTAAATCATATTTATCATAAACATATTTTAAATACTTCAAACAAAATGATGTTAAAGTTTTCATCTTAACCAAAATGGTTTTTGAATTAAGTTTTCAAATCTGCCTCAGAATAATCGATTATACAAAGTGCATAATCGATTATGTTATAACAGTGGCCAAAGTGTTTGAACACTGCCACAGAATAATCGATTATACAAAGTGCATAATCGATTATGTTATAACCGTTGCCAGGTGTTTGAACACTGCCTCAGAATAATCGATTATGCAGTATCAGATAATCGATTATTCAGCAGAAAATCAGCTTCTGATTTTCTGAACGTTGGAGAATAATCGATTATTAGATTGTGAATAATCGATTATCTTGGCACAAAAACAGCATAATTGATTGCCAATTAAGCAACGGACATACACCATTTTTCACCTATAAAAAGAGGTCTTTTGAGCTGATTTGAAACACACAACACCTCCCAATATTGATATACATATTGACATTATTTGAGCATCATTTTAGAGCTTTTTTTGAGCCATTTGAGAGACAACTTTTAGTTGTTCATAGAGCTAAATTTGTATCTCTTTATCTACTCTTTGAGAGAGTTCTTGTTGTAAAAGAGAAAGGTGTTTGAGAAGAACATATCTTCTCATTGATTGTCGGGTTCGCTAAGTAGCCTAAGTCTTAGTGGTTGAAGTCTTGTGGTGCGGTATCCACGAGCAAGGTGAAGTCTTGAGGTGCGGTATCCTCGAGCAAGTTGAAGTCTTGTAGAGTGTACATCTACGAGCAAGTGTAACGGTTTGTTAAGCACCCGTAAGCTTAACGGAGTTAGTGGAATCTCGAGAGAGTCTCTCGGGGACTGGACTAGCCACAAGTTGTGGTGAACCAGGATAAATTCGGTGCGTTCTTTCCTTGTTATTTTAATTACCGAATTTATTTTATTCCTGCAATTTTAATTCCGCAATATTTATCAACATTCTTGTGCCGCACTATTCACCCTCCCCCCTCTAGTGACGGGCATAAATCCTAACAATTGGTATCAGAGCCTAACTCTCTGAAAGCCTTAACTGGTTAAGAGCGATATATATTTTTTTTGTTGAGAATATTGAACGCATGAATAATGAGCGAAGGACACTCCACCGAGAGGCCTCCATTCTTTGATGGAAGAAATTATATACTGGAAAGAGCGGATGAGAATATTCATCCAATCACACAGCTTTCGATTATGGCAAATCATCAAGAAAGGTGAACAAATGCCAAGAAAGAAAGTTGGGGAAATCATGGTTCCAAAGGAGGAGAATGAATATGATGCCGAGGACATCATGAAAATTGAAAGAAACGCAACGGCCGTCAACTTACTATTTTGTGCGGTGAATCCGGACGACTATCGAAAAATCTCTTGTTGCACAACCGCAAAGGAAATGTGGGATAAACTCGAGATCACTTACGAAGGTACGTCTCAAGTCCGAGAATCTAAAATTGATTTTCTAACACATGAATATGAAATTTTTAGAATGAGGGAGAATGAACCCATTGGCATTATGTTCGAACGATTTTCAAGAATCGTCAACGATCTCATGCTCTTGGGAAAGTCTACACGAACAAAGATCTTGTTCGAAAAGTCCTACGGAGTCTCACTCCCGAATGGCGTTCCAAAGCCAATGCCATCCAAGAATCTATAGGATTCACGGATATCACAATCGATGGACTAAGAGGTAACCTCGAAACTTATGAAAGCACAATTCTTAATCCTTATCTTAGAAGTAAAGGTTCGAATATTGCCTTCAAAGCCTCATCGTCTAAAAGAGTAGAGGTAAGTGATTCGGAAAGCGATAATGATATTATTTCCAATGGTATAATTGAAAAGTTTTGTAAGTTTATGAAGAAGGAAACAAGGAAGGAAGAACCAAATCCTTCATGTCAAAAGTGTGGAAAAATTGGCCACACCAAATCACATTGTCCAAAATCAAAGGACAAGAAAAAGAAGAAACATCATCGGCGCGTAACATGGGATTCGGACAGCTCGGGCGATGAAACTACCGCATTATGCCTCATGGCCAACGAAGAAGAAGAGGTAAGTATTTCTAACTCTTACTCGTTAGAAGAATTGCAAAATGCTTATGATGAATTACATAGTGAATTTGTTGAAGCTTCAAAAACCATAAAAGAATTGAAGAAAACACTTTCTTTGCAAGAAAAAGATTTTGAGAAAACACTTTCTTTGCAAGAAAAAGATTTTGAAAAACAACCTTCTTTAAAAGAAAAAGATTTTGAAAAATTGACTTGTGAAAATGAAAAGCTAAAAGAAGAAAATAATTTTTTGGAAAATGACATTGTTGATTTCAAAAATAAAATCAAGGAGATGAATGAAGCCTCTTTAATTGTTCAAAGTTCAAATTGTTCTTCTTGCAGTTCTTTAAAAATGGAGAACGTAGAACTCAGAAATACACTAGAAAAATATAGTGTAAATGATTCTAGAACAAGTGAGGTAATTAAAAAGGACGATAGAAATAAGGGTAAACCACCTAGAAACGACTCTAGGATTTTTGTTAATAAGTCTAAAACTAATCATTTTAGACCACCTAGACACAATTCTAGGAATTTTATTAATGAGTCTAGAATGAATAATTTTAGACCATCTAGAAATGATTCTAGGAATTTCAACGCTTCTAGGAATAACAACTTTAGATCACCTAGAACGCATTTGGCTCAACCTAGACATATGCACAACCCTAATGTCATATGTCATTATTGTAACCGGGTAGGACACATTGCACCCGTATGTTTTGCTAAACATAGAGATTCATATTTTGATTATAATTATTATTTGCCTAACCCCCAAGGACCCAAAAGAAGTTGGGTACCGAAAACCTATTTTTAGGTACGTTTGCAGGTGTGCTTGAAGACTACAATATTGTAGTAGATGCACCAAGCACGAAACCTTACTGCATCGAGGGGGAACGTCGGTTAGTTATCGTATTCTTGATAAAAATGTAATAGTTGATATGTGCTAACGATTGATATTAATTATTAATTCATGTTTTGATAAGTGTTATTTTGAATAACAAATTGGTATCAATTATTTTTATGTTAAATGATTGACTCATGTTTTGATGAATATTTTTAGTTTAAATAACAGTTGGTATATTTGCGAAAAATGATCGTTATTATGATTGGCATGTTTTTACTAACTTTTGGTATTATTTAATATTGATATGATTTCTTTAAACAATTGGTATCGTCAATATTTTTAATAACAATTGGTATACCCTTTTTGCTAATGCCAAAAGGGGGAAGAATTTAGGCAATATGCATCGAATAAGGGGGAATGTCTTTCCATTCTAGTATGCTTTAATTAAGGGGGAATTATATTGAATTGTTTGCATGAATTGTATGTTGAGATATAGCATGAAGTTAGGGGGAATTCGAGAATTCGATATGCATTTCTCCTGTTGTTTGTCATTATCAAAAAGGGGGAAATTGTAGAAAATCACTCTATCTATGATATGTGCGCTTTGGTTGTATGAGCATGATTTTCAGGTATAGGTTTTGATGAATGACAAACAATGAAGTCAATTGTCATACAACGATATTATATGACAAACAATCAAGCTTGAATGTCGAGAAGCATATTGATGAACGGATTGCAATGGAAAAGCCAAAGACGAGCTCAAATGTTCAAGACCGAAGACCCAAGGCGTAGGTCGTTAGGTAGAACAAATGTAAGAGCAACGCTTAAGTTATCTCGTCTTTTGGCTCAACATAGGTCATCATAAATATGCATAAATTCATTTTATTAAAACATATTTATCATAACATATTTTATTAAATCATATTTGTCATAAACATATTTTAAATACTTCATACAAAATGATGTTAAAGTTTTCATCTTAACCAAAATGGTTTTTGAATTAAGTTTTCAAATCTGCCTCAGAATAATCGATTATACAAAGTGCATAATCGATTATGTTATAACAGTGGCCAAAGTGTTTGAACACTGCCACAGAATAATCGATTATACAAAGTGCATAATCGATTATGTTATAACCGTTGCCAGGCGTTTGAACACTGCCTCAGAATAATCGATTATGCAGTATCAGATAATCGATTATTCAGCAGAAAATCACCTTCTGATTTTCTGAACGTTGGAGAATAATCGATTATCAGATTGTGAACAATCGATTATCTTGGCACAAAAACAGCATAATTGATTGTCAATTAAGCAACGGACATACACCATTTTTCACCTATAAAAAGAGGTCTTTTGAGCTGATTTGAAACACACAACACCTCCCAATATTGATATACATATTGACATTATTTGAGCATCATTTTAGAGCTTTTGTTGAGCCATTTGAGAGACAACTTTTAGTTGTTCATAGAGCTAAATTTGTATCTCTTTATCTACTCTTTGAGAGAGTTCTTGTTGTAAAAGAGAAAGGTGTTTGAGAAGAACATATCTTCTCATTGATTGTCGAGTTCGCTAAGTACCCTAAGTCTTAGTGGTTGAAGTCTTGTGGTGCGGTATCCACGAGCAAGGTGAAGTCTTGAGGTGCGGTATCCTCGAGCAAGTTGAAGTCTTGTAGAGTGTACATCTACGAGCAAGTGTAACGGTTTGTTAAGCACCCATAAGCTTAACGGAGTTAGTGGAATCTCGAGAGAGTCTCTCGGGGACTAGACTAGCCACAAGTTGTGGTGAACCAGGATAAATTCGGTGCGTTCTTTCCTTGTTATATTAATTACCGAATTTAATTTATTCCTGTAATTTTAATTCCGCAATATTTATCAACATTCTTGTGCCGCACTATTCACCCCCCCCCCTAGAGACGGGCATAAATCCTAACACATATCACATCAAGATCACAAGCTTCGAGATACTCAGCTCCGAACCAATCTTCTCGAGGTGCTCGATCATCGCCACAAAATGACTCATAATCGAGGTTGTTCTCGAACCGTCAAATAGTCAGGCAAAAATTATTTCAAAAAGTCCTTAACAAGGGAAAATTAAATCCAATAAAAGGTCACTTCTACCCAAGGCATAAGAGCCATTGTCACCAGCCCGCAAAAATACAAAACTTGAGGGTCGAATGAGGTCGAGTCAAAACCCGACTCAGAGATTGAACCCGAAATAGTTAACAAAATGTACAAAAGAGCAAATCATAAAAGACATTATCGATAGCCTAATGAGCATTAGGACCAAACATAGAAGGTCGCTTCTACCCAAAGCGTAAGAGCCATTATTGTTAGCCTATTAAGCCTCAGGTATATGCATAAAAGGTCACTTCGACCCATGGTGTAAGAGCCATTGTTGCCAGCCCGCAAAAATACAAAATTTGAGGGTTGAAACCCGACTTAGAGATTAAACCCAAAATAGTTAACTAAATATGCCTAAGAGCAAAGTGTACGAGCCATTGTCGCTAGCCTAATGAGCCTCAAGACCACGCACAAAAGGTCATTTCGACCCAAGGCATAAGAGCCATTGTCGCCAGCCTGCATAAATTCAAAACTTAAGGGATTAATGAGCTCTAGTCAAAACCCAACTCGGAGACTGAACCTCAAATAGTTAACTAAAAGGGTTGCATTGACCAAACGCGTAAGAGCCTACGGGCAAGACTAATGAACCCTAGAGCCACATCACGAATCTAAATATTCCTACCAACTCAAAGGCCAAACTATTCTGGCTAAAATCTTTACAAACAGATACCCAAAAGATACAAAATTGCGAGGCTTCCCCCTTATACATACATGTAATAAAATACAAGCTCCACTTACAACATACTATGAAAGTTATATACACAAGGACAGAGAAGGAAGTAAATTTCCCCCTTAAGGACTATGGCCCGATTGCCCTGTCTTCACCATCTTCAGCATCAGACAGCAGGAACTTGGTATCATATTCCTCCGCATTGGCTTGCTCAATCTCTCCAAAGATATCGAAGCCCCTGGCATGAATTTCCTCGAGAGTATACCTTCGAGATTTGCACTTCGCGTACTATTTACTACTGCTCACATGATTGAGAGTTCTCCTTAGCTCAGCTCTAGCAGTGGTAGCGCTCTTCAAATAGGCTGCCAATTTTTGGTCTGCCTTAGTGTTTCTCATTACAGCATCGGCCGGGGCATTCACCACCCAGCCTTCGCCTTCGAAAGCTCGAACACGAGCCTTGTGATAATGTTCGCTCGTGTAGAAACATTCACATGAGCAGTCCAGATTTTCACATCAAGGGTGGAAACCTTATCAAAGCACTCTCCTTGGTCAGAACTAGGGCAAATACAAGAGCTTGTAGCTCGTTAAACTCACGTTTGGCCGGCCAACCTCGCCCCAAAGTCATTCCAGCACCTCCATCCTGATCTCCAACTGGAATATCGAAACATTAATCTCCAAATATAAAAGGAGGAGCATAGGTCAACATGAAATATAGGATACCTATATTTCAAGGCAGCCCTTACATATGCGGCTTCGATCTGCCTCACACCGTAGGCTTAAGGGATTTCGCCATATCCGAAGCTTTCCGCAACATAGCCTCATAGTGAAGCAGCTCGGACTTAAGCCTGTCAAAGGCATGTAAAAGAAAATTCAATAATCTAGGAAGAATATGAAATCAAAATAATCCTATGCTAGCTACTAAAGTTTACCATAAAGCCAAGCTGCTGAGCCTTGTGAAAGTCCAAGCTAATGTCTGATGGATTAGTGTCTCCCGAAGCGCCTTTTGTATGAAAAGAAGGCGGCCCCATGTGCTTCTCACCCTTCGAAGTACCCTTAGCAGAAATGGGGAATGTTCTTTTTAAAACGGAGGCCTATGTAGCCAGATGATCTATTGAATCGATTATTTTGAACTGCTAAGAAGGATTCGCCCCTCATCGAGCCTCCTCATACCCTGGATACCCTTTTTTTATCATCAACCCTTAACCTTGAGGTCGGCAGTTTCTCCTCCTCCCCTAGAGGGCACGGCCTCTTCTCAGAAAAATCTCTAATACCTGCGGCAGCTAAATTAGTACGCTAAAAAGAAAAGCACCATATAGGGGAAATATGCCACAAAGGACCTACCATGATGCTTTGCCTCCCATCTTCTTTAGACAGGTCTCTCCACTTGCCCTTATGATAGGTCGAACAAGTTGCCAGCTTATGATACTATTCAGCCAAATCAGGGACCTTGTTCGGCAACCAAGGAATACCTACAAAATATGAAACATTAAAATGTCGTTATGGAGCCCGCCTCCATACAAAGTGATAAAAACACAGGTACAACACTTATACGTGAAATTCCATTTCTAGGAAAGGGAAGAAACTCTCCACGAATGATATCGATCATCCGAGCTCGAACGAACTGGTTTATACATCCCCGGTCCTCGTCCTTTTCATCGTTAACAGCCAAAGACCGGGTGGATCGACGTTATAGAGTAATCAAACCCCGATAACACAGTGGCTGATATAACCTCACGAGATGACTGAGGGTAAATTCGAGCCCGACCGTATCTGTGAAGTATCTGATTGTCTGTATAATCATCCAAAGAGATGGTTGAGCCTATGCCAAGGTAACCTTATATCTTTAACAGAACTCAAGCACGACCCAATCGGGGGCACCTGACATAAAATTATGCATATACACGCAAAGAACCCCTCGACATAGGTCATGATGCTCTCCTAAGAGGAAGGTTCTTGTAGTTCCACACATTCCCCTCATCCACAGTCTTTTCTGATCATTTCGAGGTGTTCCTCCCATATTGATAAGATGAACCTCAACGCATGCTCCCAATGTCCTTAAGCATTGGGAGGTCTCTCAAATGCAAAATATCTCCTCGAGAAAAAGCACGTCGAGGCCCGCTCACTAGGAACCAGCAATATACCACCGACTGGACAGGGAACAAAGACAGAACTCCCATGTCCTTCATGAGAGAATGTCGGTGTAGCAGCCATGAGTACGATAAAATAAGCATAGGAGGTATAAATTTGGGAGAAGAGTTTGAGTTGAAACTATGGGAGAACTAGCACTCTCAAGAGGAATGCATCAACAAAACTTTAAAAAAGCACCAAGTTCTATGGCTGAAACAGTTACTCAAAGTAGCAGAATCTCCACTTTGGATGAAAGTGAACAAATATATAGGGGCAAAGCAGCGGCTTCTCGCCTACACAAAAGGACAATTACTTTTGGCCATATTAACATCACCTTTTTCTTGGGAAATGTACTGGCAAGACCACCCCAGGGTCCCTTTATTAGATCAGCGAATGCTTCTATCTCGCAAAATTTGAGAGGTATTGAGGCCTCAAGAGTTTCTCCCTATCACAAGCATCGGCCCCAACGAAGATGTCGACCTAACTTCAAGACAGGATCCGATTTCGGGGTTCCAATCGCTCCAAGTATGGGCTCCAAAGATCTAATGTCAAAATTCAAAGGTTAACTCTATAAGAGCGACGAGATATAAAGAAGGGAAAGTCTTGGAGCAGCAAAACCCTTTTGCATTGCCAAAAATATTTTTGCAAGGGGAGTCTATAAAAGACTTATTTCCCTCGGAAGTACGTACACAGAAAGAAAAAAGTAAAAAAAAGTTAAATAAACACAAGGTCTACTCTTCATTGCCACTATCCTCTGAACCATCTCCAGGATCCTTATCTGGAGCAATCAAGGGCGCTGACTTTCTCTCCAACTCTCGGGCCTCCTCAATTTTGGCTAAAAGATCGATACCTCTAGCTCTGACCCCATCCAAGGCTTCCCTTCTCCCCTTCTCTCTAGCATGATTGATAGCCCAAGCTAGTTTCAGCTAGGTCTATATAGCTATATTGCAGGCTATTTGATTCGTCATAGTTGCGTCCTTCAAATAAGTAGAAACTTTTCCTTTGGTCTCGGACTTGGCCATAACAAGCACATCAATCTTCTTTTGAACATTCTAGTGAAGACCATGGGTCGATTCCAACTTCGAGGTTGCTACCTTATTTTGCTCCATTAGCCCAAGGATCTCCACATTCACTTGCCCGATATGCAGAATCCTTTTGCCTGATCTGTGAAGATAAAAGAAAGCCAGTAGTGTCAAACTATAGGAGCGAAGGGTGGATTCACACATGGAAAAGTTCCTGCTCAGCAAGATCAGCCTTTTCCCGGAGTGCTCACTCCAAAGTAGCCCGAAGCTTACCTGACTCTTTCACATTGTGGTCAAAGTAAGCCTCTGACTTTCACTGCCCTGAGGTAAGCTTCGCACTCTCCTTTTCATGGCATGAAAGCTCCTAATGGATCCTGGAGACGGCATGATCGTAGATATCCTTACATTGCGGCATAACAGAAGAATAATAGGAACGAAAAATAATGCTCAAGACTAAACGAAATACATGTAAAACAACTATCACCTACTGCAAGACCATCTCCACCTTCTTGACGGTGTTGGGAGCATCGATATTGATATTATCTCTAATATCGCCAAGATTGTTGCCAAGAGCGCCTCCCCCCTTGAGTGGATGTCTTGAGCATCCATTAGCTCTCCTAATTTGAATTGGAGGCCCAAAATAAAATAACATAGGCCATCGATATCCCAGATGGATACTCATATCTCTAAATAGCTCTATGTGCAGATACTTCAGGACTAGCGACAATGCCCCCCCCCCCTCCCGGCGTAAACTACACCACATCCGGCCATAACACCTGCAGCCACATTAACACCCTCCTCAAGGGTCTTTGCTGCATGGGACTGACCTGAGTAGACCATTCTCCATTCAACGGCTGCCGGTCAAGGCACTTGGAAGACTCCCGCACCCGACCTCGGTCTCTGCTCCAAACGGCACTCCCTCTCATCAAAATCTTTGTCCCTAGTGCCGAGAATTGCCTCTAAAGCTAAAGCTAAGATCCTAATGTCTGCTCAAGGCTTGTGTGACATAGCTTTATTTGTCACTGGGGGATCACCAACCTCCTTACCCTTCCTTTTTTTCCCTTAGCGGGCTCCGAAGTCTCCGTCTCGCTACCAGGAGGAGGTCTCATCTGCATATTCTCGACAAGGCCTACATGAGCGTGGTGGCCATAACATATCAGGACAGGAGATATAGGGAGAAACATAAGGCTAAGACGTAGGTGGCAAGTGAAATTTTACCATGATTGTTGGCCACCCACTGCTTCTTAGCCAGGTCAGTCCAAGACCTGACAAGATATAGGAACGAGATATTCAACCACTCAATCTGTCTCGGCAGATCTGAGTCCTCTTCAAGATACATAGGGGCAGCTGCAGAAACAAAAAAGAGATCAATTTTTTGAAAAGAAGGAAAGGAAATCACAAAATATGTTAGAGGGAAAAAATACTTATGTTGTGTGTTCCACTTTTCCGATAAAGGCATCCTCCCGACCGGAATGACTCCGAGGTCTTCACCCGGATGAACCTACTTATCCATCGTCGAACTTTGTCCTCATTAATGCCCGAGAAAAATTATTTTTTGGATCGGTGTTGAAGCCTAATTAAACCTCGACAAAATAGAGTGATGTACAACTTTATCATTGACGGTAAAGGTCTCACCCTTGACCCCGTCGTGTCAAGATCAGTGGGAGGTGGGTATCACTTTGGGTTTCCCTTTAGACGTTCGAGATGATGAGGCAACCTCATCTCTTCGAGGAATCATCTTAGAGGTTCTAGCTATAATGATTGTAAAATTTATCTAGGAAAGTAAGAACAAAAAATGAATAAATGGATGGGTCTAATTTATGAATTTAAAGATGTTGGAAAAGTAATAATTATCAAAGGATCGGTGTATTTGTTGAAGCCGTATGGGTAACGGAAGGGATGAGCTAATAGCGGTTCGTGGACTTCGCGATAGTCGCATTTGATGGTGATCTTTTCACGGTTATTTGGTCATGGCATTTAATGCTCTGAGAGGCTGACATCAAGATGATGATTTCCTTGAAATAGAAGCTCAAAATCATTTCCTATCGCTCTGCTCTAGGTAACGCGGGGTCTATCTGCCTACGGAAAAATTGGAGGGTCCAATTTCTCGTTATTAACCTTTTGAAAGATCACCTCAAATAATCTAGGCCACGGCCGAGTATCCTTCCTCAAGGGTCGTCAGCACTCGACCTCAGGGTAGAAATGATCACGGTAATGGTAGAAATAGGGATTTGCCAAGGCATATGGCTAGGACTGACAAAGCCTAATGGACTACTCTAAACCCGAATCAGGGTGTTATCTAGTTGTCCCATATCAATAACTTTTTAATTAATACATTTTGTACTACGTTGGGTTTTCCCTCATATATAAAGGGGATCCTTGTCATTTTGTAAACTCTCGTTGCTATAGTTGCTCCACACAAAATATACAAGAACATTCTCTCTACTCTCTAATATATTCTCTTGATATTATTGCTCCCATTTACTATATTCGTTATTATTCATCATTTATTGCTTATCATTGGTCGTAAAGAGCCCTCACTAATTTTATTACAACTGTTAGTCATATCTCGACCACCTTCGATACCTTGCAGTCGAGCTCCAGAATCGACCTCAAGGCACCCGAATCGACAAGCATGAGGCCCCAATTGTTGATATATCATTTTTATTATCGCCTTATCCTTAACTCTTGTTTTGTTTCTAAGTCTCATACCACAGAGCATGAACTACTTAACAACTAGCATAAAAATAAATCACATATTTATAGTACCATAATCAAAATTAATTTTTATTAGCATTTTCACAGTAAACAGGTTGCTTCGAAACATGATATTTTGACTGTCTTCCTAATGGAATTCTCCTGTATTTCTATAATATTCATATAGTACCATTAACAATTCCAACTCATATTTGAGTATTTCTTGAGGATTACGATGTCATATCTGTGAGACTGAATTCCCCATGTTAGGGTTCACTATTTTTATCTTGTATGATTTGTTGATTTGCCTTTATCCTCTTGTTTAGCCATAACGAAGCTCTTTATGAATTAACTACTAAATAGTCATTGTCCCATTCTCATGTCACTATTCCACATAATCTTTCTTGGGTCGTTTCCTTTGTCTTAACCAACTTCCCGCACTGGCTCCTTATCTATCAACAACATCATAGGCAGGAACCCCTACTTCCTTTCCTTGACATCGTGCTTGCATAATATTCTAGAATCATAGAATATCTGTAGGATTTGAAACAGAGTAGTCTTATCCCTTTCTCATTTTTATCGCATTCTTCTTTTAACATTCCATAACTACTAAAACCACTTGGTTCTGACTTAATGCCACATCACTCCATATTTCCCCGTTCAATGGAGTATTAAGATTTAGTGTTATGATGATCCATGTGTAGATGTTTAACCTCTTCATATTTTCACATCATCGATGACCTTTACTTATCTTGCGGTAATCCTTCTATACCAAGGATAACAAAAATTTCTTACTCACGAGGGTGACATTTAGTGTAACTGGAACATACAGTCCCTTATGCTTAACTTTTCTCACATTTCTTTCTTTAGGGAGCTTCCTGAATGACCATTCTTTGAATTTCTCATGAATCTTCTTTTGTTTTCCATTCTATTATAGCCGAAATGCAATCTCTTAATTTCTCACAATGCCGACTATTATCAAATCATTCAGTCTCGAATTCACTCTGGGGTCTAACTTTTTCTTTTGGTACTCACATTGGAGTCGAAAACTTATTTCTCGAAATGAGGATATGACTTTATGGCATGTACTCTTTTGTTGTCTCAAGGTCTTTCATCTCTCAACTTTTCCTTCCGTTGACTATAGACTATGTAATACTGTCCTTTTTTAATCTACCATATTCATCCATGTATCATATATTACTCATAATGTTACATTAAAATTCTTATTATTTCCTGCTAACATTTTTGTTTATCACTTGATTCTGAAAACTTCAACAAGATATTCTTTTGCTTTTAGCTCCCCTTTGCTCCATCCATTGGCTCTTTAGGTTGCCTAACATTGTCTCTCTACTAGGGAAGGGAGACATACTAAGATAATATTTATCCCTTCCAGGATTCCAGTGCCTATCTTTGTAGCGCCAATATCTAGTTGTACTATTTTAGAATGCACCATAAGGGTGTCTCACAAGGAGATGTACTAGCACATTTGCAATATCCTTTCGAAATGTCAACTAACGCAAGCGATCCTTTCACCAATTTGGGTTACCCTAACCCCATACGGATCTTGATATCTTGTCCTTCTCTTAACTATACATGTTAGCCCCCATAGGGCATAACTTAAATGGATGTGACTGATTGTACATACCTCTTTTACTATTGAAGATAATTAAAAATGCTTATATTTCTTTGCGTGATTTGAAAATACTGATAATCTTTCTTAACTAGTTGCCTCATATCCTTCTTCACCTTGCTTCTCTTAATTGTTGAAACGTCCATCTACCTTCTTAATTCCGTATTGCTTTTCACCATAGGGGTGGATAGATATTCTTGCCTTAAGTCTCCAAGAAGCTTAAGCATTTCAGTACATACATGATATGCTAAAGACCTCACATTTACTAACCGTAGGCGTTATAAAAAGATCGAGTTCCTCTGACTCAGCTCTTCCATATCTCTCTTTCCCGTCATTCCAGATGTAGGCATCGTCTTATTACAAATATGAAAGAATTTCAGAATTTGAATTCTTATGAGTGATTCTAAAGTTGTGAGCGACTGGCGGTGGGGGGCACGAGGAGAGGTAGAGGGAGACCTAAGAAGATTGGGGAGAGGTGATCAGGCAGGACATGATGCGACTTAGGATTACCGAGGACATGGCCCTTGATAGGGATTGTGGAGTTCGAGCATTAAGGTTGTAGGTTAGGAGGAAGTTGGGAATATTTCTACAACAAGCTAGAGTGAGACTAGACAGTTAGGAGTTAGGCTTAGGATGAGACTTATCAGCTACTAATATAGGGCTTTATATTCTAGATATTAGTATACTTTCCTTTTTCTTGTATTTCCGTAATTCATTATTGTTGTTATTTTCTTATTTTATGTTATGTTGTGTGTTCTTTATTATGAGTCTATTGCTAGTACTAATATATCATCACTTGTTTCCTTCTTGAGCCGAGGGTCTCCTGAAAATAACCTCCCTGCCCCTCGGGGTAGAGGTAAGGTATGCGTACATATTACCCTCCCCATACCCCACCTATGGGAATATATTAGGTTGTTGTTGTTGTTCTTGTTGTGGAATTCTTATGAGTGAACTCTACTACACGACTAGAGTATGAAGAAAGAGTGACAGTACTAAATGCCCTATAGCCTCCTACTTATAAGTGTGGTGCACCAGACAACAATAAACAACACTCTACTAGACACGACTTGTAGATTCCCTAGGATAGAACTACTTTGATACCACTTCTGTCACGACCCTAACCGATAGGCAACAAGGGGCACCTGGTACCTTACCCAACCGAGTGCCTACGTAACGTATCTTTCATACCATACAATCGTAGGTAAATGAGCTAGAAAAGCTGCCGTGGGATAAGTACAATAAAACATGGAGAAATACTCGACATTGGATGATCCAATATGTAATCCAAACTAATACATATGATGTACGGGCCTATAAGGCCAGCATGATCTTTTATATACTCAATACATATGCCGACAAGGCCATATAAGTATCCATATACATGATATATGTCTACAAGCCAATAAAAATATGTAATATCGTAAAGTTTTAGACAGGGCCCACTATACCAATCAATACATGTACTAATCATACTGACCAAATAGGCAACTCCGGAGCAAATGGAGCACATCGACGTCTTCCGCTGAGATGATGGCCTACTTAAAGGATTCTCAACCTATCTATCGGGACCTAGGATCATAAAACGCAGTGTACCAAGGAAAAAGGGACGTCGTGACAAATAATGTACCATGTATGTATGGGACGAAAATCAGTAAACACCGGACATGAGAGAAACATAGAGTAAAAGACTCAACGTGTATATCTAGATAACTCTGTAAGTCGTGAATTTCTTATAGTGTTATGCATATGCGTATATATGTCATATCGTGCATACGTTCATATGTTCATAACGTCATCAAACCTTTGAGGGCATCCCATCATATCATCTTGGCTATTGTGTGCAATATCATCAATGTATACCAGCTGATCAGACGGTGGTGCGTATATAACACCATAACCTTTCCCTATATATATATATATATATATATATATATATATATATATATATATATATATATATATATATATATATATATATATATAATACCATCTGGTTATGGGTCGGTACGTCATAAGATCATTATGCCGTTGATGAACATCATGAATTTAAATTTACCAACTTAAGTATTTTTTAGACCCACGAATATATGATAGAATAATATGACACATGGGGAACATAAGCATCTCTAGTACTTATATGAATAGAGTCATTTATAGAACTTATGCATTTTTTCATTTCGTTCGTGTTGATCATGCCAAAAAGAAAGAAGGGATAGCCTTAATATACCTGAGTCGATTCTCTTGACAATCCCTCTAACACACGTCAATTGCAACAACACCTAATGGCAGATCAGAGTAGGAGAAAATCCATATGATATTCTTCAGAAAGATTGCACTGTGATTTCTTAGAATTGCAATTCCCGTTACTGTAGCATTATAAGGGTTCATAAGACTTTCCCTTTTAGAATTCATTCGTATGAAGCCTATATTTCCCGTACCGAATTAGGAGAATTTCCCTTTATGAATTCATCCATTAGAAAGTCCATAATTCCCCTTAATGACTTAGATTTTATCATAGGGAGTGGACCCTTACTTTAGGTGATTACTAAGCTAAAGAGTTCTCAAGTTTTGACACCTAGCCTCATACTTACTTAGTCAACATTAGAATTGATTAGGATTCCATATATACTTCCATGTGGGGGGGGGGGGGAGGACTCGTTAATAATAAATGACCGGAATATACCAGCACATATTGCAAAGGAGGTTGTACTACCACCTAAATGAAAAAGACCTCCTGGAAGGCCAAAGAAGAAGCGCGATAAAACTTTAAGTGAATTGTTGCAATCGAAAAATCAACATTCATGTAGCATATGTGGTCAGGGAGGACACAACAAGTGAACGCATATAAATGCTCCACATAATAAATAGTTAAAACTCTGACATGTATTGGTGCTTCAACGGTTTGTCAATACTTATAATGACATTGTGAAGTAATAAATTCTCATTTTCTGAATACATATAGTTGTATACAATCTAATATAACCTTGTCCACATATACTTTAACAGCTTATAAAAATAATAGACAGTACCTGAGTTATATACATAACTATTCAGAATTCACCCGAGTATATCTATTACTCAGCTAAATTATAACAATTTTAGTAAGTCTAAATTTATATTTTCTAATTAGACAATAACTTGTTTAATACATCTGAATTGATATTCTTTTTCAAGTAATAACTGAATTTGAAAGATACGTAATAAAGATTATAGTTAAATAAATAGAAATATATATGGATAATACAGTTGTGTAGAACTGAATACAGTTGAATACAACAAAATACAACTGTATACAGTTGTATAAAACACTTGAATACAACAAGATACAACTAACTTCTACTGCATACAATAGCTGAATATAACCAACTACAACTGAATACAGCTGAATACAGTTGTATAAAGCTGTTGAATACAACAAAATTCAACTGAATACAGCTGAATAGTACTCTTGAATACAACAAAATACAATCAACTTCTGCTGTATAAAGTAGTTGAATATAACCAACTGAATACAGTTGTATAAAACCGTTGAATACAACAAAATTCAACTCAAACAGCTGAATAAAACTCTTGAATACAACAAAATACAACTATCTTATGCTGCATAAAATAGCTGAATATAACAAACTACAACTGAATATAACTTAATACAGTTATATAAAACTCTTGAATACAACAAAACTCAACTAAATTCAGCTGAATAGCACTCTTGAATACAACAAAATATAACTAACTTTTGATGCATAAAATAGCTTAATATAACAAACTACAACTGAATACAGTTGTATAAAACACTTGAATATAACTAACTACTGCTGAATAAAATAGTTAAATACAACTAAAACTCTTGAATACAACTGAAGAATAAGCATGAAAACTTAAGAACAAACCAGTGAAACAGCTATTGAAAAGTTGCAACTGCCATACACTAATACTATTGATAAAATGATAATTTTTTCAAAGTAAATACCATGTTCACCAAAAAAATACTCAAAACAGTATTTTTCTTCAAACTACATTAACCTAAAGCTACTCTAACACTATCTGCATATTTGAATCTGACTCATTAACCTAAAGCTACTATAACACTATCTGCATATTTGAATCTGACTCCGTTATTTGCCTAGCAATCTTTGAAGGTGCTTCATTCTCGCTTATGGCACTAGCATCTATCTTCTTCATAGCATATTTCCAGAGAAAAGCACCATATCTTTTGACGGAGTAGATTGGAATTAAATGTTGTTTGTGTAATCTCACCAAGAGTGCTCAGAAACTCTACGTATGCTGCAACATGCACCCCACAATCCCTAGAAAATAATTGATTGAAACAATTAAAAATAATTCATGCAATTAGATTTGTATATAATATACAAGAATGATGATTGAATACTTACATGATCCCAGCTTTCTGCTGAGGCAGATCTGTTATGAAAAAAACTTCAAAGGAATCATTATGTCACTTGTTAGTGTATGCTGAGTAAGTATACAAATCTATGCCTTGATTATCTCTGTAAAAGCCACTAATTGATAGATACAGAGGTAGTAGCTTAGCTAGCTTATCAATCTCAGAAGCTACATAGGCATCATAACCTGTAGATCTGTATGAGTCATACACTTTGATACATCTCTCCTTGAATGAGACAACAACCAATACCTAGTGTAGTTTGTCACTCAAGTTGACTAGTATCAAGACATTATCCACAGTATGCCATGGTACATTAGCTAGCAATCTGTAGCCCCTTATATACTCACATACCACATCCTCTTCTTTGGCTACATTAGCATTACTATCTGTATCAGAATACTTATCGAATATTTCAGTGATTCTTGTCTTGAATGTACAATCAACAGTTGAATACTTGAAGTTGGGTATTCGGTTATACTTTCCCTTCTTTCTTAAGTAGAAGAAGATGATATCAACATGCTACATTTAAAATGGAATACACAACATCAGTACAATGAATGATATTTAGAAAATATCAAATGCCGTCAACATAAGTGAACACATGCAGTTGTATGTATTCTATTAAGTGCTGAACAACAATTTGTAAAATTATATGTTAAATACATTATGCATAATAAATGTATGCATATGATAGAAATTTAGATCTAACATACTAAATGTGGAAGGAGCCTTACATTGTCATTCCATACTTCGCCGTCAGATGAGAGAATGTAAAACCAATTTTTTGAAGTGATCTGATCAATGCCAAAATCCAATGGTATATGCAGTATTGACTTGCTCTTTTTGTAACTGAGGTGACTATTTTTCAGGAAAGTCATGAATACAAACATTTAATTTTGTAAACAAGGGGGAAGAAGATCATATATTTATAATTCATTGATTTTTAAAATAATTTACTAACCTGCGGAGTCAAAGTTTGACTCATAAGGCGAAGAATACCATATAATAGGATGTCGATTCCTATGTGAGGCTAATGGGGTTGCATCTGTTGGATTTTTTTGATGCATGATGTATCATAATCCTAGCTTCTGGAATTTGACTTGGAAGAAAATGGTCCGGCAACTCAAACTATGATGCATGTAATTTTTTGGATACACATTTAGGTGGTATGATACACATCATATCAGATGTATTATTCCCATCAACCATTGCTTCATCACAAACAAGATTATCATATGTATTTTATAATGTATGCAAATGTATATGAGTGTTCTATGAAGGTAATGTATACAGATATATGTGAAGATTAACAGTTGTATACAAATGGTTTATATAGCTTTATGTATTCAGATGTATATGATGAGCTTTATTTTGTATGCATCTGGAACATAAAGTATATATTAACAAAATACAGCTTGAAATTAAGTGTATATACAACTACATACATGTCTTAGTTCATCTATTTATTTATATAAAATTAAATATGTATGTATAACTTAATTAACATATATTTACTTGTATTTTAAAACATGTATGGTGACTTATAGATGATTAATGCGAATAAATAAGAATCATAAACTAATAGAGGTTTAAAAAATAGTTAACCTCAAAATTCTCTCCTCCAGTTGTATCACTCTTTGGCTGGCCTTTGGATTATCTTGCAAGTCGACATCATGCGACACTTGAATACCATCATCACGTGTCACTGTGGGCTGATTTGCTTTAATCTGTTCATAAATTTTGTTGAAGTTTTCATTGATCAATGTTCTTAAAGCCGTGAACTCGCCCATCACCTAAGAAAAATATAAAGAATTAGATAGGTGTTGGAAAAATATATGAATGTTACATGAAAAACTGTATTATGTACTAATGGAATACAAAGCTCACGTAGTCTTTGAATGAATTTAGATCATTCCTCAAAGAAGATAGTTTATCCGCTTTAGAATCTGCCGAATTCTTATCATGCACCACATTTTAATTGAGTTTAGATACACTAGCATAATGAGTCCTGGGTTTAGTCCCTGCCTATGAGTGATCTATAATATGTTATATGTGCTTCTTGTGGGGCGGAGATGAAGAAGGTCCAACACTTGCATCATATTTCTTCTTAGGCTGAAGATGCAATGTAGGACTAAAGTCATCCAAATCATCCTGATCATCTGCATGCTTGTCTGAATGAGTATTGGTTGGGTTGCTATCTACCTCAATGCCTTCCAGAGGAAATAGAATAACAGCAGGCTCTACATCGCTTTGTTGGATGTCTTTGAAAATAATCTGAAAATTGCAAAAATGAATGTTATATCCAACCTATATTTAAAGTTGATCACTGTCTCGAAATGTATATTGTGTGCAACTTTAGGCTATAGCAAAAGGAAAGTATAATTTGTATGTAGATGAAGGTGTATTGCATATGGATAATCTAGGTTGTATTTACAAGTATATTGTATAGAAATGTATGTTGTATGTATACAATAATATATGTATATGTATGGAAGATTTTCGTGTATGGAACTTGAATATACACTACATATATGTATGTTATAAGAATAATAGGCAATACTTAGAAAGTATTGTATGCAAAATTGAATTTCAGAAACTTATGAAATATTAATTTACCTTGTTTCCCTCGCCCGTGAACATGCCATTCATCAGATAAGTAAATGTCAGTTGATTTATAGTGGTTCTTAAGAGCAATCTGGTTACTTGATTACCAAGGTGCTTTGCAATTTTTGGGTCAACCTTCGAGCAAAACTCATAAAATCAAACTTGCATTGTGAGTGGCATACCAATAATCCTATAGTACTTTTTCTGAAAATCTATTTTCTTACTAATAAATGTAATAAGGCTGCTGAATGCAAGAGTACCCCATGGATAATCAGAGTATCGCATACTCTCGAATAAGTCAAAATGTAGTCATGGGATTGTTGTGGTTTTCTTCTCTAATGAGAATATCCATGTGTGTATGAGATACAACAATGATATCTTTATGGCATCCACGTCGTTGCCATCACCCCAGTTCTTTTCATCAAAGCATGACAATAAAGCTTCCTTTTAACCAGCTTTGAACCACAAAAATATGTCTGAACAATACGGTTTGGTACCTTTGTATTGAATTTAAAAGACGTAGGATCACCAATACATTTGAGAACGGTGATGAGGGCAAAATCTCTAATTGAGAAGGAAATTGTTGTACCATTTAGGTGTATTGAAAATAAGTTATCAGTACTTCCTTCTAACTTCTTTAGCATGAAACACCTAAAGAGCAGATGTTGTACCTCGCACTGATCCATATCAAGGAGACTTCCAAAACAAGTAGAACTTAATAGTTTATACTGTTCTGGAGTAAGCTTTTCTTTGAGATTGGATAATGTGTTTATGTTTATATATGAACAAATATGAGGTGAATATTTTGGTGGTTGTTTCATAAACAGTTCATTTCCCTACATACAAACAAAAACTTTAAAAATATTTCATATTCTTCTTCAATGCAGTAACTCATTCTGTATTATGAATATATCTAAATACATTTAAATACAACATATAATATCCAACTTAGCACAACTCAGATATTGACTATATGAATGTGCAAATGAGTTTTAGTACTTATGAATACAACATCATACATATACAAAAATGAAATATACATCAATACCAAAAAGTACAAAAATGTGAATATATAGATACAACATACAAGGGAAATTGAAACAAGTACTGAAATACAGAGAATGTAAAACTGAATATATTAAAATATATTTAAATACAACGTATAATATTCAACTTAGCACAATTCAGATATGGACTATATGAATGTACAAATGAATTTTTATACTTATGAATACAACTATATACATATGAATACAATATCATACATATACAAAAATGAAATATACATTAATATCAAATAGTACAAAATGTGAATATATACATACAACATACAAGAGAAATTGAAATAATTACTGAAATACAGAGAATGTAAAATTGAATAAATTTAAATATATTTAAATACAACATATAATATTCAAGTAAGCAGAATACAGATATTGACAATGTGAATGTGCAAATTATTTTAATACTTATAAATACATCTAGATACATACGAATACAACATTATACATATTAAATAACTTGAATAATTATGAATACATACAAATTTCTTCGAATGCATATTGATACAATGACAATTGCCTTTTCGTATTGTGTATATGGTATTTTTTTTGCATAAACTTCCTTAACATTGACACATGAAGAATCATTCAAATGCTTTTTCCGCTTTGAAGCAATTAAATTTTTTGTTTCTTTTGAAGATTTCGCAACTTAGACTTCCGTTGATTTGTCATTGTGTAATTTAGTTCTTCTCTCTGAAGCTGTAGTTGCTGATAAACATGCAAAATCCGACTCCGCTTGTGTTATTTGCAATGAGAAAGAGGGCCCATCAAAATTGAGAATTTTGGTGGGTATACCTCTTATTATCATCTTGTGTGGCGTCGAAACCTCCATTGGAGAGAAAAACGAAAGCTTCCTGGCGAGTAAACAATAACCATGGTTATTGTTTAAGGAAAAAACAAAAATATAAGAATTAAAATCAGAAAAATAAAAATCGCAAAAATTTGTACCAAAATCAGAAGAGCAAATACGAATTATATTTACCCTAAGCGATTGCAATGGAGTGATAATGGAGGAGAACTGGAGAATTTGGGTTGGAGAAGAGGTATGAATCATGAGTTGAGGGAGAATGAGTAACATGTATGCAAAAAGAGAGAGAGAGAGAGAGAATGTGGTCAGTCAATTTTACGGTAATTATGTGAGAGAAAAGACTAAAAAGGAGAGAGAAAAATATTATTTAGCATATATGGTGCCTTAAATGTAGGATGTAGCTATAATTAGATATTTGGCTATAAAGTATAAAAGGTATCTATATGATGTAATATTTTAAAATGATACTTATTTATAATAAATAGGGTACTAAGGTTTTCTATAAAGTGTAAAAATTCCTATGGAATTTTAACCTCATGTAGCAAAGGTTGATACCTTATTTATTTTAAATAAATATCCTTTTAAAAAATTATATTTTATAGCTATCTTTTGATTTTTATAGCCAAATATCTATGTATGGTCACATCATTCTTTTTAATAACTGGAAATACAAAATTTTTGTTTTGTAATTGAGTTTGTTGAGTTGTATTAGGAGTCTATTATGTTAATTGATTCACTTTCCGCTTAAAAATAGTGTAATCCCCTATTTCACGCCGTGAATAGAGTCGAATACAATAATCTGTCCAGTTGTAATCCCATATTTCACGCCATGAATACAGTGGAATACACTTGAATATAGTAACTGATTAGCTGGACTTCCCTGATTCACGCCTATTTGTGCTATTGTATTCATGAATACAGTAATTGAAATACATCTAATACATCTTAAAATAACATAAAATGTATCTATAATCCGTAATATAGTAAATGGTATGTATAAATAACTAATTACCACTAAAAAATAGTGCTTTATTATAATAAATTTAATAATGGGTAAAGAGGGATAAATACTTGATTTTTAATCGGTAGCACGTGTAGTTCCATATGACTAATCCCACCAATGCCGTCAAAAGATAAAGGCTGTTTCTGGTAGGGGTGCTTATCGGGCGGAATGGGCGGCTTTTTATTCTTAACGGTTTGGCTTAACGGTTATCGACTTTTAAATGTATTACTCCGTTAGCCACTCGATAAGATATCAGGCGGATTGGTATCAGGTTAGCTCTTATAGGGCGGTTAATGGGCGGTTTATCGGCCTATTCACTAAATATCTCTTATTCTCCTTGTCTTAGAAATAATGAATTGCCATAAAAAAAATAATATTTTAGAGGCAATATGATGCATTCAATTTTGTTTGCCAGAGCCACTTAATTTGATTTCCGTGATTAAGAAATTAGCTTTACCATCTTCGGCATGTTGCCAAACAGGAGAATTACAACCAAAAATAAATTAAAAATAGAACCAAAAAATTTCTAGATCTCGAGAATAAAAATACTTAGAAGTAGAAATAAACTTTTGTTAATCATTTTCAAGGGTTTTAGTATTTTTATATTTAATATATATTTAATATATATATATATATATATATATATATATATATATATATATATATATATATATATATATATATATATATATATATATATATATATATATATAATATTTATATTCTTAACGGGTTAACGGATTAGCCGTTAAGAAAATTGAATAATCCATCCCCAAACCGATAAGCCGTTAATAAAAAAAATTCAATCCATTCCCCGTCCGTTAAGCCGTTAAGCCGTTACCAGTAAACTGTTAAGCTTCGATTTGGATCGATTTTTGGTTTCGGGTCCATTTTGAACACCCGTAGTTTCTGGGTCTCCATTTGGCTGATCGGCTCTCTCCCTAATTTAGGCCTTAACATATTAGGGTTCCGACTCTTGACGTCTTAACGGGCAGTCCGGCATTCCCCAAACTGCTGGAAAACGTGAAAATCAGTAATTTGATCTCAATTTCTTTTTCTCTACCGAAAAACTCAGTATCAATTTCTTCTTCTTTAAATTACTCTTCTGATTATGTTGCGCTTTTAATTACCTGATTTGAGTCACTCGGATTCTTTTTCAATACCCAGTTGCCCTACTTTGGTTTCTTCTTGCATTTAACATTGTTAGAAAATTGTCTTTGATTGTACTATGTACTTGAAAGAAGGATGTTCATTGCTATTAAAAGTCCACAAAAAGTCTGTTCCTTTAATCCTCACTGTTGATAAACTTAATGGTAAAATCCCAGTTGAGCTCAAGGAATCTGATGTATTGAAGAGACTGAAATATGAAGAAAATATTTCCACTGCTTTAGAGTATTTCAAATGGGTTGCCAATTCAACATCTTTCAAGCATACCCCTTTAACATATAAAATAATGATGGAAAAACTCGGGCAGCACAAGGAGATGGATAGTGTTCAGTACCTTTTACAATAGATGAAATTGGAGGGTATTAGTTGTTCCGAGGATATATTTATCAATGTGATCGATTCGTATAGGAGAGCAAACGCGCCAGAGCAAGCGTTAAAGACTTTCTATAGGATACAGGATTTTGGGTGTAAGCCTACTGTCAGGATATATAACCATCTCTTGGAATCTTTGCTCAGCGAGAATAGGTTTCACATGATTAATCCTATTTACAGTAACATGAAGAAAGATGGTGTTGTTCCCGATGTCTATACCTATAACATTCTTCTGAAGGCATTGTGCAAGAACGATAGGATTGACGGAGCTCAGAAGTTACTTGTGGAAATGTCAAACAGGGGGTGCTCTCCTAATGAAGTGAGCTATACAACAATTGTTTCTTCCTTGTGTAAGCTTGGTAAAGTAAAAGAAGCTAGAGAAGTAGCGATGAGATTTACTCCTTCTGCTCCTATTTATAATGCTCTAATAAATGGGCTTTGTAAGATATATAGTACTAAGGAGGCAGTTGATTTGTTGGATGAGATGGCTGACAAGGGGGTTGATCCTAATGTCATCACGTACACCACGATTTTAAATGCATTTGCTGACCAAGGAGATATTGGTCTTTCTTTTGCCATGTTGAGCAAGATGTTTGTTACTGGCTGTTCTCCAAATATTCACTCATATACCTGTTTGGTTAAAGGAATTTCATTGAGGGGAAAATGGCATGAAGCTCTTTACGCGTGGGATGGTATGATCAAAGAGGGAATTTCGCCCAACGTTGTAGCATATAATGCACTTCTCCATGGTCTGTGTTTGGCTGGTAATATGAATATGGCTCTGTCTGTTTGTAATGCGATGGAGAGAAGTGACTGCCATCCAAATTCGACAACCTACAGCACCCTTATTGATGGCTTTGCTAAAACTGGAGATGTGATTAAAGCATCTGAGATATGGAATAGGATGATAACTCTTGGCTGTCGTCCAAATGTTGTGGTATATACATGTATGGTTGATGTACTCTGCAGAAATTTAATGTTTGAACAAGCTTATAGTCTTCTAGATAACATGGTAATAGAAGATATCCCACCAAATACCATTACTTTTAATAAATTTATTAAAGGTTTGTGTTTTTGTGGTAGAGTTGAATGGGCAATGGTGCTATATAATCAAATGGAAAGATTTGGCTGCTCAGGTAATACTGCCACATATAATGTGTTGTTGGATGGCTTATTCAAATGTAACAACCTTACGGTAGCACTTGAGCTTGTCAGGGTGATGGAGGAAAACGATATTGAGTTTAATTTAGTTACGTACAACACTATAGCATCTGGTCTCTGCCATATGGGGATGCTTGAGGAAGCTGAAGAAGTTGTGGCAAAAATGCTGGTTAGAGGAATTAAGCCTGATGTTCTCACGGTCAACATACTTATGAATGCATATTGTAAGAGTGGTAAGGTTGAATCTGGAAAAAAACTTCTAAATGCTATGAGTCCAGTGGGCTTGCATCCAGATTTCATATTCTATACTTGTCTGATGATGGACTGTGCAGTTGGACTGGTTTGGAAGCGGCAATCTGTTGCCTTCAAAGGATGATAAATGATGGCATTCCACCCAAGATATCTACGTGGAATGTTCTAGTCTGTCATTTGTTTAGCAAGATTGGTTATGGAAGTGCACTAGAGCATGTAGAGATTGTATTGGCAGCAGATTGAAGGTGTGAACTTACTTCAGGAAATTGGAATGATTGCACATAAAAGCTTTACCGTGGATATAAAAGAAGTGGTTGCAGCCTAATCATGGAGGGTCCATCTTCGGAACCTGCATTGATGAACTGGCATTAACATCTTTGTTTGGATATATGGGTAGTAACAATCCTTAAAAAAACAGATTTTTAACATCCTCTGATCCGCAGCTTATCAGCTAAATTGACTTTTTCTATTAAATAAATTTTGCAGATGGATCCTAATTTCATTTTCTGTTGATTTCAGGAATTCCATAGACCCACTAAAAGTTCTTGCAGGTATTCAATTGTTAATATTAGCTAGGAGATTATAAAGCTTAAGCTTGTGAATAAGTTGGTCGGACTTGGGTGCAGGCATCCAATACGGGTGTGGATCTAGAGGTCGCATCCTTGGTGATCTAAATATTAATTTTTGGGGGTATGGATCCAATTAAGGATACGGGTGGGGGAGTTCCACTATATCTGAAAATAGACCTTTTAAAATATGTGTAAATTATGAGACATTATGTGGAAAATTTACATGTATCTTGTATAGTGCAGTAACTCAATCTTTCATTCTCAAATTATAGGGAGCCATCTAGAAATCACAGTAGCTTATGTCTTGAGAAATCAAAATGCCAAATCTTACCTCTAATTACTTCATAGTTTGTGATCAAAGTACCCAATGTTGACTAACCAAGTCCGGTACGTATCCCACACTCATACTAGTTCAATGTTGTGTCGACACGAGTATGGCACCACAAATTAAGAGGCGATGCAACTTAGCCTGTGAATAAAACCAAAATGCAGCATAGCTCCTTTAAATTAGTCTGTACCCTAACAAATTAGATAGCTCTAGTAGCAGCAGTAATGATTATAAGGTCATGCATTATGCTCTGCAAGTACCTTTTAGTGATTGGTCCCTCTGCTTCCTAATCCTCTTGCTGAAAAGTGTGTGTTTCTGGTGTTGTAGTTATGTGCTTTTTCTTCTAACTTGCTTCTTATTTTATGGAGCCTGGTATATCCTGCTGTTGCACTTCATTATTTAGATACTGATAGTAAAATTGTTTATATCCATCCTGTATCGATTGGAAGAAGTTTTATGAGAAACCCATACCATGGATATATCTCTTTGGGGCATCTCAAGGAGTGCAGCGCAGAACCAGGAGCCAGACACATGAATTTTTGCAAGAGGCCATTATGCATAGAGTGAGAAGGGGTGATTTGCTGTAAACAATCATGTAAGCCAAAATCTCATATACAACTTCATCATTGGCATTGGCTTATTCAGTAAGATTACTTGTGTTTTTTAACTTTTGACCCCTTTTCCTGTCTGGAATGAATCTTTCACGGGATATGTGTCTTGCAATTCTGTTCTTAATTGGATAAAGCTTGAAATAGCTGGTGGTATACGATTCCAACTTGTGTCTAATCAATGATACGGATAGAACGGAACACAAGATGTTTTGAAGAGGAGCAAAAATCAGTCCACGCGATTAAGTTAGATTGAATCTTTGTTATTTCACCTTTGGTGTGAAAAGGAATATGCAAATGAGGTAGAAATTTTACTCTTTCACCGAGTCCCTCTAGGATTAGAAGAGGGCTATGATTTTGGCTTCTTTTTTTTTCCCTGCTCACTTGTTCAGAACTCCTGTGCATTGCTTTTGTGCTTGTTATGAATACAACAATTACAATGTCAAAAAGAAAAAAGTATACAATAATTTTCTCTACAAACGGACGTACAACATGTTGGGCCAAGCTTCTTGAGGTTAAAAGTACTTTTAGTAAAATTTAACCTGTTTGACCAGGACGGAGGAGTACTTTTGGCCAGCTACAGAAGTAGTTTTTCTGCTTTTATGAAGAAGCAGAAAATTCTAGCTCTTCCAAGAAGCAGAAGCAGAAAATTAATTTATTCAAGACAAAATTATCTTCACCATAAATTTATATTTTTCAAATTATTCCTTAATAATTTAAGTTTTTTATTATTTTTGTTTCTAGTTTTACCATTTTAAAACTAAAGATATCATATATGTGAGTATATTGTAACTTTCCTAGTTCTTGTTTGACTTTCTTGTTTTTGATTTTTTCTTTATGTCATGTCTTGTAAATTTTCAAATTGTCTTCTTCTTTTTTCACACTAAAGCAAATTATCTACGCCTTTCTTTGGATTATCAGTTCTCTTCTTACAAATAATCATTTATAATTTATGTTGTTATAGGCTATTAATTCTCGAATCCTTAATATAATTAGCAAATCTAATTGTGAAAATTACCTACAAATAGGTAATAAATTTACAATTGCATCGCATAATTTATATATTATTTTTTTAAAAACCCCACGTTAAGCCAAGTGACAGTTTCACTGATGATAGGCTATAATTACGCATTTTAGTCGATTATTTCATTCCAATTCACTGCACTTCCGTTGAGTTTGCGCTTTAATCATTAGTGCTTTGCACTAATTGTGCGTTTTTTATGCCTTGTAGAAGTGATTCCGAGCTATGTAGATGTTATGGAATGAACTCAAGTGATTTGGAGCTTTGAAGTTTGAGTAAAAGCTTAAGGAATTAAGTTGGAATCATGTTCGAGGATCGACAGATGATAGTTAAGAAGGAACGAAGAATCGAGTAGGCATATTGCGCACTGTATGCACATAATTTTTTGCTCAGAACTCCATTTCGGATCCACAATATATGCTGGGAAAGCTAATTAAAACAGCTACAACTTTTATCCTTTACGTTTTTTCAAATTTCAAACACTCTGCGGCCACGGATAGAAGTTGTGCCAAATCCGCGATCCATACGCGACCGCACACGGGGTGTTCAGAGCCAAATAATGCAAGGTTAATTGTGTAATTTTCAGGACGACTCTCCTTGACCTATAAGAAGCCCAGCTCGCACAAAAAGAGGATATTGAGGTTTTTAAAGTGATTTTGAAGGCAAGAACAGGCAAAAAGCAATGCGGAAGATTCAACATAGAGTTTTTATCTTTCTTCCTCTTGTTTTTATCATTGATGATGAATTCTATCGTTATGACTGTGAAAACGATTATGCGTAGCTAAACTCGTAATCTAGGGTTTTGATGGAACCTCTTGGAGGATGAATTCTCGTTATGTTAATATAGATTTGCCATAATATTTTTTCTGTTTGTTCAACTATATTGTGTCTGTTGTTGATTGAAGTGTCCTCAATCGACTGTGCCTGTTTAGTATGCATTACTCAAGAGAGAGTATATTTAGGTAGTTGTTGAACAACACCACTCTTATCGTATATGAGATATCAATACAAAGGGTTTAAAAGTGGGATTATGGATAAAAAAACCTTGGGTGCTATCTAACTGAGCTGTAGCTAAGGCCAACTAGCATAATTCGGGAGAATATGTCTAGTATATTGTTGTAATTACTCGAGAAAGAGTTATCAATATATAGTAATTTGTTTAGGAGGTGGAGGATATAATTATCCGCCCAGTATTTTTAAGTTCTAAAACCCAATTTCCGTATTTGATTCTTTGCATAGGTTGCTTTGACGTTTTATGACTTGTAGGAATAGATGGTTCGGTTTTCCAGGGGTTCGAGAGTGATTTGGAATACAGTTGCTAACTAGAGGCTTAAATTGGAAGAGTTGACCAAAGTCAACATTATGGGTAAACAACGCAGGATTGCTGATTTGAAGATTCTAATAGATTTTATATGATGATTTTTGACTTATAAGTATGTTCAGTTTGGGTCTCGGGGTGGCCAGGGATTAATTCAGCACTTCTAGTTGAATATTGAACTTTGAACTTAAGCAAGTTTGAGATGTTTGATTCTTGGTTCGAATGTTTTTTATAATGTTTTAAGCATTTGAAGTTTGTATATGGTATACGAACTTGTTCGGAGAATTAGATGGGGTCGTGAGGCCTCATGTGAGTTTTAGGGTCGGATCATTTTGCTGGTGCACAGCAGTTCATCGGGATCTCGGAGCTATGTAATCACATATAAGGGATTTGGGGGCTGGGGCCAAAATATATATTCTTATTAGTTGTTTTCTTCTTCCATCCATTCCTTGTCTAACATAGTCGACATGTTTCTCTATGTAGCTTAACTATATATTTATATGAAGTGCTATCGATAGTAAACATGTTGATCACTGAGTAGAAGATGAACCGCCTTACAATCCCTTGACAAGATACTGAGTCAAGTGATATATAATTACATACTGAAAAGTTTGTAACGAATAAACTCATGTTGATGCTCTTCAGCTTTCATCTTGGTATGTAATTTAAAATAAACTGAAATTTGTGATGAAATAATAAAAGAACAAGAGTAATATTCCAGGAAAAGAGAGAGGAAATTCTTATTGAATTTTAGGATGATTTACAACGGGGTAGGGCTCCTCTATTTATAGGGAAAAAATGACTTAGTCACAAAGTAAAACTCTTTACAAGATAGACATTCGCTCCAAATAGAATTTATTCATAGCACTTCCCCTTGAATATCTACTCAATAATTAATGTACCTCGATAAAACCTTACCTAAATAAAATCCAGTGGGAAAAAATTCTAGAAGAGGAAAAAGAATACACATATCTAATAATACGCCTTTTGGTTGCCTTATTAAAAACCTCGCAAGGAAAACCCAATGGGACAAAAGCTTGTAAGGGAAAAAAGTGCAACGCGCATTAACCCCCCCTGATGAGATCATCAATTTACATCCTTGAGCATTCGCATTCCAATCTTGTGCACTATATTCTTGAAGGTTGACATCGATAGAGATTTTGTGAATAAATCAACCATCACTTGAACGAATCTGTTGCACATTGATATCACCATTCTTTTGAAGATCATGTGTGAAAAATAACTTTAGTGAACTGTGCTTTGTCCTATCTTCTTTTATGAATCCTCCCTTCAATTGGGCTATGCATGCCGCATTGTCTTCATACAAAATTGTGGGTAGTTTGTCACCATTTCAAATATATTTGTCTCGAATAAGATGTATTATAGACCTCAACCACACACTTTCTCGACTTGCTTCATGAATAGCAATTATATTAGCATGATTAGATGAAGTAGCCACAATTGATTGCTTAGTCGATCGCCAAGATATGCCAGTGCCTCCACATGTAAACACATAACCTGTTTAAGATCGAGTCTTGTGTGGATCAGATAAATACCCAGCATCAGCATAACCAACAAGATCAGGGCTGCAATTATTGCCATAAAATAAGCTCATATCGGTAGTTCCTTTTAGATACTACAATGTGTATTTGATTCCATTCCAATGTCTCCTTGTAGGGCTAAGACATTAACTGAAAAGGTTATGTCAGGCCTTGTAGTATTGGCAAGATACATTAGTGCACCATTGCACTAAGATATGGTACTTCAGGACCAAGTAGCTCTTCATTCTCTTCTTACGATCGGAATGGATCCTTATTCACATCAAGTGATCGAACAACCATTAGAGTAGTTAATGGATGTGCTCCATCCATGTAAACCGTTTCAATACCTTTTCTATGTAGGAAGATTGATGAACAAAAATTCTGTTTTCAAATATTCAATTTGCAGACCAAGACATAATATTGTCTTTTCGAGATCTTTCATCTCGAATTTATTTTTTAAATAATCAATTTCCTTTTGGAGTTCTATAGGAGTTCCAATTATCTTTATGTCATCAACATATACGGCAAGTACAACAAATTCCGATGTTGGTTTTTTTATAAATACATGGACAAATCGCATCATTTATATAACCTTCTTTTAATAAATACTTACTAAGACGATTATACCACATTCGTCCTGATTGCTTTAGACCATACAAAGATCTTTGCAATTTGATTGAAAACATTTATGAGGACTTTGAATTATGCGCGTTTGGTATTTTAAATCCATAGGGAATTTTCATGTGTATCTCATTATCAAGTGAGCCATAAAGGTAGGCCGTAATCACATCTATTAAATTCATGTCAAGCTTTTTATGGACAACAAAACTAATGACATAACGGAATGTTATAGCATCCATAACTAGTGAATATGTCTCTTCATAATCGACACAAGACATTTGTGAAAATTCTTGCATAACAAGGCGTGCCTTATATCTTTGTACCTTATGTTTTTCATTCCTCTTGCATACAAAAATCCATTTATAGCCAACAGTTTTAATACCATTAAGTGTTTTGATTACATGCCCAAAAACTTCACGTTTTGCAAGTGAATTCAACTCTGATTGGATTGCTTCTTGCCATTTTGGCCAATCAAGTCTTTGTCGATATTCTCCAATAGATTGAGGTTCAAGATCATCACTATCTTACATAGTGCTAGATGCGATATTATATGCAAAGACATAATCCACCACTATATCCAATCGATTCAAATCTGTCTCAATATCGATTAGATTTATTGATAGTTCATTATTTTCTTGAGTCTCGGGCTCAGTGGATTCCTCCTGAATCTCAGAATTTATTAAATCGTGGATTTCTTCATGAGATTCTTCTATAGTGTCATTTTGATTATTTCTTTTTCTTTTTCTAGGATTTCGATCTTTGGAACCCAATGACCTGCCATGTTTTAGGTGTGCTTTTGACTCATTAGCTGTGACACTAGAAGATTGTCCAATAGGGACATCAATATGTATTGGAACATTCTCTGTAGGGATATGTGACTTTGTTAATCTTTTCAGATCCGTAAATGCGTCTAGCATTTAATTTGCTATTCTCTGCAAATGGATAATCTTTTGTACCTCTTTTTTACAAATAGAGGCACGTGGTTCAAGATGATATAATGATGGATTTTTCCATAAAATTTTTCGTTTGGTTTCACCAACTTCTCCCCCTAATTTTGAGAAAAGTGTCTCATTGAATCGACAGTCTGCAAATCATGCAGTAAACAAATTCCTCGTCAATGTTTCGAGGTGGCAAATAATGGAGGACGATTCAAACCCAACATAAATTTCCTAACCTTATTTGCGAACCTATTTTGGTACGATATGGCGGCGCTATATGCACGTATACTGCGCATCCAAAAATTCTTAAATGGAATATATTAGGTTCATGACCCAAAACTAATTGCAACGGGAAATATTTATGATAATTTGTCGGGTTGAGACGAACTAGCATTGCTACATGCAAAATGACATGACCCCAAATATAAGTGGACAGCCTCGTTTTCATGAGTAACGTTCTTGCTATCAATTCAGACGTTTATTTAAAGACTCTGCAAAATCATTTTGAGTGTGAACATGAGCTACAAGATATTTCACTTTTATCCCAATTGATAAGCAATAATTATTAAATGCTTGATGAAAACTCAGCAGCATTATCAAGTCTAATAGACTTAATTGGATTATCGGGAAATTGTGCCCGTAATCGAATTATTTTTTCCATTATCTTTGCAAACGCGAGGTTGCGAGATGACAATAGGCACGCATGGGACCATCTAGAAGATGCGTTTATTAAGACCATAAAATATCTAAACGACCCACTAGGTGGGTGAATAGGTCCACAAATGTCCCTTTGTATACGTTCTAAAAACACAGGGGACTCAATTCCAACCTTTGTTGGTGATGATTTAATAATTAAGTTGCCTTGATAACAAGAAGTGCAAGAAAATTCATTATTTAATAGAATCTTTAAATTCTTTAATGAATGCCTATTTGAGTTTTCTATAATTCGTCTCATCATAATTAATCCAGGGTGTCCCAACATGCCAAAGTACAAAAGTATTGGAATAAGTAACCTTTTAGTTTATGGTAGAATTTGCCTCAATTGCACTAATGTTTGTCCAATACATGACACAAGATAAAAATTAAAACTTCTCAATAATCCTCTTTTGGCCAGAGACATTCTTGGTAATGATGAGATATTTAAGATTATACTCATCTATTTTCTCAATATGATATCCATTTCGATGGATATCTTTAAAACTCAACAAGTTCCTCTTTAACTTGGAGGAGAACATTGCATTCTCTATGATAAGTATTATTCCTTTAGGCAGAGTTATAGTAGCTCTTCCAGAACTTTCAATTAAATTACTACTACCAGAAATTGTAGTAATATCTGACTTACACATACTTAAATGAGAGAAATATTTCTTCTGTTTGAATATTGTATGTCTCGTACACGAATCAATTAAATAAATATTTTTATAATTGAACTTTGATACAAGTTTATTTTGTAGGATATCCATACCTGCTTCCCATGATTTGACATACAAAAGAAATATACAAATAATCTTAGTCTAAAAGGGGAATTCAGAAAAAATATAAGGAAGAAAATGTATTTATATGAAAGAATGCAAACAAATGCACAATAATGTTATTACACACACAACAAAAATTTAATACACATAACATCTGAGCCACCTGCAAATTATAACGAGACATCAATTTTATTTTATTTTAATTTATTTTGAGTAATAATACAATTATAAGTGTTATTGTTTGATTTTCATGTTTGGTTATTAACACTACGAGAAAGCCTTTTAACAAGATTATCACATGCTATTATTGTTTTTCACTTGTTGACACTATTAAACAGTAAAATCACGATATGCCTTTTCATGTTCTACTCTAAGATTGCATTGTCTGCATGATGTATGCACATTGCTAAAGAAAAATATTGTTACAGTTATGATGAATTTTCATAACAATAGTACAATATATAAAGGCAATTATTAAACACTAAGTTCGTAATATAGTACAGAATAGATACATATGTTTTTGACATATTATACTCAATATACACTTTAGTATTAAAACACTTGGTAAGAATTTTTGTACGGAGACTGTTAAATACTAAAACATTATGCCATATTTGCATTCTCACCACATACATGTGTATTTAAATAATTATGATATGGTAAAAGGATGAAATATTGTTTAAAACGAATGCTAGAGCTATATTTAATCAAAACGAACTAACACTCATTCATAAAATAATACTAATTGATATTAATGACTACTACTCATGTAAAAAACTATGATTATATGATGTTTATTTACTCGCTACTACGAATAAGCAAAAATAAAAATCAAACTACTCAATCATCTTTAACCACGGATCCATCATCGATCAAATGGTCTATTTTTCCATCAGGGTGCTAAAAGAAGTTTGCCACATCTAAGTGGGTGATGTCAAATTCATTATCATAGAAAAAATTAGTTTAAGGGCTTTTATTATTTAGAGATGCTTGATAAAGCTCAACCACATGGCTTGGTACACGATAAATATTTGCCCAATGCTCTTTTCCACCGCAAAGATATTGAGTTTCCGAACCACTTGCCTTTGGCTTCTCATCTTTCCCTTTTCACTTTTGGTGGTTATTTTTCTTTGGAGAGTGATTAACACCAGGAAAATTTCTTCCTTGTTCATGGCCACAACTTCTTCATGGCCACAACAACGACCATGACCACAATCACGACCACGAATAGGGTCACGGCCTTTTCCATGCTTAGCATAATGGGAATACACCTCATCCACTTTCGGCGATGGTGCAGACCCAATGGGTCGATTTTCATGATTTCTCATGAGCAATTCGTTGTTTCACTCAGCCACAAGGATAAGAGAAACTAACTCAGAGTACTTCTTGAAACATTTCTCTCTGTTCTGCTATTGTAGAACCATATTGGAGGCCTGAAACGTTATAAACGTTTTTAAAGCATATCATAGTTAGTGATAAAATCTCTATAGAGTTTTAATTTAGAAGTAGTTCTGAACATTGCTGAATTATATTCCAAAACAGACTTAAAGTTTGGAGCCTCAGATGAGCCCAATCATATCATGCCTGTGGAAGAGTGACCAACTTTAAGTTGTCATATATTTTCTTTAAGCCATTCCACAAAATAAGTGGATCTTTGACCATAGATATTCTATTTTCAACCCTTCATCATGGTGATGGCACAAGAAAATCAAGGCCTTAGCATAGTCTTGAGTGGATGCTTTAGTTTTGTCTTTAATGGCGTTTCCAAGACCTATTATATCTAAATGGATTTCATCATCCAACACCCATGTCATATAGTTCTTGCCCGCAACTTCAAGGGAAACGAAATTTCTTTTCATAATGGCAGTCATAATTAAAAAGAGGAGAAAAGTTATACCTTAATCTTCTCAAAGAGCTTCTTGAGACCGTAGCGTGTTGTGCTAATAACGTGTGATGAAACAATAAAAGAACAGAGCAATATTACAGAGAATGAGAGAGAGGAACTTCTTATTGAATTTTGGGATGATTTACAATGGGGTAAGACCCCTCTATTTATAGGAGAAAAATGACTTAGTCACAAAGTAAAACTCTCTACAAGATAGACATTCACTCTAAATTGAATTCTATTCATAACAGAATTGAAGAATAAACAATTAAAGATGTTTATAAATATTGCAAAAAGAATAAAATTTGATACCTGATAGTAGATGATAATCATTCAATTTAGATAATATTTACACTACAATTTGGCTGCACTTTATCAATGTTTGAATATAAAAGATAACAAAAAGCTCTAATTAAGAGTTTTATGCTTTGTAGGAGCCATTTCGAGCTAGGAGGAAGCTAAAAGAGTATTTTGGAGTCAACATGGAGTATGGAAGGACAACTGAAGGATAACGCGATCGAAAAGGAGAATGATGAGCAAGGACCAAATCCGCGGTCAGGTCAGCGACCGCAGACAAAAGTTTTGTCAAATTTGCGGTCTATTCTCGGTCCAATCCGTGGCCGTGGATTGGTTGACGGGAGCTAAATATTCAGGGTCAATTGGGTAAATTTTAGGACGACTCTCTTTGACCTATAAGAAGCAGAGCTCGCCCAAATAGAGGATATTGAGGTTTTTGAAGGCAAGAACAGACAAGAAGCAAGACAGAAGATTAAGCATAGTGTTTTTACCTTTTTTCTTCTTGTTTTTATCATTGATGATGAATTTTATTGTTATGATTGTGAAAACGATTATGCATAGCTAAACTCCTAATCTAGGGTTGAGGATGAATTTCTCGTTATGTAAATATATATTTGCCATAATATTTTCTCTGTTTGTTCAACTATATTGGGACTAATGTTGATTGAAGGGCCCTCAATCGGCTGCGCCTATTTAGTATGCATTACTCGGGAGAGAGTACATATTTAGGTATTTGTTGAACAACACCACTCCTAACATATATAAGGGATGAATACGAAGGGTTTAAAAGTAGGATTAGGGATTACGAAACCTTGGGTGCGATCTAAGTGAGTTGTAACTAAGTCCAACTAGCGTAATTCAGGAGAATATGTCTAGCATATTGTTGTTGTTACTCAGGAGAGAGTTACGACAGTCAGAGTGCTCATTATCGATAGAGATGACTTAGGCACATTTATATCAAACATAGCAGAAAGGATTCCGAAAAGAGGGTAAATAAGAACTTAGACCATTCCTATTCTTGCTTACAAAATATTTATAGCTAGTTGATAATTACTGCATTTTTATTACATAATATTTAGTTAATAAACACCTAAATTTTTACTCAAATATCTCTGATGATTGAATACGTGAATTTTTATGAAACTAATAGTTGTGATTGGTAGGTTAATTTCCTATGGAATTCGACTCCGGACTTGTTAACCATATTATATTTGTAGCGACCGACTAGTCCTTTTTATAAGGCATATTTGGGATTGATCAAATTTTGGTGCCGTTTCCAGAAAATTTATAGTGTTATTATTCCAGTTAAAAGAAGTGCACAAATTCTTAGTGTAATGAAATTCTAACATTTGTAGTCTTGGTTATTACAGGTGCATTGCTAGAAAAACCTCAAGAACTGGTGAATTGTTTGAAGCATTATCAGATCCGGAGAAAGTTCTCGTGGCATTGAATCATGCACATAGGAAAGGAAAAAAATAGCAAAAGATAACCGAAAACATTGTACCATCCATGGAAGACGATAATCTAAATAACATAAACAACGTGAATAACCCAAATGATCAGGGGGTGGTACCTCTTGTGCCAGAAGTAGCACTATATCATTGGGCACAACCCGACGAGTTAGTAATAGCCATTATAGTCCCTTAAATACAAGAAGATTCATTCCAGATCACAAATAACATGATACATTTGTTGCAGAACAAGGACAATTCTCTAGGTCATACGTTGAAGATCCTCAATAGCATTTAAAGAATTTCCTATCAATCTGTTCCATGCAGAGGCAACATGCCGTGACACTAGAAGCAATATGTTTGTTGTTGTTTCCATTCTCAATGACAGGAGTAGCTCACACTTGGCTTAATTCACTCCTCATAAACTCCGTCACTACTTGGGAGGAATTAGTCAAGCAATATTTGAACAAATTTTATCCACCCAACAAGACTACTCAACAAATTGATGAGATATTAAGCTTCAGACAGAAACCAACTGAGATGCTATAAGAAACATGGGAGAGATTCAAGAGTCTTTTGGATACGTGTCCATATCATGTTATTCCGGAGAAAATGCTGGGGCAGAGATTTTACATGGGTTTGGTAGATGGTTTGAAAGAAAATGTTGATGCTGCAGAAGGTGGAGCATTTTTGAGCAAAATATTTCGAGAGAGTAAGATCCTACTTGACAATATGGAAAAAAACTCAGGATGGACAACAAGAAACACTCCAATCACTCATGTGCTTCACTCAGTGGCTCTAGACCCGGCTAACTCCATAATTGAAAATATGGCCACTCTGCCGACATAAATGAGCATCCTCACCATAAAGGTTGAAGAATCAGGTCAAAAGTAGCAGGTAAACATAGTTAATGAAACTAATGGGGGTTTATGTACAAAATGCATTAATCAACCATATGTTTTCTCGTGCAGTGGTGAAGGTGATAACCAACAATATCAGCAGAATATGAAATATGTTGTCAACTACGGGGGACCAAGGCCAGGTGGTCAGAATTGGGGTCAGTAGAATCAATAATATAGATGAGCTCAGCAGTAGTACAATAACAACAATAACCATGGGGCTATGAGACCACAAGATCAAATGGTCACCAAGGGTACAACCAGAAAAATCAGTAGAAAATGTATCAACAACCTCTACAATAATGGATAGTGAGACATGAAGATGGGTTTGCTATACTTGAAGGAATGATGTAACAAGTGAATTGGTCCACTGGAAAACTAACTGTAGAGTAGACTCACACGAGTCGACGATAAAGAATATTGAGATCCAATTAGGATAGATTTCCGTAGCCCTAAATAATCTTCCTCATGGGATGTTACCTGTAGACACCCAAATTAATCCAAAAGAGAGGGCCCCAAGCAGCTAATAGCAGTGAGTCTTCGAAATTATAGAGACTTAGATCTGGAGAAAGTAATTGCTCATGAAAGCAGACCGACAAAGAAGCTGGTGCCAATACCCGTTGAGCTAGACATTTCAGCAGGGTTAACTGAGGTGCCGATATAGCATGCGCAAGAGAACAACAACAAAGAAGAAGAGGTTGTTAACAAGATGGAGGTTGCACTGGAGTCGACAATAGCAGCAATGCCTGAACAAGAGAAAAATCAAATCACATGGAAGAAGCAACCTCCAACACCATTCCCATAGAGATTGGTCAAGTATCAGAAAGATGCAGTACAAGAAATTCTTAGAGATGTTGAAGCAAATTTAGGTAAACTTTCCATTGAATTATGCGTTAAAGCATATATCTGGTTATGCGAAGATGATGAAGGACTTGATGTCCCACAAGTTCGAATTTCAAGAATTGGCCACTATTACATTGACTCAAACCTGCAGTGTAGTTGTAACAAGACACATAGCTGAGAAGCTGTCTGACCCCGGGAGTTTCACAATTCCTTGCACAATAGGAAACTTTGCATTTACTAAAGCAGTGTGCGATCTAGGAGCAAGCATAAATCTTATTCCCCTGGCTATCTATAAAAGGCTAGGCATTAGAAGAGCTAGACCACGTCTATGTTATTACAACTGGCTGATCGAGCAGTGAAGAGACCCTCTGCGTTCCTAGATGATGTATTGGTGCAGGTTGGGAAGTTTGTGTTCCCAGCAGATATTGTCATCGTTGACTGTCCGGTTGACGAAAAAATTCCCATAATTTTGGGAAGGCCATTATTGGTCACTAAGAGAGCATTAATTGATTATGAAACTGAAGATCTCAAGATGAGATTAAACAATGACGAGGTAACATTACACATGTAGAAATCTATGAGGAGACAAAGTGAATTTGTTAATTGCTCTCTAATAGATACGGTGGATGCAGTCTTGGATGAGGAAGATGAGGCTTTGAACATTAAAGATGCTCTAGCAGCTTGTCCCATGAACTTAGACGAAGCTAATGGTAAAGACATGGAAGAGTGGGTACTTGCTCTTGAAGGCCAAGGTTTTTGGAGAAAGGAGCTTGAATTTGAGCCTTTTCACTTAGAGGAAAGAAAAACTCCTCCACGTAAGCCATCAATAGAAGAGCTACCAAAGTTGGAACTGAAGCCACTGCCATCCCATATCAGGCATGCATTTTTAGGACCTGACTCAAATTTACTTGTTATTATCTAAGCTAGTTTGTTAGATGTGCAGGCAGAACAACATTTGCAGGTACTGATTGAGTGCAAGACTGTAATTGGGTGGACCATTCTGGACATTAAGGGGATTAGCGCGACCTTCTGTATGCATAAGATTCTATTGGAAGATGGGAACAAACCTTCTACAGAACTTGAAAGAGGGTTGAACCCTAACATGAAAGAAGTGGTGAACAAGGAAGTGATTAAGTGGTTAGATACATGAGTCATATTCCCCATCTTTGACAATAACTGGGTTAGCCCAGTGCAATGTGTACCAAAAAAGGGAGGTATTATGGTAGTGAAAAATAAGAAGAACGTGTTGATCTCTACAGGAACAGCCACAGGTCCGCGAATCTGCATGAATTACAGGAAGTTGAACTTGGCTACCAGGAAGGAACATTTTCCATGGCCATTCATTGATAAGATGCTAGATAGATTGGCAGGGAGGTCTTACTTTTGCTTTCTGTATGGGTACTCGGGGTATAATAAGATTTCTATTGCCCAAGTGGATAGAGAGTAAACATCGTTCACCTGTCTTTATGGAATCTATGCTTTTCAACAAATGCCGTTTGGCCTATGCAACGCACTCGCCACATTCTAAAGGTGCATGATGGCCATCTTCACAGACACGGTAGATGAGATAATGGAGGTTTTCATGGATGACTTCTCAGTGGCGGGGAACTCATTCGATGATTGCCTTATGAACTTAAGAAGAGATTTGAAAAATTGTATCGAGACTAATCTAGTACTCAACTATGAAAAGTGTCATTTCATGGTACAGAAAGGTATAGCATCGGGGTACCTAGTGTCAAGTAAAAGTATTGAGGTGGATCATGCAAAGGTTTATGTGATAGAAAAGCTTCCACCACCTACCTTCGTCAAAGCAATAAGAAGTTTTCTTGGGCACGCCAGTTTCTATAGGAGATTTATAAAGGAGTTTTTCTAAAATTGCTAACCCCTTGTGTAAATTGCTTGAAAAAATCACCCATTGTGCTTTTTGATGACTACAGGGTAGCTTTAGAGGAATGAAAGAAGAGGTTTGTAACATCACCTATCATAGTTGCGCCCGACTAGGAGCAAATATTTGAGCTGATGTATGATGCGAGTGCAATGCTGTGGGATAGGTTCTTGGGTAGCGAAAATATAATATCATGAATCCAATATTCTATGCAAATATAATGCTGAGTGAAGCCCAGCTAAATTACATTTTGACCGAAAAGGAGATATTGGCAGATGTGTTTGCATTTAACAAGTTCAGGTCATACCTGATAGGCTTGAAGGTAATTGTTTATACTGGCGATGCTGCTCTCAAGTACTTAATTGAGAAAAAGGAGTCAAAACCATACCTGATTCGATGGGTGCTACTGCTGTAAGAATTTTATTTGGAGATCCGTGACAGAAAAGGAATGGAGAACCAGGTAGCTGATCATTTATCTAGGCTAGAAGGAGCTGAAAAGAAGGTTGAGGTAGATGAAATTATGGAAACTTTTCCATATGAACAACTGCTAGCCACGAGTCTCAAGGAAATGCCATGGTATCCACACATTACAAACTACCCGGAGAGCAGTATTGTTCCTTATGACCTTTCATCTGTTCGAAAGAAAAAGTTCTTGTGTGATTATCGCATATATTATTGGGATGAACCTTATATGTTCAAGATTTTTGTTGATAACATGATCCGGAGATGTATCCCCGAGATAGACCCGTCTTCTGTTTTGCAGGCATCACGCATCACCCTATGGCGGGCACTTCGGGGGAGTAAGGATAGCTGCGAAAGCCTTGGAGTCGGGGTTCTACTAGCCAACACTATTCAGAGATGCATATCTATGGATAAAGGGTTGTGAGGAATTCCAATGAACCGAGAACATTTATCGCAAACATGAGATGGCCATAAACCTAATTCAGGAGGTAGAAGTGCTTGATGTACGGGTAATCGCCTTCATGGGGCCTTTCATCAACTCATATGGCAACAAGTACATACTCGTCGCTGTGGCCTACATGTCCAAATGGGTAGAAGATGCAATTCTCCCTACAAATGATGCAAAGGGGGTAATTGGTTTTTTGAGAAAGAACATATTCACCCGATTTGGCACTCCAAAGGCAATAAGCAATAATGGAGGCTCTCACTTTTGTAATCAAGACTTTGCAAAGTTGTTGAAGAAGTATGATGTACGCCACAAGGTGGCCACCCCATATCATCCACTAACAAATAGGCAAGTGGAAATCTCGATAGAGAAATAAAGAGTGTGCTAACTAAAACTGTGAATGCTACTAGAACAAATTACAATTGCCATGTCGCCATACAAGTTGGTGTGCGTGTCAGTTACTAGTAGAGTTGGAGCATAGAGCTTGGGGTCATTGAGACAGTTGAATCTTGATAGTGAAGCTGTAGGAACAAGTAGAGTAACGAAGTTGCACGAGCTTGATGAGTTTAGATATCATTGATTAGTTAAGATATCACGCTTTTGAGAGCACAAGATTATACAAGGAGATAATGAAGATGATACATGATAGGAATATTATTGAGCGGAATTTTAAACCTGGAGATACGGTATTGCTATAGAACTCACGTCTAAGGTTATTTCCAGAAAATTGAAATCACGATGGTCAGGGCCTTTTCATGCGGTTGAAATTCACCCCACGGGTCCAGTAGATATTGCTACGAGTAATGACTCTTGCATGTTTATAGTTAATGGGCATAGATTAGAATATTATCTGGGTATGGAGAAAGCAAAGGAAGTGTTAGTGACTCATTTGATCAAGCCTCCAAAGTTGAGCGTACTTTAAATATGCTTATTTGCGTCGTACGGTGACGTTGAATCAGGTGCTTCATAGGAGGCAACCCATTGATTTATCGTATTCGTCGTGCTGCGATGTTAAATCAGGAACTTGTTTAGAGGCAACCCATCAAAATTTTCACTTTGATCAGTCTGTTAAGGTGCAGGAACGAAAATATGCACATCCGAAAGGCTCAAGGTGACGAAAGTATCCCGAAGGTATGAAAAAATGTGAAAAAGAAAAAAGAAATCTTGGACGCCTAATCCGCAGTCGTGGATCAACCGTAGATTTTGCAAAACTTCTGTCTGCGGTCACGGATCTTACCGTGCATTCATCCGCAGACCTGGTGCCTCTCAGATGTAATTTTTTTTGTTTTATATTGCTTTCACCCTTCCCCCCTCCCCCATTTTTTAATTAGTTTTTTTTTAAATAGAACACCCTGTTCGTGGTCATCCCGTTTCTTATTCCCCCTTTTAACCATAAAAGCATCACAAAACCCTCCCCCTTCCCCAGATTCACCAAATCCCCTTCTCTTCTCCTTCCTCTCTACTCACCCACTCTTCATGCTCCAGTCCTCAAAAGATTCTAAAGTAAATACATGATTCTACTCTCTTCTTTTAATTTCTTCTGTATTTTTTTTTTGAATTTTATTTTTCTATTCTTTGCCTCTTCTACTATAGGTGTAAGAAAGTAGCAATCTAGGTACTCTTATCTATATTGTATTTGTTGGTATATGTGTTGATATATGAGGATATTAGGTTGGTTGGGTTGGAAAAACATTGTTGATTTGTGAGGAACGAGAGTTTAATTGGGTCCTTAGGTAAATTTGGGGGCATATGTACAAAAGGTATTTGTTGAATTGCCACAATGAACTTTTTAGTATAAATTGTGACCCTGGGGGCGAGTTAAGCATGAAGAACTGCCTGTGGTTCACCTATTCTGCTGATTCTTGATAATGGTTGTTGTGTGTACGTATAATGAGATCTTCAAAGAAGAGACACACTACCGGTGGTACATTCCGGGCACGGGCATCGGCCAGTTCGGGGCAGTTTGATAGCACCAGCTTGTCTCCAGAGCTGCCCAAGACTATTTTGGTTTTAAGAATATTAGAAATCCGGTACCAGAAAGGAGAGTTAACAGGAGTTCCCTCCAGGCTGAGCGCCCAAATATGTATATAGAGTTGGTTAGGAGCATGCTTAACATCTTCTTCGAGGAGAAGGAAGATGATAACTTGTTGCTTATTACGGAATTCTACGCCAACTATTCCGAACATGAGTATCACATTTGTATTGCATGACAAAAGAGGGTGAATACCTCGATTGAAGCCACCAAGAGAGTGTATTGGTTGCCTGCATTTATTGGGGAGATGGATTACGGTTACGCCCCATGTTTTCGCACATGAAAGTATTGCATAAGTGAATTGATGAGAGCTCGAAAACGAGATTTACATCCCGCATTTCGGACATTGAGGTTTCGTCATCATGTTAATCAAAGAAAGCTTGGGAATAAGATTATTTTGAGGTTACAAGTATTATGTTATTTCAAAAAGGGATAAGTTAATTCGTGAAGATGAGAGGGTAAGCAACTCGAAGGAAATGAATTTCATCAAAACTTGGTAGTTTGGGATAAAATACAGTCCGAGTAAAAATACTCGGTATTTACGGACTAGTACCATACAAGCTTCCACATAGCCATCATAGTAAGGTGTATAAGGTGTGGTAACAACAAATAGTATTTTAAGTAATTTGAAATAATTTTTAATTACGTGGGTAAGTATTGATTAATAGGGGATTAACAAATTAATTAAAAAATTAAGTGAATAATTATTGAACAAGATTTTATCCTCACTAACGTGGCAGTCTTATACAGATCAATTAAGTGACTCATATGTTACATTTCAAGGTGGCATACTAAGAGAATCTAGGGACTGTCATTAGCTAAAGGGTAGTAACGTGATATTCCAAAGCAATGTGAATGCTTCAGTAAATCCATCCAAATGTTTGAAACATTGCTTCAACAAATTCATCCAAGCACTTGAATAGTAGTAACGTGATATTCCATAAGTAATGTGAATTGCTTCAGTAAACCCATCCAAATGTTTGAAACATTTATTCAACAAATTCATTCAAGCACTTGAATAGTAGTGACGTGATTTTCTTATAATAAAATTCATACGAGACTATGTAATATTGTAGTAACGGGATTTTATAATTTTTAAGAAGTACGGTACAATCTTTCGCAAGAATATCATATGAATTTTTTCCTACTCCGATCTCGCTGTTATGTATTGTTGTAATTGATATATATTAGAGGGATTGTCAAGAGAATAGGCTCATGTATATTAAGGCCATCCCTTCTTTCTTTTGGCATGATCCATATGATACAAATAAAACGAGCCAAATACACAACTTTTATAAATAACTCTATTTATAGAAATATTAGAGATTCCTATATTCTTGCTTCCCCATGTGAATTATTATTAATCTTCTGTTTATGGGTCTTAGAAAAATACTTATTTGATAAAGTTTATCTTGAATCCATATTGATTTTTATGGCATTTCGAGAAATCTTATTAACGTATTTCTTATGCATTTCATGCATTTATACATGTATATTCATGATCAGATGGTGTTATATATATTTATATATGTATATTACATGTATATGGGATATGAAAAAATGAGATGGCGTTATATACACACGATCACCTGATAAGTTGGTATATGTTGATGATTTTGCCCACAGTGGTGGAGATGATATGATGGGATGCCCTCATAGGCCTGATGATCTTATGAAACGTGTACCTATACATGACATGACATACATACTCATATGCATGACACTATAATTATTTCATGATTTACAAAGTTATTCTGACTTACAGGTTGAGTCATTTACTCTATATTTCTTCTTTGTCTGTTATGCACTTATTTTTGGCAACCCTTAATCAGGACCGTCCATTCCTTTTGATCAAACGGTATTAAAGCCCGGGTCTGTTAAGTATATAACTGTTTCGAACACCCCCAACCCCCTAAAAAACCTAGTACCTTGTCTCTTAACACACCACCGCCTTCCGCCGTCCGCCGCCGGTCGAAAATTACCTCCGCCGGCTGCGATTCTCCTATGACCTCCAAAAGAACACCACCCCGCCTCCTCGACATTCTCTTTCTAGATTTGCTACTGGTGTCCCTAGAATATTAGCCGAACTCATCGAGTATTTATTTGAATTAGTGACTGCTCCACCGTGTGCGGCGGCACCGATGCCAAATGACCTCAAAAGAACACCCTAGACTCTCCATAACACCCTTACCACGAAACCCCATACCATCTCCTTCGAACACTTTTGGATTCCCTCAAAGTCTAACTGTAAAGAAAACCTTAATTTCTTAAAAGAGGATTTGCGGGTAATTTGACCTTAATAGAGCTTAGTCGTGTATTTTCTCATGAAAACACACGATTTAACACTGTTTTGGTCAAGAGATTCAAGGTGGCAGGCTTGACCCATTTCTGGTGCTCTATTCACTTTCATTTTTATTTTTTATTTGCTGGTTAGTTTTTCATATGTTCTTTGTTTGAGTTTCTGATTTTTCTTCTTCATTCATATTGACCTAGCATGATTAATTTTGTTGTTCTTAGTTTTCTATTTAATTCATAGTAATAGCCTGCATTTAGTTAATCAGAGTTTATTCAAGTTTAAAGTTAGGTTAGTTGAATTTGCAGTTCAATTTTGGGGTCTGATTGTAATTGAATGTCATACGGTTGTTGCTGAAAATTCAAGTCATTTCAAATTAATCATGGTCAGCATTGATCAAGTTAAAGGGGTTGGTATAGTTGGAATTGGTTTTGGTTTTGCCTAGGTTAGTAATTGAGACCTAGTTCAGGGGTAGTCTAGGTATTTGGGGTTGGGGAATCTTTCATAACCGACCTGGAAGCTTCTAGCAGGGGTTTTTTATTAATTTTGATTTTATAACTTGCTTAACAAGTTTAAAAATGAGGGACTAGGGCTGCCCTAATTTGCTTACATATAAAGGCACTCCTTCTTGCTCTAGAAGGCAGACTTTAGAGACCTTATGAGAAAATATGGAAGAGAAAAGGAAAAGCTAGAAAATCCCCGAAGTCCTAGACCGCTAAAAAATAAAAATTACTGTTTTATTGAAAAAGCCTTAGAAATTCCTGTGATATTCATTCTGAGCTAATTTATGATCAACTGAAGGGTAAAAGGAGTTGAATCAGTTGGTGTTCCAAGGTTTTTTTTGTTTATTTCTGGTTCGATTTTGACTATTTGGTTTGAAGTTAATTTTCTAGGCTGCTTGCTTCATTCGTTGTTTTTAAGGCTGGTTGGATCTGGGTTTGTTTGCTGCTGCTTGTTGCTGGCTTAACTGACCTTCTTTTCTTCTTATTCTATTTTACTACCAAGTATTTGTTTTCTCTTTAAACTCTGTTGGATGTATGTGCCACATTGAAGATGGAGCGAGAGCTTGCATCAGCTCAGCTGAATTTATTTTTCTGTTTATCTTCAACCCTCTTAGTGATGTTTATATGTTTGGTTGTTGAATTCAATGTAATTCTGTTAATGTTAGTTGGATTAGTTAGACTATCATGTTATAATGTGCTTATGAGCAGTCGATCAAGCTTGGATTAAGGGCTGAGTTTACGTTTAATTTTGTATTAGCTAAATATATGTCATTATGGGGCAGTTAAAATGTTGTGGTAAAGAGTAGCATTTGAGTGCAAGAATTTAGTTGTGATCTTGAGATAGGTGTTTGGTCAGTGATAGTTTGGATGAAATAATTGTGAGGCTCAATATATGTGCTGGAACTTAGAAACAACAACTCAAAAAATGAAGTGACCATATTATTATTATGGTGATTAAGTGTTCACTATAGGAACATATTTTGATAATTTTCAGTTGTATCAGTTTTTATTTGTATGTCTATTTTGAGGATTTGTCGATAGTGAATCTATAGGGCTCGTGTATCTCATTTGAGTCGTTTAAATATATTGGTTTGCTATGCTGGGTCTTGTAGGACTCGACCTTGAGATGTTGAAATAGAAGGCTGTGAAAAATCCGGCCTCTTTTGGGCTCACGTTTGAGGCCAATTTCCCTTTCTTTTAATTATAGCAGACTATCTCACAGCATTTGGGCCTATGGTCATCCTAGGCCCGAAACCTTAAAATAAAGTTGAGGCAAGGCTGGCAGAATTATGATACAATTGGGTCTTTCCATTGGTGATTGTATGTAGATCTTTTGTCAATCAACTAAAGAGACCAAATACCTGCAGCCGTACATAATTTAGTTTAGTTACACTCTTATGACTATCATCCAGGCATGCCTATGAAAAAAAAATTGATAATTGCATAGACATAAATCTAATTAATCATATAATATTTAGAATCCGAGGTGTACCACATAGCGACTTTTTGTGGCCCTCGCAAACTTAAACATACAAAACTGCTTTAGGCGCGTTAGTTAAACAATTTACCTTCCTAAATTCGGGTGCGCATTTACATGACCCAAATCCAAATCCCAAAGATGTTAAAATATGTCAAAAACTACAGGTGCATTTATATGACGTGCTTCGAGCCATGTTTTAACGACGTTGCAATTTTTAAAAAAAAATAATAATAAAGCGACTAAAATTTAAAATTGGCACATGGGTACAAATGGACTACAATCAGATAATCAAGTCGAATATAACAGTTGAGCGATCGTGCTAGTACCACGGAACTAGGGAGTGCCTAACACCTTCTCCAGAGTTAACAAAATTTCTTACCCGGATTTTTGGCTCGCAGACTATATACAGAGTCAAACCTTTCTCGACTCGGGATTTAAACCGGTGACTTGGGACACCATTAATCTTCCCAAGTGGCGACTCTAAAATTCTCAAATAAATAAATCTCGTTTTGATTGTCCTTTAATGGGACGAACTCCCTTATCTACGCCCTTCGCCGGGGTTGTAGTGGTAAGAAGGAGGTGTGACACCCCATATGAATTATTATTATATATTTTGTTCATGGGTCTCATAAAAATACGTATTTTAATAAAGTTTATCTGAAAGTCGTATTGATTTTTATGGCATTCCGAGAAATCTTATTAACATATTTCTTATGCATTTTATGTATTTATACATGTACATTGACCCATGAATGGATGGTGTTATGTACACACACACACACACATATATATATATATAAATATATATATATATATATATATATATATATATATATGTATGTATAATATATGTATATAGAATATGGAAAAAGGTTACGGCATTATATATGTACCACCCTTGATCAACTGGTATACGTTGACGATTTTACCCACAGTGACCGAGATAATATGATGGGATACCCTCAGAGGCTTGATGATGTTATGAAAAATGTACCTATGAACAACATTATATACATACACATATGCATGACATAATAATTATTTCATGATTTACAGAGTTATCCAGATTTGCATAGTTATCTAGACTTACAGGTTGAGTCATTTAATCTATATTTATTCCATGTCTGTTATGTAATTATTTATGTGGCATACATACTCTGTAAATTATTCGTACTAACATCCCTTTTGCCTGGGGACACTCTATTTCATGCTCGCAGGTCCCAATGGATAGGTTGAGAGTTCTCCAAGTAGGCTATCAACTCAGCGGAAGAGGTTGGTGTTTTGCTTCAGAGTTGCTTGTTTGGTTAGTATGATTTAGACATGTAATTTTTTATATGGCGGGACTCTGTCCCAACATTTTATGAAAATTATGCATTCTTAGAGGTTTGTAGACAAATGGCATGTACGTAATGAACTGTATGGCCTTGTTGGCCTATGTTCAGTATACGTGTGATCATATTGATTTTATAAGCCCGTATATCATATGTTAAAATTTGTATTCCCTCATGCTTTAGTCTAGTTCATTTACCTTCGATAGTATGACACGAAAGATTCCTTATGTTGGTACTCAGTTGAGTAAGGTACTGGGTTCCCATCACGTTTCATCGGTTTGGGTCGTGACAAAAGTGGTATTAGAGCAGTTCTGTTCTAGGGATTCTACAAGCCGTGTCTTGTAGAATATTATTTATGGATGTGTTGTGCACCATATTTATAAGAAGGAGGCTACAGGGTATTTAAGACTGTCATTCTTTCTTCTAACTCCAGATCGTGTGGTAGAGCTCACTTATTAGAATTTAAATTTCGAACTTCTATTTTATTTATAGTAAGACGATGTCTACATTCAAAGCGACAATCGATAAGAGATATAGCTGTGGAAGTGTTGAGTTAGAGAAACTCGATTGCATATGATTCTTATAATGAATAAATGTAAGGTCTTCAGTAGATCATACGTGCAATAAAATGTGTAAGAATATCCATAAGGAGACTTGAGGAAAAAATATCTATCCACCTATGGTAAAAGGCAACGAGAGATTCAGAAGGTAGATACAAATTTCAACAAGTAAAAGGAGCAAGATGAGAAGGCTGTAGGGTACCTAGTTAATAAAGACAATCGGTATTTTCAACCCAGGCAAAAAAAATATGCATTGTGAGTTCCCTTCAACAGTAATAGATGTATATATAATTTACCACACCCATTCCCCATTGGGGGATAACAGGTGTAGTCTAGGAAAAGGACAAGATATTCGGATCCAGTTACAGTTAGAGTAATCCAAAATGGAGAATGGATGGCTTGTGTTAGTTGACATTTCTGAAAGATATTATAAAGGTGCTAATAGACCTCCTTGTGAGACACCTAGATTGTGCACTCTAGAATATCAAAGAAAAATTCAGAGGATAAGCACTGAAAGCCTAGAAGGAATAAATATTACCATGATATGGTTCGTGTCCCTAGTACAACGAGAACGTTAAGAAACACGAAGAGCCACTAGATGAAGCAAAGAGGGCTAAAAGCAAGAGAATTTCTTATTGAAGTTTTTAGAATAATGTGATAGACTTAATGTTAGCGGAAATAAGAAGAAAGTTGATGAAGCATAATGAGTAAAATATGATACATGGATGATAATGATAGATAAAAAAGACGATAGTATTACAGAGTTTATAGTCAAGTGGAGGGAAACAAAACAAGAGGTGACAGTCCTTCAGACAACAAAAGAATATAGGCCATAAAGTCATATCCTCATTTCGAGAAATAAGTTTGCAACTCTGATGCGATTAGTAAAAGGAAACGGTAGATCCAAAGTAATATAAACTAGTATAGATTGGTGAACAAGATAAGCTAAGCATGAAATAGGGAGTGAGTGATTGATCATAGTCGGCATCATGAGAAATTTCAAATTTTGTTCCGACAATAATAGAATGGACAACAGAAGAAGATTCATGAGAAATTTAGAGAATGGTCATTCAGTAAGACGCTTCTGTAAAACAAGCAATGTGATTAAAGTTCAGCTTGAGGGACTATATGTGCTGGTTACACTAAGTTACACCATCATGAGGAATGAATTTTGTTATCCTTGGTATAGAAGGATTACCGCAAGATGAGTAATAGTTATCGATAACGTGAAAGGATTCCAAAGATGAAGAGGTAAAACATCTGTAGGTAGGTCATCGTAGCTCTAAATCACAGTACTTCCCCAAATGAGGGAATATGGAGTGACGTGATATTAAGTCAGAATTAAGTGGTTCACTAAATACGGAATGGTAAAGAAGGAATGCTATAAAAATGAGAAAGGGATGAAAATTGCACTTATTCAAGGCCTACAAATATGCTATGATTCCAGGACATTACCCAAACATGAAATCAAGCAGAGGAAGTAAGGTTTCCTACCTGAGATGTTATTGATGAATAAAGAGCCAGTACGAGACTTAAGTTAAGATAAAGAAAAATAACCCTAGAAATATTACGTGGAATATTGATATGAAAACGGGCCAACGAGTAGTTAGTAGTTGATTTAGGAAGAGCCTAGTTATAGCTAGACAAGAGGATACAGATAAATCAACAGATTGAGCAAGATAGACATAGTGAACTTCAACGTGGGGAATTCAGTATTGCAGATATGACATAATAATACATAGGGAATATTCAGATAGGATTTATGGTAGTTAAAGATATCATATGAGTATTATGGGAATATAATGATTCTCGTATGGAAGACGGTCAAAACTTCACTTCAGAAAGCAACTATGCAAGCACATTAGTGTGGAGGTAAGTAAATTAGGACAATAATAGGTGAATAGGAACATAAAAATTCTGTCCGGTAAGCGATATATAATCTTGTAACTTTACAAGTGCTAGAAGGTCTCCCTAATTACTAGAATGAAAGACTAGCTGAGGAAATAAGGAAGAAGGCTTCAACATAAGCATAGTGACCTAAAGAGGAAATGGTCTTGTAAAAAGAGTCTCACTACAGAATTGTACGCACTCCATAAAAAAGTATCACCTATTGTGGTTAATGAACGGGAAGTAAAATCAAAAGTAATATTCGACATCATATGAGTTGCACAAAAATTGCGGCATGCGTGAGAATAAAGATAAGCTAAGTATGCACGCAACAAGGAGGCAGAAGACCAGGAAAAGTAATAATGTACATTTAAATAAAGCTGAGAAGGAACAAAAGAAATTATTCATTCAATGATTCAGAGCTAGTTACGTTATGAACACACTTAAGATTTTGGAGTATTATCCATGTAGCATATATATTTACAGTCATACAACCATTGAAGACTCTCGTATAAGATAAAAGAAAGAATAGGGTCTAGGTTATATATTTAGGAATTGAATTGTTAAAATATTATATCCTTGGTATTCTGTAGCGTCCATGAAGGACCAAAGTAATTGCTAATACCATGTGCCGCAGATCGGAAGACAGCTTAAGCCTACAAAAAAAGGTGAAAGAGAAGGTGAGAAGAATGAATAAGTTCTCGGGATTAAGCCCATGAAAGCTAGAGAGATGATGGGTTCCCTAAAGTATAGTAGGCTTAGTATAGCCCGAATGAACTTACAGGGCGTTGAGACTAGTAGCATTTAGAAGAGATGGAATGCTACATTGGAAATAAAATAAAGGTGTAATTGTGATTGATAAAAGATAATGTTTGCGCCTTTAATTGAATAATGATTTGAAGAATAAAAGAGGAGAAGGAGAAAAGATTTCGCGGATGGCATGGGATTAGAATACGCCCATAAGGTGAATCACATCGAGATAATATGAAATACGATTATGGAAATCACTTCAAATGTTCCTCGATGCAATGTGATCCCAAGTGATTACGTAGGAGGTTTCAAATTATCACTGGTAGATGTGTAGATCAATATTGAGATGAATCAATAATGGATGGATAAAAGTCATAAAGCATGAGATGAGATTAGGCCGTGATTCTTAAGATGAACAGTAATGAGAAAGCACTAAAGAACTTAGACTTATACATATAGGATAAACAACAAGAGTAAACTAGAATTTGGTAGCAAACCTCAACAACGTTAAATCAAAGTAAGATTTACGGTATAATATGACCTATCTTGATGTTGTAAAGTCATACGGATATATAATCGGGTCTATGAAATACAATATAATAATATTCGGAAGTTCGACAAAATACCGAGCGAAGAACTTAAGTAATGTCTAAAAATCAGACAAAAAAAGGAAAGAAGAGTCGCATAAACGCACTTACAAACCCGGACTCATACATGTTGCATGACAGGAGGTAGCGATAATTACGAGATTGGAAAGATTTCGACCACCTGTCGTGATATGAGAAAGAAGACTAAGGGGGAGGGGGGTGGGAATACCCTATACTTTGAAATCATTCACAGAATGGGTTCCTAGATGGAAAGGAAAGTACTAAAGTATTCGAAAGACCTAAGTTATGAAAGTGATAAATGTATCAGTCAACATTCGAGAACGAATTTTTTGAAGGGGAGAATGATGTTACACCCAATATTTTCATACATGAGAGTATGCCATGAGTGAATTTATGAAATCTCGGGAATGAGATGTTACTTCCCGCATTTTCGGACATTAAGGTTTCATCATAAAGTTAATCGACGCAAGCTCGGGAATAAGATTATTTTGAGATTATAAGTATTATGCTATTTCAAACAAGGGATACATAAATTCATGAAGACGAGAGGGTAAGAAAATTAAAAAAAATGAGTTTTATCAAAGCTTGGTAATTTGGGATAAAATACGGCCCGAATTAGAATAATCGGTATTAATGGACTAGTACCATACAAGTTACAACATGACCATAATCGTAAAATATATAGAGTGTGTTAAAAGCGAATAGTATTCTAAATAATATAAGATAATTCTTAAATGGCAGCCATATAAAGATCAATTAAGTGATTCATATGTCATATTTCAAGGTGGCACATTAAGAGAATTTTGGGGCTTAGTCATTAGATAAAGGGTAGTAACGTGATATTCCATAAGCAATGTGAATTGCTTCATCAAATCCATCCGAATGTGTGAAGCATTGCGTCAACAAATTCATCCAAGCACTTGAATAGTAGTAACATGATACTCCATAAGCAATGTGATTTGCTTCAATAAACCCATCCAAATGTTTGAAACATTGCTTTAACAAATTCATCCAAGCACTTGAATAGTAGAAACATGATATTCCATAAGCAACATGAATTGCTTCAGTAAATCCATCCAAACGTTTGAAACATTGCTCCAATTAATTCATCAAACCACTTGAGTAGTAGTGACGTGTTATTCTTAGAACAAAATTCATACGGGATTGCATAATATTATAACAACAGAATTTTGTAATTTTAAAGGAGTACAGTGTAATCTTTCATAAGAATATTATATGAATTTTTCTCTATAAAATCCCTACTTCGTTCTCGACGTTACGTGGTTTGTTGAAATTGACGTATATTAGAGAGATTGTCAAGAGAATCGGCTTAGGTATGTTAAGGCCATCCCGTCTTTCTTTTGGCATGATTCATGTGATACAAATGAAATGAGCAAAATACACAACTTTCATAAATGACTCTATTCATAGAAATGCTAGGGGTGCCTATATTCTTGATTCCCCATGTGAATTACTATTATATCTTCTGTTCATAGGTCTCAGAAAAATACGTATTTTAATAAAGTTTATCTGAAAGCCATATTGATTTTTATGACATTCCAAGAAATCTTATTAACCCATTCTTATGCATTTCATGCATTTATACATGTACATTGACCCATGAATAGATGGTATTATATACACATATATGTATATTATATGTATATGGGTTGTGGGAAAAGGTTACGGCATTATATATGCACCACCCTTGATCTGCCGGTATACATTGATGAATTTGGCCACAGTGGCTGAGATGATATAATGGGATGCCCCAGAGGCTTGATGATGTTATGAAAAATGTACCTATACACAACATTACATACATACGCATATGCATGACATAATAATTATTTCATGATTTACAGAGTTATCCAGACTTATAGATTGAGTCATTTAGTCTATATTTATTCCATGCCTATTATATACTTATTTATGTGCATTACATACTCGGTACATTATTTGTACTAACATTCCTTTTGTCTGGGGACACTGCATTTCATGCTCGCAGGTCCTGATAGACAGGTCGAGAGCCTCCAATTAGGCTATCAGCTCTGCGGAAGATGTTGGTGCGCTCCATTTGCTTCAGAGTTGCTTGTTTGGTTAACATGATTTAGACGTGTAATGTTTGGTATTGCGTGACTCTGTCCCAACTTTAATGAAGATTATGCATTCTTAGAGGCTTGTAGATAAATTTCATATATGTAAATGATTGTATGGCCTTGTCGGCGTATGTTCAGTATACGAGTGATCATTTTAGTCTTATAGGCCCGTATATCATACGTTAAAGTTTGTATTCCCTCATGCTTTAGTCTGATTCATTTAATTTCAATAGCATGACATGAAAGATACCTTATGTTGGTACTTGGTCGAGTAAGATACCAGGTTCCCATCGCGGGCCCATCGATTTTAGGTCGTTACAATTACTATGATACTTATAAGTGAGAACCCATAAATTGGCAATTGTTTTTCCATACTATCTTTAAACCAAATAAGGAAGTAGTGTGGGTTGTACAAGGATTGAAGTTTCACTTTTCCAAACTCACCTTTGAAGGTAAACGTTGGTTGTACATCATCAATAGTCGACTGTTGTCGTCCTACAACACCACTGAAGTTAATGGACCGCGAATTGGTTTGATCTGGTGCTTCATGAATGGTCGCAATTTTTATGTGGCCAAGTTTATTCACTCGGAGATGTTAATCCGTTCAATACTGAGGCGGTATGGGTTCTTCTTCCCATCTCTAGTCACTAGCTTGTGTCAGGCTGTAAGGGTGTCAGAGAACCCTAGTGTGGACGGTAAGGTGAACAAAAAATAATGTTTCAGGCTTCTAAAGTGACCATTGGGAAAGAGACGGTGGCATCATGTTCAACTAATTGTGATGATTATGAGGAATGCAAGGAGGGAGATGGTGAGCAGGAAGAAGTGGAGGCTGAGTTTCCCTTCCATGAGCATGTTGCGGAAGCTGAAGGACTATCTGGGGTTGGTCGAGTTATACGATTGGCAACCTGAGAGTAGGAAATGGTAGGGATGCGTACTAATATCACGGACTTAGGGACTAGAGTTGATGCCTTGGCAACCCAAAATGCTAAATCAGAGAAGATAATCATGGGCTGACCACGTACGCTGGGGACAGTGTGTCACTTGGACTTCGACTGTCTCAGATCAAGACTGATCTTCTAGGGAAGTTCCTTTGCCTCGCATTACTTTCTATTTTTTGACATGAGGAAATGAAATATTTTTAAGTGTGGGGCGGGGGCTACTTCATTTGTATGTTGTATATATATATAGGAATGTAGCTTGATTCTGCTTGACCCTAGTCTTTGGTTAGTTTGATTTTTGTCTTTGGTTAGTTGTCTAAATGTGTGAATGTGTGAAAATTTCAAAATTTTGAATTTTCCCGATGAAGGATATCATTTGACGGGTTTCTTGAGAATCTAAGCCGGTATAAAATTTTTTTTTTCTTTTGTAGGTGGTGTACCCCTTAGTTTTTCTTTGGACCATGATTCTTTTCCAATGATTTTTATTTGAACCGGGTCAGTTAGTTTTAAATTTTTTATTAGTTATTTGTGGGCTGAGGGCTGATATGGAAGAAGGATATCTTAACATCATTATGCCTTGAATACACTAGATACTTTAGTGCAAAGCTTAGGTTCGATTTTTGATTCTTATTAGGGTGCCAGAAATTGCATGTTCTTAACTTGGCTTAACTACTCTAACAAGAGTGTTTCGATGATCCAATCTGGAGTGAGTCATGTGCCATGTGTGTGTGAGGATTGTTATATTCTGTAGACTGCATTGGATGCCTAGAACTTGCCCCGTGTGTTTGAAAAGTGAGATAGTACTGTGTTTAGTGTGTGTATATATATATATATATATCACTTGCTTTTAAATTGAATTCTATGTTTTGGACGCATTGAAAACCTCATTTAGCATCACCTCAAATAGTCCAGGTGTATAGCTGCAAAGCTTAAATATGAAAATCTATGAAAAAATGGTAAAATTTGGCTATAAAATGATCTAATTTCACTTTGGTCAATTTTTGGGACAAACACACCCTGACTCGTGATTTGACGATCCCGGAGGATCCGTAAAAAAATATAGGACTTGGGCGTACGCCCTGAATCAAATTTCATGGTCCCAAGCCCGAGAAATAAATTTGTAAAGACTTGACTCATCGTGAACACGACCCATTGGACGCCCTCGCAGTTTCTTCTCCGCGAACGTGAGCCCGCATATGCGAACGCGAAGGTCTGCAGGCTTGACTCAACGTGAACACAATGAATCTGTCATGAACGCATAGAGTAATTTTGCCCAATTATTTTTAAGTCTCAAAAATAGAACACTTACGGGATTTTCATAAATTTTAATAAACCTCTTCTTCTCCAGAGCTGTTAGGCGACTTTTGAAGCATTTACTCAACATAAACTCTTGGGTAAGTAATCTTTAATTTGTTTTCTTCCATTTTTATCAATAACCACTAGATTCTAGGCCTAAAACATGAGATCAAGGGTAGAATATTAGGGATTTGGATAAATTTAGGGCTTTTTCATTAATTGTGATTTAGACCTCATTTTGGGGTCGAATTCTGGAACTAATTATATATTCTGGCTCGTGGGTGAATGGGGGATCAGATTTTGATTCAAACCTCATGTTTTGACCAAGCAAGCTCGAGGTCAATTTTTTAATTTTTGGTAGAATGATTAGAAAGCTATAATTAGACACTGGAATTGAATTGTTTAGCATTTATTGATGTTGTGAAGTCAATTATGAATAGATACGATTGATTTGGAGCCGAAATTGAAAGGAAATGTGGTGTTTGAGGCTTGAGTTGGCCATGGAAGTTCGAGGTTAGTGTTTGGTCTAACCTTAACTTGAGGGATTAGGAGTTGTGTCAATTTTTCTAATTGCCTCTTGTTGAGTATGACGTATGGGCATAGTGATGGGTATCTATATTTTGGTGTCCAGCATGATATTGAGTGTTAAATTGATAGTTATTATATTCTTAAATGATACTACGAATGGTTTCTCGATATTGAGCAAGGATTTAGTTTATTTTCATGGATTTTATTTATGATTGTGTATTGGTATTAATTGAACTGAGTAGGGGTTGAGAGACTGGTTATAGCTTTTTATCCCTTGTCGGGATGTTTGTTTTGATATTATTGTTCCCTTGCCAGGACGTTATATTGCTTTTGTTCCCTTGGCGGGATTCCTTGTGATTTTGTGTTGGCTTGTAAATGGGAATGAGTGGTACGCCTACCATGAGATATGATAAAGTGGGAGCGGGTGGATTTCCTACCACGAGATTTAATAAAATGGGAACGGGTGGTACGTCTACCACAAGATATAATGAAATAGGACCGGGTGGTACCCCTACCATAAGATATGAGAAATGGAACTGAACATGAACTTCTTTTGTATTCCTTTTCTTGTTAGAAGTTGAATTTTGGTTTCCTTATAATTCTCTTGAGGTTCTATTTTATCTATTATCCCCGAAGTGTGGTTCTCTTCCCATCTTTAATTGTTTGTTCCGGTTTATTTTTCTACTGTATATATATATATATATATATATATAACTGCACAGGTTTATCTGTAGTCTAGTACTAACCTTGCCACTACCTCACCGAGGTTAGGCCAGGCCATTACTAGCACATGGGATTGGTTGTGCTAATGCTACACCCTGCACTTTGTGCAGATATTGAAGTAGCATTGGGACGGTAGCTTGGGAGCCAGCCTTCAGCCCGCAAATATCCCGAGGTAGTCCTGCAGGTGTCGGCAAGCCTGGTGTATCTTCTATATACTGATATGATCTATTTTCATTTATATCCGAGATAGACTGTATTTCTTTTCTTCAAACATATGTATATAGTATTCATAGACAGTCTATGGATGTTGTGGCACCGGTTTCTGGGTAGAGACACATGTTGGTATTTTTGTATTTGTTTGGTATTATATTAGTCTAAGTCTCTCACCTAATGCTCGTTTTTTTCTCTTACTAAATGTTGATCACCTACTAACTCAATTGGTCAAAAATTGTTAAAAATGAAAGAGACTAAATTTTCTGCATTTCGTGGCTTGCCTAGCTTCTATGAGTAGGTGCCATCACGACTCCCGAGGGTGGTAAATCTAGATCGTGACAAGTTGGTATCAGAGCTCTAGGTTACATAGGTCTCATGATTCATGCACAAGCTCAGTAGAGTTTGAGGGATTAGTACAGAGACATCTGTATTTATCCCCCAAAGGCTACAGAGTTAGGAAAATTTCACATTGTTCTTTCTCGTCGTGCAGTTCTGTTTCTTAATGCTAATTGAATTTCCACTTTGTTCTTTCGCCGATGGCAAGAACACGCGCTTCCTCATCAACCACCCAGCAGCTCGATCCCCCAGTAGCAGCTCCTACGAGGGGAAGAGGGTGAGGCTGAGGCCGTGCTAGAGGCAGAGGTAGGGACAGAGCTCAACCCCGAGTAGCAGCACCAGTGGCGGAGCCTTATTTTGACTTTGATGATGAGATTCCAGCCCCAGCAATCCTAGTGGGACCAACTCAGGTCCTAGAGGGGTTTATTTCCACCCTAGTTCTTCAGGATGCTCTGGTCCGTCTAGTGGGCCTCATGGAGATTGTCACCCAGGCATGCTTGCTTCCTGTAGCACCAGCCGTCTCTCAGGCTGGAAGAGGATCCGAGACTCTTGCTACTCGCACTTTGGAGCAGGTAGCTCCCCAGATTCAGACTCTAATGGTTCAGGCAGTTGAAGAAATTCAGCCGGGTGTGGTAGCTCTGACCGGTGATGGAGCAACTATGTCTGCCGATGCCTTAGATTCACCAAGCTTTTCACTACTACTTTCAGCAGTGCATATACTAAGGATCCCCAGGATTATCTAGACAGTTGCCACGAGGTTCTCAGGAACATGGGTATTGTTGAGTCTAATGGGTTTGATTTTGCTATATTTCGCTTATCTGGATCAGCCAAGTCTTAGTAGAGGGATTTCTGTTTGGCTAGGCGAGCTGGATCACCATATTTGACTTGGGAGCAGTTTATACAGCTATTTCTAGATAAGTTTCTCCCTATTACCCAGATACAGGCCTATCAGAGGCAGTTCGAGCGCCTCCAGCAGGGTTCCATGACTATTACCCAGTATAAGACCAGGTTCATCGACTAAGCTCACCATGCTCTTGTCATACTTCCTACTGAGAGAGAGAGAGAGAGAGGGTGAGTAGGTTTATTGCTGGTGTTATCCATATGATTCGTCTTTAGATAGCTAGGGAGAACGGGAGTGAGATATCTTTCCAGGAGGCGGCTAATGTGGCTAGGAGACTGGAGATGGTTTTGTCGCAGGGAAGAGGTCATGGGTTGGATAAAAGGCCTCGCCATTCATGCAGATTTAGTGGTACCTCATGTGGAGGTAGAGATTCACATGGTAGAGCCATCCTCCTAGGACTTTCCAGTCGTCACTTCAGGTTTCTCATAGTGCTTCAGGTTGCCGTTGTCCTCAGATGCAGTATTCTGATAAACAGTCCTACAGTGCACAGCCAGCTCCTATCAATGTACCAGCGCTTCAGAGTTTCCAGTATCATCAACCCCAATAGCAGAGGGCTTGTTTTACTTGTGGAGACATAAGGCACATTGCTAGGTATTGCCCTCGAGCTTCGTGCAGCTCTCTGCATCAGGGTTCCTGTGTGATGGTTTGGGCACCAGGTGTCCCACAGGCTTCCCATCCAGCTAGAGGTGGGGGTAGAGGTGCTAGAGGTGGAGGTAGAGGTTCTAGAGGTGAAGCTCAGACCGCTAGAGGTGGAGACCAGCCACTTGCAGGCCATCCCAGAGATATAATTCAGGGTGGTGGGGCGCAACCTTGATGTTATGCTCTCCTAGCCAGGCCCGAGGCTGAGGCTTCAAATGCAGCTATTATAGGTACAGTTCTGGTTTGCGATCGAGATGCTTCAGTGTTATTTGATCCAAAGTCTACATACTCGTACATGTCATCTTATTTCGCACCGTATCTGGTCATGCCTAGTGATTCATTAAGTGTTCTTATTTATGTGTTTACACTGGTTTGTAGCTCTATTATGGTAGAATGAGTCCATCGTTACTGTGTTGTAGTGATTGGGGATCTTAAGACTCATGTAGATTTGTTGCTTTTAGACATGGTTGATTTCGATGTTATATTGGGGATGAACTGCTTATCACCTTACCACACTATCTTGGACTGTTATGCCAAAATTGTGATCTTAGCTTTACCAGGTTTTCCTCGTTTAGAGTGGAGACAGAATCTTGGTCTTTCTACATATAGTGTTAACTTGTATATGAAGGCTCCATGTATGATCGAGAAGGGTTGTTTGGCCTATTTGGCATATGTTTGTGATTTTAGTGCCGAGGTTGCCTGTATTGATTTTGTGCCCTTTGTTCGTGAGTTTCCTGAGGTATTCCCTTCAGACCTGCCGAGCGGCAAGAATATTAACTTCTATATTGATTTGGCTCTAGGAACTTAACCCATTTTTATTCTGTCGTACGATATGGCCCTGCCTGAGTTGAAAGAGTTGAAAGAACAGTTGCAAGACTTGCTTGAGAAGGGTTTTGTTAGACCCAGTATTTCGCCTTGGGGTGCTTCGGTGTTGTTTGTTAAGAAAACGGATGGTTCGATTAGAATGTGTATCGATTACTAGTAGTTGAACAAGGTTATAAACAAGAATAAGTACCCGAGGATTGATGATTTGTTTGACCATCTTCAAGATGCCAAGGTATTTTCGAAGATTGACTTGAGATCTTGCTACCATCAGTTGAGGATTAGGGCATCCGATGTCCCTATGGCAGCTTTCCACACTGGTACATACATTATGAGTTCTTCTTTATGCCATTCGGGTTGACAAAAGCCCAAGCAGCCTTTATAGATTTGATGAACCGAGTGTTCAGGTCTTATTTGGACTCATTCGTGATAGTCTTCATTGATGATATTTTGATATATTCCCGCAACCGGGAAGAGCACGAGCAACATTCTTCTCAGGCTATTTATATGGACTCCAACTTTTAAACCGGATCAAGAAACCCTCATCGCTTCGATTTGGGTTGTTTCAACTCAATTGCCTTGGCATTGCTATTGTATGGAGGTTTTAGCACCTTTTCTTGAACCTGTATGTAAAGCTTTATTCCTGGATGCAACAACCTTCCAGAAAACTAGAGAAAGTGTGGCCAAAGTTAAGGTTCAGGTGGATCTTACTAAAAGTATACTAAAATACATATGGATGGGATATGACGAGGATGAGCATGGTGAAGCACACTGGTAAGAAATTCAATATGAACATATTCCATTGTACTGCTAGTATTGTAAACATCAAGAACATTCTATTCAGGATAGTACCATTAGCATGAAGGATGAAGAATTCAAAGAGAAAAGGGATCAAGCAGCTAAGGACTTTAGCAAAGCAGATAAAACTGGTGCTAATAAGGAAAAACAACCATCAACTGCTAAATTGACTGACATTCAAATCAAACAACCTTCCCAGGGATTGTAGAAGAATATCAAACAAGTATATATGCCCAAATCCACAAAAAATGTCAATGTGCAGAACAGTAATTGTAGGCCTCAATTTAATATGGCTTGTGTTGTACACTATGGCAATCACCCCCCTCCCTTATCTGCTATTGACCCTATCTGTGATGATATCCAAGTAGCTAAGGTGGGTCACGAGGTTTTCCCTGTGATGTATGGGTATATCTCTCACAGGGAACAAGTTGGACTAGATAGTGGATGTCCTAGTGGGAAAGAAGGGGAAACATCCCATCAGGACCAGGTTGGAACTTGTCTGACTGCTAAAGGTTATCCCTATGAGAGGGAAGGGGATACCCCTCATAGGAAACAGGTGGGAACTTATTATTAATTCCTTAGGGATGGGAATCCCAACATAAATGATATTGATAATGATGTACAGACTGTATCATCGCAAAATCAACACCATCCCCATAGTGATGTCATGAGACAGCCAGACAGTCTTCCCATTAATACCAAGTTTCATTCTCACTCACACAACAGTCCTGGGCAGCTCATACATACAGGAGAGGGCAAAAACACTAAAGTGAGTTCTAGCTCCGCTAAGACCAAAGCTAAGCCCAATAACGGACAAAGGAGGGCTAGGAGAAAACAAGAAATAACTTTTGACGTGCAAACTCAATTTGATCAAGTTATTGGGAAGGAGGATCAGAGCACAAATACCAACATCAGTATGCAACAACCACTGACTCTGGGCCTCATCAGGGGGATCATAATGACCAAAATCTTAACAAACAATGTTTGATGGACAGATATGAGTACGACCCCATTTAAACTAAGGATGAAGACATGGACACGGATGATGACAACATAAGTCAAAATTCTGAGGACCAAAATGCTGAAATGTTAATCAGAGCATTTGGTTCCACTATTATAAATACCAATACTGCTGAGCAAGATAATGAAGTCCAGAAAATTACACAAGCTCAGGGACTTTCACCAAGAGGACAATCTAGGCATTACTCCACCAGATCTACTACAGTATCAAAGGATAAAGGCAGGACAAAACAACATAAAACTGAAGGTCATCAATGATTAGCTCCCTTATTTGGAACACTAGAAGTATATGGTCCATGTGAGTTGCTGATAAGGTCAAGAGTCTCAACTCTATTGATAAATTCTCCTTCATTGATGTCCTAGAACCCTTTGTTCATCCTAGCCTCATCCAACAATATCAATATCATATTGGAATGCACAGATCTTGGGCTAATTTCAACAATAAGATTTCATTATTTTGGGATAGCCGTTTTGACATTCAGATCATTACAAGTAATATCAAGCATATTGATTATAGAGAGAATTTTATTGTTACTGTTGTATATGCTAAGTGCTCCAGAAATTTGGGATAGCCATGTGGGAAGCTCAGTATAACATTAGCAGTAGGAATAATCTCCCTTGGTGTTTATGTGGTGACTTCAATGTCATTGCACACTCAACTGAAAACATTCGGGGTATTCCTTACCAAATCCAGAAAAGCTTTAATTTTTTGCAATGTAATGAACAACTTGGACGTATTGATTTAGGTTATCCTGGTCCTCTATTCACTCGGACTAATGGCAGAGCCCTACACAAAATGGTATAGAAAAGACTTGTCAAAGGCCTAGTGAATGATGAATGGCTTAACTATTTTCCTAAAAATTGTGTTGAACATCTCCCAGCTGCTGGCTTTGACCATAGACCCCTACTTATCACCATGGAACAAACTGATACTACTCACTGCAACTACTTCAAGTTTCTTAATATGTGGACTGAAAATGATAATTTTCTTGACATTGTCATGGAAAGTTGGGATCAACCTGTTCATGGGAACACCATGTAGGTGCTACATCAGAAGCTCAAGAGGCTCTCCAACAGTCTCAACAGATGATCAAAAATAGAATATGGAGATATACATCTGCAGTATAAAGAATGGGAAGATAAGCTGAAGATTGCTGAAGAGGAACTCATGACTTATAACACAGAACATGCAAGGGAGAATCTACAAAAGATCAATGATGAATTTATCAAATATGTTAAGCTGGAAAACTCTATCCTAAGACAAGACACAACTCCATTGGTTTAAGCATGATGATGCAAATACTAGCTACTTTCATGCACTCCTTAGAGGAAGGAGAAGAAGCCTCATGTTTCATAAAATAAAGAAGGCTAATGGTGATTGGATACATGGTGACAAAAAAATTGTTGATGAAGCTTGCCAATATTTTCAGGAACTTTTCGCAAAGGAAGCTGACAACGTTAATGATACTAACCTTCATAGTATCCCAAGAGATTGATATCATATGATAACAATATGCTCACTTCCATTCCTGAAGAGCAGGAAATCAAGAAAGTGGTCTTTGAAATGAATCCCAACAGGTGCTCATGTCCTGATGGTTTTAATGGGGCATTCTATCAAAGTGTTGGAGTATTATTGCAAAAGATGTGACAAACATAATTCAACGCTATTTCTGTGGGCATGAGTTGCCTAAACTCTTCAATAATTCCTGGCTCATCCTCCTACCCAAAGTGGAAAATCCTACAAGTTTTAATGAAATGAGACCAATCTGCCTGAGTAGTTTTTTAGGGAAGATTCATTTCAAAAATTCTTTCTAAAAGATTGGCTCTTATCTTGCCCAGACTTATTTCTCAAAACCAAAGTGGATTTATCTAAGGGAGGTCCATTTTAGAGAATATCATGCTCACCCAAGAAATCATTCACTCTATTAAAAAGCCTAATAGAGGTGGAAACGTTGCAATTAAACTAGATATGGTCAAGGCCCATGACACGGTCTCTTGGACCTACTTATGCTGTTGTCTAAGGAAAATGGGGTTCTCAGATTATTTATTGACCTGGTGTGGAGGACCCTCCCAAAAATTTGGTACCAACTCATTATTAATGGTATAAAGCATGGGCATTTTACTTATAGAAGAGGGCTAAAACAAGGTGACTCTTTGGCACCATCTCTCTTTGTCCTTGGTGTTGAATATTTGTTAGTCAAGCTGAATCAGCTGTTCAATAATAACCTCTATGATGGCTTTTTTATGGAGAGAAGAGGGCCACAAGTGAATCACCTTGCATTTGCAGATGATATCATTATTTTCTCTTCAGGCTGCAAAACCTCTCTAAAACTAATTATGAAAAGACTACCAGAGGCATAATGGCCAGCTTATTAACAATAACAACAACAACAACCCAGTATAATCCCACTTAGTGGGGTCTGGGGAGGGTAGTGTGTACGCAGACCTTACCCCTACCCTTGGGTAGAGAGGCTGTTCCCAAAAAGCAAGAGTTATTTCATTACATGTCCTTGTGCTAGTAAAACCACTATCAATAGAGTTCACAAAATAACCTCCTATACCCACAAACAAGCACCTTTCAATTACTTAGGTTGTCCTATCTATATTGGTACAAAAAAGACCAGTTACTTCTATGATCTTATTGAAAAGGTATCAACAGGCTAAGAGGCTGCCACTCCAAACTACTTTCCCCTAGGGGTAAACATGTTCTTATTAGATATGTTCTTCAAGCAATTCCCATACACACACTCTCTGCAGTTACTCCCCCCAAGACTGTGCTGAGGAATATTGAGAAGTTTATGACTGCTTTTTTCTGGAGTATCCACGATGACAAGAACAAGTATCATTGGGCAAGATGGCCAAAATTATGTAAGCCCTACAGTGAAGGTGGTATCAATTTGAGAAGGCTAAATGATGTTGCTAAATCCTTTGAATACAAGCATTGGTGGAACATTAGAACAAAGAGCACCATGTGGTCCAACTTTATCAGAGCTAAATAGTGTAAAAGCTCACACTTTATGTCAAAGAAGTGGAAACGTGGAATTCCCACGCATGCAAGAGATTAAAAACTACAAGAACGGAAGCTGATCACCATATTAGATGGATCATCAAGTCAGGCAACAGTAGTTTTTGGTGGGACAATTGGAGTAGTTTGGGAGCTCTGGGTCCCTTAATCCATCCTGGAAGGAGATTAAATAAAATTTAGGTTAGGAATTTCATCTCAAATGGCATTTGGGGCAGAAAAAAATTGAGCAGAAAGGCCCAATTTAATTAATCATTGGAGAAAGATGATGAGCCTGTATGGCTCAACACTCAATCAGGTGACTTCTCCATTAAGTCTGCTTGGGACCTTGTTAGAGAAAGAATGCCAACCTATGTTGTTGACAAATTTATATGGCAAACCAAGGTCCCATTCAAGGCAAGTTTTATTGTTTGGAGAGCTTTGAGAGACAAGATCCCTACTAATGTTAGAATTTATAATATGGGCATAGACATCAATCAAAATTGTCACTACTGCAGAAGACAACTATATGAAACAACTGACCATCTATTTTGCGGTGGTAAATTTGCAATGGTAATCTCGTCTATATTTACAGGGCCACTAGGTATTGACAATAACCAGTGCACACTGAAACTTAAACTCAAGGCTTGGTGGCTGTCCAATTGTACCAAGATGCAATTAAAACCATCACATACGCATTACCAGTGATCATTTGCTGGAACTTGTGGAAGAATAGATGTGTTATTAGGCATGGAAAGAAATCATCATCAAGCTTGAGAACTAAGTATGGCATTTTGGAAGACCTTTATTTGCTTTTAAATGTCAGTTACCCCCATATTACTTGGCCTCAGGAATACGTCTAGATTATCAACTGTGCTTAAAAGCTTAAGGCTACAGTTAAAATTTGTAAGGTTATATGGGACCACCCCACTCCTGGCACTTTCAAACTTAACACACAGATGGCAGTGCACTATACAATCCCGGGAAATGTAGGGCTGGTGGCATTATCAGAGATCATCAGGGAGATATGGTTTTGGCTTACTCTACTCCTCTTTGCACTGGTTCAAACAACTTTGTGGAAGTTATGGCTATCAGAATTGGCATTACACAGTGTATTAATTATCAAATTTACCAGCTCCTCATTGAGTCAAACTCCATGCTTATTGTCAACTGGATCCATAAACCTGATTCAGCACCATGGGCCATCAGAATACATATTAATGCTATCAATGAGATGCTAAAGGCCTTCACCTTTGTTAACATCAACCACTACTACAGAGAGGCTAACAGTGTAGCTGATGCTCTTTCTAAATTTAGTCTCAATTGTGATGGACATATTATCTGTTATCAGTTGTAGTAGTTACGTTATGGAGTCAAAGTTCTGATTCTAGCAGATAAGAGGAAAATGCCTTAATTCAGAAGGAGGAAACTTAGAGATCTCAAACCACCTTGATATTCATCATTGCATCATCTTTTGCCACACAGTACGGTTCTCCTCGCTCTAGTTATGCAGTTTCATCCCCCGTGGTCCAACTGACTAGAGCTATCCAGTAAGACACCATGAAGACTTGTCAGACTTATGATCTTTTGAATTCCTTTCCTTTTTACCTCATGTCCACCACCCTTTTCAGTCTAGCTATCAATTGACAGCTCCAGTGAAGATCCTAAAATGGTTCATGTGATCTATTACATATTATATACTTGGTAGTATAGGGAGTATTTTCTATATGTCTTGGTTCTATGTAATTTATCCTAGGCATAGTGTAGGAGGTACATCCCCTTCTCTTAAAGTTTATGACATTTTGTGCCACCTGTTATGGAGGTCAGGCCTAGCCCCTCTTTTTGTAACTTTTGCTTATTTAACTACATGGTAGGGGTTCATACCAAACCCCCATCCACAACAAGGAGGTTTTATATTAAAAAAACAAAATTAAATTTAATTATATTTACCATTTTCAAGGTAAACCGTTTGGTACCCACCGTGGGGCTAAATATAATAGTGATTGTTTTAGTGCAGGTTTACTGAAACAACACAAGTTATTCTTCACACTTTTTCTTGTCCAAGAATCTTTGATTTCAGGTCGAAATGTCTAACTCAATAAATGAATATGAAAACAACGGTTCTGAGGACCATAGGGAAAATGGTGTAGTTGTTTCAGGCACCAGTGTACCACTACGAAACCCTGAGGATGCACCAAAGCTAATACCTATGGGTGTGGGATCTCACAATGCCAAACACATCGATATGAGTTCCCACCTTAACGGGAGTATATGCCAGTAAAACCAACAGGAAGCTCAGAAAACTCCAGCCCGGGAGGAAGATAGGCAGACAGGAGGAACGGAATGGGAAAACCTCCGAACATTGTTCATATGATCATTGGGGGGAATGGCGGACCTCAAGGACCCATGATCTAGTGAACAAAATTCCCCGGTGCAACAGAAGGGTAAATTCGGGGTCATATGCCCGAGGAAATCCTTGAATTTAGGGAAAAGGACTTCGAGACCTTGTCTAATCCACGTAACGATGCACTCGTCTATCCAGGTAGTTCGACCACCGTAATCAGGTCGAGGGTGGTAGAACAACTCAAACTGCTCGATCAAATCATACCTACCTCCCGAGTCCTCAACGGCTTTAATATGGAATACGAAGCAATGTAGGGGGAGATCACCCTCCCAATCAATATGTATGGTACAGTTCAAAATACTAAATTTTATGTCATAGAAGGTGACATAAGGTACAATGCATTGCTTGGAAGGCCATGGATACACAACATGACGGTAGTACCGTCAACGCTTCATCGGATGATGAAGTTTCCAATAAAAGGCAGTATAAAAATTGTATATGGAGAACAACATGCAGCGAAGAAGATGTTCGCAGTTAACAGGGAGGCACCAACTTCCATACCCTCCAGCTCGGAGGAGCCGAAGGGCAAACACCCTCTAGGACGATGAAGAAGACTTCCTCGCTCCCCAAACCTTCATTTCCTCCAAAGAATTGGATGCAACAAAATCAATGGTTGAAAGCTGGAGCAAGCTGTTTTGATTAAGCATCTCCCAGATCAAAAAGGATACCTTGGAAAGGGATTAACCCTCGAATTCAAGAAAAAACTCATTCAATTTCTTATTAATAACATCGATTTCTTTGCTTGGTCCCATTTATATATGACAGGGATCCCGTCGGAAATAACTACCCATCGACTAAGTGTCGACCCAGGTTCAAACTGGTGAAGCAAAAAAAGGACCTCAGTCTGAGGCAAAGCACGCATTCAACAAGGACGAGGTAACAAAACTCCTCAAAATAGGGTCTATTGGGAAGGTAAAATATCCTGAATATTTGGCCAATGTGGTGATAGTTCCCAAAAAGGGGAATAAGTTAAGAATATGAGTAGATTATAAAGACTTAAATAGAGCATGCCCCAAAGATTCATTACCATTGCCCAACATCGACCGCTTGATTTATGCTATGGCCGGCCATGAGATACTCACCTTTCTTGACGCCTACTCGGGGTTTAATCAGATTTAGATGAACTCCGAGGATAGGGAAAAAACTTCATAATTTCGTTTATCATGAAGTACGGTACCAAATACTACAATGTGATGCCCTTCGAGAAAAAAATGTGGGAGCCACGTACCAAAGCCTAGAGAATAAGATGTTCGAACATCAAATAGGAAAATACATGGAAGCTTACATTGATGATATTCTAGTTAAGTCCCTGTGCAATAGAGGACCATATAACTTATTAGTAGGAGACATTCAACATACTCTAAAGGTACAACACGAATTTCAACCCGAGAAATGTGCCTTCGGAGTGGGTTCGGGCAAATTCTTAGGCTTCATGGTGTCAAACAAGGGGATTGAGATCAACCCCAACAAAATCAAATCCATCGAGTGAATCACAGTGGTAAACAATGTGAAGGCCGTGCAACGGCTGACAGGGCAGATAACAGCCTTGTGCCGATTCATATCGAGGTCATCAGATAGGAGTCATAATTTCTTCTCCTTACTCAAAAAGAATAACAACTTTGAATGGACTCCGGAATGCCAACGTGCCTTAGAGGGTTGAAGCGATATATGACAAGCCCACCTTTACTCCACACACCAAAGGGGAATGAAACGTTGTATTTGTACCTGGTCGTATCCGAGGTAGCGGTGAGTGGTGTGCTGGTTCGAGAAGAATAAATTATGCAATTCCCTACATATTTTATAAGTCGGGCCATAGGAGATGCCGAAACTAGGTATCCGCACCTAGAAAACTTAGCTCTAGCATTGATAAGCATATCTCGAAAATTAAAGCCTCTTTCAATGCCATCATATTTGTGTTTTGACGACATATCCTCTTCCAAGCATATTGCATAAGACCGAGTTATTGGGCTAACTGGCCAAATGGGCCATCGAACTTGGGGGGTACGATAATGAGTATCAACCCCGAACGACTATCAACTCCCAAATTCTGAAGGATTTTGTAGCCGACATTGTGCCCGCCCTCATGCCCGTGGTAGAGAAAGAACTTTTACTAAAAATAGGCACATCTTTAGGGCTATGGACCTTGTTCACTGACAGTGACTCGAAGGTGAAAGGGTCCGGGCTCGTCATAGTTCAAAAGCCAACTACCGACGGCATGATTAGGTAATCTATAAAAACTGCAAAGCTGACTAACAACAAAGCCGAGTATGAAGCTATGATTGCATGTCTGGAATTGGCGGAAGGCCTAGGACAGCAAGTCATCGATGCAAAATGTGATTCCCTTCTCGTGTTAAATTAGGTAAATGGGAACTTCGAGGTTTGAGAAAATAGGATGCAAAGATACTTAGACAAAATTGAAGTACATTGCACCACTTCAAAGAATGAACTCTAGTTCACATACCTCGAGAGAATAATAGCGAGGCTGATGCACTTGCAAACCTGGGATAGTCTGTCGAGGAAGAAGGCCATGCCGAGATCAACTCCACTAGCTATACAAAGGATTGGAGAAATAAATACATCGATTATTTGGAAAGTGGGAAGTTACCCGCAGACCCAATAGAGTCAAGGGCCTTGCGAATCAAAGCAGTCCGATTCTCACTCAATGAGAATGGAACTCTATACAGAAGAACTTTTGATGGTCCCCTAGCACTATGCTTGGGACCGAGGAACACATATTACGTGCTCTGAGAAATCCATGAGGTCACCTGTGGAACTCACTCTGGTGCTGATTCCTTAGTCCGAAAGGTGATCAGAGCAGGATACTATTGGGAAATAACGGAGAATGATACCAAAGAATTTGTCCAAAAATGCAACAAATGCGAGAGATTTGCACTAATGATTCACCAACAAGGTGAACAACTATGTTCACTATTGTCACTATGGTTGTTCAGAAAGTAGGGGATGAAAATCGTCGGACCCCAACCAATGGCACCAGGTAAAGCTAGATTTATTTTATTTATGGCTTACTACTTCTCAAAATGTGTAGAAGAGCAGGCCATCAAGAAGATAAGAGAAAATGAAGTCCTTAAATTCATTTGGGACCATATCATGTGTCAATTCGTGATTCCCTCCGAGATAACATATGATAACGGGAAGCAGTTCATCGGAAGTAAAGTAACAAAGTTCCTCGAGGACCACAAAATCAAAAGGATCCTGTAAGCACCCTACCACCCTTATGCAAATTTTTAGGCCGAGTTCACAAACAAGATCATCATTCAAAACTTGAAAAGAAGTTAGAAAATGCGAAAGGAAAATGGAGAGAAATGTTGCTCGAGGTGCTATGCGCACATAAAAAATCTCCAAAATCGAGCACGGGAGAGACGCCTTTCTCTCAAGTATATGGCTCCGAGGCATTGATACCGGTCGAGGTAATAGAGCCAAGCACCAGATTTAAACATTCCACCGAGAGCTCAAACAATGAGGCTATGACTGTAGCCCTTGAACTATCAGATGAAAAGCGAGAAGCTGCACTGGTCCAAATGGACGCCCAAAAACAAAGAATCGAAAGGTACTATAACAGGAGAACAAACCACTGACATTTCGGAGTTGGGGACTTAGTCCTAAGGAAAGTCAACCTAAACACTTAAAATCGCAATGAAGGGAAGCTAGGCCCAATCTGGGAAGGACTGTACCGCGTCCGGAGTGATCGACAAAGGGTACTACAAGCTCAGTACCATGGAAGGCGAAAAACTTCCAAGAAATTGGAACATATAGATACTCAAATGCTATTACTAGCTAAGGTATCTGATGGGAGACACTAAAACATCCTCCGACTCAAAGACCTTGGGTTTTACAGCATGCAACGCACTTTTTCATTCGATTGGATTTTATCCTAAAAATGGTTTTATAGGAAAGGTTTATAACGAGGCTACATATAAACGTAAGCAGGACTTAATAAGTATTCAAGGCTTCCCTCCAATTACCCTCGAATACTAGGGGGAATCATTTAGCAGATCACCTTATCGGAGAGATCAAAATAAGCCAAAGAGGGTCTCAATAGGAAGATGATGTATCGAGCCAAATGATCGAAGGAACCGTGTCCATGTGGAATAGTCGAACCCTTGATAGTGAAAATTATGAATACTTGTGCCATGAAATCAAGGAATATTTTTTGTCTTTACCATCAAAACATTTTGCGCTTCAAAGACGTTTGCTATTTTCCGAAGAAATGGCTCCAGGGCCAGAAATTTCCCGAATAGTAGGGAATATATATATATATATATATATATATATATATATATATATATATATGTATATTGACATGAAAAACTCGAAGCCATAAGACCTCCAAGATGGAAACTTAGAGCTCATAATTCCTAAATTAGGCTACGTCAAGTTTACAAGGAACGACTCCAGAGCCAAAAATGTTCGATGTCTCGAGGACTGTCACCAACTGTCACCCCATCGAGTTATAAAAAACTCAAGGCTATAAGACCTCAGGCGGGCAACATCGAGGCCGAAAGCCCTCCATGTGGAAATGCCAGAAAATGTACGACCTCCATGAGGCATTATTAATAGTATTAGACTTCCATAAGGCAACCATGAGCTCATAAGACCTCCATAAGGCAATACCAAATCTGTAAGACCTCAAGCAACAGATGAATTATATTTGTGCCAAGTAACCTATCTTTAAGACCTCAAGTATGTCATGTCAATTTCACTAGAAATTACAAAAGGCATAATCCCTATCATAAAGTCAAGCCTATATATTAGAACTTGTAAGAACCCTAAAAGGGCATAACCTCAATGTAGAAACCGAGGCTACCTCACTCATGGAATAAAAGGCTACATCCAAACATAATGACTACGGTCACAAGGCTCTCGCCAAACTAACGAGACTCAAGAACACTTGACCATTGTCATAAAATCACAAGCCTTCAATAACTTCGAAAATACTTCGAAAAGAACCGGTTAATCTGGCTACCCTCAACATAAAAGAGCTTCGATCATGTTAGCTCCAATCAATGAAAAGGCTTTGAAACAATTCAGCCATTGAGTGAAACCTCATAATGTGCTAATTTATCATTCCATAACGGCTCACACTCGAAGTTCTTATCAAACTGTCAAAGAGTCAGACGAACACAAAAACTTCAAAAAGTCGTTAACGAGGGAAAAATAAAGCTATATTAGAGGCCATACCGACCCAACGTGTACCTGCCTATGTTAGAGGTCATACTGACCAAACGCGCAAAAGCCTAAGCGCCTACCTATATTAAAGGTCATACCGACCCAACGTGTAAAAGCCAAAGGGATATTTTAAAATAGCCTTAGGGACAATTAGAGGTCGCACCTACCCAACACGTAAGAGCCTAATGACCTGCTCAAATAGCCTCAAGGCCTATTTTTAGACCCAAAGGTCGATGAGCTCAAATTGAAACTTGACTCGGGGACTAAACCCCAAACAGTCAACTTTCGACCGTTACAAATCGCTTAGCAGTAGCAAGAACCTAAGGGATTAATTTGAGTTAAAAAATTTTGGACCAATTGTTGACAAGTATCACAGTTTATTCCTAAAAATCAAAGGAAAAGCAAGAAATGATTAAAAACGAAAGGCTTTTTACAAATATATTGAAAGTTCACAAGGGTGAATTTACAATGCCTATGCCTAAAGCCCTCACAAGAGAGAGCAAATAAAACTCTAATCTACCACCGGGGCTCTTTCTTGAACATATCCTTCATAGGTTTTGCCTTCAACAGCTCCGGCCATGGCCCTCGGGTCTTCAATGGCCTCTACCCCTTCGGATATTCCACATTCATCTTTATCATATTCCAAGCCACTGCTTGACTCACCTTCAGAAGTCAGCAAGGCCACAGCCTCTCTTCTAGGGTTTTAACCCTCTCGATATTGGCAGACAAATCGATACCCCTTGCATGTATATCCTCGAGAGCCTGGCTCCGAGATTCAGACCAGGCTTGCTCCACGACTCGAGTAAATTGCACCTCGGCCTCCTCAAATAACTTCTTAGCCTTAGCATTTCTAGGAACAACATCCTCGTTGTACGAGGATACGAGCGCCTGGACTTCAGCACTGGCCCCGCATAGCGCAACAACCAACTCACTATGAAGATATTTATATTTATTACTCTCCGCCTTCGCATCATGAAGTTGATGTCCAATTGATATCACCTTCCCTGGAGGGTATCTCTCTCAGAGGCTATATTACTCATGTGTTGTTTGAGTCTCTGGCTTGGAGCTCCTCCTTCATTAGGACATCTTCCTTGTCAAGCTGCAAAGATCAACCCAAAGGTGTTAAAACACTGAAGATAGGTAAGCATGTAGACAAAAACAAAGGCAAACTATATAAGCTGCTCAGTGAGATGAGTCCTGTCTTGGGACGCCGCCTCCAAATAATCTCGAAGACCACGAAATTCCTCCTCCTTGGTAAAACGAGCTCTATGCTCATCGGCTTCTGAGGTGATCTTTCTGCGCTCACCCTCGTAGCGAGTCAACTCAGCTTGAAACCTAGAAAAGGTCTGATTATAAAGAACCTTGGCCTGGAACCGTGAAAGAAACAATAATAAAAAGATGAAGATTAGGGCACCGGGAAAAATTTACAAATAATGACCTGCTCATAGATTCCATCGATCTCACTAAAAATAAGTGAGGCGTCAAGCTCAAGGTTTTCCCCGGGCATAGCAGAAAGCCTTTTATACGCATCTTTATCTCTGATGGGCATCCCCACATCAGAAGATTCTTTATTTTGGGCATCTTTCATCTCTCTCGGAGGTAAAGTCGGCCCTCGAGGGGAATGAAGCACTTCAATAATGCTGACTTGATCAATTGGGGTCATCTCTTGTTTCTGGAGAGCTTCAGAACTATGCTCCTCTGGACCGCCAATTGAATGCACCTCAGCTCAAGGAATATCTTCGCTATCAACCAGCTCGAGGACATTACTCGATGTAGCCTCAAAGACCTCTTCAGCCCGAGGTAGGATAAAAACAACATCAAGTTCCAATTTAGAGCCACCGACTCAGCAATATGTGGGACGGTCAGGTTTTCTCTTGCCTCAGGTGCTACCGAGGAATCATCTTTCTCTTCTCCTTTAGCCTTAGGTGCTTCCACTTTGGCCTTCTTGGATTGCGAACGCTCAGTCGATTATTTCCTTTGTTTTTTCTTCTCTTTGTCAGGTTTTGGGGAATTCATTTCCCAAGCAGTGCTTCTCTCATCAGGGAGTCCTCTCCCATACCTGAGCAAATACAAAATATAAACACATGGAATGAGGGCGCAATTAGTGATAGTTATTCTGAGAGATTTAATTATAGAAAAAGTGAGGACTCTTCATAGTTCTTGGCCTTCCTCGAGCGCTAGAAAAGTCACACCACACACGCTCAACATATGGGCAAGTCGAATCCGACCGGCTAACCTAGCTCGAGAGATCCTTAACTGCGTCAGGGTACACCACGGTAGCTTGATCAACAGAGGAAGTCAGTTCATTGGGAAATTGGTCCAATGGGAAAAGAAAATACTTAATTAGTGTATCCACTTATGTTTCACATTCCACCTTTCAGAGAACGGAATCTTTCCCATTAGAATCAGGTCTGAGGTCCTAACTCGGACAAAATGGCTCATCCATCCTCTGTCCCTAACCTCGCCAGTGCAAGCAAAACAGTCTTTCGAGGCCTGACATTGGAGCTTAATCAAGCCCCTAAAAAAGAGCCGTGGACTATACATTCTAATCAAATGGTCAAGGGTAAAGGGCATCCCTTAATCATGTTCGGAAAAATATCTAATCATGTAAATAATACACCAAAATGACGGATGAATTTCGCCAAGAGTCACTCGATATCATTCGCAGAAGTCGAGGATAACGGGGTATATTGAAGGCAAATATGGCTCCATCTGGCCAAGAGTAAATGGATAGGTATACACACTAAGAATGTCGGCCTTGTATGTTATTATGTCCTCTCCCCCAGAAAGAATCTCTACTAGCACCACGTTCTCCAAGCAGCAGTTAGTATTCACCTTCTCGGCGTCTGCTGCTAAATTGATATATCAGAATATGGGTTCATATCATCTCGACTTTGATGAAGGCTTGTTGGCCTTGAAATCGGGGGTAGTTTTGAAGGGTCCTAGATGCATTCCTCAAGATGAGGGGGTAATGTTTCTTTGCCCTTAGACAAGTGTGAATAATATGAAAGTACATCTTCCTAAGGGAGAAAGGCAGAAGTCTTCGCCATTCTTGTTAAAAGATTTCAGATGAGGGAAGAAATTGTAATTAGAGAAAGAACGCAAGAGAGAAGTAATAAGAACTCTTTTGAGGGCTTGATGATACAATGAAAAATAAGGGGCGACGGAAGAAGTATTTATAGAGGCTAATCATTTATATTGGAACAGACCAAAAGATAGCCAATCGCTGTAATCAATTCAAAGGCTTTTCAAGGACTATGTGGACGCAACCTTTACACACCTTTTCTGTCACATCTATCAATTGATGTAGCTTAACTGACGTCATGATGGAAGTATTGAAGAGGAAAGAGTTCTAGATTGTTTCTTATCATTTTAATTCTAAGAAACACGGGGACTATCTGTATACAGCAAAAATCAGAGAGTTTGATTATATGGTCATTATGACATCCCATAGCACGTCTCAAGAAGGCTCGAGGCATAGCTCGAGGTTCCACCCCAGGTGTTCCCTATGCTTGATCTCGGGGCTGTGAAAATTGGTGGCTAGCATGGACAAACAGGAAATTTCAAATGCACGTGGTCAAAGATGACAAAATCTGCAAGAATAATACAAGTCCGTACCAGACCATTAAGTAGTCTTACCAGCTACGTTTCTTTATAATAATTATAAATGCACCATGTTGGTATTCCACCTCCTATATAAAGGGGACCCTTATTATTTCATGCACATATGATATTCAATACAAGAACAAGAGCATTCTCTGCTCGTCAACTTAAACATATTTTATTGTCACTCCCATAATTTATTGCTTCCATTTATTATGTTTTATTGACTATTATTCATTTATTACTCATCATTGATCGTAAAGAGCTATCATCAAGGTCCTTAGAACTGTTAGTTCTTCACCGACCATCCCCAGTCTGACACTTTAGCTCAACCTCGAGGCTCATTGCAGGCCAGCTTGAGACCCTGATTCACGGTAATTCAGTTTGCATAACATATTTCCTCACGCTCTTATCTAATTCCCCTAAGTACACTTAGCATTTATCACGTAATAACTAGCATTAAAATTAATCACATATTCTTAGAATCATAAAATTAAATTTAATTATAACTACCATTTTCAAGGTAAACAAATATGCTTCAATAAACCTTAGATAACTAATTTTCCATTATCCTTAAGATGATTCAACCTATCATACTAAGACCCGCAGAAGGAAAAACTAAATTATTTGATTTTTGCATATGGCATGAATTGTTTGATTTCTTTATGTAATAAGCTAAAATTGAGAAAAAGGCACTGAAAAGGAAGAAGAATTTTAGGTGGAAAGTGGGAAGAGAAGAGAAGAAAGGCATTACAAAGTACAAAAACTGAAGTTTTAACTAGGAATGAAAAAGAGGGGAGAAGCTGTATTTAAGGGAATTCTAAAAAACATAACGTATCAAAAAATTGCTAAAGTTATTGTTTAGGAAATGGGAATTGAACGTGAGGAGTATAACTGAAATAGAAAAATGTTGCATCAGGGTAGATAAGAGAGGGTACTATAGCAAAACAATATGCAAAAAAGCTGAGAGATTTGACAAATATTAATCTTGGTTCAGGACATTCCACAACACACTGCTTGTAATGACCCAGCCGGTCATTTTATGTGTTTGAGCATCGTTCCCCTATTTGATGCTTCCCATATGCTTGATTGCTATTTGTAACTTGCGGGGATAGTTGGTTTGGTCTCAGAAAGGTATTGGAGTGAATTGGAATACTCCACGGTTGTAAGATAAAGTTATAAGAGTCTACCAAGATTTGACTTTTATATAAGCAACCCTAGATTCGTGTTACAATTGTTCCAACAAGTTGGTGTGGTGATTTTGGACTTAGGCATATGTCCGAATTTTGATTTGGAGGTTGTTAGGTTAATTTAGCTCTTTTTTGGCGAATATTAAAAATTTGAAAGTTTGGAAAGTCATAAGTTTGACCAGGAGTTGACTTTGAGTCTAACGGGTTTTGAACATTTTTTTCCAAGAATTGGAATAGGTTCATTATATAATTTGAAACTTATGTGGAAAGGTGTTGTTTATTTCGGATTATTTAGGCTTGAATCGAAATCTTGTTTTGAAGTTAGAAATTCATGAACTTAAGAGATTAATATTGCTCGATGGTTCATGTTTTTGATGTTAGTTTAAGTATTTTGATCCTTTGGATAGGTTTGGGGAATGTATTAGGACTTTTGATGCGATTGGACGGGGTCTCGAGGCCCTCGGGTGTGCTTTGAAACATTTTGTACTTAGATAGAATTCTAGACTGGTGTTTTTGCACATATGAGGAAGTCCACAGGTGCAAGTCCGCAAAAGTGGACTAGGATTGTAGATGCGAAGAACAACAAAAGTGTATGCTAATGCAGATCTTTGGCACATGTGCGAAGGAAGGCTGCAAGCGAACTCTTAGCCACAGGTGCACTACTCAGGTACTCTAGTTAGGTGTGCATCTATGAGGAATTTGTGAAAGATGCGGTGTTGCAGAAGCAACAGCCAGGCCGCAGAAGCGAGAAAGGATGGGCAAAATTCTTTTACTCGAGGGTTTGGTTTTATTTATCATATTTTAAGATTAGGAGCTCGGATTGGGGTGATGTTTTAGGTGATTTTATCCACTTGGATTGAGTAGACTCTCAGCTCAAATTTGATTATTATTTGTGATTGTACCCTTGATTTTGTCTTTTGGTTGATTAAATCTGAGAGAGAAAATTGGGGTTTTCGTGAGAAATTAGAGAATGAATAATTGAGATCTGAACCCCAATTCAAAGTCAAATTTGGATGAAACCTGTACATTTGAACTCGTGTTAGAATGGCTAGTCAGGATTTATGACTTTGGTCGGGTTCTGGGAGTTGGTTCTGATTGATTTTTGGGTTGACTTTGTGCAATTTGATAAAGATTAGATCTACATTGTTTGGAATTAATTTATATAGTTGTGTTTGATGTTATTGAGTTACTTTTTACTAGATTCGAGTTGTTTGGAAGTAGCTTCATGTTGGAAGGGCTTTTTGGATATTAAGTCACATACTTTAAGATAAATAACTTGTCTAACTAGGTTTTGGGTAACTTCCTATTGGTTATGGTATTAAATATATGTAGGGGTAACACACGTGCTAGGTGATGGGCATGTATGTGTACACTCGGTTATGATTTAGTAGACCTTATGCTATTATATGCCTTACTTTGCTATCACGTTATGTTATTTCTGTGTTTTGTGTACTTGTATGACTACTTCAGAAATTATGCATGCTACAAATCATGTGTAGGTTTTGTCCATATCTGTTTGAGATGTAATAGGGTGATTCTTGCTATATTGAGCTTTTTGCCTTAATTAAAGTCATATTCTCAATGAAGATGTTACATATGTGCATTCTTTATATGTTATCTCACACGTTGTTTATGTCCTTATATGTATGCTATTGTTTGAGTTGAGTACTATGAGATCTGAACATTGAGACTTGAGCGTTTGATGACTGATCATGGGCCATAAAGCTGATTTGATAGTGATAATAAGGTGACGCATATGCCCGGCTCTATATTGGGCTGAGTGGTATTGATTACGAGGTTATTGTAACGATTCGACTGATTGTTTTGAGTGTGGTAGCCCTGTTTTCCAATTCATTGCTTATCCTATGATTGTTTGTCATTATGTGACTTTCAAGGGTTGTTGATTTGGTTCAAATGATGTTCTAAAATGAATTGTGACACTTAGTCCTTAGGTTGAAAGCTTAAGTTGAAAGTATTAATCGGATGATTACTTATATCTAAATGACTCCAGAATAGAGTTTTGATGATTTCAATAGCTCTGTATAGTGAATTTTTACTTAGAAGTGTGTATGGATATCAATTTGCAGGTCTCTAGGTGGTTTTGGATTGAATTGTTAAAAGTTGGAAATGTTGAAGTTATGAACGTTGAAAAGTTTTACCGAGCGCTAACTTTATTGTTAACGGACTCAAATTTTGGTTCCGAAAGTTAGAATAGGTCCGGTTATCATTTATGACTTGTATGCAAAAATATGAGGTTAATCGGAGTTGATTTGATATATTTCGGCATTGGTTGTAGAAATTGGAAGTTTAATAGTTCATTAAATTAAATTGGGGTGCGATTAAGGTTTTGAACGTCGTTCAATGTGATTTGAGGTTTCTACTAAGTTTGTATGACGTTTTAGGATGAGTTGGTACATATGGATAAGGTCCTGGGAGCCTCCGGTGAGATTCAGATTGATTGTGAATTGAGTTTGGCCTTGTAGAGCTGCAGAATTTCTGGTGTCTGGTTTCCCTATGTGCGTTCGCGAGAGAGGTCTCACGTTTGCAATGTGTATCTGGGTGACCAGTTAACTTTGTTCTTCGCGTTTGGGAAGAAGGTCACGCGTTCGCGAAGGTCTAGGATTTTGATGCATCATGGTCGCAAGAAGAGACTCACATGCGTGTAGAAGGTTGAGGTCGGTTGAGCACCAGGCATGTAAGCCTTCGTGTTTGGGGGAAATGGGTCACGTTCGCATAGGGATTGATTCTGTGGTCATCGCATTCGTGAGGGAGGGAGGTCTCATATTTCCATAAGAGGATTTTTTGCAGCTGAGGGGTTTGTGCTTCGCGAACATAAGGCACTTTCCGTATTAGCGAAGAAGGGCATCTTGGCAGCAGAATATTTTTTTCAAAATCAATGGTTTTGCCCGATTTTTCTTCTTTTTAGATAGAGGCCTCAGTTTTGGGTGATTCTTGAATGGGTTTTCAAGGAGCTTATTGGGGTAAGTAACTTAAACACAGATTTGATAGTATTCATGAATCAATCATTTTTTTTTAAATTTAATTAGTGTTTTGGGTTGAAAAAATTGGGAAAATTTGTGGAAACGTCATGAGCTATATTTTGAGGATTTGAATGGCGAAGGTCATAATTGGATGATTTGGTATGGTTAGACTCGTTATTGAATGGGTGTTCAGATTATGTAAAAATTTTCAGGTTCCAGGATGTGGGCTTGGGGTTAAATTTTTGGGTTGACATTTAACTTTGGATAAAGAACTTAGCCTTATCGTATGGAATTGATTCCTATAGCTTGTATTGGTTATATTAAGTTATTTGTGGTCAGATTTAAGTTGTTCAGAGGCCAATTCGCAAGGCAAGGGCTTATTTTCTTATTTGCGCGATTTGAGGTAACACTTCTAAAGTTGGTACTGATGGTATGAATCCCTATATTTCATGTTATATGGTTGATGTGAAGGTGACACACATGCTAGGTGATGGTAGTAATTGTGACTCGGTTGATTCCGTGGTGCTGCACAGTAATCCAATCTTGTTGGTATTCATGTAATCCCTATGTGTTAGAGTAATTGAGCTTCGATCTATGTTAGATTCATGCTTACGCTATATCCATATTCTATTGGGATCCGTTGAGGTCATTTTTTATGTTGATTTATTTCTTAAATTGCAATCATATACTTAGTCATTCATCATTAGCATATCACATCTCATTCTTTGTATCATTATTATTACAAAATGTTATTATTGGTTGGGCGGATTGTCATGAGATTTGTGATCCTAAGAGACTGGAGAGATTAATGACTGAGTTAGGGCCTGAGGGCCGACTTGTTAGTAATTTTTATGGGATCGGGTTGCATGCCGCAGTAGGATTATTTGACACATTTATGGGATCGAGCTGCATGCCGAAACATGTCATGTTGGCTTGTATTAGCTCTTGGGCAGGATCTTCCCCTCCAGAGTCTGACATACCAATAGTAAATGCAAGTATCATTAAGTGTTGAGTGCGAATGCCGAGTGCGAGTACTGAGTGATTAAGAGTGATGAGCAATCGAGAATGCTGAGCAATTGAGCATGCTGAGTAAGATTGAGTACTCTGAGAGTATGAGTACATGAGTTTATTACTGTGTTGCATTATGTGTAACATGCATGTTTGACATATATGCATAGAAACATAACATTCCTCATGTTGTATATACTTGGCATATTTTATAAATATTGAACATAATTATTAAACTTGAGAGCATGTCTAAATTTCTATTTTGTGCACAAACTGATTATGAGATTTCTGTGAGATATTTCTGTCATTTCCATGATATATTTGTACTGTATTATCTGGATTTTGGATTGTGCCTTTTCGAGCTCGCACTTGTTTTCAGCCCAAGGTTTGTCCTGTTACTTATTGAGTATATTAGATCGGCTGTACTTATACTGCACTCTGCACATCGCGTGCATATCCAACTACATCAGGACCCTATAGTTGCTAAACTTGGAGCAATATGTGCTTGGAGACTATTGAGGTAGTTTCTATGGTATCGGTAGACCTCGACGCTCCTTCTTTTTTTGTTTATTTAGCACTATTCTATTTTTCCATACATTTATAATAGAAGTTTTGACTATGTGGACACTTAGGGGTCGTTTGGTTAAAATATAATTCTTACCGGTGTATGTGATGCCGGTATAAGTTATATTGGGATAAGTTATGCTGGGATTAGTTATGCATGGATTGTTGTTTATTCATTGTTTGGTATGTTGTATTAAGAATAACAATTGCACAATTTCTAAGAAGAAGGTATAACTTATATTGATGCTAATTATCCTATCTTCCATATGGTATAGGTTATCTCCGTATTAAAATTAACATCGGTATAACTTATACCTAGTTTGCTAACCAAACAGAATATTAAGATGGTATTAAATTTTTATACCACCCTTACACCTTCTTATACCTCATACCAAATGATCCCTTAGTAGCTAATATGCTTGGTAACACCCAAATTTTGGGAGATTTTGTAGTTGAGTCGTTATTGTTCATATCGATTATTTTTGAGTTTTTTAACTGTTAAAAATTATTTCAGAATGCTTTTAATTTAAAATGTGTATATTTTCTGATTGACGGCTTGCCTAGTACTGTGATAACCACCATCAGGACATGTTGAGATTTGGGTCGTGACAAGTTGGTATTGGAGCCTAGGTTACGTAGGTCTCACAAGTCATGAGCATGTTTGTAGAGTCTTACGAATCTATACAAAGACATCTGTACTTATCTTTGAGAGGCTATCGAACCATTAGAAAAACTTCACTTTCTTGTATTTTTGTCATGTGGATTTGTTGATTCCAAAACTAAACTTCTATTATTCTATTCTCGCACAGATGGTGAGGAAACGTATGATCAGATTAAGGTACAAGTTGTAGAACAGCTAGAGCAGCACCTGTGGAGCCACCGGTTGCTCCATCTCAAGAGCAGATACCAAATATGGTTGAGCTGGTGGTACCAGCTCAGGCACGAGTTGTGCCCCTTGTGATTTCTGGCATTCAGGAGGCTTTGGCCTAAATTGACTGTATGCACTAGGCTTACTCAGGCGGTGTCAGTTCAGGCCCCACCCGCTGCCCCTACTCCAAAGCAGGTGGTTCAGGGACTTTAGACAATAGAGGTACTACTATTCCATCCAATTGTAGTATCGTAGGCACATGTGTGTCCACCTGTGAGTGACGAGGAGAAAAAATGGCTAGAGTGATTTGGGAGGCTCAGACCTCCAGCATTCTGTGGAGCTGATTCAGAAGATGCTCACGAATTCTTTGATAGGTGACAACAAATCCTTCGCACAACACGTATTTTGGAGACTAGTGGAGTCTTATTTACTACTTTTAAGCTGTTAGGTGTAACCTTTAGATGATGGGAGGCCTATGATTTGAGCAGGTCATCCGGTGCTGCACCACTTACATGGCATGAGTTCCAAGTTCTCTTCTTAGAGAAATTTGTTCCATAGGATGCATGGAAGAGTTGCGTATGTAGTTTGTGTAGCTATGCTATGTGGGTATGTCACTGACCTAGTATGAGACGAGAGTTTCAAAGTTGGTTTGTCACGCGATTTGGTTCGTTCCCATAGAGAAAGAGGATTAAGAGGTTCATTGATGGCCTTAATTATGGACTGCGCTTCATCCTGACTTGGGAGATTGCATCAAGTGCTAGGTTTGATGAGGTGGTTGATACTGCTAAGCGTCTAGAGCAATTTCGTAGCCAAAGAGCAACGAGAGAGAGAGGCTAAGAGGCCTCGTGGTTTGGGTGATTTCATTGGTGTTTATTCTGGAGGACAGTCTCACTGGAGCAAGGGTCTCCCTTATAGGCCCGCTCAGATGGCTCATTCCCTTCATTATCGTAAATCAGCTATCCATGGTTCATACAATGCTCGTCTGAGTTAGTCATTTCTCAGTGCCCTCCTATCTTACGGTTTATCTGTACCAGGTCCTTCTAATAGCTATTCTGGTTCTTGGGGTCCGATGATGTCTCCACAACCATTGGAGGACCGGAGCTGCTTCAAGTGCGAGGAGTTTGGACATGTGTGGAGGCAATGTACCCATTATTTTAGAGGTCTAGTTCAGCAGAGGGGTTAGATTATGAATTCTACACCAGTTATAACACTCGCTAAACCAGCTCTGGTGGGGCTTAGGCAACTAAAGGTTGCCATAGAGGAAGGCTGATCAGGTGGCGGTCAGGCTCGATGCTATGCTCTTCCCGCTAGGCTAAAGGCTGTTGCTTCTTGTGCAATGATCGTAGATATTGTATCAGTGTGACACATAGATGTTTCCATATTATTTGACCCTGGCTCAATTTATTCCTATGTATCATTGTATTTTTTTGTTATTTAGATAGTTCCTGTGAGTTCATAGTTTCACATGTTCATGTATCTACACTGGTTGGCAATTCTATTATTATGGACCATGTGTATCGGTCATTTGTGGTGGCTATTTGGGGAATGGAGACGAGAGTTGATATCTTATTACTTAGTATGGTTGATTTTGTTATGATTCAAGGCATGGACTAGTTGTCCCCATATCATGCTATTCTTGATTGTCATGCTAAGATTGTGACATTGGTGATTCATGGGTTACCTAGGATCCAGTGGAGAGGTTTTCGTGACTATATTCCTAGTAGAGTGATTTCATTTCTAAAGGCCCAATGGATGGTTGGAAAGGGGTGTTTGTCATATTTTGTTTTTGTGAGGGATGTTGGTGCTGAAACTCCTATCATTGATTATGTTCTGGTGGTGCGAGACTTTCCGAATGTGTTTTCTGCTAACCTGTCAAGCTTTTCGCTCGATAGGGATATTGAATTTGGTATTGACTTGGTTTCGGACACTCAGTCCATTTCTACTCCTCTGTATCATATGGCACAAGTAGAGCTAAAAAAAATGAAAGAGCAGCTTTAGAAGCTTCTTGATAAGGGGTTCATTATGCTTAGTGTGTCGTCTTAGGGTACACCAGTTATGTTTATGAAGAATAATGATGGTACTATGCGGATGTGCATTGACTATAGTTAGTTGAACAAAGATAAAATTAAGAGTAAGTATCCCTTGACGCACATTGATGACATATTTGACCAGCTTCAGAAAGCTAGAGTGTTCTCTACGATCAATTTGATGTAATTGTATCACCAGTTGAAGATTCGGGACTCTGATATTCTGAAGACGACATTCAGGTCACATAACTATAATGAGCATGCACAACATGTAAGGACTACTGACGTTGAGGGAGGAGAAACTTTATGCTAAGTTCTCCAAGTGTGAGTTTTGGCTCAGTTCGATGGCTTTCTGGGGGCACGTGATGTCCAGCAAAGGGATCAAGGTGGATCCGAAGAAGATTGAGGCGGTTCATAGTTGGCTCATGTAGTCTTCTGCAACTGATTCAGAGTTTTATTGGCTTGTCAGATGTTATCATCCCTTCGTGGAGGGTTTTTTGTCCATTGTAGCGTCCTTGACCAAGTTAACCCAGAAGGGTGCCCTATTCAGGAGGTCTGTGAGTTTAAAGAAAAATTTCAAAATCTCAAGACTGCCTTGACCACAACACAACTCTATTTCCGCCTTCAGCATCGGTTTTTTATATGGTGTATTGTTATGCTTCTCTGATTGGTATTGGGTGTGTCTGGATGCAAGAGGATAAATTGATTTCCTATACATCAAGAGGATAAATTGAAGCCTTATGAGCTAAACTATCCTGTTCATGATTTAGAGTTGGTAGCCATCATCCATGCATTGAAGATTTGGAGGAATTATATCTATGATGTGTGGCTTTTGAGGTATTTACGGATCATCAGAGTCTACAACACTAGTTCAAACAAAAAGATCTAAATTTGGGGTATCAAAGATTTTTGGAGCTATTAAAAGACTATGATATTACAATTTTGTACCATCCTAAGAAGGCTTATTTGGTGGCCGATGCCTTATGTAGAAAAGCAATGAGTGTTGATAGCCTTGCATATATTCCTGTTAGTGAGATATCGCTTGCATCAGATGTTTAGGCCTTGACAAATTAGTTTGTGAGGTTATGTTTCGGATCCTAGTCGGATTGTAGCTTGCATAGTTTCGTAGTTTTCTTTATATGATCGCATCGGAGAGCGTCAATGTGACAACCCCTATTTTCTTGTCCTTAAGGACACGGTTCAACTTGGTGATGCCAAGGAGTTTTCTATTTGAGATGTTGGGGTGTTGCAGATGCATGGTCGGATTTGTGTCCCCAATGTGGATGGGTTGCGGGAGTTAATTCTTGAGAAATCCCATAGTTTGTAGTATTCAATTCATCCGGTTTCCATAAAGATCTATTAGGACTTTAGGAAGCACTACTGGTGGAGGAGAATGAAGAAAGATATAGTGGAGTTTTTAGCTCGGTGCTTGAATGATCAGTAGGTGGAGTACGAGCATTAGAGGCCGGGCAATTTTCTTCAGAGGCTTGAGATACCTAAGTGGAAATAGTAGAGTATCACCATGTACTTCATAGTTGGGCCTCAACGAACTTTAAAGAAATTTGATGCTATTTGGCTGATTGTAGACCGATTGACTAAGTCCACGCATTTAATTCCAGTTAGGACTACCTATTTATTGAAGCTGTTGGCCAAGATCAATATTCGCGAGATTGGTATCCTTCATCGTATGTCGGTGTCCTTTTTTTTCATATTAGGTCACATAGTTCACATTGCAATATTGGAGAGAAATGATACGAGAGTTAGGCACATGCATTGAGTTTAGTACATTATTCGCTCCTTAGACGGTCAGACAATCTGAGCAGCACCAATAAAATATTAGAGGATATGCTAGGCGTTTGTGTCATAGATTTCAGGGGTTCTTAAGATTAGTTTCTACCACTTGTAGATTTTGCCTACAACAACAACGACCAAACAAGTATTCATATGGATACATATGAGGCCTTCTATGGGAGGTGGTTAGGTTGGTTGGTTTGAGCCGGATGAGGCTAGGCTATTAGGTACTTACTTGGTCTAGGATGCTTTTGAAAAGGTTAAGTTGATTCAGGATCAGCTTTGCCCGGCAAAGTCTAGACAGAAGAGTTATGCGGATCGGAAGGTTCATGATGTTGCCTACATGGTGGGAGAGTTATGTATTGCTTAGAGTTTCACCCATTAAGGGTGTTATGAGGTTCAGAAACAAGGGCAAGTTGAGCCCTCGGTATAATGGCCCTTTTGAGGTGCTTGAGAGGATTGAAGAGATGGCTACAAGCTTGTATTATCTCCTGGTCTATCGCATTTTCACCTAGTGTTTTCATGTTTCCATGCTCCGGAAGTATTTTGGTGATCTATCTCATGTTTTGAAATTCATCACGGTTCAGTTATATAGGTAATTGACTAATGAATCTGTCTCATGTTTTGAACTTCAGCACGGTTTAGTTAGATAGGTATTTGACTAGCGATGTGGAGTCGGGGGCCATTTTGGATCGGTAGGTTCAAAAAATTAGATCAAAGAATATAACTTTAGTGAAATAATAGTAGAGAGGTCAACCAGTCCAGGAAGCTACTTGGGAAATCGAGCGGGAGACGCGGAGTAGCTATCCACACCTATTTGAGGCTCCATGTATGATTCTAGACCCATTCGAGGATGAAGGTTTGTTTAAGAGGCGAGAATGTAATGACTTGATTGGACATTTTGAGAATTGTATCCCTGTTTCCCCGTTTATTTCTTATTTTATGATCGTTTGTTATTATGTGACTTGTCGTGGTGGTTGGTTTAGTTCCAGGGATGTTTCGGAAGATACATAGTCCCAAGGTTGGGAGTCCAAGTTGAAATTGTTTACGGATGTTGACTTTAGTGTAAGTTGCTCTGTAATGGAGTTCTGATGTTTCCAATAGCCCTGTATGGTGATATTACACTTAGAAGACTGGAGACCGATTTGGATGTCCGTGGGTGGTTTTGTCTTGAATTAGCAAAGTTGGAAAGGTTGATGTTTTGAGAATTGAGAAGTTTGATCGAGAGTTCACCTTGGTTTTACCAAGCTCAAATTTTTGTTTCGAAATTTGTGTCATTTATCACTTGTCTACAAAATTTGAGGTCAATTAGAGTTGATTTGACGTGTTTCAGTATTGATTGTAGTTGGAAGTTCAATAGTTCATAAGGCTTGAATTGGGGTGTGATTTGGGTTTTTGATGTTGTTTGATGTGATTTGAGGGGTCGTCTACGTTCGTATGATGTTTAGGATGTGTTGGATGGGATCCTAGCGACCTCGGGTGTGATTCAGATTGATTCCGGATTGAGTTTGGCCTTGTAGAGCTGTAGAATTTCTGGTATCTGGTTTTCTTTTACACATTCATGAGAGAGGTCTCGCATTCGCGAAGGTCTAGAGAGTTGTTGCATCGCTATCACTAGAGGATACTAGCATTCACGTAGAAAGTTAAGGCCAGTTAGTCACCATGAATGCAAACCATCGTGCTCGTAGGAGATGGGTCGCATTCCCATATCGATGGGTTCTGTAGTCATCGTGTTTGCTAGGAAGGCCTCGCGTTCGTTTAAGGAGATTTTTTGCAGCATTATATTAATTTAAAATCGAGGGTATTGTCTCATTTTCTTCTTTTGAGCTAAAGACCTCAGATTTAGGTCATTCTTGAAGGGATTTTCAAGGAGGTTATCATGGTAAGTGATTCTAACTCAGATTTGATTAATATACACGAGTATATAATTGTTTTTACCATTTAATTAGTGTTTTGGGTTGGAAATATTTGTAAAATTTATGAAAAATTCATAAGCTATATTTTGAGGATTTGAAAGGCGATTTGAGGTCGTAATTGGATTATTTTTGTTTAATTGGACACATTCCTGAATGGGCGTTCAAATTTGTAAATTTTGTCGCATTCCGAGATGCTGACCTAGGGTTTACTTTTTGACTTTAGTTAAAAAACTTAGCTTTATCGTTGGAATCAATTCCTATAACTTGTATTAATCGCATTAAGTTGTTTGTGGCTAGATTCAAGTAGCTCGAAGGCCGATTCGCACATAAAGGGCTTGTTGGAGTTGTGATTTGCACAGTTTGAGGTACGTAGCATTTCTAAACTTGGTACTGAGGGGTTAAATCCTTGGATTACATGTTATAAGGTTGGTGTTAAAGTGAATCACATGCTAGGTGACGGGCGTGTGGGCATGCACCACAGAAATTGTAACTCGGGTTATTTCGTGGTACTACGTAGTTATCAAAGTTTGTTGCTATTCATGTAATCCCTATGTGTTGGAGTAATTGAGTTCTGATCCATGTTAGAAATCATGTCTAGGCTATATGCTTATTTTGTTTGGACTTACTGAGTTTATTTATTTTGTTGAGTTATTTGCTTAAGTTTAAATCATATGCTCTATCACATTCATCATTTACATATCATATCTTAGTATCTATTATCAATTATTCTTACAAGATGTTATCATTTTTTTAGTTGACTAGCATGAGATTTGTGAGCCCGGGAGACTGTAGAGATTGATGACCGAGTTAAGGCCTGAGGGCTGTCTTGTGTGTGATATATATGGGATCGGATTGCACGTTTCATCAGACTTATTTGACACATTTATGGGATTGGGTTGTACGATGCAGCATTTCATGTAGGCTTATATTAGCACTTGGGAAAGATTCGCCCCTCCAGAGTCTGACATACTAGTAGTGAGTGCATGTAGCAATAAGTGCTGAGTGATCGAGAATGCTGAGTGAGATTGAGAACTCTGAGAGTGCGAGTACATGAGTTTATTATTGTGTTGCATCACATGTAACATGCATATTTGACATGTAGGTATAAAAACAGAACATTCCTCATGCTGGCTATACATGGGATATTTTATTAGTATTGAGCTTAAATTTTTGAAATTGAGAGAATGTCTATATTTATGTACTGTGTACAAACTGATTATGGAGTTTCTCTAGGTTATTACCGTCATTTCCTTGTTATATACATACTGTTATTATCTAGATTTGTACTATGCCTTTCTAAGCTCGTCACTGCTTTCAGCCTAAGGTTAGTCATGTTACTTATTAAGTATATTGAGTTGGTTATACTAATACTACACTCTACACTTCGTGTGCATATCCAAGTATATACGGACCTGGTGGCTCCTAGACCTGGAGTATTATCTGGCTGGAGACTATTGAGGCAGCTGTTGTGGCGTCTGCGGACCTTCAATTTTCATCTATTTCAGTTTATTTAGCATTGTTCTATCTTTTTAGATTGTTATATTAGAAGTTTTTAGATTGTTATATTAGAAGTTTTGACTGTGTTGATGCTTAGTAGCTCATGTACTTGGTGACACCCGAATTTTGGGTGATTTTGTAGTTGAGCCGCAACTGTTCTTATTAGTTATTTATGAGATTTGTCCACTGCTAAAAGTTATTACAACATGCTTTAAATTTAAAATGCGTAGTTATTTCTTGATTTTTAATTTGCCTAATAATGTGATAAACGCCATCACGATATGTTGAGATTTAGGTCGTGATAGTGACGTATATACCAGGCCCCATATATCAATCGTCGACTTAGATCTGATCAGACTTAGGCTAGGAGACATCTATCCTAAGTCAGGTAATAACATATGGCTATAGGCACACATGTCATACATGCTCTTGGTAAGGGATTTGTGTCAGTCACCCGTATAATGTTGAGTATATTTTTGTGTAAGGATTGAAAAGGCAATTGTGTCTGGTACTATACATGTGTTGAGATTTGGTATACTTGATAACTTAACTGCAATATTGTTAATTCTAACATGTATACTTGTCATGCAGATATAGGCATATGTTCTCTTTCCTCATACTTATTGGACTTGATGTCTCTATTTTATGTGTAGAATTTGGAATCACAATTAAATTGATAAAACCATGTTTAGATGAATTGTTTTATAGAATTTATGTCTTAACTGTTATTATTAAAAAACATGCTTATTTGTCCTCTTATTGTGAAACGTTTAAATTTGATATTACTTGATCTATTTTTTTTCCTTTTTTATATCGCTCTTGTTGTTATTGGCTATTGAAAATGTGTATTGGACTTTGTCTAGCTCGCCATTGCTTTCAATACGAGATTAGACTTGTTACTTATTGAGTATACGGGGTCAATTGTACTCATACCAAACCTTGTACTTTATGTGCAGATCCAGGTGTTTTTCAAAGAGGTTATTGCGAGAGTGTGGCATTGGTACCAGTCTTGGAGATTTCGAGGTAGATGTTACTTTTATTCTCATGCCTTTGAAGTCTCTTTCCTCTTAGTTCATGTAATTACTATTCTATCTTTCTGACATTGCAGTATTTTTTTTAGATCAGACTTTGTATTTAAATTCTGTAGCACTTATGTACTCGATGACACTGGTTCGTGGATTGTTTTTAGTTGTATTATTACTATTGACATCTGTTACATATGATATTGTATGCGGCAAAATCGGAGGGTCTAATATCTCGTTATTAAGGCACTTCGGAGTAACACCTTGAAGGCTCGAGACTACGACCGAGTATCCTCCTTCGAGAGTCATCGACACTCAACCTCAGGGAAGCACAACGATGACCAGGGTAATGGTAAAAATGGGGAGCTCCCAAGGCATACGGCCAGGACTGACAGGGCCTAGTGGACTATTCTAACCCTGAATTAAGGTGTCATCTAGCTTTTCCATCTCTGCTTCTTTATAAGTAATGCATATTGTACTATATTGGGATTCTCCTTCTATATAAAAGGGGTCTTTGTTATTTTTAAGGTTCTAGTTCTTCAGTTGCTTTACACGAAATATACGAGAACATTCTCTTTGCTCTCTTACATATTCTCTTGATATTATTGTTTCTATTTGTTATCTTCATATTTATTCATCATTCATTGCTTATTATTGGCCATAAAGAGCCTTCGTTGATTTTATCATAGTAGTTAGATGTACCTCGATTGCTCTTGATAGCTCACAATCGAGCTTTGGAATCGACCTTGAGGCCCCGATTGTTAACCCATCAATTTGATTATCACCTCATCCTTAACTTTTATTTTGTTTCTAAGTCTCATACATACAACATCAACTACTTAAAAACTAGCATAAAAATAGATCACGTATTTTTAGAGTCTCATAATCAAATTTAATGTTACACCCTGCAGTATTACGTCGATGTTATGCTCTTGAATAATATATTACGATGATGTTTCCATTTGCAGTAATATTTTACGATGATGTTACATCCAACAGTGTTAAGTTACGATATTGTTCTACCTAGCAGTATTACATTACGGTGATGTTACGTTTTGCAATAATAAGTTACAACAGTGTTGCACCCTGCAGTATTGTACGTTGAATTTATCGTAAGGTAATTGGCATAAGTCCAAGAAAAAGATTATTTGGGGATTATAAGGATCATAAGTGATGAGTAAATTCGTGAAGGTAAGAGAGTAAGTAAAATTGAAGAAAACAAATTTTGTCAAAATTTGGTATTTTGGGATAAAATATAGCCCGAGCTAAAATATCCGATATTTATGGATTAATTCCATACAAGGTACTGAATACAATAGTAAGTTATATAAGGTATGTGAAAAGTGAATAATATTTTAAGTAATTTGAGAATAATTCTCAATTTTTAGGTAATTAACTAATTACCGGATAACATAACATTATCCAATTTACTGTAAGTGAATAAAAATTTATAAAATATACCCGTCTAAAATATGGCAAAATGCTACCATAACAAAAATGGCTCATTGGTCATCATGCCACGTAGCAATGTAACGACTTGATATGCCATGTGGCAAAGCCACCAACACTTAAAGTAACACAAGTCTTTCTAAATGAGAAAACAAGTTAAGTTCATTTGGAAAATTCCTTTCTTTAAGGTTCCATAACAAGTAACGTAAAGGATTCCTTTCTTAAAGATTGGAAAATGAGAAACTAAATTTCATAAAGAAAACAAGAATGTTTTGCCCACTACTTCCTTTATTCAACGTGCAACAATTTCAAATTCATGCTACTACAAAGGTGTAAATGGTGATCAAGTGGATGTCACGGGCAAGGATTATGCTTTACTCAAGCCTACTGAAGAACGGTGGATACAAATGCAAACGTCCTTAGATATCAGTTTCAAAGGAGTTCTGGGATTCTTAGTGTTTACTTGCCTAGCGCGAAGTGGTTCTTTTATTCAATTACCAAATAATAATGTCTTTAATATCTGCAGTTAAACGGTAATTTTCATACTCAAGGTACGTTAAGGCTATCATTTCTTTCTTTTTGACATGATCTATAGGATACAAGCAAAACGAGAAAAGGCACAACTTCCATAAATAACTTTATATATAAAAGTATTAAAAGTGCCTATATTCTTGAATCTCCATATGTATTTTCATGTGTCTCAAAAAATACATAAAATGACTTTATGATATTATCAGAGGTATAATGGTCTTATGACGTACCGAGAGATTCTATTGTCATATTTCATATGCATTCCATGCATTTATACATGTACATTGACTCATGATTCAGATGGTGTTATATACGCGTATATATGTATATGGGATATGGAAAAATTTTACGGCGTTATATACGCACCACCACCCGATCATCAGTATATGATGATGATGATGATGATGATGTTTCTCCTCAGTGGCTAAAATATGATTCAAACGGCGTTATATACACGTATATATATATATATAAATATGATTCAAATGAAGCTATATACATGTATATATGTATGTTTATATATGTATATGAGATATGGAAAAGGTTTTAGCATTATATACATACTACCACCTCATCAGCTGTTATACAATGATGATTTGCCCACAGTGGCCGATATGATATGATGAGATGTCCTCAGAGGCTGATGATATTATGAAACATGTACCTATGCACGACATGAAATTCATACGCATATGCATGATGTTAAGAGTAATTTATGATTTACATAGTTATTCAAACTTACAGGTTGAGTCATGTACTCTATATGTCTTCCATGTCTCTTATATATTTGTTAATATATCTTACATACTTGATACGTTATTCGTACTAACATCCCTTTTGCCTAGGGACGTTGCGTTTCATGCCCGCAAGTCCCGATAGACAGGTCGATAGCCATCCAAAGCACGCTATCAGCTCAACAGAAGATGTTGGTGCGCTCCATTTGCTTCGGAGTTGCTCGTTTGGTTAGTATGATTTAGACGTGTATTGTTTTGTGTGGCGGGACACTGTCTCGACCTTTATGTCATTTATGTATTCTTAGAGGCTTGTAGACATATGCCGTATATGTAATAGATTGTACGGCCTTGTCGGCCTATGTTTTACTTTATAAACAATTATGTTGGCCTATTAGGCCCGTTTTTACGTGTATATGATGATGTAATAAGAAAGCTACGTTTCGCTGGTACTCGGTCAAGTAAGGTACCGGGTGCCTGTCGCAGCCTATTGGTTTGGGTCGTGAAAAAAATGGTATCAGAGCAATTCTGTCACATGTCTACAAGCCATGTCTAATAAAGTCTTATTTATGTGTTTGTCGTGCACCACACTATAAGCAGGACGCTACATAATATTTAGGACTATCACTCTTTCTTCTTACTCTAGATCCTGTGATAGAGCTCAGTTGTAAGAATTTAAATTCCTAACTTTTATTTTACATGTAATAAGACGATACTTATATCCATAAAGACGGTTGGTAAAATAAATGGCTATGGAAGAGTTGAATCAGAGGAACTCGACTTTGCATTATGCTTATGATGAGTAAATGTGAGGTCTTTAGCAGATCATGGGTGTACTGAAAGGTGCAAGCTTCTTAATAAGAAGCCTTAAGGTATGAATGCATATCCAACTTTATGGTGAAATACAATGAGAGATTAAAAAAATAAATACAAGTTTCAACAAGCAAAAGAATCAAGATGAAGAAGGGTACGAGGCGTTCAGTTAATGAAGGTTAACAACGTTTATAATTAAGACAGAGAAACATACACTTTTTAAGTTATATTCAATAGTAACTGAGATATATACAGTTGGTCGCACCCATTCTAGGTATGTCCTATGGGGATAAATAGAAGTTGTATAAGAGGATATGACAGAAGATATCACAGATGAATTGATTGTGCCAGTTGACATTTCCAAAGGATATTACAAATAGGCTAAATAGATCTCATTATGAGATACCAGATGGTGCAGTCTGAAATAGTGTAGCCAGATATGAGTATTACAAAGACATGCACTATAAGCAGTGAAGGTATAAATATTACCTTAGTATGGCTCACGTCCTTAATAAAGCAAGAACATTAAGTAACTTGAAGAGTTATTGGATAGATTAAAGTAAAGCTAAGAGCAAAAGAATATCTTGTTAAAGTTTTCAGAATAAAATGGAAGGCATAAATGTTAGCGGAAAATAAGAAAAAAGTTAATAAAACATTATAAGTAAGATGTGATACATGGATGACAATATATATCAAAAGATGACAATATTACAAAATCTATAGTCAAGTGAAGGAAGAAATAAAAAGTGACAGGCCTTAGAACAAGAAAAGAATATAGGTCATACAATCATGTCCTCATTTCAAGAAATAAATTCGCAACTCTAGCGTGAATACCAAGAGGAAAAGTTAGACCCCAGAGTAGTATAACCAGTATGGTTTGGTGAACAAGATAAACTAAACATGTATTAGGGACTGAGTGACTGGTGATAGTCTCCATCATAAGAATTTTATATTTTGTTTCACTAATACTATCCTGGACGACAAAAGAAGATTCATGAGAAATTCTGAGAATAATCATTCAGGAAGACGCTTCCCTACAGCAAGCAATGTGAGCAAAGTTAAGCTTAAGAGGCTGTAGTGCCAGTTATGCTAAGTGTCACCCTCGCGAGTAAGGGAATTTGTCATCCTTGGTACAAAAGAATTTTCCCAAGGTGAGTAAGGATCATTGATGTTAAGACACGATGCCAAAGATGAAGAGGTAAAATATCTATAGGTAGATCCTCGTGGCTTCAGCTTTTAGTACACCCCTAAAGGGGAAATATGGAGTGAAGTGAAATTAAGTCAGAATGAAGTGGTTATAGTGACTATGGATAGGTAAAGAAAGAATGCGATAAATGAAAGAATAATGAGATGAAACTTACTTAAATCTTACAGATACCCTACGATTCAAGAATATTGTGCAAGTAAAATATTAAGGAGAGGAAGTAAACGTCCCTGCTCGAGCTGTTATTAATAAATAAGGAGCCAGTGCGAGATGTAAGTTAATACAAAGGAAATAACCCAAGAAAGATAACAAGAAATATTGATATGAGAATAGGCCAACGAGTAGTTAGTAATTGGGCTGGAAGATCTCAGTTATGGCTAAACAAGAGGTTGCAGATGAGTCATCAGATCGTGTAAGATAAACATAGTAGAACCCAATATGGATAATTCAGTCTCGAATAATATCATTATAATACTTGAGATATATTCAAAATAAGAGTCGAGATAGTTAAAGGTACCGTGTGAGTGTTATGACGATAAAAGAATGTGCTACTAGAATAGAATTCAAGATATCAGTTCAGAAGCAACCAAACAAGCACAAGGGCATGGAAGTAAGAACCTATGAAATATTATAGGCAAGTAAGGACATAATAAAATGTCCATAATAATCTTATAGCTTTACGAGAGTCAAGGGTACTCCCTAGGTACTACAACGAAAGACTAGCTGAGGAGATAAGAAGAAGGCCTAAGCACAATGAACTAAAGAGAAAATAGTCGTGTAACAACAGCCTCACAACAACATTATAAGCACTTCAAAGGAAAGTCGCCCCTACCGTGGATAATGAATGGGAATAAAATTAAAAGTAGTATTCGAAGGTCATATGAGTTGCATGAAAACTCTGGAAAGTAACGATGGGGTAGAAGACAAGAAAAAGTTATAACTTAAGTTGAAAGAAAGCTAAGATGGAACAAAAGAAATTATTTAATCAATGGTCCAGATTTAGTACGCTATGGATACACTCAAGATTTTGGAGCATTATCCAGGCAACATTTTTGTTTACAATCATACAACCATAGAAGACTCTGATATAAGTTAAAAGAAAGAACTAAGCCCATGGAATAGACAAAGGATAATTATTAAAAGATTGTATCATGGATATCCCATAATGCCTATAAAAGGCTAAGGTAATAACTGATACCACGAGCTACAGATCGGATGATAGATTAAGCCTCTGTAAAGGCTATTCAGAAGAAAGAGAAAACTAAAGAATTACATCACCTAAGTAAACCATGTGTCTGATTATTGGACCTACAAAAATTATAGGAGTTGTGTTGGAGAACATGACAGAATCACTCTTAATATCAGAAGTTCAAGAGAAATAACACAACAACAATAATCTATACTAGAAGGAAGCGAGTTAGAAGAAGTACCAGCCTCAAAAGAAATCAATACAAAGCTCCCACTGGATTGTGTATATATTATAGGTGTAAGTATTATAATAGAGTTTCAAGTTATAGATGTGAATTACATCTAGGTGGAATGGAGGTCATGAAAGAGATAGAAGATACGATGCAATATTTTAAGGTAAGGTAAAGGTGAACGATGTATGAGATACTCAAAGGTAGAAGATTGTAAATAGTCCATAATTCGAATAGAAGGCTACAAGCACGGGATCCAATACCCCGGAATGATAGCGATATCGTCAATGGCGTGTCCTCTAGCCTATGGTTTCTAAGTACTGTGAGATCTAATTAAGAGAATAGAGAAAAGTTGGAGATAATGTGATGTCTCGCTTGACGTTCCAGAATAACATAAGGAAGTCTATGGTGCAAACAAGTTGAAGGAAAATCTATAAATAGATATGTATAGGTCAATCCCCACCAAGCTTCTCAAATATTAAATTGCATGGCCTGCTGCTCTGGCGCGCACGGCGGCGACGACTCAAACCACCCCAATCCCTCCTAGAATTACACAATGAATACTCCTCCTCCTCTTCTTTCCACATCCGGGTTCAGTACCCCTCAAATCGTAATCAAACTTATCGAATTTTGAATTTAATCCCCAGCCAAAACCCTAACTCACCTAAACCCACCCTAAACTAACACTCTTGAATCATTTTGCCCTCATCATTCCAAAACTCCGGTCTATCCCTTTCAAAGCCTTGTTGAACCACTTGAATATCAAATCTGGGATTCGAACCTTTGAAACCAAGGTCAGATCAACTCACACGAGCATATTTTCTGGTATCCATGAATGTCAGGGCACATCATTGTTCCATGCCCTAACAGAAATGTCAAATCAAATGGTGAGTTTTCTTTATTTTAATCTTATTCCTTCTTCTGTTCATCTTTGTTTTTTTTCAATCATTCTTATTTTCTTTTTCTATTTCGAATAGTCAAATTTCTGCGTTTCTCCTTTGTTTCTTTTGGTGTGACGTGTGCAAGTTGATAGTTGTGTTGTAGTCAAGGGCATGAATATTGATTTAATTAGATTACAAGAATGATTAAAATCAGTAGGTTTTTTCTTGAGTTTTCAATTTTATTTTGTTCGTGTCTATTTCTTGTGATTGCTTTTAGTTTAATAATTTTGTTCTGATTTGGTTTACGGTTGATCCTGCTTATTCCAATTGTAGTTCAATTTTGGTATTTGTTTCATTGATTTTAATTTTCTAGTAATCTCTTATTTTTGTTGCTAGTTTGGTTCTTATTAGTTTTTTAGTAGCTGAATTAGGATTCACTGAGTTTGACCATAGTCAATTTAACTAAGGTAAAAGGGGTCAGCTAGGATAGGCTTGGTAATTTCAGATTAGTTCAAGGGTAATACAGGTATTGTAAGTTATGGAATCTTGCATTTAACTAATTTGGAAAATCATAATTTTAGGACTTTGGTGTTAAATTTGAGAAACAATCCATTAATAAAAGGACTAACTAGCCAAAAATAAGAGTTAAAAAGGGGACTCATGATGCAAGGTAGGATCTGAAAAGGAAACCCTAAGTTATACTTATACAAAGGCACTGGTCTTGCCTTCCAAGGCAAGAGAAGAGAAGCTAATAAGTACAGAAAACAAGGCTGCAATCACAGAAGGTCTTGATATCTAAGTTCGAGAAAAACAAAAAAAAGGAAGGAAAAAGAGAAGCAGGACAGTCTAAAAAACTAAGCAAATTAAAATCACAGCTCTATTGGGAATTTTTCAGGGAAGTCTTATAACGTTGATTCTAAGACAGTATTAAGTGACAAAATGCTAAAAAATTAACTGAATCTGCTAGTATTCTAGTTCCCAGGTTCAATCTTGAGTGGATTATTGGTTTAGGCTTTGTGTGGTGTCACTGTCGGATTTGAAATTGGGGTTTTCTTTAGTTTTGAATTGAGTCTAATATTTGGGGGTTTAGTGCAACTTGAATCTGGGTTGATTGAGCTTGAGTTCCTTTTCCATTGGTTTCTGCTGCTGGCTGCTACTGTTTCGCACTGCTGAACCTCTCACCTCTCTATTATTGTGTTTTCCAAGTACACCTCCTAAGCCTAACACAATGTAGAAATCAACTTGGGATATGAAATGAAGTTCAATGCGTAATTTTGTTTTAAGTATGATTGTTTTGAGTAGTCTCTTTGATTTGGTTGATATGCTCAATGTAAATAATTATGGACTGTATTGGACTGTTAAACTTTAGATTTGTGTTGATTCATCTAAAAGACAATAGCCTTAGTGTAGTATAGTATGATCTCTTATGATAGTTTTACTTTAAAATCATAAGTGACATAAACTTGGAGTCGAGTTTGAAAATCAGTATGTAAGTTCATATCTATACTCATCCCAGGCTTGAAAAATATTTTAGTGTTGATTTCAGTAACTTAGTTTCAAAAATCAGAAGATACACGTTTGAGTTTTAGGCCTCAATGTAGATGTTAGTTGTTTTTTATAAGCATTAGATGGGATCAAATAATCAGTAGCTTATTTGAACTAAATGGACGAACATTTTTATTTATAAAAGTTATTGAATACACTTAGCAGTTGGAAGCAGGTTTACAATCGAATTGAGGTCCCGTTTGGATTGGATCCATTGAAGGATCAGGGCTCAATAGTCAGTTTTCGACTAAGCTGGGCTTCAACTCTATTGATGCACAGCCTAGGTCTGGTTCTAATCCGCTTCTCATTTGGGCCTGGGCGAAGGCTCACGACTTGCCAATTTTGTAAAGTTGGAAAGGGATTCCTCTTATTTGGGTTTATCTCGAAGCCCAATGGCTTGAACTTATTTCACGGATGTTATTTGATTTGCATTAGACCAGTAGTAGATTAAATAGGCTTTGTGGAAACAATGCTTAATAGAAAACCATAGTCGTTTTAGGATATCTTTTTAAAAAATAAATGAGGTGCGCCACGCCAAATAAAATCACAAATCGCATGGCCCTTTTAAATGTGCATTAAATATCTAGACCTCGGGACGTGCCATTTAGCATATTTTATGGCCTCCCACAAAGTTGATAATATGTTAGTTGCTTAGGCCCGGCGTTTAACAATATTACCTTCTTAAACTCGAGTGTGCATTTATGTGACCCAGATCCAAATCTCAACGAAGTTGAAATGTGTCAAAAATCATGGGTACATTTATGTGACGTGGTTCGAGACATGTTTTAATGACATTGCAATTTTCTTTAGAAATAATAATAAAAATGGGTATAATTAAAATTTGCACATAGGTTCATAATTGTTTGAAATCAGATAATTTAAGCCAAACATGACGGTTGAGCGACCGTGCTAGAATCAGGAAACTCGGGAATTCCTAACACATTCTCCCGGGTTAACAGAGTTCCCTACTCGGATTTCTGGTTCGCGGACTGTTAAACAGAGTCATTCTTTTCCTCGATTCGGGATTCTAAATCGGTGACTTGGGACACCATAAATCGCCAAAATGGCGACTTTGGATCTTTTAAATTAATCCTGTTTCGATTGTCCTTAAATTGGAAAAACTCCCTTTATCTACGCCCTTCGCCGAGGTTGTAGTAGCCAAAGGGAGGTGTGACAGCTCTGGCGATTCTGCTTGGAAACGAACCCAGAATCTCAGGTTCACGGTTCAAGAATTAGAGCTTAGAATAATTATTGTATTTGGCTTTGTTTATTATCTGATTTTTTTGTTTTTTACATGTTGACTTAATATGCAAAATGATGTTTTTACCGCTCTGATATTATTTGAACTATACACTGTCACGAAACCCTTATCTTCTTATCTTCAGGGATGTGCTCGCTGATCGAGACTCCCTATTCTGTTAGTGTGGTACCTTGGAATAAGAAAGATGCTCGGATAAGTTACAAAGCCGGACGAACCATTTGGTTCTCGGTATGTAGCCCCCTCCTCGAGTTGAGTTATCCGCTCGGGTACACAGTCTAGAACATATACCCAGTTTTTGAACCTAGAATACTCAGCCTCGTGTCGGATCCCTAGTAGGAGTGCTTATTTGCATCATGCATTTGACTTAGGACAGTTGTTGGGTTCGTCTAGGACAGGTTTACCCAAAATAATGGACCATCTTGAAGCATTTTTGCGTGATACTTGTGCATTTATTTCGGATTTTGCACGCTGACCTGCTCATGAATATTGGGGAGAGAAGTTGAGAAAAGAGAAATAGCAGTATGAGAGTAAAGAGAGTCAATCGCTTGTTTTGAAAATACTGCCGAATTTTCGGGAAAAAAAAAGAACAAAAAATGAAAACGAAAAAAGCAAAGAGAGTCTGTTTTACTCACCCAAGAAAAGAGGAAAAGCCTTATTGTCGAAAATAGTTTTGTTTATTTATGAAACGACAAAAGGAAAAAGGTCTTGTTTTCAAAAATAGCTTTGCTTGCCCGAACTACGCCAGTGTGATTCTCATAGGGTGTGAGATACGTAGGCAACCCCTATCGGGCCTAACTTCACTTTTACCAAAACGACTAGGTTTTGTTTGTGACTAATAAAGCAGCTTTGTCAAAAATAGCCGAGTGCCTCTAAAAGGGCACTGGAAGGCTGTTTTTGCAAGAACAGTCGCCTTGGGTTATTTTAAGGCCGGTAGTAGGCTCATTCTTAAAATCTTCCTTTGGAAGTGCTGAAAGGCCGTTTTTGCAATGCCGGGATTTAATCTTTGAAATGAACATTTGAAAACTCAATTTTGTTTTTGAGTCCTATAAATCTTGATTTTTACTTAATCACCCTAATAAATGTGCAGAATGAGCACGAATCAGCATTTGCCAATAACAGTCATGAACAAAATTCTCTTGGAGATACATATGTGGTGGAACGACCGGGGTGAAGCGATACAAAACAGGGTCAACAAGCATTTAGGAGGACTTACTGGGTTATTAAAGATTAACCCGAGGGGAGACATCATAAAGGCCTTAATCACATTCTCGGACCGGGCTCACAATGTATTCCATTTCCTGGATTTCAAACTCACACCGACCTTGGAGGAAATAACTGGGTATATTGGGGCCCCTACGATCCCTTTGAGGCACCAGTACTTGATTGCCAAGGGCCATCGCCGTACACAAATTATTGGTTTCTTTAAAGATCGGCAGGAAGGTTCACAACCCAGACCTATCAGCCAGCTTTTGTACCCCGCAATTTATATATCAGAGGCATGGACACATAGGGGAATTTAATGACTCAGAAAACCATATTTGTAGCAAAGGAAATCAACTCAAATGGGAGTAACACCGGTATTTCGCATTCATGGTATTCTGCTTGGGCACTTTGGTGTTCCCGTGAAATGACAGAAATATTGACATACGGATAGCAGGGGTTGTCAGCACTTTAATAACTCAATCCAAGAGCACCCTCGCTCCCATGATATTATCCGAAATCTTTCGTGCTCTCACTGCCTGTAAAGTAGGGGGACTTCTTTGAAGGATGTACCTGTTGTTACAAATATGGATGATCGAACACTTGTGCCATCGACCTCAATTCATGAGTGATGGCTCGTCAACAAAAAGTTGCATAGACGAATTCTACAATAGGGTTGATAGAGTGGACGTTCGGGTGGCTCCCCGTGGATTAAATCGTGTGTATGCCGGCCACCGGACCTCATTTCCTTCTGATGGGTCTCTAAGGTATCCAACCCTATGCTCCGTACAGAGTGCTAAGACAATTAGGGAGGTGCCAAATGATTCCCCAGGGACGAGGATATTAGTTGCCACGTGGTCGAGAATAGTCCCAATGGTCAATCCCCGAAGACATGATCCGTCAATTTTGGAGCGAATGTCAATACTTAACGACGGACACTTTAGTATGCGACTCATCTAAAGTCGAGGTTGCACCAGGGAACCTTGCTAGGTACAAGAAAGAAATGGAGTTCGGAAGACCAGCTAAGAGGCCACACCTTCAAGAATTTGCTGAAACATCACAAGAACAATGGAACTGGCTAGCCAAGGAAAATGAGTACAAGGCCACGATAGGAAAATTAGAAAAATAAGTCAAAGACTTTCAATTTGAAAATGGTTTGCAAGCTGCTGCAGATGAGGGGGAATAGAAAAGATTAGCCAACGAAAATGAAGTGTTGCGAGCCCAAATCTAGAAAATGAAAACAACCGCGGAGAATCCTTGCAAAGTGTTCGCCTGTCACTTTCAATATAATCTTAAAATTTCCCCGGATCAACTATCTTTGACAAAACTGGAGAAGCAACACAACGAGAGTTTCAGGGAATACGGTTTCCGGTGGAGGGTACAAGCAGCCATGGTTGATCCTCCAACGGAGGAGAGTGAGATGGTGGATTATTTCCTGCAAGCTCTAGAGCTTACCTATTTCGGGAATCTGTTGTCAGCAGAGGTAAATCTTTCAATGAGGTAGTTAAAATGGGGAGTATGGGTCAAGGAAGGCCTCAAATCCAACAAAATCATGAGTTATTCTGCAATCAAGGCGACCACTCGGGCCATCCAGGGTGGATCCGGGAGAACATTTGGAAAGAAGAAAAGGAGCAAGTAGTAATAGTTGAGTGGGGAACTTGGTCTAGGCCTCGGGCCCCATCCCATTACACCCAACCTCGTCCTCACCACCAAACATACCCAAAAAATCCATACGGCCCACCACAACATTACTATCCACCGTTGGAACCTCGCTTCTCAGTCCATCACGCACAAGCGTATGCCCAACCTCCCGCCCACGCACAATGGCGAGCGCCAGCCCCACAAAATACCCACCCAACTTCACAAAATCATTACCCACCTCCAAGAGCCTACCAACAACCCCTGAAGCCCGCCTTCCGAGCCAATCTAGTCTTGAGAAATGAGAGGGTGCAGAAGAAGAAAACTTTCACTCCATTGGGAAAATCCTACGCTAGTTTACTCCACCGGCTGCGATAACTGGATATGTTGAGACCAATCGAAGCAAAATTTCCAACCCTCATCCGAAGAATCTAGATTATTCTGTAAGCTGTGAATACTGTTCCGGTGCATCAGGGCATGATACTGAAAAGTGTTGGCATTTGAAGAATGCTATCCAGAAACTTATTGACTCCTACCGGATTGAAGTGCGGGCTCCAGAGGCAGCCAACATTAACCAAAACCCATTGTCGGCCCATCATGAGACCAACATGATTGAGATCGTGGAGAAAAGGTGAGAGTCTAAAAGGCCCTCACAGATAGTAATGATGATCAAATCCAACGAAGTCAAGCCAATCGAGAGTATGAGCAGTGAGAAGTCAGTAATCAAGATAAAGGAAATAGACAGCAAACCTGTTGTGGTCCAAGAGAGGGCATCATGCATGGTCGCTCCAAAATAGGAAAAGGCAAAAGTGATGGTACCCGGGGCATCCAAGGAACCCGTCGTAGTTGTAGAAGGTGCTCGCATAGAGCCTGTTATTGAACAACCAGTCATCCAGCCACCAGTCATCAATAGCAAAGCCGTTCCTTGAAGATATGAACAAGCAATAGTGATGTACAAAGGGAAGGAAGTTAGGGAGGAAGTTTGTGAAGCACTGGGTTTGACTCTGTCAGGGAGATACTACGCCCCAGAGAAGTTGAGGAAAAGCAGGATCCCTAAGGATAACCCAGAATCGGTGAAGAAAGCTATACCAGAAGAAGAGGCAGAAGAATTCCTGAAGAAAATGAAAATGCATGACTACTCCATCATAGAGCAATTGAGGAAGACACCAGCTCAAATCTCCTTATTGTCCTTACTAATCCATTCAGATGAACACCAACGGGTGCTGATAGTGAATCATTTGGAGAAGATTACAAACAAGATATTCAAGATAAATCAGGTTACTTTCTCTAACGATGAACTTCCCATAAAAGGCACTAAGCACAATCGGGCCCTTTATTTGACTGTGAAACGTGAAGATGTTGTGGTCACTCGGGTTCTAGTTGACAACGGGTCCAGTGCAAATATTTGTCCGCTCTCTACATTGATCATGCTGAAGGTGGAGAATGAAAGGGTCCACAAGAATAATATATGTGTTCGGGGGTTCGATGGTTGAGGAAAAGACTCAGTAGGGGATATAGTGCTCGAAATGACAATAGGGCCCGTTGAGTTCACCACAGAATTTCAAGTGCTGGACGTGATAGTTTCTTATAACCTATTTTTGGGAAGGCCTTACATAGACGCAGCCAAGGCAGTGTCATCTACTTTGCACCAAATGGTCAAATTCGAATGGGATAGACAAGAGATTATGGTACACGATGAAGATAATTAGCCTGTTGCAGGTGATGTTATTGTACCTTTTATTGAATCTAAAGGAAGCAAAGGTTCATAGATCTACCAGGTAATTGGCACAGCGTCAGTTGAGAAGATCCTGGAAGGTGAGGTTGAAACAACTCCAAAGATAGCAGCTGCATTAGTCATGGTGGCTTCAGAAATGTTGAAGAATGGTTTCACTCCCAATAATGGATTGGGTGCTTCTCTACAAGGCATCGTGCAACCAGTGTCCCTCCCTAAAAAGTTGGTCTAGGGTTCAAGCCTACAGCTGAAGACATAAGGCGAGCCAAAAAGTTAAAGCAGGGGGCCTGGGCCCTCCCAAAGCCCATCCAGAGGTTGTACAAATCGTTCGTCAAGGTCAGTACTAGCAAGTGCCCAGTGCCAAAGATTCCCAGTCCGCTGATCAACGCGTATGGGGATTTGGATAAGGGATTAGAAAGGCTGTTCAATGAGGTAAATATAGTCGAGTCGGGAGAAGGATCGAGCAGGGAAGATGTGCAGTTTGTGGGAGCATGCGCAAAACAACAATTGGGAAGCCACTCCTCTTCCCACCCAGAGGGAGCCGTGGTAGTCGGCTTTGATTTTTCTTTTAGTATAGTCTGGATTAGCTTCAGAGTTGTTAATTCACTTGTCATTTTCATCTGTTTGGATGTGTAAACTCTATTATCTTTTTTATTCTAATGAAATGAAATTTCTTTTCCAGCAGCGCTAATAGTTTCCTTTTTTTTTCTTTGTTTCCTTTTCTTTTGTCTTTTGTACAATTATTCTTATGCTGGTTCCAATGATCTGACATGCATAAGGATTCTTCAGCCCAGTCTTAAAAATTGGTCTAGTTTAGAAATAATAATTCAAGAAATAGAACATGAGGATGAGCTAGAGTGCGACGAGGAAGGATCATGGCATGAAATTAGTAAGAGTTGAGCCAATTTGAGGAGAAACCCAAACCAAACCTGAGAGATACAGAAGCAGTCAATTTAGGGAGCCCGGATGATGTTAGAGAAACCAAAATAAGTGTCCATCTGGAGTCACAACATAGGAAAGAAATAATTGAAGTACTGCTCGAATACAAAGATATCTTTGCATGGTCTTACGATGACATGCCCGGATTGAGAACTGACTTGGTGGTTCAAAAATTGCCCACCAACCCAGCCTATCCTCCTGTCAAACAAAAGTTGAGAAAGTTTGAAACTGATGTGAGCATGAAAATCAAAGAGGAAGTGACAAAGCAGTTTGAGGCAAAAGTTATCCGAGGCACAAGATGTCCCACCTGGTTAGCTAATGTTGTGCTCGTACCACAAAAGGATGGTAAAACCAGGGTGTGTGTCGATTATCGTGACCTCAACAAAGCAAGTCCAAAGGACAACTTCCCATTGCCGAACATTCACATATATAATTATGCGAAGCATGAGATCGGGTCGTTCGTGGATTGTTACGCAGGTTACCACCAGATCATAATGGATGAATAAGATGTGGAGAAAAAGGCATTTATCACACCATGGGGAACATATTGCTATAGGGTCATGACGTTTGGTTTGAAGAACTCTGGGGCGACATACATGAGGGAAATGATAACCATTTTCCACGATATGATGCATAAAGAAATTGAGGTCTATGTGGATGATGTGATTGTGAAGTCCAGAAAGCAATTCAATCATGTCAAAGATCTGAGGAAATTCTTCCAGAGGCTCCGCGGGTATGATCTCAAACTCAACCCGGCAAAATGCGCATTTGGGGTCCCCTCATGGAAGTTGCTAGGATTCATAGTCGATCGACAAGGAATAGAACTAGACCAATCAAAGATTAAAGCTATACAGGAACTACCGCCATCGAGGAACAAAACAGAGGTGATGAGTCTATTGGGAAGATTAAATTACATCAGTTGATTCATTTCTCAGCTCGCAACCATTTGCAAGCCCATTTTTAAGCTATTGAAAAAGGATACTACAGTGATATGGACGGGAGAGTGCCAGGAGGCTTTTGATAAGATAAAGGAATATTTGTCGAACCCACTTGTGTTGGTCCCCCCAAAACCAGGAAGGCCCTTGATCTTATATTTGACAGTCTTGGACAACTCATTTGGATGTTGTTGGGTCAGCACGACATCACCGAAAGGAAATAATAGGCCATATACTACCTCAACAAGAAATTCACGACCTATAAGCTTAAGTATACTCATCTTGAAAGGACATGTTGTGCCTTGACGTGGGTAGCCCAGAAGTTAAAACATTACTTGTCATTATATACCACTTATCTCATCTCACGTCTGGACCCGTTGAAGTACATTTTCCATAAGCCAATGCCCAGAGGGAGGCTTACGAAATGGAAAATCTCGCTCGCTGAGTTTGACATTGTCTATGTGACTAGGACTGCAATGAAAGCACAGGCATTGGCTGATCACGTAGCTGAGAATCCGATAGGCAAAGAATATGAGCCCTTAAAGGCATATTTCCCCTACGAGGAAGTAATGCATATTGATGAAATGGAACGGGGCGAGAAATCAGGATGGAAATTGTTTTTCTATGGGCTGCCAATATGAAAGGCGTCGGGATAGGAGCAGTGCTCATTTCTGAGGAAGGGCATCATTACCCAGTCACCAACTCCGCTTCTTTTGCACCAACAACATGGCCGAACATGAGGCATATATTTTGGGTTTGAGATTAGCAGCAGACATGGGTATCCAGGAAGTCTTGGTCTTAGGAGACTCGGACCTTTTGGTACACCAAATTCAAGGGGAGTGGGAGACAAGAGATTTAAAGCTCATACCATAGCGGCAATGCTTGCATGATCTTTATCAACGATTTCGGTCACAGAGTTCAGGTACATGCTAGAATTCACAATGAGGTTGCTGACGCCTTGGCTACTTTGGCGTCAATGTTACATAATCCGGATAAGGCTTATGTTGACCCGATACATATCCATGTCCATGATCAACACGCTTATTGCAACATGGTGGAAGAAGAGCTTAATAGTGAGCCTTGGTTCCACGACATCAAAGAACATATCAAGATGGGTGTGTACCTGGTACAAGCCACGAGTGACCATAAGAGAACAATTTGTCACCGGTCAAGTGGGTTTTTATTCAAAAGAGGGATATTATACAAAAGAACGCCGGATCTTGGTTTGCTAAGATGCATAAATGCTGGGCAAGCGACAGCCATCACGAATGAGGTGCATGCTGGCGTCTGCGGGCCACACATGAGCGGATATATTTTCGCAAAGAAGATTCTCAGGGCAGGATATTATTGGCTCACCATGGAGCGGTACTGAATTAGTTTCGTGCGCAAATGCCATCAAAGTCAGGTGCATGGATAGTTGATTCATTCTCCGTTGTCTAAGTTGCATACGATGTCTGCACCATGGCCTTTCATTGCTTGGGTCATGGACGTCATCGGGGCCATCGAGTCGGCACCTTCTAATGGACACAGGTTCATCCTCGTTGCTATTGACTATTTCACCAACTGGGTTGAAGCCAAGACCTTCAACGCAATGACCAAGAAAGCAGTAATCGACTTTGTACATGCAAATATTATTTGTCGATTTGGAATCCCCAAGATTCTCATCACCGACAATGGGGAAAATCTCAACAGTCACTTAATGAAAGAGGCATGTCAGTAGTTCAAGATACACATCATAACTCCACCCTGTACCGCTCCAAAGCGAATGGAGCGGTCGAGGCAGCTGATAAGAACATAAAGAAGATACTTCGTAAAATGCTGGAAGGATCCAAGTAGTGGCATGAGAAGTTACCCTTTGCACTGTTAGGCTATCGCACTACTGTCTGCACTTCGGTAGGGGCAACCCCATATTTGTTGGTATATGGAACAGAAACAGTAATCCCGGCTGAATTTGAAATGCCCTCCCTTCGGATCGTGGCTGAAGCATGAATTGACGATGAAGAATGGGTTAGACCTCGTTTGGAGCAATTGAGTTTGATTGATGAGAAAAGATTGGCAGCGGTGTGTCATGGCCATTTGTATAAACAGAGGATGTCTAGAGCATATAACAAGAGAGTGCGTCCAAGAATGTTTGGAGTGGGTCAATTAGTGTTGAAACATATTCACCCTCACCAGGCCAGGGCAAAGGGCAAGTTTGCTCCAAACCGGCAAGGATTGTTTGTCATGTCAAGAGTGTTGTCCAATGGGGCATTGTATCTAACAGATGCGGAAGGAAAATATATAGAAATGGCTATACATTTAGATGCAGTCAAAAGATATTACGAATGACTTTCGTTTGTTTGAATCATTGTTTGTACATGGCATGTTTGTTTGTATTTGGCATGTTTTAGAGATTGAAATGACGAAGGAATTTTATTGAGCTATCTAAACACTTTATCCTCTGTTAACCCGTTTGAGCTTCAATTATTTTCTTTCATATTCCTCTTTTGAAACCAGTAACAAAGTCAGAAACGCAATTATAAGAAGGAAATGAAAGGACAAGAACGAAAAAAGAAAAGAAAGCAAAACGAAAAAAGAAAAGAAAGAAAAGAAAAAGAAAAAAAAAGAGAAAAGAGAAAAAAGAAAAAAAGAGAGAAAAGGAAGAAAGAATAGCAGAAAGAGAGAAGGAAAAGGAAAACAAACAAACAATAGTAAAAGTAAGGAATCAGCAGGAACTATATTTGACCTGATTCCTTTTAAGGATACGTAGGCAGCCTCACAGCTCGGTCATATTCAAATAAAATCCAAAGGCCCCAAGCAAGAAACTGGGGCATAAGTGGCGCTAGTTATGATAAAACGGATTCTGAAAGTTGCATATTTTGAACCCATAAGAGTGACTTTTGAGCCTTTTATACCCTCTTCTTTCTAACCTTCATCCAAAAGCCTACATTACAGTCCAAATAAACACCTTCTAATCAATCTTTGAGAGATGCCGAGGCAAGCAAGGAAAGATAGAACGTACCCCCAGACAGCACTCAATTCAAGTAGAAAAATGATAAGATAAGAGTCTCATTGGTGAAAACCCTAACGGGCACCATGACGCGAAGGCAAGGCAAGAAGCAACAACTGGAAAAAGGCTATTGGGGAAATCCGTTCAGAACACCGTAAGTCAAGCAAAGCTAGAGTTTGGTTAAAGGAATTGGGCTAGAAATGGTCACAACAACAAAAGAATGGCAACAGAAGGCCGGTCATCGAGATAGACTGGGTCGACTAGGCCGAAGTGCATGTCATGATCGTGAAAAACCAATTTTTTTTCTTCAGATAAGTTTCTTTTCTTTTCCCGTCAACATCATTAAATATGGAATTCTTTACCCTGAATACAGTTCTGAGTCATTTCATTTCATTTTTCTTTTGAGTCTCTAAAGTCTTTTGCTTAAGCAAATGGGAGAAATTTCAAAGCCTACTGTCATCTCCTAAAAGGACGGAGCGCATGACACCCAAAAACGTAACAAAGGCAGCAAAGTTTGAAACAACAGGGGAGGGATAGAGCTTCAATGATAAAAATTGATTGAAGAGACAGGAGCTTGGAAAAGTGAAGGAGCACAACACAAAGATAGGGAGCAAAGTAAAACCATGAGGGTCAGAGGGTCAGTCAAGCATAATACATCTCAATAACCTTAGGAAAGAGTGTAAGAGTTCTAGCAAGAGGGCCGAAAGTGCAACACAAGCATGGGGGAGTAGAGTAAAGCCACAAGGGTCACAGGATCAACCAAGAATAATTCATTGACTTGGTAATCTCGGGAAAAGTGCAAGAATTCTGGCAATAGGGTTAGGATTGTAACATATTAATGGAAAAGCAAAGTCAAGCCATATAGGTTGGGGGGTCAGCCAACCAACTCAAGCAACTCATCATCAACATGGAAATTTGAACACAATGGAACACGGCAGTGAGGAGGCCGCTTCCAACAGGAATGCTGCAAGCTAACCACCATTTTTCAGACTGACAAGTTTTCTTTGACACACGGGCAGAAAAATTTCAGATGATCCTAAGGGAGTCCATCCACACGGGAGGGCAAGCACACGGCATGTATGATCAAAATCTCTTGGCCCACCTGGAAGTAGGACCCAGTTTAAACTCAAAAGGAACATAGTCAGTCATAAATGCTCTCCCCAGCAAGAGTATAATGGGATGAAACTTTAATTAGTAACCCCTAGCCAAGACAACCGAGAGTTGAAAGGGGCATACAATTTAAAATTCTCAATACCCCCTTGGAAATAAAACCCAGTTTAAAACTCAAATAAGTGTAGGCACTATGGGCTTGCACAAACACCTTCCCCAGTAAGAGTCACTGAAACCCTCCTGAACAATAATCCCCTAGCAGAAGAAACAGAAGTTAGAATTGGCATTTAATCTGGAACCCTCAGGACTTTCCCAAAAAATGGGACTTAGCCTAAAACACAAACAAGCATGGGTAACATGGGCAGGCACAAATATATCCCCAACAAGAGTTGTCAGGACCCGTTTGAATAACGGTACGTAGCTCTAACTACTAACCCCAAGCAGACGCATTTTGTCATATAATTAAGAGTTTTCAGGACCCACCAGGATAAAGGGTAGTGTTAATCACCATTCACCAGCAGATCCCAGCGGATATAACTCATAACAAGAGATAGTGGAAAATAACACCTTTTGAGAAACATAACATAATCTCAAAGTTGTCATCAATTAAGAACTGTCGGTACCCTACTGGATAATGGGACTAAGCTTAGATTTAGAGATACTTGGTAAAGGGATTTGATTAGCACTCACGGATCCGCCCAGCACCAAACTGGGGCAGAAAAAATTTCTTGTGTTTTGTTTGTTTTGTTGTGATAAGGTACACAGGCAATAGAACAAGGGAATATTTTTTTGGTTTCAAGCTTTGGTAATCAGGCGTCCACCTATCAAAACAAGAGAATATTTTTCAACTTTCAAGTTTGGGTAATCAGGCACCCACCTGTTAGAACAAAGGAATATTTTCAAGTTTCAAGCTTGGGTAATCAGGCGCCCACCTGTTAGAACAAGGGAATATTTTTCAAGTTTCAAGCTTTGGTAGTCAGGCGCCCACCTATCAGAACAAGGGAATATTTTTCAAGTTTCAAGCTTTGGTAATCAGGCGCCCACCTGTTAGAACAAGAGAATATTTTTCAAGTTTCAATCTTTGGTAATCAGGCGCCCACCTGTCAGAACAAGGGAATATTTTTCAACTTTCAAGCTTTGGTAATCAGGTGCCCACCTGTCAGGACAAGGGAATATTTTCAAGTTTCAAGCTTTTGTAATCAGGTGCCCACCTGTCATAACAAGGGAATATTTTTCAAGTTTCAAGCTTTGGTAATCAGACGCCCACCTGTCAGAACAAGGGAATATTTTTCAAGTTTCAAGCTTTGGTAATAAGGCGCCCACCTGTCAGAACAATGGAATATTTTTCAAGTTTCAAGCTTTGGTAATCAGGCGCCCACCTGTCAGAACAAGGGAATATTTTTCAAATTTCAAGCTTTGGTAATCAGGCGCCCGGAATATTTTTCAAGTTTCAATCTTTGGTAATCAGGCGCCCACCTGTCAGAACAAGGGAATATTTTTCCAGTTTCAAGCTTTGGTAATCAGGCGCCCACCTGTCAGAGCAAGGAAATATTTTTCAAGTTTCAAGCTTTGGTAATAAAGAACTCACCTATTAGAACAAGGGAATATTCTTCAAGTTTCAAGCTTTAGTACTCAGGCGCCCACCTGTCAGAACAAGGGAATATTTTTCATGTTTCAAGCTTTGGCAATCAGGCGCCCACCTGTCAAAAAAGGGAATATTTTTCATGTTTCAAGCTTTGGTAATCAGGTGCCCACCTGTCAGAACAAGGGAATATTTTTTAAGTTTCAAGCTTTGGTAATCAGGCGCCCACCTGTCAGAACAAGGGAATATTTTCCAAGATTCAAGTTTTGATAATCAGGCATCCCCCTGCAAAACAAGAGAAAACATTTCAAGTCCTACAATTCGGCAACAAACACAGAAGAAGAAAAAAACAAGAACTCAACAAAGTAATAAGAGGTTCTACAGGAAGAAATACAAGTCAACAAGGCAGCAAGGAGTTTATAGGAAGAAATACAAGGCAACAAAGCAACAAGGATCGAGAATAAGTTTGAAGACGTAGATATGTTCTTTTGCAATTCATAGTTCATAGCTTCGTCTAACTTCTTTATTTTTTGGTGCAATAAGGGAGTCTAGCAGCAGCAGTAGCAGTAGCAACAGCAGCAGTGAGGTCACAGATTCGGTGGACCCAGCTACCAAACACTCCTGAACTATACTACCCTGATTCCTCTTTAGCCGAGGATATGTAGGAAACATGTAAAGCATGATACGGTCAAACTTCTCAAAAAATGCTTCGCATTGAATATTCAAACGAGCAAAAATTGCTCGTGTCCTCTCACTTATATTTGCACTAAAACTCTCTGTGTTTCCCCGCAAAGAGGGTCAGCTGTGAGCATGTGATTTTGCTCTATGTGAATCATTCCCATAAATCAAAACAAAATGATTTCCTTTGTCAATTTGCCACTTTTGATTTCTCGTAGCATTTTGTGATAATGGTCTGTATTTGTTTGTGTATATTTATTTTATATTAATTAATGAAAAATATAAAAATATGTGGCACGTGCATTTAGGATTCAATATTGCATTTTGAGAAGTAATTAGTAATTGGCCCATTTTACGAAAAGGAAATTCAAAAATAATTTAATTTGCACTTTAATTCTAATTAGGATATTTAGGTGATTTCTTTTCTTATTATTATGATAATTACTATTTATGGGTAATTAGCACCTTTTATATGTCAATTGTGTATTTATTTTTTCGTTAATTTAGGATCTCTAATTTAATTTTGAAAATAATAATAATAATAATAATATAAAAAAACAAACAAAAGAAAGAAATAAAATCTGAAAAAGGGAAATATAAAGAAACAAGGAGGGAAATATATTTGGTGCTGGTCTGTATAATTTTCCAAGCCAAAACACACTACCCAAACTCAGCCCCTGACCAGGTCCACCACCTTTATTCCCAAACGACGTTGTATACACTTAGGCAATCCTGGCCGACGAGGATTTATGATCTAACGGCGAGGAACTCGGGAATCTTTACTATATAGTTGTCCAAACCTCACCCCACCCCCTAAATCCTACCTTTCTCTAACCTCTCGCGGCAGGAATCCTAGCGCCACCCTACCTCCGCCGCTCCTCCACTCAACGCCGTCGTCCGAAAATCGCCTCCGCCGCCGGCGAGTCACCAATGACCCCCAAATTTACACCATATCTTTCCCGTCATCTCCTCTTTCCCAATACATGCCTGGCTTCTCTCATATCCCCACCAGGCTTCTCGAGTATTCGATTGCATGGTGGTTGCTCTGCCGCGCACGGCGACGACGACTCAAGCCACCCCAATCCCTCCCAAAATTACACCATGAATACTCCTCCCCCTCCTCTTTCCACATCCGGGTTAAGTTCCCCTCAAATCATAACCAAACTTGTCGAATTTTGAATTAAATCCGCAGCAAAAACCCTAACTCACCTAAACCTGCCCTAAACTAACACCCTTGAATTCTTTTGCCCTCCTCATTCCAAAACCTCGATCTATCCCATTCAAATCCCTGTTGAACCACTTGAATATCAAATCTAGGATTTGAACCTTTGAAGCCAAGGTCATATCAACTCACACGAGCATATTTTCCGGTATCCATGAATGTGAGGGCACATCATATGTCCATGCCCTAATAGAAATGTTCAAATCAAGTGGTGAGTTCTCTCTCTATTAATCTTATTCCCTCTTCTGTTCATCTCTATTTTTTTCAATCATTCTACTTTTCTTTTTCTATTTCCAATAGTCAAATTTCTGCCCTTCTCCTTTGTTAATTTTGGTCTGACGTGTGCAAACTGATAGTTGTGTTGGAGTCAAGGGCATGAATACATATTTAATTAGATTACAAGAATTATTAAAATCAGTAGGTTTCTTCTTGATCTTTCAATTTTATTTTGTTCGTGTCTGTTTATTGTGATTGCTTTTAGTTTAATAATTTTGTTCTGATTTGGTTTACAGTTGATCCTGCTTATTCTGATTGTAGTTCAATTTCGGTATTTCTTTCATTGATTTTAATTTTCCAATAGTCTCTTATTTTTGTTGCTAGTTTGGTTCTTATTAGTTTTTTTAGTAGTTGAATTAGGATTCACTTAATTTGACCATAGTCAATTTAACTAAGGTACAGGGGGTCAGCTCGGATAGGTTTGGTAATTTCAGATTAATTCAAGAGTAATACAGGTATTATAAGTTAGGGAATCTTGCATTTAACTGATTTAGAAACCCCTAGAACATTCTAGGTGGGGATCCAATCAGAATATTACGACTTTAGTGTTAAACTTGAGAAACAAGCCATTAATAAAAGGACTAACTAGCAAAAAATAAGAGTTTAAAAGGGACTCATGATGCAAAGTAGGATCAGAAAGGAAACCTTAAGTTATACTTATATAAAGGCACTAGTCTTGCCTTCCAAGGCAAGAGAAGAGAAGCTAAAAACTACATAAAACAAGGCTGCTACCACAGAAGGTCTTGATAGCTAAATTCGAGAAAAACAACAAAAAGGAAGAAAAAAGAGAAGCATGACAGTCTAAAAAACTAAGCAAATTAAAGTCATTGTTCTATTAGGAAGTTTTCAGGGAAGTCTTATAACGTTTATTCTAAGATAGTTTAAATGACAAAAGGCTAGAAATTGAACTGAATCTGCTGGTATTCTTGTTCCTAGGTTTATTCTTGAGTGGATTATAGTTTTGAGCTTTGTGTGGTGTCATTGTGGGTTTTGAAATTGGGGTTTTCTTTAGCTTTGAATTGAGTCTGATAATTGGGGGTTGAGTGCAACTTGAATCTGGGTTGATTGAGCTTGAGTTCCTATTCAATTTGTTTCTGCTGCTGGCTTCTACTGTTTCGCACTGCTGAATCTCTCACCTCTCTATTGTTGTGTTTGCCAGGTACACTTCCTATGCCCGACACAGTGTAGAAATCAGTTTGGGATATGAAATGAAGTTTGATGCGTAGTTTTGTTGTAAATCTGTCTGTTTTGAGTAGTCTCTTTGATTTGGTTGATATACTCAATGTAAATAATTCTGGACTGTATTGGATTGTTGAAATTTAGATATTTGTTGATTCATCTAAAAGACAGTAGCCTTAGTGTAGTATAGTTTGATCTCTTATGATAGTTTTACTTTAAAATCAAAAGTGACATAAACTAGGAGTCAAGTTTGAAAATCAGTATGTAAGTTCATATATATACTCAGCCCAGGGTTGAATAACATTTTAGTGTTGATTTCAGTAACTTAGTTTCAAAAATAAGAAGATATGCGTTTGAGTTTTAGGCCTCAATGTAGATGTTAGTTTTTTCGTATGAATTCCTTAAATTCTATAAGCATTAGATGGGATCAAATAATCAGTAGCCTGTTTGAACTAAATGGACGTACTTTTTATTTACAAAAGTTATTGAATACACTTAGCAATTGGAAGAAGGTTTTACAATCGAATGAGGACTCGTTTGGATTGGATCCATTGAAGGATCAGGGCTCAACAGTCTGTTTTTGACTAAGCTGGGCTTCAGCTTTACTGATGCACAGCCTAGGTCTGGTTCTAATCCGCTTCTCGTTTGGGCCTGGGCGAAGGCTCACAACTAGCCAGTTTTGTAAAGCTGGACAAGGATTCCTCTTCTTTGGGTTTATCTCGAAGCCCAATGGCTTGAACTTATTTTAGGGTTGTTATTTGATTTGCATTAGACCAGTAGCATATTAAATACGCTTTGTGGAAACAATGCTTAATAGAAAACCATAGTCCTTTTAGAATATCTTTTTAAAAAATAAATGAGGTGCGCACGCCAAATAAAATCACAAATTGCGTGGCCCTTTTTAATGTGCATTAAATATCTAGACCTCGGGACGTGCCATATAGCAAATTTGATGGCCTCCCGTAAAGTTAATAATACGTTAGTTGCTTTAGGCCTGGCGTTTAACAATATTACCTTCTTAAACTCGGGTGCGCTTTTATGTGACTCAAATCCAAATCTCAATGAAGTTGAAATGTGTCAACAACCACGGGTGCACTTATGTGACGTGGTTCAAGGTATGTTTTAATGATGTTGCAATTTTCTTTAAAAATAATAATAATAAAAGCTAAAGCTAAAATTTGCACATAGTTTCATAATTGTTTAAAATGAGATAATTTAAGCAAAACATGACGGTTGAGCGACCATGCTAGAACCACGGAACTCGGGAATGCCTAACACCTTCTCCCAGGTTAACAGAATTTCTTACTCGGATTTTTGGTTCGCAGACTGTTATCTAAGTCATTCTTTTCCTCGATTCAAGATTCTAAATCGGTGACTTGGGACACCATAATTCTCCCAAGTGGCGACTCTGAATCTTTTAAATAAACCTCGTTCGATTGTCCTTAAATTGGAAAAACTCCCTTTATCTATGCCCTTCATCGGGGTTGTAGTAGCCAAAAGAAGGTGTGACAGTAGATATCAAGGTTTACATAATTTAGTGTAAGAAACAGAGAGGCAAGGAGGAAAAACCAACATCAAGTTCTTCTTTTCTTCTTCTTGTTTTTTACGTTTGGAATGAAAGTAAATATTATTAAGATGAACACTATTATGAGTGGCTAAAACTTCTTGTTCTAGGGTCATGGGTGCAACATGAACATTGTTGTTCAGAGTTTAATTTAACAAAGTTGATTTTATCATATTGGGTTGTTTATTTAATTATTTTCTCAATTATTTTATTGAGTAGCTAACAGTGAAATATTATATACGAATCTATAGTTGAACTCGAAAGTCGGAACTTTAGATTGCATATAGAATTACATAGAGCAAGTTCTTGAACCCGGGTATCGGGGAACGGATTCACAATTAGGATAGGCATATACTTAATAGCCTTGCTTGGTTGAAATATAGGAACTATAAATGCATTCTTGTTAATCTTAATTCCATATACATATAGGCATTAAGTTAATTTGAGTATGCGAATAAGGAGTCGAAAGATCCTTATAAGCATTATCAACCTTGTCAATTAATAATCCAGACAAATCTATCAGTTATTTTTAGCCAAGAATGCAACACGATGGTTAACTAGCCCGTGACCCTGGAATATTCTCCCCTATTGATTGTGATTTGAAACTGCTATTTGTTTGGTTGGTTATTTTAGTTTGTTTAGTAATTGATATTTTAGGTAGTAAATTAGAGATAACTATGTTTTGTAAGAAATCTCTTGGATCAATAAGTTAATTGAGTTTGAATAAGTTAATTGTTAATAACAAGTCTTCGTAGGAACAATACTCTACTCACTACTTTATTACTTGACGATCACGTGCACTTGCGTGAGTGTTTTGATTGCAACAAGTTTTTGGCATCGCTTCCAGGGACTTAGAAATTAGCTAGTTGACTAAGTTAAGATTTTATTAATTATTTGTTCAATCTTTAATTTTTAGTTTACCTGGTTTGTGTGAACACATGCTTTTATTCTAGATGCGGAGGAGCCGAAGCGCAAACAATATACTTCCCCTTGATCCTGAAATTGAACGAACACTTCACAGAGTGAGGAGGGAAGTAGACACAAGAACAATAATTGATAGAGAGTTGGACATAGTAGTTCAACCATAGCCAAAAGAGATGGCAGGGAATGAGGAGCGCGTTGTGATTAAAGTCACAAGGCACAGCCTTGCTGATATGACTCAAGCTATTGTGAAACCTGATATCATAGGGCTCTTTGAACTCAAACAATACATTGTACAGCTGATCCAGTCCACAGGTCAATATGTGGGTCTATTTCATGAAGACCCGCATCAGCATATTCAGAATTTCTTGGAAATTATGGACACTTACAATTATCCAAATGTTTCCAAGGACTATGTCAGGCTAACACTTTTCCCCCTTTCACTGCTTAGGGACGCTAAGGAGTGGTTGCAGAAGGAACCCACAAACTCAATCCGCACTTGGGATGATCTAGCAAGGAAATTCTTAATCAAGTTTTCCCCACTAAGAAAACAAAGATATTGAGGAGTCAAATTCTTGGGTTCGAACAACGAGATCGTGAGACACTTCGTCAAGCATGGGAAAGGTACAAGAAGATGCTCAGATACTGTCTACATCATTGTCAAACTAACAAGGTATTGGGTCACACTTTCGTGGATGGGTAGATGATGAATCAATGAATCTTGATTCAGCTTGTGGGGGTAGTTTCATGGCCAGACCATACAATGAAATTCAAATCTTGTTGAATAACTTCATTGCTAATGATCATAATTGGCAAGGTGAGGGTGATTCACGAAAGGAAATTAAGAAAAAATCAGTTGGATTACTTAAGCTCGACGACTTGTCAGGCATGAGAGCCGATATTGCAAAGTTGGCCAACCAGATGACTAGGATGACAATACAACAACCACAAACAATGCAATATGTACAATAAATGGTTATTTGCTGCGAGTTATGCGGGGACAATCATATGACTGACATGTGACCCATGAATCTAGAATTCATCTATTATATAGGGTATCAGAATAGAGGTCCACCGAATTAGCATGCACAATACGAAAAATTCTTACAATCTAAATTAGAAAAATCACCCTAACTTCTCATGGGGTGGAAATCAACATAATCAGAAATAGTACATACACTAAGGGAGCTTCAATCAGCCTCATAAGCCACCGCAATTAATGGAGAAAAGTACCAATGATTTGCTAAAGAAGTTGTTGATTGACAATGAGCAGCTCAGGACCGACTTCAGAAATCTTGAAAAGCATGAGAGGGAGCTATAGGAGGCACCAAAGAAAAGGAAAGACAAGCTTATCCCTGAGGGGGAGTTAATTCCTAAAGAGACGCACGAGCCAAATAATGTTGCTGAAATTCCAGAGTCAGTGGAGGCTCCGTGGCCCCCACATGTTCAGCAAATTTTTCTGCATGTTAAGCCAGGTTCAATTAAATATTCCACTCGTTGATGTGCTGCGTGAAATTCCAAAGTATGCAAAGTACATAAAAGATATAGTGGCTCACAAGAGAAGATTAACTGAATTTGAGACAGTTGCACTTACTGAGGAGTGCACTTCAAGGGTCTAGAACAAGCTTCCTCAAAAGCTTAAGGATCCTAGCAGCTTCACCATTCCTATGCGCATTGGTAATATTGATGTGGGTCGTGGTCTTTGAAATTTAGGGGCAATCATAAATCTGATGCCCTTATCCTTGTTCAAGAAACTAGGTTTGGGAGCTCTAAGGCCAACTAATGTAATGTTGCAGCTGGCTGATAGGTCAATAGTACACCCTGAGTGATTAATTGAAGATGTGCTGCTGCAAATGGGGAAATTTATCTTCCCATCAGACTTCATTATCCTAGATTATGAGGCTGACGAACTGGTTCCAATCATATTGGGGCAACCTCTCTTGGATACTGGTGATTCCATTATCAAAGTAAGAGAGGGAAAAATTATTTTGAGGGTGGATGACGAAGAAGCAGTCTTTAATGTTTACAAAGTCATCCGACTTCCCCGCCATTATGATGATCTCTCCATGATATATGTTGTTGAGGCGGATGAACAGATGCTTGACACGAGTGTATATCTAGATGATTCTCTATAGAAAGCACTCATGTTGTTCGATAGCTTGGGAGTTGATTATGAGGTTGAAGAGATGATGCACATCCTAGATACATCTTGTGCCTACATGCAGGGGATACACACCTTTAAGCCTTTGAATGGGACATATGCGCCGCCTCTAAAACTGTCAATTGAGGAGGCTCCAAAATGTGAGATTAAGCCTCTACCACCTCATCTTTAATATGCTTATTTGGGTGAACCGGACACTTTTTCTCTTATTGTTTCTTCTGAATTGTCTAAATTGCAGGAAGAGAAGCTACTGAGAGTGTTATGTGAGCACAAGCGAGACCTTGGGTGGAAAATGTCTGACATTAAAGGCATTAGTCCAGCTTTTTGCATGCATAAAATCATCATGAAGGACGGACACAAGCCAAGTGTAGAGCAACAACGCCAACTAAATCCAATCATGAAAGAAGTGGTAAGAAAAGAAGTGATTAAGTGGCTAGATGAAGGTATTGTATTTCCAATCTCATATAGCAAACAGGTAAGCCCCATTCAATGTGTACCTTAGAAGGGGGGGGGGGGATGATTGTGGTTGCTAACGAAAATAATGATTTGATTCCCACAAGAACTATCATTGGGTGGCAGATTTGTATAGATTACCGAAAATTAAATAATGCCACCCGAAAAAAACACTTCCGGCTCCCTTTTATTGACCAAATGCTTGGTAGATTAGCTTTCCAGGACAACTAGTGTTTCCTAGATGGTTACTCCGGGTATAATCAGACTGTTATAGCCCCATAGGACCAAGAAAAAACCACATTTATGTGTCTGTATGGCACGTGCATTCAAAAGAATGCCTTTTGGTCTCTATAATGAACTTGCGACTTTTAAAGGTGTATGATGGATATCTTTACTAATATGGTTGAAAGATTTGTAGAAGTATTCATGGATGATTTTTTTGGTGTTTGGGTGCTGTTTTGATAATTGCTTAATGAATCTGGAAAAAGTACTTGCTATAATATGAAGAGACGAACCTAGTACTAAACTAGGAAAAGTGCCACTTCATGGTACGTGAAGGTATAGTTTTGGGGAACAAGGTGTCTAACAATGGTTTGCAGGTAGTCAAAGCAAAGGTGGAAGCAATTGAAATTTCCCCCCACCAACGTCCGTCAAAGGCATCCGCAGCTTCTTAGGCCGTACAGGTTTTTATCGACGTTTCACTAAAGACTTTGCGAAAATTTCCTCTCCCTTGTGCAGGTTGCTTGAGAAAGATGTCTTCTTCAAGTTCGATGATGCCTATCTGAAAGCATTTGAGGAGCTAAAGGGGAGGCTAGTAATTGCTCCAGTTATCATTACTCCTGATTGGGGACAGCCGTTTGAGTTGATGTGTGATGTGAGTGACATAGCTATTGGGGATGTTATGGGGCAAAGGAGAAATAAAATCTCTCACTCCATCTACTATGCGAGCAAAACTCTAAATCAAGTTCAGATGAACTACATAGTTAGTGAAAAAGAGTTGCTTGCAGTGATGTGGGCGTTTGACAAGTTTAGATCTTATTTAGTGGGAACCAAAGTCATCGTTTACACATACCATTCAGCTATCAGATACTTGTTTGAGAAGAAAGACGCCAAGCCGAGGTTAATTCGTTAGATCCTCCTTTTGGAAGAGTTTGACTTAGAAATTCGGGATCGAAAAGGGACAGAAAACCAAGTGGCTGATCATTTGTCCAGATTAGAAAATCGGATTCATGTAGCTGAAAATGGGTCCATTAAAGAAGCATTCCCTCATGAGCAGTTATTGGCAATCACCTCAAGTGAAGCCCCGTGGTATGCAAATTATGTGAATTTCATTGCAAGTGGGGTGACACCACCCGAATTGACACCCGATAATAGAAGAAAGTTCCTACATGAGGTGAGGCTCTACATGAGGGATGATCCATTCCTGTACAGGCTATGCCCAGATCAGGTTGTGCGAACATGTGTTCCAGAGGAAGAGATGAATGCAATATTTCATCACTATCATGCGTCACCATACAGAGGACATCACGGGGGAGATAGGACCGCCTAGAAAGTTCTACAATAAGGTTTCTATTGGCCTAAATTGTTTAAGGATACACATGCTTTGTTAAAATGTGTATAGATGCCAAAGAACCGGAATAATCACCATGAGGCATGATATACCTTTTCAGAATATTCTATCAGTAGAGCTATTTGATGTTTGGAGGATCGACTCCATGGGACCATTCCCATACTCTAATGGGAACATGTACATCTTGGTGGTAGTCGATTATTTGTCTAAGTGGGAGGAGGCCATTGTTCTTCCCACTAATGATGCAAAGGTAGTGCTGAGTTTTGTAAAGAAGCACATCTTCACACGCTTTGGAACTCCACGAGTGTTGATTAGTGATGGAGGAACGCACTTATGCAACAACTTACTGAACAATATCCTTGCAAAATATGGTATCAAGCACAAGGTTTCCACGGGCTATCATCCCCAAACGAGTGGTCAAATGGAAGTGTCGAATAGAGAGGTGAAGTAGATTCTGGAGAAAACTGTGAGTGGAAATAGAAAGGATTGGTCTTGAAAGCTCGACATTGCATGATGGGCATATCGAACTGTATACAAAACCCCCCATAGGTACTTCACCGCATAAATTAGTTTATGGCAATACATGCCATCTGGCGGTCAAGCTTGAACACAAGTCTTATTGGGTATTAAAAAGCTGAATATGGATATGGAGTTAGCTGGAGAGAAGAGGTTGCTACAACTCAACAAGTTTGATGAGTTTCGATTGCACGCCTATGAAAATGCCAAATTGTATAATGAGAAGACTAAGAGGTGGCATGACAAACGCATCCAACATCGGGAGTTTGAGACAAGGCAAGAAGTTCTGTTATTAAATTCGAGGTTGAAGCTCTTTCTCGGAAGTTCTTGAACCCGAGCATCTAGGAACGAATTTGCAATTAGGATAGACATATACCTAATAGCCTTGTTTTGTTGAAATACAGGAACGATAAATGCATTCTTGTTCATCTTAATTCCATAGGCATATAGGAATTAAGTTAATTTGAGTGGGCGAGTAAGAAGTCGAAAGATCCTTATGAGCATTATCAACCATGTCAATCAATAATCTAGACAAATCAATCAGTTATTTTAGGCCAAGAACGCATCACGATTGTTACTTAGCCCGGGACCCTAGAATATTCTCCCATATTGATTTTGATTCGAAAGTGATATTTTTTTGGTTGGTTATTTTATTTATCTAGTAATTGATATTTTTAGGTAGTAACTTAGAGATAACTATATTTTGTGAGAAATATCTTGCATCAATAAGTTAATTGAGTTTGAATAAGTCAATAGTTAACCACAAGATTTCGTGGTAACAATACTCTACTCACTACTTTATTACTTGACGATCACGTGCACTTGCGTGAGTGTATTGATCGCAACAACAATTGTATAATGTATCGCAAAACCTCTATTCAAAAAATTTCCAAGCTAAATTGATGATCATTGTGTCGCCCGCAAAATTGTTGTGCGGCCACATAATGGACCATGAATTGGTCCAAAATTTTTCTCAAGTTTTTGCTTCATTTTTGGCCATTATGCGGCTGCATAATGCGCCGCAAAAATGACTTATTCTACAAACATTTTCCTTTAACTCCTCAGCGTACTGTTCAACCCAAAATATTCGTACCTTGACGAGCTTGCAAGTCGGGAATAATCTCTACAATTTTTAACACAAAAGCCTATATCGACATCACGAAATTCAGAAATATAAGGTAAACTTTTATGGGGCCTTGCAATTATGTGACTACATAACCAATTTTAGGGCCGCAAATCCATCATAGGCTCAACATGAGAAATTCCGGAGGGAGACTTTTGCTGTGCGTTTTACGGCCGCATAACTGTTCTGCGGGCCACAAAACGGCAGCAGACTTGACCAAGCTGGCCCAATTTTTGGGACGATTTCTACGATCCATTTTTGGGCCGTAGAGCTAATAGAGGTGGCACTTTATGACAACAGAGTTGAGTTCGGAGGGTTCACCTTTTTTATAACCCGACCCCATTTAGATTAAAACCCATTGGGGCTCGTTTAGAAGGCAAAAATCTGATATTTTAGTGAAGGGGAAGGGATATAGAAAGAGAAGGAAGGGCACTAACATCTCCACATTCAATTCCTTCTCAAGCCTTAGAATATTCACAAGGAAAGATGACAAATAATGTCTAGTAAAGAAGACAAGTACTAGCCTTAGCTTTCAATTTCAAATTGGGCAAAAGTTGGGCATGATAGCTATTCTTTGTGCATGCATGTAGAATATAAGTGGTGGGGAGGTCATGGAACTTGTATGGTAAATTCTTGGTGTTGTATTGGTTGTGGGGTGAAGGAAATCCACCATAAAAGAACCTTGAATTCATATTACATACCTAGAACTTGATAAAATGCCTAAATTGGATAAACCCATCAACCTCTCCCTAATTACAGTTCAATTTTGTCATGTCTCTACTTAGATTGATGTGGCTAGGAGTTTCAAAATATTATAGTATATAAAGGGAAGCTCACGCGAGGTATGTTGGCTAAACTTCTCTTATAAAGTCAAATTCCATGATGATCTTCTAAGGTTCAAGTATAAAGGTCCCAAGTTCCTAATTCTCATGTTCCGAGTCATCCTAATATATTTGATTATTCCAATAAAGCATTGTGTCTAAAAGTATGTGCTAAAAATGTGTTCCATTGCTCCTATTACCTTATACTCTCCCTGGGGAAAGTATTCAAGTATGGTTTATGAATCAATTATGACTTCAATTCATGTTTCAAATGTAAGATTATTATGTTTAATTTTGGAAAGAAAACTCAATATGCGTAAGACTCCTCTGTTCTTATTGTTGATAACCTATGATGGTGCTCTAAAGTGAAAGAAATGAATATGAGGTATAAAATATGGTGACCTTGCCAAGGATGAAAATTACACTTGTGGCCAATAGTGCCAATGAAATATGAAATGAAGAGGATATGTGAAAGACTACGAAATGAACTGTACTTCCTTTATTTACCAATTTTTTTAGGAGTATCATTTAGTCACCGAGGAAGGGTAGGTAGAAGTAAGCTAACTCAGAAACTACACGTGCCGATGCAGTACTAATTGAAGGGTAAATTCCCTGTATTGATGTTTTGATACTATTTCCCTTAAATGGGAGGATATTGGTATGTTGAGATTATTTTCCTTAATTGGGATAAGATCTTTCCTTGAAGAAAATGATGTTGACCCATACAGTATTTTGGTGAGACAACTTAGCCGATCGGGCTGAGATCAGATGTTATGCCGCACACATGGTCGTGTTGTGATTGGATGTCTTTGGATGAGACGGATTAGCCGATCGAGCCGTGATAGGACTCCGTGCTAATAACACGGTAGAGTATTAGTATTAAAGATCTCCCAACCTAAAGATATTGATATATACTTGGACACTTATTTTGCTCTTAACTTGACATTTTAATATTGTTTGAGGCTCTAACTGATTCTATATCTCCTTCTCATTGTACTGTTACTCGTTCCACTGGGAGGGCATTTAGTCTTACATAGTAGAACTATTCCATATGTACTAATGTTCCTTTTACTGGGGCTCTACATTTTTAATGGATACAGGTGGTTCCACAGTAGGCGGCATCAATCAGTGATAGCGGTACACCCTCTTTTCAGCTGACTTTGTGAGCTTCACTTCCTATTGGGGTCTTGTATCACTTGTTCCTTATGTATAGTATTTTGAAGTATAGCTGGAGTCTTGTTGTTGGCACCATCATATTACTCTTTTGTATACATTAGAGGCTTTGTATACATAGTGTGGTTTGTATCTTGGTTTTGGGAAGTCAAACTAGAAATGTTGTACTTCTAACATATGCTTCTACTTCTAAACGATGAAGGTGTAAAATATTTTGGGAAATATTGAATGAAGTTCTAATGGTAATGAAATTGGTGTTGTTAATCTAATCTTCTTATCGTCTAAGTACTAGAATACATCTTTACCTTATTCATGGGTGCGGGTAGAAAACATCAAGTAAGCTTGCTTGACTTCGGTTGAGTGTCGGGCACATTTTCAAAGGTCGGAGCATGAATATATACAAATATACAAAATTTATATACAAGTTGCAAGAGTCGTCTTTCTACCCTAGCCCCAACATAGAAGCATGCATTGTCCCCAATGCATGGGATAAGTAAGAGCAAAGTTTAAGGGCTTCCTGGGGCACACTAGGTGCTTTGATGGGCTGGAGTGCATGATGTGGACGTGGAACCATGAGCTAACACTAGAGAGTCAGTGGGATCCTCTTACTAGACAGTGGTGTCTAGAACCAAAGTAAGAGGCTTCAGTAGTTGCAGAGTCGGGTCCTACATCTGGGAGTTGCTAGCCTCACCTGATGATAGATGTGTAGTCGTAGTGGTAGCCATGGAAACCATATCCACAAGGAAATGTGCGATAGCTATCTGCATATCTACCTCCTTCTCACCTTGTTCCTCCATAGAAATAGAAACATTTTTGCCTCTATTATCTCTCTGATCATCACTCTCCTCAAAGACATGCCCCTGATCTGTCTCCTAGAGAGACTCTACATATTCCTCATCTGGATGATCATCGGCGTGTGTAGCAGGTCCCAGAGCCTATGAGATGCTAGTACCATGTGCCTCCTATGCTGAGAGGAAAATTGTAAAATCCATCCTCGTAATGAGAGATACCACTGCCATGCTCCCCCCTCCACCGGAGGAGGGTAGTCAAGTAAAACTCCAATATCTGCATCTTATGCAGCTCCAACTTGAGCTCAACTAAAACTTTTTTGAGTTGAGGCATGCCCTCATCTTCATCTTGCTCAACCCTCTCAATGTGAGCTTCGTATTGTTTGAGTCACTCTTTATGTGACAGATGTTGCTTGTAGAGGTCACTTACTGAGGTTTAGGAACGGTGTAAATGCTTACCGGATGAGTAATGGAAGTTTTTTTGTAAGTTTGTCTACTTTGGCATTTGGATGTTGTGCCAGTAGACCAAGCTAGGAGATTGATGATAATGATACATGTGGTGTTGCAGTGGCTGTCCTGGGAGTAAATGCGGATGATTGACTGCTCTGGTTGGTACGCAGCCACATTCTCTGAAGCATCGATGTGCCTAGTGATGTCAATATTTTGGGACTGGAGGAACATCTGCGTCTTCACACAAATCATGGATTATTCATGGAGAGGGAATTGACTTTTCTTGCTGGTTTGCCCGGACCCTAATCTCAGGGAATGTGAGTACACCATGGCGATACCCAGTAAGTATCAAGACTAACCTCGGTAAAGTAGTACAAGGAACATACAATACGCCTACTAGACATATTAATTTGTGCAAGTATAAATGTGAAACTAATAGGGAACATTATCAATATAAAGCTAAGCATGATAAAACAACAACAATACTTCCAATAGAAAACTAGAAGCAATAATTAGCAACAAGAAACAATTAGGTAGTAATGTCGTAGAGTAACCTGAATACAACCAAGCTATGGCAAAACCAAGTAAGGAAAAACATGTAGCAACTAAATATACAACTTGTTATATCTCGCATTTTTGTACGCTAAAAGTTTAATCTCCGGTTAATTGATGCAGACTCAGGGGTAAGATTATGTTGAGGTTAATATATTTTTGCTATTTATAATAAGCGATAAATAAGTGTCATGAAGGATAAAGGGGGCATGAATTAATAAAAAAGGTTTCGTCAAAAGGGGCCAATTTGAGATAATATACGGGTCAAGTGATAATACCCGATAATTATGGACGATTACCATACAAGACACCATATGACTGCGATAATATCATGTATAAAGTATACTAAAAATGAGTAGTATATTTAGGTATCTTGAGATAATCATTATTTATACGGGTAATTGGTTAAATATCGGGTAACGGGACATTACTTAGTTAACTATTTAAGAAATGATAAAAGATTATCCCCCTCCCCCAAAAGAAAGGTAGCGGGTAAGAAGACCACAAATGAAGAGAATGACTCTTAAGTCATTCCATATCTAGGTGTCTGTCTAAGGACAATTAGAATTTCAAGTAACACTTAATAACAAATCTTGTCCATTCCATTTGGACAAAAGTAAGAACCAAAGATGTTGTTTACCTTAAAATTGGTAATAACAATTAAATTTGTAAATGGGATTCCAAAAATACATGATCTATTCTCGAGCTAGTTGTTTGGAGCAATTGATGCTAAAATTATGAAATGTAATGATGAAATGCAAGCTAAAATGACGGGATACTTGAGCCTAAAAGCTTACTGTCTGGGCTTATTTACGGAGGGGATACGGGCTAAAAGGGGAGCTGGGTGAGCCAAGGAACTTGTTGCCCGGGTGCAGGACGAGTCGGTGAAGCGCCTCTAGGTCGACGTTCAGGTCCAGCTCGAGGTATCGAGGTTAGTCGGGAATGGGATTACAGTTAAGATATGATTAAATAAGGCTCTCTACAACCAATACCAAATAATATAACGAAGAACAAGTAAGAAGTCTATAAATATTGGATTGGCCTCGGGCTAGTGAGGGTGAGCAATTTAGAAAGAAGGGAGAGAGATATTATTTTACTTGTGGAGAATAGTGGGAGAAACATCATATCTCTATAAAGTAGCATGGTTGCCCTTTATATTGGAGGTGAAACTAGTTACAACATAACATGCATTAATTGTAAAGTATGGAGATGGGACAGCTAAACGCGACCATCAGCATAGGCTCTGGGTAGACTGGCCCTATCAGACTTAGCTGTGTGCCTTGGGAACTTCCCCTTCTGTTCTAGCCTCGACCTCCGTCTTCTTCGAATCGACCCTCGATATGTCCCAATGGAGGGGACTAAGTCATGACCCTATGTCCTCGAGGTCTCGAGGCATTTTTCTGAAACGGCTTGATACTGAGAAGTCAAGTCCTCTGACTTCACTACGTACAGATAGTCTTCGCATTTCCCAAAATGAAGCGATAGGAAATGATTCTGAAAACTGATTCATCGAGATTCTTATGGAATGTCAAACCAATTATGCAACCTTGGGCGCAAGATTTTGTGGCACCTGGGGCATCCAACGGGCTTGTGTATTTCAACTTCATTCAATGCACTGTTTTTTCTCTTTTTCCGAGGTGAATGTACCACTGTCGATTTGACTTTTCAAGAGTACAGTAATTGCATTCTCCGGTCAATATTTTGAAAACTTTGATGATCGTGTCGTAACCCCTATAAATTGAGGTGCCTTGGCATTGTTTTTTCTATCCCATTACCCTCATTTTCTCATCTACACATTCCTTATTATCATCTTCTTCTCTTCTCGAACACCATGCTTGGGGTACATGGCCTCAAGGCCGTTTGGTGGAGCTCCCGTAGGTTCTGTAGTGGACTATTGCCGTGGATTCCCTTTATAAAGCATTATCATGTTTTCCTATAGTTGTGGTGGTTGTTGACATATTTTTCATTAATGTTGTTGTTGGCTCGAGACAATGGGAGACGGGGAGTCAATTTCCCCCTTATGTAGATAATCGTTTAGACTATGGACCACTGCTCACTCTCCTACCTAATCCTGGTGTGGCACTTCATCCCTTGGGTTTTTTCTTGTCTCATGGGATAAAATGGAATTACCAGACATTGATACTTAGGCGCGCCGAATCTTCAAGCTTTGGCTCTGGCAGGCTGTATCTCTTTTCTCTGCCCCTTTGCATCCCCTCCTTTTCCGCTTCTTCATCCTTTCCGGTAAGAATCCCTCGGGGATTGATCTGGGAACCTAGAAGAGGTGGCGATCGAGAGAATAAGCCTCGAGGATACATCATTGAGAGGGTGGTGTTCAAGGACGTTGATACCGGGGATGGACTCCAGAGAATGGACCGGGATCTCGGGTTTAATCATATGTACATCCTCTTGTTCCTCTATTTTCGGTATAGAGAACCTCTGTAGGCTTTTGTAATTATATGTAAGGACCATTTGAGGGCTATTGTACATGGATTTTTATGAATATGAATATAATTCTTTGACTTTTTCTTTCAATTCTTGCCTTATTTTTGTATGCTCTTGTTCCCTTTGAGGCTTTTAAATGTATACCTATCTTTTTGTCCGCTGATACCCAACTCGGATGTGAGCTTCTTCCTGATCCTTTGTTGATTGATATGGCTCCTATCTGAGCACATCGTTATACCTCGGATTGAGCCTAAATTGATCTGATAGGCTTGGGTTATCGGGCCCTCTATGTTGTATAGAGATAGTATGTTGAGTTTCGGAGCTTTTGAGAATGATACTTTAAATGAAGGTTAGCTTTGGGTACCTAGGGTTGTCTTTTTGAACATAACGTAGATAGCTTTTTAAAAAGTAGGGGTTAGATTCCCGTTGAGGGATTGCTTGTACTCGGGCGCTGCCTCGAGCCTTCGTAGAGCCTTCATGATAGGAGCTTCTCGTGCCTATATCTCTTTATAGACAAAGAAACCATAAGACCGGTTACCATCTTGAGTTGAGTGGTGGTGTTAAAAGCTTCCGGAAATCTGACTTCTATTATGGCAGGGATCCTTAAGGTCAGATGCTGCCTCTAAACTAGGGGCAATACAGTTGGCTTCTTGACTCCTGGCTTCTCGTCGAAGGATGCCTCTGAGGTCGAGTATTGCCCCATCAATCAGCATCGAGGTTGTTTACCTCTTAGGGCTAACTCCAGATAGGTGAATCATCATGGATTCCTATGCTTCTTCCAAAGGCCCACTATTTTAGATAGCTATCCTTTCGTGTTGGCTAGGCTTCTTCTTTTCTTCAGGCGCTAAAGGTGTTAGCGCACATTCTTGCACTAGTCTGCTAATTTCACCATAGTCATGGCAATTACTTCGGGGCTGGCCCAGTAGGGAATGGGGAGTGCTATTACCGGTGCTCAAGATCCACAAGAGTTCGCTTTGAAGACCATATCATTGATAAAAGAAGAACATCTGGAGATGGTGGGGAGATACTACAGGTGGAGCGAGGGGGTGATACTGCAAGTGCTTTCCCCTAACGAGAGTGTCATGAACTTTATTGATGGATTCTAGAGCATATACCTATACCTTTTCGCATTTGGCCCCCTTAATAGGGTCGTGCTTGATTTATTCTTAAAGTATTGGATTATTTTGGGGCAGATACATCCATCGTTTTGGCGAGTGGTGCTGATGATGAGGTCCTTCGCGGAGAGGGATGGACTTGACTTCACGCTAAGTCACCTCGTTAGAATGAATCAGCCTTTACATCACCAAGGCCTGCTAACTTGAAGTGTTGTTCGTCCACACCCTTTGTTGTCGATGAGGAAGAAGATGGGAATAGAGTATGGGCAAGTTGGTTTGTCTGGGTACAGACGACCGACATTATCCCCGTGGAGCTCTTGTCATTTCCCAAAGGATGGAATTGTGCGCATGAGTGGAGCATCTGGTGCTTTCTCAGATATTGCTTATAGCAGAAATCAATTGAGTGATTGTGCTTCTTTTTTTTTTGCAGCAACTTCATGGATGCCGGGCGAAGTTCTCGATCTACCTGGCTGGGTCCAAAGATTAGTGACCCACTTCACTTGCAACGAGCATAGGTGGCGAGCTGCATCCCGCGTCATATGGGAAGCGAGATACCGAGGTATGCGTGCATGCTACCTTTGACTTTGCCTTTATATACTTGGGATCACATTTTTCTCTTTTTATGTACCGGTTTTGCCGTTATTGGGTTCGGCCGATTCCTTGGGATGATGCGGCATTCTTTAAAATAGGGGAAGGAGTTGTCGGCCTCCGAGCTGAGGGATGATGGCGATAAACGAGATTTGCACCCACAGTATTGTGGATCTTTTCATGGAGCTAACGAGCCTGCATCTTTGAGGAGAGGGCATTGTCCGTGCCTGCTGTTCCTAGAGTGTTCAATTCCTGCACGGCGACTCGAATATGAGTGTGCTCTAACTTCGAGGAAGTCTACCGCCTTCACTTCGTGGTGAGTTCAGGTGTAGTTCTTCTGTGTTATCACCCTCCTTTCTTTATCGAACTCTCCTTTTGCAGGCTTATGATAGGCTTAGGTCTGAGTTGCTTCGTCAAGGAGCCAAGCTTTAAAAAGTTTTGGATGAGCCTGAGTCCTTTAGGCTTTTAAGCAAGGATAACGAATTTAGGTTGGTTCATTGGTGATACGAGGCTTACCAAAGCTTGAATTATGAGAGTTATTTGATGGAGGAGGTAGCCATTAGTAGTACGCACTTTGCTCTTTTTGGCCCTTAAGGTTAACCCCTTTCTTCGATATTAGCTATAGAAAAAGACGAGGCCTTGGAGCACGTCAAGGATGATATCGACCGCATCAGGAATGCTAGTGGAGAACTAAGGGCGCAGGTGCAAGCTCAAGTATTAGAGGAGAGAGGCACCTTGGCCAAGGTTCCCACCCTAGAGGCTCAACTCTATTTGGCTTGATACAATGCTATGGTTCAAGCAGATATGACCAAGAAACTCGAATCTGATCTCTCGAAGATCATATCGGAGATAATTAATGCCCGTTTCAAAGTGGCATTAAGCCAAAACAAGGTTGACCAAGAGATGGCAATTCGTCTGAAGGACGCTGCTGACGCCCAAGAGAAGCTGAAGCAGGCCCCCGACCGGGAGAAAAGGATCGAGGAATATATTCGTTGTAAGCCCTAAAGAGAGGTTCTCGAGGAGATCGGCACGAGAGGTTTTGTTCTCTTGAAGGAATTGGCTCGAGCTAAGGAGAACGAGCGTGACGCTCAGTCACTTCTTGCTGACGTCGCAGAGAGCGAACTCGGTAGGTTGTAGCCCTTTGGGGCAGAGTGTAGATTTTGCCGTTTTCCCGCTTGGTATTGAATACTTGTAGGACATGTTGGTAGATGGAGAGTGCTCCCCTTGCGTATGTAAGATAAAGGAAAACTTGAATTTTTACCTCCTTCGTATCTTTTCCCGTATTTCTTTTGATCAGGTGGATTAGTTTTGATGTTTGGCGGGATCCTCATAGGTCCGGATATAATCAGGCAGTCCTAGAGGCTTTCAAGTACGATCTTCGACATGAGCAGGCATTGGGGCATTCGCACTTTTCCCAGTTGTATTAGGCCTAGTCTCCGAATCAGGCCTTGACTCGAGCTTGCCTGACATTCAATCGTCCATGTCCGTGCGGGTGGATAATAATTGTTCTCATTTCTACCCTTGGGCATTCGCTATTTAAACTATTTTGGGTTCAGTCTCAGAGTCGCGTTACGACTCGAGCTTTAGTTGACCTTTCAGTTTTTGTGTCTACCTGAGCGGATAATGATTTCTTTTATCGCCCACTCTTGGGAACTTGCATTCCAACTCTTTTGAGCCCAGTATCTGAGTCGCGTTGCGACCCGAGGTTTAATTGACCCTTATATTCTTTTTTTTTGGCAATCCACTAGGCAAACGCCTAGGGCTATTTTTTATTAATAAAACAAAAGTAAATTACAATAAATAGGAAAATAAGCTAAGGGGAGAGGCACCATTATTGTTACCCATATAACAATAACCGGTGAACACCTTACCTTATTAATCCTATTGAGGCCAGAAAAGCCTCAATATCAAAAAAGCATGAAAAAACGAAGCCGAAAGAAAATCAAAGACAAGCATGATCATCTCAGAGCATATAACAATCTCTGTGATGATATTACACCGATACATATTAATGAGATGGTAAAGAAAAAGGAATAGGACAATTTGTTGCTCTCTTTTTTCCATATTTGTGAACAAATTTCTCAATATGCCTTTAAAATTCAATCTTGTTCCTCGATCGATTAGGCCTTGTAACAAGTGCTTGCATGACTTGTTTTTGTTTTGCGTTACTCATCGGGGCTCTCCTTATGTTAGCGTCTACACACAGCCTGCCATCACAATTTCTATCTCTTTCACGAGATTTTTTTACTTGATTTACTATGCGTTGGTGATAAATCTCCATTTCTTGACGCTTCTGCTCGACATTGCGTTAAGATATATTCTTCCTCCCCTTCTTTATATATATGTCTTCCTATCTTCTCATTTCAAAGTTGTATATTCTGGAGGTTGACATCAAAAGCAGATAACTCGATCTGTTGTTGTCCCTTCCCCATAGATGTGATTGACTTAATTGGAACAATATGATTCTGGGCAGCTATAGGCAGTGATTTGTCAGCTGCAGTTTTGCCTGGTTTTATAGTATTCCTTGGAAAAAATACTGGAGCATTATGGTTCAAGTTGGTTCTTTTGTTTGCGACTGTTTGCAGATTGGCAGAACAGTTAAATGTCACTGACTTCAATTGAGTTTTATGCTTGAACCGATCGTCACTGTCTTCCCCTTCACTGTCGTTCTCAAAATATTGGTCGTCGTCTGAAGACGAAAAACCAGCAAATCTTTCTCCGCGTCCCTCCTCGTCATCATAATCTCGTTGGTCTTTCCACAGTTTTGATTTAACGACCATGTCTCTCATCTTTTGAGGAACATGTCTGTTATTTCCAGAGGATGATGACGGATCTCCATAACGATTGCTAATTGTCCATTTCTGTCCAGTCATGACTCCCTCCTCAATATTCAAATTTGAAAGTGCAATAAACGAGTTATGTGAAGCTGAGCACTTATCAGAGATCTGCATTTTGTTTTTTAATTTTGGAGTTGGTTTTCTGTTGGATATCGATGGACAGTTATTTGCATTATGTTGAGTAACTTCAATTGTTTGTTGAGAAGTATCCTCAAGCTAAAAATGCAAACCAATTTGAATTACTTCTTCATTAGAACCTTCATCTGTTGGAGCAGAGATCACGCTGCCTTGTTGAGTCATTCCAAATTGACGAGAGATATCTTGATGATTAGTATTCTGAGCAACCCATCTTCTGAAAGACTTTGAAGATGTCTCACAGCATCAATATTAGCATTCCTAGATTTAGCTCGATCAGTAGGATATTGCACAGGATTCTCCAGTTCCAATGAAATAGAATGTGCATCCAGTGATTTGTTCATTATCGTCCTGTTTGTTCTGTTGTTGTCCTCAGCAGCCAAATCTATTTTGGTATGGTCATACTTAGCCAAAATAGATGTTTTGTTCCGTTCTATGTGACGTTTAGGATTTTTTGAGCTATCAATTGCATTTGTTACAGTCGACTGCTCCCTTGACTTAACTGACATAACATTTTGATTATAGATAGGAGTGCATATATCCAAGGCTTCCATATTAACTCCTTTTGCTTGTCCAGCCAATGAAGTGTTATTGATGTTAGAAATCTGCACAATCTGCTGCTGCTCGATCAGCTTTACTTCACTGCTTTTTGCATTGTCAGTTTCACCCTGGGCAGACTCACCCTTTGGACTTGGAAGTGATTGTGCAAGATCAGAATCAAAATTTTGGGCTCCAATCAGCTGTAAATTGCATCTGAGATGTTTTCCATTAGGATCGACCAACTGCCTAGTCTGTGAACTAGTGATTTTGTGGTCTGCGGTAATGTGAATTGCCCCATGTGTTACTGCTGAATCAGATCGACCAAACATTTCCTTCAATCCTGCATTATTGTCAACAGTCATACCTACTTGTCCAGAACTTAGCACATTTTTTTCAGATACATTGGCAGACTTGTCTGTAGGCTGAGCTGTTGGATTAAACAATTCACTACATTCTTGTGGTCCAGGAATTTGTGAAGAATCAAAAGTAGTAGGAAATGTAAGCTTCTCTACTAGTTCAGCTGAAACAACATTTGGATCAGTGCTAATATTCAAAGGCACATAAACCTCCATGTTAGTACCAATTGCTTTGCCAGTTACTGTACTCTTGTGCTTGTTATTAGCCTTTACCAATATTTGCTGCTCGATGGCTTTATCTTGCCTACATTCATTTATCAAATTATGAGCAGATTATTTTTCAATGTCAGCTACTGCAACAGAATAGGCAACAGAAGGTTTCAAAATTGAAATTCCTTTACCAGATTGGTTTCCACTTAAATCATTCAAAGGATTATGTAATGGTGCTGAATTTAACAATTTAGAACTCTGCATCCCGTCACCATTTGGAGTTGAAACAGCTTTAACAGTTTGGACACCTGAGCCCGAAACATTTGACTGTCCTGCATCATGAATCACGGTAGATAGTATCCTTTCACTTCCACGACCTGCAAGATTGGCATTCAAGAAGACCCTGGCATCACCTTCTAATTTGGAAAATCTGCCCGTACCATCATAATTACCAGCATGAACTGCTTCTCCATTTAACTCCTCTGAAATCCATCGACACAATTTTACATTATTCCCTTGATGATTATAATACGTGCAATATGCAGGAACATTATCAAACACGATCTGCTGGTCGAGATCTGATACTTTTCCAGATTTCGAGTCTACTATTTTGATCTTAATTTGCGATGGATGTTTGTCAAGTAAATTGATCAAGACTTTAACTCTTGTCGTACTAGGTCGCGTTCGATCATTAGTAGCTTTATCTACTGCAATAGGCTTTCCCACTGCCGATGCGATGGACAATAACGATTTTTTAGCGAACAGATTTGCTGGCAGATCGGGAAAGGAGATCGAAACCACAGCTTTTGACGTTTCTTCTCGCGGATTAAATCCCATCGTCCATGGGAAAGTCCTAAAGAAGAACTCATCTCCTTTAGCCTTTACATAGCCCGTAGTTCTTGACACCACCTGAGCATAATCTTCAAACAAATCAAATCTTACCAGAATATGACGATATTCTAGTTGTCCGACGTTGCAACTACCTTTGACACCGAGTTGCTTCGGCAAAATCTGCCTCAGCTCCTGAAGTTCTGGCTTTCCATATGAAAATTTGATTATCACTGCTTGTTGAAGACCTTCCTCCCTTGTGAATGAATTCACTTCATCCACTGTGAACTCAACAATCGGCAATCCTTGATCGAAAGAAACTGGGCACAACTCCAGCTTTGTATTTGTCACGTTAGTTTGCTGTCCAGCAAGAAGCGAAGCATATGACTATTTGGATCCATAACCAGTTTGATTTTCCGATATATTTTGTAAAACCTCTCCCATAGCACAAGGCTGGGGAGAGGTCGTCACTTCCATTTCACAACTCAGAACTCAAGCAAAAACATTCCTTCTATGATCGGGATGGAATATAACTGGAAATTCAGAAATTTATGAAGCTACAGTAAATCGAAGATAAGATTTAAGATGTAGGGGAATTGATTACAGATTTGATGAAAAACTCAATTAAGGATTGTTTGCAAAATGAAGGGGATCTTGTGACGCCAAAATTGTAACAATCCACCAATGAATTCCGGCGATATGAATAGTGCCGAATTCACCATTCCGATGAATAGTGCACAGATCCCACAGCGATATGGACTCAATACACCCTTCTTCCTAGAGAGAAGGCAGAGGATTTTTTTTAGAGAGAGAAAATTGTCGTGGGTCTACCCTTAAATTCTTTCATGGGTAGACGATGATGGATTTTCGCCGTCGGTTGTTTGTTGTTTCAACTATATTGGGTTCAATATTTGAGTCGTGTCATGACTCAAGCTTTAATTAACCTTAAAGTTCTTCGATTTTCAAGGTAGAAACAGTGGTTCTTACACTGTTTGGTCGTCGAGACCTTGCGCTATGTGGCCCAGAGGCTTGCATAGTTAGCTATATTGGATTTGGTCTCCGAATCGTGTAAGGATTCGAGCTTATTTTAATTCTCAAGTTGTCAATTTTTAAGCTGGCGATAATGGCTCTTACACTGTGGTCATTGAGACATTTAGTGTGCGGCCCGAAGGCTTGTTTAGCTGGCAACGATGGCTCTTACACTTTTGCATGTGGGATTTTTTTATAGGCTTTGTTTTCCGCTCGTTAAGGTCTTTTGAAATAATTTTGCTGACCTGTCTAGAACCTCGAATTCAAGTCGTTATCGGTGATGTTTTGAGCACCTCGGAAGGTTCATAGCTCGTAGGATGAGTAGGTTGAAGCCGTATGATTTGGAGTTGACATGGTCGAAGCTCAATTTTTCTTGTTTAGGGAAGCCTGTTTTAACCGGTTCTTTCCAAAGTATATTCAATGTAATGGCTTGTAATTTTGTTTATCGACGATCATGCATCAGCGAGTCGCTTTAATTTGGATGTATTAGCCATTTTGACCGTAGTCATATGTGTTTGGTCGGATATGTTTTAGATCCCGAGTGACAGTTTAGGCTTATACACCGAGGGTATGCCCTTTAGGAATTCTTACAAATGCGATGTATAGCCTAAACTTCGACAGTTTGAGTTCCATGCATGTTGAGATATTACAGTTTTATCATGCCTATTGAGGTCTTATAGTTTTATCATGTCTATTGAGGTCTTTCAATTTTATCATGTCTGTTGAGGTCTTACAGTTTGTCATGGCTATTGAGGTCTTACAATTTGTCATGCATGTTGAGGTCTTACAGTTTGGCATGCCTATTGAGGTCTTACAATTTGTGTTGCTTGGTAGAATAAACCCGGTTACACCAAGTGTGCCTGCTCTGGGTCTTATAGTTTTGGGTTTTCTGGACATGGAGATTGGCGACAGTCTCCAAGTCATCAAGTTTGCTTAGGCTCGAAGTCCATTATTTGTTAGCTCGGAACTGCCTCATCGGGGCCTTATGAGCCCAGAGTTCTGACCTTAGGGTCATGCGGGTGCTGAATTGTTGGCGTTATGTCTCCGAGTATATCAGGATGCATTTGGTGGAGAGGCTGTTGCCCTGGGCATGTTCAAATCCTTTTTTCTGGAGTACAAGATGCTAAAAATATTCTTTATTGCTTGGCATAAATATACATATTGTTTCCTCGTTATGAGCTTAGCCCATGCGGGCGCGACACCTCATAGCATTTGGTCTAGAACATGATTCTCTATTGAAACTCAATTTGTTGTTCCCAAGTCCTTCCGGGGGGATGGCACTTTTAAAAGAAGACCATCTCTCATAGTTCGACTGTAGAAAAAGGCATGTGATCTTGTCGGATTCTGCTATAGGGGTATGTTGCTCCGCTAATAACCTTATTGGCGAGACCCTCCTTCGGGGTGGAGATCCAACCGAGGGGAAAGAGCGCAACGGGTTCCATCGAGGCTTTGGGATCTCCAAGTAGAGTTAGAACTTCTGAATGTCTTGGCCGATTGTTTGTATACAGTTTAGTATACAAATAATAAAACAATGAGGCAGTTCTTTCTTACCGTGGGATGTGTAGGCAATGTTCCAAGATTTGATATGGCCCTACTGTTTCGGGGTATGGGCCCTAGTACATCCTTTCGCTATTTTTTAATCAGACTTGGCCGGAGATGTGGTCTACCTAACCTTTGATCCTATTGAGGGTGGAGGTACTGATGCTGGCGATGCGTTATATGGTGAGAAATTTCCCTTTGTTCCTTACTACTCCGTGTCGATGGTTATAATTTCGCCACTTACGTGGGACTTCCTTCTTTTGGAGAAGTGGGGTTGACATTGTCTCCAGACGGTGTGCCTGCGGCCGTCTGAACAAGATGTCCTCGCCTTACGCCTCCATTAACGATATAGGACTCATCGTTTCAGTCCGAGCTTAGACGGCATGTATCGAGAGAATGGTATTTCCTCTTGTTGCAACGATCATAATTTAGAATCTGTTAAAGATTTGAGAGGAGGTCGTGTTTCGGCCCGACAATGTTGTTGTATTGATTGAACCACCTAAATTACGAGCATATGTTTTATTTGAAATAGATCAAATGAGGGAGAAGGTTACTAATGCATCGGTGTGAAGTCGGGGCAAAGTCCTAGTGCTTTTTTGCTGGATCTAAGGACGTCCCCCAGAACATATCCCAAGAGCCTCTTTTTGCAGTAATGAGTGTTTCTACTTTCCATTTCTATGACTCCTTGGAGGGTGTTGCCGCTTCTCCACTATTGTGGAAATACATTGCGGCTTATTTTCTTCGTTCTTCCTGGTTGCCTTCCTCCTTTATGGCTGAATTCGAGCCCGATCGCTCAATAGGGCTCGTCGAAGATTTTATTGAGTAGCACGATTGTTCTTCTACTAAGCTGGTGGCCGATTTAAACCATGTGGTCGTGCACGCCATGCGGTCCCCGTGCTAGGTTTCCTCAACACAGATTTGAACGGATAAGTCTAAGTTGTTTAGTGTCCCTGGTTTCACTTATGGTGATCACGATATTCGATATAGCAATGCTGAAATCATACTTTGTCGGGCGAGGTGCCCCTGCCGACCATACTTCGTCGAACCTAGATCTATTGAAGATTCGTTGAGGATATTGTCCTCGAGCCATTTCCAGATCGTTGCAAGGTGGATTGTGTCTCGGGCGTTCCTCCTATCTGTTGCGTATGGGTGGTATCTCCCTATGTTTGACATTAGTTTCTTTGCTAGGAGTCTGCTTGGTTATACGGAACCCAAGGAGGCTCCCGGATGGTCATCCACGACCTTGATTCGTGGTTGGTGTCAGTTATGGACATCCGACCCGATATCGATCGGGTATCTGATCAAGCTTCGTTTGAAATGCCTCGTAGTCATTGGGCTTGGTTTGTTCAGTCTACCCAAAATCGGGGGAGATATCGTTCTCTCAATTAGGAAGTGAGGCGCGACTTCCCGTGGTGTTTCATTCTTTCTTTGTTCGACCTCGGATGTGTCGGGCTCTCTCGTTGCTGCTTTAATAGCATCGGCGTGTGACTCTATGGAAGAATCTGTTGGTATAGTAAGTGAGTTTGTGAGGCCAGGTGCCAGGACACAACACCACGTCGTAGTTCCCATTGAGAGTGTTTTCCCCAATCTTTTCACCAAGATGAGCTCGAACTCATCATCTTAAAGGTCATTGCCTTTTTCTGCATACGTGTAGGCGGTGATGCGCTCGTAGGAATTCGAGGTCCTATTGTAATTAGGGAGTTTTAGCATTCCGGACTTTTGTGCAACGGGTTTTGGGATTGCTTCTTCGAGGAATGACTGTCGCATGAACTTCCACAAACCTGATACAATCATTTCGGAGAGATCCCCGAGCATCTTTACTATGGCAGTTTTGGTTACCAACCCGATGTTGCTTGATATCTCGAGTACATATTTGGTGGGGGAGTTGTTTCTGGCGCTATTATGCTGGGACTTGGGAGTCTCCGGGTGTCTTTACAATAGAGCAATAGCCAACTGTTGTGCCTGCAACACTTTAAAAATATCGTGAAGACTCACTTCCTATACTTCTTGAGCTAGGGTCTTTTGAGCTTCATGTCGGTCAATGTACCGTATGCTCTAGTTGGTGTGAGAAGTTTCATCGACATGCTATGCATCCTGCGAATCTGCGCCTACTCGAATCTGTTCGGGCGTGTTATCGAGATTCTACAGTGGTGCTCCAGTGACCGGGACAGGCACGTCGTTTTTCCCATGATTTTTAAGGTTATCATTTTCGACTGTGTTTACCGAGCCGGAGATTTTGACCTAAAATTGAAGGATCTTGGACAATAAAAAGTGTGAAGATAACATGCGTTTGTGCAATGAAACCAGCAAGAAAATAATCACTATCATTTTAGCCCCATGGCGGGCGCCAAACTATTTACCGTGAAAATGGTAACAACAATTAAATTTTTAAATGGGATTGTAAAAATATTTGATCTATTCTCGAGCTAGTTGTTTGGAGCAATTGATGCTAAAAATACGAAATATAATGATGAAATGCAAGCTAAATGGGGCGATACTTGAGCCTAAAGGCTTACGGCCTGGGCTTGTTTTCCGAGGTGATACGGGCTAAAAGGGGAACTGGGCGAGCCAAGGAACTTGTTGGCCGGGTGCATGACTGGTCGAAGAAGGGCCTCTAGGTCGACGTTCAGGTCGAGCTTGAGGTATCGAGGGTAGTCGGGAATAGGATAATAGTTAATATATGATTAAGTAAGTCTCACTACGGCCAATACCAAATAACATAACAAAGAACAAGTAATAAAGCTATAAATATTAGAATGGCCTCGGGCCAGTGAGGGCAAGCAATTTAGAAAGAAGAGATGTATATATATATATATATATATATATATATATATATATATATATATATATATATATATATATATATATATATATATATAATTGCACTTGTGGAGAATAGTGGGAGAAACATTAGATGTGGGTTCCCGTTAAATAGGAGACAAACCTGCTTATAGTACAATGTGCACTTATTGTAAAGTATTGAGATAGGATAGCTAGACATGACGCATCGACGTGGGCTCTAGGTAGGACGCCCTGTGAGATTTAGTCGTGTGCCTTAGGTACTTCCCCTTCTGTTCTAGCTTCGACCTTTGCCTTCTTCGAATCGAGCCTCGATGAGCCTTAAGAGAGGGGACTAAGTCGTGGCCCCATGTCCTCGGGGTCTCGAGGCATTCTTCTGAAACCACTTGATAGTAAGAAATCAAGTCCTCCAATTTCACCGCGTACAAACATCAAAAATCTTAAAGCAAGAGACATATTCCATTTTCCTAGTTCAAAAGGATTCAGGGAGAAGAAGCTTATTTCCATTCAAGACTTCAAGAACAGAAGCAAAATTCAATCCGATTTTGGGGTTCTAAATTCAATCCATGAAAATTTTAAACAAAAATTTTTAGAATTGTAGCAACATAAAATTTTGCGGTCACAAAAGAGTACGGTGCAATCTTCAAGAATATTATACGGATTTTCCCTACTCTATATATGTTAAGGCTATCCCTTCTTTCTTTTGGCATAATCTAAGTTATACAGAAGAAACGAGCAAATGCACAATTTTCATAAATAACTCTATTCATAGAAATAATAGTGGTCTCTGTGTTCGTGATTCCCCATGTGGCATATTATTATGTCTTGTGTTCATGGGTCTTGGAATAATATGTAATTAAAAAAACTTTATCCAGAAGGAATATTGAGATTATTACATATTTCTTATCCATTTCATTCATTTATACGTGTACATTGACCCATTACCACATGGTGTTATATAAGCGTATTTATATGTACATATATGTACATAGGAAAAAGGTTACGACTTATATACGCATCACCACCTGATCAATTGGTATATGTTGATTATGTTGCCCACTATGGCCAAGATGATATGATGGGATGCTCTCACTGGCTTGATGATATTATGTACACCTATACCCATTCATGAAACGACATTTGTATACACGTGCATAACATTATAAATGTTTTAGAAGTTACAAAGTTATTCAGATTTACATATCGATATCTTTATTCCATGTTTCATTTTACGTGCATATTTTCATGCCATAGATACTCAGTACATTTTTTGTACCAATGCCTATTTCATGGGGCTTGCGTTTCATGCCCGCCGGTACTGGTAGGCAAGCTGACCGTCCCCCTTCTTAAGATCATTGATCAACGAGAGTTGGCGTGCTACACTTGATACGAAACTACTTTTGATTTGGGTACGATATGTTTATGTATATATGGGTATGACGTGGGTCAGTCCTGTCTTTGTACAGTTATATTTCTCTCATAGTTCTATAGACAATATGTCTAGCTGGATAGTGTATGGCCTTGCCGTCTTCCAATGTTAAGGTAAATAGTTGTCTATAACATCCTTGTCGGCTCGCCCTACATATGTTGCACGTATAAGTACATATGCGTTTTTGGGAAGGTTCCCTTCATGTATATTATTCTCGTAATTCATCAGATATTATTCAGATTTATATCTTAGACGTATGCTTAGGGGTGTTTGACAAGTAGGACTAGGGAACCCATCGCGGCCCATCGATTTGGGTTATGACAAAAGTGGTATTAAAGCAGTTCTGTCCTAGGGTTGTCTACAGACCGTGTCTAGTAGAGTCTTATTTATAGGTGTGTTGTGCACCACATTTATAGATAGGATGATACATGACATATAGGATGTTATCCTATTTTCTTATCTTAGATCATGCAATATAAGAACTCATGTTCCTAACCACATGTTATATTTTCAACAATGCCTCCAAAGACTACAGTCGCCCAGAAGGGAAATTTCGTGGCTGGTATGACTACTAGTTGAGAGCCACGAGTTAATAGGGCTTAGGAGAGTCTCATAATGAGATTCCATCTCATACTTCACATACCGTACCCTTTCCAGAAGAGATTCGAGAGGCACCAGCTCCAACGCCCTCCGGTACATTTAACACCTCAGCCAGATACACCGGGTCATGATATGAGATATGTTATTCAACTATTAACCTGATTAGTGGTCGCACAGGCTCGATGTCAAGAAGTAGGTATTGTTCATGCAGATAGGTTCATTAGTGCAAGGGTTCCTAACTTCATTAATTTAAACCCCCCCCCCCCCCCCCCCGTATTCACTAGGGCAGATCCAAACAAGGACTCTCAAGTATTTATTGACAGAGTGTAGAGGGCGTTAAGGGTAATGAAGACCACTGCGACCGAGTCAGTTGAGATAGCTTCCTATAAACTCTAAGATGTTATAGTTACTTGGTACGAGTCTTGGGAATTATCCAGAGGTGACAATTCCCCTCCAATAGTATGGAAGGAGTTTAAAGAATCTTTTCTTCATCATTATCTGCCACCAAAACTTAGACTGGCCAAAGTTGAAAGGTTCTTCACCTTTCGGTAGGGTAACATGAGTGTTCGGGAGCTAAGCCTTCGGTTTGATTCATTGGCTAGGTATGATCCCACTATTGTATATAAGATGGAGGATCGGGTGCACCGGTTTCTGATTGGATTAGAGCCTCACTTGCTTAACGATTATATATCAGTCTCACTTTAGCCAGACATGGATATTTCTCGTATTAAGGAAGACACTCAGGGTGTAGAGGAGTGTAAGCAAAAACACAGGGTCGATCTTAAGCATAATAGGGCCCAGAATAAGAGATCAAGGTCTTCGGGTCCTTGTGGTGAGTTTCGAGGTGGTAAGAGGAAGCAGTACCCGAGGTATCCAGCCCACTCATCGGCTAAAGCGCCCCCTCAGTTTGGCGATAAGAGATTTGATCATTCCACATATTCAGGATCTGGTCAGAATTTTGGGGCCTCGAGTTGTCAGTATGGGGGTGAGTCAAGTCAGATGAGGTTGCCCTTGCCACAATGTGCTCAATATAGAAGCAGCATATCAGGAAAGGTTGTATTGAATTAGGTATTTCCTATACTAGTGCTTATCCGGGCCACATTATGAGGGATTGTTCTATGAGAGGTTATGCAAGCAGGGCTCAACCAGTGGGATCTATATCTAATTAGTCATCATCACCACGCCCCCGGGCAAGGTCCACAAGTACCAACGAGTCATGGCAGAGGCAGAGGCGGAGCATCTAGCTTGAGCAGTCCTCAGAACTGCATTTATGCATTAGCAAGATGACATGACCAAGAGTCATCACCTAATATTGTTACAGGTATATTATTAGTCTCCTCGTATGAGGTATATACACTGATTGACCCAGGTTCCACCTTATCATACGTTACTTCGTTAGTTGCTAGTAAGTTTGGAATAAAACCTGATTGGGTTGAACCTTTTGAGGTGTCTACACCTGTAGGGGACTCAGTGATAGCTAAGCAAGTATATAAGGGTTGCATAATATTAGTTCATAGTCAATATACCATATTGGACCTAATCAAGCTAGATATGGTAGAATTTGATGTTATAATGAGTATGAACTGGTTGGCTTCTTTTCATGCCAATGTTGATTGTAGATCAAAGATAGTCTGATTTCAATATCCGGGGGAGGCTATTTTGGAGTGGAAAGGTAATACGACATCGCAGAGAGGAAGATTTATTTCCTATCTCAGGGCAAGGAAGATGGTCAGAAAGGGTTGTATTTATCACTTAGTTCGGGTTCAAGATATGGAAGTAGAGTCACCAACCATTCAGTCCATCCCTATGTTTAATGAGTTTTCCGATATTTTTCCCGATGAGCTACCGAGCCTTCTACCAAAGTGAGAAATTGAGTTTGCTATTTACCTACTACCAGATACTCATCCATTATCTATTCCTCCCTATCGAATGGTCCCCACATAGCTAAAAGAGTTGAAAGAACAACTAAAAGACTTGCTTGAAAAAGGCTTTATCATACCTAGTACACCACTGTGGGGAGCACATGTGTTATATATGAATAAGAAATATGGTTCCTTACGGATGTGTATTGATTATAGAAAATCGAATAAGGTGACGATTAAGAATAAGTATTTGCTCCCGAGAATTGATTATTATTTGATCAGTTGCAAGGTGCCGAGTGTTTTTTTTTTAAAAAAAGACATAAGGACCGGGTGCCATCAAGTAAGGGTTAAGGAGGAAGATATTTCGAAGACAACATTCTGGACCAGATATGGGCACTTTGAGTTTCATGTTGTGTCGTTCGATTTGACCAATGCCCCAGCAGTATTCATAGATTTGATGAATCGTGTGTTCAGGACCTTTTTAGATTTGTTCGTAATAGTATTTATCAATGGTATATTGGTATATTCTCATTCAGAGCCTGAGCATGCAGATCATCTGCGTACTACGCTCAGAGTTCCACAAAAAGGGAATTTGTTTGCTAAGTTCTCTAAATATGAATTCTAGTTGAACTCTGTAGGTTTCCTTGGGCATATCATTTCGGGTGAAGGCATCCGGGTGGATACACAAAAGATTGAGGTAGTAAAGACTTGGCCTAGACCCACAACAACCACAGAGGTTTGTAGCTTTCTCAGTTTGGCATGTTATTATATGAGATTTGTAAAGGGATTTCTTCCCTTTTCAGCACCTTTGACCAAGTTGACTCATAATGGAGCAAAGTTTTAATGGGCGGATGCTTGCGAATGGATTTTCCAGGCATTACAGTACAGATTAACTTCAACACCGGTTTTAACGCTCCCGGAAGGGACAAATGGTTATATTATCTATTGTGACGCTTCAGCCATTGGATTGGGTTGTATGGTGATGCAGCATGGTAAGGTTGTGGCTTGTGCTTCTAGACAACTAATAAAGCACGTGAAGAACTACCCGACCTACGATTTAGAGTTAGCAGTGGTTATTCATGTACTAAAGATGTGGAGGCACTACTTATATGGCATTCATGTTGATATATATACAGATCATAAGAGCCTCTAGTACACCTACAAGCAAAAGGAATTGAATCTACATCAAAAGAGATAGTTAAAGCTACTTAAAGACTATGACGTTGATATTTTATACCATCCAGGAAAGGCGAACGTAGCAGCCGATGCCCTCAGCTATAAATCTATGAGTAGCCTATCGTATTTATAGCCAGAAAAGAGGGGAATAGCCCATGAGATTCACAAGCTAGCTAGTCTTGTTGTTTGGTTACTAACTTAGGTGATATTGGAATTACTATTCATCATACAACAATATAATATTTAGTAACTAAAGTAAAGGAACACCAGTACAAGGATCCTATGTTAGTTCATTATAGGGATACCACCCCTCATAAGGAGAAGACACCTTTTGATATTACAAAAGATAGGGTCCTCCGATATCGAGGGCAATTATGTGTGCCTAATGTTGCAGGGCTGCATTGGGAGGTTATGGAAAAAATCCACTATTATCGTTATTCTATACATCCCAGAGCGACAAAGATGTATCATAATATTAGGGAAGTTTATTGGTAGACGAAATGAAAAAGGATATAGTAGAGATTGTTGCGCAATGTCCTAATTTAAGCATGTTAAGATTGAGCATCAAAACCCAGCGGATTATTGCAGGTTATGGAGATTCCGACTTGGAAATATGAAATAATCAATACGGATTTCATCGTAGGCTTACCTCGTACCTAGCGTAAATTCGATTTGATATGGGTGATTATTGATAGTCTTACACAGTCAGCCTATTTTATACCTATTAGGACTACATATTCTTTAGAGGATTATGCAAAGATTTATATTAAGAAGATAGAGCGGCTGCATGGTGCCCCTGTATCTATTATCTCAGGTAAAAGAGCTCAATTTATAGCTAACTTCTGGAGGTCCTTCCAAAAAGGATTGGGACTCAAAAGTGCTAGTACAACATTTCATCCCCAGACATACGGACATGCGGTGCTCACTATTCAGACACTTGAGTATATGTTACGAGGCTGTGTGATAGACTTCAAAGGTAGCTGGGGTGATCATCTGCTGATTATGATTTCGCATATAATATAAGTTATCTCCAATATCTATTCATCTAAATAGTTGTTTATTTATTTTCTCCATGTGATTAGGATAAGTTTAAGTTCAGGGAACCAATTTTTCAAGTCTTATTTTCATTAGTTGTAATTGATTTTCAGCATGTTTAGATTTTGTTTCTGGTGTTTTAGTAGTTTGTTTAAAAAATTAAAATTGCATGTTATTTATTTGTTGTTATTGGTCCCCGAACTAGGTTTAATTCTCTAGGGATGACCCTTTGGCCAAGAATGTCGGGCTCATTTTAGATTTAAATGTTCTTGTGTGTGTTTAATTTCAAGTTCATTAATTCATATTTAGTTATAGGTTTAGAGTGCATCAGGTAGTATTTTCTTATTCTAGATTTTTTTAAACTTTTTATTTCAGTCTAATAAGTAATAACTCAGTTTAAATTTATATATATATATATATATACATACATACACACACGTCATATGCATATTTATATAATTTTTGGGTAGCGAATAAAATTAGTTTTAGCCGGCCGATTAATTATATATATTTCCTTAAAATAGGAATAACCCAGTCCAATCTAACCCAATACTCATATACATAAATTAAAATGACACTAAAAGTGAAACTCTCCCTATAAAACTTACATTGGAATGCATGAAATTCTCACAAAAAATTAAATATAATTAGAGAACGCTTAAAACGAAAATTCTATCAATTTGAATAGAAATCTTACAAAGAAAAATAAAAGATAGAAGTATCGCATTTTGAAAGATTCAATTTTAATATTAGTTTAATTTATATATTTGGCTATTGGATCTGGTGGATCTGGTTGATTGACTCATTCCTATTTTGATTAGATTATTATTTATAGACCAAATATAAAAAAATATAAAATCGTGGAATAAGAAAGTACTATTAAAAATTGTATATTTCAGTTATTGTGATTTTTATGTAAGTTAGTAAAAGTTTTATGACTTTTATATGTGAAAAGTTGAAATAATAGTTATATAATTTTAATAAAGAAAATAATAATTATATGACCAATTATAAAATTTAATTGGCCACTTCCAAAAGGGCATGCAACACATGTATATGTTTTATTGCAGCGCAGAAAAAGTTGCATACACTAAGACATGTATAAAGTATGATATATAAGTACATATATTATTAGGTAGCACCTGTTTAAAATTATCTTCTTCCCGAGCAAGAAGCAAAAATATTTTAACAATATTTTTACTGCAGGCATTGCAAATTTCCATTAAATTTATCATACTTGACCATAATTTCTTCCCTTTCTTAGTAATCCAAACTCATGTCTTAGGCTTGTGATGAATTCAAAGGCAAACACGATTCTTATATGGAAAGAAATTTTAATCATGATGATTTCTCCACATACTAACGGCACATCAATGACGCTAATAAGGATCAGTCTGAAAGGAAATATGTAATAGACTTTGCATTACAGTTAATGCAACGAATGCTAATATTTCATTCAGAATAGAACATATCACACTTAGTAAAACAGGAATTATGCGAGAGAAAAAGTCACAATTTCAACAAGTTATTTACTTTGGGGACAGTTATAGCATATGAAGCATTGCTTCTCTTAGGAGTTAGGCGTTAATTTTTCTTTTAAATATTAAACAAATAGGATATTGGGATAATAAGAAGAATGTTTAAAAATACCCTATACTATGGTAAAAAGAATGACTTTGGATTATGAGTAGATGTTAAATGAAGCGGGTAAAAGGATGTGTCGTTTTAATTTTGTGATAACACGCGACAGTCCGTTCAATTAAGGGGCATATTTAAGTGATAATATAATGGTAGGAGCTAAAATAATTAAATAGTATAAAGGATAATATTTTTAAATTTTTTTTCGATAATATAAGAATATATTTGACTGTAGATAATATAAGTATCTTCTCCCTTCCAAAAAAAAAAAATTTAAGAAAAAAAAAGATGGCGCCAGTATCAACTTTCCCGCGCTTGTAGCACTGCAGCCAATCGCTATTTTTGCCAATTATGTACTTTTCTTAGAGCTCCTTTTGGCAACTTGTGTAGTGTTTGTAGCTGCAGTCTTTGCCAGGGTTCTGCCGCTGCGCCACCACACATATGCCATGGAAATTCATCAAATTGCTCAGCTCCTCAATCAAACACTGAGCCCCGACGGTGCCGTCGTCCATGTCGCCACGGATGCTCTCGATCGCCTCTCTACTCTCCCAAACTTTCCGTTCAATTTGCTATCTATCGCCACAGGTACTCTGCATTCCCGATATATTCATAAATACTGATTTCGTCTCAATAATTGAGGTTTTGACTTTGAAGGAGTAGTTATCCGATTACGCTTTTGCGTTATGTTGTTGTTTTGAAATTTAATTTCTGTGTTGGTTAAAAAAAATTTAATCTATGTGCTATATTTTAAATTCGATGATCTTTGGTATAGGAGGTGAGAACGAAGGTCAGAAAGTAGCTGCAGCCACATATCTCAAGAACTTCATTAGACGAAGAATAGAATCTACAGAGACAAATTTAGAAATCACCAAAGCGTTTAGAGATGCACTTGTGCGTGCTTTGCTTCAATCGGAACCTACGGCTCTTAAAGTATTAGTTGAAGCTGTAAGCGATTTGGGCATAACTTTTTGCTCTTTAGCATGTAACTAATGACGATGTTTTAATTATCTTTTGTTCTCCTTGTTTTCAGTTTCGCTCAATTGTTGCAGTTGAGTTCGTGAAGAAGGATTCGTGGCCTGAGCTCGTGCCTGAGCTGAGGTCCGTCATTCAGCACAGCGATCTTATTGATAAGAATCCCAGCTCTGAATGGAAAACCATCAATGCTATCACCATTCTTCACTCACTCATTAGACCCTTCCAGGTTCTTTAACACGTCTCAACTATATTCTGATTCCAGGTTACTTTTTTTTCAACCTTGGAGGGGAATTGACTCTCTAAACTGGCAACTCTTTTTTTCCCAGAAATGTTGTGTTCATAATTAGACGCTTGCAGATCTTTTCCTATCATCTCGAAGTATGATGAAGTTGATTTTCATAACATGCATGGTTTCCCATTTTCTTTGTTTATCTATTCATCTCATTAAGGAAATGACACTTTTGCTGTTATCTTAAGTTGTTTGTTATTCCCTCGTATTCATGTGCAATTTTTTTCATTTGTTTTCGTGTCTCAGTTCTCCATTGGCATTATACTGATGACTTCCCCTCTGTTATCTCTATTTCATGAGCAACTTTAGATCTGATGCGCAGTATGTTTCTTATTATGGAAACATATATCTATGCGAGAACCTTGCTGGCTGTCATGTGGTACTGAGCAAGGCCACTCACAGCTTGCTAATTTTTGAAGATTAGTTTAAAAATTTGTAGGGTGATCAAGCATGCTTTAGGTTGAGCTTTATGAGGAAAGAGCTGTTTTGTCTGTGCTGCAAAAATAATAACAACAACAACAACAATATACCCGGTAAAAATTCCACTAGTGGGGTCTGGGTAGGATAGGATGTACGCAGACCTTACCCCTACACCGGAAGAGTAGGGAGCATGTTTCTGGGAGACCCTCGGCTCAACAACATTCTATAATTTGCTTAAAATCAAAATTGTTTTGACTGAATAACTAACTAAACCACTTTCCTCATTTATTCCAAATCTGTACTAATAATTTCTTTGCTAGGTTCTTGTAGTGATCTCATCTTATGTCTCATGGCAGTACTTTCTGAATCCAAAACTTGCGAAGGAGCCGGTCCCACCACAGCTAGAGCTTATTACAAGAGAGATCCTTGTACCCTTACTTTCTGTATTTCACCTCTGCATCAAAGAGGTCCACATAACTTCCTAAATTCCTCTTCCATTACTTACTTCCATATTTGGATGTATTACTTTAAAGTATCTTAGAAGTGCTGATTCGGTGTTGCATGAAACAGTTATCAGAGGCCCAACATACAGCAGAAGTGCAGACGGGAACTATACTTCTCATCATATGCAAGTGCGTCTATTTGGCGGTGAGGATAAACTTACAGCACATGATGTTTGACCCTTGATAGGTCAACTATCATTTGAGCTCTAGGTTCTGTTTTGATTGTTTATCTGAAGAAGTTAGAAGACAACATTTTGGAGTCTTGGAGCCTAAAGACCTTCGAGCATATAGAAAATAATGAAAATGATAGAAGGAAATGGCTAGATACAATTATCTAGCATTTCGAGGAGATGAAGTTGGTTATAAGTGTGAAAGTAATTCTGCTGAAAATGGGCACTAGACATGATTTGCATGAGCTAAAGTGATTGTTTTTACAACTTTTCACATGCGATCTTGAAGCTTTGAAATACAAGTGCTTTTAAATACACCGTTATGCACACAGATCTTTAGCTAACTGGAAAAAGGTGAATGATAAGCATGGATGTTCAGCTATGCCAGGACAATACATCTTGCTTCATTCAAAGAATTGGTTGTTTGGTTTACTTAGGGACTGTCTCACTTCCTTTTATTTATATCTCTTTTGGAAAAAGAAACAACACTTTACCAAATCAAGTGATCTGAATGGTACCCAATGACAATGCACTATTTTTCTTTTCCAAAACTGTTCAAATTATCTAGGAGCTTTTGAACTTGTCCTTTTATGCGTCCAATTAGTATTTATCTGGAAGCACCCGTCTTATTCTAGTAAGATTTCTTTTGTGAATATGCTTACTGTGAGCAGTATTATAATCCTATGTCCCCATCAATCTTATAGGTGAGATCTCACATGCCATCTGCCTTGGCTCCGTTGCTTCCTTCTATTTGTCAAGATCTGATACTGATTCTGAATTCTTTAAGTTTAAATGATGGCTCAACTTGCAAAGATGGATATTCATTAAGGATGAAGACTGCAAAGAGAAGTCTGCTAATTTTCTGTGCTCTAATCTCCAGGCATCGGAAGTTTTCTGTCAAGTATGCTACCAAAAATGCATTTTATTTGCTCCAAATGAAAATATAGAAATCCAGGTTTTTCTCAAATTTCTTCTCTTACAATGGCAGACTGATGCCTGATATGGTGAAATGCGTTTCAGAAATTGTCAAGCATAGCACAATCATTCATGTAAGTCTTAAGGACATTACTTGATAGTACTAGAAAAAAGAACTTTCGTATCAGGTGTTTCATAATATTATTTCACTGGAATGCATAGTAAATAGTTTTTTCTTATTCAGCATGCGACCATCAGATTCTCTGTTCTTTAACTACAGTACATTTTTGTCATATAAGCAGAATATCTGCTAAATCTCAATATCTGTTGTCTCATGAACTATTATGCTGTTCTTGCAAGTGTTTTTCCCACATAGTTACCTTATCTATCACTCTTTCTGTGATCATTTTTACTTTCTATCTTCTCTCTTCATTTACTTATTCATTTGGTGCAGAAACTGGATTCACTGTCAGAAAGGATTATTTCATTAGCCTTTGATGTTATTTCTCGTGTTCTAGAGACAGGTCCGGTAAGTTGTTCAGTTGTCTTCACAGTCAAAAGTTTCTCTTTTGCTTGATTAGTTTGTTGTAGTTCGACCTGGCAATGGTGCTTAATTTTGCTGCATGTTCTTTCACCTTCTTGCTTCTTTCTCTTTTTAGGCATTTATCTTGATCCATGGTTCTCTCGAAACTGACTTTTATGGTTACTTTGGAGTCTCCAAGCTAAATTGTATTGTTATCATATGAAATAGGGATGGCGACTGGTTTCACCCCACTTCTCTTCCTTGCTGAACTATGCAATCTTCCCAGCTCTTGTGATGAATAAGAAGGTGGATATTCCAAGAATTCGCCTTTAAAAGCGGCTGTCTGCCTGTATACATGAGTTTCTTTCTTTAGTTGTTGCATACTCTTTCTGAAGTTCTGATTAAAGACTTATGTCTGCTAAGTAGGACACAGCAGAGTGGGAAGAAGATCCAGATGAGTACATAAGGAAAAATCTTCCCTCAGACCTTGTGTGTACAAATCTTTGAACTTCCTTATAAGTTGTACACTCTTAGCATTTTTTAGTGTCTGAATTTTATGATCCTGCAGGAAGAAATTTCTGGATGGAGAGATGACTTGTTTACAGCAAGGAAAAGTGCTTTAAACTTGCTTGGTGTTATTTCATTATCAATGGTTAGTTTTCTATGACTTATATAGCTCCAGCTTCTTCTATTAAAATGCACATAGTTATCTAAAATTTATTCTTTGACCTCTAGGGACCTCCAGTCAAGACTTCTACAGCTTCATCAAAGCGTAAGAAAGGAGATAAACATAAAATAAAAGGTTACAGCTCGATGGGGGAGTTGTTGGTGCTTCCGTTCTTGTCAAAGTTTCCTGTTCCCACTGATAACGGAGAAAACACAGTAAATGAGTGAGTATCCTTTAACTTTGCAATGGATTGTCTTATATCACTGTACTTCAGTACCTATTTAACAGGAACCTATTCAGAAAGTTCACTATTTAAAATTCATTATGGTTATGGTCGAGGGCTATTTGTTCTGTTATTGTTCTAAGCATCATGTTATTACTATATAATTCTTGAACTCTAAGGTCTGCTGTTAACAAAATTATCCTACTTTGTTTTGCCATTTATGCAGACCTTTTTTTCTTTCTTTTTCTAACCTTCCTTGATCATGCGTGCATACTGTCTACGAGATTTACTTTCATTTCCTTGTCTAAACTTTGACAGGTATTATGGAGTCCTGATGGCCTATAGCAGCCTTTTGGATGTAAGGAGAGATCATACTAGTAGTAGTTCAAATTGTATTTTTTCATAATTAAAAGATTGTGTACTTTTATTAATTATCTATCATTGTATTCTCAGTTTCTAATAGAGCAGACGCCTGGATTTGTGGACACTCTAGTCAGAACTCGGGTGCTACCACTGTATGAAACATCAATTCCTCAACCGTATTTGATTGCCTCTGCAAACTGGGTCCTAGGAGAGCTTGCTTCATGTCTTTCTGATGTGGGATAACGTTTTTGATGATACCTTCTTAACTATAAATTTGCTAACGGCATTATGCGCCGAGGGTCGATTGGAAACAGCCTCTCTTCCTTTCAGGTAGGGGTAAGGCTCGTCTACATATTACCCTCCCCAGACCCCACCAGGTGGGAGTATACTGGGTAGTTGTTGTTGTTGTTGTTGTTGCATTGTGTGGAGTAAGTTCCCTTTTTTTCTTTCCACAACAGGGTATGAGTGCTGATATTTATTCTTCATTAGTGAAAGCGTTAACAATGTCAGATATAAGGGGTGTTTCTTGTTATCCTGTGCGGGTGACAGCTGCTGCTGCCATTGCTCAACTTGTAGAAGTAAGTGGCTAAAATGGCTCCTATTTTATGCACTTGAAGTATGATAGTGAAAATAATGCTTGTACTTTTGGTACTGCAGAATGAGTACATGCCACCTGAGTGGCTACCTCTTCTTCAGTTGGTTTGTCATAGGATTGGTGATGAAGAAGAAGATAGCTCCATTTACTTTCAGCTTCTAAGTACTATGGTCGAGGCTGGAAATGAAAAAATTGCACCTCATATTCCAGATATTGTTTGTCTGTTGGTTAGAGAAATCTCAAAGAAGTTACCTTTAGATCTGGAGCCATGGTCTCAGGTATCTTCTTATGTACAACTACAACAACTACTGCACTTTTATGTATCTGATGTATTTGTATTTTTATTCTTTAGCAAATCTTTCGATGTTTGTAATTTTCTTTTTGGTAACTGGGAAAATGAGAACGTGTCTTGTGCAGATTTCAATATTTTATGGAGCTATGTGGTTCAATATTCATTGTTTATAGCTTAAATAGAAGTCCTATAGGTTGGATTGCTTGCTTTGAAACTTCATCTTTTCTAGTCACGTTGCATATCATGTCACATGGTCCAGAGTCATTACTTTGATAGGAGTAGGACTAAACTTTATGATTCCTTCTTGTAACTGAAGTACATCGGAACACAATCTTAAATCCTTTTTTTATGCTGATCTGGTAATGAGCGCATGTCTAGATTCAACCTCACTCTTCACCCAAATCTGAAATTAAGAAAAAACAAACTCATCCATACATATAAATTAAGGCATATTGAGATTTGAAAGTCCCCAGACCCCACACTTGTGGGATTACACTGGGTTTTTTGTTATTGTTGAGATTTGAAATTACTGACTTGCATCTGATAGATGGTGGAACAGTGCTTTGCATCACTAGCAGTGATGGCTCAGTGTTGGGAAGACTCTGCATTGGAAGAAAATGAGCAGGATGGTTCAAGTCAATTGTGGTGTTCTGGTCAGGCAACCATGATGAGTGCATTTTCAGATCTCCTACAGCATGCCTGGCTAAGATCTGCTCTACGGATGGTTAGTCTTGAATAAAAACACAAGCTTGTATGCATATATAGTCCATTCTTTACTTTTTTGTCAAAGTAACATGCTCAGTACTTCTTCAGTAAAATACTTCCTTTAAAAACATCATGACTGAAGCTTATTCGTGCATATATGTCTATATTTAAAATGCAATCACCTCAATGCTGGATGCAGCTTAAGTCTAGTGTTTATACTATAATAGTTATATGATTTGTATTGTGAAATCCGTACCAAGCTTTAATAGATTAAGCCTGTTAGCTTCTCATGCACGATCCAAAGCTGTTCATATGTGGATGGAAACTTAGGATGGAGCCGTATGAGGTAGAAGTCTCATGTACGGTTCTCCGAGAAAGGAGCGCCAGCTACTGGATCCTCGACCAAGCACAAAAAGAAGCTCCAGATATTTGATATCTTTTTCTTTGAATAAGATCCAATTCCAGCTATGGTTTCTTTAGATACCTTACAATTAGAATCCCTCTTTTTTTCTGATCCAGTTCCTCCACCAATGAGAATTCCTTTTAAATTTAGCTTGTACTTAACTGGTCAATGTCTCACTTGGGATAACAGTGTGATTAGAAGAATCTTAATATTTCTTTTGTTTTTGATGTGCTCTACTCTCTTGTTATCTTCTCATATTATTTGTTGCAATTATCAGGAACCTGAGGTTGCCTTCTCAGTGGCCCCTGCATCATGAAAAGATGATTGTTCCACGTTGCTTGGTTTCATTTTGCAAGGAATTACCAAAACTGATGATCTTTTGAAGCTAAAGGTCCCAGAGCTGATGCTGATCTGGTCAGATCTCATAGCTGATTGGCATGCATGGGAGGAGATGGAGGATTTATCTATTTTTAACTGTATCAAAAAAGCTGTTAGTCTAGACGGGAAATTTGCTGTGAAGAATTTTCTTGTGGGGAAGTTGCGGATGCCTCCTGCTCCACCTGCTTCTAAAAAATCGATCCTTGAAGGAATTGGTGCATTCATTACAGAAGCTTTCTCACAGTATCCATCTGCAGTATGGAGGGCAGCTTCTTGTGTCCACATTCTGTTACATAAACCCAGTTACTTACCTGAAGGAGACGATTTCAAGCAATCATTGGTGATATCCTTGTGTCACGCAGCATTTTGTCGTTTTAGAGAGCTTAGAAGCAAGGCTGTCCCTTTATGGAAACCTTTGTTGCTTGCAATAGCGTCATGTTATTTATGTTTCCCAGATATTGTAGAGAATATTCTAGAGGGCATCGAACTTGAAAGCTTTACAGCCTTTCTATCTGCTTTGGCAATTATCTCAACAAGCAAATTTGAGCATTGTTTGTCATCAGAGTCTGAGATCAAGTTGGCTGGTTAGAATTCTATTTCTTTTTTTCCCAACTAATTTTTTTTAGTGCAATCAGGGGCGTTCGTGCTTGACATTTCTCTGACAGGGCAACATATATTTTGGTGATGCCGTGCCTTTACATGAGCCCTTTTTTATGTTCTGGAAAATGCTACTGATCTTAGCTAGATCTTTTTATCTGTCCACAACTAAAGTGTGTGTTCTTATGTTACGAAATTGCACTAATTATTATTAAACCTTGTAGTTCACTATTGTGTTTCTCCTTGCTTTGCCTTTTAAATATTCACTTTTTTCGCCATTTGTCATCAATCTTATAAAGAACTTCCTCCTGAGAATCTCATCAGCAACTGTCTCTGTGTCTGCTTTTTTCCCCTATTTTATTACCAGTGATGACACTCGCACAATCTCTTGACAAGCTGATAGAACGGCCTAATGAAGGGAGTTTGTTGCTACATGATTGCGTTGCTTCACTGATGAAAGCATTTCTGAAGATAAAAGAACTGGAGGAAGAGGAAGAGGAAGATGAAGAAAGTGAAGATCAGGCTTCTGATGATGAGGAAACTGAAGAAGATGATGAAGAGGTCGGATCACCAAACTAATTCTGTCTTGTTTAATTATCTATGGCAACCCCCCCAACCAACCAAAATTTTTTTTGCTACCCATTGTTTACATGGTCATCACGTTCATATGACCTACTTTTCATTATGGTCAAGGTATGTTCTATTGTGGAACAGTAACATTGTACTCTCTCTCTTTTCTGGTTACCGAAATAGAAGTGACTATGAGTCTTTTACATTCACGAGAATTCCTTGACCTTCTGACATGAGTTTTGCCTCATTAGCAAATTATTGCTCTTCACTTAACTGTGGTCCTTCCATGTAAGTTGAAATTTCTCATATTTTTCACCAGCTTTCTTAACGGAAACACATTTTTCTTTTCATAACATAACATATTGTGACTCGAAAATGATGATTATCACTGCCTTTTTCTTCTTTCATAATCACCTTGTCCATAGTCTTTATATATAATATCACAGAAATTGTCAATAATTTCATACTGTTGTCTCTTTGCGTTCATTATCCGTGGTTCTGTTTGTTGGCTCCATCATACAGGCATGAAAAGCATGTAGTGGAAGTAAGGAATAGTGAGCATATGCTATACCTTCATCATATATCAGAAACTTTTGATAAGTAAAATGGAGATGCGGAGTACAAACCAAACCTCTGGCATGCTAAGCGACTGTACATTCATCACATAAAATACATCTTATAAAACCTTTGCAATAGATAACGAAAGATGATTGTTATTGTTCATAATTCAATGCTAGGACTCCGAAGATGATGAACTCGAAGAAACTGAAGAAGAGTTCTTGGAGAGATGCGCCAAGACAGCTGTAGAAATAGAAAACAGGACCATTGTGGAAGAAGGAGATGTAGAAGATCAAGAGCAAGAAATTGAACTGGGTAAGCCTGCCAACGCTCTCATTCTTGAAAATACCATAAGGATGCAGACATTTGATGTGCAGGGTAAATAGATTACTTATTTAGCTGTTTATAAAAGTAGAGAAAATTAATCTCTCCTGGTTGTTTATAGAAGTAAAGAAATCGATCAGCTCTGCATTTCTACTGCCCATTAAATCAGCAACATTATTTTGCTTACTGTGCAATCATAATGATTTTTATCTTGGTTCACAAGATGCTCTACTTGTCAAAGTTCGAAATTCTCGTCAAAATTCCTAGATGTACCAAACAGACTGAATCAGTGTCATGTTGACAATATCTTCTGTGGATTATCACATTTAAACAATGCTGCTTCAGCGGCTCTTCTCTCTCAAGTTTCAATCAATTAACTATACCTCAATCTCAACATTGTCGTAGTTGGTTATTTGCATCTTTTATATCCATTGAGCTCAGACAACACAATTAAATAAGGATTAATCACATCCTAGTTGAGGTTAACAACTTAAGTATTTGCGTCTGTGTTTAATATCATCCGCAGTGATGTTCATTTTTAGATTTCTATTGCTTTGTTTCCCTTAAATTTCTTCGATTACTTCAGGTTGTTTGGAAGATGTGGATCTGGAGAGCACTGTGCTTTCGGCAATTGAAAGACATCACCAAGTGCTTTTACGGCTACAGTTGCCACCAGAACTGACTTCAAGTTTCTTGGAGGCCTTTCCTGAATGTAAATTATACTTCCAATAACCTCAGCTATAGGATTTCATACATGCTCTCCGCGTTCCTCTTTTTTCAAACCCTGATTGCTGTAATTCTTGTTATTCGGTGTGCCTGTTGGTGGCTGATTATTTTGTTTATTCTTGTATTTGCCTGCTGTTGTGCTGAAGTTGGGATGTTCTATGTAAAAGTCTCATAACTATTGGAGTGCCACTTGGAGTCATTTGTATTTATCACACATCTTTGTTGTAAAGCTGCAATTGGTCCAAAAGATGGAATAGGTCAACAGTGAAAGAGAAGTTAAATTTGGGAAGTTCAGACCTCAACATGTATCCATTTTGTTGGAATTAGTTTGTTCCTAAGTAGAAATGGTGTTCTTTTTACTGTAAAAGAAATTTATTGTTTGGCTCTGGTGAGCTCTGTTGAAGTGTCATTTTTTTCTTTGCGCAAAAGAATCTATGCTTTACAACTGATTTGCCACCCAACGTAACACTAGCTAATATATTGCCGTGCAGTTGTGTAAACTTAAATTAATTGTTGCAACTGGCTATCATCAAAATCAGGTCAGTGTATTCCAAAGTGGCCTGTTATTTGTTCGAGAAATTGGTTTTGTCAAGCATATATGAAAGGGAGTTTTTCTTATATATATATATATATATATAGAAATTTATTTATGTTATAAATAGAACTCTAATTAGAGTGAATGTCTATCTTATAGAAGAGTCTTACTTTGAGGCTAAGTCTTTTCTATGCTTATAAATAGAGGGGTCTTACCTCATTGTAAATCATCCCTAAGTATCAATAAGAATACTCCTCTCTCTACTTTTCTCTCTATTTGTTCTTGTTCTTGTATTATTGTTCTTGTTCTTATATTATTTTATAACACGTTATCAGCACGAGACTCTACCGTCTCAAGAAGCACTTTGAGAAGATTAAGGAGAAATTCGCCCACACGAATTTGGCTAATTCCGGGCATTATCCGGGTCACGCTTCAAGAGATAAGTATCGATTTTATGTTCGATTAAAATATATAATTATGTGTTGTTATTTGTAAATACAAGTCTGATCCTACTGTAGCATTGTGCTAATTGTATTATGGCCAGCAAGAGATTATGCACGGTTACATCACAGTACTGTTTCTTTCTTCAATTACTTGAAACCGGAAACGGCGGCTTCACGGTGGAATCGCGTCGGCTTAAATGCTTCCAAAAAAAAAATTTCTATACGGAAAAATAGAAGAGGTATATTTGATATCACAACATTTATTGGTATACCTTAAAGGTAAGTAATTTACTTTTCCCTTTCAAATTCTTGAAATTCAACGATTTGATTTCATATACAAACAAAGACAACAAAGTTTGATTATAACTCTAATGGAGTTTGTAAAAAATTACATTCACATGAAGTGGTAAAAATTTCTATGCCTTGCCATGATCAAATTCATGTATGATTGTGGGCAAAGAATTGAAAATCCGTCCCATTGAATTTGCTCCATTCCCTTTAGAGAATGTGGTAGCAGTATGTGATAAGTCTGAAAGAAGACAAAATTATTACCATGAAGGTATCAATGAATGTGGACGTGGCAATAGACGGAATTATAATCGTCATTATGATCCATTCCCTGAAGTGAATGTGATAATTGTAATAAAGCCTGTAAGTATGAACACGCTCTTGATGTAATTTTGTCTTATGTCTGACATTATGAAAAGAAAGTTCGTTGCCCTTGAAATTTCGGGCAAGAACTATATGACATGGGTGTTGGATGCTGAAATCCATTTGGATGCAATGGGTCTTGGAGACGCCATTAAAGACAAAAATAATGCATCCACCCAAGACTATGCTAAGGCCTTGATTTTCTTGCGCCATCACCTTGATGAAGGTTTGAAACTGTGCTAAGGCCTTGATTTTCTTGCGCCATCACCTTGATGAAGGTTTGAAAATTGAATATATCACAGTCAAAGATCCACCTATCTTGTGGAATGGCTTAAAGGAGAGATATGACAACCTGAAGTTGGTCACTCTGCCACAAGCACGATACGATGAGAATCCAAAGGCAAATAGTTCAGAACTATATGTTATCGTTGCGGTGGAAAAGGGCACTGGTCAAAAGCTTGCCATGTACCAAGCCATTTGGTTGACCTTTATCAAGCATCTCTAAAGAGTAAAGGCCCTGAAACCAATTTTGTCTCTGACGGCAAATTTTGACATCACCCACTTGGATGTGGCAGACTTCTTTGAGCAACCCGAGGGGAAAATAAACCACTTAATCGGTGATGGATCAGTGATGAAGGAAGATGGAATTGTTTGATTTTACTTTATTTATTTGTATTAGTTAGTGAATAAACTAATAATCATTAGTATCAGCTCGTATTAGTTAGTTTATGATATAATGTTAGTATTAGTTCTTTAGAATGTTTCAATATGCTTAAATTTCGAAGAAATTTTTATTTTCCAGCAAAGTTAGTCGATTAACTAATAAAGTCGACTATCTAAGAGGAACTTGTTGAGTTTTAATGATATCAGTCAAAATGTTCTCCTCCAAGTCTAAAAGGAACTTGTTGAGTTTTAGAGATATCATTCAAAATGGATATCAGATTGAGACAATACATGAGTATAATCTTGAATACCTCATTTACTCATGAAAACGAGGCTGCCCACTTCGGTTTCGGGTCACGCCATTTTGCATACAACAATGCTAGTTCGTCTCTGACTGACGAATTGTCACAAATATTCCCCGTTGCAATTGGTTTTGGGTCATGAACCTAATATATCCCATTAAAGAATTGTTGGATGCGCAGTATATGTGCCTGTAGCATAGCCATACCACACCAAAATGGGTCTGCAAAGAAGGTTAGGAATATATGTTGAGTTTGAATCGCCCTCCATTATTCGCTACCTCGAAACATTGACAGGGGATTTGTTCACTGCACGATTTGCAGACTGTCAATTCGATGAGACACTTTTCCCAAAATTAGGGGGAGAAGTTGGTGAAACCAAACGGGAAATTTTGTGGCAAAATGCATCATTATCTCATCTTGATCCACATACCTCCATTTGTGAAAATGAGGTGCAAAAGATTATCCATTTGTAAAGAATAGCAAATCAAATGCCTGACGCATTTACGGACTTGAAAAGGATAACAAAATCACATATCCCCGAAGTGAATGTGACAACATCTGATTCTCGAATACATATTCATTATTGGAAGAATATGAACATGAAATTGGTATTGAATATACCACACTCACCCCTAGAAGGAGGTTTGAGATGATGTCATTGTTATGGCATGAATGGTCATTGGTCACGTACCTATTGTACGCCAAAATAATTTGTCAATGTGATTATCAAAGGACAAAAATAATGCAAGAATCATATCTTGCATATAAGTTTGACATGACCATAATGATATAACTTTCTCTTTAAGAAAGATATTCACCACATGGATGTTGATGAATTTGTGGTAGTACAAAATTAATTGAGAGCTCTAGAAGAGCCAATTATTACTATGTTGGAGAAACACAATTGAGTATTGTGCTGTAGTAAGTCTCAAAGAAACTTATCCAGTTTCCAAAGTACACGCGAAAGCGCTGATTATATTGAGACTATAAATAAAGGAAAGATTTGAAATCTTCTATTACTATAACTTGTAGCGGGATAATTTGTATATGAAAAGCTACCCGCTTTATTCTCCAGTTTGTACTACACAAACAAAAGAATGCCACAATAAAGTGGATATGTATTGGTATAAAAACCCATACCATAATAAACCTGAAGTTTAATGAGAATTACACATGTCATGGTGTAAACATGAACTTATCAATATTGATAATTTATTGGCATTCGGGTTAGCCATCTCATTTTAAGTATGATGTGCAATAATAGAGAATTCACATGGATGAATATTAAAGAACTAGAAAGTTCTTTACGAATTCTCTTGTATTACTTGTTCTCATTAATGAACTGACCAACTAAAGAGTTCGGGTTGAAGCCCATAAATTCTGGAAATATCAAAGGTGAATATGGGCCCATTCAGCTGCCATGTATATCACATATGATGCATCTATGAAATGGTTACATGCGCAATTGTTATTGACCCGCAGCCTGGCCGGTGCTTGCGAGGTAAATTGCTCAGTAATATAGCTTCGAGCATAATTTCGAGATTTTCTATTCAAGATAGTTCATCTTGATAAGATGGTTTATATCAAAGTTGGTTTAGCAAGATAATTATTGAGTGCCTCCACTTAATAGCTAAACTGTTTCTTATGAGAACAAAGTTATATATATTAGTTGATATACGTTGTATATGAGAGTATATTCTCCCCTCACAAGTGGTTCAGGGTCAGGAACCAAATAATTTCATCTTATTATTAATGTGCTGTGTATATTGACATGATAATGCACAAAGATGATTTCTCAAAATTGAGGAAACAAGTTAGCTTTTCTAACATGAGGGGGAGACATGATAAACAATTGAGAAAATGTTACATGGGATGAATTATCATTTGTATATGTAGATCCCCGAATATCATGATATGAACCTGAAGTTCATAAAAGGATAATTCAATTGCAACATATTGCAAAGCATGCTATACGCATTTGCCGACCCAAAGAAAGTAACTATATTCTCACTGCAAATGCTCATATTAAGTCCTAGAAGGACAAAGTCTTGGATACGCCGGAAGCGTATAGACAAATCGGTTTCAAAAGGAACTTCTTAATAAAAAACATGAGCAAATGATCGAAGTGATCATAATGAGGAGGCAAGTGATCCAGAAGATCACATGACATAACACTTCATAAAATCTCATGAGAGATTCAGGTACCTGAATGTGTGAATGAAGAGATCTCCATGTTATGTCCTTATGAAAATTTATTGGAACCGATATAAAATGGTCGTCGACGACATCTATGATAGCGCTAAATGTCGATGAGGATCTTATGTTTGTCGAATACAAACAAAAATATTGGCCAAATGGAAGAGATACAATTCAAGTAGAATTGATTCCATATGAAAGACATGTAGTTTTGGACATGTAGTTCGAATGCTTGAAAGTATAAAGTCACTGGATGGCATCGAGAATACCCCTATGGAGATATTGAAGAGTCATTTCACGGCATTATATGAAGATGTTCATATCTATCAAGAATGATAATTTCAAGGTGCGGAATATTTATTCAAGTCAATATGGTTGATTTATTTATCAAATATCTACCAAAGATCGTTTTGAAGATGGTGCACAAGATTGGAATGCAAATGCTCAAGGATGTGAATTGATGCTCTTTTCAGGGGGAGTTAATGCGCGTTGCACTCTTTTTCCCTTACAAGGTTTTGTCCCAATGGATTTTCCTTGCAAGGTTTTTAACGAGGCAACCAATAGGCGCATATTCAAACATGTGTACTCTTTTTCCTTTTCTATAATTTTTTCCCATTAGGTTTTATTTAGTTAAGGTTTTAACGAGGCACATTATTGAATAGACATTCAAGGGGGAGTGTTATAAATAGAACTCTAATTAGAGTGAATGTCTATCTTATAGAAGAGTCTTACTTTGAGGCTAAGTCTTTTCTATGCCTATAAATAGAGGGGTCTTACCTCATTGTAAATCATCCCTAAGTATAATAAGAATACTCCTCTCTCTACTTTTCTCTCTATTTGTTCTTGTTCTTGTATTATTGTTCTTGTTTTTATATTATTTTATAACAATTTATTTATTCTCTTTAGGTTTTATAGTTTTTAATGAGTACTTAAATTTTTCTTATAAAGTGTATATATTCCTCCCTTAAAAGGTTCATATTCCGTTATTAGTGCATTCATTTAAATCCTTTCCTTTTCTCGAGCATACAAATATACAATTTCGGGTTTTAATATTTTATAATTCGTTCGGATAGGATATTCTTGTAAGTGATTGAGAATATATGTTGGAGTTTAATTCTTAATTTGAGGTAGATTGGTTAAGTATAAAGTTGATTTTAGTTGAAAATTCAAATTGATACTTGAAGAAGAAGTTGTAGGGATTATATGATAGTTATATCAAAATTGTATTTAATACATCAATACCTAAAATATAATTATATCATAAATGTATCATACTTGTATCATAATTATATCTAACATGTATTAGAGATATTAATATCTAAAACAATACCTGATAAAATACTAACACAATTCTCATACATTTGTGATACAAACTGCAATACATTTATGAAAAATTGTGATGTTGATCTCATTCAAGTTTCAATTACAAATCTCAACTTAAAATCTAATATAATAATTGTATTAGTATTGTATCAAATATTATTTAGGTATTAATGTATCATATACAAGTACAATATAATTTAAATATAATTGTGACATAATGCTAAAATAATTGTGATATATTTACCATACAATTCCTGCAACTTCGTTTTTTTCGAATTTCTATTTGAAATTTTACGTGATGCAATTTTGAGAAATTATAATACAATTATGATCTTCATCATTTTCAAGTTTCAATCACAACTCAAAACTTAAAATTTAATATAACATGATATTATAATTGTATTAGTATTTTATCCGGTATTGATTTTTCCTATACAAGTCACGTATAATTTTGAAACATTTGTGATATAATTCTAAAACAAATCAATTAGGGTATATTTTTTCTTGAAAATAATAAATAAAAAGTCAGACCAAAATTGTGGAACTCTAGCTAGGTTGCATTTCAATTCTTGTCCAGTCCCTTGGATTTCTCAAACAACAAAAATACCCCCTCTTGCTATTAAAAAATTAAAAAGCTAAGGTCTGTTAGCTTGAGGAAAGAAATCACACATCATTTTCAATCAAATATCAAATTAGATGTCAAGTGGAACAACATGAGGATTAAAACTAGAAAAATGCATTAACTTTTGAACTAAAATAATTATTTGTGTGAAAGAAAAAGAAGTTCTTGGTTAATTTGTATGAAAGAGAGAATGATTTTGAAATATTTTGAAATTAGAAAATATCGTGATTGTTGGGGATAATTAAGCCGATAAATATGGGGATTTCTTTTTTTTGGGGGAGGGGGGGGGGGGAGGGGAGGGGAGGGGGAGTTATGGTTTAATCCCTAAAATTAAGGGACCCTTCTTTTATCATGTATATAAATAATAAATATAGATACATAATATAATTTTATGGAACCTAAATAAAAATGGTAAATAAGTTTCTGATATAGTATAACTAGGTAAAATTCTCAATATGAATCTCAAGTATTTTCAAGTATCTATATTTTATGGAGAACTACTAGTAATGGTATTGTCTTCTAGCTATTATAACTCATATAGTCTGGACTTGGTCTGACGTTATTCCTAGGAAACACAAAGCAGATTGCACATCGTGTGATTTGGTTGTAACTGGTGTTGTAGTATTCCCCAATCTCCCTCCGTAGGATGTGATGGCTGCACCTAATTTCTAAGACTAAGTAAGTCTAATATATGAAGAAATAGCAGAAATAATAAAATAACTTCAATCTAAACCAACCGGCCAGCATAAAATAATTCCACAACACAACTAACAATAATTCCCAAAACCGATGAAACTAAGTCATAAGCTTTACACAAGTATACCGAAACATCATTAATACATGAAAATCTATAATGGGAGTATATAATAGAAACTAAGATAGAGGATGACTCAGAGGCATGCGAACACACAGATATACCTTGAAGTCTATGATCCAAGCTCAACTCACGGATGCCTAGCATGGTGTAATGTGTATGGATCTGTACAAAAAAGATATGCAGAAGCATAGTATGAGTACACTACAACGATACCCGATAAATATCAAGTCTAAAATCGGTAGAGTAGTGATAAGGTTAGGTCAGGACACCTACTGAAATAAATAAAGAAGCTGAACAAGTATGGTACAATATAATAATGGAAACAAGGAAATGAAACAATAAAGAAATACATCAAGATAAACTACATCGAAAGTAAGTCATAAGGCATCAAGGGAAAACACATAATAAGAACACCAAGAAAATGATGCAACCAAAACACAAGTGATTTAAATGAAAGATAACAACAAGAGTCATGTCTGAGGTACCGCCTCGTACCGCATTTCAAAATTACAATCACAATCTTTCCTTATATCACCACGGGAGCCTTGCATTTAGTTTTTAAAAATTATTTTTTCGAAAATAGCTACCGGTGTTTAGCTCATGTTATCACACCACGTGGTTTCAAACAGTTCCCCTGCTGGCAATACACGTATCAAACATACCTTATCTCATCGCATGCGTATCAAGCCCTATCCTTATATCACCGAATGCGTGTCAATATCGTAATATATCACAAATCACACCTCAAGTGCCCATACCAAAACTTGCCAAAGAAGTCAACAATAACAAATTTATTTATAATAAATAACTCATATCTCAACCACAATATTTTCAAGAGTCTCAACAATAACAATGGAAAGTGAATGGCTCAACAAGAATGATATTTCAATAATTTACAACTTAACCTCATTGTGCTCACGACTTTTACAACTTCAGCACCAAAACTCTACAATAAGATATTCAAAGAAATAATAACTTCAAGTAAGGTAATTCAACAGTTAAATATTTAACAAGGCAATGAGAAAATAGTTACTTCAACTAAGCATGTAAGGAAAAATAATAAGAGATGAGAAAAGTATTAACAATGTCAAGTGAATCATGTAAAGATAGATTAACGATGATGAATATAATATGTTATGATAACTCAACTAAAGGCATGAAAAGAGTCTACGTAGCTTAACCAGACCAATTACCACATTTAACCTGTGTACCCACTCGTCACCTTGCGTACATGGCTTTCACGTACCACAATTAACATAAAACAACATCAATCCTAAGTGGTAATTCCCCCCACACTGTTAGGCAAGATACTTACCTCAAAACACGCTAACTCAATCCACTAGTAAGCCCTTTTCACGAATATCCAACTTTGAACGGCTCGAATCTTGATAAATAACTTTATACCATAAATACAACAACAACAACAACCTAGTAAAATTCCATAAGTGGGGCTATGGGATGCTCGAGGAAGATCGAGAATCAGGTGAGATACTTGTGATTCATCATAGGCTATTAGTTATGGAAATTGGTATTATGTTAAAGAGGAGGAAAAGGACTGATCGAGGAAGACTGAGAATCAGTTGAGGAGCCTTAACTAAGGATAAAGCCTGGAGGCGCAGTTATCTGCTATGGGAGCTTGGAAGGGCAGTGGTAACGCGAACACTATATGGTCAACGACATCTGGATGTATAAAGGACGCCGCGAGATAGGTGTTAGGGGTCTCAAAGAGTGTCTCTGGTGGGCACAAAGGAGACTGGTGGCGGAATGAAGTGATCCAAGGTAAATTGGAAGCGAAGAAGGCGGTGTACCTGAAGTTAGTGGGGAACATAGGTGAGGAGGAGATGCCAGCGTGCTTGGAGAGGTATAAGGTAGCTAGGAAGGAAGAAAGGTTGGCGATCATGGAGGCTAAGACTAGGGATTATGGTCGTATGTATGAGGAATTGGGGAAAAAGGCAGGGAGAAGAAGTTATTTCGGCTAGCCAAGTTGAGAGAGAGGAAAGCTCAGGATTTGGACCAAGTGAGACGCATCAAGGATGAAGATTGTAGAGTATTTTTGGAAGATGTGCAGATTAAGAAAAGATGATAGACTTACTTTCATAAACTCCTGAATAAAGAAGGGGATCAGGATATTGTGCTAGGAAAATTGGAACATTCCGATAGTCACTGTGGCATTGGGTACTGCGGCTGTATCAAGGTTGAGAAGGTCGTAGGAGCTATGCGTAAGATGAGTAAAGGTAGGGCTACCAGGTCAGACAAGATTCTAGTGGAATTTTGGAAGAGTGTGGGAGAGAAGGTTTAGAGTGATTGACTGGATTGCTCAATGTTATTTTTAAGGCGGAGAGGATGCCAGAGGAGTGGAGGTGGAGTACGGTAGTTCCATTATATAAGAACAAAGGTGAATCTAGAGTTGTAACAACTATAAAGGTATTAAATTACTGAGTCATACCATGAAAGTATGGGAGAGGTTGGTTGAAGAGGGTGAGGATAACAGAGCGTATATCCTACAACCAATTCGGATTCATGCCAGGTACAGAAGCAATACACCTTGTTCGGAGGTTGGTGGAATTGCATAGAGAGAGGAAGAAGGATCTGCATATGGTGTTTGTTGACTTAAAGGAAACGTTTGACAAAGTTTCTAGAGAAGTTATCTGGAGATCCTTGGAGGAAAAAGGTATTCCGGTCCCGTACATAATGGCGATTAAGGACATGTACGATAGGGCTAAGACTCAAGTTAGGATAGTAGGAGGAGACTCTCACCATTTCCCGATTATAATGGGGTTACCACCAAGGTTCTGCACTCAGTCCGTTATTATTCGCCTTAGTGATGGATACATAACGCACTATATTAAAGGGGAGGTGCCATGGGGCATGCTATTCGCCGATGACATAGTTTTGATTGAGTGAGCCAGTCTTAACGAGAGGCTGGAGGTTTAGAGACATACTCTTGAGCCTATGGGTTTCAAGCTGAGCAGGATGAAGAAGGAATACCTAGTATGTAAGTTCAATGCTGAGCCGAGGGAAGTCGGCATGGATGTGAGGATTGAATCACATGTCACCCTAACTAGAGGCAACTTCAAGTATCTATGGTCAGTTATCGGGGGGGGGGGGGATAGGGGGAGATCGATGAGGATGTCATAAATCATATTAGGAAAGGATGGATGAAGTAAAGGTTAGCATCTAGAGTTTAGTGTGATAAGAGAGTGTCATAGGCTGAATATTGTCCTGTTAAGAACTCACATATCCAGAAGATGAAAATAGCAGAAATAAGGATGTTGGGGTGGATTTGCATGCAAACTAGGATAGAGAAGATTAGGAATGATGATATTCAGGAGAAGGTGCACGTAGCTCTCATTGATGACAAGATGCGGCAAGTGAGACTCAGATGGTCCGGGCATGTTTAGAGGAGAAGCCCAGATACTACAGTAAGGAGGTGTGAGTGGCTAGCTGTGGAGGGAATGAGAATAGGTAGAGGGAGGCCTAAGAAGTTTTGGGATAGGTGATTAGACATGATACATCGAGACTTTAGATTTCTGAGGACATAACACTTGATTGGAAGTTTTGGCGGTCGAGAATTAAGGTTGTAGGTTAGGAGGTAGTTAAGTCTTGCCTTACTAATACCTCAGTGAGACTAGTCTGGTAAGGTTTTTGTCTAAGATAGCTAGTGGCAATGTTGTATCACTATTTTTCAGTGCAGGACCTTTTTACTCGCTATCAGGTTTTGCTTTGCATCTTTCTTCTGGATTTCATGTTATTCCTATTTTTCTTATGATTCCTATGGTGATACTAATTTTGTCTACATTTGTCTTTTTGTTCTCTTGAGTGGAGGGTCTTTCGGAAATAGCCTTTCTACCTCTTCGGGGTAGGGTTAAGCTTTGCGTACACACTACCCTCCCTAGACCCCACTGGTGGGATTTCACTGGGTTGTTATTGTTGGGGTCTAGGGAGGGTAGAATGTATGCATAACTTACCCTTACCCCACAGGGATAGAGACGTTGTATTCGAGAGACCCTTAGCTCGAGAAGGAAAATCCCTCCTCTGTTCCTATCCTTCATACCATTCTTTGAAATATTATGGCCAAAGACAATGCCTTCCTCAACATTGAAATGACATTTCTCCCAGTTAAGCACCAAATTTGTTTTCTCACATTAGCAAGCCAATCATCAAATGAATCTCCAACCACTAAAAATTCATCCATGAATACCTCAAGGTAGTCCTCCACCATGTCCGTGAAAATAGCCATCATACACCGTTAAAAAGTCATTGATGCATTGCATAATCCAAAATTCATTTGTTTGAAAGAAAAAGTACCATACTGTACAACCTATCAAGAAAATAATAGAAAGCATGGCCGACCAACCTATCAAGATTTTGATCCATGAAAGGAAGAGAAAAACAATACTTCTTTGTGACTTTGTTGAGCTTACGATAATCCATACAAACTCTCCAACCGGTGACAATTCTTGTAGGAATCAACTCATTCTTACCACTGGTTACAACCCTCATGCCCCCCTTCTTTGGAAAACATTAGACTGGAGAGGTCCAAGAACTATCGGTCTACCCCCTATATCCAACCACTTGATAATCTCCTTTTTGACCACCTCTTGTATAGCTTCATTAAGTCTTATTTGATGTTCAATGGACGGTTTGACACCATCCTCCAATTTGATCTTGTGCATGAAAAGTGTGAGGCTTATACCCCGAATTTCTGCCAAAGTCCACCCAATAACTTCTTCCTCTTTTGCAACATCGCCAATGTGGAATTAACCTGCACGTTTGTCAAAAAGAGGAAAGAATAACCAGTAAAGTGGAAAAAGGTCCAAGAAATGTATATCAAAGGTAAGGTGGCAATGATTTTAACTCGAATATTGGTGGATCTTCAATAAAAGGATTTGTAGGAAGAGTCTTCCTATTCTTAAGATCCAAAGATAACTTTCAGGGTGCATAGTTATATGATTCCATTCCTTGCAACAGGTTCACACATTCCATGAAATCATCCATCTCATCATCATCAAAGTTTAGAAAATGACTTCCAACATATCACTAGCATTGATTATAGAACTTGTGTCATCAATAATGACATTCGTCAACAAGTCCACAAATGAACACATTTAATTGCTATTTGGTTGACGTATGGACTTGCACACATGGAATACCACTTGTTCATAACCACCCCGAAAAGTGAGTTTTCCTGATTCCGCACCATAAAGGGCCTTACCCTTACCAAGGAAAGGTCTCCCAATAATGATAGACACTTCATAATCAACCTCACAATCTAGGATCACAAAGTCCGTTAGACTGATAAATTTATCATAAGACATCCTCAATCACTCCTAATAGCCTTTTCAAACGATCAACCATTTTCAACCTTATAAATGTGGGTCTTGGTTTCCTAATCCCCAAAGTTTTAAAAATCAAATAAGGCATCAAGTTGATACTCGCCCCAAGTTCACAAAGAGCTTTAGCAAAATTGGCATTTCCAATTGTACGAGGAATCGTGAAAGCAATGTGACCCTCTTAACGAAAATCAACAAGGTAAGAGATAACATGAACAATAACTTCAAACAATGATAATTAACAACGAATAGATAGCATGTAACAATAAAGGAAGCAAAAAGTTAAGCTAAAGAATGGGAGCAATTTAGCAAGTAGGATGTAGAACAAGTACTAAACAAGTCAACTAAGACATGTAAGTATAGTCTAACATATTTAATGATAAATTGACTATGAGAATTTAGAACATGATATAGCATTTCAATAAAGCTTGGGAATAGTCAAAGTGGCCTAAACCGGTCAAATACCACGTATAACCAGTGCACCCACTCGTCACCTTACTGACACGGATTTTACTTAGCACAATTGAATCAAGCAATACCAATTCTAAGGGGTAGTTCCCCCATGCAAAGTTAGGCAATACATGTCACACCTCAAACTCGGGGAGGGCAACCAAGGCTCAACCGAGTGAATTCGGTCAAGAAAGCTTGTTGAATGCTTTCTACCCAAACTCACCCATGATTTAAAGAGAATACATAACTTTGTTAATTCACCAATAAGGAGATCATGTAGGCAATACCAAATTCATTACCATTAGTTACTTCATTTATTAAGTCTCAAAATACATGCATTTCCTTGGTTTGAAATGGAACAAGTGATCAAAACACAACATAACTTATTTGAATTCCCAATACTCATATACAACCCACACTATGTTTACAGAGCCTCTAAAAGATACATACGAGTATTATGATAGTGCTGACAATAAGGCTTCAGTTATACCTTAAAATGTGATAATATAATGAACAAAAGATATATGATATTGGAATGAAGTGGGGCTCAACAAGTCTATTGGGAAGAGGGTGTAGCACTATTGTTGATCAATGTCGTATGTTGTGGAACCACCTGCATCCATTAAAGATGCATCATCCCCGGTAAAATGGACGTTAGTACTCTCAAATAGTACTAGTATATATATGACTAAACACCCTCTCAAAAGAATGAGCACTAATGCAAGTGAGAACAATCATAATATCAGTTAATGCCTCAAACAATATCCACAAATCAAATTATGAATAAGATAAGCTTTCAATTAAATTTCCATATTGTTCACCATTTCGATTAGAATCCGAACACAGTCACCGCCATGTGTGCAGCATGGCGTCCAATCATGAACCGATAGGCTAGGCCGTCTCATGTGATACATCAACTATAATCACTATCACAAGTCTTATTTCAATTATAACTCTAGGACAATCATCACCATGTGTGCGGCATGACATCCGATCATGACCCGACCGGCTAGGTCGTCCCATGTGAGACATCATCCTTTTCTATCAATTATTCCATTTCATACTTATTGCACATCTTTTTCATTTTATTGGCACTAGTAGTCACAATTGTATTATTTCTCTTGGCACGTTGGCCGTGTTTCATAATTCTTATTTCGTATTTCATACACACCTTTTCACTTTCAACCATCATTATGGACCTTCAAACAACAAGGCATTTCTATTCAAGACATTTAAGCACACATATGGGCAAATAAGAGTCTTTGGCGCATTAAGATTTCCTACACAATCTTCATTAGCTTTTAATTAATACATAACTTGAAGTGATGGCATTTACATATGCAACCCATACTTTGAACACATCCTCAAATAGTAATACAACATAATAAAAGTATTTGAAATACATGTTTAAGACATACGTCATTTGTCACAAAGCTTACCCATAATAACTAATTCATAATGAGCAACTCCAAACTTACATGCACATTGTGGGGTTCAATTCTAAGAGAATAGTTTAGCCAACATACCTCACTTGGGCTTCCTTAAACTCTGAAATATTCCAGAAATCTTAGCAACTTCGGTCTATTTTAGAAATATAATAAATTGAACCAAAAATTAGGAAGATGGTTATGGTTCCAGCTCATTTGAGTATTTTATCAAGCACTAGGTATGCATTAAGGTTTCAAGGTCCTTTTATGGAGGATTCTATCATCCCACCCCATTCTTTATCTTTTTAGCTCAATAATCTTCTTACTCCCCTTGATAACACATACATACAAAATAAAAAACTCCAATACCCAAGAACTATCTTACTACTTTCCTATTTCTAGTTCAATTTTGAAATTAAGGGTTAGGGTGTAGAATCTTAACTTTTGGTTGAAGACCTTGTGAGTTACTCTAGAGAAATCTTCAAGGTTTAAGCAAGGATTGATGAACAATGACTTAGGATTCCTCTTCTCACTCTAGACCGCCTTCTTCTCTCTTTAAAATGTCAGTTTTTTCCCTTAAAAAATGACCCTTAATAGTGTTTTATGAGAAGGGGGTCAGGTTATAAAAACCCTAAAATAAAGCTCTGGAACAGGATCTGCAGTATCATATGCAATCGCATATTGCATCTACGATCTGCAAAATGGGGCGCGAAATGGTCTTCCAAAACTAGGCACCTCTGCCAGGGTATGCGACCGATCTGCGGTTTGTGTATCAATTTTGCGATCGCACAATGGACCGTAGAATATCCTCTTAGAATTCCTCATGTCGAGCCTGCAGTTGACTCTACGGTCTGCAGTACAATTCTGAGGCCGTGAAATAGATCGGATAATGGTCCCAAAATTTGCCCAAGTTTTCTGCTCCACTTTGCGACCATTCTACGGCTCGTAGAGTGATTCTGCAGCCACATAATGGGCCGTAGAAATGTCTTTTGCTGCTAACATTTTCCTTTAACTCCCACACACATTGTTTAACCGGGTATAATTTCTACCATCACAAAATATATTAGCCTACCTTGGCTCAATGAAACCTCAGGTTTTAGGAAAAAATTTACAGGGCCTTACAAGACACTTACCTCAACTAGGCCAATTCAACACTCAAAAATTGCTTTTCCCTTAAAATCCACCTCCACATGGCTCAAATATAACCAAATTACTTTTAGTATCATCAAAAAATGCTAGGGAATCCAATTGCAATAGATAAATTTGAGATCTTTACACCTTTTTATCAAAAAGTCAACAAAAGTCAAACTGAGGCTAGCCCGGTCAAAACCCGGGCCAATGGTAGATTTTGTCTAACCATATGTGATTAATTTTAAAATCCGAACTCAAATCGACTCTCAAAACATAATTTCTTATTTTTCAAAAACTTGACAAAGATGCACAAGTTTCTAAAAGAAGCCATGGTAGCAAAGGGTTAGTAAACGCTTTTCTAAGAATGTTGGAGGAGATGGAAAAATTTCTACGCAAATGCAAGGAAGAAGAAAGACTTATGAAAATTTTGGAAGTAAAGAAGTAAAAATTATAAGTATAAGGGGAGCTATAGATGACAAAAATCATGGTCATTACTACCTTGAGAACGGGGCCAAAATATTTGCTGAATCATGGGGCAACGTGTGTTCTGGGTATTAAATGCGAGATGACGTGTTTCCTTTCAAAAGTTAAGAGTGTTTTCAAGAACTTTCCCTCCAAGAAAGAAATCTTCACCAACTTTCTAGTAACACTATGTGTTGCCGGAAAGTAGAGGTAATATCTGTATACGGTAAAATTAGTTTATAACAAATGGTCGAATGGTATCATGACACAAGGAACCAAAGGTAAGAAAAAGGCATGTACGGAATGACCCATACCAGACATAACGAATATAATCGGCACCGGTAAATCCCGAAGGGAGCATATTTAACGGGAGGAGATCGAGTGTCCACTACTTTCTTTGAAATCACTGGTCTTCTCTCCGTTGGAGGGCCAAGGAAAACAAGGACAAAGGATCTGTTTTCTATTCCAAACCTCCCACTGTAAGCACCATCATACTACAACATCTCAGCACTACTAATGACTTTTAAGAGAAGGACCACTTCTGTATTTCCGCGGACTTAGCCTGTTAATAGGTACCCCTTCTATATTATCCCTTCTAGTATCCCTACTGTGAAGGAGGACTGCAACTTCCCCTATCTTGAAATCCTTGCCCCGGATTTGATAGAGTGGGTTACCTTTACCAAAGAGGGTTTTGCGTATGTCTATACGTATTCCTTTACCTTGGGCCCATTATCATTAGGGTAAGATGAATGGCTCGACCCCATAATTTTGAAGTTTTTCCACCAATACCAGGTTTGCTTAAAACAAGTAGGCCCATCGATATGGAGAACGATGATTTTCCTTCCTAATTGTTCACGGAGACCAGGAAAACCTTAACCCCTACACATATGATGAATCTTTACCCTCCAATAGGTTTGTGTAAGGGAGTAATAAACTTCAGCAAACGTGGCCACCACGCTCTTCTCACCAATTCTGATGATGATAATGATCGTGGGTTGATGGAAAGATTTGCCCGCATTGTTGTCGGGGGCATCATCCCTGCCACAACTTTGTCTTTTCCTGAATTGTGGAATTGCCTTCGTAAGTTGTCGATTATTCATGGAAAAAATATTTTCCATTGTTATTGATCTTCTTGTTTCTTTTGTTCTATCTACCTAATGGGAACCACCACAGGTTCAAGGCCTGGACTAATGGGTTCACAAAATTCTAGAAAGCATGACTCCAGAACTTCGCCGGTGGAAGGAAATGGCCCTTAAATATGGTTGGAAGGCCAAAAATCATGGTAAACCGAGTCCTTCTTCCTTTTATCATTGTGCTTAACATATGTAATTTCATGAAAAGGTTGCTAACTATGCTTTTTTGCTTGATATAGGACTTATCCAGGGCTTTATCATTTGCCCCAAAATCGACATTTTAGAGTACCCCGAGGAAGCTAGAAGGGTGTTGCAAGGTACCATTTCCCAAAGCAGAGCTCACGGATCTGCTTCTGGTGAGGGTGTCTCCTATCAGAGTCCCTATTCCATGAACAATACCCCAAAAAGACGATGCTCTTCCTCGGCTGAGACTCAAAATAAGAAGTTATAGTAGAAAAATTTGTTGAGCCTTAATGAAGCCGTATATGTGATGGTTCTATCGCAGATGCAGAGTCGCAGAAGTGACCTATAGTCCACATAAATAGAAATCGCTGGGCAGAAAAGGATAGTCACGAGAGTTTTATTTCATTCCACATTTTTTTGACTTAGAAAGCTCGGTTTTGGGCGATTTTGAGAGGGATTTTCAAGGAATTGATTGGGGTAAGTGATCGTAGCTTGGATTTGACTATTATACATTAATCTATCATTGTTTATATCATTTAATTAGTGTTTTGAGTTGACAAAATTGCAAAAAAATTGTGAAAATTTCATAGACTATATTGTGAGGATTTGAAGATCGATTTGAGATCGAAATTGAGTAATTTTTAATATGGTTGGACTCGTTATTGAATGGGTGTTCAGATTTTTTAAGTTTGGTCGAGTTCCGAGAGACAGACCCAGAGTTCACTTTTTTAGTCGAATTTTTATTTTTCTTTATAGATTGCGAATACAAATAGTAATGTAAAGAGAAATAGAGAAGATACAACCTATTACATTTGAGTGCCTCTGAGGGCTAATGACATGAAATGCATGATACATATAAATAAATAAACTTTTAAAATACGCCTCTATGGGCATCATCATCATCATATCGTACCCAACAGTAATAGGCTCGGTAAAATGTACCCGGGCATCTAAGACTCAGTAGAATCATACCGGCCATGTGGAGCTCGATAATACCTAACTGATTAGTGGTTTCACAATAGGTGCCATACGCGACCGACTATAGTGCGACTCGATAGAGTATATATATATATATATATATATATATATATATATATATATATATATATATATATATAAACATTCTCAACCTTTCGGAGCGCGTAAGGTCGTTGCACTTTCGACTTCATACCATCAATATGAACCTCAATAGAATTCAATAATCATACAAACATGCTTGGAATAAATTTATATGGAAAGAATAACATGGACGTCCTTAGTTTCTAGGAGTAGATCCGTTATAAAATAGTATATCGTTTATGTTCATTTCACTTTAGATCATGCCAAAATAAAGAAGGAAGTTCCTTAACCTACCTTTTCAATTTTCTCTCCAATCCAATATGATCTTCTTATGTCTACAATGGGTAGCACAAAAGCAGTTGCTTCAGACTCAATCATTATAGGTATGTTTTCACTTTTCCATAGAGATGCATCAGTTTTATTTGATCTGGGATCCACCTATTCATACGTGTCATCTTACTTTGCTCCGTATTTGGATTTATCTTGTGATTCCTTGAGTTATCATATTTATGTGTCCTCACATGTGGGATATTCTATTATTGTGGACTATGTGTGTTGGTTGTGTCTAGTTGTTATTGGTGGTTTGACACTAGAGTAGATCTATTGTTACTTAGTATTGTAGACCTTGATATTATCTTGGGCATGGAATGATTGCCACCTTATCATGTTATTCTAGAATTCCACGCCAAGGCTGTGACGTTAGCTATGCCAAGTTTACCACGATTAGAGTGGAAGGGTGCATTAGATTATTTTTCTAGCATGGTTATCTCATTTCTATTTCTAAAGGCTCAACAGATGATTGAGAAGGGGTGTGATGCCTATCTAGCCTTTATGAGAGATTCCACTGCTGGTACTCCTACCGTTGAATTAGTTCCGATAGTGAGAGATTTTCCAGATGTATTTCGAACAAAACTTTTGAGCATGCCGCCCGATCGGGATATCGGGTTTAGCATTGACTTGTTGCCGGGAACTCAGCCTATTTCTATTCCACCATATCGTATGGCCCTGGTGGAGTTTAAGGAGTTAAAGAAGCAGTTGCAAACGTTACTTGATAAAGAATTCATTTGGCCTAGTGTGTCGCTATGGGGTGCTCCAGTCTTGATTGTGAATAAGGGGAATGGTTTTATACGCTTGTATATTGATTGTCATCAGTTGAACAAGGTTACAATGAAGAATAAGTATCCATTGCCACCCATTGATAACCTATTTGTTTAACTACATGGTGCTAAATTGTTCTGCAAGATTGATTTGCGGTCAGGTTATCATCAGTTGAAGATTCAAGATCCGGATATTCCAAACACTGCCTTTAGGACTCGGTACGATCACTATTAGTTCCTCGTGATCTCATTTGGGTTGACCAACACCCCAACAACATGTATGCACCTGATGAATAGTGTATTCCAAATCTATCTTGATTCCCTTATCATTGTGTTTATTGACGACATCTTGGTGTACTCCTACAGCCAGGAAGATCATGATCAACAATTGAGGATTGTGCTCCAAATCTTGAGAGAGAAGAAGTTGTAGGCAAAATTTTCAATGCGTGAATTATGGCTTAATTCTCTAGTGTTTTTGGGTCATGTGGTGTTGAGTGATGGGATAAAGGTAGATCTAAAGAAGATTGAGGCGGTGTAGAGTTGTCCCAGGCCTTCTTCGGCTATTGGGATCCAGAGTTCCCTTGGTTTGGCTAGGTATCATCATCGTTTCATAGATGGTTTCTTATCTATTCCTAAACCTATGTCAAGATTGACCCATAAAGGTGCTCCTTTCAGGTGGACCGAGGAGTGTGAGGCGAGATTTCAAAAGCTTAAGACTACTTTGACTACAACTCCATTGTCGGTGTTACCTACATGCTCGAGATCTTATACTGTGTATTATGATGCATCACGTATTGGCCTTGGTGCAGTGTTGATGCAACATAGTAGGGTGATTGCCTACGCATCTCGACAGCTGAAGACCCATGATAAGAATTATCCAGTCCACTACTTGGAGCCGACAACCATTGTTCATGCATGGGAGGTGTGGAAACATTATTTGTACGGTGTTCCTTGTGAGGTTTTTACTGACCATTGCAGTGTACAACATATGTTCAAATAAAAACATCTTAACTTGCATCAGTGGAGATGGTTAGAGTTATTTAAGTACTATGATATCACCATTCTATATCATCCTGGGAAGGCCAATGCAGTGGCCTATGCCTTGAGTTGAAAAGCAGAGAGTTTGGGTAGTTTAGCATCTACCGGCAGCACAGACGCATTAGCATTGGATGTTCAGGCCTTAGCCAACCAGTTTGTTTGATTGGATTTTTGGAGCCCAATCGAGTCCTTGCCTACGTGGTTTCTCGATCTTCTCTATATGAATGTATCAGAGAGAGTTAGTATGAGAACCACCATTTCTTATCTTAAAGGACACGATTCAGCATCGCGATGCCAATGAGGTTACTATTAGGGATGACAGTGTGTTACAGATGCAGGGCCGATTATGTGTGCCCAATGTGGATGGTTTGTGTGAGTTGATTCTTTAGGAGGCCCAAAGTTCATGGTACTCCATTCATCCCGCTCCTGCTAAGATGTATCAAGACTTGAGGCAACACTATTGGTGGACAAATATGGAGAATGACATATTGAAATATGTTGCTCGGTGCTTTAATTGTCAGTCGTTGAAGTATGACCATTGGCGGTTGGGTGGTTTTCTTAAGAGACTTGAGATTCCTGAGTGGAAATGGTAGCGTGTCACTATGGAATTCGTTGTTGGGCTTCCACAGACTCAGAAGAAGTTTGATGCCGTATGGGTGATTGTGGACAGGTTGACCAAGTAGGCCCATTTCATTCTGGTAGTGACTACCTATTCTTCAGAGTAGCTAGCTCAGGTTTATATCCGCGAGATCATCCAACATCATGGCTTACCGGTATCCATCATCTCTGACCAAGGTACGCGATTCACATCACGTTTCTACAAGGTTATACAACATAAGCTAGGCACATGGGTTGAGTTGAATACAATATTTCACCTTTAGATTGACGAGAAGTTTGAATGCACCATCCAGATATTGGAGGATATTTTTCGCGCATGTGTTATGGATTTTGGAGGTGCTTGGGATTAGTTCTTGTCACTTGCGGAGTTTTCCTACAAAAAAAGCTATCAGTTGAGTATCTAGATGGCTCCGTATGAGGCTTTCTATGGGAGACAGTGTCGATCTCTAGTTGGATGGTTTGAGCTGGGAGAGGCTAAGTTATTATATACAAACCGGGTTCGAGATGCTTTGGAGAAGTTCAAAATGATCTAGGATCGACTTCGCACAGCCCAACCTATGCATACGGGTTATGCGGATCAAAAGGTTTACGATGTTACATTCATGGTTGGAGAGTGATTCTTGCTCCGGGTTTCACCCATGAAACATGTGATGAGTTTTTGAAGAAGGGAAAGTTGAACCATAGATATATCAGACCTTTTGAGATCCTTGAGAGGATTGGAAAGGTGTCCTGCAAGCTTGCCATTCCACCTAGTTTATCTACGGTTCATCCGGTGTTCCATGTCTCTATGCTCCGGAAGTATTACGGGGATCCTTATCATGTTCTAGACTTCGAAACATTCCAATCGGATGAGGATTTTACTTACATCGAGGAGCCTATGGCTATCTTGGACCGGTAGGTCTGGAAGTTGAGATCAAAGGATATTGATTCAGCGAAAGTCTATGGACGGGTCATCCGCTCAAGGAGGCGACCTAGGCGACCGAGCATGACATGTGGAGTCATTATCCTCATCTATTCACCGCTCTGGGTATGTCCTTATGCACGTTACCAATACTCTAAAATGACATTCTCATGTAAAAAAACCTCTGGACATCTCAAATCTAGCCAAGTAACCTAACATCATAGATAAAAATCATAGGAAATAATTTCGAATAATAAAACTTCTATAATTAATGAAAACTAAAAAGTAAATCCCGAGGCGGCACCTCGAAACCTGATGAAACTCACAAAATGCGATAACCGATTCAATTACGAGTCTAACCATACTAATTTCACTCATATTTGACTCTAAATCGATGTTCATAACTCAATTATTCACCTTAGGAAAGATTAGACAAAAATCCCTCTTCTCTTCAAATCCTTAATTAGGTGTAATAATCCACAGAAAAAAAATATATAATCAAAACAAAGATAAATTACTTACCCTCAAGATTTTGGTGTTTGTCCCCTCCAAAATCCACTTACTTGTGCTCCAGGAACTCAAAAGGTGAAGAAAATGAACTCAAAATCCCGAAATTTGATGTTTTAGTGCACTGCTAGGGATCCTTCTTCGCGACCATGGTCTCCAACCTCGCGATTGCAATTCAAGAAAAAAATTCAGCTCAGTTTTACCATTCGTGATCGTGTCCATGCTCAGGCAATAGCGATCAACAAATTCCAACAAGCTTGCCTAACTTTTCCAGATAGCTTCTAGTATAATGGTTATAGCTTTTCGTACAAAAGTCTAAATGATAAACTGTGTAATTTTTTGAAAATTAAAAATAAAGGGGTACAACTTTTATTTTTAGATCATCTCCAAATTTCTTATGGATTGCAAGACATAAGCTTCCAAAACAAGTCTTGTGACATCAGAAATTTCTTCTACGCGATCATGAAAAAGATCCCGCTATCGCGATTCACATTGCCTTAAACAACATTTTTCTCTTCGGGTATGCGACCCAAGTTCCGCGATCGCGATGCACACTCGTGTGGAAAAAAATCAACAGCTAAAAATGGCCTATAAATGGTTTGAAACTACCCCGGAACTCACCCGAGCCTCTTGCGATCCCATCTGAACATATCAACAAGTCCCAAAATATATTACAGACCTACTCGGGGCATCAAATCGGGCCTAATAACATCAAAACTACGAATCTTCAATCAAGATCAATCTCGTAAGCTCATATATTTCAAACTTCGAACCAAGATTCCGATTCAAGCCTAACCAATCTGGAAAGAATCCAGATTTTGCACAAGTGTTCTAAGTGACATATCGAACCTATTCCAACTCCTTGATCAACAATATGACCCTGATAACATTGTAGTCAACTCCTGATTATGAGCATTCCAAACCTTTAAATTTCTAACTTTTGCAAAAATGCATTAAATCAACACAGGAACCTCTAAACCCAAACCCGGATATATATAAGTATACAATCACCATATAAAGCTACTGGAATCATCAAAATACCACTCAAGATTCGTCTACATAAAATTCAAACTCCGGTCAATTCTTACCACTTACACTTCTAAAACAAGAATCATCATTCCAAAAGAATCCTTAATCATTTGAAAACCATACAAGAAAGTCACAATTCGAAACTACTCGAGACCTTAAGCCACCTAACGAGATTCTAATTCTCAAAATGACCGATCGAGTCGTTGTAGTTATTCGTACATGCCATTTGATACATCAATAATAATGACAAAAAGTAACTCATTATGTCTATGAAGCTTGTATGGAAATATAAATAAATAAAATAACGGTGTAAATAGTCACTGGCTATACCTAAAAAATAATTCAAATGTCTCTAACATCACAAGAGTACCCCAAACATGAAATGGGGCTCACTAAAAGACTAGGGATGAGGAGCTACCTAGAGAGGGTCCACGTCATCCAATGTATCTAGACTTGCATCCATAAAAGAGATGAAACATCCTAGTGCAGGGATATGAGTACATAACAACAAGTACTCTTATGCATCTTCAACTCCCTCATATAAAAGGGGACCAGATATTTAAAGATAAACATGAAGAAGTAATGTTTAATTCAAAGAACTATAAATTTATTTAATAAAATATTATAAAGTTGAGCGTTAAAAAAAATCGTAGCCTTTAGTGGGAGGTGCATTAGTCACTCACATATTTATTAAACCACCATGTGTATGGTTTGGAGACCGATCTCAGACCAATCGGTTAATCCATCTCATCATAGTGTCACGTGGTTTGACATTTATTAGCTAGTACTTCATTAATCCTAACCAATGGAGACTATCTAATTATCCAAACCAATTATGCGACCACATTACTACACCATCACCTGCAACTTTGGTTATTTGATACCTTTAGCAAATTCCTTCTCAGTTATTTATGAGACTCAAATTATTTTATTTTCATTGGCACCTTTAGCCCTTAATCATGGTCCTTAACTTGGGCTCAATAGCCAATATATTTTTCATATAACATTTGTATATTCATTTACCTTTATCATTTGAAAACTATACAATTACATCCAAGTTCTTTGGAAAACTTAATCATCATATTAATTTTCATTTAAAAACTTGAAGCATTTATAATCATTTTTCATGTGAAACATAACACTTGAAACAATAATATTTGAGTGCAAATATGGATAGTGTATAATTACGTGTCACGTACAGTTATATACTAACAATTTAAAATTCATTTTGTCATATAGTTACATTTAGAAGACATGTAGTTTTGGAGAATATTTTTTAATAGAGGGTTGAACTCAACATAAATCGAGATCCCCAAAATTAGCTTACCTCTTTGTGTTCTAATAAACTTAGTAAGTTTTTAAACAACAACAAAATAAAGTACATCTAATCAACAAGGTCCCTTCCCTCTCTAAAAGTTTCTCTCCCTTCTCTCTAAATGTCAAACTCCAAGTTAGACCCCACCCATCCACCTAAACCACCTGACCAAAAAAATAAGGCATCGACAATGCAGCTTCCTCCCCCCCCCCCCCACAACTTCTTTGACCAGGTAACGGCTAGCCCAACGGCTGATTACCATAAGGCCACCGTCGGAACCACCACCGAAATCACAGATACAGTCACAACACCACCAGAAAACTCCCAACATATCTCTTATTTACCAACTAAACACCCAATTCCGATGTTAACATCACCCAGATTACCAACCTCTCTACTTACCCAAAAATATCTACCAATTTCGATCAACACCAACCAAAAATCAGCCACACAAACGACCTCACTAAAGGAGCCCAACAAATCATGCAAACACAAGATAGCTAACAAATACCCAACCCCATCATCCCTAAAAAACAAACTGAAGGATTTCAATGGAGTAATTCCACCAAAAGTAAACAACTGGTTTTCTAAACCAACTTTTGCTGCTACTGTCCAAACCAACCTCAAATCTACTGACAATGACACCATGGTTGAGATTCAACATGGCACACATCTTGGTAAACTGGCGGTTTTCTTCAAGGTGGAGGATTATTTTGTTAACTTAGCAAAATAATGCAGATTCACCATAATTGGTAAGTTCTATCGAGGTAAACCAACCATGGAGGAAATTAGAAAAACTTTCATTAGGCAATTCCAACTCTTTGCCTCGGTCAAGATAGCATATTTTGACCCTAAGCATGTTTACCTCGATTTTGCTAATGAAGTTTATTACAATCACGTCATTGCTAAAGACTATATAGACATTGGCGATGCCCCTATGAAAATTCTCAAGTGGACTCCGGATTTCAAACCAGAGAAGGAAACGACCATTGTTCCTGTTTGGATCCTAAATCACCAACTTCCTTGGCACCTATTTAAATGGAATATTATTTCTAGGGTTGTGAAAGACGTTGGTGTGGAAGTGGCTCCGGACATGTCAACCTATTCTAAATCTAGAGGCAATGTTGCAAAGGTTAAAGTCGAGATTGATCTTTTAAAGCATAGGCTCGATCAAATATGGCTTGGCTATAAAAGATTAGATGGAACTAATGATGGAAAGTGGCTTGACATTGAATATGAAAAGGTTCCAAGCTATTGTGTCTATTGCAAAATGTAAGGTCACTATGAGAGCCAATGCAGAAACAAGATCCGAGATGAAAGAATAAAAGCTCAAAAGGAAGCTCAACTCAACAAGGAAAAGGAACAAATAAGACATAAGCCAATAGAAGATGATTTTCAAACGGTTTCTAATAAGAAGAGTTCCAAAGTGAGGTTTCAGAACAATAGTCATATGGAGAGGGCCAACAAACCTAATTAACATAACTAGGAAGATCAGAGATCGAATGGAATGCAAAGCCAGAATCATCAATCAGTGAACCAAGTTGTGAGAGATACGACAAAAATTGGAATTGTTATCACTGAGCCTACCAAGATGTAGAAGCCTCCCATAAAGGAAGATGTACATGGTAAAGGTAAAAGAAGATGGAGGAAGAAAATAACTAAACAACATAGAAAGGAGTGAGCAAATTACTAAAAAGAAGAAGAGGGTCAGAGTGAAAAAGAAGAACCAAATCATCAGTAGCAATGAAGCCTAACTCCAAAACTAACAATATCATGATGACTTAGGATATTGTCCATAATATTACAAAACACTCCATCCATGGGAATGTAGTGTTCAGAGTGAACATGGCTAAAGCATATGATCGAGTCTCATGGGAATACCTTTGAAATGTTATGAGGCATTTTGGTTTTAATGAATCTAGGATTGATATGATTTGGAGACTTATGTCTAATAATTGGAATTCTGTAAACATCAATGAGAATAGACAGGAGTTTTTCAATTCCTCGAGGGGATGGGGATCCTTTATCTCCCTCTCTTTTTCTTATTGGGGCTGAACTTTTTTCAAAATTAATGGAGCCTTTAAATAATCATGATTTTTGTGCCTTTCTCTATAAATAATCATGGTCCTGTTATATCTCATTTATGCTATGCCGATGACATAATTTTATTTTCTTCATATAAACCAGATTCTTTGAAGATCATGATGGAAAATATGGAGACTTATGAGAAAATCTCGGGACAATTCGTAAACAAAGCCAAATTTGGTTTTTATGTCAACTTCCAAAATAATGATATAAGAATCAGCCGAATCAAGCAGATTACTGGATACAATTACTGCCAATTTTCAATGCAATATCTTGGATGTCCTACTATATAGGAAGGAAAAAAGTTGTTTATTTTAACAACATGGTGGCTACCATAGCCGAAAGGCTCCAAGGATGGCAAGGTAAATTTCTAACCTACGGTGGCAAAGCTATTCTTATTAAATCTTTTTGGCAGGTCATTCCTCTTCACAATTTATCAGTGTTACATCCTCCCAAGGCAACTTTCTCCCAGATTGAAGAGATCATCTCTAACTTCTTTTGGGGAATAGATGACAACAAAAATAAGAAGCACTGGATTGGTTGGAAATACATGTGCTTCCAAGTCGAGGAAGAGGGAGTTGGTTTCAGATCTCTTAAAGACACATGTGATGCCTTTTTAGCTAATATTTGGTGGAATTTTAGAATTAAAAAATCCCTTATCAAAGATTTACTCAAAGCTAAGTATTGTAAAAGATTTCATCCCGTTGCAAGGAAAAAAGCTCAAAACCAATCTCATTCTTGGAAAAGAATGATGGACATCAAAGAAAAGGTGGAACCGTATATCTCATGGAATCTTGGAAGAGGGGAGATCTCCTTTTGGTGGGACTCTTGAATAGAATTTGGGCCTATGGCTCACCTGCCGATTAACACCAAGACTCTAAAAGAACAATGGTAAGGGAGTTCTACCATCAACATACTTGGAATAAAAGTAAATCGAGGAGAATCCTCCCCGTCCATGTGGGTAAATATATCAAAGACATCACCTTCAATATTGATAACGAAGGTAAACCTATATGGACCCCGGATTCTTCAGGGGACTTCTCTTGCAAATCTGCATGGCACACTTTGAGATAAAAAAAAGGGACTACTCTTACAGCCATGACTTTTTGGCATAAGAAACTTCCTTTTAAATTTCCTTTTTTATGATGAGAGTGTTAATGGATAAAGTATCTACTGGTGTTCCTATTAATAGATTTGGGGTGAATATTACTACTTTATGTAATTATTGCCCCAAACATTATGAGGATTCTACTAACCACATGCTTAGTGGAAGTCATATTGCCAATCTAGTTTGGTTGTTCTTTTGTAACTCCTGTGGCATCAGATTGATCCAAGACCAGATAAGACACAAAATTATGAGATGGTGGTTGACTAAGTCTAAAAATGAAGCTCATAAGACAGTTCTTTAGTGCCTGCCCTCAATCATTTGCTGGAAAATTTGGAAGAACAGATGCTCTGCTAGGTTTGATGAAAGGAGAATGTCCCATCATTTCATCATCCAACAAGTGATCAATATGACAAATATGCTTATCAAGACGAGGTTCCCATATCTTCAGCTCCATCAACTATGGCAGGACACATACATTAGAATTGAGAAGCTTTCCCCGGCTATATAGTGTCAGCTTGTTTATTGGCAAAAACCTCAAGTGGGCTGGGTTAAACTTAATGTCCATGGGTGTGGTAAAGGTAACCTCGGTCTGGAAAGTGGTGGTGGTCTTATCAGAGATCACCATGGTGTATTAATTGGCGCTTTTGCAAAATTCTATGGAGATTGTAGCTATAATATTGCGGAAGCTAAAGCCATGACGCAAGGCATCAAAATTTTCATTTCAAAGGGCTTTACAAATGGTATAGGTGAATCGAACTCAATGATTCTCCTTAACCTGATCAGAAGGATAAGGAAGCCTCCATGGATATTTAAAGATACTATTGATCAAATCCACAACATGACCAAGGATGCAAACTTTCTTTTTTGTCACACCTGAGAAGGAAACAACTCTGCTGACAAGCTTGCTAACCTGGGCGAAGAATCCAAAATTGATTCCTATCTTCAATGAGGCTGCATCATTACCTTCGAATGTTTGAGCTTCAATGAAGTTAGAAGTTGACGGGTTCCCTAACATCAGATTTAGACGGAAGAAAAATAAGTTTATTATCTATGACAATAATTAGCAGCAAGTTTCTTTCTCACACATTTTTGTACATAGCATCCTTGAGTGTTACTCCTAATTACTAGGATGCACAACTTCCTTCACGCAAAACCAATACTTTTTTTCAAATGTGTATGATCGGATGGATGTCATCACCTATCATACTGTCTTGGAGGCCAAGGCATAGGTCCTCCTCCATGTAATTATTACTTTTTTATATATATAAAAGTTGTAGTCACGCCTTAACTCCTCCATCATGATGATGGAACTATAAATTAAAAAAAAGTTTTTAACCAACACAATATAATAGGAACTAGACATTTATCATCCAACTTTAGAATTTGTCTCTACCTATTTACTATTCATCACAAACCCTAGTTCATAAGACCCATTAAGAACTTGCATCCCCTTTCTATCAAATAACAATTCTCTACTTATTATACTTCCTAAATATCCATCTCATACTTGCACTTGAACACATGATAGAAATATTACTTTTAGGTTCAAAACCATAGCTTGGGATCCTTGTAGAGATTCTTAAAATTGAGCAAAATCCTATGATTTTTGATCCATACGTAGGTTAGGTCTAGTACAAAATGATATTATCACCTACAAATTCATCAAAAATGTTTACTTTGGTTTGGGGGGGGGGGGGGGATGGGTATTTTTATGTTGGAAGAGATACTCCTCTCGAGGATTAAAGTTCAAGTTCAAAATCTAACTCTCTCTCCTCCCCTCTTTCTCCAACGATGCTCTTCTTAATAGATTTGAAGGCCGCGTGTTGGGCTGCTATCCACTTGCATAACTATGCATAAGCTGGCCCTTCCTCTTGGCCATTTGGATTAAGCTTCTAGAATGGCCTATTCATGCTGCATAAAAGCCTCCATAGGAGGCTCATGTTTGTGCGTAAGACACCTGATGGTCTCTTTCTTTGCTCTCTTCTTTTTTTATTGGCTACGCACTACACACAACCTGATGCTTCGCTTTAAGTTCCTTTGGTCCGTACTTGATATTTTAAGCCCGAATTGATTCTTGTTACATATGGTAATTTAAAAAGTTTTACACCAATTTACAGAAGAAAGAAAAAAAATGAGGTTGAGGTATTATAGAGAGAGTCAATTGTCTTTCACTTATTTATTTCATTTGCCATGTCATAGACGATTAACGACACTTTTTTTAGATATTAAGAGATTTGAAATTTTTTTTAATTCATACAATTTCGACAAACATGAAATGTTCAATGGAAACTAGGAAGAATTACATGGCAACATGAATTTTTTTTTTGCCAAGTTTTGCGACGCCATTGATGTATTCATCCTGCAATAAACCCTTTAACATTAATTCTTTTTTTTTTGAAAATTTCTTCATGTTTATTACTTAAGGGGCTGCAATATAACCCTTATCAACAGTAAAATTTTGACTTAGAGCCCTAATGTTGGCTAAAAGGTATAAACAACACAGGGATTGGAGCCCTAATATTGGCTAAAGGTGACTAGGTAATGGAGGCCCTATGTCTAAAAGACGCAACTCATGGATTGAAGCTCTAATGTTGGCTAAAGGCGACTAGGGAATGGAGGCCCTATGTCTAAAAGGCAAAACTCAGGGATTGGAGCCCTAATATTGGCAAGCGACTAGGGAATGGAGGCCCTATGTCTAAAAGTCACAACTCAGGGATTGGAGCCCTAATGTTGGCTAAAAGTTAAAGAGCTCAATTTAAGGATTGGAGCCCTAAAAATGCGAATAGGGAATGGAGGCCCTATTTCTAAAAGGTGCAACTCAGGATTAGAGCCCTAGTGTTGGCTAAAAAGGTAAAAAGCTCAGAAATTGGAGCCCTAATTTTAGCAAACAGCAACTAGGGAATGAAGGCTTTATGTCTAAAAGGCACAACTCAAGGATTGGAGCCCTAAAGTTGGCCAAAAGGTAAAAAGATCAATTCAGGGAATGGAGCCCTAATGTTGGCTAAAGGCGAATAGGGAAAGAAGGCCCAATGTCTAAAAGGCACAACTCAGGGACTGGAGCCCTAACGTTGGCTAAAAGGTAAAAAGCTCAACTCAGGGATTGGAGCCCTAATGTTGGCTAAATGCGACTAGGGAATGGAGGCCCTATATCTAAAATGCGCAACTCAGAGATTGGAGGCATATATTGGTCAAAAAGGTAAAAGGGTCAACATAGGGATTGGAGCCCTAATGATGGATAAAGGCGACCAGCGAATGGAGGCCCTATGTCTAAAACACACAACTTAGGAATTGGAGCGCTAATGTTGGCTAAGAGGTCAAAAGCTTAATTCAGGGATTGGAGTCCTAAAAAGGCGAATAGGGAATGGAGGTCATATGCCTTAAAGGCACAACTCAGGGATTGGAGCCCTAGTGTTGGCTAAAAGGGTAAAAAGCTCAACTCAAGGATTGGAGCCCTAATTTTAGCAAACGGCGACTACGGAATGGAGACTTTATGTCTAGAAGGCGCAACTCAAGTATTCGAGCCCTAATGTTGGCCAAAAGGTAAAAAGCTCAATTCAGGGACTGGAACCCTAATATTAGCAAAAGGCGACTAGGGAATGGAGGCCGTATGTTTAAAAGGCGCAACTCAGGGATTGGAGCCCTAATGTTGGCTAAAAAGTAAAAACTAAACTCTAGGATTGTAGCCCTAATGTTGGTTGAAGGCCACTATGGAATGGAGGCCCTATGTCTAAAAGGCGCAACTTAGGGATTGAAGCCCAAATGTTTGCTAATAATTAAAAACTCAACTCGGGGATTGGAGTCCTAATGTTGGATAAAGGCGACTAGGGAATGGAGGCCCTATGTCTAAAAGGCATAACTCAGGGATTGGAGTCCTAATGTTTGTTCAAAGGCAAAAATCTCAATTCAAGGATTGGAGCCCTAGCATTGGCAAAAGGCGACTAGGGAATGGAGGCCCTATGTCTAAAAGGCGCAACTCTGGGATTGGAGCCCTAATGTTGGCTAAAATGTAAAAATCTTAACTCAGGGATTGGAACCCTATTATTGGCTAAATGAGACTATGGAATGGAGTCCCTATGACTAAATGGTGCAACTCAGGGATTGGAGCTTTAATAATGGCTAAAAGGTGAACATCAACTCAGGGATTGGAACCCAAATGTTGGCTAAAGGCGACTAGGGAATGGAGGCGCTAATGTCAAAAAGGCACAACTTATGGATTGGAGTTCTAATGTTGGATAAAAAGGTAAAGAGCTCAACTCAGGGATTGGAGCCCTAATATTGGCAAAAGGTGAATAGGGAATGGAGGCCCTATATCTAAAAGGCGCAACTCAGGGATTGGAGCC